>OY728132.1:323245824-333245824 GCA_963277665.1 Viscum album
GGTTTCTAACAACTCGAAGATCCCATTAATCATAGCTACCCACTTCATTGCCTCTTGGGATCCTTGATCACCAATAAAAAATAGTGTATGCTATTTTAGAAACTCCCATGCATAATCAATGATCCAAGAAGAACATGGTTATTCCACTTCCACAAGAATTTGATTAGAGACCAAAACTTGGAAGACAATAGCTGGATCACAAGAATGACTACCTCAGATATCCGCTTATTGAATTTTTGATTCATTTATAGTGGTAACATTCTAAAGAATTATAAAAAAACCTTTAGTAAAATAATATGATATTCTAAAACAAGGGACACAAATTCACAAATCCCATAAAGATACATCATAAATAATTCTTCATACCATTTCAAAATCACACAAGAGATACTTCTTTCTATTTAAAACTCCCCAATGGTTTATAAAAATCCCTTTTAAGGTTCCATTTCAAAAATCATATAGTATTTTTTTCCAAAATAAAAATGTAATCCATTTACTAATAACCAAATCCCCCTTCCTACCATACACACCAAAACATTCATTTTGCCTAAAGAAACACATACATTTGAAATAAACACTATTCCAAAACCATTTTAAAAATACCAATGATCTTAAAATCCATGAAATTCATTCCATTAAAACCCTTACAACCCCCACCCCCTGGACCACCCCAACCCCCTGGACAGCCCCACCACCCCTGTGGACAGCCCCCACCCCCGTGGACATCCCCCACCCCCATGGAAAACCCCCACCCCCCGTGGACATCCCCCACCCCTTGGACACCACCCCACCCCCCCTTGGAGAGCCCCCCAACCCCCTGGACCGCCCCACCCCCCTTGGAAACCCCCAACCCCCCGGACCACCACCCCCTGGACACCCCTTACCCCTTTGGACAGCTCCCCCAACCCCCTGGATAGCCCCACCCCCTAGACACCCCTTACCCTCTTGGACGACCCCAACCCCTGGACAACCCCCACCCCTTGGACACCCCTGGACACTCCCTACCCCTTAGACATCCCACACCCCCTAGACACCACCCCACCCCCCTAGACACCCCTTAACCCCTGGACAGCCCCCACCCCTGGATATCCCCCCTCGTACAACCCAAAAGGAGAGCCCCCCCCGGACAGCCCACCCCCCTCCCTAAGAGAATTTTACTGTCATTTAAACCAAATATTTCCCAGTGTTTTTCTTTTTTGATTTTTTATCATTAATTATTCTGTTCATGTTCATTTTAATCAAATGGAAGTGCTTTTGGAAGAAAAATGAGGTGACCAAACTGGAAGCAAGGGTGGATTAGAGTGATGGATGTAGTGCCTCAACCACCCAGTCTCAAATGTTGAATCACATTAGTTTTATCAACTGTAATATATAACTTCAAAAAATAAATATTCTCCACCTGTGCCCAAAAAGTGGTATCAATTCTTGGTTATAGTTTATTGGCTGAACAAATTACCAAGACTCAGAATTTGAGATTGGTTGGAAGACTAATGAGAAAACATTCAGCTATTACCTGGTTTCAGTATTTAGTAATGTGGAAGGAGAGGGTTTGTAAAGTAAGTACTAGGACTAAGAGGAATATTCTAAAAGGTTTATCTTCTAGTGAATAGGGAATTTAATTTGCACAATGTATGCAATGTTGGAGTCTGGTGTATGAAATATTGGATTCTGTGTACAGGTGTATTAGCTTGTGTCTCTAGGTTTATTTGATTTGGTGCAGGTGTATTGGAGTCTGGTGTATGAAATATTAGAGTCTTCTACATATTGGATTCTGTGTGCAGGTGATATTGGATTCTGTTTGGTGTATTGGCCTAGGTGCATTGGCTTCCCTACAAGTGTACTGGGTTCTGCATACTTTCTAGGTGTTGGGTTCGGTATGCTGCTATGAAATTTGGGTGAAGGATATACCAATGGTTTATAACCATTGGTATACTGCTGAAAAAAAATTTAATACTATACCAAAATTATAAACCATTTGTATAGGGGGTGAAAGAAATGTGAAAGGTATACCAATGGTTACAAAACCATTGGTATATTAAAGGACTTTTGCATTTTACCAATGGTTACTTGCAACTGTTGGGAAAAAACTATACCAATGGTTTTTGAACCATTGGTAAAACACTGAATTCTTTGCAAACCAATGGTTTTAAATTGTTGGTATAGATTTTTTCCAACGGTTCTAGGTAACTGTTGGGAAGCTGTGATTTTTTGCAGCATATACCGATGATTATTTTGAAATCATTGGTATGTATCTATCCCTAAGTCTAACTTACCAACGGTTTGGAAAACCATTTTTATATTGTATACCAATGGTTTTCCCTTCAATAACAATGATTTTTAACAGTTGGTATAGTTTAACTTTCCAATAGTGACAACTCAGACACCACTTTGTAACATCCTGACCCAGATTAATAGGAACAATAACTGGACTAGTGGTGCCACATGATCATAGGAACCCCTTCTTATATGCTAGAGGATACCAACTAGCTTCATGGACTTAGGGTGTAATATAAGGATACTATTTCCCATGTATTATAGTATCAATAATAAATAGAAATAACTCATTTTTATAAAAAACTCATAACCATCAGATTATACTGATAACAAAGTAGTGGAAAAATAAAATAAAAAATAAATTGATGATATATATACATACAAGACAAACCACCCACTAGGATGACCATATGTACAAATGAAAAAATGAAAAATAAAATAAAAGAAAGGATCAATTGCATCACTGAGATATATGTAATTCAAAGATCTATATATACAATCGAGCTATTCTGATCGATCAATCCTGATCTCAACCCAACCTAAACCTACAAAAAGTTGGGGCTGCTCGAGTACCCAAGTGACATGGTCACCTGAGTAGGGTGTGAGTTTAACTAAATAGGGTACCACAATGTAGGTTCCATACATAACCAGTAAATGTAGTGCATATTCATGTAAAATTCTCATAATAATAAATAAAATACTAAAAAAAACTCTGTCTGCTCTCAGGTTCTACAATGACACTCGAGGATAGTTATACACACTTTATCAAATTAAAGAGTGTCTATGAGAATTTCATGTAATCATGCCAAACATGTTAACCCAACCCACTCCATGGGTGTAAAAGATGATCATTTTTTATCATTGAGACACATCTATAATCGACTATACTAACTACAACTATTATTGGAATGTCTCTAATCATGTCATTATGACCGTACCAACTAGTATAAAAACACAAGGGTTGATCAACCATAGTATATAGTGATAATGAACATGGGATAAAATCACCCTGGTATACATGACCATCCACACCTCGGTAGATAGCAAGCCCTTGACAGATAGCAGGCTATGATCCATCATCACAAAACCTCTACTGGGATAACATGTGATGGGTGTCATCTTCTACCTGATAAATGGAAGGATCAAACATGCCTTGATAGATAACAATCCCCTAGAATGTAGTAGACCATGAACCCCCAATGAAATACCTCCCAAGGATAAAACACAAAAATCATACCCACTTGACATCACTATAATTACCCAACTCCAAATCCATGGAAGCCCCACTAGAATTATCTTCTAAGACATTAGAGTGTGTACAAGTCCACAAAAATTATCACAAATGTCTAAAATTTATTATAAAGTTATCATTCCCTCATTAATTAGAGATACATAATTCTCTATAATCTGACACTATATCATATCATAACCACCCACATTGTAGTTTTCCATTTCATTTAATATAAACACTGATTTAACGGTGTTTTATATGTTATTTATTTTAATAACCTTCTCAAGGGTGTTTTTAATTAAATTTTATATAAAAACTACCATGAGGGAATATACCATATCATATATCAATATATAAACACACACTTTAAACACAAGGGGTTATCCGCCCAACCTTTCACACAACCCATAGACTCCTAGGGGCATGAACCAACTCATCATAGTTATAACATGGTCAAAACATTAATAAAAGTTCTAAGGTGACACCAACAATAATCACTATCCATTTATATGTGCACCCTCTCAACAGGGACATCATCTCAGTTGGGTGACCACCAGGGCCCCCTTAGTCTCCTTATAGACAGGATTCCCTATAAGGGTCCCTAATCTCATGCTCAACTCCTAGGTCAGCACCAGTCACTCTAAGGGAATAGTGTCCCTAAACATCCTCATGGTCTCATCAAGGCCTCACTAGCTACCTAAAAAAGTCTCATAAGGGACATTTCCTTAAACCAATCCCCTTTACAAGTCATAATAGGTCAGTCTAAACACCCAAACTATCCACCAATCTTATCAAGGTCTACCCACTAGGGTAACCACATCTCCATGGTTAAGGAGTACTTTCACCATGGCCAACAAGCCTATCCCAATTCTCTTAGGCATCATAAGTATCTCATAGTTCACTAAGACCTAGTAGGGTTACTCATTTATATCCCATCACATTCCTTTACTCTGAGGTATACAAGGAAGCTATTATAAGGGCCACTAGTCTTACATAAACCAAATACTCCCCTCATGGTGGTCTATGCATCTCTATGGATGTAAACATAACTGAGGCCTTGACCATTGGAAGCTGGAGAAATCTATCTAGCACATAAGGAATATCATGGCCTTGGTACTTTGTGTGACTTAGTCATAGGTATTTAATTTTAATAAATTGACATGAAATAATTCAAGAGGTCCATCTCTAGAAGTGATGTCAATTCAATATCCAACATAATTTAAATTGATAAAAAACATTAATAAAATCAATGGTGCAACATACCTATAAGGAATCACCAATAAATGACATACAAACGCCAACAAAATATGTCCTCTACATAAGACACATGAAATCCCATTTTTATCATGATAATTCCACCATACTCTAGTGGAATCATCCATGGGACTTAATCTTGATACAATTATAATCACGAATGATAAAGGGAGATAATGAAAAGAATGAAATAGAGGGAGGTACCCACCACGATTCACTAAAAACATAGTAAAACACCATGAATCTAATGGGGGTTTGAATGAGATAAAGTGGATGATAGGGGATGGTTCATGAATCAAAATAAGAGGGGTGGAAGGATACCCCTCTATAACAAATTGAGATGAAAAAATAGTATTTATACACCCTTAAAACCCCCACCATCTTTCTATTGGCTAGCCAGTAGCTAGCCAGTGGCCAAAACTACAACCTTATATACCCCAAGCCTCTATTGGTGCTCTCATAAGCCCCACATCACCCCGATCCATATTTCACATCCAAAACACCTAATTTAGGATTCTAAAACTCTCATAATATCATTCCATGTCCAGGTTCTCAAAACATACCACCCAAAAATCAAAAAATTCAAAAACATTATGAAATTAACATCCTAAAATAGGTTTGGGGTTTTATACAGATCACATAAACTTTCTCTATCATCCCCTACACTAGATTTGATTCAATAAGTGATGAATTGATTATCTCTAACCATAACATGGATTACCTAAAAAATCTCCCATATAGAGCCTCAAATAGTACCTTGCTGATAGTTTATTATAAGATAACTCTTCCAAAGGTAGGTTATACTCCCAATTATGAACAAATTCCAACATGAAGGCTCATATCATATCCTCCAAAACCTTCACGGTTCATTATGTTCAGTCATCTATCTAGGGTAGAGTTTCATGATCATGTGCAACTGGGTCTTGATAGATTCCTACAAACATCTCCACAATAGAAACATGAACTAAGAATCATTGTTAGAGATAATCATTGAGGGTACCCCATGAAGTTATAAGACCCCCATATGTACAAGCTTCCCAAAATATCCATTGTATTCTACTCCTAGATGATAAAATAGTTTTCTAACTTGGTAATTCAATCAAAAATCACCAAGATATCATCATAGACTCTCAAATTCTGTGAAATACCTATCACAAAATCCATTAATATTCAATCAAAATTCCAATCTAGGATCTTAAGAGGTTAATTAAACCCTAAGGGAACTTGATCCCCCCCTTCACCTATTGACATGTGGGTCATTGAGAAACAAATTTGACAAAACTTCACATCTACCCACTATAATTTCCATCAAATGTATTGGTACATTTTGATAAATCTAGGATATACTGCCAAGGGGGAGGTATGGAACTCTCTCAATACATCCTCATTCACTGTGATCAGAACCACTATCAATATTTTTATAAGGATTATGTGTTTTCCATCTTTATAAAATATACCCAGTTCATATTTTAAAGATATTTAGTCACATATAACTTTAAAATCAATATACCACAACTGATCCTCTTTCACATGCTAGAAAACCAATGGAGTAACTATTACCAATTAGAGATAATGTGTCCCTATATTCTATATTAGGACCAATTTCAAAGATACCAACTACTCAGATGACTCCACCACCAAGTGAGATCGATATTTCCTACTATGGGAATCTTCCACCATGTTTCCCTTAACTGGACAATAGACTATATAAATTTCACTATCTTATAAAATATCCAAAAATGTCTCTATATTAGGTCGATCTATCTCTAGGAAAAAATATACTTGATAATCTGTTGATCCAAGTAAACTACAATCCTCTCACCTAGAAGATAATCCCTCCACAACATCATTGTGAAGACCAATTATTCTAGATCTGAATCATGGGTCACGTAGTTCTGATAATGGGGTCTCAACTAACTATAACCATAAACAATCACCATATACCTTTGCCTCAATATTCAATTTTTACTAACTCTAGGGAAATTTCAGAACACTATGCACTCAAAACCCTCTTTTGATGGTCTCAAAATAGGAGCACTAGTCAGCCTCATCCTAAGCTCCTCAAAGGCCTTTTGAAATTGATCAATCTATGATAATTAATTCCCTTTTCACATCAAAGTATTCAAAAGGGATATAATCCAGAAAAATTCTATCACAATCTTTCAATAATACCCTACCAGACTAAAGAAAATCCACACCTCTGACATGCTCCTTTATGGTTACCATACTAGAACTAACATGATCTTATTTGGGTCTATAACTAAACCTTATTTAGATATTACATTCCCTATAAAGTAATATTCTTTAATTTAGAACTGGCACTATAAGATATAACCATATAACTGGTTCTCCATGAGTAAGTCAAGGACCATTTTCAAATTCTTGATGTTCTCCTCCTTAGTTTCAGAGTATATGATAATTTCATTGATAATGAAAACCATAAAAGCTGATCTAAGAAATACTAAAAGTTTAAATTCATAAATCTCCTAAACATGGATAGGGAATTCATCACACAAAAGAAAATCTCTAGGAACTCATAACTCATGTAGCTAAATTATAATTTTATCTTTATAATTTCATCCTCATGAACCCACAATTGGTGGTATCCATACCTGAGGTTGATCATCTAAAACCATTTCAAACCTTTTAGCTATTTTAAGAGGTTGTTGATCCATGGAAAATTGTGCTTATTCTTGATAATTAGTTGATTAAGGTGTTGATAATCAATGAGAAGCCTTAATATCCCATCCATAAAATTAGTTTTCTACATGAGAAGTGTATTGAATCAAGGAATTAGTGGTAGAAGATCCAGACTATAGATAAATTCTCATGTGAAGGCTAATCATTCAAAGGAAAATTCTTTATCAGAGGCCACTCAAAAAGAGGTTCATGAGTTATCATCTTTAATCAAGGCTCTTTTTCTAAAGGTGATA
This sequence comes from Viscum album, assembly GCA_963277665.1. Taxonomy (NCBI): domain Eukaryota; kingdom Viridiplantae; phylum Streptophyta; class Magnoliopsida; order Santalales; family Viscaceae; genus Viscum; species Viscum album. The sequence continues at coordinate 323,253,517 of OY728132.1, forward strand.
ATGGAGGAAAAAAGTGGGCGAGACTTCAACATATAATTAGTGCCTCCCGATGGACTATACCTGATTTGGAGAATTTTGATGAAAATTTTTACTATAACATTTGTTTATATTTTTTTATGAAATAATGTGAGAGAATCTAAACTACAGAGATTCATCTTTTTTTAAATTTTAAACAAACAAATATTTCAAATTTCATGTGTTTATATCTTTATCTTCTCCTTCCACCATATGCATGACATCTTGATAAATTAATATAATATAGATTTATAAATAATAAGTGAACATAAATGTGAAATAAAACTCTAAATTCATTATATATTCCTCTTGATACTAGATGAAAAATGATCATTGATATAAACTCCATCATTAAAATGTTAATGTAAGTCTTCAAAATTTTTTAGGTCAAACGAAAAAATTGGGTGAATACATCACATATAGAGAGATAGAGAGAGCACTCTAAATTTTTCCTAGGACAAGGGCATATAGAGTACACCGTTATTGTTTTTGGGTTTATATGTTGGTCTCCACAAGCATTGTTTATTTTTATTTATTTCCCTTAATTTTTCACAAGATTTCTAGAAGGATGTTCTAGTAGGTAGGGGATTGGGTTTTTTAGGCTACCATTTTTGGGTTTTCAACATAATATGTTTTATGTGTCTTATTTTTTTAATGATTAATTTTTTCTAGATCACATAAAGTGTGTGTCTAGAAATAAAAGACTCAAATTTTTACCAAAACCACCTTTATAGGTTTTCAACATAGTGTATAGTTTAATTTCATGTCATTCAGACCAATATAACTAATTTTTAGGGTCTAAAAATGTTGATATGAGAATGTTAAAGTTTAGGTTCATGTAGTCTAGACCTTTTATCAATATAGTTTAATATTGTATAGTTAGAACCTTATTTTACTAAAATTTAATTTTATATAGATTATAAATTCTCTAACTGTAGTTTTGGTTTTTATAGCTCAGACCTTCTTTTTCTATAGTTTAAGGTCATACATCTTAGAACTTATTTCACTCTAGTTTAGGTTATTATAGACCAGAACTTATTTTTCTATAGTTTAGGGTCATATAACACATACCTTTTATTGCTGTAGTTTAAGTTCATATAGCTTGGAACTTATCTTTTTCATAAAATACCACATCTGGAATGCTAGACTCATGGAAATAGTAAACCATGTCTCAAAGTGCTTGAATTAGGTATGATGAGATGTAGTAACATGTTGGGGATGCTAAATAAAAACGATGAGGTGAAAATATATTTTGTAGTGTTTTTATGGTTCATAGGGGTCATAGGTCCTCTTTCAAGGAAAAGGAACCTATGATTTATGGGTCAAGGGTCCTTATGTATATCCAACTCATTCAAGGTCAAACAGAGGGGTCCCTTGAAGCCAGAAATGCTATTTTATATATGATATGGAAGATTTATGGATATTAATATAATTAAGACACGAATTAGGTTATGGAGTGTGAATATTCATGAAGGGATCTCACACCATAAATCCTTATTTAAATTTTAAAGGATAAAAATCTAAGAAGGGTTATGAAACCCTTAGTCATGAATGATGAATATTCATGAAGGGTTCTGGAAACTTGAATCCTTACTGAAGTTATCAATGAAGAATATTCATGAAGGGTTATAACACCCTTCATCCTTAATTAGGTCATGAATTATTAATATTCATGAAGGGTTCCAGCACCCATCATCCTTAATCATGTAATGAAGGATGTATATTCAAGAATGGTTCTGGCACCTTGCATCCTTATGAGGTTATGAATGATGAATATTCCTGAAGAGTTATAGAACCCTATACCCTTACTCAATTTTTGAAGGATGAATATTAATGAAGGGTTCTAGAACCCCATATCATTACTCAGGTTATCAAGGATGAGTATTCATGAAGGGTTTTATCACCCCACATCCCTACTTCAAAGAAAAGTTTGGTAAATAGTGACATAATACTAAGGATGCCAAATCCACTAGGATAGTTGGATAATGAGTTGTGTAAATCAAATCCCAAAGAGTGTGAACTTAAGATGAATATATGGGGAAAAATGTTGGGGATTATTTTAAATCACTCATAGGTGATGTTCGATACTTTAATGTTTCTAGTTATCATAGGGATCAATGGCCCTTTTTATAAGGAAAAGATGCCTTTGATTGATGGTTCTTGGGCCTTTATTAAGATCCAAATCATGAATGGTCAAGATGAGTGATTATCCACTGAATTAGGATAATATTAATTATTAATATATATAATATTCATGTAATTTATTATTCATAAACATCATTTTATTTCATTTTACACTTTGAACATTATTTCATATTATAATTGTAATTCCTTCTTAAAATGCACTATTACATAATATATTTTTGAACATCATTTAAAGTAACCAATGATCTTGATTTTATTTTAATATTTAATTTTCAGGTTTCTAATTACATTGGTAACAATTCATACTTTTGGAGTACTTGAAGATTCATATTGTAAGACCACCAAAGTTGGACTTGAACAAACAACATTCTGGGTGAAGTAACCTGGAAAACAACCCAATAATACTACTGTATCAGCCAATATCCAAGCACAATAATTCTGAAAATTTAACTGAAGATAGAGAAAATCATGAGTAACATTTAATTAAACAGTTTAAAAAGCTAATTCAGATGTTTTAATGGATTTACAGGTGGACCAAGTTAGAGATAAATTTCTAGGCCAAATTCTGCGGCCCAGAAAAACAGCCAACCATTTCGATAATATCTTGAAAAAAATAATTATATTTGGGTTGAAATTTTACAGGAGGTTAGGATAAATCCTTATATACATTTTAGTATTTTATAGATCACTTTAATTATTCCATCTAGAAGGTTATTTCGACGTTTCTATTCAGTGGATGCAAGATGGATTCCACTTCGAGTCAGGGATAAAGAAGTTCACTCTCCCTTAATTTCCACCACCCTAGGCCTACCATAATCAAGTGGAATGATTTTTACTATTGGGAGATCAGCACATGACTCTTGATATTCCTATTTAAGGTAGTGGTGGTGAAGGATTTTATAATCTTGGGTTCTTGGTTTCATTGTAGTGTTATGCTTCCACTTTGTGTTTGTAATCACATTTCTTTCTCATGTAAGTTGTTCAATTCACCTTAGTTTCTTAATAAAAGTTCTTAATTTCCACTTATTTTGTTATTATCAATATCAAATTTATTCCTTTTCCTCATGTTTTGAATTCATTTACACCATACCTTGTGAAATTTATCACACAACGATGGAGTGATCGTTATTTTGTTGTTTTTACTTCTTCAATTCCACCCTCGCAAGTCTACTTTTGGATTTTGTTGAGAACATGTCATCAATGGATGGATAAATATTTTATGGTTTGATTAAAGGGAGTATAAAGGGGATGGATTGGATGTTATTTATCACTATCTAAATGTTTATTAATTTCTTTTATTTTAGTTTCTTTTATTCAATGATTTTCTCTCTTCCTCTTCCATATTGAATTTATTCACCCCACTTTTATGTGGTAATAAGATCCTTTACCTTGGAGTTCTCATGAAAATAATCCTACAAGTCGATAGGTGATTAGAATGTGTTTTTGAAGGTGTTTAACCAGTAAGTTATGAGGTTAGTTTTAATTCATTGATTGAATCCTTCTCGAGTTAATAAAATTAAAACTGTAAAAAAAGGAATTCATCCAATCCACACCAACTGATAACCTAGGATCAAATCATTATCTTATTTTTCATTAACTTAACCCTATTAGTTTTCACTTAAACACAAATAAAATCAATCTAAGTTGGCAACTTCATAGCCAAAAAAATCCATATAATGTACATGTCTGTAGGTTACTTCTTAGGTCTCTGAGGATTCGACAACCCAAGCTAAACTACAAGCAACCGCTTAACCCTAAAAACTTGGGTAAATTTGGGCGAGACCAAATTTTGGCATAATTTATAGGGAACCAAGTAAGTAATCTCAAAACCCATTATATTCTCCCCCATTTCTTATATTCTCATCCAAATTATCTTATCTTTTCCCTTTCTCATTTTTTTCTTTTGGTGCATTCCGCCTACACCTGTGACCAATCAAATCGTCCAGTTAGGGTGGATAGTCCTGGGGTTGGGTGGTCAAGTTCACCATGAGAACTCTTTCCATTAGATCATAACCTTCCTAATACTCAAGAGTAAAAAATATATCCCATTTCAATGGAAGGTCTTAAAAGAAACTAACTCATAAACCCATGTGGGAACCAAAATGGAAATCCAAATGAGGCAGCCCCAAACTTGGGGAATGTAGTCGATCAAACCATGAATGACTACCTATAACCTTTCTGAACCAATTCCCCCTCATTAATTAGACACAATTACCTAAGATATTCCAACTACATCATTAAACCCTATATCCTAAACCACGTTCCCACATTCCATGGAATGGAGTCTGAGATTCCCTACCATCACGTTAAGGAGTTCAATGACATTGTAGAAACCATGTGTCCACCACATCAACTAGAATCAGCTAAGATAAGGCTATTTAATTTTTCATTAATGGATCTAGATAAAAATTGGCTAAAAAATTTGATACCATCATCCATTAACTCTTGAGACCAATTAAAAATATAATTCTACAAAAATACTTTCTCCATCACAAAACAATTGCACTTAAAAAGACTATCCCAAACTTTTTAAAAAAAATAAGGAGAGTCATTCTAAGAATCATGGGAGAGGTTCAAAGACACTTGAAACATGGTTCCACACCATGGTTTTTATATTCCTGTATAAGTGAGAATTTTCAATGAAGGGTTGGGTTCGGGGAACAAACAATTCAAAGATATGATGTGTAATGGAACTTCCAAAAACAAATCCCCAAATGATGCTTACGAGTATCTAGAAAGCCTTTCTAAACAAAATAACACATGAGGAATATAACCTTACTTTGAGAAGCCACCAAAATCTAGTGGAATTCACACACTTAGGGAGGAGGAAAGCGTTAGGTTAAAACTTACTGCACTCACTAGGAAGGTCGAGGAGATCAATCTTAGGAAGGTCCATGAAATTCAAACTGTTGACCCTGTTTGTACAATTTGTGACAAACATGACCACAAGACTGAAAAATACCCAAACAACCTTCCATTAAAGATTTTATTCAAGTAGGACCACCAGAAGAGGTCAATTATATGAACTTTCAAAATCCACAGTACCAAAAAACTTTCAATCCAAAGTATAATGACCATCCTTTATTCCGTTGGAAAGATAACCAACAACCCAACCAATAACCTATCCAACCACAAGGACCAAACCACTACCCTCCACAAAATTTTCAAAATCATAACTAGTTCTAACCATAACCATTCCAATACCAACATCCTTCTATCCAATACCAACAAACTATAAAATAACCCATGCAACAACCTATCCAATAACAAAAGTATCCTCCTGGGATAAACCAACCAGCACAAGCCCCTACTCAATATGTCCCTCTTCTAATCCCTGAGAAGTTTTGTAAAAAATGGAGAAAATGAACTCATAAGTCTCATAACTTAAACATGAACTACAAAACATTAAAACCGGGAAGGCACCCATGCCTACTCAGGCGGTACCATCCTCAACTGTAAAGGGAGAATCCAGTTACACAAAAACCTCTCATGAACAACTCAAAGAAGTAACTATTTTAAGAAGTGGGAAATCCATTGAGAAACCTGAACAATCAATACCAGAACCATTAAAAACATCAAAAATGCATGAAAATGATGAACAAATACCCATAGTTTCTGAAAAATCCAATGAGAATGTGAAGGAACTATAACCACATCAAACAATCAAACAACCTACTCCCTTCCCTCAACGCATGAGAGGAAAATATAAACTAGAATTGAATGAAACTTTGAGGGAAATATTCTCTCAGTTTAAGTTGAACATTACACTTCTCAATGAAATCAAAACTATTCCTTCCTACTAAAAGTACCTTAAAGACTTGTGCACTTTTAAAAGGAAATTTTCACATAAAAACCAAGTCCTTTTGTCTGCTAATGTGATTACCACCATTAAAGGGACCATTCCTCCAATGTTGAAAGATCCATGATTTCCATACATCAATGTTTAGTTAGGAGAGAAAAAAGTTGTCAAATCCCTTTTTGATCTAGGAGCTAGTGTGAACCTCATTCCTTATGCCATGTATTTTTTGTTAGGGCTCAAAGAACTCCAACCCACATCTCTCACTCTTCAACTTGCTGATTGTAGTGTTCGAGTTCCTAAGGGGATCTTAAAGGATGTTTTAGTGAAAGTTGACAATTTCATTTACCCATATGACTTCATTGTCCTTGAAAATCACCCAAAATTAGGTCGTAGGGAGAAAACCACAATCATCCTTGGTCGTCCCTTCCTTTCAACAATCAACTCTGTTATCTGAGTCCGAAATGGGAACATGACCATCACCTTTGAAAAATGAGTCTAGACTTGAACATATACAATGAAAACTCTCAAATTGGGGATGATGAAGAGATACATGAGATTAATTGGATTGGTAGTGTCGATAGTGAACTCGAGTAACATCAAGGGATTACTGAAGGATGTTTAAGTCAAGAATAGATTGATTTTATTTGTTCACATGAGGGAAATTTGTCTCCTTGGCTTGAATCTCTTTCAGATAGCTTTATTGATGATTTAATAGAATCACCAATCAATAATACCATGGGTGAAATCAATAAAATTGAGTCCATACCCATTCATGACACTACTCTGGCTAATTTAGTGGATGAAAATTCTGTTCACAAGTAACCAATTCTATCAAGAAATCTGAACAAAGAAACTGAGCTCAATACAAAGTCTCATCCTTTATTGGAAGGTGATAACCAATCTAATCTTGAATTTAAGGTCTTACCTTAATCACTCAAGTATGTGTTCTTAGGGGACAATCGATTCTTTCCTATTTTCATTTCTTCCTCTCTTGAATCCAATCAAGAGATGATGCTTGTGGATGTCTTAAGAAAGCATAAAAAAGAAATTGGATGGACCCTTTCTGATATTCCTAGGATTAGCCAACTCATTGGAACTCATAGGATTGTTCTTGAATATGAATCCAAACCATGTCATCAACCTTAGTGGAGACTCAACCCAAATATTATGGATGTGGTAAGGAAAGAACTTCTTAAGTTATTGAAAGCCGGTATCATCTACCCCATAGCTGAGCATAAGTGGGTAAGCCCAATTCAAGTTGTCCAAAAGAAAGCTGGAATTAATATGATCACCAATGAGGATGGTGACCTTATCCACACAAGGGTCAGTAGTGGATAGAGATTCTATATTGACTATAGGAAGCTCAACTCTTATACCAAGAAAGACCATTTCCCCTTGACCTTTATTGATCAAGTCCTCGAGCGAGTGGAGGGTCATAAATTCTATTGCTTCCTAGATGGATTATTAGGGTATAATCAAATTGAGTTATCCTTATAGGATCAAGGAAAAACAACATTCACTTTTCCATTTGGCACTTTTTCCTTCAATTTCATGGCCTTTGGGTTATGTAATGCTCCTGGTACCTTCCATCGGTGCATGATGAGAATCTTCTCAGACATGGTAGGGGATTATTTAGAGGTCTTCATGGATGACTTATCCATCATTGGGGATACTTTTGAGGGATGAATTCAGAATGTGGAAAGGGTTTTTTCAAGATATGAGGATAAGAATCTCATCCTAAATTGAGAAAAATGTCATTTCATGGAAAATAAAGGACTTGTTCTAGGCTATCTAGTATCTAGTATAGGGATTGAAGTTGATAAAGCTAAGTTTGAAATCATTCATCACCTTCCCTCTCCTAAAAATATTAAGGAAGTTAGGTCCTTATTAGGACATGTAGGATTCTATAGAAGTTTCATTAGGAATTTTAGCTCTATTTTTTGACCACTTAGTGATCTATTAGTGAAATATGCTCCATTTTTATGGATAGAAAGCTGTGAGGAATCATTCTCTACACTCCAGTTAGATCTTATCTCTCCACCTATCATGAAATCTCCAAATTAGAAACTTCATTTTGAACTCATGTGTGATTCTAGTGACTTCACTGTAGGAGTAGTCTTAGGAAAAAGGTGTGATAAAACTAAATGTGTCATTGCTTATGCAAGAAAATATTTAAATGATGCACAAATAAACTACACCACCACTGAGAAAGAGTTGATTGTTGTTGTATTTTCCTTAGAGAAATTCAGGTCTTATCTCATAGGATCACCCATCATTGTCTTCACTAACCATTTATCCCTAAAATACCTTTTATAAAAAGAAGATTCCAAGGATATATTGATTAGGTGGTTCCTTATTCTTCAAGAGTTCGATTCAACCATTAAGGATAAAAAGGGTGTTGAAAATTTTGTAGCTGATCACTTCTGTAGTATGGAATTCGAAGACAACTCACACCACCTTTTTGTGTCTGATTCATTACCTGATGAGCACCTCTATTCTGTGAGTGATTTCCCCTTGTGTGCTGACATAACAAACCACTTGGTTACGAGTGACATTCCAAAATTTCTCAGGACCCAAGATAAGAGGAAATTCCTTTTTTATGTCAAACACTATGTGTTTGATGATCCTTACCTCTTCAATTTTTTTCCTGATCAAATCATTAGGATATGTGTTCCTGAGTTTGAGAAAGAGTCTATTCTAATATTATGTCATGTAGAGGCATGTGGATGCCACTTTTCCACAAATAAAACCACTGAAAAGGTCCTCCAAAGTGGTTTCTATTGGACTAAACTCACTAAGAATTCCTACCAATTCTGGAAAAGTTGTCCTCAATGTACACAATTAGGATCCCTTACCAAAAGAAATCAAATGCCCCTCACTCCCATTCTTATCATTGAAGTATTTTATTATTGTGGAATTGATTTCATGGGACCCTTCCAAAACTCTAGGGGATACCTCTACATCCTATTAACTATTGATTATGTCTTGAAATGGGTTGATTCCATTCCAACCAAGTCCAAAGACCATCATGTTGTGATCCAATTTCTGAAAGATCACAAATTTTATCGATTTGGAATTCCTATGGCTATAATCACTGATCGAGGAACCCATTTCTGCAATCGACCATTCTCTTCACTCATGTCTAAGTATGGGATTTCTCATAAAGTTTCCACTGCATACCATCCTCAATCCAATGGTCAAGCTAAGTTAGAAAATAGGGAGATTAAGCATATTCTTGAAAAAACTTTCCATCCCTCTAAGAAAGATTAGTTCGAGAAACTCTTGGATTCTCTTTGGGAATATCATACAACATTCAAAACCATCCTAGGCATGTCACCATATAGGTTGGTTTATGGAAAATCATGCCATTTACCTGTTGAAGTTGAGCATAATGCGTTTTGGGTAATAAAAAATATGAATTTCGAAATTTCATTGGCCAAAGAAAATAGAAAATTAGATCTTAATGAACTTTAGGAACTTAGGATGGAAGCTTATGAAAATTCAAGGATAAATAAAGATAGAGTTAAAGCCTACCAATATAAGAATCTCAAAGTTAAAAACTTTGAACTAAGACAATTCATGCTCTTGTATAGTTCAAAACTTCATTTACACCCAGGAAAACTAAGGTCTAGATGGTCGGGTCCTTTCATAGCGCATCACGTGTACCCCCATGGGGCAGTAGAGATTCAAGATCCCACAAGTGGCCACATTTTCAAGGTCAATGGTCATAGGTTAAAACCATTTATTGAATCATTCAATAAATAAGAAATAAAGGTTGAGTTAACGGATCCAACCTATGAACCACCAAAAATTGATAGATTTAGGATCCATGTTGGGATAATGACATTAAACAAAAGCATTCCATGGGAGGAAACCTGTGGTTTTCATGTTTCCAATCTTTTTGAATCATATTTATTTTTTAAATAGGATTAATGAATCATTTTGATATTTAAAAAAATATAAAAAAATAGAATGTTGACCTATTCTTCTATTATGAGTATGGATGGGTATGAAAGTGGAGAACTATATTCATCTATGTCACGTGGTGTGATCCTTGGGTAATTCCTTACCCGAAAATTTAAAAAGAAGAGAATGTATCATTAGTTCATTTTATTTTATTTTTATGTGTTTTTAGGTTAAAATAAAAATACAAAATAAAAATAAAAATAAAATAATAATTAAAAAATATATAAAAGGATACGTTACAAGTCATGGGTCAAACCCCGTCACAACCGGTGAAGCCGTGGGGAATCAAACTCAGGACCGAAGGGAGACAGGGGAACGCGTTTACGACTGACATATGACTTATAATGCTTCCTTATTCTAGAATTTTTGTATATATACTTATATTTTACATTCTTTATTATATATATATATATTTTTTCGTTTTTTTGTTTGTTTGTTTTTCTCGTTTTCAACTAGGGAACTCTGCAAGTGACATGGATATCAAAGGACTCAATTGGAGCAGCAAGAACTTCAACTTCAAAACCCAGGTGACTTCATTCCATGATACTCATATTTCAAATTCTTTTTAGAAATCCTCTCATCTACCTCTACCCCTTCTCAATTTTATTTTCTTTAAACACTGGGGATAATGTTATTCTATGTGGGGGGGGGGGTGAAAAGAATGAAAAAAATTATTAATTTTGTGTTTATAAAAAATGCATGGAAGGAAAAATTTATTTAACCTTGAACATGATAATACACATTGCACACTTTGAAACTGAATATAAAATAATTTAGCATTCCCTGATTTTGAATTTAATCCATGTATAATTTCACGAGCATAGATTTTGTAAAGTGTGGTTGTTTAATGTGAAATTTCATCCTTTATATTTCCATCCAAATAAAAAAATATCACAATGCACGTCCTTTGGATAGTGGGATATTAGTTTGAGTTCATGGGGTTCCCAAAATAAATAGCATAGTATTTGTGATCATTTTAGTTTTTATATGAGTATTAAAAAAACAATAAATTTGCTTGTAGAGCAATGAAATGACCTAATGCGTGGCTTTCGACACTTGGGGATCATGAATCCATAGTTTTCTAGCCCATAGTTATTAATTTTATCTTCATTTGTATAAATTTGACATTGTTTTTGAATGAGTTAACTCGAGATGATGCCTGAGTATGTGAGCTTCACTTGGTGCCCTAAGGTCTTTGAGCCTAAAAGTCATCAACAAAGTCTTGCTACATGGGTTGACTATGTTGAGTTCAATTTCAATTACCATGGTAAAATTGTGAAAAAAAACAACATAGAAAAATATATTTAACAAAAAAAATGAATACTCATCTTAATATTTAAATGTGATCCCACCTGGTGCTTTTATCATTTCCCCCTTAAATAAAAATCAACCCCCATGTCTATTGTGACGCACAACACATCTTCATGCTTAATTGATATTGGATAAAATATGGTGATGAATTTGAACAAAGGAATGGGAATGGGATTGGGATCTTCTTATGAAACTATCTTGTATTAAATTATTTTTATGGGTTTCATAGTTGTTTGATATAAGGGTTTTTGGTGATCATTGTTTATTAAAATGTTTTTGGAAAAGGGAATTCAAATTTCACATTGTTGAGATATATTTTGCTCAGGACTAGAAAAAATCAAGTTGGGGGTGTGATTATCCACTAAATGAGGCTAATATTCATTGTTAATATATATAATATTCATGTTCTTTATTATTCATAAACACAATTTTAGTGCATTTTACACTTTGAACATTATTCCATATTATAATTGTAATTCCTTATTGAAATTCACTGTTACATGGTACATTTTTTAACACTATTTAAAGTACCCAAAGGTCTTGATTTTATTTTCGTATTTAATTTTCAGGTTTCTAATTACATTTGTAACAATTCATACTTTTTTAGTACTTGAATATTCATATTGTAAGACCACCAAAGTTGGCCTTGAACAAACAACATTCTGGGTGAAGTAAACTGGATAACAGCCCAATAAAAATACTGTAGCAGCCAATATCAAAGCCCAATAATTCTGAATATTTAAATGAAGATAGAGGAAATCATGGGGAACATTTCATTAAACAGTGTAAAAATATAATTCAGATGTTTGAATGGAGTTACAGGTAGCCCAAGTTGGAGATAAATTTCTGGGCCAGATTCTACGGCCCAGAAAAATAGCCTAATATTTCGATAATATCTCGCAAACAAAAATTCCATTTGGGCTGAAATGTTACATAACGTTAGGAGACATCTAGAGATCCATTTTATTATTCTATAGACCACTCTAATTAGGATATAAAGAAGGTCATTTCGATGCGTCTGTTTGGTAGATGCAATCTGGATGCCACTTCGAGTCAAGGATAAAGAAGTCCACTCTCCCTTACTTTACACCACCCTAGGCCTACCATAATAAAGTGGGATTCTTTTTACTATTGGGATATAGACCCATGAATCTTGAGATTCCTATTTAAGGTAGTGGTGGTGAAGGAGTTGATAATCTAGGCTTCTTGGTTTCATTGTAGTTTTATGCTACCGCTTTGTGTTTGTAATCACATTTCTTTCTCATGTAAGTTTAATTCACCTTAGTTTCTTAATAAAAGTTCTTCATTTCCTATTATTTGGTTCTTCTCCATATCAATTTGATACCATTTCCTCAATGTGTGAATTCATTCACACCATAACTTGTAAAATTTATCACACAATGGTGAATTGATCGTTATTTTGTTGTTTTTACTTCTTCAATTCCACCGTCGTAAGTCTACTTTCTGCTTCTTTTGAGAACATTTCATCAATGGAGGGATAAATATTTTATGGGTTGATCCAATTGATTAGAAAGGGTCTGTATTGGATGTTATTTCTCACTATATAAAGGTTTATTAATTTCTTTTATTTGAGTTTCTTTTATTCAATGATTTTCTATCTTCCTCTTCCATATTGAATTTATTCACCCCACTTTTATGTGATAATAAGATCCTTTACCTTGGAGTGCTCATTAAAATGATCCTACAAGTGTATAGGTTATTAGCATGTGTTTTTGTAGGTTTTTAACTAGTAATTTATGAGGTTTGTTTGAATTAATTGATTGAATCCTTCTCGAGTTAATGAAATTGAAACCGTAAAAAAATGGAATTAATCCAATCCACCCTAAGAGATAACCTTGGATCAACTCATTATCTTAATTTAAATTCACTTAAGTCTATTAGTGTTCACTAAAACCCATATAAAATAAATCTAATTTGTCCACTTTATATCCAAAAACAATCCGTATAATGTACGTTTCGGTAGGTTACTTCTTAGGTCTCTGAGGATTCGACAACCCAAGATAAACAACAAGTATCCGCTTAACCCTAAAAACTTGGGTAAATTTTGATGAGACCAATGATTGGTCCCATAAATTTAGAAAATATCCTTAATAATGTTCAAGAATGATTATAAAATTTTCAAACACCTAATAAATGAATTAGGGTATATAGAAAAATCTCTCCAAAGATGGTTCAGACACTCTAGATACAGTCCATGTGACAAGGGGATAGTGAAACTTATCATGAATGTAAGGACATTTTTTTGGTATGTAATACATTAAGAAAGGGGTATTCAGTTTATGGTTGTAAATATTAGACCCATATACTAGGGAATTTAGATTCATGAGATGAGGAACAAAAAAATCTTCCCAAATGATGAACTATATCCTTACATTGAGAATGGGTATGGTACATGGTGATGTAACCTTGAGGATGTTGAATCCACACAAATAGTTGGATTAAAATACTTTTAAATCATAATCTAGTAATATATGAGTCAATGATAAGTGTAGCCTGATTAGTACAGATCGACCATGGTGGAAACCGATATCATACATAGTCTAGACAATAAATCATGGGTTTAAGAGGAGACTTTACTCAAGGACCAAAACATCCCCTAGGTCACTATATTTATGGAATTGTGTTATTCACCAGAAAACCCGAATGGGGAACTTTCAAATTAGTTAATCCCTATTTCCAATACACTTTTAGGGACAACCTATAGGAATGACTCAAGGTTATGGGATTCCAATATAAGTGTATCGACTTAAGAAATTGGTGTGTATCAACTTAGAAATTAGAGTCATGAAGTTGGTTTGTGGAGAACATAATATTCAAGAAGGGTTTGAGCACCTTAATGGCTTCAAAATTGTGTATTGAACAAATTTTTAGAATGAAGGGATATGGTAAATCATTACTCTAAATTTTTCTTGGACCAGAAGGGCCCAATGAGCATGGATTTTCTTCTTTTAGGGTCATAAGACACACCCTATGATATTTTTTTTGATTCTTTTGATTTATACTTCGAATTTTTACTAAGCTATGTAGATCAAGAGTTTAGAAAGTAGAGAATTTTATTTTTCTTAGACCTCCCTTTTTTGGGTTTTCAATATGACAAGTTTTTTATCTATTTCACTAACAGTTTAAGGTCTTACAGTTTAGAACATTGAGTTATTAAATTTAATGTTATATAATTGTTACTAAAGTGCATAATGTTTAATGTCATGATGCATGAACCTAGGAAAATGGTGGTGTTACAGAGTATCCCATTTAGGACTCCCAAGGTTGAGAGTACTCTTAAAACCTTTTTAATGAGGGATGGAAGCGATGTAAATCATGGATTAATATTCTTTGATCATGAGTAATGGCATGGGAAAAAATCTCAAGGGATGTCCAAAAACCAATAGAAGGTGAAATACTCTATTTTAATATTGTCAGGGCTCATAGATATTATAGGTCCTTTTCACAATGAAAAAACACCTCTGGTTGATGGGTTAAGGGCCCTTTTTCATAGGAAAACATGGACTTGCATTCATAGTTAAGAAGAGGGGTCCCTACCCCTTTCCAAGGGATGTGGATGGGTGTGGAAAACCCAGACACTTCAGTCACAAAGTATTATTTATTAGTTTAGGTTATTATAAAGATTATTAAAGAAACCCATACCTCAGTTGACCATAGTTGGGTTATTACGATCCTTTGATAATGAGTGATAATGGATTATGGTCCATGAAATTTTAACATCATGCAACGAGGGTATATTTTTTGTGTTTTTTAATGTCATGCAATAAGGACTTAATTGTCATGCAGTTTTACATCATGTGATAAGGACTTGATTTTCATACAATTTATCATAACTAAACAAGTAATATTCAAATTGATGTGAGAATTATGAAAAGTATCATTAGGGAAACAATATATTGGTTGGGAGGGAACTCAAATGTGGGAGATATTTTCATCTTTTCATAAGCTTATGGGTAAATAAATATATAATGGGGACCCTTTGCATGTATTCGACTCACGCACAATAAATACTTACATAGATGTGCACTACTACAAAAATGGCCTATATCAGCGCTAAAAAAGGGCTTTAATAGCGCCAAAAAGCACTGTAAAGATCAGTGCTAATATAGGGAGGTCCCTTTTATTAGCACTCCAAAAAGTGCTGATAAAGGCCCCTTTTATTAGTGCTAAAAAAGCGCTGATAAAAGACCCCTTTATCAACGCTTTTATTTAGCGCTGATAAAAGGGGCCTTTATCAGTGCTTTTAAAAATCATTGATAAAGGTAAAAAAAAATAAAAAAAATAAAAAAAATAAAAAAAATATAGAGGGAGTGCTTTTATCAGCGCTTCACACCCCCTATATCAGCACTAGGAGGTCTCCCGCATGCTGCCCTTCCCGAGCATCCTCATACGCACGCACCCCCTTCGCTTCCACCCGAACTCAAACCCGGGACCTCCCCCCTTTCACTACTGCACCTTTACCACTATGCCATTTCATTTTGTCTCTATTTAGTGATATATCTATATATATATTGTTATATTTATTCATATATTGATTCATATATTGATATAGATTCATATTAATATAAATATATTTATTCATATATTAGTATATATATATTAATATATTTATATATATATTTTTAGTTATGATTTTTTATATGTATATTTATTTGTATATTAATATATACATATAAGATTAGTTTTAAATACATTTACGAAAAAATATGTTTTTTATGTGTGTTTATAAATAAATAAATACATGCATACATGCATAGATATATACAACACACATACATATATATATACAACACACAGACACACACAGAGACACAGACACACACAAACACGTTTATATTTACGAATAAATACATATATATGTGTATTTGAAAAGCCATAGAATGTACATATAAGATTAGTTTTAAATGCATTTATGAAAAAAATATGTTTTTGATATGTGTTTATAAGTAAGTAAGTAAATAAATACATATATACATATATACAACACACAGACACACACATAGACAGCCACACACACACAGACACATATATATTTACGAATAAATACTTATATATGTGTATTTGAAATGCCATAAAATGTTAAAATGACCATAAATTATAGTCTAGAATTAAATTTCAATTCCACAACCAGTCAAGTCGAAGAAAATGAAACAATCATCGATATGATATGTGGTACAGGCCTAACGGACATCCGGATCAAAAGTTATACTTGTTTGAATGTTAAAAAATCGGGGTATCCTGACTAAAAACTCAGTTTTGGAGGCCTTCTGGGCCTTTTTTGGGCTTGAACAATGTGATAGAGGTTTTTACTTAGTCACTAGCGCATAGATCTCATCGTAGGGTTCGATTTGATATGCTATAGATCTCAAACGGACACCCGGATCAAAAGTTATGGCCATTTGAAGTTTGAGTTACATTTTCAACGTATTTTAGATCTTTTATTAATTGTTTTGATTTTTCGTGTCCTCAAATTGTTATTAAATGATTTTTAATCGATAATAATTAGAAAATTATTGATTAATAATATTTTTTTAAAATATTTTGAAGCCATTTTCACTAAATTTCTTATATATTAAATGTAATAGTCTATTTATATGTATCTATAACATATTTAAAAATTATATATTGTATTTATATCAATATAAATATAATTATATAAAAAAATATTATTTTTCATGAAAAAATATATTTTTTTGAAACTCAACATTTATCAGTGCTCGGGAAAAGCATTGATAAATCCCCCCTTTATCAGCGCTACTAAAAGAAGCGCTGATAAAGGTGTCCCATTTATCACCGCTCACAAAAAACGCTGATAAAGGGGGGCCTTTATCAGCACTTTTTGTGAGCGCTGATAAAGGCCCCCTTTATCAGCACTTTTTTTGAGTGCTGATAAAGGGGTAGTGCTTCCCTTGCCAGTTTTTGGCGTAGTGTTGGCTCGTATATAATAAAGAAATTCTGTATGAATTGACCATTATTAAGAAGTTTTAGGTATTACAAGATGGACCATTTTTTTTACTCAAACATGATGATACCTTCCACATAAAATGGGTCATCCAAATACTCAAATATCATGCGAGTCATTATCATTGTGAGAAAAAATAGGTAGATAGGGAATAAATCATCTTGTGATAGAGAGGGGTTCATGAAAAATAGAAAAACATTTCTTGCATCTAAGAATGGATTAAGCCAATTTCAAATGAGATATCACTTAATCAGGTACCAAGATGAGTTAGGGGCATGTACAATTTCTACAACTAGACTTCCCTTGGGTTTCACTATGCATCCCATGAGTACAAGAGTCAATCCATAGACAACCCTTCCAAAAAAATCTCTTAGTGTATATCTATATCATATAAAGAAGGGGAAGGATACTTATTTTAGGAATTTCATATAGAGTTAGCATAACAAATCCCAGTGTCACTACTTATCCTATTGAGAGAAGAATCCATCCACTCATAGTTCATTCATAGTTACCCATATAGTTTGAACTCATATGTGGGGAGGGAGAATTTTTTTCAATCTATACATAATATTTGTGAGGCTTCCTTTTCACAGATCTGGCTCATATGCAAGAAAATTCTTACCTTCATGTGGAGCTATTGGAGAAGTGAAGTATCACTACAAAGGTTTAAAACACTAAGATAGGAGGGGGAATTATCATATTTTATTTTTTTTTCTTTTCAACAATGATAATCATGGTTAGAATAATATAACCATGATTCCATTCATAGATCCGGAATGTATGTTGGGTAGAAAAGGGAGTATCACTATTTTGAGAACTACATAAATGCTGAAGATGGATAATCCATGAATCAATATGTATCTTATATGTAAAAGAATCAACAAAAATTTAGTTATTTAGGAGAAGGTCCCCTACACTGATCTTGTTCATATGCATGGGAAAGGGGTATACCTCCCCTCAAAAGAAAAGACATCCCCTATCACCCAGGTGAATATTCTCTAATTTTTGTATATATCATGAAGGAAAAGGGCTAAAAAATTGGGTGATGCTTTCATTGATGAGGGAATATTCACAACCATAAAAAAAATTAAGGGGACTACTCTTGATACAGATTAAGATCTGGATAAAAATATAATGGTGATGAAACAACAATTGGTCCTAGTATATCATACATATCTATCTCTAAGTATCCAAAAAAAATCAAGAATAAATCCACACATGGTTCTTCAAAAAGAAGTTCCCCAGACCGATCAATCTCTTATATAGTGAAAATATAAAAGTAAAACTATTGTCTCAGTCATTGTGACTGGGCCCATGATATATAATTCATGCATCACTACATAACCTATTTCGATAGTTATCAAGACATATATAGTTATTATAAGAATAATTCCTTGAGTAGACCTAACTCATATGAATGGAGAGTGAGTTTTTCCAATGTGGTTGGGCCTAGGAAGTGAGATCTAAGAATCACTACATATCTTGTATGGACAAAAATCAAGCCACACATAGTTCTTAAGAAGACAATTCCAAGAAAATATTAGGTTCTTATATATATAAAAATGATCTTTTTATTAACATTGTCAATAGACCCAGTATCTAGGATCTGAGTATCAACATGTATCTTGTATTGATGGGAATCAAGCCACACATTGTACTTATAGGGATCCCTACATAGATCAAACTCATTTGTAAGAGAAAAATAATTTTATTCCAAGTATATGTTCATAGTTGAGAGGTACCATGTTGAAATATCCTACAAAAATTCGACTCATGTGAAAAATGGGGGGGAGGGTATGTTTGTATTTTGATTATAAGAATACCAGCTGGGTCCATGGTAGAGTACCTAGATGTTAATATTTATCCCACAGTTATGGGAATCAATATTGAACATAGTTCTTGACACGGATAATTTCTTGCATGGTCCTAGCTTGTATGATAAGAATCAAGGGGAATTAATGCTTTATGGAATAGAATAACCATGTTCCAAAGGCCTCTACAAGGATTTAGTTCTCATGTAGGGAAGAAAAATTCCCAATTAATGGGACACACTGAGAAGTTTAATGTCATACAAGATGGAATTTTATCTCATTGTTTTAAATC
Source organism: Viscum album (assembly GCA_963277665.1). NCBI lineage: Eukaryota > Viridiplantae > Streptophyta > Magnoliopsida > Santalales > Viscaceae > Viscum > Viscum album. The sequence goes on from OY728132.1 coordinate 323,272,839, forward strand.
ATGTATTGGGGGACTTTGATTAGTTTTATTTGGTTCTAGACCGCATGTGAAGTGTAGGAAACTTGTTTCTGTGCTAGGTAAAGGAAATACCTAACATCAATTTGTGAAGGGTCAAGCACTAATATAAGGTGATGCTATTTTTAAATTATTACACGAATAGGGGGAAAATTATCCATTTCATAATTTCTGGATTGGCCTAGATTAAAGTATCCAGGCTTCACTATGTTTCCCAAAATAATGGGAATCAATACGTATGTAGTTCTATAACATAGTTCTATTCCAAAACTAATCATGTTCAAATATAGGAGAATTATTTACTAGTGGGAGGTGAAGATGGGCCCAGGATAAGAGTCTATGAATCACTAAATATCTTATATGGATGGGAATTAATCTTCCATGTTGTTATGATATAATTCCTCTATATAGACCAGGCTCGTATATAGGGGGAAATCATAGTCATTTCTCAAGTGAACCATTACATTAATAGTTGGATAATGGTCACCTATGTATATCAATATATTTTATAGGGGAGGGGGATTTTCTTGAGCTATTCTGGTATAAGGATAAAACATTCATCCATATTTCATGTTTATGTATAGGGGAATATACCACATATCCTTTCATTGATATAACTCCCATATATGTAATGTGTTACTTCAGATGGTCCGGTCTAATCATTTTTAGGTCTTGTAGGATGAACCCAATGTCATGAAGTTTATCATCATGAAACAAGGACTATCTAGGGTTGATATTTATAGTCATATAACTTTGATCAATTGTTTTACCTAGGACTTTTGGGATTTCATGGTGGATTCATACCCTCAAATGAAAGGGTACAAGAATATGATGTTATAATCTTTACTTTATAATGAGTATGATGCATAGTTGTTTAACATCTAGGTTGTAAAATCTAATTGAATAGTTGGGTTATGGTAAGTATAAATCATAACCCAATAATACACGAGATAATGGGAAGTAGAGGCTAGTGGGAGTAGGTTGACCATTATTAATATAGAAAAATAGTATCACACACAACCAAGAAAATAACTCATGGGTTTTATGGGGACCTTTCCTACAAGACCAAAACATCCCATAGGTTACAATATTTTAGTAATTTTTTTAACAAATAAATCATATGGGGGTCCCTTCAAATTAGTCAATCCTTATTACCAATATGATATAAGGTTGAACTGAGAGAACATGTCAAGGTTCATGTAATTTTAAAAGAATGTGCACTCAAACAATCAATTGGTATTAAATAGAATATAAGAGGAATAAAGTTGGTTCATGAAGAATAAAATATTCAATAATGGTTTGAGCACCCCAAAGGCTATGAAAATGTATATTGAACACATTTTCAGGGTTAAGGGGAAAACATGCAAACCTTTAGCACACAATCATTAGAGGGGATGATCTACTCAAATAGAGGGAATAATATTGTATAGTTTAATGTAATGTGATAAGGATGGAGTTCCCTAGATTTGACCTGAATTAATCTCAATCACTCTAGTTAGAATGAGTTTATAGGTTATCTAATCTCACATGAGTCATGCTACTGTGAGAAATAAGAGACAATTGAGAAATCAATTAAACTACATGAGAGTGAATGATAGATAACATTTGGGGGAATTTAAATTTCAATGTGAGTAAGAATCACTATATGGATTTCAATATCATTTAAGGACATGGTTGGGAGTGACTAATTATTTTGTCTAGGATTGAAATAGAAAAATAAACCATTACAACATATCCTATAAATATGGGGATCAAACTAGACATTTTTCTAATATATAGTACATATGTAGATAAGAATCCTTTTTAGGGATATGTGTATTTATTTTTCTGTATAAAATTGACTCATGTATAATAAATTTACATTGAAGAGGTTTCCTAGATTGGGAATAAATGAAACCTAATATGGATAAGGTCTCAGATCTAGAATTATATGAGATATATTCATTCTAGTGTCAAGATATTGGGGAGAACTTAGTGTGGTCTAGTAAACCCGTGCGTTGGAAACATTTTATATATATTTGGATCATATGTAAAAGGGGATGTGGGTACCCCATGTGACCACATGTCATGAAATTTATTTTCATGATACTATGATGTGTATCTTGTAGTTTTACATCATGTGGTAAGGATGTTGTCATGCAGTCTATCATGTTGTGCCTAGGGCATAGGTGTATTTTAGTTTATGGTTATGTGATGAGGACCTAGGATGATGTTCAATTTAAATTATTTTCTCTATGAATTCATTTTATGGTATAAATTATGAATAGAAAATTTTTTGATAAAAAATTCATTAGTGGAGGGAGTGATGCACTCCCCTTAAATCATGGAAAAGAATAATTATCTATTGAAATAGACCTTGTGTATGACTTAAGGTCCATCCCACTTGGGTTCCAGATTTGGAAGTTTATTCCCTGGTATCATCGGGGATCTAATAATAAAAACCAATCATCTTTGAAGGAATGTGTGAAGGTGGAACTTCTTATTGAAGTCTCATTTATTATAGTTCTAATAGAATTCTAGATTGTACAATGTACAAGACCTCTTCTCATTGAGTCATTCCAACTCATCAGGTTGCTTGTGGTATTGTTCATATTCTCAGAGTTGACCAAAGATATCGACAAAAAATAAGGGTAATTGGACCTCAATAGGTAGCATCAAATCTATTATGTAGATAATAAAGTATGGGATTTCTTGTGTGGTGGTGCAAGTTGTGGTGCGATTGGCCCATAATGCATGTAAGAATTTATCTGGCCAAAAATTCTTGTCATTTTCCACCATTTTATGTTTTATATTTGATTGATTCTTATTGAAAGCATATATTTTCCTATTTTTCATTTCATTATAGTAATATGAATCGTTGGAATCAATATTGTACCTAGGATATATCCTCTTCAACATAGAAGAATAGAAATTGGTACCATTATCAATCAATATTGTATGAGGGATTCCAAATCTAGTGATGATATTGAAATTCATAAAGTTGATGATTCACATTTTACCAAACTCCTTGAGAGGTATGAACTAAGACCATTTAGAAAATAAATTGGTATCAATAAGAATATACTTGAATATCTTGTTTGTATTTGGGGGATATGACCCCACAATATCCATTCCCCATATAGAAAATTTATAGGAAAACTTAGTAGTGTGAAATAGTTATAGGGGATAATGGATTAAGTTTCTATTTATTTGACATGCATGAAACTTCTTGGTTAAATACACACAATCTTTAATCATCATCGTCTAAAAAAGCCTCTGAATTTGGTGGGAGAATTGAGTTCCCAAATGATGAGTGCCACAAGAACCTGTATGGAATTCCTACTTTATGATGTACGAATCTCCTTCCATGATAAATATAAGTAGGTCTCCATAAAATCCCTATTTATAGAAGGATTTATATCCATTTAGAACATATTAGAGGGTGAATTTCACTACTCAACATAAAATCCATTTCTTTTTGGATCATTCTAACAGAAGGGTATCATTCTATAAGTTTTCCATTTTGGGGTCAGTTATCTAATAATGGCCATTGGATTATCATATCTTGGGGAAGAACTGATCTGAATAATTTTACTAATGTCACAGATGAATAATAGAGAGACTACCCTTCAGTGCACAATATATAAGTTTGTATGATCTTGGTCAAGATCAAACAAGACTATAACTGCATTAGATAGTGCATTAGCATAGGAATGTTGTGATCAAGGAACATGATACATTGTTGGATGGAAAGATAATTCTTCTATTATTCACCTCACATAGACAATGAGATGCGTGAGTTCTTCATTCTTGATTATATATTTTTCATTTATTAATTTTATCACTAACTTTTAACCCCCTTTAACATTCAGATAGGCTATCTACAGTCACATGATTAGCTCCAAGCTTGTAATAAGGGCTTGGTGGTGTAGCCTTCAGATAATAAGAATGAGTAGGGAATAATTTACTTGTTCAGGGAGATAAATAAAGTCCCCAAGAAAACCTGGTTAAACTTCTGGATTTCCATTCTCTTCTAAATTTTACTTTGAGAGGAATTGTCAAAAATATATCTTCCATGTTTGGGTAATTTCATGAGTATAGAAAACCTCTTCATTTGGGATCATAAGGTTGTACATTATAGATGAAGCATTGTGTTCAGATTTGGTTTCACTGAGTATTATGAAAAAAATATTGTTGTAGTTTCCTCCCGAGTCATTAAGATATCATGAATAAAAGGATTGAAATTAGAATAAGTAACTCATAGGATTACATTCATTGATAAGTAAAAATTATGGAGGAACCTACAAATCCTAGAGTCTCTCCCATAATTAAAAAAATAAAAGGAAGCTCTTATTTCATCTATAATGGAAAATTCCAATGGATTCCACTTCTGTAATGGGATATGGGCCTAATTTAGAAAGATAGAAAATCATTAGGATTTTTTACCAATAATTCTTAGGTATTCCCCTTGGTCTAGAGGATGGTATGTTAGGATCATGACACCCTATTATAGGGAATTGTTTCCTACTCTAGGATTCTCTTATAGATTTAAGATATGTTAGTGAATCTTTCCCAAATTATAGTGTGAGACTGGTTATTCCTATAGAAATAGTTTGATCAAAACCATGTGTTGAAAAGAATAACCACATATATCATATGTTATCCATTACTCTATTATTAATTTATGATTGTTTGGTTGATAACCACAATTAGTAACTATGGATTTTACAGCAGTCTAGGGAGGTGTTTGGTGTTTTAGAAATGGGATTGACCTTAAAAAGGAATTCTATGTATCCTTTAGTAATAGGAATCAAAGCCCATGTAGTTTGAATGAAATAGTTTAAGGTCATATAATAGTACATTACCATTTAGTTTAATTTCATTTAGTAGGGATGTATATGGTATTATTTGAATATTGGATATTAGGGCTCGAGCCTTGGAGAGATTTCCTACATATATTGACAATGACAAGACTCAAAGTCCATGTAGTTCTAATGGTATGGGAATTTGTGTCATAGAAGTTGCAATGAAATAGGTTTGAGTGGGCCTTATGAATATAAGTATGAATTTAGATGCATCATTGGGAGTATATCTCTTTTAAGGAAAGAAAGAATATATATTCATGACTTACATCAGAAAGGAGGTCCATATTAGAGGCATTTACATCATGTTAGTGGAATAATCACCATTTGTCTCTAATCCCATGTGAGTAATGATCAATGTTATCAAAAAGATATAGTGTATTATTATACACATTTTATGGGAGTATAAGATTGAATTTTTATGGGTCTTACACACCGAGGTTTCCTTGAGATGATTTATTGGGAGTATTCCCCTTTAAAGAGAAGGAATTTTTTTGGGGATTACTTTTAAGGATAATTCCTATACATGTAGTATTTTTTATGGGTATTACAAACTAGACTACCCTAAGAGATATATAATTTTGTGTCTCATGAAGGATATGGATCCACGAGAGAGGAAATGAACTCCCACAAGGAGTATTGTTATGTGAAAAGCTATATGAGGGTATTATAGTCTTCATGGGGAATATAGACTTATAGAAAGACATATAGAAATATATATTAGATGTGGAGCTTGGGACGTAAAGAAAGGAATCCTATGTACACTGACTATAATAGGAATTAGAGTCCTTTATAGTTTATATATCATGGGTATCTATGTCATAGAATATACGACAATTGAGGTCTGAGAAGGGCTTATGTATACATGACTACCTTGAAATGCTTCATATAAAGTATGTCATTTTTAAGTAAACTGTATATTTTTGGGTCTTACATCTAATGATGATTCCTATAAGGGAATTTTTTTGTTATACTAATGATATGACCATTTCAAGTCTCTAAGCCCATGTGAGTTATACATATTGTGAGAAAAAAGTGATAACAGGAGATTAAACACAATACATATGATTAAAAGGCTTACACCCTAAGTCTACCCTAAGGGAATATGATAATAATACCCATACAGAATATTTATCCATGAGTAAAGGAATAAGATTTTACAAGGAATATTAAAAACATGGAAGTAATTTGGGGTATCATGGTCTTTATAGGGGAAATTCCCTTATAAAAAGACTTATTAAGAAGGTATTCATTAGTTATGGGGGATCTGGCCTTAGAAAGGAATCCTATGTATCATGTTATTAATAGAAATAAGATTACTTATAGTTTATATAGGGATCCCTACACAGATCAGAGTCATATGTAGGGGAAATGGAATCTTATTTTGAGCACAAGTTCATAGATGAGAGAACCTATGATGAAATATCCTACATAGATTTATCTCATGTATAGGAGGGAGGAATGTTCATATTTTGGTTATGAGAAAGGAATTTGGGTCTATGGTGGAATACATGGACATAATTATTCATCCCAAAGTAATGGGAATCAAGAATACCTACAATTATTGAAAAGGATGATCCCTTGCATGGACTAAGCTTATGTGTAAGGAATCAGGGCCAATAATACTATGAGGTATAGGAAAATTGAGTGTCTAATACTTCTACATGGATCAATATCTTATGCAGGGAAGTAAAAGAGGCCACAAATAATGGGACACTCTGAGCAGTTTAAAGTCTTTCAGGATAGACTATACCATGTAGTTTGATGTCACACAATGAGAGTCTATGATTTTTTTCACATGGGCATTGCCTGAATGTGAAATGTAAGAACTTAATTTCTATGTTGGGTAAAGGAAAGTACCAATCTTGATGATTGAATGGTCAAGAATCAACAATATTGGGTGATATGTGAATAGGGTAAAATTATCCTTTTTATAATTTGTGGTTGGGCCTTGAGTAATTATTGGATGGAGTTGAAAAATCAAAAGGGGGAGGGGGGAATTATGTTTCAAATTAAAATTTCTATTTAAAAATACTTAAAACCAAATCCCCTATTAATTAAAAAATCATTATGTCACCGAAAATGTGTATTTATATTACCTTAGGGAAATCGAAGAACAAATTTATTAAGATCAAGTATCATTGACTAAAAATTCAGTAAAGTGGGAGTCGAGGATGATCTATTGGGAATGGTATAAAAATTTTCTTAGAAGAATTAAGAAAAATTAAATAAAGAAAAATGTGAAATATTGGTTTGGTTTTAGAATGAATTAGATTAACATACCAAGTAATATAAATCTAGGTTCATGTACTTATCTATAAAAAATTGATGTGATTTAAATTAGATGTTATCAGAATTGAAACTTATCAAGCCTCCTCTTATAGTACTCACTCTATACTTTATAAACACCCCTTTACCCTCTCAGATACTTAGTTTATTTTATAAGTAATGTGTTTAAAACATTATTTAAACATAGATTCCCCTATCTCATGAATTTTTGTGCCATAAGAGTGATAAATAGTTTGTGATTTTGAAACAACATACCCTTCTCTCACAGCATTTTCCATGCATGAGAGGGGGTAAGATTAAAATGAAAATGAATGGAAATACACAAAAAATCATAGAAATTAATCACATAAAAACTCCACTACATTAATTACATTCACATTTCTTTACATTTCTTGGTAATTTTTTTTACTTCCTCGTGATATTTATCAGGGGATATGGAAAATAAAAATGACATAACACAGTAGCATCAATCGACAACATCAAAAACACATCCAACTCTAGTATCAGGTATTCTTATTGGGGTTCCCTCTCGAACCCTCCTCTAGGTTCAATTTATAACCAGCACCCCATCACTTCTCTTCATTTTTTGTATTTAAATTTTACCTATATTTTTCTTCACTTTATACCAATCAATAGCCTCCATGAGATACTATTCATAAATCATTATTTCAAGAGTGGTTTTGTTTGAGTGCCCCTCATTTTTTGTATACTCAAACTCCTTGGAGAGTGGTTCCAACCATGAATATGATTCTTTTTAAAATAATCTTGAGGCTTGGATTGTTTCACATGTAAGACCAAATATTTCAGGTTTTTGAATTTCAATGGAAACCAACCTATACTCCATGGAAGAAGTCATTATGGAATAACCATTTTAAGGTGTTTATAGACATGAATATCTTATATAGAAGCCTAAATCCCATGATTTAATCCTCATCCTTATTAATCTCCATTTTTATACTAATTTTTCACCCCTATAATGTAGTTCATGGGCAGTGGTGCAATAGCCTCAACAAACCTGAGCTCCATTCCTCTTATGGTGTTGCATTTATAACCATGTAACAACTTATTTTTCAACATTTTAAACTATAGGGAACCATGAAACATTGTTTTTTAGATATGGTGCAACTCATTTTCTTTAACATTTACCCAACAAGGATACAATACATTGGTAATCTACCACAACATCACTTTTATGGCCACTATGCCACATAGCCATGACTATGGAATAAAATTGATCATTTTTCATGTGGAAGTGAGACCTTAATTATCATTCATGTAGGATTTGTGATGTAGAAGAGGAATATTATGACACAGAAGATGTGGTAGGTGTGTCCGAGGAAGACGACACATGGGTGTATGAGAAACAACTTCACATTGGGTAGTACACAGTATCCTAGTGCTTGAGAGTACCATATAGAAAAGGTAGAGGGAATTCTCCAGATATTTATATGATATACTTACATTATTGTCTCATTAATATGTATATGGGTTTTAGGAACCCAAATACTTCCTTGATCCACCCCAAACAGGTGATTACTTCCTCTCGCTTCGATAAGGAATTGACCCTCATGCACTAGTGTACTATTATTCCCATTATTTCCTCCTTGAGCTTCATTCCCTCTCTATTGCATGCAGATGACTCTCCCTATGGGGTTTCCTGGCCTAAGACCCCTCTTAAGGCCTTTTATTTGGATTAATTCCCCATGGGTCAAGGTCTATCTTTTATTTTTTCATTTTTTGCTATTTTTATGCATCTTCCTTTTCCATTTCAGAATACACGACACAGAAAAATATACTTCAAAAAATAAAATGTAGTAAAAAAATATTTATATGTTTTTATTTATTTTTTAAAAATTTTCCTCCAAATATGAAAATTTTCAATGAATTATAAAATCTAACTCATTATACCACCCACACTTAAACCATTAATATCCTCAAACATATATCTTTGCTATGAAATATAAAATAAATGACCATTCTACTAATATTAAAAATTAAAAAATGTTGAAAAATAATTATTAATGGAAGAAAGATAATTTTTAAGTTTTACATAATGGAAATTAAACTGAATCCTCACTAGACAAAATGTATTTGATTTTCCCATGAAAAATAATGGAGCATATACACTCTTTTATTCTATCTTCTTAACTTATCATTATCTAACATTAAAATTCATGATTTAACTTACCAATATTTTTCATCTCCCATCACTCAAGGTCATATGAATATGGAGTTAACCTCATATGTTTAGAATATTTAACCAACTTATTAACTTGAAAATGATCCACATTCTTTACTTAGTAGAGGCAAAATCACTAAAAATCAAGAGGGATTTTCAAATTTGGATCATATGATTCTGAGGCTTAGGGATGGTAACAAATTGATGATAATGATAAAATATCAAAAAAGGAGTTTTATCTCTTTGTATTAATCTTGATAATCAAAGTATATCTAGTTACATTCTCCTCTTGTAATTTATATCTTCCGTATATCCCCAATCTCAAATTAAGGCAATAAATAATGAAAGCACAACAAACGAGTTACCCCTATTGATTTTTTTATTTGTCAATTTTTAGTTTTTCAAAAATTGAGTTAGGAAAAGTATCATAACCATCACCCAACCATTGATTATAAAAATTATTGGTCAAGTGATGATGATTTTTGACCCTCCATAACTCAATAATTTTTTTCTTTATTCATTTTTTTCTTTTTCATAGAGGGGTAAAAAAATAAAATGAATATTGAAATGAAACTTCTCCAAAATCCAATGAAATACACAAAACATTGTCCTTAATAAAGTATACCCCTTTACATTATGAAATCCCTTCCCCCACACTTGAACATGAAAACCATGAAAAATATTAAATATAGGGAAGGAATAGATATAATTGTCTTGTAATATGTATCAGTCCTATCAAAGTCCATTTATGGTATCTAAGGGATAAAATTTGGATTATTGTTAGGTAGGTAGAAATGAAAGTGGATACACAAATAAAATACCTCAATATTTTTTAAAGAAAATTTGTGAAATCATGATTTTGATAAGAGAAAATCTAAATCATAGTTGGTAACATGTACCAATTCCTATAAATAATTTTACTAAGAAGGATTAGAAAATTTTGGTCTAGAAAAATTTCAGGAATGAGTGTATATGATTTAATATAATTTCTTATGGCATGAGAAATAATTAAAAATTAATCAAAATGAACTTCTGAAATTCTATGAATGAAATATGGAAGAGAATATTCATATACATGTGATTGAAAATAAAAATAATAATTCATTTAATTTCAAATTTCTATGTTTATCTCTATTCATCCAATCTCCCAATCTTATTCAATTCCATCAACTTGAAAACTAAAAAAATGGTATCATGTAAGTTCCTAAGAATCCTAAGTTTCATTGATCAAAATTAAATAACTAATCTAAGTGTGGGAATTCATTAATTTTCATTTAATATCAAAATAGATTTTAAAATAGGGGAGTGAAAGTAAGTACTAAAAACTAAACTTTTATCCCCTAGACATTCAAAGTTATTTTTCTATTATCTTTTATAGTAGTTACTTGTACCTTTAATCTTCATGGGCCTGAAAATATAAATAGTGAATGTGAAGGCCTATTCTCATGAATGTTCAAAAATTAATGGAATTTCACACCTAAATATTTCCTTAAAAAATTGAAAAAAAATTAAACCATGAAGAATAAAAAATTCTTATCGCCTCCTGAAATCACTTTGGTTATGGTAATTAATCTATAAATTACTTATCAAAGTCAATTGATTGAGGGTAGGAAGAATATTACCCGGTATATATCTACAAATGGTCTAATTTGTGATTCCTTTATATAAATTGGTCCTCTCCCTTTTTATGAAACTAATTTCAACATACCTATGAACAACAATTTATTTACTTCTATGGGCCCAATCCATATGGTTTATCCTATCCTGAAAAATCAATGGGTGAGTCACTAATTGTCAAAACCGGTTGACCTTCCTTGAAATCATCTGGTATAAAAGTTCCTCCACTATCTCTAGATTTTTCCAAAAACTTGTTTTATATGTTTAACTTCATTTAAACTTCTTATTTATTTTCTAAAATAACTAAATCACCTATTGTTTCATGGATATAAGTGTCCTAGCTCTCTTTAAGATATCTTCTCTAAACTCATCTCCTATTTCTTATATATTATTCATTACCTAGTATATATTTAACTTCACTTCTTCTCCCCCAAATCTTAAAAATATATCCCCACTTTTAACATCAATTAGTGCTATTCTCATAAATGGGAATTGTTTTCCCAATATTATTTAGTTCTTATCTTCATCCCTATCCATCATGAGAAAATATATTGGAATGTATAACTTTTCTACCTTGACTATGACATTTTCATGTTTTTCTCTAGGACGCCTCACTATTACATCCATAAGTTAAAGAATAACTTGATTTGGATTCATCTCTCTCAATCCTAGGCTCTTTAATGTTGATTACAAAATTATATTGAAAAATTCACCTAAATAACATAAATCACTTCCAAAATCTTCAGAACCAATATTTATTGGAATAGAAAAACTACCTAGATCACTTTTCTTCATTGGTAGGATCCTCAATAAAATGGGTAAATGTTCCCCCATTAGTTTTATAGTGAAAATTCTTATAGAAATCCTTTTTGTCAAAAAATACTTCATAAACATCACCTAGGTGATAATGTTTTCTATCACTTCATCAAATGGGATGTTGATGTGCAGTTTTTTTAAAAAATTTAAAAACTTTTGTATTTTTCATAAAACATTAATTGTATTTGTCACTACAAAATTTTTAGTGGTGATTCTTAATATAGAATGAATTTATCAGCTTCTCTATATTTTTCTTTCTTTCGATGGACTACTTATTTTTTATCACTAGTTTTTATTAATCCTATCATTTAACTTTTACAGAACATTATTGCATTGTCTTTAAACTTGTAAAGGTAATGATTTTAAGCTCATCATGTCTTAAAATTTTAGTGTCTATTGGTATAACTAAATTCAGACTCTCCTTTAGTAGTTTAGCTATATTAACCACTTGTATTACCAAGTTCCTCATTAGCACTTGTTGGTTTTGTGAGATGTATCTAAAATCCTGGATAAATTCACCTTGATATTAGGTGTAGGCTATCAAATCCATAAGTGAAGCTCCCGTGGTTATCATAAAACATTCTAGGGTATCCTCCAATGAGTTCATTTGTCTTGTAAGAGTTGGTCCTTGGTGTTAAGGTTGAAAACCTTTTTTTCTTGGCTAATGTCTTTTCCCTTGTCATTGATTCTCATATTGTAGTTGTTGTGGCCTCCATCCCTATGTAAATATTTTGTAATTATAATCTAAATAATTAAAATATTTACAATAAATACCTTGGGGATGTTTATTTTCCATCAACATTTCTAATTTATTTATCACTACATTCATTTGGGTAGCAACCCAAATGTTTTCCATAGTGTGAACTCCTTGAACTTATACTCCATCTGGATTCCATTGAAAAAAATTGCTATAAATTTCAACTAATAACTCATAGATCTCTTCTAGTGGCATTTTTAACATTAAACCTCATGAAGAATCATATAAAATTTAATGATTACTTTGTGATAACCCCTTGTAAAAGGTTTGAATTAGGAACCATGTTTCGATGCTGTGGTGAGGACATATCCTCATTAGAATTTGAAATATTTCCAGTGCACTATATAATCATTTTTAATTCACTTATTCAGTGTTAAAATTTATTACTCCTAGATCCATAGATTATGAAGGAGGGAATAATGTCATTAAGAATCTCATTACCATATGTACCATGTTGCGATGGAGTTCAGATGCAAACTTTTGATCCAATCCTGAGCTTTTCCTTTGAGAGATAAGTGAAAGATACAAAACCTTACATTGTTTCTTATTAAATTTTTAAACTAGAATGTATCTCAAAATAACAAGAAACTCCCAATATTATAATTGGGGTCTTCATGAGATAACACAGTGAATTGAATGGAATGTGTGATCATTTTTATGATTTATAGATTGATTTTGAATTTTTGAGAAATAATCAAAGGTATCAGGATATTTGAATTGATCCCCATATTTGAGGATTTTCTATAGTTATTAAGATCTTACACCCTTGGGTTACATTATTAAAGCTCTTAGTGTTCTCCCTATCCAACATCTCTTCTATCTCCTTGTCTTTCATCTTGGCCTAATTCTTTTCAAGCTATGATGTCCTCTTGTTGTGTGTTTTGATTTTATTTTCTTATAGTTATTTCAATCTCAAGATTTAAGGTCATATACCCTTACTCTATATTTCACCTAGTTGAGTAATCATGTGCTCAAGTGGTTCTTGAAATAACTATATAGAAATACCAAGTGCAAAATGTGGAAATATATAAACATAAAAATGAAAAATTTCTTAATATTCGAAGAATTTCTAGTCAGAGTTCCCTAGAAATGGTGCTGAATCTGAAATCACCCCAAAGAAATAATTATGTTCTCTCGGGGAAATAAAATAAAAAATTTATCAATCTTGACTATCACTGACTGAGAATATAGTAAAGTAGGAGTTGAGATAAATCCAAAGGGAATGATATAGATTTTTTTTAAAAATTTAAGAAAATGTAAAAAAACACAAGGTTGAAGATTAGTTTGATTTTGTAATGAATGAGACTAACATACCAAGAAATATAAATCCAGGTTCATGTACTTAGTTAAGAATAAGTGAAGTGATTTTAATTATATTCTATCGAAATTGAATCTTAGTGATCCTCTTTTCAGAGTGATCACTCTATACATTATAAATTCCTCTTTCCCCTCTCAGATACTCAGTTTAATTTATAAGTAGGTGTTCAAAACCATATTTAAACACAACTACCCCTAACTCATGCATTTTATTCCCTTGATAGGGATAACTAGTTGGTGCATTTAAAATCAACACAATCTTCTCACAACATTGATCATGCATGAAAAAGGGGTATGATTGAAATATAAATGAATAGAAGTACACAACCCATCATAGAATTTAATCACACACACACACAAACAATTCCCTACACTAAGTACATTACCATTTATTTAAATTACTTAGTATAAAATGTTTAAACCCTAATACTTGTCATGAGGTATATGTAAAATATAAAAGAACTACTATAGAAGCAACACACCATAGTAGCATCAGCACATCCGGCTCCAGTCTCCGGTCTCCCGCTAGGGGTTCCCTCTCCAACATGTCTCTAGGTTAATTCATAGGAAACAACCCATTTCTTCCATTTAGTTTCTGAATTTACTTCTCCCTCTAACATTTTTCATCACTTTTAACTAGTCAATAACCTCTGTGAGATCCTCCTTAAAATCATCATTTTAGGAGAGGGTTTGGAAGGGTCTCCCTCATTTTATGGTACACTCTAAATCCTTGGAGGTAGATTCCAAACAACCATATACTTATTTTTTAAATAACCCCGAGGCTTGGTTTATATCATGTGTAATCCCAAATATGTCGGGTTTTTGTTTTAATATGGAATCCATCCTCAACAGCATGGAAAAAATCACTACAAAACAATCATTTTAAGGTGTGCATGGACATAAATGGCTTTATGCATAGACTAGAACCCATGAAAGCATCCCCATTATTCTTTATTTCATTGATTCTACCAATTTTTACACCCCTATAATTTAGTACATGGGTTGAAATGCAATGGAATAGGAATACGTAATATCCCTTCCTCCAATGAAATCAACTTTATCACTACAATGAAAATTCTTTTTCCACATTTCAATCTAGAGGGAACCATGAAACACTGGGTTTTAAGGATTATGCAAAACATTTTCTTCAAACTTGGTTCAACAGGGCTATGGTGTAGTGGTGATCTAATAAAAATTTTCATCTAGGGACACTATTCTACATAGACATGGATACATTTTAGCATTGGTCATTTTTTGAGTGGCAGTGAGCTCTTCATCATTGACCATAGTGGTTTTGTGGTGTAGTGGTGGTTGCTTGTGGCACAACAGATGTGGTGGGTGTGTCTAAGGATCATGATGTGCAAGCGTTGGAAAAAATCATCACATTGGCTAGGTGAAAAATAACGCGGTGCTCATGCATCCCACATTGAAAATGTGGAGGGAATGCCTCTAATATTTATATGATCTTCTTCCATTTCTATCCTTTAATGACAGATGAGGACTAGAGGAACCCCAACACCAATGTTCACCGGTGATTCATTCCTCATATCACCACATAGAACTAACCCCCCATTTACCGATGTGCTCTTGTTACAGTGCCTTCATGCATGAACACTACTTCATCTCCACCACATGTAGTCAGATATCCTTATGGGTTACCTTGCCTAGTGGCCCCTCTTGGGCCCTAATATGTGGCTTACTACCCCCATGGTTCAAGGGTTAACCCTTGATAGCCCATTTTTTGGTTATTACCTTGTGTTTTACTTTTCCATTTCAATCAACAAGTTCACATAAAAATATATAAAAAAATAAAACATATTAAAAACAAGTATTTTTACCTTTTTATTTTCTTTTCAAAAATATCCTCAAAATATAAAAAATACCTATAATTTATTTATTTTAATTAAAATATGGGTATTATATATTAAAAATAAAATATATTTATTAATTAAAATTTCAAAATCTACGCATAAAAACTAGCTCTGCATAGCATAGTTAACTAAAATAGTAGAACTATATAATTTTATATTTTCAAAAGTTTTCTCAAAATTTTGATCATAACTCAGTTAGAACGATTTTAAAAATTATTTAAATTTTGAAACAAATTTACTTATATCAAAAAATGTATATAAAAAACTTATTAATGTTAACTATAAAAGGAATGATTTGCTATATTTTTTTTTGAAAACAAGATCCTGTTTGATCCTAAAATATATTGAAATAAATATGAAAACATAAAACAAAATAAAATAAGGGATTCAGTATCAAGATGAAACCTAGTCATCTCCACTTGAAAATCACCCACTACTAAGAATTTTATTAAACAATAAACTTGATCCAAAACTTGGATCAGATTTTTACAAATAATAACTACACACAAGTAGTCCAGTATATGAAAATAATCTTGTAAAGATAATTAAGGGGGAAAAGGTAATAACTAATAAGAGGAGATTATTTGAGTACTCTCCAATAATGTTTAGAATATTTTTATATTAAATATAAAAATTGAAAAAGACATATCTCAAATGTAATTAAATAGAAAATAAGGAATAATGATTGTGTAAATGTTTGAGTAGATCTTATTTCTTTGATCAACCAAGGAGATGACCAGGAATGTTCTTATTCATTTTTTGGATTGTCTTTAAATCTATCCTTGAGGTTAATTAAAACATTCATCATTAGATATCTATTTTTATGGAAATAAAAACCATCATATAAATCATTGGATTATCCTATATCTTTCTTAGTAAGAACTCATTTGTAGAGAAAAGTAGTTAATCAACTAACCAACTAGTCAGAACTTGTGCATGAGGGTTCCTTTGTCTTTATAGTTTTTTTGAGTATCAAATTATCTATTGTAGGATAATAATAGAATAATATAAATCCTTATTCTAATCCATATCTATGAAAAGTTTGAATTTATATTCAATCTCAACTTTTCCATTTTAAGAATAATCAATATTAAATACATATGTTTCTAATTTTCCACAAATACCACAAACCAATAGTTAGAGAAATTAAATTTGAATTTAATTATAGACTACTATATTAGTAGAAATATATAGTGATGCCAACTTCAACTAGAAGTTTCTAAAGTTAACTGGTGGTATCATGTTCCATTTAGTGTTAGTTGATTCTTCTTGTAGTATTAGTTCCATTTAGAAGTAGCCTGATCTGAATAACAGTAAAAGACTTAGTATGAAGATAACAAGATTTGAAATGGAAGTAGTGGTATCATATTTTTTTGGTAATATAATGAAAACTCTATCAGTATCACATTTGAACTAGTGGTAGTGCTATCATCTTGTTTTGTTGGTAGTGTGGCTCTTTTAGCAGTAGAACATTTGAACTAGTGATAATAGTAGCAAATCTAGTGGTAGAAAAGTTTACTGTAAGTAGTGGAAACATCTATAAATGGAAGTTGTAGATTTATCTTGATAGTAGTTCTATTGTTCTGGAAGTAATACATATCTTCTAGTGGTATAAAATTACGTCTAATGGAATCATAGACATTCTAATAGTATTAAGGTTGAACTAATGGTTTTAACATTGACTTTATAGAATTTTTATAATGTACATTATATAAGAGTAAAAACAATCTTACATATGATGTGTAAGGGTTTATTAATAGTCTCATAAAGATAAAACACATTTATAAATAAATAATTAATCTTAATAAAGAAAATATGATTTTTGAGAGTTAAAGTTCCATAAAAATGTTTCATAAGTATGTTTATTTCACAATTAACTTTCCCTATGAACATTCTAACACTTATTTTATTTTAAGTTCCCTTTATACTTATACTTATTTCTCCCCCATTTGGGATTATAGAAAAAGATATAAATAAGAGTCAAATAATGAAATCACACAAATATGAATAAAAGAGAAAGTATCTTAATTGATAATTAAATTGAACATAATACATAAAACAAAATAAAAATGACCCAGAAAAGCCTAGTTTGAGTCCAATAAATCATCCTCATCATGGATAGTGGTAGGAGGAACTGGGTCTTTACCCATTACAATAGAAAAAGAATAAAAATTAGATGTAGAAGGAAGGGAAGGATACCTGAACACCATGGATGATGAAATGGGCCTCAGATTCCATACTTCCTCAATTAGAGTAAGTCCTAAAGGACTAATAGTAATATAGGTGGTTTGAATAGGTTCTGATATGGATGTAGAGATCATGGGTTTCATGGGTGTTGATATAGGATAAACAACTGTTGTCCTGATGGTGTAGAGTAATGTCTCTATGACCTTTAAAAATTGATTTATGAATCAACCACCATACTCCATGTCTCTAAATAAATTTGCATTCTCCTCCCTAAATAGCTTGAGAAAGGGGGATAAAACCTTCATCTAATTCACTTGTTCTTTGATGGACCTGGTGATAGGATCTATCCTTAGATTCTTATTCAATAAATTGAAATGAGAATTATGTTCATTATCCATATTATTTTAGGTATCTAATACTTTATGGATTTGGTTATGGCTTCCCTATCACTTCTAGCTTCATACAAGCATTATATAATAGGTTGGTAAATATTCTCACTAAAAGATTTTATCTGCCGAAGCTCAACTAGATGAGAGTTAGAAGAGTCTGCCAGCATAGCTTATAGATCTTCTCTAACAATAGATATGATCAAATTAACATCAATAGGGTAAGTTACATTGTGAAGAAGATATATTAAATAAATTTCTCTAGTTATAGATAATAACTCCATACTTCCTAGAATAGATATGTCTCTTTGTGTTAGGTCAGTTCTCACGATCTCCAAGGTGGAATGAATAAAAATAATCTATTTCCCAAAACTCTTTTTCTCCATATCCATATTTACAACCCTTATAAATAGTTTGGTTTGGATATTAACTACAACCAAGGAAAAAATCAAGGATATGTCATCCTATTTGAGTGTCCTATCTTGGAAGGTAGATAATCTGAGTATACCACTAATAGAAAAAAATATACCTTAATAGAATTGAGGTCAACTATTTTCAAATAACCAGTATGAGGAGGAGTATGAGTAGGAGGTGAAAATTTATCTTGGATAAGTGAAGGGATGATCTCATGACCTGCTTCCACAATAGGCACTCTTGAAGAAAAAGGCTCTTAATTATCTGATTTGTCTATTTTTTCACTAAATATCCCTTAGGATCACTCTAATTAGTCAATATGTAATTCTATACAAGATTTAGTGGAATCCCCTCATCATCATCATCACTATTATATCCATCATCTGATTTAGAATTAGTGAGTCCAAGAAAAACAGATCCCAGGGACTTCTTCCCTTTAGATAATGCATCTTTATCACCTTAATTTGAAACAACTTCCCCATCCGGGCTTCCAGCAGACTGACTCATTGAAACAACTTAGGAGACACCATATTAATATCCACTAGTAGTTCTAAAAAATTCAGAAATATTTAATAATGGATTATATATCTCATTTTTATATCCACCATAAACATTATACTGAGAGTTATTAGATAAAATAAAAACATCTTCAAGAATCTCTAAAGTAGGGCCTTAAATTTGAGAACCATTAGAAACTTCAGTATCTTTAGATTAATCATCTTCTAGAATGATTTATTTAAAATATTAAAGGTGAGTTAAGAGGTCCATATGACACATTTAAGCTTTTCACAATGTCTAGGTAACTTCCTAACTCAATAGAAAATGGTGTAGAGTCTTCCTTTTCTTTATCTTGAGATTCTGCCTCAAAGTCAGTACTTGCATTTGACACTTCATCATCTGAGGAATAAACCACTCTCTCATATAGATCCAAGCTAGGATTAACCAAGTCTCTTGATCTTGAAGGGTTTTCTATAGGATGAAATTTCTCATAAACCCCTTTATTTTCCACTACCCATCTCTTCATCTAGGGGTTCCAATTCACCTTTATACTTTTACAGGTGACTAGAATATGAAAAAAATCATCACATTTTGTTATATTTTATTCTCCTTCACGAACAATTCCTCTATATACCAACATGGAATAGATTAGATTAGGGTGGGAAAGGGAATTGGATCTTGAGGTAAGCTTCCACAATTCCATCATGTTCACTATCAAACATCTACAAAATTAATCTTATCTCATATTTTCATCAGATTAAGAAAAACAATTTCTTGATACCTCATAATAAAAAAATCCCCCTTTTCAAGATACAATATGTGTTGATTTAATTTGAAAATAAGTCTTCTATATCCATCTATTTCAACTAAAAAAGGACTTCACATAGTACCATTCCCAGTCAACTAAATAATGGAATACTCAATGAAAAAGTTTGCATGTTCAATAGAATAAAACCATAATTTTCCTCATAGAAACCTTCATAAGGAAATATCAAGAACTTATCTCAGTGTTATGAAAATAGTATCTCTTTTCTATTTACAATTTACTTGATAAAATTATTCTTATCTTAAAATTGGAACTCGATAAATAGATAGAAGTTGCGAATAAAACTACAATAGGATGGTCTAGAATTCCCTAAAAACCACATTTTCCATCCATAGTCTTTAATCAATTTATAAATGAGAAAATTCATGAAGTTAACAAAGAAACAACTATTTATTTTTCAGTAATAACAACTGACAATGCAAGTTAAAGATTTAACAGCTCAACAAGAGGACTTGATTATCCTTTATATCTCTTTCTAAGAAGTGAATCTTAAAAAGATATAGTAGCACACTTCACTCTCATCATTTTAGTGCAGAAATAAGGGTTTAAGGTGAAGGGTCATGGGTTCAAGAGAGAAATAGAGGTTTCAAAGGGTTTGTATGAAAAAGGATTCAAATTAAGACTCTTATTAGGGATTTTATTATCATTTAGGGATTCAATATTTTTCTTATTTTTAAATATAAAAGGACTTTAAATAAATAATTTATGTTTTCAAAAGTGAATCATTAACAGTATAAGAAACATATAAGAATATGCCTATAGTAGCGGTAGTACCTAACAGCATTAGAAAACAATATAAACTAGATGGTACTAGCTAATGATATTAGGAAATGGAAGCATATGTTGGTATTAGCCAACTATGGAAAAGATTAATGGTGAGATCCATGGTAGAAATCCATAGTAGAACATGACATTATGACTTAACATTATTATAAGCAAAATAATTAAATAAATAAAATATTAAGTAATATTTATCATTCTAAGTTCTTGTCTAATATATCACATTCTCTCAATATTCAATGGATTCATCAATATTACATTAAGATGATATTAAGTACCATTGAATTTAATAGTTATATAACATATTGGAAAATAATATCTCAAAAAGTGATGTATTATATCAATATGTTTTTCCTCAAATAAGAGACATGGTTCTTAAAAATGTTTATAGTACTTATATTGTGGCTATTTATAGGGAAATGTCTAAACTGATATTCAGAATCTAGTAATGTCTGTTTTATCCTTAGAATCTATACATAATAATTTAATATAGCTATGTAATCAAATTTAATAGTAGATAATGAAACAAAATTCTACTTTTTATTACACCACAATATCAGAGACTTGCCTAAAAAGTGACATGTTCCAAAGGTTCTTTTCCTATCTAACATATAGCCACAAAAATATTCATCTTAAAAGATAATTCAAATCATTTTCATATATAATATAACAATCCTAAATTGGTTTTACTTTTGAGGTATTCTAAAATTATTTTTACAAAATTTAAATGGTATTATTTTAGGTTTTCATGATATTATGTTCAAATACACACGCTAAACATAATATTAGATCATCTAGTTGTTATGTAAATAAAACTCCCTATCATACATGTGTAAAAGGTTTTATCAACTATTACCCCAACTTCATCATGATCCAATTTATAAGTGGCACTCATTGGAGTATCAATTCCTTTTGATTTACCCATTCCAAAACTTTTTAAAATATATTTTGTATATTTTATACAATTTAAAATGATTCCATCCTTGTTTTGAAAATTTGACAGTCGAGAAATAAATTTAACTTACCCATTAAACTTATTTGAAAATCAATTTTCATCCTTTTAGAAAATTAAATATAGATGGATTTTTTAGATGATCCAAAAATAATATCATCAATATATTTTTTAACTACCAAAACATTTTTGTAAATCCATTTTATGAATAAGGTTTGTCATCTTTACCATTTGAAAAAACTTTGGAAATCCAAAAATAAATGATCATATCATACCATGCTCTATGATATTATTTTAAATAATACATATCTTTAGTTTATTTGAAAACATGATTTGGAAAATAAGGGGGTTGAAATCAAGGGGGCTGTTCAAAAAAATATCCTCAACAATATAACCATTAAGAAGAGTGTTGGACTCTTCATTTTTTAATAATGTTTTAATGTTCACAAATAATTTTAATCTTGTTTAATCTATCTCAAATCATATTTAGCTGGTTTATATATGCTTTAAATAAACTTCCACTAGATCTTGATTCTTATAAATCATGTTGGATTATTGTAAACTATATTTAATTTTGTTCTATAATGATTTATTATATGAATGATTAAGTCCAATTCACTCTGTGAATATTACTGCTTAAGACTGTTTAGAGATATTTGGATTAGTCTGAGAAAATGTGATCCAGAAACTGTGATCCAGACACTGTGATCCAGAAACCATAACCCATACACCGTAACCCAGACACCGTAATCTAGACACTGTGATCCAGAAATCGTAACCCACACACCGTAACCCACACACTGTAATCTAAACACCATAATCCAGACACCGTAACCCAGACACCGTGACCCAAACACTGTGACCTAGACACTATGATTCAGACACTGTAACTAGTTTCAGATCTCATGAAGTATGTGACACCGGTTACTTGATACCATCACCAAGACATACTTCAATGTTTCGAAAAGGACCAGACACAGTGATCCTAAGACTGCATATGTGCTACCGGTTTCTGATCTCAATACAATTGTAGCATCAAGATTGTCTCACCGCTCAAAGACAAAGAATAAGACACCATTTTGTGGTGACACCATTTCCAAGTGATAATGTTTCATGAAAAACTGTGACACCGTTATTTAATCTGTTTTTTTTTCAATTTAATTTCTAACAATCATATTTGAGTCATTTAAAGGCACTTAAATATTTAATGTTTTTTTGTAGACATGTCACCTAACAGTACGAGTTACGAGGTGTAGAATAAATGCATCCTATCAGCTCTAACATATGCACCCACAATTAAAAAGGAATGATAATCCGGACTGCAAATACAAAAAAATTAGAGCGAGAATTTGAAAAGTGAACATATACATGCAAAAAAAAGAACAAATTCGGAATAGATGAAGCACTATTGATTCCATGAACCTGGACTACCATAGATCAAATCCAAAAGCATCTTTTCATTACCAATTCTAAGAAGAACACGAGCTGAACTTCTAGCTCCATCAAACTAGAAACCCGAGCACTAGACTTATGATACTCTGTTCTTCACTAGATGACTCGATACTTGAATCTTCTTCATCCTATACGTCCAGTTCTGCATAGAATAATACTCAGAGCACTTATAACCTTTTATCATCATCTTTTCTCTATTGTGTACTATTTTTATCTTTTGAGCAGTGTGTGTGTATTAAACACACACTGTCTCATGTACTAAACTGAGGGATACAAGATATACTTCCTCTCATATATTTTTACATCTTTTTACTCCCATGGATAAGTGTGGAAGAGGTACTTGTGTGACCTGGTAGTTCATACCCACGAAGAACAGAAGAAGAAGTTGTGTGACCTGGATAGTCCTATGCACTATTGTTTACCCCGATCCAGGGTGTGGATCGAGTTTATTAATATAAACTTCTTGGTGGTAGGTGATCACCAAGTGGAGTGGATTAGGTATCGGATTGAGAATGAACCACTTGTTTGATCCACTGAATTATTTAATTTAGTTTTTCTATGCATTATTGTAAATTTCATAAAACACTAGTTTTTACTTAGATAGTTAGTCATGAATAGAAGTTATAACTATTTTTCCTATTATAATACCTTCAAAAGTAGTATCAATAACTCATTTTTATATTACTAATAATTAATCAATCTTCTGAGATTTTATTTGAATAGTCAAACTATTATAACTATATTACATTGATTAACTGGGATGTATTCATTTTTATTGGGGAATATTTTTAAGAAAACTTTTTAACCGAAATTTGAATAGATACTCAATTCACCCCCTCTTGAGTACTCTACTCTGAACAACATTTGGTATCATAGGATTTTATTCTTTTTAAGGATCTGTTTTAACATCTTTTAAAATATGATTTTAGTTTTACTTTAAAGATGTGTAAATTTATATTAATTATAAATTTCTATCTCTTTAAAAGAATTTCTTTACTATGGATAATAGACTCAAAGGTGATGATCAAATAGACCTTCATTATTTTATAGAACTAATTATTCCTAATGGAAAATTAAAATGAAAATTCATTTGGAAAATATGGGCTTTGAAATTTGGTCTTCAATTATATATGAATATAAGATTCCTGCTACTGATAGAATTACTTGGGATGACCCAACCAAGAATGCTTACAATAACAATTGAAAATACATGAATTCCTTGTATTTCTCTTTAGGAGATGATAAATTTAACATAATTTCTACTTGTTAAACTATCCATCAAATTTGGGACACTTTTTCTGTTTCACATGAAGCAACTTCTAGTGTGTAATAAATGAGACTCAATACTTACACTATTAAATATGATAACTTTAAAATGAATAATGATGAGCCTATTTTTGAATGTATCTCAAGATTAATGAAATTTTCAACCCAATGATCTCTATTGGAAGAGAAGTCACATCTGAAAACAAATTATGAGGATTCTTAGTTGCCTACTTGATATATGGAGAGGAAGCTCTATCTTAATTAGAGAGTCATGTGAAATTAGAAAATTACCTATAAAAGAAATCATTGGGAAACTATTGATGTATGAAGAGAAGCTAAAAGTAAACAAGGAAGAGGAGGATGAACCCAAAATAAAATATGTGGCATTCAAGACCACCACCCCTAAACACAATGAAAAGTAAAAATTGTAAGTTTCCATAAAAAGTTACAACATTGAACAATCATCACTTGATAGTGACGAAAAGATGGACCAATTATCCAGAAGGTTTAATAAATTTTACAAAAGAAATAAATTTTTCAGAAAGCCTAACTTTAAAGGAAGATATGATCAAAATGGAAGCTAGAAGAAAGAGTTTGATGAGATAGTATGTTATGAATGTAAGCAGAAGGGACATGTAAAGGCTGACTGTCCCAAGCTCAAATATAAAAATAAATATGAGGACAAATATAGAAAGTATAAAAAGGAAATAAAAGAAACTTGGAGTGCTTCTAAAGAAAGTTCAAGTGACTCAGAGTCTTCACATGATTAATAGGATAACAATGCCAATATGTGTTTCATGAAAAACACACCTGAGGTAACATTGAAATCTCCTGTACAAAATTCCTATTATTCTGAAGATGAAAGTGATTCTAAAAATATGTCTAAAGAAGAGATGTTTGAGTATTAAAATATGCTTTAAGATACATGTAATGAACTTAAATATAAATACAATTCTTTAAATAAAAATTAATCTCTTACCTCAATTGTTAAATTTGAACATACTGTATAAAGAGAAAAAATGTTTAATTACTCAAAGAAAACAATGAATTAAATCTATCTAACGGGCAACTGAAAAAGGAACTTGAAAGGATTACTAATGGTAAAGATACCTTGGTATAAATTCTAGTTAAACAGATTTCCACTAAATACACTACTGATATTGGATATCAACCTGGTAAAAGAAATTTTGGAAAAACCATCTTTGTTTCTAAATCTAGAACATACAGATTTACTCCCAGTTCAGGAAAATATTCTACTAGTTCAAATTATGAAACACTCTCGAATGTTTTGAGTTTTTCTGGACCAAATACAGTTTATTTCTCAAATACTTTACATAATTCTTATAGGAAACCTATGAGAAATATATGGGTTCCAAAAGCACAAGTTACTAATATTACTAGACCCAAACAAATATGGGTACCAAAGTCTGTTTTTATTTGACTATTTTGTAAGAAAATTATTTGAAGAGATCCTATAAAATCTTATGGTACATGGATATTGGGTGTTCAAGTCACATGATAGAAGACTATTAATGTTTCAATAACCTAATAAATATTCACGGTGGACATGTCACATTTGGTGACAATGTGAAAGGAAAAATCATTATCCGTGGCCAAATCGGTAACTCTTACTCAGTATTAATTTCAAAAGAACTTTTTGTTGATGGACTAAAATATAGTCTGCTTAGTATTTCACAACTATGTAATGATGGATTTCATGTTAAATTTGAAGATGATTCTTACAATGTTTTTAATTCAAAAAATGAATTAGTATTTTCTACATTAAGAAATGAAAATATATATTCTGTTAACTTAGATTCTTTAGTTTCTCAAAATGCAACATGTTTAAGTGTATTTCAGAAAGAATATTGGCTTTGGAATAGAATACTAGGACACTACAATATTCACTCCCTTATAAAGATAACTATAAAAAGTTTTGTCAAAGGCCTACTCAAACATGAGTTTACAAATGATAAAGTGTGTAATCCTTGTTAAAAGGGAAGGCAACACAAAATTTTCTTCAAACCAAAGAAAGAAGTTTCAACTTCTCAACCTCTCGAGTTGGTTCACATGGATTTGTTTGGACCATCTAGAGTTTCTAGTTTTAATGGTAAGCACTATGTTTATGTTCTTGTAGATGAATTTTCTAGATATACTTGGACCTTCTTTTTGGATCACAAAAGTGAAGCCTGCTCTCATTTCACCAAATATTCTAAAACTATAGAAAATCTTAGTGGACTTAGAATTAAATCTCTAAGAAGTGATCATTGCCGTGAATTTGAAAATCAATATTTTTAATCCCTATTTTCTCACAAAATGGCAATAATCATAATTTCTTTTTCCCTATAACCCCTCAACAAAATGGTGTTGTAGAAAGAATAAATTGGACCTTGAAAGAAATTTCTAGAACCATGCTTAGTGAATATGATTTACCTATTTAGTTTTAGGTTGAAGCTGTAAATAAAACATTCTATATTATCAATAGAGTGTTAATAATACATATTCTTAAAAGAACCCCATATGAATAATGGAATAATAGAAAACCAAAAGTAAGCTACTTAAAACCTTTTGGTTGTAAATTCTGTATCCTTAATACTAAAGAAAACATTTACAATTTTGCATCCAAGAGTGATGAAAGAATTTTTATGGGATACTCAATCTCTATTAAATCATATAGAGTGTTTAAAAAATGAACTAAATGTATGGAGGATTCTATCAATGTCAAGTTTGATGAGATAGACCCACATGAGCCTAAGAATTCTCTAGAGAATCTTGAGGATGATATGTCAAATTTAGACATCAATGCTAAACCCTCCAACTATCTTGTAAAGGAATTTGTGAAAACTTCCAGTTCTTGAAATTCTCCGGATTCAATTCAAAATGAACTCGAACCTATTGAAGAACCTAAAATAACTAGATCCTCTTTTTCTAGAGCTGTTAGAACCCTTAAGAGCTTTCATTTAGATGATGTTGTAGGAGATTTAGATAAAGGAACACAAATAAGAGATTCTCTTAGAAATTAGGTTGAACATCAAGTATTCTTGTCACAACTTGAACCTAAAAACATTAATGATGATATCAATGATGAATTTTGGGTGATGGATATGCAAGAAGAACTTAATTAGTTTTAAATAAAAAAATTTTGGAAACTTTTTGAAACTATAGGCACTAAGTCGGTGTTTATAAATAAGGTAGATGAAGCTGGTAACATAGTTAGAAACAAGGCTAGATTGGTTGCACAAGGCTATAGTCAAGAAGAAGGAATTGACTATGAGGAGACCTTTTCACAAGTAGCTAGACTTGAAGCCATTAGAATCCTACTTGATTATTCTACCCATATGAATTTCAAACTATATCAAATGGATGTTAAAATTCCATTCCTAAATGGGTATATAGTTGAGGATTTTTTTTGTTGAATAACCCCTGGTTTCACAAATCCTCACTTTCCAAATCATGTTTTTAAATTATCAAAATCTTTTTACGGTTTAAAACAAGCTCCAAGAGCCTGGTATGATAGATTAAGTACTTTCCTTATTTCCAAAGGTTTTATAAAAGGTATAGTTGAGGCTACTCTTTTTATAAAAAGAATTTCCAATGATGTTTTAGTAGTTAAAATTTATGTAGATGATATTATTTTTAGATCTTTAAAAAATTATTTATGTATTGAGTTTTCTAAAATGATGTAAATTAAATTTTAAATGACCTTAATGGGTGAACTAAAATTCTTTCTTGGATTTTGAATCTTTCAAAATAAATATGCTATTATTTTAATTCAAAGAAAATACACTAAATATATTTTGAAATGTTTTGGCTTGGATAGAACTAAAAGTAGTGATACTCTAATGAGTACTACTTGTAAGTTGGATCTTGATGAAGATGGAAAATCTATTTATCAAACCACTTATAGAGGAATTATTGGAAGTCTACTCTACTTAACTTCCAGCTGACCTGATATTATGTTTATTGTATGTATGTGTGCTTGTTTTCAAGAAAACCCTTAGGAATCTCATTTAAATTCTGTTAAAAGGATTTTCAAATACCTCAAACATACACCCAATCTAGATATGTTCTACCCTAGAGGACAATCATTTGAGTTAGTTAGCTATTCTGATGCTGATTTTGGTAGTTATAAGTTAGATAGAAAAATAACCTCTGGAACATATCACCTTTTAGGAAAGTCTCTAGTATCAAGGTGTAGTAAGAAACAAAACTTTGTTGCATTATCTACTACCGAAGATGAATACATAGCTGCTGGTAGTTGTGGTGCACAAATTTTGTGGATTAAACACACATTACAAGATTATGGATATCAATTCCGTAATGTACCTATAAATTGTGACAATACAAGTGCTATTAATATTTCAAAAAATCCTATTTCACACTCCAGGACAAAACGTATTGATGTAAGACATTACTTTTTGAGAGACCATTATCAAAAACGTGATATCACTTTGAAATTAATTGGAACTAAATATCATTATTCTAATATATTAACCAAACCATTAAATTATGAAAGCATAGATTACATCATACATGAATTAGGAATGATAAATCTCAAGTAGAAAATGTACTGTTTCAAAATTTACCATCTCACAGCTTACTGTTTCACAGTTTATGGTTTCATGATTTAAGGTTTCATGAGTCATTGTCTTAAGATTGCTGTCTCACTCTCATAGATCTATATATTAATATCTTGATGTTATTATTTCATGTTTATGGTCTCACAATCACTGTATCTCAGTTACTGTCTTGTACTTACTATCTAACATGATACAATCACATCATTTAAAGTCACACCGTAAAGATCTCAACCTGAAAATCTGTTCCGGTCTCACTGTGAAAACTTGTTCCGGTCTCATTGTGAAAACATTTTTTTGTATTCTATTACCCGTATTACTGTGATTTATTATTTTATTATTTTTATCCCACGCTTTTGAATTTGTGACACTTGAAATCCCTAAATGATAAAAACAAAATGTCTTTCACTATTTTCTTTACTCAAACTCTCTTATCTTGAAACTAAAACCCTTCATCTCTCTCTCTTGAACCCTCGTTGAATTCCCAAAATGAAGTGTCCATATGAATAAACTCCTGAGAAGCACAGATATAAGAGGAAAGTTAAAAGAGCACCGAATATAGCGCCCAAAGGACCACTGAACCCATACCTTATTTATAGAATATTTGTACCAGAAAAGGAAATCCGTCAGAATTGGTTGCTGACAAGTAAGTCTTTAGTGTTGAAAGTACTGAAAGAGTAGGGATGGATGAACTGGTTCATGAAAGCAATAAGGCCAATTTATACAAAACGTGTTGCTTAGTTTTATCAGTTTGTCCAGTTTTCATTCAATACAGAAGATGGTTTTGTTGTAAGAATATGGATTAATGGACAAAGATGTACCTTTTACTTAAGGTTATGGGTTTCATGCCAAGGGATACCTCATGAAGTATCTTTTGAGGACCACTAGAGAGGTCCTCCTCCTCCTAGTGATATTTTTTTCTTAGAAGAGGCTCTAGGATATTTGAATGGGAATAAAAAGAAAAGAAGAGAAATTTTTTCTAAGTTGGATGGTGAATCAAGGTTGCTGTTTAAGTTTATCCAAAATCTAATTATTCCAAGGAAATGATATTTTTCTACCCTCAAGTATCAAATGTATTCTTAATACATATTATAAAAAATGGACACAAGATTAACCTGTGTAAGTACATTATACTTCACATGTGTGAGTTGATTAAAATAACTTCAAATTCTACCTCTTTGTTCTATTCAAGGCTGATCTCTAAAATGTTGTATGCCAAAGGAATATTTGGACCAAATGAAGAAGTCATCAAAGATCATGAATTCTGTATCTCAAAGGTTACATTCAAAAGGAAGAAAATAAGTTGGAATCCGTGGAAAAAGTCTTGAGTGGAGGATAATGAAAGGATATATGAAAAGTTTAACCCGATTGAGCATACTTCAAGACCTAACAACCTTTCTGATCCTAGTTTGGAACCAGATGAAATTGTTGACTATACTATTGAAGAATAAGAAGAGGAGGTAGTTATTAAACCTATAGAAGAAACTATATTGGATAAGGAGGATGGTGTTCTATATGTTACACAAAATATAGTTGAAAAGGAATCACCTGTTACTAAATAAAATGATGATTTAGAAGAAGAACATGCTTTTGGGAATGAATCTATTGTTAGTTTAAAAGAAAATGTTGTTTCTAAGGAGCATCTGGAGGAAGAGCTTATTATTTAGGAAGATTCTATAGTTAAGGAACATTTAGAGGAACATGATAATCATGAAATTATCCTTTCTACCGAGGAAATAATGGAACAAGACTTATAGATGGATATAAAATAAATGGATGAGGCTATTGGATATGAAATTTTAGAAACAAATCAAGGGATTGAATCTCTTAGTCTGGTAAAAGATGCACCTATTGAAGGGGAGTAGCACCTCAGTCTAAAAAGTTTTGAAATTCCTAATCCTATTGATCAAAGCACTGTGGATACCTAGTACAAGTTCCCTAGATACTTTTATGTGGATAATGCCTAGGAGGCCTCTATTAAAGGCATAAACCTTTCTACTATGTTTAAATTGAAACTGGTTTCTACGTTAGAAGTGATCTCTACTAAGGATCCTGAGCCTGTCTCAGCTCTTGTTCATGAACCTTCACAAGGACCTTATGCTTCTATGAGTCACAATGATTTGAAAGCCTTTGAAGTTACTTTATTGTATGGAATTCAAAATTTCATGAACACACAACCTTCTCCTAAAAAAATCTCAGTGAAAGTGATGATGCCTTGATTTTAGAGAAAATCATATGGAAGATACATCCAAAAATGATTCATGAAATAAAAGAGAATAGAATTAAGAAAAACAAGTTTAGTGATAAGGTGAAGTCTCTCAAGGCTATGGTTGATGATATGAAATAAGTGTTGAAATTGGGACAAGATCCTACTACTCATTCTTTTGAGGATGTTAGTGTTCAGATTCCACAGAAAGTTGCCTCTATGATTCAACCAAACACGACCTCAATAGTTGAGAAAGTGGATGAGAGAAACATTTAGATATTAAATGAGAAGCATGATCTTGTTGTTGGTCTCAAAAAACTAACTGATGAGTACAAGGGATGTCTACAGAAAGTTCTCAATTAGTTTAAGTCCCTCACTTCAGCTGTTAAGGCCTCTACTGCATCTAGACAGTCATCTCAACCCATTGACAGTGATCTTTTCAGAACTCTTGTTAAAGAGAAACTTCAATCAGTGTTCATTGGTTTTGACAAGGAAAGTTTATCTATAGTGTTCAAGAATAGTGACAGAGTCATTGACTTAGTAAGGATTCATTCAAAGATTTCAAATGATGCTCAGGAAGAAATTACTAAGAAAGTGGATTTCTACTTTAATAGCGTCTTCTCTAAGCATGATATGGCCAATCATTTCAAATATCTTATAGAGAATTTAAAAATTCCTCCTGTCACTCAAGACTTCAAGAATCATGTCCAAAAGATGAAATATTTCACTCCCCTATTGAACAAGTTCATGGATAAAAAAGAATATTTCAAGAAATAAATTATGTATGGTGGTGAGATAATTATTGATTTCATTCAGTTATTGAAGCCTTATATTCATGTGAAGATCACTTCCATTGTGGTGCCTACAGCTGCACCTCTGTAGCCTAGTTTACCTACTTTCTCATACACAACCTTTACCTCTACTTCAATGTTTATATCTCGGGCTCTGAGCCAGACCAGGCCTGTTATCCTTGATCAAAACTTGCCTCGGTCTTCCACTAAACCCACTTTGGCACTCTCTATTTTTGAAGGACTCCATATTCCTTCTATAACAGTTGGATCAATCCCTTATTCAACTTCTATTTATGCTTATGCAGATCCTTCTGATGCTGCTTCCAAGGGAAAATAGAAGATAGCTAGTGCCATAGAAAAGTGAAAACTATATCTTGATAGGGATGTTTTTTACTTTTTCCTACTTCTTGTAATGACACATCTTTTTACATCTAATGCAATGTGAACTGTTGTTGTATATTCTCTTATTTCCTTTTATTATTTATTTTTCTTGTCCTCCATTTGATAATCCCAAAAGCGAGAGAACAACATAGCACAGTAAGGCAATAAGAGGGAGAAAGCACACTAATCACAAAAATTTAATTCATATGATTTATGATCATCAAAAAGGGGGAGATTGTTGGACTCATCATGTTTTAATCGTGTTTTAATGATCACAAATCCTGTTAATCTTGTTTAATATATCTAAAATCACGTATAGATGGTTTCTATATGCTTTCAATAAACTTCCAATAGATCCTGATTCCAATAATTGATGTTTGATTATTGTAAACTATATTTAATTTTGTTTTATAATGATTTTTATATGAATGATTAAGTCTAACTCACTCTTTGAATATTACTACTTAATACGGTTTATAGATATTTGAGTAAGTCTGAGAAATCATGATCCAAAAACTGTGATCCAGACAACGTGATCCGGACACCATAACCCAGACACCATAACCCAAACACCTTCATCCAGACACCATGATCCAGACACCGTGATCCAGACACCATAATCCAGACACTGTAATCCAGACACCGTAATCCAAACACCGTAATCCAAACATCGTGACCCAGAAACCATGACCTAAATACCATGATTTGGACACCATAACTAGTTACAGACTCATGAGGTCTATGACACCGGTTCCTTGCTACCATCACTAAGACATAGTTCAATGTTTGGAAAAGGACCAGAAACCATGATCCTAATATCACATCTATGCTACCGGTTACTGATCTCAATAATACTATAGCATCATGATTGTCTCACCGCTCAAAGGAAAATTAGCAGACACCGTTTCGTGGTGACACCGTTTCCAAGTGATACTGTTTCAAGAAAAACTGTGACACTATTATTTAATATATTTTGTTGTTTTCAATTTAATTTCTAATGGTCATATTTGAGTCATTTAAAGGCACTCACATTTTTCATATTTCTTTGTAGAAATGTCACCTGACAGTATGAGGTACGAGGTGAATAATACATGCATCCTGTCAGCTCCAATGTATGCACCCACAATTAAAAGGGAAGATAAGCCTAACTAAAAATACACACAAGTAGGGTGAGTATTTGAAAATTAAACATATACATGAAAAAAAACTAAAGAACACATGAAGAACTCTTGATTACGAGAATCTCGACTACCTTAGATCAGAGACAAAAACATCTTCATAGTTCCAACGCTAAGAAGAACACAAGTTGATCTGCTTACTCCATAGAACTGGAAACCAGAGCACCAGACATGCAATACTCTGTTTTTCACAAGAGGACAGATACTTGCATCTGCTTCATCCTACAAGTCCAAAGCTGCATATAATAACACTCAGAGCACTTCTAACCCTTTCTCATCATCTTTTCTCTATTGTGTACTGTTTTTATCTTTCAAGAAGTGTGTGTGTGTCTGTATTAAACACCCACTATCTCCTATACTAAACTAAGGGATATAAGATATCCTTCCTCTCATATATTTTTTACATTTGTTTACTCCCACAGATAAGTGTGGAATAGGTCCTTGTGTGACCTAGTAGTTTATACCCACAAAGAACAGTGGGAGAGGTAGTGTGACCTGGACAGTCCTATGCACTATTGTTTACCTTGATCCATGGTGTGGATCAGGTTTATGAATATAAACTTCTTGGTGGAAGGTGATCGCCAAGTGGATTAGATTAGGTCTCATCTTGATATTGAACCGGTTTTTTTATCCACTGTGTTATTTAATTTATTTTTTCTCTGCATTATTGTATAATTCGGAAAACACTAGATTTTACTTTGATAGTTAGTCTTGGATAGAATTTATAATTGTTTTTTCCTATCATAATATCTTCAAAATTAGTATTAATAACTCATATTAATATTACTAATAATTAATCAATCTTATAAGAGGTTAATTTAATAGTCAAACTATTATAACTGTATTACCTTGATTAAATGGGTTGTATTCATTTTTATTGGGGAAGATTTTTAATAAAACTTTTTAACATAAATTTGAATAGATACTCAATTCATCCCCCTCTTGAGTACTCTACCCCGACCATCAAAAATAACTATTGACATCCATTTTGTATAGTTTGAAATTAATTTTTTTTACATCGGTAAGAAACATTCTAATAGAATCAAGTATTATTACAAATTTAAATGTTTCTTTATTGTAAATTCCTTTTTATTTACTATATTCTTATGAAAAAAATCTTGATTTATTCCTTATTATTGTTCTGGATTCATTGACCTTGTTTACAAACACCAATTTACTACCAATGAACAGAAATTATGTATATATTTACATTAGTTTTAAATTTTTTTTATTTTAAACTAATTCAACTCTTCTTCTATAAATATTAATAAAAATTCATTATCTATAAATTCGGTGATGTTTTTAAGTTCAAGATATGATAAGAAATATTGATTTTCAACCTAGTTTCTATGATAATATTAATTTGAAAACATCTATCTAGATATCCTACAACAAAATCTAATAGATAGTCTCTCTAAGTTCTAATGAATCCAGTGATAGAAGTATTTGGTACTTAATTTTCTTATTCAAGGTTTGGTTTAAAAAGTTTCTCAATGCTAAGTGGTTTTTCTATGATAGGTTTTATATGAAAATCACTAGGCTTGATTAAGGTACTAAAATTTGAGTTAGAAATATCATCCTCAAGGTTTTATAAATATTTTTTAGGCTCATGTGAATTTGTTTTATCAAATTTTACATATACAGAATCTTCTACAAGTTTAGTTATTTTATTGAATTCCCTATATGATTTTTTAGAGGTTGAATAACTAAGGAAGATTCCTTCATCACTTATGGATAAAAATTATCTAAACTCTCCTTTTTATTGAGAATATAAACTACCAAAGGCACTAAATTAATTAACCTTTGGTCTTATTCCATCCCATAACTCATAGTGAGTATTCCTCAAAAGTTTCCTAATAAGAACCCTATTAATAATATAAAAGGTTGTATTTATAGATTCTTCCCAAAACAAAATAGGTGGATCATAATCATTTGGAATGGTTCATGGAATAACTTTAAGAGTCATATTACTACTTTCTATAACACCATTCTTCCAGGTAGTCCTAGGTGTAGAAAATTTGTGATTATAACCATGTTTTGAACATAATGATTCAATGCCTTAATTATAAAAATCATGGGCATGGTCACTCCTTAAGGTATTAATAGTAATTCCACTAATATTTTCTATTCATTTTGTATATTTTTTAAAAATAGGAACACGATTCACTTTTGTGAGATAAAAATAATACCCACATATATCTAAAATAGTCATCTAAAATAAAATATACATAATGATTCCCATTTAATATAAAAACTCTAAAAGGTCCAAACAATTCCATTTGAACCAACTTTATGGGTTGAGTAGTTAAAAGTCATTTCTTTGTTATTAAATAAATCTTATATTGTTTCTATTTTTGATAGGGGTTCCTGATTTTATCTTTTGGGAATTCTAGTTTTGGAAGATCCTTAACTAAAATTTTACTAGTTAGCTTTATAAGAGAGTGAATGTTTCTGTGGAATATTTTCCTATGCCAAATCCATGATTCATTGAGAAAGGAACTTAATCATGATTTTTTTTAGAAATTAAAGAATCTAAGTCAATTTCATTCACATTATCATTACATAAAGAAATAAATACTAAATCATGCTTAGAATCATTTATTTTTAAAGAATTGTTTTCAAACATGACATGGTAACCATCATCACATAATTTTGATATGATGAGGAAATTATAATTTAAACCATCAATAAATAAGACTTTAGAAATTAAAATAGAATTATCATTACCAATTTCACTAAGTCCTGTTATTTTTCCTTTGTGGAATTATCACCAAAAGTGACATGTCCACTATACACCATTATAAGGATATTAAATATTATGTTGTGTCCAGTAATTTTTCTGGAACATCTATTATTCAGATACTAAAAAATTTTACTGGACCTCTTCATGTAATTTTCCTACAATAGATTTAGATAAGTAATGATTTTGGTACCCACACTCTCTTAGGTCCATAAAAGTTATAAATACATGATTTTGGAATCCAAATCCATTTAAAAGGTTTACTGTAAGTAGAATTGATAATTTTAAAAATAAAAACCTTATTAGGTCTATAATAAAATTAATTATTTACAGAATTTGAAGAGATTGAGAAAGGAATGAACTTATTCATATAAATTCTCCTATGACTAGGCTGGTATCCAATCCGATTTATATACTTAGGTGCAGTATGTTTACCAAGAATCTTGGTCAAGGTTTCTATCTCATCCATGGTTTTATATTTTAAGTTAATTGTTTTATTTTAATAAATGATCACTCTCTTCTTTTTCTACAACAAGATACGATTTAATATAAATAAATAAAGCATTTTGTTTCTTTAATTTTTTTACTTATCTTTAAGTTCATTAAAATTTTCTTCTAGTATATGGAAATATTCAAATAAATCTTAAAATTTCCTATTTTGATCATTATTTTCATTTTTAGAGATATTATAAATATGTCCAGGAGATGTAGGTATAATATTTATTACCTCATTTGTGCTTTCCATTAATCACATGTTTCCCTTGTCATACTTACCATATCTGTTCAAATCAGAGTCACTGGAACTATCCTCAGAGGCACTCCAGGTTTATTTCATATATTTCTTTAGTCTTTTTTTTAATTTCTTCTCATAAATTTTATTATACTTTGATTTTAGACATTATACTTTTATATTCCATTTCCTCTTAAATTCATAACAGGTTACTTCCACTGGTTGATTTTCCTTTTTACAATTTTCTATTCAGTCATACTTTCCTCTATAGTTTGATTTATTAAACTTTTACTTCCTATAGAACTTCTAAAATATCATGGATAGATGATATGTCTCCTCATCACTATCATAGGATAAATCACCCTCACTTGAACTATCTTATTTGATTTTCACTTTCATCTTTAACTCGGATGTTTTGAAAGAAACTTATTTTCGATTTTGTTTGTCATATTCTTTGTTCACTTTCAACTCTTTCTTATATATAATGATTTTAGCAATAATATCCTTCAATGATAGTTTTTTATATCAAATTATTCTCAAAAGGAGATATAATTTCCTCTTCGTTGATCTGGTAATCATTTTATGATTATTATCACTTGATCTTTGTCTTCAATTTTCTTTTAAAGTGTATACATCATATTAAAATTTTCATTGAACCTAAGATAAATGTCATAAATTGATTCATCAAGTTTTATCATAAATTTATCTTATTTAATATTCTAGGAATTTAGGTTTATCTATTTAACATTATATATCCTTTTATAATATAAAAAAGTATATCCCATATTTTCTAAGAAGTATAAGATATAAAAATTCCATTTAATTCAACTTATCTTAATTCACATATAATAAATTCATAGCTTTGTAATAACAATCATAATATACCTTTATAGAATCACTCCAATTATCCCTATAATGATTAGGGTTTTCATATTTTCCTCTATTAGAGTCCAAATATTAAATCAAATGCTCTCGATATGTATTTTCATCTTAATATTCTATTAAGAATAATTTGTACTATTAAAGTAAGGTGGTATGTCAGTAGTAGTCCGCTAAAATATATTTTTATCCATAAAGATATAAATTTATAATAAATAATTTTTTTACTTTTTTGGGTAAAAACTTGATCACAGTTAAAGGCTAGATAAATAAATAAATGAATCCTTTGATACCAAATTTTAGATGAAGTGGACACCTAAAGTGGGGGTGAGTTGAGTTTCTAATTAAAACTTATGTTTTAAAACTCTCAAAACCAATACCCCATATTTATAAAAAAAACCCAATTAACTATAATATTAGAAATACATAATTTTATATAGTCAAAAGTTTCACAAAATTTTCATCATAACTCAGTTAAAACAAGTTTGAAAATTATTTAACTTTTGAATAAAATTTACATATATAAAACACTGTATATAAAACACGTATTAAAGTTAACTCTAAAATTAATGGTTTTCTATATAGTTTTTGAAAACAATATTGGAATGATTTTTAATTATAGTAAAGAAAACAATAAAACAAATAGTTGAATAAAACTAGAGGTTTAGTCTCAAGTCAAGATCTAGTCCTCTACACTTGGAAATCACTTGATACCAAGTAGTTTATTAAACAATAAATTCTGTCTATAACCTGGATTAGGTTCTTACATATAAAAACGAAAAAAGGTTTTCTAGATGGTATATAGCCTCTTTTATAGTTCTTCATAGGATAACAGATGTAAAAATAATAAGAGGAGAGTATTTAAGTACTCTCTAATACAATAAACGAGATTATGTTGTTAAATATACAAAGAGAAGTAGGTATAACTTGAATGAAAATAAATAGAGAATATAAAATAAATATTATAGAATTGTTTTAGTAGATATTTATTCTATTTTCAACCAAGAAGATGAACAAGAATGTTATTCTTTTTTCTCAGATTATCTTTAAATCAATCCTTGAAGAAACATTAAACGTTCATAACCAGATATCTATTTTTTGTGAAAAAAAATAGTATCATATGAAACTCTCACTACAAAAAATGACCAGATTATAATGGGTTATAATCCCTTCTAAACTCATTAGCAGTGGTTATGAGGAACCACTGCTAATGTGATTGCCTATATTGATAGAGGCGATTATGAGGAGCTGCTGGATAAATGGTAGGAAAATTAGCGGTAGTTATATTATAAGGGGTTAAAATACCCTCTAATTTGACTACAAAATCTCAGTTTAGAAGGGGTTTTAACTTTCTCTAATATATACCTCAAATTAGCCGCAATTTATAACCACTTATATTTCACCTATATATCACATATTAGAGAAGATTTTAGAAACCACCTCTAAAACGAGGGATACAGTAGAGGGGTTTTTAACCAACTCTAATTGAGGGATATATTAGAGATGGTTTTATAACCACCTCTAATAATTTATTTAAAATTTTTAATATCCACCATCTGAGGAAACCCCACCCACCAAGATCCCATCTGGTTCTCCCCTCCCTCCTATTTTCTATCTGCCCCCTCCTGTTGATTACCATATGAGCGCCCTCCCACCTCCAGTTCCCATCCCGCCCCTCCTATTGTCCGATTAGTGTGAGCCCCACCATCCCCCATGTGGTGTTGTTCCAATCCATACCCTTCTCCCCTATTTGAGAAATTTAATCCTCGCTTCGCCAGGCTTCAAACATTGCATCTCCCAAATATATCACTGGTCGATATTCCACCATGGAAAATTGTTTTTTTAATTTTTACAGATTAATATATATATATATATTATAAATCTGATTAAAATATATATTATTTAAATAAATATTTAAATAAATATCAATACTTTACCTATATATATATAAATTAATATATACATTTTTATATTATGTATTTATTTGTTTATATTATCATACATTTATATTATATATAATTTATACATTTATATAAACTATATATTTTATATGTGAATTTATATACATTCGAGTAAATATATTTTATAATTCTATTTATGTTATGTGTATACACATATATTTAAATAAATTTTTTATATACTTAAATACATTATAATATATTATGTACATGTTTATTTATATAATATTTATATGTATTTATTTAATATATTTATATAATTTCTTTAAAAATATGTTTATTATTCTGTACATTAATATATATTTATTTTTATAAATTGTATAATATTATATATAATATTATATATAATTAATATATAATTAATATTATATAGAATACATATATATGAAATAAAATTTATACAAATATATATATGAAAAAAAATTTATACAAATATTTATATAGTGTTATATGAAATATAATTTTAAAAATATTTATTTAATGAATTTCAATGCATATATTTGTTATTATACACATTAATATATATGTATTTCAATAAATATAATTGTATAATATTTTTTATATTAATATATATTAATTTTTTTAAATTATATATCATATAATAGTAATTATATATAATATAAAAGCATAAATATATTATTTAAAATTATATATATTATTATTATAATATTAATTATAAAAACTACAATCTTCAGTTTTTATATGATATATTTTTTAAAGAAATTATATCTTTGTATATATTTATATAGTATGTTTATGATTTTATATTATATATAATTAATATTATACAAACTAAAATTTATACAAATAAATATATATTAATTTATATAAAGTTACCAAATTATATTTATATGTACATATAAATAAAATTATATACAATGATATAAATATTTTATACAATATGTTCATATAATGTATTTAAATACATTTATATATAGTGTTTTAATTATATATATATATATATATTATGGATTTTTTAAATAATATGGGTTCACAACCATCTCTAACAGAGGAAAAATTAGAGGCAGTTATGAAATCCACCTCTAATTTGTTATTTATTTATTTTTTAATTTTGAGTAACCCACCACCTGACCTCTAATTAGATATTTATATATTTATATAATTTCTTTATATATTTATATATTATAATGTATTTAAATACATTTATATAATATTTTTATGTAATATATATATATACACACATGCACACATACACATATATATTATAAAATATGAATTTATATGAGATTTATTTTAAAAAAAAAATTGTAGGGGGTTTAAAACCCCCTATAATCAAAGGGATTAGCAGAGGTTCTTGCCCACATCACATTTCTTGAATTATAGGAGGTTAAAACCCCCCTCTAATGTCATCAATTATTGGGGGTTCAAAACCCCTTCTAATTTCTTAAATTAGAAGGGGTACAAAACCCCCTCTAATATAAGGGATTGTTGATGGTTTATGAACCCCCTCTAAAATATTAAATTAGATGGGGTTGTGAATCCCCAATATTTCTTTTTAAAAAAATATTATATAGTTCCACTAAATATTAAATTGGTGGTGGTTTTGACATAACCCCCTCTAAAATCAATCAAAATACTAAAAACATATTGGTAAAAAATTCAGAATGGGTTGTAAATCACCTCCAAGTTTGATGATTTGAGGGGGTTGTGCATAACCCCCTCTAAAAAACTACTGCTAATCTACTATTTTTTTTAGTGCCTAGATAATCCTATATCTTACATAGTAAGAACTCCATAGTAGAGAAAATTAGTTAATCATCCATCCAAATAGTCAAAATTTGTGCATGAGGGGTTCCATTGTCTTTATTGTTTTTCTAAGTCTATAATTATCTATTGCAGGATAATAACAAAATAAACACAATCCTCTTATTGATCCATATCTTCAGAAATTTTGAATTTATCTTTAATGAATCTATTTACATTTTAAGTATAATAATTATTAAATCCATGTGTTTTTAATTTTTATTAAATATCATAAACTACCCATTACAGAAATTAAATTTTAATTTAATACCAGTTTTCCACAGTAGTAGGAGTATATAGTGGTAGAAAATTCAACTGGAGGTAGATGAAGTGAATAGGTGGTAGCAGGTTCCTTTTAGTGGTATATGAGTCTTCTTGTGGTAGTATATCCATCTGACGATAGCGTGAGTTAACTAATGGAAGTAGACTATGCCTAGCGGTAGCATGCTTTGAACTGGTGGTAGCAGTAACATCTTGTTTTAGTGGTATCATAGACTATCTAACATTGGAGCATTTGAACTAGTGGTAGTACTAGTGTCATATTATGGTGTTAGCATGGCTCTTCTAGTGGTAAAAAAATTTAATTAGTGGTTGAGGTAGTATATTTGGTGATAGAGAATTGTACTGGGGGTAGCGACAAAATCTACAACTAGTGGTAGTATATTTCTCTTGACTGTAACACCATTACACCAGTGGTAGGACATCTCTTTATGGGATATAGAATTATTTTAAATGGTATAATAGATATTCTATAATTGAAATGGTTGACATAGTAGTATAAGTATTGATTTTATAGAATTTTTGTAATGTACGTTGTGTAAGAGTAAAAACACTTTCACATATTTTTCAAAAGAGTTAGTTAACAGTTGCTTAAATATTAAATACATTTGTAATGAAATACTTAATCTTATTAAAGAAAACATTGTTTGTGAGAATTAAAATAATATTTTTTTTGGACTAAGACAACTATAATGAATCTTGGAATCACTATATATCTCAAAGGTATGGGAATTAATAAATACATTGTTTTATGAAATAATGTTATCCCTGCATTGATCAGTTTAAAATATAAGTGAATTATTTATAGATGGAAGGTATAGCCAGACTCAATGTAATAGTTTAGGAACCACTATGTATCTATTATGTATGGGAATAAATCTTTCACGTCATTCTGATATAAGTCCTCTACATATATATGGCTCATATACAAGGGTGACATTTTGTATCATTGTACGAGTGAACTGTGATGTTAATTGTCATCTAAGGGTCTCATATTTTGATTAATATCTTACACAGGGAGGAGAATTTCCTTGACCTATCCTGGTATGGATATGGAACATTTAACCCTATTTTAGGCTTATCAATAGGGGTTACATAATACATATAATTTCATGGATATGACTCTCATGTAGGTAATAGATCCAACTAGATATCCCACCCTAATAATTTTACTATCTTATAGGATGGACATAATGTCATGAAGATTACCATCATGAATAATTATTATAGAGGGTTGATGTTTATGATCATAAAACATTGAACAAGGGTTTTACATGAGGTTTTTGGTCTTTCAAATGGGATGCGTACTTTGAAATTAAAGGGTACAAGAATATGATGTTATAATATTTCTTTGATAATTGGGAAGATACATAGAAGTGTACCATTGAGGGTATTCAAATACCATTGAATAATTGGGTTATAAGAAGAGTAAATCACAAACCAAGAATATTAGAGTCAATGGGAAGTTAATACTAGTGATAGTAGGCTGAACATTAGTAATGGTGGAAACTAGAATCACACATAGTTTAAAAAATAGCTCATGATTTTAAGGGGAACATTTAATCTAAGACCGAAACATCCCCTAGGTCATAAGATTTGAGGTATTTTGTTATTCACTAATGAATACTAGTGGGTTCCCTTCAGACCTTTTAATCCCTATTACTAATATACAATAAGTGTAAATGAAGATAATGGTTCATGGAATTCTAGAAGAGTATGCACTCAAGGCAT
Source organism: Viscum album (assembly GCA_963277665.1). Lineage (NCBI taxonomy): Eukaryota > Viridiplantae > Streptophyta > Magnoliopsida > Santalales > Viscaceae > Viscum > Viscum album. The sequence continues at coordinate 323,316,516 of OY728132.1, forward strand.
CATTTGGTATTAGCTAAAACCCTAGAGGTATGAAGTTGGTTTATGTAGAAAAAAATATTCCATAAGGGTTAGATCACCCTTCAGGCTATGTAAACATGTATTAGTTTTTTTGGGATAAGGAATAAAACATACAATACTTGAGTACATAATCATTAGAGGTTTTGATTTACTCAATGTGAAAGCCTCATGTTTTATAGTTTAATGTCATGATAAAAAGATGGAGATCTCTATCTTTGAATAGAATGCATGTCAATCACACTAGTTAGAGTGACTCTCTAGGTTCTATAATCTCACATGATCCATAATTAACATGAGAAACAATATAAAACCAGGAAATAAATTTAACTATATTAGAGTAACAATAGGAAACATGTGTGGGAATTCACCTTTCAATGTGAGTAGGAATCCTTACATGGATTTGGATCTCATGGAAGGAAATGGTTAAGAGTGACTAAAATTCATGGCTGATATTAAAATAAATGATCCAGGTGTCACTACATATCTCTTAAAGATGGGAATAAAACTACACATAGTTCTTATATATGGTCCCTATGTAGTTAATATTCTTACATAGAGATAGGGGTACCTCATTTTCCATACATAAATTACTCATGTATTGTAAATTTCTACTAAAGAGGTGTCCTGGATCAATAAAGAAGGATACTTGATGTGGATGAGGTCTCAATGTCAGGATGAGGTGAGATATCTATTTTCCAGTGTCAGTTTGTTATAGAGAACTCAACGTGGGTTAGTAAACCTATACATTAGATGACTCTTATGCAGATATGGATCATACAAAAAAGGGTGGGGGGGGTAGGTCCCATGAGGTGACCACATGTCATGAATTTTATCATCATGCAACTATGATTTCTACCATGAAGTTTAACATCATATTATATGGAAATTTTCATTCAGTTTAATTTCATGAGACTAGGATGTAGGTATCCCATGGTTTGAGGTCATATAATGACAACCTTAATTGTGATGTAGTTTAAAGTATTTCTAGTAGGACTTGGGTATTAGGGTATAAAAACTGAGTTATTATTGATCTCTCTTGGACATGGGAATCATGATGAAATAAATTGTGTCATTAAATTCCTAAATAAAGGATTATTGTATGATGATCATTAGTGTAGGTTGACCATTAATAAAGGAAGAGACCAATGTCTCACCATTAGATAAATAACTCATTGGGTTTAAGGGGGCCTTTCCTCTAGGACCAAGATAAGCTCTGAGGAATTTTATTATTCACAAAAGAATTATAGCAAGGCTTGTTTAAATTAGTTAGTCAATATTAATAATATTCCTAAAACAAAAAACCAAGATAAATAACTCAGGGTTCCTGAATTTCTAGGAGAATATGTTATCAAGAAATCAATTTATTAGGAAATAAAAAGGGGAAAAAGTATGTTTAGTGGAAGAAAGGGGTTCCCAATAGCATTTGGAGTAAATCATGGCTATGATTTTATATGTAATAGTTGAATAAATCTAAAAAAAATTCACTGGAATGTAGAGACTAACAACTTTGACCATGTGGTAATGTAAAGATGGATGAATAACTAGAGTTATTTGGGTATTCACATGAGATTCATAGCCCAAAATGAAAGTCTATAATAATACAAGCTTATCATATTTCTTTGATAATGGGAATGATGTAATAATTTTTAGCTTTAAGGGTATTCAAATTAACTTGAATAGTTGGGTTATGGGAAGTGTAAATCATAACCTAAGAATATATGAGTAAATGATAAGTGGATATTAGTGAGAGTAGTTTGACCATTATTAATGGAAGAAACCGGTTTCACACATAGTTGGGGAAATATCTTATGTGTTTAAGGGGGACCTTTCCTCTAGGACCAAAACATCCCCTAGGCCACAAGATATAAATAATTATGTTATTCCCCAATGAATCCTAGTGGGGTACCTTTAAATCAATCATTCTCTATTACTAATACACTATAGGGGAGAACTAATAGAAATGAATCAAGGTTATGGGATTAAAATAAAATGGTATCAAATAAAGGAATTGATGGGAATCAACTTAGATATCAAGGACAATAAGTATATTTATGAGGAGTGGAATATTCAAGAAGGGTTTAAGGTCTCTAAAGGTTATTCCACAATTTATTGAACATATTTTTAGGGAGAATGGTGAAAAAACTCAATCCTTGTGTACAAAATAATCAAAAGGGATGATATTATCAATACGAAGGTCTGATGTCATACATTTTAACATCTTGAAACAAGGATAAAGTTCCCAATATTTGAATAAAATGAATCTTAATTTCACCAGTCAGAGTGACTTTTTATGTTCTTTAAGATCACATGAGCCATTATTAGTGTGATAATCAAGTGACAACTAGGAAATTGATTTAACTGCATGAGATTGCATGAAAGGGAATTTTTGGGGGGAATTTACATTTCAATGCGAGTAGGAATCCTTACATGAATTTGCTTATCATAGAGGAAAATAATTAAAATTAATGAAAATTGATGGTCTTTTCTAACATAGAATAGGTTTCACTATGTATCCCATTGTATGAGAATCCATCCACACATATTTATTATATATGGTTCCTATAAAATTAGACTCATATATAAGGATGGGGGAATTTTATTTTCTACACTGATTCAGCTCATATATAGTGGACTAACAATGAAGAACTATCCCAAATGGAGAAGGAAGGAGACCTAATGTTGATGAGGATTCCATGCTAGGACGAGGTGGCATTAAGTGTTTTCTAATATAGGGTCATTGGAGAAAAATCAACATGAGATACTAAACCTATAAACTAGAATACCTATATGAATATCTATCTCATGCATAAAAGGATTTTTGGATCCCATAAGATGATCATATTTCATGTAGTTTTAAATCACGTGATAAGAAAAAAGGAACTATATAGTTTAAGTTCTTACAACCCAGACTAATGCATCCTGAAGTTTTAAGTTATTATGAAAATGACCACTATTTAGTTTCAATTAATGAAACCAGGACTATTATTGCACAATTTAACATTATATGACCAAGAAATGTTTAGTTTAGTTTAACATCATGTGGTAAGGATATGTTCTATGAAGTTTAACATTATATTGTAAGGATGTATGGGTTGAAATAGATCATTAGGTGGGAGTCTTTTCTTATGGATTGAGGATAAATCATATACAGATCACATGAGTCTTGAGATTCTTTGACTCTATCAAGACTCCATCTACTTGATTATAGAGCCCACCCTTGAATACAATACATCCTTCAATCACATTACCTAAGAACTGATGGTAAGGAAAATAATTGATGTGGTAATTCATGGCTGCTTCCCTGGATCTCTTGCCCCTTTGGATCTTGAGAATGCCATGCTGCATTGAACATGTGAAGCATGCATCCATATGACTAGTCTTAAAAAATAAACCTTTCTTCATGTATTACTTGTTAATATTTCATTGAGATATGGATAGACTAGATTCTATTACCCATATTATGTATTTTTTTCTGAGGGTTCACATGGATGGAGTGGGGAGTTAGGTGTTAGTGGCTTCAAAATCCCCTTATCTATATTCTCCCAAAGATAATCCATAAAGTTAAAGAAGCTCTCATTTGTATTCCTGAAATTTCAATGGTAAGGTAAATAATTTTCATGGCCTCTCAACTCTACCTCTTTTAGTTTTTTTATTCTTTTTACTTTGATCAAACCATCCTCAATGGAACATTAAAAATATCTGGGTTCATTTTATAACAATAAGGAATACACCTTTCTTTGTCTATAATCCAGAGATGGGAATCCATGCAACATCCTCTTTTTGAGAAATATGCTAAAGAATTGAGGGCATTGAATACTATTTATATATCCAATATATTAGAGGAATGTGACCCTCCAAGAAACTCCATGGAAAATACTAAGGTCAAATCATGTCTAGAATACAAATGAAGAGAGGGTGGAAAATATGAAAATTCCCTTAGCCCTATGTGATATGAAACATTTCTTGCTTTAATTTATTGTCATAAGACATAGAGAATTACTTTTCTATCTTAATAGCACATGATACTATATCTTCATACGATGGAAAATATTATGAGACCAAATCCCATTAGATGAATGGTTTTAACCCATCAAAGAATTGATAAATCTTACTTCTTGGGTTATGTATGTAGTCTGAAGCATGCCTTTCTAACCTTGTGATATTAGATTCATACTTTGAAACATTCTCATCCTCCTTCTTCCTCAGACTCAAAAATTTCTTCTTCATATATGCTCATAAATCATGAGGAAAGTGTTTTTTAGGAAGAGTTATTTAAATTCCCTTCATTCCATATTTGATACCTCTTCATCCTTCTTCATGTTTTGAATTAATGACCACCATCGATCTATATATCCTGATAGAATATAGACTTCTATAATAACATTTTCCCTTTCGTTACTCTAAAATAAAGAAATATTTTCTCTTAGGAACTTATCAATTGATAAGCTATATATGGATTTGTTGTCCCATTAAATGTTGTAGGTTATTGTCTCATGAAGCGGTCTAACATTGATCCTTCACATTATGGATTAGGATACTCTATATGGGTAAGGTTGTTATTCATAACCTGAGTCAGTTTTCCCAGTATAGTAATAAGTTGTTCAACACTAGTCGAAACTCCTTATTCAATATCATTTTCATACATATGAGGGAAATCCATACATGGATTACATGCATTGATAAAATTTCCATTTATTCCACAAGGTTCCATTTCTAAACAATGACATTCACTAGATTAGGTTATGAATCATAAAACATAATTTCAAAATATGTAACATAAATTGAAAAATTTATGCATATCTAATATCATAATCATAAATATTATTTCATTTCAGATATATTTAATTTTAAATACTTCATAATGGTTCACAAAGAAAATGTGAATTATCCTAATCATATCCCCCAAGAGTGTCAGACCTAGTGCGTAGTACGGCCCATTGTTATGTACCGGGTTACCCTGAGTCAATCTCAGAACACCTTTCAGAGTTATTACTCCTACGTACATCTGTTCCAAAACCACATCCACTTATAGTATCTATAAAGGGATGTATTTATTAGAATACCCACACAATCTCTATATTATCAAAATATTAGGATTATTTTCTATACTTATCCTCAAATTCCATCTCAGGGTAAGTTCCCTAATCAATTTTTTTTAAATATAGTTTCCAAGGTTTATATTAAACTTCCCCTGATAGAAACTGCAACACCCTGACCCCAGTTACCTAGAGTCGTTGCATTATTTTATTACATATTCATGATCAAAATAAATCAAATCCCAAAGTACTAGTTAGTTTTGTAGACTTGGAAAAACTAGATACAAACATAAGTTTTACATTAAATCTTGGAATAAAAAACAACATAGTGTATCCTTTGAAAACAATCATACCACTTATATTATCCATGAAATTTAGTCATAATACAGTTCGTTTAATCTTGGGGGAAATGAAGCATAATAAAGGGGTGATCTTAGATGCTCAGTAATGAAAACAATTATAGATAAAGCTATCATAAATAAGTATAAACTTTTAAGACAAGGTATTAAACTGAAACACAAGACTTTTAAACATAATATTTAAAATAATATTCCAATAATAAATCAAAAAATTCCATTTAAAAATTCACATGAATATTCCACTAGTTGAATAATCACATGTCATATCAATAACTAATACCACAATGAGGTAATTAATAATGCCGAACATCATAACCACAACATCAAGGCCTTGTGATAAGACCATACATAAATGGGTAAAAACCCAAACTAGATTATTTCCTAAGACCTACCAATTCATCAAGGGACTATAGTGGGTCTCTCCCATCACTTATTAAGCCTAATTCATTCTTCATATAAAAAGGGGGAAACATAACATAAACATTCATATTAAAACTAGCATACGAAATGTCAATACTTTAACCATACACCATAATGATATAAACATATCACATTCATAGTAAAAAATATCATAAAAAATTAATATAATATGGAAGATTGTATCATAATAAATCAACAAAAATTAAGCATAAAATCCAACAAAGGATGTTGACATAGATGAAAATAATCTAATAAAATCATTAAAACTCTTCGAGAGAAATTTCTATTTTTTACTTTGAAATCATTTAAAAGCTGCACAATTATAAAAGAAACAATTTATTTTGAAAATAACCTTGTGAGATTATAATGGAAGCTTCAAAGTAATCATAATGGTGTAAAATAACTACTCTCACCATATAAGTTAAAAAACATTATTTCCTTAATTTATCAAAAGGTCATAAAGTACCTTGTTTAGAAAAATACTGAAAGATTCCTTTTAAAAATTTTATAAAAAATTAAACATATGTAAAAATGAATTTAAAAAATTGTTGTTAATATTTTGAAATATATTTTAAGAAACATGGGCACGTATAATAAATATTCCCAAGTAGATACTTATATATAAAAAAACTTAGATAATAATGAGATTGTGAAATTAACCCTTACCATGTACTTTACTTTAGTAAAGGGTGAGTTAAAGTCATGTATAATGGTTAAATTATTTTACTAAATTATAAAAGAATATTATGAATATTTATAATATCATATATGATCTACTTATATAGTTTTGATAATAATATTTCAGTATTACCATTATTTCGGGTGTTAGCTGCTTAATTTTCCAATGCATGTTTTGTTATGAATATGATGTATTTTATTCATATACAGGATGATATAAAGTTCATAATTATTATTTTTACTCATAATATAAATTTTATAATCATTATTTAATGGTTAAAGTGGAGAACGAATCTCACCACATCCTGGAGACTATAGTCCATACATACGCACGAGCGACGATATCATTTCATTGATGGTTAAATAGTATGAAATTGGATGGTATATTAAATATATATAATAATTAACTTGTTATATTCATTATTTATATCCATTATACTCATCATTATAACCATCCAAATAAATTAGTGTGGAATAACAAATTACACCATGGCGTTGAGATGGTAAGCTGTATATACGAATACATGGTAATATTGTTATTTGTAGGATGGATAAAAGAAGGAACATGATTGTACCATAATCATAATAAAATCTAAAAATTTATATTATTATATAGTTATTACTTTATTATAGAAAAAACATAGGATGAGGATGTAGAATATGAAATGAAATTGAATAGACTTGGTAAAACAATTACCACTTCTTTGAGTGCTTCCTTTTGATTTCCACAAAAGGACTTCTTAGGATGGCTTTATGCCCAAATTATGGACTCTAGGATTAAGTGAGGAAAGTTTTAATGATAAGTGGCTTGGTTCTTTCCTAGCCAAATGGATTTATAGGTGCTAATAAAAGATAAGGATATGTTCTCTTTTATAAGAGAGGAGAGGGGTACTTTTGGAAAATCCAATACTATTAAATTATTATAAATTGATTTTCGGTCTCAAATAGGTAAAAAGTGAGTTATTTCATGGATAATAAGAGGATGTGTCGAAATCCTCTCAACCAATTATTTTTAGATAAGTTTAGGTCACAAAAGTAACCTTATATTTTGGATTTAACCCTTAGTTAAACAGTTTAACTCTTACTGTGTTTACTTGTCTTTTTATAATACATGGTTAATATAACTATTATAAAATGCTAAAAGAACCCAAATTGTATCATTTATGAAATATTTAACATTATCCTAGTTATTTGGATGAAATTAATATTTTTATTAATTTTATAAAATTTAATAAAATATTATTTATTTTAAAGTATCATTCATGTCAATTTTGATACTATTCAATATTTTCTTTTTTAAAAATATAAAAACCCCATGATAAATTTGAAAAAATACATCTAATATGTCACTAAAATGTGTATTTTCTCTATATAATTCATTTATTTCATTAATCAAGTAAAATTATATTTATTTTAATATTTTTAATATCATTTAATTGATTCTTCCTTTAATCATTTCTTTACTACCTCATTATCGCGTCACCATTTAATTATTTACGTCCTAAAATTATAAATAAATTAACATTATTTAGATAGAAATTTTATATTTATAAATACTATTTATAGTTTACCATATCACTTATATAACCTCATATTAAAAATGATATAGTTATTAAAATTTTAATATGACATTTTTAACTCTTCTTTAAATAAAATGTAATAAATGTTCTAATCTAACACAAATAGCTTAAAAAGGATCATAATTTAGACCTAAAGTTTATTTTGGTCAAAAAAAATTATCCAATAAAATTAGGACAAGTGTTAGGGTAATATTATATTATTATAATATTATTTTTTACCTTTAATTACCGTATTTAACTTTAACCGCAGTAAATAAAATCTAGAAGTTAATATTCACAAAATTATTTTCATCCTATTAGACCAAAATTTTTATACTGATTAAAATCATGTATATCCATTTTTATAAATTCAATTCACAGATTTGGTAAAATTAAGTTTAATTCAAATCATGTAAATGTGGCTAAAAGGTGGGTAAAAGAGACATTCAAAAGTTCAATAAATTTTTATATCTAATTATACTATAAAATGATTCAAATGAACTATATTGGATTAATATCTGTATTATTTATATATATATTTTAACATTAAAATCAATTTATTGTAAAATAATTATTTAAATGAAAAATTTTGTTTTGAATCACAATGCAGTATTTTCGCTATTCATCAAAAATTGAATCTTTTTAGAAAAATACCAAAATTTCCCCATAAGCTAATTTTGATATTCCAAATCTAAAAATTACGTATATTTTGAAAAATAAAATTTATAAATTTCATAATATGGTTAATACTATTTATAACCTCTTTTTCAAATGACTAGTTTGATAGGTAATAGTGTGCTCGAACTCGATGTTGCGTGTAATGCAAGTTATTGAATTATTTAAAAGTGTACCGTGGAAGCTTGTGGTGCTAAATGAGAACATTATAATAACATAGGAAGACCATACCATATATATGAAATATAAAAATCTTTATTTATGGTATAAATATTGGTAGTTTAAAAGACATGAATCATAAAGAAATCAAATAACATGATCTATGAGAGTATAACATTGACATGGGACATAGAATTTTTACATACACATAAGTATAGAAATATAATTAACATAGAAGCCAATCCTCATTTACAAGGCTCTTATAGTGGAATGGTTGCACTTCCTAAACTATCATAGTAGTCAAGGTTCACATCTAATACTATCTTAGTGGAAAAAGTTACTTACTAAACTGGGTTCACTCCCCATTCCAATCCTTCTTATCTCATGAGATATAAATATTTAACTAATGAATTTTAGGGAGATATAGGTCTTACCAATCACATAATGAAAATCATATATATGTGGTCCATAAGATAATAAAACAATCATCATATTAAAACCCATGAAAATAAATATGTTTCAAAAAAATTTCATCGTAAACATGTAGAAAAGAAATAGGTTTTATAAAAATTTCATCATTTCATCATATCATAACCCATGGGAAAATATTTGGGTTTCATAATAATTTTATCATTTTATAACTCATGGAAGAGAAATAGGTTTCAAAAAAATCTTTTCATCATAATAATAAACCATTCAGATAAAGAATATGAATGATATAATTTGATCATGTCCTCAGTAAATCAAAGGTAGAATCAAGGTATGTTATATTTGATGAAAAGTGATTTTGAAAAAAAAATAACTTGGAAAATTTCTGGAATAAAATAATCTCCTCCATTAAAAGTCTTAAAAAATTTCTAAATCAATTTATTTAAAAATTTCCTTAGAAACTTATAATTAAAGCTTCAAAAATCATTTAGAACATCTCATGAGGAAAATATCCTTTCCTCTTTGAAAAAATTTTAAGACGCAAATCATTTTCAAAATAATTTTATTTTAGAATAACATTGGAAATTTATAAATGAATCTCTATAGATAATTTAAATAATTTCTTGGGTAAAATATCCTTTAAATATTAAAAAACATTTTTTTAAAACATAAAACATTTTTAAATAATTTTCTTTGAAAATAAAATTTTAAAATTATAAAGAAAGATTAAAAACATTGGGTTGTAATGAAAGTTGGAAATTCTGTTCATGATGTACATATTAAAACAAATATTACTTTAATTTTTTTGTTAAAAGGTAAATGGGAATTATTTTTTGAAAATGACATGAAGACTCTTTTTAATTTTTTTTGCAAAAATTCAAACATGGGTAAAATAAATATAAAATATCTCTAAAGAATAGTAAAATATTATTTAATACATGTTTAAAAAACATTGACATGGAATAAAAAGTGTTTCCAACCAAAGATAGAAATAAAGCCAGGTTTCTAAAAAAACATTATTTAGTAATATTGAGTGAAAAAATATAGGAAAATGATAGGAAAACATGTATTCTTATGACAGAACCAAATGATAAAAAACTTTATGAGTTTCATGAGAGATGGATCATAATTTTTCATCATTATAATCATAAACATAAGAATCATGATAAATGATGAGATTGCATCATAAAACCCTTTCCACTTGGTAACATTAAATCAAAATACCCATGAGAGAATAACATTAAATGAAATTTAAAATATCATTAGAATAAATATATTAATGATATTACATGTCAAAGGTTATGTATACCCACATCATAAAGTAAGATAGGTGCATAACATATCATATTCTCCAAAGAAGACAAATTGATAAAAAATACCTTTCCTTTAGTATTAACTTCCTTCATGCATGTTCAATTTCTTATATAATAAATATATGTTCATTATACATATATTACAGATCCAAACTCATATGTATTATACCATATATTATTTACCTATATAGTGAAATGGGATTTTAATACATGGATATTACAACATCTTTGATGAATATTCATTACATTGCACAAAAACATGCTCAATGACTATAATAGTTTAGTGGCTTTGGAAACATGGAACATAATATTCTTAAATTAGTGACAGATATTAAATGTATCCCATAAAGATCCCCCCTTTAGTACTCTTACTTAGAACCTTTTTTCATAATCTGGGGGAAAGAAACACAATAAAGGGTGATCTAAAAGGCTCAGTAAGGGTAAATAAAGAAGACATGTAAACATAACATGAACATAAGGGTATGAGAACATGATCATAACATTTTGTAACCATACCCTACCTTTAAATATCATAATCTTGAGTCTTATAATAAAAATTGAAAATTTATAAGACATAAATAATAAGATAACCAAATAATATCATCTATGAGAGAATAAAATTGGCATAAGACATAGATTTTTGGCATACAGAAAATCACAAAAAACCATTTCCATGTTTATCAAGGCTTACTTATTAGGCCATTATAGTAGAGAAAGTCCCTTACTATACCAATTTCAATATTCATTCCAACCATGCCTTATTATATCAGGTTCACTCTATGTTACATCCCTACCTTACTATACAAGGTTCACTGCCAATTCCAACCATGTCTATATCATGAGATATATAAATCTTTACCCAATGAATTTTAGGGAGATATAAGTCCCAAATTTCACAAAATTAAATCCACAACTATGTGTTCCAAAAGATCATAAGCATTCATAATATCATAATACATGAAATGAAATTGGTATCATAAACATTTCATCATATCATAACAAGTAGAAAATTGATAGTTTTCATAATAATTTTATCATAAAATAATCCATGAGAAGAATCATGTTTCATAATAATTTTATTATGGTATAATTGGTGGAATAGAAAAGGGTTTCATAAATAATTTTTCACCATAAACATAAACCCTTCAAATAAAGAATAATAATGGTGTCCATGGATCATATCCCTAGTAAATAATAAATTATATCAAATGATTTAATATTAGATAGAGAAGGATTTTTAAATACCACTTGGAACATTTCATAAGTAAAACAATATTTATTTTAAAATCATTTTTTAAAACATAAAATTTTTTCAAAATCATTTTCTTTGAAAACAATATTTGAAACTTATAAAGGAAACATGAAAAATTGTTTAAATTATTTCTTGAAGAAAAAAATCCTTTCCACTTTGACAAAATATTTTGTTAAATATAAATCATTTTTAATACATTTTTATTTTAAATTAAAAATTAAAAATTAAAAATTAAATTTTAATGATCATTTAAAACATATCTTGAAGAAAATATCCCTTCCACTTTTAAAATATTTTTTAAAAATATAAAACATTTTAAAAACCATTTAATTTGGAAATAATTTACTTAAAATGTAATAATTTCCAAAATATTTGGGAAACTATTTTTTCTAAAAATAAAATTCAAAAAATTTAAAGAAATCATGAAATCATTAAGAAGTCATTACAGTGGAAAATAATTTTCATGTTTCTTAAAAACGAAGACTCTTGACATTTTAAATAAAATCCAAACAAGAATTGTTTTTGAAAACGATATGAATATTTCATTCAAGAATTATTTTAAAATATAAAAAAACGGGTATTTTGAAACAAAATCATAATAGAGTAATAATTTTGTTGGAAATCATCGGTTTGAAGGAAAATAGATTCCTGGATGAAGAACAAATAAATTTCTGTATTCATAAAAAACATTTTCTTAATTTTATTAAGTACAAAAGAGTGGATAAATGGTACCATTACATAAATATATCATAAATAAATATAGGGGAAGAAAATTCATGGGAAATAATGAGAGTTATATCATGATATTTAAACATTGGAGACTTAATCATAATCAATTCTGATAAATGATGGGATTATAACATAAATTATTTAAAAATTTAGAAACATTGAATCATAAGCCCCATGAAGTAATTACATAAAATGGAAATTAAAATTTAATCATATAAATAAATTTATGATATTACATCTCAAATTGGTTTTATATACTTATAGTGAAATAATATAGGTGCAAAAATAACGTACATCTCAAAGAAGGCAAATTGAGACAAGGATCCCTTACCGATTTGTTAACTTTTGAACCGTAAATCCCATAAAAGTGAGATCCTAAAATGGATATTTAAAACAAAATAATTTTTCATATAATAATTATAATATACATTCATGGGAATTATATAAACCACATAAAATAAATAGGCGGCGAATATGACTTTTGTCTCATGAAAGAAAAAAGCCAGACAAAAATCCCTTACTGTTTGAGTAACATTTGAATTGTAATCCCCCAAAAATAATAAAATAAATGGAATAAATAATTATAATTAATTGAGATATATTCATTATATATCATTTCATATGGATTTATATAAACTATACTATAAAAAAAAGTGGTGAATATAGAATAATTCTATCAGAAATAAAAGTGAGACTAGAAATTCTTTACCTTAAGTATTCACTTCCGTCGTACTCATTCAAAATTACTATATAATAAATATAAGTTTTCTATAAATATGTAATTGAACTATATTCATATATATCATATCATATATGATTTTATTATGCCTTTATATTACCCATTTATTAATAATTCCATGTTAAATTTACGTTTCAAGTACTAACTACTTTTTTTATATGTTTTGGTTTGTTGTTTTTTGTAATCTTACTTAAATAATGATTTAATAATATTAAGAATTTAAAACATGATATAAATATCATATATATTTATTATATATATATTTTGAGTAATCTATACAATTTATTGATAAGAAATGAAATGCACCGTTCATGGTGAGGGTAGGTCTTACAAACACATGAACATTGTTTTTCATTTTCCTATCGATTTAAAAAAAATGATATATTATTATTAAATAATAATTTTTATTTCATATATATCACATATTTTTATTAAACTCATCCTTAATACATTCTAGGTAAATTATGAATGAATTATATCACTTTGTGAGGCGGTAGTCCACCGTACACATGAACGACGTTATCGTATACACACAAAATGTAAAGAATAAAGTTATACATGATATAAATATTCAAAAAGAATAATAATATCATTAATATCATAAATATAATATATAAATTTTTTTTATTATTATTCCCAACCTTGAAAGGTGGTAATGGAGAAATAAACGACATCGGTTCGCGAGGCAGTAGTCTATCGTACACATAAATAATGATTTAATAATCCATTTGATGGAAGTGTGTGTGTTTGTAGATCATACACTTAAAAAAATATATCATTATATTTAAGATAATTTGGTTATTATATAATTCTGATATAAAAATAATTGATGGGTTTTGAGGAATAAATAAAATAGAAATGTTCATTAATGAACATTAACTCTTCTTTGAGTATCCTTCTTAGGTTTTAACTAAAAGACATCATTGGTTGGATTTATGTCTAAAATAAGGTTTTTAGAATTATAAGAGTAAACTTTTGAAGTTATTAGTTCAGTTCATGGTTGATCAAAATTCATTTAGATGTGTGAAGAAGCAGGGAGTGTGAGTTCCCTTTTATAGTTGAGGAGGAGTGACATTCTTGTAAATACTCAAAATGTTTCACTATTGGGAGGTCAATATTACATAAAGTGGATCCAAAAATGATAATTAATGTTTTTTATGGATTATATATTTTATAAAAACACCAAAAAACACATTTAAACACATGTTTTAAACATTTCATTCTTTAACTTCTATGTTTTCCATTTTTTTACAATTTTTATTTTTTACTACGATAACTAGATTTCTAACCTTAGAAATTTATCCTCTAAGAATAAATTAGTGTGATAATTATTATATAATTTGGACCCAATTATTATGATTATTAAATAAAATTTATCAAATAAAAATCCAATGTTTTTTTAAATTTAGTTTTAACACAAGCACACTTAATGTGTAAAAAAACCTCTTTATCCTTAATTATGCAAACATAGTTTTTTCCATTTACGGGTCAATATATTAAGTATAAAAGACCTATTGGTACATGAATGGAAAATATTTCTTATTTATTAAAATTTAAAAACCATTTATCTAAATATATATTTTTTACTAGTTTTGAATCTTTAAATAAAATATAATTTATTATAAAATAACTTTATTGTTAATTTTGATATTATTCATTTAAATTGAATTTAAAAAATATTAATACAATTATGGAATTAGAATATTTTGTTTTAACACCCCTATATAATTATAAATTCATTGAAAAATAATTTAACACAATAATCCATTCAATTTCCTTAACTTTTATGATTTTTAGGATCAATTATATTATCTTTTATTAACTAAATAATTACTGTGTTGGCATTTTGTAAGCATTTTAAGTAACTAATTCATCTCTAAAAATTTACGATAAATTATTTTGACAAAAAAAAACTAATTTATGTTAAGAAATAATATGTATAATTGAACCAATTTTGTTTTTTTACTATACTAAAGTTTTATAGATATAAAAAGTAAGAAAAGTATCTTTTTTGTCGTTTTCTTTACTTAACTTATTATATGGGTCATATTCAAAGGAAAATTGGAAAGTAATTTCCATATTTTATATAAATTTATGAAAAAGGTCTAAATAAACTTATAAATTAAAATTAATATAATATTTTAGGACATTTTAACTCTTATTATTATAGTTTAACCTTAGTAAACCAATTTTTATGTTAATCATGGTAATTAATATTTACGGCATTCACTATTAATTTTGGAAAAAATTAATTTCACCTTATTAAAAATCATAAATTATTTTTATTACAAACATGGAAACAATTTTTACAAATTTAATTTACATAATTTTCAAAAATTAATTTAAAATTAATCCCACAAATGCGATAAGAGAGCATATTTTTAAAGATAAAAAATTCAAAAGTTTGGAAAGTTTCTATATCAAAATTCAATATGAAATTGATTAAAATTTCCTAAATTAGATTAATTTATATTAAATTTAACTAATTTTAATTTAAAATAATTTAAAAATATAAATTAACATTATAAATAAAATAAAAAAGTGGCATTTTTTAATTAAAATTACGCATTTTTCACTATTCAATAAATAACGAAACTTTTCATAAAGGTCCCAAAAATTCACCCTAAAATAATTTTTATATTACAATTTCAAAATGATGTTTATTTTTTAATAAATTTTTTTAAAAATTTTCAAAAATTATTTTCAAAAACAAGTGCACTGTAAAAAGTTGACAAAACTGTTTTTTAGAAAAATATAATTTTTAAGCATAAAATTGGATTTATTCCTTTCTCTTGTCTAGAAAACATATTATATGAATGTTAAAAATATTATTGAATATATTATGTATAAATTAAAATAAAATAATTGACCAAAATTTATTTGGTTAATTTATTAACATAAAACACACTTGTGTGCATGAAAATAGTTTTTTGGAAAAATATTTCTATTTATTTTAAAAGAGGTTTTATTTTAATTTTTAATTAATTGGTTACAAAATAATTATATAAAAATGTGTAACTAATATTTTTATAATTTATTTAATCCTATTCATACATGGAATTCTAACATCTAGTTCTTAACTATAATTTTAAATAATAATATTTAAATACTATTTCATGTTTGGTTTAAACTTGTTGTTGTGTGTAACACAAGTAAAACTCAAAAATGTGTGTAACATAAGAAAAAAATAGTACTGTGTTTAAAAAAAGCTAAAACTAGTGTCTTATGTAACTTAAATTATAAAAAAGATTAAGCATATTTGAAAAAAAATGAAATTTTAAAAAATATTCGGGTGTAAATTCCATCCCCTTAAAATAAATTTCACCCTTGAAATTAATCATAGTCATCAAAGGATTGACATTTAAAAATTACTTCATATAAACACAAACCACATAAATGAATAATGAAAATTCCCTTAATTTTTTTAAACATAACGGCTACCCAAATGAACTCATAACAAGGTTTCCACATAGGAGAATGTAGGTGGGAAGTGAAGATTTGGACATAGAAGAAAAAATGTAAATAATTATAGAGAGTGATTAAGACCAATGATATTAAGAAGGTGGGTGATAACAATAAAGTTAATTAACACAAAATAATAACCTCAAATTGGTGTGAAAAGTTCATTGACATCAACAAAAATGATGATAAAAAGACATCATTTTATTTTAATATCCTTTTTCTAAATTTTAAGAATTATCACAAGATGATATAATTACTTGATTTCATTCCATTTCATATGAGAAATATCACCCTTTAGTTATGCCTTAATAAATTTACACTTCATCTCTTACTCCAAAAATGATGGTGAATTTGTTATTCTTGAAGCACCAATAGATCATAAGATCTATAAATAAAATGATAATCTATTCTACTTATCATTAGTTATCATCCCAAAAAAATGTTTTGCATAGGTTATATAATATGGATAAATCTTCATATGTTGAAATAATACATTAATCTCTAAAAGTACATTCAAAGTTCAACATAAACTATTTCATAAATGGTCTAACTTCTTAAAGTTGCAAAAAATGAGAATCTAAAACGTTATAAGGAAGGTGTCAGAATAGGCTTAACATTTACCCCCATATATTATAAAGTATCTATTTATTGTCTCTTGAATCATGGTAATAACCTGAATTACCATAAATCCATGTTTAAGACATACATGTTTATTAATTCCTTACACATAACACAAATAATTGGATATATTTATTAAACCCAAAAAATTCTTTAAACTCTATCAATGATAGCATAAACCACTTTGTCCACAAACCATTAATCTGTTCCAAGGTAATCAGTACTATCAAATTTACTTTATTCTTATCCAATATCTCTTTATCCAAAATAAACACTGTTTTCTCAAAATCATGAACATTTTAAGGGTTACCTTCCCTTAATCAAGTTTTTCCATAACATATATCCTTTCCATTAAATAAATTTTTCTGATCCACCAGTAACATTTAACATATTATTTCAGATCCTTAATGAAAAAATTATACAAAAAAATACTTAAATATTCCATGATTAATATAACATAATATTTTAATTTAAATATATAAATACATTATCCTTCCCACTTACTTATTAAAAAATTAACTAAGCCTCATCATATTATACCTTAACACTTATTTCCTTTCACATGTAATTTACAGTATCTTTATCATCAGCAATATAACCAACACTTGTAACACCATGCTGATTCTCTCCACAAGCTTTTACACAAGGACACTGATTTTCATAATTCCAATACTTTCCACATTTAAATCATTCATAAATTGATAATAAATTTGGGTTACTGATATTCCCATCCATTTCATTAGCTGAAATCATCATTTTTCCTATGTAGTTACTTGCTTTGTGTCCTTATTTTCCACATTCAAAACATCATCCCATTCCTCTGAGACATTCACTTGGATGATTTTACCCACATTTTCAAAGTATAGAAAACTGAATCTTATTTCCTCAATGAGTACCATCACCCAAATCCTCAGTTTACTCCTTCCTTCTATTCTTTGGTAAGTCTAAGTGTTGGTTAAGATACACATCATTAATCATGTTCCACGAAAACTGATTAAGCATAATAAAAAATTCCTTTACTCCACTAATCATCCCATTTGTATTATCATTAGAATATCATTCATCATATTCAATTTTAATCTAATTCCTTTTTGTTCCCACCATTAACTATGACCAGAAAGCATAGTGTGAGAAACAAAAATCGTAATGGGGAACCAAAAAATCATGAAAATCACTTAGGATGTATAAATTAAGGCAAATTGTTATTCAATCTATGATAAATTAGGTTTATACAAGGTTATTCACAGTCACCATCTATTTAAATGATTCACTATGTTTTATAGAGTTTATGAATTTCCAAAGAACATACCCTAGGAATGTCAAACCAGGTCTACAGTAGGGCCCATTACAGTGCACCAATTTTCGATCAAGTATAGAAAAATACGGTGTTCTTGGGATTATTACCCCTAGGTACATATGTTCCAGAGCAACATCCACTTGTATTATCTAGAAAGGGATATAAATTCTTAAAAATAACTCTCTCAATCCTTTTCCGAAATTCCATGACATTTTCCTAAACCTTCACTCATCATTTGAATAATCCTTAAAGAGAACCATTGACATATCCTTAGAAATATACCTAAAGATATCACTAAAGTTTTATTATAATAGTTTATAAAGGATAAAAAAACCTTTACTTTAATACCAACAATATAAAACTAGTATTCTCATATATAGATATTATATATTTTTATATACATATTTATTAAATTACAAAAAAAACGCCTAGGAACTGTAATATTTTATTCCATTTGTAAACAAAGAACATAATATTTTTAATTTTCAAGAAAATCTTCATTGTATCCCATAAAGATCTTACTCTTTATTAGTAATAATTAAAACATTTTTTAATAACATGGGGAAGAAAAACACAAGAAAGGGTGATATCAGATGCCTATTAAGGGTATATAAAGGAGATACATAATCATAATATGAACATAAGGGTATTATAACATGATAATAACATATGATAACCATGCCTTGTATACCAAAGTTCATAATATTGAGTCATGTAATAAAAATTGAAAACTCATAAGACATGAATCATAAGATAATAAAAAAACATGATCCATGAGAGCATAACATTGGAATAAGATATAGATTTGTTTTATACACATAAGAATTGAAAATAACTTTCATATTGTTTAAGGATTATTTCCAAGTCCGTCATTGTGGGATATGTATTTTAATGTACCAAGTTCACTGCATGTTCTATCCCTGTCTTAGTATACTGGGTTCACTCCCCATTCCCTCCATATCTATTTCATGAGATATATAAATCATTATTCAATTGATTAGAGGGAAATATATCTCCCACCCATAACATAATGAAATATATATTTTTTTGTTCCACAAGGTCATAAACATTCATCATATAATAACCCATGATATTAAATGGGTATCATAAACATTTAATCATACCCTAACCTCAAGAAAAGATACAGGTTTAATAATAATTTCATTATAGAATAACTCATGAAAATAAGTATGTTTCATAAGTATTTTATCATGGTATAAACCATGGAATGGAAATGGGTTTCATAAGCAACTTATCATCATAAACCTACACCATTCAAAGAAATAATAATAATGGTTTCATTTGATTATATCCCTAGTAAATCATAAATTATATCAAAGGATTTCTTATTATTTAGAGAAGGATTTTGAAAGATCACTTGGAATTTTTATTACTTAAAATAAATTTTATTTGAAAATCTATTTTTAAAACATAAAAAATTTTAAAAAATCATTTTATTTTAAAACAACCTTGAAAACTTATAAAGGAAACTTTAAAAATCATTTAAAATAAGTTTTGAAAAAAATATCGTTTACGCTTTGAAAAATATTTTTTAAAACCAAAATAATTTTGAAAATTTTTTTTATTTGAAAATAAATTTAAAAAATAAAAAAGGAAACATTAATGATCATTTAAAGTATTTTCTAAGGAAAATATCCTTTCCACTTTGAAAAGTATTTTTTTAAAATAATACTTTAAAAAAAACTATTTCCTTTTAAACTCATTTATTTAAAATCTAATTTTTTTCCAAATATTAAGGAAATAATTTTATTTGAGAATAAATTTTATAATTTTTAAGGGAATATTTAAATCATTGAGTAGTCATGATAGTGGAAAACACTATTCATGTCGTGTATGTTTAAAATAATGATTCTTTTCATATTTTCACTAAAATCCAAACAAGCTTTGTTTTAGAAAATGAAATGAATATTAGTTTGAAGAAATTTTTTTATAGAGTAAAACATGGGTAAAATTTATATTTTAAATAATAATATAGTAATAAAAAAATTTAAAACATTTTTAGAAAACAAGTCTTTGAAGGAAAATAGATTTCTGACCGAAGAAAAAAATAAAGTCTGATTTTCATAAATGAATTTCCTTAATAGTATTAAGTACCAATGAGTGTAAAAATGTTATAATTAATTAATGATATCATGAATAAACATATGAGAATAAAATTCATGAGAATTATTGGGATTTAAATCATGATATTTCAACATTTGAGACTTAATCATAATCAATCCTGAGAAATGATGAGATTGTAACATAAAATCTTTACCACTTTGGTAACATTGAATCATAAGACCAATGAAGGAATAAAATAAAATGGAACTTAAAATTTAATTTGGATAAATAAATTCATGATATTGAATTTAAATGGTGTTGTATATACACATCGTGAAAGAATATAGGATCATAAAATAACTTACGTCTCAAAGAAGGAAAACCGAGACAAAACCCCTTACCGATTTGTTAACTTTTGAACCATAAATCCCAAAAAAGATAGATACTAAAATAGATATGTAAACTGTAATAGTTTTTAGTATAATAACAATAATATAAATTTATGGGTATTATATACATCATATAAAATAAATAGGCGGTGAATATGACATGTATCTCATATAAGTACAAAGTGAGATAAAGTAACCTTTGAATCATAATCCACATGAAAGAATAAAATAAATATAAACATTAATTATCATTAAATTAGGTAGATTCATGATATACCATTACATATTATAGTATATACACCACACCAAATAAACAAGTGGGGAATATGTAATAAGTCTCTTAGAAATAAAATTGAGCCTAGAAATCCCCTTAACTTATGTATTGACATCCGTGGTACTTGTTCAAACATCCTATCTAATAAATATAAGTTTATAATACATCTATCATAGAACCATATTATTATATATCATACCATTTATTATTTTCTTATGACTTCATATTATCATTTTATTAACAATTCCAAGTTAATGTTACATTTTGGGTAATAACCGCTTTATTCTTCATATATATATTTTGAAATATTATTTCTATTCCTCTTACTTGGATCATGATTTAATCATCAAAAAAACATAAATAATTATAGAAATATAATATATATTCATTATATATGTATTTATTATTGTCTATAAAATTTGGTGATAGGAAATGAAATGCACCATTCATAGAGACAGTAGGTTGTACGTAGGCATGGACATTATTTTTGGTTTTTGTCTATTAAAAAGAAATAAAAGTAATTGATATATTATTATTAAATAATCATTCTTATTTCATAAACTTCACATAGTTTTATTAAACCCATCCTTAATACATTCCATGTATATTGTGAATGAATCACATTACTTCGGGAGGCGGTAGTCCACTGTACACACGAATGATGTTATCATATTCCTAGAAAATGGAAAGAATGAAGGTATGTATGATATAAAAATTAAATAATAATAATAATATCACTAATATCATGTAAATAATATATAATTATTATTCCCATCATTATTCATAACCTTGAGAGGTGGTAATGGAAAAAATAACGACATCAGTTTATGAGTTGGTAGTCCTCAGTACATACAAACGATGATTTCGTAACTCATTTGATGGAAGTGTGTATGGTTATAGGTCATAAATTTAACAAATGAAAATCTTAGTATATGGAATATATTTATCTTATTATAGAGTCATGATATAAAAATAATTGAAGGGGTTTGAGGAAGAAAAAAACATTTGTTGATGAATATTACCTCTAATTTAGGCATCCTCATTAGGTTTTCACTAAAATACTTCCTTGGTTGGATTTATATAAAAAATTAGGATTATATGATAAGGGGGGATAATATGGTAAGTTATTTTTTTATGTATTGGTCAAGAAAATGGATTGATAGGTGTGAATAAGTGGGGAGAGTGTGTGCCCTTTTATAGTTGAGAAGAAGTGGAATTCTTATAAGTACTAAAAAATATACATTATTAGGTGGTCAATATTTCCTCAAGTTGATCCAAAAATGATAATTATAGGTTTTTATGGATTATATGGTCTAAAAACATCAAAAAAACATTTAGACATGTGTTTAAACATTTTATTCCTTAACTTCTATGTTTCTACATTTTTTACCTTTATGGTTTTCACTATGGTAACTAGATTTCTAACCTCGGAAATTTATCTTATAAGACTAAATTAGTGTGATAATTATTATATAATTTTTACCCCTAATTATAAATATTAAATTCAATTTATCAAATAGAAATCCTATGTGTTTGAATTTTTTTTACATAGGTGCATTTAACGCATAAAGACACTCCTTTAACCTTAAACGTGCTAACAAAGTTTTTCTATTTAAGGGTCAATATATTCATTATAAAATATTGATTGGTCCATTAATGGAAAATATTTTTTATTAATTAATATTTTTTATAACATTTTTTTATTAATTTTAATCATTTTTGAAAAAATAATTTATCATAAAATAACATTAATGTCAATTTTGACATTATTAATTTAAATTTATTTTTAAAAAAATATCAAGAAAATAATGGAATTAGAATATGTTGTGTTAAAACCTATGTAACATGATATATTAATATAAAAATATAATGGGATATAATAATTCATTTAAGTCATTTCACTTTATTATTTTTAGAATTAATTATTGTATCTTTTATTAATTAAATAATTACTATGTTGTCATTTTTTAAGAATTTTAAGTAACTAATTCATCCCTATAAATTAAAGATAAATTATTTGATAGAAAAATAATTTTTATTTCAAAATAAAATTTACAATCGAACTAATGTTATTTTTATTCCTATCTCAAAGTATTATAGATGTTAAAAGTGAGAAAGATATCTTTTTTTTGTCTTTTTCTATAATTAACTTGTTATATGGATCATATTCAAAGAAAAGTGGAATGTAATTTCCATATTTGAAAGAAATTTATGTAAATAGTATAAATAATCTCATAAATTAAATTTAAGATAATATTTTAGGTTATTTCAACTCTTATTATTCTAGTTTAATTCCCTCAATAAACTCATTTTTTACATTAACGATGACAATTAATTTTTGCAACATTCACTATACAATTTGGTCAAAAAATAATTTACACTTATGAGAAATTACAAATTATGATGATTCAGAATATGGAATAATTTTTTTCAAATTCAATTAATATAATTGGAAAAAACTGATTTAAAATTAATCTCGCTGATGTGATGAGAATGGAGGGGTTTATAGAGAAAAAGTTCAAAAGATTGATTTTTTATATAAAAATTCAATATGAAATTATTTCCAACGACCTAAATTAGATTAATGGATATATAAATTTAACTAAGTATTATTTAAAATCATTTAAAAATTTAATTTAACATTATAAGTAAATTAAAAGAAAAGGCAGTTTTTAATTAAAATCGGTATTTTCACTATTCATCAAAAAATCAAACTTTTTAGAAAGATCCAAAAAATTCACCCTTAGATATTTTTTATATTCCTATTTCAAAAATGATGATTATTTTTTCAAATTAATTTTATAAAATTTTCAAAAATTAGTTTTACAAATAAATTCACCATAAAAAGTCGACAGAACTATTTAGAAAACACATTTTTTAAGCGTAATATTGGATTTATTATTATATCTTATCCAGAAAAGATATAAGATGAATTTCAAGAATTTAATTGAATATATAATATATAAATTTCAAATAAATTATTAATATTTTTTGGTTAATTTATTAATATAAAATACACTTTTGCGTATAAAAATATTTTTTTGGGAAAAGATTTCATTTTATTTTCAAAAGGGTTTTATTTTCATTTCTAATTTATTGGTCACAAAAAAAAAAAACATGTGTCAGTCATATTTTCATAATTTATTTAATCCAATTAATACCCTCCAATCCAATGGCTAGTTGATAACTATCATTTTAAATAATAATATTCAAATAGTATGTCATGATTGGTTTATACTTGGTGTTGTGTGTAAAGATAGTTAAACTAAGAATTGTGTGTAACAGGATCCAAACCTAGTGTTTCATGTAAAAACTGATAAAATTAGTGTTTCATGTAACTTAAAGTATAAAAAATATTAAATATATTTGAAAAAAATCCCAAAATCTCAGGGTGTTACAACTTATGACTTTTTATTACCCATTTATAAATAATTCCTTGCTAAAATCACATTTTAGGTAATAACAACTTTATTTATTTGTGTATGTTTTGGTTTATTATTTTCTATTATTTTACATAGATCATGGTTCCATAATCTCAAAAAGTTAACCATGATATAAATATCCTATATATTTGGTATATTTGTATTTAAAGTAATCCAAAAAATTTACTGATATATAATGAAATACACCATTCATGGAGACGGTATGACGTACGTATGCATAAACACTATTTGAATTTTTAAAGGATGTGAAAAGGTAAATAATAACTCAAATTTTCATGATAATTATAATTTCACATATATCACATATAATTATTAACTTTATCGCTATTGCCTTATATGAAAAGTATTAGTGAAAAAAGAATTGCATCACTTCACGAGGTGGTAGTCCGCATACACATGAGCTATGTAATTGTATCCCCATGAAATGGAAATTAAGAGGAAATATATGATATTATGATTTAAGAAGAATAATAATTTATATAAATAATAAATCTGTAATTATATCTATCCATGAGTGGTTGTGATGGAAAACAAATAACATCATTTTGTGAGGCGGTAGTCTGCCATACACATGATTAACAGTTTTGTTTCACATTCAAGGGAATAAGAGAAAGATGTAGGTAATTAAATTAACATAATAAAATATTATTATATTTAATATTTTGAGTTTATTATATTATCATGTTTTAATAATTTTCAAAGGAGGTAGAGGAAGAATAAAACAAAAACACAAGTTTAATAATTTTACCTCTTCTTCAAAGAGCCTCTTTAGTTTTATACATAAAGACTTAATAGGAGGGATTAATATTAAAAATAAGGAATATAGTATGCGGTGAGGTAATACAGAAATATATTTCAGATGAAAAAATGAACCAAAATGTGTCATTATTTATAATTATACGTTATAATGTCAAAATATTTCCATAAAATTTGTTTTTTAAAAGTTTATATTTCAGTTTATCCCTTACCACATTAGTTTATTACCTCAATAAACCCATTCTAACCTTAACCATTGTAATTTATTTTTACTATTTTTTACTATCAATTTCAAACAAAAATTAATTTGAATTTATCATATAATATAAATTTTATTCATTCTAAATATTAAGTCTATTTTCACAAGTTCAATTCATAGAAGTAGTAGAAAATAATTTAAAATTAAACCCTCAAATGCGATGAAAAAGTGTTTTTCTAAATAGAAAATTTTCAAAAGAATAAAAAGATTTTATATAAAAATTAAATATAAAATTTATTCAAATGAATTAAATTGGATGAATAAATATATAATTGAACTAATTTAACTTCTAAAACCATATAAAAATAAATTTTAGCTTCTAAATTCTTGGAATGAAAATGTAGTTTTTAATAAAACCTGTATTTTCACTATTTGTTGTCAAAATTAACATTTCAAAAAATTATCAAAAATTGACTCAAAGATAATTTTGAAATTATGATTTAAAAAATTAATTTTATTTTTTCAAGTTAATTTTCTGAAATCTTTAAAAATTAATTTTAAAATAAGAGTGGAAAAATTGAAAAATTTGATTTTTAGAAAAATATATTTTTAGGAATAAAACTACATTTATTCTCATCTCATCTGTAGATAAAAAAGTAATATGAATGTTAAAAATTTGATCAAATATATAATATATAAATTTCATTATAATCATTCACTAAAATTGATTTGTTTAATTTATTAATGTAAAACACGTTTATGTGCATAAAAATAGTTTTTCAGAAAAATATTTCCATTATTTGAAAATGGTTCTTATTTTAATTTATAATTTACAGTCTCTAAATAATTCATGTTATTACATGTTTAATCCATATATTTTCATAATTAAGTAATCCTATTCATATCCACCATATAAACGTCTAGGTGATAACTATCATGTTAAATGACAATATTTCAATAGTGTGTCACATTTCATTAAAACTCAATGTTATGTGTAGCATTAACTGTCGAAAAAATTAAATATATCAAAAATAAAATTTCATAAAATATTGAGTTGTTACACTAAGGGTGATTCTCAAAGGGAAACCTCCACAAACACTTAGATTTAGGCATCATGGAGATCCCATTAGGCGAAACACACTGCAGATCACTAGGAGTACTCCCATATTCCCATTCCCATCAATGGAGCCCACTAGCATATCCCAAAGGTATCAAGTGACAAAGATCATATTTCTACTCACCCATATCATGTTCTCCAACATGATATTATGGCACCATCCAATAAGGCTCATATCCCTGCCCTTACATACCAAGTATACCCCTATATCTTAGAAAGAAATAGGGATCATGCACAAATTTCCATCCCATCACAAGAATCCCATCAGCATATTCTTGTGGAAAAAGGAGGATATGAATGGGAAAATATCCCCACTTCAATTAAAGAAATATTCTGTAATGTCTGGGGTACCAAGAATTTGTAGACCTATATTCCTACACATACCCTTCTAAAGTGTTAATATATTCATGAAGCAATAAAGGAGCTTCATTGAAATATTCTAGTGATGATATAGGGACATGTACATAATATTTAAT
This sequence comes from Viscum album, assembly GCA_963277665.1. Classification (NCBI taxonomy): domain Eukaryota; kingdom Viridiplantae; phylum Streptophyta; class Magnoliopsida; order Santalales; family Viscaceae; genus Viscum; species Viscum album. The sequence goes on from OY728132.1 coordinate 323,343,977, forward strand.
TAACATATAGAGAATCATTTAAACATATACCACATGACCAGATTAATAATATTGGCACCTAATTCTACATGAATATGGAAATGGTTTTCTTTGGGCAAAGAAAAATCATTATCCGACTCGACAGAACATTATGAGAACGTGAAGGAAGGTGTGCTCAAGAATCAAGTTCTTCACGCAATATTGAAGTTCAACCAGAAGACCATTTCATGAAAAATAAATTTTATGTCACATAATTTATATATGGTCCATGAAAAATCGCTAAGGAAGGTTCATGCAAGAGGAATACATTGTGCACAAGAAGACCAATCATGCACAAACCTCTTGCATGCCAAATGCGACGTCAAACCATCTATGTGCGCTCAACCGTCGTGACTATGGATAAATTTGAATGGAATAACTTCTCTATGAACAAATATTTCATTCCATATCTGAGGATTTTGGATGTAAAGATAATTCCACCCCTTTTTCAAGGTGATCCTTCGAATGTAAAAATACCACTATGTTGTGCGTAAGAACGGTCTTTCGTGACATCATGAAAGGATGGAAACCTCAAGGTAGGTATATTGTGCGATTGGTTCCCTATGGGTATTCCCATGAGTGGGACCATAGTTGGGTAATCCTCTCCAACCTATTTCAACCAAATTCATGTGCACACAAGGGATCCTCCTCGATGCAACCAAGACCTTGCTCGCAACACTCAAAAGTTATGCAAAATCTTGGACTTGTGTACAAGAATCTAGACTTTAAAACACCCCATATTTGAATCTCCATGTCTTTTCTTTATTCAAAATAACCATTTTTAGAATATCTTTCACACAAATCCGATTCCTTACAAGTACCTCTTGTGCTCAACCCTATAAGATTTTGTATAATGAATTCTTGGTCCCTCGCAAGGTGTCCCCTATACATCTAGTTTATGAATTATCATACCTTTTGCTTCTCAACATTGGTATGTTAATCCCCCTTTATTCTAGGAATAAGGATTCTAATGTAGACCTTGTGATTGATCACTCCTCCACACCATACGAACTTAACACTTATAAATCCATTCCCCTCCTAGAGGTGCATGGGTTGTGGTTATGTAATCCCAAAGGGTGATGAGTGAGTCCCCCACGTCTAAACCACATGACGTAAAACCTCTAAGAACCAACATCCTGAGCACATGAAGTTAAAATTTATTCTTACCCCATGAAATGTACATGAGATTCCCCACATAGGATCATCTAGGGATGCCACCTCATCCCACCCCATTGTACATGACCACTCGCATGGGCTCCTCAAGAATTTTCCATGAATAAGCCCCATACACCATTGATAGGATTATCCATGTATGGATAAGAAGGAATGAGATCTTCCTCACATATAATGAGATGCTCCTCACATGGAATGACATCCTCCTTGGGTAGCTTCCATGAGTAAGCCCCACACCATCACTCAGTAGATCATCTTTTATGAAATTCCAGTTAGGTCTACTTATTCCTATTATTTCTCACACTAAGAATGACTCACATGGGATTAGAGTTTATTTGTGACCATAAAATCCAACCTCCACTTCTATGGGATACTCTTATGCATAATCCCTAACATGTACCATCCTATGGGACACCTCCTTAGGTGTAATCCCTAACTCCCCTTCTCGAACAACATGGGATTCGAATCCTAACTAACTGGGATATATAGGAAGCCAATTCAAGGTCCAACCAAAAAATCTTTCCATTCCATCCATTACACCTAACACCTCATCCACATTCATCCTATTTTTTACCCGGGCCACCATATCTTGGTGAAATCATACCACTCACCTAGGAAGCTTCTATGTGTAAGCCCTATCCACTCATCATCGCTACTAGAAGAACTTAGGTAGCTAATTTCATAATCCCCACAAAATTCAACCAAGAAAAATCCTCTTTTGAAGGGAAGATTCCATGTGTAATCCCTAGAACACCATCGAACTATGTGGGATTTGATCCCTGTATCATAAACAAGGTACATAGGAATCCTTTATAAGGTTCAATTCCAACCAATGGTAAACCTTAGTTCCCCCATCCTATGGTTTGTGCTTCCATGATATACCTTCAAGGTAGTTTTGATCAAAATTCATGGTGTGAAATATTCCTTTTATGGGGCACACCTCCCCGGATCTAACTCATTGAGGCATTCTAATCCATCCATCTGGTAAACCATTCAGGTGTTCCCTCCTTGGGATAAACCACCCCAATTTACTGTTATGGGGAATTATGATCATCCTTATTCCATATCCTCAAGATGTTAAACTTATGACCCATCTCATGATTCTACATAATTATAAACATGGGATGTCTGAGGTGAAAGACTTGGAAGATATGCACCTATGAAATCTGCTACCTCATGCTAAACATGGGATTCTTGAGGTGAATGTCTTGGAAGACATGAATTTGGCATCATATATCTCATGATCGACACAAGATACCTCAGGTTCTATACCCAAGATGCCTCTATACATGTGACAAATGTTCCCAGAGTTCATACATTCCAGTGATGTCCAATGTGACTACCCTTCTGATTTAAGGTTTCTTACCTATAAATATCCCTTGAAATATCTAGATAGAAGCAACATAATTAAACAAAATATATAAATAGTTGACACCAAAAATGATTTTCACTAACATGTATTAAACTATAAGGGATACAAGAAATAGGGGGTGAGTTCCAAGGAAGAATCCATGGAAGGAGGAACCAAAATTCCATCATCCCAGTTTGATCAGGGAGTTGACATCATCAATGAAAGTGTTGAATGCTATCCGCCATTGGAAAGTGGGAATACAGGGTAATAATGAAATTCCATTGTGCATCAGTATGCGAGGTGAAGAACCCCCACAAAAGTTTTGGAAATATAAATGGTGAACCCAATGTGAATCTATTCTCCTCCACATGGGGACTAGTAGAATTCAAGAAATCAACAGATTGCTATGTCACTAGATCCTTCTATCTACTGCCCGAGCCCACTAAGAAAACATTGAACCGAGAATGAAACTTACCAGAAATTAGGGTGGTTGAACTTTAGGAATTATGTTCTATGAAATTATATTCATTGATCTCTCTTTACATTTAATGAAGATTCAACAATGATGGGGAATTGGACATTTCTTTCCTGGTATCTATACTGATAGCTAAATCTTCCTACTTTGCAAGTCCCAAGCTGTAGGAAACCAACAACCCAATTCTTTCCAAAGCAGGGGTAGGGGAAATGTCAATGTTATAATCTTGTATAACCCCACCTCCACCATGATGTCCACTACACCATCAGATACCTGTAACCCACTCCCCATCTCACCCTTGGAGATTATTTAGAGGAGTGTGATCAATGACCTCATGTAATGGTATGAGCAGGAGGGAGTCATTCCTACAAGGGATATGCCTCTCCAAGACCTGTAGGATTATAAACCTCTTCAAAGTTTCTAACCCAAAGGATGTGTAGGGATCCACGACTCCCCATTCCAATGATAAACCGCTTCAGGATACTTTCCATGGAGTGATATCACAACTCACTCCCCTATGTCGAAGAGGTAGTGGATGCCCGAGTCACCCTTGAAATGACTACCACCTAGAATTCACCTAGGAGGGATCCCACTATGCTTCTTTAGCACTAGTAGTTAATGGTATTCTAGGATGGTAAATATGTACACTACACCCCTACTCTATCATCCTTGTCCTGAATGTCCCAACACCAACATCAGACGTAAGCTTAGAAGAAATTATAATAATGGGAATCATATTCCATATCTCCAGTGGATCTTACCACTCCTGGTTAATTATTCTATATCACTTCCACTATAGAACGGGGACCCATAAATTCATGGTTGGGATCTAGGCCTCAACTTCCCCACATGTAGGTTGGGTTAACTTTTTTAGTCACTGGCATCTTTAGTAGTTGTTATTGATAGGTCTGTGTCGATGAGATCTAGTATGGAGGGACTAAATTCACTATCTCTAGCCAAAGTGGAGGTCAAAACTGGTACCAAAATTAACATGGAGTCCCTACCCATGTTCCCAATATTGGATAAAGTGGAGGCCTTCCTTTCTTTACTGACATCTAGTGCGGAGGTCCTCCCCATGCTCAAGATTCCTTGCACAAAGGTCCTCCTTTCTCCAACATCGGTCAAGGTAGAGGTCCTCCCTAAATAATTAACAATCAGTAAAAAGGTTCTCCATGTGTGATAACAAACTAGAGTGGAGGACCTAACCACTCCTTCAGCGGTTAAAGTAGTGGTTCTACCTGTGCCAATGACACTAAATACAAAGGCCCTCCCCGTATCCCAACTAATCCAAGAGGTCATCCTCCCTACATCATTTCTCACCAACACAAAGGTCGTAACCATGTCTAAGAACTCCCATTCCCTGAAGATATATCCTATGGAATAAGGGTAAATCATCTTTGACAAATATATAACTACAGGGAGTGCCAACTCATTTTCAATCCAATTTTATTATCAAAATCCGAAGAAAAATGTGATTCAATGATAGAGCCTTCACCCAAATCATCTACATCAGAGTCTAGGGAAGAATCCTAGTAGGTAAATTTCACCATCCTAGAATGTTAGTTGCACAAAATTCTTGAATCCATCTATATGAACATGCAGGTGGAGGAATATTTGGCTCTCTTTTGGGGACTTATGGTGTAGTCAACCCGGTCATTTCTAGTATCATTCTCAACCTCAACCTGAGATCTCAGAGAGTTATTATAGAGTGAGATAGATGATGAAAATATGGTAAACCCACAAATTAATACCAAATTACTCATGAATGAGTTAGTGTTAAGAACCTAGACCTATAAGGATTTGATTATGTGGTGGGAACCACCACTGAGAGACAACCCAACACGCAGTGACTAGTATGATTGTGCAACGACTCCTCCACAGGCTAGTTCATCACCTCACTAATCCACATCTATGCTGCTTCTGGTTTCTCAGCCAAAAATGATCAAAGATTGGGCCACCCAAGAGCCTAGCCCCACTTCCAAATAAGGAAGCCTATGAGATACTCTGGATGCTGACTAGATCTCTGTGGTGTTTTGGATGAATGTGTTTCCCAATTTTGACATTCCAGAGTCCCTCACTAAGGACCAAGTCATGTACTTTATCCAGACTATCTAGGTGATGTGTTTTTACCTCCCTGACCATCAATAGGTCTAACCAAGTATCCATGAGAACTTTCATGACATCGATCAATAATGTCACATGGTTGAGTTGGCCGCACTCCAAGTGGCTCAACATCTTGCATCACTTGGCCACCAGTGGACCCTTCAAAAAATATGCATCCAAAGCTTTATAGTTCTATGAAGAAACATTAAAGAGGAATCTACACATGTTAATATCTATGGCTAGGGAGAGTATGATTCTATCCACATTAGTCATATCCTATGATAGCCTGATTCTCCTGGTGATATTGATGATACGCCACTGGGTACTGTAATGGTGAATATTGCTAATCTCAACTTGCCTAAGGATGGGGAAATCGACATAGGATATGATGTATAAAACCATATTATTAGGGTTTAACAGTATCAGGTGGAACCTTATACAGTTTTTCTCACCAACCTATAGAGGTAGGAACTCAACTTCAAAGACCCCCCTGCATTATTTCCGCTCAATCAAAATACCAACAAGGGTAAGGAATAGGTTGGGAATTCTAAGTCATCTGATCTATCTGATTTCATGCAAAAGATAGAGTTTGGTCCCACTATTTTCACCCTAAACAACATATTGAAGACCAAAAGCATATCATTGATGAGATTCTTGGTGAGTGGAGTCTGGATTATGGATCTCCTCAGTAGGTTCATGTCCCTCATCTATTAAGGAAGTAGGTGAAATCACAGTTCCTTCTTTTCCATCTACCTTGAGTTGATCCTAGTGATCCCACACATCCAAAGTGAGCATATAATAGATTTTATAGAAAATAACTATTATATTTGTCACCCAATCCTTCAAAACAACATGAGAACCTTCCTCGAGATCTAGATCAAACCACTCTATAAGCTGCATGATGATACACATAGCCTACATACCGTGTTGATGATTATTTCAATGCCTTGTGGTCAAGATTCCTCATCAAGGTAGGAACCCCTACCAGGATGATCTACTAGTTGCTCTCATTACATGCATTGAATCCCTTGCAGCACGACATGTGGAAATCCTACCTGATGATAAGGAATATCTGGCTTGGGTAGACGAAATGAAAGCACCCCCAGATCTCAATAATCATACTTTATCCCCCATCAATGATATGGGTGACAAGTTATAACATCTTACCCACTTCATCTCAAAGTTCATACCCATTTTGCGGACCCCGGAGTAGTATGAAGCAGGCAAGCTCCAATTGTTCATTAATAAATTGATAGGGCCTGCGTTCATCTGGTATATCCAGTTACCCATTGGGTATATCACTAGTTGGGAATACCTTCATAGGACGTTTTTATTCTATTTCAGGTCCACCATTTGTAAGAAAAATATTTCTGACCTCTTCAAGTGCAAGAAACTACTTGATGAGTGGATCACAAATTTTTTTCCAAGTGGAAGGAACTCACGTACTCACTCTACATGCCACTAACTCCCGAGAACCTATTGAAAATTTGAGCGGGAACATCAATACTGAACTGTTCCCTAACCTCATCACCTAGAACTTACTAGGAGGATTCCTGGATTTCTCTAATAAGGATCAGTGAATAGAGGAATCCTTAAAGCTGGCCAAGTAGGCACATCCAGTGCCTCTTCTAGCTTCTGCAAGAAGAGACACCAAGGTAGAGCCACTGACTTAGTGATAGTGGGCCCCAGAGGCACTAGATATATGACCAACATATCCTCACCAAGCACAACTCACTGAGTGAAGTATCCTCGTTATGATTGGATTCATCTAGTGCAGAATTAACATGAGACTCCTTTTCAATCACCACTGGCTAGGCTAGATAATGTGGCTCTAGCCCCTAATCAGGGTCAACCTCCTAGAGCTCCCTTACCAGACCAAAGAAATCAAAACTAATCCTTCAATAAAGCCCAAGTCCCTAGTTACTTATTTAGTGCCTTAGAATAGGGGGTCTTGAAGCTTCCAGAGTGTAAGAATCCCCACGAGGATGAGCTTAATGATCACTATAAACATTACACTTACTATTTAAACCTTTTCATACCATCAAGTAATGCTATGTGTTCAAGGATTGGATCCATGACCAATTGGATAATGGTTTTTTGAAATTGGACTATATTCCAACATAGGTAGCACATATCTCTACCATGATAAAAAGCAATAGTGATAGTTTCATTGAATAGAAATAGGTTTCCAATCACAGGACTCAGAAGTATGATTACTAGTTGGATCATAAGGCATTTTCTCAAACCCATGGCATCATCCGTGCCTGATTATGCTAGCCAAAACCTCCCAAAGTCACCATGCCCTTTTTAGAATATACCTTTATTTATTCATCACTGCCTTCCATATCTCTAAAAAGTAGGTACTGGTAGTGGAAGGGAAAGAAAATTCCCCCATCAATGCTAAATCCATCTCATAACCTTAGTGATTTCATGCCTATATAAATGGTAATTACACCCATAGTCTACCCAGCACTGGAAGACTCCTCTGACAATGGATGTGAGTATATCTCTGTTAACACCAATGAACTAGTGGACCCCAAAAAGATCCCCAATGTTGAGGAATACTAGGTAATCACTCCAAATGCTCCGGGCTGAAATTATTGAAGAAAAAGTTGATGGCATGAAAATCACTACAATTCCCATGCTAGTACATCAAGCTTGGATGTGCATGCAACCAAGAATAGAAAGCAGGTTCTATAAAGAGATCACCATACCCAATCATCTGAGTTTATTCTATTAGACTCACCACTACCACTGACTGTGTTAATAGACCGGGAAGAATAGCTGATATCACACCATGATTGGCCTCAACCAGCTGATAGTTATCTAGTGGTGGTTCTGGGTGAGTTTTCTAATGAGCATAAGAATGTTCTCAATACCAGCCAAAACCTAGTGGTTTATCCAATAGTTCATGTCATGCCTCCTACCCAAGAAGAACCCCCCATGGGAAAAAATGTATGCCTAGAATGTAGGAACAATGTGATGAAGTACCTTACCATCATTCCTTCCATGCTCTCAATCCTCAAGGCCCTCCACCTATTAAAAAAATGTGTGATGCCCTTGTCGAAGACTTTATAATCCCCATCCATTTTGAAATACACGAATTGAACATAGATGCCTTTTATGATGAGGAAGTTGAGCAATAATAATTCTAATCCATCATAAGATTTTCCAGAGAAGATAAAGGTTCCCTCATGTAGGGGCACATCTCCCTGCTATATATCACTGGACAATTCAGTGGTGTGGAGGTACATCATTGTCTAGTTGACACTGGCACCAAGATTAATCTTATCCCTTACCGGATTCTCCACAAGTTGGAACTGACTGAATAAGATTTGTGTCCCTCTTACCTAAAGATACAGGGTTATGATAGGACTGGGCAAAGGCCATGTGGCAGGATCCATTTGAATACCCAATTCAGCATTTTGATATAAAATTATGAATTCATGGTTATATCACATGACACCTCTTATAATAAATTTATTGGTATTACCTAGCTCTATGTCCAAGTGATTTTTCTCTTCTCATATCACCAATGCCTCATGTAACCCCTTAACAATTGATTAGGCATGCTCCAAGTTGAATCACCCCCCATAGACTTCTATAAATACCTCTATATAGAAGATGAATATTACTAGATTAAGAAAAATCATGTTTAGATCAATGAGTTCAATCAAAACACCATCATAAGTATCCCATGGATAGATTTAGATAATGAATTTTTCATCCTGATTCCCTGGTTGGAGGTTATGCTGCAAGAATTGGAGATTTTATTCATCATTTCTAGGATAAATGGGTTCCTCATTACTAAGTTAAAATAAATCTAGAATTTTAACTCATAGTCCTACACGATCTAGGATCAGGTGATATCAGAACCCCTACCCCTATTAAGTATCAGGATGTTCTCCCAGTGGCCACAAATCTATGTTATACTCACATACTTCACCGATCTGGGATAAAACGATATAAGATGTCCCATCACCATTTATTTTACATCAAACATGGACCTTGTGGTCAATGGATTAATGAAATTGGAATGAAAACCTATTTCACCATAGTTTTAACAAAGCAGGAGTATCTTAGTGAATATTCCATATCTTCCCAAGTAGGCACCAATGATCTCCAAGAATCATTTGGTATGGAAGAACTATCTCCTCCCACTATTTCCCTAACTTAGTTGATAGAGAGGATTTGGAAGATGCTCCTCTTACTTTTGAAGACGGTGTGTCCACCACCATCCATGATATGGTTTAGGTGAATCTTGGTACTAAGGAAGATCTGAGTCCAAAATTGACCAATGGAACCATAACTACAGGGGAGAAAAAAGAAGTATGTTGACTTAGTAAAATAGAACCATGATTTATTTTTATAGATCTTTTATGAGATTATAGGGTTGGACTGACAAGTGTCCTTACAATATATTGGTCTTCCAGTAAATCATCATGGGATGAAGCAGTCACTTAAAAAAATGCCCCCTTCTCATGATACAGTGGTCAAGGCCTATGTTGACAAGATTGTCAAGGCCAAAATTGTTAAAGAAGTTTAGTAACCCTTGTGGCTAGCCAACATTTTACCAGTTCAGGAGAAGAATGGGAAGATCAGATTCTGTATCAACTTTTAGGATCTCACACATCACTTTCTGAAGGATGATTTCCCCTTCTATTGAAAGAGTGTGTGATTGATGCTATAGTTGGGTTCCAATATCTCTTCTTTATGGAAGAGTACTCTAAGTACAAACTATTCTAGATGGACAGAAAATATGAGGATTATACCACCTTCAGGGTACTGAAAGGTAATTTATATTATCAAGTAATTCCTTTAGGTCAAAAGAGTGGAAGAGACACTTATCAGAGGTCCATGAACTGATTATTCAATTTGATCCTCAATATGCTAGTGGAATACTATGTGGATGACTTGGTGGTCAAATCCTTCCAGCGTGAGAACCATATTAGAGTTCTCTATATGGTTTTCAATTTCCTCTTCTCTCAACATTGGAAGATTATCCCATTGAAATGTGCATTCGAGGTTACCTCTGAGAAGTTTCTTGGATTTGCTTTCAAATACAAAGGCATCGATATCGACAAAGATAAGATCAATCCCATCAACCAAATTCCTCCTCTGAGCAACCTATGGGAGCTACGTGGACTTCAATACCACTTGTATTATATAAAATTTGCATCTCTTTAACCCCAGAGGCCCAAATACAGTGCCTTATTTTATTACATTATCATAATTACAAGGAATAAAATCCTAAAGGAACTATTAGTTTAGCAGTCTTGGAAAACTATATTACATACATGATACCCATAATACACTAGGAAAATAGAATACAAAAATATAAAATATAAAATAAAATAAACTACATTCTTGGAATCTTATACAATGTTTTCTTCTTCATAACTTGGGGAAATTTAACATAAGATAGGGGTAAGATCAAATGCTTAGTAAGGGTAATTAATACAACAAAATCATAAATAATAAGGCATGGTGAATAAATAAAATTACACATGCCATTAAAGCATAATCTTAACCATAACATTAAAGGAATAAAATATGATTGAATAATGACATAATAAAACATAACCATGGATATTATACTAGTCAAATAATCACATGGAATATCAATCACTAGCTTCATAATATGAAAATTCATAATGCAGGAAGTTATAACTATAATGTCAAGGCCTTGTGCCAAGACCAAACATAAATGGGTAAAAATCCAAACTAGTTTGTCTAATGAGACCTACCGATGCATTGAGGGGATATAGCGGGCCCAACCTAACACTTAATAAGTCCAATGAATTTCTCATATGAAATGGGTAAATATAATAAACATATATATTCATATTGAAACTAATATATGAAATGTAAATAACTTTCCCCAATCATTAAACATAAACACTAACCATCCAAAGTAATATGGTGAATTGTATCCAGATAACAAATCCACAGTCAAACTAATCAGAAAACCTTCAACAAAATATTGTAAATGATATAACAAGATATAAAATTAAATGAATTAAAAGATTCAAAAAAGGATTTTTACATAGATTAATATACTTTTAAGTGAGACCATTGAAAAATTCTTGAGGAAATAATCCTTAAATATTCCAAAGTGTCCCATACCACCTTAAAACATTCAAATCATAATTACTTAGAATATAATGAGAATAAGGAGACTCTATATATTATATATATAAGGGTAGTACATACACCAAATTCAAGGAATAAGTGGTGAAAAAGTCATATATCTTGTAGAAGTAAAAGTGAGATGTGAAAAATCCTTTCTTACTTTGGAAAGAATAGTTATTTCGGAAAATCATTTGTATTTATCATGAAATTAGTTTGTAAACATGTATATCACAGAAAAGAAAATTTAAGGACATAGAAATTTTATTTTAGGAATAAATAATGTCCCACTGAAGTGAAATCATGTAAAAAGTGTTTTTAAGGAAGCTTTAGGAATAAAACATTTTAGTGTGGTTTAAGGAAAATATTAAAGATATTTTAAAGAGGAAATGCATGTTTGTTTTCATAAAACCAGAAATGAATAAATATATTTTTTCATGATAAAATGTGTTATTTTATAAAAATATTTCTGGCTTAAAATATATTATACAACACACTTGAAAATGGGTAAGAATTCGAGAGGTTCCCTTGAATCGGGCTTGTTTATCGGAATGAATTAAGAAAGGGATTATTTTAAAACATATAATACCCATAAATGAAAGATGAAATGATATGAATATATGATTTTGGAATATAAAGATAGAATATATAATACTTAAAATAAATAAATAATCATTACATTTGGGTAAGGATAGTGGAGTAATAACTCTAAAGAAAAATGAAGGTTCGGGTGGAATCCCTTTCCACTTTGTAATCAATCGAATCATTTTCCCCAAAAATTAATAATCATAAAATGATAAATTGAATAACATGAAAATAAATATATTAATGATATGATAAATAAATTTTCAATATACATATACCACACACAAGAATTAGTGGCGAGTAAGGCATATCTCACGGAAATGAAAGTGAGTTGAGAAAACCCTTACCTTATGTCGAAATGTATTCTGCACTTGACCTTAATGTCCTGGATAATCAAGTAAAATGAATGAATGAATGAATGAATTAATAACCTTTTATACATATATTTTATTCATTATAGTTATATTATGTTCAATTATGGCCTTATTGATATGTTATAAGATTGAATTTCGTTGTTCTGGAGTGCTTGTTTCCTTGATTTCATGATCGGTTCTCTTGATTATAAGTAATGGAGTTCACGTGGAATGAATATAACTCTTCAGAATTGATCTTATATATTAGTAATAAACATATATAAGTTTAAATTATAATATATATCATTTGGTTATATGTTATGTGGATGAATCAATACATAATACATTTAGTGATAATCGTTTATATTTTTACGATGGTTTTCGATCACAATGAACTGGTTTTTCTCTATTATTTAATATCATGTATAAATTATGGTTCTAAAATCATTAAATAATATATAATATTTATTTTAGAATTTAATTAAACCATAAAAATGGTTTCATGACCAGTCTTTTAGAAGAAATTGATGAACAAAACAACTTTGTCCACGAAGGTTATAAATTAGAACCACCAAGATGGTGATTTCGTTTATAAAATAAAAGCGAGAGAGTGAGGATATTGATAATTTTTATTACATTAACATGATATAATTATATTATTTAGATGATACTGAAGTAATCATGACCAGTTGGAAGGATTAGGTTTGGAGAGAATAATAAAAGAAAGAACTTAAAAATAAATTAAATGGAAAAAGGAATTAGATTTTATCTCTTGAAATATCCTCATTAAGAACCTCATTAAGGGAATGTGTTTTGGTCTTTTATAAAGAAAAAGATCTCTTATAAGTGGGGATAGACTAGGGAAGAGTATTTGGGTAGAACTGTGAGAAGATTCAGGTCTTAGAAAAGTGACGAGAATAGGGAGTGAGAGGTTGTTTTTATAGTGAAGGAGAGGAGGGGTTTTCAATTATTTTAATCATTATTTTATTATTTTGGATCAAGACTATGTATAGTCTTGATTATTTGGACTAAAAATTGTAATAAGTGCATGTGAGTTTGAAAAAATGGCCATTTATATCATCCATGACTCAATCATGATGCACAAATTCATTTAATTAGCATATTTCATAAATTATCGAATTTCACTATTCATCAAAACTTCAAATATTTCTGAAAAATCCCAAAAATTTTCCCTAAATTTTTTTCAATGTTTATAATCCAAAAATGAACTCAATTTTATGAAAATAATTTTCTCTATATGAGAAATTTAATTTTTAATTTAAATCACCCTTTACTCAAAAAATATAGTTTTTAAAATTATAACTGATTTTATTATACCCTAAAAAATTAACTATGGTCTCATTAAATTATCCCAAAATCATAGGAAAACGAAATATTGATTTATGAATATTAAATTTATTTTAAATAAATTTATTAATTTTAAAATTTTAATTAAATATTTATTTCTCAGAAAAATACCAACACTTAATTATTAATTTTTAAAATATTCACTCTCATTTATAAAGTGCCCAAATTTTATTACATAAATGGGTGAGGTTACTATTAATAAGGTTACATTACTATTTATAAGGGTCAAGATACTATTCATAATGGTACATTATAATTCATAAGGTTCATGTTATTATTCACCAAAAATTAGGTTGATTATATCAGACTCTAAATATCTTACTAAACGAAATCGTGTATTTACGTTTTTCAAAATTAAAAACACAGAAGTGGAAAATTAAGTTTAACGGATATGTTATAATTATAAAAAAGTGTTGTTTCACAAAGACCCGGTGTTTTGTGCATATAATATATCTAATGAATTGAAATCATTTATGAAGAAACATACCATAAAATCTTGGGGTGTCATATTAATAGTGAACATATTCATAACCTAATTTAGAATTTATCAAAATAATTATAATAGTAAATATATATATATATATATTATTAGAATATTAAATTAAATAATTTATTGATTAAAATAAATTATGTAATAAAAATAATCAAATACATATATTCATATTAAAATATTCTTTTACACAAAATAATACTGTAAAATAATATTTTTTTAGAAGATTAATTTAAAATTAATTTCAAATCTATAAATTTGAAATATAAGTATTACTAATTAAAAAACATAATTTTAAATTATTATTATTCATTACATGATGTCTTTGAAATTATAAAACAAATTACTAGGTTGTTACATTATTCCCCCCTTCAACAGAATTGCATCCTCATAATTCAAAATTTCACGTCGAAAGTTAAAGGTTGATACATGAAAATTACCTTATGGGAAACCCACATCGGAAAAAAGGTTAATAAAATATTATCATAACAAGGGGTAAAGTAAAATATTTAGGTTACCACAAAACTACTCATTAAAATAGGATAAAATTAATGTGAATTGAAAATATGGACATGAAAGAATAATCTAACCATCATGTTCTAATGGAAAGTGATAGAGGACATGGTCAGTAGGAAGTTAACATTAACAAAGCTATAAATTTACGATGATATAAGGGACCATTAAATTCATTGAAAAATAAGGTACTAGGATAATTTTTTTTCAATATCCTTTCCCTAAAGTTGAGAAATTATTTCACTCAATAATGTAAGAAAATATAAGTACTTGATACACAATATTATCCTTCAGTTGTGCCTTTAACTATTCCTACTTAATTTCATGGAACAAGTTGTGTCATAGGGTAAAATAATTTATAAAACCTTTTCTAAATGTCAAATTCAACCAATTCATAAATGTTTAACTTTTCCAAAACATTATGATCCAATTATTTAGAGATAAAATCACTAAATTTCTATAATGAACTTATTAATCAACATAAAGTGTATATTAATCATCACTTACAAACATGTGAGCACATTCTCCATGTATTATCTTGAAGAATTATAATAACATGTATTAGTAAAAAACCATATTGAATACTTTAATGTTTAATTATTCCTTAGGTAAAACATAATAATTTAGATATATTCCCCAAGTCCAAAATGTTGTAGACTCTACCACTTTGTCAACAGTCCATTATTTAGATCCAAGATAGTAAATCCTATCCAATTTATGTTATCCAAATTAATCATCTCTTTATTTATAATTTAATGTCTTAGTATCAAGAACATATTATGGGTTTCCTTTCCCTCAAACATATATTTTCCCAAAATTTTAACTCGTTATTGAGTCACTTTTCCTTAGTACCATTTAACATACAAACTTAAATCCTTATTAAAATAGTACTACAATACAATGCTTTTATATTCTATAATTCTTATAATGATAATATCATATAAAAGTTCTTGAATCCATAAATACATTAATTACTCTACATTGATCATAGTAACATCATAATATTGACCATGATCCCTTTACTTTTTTGGGGCTATAGTTCCTTGATGCTTGAGACATTCATTTTTGTAGTTCCCCATATCCTTACAATTGAATAATTGAATATTGGAAAATTCTTTCCTTTTATTGAAATTATGAGCATGGTGTCATTTTTCTCCACACTTGAAGTAAACTCATTTCCTCTTAAGAATATACCAAGGTGTCTCCTTCCACAATTATCACATGTTGGAAAATAATTATTTCCCTTCTTCCCTATAACTATATGTTTCCCAATTGTCATCTTCTTCATTTTCTTCCTTCCAAAGCCTTAATACTTAAAAAACACTTTCTTCCTCTTTTTAAGAAATTTTACTATCTTCTTATATGATGAGAATGTTTTAGAGACTAATTCCATTTTAAAGACTATCTTAAACCCATTGAAGGAATGACCATTCTTACTCTTTGGATTATGTGCATTGATGCAGTTCTAAATCCTTCCACTAGACACTATTTCTAAACAATTTCATACACTAGATTAGATCATATCATTATGAAACATAATGAATAATCCCAATAATATTTAAATAATAAACATAAATTGAAAATTTTATGCATAGCTAATATCATAATCATAAACATGGTTTCGTTGAAGAAATGTTTACATTTAAATCCTAAAAATTAGTTTGTAAGTAATATATGAATTATCCAAAACATATCCCCAGAGAGTGTCAAACTAGGTGTGAAGTAAGTCCTGTTATCTAGTACCAATTTACGTCGAGTCATGCCCAAAAAACCATGTCAGAGTTGTTACTTATAGGTACATCTATGCCAGAACCACATCCACTTATAGTGTCCAGTCAGGGATGTATTTTTTTGGAAGATCCGCATAATATATAACTTACCAAAATTATAGGATGTTCTTGTATACTTATCCTCAAATTATATTTTAGGGTTATATTCTCTAATATATGTTTTCTAAATCTAGATTCCAAGGTTGTTTCTAAAGTTCCTATGACACCAACTATAATGCCCCAACCCTAAAAGACCAGATCTGGTGCCTTATTTTATTATAATATCATGATTATAAGGAATAAAATCCCAATGTAATGATCAGTTTAGTAGTCTTGGAAAACTAGATTACATAAATGATACCCATAATTTATTGGGAAAATAAAATAAAACATGATACAATATAAAATAAAATAAACTACATCCTTGAAAGCATATACAATATTTTCTTATTCATAACCTATGGAAATGAAACATATGAAAGGGGTGAGCTCAGATTCTCAGTAAGGGTAAGTAATACCGTGCAAGCATAAATAATAAGGCATGGTGAATGAATAAAAGTATACATGCCATTAAAACATAATCTTCCAAATAATATGGAAGGAATAAAAGCTAAATGAATAATGGAATAATAAAACATAACCAGGGATATTCTACTAGTTGAATAATCACATGGAATATCAATTAATAGCTTAATACTAAGGGAATTCATAATGCAGGACATCATAACCATACTATCAAGGCCTCGTGCCCGGACTATACATAAACAGGTAAAAACCAAAACTAGTTTGTATCATGAAACCTACCAATGAACTAAGGGGATATAATGGGCCCCACATAACAATTACTAAGTCCAATCCATTCCTCATATGAAATGGGTGAACATATTGAATATATACATTCATATTTAAACTAACATATGAAATGTAAATAGGTTTCTCCAATCATTAGACCTAAACACTAACCATTCAAAGTAATAGGGTGAATGGTATAAAGATAACACATAAACATTCAAACTAATTAGAAACCCTTAAAAAAATATTGTAGATGATATAAAAAGAGATAAAATTATATGAATTACGATATTAAATAAATGATGTCAACATAGGTGAAGATACTTTTAAGTGAGACCAATGAAAAGTTCTTGAAGAAATAATCCTTAGACATTCCAAAGGATCCCATGCGACCTTTAAAAATTAAAATAAAAATCCCTTATAATATCATGAGAATAAGGAGAATATTGATATTATGTACTGAAGGGAAGTACATACACCACATACATGTAATAAGTGGAAAACAAGGGAAATATCTCACATAAGTAAAAGTGGGACATGAAAAATTCTTTTGACCTTGGGAAGAAGAGTTCTTTGGGAAAATCATTTTTATTTGTCATGAAATCAGTTTTAAACATATATATGTCAAAAAGGAAATGGTAAGGACATATAAATTATATTTTAGGCATAAATAATGTCCCACTAAAGTGAAATCATGTAAAAAGAGTTTTTAAAGAAGCTTTAAAAATAAAACATTTTAGTGGAGTTTAAGGAAAATAATAAAGAAATTTTAATGAAGAAAGCCATGTTTTTTTCATAAAACCAGAAATTAACCAATATATTTTTTCATGATAAAATTTTTGATTTTATAAAAATAATTATGTATTAAAATAGATTATATTTTTCACTTGAAAATGGGTAAGAATTTGAGAAGTTCCCTTAAATCGGGCTTGTTTATCGGGAAGAATTAAGAAGGGAACTATTTTAAAACATATAATCCCCATAATTGAAAAGTGAAATGATATGAATTTATGATTTTGGAACATCAAAATATAATATATAATATGTAAAAAAAATAAATAAGAATTAAATTTAGGTAAGTATAGTGAAGGAACGACTTAAAGAAAAAATGAAGGTTTAGGTGGAATCTCTTACCACTTTGTAATCAATCAAATCATATGGCCCAAAAATTAATATTCATCAAATGATACATTTAATACCATGAAAATAAGGATATTAATGATATGATACATCAATGGGTAGTATATATACACCACACATATGAATTATTGGACTGAAAATTATTATTTTTATTAAAAACATAAACTCTATTTTAAGGGATAAGAGGGAACCCAACATGACATCAAAGACTTAAAACAAAAAATGCCCCAACAACCAAAAGCTAAACATCCCTGTTCAAAAATACAAGGAAAAATACCCTACCCAGCATAAAAAACCATTAAATTTAACTTCCATCTTCACATTGTTTCTCAGGTAGTTGTCCTGTGAAAAAATGCACAGGCCTGGTACCGATGGAAAACGTTATACCTCCTCAAAAATACAATTCTGAATACCAATGGTCTGATGAAAACTTTCTACTTAGAACCTCATATGGAGAAACCCCTTGTAGAAGAGCTAGAATCATAAACCGTCACGGACCACAGAGCTCTCAAAATAAGATTACAACGCATGCGACTTAGGCACAGAACATTAGAAATAGAAAAATAATAAACACATCCACAACATAACAAGCATCAAAGGATGCCTCGATGTTGTAACCCAGTTATCGAAATGAGCCACACTGCAAAAATCCCAATATCCTCTCTTTGAAACTGCAGCTGTAGATCTAAGTCGAACTGAACCAGGAAGATGCACTTCAGGCCGAATCGAGCAAGCATACAAGCGAAAGAGGGGGAACCAGTGAGGAACAAGGGCAGTGCCACCCCGATGCTGCAACGCCAGGAAGCCATACTTGGAACAACCAGCATCACAAAAGCTGAGCACCAAAACCTATGAGATATCCAAAACCTACGATATAGGAAAATAAAACCTAGGACCACGAGAGAGGAAGGGGGAGTTGACACTGAGAGAAAACATTGGACAACACTCAATCCTCCCCCTCCAGATCAGCGCTGATGGAACCCCAAGATCTGTGAGAATAGGGTGATCCACCGCTTAGAGGCTATTTTGAAACCCATGTCATTAAAATATGATTTATGAATTATTTTTGATTTAGGAAAATCTCATGGAAATGAAAGTGAGTCAAGAAAACCCTTACCTTATGTCCGAATGTATTTTGGACTTGAACTTAATGTCATGGATAATAAAATTTAATCCATTAATTAATTAAGTAATAAACTTATGTATATATATTTGATTCATTTAAGTTATATTAATTTCATTAATGTCTATATTGATAAGTTATAAGATTTAATTTCTTTATTCTAGAGTGTTGGTTTCCTTGATTTCATGATCGGTTCACTTGATTATACGTAATGGAGTTCATGTGGAATGGATATAATTCTCCAGGATTGATCTTATATATTATTAATGAACATAAATAATTTTAAATGGTTATATATATTATTATTTACATTTTATGATTAT
The DNA here is from genome assembly GCA_963277665.1 of Viscum album. Lineage (NCBI taxonomy): Eukaryota > Viridiplantae > Streptophyta > Magnoliopsida > Santalales > Viscaceae > Viscum > Viscum album. The sequence goes on from OY728132.1 coordinate 323,363,682, forward strand.
GATTCAATACATAATACATTTAGTGATAATCCTTTAAATTTTTACGACGGTTTTTTGATCACAACGAACTACTTTTGTTCTATTATTTAATATCATGTATAAATGATGGTTTTAGAATCATTACATACTATATAATACATATTTTAGAATCTGGTTCATCCATAATAATGGTTTCATGACTTTCCTTCAAGAATAAATTGAAGAACGAAACTTCGTTGTCCATGAAGATTGTAAATCGTCACCTCCCTGACAATGATTTCATTTATAAAATAAAAGAGAGAGAGAGAGAGAGTGAAGAGATTGATGTGGTTATTACATTAACATGATATAATTTCAGTATATATATGATATTGGAGTTATAAATATCAATTTTACATAGTATTTTAGGAGATAATAACAAAATAAATAACTTAAAAATAAATTAAATGGAAAACATAAGAGGATTTTACCACTTGAAATATCCTCCTTGAGGACCTCTATAAGGGAAGGGGTTTTGGTATTTTGGAAAGAACAAGAGCTCCTGGAAGTGGGGAGATACTAGGGGAGAGTATTTGGTTAGAAATTTTAGAATCTTTAAGGCTTATAGGAGTGAAGATAAGACAGAGTGAGGGGTGTTTTTTTATAGTGGAGTAGAGGATGGTTTTCCCCTTATTTTAATCATTATTTTATTATTTTGCAACAAGGCTATGAATAGTCTTGATTATTGTGACTAAAAATACTTATAAGTGAATGGTAGTTTTAAATAATGGCCATTTACATCATCTATGACTCAAAAATGTTGTAGAAATTCATTTATTTATCATATTTTGTAAATTATTAAATTTCATTATTCACCAAAATTCAAGTAATTCAGAAAAATCCCAAAAATTCACCCTAACTAGTTTTTAATGTTTAGAATTCAAAAATGGACTCTATTTTATGGAAATAATTTCCTAAATATAAGAAATTTATTTATAATTAAAATCACCATTTACTAAAAAAATACAGTTTTAAATTTATAACCGATTTTATAATACCTTAAACAATTAACTAAGGTATCATTAAATTAACCCAAAATCATAGGGAAACAAAATATTGATTTATGAATACATTTTATGAATATTATTTATCTTTTAAATTAATTTATTAATTATAAAAATGAAATTAAATATTTATTTCTCACAAAAATACCAACACTTAATTATTTTTCACTCTCATTTATAATGTACCTAAATTTTATTTATACATACATGGGTGATGTTACAATTCATAAGGGTACATTACCATTCATGAGGTTAAAGTTACTATTCATAAGCATATAGTACTTTTCATAAGGGTCATGTTACTATTCACTAAAAATTAAGTTGATTCTATCACACTCTAAATATCTTACTAAACACAACCATGTATATCCTTTTTTAGAAATTAAAAACACAAAAGAAGAAAAATTATGTTTAATGGAAAGGTTATAACTATAAAAAAAGTTTTGTTTTGAAAAGACTCAGTGTTTTTTGAATATAATCTATCTAATGAATTGAAATTATTTATGAATAAACATACCATAAAATATTTGGGTGTCATATTAATATTGAACATATTCATACCATAATTTAGTATTTATCAAAATAATTATAATAGTCAATATATATATTATTATTAAAATATTTAATTAAATAATATATTGAAAAAAAATTAATTTTGTAATAAAAAAATCAAATACCTATATTCATATTAAAATATTCTATTACACAAAACAATACTACAAAATAGTATTTGTTTTTACAATATTAATTTTAATATAATTTGAAAGATATAAATTTAAAATATAAGTATTATTAATTAAAACACAGAATTTTAAATTATTATTTTTTCTAACTTGATGTAGTTAAAATTATAAGACAAATTACTAGGCTGTTACACATTGGTTCATCACAAACCTATCTGAAAAGTGTAAGCCCTTTTTGGGATCGTGAAGAAATGTTCTATATACTAGTGTGATGAAGAGTACTAGAATGTATTTGAGGAGATCAAGTATTATATGCTATATTATCCAGTTCTGATTCCACCCATCTTAGGGAAGCCTTTGGCCCTTTATGTGACCACCCTGGAATGATCCATCAATGCCCATCTCACTCAAAAGAACAATGAAGGGATAAATAATTGTTTATCCTATCTCAGTAGCACGATCCTTGACGTAGAGTCCAGATACTCTATTATTAGTAATGGTTTCCTCACACTAGTTTTCTTATTGAAAAACTTGTAGCATTATTTGCAGCATCACAAGATATAGCTGGTGTCCTACGTGGATCTGGTAAATTATATCTTGAATCTACCGATGCTGATTGGCTGGGTGGCCTACTGGGTAGTGATCCTTCTACAATTCGACATCAGATTCATTAGGTAGAAATCCTTCAAGGGTCAAGTATTGGTAGAATTTATGGTTTCTCATCCGGCCCCTAAAGAAGTGCCTCTAGATGTTGGTTTCCTAGATGAGGCCATCATTTTAGTGGATCAAGCCTTGCTGTACTGGAATATGAATTTTTATGGCACCCCCAGAGCCTAACTAGTAGAGGGATCAATAATCCCAAGTCGATAGAGTGTGCCTAGGGATCATCTTCATCACTATGACACAAGTTTTCCTACCCCACTCCTTTCTATTTTTAGAAGACTACACTAACAATGATGCATACTATCAGGCTCTCATTACTGGTCTCGAGCTCGATCTTGAGATTGGATTTCCTTGATTTCATGTGAAGGGAGACTATGAGTTAGTCATCATGAAAATAAATGTTGATTATGTCATTAGGAATCCTGATTTCATCCCATTGGTCAAGCACACTCTCCAGATTATGGCCATGTTCTCTTCTCTGCCAGAGGTGACTCATGTTCCCCAGTCGTAGAATGATTGATTTGAAACCCTGTCCATCCTAACCACTTATCTTGTAGAGCCTAAATAGGATGATATATTCATTCATGTTACACATTGAAGATTAATTGCTCCCATCACCTCAGATGATGATGATGATGATAGTCACTAGGTAAACCACCTAACCATTAGTGCTTCTACCTCGGGACCTTCGAATTCCCCCATACCTGAAGAAAACTTTGATTAGAGTGTACCCTTCATTGATTATCTACATCATGATACTATAACTCTAGAAATAGATGAACATGAGATAATCCATTAGAGTACGACATAGTTCATCCTCTAGATTAGGCCCAATATCAAGGAGAATCTCTACAAATGGGGGTTTGATGGAATACTCCTCCATTTCATCCAAGGAGGTTAGATTCCCCATGTTATTTAGGATGTTCATGCTATGTCCCCTGGTGATCATCAAAAAGGATGAATCTCTACCAATAGATTTGAGGTTGGGCTATTTCTAGCCCACTATAGTCAATGACTGTATTGAGTTCTCCAAAAGGATCTATACATATCAGATCCATGCCAACTTTCTGCATTGACCACTTGGGACCCTTCATACTACCTCGTATTCATGGCATTTTGTAATATGGGGACTCTATTTTGGGACCATATGCACCAGTGAAAGCTCAAAAATGTTGGTTTATTCCAACCATGAAATATTTTTTTCTAAGTGGGAAGAAGAGATCCATTTAAAAGAAGTCAAGGACTGATCATTTTTTGAATTCTTGAGCTCCAATATCATCCATAAATTCAAATTACCTCATGTTATTTTCAATGAAAACAACACCAAATTCCATGAAGCTGAGTTTAAGAGGTTTTATGGAAATTATTAAATATGTTCCAATCATACTTCTCACTTCCATGCATATGAAATGTAAATATCGGGGTGTTCAACAAAACCATCTCTTAATTTTTTTAGAAGATGGTGGACCAGAACAAGAAAAGATAGCCAGAAAAGCTCCCCAAAACTCTCCATTCTTATCTGATGATGATATGAAATTCTACCTAAGTGACTCCATATTCCCTATTGTACAAAATAGAGGTAGTCCTACCCATCGAGGTATAGTTTCCATCACTCCTAATAGCTATCCATGACCAACATACACCGAATAGAACGACTAATGTTTATCTAGATGAGTTGGAAGCCCTTAAAGAAAATAGTTTCCAGGGATTGTATAATCTAGAGAGGCACCAGAAATAGATATCTAGAGTGTTCAGTAATAAATTTAGTCTTTACACCTTCATCTTGAGTGATATAGTGATGGATCTCATAATGTTTATGATACCTAAAAGAAATCCATGAAAGTTGGAGCCCAAGTGGGGAGTACCTTACATCATCCACAAGGTCTATTGCAATAGAGTGTACTCTTTGATCACTATGGATGGAGAGTTCATCACTCCTCTAACCAATGAAAAGTTTCTAAATACGTACTTCATGTAAAACCACCGCAGTTCATGTTTCATGACATTAAACTATGTAACAACCATATTCCGAGTTGTATGACTTTAAAATGCATAAACTCATTCCAAGCATTACAAATTTAAACTATTTGAGAGTTCTTTTCAAGAATGTGTTTTTCATTTTAATGCATTCTTAGACCTCATTCACATCATGTTTTTCATGATTCCGAACTACACATATCCACTTAAGGAGTTTCATTTTACGGTTTGGAATCTCTGACATTAAACTAAGATCCCATGGTCAAAGAGACACGACCTTAAACTATTCGTAGGAAGTCCAAGCATTATGAACATAAACTATTGGAAACCCCTACAGTCTAAGATATAAGAATTTAATATTCGTGATGTAGCAACCCAATAACACCTTAAACTAAGAGTCCAAGTTTAGTAATCATGACTTTAAACTATGTGAAGGACTTTCTTGGGAGTTTGTGGTATGGTGATGGGATGTTTGGTCCTCATTTATATTAGATTATATTTGTAGCACCATGCACACCCCCTTGGAATGTTTTCTCCCCAACATCCCTACAACATGATGTTAAACTATTCTTCCATTGTACGATGATAAATTTCATAGCACCACCACCCTAGTTGAATGACATTAAACTATGTAACAAACATCATCCTAGTCGTACAACAATTAATTATGTTGTTCCATCAAGTTCACAACCAAGAGGATGTTTCCCTTGGCATCAGTTATCTACCATTCCATGTTCTAGAACTATGTATGGATTGATTCCCATACTTATGGGATATGTAGTGATGCCTAGATCTTTATATCTTGGTCCAATGAAAAAAACAAAAAAAAATCCCCCCTTGGTGTATGGATCAGACTTACGTAGGGATATTTCTCAAAAAAATATATGTAGATTGATTCCAATATTTATGGGATATATAGAAATTTCTGAACATTTTGTCTTCATGACCAACCAAAAATCATTCAATAATTAATCCCATTGGCCTTATCTTTTTCCACAATTCATGACTCTAAACTATACGCAAGCCTCTTAAAGAATTCATATGTGGAGTTCAACCTCTTTTTCCTCATTCACATTAGTTCTATTATGATGCCACATTATGCATATCCATTTTATGAGTTCCCAACTGGTGATCCAAACTCGATGAACTTAAACTAAGAGCTAGTGGTTCTGGAAACATGACCTTAAATTGTTTACACCATAGTCAAAACATTACGACTTTAAACTATATGCAGATTTCCTCTAGGGTGTGTTGTGTGGAGTCAGTTCTCCTAGGTCATCATTCTTGCCATGTAACATCCCCAAATGATACTAGGTTAAATGAATAAATGATATGACTCATGTCAACAAGGTGCACCTTCTTTTTCGGAAGCCTATCTGATTAGAACTCCACAGTTAAGCGTGCTTGGCCTGGAGTAGTGATCAGGATGGGTGACCTTGTAGGAAGTTTCCCAGCGTGTGTGTGAGTGAGGACAAAACACACTTGAAAGGAAACTTGTTGGCCTGTGGGAACAATCATTAGTTAGATGACCTGTTCAGGCATGTGGGTGGACCTTTGGGTGGTGACCACATGTCTGCTGGGCAATTGGTGGTACCTGGTGGGCCAGGACCTGATGGCCATGTTAAGGCGGGGTGGTTGTGCTGTCACCGGGACCCAGTTGTCACATGACAGGTATGTCAGGAGGCCATGAAACATATACCCACATGAAACATTATCCTCATTATGGTCCAGAATCTATGAGATTAAACTAGGTGTTAATTTTTACAATACATGACATTAAATTGTGACCCTACACTGAACAATTTCAGGATGCCTCATAATAATCATGGGATGATTCATTCTCACCACTATAAAGAATTTCCCCCACTGGTGTTAGTCTCCTAACACACTTTGTTCAAGAACCATGTTTTCTCTGATTCACATCCTTATGGGATACATAGGGATGCCTATACATTTTGTCTTCAGGCCAAGATGTATATTTATCAAACCCCGATCCCTTATCCTCAGGTGTGGTCTATGCCGTATGAATTTAAAAAGTTTGTAACGGATGTCATGATCATTTTATATGGCGCAAGTCCCCCTTGAACATCTTTGAATTCCTATTTCATCCATAGTCGAGTTAATACAAAATTAAACTATTTGCAACATGTCCACGCATTATGACCTTAAACTATTTTCATCCCCTATAGTCCGAGCTAAATGACTTTAAATGACATAGACTTAGTCCAAGTAACATGACTTAAACCTATTTTCCATATTCTAAGTAGCATGACATTAAAATATTTTCATTTCGTGGGCTTGGATCCCACTTTCCAAAGTTCTCATTTCCACAACTCGAGACTTTCTTGATTTGGATTTCCATCTCCTTTAAAATCTAGATGGACCCCCTAATGGCTTGGTCTCATGCTATATTTGGCTGACCTCCCATCCTAGGACAATGAACTAATGGATCTCTTGTTACGAATTATAGATCCTATGTTTTTAAACATGGTCAATAATCGATCTCACATTTTATCACCCCATAATTAACTGACATAGTTATGATCCCCATGTTTTGAACATAGTCAATGGTTTATCCCTACATGTTGGTCACCCTTGGTCTAGATCTCAAAAGTATTAAGTTACCTCCTTTACATTTCCTCATATATTAGTGGAATTTCATTACCCTTGGTGTCACTCCTATTGTGTGCTTCCACATTTCAAGAGACCCCATACCTATTCCTTGTTCCCCACACCATGGCTCATGAAAGCTTAGGAGTCTTATAAGGCGTGGACCAACATGGTCAAGATTATATGATGAACCCTTATTCTAAACTATATGACCTTAAACTAGAATCCTATGTCCAAGAAATCATGACTTTAAACTGCGTGTGAATCCCTAGGAATGTGTGGTGTGGTTATGGGCCTATTTGGACCTCATTCACACTGGGTTTTCCAATCCATCATAGTGCACATGTCCATTTGGGATATAATTCCCTCAGTCCAAACTCTATGACCTTAATCCAAGTCCAAACATCACAAATTTAAACTATATGTGAGACTCCTTGGGAATGTACGATGTAGTTCTAAACTCTTTGTTTCTCATTCATATTAGGTTTATCCCTCCACCATGCCACACATGTCTATTTTGGGAAGCCTCCTTCCCATGGTCTATGCTCTATGACTTTAAACTGAATAAAATGTCCCAATCAAATTTCTTTAAACTTTTTGAATCATCTTGATCACACGACGTTAACTATACAATACTTTTTCCTTAGAAATTAAACTACTTGTCCAACGTCCCCATTTTACGTTGTAAAACTATATGTTTATCATCCACATCACTTGACGTGAAACTGAAAAACATTCCAGGACCTCGCCTAAGATTTCATCTTCCCCAATACTGGTAATATATCTCATTGTTCACATTTTTAGTTGTCTCTTTGAATCCAAGATGTTTCTCCCCAAAAATATGGGTTTTATATTTGTTTAGACCAGTGTGCCTACATGAATTTTATTTAATTCATAGTGGAATAATTACAAGAGTGTTGGAACCCATTTTAACATTCCATCACTCCATTCACATGCTTCATGTTCTCCTTATATGGATCTTCATTCTATTTGATGTCTAAGGGGACCCCCTAATGGCCTAATCCCATGCCATTATTGGATCACCTAACTTTCTGTTCCAATGTTCCTAAAGACTTCATATGACATTTCAAGACTGGTTCCATGTTTCAAACATGGTCAGTGATTAACCCTCATTTTTTATCCCCATTCCATGCTAATGATACAAATTCCCTATTTGATCATGGTCACTAGTTATCCTACATCACCATGCCACTCTCCTTGTGTTCTGAAAGTTGGTTTTCATGATTCAAACTTCTCATTCACTTTTTCTATGATAGATTCCAATTCCCCTAATGTTATTCCATTCATGTACTAGATCATGTTGGGAAAATCAAGTTGGTTGTTCTCAGAGCTCTATTCTATAACCATAACCTGTCTCAAGCTTGAAAACCTTTGGTGGTTAGTCAGTAATAGGAGACACTAATTTTAAGATGATTATATGGAACTCTCATACAAAGTTAATAATCAAGTGTTCACCCTTTATTTCTCACACCAGGTATGAACCACATGATCTTAGGGATTAGTAATTAATTATCTCATAGATATGATTTAAGTGTGATAATTAAAGAAAATAAATAAATTTTTCCATGAATGAAAAAGTTTTGAAATAAATTAAGCATTTATAGGCATGGTAGGGGATTCCACCATAGGAGACCCTTCAACACTGAGTATCTCAATTATTGGGACTGGTTCCCTTAAAATTATTCATATATAAGTTTCATGGGATATACAAACACAGTGATGCAAAAGCAATGTGAAAATATCCTTTTTGATGAACTCATAACATATTTTTACATTCAAGGGGAGGGATTTTGATGATAAGATGCCTCGAATGTGATGTATCCTTAACAATGGGTGTTACCATGGTAATACGAGGACACAATCCTCCATAGGTGATGGGGAGGGACTGGAACTCTGAAGATGGCTCCTTGGCTGTTTCAACCTCAACCGGCTAACCACCTACCTCAACCCCAGGTGCAAGCTCTAGAGCATGATACTAAGAACCTGTTGGAACCTCTTTTGTCCTTACAGTGGCAATCTCTTGATCACTATCAAGATTCTACTTCATAATATATGTTTTTTGTGTGGAAATGAGTAGTAAAATTAAGGGATCAAAGAAAGATATGAGTAGGTTATGCATTCCATGAGATACTCAGCTAACTATTCCCAAGAGTCTGAAATCTCACCACTTTCCCAGGGACTTCCTTGATGAGAGGTCATCCAAAAGGATTCCCCATTTCCAGATTTTCCTTATTCTTATTTTTCATTTTATTCTTAGAATCTTCCTCAGGTAGTGTTTCCTCCCAACCCAACTCTTCACCAATAATAACTTTTACCAGGGTGGAGGGTAATTCAGATTATACATTTTTTCATGTATAAACATATATGGATATCAGATATGAATGTATCTGATGTAAGTACATTCTATTTTCAACCTAAATGTTTCCAATATCTATTATTTCAATCCCTTATAGCTTCATCTTTCTCCTAGGTCCCCCTTTATCAACAAGTTCACAACGTCCTCTAGGTGGACCAAAGATATGAGAATATAAAATCAATGGATTGTTGTATCAGATATATCTAGTTTTTTTAGGGGACACTTTTAATGATCTATAGGGTCACTTCTAAGAATATTCCTTTACTAGAGGTGGGGGTACAGACACACCTTGTGATGTACTCGTCACAGTGGTTCCATCTTGAGTCACCCTAGAGGATCGACTTTCTTATCAGGGAGGGGGGGTGTTCTCATCTACTACCTCATTGCTCTATCTCTCCTACTTATTTAATTACTATAATATGTTTCTTTAGAATTTCCTCTAGATATCCTGCCACCCAATTGCTAGAATATTCTGTCGACAGTCCAATGTCAACATTGATCAGTTTTCTACACATGATAATTGAGCTTACACGCACATGATCAATGATGTATTATCACACAAAAAGTCAAGGTGATTTATATAGGATTCCCTTTCATATTTATAGGTGTGGACCAGGGTATTTCACACACATTTAATGATATTTACATGCCCTCAGATGAATCTTGTGAGCACCCATCAGATTCAACCCTTCACTTCAACATTTCCCTCAGAACCTGACCTTATAGTCCCATTTTAGATTAGATTTTGTGGGGGGGGGGGATTTTTGGGAAAAAATTCCACATGAAGACACAAATTATTAGATTTTTATTAAGAAAATCCATCATCCAAATTGATGGAACATTTAGATAACATGAAGGAAGGTTCATGAAAGTTTCAAGTTTCATATTCAAGATTAAAATCAGTGTGGAATAATCTTTCATGAAAAAAAAAATTTATGTTGCGTCTTTTCTATGAGGACCATGAAAAATGTCTATGGAAGGTTCACACAAGAGGGATACATTTTGCACAAGAAGAAAGATCATATGAAAACCTCTTGTGCACCAAATTAGCTGTAAAAATGTCACTACTACAAAAGCGGCCTTTAATAGTGCTAGAATAGGCCTTTATCATCTCTAAAAAGAACTAGAAAAGGCCTTTATCATCACATGTGTGATATCAAACCAAGGTCTTCTACATAGTTTCTATAATATGCCTTTATCAACACCAAAAGGACAAGGATTTTATAATAGATAAAAAAGAACTAATAAGGGGGAGATTTATTAGTGAAAAAAGTGCTGATAAATCACACTTTTATTAGCGCTTTTAGTAGTGATGATAAAAGACACCATTTATCAGAACATTTAATTTTCACTGATAAAGTAAATCTTTATCAAATCTTTTAAATGAGATGATAAAGAAATCATTTTATATCACTAATAAATGAACTGATAAAAGAGTTCTTTGATATCTATACTAAAAGTACTAATAACGGGACCTGTTATCAGTTTCTTTACAAGAACTAATAAATGACTCCTTTACCAATGCATTTAGCAGCACTGATAAAGGTAAATACCACATTAAGATGGTAAATCACACTGCAACACTAAAAACAGGGAATGTAGTGTGTTGTAACAACACACTACATCACTAGAAATAACTCTATATACCATAAAATAAATTAGAAAAATAAAATACAAATATATAATTTAAATGAAATAAAATTTCCAACTCAAATACAATAAAAATAACATTTTTAGAGAATATGAATTTTTTTACAAAAAATATTGTCAATTTTGAATAAAAAGTCACACTTGGAGTCATACTGGTCACACGTGAGTCAGATTGAGGTGTGATTGATTCCTATATGTCAAAAATGACTTATTGATCATTATCATAAAGTAACAATAAAATCTGAATATTTTTCTCAGTTTTGAGTATAGAAGTAGTTTTTTTACTAAAATTAACATTAATTTTGAATAAAAAGACACACTTAGAGTCATAATAATCACACCATGCATCTGATTGAGGTGTAGTTGATTCCAAAACATCTCAAATGACTTATGGACCATTTTACTATAGTATAAAAATAATCTTAATGGGTTTCCTTAGTTTTGAGTATGCCACTTGTGTTTTTTTACAAAAATGTCATTTTAAACTAGAAATATGCACTTTTCATCATAAAGGTTGCATCGTGTGTGGTTTTTACATGAGAAATATTACTACACATCAATAATTAATTATGAATCATTATTCTAAGTATTAAGACAATCTAAACACATTTTCTTGGTTTTTAGTGAGTGACACTCTTTTTTATTAAAATGTAAATTTTAAAATAATAACAGACACATGGAGTTATACCAGTCACATTGTGAGTCGGATCAAGGTGCAGATGATTCCTACATGTCACAAATGAATTATGGATTATTGTCCTAAATTACCAAAACAATATGAATTATTTTATAGGTGGATTATTACCTTGTATAAAATCACATAAACAGGTGGTGGAAAACATTATTTCAATAATCCACCAAAAACACTTGCACAATGGATTTTATCTTAAGTGAAAAGTGTTTTGTGCACTTTTCAACAATTTTTATCAAACATGATATTATTATGATCCTCATTATACTTCATTTCCCAACATTTTTTTTGTTTCCAAGAAAGTGTTTTGTCTCTTCCTCCGCCTCGGTCTCCGCCTTTACCTCCTCCTCTATGTCGGTCTCTGACTCTGAATCTACCTCTGCCGCACCTCTTCCACTTCCTCTACCTCCACATCCATCTCTACCTCTACCTCCACACCCACCCCCACTTCTACCTCTGCCTCCCCCTCTTCCTCCACCTCCACCTCTACCTCCCCCTATTCCATTTCCCAATAATTTTATTTTTTAAAGGTTAGTGATTATAACCAAATTGATTTCCTCTATTATACTTATCCTTTAGAAAGATATGAAAAATAATATATAAGCATTCTGACACTAATTGTTCACACCCCAAATTTATTTATAAGGTTATAAATCATACTAGATCACAAACATATTAGGTAATCACCTATATTTGTTGACGTCATACATTCCGACAAAAAGTATTATACCCACTCATCTTTAAGAAAATTTATTTATTCTATTGAGTATCTAAGCTATAAAAAATCTCTATAGTGCTGAGAAAATATAGGTAAATAAATGATTATGAAACATATTTAATTAAATTGTAAATAACTTCTAAAATTAGATATTGTGGGATTTTGGTCTTTTCATTATTTATGATCTATCTCATAAATTTTCAAATATAATATCCACAATCTATGTCATTATCTTGTTTCATACATTGCATAAAAATTGAACAAAATAAGTAAATTGTTTTGACATATTTTGATAGTAAAATAATTCTATATATACATTAATTTGTTTCTAATTTTAATAATTCATGTGATTTGTCTCTTCAGACACCGACTTTATTCTATGATTTAACCTATATTTAGCACCACCCTTTCATAACAAAATTATTTTTAAAACATAGACAGAAAAATATACTCTAAAGTTATCTATAAAATTTTGATTATACTATATTAGAAATTTTCAATACACATCATTTGTGGTTGGTTGGTTGGGTATCAATGCATTAGATCCTAAAAATAAATATTTGAGGTGTTTAGATTGACTTTGATCAGCATCCAGTGTTCCTTAAAACACAAAAACAATTATGTAATGAAAAAAGTAATAATATATTTTATGTGACTAGAATTTAGAGTTTTAATTTTTCATTATAGTTATCAAAAAGAGTCTTTCCTATGATATTTTTTAATTAAACACTTTGAGTAACTCATATTTTTTCTTCTTAATTTCGTCATCATCCAAACTATGTTTTGCAGTAGAAATGATATAGGGATTAATGAATCCAAATAGTTCCTCGCATGATATTAAATTTATATAGTTGTAATATAAATGAATATATAAAATATTAATAGTTATTAAATTTAATAAAAATATTAGCTCACTATTTGGAAATACATATTATGTAAATGTATATTATGTATGTATTCATAACTAAGACACCCAACCATTCATGCTTGATAATATCATTTAGATTCTCAAGACCAATTCCACATGTCAATAAAATTTCATATATTTTTGTTTCCTATTCAACATAGGACACAAATTTATCTTTAAATGTGGTATCTTCATGAAGTTTTAATGATAATAGATGTTTATATGGAACTAGTGTGGAGAAGCTACCCTCAAGAGGTTTTTTTATTTTCTTTGTTGGTTCACTAGATTTTTTAGATTCGAACATCCATTTCCATATCGGTTTATACATCTATAATTTCATACCTCGCTTCATACCTTTTATCATCAATTTTTATTGGGTTTTAACATCAAAAAACATGTTAAGGATACACCTCATGTATTATTATAAGATTATATATCCATGTTATGAAACCTCCAATAATATCATTGACCGTTGTAATATCTATCCATCAAGTGGAATAAGAAAATTAATAGTGGGATCATAATATTCCTCAATCCACACTCTCATGTGATCCTGAGGTCTTGATGGTGTATCTTTTCTCCTAGGATATTATACACTATACTCATCACTTCTCGGTAGTGTATGGGTGTTGATAGGTACAAATCATCTACAACTGTACCTTGAATAATTTTTTTAATTTAAAGTTATTAGAAGTTGTTAGATTCACTTTTATGAAAAAGAGTAATGAAAATATTGATTACTATAGGTATTCTATACAGTTGGGGGGGATAACTAACCTCAATTCTAGTGGGATAATTTGGTTCATGTGCAGATTTTTTTCTAGTACCAGTTATCTTTGATCCTTTCTCAAAAATTGGTCTTCCAAACTAGACCAAAAAATAATATATTGGAGTGAGTCTATTTGTGTATGAAATCAACTCACCATATTATTTGTATATTCATGTGGTTTTATCTTCTCAAAAATATGTTATAAGAGAGACTCCAAATCCTAATCCTCTAATGAAACCATATTGTTCAGGTCGTTTAAAATCTATTGAAAGTAGCTTGACATTTATTACGGTCATTGACGATTCATGTGTCTAAACCATAAAAAAAATTCAAAAATAAATAGACATTTTTATGTAATGTTGTAATAAATCATAACTAATTACAATTATGTCATACTTACACATGTTTCCCATACAGGTTTGGTTTTTTCATCAAATAATTTACCCACCTTATTTACACAAGCCTCCTTTCATAGAACAAGCCTGGGAATATAAGTGGATTTATATTTTGATTCATAAATATGAATTAAAAAAAAGGAATATATTTTTCTTCATATCACATAATTAAACTTTTATTGTTGATTTAAAATACATACCAATTTCTTCTCTAATGAAGCATATCCCATATTTTCATTATGATAGGGGTAAATTGGTTTTGATACACATTCTTTATTTTCTGCACTCTTTTGATATTTCATAAATTAATAATTTTTCATCAAGTTGGAAAAAATAAATAATGTTAATTATTTTATTATCGATTACAATGCATCTGAAATGATTTCTCATTTTGATGACTAATGAAAGCAGTCAATGTTTCCCGCTTTATGATGCATGTATAACTAACTTGTTTGTGGGGATTTACCTCCCCCTCAGTATCCCTAAGATGTAACTTCGTAAGAAGATTTTGGAAGCATCTATGGGATTTTAAAGTGTCCATTAAGACAATTTTTTATGAGAATATTATAAAATAATCAAAATCTACAAGGAATAATAAAAATTAAATAAAAGTTTCATTTTATATTCTTTCAATAACATAGAGAAATTATGTCGTAACATTACTATTATAAATTTCCAAAGGATTTCCTTCATTATAGGTTGGACGTGGTGCCATGAATCAATATCAATCAGTAAATTCATCCTCATTGTAACCCCAAGATAAAAAATGAACATTGAACTATTTGGGTCAATAGTTTGGTCACGTTGATTCCAACCAAAATCAAATTTTATAACCTGAATTCTTTCCATGATAATTTTATTCACCAATATGATGTTGCGTCATTTCTATTTTTTCATCAACACGTTGTTGATCCCCAAATAATTGTGTAGTTTCATCATCAACAAAATATTCTTCCTTAGAATTGGTAACACCATCATGTGTAGAAGACATTATCTGCACGAGTAGTCAAACATTTAATTTTTCTTGAATAACAATAATACAGTACAATTCATTGATAACGTCCACATTTTCATGAATCTTTCATAAAAATTGTTACTGTATTCAATAGAGTTATAATACTTCAAATCTGTGGAAGTAACATTAATTGAGATTAATGAATATAGTCTAGGAGGGAGGTATGTCATCAAGGAACTTTGGAACCACAATGATGGGAGGAATTATAGTTTAAAAGAGGGAGTCCAATGCATCATCAATAGATGAAAGGAAATCATGCATTTGAGGATGGATTAATTAAACACAGTGATGGTTAGTTGAAGTAGATTATTGAAGTATTATATCTCTATTAAAGATAGTATCAATTTTCATGAAATATTCATGAAAATATGGACTTTTATGCATGAAGTGTATTGTATTGTATATCTATCTTACAAAAATGAATCCTTATTTACACAATCATATTTGTGAAAATCATGGTACTTTTTTATGAAAATTTATTTATGTTTCTTACACCTATTATGTGTTGTATTCCTCTTTCAATTATCATATATTAGGAATATTTTCATAAAATAAAAAATAGATACTTGGTTTTTATATGGATTGGGGGAATGAACAATCATTAGAGAAGACTTACGTAGTTGCTTTACTTAACCAATTTATGTGATTTTTTTTGAAAATGGAGATGATGTTTCCTTAGATTAAAGGTTGCAAGGATTGATTATTTATTAGAAGGGATAAATAATAAAATGATATCTAGTGGATACTTGTGAGTTTTTGTCATCAATGATCGGTTGTTTATTCATATAGGGTTTTATTTTTACCAAGGATTACTCAAATAGTTATTGTTTTTATTCTTGTAGGCATTTATATTCCTGGGATTCTATTTTGTACTATTTTATATAGATTCACTTGTCATGTGAGTTGGTTTTAAAACCATTTCTTGTGGATTATGTTGAATGCTATATACTTGTTATCAATCTTCTGGATGTTGGTTGATGGTTCCAAGGTTTGAGTAACATTTTGATTCATCTCAGGACATGTTATGAATAGTTGGACTATATTTTGATGTTATAGTTTTGTAAGAGATATATTTATTGATAATATAACACACTCTTACACACAAAAATAATGAAAATAAATTTTCTTAAATCAGGTAACTTCACAAAAAAATAACTTGATTCCTGGATATGAATTTATTTATAAAATTATTTGATATAAAAGAAAACTCATATATAACATCTTTAATAGATGACTCCACATATGGAAACTCTTGTACTAGAATCAGATATAGTGTGTTGTGCTATGAAATGATTTAATTTAAAAATTTAAAACAAACTAAATTCATAAAATGTATTATCTATTATATAATAAAATTTAAAAATTTATTCTATCTAATTATAAATTAAGGACATAGGAAATTATTGGAATCCTTTCATTGATAATGGAAATAAATGGTATATACTTTAATGATCTCCCTAATCCATTGAATATAATATTCTCTCATAACATTAATGTTTTAGTGAATATATGTTTTAGTAAATGTATTAATTTGAGGAACCAATCAATCAATTATAAACACACCTATGATTGAAAATACATCACAACTTTTGAGTTTGGATCGAATAAAAAACTAAAAGAGTATTATTATTTTGATTTTAAGGAATATTTAAATAGTTCTTCCATATTAAATTATAACCCATTCACATTAAAATAATATGTAAATTAACCAAATTTATATTATTCATATCAAATAACATTCCCTCTAAATTTAGTTTAATATAATGTTAATTTTTTCATCTTCATGTTTATGTCATACTTTGGAAAAAATATTCAGACATTGAAAAACCACACTATTTAAAAGGTATAAAAAAATAATATAATGGAAACAAAAAATAATACCATCAGTTGCAACAACAGATGGAGATGCAGTTTTGAGTGGCCTCATATGAAGCTGGAATGAGTTCATAGAGTAGGGGTGGCATTGTTTAGGTATAGTTAAGTGTGCGTGTGTGTGAGAAAGAGAGATGAGATGTAGGGTTCACCATATTTAAGAATAGAGGAAAAAAATCGTGGAACAAAAATAATAAAAAATGAGAGAGGAAAAGAAAAAAATAACAACATACATTAGGATTATAGCCTTGATTCATCGGAGAGAATATAGAGGAGTAACTCATATGGCAAGGGAGTTCTGTAAGAGCTTGAGAATCATGACTACATGAGTTGGGGTTAGGGTTCTTTTAAAAATATCGGGGACAATTTTATCATCACTTTCAAAAAAGCAATGATAAAGACCCCTTTTATCAGTGCTAAATTGATAAGCACTGATAAAAGGAATCTTTATCAATGATAAAAAAGCATTGATAAAATACATCTTTATCTGCGCTAACATTTTAACGCTGATAAAGATTTCTTTTATCAATGCTTTTTAGCACCAATAAAGCTTGATCTTTATCAGTAACAAAAAAGCACAGATAAAATTAACCTCTATCAGTGCTAAAAATTTAGCCCTCATAATGGATTTATATTTATAATTATAATTAAAAAAAATTGTACAAATATTATATAATTATATATTTGTTTATTATAATTTTATAATTATTTAAATATTTAATTGTTTATTTATAGTTAAATTAATACTTTTAAAAAAATTATTTTATTTTATTTAAAAATATAAATATATAATTTTATAAATACAGTTCATATACATTGATAAATATATTTTTAATTATTTATTTAAAATTATAAATAAATAAATATATTTATATATTTATATAATTATATATTTTTATATAGTTATATATATTTAATAAATATATATAAATATAAATATAGTAATTATATTCATTTTTATAAGTATATTTATTATAATTTTATAATTATAATTATATTTATATCATTATATATATTTATATAATTATATAAATATAGTTAATATATATAAATATAAAAATATTCATTGTTCAAATATATTTATTATAATTTTATAATTATTTAAATAAATAATTATTTATTTATAAATATATGAATAATACCTAAAAAATAATATTTATATATTTATATATTTATATAATTATATATATATAGCCCAAGGGTGCAGCTCAGTTGTAGTTGACCCTATGGGTCTCAGTGAGGTCTCGAGTTCAAGTCTCTCCAAGTACATTGTTTAAATAAATTTAATATAATTTAATATTTATTTAAATAGATATAATTATTTATTTATAATTATATAAGTACTTTTTAAAAAAATAATTTTTATATATTTATAATAATTATAAATATACAAATTTAAAAATATAGTAAATATAAATTTATATATTTATTTATAAATATTTATTTACAAATATATTTTTAACATTATTAATGGATATATAATCTTAAATACATGCATTTTAAAATTAAGTGAAATTGAATAATTCAAAATGAGTACAATTTAAAAAATATTGAGTTAAAAGATAATTTTTATTAATTAAATATACATTATTTGAAAATATGGATATATATATATATTAAAGTAAAGACGAATACATATTGAAAATACTGAAATATAGTAAATAAATATATAGTAAATAAATAATAGAAAATGATGAAATTCAAAAAATAAAAAATAAAAAATATGAATAGATAATACCTAACTGTAATAATATTAAAAATAAATAAATACAATTTACCTATTAAAAACATAATATATTAAATTTATCACGTAATAAAGAAATTCTAAAATATATTAAATGTTTAATAAATTATACAAATATTTTGTATATGTGTTTCTATATAAGATTTCATTAATTTCGTAAATATTTCTATGTGTGTGTTGTATTTAAAAATGAAATAATTTTATATATGTATGTGAAATTAATATAACACATGAAGTTTGATATATGATAAATTGAAAATTCAACCAACATTAAAAATGACTAAAAATTAATTTTTTATTATCAAAACGTTTTTAAGGAAAAAGTGAGAAACCACAAAAATAGTCTGAACAACAGAGAACAACACAAGCTGAAAAGAAAAACCAGAGCTGACTACCAGACTTGCCCCACCCCAGAAATTGTGCCATGACAACAAGCCTTCACCAAAACAGGACCCTTCGGCAAGAAGTCCCTATAGAATGCATGGGAACGTTACTGATGGCATAACCATACCCTCTCAAGCCTCCCAATCCAACAGGCCTGCACTGATGAAGACTTCACTCTCTGATCCCCTTCCAGAATAGGTTCAAGTAGAGAGCTATAAACAAGAACTAAGCATCCAAACAAAGGCATACAACAGGAAGGACTAAAGGACAACACATCACGCACAAACAAACCTCTCAAACCGACCGACCAAGACAACTAGCTTAAATAGAAACATTAAAGAGAAACTTAATATTATCCAAATCCCTCTCCCTAAAAATCTTCCAGAATAAGGATGAAGCTTATAGGTCGTAAACCTCTAGAATACTCTTGTCAAACTCAGAAGCAAGTTAGTCCCATGTCTGAATGTACTCCTCAATGCTGATTATTCCTATGTTGAAACCTCTGATGTGGCCTTATTTTTACTCAGTTTTCCATATCTTTTTATTAATTTTTATACAATTTATTTAATTAATTTAACACTTTTTAATAAATAAATGCACTTTTGTATTTTTATAATTAAATTTGTTAATTGTACATTTTTTATAATTAATTGTGTAATTTTAGTCTTTAAAATAATAATTTTTTTCTTTCTTTATTTTTAATATAACTAATTATCAATTATAATAATTACTTATAATCTGTTCATTTAATATTAATTTGTTATTATTATTAATTTATTTATTTGTTAAATAGTTTAATTTTTAATTTTTTTTCGTTACCGTTAGTCAGGTTACCGTTAGTCAGGTTACCGCTATAATGTAACGGTGACTTTTGTCACCGTTGCGTTTAGTTTTGCTGTCTATCGGTGACCTTGCATGTATCGGTGACCATTGTCACCAACACTGTTTCCTATCGGTCTCCCTTACCTTAGTATAATGGTAACTTTAATTTAATTTACCGGTGAGCTTTTAAATTTATCAGTAGCAATGATCCTTATATTATAATTTTTCAACGATTAGTTCTTTTTTAGTTTTGTTTATTATAATTCTGCTTAGCTTTTTATTAAGTTAAATTTTATTTTAAACAATTATTTAATCAACCTAATTCTAATTAATTAACTTAGAAATTATTTTATTAAGTAATATTCTAATTAAGTTACATTATAATGGGTTAATTTTATTTTTTTATGTGTTTAGTCTTCCTGCTCGTTGATTAAGTAAATAATTTGTCTTTTTAAATTAAATTAAATGGTTCGCCCTTAATTATTTATGTGCAATTAGTTTATTAATTAATTATTTAATAGTTTTTAAACTTTAATTATATTATTTTATGTATTCATATTGGTTAATAACTCGTTTTTATTTGTTTTTAGTCTATCGGTGAGGTAGATTATAACTAACGGTGACCCCCGCACTGTCACATCACTGTATAACAGTGACCATTTTGGTACCGGTAACATTCATTTTTGTTGTATGGATAGCCTTTTTAATTTTTATTCTCTAAGGTGACCTTTTGGTGTAACAGTGAGCCCTTTATTTTTATTTTATTAGTGAGCTTTACCTCACCGTTACTCTCATCCTCACCGCTAGACTACCTCCGCCTCACCCTCACCATTACCCATTTTTATTCTATACCTCATCGTTATTTAATTTTCTCACTTTTAGTCCATGTCTTCTCTCAACCTCACTGTTAGTTTTTCTTTTTATTTAATTTTACTCACCGTTATGCAGTAACGGTGACCTCTTACCCAAATGTTTTCCTCACCGTTACCCACCTTTCCTCCCTATACCTCACCATTACTGCCCTCATACCCAAACCTCACCGTTACCCTGCTATGAACTTTTTCCCCCTGCCTGCTACCAATCCTTTACAACCATGCTCCCTTCCTACTTGACGCCACTGCAAATCCCCATCAACTTCACACCGACGTCCCACTACAAACCCATTCAACCAGTCATTCCCTTTATCTCTTCTTTCTAGTTGCTTCACCATCACATAAAAAAACTCAACTTAAGATTTTTGAAACCCCAAATCGCATGCAAATCAAAATCAAAAAAATCAGAAGAATAAAAACCCTGCATCCACCAGACTTGCTCCTCGGCTTCAATCTTCACCATCATAGGAGAGCCCGAGCCATTTCGCATCGTCATCATCAGGGGGATGAACCACACAGGAGGAGAAATCAGTGGGATGAGGGGGAGCCGAAATCGCTGCGGCTTTTCCACAACTCACCGCCGCGCTGAGTTGGAACCACTTGCCGGAGTCCGCATCTACTGCACAAAAGAGAGTTTGGTGCCATGCTACTATCTGAAGTTGCTAGTGGAGTGCGTCGTGCCAGTTATAGAGAGCTTGGACGCCGCATCAGGAGAAATCTGAACCCTTCCCCTGTTGTGCGTCAATTTGGGGGAGGAGAGTTAACACAAAAAATAATAATAATAATACATAGATAAAATATAATAATAAAAGTATAAATAAATTAAGGTCAAAAGATAAAAGTAAAAGAAAAAGATAAATCTAAAGTAAAGATAACTTTAATTAAAGTTAACTTTACATAAAATCTATCTTTACAAAGTCAAATAGAAATAAAATAAAATATTTTATAAAAATAATAAAATTAAACAATTATAATATTAATAAATAAATAAATTATAAATTAAAATATTAAACTAAATTAATAATAAGTGTTTATAATAAATTAATTTACTATTAATTGTATAATTTAATTAATAATAATTATAAATAAACTATAAAATATACTTATTAATTATATTTAAAACTTAAGTAATAATTTTAATTACTCAATTAAAAATTAACTATTTAATTAATTAACCTAACAATTTAATTTCTTTTATAGAAATAATTAAATTATTAATACAATATAAAATATTATCTTAATTATTTATTTATTTGTGTTTTTTTAACTTAGTTTGAAGTGGATAAAATTAATAACTTTTTAATAATATATGTATCACCTTATTATTATTAAATGAATAATTTTATAAAATATAAAATATGAGTATCAATCAATTTCTATTAACCTTGTAAAAATAACTCTTCACTTAAAAATTAACTAACTTTCTTCCTTTGAGCTTCCATTTATTTATTCTATTTTTCATCGCAGCTTCATTCAAGGGACTTAAACACGTCCAGGTTCATCTAACTAACTCATCCGGAGTTAGTTACGAGGGAAAAATTCACGCGACGTGCCTGTCGCGGGTTAAGCGTACGTGTGTAGTGAGTGGGTGAAGAACTCTGGAAGTCGGTGGAAGATGTGGCGGTGACATGCAGCGGATGATAGTAGTTACTTAAGCAGAGCTAGCAGCATTCTTTAGGGGAACTCTCAGTGACTCTCATTCGACATTCCATGCCAGACAATACGAGAGCAGTACTCCTGGGAGATGATGGAGTCAAACTGGAGACTAAGGAGCCCGAAGGCAGAGCGATATTTAGGGAGTCTTTCTTCCTCTTTTCTTAAAGTCTTGTACTCTGTTTTCGGATTGTTTTCAATGATATATTTCATAATGAACATGGGTTGATTTTCCATCTCGGGATCTTTAAGCTTTGTTGGTTTATCTGTTTAATTTTTCACTTACTCTTCGATTGACATCAGAGTTAATCGGCGAGGTCAACTCTGATGTTAAGTCACATTGTTCACGCCTTAATGCAAAAATTTCATAGTTTCAAGTTCAATTAGTGAGATTGAACTTGATCTTTTTATGTTGATGCATTAATGTCAAGATATTTGGAGTTTCACGCCGAGTTTAATTTCAACTATATTCTTTTTCAAACTTTTAATAGACGATGATCTTTAGAGTGGAGAACTCTAAAAGTCATACCTCTGTTTGATGTGTCTTCTGGCGAGGAAGATATATCAACCAATTTCTAAGGTGTGATTCAATTAAATTTAGTGAAGAGTTTTCCTTTTAATCATCAAGTTTGGAATTCCCGAGAAAATATTTGTTCTTATCTCCTTGTCTTTGCTGCTTAATGTTAGTTTGATATAATTATTAGTTTAACAGTACATAGTTTAATTTTATCTCCTTTATAGAAAATCTTGTTTCCTCATCCTGTCTCAATTTCATTTTTTAAAAAAAGTAGAAAATGCATAGTCACTTCAATGTTGACAATAGTAAAGTTCATCTTTGAATAAAACCTAGAATTCTCGTCTGCCTTCTCTGTGGATCGACCCTGCACTGTTATACTAGTGTAGGTTAATAAATGTAATTTTGAGGGTCGTGACGAACTCCAACCCCTTCAAAATTTGGCTCCATTGCCGGGGAAGGCACGCACTGAGAGTCTAGAGTTTAAAAAAATAAAAAAAAACACAAAAAAACATAAAAAAATTATTTAAAATAAACTGATTAAAAAAACTATGAACTAGAACATACTACTTAAGTTATCCATTAAAAAAATATGAATCTACTATGAAAATCTGTGTGTTTAATCTGGAAATTCAAAAAAAATGGAATGTTTTGAAGGTTCAAACCACTACACTGGACTTTACTGTGTTTGTTGTGGTGATTATGGGCACACTGTCTGGTAGTGTATCTATAACCAGCCACAACAAGATTTTTACATTGAAGAAGATGAGAACATTGAGCCCAGTCCTGACACCCTAGCTAAAATTGACCTAATTGATTCTAAATTGGATGCTAGGGTGGAACTAATAAACAATTGGTTAACTAAAACCCATGAAATTCAAATTAGAGATTCTCAAGAGCGAGATCAAAGACTAAAAAGATTGGAAAATATGCTCTTAGAATTAAAACAAAGGGTAAAAGAACAAGAATAATTTGAAGAAAAAGAAAATGTGTATAAAAGATTTGAAAATCATGTTTAAGAGGAGAGTGACTATGAAATTGGGAAACAAAACTTCCATTTTGAAAAATCTGACACTGTTGAACCTAATCTGGAAATAACCAGCTCACTAAATCAAGAGAATAATATTGAAAACCACAAAAAGAGATTTAATGGTGTTAAGTTGGATGATTTTTAAACTGAATTAAAACAGATTGAAAAAGATAGCCCAGTTCTTTTCATAATTCCTACATTAGAGAAAAATCACTATTTTGGGAGTTTTGAGAATGAGGTCACTTGGGTTGAAGATATACTTGAAACTAAAAACTTGAATGGTAAAAACTCTTCACCCAAAATTTCTGAAATTATGAACATTGAGTCTGAACTTGATGTTGGGTACACTTTGGAAGAGAAGCTTAAGCTGGAAATCACAGAATCTCAAATCTTTGAAAATAAATTGAAAACTTCTTTTCCATGTTTTGAAACTCCAAACCCAATAATTTCTGAAATGATGTTGTATGATGATGAGAATGAGGGAATGTTGTTTAAAGAAAGTTTAAATGATAAGCTTTCACCTCCCTGTTCTTGGATTGATTGTTCGATTAAAACTGAGTGTATTGAACTAGAAAATAGTGTTTATATACATGGGAGTAAATGTTTAAATTTGAACAAATTGGAACATGACTTTATCGAAGCCGAATTTAACACTACTTCCCCTGATTTGATCTTCTTTAAATACACTACAGACATGGTTCAAGAAAGTGAGTCTTTTGAACATGAACTTGAAAGAGAGGTTGAACACAACCTTGATCATGGAAGAACTGATTTGATAAAAGCAGTAGATGTTCAGTGTGATTTAACAGATGAGGATCTTTTGGAAGAAATTTACAACATGGTCAAACCTGAATCTGCTACTGTTCAATTAAATTCTCTTCCTTGTTTGTCACTTTAATCCTCACCTGTGAAGGGTGTTGAGCCTTCTTGTGATGCTGATAGTAGTCTAGAAGTGGATGTATACTTGAGTTCCATTGTACATGATTCTGTTCAGAACATTATTGAATCCCCTTTTGAACCTACTATTCAGAATTCACCCATTTTCACCCTTGAATGTGAGTCTTTTAATGTTGAAGTTGAGAGAGAAAGCCATGAAAATAATGCCACACCCTTTGAAGCACTTAGTACTATGTTGTACCTTCATGCGAACTAAACTTTTGATAAATCTGAAACAAAACTAGAAGTGGAAAACACTATATCCATTACTGCTAAAGGGTGCTACTTAAGGGTTAATTTAGGCTATGAGAATTCCATTTTTATCTGCTTATGTTTTGGTGCCCACAATCTTCAATGTTCTGTTAAAAATAAATGGACCAAACACATGTGGTGGTTCCTATTAAGGAAACCACATCCACCTAGTGACTACGGTTAGTTGCTTGGTGAGTCCGGTTGGGGACTTTAAAGCTAGAGCTTCCTGGGAGGAAACCCATGGATTTTTTCTTGTTAATAAATAAAAAAATTTGTGATTAAATAAAGTCTAACTGAATACTTTAAATTCAGTGTTTCATGGGATTCAACCCATGCTCTTTCTTTGTGTTTACTTTTGTTCTGTTCTTATTTTACTTTGAATAAATTGCTGCTTTGCATGCTTATATATGCTCTGTTTTGCTGGATACTTGTCCCTGGTTTATATAATTTGTGTGTCTAGGAATGATGCTGTTGTCATCTAAAGAGTGGAATTCCCATGCTGGAGGTTTAATGAAGACACTTCATTTCAGGGAAGTTTTCACTTTCTGCATTTATTTTCTGCTTCTGTGTGATTTAATAAATTCTGTTTGTTTTAAAAAATTATGTTTCATGTCACTGTATTAGAGGGAGAAAAAATATATGCTTGTACCTCATTTTTAGAATCTGTAGCTCATTGATAAAATCCTTCCACTGCTTGAAATTAAGTGTGTGGGGGGGGGGGGTGGGGGTACATGAAGAGTGTAAATTTAGTTTCATTGAAATTGTTTTGGCTGATGGGTGTGTAGCATGCATCATTCTTATTTATTTAAAACCCATTTTAACCCAATCTGTTAACTTCCTACACCCTTGTCATTGTTCACCCACAAGAGCTACATGAAATTGTTTGAACTACATTGAAATTTTTTATTACTGGACATAAATGTTTATACAAATACTTGGATTTGAACCTGCTGGTTATTTATCCATTGTGGCAAACAACAATCTTTTTGAACTTCATTGAGACCCTTTATTCATGTCATCTATCTACTTAATTGAAAATCTATTTTGAACCTTAATTAATAAATTGTTCTTCATCATATTTGGAAGTCAACTTTGGGGACAAAGTTGGGTTTTAAGTATGGGGGAGAGGGTCAATTCTTGTCTATGCTAAACTGTTCTTTAATGTAAGCCTATCAATTCCCACTGCAACTTTAAAATTTCTTGAAAACAATGGTTAAAATTTTTCAAATTTTTTTCATAATTTTAGGTTTTACATTGTACTCTTTTGGGTCTTGCCTGAGGATAAGTCTTTCATGATGGTTAAGTTATTATTTGAACCTGAAATTAATGAGTTTGGATGATTGATGAGTGGTCTTTCTTGGTGATGTGATGGAAATTTGGTTTAGGTTCTACTTCTGATAGTGATTTGCTTATCCTTTTTATGGAGTTATGGTCATAACCCTTGGAACTGGACGTTTGATTCTGATTCTAGGGGCCTCATTCTTTTCATTTAAATTATTAAAAGTAATTGCTTTAATGAGCCAATGTAAATGATTATATATAAATCCTTTGAAACTGGAGTAATTTGGGCATCTGGGATCCCACGGTGAATCTCTGAGACCTTAGATAGTAGGTGCGTTTCTGTTTACAATAAGCCCTCTGTAAACCTTTAATAAGTGCATTGCACAGTGCTTAGCACAAATTACATGGCTTGGGGAAAATAAATAAAGTGTCTAGGGTCAAAAATGAATTCATTAAGGTGAGGGGAATGATGAACTCCAGATGAAGAAGGGGTCAACTGGTTTTAATGGGAGTCATTTGGGTTGACTCAATAAAGGGGCTAAAAATTATTAATATTTATGTATTTTTTGAAATCAAGGTGATGAGTCAAAGTACAAAGTTCCTTTTGTTAAGATTTTAATTCCACATTTTTTTCCTATTATCACTCTTGAATTTAGAAATTGAGCTTGAATTGAAGTGAGTCACTAGGAAGAGTCATATATGAAGCAGGACACCTTCATTTATGGATGATTCAAGGTTTACTTGATTTCTCTTTGAGTAGTTGTTCTAAGCGAGAGATTATTTGAGGTTATGTTTTCAATAGCCTATGTACACTTTTTGAGTCCTCTGTTGAAACTTCTCTGAACATAGCTGATTTGTATAATTCACACTTTTTCAAAGATGATAAAACATGAGAATATTTGAGGACAAACAATGATTAAGTGTGGGGGAATTTGATGTGGCCTTATTTTTACTCAGTTTGCCACATCTTTTTATTAATTTTTATTCAATTTATTTAATGAATTTAACACTTTTTAATAAATAAATGCACTTTTGTATTTTTATAATTAAATTTGTTAATTATACATTTTTTATAATTAATTGTGTAATTTTAGTCTTTAAAATAATAAATTTTTTCTTTCTTTATTTTTAATATAACTAATTATCAATTATAATAATTACTTATAATCTGTTCATTTAATATTAATTTGTTATTATTATTAATTTATTTATTTGTTAAATAGTTTAATTTTTAATTTTTTTTCGTTACCGTTAGTCAGGTTACCGCTATAATGTAACGGTGACTTTTTTCACCGTTGCGTTTAGTTTTGCTGTCTATCGGTGACCCTGCATGTATCGGTGACCATTGTCACCAACACTGTTTCCTATCGGTCGCCCTTACCTTAGTATAATGGTAACTTTAATTTAATTTACCGGTGAGCTTTTAAATTTATCAGTAGCAATGATCCTTATATTATAATTTTTCAACGATTAGTTCTTTTTTAGTTTGGTTTATTATAATTCTGCTTAGCTTTTTATTAAGTTAAATTTTATTTTAAACAATTATTTAATCAACCTAATTCTAATTAATTAACTTAGACTTTATTTTATTATGTAATCTTCTAATTAAGTTACATTAGAATAGGTTAATTTTATTATTTTACGTGTTTAGTCTTCCAGCTCGTTGTTTAAGTAAATAATTTGTCTTTTTAAATTAAATTAAATGGATCACCCTTAATTATTTGTGTGCAATTAGTTAATTAATTAATTATTTAATAGTTTTTAAACTTTAATTATATTATTTTATGTATGCATATTGGTTAATAACTCGTTTTTATTTGGTTTTAGTCTACCGATGAGGTAGATTATAACTAACGGTGACCCCCGCACTGTCACATCACTGTATAACGGTGACCATTTTGGTACCGGTAACCTTAATTTTTCTTGTATCGGTAGCCTTTTTAATTTTTATTCTCTAAGGTGACCTTTTGGTGTAACAGTGAGCCCTTTATTTTTATTTTATCGGTGAGCTTTACCTCATCGTTACTCTCATCCTCACCGCTAGACTACCTCCGCCTCACCCTCACCGTTACCCGTTTTTATTCTATACCTCACCGTTATTTAATTTTATCACTTTTAGTCCATGTCTTCTCTCAACCTCACCGTTAATTTTTCTTTTTATTTAATTTTCCTCACCGTTATGCAGTAACGGTGACCTCTTACCCCAATGGTTTCCTCACCGTTACCCACCTTTCCTCCCTATACCTCACCATTACTGCCCTCATACCCAAACCTCACCGTTACCCTGCTACAGACTTTTCTTCCCCCTGCCTGCTACTAATCCTTTACAACCATGCTCCCTTCCTACTTGACGCCGCTGCAAATCCCCATCATCTTCACACCGACATCCCACTACAAACCCATTCATCCAGTCATTCCTTTTATCTCTTCTTTCTCGTTGCTTCACCATCACATAAAAAAACTTAACTTAAGATTTTTGAAACCCCAAA
Organism: Viscum album; assembly: GCA_963277665.1. Taxonomy (NCBI): domain Eukaryota; kingdom Viridiplantae; phylum Streptophyta; class Magnoliopsida; order Santalales; family Viscaceae; genus Viscum; species Viscum album. Next base: position 323,393,008 of record OY728132.1, read on the forward strand.
TCACAAGCAAATAAAAATCCCAAAAATCAGAAGAATAAAAACCCTGTATCCACCGGACTTGCTCCACGGCTTCAATCTTTACCATCATAGGAGAACCCGATCCATTTCGCATCGTCATCATCAGGGGGATGAACCACACAGGAGGAGAAATCGGTGGGATTAGGGGGAGCCGAAATCGCTACTGCTTTTCCACAACTCACCGCCGCGCTGAGTTGGAACCACTTACTGGAGTCCGCATATGCTGCACAAAGGAGAGTTTGGTGCCATGCTGCTATCTGAAGTTGCTGCTGGAGTGCGTCGTGCCAGTTATGGAGAGCTTGGACGCCACATCAGGAGAAATCTGAACCCTTCCCCTATTGTGCGTCAATTTGGGGGAGGAGAGTTGACACAAATAATAATAATAATAATACATTGATAAAATATAATAATAAAAGTATAAAAAAAGTAAAGTCAAAAGATAAAAGTAAAAGAAAAAGATAAAGATAAAGTAAAGATAACTTTAACTAAAGTTAACTTTACATAAAATCTATCTTTACTAAGTCAAATAGATATAAAATAAAATATTTTATAAAAATAATAAAATTATACAATTATAATATTACTAAATAAATAAATTATAAATTAAAATATTAAACTAAATTAATAATTAGTGTTTATAATAAATTAATTTACTATTAATTATATAATTTAATTAATAATAATTATAAATAAACTAGAAAATATACTTATTAATTATATTTAAAACTTAAGTAATAATTTTAATTACTCAATTAAAAATTAACTATTTAATTAATTAACCTAACAATTTAATTTCTTTTATAGTAATAATTAAATTATTAATACAATCTAAAATATTATCTTAATTATTTATTTATTTGTGTTTTTTTAACTTTGTTTAAAGTGGATAAAATTAATAACTTTTTAATAATATATATATCACCTTAGTATTATTAAATGAATAATTTTATAAAATATAAGAAATAAGTATCAATCAATTTCTATTAACCTTGTAATAATAACTCTTGACTTAAAAATTAACTAACTTTCTTCCTTTGCGCTTCCATTTATTTATTCTATTTTTCATGGCAGGTTCATTCAAGGGACTTAAACACGTCCAGGTTCATCTAACTAACTCATACGGAGTTAGTTACGAGGAAAACATTCGCGCGACGTGCCTGTCGCGGGTTAAGCGCACGTGTGTGGTGCGTGGGTGAAGAACTCTGGAAGTCGGTGGAAGATGTGGCGGTGACATGCAGCGGAAGACGGTAGTTACTTAAGCAGAGCTAGCAGCATTCTTTAGGGAAACTCTTGGCGACTCTCATTCGACATTCCACGCCAGAAAATACGAGAGCAGAACTCCTGGGAGATGATAGAGTCAAACTGGAGACTAAGGATCCCGAAGGCAGAGCGATATTTAGGGAGTCTTTCTTCATCTTTTCTTAAAGTCTTGTACTCTATTTTTGGATTGTTTTCAATGATATATTTCATTATGAACATGAGTTTATTTTCTATCTCAGGATCTTTAAGCATTGTTGGTTTATCTGTTTAATTTTTCACTTACACTTCGATTGACATCAGAGTTAATCGGTGAGGTCAAATCTGATGTTAAGTCAAATTGTTCACACCTTAATGAAAAAATTTCATAGTTTCAAGTTCAATTGATGAGATTGAACTTGATCTTTTTTTTTGATGCATTAATGTCAAGATAGTTGGAGTTTCACAGCGAGTTTAATTTCAACTATATTCTTTTTCAAACTTTTAATAGACGATGATCTTTAGAGTGGCGAACTCTAAAAGTCATACCTCTTTTTGATGTGTCTTCTGGCGAGGAAGATATATCAACCAATTTCTAAGGTGTGATTCAATTAAATTTAGTGGAGAGTTTTCCTTTTAATCATCAAGTTTGGAATTCCTGAGAAAATAGTTGTTCTTAGCTCCTTGTCTTTGCTAGTTAATGTTAGTTTGATATAATTCTTAGTTTAACAGTACTTAGTATAATTTTATCTCCTTTGTAGAAAATCTTGTTTCCTCATCCTGTCTCAATTTAATTTTAAAAAAAAATTAGAAAATGCACACTCGCTTCACTGCTGACAACAGTGAAGTTCATCTTTGAATAAAACCTAGAATTCTCATCTGTCTTCTCTGTGGATCGACCCTGCACTGCTATACTAGTGTAGGTTAATAAATGTAATTTTGAGGGCCGTGACGACCTCCGACCCCTTCATCCTCCAACCATAATTGAGTCTTGGCTGTCAATCCACGACAGTTGTCCCACATTGAGATACGCCTCTAGAGACCTCCACATCATTTTGTTTAGTTATTATAATTTATCCATTTTAATATATATATTTAATATATACTATTTATTAATATTTTATAATATATATATATATGTATGTATATTAAATTTATTCATTTCTATCAATATTTTTTAACTAATTAAATGTTTAATATTTTTCTTAATTTACTCATTTTTAATTTTTACTTGTTTAATTATTTCATTTTATACATTTTGAATATCTATATATTTAATATATAGAATTTATTAATTTTTAAAATTTTATAAATATATATATATATATATATATTCAATTTATTCATTTTTAACAATAAATATTTAATTATTAAATTTTTTAATATTCTTTTTATTTTTATTTTTTTAATTATTTCATTTTATTATGGACCTTTATCAGTGCTAAAAGAGCACTAATAGTGGATATCATTTATCAGCGCTAAAAATAAAGCACTGATAAATGGTACCCTTTATCAGTACTAAAAATAAAGCACTGATAAAGGGAACCTTTTATCATTATTAAAAAATCATTGATAAAGGCTACCCTTATTAGTGCTAAAAAACACTGATAAAGGGTACCCTTTATGGGTGCTTTTTTAGCACTGATAAAATTTTCCCTTTATCAATTGTTCTTTTAGCACTAATAAAGGTTGACATTATCAATTCTTTTTACAAGTGATGATAAATACCCTCACTGTTAGAGATCTCTTTTGTAGTAGCGAGTCCGTTGCATGCTTGATCACCATGAATATGGAAAAAGTTGCATGAAATACCTCTTCCATGACCAAATATTTCACGCCATCACCATTGATTTCATCTATAAGCATATGGACACCCCCTTCTTTGGGGCTGCCCTACGAAAGTTGAAATTCCACTCTATTGCACGTATGAACGATCTTCTATGACATCGTGAAGGGATGGAAACCTAAAGGTAGATATCCTATGTGATAGGGTCCCTGTGGGTCTTCCCTTGAGTGATCCCATAGTTGGGTAATCCTCTCCCAACCTCTTTTAGCCTATGTCAGGTGTGTGCATGGGGTCCCCCTTTGTGAAATGTTGACCTTGTGTGCAATACTCCAAAGGTGTGAGAAAGCTTGTCCTTGCTCACAATCCTCTATCCTTACACACACTCCTTATTTAAAGCTCCATGACTTGTTTCTATTCTATAACACCATGTTTGAGAACCTCTTGGATGAAAATCCTAGGCCTTGCATGCACCTCTTGTGTAGAACCCTCCAAGATTGTGTGCAACAACTTCTTAGTCCCTCATGAGGTGTTTCCTATGCCTCTAGTGCATGAATTATTATACCTTTCACTTCTAAGAATAAGTATGCTAATCCTCCGTGCTTCCCAGAACATGAATTCTAATGTGTAACTCGTGACTAACCACTCCTACACACTATTCCAACCTAAAAAAGTGAAATCCACGACCCTCCCAGAGGTTCATGATCTAAAATTATATAAGCCCAATGGGTGAGGAGTGAGTCCCCCACATCTGTGTTGAATGATTCAAAACTCCCAAGCACTAATTTCCTCAAGAAATAAAATTAAAAAAAGTATTACACCATTAAATGTACAAGGGATTCCCCATGTAGGATCATCATGGGATGCCACCTCATCCAACCCTAGTACACATGACCACTTTCACGAGCTCCTTGGATAGCTCGCATGAGTAAACCCCACACATCCTTGATAGGATGCTCCTTGTATGACACGAAATGAATGAGATATTCCTCACACAGAATGAGACCATCCTCAAAAGAAATTAAATCCTCTTTATGTAGCTTCAAATGCACAATCCCCACACCATCACTCATTGGTGCATCTTTCGTGACACAATCGGTTGGTCTACTACTTCCTCTTGTTTCTCACACTAATCATGAATCACATGGTCTTAGAGGTTAGAAACGACCATGAAATCCAACATCCACTTTTATAGGCCACTCCTATGCATAATCCCAAACATGTACCATCTGATGGGCCACCTCCTCAGGTGTAATCCCAAACACACCATCTCAAACTATGTGTGATTTGATTCCTAAATAACTGGATATGTAGGAAACCTCTATGAGGTCTAAACCCAACACTCTTTATATTCCATACATCCCACCCAACACCCCATATATTATATCCATTCTATCCATGTCACATCCATGACTTATATTAAAAAAAATTCATTTAATTTCCATTCTTGCTTTGTTTTGGGGGTTTCCAAATCTTTTTTTGCGGAAAGGGTGAGTTTTCATGATTTTGGCTAAACCGTGAGCCCATTTATAGATTTAGAAACCAATTTCTTTTTCTTTTATAAGTTTTTCATTTTTTAATATTTTTCACCCATTAAAATTCCTAAATGGCCTCCCCTGACCTATTAACACCACCATTTCAATTTGGACCCTTTACGAATCCATAATAATGGTGGATTTCAGGTTTTATTTAGGGAATTGGGCTAGCCCAAAATCCCATTTCTAGTTTTTTTACTTATTGATTCCAAATGTAACCCAAGACCACTAAACCCAGCCGCATGCCCCTCTTATTTACCCCCATATTTGGAGCTCGTTTCCATCACTATTTAGTATAGAACATCATAGGGTTTCTCAAATTGACCATATTTGAAGAGGTAACTTCTTTCCTTCTTAAATCTCTCAATTCATACTATTTTCATCCATTACAATTCCTAATTTGACCCTTCCTCATCCTCTTAGAACCTAAAATTCATGTCATCCCTCCAAGGTGCTCAAAACCGCTTTGGAACCCCATTTGAAGGGGGATTTGGTGGAGGAACTTCAAAGAATCTAAAGTAAGTGTCTCTCCTTAGTTCTTCCCCTTTCTATGAAGTTAATTTCAATTTTCTTGAAGTTAAAAATGACCAGGGGGTAGGGTTTCGAACCTAGGGTTTAAACTTGTCTTTTATTGGTCAATTATTGTGGTTTTAGGTTTGATATAAGTCCCTCTTGGTGCGACGATGGTGCGACTTGATATTTTGCACGGTGATTCAAGGGTTTCCTTTGATTTGGTTGGTGATTCAAATGTTTTTGAAATAATCGTGTATTATAATTCTGTATTTATCATATTTTCAGGTTTATCTCATTTTATGATTATTGAAAAAATTAGTTTTACTGGTGTTTTTATTGCAATTAAATTTTAAATGCCAATTTGGTGTGAAATTGGGGGTTTTGAAAAGAAACGTGTTATTGGTTTATTTAGGGCAACCCTAAAAATACGTAGTTGTTTTTATTAAACTATAATAGGGCTGAAAATACTATTTATAATGTTTATCTCCTTTTGTTGTTGCTACAAAAAAAATTTTAATGGTTTTTGTAAAGAAAGTGATGTTTTGGTGACACTTTTGTGTGAAAATGGAAGTTTTACAAAGTTATCACTTCTTGTTTAACATTGGTCTACCCTAAAATTGATTTGTTGTTTTCATTGAAATTTATTGGGATGAATTTACTATTTTGGTAACTTAAAAGTGTGCACATAGTGTACAAGTGGGGTTCTTAAGGGGTTTTGTGTGCAAAACAATACGAGATTTTGAAAAATTATTTCATTAAAAATCAAAGTGTTCGTTTGTTTTTTAAGTGGTATAAAATGTGATAGCTACTATACTGGGTTTATGTGACCAGTAGTGGTATTTTACAAAAAATGGATATGTGTTTCATGCTGAAATTGTTTGAGTACAAAGGGGGAAGCCCGAGTATCTAGGTGGGGTGGATGTGTACTAGTAAAACTGGTGGATTAAATAGGTTTTGTCCCTATTCCACCTAGCATTTGGAGAATGAAAACTCTAACTAAACTATGTGGATGATTATTATGGACCACTAGGTTATGGGTATGTTCCCTACTAGTGGCTCATGCATGGGAAAACAAGGAACGTATAATGATGGCAATTGGGGATAGTCTAGGCCACTTTATTGAATGGGATGGCTCAGACCCAATACAATGGGGCCCCAAGGTTCGGATCAAGGTAGAAATTGAGGTGTCAGAGCCCCTAATAAGGGGAATGTTCCTGAAAGTCGAAGATTCCAACACCTGGATATCTTTTGAATTTGAGAAACTCCCACTCTTCTACTTTTTTTGTAGTCATCTTGGCCACCAGGAAAGAACATGTACCTTAAAACATAAGAGTGGATCAGGTGACATCACCCTCCAATATGGCCATTGGATCTATGCAGAAATGAATAAATATGCTTTCATCCCTGAGACGGAAAAACAAAAGGACCGTGACCATCTCACGTTGGCACATAACAGTCAGGAGGAACCTACACATGGACAAGCCATTATGCTAGGACCTACCGATTTCTCCAAAGCTGACTATGCCACTCAAAGAGAAGCTGGAGTTCATCCTAACCACTTGAAGGACAAAACTCAACCATCCACAAGGTCAGTGACGAGGAAAAAAGAACCACCAAGGCAATTCTCAACGCCAATGCAGATGCACTTCGAGCCACCAGATCCAGATTCGGATCCACAATCGTCCGTAACTGATAAAACACCAACGGAGGCCCATGGAATGAAGAGAACTCCAATGCTGGTCCCAATCACCCATCGCACATGGAAAAGGGTGAAACATGGAGGCAGCGATGGTCACAAGGAAGACCCTAACCCCAGGGTCAAGAAACGACAAACTGAAACATGCCAATTGGGGAGGAATCCCACCAAAAGATGGAAAATTACAAGTGACGAAATGAGTCTGGAGGAACCAAAGGCGGCGGTGGGTGAGACCCAGCCCCGCCTAGAGCAATGATTGTGTTATGCTGGAACTGTCATGGGCTTGGCAACCCACGAACGGTTTGCATGATTTAGCGCAATTGCGCTCAAAGTCGCCCCGATATGGTTTTCCTATCCGAAACCATACTGGAAAAAAAGAACACCAATGGTATTGCTCTGAAGTGTAGCTTCCAAGGCTACTTTCCAGTGCCCAGACAAGGCCATTCTGGGGGCCTCTATCTCCTATGGAAGGACAATATTGACGTTAAAATTTTGTCTTTCTCCATGCACCACGTGGTTGTGACTATTCAAACGGACTTGCACCCACCCTGGACCTTTGTGGGATTCTATGGCTGGCCATCCCATTATGATAAGGGTAAGTCATGGGACCTTCTCTGCAAGCTGTGACAAGATTTACCTAGCCCTATTCTTTTTGGAGGTGATTTCAATGAGATAATGTTCCATAAGGAAAAGAGAGGCAGAAGTTTTCGACACTCAGCCTCGATGTCTAACTTCAAAGACACTGTCACTAAGGAGAACCTGGTTGATTTGGGTTCATAGGTAATCCTTTTGCATGGTTCCACAACAATACTGAAGGTACTCGCATTGCTGAGCGTCTTGATAGATTTTTGGGTTCTACTTATTAGATCAACATGTTCAACATGTTTCATGTTGGCCACATGGCCCTTAAATATTTGGATTACTGCCCAATTCTCATTAACTGTTTTCAAGGCGAACGAAATTGAAAACTCAATAGACCCTTCGGGTTTGAGATATTCTGGGAAAAAGACCAGGAATGTGAAGAGGTGGTTCGATCAAGTTGGAAGAGTTCCCAGGAAGATGTTGGCCTCAATCTCCAACAGGTTGATTCCGGTCTGAGATATTGAAGCAACAAGAAATTCCACCAACCTAATAGGCATTGTGATGCCCTTGAAAAGAAGTTTCACAACTTACTCAGGAAACCCCCATCCAATGGAAACATCTCCAGGATTGGTGCCACTCAAATAGATATGGACGGGGCCCTTCGTGTTAAGGAAAGCTTTTGGTCCATGTGGGTGCGTGACATCCATATTAAAGAGGGAGACGCTAATACAAGATATTTCCACCTGAAAGCATCAGCTAAGTGCCGAAAAAACTCTATCAGGAGCCTTTCACAATATGATGGAAGCAAAGTTTCTGACACTTGCGGAATTCACGATGCTTTGGTAGGATATTTCCAGAACCACTTCTCCACAGGGACTCCTTTCATGTTTACTAAAGTGGAAGAATGCATCAGACCCGTGATCACCAAGAAGATCAACCAGAAGCTTACAAAAGATGTGATGAATGATGAGATACACCGGGCCTTGAAGCATATCCACCCCACTAAGGCCCCAGGACCGGATGGTTTTCACACCCTATTTTTTAAACAATACTGGCACATTATTAGTCCCGACATCTGCAAAATGATAAAAAACATCTTGGCGGGGAATACAAGCATTTCTTCCATCAAGGAAATGGTCCTCGTCCTCATCCCCAAAATCAAGAAACCTTAGGCGATCCCTGATTTCAGAACTATTAGTCTCTGCAATGTCTCTTATAAGATCTTCTCAAAAATCCTTGTCAATCGGCTGCATCCTTGGCTTCCTAATATTATTACTGAAAACTAGAGCGCCTTCGTGGACAAGAGGCTGATTACTGATAATGAAATTGTGGCCCATGAAGTGTTCAACTCTATGAAAAATCGCTCCACTGTGAAAAGAGGAACCATGGCCTAGAAACTGGATATGACTAAATCCTTTGATAAAGTGGAATGGTAGTTCCTTAGAGCTCTGATGTTGAGAATGGTCTTCTGCACTAAATGGATAGAAATTTTCATGCACTGCATCTTGACCATCTCTTTTAGAATCGAGGTCAATGGGGAGATCACCAAAAGATTCACCCCAACTTGTGGCTTACGCCAGGGAGATCCTCTCTCCCCTTTTCTCTTCATTTTGGTGGCTGATGTTTTCTCTAACCTTATTTCCAGGGCTGCATCCTCTAAATCTATTCATGGTGAAAAGGTCTGTTGTGAGAGTCCACAAGTGTCACATCTCTTCTTCACGGATGACTACCTACTTTTCTCCAGATCTACTGTTAATGAATTCCGGGTGACCAGCCAAGCAATCCAGCAATATGAGAGGGCGTCTGGACAGTCTGTTAATCACAGAAAATCGGAAATCTCCATCAGTGCAGGGGTGCCTTCTGCCAAGAGAGCTGAGATTTGTGCATCTGCAGGCATCCATTTGGTCGATAAACACCAGAAGTATCTCGGACTCCCTACGGTGATTGGACAGTCCAAAAAAGAAATCTTTGCAGCTATGGTGGATAGTATTGAGTAAAAAAATCAAGGCTGGACCCCAAAAAGCATCTCCAAAGCTGGCAAAGGAACCCTCATTAAAGCTGTCATTCAGTCTATCCCCAGCTACTTTATGTCGATGTTTAAGCTCCCGGTGGCCATCGGCAACCTGATCCATTCACATACTGCCAACTTCTGGTGGGGGAAAATGATGGAAGAAATCAACCCCACTGTTTGGCCTGGGAGAAACTCTGCAAACCCAAGTCGGAGGGAGGGATGGGATTCTGGAATCTTCTTCTGTTCAATAACGCACTGTTGGCCAAGCAAGGATGGTGCCTTCTTAACCATCCATCATATTTATGTGCATAGATACTCCGTTCCAAGTACTTTTCCCACATGGACTTCTGTGGTTCATTTCTTGGCCCCCGCCCTAACATCCTCTGGAGAAATATTTGGGGGTCCTGAAATCTCCTACAAAAAGGATTGGGCTGGAGGATTGGAAATGGATCATCTGTAAACATCTGGACCGATCCCTGGATTTTTGATAAGGATGGTTTGCAGGCCACATCCCCTTCTTAACCAGGTCTTGAAGACACCACTTTCAACTGCCTCTTTTCAGACTAGGGCCCGGGATGGTGTGTGGAAATGGTCCAGGAATGGTTTAATGAAAGAGACCAAAGAATTATTCTGAGCATCCCCTGGGTCCCTAATGCAGGCCCCGACCATATTTTCTGGACCAATGATTCTTCAGGCGAGTACACGGTGAGATCCGGGTACAAACTGGCTCTTGTCATTCACTCTTGTGACCATGACGATGGACCATGGAAAGCGCTCTGGAAGATCAATGTCCCCCAAAAAATATGTCAATTTTGTTGGCAGGTGTGCATAGGCACCCTACCTACCATGAGCCTCCTTATTTACCGACATATGGATAGAGTTGAATCATTCCCTTTCTGCCCGAATATTCCTTAAATTTATTGGCACGCCATCATTCACTGTCCAGGAGCCAAGAAAATTTGGAATAAATGGGGCTTGGATTCAGAGGCTTCACTGGACATTGCCTCTGACCTCCCTGATCTTCTGATGCACTGGTGTTCCTCTCTTTCATCGGCTAATGCAAGCTCTCATTGCACCATGGCTTGGATCATTTGGGTTCAGCGTAACGATTCGGTTTTCCACCATGTTCATTAGCCTCCCGAGTTCTGGATTGAACGAGCCACTTCATGGATTGAGGTCTGGAAGGACAGAAAAGGACACTTTTTTCCAGGTGTTAGCCCCTCCTGTCCTCCTCATTGGACCCCCCCTCAAAGAAGGGAGTATTAAGCTTAACGTGGACGCTTCTCTCCCCAAGGATGGGCCTGTTGCTCTCGGCCTCCTAGATCGAAATCATCTGGGGCTGATCATTGTAGAAAAATATGAACCACATCATGCCTTCTGGGAACCGGCAGTTGTTGAGGCCTATGCCATTCTTGCAGGGATGATGCTCACTATGGAACATGGATGGGCTGATATCATCATTGAGTCTGACTTCCTTTCTGTTATCAATGCTATTAACCACAATGACACCGGACTTCAGGCCTTTGGCTTCATTGTCAGGAGAATCCGCTCGCTACACCAAAGATTCTCTTGCTGCACCTTCTCCTTTATCAAAAGGGAAGGAAACCATGCGGCCCATCAGCTGGTGGCCTCAGGCCCCTTCGCTGTCAACCATCTATGGCTAGACAATTTCCCTTCTTGGCTCTGCTTATGTACTGTTGCTGATTTTCTTCATTAATATTATCCTTCCTTCTTTTCAAAAAAAGGTACGAGGTTCATGGGGCCCGAGACTATCTAGTGCCTAGGGGTGTTCCCGATTTTGTTCCTCATTTTATTTGTGGTATTTTCCATTTTTTTAGAGGTGTTTTTGGAAGTAATTTATAATAGCTATAATTTCTATTTAAATGTGTTAACATTCTGAAAATTTTAGCTTGAAAACTGTTTTCAATTAAAAGTTTCATTTCTTGGAAGTTATCACTGCTTTTCTTTGCGTATTAAAACTGCTTGCTTTTTCACATTGTATTGCATGCTATTTGGAATCATTGGGTGGTATCCTATTTGGATTATTCTCACACCCTACATACACACATTGGGTGTAAGTAGACTTTATTATGCTTGACTTAGGTAAAGGGAAGGCTATGGGTGATGGAGGATCAGGGTGATAGTTATCATCCTTGTTGCGTAGTTGTGGAGACGACTTGTGGGTGATGACCCAAATATTGTGTGGAGTCCTTGGGTCTATTTTTATGTTATTTATTTGTGTCTATGGACCTTTTTTTGTTCATTTTAACTTATTTATTCAGTTCTGTATTTTTGTATAAACCTTGTTTGTTATGAATTTTTCAGATTCAGTTTATCAAATATTTTTGATGTTTTATGTATACATATTCAGGTAAATCATTCCCAAACCAAGATAAATGATACCCGAGAACTTGTTCCAGCTTGTGGAGATAGGGAACTCCCTTCAGGCCTTATCATAAACTGGACTTGGTTCTTGTATTGGTGGCAACCAAATTTAGTTCATGACAAAATGGTATCAGAGGAGGTTAACTCTCTTTTGGTCACGTTATTTGGGGAATAATCAGGATAGCATGGAGTGAGGATTGTCAATACTTGGCATACTAGTTATGAGTAATGTGGCTGATCACCACACCTCATGATGGGATTCAAGTCGCCATAGAATTTGGGACTTTTCTGAGTCCTTTGGTTTTCTTGGTTTGATGATGATTAAGGGAAATGAAAAGAGAGTTGGGTTAATGGTCTTTGTGAGCTTGCAGGGTCTAGCAAGCCATGTGGAGCCAGGTATATTTCCCTAGAAAAATCTCCGTGATGGTGAAGTGATTGAAGTATGACCTCCAACCATATGTCCAAGTCACCCATCAAAGCTAGTTTCCCCTTGCATTGTCTTGTGTCCTTGAGTTTTGAAATCTTGGAAGTTAGGTTTTAAAACAAAAATGGCATGGTTTTAAGAAGCATAATATTTTTTTGAAATGATTTTCTAGTAAATAAGAAAGGTTTTGAATTGTTAAATGGTGGAACTAAGTTTTCGGAATTGTTTTGAAATGGAAAATGGTCTATTTACATCTCTTTGGAAAGCAGAAAATTCTGTTAAAGTTGGTTTTGAAAAAGTGTTTCCAATAGAGTTTTCTAAAATATTGAGAGGTGTTTTAATGGGATGATATGTTTGGAAATTAATTTTTATGACTTTAATGTGAGTTTTAATTTAAATTATTGTTCCTTTTTGAAAATTTTGAAAAGCAGTAATTTGGGTTTGATTTTGTGGTTAGCAGTTTTGAGAAAAAGGAGGTATTGGTTGGCTATTTTGGTTTTGAAAATTGGAAAGAATTTTTATTTTAACCTTTGATATTTCTATGAGCGACCACATGCATGGGGTTATATGGGATGATGGATGGTTTATGGAATGGATGGATGAGTTCTTGGATGGATATGAGGAGGGTACTCAATGTGGCATAGAAACATGCATGTGTGAGGCCCATGGGGTACCATTGGTGGATACGCTAACCGCTGGACCGTTTATTTTCAAAAAAATGATTTTAAAGAAAAAACTTGATGTCTTGATGACTATTTTGGGATGGTGTGTATTATGTGTTTTTGAAAATTTTGATGTTGTGGGTTGTTTTGAGTCCAAGAACCCCTCCTGTTTGAACTATGTTTTGGGTTTCTATTTGGTCAGAAAGTTGTGTTGAAGGGATGGTTAGTGGTCTCTTTTGAGAAATGTTTTGGGACGCCTTTATGGTGGTTCCATTAATTTTTTTGTATCTGGTTTGTGGTATATCTTGACCAATAGAACATCTTGTTTGGGTCCTTGGGTTCAATCGTTGGATAAGGTATTCCCCATTGAGGCTTAGTGCACAACTGAAGTGCAACCCGGATTGTTTTGCCATTTGAAGACCCTCTAGTTGATCAATATAAGGAATATTTTTCTCAATATTTTTAGATTGAGTCTTCAATCTTTCCTTTCTTGGTTCTTTGTATCCTCTTGTAGTGGGATAGTGATCGTGGAAGGTTGAAAGAGACCTTATCTTCTTATGTTTCCTGATTTTCCGAAGGTGGAAGTGATCTTGGGTTGTTAGAATGGATGAGTATCTGGATGGTGTCTAAGAGGTACTCTCAGTCCTTCATAGTATATTTGAAGAAGGAGTTCACATTAAAATACCAATGTGGGAAATATGGTCATGAGAGGATATATTGACCACTTTCTAGAATTGTGTGTTGTTTGGGGATGTTGTATAAGGCCCCTCTCCATGCGTTGTTTATATCAGTTGCAGTGGTCATGTTCGGTGATGCCTTGTCATGTTATGCACTCGATTGACCATAAAGGTGAAAGTCGTGAAATCCTCTGAGAGTCTCTGTTATGTTGGGAGAATGTATCCCTTGGAAAAACATCAAAATATTCCATTTTAGAGGAAGGTGAGTATAGGTGTTATTTACTTCTATTGTTTCCCACCTGAAGAAACAAGGTGTGATATGTGTGCATCTTCTAAAACCTTGTTTCAATGAAATATCAGGTTATGGTAAAGTGAGTTGGGAATGTGTTATGTCTTGGAAAACTTATCGAGGATTGCGGTGTAGTTGTTGGTGGCACCGAAAGAAGAATTCTCTTCCAGGGGTTTCTAAATCCAAACTCTGAGGCCGAAGATGCATCAATCATTTGAGCTCCAGCCATAGGTCTCAGAGAGAATTTGGCTCATAGTCATGAGAAATCCCATGGTCATTTAAACCCTTGTAAAAATTCTTATCCTCAGTATTAAATATAAGAAGATTTTAAACCTCTGGTGTCATCATCTTTCTTCTGTTGTTACTGTTCGTTGGAAATAGGTGGAGGGCCTTGTACCCATGTCATCGCCCAATGTTATTCTCCCCCCCTTTGGTTTCCATTGAGTCTTTGGAGAATGGTTGAGAATTTGGCTAGATAGGCATAGAACACATTTTGTGCATGATTAGTAGTGACTGTGTGCTAGGAATCCATGTGGAAAGAATGATCTACATAGTTAGTGCACGATTTCCCAAACCATGCAGACTAACCATGCAACCTTCCCAAATCTTTAAATTTTTGGGTCTTTCTGTGTTGGAACATGCTGGTCGGTTAAGATAGTTGGTTCTTATGATGGGGAGACCCACTATGATTCTCATTTATGTTCCTTCGTAAATTTTCAATGAAAATCTACCCTTTGTACTGGGGAGTCCTTTCAGGCCTCCCCCTGTTAGTGTCCTGATTCTGTCTTAGAAAAAATATAGGATGTCTCTTATGGTGGGGAGCCTATTTGTGTCCCCCAATACCAATAATTTAGATTTATCCACGTTCTTGGCTTGGTTGTAGGTATTCTCATTCGGAGATATCTAGCTACCAACATCATCATTGAGTAAAAGTTGGGATTAGAGAGTTCCCAATGGGTTAGTTAAAGTAAGGTAAGTGTAACCTTGTTTCAAGTTGTTGTTCGTTTGGGTTAATTGCTTGAGTCTTGTTCAAATAGTGTTTAAGGAGTTTTGTTTTGGGATAAATTATGAAGTTGATTGATAATTTTAGGAAAGTGTTTTAAGTTTTGGTTGTGGGAGTTTGGCCTTTGGGGGCAAATCTTGGCAAAGAAGTACATCATGGTTTATTGGTTGGGTTTGGTTTTTGTATTTGGTCTTACAGTGGCTTTCTGAGGACGAAAAGTTTTCATGGGGGGGGGAGAATTTTCACATCCATGAATTATTTTATTTTATTTTCATTTAATTTCCTTTCTTGATTTGTTTTGGGGGTTTCCCAAGCATTTTTGGAGGAAAGGGTGAGTTTTCCTGATTTGGGCCAAACCGTGAGCCCATTTCCAAATTTAAAAACCAATTTTGTTTCTTTTATAATTTTTTAATTTTTTAATATTTTTCACTCATTAAAATTCCAAAATGGCCTCCCTTGACCTATTAACACCAAAATTTTAATTTGGACCCTTTAGAAATCCATAATAATGGTGGATTTCGCTTTTTATTTAAGGAATTGGGCCAGCCCAAAACCTCATTTACAGTTTTATAAAAATTGTTTAATTAATAACTTATTCAATTTTAAGGGTATTTTGGTGATTACTAGTGTCACCCAAGCCCACTGAACCTATATTCATGCCCCTCTTCTTTCCCCCCCTCTTTGGAGCTCATTTCCATTGCGATTTAGTACAGAACATCATATGGTTTCTCAAATTGACCAGATTTGAAGAGGTAACTTCTTTCCTTCTTAA
Organism: Viscum album; assembly: GCA_963277665.1. Lineage (NCBI taxonomy): Eukaryota > Viridiplantae > Streptophyta > Magnoliopsida > Santalales > Viscaceae > Viscum > Viscum album. The sequence continues at coordinate 323,408,594 of OY728132.1, forward strand.
CTCTCTCAGTTATTACTTCTTTTCCTCCATTATAGTCCCCAATTTGACCCTTCATAGTCATATTAGAACCTAAAGTCCATGTAACCCCTCCAAGGTTCTCCAAAATTCTTTGGAACTCCATTTAAAAGGGGATTTGGTGGAGGAACTTCAAAGAATATCAAGTAAGTGTGTCTCCTCCTTAGTTCCTCCCCTTTCCATGAAGTTTATTTTAATTTACTTGAAGTTAAAAATGACCACGGGGTAGGGTTTAGAACCTAGGGTCTAACCTTGGCTTTTATTGGTCAATTCTTGTGGTTTTAGGTTTGATATAAGTCCCTCTTGCTGCGACGGTGGTGCGACTTGATTTTCGCACGACGATTCAAGGGTTTCCTTTGACTTGGTAGGTGATTCTAATTTTTATGCAATAATTGTGTATTAGAATTATGTATTTATCATATTTTTAGGTTTATATCATTTTATTATTTCTTCAAAAATTAGTTTTACTGGTTTTTTTATTGCAATTTAATTTTAAATGCCAATTTGGTGTGAAATTTGGGGTTTTCCAAAGAAATGTTTTATTAGTTTATTTGGGGCTACCCTATAAATACTTAGTTGTATTTATTGGACTTTAATAGGGCTAAAAATAATGTTTATAATGTTTATCCCCTTTTTTTGTTGATTCAAAAATGGGGTTTAATGGTGTTTGTAAAGAAAGTGATGTTTTGGTGACACTTTTGTGTTAAAATAGAGGTTTTACAAAGTTATCACTTCTTATTTAACATGGGGCTGCCCTAAAATTGATTTTTTGTTTTCATTGAAAATTATTGGGCAGAATTTACTTTTTTTGAAACTTACAAGAGTGCACATAGTGTTCAAGTGGGGTTTTTAATGTATTTTGTGTGCAAAATAATATGGGATTTTGAGAAATTGTTTCATTAAAAATAAAAGTGTTCATTGTTTGTTTTAAGTAGTATAAAATGTGATAGATACTGAACAAGGTGTATGTGACCATTAGTGGTGTTTTACATTAAAATTTATATGTTTTTCATGCTGAAATTTTTTGAGAAAAAAGGGGGAAGCCTGAGTATCTAGGTGGGGCGGATGTGTACTAGTACAGCTAGTGGACGAGATAGGTTTTTTCCCTATTCCACCTAGAATTTGAATAATGAAAACTCTAAATAAACTATGTTGATGATTATTTTGGTCCAATATGTTATGGGTATGTTCCCTACTAGTGGCTCGTGCATGATAACAGATTTTACTATGGTTAATTTACATTGAGGTACGAGGTGCATGGGGCCCGAGACTATTTAGTGCCAAGGGGTGTTGTCGATTTTGTTCCTCATTGTATTTGTGGTATTTTCCCTTGTATTGGGGTGTTTTGGAATTAAATTACAGTATATTTCATGTCTATTTAAATGTTCTAACATTATGAAAATTTTAGCTCGAAAACTGTTTTCAATTGAAAGTTGCATTTCTTGGAAGTTATCACTTCTTTTCTTTACATATTAAAACTGCTTTCTTTTTCACATTGTATTGCGTGCTCTTTGGAATAATTGGGTGGTATCCTATTGGTAATAGGGTCACACCCTACTTACACCCCTTAGGTGTAATTATACTTTATTATGCTTGACTCAGGTAAAGGGAAGGCTATGTGTGATGGCCGTTCAGGGTGTTAGTTCTCATCCTTGGTGCGGAGTTGTAGAGACGACTTGTGGGTGATGACCCCATGTCGTGTGGAGTCCTTGGGTCTATTTTTCTATTATTTATTTGTGTATTTGGACCTTTTGTAGTGCATTTTAACTTATGCATTCAGTTCTGGATTTTTGTATAAACCTTGTTTGGTATGAATTTTTCAGATTCAGTTTATCAAATGTTTTTGATGTTTTATTTATACATATTCGGGTAAATCATTCCCAAACCAAGATAAATGATACCTGAGAACTTATGCTAGCCCGTTAGGATAGGGAACACTGTTAGGGACTTTTCACAAGCTGGGTTTAGTGCCGGTATTGGTGGCAACCAAATTCGGTTCGTGACAATCCAACCCTTCATCCACATTTACACATATTTTTAACCAGGCTGCCACATCTGGGTGAAATCATGCCACCCACCTAAGAAGCTCCCTTGTGTAAGACCCATCCACTTCAATATTTATCCTAGTAGAACCAAGGCATCTCAATGTGTAATATGAACACAATCCAACCAAATAAACTCTTCTTGTAAAGGGAATCTTATATCCATAATCCCATCACCACCATAGAACTACAAGGGTTTTGATCCCTGTCTTCAAAATATGGTACGTAGGATGCCTATTTGAGCTTTAATCCCAACCAATGGTAAAATTTGGTCCCCCCCTCCTATGGGGTGTAATTCCATGATCCAACTTCAAGGGAATTATAATCAGCATTCACGGTGTGACATCTTCCCTTTATGGGGGCACACCTCATAAGATCCGCCTCCATGGGGCGTTCTGATCCATCCATCTAGTAAAAATTTCAGTAATTCCCTCCTAGGGGTATACCACCCTAATCTACTTCTTTAGGGTGTTATGATAATCCTCATTCTGTCTTCATAATATGTTAAACTAGTGACACATCTCATGATGCTACCTCATTCTGAACATGGGATTCCTGAGGTGAAATCCTTGGATGATATGCGCTTACAGCATCCGCTACCTCAGGCTAAAAAAGGGATTCCTGAGGTGAAATACATAGAAGATATTCCTTTGGCATCAAATACCCGGTGATTGACATGGGATGCCTCAGGTTCTGCACCTGATATTCCTCTATACAGGTGACCAATGTTCCTAGCATTCATACATTCCAGTGATTCCCAATGTGACTACTCTCCTGAATGGAGGTTACAACCCTATCAGGCCACCGTGTAATATTTAGATAGAAACAGTGTAATTAACCATTATCCACAAAGATATGACATTGGGAATTATATTCATGATTATGTATTAATCTATGAGGGAAACTTGAACTAGGAGAAAATTTATAAGGAGGAATCTAGGGATAGAGGAACTAAAAGCCCATCATCCCATTTCAATCAAGGAGTAGACATCATCAATGAAAGTGATGAATGTTGTTTGCCTTTTTAAAGTGGGAATGTGGGGTCAAAATTTAGTGCCATCATGAATCAACATGCGAGGTAGGGTTCCCTGATGAAAGATTTAAAAACAAATACTCTATATAAAGAATATATTATTTTTCATAACTGAGAGGAATATTGGGATATACTAATGCATGAAAAGGCACAAGACTGAGATTACAACCCTATTTAAACTAGGGTTCATCAAATAAATTTGAAAATCACTATAATAAAGATGCATATTCCTATCAATGAAGGTTGATGGAATATTGAAAATGAAAACCAGGATCGAGCCCATATTCATGCTCTAACCATGGTTCATTGGTATATTTTATCATTCACCACATCGTAAGATCATATACCTTCTAGAAAAGGTACTAAACATATCACATTAACTTATAGGGTCTAGACATATAATCCTTCTCCTATCGATGAAAGAATGTAATAGTATCCTTAAGAGGTTTTATAGGAGGAAGACCATATTCCTTCTCCCATTCGAGATGTCCATCAACGCATTCTAGTATCGAATGAACAATTGAATAGGGATCATATTCCTACATCAACTAGGGTTGACCGATATATTTTGGTAACCACCCAAAGGAATGCTTATATTCCTACTAAAAATGCAAAAGATCATAAGCACACTAAATTAAATTCTCCACAGCGAGTCCATATTCCTATGATAGAAGACTAAACATACTCAGGTGATTTCCATGTAACATGCTCATATTCTTGCATGATCTTAGACATAAGGTCAACATATTTTTAGCACAATAAAGGATGATTCTTATATTTCTGACCTCCTTAATACCAGCATCCTTGAAGAAATACAATGAAAATACGAAGCATTTTAAGGATCCATTAACTCTTTATCTAAAGTAAAATTCCATACCTACCACTACAGTCCTCATCATGGTAGCATAGAGATGGATTATAGGGATCTTACCCTTGAAATACACTATGGAAAACCTATCCATAGAAATATCTCACATAGGAATGGAAATAATCCTCTTTTTTACAATATTTCATATAGATAGGTTCTCTACACACTAAGGATAACCATATATTGTGCCCCATCAACCTCTAACAAAACCCCACATCAGTCAGTGGGTGACCTAGAGCAATAACCAATATCCCTACCTTATAAATGTTGTGAGAATCTATCCATAGATAATAAAAATCTATGTTCTAACAAGGTAAATTAATACACCTCATATGAGGATGAATCTTGCATGATCATTTTGAAAGAGTTGGTTGAGAACAACCTACCAACTATGTTATAGCCCTTCTCCACCCCCAATTTTGGTTTCCCACAAGACTTAAAATAGGATTATGTACCTTAATTACACAAAAAAATTATTTTAAACCTTTCAATGGTTTTGTTGGTCGGAGTGGATACTCAAGAGGGGGGTGAATTGAGTTCCAATTAAAATTTCTGTTAAAATATTGTCTATTTAAAATACCCCAATTTATAAAACAAGTTAAACTATTGTGAATTTATACAGATTGTAAATGCTTACTTAGCTTCTCAAAGATTGATTAGGTCTCAGTTAATTTAACCACAAGATCAAACTAAAATTTTAAAATAACCTATTGATTTACAATAAGCGTAAACACTTGCTAATTTAACTATCAAAGTATCTTTAAAATAGTTTTGTATTTCAAAGTAATACCAGCGGAGTATAAAAGATATATGTAGTATACTTTAAACTTAAACTAAAGATGCACAACAGATGTAACAAGAGGTTCAGTCTCAAGCTAAGACATAGTCCTCTCAAATTTATATAAATTTGATCCACACCCTGGATCGGGGTTAACAACAGTTTACACAACTGTCCAGGCCACACAGGGACCTCTACCACTATACTTTGTGGGAAACAAAATAGAGCTCAGGCCACACAAGGACCTCTTCCACAGTTGACATGGGTAAACAAGAGTTAAGAATTTTAGAGTGAGGATTTTGATATCCTTCAGTTCAGTGTAGGAGACAGTGTGTGTGTGAGATATACAGAGTACACCACACTGCTCGAAAGTAAATAAACAAATCACTTAGAGAGAATAGATAAGAGTTTAGAAAGCTCTAGTGATTAGCAATGCAGCTCTGGACTTGTTGGATTCAGCAGAATTTCTTCTTAGTTCTTCTCTGGTTTTTCTATTGAAAAACAGAGTGTCATAGTTCATCTTGTGTTCTATAGGAGTGAAAATGATCTCTTGATTCGTCGTGTGTTCTTCAGTGGTGTTGGATTTCACTCATGAGAGTTCTTTGAAATTCTTGCAATCTCTTTCTTTCTCAGGATTGTTTTTTTGTTCAGCACAGTGCTCTTGGGTGTATGTAAGTTCTTCTTGTTGTATCGTCACACTTGCACACCACTGCTTACACTTGTGCATGTACTTCATCTCAATCTTCCTTATATTCCACTCGTTCTGGCAGTAGGAATTATTCCGTTTTCATAGGTATGTGATACGGTTTCCTGACATGCCAACAACTATCATTAAATAACATTAATTGCATTAAAAACATCAAATATGACCGTTAGTATTATTTAAATAATATTGACAAAAAGTTAAGAAACAGTGTCACAGTGATTATGTAAACGGTGTCTTCTTCACAGTATAGTCATCACGGTAAGTGCTTCATGGTAAGTGCTTCACGGTAAGTGCTTCACGGTAAGTGCTTCATGGTGTGTCAGTCACGGTGAGTAGCTCACGGTGTTTCGGTCACGGTGAGTAGCTCACGGTGTCTCAGTCACGGTGAGTAGCTCACGGTGTCTCAGTGACTGTGACTGTGTCTTGTAGATAGTATTTCTAGCTGTGTCAAACATCACAGTGTCTCTATACTTAGACAAATATCTGTATTTATACTTAAACTGTAATATGGAGAATATGGATTAAGTTTAATCATTAGATAGTAAGAGAACTTGAATCATAAATATAAAGACTTGATAATATAAGTGAGATTTGTGATCATGCATAAGACTTTTAATTAAAAAAGAGAGTAATTAACATCATAAGACTTGAAGAGCATTAGCAAGATGTGTAATTAAGATAGAGATTAATTAACAGTAATAGGATTCGTGATCATTGAAACTTGATTAATACATGAGGATTCCAACAATCTCCCCCTTTTTGATGATCACAAATCATGTATAATCAAAATATAAATGAAATTCAACATATCATATCACATTATAGTACTGATACTTGTAGTTTTTCCTCCCCCTTTTGGGATTATCAAAAAGTAGAGAAAATGAAATAAAAAAATGAATTTTTCATTAAAAAGGGTTCAGAATAGATCATACAAGAGAAATACAAACAGGAAACAAGAAATGACATCCCATCAAAAAGAAACCAGTCTATGGAATCTTCAGGGATCCACATTTTCCTTGCCTTTAGCAGCAGCAGGAGCTGATGCTCAAGTATAAGAAGGCATAGATGTGGTAGACAAAGATGGTAAGGGTTGACCTTCAAAAACAGATGGAGACAAAGTAGGAACAGTAGAAGATCTAGGCTGTGGTTGGTCAAGAATGATTGGCCAGATCTGAGAAAGATCTTGGCTGACTGACATGGCAGTTGAGGCTAAGGCAGGTAGACCAGGTCTAAGGGGTGCAGCAGCTGGAGCAACTATAGCAGTACTCTGTACATGAAGATATGGCTTCAAAATATTGATGAAATCAGTAATGATTTCACCACCATATTGCATAGCCTTTTCAAAATCGTCCTTATTCTCCATGAATTTGTCCAACAATCTGGTGAACTCTGTAAGTTTCTGAACTTGAGCTTTAAAAGCTTGAGTTACAGGAGGGATTTTCAGGGTTCCCACAAGATATCTAAAGTGATCTGTCATATCACTTTTGGAGAAAATCCGAGTGAGATAAAAATCTATTTTCTTAGTGATCTCCTGTTGAGGATCATTGTCAATCTTAGAATGAATTCTAACCAAGTCCAATGCTTGATCACTGTTCTTAACCACTTCTGACAATGAAGACAGATCCAAGACACTTAAGGCATTCTGAAGTTCTTCCTTGATTATGGATCTCAGTAGAGAATCATCCAAAATAGGAACAGAAGGTTGACCTGAAGTAGGAGAAGCTTTTACAGCTTCGGATAGAACTTTGAGCTGTTTTAGAACTTTTTGCAAGCATCCCGTGTACTAATCTGTGAGTTTATTCAGATTTTCTACAAGCTCCCTCATGCATTCCAGCATCTTGGTGTGTTTTTTTTCCAATATTTTCATCAAAAGATAGTAGATATAGATGCACTTGAGACACAATTTTCCTAGAAAGGGTGGAATCAGTTGGCTCAGGAGAAGCAGCAACAGGTGCAGGGGCAGAGACAGGAGCAGACTCTGATCTCAAAGACAACTCATTCTGCAAGTTTTCTACCATATTTTTCAGATTTGCAACATCATCACTTAGCAGCTTATTTTCAAATCTGACTTCTTGAATTTCTCAGATCATCCTTGGTTGAATATGCAATAAAATATTTTCCAATAGAATTGATGCATCTTCTAGACTCAGTTGAGTCACTAGACGAGGTTGAGAGGATAATATCTTCTCAACTCCATCTAACGGAGTCTCTCTAAAAACTTTCAGATCATCTTTAGTCACAAAGGAGTGATGCTCGGGTAAGGGTGTTGGTAAAGGTAGAGGTTCAGAGTCATCTTCAGACTCCGATTCTGATTCAGATTGAGAATGGGGCTCTGGTTCTGGTTTTGGTTGAGGTTCTAGATGAGCTATAGACTTTAGTTGAAACAGAGAAGAAAGATCCATTCCAGTTGTAGTCACTTGCTGTGACTCATTCACATCATAAAAGCTTGGTAACTCATACCGAGTGAACACAGAATATGTGACAGTAGGTTGAGAAGCTTCAGCAGATCTAGCTTCCATAATCTCAAGGTTTTGAGGTTCCTCCCCCTCAAATTGTGCTTCCATTTCAGAGACTATAGGCTCAGTAACATGATCAAGATCCACAGGATCATCTCCAATCTCTTCAGAAAACTCTTGCCTTGCCAGTTGAAAGGCAATTTCCATCCTCTCTTCAGTAGAGGGAATTAACTCAGGAACCAATTGTTCTACGGGTTGAGCTTCCAGACTTGCTTCTTTCTCAATAGGGAGATCCTCTTCAACAGGATCTATCTCTATGGTTTCTTGCTGTTCTGAATCAGGAAAAACCAATTTTCTTGTAGCATTAGTATGAGTTTCTGGATTGACATCCTCACTAGAAGCAGGAGCTTCCTCTTCTCTCAAACCAACAACAACATCCTCTCCTTGAGGTATTTCAGTAGGAATAACAGCAGGGACAACAACCCTTTATTTTTCAACAGGAATTGTTTCCATTAGAGGTCTTCCAGCTTCTTCTCTAGGTGATACTTCAGCTGTTACTTCCTCTTCTTCTTCTTCTGAATACTCAGCCACTTCATCTGGTTCCAAACCAGGATCAGATAGATTCTTAGGTCTTCTTGGATAATCAACAGGATTGAACTTTTTATAGAGTTGATCATTATCCTCAACCCGTTGCTTCTTCCAGGGGTTCCAGCTTATCTTCATCCTTCTGATGATAGGCATGGATAAGAAGAAATCAAAGTCCTCTAACTTTTCTTCATTCGGTCCAACCATCCCTTTGGAAACTAACATGGCTGAAATCATCCTGGATTAAAACAAGGAGGTGGATTTGGAAGTGACTTTGATCAGCTCACAAATATGGTTAATAACTTACTTTCATAGGTTGATCTTATGGCCATTCTAAATAGGTGAATCAGGAACACATCTTGATAATTCATTATAGAAAAATCCCCTTTTCTCAGACTAATCAAATTCTGAACAAATTTGAAAAGAAGTCTAGTCTCCCCATCTAATTCAGAAGCTATGGACCTTCGCTTAGTGCCATTACCAGTTAGAATTTCCAAGGAATTTTCCAGATTGAAGATATCAGAAGATGGATGAGGGTCTCTCTGGTAGTCTTCACAAACTCCTTCATGTGGAATTATTAGGAACGCAGCCCACAACCTCGAAGAGAAGGAACACTTCTGACCACTGATGCAACTGGTCACCACAAAAATTTCTCCAAACTCAAAGGAAAACTCTACATACTGATAGAATTGAGATACCAGCCTCGGTTAAATCAGTCTATTTTGTCCAGAGAACCATTCAAACCATCCTTGTTCTCTTAAAACATTAAAACTAATGAATTTCTAGACAATAGCCACTCAGGGAAAACTTCTTTTTCAGGTACAACAGTACGGCTTACCAAGTTTGGGTTTAGAGGTCCTTTGGGATCTATCCTCAGTATCCTCTTCTGTTTCTTAGAGCAGCGCTTCTTAGACGAGGGTGAAGATGGACGCTTCATCCTTGGCATACACTGAAGGTTCAGGCAAGAGGGAAGAGAAGGTTTTCAAAAATGAGAAGGTTCAGGAGAGAGTTTGGGTAAGGAATCTAATGAAACCCTTAAGTTTTTTCATTTGGGAATGTCAATCATCATAAAACCAAAAACGCGGGAAATCAAATAGTAGTGAAATAAAAATTACCTCGATACGGGTTAAAATAAGAATATAAATAATTTTCATAGTGAGACCGTGAGTAGGCATTATGGTGTGATGAAAAACAGTCATCACGGTGAGACAGTTGGTGGTCGTCAAGGTGAGACAATGACCATTCTGCGCAGTCATGGTGAGACAGTGAGTTAACAGACTGTGAGCACAAGATCTTAATGGTGAGACTGTATGCATGAAATTGTAACTGTAAAACAGTGAGCATGAAACTGTAAAGTAAAATACAGTAAAGTATTGAGCATTAAGATCAGTAAGATATCTATTTATGATTAATCATACCAATATCATGTATGATGTAGTCTAATCTTTCAGAATTTAATGGTTTAATGAATATATCAGCAAGTTGGTATTCAGTACCAATGAATTCCAAAGTGATATCACCTTTTTGATAATGATCCCTCAAAAAGTGATGTCTTACATCAATATGTTTTGTCCTAGAATGAGAAACAAGATTCTTAGAAATATTAATAGCACTTGTGTTGTCACAATTTATTGGGAAATGTCTGAATTGATATCCATAGTCTAGTAATGTGTGTTTCATCCACAAAATTTGCGCACAACAACTTCCAGCAGCTATGCATTCAGCTTCTGCAGTACATAATGCAACAGAATTTTGTTTCTTACTACACCATTATACCAGTGACTTTCCTAAAAGATGACATGTTCTAGAGGTTCTTTTTCTATCTAACTTACATCCAGCAAAATCAGCATCAGAATAACTAACTAGTTCAAATGATTGTCCTTTGGGGTAGAACATTCCTAAATTGGGAGTATGCTTGAGGTATTTGAAAATTATCTTTACAACATTTAAATGTGACTCCTTAGGGTTTTCTTGAAAATGAGCACACATACACACACTAAACATAATATCAGGATGACTAGCAGTCAGGTATATTAGACTTCCAATCATTCCTCTATAAGTGGTTTGATCAACAGATTTACCATCTTTATCAAGATCCAACTTACAGGTGGTACTCATGGGAGTGTCACTACTTTTTGTGCTATCCAATACAAAACGTTTTAAAATATCTCTAGTATATTTTCTTTGAGATAAAATAATTCCATCATCATTTTGAAAGATTTGAAATCCAAGAAAGAATTTGAGTTCACCCATTAAACTCATTTCAAATTCATTTTTCATCATTTTAGAAAAATCAGTACATAGGGAATTTTTTGAAGATCCAAAAATAATATCATCTACATAAATTTGTAAAACTAAAACATCCTTAGAAATTCGTTTTATAAAAAGATTAGGGTCATCTATACCTTTTGTAAAACCTTTAGAAATTAGAAAAGTACTTAATCTATCATACCAAGCTCTTGGATCTTTCTTTAAACAATATAAAGATTTTGATAATTTGAAAATATGATTTGGAAAATGAGGGTTTGAGAATCCTGATGGTTGGTCAACAAAAACATCCTCACCAATATATCCATTTAAGAATGCACTCTTGACATCCATTTGATACAGTTTGAAATTTATATGTGCACCATAAGCAAGTAAAATCCCAATAGCTTCTAATCTGGCTATAGGAGCAAAAGTCTCCTCATAGTCAATTCCTTCCCCTTGACTATAGCCTTGTGCAACTAGCCTAGCTTTGTTTCTAACTATGTTTCCAGATTCATCAACTTTATTTCTAAACACCCATTTAGTGCCTATGGTGAAAGTGTCCTTAGGTCTTTCAACAAGATTCCACACTTTATTTCATTCAAACTGATTGAGTTCTTCTTGCATAGAAATTACCCAAAATTCATCATTAATAGCATCATCAATGTTTTTAGGTTCAAGTTATGACAAGAAGGATTGATGCTCAACCTGATTTCTAAGAGAAGCTCTAGTCTGAGTCCCTCTATCAAGATTTCCTACAATAGCATCTAAAGGATGATTCTTTAGAATTATAGTTGATCTAGTAAAGGTAGGACTATAAATTTCAGGATCTTCTCTAGGTTCGGGTTCATTAGAAGCAGATTCTGGAATAAGTCCAGAGCTGGTTTTCCTTATAGCAGGTTCATTGATTTTATCATTAAGGTCCAGAACAGATAAATCTTCTTCAATATTTTCAAGAGAGGTTTTAGACTCATGTGGATTAGTTTTATCGAATTTGATGTGAACAGATTCTTCCATATTCTTAGTTCTCTTTTTGAAAACTCTATAGGCTTTGCTGGTTAAAGAATATCTCAAAAAGATTCCTTCATCACTCTTAGAAGAAAACTTATCAAGATTATATTTTGTATTGAGAATAAAGACTTTGCAACCAAATACTCTAAAGTAATTGACTTTAGGTTTTCTATTATTCCACAACTCATATGGGGTCTTCTTAAGAATAGGTCTAATTAAGACTCTATTAATAATATAACAAGCTGTATTCACAGCATTAGCCCAAAAGTAAATAGGCAAGTCATATTAATTAAGCATAGTTCTAGCAATTTCTTGCAGGGTTCTATTTCTTCTTTCTACTACACCATTCTGCTGAGGTGTCCTAGGAGTAGAAAAGTTATGACTATAGCCATTGTGTGAGAAATAGGATTCAAATTCATGATTTTCAAACTCACGTCCATGACCACTTCTTAGATTTTTAATCTTAAGTCCACTAAGGTTTTCTACAGACGTGGAGTATTTAACAAAATAAGAACAAGCTTCACTTTTGTGAGCTAAGAAGTATACCCAAGTATATATAGAAAATTCATCTACTAGGACATAGACATAGTGCTTCCCATTTAAGATAGAAACTCTAGATGGTCCAAATAGATCCATGTGAACCAACTCGAGAGGTTGAGAAGTTGAGACTTCTTTCTTTAGTTTGAAAGAAACTTTGTGTTGTTTTCCCTTTTGACAGGGATTACACACTTCGTCATTTGGAAACTCAAGTTTGGGTAAGTCTCTAACTATGTTCTTCCTAGTTAGTTTCCTAAGTGAGTGTATATTGCAGTTTCCTAATCTTCTATGCCAAAGCCAAGACTCTTTATGAAAGGCATTTAAATAGGTAACATTTTGTTTAGATAAGGAATTTAGATAAATAGAATAAACATGTTCATTTCTTAAAGTAGAAAATACTAAAACATTTTTAGAGTTAAAAACATTACAGGAATCATTTTCAAATTTGACATTAAAACCATCATCACATAATTGAGAAATACTTAACAGATAATATTTCAGTCCATCAACAAATAAAACTTTAGAAATTAAAACAGAATCAGTGTTACCAATTTGGCCTAGGCTGATGATTTTTCCTTTAGAATTATCACCAAAGGTGATATAGCCTCCATCAACCTTTATTAAACTCTTGAAACATGAGTAATCTCCAGACATGTGTCTTGAACATCCACTGTCCAAATACCATGTCTTCTTGTGGGAACCCTTCAAGCATGTTTCCTACAAAACAGTTTTAGATAGAGTATGATTTTGGTACCCAGATCTTCTTGGGTCCAGAAAAGTTATCAATCAATGATTTTGGTACCCAAATATGTCTTATGGGTCTCATATAATTTACAGAATCAATAGATTTTGAAATATAAACACTATTTGATTTATAACTATGTGAATAACTAGTTGAAGCATAGGGATTTCCAGAACTAGAACTAGCAGTATTCTGTCCAGATTTAGGAATAAATCTATTCTTAGTAAACTATTTATGTCCAGGTTTGTAGGCTATTCCAATAGTGTATTTTGGTTCCACTTTCTTTCCTAGAATTTGAGTTAGTGTATCCTTTCCATTTTTGAACTTCTATAAGTCCTTTCTAAGTTTCTCATTAGACATTTTCATTTTAGTGTTCTCCTTTAACAGTTGAGCATTCTTCTCTTTTTCAATAGTAAGTTCAGTTTTAACAATTGTAGTGAGAGCATGTTGTTTCTTCAATGATTTGTATTTATCCTTAAGTTCATTCCATGTCTCTTCCAGCATATTACAATATTCAAATAATTCCTCACTAGTCATGTTTTTAGAATCCGAATCAGATTCTGCATCATCTCCAGAATAATAAGAATTTAAAACATGAGTATCTAAGGTTACCTCAGATGTGTTTGTCATGAAACACATGTTGGCACAATTATTTTCAGAATCAGACATTTTAGATTCACTTGTGTTGTCTTCAGAATCAGTCCAGGTAGCCTTCATAGCTTTCTTGTACTTACTGTCCTTGTAATCATATTTCTTCTTGAATTTTAGCTTTGGGAAGTCTGCATTAATGTGTCCTTTTCTTTTTCACTCATAGAAAACAACTTCATCAATTTTATATAGCTTTTTCCAGTCCTTCTTCCAATGTCCCTTATTGTCATACTTTCCTTTGTAATTTGATTTTCTGAAAAATTTCTTCTTCCTATAAAATTTCTTAAACCTTCTGTCTATCTGAGACATTTCAGCATCACTATCAGAGTCTGAGCTTTCACTTGCTGAACTGTCAGTTTGTATTTGAGATTTTTATTTGTCCTTTTTCTTTGAAGCAGTAGTCTTGAAAGCCACTGATTTCCTTTTTGGTTCATCCTCTTCATATTTATTCACCTCAAGTTCTTACTCATACATCATACTCTTACCAATGAGTTCTTTGACAGGTAGAGTAGCAATGTCACATGACTCTCTGATTGAAACAGATGTGCCTCTCCATCGGTCTGGTAAACATCTCAGTATCCTCATAATTTGTTCCTTTGCTCAAACAGCTTTACCGTGTGAATTCATTGTATTAACTATATCATTAAACCTGAGATACATATAATAAATAGGTTCATCAGTTTCATTTTAAAATTATCATATTTAATAGTATATGTATTCAATATAATATCTTTAACATTGGCTGTTCCTTCATGAGAAACACCTAAAGTATCGCAAACTTCAAAAGCAGTTTTACAAGCAGAAATTCTATTAAACTCTTCATCTCCTAAAGCATAGTACATGGCATTCATAGCTTTACAATTATTATTGTAGGCAGTCTTTGTAGGTTCATCCCAAGTTGTTCTTTCGGTTTCTGGAATTTTATATTGAGATTCTATAGCAGTCCAAATATCAAAACCCTTGCATTCTAAATGAATTTTCATTTTAAGCTTCCACTGAGCATAGTTTGTACCATTGAAGAAAGGTGGCATGTTAGTAGCAGCACCCTCTAGTCTATTGTCCATAACTAGATTTTAGAAAGTAAATTTAAATAGATAAAATTTAGAACTAACAGAAATTTAAGTTCTTTAAAGATGAAACTAAAATCACAGTTGAGAAACAGAGTATTTCAAAAAAAATCTTTAAATAAAAACAACCTTTGATACCAAATGTTGGTGGGAGTGGATACTTAAGAGGGGGTGAATTGAGTTCCAATTAAAATTTCTGTTAAAATATTGTCTATTTAAAATCCCCCAATTTATAAAACAAGTTAAACTGTAGTGAATTTATACAGATTGTAAATGTTCACTTAGCTTCTCAAAGATTGATTAGGTCTCAGTTAATTTAACCACAAGATCAAACTAACTTTTGAAACTAACCTACTGATTTACAATAAGCGTAAACACTTGCTAATTTAACTATCAAAGTAGCTTTAAAATAGTTTTTTATTTCAAAGTAATAGCAGCGGAGTATAAAAGATATATGTAGTATACTTTAAACTTAAACTAAAGATGCACAGCAGATGCAACAAGAGGTTGAGTCTCAAGCCGAGACTTAGTCCTCTCAAATTTATATAAATTTGATCCACACCCTAGATCGGGGTTAACAACAGTTTACACAACTGTCTAGGCCACACAGGGACCTCTACCACTGTTATTCATGGGAAACAAAATAGAGATCAGACCACACAAGGACCTCTTCCATAGTTGACGTGGGTAAACAAGAGTTAATAATTTTAGAGTGAGGATTTTGATATCCTTCAGTTCAGTGCAGGAGACAGTGTGTGTGTGAGATATGCAGAGTACACCACACTGCTCAAAAGTAAATAAACAAATCACTTAGAGAGAATAGATAAGAGTTTAGAAAGCTCTAGTGATTAGTAATGCAGCTCTGGACTCGTTGGATTCAGCAGAATTGCTTCTTAGTCCTTCTCTTTTTTTTCTGTTGAAAAACAGAGTGTCGTAGTTCATCTTGTGTTCTATAGGAGTGAAAATGATCTCTTGATTCGTCGTGTGTTCTTCAGTGGTGTTGGATTACAGTCATGAGAGTTCTTTGAAAGTCCTGTAATCTCCTTCTTGATCAGGATTGTTCTTTTTGTTCAGCACAGTGCTCCCAGGTGTATGTAAGTTCTTCTTGTTGTATCGCCACACTTGCACACCACTGCTTACACTTGTGGGTGTACTGCATCTCAATCTTCCTTATATTACACTCGTTCTAGCAGTAGGAATGATTCCCTTTTCATAGGTACGAGATACGGTTTCCTGACATTCCAACAACTATCATTAAATAACATTAATTTCATTAAAAACATCAAATATGACCGTTAGTATTATTTAAATAATATTGACAAAAAGTTAAGAAACAGTGTCAAAGTGATTATGTAAATGGTGTCTTCTTCACGGTATAGTCTTCACGGTAAGTGCCTCACGGTAAGTGCTTCACGGTAAGTGCTTGACGGTGTGTCAGTCACGGTGAGTAGCTCACGGTGTTTCAGTCACGGTGAGTAGCTCATGGTGTCTCGGTCACAGTGAGTAGCTCACGGTGTCTCAGTGACTGTGACTGTGTCTTGTAGACAGTCTGTCTAGCTATGTCAAACATCATGGTGTCTCTATACTTAGACAAATATCTGTATTTATACTTAAATTGTAATATGGAGAATATGGATTAAGTTTAATCATTTGAGAGTAAGAGAACTTGAATCATAAATATAAATACTTGATAATATAAGTGAGATTTGTGATCATGCATAAGACTTGTAAATAATAAAGAGAGTAATTAACGTCATAAGACTTGAAGAGAATTAGCAATACATGTAATTAAGATTGAGATTAATTAACAGTAATAGGATTTGTGATCATTAAAACATGATTAATACATGATGAGTCCAACAGGTTTAAAGGGAAACCAACTCCCATACCATGGGTTAAAATATTATATTTAGTTGTTAAACATTCTCGATTCTAGATAGTTTTTATCGAACTCTTCTTGGATCCATATATGAGGCCAAAAATGAATAGTGAGATACTACGGCATTCTTGCCTCAAAATCCTAACTACCCTTCTGAAAATAATCACTAAATCATCATTAGGAATACATATCTATGGATGGCGTGATTATAGAGCCTTGTAGAGCACCCTATCCCTAGGATAGTAGACACCTCTAGACATGACATCTTGCAATTCCATAATTATATGAGAGATCATAGGTTGGCCAATCTAGTGAAATTGCACCATTTTGGAGATTCAAAATCACCATGATAAAAGTGAGATGTCTTGTGAAAGGATTTTAACCCACACCCCTCAATGAGACAAGATAACACCTTATATGAGAAAACCAAAGTCCTAGGTTGCTCGATATTTCCCTGTATCAAGTATCTCCCATATTGGCCATGCAATACCCCAAAATCATGCATGAATTAATATGTATCAAATAAACAAGATCATGTTGGTATCCACCTTGGAATTCATCTAGGAGGAACCCCAACCCATAGGGATGGGGGTATTTTTACCCCCAACTCCACCCCAAGGTCATCAGATCTTCAGTGGGTTCAAATAAAATTGATGGTGGATCTAAATAAACCCAATACCATAGGGATGTGAGTATTTTTTCCAAAATTTCTATCCCAAGAGTCATCAAATCACTATCAAGTTCATAAAGTACCAATGAAATCACTATATCAACCATAACTCTTAGGGATATGAAAAATATTATCATCTCCTCTATGGATATTGGTCTTCTCCAGACTGGGAAAATGCAACCAATGACTACCACCCTAGTCTCTTATACCATCACATGAAACACCCTATCATATGGGGATCACCCAGTAAGCATGGTTAAAAACTCTCTTAAGGTTACTATTCATTGTCCAAAACTAAGAGAATTTCCAAAAAAGAAAAATCAAACCCCATAAAGGTCATAATCTAAAAAATCCTTGTGTGAGAAAGGGGTAGAGGGAAGGCTTCAAAAAAATATTGAAGGGGAAGTGGGTAGTGAATAACTATATGATTTATTATATAATGATGAGATGAATATCATACATGATATTCCTTAACGAATTTCATCACCTTCAATCTAATAGATGATATGGATTGGGATACATATCTTGTGGGATGCAATTCAAAAAAAGTACCACAATAGGCCAATTGCATCGATGTACAAACTGAGGTTTCACACACGCAGAATCATTGGAGGAGATATAACATAGTTTTTCAAACTAATGTGTTTTTACCCCCCTTGACAGTATTCTTCTAGGTAAAGGAAAAGATTTTCCACATCCCATTCTATACCAAGAAATCCTGAAATATCCTACGTGGAAGAGAAAACGAAATAATATGAGGATATGATATATAATATCATATTATTAAATGAAAAAATACTCAAGAAAAATATTTATAATGAGTATCACCCCATATATGAAGTAAATTCCTCTCCTCCCACCCATCAAGAGGAAGTTAACCTACCTGAAAGGAAAAAATATAAAAATCAGACTAGATCCATATCTAGATAGCTGGTTTATCTAAACATTGAAATTGAGTGAAGACCAAGATTTTCCTTAGTTTTGGAAGAAAAATATCCCATATCGAGACAATTACAAGGTCCTAGTGCTGGATGAAAATCCATAACTGGTGAATGTAGGGTGACCATGTTAATATTTGACCATTTCTTACACATAGAAGGTAGTACAAATGGAGGTACCCATAGAATTACTCAATACCATCAATTATTTTACTACTTAAATGTAATACATGGATGTAGTACATGCCCTTGTGAAGTAATAAAGGAATATGTATCCCAAAATGGGTAGATACCACTCTGCCTTTGCCTACTTTTAGGAACATTTTTTCTAAACCTTTGATGAAATTAGAGACCTGGAACAACATATCTCACACTTCATGTCCTAATGAGACCCTATGATGGGATTATGGGACAATTGGAGGATAAAATTAGGTTTTTAGTGAAGACTTTAGAGGTTCCAAGTTTCATCTACTACAATAGTCTCTTGTTAGGGTCTATTATAGGTTGGGAAGACTTTCATCATCAATTCCTCTACCAATTAAACTCCATGGTAAGGAAAACTATGACGATCAACCTCATGAACTAAAAAAATATGGATAATTATAGGGTCACTGATTTTATCACCATATAGAAGAGAATGATATATCTTCTCAGTATTTTTCTCCCATAGGATTAGTTTCTAGTTCTATGCGCAGAAAACCTCTAAAATTAATTTTGAAAAATTCTAGTCCGATTGAAATATTTGATCATGTTTTGGGAGTTTGAATACATAGCCCAATTTTTATAGGATTTCATTTTGTGAACTAACACCCAATATTGACCCATTCACACGAGACTAGGGAAAATTTTTTATAAGGAAAACACTGTTACTATTATTATCAAACTCATGTAAGTTCTCATGGTATCATCCAAGCAATATCTACATTGTTTGATGCCTCCCACAAAGTGGAAGGATTAGAAAAACACCCCCAAATGGAGACAAAAAAGAGATAAGTGGAACCTATAATTTGAGTAATGGAAGAAAAAATTATATTCTTTTGGAATTAATTGGTACCTAGTTATTTCCTCATATCCATGGGAAAAATATCCTAAAGATTTCCGAGCCCAAGTAACCTAATGAGGTCATCCTCATCTATCCTCCCAACCATTACCCTTTTCATAGGAGGATGGGTTACACCATACAAGACATCTTTGTATTCAAGTACATATTTTATGTAATGGTGTATTCAAGGTAGGTGATACTAAAAAATCCCATGTGTATGGGGCTTATGTTTCCACTACCCAATCAGAAGAAGAAGGTGGATGGCTAGAAATTAATGGAATGGAAAATCAAATATTCAAAAATTTGATTTATAAAAAGATAGTTGACCAATATCATGTCATAATTAGACCACAAATTCATCAATTATCCATGATTCTAGCATCACTCTCTTCACCTAAGAAGCAGACAAAAAACATGTATTCTGAAGGAAGTTGTAATTGTTAGAAGCAGAATAAGGAAAAATAATAAGAATCTATTATGAATCCCATGTTGGACTTGATCTTGTGGATTTCCGCCCTGCATAATCAAGAGTATAGACACTACCCCCATTAAATTGAATCCTCATCAGATGAAGTGATTCTCATCGATATTGTTAATGTTATCCACTTTGCTGAATTCATATCCAATGATGAATATATGTGTGGACCTGAGTTCCCCATAGCTTACTAGGGAGTTGGTGGAAAAGGATAAAAAAGCTAAATAAACATGGGAACACACAGTCACGAACGAACCCAATATCCCTATCTTATCTCTTTTGAAACCATATATACAGAAGATACCCATGGTAAGGTACTTTAGAGATCCCAATGGGAGTATGGATATACCTTTGAGTCTTCGAAGAGTTATCAAATTCCAATCATATTGGAAAACCTAATGGTAGGAATATAACTATCCAATCTTCCTAGAAAAGTGGGTAAGTTGGTTTGGCCCACTCCATCAGTAGTGGATATCTGCACAAATTTTTTCCAATTAAAAAACCCATTAACAACAAGAACCATAACTCCTAAGAAACATAAAAAGGAAAAACCCTAAAATGGGAATCAAAGAACTCCGATGACATATTTAAGTAACTATATGTCATCCCGACCAATTTATTAATCATATATTCTATTCACCTCTAAAAATATATTAGAGAGTTTCTCTTTGAGGCCCTCTAAAGTCACCATGATTTTGATACAAAATTCTCAACGATTGAGGATTATCGAGT
This sequence comes from Viscum album, assembly GCA_963277665.1. Lineage (NCBI taxonomy): Eukaryota > Viridiplantae > Streptophyta > Magnoliopsida > Santalales > Viscaceae > Viscum > Viscum album. The sequence goes on from OY728132.1 coordinate 323,429,065, forward strand.
ATAAATCATCTCAGTAGAATTCCATACCACCATCTTGTTCATAGAGAAGGATCATAGAGAAGATATTCTGGGACACATAAGAACCCTATATGTTTTAGGAAATCTTGAAAATGTAAAAATTCTATGGGCTGTAGTTGACAAAGGATATGTGATTAATCTCGTCACAGTACAAACCCTTTGAAATTTAGGATACATGTCATTAGTGACATCTCTAAGTAGATCACATAATGAAAAATGATTGTGAGAAGGGTTCACCATTGAAAACCTCAACCAATAGCATGTCACATGTTTTTATTTTCATGGGGCCATCAAATTAATCTTTGGGCCATCACATAAGAAACAAATATTGTGTAAAGTAACAATCATGTAAACCTTTCATATCTGAGTAACATGGTTGGTTTATTATTGTGTTGATCTCATGACTTTATGAGTGTTACGTAAGAAAAAATGATTGCATGAATAACACATCATGGAAGGGTTTAATAACCTGAGGCCTTTAGTGTCTAGTCTCTATGTTCCTCTGGGATGTTGTATGAGTAGGAATGGGTTACATGATCACATGCGAACACTATCATAGACAACCTCTTATATTTTCTTTGATGCATCATATGAATATATGGGTATTTTTTAAACCACATGTCCCTTTAATGGTAATACAATCATGTAATACAACTTCATGAACCTCAAGTAGTCTTTCTCATTATCTTGTTATGTTGAACCAAAATGGTACTTGTGTTATGGGTATTTTCTAAACTCTACTTATCAAATGTCCATTTAGAAGGCGTAAACAAATTCCCCCTCTCAAAATCAATGTTCAAAAGATAAAGAAATGACTTAGTTATGGGGAAGTTAATTTTCACTAGATTTCATTGGGTTTCTACCTTTTGGTCTTCTGGGTGAATTTTGGTCTTCTGAGTGAAATTTGGCATCCTATTAAAAATTAAACGAAATAAGAGGGACATAGAAAAACTATTTCACTTGATCCATGTTTCCAGAGCTCTCAGAATTATTTTCTCCCACATTAACACTTCGAAAGATCCATTTATGTGACTACTATGAAAGGTAAAGTTTCATGATCCAACCATATGAAAATTAATCATGTAATATAGATTTATCAAATGAATCACATAAGTCGTGAAGGAGAGAAATTGCATGAATTTAATTCCAAAAAGGAGGTTAAGAGATTTTGTGTCGCTGAAGAAGTTATTACATTGATCCTCCATTACGTTCCTCTTAGCCCTTGAGTGGTTATATAGAGACTTAGTTTTTTCCTTGTAATACTCTGAAATATTTCTAAATATATTTCCATATCTAGTCACTAAGACGTCTTGTGATTTTGAAGCCCGGTGTACCCAAAATTAATTTTTATAGAAATATTAAATATATTTTACATTGTGTGCATGTGTTTAGTTAAAGAAATTGGGATAACTCTCAAATAGTTGATCCTATCAAAAATACGAGGCCACGGTTGGGTTCTTAACACAGTTTTTACCCTAGGTATGACATAAAATGAGTAGGTGTGGGATGTTTGTACCACTCGCTCATTGGTGGTGCATTAAGTGGATTTATTTAACTATTTAATTAATTAAATAATTCTTTTAACCTAAAACTAAATTATAACAAATATATAGCCTTTTCTCTTTATCCAGGGTTGGATCATAATTCACTATTTACCGATAAATCTCTCCTCTACACTTTGTTTGTATAATTCCTTCAACAAACAAAAAAAACCTCTGGATTAAGTTGAATCGAAGCACGAAGAATGCATCTGTTTCTTCAATTGTTGTTCGAGCACATTCTTCACTAATGATCAATGAAAAATTGATGTAGGACTCAAATTTTGGTGTTTTACTCCCTTATATTAAAATTATTGAGAAGTTCCATTCTTGTTATTATATCTACATCAATTGCAAACATGGTATACATCCAAGCACTGAGATTTTAACTATTTTAATTATGATAAATTAATGGTCTAACCTAGGTTCCCAATTCTTGTTTGTTGGATAAGAATGACTATATGAGGATGCATAAAACTTTGTTTTTGATTATTTTATCCCAAGTTCTTCATGTTCTTCACCGATAGAATCTTCTTGGTTTATGGTTCGACAGTTGTTGGGCGGCCCGAGCTTGATCGGGTACTCGAATTCACATAGGATCGATGAAATGATGATGACTTTGTGAGAGAAGCATAGATCTAAAATTTTTGTGATGCAAGGATGTCCAATACAATTATTTAAGGTCAACACATCAAATTTTTAATCATTTGGTGTGTGTAGAATGTGCAAAAAACCCTCATAAATGATCGGATGAGATTCACAGTGAGCAATGGTTGAGATATGAAATCCATAGCTAGATCCATGTTTTTCAAGAAGATTCATGGCAGAATACTAGGAGGTTGGAGAAGATTTGGAGTAGTGGATCAAATCTAGAGTTTCTAGGAAAAACAAGACTACACAGTATGTACAATGAATAACACATGGCATGTAGCCTCCCTCAATGACAATGCTAGGGTTTGAAAAAAGATAAAGATGAAACGAAGTGTAGTCCTCCTTCACACTCTGTGTTTCCCTTCCCTAGTCTGACAACCCATTTGAAGGTTCACATGGGTGGGGACTCCGAGTAAGAGAAACAATACATGGTTTGACCACGCGAGTGACATCCTGTGTGAATCAACACACCATGTACTAAAGTACAAGGACACGAGATCTGAGTACATGGACACGACCGACAACACACGGTCTGGCCCCCAGATTGGTTGGAAACTCCATATAGTCCACCTATATGGAATGTACCCCTATGAATATGGGATTTGGGTATCGACCAGAGACATGACCATGCTGTCAAGTGGGATCACATGTCGTGTGGTTCAACTTAGACATTGCGTACTACTTCAGATCTTCTGAGGAAACTTCAAATGACTGTATCTTCTTCATTTGAACTCTTATTTTGGGAAATGAGTTTCCTATACTGAGTGTTTTTTCATTTAGAATGAGATGGTTCTCTTAGAATATGCTTTAGAGATACAAAGTGAAATGTTCTGGGTCTAGCACACACTTAGGTTACACCCGTTGATGGAAAAAATAATACAGAATCACCAGATATTTCTAGGAATAACCCTCTAACTAGACTGGATAATGGATTTCTTCAATAATAGTATTAGTATTACCCTATAGCAGGGTTGGTAAGTGGAGTTCCCCGAGGAACCTTCCTAGAATAACCCTCTAGAAAGGTTGGGTAGTGGAGTTCCTCGATGAATTTTACCAGGTTTACCCTTCAACTAGGCTAGGAAATGGAGTTCCCTGATGAAATCTTCCAAGTGTAACCTTCTAGAAGGGCAGGGCAGTGGAGTTACTTGATGAATTTCTGGGAATAACCCTCTATCTTGGATGGGATGTGGAGTTTCCTGATGAAATTTTAACACATTATCATCCATTCAGACTGGGTTGTGGAGTTCCTCAATGACTATCAGAATATGACTCTCCTAGTGTACAAATTCATGCTATCCTTACCTAAAACTCATGGCCCCTTGACTGTGTGGCGTAGTGATGAGACTTGGTTTGACATAACTTTGGAGTCCTGAGAATGTTGGATTCTTTTCCCAACAATATGAGTTTCAGTGACATGAACTAAAACTATGTGGGTTATTCAGTGCCACAAAAAGTGGATAGTATCAAGATTTGAGGATTGATTCCCTTAGACTTGTGTGTTCAGGGTAGACACATGAGGTTCTGGGTATTGTTGATGGAATTATTTTGGGACTATTGGTTATTCTTCTTCTTAGGTTGTGCTGTGAAAAGGAGAACCCCTACTCTCTTGTTTGGGTTTCTTTGATTGAGTATATATATATATATATTCTTTGGTGCCCACTCCTTGATTTTGGTTACACCCCTTATAAAAGAGGTAAATATGCGTGAGGTATTTCATTTAATTTCTATTTATAGCTTATCATGGTTGGATTAGTATACTCTCCTACTATATGTGGATAGGGATCGATGGGTAGTACATATACTCACTATTTTTAACCCTTTATATTTATACTAGAATAACTTCACTCTTGTTGGGGTGAGATATTATATTTCATGATACTATGTTCTATATACTTTTATCTTCTTCATCTATGTTTCTTACTATTTCCCCTTCACCCTTTCAGGGTTTTCTACTAGCTATGTATATACTCACCCCTACATGGGTTTCACCAAACACATGTTTCACCATTTAAAGATGGAGGATAGGTCGACTGTGACTTCAGAGGAGCTTAGGGATAAGGGATGCATTGATGCTGTATGGTGGTCGTAGCTTGGGATTCAGGAGCTAGGCACTCTTAGATATTTTAATTTTCAAGTTTTCTTTCAGGTTGGGACACATTTCTACTTGGGAGTGTATTTTTCATCGTTTTCTTTTTAGTTTACATTAACATACTTTGTATTGTTTAGAGGTCCATGCATGTTTGGTTTATTTATAATAGTGTTGCACACTTTATTTATTTTCCTTTTCAATTTTTAATTAAGTTGGATGTTTTCATGTATAAAAATACTTAGACAAAGGACCCTTTCTATTAAAATGTGCCTTCAATGCTTTTCGCTACCCCTATCCTATGAATTCAGAATTGGGGTAGTTGCAGATTGAGCCTCGACATAGGTTGGGTCTTGAAAAATTAGTATTAGAGAAAGTTAATTTAATGGGGATGTTATTCAAACATTTAAACTTAAAAGTATTGGTTGGGTTTAGGGAAATAGTGTCCAAGTGTCTCAAGTTTATCTCTCAGGCCAGTGAGTCCAGTGATGGTGCGGGTGGTTGACGTATCCATTCACCAGAACCCTGACTGCCTTCTTATTTAATCGACATACTGAAACATTTTTATAGGGATTTATGGTGCATGTATTATATAGGGTAGAGTATTTGGCTATCCTTGTCAAGTAATATCCCCATTATATATATATATATATATATATATATATATATATATTCTCATCTGATCGCGAGACTCCTTGATAATTTTCCGGATTCCTTCATGACGATAACCAATCGGGATACCAGCTCTGGTTTGTGATGATGACCCTATGAATTATGAGGCATTAGTTCAAGAGACATCCTATAATCCCATACCTCTTGGTGGGTAGTTAGAGGAACCTCCAATCATTAATTAGAATATTATCCAACCAGAGCAAGTTGAATATGTGTGTAGGCTAAGCACATTCCATGAGTTCTAACATTAGAGACTGCTGAGGTACCGTAGTGATCCAGATACCCATGTAGCAGAGGATTGGCTATCATCATTGTCCTATATCTCTAGGTTTTTTTGGACATTGATGAATCGTATGGTGGAACTATTAGCCAGTCTTTTACATGGAGCAACTGGGTGTTGGTGGAGCCTCATTGCACAGATTCATGATGAGTTGACACTCTCATGGGATGACTTCCAGCAATTGTTCCATGAAAGTACTACCCATCATTCTTACACGTAGTCTAGATCAAGGAACTTTTAGAGATTCAATAGGGAGGTATTACTATGGATGAGTATGTGAACATTTTAATTGACCTTACATGATACTCTCTCAACATTATCTAAGATGACTACTTTAGAGCACATAAGTTTTATTAGGGACTTCATAGAGAAATTTGATCCATCATTTTACCCTTGTGCATTTACACCTATTCTAGGGTGCTAGAGTGGAAACTTGTCATAGAGATATTTCTGTTAGAGGAATTCAAGGTAGTTGGAGTAGGAAGTGAGAATAATAGGGTCGATTCATCTACTACCAATATTAGGTTACAAAAATCATGGAATATGAGACACTTTCACGAGCAGGCTCAATTATGACAACCCTGGTTTTATTACAAACTTAAACGTGATTTATTACATAAAACTTCACTTGATACAACAAATAATATTGATACTTTTAGTGCCTTTGGGGCTTAGGATCATTACATAAAAACTTGAAACATGAAATACAATATCTTTATTGAAAACTTCCTTTACATGACCACTACATTCCCTCGTACTTAGAATTGCATGGGATAACCTGAGGACATGCATAAGAAAAGGGTGATCTATAAATCCCAGTAAGGGAATACACATGGAATAACATGAGGAGTACAATACATGTTAGACATTAGGAATATCAATAGAGCACAATAGAAACATGAACATAAAGGCACGATAAAGCATGATAATCATAACATGGAAATGTTCCAACAACACTTAACACAGAATTAGCATGAGCCAAGGATCATTGCACATGGAGCATGAGTAAATCCTCATTGCACATGAAGCACGAGTAAACCCTCATTGCACTTTAATTAGCATGAGTCAACACTCATTGCACATGATGAATCATGATAATATACTTTACCCAATGCATTGGAGCACTATAAGGGCGCACCCTTATTAAACATTTCATTTCATGCATAAGTGTGCCACATGGATCATAAAATAGGGATTCATTAAACATAATCATTTATTCCACGATAAAGGAATGTGGAATTAATAAATGAATATTTATAATCAATAAGTAAATTTTCATAAAGGTGAATACCCTTTATGGAGAAATGGGCATGGTATTCACTACACAATGGCATTGGCTTGGAAAATCGGTGCGATTTCGGCAGCGTAACGGCGTGACATAAGAATTCCTAAAAACAGTTGATGAGAGAGAAAGGGTTTACTCATATTATTTTCATGTAATGGAAAGTAATAAGGTCATATAGATATATGTCCCAAAAATTGTAATGTAATTTAGATTCATGATACAAAAGTATTGCTTGAATGTAAAAGAGGAGAGAGAAGTTCCTTTTGGAATTTCAGCATGGTAATAGGTGTACATGGGAGGAATTTAATGAGAGAGAAAGGGAATCATTAAAACATAAATAGGTCAGTATTAGGGAGGTGCGAAACCATACCCCAATATTCATAATTGAAATTAAAAGGGCAGAACAACTTAAAGAAAATTGGACAAAAATGAGAAAGGAAGAAAAAACCCTTACTTGGAATTGTGCTTCCAAAGGCTAGAGAGAGGCTTGTGAGAGGCTTCTTGGGAGATTGGGGCACCTTTGGAGGATTCTAGAGAGAGTAGGGAAGAGGTTGGATGAACTCCAAAGGCTTTGAGTGAGGAGGAAGTTGGAGCTTGTGTGGGTTTATATAGGAAAGGTGAAGGAATTCATTATTATTTATTTTTGGGTCCCCTTATATTAAATTAATCCGAACCACAAACCATCCCATGGTTTTTCCCATGATTTTTGGAAAAGGGAATAGGAAAACAATATTTTATAAGGCCAAAGTCCGAACTTCTTAAAATAATAGGGTTGCTTATGTGGAGGTGAGTCATACTCCCATGGAAATTAATTTAAAAAGACAAGGTGTTTAATAATTCTTGAGGGGTCCATTAATGCTTTGAAAAGTAATCCAAACAAACCCAAAATCACATTATTTTAATGGTAAAAAATATATTGGCCGAACATAAAGATTATAGTATTTTATTACATCACTATTGGGTCATTACGATGTCATAAAACACATTATATATTTAAACGGTATTTAATTTTTACCCAAAAATTTGACTGTCTCAGAAAATTATGAAAAATTAACCATTGGATAATTTCGACATCCTGATTCCAAAAATAACATTTATTTTATCTAAATAATTTTCTAAATATTTTAATTTTCACTTTTAAAATAAAAACCAACATTTATCGAAAATTCACGGGTTTTGATAGAAATGGATTTCAAACCTTAATAAAAATTACAATTGCATTCATAAAATTATATGATCATTTATATATAATAAAAATTAATTTAATAATAATAATAATATTTTATTAAAATATTATTTAATTCAAAAATACCTTAATTTAATAAAATATGATTCTTAATTAAATAATAACTAAAAACACTATTTGTTCTTTAAAAATTATTTACAATGTATCAATAATGACAAGAAGGTATATACATTATTATATACAAAAAATAATGTACATGAACATAGTACTATCGATTCATTACATAACCCCTTAAAACAATCGCATAAGACCTGAGGGTAAGGTGTGCGATGGTGATAGACTCTTGGGGTGGCTTAGATAACATCGCTCGAGTGGTAATTTCTATCAACTTCCACTTCTCCCATAGACGGTCCCGTTCGAGCTTGACATGATGAAGCTTAGCTTGGGCTGGGTCAAGAACGAAGCCTAAGGACGCCACCTATTTTCTGAGCTCCGACAAATGGGATTCGTATGGAGAAATTCTACTGGATGAGGCCATCGCTTCTTTTTTCTGAGTAAATTTGGATTTGTTAAGGCCCTATATATATACTAATCATGTGATCACTATTAAATGGTTATATTAGCAACGGTCAAAATTATTAACATAAAACCGATGAATTTGACATTTTATATAAACATAAAGAGACATTTAATTAGATCAAGAGGGATTTCCATTAATGAAACTTTGGGTCATTACATAAATCACATGGTCATATGGGGATGAGGTAGCGTATATTACTAGAGAATCCATGAGAGGGGAGGTTATTTACTTACAATGGCCTAGGTATCATGGAACAGGACTACCCGACCAAACCTACTAACCATCATAGGTAGATAACTAATGGACCACCACTATAGAGACAACTTCGGAATCAGGTATCCCCCAGGCATGGATAGGGTGGTCCCTAGGGAGGTGAAGCTAAAAGAGTAGTATGTGGAGATACAGGTGGAGGAAAGTCCTATTATATCCTTACACCACCACCACCAAGCATCCCATGTTATGCTCTAAGAGATGGCAGTCAGGGCCATAGACTACTACAAGCTCAGGATATCTACGATCCTGCAACACATGAGATGATTCAAGGTACGATATGTGTTTAATCTACTCTTTCCTCAGTATTACTAGCCATAGATTACAATAATTATTTTATATCCCGACTCTTTTCATGAGAGTTGGAGCACCCAGTTGAGATGCTATAATTTTAGCTTTATTTTGAAGTTCTTACAGGGAACACTTCTTCTGTATCTTTAATATTAAAACAGTGCACGCTATCACTTGGTGGAGGGAGGTTCATGTGGGAATTGTTTTTCTTCAGATGGAACCATGCAAAGTCATCTTAGGTATGGATTGTATTTCTGTGGTCCAATCCAAGATTTATTTTCACCACAAACAAGTTAGATGCCTACGTGCTAATGGGATGAGATTATCCTTTTCTGGTGAGAGAGATATCATAGTTGGGTAGGTGGATACCACGAGATAGAGGTTGCATCCTATTACCCATCATTTGGTGAGCATAACCCTTGGTACAATAGACTCTTCAAGCATCTGGGTTCCTTAAAATGTGGAGGATTATATAGACTTATTCCCTGAAGATGTTCTGGGACTACCTCTAAGATGATAGAGGGAATTTTGCATTGAATTGCATCCTAGGACTACCCCGATATCTTCTGTGGCATATTGGATAGCACCTACCTTACTCTAGTAGCTATTTTTATGGTTGGAGGATCACTATGTGAAAGGTTTTATCAGAACCAGTGTGTCCCCCTAGAATGATCTATTCCTATTCATGAAAAAGGTGGATGGGTACTTAATGGTTTACATGGATTATAATTATTTTAACCATGCCAAGATTAAGAACAAGTACCACTTTCTGAGGATTTTTTACCTCTTTGATTAGTTGTGGGGTGTGATTTTGTTCTCCAAGATTGATATCAAATCCGACAATCACTAGTTGTAGGTTCCTGAGGATGATATTCCAAAATTGGCATTCTGATGTCTCTACAGACACTATGAGTTCATAGTGATTCCCTTTGGCGTGACGAATCCCCCCTCCATGTTTATGGACTTGATGAACCACGTCTTATATCCATACATAGACTAGTTTGTTATTGTAATCATTGATGACATACTCATCTACTCTATAATAGAGGAGGAGAATATAAAGCACTTGAGGATGGTTCTTGATTTGGATTGAGAGAACCATATTTACATAACGCTCTCAATGTTCCTGTTATAGATACAAGAGTTTAAATTTATGGGGATTTACATTTCTGAACAAGGCATATCCATGGATATAGCAAAGATCAAGGCAATGATTTTTTTGGGAGCCACCCAATAATTTTTCATAGGTGTGAGGATTTATTGGCTTGGAAGAGTATTACAGGAGGTTCATGATAGAATTATCTATAATCACAGACCCTTTTACCACCTTGACGTGGAAAGGGAATCTATTTAACAGGTTTGTATAGTGCCAAAGGGAATTTGAGGAGTTGAGTAAGAGGATGAAAAGAACTCTAGTGTTAATAATATCTGAGGAAGGTGTTGAGTTCATAGTGTATTGTGATGCCTCAAAAAACTGGTCTTGGTTTCATGTTGACGAAATATCAGACAAAAATTTCATACAGGTTGAGGAAGTTGAGACCCCATGAGAAGCACTATACAAATAAAAACCTAGAGCTTGTAGTGGTAGTATTCTACCTATATATGTGGAGATAATACCTTCTGGGAGAGTTCATTGTGGTTTACTCAGACCATCAGTGCCTCAGGTACATCTTCACATAGATAGACCTGAACCTGAGGTAGCAAAGCTAGTTAGAATTCCTTCAGAACTATGACTTTGTGATAGTACATAATATAGGAAAGTGAAATGTTGTAGAATATTCTCTTAGCAGGATTTTCCAGACACTCCTTGTGTAGGAAGATTCAGAGCAGTTAGCTTCACTATACCTGACCCTGGTGGAGCATGAGGGTATAAATTTTCTATAGTTAGTGGTGGTGAATCCTTCGATCTATCATCATGTGAGAGAGTCCCAGTTAGGAGACATCCATGGTGAGGTTTTATGTGATCATATATCTATAAAAGACAGTCTATATGGGTATTTTGAAGGTGGGAATCACATCATCTTTTTCTAAGAGCAAATAGTGGTTCCAATCGCTATACGGGAGGTGGTGATATGGGAGTTCCACACTTCTCCCTTATATATACATCATGGTGTGGGGAATATGTAAAAAGATATTTAGTGATTGTATTTGTGGTTCTTCATGAGTCAGAGTGTAGCTGAGTTCGTCTCTTAGTGGCTCACCTATCAGTAGGTGAAAGATGATAACCATGTTCCGGTTGTTTTTTTGTAGCCTCTAGAGATCCCAGAGTTGAAATGGGATAGAATATACATGGAATTAATTATAGGGATTCCATGCATAGTTAAGGGACATGATGCCATCTAGGTGATAGTAGAATGACTCAAAAAATCAGTGCACTTCATTGGAATCTTGGAGTAAAGTTTAGTGGAGAGTTTGGGTAGCTGTATGTTTGGGAGATCATTTTCATCCAAAGGGTACCCTAGATGATTATCTCTGATAGTGACGTGTGATTTATGTCACGATTGTGGAGAGGCCTGTAGGATGCATTCGGGACCTAGTTGAGGATGAGTACATCCATTCACCCCCAAATTATGAACACTATCCAAGTGATGGAGGATATGATGAGGGATTACGTGTTGGACTTTGGCCGGAGTTGGGAGGATCTCCTACCCTTGGTAGAGTTTTTGTAAAACAACAACTACCACTCTACCATCAACATTAAACCTTTTGAGGCCCTATATGAGAGACCCTGCAGGTCACCCCTATTTTACAAATAGATTGGTGAGTCATATCTTGTGGGACAATAGTTGGTGTAGGAGACAAATAGAAAGTCCAAGTCATCCATTAGTGGATGGTGATGGCCTAAATTAGAACAAATACCACATTAATCAATGTTATTGGACCATGGAGTTTGAGTATAGAGACTTTATTTTCTTGCAAGCCTCCTCACTATGTGGAATACAGAGGTTCATCCAAGGAGGAAATCTATCCCTAAGGGTCATTGGATTGTTCAAGATCATGTAGAGGGTTAGAGAGGATTCCTACTACCTCACCTTACCCACACAGCTAGAGCAGGTGGATGACATCTTCTACATGTCACAACTAAGGAGATATGTGCATGACCCTACACACATCATAGACTGGGGAGAGCTGGACATCGAGGATGGAACTACCTTTCTAGAGAACTCAGTGGTGATTGAGTACTAGTAGAAGCATACCTTGTGTGGATAGGCCATCCATTTGGTTCGTGTGCTGTGGTAGTACAAAAACATGCAGGAGAGTTCCTGGGAGTGGGAGAGCTAGATACAGGCTCAGTATCCTGATTTGTTTTCCTAGTTTTTTATTTTTAGGGAAGAAAATATTAAAGGAGGGAATAATATAGAGAGAAATTTTTTTCCTTGTACAACTTTGAAATATTTATAAATATATTTTTAGAGCTAGGAACTGAGACAGTGTGTGATTCCAAGACCCAGTATTCCCGAAATTAATTTTTATAAGAATATTAAATATATTTTACATTACAAGAATAGTTAATTAAAGAAAATGGGATAATTATCAAGTGGTTGATCAGATTATAAATATGAGACCGTGGTTGGGTTTGAAATGTAGTGTTCACCCTAGGTGTGACATAAAATGAGTCAGCACTGGACGTTCGGACCCCTCTCTCGTTGGCATTGCATTAAGTGGATTTATTTAATTAATTATTTAATTAAATAATTCATTTAACCTAAAACTAAACATTTATACGTAAGATGTTATGGATATTTAACCATGTTTGGATCATAATTCACCATTATCTAGTTAATCTCTCCTCCAGTACTCCTTTAGATAATCCCTTCAACGAACAACAACAAACCTCTAGATCAAGGAGAATCGAAGCAGGATGAATGCATCAGCTTCTTCAATCATTGCACGAGTAGATTTTTCACAATAGATTGATTCAAAATACTGGTAGGAATATAATTTTGGTTTTCTAAACCATTAGATTAAAATAATTTAATAGATTCATCCTTTTTCTTGGATCTATGCCAATTGAAAGCTTTTCTTATTCTCAAGTACAAAGATTTTACTTAATTTAATTTTGATAAATCATTGGTCTAACCCCAGTGCCCCATTCTTATTCATCAGATGAGAACAATTGGTCGGTGATGTATAAACCTTTTTTTTGTTTCTTTTCCCCCACATTCTTCATGTTATTCACTAATTAACTCCCGATGGCTCCTAATTTGATAGTTATAGGGTGACCCGTTCTCGATCGGGTACCCAAATTCATGGATGATCAATGAAACAAAGATGATTTTATGAGAGAAGCATAGATTTAGAATTATTGTGATGGAAGGATATTCAATCAAATGATTTGGGGAGAGATCATCAAGAGTCGAAGCTTCAGTTTCATATAGAATGTGTGACAAAACCCTCATCGATGATTGGAGTAGATTCATAGTGAGCAATGGTTGAGATCCAAAATTCATGGACAGATCTACATTTTTCGAGCAGATTCGAGGTGGAATCCCAGGTGGTTGGAGTAGATTTTTAGTAGTGGATTAGATTTGTAGTTTTTTAAAAATTTGTAACTACACGCCGTGTACAAAAAAGAACACACATCATGTATCCTCCCTCAACGGTGACACTATGGTTTGGAACAAGATAAGGATGAAATAATGTGTTGTCCTCCCTCACATGCCATGTATCCCTTCCCCAGTTGGAAAACTCATGTGATGGGTCACATTGGAGAGGAATCCATGTAAGAGAACACATACTTGGGCTGACCAGATAAACAACATCATGTGTGGACAGAGACACTGTGTACTAAATTACGTGGACACAGGGTCCCAGTACACATACATGGCCAGCAACACACGGCCTGATCCCTAGATAGGTTGTACATAACATTTAGTCACCTAAATGGCATGTAACTCTACACTAATGGGAACCATATAATGACTAGAGACACAAAATGGGTGTGAAGTGGGTCCACACTCCATGTGGGACTCCTCACAGGCCATGTATTACTTGAGATCTTATGAAAAAAAATTGAGTGACAATATCTTCTTCATTTGAACTGTGATTTTGGACTATGAGTAGCCTATCATGATTTTTTTTTCTATGTATAACACAGTTTTACCTTGGAGGTTGCTTTTTAGATATGATGTGAAATTTTATAGGTTTATCACAGAATGGGAAAACACCCAATGATGACAGAAATCATATAGAATCACTAGAGATTTCATGGATTAACCCTCCAGCAGGACTGGGCAGTGGAGTTCCCTGATGATAGTACTAGGCTTACACTCCAATAGGGATGGGTAGTGGAATTCCCCAAGGACTTTTCTAGGTGAAACCGTCAATAAAGGCTGGGAAGTGGATTTACCCAGCTTCTTTTACCAGGCTTACCCTCGAGCAGGGATGGAAAGTGGAGTTCCATGATGAAAACTTCCAATCATAACCCTCTAGTAGGGCTAGGCAGTTTAGTTATTTTTTGAATTTCTGGGAATAACCCTCCAATAGGGATGTGAATTGGAGTTCCCTGATAAAATTTCTAAATGTTACCCTGTAGCTAGGCTAGGTAGTGGAGTTCATCAGTGACTATCAGAATAAGACCCTCCTATCATACCAGGGCATGATATCCTTACCTATAACATATATCCCCTCAACTATGTGGAATAATGAAGAGATGTGGTTTGAATTACCCTTATATTCCCAATAAATAAGGATATTTTCACCACTGAGAAACATTTTTGGGACACGAGCTAAAATCATGGGGGAGAGTAAGTGTCACCCAAAGAGGATAGTATCAAGGTGTGGTGATTAGGTCCCTTAAAACATGTGTGTTCTGGAAAAATGCATGACGTTCTTGGAATCATTGATGGACTTCTTTTAGAATAGTTGTCTACTCTTCTTATTGGGTTGGGCTATGATATTGAGACCCCCTACTATCTTGTTTGGGTTTCTTTGACTAAGAACATATATATATTTGGTACCCACTCATAGGGTTTGGTTACTCTAATTCTAGGAGAGTCAAAGAAACGTGGGGTAAGACACATGCTTTCTGTTATTATCTTCTCATGTTTGGACAACTCTACTCTCCTAATATAGGTGGTGAAGTCACGGTGGGTAGTTCATCTACTAACCGTGTTTATCCCCTTATGTTTGGAAAAGTTTACTTTCACTCTTGGTGGGTTGAGTTGTACTCTTTCACCGCACATTGTTCTATTTATTGTTATCCTCTTCAGTTGTATCTCTTACTACTCCCCCTTCATCCTTTCAGGGCATTATAATGGGTATGTATATACTTACCCATGCATGGGATTCACCTAGCACATGTCGTGTCTTTTGTAGGTGTTAGACAGGTTGACCGTGACATCATAGGAGCTTAGGGTTACATGGTTCTTGGACAACATATAATGGTCATAACTTGGGATTCAGAAGCTATACTCTCTAAAATATTTTACTTTTTAAGTTTTCTGTTAGGTTGGGACACATTTTTGGTTGGGCATGTATTTTCCCCCATTTTCTTTTTAGTTTAAACTACCATACTTTTTACTGTTTAGATGTCCATGAATTTTTGGTTTATTTATAGTAGTGTTTCATCCTTTATTTATTTACCTCTTCACATTATCATTAATATTTTTGTGTGAATGTGTATGGGTACTTAGGAAAAGGACTTCCTGAGTTAGTTGTTTCTTTAGTGCTTGCTGCCACCCCTGGACTATGGAGGTAGGCTTGGGGTAGTTGCGACTCGATCCCCGTCTTAGGTTGGTTTTTAAAAGGTTATGCGATAAAATGATCCCAATTGGTCATGTGATGGTGTGAAACCATCAAATTTGTGCAATACCATGACTTATGTTATGTTGAATGTTCATTTTTTTAAAATCAACATCTTCCCTAACATGTGATTTTTACACTTTAATCTAGATGGATTCAAGATCATGAACATATTCCAACGTAGAAATCTAGAGATTTATGATTGTTGGGAGTCACAATGATGATATTTGGTATTGGGTTGTGTGTGATAATGAGATTCTAAATGGTTTTCCCCTGGATAATCTTAAAAACTAACATATGTCACACAAACCGCCTTTATACTCATCCTTCTAGATGACAATTCCATTACTTCATCTTGACATAATCTTCCATATTCATTGTTCTCACCTTCTTATAGATACATTCAGGTGATCATCTTAGAAAATGGAAAATTGGTCCTAGTTCCATTCCATAGGTTATCCCATACACTAAAAAATTCCATTATGAGCCTAGATGGTTTCAATCTCACTAATCAACGTATCACCTAAAGACACTCAACTATACTTGGTTATTCATTGTGTAAAATTAAGGGTGAATGTAGTTCAAAGTGGGACCTATGCCCCGATGACAATATCTCTAACAAATGGGCATGGCCATTATGAGGAAATCAAAGCTATACAGAGTTTTTTTTATGAAATTTGTACCATAAACCTCTATGAAGCATCATGGGTTTCAAATCTCATCATATATCATACACTAGAGCTTCTTTAAGAATTTATCATTTGTTTGTTTCATAGAATTAAATATTTTCACCAACCCCATAGTGAGGTAGGGATCAACCTATGTGAAATCTACCTGGTTAGGGGAACACCTCCTATTGGGAAGATGTATGATGAGTTCCACTTTTCTTTGAATGTTTGGGATGACCCTGAACAGAATACCTCATTATTTTAGGATATTATTATCATCACAAGGGATAAGTTAAAGACGCACCTTGTTTTATTCATAACAATTTTCTTGAAATACTAGATTAAGTATTTTCTTTTATTGAAGTACATCTCGTCCAATGGTGGAATTCCATTATCATCATCCCTCTTGAAAAGGTTAGGACATTAAGGGATATTTTTTTCCATTGTGATTCCAGTGAGTACACATCATGTGGGTATAATTTGAAACTAGTAG
Source organism: Viscum album (assembly GCA_963277665.1). Classification (NCBI taxonomy): domain Eukaryota; kingdom Viridiplantae; phylum Streptophyta; class Magnoliopsida; order Santalales; family Viscaceae; genus Viscum; species Viscum album. The sequence continues at coordinate 323,445,827 of OY728132.1, forward strand.
TATCCCCATTTATCTATTTTTAGGATTATTAAATACGTTTTTGAATGGATGGATCTTCCCAGCTGGGGATGCATGTTTTGGCATTTAGGTTGACACACTAATTTTAATGCCCCGATTGAAAAAATGGAATCCTATTTACCAAGATATATCCACCCTTATTCTTCTATATCAACTCGTTGGACATAATCAGTAGGTTAATACCCCTTACCAAATCAATGGAAAACTCTTGTTTTTATTTGGATAGATATGAAATAACTTCAAGTGTTATAATTATCAGAATACCATTGAAATTACCCACTATCTATTTCTACCAAGGACACTAAATGTATCTTGGGTATAGGTAATTCCACTATATATTCATGAGGTTGTTTATATATTGAGTAACCACCACAACTTCAATTTCATCCCATACCCCACACCTTCTAGGATGATTATTGATAACACCAGTGGATCCACTGAAGAGTGGTCATAAAAAATCTCACTTCCGTATGGGGTTCTTATAGCTCTATGGGATGAACTAATCATTTTTGAGCTATATTCCCCTTATAGATTTTACTTCCATCTTCACTATACTTAGAGGCTTTATTCCCACCATTTTCTATCATTTTAGGTGATCAAAATATTGATCTAATTCTTTAATTTTGGTTGATGGTGAGGCATATAGATACAAATAATAGAATCACTCTACCATATATCAATTCTCTTATTAACTTATATATAGATTATGACCAATATTGGGTGGATTCATACCAAGTTGGTATACTGGAAAAACTATTTTAGAGAGTAGAAATGTAACACCCCAAGATTCAGCACATAAATTTAATACTGAATGCATGAAGCACTAAGTCTCTATAAAACATAACTTTGTTATAACCTAGCTAGTAAACATAAATTTTCCACCTATGTGATTTGAATTTCAAAAAACTGACATACACAGTTGCGTTCAGTAAGATATTTATAGTATGATAGGGAAAACTTATTTTTTTTGTGAATAGTGACATACCCTTATGAATAGTAATATGAATGTAAATATGATTGTTTTGAATAGTAAATCATATTATTATTTTATTGTCTTAAGGTTATAATATAATGAAATATTGATTAATTTTTCATGGTGATATAAACAAAATATAGATTTTAAAATTGATATTTATTGAATAAATTATGATTTTATTTAAAAATTAAATTAATAATATTTATAAAATCATTTTAGAAAAATGGAGTTCATTTTTTAATTCTACATGTCAAAAAATGGTTCAGATGAATTTTTCGGATTTTTTTTGAAACACTCAAATTTTTTTATGAATAGTAAAGTACAGTAATTTACCGTATATATACATTATCAGTAAAATTCACTATTCCGAGCATCATAGATGATATAAAAACACTTGGTTCAAACTCACATGAACATATTACTATTATTGGTCATAAGAATAAATTCTATTGGTTTTATTTGAAAAAATACTAAAACAATTAGTAATATAATGGGAAAACCCCTCTATATCACCATTATAAAAACCCCCCTCACTCCATTTTATCTTCACCCTTCTATGCCTTGAATCTCTTAAATGTTCTACCCAAATACCCTTACCTAGTCACTCCCCACTTCTAGGAGCTCTTGGTCTTTCCAAAAGACCAAAAACCCTTCCCTTAAAGATATTCTCAAGGACGTGGATTCAAGAGGTAAATTCACATTGTATTTCTTTCAATTTCATTTCAAGTTTCCATTCTATTATTATCCTCTCCCTACATCCTCTATTCAAATGACCTTGATAACTACAGTATCATATATATAATATAATTATATCATGTCAATGTAAGAACCATCATCAATATCCGTACTCTCTCTCATTTATTTTATAAATGAAATCATCGTCTGTGAGGTGCCAATTTACAACCTTTGTGGGCGACGAAGTTTTGTTCTTCAATTTAACCTTTGATACTAGTCATGAAGCCATTTTTATGGTTGGAAAGGGATATAATATATGTATTATAACCTATTTAATATTCAGGAACTAGTATATTTATATAATATTAAATCACATGACCAATTTAGTTCCTAATAATCAAAATACCGCTAAAATAATCTAAGTGATTTTAATTAATATTTCATCTAATGATTCATCCTCATTCCATGTAACCAAATGATATAAATTACCATTAAAACCTATGTAGGTTCATAAAAAAATTTAAATTCAATCTTGAGATTTACATCCATTCCACATGAACTCCATTACTTAAAAACAAGTGAACCAATTATGAAAATCAAGAAAATAAACACTCCGGAATGATGGAATTCAATATTATAACTTATCAATAAGGACATAAATGAAATAAAAATATTATTAAAATATAAATAAATTTCTAATAAGTTCTTAATTAAGTTATTAATGAGTCTAGTTTCATATTCCAATACTATATGGTCAAGATTAGAACATTCGAACTTAATGTAAGGGTTTCCCACCCGAACCTCCATTTTCATTCGGGTTACTTTTGTTTTCTAATTACCTCAATGAAATTTTTATGTATTATTATATAATACTAATAAATTATGTTTTAGTATCATATATAGGTTTACCAACCAGAATACTTCTTTGTTTTATGTGGATTTACACATTTTAAAAGGAACTTTCAAAATTATTTCTGAAATACAAGCCCGATTCAAGGGAATTTCTCAAATTCTTACATATTTTCAAGGGAACTATATAATTTGTTTTTAGAAACCATTATCTTAATATAATCCCTCATTTTATTATTAAATACTATATTACTTCAGTTCTAGTTTTATACAAATAATTTTCCAAAATAACCCTTCTTTTGAAAATAAAAGAGTATTTATCTCAAGATTTACTCAATGATTTTATAAGAGCATCTTCATCTATTTCATCACTTTTTTGATTCTTGTGTATTATTGGTATTAATATTTTATGGTATCATCTACTATATGATTGTTTTTACTATTGATGTTCTATATTGAAACCATTCACCAATTTACTCTGAATAGTTAGTGTTTATGCTTAATGTTCGGGGAAAGTTATTTACATTTCATATGTTAGTTTCAATATGAATGCATATGTTGTTTATCTTTATACCCATTCATATGAGGAATTAATTGAACTAATTATGTTATGTTTGGGGACATATATAGACCCTTGATGCATTGTTATGTCTCATGAGACAAATAGATATGCGCTTGGCTGAGGCCTTCCCATTTTAAGATATGGTTTTGGAAGAGGCCTTAATCATTGTTAGATGTCTTGGCTGAGGCCTTGATGTATTGTTTAAGAACATATGGAATATGCATTTCCCTCATTATGAAATTATAAATTTAAATTTCATGAGGTTATTTGACTAGTAGAATACATATTATTATACTTTATTATGGAATTATTTATTCATCTCTTATTCCTTCCATAATGTGTTCAAGTTAATTTTTAAAGGCGTGTGTTTTTAGTTATTCACCATGACTAATATTAATTTTAATGATATCTTTTACTATATTTCTTACCCTTACTGGGCATTCGAGCTCACCCCTTTATTATGTTTCTTTTTCCCATGACATGAAGATGTATTTTATGATTGACTTGCAGGGATTATCTTAGAGTGGTGAATGTTTCCAATGGAACTTATTTATTGTTTTTCATTTCAAGTTGTAATGTTAAACTTATGTATATATCTGGATTTCCAAATCTACTAAACTATTTATTCCTTCTGGATATGACTTTATTATAATCATTCTAATGTAATATAATAAGGCATCGTCTTTGGGAAATTGGGGTTGAGTCTTTACCATTGGTATCAGAGGAAGTTTAGTAGAAAACTTGGAAACTCGATTTAGAAAACATATATTAGGGGAAAATCCCTAAGATAGAATTTAAGGATAAAAATACAATAAAATCTTGGTATTTTCGTAAGGAATAGATTATGCGAATCTTTCTAGAAAATAAATCCATGTCTGAATACTACAAGTGAACGCGGTTCTGGCACAAATGTACCTAGGAGTGAAAACCCCGACAAGAAGTTTCAGGCTTGACCTGGGGTATCCTGGTATATGACAACATGCCTTAATGCACACCTGGTTTAACACTCCTGGGTGATATGCTAAGAATAAATCATATTTTATTTACAACCCATTATGAAGGATTTAAATGTAAATTTTTTTCCAAAGAAACCATGTTTGTGATAATGGGATTAGTGATGCATAGGATTTCAATTTATGCCAAGTATTTTGATAAGTTGAGATTATACATTATGATTTATAAATTAATCTAGTGTATTCTATTATTTAGAAATGCTGCATAGTGGAAGGAATGGAAACCGCATAAATACTCGTATCCCATGTAGAGATTTCCCTCCGGTTCAAGGCAATGATGTTTGATCTAGAGCTATGAATGGTGAGGAGAAACTTATAACTATACTAGGACAACTTACTTGGGTTATGAACAATAACCTTACCTGTATGGAGAATCCAAATCCATAACATGGATGAGATATGTTAGATCACTTTATGTGACAACTACCTCTATAATTTAATGGGACTACAAACCCATTCATAGCGGAGTAGTGGATAAGTTCCTTAGAAAAGATATTTCTCACCTAAGAGGTAACGAAAAGGAGAAGTTTGTCATGGAATTTTATCATCTTTTGGGAGATTCTAATCAATTTTGGTCACTAATTAAAAATATAAAGTATGATGAAGAAATATAAAACATAGAATGGAGTTAATTTAAAGAACTTTTCTTAGAGAAATACTTTCCACATGAACATCAAGCATATCTAGAAAGTTAGTTTCTAAATTTCAAGCAAAAGGAATATAATAATGTTGAAAAGTATGATGCTAAATTCACATTGTTATCAAAGAATGTTGTGGACTATATACGTAATCCAAGTAGAAATATTGATTGATTCTTTGATGACCTAAATCCATTCCTCTACATGAAGTGATCTTCCAAACTTTCTCATTATACAAAGATATAGTCTCATCTGCTATCAAGATGGAAAATGAGATCTATAAGTATTATTACTTTAAAGTAAATCAAGAGAAGAATATGGTTGCCAAAAACTCTATAAAAGTAAATAAGGAAATGGAGAAGAAGGGAAGATTTTACTTTCCATCCTATGATAATTTTGGAAGGAAAGACCATGATCCCTGCTTAAAAGGAAAAGGGGTGTCCTATAAGTGTGGACAGAAAATCCATCATGTTGGTGTTTGAAAGGGGAATAAAGATGATATTAATGTTTGGTGCTATAATTTTAGGGATATAGTACACTATTATAATTATTTTATAAAGCATCATGGAAATGTTCCTCAGAAATGGCCATAGGACCAGGGACAAGCTTATGCGGTCACAACTGCTGGTATTGATGTTCCTAATGACATAGTGGCTGGTACTTTAATCATTTCCTCAATCTTATCCAATGATTTATTTGATTCTGTATCATCGCATTATTTCATATATTCCTAATTTTCTAGGAAAATTTATTATTTCCAATTTGATTTAATAAAGGAGTTTTCAGTCAAAACTCCTAAGGGAAGTATCATTGCAACAAATTTATGTCAGGTAGTCCCCATTATGGAATATAAACATACTTTATATTCTGATTTTATTTTAATACCGATTATTGAATTTTATATAATACTCAATATGAATTGGATTTCAAACCATGATGTAGAAATTTATTGCAAGAAGAAGGAGATAACAATTTTTTAGGACAATGTGGAATCCCTTATCTTTAGTGCAGAAACATCACCATCTGATTCTATTCTAGATCAACCCCTAGTAGCTCTACCGAATTCAATTATTGGGGAGTAAGTTAATACATTAACTATGGGTGTTGAATGAAATATTCAAATAGAGGACATACCTATTGTACAAGAATATGTTGATGTGTTTCCAGAGAATTTACTTGGACATCCTCTAGAGCGGGAAATTGAGTTTTCCATTGACTTAATTAATGATTCATGTCTCATATCAAAGACCCCTTATAGAATGTCCACTGTGGAATTATTATAACTGAAGAAAAAACTAGAGGAATTGAGTGATAGAGTATTTATTCACCCTAGTGTTTCTTCTATGGGGATCCCCTGTTCTATTTTGTTAAGAAGAAAGATGGATCTACGAGGTTGTGCATTGACTACATGGAGATCAATGCTATAACAATAAAGAACAAGTATCCCTAACCTCACATTGATGATTTATTTGATCAACTTCATGGATCCCAATATTTTTCAAATATTGATCTTTGATCTAGATATCATCACTTGTGTGTGAGGAAGGAAGATATTCCAAAGGCAGCATTTTGAACCAAGTATGGGAATTACGAGTTTATAGTAATGCCTTTTGGACTGACTAATGCACCCTCTATTTTCATTGATCTAATAAATAGATTTTTTAAGGAATATCTTGATTACTTTGTGGTAATATTTATTAATGATATATTGGTATACTCTTAAAGCTAGAAAGATCATGAAAATCACTTATTCACTACTCCGAAGACTCTTATAAGAAATGAATTATATGGGAAAGTGTGAATTATTGATTCAATCAGTTTCCATTCTTGGATACATTGCCTCTAAGGATATAATATTTATTGATCCTATTAATAAAAAGGTATTTAGGAATGGACTACTCCAATAAACATAACTAAGGTAGGTAGTTTTATTGGTTTAGCAGGTTGTTATTGGTGTTTCATTCAGAACTTCACCTGTTTAGCCAACCCAATGACCAAGATTACACATAAAGGGGTTAATTTCATATGGAAAATAGAGTATGAGGACTATTCCAAAGAATTTAATAAGAGTCTAGTGAATTCTCTGATCCTAACCCTACCATTAGGGAATGATGGGTTTGTTATCTATAGGGATGCATAAAAGAGAGGACTTGGTTGTGTCCTTATGTATAATTATAGATTTATTAATTATGAATCAAGGTAGTTAAAAATTCATGAACAAAACTATCCTACTCATTATCTTGAGTTAGATTCTACGATCTTTTCTCAAAAAATATGGAGACACTATCCCTATGGTGGAATATGTGAGATATATACGGATCACAAGAGACTGAAGTATATATTCTCATAGAAAGAACTTCACATGTGGTAAAGGTGATGGATATAACTACTCAAGGATTATGATTGTACCATACACTACCACCTATGAAAGGAAAATAAGGTAGCTAATGCATTGATCAGGAAGGATCATGGAGTTCTCAGAAAAGTGAGGATTGACAAGGATCCTTTGTACATGGATCAAGTGAGGATGCTTATGGGAATTATCAAAGAAGGTGAAACATCAATGCCTTTTAAAATGGTTTCCCAAACATATTTTTTGGAAAGAATTAAATATTTATAGTCTGATGATGAGAATCATCAAAATAAAATCAATGCTATGAAATATAGGAAGTTGACTGACTTCGTGTGTAAAGATAGAATTCTGAAATTTGGGAAGAGGCTATGTGTTCCCTCTATACCTGAGCTGAAAAGGGAGTTATTGGATGATGCTCATAGCTCAAATTTCTCTATACATCATGGGATCACTAAAATGTATAGAGATTTGAAGGAACATTTTTAGTGGACAACATGAAGAGGGAAATTGTTGATTATGTATCAAGATGTCTAGTTTGTAAATAAATAAAGGCCGAATGACAATATCCTAGAGGATTCATGCAACCTCTACCTATTCCTACATGGAAATGGGATGACATCACCTTGAATATTATCAATGTATTACCCAAAACTTTGAGTAAGAATGATGTGATATGGGTAATTGTTGATCGGATTATGAAATCTTCACATTTCCTCGCTATAAGGAAGAATTTTCCACTGGAGCACCAAGAACGACTCTATATCAATGAAGTTGTGAGACTTCATGGACAATATCTCTCAATGTTTTCTAATTATGATCCACAATTTACATCAAAATTTTGGAAAAGTCTTCAGAAATATTTGGATACAGATCTTTGATTGAGTACTACTTATCACCGACAAACTGATGGGCAATCAGAAAGGATGATCCAAACCTTAAAGGACATGTTGAGATCTTGTTCACTTGACTTTCACAGTATGTGAGGTCAATATTTTCATTTAGTTGAATTTTCCTACAATAATAGTTTCCATTCAAGTATTGAAATTTCACTATATTAAGAATTGTATGGAAAGACATGTCTTATACCTACTTGTTGGGATGAAGTTGGAGAAAGGAGTCTTGTGGGCCCAGAGCTTGTGGAGGAAACAACAACGAAGGTAAAGGCTATTCAATTCCATATCAAAGAATCTCAAAGCATAGAAAAAAACTATGATGATTATTGAAGGAAGGATTTGGAGTTTCAAGTGTGAGATCATGTTTTCTTAAAAGTATCTCCATGGAAGGGTGTTATAAAATTGGAGAAGAAAGGGAAACTGAGCTCAAGGTACATAGGTCCTTTTGAAATTCTAGAGAATTTGAACTATTTCATATTGTTTCGCTATGACACCTAGCCTATCTAAAGTACAGAATGTGTTCCATGTCTCATTAATGAGAAAGTACATGTCATACCCAGTGTATGTCCTCTCTTCTAAAGGTATAGAATTGGATCCTTAACTTTCTTACTGTGAAGAACCTATTTGGATTCTGGACACTAAAGAAAAAGTGTTGAGGAATCAGACAATTCTACTGGTAAATATACCTTGTAAAAATCATAAAATCTAAGAGGAAACATGGGATCCTGAGAATCTTATGATGAAGAACTACCCAAATCTCTTTGTGAGGTAACATTCTTGTAATTTAAAGGAGGAAATTTTTGTAAGGAGGGGAAATGTAACACCCCAAGATTCAGCACATAAATTTAATGTTGAATTCATGAAACACTAAGTCTCTAAAAAACCACTTTATTATAACCTATCCAGTAAACATAATTTTTCAACCTCTATGATTTGAATTTCAAAAAACTGACATACACGGTTACATTCAGTAAGATATTTAGAGTCTGATAGGACAAGCTTATTTTTTTGGTGAATAGTAACATACCATTATGAAAAGTAATATGAATTGTAATATGACCCTTATTAATATTAAATCATATTATTATTTTATTGTCTTAATGTTATAAGATAATGAGATCTTGATTAAATTTTAAAGGTGATATAAATCAAAATATAGATTTAAAATTGTTATTTTTTGAATAAATTATGATTTTATTTAAAAATTAAATTAATAATATTTCAAAAATTATTTTTAAAAAATGGAGTTCATTTTTGAATTCTACATGTCAAAAAATGGTTATGGTGAATTTTTGGTATTTTTTCTGAAATACTCAAAATTTTGATGAATAGTAAAATACGGTAATTTACCATATATATATATACATTATCAGTTAAATTAACTATTCCTAGCATCATTGATGATGTAAGAAAAATTGGTTCTAACTCACATTAACATATTACTATTATTTTTCACAAGAATAAATACTATCGGTTGTATTTGGAAAAATAATAAAATAATGAGTGAAAGAATGGGAAAACCCTCCTCAACTCCACTATAACCCCCCCCCCTCACTCCCTCTTCTCATCACTCCTCTAAGACTTTAAGATCCTAATTTTTTTTCCCAAATACCCTTCCCTAATCACTCCCATCATCCCGAAGATATTTTTCTTTCTAGATGACCAAAAACCCTTCACTTAAAGAGATTCTCAAGGAGGTGGATTCAAGAGGTAAATTCACATTCTATTTCTTTCAATTTCATTTCAAGTTTCCTTTCTATTGTTATCCCCTTATCACATCCTCTATACAAATGACCATGATAAATCTATTATCATATATATACTAGACTTATATCATTTTAATTTAATAACCATCATCAATATCCTTAATCTCTCTCTTTTATTTTATAAATGAAATCATCATCTCTGAGGTGCCAATTTACAACCTTCATGGACGAAGAAGTTTCATTCTTCAATTTCACCTTCAATACTAGTCATGAAACCACTTTTATGGTCTCACCAGTCTATAATATATTATTATATCCTATTTAATATTCAATAACCAGTATATGTACATAATATTAATTCATATGTCCAAACTAGTTCCTAATAATCAAAATACTGCTAAAATAATCTAAGTGATTGCCATTTATATTTCATCTAATGATTCATCCTCATTACATGTAACCAAATGATATAAATGACCATTAAAACCATTTTATGTTCATAAATAATGTTTAAATTCAATTATATAGATTTAAACCCATTCCACATGAACTCCATTACATCGAAACAAGTGAACTGATTATGAAAATCAAGAAAATGAACACTCTGGAACGACCAAATTAAATATTATAACTAATCAATAAATACATAAAGGAACTAAAGAAAATTATGATAAACTAAATAAATGTCTAATATGGTCTTAATTAAGTCACTAATGAGTCTAATTTCATATTCAAGGACCATAAGGTCAAGAGGGGAACATTCAGACTTCATGTAAGGGTTTTCCTCCTGAACCACCATTTTCATTCAAGTCACTTATATTGTCTAATTACCTTAATAAAATTATTATGTATTATTATTTAATACTCTTAAATGCTTTGTGAGTGTTATATATTTGTTTACCAACCATAATACTTCATTATTTTATGGGGATTTACACATTTTAAAAGGAACATTCAATATTATTTCCAAAATACAAGCCCGATTCAAGGGAATTTCTCAAATTATTACCTATTTTCAAGAGAACTATATAATATATTTTTAGTAAAAATTTTCTTTCTAAAATATGTCATTTTATTATGAAAATAATATCTTACTTTAGTTTTGGTTTTATATAAATTATTTTCCAAAAGAACTCTTCTTTCTAAAATAAAAGAGTATTTATCTCAAGAATTACTCGATGATTTTATAAGAGTATCTTCATCTGTTTCAACGATATTTTTGATTCTTATGTATTGTTGGGATTAAAATTTTATGATATCATATTTCATATTTAATTTAATATTTTATGATTATTTTGACTATGGATGTGCTATCTTAAAACCATTCACCAATTTACTTTGAATGGTTAGTGTTTATGCTTAATGTTCAGGGAAAGTTATTTATATTTCATATGTTAGTTTCAATATGAATGTATATGTTTTATATGTTTATCCCCATTTATATTAAGAATTAATTGGACTTATTATGTTATGTTTTGGGCCTTTTATAGCCCCTAGATGCATCATTAGGTCTCATGAGACAAATATATATGGACTTGGTCGAGGCCTTTCCCATTTTTAGATATGGTTTTAGCCAACGCCTTAATCATTGTTAGATGTATTGGCCAATGCCTTGAAAGAATGTTTTATAATTTCTTGCATATTCATTTCCCTCATTATGAAACTATAAACTGAAATTTCATGAGGTTATTTTACTAGTAGAATGCCCATGATTATGCTTTATTATGGCATTATTTATTCATCTCTTATTCATGCCATAATGTGTTCAAGTTGATTTTTAAAGGCATGTGTTTTTATTTATTCACCATGACTAATGTTTATGTTTATGATATCTTATGTTTTATTTGTTACCCTTACTGAGAATTTGATCTCACCCCTTTCTTATGTTTCTTTTTCCCAAGACATGAAAAGGTATATTATGATTGACTTGGAGGGATAATCTTAGAGTGGTGGATGTTCCCAATGTAACTTATTTTTTGTCTTTCATTTCATTTTGTAATATTGAAAATATGTATATATCTAGCTTTCCAAATCTACTAAACTATTCATTACTTTGGGATATGACTTTCTTGTAATCATTCCAATGTAATTTAATAAGGCACTGGCTCCGAGAAAATGGGGTTGGGTCTTTACAAAAAAACTCATTATTACACAAATCCCTTTCCCATGATAGTAATGGAACTGATTCTGGACATGAGAAGCCCATCAGGGAAGTTCCCCAATCATGATAAAGAGACTTTTGATGATGAGGCATATCTTTTTGGGGAAACTATTCCTCTTTACCGATAGTGGATGATGAGCTGATCGAAGGTGGGTCAGAGTACATTATTGGCGAAGGGAGAGTAACCAAAACCACTTAAGTTTCTTCCTCATTCACTGGGACATACCTTCCCATAGTAAGTTGGATACTAAAATACATATCAACTATCATTCCTCATAAAATTTTGAACTCTGAATAGTTTTTGAGAGTATGGTAACAATTATAGGAGCCTGAAACCATATTTATGATTTAATTTCTAATACTCCCTTGGTGGAAATTTTCATCGAAGTGGATTTAAACTACTAAATCTTCCATAAGTTTGGGGGTAGGTGACTTAAATTATCAGATATTATACTAAATCATTCTACATATCATCTTAACCTGAAAAAAATATCTGGTTATGAGATATATCTACACGATTTTGATGACACAAGTTTTTTACTCAAAGCTATGAAGGAATCTTTAGAGGATCTGGAGAAAAAACATCATATAGCTTCCTAGTTTCATGATCTGGTGAGTAGTTTGGCTGTACAAATAGTAGAATATAAATCATGCATAACTCATGTAAAGTTTGATCATTAAATAGAGACATCTTTACTAGAGTCCAATCAAAAACCAGGGTATGTGTTATCCCCTTCAATAAAGAATCTTCATATACTAGAGACAATGATGGATACAGATCAAGTGAGACTTCAACATCTAGTTGACACCTCCCTCTAGAATCTAACTGATTTGGTGAACATGAGAGATCCAATTTTACTATGAACCTGGTTTATTTTTTCCCTAAAAATCATGGGAGAGTCTCTAGACAATATAGATTCCTCTTTTTTAATTTTTTTTTAACAAATGAATCTTTCAAATTCAATGCATTGATTTATTCTTATTCTCATTTCACCTTATGCATGATATATTTATGATTAAGTGTCATATATATTTCCAAACACAAATTGAACCCAAATATGAACTCAAACTCTCAAGTTATAATAGATTCTTCATAATACTAGCTCCTGGATGACCATTGGTATAAATTTCAATGTTGACATGTTAAGGTCAGTCCTTTTGAAATTATTCGGGTCAGTGGAATGACTTTGGAGAATACATCAAGGAGATAGCATGCTCTAAATTTATCCACTGCTAATGAATTAGTAAGCATAGCTTGACTATTTCTGGGATCATATGATCTAACCCACAAGATTTGTTTCCTTTTCTTTATTACCCTTTCATATATCGAGGATACCTTTATGGAAGGCCTAGTGGCTCAATGATTAACTATTTATTAGGAGATGGTAGGCCATACGTACACATGAATTCTGTTTTTTATTTTTAAATGGATGGAACAAAAGAATGGTAGATTATAAATAATATTTATAGAATTATTATTATGTCATATATGTCATATATATTAATTAAATATAACCATATTGAATTCATTTAAAGTGTATATGAAGAACATATCTCATCATTTCGTGGAGGTGGTAGTCCACATATACGCATGAGCGACATTATCGTTTTACAATTGATTCTAAGGTAAAAAGGTATATATGAAATTATAGTTATAGAATCATAATTACATAATAAATATCATATATACTCATTATATTTATATTTATAACCATCCAAGTAAAGTGGTGTTAAAAAATAAATGATGTTATTATCTGGAGACAATAAGACTTATGTACACTTGAGAAATGTTTTTGATTTTCATATGATGTAAAATCTATAGAATATGGTTATAAAATAATCAAAGTTAAAAAAAATGTTTATCATAGCCAACTTGAGTGATATCCCCTGCACATGCTGACCAAACTTTTGAAACATCAGCTTCAAGAGATAGACTGTATTGATCAACTTAGATACTCAACCACAAAATAAATATGAAAACACATGTGATAATAGATACAGGATTATAGATTAAGCATCATGTCATGCCATTCTAGATTCATAATCAATAAAAACCAAAATGTGAGTAGACATCAAGCATAGGTTTATCAGGTTCACACATGCACACCTAGTATGACCAAATATCAAACATAGGTCTCACGGGTTACACACACACACCTAATTTGACCAAACATCAAACATAGGTCTTCAAATAATCATTCTATGAAATCATAAAAACATGAACTAATGATAAGAACCACCAACATCATGCATGTTGGATTCCACGTTAAAGTTTTTCAAGAGCGTCATCACTTAAACCACAATTTGCATGAACATGAAAAAGATTTCACTCCAAGAACTCTTAAAATAAGTTCCAAAAATTCATTAAATAGATTATAGAATTAAATTAAATAATTATTAGAGTTAAGGTATAGATATAATAATTACCTATCATCAAACATTGACAATAGAAGATTCTATGTTCAGATAAAGGAGAAAATTCATCATACGAGGAATAGAGGACCAAGTATAAGAGGTTCGAAGTTCCTATGTATTTGAGTCAATGAGAACATGTCAAAAACCCACTAATATTCAATATCTTATCAAGGTCTCATAGGTATATAACCTAGTTTTTTCAAAACGTATAAAAATTCATTTGGAAATTGAAGGAAACACAAATATGGGGGCCAAATCGATTAATAAGGGAAAATAATATATTAAAATTACATTAAATACACCCAAAAATATCACACATGTTTCCCCTTTGACACTGATGAGATCCAAGTAGGGATGAGATGGTTTCGAAAATTTCCAATCCCACATGACCCCTATAATTTTTCATGGTGTCTATAAACACACCATCCCAAAACGTGTAGCCCTATAGCATTTCACCACATCCCAATACATTTTCCCTCATTGATCCCTCTAAAATGGGTGTGGTGAGGTTTTCCAAGTCACGGTCCATAGGAACCATCCCTAATAACCACACCATATCCAATCCTATTTCCCTTTTTTGTCATTTTAAACTAAATCGCACTAGGGGGAAATTGCTTGAACTAGGGTGTGGTGTTGGTAATTTTAAACCAAAAACCACCAAAACACAACATTAAGATTTCAAACACCTCTAAATAAATTGGAAATAAGTTTCAACCATCACAAGGATAAAAAAATAATTTAAGATAAGATAGGACTTATATTAACAAACCCACTAAATATAAGGTTTTTACAATTCTCACCTTCTAACTAATTATCATCCTTGAAAAGTTTATCTAAATGTTTTCTCAAACAACTTAGGCTACTATGATAGAATATTTTTCTCATGCTCCCACATTTCTTCATGGATCTACCCTTGTTTCCATAAGACTTAAACAAGAGAAATTTTCTTCCCTCACAACATATTATCACTTCACTCTACAATATGAATGGTTTTTTATAAAATATGAATGAAGTTCCAACACAATTTCACTATAGTCGATCATATGAGAAAGATCAACAATATACCTTTGAATATGAGAAATGTAAAACACATCATGGATGCCTTAATATAGTAGAGGGGTATCCAATAGAAAATCCATAATCCCAATGTGTTCAATGATATTGAATTGTCCAATGAACCATGGTTTCAACATCCCTTACTTCCTCAATTTCTTATGCCCCAATAGGGGGGACACCCATAAGAAAAAAAACTATCACCCACAAAAAACTCAAAGGAGTGTATCCTATAGTCATTATATGATTTTTGTCTTATTTAAGATGTAACAAATTTCTTCCAAATAAAATGTGCCCTATCTAAGGTCTCATACCCCATACTAGTCCCAACAACTGAAGATTTACCCACCTTAGGCTATCATGGTAGTGAATGACATGTCTATCTGTAAAGAGCCTCAAATGGATCTATCTGAATCGAATACTGAAAACTTTTTTTGGTGGTAAACTCTATATATAGGTACCTAAGATTTTTATACATGGATATTACATATATTTAGATGAATATTTATTAAATTACACTAGAACATTCCAAATGACCATAATAGTTTAGTTCCTTTGGAAACTTTGAAAAAAATATTAGTAATTCATAAAATATTCTCAATGTCTCACATAAAGTTATTCCCTTTATTACTCCAACTAAGAACCATTCTTTTTAACCCGAGGAAAGGAAACTTGAGAAAGGGTGATCTTAGATTATTTGTAAGTGTAAAAAAAGGTAGATACATAATAATAATATGAACATGAGGGTTTGATAAAATGAGCATAACATTTTAAAACCACACCCTTCATGTCAAAGATCATAATATTAATTCATGGAATAAATATTAACAATTTATAAGACATTAATCATAAGGAATCAAAGAGTACAATCCATGAGAGATTAAAATTGGAATAAGAAATATATTTATGGAACACACATAATAATAGAAAATAATATTTCAAGTCTACCCACTAAGGAATTCATGACATGTTAGTATTGGGATGACCACATGTATACCTTCTTCGATATCGAGCTGATCATCCATGAAACCTATTTTTGAGTTTAAGCTAACCACCCATGTACCCTCATTTTTGTGCTTGGGATAACCACCTATGTACCATTAGAGCTTCTAGAACATTTATCATTACCCAATGCATTGGAGGTATAAATATGACCCAACCATCATATATTGAAAATCATACACATGTTTTCCATAAGATTAAAAAACATTCCTCATATCATAAACCATGAAAGTAAATCAGGTTTATAATCATTTCATTTTGTCATGACCTATGAAAAAGATAAAGGTTTTATATTTATTTCACCATTTCATCATACCATAACCTATAGAAAAGAAGTGGGTTTCATAATAATTGTATCATGGTATAACCCTTAGAAGAAAAATTGGATTCTTAATCATTATGTCATCATAGAAATATACAATTTAGAGGAAGAATAAGAATGTAAAACTTAGATAAAATCCCCAATAAAGCATAAGTATCCTCAAATTATTTCATCTTATATGGAGAAGGATTCTGAAATAAAAATCACTTGGAATGTTTCTTGAGAAAAATAACCCTTATTTGAAATCAAATTTTAAAACATAAAATATTTTCAAACAAATTTTCCTTCAAAATAACTTTGAAAACCTTTAAAGGAATCATTAAAAATCATTTAAAACATTTCTTGAAGAAAATATCCTTTACCCTATGAAAATAAGATTTAAAAAAACATTTTGAAAATATTTTTATTTGAAAATAACCATGAAAACTTATAAATAATGAATCAAAGAAAGTAGTGGTCATGAAAGTGAAAATTCTTTTCATGTTGTACACAATAAAATAAATATTCCTTTTACATTTTTGGTAAAATAAAAATGGTAATTGATTTTACAATTGACATGAATATTAATTTTAAAAATTAAAAATTAAAAAATTGGTATAAATTAATTTAGAAATCAATTTAAAAAATTTGAAACAGTTTAAATTTTTTTTAGAAAACATGGTTTTTGAATAAAAAGGGTTTTTTACCAAAGAGATAAATAAAGATGATTTTCCTCAAAAACATTATTTTGGACTTTTGAGTATATAAAGAGTTGGAAATTAATGGAAAACATGTATTATATTTGGATAACTAAAGTATAAGAAAATTCAATATTTTCTTGAGAGATTTATAATAATGTTATATCATATAAGACGTGATCATAAATTTTTTTGATGAATGATGAGACTATAACATAAAAATATTTACCACTTTGGTAACAATAAAATGTAATCCCCATGAAGGAATAAAAATAGATGAAAATTAAAATGTCATGAGGATAAAAAAAATAATGTCACTTCATTTCAAATGAGTTGTATATACATATCAAAAAAATATAGGTGTACAACATAACATATGTCTCAAAGATGGAAAATTGTGAAAAAAATCCCCTACTACTTTGGTAATATTTTGAATCATAAGACAAAAGAAGGAATAACATCAAATATAACTTTTTATACAATGAAAAATAATGATATTAATGATATAAAATGTTAAAGGGGTGGTATAAACACCACAAAAAAGAATCAAATGGTGAATTTTTATAGGTCTCCTAGATATAAAAGAGAGATTAGAAATATCTTACCTTAAGTCTGGAGTTCCTTCAAACACATTCAAACCTACAATATAATAAATATACATTTATTGTAAATATATTATATAACATTATTTATATATATAATACCATATATTATTTTATTATGACCTTTTATTACCTGTTTATCAACAATTCCATGTTAAAGTTACGTTTCGGGTAATAACCACATTGTTTTTGTCTAAATATTTTGATTTTTTATTTTGGTCCTCTTAATTTGATCATGATATAATAATTTAAATAATTTAAATAATTATATAATCATTATATAAATTTATTATATATTTATTTATCATAATCCATAGAATTTAGTGATATAAAATGAAATAAATTATTCATAGAGATTGTAGGTCGTACGTACACATGAGTGATGTTTCAATTTTCTTATCAGATTGAAATAAAGAATGTTAAATAATATATTATCACTAAATAATAATTTAAATTCCATATATATCACATATTTTAATTAAAACCCTTTTTATTACCTCCTATGAAATTTTTTAATGAATTTCATTACTTCGTGAGGTGGTAGTCTGTCGTGCACATGAGAGACATTATAATATTCACACAAAATGGAGAGTATTATGGTATATGTGATATAATAATTAAAGTATAATATATCATATATAAATAATATATTCACCATTATGTCTAGGCTATATAGGTGGTAATTAAAAATGAATGAAATATGTTTGTGAGGTGGTAGTCCTCCAAACACATGAATAATGATTTCGTAACCCATTTAATGAAAGTGTAGATAGTTGTATGTCATTACATTAGAATAAAAACATCTCAGTATATATATGATACATATTTTATAATATCACTATGATATAATAATAATTTAAGGTGGGGGATGAAGAAATACAAAAATGCATGTTGATGAATGTTGCCTCTTCTTTAGGTATCATCCTTAGGTTTTCACCAAAAGACACCCCAGGTTGGATTTCTATCCAAAATTAGGCTTATACGATGAGATTATGGGAATTTGGAATTTATTTTGGAAGTTATTTTATGAACCAGAACGTTTTTATGTTGTGTTTAAGTGATGGGTGTTGGTGACCTTTTATAAGTGGGGGAAAGGAAACCACTTGGAAACTACTTAGAAGCTTTCCAAAAGAATCCGATATAATAAATTCATTCCCAAAGTAAAAGTTAAAAAATGAAAATATATTCTAAATTTGGAATTAATATTGAAATATATCTATTGAGTTGGATTTAGACCAATTTGAGTTAATTTTTTAAGCCTTATATTTTTAGTTTAACCCCCAGTAAATCCATTTTTACCTAAACCACATTAAATAATTTTTACATCTTTCACTGTTCATTTTGGGAAAAAAATTAAATTAACATTATTATATAAAATAAATTATTATTATTAGAAATATTTAATCCATTTTTTTTAAATTAAATTCTTGGAATTAGAAAAATATACTTTAAAATTAATCCTCCAGATGCAATGAGAAAATGGGTTTTTAGAGAGAAGATGTTCAGATGTTTACAATGTTTTTTTATCCAATTTCAATATAAAATTGATTAAAATTACATAAATTGAATTAAAATATATATAATTGAACTAATTTTACTTTAAAACAATTTTAAAATATAATTTAACTTTATAAATAATTTAAACGAAAAGGTAGTCTTCAATTAAAATTCAGTATTATTCACTATTCAATATTAAAATTAACCTTTTTAGAAAATTATAAAAAAAACCTGATATAATTTTGACATTATGATTTCAAGAATTAATTTTTTTCTTAAAATAAATTCCCTAAAATTTGTAAAAAATATTAAAACAAAACAAACATTTGCGACGTAGAATTGGGTTTTCGAGGAGTGTATTTTTTCAAGCACAAGATGATTTTATATTAACTCTATGTATAATAATAATAATTTTATGAATCTAAATTAAATTTTAATGATATATAATACATAAATTTCAATTAAAACATTCCTCATTAGGTAATATTTTCATTAATTAAAATGGAAAAAAATTATGCAATTTAAAATAGTTTTTAGAAAAATCTCATTTTAAAAAAATTATACTAAAATCCAATATAAAGTTTCCTTAAAAGTAATTAAGTGAATTAAATATAAATAAATAATAATTATGTTAATTTAAATCATAGTTTTTTATTTAAATTACTTAATTTATTGAAAAGATAGGATAGTTTAAAAAAAATATTTTTCACTATTCATTGAAAAATCAATATTTTCTAGAGAAATCACAAAATTTCACCATAAGTAAATTTTAATATGTTGGTCCCAAAAATGATGTTTTTCTAAAATATATATAAATTAATTGATATATTTTATCAAAAAAAATCTTCAAAAAATAATTTTTGAAGATAACATATTTTTGATGAATATAATTACTTTTATAAAAATTGATTAATTATTTACTGAGAATTAATAAAAAAAATATTTTAAGTCAGAAAATTATATAAATATTCCATAAATTATTTAATATTATTCAAAACTTCCCATTAAATGGATAACTTATTATAAACATATTTAAAATAATATTATTTCATGGTTCACTGAAGCTCGATGTCACGTGTCATGTACAATTTTGAAGAAACTTGTTTTTTTATATAACACAAGCTTAAATCAGTATTGAATACATCATAAGATATAATCAGTGTTGTGTGAAATAAAAAATATAAAAAATATTAAATACATTTTAAAATATATATATATTTCACAAAATCTTGGTGTGTTACATTTTATCCCCCTTAAAATGAATTTCTCCCTTGAAATCTATCTCGGTCATCACAGGTTTAACATTTAAAAATTCCTTCATTGAAACCTGCTTCATTCAAATGAATACTAAAAATTCCATGAAAAGGGGAAAGTTAGAAACATTAATCTTACCTAAAGTAACTCATAACTGGATTTCAATATAGGAGAACATGGGTGGTAAGTGAAGATTTGGACATGGAATAAAAGTGTTAAATAATATATAGAGTGATATATATCATTGATCCCAAATGATTAATGGAATGTTAAGGGCCTCAAAAACATAAATCAATGATTATTTAAAATAGCATTATCTCAATAAAAAATTAAGGTATTAGGATAAAATTTTTCTTCAATATCATTTTCCTAGAGTTGAGAAATTCTTTTACTATCTAAATATATAAGGAAGTATAGTTAATTGATACATTTATATTTTATAATCGCAATTTCATCTCGTGCTTTGATCAATTTCAAATTCATCACTTATACCAAGAAATTAATATCCAAAAACTATTGTTTTTATTCCTGAAGTAATAAAATTCACTTTTAATGGAATATAAGATCAATAATAGAATAATAATTTATTTCTTTGATCTCTATTTATTATAAAAAAATTGTTAGCACAAGTTATGCATAAATTTTAATATCTTGAAATAATAAATTAATCTATAAAACCTCATCTAAAATAAAAAATAAACCATTTGATAAATGTTTAAACTTATATCCCTTCCAAAATACAAAATTTATAAAGAAGTTCACTGAAATTTCTCAAAATCAACTTAACATTAATCCCCTAAACAACACAAAGTAGATATAAATTGTCATGTACCAAAAATGTGACTAACTTCTTCATGTATTCTCTTGAAACTTAGCGATAAGATTAATTACCATAAAACCATATTTAAAACATTCATTCTTACTTATTCATTGAATAAAACCATATATTATTGAATATATACCATAAATCCGATAATGTTATAGACTCCATCAATTAGAGCATAAACCACCTTTTCAAAAATAGTTAATCTGTTCAAAGAAATCAATACTATCCAATTTACTTTATCTATATCAATCATCTCTTTATCCCAACATAACTATCTCAACATTAGGAACATATTAAGGGTTATATTTCCCTTAATCAAAATATCATTTTTTTTCTAGTCCATAAAAACCATTTAAAATATTCTTTGAAATCCTTAATGTGAAAATTATACTAAAAAATCCTCATCTATTTCATGATTCATATAACATACTCTTTGAATTTTAATAAATTAATACTTAAATCATACAACTTCATTATCAAACCATCAACTAGGCTTAATAATCTTATTCTTAAATACCCATTTCCATTCATATTTTACTAGTAGTCTCTTCATAATCCACCTCAAAACCATTACTCATACAAACTTGCTAATTATATTCATAATCTTTACCCTTAGGACAATGATTTACATAATGCCCATTATTTATATATTTAAAACATTCAACAGTCTATGATAACTTCAAGATACCATTATTATATTCTATTGTGCTATCATAAATTTTCATTTTACCTTGTAAATTACTTTCTTTATTTCCTTATTTTCCTCACAAAAAAACTATTATCATCCATTTGAGATATTCTCTTGAGTGATTCTCCACACATTCTATACCTATAGTAAATTGGATCTTCTTTCCTACATGGTCTCCACTAGCCAAACCCTCATTAAACTCTATCCTTCTCATCTTTGGTGGGTTTGAGATATGGTTAAGTTGTATGTTGTTAATCATGATATTTTATAGCTTATTAAGAATAATCCAATCAAAATATCCTTTAATCCAGTCATCATACCATTTGGATACTCATCAGTAAATTTTCCATCACATTCAATGTTAACCCAGTTCCTTCTCTTTCTTTCCATTGAATAAAACCAAGAAGTATAATGTGAGAAACACTAATCATAGTTTAAAACCACATAATCATGAAAAAATAACTTATTGGATGTCTAAATCATGACACCTTATTTTTATTTTATAATACCTTAGGTCTATCTTTGTTCATTCACAGTCATCATATATTTAAATCCTTTATTATGGTTGGTAAAGATTTTTTGAATTTTAAAATAATATCCACAAAGAGTTTCAAACCAAGTGTATATAAAGGACCTTTTTCTTGCATCAGGTTATGATTGATTCCATCTCAATGCACCCTTTTTGGAGCTATTACCCTTAGGTACCTCTGTTCCAGAGCCACATTCACTTGTAGTATCTATACTGGGATGTAATTTATTTGAAACCAGTTTCTCTATCATTTACCAAAATTCTAGGAAATTTTCCTATACTTTGACTCATCCTTAGAATTATACTTAGATACATCCCTTGACATATCCTTAGAAATATCCCTTGGTATCTCACTTTAGTTTTCTCATCCTACTTTACAAAGGTTAAATAAATCTTTCCTCTTATACCAACTATAGCAACCAAGTATTTTCATACATGGATATTACATCATTTTAGATGAATACTCATTACATTATAAAAATACACACATTTGGACTGTAATATTTTTGTGCCTTTTGAAACATGGTACATATTATTCTAAATTCATTCAATGTATTCAATGTCCTCTATACATATATTCCCCTTTAGTACTCCTACTTAAAATATTTCATCATAACATGGGGAAAGGAAACATAAGAAAGGGTGATCTAAGACACTCTATAAGGGTAAAAAAGGTTGATACATAATAATTACATGAACTTAAGGGTATGATAACATGAGCATAAAATTTGAAAACCAACCCTGCATATCAAATATGATAATATTGAGTTATGAAATAAATATTGGCAGTTCATAATACATAAATCATAAGAGAATCAATGAACATGATCTATGAGGGCATATAATTGGAATAAGAGATTTATTTTTGGTATACACATAAGTATATAAAATTTTATTTCAAGGATACCCACCAATACATTAATAACATATTATGATTGGGATAACCACCCATGTACCTACTTCAGGTTTGGGCTAACCACCCATGTACCCTATATTTTGGGTTTGCGTTAACCACCCATCTACCCTCCTTTTTGAGCTTGGTCTAACCGCCTGTATACCCTTTAATATACTAGATCATTTATAATTACCTTATTCCATGGAGTTAGATATAAGTCCCATCCATCATATAATGAAAATCATACTCATGTGTTTCATAACATCATTAAACATTCATCATATCATATTCCATTAAATGAATTGGGTTTCATAACCATTTCATCTTATGATAACCTATGTAAAAGAGGTAAGTTTCATAATAATTTCATCATTTCATCATATCGTAGCCCATGAAAAAAATAAGTGGCTTTAAAATGAATTTTATCATGTTATATCCTGTAGAAGAGAAATAATTTTCATAAACATTACATCGTTATAAACATAAACCATTTAGAGAAAGGATAAGAATGATATCCTTAGATTATATCCCCAGTAAATCATAAGTAATCTCAAAGGATGTTATATTAAATGGATAATGAATTTGAAATAAAAATCCCTTGTAATGTATCTTAATAAAAATAACCATTCTTAGAAAATCACTTTTTACAACATAGAATGTTTTAAAAAATCCTTTTTTTAAATAACATTGAATACTTGTAAATGAATCTTAAAAAATCATTTAAAACATTTCTTAAGGAAAATATATTTTTTTTGTTTTGAAAATAACTTTTTAAAACATAAAAAAATTAAAATATTTTTATTTGAATATTAACTTGAAAACTTATAAAGTAATCTTTAGATAATTAATGTTCATTATGGCTTAAATTTTGTTCATGTTGTACATAATAAAACAAAGATTCATTTCACATTTTCATTAAAATCTAAATGGTAATTGATTTTTAAAATTACATGAATAATTTTTAAAAAAAATTGTAAAAAAATAAAACATAGATAAAAATATATTTATAAATCACATTAAAAAATGTCAAATACATTTTTGAAAATGTTTTAAGAAAACATGTTTTTGAAAGAAAAAGGGTTTCTACCGAAGAGGGAAATAAAAAAAAAATTTCTCAAAAATATTATTTTGAAATCTCCAGTACATAAATAGTGGAAAATGAAGGGAAACATTTATTCCCCTAAAATTTACAGTTTAGAAAAAAATCCATGAGTTTCCTGAGAGATGGATCATAAGAATATATCATTGGAAATATGATCATAAACAATCCCAATAAACGATAACATTGTAACATAAAATATTGATATATGAGGATACATTAAAATATTATGCGGATAAAATATTATAAAGATAAATAAAATCTTGATATTACATGTAAAATTATCTCTATATACGCCTCATAAATAATATATATGCACAATATAACATATACCTCAAAGAAGGAAAATTGTGGCAAAAAACCCATACCACTTTGGAAATATTTTGAATCGTAAGTCCCAATAAATAATAACATCAAATGAAACTTTTAATATAATTAAAATAAGGGGTTAATTATTTAACATATAAAAATTTTAGTATATACACTATATGAAATAAATGATTGGTGGATTTTCATACTTCTCCTAGAAAAAAAAGAGAGATACTAGAAGTCCCTTACCTTAAGTCTCAACTTCTTTGATACACGTTCATAAATCCTTTATAATAAATATAAGTTTATTATAAATCTATTATATAACATTATATATATATTACCATATATGATTTTTATGACCTTTTATTACTAGTTTATCAATAATTCCATGTTAATTTTTTTGGTAAATAACAACTTTTGTTTTTTATATGTTTTGATTTGTTATTTTTTGTACTCTTAATTTCATCATTATTTTATAATTTCATGAATTTTTACCATGTTATAAATATAACATATATTATGTAAAAATTTATTTAGATTAATCCCTAAAATGTTTTTATATAAAAAGAAATAAACCATTCATGGAGACAGTAGGTCGTACATACATGTAAAAGTTGTTTACATTTTCTTGTCATTTTGAAAGAAAGAAAAGTAAATGGTATAATATCCTTAAATAGTCATTATTATTTCATATATAGAACATATTTTTATTAAAAACATCTTTATTATATACCATGTAAATAATTAATGAATCACATTGCTTCACGAGAAGGTAGTCTGTCGTGCACACGAGCGACATTATTGTATTCCCACAAAACAGAGAGTATAAAGGTATGTGTGATATAATAATTCCAGAAGTGTAATAATATCATAAATATATTATATAAATAATAAATCCATAATTAATTTCATCCTTGAAAGCTATTAATGTAAAAAACAAATGACATCGGTTCGTGAGGCAGTAACCCACGATACACACGAATGATGATTTTGTAACTTATTTGATGAAAATAGAGATGTTTGCAGGTCTTAAATTAAAATTAAAATGACTTAGTATATGGATTATAATTAGGATATTATATAATCATTTTATAATAATAATATAATGGTTTTTGAGAAACAAAAAAATTCTCATTGATTAATGTTGCCTCTTCTTCGGTTATCCTCCTAAAGATTATACTGAAAGCCTTCATAGCTTGGGTTTATATCCAAAACAAGGATTTTAGGATGAAATAAAGGATTTTTCAAAGTTATTTATACATTTATTGGTTAAAATAAAATGTTTTTAAGGTTTGAGAAAGTGAATAGTGGTGGTGACATTTTATAGATGGGGAAAAGAACCTATTTGGAAACAACATGGAAATTACCCAAAAGACTCCAAAATAATAAATTCGTTCCCAATAATAAAATGCTTTAAAATTATACTATATTATAATTTAGTAATTATATAATTTAAATATATATATATATAATAGTATTTATACATGTTTTGGGTCATTTTTAACCCTTATCTTTTTAGTTTAACCCCGGGTAAACCCATATTTATCTTAACCATGGTAAATAATTTTTTCAATTTTTACTATTCATTTTGGTAAAAAATTAAGTTAATAATATAAGATGATATAAATTATTCTTATTCAAAATTTTTAATCCATTTTTCAAATTTCAATTAATATATTTGAAAAAACATAATTTAAAATATATCCTACAAACGCGATAAGAAAGCAAGTTTTCAAAGAAAAATGTTGAAATGTTTACAAAGCTTTTATATCCAATTTCAAAACTAATTAAAATGACCTGAATTGGGAGAATAGATATATAATTGATTTTTACTATAAATCAAATATAAAATTTAATTTAATTTTATAAATAATTTAAACAAAAATGCAGTTTTCAATTGAAATTCAATATTTTTCACTATTCATCAAAAAAATAAATCTTTTCGGAAAATTATAAAAAATAAACCATAATATAATTTTTACACTATTATTTAAAAAATTAATTGTATTGTTTCAAATAAATTTTCTAAAATTTTAAAAAATTAAATTTAAAAACCCATAGACTCGACGAAAAAACGAGTTTTTGAAAAGTGAATCTTTTTCAAGCATAAGATGATTTTATACTGACTCTATGTATAATAATAATCATTATATAAATCTCCATTATAATTTACTAATATATAATATATATATTTAATTTAAAAAATCCCTTAAAATTTATTATTTTAATTAATTAAAATGGAGAAACATTATGCACTTTAAAATAGTTTTTAGAAAATACCCCTTTTAAGCCCAAAGATAAACTTATACTAAAATAAAATATAAATTTGATTAAAAAATAATTAAGTGTACTTAAAATTAATAAATAATAATTATGTAACTTTAAAACATAATTGGGCATTTAAATTACTTAACTTATTGAAAATATAGGATAGTTTTACAAAAATAATTTTTTTTCACTATTCCCTAAAAAATTAAATTTTTAAGAAAAATCCCAAAATTTCACTATAATTTAATTTTGATATGAATCTTCCAAAAATGTAGTTAATTTTATCAAATAAATTTTCTAAAATCTTTATAAATTAATTATAATTTTTTTAGAAAAATTCTTTAATAAATCATTTTTTGAAGAAAAATATATTTTTGATGATTATAATTAATTTATTAGAAATTTATTGATAATTTAATAAGAATTTATAAATAAATTTATATTAATTGGGAAATTTATATGTATGTTTCATAAATTATTTAATAATATTCATACCTTCTTATTTGAGGGCTAGGTTATAATGGACATATTTAAAATAATATTATTTCATAGTTCACTGAAGATCGGTGTCCTATGTCACACACACTTTCGGAGAAACTAGTTGTTGCATGTAACATAACCTAAAACCAGTGTTTCATATAATGAAATCTGTACTTGGTGTTTTTTATGAAAAAAAATATTTCAAATAATAAATTCATTTGAAAAAATATATCTCACAAAATCACAGGGTGTTACACTATCAAATCCATGTGATTATACTGAACTTCTCTAAAATCCAAAACACATCAAAAAATAATATCATATGAGGTTTGGATCATTATCTCTAATGTTGGTCAGAGTAGAGTACTCAAGAGGGGGGTTAATTGAGTGTCTATAAAAATTTCTTTTTTAAAAAGTACTCTTAAAAGGATTCCCCAATAAATTTAAATACAGCTCAGTTAATCAAAGTTATATAGTTATAAATGTTGGACTATTTAAATAACTTCTCATAAGATTGAATAATTCTCAGTGATCTTAATATTAGTTATTAACATTACTTTTAAATCTATTATAATAAGGGAAAAAATTATAATTTCTTTCCAAGATTAAATAGCAAAGTAAATTTAGTGATTTATGACTTATATAGTAAAACAGAGAAAACTAAATTAAACAGTACAGTGGATATAAAACAAGTGGTTCAGTCTCAAGCCTATACCTAATCCAATCCACTTTGTGATCACCTACCACCAAGTAGTTTATATAAAAAATCTTCATCCACACCCTGGATCAGGGTTAACAATGGTACACAAGACTATCCAGGTCACACATGGACCTCTTCCACACTTATCAATGGGAATACACAATTGTAAAACATATATGAGAAAGGATATCTTGTATCCTTCAATTTAATGCAAGAGACAGTGCGTGTTTTTATATGGACACACACACACTGATCAAAAGATGAAAATAATACACAACAAACCATAAATGATGAGATAAGGTTAGAAGTGCTCTGAGTGTTATTTTATGCTGCTTTGGACTTCTAGGATGAAGCAGATACAGAAATTGAGTCCTCTTTCAGAAAATAGTGTATCATAAGTCAACTAGATCTAGTTCATGTTCTTTTTGGAGTTTATGGTGTGAAAATTTTCTCAACTATAGAATTCGAGTATGCTTTGTGTGTTCTTCAGTAGTGTTGGGTTGCATTTATTGGTTCTTCTTTCAATAATGCTCATGATTCTTCGTTATTGTGCACACACTTCTTTTTCTATTGTCACTATTGTCGCTACAGTCACTATGGTCACCCACTTTTTCTTCTGGCCATGTTGTTCCTTTTATTATTAGAATTCATGTGTTGGATCCGATAGGATTCATTCATTCTGCACCTCATACCTCGTACTATTAGGTGACATGTCTACAAAGAAACATAAATTATTTCATTTCATTTGAAAACTTCAAATATTAATGTTAAAAATTAAATTTAAAAATGACAAAACAAATTAAGAAATGGTGTCACAATCTATTTGGAAATAGTGTCTTCATAAATAGGTGTCTCCGTGAAATGGTGTCTCCTTGAAATGGAGTCTAGATGGTCATGGTGTCTGGATGGTCATGATGTCTTGATGGTCACGGTGTTTGGATGGCCACAGTGTCTGGATGGTCTTGGTGTCTGGATGGTCACGTTGTCTGGGTCACGGTGTCTCAGACATAGCCAAATACCTGTATATAGACTCAAAAAGTGATATTTATAGAATGGATTAGACTTAATCATTTATCAAGGAAATCCATTATTACACAAACTCAACATAGTTTTCAATCATTAAACTTAGCAGTTAAGATCTTGGATAGGTTTATTAAAAGAATACAAAGACTAATAATCTGTACACATGAATTTAGATAGATTAAGCAGGATGATAAGGCTTTACAGAATATATAGGATTTGTGATCATTAAAACAGTATTAACACATGTGGAGTCCAACAATCTCCCACTTTTTGATGATCACAAATCTTGTGAGTGAGAGATTTATTCTTATGAAATTTGTCTCTTCTTTAATGTTCATATAGTGCATATAGAATACATATTTCTCCCCCTTTAGGATTATAAAAAAGATTACAAATTTAAATAAAATAATAGATAAGAGGAGTTTAGAATGCATTAGATAAAAAGTGTCATTACAAATAGTAAGTAACAAGAAATATAGAAATTATCCCTATCAAAAGATAGTAGTCACTATTCTTTAGCACAGGCTTGTCTTTGCTTTGCCCTTGGTAGTAGCATCAGAAGAAGAAGCCATAAAAGAAGAGGTATAAGTGGAAGAAGGGAGTGAACCAGTGGACATAGAAGGTAAAGGGAGTCCTTCAAAAATAGAAGGGGCCAAGGTAGGTGCAGTGGAAGACCGAGGAAACTGTTGATCAAGGATAACAGGCCTGATCTGACTCAGAGCCTAAGAGACAAACATATATCTAGAGGCAAGGGAAGAGGATGATAAGGTAGGAAAACTAGATCTTGAGGGTGCATTTTTAGGAGCGATAATGGCAGTACTCTGGACATGAAGATAAGGCCTAAAAATCTTGATGAAGTCATCAATGATCTCACCACAAAACTGCATGTCTTTCTCAAAGTCATACTTGTTCTCTATAAACTTATCCAAAAAAGGAGTAAAATCATTGAGATTTTGGACTTGAGTTTTGAATGCTTGAGTAACAGGAGGGATTCTCAGATTCTCCACTAGGTACTTGAAATGGTTGGTCATGTCATTCTTACAGAAGATCCAATTGAAGTATAAATCCACCTTCTTAGCAATTTCTTTCTGAGCATCATTGGAAATCATGGAATTAATCCTCACCAAATTAGGAACTATTTCACTATTCTTGAAAAATTTAGATAGATATTCCTAGTCAAATCCACTGAGCACATATTGAAGTTCTTCTTTGACAACTGTTCAGAGCTGACCACTATCTAAAGATGGTTAAGATGGTTTTCATAAAGTATGAGAAGCAGTGGCAGCCAAAGTAAGGGATTTTAGTGGATTTAGAACTTTCTGGAGACATCCCTTATACTCATCAGTTAAAATTTTAAAACCAATAACAAGTTCACACATCTATTGAACAATCTTCTTATTTTTTTTCAGCGACCTTTTCAGCTAAGGAAGTAAGATTTGGTTGAATTTGGGAAGATACTTCATGTGGAATCTGACTAACAACATCCTCAACAGGATAAGAATTAAGTTCTCGTCTGAGTTCATCACTCCTTTCATTTCTTCAACCATACCTCTAAGAGTTTTTAATTCATCATTGAGCTGTTTGTTCTCAACTCTGACCTCTTGAATCTCATGAAGCATCTTGGACTGAATCTTCCATTTGATCTTTTTCAATAAAAAGGCAGTACCTCTTTAACTTAAATTAGTTACATTAGTCAGTTGGGTATTAATGAGTTTTTAAACTACATCTAATAGGGTTGTTCCAAAAACTTTTGGATCATACTGATTCACTAAGTTTGGAGGTTCTTGTGAAGGTTAAAGGATAGAAGTTGAGACAGGCTCATGATCTTTGGTAGAGATAGCTTCAGGTGCAGATACCAGTTTCAATTGAAACATGTTAGACAGATCAGTACCTTTTATGGAGACTTCCTTTGAATCATTCACATCAAAATAACTAGGAATTTTATACCATGTATCCACCAAGCTTGAATCAATGATATTAGAGACTTCAAAGGGTTCCATATTCAGGTACTTCTCCCCCTTAATAGGTGCATCTTTCATAGTACTGAGAGATTTAGATCCTTGAACTATTTCCAATATTTCATTCCTGATAGCCTCATCCATTTCCTTTCTAGCCAAATGAAAGGCTTTATCCATTCTCTCTTCAGCAGATGGAATAATTTCGGGAACAACTTGTTCAGCTGGGTATTCCTCAAGGGAAGCTTCTTGCACAACAGAAAGATATTCTTCTATATTCTCTTCTACAAAATCCTATTTGTTCACCTTAACAACAGATTCTTCTTCAACACTAGGTTGTTCTTCTAAATCCAAAACATATTTAGAAACAGTTATTTCCTTCTCAATTAATACTTGAGGAGAAGATTCATGGTCTTCCTCAACCAGAACAGTTCCTCTTGAAGGTACAACAACCTCTTACTCTTCTTCCTCATCAGAATACTAAACAATATCATCTGGTTTCAAATAAGGATCAGAAATATCCTTAGGCTTTGAAGAGTGTTATACCATATTAAACTTTTCATAAACCCTATCATTATCTTCCACCCATGCTATTCTCCATTGATTCCAATTGATTTTCATTCACTTTACTGTAACATTTGAAAGAAAAAACTCATAATCCTTAATAGATTCTTCATCTGGTCCAACCAACCCTTTTGCATGAATCATAGTTGAGATAAGCCTTGAATAGAAAAGAGAGGTTGATTTGGAGGTTGGTTTGATAAACTCACACATTTGGTGTATAACATATTTTTATAGGTTGATCATATGTCCATTTTTTATGAGATGTATCAAAAATAAATCCTGATACTTGAGTGTAGAAAAATACCCTTTTCTGGGGCTAATCAGATTCTAAAAAAACTTAAACTGAAGCCTAGTTTCACCATCTAGCTCAGTAGCTATGGATCTTCACTTTGTTTCATTCCCAGTAAAGCTTCCTAATGCTTCTTCCAAAACAAATAACTCACTTGGAGGTGGATGACCTCTCTGGTAGTCCTCACCAATACCCTCATGAGGTATCCAAAGGCATGCGGCCCATAAGCTCGAAGAAAACATCCATCTCTGGCCATTGATCCATCTTCTCACAACATAGAGATCTTTTGGGTAAATTGGCATATCCTTCTTTGTGAACCAATCTAGCCATCCTTTCTCTTTTATCACTTTCAATACCAAATACTTACTTGATAGAAGCCACTTAGGGAATATCTCCTTTTCAGTTGACACTATTTTGTCTACCAGATTCGGATTCAGAGGACCTTCAGGCACTAACATCAGTGCTATTTTCAACTTCTTCTTTGAACTTCACTTCTTAGGAGTTGATGACAATGGGTGTTTCATCCTGGGCATTCAACAACGGTTTGCGAGAGAGAGAGAGAAAGAGAAATTAAGTGTTGAGAGAGGGGTTACGGTTTGAGAGAAGAGAGATCGGGTGAAAAAAGAGTGAAACTTATTTAGTTTTTATCATTTAGGGATATCAAGCGTCACAGAAACAAAAGTGTGGGAAAGTAAAAGGGTAAAATAATTAATTACCGTGACACAGGTTATAATGTATAAATAAAACAATAAATCATTTTTACAGTGAGACCATAATCAACTTTCACGGTGATACCGTAACTGGATTTCACGGTGAGACAATAACTGGCTTCATAGTGAGACTGTAACTGTGTGATTTCTAAACTATGCGGCCATATTGTTTGAGATAGTAACTACTAGACAGTAATCGATAAATAGTAACTATGAGACCGTAAATATGAAACATCAACTCTTAAGATAGTAAAATTATATAACTATTAGATAGTGACTTGTGAAACCGTAAACTGTGAAACAGTAAACTTACTACTTAAGATTTATCATTCCCAATTTATCTTTGATGTAATCTATTATTTCAGAATTTAATGGTTTGGTGAATATTTCAGTGAGTTGATATTCAGTTCCAATTAATTCCAAAGTAATATTACCTTTTTGATAATGATATCTCAAAAAGTGATGTCTAACATCAATATGTTTTTTCCTAGAGTGTGAAACAGGGTTTATTGATATTTTAATAGCACTTGTATTGTCACAATTTATAGGTACATGTTTGAATTTATATCCATAATCTAGTAATGTGTGTTTCATCCACAAAATTTGTACACACCAACTACCAACAACTATGTATTCAGCTTCTGCAGAAGAAAATGCAACAAAGTTTTGTTTCTTACTACACCATGATATTAGCGACTTTTCTAAAAAGTGACATGTTCCAAAGGTTCTTTTTATATCTAACCTAAAACCACCAAATTTAGCATCAAAATAACTCACTAGCTCAAATGATTGTCCTCTAGGATAGAATATTCTTAGATTGGGTGTATGCTTGAGGTTCTTGAATATTCTTTTAATAGAATTTAAATGAGATTCCTTAGGATTTTCTTGAAAATGAGCACACATACACACACTAAACATAATTTCAGGTCGGCTAGTAGTTAGGTAGAGTAAGCTTCAAATCATTCCTTTATAAGTGGTTTGATCAACAGATTTTCCATTTTCGTCAAGATCCAACTTACAAGTAGTACTCATTGGAGTATCACTACTTTTAGTGCTATCCAATCCAAAACGTTTTAGAAGATCTCTAGTATATTTTATTTGATTTAAAATAATACCATTATTGTGTTGAAAGATTTGAAATCCAATAGAGAATTTTAGTTCACCCCTTAAACTCATTTCAAATTCGTTTTTCATCATTTTATAAAATTCAATACATATTTTTTAAAGATCCAAAGATAATATCATCTATAGAAATTTGAACTACAAAAACATCATTGGAAATTTGTTTTATAGAAAATGTATGATCAGCTATTCCTTATGTAAAGCCTTTGGAAATAAGAAAAGTACTCAGTCTATCATACCAAGATCTTGGAGCTTCTTTTAAACCGTATAAAGATTTTGATAATTTAAAAATATGGTTTGGAAAATGAGGGTTTGTAAAACCAGGGGGTTTCTCGACAAAGACATCCTCAGCTATATACCCATTTAGAAATTCACTTTTAACATAGATTTTATATAGTTTGAAATTTAGATGTGCAGCATAAGAAAGTATAATTTGGATGGCTTAAAGTCTAGCTACTGGTGAAAATGTCTCTTTATAGTCAATTCCTTCTTCTTGACTATAGCCTTGTGAAACCAATATGGCCGAGTTTCTAACTATATTACCAACTTCATGTACCTTATTTCTAAACACCCACTTAGTTCCTATGGTGAATGTTTCTTTGGGTCTGTCAACAAGTTTCCAAACTTTGTTCCTTTCAAACTGATTAAGTTCTTATTGCATAAAAATTACCCAAAATTCATCATTGATAGCATCATTAATGTTTTTAGGTTCAAGTTGTGACAAGAAAACTTGATGTTCAACCTGATTTCTAAGAGAAAATTTTGTTTGAGTTACTTTATCTATGCCTCCTACAATAGAATCTAAAGGATGGTTCTTAAGATTTCTAATAGCTCTAGAAAAATAAGGACTAGTGATTTCAGGTTCTTCAATAGGTTCGGGTTCATTGTGACCTGAATCTAAATAATTTCTAGAATTGTAAATTTTCACATATTCCTTTATAGGATGGTTGGAGGATTTTGAATTAATGTTCAGATCATCCTCTGGGTTCTCTAGAGTGGTTTTTGTCTCATGTGGATCTATTTCATCAAATTTTACATGGATAGATTCTTCCACACATTTAGTTATTTTATTAAACACTCTATAGGATTTACTAGAGATTTAATATCCTAAAAATATTTATTTATCACTCTTGGATGAAATTTTTTCAAGATTGTCCTCAGTATTAAGGATATAGAATTTTAAACCAAAAACATTGAAGTAGCTAACTCTGGGTTTTCTATAGTTACACAACCCATATAGAGTTCTTTTAATAATATGTATAATAAAAACTCTATTGATAATATAACATGTTGTATTTATAGCTTATGCCCCAAAATAAATAGGTAAGTCATATTCACTAAGCATGGTTCGAGAAATCTCTTGCAGGGTTCTATTTATTCTTTCTATAACTCCATTCTGTTGAGGTGTTCTAGGGGTAGAGATATTATGACTATAGCTATTTTGTGAGTAAAAGGATTCAAACTCTTGCTTTTCAAACTCAAGGCCATGATCACTTCTTAAGGATTTAATTATAAGTCCACTAATATTTTCTACAGTTTTGGCATATTTGGTAAAATGAGAGCAGACATCACTTTTGTGAGCCAAAAAGAAAGTCCAAGTATATCTAGAAAATTCATCTACAAGAACATAAACTTAGTGCTTCCCACTTAAACTAGAAACTATATATAGTCCAAAAAAATCCGTGTGAACCAAAACGAGAGGTTGAGAAGTTGACACTTCTTTATTTGGTTTGAAGGAAATTTTTTGTTGCTTTCCCTTTTGACAAGGATTACACACTTTATCATTTGGAAAATCAAGTTTGGGTAGGTCTTTGACTAAACTTTTTCTAGTTAACTTTCTAAGGGAGTGAGTACTATAGTTTCCTAGTCTCCCATGCCAAAGCCAAGATTCTTTGTGAAATACACTTAAACATGAATCAATTTGGGAAACTAAAGATTTTAAGTTAATAGAGTAAACAATTTCATATCTTAATAAAGAAAAAACTAATTCATTTTTAGAGTTAAAAACATTACAATCATCATTTTTAAATTTAACATAAAACCCATCATCACAAAGTTGTGAAATACTAATCAGATTATATTTCAATCCATCAACAAAAAGTAATTTGGAAATCAAAACAGAGTTAGAGTAACAGATTTAGACAAGGCCAATAATATTTCCTTTGGAATTGTCACCAAAGGTGACATGTCCTACATCAATTTTTATTAAATTATTGAATCATTAATAGTCTCATGTTATGTGTCTTGAACACCCACTATCCAAGTACCATAAGTTTTTATAGTAACTCTTTTAGAAACTTTCCTCAGATGTGTTTTTCATAAAACACATATTGTCATTGTTATCCTATTCATCATGTGAAGATTCTGAGTCACTTGAACTATCCTCAAAAGCACTTCATGTTGCTTTAATTTCCTTTTTATAATTTCTATTTTTTTCCTCATATTTCTTTTTATAATTAATCTTGGGATAGTCATCATTGATATGTCCCTTTCACTTGTATTCATAGCAGACTATCTCATTATACTTGTCACTTCTTTTCTGATCCTTCTACCAACTTCCTTTTTGATCAAATATTCTCTTAAAGTTAGGCTTTCTGAAAAATTTCTTCTTCTTATAAAATATCTTAAACCTTCAGGCTAATTGGGTCATCTCCTCATCACTATCAGGTGATGATTGTTCACTACTGGAACTTTCTATCGAAACTTCCAATTTCTATTTCTCTTTATGTTTATAGGTGGTGGTCTTGAACACAACAGATTTTCTTTTGGGTTCATCCTCCTCTTCCTTGTTAAATTTTAGGTCCTCTTCATATATCATCAAATTTTAAATGATTTCTTTTACAGGTATCTTGATAATGTTGCATGAATCTCTAATAGAGACAGAGGTTCCTCTCCATCTGTCAGGTAGGCATCTGAGAATCCTCACGATTTGTTCTTTGGAAGTGACTTCTCTTCCAAGAGAAATTATTATGTTGACAATTTCATTGAACCTGAGATACATGTCAAAAATAGGTTCATCATGTTTCATTTTAAAGTTATCATATTTAATAGTATAAGTATTAAGTCTCGTTTCTTTAACACTAGAAGTTCTCTCATGTGAAATAGACAAGGTATCCAAAATTCCATGGGTAGTTTCACATGTAGAAAATCTATCAAATTCCTCATCTCCTAAAGAGAAATATAGAGAATTCATGGTTTTTCAATTGTTATTATAGGCAGTCTTGGTAGGATCATCCCAAGTGATTCTATCGGTATCAGAAATATTAAATTCATCTATAATTAAAGACCAGATTTCAAAACTCATACTATCTAAATGCATTTTCATTTTGATTTTCCATTGAGCATAATTGGTTCAATTAAAGAATAGTGGTCTGTTTTTTACAGCACCTTCCAATATATTATCCATAATAAAGAAATACTTTGAAAGAGATATAAATTTATAATTAATAGAAATTTATAGATCCCTAATGTACAACTAAAATCAAAATTGAATATGGTCAAAACAAGAGTCTTAATAAACAATCATTTGAAACCAAATGTTGGTCGAATTAGAGTACTCAAGAGGGGGGGGGGGTGAATTGAGTATCTATAAAAAAATTTGTTTTAAAAAGTATTCTTAAAAGGGTTCCCCAATAAATTTAAATACAGACCGGTTAATCAAAGTTATACAGTTATGAAAGTTTGACTATTTAAATAAGTTATGAGAAGATTGATTTATTCTCAATAATCTTAATATTAGTTATTAACATTACTTTTGAAGCTATTATAATAAGTTAAAACAATTATAACTTATTTCCAAGATTAAATATCAAAGTAAATTTAGTGATTTCTGACTTATACAGTAAAACAAAGAAAAATAAATTAAACAACATAGTGGATATAAAACAAGTGGTTCATTCTCAAGATGAGACCTAATCCACTCCACTTAGTGATCACCTTCCACCAAGCAGTTTATATAAATAAACTTGCTCCACACCCTGGATTGGGGTTAACAACGGTACACAAGACTGTCCAGGTTACAAAACCTCTTCCACAGTTATTTGTGGGTATGAACTAACAGGTCACACAGGGAACTCTACCACACATATCCATGGGAATACACAATTGTAAATTATATATGAGAAATGATATCTTGTATCCTTCAGTTTAATGTAGGAGACAGTGCATGTTTTTATACGAACACACACACACTACTCAAAAGATAAAAATAATATACAACAGATCATAAATGATGAGGTAAGGTTATAAGTGCTCTGAGTGTTGGTCTATGTAGCTCTGGACTTCTAGGATAAACCAGATGTAGAAATCGAGTCCTCTTGCAGAAAATAGAGTATCACAAGTCATCCAGATCTGGCTCGTGTTCTTTGTGGATTTGATGGTGAGAAAATGTTCTTGACTCTGGGATTCGAGTATTCTTTGTGTGTTCTTCAGTAGTTTCGGGTTGTATGTATCAGTTATTCTTTCAAGAATGCTTGTTCTTCTTCGTTATCTCACACCCACTTGTTTTTCTATTGTCACTATTGTCACCATAGTCACCACGGTCACCCAGTTTTTCTTTTGGACATGTTGTTCCTTTTATTATTAGAATAAATGTGTTGGAGCCGACATGATTCATGTATTCTGCACCTCATACCTCATACTGTCAGGTGACATTTCTACAAAGAAATATTAATTATATCAGTTCATTTAAAAACATAAAATATGACTGTTAGAAATTAAATTGAAAAACAACAAAATAGATTAAGAAATAGTGTCATAGTCTGTCTGTAAATGGTGTCTTCATGAAGCGATGTCTCCTTGAAATGTTGTCTCCTTGAAACGGTGTCAAGATGGTCACAATGTCTAGATGGTCACGGTGTTTGGATGGTCATAGTGTATGGATGGTCACTGTGTCTGGAAGGTAACAGTGTCTAGATGGTCACAGTGTCTGGATGGTCATAGTGTCTAGGTCACGATGTCTTAGACTTAGCCAAATATCTGTACACATACTTAAACAGTGATATTAATATAATGGATTAGACATAATCATTTATCAATTAAATCCATTATTACACAAACTCAACATAGTTTACAATCATTAATCATATCACTTAAGATCTTGGATATGTTTATTTAAATCATAGAGAGACTAATCATCTATACACGCGATTTTAGATAGATTAAGCTGGATTAGAAATCTTTACAGAATGTATAGGATTTTTGATCATTAAAACATGATTAACACATGATAAGTCCAATATCTAACTTCCCCTCAGTCTAAGGATGATAGGATTTACTTATCTTAAACTATATTCCCATAATCTTCTACAAACCTTTTTAAAATTGTGATATAAACTAATATTACCTATTAGATATGAATCTTGAAGGCACTCCAAATAGCCAAACAATCTTTTAAATATAAATCTTTTCTTGATCATCTACCGAGTTAGTTTCTTAGATTAGAAAAAATTATGTAACCCTAGTCAACCAATCCACTAAAACCCACATGGTATCTCTACCTATTAGGGTACTCTAAAACCTTATCATTAAGTATAATTTTACCTCATAACACTTCCATTGAGTCAGTATAAGTGGCTAGAGATTCCCTATAGTCCTCTGATGCTCGGTATTGATTCTATGAAAATTTAGAGAATGGGATATAAACCCTGTATTGTCTATTTTCAAGCTCGACCACTAGAACTATCCTCTGATATCGCGATCCATATCGGTTGAATCTAGGTACACTGACCACTATGACACATAGTAGTCATTCATCATATCTTCTCTTAGATAAGAAGAAACCACCACTCAAACCTGAACCAAAAACACACCCAGCTATCTAAGCTCTATCCTAGAACTAAAATATTTATCATCAACATATCATTCATCACTAAGTACTTTGGATCAAACTTATTACTAGCCATTACTTGTTCTACCGATAAGGATGTGATCACAAAGGGTGCACAAGTCAATTCCCCTAAATCCATTACTACGCAAACCTTCTAGTCTTCCAATAAAGCTATTATCTTCAATTCTATATACGACTTCCATTCTCCAAATTTTATCATCTTCCTTATAAAATAATCTACAATTAAATTCTCTTTCCTATGAGCATACTCTATATTAAATTAGAAAATCGTTATGTATTCTACTCAATGCCTCTGAAAAGTATCAAGGTCTCACTTGGGGAAAATATACCATTGATTCTTATGGTCTATGTATAAGAAAAATATCTCACTACAGAAGTAGTGTCATTGATATATCAACACATGGACTATAGATTCCAAATCTATCTCACAAGTATGGTAGTTCCGCTTTGGGGGTCACAACTAATGAGACCCATAAGCATCTACTGTATCATTCCACATCTAGATAGCATCTATGACAACAAAATATGCATCACAATACACCATACAACAAACTCCAGGATCAAGAAGAATCAGAAATAGATCCAACTTCAACATTTTATTCAGATCTAAGAAGGACTCATTATGATGGTATTCTCATTAAAAATTGAATAGGTTTTTATTAATTGCGGTCATAGGTACTACTAGGTGATAAAATTCATGAATGTTCCATATGTAAGACCTAACCAAATTAATTAAACTCTGAATCCTGAACACTTTACTTGTTAATTTCTAATAAATTATTACTTATATAATTATTCGATCAACATATATTTCTTATTTAACAACCATGTTAATAATAAAACACGCCTCTTGGGTACAAAAGTGAAACTTATATAACTTGGAAAAAATATGATGTTCTTAAAGAGTACTCAATATGATCTCAAATTTTCTATCATGAGATTTAGGTATCTTTTAATATATAATAATGTCATCAATGAACAAAAAAATGAAGGAGTATAAGTATGGTTGAAAGATCTTATTCATGAGAGTCAAGAACACTACTAGAGAATTTATTAGTCTAAATGATTACTTTAATATATATTCCTCTATGAACAAAATCAAATGTTTTTTAGAACATAGATAAATCTTTTAAAACCATTGGGATACCCTTAATTGATCAATCAAATTATCAATACTTGGAAACATATACCTATTCTTCATGGTGATCTGGTTTAACTTTCTATAGTCAATACAGAGCTATAGATTACCATCCACCTGCTCAAATACAAATAATAGTGCACCCCAAGGAGAATTTCACTATCTGATGAAGCCTCTATCTCCATAATATTCAATCTCTACCATGATCTCTTTAAAATAATCTGATGTTATATGATATGGGGGAGTCTATATGTCCTTCACTCTTAGAATGAGCTCTATCTCAAACTCAAATCCCTTATCTAGTGGTAACCTTGAATGTTCTTTTGGAAAGTAATCTTGGAACGAGTCTACCATAGGGGAAAAAGTGGAGGGACTAACTACATTATCCGTTGTAAGGATTATTCTAGCTACCTATATTGAAGAGGCTTCTCTTTTATAATTATCATGTACCGATCTACCTATTTTGAAATCCAATTCATTGTCCAACACAAACTTCTCTCGTTCAAGTGACATAAAATTCACTCATCTTTAGAAACAATCAATGTATTCATACTAACTGGTCAACCAGACCAAGACCAAGATCACATCAAAACCTGAATTCTTTATAATTGTGAAGCTATATATATGCTCTAAGCCAGCAATCAACATCATAAATTCTTTACAAGAATGAAGATGATCCACTTTATTTATGAAGGGTTTTTCAATAAATAACAATCATATGAGAACTTAATCGTTATGTCTAAACCATCAACCACTTTAGCATATATGAATGAATGAGATACGCCAGTATCAAACAACCAATAAAGTGTGTAGAAGATAATAAGACCATTCCTTGAACTATTGAAGGTCCATATCCACTATAAACCAGAGCCTAATCAACCATATAAATTCTTCAATCATTCTCTCCATGATTACATTGGGGATCCTGAGTAACCTGATTCACTAGCCCGTACAGAGTTTGTGTCTTTTACTGACTTCCTCTACTCACATCATGGAATAACCTTACTACTTATATCCATTGATCCTTATAAAAAAATAGATTAATTTGTATAGTCTTTCCACATTAGTGATAATTCTTGAGAGAAACTGGAAAATCCATGATATGGTGTAATTTTCTTTCATAGTTATATCACCTAGGAGATTCAACTCTCACACAGGGAGTCAAAGAACCTCTTTTCAACTTTAACTATCGACCACTTCCTTGGAATCCATCTCTGGGTTTCTTTTTCTTACTCAAAAAAAAGAAATTAGGATTTATCTAGAGAAAACACTAGTAGATCCACTAGTAGATGGATAAAGACTTGCAGCTCAGTCTTCCTCAAAACCATTCCCTATCATTAGATCCTTAGGAATCTCTATAATGTAGGTTAAAAAATAAAACATCTTACATTTTTCCCTATATATTGATGAAGGTCGATCTCAAAATTATTATCTTTCTACACCTCATCCCCATCCCTATGTGGAAAAAATTGTATCAACTTGGTGAATCATGATAAATTGGGAGAATATGATATAGTCCATTACTAGAGCTCCATGAACACCTATTCATGGTCTATCTTTAGCACATCAGGGAATAATTCCTTTAATAATGAGTCTTTTAAGGTCACTCACTCACCCATCCATGTCAACCTCCCTAAATCATTATATTCTATGACTATCCAACAACACCCTATAACATAATGGTTGTAAGATTTTTCTTTTGGCCTAGAGTCTCCACCAGATCAAATATCCCCTCGATGACTTATATCTAATCCTTTGAATCTTAGGGGCCTCTAGTTCCCTAGAGGACAGGGGTGGTGGAGTTAGAAGTCACATTCATAATCAACCATTATTATCCCACCCTCATGGGATCCTCCACCTTGAACATTTAATTTCTAGAAGATGCTTGGTTGGATTGTTTATAAATACTGATTTTTCAAAGAATCCATTAGAGAATCTTTAGTTGTATCCTTACATATAAAAGGTATTGAAATCATGAATTCCAACCCTATGGAAGAATTATATCCATCTTCCCTAACGAGAGGCATAATAAGTCTACGAGGAAGTATTTCCTGGAATACCATATCATATCTTAGAGAAAGAAAATAGCGAAAGCATGAATATCGACTGTAGAACACAGGAACACACAAAGGATACAGTAAGGTTCACCTTATGAAGATACACAAAAATTCAAATAATAACCCATTATATACTAACAAAGGTATAAGAAAAGTTTATAGTACCTACACCTTAGTGAAAATCACAAATATATACTCAAGGATATAATACTTAGGTTCAAATAAAATAATTCAAGGAATAATGAACCAAACAAACATATTATAAATTCAATATGAATTTTAGTTATTTGGGCTCTATCAAATGAAGAAAAAATCATATGTAATATGATACCATGTTCTTAGAAATTATTTATGAACATAAACCAAAGCTCAAAAATTAGTATACCAACATCTAGTGCATCACCCAATGTGAATTTAAATCTAATAACATCAAACAAAAAAAGTATGAATTTCCATTTTCATGGAAACTCAAAGTTTTTTAATCAAATGATGGCCAAGCATTGACACAATTCCCCTACCCGATACCCAACCATTCTATCTCATATGTACCTTATCCCTAATCATGGTAAATAAGAAAACAAGTTAATGAACCAGATGCTTTGATAGAATTTTTTAACACCCCAACCCAATTCATTAGGTCTAATCTGAAATTCCACATGAATTCATGTGAACCTCCTCATGTGCAAGATGTTACAAACTAGTAGTGAGGGAAAAATGGAAATCACATAGAGACTATTCCCTCAGTACTAAGTAATCTTTAGAGTATACAAAGGAAGATATAATAAGAAAAACTAAAAAATAAGGAATAAATAAACCTCAGAATACCAGCATACACATAAGGTATCAACCCATTAAATAATATAAGGTAATGTCATCCAAACAACCTAAAATAAAGAAAAGGGATCCCCACAAGAAATGAATGAGTTTTTTAGATAAAAGTAACCAAACAGAAATTGTAGTAGATGTCTAATCCCAAAGTACATCAAATAATTAATGCATCCCCTGATAGTCCTACTCAAGTTTACACCATAATGCATATGACAACCCATGACTTTAATAAAAAATAATTCATGATTTATTATATAAAGTTACACTTAATAAAACCATATAATATCATGAGGCCTAGTGTCTTTGGGAAATTAGGTACATGGAATAATAACTTAAAACATGCATACATCATCATAATTTAAAAACTCTATAACATACCCTTATATTTTTTTGATCTTCTAAGACTTCGTGGGATAACCTGGGGACATAT
Organism: Viscum album; assembly: GCA_963277665.1. Taxonomy (NCBI): domain Eukaryota; kingdom Viridiplantae; phylum Streptophyta; class Magnoliopsida; order Santalales; family Viscaceae; genus Viscum; species Viscum album. The sequence continues at coordinate 323,490,254 of OY728132.1, forward strand.
ATAAAAAGGGATAATTTATACATCCTAGTAAGGTAATAATAAAAATATAACATGATTAAATTTATACGTGTGAGTCAATATGCATATCAATGTGGCATAAAATATGTGAGAATAATAAATATGAACATCAAGGCATGATATATGATGATAACATAAAGGTAATATATGAATATTGAAACAACATAAAACATGACATCATAAACATAGGTCAAGGATAACCACAAAGAAATCATAGTGTAGTGGTCTTAGGATAATGTCTCATGAACCATACAAGGAATAACATGTGCTAAAAACATTACCTAATGAATTTGTGGGTCATATAATTATGGGCTCGCCCATCACTTTCATATCATATACATGCATAAGTGTGCTACATAGATCCTAAAACATAAGGATGTATTTCAACAATTTTAACCCAATTATTAAGGATTTAGGGTTACATAAATAGAAATACCTAAAAATGATGTATGGGTACAACTAGATGAATATCTTTGAGTAGAAATGGGAATGGGTATTCACTATAAAAATATTTGGTATGGAAAATCGCATGATGATTTCAACATTATAAAGAGTGTGTATAAAGGCTTATGGAAGGGGTAAATGAGTTAGAACCAGATATATAATCACTTGGGAATAATAGTTATAGTAATAAATATGTTTAAAAACATATCCCCACATAAAAAATTGGAAAACAAATGGCCTAATTTAAATAAGGTTCTTAAATAAAGAGGGGAAGGAGAGGATCTCTTACCATGAGAGGGTGCTTATTAAACTTGGCAGGAGCTTATTGAGAGATTGGAAAACCTTTGGTAGGATATAGAGAGGTAATTTCATATTAAATTCATGATGTAATGTACTTTATTTAAGATTAATGGGAGTTTTGGTGAGTTTATATAGAAAAAAAGAGGGGAATTATTTATTAATTTCTTGACTTAGGTTTTGGAAACTATATGATAAATTAATCAAAAAAACCATACCATTGTTTATTACTATATTTTCTACCAAAAATGAGTGATTTTAATTATTTTATAATTATAAGAATTGAAATACTTAAAATAATACCATTGGTGATGTGGATTCAAGTCATGTTTATAAATAATTGATTTTAAAACCTTAAAATATAATATAAGTTTTTGAGTATTCATTAAGGGTTTATAAAATTAAACTAATATCTTAAAAAAATATTTTAAATAGAAAACACAATTTTTGTCTTTTATAGTCTTTATGGTATGTATTAAATCATATTTTGGGTTTTATGATGTCATAATACAAATTATATAATTATTTTTTATTTTTTCTTATTTACCCAAAAATTCAAATGACTCATAAAATTATGAAAAATTCACCCTTAGATAATTTTAAAATGGTGATTTAAGAAAATATAATTATTTTATCTAAATAATTTCCAAAATATAATAATTTTCACTCTTAAATCAATAAACCCCATTCATTGAAAATACTAGTTTTTTTACAATAATAGTTTTATAACCCTTATAGAAATTGCATTTTACTTTTTAAAATTATATTATCATTTATATTTAATAAGTATTATTTAACAATAATATTTTACATAAATATCATTTATTCCAAAAATTATTGAATTCATTAAAAATAGTGTCTTAATTAAAATGATATATTTCCAAAAAATAAAATTTTCATTTCATTATATCAAAATTTAATTTTTATCAAACTCGTTATCTAATAATTAAAAAATTAATAATAAAAATGAATAAATATAATATTTATTTTATTAAAAAAGAATATAAAAATTCATGTGGTTAGGTTTTAGATACATATCACTTTATTACACTAGTGAATTCCTTAAGGATAAGGTGTGTGATGGGGAGATTTTACTTGGGTAGTTTGGAAAACATGGTTTGGGTCATGATATCGATGAGTTTGAACTTCTCTAAAAAAAATTCATTTATGATTTAGTGTTTGAATCTCAAATTTTTTATTTTCAAGGGAAAATCATAGTAATGTTATCTCCCATAGAAGCTCTGATAAATATGCTTCATAGGGAATCATCCTACTAGTTGAGTCTATATATCCTTCCTTCTATGTCAATTATACTTTATCATGGCACTTAATATAAAAATATTAATGTGCACTATTAAATTTTCATATTATCAATGGTTATGATTTATAATAGTATTTTAAATCTGATATACCATATAATGGTCCAAAATTACCAAATTAGTTCATGAATTTTTTATAACTATATTACTTAATAATTCATTTATTCAGTCAAAAAGTTTATTTCATTTATAATTGTTCATGTTGTTACATTCTTCCCACATTTCAAAATTTCACCCTTGAAGTTTTCATTCCATAGATAAAAATAAATGAGGTTATTTATATTTCTTCATCTCTTCTAGTTCCCATGTTGCTTCCTCAAACTCTTTGTTCAACCATAGCACTTTAAATAGGCCAGTTGTCCTATTTCATAGAAATTTATCTCTACAATCTAAGATATTCACTAGATTCTCCTCTTATGAAATATTATTATCCAACCATGCCACCACATGATTCAGTACATGTGAGGGGTTTTCTATGTACTTCCTCGAGAGGGATACATGGAACAAATCATATACTTGAGATATTTTAGTTGGGAGTGATAGTTGATAGGATACCTCTTCGATGAGATTAAGGATCTAAAAGGGTAAATTTTACCTTGGACTATGCTTTACCTTCTTCCAAAACCTTGTGAATTTATTCGACGACAATATATGAAGTAAAACTATATCTTAGACCTCAAACTCTATGTCTTGTTAGTAGTTTTCTTCATATATTTCATATTAAATTTGTATAGATTTCATATTTATTCGAATGGTTTGATCCTTCTATGTCATGTCTTACAAAGTATTAGGTACTATCAGCTTCCAAACTCTAAATTTATCTCATCATATCAGATTCTTATACGAAGCCTCATAAGGTTCCATTTGAATGTTAGAATAGAAATTTTTTATATGAGAAATACACTAGGGGAATGTGTTGTTTTTTAACATCCTTGGAAATCCATTGAACATGATCTCATTATATACTTTGAAGTTTAAAAATTCCTCTTAGACTATCCATCCAACTAAGTGTGATAAGTTGTACTGAAGATTAGTTCTGTATCCAACTCTTGATTAAAGCTTCTCTAAAACCCCAAGGTAAACCTTGAATCTCGATCAACTACAATGGATAGTGGAACTTTATGAAGTCTTACCACTTATATTATGTATATTTTAGTTATTTTATTGAGATATAAATCATCCCTAGCAGATATAAATTGTGCACTATTTGTAAGGTGATCAACTAAAACCTAGACGGAATTATTCCCTTTCGGTTTACTAGGGAGTCCTATGATGAAATACATGGTTCTTTTTTCACATTTCCATACTATCATGGGACATGGTTTCATCAAACCCTTAGACTTTCTTTATTCGACCTTGACTGGTTGACATATTAAGCATCAAGATTGAAACTCCACAATCTCCCTTATTATGTTATCTAACAATAATTGTTACTTAAAATATAAATAATTCCTAATGATTCCTAGATGAATAAATAAGGGTGATTAATGTGCATAATCAATAATTCCTTCTTTAGTTATGGTTTTTATATTACACATATACGGTTTCCAAACCTTATAACTATTTCTTTAGAAAATAAAAACTCTAGAATATTCACTACCTTTTATGTATCAACTCTCATCTTTCCGGACCTCATTGATCCTTTAATGAATTAATGGTTGATAAATTATTTGAGTAAGGTAAGATGAATATCCTTTTATTATTCCCATATTAATTTGTTCCATGTCCAATAATATTGAATCCATTACAATCCACATCAGGGATAGGGTTGTGGGGTCATTTATTCTCAGATAATTTTCCACTTATTTCTACTTCCCAGTATGGTAGTGGATTAAATAATCATAATCCTTGATCACCTATAACCACCTTCATTGTCTCATATTAATCTCTTTTTGTGTGAATATATACTTGAGTCTTTTATGATCCATTTATTTGTCACATTTTTCTCTGAAGAGGTAATATCTCCATATCTTCAATATGAATATCACAAAATACAATTCTAGAACATTATTAGGGTTGTTGTTCCCATGTATATTTAATTAGTGAGAGGAATAGGATATAAAATTTTCATATTTTATGAATACACAACCCAAGACCTTTTTAGATGTATCATGGTAGATCACAAATTCTTCCCCACTGGTGGGTAATGTGAGTACGGTTGCATTGATAAACTATTCTTTAACTATTTAAATATCTCTTCACATTCATCATACTAGACAAACCTTAATCTTTTCTATGTTATCTAGGTTATTGATCTTTAAAATCACGAGAAGTTTCTAAAAAATTAATCATACTAACCACATAATCCAAGGAAACTATATTTTTTCATAGATATTGATTTTAGGAGACCTTCAATTGCCTCCGTTTTTACAGGATCAAAAGATATCCCTTTCATGGTGATAACATTCCCTAGGAAAGTTAATTTCTTTATATAGAACTCACATTTATTATAATTTATAAATAACTTTTCCTTTCAAAAATTCTTTAGTATAAAATTAAAGCGCTCCTCATTTTCCTACTTGACTTTAGAGTAGATAAGAATAAAGTCTATAATCACTACCACAAGTTTATCAAGGTAATACCTAAAGACTCTATTCATCAAGTCTATATATATTGATAGAATATTAGTGAGTATAAATGGGATCACTATGAACTAATAGTTCTCATACATTGTATGAAAATTAGTCTTGGGGATATCATCCTTCTTCACCTTCACTTGATAATACCTTGACAGAGGATCCAACTTAGAGGAGTATTGTTCTCCACATAGCTAATCAAACAATTCATCAATTGGTGGAAGAGGATAATTATTATTTATCATGATCTTGTTGATCTTGTGATAATCAATGTAAGGTGCATTGATCCTTCCTTCTTCTTGTAGAAGAGGACAGGTGTACCCCATAGTGATGAATTTGCGAATATAAACCCTTTATCTAGAATCTCCTTCAATTGCTTCTTTATTTATTCAAGTTAAATAGTTTTTATTTTATATAAATTATTGGATATTGGAGAATATACAGGTACAATCATAATTGAGAAATCAACCTCTCAACTTGGAGTATATAGCCTTAATAATTTGAGAAAGATACTATTGCTCATAGTTTAATAATATTCATTCTTGATATGATGATACCAAAATAGATTTATCTTACTTCTTTCACTTTTATAGATTCAGAGAATTATTTACGATATTGAGGGTGGTTTCCTTCTCTTTTCAATTTATGTTGGCTCTATATAGGTAAAACCAATCCATGCCTAGGATAACATATAATTCCACAAAATGAAGTATCATAAAGTTTTATGGGAAATTCATCCAAATTTTTTTGACAAGGGGTGATTTATATTATTTGGATACAATAACTGAACCATTATCCATCGTCACTGATAACTCAACTTCCACATTTTCAGGTCGTGTTTGAATAGTTCTTCTAAATTTTGTGATACAAAATAATTCATACAACCTAAATCAAAAAGTATGTTTGCTATTATTAAAAGAATAACTAGTGTGTCCTTCACTACTTTGTTTTCGAGATATTCCTCAATAGTTGTGATGGAATAATTTTTCCCTTCCTCTCTAGGCCTTGGAGTTTGTTTGAATCAGTTATCTTAAACACCCATTGGATTAGTGCATTGATTTGAATAGTGTTTTTTCTACTTTCATTTGAAACATTTGACAATAGGATGAGAGTTTACAGCATTATCCCTTTCTTCCATCACATTTTTGGTTTTATCCCATCTTCAATCACTTATTAGGTTTCCTTCCTCCCACACCTAAAGCATTTCCTCATCCCATTTAGGAAATTATCAGGATGTTTCTACCCATACATTTTACAAGTGGAATTTTGGACTTTGTTTCCACAGTTATATTTCTCTATCATACCACCAAAATTAAACTTCATTTTTTTTTGCTTCTTATACCCCTGAGAACCTTGAGATTCACTAATCTCTATTTTTTACTTTGAGGTAAAATCAAATAAAAAACATATATCATTCTTCGTCCCAAATGACTAAGGATTTCCAGAAACTCATTTTTATACTACCAAAGAAGTATTCAAATTTACTTTCAGGGGTAATGAAAAAATCATTGGCATATCATGAAATATTTTGAAGTTCTCTTTATACACCTCGATGGATTCATCATCCTTGTGTGTGAGGTTATGGAAAACCATTTCCATTTTAAGTAGGAGATTGTGAGGAAAAAAATTATCAAATTTTTTTAAGAATTACTTCTATTCTATTGTTTTGATATCCTCCACAAGCTTTGTATTGTTGATGAAAATATTACATTGATCAACTTCTCATTGCATATGATAAAAAATCTACACAACCTTATCTTTATTAAATCATTGAAGGATAGAGAAGATATTTTCAATATATTTGATCAATTGTTCCATGATTAAAGTATTAGAATACCCACTGAAAGTTAGAGACCTTTTTTAAATAAAGGTCTCAATTGCCTGAAGGGCCCGAAGGCCTTCTTGTTATTGCTTTTTTGATAACCCCCCTTTAAAGGGATGAGGGGGAACCCTTACAATTTTCATAGGCTTAAATATTACATGACCCTTAAGTCTTAGGAAATATACAAAATATACTTGGAACTTCTCCACCATAGCCTCTTCATTGTGATATCAGCTCTCCACCTTTACATGGCTTGTTCAGATAGGCTTCCCATGAAAGCACAAGCTGGTCCCAATTGCAATGACATACCCTCTCTTTCTAAAAATCCTCTTAGCTTCTACTCTGGTGAATGTGCCTGCTCTGAGTCCTCATTTTTAGTCCACTCCTTATAGAGTCTGTCTAATCATTTAAGCACAATTTCAGGTAGCCCGAAGGCCTTGAGGTGGCCCGAAGGCCTTGAGGTGGCCCGAAATAAAAAGACCCAGATTTTACATGTAGTTGTTTTTAATTATATAGAATTATTACGAGTCTGTGAAAATTGACGGTGCGTGATTCCGAGGACCGGTGTGCCCAGAATTAATTTCTGAACATTTTTTAAGGTATGATCAGTAAACGTATGGGTGGTGTTTTCTATCTTTTGAACTGGTGCTCAAATTAAAAATCTGAAGGCACGGTTGAATCTGTAGCATCAAGATTCACTTAAGGGAGGCTTCACTTTGACCGCAGTAGGTTGGAAGAAAAAGTTATTTTTTTGAAATTTAAAAGAATAATAAAATAACTTTGTTATTTTATTTCTTTCGTTTATTTTCCTCCAACGGACAAGCGGTGGTGGTGGGACCAATGATGTGTCAATCCATTAAATGTCTTGACTCCTCAAATCCTTTTTAACAATGCCATTGGAATTAGTAAGGTTCCTATTAAATGAACCCCCATTAATTCCACGTGCATTATTCACCCACCCCCTCTCCTATTTATATGGAGCTTGGGGAGGAGTATTGGCACGACTTCACCAAGCGACGGAGTTTTGATAAAGTACCATGACGCCAACCACTTGGAGGATGGGACCGGTACCAGTGGGCGGTAACGAGCGCCACTTATCAAAAAACATCGACTCTTCCTCGAACGTGACATTCTACAATGATCTTGAGGTAGGGTTTATTTCTTGTCTAAATTCAAGATTTGATGTATCATATATCCCATCCCTTATTAAGACGCTAACATGGAGGGCGCAAGACAAATGAATAATGTCTGGTCCTTCCACCCTTGTTGATATATGCCTTCTTCGCGGAACTTTTTATTCGGATTGGACAGAACCTGGAACGGAGGTCCAAGTGATGAAGAGGGCATCTTGTGGAGGTCGTTGATGCCTTCGGATGAAAAAATGGGACACCAAATCCCACTCGGTGACCTGTGGAAGGCCCCTAGCGCGACACCGGCACAATGGTATCAGCGACCCACGCCAGTAGGTGAAGGCGGCAGCTGACACCGGCCGACCGCGATGGAGGTGGTGCGCTGTCGTGCACCGCAAGAGGAGGCCGCAGTGGACGGCGTAGCAGCCGACATCGGCCAGCCATAGAGGCGGTGCGACATGCCATCGTGCACCGTTGGAGGAGAAGGTTGCGGCTTTTTAGTCACGGCAGTCGAGAAGGGAGGCTGGCACGGGCCGACCGCAGAGGAGGAGGTGGAGTGATGTGTTGTGGCACACCACTGGACTTGGTCATAGCATGAAGTCACGACAATGGAGGAGGGACCCACCATTGTGGGTCTTGTGGAGATCGGGCGATGCCACGTGGTGTCGTCGCTTCTCATCCTGAATGGCATAACCATTTGGGGAATGGGGGAGGTGATACCCCCGTGCCAACTATGGAGGCCCCCATCCAACAGGTTGTGCCCCTCTATGGGCTGGTCCATGTGTTCCCTATAGGCTACACCTCCATCGGGTTATGCCCCTCTGCGGGCTGAGCTGCGCGAGCCCATCAGGTCGTGCCCCTCCGTGGGTCGGGCCGCACCAGCCTAGCGGAATGCACCGCCCAGGTGGCTCAGGCCAGAACGCGGCCCAGTGGTCCAATCCCACCATCTCTTCGCCCAACCAGGCCGGGCCGGGATGGTTCGGGTTAGACCGGGTCGATCCGACCGGGTCAGGCTGGACCCGGACCCTTCTAGTCCTAGTTTCGCTAAAAGAGCCATAACTTGAAATCTGAGCATTCGTTTGATAAACCATCTACGGTGCTGGGACCCTTGGAGTGGGACGGTCCTTTTGGTACACTCCAATTGAGTTTTGGAGAAATTCTGAGTATGGATGGTTTGGATTGAACTCGAATCCAACTGGTCCCTCAGAACTAAAACGCTTATAAGTCACAGACCAGACATCTGATTGACGTGACGCCTATCGCGTTGGAACCCTTACAACCTAGAAATATTTTGGGATACTTCTTCATGGATCATCGTGGAGGTTGATTTATGACCAATTTCTTGAGGAACGGATCCTCGCAGAATCAAGTGTGTTTTGAGCAGGAATCCAATGGCTGGCAGTGAGGCAGAGGTTGGAGACAGATCATATAAAAGCTAGTATCGAGCGATCCTATGTGGGTCAGCACTTATCGATCCTGTGTGGGTCAGTGCTCAGTGATCCTGTTTGGGTTAGCGCATACCAATCATGTGTGGGTTAGCGGGGGTTAGTACCTATCTATCTTATATAGGCCAGACTCCATATGGACAACAATATTGCCTCTCGAGAGAATAAGATGACCAAGTTTCTCGACTAATCATCTGTACTTATGTTCTTTACTTATACCTGGTGTGAGCTGAGTCTTTAACTTTTTGGTACTTTCACCTTCGTGGTGTTACCTTCATGGTGGTACCTTCGTGGTGTTACCTTCATGGTGTTACCTCTAGGGTAATTTCACCTTTGTGTTGTTACCTTCACGGTGTTACCTTTGTGGTACTTTCACCTTCGTGGTGTTGCCTTCATGGTGCTACCTTTGTGGTACTTTTACCTTCGTGGTGTTACCTTCGCGATGTTACCTTTGTGGTACTTTTAACTTCGTGGTGTTACCTTTGTGGTATTCTTCCTTCACGGATCAGTTGTGCAAATGGCTTAAAAGTTAGAGCCTTAATTTCCTCATGAAAGAGATGAGTATCTTTTGATAACTTAGTTATATATAAGGGCATATACCTAAGTATAGTTGATGACTACTTAGTGCTTTGTGATTCAAGTCTTTCTTTGTGGTGTTTTCCTTTATGGAACTCTAGGAGACCTATGGGGGTCTCAGGGTCCCTAATGAGTATTTTTATACTCACCACTGCAATGGATACGCCAACACCTTGTTGTGTCTTGTGCAGATGACGAACATCATTGATCGAGGTTGAGGGAACCAGGACTGGATGGTGCTCATAGGAGGACCATTTGACGTGACATGCCGTAGTGACTATTGTTCGTGATATGTACCTACCATTCAGGTATGATCCTTGGTGGATGATCCAGGAGCTGTTTTCTCTTTTCAGTTGTACCTGTACTTTTCAGTTGGGCTTGTATTCTGGCCCCTTTACATTCAGTACATTTTTTACTACACCAGTTTACTTTTTGGATTCTTCTTGTTGTGTTCTTGTATTGTGTGTTTGTACTAGTTTAAAGGTAATTCCTTCCCGTTATAGGGATACATCTTTTCAGTTCTAGTCTCCAGTCCCTGGCTTAAGGAAGGCGGGCTTGGGGTAGTCACAACAGAGGCCCTGAGGGATGGGTCGTGACAAAGTGATATCAGAGGTGTCAGTTATACTAAAGAACTAAGACTTTGATCTTTTTTATATGGAAATAGTGTTAAGTGTTATGAGTTTGGTTTTTAGTTTGGGGAAACCAGTGTTGGTGTGGTGGATGACGTATCCATACACAAAGACCCTGAATTCTGATTTCTGACTCAGTGCATGAAAACACTAATTGTGTGTGTTTTGAAAAGTATTTCTTTTAATCTCATAAGTCAGCTCACCAGGTATAACTTTTGAAAATTGTTTACTTGTTTTCTCTCAGGATGCCTCCACATTGATAGCCATCTAGGATTCCCAAGAGAGTACATGATGATGGCCCACCGAGCAATGAGGCTTCAGTGTAAGGCCCTCTTATGGTGTTAGCCCCTTCGGGTGGTGTACCAGCAACACCACTACCCATTGCACAGTCGTTGACACCAACCCCATCAGTAGAGGGTGCACACTGACTGAGTGTATTTCACAAGTTTCAGTGTTAGAGGCCTCCAAGGTTCCGAGGCGAGACGGATCCACAGGCGGCTAAGGACTGGATGGAGGTTGTGGCTAGATTTTTTCTCTTAGTTGGGACACGAGATGATCTGATTATGATCCTAGCTACCAGTCTCTTCCAGGGAGTATTTGGGAGATGGTGGAGTCTGATACTTTAGTTACATGACAAGGAAACCCTCACCAAGGAAAACTTTGAGGGCCTTTTCATGGAAGAGTTCATCCCATAGACTCTATGCTCAGTGCATATACAAGAGTTGTTTCACTTATAGTAGGGCAGGATGACCATGCCCTAGTACTCGGTGAGGTTAACTAATCTCTCTCACTACTCCACTGACATGGTTTGAGACCATTTATTTAGGTCCCAAACCTTTGAGTAGGGTCTACAATGGGTGGTCAGAGCATCGATGATATCGCTCAGCATTCTAGCACAGGCCGGTGTGCTAGAGCGAGCACTTTAGGTGGAGAGCTTCCTAGATGAGCAGGCACTGACAGCGAGGGCCACCACCGGATGTCAGGTAGCATAGTCATCTGCAGCAGGCAGTAAATGGATGATCCATGGGCCTTAGTAGGCTATACATTCAGGTGGATGAACATAGGATATACGGTCGGTGGTGAGGGGATCACGGGATAGAGGATAGATGAGGAGCATGCAGTGCTACTCGTGCGGAGGGTAGGGTCACATGGCTCGAAACTATCTGAACCGCCATACGGATGGCCAGAAGATGGTTGAGGGACCGTCGAGGCAGAGTCATAGGTTCGAGCGAGGTGATCATCAAGATTTAAGACGTGGAAGAGGAGCTAGCCGTGCAGCAGGTGGTGGGGGATGATTTGAGGTTCTACCGCCACCACCTCTAGGTGGTCCACCCCGACCATAGGGAGCAGGTGGATAGGGATGAGCTCCACTCCAGTAAGTTGAGTCCTATAACCATAAAACTCCGAAGATGATTCAAGGTGCGATCTGTGTCTACTCTACCTTATCTATTGTACTTTTAGACACTGTTACCGATCACTCTTTCATTTCCATGCCTCTCGTTCAATTCTTGGAGATTCTGGTGGAGTCATTGGCTCGATCCTTGTGATTAGAGACTCCTATGGGAGAAGATTCAATGATTACACACTGGTGTCAGCAGTGCAAGATTACTCTAGTAGGTGAGAGATTTGGATGGGATCTTCTAGTAGCGGTGCTGAGGCTTTACGATTTCATCTTGGGTATGGACTGGTTATCCACAGTCCGTGCTCAAATTGTCTGTATTAGGTGCAATGTGTTGTGTACCCAGGAGGATGGGACCAGGTTTTCATTCACAAGTGAGAAGAGAACCTTTATAGAATAGGATAGACTGACCAAGTGGAGGGTGCAGCGGATCACTCATCAGTTGGCTAGACATACCCTCTTAGCAGTTGATGTTGAGAGTCTGAGCTATCCTGTAGTGGTGGACTAGTATGCCGATGTCTTTCTTGATGATGTTCTGGGATTACCTCCACATAGATAGGTATACTTTTACATCGACCTGTATCTTCAGAAGACACTAATATCTACACCAGCATATCGGATGGCTCATGAGGAGCTTTGTAAGTTACGGGTATAGCTGGAGGGATTGTAAATAAAGGGGTTCATAAGGCCCAGTGTTTCTCCTTGGGATGCCTCGATTTTGTTCACCAAGAAAGTAGATGGGTGTTTGAGACTCTATGTGGACTATTGTCACCTAAACCAGGTGACCGTGAAGAACAATTATCCACTTCCAAGGATAGATGATCTCTTTGATTAGCTAAAGGGAGCTCGATGGTTTTTTAAGATAGACCTCAGATCAGGCTATCATTATCTTAGGGTACGAGATGAGGATGTGCAGAAGACGACATTTGAATTTTGATATGGCTATTGTGAGTTCTCGATTATGCCATTCGGCATGAACAATTCCCCTACAGTGTTCATGGGACTCATGAATATGATCTTCCAGCCATACCTTGATCACTTTGTGGTGGTCTTCATCGATGACATCTTTGTGTACTCAGCGACGGAGGAGGATCATGCCTATCATCTGCAGATAGTTCTGGATACACTCCAAGAGCACCAGCTTTATGGTAATCTCTTGAAGTGCCAGTTATGGATATGAGAGGTCCACTTTCTGGGACACATTATCTTAGAATCTGGAGTTGTAGTGGATCGAGTGAAGATAGAGGCTATGCTTGCTTGGGAGCCACCCAAGAATGTGACCGAGGTGCGGAGTTTTCTGGGGTTAGCTGGGTATTACCGGAGATTTATACCTGACTTTTTCAGGGTTGTGGCACCCTTTTCAGCATTGATGAAGAAGGGATATCCCTTCGTATGGATGGATAGATTCCAGTAGAGTTTTCAGGAGCTAAGATAAAGACTGACGAGTGCCCCCATCTTAAGTCTACCAGAAGAAGGAGTTGGGTATGTAGTCTAGTATGATGCATTAGGGACCAAACTTGGATGTGTCCTGATGCAGGAGTGAGCAGTGATCGCTTAGGGTTCATGATAGCTGAGATAGCATGAGTAGAACTACGCCACCCATGACCTGGAGTTACCAGCAGTGGTCTTCTCCTTGAAGATGTGGCGGAATTACTTGATTGGAAACCGTTTTATAGGCTACTCTGATCACAAGAGTCTTAGGTATGTCTTCTCTTAGAAGGACATAAACCTGAGATAATGAAAATGGCTGATGTTTCTCTAGGACTATGACTTTGAGATAGTCTGCACTCCTGGGAAGGGGAACGTAGTGGAAGACGCACTCAGTAGGAGTTCTGGTTTACATCAACTGAGTGAGGGGACAAAGCAGCTAGCCGTGTTGTAGATATCCTTTGTGGATAGAGATGAAGCAGCTTACCTCCAGTCTATGATTGTCACTCCCCCACTCATTCAGTGAGTTCAGAAGGGATATCTTGGGGACATTGACTATAATGCTTGAGGTGCCCAGATATCCTTAGTACATGCACATGATGGATTTTTTGAAGTTGGAGAGAATGCCAACCTCTTTAGAGGATGCACCATGGTACCAATGGCGCTACGAGTGGAGGTGTTGAGGGAATTCCATACATCCCCTTTAGTGGTATATCTAGGAGTGGCGAAGATGTACCAAGACCTCCGGCATCAGTACTGGTGACTAGGGATGAAAAAGGTAGTGGAAAATTTTGTTTCACGATGCCTCACTATCCACCAAGTGAATGTCGAGCATCAGGTTCCAGTAGGCTTAGAGCAACCACTAGAGGTTACAGAGTGGAGTTTGGATGGTATCTCCATGGACTTTGTGACAAGTATTCCATGTACGTCCAGGAGATATGATTACATCTGGGTGATCGTTGACCGACTCACCAAGTTGGTCCACTTATTACCTATCCGATAGTAGGGATTAGTAGAGGGATTGGGATGCCACTACGTACAAGAGATTGTGCGACTTCATGGGGTGCCATCAATGATTTTCTATGACTGTGTCACATGTTTTACATCGCAGTTGTGGAAAGGGATTATAGGATTCGGTCAGGACTCAGCTACATTTAAACACTACCTTTCATCCTCAAACGGATGGTCAGACGGAGCAAACCATTCAAAAACTTGAGGACATGCTTTGTACTTGTGTCCTTGATTTTGTCCATAGTTGGTAGTATCAAATTCCATTGGTGGAGTTATCATATAAAAATAGTTATCACTCCACCATCGGTATGACACCAATCAAGCTCTTGTACAGTCGACCTTGCAACTCACCTCTATACTGGACAGACCTAGTGGAGTTAGCACTTATGGGTCCAAATTTGGAACGGGATACCATTGAGAAGGTGTAGATCATCCAGGTGCAGATGAAGACTGCACAGAGTAGACCAAGTTTTTATACTGACAGGAGACGGAGACCTATGGAGTTCCAGGATGGGGATCACGTATTATTGCGAGTCTCCCCTTGACGGGGATTACAAAGATTCGGTTGGGGCATCAAGCTATCTCCGAGGTCCATCAGACCTTTTTAGGTTCCCAGTAAAGTTGGTGAGGTGTCGTATCACCTGGATCTTCCCCCACATATGCACCAGGTGCATGAAGTTTTTCACGCGTCGCAGCTGATGAGATACGTGCATGATCCATCACACATCATCGACTGGGTTAAGCTGGACATTGATAATGGGGTGACGTTTACAGAGGTTCTGGTGGAGATTAAGGATCAATAGAAGTGAGTCCTTCATGGAAAATTGATACCTCTAGTGAGAATTCGCTACCAGCATGGGAACCTCCAGAAGATCACTTGGGAGATGGAGGCCCAGATTCATGCTCAGTACCCCCATATGTTTCCTTAGTCTATGTTGTGGATTTCAGGGACGAAAAGCCCTAAGGTGTGGAGAATGTAAAGACCCAGAATTTCCATGTAATTTTTTTAATTACATGGAATTATTATGAGTCTGCAAAAATTGACAGCGGGTGATTCTGAGGCCTGGTGTGTCTGGACTGAATTTCTAATATTTTTTAAGGTATGTTTATTAAACGTGTGGGTGACGTTTTCTATGTTTTGAACTGATGCTCAGATTAAAAATACAAGAGAACCGTTGAATTCGTAGTGTTGGGATTCTCTTAAGGGAGGATTCACTTTGACAGTAGTAGGTTGGTAGAAAATGTTAGATTTTCTACATTTAAAATAATAATAAAATAACTTTGTTATTTTATTTATTTCTTTTCTTTTCATCTAATGGACAAGCAGTGGTGGCAGGACTAATGACATGTCAATCCACTAAATGGATTGACTCCTCAAATCCTTTGTAACAGCACCATTGTAATTAGGAAGGTTCTAATTAAATGAACCCCCATTAATTCCACATGTGTTACTCACCCTCCCCATATCATATTTATATGGAGCTTGGGAAGAAGTATTGGCAGGAATTCACCAAGAGACGAAGTTCTGATAAAGTGATTCAACGCCAACCACTTGGTGGATGGGACCATTACCACTGGGTGGTGACGAGCGCCACTGATCAACAAATACTGACTATTCCTCGAATGCGACGTTCTCCAACGATATTGAGGTAGGGTTTATTTCTTGTCTAAATTCAAGAGTTGATGTATCATATATCCCCTCTCTTGTTAAGATGCTAACGTGGAGGGCGCGGGCCAAACAATCAATGCCCGGTCCCTCCGCCCTTGTTGATCTATGCGTTCTTTGGGGACCTTTTTGTTCAGATTGGACAGAACTCTGAATGGAGTGCCAAGTG
Source organism: Viscum album (assembly GCA_963277665.1). Taxonomy (NCBI): domain Eukaryota; kingdom Viridiplantae; phylum Streptophyta; class Magnoliopsida; order Santalales; family Viscaceae; genus Viscum; species Viscum album. The sequence goes on from OY728132.1 coordinate 323,506,183, forward strand.
ACGAAGAGGGCATCCTAGGGAGGCTGTTGATACCTTTGGATGAAAAAATGGGCCACCAGAGCTCACCCGGTGACCCGTGGAAGGCCGCTGATGCGGCACCAGCATGACGGCATCGTCGAACCTCGCTGGCAGGCTAAGGCGGTGGCCAACATCGGTCATCCGCGATGGAGATATCGCAACATCGCACGCCGCAAGAGGAGGCCATGACGGATGGCAAAGCGGCCGACTTCGGCCGGCCATGGAGGTGGTGCGGCGTGCCGTCGTGCGCCGCTAGAGGAGAAGGACACAACTTTTCAACCGTGGCGGTTGAGTAGGGTGGCCGGAACATGCCAGCCACGGAGCAGCGCACCGCCGTGCACCGCTGAACTTGGCTGTGTCATGATGCCGCAACGGTGGAGGAGGGACCCACCCTTGCGGGTCCAGTAGTGACCAGGTGATTCCACGTGGCGCGACCGCTTGTCATCCTGAATGGCATAACCATTTGGGGAAAGGGGGAAGCAATACCCCCCACGCTGGCTAGGGCAGGCCCCAACCAACAGGTTGCGCCCCTCCATGGGCCAGGTCACACGTGCCCTATGGGTCATGCCTCCAGTAGGCTGCGCCCCTCCGTGGGCCAGGCCGCGCGAGCCCAGCGAGTCACGCCCCTCCCTGGGCCGAGCAGCGCCATCCCAGCGGGCCGCACCGCCCAGGCGGGCCGGGCCGGACCGCGACCCAAAAGGTCGAGCCCATCGCGGCCCAACCCAACCGGGTCGGACCGGAACCAGACCCTTCTAGGCCTAGTTTCACTAAAATAGCAATAATATGATATCTGATCATCCATTTTACAAACCATCTACGGCGTTGGAACCCATGGATTGGTACAGTCCTTTTGGTATACTTCACTTGAGTTTTGGAGAATGTTTGAGTATGGCTGGGTTGGATCGAACCTGAATCCAATCAGGCCCTCAAAACTAAAATGCTTATAAGTCAGAGATTGGGTGTCCGATTGATGCATCGTCTATCACGTTGGAACCCTTATGACATTGAGGTCCATTGGGGTACTTCTTTTTGGAGCTTCATGGTGGTTGAGTTATGACCAATGGCTTGAGGAGAGGATCATCCTGGAATCAAGCGTGCTTTGAGCGGGAATCCAGTTGCTGGAAGTGAGGCCGAGGTTGGAGACAGATCATACGAAGTTTAGTACTGAGTGATCCTATGTGGGTCAGCACTTACCGATTCTATATGGGTTAAATAATTTGTGGGTAAGTGCTCAGCAATCCTATGTGGATTAGCTCATACCAATCTAGTGTGGGTCAGTGGGGGTTAGTACCTATCGATCATGTGTGGGTTAGACTCTGTGTGGACAGTAGCAGTGTCTCTCAACAGAATAAGATGATCTAGCTTCTCGACTAATCATTTATACTTATGTGATTTACGTAAACCTAGTGTGAGCTAAGTCTTTACCTTTGTGGTACTTTCACCTTCATGGTGTGACCTTCACAGTGTGACCTTTGTGGTACTTTCACCTTTACGGTGTTACCTTTGTGGTGTTACCTTTGTGGTACTTTCACCTTCGTGGTGTTGCCTTTGTGGTGTTACCTTTGTGGTACTTATACCATTGTGGTGTTACCTTAGTGGTGTTACCTTTTTGGTACTTTTACATTAGTGGTGTTACCTTCATGGTGTTACCTTTGTGGTATTCTTCCTTCATGGATCATTTGTGCAAATGGATTAAAAGTTGGAGCCTTAAGTTCCTCGTGAATGAGACAAGTGTCTTTTGATAACTTAGGTATATGTATGGGAATATACCTAAGTAGAGTTTATGAATGCTTCGTGCTTTGTGATTGAACTCATTTTTTGTGGTATTTTCCTTTTTGGAACTCTGGGAGACCTATGGGGGTCTCGGGGTCCCTACTGAGTATTGTTATACTCACCCCCACATATGCTACACTCGTACCTTACTATGTCTTATGTAGACGACAGACAACATTGATCGAGCTTAAGGGAGCCTGGACTGGACGGTGCTCAGAGGTGGACCATTCGACATGATGTTCCGCAGTGACTACTATTCGTGATCTTTACCTACCCTTCAGGTAGGATCCTCGATGGATGATCAAGGAGTTGTTTTCTTTTTTCAGTTGTACCTTTACTTTTCAGTTGGGATTTTATTCCAGCCCCTTTACTTTCAGTGCATTTTTTTACTACACCAGTTTACTTCATGGTTGCTTCTTGTTGTGCTCTTGGATTGTGTGTTTGTAAAGGTTAAAAGGAAATGCCTTCTCGTTATAGGGATACTCTTTTTCAGTGCTAGTCGCCAACCCCTGGCCTATGGAAGGCGGGCTTGGGGTATTCATGGCATGGGCCCCGAGGGATGGGTCGGGACACGAAAGCCTTACTAACCCAAAGTCATTGGGTGGCCCAAAGGCCTTAAAGGACTCAAGGCCCAAATAGGTGGCCCTAAATCCTGAATGGATGAATAGTTTCGACTGCTACAGTACTGAATAGTACCGGCTACAATACCTGTAAATTATGTCTCCACCCGTATTTGAACTCGGGTCTCTTGGATGCACTTTCTGAGTCCTCACCAACTAGGCTAAGGCTCTTATGCACTTTAGGGGGATATGGGTACTCCTCCTAATTGAATTTTTAGTTAAAAACATGATTTAAGTGTGAAATTATTATTATGATGTTTCTAATTTCTTCTCCCATCAGGTTGGGTATCTCATTTGGGTAGTGATCATACCCTCACATTGGTTATTGAATCGGTCTATCATATTTACAACCACTAACTAAAAAATAAAATTAAAAATTAGATATGCGGATTTTTAAACTATTTAACATATAAATGGGATACCATTAATATTAAATATATAAATCATTATGTTATATATTCCTTAACCTATGAATTTATAGGTTTCAATCTAACTTATCCATGATCTATTTCTTAATATAAAATCATATGTGAATTTTGTTCCCTTAATTAGGATTTTTAAAGAGTTTCTGAATTTATTAATACATAACCCTTGTGAGTGTCAAACCTGGTTTGTAGTAAATCCCATTTTCATGCACTAGGTGATGATTGAGTCTAACTCAGTGATCCTTTTTCAGGTTTATTACACCTAGGTATAACTGTTCCATAGAAACATCCACTTATAGTATCCAGAAAAGGATTTATTTTCTTGGAAACCACATACTCTATACTTTACCAAAATTAAGGGATGTTTTCTTATGTTTAGTCTAATAATTAAGGATTTTACTGGGTTTTTCTAATCCTAATCCCCAAAAATATTGAGACTTTTCTCTAATAATAACTATGACAACCCATGTCTTTAAAACACATCAGTTTATGATTTATTACATAAATATACACTTAATATAACCATAATAGATTATGATTCCTAGTGTCTTTGATAAATTAGGTACATTATATAATAACATAAAAAATTAGTACAACATTATTATTTAAAAATTATGAAACATACCCTTATATTCCAGGGATCTTCTAAAACTACATGTGATAACCTAGGGATATACATAAGAAAAGGGTGAGATATAAAGACCAGTAAAGTAATAATCAAAGAGTAACATGATTAAATTAATACATGTGAGTCAATAGTTTTATAAAAAATACAAAAAAAAGGTTATAATCAGAAAAATAAACATTGAATCATGATATATGATGATAACATGATGGCAATATAGGAATGTGGAAACAACATAAAACATGAAATCATAGACATAAGACAAGGCTAACCACCAAGAAATCATAACATAGTGTGTTACAGATAACCTCATGTAAAGAATACATGTAATCCCATCAGATATAAAGATTACATAATTCATTAGATGGCTATAAAATTTCAGACGCACCCGTCACTTTCATATCATATACATGCATAAGTATGCCACATCGATCATACAACATAAGAATGAATTTCATCAATTTTAACCCCGTGATTAAGGAATTTGGGTTGAATAAATGGAAATACCAAATCAATGAAGGATAGGTAAAAATAGGTGAATACCTTTAAGTGTAAATGGGAATGGGTATTCACTATAAATATGTTTGGCAAGGAAAATCACATAATGATTTCGGCAGTATAATGGGTGCACATAAAGGTGTATGGAATATTTTAATGAGAGAAAAATGGTTCTATAATTACTTGTTAATCTTAATTAAAGTACTATGGATGTGTAAAACATATATCAACATGAAAAATTAGAAAAAATTTCATAGTTTAAAGAAGGTTCTTGGATAAAGATGAGAAGGGGAGGATCACTTACCTTGAAAAGGGAATTCTTAAAGCTTGGGGGAGGTTCTTAAGAGATTGGGGGAACCTTGGGAGGGATATAAAGAGGTAAGGGTAGAGTAAATTAATTATACCAAGGATTTGAGTGAAGAGGAGTAGGATGTTAGTTGGGTTTATATATAAAAAAATGAGAATTCTTTATTAATTTCACAATTTAGGTTTTGGACTCTATATGATAAATTAATCAAAAACACAAACCTTACCATGGTTTTCTCCAATGGTTTATTATAAATAAATGTTATTTTAATTATTTTATAAGGAAAAGAACCGATATCCATAAAATAATATCCTTGGAGATATGGAAGTAAGTCGTGTTTAAAAATAATTGATTTTAAAAACATAAAATATAATATAAGTTTTGGGGGATTCATTAAACGTTTATAAAATTAATAAAATAACTTTAAAAAGGACTTATTTTAAATAGGAAACATAATTTTGGTCATTGATAATATTTATAGAATTTATTACATCACATTTGGAATTTATGATATCATAATACATACTATATAATTATACCATATTTAATTTTCACCCAAAAAATTTACAGTGTCAGAAAATTTTGAAAAATTAAAAATTGTATAATTTTTACATGATGATTTCAAAAATAATATTTATATTATAAAAATAATTTTCTCGATATTAGAATTTACACTTTCAAATCAAAAAACTCCATTCATTGAAAATACTAGATTTCTTATAACAACAGTTTTCTGACCCTTTTAGAAATTAAATTTGATTTCATAAAATAGTATTATAATTTATATTTGATAAATATTATTTAATAATAATATATTTTTAGAATATAATTTATTTAAAGAATTATTGAATTCATAAAAAATTGTATCTTTATTAAATGATATATTTCCCAAAAATGAAATCTTCATTTCATTATATCAAAATATAATTATTAAACTCATAATATAATAATTTAAAAATAAAAAATTAAATAGATATAAATAATATTTTATTAAAATAAAATATATATATATTCATACTATTATGGTCTAGATACATATCCCTTTATTAAACCACTAAATTCCAAAAGGGTAAATTTCATGATGGTGAGATTTTCTTGTGGTGGTTCGACAAACATGGTTTGGGCCATGATCTCGATGATTTTGAAATTCTTTCATAAAAATTTTTACTTGTGATTTTGATATTGAATCTAATCTTGGGATTGGTTAAGGTTAAAGCCTAATGATATTATCTCCCTTATAATCTCTAATAAATGGGATTCATAGGGTATGATCCTACTGGTCGAGGCCATCACTTTTTCCTTCCAGGAAAATTGGACTTTATTCAAAAAATTAATATACTAATATCAATGGTTATTGTAAAATAGCTATATTATCAATGGTTATGATGTTTAATAGTATTTTAAATATGACAGACCATATAACAGTCCCAAATAACTAATGTAGTGCATGTGTTATCCATAACTACATTACTTAATAATTAATTTATTCATTAAAAATGATAATTTCATTTATAAAATTTTGTTTCATTATAAGAAATTTATCCTTAATTGCGTCCTTTGTCCAAAAATATACATGTTCACCATGGTCCTCATGTAGGGTGTGGGTAAAAAACCCCAGAGGACACCAATAATGGGTCCTTAAACATAATTGTATACGATATATTTTTACATGACATAAAACTAAACAAGTGTAGATAAGAGAAAAGTATATCACATAAGAAAAAAATATATAGAGTCTTTTGGGACCCACCCTAACAGCTCTAACTCCATGTTGAAAGGAAAATAAACCAACTTACTAACACATACCCCTCTATGGGATAGCCCAAAAATAGGTCTCACACATGCCCCTTGGAAGGAAAGACTATGTAAATGTAGAACAAATGTTTGACACATTCCCTTTAGGGGATATTCCTTATATCCCAACCTATATTCTCAAATGTATAAGACAAAAGAACAACACATGTAATAATAGATATAGGAAGAAATATCAAACATCACTTCATGTCATGAAAACTCATAATCAATAAAAATCTTTATGTGAGAAAACATCAAACATGGGTCTATGAGGGCTACACACACCTCATGTGATCAAACATAAAATATTAGTCTCATGGGTTACACATGAAAACCTATTTTGATTAAACATAATACATAATTTTCATGAATTACACAAACACACCTCATGTCATCAAAAATAAACATAGGTCTACATATAATCATTCCAAGAACCTATATAAACATGTTATAATGATATGTACCACCTACATAAAGCATGTCGATGCTAATTTCAAGGTTCATAAAAAGAAATGTTTCCTAAACCACATTCTCACACCAACTATAATAATATTTCCCACCAAGAACTCCTAGAACTAGTTTCAATAAGGTATCATAAAGGTTCTAGAATGAGATTCAAGAAGGATTTTATCTAAGGGTTTAATATAACACTTATATAACATCAAGAATCGATAACATAAGATTATGAGATCAATTAGGGAATGATAATGTTAATATTATAGGAAATGGATAACAAATAAGAAAAGGGTCAAGCCTCCTAGGAGTTTAAATTTATGAGAAAAGGTCTCAAACATCCAATATTTGATCTTCTAATAAGGTCATGAAAGTTCAAAACCTTGGTTTTCTGAAGCATCTTCATATTTATCTAGAAATCAAGGGAAACACAAAGAGAAAGTATGAATTGATTAATAAGGGAAAATAATATATTATGTTCACATTAATTATCCCCCCAAAATTATTTCACATGTTTCTCATTAAGATAAATGAGGACTTATAAGGGAGGTGATAGTTTCAATTGCTTCAAAGCCTACATAGTCTCCACCAGGGATTCCACTACATATTGACCTTGGTCGTGGTGTTCATGAACACACCAACCCGAAATGGATATCCCTGCATTGTGTTGCCTCATTTTGGGATATATTACCTCACCAAACCATCCAAAATGAGTGTTGTGATGTTTCCAATCCATAGACCACAAGAAAATTCCTTGAGAACTACACCATGGCCATACCTTTTTTCCCCTTTACCTGTTTTACACTAAAGCACACCATGGTAAAATTAGATTTCAGTGAGGAATGGTGTTGAATGATTTTAACTAAAAACATCAAAACCAACCATTAATATTCTAAAAACCTATAACACAAATTTGACCCAAATTTCATTTATCACAAGGTTAAACAATCACTTAAGACAAAATGGATCTTACATTAACAATCACAATGAAATCAAGGGTGTTACTTGTATGCAATCTTTTAATATTAATTTATCCATCTTGGAAAGTATTTATTGAAATAGGGGATGAGGCCATGGACCTTGGATGGGAAATGGTATCTTCATAAATATTCTAGTCACCAACTTGTGAAGTAGTGATTATTAAACATATTAACACATCATTAATATATTCTCCTTGGATGTATCCCAGTGTGGGTGAACCGAGTAAAATTTCATTATCCATGCTATTTTCATTTATTCATTTCCTTTTTTGGTTATTCTAATTTTTTGATAGATTATAAATTTCAATCGAAATATAAGTTCAAAATTTAATCATTTTATTTACAAGAATAAAATTTTAAACCCTATAATCCATCCGCTTCTTAGGGGGTATTTAAGGACCACAGGATACAAGAAACACAAAGACATGTAAATCATTATTTTAATAAAAAAATTACCAATATTGGATACAGGAAAATAAATAACTCTAAATTTTAAAAAAAATGAAGAGGGATGTAAGGAATTGTTTAGATGATACAAAAAACACTTTTTTTAGCATTTTTGTTTTGATATGAGGTAACATACATCAACAAAAAAGTGTATCAAAATTAATTTTAAATAGAATTAAAAAAAAAGGTGAAGTATAAAATATAAAATCATATTTTTTTTAAAAAAATAAAAAATATGGGAAAAAATAATATGGATATGGAAGGGAAATATATGATCAAAAAGAATATCGAGTCTCAACATCATATTTTATGTGGTAAGAATCAATAAAAATGAGATTATGATAAGGAAATGTAAATCACTTGGAAAATAGATAAATAAATACAATATGAGATAGTCAAATGATACAACATACCCAACATAGAATAGTATGTTTAAAGAAGAAAGAGTATAGCTTAATGAATGGAGATTGATTCAAGATACCCCTTACAGAGCCCGTAATCAACATATTGATTAATTAATTCTAGACAATGTTCCAAAATAAGAGGATACATATATTAATTAAAATAAATAAAGTATAACATAATACATAAAAAAATAAGTAAGTAGAATGAATTCCAATTCAAAAGAGAGACAATTAGAGGAGAAAAGCCCTTACCTTAACATACATCTCACTCAGAAGTTCTATAAAAACCTCTATGATCAACATAGAATTAATAATAATATTATTTAGTATATTATTTATAATTTTTACTTTAATAATAATCACTTAATTATCTATTAATTAATTATTAATTATTAATGGTCAATATTAGTCATTAGTGTTAGTAGTTATAATCATTCTCTACATGTTTTGGTATGGCGATCTAGGTCATAATTAATTGTTCTTGAGTTCAAAACCACTATTTTATTAAAGTTATTGGAATCATAATTTAAAAATTATTATTAAATTTCTTTGTTCATCCTAGGGAAGTTACTGGTATTATTTACAATAATAACCCTATAACTTTCTCATTATGGGTAGTTTTACCAACCATTCGGAGACAGCTAACAAAATATATTAATTTGATATTTACCATAACTAAATCATATTAATAATTTAAATTCTTATTGATAATTATAAATATTCCATGTTCTTTAATTTTTTAACCCTCTATAATTATAATTTAATAAACACAGCAGCATCAATCATGTATGTGGTTAAATCGGACAAAAAATGAACATGATATAAATAAATAATGATTATAAACCAATAAATATTTCATTATTATACCATTATTATAGAATTATATGGATTTTAATTTAATATTATTAAGTAAATAAATCATAATTATGAATAGATGGAAAATGGTGATAAACAAAATAGGAAGTGATGTGGGTGTTAACTATATTGAAGAAATCGATTCCTCACTTAGTAGATTTATTTGTTTTGAAATATTTGGGACTTATTCTTGTGAGAATGGGAAATAAAACAAGGTAAATTATTATTGGGGATGTATTTTTTTAGAATAATGGTAGAAAAGTAAATGATTTATAATGGGTTGTGGGAGGTCTCTTTTATAGATGATAATGAGAGATATTTCTTTGGAAACTTGAAATATGTGAAGGATAAACATGGTATTACATGAGAGTTTGGTGTTATAATATTAAATTTGAATTCCATGACTAAAAATGGTATTCCATAATATATAAATATCAATTTACTCATTTTAAATTCAATTTATTTCAAATTTACTCATTTTAACTTATTTATCTTCTTTAATTATTTACTGTAATAGATTTATGTCCTAAATTAAAATATATACCCCCTTACCTAATATTTACATCATAAATTAAATTTTTTAATCCATTTTGAAAATTCAAACTCTGAATATAAACATTTTGAATTTTAAATTGAATCATATAATTAATAATAGAGAAATATTTTTTAAAAAATATATTTTTTGTCATTAAATGTTATTTTTATTATTTCATTCCAATTAATAATAATTAGATGATTTATTATTTATTTAATATATATTTGAAAAATAAATTTCATTAAAATCATTCTTTAAATATGATTGATGTAATTTTTTAAAATAAATTTTATGAATATATAAGAAACACATTTTTATAATATAAGATATTTTTATCAAGCAATTATTATCATTATATTTTATTTTATATTTATATATTATATATCAAATATATTATTTATAGTATTTTAGTGACGTCTATATAAGGGTTATATTCTTAAATTGATATACCCATCATCTATATGTGTATATAATAACTATAAATCCAACAACCATAGATCCAATGATCATATATTGGTAAGATTACCCTTTTTCAGTTGTGTATATAAAAATTAATAGTTCTATAAACATTAATCATATTATAATCCTTGAAAGTTTTACCATATTTTAAATATCTTTTTTATTTTAGAACTTATACTCGGTGGAAAGATTTTCATGGGTGACCATAAGGAAGAGTGTTTCCATGTTAAAGTGTTTTTATCTACTTGTTTTTTATCCCATTGTAATTTCATTAAACTTATGGAATATATTCATCCTTTATTTTTTAATTTTATATTTTGAGAAATAAAATAATCTTGATTTCCTTTTATATTTCATGTGATTTATTTTATACCTAAGTTCAATTCTAAATATATATAAAAAATATATTTCATTACATACAAAATAAAATTTATACTAATATTTGGATGTTACATTCTCCAATCATTAAAAAATTAATTCTTAAAATTTAATATCCCCTTATCGGTGATAAATATTTAATGGTACCAGTAAAATTGAAAATATTGAAGATATGAGTTATATTGAGAATGTAACCACTTTATTTTGTGTAAAAATAGTAAGATAGTTATTTCTCTCATAATAGGTATATTTTGAGATTTTTGTTTGTATAAACTAGTTTCTTTTCAGTATTAATATTTTTTAGGTAACAAGAATCATACTTTTAGATGAGTTTCTTGAGACATTACTAAAATTATTATAATTTTATTCATATTAGTATTAATATATTTAACATATTTTTACTTGATTTTAACTAATTATTTTCTAATTTTGAGATGGATAATATGAGAAAAATATTTCCTTGAAGTTTATCCATTCCATATGATCAATTTCACCCTTGTTTATGTTAAATAATGAAACATTTCTCATCTTACATTATTTATCTATATCATTCTTCCATTCTTATTTTCCCATTACATGGATAAATTTTTGACAAATAATTTTCATAAGGTTGGATATTTTATTTTCCCATATGATTACCAAGTTAATCCATTGTCCATGAAGATTGGTTATATTTCTATTATTATCAAGGAAAAGGTATGTTGGATCTATTTTGATAGCGAAAACCCATTCCGAATTTTTCATTTAATTATACCAAATAGAGAATAACTATATTTATACTTTGGAATAATTTTATTCTCGGGATATAATAATCACATCACTAGATGTTTTCACTGGTAACTCAACATCCAAAAATTTTAGGTATAGATCTCTACACACCATTTCTCATCTTCACATTCCATACAGTATATTTCCATAATTAATTTTACATGATTGAGGAAAAAAACATAATTTATCTATCTTATTGAACCATTTTAAATCATTAATGGATTGGAAGATCCACTAAAGGATGGAGGTTATTTTTATATATTGGACTCAATAGAATTTATCCTTCCATGGTGTTTTTTAGAACTTGAAAATTTTCTTTTTACTATTCATTATCTAAGATATTTTTTCAAAAAAACCCATGATATTTTCCCCAATATATCATATTACATTTTATTTATCATTTGGAAAACAATTCCATTACCTATAATAATTTTTTACTCAACTCCTATTATTTTTAGCAATCTACTAAAACTAAAGTGGTTATTGTGAGTAATAATATTATAAAATAAAATCAATGTAAACCATCATATAAATTAATTATAACATACCTTAACCTGTGAAACCATTGTTTAAAACTATGATATAATTGGTTAATTATATGGAACCTTAAGTTAAACCTAGGTTACTTTAAGTTTTATACTCTTATCTGTCTTAACATAATCTGTAAAAATAACATAACCCCATTTTAGTAGTAACTGAAGCAGATTGATCCCATTATCTAAGTTATGGTGCTCTGTTATATACTTTATATACATACTTTGATACAAACTAAGATAACTCATGGACTAAACATCATTTTATGTTATTATACATCACAACTCAAAAATAAAACAGTCTCTCAGAATCTGTAGTTTTAGTGTCTTTAAAATTAGCTACTTAGTTTATCTTATCATAGAAATAATGTATATTGCTTATATGAAATCTCATTAACATGATTTACTCTAAGAAATATATAAAACATATAATTATTCTTCATACCCTTGGTAAATGGTTCAACATAATAATGTATTGATATAAAATTCTCAGTACCTGGAAAAACATAATCAATGATACATAGAGGATTTATTATTATATCATAAACATACGGGGAACAATAACATAAGAGAAATTCCATGATTAATAAAAAAATATTAGGGAATAATAAAAATAATAATCTAAAATCATGATATAAAACTATAACACTATGATATTTTAAAATAACACTATATTTTGTAGTATATAAAACACACAACACTAATATTAAACAAACTGCGATATAATATTAAAGTGTTGTTATTTAAAAATTACTATTATAAACTATCCATTAAAATTATAGATATAAATAGGAATAAAAACATCAAAAAAAATATTTAGAAAAGGTTTTATATAATCTAAATTTATTTATTAATTCATAATAAATAATTAATCAATTTTTATATGTCGTTTTATGCTTCAAAAAATATTTTTTTTTCAAAAATAATATTTAATGCATTTTGTTAAAAAAAATATTATAATTAGTTAATAGAACATCTATAAATGTTATTTTATAAAAATTATATAAATTTTTAAATTTTTATATCAAAATTATCTTAGGTTTAAATTTTAGTGTTTTCTGAAAAGAATAATTTTTCAGTAAATAGTGAAAAATGCATCTTTCTGTAAAACCATCATTTATTATTAATAAATTAAGTAATTTTAAAGTTCCATTATTATTTTAATTTTATTTCAAAATAACATGAGTATTATTTAGTAATATTTAAACTAATTAATTTCATTTTAATCATAAATTTTCATGATTTTTCTATAAGTCTATCTTAATGCTTAAAACGTGGTTTTCTGTAAAGTGTTTTTAAGTACATAAAGTTTATCCAATTTAATTAATTAAAATAACCCATAGTAAATAAATATATTAATTAAAATCATAAATTTTAAATTTATTCATATTAATTTAAATTCAAATAATTATGATCGCTAGTCAGAGAGATAATAAAAGATCATTTATTGCTTGAAAAATACATTTCTTGAAAACCTGTTTTTTGACATGTTTTTCAGCATTAATTTTAAATTTAATAACAACAATTTTGTGAATTTAATTTGAAAAACTTATTTTATATTTATAATAATAATAATTAATGTTATATATTAAGTTTAACTTAATTTTTTGTCATAATGAATAGTAGAAATAGTAAAAAAACTAGTTACCATGGTGAAAATTTAAAATGGTAAAAGTGAGTAACCGTAGAGGTAAATGAAATAAAATTTTTATTTTTGAATGGTAGAGTTTTTTAATGAACATATAATCCCTCTAATCCAATATTTATAAATTTTCTATGCACTTTTCCTGAGTGTGACTTCCCAATATTGAATAGTTTTGGGTATTTTCAAAAAAAATGTCACACCCTCTCACTTATAAAAGGAAACCTCCACTCATCTCATTTACACACATAAAAATATTTTTAGGTAAGAAAATAACTAAAAATTAATTCCCAAAATATTTTATATAGACCTTGTTTTTATCAAAAATCTAATCTATGGAGGCTTTAGGTATAATCCTATAGTGATGGTTCAAAGAAGAGGTATTATTCTTAACCAAGGGTTTTTTTGTTTCTTATTCCACATCCTTTAAATATTATTAAAACATGATGATATAATAATATAATTATATATCATATATTCATATTTTATTATTTTAATTTAATAACCTACCTTCATATCTTTTTCCATAAAAAGGGAAACAAAAACATCATTAGTGTGTATAGCGGACTACCACCTTGTGAACCGATGTAATTTGTTTTCCATCATCACATATCAATAATTTTTATGTTTATGGATTTAATTTTTATATATAATATTCATGAAATATTAATTACTATGTAAAAATAATATATAATATAATTTATTACCACACTATCTATTAAAAATGAAAATGTCGTTCATGTGTACGGCGGACTACCACCTTCCGAAGGGATGATATTCACTTTTATTACCACATTACATAAATGGTATATGGAAGTAAATTTAAAGAAATAATTTTACATTTATGATATAATTATAATTAAATAAATATAAAATAAAACTTAAATTATTTCCATCATTAATATTGAAAAACAGAAATGTTACTCATGCGTACGCATGACCGACCGTCTCTATGATTGTAACGTAGTTCATTTTTCATAACCATATTTCGTGGTTGGTTTTAAAAGTATAATTTTTTCATATAACTGATAATTATTTCATTATTATCATTATAGAGAATATGGAAAAATGGAACCTTTGAACATAGTCAACACACCGATTTTGTTTTGAATTTATAAACTAAGCGTCCTTAAAGCACCCAACGTGGACATAACAGATTATGTAATTAAATGTGTCATTTACAAATTTAAGTAAGTTATTTTATTGTAGTTTATTAAACCTTTAAATAAAATTAAAGAAAAAAATTGATATAAGTTTAATATATAGGGGATAAAATCCAAACATGATAAGTCTGGACTCAAGGTTATTAGTTTCATAAGTTAGTTTCTATTTATTGGGTTGTACTTATATTCTATTGATTATGTTATTACATGAATATGTGTGTAATGAACTCTTATTATTTTCTATTTTATTTATTTTTTATTTATTTTTATTTTTCTTTGTTACACATAATCACTTCACTAATTAAACCCCACTTCAGTGACATGATCTCTGTAAGGGATTTTCACATAACTTATATTTCTATGGGACACATGTGATATTTACCATTTGTTTCTTTTTTTTGGTATATATACTTACTATGAATGTATTTTGTGATGCTTATTATGAATATTTTGTGGATATATATATATCTATATAAGTTTATTTATTTTATGGGTCTTACGATTCCAAAGTTACAAAAGTGTTAAGGGTCTTATGTTATAATCTCATTATTTATTAGGATTGTTTGTGATTAAGTTTCTGATGATGAAATATTATGATCATTCTCCCAATAAATTCACGACTTTTCTTATAATATGTTTATTACTTGAAATTATATGTTTTCCATTAATTTTCCACTATTTATATACTTAAGAAATCAAAATAATATTAAGGAAGAATAACTTTATTTCATTCTTCATTAAAAAATACTTTATCTTATGTGTCTATATTTCTTAAAAATGTTTTAAACAATGTTTTTACTATTATAAAATTATTTTTAAAGTCATTTTTTAACCTTTTTTTACTTTTAAAAAAATTAAGGGAATATTATAGTCATTTCTAAATGAGTTACTCTTGACATTTTACTGCTTTTTTAGAGGAATCTCTATTTTAACGTGTATGACATAAACATATTTTCTACCATTATTAATTATTAATGATTTAAATGTTATTTTAAAATATTCATGGTAATTTTTACAAAAAAAAATTCTATAATGTTTTTTAAATTTATATATTTTGAATATATGACTTCAATGTGAAAAGGGTTTTTTCATCATGAAATATTCCATGTTATCTTTTAAATGCCCTTTCATCAATAAAGATAAAATTTGATTTTATTTATTTTATATAAATTCTATATATATGCATCACAAATATATAAATAGTTTATTCTCCCTTCCTTTATGGGGTAATTCATGCCTTATTATCATTTATTAAATCCCATCTATAAGAAATATCTTTTAATTATTATATGAGGCATGATTATGAAACCCATTATCTTTCCATGGGTAATTATTATGTTTATGCCTTATGATTGATTTAATTTTTTTTGGAAAAAATAATCATGAACATGTTATTATGGGTACACCCAGATAGCACTCTAATTCATTCAGTAAGGCTTTAGTCGCATGTGATATTATGTATGGGATTAGGGAGTAAATCTAATTCATTATTCAACTTTATCCACCCTTTGATATTTTCTAAGAATTTATACTTAACTCGTGATTATGTAATATTTTATCATGATACCATATTTATTATGTTACCATGAGCTTATGATACATGTTTCTTAGGTTATGTTTCCGTGTGATTACTCATGGGAATTCTATTTTATGAATCATGTTATACCTTTGACTCACATGTTATATTTCCTTATCATGTTTATTCTCTTACAAGAATTTTAGCTCACCCCTTTATTTCATAAATTATCTAGGTTATACTATATAGTTTTAGGGTCTCAAATTGGTTTAGGAGATTATTATGGAGAATAAAATGAGGATTTTATTTTTGAGGTTCCTTTTGATGTATTACGAACCTATTCTTCCAAATATACTAGGCCTTGTGATCATTTGGTCATACTTATTTTATATTTATGTTTAAAAATCATGTAATAATACGTTTAAAAGTCATGGGTATCTATAGTTGGTATCAGATAAAAGGAATTAAGTCAATCATTAGGAACTCTCATGTGTGACCATTAGGGAAATAATGGTTCTCTGCCCAAGGGATTCATGTGGAAAGGGATTCCACTTGGGATTTTGTTAAGAGTCCCACCTAGGAGGTATAGACACTCATGAAGTTATCTATTAGGTATCAATTATATCCCATTAGTAGTAATTCTAGACTAATATAGTTGGTATCACTGAAATATTTAGTTATTTTGGGGGATTGTGACCCAAATAATTTTTTGATAACCCTAAGGATAAATCTTAGGATTTGACTCTATCATTATGAGGTTCACAAAAATAGGCCTTGTCACATGCCTAGTTTGGCACTCAAATGGGAAAGGTTTTAGAAATTCAAAAACTCTTTATGAACATTATGAAGGACTTGAATGAATTGTTTGGTTAAAAACCTAATTGGAAACATTACCATTGATAACATAGATTAAAATAGAGAGACTAATATGTCATGATATACTTGTCATTTAAAATTTATTCCTTCTAGGTTTATAATTTTCCATTTTGTATATTAATGTATTCTCATCATGTTCCTTTTATTTATTTTCATTTAATGGTGGTAAATATAAGAAATAACTCTAATAACCTATGTAATGGTTAATGTAATGATTTCTCTAAAAAGTGCCATAAACTAATTGGAATGGGAGTTAGACATATTATGACAAATAAAAATGAGTTATCTTGAATTATGATTAATAAATAGAAAATTTTTGAATTTTCAAATACATCAAAGAAGAGAAGGATTATGTCTGAGGTAAGTTCAAGTTTCAAAATGATAAAGAAAATAAGATTCAATTTATTCCATGTCAAAAAATTTGGAAGAGGAGCCATGTAAAATTATTTAAAGGAACTAGAAGATTATTTATGTGTGTAAAAGGATGGAATAAATCAGATAATTGAGGAAAAAAAAAATATTCTAGTTAATAATATGTTGGGAAATCATTTTAATCATAAGGCACCACTATGAGTTCGTTGTCATCAATGTGGGGATATTCGTCATTATCCAAGTCAGTGGCCTAATCCAAGGATTAATTCCCAATTTCATACGTTATTAAAATCATTTAAATGGAATGTTTGAATTTTTAAGTGTTGGAACTTGATATTAATTTTGTTGCAGTATTTTTGTTTGTTATGTTTATAAGAATTATGAAATCTATAAGTATTTATTTTCATTAGTTTTTTATAAGAATTTGCATGAATATATTAAATGGTACTAATGACCTAGAAAGTTAATTTAATGTTAAGGTGATATTTTATGAGAAAATTCATGATCGAGGAAGAAAATATCTTTAATATGTTCTAGATATTTATTTAATTATATTAAATTAAAATTATTTGATTTTTTGGAAAATAATGAGCTGGATAGAAAACCATAGAGGTTAAAAAGGTGATTTTATGACTAATGGTATTTTTTATATGTTCAAAAAAATTTGAATAATGTTATAGGATCATGGTGAATTATAAAAATTATTATCACATTTTTTCTCCATAGTTTTCGAAAAATTAAAACCCTCAATTTGGGAGATAACCCATCACATCTAGTAAGGTCGTAGGGCTTGAACTCACTACCTAAGGGCGATAAGGGTGAAATTCCTACCACTAGACTATCATATGTACTTGTTAGTATGAAATTATTTTTACATAAGAAATTTTACGAATAAATATAAATTTTATTTTGGGAAACATATTTTAGGATAAAATATTTTTTAATTTTTAGGGTTTTTAGGTGATTAATGATATATTGTTGTAAACACCTATGATTTTAAAAGAATAAAATTATGTTAGATAATGTAAATGAAGCACAAAATATAACTTATATGAGAATTTAAATCCCCTATATGTTAAAATATAATTATTTATAAAAAAATTAATCCCTTTAATAGCTTATGTTATATGCAACCTCAAGATTTTAATATTTGATAGCATATTCAACACACAACACCGAGCTTAAATGACCCCAATATATATAACGGTTATAACCTAGTAGTTAAATTGGGAGGTATGAATAGTATTCACTAATTTATTAAATACATATATGTACTACTCAATATAAATTTTAGATAAATATATAGTAAATGATCAATAAATTTTTAGTAAATCAATTTTATTCTTAAAAATTTAGTTTTCTTCAAAAATATTTTTATTGCTTTTCATTAAAAATTATTATCCATAATTTTTGGAACCATTAGAAAATTTATTTTATAAAATGAAATTAATTTTTTAAATTATAATATAAAAATTTACATCGGGTGAAATTTTAGTATTTTTTAGAAAATATTGATTTTATATGAATAATGAAAAATAATGATTTTTTGTAAAAATGTCATTTCTTTTTAATAAATTAGTAATTTAATAGTGGAATTATGTTTTTAATATGATATAAAGTAACATAAGTATTAAATATTTATATTTAATCTGCTTAATTACATTTTAATAATCATTATATTGAATTTTATTATAATTTTGTGTTTGGGTTTAAAAACATGATTTTTCAAAAAAAAACTATTTTAATGTGTATAATGTATCCTGATTATAATTAATTAAAATAGACCCTAACGAGTAATGATTAAAAAGAAATTTATATATTATATATCAATAAATAATAATTATTATTCATCTAATGATTATTTTTAGACATATAGTTAATATAAAATCATCTTGTGCCAAAAAAATTACACTTATCGAAAACTCGCTTTTTCGTTTGGTATGTCAGTTTTTAAAATTTTATTTTTGACACTTTTGATAAATTTATTTAAAAAAATAAAATTAATTTTTAAAAAATTCATGTATAAATTATATTAGGATGAATTTTTTATAATTTTTTGAAAAGATTTAGTTTTTGATGAATAGTAAAAATATTGAATTTTAAATGAAAAATGCATTTTCATTTAAATTGTTTGTAAAATTAGATTATGTTTTAAATTTGATTTAATGTAAAATTATTTCAATTATATATATATTAATCCAATTTATTTAATTTTAAATAATTTTATATTGAAATTGGAAATAAAAAACTTTATAAGTATTTGAATATTTTCTCTTTGAAAACCCTTTTTCTTATAACATCCACGAGATTAATTTTAAATTAAACTTTACCAATTATGTTAATTTAATTTCTAAAATTTTATTAAATATTTTTAATTAGAGTAATTTATATAATCTAATAAGGTCAAAATAAGTTTTGACTAAAATTAATAGTGAAAATAGTATAAATTAATTATTGTGGGTAAGGTAAAAATGGATTTATCATCGATTAAACTAAAAAATAAGGGTTAAAATGACCTAATCACTTGTCTAAAATCTATTTTATAGACATATTTCCTTATTATTACTTTTATTATTGATATTTTTTCATTATTGAAGCATTGTGATCTGACAAAAAACATGGGTGGAATCCATTATTTTCAAAAAAAATCAAGTGTGTCACTCACATCACTTATAAAAGGTCACCCACTCTCCTCCTCTCTTCACACCATAAAAACTCATTGGTTCAAAAAATAACATCCCAAATAACTTCTATACTTTCATCCTATCATCCTAGAGTCCATATTTTGGGCATAAATCAAACCAATGAAAGCCTTTAGTGCAAACCAAAATAAGTTACCTGATAAAGTGGTAACGTTCTTCAACAAGTTTTTTTTATTTCTTCCTCCATATCCTTAAATTATTCTAAAACATGATTATATAATAAAATAATGATATTAAAAATATTGATATGTTATTATATTATTTTAATAACTTAAATTATAATTATATTCCATCAAATGGGTCATGAAATCACCATTCGTGTGTACGGCAGACTACCGCCTCACGAATCAATGTCATTCATTTTTTCCCTACCACCTCTCATAGTTGGGTATAATGGTTTATATAAAGTATATATATGATATTTATAACATAATTATACATAGGTGGTCATTATAACATATATATATATATATATATCTTTTTAATTTTCATTTCACAGGGGATATGATAATATCTCTCGTGTGTACGGTGGACTACCACTTCACGAAGCAATGTGATTCGTTTTCACTAATTATTTATATGGAAACTAATAAGGATAATTTTAATAAATATAAATGATATACATGAAAAAATATGATATTCATGATATATTTTTAATTATGAAAATTTAATATATCATTTTCTTTCTTACCTTTTCACTCACTGAAAAACGATAATGTTGCTCGTGTATTGTGGATTGTCGCCTTCACGAAGTGATGTGACTCCATATTTTCATTACAAAAACACATGGATGATATGTATATATATATATATTTAAATAAATAAAATTATATTTATTATATTATTATAATTATTTAGTTATAAAATATTACAAACCTTTTTCCATAATGATCATTAGAAAATAGAGATGTTACTCACTCATACGTATGGCATACTGTCTCCATAACCGTAACATACTTCATTTTTCAAAACTATTTTCATAATTGGTCTTAAAAGTATAATTGATCTATAAATATGATAATTATTTCATGTTTTTTATTATATAGATGATATAAATATATTATATACATGATAATCGAAACTTTCATAATAAAGTACAAATGAGAAAACAAAGCAATTAACACCCAAAAAATTAAAGTAATGAAATATTATTAACGAATAGGTGATGAGAAGTTATAAAAGGATCATATATGATATTATAAATGTTAATATGGTTCTAAAATAATTTAATAAAATGTTTAAATCCATTATAAATTAGGTTAAATCACATTCAACCAAAATGAAGCATGAGGTAATAGATTTCTTAACTTAATTTCCAATCATTGGGTTAAACTTCTATTTCACTGACTATATCATACTAATGTTGTGTGTGTAATGAAATTTTAATATTTTATATTGTATTTCTAGTTTTTTGGATATATTGTTTATATACATAATCAATTCATTTATTAATCCATGCTTCAATGATATAATATTTGTATTGGACTTTTTCTCAATTTTCCTTCTTTGAGACTTATATCATGTTATGCACCTATACTATTTTATAAGGTATATATAAAGACCCTTTTACATGTAATATAATGAATTTATTTATTATCATGAAATTTTATGTTTAATTTAATGTTATCATTTCATGGGTATTATGATTCAAAGTTACCAAAGTGGTAATAGATTTATGTTACAATCTCATCAGTTATCAGGATTATTTATGATTAAGTCTCAGATGTTGAAATATTATGGTATAAATTTCAATTATTCTCATGATTTTTCTCATACACTTGTTATTCATGATTTTATCAAGTAATAGTACCATTTTTACACTCTTTGGTACTTAAAATAATTGACAAGACATTTTTAAAAAAATTCATCTTTATTTCCCTTTTCGAATGAAAACCCTTTTTCTTCTAAAACCATTCTTTCTAAAAATGTTCTCAAATATTTTTTTAGCATTCATAAAATTATTTATTAAAGAAATTTTTACCCATGTTTTACATTTTACAAAAAAACTTGAAAATAATATTTATGTCGTTTTCAAAATAATGTCCATTTGGATTTTACTGAAAATGTGAAAGGATTATTTGTTTTAACATGTACGATATAAATATAATTTTTGGTCATCATGGCCATTATTTTATTTGAATATTACTTTATATGTTTTCAATGTTATTTTTAAAGAAAGGGGTTTCCAAATTTTTTAAAAATAAAAATAAAAATAAAAATTATTTTTTCCTCAATAAATGTTTTAATTAATTCTTAACAATTAATTTATATGATTCAAATATTATTTTAAAATAAAAGTATCTATGAAATATTTTTTGAATTTTTAGTTTTCAAAAAAAGTTATTTTTTTAAATAAAAATGTTATTTTACTCTTAATATCTTTAATGATATTTTAATGGTACTCCTATTCATCAACGTTAATAACCCTTTTTGTTACTTATGCTCTAATGTGGATATTTTGTAATGAAACCATCCTCATTATTTCTCTAGATGGATTAATATTGTTTCAAAGAGATTTTTATGGGATTCACTTCTTTCTTATGGGTTAATCATAGTTCAATTATATTTCTATGGATCCCATTTATTTTTCACAGTTTAGCCATGCTTCAAAGAAATTTTTATCTAACCTATTTCTTTTCCATGTGTTAACCATGTTTTAAATTGATTATTATTGGACCCATTTATTTTTCATGGGTTAATCATGTTTTAAATATATTTAGATGAAAACCATTTATTTTCCATGGGTTAATCAAGTTATAAATGGAATGATGATTATTTCTATGAGTTTTATAATTAAATCTCTATGTACATTATTCATGTTTTGGTTCTTGGAAATTATATATGATGGGTGAACCCAAATAGCCCTGGGTGAGCCTGTTATATCCTATATGATGGGTGTTCCCAAATAGAATTGGTTGAGCCTATTATATATTATATGATGGGTGTTCCTATATAACACTGGGTGAGACTGATATAGATTAAATGATTGGTGCACCCTAATATCACTCCAATGCATTGGAAAATGATTAATTTATCCATATAATTATAATAGAAGTTGAACGTATGGTTATTCCTACTGTAAGGGTTTTATAAGTGTTCTATGAAGATGATATTCCAACATACTAACATGTTTTATCTATTCATTCCATGAGTTTATAATGTTTCCTTTGATAAATATTGATATTACATGGCTCATGATTATTGATTATTATGACTCTTTACATTTTTAAAGTGTTATTCCATGTTTCAATATTGATGATATCGGTATGATTTATTTTATGATTTGCTCATGAACTATGATAATTTCATAATAATCATATTCTCTTCTTATACTCATTCTTGACATTCGGTTTTTAATAATTATGTTTACCCTTACTGATCATTCTATCTCACCCTTATTATGTTTACTTTCCCCAGTTTATCAAGTATGATGTTGAATTAGTTATGTCTATAAAGGTTTCATATGGATGTTATTGATGAAAAAATATGGAATATGAAAAGCTGGGTATAGTGGGAAAGATAATCTCTTAAATTCATAGGTACTATTTATATAATAATTTTTTCCTATTTCTATAAAAATCTAAACCTAAAATGTCCTTGTGAATGCTATTTATTCAATTTTACCTTTTGATATTGTATGTTTTTTATGGTGAAAATTGGGACACCTCCATTGGTATCAAATCTAAAAGTGTAAAGTTTATGTTTTAAGCACCGGATCCAGGAGTGCGGGTTCTGAGCTGTTACACTTGGGAAATGTTTCTTTAGGTTGAGTTATATATAACCCATATGTCTAAAATTTCATTTAATATAAAATATTAGTTGGGAATAACACAATTAATTATTATTTTTTAATGTTGGGGTTATTTAGGATGTAGGGTTATTTTTTTATGGAATGATTTAAATTAAAATTTGGATTTAGAGATTAATATGAAGTTTTATACATTTTTGAAGTTATCTAACCTTATAGTAACCATTTTATTTTTAATTATTAGTTAAATATATAAGGAATATATTTTATCCATTTTTGTATTATGTGATTGATTAGAAGTTTATTTGAGTGCTTTGAGTCATGAAAAAATCATCATGAATACTCATTGTTTAGAGAAACAGATTAGATTGTGATGGGAAATGTTTAAAGAATGAAATAATAATTTTATAGTGATTATATTTCCTTATTTTATTAGTATCTATGGTAAAATGATACCTCAACTTTAGGAAAATTATTTTTAAATTAAATTATTATTCATTAAATCAGTGGTCTCTTCTCTATAAAAAATTTTAACATTATCTACTAAATGTTTATTTTTTTTCATATTCATTTTTTATTCCCACTAATGTAATACATATTTGTAAACCTAATTTTTTTATTCCATATAACCTTTTTACTTATATTTCCTTATTTTTAAGAGGTATATTTTTTAACCCGTTTTACGATGTCGGTTTTCCATAGAGAAATTTTTTAATGTCAAACAACTGATTACTGAGAAAAAGTTAAAGTTATGAGGAAAAAATTTATTTAATAGGGTATAAGGAAACATCTTGAGTGTTTAAAACAAAATTGTTTTAGATAGCATATAAAATACACAAAACTGAGATTAAATAAATATTCAAATTTCAGTAAAGTCATTTTAAGCTTCAAATAATATGTTTTCTTCAAAAATAATTTTTATTTATTTTTCCAATTGAGAATTATAATTAATTATGGGGACTTATAGAAATTCTTTTTTCTTCAAATTATATAATTTTTAAATCTACATATCAAAATTTTCTTAGGGTGAAATTTTGGTATTTCTCTGAAAAGAGTTATTTTTTAGTGAATTGTGAAAAATACTATTTTTTTGTAAAACATTCATTTATTTTCAATAAATTTAGTAATTTAAAAGTACCATTATGAATTTTATTATATTTAAAATTAAAATAATAATTATTTATTTATATTTAATGTAATTTTAATCATCGATTTTCATGATCTTGGTATATGTTTATTTTTATGCTTAAAAACACGCTTTTCTACAAATTGTTTTTAAGTGTATAAAGTTTGTCCATTTTAATTAATTAAAAACCCCTTTTAGGAAAGATTTAAATGAAAATATTGTATTAACGATATAATTATTTTAATTGAAAGTCATATAATTATTTTTCTAGTCATATAGTTAATATTAGATCATCTATTGCTTGTAAAATTCATTTCTTGAAAAATTGATTTTCAACATGTTTTGAGGGTTTAATTTTAAATTGAATTATGCCACTTATGTGAATTAAATTTGATAAAATCTATTCCATATTATTAATTATAATAAATAATATTATTTAATAATTTCAACTTAATTTTTTCCTTATGAATAGTAAAAATAATAAAAAAACTATTAACTATGGTGAAAAACTAAATTGGGAAAAGTGATTAACCTGAGAGGTAATTATAATAAAATATTTAAAAAATATTTATTTATGAATTTTGGGGTTTTTTATCAACCATATCACCCATAAAATCCATTTTTTATCAATTTTGGAGTCACTTCACCTGAGAGTGACTTCCCATTATTGAATAGTTTTGGGCATTTACAAAAGTATCACTCCCTCTGACTTATAAAAAGACACCTCATATCTTATCTTTTCCACACATAAAATTCATTGTGTTCTATAAAATTCCTACCACATTAATTTCATTACATCTATTACCATTTCATATATGACTTTTTATATTAAAAACCCAATCTAGGGATGATTTAGATATAATTCTTTAGAGGTGGTCTGAAGAAGAGGTATCATTCTTAGTCGAATATTTTTGTTTTGTTTATTATTCCACCTAATTAAAATCTTATCAAAACATGTTTATATAATAAAATAATTATCTCTCATATAATTATATTTTATTATGTTAATTTTAAAACTTATATCCATATCATCGTCTATCAAATGGGAAATGAAACCATTTTTAGTGAATACATTGAACTACCTCCTCACAAACTAATGTAATTCATTTTCCAATATCACATATCATGGATATTAAAGATTTTGTATTTAATTTTTATATATTATACTTTTTATTTTTTATTAATTCTTTAAAATTAATATATCAAATAATTTCTTACCTCACCATCAATTGAAAAATGATAACGTCATTCGTGTGTACGACGAACTACTAACTCACGAAGCGATGTGATTATTTTTTATTACTATATAACATAGATGGTATATTTAAGTGTATTTAAAGAAATAATGTTATATCTATGATATAATTATCATTATCGAAAGATAAAATAATACTTACCTTATTCCCATCTTGATATTTAAAAAATGGAAATGTTACTCATGCGTACGTATGACCTACCATCTCTATGATTGTAAAATAGTTAATTTTTCATGTACACATATAGAGGTTTGCTTTAATAGTATAGTTTTTGTATAAAAATTTTAATTATTTCATTATTAGTATTTTATATATGATTTAATAATGATCCAATTGACTACAGTCAACAAACTGATTCAATTTTGAATTTATGAACTGAACGTCCTCAAAACACATGACGTAGACATACCTAATTAAGTAATTAAATATGTCCTTAATATATATGAAGTAAATGGTTTATGTATGAGATATTAAAACTTGAAAAAATTTCTTATGAAAACAAATAATTGAAAAAATTTCATTATACAATATAAAAAATACATACACGACAAGTCTGGACTCGAGGTAAGGGGGTTCTTAACTTAATTCCCATTAATTGGGTTATATTTCTACTCCATTAATTATGTTATCCCATGATTATTTATAAAATAAAATATTATTATTTTATGTTTTATTTACACTTTATTTATATGGATTTACATTTTTTACACATAATCACTTCATTGATTAATCATCACTTCAATGACATGATCTTTTTAAGGAATTTTTTCCTCACTTTTTTTATATAAGACACATAAAATATTCAACAATTGTTTCTTATTTGTGGTATATATACTATCCATTAATATATTTTATGATAATTCTTATTAAAATTATAGGGATATGCATATCTATATAAGGCTCTTTATTTCATGGGGATTACAATTCAAAAGTTTCCAAAGCGGTAAGGATTTTATGTTACAATCTCATTATTTATCATGATTGTTTATGATTAAGTTTTCTATTATAAAATATTATGATATATCTCCCAATAATTCATAAATTTTTATTCTTATCTAGTTATTTCTTAAAATTTCATTTTTTTCCTTTAATTTTCATCTCTTTATGTATTCAAGAGAGTGAAAAAGAATTTTTAATGAAAACAAACTTTATTTCGTTCTATGGTAAAAAATATGTTCCCTTTCATGTATATGTTCTTAAAAAATGTTTTAATTTTTTTACTATTATTTAATGGTTTTTTAAATTAATTTTTACCCTTTTTTATTTTTACAAAACTTTTTTAAAGTAAAATTCTTTTCATTTTTTGAATGAGTTAATTTTGAATTTTTACAAAAAATATGAAAGAAATATTTGTTTTAATGTGTACTGAATAAATGGTATTTCCCACTATTATGACTGCTCAATGATTTAAATATTTTTTTACAATTTTTCATGTTTATTTTCAAATAAAAAATTTTCTATAATAGTTTGTAAATTTAGAGAATTTAAAGAATTGAATTCAAATTGAAAAGGGTATTTTCCTTAAGAAATATTCCTTGTGATATTTTAATGACATTTTCATCATTGATGAAACCCTTTGATGTTATGATTACTTATAAACTATATATATATATATCTCACATATATACTTATATTATTCTACCATCATTTATGGGATAATATATTCCTTATGATAATTTCTCAAATACATTCTATAAGAAATATCTTTCGATTATGATTTGAGGAAAGATTATGAAACTTGTTTTCTTTCTATGGGTAATTACTATGTTTATGCCTTGTGATTGATTTACTTTTTTTATGTATCACATAATCATGAAATTTTTATGATTGGTACACCTATATAGTGATCTAATTCATTGGGTAAAGCTTTAGTCTCATGATAGGTTATGTATGGGATTTGGGAATAAACCTAATCCATTATTGGACTTTTCCACCATGTGATATTATCTAGGCAGTTATCCTTGACTCATGTTTATGTAAGTTTTTTTGTTTCTTCCATATTTACTATGTTAACATGATCTTATGATACTATGTTCCTTATTTTATTATTCTTTGTGATTAATCATGATACTTATCTTTTATGAATCATGTTATAGCATTGACACACAAGTTGTGTTTCCTTATCATGTTTCTTCCCTTAATAAGATATTTAGCTCACCAATTTCTTTTATATATTTCCTAGAGTATACTATATTGTTTTATGAGCTCAAATGTATTTAGGATCACGTTATGGAGAATAAAATGAGTATTTCATGTTATATATTCATTTTTATGTGTTATAAACTTATGCTTCCAAAGACACGAGGCCTCACGATCTTTGGGTTTTAATTATTGGATAGTTATGTTCAAAATTTGTGTACTAATATTTTTAAAAGGATTGGGTCAATATAAATACTATAAGAGGATGATCATGAAAACATAAAATATACCATAACATATTAATGTGAAATCACAAAATTATAATTATGGTCCACAGTGTCAAAAAATATTAATTCTGTTGACGAATACGTATAAAAAACAGAGAGTATGTTAAGGATCTAGGCTAAGACCATTATAACATAGTGAATTTCTTATCACTATAAATTTTACATAAAATTGTGGATTAGGTATCACTACCCATGACCCATGTCATACTATATTAGGTATTACTACCCATCTCAAATAACATGCTAGATTTGGTATCATTACCCATATCCCATAACACAGTAGATTAGGTATCTCTACCCTTGTCCAGTATCATTCTAATAAAATATAAATCATCACATAATTCATTATAGGGATATATTATTTTATTTATACCTATCACATAATGATATATCCATTCATAAATAATCCACATGAAAATAATCATACATGTAACACCCGAGACTTTTATAATAAATATTTTGTTTTTATTTTATATAAATCATCAAAGGAATCTTTCACTACACACAACACTAGCTTGGCTTGCTTTACACGCAATCGTGACCTTCCTTGATAGCTCGTGTCGTACGCAATACTGAGTTTCACTAAACAACGATATGCTATTAAAATATTATTAAAACTAGCTGTTATGAATAGTAATAACCACTTTTTGAAATTTTGTAAATTTTATTTCTCAAAATGGACTTCATTTTTGGATTCGGAATTTCGAAATTAGTCTAGGGTGAAATTTTGGTATTTTTCTGGAAACTTTCAATTTTTGATGAATAGTGAAAACACTGGGTTACTATTTAAAAACCGACTTTTTATTTAAATAATTATTTATTTTATTTAAATTTATTTTAGGTCAAAATTGATACATAATACCTATATAAGTTCAATGTAATTCATTGGAGTAATTTTATAATAATTTTAGATATATAAAAATTTTATTGAACTTTTCACCATCTTTTACCCACCTCTTAAGAGAATTTGCAAATTTACATAAAACTTAATTTTACCGCTTCTGTGAGTGGAATTTCAAAAATCTGAGAGACACGGTTAATTTCAAGGACTAAAATGTGGTTCAATGAGATGAATATAATTTTTGGTGAATAGTAACTTTTTACTTTTTTTACCATGGTTAAAAGTAAATAGGGTAATTAAGGGTTAAAATGTTATTATTATTACCCTAACACATGTCCTAATTCTATTGGATAAGTGTAATTCGACCAAAATAAACCATAGGAATAAAATATGACCATTTAGGCCCACATGGATTAGATTAGGATATTTATTATTAATTTATTTAAAGAAGGATTAAAATAGTTAAAATCAAAGTTTAATAAGTAAATAATTTTTAATATAGGGTTATACATAAGATAAATTCGACTATAAATATTCAATATATATCTAAAAATATTTCCTACATAATGG
Organism: Viscum album; assembly: GCA_963277665.1. Classification (NCBI taxonomy): domain Eukaryota; kingdom Viridiplantae; phylum Streptophyta; class Magnoliopsida; order Santalales; family Viscaceae; genus Viscum; species Viscum album. The sequence continues at coordinate 323,536,293 of OY728132.1, forward strand.
TATTTTATTTGTAATTTTTAGACTTTAAATAATTTAATTTATTTATGACACAATGATGATGCAGTAATTATCTTATTAAAGAAATATTGACATAATTGATGTTATAAATACCCAAATAAATGTAATTTGAGACTTTTTATGAATTCCACTAATTTTCTAGGTTAATATGACATGTTATTGTTGATTTAATTAACTTTTTTTGAACTAATCATTCTATTATGATTTTTACAAAAATCAATTACTAATAATGTCAAAATTGACATAAAATAGTTTTTAAAACAAATATTATATTATTAATTGTTATTTTATTCCTAAAAATATAATGTTCGGAAAAATGACTTAGATAAGGTTATATATATTAATAATGAACAACTTGGGGTTTGTTTGGCTTGTTATTCTATGTTTATTAAACTTATAGTGTAAGAACACAAAAAGTCACGGTAAAAGTAAAATTATCTAACTTAAAGTTAAATCTAAATGATAAGGTTAAAATAGTAAAATAAACTTGTCCAAATTATATTTGATGAGAGGATTTAGACCCATACCCACCTTATCTTTGAAATAAATCAATTTTGAGCTATTTAAAACCGAATATGTCTTTATAATAAATTAATATTTTTAGTTTTTCCAAAGGTGCCCCTCTCCTCCCTTATAAAAGGGCACCTCCTCCCTCTCTTCCTCACACCAGTTTGAGCCTTCAACCTCGGCCAACCCCTGCCAAGTTCTCCTCTCCACTTCCATATAAACATCCTAGAGGTCCTAGTCTTCTTAAAAGACCAATTTTTGTGCCCTAAAAGGAGGTCTCAAAGAAGCGCTTCAAAGACGAGGTAATGTCCGTTACCGATTATTTCAACTTTATTTCTTCTTCCACTTCTTCTTCTTTAGTTGTTTCATTATGAATTAATAACATCAGTATCACTCATATACTGATATGTTATTATAAGTATGAAACAACCCTATTTCACCATCTATCCATCCTACGGAAAACGAAATCATCACGTGTTCATACGTACGGAATACCGTCTCCACGCTGTGGTGTAATCTATTTTCCACCACCACCTTACTTGGATGGGTATAATGGTGTAAATAATGAATATATATGATTATTGTAAAGTGATATTGATTCTTAAATAGTATACATACACTCCAATACAATTCCACGATCATGGGAATGATATCATCGCTCGTGCGTACGTACGGAATACCGTCTCCGAGATGTGATGCGACTCCTTATACATGATCTTCATTGAATAATGATTATATAAATGAATTGAATAAATGAATATGATATATATATATTACACTAATACCATTCTTGAAATGAGTTATCTATAACCTAAAGATAAGAATAAGAATTTATTCGACAAGACACGCATAAGAACAAAAAGTAATAAACACCTGAATAACAAGTAGCAATGAAATATTACTAATAATAAGCTAAGAATATGACCATATATGATATCATAACAATGATTATGATTCTGGAATAAGTCAATGACATTATTTAAATCATTATACAGGAGGTTCAGACGCTTACGAAGAAAATCGGACCTAAGGTAAAGGAAATATCACAATCTCATTTTTATCCGAGATTGTTTATACTTTAAAATTTTATTGGGGTGTATTTTATCATCCAAATCTATGTTTCCTCAATATGTAATATTATTTCCATCCACGTAAAATTTTTTAAATCCAATTTTACCCTTCGGTGAGTTTTTAGTAAAGGATATGAAAGGAATCTTTTGTCGTTTTTCGTACGAAGTAATTTTTGACTTTCCGACAAAAGTACGAGAAGAATGTTTTTTTAACTTATACGGCGTGAATGGATTTTTAAAACATTATTTACAAGAATCTTACTTTACAAGTTTTCAAGTTTTTTTAATCAACTTCTTTTAGTTTAAAATTGTATGACATGTTAAGAAAGGAAAATATTTTTGAAGTAGAAATGATATTTTCCTCAAGAATGGAGTTCAAGTGTTTTATCAAAATTATTTTCCATCTAAGATAATATAGGGTTCTGTTTCTATCAATATTATTACATTGATTTTATTATGTTTTGATGGAATTATTTTTATGAATTTTTTTATCTTATATGAATTGTTTTATGATATCATGATGTTTAAGAATCTCATTTTTATTACATGGGTTATGCAATGATGTATGATTTATGATTTTGTGGCACACATAAGAATGGTATCATTATGAGATGGGTGGTACCTATATCTCCCTCCAATGCATTAGGTAAAGATTTTATATCTCATGAGATAGACATGGCTAGAATGGCAGGTTAAACTGGTTCAGTGAAACAGGACTGAAACGAGGAATGAACTCGGTTCAGAAATGGACTTTGTCCACTAAGATAGTCTTGGAAATGAGTCTTGACTAATAAGAAATGATTCTCTATTATTATGTGTGTATGCCACAATATTTCATGTTTTAAGTTATGATTATTGTGATTACATTTCACTACCATGATTTATCCCATGTTATGAAATTATGATCTCTTTTGCAGGGTAATATTTCCAAAATGTTATGTTCTTATGAATATGATGTGATTGATATTTCTTTTGTTTACCCTTACTGAGCATTTGAGATCACCCTTTTGTATGTTTTCTTTCCCTAGGTCAGGAATAAGGTTATTATGTATGATATGCCAAAAGGGACTATAGATATGATGAAATAAATGGGAGATAGTGTAGACGCTTTATGAACCAGTTGCTTATGTTTCCCAGTTTCTAAAGACACTATACCTATACGGTCCTTTCATGGTTTTGTTATATGTTGTAATAAGTGTACTTCAATTTTGAAGTACTAACAATATATGTAAAGTATGGTTCATTATAGTTAGTATTAGAGGAAAGGTATAGTCAACCATTGGAAACTAGGATTTGAAAGCCTTAGTAAGAAACCTAAGGATATGTCTAAGCATAGAACACAATCTTAGTATTTTAGAAATGGACATGAACAACCTATGATAAGACCTTAAGTGTGAAATTTTATTCTTGATTATGTGGTTTTCCTATTATAATTAATGTTTCTCACACTATTCTTCTTGGTTTTAGTCAATGGCTGGAACCCGAAGAAACCGTGTTAATGCGGAATGCGACAAGAAATGCAATGATTGTCCCCCTGAGCAACCAAACGTTATGGGAGCTGGAATGAAAAATCTTGTAGCCATGCTCACAAAACTTTCTCAAGCTATGAATCATGCAGGACTTCCAAATGAGCAAAGGAAGGAGAAACATTCTGTCGAATCCTTCATGAGACAGTGTGCACCTTCATTCAGCGGGTCTACTGATCCATTAGTTGATGAACAATGGATCGGTACTACTGAAAAGATATTTTCAGTTCTTCAATGTTCTGAACATGATAAATTCATCTTAGTAGTGTATCGTTTGGAAGGTGATGCTGATCAATGGTGGAATCTTATCAAGAATATGAGGCCAAGAGATGAAATTGATTCCATGGAATGGGACGAGTTCAAGAACTTATTTTTCAATAAGTATTACCCTCGTATTCTCTGAAAAAAGATGGAGAAAGAGTTTCTTGAACTAAATCAAATGGATGATGAATCTGTTGGTACTTATGAAGCAAATTTTACAAGACTTGCAAGGTACGCTTCTGGTATTATTATCCAACCTGAGAGTAAGATCGATCGATTCTTTAGTGGCATAAAACCAAGTCTTTGAAGGGCGTTAGCCATAAGGGACTTCAATATCTACGAGGAAATCGTTCGATGTGCTCTCAAAGTTGAGATGGAGATTGGAGTAACCTATCAGTCATATGGGTTTGATAAGAAGAGGAAAATGGAATTCAAAGGAAAATCTAAAGAGCACACTGAAAATAAGATGAGTTTTCCCTTATGCTCAAAGTGTGGAAAGAAACATGGAGGGAGTTGTCTTAAAGGGACAAGTAAATGTTTCAAATGTCGAAAGGAAGGTCATCGGGCATTTTAATGCCACAATTATGGAAAGAAGATGTCTAGTTATGCGAACAATGAAAAGGCTACACAGAGTGCACCTCCTACACTTCAATGTTACAAGTGCAAGGAAATGGGGCATTATGCCAATCAATTCCCTAATCCAAGAGTTATTGATGATGATCGACGTCAACAAACTCTTAAGGCTAAAGACAAAGGAATGTCACATGCAATTTCTATCATCAATGTGGAGTAAGATAACAAAGTGGTGAAAGGTACACTTACCATCCACTCTAAACAGTCACATCAAAAGTTTATAATTCTTCTCCTATTGAAGTTTGTGGGAAAGTGATTCCTGAAAATCTTGTGATCCTTCTTATAGTGGAATTTGATGTGATTCTTGGCATGGATTGGCTTTCTCTATAGGGAGCCCATATCAATTTCCAAAGAAGGGAAGTCACATTTCATATTCCAGATCAATCTTTGATCGTCTATCGATACAAGGATGAACATAACCTTCCAGTGGAAATTTCTTCCATCTTATGGGTCTTGATTCCACTAAATGAAGGTTATTTATCTCAAATGGTTGGTGAGAAACTCATGATTAAGAATATTCCCATTTTACGGGAGTTTGATGATGTCTTTCCAGAGGAATTGTCGGGTCTTCCACCAAATCGTGAAGTTGAGTTTTCAATAGAACTCGTACCAGGTTCTTTACCTATTTCAAAGACACCTTATAGAATGGACCCAATTGAGTTGCAGGAATTGAAGAAGCAACTCCAAGAGAATCTTGATAAAGAATTCATACGCCCTAGTGCATCACCTTGGGGAGAACCTATTCTGTTTGTTAAGAAGAAAGATGGATCAATGAGACTCTGCATTGATTATCGAGAACTTAACAAGATCACTATCAAGAAAAAATATCATCTCCCACACATTGATGACCTATTTGACCAACTATGCGGAGCTCAATAATTTTCCAAGATTGATCTTCGTTCAGGGTATCATCAATTTAGGGTCAAAAGGGAGGATATACCAAAGACGGATTTCTGTACAAGGTATGGACACTATTAATTTATAGTGATGCCATTTGGTCTTACTAATGCCCCTTCTATCTTCATGGATCTGATGAATAGAGTCTTTAGAGACTATGTTGATCAGTTTGTGGTCGTCTTTATAGATGATATTCTTGTCTATTCAAAGAGAAAGGAAGAATATGAAGTTCACTTGAGAATTGTATTAAAGACCCTAAGAAAGGAAAAGCTTTATGCCAAATTTACCAAGTGTGAATTTTTGCTTCAAGAAGTTTCATTTTTGGGTCACATAATCTCAAAAGAGGGGATATCTGTGGATCCATCAAAAACAGATGTTATCGAAAGATGGTCGAGACCAACAATAGTAACTGAGATCCGAAGTTTTCTTGGTTTGGATAGATATTACCGAAGTTTTGTGAAAGATTTTTAAAGGTTATCTAATCCACTCACCAGGTTGACTCGGAAAGGAGTTAAGTTTGTTTGGACGGAGGAATGTGAAGAGAATTTCAAGGAGTTGAAAAGAAGGTTATCCAGTGCACCTCTGCTCACACTGCCTTGTAGTGGAGAAAGGTTTGTGATCTACAGTGATGCATCCAAGAAGGGATTGGGGTGTGTTCTTAGGCAAAATGATATGGTGATAGCTTATGCCTCACGCCAGTTGAAAATCCATGAGCAAAATTACCCAACTCATGATTTGGAGTTAGATGCGGCAATCTTTGCATTAAAGATTTAGAGGCATTATCTTTATGGAGAAAGGTGTGACATTTATACTGATCATAAAAGTTTAAAGTATATTTTCACACAAAAGGAGATGAATATGCGCCAAAGAAGATGGTTGGAGCTGATTAAGGATTACAAATGCTCAATTCATTACCACCCTGGGAAAGCAAACAAGGTGGTAGATGCATTAAGTCGACAAGACCATGCTAGTTTATCCATGATGAGGATCACAAAAGATCCAATATTTATGGATTTACAAAGGATGGATCTTGGAATTATAATGAAAGGGGAAAAATCATATCTTTCTCAAATGAATGTTCAACCATCTATACATGTTAAGATTAAATAGGCACAGAAAGAAGATGTAGAGTTACAAAAGATGGTGAGAAATGTTCATGAATTCAACCTTTATTGTGATCGGATAATAAAGTTCAAGAATCGGGTTTTTGTTCCTACCATCCCCAAATCAAAGGAGCTACTGGATGAGGCTCATAGTTATTCATTCTCTATTCATCTTGGAAGCACTAAGATGTATAGGGACCTGAAAGAGTACTTCTGGTGGGATGACATGAAAAGATATGTTGCTGAATATGTCTCTCGATGCTTGGTTTGTCAGTAAGTTAAAGCTGAGAGATAGAAGTCTAAGGGGATGTTACAACCATTAACCATACCCGAATGGAAATGGGAAAACATCACTATGGACTTTGTCACAGGACTTCCTAAAATATCCAAAGGCAATAATGCTATCTGGGTCATAGTTGATCGTCTTACAAAGTCTGCACACTGCATTGCTATTAGAGAGGATTTCTCTCTGGATCATCTTGCCAGAATATATGTAAAGGAAGTTGTAAGATTGCATGGAGTACCACTTTCTATTATATCTGATCGGGATCTGAGGTTTACCTCAACGTTCTGGTGAAGTCTTCAGCATACTCTGGATACAGAGTTGAGTTTCAGCACTTCTTATCATCCTCAGACAGACAGTCAGTCTGAGAGGACAATTCAAACTCTAGAAGATATGTTGAGAGCTTGCTCTATGGATTTCAAAGTTGGTTGGGATCAACACCTACCTTTGGTGGAATTTTCTTATAATAATATCTTTCACTCCAGTATTCATATCGCTCCTTATGAAGCTCTCTATGGAAAGAAATGAAGGACTCCAACTTGCTGGGATGAAGTTGGGGAAAGAAAGCTATTAGGACCTGATCTCATTGATGAAATGGAAGAAAAGGTCAGATCTATTCAACAACACATAAGAGCAGCTCAGAGTCGATAGAAAAGCTATGCCGACAGCTGAAGAAAAGACCTAGAGTTTGAAGTGGGTGATAAAGTGTTCTTACGAATATCTCCTTGGAAGAGAGTAATGAGATTTGGAAAGAAGGGAAAGCTGAGCCCTAGGTATATCGGTCCTTTCGAAATACTGGATCGTGTTGGGAAGGTAGCTTACCGATTGGTGCTTCCACCGAATCTCTCTCAAGTTCACGATGTGTTCCATGTATCTCTCCTGAGAAAGTACACACTTGATCCTTCACATGTACTCAGCTCAGAAGTTGTACCGCTGGAACAAGATCTTTCTTATGAAGAACAGCCGATAGAGATTCTCGATCGTAGTGAAAAATTCCTACGGAACAAGACCACTCTCTTGGTAAAAGTTTTATGGAGGAACCACCAATTAGAAGAAGCTACATGGGAGCTTTAGGATATGATGAGGGAGAGGTATCCTCATCTGTTTGTTACAAGTGACGAATTTCGAGGGCGAAATTCACTTTACGGGGGGTAGAAAGTAACACCCGAGACTTTTATAAGAAATATTTTGTTTTTATTTTATATAAATCATCAAAGGGATCTTTCACTACACACAACAATATCTTGGCTTGCTTTACACGCAATCGCGACCTTCCTTGATAGCTTGCGTCGTACGGAATACCGAGTTTCACTAAACAACAATATGCTATTAAAATATTATTAAAACTAGTCATTATGAATAGTAATAACCACTTTTTGAAATTTTGTAAATTTTATTTTTCAAAATGGACATCATTTTTGGATTCGGAATATCGAGATTATCCTAGGGTGAAATTTTGGTATTTTTCTGGAAACTTTCAATTTTTGATGAATAGTGAAAACACTATGTTACTATTTAAAAACCAACTTTTTATTTAAATAATTATTTATTTTATTTAAATTTATTTTAGGTAAAAATTGATACATAATACCTATATAAGTTCAATGTAATTCATTGGAGTAATTTTATAACAATTTTAGATATATAAAAAATTTATTGAACTTTTCACCATCTTTTACCCACCTCCTAGGAGAATTTGCAAATTTACATAAAACTTAATTTTACCGCTTCTGTGAGTGGAATTTCGAAAATCCGAGACACACTGTTAATATCAAGGAATAAAATTTGGTTCAATGAGATGAAAATAATTTTTGGTGAATAGTAACTTTTTACTTTTTTTACCACAGTTAAAAGTAAATAGGGTAATTAAGGGTAAAAATGTTATTATTATTACCCTAACACATGCCCTAATTCTATTGGATATGTATAATTCGACCAAAATAAACCTTATGAATACAATATTACCATTTAGGCCCACATGGATTAGATTAGGACATTTATTATTAATTTATTTAAAGAAGGGTTAAAATAGTTAAAATCAAAGTTTAATAAGTAAATAATTTTTAATATAGGGTTATACATAAGATAAATTCGACTATAAATATTCAACAGAAAGATAAAAATATTTCCTACATAATGGTATTTTATTTGTAATTTTTAGACTTTAAATAAGTTAATTTATTTATGACACAATGATGATGTAGTAATTATCTTATTAAAGAAATATTGACATAATTGTTGTTATAAATACCCAAATAAATGTAATTTGAGACTTTTCATGAATTCCACTAATTTTATAGGTTAATATGACATGTTAGTATTGATTTAATTAACCTTTTTCGAACTAATCATTCTGTTATGATTTTTAAAAAAATCAATTACTAAATAGTGTCAAAATTGACATAAAATAGTTTTTAAAACAAGTATTATATTATTAATTGTTATTTTATTCTTAAAAATGTAAGGTTCGGCCAAATGACTTAGATAAGGTTATATATATTAATTATAAACAACTTGGGGTTCGTTTGTCTTGTTATGGTAAGTTTATTAACCTTATAGTGTAAGAACACAAAAAGACACGGTAAAAGTAAAATTATCTAACTTAAAGTTAAATCTAAATGATAAGGTTAAAATAGTAAACAAAACTTCTACAAATTCTATTGGATGAGAGGATTTAGACCCATCCCCACCTTAGATTCAAAATAAATCAATTTGGAGCTATTTAAAACCGAATATGGCTTTATAATAAAATAATATTTTTTGTTTTTCCAAAGGTGCCCCTCTCCTCCCTTATAAAAGGGCACCTCCTCCCTCTATTTCTCAAACCACTTTGAGCCTTAAAGCTAGGCCAACCCATACCCATTTCTCCTCTCCACTTCCCTTTAAACAACCTAGAGGTCCTGGTCTTCTTCAAAGACTAATTTTAGTGCCCTAAAAAGAGGTCTCAAAGAAGCGCTTCAAAGTAGAGGTAATGTCCGTTACCGATTCTTTCAACTTTATTTCTTCTTCCACTTCTTCTTATTTAGTTGTTTCATTATGAATTAATAACATCAGTATCACTCATATACTGATATGTTATTATAAGTATGAAACAACCCTATTTCACCATCTATCCATCCTACGGAAAACGAAATCATCACGCGTTCCTACGTACGGAATACCGTCTCCACGCTGTGGTGTAATCTATTTTCCACCACCACCTTACTTGGATGGGTATAATGGTGTAAATAATGAATATATATGATTATTTTAAAGTGATATTGATTCTGAAATAGTATACATACACTCCAATACAATTCCACGATCATGGGAAGGATATCATCGCTCGTGCGTACGTACGGAATACCATCTCCACGATGTGATGTGACTCATTATACATGATATTCATTGCATAATGACTATATAAATGAATTGAATGAATGAATATGATATATATTACACTAATACCATTATTTAAATGAGGTATCTATAACCTAAAGAGAAGAATAATAATTTATTCGACAAAACACGCATAAGAACAAAAAGTAATAAACACCCGAATAACTAGTAGCAATGAAATATTACTAATAATAAGCTAAGAATATGGCCATATATGATATCATAACAATGAGTATGATTCTGGAATTAGTCAATGACATTATTTAAATCATTATACAGAAGGTTTGGACACTTATGAAGCAAATCAGACCTAAGGTAAGGGAAATATCACAATCTCATTTTTATCCGAGATTGTTTATACTTTGAAATTTACTGGGGTGTATTTTATCATCCACATCCATGTTTCCTCAATATGTAATATTATTTCCATCCATCTACAATTTTTTAAATCCAATTTTACCCTTCGGTGAGTTTTTAGTAAAGGATATGAAAGGAATCTTTTGTCGTTTTTTGTACAAATTACTTTTTGACTTTCCGACAAAAGTACGAGAAAATGTTTTTTTAACTTATACGGCATGAATGGATTTTTAAAACATTATTTCCAAGAAGCTTCCTTTACAAGTTTTCAAGTTTTTTTTAATCAACTTCTTTTAGTTTAAAATTTTATGACATGTTAAGAAGGGAAAATGTTTTTGAAGTAGAAAGGATATTTTCTTCAAGAATGGAGTTCAAGTGTTTATCAAAATTATTTTACATCTAAGATAATATAGGGTTCTGTTTATATCCCTATTATTACATTTATTTGATTATGTTGTGATGGAATTATTTTTATGAATTCCTTTATCTTATATGAATTTTTTTATGATTTCATGATGTTTAAGAATCCCATTTTTATTACATGGGTTATGCAATGATGTATGATTTATGATTTTGTGGCACACATAAGAATGGTATCATTATGAGATGGGTGGGACCTATATCTCCCTCCAATGCATTGGGTAAAGATTTTATATCTCATGAGATAGACATGGATAGAATGGCAAGTTAAACCGGTTCAGTGAAACAAGACTGAAACGAGGAATGAACTCGGTTCAGAAATGGACTTTGTCCACTAAGATAGTCTTGGAAATGTGTCTTGACTAATAAGAAATGATTCTATATGATTATGTGTGTATGCCACAAAGCATCATGTTTTAAGTTATGATTATTGTGATTACATTTCACTACCATGATTTATCCCATGTTATGAAATTATGATCTCTTTTACAGGGTAAGATTTCCAAAATGTTATGTTCTTATGAATATGATGTGATTGATATTTCTTTTGTTTACCCTTACTGAGTATTTGAGCTCACCCTTTTGTATTTATTCTTTCCCCAGGTCAGGAAGAAGGTTATTAAGTAAGATATGCCAAAAGGGACTATAGATATGATGAAATAAATGGGAGATAGTGTAGATGCTTTATGAACCAGTTTTTTATGTTTCCCAGTTTCTAAAGACACTATACCTATACGGTCCATTCATGGTTTTGTTATGTTTTGTAATAAGTGTACTTCAATTTTGAAGTACTAACAATGTATGTAAAGTATGGGTCGTTATAATACATCTGATAAAATCATAGGTTGATTAACCAATGAGAATAAAATAGTTATATAAAATTTTCATGAGGTATAAAAGTTATCTAAATAGATAAAATGGATGATATTATGAATGTAAATAAATATATAAATTTATTAAATAACAATAAATGGTGGAATTTACTTGATTTTGCATATAAAATAAAGGGATATATGATCATAATAATAGTTTCCCCCGATTAATTGAATGGAATGGTTATCTATATAAACAAACTTTATTTAGAAGAAGGAATTACACAGTTCCCATGATGGAATTATTTTTGAAAAATAAAAATTATCTTTATAAACATTTGGTGATAAGACAATTAAAATACAATAAAGGATATATCCTCTCATAGGGATTTTTTTAAAAGTACCTTATAAACAAATTAATTTGGATAATGAACAAATAAGTAATGTCAACATAATAATGACTTAGAAAAAGAGTATATATAAAGTATATATAAAATAAGTAATATTTAAATACTATAATTTAAGAATATTTTTTGGAGATAAAAAATATTTTAGATAAATATAAGAAAATATTAAATATTTATGAAAATATAAGAATGACTTAAACATAATTTTCAAGACATGGTTTAAAGATGATAATATTTATATAAAAATATGTTTTGAATATGTTTTGAAAATAAAATTAATTCACTAATAATGAATCTTAAAAATAAATGGAGGAAAAATGAAGATAAATCATGAAAAGGAATTCTCAATATTCTTGTAACATTTTTATAAAAAGAAATCTATGGGTTACTTTAAAAATAATTTTAAAAAGGTAACATAAATACTTTGAAATGTTTATTTTAATAATAAAACATAATAATAATTGATCAGTGAAATGGGATAAGACTAAAGTATAAGAAACATGGAGATAAAGATAGTAATTTTACAATGTTTGATGAAAATATAGTTTATGTATTTTCAAAATTATTTGAGGTAAACCACATCAATTAAAAGGGTTATAAAATTAAATTTTAAATTTAATTAATAAAAATATTTTATAATTTCATGTGATTCCTCTATAATCGTTCATTCTGAGTTAATGTAGACATACTTTTCAAAGGAAATATGTCAATGGGACATACCAATGACACTTTTGAATGTATGTTTGTTAAGAGGATGGGAGGTTAGGTCATCCCTTAAAGGTTATAATTTCCTAGTTCAAGAATATCTTATCGATTTGATTTGTATTCATGAAATCATTCCCAATTACAATACTGGTTAACTTAGTCCTGAGAGTGACCAATTTTTACCATGCATCATTATGAACATTTTTAAGAACTCATGGTTTTGTTGAAGGTGTTTCATTTATTCTAAACATGAAACAATGTAACTCTGGATATTTCTGAAGAATATTTTCAAAAGGTATGGATACTATGTCAGAAGATTCTTTTAAATTATCCAAATTACCAAACATCATGAAGATATTCATGATTCTAGTTCTATTTTTTTAAAGGTTGAAGTTTTACAATGTTCATGTTATAAATACTGTACAATTTTTGGGTTACAAATTTGGATTTTGGGCTACAAAAAGTTCAATTTATGAAGTGATAAAGTTATGGTTAATTATCAGATAATGGTGTATGAAGGTAACCAAAACAATTCCATCAAACATAGAATGATTAGAAATAATATTTGTTACTCCAATAGAAGAAGTGTCCGGATGGATAAATCTATGAATTTGTACTGGATTTAGAATTATGAAGGCGACCAGATGTAATTTTACAAAGATTCATTGTAAGCAGAAGTATGATGTCATCAGATGAAGTATTCTGATGACATCAGATGGATAAAATGTTATTCTATTAGGTATATTAAAACTATAAAGAGCACAAAATAGAGAAACACTCAAATTTTTACACCTGATAGAGACTCGGGTAATATTACATTAACATTTTAATGTTAATAATTGTGATGGTGTTGAGATGCTTTTTCAACAATCGATAATCTATCTATTATTTGAGGAATATTTTAATAATTTTACCAATGATTAAAATTTGAGGAAATTATTATGAATAATATTGGATTAAAAGTTTTATATTCTTTAAAAACAATCATATTAAAATTGAGTTGAGTGGAAAAAATAAAAAATTTATCCTCCTCTTTATCCTTAGGTTTCAGAGGAATACTTCATATAAAAAGGGGTGTAGGCTCATTCAAAACTGCTACTGAAAAGAAGTGAAAGTAATAAATATTTTGAAAGAAATTTTCATGTGTTTCCAGTAATAAATTCACTTAGTATAAAAAGAGAAGTATAAGGCTTAGGGTAATGAATTGATTTGTACTAGACAAAGGTGAATAAAAAAAGGTGCATCAGATAGAGGTGCATCGAATGTAGGAGAACCAAACATAAGAACCAGATAGATAGGCACCATAAAGAGGTACTGGATGGACACAAACTGGACCGATACCCATTAGAAAAGGGTTAAATAGAATAAGTGGTTCCATATAGATAAGAACCAGAAAATTTTCATTGTGAGATGATTTCAAAGTCTTAATATTTCATTAGCACTATTGAAGAATCAAACTTTTGTAAACTATAGGAACCAATAAAAACATTATTGGGTTAGGTTTTATTCCTTCCCAACATTATTTGGGTTAAGGGTGATTCATTTACTACCCATTTTTGTATCTATGATGGATTTTAGTGGATTATATTTGTCTCAAGTGATTCCAAACATAATAAGAAGTAGGGACCCACATTGGGACTAAACTTTATAAAAATTGTGTGCCATTCATTTTATATTTATTATATTTACATATGGGTGAGACTGGGTTATACATTTTATAGGATTAGAACTCTAACAATTTATATAGGTTTACCTTTATATGAAGTAAATTATAAAAATATGACCACTAATTCAACCCCCTTATTAGTGGTGCTACATTCTTGGTCACTTCAATCTCTATCAGAGGGAGGATTCCTCTATAGATCAATATTTTGAAACATGAAGAATTTGAATTCAATTAGTTGTATAAGAGTTCATACTTTTTATAGTAAGAACTATTTTCATTGGAAGAATATGATGATACCCTATCTTCTTTCACTTGGACTAAAACTATATGATATAGTATTCATTGGATTTCCACCTAGAGATAAGGATACTCTAAGGAATTTTTCTCATAAGGGAAATCGAGATTATGATGGTAATGCTATAAATTAAATTTTTATGTCTATTTATCATAGAGTTTTTATAAAGGATATGGGACTTCAAAAGGCTAAGAACATTTAGAATAAACTTGAAACGATATTTTAAGGTTTTGTTAAAGTGAAAAAAGTAAAACTTAAAATCTAGAGAATTGAATTTAAAGACATGAAAGTGGTATAGGAAGAGATTATTGATGATTATTTCATAAGGGTAAATGAAATAGTTAGTAACTATATGGGTTTTGGAGATACTTTTTTAGATTAAATTATTTTCATCAAATTGATGATGAATTTTCTTAATATATTTGATCCCAAAATCTCTATTATCGTAGATAAAGACACAATTTCTCTTAATGAGCTTCACAACATTCTCATTACTTATGAAATGAGGAGAGAACTTGTCTTTATGAAGGAAGTGAAATATGAAATTTCTTTTGAAGATATGAATAAGATAAATATTTTAGAAGAATAATAGTGCTTCAAAATATAGGAATTTGAATTTCCAAATAATGAATAATACTCTAGGGTAATATATTTTACACAAAAAAAGTGAATTAGTGATGTTTTTTTTGAATTAGTGACTTTTAAAAATGTCACTAATTTTTTTACCATTGTTTCTAAAAATCATCACCAACTGAGGTGTCTCTGAATTAGGGACACCTCATTTGTCGAAATTTTTAAGAAACACTGGTAAAGAAACATCACTAAATTAGAGATGTTTAAAAATAACACTATTTAGAAACTACACATTTACTAAGGTTTTTTAGAAATATCGATAAATGAGGTAAAATTTCCCGATGTTTCTAGAAAACCTAATTAAATAGTTTTCTTGAATTTTATAGTTTTATTTGAAATTTTTAATATTTTTTGTATAAAACAATATAATATCTTTTTTTTCAAGGAAAGATTTTTTTTGAATTTTTATTATTTTTTGCAGGTAGAAAAATATGATCATTTTTTTGTATGGAAAAAAAATATAATATAAATATATATACAAGTTTATATTATATATATGTGTTTATATTATATATATATATAAATATATTTTCATATTTTATGTTTATATGTTTGTGTGTGTTTATATTATATATATGTATGTTTAAGTTTTATATTATATATATATATGATTATATTTTATGTTTATATATATGTGTGTGGGTTTATATTTTATTTTTATTTTTATTTTTATATTTTATATTTTATGTATATATGTCTATGTGTGTGTGTGTTTATATTTATTATAAATATATATATATATATATATATATATTGATGTGTGTGTGTTTATATTTTATATTATATATATATATATATATGTTTATATTTTATTCTTATATATGTGTGTGTGTTTATATTATATATATAAATATATTCGTATTATATGTTTATATTTTATATATTTTTATTTATATTATATATATATATATATATGTTTATATATATATATATATATATCTGTTTATATATATATATCTCTGTTTATATGTGTGTGTGCATGTGTAAATATATATGTGTATGTATATATGTATAATTATAATTATAATTATATATAAAATTAGGAACATTTTAAAACATTTGTAAAAACGCCACTAAAATAGACATGTTTTCTTGAAGACCTGACTAAATTTAAAATATATGTGTGCTTTTATATATAAATATATGTTTATATAAATGTGTGTGTGTTTATATTTATATAAATATATTTTTTTATATATTTTTTTATACATGTGTGTCTGTGTTTATATATATTAATATATATATATGTTTGTGTGTGTGTGTTTATATATTTGTGTGTCTATCTGTAAATATTTATGTGTATGTGTGTATATATAATTATAATTATATATATATATATAATTTGTCATATTTTAAAACACTGGTAAAAATGTCACTAAAATATCCATGTTTTCTAAAAAATGTGATTAAATTTAAGATATATATGTGTTTTTATATATAAATTTATATATATATATATATCTGTTTGTGTGTGTATTTATATATATATATATATATGTTTCTATATATGTTTATATGTTTATATACATTAATATGGATATATATATATATCTAAATATATATTTACAATGATGTGGGGAAATGAGATATATAAATATATATATATTGATATTTCTTGAAAAATGATGCTAATTTACCAACAGTTCAAGTAAAGGTCACTAATTTTGTGACATTTCCTTAAAAACAAGGTTAATTTACTGACGTTTTTTAAAAACATTTCTAATTGAGTTCCATTTTTTATGAAATTTCATTAAATCAGCAATTTTTTTAGAAAATGTCACAAAATTAGGGATTTTTTCCATGAAACATCACTAAGTCAGTAATTTTTTTTAGGAAATGTCACTAAATTATAGATGTTTTTCAAGAAATGTTTCTAAATTAGCAACATTTTCAAGAATCATTTCTAAATTCATGGTGTTTTTCAAGAAACATCAATAAATTTGAGATGTTTTCTAGAAATTTCACTAAATTAGCAAAATTTTCTGAAAAGATCACTAAATTAGAAATTTTTCCCTAAAAATGTTTATAAGTTATAGTTTTTTGTATTTTTATCCCAAAGAAAATTGGAAAAATTATAGGCATGTATAAGGTTACACTTCTACTTAAATATCTTAAGTGTGGAGAAATAAACCACTTTTATATAGACATCCCAAGAAACAAGAGGGAAAAGTTTGAAGAAGATGAAAAAATATAAAATTCATCAAAGAAGAAGTGTATTAAATACTATGGAAAGATAAAAAAAGTTATTTTAGAAGAAGAAGAATAAGAAGAATGGTTTGTAAAGAAGATGAGAATTACTTAACTTAAAATAATTTATAGATGAATATGTTCCATAAAAAAATCAATAACTTCATGTATCATGTGGAGAAACATTAGGAAAAATATAATAGTAAATAAGGATAAGGTTAATAAAAATATAAAGAATATATTCTAAAATAAAAAATTGAATCATATCTTAAGAAAAACACAAAACTAAATAAAGAATCAAAACTTCTTGGTAAACAATATTAAATAGAGGACATACTTAAAATAGAAGAAATATATCATGAGGAAATCAAATTCTTCAAATTAAAAGTTTCATAATAATAAAAAATATTAAAAGTCAATGATGTGAAACTTTCCATGAAAGAAATAGAGTTAGGAAAAACTCAATCAACATGTCTCAAAGCTGAAAAACATTTAAAGGGATGAATAAATATTTTTGTAAAGAAAATAATGTTGAACAAAAATCCTCAAGAATCATCATAGAATCCATTTGTACAAAACATTTTTAAAATAAACCTGAAATTGAAAATATTTCTATAATTGTTTCAACTAATTATATCATTTAAATAAAAAAATAAGGTAATTCATTGAGTAAAAAAGATAGTAAAAAATATAATTCCTTCCAAAATCAGTAAAAATAATATAGTCACACCCAAAGAACTAATATTCCATAGCAAATAAGGTTTGAAGTGTAAAAATTTGATGAAATTAATGACTATATATCAATTAATATTTTTATTACCATAGAAGGACAAGATTCAATACTTATTGGATTTGTTGTGGAGAATTTGAAGAAAATATTATAACTATTGGTACAATATGTCAATCTTTTTAACAATGCATTATTTCAGGGGGAGAAATACTAAAATATAGTGAAACTCTAAATATAGTAGTTACAAGGTCCAAAAGATAAATAAAAATGTTAATAATAAAATTCTAGAAAGTAAATAGTTTGAAATAAAGAATAAGTATGAATTTATTGATGAGATATATGGAAGCTGATATCAATCTAGTCAACATTTAGAAGAATTCATGACTAATATTCCTAAAACTTTTTAACTCATCTGGAAAAGAAATGAATCTTATAATATTGAGATGAAGAAAAAATATTACTAGATGAGGTTTCATTAAAATCTAGAAAAAGGGGGGACCTTGGACTTTTTATAGTGGATGATCTTATCATATGTTTGGATATAGAAAGATCCTAAAACATAAAATATCATAAAGGATATTTAGTTACATTTATTTAAGGATATTCTCTCAAAATCAAAGGGGTTTGAACAACTAAAATTGAATCAAGAAAGTTTATATCCAAAGATGTTCTATTTGTTGATCAAATTAAACATAATTTATAACTAGTGGAAAATTTTAACAAATCAAATATACAAGTAACTAGTGTTATTTTTGTGATGAAGAAGAAAATAAATTTTGGCATAAGAAAATTATCGATATTGGTTAAGAAAATATGAAAAAATTAATATAAGAAAGAATCTATGAGCGATATTCCTCAATTTAATAAGGAAAGGTAAATTCTTTGTGTAATATGTTAAAAAGGAATAATGGTCGTAAAAAGTTACTAGAAGTTAGATATAAAATCCACTCAACCTCTTGAACTTGTTTTATCTAATTTTTATAGACCAATGATTCATCAGTCCACCAAAGGTGATATGTACTTCATAACCTTTATTTATGACTTTACACTGATCACTTGAGTAATTTTTATGTAAAAAATATATGATGTTTTGCAAATGTTAGAAATATTTAGGAAGGAGTATGATAAGTAACAAGGTGTATATATTATAAAATTGAGAATAAATAATATAAAGGAGTTTATATGTAACTCATTTGAATCATATATATAAAGTAATGGGATTTTATCCTTAATAAATTTCTACTTATACTCCGTAAAAATGGATTAGCATAGAGGAAGAACCGAATTCTAGTTGAAATAGGATGAGTTATGATTTTGAGCATAAAAACTCAAAAATATATCTATATGGAAGTATTTTTTTAACAGCATTACATATTCAAAATAGATTTTTTGTAAAACTAAAATAAGAATAAACACATCATGATATTTAATAAAAAAAATAATCCTTCTTTAAAAATAATTTAGGGTATTTGGAATTCCTTTCTTGATAAATATTAAAAATAAAAATTCTAGGAAAATCGATGAAAGGGATAAAGAATAAATTTTATTAGGTTATAAAAAAAATAAAAGCAGATAAAAATTATGGAGTAAACAATCACTAAAAATTATGGAATCATGTGATGTTAAGTTTATTGAAAATAGGTTCAAAGATAAAGATTAAGGAAATATTATTACTGAATAATTATTACAACCTTCTGAACAGACTAAAGAGATGAATGAAATATACCTATAGGAGTTACAACTAATACATTCTAATATTTCTAGTGATGATGAAGAAAATGAGGTAAATAGAAACACTTAGTTATAGAAGATACAGAAATAGGTTAAACCAACCAACATTATCAGAAGAAGTGAAGATCCAGTTCATACAAGAAGGAAACTAAGAATGGATAATGAAACAACACTGATTCCTTAAATAGAATAATTATTTTTACTAAAATCTGATGAACATAAAGAATATTTATTTTCTACGAATTAAATGTTAGATCATATTTGAGGAATGATACTTGGGAACTTGTTTGAAGACCTGATGATAAAAATTTATAGGAACTAACTGGGTGTTCTGGAACAAGCTAAATGAAAAAGGGATGTATTTTAATAAATACATCTAGGCTCTTCTGCAAAGGGTATACACATATTGAGGGTGATGATTTTTAAGAAAAAAACACTACTTTTATAAGACTCAAAACTATTATAATGTTCTTGAAAATTTCTGATCATCGAAGATACAAATCCTATTAGATGTATGATAAGTCAGTTTTATTAAATAGGCATGTTGAAAAATTGGTTTATATTAAAATATCATATGAATTTATTGTTGATAATAATCAAATAAAAGTTTGTATGTTGAAGAAATCCTTACATGGGATAAAATAGTCTTCATGATCGTAGAACTCCAAACTTGATAATTTCCTCCAAACATTAAATATTTCTAGAGGAAAAGTTGAAAGTAATATTTATGTAATGGTAGCTGGTCTCAAAAAAATAATAATAATTATTTGTATTTCTAAGATAATCATTATAGGTGATAAATATCATATGTGTGAAGATTCATCAGAACATATGAATAGGTTCTTTGATATTTATATTCTTGAGGAAATAAATTTATTTCTTAGGATACAAATCATAAAAAAAAATTCAACATCTTTATTTTATAATAAAATTATTCCATAGATTTATTAATGAATTTTGGAATAGTGGATTTGAAGGAATTTTCTATATCTATTTCTGTTTGCATGAACATTAGTGAATATGAAGCTTTATAAATAGTGAATCGAAAAGACTTTTGAAAGTTTATTGGAAGTTTAATCTCACTTAGAGAATCTCATTTAGACATTATTTAAGTAGTGACTTTACATGCCAAATATTAAAGTGATCTTAAATAATCTCACAAAAAAACTTCCAAGATATGTTTAAGGTATGTGAAAGGTACCGTGAATTATGCTCTGATTTATAAGAATAGTAACATTTTGAACTTTGTCTCATGGATTCAAACTGGGTTGGGGACTCTGATGATAGAAAATCAATATCTAGAGGAACATTCTTCTTGGGATAAAGTTGTGTTTTCTTTCATAGTATTAAAAAAAGTTCAGTAACATTGATTATAACTGAATATGAATATGTCGTTTCTTTGAATGCATGTAATCAAGTTATTTGGATAAAGGGGAATCTTGAATATTTTGGGGTGAATGTTGAGAAACTATTACAATTTTTTGTGACAAACAAACTGCAATTGATCTTTTTAAAACCCCTATTCAACATTCCAGATCAAATCACATTGATATTAAATATCATTTGAACAAGGAAATAGTTTCTTTTGAAGATTTAGTGCTTGATTATATTTCAACGAAATATGAAATTGGTAATATATTAACCAAATCTATATCAAGGAAAAAATTTAGTTAATTGACGCTAAAACTACATGTTCAGCCTCAAATTTATACTTAAGAATATTCTTGATTTTCTCTCATGTTTCTTAGGGTTCTGTTTGTAAAGGGGGAAGGAGTAAAACTATTTACATAACATTATAATGATTTGAAGCTAATGTTATCTTACAAATGGGAATTAAAGGATCATAAAGTTACAATTTTGGAATATGGGATATTCAAGGGAGAGTTTATCATTATCAAAGACACAACATGGATTGAAGGATGAAATTATCTCAAAAACATTTCTCTATTTGGTAGTGTGGTGTTAGGATATTTCTGTTTGAAAAATGATATGGTTTGATGAGGAGTCTGAAAAGGATTTGTTTCAATATTGATGAAAAATGCAAAGGGGGATTGAAAAACCCATGGTTTTATTGAATGTATTGTATTTTTTATCAACATTAAAGATTGTAAGTTTATAAATTTATGGAAGAACATTTTCATAAGTCCTAAATTTTAATTTATATTATTCTTTGATGCTCACTATATTTCTAAATATTAAGAAGAAATTCATGTTTCAAGTTGATTTTTTTCTATAGATGAAGTGTAAAAATTTTAAGTTATGAATATTTTAAAAATATTGATTTATAATATTGGAGTTGTGGGTATACAGAGTTCAATCTGTTAAGTGATGAAGTAATAAATAATGATCAGATAAAGAAGTATATGAGTTAATTGAAGGATTCCATAAAATAAATGATGATGGGATATAGTATTTGTAACTATATTAGAAGAAAATCCTAGATGTATAAAACTATTATGATATTCCATATGAATAATTATGGAGGATACCATATGGTATTTTCTAAAATTTTCATCGAACAAGTAAGTATGATGTCATTGGATGGTGTATTTTGATGAAATAATGCGGATAAAATACTTATTCCAATAGATATAGGAAACCAATGAAGATAATTGTATGGAGAAACTTGAAAATTTTTACAACATACAAATACTTAAGAAAATTTTAATTAAAATTTTAAAGTAAATAACTATGGTGATGATGAGATATTACTTCAATGATCGGTAATTTTTCCACGATTTGAGGAAGATTTGAAGATTTATGTTGACACCAAAATTTGAGTAATGTATATTGAAGAATGTTGACTCTAAATTTATAGATTATTTGAAAGCGGTCAAAAAAATGAGTTGAGTGGAAAAAATCAATTTTTGATCTCACTATTCTTCCTTGGTTTTCAAAGGAAGAAAACATATATAAATGAGTACAAGTTAATTGATAATTTCTTCTAAAAATAAATGAAAGTACTAATTTTTCTAGATATTTTAGCATGTGTTCCCAATAAATAATCCACATGTTTTAATCATAGGAATATCGAACATAACATACCAAATATATTTGTACCAGAAGATGGTACATTAGAAAAAGGTGCATCAAATAGAGATTTATCAGATGGAGGAAAAATAGACTGGAGTACCAGAAATATATGTACCTAAATGTGGTACCAGATTGATATATAACAGAATAAGGAACATAGGATAGAGATGAAACAAACAAGAACAAGATAGAGTTCATTGTGAGATTATTTCATAATTTTTATACTTCATTGAATCTGGTAAAGACGAAAAAAAATTTAAACCTGGGGAATTATAATAAAAACATTATTAGATCAAGGGTGATTCATTCCCACCATTATTTTGGTTAAGGGTAATTCTTTCCCTACCCACCTTGGTATATGTGATATATTTTAGTAGAGAATATATGTCCTATGTGATTACAAACACAATAAGGAGTAGATATCCACATTATGACCAAACATTGTATAAACTATGTGCCCTTAATTTTATCTTTCTTATCTTTTCATACATGTTACGTTGGGTTATAAATTTGAGAGTATAAAAACATTAACATGTTAGATAGGTTTATTTATAGGTGAAGGAAATTGCAAAAATGTTACCAATGATTCGTCCCCCCTTCTCATTGGTTCTATATTGATGGCCACTTAACCTTTTTATATTGTATAAGTTCTCTATATATCACATAATGGTCAGTTTAAATATAGTTTAAAGATAAAAAACTGGACAATATAAAATTTATCATCATTTAAATAGGTGGTAGGTGTTTTTTAATTGTAATTATTCCCAAGATAGGGGATTTCTACATATCCCAAGGCAGGGAATCAGAGCCCATGTAGTTAGGTATTTCTTAACAGGATGTGTCATACTATTTGTGGTCATGTGAAAAGGACCATGGTGGTTCCTTTTAAGGTTATAAAACTATGAATAATTGAATTTCCATATAATTATGTGTGTTTGGGAATAATTTTGAGTGGTTTAACATCATATAAAATAGACTATATGTTATTCCGTTTAAATTCATAAAACTAGGACTACATGGAAAGAGTTACCTATAAATGGTTTGTGTGGAACTTACACATTAGTAAACCTTTTAATTTTATCTTATGTGTTGGTAATTTGATTATAAAGGTTATGGTTTCGGATTACACCTAGTAAGAGGCTTATGATATTTGGGGATCATTAATGGGGGTACATGGATGATATCATCAAAGGAAATATCATTAGTTCTTACACTAGTTAAGAGTCCCATATGTCCACATCCACTACTCATCTGTTGTAATCTAGACAAGGAAATAATACTAGAATCATAGGTGATGAGACCCAATAAGAAAGGGCTGGTAATTACACCAAATTAGAGTCCCATGTAGTTTTGTACCAGTTAATATGAAACATGTTACCTTTTATGGTTATGTGACAAGGACTATGGTGGAACCTTTTTGGTGAAGTAACTATCACCAATTGAATTTCCTTTTAAGGTTATTCATCGAGGTCCAATTACATGTAATATAAAACCATTCATAATAGACTATATGTTATACATTTAAGTCATGCAGCTAGGAATATTATGTGGGAGTTACCTAGCAATGGTTTTTATAGGACTTATGTATGATTAACCCTTTCTAGTTCATCCTATTTGTTGATAAATAGATAGAATAATGTATGGTTGGGGTTTACACCTAGTAGGAGGCTCGTGATATTTATAACTCTTTAATAATGTATAGGTATGAAATCATTGTTGAGTATATGGTTAGGGCTTACACATGATAAGAGGCCCATATATCTACATCGACCTTTCATCTATTGGTTTCAAAATAATGCAGGATAACTTGACTAATGGGTTATATGGACCAATGAAAAGGGGTCAAGACATATATCAGTCCAGAGGCCCATATGCATCCCTAACTCTTATGTTCACTGATTAGATGCCAAGTTTCTTGATATGGGGATTCTAAGATGAGAAATGAAACCCATGGGTGGTTTAACTAGTATCCTAATGGTAAATAACCTCAATATCAAGGTAATATGTGATTAAAAATACCCTAAGGGTCTTATCAATTAAGGTTAAAACCTAAGTGGTTTCTCATAGGATATTATTGATCCCCATTATCAAGGGCATGCCTAATCTATGAGGAGAAATCTCGAATTCATCATCTATTCTATTAATTTAGGTTCTTATGGAGGGGACCTTTGTATATGGGTGCCCATATAGGTGTATTGGTTGAATGGGGGCCTAGGTAAGTGACAAAAGAGAATATGAAACCCAGGTAAGTGACTTGGGTGAATGGGTTCCAAGGTATGTGAACTAGATAAAAGAGGCACCCTATTATTCCTTGGGTGAATGTTGTGCCCAGTAAAGTGACCTAGGTGTGACCCCTTTGGGAATTCCTAGGTGCAGCTACACATAAGAATACTTGGACACCATGTGAAATATGTCTTGAAGGTTGAGATACATTTTTATATATAATTAATAAAATAGGATCTCAATTGGATAACCATTGAGAACTATGTGTGAGATAAGCTATGTGAACCTGCTTTGGTGTAGATAGGGTATCATGTTTGTGCACCCTAGAATTTGGGTTTCCCTATTAAGGAGGATAATTTTCTCTAGTCTTGTTGATGAACTATGAGAAGTTGTATTTGAATGGATATATTTATTAAAGACACAAATACCCCTTTATGGCCCCCATTTTCCTTTAGTTTAGAGTCAAAACTCACCTAAAGGGGAACTTACCTGGGTTGGGAGTAGATTTTTTATAATAAGGTGTTGTAAGAGATTATCCTTCATGATTAATTCACACTATTTTACATTTTTTGTTATTATTGGGGGTCATGGGTCCTTATATGGGTAGTTTGAGTTAGTCACCCAAATAACTAATAGTAACCACTTGGAGTGCCCAAATTGTTTTAGCAGGGTATAAAATGAAAACATAATTAGGGTTGGGCATACAACACTATAGAAGTTAGGTCATGAGTGTTTTATAAGGAAAGGGAAATCAAGATCCTTCTAGAGCTATATGTGAGGTTTAATTCTTCTCATATATCTTCTCATCCTCTAAAAAATTCCAACATTCCTGAAGAATAGTTAGTATTATCCCTTTTCAAAAATTCATGTTTAAAAATTTTCCTCCTTCAGAATTAGATCCAATCCGCAATAATATTATAAAATTATGAATTAAATGCACAACTTGGCAATGATTAGGTATTGGAATAAACAATTATATTAAAGTTGAAACCATAACCTAAGGTGGGGGTGTGACATGCACTCTAGTGGGCATTCATGTTCATGTAGTGTTCATAGTTTTCAATCATTTCTTATAATGTGTTTGGTAATTACTGGTTTCCACTTCTTTTTCAGTGTTGGGTAAAAGAAATAAATTGCAGGTGTAAGTCGTAAGATATTGGAAATATTACACCTTTATTAGAAAAATGGGAATGAAAATTGGGTGTGATTACCCAGTTGACCACTTCTAGGTGTGAATTATAGGGCATTTTTTCCTAAGCATGAGGGGCTAGGTGAAAATTCATACATAGTTAAATTTTCACAATCCTATTTTTATTCCTGGTATTATGATATTTTTTCTTACATTCCCTTTCCATTTTCTATAATTTCATAATGTAGCTAATCTTATTGACTTCTCCTATAGGAAATTACTAGGTCCTCATATAGAGTTCTTGCTGATTTTTCGGTTTCTCACAATGAATAAATGATTGAAAGCATAAAGATTCATTTGTGATATCCTATCAAACTACCTTTCTATGTTCTTTTAAGTGTCCTCAGATTGACTCTACTCAATTACCCATTATTATATATGAGTCTTATCTATAGGATTTTCCTCCTTAATGAAATTTCAATTCAAGAACCAGGAACTAATCTACCGACTTCATGAATCATATCACCATGAAGTGCCACACAAACAAACATTTCCTTTAACAGATTGATCATCTAAAATGTTAGTTCCAATGAGTCATAATGACTGCCTAATTGTAATGACCCAATATTTCACTATATATTTTTCCTAACTAACCAATGTGTTTTACAGATTTCTTTACATGAAACACATTACCAAAACAAAACCATGATATTTTTAGACCATTAAAACGTGGTTTTTGAATTAGTAAGTATGTATAGGAGTAATTGAATTAAAATATATATATATTTATAAATATGTTATTTTATATTATTCTCTTAATTCATTTTTTATATCTATACTTTTTTACGCAATTAATTTATTTAAATAAAACTAAGTATATTATTTTAAAATGGTGATTTTAATAAAATATAATATTTATTTATTAATATTGTCTTTTTTACTGTTTTATAGAAATTAAATATAATAAAAACTATTATTTTAAATAGATATCTTCCTATAAAAATAGTTTCTCCTTATATTTTATTATTTTATTTTAAAGTTAAAATAGAGAATTTTAGAATTTTAATTCGAAATAATAAACTGATTTTTTTTATTTTGAATTTCAATATTATTTTATGATGAATTCATGGTGTTTTTATAAAAATATATATTTTTAGATGAATAGTGTAAAATAATCTTTTTGAAAGTAACATGGATTTTATGAAATTATTAGTATATAAGTATAAGTTTTAAATTCATGTAGCCTTTTTATAAGACCATATTTTTGTTTTATAACTAACTTTATAATTTTAAAAATCTTCTTTTTATTTTACCAACCCATATTTGACGTTTTAGAACATAAGTTATATATTTTTAAAATATTTTTTTAATACATTATACATTCAGTATTTTAAAATTAGTTGTTATAAATTTTTTAAAATTAATATATAAAAATGTATTAAAAATTTGGAATCATCGGGTCTAAATTATTGAATATGTCACAATTTATTTTCAATCATAAAATAAAATTTATTTATCTAAAAACCAGTTAGCTTAGTATAAATTAAAAGGGGTAAAAAGGGTTTAACCAATAATTAAAGACCAAAAAATATTTAAAAAATGTGTCGAAATGGGTGATTGAGAACTTTGTAGACCTTATCACATCCTCATTCTATTATTTCCAAATTTTAGAGCTAATTTTATTGTGGGTGACTTCTTATTATTAAACAATTTTGGGTATTTACAAAAATGTCATCCCTTTTCACTTATAAAACAGGAACTCCACTCCTCACTTCCCCTCATTCCAAAATCTAGTTAGTTCTACAAAAACATATCCTAAAAATTCCTATCAACCTTCAAGATATTTTTTCTTCTTTAAAATACCATCCCGTAAATGCTTATCCCCCTTCACAAAGGAAATAATCTAAGAAGTGAGGTATAATTTTCAAACCACTCTTTAATCATTTCTATTTCTTTATGTGAACTTCTTATTCATAAAATTAAAACACACAATCTTAAAATTATAACATAATTATAATTATTATATAGTTATTTTATTATAAAAAATCTACAGTCATTAACCACTATTCACTTTTCCTTAAATAAAAAATAATCTTTCATTCGTGCGTTGTGAAAACTATCACTTCCCCAAAGTAATGTGTATGTTTTCCTTCACCGTAAATCATGGATAGTTTAAATGGGGAATTTAATATATAATTACGATATATATAACTCATGTAATATTCAAAAATGATAAAAAAACATATTACCTATATCTCATTCTATGTTAAATGAAATCACCATCCATATGTACATGTTGACTACTACCTCCATGGAATGAGTGATTTCCATTTTTATTTTCATAAACAACTTACATGTATTGTAATTAAAATGTATTTTAATGATAAATATTATCTTAATAAAATTATTCAGGTGTTGGAAAGACAAATTTTACAACCTATAAACAATACGATCAAAAAATAGTTAAAGTAAATTCAACCATCCAAAAGAATGTTCTAAGAGAAAAAAATGATTTCTTCATACTATGAAATAAAATCATATAGTTTATATTATTATTTTAAATATAGAAAATTCAGATACATCACACTATTATATACTAAATAAAATTATTATGCTTCTAGTATAATTATATTAAAACGAAATCACTTTATAATCATTCATTAATTATTGTATGTTCTTATTTGGGTTGGTTTAACAAAATACTTAAATAATGATATAAATTTATATATTAGATAAATATGGGGATTTTATTTATATTAACACATTATATAAATAAGTAATTAATAATTTTTTGGATTTTTTTTTATTTAAAAAGATTAACTCATTATTTATGAAAAGACCATGTGTTCTCTTGGAATAATCCAAACATGCTCATCGCCAAATTCATCTTATAGGATCATGACCAAAAATACCCTATAAATAAATTATAAAATTATAAATAATTATAAAAAATAAATTCTAGTACCATGTATGATCTAGGAATGATAAAATTTTATAGATTAATGAATAACATCACTGCTATTATGAAACTAGTTCAAGATGATTAAGATTACTCAAACTCAATTTCAAAAATATATAATGAAAAACTAATATATAAATATAGAATAATTATAAATGGTTTTTATAAAAGCTTATATATATGAAAAAATTTCTAAAATGGTTGATTAAGATAGTTACTTTTGTTATAGATAAGTTTATAGAAAATTTTGACTAAACAAGAATTTAGGTAAGGGTTTTCTAAGTAGCCATTCGGATTCTTTGAGACATAATACATTATATTCACCATGTTTTACTTGTATAGATTATTTAATATGAATGGATCTATTTTTAAAATGATTTTTTTATTTCATTGGATATATTAATCCATATAATACTCCATTCTTAGAATTTCTATTGATTTAATTATTACCCCAATAGTAAGGAATTTTGGTAACTCATTTTTCATTTATTTGGTTATAATGTTTCATCTTGAACTGTTATTTAATTATTCCACCCTAATATATTATTATATGGTATTTTATATTCCTATTTTTGAAAATAACTTTTTAATTTAACTAAATGTTTTACTAAGTGGGTTTTCAACATAGGTACTTTCAAATTATTAAAAAGGTTCATTTCTTTTTATTATTAAGTGGTTTATATTTAGCTCCATACTTATAGTAAAAAACTTTATATAATTTAAAATGTTCCATTATTGGATACTATTTTAAAAAATAAATGTTTTAAAAACCTTAAATTCACATTCTAAAAAATTTAATTTTCAATGTGACAAGTAATTTTGTATTTTACATCAATGATAAAAATATTTTCTTAAATGTTTTTAAGTTTTCACCTATATTTCACTTTTCAAATTAAAAATGATTTACACTCTTGGGATTTATATTACATGATTTATCTCTAATATATATATATATATATATATATATAATTTGTGGGATTGAGCTTATGATATTAAAAAATTTGATTCTTTATCCCTTCTTATATGATACTTTTTGAAAAAAATTACTTTTCAAGGATGATTTTTATTTATGTCAACAACCTTATGAGTTTCTTTTGTTACATATGGGATATGTTATTTTTCAAAGATCCACCTTATTTTTATGGCTGTCTTATGTAATGTTATTCTATATCAAATAAATGATCCATTAGAGCATTCTTCTTTCCTAACCATTCAATATAAATAGGTATAAAGTTTATTTTAATTATATTTATTTGTGAATGCCTTGTTTTCCATTCCTTTGATTGAAATTCGTTCACCTAGATACCATATATCGATTAATTGAAGAGATTTTTTTCTTATCCATTTTTCTTTTATCAATATAGTGTAAATACCATATGCTTTATTATCTTTATTGAATATTATTTACCTAGAATGTTACTAAATATATTTTGATACCAATTTATTTTATATGGGTTTATCATGATAATGATTTCCCTATGTGAATCCATTTTAAAATAATATGAATCCCATTTTCTTCTATGGTTTCTTTTTGATGTGGTAAATGGAACTCATTTTTTCCATGGGTTCTTTATGATGTGTTAAATGAAACCCAAAATATTACCATGGGATCCTTTCACTCTAAAAATAGAATGATTTTAATTTTAATGTTTTATGAACCCCATTTTATTTACATGGGTTCTTTACTATTTTATAATTTAATGGTTTTTTTCTTGTAGTAGTTATATGTATGTATGAGTGAAAAGTGGGGTCCTATATCTCCCTCAAATTAATTGGTTAAGGATTTATATCTCATGTGATAAATATTTACAACAACATTTTAGTTGCTCGTAAATTTGGAAATTGATGATGTGAATCATGTAAGTAATGTTCTTTAATATTTATTATTCAATATTACTAAGGTATCCTATTTTTTTGATCTCATGGATCATGTTTATTGGTTATTGTTTCTGTACTCTTTTGATTGGTGAATTTTTTCTTATGTCATGCTTTATGATCTAGGCTTCATAGGGTATAACTTTGTTATGTATTTTAATTATACTCATATGCTCATTTTATACTCACTTATGATATTATATTTTTATCATCTATGTTTACCCTTACTGGTTATTTTACCTCACCCCTTTCTTATGTTTACATTTACCAAGGTTATGATGAAAATTAATATGTAAGATATGTTTAGAAGGGTATATTGTTTGGAGGTTTTTTGGAAGATATTGGTGAATTATTAAGGATTAATTAGTGGGAAAATTTCCATTTCATACAAAGAACATGAGTTTTATTAGTAAAATATACATCATAACTCTCTAAAACTCTAAAACTAAAAAGGCCCTTGGAATTCAAATTTTACATTACTTTTTAATGATATTTTAATTAAGGGTGTATATCAAATACAGTGTGTAAATTATGTTGTTTTAGAACTATATCAAGGAGTGTGGGTATATGGTGCCTCATTTGGTATTAGAGGAGGGTTTAGATATCTTTAAAGGTTTGGATGTTATCAGTTAAAGAAAAATTAAGACGTATAATGGTCATTAAGGGTTGACAGGTAGAGGATGATAATAGTATTAAAGGTATAGTTAAACATTTAAGTTGGTTATATTGAATATTTTATGTTGTTTAGGGATTGGGATAACATATCTATATAGAAAAATATATGGATATGTATAAGTATAAGATAACATCTTAAAGTTTTGGTAAATTAGAGATTGTGTGGTTCTATTAGAAATTACATACTTTCTTAAAGACTATAATTGGATATCATCTCTTGTATAGATGAACCAACAAGTAATAACCCTTAAAAGGGTAGATTTGATATTAAATTAAGTATCCCCTAGTAAAAAACAAAGAGTCCTAACTGCACACCTTGTTTCGCACTCCTAGGGGATATTATATGTTTAATTAAAATTCTATCTAATACATCATTATAAAAGATATGAGTATGATGTTAACTAATTAGGTTAGAGAACCTAATAATAAAATGACCATATATAATCAAGTATTTAATAAATACATTTATAGGTGAACTAGATGTAACATATATTAAAAACTAAGGTGTCATAGGAGAAGAAATATTTGGATTGATGTTTTCATATTCATATTTTTTATGTTATCATAACTATTATGGTTTTATTATTTGGTTGAAATAGGATCACATAAATGAAGTTGAGAAAGTTATGTATCTTGAAACTACTATGTCTAATAATAGAACAAGGGAGCATACTTATTATAAAGACCAAAACTTCTCATATATAGATATTATATCTCAATCAATGAATATTCATTACATAACATAATGATCCATGCAAGAATCATTTAGGTTTAGTTCCTTTGGATACTTAGAAACATAAAAAACTATTTCATAGTTGAATAAAATATTCTCGCACTAATTTATTCATACCTAGAACCCTTCATAGACTTTTCATACATAAATCCTTTCTTCATAACTTGGGGAATAAAACATAATAAAAGTGAGCTCATATTATCAATAAGGTTAAACAAGGTAGATATCAATGAACACATAAGAATAACATGATCATAAGAACATGAGAATGTGATATTAACATTTAAAAATCATACTCTATGTATAATAGATCATAAACTTGAGTCAAGGAAAAACATTTGGTAGTTCATAAGGCATGAATCATAAATGAATCAAATTACATAAGCCATGAGAGAATAAAATTAGTGTAAAACATATATTTGTGTCATACATATAAGAATTGAAAATTAATTCCATAGTTTTCAAGTATCATTTTCAAAACTATCATAGTGGAACAGGTTCACTCTCCAAACCATCATAGTAGTCAAGGTTCACTCTCAAGATAATCATAGTGGAAAAATCCCCTTACTAATCTAGGTTTACTCCCATTTTAAATCCTATTTATCTCATGATATATCAATATTTACCCAATTCATTAGAGGTAGATATAGGTCATATCTATCACATAATGAAAATTATACATACATGTGACACAAGATCATAAAACATTCATCATATCAGAACCCATTAAAATAAATAGGATTCATAAAAAATTCATTATAGAATAACCTATGTAAAATAGATAAATTTCATAATAATTTCTTCATTTAATCAAAGCATGTCCCATGGAAAAAGAAACAAGTTTCATAAGAATTTTATCATGGTATAACCCATTGAAGATAAATGGGTTTTATAAACATATTTTCATCATAAATATAAAAAATTCAAAGAAATAATAAGAATTTTATCCTTGGATAATATCCCTAGTAAAATATAAGTAACCTAAAATGATTTCATCTTAAATGGAAAATTATTTTGAATGATAATTTGGAAAATTTATTGAGGAAAATAGAATTTTCACTTTGAGAATCACTTTTCAAAACAAAAATTTCATAAAAAAATTTCAAAATAATTTTATTTAGAGGTAAATTAAAAATATATATAATAATATTTAAATAATTGATCGTTCATGATGATGTAAAATTATTTTCATATCATACACATTTAAAAACAAATATTCCTTTCATATGTTTGATAGAAGTAAAAAATACCTCATTCAGAAAATGATAAAAATATTATTTTAAAACCATTTTTAAAAAATTATAAAATGGATAAAAATTTATTTAAACCTTATTTATATAATAGTAAAAAATTTCTTTGAAATGTCTTTAGAAAACATGGATATGGAAGAAAAAGTTTTTTCGACCGAAGTGAGAAATAAAGTCAGTTTTTCTTTAAAAATATTATTTCGGTTACTTGAATTCATAAAGAGAGTAAAATGAAGGAAAAATATGTATTCTAAAGAAATAAATAGGGGAGAATAAAATTCATTAAGTTATTTAGAATTATATTATATTATTTTATCATTGAAATCATAATCATAAACAATCCAAACAAATAATATGATTGTAACATCAAACCCTTATCAGTTTGGTAACCATTGAATCACCATCCACATGAAATAAATACATCAATAAAAACATTAGGAGTAATTATAAGACTTGTATTCATGATATAATATTCCTAAGGGTTATTATATACACCTTATAAAATAAGATGGGCACATAGCATAACATATGTATCAAAGAAGGAAACTTGAGATAAAAAATCCTTACCTTAAGTCTCAAATTCGTTCATACATGTTCAAATCTCATTAATAATGAATATAATTTTATTATAAATGTTTTTAAAAATAATAATCATATGTATCATACTATATATGATTTAAATATAACCATTTATTACCTATTTATTAACAATTCCTAGTTAAAATCTTGTTTCAAGTAATAATTGTATCATTTTTATATACGTTTTGGCATGGTACTATTGTTCATTTTAATTTGATCATGGTAACATAATATCGATAAATTTAAACATGATTAAAATATAATGTATATTCACTATATATTTATTTATATTAATTTATTAAATTAAGATATAGAAAATAAATTACATTATTTATAGTGATGGTAGGTCGAACGTACGCATGAACGTTGTTTCCATTTTCTAAATGGTTTAAATGAAAGAAAGGTAAATAATATATTAACTTTAAAGAATCATTTTTATGTAATATATATAAGACATATTTTCCGTTATCTTATCCTTATTAGTTTCCTTGTTGACAAAAAACTGAAGAATGAATAACATCGCTTCGCAAGGCTATAGTGCGACATACACACACACACACACACGACGTTGTCGTATTCCCAAGAATTGGAAAGTAAGAAGGTATATACGATATTATAATTATTGAATTATAATAATTTTATAAATATCAAAAACATATGTCAAATCTATAATTATATCTACTAATGGGATTTAGTTATGGAAAATGAATTACATCAGTTCGTGAGGTGGTAGTCCGCCATAAACACGTTTGAAGGTTTTGTTTCCCATTTGATAGAAGAGTAGATTAATATAGGTTGTTACATTAAAATAATAACATATAATTATGTAAAATATAATTTTGTTAATAAATAATCATATTTTTAGAATAATTTAAGGATGTGGAAGAATGAATAAAATAAAAACACAAGTTTAAGAATTTTACCTCTTCTTTAGAGAACCTCTTTATCTTTATAACTAAATCCTTCTTATGAGGGTCCACAAATAAATATAAGGACTCTTGGATGTGTTTATGGAATTAATTAATGTATTTTTATCATATTTTATGAATTAAATGGATTTTTAAGTGTTAATAATAGAGGATAGGGGTGACCTTTTATAAGTAGGGGAGAGGACAAACATGGAATTCTTGAAAAGAATAAAGCGTATCTATATTTTTTACATGCCAAAAAGCTCTAAAATGGGTCATTATAAAACCTTATAGTTTATAAGGTCTTAATATGGCTATAAAATGTGAGTTTTATAAGTTTATAGTTCCTTTTACCACTTATCTTTTCGGTTTAAACCCCTGGTAAAACTGTTTTAACCTTAATTATGGAAATTAATTTTTACTATTTTTATTATTAATTTTGAAGGAAAATTAACTTGACCATATTATATAATATTAATTATGATTATTAAATATATGTAATCCTTTTCTAAAAATTCCAATCAAATAAGTGGAAATTTTTAATTTAAAATTAAACCTACAGACATGATGAAAAAGAGGTTTTCCAAAGAGAAAATGTCCATAAGTGTAGAAAGTTTTGATTTCAAAATTTAATATAAAATTGTTTCTAATTATCTAATTTGAATTAATAAATATGTAATAAAATCAATATTACTTTTAAAACCATTTTAAAAGAATTGAACTTTATAAATTATTTAAATGAAAAGGCAGTTTTTAAAAAAAATAGTATTTTTTCTATTCATTAAATAATTAGTCTTCTCAAAAAATTCTCAAAAAAATACAGAAAGATAATTTTGAAAATTTAGATTTAAAAATATTAAGTTTTTTTAAATAAAACTTTAAAATTAAAAAAAATAATTTTATTATTTTTCTACAAAATGAAATAAAAACATTTTTTTAAAATAGTATTTTCAAAACATATAAATACTTGACTAAAAATTAAGTAGTTTTTTTATAAATATTTTTTCATTATATATAACCATTATACTAATATTTAAAAATTTATTATTATTATTAATACCACCAAGTTTAAAAGCTAGATTATAACGGTCTTTTATTTAATAATAATATTAATAATATATTTTGGTTCATTAAAAACTCGATGTGTGTAATGAAAGCTGTCAAAAAAATAAATTTACTTCTAAAAAAATCATTAAATAGTGGGGTTTTACATTCTATACCCCTTAAAATTAATTTCATTCTCAAAATATTTTCAATTTGGTACAAACAACTGAATATACGTTTGTCTCATTACATCCTTAGGTTCCCACATAGCTTCCTCAAATTAGTGGTTTCTCCACAAAACCTTGACAATGTGATTGGTCTTGTTACGTAAAACTTTCTATATATGATCTATAATCTCCATCAGTTGTTATTCAAATGAAATATCATGTTCCTTTGGTAAAACCTCAATTTTATTACATATAATGGACCAGTTATGTACTTCCACAAGACAGATACATGGAACACATCATGGACTTGAGAGAGGTTCGGTAGAAGTGCCAATCGATAAGCTATCATCCCAATAAGATAAATAATTTCAAAGGGGACAATATAACTAGGGCATATTTTCCATTTATTTCTAAATCTGAATACCTTCTTCCATGTAGAACCTATTAAAAAAATATTTTCTCCAACTTTAAATTCCATATCACGCTGGCGATTTTCAATATAAATTTTCCGTTGAATTAATGTTTCCCTTGTGTGTTATTGAATAACTATAACCTTATCTTCCATTTCTTTAGCTATATCTAATCATAAAAGATTTATTTATAAACTTTCAACATAATAAATTAGAGTTCAACACTTATTTTCATAGATGTATTCATATAGATCCATATGAATGTTTGATTGAAATCTATTATTGTAAGAAAACTCTACTAGTAGAAGGTATTGATCCCAAACTACTTTGAAATCCATAAAACAATATATCAGTATATTCTATATGGTTTTAATACTTCTCTCAAACTAAACATATATATTAGGATGATATGAAGTGATAAAACTCAAATTTATATTATTATCATGCTGAAGACTTTTCCAAAACATTGAGTTAAAACTCATATCCCGATCACATAAAATTGAATGTGGTAATCCATGCAACCATACTATTTTATTAATATATATTCTGGTAGGCTAATCCAGAGATAAATTTTCTTTGATAGTGATGAAGTGTGATGGTAATTTATGGTGATATACTATAACCCATATAGAATTTTTCCATTTATATTTTTTGGGAATATTGACAATAAAATACATTGTGATGTTTTCTCATTTTCATTCTGGTATGGGTAATGATAATGACAACCCCTTAGACTTTTTTCTCTCGTCATTAACTTTATAATATAATAAGCACCAAGATATAAACTCTAAAATATCTATCTTCATTCCATCCCACCAGAAATACTCTTTTATTTCTCAATACTTCTTTGTACTTCTAGGATGAATAGAGAATGAAGAACTATGAGCTTCCTCTAATAGATATTTATTTAAATATGGTATATATAGAACACATGCATGGTTCTTAAACCTTATCATTACATCATGATCAATGTCAATCTCGTGAACATTTATCACTTTCTTTCGTAGCTACATATCAACCTTTTATGCCTCCTTTATTCTCACATGGATAGATGTTGAATGCTTATTTGATAAAGACATGATTTATACCCTTACTTACATATTTCAAGATCTGTAATTTTAAAATCCATAAATATTGGATCTTTTTATTATCCTTATCATAGATAATTTAGTGTGATCCTTTTGACTCAAAGCATTGGAAACCTTATTTTCTTTCCCAATGTAGTAATTTATTAAACATTAGTAATCATTAATCAACTACAACCATCTTCTATAGTTCATATTAAACTCCTTCTATATGAATATGTACTTTAAAATTTTGTGATATATATATATCCCACTTTTATTGATAGGGATAATTAATCTATATCTTTAATTCAAAAAATATCATTATTGACTCTAAATCATGGGTTGGTTAATGTTACTCATAAACCTTTAATTTTCATTAGTAATAAGATATAACCATGTCATTATGCATTAGAATGCATCCTAATCCCTTATTGGATGTGTCAATATATATTAAAACCCCTTCTCCTCTATAGGGTAATGTCAGCACAAGTGTACTGACTAATCTTCTCTTTAGTTCCTTGAAATTTTTCTCTCATTCATCTATCCAGAGGAACTTGGATTCCATTTGAGTTAACTTGGTGATTGGATTATATAGTCCTAATAAATTATCCAAAAATATTTTATAATATCAAGATAAACCAAGAAAACTATAGATCTCAGTCACCATGGTTGTTCTGGTACAAATTTCAAAAGCCTCCTTCATTAATGGATCTACCGATATATCCTCTCTCGAAATTATATGGCCCAAAAATGAAACCTTTTGTGGCCAAAATTCATAATTTGTAAATTTTGTATACAGTTTCTCTTTCCTTAGGGTCTTTAGTTCAGTTCTCAGTTGATCTTCATGTTCATAATTTCTCTTTGAATAAATAAAAATATCCTTTATAATGACTACCACAAACTGATCAAATTAACCACTAAATACTATATTCATTAAATCCATGATGCTAGTGGGGTCATTAGAAAAACCAAATGGCATCACTATATACTCATATTGTCCATACCTTACATTGAACACTATCTTGCACATATCCTCTTTCTTGACCCTCAATTGATGATATACAGAATGAAATTAAATCTTGGTAAATTATTAAGCTCTGTAAAGTTGATCAAATAGGTCATCAATGTAGGATAGAGGATAATTTTTCTTGATCATGATCTTTTTTATATCCTATTAATAAAGGTAAAGTCACATATATCCATATTTCTTTTAAAAAAATAGATCAGGTGCACCCCAAGGTGACACATTCGTCCAAATGAATCCCTTTTCATGAATCTCCTAGATTTGTTTTTTGAAGACCTGCAACTCAATTAGGTACATTCTATAGGGACTCTTTGAAATAGGTATGGCCCCAAGAATGAGTTATATTGGGAACTCAACATCATGTTTTGGGGGGAGACAAGGAAACTCTTTTGTAAAAACATCATAAAACACTTGTTCAATAGTCATACCATATATTTTTATTTTATCTTCAAAAATATGTGATAAACACACTTTTTTAATAGGAATAAAAACCAATAAAATGGATTTTATTTCCATCATAAGTTCATATTTATCTTCACACTGATAGACGATCTTATCTTTGTTCAGAATATCAAAAGTGAATTCCCTTCAATTTTAATTTATATGGAATTTATATAGTAAAATTTAATCCATTACTAAGATAGCATCAAATTAAATGAGAGGGAGAATAAATATCCTTTAAAGAATCACATTCCCACAATATTAAATTGGGGGATAATCAAATAATTAAGATGTTATTGTTATTTCATTAGGGGTTTTCACTATTAATTCAACATATAATCATTGGAGTGGAATTTTGATACCCTTATAAGATTCTTCAGATATAAAAGAGTTAGTAGATCTATAGTCAAATATGACATTAAGAGTTCAAGAGTAGATACTAAGTATACCTTTCACCACGTCGTTATTTCACTAATCTAAAATAGTTATCACATAATATTTCCCTACATATCTCATCTTAAGAGGTTACTAATATATATCATCATCATTAACCTTAATATTTGGTAATTGTTAGGTATAATTTCCATACTACTTTCATTTGAAACACTGGAGTGTGTGTGGTACATTTTGTAGAGCATTCTTTCTATTCACATCATTAGATAACTTATTTCAATCACTTTCAAATTAAATTACTTTAGGACCTTCATTTCCACACTTAAAATATTTACTAATTCCCTTAATACAATTTTCTTTATATTTCATTCCACACTTTGAGTATAAAAGAAATCTAATATTATTTTCTCCATGGTTTTTAGAGTTTCCTTTGAATTCCATCATTGATTAATTATCAAAACCATGTGATTTATGTGTAAAACCAAACTCTATTTCTACCTTGTAACATAATTAATGATATCATCATAGCTATTAAAGTCCCTTATGGGCAACGACCTTTATAAAAATGGGTTTAAGCCATTGAGAAATCGATCAACCTTACTTTCATGTTGGATGATAATACCAAAATCATACCTCAAAAGTCTTGTAAATTCACCTCATATGTACCCAAAGATTCATAATACTTCTATTTTAACTTAGGTAATTAATTCTATATTTTCATGAAAATAATAAGAATAAATTACTTAATGAAAACAAAATTAAACTAATCTCATTAAATGGATTCAATTTCATCATGTTGACATGTATTCTTGATATTATTCCACCATTGATCTATATCACCTTCCAAATGATAGACATCCAAGATTATTTTTCATGATCCAAACACTAGAGAATGGAAAATTTATTTTCAAATGGGACCTATCCATTTCTCATCAACTAGTGTATCAGTAGAACCACTAAAAAAAGTTGTTCATTGACTCATGAATGACTCAACATAATATTGTTACCATATTTTATCATTTGGAAGTTCAACATGATTCATATATTGAGAAAGTTGTGTGAGTATATAAATGCTATTTTTTATTCTATATCATAAAACATTTGGTTTTCTAGGAGGAAAATAATTTCATTATCCATATCACTTAGCATTAACATGGTTTTTTTTTGGGTTTTATCCATTGACTAAAAAAACACAGTGTAAGCAACAATAATCATAGAGGGAAACCACATAATCATTAAAAATTATTATAAGATGCCTAAATCAAGACACCTTCATTTAAATCTATGACACATCAGGATTAACCTATTTCATTCATGGAAATTATTCAAATCCTTTATAGTGGTTCAAAAAGATAATTTTAATTAACCAAACCATATCCCCTTGGAGTGTCAAACTAGGTTTCCAGTAAAGTTTGATGTTCTATACCAGGTAATACTTGAGTCATGCTTGACATGCCTCTTTTAGAGTTATTTCCCCTAGGTACATATTTTCCAAAACCATGACTACCTGTAGCATCCATATAGTTTGGTATTTTTAGTAAAACAGAACTCTTTTATTTACCATAACTTAAGATGTTCTCAAATACTTAGAATTATCCTAAGTCTTCTCACTAATGTTTTCTCATGAAAGTTTCTAATGTTTTAACTAATCCTTTCTATGATACCAACTATAAAGACCCAATATTCTCATACATATATATTACATCTTAATATATGAATATTCATTACATAACACAATTATTCACACCAAAATCATTTATATCTAGTTCCTGTAGAAGTTTGGAAAATTAAAAAATGGTTCATCGGTGAACTATATCTTCACACATTAATTTCTTCATATCTATCACCCTTATTAGACCTACCATACATAAAATCTTTCTTCATAAACTGGGGTACTAAACATAATAAAGGGTGATCTCAGATTCCTGGTAAGTGTAAAAAAGTTATAGTTCAATGATCACATAAGTATAACATGAGCATAAGGTCATGAGAATATGATCATAACATTTTAAAACCATACCTTGCATATCATTGATCATAAACTTATGTCATGGAATAAATATTTGTAGTTCATAAGATATGAATCATTAAGTAATTAGATTATATAAGTTATGAGATCATAACATTTGTATAAGACATTGATTTATGTCATACTAATAATAATATAAAATCATTTTCATAGTAGTCAAGGCTCATTTCCAAAACTATCATAGTGAAATGGGTTTAATTATAAAACCATAATACATATCAAGGTTCACTCCCAAGACAATATTAATGGAAAACTTCCCTTACTGAACTGGGATTACTCCCCATTCCAGTCCTATTTATCACATGAGATGTCAATATTCACCCAATGCATTGGAGGGATATATAGGTCTCACCTATCATATAATGAAAACCTTACATACGAGTACCACAAGATAATAAAACATTCATCATATTAGAAACCATGAAAATAAATGTGTTTCATAAATATTTCATCATAGAATATCCTGTGGAAAATAGATAGGTTTCATAATCATTTAACTA
This sequence comes from Viscum album, assembly GCA_963277665.1. Taxonomy (NCBI): domain Eukaryota; kingdom Viridiplantae; phylum Streptophyta; class Magnoliopsida; order Santalales; family Viscaceae; genus Viscum; species Viscum album. Next base: position 323,578,348 of record OY728132.1, read on the forward strand.
TTATATAAAAGCATAAACTATGGAAAAGGAACTGGGTTTCATAAGCATTTTATCATGGTATAACCCGTGTAAGAGAAATGTGTTTCACACAAATCTTTTCATCATAAATATAAAACATTTAGAGAAATAATAATAATGTTATCCTTTGATTATATTCCAATTAAAACATAATTAATATCAAAGGATTTCATCTTATATGGAAAATTATTTTGAAATATCACTTGGAACATTTCTTGATGAAAATAGCCTATACACTTTGAAAATAAATTTTTAAAACAAAACATTCATAAAAAATTAAAAATTATTTTATTTGAAGACAAATTTGGAAACATTTAAAGTAATATTTAGATTGTTTATCGGTCATGATGGTGTAAAATTATTTTCATTTCATGCGCGTTTAAAACAAATATTCCTTTCATATAATCAGTAAAGTTCAAAAGTACCTTGTTCAAAAAACAAAAAAAATATTCATTTAAACACATTTTTTAAAAAAACTTGGGTAAAAATTTATTTAAAAAATATTTTTATAATATTAAAAAATTTATTTAAAACATTTTTATAAAACATTGACATGGAAGAAAAAGGTTTTTCGACTAAAGAGAGAAATTAAGTTGGGGTTTCTTAAAAAACATTATTTTTTGTTTCTTTCATACATATGAAGATACAAATGAAGGAAAACACTTATTATAATGAAATAACCAGAGGAAAATAAAATTCATGAATTTATTGAGAATTAGATCATAATTTTTAATTATTTAAATCATAATCATAAAAAATCCTAATAAACAATGAGATTTTAACATCAAACCCTTACCACTTTGGTGACATTTGAATCATAAGCTCCATGAAATAAATACATAAATAAAAGCTTTAGGTATCATGAAAATAATTATATTCATAATATAATAATTCAAATGGTAATTATATAAACCTCATAAAATAATATAGGTGCATAACATAACATATATCTCAAAGAAGGCAATTTGAGATAAATATTCCTTACCTAAAGTCTTAAATTCTTTAATACATGTTTGAACATCCTATATAATAAATATAAGTTTATTATACAAGTTTTAAATAAATATACTCATATGTATCATACCATATATTATTTACTTATGACCTTCTATTGCTTATTTATTAACAATTTCTTTTTAAAATCATATTTTGGTTAATACCATTTCATTTTTCGAGTTTGTTTTTATTTGTTACTATTGGTTATTTTACTTTGATCATGGTTCCATAATATCCATAGTTTTAAACATGATATAAACGTAATATATATATATATATTATTTATTTATTTACAGTAATCCATTAATGTTAGAGATATAAAATAAATTACACCATTCATGGAGACAGTAGGTCGTACATACGCATAAACAAAGTTTCCATTTTCTAAATTGATGAAATGAAAGAAAAGTAATTAATATATTAAATTTTCAAAATAATGTTTGTTCATATATATATAACATATTTTCATTAAACCTATCCTTTTTACTTTCTATGTAAAGTGTAAATAAAGAATACTTTACAATGCTTCGTCAGGCAGTAGTCTGTTGTATACACATTCGACATAATCGTATTCCCAAGGAATGGAAATTAAGAAGGTATCAGTGATATTATAGTTTAAGAAGTTTAATAATTTCACAAATATCGTATAATTATGTTAATTCCATCATTTATCTATCCTTGATATGTGGTGATGGAAAACGAATTACATTGGTTCGTGAGGCGGTAGCCCATTGTACGCACGATTGATGATTTTATTTTTCATTTGATGAAAGAGGATATGGATATAGGTTATGACATAACAAAATAAAATCTCAGAATAATTTTGATACTAGTTTTATTATATTATCATTTTTGGAGAATATTTTAAGGATTTTTAAGAATAAATAATTTAAAAACTCAAGTTTAATAATTTTAACTGTTCTTCGGAGAACCTATTTAGGTTTATGCCTAAATCATTTTTTTGGAGGATTCCTTAATAAAAATAACACATCTAATATTTGGTGAGGTAAGTATGGAATTTATTTGGGTAGGGATATTCAGAACTAAAAGGTTTTGGAATTGTGAAGAAGAGAGGAGAGGGGTGGCCTTTTAAAAGTGGGAGGGAGGACACACTTGGAATGTTTTAAAAGAATAATGTATAACCAAGTTTTTTACATTAAAAAAAGATCAAAAATGGTTCATTGTTAAATATAACAAGCGATAAGGTCTAAATAATTCAATAAAAATTTATTTGGAAAATTTTATAAATTATTCTACCCCTTGTTTTTTTAGTTTTACCCCTGGTAAACCCATTTTAACCTAAACCGAGGTAATTAATTTTTGTCGTTTTTACCATTCATTTCGAACAAAAATTAAGTTGAAATTATTATATAATATTAATTATTCACATTTAAAATATTTAATAGATTTTTATAAATTATATTTATATAAGTGGAAATTTTTAATTTAAAATTAAACACGTAGTCGTGATGAAAAATTGGTTTTCCAAAGAGAAAATGTCCATAAGTATATAAAGTTTTAATATCAAAAGTCAATATGAAATTGATTCAAATGAACTAAATTAAATTAATAAATACATAATTTAACTAATTATTCTTTAAAAAAAATTAAATAAAATTAAATTTCAAAATTATTTAAACAAAAAGGCAGTTTTTAATAAAATTTTATATTTTTTTATTATTCAATGAAAAATTAATCTTCTCATTAAATTTTCAAAAATTCACTCAAAGTTAATTTTGACATGTTGATATAAAAAATGAATTTTATTTTAAAGAAGTCTAAAATTTGGAAAAATTACATTTATATTTTCACAAAATGTAGTAAAAAAATACATATTTAGAAAATACTATTTTAAAAACATATAATGATTTTACTAAAAATTATGAACTTTTTTAGAAATATATTTTATTTAAAAAAACCATTATAATTAATATTTAATTTTTTTTATTCCTATTCATACCTCCTATTTTAACAACTTGGTTATAATGGTCGTGTTTAAATAGTAATATTAATAATATATCATGGTTTGTTAAAAACTCGGTGTTGCATGTAACACAAGCTATCGAAAACATTAAATTTATTTAAAAATATATATAAAATTTTATATTTTTGAACTCATATGGTTGATAATCATATATTATTCTTATTATGATAGAAAATTTCAGTTTCCTAGTCTTACCTAAGGTAATTAGGTTGATAACATAATAGAAATTAAATTTGGATACTCTTCGCTATTCTCATTAGTGAGTGATATTTTTTTGACATTCTACTATTTTATAAAATTTATGAGAACTATATGAAACATATATGGAATGTTATTAATTAATTTTTATTTAAATTTTTGAAACATATATTAAATGTTATTAATAACATTGAAAAGTGATTTTATGAAAAAGTTGTATTTTTTGGGATAAATGTTGAAGAATATATGGTTGTGGCCTGCACAACACATATGATTAATATATGAGTGATGTTAAAGTAATAAATTGTTTATTAATTTTGATAAAATTAGTATTTATAGTCTATGAATCAATTTTTTTTAATAAAAAATTGATCTATGTTATTTTTTGGTGAATTTTATCCCATTTTTTGGATTATGATAATGATTAATACATTTAAGGATTAACTATAGCGTTAATTTTTTAAGAATATATGATTACATTATGGTTTAATGTCATATATATTCAAATGGTTTTGGTAAATTTATGTTATAGACTATATATGATTAGGTTATATACATACTTAGGTATTTGATAGTTTGAAAGATTAATTTTATTTGAGTAATGATAAGTAACTTCATATACCCTAAGAGAGTAAGGTAGATGTCACAATAGAGGTTATCCCCTGAATGATAAATATTTTAAGAATACTCTCTTTTACATTCCTTAATGATTAGTAATTAAAATTCCATGGATATAATTTATTTATTTAGGGTGAATGTAACAACCTGATATTTCGCTCTATATTTTCTTTAGATAAATAATGTGTTTGATAGATTTCAGCACACACAACACCGAACTAAAATGAAATTATAATATGCTTGTATCTTTAAAACTAGAACATTGAATTAGTTTGAAATAAATAGGGCTAACCAACTTGGGAAATATATTAATATATATTTATAGGTTATTTTAAATAATTTAATTAATTCATTATTATATCTATCTTTTCCCCCAGGGTTCAGCTTAGTAGTAGAAATCCTCTGGGGTCTCGGTGAGATCTTAGGTTCGAGTCTTTACAAGTACTTACCTATTGAATAAAATGAAGTATATCAATGTTAAATTATGATTTTAATAAAATCTAATATTTTTATTAATTCTATCTTTATTGGTTTTTTATAAAAATTAAGAATAGGAAAAACTAGTATTTTAAAAATTATTTTCCTATAAAAACATTTTCTCATTATATTTTATTATTGTGTTAAAAGTTAAAATATAAAATTATATAAATTAAATTTTTGAAAATAAATTTTTTTATGATTTATAATGTCAATAATGGTTTATAGTGTATTTTGGGTATTTTTCTAAAAAGGTTGATTTTTAGGAGAATAGTGTAAAATACCAGTTTTGAAAATAACATGACATTAATTACATTATTAGTATGTAATTATGAATTATAAATTAATTAAAAAAATCTAAGAAAAAATATGTGTTTTATAAGTAAATTTATAATTTATAAATGTTGGTTATAATTTATGAGCCCATATTTTACATTTTAGAACTTGAGTTATATTTTTTCAAAAAATTATCTTAATATATTATGCATTTAGTATTTTAAATTAATTTTTATAAATTAAATAAAATTAATATAATTAACTTAATTTAAAATTTTTAATTATTAAGTAAAAATTATGTAATAATTACCTATTTATTTTTAATCATAAAGTATAAATTACTTTGGTAAAAACTAGTTAGCTCGGAAAAATCAAAAGGGGTAAAAAGGGTTTAACCAAGAGGTAAAGACCACAAACATGTTTAAAACATGTATGGGAATGGGTGGTTGAGTCCTTGATCAGCCTTATCCATTACAATATCAGTTATTTACCAATATTATGGATACTTTTCTTGAGAATGAAATCCCATTATAAAAAAATTTTGGGTATTTACAAAAATGTAATCCCTTTTCACTTATAAAAGGGGAAATCCTATCCTCAATTCCATTTACACCACATCGCAATTATTTTTTCCCATACTCTACCCAACCCTATACTAAACATTCCTACCCACATTAAATATTTTATTTACATCTAAAAAGACTATCCCTCATAGGAATAACCCTCTTCGTAAAGGAGATAATCCATGAAGCGAGGTATGAATTTGTAACCACTCCTTTATCATTTTTGTTTATTTATGTTTTATTATTCCAAAAAAAATCCATTAAAATATATTAAAATGATTAAATAAGTTTAATTATTATACTTTAACGTTATTATTATTATATTATAATAATTAATCACCTTTCCCTTTATCTTTAATAAAAAACAAAACCATCATTCGTGTGTTGTGTGGACGACCACCTCCACAAACTATCATGTTTGTTTTCTATCACCACCTAACATGGATAGTTTAAAAGTTAAATTTAATATATAATTATGATTTATATAATATATTTATGATTATTAAATGATAAACCATATTACCCCTCTATCTCGTTCTATAGAAAAAGTAATCATCTTCCATACATGGAACAATTGATTTCAATTTTTCTTTTCATCATCCCCTTACATGGATGGTCGTGAGAATAGTTTTAATGGATAAATATAACTTTAATGAAATCATTAGTGTTGTGAAAATACAATTTGGGTAACCTATAAACAATACGAGCAATAAAAAACTATGGTAAATTCAACCGTCCAAAAGAGCATTCTAAGAGAAAAAATGATTTCTTCATACTATGAAATAAAATTATTTATGTTATATTATTCTTATAATTATTTATAATATAGATATATCACACTAATAAACACAAAATAAGACAAATATTCTTCTGGTATAATTATATTACAAGTAAATCACTTCATACCCATCTATTAATTATGGTATTTTCTTATTTGGGTTAGTTTAACCACCTACTTGAACAATGCTATAAATTTATATCATGGATGACTATGGGAACTTAATTTATATTAGTATGTGATATGAATAAGAATATAATTATTTTTTTCATTCTTTAATGGTAATATAAAAATTTAACTCATTATTTAACAAAACACCTTTCGTTCATTATGAATCATCAAAACAAGCTCATCGACAAATTCAACTTTTAGGTTCATAAAAAAACTACCATGGAATGAAATTATAAAAATATAAATATTTATAAAACATCAATTATAATACCTTTCATGATATTTTAATGATTAGAGTTTGGATAAAAATGAATAAAAACTTCATTATTACAAAACTATTTCAAAACGATCAAAATTACTCTCACCTTATATCGAAAATAGATAAAAACGGACTAACATAAATGTAAATAATAACCATAAATTAAGTTTATAAATTTTTATAGATTAGAAAATTTTTCTTTGATGGTTGATTAATATAGATAATTTTTTTATAAAAGAGAATATAGAACATTTTCATTAAGTAATAATTGAGGTAAGGGTTTTCTTGGTCTTAATTCTAAACCTTTAAGATATAATATATTTTATGCACCAAGTTTTCTGTATATGGGGTATTTAATATACATGGATATATTATGATAATAATTTTTTTTATTTCATAGGATATAATAATCCAAATCATATTCCATTACTCAAAAGGCCATTGATTTAATTGTTACCCCAGTAGTTAAGACTTTTTGAAACTCAATTTTTGTTTAATGAGTTATAATATTTCATCATAAACTTTTCTTCAGTTCTTCCACCCTAATATTTTACTTTATAGTATCTTATATTATTATTTTTGAAAATAAATTTGTAATAAAAAATAAATTTTTACTATATGTATTTTCAAAGTATGAAAAGGGATCATTTCCTTTCATTATCAAATATTTTATATTTGGCTCATCATTTAATATAGAAAATTTTATTTCAGTTTCAAGTATCCTTTATTATAAATTATTTTGAAAAGTAAATGTTTTTAAAATCTTTCACTGAAAATTTTCAAATTTTAATTTTGAAATTGACATGTAAGTATTTATTTTATGTCAATGTTAAAAAAATCTAAAATATCTTGTATGTTTTCAACTCTATTTTAACTTCATATTCAAAAGGATTTTCACCCATGGGATTTATATTACCTGATTTATTATCTAATAAATAAATGTAGTTATATTTTTGGGGATTGAACTCATGGTATCAAATAATTCAATTATTGATCCCTTCTTGTGTGATTCTATTAAAAAACATTATTTTGTAAGTATGTTTTTTCTCTATGTCTACATAATTCTGAGTTTCCTTTGTTACACTTGGGATATGTTATTTTGAAATCATCTACCATATTTCACTGGTTGGATTATTTAATATCATTTTTTATGAAATATATGATCCATAATATCATTTTTCTATCCAAACCATCCCTGATTAATAGTCATAACTTTTACTCAAATGAATTCACTTTGTGAATACCATATTTTCTATTCGTTTGATTGAAGGGTGTTATCATAGATTATATATTTAAATTGATTGGAAAAATAATTATCTTAACCTTAAGAAATTTATTTATACGATATAAATACAATATTATTTAATGTGATTGAATGGTATTTACCTATAATATTATTAAATATCATTAGATACCCATTTATTTTCCATTAATTATCATGTTAATAATTTCTTTATGTGAATAAATTTGAAAAGGTTATGACACCCATTTTCTTCCATGGTTTTTTTATTTGATGAATCAAAACCATTTTATTTTCATTGGTTCTTTATGATGTGTATAATGAAACCTATTTTCTTACCTTGTATTATTTTTCCTACCAAAAGAAGATTATTTTCATTTGAATATTTTATTAAACCCATTTTATTCCCATGGGTTCTTTATGATTTGATAAGAGAATGTTTTTTTAATAAGAACTCATAAGAATTGATGAATTATGGGTGGGGTAATATACCTCCCTCTAATACATTGGTTAAGTATTTATATCTCATTAGATGGGTATTTACAAGTACATTTTAGTTTCTCATAAGCATAGGAACTGATGGTGTGGCTCATGAATGTAATGATCCCAATACTAATGTGTGTGCCATATTTTTTTGGTATAAAGATATTAATAAATATTGGATAATGTTTATTGGCTAATTATTCCATAATATCCTGAATCATGAAGTTTTCCTTATGCCATGATTCATGATCTATGATTTTAGGGGTGTAACTTTCGTATATATTCAAATTATACCCATATACTCATCTTATGGTCACTTATGATATTTTATTGTTAATGCCTATGTTTAAATTTTCTGAGTATATGAGATCACCCTTTTCTTATGTTTATATTTCCCTAGGTTATGATGAAAATTAATATGTAATATGTTTCTAGAATATTATCTTATGTGGAGGATATTTAGGAGATGTTGAAGAATTATAATGGATTCAATAGTGGGAAAATATCCATTTGATACAAAGAACATCAGTTTTATTGGTTAAATATTTATCTTAACTCTCCAAAACTCTTAACCTAAAAAAGTATTTGGAATGTAAAAGTTAAATTATTTGTGATAGATATAGAAATTATGGATGCTTATCAAATCGAGTGGGTAAAGTATGTTGTTTTTGTACCAGATATTGGATTTTGGGTTGGGGTGGCTCAATATTTCTTAAATAATGATAATCAATGAGCCTCCAGTATACTCAACCATCAAATGGACCACTTTATAGTGTTATTGGAATTTTTTTAGCCTTTAGTGTGATTTTATACTTAGAGAAAACTTCTTCGAAGAGTTGTAATGGTTATACTACATTAATGAGAGATTCATAGAGTTTGAAGACCATTTAAGAGATGTTGAGAGTAATGATTCTATATGTACTTCATATTTTTTAGTATATTATCATCCTAATATTGTCCTAGATTTTTTCAGTTTATGATGACATGAAACCAATAATTAACATTAATCACATGAGGAATTTTTCATAATCCTTTGGGATATTTAAAATTTTATGAGCCCTTATTCTTAGGGACATCTATGATGAGTTTCTCCCTACTAGTAGTTTCTAATACAAGTTATTCATACCCTTATTCGAGAAAGAATTTTTCTGGAGATTTTTTAGGATAAGATGAAGAGATAAGTTTAACTATCTCTTAACATCCCATGTATTGATAGGATCAAGATATTTCAGGTTTCACATGGAAAGAATCACAAGAAGTAAAATTGAGGACCAACCAAACCCAAAACACTAGTGCACTTTATAAAACTTTCTATTTTATTCTAGGTAATGGTCAATAGATAACATAATATTATCAAGTAAGGTCTGAGCTATTCCTAGATCTTTTTTTGAAGACTTTCTTGTAATTTTTCTCAATGGGTAGCAATTTCCATCCCATGATTCCCATAATAGGGTAAGGGGTACCACATTTATGGTGTTTGGGTGTATGTTATCTTAGAGATGATTAAATATTACTACACCATCCAGGGAAATTATCTACCAAGTGTTGAGATGGGTTTAATGGGGTGAATCATCCCATAGTCCCTACAGTCCAATCTAGTTTTTTCATAGTTAGATATCATTACATCTCGGTGGATAGGTCTCGATGAATATGGTTTTCACCCCTTAATTCACTATTAAGCTCACATTTTTGGATATTTTGAGAACATTAATGATAAATATATATTCCCATATCATAGAACATTCCATAGGTATTAATTCTCAATTCATGTTTACTCTATATGAGGCCTCTATTACAATAGTAGCAGCTAATATCATTAGTTCTAAACATGTGTATTCGTACTAAATCAAATTATAAGATGGAGTGCTCTTAGTGAGAGGTTTTGGGGTCTCTATATAATGTCCTTATATGTAATATTGGTTTTAGAACCAATTTTGGTGCATATAGAAGGTAACCCTGCCTCTTTATCATAGGTTTCATGATGTGAAACACCCCATTGTTCTACAAAATCTTTGGTTAATACAGATGTGTATATACATCAGTACTCCAATAAACCTTCTTTAAGTTAATGCTTGAGTTGGTTTTCCATTGAAGTATGCTCTATCATTAATCAAGTATTATCAAGGTGGGGTGCTAAGACTATTATCTGAACAAAAATTAGGACCTTTATTCTAGGCTAAGGGTTAAGTGTATGAGAAATCAAAGTCGAGAGATGATATCATTGACCTAGATTACGTGACTGATAAAGAGGGGACCTCTACTATTGAATTGGAAATATAATCCATGTGTATCTAGATCAAGATACCCACATAACACCACTGAATGTATCTTTTCCCTTAGATATTCATTGAATCTGCACTAATAAAACTTCAATAGAGAAAACCCCTCTTGGCATGGATATCCATCCATCCAATGGCCCGTAAGCCTTAAATTTTTATTTTATTATAATATAACCCCCTTTTGAGGGAATAAGGGAGAAACCAATACAGAATCCATGGACAAAAGACAAACCAAGACCCGAAGGTCTAAGAGAGTAAAACTAGAATAATAACATAGATCTTCCCCTTTCCATCATAAAATCGTAATGAAACACTTCACCATTGCATGGATATTGGAAAGCAATTTTCTTGTATATCCCATATTCAATTTCGATCTCATCTTAATTATATGTGAAAATCCTTCCAATAATCAGCCTAGTCCCAGAGTATATTATAGTTCCAATATATGAAGTAACCTCTGATGTTGAAGTTTATTCCTCGAACCAATATACTACATGAAATAGAATTAAAAAACAACCATGATTTGATCACTCAAACTACAATATCTAAGATAGGGAGTAAGAAAGACCACCTTAACCTGATATTTATGGTTTAGAGGATAGGTGGTGTTGATTATCAAGAGTTTTATTTTATTATATAGAAAACTATATCTATTAAAGATAAATTGGTTATTCTATAGAGAAATCTTAGATCTTTTAAAATCATGAACGGTTAGGTAGAATCCATAGAATGGGATAACAAGGTGTTGAATATGAAAACTGATAATGAATCATGACTTCATGAAAGGGTGGTCACTTAAAACATGGAAATAGATGAATATAAGGCTCATGTATAAAAAATTAAATCACATTTTTTTAAAGTAGAAATTGGAATAGATATCATAAAGTATTCAAATCAAGAACTTAATGTGATAATTGAACTGATGTGCCTGCTAGTTGAAGATGAAACTATTATATGAGAATATCTATGATAATTAGTCAATTCTTCCAATCAAACAATAGTTTATTTATAGCATTCGGCCATCCAAATATTTCCATGACCCTTATTCCTTATTTTATATTTATTATTCATTCTTTTACATATTTTCACATGAAGGATCTATCTTATGGATGTTCCTACCTATTAAATTTTATGAATAAAAATTATATTTTAAACTTATTAGTAAATATACAAGATTATTTGTTTCCTAGACTACTAGTAAATGTCAATATGAGAAAATAAAAAAGAGTAGAATCATGATAAATGAATCCACTTGAACATTTTATTGTAATAAATTAGGTAAATTATAACTTCTAATTTCTTAATTTAGGGATGATATGTATGAATCAATCCATTATCTTTTAAACATTTACCCTCATATGGATATAAGTAGGACATATATTACATCATATATACTATCACCATAAGTTAAGGGAATTACATAAGGAAAAGAACTATATAATTAAATTTCTTCTTGAATTTGTGTCCTTGGATGGATATAAATGGTCCATATATTACAGTACATTTACATACACTGTAATCCAAGGTTAGTCCATTAAGTTTACTTCCACTTGAACATGTCATCTTAGACTAATATAGGTGGGTTGGATCTGGTGGCACATATACCATCACCATAATGTAAGGTTAGTATTTTCATATACAGAAGATTTAAATGAATCACTATAGTGAATATCATGAAATGGTCTTGGAATTGGGATTTCATTGCTCAAAAGTGATAAATTATCTTGAAATCACACCTTTTTACATCTAGTATAAACTATCTAAACCAATATATATAAGTAAAACAAGGGTTATCTTTCTTTTTCCCATATAAATAGACCTAGATTGGGGAAGCTAAAACATTACATAAATAAATATTGCATCATTTTAGATGACTATTCAATATATTTCACAATAATGCATGCCCAAGGACTGTAAAGGATTGGGGTATTTGGATACTAGATATATAATCATCTTATTTCATGAATTATTATTAAATATATCCCACAAAATCTTATCACCTTATACACTTATTATTCATTCCCTACTTAAACATTTCTTTAAAACCTGGGGGAAAGAAACATAAGAAAGGCTGAGATTAAATGTTTATTGAGGGTAAACATGGGAGATATCAATAAAGGATCATTAGTGAGCATAAAATGATAATACGTTTATAAGAGAATTAGATTAAAATTATAAAATCTTACCCTAAAATTCATAGATCATAAACATGAATCATAACATAATTCCTTGTAAGTTCATAAGATATGAATCATAAGATAACCAAACATAATGATCTGTGAGAATATAACTTTAATATAAGAACTTGTCATAAGAGAGTGGAATAAAGTGTAGAATAATCATAATCATAGGATTAATTTTTCATTGTTATATACCAATACATTCATCAAATTTTTTTCTTGGTATAACCACCCATGTACCCTCTTTGAGCTTGGGATAACCTCCCATGTACCATCTTTTAGGCTTAGGATAACCACTTGTATACTCTCTTTTGGGCTTAGGATAACCTCCCATGTACCCATTGAGATCATTAACTACCCAATTAATTATAGGGATATAACATACATGCACAAAACATAATCATAATCCATTCTTATTCATTCCAAGATATATTGGAAATTTTTATCATTTTATAATATATTAACCCTTGGAAAATGAAAACTGGATTTCATCATCCTAATCAATAACCATCTAGAAAAATAATAAATATGGTAACATTGGATCATATCCCCAGTAAAACATGAGTAACATCAAAAGGTTTTTTAATATATGATACATTGGACCCACACTCACAAATTCGTTGTCATAAACACATACTTCACATATCATCTTTGATACCAACTATAGATTCCTGGACATAACTATCCAATAGTTACATGACATAAATAAAATATTTCATTTCTTTCATTCCTAATACATTTTAAGTTCAAAACCTTAGATAATTAGGAAAAATAATAAACTAATAAATATCATGTTATTTTTATTAAATTGATAATTTTTCACATTATGTATGAAACTACTTAATCCATAATGAGTCTTAAATATCTCCCAAAAATTCTTCCATGCCTACTATCCTTATAAGGATATCATGTGAACTACTTTTCTTCATAACCTTGGGAATATAAATATAATAAATGGGTGATCTCAAACACTCTCTAATAGTTACATATAACTAAAGGTTTAAAAAACATAATCATAGAACGTATATTACGACCATAATAAATAAGAAACATGAATCCAAAAATCAACTAGAACAGAGATCATGTTATATACATGACAATAAATGAAAACATGGATATAAAAAATACTAATCTTATACTTAGAGAATGAATAATTATATACTTTAAAAAAATATAGTCATTACATTATACCAAGAGATTTAATTATTTTCAAGACCTAAGTCAAGACATCTTTTGGAATTGGTTAGGCATAAAACAAATACCCAAACATGTTTTACCTCATGAGACACGTTGATGAATTTAGGGGGTATATATTTTTGGGCCCCACTTATCATTTGATTAAGTCCAATACAGTCACCATAAGATCCAATAATTATTTTTATACAATAACTTAAGGAATCAATTTATAAATAATAACTTGGATTTTCATATAACGAAATATATAGAATAAAAAAACATAATCAACCTCCATTAGTAATCAATAATCATCAAGAGTATCAATATTTCACCCTATGTCAATAAAAGGGATAACGTGATCATAACCCATCCAGATAAAGAATGTGTATGGTCAAACAATACATAATCAAATTTTTAATAATAATATATATTGTAACAACAACATATGAAATTCCAATATCTTTCTCCCATACTAATAAATAAACATTCATCCTAGGTGAGCATCTTACAATCCAAATTTTCAAAATGAGATATTCATACCATATAGGGTAATTAATATATGTTTAAGTCAATTATAGAATAAAATGATCATAAGAAATACATATAAATAAAGTGGATGGTTAAAAAATAACATATCCCTAATGTAATAAAGGAATCATTAGAGGGTGTTGACATAAATGAAAAACACCCTCATAGAAATAATTCTTCGGACAATATCACAAATGATGGGATCAAGAATAAAATTATTCAATACCATGAGTTAAATCCACTAAATGATAATATATATATATATATTAGATGATAATTAATTGAACATAAACCTCATTAGATTAAAACTTTTTTAAAATGATAAGTTAGATGAAAGTGAAACTTAAAATATATTTTTGAAAACATTTTTAACATTAATGTGAAATAAATATTTACATATTTCTTTCAAAGGATAAATTTTGAAAAGTTTTTGTGAAATTATTTTAAAACCTTTAATTTAAAAATAATATCAAATGATTTATCCAATAAACGACATAAAGTTTATCTTGAATAAATGAGGATATCAAGATAAAACATGTGAATGTGAAAGAAAAAAATCTTTTTTTTTTTCAAAATAACTTTGTTTAAAAATCACATTGTTAGAAGAGTAAAAAACATTAATTTATATTAAAACATAATTTTCCCCAAGAAGATTATAAAATTACATGTAGTAAATGGTTATTTTTGGATAATAGAACAATATAAAAATCAAATTTCAATATGAAACATTATAACTCAAAGAAAGAAGATTTGATTTATCAATATCCCTTATGGAAAACATAATTCAGGAATCATGAAAAATTTGAAATGGATTTTATGTGGTTAAAATGTATATAATTATAGAATAACATATAATAAAATAAAATATAATAATATAACCAACTTATATGAAATAATTTCCTATGAATTATCATAACTCAATGAATAAAATTTGAGTTGCTAAAAAAACCTATGATTGGGATAACACTTGAGTCAAAATATATTAGAAGAAAATGAATTGATTTGTATTAGATTATATAATTAATTAAAATTATATTAGGTATAGAAAATTAATGGTATAGTAAACTAGTATAACAATAAACAAAGTAAACATAGTTTATAACATGTATCATGTCTCAAAGAATCAGAATTGAGACCAATAAAGCACTAGTGTCTTGAGTAACATATTAATCAATGACCTTAGAAATATAGGGTTTGTAATTAAACTTCGAATAATAGGATTAAAAAATAATTCATTATATTAAATCACATATAGGTTTTTTATACACCACATAATAAATTAGGATCATAATATAAAACATGTCTCAAAGAGAGGGATTTGAGATTAAAACTCATACCTTAGTCCTGATTTATTCTGCACTTGGACCAAGCTTCCTAAAAAAGGATTTTTTTCACTAATAAAATACCCCATAAAATTATTTATAACTATAAACATTTATAGTTGTCATTTATTTTCATTATATACATATAAATATTAGTTATTTTTTATCTATTTTCAATACTGAGTGTAAGTAATCTTAATCACTTTGAACTAGTTTCATAAAAAAAATTGTTGGTGTTCATTATTGTTAAAATTTTAATCATTCCAAATTAATTAAATTTAATAGAATAGTAGTTAAAATATAATTTATAAATCTATAATTTCATTTCATGATAGTTTTGGTTATGGTCCATGAGGTTTAAATTGGCAACAGGTATGTTTTGGTGTTTCTTAATAAATAAAGGGTGATTTATTAATTAATGGGTTAAATATCCATAAAACCATACCAAAACTAGAAAACATTATTTAAATATTTATATCATATTGTACCATTAAATTATCTCTCATGTTCATCCATGATATAAATTCATAGTATTATTTATGTGGGTGGTTAAATAAATCCAAACATCAACCCGCAATGATTAATGTGTGACATGATGTGGTTTAGTTGTAATATCATTATAATAAAAGCATAATGATATTATATTATTATTATCAGTGTTACATATGTGAATTAAAAAGGATTTTAAAGAGAATATAATTTATATAAATTCAATACTTATAAATAATAGATTGTTTTCCACTTAGTTTGATCGCATTAAATGATTAAATTGATGATAATTGTTTGTTAATTGTGTTGTTAATAGGTTATAAGGTTTTCAAAAATAGAAAATTAATTATATCATAAACATAATATCTATACCTTAATAAAATCATTATAACCATCCATGTAAGGTGGTGATGAAATGGAAAAACAAATATCAATCATTCCATGGAGCCAGTAGTCCACATGTATGCATTATTGACGATTTTTTTCCATAGAATGGTAGAAAGGAGTAAAATGGTTTATTATTTCAGAATCATTGAAATGATATAAATATCATAATTATTTATTTAATTCCTATTTTATAACTACCTTGTAATGTGTTTAAGTAAAATTTAAATTCATAGTATCGTGGAGGGGTTAGTTCGCACAATGGACAAATTATGGTTTCGTTTTTTTTAATAGAAAAGGGAAAGAAATATTAATGATTATTAACATAAAATAATAAAATTAAATATATAAATAATAATTATTTCATTATATAGTTATTTTATAATTATAATTGTAAAATAAAAATATAAAATAAATAAGTTTAGTAATAATGATTACTCATGTCGAGCAATATGACATTTCCTTGAAAGATCCCTTAAAAGGGATGGAACGGGATATTATCATATGACAATAAGATTAATAGAGTGAACGAAGAAACTACGATAAGTAAAAAAATGGAATTTTTGGGCTGAACTAATGGGTTTATGGTGTGATGGGAAGTGAGGAGATGAAATCCCCTTTTAAGTGGAAGGGGAAGGAATTTTTGTAAATACCCAAAAGTTTTCAATAATGGGAAGTCATTCTCATATATTATGGCTCAAAAATTGATAAATAATTGATAGGGGAAGATATAATCTCAACAAGGACCTCAAAAACACATTATCACACATTTTTTAAATATTTATGAGGCCTTTTATTATTAGATTCATTAATTTTACCATTTTAACTCTTATAGTGGTAACTTGTTCTTATCTAAGGAAACTTAATATTTATGCCTAAAATTAAGTATTATTCAATAATTTATACCCACTTATTCTAAATTTTAAATGAATTTTATTTTTTTCAATTTATTAAACTGGTAAAAATTAATTTCAATTAAATTATAATGTATTAAAAACATTTTTTTGTGAAAATATTACTTATGTTCTAAAATATAAATAATGGGTTTGAAAATTAAAAAAAAAATATTTTTAAAATTATAAATACATAATTAAATAATATATTTGGTCTTATAAAATTTTTTCAGGAATTTATAACTCATTCTATATACTAATAATTTCATAAAATCCATATTATTTGTAAAAACGGTATTTTACACTATTCACATAAAAATAATTCTTTTTAGAAAAATACCAAAAAATCATCTTAAAAATTGATTATTATGATTAATACAAAAATGGATTTTATTTTATAATATTGAATTTATAAAATTTTATAATTCAATATTTAAATAAATACCAAAATATTGTGGAAAATATTTATTTTGCAAAATAGATTTTTAAAATGTTATCTATTGTTTATTATTATTTCCTATCAGTCACTAATTACATTATTGGAAATATAATATCCATATTATCAATATATTTTATTATTATATAATCATAATATACTTAGTTTCTTGAAATAAAACACAAATTATAGAAAAATATATTTTTAAACATATAATTATTTTCTTAGTTGTTTTATCTATACTAATTGAATTTCATTAATATTAAAAGTATCCTTTATTTTCATTCTATAAATATTTCATAAAGTGCTTACTCCTATTAATTCCTACTAATTAAATGGTTAGGTTTTACCATTCATACTTAATATTTATATTTTTAATAAAATATATCATGGTTTTTTTATAATTCCACGACCCAAACCACCAGGTCTGAACTGGAGTTCCACATGATCTCATATGCACCTCCCTATATTTAAGAGGATGTATAATCACTGAGAGGGTCTAAGTATATTAGTGGAGATTTTATACCCTCATTATCATGTCAAATCACAAATAATAATAAAATATAATAATAAATATATTAATCACAGTATCATGTAGAAACTAACATATGGAATACTAGTCATACAGGTAATAAACAGGCTCCTAAAGTGGCTAGCCAAAGTAGAGTAATAAAGTAGAAAATAAATAAACAAATAAAATAGTGTGGTCCTTTAGAGTCAATCCCAGTATGATACTAGATACATGCTCCTGTTATTATCCCTCGGCTAAAGACCCCTTACCCTTACTCAGATCCCTATACATGAAGTCTACACAAACTTCAAGATTCTCATGTAGGTTGTGGGTAATAAAATACTGTAGGGAACCACCAATGCATCATTAAAAAATTTTCACATATATAACAATTGTATGAAATTATAATAATATATTTTTAAGAAATAAAACAATATACAATCAAATATTGAGTGTTTTTTCACTAACCAAGCTTCCACAAACCCCCATCCATACCTACTTCAGATCCATGTTGAAAGGATAATGAGAAGTCTAAAGTTACCAAAACTAGTCATGGGGCCAGTGAATCTATTACTCAGTATCCTTACAAAAATGTGTGCACATTAAACTCATCACTTACTAGGCCTTATGTATTTAATTTTTCTCACAAACCACTAGGAATCGAATATACCACTCATGAATCACTAATAATCGAGTACGCTACTTGCAAAAAACTAATCATCGAGTGCACTACTCAAAAATCACTGGCATTATGAAGCTTTATTTTTTGTATAAATACATTTATTGATTCCATAACATGTACCATGGTATTATTCTATCTTAACCCTATGCTCAGTTACAACATCACCATCATCGCAAGTCATTCACATTCCCCCTCTAAAGCACAATCAGGTCACAAGAATCCACCTATTCTAAGCACCAAGAATGATACCTTCAAAGGCATGGTAACATACATAAAAAGGTAGATCATTCAATCAAATAATATCATCAGGAGAACAAATTGGTAACATGTATACATGTGATCATCATCAAACATAGAAAAACAAGCTACAACAATACTCATGACATCAAGCATCATAAACAGGTCCAATTATCTATACACACACACACATGTGATCTAAATCAAGAATGATCATAAAGATACACGAAAAAAGTAATTATACCAATACAAAAATATGTATATAAAATCCCCATATGGTAAGGAACTTCCTATCTCAAAGTAGATGATGATGATCTTTATGGTTCATCAAGGAATCATCACCTGAACCAGGTTCATGTGTTCATTAGCTCAAACCTCTTGGGAATTATATCTATAATTGATTATATTATCTTGTTTAAAAAATAAATAAAGTACCACATGTGATAATATATTATCTATTCTATAAAATTTATAAATTATCAATTTAATACAAAAAAAAATTAACCATTTATTCTTTAGAGAAAATTATAATTCCAAATATGATAATAATTTCTTCTCTCTATAATGACCCAATATACATAAGAATAACTCTTATTATTATTTTATATATTTCTAGGTTATTATCATTTTAAGAAATATTTATCATTTTTTCAAAAAAAAATTGAAATATAATTTCACAAACAGACTATCAAATGATTTTATAGAAATCTTACACGAGTTTTATCTTTTGAAAACATAGAACCCAATAGTATAGGAGAGAGGATCAGGTTTTTTCATTCCTGGAAACCAAATGAAGAACTAATATTTTTTTAATAATTTTTCATTGTACTTGAATAATGGAATTTGTGTTCTACTCACACTCAAAAGGATAACCCAAAAATAAAGGGAATACATGTTTGGATATTTTTAAGAAAGTTATTTGTGTACATATTCACAACATTAAAACCCAAAAAATAATTCATAATTAAATTTTTCCTTTAATAATTTGTTATATATGTAGTGTTTAAATTATTATATAATAGGATTTATAAGTTTTAAATGATTCAATAATTAATTACCAAAATTTATTTCCTATAAAAATGTGAAAACGCATTACAGGGTCGAATTGGGAAGAAGGATTGGGGAAAGGAGGTTTAATAATTATTTTTTCCTTAAAGGGAACTATGTAAGGGTAGCATAGTTTTACCCTTATTATTCTCCTAACTATCATATGAGGGTAAGTATTTACCCTTACTCACCCTATGTAAAATATGTGTTTCCCTTACACAGCTCAACATGCAATTACTCAGTGCCTAGGTTACCCTTACGTAACCTTTATAAAAATAATTTACCCTTAGTAAGTGAGGAAACTACCCTTAAACAGACTTTGTAAATAAATACATCCCTTTAAAAACCTCCAAAGTTACCCTTATATAGAATATAGGAAATTCATCTTACCCTTAAATAGCAAATATTTACCCTTATGCCTCCTTTTAAATTTAAGGGCTACCTTTATGTAGGTCAAATTTTAACCTTATTCATCGCATGAACAGCTCACTTACCCTTAAAAACCTCATATAATTTAATAGTTACCTTAACATGGATCATGGAATCTTGATGTTACCCTTACATGGGTTCTTTAAAATCATATGAACCCTCATGAAGATCTTTGGTCCTATATAAGGGTAAGAATGAAATTTAATTTTATTAATTTTTCACACAAGATTCTTAAAAAATATAAACAAAAGAGGGTTTGGGGAACATTTAAAGACTAAAAATGTTATAATTCTACCCTTATAATTACTTCTCATCCTTGATAAGTTCCTCTAATAATATTTCTCATAAAAATCAGTCCACTTATCACAAATATAATATTCCTCCTCCCATGTATCTTCATGGATCTACCCATGGTTCCATAGGATCTGGGGAAGTGATGCCATATTTATTCATAATACTTTCCCACTCAGGTCTATAATCTTCACCATAAACTCCTAAAAAATTCATCTATCTCAAACACAATATCCTCATAGTATGTAACATGTGATGGATCTAGTGTGCACCTCCAAAGCTGAGAAACTTGGAACACATCATGCATTAATTGATAATATAAAAGAAGTTTCGTATGGTATTATCCTAACCCATTCTCTGATCTTCAAGGGTCTAAAAAACTATATTTCTAGTTTCCCTATCTTCCAAAAATAATGATTCCCCAACCGAGGTGACACTAGTAAGAAAACCAAATCCCCAACAGCAAACACCAAAGGTTGTCTCCTCTAGTCTATATATGATTGATTCCAATTCTATGTAGTCAAAAATTTATTCCTATTCAAATTCACCCTCTCTTAGGTCTCTTGCACCATAATAGGACCATCAACTATTGTATCACCCACTTTATTCTAACACACTAGTGAGTTTCATGACTATTCATAGAGATCCTTAAATGGTACTATATATATAGATACCTGAAAACTATTTTTATACAACAAATAAATCAAGTACAGGTGATCATACCATGTTCCACTAAAGTCTAAAACACAATATTGTAGTATATCCAATAGTATCTAAATCATATGATTGAATTATCCATCAGTTTGGGGATGGTATGTGAATACTTAAGGCTTTATGAAATTCCATCCTAAAACAGAACACAAAATGTGGGTCTCTGTCAGATATGATTCTCAAGGGAATACTATTTAATAATATTATCTCATAAATATAATCTTTCCCAGCTCATCTACCGAGTGAGTCTCTCAGATCAATAAGAAGTGAGAAACCTTTGTCGGTTGATCGACAGTCACCAGAAGAGCATCATGTATCTTTAGCGTCCTAGGTAACCCCACTAAAAAATCCACCATAATGTCCTCCCACTTTCACATGGTCCTTATAAGTGGATGGATCAAACCACCATGACATCAGTGCTCAGCCTTTACCATCTGGCTGATAAGGCATCAGGACACAAAACCAGCGATGTACCTCTTCATCCCAAGACACTACAACTATTATATGAAGTTGTGGTACATATGTGTACCTCCAATATTAACCACCCACATAGAGGTATGGAAGTATCTCATCACTTCTCACCTGATGAAAGTAGGTATGATAACTCTCACATGAAAAAGGATTACATCATCATCATCTATTGACCACCCAAGCATCAGGTCACCTCCAGAAAGTTGTTCTCGCATCAAAGCATAATATGGTTCTAACTTCTTTATATATTATACTCAATCTACTAAAGAGTATGTAACCCCTAATAGAGGACAAATTATTGATCCTTCATCCTTATATGCATTTATCCTCCACTCGACGAACAAGCTCACCAGGTGCCACTATTCCTCAGAAGGACACCCACAAATCTCCTGAGTTATCTATGTCTTATGGATAATATCATATTGTAAAATTTTGACATTACCAAGATAATTATTCATCTTGAATTGAAATTTATATAGATATTCTACCCAGTGCATCTGCCTCAAATTCAGGTCTATTTGTGTGAATATTTAAAGAAGGATCGTGTGGTCAATGTAGACAAAAAAACTCTTTCCAAAGTGGTAGTGTCACCAACACTTAAAATAATTGACCACAACTACTAGATAAAATTCATGTGTAGGGTATTTATTCTCATAGGGTCAGAGCTGATGTGACCTATAAGCTATTACTTTCTCTCTATATATCAATAATTCTTCCAAAATAGTACCTAATGTATAACAATACACAATATATTTGATCCTAGGATCAAGTATGACCAACACCAAAGTAGTATTCAACATCCTCTTTAGATCAATAAATGCCTCTTAACACTATTCAAACAATTGGAGATTCACTCTCTTATTCATTCTCATTTTCATATGGGTTGCTAATCAGGAAATGTCCTAGATAAAATGTCGGTAGTATCTAGCTTAACCCAAAAAACTCTTAATCTCGAACTCATTATGTGTATGTATCTTGGAAATTGAACTATTCACTTTCTCTAGATTCATGGATATACCTAACTCAGACACCAAATTCCCTAATAATTTATCCTCCTAAATCTAGAAGTTTCACTTTGATATCTTGGAGTAAAGTTGATGTGTTTGAAGAGTACTCAAGACTATCTCAAGATGCCTGACATGCTACTATGGTTTCAGTGATTATATGAAAATGTATTCAAAGAAATATATAAAAAATAATTCTATAAACATATGAAATATCCTATTATGGAGGTATATAAACACTATAGGCACAATGGTTAATCAAACAACATCACCAGATACTCCTATAGCCCATAATTTCTTTGAACGTTTTCTTCGGGATGTCCCCCTCTCTAACTCACACCTAGTGGTAGACCAATTAAATATCAATCTTGGAGAACCATAAGGTTCCCTATAACTAATTTAAAAGACTATTTATCCTAGAAAAATAATATTTATTCTTCAACTTCACCTAGTTTAACTTCTGATAATTATCACAGATTTTAAGACTACCCATCACCATGGGATATAATATAGGTTTACCCCTTGGTGAAGTACTCATCCTGATAAATCCATTCTACTCTAATTCCTTGAACTATCCCTTGAGTTACTTGAACTTAGTTGGATCTATATGATAATCAAGTATCAAAATGTTTTTTACACCAAGCATGAACTCTTTCTTAGCATAAATTTCTAATCTATTAGAGTCTCTACTATTTCAAATATTACCACAATGATTTAAACCCATTCCACATTAAACTAAGGGTATCCAATTCCCTAGATTGAAGAATAATATTGGAGTTGAAATTCCTGGAATATTCATCCATAGTTATGATTCCTTGTGGCTGATGTGGCCCAACTTCCTAAACCATAGAACAGGTTAAAGTGCAATCTTAGTTTCAAAATCCGACACATCCATTGTTAGTGGAGGAACATCCTCCCTTGTGGGATAATTTCATCCCAACTTGACAAGTAGTCCTATAAGACTATTTTGTGGTGGAATCTTCTATAACATGAAGGAAACATTTATAAAATACTTAATCCATTAAGATAGATCATAATCAATCAACGGGATCACACAAAGGTTCTCCTAGGAGTCTAACCAAAATCCAAGGTATATCTCATCTAGAAATAACCAAGGCCTTCAACCCCTCACATTAGTCACCATCGTATATATACAAACACAATAATATTTTCAATTTATAATTATTAATGCTAGCATAGATTTATCATAATATCATGGAAATAGATATATCATACAATAGAGAATAAAATTATATCCCGAATAGATAGCACAATTCAAGTAATTGAATTTTAAAAATAATATATAGGATAAAAATAGGTGTGTATATATATATGACATGTGATTATAAGTGTCTATTTATGATGCGTGAACACACCCAAAAATATCAAAAAATAAATAATATTAATCCCATCCATGATAAATTGGAGGTTTGTTATGCATGTGTACGCTAGACACATAGAAACTCCCATACACAAGCCCCACATTGTTATCTTCTTTCTACCATATCCTAGGTTGGTCAAAAGGTAAATAATAAAACTAATCCTCTAATGCCATTTTGTAACACTTTGGCCCAAACCACTGGGTTTGAACCGGAGTTCCACATGACCTCCTATGTGCCTCCTCATACACAAGATGTTTCTGAATATAATTGAGGGTATAATTCCATCAGTAGGGAGATTATATACACAGTATCATGTCATATAACAAATAAAAACAATATAATAAATATAATAATCATATTATTATTTGGAAACTAATATATGGAATTCTATTCAAATAAGTAATAAACATTCTCCCAAAGTGGTATTCCACACCATAGTAATAAAATAAATAGATAAATAAATAAATAAAATAGTGATATCCTGGAATCTATCCCGGTCCATTATATGTTCCATACTTATCTACTCATCCATTGGTCATAGTCCCCCTTCCCTTACTTGGATCCCTATGTATAAAATTTGTATGATTCCCATACAAGGTATGTAATTAAACCTAGTATAATAGTACCAATTCATCATAAAAAATCACATGTATAACAGGTGTATTCAATGATAATAATAAATTTTTAAACAATCATAAAAACATATAATAATGTACCAAGTAGTCGTTCACTAACCAAGCTACCAAAACACCTTGGTCATACCTTCTTTAACTCCATATCAAAAGGATAATGAGGAGGTGTTATATGTAACCAAAATTATGCATGGGGTTAGTGAATCTATCACTCAGTGTCCTCATGGAAATATGAATGCATTAATCTCAACATTTCCTAGGAGTTTGGTATGTCATGATGCGCATAAATAAATATTCATTGAGTGCACCATTCATGAATCACTAGGTGCTGAGTGCGCTACTTGCAAGTCATTAGACACCAAGTTCACTACACATGAATCAATAGGCATTTAAAAAACCATTAATTTTCATATAGGCATTGAGTGAATCCTCAACACAGTATTTCATGGTATCACCATATCTCTACTATGTGCTCAGTTGCATCATCACCATCATCATAAGTCAAGTTCACTCCCCCTCAAAGGGATAATCATGTCATGATGTTCCACCAATTCTGATCACCAAGAATGATACATCTAAAGGAAAGGTAATATACATAACAAGGTAGATTATATAAGGAAATCATAACATCATGAGGATAAATTAGTAACACATATTCCTGTGATCATCATCAAACATGGCCAAAAAAATCCATAAAAATATTCATGTCATCAAGCGTCATAAATAGGTCTCAATGGCTATGTACACACTAATATGTGATCACAATCAAGCATGATCATAGATATATTCCATGAAAATAATTATACTAAGACAAAAATGTGTATATGAGAGCCCCAAATGTTAAGAAACTTCATACTTCAAAGTTACTGATTAATAACTTCAAGGATGGTCAAAGAATTGTCACTCAAACAATGTCCATGTGTACGTTAGCTCAAACTGCTCATCAAGGATTCCTAGAACAAATTATTTTATTTTATTTTCAAAATAAATAAAACACCACATGAAATAATTGATTATATCTCTTATATAATTTCAAAATTATTTACTTAATCCAAATCATGTGTTAACCATTTCTTTTTTAGGGAAAATTATAATTTCACATACAATAATAGTTTCCTCTCTCCAGAATAATCTAAGCTAGACAATAATAATTCTTATTATAATTTTCCATAGTTATAATTTTTTATCATTTTAATAACTCTTCATAATTTTTAGAAAAAACATTAGAAATATAATTTCAAAAACTAGCTATGAAAATATTTTTTTGAAATCTTACTTGCATATTATCTTTTTTAAAATATATCACGCAAGAGAATAGGAGATAAGTTTAGGTTCAATAATTCCTAGAAACTGGATATAGAACTCATATATTTTTTATAATTGTTTACCAAATGTGAACAAGGGAATTTATAAGATTCTTTGAATCAAAAGGATCACCAGAAAATGAAGGGTAGAAAGGTTTATATATTTTTTAAAAATTATTCCATGTATAGATTCAGGGCATTAAAAATAAAAAATTAAATTCATAATTTAATTTTCTTGTTAATTTTTTCAAAATTATAAAATGTTTAAATTATTCCATAATATGAGTAATTAATTTTAAATGATTCATGGAATTAATTCCCAAAATTTTTGGCCTTTAAAAACATGAAAATGATTTTCTGGGTCTAACTGGGAAAACTAAGATGAAAAGGGATGTTTTAAAAGAATTTTTCCTATAAAGGGTTTTTTGTAAGGGTAATATGTTTTTACCCTTACACATCTCATATAATTTGTGTAGGGGTAAGTATATACCTTTGCACATCATGTGTAAACTATGGGTTACCTTTACACAGCTCAACCAACCCTTATGTAGTGGCTAGGTTACCCTTACATAACCTTTCGAAAAAAGAATTCACCCTTACATGGTGAGGGAACTACCATTACATGACATTTATTAACTATGAACTACACCTACACAACTACAAAGTTACAATTATGAAGTGTATAGAAAATTCATTTTACCCTTACATAGTGTCTATTTACCCTTATGAATCCTTTAAAATTTAAGGGATAACTTTACACGGGTCGTGATTTACCCTTTGGTGGGGAATGAATAACTCACTTACACATAAAAAACTTATATGAGTTCAGAGTTACCTTTATGTAGCTCGTGCAATCTAGATATTACCCTTACACTTGGTCTCTAAAACCTTCCTTACCCATACATAAATCATAATTCTTGCGTATGTGTATGAATTAAATATAAATTTTTTAATTTTTCACACAAAAGGGTTATGAAATATATTAAAAAAGAGGGTTTTAAGAACATTTAATGGATGATAATGTTACATTGTTATAGTTTAGTGTTGTGTGTAAAGTAATCTATCAAACACATTGACATATTTAAATGTAAAAATGTTTCAAAATTTTTGGGTGTTACATTATCTCCTCCCCCCACCCCTTAAATAAATTATGTTCTTATAATTGACTCATAAGATCAAAGTATTTTATATGGAAACTCATAATTAAACATACACAACTAGAAGGGCATGGGTTTATTTAGTATGTAGAATGAGTTTTATCTATATGAAACATTACTATAAGTTATTTATAAAAAGATTTAACCCATTTATAATTACATATAGAATTATATTAATGGAAGAATATATAGATCCACAATTTATAACTTTCCACAAACCATAAGAATGACTTATATGATAATCATATCACTAGGGGTTTTTATTTATAACTCATTTTCAGTAGTTGGTGAAAATATAAATAATATAGGATACTATAAAATGAAGATTAAAAACTCAATATTTTCTTCATTAGTATTAGTTTCATAGATTTTTCTTTTTTCACATGGTTGTTAGTTAATATTTCCCTCATTAGCCTTTGGATTAAGGATTTGAGTCACATAATTCTAAACTCTCTTTCGATTAAAGCAATAGATTTTTTTATCTTCTCTCTTTCCCTTAAACTTTTGAGTCAGATAAACTTCATCACCACACTTATGGTATTTATCTATCTCTTTAATGAAATTTACCCTATGCTTTTTCATATATTTAGATATGTAGGAAAATGAATCTTCTTTCCTTTATCATATTATTCACTAGATCTATAGGGAACCAATCATTTTAAAAATATTATTACATGATTCTTGAATTAAATATCCATTAAATATAACGAAATGATCAAAAATCATTGTGTTTTTGGAAGACTAGGTACAAAAAATAACATCATGAAACAAAAAAAAACTTATTTATTTTAATATCCATAATGAGATATTAAATATATTTGAGATCCTAAAACTGTATAGGATAAATTAGGTAATACATAAAAGAAATCGGTGATTTATAAATCCTAGTAGGGGAATAAACATGATAATGAATCGTAATGTATGATTCAAATGATATAAAATGGTATAATAAAAGACAAGGATTATGAATAATCTCATGTATTCATAACATAATAAAAATGGTATCATATGATCATGGAAACATTGGAAATTGGTAGAAACATAAAACATGAAAGAAGAATAATTCAAGACTAACTCCTAAGACAACATCAATAAAGACCCAAAATATACATGGATTTTTTTTTCATAAATACATGGGAATTTTATGAGTCTGCAAAAACTAACGGTGCATGATTCTGAGGACTGGTGTGCCCAGAATCAATTTCTGATGTTTTGTTCGGGTACGTTCAATAAACGTACAAGCGGGATTTTATAACTTTTGAACCGATACTCTGAATTGAAATCTAAGGGCACCCTTGAACTCGCAGTGCTGGTATTTGCTTAAGGATAATTTCACTTTGATGGCAGTGAGTCGAGTTTAAAAGTTAGATTTTGGGTTTTCATGGAAAATAATAAAAAAAAAGTGTATGTCACATTATTTAATTTGAGCCGCCAAGTGAGTGTTGGGTGGTTAAAACCTCCTCTTGGAAGTTGGAGGTGGGGCCACCACACCTTAACCTCCCATGAGAGGTTATGGTGGTGAGGGCAACCTGAACTCAACCTCCCATGTGAGGATAAATGAGGTGGGTACCACCAGGGTTCTTAACCCCTTGAAACTCCCCATTAATGTGGATAAAACTCTCAAACTCCAATTAATATAGGGAAACCTCTTCAACTCCCCTCTAATTAATTTGTGCCAACCTTTCACATTAATTAAAGGTAGCCTACCTAATTAATTAGTCAATTTGAATAATTTTCCAAAAAATTAATAGGAGATAACAATCTATTATTTTGTTGGCATATTCACTTTGGTGGAGCTTGGAAAGAGGAGTAATTGGGAGAAAAGGATTTCTCCAACGAAGAACGCCCCTCCCAACGAAGAACGAAGAACGAAGGAACCTGGTCCTTCTTCAACTTCTTTCATGAAGCTTCAACCATCGTGAGACGTCTTCGACGACCAACTTCTGTGACTCCTTAAATGAACGATGAACGACGAATCAAAGGTAGGGAGATTAAATTCATTTGAGTGCCTTGTTCTTGCCTCCTTTTTGGATAATGAATGTTGTTGAGCTTCATTCTTACGAACAGTTTTCTATCACCATAAACGCGGAGGATACGGGCCAACCTACCATGCCTGACATCCTCCATTGATTTTTCTTCTTATGGTGTTCTTCAGCCTGGCGACGTAACAATGATGAGGTGACAAAGGTGGCGACGACAAAGGTTGTGCTTCCCGTGACCTTCGCAACACGCACCGTCCTTCTGCGCGCCCTGGATGAACCCCGCCAAACTGCGACGGACCTGCCCGCACCCCATCGGCCTGGCCACGGTTTTCCCGCGCCCCGACGGCCTACCCGCGGCCTACTGCGCCATGCCCGACTACCCACCGGCCCGCTTAGTGCCCTGCCCGGCTGCCCGCTGGCCTGCTGGCCTCCCAAGCTGGCCCGCGGTGTCCCACATGGTGTCGCTGGCCAAACTGGCTCGACCTTCTGGCCCGACCCGCCCGAGCCACGCCCCGCGTGGTGCTGGCTGAACCGGCCCTGGCCTTCGAATCGAGCCGCCTACACGGAGACCTCTAGGCCGAACCGCCCTCGCAGTATGGTGGGTGGGGCTGAGTGGACTAGGCCAAACCTAATAGGTTGGTCTGCCCAATGGTCCATGATAGACCCAACAGGTCTGACCAAGTCGACCCAGACCAGGTCGGCCCAGACTAAGACTGGCCAGGTCACTCCGACCGGGTCAGACCGGACCCGGGCCCACTATTGTCCTTTACTTTTTTTTCATATCTTTGGCACCGAACAACCGTTTGATGAACCGTCAGTGGCACTATTATTCTTAGAGCGTGATTGTCTCTTTAAGTTTACCCCCATCAGAATTTGGGGTATAGTTGAGATACGTTCAGGTTGGATCGTGCACAAATCCAACCAGGCCCCCAAAACTAAAAGGATAGTTACTCACAGACTAGGCGTTTGATTGATGCGCTGTCTGTTGTATTGAGATCCCTATGAAGAGGAGGACCTCTGAGATACTTCTTCGTGGGACTTTGTGGTAGGTGATGTATCGAATCTTGGCTTGAGGAGCAGACCCTCCTTGAATCAAGCATGCTTTGTGGAAACCCTGTGCCTGGCTGTGCTCTAATGACTATTCCTGGATCTTATGTGGGTCCAACAGCTCTAACTACTGTTCCTAGATCTTGTGTGAGTCTGACGGTTCTGACTTCTATTCCTGGATCCTGTGTGGGTTCGACATAATAGCTGGTCCTGGATCCTGTGTGGGTCTGACAGCTCCGGCTACTATTCCTGGATCCGGTGTGGGTCCAACAGTTTTAAATGTTGGTCTTGGATCTTGTGTGGGTCCGACAGCTCCGACTACTGTTCCCTGATCCTGTGTGGGTTTGACAGTTCTAACTGCTGGTTCTCGATCCTCTGTGGGTCCAACAGCTTAGATGATTCAGTGGCTATATCTGATCATCTCTATCTACATAAGTTATATACCTGTGTGAGCTGAGTCGGTGACTTCTGTGTTTTCCTCATGATTTAGATGGGTTACTTGATAACTTAGGTATATGTATGGTCATATACCTAAGTAATGTCCATCTGTTGATTTCATACCTTGTGGAATTTCCTTGTTGGATTTTGTGAGACCTTGAGGGACTTGGGGTCCCAACTGAGTATCGTCATACTCACCCCTACACGGTCTATGCTTGCACCTCCTTGTGTTGGATACAGACGACAGACAGCACTGACTGAGGCTATGTGTACGAGGACTGGACGGTACTCGGAGGTGGACCTCACGACGAGTCGGTACCCGAAGGAGACTGACGGACATGGATTGGTGAGGAGGCTATCTGTACCAACCCTTCAGGTAGGATATATGGTTGGAAATCCAGGAGTTTCTTACACCTTTTAGCTGTTTTGTCCCTTTTTATTTGTACTTGTACTTTACAGTTTGGCTTGTATTTCCAGCCCCTTTACTTTTTATCACTCTCTTGTTATACAGTTTTTCTTAGTGTTTTATTTTCAATTGTGTACTCTATTGTGTATGTTTTCAGTTATAAAGGCAATCCCTTCCCAGTTTAGGGATTTATGCCTTTGGTACTAGTCGTCAGCCCCTGGCCTATAGAAGGCGGGCTTGGGGTAGTCACGGCACGGGCCCCGGGGGACAAGTTGTGACAAATTGGTATCAGAGGAGTCGGTTCTACTGGAGAACTTAGGACTATGATATTTCTTTTCTGTGAAGCAATAGTGTTAAGAGTACTGATAGTGGTTTTTAGTCTAGGGAGTCTAGTGTTGGTGCGGCGGTCGATGTATCCATACACTAGGACCCTGACTTCTGATTTCTGACTCATTGCACAAAAACACTAATTGTGTGTGTGTTTCAAGAGTTTTCTTGGTGATATCTTTGAGTCAGCTCTCCAAGTAAAACTTATTGACCATGGCGCACCTGTATCTTGTCAGGATGGACCCATGTAGACAGCCATCTAGGGTTCTTAGAGTTGTATGAGATGACATCCCACTGAGTGATGAGGCCTCGGTGCAGGACCCTATCACAATGGAGGAACCAGTGGTACCACTACCCGTTGGGCCACCGATACCAAATTCCCCAGTAGCAGAGAGTGCACACTGCCTGAGCGCGTTGCATGAGTTCCAGCGCTAGAGGATACCCAGGTACAGGGGTGAGATGGACCCACAGGCAGATGAGGATTGGATGAAGGCTGTGGTGAGAGTCTTCAGAAAAGTAGGGACACCAGCCGACCTTATGGTGATCCTTTCCATGAGTCTTCTCCAGACAACAGTAGGCAGATGTTGGATCCTGATTCTCTAGGTGCATGACGAGGTGACACTTCTCTGTACAAACTTCGAGAGCCTGTTTCAGGCGAAGTTTTTTCCAACCACTCTACGTGAGGTGCGGATACAAGATCTACTGCGTCTACAGAAGGGTATCATGATGGTGGCATAGTACTCAGCGAGGTTCACCGACCTCTTGAGCTACTCCACAGATATGGTGTAGGACCCATTCTTCAGGGCCCGGACCTTTGAGGAGGGGATCTAGTGAGAGATCAGAGCTTCGATGATCTACCTCAGCATCCCAACGCAGGCGGGGGTGTTGAAGCGAGCCCTTTTTGTGGAGATTTTCTTTACTGAGCAGTCACCAACAGTGAGACCCACCACTGGGAAACATGTAGCGAAGTCTTATGCAGCTGGCAGCAGATAGATGTCGCAGAGGTCCAATCGGACCAGACCATCCGGTGGACAACCTCAGGAAACGGGTTTGGTTGTGTGATGCACATGAGATAGAGCCAGTCATGTGAGGAACATGAAGTGTTTCACATGCAGTGGAGAGGTTCACATGGCTCGTGACTGTCTGACCCACCGTTCGGATGATCAGCAGATGGTTGAAAGACCGCCCAGGCAGACACAAAGATTAGATCGAGGCAGTCCGCAGGGACTAGGCAGACGTGGAAGAGGAGTTGGTCGAGCAGCTGATGGTGGGTGATGTTTCAAGTTGTTACCGCCACCACCACCAAGAGGTCCAACCTGACCATAGGAAGCATTTGAAAAGGTTATAGCTCAGCTCCAGGTAGCTGAGGCTTACTATCACGGCGCTCCGGAGATGATTCAAGGTACGATCTCTATCTACTCCACCATAGCTGTAGTTCTTATAGACATAGGTTCCAGTCACTCATTCATTTCCACCACCCTCGTTCGGAGCTCGGAGATTCCGATGGAGTCGTTGGCTCGATCCTTATGGATAGAGACTCCTATGGGAGTAGACTCGACAATTACGCACTGGTTCCGGTAGTGTGAGCTTACTTTAGGAGGCGAGATCTTTGGCTAAGATCTCATTGTAGCGGCGTCGAGGCCTTACAACATCATCTTGGGTATGGACTGGTAATCTATAGTCCATGCTCATATCGACTGTATTAAGAAAAAAGTGTAGTGTGTCTGCACGGATGGGGCTAGGTTCACCTTCACCGGCGAGAAGGGAGCCTTTGCAGCGCAGGACAGACTTACTCGGAGGAGGCTGCAGCTGATCACTCATCAGTTGGCCTGCCTTACCCTCAGAGTAGTATATGTGTAGAGTTTGAGTTATCCTATAGTGGTGGACCAGTATGTGGATATTTTCCCTGACGATGTTCCATGACTACCTCCTCACAGAGAGGTGGACTTCTACATTGACCTGTACCCCAGGATGACACCGATATCTACACCAGCATATTGGATGGATCTCACTAAGCTTCGTGAGATGCGGGTATAGCTAGAGGACTTGCAGGGGAAGGGATTCATCCGGCCTAGTGTTTCTCCCTGGGCATCCAAGATTCTGTTCGCCAAGAAGGCATATGGGAGCTTGAGGCTTTGTGTCAACTACCGTCTCCTGAACCAGGTGACCGTAAAGAACAAGTACCCACTTCTGAGGATTGATGACCTCTTTGACGAGTTGAAGGGAGCACGGTGGTTCTCGAAGATAGACCTCTGATCAAGCTATCACCAGATCAGATTTCAAGATGAGGATGTGCATAAGACGACCTTCATGTGTCAGTACGGCCACTACGAGTTATTGGTTATGCCCTTCGGCATAACTAACGCTCTAGTAGTGTTCATGGGACTCATGAACAGGATCATCCAGCCATACCTCGATCGCATTGTCTTAGTCTTCATCGACGACATACTGATCTACTCGACTACTGAGGAGGAGCATGTTTACTATTTGCGGGTAGTACTAGACACACTCCGAGAGCACCATCTTTATGGTAAGCTCTCAAAGTGCCAGTTTTGGATCCGAGAGGTTCACTTTTTGGAATAGGTCATCTCAGAGGCTGAAGTTTCAGTGGATCCAGTGAAGATCGAGGCGGTACTTTCTTGGGAGCCACCCGGGAGTGTGATAGAGGTACAGAGTTTCCTGGGTTTGGTTGGTTACTACCGGAGGTTTGTGCCTAACTTTTCCAGAGTTGCAGCACCACTATCATACTTGAAGAATAAGGGGAAACCCTTTGTGTGGTCAGAGAGATGCCAGTAGAGCTTTTAGGAGCTGAGGCAGAGGCTGACTAGTGCCCCCATTTTGAGGCTTCTAGAGGAGGGCATAAGATACGTAGTTTACTACGATACATTAGAGACCGGACTCGGGTGTGTCTTAATGTAGGAGAGAGAAGTGATCGCGTATGGTTCTCAGAAGCTAAGATAGCATGAGAAAAACTATGATACCCATGACTTGGAGTTAGCAGCAGTGGTCTTCTCCTTGAAGATGTGGTGGCACTATCTTATGGGAGAACATGTTACCGTACACTCTGATCAAAAGAGTCTAAGGTATATCTTCTCTCAGAGGGACCTAAACCTGAGACAACGATGTTGGCTTGAGTTCCTTCAGGACTATGACTTTGAGATAGTATATACTCCTGGAAAGGGGAACGTTGTTGCGGATGCACTCAATAGGATATCTGGTATACAGCTGCTAGGAGAGGCGGCATAGCAGCTGGCTACTTTACATATTTCTTATGTGGACCGAGATAGAGCAGCTTTCATTCAGTCTCTTACAGTCAATCCTCCACTTCTTCAGCGAGTCAGGGAGGCATAGCATGGGGACACTGACTGTGAGACACGATGTGCTCATATATCCATAGGGTAGGCACCTGATGGATTTTCTGAAGGTGGGGAGCACGTCATCCTCTTCAGAAGACATACCTTGGTACCAGTATCACTTTAAGAGAAAGTTTTTAGGGAGTTATACACTTCCCCTCTAGTAGTACATCTAGGAGTGGTGAAGATGTATCAGGACCTTCGACAACAACACTGGTGGACAGGTATAAAGAATGCGATGGCAGATTTTGTCTCTCGATGCCTCACTTGATAGCAAGTGAAGGCGGAGCACCAGGTACCAGCAGGCTTGGTCCAACCTTTAGTGGTCCCAGAGTGGAAGTAGGATGAGATATCCATAGACATTGTGACGGGTCTTCCACATACATCTAAGGGTCACGACTCGATTTGGGTGATCGTCGACCGACTAACCAAGTCGGACCACTTCCTACTGATTAGAGAGGAGGGTTCAGTAGAGAGCTTGGGACGCCTCTATGTGCATGAGATTGTGCATTTACATTTTATACCTTAGATGATTGTCTTAAACCATTATGTATGGTTTACATCCAGACTATAGAAGGGGTTGCATGAGGATTTCGGGATACAGCTTCGTCTGAGCACCGCCTTCCATCCTCAGACAGATGGTCAGACCGAGCAGATCATTCAGACCCTCAAGGACATGCTACGTGCTTGTGTCCTCAACTTTAGTCACATCTAGAAGGATCACTTACCTTTGTTGGAGTTTTCATACAACAACAGCTATCACTCCACCATCGGGATGACACCTTTTGAGGCCTTGTATGGCTGACCTTGCAGATCACCACTATGCTGGACAGACCCAAGGGATTCAGCACTAGTTGGACCAGAGATGGTATGGGATACCGCAGAGAAGGTGCAGATCATACAGGAGCAGATGAAGACAGTATAGAGTAGGTAGAATTCATATGCCGACAAGAGATGGAGACCTCTAGAGTTCGAGGATGGTGACCACGTATTTCTATGGGTCTCACCCTGATGAGGTTTACGGAGATTTGGCGGAGGCAGCAAGTTATCTATGCGATTCATCGGACGTTTTCAGGTCCTCAGTAGAGTTGGTGAGGTTTCTTTCCACTTAGATCTTCTACCTCAGTGGAACCGGGTGCATGACGTCTTCTACGTATCTCAGATGAGGAGATATGTGCACAACCCTTCTCACATCATCGACCATGGGGAGCTGGATGTCAACGATGGGGAAATGTTTACGAAGGTTCCAGTTGAGATTAAGGATTGATAGAAGTATGTCATTCGTAGATGGTCGATACCTATAGTGCACGTACGTTGGCAGTACGGGAACCTCCTGAAGAGCACATGGGAGAGGGAGGCTTAGATGCGTGCTCAGTACCCCCATTTGTTCCCTTAGTTCAAGGTTTTTCTTATGGGGATGTAAATCCCTGAGGTGGGGAGAATGTAAAGACCCAGAATTTCCGTGGAAATTTTCTTTTCTTAAATACATGGGAATTTTACGAGTCCATGAAAACTGATGGTGTGTGATTTTGAGTCCCATTGTGCCCAGAATCAATTTCTGGAGTTTTGTTTAGGTACGTTCAGTAAACATACGAGCGGGATTTTATAAATTTTCAACCGGTGCTCGGAATTGAAATCTAAGGGAATCGTTGAACTCGCAGTGTAGAGACCCGAAGCTTGGCGTACATGGACTTTACATTACTTTTGTGGAATACTTAGTACATAACAAAAAAATACACACACAAGGATCGTAATAGTTTAGTGTCTTTGGAAACTCGGAACGTAATCTTCTAATCGTGGTGAAAGATCTCCAATATCTCCCATAAAGATCTTCCCTTTTTTTACCTAAAACCTTTCTTTATATCCTGGGGAAAAGAAAACATAAAAGGGTGAGCTCAAATGCTCAGTAAGGGTCAACAAAAGAAATATAAATCTCATCGTATACACAAGCACATAACTTTTGGAAATCTTAACCTGCAAAAGAGATCATAATTACATAACATGGGATAAATCATGGCAGTGAAATGTAATCACAATAATCATAACTTAAAACATGAAACTTTTTGGCATACACACATAATCATAGAGAATCATTTCTTGTTAGTCAAGACTCATTTCCAAGACTATCTTAGTGGACAAAGTCCCTTTCTGAACCGAGTCACCCTCGTTTCAATCCTGTTTCACTGAACCGGTATAACCTACCGTTCCAGCCATGTCTATCTCATGAGATATAAAATCTTTACCCAATGAATTGGAGGGAGATATAGGTCCCACCCATCTCATAATGAAACCATTCTTATGTGTGCCACAAAATCATAAATCATACATCATTGCATAACCCATATAGTAAAAAAGGGAATCTTAAACATCGTGACATCATAAAACAACTCATATAAGATAAAGGAATTCATAAAAATAATTACATCACAACATAATCAAATCAATGTAATAATAGGGATAGAAACAGAACCCTTTATTATCTTAGATGGGAAATAATTTTGATAAAACACTTGAACTCCATTCTTGAGGAAAATATACTTTCTACTTCAAAAACACTTTTCATTTCTTAACATGTCATAAAATTATAACTAAAAGAAGTTGATTAAAAATAAACTTGAAAAATTGTAAAGGAAGATTCTTGGAAATAATGTTTTAAAAATCCATTCATGCCGTATAAGTTAAAAAAACATTCTTCGTACTTTTGTCGGAAAAGTCAAAAAGTACCTCGTACGAAAAACAACAAAAGATTCCTTTCATATCTTTTACTAAAAACTCACCGAAGGGTAAAATTGGATTCAAAAAATTGTAGGTGGATGGAAATAATATTACATATTGAGGAAACATGGATGTGGATGATAAAATACACCCCAGTAAATACCAAAGTATAAACAATCTCGGATAAAAATGATATTGTGATAATTTCCCTTACCTTAGGTCTGATTTGCTTTGTACATGTCTGAAGATCCTGTATAATGATTTAAATAATGTTATTGACTTATTCCAGAATCATACATATTGATATGATATCATATATGGTCATATTTTTAGCTTCTTATTAGTAATATTTCATTGTTACTTGTTACTCGGGTCTTTATTGCCTTTTGTTCTTATGCGTGTTTTGCCGAATAAATTCTTATTCTTCTTTTAAGGTTATAGATACCTTATATCCAGAATGGTATTAGTGTAACATATATCATATTTATTCATTCAATTCATTTATATAATTACTATGTAATGATGATCATGTAGAACGATTCGCATCACATCGTGGAGACGGTATTCCGTACGTACGCACGAGCGGTGATATTGTTCCCATGATCGTGGAATTGTATTTAAGTGTATTTATACTATTTCAGTATCAATATCACTTTATAATAATCATATATAGTTACTCATTACACCATTATACCCATCCTTGTAAGGTGATGGTGGAAAATAGAGTACACCACGGCGTGGAGACGGTATTCCGTACGTACGCACGCGCAGTGATTTCATTTTTCCATAGGATGGATAGAAGGTGAATTAGGTTTGTTTCATATTTATAATAACATATCAGTATGTAAGTAATACTGATGTTATTACTTTATCATGAAACATCTAAAGAAGAAGAAGTTGAAGAAGAAAGAAATTGAAAAGATCGGTAATGGATATTACCTCTTCTTTGAAACACCTCTTTGAATCCTCCACTTAGGGAACTCAGATTGGTCTTTGAAGAAGACCAGGACCTCTAGGATTATTCTAGGGAAGTGGATAAGGGATTTTGTCATGGGTTGGCCGAGCGTGAGTGCTCAAATTGGTGTGAGGAGGAGGGGGGAGGTGGTGCCCTTTTATAAGGGAGGAGAGGGGCACCTTAGGAATACCTCAAAATATTATTTTATATTAAAGTCAAAATCGGTTTATAATGGTTCTAAAGGGTCTTATTTCGAATTTAAAGTGGGGATGGGTATAAATCCTATCAACCAATAAGATTTAGACAAGTTTAGATTATTATTTTAACCTTATCAATTAGATTTAACTCTAAGTTAAATAATTTAACTTTTACCGTGACTTTTTGTTTTCTTACACTATATGGTTAATACACTTACTATAACATGCCAAACGAACCCCAAGTTGTTTATTATTAATATATATATCCTTATCTAAGTCATTTGGCCGAACCTTAGATTTTTAGGAATAAAATATCAATTAATAATATAATATTTGATTTAAAAACTATTTTGTGTCAATTTTGACACTATTTGATATATGATTTTTGTAAAAGTCATAACAGAATTATATGTTCGA
Organism: Viscum album; assembly: GCA_963277665.1. Lineage (NCBI taxonomy): Eukaryota > Viridiplantae > Streptophyta > Magnoliopsida > Santalales > Viscaceae > Viscum > Viscum album. The sequence goes on from OY728132.1 coordinate 323,617,791, forward strand.
ACAAAGTTGATTAAATCAACACTAATATATCATAGTAACCTATAAAATTAGTGGAATTCATAAAAAGTCTCAAATTACATTTATTTGAGCATTTATAACATCAATTATGTTAACATTTCCTTAAAAGGTTAATTACTGCATCATCGTTGTGTCATAAATAAATTAATTTATTTAAAGTCTAAAAATTATAAATAAAATATCATTATGTAGGAAATAGTTTTAGCTTTCTAATTAATATTTATAGTCGAATTTATCTTATGTATAACCCCATATTAAAAATGTTTTAGTTATTAAACTTTGATTTTAACTATTTTAACTATTCATTAAATAAAATAATATTAAATGTCATAATCTAATCCAAGTGGACCTAAATGGTCATATTATATTCATAAGGTTGTTTTTGGTCGAATTACACTTATCCAATAGAATTAGGACATGTGTTAGGGTAATAGTAATATCATATTTACCCTTAGTTACCCTATTTACTATTAAAAAAGTAAAAAGTTACTATTCACCAAAAAATTATTTTTATCTCATTGAACCACATTTTACTTACTGATATCAACCATGTCTGTCAGATTTTCGAAATTCCATTCACAGAAGTGGTAAAATTACGTTTTATGCAAAATTCAGTTTTTAACCTACCACTTAGTGGTTTCACTATTCATCAAAAATTGAAGTTTTTCAGAAAAATGCCAAAATTTCACCCTAAGCTATAATTGATATTCCGAATTCAAAAATGATTTCTATTTTACAAAATTCCCAACATATAAGTTTCATTAATTAATTTTATAATTAATTTCCGCTGTCACAACAAATAGCGTGTTTTTAAGAGATAATAACTATCAAAAGATTGACACTTGTTTATAACTGGTTTAAATGTGAAATTACATCCAATGACCAACATTGTATTAAATTGTAAAAATATATTCTAAATATACTTTAAAACCACTCAAATTAATAATTTATCACTATTAATTATTTCGATTAAAAAAGTTGTTTTTAATTAAAATTTAGTAATTTTCACTATTCACCAGAATATGAAAGTTATCCGAAAAGTACCAAAATTTCACCTTAGGCTAAATTCATACTCCGAATCCATAAATGAAGTCCATTTTGAAAAATAAAATTTACAAAATTTCAGAAAGTGGTTATTATTATTCATAACGTCTAGTTTTAATAATATCTTAATAGCATATCGTTGTTTAGCGAAACTTGGTGTTGCGTACAACACACGCTATCGTGGAAGGTCGCGATTGCGTGTAATTCAAGCCAGGTCAGAGATGTGTGTTGTGAAAGCTCCTTTTGGTGTAGTGTATAACACAAGACATTAATGAAATTAAAAAGAATATTTTTCATAAAATCTCGGGGTGTTACACGCAGCACCAATATTCGCTTAAGGAGACTTTCACTTCAACGGTAGTGAGTCGAGTTTAAAATTTAGATTTTGGGTTCTCATGGAAAATAATAAAATAAAGTGTGTGTCGCATTATTTTATTTGAGCTACCAAGTGAGTGTTGGGTGGTTAAAACCTCCTCTTGGAAGTTGGAGGTGGGGCCACCACACTTTAACCTCCCATGAGAGGTTATGGTGGTGGGGCCCAATGAAACTCAACCTCCCATATGAAGATAAATGAGGTGGGGACCACCCATGCTCTTAACCCCTTGAAACTCCCCATTAATGTGGAGAAAACTCTCATGCTCCAATTAATATAGGGGGACCTCTTCAACTCCCCTCTTTTTAATTTGTGCCAACCTTTCACATTAATTAAGGGGAGCCTACCTAATTAATTAGTTAAATTAAATAATTTTCCAACAAATTAATAGGAGATAACAATCTATTATTCTGTTGGCATATTTACTTTGGTGGAGCTTGGAAAGAAGAGAACTTGGGAGAAAAGGAGTTCTCCAACGAAGAATGCCTCTCCCAACGAAGAATGAAGAATAAAGGAAGTTGATCCTTCTTCGACTTCTTCCTCAAAGCTTCAACCATCGTGAGACGTCTTCGATGACCAACTTCCATGACTCCTTCAATGAACAACAAATGACAAATCAAAGGTAGGGGATTAAATTCATTTGAGTGCCTTGTTCTTCCCTCTTTTTTGGATAACGAAGGTTGTTGAGATTCATTCTTATGAATCGTTTGCTATCACCAAAAATGAGGAGGATATGGGCCAACCTAACATGGCCCAACATCCTCCGTCAATTTTTCTTCATGTGGTGTTCTTCGGCATGGCGACATAACAACGATGAGGCGATGAAGGTGGCGACGACAAAGATTGTGCTTCACGCAGCCTCTGCCACCCGCATCGGCCTTCTGCACGCCCCAGCCGAACCCCGCAGAACCACGCAGGCCCTGCCCGCACCCCACTGGCCTGCCTGCGCCCCACAGGCCTAGCATCCCGTGCGCCCGGCCCAACCTGCCTGCGGCCTCCCACGCGCCCCACCGGTTTGCCATCGGCATGCCCATGCCCCACCGGCCTATCCACAGCCTACCGCGCACCCTTCTCGACCTGCATGCGGCCTACCGCGCCCTACACGGCCTGTCTGTGCCCTACCCAGCTTGCTCGTGGCCTGCCGTGCCCCACCCGGCTCCCTGCTGGTCTGCCTAGAGCCCTACCCGGCTGTCGGCCGGCCTCCCGAGCCTTCCCGCGGCATCCCACGTGGCGTCGCTGGCCAAACCGGCTCGGCCTTCTGGCCCGAGCTGCCCGAGCCACGCTCTAGGCGGTGCTCGCCGAACCGGCCCCGGCCTCCGGATCGAGCCGCCTACGCAGCGACCTCCGGGCCGAACCACCCTCACAGTCCGTTGGGTAGGGCCTAGCAGACCAGGTCGAACCTAACAGGTTGGTCCACCCAATGGATCGGGAAAGGCCCCAAAAGTCTGACCAGGTATACCTAGACTGGGTCGTCCTAGACTAAGACGGGCTGAGTCAGTCCAACTGGGTCGGACCGGACCGAGGCCCACTACCGGCCTTTACTTTTTTTTCCATAACTTTGGCACCGAAATACTATTTGATGAACCATCAGTGGAGCTGGTATTCTTGGAGAGCTACTATCTCTTTAAGTTTACCCCATCGTAGATTGGGGTAGAGTTGAGATATGGTCAGGTTGGATCAGGCACGAATCCAACTAGGCCCCCGGAACTAAAAGGCTAATAACTCACAGACTGGGAGTCCGATTGATGTGCATTCTATTTCATTGATACCCCTATGACGAGGCGGATCTCTAAGATACTTCTTCATGGGACTTTGTGGCAGTTGACGTATCAAATCCTAGCTCGAGGAGCAGACCCTCCCGGAATAAAGCATGCTTTGTGGAAACCCTATGGCTGGCTACGCTCTGACGACTGTTCCTAGATCTTGTGTGGGTCTAAAAGCTCTGACTATTATTCTTGGATCCTGTGTGGGTCCAATAGTTCTGACTTCGATTCCTGTATCTTGTGTGGGTTCGACAGAATAGCTGGTCCTGGATCCTTTGTGGGTCTGATAGCTCCGACTACTATTCCTGGATCCTGTGTGGGTCCGGCAGTTCTAAATGCTGGTCCTGGATCCTATGTGGGTCTGACAGCTCTGACTACTGTTCTTGGATCCTGTGTGGGTCTGATAGTTCTAACTGCTGGTCCTGGATCCTATGTGGGTCTGACAGCTTAGATGATTCAGTGGCTATATCTGATCATCTCTCTCTACATAAGTTGTATACATGTGTGAGCAGAGTCAGTGACTTATATGTTTTCCTAATGATTGATATGGGTTACTTGATAACTTAGGTATATGTGTGGGAATATACCTAAGTAATGTCTATCTGTTGATTTCATACCTTGTGGCATATTCTTGTGGGGTTTTGTGAGACCTTGAGGGAATCGGGGTCCCTACTGAGTATCGTTATACTCACCCCTGCACAGGCTATGCCCGCACCTCATTGTGTTGGATGCAGAAGACGGACAGTGCTAACCGAGGTTGAGTGTACGAGGACTGGATGGTACCCAGAGGTAGACCTCATGATGAGTCGGTACCCGGAGGAGACTGACAGATGTGGAGTGCTGAGGAGTCTATATGTACCTCCCCTTCAGGTTGGATCTGTGGTGGATGATCCAGGAGCTGCTTACACCTTTCAATTGTTTTGTCCCTTTTCATTTGTATTTGTACTTTATAGTTGGGCTTGTATTTCTGGCCCCTTAACTTTTTAGAACACTCTTGTTATATAGTTTTTCTTAGTGTTTTGTTTTCAGATCTGTACTCTGTTGTGTATGTTTTCAGATATAAAGGCAATGCCTTCCCAGTTTAGAGGTGTACGACTTTGGTGCTAGTCGCCAGCCCCTGGCCTGTGGAAGGTGGGTGTGGAGTAGTCATGGCACAGGCCCCGGGGGATGAGTCATGACAACATCACATGGTGGAGAGAGTCCCATCATGGATTCGGATCACTCCCTAATCCCATTCATAATGCCTCATGAGATAAAAACATTACCCAATGTATTGGACTACTATATGGGTGCACCTATAATATCCTGTAAATACTAATGTATTCCATAAAATTAAATCAATAATAAGTCATAAACATAAGAATTACCCATGGAAAGGAATAGGTTACATAATCTTTCCTCATATCATAATCAATATAGATTTCTTAAAAAAGGTGTTTGGGAAATGAACATAAGGCATGTATTACCCCATAAGATGAAGGGATAATGATCTAGGTACATATTTGAGAGAGATATATATAGAGTTTATAATCATTATATAACATTAAATATAGAGGTAATGTGAGTTAGATATAGAAAAGCCATAACCTAAAGAAAAAGGGTGGTTCTAAGAGATCTTTTACCTTATGTTCTTGAATCATTATGTGCTTAAATTTATTGTAAAAGGTAATAAAATTAAATTTATTAATTACTTAAATTAGAAACATTTACATGTATATTTTATTGAATATAATTTTATTATCTTAATTTATAACCTTTTCAATGAGTTATAATTTCTAACTTTGCTGTTCTGGGAGCATTCATTTCATGGTTCCAAGGTCGGATCACTCAAGGATAATTATTGAAGTTATTTTAAAATGGTATTACAACTCCAGAAGTGATATGAAATGGTATTAATGACCTTATATAAATTTAAATGGTCCTTATTATCTATATGTGTTCTAATATAGGGAAAAAATCATTAAGTAAAATGGTAATGTTACGTGGTTAGTTCATTTAGGCAGTTTTACTGACCATGGCGGACTAGATTAATTTTAATTAATATTATGGAAATATATTCATTAAAGAACATGAAATAAGTTATAATATAGTTATTATAATCTTATTTAATAATAATAATAATTTTATTACCATTCATGAAGGTGTTGGAGGAAAAAAAGTGTGTTGTTCATGAAGGCGGTGAACCAACCATATTGTAAACAAGGATTTTATTTTATAAACTAAATAAAATAAATTTTAAGATAGAAATTACAACATAATAATAATATATATTTATATTTAGTATGGTTATGTTACTATGTTTATGTGTATGTAGATTTTATTGGGTAATAAAAGAATAATAAAATTGAAAGAGATTGGTAGAGAATCTTACCTCTTCCTTTAGTCGCCTCCTCTTGAACTACCCTTCAAGGCTCCTTGAAATGGTATTTAGATGATACCAATATAACTAGGACATGGGTAAGAGGTTTTTAAATATATTTGGGAATAAATTTTGCAATATATAATACTTATAATGTGTGAGGAGATGGTGTTCTGAGGGGTCGTTTTTATAAGGGGAGGAGAGTGGTTTTTTCAATATATTATATTCATTAGTTTATTATTTTTACTCAAAAATATAAATAGTATTGATTATTATGAATACATATAGTGAATGGTTCATTTTAATTCTATCTAATGGGTTCTTCCATTGTCCATTACTTAATACTTCATGTATTTTTCTTATAATGTAAAAAATTGTATTTTATCATATTTCACTATTCACAACAAATTTAAATATTTTATAAAATTACCAAATAAATCACCCTAACCATTTTTAAAAATGAATATTAAAAACATTAATTCCATTTTATGGAAATAACTTTATAAATATAATATATTTAATAAAATCCTTATTTATTTGAAAATAGAAATTTTAATATTATGATTGATTTTATGACCCATTGAAAAATTACTTATGGTCTCATAAAATTATATTATCACTATAATAAAACATAATATTAATTTATAAAACCATTTTAAGAAAATAATTTTTCATTTAAATAAATATATTTATTATAAAATTTCAATTTAAAAACTTATTTTTTAAAAAAATACAAACACTTAATCTATCATTTTTAAAATATTTATTTACTTGAACCATAGTTTAATTTTGTCATATTTTCATATTATCTGATATCTAAATGCTATTTTACAATTACATAGGTAAGGTTACTATTATAATGATCAAATTATTATTCCTAACAATTAGATTACTATTCCAATAGTCATATTATTATTTCAATGGTCATATTACTATTCAAATGGTCTGATTTATATTGATCATATGGGTTACCTACTTCCTATAAATACCCTATATTTCATTAATTATTTAATGAATTCTATTTTATATAAAAGTTATATATATTTTCAAAATAAATATTTTATTCGTAATATTATTCTATATTTCTATAGTGTTTTTCAAGAGTTCATTTATTCTAGTGGATCGAACATATCAAAATTTTCATATGTTTGTTATCATATTTTCTATATTTTGTCCCCTTGTAATATTTTCAATTAATATAGCCATTTTTATTCTAAAATTGAATATTAATGTTATTATAGTTAAATTTAGTTTGTTTTATCTTATGGTGCATGTGAATTATGCTACATTACTAAATATAACACAATTATGAAAAGGGAAATTAATTTGATAAAATTATAGGTCATTGCATTCTATACCCCCCCCCCCCCCCCCCAAAGAAAAAAATTCACCCTCAAAATTTAATTTTACATACTAAGTTGAAAACATGTGAGGGTATTTTTTCTTCATTTCTTTCTTAGGTTCCCATGTTACCTTCTTATACATATAGTTTCTCTATAGTACTTTTACTAGGTGAGTTGTCTTGTTACGTGGAAATTTATCTCCATAGCCCAAGATCCTCATTGACCGATCCTTATAAGAGATATCATTTTCTAGTGGTTCCAACACTAAATTCAGTACATGTGGGGGATATATTATGTACTTCACCAATATGGATACATGTAATACATCATGTACTTGAGAAAGGTTTGATTGGAGTGTTAGTCAATAGGACACAACTCTGATGTGATCAAGAATCTCGAAGGGGTCGATGTACCTAGGACTTAGCTTTCCCTTCTTACCAAATATCATGACTCTTTTCCATGGATATATTTATAGGAAAACTTTATCTCTAACCTCAAACTATAGGACTCATTGATGATTGTTAGCATAGATCTTATGTGGACTTTGAGAAGCCCTGATGTTATGCTGAATAGTATTGACCTTTTTTACCATTTCCTTGACCATTTCATGTTTCATGAGATTTTTTTCATAAAATTAATCCCAGTATGTAGTTTTTATGCATCTTTTATCATAAATGGATTCATATAGAGCCATTTGGATTCTTGAGTTAAGGAAATTATTTTATGAGAACTCGACCAAAGGAAGATGATAATATCATCCTTCTTTAAAGTACATTGAAAATGATCTCAACAAGACATCAAGTGTTTAGATATTATGGTCATATTGGATATAAATTTGGGAGTTAAAATTCATACTTCTGCTTAACTCAGTGTTTAAATCATGTTAGAGACTCTTCTAGAACATATAGGTTAATCTTGGATCTCAGTAATATATAATCAATAGTGGTGTCTCATGCAGGCTCACCACTTCTATGATGTATATCCTTGAAAGTTTACCAAGTGATAAGTCTTCTATAATTACAATTAATTTATTAGTATTAGTAAGAAAATCCACCATAACCCATACAAAATTATTTACCCTTGATGTATTTATAATACTAGTGATAAATTCCATGGTTATTTTTTCCTATTTCCATATAGTTATTGGTAATTGTTTCACCATCCCCTTGTATTTTTCCCTTTAAGACTTCACTTTCTAACATACAAGGTATTTTGATGTATATTCTATGATCTTATACTTCATATTATCTCACAAATAGAGATCTCGGATATCTTGATACGTTTTTATACTTTCTGGGTGGATAGAGAAGGTTGATCTATGTTCACCTTTCAAGAAAATCCCTCTTTATATTAGGATTTTATGGTACAAATATTCATGACTCTAATCTTGCAACTCATTTTTCAAAAAAAATTGAACTCCATGGATTTATTGTTTCATATAGATTCAACATTTTTCTATATTTCCATATCATCTATTTGAGCATCCTTTGTCTTCTTCAGAAGGGGTGGCTGATCAATCATTTGATAAGAGAATGATAATATTCCTTCCTTTATGATTCCCATTTCCATCCTTTTCAAGTCTAAGAATATTGGATGCTTCCCAATTCTCATCATTTAGATGGTTTATGGATCCTTTCTACTTATAGAATATTCCACATTATTTACTTTACCATGATGGTATTGGATTGATTAGTCATAATCCTTGATCAGATCTAACTATCTTCATTGATGCATATTAATATCCTTATGTGTGAATATATATTTGAGGCTCTTATAATCTATATATATCTCACACTTCTACCCATAGAGATAATGACACAAGATTTTCAACATAAATATTACTATAGTGAACTCCAAATCATGTGTTGGATAGTTCTACCCATGAACGTTCAACTAACTTGAGGCATAGGCAACCACTTTATCATTATTCATTAGTATAAAACCCAAGACCTTCTTTAAAGCATCGTAGTACACCAAGAAAATTTTCCCACTTGATGGAAGTCTGAGTACTATTTAAGTAATAATCCTTTTTTTCAACTACTTAAATATCTCTTCACATTCATTATTCTATAAAAACTTTACTACCTTCTGAGTCATCTTGGTTAGCAGGTTTGATAATCATGATGAGTTTCTAATAAATCATCAGTAATACCTAGCTAGTCCAAAGAAACTATGGATCTTCATTATAGATGTTGGTATGGGACACTCCTTAATTACCTTTTTCTTAGAATGGTCTATAGATATCCTTTTTCTAATGATAACATTCCCCAAGAATGATACTTCCTCCATCTAGAACTCATATTTATTATACATTTCATATATATTATCCTTTCAGAAGGTCTTTAGAATAGTATTAAAATGAGCCTCATACTCCCCTTTTCTCTTAGAGTATATCATAATATCATCTATAAAGACTACAACAAATTTTTCAAGGTAATCTATAAAGACTCTATTATTAATTCCATAAATATTATTAGAGCATGTAATGGCCCAGATAATGAATCATTAAAGAATTTTCTAAAAACTCGGTTTCATCAAATGGTTTCACCACTAACGGTGGCACTGTGAGGGTGGAACCATCACGGTCGCACACCGAAACAGCGGCACTGTGATGGTGGCACCGTAATGGTCGCACCATCATGGTCACACATCAAAACGGTTGCACTGTGGCCATGACACCTCTTACGGTGTCTCACCAAACAGTGTCCCACCCTTGTTTCTTTTCCTAGTTCCGCTCCTGCAACGTATCTTTTGACGTAAAAGTATTTTAATACCCCTTTATAATCTTTTTAAAATCCCATAAATGATATCTAAAATCCCCAATGATTTGGGTGACCCTTGACTTACCAAAACGTGTGGCTTTTCCTCGGTATCACACATTTTCCCGTACTTTCCAGTTCTGCCCCTATTGCGTGTTTTCCTATGATTAAAGGAAACTGTTCAACACATATCTTTTATGTCCACCTCTCCAATGAGAATTATTAAATGACAATTAATTTCATCGTGTGTAACCACCCAACAGCATGGTGAAACCACAATCCGGCTTTAAAGCCATTCAGGATTTTGATATCCCATAACTCCAGGATCTCTCCTTTTTATCGCATGGGAATTCTTTCTCCTTCAGGGATGGTCTCTTTTCCTTCTTCTCTTTGGTGTGTTTGGAGTCCCCCTTCCGGAGGAAAGTGGTGCACCTGTGATGGAGCCCTTGCTGCCCACTCTTGGATCCCCCGGAGTTCCTCCTTTGCAAGTCACACATCCCCAGTTCTTGGCGTGTGGAGAGAGACTTCGATCGTTGATAATCCAAGTAGGGTTATTCCTTTATCTCCCTTTACGGTGTATCATGTGAGGTGGGTATGATAATGTTTCCCTCCGGAAAGAAGAAAAAAATTAACAAAGATAATGAACGTACTTTTAAAGGATGAAGGGGTGTGTTTGATGTTTCTGATGTACTCATTTATACTTGATTATATGTTATAGATTTTTTGGGCTTATGTCCACTGAAAATAGTGGATGTTGGTGGTCCTTCCTTATGCACTAATGATCCTCTGTTTTTCTGGTTAATTCTATGATTGAATGGTTGTAACATGAAAACTAGTTAATCACCTAAACTCGATTGATTAAATGGATTCCCAATGAATAAGAAACCTTGTGTGGTTACCCCAGTTACCCCAAAGGAAGAAGGAAAATTAATGAAAGATGTGTTTGAATATGAAAACTCCCTTACTCTATCTTGGTAACATGTGTGGTTGATCTGCTTGATGCTTGTGGGGTGATAAGGGTGGGGATGGGATCCACTATTGTGGTGTAGTTGTTGATTAGTGGATCTAAGGTTGTGTGGGGCCATATGGTGGGGATTGGTTTGGTTATAGTACTTTGAGGGATTTCACAGATCCATTTTGTTGTTGTGACTTACAAGATAATTGGGTGTGAATGCTTAAATTGTTACTTGATTGTTTTTCCTTCCTTGGCTTGTGGCTATTCCTGTTAATTGCTCAGTAGTGAAGAATTATTTAAAATAGAACCACTCGAATGCAACACTCCTATGATTGGTTGGTTATTAACTTCTTTTCTAGTCCCTTTCCTAAGTAGCCCAAGACTCTTTGGGTAGGTTTTGATGGCCAGAGGTCTATTATAGCCCAAGATTCTTCGGGCAGGGTACATTGTAGTGGTTGGCCCAGGTGTGTGTGGCCAGGTTGTTTCCCAAGTGTCTTCAGGATGACTCCCAAGTGTCTTCGGGCGTGTCAGTAGTTGTTCAGACCCAGGTGTCTTTGGGAATGGTGGTAGTTGTTATGGCCTAGGTTTCTGTGGGTGTGGTTATGTGTGTTGGTTGTGGCCCAGGTGTTTGTGGGTGGGATGTGAGGTTGTGGTAGCCCAGGTGTGTGTGGGCGGGGTATGGCAGTGGGACTGCGGTGAGAATGGAGGGAGAGGTCTGACACGTATAATGACTTCAATAACCAGTGGGAAAGTGGTTCAGGGTACCCAAATATTTATGTTCTATTACTATTACTTTACTTGACTTTCATTATTTGGGGAGTTTTCCATGGTGAGGTTGGTGGATAGTTTCCTTGCTAGGTTCCTCGGTTATCTCTTTTTTCTCACAAGGCAGTATAATGCCTCCCCACTTGTGTATGAGAACTTTTGATTTTCCCTACTGAGTATACCTGTATACTCACCCTACGTATATAAACTGTTTTCAGGGTTCCATGAGGACTTTGAGGACCATGAGAGACCGTACTAGTTTGGGCATTGGGACAATTGATGTTGTTGTTTTTATTTTCTTTGGTATTTACCTTTGGAGTTTTCTTGTATTTTAGAACTTCTTATTGAAACATGCATATGGGAATGTATTTTTTGGGATTTACTTTTACTTTCAGTTTTGGGGTTGTTTGGAAATTACTATCTTATCTCCTGACCTTACTAAATAAAAAGGGTAATGCCTTCCATTTTTCACGTAATTCCATACCCTTGGTGTTAGTCTCTACTCGAGGACCTATTAAAGGAGGGTCTTAGGGGGGTCATTATCCCTCCTTCAACTTGAAGAAGAAAGGGTCTTGAAATATTCTACCAATTCCCTCATCTTGGTGAAGGTGGGTTGTGATAGTGAGGATTGCATGGGATGTTTGGGAAATAGTGTTAGGCAATCTTGGTGATAGAAATAGGCCAGGGAAGACCGGCTAGGACATGGGATTTTAGGTCCCCCCGTAATCTGATGCAAGGACTCTGGGCCTACCGAATGACCAAGTGAGGCTACACTGATTGTAGGGTAGAGACCCTAGGAAAGGTACATTCAACAAAATGACTTGTGTTATTGTGTTTCTTGGGTAATTTACGGATTTAAAATGAATAAAAATTCTAAGAAAAAAAATTAAAATCAATCTTCTACACTACTCAGGATTAGTAATCCCTTGTTTATCATGCAGCTATGGCACCTGTACGATGACCATGAGTAGTGTGGGTGATCGAGTCCCAGGAGGTTGATTTGGCTGATTGGAAGAGGGCTGACTGAGAGGAGGGGGATGATCAGTGGCATAGGATGCTTCGTGCCTTTCATTGGAAGACCCTCGAGAAGTATGAGGGAAACATCTCAGATATGGAGATAGAGAGCTGGATCGAGGAGCTAGTGATATATTTCAACTTGAATCGGGATCCAATGAAGTACTAGGTTCCTCTGGCTGTAAGCTAGATGCAGTGAGCAGCGCATCAGTGGTGGTAACTTTATCTTAGGGAGAAGAGGGAAGCTGAGATTTTGTGGACTGACTTTGAGAGGGAGTTCTGGGTGGAATTCCTCTCTTCTACGATGAAGGTTGAGAATAGGTATAAGTTACTCTCCCTTTAGTAGGGGGTATGTTAGTGAGATATTTGGGGATCAAGTTCAAGTATCTCCTTCACTTTGCTTCGGACCTCTTTCCGGATGAGGAGTATTGGGTGAGACGTTTAGAGGAGGCACTCTGACCTTCTCTCTAGTATGTTGTTACTCCCTTCACTCTACCGACATACTTGGAATTCCAGAAGAAGACTGAAGTGGTGGAGAGGATGCACACACTAGAATGTGTGCCATGGGAGGGGAGCCAGTTGGGCTCATCAAAGGGAAAGGTTGTTAGCAGCAGGGCTCCAGCGTTAGGGCCTTCCAGGTTTCGACCAGTGGGGAGCATGCCCCATCAGTTCCAGTTTCGATCTCCTGGTCCTCTCCCTTTCTTTTTGATCCAAGGACCAAGATGCTTCATCTGTGGTAGCTGTGGGAATCTTTGAAATCAGTGCATGGACTGAGTTCAGTACAATGGGGGTGGGCCAGTTCAGTGCCCACATTAGTAGCAGTAGTTTTCAGCCAGGCCCTTTTAGCAGCAGCCGTAGGGACAGCGAGCTCCTGGTCCTTCAAGAGAAGACGTTACTGGAGGAGAACGACCTTAGGTCACTCCCTAGGGACCTCTACCAGGATGCGGTCGGGGAGGTTACCGATGGTTGAGGGGCATAGGAGTTGAGAGTGGGTAGTTACACACCGCAGAGGAAACAGTTCCAGTAGGGTCGGAAGTTTTTTGAGGTACGATAAGCTTGTTTAGTACCCCCGGTTTTTGAGTACGCCACTCAGAGGTCTGACCACCTGGTCTCGTGTTTTCCAAGGATGTAAACTGATGTTGGGACCACATTAGTCCAGTGGGTACCTTATTTTGATACAGATGCAGCCGTATGATGTCATTATAGGTGTCGAATGGCTGTTCTCTATGTGTTTCATTATCAAATACTTCGAGAGAATGGTTTTTTTCAGATATGGGTGGCTGACGTGTGACTTTCATCGGCGAGCAGAGTTTACAGGGAGGTAGTCAGCAAGTGGAGCCCCTTCTTTCCTTGTTAGCTAAGTTTTCAGTGGAGTCAGAAGATACAGAAATGGTAGAAGTCCTAGGAATTGTCAGTGAATTCATGGACATCTTCCCTGAAGAGGTGGTGACCCAACCCCCTCGATGTGATGTTGAGTTCGGGATAGACTTGCAACCTGGTGCCCGTCTGATTTCGATGGCTCCCTATTGGATGGAAACTTATGAATTATAGGAGTTACAGATTTATATTGATGATCTGATAAATAAGGTTTTTTTTCGACCAATCATGTCACCATAGGGCGCTCCGGTCTTGTTCGTGAAGAAGGAATATGGTGGTCTTAGGATGTGCATAGACTACCAGAGACTTAATTAGGTAACGGTCAAGAACCATTACCCTCTCATGAGGATAGACGACCTCTTTGAATAGTTGAAGGGGGTAGGATGGTTCTTCAAGATAGACTTGTGGTTAGGATATCACCAGTTGAGGGTGAAGGAGGGTGACATCTCGAAGACTGCCTTCAGATGCATATATGGGCACTTTGAGTTTGTAGTCATGTCGTTCGGCGTTATGAATGCACCAGTCATGTTCATGGGGATCACGAAATCCATCTTCTGGGAATATAGGAACCGATTCATAGTTGTGTTTATTGAAGACATTCAAATCTACTCAAGATCATAGGAGGATCATGTCGAGCATCTAAGGATGGTTTTAGAGGTCCTCTGACAGCACCAACTCTACAGGAAGCTGTCCAAGTTCATGTTCTAGATGCGATAAGTACACTTCCTTGGACACGTGGTTTCTGAGCAGGGAATAACATTGGACTCATCAAAGGTAGAGGCGATTGTTTATTGGGTAGCACCCAAGAATGTGACAAAGGTTCATTGCTTCCTAGGCCTAGCAGGTTACTACTGGAGATTCATGCCCAAATTCTCCCAAGTTGCAGTAGCTTTGACAGCCTTGACTAAAAGGAACTAGGATTTCATGTCGAACAGGTAGTTTGAGGCTTCCTTTAGTTATCTGAAGGGGAAGTTGGTTAGTCCCCCAGTGCTGAGGTTTCAAGAAGAAGGAGTGATGTTTGTGGTATTCTATGATGCTTTAGGACAAGTCTTGGTGTGTGTGCTGATGCAACAGTAGGGGTGATCTCTTATGGGTCTAGGAAGTTACATCCCCATGAACGTAACTATTCCACCCATGATCTGGAGCTTGCAGCGGTTGTGTTTGCACAAAATTTTTGGTGGCATTACCTCATTGGGGAGCAGTTTGTGGTCTTCATGGATCACAAGAGCTTGAGGTATATCTTCTCCCAGTAGGACCTAAACACGCAGAAGCGGAGGTGGGTGGAGTTTCTTCAGGACTACGACTTTGAAATTTCCTACACCTCAAGAAAGGGGAACATGGTGGCTGATTCCTTGAGCCAGAAGTCGCAAAAGGATGCGGTTTGAGAGTTGGCAGATGCTTGGAAGGTGCTAGAGGAGTTGGCTTCCCTACACGTGGATTCTAGGGTGGATGGTGGTAGAAGTTATCTGTTTTAGATGACAGTGAATTCCTCTCTGTTGCGGCAGGTAGAGGAGTATTAGTGGGGAGACTCAAAGAGTGAAGTGATGCATGATTGGGTTAACCAAGGAAATGCTCCAGAAGGGTGGTCATAGGATGGTCAGAATCAGATTCTTTTCTAAGGGAATATGTTTTTCCCAGAGGCGATGCACGAGAGAGTCATTGGTGAGTTCCACAACTCACCCCTAGCGGTGCACCTAGGAGTTTCCAAAATGTATCGGGGCTTGAGGGTTCAGTTTTGGTGGCCCAGGGTGAAGCAGGAAGTGGAAGAGTTTATAGTGAAGTGCCTCGTATTTCAGCAGGTGAAGGCTAAACACCATGTCCCAGGGGGTCTGTTACACCCTTCAGATATCCCCAAGTAGAAGTGGGATGGCATCTCAATGGATTTTGTTACAAGAATACCTAGAGTTCAAGGGGGTTGTGATGCTATCTGGGTAGTAGTGGACCGGATTAAGAAATCAGTTCACTTCCTGACAATCAAGGAGTTGAGTGCGGTGGATTCCCTAGCACAGTGGTACATGGACAAGGTGGTGCAGTTGTATAGAGTTACGAGGTACATACTCTCTGATCGGGATACCCAATTTACCTCATGGGTCTGGAAAGGATTAAAACATGCTTTTGGCACCCAACTTTGCCTCAGCACTTCCTTCCACCCCCAGACAGATGGGCAGACAGAGCGTACCATCCAGACGTTGGAGGATATGCTACGGGCATGTATTATGCACTTTGGGGGATCTTGGGTATGACACTTTTCGCTGGTAGAGTTTTCCTATAACAATAGATATCACTCTTCCATTGGCATGGCTACATTCGAAGCTTTGTACAAGAGACCATGTCACTCACCTGTGTGTTAGGTAGAGGTCAAGGAAGAAAATTTTATTGGCCCAGAAGTGGTGTGAAGCACGAAAAAGAAGGTTCATCTTATATGAGAGAGGATGAAGGCGGCCCAGGACCAGCATAAGTCATATGTTGATAATAGGAGTATACCCTTAGAGTTTGAGGTCGGGGACCACATGTTATTGAAGGTCTTTCCTCAGTGTAGAAAATAGAGGTTCAGAAGGGGGAGTAAGCTTTCTCCTAGGTTCATCAGACCCTTCGAGGTGTTACAGAGGTTTGGAGAAGTGGCTTATCAGCTAGCGCTACCACCGTCGCTACTAAGAGTGCAAGATGTATTCCATGTGTCTCAGCTTCATCAGTATCTACACAATTATTCGCATGTCCTCGACTGGGGAAATTTGGATATTGAGGACAACAGGATGTTTGTAGAGAGACCAGTGATGATCAAAGGTCGTGAGAAGAAGGTGATTCATGGACGAACCATTCCCTTGGTTCGTGTGTTGTGGAGGCATGGTGGCCTCGAGGAGAGTACCTGGGAATGAGAGGCAAAGATGCGTACTCAGTACCCAGATTTGTTTTGAGTTTTTTTCTGTTTTATTTTTTACTTTTCTGTGATGTAGTGTTTGACCATTTTAGCTATGAAATGGTCTATTTTCCTTGATCTTTGGATGTGTGTGGAGAGTCCTAACTGTGGGGAGGGCAGGACATGATCCCTAATCAAGACGCATTAAAGTGGATGCGGTTGAACCCGTGCGGGCGAGTCAGTGCCGCCCAAAGTGGATAGTATCTTGACATGGAGAAAGGGAATCCATAATCCATATGATTGGACGGTATGACCTTTACATGTTTGTGTGGTTACTTGAGGGAGAGGAGTTCCTAGATGTCGAGGA
Source organism: Viscum album (assembly GCA_963277665.1). Classification (NCBI taxonomy): domain Eukaryota; kingdom Viridiplantae; phylum Streptophyta; class Magnoliopsida; order Santalales; family Viscaceae; genus Viscum; species Viscum album. Next base: position 323,634,785 of record OY728132.1, read on the forward strand.
GGTTTTCTTCTGATAGGTATCTTCCGAGGTGGTTGTTCGGACCCCTATCTTTACTTTGAGTCTAGTTTTGATTCTCAAGGGAGATAATAGTTTGAGAGGTATCTGATGTAATGGCCCAAACAATGACTCATTAAGGGGTTTTCCAAAAACTTGGTTCCATCAAATGGTTCCACTACTAATGGTGACACTGCTTACAGTGGCACCGTGAGGGTGGCACCGTGACAGTGGCACCATAACAGTCGCACCATCACGGTCACACACCGAAATGGTGGCACTGTGATGGTGGAATAATGAGGGTGTCACCATGAATGTGTGTAACACCCCAAGATTTCATAGTGCGTTATCTGTTTAATGTAATTCAATAACTTGTGCTACACACAACACAGAGTTCGAGCACACCATGACTTACCAAAATAGCCATTCAAAAAACTATTATGAATAGTATTAGCTTCATTTTGAATTTTATATACCCCATATAATTTTAACATTCATATTATGTGTTTCTTAGATATAATATAAGAATAAATTCAATTTTTCATATAAAGGAAGTATATTTTAGAAAATGAAATTTTACCGCCTTTTAATGGAGAACCCTTTTTAAATCCAGTATTTGACACTTTTATATATTCAATTTGACAAAATAAACTTATTCTTTAGAATAGGGACATAGAAATTTAGTTTCAATAAATTTTTGGTGTTTTTCTGATAACTTTCATATTTTGGTGAATAGTGAAAAATACTAAATTTTAATTGAAAACCAATTTTTTAATTAAAATAATTTATAGTGTTAAATTATACATTTGAATGTTTTGTAAGTATAATTATATTATATTTTTATCATTTAATACAATTTAGTTTATTATAAGTAATTTCACATTTAAATTTGACATAAACACATGTCAATCTTTTGATAGTTTTTACTTTTTAAAAACCCACTTTAGTTTTGACAACGGGAATTAATTTTAAATTAATTAATGCAATGTCTATGTTTTGAAATTTTTAAAATAGAATTAATTTCTGAATTTTTAATATCAAAATTATCTTAGGGTGAATTTTTTGTATTTTTCTGAAAACTTTCAATTTTTGATGAATAGTGAAAAACACTGTGTTATTGTTTAAAACCGACTTCTTATTTAAATAATTATTTATTTTATTTAAATTTATTTTAAGTCAAAATAGATATATAATACCTATATAATTTCAATGTAATTCATTGGAGTCATTTTATAATAAGTTTAGATATATAAAATTTTATTGAACTTTTTACCGCCTTTTACCCACCTTCTAGGCACATTTGCAAATTTGCATAAAACGTAATTTTACCTCTTCTATGAATTGAATTTCAAAAATATGAGAAACATGATTGACATCAGTAAGTAAAATTTTGTTCAATAAGATGAAAATAATTTTTGATGAATAGTAACTATTGACTTTTATTTACCACGGTTAAAAGTAAATAGGGTAATTAAAGATAAAAATGATATTATAATTACCCTAACACATGTCCTAATTCTATTGGATAAGTGTATTTCAATGAAAAATAACCTTAGGAATAAAATATTATCTTTTTTTCCATTGGATTAGATTAGGACATTTATTATTATTTTATTTAAAGAAGAGTTAAATTGTTAAATTCAATGTTTAATAATTAAACCATTTTAATATAGGGTTATACATAAGATAAATTCGACTATAAATATTCATTATAAATATAAAAATATTTCCTACATAATGGTATTTTATTTATAATTTTTATAGATTAATTAATTAAATTTATTTTTGACACAGTGATGATGCAGTAATTACTTTATCAATGAAAGATTAAAATAATTGATATTAAAAATATAAAAATAAATTTAAATTGAGGCTTTTAATGTCATAAACGAATTTTATAGATTAATATGACATGTTAGGGTTGATTCAATTAATTTTTTTCGAATTAATCATGATATTATGACTTTCACAAAAACCAAATACTAAATAGTGTCAAAATTAAAATAAATGAGTTTTTAAAACAAATACTATATTATTAAATGATATAATATTCTTACAGATCTACGGTTATGCCAAAGGAATTATATAATGATAAATATTTCATTAATGAACCACTTTGGGTTCTCTTGGATTTTATAGTAAGTTTATTATCCATTTATTATAATAATACAAGAGGACAAGGTAAAAGTTAAACTATTTAACTAAGAGTTAGATCTAAATGATAGGGTTGATATGGCGACCTAAACTTGTCTAAAACCTATTGTTTGAGATTATTTATACTCATCCCCACCTCATATTAGAAATAAATCAATTTTTAACCATTATAAACAGAAAATGATTTTTTAATAAAATAATATTTCAAACTTTTCCTAAAATGACCCGCACTTATCTTATAAAAGGGTACTTCCCCTTCTCTCTAAATCACACCTCCAAATCCATTTGGTTCGGCCAAACCCTACCCAAATCTCCTCCAAACTTCCCTCACTTAAACCTAGAGGCCTTACCTTGAGCATAAATCTAACCTAATGAGACATTTTGTTCAAATCAAAAAAAACCCCAAAGAAGAGGTAATTATTTTATCCCCTCTTTCAAAGTTCTTTTCTTATTTCACTTTATCTTTCTTTGTTATTTACATACCAAAATAATAACTCCAGTTCCTTATAAAAACTATGATGTTATTATAAATATGGTACAACCATTGTCATTATTCTATCCATCTAATGAATGATAATGTCACCATGCGTGCGTACGTTCGGCTTATCGTCTCCACATCGTGGTGTAATTTGTTATTCAACACTATGTTATTTGGATGGATATAATGATGAGTAATATGTATATAAATAATTAAAATAACTTGATAATTTATCTGTACAATTAATATACCATCCAATTCCAAATCTTTTAATCATTAATAAAATGATATCCTCGCTTGTGTGTACGTACGGCTTACCGTCTCCACAACACGATGAGATTCATTTCCACGTTCACCATTCAACGATGATTATAAAAATATATATTATTAATAAGTATGTAATATATGATATAATAATTCTACTGGAGATATATGTATATATATATATATATATATTTACTTACATATATCTTATTCACTTACTTCCATTCAACACGATATGAAAATGGAAACAGTGTTTATGCGTACGTATGGCCTACCATCTCCATAAACGGTGTTTTCCATTTCAAATATCTATATACTATACATATTTATATTCTAAATATATATTATATATAAATCATGTTTTATATTTTGGAAGTATTTAAATCATGATCTAAATGATACGATAAAAAATAACAAGTTAAAACACGTTTGATAAAGAAAGAAATTATTACCTGAAATGTTAATTAAACATGGAAATCATTATTAAATAGGTAGTATAAAGTCATAAATGAATCATATATGATATAATAAATATGAATATGGTTATTTTATAATTTAAAAACATGCTATGGTCATTATACAAGAGGTTAAACGTACCCTCGACCAAAGGAAAGTGCAAGGTAAGGGTTAATTCCTCAATATCATTATTATCCGAGATTGTTTTTGTGTAAGTATTTTTTGGGACATATTTATTATCTATGTACATGTTTTATAAAAGATATTTTAAAATGATTCTTTTAAGGTACTATTTAACTAAAACATCATTTTAAATGTTTTAAATATTTATTCTTCTAAATCTTTCTCATTAATGTCCATGTTTTTAAACTGGTTTTAAGGATTTATTTATATGAAAATGAATGTTTTAAAATGTTAACTCCTTTAAAAAGTTTCAAAGTGGTATGGGACACTTTGATTCAAAAATGTATTTTAAACCTATTCCTTTATAAATTGTGATACTTTTAAATGATTTCATGAAAAAGAATATTTATCTCAAAGGGTTTTACTGATTATTTTCAACTATGTCAACATCCTTTTTGGATATTATTCTTGATTGAGGTTGATTTATTATAATAAAATCTTATATATTTTATTGAAAGAGTTATGATATGTTTTACTATGGATGTGATATTTTTATACCATTCATGGTTTATATCTGAAGTATTGACATTTCGTATGCAAGTTTTGATACGAATGTTTATGTTATGTTCCAACATTTTCATATGAGGAATGCAATGGACTTAGTAAGTGATGGGTGGGGCCACTATAGCCCCTCAATGCATCATTAGGTCTCATGAGACAAACCAGTGTCTTGTCATAAGACCTTGATAAAAAAATTTATTTGTAGTCTTAGCACGAGGCCTTGACTATGTTGTAATTATGTCCGGCATTAGGCATTCCCTCATTATGAAATTAATTATTACATGTGATTATTCGACTAGTATAATATCTATGTGCATGTTTATATGGTAATTTTTGATTTATTTTCTCCATATTATGTTAGTGTTTATATTTAAAAGGTTTTTGTTTTTATTACACATCTTTCCTTAAAAGTTTATAGCTTCCCCAATATTATTTACACTTACTGAGCATCAGAGCTCACCCCTTTCTTATGTTTTGTTTTCCAAGGATTCTAAGAAGTGTATTATGTTTTATATGAAGGGTTAATCTAGGGGAATAATGGCATTCTCAAAGGATTATTTATGTTTTGCTTTATGTTTGAATATGTAATGTAACGTTCATGTATGTAATCTATTTTCCAAGACTACTAAACTGATCCATCCTTTGGGACTTGATTCTTTGAAATCATGACAATGTATTAAAATAATGCACTGGATTCGGGCTTCTAGGGTTAGGGAATTACACGATGGCACCATAACGGTCGCACTGTCAGGGTCACACACTAAAATGGTGGCACCGCTGACGGTGGCACCATGACCGTGACACCGCTTATGGTGTCTCACCAAATGGTGTCCCACCCTTGTTTCTTTTCCCAATTCTGCTCCCATAACATATCTTTTGACGTAAAAGTATTTTAATACCCCTTTATAAGCCTTTTAGAAGACCATAAATGATATCTAAAATCCCCCAAGATTCAGGTGACCATTGACTTACCAAAATGTGTGGCTTTTCCTCAGTGTCACACCTTTTCCCACACTTTCCAGTTCCTCCCCTATTTCACGTTTTCTCTAATTAAAGGAAACTGTTTAACACACAGCTATTATGGATACCTCTCTGATGAGAATTATTAAATGACAATTAATTCCATCATTTGTAGCCACCCAACCACGTAGTGAAACTATAATCTACCTTTAAAGCTGTTCAGGATTTTGATATCCCATAACTCCAGGATCTCACCTTTTTATCACATGGGAATTCTTTCTTCTTTGGGGATGGTCTCTTTTCCTTCTTCTCCATGGTGTATTTGGAGTCCCCCTTCCTGAGGAAAGTCGTACACCTATGCTAGAGCCCTTCTTGCCCACTGTTGGATCCCCTAGAGTTCCTCCTTTTCAAGTCACACATCCACAGTTCTTGGCACAGGGAGAGAAACTTCAATCGTTGATCATCCAAGTAGGGTTCTTCCTTTATCTCTCTTTATGGTGTATCATGTAGGCTGGGTATGATAATGTTTCCTTCAGGAATGGATGAAACCAAACCTTAAAAAAGATAATGAACAGAATTTTAAAGGATGAAGGGGTGTGTTTTATGTTTCTGCTATACTCTTTTATCCTTGATTATATGTTGTGGATTTTATGGGCTCATGTACACTTAAAATCATGGTCGTTGGTGGTCCTTCCTTGTGCACTAATGATCCTATGTTTTTCTAGTTGATTCTATGATTGAATGGTTGTAACATGGAAACTAGTTAATCATGTAAACTTGGTTGATTAAATGGATTCCCATGGAATAAGAATCCTTGCGTGGTCACCCTGGTTAACCAAATGAAAGAAGGAAAATTAATGAAAGATGTGTTTGAGTATGAAAACTCCCTTTCTCTATCTTGGAAACATGTGTGGTTGATCTTCTTGATGCTTATGGGGTGACATGTGTGGGGATGGGATCCCCTGTTGTAGTGGATTTGTTGGTTAGTGGATCTAAGGTTGTGTGGGTTGTATGGTGGGGCTTAGTTTGGTTCTAGTACTTTGAGGGATCTCATGGATCCCTTTTGATGTTGTGACTTACAAGAGAACCAAGTGTGAATGCTTAAATTACTGCTTGATTGTTTTTTCTTTCCTTGTATTGTGTCTATGCCTGTTACTTGCCCAGTAGTGAAGAATTATTTAAAATAGAACCACTCAAATGTGATAACAAGAATAGGTTCAATGGGGAATTGTTTTATGGGAATGAGTTGTGACTTTTTTGTGGGTGGTGTGATTTTTATGAATGTATAGTAATGAGGGTGTTTGTGTATTGGCTGGTTTTGGAACCCCTAGGTTGGGATGAGTGCTTGTTTACCTATTTTTATAATTTAGTTTTTATGTTTCTTATACACGCCCCGCCCAAGTTGAGCACATCATGTCGAACACCCCCGTTTCAATGGGGGTCTTTTTTCCAACACTCCTATGAGTGGATACTTATTAGCTCCTTTTCTACTCCCATTCCTGAGTAGAACAAGACTCTTCGGGAAGGATGTGATGGATTGAGGTCCATTATATCCCAAGATTATTCAGGTGGGGTACATTTTGGTTGTTGGCCCAGGTGTGTGCGGGTAGGTTGTTTCCCAAGTGTATTCGGGATGAGGCCCAGGTGTCTTCAGGCGTGGTAGTAGTTGTTTAGCCACAGGTGTCTTCAAGAATTATGGTATTTGTTCTGGACCAAGTGTCTGAGGGTGTGGTTACGTGTGGTGGTTGTGGCCCAGGTTTTTGTGGATGGGATGTGAGGTTGTGGTAGCCCAAGTGTGTGTGGGCAGGGTATGGTAGTGGGACTGTAGTGAGAATGGAGGGAGAGGTCTGATGTGTAGGATGACTTCAATAACCAGTGGGAAAGTGGTGTGGGGTACCCAAATATCGATGTGATGTTACTAGTACATTAATTGAATTGAGTTATTTGGGGAGTGTTCCTTGGTGAGGTTGGGTGGATAGTTTCCTTGCTAGGTGCCTCGGTTATCTCCTTTTTCTTGCAAGCCATTAAAATTCCTCCCCACTTGTGCATGAGAGATTTTGATTTTCTCTACTGAGTATACGTGTATACTCACCCTACGTATATAAACTGCTTTCAGGGTTCTAGGAGGACTTCGAGGACCATGCGGGATCATACTAGTTCAGACATTGGGACAATTTTTGTTGTTGTTTTTCTTTTCTTTGGTATTTACCTTTTGAGTTTTCTTGTATTGTAGAACTTCTTATTGAAACATGCAGATGGGAATGGATTGTTTGGGATTTACTTTTACTTATAGTTTTGGTGTTTTTTGGTACTTACTATCTTATCTCCCTATCCTACTAAATAAAAAGGGTAATTCGTTTCATTTTGCACGTAATTCCATACCCTTGGTGCTAGTCGCCACTACGGGTCCTATTGAAGGCGGGTCTCGGGGGTCATTATCCCTCCTTCAACTTAAAGAAGGAAGGGTTTGGAAATCCGCTGCCCCTTCCCTCATCTTGGTGAAGGTGGGTTGTGACAGATCATTAATGAGTTCTATGGGCACCACTATTAACTCATAGTGTTCATACCTCGTTCGAAATTCATTCTTGGGGATATCTTCCTTCTTCACCTTAAATTGGTCATATCCAAACTAAAATTCCACCATAGAAAATATCAGGCTCTACATGGTTGATTAAAAAATTTATCTATCCATAATAGAGTATACTTGTTTTTATTGTGATTTTATTGAGTTCATGATAAGCAATCCATAAGCACATTTATCCATCCTTCATCTTGATGAAGAGGACTATCACAGCCAATGGTAAAGCACTCAAGCATATAAAACCCTTTTCCAGATTCTCTTGAAAATAATCCTTCAATTATTCCAACTAAATGGTGTTCATTCTTTATGAATTATTTTATATGGGAAGAGATCCATGTATAAGTTCAATTGATAACTCAACCACTCAGTCAGGAAGACGACCAAGAAACTATTTGGGGAATACATCAGTATAATCCCTCATAATGGAATATCTTCAATCATGAATCTCTCCTTTGTTTCAATAATTTTAGATATATATATGATTTTTTATAAGGACGTAATATCTACAATTTAGATGAAGATTCCAAAGGAGATTCATCCTCCTCCTTACACTTGTACAGAATTAGAGGATGAATTGGGATGTGAAGAGTAGTCTCCCTCTCCCAAAATTTGATATTTTCATTATATAAGTACTACTAATCCATTCCTAATATAGAAAAAAATATACTAAAGTAATACAATGTTTTATGGAAGTTTCAGCCCACAAACATTGACCAAGGAGGGGTTATACACTTAGGATGCAATAATTTCTTCATTTTATGTTCTCACAAATAGATCGACCCCCATGTTTTGTGGTGGTTTCTAAAAAGTTCTAATAAACTTACATGATAAAAAATATTTTTGACATACATAATCAAAAATTATATTCGCTATTCTTGAATGAATAACTAGTGTACCTATCACCATATCATTGTCGAGATCCATCTTAGCAGTTGTGAAAGCATACTCCCTTCCCTGTTATCTAGGTCTTGGAGGTTGCTGTTATTTATTGTATCAAAAAACCCTTTGCTTATTTAACTTTTTAACATAATTATTATGTTTTTTATAGTTGAAAAACTAGACCATAGGATGAAAATTCATTGGAACTTATTTTATTCCACTACATTAGTGGGTTTCCTCATATCCCTTCAGCATTAATTGTCCTGGTGTTCCTCTTTTCTACACTTGAAGTATCTCCTAGTTCCCTTGATATGGTTTTTGGGATGATTATTTATACAATTTTTACATGTGTAAAGTTGGGTTTTCTTACCTCCATGAGATTTATCTATTGATCCTACAGAAGAAAAATCTATTTTTTCTTTTTTTTATTGAGTCCCATGAGATCACTAAGAGTCACAGATCTCCATACCAATCTTAAGGGCACAATAGACAGTCTCTGCATAGCTTTCAAATTCTAAAATTACTAAATATTTTCATATAATCAACTTTAAACCGCTAAAGAAGTGGTCCACCTTACATTTTTTGTTGATGAAAAATTCAAAGGTGTATCGTGCAAGCCTTGTGAAGTTTTCCTCATACTCCCTGATAGATTCATATTCCTTTTTCTTTATTTTGAGGAACTCTCTCTTGATTTTTATATGAATAGTTCAGAGAAGGTATTTATTGATGAATATTTTCATTAATTATTCCCATTATATGGAATAAATTTACTCTTTGGACTTCTTGTTCTTGATCAGTGTCTACTGCTGATTAGTTTACCCTCCAAAATAATAGATAATAAACATGAATTTCTATTCTTTTTAGAATTGTTGGACAGATAATATCTTCTCAATGGAGTTAATAAATTGTTCAATGATGACTGGATAAGAATATACACTAAATTTATGAGTCCTTTTTCTCATAAAGTACTTGACTGAAACTTTCTCCTTCTTAGGATAAGAAGGTCATTCCACATTATTCAAGTTTTTATTTATAGAATGAGTAAGTTAGGCTAGTAATTCCATGAAGTTACCAACTCCCAGTCCCATAAAGTTAGGCATATCATTAGGGAAATCATAACATTGTCTACCACATTGGTTGTTAGCACAATTCCTCATATTTCCCACCATTAACTACAATAAAGTGGAAATGGGATGAGAATACTTTAACCAATAAAAATATAAAAGGGAAGTTATGAACTTAGAAATAATAACTTATAAATTATATGAAAATACTAACTTATGAGTCTCAAAATTTTAAATCTAGTTTATCCATGGTAATTTACCTGTTAGGTTTTCTAACCTAACAATTTGTTTTAAGTCCTTCATAATGGTTCATAGAGAGTTTTTGAATTTGTCAAAGCATATCCCCCAGGAGTATCAAACCATGTGTGTAGCAAGGCCTATTTGACATTCACTAGGTTATAATCTATTCAATTCCAAATGTTTAATTTTGGGGTTTATTACCACTAGGTAAAACTATTCCAGATCCATTTCCACTTATATTATCTAGATAGGGATGTAATTTCTCAAAAACTACTCACTCTATACTTCACCAAAATTCCAGGATATTTTCCCATACTTAGACTTATCTTTATGGTTCTTTCTAAATTATTATTTTTCTAATACCTATAAATTAATATACCATCCTATGATACCAACAATAAAGACCCAAACCTTTTTCACATGTTATTATATGATTTTTAACATAAATATCCATTAAATACAACCAAAGGATCCAAAAATCTAATTTCTTTGGATGACTAGGTACACAAGACAACATCATGAAACTAAAATAAAAATTTGAAATTTTAATCTCTATAATGAGTTCTTAAATCCATTTGTGATCCTAAAACTACATAGAATAACTTCAAGAAGACATAAAATAGAGGGGTGGGCTATAAATCCTAGTAAGGGAATAAACATGATAATGAGTCATAACATGTGAGTCAAATGACATAAAATGTTATCACAAAAGAGAAGGATTGTGAATAATAACATGGGAGAATTACATAATAAAAATGGTATCAAATGATCATGAAAAAATATAAAATTGGGAGAAACATAAAACTATACATAATAATATGTCAATGTTAACCTCCAAGACAACATCAATGGTGGACAAAGTCTCATCAGGGATTAGTTTAACTCCCTAATCCCATTCATAACATCTCATGAGACAAAAACATTTCCTAATAAATTATATTACTATCTAAGAACACCCATAATATCATGTACATGATTATTAGTTCCGAAAAATTAAATAAATCATAATTAAAAAACATAATAATTACACATGGAAATAAATGGGTTGTATAACCTTGTCTCATATCATTATCAAAATATATTTCTTAAATAAGGTGGTTGGGAAATGAACATAAGGAATGTATTACCCCATAAAGTAAGGTATAATAATCTAGATATATATGTGAGAAGAATATATATATAATTTAGAATTATTTCATAACATTAAAGAGAGAGATAAAGTGAGTTAGAGAGATAAAGGTCATGAATTGAAGAAAAAGGGTGGTTTGGAGAGATACATTACCTTAAATTTCAAAATCATTCTATTCTTGCACATAAAATCATTCATAATCAAATTATATTTATTAATTACTTAATTAAAAAACTTTTATTATATATTTTTTTAATAATTTTATTATGTTCCTTTATAACCATTTCAATGAGATAATATTTAATTTTGTTGTTCTGGGAGCATTCGTTTCATGGTTCCAGGGTCAGCTCACTCATGGATAATTATAGAAGTTATTTTAAAATGGGAATAAAACTATAAAAGTGATATTAAATGTATTAAATACTTTATATAAATTTATATGGTACCAATTATCTATATGTGTTTCGACATAGGGACAAATCATTGAGAAAAATGTTAACGTTGCGTGGTTAGTTCATTTAGGTGGTTTTACCGACCATTGCAAACTATATTCACATTAATTAATATTATGAAAATATATTCATTATAGAATATGAAATAAATTATAATATACTTATTATAATCTAATTAAACTATAATAAAAAATTTATTACCAATCTTGAAGATAGTAGTGTATAACGAAGTTCATTATTCATAGAGGCGGTGAACTAACCATATTGTAAACAAAACATTCATTTTAGAAACTAAAGAAGGAAGGGTATTAGATGTATATTCCACTATAATAATAACATATCAGTTTATTCAGGATACTTATATTGCTATTTTTATCTTTATATTGACTATATGGGTTGGTAGAAGAATAAAAAAATTGAAAGAGATTAATAGAGAGTCTTACCTCTTCCTTTAATCGCCTCCTCTAAAGCTACCCCTAAAGGCTCCCTGAAATAGTATTTGGATACGACCATAAAAACTAAGACATGGGGGAGAGGTTTTGTAAGAGGTTTGGGTAGAAAATTTTCAATCTAAAATTTTTATAATGTTAAATACTATATTTTACCGTATTTCTCTATTCATAAAAAAATAAACTATTTTAGAAAATTACCAAAAATTCACCTTATCCATTTTCCAAAGTTTAGTTCTAAAAAATAATACCTTTATGCAAATAATTTTTAAATATGATAAATATAATAAATTCCTCATTTATTCAAAAAATACCAATTTTAATATTATGATAATCTTTTTGACCCTTTGTAAATTATTTATAGTCTCATAAAATTATATTATTATTATAATAAAACATAATATTAATTTATAAACATGTTTTATGAAAATAAACGTTATTTTAAATCATTATATTTATTAGAAAATTATAATTAAAACATTTATGTTTTACAAAAAAAATAAAATAACTTTATTTAACATTTTAAAAAAAAGTATTTACATTCACCATGGTTTAAATATATCATATTTTCATTTTATATAATAATTAAATATTATTTAACACTTACATAGTTTTGTTTATTTTTATAATGATCATGTTCTTTTTCATAATGTTCATATTACTATTCTAACGACCAGATTATTATTCTAATGGTTAGATTACTGTTCTAATGGTCAGATTTGTAATGGTCTTATAGGTTTCCTACTTCTTATAAATACCTTATATTTCATTAATTATTCATTAAATTCTATTTTATTTCAAAGTTATATATATTTTCTAAATAAATATTACATTACTTATATTCTTCTTTATTTTTATAGCATTATTTGTTAATGCAGTTATTCTGCAGGATCAAACATATCCAAATTTTCATATTTTAGTTATATTAATTTCTATTTTTTATCCCCGTGTACTATTTTTAATTATTATGTACATTTTTACTCTCTAAATTTAATTTTAAAATTATTATAATAAAATTTAATTGGTTTTATCATATGGTGTGTATAAATTATGCTACATTACAAAATATAATGAAATTATACGAATTGAAATTCCTTTGATGAAATTATAGGTCAATACAAGTCATGTATAGCTGATTTTTGGTTGTGGGATTCTCTATATTTGGAGTGAGTATATTTTCATTCAGTTCACTGAAATCACTAAAAAATACTTCTTAATTTTCTACTTGAATCACAATTCTCATTTGAAGTTCCAAGATGTTTGATGCATTTATGAACAAATATTTCATTATCTAATGTGAAGTTAGATAATGGATGATATTACTAAAAAACCAAAAAATAAATCCCTTAAATAACTAATAAATACCCTACATTAGGCTATTCAGTTACATGGATCACTAACTTTGAAATTACATTCTTGAAAACCAGTATGTCGTTGTTCACATACCTAAATTCATTATATCAATAGATTCACCTACATGAGTTCTCACATATCTAAATTTTATTATGTAATCATATTCCCTTATGTCATTGAAAAACTTTCTTTAGTATATAATCATAAGTGAGGGATAAATTTTCCTACATCATAGGATTCATATACATGAACCCTTCATGTAGCTAAATTTTATTACATGGCCAAAAAAAATTATGTTGGGACCCTATTAAAAATGAGTTGGTGGTAAATATACTATGTGGGTACTATGATAGAATTATATAAATCTTCTCATATTCTATATTTGGTTATAATTACCCATGTATTTGGTTCCCATAATTTTTAGCCTTCATGGATCATTCCATGAAATCTTCAAGCATTATTTAATGGATTTGTTTAAGTACATAACCATTATTCCACCATCAAAAGCTCTATGAAAGTTCCATTTGATTTTCCAACACATCCAATGGTTATAATAAGGAAAAATATATGTGTTAAAAATCCTCCAAGAATCACCACTACCAACTTCAGAATGTATTTGACAGTAAAGATCCTTAGGGAAAATTCCACTTGTTAACAAATCAAATACATATATTTATGAGTTCTATTTTCTAAAAAACATTCAAGTATGTCTTGTTACTTTGAAAACTTCAACATCCATTCATCCATTTCCACTACAAATTTTCAAAAAATAAATTTAATATGATTCCACACATATTTTAAAAAAATCCAACACAAATAATTGGTGTTCAATAATCTCATCCTTTTTATTTTTTTCACAAGAAAACATTTACAAAAAATATCCTCCTTTTTCAATGAAATACAATGGGAATCTAAGAAACTTTTATTCTTTATTTTATCTCACATTTTAGGTGTATTTGGATCTAATTACCTTCCATGAATAGGGATCTTATTTTAACTTAAACTTCAATTTTTTCTACCCCTTAATGTGTGGGAAAATTTTCCAATAAATTTATACTCCCATATGTCTTTAGAAAATAATAGTGATTTCCCCATGGGATACATTTCCCCCAATGAGTTTGGGGAGGATTATTCCATTATTTATATCTACCCATATGTTATAACATTTTATTCTTTATCTCCAACAAAAAAATTTTGGAACCTTTGAGATATATGTACCAAAATTAAATTATAAAATTTGGGTGGTACTCCCAAATCCAAAAATCCTCATAGCTATTTACAACTCACTTTATTATCTTTATTTTTATAAACTCAAAGAAAAAAGTAAGTGAATTTACCACTTATGATTCAACTAGTCAATAAATTATATAATATTATTAATCCTTGGATCATTGTAGGAAATAATATTTTCTAAAAAAATCTTCAAAGTTAACCATGTCACTCACTATTTTTCCATTGAATCACTTTTATCCAAAAACCCACTCATTTTTTCAAAAAGAAAACCTATCATCTCATAACAATCTCAAAAAAAATTATAGATAAACATTAAAACACTATGTGTCATAAAAAATCACTTTTATAAACAATTGATACCAATTTATAGTACTAAAATATTGATACAACTTGAACTCCATGCTTTTCAGCTCTTTATAGGCTTCACCAATCACAAATAACTCAGAACAACCTTGAAATTTTAGAATCACCCCCCCCCCTAATTTCAACTATTGAAACCAATAGATTTTTCTTAATTTTTTTAATCCATTTATTGTTAAAACACCTCCAACTTATTATCTTTTAGTATCCTATAAATAATAGAAAACTAATACCATATTTAAAAAAAAATTGCTAAGTATTCATTCATTTATTAAATATTATTATTGGTACTCCCAATATTTCAACTTTATTTTAGTGGTATATTTATAATAATTTTGACTCTGATTCAACTTTATACCACTAGTGTAATTATATATGAATTTGACACCTTTTATTTTCACTATTCAGTCCCTTTCCCATATAGTTCTTAGATAGGGAAAATAATTTCATCAACCATCATCAGTTCAATATTCAGTCAGGAACTTCACTTCGGCGTGAAGTTTTTAGATTTTTCCTTTTACTATAAGATAGGTCAAGTTAAACCTTGTTTCTCTTGTTAAAACTTAATACCAAATAGTCTTTTAACACCTCTAAATCCCCCTTTTTACATACATTTTTAGTTTCAAACAGATTAAATTTCAGCTCATTCACAAGTTCTTTTCTAGTACATTTACCCTATAGATCATGACTCCCCCAAAATTCTGAACCTCTTAAAAATAGTTATCATACATTTAAGTACCTATAGAGAGGGTTACCTTCCATTTTCCTCAATTTTATGAGATTGGTGAGTCACCAAGGACCACCAATTTTTCTTTATCCATCATTTTGGAGTTTATTTTCATATCTAAATCAAATTTGATAGAATCCAATATTTTCTACACTTATTTGGTTTTTTTATCTTCTTTAAAACCTAAAAATCAAACTATTTTTCTGGGTATTTCCTTTATACTGATTATTTCCTTATCTAAAATTGTTTTAATTTTCATTTTCCATGCCTCTCTAGTATAAAAAGTATTTATTATGTCAATGCTTTAATGTCGGTTTTTAATAACCAATGTTAAAAATAATCTTAACTTAATTTATTTAATAAATGATGTTAAAACTATCATGTGGATATTTTCAGCATCAATTATTGAAATAACCAATGGTATAAATACTCTAGAAAACATTTCTAATTTTAGTTATATCAATATTATACATGAAAAATATTCTATAAAATATGTTTAACAACGGTTATTTTAATAATTGACATTAAAAATAATATCTGAATATGAATATTTTCTTTTTCCATATCACACCAATTTTATTTAACCTTCTTTCCTATAAATCTCTCCCCCACACATGGAAATTTTAATTTTTCACATAGCTCTGAAATTTATTTCTGAACTACAAATATATCACTCTGGATAATCTTTTTTTCACTTCATTCTCTAATTTTTTTCTCCCCCTCATAACTCTCCCTATAAAACATTAGTTTCTTCCTAGATTATTCATCTAAATATTTGAAATCAAGACTAAAAATACATTTTGGATATGGAGACCATGACGTTAATGAGAGAAATAATGGATAAATTTTTTTTAGCACTGTGGTTTATCGATGAGAATTATATATAGGTAAAATCTCTATAATGATTTCTTTTATTATTGTTTAATATTTTTATGATATTATAATAAATATGTTTTGATTATTATCATTATATAATTGAATGATATTTATTTTTTTAACTTCTATAATTGTAAAATAATTATTTTATTATGGAAAACTGTATTTTTTCTTATTGATTCTAAAAAACAACTATGTGTATGGTTATATATTATAAAATAATTTTTCTTTCAAAAACAATTTCACATAGGTTTTTTAAATGACATAAAAAATAGGTTTTCAGATTGGTTTTTTAAAAAATTGACATTAAATATATTTTCCACATTGGTTTTTTAAAAACTGATATGAAAAGTCATAAAAAAACATTGTTAATGTATGTATTAATAAATCAAGTTAAAAATATAAAAAATCGATGTAAGAAACATGTTTTTTCTACTAGTGCCTTATTGAAACTCAATATGTCCTTAAAAGAACTATTATATTTGTTATCATGTAACTTTTTTGGGGATATTACTTTCTTATATAACTTTTTAATTTAAGTGACATGTGAAATCTTATCATACTTCCAAGTTCTTTTCCTATATCTCTAAGAAGTTTTTTATTCTACTATAGACATGAAACTTCTTTTCACATTACTTTTAGAAAAATATAAATTCTTCATACAACCCCAAAAATCTATTTCTAATTGGGATTTAACTATAAATATATTCATGTTGAGTTATTCCTATAATCACTATTTAATTTCCTTTAGAATTTATAATTGGGGAATGGTTAGTATTATAGAAATCATTGGAATAATTACCATACATTTTCTGTTATTGTTGGGAGCTGAGTATTTCATTCTTTTCATCATATTAATAACATTTAATGTATTCTCATGCCTCAAAATGAAACTTTTAAATGTGTCCATGCATCCCACAAAAGTATAACATATTTCCAAACCTTCTTATAGCACATATATGGGTGTAATTATTTATTTTAGGAACTCTTTTATATTTTGAACCACCTCCCATAATTTATATTTCCTTAGGATTCTCCATGGTTATTCTCCTATCATGGATGGGAGAGGAATCATCATATCCAATAATAGTTTTCACATACTGAATAGCCTTTAAGAGATTATAAAATTTTGATTATTATCTTCTGTGATGGAATAATTCTCTTTTTCTCACCATCGTGTATTAAATAATAATCAATCAATAAATGTAAACCACCTTGGATCTTATGATTTCCCTTGGCCTTGAATTTCCCCATTTCCTTCCTAGATCAAAAAAAATACACCTCTAATTTCTGTATTTTCTTTCTTTGAGAATCTATATCATTCTTGATATCCTTTCCCCTAGACATCTAATTTAAAATTTTAGGGTAAATTTTTCCAGACATGTCAATTTTCTAATTAATCTTCTTATCCATTTGAGGAATAAATTATTTAATACATACCTTCTCTTATTTCAACCCCTATCTCTCTTAAAAAAATTTGTACAACTTTGTGGAAAGATCATCATTATTTTATTTCAACTCTTGAATTTCTATTGATTTTAAACTCCTTTCAACCTTTTTTTACATCAAATTTTACTATTCAGTTTGAGATTTATTCTTTCCTATCAAATCAATTATAACTTCCATGAAACTTTTGTTTAGGATTTTCCACTTATTAAATTTAATTCATAGAACATTGATACCAATGTATTGAGACGTTTTATCTTTTATCATCTTCATATTCTCTTCTATAAACTTTTGATCTAACTCCTTTAATGAGTGGAGAATTTCCACTTTTGGCCTTCTTGGGACTTAATCAATATCAGTGGTCCT
Organism: Viscum album; assembly: GCA_963277665.1. NCBI lineage: Eukaryota > Viridiplantae > Streptophyta > Magnoliopsida > Santalales > Viscaceae > Viscum > Viscum album. The sequence continues at coordinate 323,652,930 of OY728132.1, forward strand.
TATATCACTTATACTGTCAATATCTTCATTAATTCCTATAGAACCATTAAATAGATAATTTTATGCACATACTAAATCATCCATACCTTCTTTATATGGGCTATAGTATTCCTTTAATAGGATGTAACTTTTTTACATAAAAAATGTCACAATATTGGACTATACTAAATTTATATTTCTTCTTATTTTTTCATTCAAACATAAGGAAATTTTCTTTTGTCTCATTTTATTTACAAATGAATCATCCAAAAACATATACATATCCTATGACAACTTGAAGTGAGAAATTTTATCAAATAAATCTTCTCTAAGAGTATCATTTAATTCCTTTTTAATTGAATCATCAATCTCAATATTTCTTTGATTTTTCTGAAATATTAATCCATATTTATTTATAAGAAAAATTCCATCCAATACAAATTCTAAATGGATTCCAAAAGATTCATTCCGGTAGAAAATAAACTCCCTTTCTCATGTTTTAAAATCTTTCCAACAAAGTAACTTTCACAATGGATGTTATTTCTATTCAAAAGATCAAATCAAGTCAAAGAAAAAACAAATCCAACTAGAAATAAATGCATCCTTTGATACCAATTTTTATTCCCATAAAAGGTTCATAGGTGAGATATACCTACAAAGGGGTGTGAATTAGGGTATAAAAGCCTTATGTGGTTTTAACACTTTTCCATTTATCTATAACTTCCCTAAAAAATCTTAACCTATTAATATTAAGTGTCACTTGGTATGCTATTCTCTTAAATATTAATTTTATTATAATTCCACATGACCATAAATTATTACCAAATATTCATTATGGTTTCTTGACACATTATTAGTGTGCATGCAGAAGGTAAATGGGCCATAGGAAATTTACTTGGTTCACCCTCATCAAGAATATCCATGGACCATGAAATCAATGATTAGTCATGCACTAAATCACTAAAAATATCACTACTCTTAAATGGGTTTAGGATATGTAACTCCCAATTATGGATACTACCCTTAAAATTTAAAGAGAATTTGCTTCTTCCCAGTGATCACTCCCTCTAACTTCCTTACTCTAGATCACTGCTCTTGAAAGGATCACCTTCTCATAGTTAAAGAACATATATGTATATTTAATAAAACCACTTTTGTTGATTTAATACTCAAATGTATGTAGATTCTATGTTAATATCCATGATTTTATTTTTCACAACATATTATGAAATCCTCTTTTGAATAGTACTTTCTTCTTCTAGAATGAAACTACAACTCCTTATCCTAGTTAAGTTCCTATAAATTCTTTTGTATTTGATGTTGCAAATAAAATTAATTCTTATATATTTGAAAAATATTCAATGATTGACATTCTTCCTTCTTCTTTTTTATTTTATGTGCAATAGTAACTTCTCATTTTCTAAGAATGTAAATCATTATGAAAGAATTTGGTTCTCTACTTCTTCTATGTGTAGGATTTTTTTCTTTCAAACACATAGCATGGTTGAACTCCTATTATTTTTCCTTCACATGTTTCAATAAATACTCATAAAGTCCCTCTTAAAATATTCTCACATATATATCAATGAATATTTTTATAGTCATTATTTCTCATATTCCTTATATTCTCTTTTTTAGAGAAGATAGAATCTTATCTTCTATATTTTTGAATATGGAAACTACTTCTTTTTTTGGAACCCTAAATTACACTAAAATTTGTGGAATATAATTGATACCTTTTAGCATCATTATGTGTCTTTAAAACTACCCATAATTATCTCCATGATTTGCCTAGCTTTATTCAAAATATAACCACTTCATGAAACATCTTCTCTTTATTTTTCAAAATGTATTTAATTTCATTTAATACACTATTTGAATCAATGAAACCTCTACATCACTACTTCCCTTGTTTTATATATATATTCATGTATAACTTCTAGATACACAAAATATGTTATCTTTCATAAATCTCATAGAATTATAAATACTGGATTAAATAAAATAAAATCATCATAAGTCATCAGTCCTGCCTAGATATTCTATGGTTGTAAACTCTTCCATATGTGGAGTGAATATATTTTCATTTAATTCACTACACATCACCCAAAAAAATTATTTTTAATTTTCATCTAGAATTGTAATTCCCATGAGAAGTTCCATGATTTTTGAAGAATTCATGGATAGCTCCTACATCATCAGGTGTGAATGTCACTATTGGTATACATTCCCAAAAAAATGAAATAGAAATCCCATGTGTCTCTATGAAATCTCTTACACTGGGCCATTTTTTATGTATATATTCATATCCAAAATTACATACATGAAAACCCATACATGGTGTCCCACATACAGGAATTTCTTATGTTAAAAAATTCACCTACATGAGTCCTAACAAAGTCATATTTTCTTATTTCATCTGATTCTCATATATAGTAAAAAAACCTTACATTGGTATATATGCATATGTCCATATTGAGTTTTCCTATCCCATGGGATTCACATACGTGAACCCTTCACATAACTAATTTTTCTTATGTGGACACATTTATTTATATTGATCCCGTACCAAAAACGTATACATAGGAAATCTTATATGTGGGTACCTAATAATATTTCTATAAGTTTTTTCATCTTCCATATTTGGTTTTAACTACCTCTATCTTTGGTTTTCATGACCTATACCCTTCATGGATCATCCCATGAACTCTTAAATTATTTTCTCTTAGATCTCTTAAATTATATAACGATTATTGATCAATGAAAATATCCATACAAGTTTTTTTTCATTTTCAACACATCCAATGTTCATACAAAGGAAACTCCATGTGTTAACTATACTCTAAGAATTGCTACTTCTAAATTCAATATGTATTTTAAACTAAATAAACTTCAATAAATTTCTACTTATCAACAAATATAACACATATATCCATGAGTTCCATTTTATAACAAATCCCCCAAGAATCACCATGGCCTTTGATAGCTTCCACGTCCATTCTTCCATTTATACAATGTCTTTTCAATATATCACCTTGGCCCGAGTCCATACATCTTGTCAAAAAAATACAACACATGCAAGGGGTTTTTAATGGATGGTTTTTTTAAAAGTTGAATTTTGAATGTTTCAAATCTTAAAGGTAGTATCTTCTTATATTATATAGTTTTATAAAAAATAATTAATGTGGATTTGATAAAAAAATTAATTATCCTTTGAAGTTTTATTTATAAAGGATTTCAATGGGAAATTAAATTTACTTCTTGTTATGGGTTTTTATATTATCATATCTTTTAAAATTATGAATTATATTTGTATTTTTGTGGTGAAAATTTTTTTAAAGGTTTTTTGGGTGAAAATTAAAGTTTCATCAAATTTAAAGTTTAAAATTATGTTTTATATTTCATTTGTGGTAGGATTTTTATTCTTTAGGGGTATTTTCAAAATTGGATGACATTATAGGGAAATTTGGGAACTATTTTTAAAATAAGGATGATTTTTATAAATGATTTTAAATCCCCTAAGGAGTAGAATTTTAACTTGTGTTGTAATTGTGAAATGGATTTTATTTATTTTTATCAATAAGATAAAGTTTTTTAAAATTTAAATTTTTTGTGTTTTATGTTTTTATGATGGTTTTTAAAAAGTGACTAATTTAATTATGGAATTTAGAAAAAAATTCAAATAAAAGTGATTTTTATAAACCTTTTTAACTATCTATTATAAAAGTTATAATTTTAACTTTAGAGTTTCAAAATAAACATTTCCTAGTTTTTTATATGAGGTGAAACATTTTCCTTCAATTGCACGTATTTTCTAAAAAGAATTATTTGAGTTTTAATTGAATGAGGGTTGTTTAGAAAACAAATATTTTTGTAGTGTATTTAATTTTGTTGGAATTGTGTGTTTAGGTTTGTCACATAGTCTATGTTAGGATTGTTTGATTTTAATTTGGAAGCATGAATAGATGGATTCATGTTTTGTGTTATTTCAAGTATGCCCTGAAAAAGATGTTAATAAAAGGATTCCCCAAAAACTTATTGATGAAAGATTGAAAATAAATCTCAAGGATGTATTCTTATATTTTCTAGGTGTGAATTGGTTTTGGGATTGTTTATGGATATATATTTTTAGGTTTATGTTTGTTTAGTTTAGAGAAGATGAAGATTTTGAATAAAATTTTGGATTTATTTATCCCTTGGGTAACCCCATGGTTATTACATATAAAGTGTTTATTGTTTTGATGATGTTAATGAATCATTATTAGTTATATCATTTTTTCATGGGATTATATGCTTGTGATGAGTCTCTAATTATGAGAGGTTATACATGATAAGCCATAGGTGTGTGTGATTGGGTGACTAGGATGAGTGATATGTCCTAATTATTTTATCTAGTTCATTAAGAGCTAGTGTTCCAAGATTGAATTCGCGGGTTACTTTCACTTAACCCAAGTATAAATCCCATGTTGCGATATTATTGATCCATATTTTGATCCTTTTTTAGTTGTGTCTTACCTTTTTTATCTAATTTATCTTGATTGTTTTTATTTAAGGTTGTGGCTCTCTTGAGCTTTTAATTCTAATGAATTGTTTAAGGTTTATTATGACTAATTCTATATTGAGATTAATTTTAGACTTTAGTAATTTCATTTTTGGATTTTTTAGGTGTTAATGAAATACCTTAAGAGTAATAAATCCTTTATTTATTCTTCTTTTGTGTATATATTTTTGTCTTTTGTCAGTTCTTATGAGTATTGGTTGTCCTTGGAGAATCAATGAGTTAGTGGAATCCTTAAAGGTGGGGTGAACATAATGGATGATTTTTTATTTACCTATTTTATTGTAAAGGAAGTCGTATAGGAATATCGTTTCAGGTGTCTAATTTTCTTGACTTGAACCTTCCTAATGATTGATTATAATATTATTAGTATTTCAAGTTCCCTTTGGTTGATTGTTTTATTTTTTGTCAAATATTCTTGTTATCATTATCAATGTCATTATGCAAAGGTGATGACCAAGTGGATGAATTGGATTATCCGCCCATTAATAAATATGTGAGATCCCATAATGGGTACATGGGAAAAGTGATTTAAATAAGTCGATGCCCATATAATGGGAACAGAAAAAAAAAGACTTAGTTTTACTTGAATATCTTACTGGATAGATTCAAGTTGGAAACCCCCATAATAAATATTATGATTGAAAGAGTTGATCTTTAAGCTTATCACAGGTGCTTCAAGTGAAAAAATCTTTTCTTCAATAGGTTGAGTGGAAACTACTACTACCTATAGAGATCCAACTAGACAGCTTCTAGGTAGTGGTTAAGCTATCTAAAAAAGTAGAACATATATGAGGATACCAGATCATATTTTCTATTTCAATTAGTGTTATACAACATCTAGATTAAGGCTAATGTGAATAGAGATATCTTTGGATTGATTTAAGAGGAGCCTCACATAATCTAGAATAAATATTCCCCAAAGTACTCTTATTTTAGTATCTTCAATATTATAATACCTTGTAACTAATTTAGAAGGAGTTTTTAATTATTTTAATAATTTCAAAAATCATATGTAGAAGTTATAAAATTATTTTAATAGGTTTGATTAGCCCTATAATAAATTGAAATTTGTATCCAAGATTACTATAGAAATCTATTTTTTGGATTACATGAACAAAATATCAAATTCTTGAGTTTAATATATTACTTAATTATAGTAATACTTCACTCTAAATGTATGTCTTTAGTAATTGAATGTAAGGTCTTGAAGTCTTCTAAATTTTGACAAGGTCGTGATCATATGAATTTATCCATAGCATAAGCCTCGATCATATGACTTATCCAAAAGTCTTTGAAACCACCATATGACTTTAATAAAATATAAGAATCTGAGCTAATACATAGTCAATATTTATAATACTAAGAATAATTCTTCAATGTAATACTTCATGAATATAAGACTCTAAATTCCCTAGAATAAAGCTTTGGTTGAGTGTAAATTCTCAACACATAGAGAAATTTTCAGAAATCAGGTGGATGAGAATAAAGTACCTATAAAAAGATGCAATGATTCAACATAATTATTTTTTAGAAAAATCCTTTGCAGTACCTAGTGTAATACTTCAATACTTAGAAAAAAATTTAATGTTATTCTTGAAGAAAAATCAAGTTTCTAAATTTTAAATATGATAGAGATGAAAAAAATTTGGAGAATGCAAGAACTATTCATTCATGGTATGAACATCACAAAAACATAGAAATGGTGTGTCATTCAACCATGATGAGAAAGATAATTCAATATTCATCCATGGAAGGGGAAAATTAAGGTGATATGAAAAATTATGTTTCTATAATTATTTAATTCTAAGGAAAATAATATCTGAAGATGATTGAGTTGTTCTTTTTAGTTTATAATATCATTATGCTTATAGAATAGAAGATTTGATCATATTTTGATAAGATTGAAAGGATTGTTCCACTGCATATATTTCTCAAAATAAAAAATGACCTTATCTGGTTTTCAAGAATAATATAGATGAAAAATAAGAAAACCATGATATGTTGTTTATCAAAGTCTAAAACAACTTGATATGAGGTTGTTTTAGTGTTTTGAGGATATGAGATGGAAGTTTGGAATTTTCCCGAGACTTAAGAGATGATAATACTTTAATATTTCATGAATCAAGAAAATTATTATGTCACAAACCAAGCCAGGTTTCCATCCAACCCTGCACCTGACCTAGTCTATGGCAAGGCTAGAAGGGTGTTCCCAATCCCCACAGGCCGGTACAAGTTCCCCAGTATCAAAAAAAGCAAGTGGGAATGGCTTACCCGAATATGAAAATATAAAACAGACAATAATAACTAATAAACCAAACTGAAATTTTCAAACCAAACAAGCATTAAAAAAATTTTCATAATTGAGTTATATAGTTTAAACCAAAACCCAAAAACTACCACAAAGTATGGTGACCAAAAACCAGCTCAAAAACCACCCCAACTCAAGAGGATACCACCATCAAGCCATCTCCACAACGATGCACCAAGAAAGACAGTTAACAACTGAATCCACTATCTCCAAAAGATTTACCCTTACCTATATAAAACATAACCAAATCTACTTACACCCAAAGGTGTAATTAGGGTGTGATATAACACCCAGTAGGATTCCACCCAAAAAATATTCCATGCTACAAACATTAAACGATTAATACACTTGCAAGTTTAATAAATGAAAGGAAAATTCTTGAACTATTTAAAAGAAAGAAATTTCAATGAACTCAACTTCAAAAGCATGTAACTTTAAATAAAAACAGATTTACTTTTAAAGTAACCCAAATGACACATTGTATGCCAATAGAAAGCACCGAATAGCTAAAGAGCAATAAACATGGAAGGACCCCTATAGGAAATAGCAAGTTGTGGGACCTAGAACCTCGTGTCTTGGTGAAAGTGGTATAGGAATCATGACAACCCGAATTCTCATGCCCATGCCACTAGTAAACGAAATCCCCATAACCCTAGTAGTCTTCAATCATCATCCAAATTTTTAGTTAGTGTTGTAGTCATTAATATTGATAAGTGAAATTGCGATAAATCCACTTTTGTATCACTATCACGCTAGTATTAGTCCTCCCACCCAGTTACCCGAGCTTCCATTATTGATAATTCAAGTTCCAAGTTCATATCACATTTCATATTCATATACCCAAACCAAACAAGGCATTACACATGCCAAATACCACCAATTACATACCCAACCCCTCTTTTAAAATCATACACACACCAAAAACCTTTCAAAACTTAATTTGTACCACTTTCACAATCAAATAAACCATTTGCACAGTTAAAAACCATTTTCACAATTAAATAAACCACTAAGAAAATTTATTATAAAATTTCAGAAATATTACATGTCTTAAAACACAAAAACCCACTGAAATCTTCTTTTATGATCAAACACACATAGACGCCACATCAAAACACAACTCACACCCCTTTCACAGTTTAATAAATTAATTGTAGAATTTATAAAACACTAAAAAATAAATCAACATGGATTTCACTAAAAACACACTCCATATCATATAAACGTGATAAAAAAATAAATCAAACACATACTAAACTCCCTTAAAAACTAATTTCACACCAAAAAAATTAATTTAAGAAAATGATAAATTAATTAAACAAGAAAAGTAATTCATCAAATAAAGTTTATATAGAAAACCACATAAATTTGGTGTCGAAAACCCAAAATTTCTGTGTGAAGCTCCAATGGCACCACAATCGTACTAAACAGGGATTAAATTGAACCCTAATTCAAGAAATTGAATAAAAATATCAAAATTTGACCATAAACAAAATAGAATCCTACACCAAAACCCTAATGGAAGAGGTAGAAGCTCACCTACGGGAGAACGCACCTATGGCTGAGGGAGAGGAGGACGACACAAGGGTCTATGAGGCTGGATGTGTGAGAAAAGGGATTCTAGAGGGGGTCTCATGCTAGGTAGGTTAGTGCAAGGGTTGTGCGAAGGGAATAGGGCTGTGCGAGGTCGCCTAAGGGGGTGTGGGGTGCTGGTGCGAATTCGTCGGAGAGACGGGGTGCCGATGTGAGGTTTCTAGAAGGTTGAGCAGCCAAGGGGAGTAGGTGAGATGTACAACATGAGGGAGTAAGGGGTATCATGCAATATAAGGTTATGAAAAAATAGGGAAGTGTACAGCGTAAGATATGAGGGGGGAGGAAGAGTAGAGGGAAAAAATAAATAAGGAAAAAATAAAAGAAAAGGAAAAAAGGAAAGAAAAGGGAAATAAAACCTAAAAAACTCAATAAAATAATAATAATAATTAATGATAATATTATTCTTAATTAAAATATAGATAATAATAATAATATTAATTATATTAATAATAATAACTTAATTTTAATGTTCACAATAATAATAATCTTAAAAAATTAGTCATTATTATTATTAAAATAACTCTTAATTACTTTAATTTTTTTATTATTTTATTTTTCATTAACTTTATTATTCATCTCATTAATTAATTAATTAATAATAATTTTGGATAGGCAGCACGGTGACCTGGAAAAGCTGCACAACCTTGATTGTGCCCTGCCCATGCATCAAACGCATCCAATCCCAAAACAATCATTTATCATCAAAAATGAAAAAATTCACTCAGTCTCATCCCACACCTTGACAAAAATATTTAAAACCTATAAAAATAATAAAATAAAATTGTTACAAAAGTTAGGGTGTGACAATTCTCCCCACCATGAAAACTTTCCGCCCTCAAAAAGCCAACTGTAATCTTGATTGGAGAACAAAAAAAGATAGTCCTTCTCAACCCATGACTTCCTCTCCCAATTCTCATGTACATCATTCTCATGATGTCAAAGCATATAGACCAAAAAATAGACTTCCCACGAAGCACCATCTCTTGGGAATCCACTATACACACTAGTCATTCGAACAGCGATAAATCAGGCTCTATATCCAACTCTTCCTAATTCAATACATGAGATGGATTCGGATTATAAATATTTAATTAAGAGAAAAAAAATATGTTATGGATTTACATAAACTGAGAAGGTAAAGCTAACATGTATTTCACCTTTCCAATCTTCTCAGTGGTCTTGAAAGGTCTGACACACCTCAGCATCAGCTTTCCCTAATTTCCCAAATTACGGTGACCCAAGCAAGGGGAAACCTTCAAAAACACCTGATCTCCCATAGAAAACTCAAGGTCACAATGTCTTTGATTAGCATAAGATTTTTAGTGACTCTGAGCTATCAATAACCAATGCCTAGTCAATTTTACTTTCTTGGACATAACCTGCACAAGGCTCAGTCCCAAAAGTGAGGTCTCACATACCTCATCCCAACATAAAGGAGACTTGCATGGCTGGCCATAGAGAACCTCAAAAGGATTCATTAAAATAGAGGATTGGTAACTATTATTATAAGAAAACTAGACCAATCCCAAATGGATATCCCATGATCCTCATAAATCCAAAACACATGGATGAAGCATGTCCTCAAGAATATGATTTTCCCACTCCGTCTAACCATATATTTGAGGATGGTATGTCATAATCATTTTGATATTTAACCCCAATAACCTTTTAAGGCCTTCCAATAACTAAGAGTAAAGCGGAGGTATCTTTTAGAAACAATTGTTGATGGCACACTGTGAAGTCTGACCACCTCCTGAATATATAATTGGTCCATCTCATCCACTTTATTTGTATCTCTTATCGGATTTAAGTGAGATGATTTGGTCAAATGGTCAATAACTACCCAAATAGTGTTTCTTCCCTGAGGTTTATGAGGCAAGCCAATAATGAAGTCCATGGAGACCTCGTCCCGTTTCTAGGTAAGAGTGGGTAATGGTTGAAGCAAACCATAGGGCCTTTGATGCCTTGATTTTACCTACGGACATGCATAGCACCTCGATATGAAATAAACTAGGTCCCACCTCAAGCCTAACCACCAAAACTGCCGAATAACATCATAATACATCTTGGTAGCACCATGATGGATAGCCCACTGAGACTGGTGGTTATCCTGCATCACCACCTTCTTCGGAGACAATGTCACCACTACCAAGCCCTTAAATCACAAGATCCCCTCGGGATACAAAGACCAATCAGAAAAAGTATCCCCACCTTAAAGAAACTACATAGACTGCTGACACAGCTGAGCATTGGGTTTCTCCCACCGAATCAACTTTAAAATAGAAGGAGTCAACTGAACATTCACTAAGAATTCACCTTCATTGTGCTCCTTGTTCTCCAAGTACATCTGGGCAAAGAGCCCAATCAAGGTCTATTCATCATTGGACTTTCTGAAAGATTGCACTAGAATTTTTCTTCTCAAGTCATCAACCACCACATTACCCTTACTTAGGGTATAAATGGTATCAATGTCAAACCTCTACAAATACTCGATCCAATGGCACTACCTCATGTTAAAATCTTTTTAGGATAAGATATAGGCTAAGATTTTATGATCATAATAGACCACAAATTTTTCCCTAAAAAGATAATTGTACCAAGTTTTTAGGGAATGCATCACTACTGCCAATTCTAAGTCGTGGGTTGGGTAATTATTCTCATATAGTTGGAGTTGGCGAGAACCATAAGAAACTGCATGATCATATTGCATGAGAACACACCCAAGTACCATACATGAAGCATCACAATAAACTATGTAGCCCTTCCTAGACTCTAGAAAGATCAACAGAGGTGTGGTAGTCAACCTCTGCTTCAACTCCTCAGAGGATGTCTGCCACTCTAGGACCTATTAAAACTTCACACCTTTTTTGGGTGAGTGTGGTCATAGATTAAGAAAGTCAAGAGAAATCCTGAAAAAAATATCTTGTAATAACCTACCAAGACAAGAAAACTCCTTATCTCAAACACATTCTTCAACTATTCCCACGACATAGCTATATTGATCTTCTCAGGGTCCACTGAAATCCCTTGCTCTGAAATGATGTGGACCTGAAACTTAACTTCCCTAATCCAGAAGATGCACTTTGAAAGCTTCACATAAAGGCAATGATACTGCAGAGTTCCCAACACAATCTGAAAAATATGCTCATGCTCTTCCTCAGATCCAGAGTAAACCAGGATTTCATCCACATATACCACAAAAAAGGAGTCAAGATATTGGTCTAACACCCTATTCATGAGTTCCATAAAACCTTTTGAGCATTCATCAATCCGAAAGGCATTACCAAATACTCAAAGTGGTGGTACTTTCTTCAGAAATTCATTTTGGGGATGTCTGCCTCCCTCACTATGACTTGGTGGTAACTTGGATGTAAGTATATTTTGGATAACCAATTTTCTCCCTTCAGCTGTTCGAAAAAATCATAAATTTGGGGGAAAGGGTATTTTTATCTTAATGGTTACCTTATTCTTGATGCACAGCTGGAGAGATCTATCATCCTTCTTCATGAAAAATACTGGGGCAGCCCAAGGAGAGATGCTTGGGTGAATAAACCCTTTGGATTCTAAATCCTCCAGTTGTATCTTTAATCCCATAAATTTGGTAGGGGCCATGCAATATGAGGGAATATATATTAGCTGAATTTCCAGTACCAATTCAACCGAGAACTCCACATCCCACTCTGGGGGTAAGCATGAAAAATCATTTAGAAACACCTATAGGAACTCATCCACTATAAGAGGTAATCCACTTTGAGGATCACCACCATTATTCTTTGGTGCAAGTGATGATAACTAAAATTCAAGACTTCCTAAATCTAGGAGTGGAGGTCCCACACGACCCGAATGAGGATCCCATTCCCCAGGAAATACTTGAGGACTCCCATCATGTCCCATGAAACTCACTCATCACCTATAGAAATCGATATGTACTTGAAAGTACACAAGTCAATATATGTCAAAGATTATGTCAAAAAGTTCTATATCAAAGACCAGGAATTCCTACTCCATATCAACCCTTGACACAGAGAGCACACAAGATAGGCACCTAAGACCTTTCTCCTTCTTCTTAAACAATGGTTTTACCAACTCCATTGAAAAAGACATCAACTCAGTTGGTAGGTTCAGAAGAATTATAATATGAGGAGAGATAAAATAAACAGATGCACCAGTATCAAATAAGATAGCTGCTATGGATGATGTAATCAGGAAGGTACCTCAAACTATTGATGGTCCTATATGATTCTTCTGGTTCCTAATCCACAGCATGCTGATGTCTGGTCCCGATTTGAGAACGATCGCTTGCCTGTGGCTCTGCCCTGATCTGTCTCTACCTAGAAGATGATCTTTCCCTTCTTCCATGAACACTAAACTGAGATCCCACTATCATGGCCGGCTCTAACTGAACTGACACTCCCCTAGAAGCTAAAGATCCTGCCCCACTATGATAAGGGTGTTCAACCCTATAGAACCATTATAGGTTCTCCATAGCTCCCCATTGATGGAATGTCTTGGGGGTGAGGACATGCAGGTTTTATGTGTCCTACCTTCCCACACTAATGGCACATAACAGACCCTATAACAAAATCCATAGACGAAGTCTTCCTAGAAGTATGTCCTAAACTACCACTTCCTTTATTCCCATGCTCATCCAGCTTCCTCTTTTTCTCAGATGAACTATTGTTGATAAACACTGAAATAGCCCCAAAGGAAACATACCTTCCCTTTCAATCAATCTCCACTATATAATCTCGGTCGACCACTTCATCATAAGTCTTCAACTTGAATATTAATACCTAAGAATAAATCTATGGTCACAAACCCTTATCAAACCTATGAGCATTCATCTGTTTATTGGAGACTATTTCATATTCATATTGGACTAGCTCAGAAAAGTGGTTGGCATACTCCCTCACTGGATGGTCCCCCTAAAAAAGATCCATGAACTCCTAGGATCTATCATATGCAAATACCTCAGGGTAGTACCAGTCATTGAAGACCACCTTGAAGTCCTTCCAACTCATTTGCTCATGCTTCCCAACTTGAATCACTGAGTCCCACCACCTTCAATTGGGACCCTATAGAAGAAATGAGGAACACATTACTCTAACTTCCTTAAGAGTATCGAGAAACTCAAATATGCACTTGATATTCTCAATCCACTCCTCCTCTACCTGAGGCTCCGTGCTACCTCAAAATAAAGGGTATTTTTCTAGAGAAACTCATGGTATTTTTCCTTTTTAGGACCAGATCCATCCTCTCTAACTAGAGTAGGAGTAGGAGAAGGATCATCTCCCTTTCTTAAATCATGAACAACCCAGACCACAACTTCCACCAAACTCTAATCAAGTTTTGATGGAGAATTCTATTCAGCTTCTTCCCAGAGTTGTAGGGGAACTCTTTGAGGAGTCATGCTACTAAAAAAGCAATAGTAACACAAGAACATCATTAATACATAAGGTCTAAAAAATTTCAAGGACAATAAACAACAAAAAACCAAACTTGCAGAAGCAACATAATGACCAAACCACTTCACACCCACCCAGTGTCCATGTACAGTCTGTATCCTTCACGTCCCACCTAGAGGAGAATCCAAACAAAGATGACAACATCCCAAGATGACTTGAGGTCTATCGCGAGGTGTGATGACCATGCACTCTACTCGCAACTAGAACTCTGATCCCCAATATTTCTAGATCATATCTAACCAGACTCATCCCAAATAAAATGAATCAAAAGTTTTAACCTCCTCTAATACCTTTTTTTCACAAACCAATTTGGGTCTCCATCCAACCCAGAGCTCGACCCATCTGTGGCAAGGCCTAAAGGGTATTCTCGATCCCCACGGGCTGGCACAAGTTCTTGGGTATCAACAAAAGAAAGTGGTAATAGTTTACCCAAATATGAAAATATTAAAAAAACAATAATAAATAATAAACCAAAATGAAAATTTCAAACCAAACAAGCCTTGATAATTTTTTCATAATTGATTTACATAGTTTAAAGCAAAAAAAACTAACACAAAGTAAGGTGACCAAAAACTAGATCAAAAACCACCCTAAGGAAAGTTTATACCACCCTCAAGCCATATCCACAACACCACACCAAGAAATATGGATAATAACCTGAACCACCATCTCTAAAAGCTTTACCCTTACCTTTATTAAACATAACCAAATCTACTTACACCCAAAGGTGTAAGTAGGGTGTGAGATAACACCCAATAGGATTCCTCCCAACAAATGATTCCATGATTTAAACATTAAATGAAGAATTCACTTTAATGTTTAATAAATGAAATTAAAATGATTGAACAATTTAAAAGAAAGAAGTTTTAATGAACTCAACTTTAAAGGCATGTAACTTTAATTAAAAACACTTTTACTTTTGAAGTAACCCAAATTCCACACCATATGCCAATGGAAAGTGATGAATAGATAAATATCACTAAACATGGAAGGGACCCTATAGGTAATAGCAAGTAGTGGGACCCTAGAACCTCACATCTTAGTGAAAAGTGTTATAAACCATGACAACCCACGTCCTCATGTACAAGAAACTAGTAGGGGACATCCATGTAACCCTAGTGGTATCCAATCATCATCCAAATATTTAGTTAGTGTTGTAGTCATAAAACCCACTAAGTGAAACTGGGCTAAAGCCACTTCCATATCACTAGCACACTAGTCCTAGTCTACCCACCTAGTTACTCATGCTTCCCTTAGTACCCATTCAAGTTCCAAGTTCATATCACATGTCATATTCATATATCCAAACCAAACAAGGAATTACACACACCAAATTCCACCAATTGCATACCCAAACCCTCTTTTAAAATAATACACACACCAAAATCCTTTCAACACTTAATTCGCACCACTTGCATCATCAAATAAACCATTTGAATAAACCATTTTTACAATTAAATAAACCACTAAGAAAATTTATTAAAAAAATCATGAAATGTCGCAAGGATTAAAACACAAAAACCCACTAAAATATTCTTTTATGATCAAACGCACATCGAATCTACATCAAAACATAATTCACAGCCTTTTCACAATTTAATAAATTAATTTCACAATTTATAAAACACTAAAAAATGACTCAACATGGGTTTCACTAAAAATGCACTTCATGTCAAATAAACATGCTACAAAAATAAATCTAACACATACTAAACTCCCTTAAAAACTAATTTCACACCAAAAAAATTAATTAAATAACATGATAAAATATTTAAAAAGGCAAAGTAATTCATAAAATAATGTTTATTCACAAAACCAATTTCCTTTGGTGTCAAAAACCCCAAATTCTGGTGTGAAACTCCAATCAAAACACAATCGCACCACATGAGGATTAAATTGAACCATAATTCAAGAAATCAAATAAAAAACATCAAAATTAGACCCTAAAAAATTTAATCCTACACTGAAACCCTAAGGAAAGAGGGAGAAGCTTAGCTGGGTTAGAACTCACATGTAGTAGAGGGAGTGGAGGATGGAAAAAGGTTCCAGGAGGGTGGTCATGCGAGTAAATGGTTGTCGTATGGGGTTCATGCAGTAGAGATGTCAGCACAAGGCCAGTACAAATGGAATAAAAAAGCATGAGGTCACTGGAGGGAGTGTGGGGCACTGGTGCGAGGTCGTCGGAAGGTTGAGCAACCAAGGGGAGGAGGTGCGACACACATCATGAGGGAGGAAGGGGCAGTGCACAACATAGGGTAAGGTAAAATAGGGTAATGTGCAGCATAAGAGAGGAGGGGGGTAAGAGGAAAGAAAAAAAAGAAATAAGGACAAAAAAAACAAAAGGAAAAAAATGGAAATAAAACCTAAAAGACTCAATACAATAACAACAACAACAACAATAATAATAATAATAATTATTATTATTATTATTATTATTAATTAAAATATTGATAATAATAATAATATTAATGATATTAATAATAATAAATTAATTAAAATGTTAACACTAATAATAATAATAATAATATTCTTAAACAATATAATCATTATTATTATTATTATTAAAACTCTTAATTAATTTTATTTTTTGTTATTTTTATTTTCATTCACTTTATTATTCATCTCATTAATTAATTAACTAATAATAATTTTGGGAAGGCTGCATAGTAACCTAGTAAAGTTGCACGGCTTTGATCATGCCCTGCCCATGTGTTGGAGGTATTCATGCCCAAAACAATCATTTATTAGTAAAAACACAAAAAAATCAATTGGGCTCGGCCTGCACCTCAACACTGATATTTGAAACCCAAAAAAATATAAAATAAAATTGTTTCAAAAGTTATAGTGTGAAAATTATTATGGAAATCCCACATTGAAGGAGGAGGATCACAAACCACCCCTTTATAAGGTAGTGTGGATAGCTCTCCCATCATGAGGCCTTTTCCTAGGGGGGTTTCTAATGGCCAGAGCCAAGGGAAAGAAAAACTGTGTGAGATAGGCCCAAATAGGACAATATCATGATCATGGGTTGGACTGGACTATTACAAATGGTATCAGAGCCAGTATCCATTTTATGTTCTATCAAGGACGTTGGACCCCTCTAAGGGGTATATTATGGTAATCCCACATTGAAGGAGGAGGAGCACTAACCACCCCTTTATGAGGTGGTGTGGATACCTCTCTCATCATGAGGCCTTTTCTTAGGGGATTCCTGAGGGATAGAGTCTATGGAAAGAAAAATTGTGCAGGTTAGGTCCAAATCGGACAATATCATGATCATGATCTGGACTGGGCCGTTACATAAGATGTGTTGAAGACAAAATCTTTTTATTTTGTATTTTTGAGATAGATGTATGAATTAAAAGTCATATTTTGTTGGAATTTTTAAGAAGAAGAACCCATTCCTATTTTCAATATTTTAGGATGAACTTTTTTCTATATTTCAAGATGAGAATCATTTATGATGGGTATTTATGTAATACACCCTAAAAAGAAAATTTTCTTCATGATAATATATGCAAACATTTAATGGTTATTCTATTATGGTGTTTTTCAAGCAGGCAAATTTTATCAGTCGGTTTTCCATTTATGAAACATTTAAAATGAAAGGTGTAATTAATATGGCCACTTATGCATGGGATTTTATGAGATGATTGAGGAGAAGGAAATAGAAAAGAAAGTTTATGATGTGTTTCTTATTGTCTATGGGGATGTGCAATATATGAGTGTTTGAGGGAAGAGAAGATCTAAAATAAGAAGTGGAATCCACTGCATGTTGTATAGAAGAAGATTTATGAAAAAAATTCCACTATTATGTGGTCATTTTTAGAGATCTAAAGTGGTGAAAAATCCATATGAATAGATTATATTGATGTGTCATAAACCAAATTTGAAAGTAGGTGTCGAGTTATATACAGTGTATCATAAAGAAATATTGGAATTTCAATCATATATGTTGAGTATAAGGATACATATACTGTGGTTGTAGAGACATACTTATGATGTTCATAGATCTAATTCCAAATTATAGGTGTAAAGAAACTCTTGTGTATGCATTTTGAGAATCCACGGTACCATTACAACTCATGGTATGCAACAATACCTTTTTGAAACTCAATGAATATAGTGCGAAGCTATTAAAGAAGTATAGTTTGAATATAGAAAGTCATGTGAGATACAAGAAAAGTTTCTAGCATGACTCTAGATAAAAAAATAATAGTGTGAATCTAATTTGGTTATGATTTGTAAAGAATACTCTTCTTTTAATCGAATGATGTTGATTATAGTGTAGAATCCTTGATTGGGGTGAATAACCAATCAACCAAAGGAGTAAAGCATAGTACCAAAACTTCAAAAAATACTTTTTTCATGTGAATTTATTTACTAATTATCTGAGTAAGGTTGTGTGACATAATAATTCTATTATAAATATTTAATGTCTAAGGGGTTTAATTTAAAGGAAAATAAATTCATAAAAGTTATATATGACCAATGATTCACCCATCCCCTCTCGGTGGACTATCAGTCCTCTGGGAACATCAATTAGTATTAGAGGGATCAATTGGCTATAAAAATATCTAAATGAATTATGGATTTGAGATTCTTGAAAAAGATCCTCATATCAATAATTCAACTTCTATATCTATTAAATAAGATATGGAATTCACATTAAAGAAATTGAAAAACAAGATGAACAAAGAGAAAAGGAACCTAAGAAATATCTCAAAGAAGGAAGAGGAAAACCATTACCTAAAGGTGATCTAGATAGAAAGGATATAACTATTAAATCTATTTATTTTTATTACTCTAATGATTCAATTTCAATTTTTTAAGGATGTGGGTAAAATGGAGACATTAAAATCGTTGCATATTTTTTCTCACATATTGGAAAGAATATAAAGAAGTTTAATGTTTAGGTTGTTACCTATATGAAAAAATAAATTCAAGGAACTATATGATGAGAAATCATATCTAAAGGAAGAATATAATGAAATAAAATACTCATTGGCTCAACAAGTAAGAATAAGTAATTCTCTCATAAAGATATTAAAATATAAGGAAGAATATGGAACACTTTGCAATGAAATATTTTATTTAATTGATGAATAATTTCATGTATTTTTTTGATAAATAAGTTATCAATAAATATTTGGAAGGGATATTTATATATTTATAGGATAATAAATTCCTCCTCAATATGAAGTGCCATAAACTGGAAGTCAAGTTGAAAAATAAGGAAGAGGCTAAATCTGGACCATCCTAAAATATGAGAAAATATATTATTCCACACAAATATAAAAAATAATTACCACATAAAATAAGGATCACAATGGTGGCTCGAATATCTTAAGATCATTTTAATAAGCTTCCACCTATAGATAATAGAAATATTTAACCCATACTAAATATAAAGTGTCCTGATTTAATTCTATAATTTCTAGAAGTGTTGAACAAAAGTCAAAAATCTATAAAAATATAGAAGGATAAAAATTTTAGGACTTCACCAAAATGTCAATGAATTTAGTGGTTGTTTCCTAGAAAAACATTTCCCTAACAGGAGACCAAAATATTATTGTTCAAGACCAAAAATAGTAAGCATGTCATACTAGACATCCTACACTATAAATGAGAAGAACAAGATTGATTGGAAGGTGTTGTTATTTTAGGAGAATTGATCATAAGTAATTTAATTTTTGGTGAAATATTTTATTATTTGGAAATCATATAAGCCCTAAATCAAGGGTATAAAGGCTGAAGAGAGGATAAAACCTGTTTTAGTGAAGAAGACATTATAAAAAATTAATAATATGTCTTTAAATAATGGATTTGAAAGTCTTGAAAATTGTATGATTTTTGAAATATTATTGGTTATAACTATGAAAGATATTGATAAAATCACACCAGGTACCAAATATTTACTAAAGAGTAGATAATATCAACACAAGATGAGAAGTAGGTTAATAATTAAAGTATTTCAGTAATGGGAAATCATACAACTCCTAAGAAATAAAATAGGTCTGAAAAGGATGTTCAATCCTCTAAGATAAAAACAAAAAAGGACGCATTTTAAATTTCTAATAATAATTATAGCTAGGATGTACAACCAAAAATAATAATAAGCTTCTAATTTGGTAAGAGAGGCTACACCATGGGTTATTAAAAATAGCCCATGGAATGAAAATTTGGATAGAGTAATGTGAAAAAAAAATACAATCAATGAGATTCACAAGATGATTGGTATTGTGGAGGGAATAACTGGTGATGAGTTATAGAAGATTACAATAAGGGAAAAATAAAAGTTGATAAAGTGTTTTCTGGAAGGTGTAATAAGGTAGTCCATAGTTTTGTTTGATGTATGACATTTCTACCTCAATAAGAAAGGTTATTGAAGAAAAAATGTAAAGATCCTATAAGAATAAGCTCAAAAAAATAATAAAGATAATAATTCCACACTTATAAAGAAGAATAGAACCATTATTTCCAAAGTTGAAAAAACCAGTAAATCTAAGGGTGGAATCATAAATAATTATGAATTTTAATGTCATGGGTTGGGAAATCTGTTTTCACCCTCTTGCTAAAGATGAGGAGATTTTTAAAGATTAACATTATTCATTAATCAATAAAATGGTTCTTGGATTTTGGGGAATTGAAGGTGGATATGTACAGGAATCATCCCTTAAGAGAGAGATTGTGAGAGAATCAAATCTTGTAAATATTATTGCATTTCTGTTAAATCTGAAATTTTGTACATATTCTATGAAAATTAAAGAATGGGGTATGACTTCATTATCCCATAACTATTATAACTTGTATATATTATGTTTATCATAGGGGTGTGTATATAAAAAGTGGGGAATACCTAGAACTAGAAATATTTTGATATATTTTTTCATGTGAGCATATATTCCTAAGTTTTTTTTAAAAGCAGTATGTGATTCCACTAAAAAAACAAATATAGAGTCTAGTATCACATGTGAAAATGTGGATAATATTGTTATATAAATTTTTCACTATTATTTTATACAAAGTTTTATCCCATGTAATTTTAGATTTTATTTTTTGATGGTACATTTCTAAGATAAATTTTATACCAAGTTTGATTCAGATGATATTATGTTGATCTACATTTCTGATTATCACTTTAAATTGGTAAGTTGTGACATAAGATGAATTCATTCTCTAATGGAATTATTGGATAATTTTTCTACTAAGAAAGGGGGTTTCATGTTGTATTACTCAAAAATGGTATCAGTATTTATAAGCCTCAATTGGAATTAGACTTTATAAATTTTAATTAGTATCTAAAAAGGATATCTTTTCTGAAGAAGAACAAGCTAAGATATATAAGGAGAGAAGATGTTGTTAAGTCCCTCCAATAGTATTATTAAATATATAGGAATTTAAAAAAGATTCACCCCATGTATTTCAATTGGTATCAGTTTTAAACTCAAATGGTATTATCTCTCAAGTGATATCATATCTCAAGAATAATCAAACATTGATTGGGGGAAGAAGATGTTAAAAGTTGAGGAAGTCTGTTTGAGTACCCACATGATAATTAAGAGGAGAGGAAAGTATCCCTTTCATTTAAAAGGGAGAATAATTCCAACCCCTTTTCATTAATTTTCAATTATAGAGATATGAATGACATGGACTATTGGAGTTGAATTGATAAAAATCTAAAGGGGGAGATTGAAGTGTCATTGGGTTCATGGTTGTATTTTTTGTCACTTATTCTAGTTTACATTATCAATGTTGTCATGAAAAGGTAATGTCTTGGGTGAGGTATTAGAGTATCCACCCATAAAAAATATATGAGCTCCCATGATGGGTATATGGGAAAGGTGATATGAACAAGTTTATTACCATGTATTGGGAAAATAAAAAATAAGAGTTATCTTCCCTTGAATACCTAGTTGAATATATTAAAGTGGGAATCCCCCATAATAAATCATACTATTGAAAGAGATTATCTTTAATCCTAAGAAAATTTTGTGGGTAAAATAGCCTAGTCTTCGACTAGATTAGTGGAAGATTCTACTTCCTATAGAGATCTAGATGGATAGCTTCTAGGTAGTGGTAAAGCAATCTTAAAAAGGAGAACTCATATGAGGATCATAAATAATGTTTCTAACTTCAGTTAGTTTCATACAACTCTTAGATTAAGAATGGAGTGAAGAGATATGGATTGGGGTTTATTAAAGAGGATTTGCACATAAGATAGTAGAAATATTCACTGAAATACTCTTATTTGAGTATTTTATATGCTACAACACCTTTGAACTGAGTTTAATGGAGTTAATAAATATTTTAATAGTGCCAAAAATCATTTGAAGAATTTTTCAGATGATTTAAAGAGGTTGGATTATCCGTAGAGGTAACTGAGATTAATTTTGAAGCTTACTATAGAAATATACATTTTTTAGTTCATGAAAAAATTAATTAAGTCCTAAGAATAAGAATTTTTATACTTATCATAATATTCCACTCTGAATGTAGGACTTTAGGTTCTGAAAATAAGGTTTTGAAGTATAGTGAAGATTGAAAAATGCATGATTTTATGACTTCATACACAACATAAGTCTTTATTATATTACTACATTGTAATTTTTTGAGCCCACAATATGAATTTGTTGAAATGTAAGACTTTGAGCTAATGTAAAGCCAGCCTTTGGAATACTTAGCATAAGTCTCCATCGTAAGACTTTAAAAATTTAGGACTCTAATATCCCTAACATAAAGATTTGGTAGAGTATAAATCTTCAACATTAAGAAAAATTTTCAAAAAGATACTGGATGAAAATAAAGTACCCATATTAGGATATAAAGCTTCATCATAAGGATTTGTGAGCATAATTATTTAATGTCCTTTCCATAATACTTTGATACTTAGCACAATTTTTATGTTTTTATGGATAAAATATCAAGTTTCGAGATTTCAAATCTGGTAAAGATGAAATAATTTAAGATGATGTAGGAACTATTTTTTCATGGAATAAACATCATAAAAACATAGAAATGGTGTGTGGTCTAAGAATGAGGAGAAAGAGAAGTGGGTCTTCATCCATGGATAGGGAAGACTAATGTTATATGAAAAATGGTATTTCTATAATTATTCAATTCTAATGAAAATAAAATTTTAAGATACTTATGTCAAGATTTTGAGTTTAGAATATCGGGATGCTTAGAGAATACATGAACTGAGTTTATTTTGAGAATATTTAAAAGATAGTTCCACTATATGTAGTTATTGAAATAAAAAATGAACTCATCAGGTTTTTAAGAATAATAAATATGAAGAACCATTTAATCTCAAGATAATGTTTATCAAAGCCTGCATCAGTTTTATATGATGTTGTTTGAGTGATCATAAGGATCTGAGATGAAAGTATAGAAATTTTCCAAAGACTTAATAAATTATAATACTTTAATATTTCAAGAAATAGTAAAAGAAATCTGATTTCTACACAATATTTGTATTCTATATACTAGTGATATAGGTAGAAAAATTGAAAATTATATTTTATTGAAAGCTTTTGAGAAAAATATTTCATGCCTGTTATAGATATTTTGTGAAGATATTTTTAGTAATGTTTCAATAGAATAAGCATTTATGATGGTAATTTATGGAATACACGCCGAGAAGAAAAATATGTGAATGGGAATGCATGAATACCTGTAGTTAGCATTCTGTTATAGTGATTTTTCTTGGTATCTACTTTTGTAAATAGGTGTTCCATTTATAGAACATTGAAAATTAAAGGAGTTGTTAATATGTTCACTTATACATATGATTTGATGATAATATTAAGAATAATAAATGAGAAAATTAAGATACTGTTGTTTTTATTGTTGAGTAATCAGATTCACGATATGTTAGTATCTAAGAGAAGAAACGTTATGTAAGAAGAAGAAGAATATACTGCATAATGTACTGAATAAAATGAGGAAAAAATGGTCATCATTATAAAATAAATTTGAGAGATATTAAATAGTGATAAATCTAGATGAAAATATTCTGTTAAAGAACTATAATCCTTAGTTGAAAGAACATATAGAGCTACATATAATTTATCATGAAGACTTGTTAGCATTCAAAGAATCTATATTAAGTATAATGAGATATATAATGTGGATATAGAGAAATACTTTTGTTTTTTAGAGATATACTTATGAATATGACCTAGAAATAAACTCTTTTTTATTCATTGTGCAAATCCATAGTACCTATGTGACTCACGGTATCTAATAAGACCACCATGTGACTTGATGAATATAGTGGGAAGTAGTAAAAGAAGTCCAGTGGGAGGTTGGAAAGACAAATCATGTGATATACAAGAAAGGTGGACGATGTGAATTTGGACAAGATAAGATTAGTGTGACTCTAATCTAGATATATTGTGTGAATCGCCCTCGGTTTGTAATCGAATGACATTGATTATAGTAGATAATCCTTAATTGGGTCGTATAACCAATCAAGGCTGGGAGTGGGTCTTTGTGCCAAACACTATAAAAATCCTTGTGTTAATGTTATTTTATTTACTTCTTATCTGAGTAAGGCTATGTGGCACAAAAAATAGTTGATTGAGATTAAATAAGTCTAGGAGGTTGAATTTAAAAGGAAATAAATTCAAAAAAAATTAACTGGCCACTTATTAATCCCTCCCCTCTTAGTGGATAATTGTTAATCTGGGAACCTTAGACTTTGGTCCTTTTTGTAATCCAATTTGGAATATTTTATGGTTTTATATGTACTAGGAATATTGGGTTCTTTTACCATGCTCAAACTTCATTCTTATTATCAGATATCTGGTCATTGGGTATGATCATTGAGGTTCTTTAAAAAATTTCATTATCTTTGGTTTTATAGTTCATGTTGGTTGGTTCTAGGGATTTTTTTCTTAGTAGATTTCGTGTTGCTTCTTGGTTATTAGAATTGAGTTGTGAATTGAAAATTTAAACATTATCCATCCTCTTATTTATAGATGTTGTTATGGATTTCTAAGGGAATAATGCATTATAGTGGGGAGTATTGTCACACAATGACCTTGTTTTCCCTATGATTCTACTTATTTATTTATTTTTATCCATGACCTCAATTTTTTGGTTAAAATTAATTGAATTTCATAATAAATGGTGTTTTATATATTATCACATGGTTTGCGCATTTTTAGTGTAAACCATATGGCATAACCATTCAAATCTTGTAGTTTTCTCGGGTGGGTGTGCATGATTAGAACATGATTTTTAAAACTGGGTGGCCAAACTCTATAGTATGCCCCAGGTGTTTCAAGTTCCATCTGCACAGTCGATGCATATTTTGTAAAACCATGTTTCCAACCAAGTTATATTCCTAGATTCATTAAAATATTTAAATTTCATAATTTTCCACTAAACTTTTAACCCTTCGGCCTCATCATCTCTACACATTCAAACTCCTACATTCTAAGTGCCTCACCCTCTTGGTTCTCCCACATTACATGGTGATTTCCATGGGTTTATTCAAGTGGTGGGGTTAATTATTCATGTTAATATCCTCTATAATCATTCCTCTCCTATCCATAATCATTTTCTAAAATTCTTTCTAACCCTAGAATGGTCTTGGAGACATATTATTATATTAAACTATTTTTTTTATTTGATTATTCCTTATTGTGGGGTTTTTTATGGTCTTCTAAGGGTTCTTCATGACTTTTTGTGGTGATTTTGTACCAATATTTGTGAATAAATTATTTTTATGATAAGTTTCTTCATGTTTGAACAATTAAATTTGAATCCATTAATTACTTGATTTTTTTACCTTCGCTTTGATATATTTTAAATTTAAAATAAGTATATCAAATGATTTTTGGATAAATATGTTGGTTTTTATAAAATTGGATCCTTTCCAATTTTATTATGTAATTATTGATAATTAAAATGCCTCTTTATTTCAAAATTATAATTTCTCATAGCTTTTTTTAATATATTATTTTATCTAACATGAGTGAAGAATAATGTATGCACTATATATAGAAGAAATATTGTTGTTGATATTATTTCTTGATTTATTATTCATTTTTGTAATAAATTTTATGAAATTTATTTCAAAGATAAATTCATCAAAATATTAGTTGATATCGCATATATTGTAAGTCTGGTGTTAGTTTTTTCCTTGATGTTTTTTTTAAGTATTAGATCGACCCTAGGAGTCAAGTGACCAAGTGGTAAACAATACATCAACCGCATGAAAAAAATATTGACTATGGATCAAAAAAATTCTAATTATTAAATTTACCACAAGAAAAAATTGATCTATCATAAGTCTATCGACCATGTAAGACAAGTGAAGATTTTATAGGTGTTTGATCGATCACATGTTGAATAAAAATCGACCGCAATTTCAACTGATTGACTGTATAAAGGAATTCATGACTAACAGTATGGGTTGTCCTATGGTATAAAGGGTTTAATGCAAGCTTTAACCTACCACAGGTTCTAACCAACTACAAAAAATTTATCATATATAATAAATCAAACTTTTATAAAAGGTAATTCATTTCAATGATTCCCTGTTTTTCATGTTTTACATATTTTTATATATTTTGTTTTACTACATTTTTTTTTTATTTTATTAATTGATTTAGTTATTTATTAATTACTTATTAATTATTTAAAATCTAAATAATTTTGTTTGTAAGAATATATTTCAATTGTAAATGTTCATCAGTTGGGATAAATATTGGTAATGGTTTCTTGGAAAATCATAAGTTTTAAATTTAAAAATTTTTTAATTTGAAAATTTTTCCTTGCTTAAATTATGATATTATTCCAAATAACTTTAATATAGTTTATTATAGATCTTTAGTGATACATTAATTGTTCTACAATGTTCCATTATAAATTATTTTTTAGTTTTACATATTATCAAATTGAACCCACATGGGTGTTCTTTCATCTGTAATTAATAAATTTTTCACATGAATTATTTTATGGGAAAAAAATGAAAAAAAAACTAAAGTAGTCCATTGAACATTTACATGTGTACTATTTTGGGAAAGACTAAATAAAAACAGCTTTCAAATTTTGAATCTGATGTTCTTCAAGGAACTCTATATAAAGAGTTTTAAATGTCATTTTTAAACTACCAAAGGTTGAGGTTAATTTCCAGTCATACTATGTGACACACCTTTGTGATCAACTCTATAACAATCTCAATTGGACTGAATTCATTTGATCCTTTACTATAAGAAAGAACATTTCATCCTTGATACTCTATCATCATTATATCATCTTGTTTATATAGTTCTTACTTATTTTTATCATTTTATGTGTGTATAATTATACAGGGTTATACTACCCATAAAATTTAGGATTATTAGGTTATATTACACTAAAAAAAGGTATATATTTGTTTTTACAAATCAATAAAATATGGGGGATTTTTTTATTCCTAGGTTTTGTTAAAGGGAGGTTTGGTTTATTACACCACATCAAAATGGAGCAATCTTGGTTTTGAATCCATTTTAGAAAAAAATCAGTCTTGGATTATGCCTCTGGGGTTTAAAAAGGTAGTATAAAGGGTTGTTAATCCCCATAAAAATTTGGAGATTCCATTTTAGTGGATGAAATTTATCTCTGTGTTTGAGATCTATATAGAGTAGACTTAGGATCAATTATATCTAAACTACTATAAAAATAAATAAGTTCATTTCAGTTTTATTTCTACTATAAAAAATATATTAACTTTGATAAATGTTTTAAAATTAATTTAAAAAGAAAATTCACCCCCCCCCCACCTCTTGAAATTTTTTTCTATCTCACATTGCGACCTAACAATTGGAGTCAAACCTTGACCCCCTAGATTTGGAATATATGTATTTATTTATTCTAATCAAATCATGACTTAATCATCAAGGGGAATATATTTTTTTTTGGGATAGAAGGAACAAATACCAATTATGTATGGACACCTCAAATACCTCCACTCTTCAATAAAAAATATTATAGATATTAAAAGTATTGAACGGAATATTTTATTAAGAAAATAAGAATTCATAGTTGGAATATGATGGAAAAAACATAGAAATGACCTGAAGTTGATCCTAATTAATTAATTGGTAATGATATTATAAATTAAGTGTTAAATTACATAATGATTAATTTTTTTTATTTTTTATTTAATATAAATTTTTATAGGAATATATTTCCATGTAAAAAAGTACATGAAATTTGTAAAATATTAAAATTCACCCATCTTGGTTTAGATAAGTTGGTAATAACTAATTTAGGAATGTTACGGGATAAGTATCAAGAATTTAAAATAGGGGGAGAATAAATAGTTAATCAAGTGTTTCAAAGATTTATAAGTACTATAAATGACATGTTTTCTTTAGGAGAAACATTAGAAAATTCAATTTTAGTTGAAATATTTTGAAAATATTTTCCAAATAAATGTCATGCATAGGAATTAGTAATTAATTAAAATAAAATATTCATTGAATATACTTTAGATATGCTTATTAGACTATCGTGGCTTTATTATGGTGATTCCCCCAAGATTCATCACTATCATCCCATAAAAGGTTTCTAATTCATTTTTTACTATTTTATATTCTCTTTCATAAATAAAATATTTAAATTTCTAGTCAGTTAGAACTAAAATATATTTCCTCAGAAGATATTTTAAAAAAGACAGGAATTGCTTTTGAATAAAAAGTTACCGCCTACTCATCTGACTCTGAGCTATATTATAAAAAAAGAGATGTTTCTACTTGTGTATAAAAGGGAGGACATGGAAAGAATAAATAATTCTCTTGAAGATTCAAAAAAATATTCCTAAATATGATAAGAAGGAGAAAGAAAAGTTATTGATTTTACTAATAATGATTCCAATGTTATCTTATATGAGTGCATAAAAAGAGGAAACAACAATACTTATTACCTAAATCTCAATTATGAGAAAATAAAACAATAAAAAATGAATTTAAAGTAATGGAAGTTGGTTGGATTTTCACATCTGACTCAGATTCTAGAAATGAATCTAGTGTAGAAATCTAATTAGTAAACCTATATTTAATGGCTTTATCAAAACATGTAAGTGAATCTTAATGGTAATATAATTCTAAATATAATTATAATATCACAAAATATGAGTTGTATAAAGATATTAAAAGACTAAATAATAATATTAACATGATTAAATGATTATTCAAAAATATTAAGGCTAAAAATAAAGTAGTTCTTCAAGAAAATGATAAATTAATAAATACTTCTTAGAGATCCAATAATAAATTATCTATTGATTTGTAAAATATTTAACTTGAAAATATTAAATATGTGTGTTATTAGTATAAATGTGATTAATACTAAAAAATTAAGTTTTCTTATGTTTTAGAATAAAATAATATGCTTATATATGAAATTGAAATATTAAAAGTAGATATGTCCAATTTTGTTCAAGGCATACAAAGTTATGATAAAATTATGAGATTGAACAAAAAAAATTGGTATTAGTTAAGATAAAATTATACCAAAAATTTATAAAATCTTGTTTTTTTAAAGCATAAAATATAAATGTTTCAAGTGTTATATGCTTTATATGTCAAATAAAGGGCCATCATGAAAATAAATGTTCCTTAAAATTTTCTTTATCTCTTGGTCACACAAAGTTTTTTATATTTAAATCATTATATTTTATATAGCATATAAATACATGATTGAAATCAGTTTGGGTTCCCCAAAAATTCATTTTCTAACCTAATTGGACCCAATTTAGCATGGGTACCAAGAATTTCTTAAATCTGTTCATGTAGGAAGTATATCTTGGAAGTGTTAAACATGACACATGGTACATGAATAGTGGGTTTTCTTGATATATGACTCTTGATATCTATAAAATTTAATCTTTTATAAGTTTGGTTGTTTTAGTGTTATATTTAGTGATAATTCAAATGGGAAATTAAAAAGTTTTTAGAAGTTGGAATTTCAAATTTTGTTATTATTTCAAAAGTTTTATTTTCAAAATTTTTAAAACATAATCCAGTTATTATATCATAAAATTTTTATGGTAGTATGTATGTAAAATTTTAAAATCATGTGTGTATTTTTTTAAATTATGAATATGTATTATTTTATGCAAATATAAAATATAATATTTAATTAATTAATTTTACTGAATTAATTTATCAAAATATTAAATGTTTTAATGTTGTACAATATAAAAATATTTTATAGAATAGACTATTGGGTCATGAAAATTTTAGGTTCCTCCAAAAATAAAAAATTGTTGGATCTGCCCAAGTTAAATATAGATAAAACTTATATATGTGATTAATGATTAATATGAAATCAGTATAAGAAGTATTTTAAATCACTTTGTGAGTTATAAACTTCTAGACCATTTCATCTGTTGCATTTGGATATATTCAACCCCATGAAAAATACTTCTCTAGGAGGAAGAAGATATGTGTTTTTTAATATATATGACTATATCATATTCACATGGACTTATTTTCTTATACATAAATCTAACACATTATCTAATGTTTTTATTGTAAATTAGTTCAAAATGAAAGAGTTCATCTAATTTTATAAATTATAAGTGAAAAGGTGGTAATTTTATAAATTACTAATTTGATAAATTCTATAAATATAATGGGTATAATCATAATTATTTTTACCCTAGGACACCATAAAAAATGGTGTGGTATAAAGGAAAAATTATATCTTACAATAAATGTTTAGGAGAATGATAAATGAGTATAATTTTCCAAAAAAAATTGGGGTGATTATATTAATAAATATTTCTATGTTTCTAATAAAATTATTCTGATTCCTTTTTTCAAGAAAAAACCTTATGAAATTTGGAAGGGAAGGAAATCTAGAATTGGTTATTTTAATGTATTTTTTTTCAAATTTTACATTTGTAATTCCAATGAATCATTGGAAAAATCCAATTCAAAATCTAATCAATGTATTTTGCAAGGATATTAAAATTTTAATAAGGCATAAATATTTTTCAATAAAATAACATTATTTGTTAAAGAATCTATCCATATTAAATTTTATGAAAATTAATTTGAAAAAAAAAGAAATTTGATTTATACCATATTGAGGAAGAGTGTAGAGATTTCAACTTTGGTGAAACTTAAAATTCATATATAGATGCATTTATCAAGGGGAAGAGTCTCTCTCATTAACTATATTTAAATTTCCATTAAGATCATTTTTTCACAAAGTAATTACATATATAATTAGTAGTGTTAATACAAGAAATTCCTTAAGAATTTTTTAGGATTATTAAGATTTTATTTCTAATTTTATACCTCAAAATATATATTAAGCTTTATCTAATTCAAATATATTTTGAAAATGCATGAAGAGTTAAATCAATTTGTTATAAATAACGTATAGGACTTAGTTGAACTCCCTAAAGATAAATATATAATTGGTACTAAATGTATATTTAGAAAAAAAATACATAAATCTAATCAAATAATTAGAAACAAGGCTAAATTGGTGTCTATGGGTTTCAATCAAAAAGAATGAATTGATTTTGAAAATTATTTTTACCTAATTGAAAGACTATAATATAAAACAATTCTTTTGGAGTATGCATCTTATTCTAGATTCAAAAATTTTCAAATCGATGTCAAAAGTTAATTTATAAATGTATATATTTTTTTAAATATTATTATAAAATATCCCCTTAGTTTTGATAATTAATTTAAACCTAATTATGTTTTAAATATTTCAAAATATCTTTAGGGTTTTAAACAATCTTTTAAAGCTTGGTATGAAAGGTTCTCTAATTTTCTTTTAAATAATGGATTTAAAAAGGGGAAATTTGATCCAAATTTTTTTATTAAATTGAGTTTTAAATATATTTTAATTGTTCATATATATTTTGATGCCATTATATTTGGATCCTATTTTGAAAAAAATAATTAATTTTTAGAATTTATGAAAAATAAATTTGATATGACATTAATGGGAGAACTTAATTTCTTTATTAGTCTTCAAATACTTCAAATGAATGATGGTATTGTTTTAAATAAATCTAAGTATTATTACGAGTTAGTAAAAATATTTGGATTAGATTCAAGAAACATTATTAATACTACAATGAGTTCAACATGTAAACTTAATAAGTATGATTCTATAAAATCTATTTATGTTAAAACCTTTATACGTATGATTGGTATCTTATTATTTTGAACTACTTCTAGGAAAAATTTATTATTTTGTTTTTTCATGTGTGATATATTTCAATGAGATCCAAAAGAAATTTATTTAAATAAAGTTAAAATGAATATTAAATATGTTAAAGGATATTTGGATCTTAGTTTATTTTTTATTTTGGGATATTATTTTGATTTAATTAGTGATAGTGATTTTGATTTTGGAAGATATAATATTCCTAGGAAAATCGTATCAGGTAAGCATATATAACTTTATAAATGCTTAGTATCATGGATTTATAAGAAAAAAATTTAGTGGATTTATCAACTAATTAAATTGAATATGTATCTGTTATATCTTGTTGTCCATAGACATTATGTATTAAATAATAATTTTCTAATTTTGGATTTAATTTTTAAAAGTTACCGATATAATGTATTAATACTCTTGAAATTTATATTTATAAAAATATTGTACAATATTCTATGACTAGACACATTGATGTTATATTTCACTTTATTAGATATCATGTTCAAAAATAAAATATAATTATAGAATCTGTTTCTATAGAAAATAAACCTACTGAAATTTTTACTAAGACTTTGGACTTTGATAAAATTGAGAAAATTAATTTTGAGCTTGGAATAATGGAAGAATAATTATTTAATTCTTTCTATGTTTTGGTAGAAGTTATAAAATTTTTATATTAAATTCATGAGTATATAAATTAAAAACTAAAGTGGAATTATATATTTCTATAATTCTATTCAATTTTTTATTTAATTTTAGTCCATCAAAATATGATTATAAAATGAAATCTATTTTTATTGAAAAAAATATGCTTTCATTTTAAAATATAAAATCTGTATAATTATTTTTCTATTATAAAATTAAAAGGATTAGTTTCTTACTCAGTAATAATTAGAGGTGGTTTAAATTTCTTTTTGATGTGGCATTATAAGAATTAATTTTTTGTAATAATTATTTAATTTAGGGGGGATTGGTTTTATTCAATGAAACATTTTAAGGTTTAGTTTATTTCTTAGTAATGTGTGACTATCTTTGGGGGGGCATGTTTACTCTTAAATTGTTGGTACAAAAAAGGTGGAGAAATTTGTTATTTTAATCTTTTTTTTCAATTTTCAAAAGGGGAAAATTTTGGATTTATTTATTTTTTAAATATCAAAAATGGGTATAATGTTTAAGTGGTTCCTTTACACTTTATTTATTTATGTTTTGATAATTATAATACCTATTTATATCATAATTATAAATTCTCATAGCTTTTATTTAATACTTTATTCCCTCTAACATGAGTGAATAAAAACCTATTCACTACTTATATAAGATACATTATTATTTATATTATTTACTAATTTAATATTCATGTTTATTATGCATTTTGTGAAACTAATTTTTGAGAAAATTCCATCATAATATAAGTTGATATCTCATATTTTATAAGTCTAGTGTTATTTGGTTTTGTAATATTTTGGTTAGGTATTGGATTTACCATGGGCATCGAGTGACCGTGAGGCAAACAATGCATTGACTGTATGTGAAATGTATTGATCGCATGAATAAACTACTCACCATAGATCAAAAAAATTCTAAAACCTCAATCGACTGGAAGAAAAAATGGAACGACCATAAGACTATTGACCATGTAAGATAATAAAATATTTTATAAGTGTTGGATTGATGACACAGTGATTTTTTATCAACCACACATTCAACATATTGACTCTGTGAAGGAATTCATGACCTAATGTATGGATTGACCTACCACAGGATGGGGATACCAAAATATTTAACCTACCATAAGTTTTTATCTACCATATGAACTTTATCCTACTAAAACAATCGAACTTATCTAAAAGGGAATTTATTTCAACAATATACCCTTTTCATGTTTTATATATTTTTATATATTTTAATGTACTACAAGTTTTTATTTACTTTTTTAATTGATTTAATTCTTTCTTAATTACTTATTAATTATTTATATGATGTTTATTTTTTTGGGAATATTTTAATAAAGGTTTAAATGTTTATCATTTGAGATAAATATTGGTATTGATTTCTTGAAAAATCACATGTTTCAAATTTAAAATGTTTCAAATTTAAAAATGTTTTCTTGATTAATTTATTATAGTATTTCTAAGAACTTTAATGTTTTTTATTATATATATGTATTTTTTTTATTAATTATTCTAATGATTTTCATTGCATAACTTGTTTTAGTTAAATAGATTATCAAATTAAAATCATGTAGGTACGTTTCACATGTGTAATTAATGATGTTTTCATGTGAATTATTTCATTGGAAATAAATATTGAACAACTATAAATTATTTCATTAAATTTTCATGTGTGTGGTTCTTTGGAAAAGAAGAAATGCAATGATTTTCAAATTTTGAATTTGTTGTGCTTAAAGGAACTTGATAGAAAAGGTTCAACAGATCCAGTTCAAACTACAGAGGTTAATGATTCATTCAAGTTGTACTGTGTGACATGACTTTATGATCAACTATATAATACTCTTGGATATACTTACTTTATTTGATCATGTGATGCTATAGATAACACTAATGGTTCAAAACTCGAGCTTCACTACATCATCTTGTTTTTGTGGTTATTACTTATTTCCATCATTTTTTCTGTTTAGTTTTATTGTGGTATACTATCTATAAAAGTTATTATTTTCATGTTACACTAACCCCAACAAAAGGTATGTATGGGTTTGAACAAACTTGTAAATTTTAGGGGATTTGATTGTGCCATGGTTTGGTTAAATGTGTGTTTGGTTTCTTCCACCACCTCAAAAAGATGCTAGTTGTGTTGTTATTACATAGGATAAAAAAATTAGGACTTGGTTTATGCCACCATGGTTTTAAAAATTAGTTTAAAGGGTTATTACTCCCCTTAAAAATTAATATATTTCATTATATTGGTAATCATTTCTCTTTTAGTTTGAGAGGAGTGAAGTGTATAAGTAGGATCATTTATATTTGAACTACTATAAAAACTTTGAGTTCTTTTAATTTTTATTTTCACTATAAAAATTATATTAAATTTTGTAAATCATTTAAATTTAATTTAAAATGTCAATTAACTCCCCTATTAACCATTTTTCAATCTCACATTATGACCTAAAAGTTTTCTCAAGTGTACATACTTAAAATCTATTTTTAATATAAATGAAGCACACCTAGTGCTTGTTTTAAACTCCCAAGATTCTCCTTCTAGAATCTTTTGACTATAAAAAGGGTTTGAGTGGTTCTTTATAAAAAAAAATATGCTTCTTGATTTATTTAATGACTTTGATGATTTTTATGTGAGTTGGTTTTTAAAAAGAATTTTAGAAGTGATCTCATGAAAAAAAATTCAAAGGCTCAGTTGAAACTTTATAAAACGTTTTTCAAAAGATTAATAAACTATTTAATTGTTCCCCGTGTTTTATTTGTATAAAATGCATAAAATTATCCATGTTATAGGACATATTTTTTTATATAGATCTTCTTGAAGAAAGGGGTTTTGTTCTATGAATTTTATCTAGAGGTAAGAGTATTTTTTGGTTCTAATTTATCATTATCACTACTTTTCATTATTCATGGTTCACATTCATTTAATATATCATGGGAAACCAAGTATATATATATGGGATGTTTGGGTTCATATGTTTCACCATTGTACTCTTCTCTACTAGTGACCGCAAGTAAGGCTTTTCTCTACTTGGAGAATTTTCCCCTCAAATACATTTGGTAAGGAAATATTATGAGGTAATAGATTCCTAAAGACCCTCCCTTATTTTTTTACTGAGGCTCAGTAGTCCCAAGGAGATTTTTGGAAGTGTTCTAAAATTTATAGGGTCACTATGACCTAGTGAAAGGTGTGGTGTTGTTCTTTTCAGGTGTTAGGTGCTTGTGGTTTTGTTGTGTGGTGATAGGATGTGCCACAAAAACTAAAATGCCCTTGTTGATTATGCTATAAGGCATGGAATTTAGGAGGTCACTTTATGAGAAACAAATCACTTAGGAATTCTCAATGTAAGGTGTATCTCCGGGTATGGTGTTTTAGGATACCACCTATTTAAAATGAGGTTCTAGAGCTCACTAAGTTGTGGTCTTTCGTATCGTGAAAAGAAATTATACAAGAATTTTTTTACTATGCTGTTTTGGATTGTTATAGAAGAGGTTATAGAAGCCACCATGGATTATACCACACCATGTCCTAGGTCGTGGTGACTATTCAATCCATTTTTAAAATGTATAAAAAATGGGAAATGTCAATTGGATATTTGGACCACCATTGATCAAGGGATACCTTAGAATAGTTATTTATCTCTATATAATTGTGAGGAATTTTGGGATTCCTCTATAAATAGTGGGATCGTCCCCCTTTATATTGGTTCCCTTTCTTCTCCTCCAAGACTTGGCTAACTTCAGACCCATCGGTGTCCTCTTTATTATCTTCTTTGAGTAATATAACCTCTTGTATTATGGAGAAATTAGTTCTCTTGATTCAATGTACCTTTCCCACCTCTATATCCCTTCATTCCTCCTTTATCTAGGTGATCATTATTTCAATGACCTTAGTTTTGGGGTTTAGATCTAAGCTTGGTTTGTTGGTGAATTTTGGATGTTTGGTTCTGGTGTGTTTTCCTTTGGCTTATTAGTGTTTCCTTCAGCATTAGTTGATCCTCAATTTTTAGTTATTTCTTAGAGAACATTGAAATTATAAAAAGTGGTAGTAGATTCATTACTTATCCTTGTTTTAAGTGTAATAATAAAGTTATCATGCTTTATATCATTGATTTAGGGTGTAATTAACCTTAATTAATATTAAACTAAAATTAAAGATAAAATTGTTTTTAGGTTATAGTGATTGCATGTGTTTGTGTCATGTTAATGGTTATCCTCTTATTCTTATAGATATATTATTGTATTTTGTCTATGCTATGGTTTAAAATGTTTTTTATGTTTGAAAATTGGATAAATAACAAAAATCTAGTAATGTTCAATGACTAAAAAATAAATAGGTGTGTTTAATTTTTATCATTTTTCCTTAAATTGACGGAAATAGAAGTTATGTTGGAAACATGTTTAAATAATTTTTAGATATTGAAAGGATATTCCTTATGGTGCATGTGGCTGAAACTTGGGTTAAATGAATCATTTAATTCAATATGGTAAAAAAGTGGTTGTTTGTTAAGGATGATTGTTTGGGGTCGAGTGCGCCCATTTTCTTATAAAGGTTGAATGCCTTGGTTCCAGGTACTAGATGCAATGTTAACTATTTTTTCTGTTTGATACCTTGTGTGATTGCTTGGCATGAAGAGTATTTCTATGTAATGTGATTTGATCCTAGGATGGCATATGGTTTGGTGAAAATGGGACTGATACACTGGTTTATGGTAGTAATTAGTACCACTAATGGCAGAATGGATGGTGATATGCACGGTGGTGTCAAGGATGGAATTTAGATTGATGGAGCAGGTTGATTCTGGACTTGACTATTTTTTATTATGCTAAAAGCTAGGTTTTTTATTAATGAATTCATTTTATAGGTTGTACGTCCAGTTTTATCATTTCTTATTTTTATTCCCTTCTACTTAACATGGATATTTTTTTATGGTTTATGCATCTTTTATGGTATCTTAGGATGAGTCCTAGAGTACCTAAAATTTTGAAATGATAATGAATGTTAAATTATTTAACCCATTGGGGTTAGAGGCTTAGCAAAATTTTAAATTATGATAATTCTTCAGAAACTATGGAAAATGATGGTTTACACCTGGAGGGTATGGTAATTAGTTGGTAATTTATATAATCTTAAAATATTTTAAATAATTAATTAATAAAAAGTTTCTCAAAATGATTATGTACTTTTATGATATATATTCCTTAAAAATGGAAGTCAGGTGCCTGGAAAATGATAGTTTTATTTAAGATTAAGACTAGGTAGTTTCCCTTAGGTTGGGTTATGAATTATACATTCCTTATGTTTTCTGATTTCATACGCTTCCCCACCCATGTTGGTAGTGAAACTGACACCTAGTGGACTTAGGAGGGTGTTTTTTCCAACACCTAGGTTGGAAAGGAAGGATGTTTTACTACCCCCTCTCCCTTTCTCTCTTCTCATATGAGTATTATTATATGTAAGTATGCACGGTGGTTACTAACCACATATTTTTTAGAGGGTTATAATTGATATAGTTATTTCACACACATGTATCTTTAGATACAGTATATTAAGGATTATTATAGGTATGTTGTGTATGGATTGTGACGGCTTGAGATATAAGACATGACATACAATATAAAGTGACCCAAGCTAAAATTAATATAAATAATACATTAATATCATGATTTAGATTATACATATCACAAACAGTCTCATAACCCAAAGACCAAATGGTTTAGTGACTAATTTATTATCTATATAAACATCTTATTTTACTATACTTGTGAAAATTAATCCAAAATTGTGCTCCTTTTGAACCTTTATAAAGCTATCATATTATATTATCGTTATCATAACCTGAGGATTAGAAACATGAGAAATGGTTGGGCTTAAACACTCATTAAGGGAAACACATATCATAATGTATTAGATCATAAACATGAACAAGAATATGATAACATAAATATCTTAATAAAATCTCAAAATACCATGGATGATAATAATAAAACATGGTGTAGAAACATAATTTTATAAAAATATATTTAAGTAATCATAAAAGATATGAACTGGATCAAAACACATATCAATAGTCTTATAACGTGTGAACAAAATGTAAAAGTAGGGACTTATTTAAAAATAAATAATGTGTAATCATAAAAAGATGGAATTTCATATAAATGAAATGCATCTTAAAATTTTGTAATAACTTGATAAAAAACATATAAATATTAAAAAATCATAGGTATATATAAATATGTAATTTTATATAATAATGAATTATGGAACAAACATACACATATGAAAATTATAGAATTGTGAACAAAAAAATTCCCACACTTCATGTTGTAAACAAAAAAAAATCCCTTGCTTCATGTTTTGAACAAAAAAATTATCATGTTTCATGTTTTGAACAAAAAAATTCCCATGCATCATATTGTGAACAAAAAAATGATTATGTTTCATTTAGTGAACAAAAAAAAATCACATAATATACTTTTACCATGAGATAGAAATCCTTAAAAAATGCATTGGAGGGTGATATGGGACCCAATCCTTCTTTATTCATACATATGAGTTCCATAATAAAATAAAAAAAATATTATATAATAAGTAACCCATGGAAAAATAGTGGGTTACTTAAAACATTCAAAAACATCACATAACAATAACTTAATAAATCATATAATATCAAAACTCTTAATTTTCAAAATAAATTATTTCATAATAGCATATAAAGGGTGATAAAAACTTAAATTCATGAAATATGAACCCTATAAAAGTGAATATAATTGAAAATACCAATTTTTCAAAAAAAAAATAAAACGTTATTATAAATGATCAATTTTGAATTACTTTAAAGACGAATTTTTTATATGGGAATGATAATAATTTTTGAAAAACATGCTATAATAATTCTAAATAAAAGATCCTTGAAAATACATGATGTTTTAAAAAGGTTAATTGAAAGTAATGGAAAACTTTTACTTTTGAAAAGATACTTTAATAATATAAACTTGAAAAGGGGAAAAAGTTTAAAAAATGGGAAAGTGAAAATATTTTCAAAACTATAACTTTTAAAAAGAATATTTAATAATGGAAAGTTAGAAAATACATAAAATTTTCAGAAATGGGAAGTAAAAATACTTTGAAAATTTTTAATTTTAAAAAAATATATATTTAATAACAAAAACTTGAAAAGGGCATAAATTTTATCAAAAAAGTTTGGAGTGGATGATAATAATTTTTATTTTGAAAGGGTAAAAAACCATTTAAACATTTTGAAATAAACTTTTTGGAAAACCCGCATCATTAAAAATATGATTAAAACATTTTTTTAAATAAATAAATGGGAAAAAATGATCATTGAGGATTAAAAATTGAGTTTCCACTAGATAAAGGTAAAAAATTTTGGGAAGTAAAAACATGGATAGAGATGGAAAATTGGTTAAAATAAGTAAGAATTCTTCTTAACAAAAATACTTATTAATGAAACAATATAATCATAAAGATATAAAAACTTGGTGTGAAACATTATTTTCAAATAAAATTCGTTTAAAATATAACATAGCATCATCAAAGGTTGAATATATTAATCTTGAATGATTATATTCAAAGAAAAATGAATATTATCCATGGAAATGATTTGAGTCACAAAAACCCATTGCAACCTTTGTAACATTTAAATCATAACCCATGATAAAGATAGCATGAAATTTAAAATTTAATATAATGAAATGTAATGTAATAATGATATAAAAATTAAAATAGGGTGGTAAGTACACTATATAAATGTAAACTTGGGGTACGAAATAAACATGTTATGATGAAAATAAATTGAGATGAAAACCCTTACCTTGTTTCCTTAATTAGTTGATCACACTCTAACCTCCTACCAAAAAACATAAATAACATAATATTATATTATATTACCTTACTCATAAATATTACAATTTTATAATCCTTATTATAATTTTTTATCATGATTAAATTAACTAGTTATAGTGTATTATGATCATTAATTGTTAATAACTTTAACTATTTTGTGCATTTTTAATAATTGTGATGTCATTACCCAAAATTTGATAAAAATTTAAACATTGATATATCAAATAATATTATATAATATATAACTTATATTTATTTAAAATGTTCTTATTTCATTTTATATGTGTTTTGGTTATATTATGTGAAAACCGACTTAATAGCGGCTTATTTCAGTGATTTTAGCGAATGAAGATGATACTTTAATAGTAAGTTATATAATTAATATAATATATCCATAACCATATAAAAATATTTAATTTATTAATATATTTTAATAATATTAGTTTTAATGTTCTCATAGTCATCCATAATCGGATTTTAAAAGCATTGTTCATCTAGGTGGTTAAACCAACCCAAACTTGAACACTCTTTAACTTGTTTGGTGTACCTAGTTAAGGAGGTGTTTCCTTTGAAATAATTTCATTGTGTTATAATTATAATGAAATTATTTTTAATTTTATATTATGGTGAAATATTATTAAATATATTTGGATAAATAATTAAAAAATAGAATAAAGTGATAAAATGATTATTCATGGAGGTAGTAGTCTACGCATAAGCATTATTGGAATTCCTTTGTTTTTATAAGTGGATGGAAATGAATAAATAAAGTTTGTAAAATTAATATAAAAAATCTTAATATAATAATTATACTGAATTAATCATATTATTATGGTTATAATATATTTTTATGAGTAATATCAATAAGAAAAACATAGAAATAAGATAACACTTACGATGGAGACTTGATTTTTCCTTGGAATTTCCATTAAAATTGAAGGTATTTGGATAAATATGAGTGAATATGTTATTATTTTTTTATATAGGGTTATAGTTATAGTATAATGGAATATTTTTAATAAGTAATTCAAA
The DNA here is from genome assembly GCA_963277665.1 of Viscum album. NCBI lineage: Eukaryota > Viridiplantae > Streptophyta > Magnoliopsida > Santalales > Viscaceae > Viscum > Viscum album. The sequence goes on from OY728132.1 coordinate 323,694,601, forward strand.
TTATATTCTAGTTTTTTAAAGGGTGCAAGCATTGCAATTTTATAGGAGAAGAAAATCGCACATTTGGAAACACCCTTTATATTTTAATAATTTCATGACACTATTCCAAGATCAATGGCTCAAAAGTTTATAAAAAATTGAGTTTAGGGTATTTTTAGGTCGAAAAAATCTCAACCAATTGTTTCTTCACATGTTTTAAACATGTTATAGGCTTTTTACCATTAATTTTTTACATTTAAATCTTTTAATTTTAAACTACGAAACTAGTTTTTGACTTAGTGGGTTTTTATCTTATTAAACATATAAAATAACCCATAAACCCAAATTTGTGTGTTATAGAACTTAATTTAAAATATATTTAATATAATTAAATTTCTAAATATTATAAAAATACTTCTTAAATTAAAATAGATAATGTGTAGAAAAGTTTTTTTACTATAAAAAAATATTTTGATCATTATGGATTCTAAATATTATTTAGTATTTATTAAAAAATAAATTAGTGTGAATATATTAATTTATGTGTTTATAAATAATATTATATTCGATACTTAAAGGATTTTAATTATATTTATTCCATATAAATTCATTGATTTAATAAAACAATAATTTTTATATAATTGTTTCATTATTATCATGGTAATTAGAATTAATCCTAATAATATAAATTCTATAACTAAAAATTAAATTGGCCATAATTAATAATATGAAAATTATTTTATCAAATATAATAATAATTTCATCAAATTAACTTTCTATTTTTGGGTAAATTAATCTTATCATTAGCACATGTATCATGTAAAAACAAGTTTTTTTAAAAAAAGTTTATTTTAAAAAAAAGATTTTTTATAGGGGTAGATTTATCAATTCCATTAATTATAATGGGTTTAAAATAATTATTATCATTAAAATATTATTTATTTAACAATAAAATAAATAAAAATATACATTTCATCGTGTTATAATAAAATAAACAACATAATTGAAAAATAGATTTATTAAATCGCTACAAAAATTTTCAAAATATTGAGCATAGGTTTATAAATTCATCATACTATTTTAAAATTATTTATTATATATTATAATATATAATCTCATATGATAATGTTTCAAAAAAATAAATTTATTCATATAATAAAAGTGACGACATTGATAAAATTGGAATTTTCACTATTCAACTGAAAATTAATTATTTCTAAAAATTATCAAAATTTCATTTTAAGATAACTTTATTGTGAGGGATTCAAAATTGAATTTTAATTTATAAAATATTAATTCTAAAAATTTTTACTTTATATTCTTAAAATAAAATATACAATATAAATAAAATGAATTATATTGAAAATAACCTTTTCAATTTTAACTTATATTAATCGTTTACCTTATAAAGGAAATAACTATTAATGGTTTGAAATCCTATTATTTATTAAAGATTTATTAATAATGAATTCTTAACATGTTTTTGTTTTTTTATGTTGGTTGTATCATATGACACAAGTTATAGAACATAGTATATATTTTAAAGGATCCAAAATCTCAAGTTGTTACATCCCCCCTAAATAAATTTCATATTTGAAATTTTAATTATCATTTACTTAAGGGAGAAGATAAGAGATCTATGAGAAACTCAACATATATATTATACTGAGATATCCACCTCATTATCCTTAGTAAGACAAGGAATCTACTTGACCTAAATATTCTTTTTATGAGTTCTTAGTGACATACCTTTTGCAACTTCATTTCCTTGATCTTGATTCAACTAAATATTAAAACTAAAAAGGTTACGAAAATATCCAAAATTATTAATGTATGTGAATATTAAAGTTCGATCCTAATATTTCTTCTTCAATGGAACCTTCATTTCGATTTATGATACTTTCCTTTGAACTATGTCATACTTGTTTAATCCTATAACTCTCTTGGTTCTATTTAGGTTAATTCAAGGTGGGATATATTATGATTCTCATCATAATTTCTCAAATTAACTAGGAAATAAATCCTTTATAGTGGTTCTTAAAGATAATATTATTAACTAAATCATATCCCCTGGTAGGGTCAAACTAGGTGCATAATCTTATCCCCACTCGTTATACATTATGGTGGTGATCAAGTAATTACTCAACCAAACCTTTTTGGGGTGATTAAACCTAGGTGAATCTATGTCACAACCTCACCCACTTGTAGTGTCCAAACAAGGAAGTATTCCTATAGAAACTCATCTACTTTGTACATTACCAATATTTTAGGATATCATTCTATACTTAGACTCATCTCTGGGGTTTTTACTACGCTTCTATAACTCTAACATCAGATGTAGCTAAACTAATCTCCAAAAATAACTAAACTAATATCCAAAATAATTAAACCCTACTCTGATTCCAACTATAGTGGCAGATGTTAACTTTATTTCATTTATTTTTCCATATCTCTTTTATTGAATAAACTATGTATTTAATTATTTAATATAGATTTTTTTGTTAATTGTAGATTTTTTATCAATTGGATATTTAAATATTAAATTTTTTAATTTCATATTTAAATGTGTATTTTTAAGAATAAATTATTAATTTATTCATTCTTTAAATTTAGGTTTCATTTATATTTATTTTGTTTTAAAATTTAATTTTTAAATATTAATTTTAAGTTTTTAAATATATATATAGGTTATTTGTAATTTAATCTTTAAATTTTTATTTTTCTATCAATTATTTATTAATTTTATTTTAATTTAATTTTTAGTTATTTTTATTTTGTTTTTATTTAATTTTTTATTTTTATTCTTTAATTTTAATTATTTCATTTTAAAGTTTTAATTTAACTTTGTTAGATTATTTTAAAATATCATGTTCTCTTTTTTTATTTTCTTAAATTATTTAATTGTTTTATTTTACCTATTGTAGTTGAATTTGGAGAAGTATGGAATGTCAGAAAAATTCCACATAAGTGAATTGATAAGGAGGTGCATCCCATATAGCTAATTTTATATATAGTTTATATAGGAATTTATATAGCCATTTTTATAGTGGAATTCACAACCAAATTTCTACAATAATAAATTTTATTCTACAAACCTATTGAGTACCTATATAGCCAAATCTGGAGAGACATCCACATAATAAAATTCCTCTTTCCAATTCACGTATCCAAATATCCAGTTTTCCATGTTGGATACTTCATTAAAAACTGAGCCATAGCTGAGGACTGGATAAATCTGAAGGATAAAAATCCTCACTGAACTAGATCATAAGATTTTAGGATAGCTAAGTTGAGGTCAAAGTAGGTTTAAAGAAGGTTTCATAGGTTAATCCCTTTCCAAACTAACTAATATCATTCGATAATAAACATAGATGGAAACCTTAGTTCTACCTATGAGCTATGATGAAGAAAATTTAAAGCCATTTGATGAATCTAAGCGAATTCAGACAAAGATCTCGAATGTCATTGAGTGTGGGATCACCGATGATGGGAGCTCAGGAATGATTGACCTTGCTCAGATTAGAAGAATATGCCATCACCAATCATGTATGAACTAGGATTTCTACCCACCATACAAAGGGAGGATAATAAATAATTCTGATATATGTTTGAAGACAAATATATGAAGTCCAATTGAGGTTGATCTTCGTTGAAGAACAGAAATGGCCAACTAAAGCTAGGACCCGAGTCTGAAGAAAATGATTTTGACCAAGGTATTAAACTACTGATTAAAGATTGATAATGGTGAAGGGTTTTTTCTATTGTGAACCAATCTATGAGGGGATCAACTCATCCATATCATCACTGAGCCAATGGGTGTTGTTATATGTTATTAAGGACTTTTGAGGAAGGATGAGTTCAAATTAAAGATGATAAATAGTTTTCTATTTACTGGTACTTGTTGTCTTTCTATATTGAAATGAAAAAGGACCTAGAGTGTTTTTAATGGTATAGTTTCCACTTTAGGTTTGAATTCATATTATGTTTTGAAGGAAATGAATAAATAAATTTCTGAAGTAGGATTTTTGTATTGATATTTTTAGTGATCACAAGGGTGTCACCCTGATCTGGAGTTGTTGGCACTAGTTTTGAAAATTAAACAAAATCATTTATAAATTCTCATCCAAGGATTAATATTAATTAGTATTTTTTTAATTTGAATGGGTTTTAATCTAAGCTCCATTATTCCACGGCCATTGGCATTAAAATTTGAGGGACCTTGAAGATAAATTCTTTGTAGATAGTGGATTGTCAAGCTCAATCTAGGTGGATCAATGGATCTAGCTCAATTATTTATCATTAACTAATTTTAGGTAATCAATGGAAGCTACAATGGATATTTTTGGTGATCATGTAATTCTAGGATTTTAGAAGAATGTGAGAAAAATGGGTCTGATGTTGATCTGATGATGCAGACCATGTTTGGAATGAGAAGGAACGGGTTTACTAAAGAGATAATTCAGGTAGTTTCAAGTGTTTAATCATCTATAAGATAAATTTAAAGCTGATAAAAATATGATAACACCTAGATTAGACTGATTCAAACACATGTCCATCTGTATACTAGAAGTATAAAATAAATATTTTTAAGATAACATTCAAAGTTACCAAAAAATTGATATTGGTGGAGCATTTAATTCCCACAATCAAGTGTGGTGCGGTTGTTTTGTAGATTTTCTAAAGTATCAGAGATAGTGACTCAAGGTATGGTAATTAATTATCTTAAGTGCCTTTCATGAAACTAAGGTTTAGTTTTTTACATCACGGTATGGATGGAATAATTTTATAAGATAGATAGTAAATATAAGATTCTGGAGTAGAGAGTTGGAGTGGAAGTGGGAACACTCTCAACTCAGGAATCGAAGGAACTGAAGCTCGAGGAAGAAAGAAAATTAAATATAGAAGCTTCATTTATCTTTCACCTTTTCCTTTATTTATATTTAGAGATAAAATTTCTTTAATATATATTTGTTTACATTTTTTTGAACATTTAAGATTATTTTTTTTAAGGTAGTCATATTGGAATGGATCGATATCCTCAATCTATTTTGATTTTATTTTACATAATCCTATTAGTGAACTTTTTGAATAGTTTTCTTCATTTCACTCTTAATGAGAATCATTTATGTGATATTCTAAGTTCAGATAGGATATGATAGTGACTCTTTTCACTTTTGAGCATCATTTGAAGTACTAAAAATTGGTAAATGATGATGAATCGCTTATCCATTAATAAACAATTATTTTTTAAAACTTTGGTTGACCGGTCATCTTCAAGATATTTCATTGTATTGTGGATATCACTTAATGAAATTTCGGTGTTTCAATACACTTTATTCATAGTAACTAGCCTAGTTGTCTTATTAAAGTTTGAATAGAAAAAAAAATTTAATTAATTTGAACCAGTTCAGTACCCCTAATTTCATAAACTATTAGTCTCTCTCTCTCATTTCTCTTATCTCACTACCACCAACACATTATCAATTCTACTATTTCAATTTGGTTTTTTTTCACATTTCTTTTTTCCTTCTCAGTGGAATTAATACACCTACTATTTACTATACTAGTTTAAATGGGTTTTAAATAATCAAATTTTATTAGATTTAATACCATCCAAGATCATAAAACTAAGATAAACTTAACATAAATTATAAATTAATCTCATGATTTAGATTATAAATCTAAAAAATGGTCACATAACCCAAAGACTAAAAGGTTTAGTGTCTTAGATATTCGCTACATAAAAATTTTATTATACCAAACTTGTGAACATTTATCCACAATCATGCTCTTTTATACCCTTTATAGAAATCTATCATGATATAATAATATTCATAACATGGGGATTGTAAACATAATATAGGGTTGATCTAAAACACTCCATAAGAGAAATACATTTCATAATGCATTAGATCATAAACATGAAGAATAATATGTGGTCATAAATATTTTTAATTAATGATAAAAATACCATGGATGATAATAATAAAACATGATGAATCAGAATAAGATCATAAAAAGATCATTAATTAGTCATAAAGATATTACCTAGATCAAAACACATATCAATAGTTCTATAACATGTAGGCATGATATAAAAGTGGGAAACACTTTAAAAATAAAAAATATGTAATCATGAAAACATGTAGTTTCATGAAAATGAAATGCATATTTAAAATTTGGAATAAGTTGATAAAAATCTTGGAAATGTGGAACAATCATAGGCATATAGAAATATGACATATCGTATAATAATGAATTAGGGAAAAAACATAAACATATATAAATTATACCATTGTTGTAGTGTCTTAGCCCAGGATCCACTAAGATGGTGCCCCAAGATAGTTTTCCACATAACCTCATGTACACCTCCTCATACACTAACAGATACCAAATAGAAGTAGGGGTCTAAGGTGGTATTATGAGGACACTATACCCCCATATCATATTTTTCAATAATAATATAAATGACCAAGCACCATAGACATCAGAGTACATAGAAATAATAAATTAATATCAACATCTCAAATAACTAGAAAACGTAGCTAATGAATATAAACATGACTGGAAAAATAATATAATGTAGTAAAGGAATGGACATCCATGTCATATATACAACACTAATCACCCAAAAGGACAATCCCATTTATAAAATAGAAAGCTAAAGAAATGTACACCAGGCCTTACTAAAATTATGAACCAGACCTCATCTAGCCTCATAATACCATCCAAACCATCATGCTTGACCATGAAAAACTAAAGCTAGTCCTTATCCTAAACTATGTATATAATAAAAATGTGACAGTTTCTCGAGTACCCATGTGCAGTGGCGTCCCAAGCAGCATTTGATTACAAATCATTAGGTTGAATCCAATGGTTTCTAAAGTAAATACAAGTCATATAAACAGTGTATGTAGGTAAACAATGAGATATATAAACAGTATATAAAAAGTGGACATATTTCAACCAAACAACTATTTATCTAGTAAGTCATTGGGCCTCAGGTTCTAAGGTGACACTCATGCCTACCAAACCCGCATCGAACTAAACCAGTCATCATAGTCCTAAAATATAGGTTAAAACGTACTTTAAATAAAGTAAGGGGGATTTTAATCTGTCATATAACTCATTGAAGCACAAGGAATCAATCTAAAGTATCCATCTCAGTCTCTTGTTCTATCAGTTCCCAAGGATTCTATTTTCAATCTCAACCATGTAGCAATATCATCCATGCATGAAACCTTAGTCGAGCACCAAAACCATTCCAAAATATATCAGAACCAATATAGAGCATCATGTCCAAAATTCTAATCATACATCATTATAATAGTTCCCATAGCATAAATCCAACATCTACTTATAAATAAATAAATAAATTCCTAGAGAATTAGTTAAGAACCAAAACCATGGATTTTGAGAATAATTTCACTATCCATTATATCCAATATACCAATGTTCCCAAAGAATCAATCTAGAACTTAAACCATAGATCATGTTATCAGTGCCCAAGGATTTAGTCTAATACCTAGTCCACTTAGTATAATACTTGTGCCTAGAGTTTCATTCTGGAACCTAACTCATACAGTTTACTACCAATTCCTAGAGAATTAGTCTGGAACCTAATCCATTCCATCATTTCTCAATTAATAAGTCTTAACACCTTGAACTTTCAAAAAAATTAATAAGCCCAAATCCATCATTTCCAAAAAAATATTATAATATTCATTAATTCATTTTTCACCCAAGGGGAAACTACACACCCATTTGAAGTTCACTCAAAATATTTTTTATAAACGTTTATAGGTCAACATCCCACTTTAAAAAACCCACTTCAAACATATATTTCTCCCTTTGAACCCAAAACTAGTTCAAAACCCAACACTCATGGATAAAACTATTTCAAAGGCCTCTTAGGTATTTTATAAAATATTAGCATATAAAAATATTCCAATTCATCCTTTAAACATGTTTTAAAACATTTTTTACCAATCCCTACTAGGTATCCATTAACCCTTCAACCAAGCTAACCAATGAGTATAACTAGGCTAAACTCATAACCCACCTACTTCACCCTTTAAAACACCATATTACCATTTTCAAGAAATATAAAACCCCATTATGGGTCATAATTTTAGTCTTATAAACACCATAATATCTGATATATTCCATGGGAGGTATAAGGTATAAATTTAAAGCCCATAACATTAAATTAAACAAAGTAAACACATCATCCATGGGATTTAAGGCACATAATACATACACATGTAAATAAATAATCAAGACTATAATTAAATATCTTAGACCACCTACCTCATAAATAAATATTTACAAAACATTTCCAAGTCCCTAAGGCTTTACCCCAACCTGTCCAATACTTTTTCATACTCCCCAGCATCCAAATGAGCTCATCTCAGCCACCCAAGTTCAAACTTAATGCCAAGAAATAGTAAAAATTTGATCTCAAAATTTAACAACTAACTTAACCATTTAAATCAACATGGAATAACACTCTATAATCTTAACAGGAACCAAACTCATATCAAAACTCTAAGAAAATTCCACATGTGGTCCACAATGGAAGCCTGACACCATTTCCTTGAAAATCCTTGAGAGTTGAAACCATTATGAAAATTAATTTAATTAATTCATTAGGGAAAACATAATAAAATTCACAACAGTATAATACCTTAATGAAACAAAAAGAAATTATTTATAGAATTCATCTTAATATCTCTTCTATTCAATCCAAACAAAATCTTCTAGATAAATGGATTATTCCACCATGCTTTAATGGAATCATCAACAAAACCTATTCCAAAAAACTTCAAAATTAGAGAGGAGTAATAATGAAGATAGAATAGATTTTTTAGAGGGTGATACTAACCTCAAAAATTCCCAAATATTATAATAAATGTACCCCCAAATCAAGGGTTAGAGAAGGATGAATGGGTTGGGATAACCCATGGTCCATGAATTCCTAATGGGGGAGAAAGGGGGAGTGGCTAAAAACCCTTAGGTGGAATTTTGGTTCTCCCTTTTAATGTAATTTAGGGTAGCTACGTAGTTTTTACACATAGTTTGTAAAACCATGCAACCTTCACTAGGCATTACAAAATCCATTACAAGGTTATTCCACAAGGTTAAACAAACTGTGCACCAACTTTGTTGTCAATACAGCTTTCCCTCTACGTTAAGGTGCTTGGTTTGTATGAAACCATGCATAGACCATGTTCCATGCCTTAGGAACTTGAACACCTTTCATAGTTTCTCATTTGGATCACATGATTTATCTTACACCATGCTATATCCATAAAACATAAACATGCTCTATTCAAAATGAACCGAAAACAACCCGAGCATCAATGTGTCACACTATTTCTCCTAAACCTTGCACTATGGCCAAAAATACCCAAAACTCATAAAATATAACCCAAAGATCTTGATTATCACCTGAAGTCCCAAGATACCCTACAAGCCTCATTCCTCATCTAAAAACAACACCATTATTCATTCCAAATGTTAAAATTTTATTCTAAGTCTTGATTCAAAATCTAACTCTTACAGTAAATGAAAATTCAAATTAATTTAGGAATTTTCAAGTCATACTAACATGGTATCTCAAAAGCTCCCCACCATAATACTTCTTATAACTAATAAGTCTTGATGGTCTACATTCCACACCACCTAAACTACATCGGTCACCAGTTATAGCCAGTGTCCTCATTCAGTTTTCAAATTCCTAAAACAAAACCAATGCACAACCTCCAACTCCATACACTCACTATCCAAACTTGATCCAACTAACTTTATCAAAAATAAAACACCAATATGGAACTTACCTAATCCCATAAAAAAATGATTATTTCATTTCATGATTTATCATTGTATCCATGGTTCTATCCACTATAATATTCATCATACAACCACTAACTTCTAATTCTTGGAACCTCTATCATGAAAAAAATAAAAAAAAACCTCAAACTATTCTCCCAAAAATTTTCCAAAATAGTTCCCAACTAACCATGCTAAACTCACATGAGGACCCCAATAAATAATATCACTCTTCCTAATTATTGAAAACTAACTTTAGTGGACACATACCCACCATCCATGCTTGAACTAAGAACAAATCGGATTTTCCTCAAAAGTTGGGTTTACTTTCCAAAATGAATCCATCACTTAATAGATAGACCTCTATATTTAGATTGAAACTTACCGCATATATTCCATTTACTAATCAAAGTTGGACTATTCTTGGCTAACTCATCTCAAAAACCATTTGCTCTAACTATCAGCACATCGCAACCTCACCTAATCATAATTATTCTTTGACCATAGGCATTCCATGACCACCCAAACTTTCCTACTAGATTCCATGCTTTAATATTAGTGAGTATCTGTTGTTAGATCCTCCACTGAAACAAAAATTTCATCTTTCCTTACTGCACCACTAACACACCTCGGACAAAAGCACCTCAAATTACTTTTTTTTAAACACTCTAAGACCAAAGACAATGCTCAACTGAATCATCCACCACAATCAGTTTCCTATTATCATTCCCTATGAAATTTAATCATGCACCTCATAAATTAAACACTAAAATAATATTGAAACAATGACTTATTCATATCTAGTTCTATTCACCTATGACCTTTCTCGTACAGGGGTAGTACTATCATGGTCGACATGTTACTCCTTGCTGTAGGAGGGTCATTGTCACCACCATTCTCAAGAAACTCCATCTACCATGGGATATGCTACAATGAATGTTGAAACCAAGAATTAGAAATGGATATATCACTCTCACCAAAGAGAAAAAATGACACATCAACAATAACCCATTCTTGTATTCCAGTAATGATACCCACTACATTCGTCAATATCTGATCCATCATAAGGACCGTACTCACAATCATCTGATGGTTTAATTCCCACTATATGGCTTCACTTGTGCCACTCCCCAAGTTAAAACTCTAAGGAGGCCTTTCATTAAACTAGAATTAACATTTAGATAGCTTGAAGTATATCATATGATCTCTCAACGTACTTATGATAATGTCAATATATTTGTCACGATAATCTCTAGACTAAGAGTATCCTAATATGTAATCAATAAATAATTCCATAAAGTCATCCATTTCTGATGTCATCTATAACTATAGGGACATATCAAACATGTTCAAAGGCCTTAGACCACCCTTCCTACAAGTGTATCACTACACCCACATCAGTTCTCATCCTACTCACAGCTTCTGGATTAACTCAATCACTTGGGGTGCACACTCCTATAATATCTGATCCACAATCCAAATGACATATAACATCACCACACATTAATTCCTCTAATATCACATTAATTATTAACTATTAAATAGTCTTGTGTAACCCAACCACAAAACCTGTTTACAACTCCAGTGGGTCTCATCTCACAAAAACATGGCTCACAATCCCTATCCACTGCCCAAGCCTTCCCTGCATGCCCATCTCACCCAAAAAAGAGCTCCCTTGGTGCTTTCAAAAAGCAAAAGAAACTTACCAATCCAAAACCACTTACACAGCCACTTAAGTATCAAGAATCATTAAAAATTTACACTAAGTTCATTTACACTCTCACCGCATTCTTGAAGAAGCATCCAAAGGTAACCAGTCCAGGCACCTAACTAATCTTTCCTTTAGAAACCGCATGTGCCACTGAATAATCAGCACTCCAAGTACTTTTAATATCAAGGAAACCAAACATATTCAAGTGAATCATACCAAAAACCTCTTTAATTATGTTATTATCCATAGGAATCACCTATTCACTCATCCTTAAATGAACCAAGTCTACATCAACTATATGATCATTGTCCAACTAAACTCACACACCTAAAATAAAATACCCTAGAGCACTCCCTATAGTCCCATTCCATATTATAACCATCATGCATGTTCTTCCTATACAACCATTACATGTGATAGGTTCCCAAACAAGTATTTCCCTCTATAAACCAACCAAAAAGCTAAAACACTATCACACAAGTTCTCTTTCTCAGGAAATAAAGGTATTCAAGATCCATTAGGGTAGCACCCATCATGTACTAATGTCAAAAGTCTAAAGCAACAACCCATGAATCACACACACAAAGGCACACATAAATCATTTGATACCTTATTTAGGTCACCCTTAAATGTAAAACAGCACAACCTCCTTAATCTGAAGTCATTTAAAGGATCTCCCACCTAGCCCCACCAGTCAAGTCTCATGATAATTCACTAAGTCCAACCACCTAGGTCTATGAAAACTTATATAAAGCTATAAATCATGGGATATAAAACACACTCTATTGCCAACATCACATGATATAAAAATTTATACACACACATATCTAGGGTCTCACATATAAAATACAACATATGATAAACCAACCACCCATAACTAGGGCTCTCCTCCTCTCTGAATATCTTTACATTAGACCGCTCCCTGGAGGATCAGGCCACACAACTGATATCAAACAAAAACCACCCATAAGTATCTAGTAGACACATAAATATACCATGATAAACCACTAGATTCACTTCGCCAATTGTTCATGAGGTCTGCATTATCATCCTAATCATCGAGCTTCTTATTTTAGATTCACATGATCTACAATACGAAAAGAATCTATATATAATCCAACCTAGCTAAGTATAATTACACCAACTAATTATGATAAAATTTAATATGAATAGTTTTTTTACACTTTAAACAACTATGCCTCAGTCTTCAATGAACTCACACACTAGCAGGCTTATATGTCATGTGAATCCAATGCTCCTAATATGATACATCTGACACCCTGGACTTTACAGGACTAGAGTCAAAATCGAATCATTGGCCTCTTTATAATGGGATAAGAGACAAAAATCCATCATAAATCATCCAATACAAACCAAATGTGTGTATTCATGGTTAGAATCATATATAAACATATCATCAGATACCAATAACATCAATCATGTCCCCTAGTAACTTGGATTTCCTACCGAAATAGGTGTTCATGATGCACAAAATCGATATCCATCATAGGCTCTGACACATCCTTATATATTTTGTATACTAAATCCCAAATAGTAAAACAATTTTAAAGTAACAACTCTAATACTACATTGTAACATATCACCCCATGAGTCTCTGACTCAGTGCCCCAAGTTGGTTCATAGCATGACCTCAAGAACGACTCCTTATATTATAAAGGCTACCAACTAGTAGTGAGGGCCTAAAGTGGTACTATGAGGATATTATACCCCCATGTAAAAGTAAAAAAATAATAATATAAATGACCAAGAACCATGCACATTAGAGTACATGGAAACAATCAATAAATATAACCAATTCAAATAAATATAAACAGAAGATAATAAAAATAAACATGATTGGAAAACTAATATAACGTACTAAAGGCCTTAATAGTAATGTCATATATACAAAATTTATCACCCACTAGGCTCATCCCATATATCAAATAGACAACTAAAGAAAATTACACCAGGATCTACAGTAACTCTGAGTCGAATCTCATCCAACCTATTGATACCATCTGATCCATCCTTCTCAATCATGCAAAACTCAACTCCGGACTCATCCCAACCTATTCTTATAATAAAAATTTGATAGTTTATTAGGTACCCATTTGAAGTGGAGACCCGAATAGGGTGTGATTAAAAATTATTAGGCCACCACCAATGATGTATAGATAAAATACTAGTCAAAGAAGAAATATATGAAGTTGAATAGTGGAATAAATAAAATTATATAAAAAGGGAATATATTTAAAACAACAAACTTTTTATTTAGTTAACCATTATCCCTCAGGTTCTAAGGTGACACTCGATCTTACCAAACCTACATAAACCCAAGCCAACCATAAAATTCATAAAGCATAGGTTTAAACATACTCTCAATAAAGGAAGTGTGATTTTCATCCATCATCTAACTTATGGACGTATATGATTTCAATCCAAAGTATATATCTTATGCTCTTATGTAATCAATGCCCAAATCATCCATCTAGAATCAAACCATGGATCAATAGCGACCATGTCTGGAACCTCATTCCAACAAATAAAATATGTAAAAAGCTATTGGTGCTGATTTGAATCATCATGTTTGAAATTATAATCATACATCAAAAAAATAGTTACTGTAATGTTAGTTCAGCATCTTCTTATACATCAAAACAATAGATCATTCAGTATCAGTCCAGCACAAAATCCACAGATGTATAGTGTTAGTCCACTATACATTACATATAGTATATCAATGTTCCTAGAGAATCATTCTATCACTTAAATAATATAGTATACTATCAGTTACTAGAGCCTAAATATAATATCTAGTCTTTATAGAATATTATATGTTCCTGGAGTATTATTTTGGCACCTAACTTATACAGTTTACTACCAGTGCCCAAAGAAATAGTCCCTCACCTAAACCATTCCATAATTTATCAATTATTAAGGTTTAACACCTTGACATTTCAAAACATTTAATCAAGTTAAAATCCTTTATTTCCAACAAAACCTTTAAAATATACTTTAAGTGATTTTCACCCAAGGGGTAACCACACACCCATTTCAATCCAATATTTGAATTTCACCAAAAAAACCTTTTTATAAGAACATGGAGTTCAACACCCCACTTCAAACAAATATTTTCCCCTTTTAACTAAAAATGTGGTCAAAACCCAATACACATGGTTAAAATCATTTCAAAGGCCTCTTAGTTTTTTCATAAAATCTTAGCATATAAAAAAATTCTAATTCACCCTATCAACATGTTTTAAAACATTTATTCCCAAGCCCTATCAGGTAACCCTTAACCCTTAAACCAATCCAACTAATGAGCATAACCATCTTAATCTCATAACCCTCACATTCCACCCTTTAAAACTTTGCATTGTCATTTTCAATAAATGGTATGCCCTATTGGAAATTATAAGTTTAGTCTTATAAACACCAAAGAATCGGATGGAATATGGGGGAGGTCTAAGGTATCAGTTTAAATCCTAAACTATAAAATTAAACTAAGGAATCAAAAAAATCACACATGGGTTTTAAATAACATACCACATACACATGTGAATAAATTAGTAAGACTATGTTTAAAGAAATTAAACCAACTAACTCGTTAAATAAGTTTTACCAAACATTTCTAAGTCCTATAAGATTTTATAAGGCCCTTATAAGACCCATATAAACTCCTTGACATCCAAACTAGATCATCTGGACCACCCAATCACTAAAATCACCCTAAGAAATAATAAATAGTTATTCTATGAATTTAACTATTAACTTAAACATTTAAATCAACAAGGTGCAATGGTATACAATCACACTAGGCACTCACCTTGTATCAAGACTCTAAGAAACTGCCATGGGTAGTCCAAAATGTACTCTTAAAACCATTTATAGTACAATCCCTAAATGGTGATTCCATTAAAATAATTAATTAAATTAATTCATTAGGGAAAACCTAATAAAATTCACAATGATCTCATACCTTAATAAAATGATGATAAATGACATGTGAAATACATATAGGGATCTATTTTATGAAATAAAAAAAATATGAAAAATTGATGCTTTTTCCATACTCTGATGGAATTTTTAACAAAACCTAATTCAGATAACTCTAAAATTAGATAATATTAAGAGATAAGAGGTTTTTAGAGGGTGATAAAAACCTAAAAAATTCCCAAATATTACCTTAAATGCACCTATAGATCAAGGGTTATAAAAGGGTAAAGGGGTTGGATTAACCCCTAGTCTGTGTGTTCTTAATGAGGTAGGAATAATAAGGAGTGGATAAAAAACTTGAGGGGTTATTTTGGACATTTCCCCCTTTTAATGAAATTTTGATTAGACCCACGGTTTGGCGTTATTATTTTCCAAACCATACAATAACCATAGGCCCTTTACTAGGTATTAAAAACTGCCTTAAATATTTATTCCACATGGTTAAACAAACCATTTCCCAACTATACTATCGACATTACCTCCCATCTTCAACAAGGCACATGGTTTTTTAAAAACCGTGCATAGACCATGCACTATTCCTAAGGCTCTCTAACTCCCCACACAATTTCTCCTTTAGTTTGCACGATTTATACAAAATTATTCTCTAACCACGAAATTTAATCATTATCTATTCAAAATGAATTTAAAATAACCTTATCATCATGGTGTTGCATGATTTCTCTTAAATTGTGCACACCAAAATGTGCACTTTGGACATAAAAACACAAAACTTCCTAAACATAACCCAAATCTCATGAGGCTCACCCAAAAACCTTAAATACCCTCTAAGTTTCATTAATAATCTAAAATAAATATATTAAGTCATTACAACACTCAAAACTTTATTCTAAGTATCAATTCTAAATTTTCCCCATCTAGAAATGAAAATTCAAATTCCTTCTATAATTTTCAACTCATGCAAATGAGGGACCTTACAATTGCGATCAAATGAAATTTGTGTTCTATATGTTATGAAAAAAACCCCTCACTTCATATCATGAAAAAACATAACTCTTATGATTTATATTGTAAACAAAAAAAATATCTTTCTTTATGTTGTGAACAAAAAA
The DNA here is from genome assembly GCA_963277665.1 of Viscum album. Taxonomy (NCBI): domain Eukaryota; kingdom Viridiplantae; phylum Streptophyta; class Magnoliopsida; order Santalales; family Viscaceae; genus Viscum; species Viscum album. The sequence continues at coordinate 323,711,191 of OY728132.1, forward strand.
AAATCCAACACTTTATGTTGTGAAAAAAATGTCCAAAATTCATGTTGTGAACAAAAAAATTCTCATGCTCAAAATCCTTTTCTTGTGAGATATTAATCCTTAAAAAATTTATTGTAGGGTTTTATAAGACCCCCCCCCCACCCATCATTATTCATACATATGATTTCTACAAGAAAATCAAACATTTATCATATCATAAAGAGCCCAAGGAAAAAGAGTGGGTTTCTTAAAATAATTAAAAACATCACATGACATTAACTTAGGAAATCATAGAATATCGAAAATATCATTTTAAAAAATAAATAATATCATAAAAACATATAAATGATGATCAAAACATAATTTTATGAAAGTTAAACCTTGCGAGTAAATATAATTGAAAATAAAAAAAATCAAAAAACCACTAAAATCATTTTTATAAAATATGAAGTGTAAATTTCATTAAAAACACACTTTTTAGAAGGTAAATCTAATTCTTTTTGAAAACCTTATTATAAAAAATTCCAAAAAATATCCTTGAAAATACATATGGTTTCAAAAAGGGGAAAGTTAAAATACTTGGAAAAATTTACTTTTGAAAAGAATATTTAATAAAGAAAACTTGAAAAATATATAATATTTTGATAATGGAAAGTGAAAATACTTATAAAACTTTTACTTTTAAAAATAATATTTAATAATAGAAACTTGAAAAGGACATAAATTTTTCAAAAAATAAAATTGAAAATACTTAAAAAAAATTACATTTAAAAAATATTTTTAATAATGAAAAGTTAAAAAAGACATAAATTTTACCAAAAGAAAATTTTGTGTGGATGATAAAACCTTTTATTTTTTAAGGGTAAAAAACATTTCGAAAATTTTGAAATAAACTTATTAAAAAACCCACATCATTAAAAAGATGATGAAACCACTATTTTAAAATGAATAAAGGGAATAAAAAGTATCATTGGGGATAGAAAAACATTATTTTTCTACTATTTAAAGGATGGTATTTGAGATAACTAAAAACATGTATATGGAAAGAAAATTCGTTAAAATAAATGATAATTATTCTTAACAAAAATGCACTTTAACAAAATAATAGAATCATAAAGGTATAAGAATATGGTTTGAAACGTGATTTATCTATAAAATTAAGTTTAAATAAAACATAACATCATCATAGTGTAGAATATATCAATTTTTAAAGATTATATTCAAGTAAAAGTGAATATGATCCAAGAAAATTATTTGAGTCACAAAAACCCCTTACAACATTTGTAACTTTTAAATCATAACCCCATGAGAAGGATAGCATGAAATTAAAAATTTAATATCATGAAATATAATATATTAATGATATAAAAATTATAATGGGGTGTTAAGTAAACCATACAAATGTAAACATGGTGTATAACATAAACATGTCTTAGTGAAAAAAAATTGAGACAGAAACCCTTACCTTGTTTCCTTGCTTAGATGATCACACTCTAACCTCCTATAGAAAAATCATAACTAACTTAACATCATATTATATAACCTTACTAATAATTATTACCCTTTTATAATCCTTATTACAATTTTTATCAAGAGTACATTACTTAGTTATATTGTATTATGACCATCGGGTGTTAATAACTTCAATTGTTTTGCGCAAGTTTAATAATTTTGATATCATTACCCATAATTTGATACAATTTTCAACATTAATATATAATTAAATATTATTTAATACATAAATTATATTTATTTAAAATTTTCTTATTTTATTCCATATATTTTTTGGTTACGTTATTTGAAAACCGATTTTATAAAGGCTTATTTAGGTGATTTTATCAAACTAAAAATATACATTAATAATAAGTTATATTATTAAAAAAATATTTCTGAAAAAATTTAAAATTAATTAAATGATTATTATATTATAATAATATTACTTCTCATGTTCCTATAGTCATCCATATTCTAATTTTAAATCATCATTCATGTAGGTTGTTAAACTGGACGAAACATGAACATGCTTTAACTCATTTGGTGTGTATGGTTAAGGGGGTGTTTATTTTGATATAATATCATTATGATATAATAATATTGATATTATTTTTATTTTTATATTATGTTGAACCATTATTGAATATTTTTTGATAAATAATGAAAAATTAGAAGAAGAAAAAATGATTCACCGTGGAGTTGGTAGTCCACACACACGCATGACTGATGTTACTTTATTTTTTTCAGTAGATAGAATATAATGACCCTAACCCTAGTATCCTAGATCCCATGCCTTACTTTATTACATTGGTATAGATACAAGAAATTAATCTCAAAGTACTAATTATTTTATCAGTTTTGGAAACAAGATTACATACATAAACATTACATTACAACTTTAAAGGAAATACAACACAACATCTCTATTGGAAACACCCATAAACTCCTAGATTATCCTTGCAAGTCATTCATAATATACATCTTCACTACCTGGGTAAAAATAAAAAATAATAAAGGTTTTATATCATATTCTTAGTGAGGTTAAGTAATATAGAGGAATCTAATATAAACAATAAGGTATGGTAATGAATAAAAACACATGCCAATAGGACATAATCTTGAGCATAATATGGAAAGAATAAAAGCTGAATAAATAATGCCATATAAATAATCACATGAGAAAAAATCATAACCATGGATATTATATTATAAGAATATTCACTTGTATAATCAATTACTAATATCAAAACAAGGGAATACATATGTCGGACATCTAAAACATACCATTGAGGCCTCGACCAAGACATTTGAAAATAAATGGTTAAGGCCTCGGCCAAACTCATATCTGTTTTGTCTCTTAAGACCTACCAATGCGTAAAGGGGGTATATCAAGCCCCACATGTCACTTACTAATTCCAATTAATTCCTAATATTAATGAGGTTAAACATAAACAACATATACATATGAAATGTAAATAAATTTTCCCAATCTTTAAAAATAATCAATAACCATTCTCAAAAGTATGGTGAATGGAATCAAGATAGCATATCTACAGTCAAACTGATCATAAACCATTTAATAAAATTTTTTAGATTATAATCATAATATATAAATCTCAATAGAGCATAAAATTAAATATATGTGATGAAATATTTGAAAATACTCTAATAAAATAATCGAGTAATTCTTGAGAGAAATACCCCTTTTACTTTTCAAAGAAGAGTTCTTTTGGAAATATAATTTTTTTTATCATAATTGTTTGTATAAAACCAGTAATGAAAAAATATAGTTTTTTATTGACAAAAATTTTTTATTTTGGAAAACAAATGGTGTCTTAAAATAGATTATGGATGGTATTTAAAAAAGGGTTAGAGATCGAGACTTTCCCTTTAATCGGACTTGCATATCAGGAAAAATTGAGAAGAGAGCCTTGTAAAACATGTATTTTCTCATAAATAAAATATGAAATGATCTGGATACAAGATTTTGGAATGTATACATAGAATTTATAATAATTATATAAAAATAATTAAGAATTTAATTGGTTTATAGGGGGAGAAATCATAACCCGAATAAAAATTGAGATTTAGGAAGAAACCCTTACCTTATGTCTGAAATTGTTCTGCACTTGGCCTTAATTTCCTATATAATCTAATTAAATATTTTAATGAATTAATTCATAACCTTTTATTCATGTATTTTATTTAATATAATTTTATTAAATTCATTTATGGTATTTTTTATGAGTTATAATATACAATATTATCGTTTGTGAGTGTTCATTTCCTTGGTTTTCAAGATCGGTTTACTTGTATATGAGTATGGATGTTCATGTAAAATTGTAATAGATATATATAATTGAATTTATATTTTATTAATGAAAATTTATAATATTAAATGTTTATATAATTAATTTGATTATTTTTGGTGAGGATGAATCATTAGATAAGATGTTAGTTATAAACGTTTAGATTATTTTGGCATTTTTTTGATCATCACAAACTAGTTTTGTTTTATTAATTAACATAATGTGTATATAATAGTTAAATAAAATTAAATAGGTCTTAATACATATATTATGAATTTTTGAACCATAAAAATGGTATTATGACCATCCTTGAAGGTGTTAATGGAAAATCAAAATGCATCATCCATGATGTCGGTAAATTGACACATCACGGGCGATGTTTTTATTTATAGAATAAAATAGAGTGATAAAGGAGTTTGATGATGGATATTATATAAACATGATATAATTATATTATATGAATTACAATGGAGTTATAATGGAATTTTTATAGGGGAGGTTAGGGAAGGATAAGAAAATAAAAGAAATTGAAAATAAAATAAAAAAAAAGAAACCTGATTTTTACCTATTGAATTCTCTTCCTTAAGAACCTCCTTTAGGGGATTGGTTTTGGTATTTTTTGTGAACAAAGGCTCTTGGACATGGGGGAGGGGATTTTTAATATTATTGAATAGAAATTTTACAAGTATAGAATCTTTTAAGGTGTGAGAAGAATGGGTGGTATTTATAGTTGAGGAGAGGGGTGTTTTTTGAATATTGTATTCATCTATTTATTATTTTGGATAAAGACTATAAATATTTTTAGAATTATCACCAAACATAATAAAAAAATAAAGGATAATTTTATTTTATGGTCTTACATCACATATAAATCACCTATTACTAAATTATTCATGTATTTAACATTTATCATAAATTGTCGTATTTTACTATACACCAAAAATTTAAGTATTTTAGAAAAATCCCAAAAATTCACCCTAATAATTTCTCAATGTGTAGAATTAAAAAGTTAAATTAATTTTATGAAAGTAATTTTTTAAAAATGATAAATTATAATTTTAATTAGAATCATCATTTACTCAAAAATATCGATTTTAAAATTATAACAGATTTTACAACACTTAGAAAAATTAATTAAGGTATCATAAAATTATCTTAAAATAATAAGACAATAAAATATTAATTTATGAATACTGTCACTACCCGTCCTCGGGGCCCGTGCCGTGACTACCCCAAGCCCGCCTTCCATAGGCCAGGGGCTGGCGACTAGCACCAAGGCGTAAATCCCAACAAAAGAGAAGGCATTGCCTTTGAAAAGTAAACAAGCACCATAGAGTAAGCAAGCGGAAAAGTAAACACTAAGTAAAAACTGTAACAAGCTGTGCTGAAAGTAAAAGGGGCCGGAAATACAAGTCCAACTGTAAAGTACAACTGAAAGGAAAAATAGCAACTAAAAGGAAAAGCCGCAGCATCGAGCCGTCCTCTAGAAGTCCCACCTGAAGGGTGGGTACAGATAGCCTCCACTGCTCCTCGGGTCCACCTGACCGCTCCGAGTACGTCCCGCCCAGTGGTCCACCTCCAGGTACCGTCCTGCTCCGCATGCCTCCACCACGATCAGCGCTGTCCGTCGTCTGCAACCAACACAACGAAGTGCGGGCATAGCCCGTGCAGGGGTGAGTATAAGCTACTCAGTAGGGACCCCGAGACCCCTGAAAGTCTCCTGAAATCCACAAAGGATAAACCACAAGGGAAAGATACAACCACGAAGTAACATCTGACACAACTTAGGTATATGCCCATACATATACCTAAGTCATCAATTCTCGTTCGGCTCCAACGTCCGAGCCCAAGCACAACCCAGTCCACACAGGAAGGCAAACGTATACCCACACAGGATAGCTCAACACAATCCACAAAGGAGAGTAAATAGTAAATCCACACAGGAAAGCTCAACACAATCCACAAAGGAGAGTAAACAGTAAATCCACACAGGATAGCCCAACACAATCCAAAAAGGAGAGTAACACAAGATTCAGCTCACACAGGTATACTTCTTCGGATGACGATAAAGATGATCACTGGTCCATCTAAGTCGTCGGACCCACGAAGGATCGATAGGTAATTAACCCCCGCAAGGTCCCACACAGGATCGGGCCCACACAGGACCTGTAGGCGCTGGCTCACACAGAACCGCTGAGTGCTGACCCACACAGGATCGGACCCACACAGGATCGGGCCCACACAGGACATGTAGCACTGATCCACGTAGGATCGCTGAGTGTTGTAGTCGTCGCAGTCCACTGAGGATCTCTACACAGTCCTCGTCGCAGTCCACTGAGGATCTCTGCACGGTCGTCGCTGTCGAAGTAGCAGTTGCAGCCAGCTCTAGGGTTCCCGCACACAGCAAGCTCGTTCGGGAGGGTCCGCTCCACAAGCCGAGAGGCCGATACATCAACTGTCACAAATTCCGAAGTTGATGTATCCAAAAGTTCCGTATCGTCAACAGGAACTCAACGTCGCAGACGGCACGTCAATCGGACGCCCGGTCTGAGAGTTATTGGTTTTTTCGTCCCAGGGGCCCGGTTGGTTTTTAAGGAAAAACCAACCCGACCGTACTCCACCTACGTCCAAACCTCAGGCGGAGTATGCCAAAAGATCCGTCTCACCTAGAGGAAAACAACAAAGTTGACGGCACGTCAATCGGACGTCCGTAGCTCAAGATATGAGTGTTTCCGCTCTGAAGGCCCGATTGGTTTCGTGTACGAACCAACCCGGCCGAACTCAAGGTATTTTGAAACCTTGAGTGCGATATACCAAAATGACTGTCTCGATCCAAGGATCGCGTTTCCACTGACGGCGAGTTGTTTGGAGGCCCGTAGCTCAAGATACGGCCATTTGACTGAAAATAGTCCGAAGACGGGGGGTCCGGGCCCGGGCCGACCCGGCTCGACCCCCCCTGGGTCGGCCGAACCGGGTTGACCCGGTCGGACCCGGTCCGGCCCGGCCAGGGCGCGGCCCGGCCGGTCGGACCGGCCTGGATCGGCCGGCCCGGATCGGCTCGGCCGAGCGACCGAGCGACGCGGGGGGGGGAGCCGCCGCCCCCGCGTGACACCCACGCGGCACCCGCGGGGTGTCGCCCTGGACAGCCGAGCGACGCGGGGGGGAGCCGCCGCCCCCACGTGACAACCCCGCGGCACCCGCGGGGTGTCGCTCGGACAACCAGACGCGGCTTCAGCCGCGTCCCGCGCGCGCCGGACCCACGCGGCCGCGGGTCCACGAGTGCCGCCACCACGGCTTCTGCCGCGGCGGCCTTGTCCGACGACGCGCCGGGGCGCCGCCGCTCCCGGCTACCGGCGTCGCCGCGCCGGCGTCCCGCTCCGCCGGCGGCTTCTGCGGGCCCCCGGAGTCGCTCCGGTGGTCCGATTCTGTTCCCGTCTGCGCCGCTGCTCCTCCCGGGACCCGCCCTTCACTGCGGAATCATCTAACTTCCGTTGCGGCACGTTCCGTCGTTGCCTGTCAAATCCGCACAATAACGAAGAACGGCGGAGGGTTGTCGGGCCGTGTTCGTTTGGCCCGCACTCTCCGCGTTAGTGATAAACAACGGGAGGAAGAATATTTAACATATGAATCAACAATTTTTAATGGAATAAAAAAATTTTATGAATCGGGTTCTTCATTCTTGAACGGAAATAACACGGGAAAAAAAGGGCAATTCCAAAAATAAAATCCCTACCTCGTAGTCGTCGTCGTACGCACGTTCTTCGCGGAATTGCTCGTCGCGGAAGGAGGGGATCGTCGCGTCGTCACGGAAAGGCATTGCGTCATCGCGGAAACCGTCATTGAGTCGGTGAACTCAACGGACCAAGAATCAGCAGATTTAATTATAAATAATTAAATCCGTGTTTTGGTTAAAACCACAAAAGAGATTAAAAAGAAAGTTCGAGACTCTTACCTCAAGTAGCTGATCGAAGATTCGTTGCGGAGGAAGAGACGTCGCAGAAGAACGTTGCAGGAAGGGAACGTCGGCATCGCGGAACACGGCGTCGCGTCGTCGACTTCCACGGATTCGGCATTCTTCGTCGGAGGCCGGTGTTCTTCGCGTTCTTCGCGTTCTTCGCGTTCTTCGCGTTCTTCGCGTTCTTCGCGAAGGAGGTTGAAGGTTTAAGAACTCTGACAAAACCTCTCAACGAGTAATCCTTCAAAAAGACTTGTTGGTCTTATTTTATTATTACGCCAACAAACGAAAAAGGTAAGTAACGACCCATCAATTCGTTGTATTAATTCAACGAAAGTAACAGCTCATTTAATTCACGAAATAAACCGCCCAATTAAATGGTCTGTTAAGAACTTAAGAAAACGCGTCAGTTGACTTTCATAATGACGGGTTTTCACGGGTGCGTTACTTAGCGGAAAGAAATGGCGGGGCTCGTGCGGGCCCCACCTCACAAATATTCTACCAAGAGGGTAGGATATTTCTGGATAGTACCCTATCTGGTTCAACTCAGTTTAAGCCGCTTTTAAGTGGCTTCAAGTGGCTTCTAAGTGGCTTAAGTGAAATAAAATAAATTTGTCGTAAAATTATTTTATTTCTTAACTTTAAACCCGAAAATTAAAAACCACACCCGAGCAAACGCAACTCCGGAAGAGGCGTTTCTAAGCGAATACTGGCGCTGCGATTTCATCGGTGCCCTCAGAATTCGATTCTGAGCACCGGTTCAAAAGTTAGAAAAACTCGCTCGTCCGTTCACTGAACGTACCCGAGCCAAACTTCGAAAAATGATTCTGGGCACACCGGGCCTCAGAATCAGGTGCCGTCAGAAACTGCGCTCTTGTAAAATTCCAAAGAAAATTAAGAAAAAAAAAATTCCTTGAAATTTACAGGTCTTTACATTACTCCCACCTCAGGGCTTTACATCCTCGTAAAGATACATCATAAACTAGGGAAACAAATGTGGGTACTGAGCACGCATCTGAGCCTCCCGCTCCCATGTGCTCTCCTGGAGGTTCCCATGCTTCCATCTGATGCGCACAAGAGGAATCGATCTCCCACATAGGACCCGCTCCTATCGATCCTCTATCTCCACCGGGACCTCCGCAAAAGTCGCCCCATCATCCACGTCTAGCTCCCCAGGGTCAATGATGTGCGTCGGGTCGTGCACGTATCTCCTTAGCTAAGATACGTGGAAGACGTCGTGCACCCGGTGCAACTGAGGTGGTAGAGTCAGGCGATAAGCCACCTCACCAATCTTGCTGAGGACCTGGAAAGGCCCGATGAAGTGTGGAGACAACTTGCCGCCTTGGCCAAATCTCCGCAAACCACGTCGAGGTGAGACACGCAAGAAGACGTGGTCGCCATCCTCGAACTCTAGTGGCCTCCGCCTCCTGTCAGCATATGACTTCTGCCGGCTCTGAGCTGTCCTCATCCACTCCTGGATGACCTGGACCTTCTCTGTCGTGGCCCGGACCATCTCTGGTCCCACAAGTGCTGACTCCCCAGGGTCTTTCCAGCACAAAGGAGATCTGCAGGGCATGCCGTACAATGCCTCGTATGGTTCTATCCCGATGGTGGAGTGGTAGCTGTTGTTGTACGCGAACTTCACCAAGGGTAGGTGGTCCTCCCAGCTGCGACCAAAGTCGAGGACACATGCGTGGAGCATGTCCTCAAGAGTCTGAATGGTCCTCTCCGTCTGACCATCCGTCTGAGGGTGAAAGGCGGTGCTCAGACGTAGCTGCGTCCCGAACACCTCCTGCAACCCCTTCCAAAGCCGGGAAGTAAAGCGAGCGTCCCGGTCGGATACGATATCCGATGGCACACCGTGAAGTCGTACAATCTCCTGGACGTAGAGACGCCCCAAGCTCTCCACTGAGCCCTGCTCTCTGATGGGTAAGAAGTGTGCCAACTTGGTGAGTCGGTCAACAATCACCCAAATGGAGTCGTGACCTCTGGAAGTGTGTGGAAGTCCAGTCACAAATTCCATAGATATCCCGTCCCACTTCCACTCCGGGACCTCCAAGGGCTGTACCAAGCCTACTGGTACCTGGTGCTCTGCCTTCACCTACTGCCAGGTGAGGCACCGTGAAACGAACTCTGCCACAGCCTTCTTCATGCCCGGCCACCAGTGTTGTCGCCTGAGATCCTGGTACATCTTCGCCACTCCAGGATGTACCGCCAAAGGAGAAGTGTGAAACTCTCTCAGCACTTCCTCTCGTAAAGCGACTGGTACCAGGGTACGTCCTCTGAAAAGGCCGTCATGCTCTGCTCCAAGGGAGAAACCATCAGGTGCCTGTCCCGAGGATATCTGTGCACGCCGTGTCTCACAGTCAGCGTCCCTACGTTGTGCCTCTCTAACCCACTGCAGTAGTGGAGGGGTGACTGTGAGAGACTGAAGGAAGGTTGCTCCGTCTCTATCCACGAAGGATATCTGCAAAGCGGCTAGCTGCTCTGTCGCCTCTTCAAGTAGCCGGATGCCCGTCCTCCTGCTGAGGGCATCGGCTACCACGTTCCCCTTCCCAGGAGTATAGACTATCTCAAAGTCATAGTCCTGGAAGAACTCGATCCATCGCCACTGTCTCAGGTTCAGGTCCTTCTGAAAGAAGATGTACCTGAGACTCTGGTGGTCAGAAAAGACTGTAAAGCGCTCGCCCATCAGATAGTTCCGCCATGTCTTCAGAGCGAAGACCACTGCTGCTAACTCCAGGTCATGGGTAGAGTAGTTCTGCTCATGCGGCCTCAACTAACGTGATCCATAGTCAATCGCGGCCTGCTCCTGCATTAGGACACATCTGAGTCCGGTCCCTGATGCATCGCAGTAGACTACGTATCCAACTCCCTCCTCATACAACCTCAAGATAGGTGTGCTGGTCAATCTCTGTCTCAGCTCCTGAAAGCTCTGCTGACAACTGTCTGACCACACAAAGGGTTTCCCCTTCTTCGTCAAGGTTGAGAGTGGTGCCGCAACTCTGGAGAAGTCTGACACGAATCTCCGATAGTATCCAGCTAGTCCCAAGAAACTCCGCACCCCCGTCACGCTCTTGGGTGGCTCCCAAGCTAGTACTGCCTCAATCTTCGCGGGATCCACTGTAACTCCCGCCTCAGAAATGACATGCCCCAAGAAGTGAACCTCACTTAAACAGAACTGGCACTTCGAGAGCTTTCCATAAAGCTGGTGCTCTCGGAGTGTGTCTAGTACAACACGCAAGTGGTAGGTGTGCTCCTCCTCCGTGGTCGAGTACACCAAAATGTCGTCGATGAAGACCATGACAAATCGATCGAGGTATGGCTGGAAGATCCTGTTCATGAGGCTCATGAACACTGCTGGAGCGTTGGTTACGCCAAAAGGCATAACCAAGAACTCATAGTGGCCATACCGACACCTGAAGGCCGTCTTCTGCACATCCTCGTCTCGAAATCTGAGCTAATGATAGCCTGGCCTGAGGTCTATCTTCGAGAACCACCGTGCTCCCTTGAGCTGATCGAAGAGGTCATCAATCCTCGGTAGCGGATACTTGTTCCTCACTGTCACCTGGTTCAGACGACGATAATCGACACACAGTCGCAAACTTCTGTCCGCCTTCTTGGCGAACAAAATCGGCGAAGCCCAGGGTGAAACACTGGGTCGGATGAACCCCTTGCCCTGCAAGTCCTCCAACTGTACCCGTAGCTCTCGAAGCTTGGCGGGGTCCATCCGATATGCTGGAGTGGATATCGGGGCTGTCCCGGGGTACAGATCAATGTAAAAGTCTACCTCTTTTCGAGGAGGTAGCCCTGGAACATCATCGGGAAAGACATCCGCATAATGATCCACCACTGCAGGAAAACTAGGACTCCGCACGTCAACTGCTCCAAGGATGAGGCTAGCCAACTGATGAGTGATGGGATACCCCCTCCTCTGCGTGAGTCCATCCTATGCTGCGAAGGCTCCCTTCTCACCGGTGAAGGTGAACCTGCTCCCATTGGTGCACACACATCGCACCTTGCACCTAAAGCAGTCAATATGAGCATGGACTGTAGATAACCAATCCATGCCCAAGATGACGTCGTAAGGCCTCGATGTCGCTACAAGAAGATCCCAGCCAAAGCTCTCGCCTCCTCGGGTAAGCTCACACTGCCGGCACCAGTGCGTAATCGTCGAGTCTGCTCCCGTAGGAGTCTCTAGCCGTAAGGATCGAGCCAGCGGATCTGTCAGAATCTTCGAGCTCCGAACAAGGGCAGTGGCTATGAAAGAGTGACTCGCTCCTGTGTCTATAAGAACTGCAGCAAGGGTGGAATAGACACAGATCGTACCTCGAATCATCTCTGGTGCGCCGTGGTCGTAGGCCTCTACTGCCTAGAGTTGTGCCTGTCTCTGCCCGCCAGCTCCCTGTGGTCGGAGCGGACCTCCTGGTGGTGGTGGTGGTAGAGCCTCAAAGCATCACCCACCACCTGCTTCTCGGCCAGCTCCTCTGCCTCGTCCACCTCCTCCCTGCGGATCGCCATGGTCGACCCTCTTCCTCTGCCTGGGTGGCCCCTCCACCGTCTGCTGCTCCTCGGTACGGCGGGTCGGGCAGTCACGAGCCATGTGGCCCTGCCCGCCGCACGCATAGCACTGCCTGCCTCTCGGAAGACTGGCTTCGCGCTGTGTGCCCCGCACTGCTGAGCCAGTGTCCCGAGGTCGTTTGCCAGAAGGTCTGGTCTGCCTGAAACCCTGATTCATTCGTCGGCTACCCGCTGCCAAAGACTCTGCCACCTGCCGCCCTGCGGTAGGTCTCGCTGCGGACTCAGCCATAAAGCTCTCGATCAAAAGGGCTCGCTCTAGCACTCCTGCCTGGGTCGGGATGCTGAGGAAGATCAGCGATGCCCTGATCTCGTGTCTCAAACCCTGCTCGAAGGTCCGGGCCCGGAAGAAGGGGTCCCGTACTATGTCTTTCGAGTAGCGAGAAAGGTCGGTGAACCTCGCCGCGTACTGGGCGACCGTCAAGCTGCCCTACCGCAGCTGAAGAAGCTCCTGAATGCGCACCGCACGGAGGGTGGTCGGGACGAACTCTGAGCGAAAGAGTCTCTCGAAGTCCGTCCAGATGAGAGAGGCCTCATCGTGTACCTGGAGCATCAAGCTCCACCATCGTCCTGCTGCTGCGTGCGGTAGGCTCGCCGCGAGGATCACCATGAGGTATGCTGGTGTCCTCACTAGCCTGAAAACTCGGACGACCGCCTCCAGCCAGTCCTCGGCTGCCTGGGGGTCCGTCTCCCCACGGAACCTGGGTGGTCGCTGGCGCTAGAACTCGTGCAGAGCTCCGAGGCATCGTGCATCGTCAGCGATCGGCGCTGGAAGCATCGAGGGCTCGGCGGGCAAAGGTACCGCCGGTGCCTCTCCTGTCAACGGGCCCTGTACCGAGGCCTCGTCGCTCGGTGGGCTGTCATCGCGCTCCACTCTCGGAACCCTAGCTGGCTGCTGTCGTGGGGCCATCCTGAAAAGGAAACAAGTGTGCCACGGTCAGAATAGTATACCTGGTGTGCTGACACAAGTAATCACAAGGAAAACTTGAAACACACATGCAATCAATGTTTTCGTGCATTAAGTCGGAAATCAGAAGTCATGGTCCTGGTGTACGGATACGTCAGCCGCCGCACCAACACTGGACTCCCTGGACTGATAACCACACCCAATATGCTAAACACTATTGCTTCACATAGAAAAGACCAGAGTTCGTGGTAGAACCGAACTCCTCTGATACCAATTTGTCACGACCCATCCTCGGGGCCCGTGTCGTGACTACCCCAAGCCCGCCTTCCATAGGCCAGGGGCTGGCAACTAGCACCAAGGCGTAAATCCCAACAAAAGGGAAGGCATTACCTTTGAAAAGTAAACAGGCACCACAGAGTAAGCAAGCGGAAAAGTAAACACTAAGTAAAAACTGTAACAAGCTGTGCTGAAAGTAAAAGGGGCCGGAAATACAAGCCCAATTGTAAAGTACAACTGAAAGGAAAAACAACAATTGAAAGGAAAAGCCACAGCGTCGAGCCGTCCTCTGGAAGTCCCACCTGAAGGGTGGGTACAGATAGCCTCCACTACTCCTCGGTTCCACCTGACCGCTCCGAGTACGTCCTGCCCAGTGGTCCACCTCCAGGTACCGTCCTGCTCCGCACGCCTCCACCACAATCAGCGTTGTCTGTCGTCTGCAACCAACACAACGAAGTGCGGGCATAGCCCATGCAGGGGTGAGTATAAGCTACTCAGTAGGGACCCCGAGACCCCCGAAAGTCTCCCGAAATCCACAAAAGATAAACCACAAGGGAAAGATACAACCACGAAGTAACATCTGACACGACTTAGGTATATGCCCATACATATACCTAAGTCATCAATTCTCGTTCGGCTCCAACGTCCGAGCCCAAGCACAACCCCGTCCACACAGGAAGGCAAATGTATACCCACACAGGATAGCTCAACACAATCTACAAAGGAGAGTAAATAGTAAATCCACATAGGAAATCTCAACACAATCCACAAAGGAGAGTAAACAGTAAATCCACACAGGATAGCCCAACACAATCCACAAAGGAGAGTAACACAAGATTCAGCTCACACAGGTATACTTCTTCGGATGATGATAAAGATGATCACTGATCCATCTAAGTCGTCGGACCCACAAAGGATCGATAGGTAACTAACCCCCGCAAAGACCCACACAGGATCGGGCCCACACAAGACCTGTAGGCACTGGCTCACACAGAACCGCTGAGCGCTGACCCACACAGGATCGGACCCACACAGGATCGGGCCCACATAGTACCTGTAGCACTAATCCATGTAGGATCGCTGAGTGCTGTAGTCATCGCAGTCCACTGAGGATCTCTGCACAGTCGTCGGCGCAGTCCACTGAGGATCTATGCACGGTCGTTGCTGTCGAAGTAGCAGTCGCAGCCAGCTCTAGGGTTCCCGCACACAGCAAGCTCGTTCGGGAGGGTCCGCTCCACGAGCCGAGAGGCCGATACATCAACTATCACAAAGTCCGAAGTTGATGTATCCAAAAGTTCCGTATCGTCAACAGGAACTCAACGTTGCAGACGGCGCGTCAATCGGACGCCCGGTCTGAGAGTTATTGGCTTTTTCGTCCTAGGGGCCCGGTTGGTTTTTAAGGAAAAACCAACCCGACCGTACTCCACCTACATCCAAACCTCGGGCGGAGTATGCCAAAAGATTCGTCTCACCTAGAGGAAAACAACAAAGCTGACGGCACGTCAATCGGACGTCCGTAGCTCAAGATATGAGTGTTTCCGCTCCGAAGGCCCGGTTGGTTTCGTGTACGAACCAACCCGGACGAACTCAAAGTATTCCGAAACCTTGAGTGCGATATACCGAAACGACCGTCTCGATCCAAGGATCGTGTTTCCGCTGACGGTGAGTCGTTTGGAGGCCCGTAGCTCAAGATACGGTCATTTGAATGAAAACAGTCCGAAGACGGAGGGTCCGGGCCCGGGCTGACCCGGCCCGACCCCACCCCCCCCCCCCCCCGGGTCGGTCGAACTGGGTTGACCCGGTCTGACCCGGTCGGACCCGGTCCGGCCCGGCCAGGGCGCGGCCCGGCCGGTCAGACCGGCCTGGCTCGGCCATCCCGGCTCGGCTCGGCCGAGCGACGCGGGGGGGAGTCGCCGCCGCGCCGGCGACCCGCGCCGCCGGCGGCTTCCGCGGGCCACCGGAGTCGCTCCGGTGGTCCGATTCTGTTCCCGTCTGCGCCGCTACTCCTCCCGGGACCCGCCCTTCACTGCGGAATCATCTAACTTCCGTTGCGGCATGTTCCGTCGTCGCCCGTCAAATCCGCACAATAACGAAGAACGGCGGAGGGTTGTCGGGCCGTGTTCGTTTGGCCCGCACCCTCCGCGTTAGTGATAAACAACGGGAGGAACAATATTCAACATATGAATCAACAATTTTTAATGGAATAAAAATTGTTTATGAATCGGGTTCTTCATTCTTGAACAGAAATAACACGGGAAAAAAAGGGTTATTCCAAAAATAAAATCTCTACCTCGTAGTCATCGTTGTACGCACGTTCTTCGCGGAATTGCTCATCGCGGAAGGAGGGGATCGTCGCGTCGTCGCGGAAAGGCGTCGCGTCATTGCGGAAACCGGCATTGAGTCGGCGAACTCAACGGACCAAGAATCAGCAGATTTAATTATAAATAATTAAATCTTTGTTTTGGTAAAAACCACAAAGGAGATTAAAAAGAAATTCCGAGACTCTTACCTCAAGCAGTTGATCAAAGATTCGTTGCGGAGGAAGAGACGTCGCAGAAGAACGTTGCAGGAAGGGAACGTCGGCATCGCAGAACACGGCGTCGCGTCGTCGACTTCCACGGATTCGGCGTTCTTCGTCGGAGGCCGGCGCTCTTCGCGAAGGAGGTTGAAGGTTCAAGAACTCTGACAAAACCTCTCAACGAGTAATCCTTCAAAAAGACTTGTTGGTCTTATTTTATTATTACGCCAACAAACGAAAAAGGTAAGTAACGACCCATCAATTCGTTGTATTAATTCAACGAAAGTAACAGCTCATTTAATTCATGAAATAAACCGCCCAATTAAATGGTCTGTTAAGAATTTAAGAAAACGCGTCAGTTGACTTTCATATTGACGGGTTTTCGCGGGTGCGTTACTTAGCGGAAAGAAACGGCGGGGCTCGTGCGGGCCCCACCTCACAAATATCCTACCAAGAGGGTAGGATATTTCTGGATAGTACCCTATCTGATTCAACTCAGTTTAAGCCGCTTTTAATTGGCTTCAAGTGGCTTCCAAGTGGCTTAAGTGAAATAAAATAAAGTTGTCGTAAAATTATTTTATTTCTTAACTTTAAACCCGAAAATTAAAAACCACACCCGAGCAAACGCAACTCCAGAAGAGGCATTTCTAAGCGAATACCGGCGCTGCGATTTCATCGGTGCCCTCAGAATTCGATTTCAGGCACCGGTTCAAAAGTTAGAAAAACCCGCTCGTCCGTTCACTGAACGTACCCGAGCCAAACTTCAGAAAATGATTCTGGGCACACCGGGCCTCGTAATCAGGTGCCGTCAGAAACTGCGCTCTTGTAAAATTCCAAAGAAAATTAAGAAAAAAAAATTCCCTTGAAATTTACGGGTCTTTACAAATACATTTTATGAAAATAAATTTTCTTTTAAATCATTTTATTAATTATAAAATTTTAATTAAATATTTATGACATACAAAAATACCAACACTTAATTAATAATTTTTAAAATATTCATTTACTTATACTATGTAATAATTATATCATACTTTTATTTATAAAATGCATAGATTTTATTTTTTACTTTCATGGGTGATGTTAATATTCATTTGGCCAGTTTACTATTCATAAAGGTCATATTACTATTTCTATTGTCAAGTTACTATTTCATCAGTACAGGTTCTTTAACTTCTAGAAATACCTATTATTTAATTCATTCTTCATTTATAAATTTTTTATTGTGTTCTCTTATTGATTTTATGTGATTTATACTATATGAAATAATTAAAAGAAGGTAAATTTCATTGAAAATTTTGTGGTTTGTTACATTCTCTCCTCCTAAAATAATCTCATCCTCAAAATTTTCTGATTGTCACCACATAAAAATATTTGGGTAGTTATTCAACATAAGTTCCTCAGGCTCCCACGTCACCTCTTCAATTTTATGATTTTTTCAAATTACCTTTACCAATTTATTTTTCTAATTCCTCAACACCTATTCTTTAGTATCCATAATCCAGATAGGGTCTTCATAGTAAGATAAATTAGGTTCTAAATCTATTCCTTCACAAGTAAGAACATGCATTGGGTCTAGCATGTACTTAACAAATAGATGTGGAACACATTTTTTACTTTAGAAAGGCTAGGTGGTATTTCCAAATGATAATCCATAGCTCCAATTATCTCTATAATTTCAAAAGGTCCAATGTACCTAGGGATTAATTTTCCTTTCTTTCCAAATCATTAACACCCTTACATGGAGATAATTTCAAGAAAACATGATCTCCCACTTGAAATTACAAATTCTTCCTTTGATTATTGGCATAGCTCTTTTGCCTACTTTGATCTAATTTGATATGGGTTTGAATAACCTTTACCTTTTCCATCGTTTCCTCTATAAGTTCTATCCCTACAAGCTTTCTTTCACCAACTTCATCCCAAAAAGTTAGTGTATCACATCTCTTTCCATACAATGATTCATATGGTGCCATTTGAATACTTGAATGGAAACTATTATTGTAGAAAAACTCTACCAAAAGTAAATATTGATCCCACGCACCTTTAAATTTAAGTGAACATGATCTCAATATATATTCTAATGTTTGAATGGTCCTTTCAAACTTATCGTCAGTTTGAGGGTGACAAGCAGTACTCAAATGAAGCTCAGTATCCAAAGATTTCTGAATACTTTTACATAATTTCAATGTAAATTATGGATCATAATCAGAAATAATTTAAATAGGTGTTCCATTAAGTCTTAAAACTTCATTAATATAGAGTCTGGCAAGGCGCTCCAGTGGAAAATCCTCCCTTATAGTGAGGAAATGTGCAGATTATGAAATTCGATCAAAAATTACCCATATTGCATCATTATTTCTTGGTTTTTTTGTTAATCTATTGACAAAATCCATGGTGATTTCATCACATTTCCATATAGTAAAAGGAATATGTTGCAAGAATCCTCTATAATGTTGTCTTTCATCCTTCACTTATTAACTAACTAAATATCTTAATACATAATCAGCAATCTCTTGCTTCATATTATCCGACCAAAAATATTCCTTCAAATCTCTATACATCTTATTTCTACTGGGTTTTATAGAGAAATTTGAGCGATGGGAATCATCCAGTAACTCTTTTTTAGCTTGGTTATATAGGGAAAACATAGCCACCTCCCAAATTTTAGATTTCTATATTTATAAACAAAGTCTGCCAACTTCTCATCTTTCACATCTTTAATTTTCTTTTAAATATTCTCATCATCAGACTGAGAACTTTTAATTATTTATAATAAATATGGTTGGGGAACCAATTGAAAAACTAATGATGCTTCTCTAACTTTGATAATTCTCATATCCATCTTTACTAGATCTAAGAAAACAGGATCCCTTTTGATCCTTGTTTTGTTTATAACTCCATGATCCTTCTTGCTCAATACGTAAGCTACCTTATTTTCCTTCCTTTAGTGATAGTGTACTGAAAAATCATAATCCTTGAGTAGATCGAGTCATCACCTTTGATTCATGCTGATTTATTTCTATGAGAATATATATTTCAATCTCTTTTGATCTATATATATCTCACATTTTGTTCCATAGAGATAGTGTCTCTATATTTTTAGAGAAAATATTATAGATGATAACTCAAGATCATGATTTGGATAGTTCTATTCATGAGTTTTAAACTGCTTTTATACATAGAAAATAACTCTATCATTCTACATAAGGACACATCCAAGTCATTTCTTTGATGCATCACTACAAACCAAAAATCCACCATTTCTCAATGGTAGAGTCAAGATCAGAGAATTCACTAATATCTTATTCAATTCTTCAAAACATTCATCAAATTATTTTTTTTCATATGAACTTAACCCCTTTATGAGTATGCTTGGTTAACATGTTAGATAATTGGGTAAAATTATGAATGAAATACCGATAGTAACCTATTAAACCAATGAAATGACGTACCTCAGTTATGTTTGTTGGTTTAGGTCATTCCTGAACCACCTTTGTCTTCATAGGATCAATTGAGATACCATTCTTAGAGAAAATATGGCCAAGAAAAGAAACTATTTGAAGCCATAATTCACACTCACTAAACGTCCCATATAACTCTTTTCTTCTAAGAGTCTTCAGAACAACCTTCAAGTGTTTCTCATGATCCTCATAGATTATATAATATATCAAGATGTCATCAATAAATACCACAAAAAATCATCAATATATTCAATGAAAAATCTATTCATTAGATCCATGAAAAGATAGGGTGTATTAGTTAGTCCAAATGTAATTATTATAGACTCGTAATGTCCATACCTAGTTCAAAATTTTTTCTTTGGAATATCTTCATTCCTCACATTCAATTGATGATATCCAGATCGAAGGTCAATCTTTGAAAAATATTTATCTCCATGAGATTGATCAAATAAATCATTAATGTGAGGCGACAGATACTTGTTATTTATTGTAATATCATTGATTTCTAAATAATAAATGTGCAGCCTCATGGATCCATATTTCTTCTTGATAAAGATAATAGGGTATCCCCATGGAGAAGCACTAGGGAGAATAAATCCTGAGTCACTAAATTTCTCTAGTTTCTTCTTCAGATCCACTAACTCTACATTGGCCATTCTATAGGGATTCTCATATATAGATCTTGACCCAAAAAATTAATCAATAGAGAACTCAACTTTCCACTCTAGAGTAAGTCCAGGTAAATACTATGTAAATACATTAATATATTATTGAAAAATAGGTACATATTAAATTTTAAGATTTATTTCCTCATCTATAGATTATGTTTTCTCTTCCTCCCCAAGATTTTATTTATAAGAGATATTAGAGGTGGATCTGGATAAGAACCAGATGATTACTTTTCTTCTCTAAAGATAATGGATTCTACATCTTCCTAAAAATTTTAACTTCCTCATTCTTGTAATAGATTTTCACGTCATATTTTGAAATCCAATTTATACCAAGGATTATATCAAAATAAACCATAGGTATAATGATAAGGTTTGAAACTAAAGCATGTTTATGTTTCATAAAAGGGACAGATTGACACATCTTTATCGTAATTATATTTCCCTTAGGATTTTTGAATGATAACTCCTTTATTAAATCAAAAGTTAAATTTCTAAGTTTCTTGGAAAAATAGGAATATATAAAATAATGTGATGATATATAATCGAATAAATCATTTTCTATGTTTTAGAAAATGATTAAAGTACATTCCACCATATCATTAGGAACTTCAACCTCTGAAGTTGTGATTTCATAAGCTTAGCCTTTCTTCTTTGGAATTTTCTAGGGAAAGTTTCCTTGATGCTTAAAACAATCATTTTCATAGTTTCTCATCTCCCTAAAATTGTAGCATTGAACATTGGTAGCTTCTTTTTTCCCTTGTAATCAAGGGCTTGGTGTCATTTTTCTTCACACTTGTAACAAACTCCTTTTCCTTTTAAGCAAGCACCAGGGTGTTTCCTTCCACAAGTAGTGAACATTGGAAAATTCCCTTTTTTATTCTTCCCTTTATATATTATTTCATATTCCACTCTATTATTCTCTTTTTTTCCCTTAAAGTCACAAGACTTGGAGAATTATTTCTCTGTCTTGATAGCACATGAGACTATATCTTTGTATGATGAGAAATTTTGGGAGACTAGTTCCCTTCAAATTAATGGTTAAAAATCATCAAAAAATAAATCAATATTTTTCCCAGGATTATGTATGTAGTCTGTGGAATTCCTTGCTAACCTGTTAAAGTTTTCTTTGTATTTGGAAACATTTTTATCCTCTTTTTATATCTAACTCAATAATTAACTCTCTATATTCTCTCACTATTTGTGAGGTAAATATTTCTCCAAAAAAATTCCTTAAAATCCTTCCATTCCATATTTGAAATTTATTCCTCCTAATTTGTGTTTTGAATCAATGAACACCATCGATCAACATCTTCAGATAGATGATAAAATTCCATGATAACCTTCTCCCTTTCATTACTTCCCAAAGAAAGAAATATTTTCTCTAAGGAACTTATCCACTTCTCAGCTATAAATGGGTTTATAGTCATATTGAATAATGGATGTTGTTGTAGTATAAAGTAGTCTAACATTGATCCTCCAAGTTCTGGATCAGGATACTCCATATTGGTAAGGTTATTGTTCATAACCCGAGTTAGTTGTCCTAGTATAGTTATAAGTTTCTCAACACCAATCATAGCTCTAGTACCAACATCATTATCTTGCATAGGAGGGTACTCCTTACATGGGATATGCAAGTTGATATGGTTTCTATTCCTTCCACTATCCTTTATTTATAAATAATGGCATACATTAAATTAGGTTATGAGTCATAATACATAATCTCAAACTAGAAAAACACTTAACATAAACTGAAATTTTAGGAATATCTAATCTCATAATAATAAACATGGTTTATTTGGGGATATATTTAATTTCAAATCATTCATAATGGTTTCTAAAGAAAATATGAATTATCCTAATCATATCCTTCAGAATTATCAAATCGGGTGTGTAGTAAGGATTGTTTTCATGTACCAGGTTACCCTGAGTCTGGCTCAGGACACCTTGTCAGAGTTTTTATCCCTAAGTACATATGTGCTAGAACCATGTCCATTTATATTATCTAGACAAATATGTATTGCTAGAAAGACCCACATAATCTCTACCTTACCAAAGTGTTATTATTTTCTTCTATTCTTATCCTCAAAATCTATCTTAGGGTTTTGTTCCCTCTTCTATGTTATTTAAATCTAGTTTCCAAGGTTTCTACTAAACTTGATTTGATACCAATTGTAAAGACCCTGACCCCAGCAGCTCAAAGTTAGTACCTTACTTTAATACATTGGAATAGATACAAGACAAAAATCCTAAAGGACTAATTATTTTAGTGGTTTTGGAATCTATATTACATACATGAACATTATATTACAACTTTAAATAAAATAGAACATAAAAACTCCATTAGAAACACCCATAAACTCCTATATTATCCCTTCAAGTTATTAATAATATACATCTTCACATCCTGGGGAAAAATAAAACATAATAAAGGGGTGAGATCATGTGATCATTAAGGGTAAGTAATACAGAGGAAGAAAATATAAACAATAAGGTAGGGTGAATTATTAAAAAACATTCTAATAGAATATATTCTTTAGCATAATATGGAAAGAATAAAAGTTGAATAAATAATTCCATATAAATAATCACATGGGAAAGAAGATTAACCATAAATATTCTACTAATCGAATATTCACATGGATAATAAATTATTAATATCATAATGAGGGAATGCATATGTCAGACATCTGAAACATATCATTGTGCCCCTGTCCATGACATCTAAAAATAAATGGTTAAGGTTTCATCCAAACCCATATATATATTGTCTTAGGAGACCTACTGATGCATCGAGGATATATAGCAGGCCCCACAAATCACTTACTAATTCCAATGTATTCCTTATATTAATGGGGATAAACATAAATAAAATATACATATTAAATTTTAATAACTTTCCTTAATCTGTAAACATAATCAATAAGCATTCTTAGTAGTATGGTGAATGGTATCAAGATAGCACATCCATAGTAAAACTAATCATAAACCATTTAATAAAATATGGTAGATAATAATCATAAGATATCAATCTCAATAGATCATAAAATTAAATATAGGTTTTAAAATATCTGAAAATACTATAATAAAATCATCGAGTAATTCTTAAGAGAAATGCCCCTTTTACTTTTCAAAGAAGAGTTATTTTAGAAAAACCATTTTTATTTGTCATAATTTTTTGTATAAAACAAGTAATGAAAATTAATAATTTTTCATGAAAAAAATATTTATTTAATAAAAATAATTTTTTCTTAAAGCAGATTATGGATGATACTTAAAAATGGGTAAGAAATCGAGAAGTTTCATTTAATCGGTCTTGTGTATTTGGAAGAATTGAAAAGAGAGCCGTGTAAAACATGTATTTACCCATAAATGAAAGATGAACTGATATTGATACATGATTTTGGAAAGTATACACATAATTTAAAATAATTATATAAAAATAATGAAGGATTACATTGGTGTATAGAGGGATAAAGCATAACCTGAATGAAAATGAAGATTTGGGAATAACCCTTACCTTATGTCCGAAAGTGTTCTGCACTTGAACTTAATATCCTGGATACTAAAATAAAATCCATTAATTAATTAATAACCTTTTATTCATTTATTTGATTTTATATAATTTTATTAAGTTCATTTATGGTTTTTTATGAGTTATAAGATACAATTTTATCATTTTGGGGTGTTTGTTTCCTTGGTTTTCATGATTCATTTACTTGTATATGAGTATGGATGTTCATGTAAAAGGAGAATAGATATCCAAAATTTAAGTTATATGTTGTTAATGAAAATAAAAAATATTAAATGGTTATATAAGTCATTTGACTATTTGGGGTTAGGATGAATCATTCAATAAGATGTTAGTGATAAATGTTTCGATTATTTTGGCGGTTTTTCAATCATCACAAACTATTTTTGTTTTATTAATTAACATCATGTGTATATAATAGTCACAATAAATTACATAGGCTGTAATAAATATATTATATTTTTTTAACCATAAAAATGGTTTTATGACTAACCTTGGTGTTAATGGAAAATAAAAATGCATTGTCCATGATGTCGGTAAATTGACACATCATGGGCGATGTTTTTATTTATAGAATAAAAGAGTGTGAGAGAGGAATTTGATGATGGATATTACATTAACATGGTATAATTATAGTATATAAATGATACTAGAGTTATCATGTCTCTTTTGATAGGGGAGTTGAAGGAAGGATAAGAAAATAAAAGAAATTGAAAATAAAATAAAATAAAAGAAAGAGGATTTTTACCTCTTAAATTCTCCTCCTTGAAAGCATCCATAAAGGGATTGTTTTTGGTTTTTTTAGAACAAAGGATCTTGTACATGGTGGTATTGGGAAGATGGTTGGGAAAAAATTTACAAGGATCAAATTTTGGAAGTTGTGAGGAGAAGGGGCGGTGAGAAGTGGTATTTATAGTGGAGGAGAGGGGTGTTTTTTGAATATTTTATTCATTTATTTATTATTTTGCCTCAAGACTATGAATAGTTTGAGAATTATCACCAAATATATTAAAATAATGAATTAAAATTCAATATTATGTGATTACATTATTCATACATCACCTATGACTCAATAATTCATGTATTTAACATTTATCGTGAATTATCGTATTTTACTATTCACAAAAAATTCAAGTATTTTAGAAAAATCCTAAAAATTCACCCGAACCATTTTTTGATGTGAAGAATTAAAAATTGAACTCCATTATATGAAAATAGTTTTATAAATATGAGAAATTTAGTTTTTAATTAAAATTATTATTTACTCAAAAAATACAAATTTTAAAATTATAATTGATTTTACAACACTTTGAAAAATTAACTAAGGTCTCATAAAATTATCTTAAAATAATAAGTCAAAAAATATTAATTTATGAATAAATTTTATAAAAATAAATTTTATTTTGAATAATTTTATTAATTATAAAATTATAATTAAATATTTATGACATACAAAAATACCAACACTTAATTAATAATTTTTAAAATATTCATTTAGTTATACTATGATATAATTATATAATACTTTCATTTATAATATGCCTAATTTTTATTTTTTACTTTCATGGGTGATGTTACTATTCATTTGGCATGTTTACTATTCACAAGGGTTATATGAGTATTCCTATGGTCAAGTTATTATTTCATCGGTATGGGTTCCTTAACTTCTAGAAATAACTCTTATTTTATTCATTCTTCATTTATAAAGTTTTTATTGTATTATATAAGTAATTTTATGTGATTTATACTATATGAAATAATTATAAGATGGAAAATTTCATTGATAGAATTCTGGTTTGTTACATGGAAATAAATAAATAAGGGTTTCATCATTAATATAAAAACATATCATTATAATATTGATACTTAATTTATCATATTATTATTGTTATAATATATTTGGAAGAGCAATATTAAGAAGAAAAACTTAATAAGGAGATAACACTTAATATTGATGTGCTCTTTAATTTGGTGACATCACTTTTTGGGAATAAATCCTTCAATTTAGGACCATTTAGTATCATGTAACCATAAATAACTAATACTGATTGTGATAAAATAAATAGATAAATATAATTTATATCCTTGTTTCTACTTTCCATATATTCTCCTATTTCAATGGTTTGTTTCCACTAAGTCCATGTTATGATATATATTATTACAAACTAGATTCATTACGATGTCAGTGATTGATCTCACCCAAATTTACCCAAGTTTTTAGGGTTAAGAGGTCAATTGTATATTTTCTTGGGTTGCCGATTCCTCAGAGACCTAAGAAGAAACCTAGAGACACACACATTCTATGGACTGATTTTGGCTATTAAATGGCCAACTTTGGGTGGATTTTAGATAAGTTTAAGGGAACACTACGTGACTTAAGTGACTTCAAATTAAAAGAATGAGTTGATCCTAGGTTATCACTTAGGGTGGATTGGATGAATTCCTTTTTTTATTTAAATTTCATTAACTCAAGAAGGATTCATTTAAGGAATTCAAACTAACCTCATCAATTACAAGTTAAAAACCTTCACAAACACATGCTAATCACTTATACACTTTTAGGATCATTTTCTTGAGAACTCCAAGGTAAAGGATCTTATTTTCACATAAAAGTGGGGCAATAAAATTCAATAAGGAAGAGGAAGAGAGAAAATTCTTGAATAAAAGAAAATCTAGTAAAAGATATCAGTAACATTTAGAGATTGAGAAATAACATCCAATCCAGCCACTTGCTACTCCCTTGGATCAACCCATTATTTTGATTTGAATTCACTTAAGTCACGTAGTGTTCACTTAAACTTATCTAAAATCAACCCAAATTTAGCCACTTAGTATCCAAAATCAGTCCATAGAATGTGCGTGTCTATAGGTTTATTCTTAGGTCTCTGAGGAATCGACAACCCAAGCTGCTCTATAATTGACTACTTAACCCTAAAAACTTGGGTAAATTTGGGTGAGATCAAATTTTGGTGCCATTGATGGGGACCCAATTAATTCATCTAAACACTCATTCTATTCTCCCCCATTTATTCTATTCTCATCCAAATTCTCTTATATTTTCCCTTTCTCATTTTTTTTTCTTTTGGTGCATGTCTGCCTACACTCATGACCAATCAAACCGTCTAGTTATGGTGGATAGTCCTAGAGTTGGGGAGTCAAGTACACCAAGGGAACTCTTTAAATTATATCACAATATTCCTAAAACTCTAGAGTCAAAAATTGAGCCCATTTCAATGGAATTTATTCAAAGAAACCAACTCATAAACCTAGGTGGGAACCAAAATGGAAATCCAAATGAGGAAGCCCTAAACTTAGGGAATGCAGTTGATCAAACCATGAATAAATACCTCACACTTGCCTGGACCAATGCCCCCTCATACATTCGACACAATTCCCTAGGAGATTACAACTACATATTTAAACCTCATTTCCTAAACCACCATCCCACATTCCATGGAATGGAGTTAGAGATGCCCTACCTTCACATTAAGAAGTTCACTGACATTGTAGAAACCATGTGTCCCCCACATCAACTAGAATCATCTAAGATGAGGCTATTTTTTTCTTTAAATAATTAATCTATAAATTGGATAAAAAATTTGAGACCATCATCCATCAACTCCTGGGACCAATTACAAAGACAATTCTACAAAAAACACTTTCCCCACCACAAAACAATTTCACTTAAAAATAGCATCCAAAACTTTTTTGAAAAAGAGGGAGAGTCATTATACGAAACATGGGAGAGGTTCAAAAACACTCTAAACATGGTTTCACACCATGGTTTTTCAATTTTTAAACAAGTGATAATTTTCAATGAATGGTTGGATCCGAGTAATAAACAATTCATTGACATGATGTGTAATGGAACCTTTAAAAACAAATCCTCAAATGATGCTTATGAGTATCTATAAATCCTTGCCGAACCAAACCAAACATGGAGAACATCACCTTATTTTGAAAAGGCACAAAGAACTACTGGAATACATACACTTAGAGAAGTGGAAAGCCTTAGTGCTAAACTCGCAGCACTCACTAGGAAGGTTAAAGAGACAGACATTAGGAAAATCCATGAAGTCCAAACTGTAGACCCTGTTTGCACAATTTGTGACAAACATGACCACAAAACAGTCAACTGCCCAACCATTCCATCCATCAAGGATGTTCTTCTAGGAGTACCGCCTACTAAAGTCAATGCCCTAAACTTCCAAAATCCTCAATACCAAAACACATTCAACCTAAGGTATAATGACCACCCAGGCTTCCGCTAGATAGATAACCAATAACCTAGCCAGCCACAAGGACCAAACCCCTACCCTCCACAAAATTTTCAAAACCATAACTAGTTCTAACCACAACTAGTCCAATACCAACATCCTCCTATCTAATACCAAAAATCCATCCAATAACCCATGCAACAACTAAAGTATCCTCCTGGGATAAACCAACTAGCACAAGCCCCTACTCAATCTGTCCCTCTTCCAATCCTTGAGCAGTTGTGTAAAAAAATGGAGAAAATGAACTCAGAAGTCTCATCCCTTAAACATGAACCACAAACCATTAAAATTGGGAAGGCACCCATGCCTACTCAGGCAGTACCATCCTCAACTTTAAGGGGAAAATCTATTTACACACAAAACTCTCATGAACAACTCAAGGCAGTAACTATTTTAAGAAGTAGAGAATCCATTGAGAAACCTGAATAAGGCATTACAGAACCATTAAAAGATTCAACAATGCATTAAAATGATGAATAAACACCCATATATTCTCAAAAACCCAACGAGAATGTGAATGGAATACAACCACACCAAAAAATCAAACAACCTACTCCTTTCCCTCGCCACATGAGAGGAAAAACTAAAACAGAACTGAATGAGACCTTTAGGGAAATATTCTCACAAGTTAAGTTGAACATCCCCCTTATTGATGCAATCCAAACCATTACTTCCTACTCAAAGTACCTTAAGGACTTGTGCACTTTTAAAAGAAAATTTTCACATAATAACCAAGTCCTTCTGGTAGCAAATGTGAGTACCACCATTCAAGGGACCATTCCTCCAAAGTTAAAAGATCCACAGTGTCCATACATCAATGTTGAGATAGGAGAGAACAAAGTTGTCAAATCCCTTTTTGATCTAGGAGCTAGTGTGGACCTCATTCTTTATGCCATGTATTGTCAGTTAGGGCTCGAATAACTCCAACCCATGTTTGTCACTCTTAAACTTGTTGATCGTAATGTTCGAGTTCCTAAGGATATCTTAAAGGATGTTTTAGTGAAAGTCAAAAATTTCATTTACCCAGCTAGCTTCATTGTCCTTTACAATCACCCAAGATTAGGTGCTAGGGGTCAAACCCACATCATCCTTGGTCGTCCCTTCTTAGCAACAATCAACTCAGCCATCCGATTCTGAAATGGGAACATGACAATAGCCTTTGGGAACATGAGTCTAGACTTCAACATCTATAATGAAAACTCTCAAATTGGAGATGATGAAGAGATTCATGAGGTTAATTATATTGGTAGTATTGATATTGAACTCGAGGAACATCAAGGAATTATTTAAGGATGTTTAAGTCAAGAAGAGATTGATTTTCTTTATTCACATCAGGTAAATTTGTCTCCTTGGATAGAATCTCTTTCAGATAGCTCTATTGATGATTTTCTAGAATCATCAATCAATGATACCATGGGTGAAATAAATAACATTGAGTCCATACCCATTCATGAAAATTCTCTAGATAATATAGTGGATGAAAATTATGTTCACAAGGAACCGATTCTATCAAGTAATCTAAACAAAGAAACTGAGTTCAATACAAAGTCTCATCTTTTCTTGAAAATTGATAACCAATCTGATCTCGAATTTAAGGTCCTACCTTTATCACTCAAGTATGAATTCTTATGGGACAATTGATCATTTCATGTTGTCATTTCTTCCACTCTTGAATCCTGTCAAGAGATGATGCTTTTGGATGTCCTAACAAATCATAAGAAAACAATTGGATGGACCCTTTCTGATATTCCTAAGATTATCCCACTCATTGGAACTTATAGGATTGTTCTTGAATATGTATCCAAACCATGTATTCAACCTCAGAGGAGACTCAATCCAAATCTTATGGATGTTTTAAGGAAATAAATTCTTAAGTTATTGAAAGCAGGTATCATCTACCCCATTACTGAGAGTGAGTGGGTAAACTCAATTCAAGTTACCACAAAGAAATATTGAATTATTGTGATCACTAATGTGGATGGTGACCTTCTCCCCACAAGGGTCGGTAGTAGATAGAGAGTCTATATTGACTATAGGAATCTAAACTCTTGTACCAAGAAAGACCATTTCCCCTTTCCCTTTATTGATCAATTCCTCGAGCGAGTGGCAGGTCATCAGTTTTATTGCTTCCTAGATGGATTCTCAGGGTATAATCAAATCGAGGTATCCTAAGAGGATCAAGGAAAAACAACCTTCACTTGTCCATTTGGCACTTTTTCCTTCAAGTTCATGCCCTTTGGGTCATGTAATGCTCCTGGTACCTTCCAACGGTGCATGATGGGAATCTTCTCAGACATGGTAGGGGATTTTTTATAGGTCTTCATGTACGACTTCTCCATCTTTGGGGATACTTTTGAGAGATTCCTTCTGAATGTTGAAAGGCTTTTTTCAAGATGTGAGGATAAGAATCTCATCCAAAATTGGTAAAATTCCATTTCATGGTAAAGGAAGGACTTGTTCTAGGAAATCTAGTATCTAGTAGAGGGATTGAAGTTGATAAAGCTAAGGTCGACATCATTCATCACCTTCACTCTCAAAAAATTATTAAGGAAGTTAGGTCCTTATTCAGAAATGCGGGATTCTATAGAAGGTTCATTTGGAATTTTAGCTCTATTTCTCGACCACTTTGTGCTCTTTTGGTGAAAGACGCTCCATTTTTATAGACAAAAGGCTGTGAAGAATCATTATCTACACTCAAGTTTTATCTTATCTCTCCACCTATCATGAAAGCTCAAAATTGGAAACTTCCATTCAAACTCATGTGTGATGTGAGTGACTTGAATGTAGGAGCAGTCATAGGACAATAGTGTGAGAAAACTCCATGTGTCATTTCTTATAAAATAAAATCTCTAAATGATGCATAAATCAACTACACCACCACTAAGAAAGAGTTTCTTGTTGTTGTCTTTTCCTTAGAGAAATTCATGTCCTATCTCTTTGGATAACCCATCATTGTCTTCACTGGACATTCAGCCCTAAAATAAATTTTCCAAAAACAAGATACCAAGGCTAGATTGATCAGGTGGGTCTTTCTTCTTTAAGATTTTGATTTAACCATTAAGGAAAAAAGGGTGTTGAAAATGTTGTAGTTGATCACCTCTCTAGGATGGAATTCAAAGAAAACTCACAACACCTTTTTGTGTCTGATTCATTTCCTGATGAGAACCTCTATTCTCTGAGTGATTTCCCATGGTATTCTGGCATAGAAACCCACTTGGTTATGGGTGACATTACAAAATTTCTCGAGATCCAAGCTAAGAGGAAATTTTTTTTCTTATATCAAACACTATGTGTTTGATGATCCTTACCTCTTCAAGTTCTCTCCTGATCAAATCATTAGGATATGTGTCCCAGAATATGAACAAGAGTCCATCCTTAAATTCTGTTATAGTGAGGCCTGTGGAGGTCACTTTTCCTCTCAAAAAAACTTCTGCTAAGGTTCTTTAGTGTGGTCTCTTCTGGACCACCCTCTCAAGGGACTCCTACACATTTTGTCAAAGTTTTCCTAGGTGTCAACAAGTAGGGTCCATCACAAAAAGGAATAAAATTCCACTCACTCCCATCTTAGTGACTGAAATCTTTGACTATTGGGGAATCAATTTAATGGGACCCTTCCCAAACTCTAGGTAATATTTGTACATCCTTTTAGATTTCGATTATATATCCAAATGGGTTGAGGATATTCCTATAAAATCCAATGATCATCAAACTATGATTGAATTTCTCAAGGAAAATATACTCTCTAGATTTGGAATTCCTAGGGCTATCATTAGTGATCATGGAACTCATTTTTGTAATTGTACATTCTCAACACTCATGTAAAAGTATGTAATTTGTCAAAAAGTGTCCACTTATTAACACTCACAGACCAATGGTCAAGATGAGTTAGCCAATCGATAAATCAAACAAATTCTTTAATAAAATGGTTGATCTATCTAAGAAATATTGGTTGAGAAAACTCTTAGATGCTCTTTGGGCATATAAAACCACATATAAAACCATTTTAAGAATGTCCTCATATAGGTTGGTTTATGGAAAAGCATTCCATTTTCCAGTGCAGATTGAACATATGGCTTTTTGGGAAATTAAGAAAATGAATTATGACCTTTAATTGTATGGAAGAAAAAGGAAATTAGATCTCAATGAACTTGAGGATCTTAGGATGGAGGTGTAATGTCCCAGTTCCAGAAGCCACCCAGAGGTGCCCCGTACCCGGTTGGTCACATGGCCTCAAGCACATTTCTCCAAACGCCAGTGGCTGCCGACTAGTAGTGAGGGTCTTGAGTGTGATAGTGGGGAAATTATGCCCTCATTGGCAGAGTACACAGCAGAAGTAAACAAATACATACAAGTACAGAAGCAGTATTAGTGACATACAGTAGAAAACTGAAGGTATAAAATGGAGAACATATATAAAACGATGCATGATACATATTTCTAGGAAGACATCCAAACAAGTCACAATGATGGAATACAATAGTACTAAACCAAAGTGAAAAAGAAAGCATATAAAATCTTAAGCATCTCAAGACATAGCTTGGTTCCATGCCGTCCAACTCCACAGCAAGTCAAGTACCTGAAGTAGAAGGGCACTTGCCCTTATCTATACCTGCAACAATATAATCTGTTTGGGCCCAAAAGCATGACCCAAATAGGGTGTGAGACGAAATCCCGATAGTAAACCACCTGAAAATCTATGCCTAACAGTTAGTGAGTATATGGCAGGTAAAATTACAGAAAGTAGTAAATAGGAAATCACTAAGCAGTAAACAATCCACAGTTTAAAGCATTCAAAACACCACACAGCATGCAACAGCAAAACAGATAACACAATAGGTAACCCTCTGGGAAGTACCCACAGCCTATCCCCTCTAGTCCTACCTAGAAACACAAGCAAATAGCTAAACACAAGGTAACACTTTGGGAAGTACTCACTGCCTATCCCCTCTGGTCCTACCTAACAAGTACAACCAACCCTCTAGGCAGTAAACTCAGTCTAACCCCTCTGGTTCAGCTTAATCATTGACTCTATGAGGAATCAATCATCGTCAATTCCCCATATAGTCTTGTATTGGTACTAAAGGCACTCTGGGGAAGCACTCAATGTCTCATTCCCCCTATATCCCACATCGAGGAACTACAAACACTCTGGTAAAGTACTCAATGTCAATTCCCCATGTGGTCTCGCAACCTAAATTATAAAGACACTCTAGAGAAGCCCTTATGTCCATCCTACCTATGGTCTATACACTAGGTTATCACAGCCCTGTGTAATTCAAGCAAGTTTAGAAGTGCGTAACGGCCAAGGTAAACCTCATGAACTACTTGGCTAGCATTCTAAAGAACAAAATCATAATAGAACAACAGTCACACCATCCTATAATAATAGGCATGGAAAAGTAAACAACAGCCTAACAGGCAAACAAGACCCAAAGGTCAAAACAGGAAAAACATGCATGGGAAAAACATCAAAGGCACAACAATTCACCCCATTCACAACCAATAATCATCTACACAAGCATACCATCATATCAGAGAAACAATAGGGCTAAAATGGTAAACACACAATACCATGTTCATGGGTATTGGGAAAATTTTCACATAAAACTCAAATACTTCCTACAGAAAGGCACAAACCACCTACCTCTGGGTTAAGAGATCAATATAGTTGAACCTTGAATCTTGAATCTCCTTGGAACATCATAGATCTAAGAAAATGTCTAAAACGTTCAACCCACGATAACTAGAAAAAGAAGAGAAAAAATGAAACAATGTTCCAGCATAAGAGATAACTCACTGATGTGATTCCAAGGCAATCAATGGTGTTCAAATCAGAGGACGGACGGAGGCTCGAGGATTCGTCGAATATCCATGGTCGAACGGGTTCCCTCGGTCGAACTGGGCCTAAAACAAGTGTGTTCTGGCGATTAGACGTGACCCCGGTGCATTTAATGAAAAAAAAGAAAGTACACAGCGTGTACTTTTAAAGTACATGACGTGTACTCACCTTTTCCGTACTCTGCTTTAAGCGGCCTCCAAGTCACTCCCACATGGCCATGTGTGTGGCTATTACATGGCCAAAACACGGCCTGCTACAGCAAGGAAGTACACGGTGTGTACTCATAAAGTACACAGTGTGTACTTAGAAAATTTCCAGAATTTTATCTTTTCTCCAAAAACAACCAGAAAGTAAAAACATACCTGAAAAGAATATCTAGGTTCTTACAGGAGGCTTAAGAAAATTCAAGGATAAATAAAGCTAGAGTTCAAGCCTACCAATATCAAAATCTTAAAATCAAACACATTTCACTGGGTAAACCTATTCTTTTGTATAGCTCTAAACTTCATTTACACCCAGGAAAGTTGAGGTCTAGATGGTCAGGTCTATACATAGTGCATAAGGTGCTCCCCATGGGGATGTAGAAATTCACAATCCCACTAATGGTCAAACCTTTAAAGTTAATGGTCATAGAGTTAAACCATTCATTGAACCATTCCAAAAACATGAAGTTGATGAGGACTTGTGTGAACCAAACTTATATGAGGAAAATACTTAAACAATTAGGGGTCTAAGTCGAGCTAGCAATGTTAAAAAAAAGCATTGCACGGGAGGCAACCCGTGGTTTTCATGTTTCCAATCTTTTTGAATCATCTTTATTTTTCAAATATGATTAATGAATCATTTTAATATTTAAAAAAATAATAAAAAAATATATTGTTGACCAGTTCTTCTATTATGATTATGGATGGGTATGAAAAGGGAGTGCCATATTTATCTGTGTCACGTGGTGTGATCCTTGAGTAATACCTTACCCAGAAATTTGAAAAGAAGACAACGTATGATCATTTCATTTTATTTTTAAGTGTTTGAAGGTTAAAATAAAAATAAAAAAAAATTAAAAAAAATTATTAAAAGCACACATCGCATGTTATGGGTAAAACCCTATCACAATCGGCGAAGCCATGGGGACTCAAACCTGGGATCGAAGGGAGAAAGGGGTGTGTGCTTACCACTGACCTCCGGATTATAGTGAATACTTATTCTATAATTTTTTTATATATACTATTTTATTATATGAATATATATATATATATAAATTGTTTTGTTTTTTTTTTTTGTTTTTTTCCTTTTTCCACTAGGAAACTCTGCAAGTGACATGGATATCAAATGACTATATTGGAGCAGCAAGAACTTCAACTTCAACCATCAGGTGACTTTGTTCCATGTTTATTATTTCAAATTACTTTTATAACTCCTCTCCTCTACCACTACACCATTCTAAATTTTATTTTCCTTAAACACGAGGGATAGTGTTATTCTAAGTTGGGGGTGAAAGGAAAAAAAATTGCTTTTGTGTGTATAAAAAAATGTGTGGAAGGAAAAATTTCTTTAACATTGAACATGATAATACATATTAAAAACTTTGAAACTGAATATCATATAATTTAGCATGCCTTGATTCTGATTTTAATCCATGTATAATTTCATGAGCATAGATTTTGGA
Source organism: Viscum album (assembly GCA_963277665.1). Taxonomy (NCBI): domain Eukaryota; kingdom Viridiplantae; phylum Streptophyta; class Magnoliopsida; order Santalales; family Viscaceae; genus Viscum; species Viscum album. The sequence continues at coordinate 323,746,653 of OY728132.1, forward strand.
AAGTGTGGTTGTCTAATGTGAAATCTCATCATTTATATTTTCATCCAAATAAAAAAAAGATCACAACGCACATCCTTTAGATAGTTGGGTATTAGTTAGAGTTCATGGAGTCCCCCAAATAAATATCATAGGTTTGGTGATCATTTTATATTTAACAAGAGTATTCAATAAAAAAATCAAAAAAAATTAAAAAAACAATAAATTTGCATGTATAGAAATGAAATAACCTAATGCGTGGCTTTCGGCACTTGGGGATCATGACTCCATAGTTTTCTAACCTAGAGTTAGTAATTTTATCTCTATTTGTTGTAATTTGACTTTTTTTACAATTGAGTTAACTTGAGATGATGCCCGAGTATGTGGCCTTCACTTGGTTCCCTAAGGTCTTTGAGCCTGGGAGTCATTGGAAAAGTCTCGCTATATGGGTTGACTCTATTAGTGCAATTTCAATTACCATGGAAAAATTGAAAACAAATGAATACTCATATTAATATTTAAATTTTATTTCACCTAGTTCTTCTATCATTTCCTCAATGAATTAAGATGAACACCCATGTCTATTGTGATACACAACACATCCTCATGCTTAATTGTTATTAGATGAAATATGGCGATGAATTTGAACAAAAGAATGGGATTTGGATTGGGATCTTCTTATGAAACTATATTGTATTAAAATATTTTTATGGGTTTCATAGTTGTTTGATTTAGGGGTTTTTTCTGATCATTGTTTATTAAAATGTTTTTGTAAAAGGGAATTCGAATTTCACATTTTTGAGATATATTTTGCTCGGGACTAGCAAAATCAAATTGGAGGGTGTGATTAGCCACTAAATGAGGATAATATTAATTGTTAATATATATAATACTCATGTTCTTTATTATTAATAAACACCATTTTAGTTCATTTTACACTTTGAACATTATTTCATATTATAATTGCAATTCCTTCTTAAAATGAACTATTACATTGTACATTTTTTAACATCATTTAAAGTAACCGATGATCTTAATTTTATTTTAATATTTAATTTCTTGGTTTCTAATTATATTGGTAACAATTCATACTTTTAGAGCTCTTGAATATTCATATTGGAAGACCACCAAAGTTGTTCTTGAACAAACAACATTTTGGGTGAAGTAAACTGGACAGCATCCCAATAAAACTATTGTAGCAGCCAATATCCAAGACCAATAATTCTGAAAATTGAAATTAATATATAGGAAATAATGGGGAACATTTCATTAAATAGTGTAAAAATCTAATTATGATGTTTTAATGGAGTTACAGGCGGCCCAAGTTGGAGATAAAATGATGGGCTAGATTCTGCGGCCCAGAAATATAGCCCACCATTTTGCTAATATCTCGCAAACAAAAATTCAATTTGTTATGAAATTTTAAATGAGGTCAGGAGACATACGTTCCTACATTTTCTTTTTCTATGACCTACTCTAATTCATCAATTTAGAAGGTCATTTAGATTCCTTTTCTCGGTGGATAAAAGTTGGCTACCACTTTGGGTCAAGGATAAAGAAGTCCACTCTCCCTTACTTTACACCACCCTAAGCCTACCATACTCAAGTGGTATCTTTTTTAATGTTTGGATCTCGACCCAAGACTCTTGAAATTTATATTTAAGGTAGTGTTGGTGGATTATTTTATCATATTTGATCTTTGTTTTCATTGTAATGTTATTATGTTGATTTGTATTGGTAACGTTCTTCTTTCTCATGTAAGTTATTCAAATCACCTTAGTTCTTAATAAAATTTATCCCTTTCCTCTTATTATATTTTTGTCTATATCACATTGATACCTTTTCCTTTTAGTTTGAATTTATTCACACCATACCTTGTGATATTCTTCACACAATGGTGGAGTGATCGCTATTTTGTTGTTTTTACTTCTTCAATTTCGCCCTTATGAGTCTACTTCCCACTTCCGTTGAGAATGTGTCATCAATGGAGGGATAACTCTTTTATGGTTTGATTTAATGGAGTATAAAGGAGATGTATTAAATGTTATTTCTCAATCTCTAAATGTTATTGATCTCTTTTAATTGAGTTTCTTTTATTCAAAAAAATTATCTCTTCCTCTTCCTTATTGAATTTTATCGCCCCACTTTTATATGCTAATAATATCATTTACCTTGGAGTGCTCATGAAAATTATCCTACAAGTTTTTAGGTTATTAGAATGTGTTTTTGAATGTGTTTAACCATTAAGTTATGAGGTTATTTTGAATTCATTAAATGAATCATGCTTGAGTTGATGAAATTGAAATTGTTAAAAAAAGGAATTCATCCAATCCACCCCAAGTGATAACCTAGGATAAACTCATTCTTTTAATTTGAATTCACTTAAGTCACATAGTTTCCTCTTAAACTTATCTAAAATCAACCCAAAGTTGGCCACTTAATAGCTAAAATCAATCCATAGAATGTGTGTGTCTATAGGTTTCTTCTTAGGTCTATGAGGAATCGACAACCCAAGCTACTCTACAATTGACCGCTTAACCCTAAAAACTTGGGTAAATTTGGGAGAGATAAAATTTTGGAAATGGTATAGGTTGTGGGATTGTTTTTTGGAGAGTTTTTTATTTTAAATTGTTATCATTTTTTTAGTTTGTTCATGTGATTAATTTGAATTTTCATTATAGTTTGAATCTTGATATGGTTTTTGAATTATTTTTTCAGGTTTCTCAGTGGATTTCATACTTCTTAAAATAGTTACTACCTTGAGTTGTTCATGAGAGTTTTGTGTGTAACTGGATTATCCCCTTAATGTTGAGGATTGTACCTCCTGAGTAGGCATGGGTTCCTTCCTAGTTTTAATGGTTTTTATTTCATGTTTAAGGTATGATACTTCTGAGTTCATTTTCTCCATTTTTTTACACAACTACTCAAGGATTTGAAGAGGGACAGATTGAGTAGGGGCTTGTGCTGGTTGTTTTATCTCAGTAGGATACTTTGGTTGTTGCATGGGTTGATGGATGGGTTGTTGGTATTGGACAGGAGGATATTGGTATTGGACTAGTTGTGGTTATAACTGGTTATGGTTTTGAAAATTTTGTGGAGGGTAGGGGTTTGGTCCTCATGGATGGCTAGGTTATTGGTTATCTTTCCAGTGAAAGCCTGGGTGGTCATTATACCTTGGGTTGAATTTGTTTTGGTATTGGGGATTTTGGAAGTTTAAGGCATTGAATTTAGTAGGTGTTCCTCCTAGATTAACATCCTTGATGTATGGAATGGTTGGGCAGTTGTCTGTTTTGTGGTCATGTTTGTCACAAATTGTGAAAATGGGGTCTATAGTTTGGACTTCATGGATTTTCCTAATTTCTATCTCTTCAACCTTCCTAGTGACTGATGTGATTTTAGCCCTAAGGCTTTCATCTTCTCTAATTGTATGCATTCCAGTAGTTCTTTGTGGCTTTTCAGAATAAGGTAATGTTTCCCATGTTTGGTTTTGTTCAGAAAGGCTTTCTAGATACTCATAAGAATCATTTGGGGCTTTGTTTTTAAAGGTTCTATTACACATCATGTCAATGAATTGTTTGTTCCCCAGACCCAACCCTTCATAGAAAATTCTCACTTGTTTAGGAATAGAAAAACCATGGAGTAGAACCATGTTTAGAGCATATTTTAACCTCTCCCATGTTTTGTAGAATGACTCTCCCTCTTTTTCAAAAAAGTTTTGGATGCTCTTTTTAAGTGCAATTTTTTTGTGGTGGGGAAAGTATTTTTTATAAAATTCTCTTTGTAATTGGTCCCAATAGTTGATGGATGATAGTCATAAATTTTTTATCCAGTTTTTATCTTGATCCTTTAAATAAAAAAATAGCCTCATCTTAGCTGATTCTAGTGGATGTGGGGGACACATAGTTTCTATAATTTCATTGAACTCCTTAACGTAAAGGTAGGGCATCTCGGACTCCATTCCATCGAATGTGGGAAGGTGTTTTAGGAAACGGGGTTTAAATATGTAGTTGGAATCCTCTAGGGAGTTGTGTCTAATGCATGAGGGGGCATTGGTCCAGGCAGGTGTGAGGTAGTCATTCATGATTTGATCGACTGCATTCCCCAAGTTTGGGGCTACCTCATTTGGATTTCCATTTTAGTTCCCACTCGGGTTTATGAGTTGGTTTATTTGAATACATTCCATTTAAATGGGATCAATTTTTGACTCTAGAGTATTAGGAATATTAAGATCAAATGGAAAGAGTTCTCTTGGTGTACTTGACTTCCCAACCCCAGGACTATCCGCCCTAACTAGACGGTTTGATTGGTCACAAGTGTAGGCGGACATGCGCCAAAAGAAAAAAACGAGAAAGGGAAAAGATAAGTGAATTTGGATGAGAATAGAATAAATGGGGGAGAATAGAATGTTTTTTATATGACTTACTTTGGTCCACGAAAATGGCACCAAAATTTGGTCTCACCAAATTTACCCAAGTTTTTAGGGTTAAGCGGTCAATTGTAGAGTAGCTTGGGTTGTCGATTCCTCAGAGACCTAAGAAGAAACCTATAGACACGCACATTCTATGGACTTATTTTGGATATTAATTGGCCAACTTTGGGTTTATTTTAGATAATTTTAAGCAAACACTATGTGACTTAAGTGAATTCAGATTAAAATAATGAGTTGATCCTAGGTTATCACTTGGGGTGGATTGGATGAATTCCTTTTTTTAACAATTTCAATTTCATTAACTCAAGCAGGACTCATTTAATAAATTCAAACTAACCTCATCACATACTGGTTAAAAACCTTCACAAACACATTATAATCACCTATAAACTTGTAGGATCATTTTCATGAGCACTCCAAGGTAAATAATCTTATTAGCACATAAAAGTGGGGTGATAAAATTCAATAAGTAAGAGGAAGAGAAAAAATTCTTGAATAAAATAAACTCAAGTAAAAGAGATAAATAACATTTATAGATTGGTAAATAACATCCAATACATCCCCTTGATACTCCCTTGGATCAAACCATAAAATATTTATCCCTCCATTGATGATATGTTCTCAACAGAAGTGGGAAGTAGACTCATAAGGGCGAAATTGAAGAAGTAAAAAACAAAAAAAATAATGATCACTCCACCATTGTGTGAAGAATATCAAAAGGTATGGTGTGAATAAATTCACACATTAAGAAAATGGTATCAATGTGATATAGATAAAAACATAATAATAGGAAAGGAAGAAATTTTATTAAGAGCTAAGGTTATTTGAACAACTTACATGAGAAAGAAGAACGTTGCAAAGACAAATCGGCATAATAACATTACAATGAAAAAAAAAGCTCAAATATGATAAACTCCTCCACCAACACTACCTTAAATAGGAATTTCAAGAGGCTTGGGTCAATATCCTAATAGTACAAAGGATCCCACTTGAGTATGGTAGGCCTAGGGTGGTGGAAAGTAAGGGAGAGTGGACTTCTTTATCTTTGACTCGAAGTGGTAGCCAACTTTCATCCACCAAACATAGGTGTCTAAATGACCTTCTAGATGACCGAATTAGAGTGGAACATAGTGGAAGAAAATCGATATCCGTATGTCTCCTAACATAATGTAAAATTTCATCCCAAATAGAATTTTGGTTTGAGAGATATTATCAAAATTGTGGTCTGTTTTTCTTGGCCATAGAATTTGGTCCAGAATTTTATCTCCAACTTGGTCCGCCTAGAACTCTATTAAAACATAACAATTAGATTTGTAAAATGTTGAATGAAATGTTACCCATGATATCCTATATCTTAAGTTCAATTTTCATAATTATTGGGCTTAGATATTGTCCGCTACAATAGTTTTATTGGGATGATGTCCCGTTTACTTCACCCAGAATGTTGTTTGTTCAAGGCCAACTTTGGTGGTATTTCAATATGAATCTTCAAGAACTATAAAATTATGAATTGTTAAATATGTAATGAGAAACCCGAATATTAAATATGAAAATAAAATAAAGATCATTTTGTACTTTAAATGATGTTCAAAAATATACCATGTAATAGTTCATTTTAAGAATGAATTAAAATTATAATATGAAATAATGTTCAAAGTGTAAAATGCACTACAATTGTGTTTATGAATAATAAAGAACATGAATATTATATATAATAACAATTAATATTAGACCCATTCATTGTATAATTAGTGATTATATCAAATTTATCATAATCCATCAGATTTCATCAAGATTAATCCTCTCCTCATAAGCTTCACTAAGAAACTTTATCCCTACATGTCACTTTTTAGATCTTGTTTTTAGATTAATTTGATAATAATTGTTACACTTATTGAAATAAATTTTCTAGTTCTAATCAGATCTGATTTTAACTCAATATCATATACTTTACTAGCACATATACCCCATGGATCGTATCTCTAACTCAATACTTCACCACTTCAAACCAATATATCATTAATAATAAAGATCAAGGGGAAAGGGGTAACTTCATAATCCTATAGTATAGGATTATGGGACCTTTTTTATTCACCTTCTTCTTCCAAATATTGTTAGTAATGATCAGTTTTATAACACTAATTGTGTATACTTCTTCTTGGTTGTGGGAATCCTTTTATTTATTTGGAATAGTCTTTATTTTAGTTTTGGAACTGATTCCACTTGAATAGGTTTACTTTTTAGATGGACTACCTATTAAATCCATGTCATTATTATTTCTCCATGTATGGAAAACTACACCAGTATTCCTTTTATTCTTTTTAGTGACGTTAATGGAAACACTCAATCATGATTTATGATTTTCTTCTCCAAGGTCCATCAAATCTATTTCTGCCTTTCTTATCCAGGATGAGTCCTTCTTCAAGTACATTATTCTTTCTCTCATAACTAGGGAATCTTCCTACTTTTTATTTATTTTCTACACATGCTTCCTTTCTTTATAAGATGGATACTATGAGTATAATATATTAGATGTCTCATACACATTCTTTTTAGTCCCATAATTCTCCTCCAAATAAATGAACATATTCTTCAATATAATTGGATTCTTTCCAAGGTAAACCCTTTCCTTATATGTCATAAGAATGAAGGAAAACCTTATAACTCTTCTTTCTTCCATCCTATTATAATACTACACCATATGACTAGGGTTATGACATCTAAACATCTCCCATAGAAATAATTCCTCATTTGGTCTTATTTTGTTTGAGATGTAGAGGCATCAGGTCTTCTTTTTCCAATGAGACCATGGGATTCTAAACATACACCCATTGTATGTCCCATTTTACCAAAATATTAGTAACTTGAATGTATATTCCTCTATGAGTTATTGTATTTAGATCTTATAAGTGAATTTTTTTTACCTGTAGATCTAATATTTGTATTTATTTTCATTCCATATTTTTTGGATGATATAGAGGCAATATCATTTTCATTGGAGGTTTTTAACTTCTCTTTAAGTTCTATATTATTATAATTATTAGTCTTTGTTTGGGCATCCATTTCTTTCAATGTTGATATAAATTCTATTATATATTTCCTATTTTATTCAAGATTTGTTTTTATAGGGAGAATTATTTCTTTTAACTCTTCTTATAGATATTTTATTATTGATTTCTTATGAAGTTTATTCAAGTAAATCACTTTAATATATTATATTCACTCCTAATTTCCTTAATTAAAACTTCAAGGTCACCTCATCCCTTTTTATCCTTTTATTTTCCAATTCCAAAATCATATGTAATTGCATAATGTACACCATGCATGCCTTCTCATTGATCAACCATATCGTGTACTATTTATATTTCTCTTTGAATTTTGTAATTGCATCCTCTATATTGAAATATTAGTGTAGTTTTCATGTCATATTTATTCTCTTCAACTTCAATGGGGGAATCTGAAATACCATATTTTCATACACTTCCCAAAAAAGTGTTATATTAAAATATATCAATAGAATTATATTCAATCACCTCAGTTAGATATTCTTAATTCTGTAGGGTATTTTTCTTATATTTAATCTAATTTACTTTAAAAATAAGTAAATTTTAATCTATATCATTAAAAATATACTAAATATATCTATATTTACCATATTATTATAACATAATTTATTTTTTCAAATAAATCGTTTAGATACATCCATATATTTTTGGAAAAAAATTCATGCATAATATTCTTTTAAATAACTTTCCTTACCACCTTTAATGCCTTCTTAATTGATGTTTATTTCGTATTGGTTACTCAGGACCATTCTCTCTCCTTTGTATGTGGCTTCTTATGGATTTTTTTCATATTTTTAATGGGTTTATTATTTTCCAATGTTTCTAAATAGGTTATCTTGTTTTTATTTCAATAAAGGGGGATTAATAATCAACCTGTTTTAAAAAATATATATGCCTACTTAACAAAAAAAATCCTTCTAAAAAACTTCTCTATGGCCTCTAATAACTTCTCCCATGTATGTTATGAAATCCCTTTTCGACTTATGTAATTTAGTACTATTAAAAAAATTCGGCTTTATAATTCACTCAATTTGTGAAATAAATCTAAAAATAGCTTCTCAAGTTTAGCACTAAGATAAAACCTTTAGGATCTTATAAATATTTTTTGGTCTTGAGAAACCCTAATAAGGGTGAATCATGGTATATTCCAATTTAAATTCTTTCTTTGATTGACCTTATTCTTATATAAGTATGAACTATATTCAAACTTTTTATCAAGTTCTTTACTAAAACCCTCACTAAATTCCATCAAGTGAATAGATTAAATGAAATATGTAATGGACATGATGATTTTTACTTTGTTTATCTACTTTGGGCTACAACCAAGGAACACATATCAACATTGTGTTAATGTACCAAAATTCAATAATCTTTACAAGTTTGGTGGTCACAATATAGTCATGGTCACTCCATACCAAGGTTCACTATATTTAAAAGGTTTAGGTCTTGGTCACTCCTTTCTCAAGGATCACTACTCATTATACTTCTTCATGAATTAATCCAGGGATGAATACCCACGGTTTATAAACATGTATGTTTTTCCATGATCTTTAAAAAATGAAGGGCTTTGGGCATCCTCTGTTATATATAGATTCATTGTTTATATTCACTTATTTCCAAGATAATTCTAAAACCCCTTATACCTTCTATATTTGTGACTATAATTTCTCTATTAGATGTGATACATTAAGTTTTTTTCTCCCTTAAACCACCAAAAGAGGTAGTAGATGCATTATTCCTTCTTTCTTAAAAAATAGGTCTTTCAGATGGTGTGGGTTCCTTCTTTATCAACATGCATATGTATCTAATAAAAGTTATGTTAAACCTATATCTATCTCTCTGGTATATAGATATTCAATAATGGCCTTGAAGAGTCTCTTACTTCTTCTTCTTACTTTTTCATTCTTATAAAAGATAAAATTATTTATGATATACCCATTTGTATTTTGAATATGGATTCCCCCATCAATATCATTCGTGCGATCTCTAACCATTAAAATTTTTACTTTTATTATTCAATCTATTTTTAATATCTTGATATTAAATTCTTTCCATATTTCAAATATATAAACCACTAATAAACTCTCCTTCTTTAATTTCTATTATCTCTATAAAATCTATAGATTTAAATTTGAGTAGCATGTGACTCCTTAATATCCATGCTTGTAGATTCTTTGTGGCATGACTACCTCACTTGCATCATGATATTCAATTCAATAAAATTTCATCACAAATTATTCTTTTTAACTTCATTTTGAATCATGTATCTAATTCAATGAATCGTGATATTTAAACTTTGAAGATCATAATAATTATTGTCTGATATAAGAAAACCAATCCTATAGAAACCTCAGTTATTATTTCTTAAGAATTACTTACATGAAATAATTTCCATAATATAAATTATGGAAAACACTATAATAAAGAAATAAGTTCCTTATTTTAAATTCACTAGATCATTCATGGAATTTAAAACTTTAAAAAATATACACTTAAAAGATATGAGCTTAACTAGATTGATAATATCATATACAGCCCACATAACCCAATAATACTTAGGAAAGTAACATGCCAAACTTCTATATCCCACCCATGCATGGATGACTTATACTTTCCTATTATATGAAACCTTTATTCACTCATAAATTGATCCTTTAATGACCCGTATATTTTCATTTGTACATTGTTCATCCTCTCATATGAAGTTGACTTTCCATATTTTGTTACCAATCTTCACCATCTAATAATGCTTTATCGAACAATTTTTCCACTTATATGAACAATTCATTGGGGTTTTTATCAAATAAGACTTGTCTACTAATCTTGAGATTTTTGGTGTGGTTTTTATGTTTCTATCCAATCAATGGTGTCAGTGTTTCAATATTCATGTATAAAAAATGTGAAGGAGGTAGTCAATAAAGGAAATGATGTTTTTATACTTTATTTAAACATGTTTCATTTATTGTGAACAACACTTGTGTTTTATGCATATCCAAAATTGGAATTTCCATCATGCTAGACTACTTTATATATGTGATCATTCCTTGAGCACTCTAAAAAATCCTTAGGATCACACAACCTGATAGGTCCACTGTGTCGCCCTGCACGGTGGATTTCTTCCTATGTGTTTCCCTAAGATCTTAATTCCTACACTAACTTGTACTACTCTTCTACCACCCAGTCTAAGACACTATTAAGCTTGGTGTGTGCCCTCCTAATGGATGGCTATTTTAGTGAGCTGGCATTAGGCTAATTAATTTCTCCATTATCATATACTTAAAATATTTATCCTAAATCAAATATTCTCAATAGATTTAACTACTCATACACAAGTAAGGGGAGACTCGTAAACATATAGTAATGAAAATCGGAATAAATCATTCGTAGTTAAAGGTATTTTTCCAAAAAAAAATACTTCTATAATATATGATTCATACGTATATCTATTTTCCAAAACCAGCTTCCAAACAACTGATTCTAGAATATTCAAAATTATATTCTAATAACAGTATATCCTTTCGATATAAACCTATAATATTTCCAAGAATCAACAATTTTTTTAATAGATTCCTTATTAATCATGAAATACAAATATAACTCCTTCTAGCATGACATATATTATTACTAAATCTAACATAAAGGATTAAGGTTCTAAAAATCTTTCCCTTTTTATTTTATTGACAATATGAATTTAAATCTAACTTCAAAAAATCAAATGATTCTTATAAATATGAAGAAACTATGGACTTCTAGTGAATTATTTCTCCACATTATTGATAATTAAATATAAAGGTAACTCCTATATTTACCTTCAAATTATCTCCCCCTTTGTTAATAGAAAGTGGATATTTTCTTCATTGGCTCTGCCCAATGGTCAGTGATACTTAAAATGTTATCTCTATACACCCATTGATTAACCTTTATCTATTTTTATCATTTGGTATACATTTCTGGTTTTAATTCCAAACTCTATATTAACTCTTCCTATCTAGATTTGAAAAACTTCCTCAACTTTAGTATCATGGACTTAAAGATCTCTAATGGGTGAGACCGCCACTTAGCATTTGGGATATTAAAAAATTCTCCAAGACTACAAAGCCTAGTCTGGTGTAAGAAAAAAGAGATTAAGTTAACACCCTCAAAGATTTCCATGTCACCCAATGGATATTAATTAAATACTTATAGCTAAAAACCCATCCACTTTCTCTATAAATATCTTTTAATACTATATTATACTTAACATGATCCAATAATTATTCATAAACTCCCCCTTAAATTCATCACCATTTATATTGAAGTCTTATTAAATTTGGGGAAATAAATTTTTGGGAATAAATATTCCAATTAAGTATATTCATGTAACCATGAATCGATTAATCCAATTTTAGAAAATAAATAGATATATGTAAGGTGAAACCCTAATGATACTTCCCATCTATTATTCTCATTTATTAAGTAGTTTCCACTAACTCCGTGGATTGAAATATTATATTATAAAATACATTCATCATGATATTATTGATTTCATAAAATCTATCCTAACACACTATATTTCATCTAGATTGTCCCTCTCTTCATCAGATTCAACAAGAATATCCATTAATGTGTGTCTCTTTTCAGATCTAGTTTATAGGTTATTCTTATTCCAGTTTTTACACTTATTTTATGAACTTTTTCATCTCTAATCAGATCTAGTTTTAGCTAAATCTCATGTGATTTACTAGTAAATCTACCCCATGGATTTTATATCTCCATCAAGACTACATTACTTAAAACCAATACATCAGTAAAAATAAAGAACCAGGAGAGAGTGATACCTCCAGAATCTTCAAGTAGAGTATCATGGTTGGTTATATTGAACTAAACCTTTATTTTTCAATTTATTCTTCAAATAATGTTAGTTTTGATCACTTTTATAACACCACTTGTACATAATTATTAATGGTTATGGAAATACCTTTCTTTCTTTGTCTTATTCATCATCTCAGTTGTGGAACTAATTTCACTTTTGTAGGTTTTTTTTGGGATGAACCACCTATTAAATTCATTTCATGCTTCTTTCTCCATGTATGGACAACTATACTGGTCTTTCTTTCATTATTTATTGTGGTGTGGATGAAACCACTCAAGAATGTTTCATTATATTCTTATTGAAGTACCATCAAATATACTTCTACCTTTCTTATCTGAGGTGAGTCTTTTTTCTAGTGCATTCTTTTTTCTCTCACAGTTGGGGAAACTTACTCCTTTTTATTTATTTTCCACATGTTCTTCCTTTATTTTCAATAGGATTATTATGAGTAAAAATTATTAGATGATTAATTCACCTTCTGTTGTGTCCCGTAATTTTCCTCTATAGTAGTGAACCAGTTTTTCTATATAATAGGCTTCTTTCTAGGGTAAAACCTTTCATTATATGTCATATGATATAATGACCTCCTTATGACTCGTCTTTCTTCCATCCTATTACAACACCTTTCCATATCACCGGGTTTATATCATATATGAAATATTATATATAAATAAAACATAATTTGGTATTATTTTAATTGAGATATAGAGGCAATATATCTTCTTCTTCCAATAATCCCAAGTTATTATAAACATACACCCATTATATGTCCAATTTTACCACAATAGTAGAAACTTGAAGTTTCCTTCCTATGTGAGTCATTATTTTTAGATCTTTCAAGTTAATTTTGTTTACCAATAGATTACATATTTGTATTTATTTTCCTTTCATTTTATGCTGATACTATAGAGGTAATATCCTTCTTTTCATTATATATTTTCAATATCCCTTCAAGATATCTAATATTCTGATCTATTTCCTTTAGTTAGGCATCCATTTATTTCAATCTTCCAACATATTTCATACTAAATTACCTCCTTTATTCATATTATGTTTTAAAAAGTAGAATGCTTTATTTTAACTATTTTCTATTTCCATTTTATTCTTAATTTATTATGAAATTTCTTCAAGTAGATCACTTTGATCTTTTATCTCTACACCCAATTTACTTAATTCAAACTTCAAGGACACCTCCAATATTTTAAGCTTTTTATTTTCTAAGGAAAAATCTATTATAACTATGTAATTTACATAATTCATGACTTACCATTAATCTACCTTCTCTTGCAATGCTTATAACACTCCTTGAATTTTAAGAGTTCATTATCCAGATTGAAAACTTGATGTAGTTTCTATGTCATCAAAATTATCTTGAAATTTAAAGAGGGGATCTGAAATATAATATTTTTATACACTTCCCAAAATAGTTTTAGATTCATATATAATGATAGAATTATAGTCGGTCACCTTAATTGAAGAGTATTTATTTTAGAGGGTTTTTATTATATTTCCTCTTTTTTCCTTTAGATATGAGTAAATTTGTATCTCTCTCATTCACAAACTTTTGACTATGGACATATTTATCATCTTCTTACAACATAGGTTCTTTTCCATATAACTCTTCCAAGTACACCAATATATTCTTGAAAAAAAGTTCATGTATAATATTATTTTAAACATCCTTCCCTAGATACCCCTTTAATTACTTCTTAATAGAAGAATCAGTATACATATTTTTTTGATCTGTTTCAAAAAAATGCATGCTTACTCAATAGAACAATTCCTTATAGAAAAACTTCTTTAGGGACTCTAATAACTTATTCCTTGTATGTTATGAAATCATTTTACTACTCAAGGAATTTATTACCATTGAAAAATAGAAGTTTCATCAATGACTCTATTTATTTAAGAACTCCAAAAAATAGATTTTTGGGTAGTGTAACAATATATAACCTTTAGGCTCAGATATCATTTCTTTATCCTGAGACACCCTGATAGTGGGGTTGAATCAGGGTATAGGACAATTTAACTTTTTTCTTAGATGTATATTTTTCCTATATAGGTAGAAACTATATTCAACCTTTTTATAAAGTTCTTTAATCACAACCATATTGAATTCCCTTATGTGATTACAGTAAATGAAACATGTAAGGGACACAAGGATTTTTACTTGGTTAACATGTATTGGGATAAATCTAAGGAACACACATTGGTATTGTATCAATGTTATAAAATCTAATAATATTCACAATTTTAGTGGTTAAAATATGTTTTTGGTCACTCCAAACAATGGCTCTCCACCTTTAAAATGTGTAGGGATTGGTCACTTCTTTCCCAAGGCTCATTTCCCTTTATCCTCCTTTGTTAACTGCTCTCAGGAAAAAAACTCATAGTTTATAGACATGTAGGTCTATCCATGATATAAAAAAAATGTGTGGCTTTGTGCATCCTTTGTTATAGATAGATGTGTTTTTTATATTTACTTCTTTCCAAGATAAATTTGAAACAACTTCACCCTTTAAGTGTTGTGACTATAATATATCTATTTTTTATGCTATAGAAAGTATTATTCTCCCTTAAAATACTTGATGTGGTTGTGAGTAACTTCATGTTTTCTTATTCTTATAAAATATATCTTAGATATGGTTTAGGTTTCTTCTTTCTTGACATGTAAGTGTATCTAATAAATTTCATGTTGATCCTCTATCTCTCTCTATCTCGGGTATTTAGATATTAAATAATGACCTTAAAGTGTCTATTTCCTTATTCTTCTTCCTCCTACCCTTCTTATAGAATATATAATTATTTAAAAGATACTTTATATATTTCAAATATATAATCCTCCACCAATATTAGTTTCTTGATTTATCAACATTTAAATTTTCACTTTTATCAGTAAATATATTTTTAATGTTTCTGTATTAAATACTATACATATATAAAATATATAAATAACCAAGAAAAATTACTTATTTAATTCCCATGATCTTCATAAAATATTCACATTTAAATTCAAGTCTCACATGGCTCTATCATCTCTATTCACACAGCTGCTTTATGGCATGAGTACCTCACTTGTGACATGATATTCTATTCACTGAAATATCACCACAACTTCTTCATTTTACTTTAGATTTAATCATAGCTCTAATTCAAATAATTGTTATATTTAAACATTAAAGATCATTACAAGCATCATCTTATATATGGAAACTAATCCTCCAAAAAACTTCATTCTTCCATCTATAGAATTCCTTATATAAAATACTTTCCATAATATAAATTATTGAAACCCATTGAATATATAAAAATATTACTTCTATTAAATTCACCAAATACTTTATGGAATTTAAAACTCAAAAAATCTACTATCAAAAAATTCAATATTTACTGGAGTGATAATATCATATGTAGTTTGCATGAATCGATAATACTTAAGAAAAAAGAAATCCAAACTCATGTATCCTACTCATAAATTTTCACTCATATATGAAGTTCCCAGTTAGGATCCAAGTATCACTGAGAGGGGGAGGGGTTGAATCAGTTATATCTTTTTCTTTTTAAGTTTCCCCTTTTTGAAATAACCTTCACCTCTTGTTAAAGAGTTTCTTCCCTGCTGAACACACACAACCACAAGAACACAAGATTTACAAGGTTCACTACTCAATAAGAGTAGCTACGTCCTTGGTATGGTACAGAAACAATCCAGTACCACACAATCCACTAGAAAAAAATCCTTTGATGTGGAATACAATGAGTGGGATATACCCTTACACTCGTGCAACACTTTGAAAACAATCTAATAGTGCATGTGCTCCCTCTTAGCACAAATAGGGTAATACAATGGATCAGTGCTTCTTAATGAGCTTACAAAAATCAAATCTTTCAATGAAATTATTCACTTTCCTACCCATAAGCTGGAAGGAACCCCTAGAGTAAACCAGCTTGCGTTCCCACTTACACTTGCGTGACCTATACTTGCACGCCTTATACTTGTGCACCTCTTCTTGCGTGTTGCCTACGTACGCGCTGCCCTTCAGATGCACTGCCTGCTTGCAGCCTGCACACCAACTAACACCTGTGGGCCTCTAACTTGCACATCCCCAACTTGAAAACCTTCTAACACCCCTCAAATTGTGTTCCCAACTCTCTACTTGTGCGCCCAGAGCTCAAAGGTAATTCTCAAGTATTGAGCCTTAAAAAATGAGGTGGCTAGTCGTCTATTTATAGGAAATTTGGTGAATTGCATGACCCATAAACTTGTGCACCAATACTTGAGATATTTTGATATGATGATGTTGAAATATGAATTTCACACAAAATTCACTTGCATGCCAAGATTTTCATGCTAATACTTGCGCGACACTCTTGACTTGCGCAACACTTTCTAACTTGCGCACCACTTTATTTCCTTTGTCATATTTTGATTGGATGATCTTTGAAATATGACTTGCGCTCCACTTATACTTGTGCGCCAATACTTGCATGGAAATACTTGCGCACCAAAACTTGTGCACCACTCTTGACTTGCGCGCCACTTTCTTTTCTTTTCCAAAATCACTTCTTTACATTTTCTGATTTTCAGGCCCAAAAATTTGGCAAACACTGGAAAACGGCGTCACCTTAAACTGTTCTTTTGTGCTGCCTCCAGATGGTCTGTTACTTTGTTATTTCTCTCTTCACTGCTTCCCATAACCATTCCTCTGCTTTCATCACGAACTCTGCTATCGTGACATATATCCTTTAACAGATCAGCATTAGCATCGTCAGAGTTACAATGGGAAGTACTAAAACTTCTTTATCTTCCAGCAATATCATTCCTTCCAATCAAAACTGTAAATGACTAGCATCATCATTTCTCCCCCTTTACTTCATAATTCTTACATCACAAGTTATCCTAACTTATGATATTTGTGAAATACATATCAGCAAATCATCTTCTTTTTTACAAGTCCTTTACAAAGTGAATTGATTTGGATTCTTTGACAACAAAAGACAACACTTTGTAACAGAAAACTTTTCTGACTTCTTTATCCATCCAACTTTGTCCCAAAAATATATAGATGACTCATACTTTACACTTTTTTGTAAACAATATCCACTCATACATTCATTCTTTAATGAATCATATGGTTTCACCTATACATTATTGATCCTTTCATAGAAAGTTTCCTTTTCATACGAGGCTCCCAATTTTTACCATATGATATTGATTTTTCAAACAATGATACCTCTTATATGAGTGGTCCAAAGAGTTTTTTTTATCATAAGATACTCCTCCAATTATCTCAAACTTTAGGTTTTGATCTTGATGTTTCTATCTAATTAGAGTTGTCGATGTTTTGATCTTCGTGTATACTAAACATGTTGGAGGTAGATGGTAAAGGGAATGAAATAGTTCTAATTTATCTACACATGTTTCATTAACTAAAAATAGTTTCTATATTTTTTGTGCATCCCAAATCATAGTCTCAATTGAGATAGGAATAATTCATATATGTGTGTGCTCTATCAGAACATTGAACATTTCCCTTAAGGAAACACCACCCAGTGGGTCCATTGTGTCGCATAGCATGGTCAATTTATTACTATACATCATCTTATGATCTTTATTCCTATGGAAACCCATAGTACTACTCTAACACACAAGCTAACCCACTCTCAAGATTATTCTTTACCCTCTGGGTGGTTAGTTGCTTCAGTAGACTAGCCTTCGGTTGGACAATTTTTTATTTCTCTTATACTTCAAAGATTTTGAAAAAATCAAAGATTCTTAAAAAATTAAAAATCTCATACACAAGTAATTTGAGAATCATATGAAATTGATAATGATTCTAAGAATTAATCATATATAGATAAATTAACTTTTCCAAAAACAACTTTTTCTATAATATAAAACTCATACATATCCCATGTTTCTAAAACTAGTTTCCAAACAATATCTTCTATAATATTTAGAATTATTTTTTAGTAGAGCCACTTAATTTTTAAAATATCCTGTAATCCTTCTAATAATCACAAGTTTCTTTAAAATTTTCCTTATCGATCTTGATTTCCAATGATAACTCCATTCAACATATCATATATTATCAAAAAATCCAACATTAACCATTAAGGTTCTAACAATAACCAAATTTTCCTAAATGTAAATTATTTGGTTCATGAATATAGACTAATTATATAGGGATAAATTCATTATAGCTTGATTGTCTTATTTGTATCAGTTTTGATGCATGAAAAATTACATGTTTATATACCAAACTAAGCAATTGTGTTTTCATAAGAAGTATTCTATCAATAAGTTGTAGTCTCTTTTCAAATGATTCAACTACAATATTTGTAATGTGATCATGAGATATAGGATGTTCAACACTTGTTGAAATAAAATAATTATTTAAGGCGTACAATGAATATTATCTAGTATTATTGAGATGAATATTCTTGATTGAATAATCTATGAATTTGTCACTTAATCATATTATTTGGGTAAGAAACTTTGAAAATTCTAGTTTTTATGTTGATACTATGTACACATAGAAAAATATAGTATACACATAAATTGAGATCATAAAATATATAAATGGTCCACGTGGTGGATGAATTGGACCACATATGTCACTATGAATCCTTTATAAAAAAATAGTTAATTTAGTACTAGTTTTCTATAGTGATGGTATTATAATAAATTTTACTTATTAATAGGCATAACATGATAAATCATTAGGTGTAAAAACTTTTTTATCAACCAATGGTTGACCATGTGTAAATTTAATTATTTTCCTCATCTTTATTGATTCTAGAAAACCTAAATGGTCATGCCATACAATAAATTTTTCAGGGTCGGTAAAATCCTGGTTTATTATATGTGACTCGATTGTATAGATATTAAAATATTATAATCCCTAAGTATTCAACACCTTATTCATCCATATTCTCAATGTGATATCAATTTTTATAGGTATCTTTAAAACATAATAAATTCCATTCATATTCAGAATAAAAAAACATTTTTATTAAAATATGTGTATCGATAGGTAAGCATATTTGTTTCCCTTCCATAGCATTTAATTAATTTCACACTACTAGTTAATGTACTTATATGAGAAATTCTATTTTGAGGATGGTAAAATATTTCTCATGTTTAAAAATTCTATGTTTTGTGGAACTTTCAATGAGACAAATTTCTTTTTCATGAGGATACATCCTAATAGATCATTTTATAACATCCATTTCTATTAAAAATAAAATAATACATGAAAATAAAAAATAAAAATAATGAAATAAAACATGAAACATTCATTAAAAAATATTAAAAAAATAAAAATTAAATCTCCATCATGATAATTTATAAATTATAAATATGCTTGATACCATTAGGGTTTAAGAAATAATCATATATTTCATAATGATAATGTCATCGTCATATTTTAAGGCCTAGTCCGCAAATATTTCTTTGCTACTATTTTCTTTCCCTTTGATTGATTATTGATAAAGATAAACAAAATGATTTAGCATGTGATTAGTACATGACCAGTGCTCCTTAATACCTTTTGTAATATGAGACACCCTGAGAGGGAGGGTGAATCAGGGTGTTAATAAATTTAAACTCATCAACCACAATCCATTCCATCTAGATCTTATTCTCTTTTTAGAAGGAACACTATTCAATCTATATGTTTATTGAATACACCCACATCAAGTATCATTCACATGTAAAAAAAGTAAAACATGTTAGGACACATAGATTTTATTTGTTTCACCCTCACTAGGCTATATACAAGGAGAATACACTCATAATTGTTTCGATGTACCAAAAATCCAATATAAACTCACTATTTTCATCAATAAAAGATTTAAGTAAAGTCTCTTCTCACCAAGGTTCATTAAATGTAAAATTTAGGTGAAGTCACACCTCACCAAGGCTCGTTTTATATAGAATTTTTTATGGAATAACTCACTAACACCCAACGGTTACTCCCTTATCCTCTACACATCATTCTAAAATATATCAGTTTATGGACTTGTAAGTCTATTATCAATTTATCAACATAAAGTTCACCCCATGATTATCATGTACTCTTGAAGTAAATTGCATCATAATTCTAAATTTTATGCTCTAGTGTGGAACATATTATGCTCTTTATTCCACAAATAAACTCCCTATGAGAATAGTTGAATCTCTTATCTTTAAATAAACTTCGCAAAGTAGCAAAAAATATTCTCTAGATATTAAAATAATAGTATGATAATTATCTTCAATATATTTAGTCTTCCTTACTCCACCAATCCAGATGTATCCATGATATTCTAAAATAACTAAAAATTTTTCTCTACTCAATAATGGATATAATAAGAATGATCTATCTTTTGAGTCCACCATCTCCTTTAGACCATATTTTTTATATTATTTCATATTTTGTGCACAAAACATTTATCATTAGAAATAGATATTCAATATAATTTTGTTCAGTAGAAAATTAACTTCTATAATTCATATATTCAATAAATATCATGTTTTTACCACCTTTATTTTCCTTCATTATCCCTTATTTTAACTCTCTGTTCCTTTTTCTATCTTACTTATATTCATTTTTTCAATAAATTTTCTCATTATTTTTATTCTAGTCATCTTCCTTAATTTCCAGTTAGGGTATTTTATGTTCAAATTCAAATTCAAGAAGTTAACTTCCTTGAAATTATTCTACTTTTAATTCATATCTCAAATCATCTTCAAGTAAATATCCACCATTGAACTTCATTTAGGCTATTGAGGTTTGTTCCATGACCACAAAATACATGAAAAGTGTCAATAGATCAATTCCATTTTAATTGTACATATTTAGAAATCATAACATTTCATCTTACATTATGACGTGATAAGTTTGTTCCTTCTTAAATTTCCATTTAAATCATATCATGATATAGATCTTTATGTTTAAACCTTTATTTACATTGTAAAACATACCATAGATTAATTATCATGGTATTTATTATTTATTCATGGTATAAATGTCATAGTGAATTCCCTTTAATCATGGTATGGAATTTTTATTATGGGGTGACAATATCCATGACTTGATTCATTATCAATTATATCATACGAAATATTATATATTATAATCCATGACTAGATATATCATCAATCATATTTTATGGATGATAATGGAAAGTATTGTTTTTTATCATCCAAAACCCTTATGTATAGTGTGGAAAAACCTTATGTATAGGGACTTCACCAATTTCAAACCCAGTCTACTCAGGAATACTGTTAAGTGACTTTCAGATAAAAAAACTTATATATGGGTCCTTTCTCATTTCAGACCTAGTTTTCTTAAGTGTACCCATAATTAACATGCATAAAAATCCTTATGTATGGGAATTTTTCTATTTTACTAGAGTATAGATAAACCCTTACATATTATAGTGAAGTTTAATGTTTTGTAACATTTCATCATTCTATAATATATTTCACATTATACAAATATCTTATATATACAGGTTACAATTCAACACTTTTCTATATTTTAGGATTCTATAAGATATTATGGATCATCCAAATATCTTACGTATATAGGGACTTTTTCAAGTTCTAGTAACTCTAAATTTCTTTATCCAACTAAACTTGACTCTAAAATTCTTCAAACATACTCATAATTTAATAATAACTTTTGGAACATCTTTAGAATAACTTTACTTCTAGGAAAACTCATGACTTTTGGAACATATTTACTTCTGAAGAAACTTATAGCTCTTTTCTTATGGAGTAAATCATGACTTTTTGAACTTATTTCATTCTATAAAAAAATTTGAGAATTTACTTCTAGGAAAAACATTATTTTAATAACATATTTACCACAATAAAAATTTATAGTTCTTCACTTATGATTGATAATAAATCCAAAATAATTTATTTCCAAAAAAATAATTCTCATGACTTCTTGGAAACATGAAACCTCTATAAAATTTCAATGATTGTCAAAAAATCCAATATAAAACCTCTTAGTTTCAATAATACCACACCAAAAGCATTCATTTTCAACATTATTTATTTTCTTCAGTTATGGTTTCTTATTATTTTATCATTTATAATGGTGTATTTTCCTCTTCTCATTCAGTGTATAAGAACCTCAATCAAACAATTTACCTCATACTTCATTACATCAATTATTTCCATGACCCTAATTATAAGAAATAACACTCACTTTAGGGAATAGAGTTTTACCAATGAGTTGGGACTCAAGATTATTTATTAGGAGTTAGATTTTTTTCTACAAAAAAATTCAAGAAATTAATTTGGAATATTTAGTAAATACTTTTTCTTGATATTGATATTATAGAATAACATTTGAGGCATAAAAGGCATAAAAAATATTTTTTATCATATCGGTGTAAGTGATATTTTCTCCACATGATTTTAATTGAAATGTTATTTTAAAAAATGTAGAGTTATATTCACTTATGAATTTAAAATATTATAATTTCATATGATTCCACATATATATTTTTTTCGGTAAAATTACCAGTCAAAGGTGGTCATATCTCTTTTGAGGTTTTTCCATAACACTAGAGGATATTTCACCACTAGGAACTCATTCTTAAAATCTATATAGTAGTGACAGTAAATGAATATCAAGGCTTGGGTATAGTATTGAGGGGAATCTTGATTACCAACTTTTTTTATCTCACCAAGGTTTTTTGAGTTTAGATATATCTTTCTATCCAGATTACAAGAAAATTAGTTCTTTTAAGAATTTTCAAGAGGTATAAAATCAAGTTTTCTAATATTTTTCATGGAAAAGTGACTTTACACCACTTACTAACCACATCAAACAAATGAATATTATGTTGATAACATGTTATGAAACTGATCAAATACTAATTGAAACCATGAATAACTTCAGAATTGGGAATATATGATCGATCATTGGTGAAGTAAATCATTGATTAAATGTGGAATCGAATATTCATAATGGAGATGGAAAATGGAAATACTAATATAAGTGGTAGAAAATAAGTAGAGAGAAGAAATATAAAGGGATAACAATTCTACAATTTCATTAACATATTTCTATATATATAATACATGAGATTTTATTCAATAGTTGAGATCAATCACTATCTCTCAATTCTAATCCAATGATTGTAATTTCAAAATTTTGGAGAATATGAAAGGTTAGACATGTGAAGATTTACACTAGAAAAAGGGGATTCATCATCATCATTATTATTATGAAATCCACACATATAATATTTCATAACAATTTTAAATGTAATACACGTACATTAACTAATAAATCCAAATTAATTAAATAATATTTATTTAAACCAAATAATTTAATCAATGTTTGGTCATAGTTTATTCCATAAATTCACACTTTATGATTTCAATGAAAACTAAAAAAATCATCAAACACAAGAAAAAATAAAATATCCCTCAACATGGGAAAAATGTAAATATAAATATTTTTCTTACACGTCATAAAATTAGTGAAATATGATTTAAATTTAAATTATAATATCAATAAAAAGTTCATATATATTTTTAATTTTTTTTAAATACCATTCATTCAAATTTAAAATAAATTTTTAAATATTGATTAAGGAAATCTTAAAATTTGAATTTAAAAATTATGAAACTTAACAAATGAATAAATAAAAATGGTTTCTATCCAAAATCCATAAATTAAAAACATTAGAGTATCAAAAACACAAAAAATGTATTTCTTTTTTCATTTATTATTAAAAATATCAAAAAAATATCAAAAAAATGTGTTTTTAAAAAATAAAACTAACAAAAAATAATCAAAAAATATTTTTTGGACATTAAAAATAAATAGAAAATTGAATATTTTGAATGAATCCTTGACACACTCTATTTTTTAATGTTTTAATAATTACAAATACCTTATTATTTTTATAATTATAATTTCTCAAAACTTTGATAAATCTTTATTTTATTTATTCCCTCTAACATGAGTATTATAAAAGTATTTCTTTGTTAAAGATTCCATTGCTTGTAGAAGAAAATAATAACATTAAAGTAAATTTTAAATTATTAATTTAACATTCATGTTGAATTAATTCTTTATTTTTTTGATTCAATGATCTTTATTTGATTATTTTTTATTTATTCATTGATATTATTATTCTGATTTCATTTTATCTAAAAATATATTTTAAATTTTTCTAATCATTTTTTATCTTTGCACAGGTCTAATATTACCCTTACATAGCTTGAATTTACTCTTATGTAGATAACAGAGTCATTTATTTACCTTTACATGGCCTCTGATTTACCATTACATGAATATTATAGTTATGTTTTACCTTTCTACGAGCTAGATCATTATAATTATACAGAACCAGCTTATTCTACATTTTCAAAAATTATATATTTTTATTCTTACCTTTACACTGTGTATATATTTTTCATGCTACCTTTACAAAACATGTGGAACTTTCCTATTACCTTTACACATATGTTTTTTGGCCATTATGCAACATGTTACCAATACACAATAAGATAAATCAGTGTGTTTCCTTCATATAGTGGTTTATAAATTACCTTTATGCAGTATATTAATTTCTAACTTACCTTTACATAGCATTTTTTATTTACCTTTACATATCCCATGAAGAAATAACTTTATATAGAATATAGAACTGAATATCCTCTATGTTTTAGTTATTTTGATATTTTTATTTACTTCACATTAATGTTAATTATTTTGGTTGATTTATTTGTTCCATATTATTATTAATTATGTAGATTCTACGTGGATTGGATTTTCAGTGTCTTATGCATGATTAAATGAATATCAAAGAGGGTTCATGTATGTTTTATATTCATGTTGTTTACTTATTGTAGATGGATTTAAAATTTGAAACTCTTGGAATTTGAATATTTTTATTTGGATGAGTTTGTAGGGTGTATTCCATTGAATTAACTATTCATTCTTATATAAATATTTATTATTTTATTTAATAATTTTAATCAAGAAATTTATATAGGATCTTATTCATTTTTTTAAATATTTCAAATCATTTAAGTATAAATCCATGTGAATATTTCATCATTACATATATTATAATGGTTCATGGTTTTTTAAATAGATTTCATGGTCATTGTCTCTCATTCTATTTAAAGAGGTTGAAGCCTGGATGTGTGCGTGATACATGAGATATATACAACATGTTGGACTTCATTTTTTTATCTATTAAATGTTAAACCTAATTGTTCGATCATTAATTTTAGACTACATCTCTTGATCCTTAAGTAGCATCATCATTGATCAATGTCATTTCTAGTTCTTCTCATGCATCATCATCCACATCTTGAAGGGGTTGTGAACTACCTAATCCATGCACCAGAATCCTTATAAACTATCATTCACTAGTCTCATAATTTTATTCTTTCATTTTATTGTAATTTTCTTCATTGTAAATTATATCACTTATGAACATTGGATGGGGTTATAATACCCTTAAAAAGGTGCACATGGGTTTAGTATATTCCCTTAGAAGACTGGGTTTGTTTTATCTCCTTAGAATATCAGGTTATCTGAGTTTAGTATGTCCCCTTAAAACATTGTATTTATTATATCCCCTTAAAATGTAGGGTTATCTGGATTTATTTTATCCCCTTAAAATAATGGTTGTGGTTTATCCCATTAGAAGACTAGTTATCTAGGTTGGTTTTGTCCCCTTATAATAATTGATTTTCGTTTGAACCTCCAAGTGTAAAAAAGTTTTATGTAATGATTTTTCACTCTCCTTTAAAATTGATATACATTAATGGGTCTCATACACCAAGGTTGGTGTGTGAAGAGTATACATAGGGTCACTTAGATATTAACTACTATAAAAATACTTATGTTTATATCTAACTTTCCTGAATTTAATTTTATCTTTACATATATTCATTGTGGTTAATTTTTTTATTTCATAGCCCAATCACTTTTTATATTTAATGTTTAAACTCTGATTAATTTTAAGAAAAGAAAATTCCCCCCACCTCAACTTTTATGTTTCCATCACACCTTCGATACCTAAAAATTGGCATCAAAACTTGTATCTATTGAATATATTTTTATTACTAAATTTTTTATACTAAACTTAATTATCTAATGGTAGGATCTTCTTCAGTGATGGATCCCTTGAAGAATGATATTGGGATGAATCCAACATTGACACCATATTTCAATGGTAATAGGTATTCTCAATGGAAGAT
Organism: Viscum album; assembly: GCA_963277665.1. NCBI lineage: Eukaryota > Viridiplantae > Streptophyta > Magnoliopsida > Santalales > Viscaceae > Viscum > Viscum album. The sequence goes on from OY728132.1 coordinate 323,773,205, forward strand.
AATAATAGAAGTTTTTCTCAAAATTATTCATATTTTATACTGGGATATTATGATTAACTCTTATGTTTTTAACAAATCTGATCTGGTTTATTTTAAATCTGTAGGGGATGTTAAATATGATCTTAATTTTATAGTAATAAAAATTATTTATTTCTATCTTGCTATAAATATTTTAAACGTGATTTTTATATGCTCAGTTACTCATAAAGTCTAGAAATACCTTGAGATAATCACTTATAGAGAAATAATAGCTAAGGAACATGTGTTTTTTATCTATAGAAACACCAAAAAAAATTAAAATGAATTTTCCATCAAATAAAAAGGATAATCAGAAAAGTTATAGAAAATAAAATGATAAAATAAAGTTAAATTTAAATTTAACTATTTTAGATATCATATTTTATGTGTGTAAGAATAAAGAACATGAAAGACCTGATTTTTTAAGGATTAAAAATAAAGTTAATACAAAAAATAAAGAAAATAAGGATTCTATAAAACCCTACATCTGTACAGGTTGAAAATTCATAGGGAATTTGAATTTTTATTCTCTGGATAGGAGGATATTTAGGAACTATAATTTTCATCAGTTTTCTGAGTGTTTAAACATATCTAGGATATTTTTTTGGATGTATATTGAGGCTCGATAGGCATTATAAGTACTCTAGTGAACTTTGGAGAGAATTTAAGTGTACCTATGGTGAAAATAGTGTAGGGGAACCACTATAGGGATGACCGTGTCATGGTAGACCCTATGGTATAGGGTAAAATTTCTAAGATAGAGGGCATAGGGAATTAGTTGAGCATAATTCCTGGGAGAGGAACCTATAGGAAATAGGTAAGGTGAAACACCCATTTTCATGGTTGTGGTGTGTGGAAAATAAAAAGGAGGGGATATATACAATTTGGTGGTGGTTGTTTTAGATTTACTAGATCTTAGGGTATTTTTTGGTGTTTATATGTGAAATGGACAACCAAAACACCTTGTTTGGGCACTTTCTCACCTATGGGAATAACCAATACAACTGAAGTTCCAATGGGAGAAGCAGGGACTCGTTAAGTTGTGGTCCCTTCCCGCTAGGGGTTTTAGATAGTATATCTCATAGTGGTAAATGGTGAGTAAGATATGGGAATGGTTTTAGACATTTTTTGTTATCAAGGGGTAGTTCGGAGGCATACCAATTCATAGGGTAAGTCTTTGTAAAATTCATTTTTACCCTAGTCATTCTTAAATTTTAAAATTAATTTCCCCTTTTCCACTTTGATCGTTTAGGGATTTAGCTATATATTTATTCCCCTATTATTCATAAAAAACCAATGAGGATCTCTCCATTTGTTTCCCTTGAACATCATGGATTATGGGTTTGTTTTGATTAATTTTTCATGGAGATTATGTGAAATTTCTCATCCTATTTTATATGTTCATCCTCTTCTCTGTTTTCTCTAATTTTGGGCAACTGATTTAGGGTTTCATTGAATATTCCACTATATTATGGTTAAATCATCATGATATGATGGTAATTTTTCATTAAATTCATAGAGGATGTCTTCAGATAGTTATTATACACTATCATACTTTATTGCGTCAAAGGTGCATCACATAGTGGACTTATTTGAGGTTTTTGATTAAATTGGATGATTTTGGTTATTGAATTTTTATTAATATTAAATATTTTTCTATGGAAGTAATTAAGAGAATTCCATGGAACCTCCATAGGTGGTTGTTCATCGTTTCAATGTGATAAGGACATCTAGACCTCGGGTCGTTGGGTGATGGTTATTGGACTTGGATGGGCTTCAATGAGGAAGGAAAAGTTGTAATAAATGGTAATAACTGTAGTTTGAAGAAGGTGTTCCATTATACATTACCCTATGGTATCATGCATTTTATTTTGGCATGTGATATATGGTATCTCCACTAAATCATATCAACCTTCAATTTTAAAATAAATTCTTGGATTAAATGAAATGTATGGACTGAACAAAGTGCCGAGGTCTATGATAGAACCTTGTGCACTAGATTGATTGCATTAGTATTTGATGGTGGAGGACTTTATTATAATTGAATTACTTTTGATATATAGACCATATGGGGTGAGAATTAGATGATCTTAGTGATTATAGAAGACTATGATTGGTGTATTAGACCCTTTGAGTAGGCATGGGTGGTGAATTGAGATCGATTTACATAGTAGGACATGTGAGAACCCTGATATTCCTTAGATCCTTCAGTATATATGAGACAAGTATGGGGTAAGGGTTCTTTACCCACTAATGATGATCCCTGGGTATTTTTATGTTAGTATAGGTGTGAGTCATAACCTGAGATAACCTAGAAAGTGAGATGTAACTTGTTCCATATCTTGAGACCAATGTAAATTAGAATTTACTTATTATTATAGTGAGATTGTGATGCAACCATGAGTATTTATAGGGATGTCATGCTCTCTAGGTGACAAGCTTGGCCTAAGAGATGAGAATATGATTAAATATCCCATGTGGGGAATCCAGGATATGATGAGACCTATGAGACCCTATTAAGTGCCTCAATGATATATTGACCCTAGTGAGGGTGTGTGTGGGAAGTGGGTAGATATTATTATAGGTGTCACTACAATAGCTCATAACTATACTCCTAGATCTGGTACTAAATTCAAAAACTTTACATTTTCAGCTTTGATAATGAATAAGATGAACTAATTTTCACAAATTAAAACTTAAAACATAAAAAAGAAATATTGGTTCACTTACATAAACATGGAAATTTTAATTTTAGAGTTTTAGAGAATTAATACCAACTCATATCAAAATTTTATTCATAAACAACTAGTTTATAAAGATGAACTTCATATCTCATTATGTCCAACTTTTATTATTTCACATTAGGTCATCAATATCATCCTTGTAAAATACCTTATAGATATAATTTGTTCAGACACATTCTTTATAACCTAGGGAAGAGGATACATAATAAGGGAGAGCTCAAATTATTAGTAAGGTTGAACATAAGCATTAATAATTGAATTTCATCAATGAGTATAGTAAGTTCATAAGGGTATAACGATATAATCAAAGAGCATAAGCGAATCATAAAATAACTCATACCCATCAATACCTCAATCATAAAATATGAAAATATGGAAAAGGAAAGAGTCACCATAATAAAAAATAATGATCCATTAGATATCAATCTTGATCATAAGAAACATTATAAACCCATAGTAAGCATAAAAAATGTGTTAGTATCTTGGAACGTTTTCCTTCATGATTCTTGTTAAAACCATGTCATAAATAACTAGAGCCCTATTAAATCCATAGGATAAACCCTCAAGTAACTCCCCCCTTCTTTACTCTCAAGACAAGGTACATTACCCAATGCATTAGAATGCTATCTAGATGCAGCCATCATATAATCTATAATGGGATCACCCAATGCTATTTGGGCCAAACCATCATATAAGCTATAATAAGATCATCTAATTCTATCTGGGTTTCCCCATCCTATAATATGTAAAGGGCTCACCCAGTGCTATTTGGGTCACCCCATCATATAAACAATTTCCAAGAACCACAACATGAACATAGTATAAATATCTTTTCTTTCATCATAAAATTCATAAAAACAATCATTATTCCTTTCATAACTTGGTTAACCCATAGAAAAGAAACAGGTTCTATAAAAATATTTTTGAAACATGATTAACCTATGAAAAATAAATTTTTTCTATGACAGTCCCTTTGAAACATAATTAACCCATGGAAAACAAAGGGGTACCATAATAATCTCTTTAAAACAATTTTAAAATACAGAAAGGAAATGGGTTTCATAAAAGTCTCTTTGAAACTATATTAATCCATCTAGAGAAAGAATTGGGATGGTATTATTACAAAATATCTCCAATGGATCATAAGTAAAAAAAAGTTTTTTTATTTCAATGAATGAAAATATCACTAAAATATCATTAAAAACATTTCTTGAGAAAAATATCCTTTCAATTTTGAAAAATATTTTTTAAAACATAAAATAATTTGAAAATAATTTTCTTTGAAAATAACTCTGAAAACTTATAAAATAATGTTTAAAAAAAAATTTAAAACATTTATTAAGTAAAATATTCTTTCGTATTAGAAAACAATTTTTAAATCATTTTGTAAAATATTTTTATAAAACATGGTTTTGGAAGAAAAATATTTTTTGGTCAAAAAAGATGATTTTTAATAAAAAGATTCTTTTAGACTTTTGAGTAAATAAAGAAAGATAAATGAAGGTAAAAAATTTATTCTCATGAAATAACCATAGTAGAATAATATTAATTAGTTTCTTGAGAGTTATATCTTAATATTTCATCATTGGAATCAAAATCATAAAAAATAACAATAAACAATGAGATTGTAACATAAAACTCTTATCGCCTTGGTAACTTTGAATTGTATGACTCATGAAAGAGATATCATCAAACAAATATGTAAATACTAATAATTTTAATTATAAATATTATAAAATACATTCATGGGAACTATAAACACCACATAAAATAATTATGTGGTGAACATGGCATGTGTCTCACAAAAGTAAAAAGTGAGACAGAAATCCTTTACCTTAAGTCTTCCTTGTCATGGTGTTCTCTGAAACCCTAGATGAAGCTCGGGGATGATTTCCCTCCCCTTCCAGAAGGTGGGAGGGAGGCAAAGGACCGGGTCTCACAGCCTCCAACACCGTAGAAGCCATTCATTCATTTCTCAAACCCTAACTACCTTCTGGATTTCCTGACAATTTCTTTATGCCCGAAAGTTCCTGATCTTCATTAGGGTGATCCTCAGCTACTGATCTCTTCATCCGAGTTATTTGAATCTTCGAGTCACTTAGATTTAACGATGGTAGCATGCTTTGATCGGAGAAGGCCCTCGGTCGATGATTTCGACCGTTTCATCTTCGGAAAGTGGGATTTGCAAGAGTGCGCTGTTGTTGGTCTTCTCGACAGTCGCCAATTCATGATTCACTTTTCCTCAGAGGATAATTTGATCCGCGCCTGTTCCAGTGCCCCTCATAGATGCAACAGATGTCGGTTCTTCCTCCTTCACTGGTCGTTTGATTTATACATGAATCGTGATCCGTCAACCACTGCGGCATGGGTTAGTCTTCCACAGCTCCCTCTTCCGTTTCAAAATCCTGCAATTATTCGCATGATTGGTAATATGGTGGGGCACTTTCTCTGTTCTGATGTTTGTACGTCCACCATAAGTCATCCGGTGAATCCTCGACTCTGTGTGGAGGTGGACATTGTAAGGCCCGCGGTCAATTGGGTATGGATCACTGTTGGTGAGGAGTTCAGATGGAGGTAGCCCGTGATTTTCGAATCTTGGGTAGGATACTGTAACACCTGCTGTCGTCTGGGGCATATGGCGTCGAACTGTCACTCTGAGGTGCTGAACAGAAGGTCCTATAACCTAAAGGAGAGGGTGGATGATTCCTCTAGGCTGAGATTGGTGTATGTTGTGGGTGTGGCCTCTGGAAATGTGGAGGAGAATCGGTCTCCAGTGCCTTTGAAGAGCTGTGCAGAGGCCCCTTCGAATCTTGATGTGTCTACTGTGTTCAGCAGGCTTCGACATGACCTGCAGTTGGGTGATGGGGTGCTTCATGCTAATACCAAGGAGGCTTCTGGTTCTGGTGAAGGGGGACGTACTATAGGTGCAAACATTGTTGGGAGGTAGTTGCAGCATGAGGTGTGTGTGTCTATACCTACTGAAAAGGCTAGAAATTGGTGAAAGGAAGTAGTGATTGTGGTAAATGGAATGTTGGATGATGTTGGAAGAGGTAGTGATACTATGGGGGTTTCATATGTTAGTAATGGGGTGCAAGGAAGGTATGTGATTGATGGAGAGGTGGGCTTCACAGTTGCTACTTCCAATCAGTTCCAGGAGTTGGAAAAGGAGCTGGTAGAGGAGGGAACTTTCATGATTGAGATGCAGCATGAGGCTCCTTCACAGGAGAGAGGCAATGGGTCAAAGGATATACTGCAGGGGACTTTAGTTCATCCAGAGTCTCCGGAACAGCCACGGTGCCTTACTGTGATTGACACCAATGGTCAATTCCAGCAGCGTCGTGGAGGGAATGATAACTTTCAGCAGGTTCGTATCCATGGAAAGTGGGGGGATTGCTATGAGAATGATCAAGAAAATTATGGAGGTATGATCAAGCCTTATTTTAGTGATGTGGTACAAGGTGGGAAGGCGAAGGTGAGTGGGGCTCAAGAAGTCTTGACTGCTCCTCCGCGACGCAGTTCAAAGAAAGATTACTCCTATTTGCCAAATCCGTTAGTCACTAGGTCCTCTGGTGGCAACGAGGAGCTCTTATCCTTGGAGCAGATGAATCTGCAAAGGAAATATGCTAAGGTTCTGAGGCATTATGAAATCCCGGAATGGGAAATGGCCATAGTGGAGGAGGATTATGGATATGGGTATGGGTTTTGTAACATGTAAGTTCCTTTCTTTTTGCCTTTTGATGCTTGTCTACTGTACTTTTCATTTACTTTAATAAATGGTCAGGGGGTTATCCCCTGGCTGAGATTTTCTGGTAAATAATAAACATGTGTTAATTATTTAATTTCTTTAGAACATTTCTACAGTTTATTATTACTTTTATTTCACTTATTAATATGTCATATATAATTACTTAATCAATTAAATTTGTGTCGAATGTTTTGACCATATTCAACATGTGTGTCAAAAACAACTTAGGTGGGTTAACTTTGGTAAAAGAGGTAATTATTTAACCATATTTGAAATAATTATCATGAAATAATTATAATATTTATACATAAATTATAATTTATAAATCCATCATGAAATATGGTTATGAGAAATGAACTAACATCATGATCATGGAGACAGTAGGTCGTACATACCCATAAGTAGCGTTTTCATTTTTCAATAATAATTATAGAAATAATTTAAGTAATATTTTATATTTATTTAATGATAATTATAACGACCCATAATTTACATACATTTTTATTACTTCAGAATTGAATCATACTTATTACAATATATAAAAAAATCATGAAAGGACCATATAGGTATAGTGTCTTTAGAAACTGGGAAACATAAACAACTGGTTCATAAATCATCTACACTGTCTCCCTTTTATTTTATCCTATATAGAGTCCCTTTTGGAATATCTTACTTAATACCCTTCTTCCTGACCTGGGGAAAAGAAAACATACAAAAGGGTGAGCTCAAATTCTCAGTAAGGGTAAACAAAAGAAATATCAATCACATCATATTCATAAGAACATAACATTTTGAAAATCTTAACCTGCAAAAGAGATCATAATATCATAACATGGTATAAATCATGGTAGTGAAATGTGATCCCAATAATAATAAAATGAAACTTTTTGGAATACACATATAATCATAGAGAATCATTTCTTAGTAGTCAAGACTCATTACCAAGACTGTCCTAGCGGACAAAGTCCATTTCTGAACTGAGCTCACTCCTCGTTTCAGTCCTGAATCATTAAACCAGATTAACCTGTCTTTCTAGCCATGTCTATCTCATGAGATATAAATCGTTACCCAATGCATTGGAGGGATATATATGTCCCACCCATCTCATAATGATACCATTCTTATGTGTGCCACAAAATCATAAATCATAGCATAACCCGTGTAATAAAAATGGGATTCTTAAACATCATGCAATCATGACATAATCCATATAAGATAAAAGGACATCATAAAATTAATTCCACCATAAAATAATCAAATCAATGTAAAAATAGGGATAGAAACAGAACCCTATATTATCTTAGATGGAAAATAATTTTGATAAAACACTTGAACTCCATTCTTGATGAAAATATCCTTTCTACTTCAAAAACATTTTTCCTTTCTTAACATGTCATAAAATTTTAAACTAAAAGAATTTGATTAAAAATAAACTTGAAAACTTGTAAAGTAAGAATAATGAAAATAATGTTCTAAAAATTCATTCATGCCGTATAAGTTAAAAAAACATTCTTCTCATACTTTGGCCGGAAAAGTCAAAAAGTACCTCGTACAAAAAATGATAAAAGACTCCTTTCATATCTTTTACTAAAAACTCACCGAAGGGTAAAATTGTATTTAAAAAATTGTAGTAGGATAGAAATAATATTACATATTTATGAAACATGGATGTGGATGATAAATACACCCCAGTAAATATCAAAGTATAAACAATCTCGGATAAAAATGAGATTGTGATATTTTCTCTTACCTTAGGTCCGATATGCTTCGTATGTATCTGAACCTCCTATATAATGATTTAAATAATGTCATTGACTTATTAAAGAATCATATTCATTGTTATGATATCATACATGGTCATATTCTTATCTTTTTATTAGTAATATTTGATTGTTACTTGTTATTCGGGTGTTCATTACTTTATGTTCTTATGGATGTCTTGTCGAATAAATTCTTATTCTTCTTTTTAGGTTATAGATACCTGATTTCCAGAATGTTATTAGTGTAACATATATCATATTTATTCATTAAATTCATTTATATATTCATTATTCAACTAGGATCATGTAGAACAAGTCGCATTACATCGTGGAGACGGTAGGTCATACGTGCGCACGAGCGATGATATCGTTCCCATGATCGTGGAATTGTATTTAAGTGTATGTATACTATTTAAGAATCAATATCACTTTAAATTAATCGTATATAGTTATTATTTACACCATTATACCCATCCAAGTAAGGTGGTGGTGGAAAACAGATTACACCACGGCGTGGAGACGGTATTCCGTACGTACGCACGCGCGGTGATTTCATTTTCCGTAGGATGGATAGATGGTGAAATAGGGTTGTTTCATATTTATAATAACATATCAGTATATGATTGATACTACTGTTATTACTTCATAATAAAACAACTAAATAATAGGAAGTATAAGAAGAAATAAATTTGAAAGAATTGGTAATGGATATTACCTCTTCTTCGACACGCCTCTTTGAAACCTCCTCTTAGGGCACTAAAATTGGTCTTTGAAGAAGACCATGATATCTAAGATGTTTATAGGGAAGTGTATAAGAGAAATTTGAAGGGTTTTTCTGAGCTTTAAGTCTCAAAGTGGTGTGAGGAGGAGAGGGAGGAGGTGCCCTTTTATAAGGGAGGAGAGGGGCACCTTAGGAAAAACTTAAAATATTATTTTATTATAAAGTCATATTCGGTTTTTAATAGCTCCAAATTGAATTATTTAGAAGCTAAGGTGGTGATGGGTCGAAATCCTCTCAACCAATAGATTTTATACAAGTTTAGGTTACTATTTTAACCTTATCATTTAGATTTAACTTTAAGTTAAATAATTTTACTTTTACCGTGTCTTCTTGTTTTCTTACACTATATGGTTAATAAACTTACTATAACAATCCAAACGAACCCCAAGTGATTCATTATTAATATATATAACCTTATCTAAATCATTTTTCCAAACCTTATATTTTTAAGAATAAAATAATAATATAATATTTGTTTTAAAAACTATTTTATGTCAATTTTGACACTATTTGGTACTTGATTTTTGTGAAAATCATAACAGCATGATTAGTTAGAAAAAGTTAATTAAATAAATACTAACATGTCATATTAACCTATAAAATTATTTTAATTCATAAAAAGTCTTAAATTACATTTATTTGGGTATTCGTAATATTAATTATGTTAATATTTCATTAATAAGGTAATTATTGCATCATCATTGTGTCATAAATGAATTAAATTATTTAATGTCTAAAAATTATAAATAAAATACCATTATGTAGCAAATATTTTTAGATTTATAATGAATATTTATAGTCGAAATTATCTTATGTATAACCCTATATTAAAAAAATTAGTTATTAAACTTTGATTTTAACTATTTTAACTCTTCTTTAAATAAAATAATAATAAATTTCCTAATCTAATCCAAGTGGACCTAAATGGTCATATGTTATTCCTAAGGTTGATTTTGGTCAAATTAGACTTATCCAATAGAATTAGGACATGTGTTAGGGTAATAATAATATCATTTTTACCCTTAATTACCCAATTTACTTTTAACCGTGGTAAAAAAAGTAAAAAGTTATTATTCACCAAAAATTATGTTTATCTTATTGAACCACATTTTACTACTTAATATTAACATTTTCTCTTGGATTTTTTAAATTCCACTCACAAAAGCGGTAAAATTTAGTTTTATGTAAATTTTCAAATTCTCCTAGGAGGTGGGTAAAAGAAGGTGAAAAGTTCAATAAAATTTTTATATATTTAAAATTATTATAAAATGACTCCAATGAATTACATTGAACTTATATAGGTATTAAGTATAAATTTTGACCTAAAATAAATTTAAATAAAATAAATAATTATTTAAATAAAAAATTCGGTTTTTAAATAGTAACCCAGTGTTTTCACTATTCATCAAAAATTGAAAGTTTTCATAAAAATACCAAAAATTCACCCTATGCTAATTTAGATATTTTGAATCCAAAAATGAAGTCCATTTTGAAAGATCAAATTTATAAAATTTCAAAAATTGGGTATTACTATTCATAACGGCTAGTTTATATAATATTTTAATAACATATCGTTGTTTAGTGAAACTCAGTATTGCGTACAACGCAAGCTATCAAGGAAGGTTGCTCTTGCGTGTAAAGAAAGCCAAGACAGTGTTGTGTGTAGTGAAAGATTCCTTTATATAACATTATACATAAAAATAAAATATTTCTCATAAAATCTCGAGTGTTACAATAATAATATAATAAATACCATATTATTTAATTATATATATTTATATATATAATTATTGTGATGTGATGGTGAAAAAAGGAATCACATCACTTTGAAGGGGCGGTAGTCCACATGTCCACGAACGACGTTATCATTTTTTTTAGTGAGTGAAAAGGTAAAAAAGAAAATGATATATTATATTTAAATAATGATACATATGTCATGAATATAATAAATATTTCATTTATATCGCATATATTTATTATCATTTCCCTTATTACCATCCATGTAATATGTTAGTGAAAAATGAATAGCATAGCTTTGTGAAGTGGTAGTCCACCGTACACACGGGAGAAATTACCGTATCCCTTACAGAATGGAAACTAAAATGGTATATATGATATAATTACTCAATATGTATAATTATGTTATAAATATCATATATAAACTTTATATCAATCATAATATCCAACCTTGAAATGTGGAAACGGAAAAATGAATGACATCATTTCGCGAGGCGACAATCCGTTATACACACAAATGATGATTTTATAACCCATTTTATGGAATTATGTGTGTTTTTTGGTTAAAAACATAACATAAAAACATATTAGTATATATAAGAAAATAATTTTATTATATAATTATTTTACAATTATATTTAATGGGTTAAATAAAGAAACAAAATGCTCGTTAATGAATGTTACATCTTTTTTGGGTAACTCCTTTTGGTTTGCACCAAAGGCCTTCCTTAGTTGGATTTCTTCCCAAAGTAAGGCCTCTAGGATGATATTAGGAAATATTGTAAGTTAACTTTATAGGTATTTTTCTAAAAAAATATGTTTTAAAGTGTGAATATAGGGGGATAGTGGGTGGCCTTTAATAAGTGGGGTGAATGGCGCACTTGCAATGTTTTTGAAAGAGTGAATTCCATCTATATTTTTTTCATGCCACCAGGCCCAAATAATTGTAAATTATTCATAATAGAATTTATAAGGTATAAATATGATCATAAAAAGGGTTTTGGATAATTTTATAGGTCATTATTTCCCTTAAGTTTAAATTTTAATCCCTCTGTAAGCTTGTTTTTACTTTAATCACTGTGAATAATTTTAACTATTTTCACATATAATTATAGTCAAAAATTAAGTTAACTATATCATAAATTATAAATTATTAGGATTAAAATTATAAAATCAATTTTTCCTAATTAAATTCACATAAGCAATGAAATTTAATTTAATATTAATCCCACAGACGCGGTAAGACAATAAGCTTTTAAGAATAGTATTTTTTAAGAAAATAAGATTATATATTAACTCTGTGACTAATAATAATAATTGTATGAAAATTAATTAATACTTACTAATATATATTTTATAAATTAAATTTAAAATATTCCCCATTATTTATTATTTTAATTAATTAAAATGAAGAAACATTATGCATTTTAAAACAATTTTTAGAAAACTGCATTTTTAAACCGAAAAACAAACTTATACTAAAAACCAATATAAAGTTGATTAAAAGTAATTAAATGAATTAAATATAAATAATCAATAATAATGTTACTTAAAAAATATTCAAAACTTGTTTTTAATTTTAAATTACTTAATTTATTGAAAATAAAAGTCATTTTTACAAAAATTAGTATTTTTCACTATTCACTGAAAAATCAATATTTTCTGAAAAGTTCAAAAAATTTACCCAATTTAAATTTCAGTATTAAGATTCCAAAAATGAGTTTAATTTTATCAAATACATTTTCTAAATGTTTTGAAAATTTATTATAATATTTTTTTCATGAAAAGAAACTAAAATAATTTTTGAACAAAACATGTTTTTGAAGAATAAAATCAGTTTACTAAAAATTAATTGATTATTTAATAAACATTTATCAATGATTTATATTTATAAAAACATTTATATATATATAATAAATTAGTTAATACTATTCATATCTACCAATTTAATGATTTTGTTATAACATTAATATATATCATGGTCCATTTAAGTTCAGTGTTACGTGTTGAACACACTATCGAACATAAAAAAGTCATAGGATTGCATGTAATGAAAGATAAACTAAGTGTTTCATTTAATAAAAGATGAAAATAATATTGTGTGTAACACATGATAAACTTATTTTTGCATTTCCTTTATATAATAAAAAATAATTTTCTTCTTTTAAAATCTCAAGGTGTTATATACTCTCCTTATTAATAAATTAGGACATAAAAATTTGAACATTATCTCAGTAATAAAAGGCTAGATATTTGAAAATAATTTTTTTAAAAACCCCATTGTAAAAGGGGTTAATTGAACATCATATTAATAATAAATAAATTTAAGTGCAAAGTTCATATGGAATAACACATAACTAGGTTTCCAAATAGGAGAACATAGGTGGGAATAGAGGAAATACATAAATAATTATAGAGAGTGATTTAGTTCATTGATCAAAATAAAGTGAATAATAAATAGAAATTTAAGGGCCTCAAAACCATAAACTTAGGATGATCAAAAAGACCATTGGTTCAATATAATTGAAGGTACTATGATAACATTTTAGTTTCAAGATACTTTTCCTAGAGTTGAGGTATTCACTTACCATATAGACTATGATAATATGGAAATATACTTACTTGATTAGAAAATTTTCATACTTTAATAAATTTCCACCACAATCTCATATTTTTCTCCAACCTGAAGCACAGAAATCAAATTTTAAATACAACATAACTATAAAAAGGGATAAAAGGTTATTCCTTCTATCTTTAAACATTAATCAAAACCAAAATGGTTAGAATATAGTAAGATAAAAAAAAATAAACCTTTATGCATTAATCTATAAACTTTAATAGTAATACCTAATGTTAAAAAAAATTAGTTCATAAAAAACTATCCATAAGATTCTTCAAACCTTTCCTGACTATTTTTGAAACCCAAAGATTAAAAGTATTGTATCATATATTCTTCCAAGATAAATCAACCATTATTCCTGAAATAAAATCTCATATGTTCCTGAAATAAACTTAATATCTACCTGTAAAAACATCCTACTATCTTGGACACCACATAGGCCAATGGTAGGCATGAAACCCTTATCATTCTTCAATCATGGGCTTTAGCCCCACCGCCTTTTTTTATGTGATGGGTTATCACCCAGCATATGGGTTGTCATTTTTTATCTAATCCTAAAAAATAATTTCTCCCTAAATAATACTTCATGTTAATCCTAGGGGTTACAAATACCTAAACCTAATAAAATTTCTCCCAAAATTTCATTAATAACTATAAAATTTTTACTACTTAAAACCTAAAATGTGATTTCTAAGACTTTGAACTTATGATCAACCTTAATATTATATACCTATAATGGTTTCCATAACTCTTAAGATAACCGCACATGAAAACAAACTAATATAAAAATTTATCTAACCCTTATGTGATACCAAATATAACATCCTATAACCCACACTCTCAAATCTGGTGCTAAATTCATAAAATTTACATTTTCATCTTTGATATTGAAGAAGTTGAACCAATTTTCACCAATAAAAACTTAGAACATCGAAAAGAAATATTGGATCACTTACATACCCATGTACCTTTTAGGTTTAGTGATTTAGATAATTAGTACCAACTCATATTAACTTGGATTCATAAACAAATGGTTCATAAAGATGAATATCATCTCCCATTACACCCAGCTATTATTATTTGACATTAGGTCATCAACATCATCCTTTTGAAATCCCTTATAGACAAAATTCATTTAGCCTCATTATTTATAACCTAGGGAAGAGTAAACATAATAAGGGTGAGCTCAAATTCTTAGTAAGTGTAAGCATAAGTATTAACAATTACATTCTATAAATGAGAATAATAAGTTCATAAGGGTATAATGACATAATCAGAGAGTATGAGTAAATCCTAAAATAACTCATACCTATCAGCACTTAGATCATCAAATATGAAAACACGGAAAATTAAATATTCATAGGAATCAATAATCATAAACCATGTGATATCAATCTTGATTATAAGAAACATTATAAAACCATAAAAAGCATAAAAATGTGTTGTTATATTGGAAAATTTTTATTCATAAATCATGTTAAACTCATATCAAAAATAAATGGAGCCAGGTTCAATCCATTATAGAAACCCTTAGGTAAATTCATCCTTCTTGCCTCTTAAGATATGGTTCAGTACCCAATGCATTGGATCGTTATTTGGTCCACCCCAATGTATAAGTTGTAACTGAATCACCTAGTGCTATCTAGGTCACCCCATCAAATAAGTTGTAATGGGATCACCCAATGCTATTTAGGCCTCCCCATCATATAAAAAAAATTCAAGAACCACAACATAAAAAAATTAAAAAATATCTTTCATTTCATCATAAAAATCATAAAAACAATCATTATTCCTTTCATAACATGGAAAATAAATAGGTTACATAAAAATATCATTAAAACATGATTAAACAATAGAATAGAAATGGGTTCTAGAATAATATCTTTGAAACATGATTAACCTATGTAAAATAAATGGGCTTTACAATAATATCTTTGAAATGTGATTAACCCATGGAAAAGAAACGGGTTCCGTAACAATTTCTTTGAAACAATATTAATTCATCCAGGTAAAGATTTAGGATGGTATCATTATAAAATATACCAAATGGATCATAAGTAACAACAATGGTTTTTGATTTTGATTAATTGATATACCATTAAAATATTATTAAAAATATTTCTTGAGGAAAATATCCTTTCCATTTTGGAAAATAGTTTTTACAACATAAAACATTTTAATAATCATTTTCTTTGAAAATAACCATACAAACTTATAAAATAATATTTATAAATAATTTAAAATATTTCTTGAGTAAAATATAATTTCTTATTTGAAAACATTTTTTAAAACATTCTTGAAAATATTTTTAAAAAATATGGTTTAGTAAGAGAAAGAGTTTTTGACCGAAAATGCAGTTTTTAATAAAAAACTTATTTTGAACTCTTGAGTACATAAAGAGAGTAAAATGAAGGTAAAACATTTATTATCATTAAATAAATATATTATAATAATATTCATGAGTTTTTTTAGATTTATTTCATGATATTTTATCATAGGAACCATAATCATAAAAAATCCTGAAAAATGGTGAGATTGTAACATAAAACTCTTACCACCTTGGTAACTTTGAATAATAATCCCCATGAAAGAGAGATCATAAATTGGATATTTAAAGACCAATAATTTTGATTCCAATCATCATAAAATACATTCATGAGAATTATATATACCATATAATAGAAACATGTGGTGAACATGGTATGTGTCTCACAAAAGTAAAAAGTGAGATAGAAATCCCTTACCTTGAGTATGACTGGTCACATGTGTATTTTTATTCCTGAATAATAAACTTATGTTAATTATTTACTTTATTGATAACCTTTTTCAATTTTATTATTACTTTTATTTCACTTATTAACATTTTATATATTATTTCTTAATCAATTAATTTTACATCGGATGTTTTGACCATATTAGGATTGTGTGTCAAAAACGACTTAGGTGGGTTGACTATTGTTAAAGAAATCATTATTTAAAAATATAAAAAAAATAATCACAAAATAATTATTATATTTATCTATAAATTATAATTTTTAAAGTGTTTGTGAAATATGGTTATGAAAAATTAACTAACTTTTCGATTATGGAGACGGTAGGTCATACGTACGCATGAGTAACGTTTCCATTTTCAATGATCATTGTAGAGAGAAGGTAAGTAATATTTTATCTTTATATAATTTTAATAATATAATAAATACCATATTATTTAATTATATATACTTATATATATCATTCTTGTGATTTAGTAGTGAAAAAAGGAATCGCATCGCATCAGGGAGGCGGTAGTCCACACATCCACGAACGATGTCATCATTTTTTGAGTGAGTGAAAAGGTAAAAATAAAATTATATATTATATTTAAATAATGATAAATATTTCATGAATATAATAAATATTTCATTTATATAATATATATTTATTATATTTACCCTTATTACCTTCCATGTAATGCATTAGTGAAAAATGAATCACATCGCTTCGTGAGGTGGTAGTCTGCCATACACATGAGTGACGTTATCATATACCTTATGGAATGGAAGGTAAAGAGTTATATATGATAGAATTAATATATATGTATAATTATTTTATAAATATCATATCTAAACATTATATCCATCTTCATACCCAACCATGAGATGTGTTAATGGAAAAATGAATGACATTGTTTCGCAAGGCGGTAGTCCATCGTACACACAAATGATGATTTCATAACCCATTTGATAGAAGTGTGTATGGTTGTAGGTGTCACCATTAATATATATATAACTAATTATATATAATATAATAATGTGATTATATCAAATTGGTATAATAATAATTGAAGGGGTATAGAAATAAAAAAATGCTCATTGATGAATGTTACCTCTTCTTGGGTAACTCCTTTTGGTTTGCACTAAATTCCTTCCTTTGTTGGATTTCTGACAAAATTAAGGATTATAGGATGATAGGAGGGAGGTATATAAGTTATTTTTTTAGGTATTTTATGAACCAAATAGGTTTAAAATTGTGATTATATGGGGAGAGTAGGTTTCATTTTATAAGTGGGGTAAGTGTCACACTGGTAATTATTTTGATTGAGTGAATTCTACCCACATTTTTTCATTCAAACAGGACCAAATAATGGTTCATTATCAATAATATAATGTATAATTTAGAAATATTTCTATAAAATGGGTTTTTTACAAGTTTCTAAGTCATTTTTTCCCTTAAGTTTAAATTATAATCCCTCAGTAAGCTCGTTTTTACTATAATGGATGTGATTAATTTTAACAGTTTTTACTAATCGTTATAGTAAAAAATTAAGTTAAAATTATTATATATTATAAATAGTGATAATTAAAAATATGGAATAAATTTTTGTAAATTCAATTCACATAAGTGGAAAATTTTAATTTAATATTAATCCTGCAGATGTGGCGAGACAGCTGATTTTTAATAAGAGTATTTTTCTAGAAAAATATGATTTTATATTAACTCTATGACTAATAATAATCATCACATGAAAATAAATTAATATTTAATTAAATATATTATAAATTTAATTTAAAATATTTCCCATTATGTATTATTTTAATTAATTAAAATAGAGAATTATTATGCATTTTAAAATTGTTTTTAGAAAACTCCATTTTTAAACTCAAAAATAAACTTATACTAAAAACTAATATAAAGTTGATTAAAATTAATTAAGAGGGTTGAATATAAATAATTAATACTTATGTTACTTTAAAAAATATTCAAAACATATTGGGAATTTTAAATTACTTAATTTATTGAAAAGAAAAAACTTTTAACAAAAAACGGTATTTTTCAATATTTATTGAAAAATCAATATTTTCTAAAAATATCAAAATTTAACCTAAAGTAAATTTTGATATTCCAATTTAAAAAACGAATTTAATTTTATCAAATAAATTTTATAAAAGTTCCAAATTATTATTATTATATTTTTTTCATGAAAAATAATAAAAATCATTTTTGAAGAAAACATATTTTTGAAGAATAAAATAACTTTAATAAAAATTGATTGATTATTTACTAAAAATTTATCAATAATTATATTTATTAAGACATATATATATATTATAAATTATTTAATACTATTCATACCCACTAATTTAATGGCTACGTTATAATAGTAATATATATCATGGGTCGTTTAAGTTTGGTGTTTCTTGTTGAACATGCTATTGAACATAAAATATCAGGGTTTCATGTAACATAAGATAAATTGAGTATATTATGTAACACAAGATAAACATTGTGTTGTGTTTAATGAAATATAAACTCTTTTTTGTCCTTTATTCTATGGAAAATAATTTTCCTATTTTAAAATCTTGGGGTGTTACATTCACCTTAGAATCAAAATTGACGATGAGCCTGATATGGCCATGGTGACTATGATAGGTCATGTACTTGAGAGGATGAACTTGGACTTTTGGGATAAGTTTGGGTAGATAGGAAACCCCATAAATATATATAGTATAAGGAAATTTAGGTGGGATTCAGTACCCACTGATATCTATTTAGATGCATGGGATGCCTTGGACACACTCATTGGATCAAGTCTTCATGCTTGATATCAGTTTGTATTTCCTTATACTCAATCCTTAGAATCAAGGATAACATATGTGACCCTCCCATTTAGACTTTAGGCTTGGTTTTAATTCCTTGTACATGTTCCTTGTATTCCGATTTGATATGGTTTGTATTTCCTTGTACTTGATCCTTGGAATTAGGGATAAGTGATGTGACCCTCCCAATTGGCCTCCAGGATTATTTTAGAATACCATGGACATGTTCCTTGGATTCAAATATGATATGGTTTGGATTTCATTTTACTTGTTCCTCATAATTGGGGATAAGGGATACAGCCCTACCAGGTGGCCTTCAGGCATGATTTATATTTCTTAGGGCGTGATATTAGGAATCATCTATTGATCATGATACTAATATATTTATTTAGAATTGCTCATAAGAATCATCCATGGGCTTGATATTGGTTATAACAGTTACATGATGTGATCACAAACACTTCAGAACTAGCCAAATTAAGTTTAGGTCAATCCCATGTTTTTCATTTGAAATCTAGGATCAATCATGGTTATTCATTTTTTATTTTATAATTATGTATTTATTTATATGATCATATAATATCTGTACACCCTAAATTTACTTGTTATGAATAAAACCATATTATTTGTGTCCTAATGAGTTATACTCATACCTTTCTCGAGAATCCATGTCACTTGGATACCCAAGTAGTATTTAATACTTATGGGTTTAGTTTGGGTAGAGGATCAGGTTTAAATCATTCAACTGGATAGTCTTAGATCGATTAAGGAGATGGATGGGGTATGACTAAAGGATATGGTATATCCTACAATATTTTATTCTCTTATTTATATCTTGAATATGATTGAACCAATGCTTTATTACTCTATGTGTTCTATAATGACCATGAATTTGTATGACTATATTCTTCTACATGTTAATTTATTATATCATTTTTATTGTGTATTGCTTCCGCATACTCTAATTTATTATTATAGATGATGTTTGGTTATTTTATTATTATTTTTCACTCTGGTATGGGGCTGTAGTCTCACTATGGTAATGCCCAAGAACCACGCTACTTGTTGATATCCTCTAAGACACTTGGAGGTACATCTGGGGTCACATGGTGACCTAGTCTAGTTACTGTTCAAATTGAATCAGGGAGAGGATGTTACAAAGTACTATTATAGATTCTAGGTTACTGATATCATAGAATGTATCTGAGTTTTTTTATTTTATTACTATTTGGGGATATGGTATCCAGGTGATCTAGGAATGTATCAAATCCTATGATGGATATCATATTAAATAATCATAAACACCTTTTCTAGTAGAAAATACAGGTTACCAAGGATACATTATTTTTTCTTGGTTTTTTCTTTTATAGTTGTATAATTTCACCTATCATGACACACTTGAGTTTTCTTAGATTTATATATTATTGATTTTTGGATTTTTTTCCCATTGGAAAGTGTCCATGTACATGAATCATATTTGGAACATGGTATTCACATGACATACTTCTAGTTATGTGTGACTGATTTCACTAGTGATGTGGGTTTTATTGTTTAAAGTTTTGGTAAAAATTTATATTGAATTTTCCCATTTAAATTAGTGGTGGAGTTCTACTCAACAAGGCCATAGTATATTATCTTATTATGATAGGTCATGTAGATATTATATAGTTATTCCCATTAATGATATCCATGGAGTCCCTCTCATATGGTATGTATAGTGTTCCTAGTGGGTCGGTGTAGGAATTTTATGTATCAGTGATATACCCATTGTGGGTGATTGGAAAAAAGGTTTTTTATTTAAAATGAAAATAACCAATATGGTGTTTTCTTGTGTAGTTTCTTGTAGGTTTTATACATAACTAAATTAGGTAACTCTGATATACTTGAAATTTATTTTGGTAGGGAAATGTTTATATATATATATATATATATATATATATATATCTTTTGGGATGAGATGTTGATCCTCAAGGGGGTGATTATTGTATGTGAAGGCCCAATGAGGATTATTCTAATAATGTGATCCTTGAGGTGGTGGCTCTCATATGTGGATCCTAGTGAAGATTATCATGATATTTTTGGTTCTCAATGGGGAATTCTCATATGTAGATGCCTAGTGAGGGTTAGTTTCCTAGTGGGTAGATGAGTTGTCATATAATTCTTGATATACACATGAGACCTTAGAGTGGGTAGTTTGTAAAGTGAGTTATCTTGTTCTATTTGATATGGGAATAGGGAGCTGTTTCTCATGAGTTAAGACCTATGAGGGATCTGGTTTATGGGATATGTGGGTGAGCATAGTGGCCTTAAGATATGTATCAGGATGTTTGTGAGATAAGATTTATGGTTTAAATGGTATTTGTTGTGTATAAGGGTAACCTGAGAAAATGGTTATTCGGGATCTATGTGAGACTTAGAGACATAAGAACAGGTAGATAATTTAGGTTATAAGATCAATAAACATGAGGTTCTACAGTTTATATAGTATAGGTATAAGGATGCCTTGATTTTTCATGATTAAAAGTACTCATAGTGCTAGTGCTTATGTTATCATGGTTGGTTTCAGAGGGTGGGACCGGTCAAGTGCCTGGCCCTATTGATTTTGGGCATGGTTCCCAATGATATGTTGAATTATGATCCAATATAGACTGATCTAGGATTAGTAGAGTGTGAGTAGATAGTTTCGGTTTAGTGATGATTCCCAAGTATGCTAGAGACCATGCAGTAGATACTGACATAGGAAAAATGCCTTATTTTAAAGATGAGTGTCAAATATGATTCAGGATAGATGTGATCTACATGAAATTGGATCATGGTTGGTGATTAGGTGTGTGATCCTAGTTTTGGTGTTTTATGTCTCATGGGAGCAGTATCAAGTTATGTGATTAGGAGGTATTAGATCGTGCGCTCATTGGTTTTATATGAGATTGAGGTAGTATGTATCGGTGGCATGTGCTATCATTGAGAGATGGATCAATGATAAGTCATGTGTGGGCCTAGGACTAGGGGTTTTAATGAAATGTGGGTGGGAATGGTTTGCTAAGATTTTTTATAAGATTGGAATTGTTTCTTTTTGGTGATAGGTGATAATGGAGGTAGATCATGGTTTTGTGATGTAGTCAACCTAAGTGTATGAATTGAAAGTATTTCTAGGGATGTGTGAGGATATAACCTATTAAGTTTTCATTAAATGATTTTTGTATAATGGAATCTATATAGTGCTGAGAACACCACTTTTTATTGGAGGGTGTGATTATAAATAGAAATTTGATAAGTTATGAGGATGGTATTCCCAGTAGGCTAGGAACATGTATCTATTGATGTTTCACATTAGAAATCGAGTATGATATGTATGGAAATGTCCAACCATTATAGGTGATAATGGATGGGCATGA
Source organism: Viscum album (assembly GCA_963277665.1). NCBI lineage: Eukaryota > Viridiplantae > Streptophyta > Magnoliopsida > Santalales > Viscaceae > Viscum > Viscum album. Next base: position 323,795,581 of record OY728132.1, read on the forward strand.
GTTGTGTAAGTATATCCCTCACATTAGTAGGGTCATGGATGTGATGGGACTGGTCATTAAATGGTCGAGGTAGGATTTGGATGTTGAAAAAACAAATGAATTTGATTTATCTATTACTTTTTTTAAATATCATGTTTGAGATTTGGGTGTGATATTATATATATCATATGCATTAGCATCAGGATTGAATGGTTCAAAAGTGATCTGAGGGTGATTTGAATCAATGATGTGTTGATGCTTGATGGGAGAGAATGAAGGTTAGCATAGTCGGTTGAGGATCCAACCTTATAATAACACTAATGGTTAGGATATGACCTTTATTTTAGGTGTTTAGGTGATCTTGGTATTCCTTGAGGGGTAGAGGCATTATGATTTGGTGATGTGATGCCACATCGGTGGGTGTGATCGAGTGTTTTTGTGAATGGTCAGTTAGAGAAGGGAAAATTAGTGTTTTCATGAATGATTGGGTGTAGTGATATGAAAAGTATATTGATAGGGTTAGTAGACCGAAAAGGGTGAGTTTTTGGTTTTTGATTCTGATGGTGGGAATCACTGTGGCTTGAAATCAACCCAAACAAGTTAAGTTGTATGGTGGGAAGCACCATGATCCTAGAGATAAATTTATAGATTACATTGTGGTGTCTTAATATATATGGTCATGAGTAAGAATCATATCATAAATTTGATAATTATGATAGATAGTGACTCAGGTTTTTATGAATAATTCACCTCATGTTTAGAGTTTCTTAGCAGAATCTCATTCTACTCTTCATAGTAGAATTTTATTATTCGGTTATGAATTTATGACTATGATAGGTCAAGGTAAATGGTTGAATAGATTCCAAGGATTCTTGAGTATGATAAGTGATATGGTGGGGAGTTAGTAAAACCTCATGTTCATATAGATTAAAAATTATAGGGGAATTTTATTTTTTGTTCTCTGAAGTGGATTTTGTTTGAGAATCGTGGTTTAGATCAGTGTTCTGAGAGTATAGTCATATTTAGAAAAAAAATTGGATGTGGTTCAACACTTGAGATGAATTATAGATGCTCAAGTGTAATTTGAAGTGAATTTGGGTATAATTTTAGTATAATTGTTGTAGGTCCACCACCATGAGGAGGACCATGCCATATTATAACCTATAGTATAGGGTGAAACACTATAGAGGGAATGGAACACTTTTTTATCATGGTTTCCATGAGAGGTCCCTATGGGAAATGAGAAGGGAGAAGCACCCATTTTTATAGATATGGTGTGTGGAAAATGATGATGATGGGATCCCTATGCTATAGTGGTGGCTATTTTGGTCAACCTAGATCTTAGGGGGTTGGTTGATGTTCCTGTGCAAAAAATTCCAACCAAAAAACCTTGGTTGGAAATTTGGTCGATCATGGGGGTATCATGTACATGAGGTTTTGGGGGGTGAAATAGTGACTAGATACATTATGGTCCCCACTTGTTGGGAATTACAGCTAGGAGGTCCCATGGTGGGAGATGGTGAGGATGATCTATTTGTGGGGTTTTCTATGTCAGGTTCTCAAGGGGATACTAGGAGGTGTACCATGGTGTAGGGAAATCTGTGGTGCAAGTTTTTTTCCCCTATTTGTTTAAATATTTTTATTGAATTTTTTCCCCTTATATTATTTAGGGGTTAATCCCCCTTTTTCTTCTCTACATGAACATAGAGAACCATGGAGGATCTCTCCTTACATTAATTTTGAACTCCATGGATTAGGGGTGGGTTTTGATGCATATTTCATGGTTATTCGTAGTGATTTCTCATCCCCAATCCTCTATTCATAATCTTATCCATTTTTTCTAATTTTGGGTGATTGTTTTAGGGTTTCATTGATGATTCTACTAGATCATGGTGAATTAATCTTGATATGATGGGTATTTTACATATTATGGATATAGGATGTCATGTGATGATGATCGCACACCATCACAGGCTGTTTTTCCAAAGATAAATCACCCGATGGATTTATTTGAGGTTTTTGTCCAAATTGGATGATTTTGGTGATTAATCTTGATCTATATGTTAAGGATTTTGTCTGGGATTGCATATAGGGTATGTCATGGACATTATTCAGGTGGTTGGTCATAATTTTGATGTGATGAGGTCATTTGTTCCTCATATGGTTGGAATATGGATATTGGAATTGAATGGGATTTAGTGAGGGTGACCGAGCTATGATAAAAAGGAATAAATATAGTTTAAGTTAGGAAGTCTCTCATGAATTACCTTATGGTGTCATGCATTTTATTTTGGAATTTGATATGTGGTATCACCACTGAAGGCAGTCAAATTTTTATTTTAAATGAATTTATTGATTAAATTAAATTATTAGAGTGAGTAAAGTTACAAGGGCTATGATGGACCCTTATGCACTGGCTTGATTAAATTTCTCATTAATAGTCAAGTCTTTGATTATAATTGAATTATTTATGATATAAAAAACTTGAGGGTGAGACTTAGATGATTATAGTGATCATAGTGGATCACGATAGGTGCCTTATACCCTTTGAGTTGGAATGGGTGGTGAATTGAGATCGATTGGCCGAGTAGGTTGTCTAATAACTCTGAGATTCCTTAGATCCTTCATGTTAGTTGTGACTAGTGTGGGGTGAGTGTTATTTCCCCACTAGTGTATGAGCATTAGGTGTATGATACCTAGGTATTTTGATGTTTGGTATAGTGTGAGGAAAAACCTGAGATAACCTGAAAATTGAGATGATTCTTGTGCCATATCTTCAGACCAATTTAAGTGAGACTTGGCTTGTGAGGCTAGTGAGGTTGTGATTCAACCATGAGGATATAGAGGGATTTTATTCCCTCTAGTTGATGTGATTCTCTCAAGTGATAAGAATATGATGGAGGATACCACATGGGGTTTCTTTATTATGATGATACCTAGGGGGTTCGATGGGTGACTCAATGATATATTAATACTAGTGATGGTGTGTATGGGGAATGATTAAAGATAATTATAGGTGTCACCTTGGAACTTGAATCAAATATTATCCTAATATTAATTTAGTAACCATGATAGGTCATTATCTTGAAAGTCCAATCTTAGACTAGTGGGATGGGTTTGGACGGATGGTAGACCCTATCTAGATGCATAGTATGAGGAGATTCAGGTGTGATTAACTGCCCACTGAGATGTATTAAGATATAAAGGATTCTTTGTACATTATCCTTGAGTATAGTATTCATGCCTAATATCAATTTAGATTTCCTTGTAATTGATTCTTGATATCGTGGATAGGGGATGGAACCTTACCAGTTAGCCTTTGGGATTGTTTTATAATGCCTCAAACATGCTCCTTGGTTTCAGATGTAATCTAGTTTGGATATCATTATACTTGATCCTTGTAATCATTGATAGAGGATGTGACCCTCCTATTTGTCCTTTGGTTTTTCTTTGGAACACCTTAGATATGATCCTTGAATTCAAATGTGATATGGTTTGGATTACCTTATACTTGTTCCTTAGAATCAAGGATAGGGAATGTAGACCTCTCATGAAGCCTCTGAGAATGATTTGGATTGCCTAGGAAATGATCCTAGACATCAGATGCTAAGTATGGTACTAATATATTTCTTAGGACTTGATCATAGTAATAAACCATGGTCCTGATATTGGTTAGCATAGTTACGTGATATACTCAGAGACACATTAGAATTGGCTGAAGTGGGTTTAGGTTGATCCTTGGTTTCATGTTAAAACTTGAGGATCGGCCATGTTTATTCATTTATGCTTTTGAAATTATTTATTTATTTAAATGATCATATCACATGTGTACGCATTGTATTTACTGGTTATTTATGAGACTTCATTAGTGGTTTCCTATTGAATTATATTCATACCCTTCTTAGGTATCCATGTCACTTGGGTGCCCAAATAGTCTTCATTGTTTATAGGTTCAGGTTGGGTAAAGTCTTAGGTTTGGATCATTTAGCTAGGTAGGCTAGGATGAAGTTAGAATTTGGGTGAGGTAGATCTTTGGGATATAGCATAGCCTCATTTCTTATATCCTCTTATTTATCTCTTTTATATGAACAAACTAATGGCCGGTCAGTCTATGTGTGTTAGAATGACCATGAGTCTGTGTGATTGTGTTCTTCCTTATGTTCATTTATTATAGTATTATTATTATTATTGATTTTTTGTACTCTAATTTATTATTATGGATGTTTTTTGTCATTTTATTATTATTTTGAACTCCAATATGAGGGTATGTTATCCCTATGGAAATACCCTAGACCTTCGCTACTAATCAGTAGCCTCTAGTGTATGGTGAGGTGCAATTGAGGTCACGTGGTGACTTGGTCTAATTACTTTTCAAAGATAACCAAGGTGGGGATGTTAGTAATTCAATAACAATGAGTAACTCAACAAATTTAATTTCATGTGGTCAATCTTGAAGTGAACTGGAAACTAATAATTGTGATTTTATTAAAAAGTATTCACTAGGTCATTCACGTTCTTCAAGCGACCCTGGTTTATATTATAAAAAATATAGAAATATCTATATAATTGGAAGAATGGGTAACAATTCTAATTTAGATTATGATTTTGATTCTTCTCTTATTCTGAAAATGGAAATATTAAAAAGATAAAATAAATATGTGATTAATATGAAAATAAAATAAAATACATGACTATTATACATTCATCACTCAAAAAAATATAAAATATTTCTCAAAAAGACAAAGAATTTATCTCTTGAAGTCAAAAAATTAAAGAATTTTGATTTGAAAATTATAAAACTTAAAAAGTAAAATTAAACACTAAAAAATACAGCTTCTTCTACACATGAAAAAATTTGTTTTGATTTACAATTTTTTCAAAAATAGAATTAAATATTGAAAAATGAATTGTATAAAGTTGGAAATGAATTTATTTTAATAAATCCAATAAATAATATATTTAATTCAAATGGTAAATATGGAAAAATTATATGTTTCAAGAAATGTGATGATAAATGGAATATACTTTATTTTTCCTCTCATGTTCCTATAATATTCAGAAATAAATTTATTAATGTAAAATAAACTAGAATTTTTTAGTTAATTATTTTAAATGTGGATGTTATGGTCATTGTTCCTATTATTTTCCTTTGAGTTTCACTCAATCTTTTCTTTATAAAAGGAAATTATTAAGAAAATTGGAGTTTGAGGCTAAACTTTCTAAATTTTCGGCTACTTGTGTACTTAAATGTATATATTCAAATTTAATGTAAATTAAACCTTTCTTTGTACTTGGAGAATATGTATTTAATCTATGATTTATTAAGGCCAAAATTCATGTATTTTTTATTGTTTTATTATTTCATTATTGTCTTGTGATTTCAATTTCTATTTTATTTTTCATATGATCATGGTATATCAGGTTTATATTTTGTTCTATTGGAATATTTTTATAAATTGGTTATTAATTAATTAATAATTAATTTTTTCATGATTCCTTGAAAATATTAACATATATCATGGATCCTTATGTTTCTAAAAATATTTATAAAGATGTATTTTTAAATGTTTTATGGTTGTAATTTAAAATATGCTCAAACTAGTTATTTATTCAATAAAAAGATATTTAAATTAAGGGAGATCATTTCTATTTTTAGTTCATACTATTTTAGTTGATATATATATTTATAATTTATCATTTTTTGTTGATTTGATGTTTTTAAAATTATTTAAATATAAATAATAAACATGGAATTTGATTATATTTAATCTATTTAGAAATATGGAATAACTATTTTTGAATTTAAATAACTTCAGTAATGATATTTTTGAGTGGATCCTTGTAGTGATTCTTGTAATATTATTATTGTAATATTTTTCAATTCTAATATAATATTTTGATTAAAATGATAAATCTACAATTAGGGAAGTCTTATAAATTTTTTATTTTAACCCTTTTGCATCAAAAATCATTGAATAAGTTTACATTGTTAAATTTATTTAAAGCACAGTCTATTGAAATATTTTTTTAGCATGAATTGTTTTAATATTAAACTAATTGGGAGTTTGTACATGAATTTTTCAAATCCTCTTTTGAATATTCCCCTAAAATAAAAATCCTTATAAACTTATTAATTCATTTTTGAGTAATATGTTTAATGAGAAAATGTTCAAATATATTATGTGTTTCTAAAATAATGTTTGTATTCTTTAATGGGGGATAAATTATTTTTAATATTTATTTTTTATTTTTTATTTCATATCTTATTTCAAAATTTCACTGTTAAAAAATAAATTTACATTTACATTTATTTTATCAATACATAATTTGATATCTTTTTTAAAATAGAAGTTTTATTAATTATTCTAAAAAGGGGAGAATGTTTTTAAAAAGAATTGTGATTTTGATATATTTACCTTTTTTATTACTTCTAAAAGGGGGGACATGAAATTTACATTCGGTTTTGTGATTATAAAAATGGGGGATATTTTTTAGTGGATCCTTGATACACACTATTTTATTATGTTTTGATAATTAAAAATACCACATTATTTTTATAATTATAATTTCCCATAACTTTGTTAAATCCTTATTTTATTTATTCCCTATAACATGAGTATGTAAAGGTATTTCTTATTTGAATATTTCATTTCTTATAGAAGAAAATAACTATGTTAGATTAATTGTTAAATTTTTTATTTAATGTTCATATTAAGTTAATTGTTAATTTTTTTGATTTAATGTTCATTATTTTATTATTTTTTGTTAATTTGTTCATATTATTATTTTGGTTATATTATATGTGAAAAAATATTTCAAATTTTTTATAATTATTTTAACATTTATGAAAGTATAATATTACCCTTATGTGGATTAACTTTACCCTTACATAGAGAATAGATTCATTTTTTTACCTTTACATAGCCCCTGCTTTGCCTATATGTGAATATTAGAGTTATATTTTACCTTTATGTGTGGTAGCTCATTAACTTTGCACAGAGATAGACTATTTTACCTTTATGCAACTAATATATTTTTATTCTTACCTTTATGTTGATAATTGATTACCATTATGAGTGTATAGATTTTTCATTCTACCATTATGTAGTATATGAAACTTTCTTGTTACCTTTATGAATATGTTGTTTAACCTTTATGCAACATGTTATCTTTACACAGCATGAAAAATCTGTGTGTTGCCTTTACATAGTGCGTTTCATTTTACCTTTACATATAATATAGAATTTACAACATAACTATATAAATCATTTGAGATTAAACTTTATGAATCCTATGAAAAATAACATTACAAGGAATAAAGAATTAAATATTCTCTACTTTTCAGTTATCTTGATATTTTGATTTCTCACACATTCATCTTAATTATTTTGGTTGATTTTTTTGTTATATAAATTCATAATAATTATGTAAATATTCTAAAAAATTATTTTGGAGTGTCTTATATAGAATTAAATAAATATCAAATAGGGTCCATAAATGTTATATGTTCATGTTGTTTACTTACATCATATGGTTTTGAAATTTGAATCATCTATAATTTGAAGAGTTGTATTTGAATAAGTTTTCAAAAAGTGTCCTAATAAATTAATTATTCATTATTATGGGAATATTTATCACTTTATTTAAATATTTTAAGCTATTGATTTTATATAGGTTGTTATTAATTTTTTTACAACATTTCAAATCATTTAATAAGAAATCCACATGAAGATTTAATCATTTCATTCATGATATTGGTTTGTGGTTTTTGAAATAAATATTATGGTAGTTGTTGCTAATTATATTTAAAAAGTTTGAATCTTAGTTGTGTGTGTTATTCATGATATATACATGACATGGTGGAATTTTTTTTATCCATGACATGTTAAACCTTATTGTTCAGTCATAAAAATTGAGCTTCAAAGTTTGATCCAAAAGGATCTTCATCATTGATCACTACCATTAATGGTTATTCTCAAGCATCATTATCCACATCCTAAAGGGATTTTTTACTACCTGATCAAGGTTTCAGTATCCTCATCAACTATCATTTACTAGTTACAAAATTTAATTCTTTCATTATACTATAATTATTTACACTGTAAATTCTATCACTTGTGAACATTACATGATGTTATACTACCCTTAAAAAGAGATTTCTGGGTTTAGTTTATCCCCTTAGAAAACTGAGTTTGGTCTATCCCCTTATATTTATGGTTTATATAGGTTTATTTATCCCCTTAAAATATTGGGTTTGTTCTATCCCCTTAGAATATTTGGTTATATGGGTTTATCTTTTTCCTCTTAGAAGACTAGGTTTGGTTTATCCCCTTATAAGACTTATTATATAGGTTTGTTATGTCCCATTAGAAAACTTGTTTTTGGTTTGATCCTCTATTTTTTAAAAATGGATATGTGAAGAGTTATCAATTTTCTTCAAAATTGATATACCTTAGTGGGTATCATACATTGAGGTTAGTGTGTGAAGAGTAAATATAGGGTCATTTATATTCGAATTAAAATAAAAATATTTTTTTTTCATCTTTTACTTTACCTAATTTAATTTTATCTTAACATATATTGGTTGTGGTTGAATTTTTTATTTCTTGAATTGATCAATATTCTCATTTAAATTTTAAACTCTAATTAATTTTATGAAAAGATAATTCACCCCCCCCCCCTCATATAATAAAAGAACATGTCACATGTTTTTTAAGGAATCCATCTTTGGTAGCATATAGAATGGTCATAAAAGAGTGTAACCCATCCCACATGGTTACTAATACACAAAAACGTGATTTGATTTATATATGAATCGTGTATATTAAACCAATCTAGTTAAAATTTCTTTATACCTATTTTTTGAGGAGTTTTAAATAGTGAGTGTAATAATTAAAACTTTGCAACAATCAATGTGAATCAAATATTCAAACTCTAAAAAAACTAATAGACAACCCCGAAATATATCTATCTCTCTCTCCAATCAATTTTTATTCAATTTTAAAATAAATAAATTTTTGGGTTAAGTGGGAATCCTATATTCATGACCCAAAACCAGTCACACCATCAGAACAAATAACACAAAAAAATCCCAAGACCAAATCAATAACCAAGTATACATCCATAAAGGCACACTAAAATTTTAACTCATGAGAGTCATACCTATATTTATAATTTATGTCCTAGATTTCAAGGTTGGGGTGATGTCACATGTTTTCATCATACATAGCTTCTCTGAAATTATAGACACTCACATAGTCATCAGTGGCCAAATTCTCCAGGTCAAAATCTAGAGAAGTAAAATAAATTTGATCAATGGACCATTTGAGAAGTTCCTAATTGAGGCCTTGAGGATCTCATACATTCTTTACTTTCTATAGGTCATCAGGAGGTATCTATCATAATACACCGTCCCTTGATAAGTTCTTCCTAAGTATCCTTGAAAAATTTATCATAATTTATTTTTATCCTTTCATATAATTGGGTAGTAAAGTTTAATTTCTTGATTATATGACCTTCTAGGTCATCCTATGACTTATTCGAGTTAGTTTAAAAATCCTTCATATTTGAGGAGATCTTATGAACTAGTGATACCTTATATTTTGAATCATATTATTTAATTTTTATAGAATTATACACTCCTTTTTCCTAGAATACCTAGTTTCCATTGTTTTAGGTAGCTTGGAGTAACCTTGTGATGTCTAGACTTATTCATTAGAGTCAAATAGAAACCCCGGAACCAATTAATCCCCTTTCCTTTGCATGGACCCAAATTAAAATATTTTGCAACTCTTATCTCTTCCTTATCTTCACATAAAGCCTTAAAATAGTCCTCCTCCTCCTTATCAGACTCAAATAGACCATAAATACCCTTAACCTATAGAATTTCTAAGCCATTATCATGCATAAAATCCATGGGATCCACTAAGAATCTATCTTCACTCACACTTAAATCATTGGCTATTCTCTTTTTCCCATAGAGCCTAATTTTTTATAACCTTATTCCTATATATTTTATTTGGTAATATTACATAATCTATTAAATTTTTTCTGTAGAACAATACCACTAGATTGATTCTCTTTAAGTGACCCTTTCCCTATATTTTTACACCCCTTTACTGGATACACTTATAACTACTAAGAAACAGGGGGATATTTCATGTCATATGAAGTCTCACCAACCCTTATAATTTTTTATATTTAGAGGAGCCTTATTTTTATAGTATAAATACACATTATTTATTGATGGATGGAATATTTTCATAATTCATGCATCTATATCACTATTTTGTATTGCAAACTCTTCTTCTTATAAGATGACCACATAGGCGCCTCAAACCCACACTCTTGAGTATGGTTATAAAAACATTTTTTATAAACACTGTATTTGATATAATTTGATATTAATTATATTTATCACATAATATTACCATAAGTTAAACATTACATATCACAATAATCACATGATCCCAATAATGAAAGATTTAGTGTCTTTGAGTACTCCCACATAAAAAATATTTTAAAACACTTATAAACATTCCATCATAATCAAAACACAATAGAATTCCTTATAGATTGCTCATAATCTATACTCATCTTCATAATCAAGGTAATATAAACCTAATAAAGGTGTGATCTTGGATGATCGGTAAGGGCAATCATAAGTGATAATAATTAAATATCACAAGTGTGCATAATATAAGCATATGGGTATAGTTAGTATACACAAGAAAGTTATACCCAACAAATAATAGATCAAAAATCATGGAATGAGGCATGGAATAACATAATAATACATCATGGAAAATATTCATATCATAGAAACAAGTCATATTAATAGAATTATGAAAAAACCATAAGTATAGGGAAATTATAATATTTTGAACAAAAAAAATTTCCATGCTTCATTTTATGAACAAATAAAATTCCCACACTATATGTTGTGAAAAAAAAAGTGTCCATGCTTCATGTTGTGACCAAAAAAATTCCCACTCTTCATTTTGTGAACAAAAAATATTCCCATGCTTTATGTTGTGAAAAAAAAATGTCCACACCCAACATTGTTTTCACATGTGATATCAAACTTTAACCATTGAATTGGAGAGTTATATAGGACCCCACCCATTGATCATTAATAAATATGAGTTCCGAATGAAATAAATCATTCATTATAATATAAAGGACCCATGGAAAGAAAATTGGTTTCATTTATCACATAGTAAAGAGCACATGGAATGGAAAATTGGATTTTCAACACTTCAAGATGGTATCACCAAGATTTATCCCAAGAATTTAAGCAGTTGATGTCCAATATTCAATCACCCCCAAAAAGGTATTTCATAAGAACATTTAGTGGGTGATTCGTGAAAATTAATTTCCATGGATATATGACCTTTAGTGATAGTGTAAGATGGAAGTGAAACCATAAATGAGTTTTTAGAAAATTATTTTAACATTTTCATAAAAGAAGAATTTATGGTTCATTTTGAAAAGTAATTTTTTGAAAGTTTTCTTTTTAGAAATTAAAATTAATGAATTTTAAAATCGTTTTAGTTAGTGTCCAAAAACCAACTATTTTTAATTTATATTGCATGTATATTCAAAAATGTAAAAATTAATTAAAATGTTTTATTACATATCATTCATAGTTCTACATGAATTTAATGTAATAATGTCCTAGAATATCTATCACAATAAAAAAGAGAATAGAAGTTCCCTACTATTATGAGAACCTTGAAATTATAAATCAGTATTTATAAAACTTTTTCTGTGGTCAAATAAAATTCTATGATAGGGCACATGATATGTTGAATATCAGTTGTGAGTACTCGTGAGTATATTATACTTCATCTAATGATGGTTCCACTTCTTAATCTCTAAGGTGGTAGATTATAAGAACAAACCCATATGTAGGAATTCTATATGTTTCATTAGATATTACTATCTATGAGTGTGTGTAATTATCCTTAGACTTGAAGATTATTATTAATGCATGTCATGACTCGTTAACTTTGATGTATTGTTTTAAACCATGAAAACATATGATCACATTAAACTTGGGTACATTGGGTGCATCATTAATGATATGTTATTAGTGAATAAGTTGATGAAGGTATTTTCCCTTCTATATTTATAGAATTTGATATATTGGACCTTTATTTATAAAGGAACTGTCATAATAAATTCCATGGTCATGGTGATGTTGACATATTTATTCTTGATAATCAAAGAAATATATGTCAAACATTAAGGTTGAAAAAATAAGTATGCAACAAGTATGATGATATATCATGAAAAGGGGATTATATTACATAGTGAGCGTTCGTATGTAGTTTCTTCATTGTAAAGTATCTTCTTTATGTATGGGTTCCTTGACTATTTTTAGATAGTAATCTTAGACTTTAGGAAAGCCTGGATAATGTCACTAAGGTAGAGGCTTAGAGGGTCAAACAAAAAGTTTTTCTTTTGATCTCAATTAAATATTATATATATTTAAAAATTTAAATAAATATTATTCTCCAGGATTAGATTTAATATTTATTCAAGATTTATTAAATTGTCATAAATATTTATTCTCAAGGTAATTTTATAATTACATGAATATATAATACTTATTTATCTCTTACTATTTGATATATTATAAATAATTATTTATTTATTAAATAAATATTTTATTTTGTTATATGAATATTAAATAAATATTTATTTATCTATCTATAAATAGAATATTTATTTATTTATTGAATGAATAAATATTTAATAATAATATTTATTTGGGTATTTGATAAATATCTAGGAGGATAAGTTGATTGAGATTAGGTCTAATGATAAATATTAATTTGTAAGACCATAAAATAATATTTATCATTGCAACATTTGGTGCCTGCCATGGAATAAAATATTATTATTTTATTACATATCATGGGGTTTCATGGGGTTTAATATTTTTTTAAAGGGACCTTGTGAAATTAATTAAATATTAAACACTATCCCTGGGTCTATAAATAGACTACTATCACATTTTTTTAGAAGATAAATCATTATGAACAATAAAATCCTCTCAAGATCTTCCTCCTCCCCTCATCCTCTCAAGAATGATAAGAATAAGAGATATTCCTTCGAGCCTGAACAAACATGAAGTTATCAAAGTCCAATAATGAAAAATGATCAATCGGCCAATCTATCACCTAGTGATTAATTGGAATTATTCAAATATCAAAGGAGCATATGTAGATCGTTGTTATAGGTTCTCTACTTTGGGTCCTCATAATGCCATGATGTTACACCAATCCGACTAGAATGATCAATATACTTAATGAAGAAATATCTTAATAATGTGGTAAACTTTCTTCTTATTCTTAAATTAATTATAATATTGATGTGTGAAGATCCTCTCTTAGTTCTAGAATTTTATTTTTCAATATTATTCATAAAAAATTTCATTGGTTGTGACATTTATATCTTATACATTGTGAATGATATGTAAAATCCGACAAAAACCCATTTTTTCAAAGACCCAATAGGCACTTTCACTATTTTTGAAACCATAAATTGTTATTAGATTGGTCATGTAAAAATTTATAATTATTTATTTGATTATTTATCATTAAAAATTTAAAAGTTAAATTTCATTTTAAGTTTTATTCGTTCTTTATTTTATCATCAAGAAATCTTCTTCATCCTCTTTGTTTCTCACTTACAAAACCAATTTTAGTTAATAATTAATGTATATTACATATAAAGAGTCCAACTAAAGATACCAAGAACTTTTTCTAGATAACACATGGTTTTACGGCATATATTCTTTTGTTACATGTTTTGTATCCATGCTCATTGCACTAGGACACCCATGTGGACTTAGGGTGATCATGTAATGAATACACACTTCATGTATTAAATGCACCATGTGTTGAAATTTTAGGGTGGAATATGGATTTTTCGGACTACCCTCTATATATATTTCCTACATTATATATAGTACATCTGTTTTCATGGCTAAAAACATGGGGTAAATATGTTTCATGTAATTAATGCACCTCATGTATTTAATAGATGGAATATAAAAACTAGTATCCATGAAAGTTGAAGTACATGTTATGTATCTTTCCTACATGTTATGAAATTCATAAATGTCTATGAGAAGTACACTTCAAGTCTCAAGGTGTGTACTATAGGCATCCAGTGAAGCAAAGTACACATCGTGTGGCCATCCTACACATGTCGTGTAATTTACATGTTTATGTGGAAATATTAAATTTAATTAATTACTATATTAAACATCATCAACCTGAGTTCTGTGACTCATTAAATTGATATTACATGTCATTTTTTAGGTTTTATATTATACTAAATGCTTAATTAATTCATTTTAATATTTCAAATTACAAGTCATGTATGATCATTTCATATGAAATAATCACCATGCATTAAATCATATAAGAAACATAATTTTAATGTATTCTATGTGTCACTAGTTTGAAAGTAAATGTCATGAAATTATGACACTTTCTATTTATGTAATTTTTTTTTAGTGTTCATTGTATATGATAAGGACTATATTGAGTAGTTTGGATAGTTACTCACCAAGTTTCTTTCAAGTACAAAGTTGTGTAATATTTTATGAAATTTTAAATAAAATAAAATTATTTATTTTATTTAAAATAATAGTGGATGGGAATCATTGGGATGATTGAATGGAATAATATAAAATGAATTAATTGATTAATAATATAATTAATTGTATTAATTCATACATATTTTTATCTTATCAAATAATGAATTGAAATTAATGCTAGATAATTATTTTAAATTCGTAGTTGTTACATGTGTATAACCAATCGTGAGCTTCATCCCAACCTATATATGTGTTGGTTTCATTTAATTTAATTAATTTATGGTTTTGTAATTATTTATTATTAAATTAAATATGATGGTATATGATTCATCCCTACCTCATTTATTATGTTAGATCTTCATGTCTGAGGTTGTTCTATGTAATTCCCTTAACTAATCCTTTGGTTCCCCTCACCTACATGTGAGTAATAAAATATATGTAATAAAAGGAGTATATGAAGGCACATCGATTCAATTCATGGTGAAGTTGAGATGGAGGCATCTCAAGATATAACCAAGAAAAAATAACCTAGGTGATACATAGGTGGGCTAGCGAAATGTTGAAACTCGTACAAAGAATGGAACAAGGAGTTTTTTCCTTGGGTAATAGTTTGATTTATTATTCACTATATAAATAAAACATTAGATACGGTCATGATTATATCATTTATTAATCTATTTTATTTCGATATATGCATGATTTATTTTATGGATGAAAATCCGCTATCACATAAATAAATGGATTAATATGAAAATATGGAATTAAAATAAAAAGGATTATTCATAAATGTTTTATCGGTGCATGGTTAATACTTAAGTAAAATCAACTTAATATTAACAAGACATGTAAAATATAAAATAATAAAATTTATGAAAAATAAAAAAAAATACATCAAGTTAATAATAAGTCATTATTCCTTTCATTATCTAAATTAAGATAAAACATAGTTAAAGTGTCAGTTTATGCCATATTTGGGGGAACATTTAATTATCAGGGAGTCTTAACTAAGATGATGGGTTGAATTAACTAAACTTATATTATATTTAATGTCCATATTTTTTTAATAAAAATTTGGAGACCAGTGTTGAGGAAATCTGAGTTAGGGTTTCAGGATTGGGGAGTCCACACAACAGAACAAGGAGTTGTAAGCCCGCAGTTGGAAAGATAGCTTGACAAAACACCTTCTTATTATTTTCATGGCCATAGTCAAATCATAAGGAGGTAAATATGGATCCATTAAACTAAATGTATAAAGTTATAGGAAATTATGAGTTCAATGTTGAGGTCCATTGAGACATGATAAAATGGTGGGAGACTTAATAAAATTAAAATTATTATTATGTGTCATATAAATTGTAATCAAGAGAAGTACTAATAATATTCTCTACTACTTTAGAATAATGATAAGTTTTTTAACCACCTTATCCATGTGATCAATTTTGGATAGAGACCATATCCTAAATGGAAGTAACTTTTCAGAATGGTTCAAACATCTATAGGTTGTATTTCACCTTGAATGGGAATTATATATACTAGAATCCTTAGTTCTTGATTCACCTACTAAGGAGGCAAGTGATGAGGAGTTCAATGTTTATGAAAAACACTAGAATGATCTGCTATATGTTTAGTATTTTTTTTGTTATTAAGGTCTAAAGAACTCATGAAATTGCATGAGAACATGGATACATATAGAATTCTTCAGCATCTCCATGATTTTTATCATAATAGATAATGATAGGAATGGTTGAGATCCCCAAGGCATTATTCATGAGAAATATTGGAGAATTTGTTCCAAATAGGCCTCACGTAGTCAAAATTATTGGATGCATTAAGTGTTTCTAGGTTATAGGGTTTAATCTACCTAGAAAACTATACACTGATCTCATTCTCTCATCACTCCCTCAGATATTCTCTAATTTTGTTATCAATTTAAATATTAGAAACATAGAGAAGTATCTCCCTTATATTTTCAATATACTTCTCCAAGTTGATAAGGATATAAAGCGTGAAAATTCTTCTGTCCTTGTGGTGAATAAAAGGACATACCATGGGAAGATCTCCAAGACTAACTCCAAGTCTAAAGATTTTACACAGTGCCCTTCCAAGAAGTGTATGATCAATGGGAAATCAAGGTAATAATATTCAAAGTATTTTTCATGCAGTAATAAGGGCCAAAGGAAGAAAAAATTCACACAAACTAAGAAGAAAGGCGAAGATTCGAGTGTGTTATTTATAGATTGAAATATATATGTTTCTACAAATTGGGTATTAGATATAGCATATGGTTCTCTCATATGTATTCAAATATAGGAACCAAATGGATTCTGAAAGATTGCTTGAGGTGAGGTAGATCTATAAGCATCAAATAGAGCCTGAATTACTTTTGTGAATATTGGGGACTAAAACTTCATTTTTCTAACTTGAATGATCTTGGTTATAAAATATTTTTATTATGTTCCATCAGTTACAAAAAACATTATTTCTTTATAAAAACTAGATATAGATGGGTTTATTTTCAAATTTGGAAATAATATTTTCTTATTTTACAAAGAAGGATTTTATTTTGGTAAATTATATTTAAATAATGATATTTACATGTTGTATTACAAAAACCTAGTAATATAAATTGATAATGAAGAAAGGTCATATAACTCATACCTTATCCAATTATGATATCACTGGATAGGTCATATAAATGAAAAATGTTTGACCAAATTACACTAAGATAGATATTTTTATTCATTTAAACTAAAATCACATGGTGTATTTCATGTGTATTTAAAAGGAAAAATAACCAAATCCCCACTTAGTGGAAAAGGTGAAAAGTCCACCAAGCTTCTTTAATTAGTTCATACTAATGTGTGTGTACCATTTCCAATTTAATATAAGGATGGGTAATCATACTTCATAACTTTTACTAATGAATTTAATAAATATGGATATGTCTACTTAATTTTGTATAAGTCATATTCCTTTTAAAGATTCATGGAATAAAAAGATGAAGTTTAGAACCATCTTGGTAAGAAGATTAAGAAACTCTACTCAGAATATAATAAAGAATATATTAATCATGACTTCATTGATTATTTAAAGGATTTTGGAATTTTATCCCAAATCACTCTTCCTTATACACCATAATGGAATGGTTTAAGTGAAAGGGGGAACCACACCCTGTTAGACATGGTAATTTTAATAATGAGTCATGTGAATCTTCCATTATCCTCTTGAGGATACACATTATAGATAGCAGCATACATACTAAACCAAGTTCCAACTAAAGTAGCAACTGATATTCTATATTGTTTTGGTATGGAAATAAACCCATGTTGTCACATGTATGATTTTAAGGTTTTGAATCATATGTTAAGGCAATTTATGGAAATAAACTTGCACCTAAAGGTATTAAGTGTGTCTTTATAGGGTATCCTAAGTAAAATAAATGATATTACCTATATAATCCTTCATATAACAGTTTTTTTGATAATAGATGTCTTACCTTTCTTGAAAGCGGTCACACCTCTAAAGGAGATAGTGGGAGTGAGATATACTTTGATGAATTCTAGGATCAAGATACACAAGAGTTAGCATAGGAATAGTTTCCACAAATCCCTATGGAAGAGGATGTTTTGGAAACACAAGTATCATGTTGGAGTATACGAGATTTTAGGGAGCCATAATGATATTTTTTTCTAGTCATCAAGGATGGTGACTCATTATTAGTTAATAATAATGACCATGTAACCTAAAAAAAGAATTAAGTGGCACATAAACTTCTAAATGTAAATAATATATGAATTATGAAATAGACTCCATGTACTAGAACCAAGTATGGATTTTGGTAGATCCTCCAATTTATGTAAATATTATTGGTTATAAATGGTTATTCGCAAATAAAATAGACATCAATAAATAATATTATACTTATAAGTCATGAATGATTGCAAAAGGTTTCAAATATAATCAAGAAAAAAACTATGATGAAAACTTTTCACCAATTTCTATGGTAAACTAAATCATAATTATACTTTCCGTAGAATCTTTCCATGACTATGATATTTGGTATATTGATGTAAAAATAGCTTTACTTAATGGGAAATTTTATGAAAATGTTTATGTGACATAACCTAAAGGGTTTATGACTTTAAAGGATTCCCACAAAGTATAAAAGTGGAAGAGATCCATTTATTGATTAAATAAATAATCCAAGTCATAGAAAATTCAATTTGATGAATATATAATGGAAATGGTTTCAAAAAGAATTCATGTGAGCCTTGTGTCTATAAGTGATTTAGTGGGAGTGTATCCATTTCCCTAATAGTTTATGTCGATGACATACTACTTATTAGAAATGAAATACCATTCTTATAGTTTGTTAAAGAATAATTTAATACATTATTCTCCATAAATTAATTAGTTGAAGTATATTATATTATTGGGATCAATATCCATTGATATATATCCAAGAGACTGCTTAAAATAATTCAAAGTACATACATTGACAAGATACAGATGTGATTCGTTATGGAACAATCCAAGAGGAGATTGTTTCCACTGTCACATGGCATTCATCTTTCCAAGAAAATTCATCCTTATCCATATGAGGAAAGACATAGGATATAAAGAAATATATACACATTAGTGATTGGGGTAATCATGTATGTTATGCTATGGGTAAGGCTAGATGTCACCCATGCATTAAGCATGGTAGGAAGATATCAAGATGACTCAAGTGTCCATCATTGAAGGGAATTCAATACTATCCTTAAGTATCAAAGGTGTACTAAGGATTTGTTGTAACACCCCAAGATTTCAAAGTATGTTATTTCTTCAAAGTAATTCAATAACTGGCATTACACGCAACATCGAGTTCAAGCGCACCACAACTTACCAAACTAGCCGTTCAAAAGAAGTTATGAATAGTATTAAATGAATTTTTAACTTTATATAATCCTTATAATTTTAGAATCCATATTATGAGTTTCTTAGACATAATGTAAGAACAAATACATTTTTTCAGATAAAAGAATTATTTTTCAAAAAAAATGCAATTTTACCACCTTTTAATGGAGAACCCTTTTTAAATCCAATATTTGAAACTTTTATATATTAAATTTGAAAAAATAAACTTCTACTTTAGAATTGCTACATAAGAATTTAGTTTCAATAAATTTTTGGTGTTTTTCTGATAACTTTCCTATTTGGGTGAATAGTGAAAAATACTATATTTTAACTAAAAACAACTTTTTAATCAAAATAATTTATGGTGTTGAATTATAAATTTTAATGTTTTAGAAGTATAAATAGATTATATTTTCACCCTTTAATACAATTTTGGTCATTGGAATTAATTTCACTTTGAAATTATACATAAACAAGTGTCAATCTTTTGATAGTTATTGTTTCTTAAAAACACGATATTTGTTTTGACAATGAGAATTAATTTTAAATTAATAAATACAACTTCCATATTTTGAACTTGCTAAAATAGACTTCATTTTTGGATTTATAATATCCAAATTATCCTAGGGTGAAGTTTTGGTATTTTTCTGAAAACGTTCAATTTTTGATGAATAGTGAAAAAAACACAGAGTTATCGTTTAAAACCAAATTTTTATTTAAATAATTATTTATTTTATTTAAATTTATTTTAGGTCAAAATAGATACATAATACCTATATAAGTTCATTTTAATTCATTGGAGTCAATTTATAATAATTTTAGATATATAAAAAATTTATCGAACTTTTACCGTCTTTTACCCACCTCCTAGGAGCATTTGCAAATTTACAA
Source organism: Viscum album (assembly GCA_963277665.1). Lineage (NCBI taxonomy): Eukaryota > Viridiplantae > Streptophyta > Magnoliopsida > Santalales > Viscaceae > Viscum > Viscum album. The sequence continues at coordinate 323,815,964 of OY728132.1, forward strand.
AAAACTTAATTTTACCGCTTCTGTGAGTTGAATTTCAAAAATCAGAGAGAAACGGTTAATATCAAGGAGTAAAATGTGGTTCAATAAGATAAAAATAATTTTTGTTGAATAGTAATTTTTTACTTTTATTTACCACGGTTAAAAGTAAATAGGGTAATTAAGGGTAAAAATGATATTATTATTACCCTAACACATGTCCTAATTCTATTGGATAAGTGTAATTCGACAAAAAACAAACTTAGGAATAAAATATGACCCTTTAGGTCCACTTGGATTAGATTAAGACATTTATTATTATTTTATTTAAATAAGAGTTAAAAGAGTTAAAATAAAAGTTTAATGACTAAACCATTTTTAATATAGGGTTATACATAAGATAAATTCGACTATAAATATTCATTATAAATATAAAAATATTTCCTAAATAATGGTGTTTTATTTATAATTTTTAGATATTAAATAATTAAATTTATTAATGACACAATGATGATGTAGTAATTATCTTATTAATGAAGGAATCAAATAAATGGTATTATAATTATTAAAATAAATATAATTTCAAAGTTTTTATGACATCCACGAATTTTTTAGGTGAATATGAAATGATAGGATTGATTCAATGTATTGTGTTTGAAGTAATCATGTTGTTATTATTTTAACAAAAAACAAATACCAAATAGTGTCAAAATTGACATAAAATATTTTTTAAAACAAATATTATATTATTAATTGATATAATAGTCCTAAAAATATAAGTTTCGTACAAAAGACTTATATAATAATATATATGACATTAATTAACCAATTGGGGTTCTATTGGCAGTATATAGTAAGTTTATTAACCATATAGTGTAATAATACAAGAAGACACGGTAAAAGTTATATTATTTAACTTGGAGTTAAATCTAAATGATAAGGTTAAAATGGTTACCTAAACTTGTCTAAAACCTATTGGTTGAGTGTTTTTAGACCCATCCCCACCTAAGACTTTAAATAATACATTTTGGAGCCATTATAAACAGAATATTAATTTATTATAAAATAATATTTTAAGTTTTTCCAAAGATGCCCCTCACCCCTCTTATAAAAGGGCACTTCCCCTTCTCTCAAATTCACACCTCCAAAGCCATTTGTCTCGGACAAAATCTGACCAAATACTCTCTCAACTATCCTCACTTCATCCTAGAGTCCTTACATCAGTCAAAAATCCAACTTAAGGATCTCTTTTGATCAAATCAAAAGGAATAACCCGAAGAAGAGGTAATAATTTCACCACCCTCTTTCAAGTTCTTTTCTTCTTCCACTTCTTCTTTCTTTGTTATTTCCATTATAAAATAATAACTCTAGTATATTCTATATACTCTGATGTTATTATAAATATGGCAAAACTTTATTCATTATTCTATCCATATTTTGTATGATAATGTCACCATGTGTGCGTACGTACGGCTTACCGTCTCCACGCCGTGGTGTAATTTGTTATTCAACACTATGTTATTTGGATGGATATAATGATGAGTAATATGTATATAAATAATGAAAATAACATGATAATTTCTCTGTAAAATTAATATACCATCTAATTCCACACCTTTAAGGAAATGATATTGTCGCTCGTGCGTACGTACGGATTACCGTCTCCACGATGCGATGAGATTTATTTCCATGATCACCATTCATCAACAATTATAAATATATATATATATTATTAATAAGTATGTAATATATGAAATAATAATGCTACTGGAGATATATATATTTATATATATATATGTACTTACATATATCTTATTCACTTAGTTCCTTTCAACACGATATGAAAACAGAAACATCGTTTATGCGTACGTACGGACTACCGTCTCCATAAACGGTGTTTTTAATTTCATATATATGTCTATTATAAATACTTATATTCTAAATATATATTATATATAAATCATGTTTTATATTCTGGAAGTATTTAAATCTTGGTCTAAGTGATACAATCAAGAGTAACAAGTTAAAACGCGTACGATAAAGAAAGCAATTATTACCCGAAATGTTAATTTAACAAGAAAATTATTATTAAATGGGTAGTATAAAGTCATAAATGAATCATTTGTGATATCATAAATATTAATATGGTTCTATTATAATTTAATAACATGCTACGATCTTCATACAGGAGGTTAAACGTACCCTCAACTAAAGGAAAGTGCAAGGTAAGGGTTAATCCCTCAATCTCATCATTATCTGAGATTGTTTATGTGTAAGTATTTACTAGGACATTTTTATCATCCATGTCCATTTTTCATAAAAATGATTTCAAAATGAATATTTTAATGATTTTTGAATGGTACTCTTTATCAATATCATAATTTTAAATGCTTTAAAGATTTATCTTTCTAAATCTTTTTAATTAATGTCCGTGTTTTCAAAATTATTTTAAGGATTTATTTATATGGACATGAATGTTTTGAAATGATAATTCTTTTCAAAAGTTTCAAAGTGGTATGGGACACTTTGATTCAAAAATATCTTTTAAATTACTTCCTTTATAAATGTGTTCCTTTTAAATGATTTTACAAAAAAAGGATATTTCTCTCAAAAAAATTTACTCATCATTTTAAACTATGTCAACATCCTTTACTAAAAATTAGTTTTGATTGAGGTTGATTTATTATAATAAAATATTCCATGTTGTATTGAATGATTTATGATATGTATGAATATGGATGTTCTATTTTTATACCATTCATGGTTTATGGTTAATGTAATGACATTTCGTATGCTAGTTTTAATATGAATGTTTATGTTATGTTTCAACTTTTTCATATGAGGAATGCAGTGGACTTAGTAAGTGATGGGTGGAGCCCGATATAGCTCCTCGATGCATCGGTAGGTCTCATGAGATGAACTAGTGTCTTGGCACAAGGCCTTGACAAAAAAAAATTATTTGTAGTCTTGGCACGAGGCCTTGAATGTGTGGTAATGATGTCTGATATTAGGCATTCCCTCATTGTGAAATTAGTTATTACATGTGATTATTCGACTAGTAGAATATCCATGTGCATGTTTATATGGTAATGTTTCATTTATTTTTACCATATTATGTTCAATTTTTTGTTTAAAAGGTTTTTGTTTTTATTACACATCTTGCCTTAAAAGTTTATAGCTTCCACTAAATTATTTACCCTTACTGATCATCTGAGCTCACCCATTTCTTATGTTTTATTTTCCCAGGATTCCAAGAAGTGTATTATGATTGATATGCTGGGTTAAGCTAAAGGGGATTAATGGCATTCTCAAAGGATCATTTATATTGTTTTTTATTTTCTAAAGTGTAATGTAACGTCCATATATGTAATCTATTTTCCAAGACTGCTAAACTGATCGGTCTTTCGGGACTTGATTCCTTGTAAACACACCAATGTATTAAAATAATGTACCGACTCTGGGTAACTGGGGTTGGGGCGTTACAGTTGGTATCAGAGGAAGTTTAGCAATAACCTTAGAAAGTAGATTTAGATAAACTCTGATTAGAGCACATAGCCCTAAGATATACTTTGAAGATTAGTATAGAATAACTTCCTAGAATTTTGGTAATGTAAAGGTTTTGTGAGTTTTCCAAGCAAATACATATCTATCTAGATACGAGCAGGTAGAGGCGACTCTGGCACAGATGTACCTAGGGGTAAAACCTGAAAACAATGCTTTGAGCTAGACTCAAATGGGAACTCGTGCACGACAATGAGCCTTGTTGCACTCTTGGTTATGACACTCCTAGGGGATATACTTAGGATAATTCTCATTTTCTTTACAAACCACTATGAAGGTTTTATGAGTATATACCTCCTCAAAGAAAACATTTTTGTGATTATGGATTATATCCATAAACTGTTCAATTTACATTAGATATTTTACATGTTTGGAATAATGAATTGCGATTCATAAACTGACCTAGTGTATGCCATTGTATAGAAATGGCACCCAATAGAAGGAATGTGAACTCCAACAATATGTTTGATCCAAAGAGTAAGAAGGATCATATCTTTCACAGTATTAAGCCAACATTTATAAGATAAATAGTCTCCCATGTATTCTCAATATATGAAGAAATAGTATCATGTGTTAATAAGATAAGTAAAGAATTCTATGAGTCCTATGGATTTAAAGGGAATCAAGAGAAGAAAAGGATGGAAGAGAGAAATATGGATAATGGGAAGAGGGAAAAGAAGGATTTTCCCATATATGATAACTGTGGAAAGAATCACCATGGTAAATTCTTGAAGGGAATGATAGTTTGTTATAAGTATGGAGAAAAAAGGACACCAAGTACGTGATTTCAAGGGTAAAAAAAATTCAAATGTACAATGCTTCATCTGCAAGGCGTTGGGACACTACACGAATCAATGTCTCATTCATAAGAGTATACCGCAAATGATGTTATTGGATAATAATCAAGTTATGATACTACCTCAAATGAAGAGGAATGACTAGTGTTATTATGTTTTTATTATAGAATTATTTCATTTGAGTGTTGTATCAACAGTATACTGGTTACATGAATTATGGAGATAAATAAGTATTGTACTACAGTACTGTTTTATTGAGCATTTGAGATTATATGGTTCTAATAAAAGTGACTTAATAGTAAGCTACACTTTTTGTAAAATACATGGTTGAAGGAAAGGTAATCCTTAATATGGTCTTAATAATGAGGTAGTGATTTTGGAATAAGAGATGGTTGATTTTGGTAATTTAGGATGTTGCGGAGTTGTAAAAGAATACATGATGAAGGAGTTCACATGTTATTACCTAGAAAAAAGGATCCTCATTATGTTTAACTTACTTATAAATTTTGGACTAAGAGTTTGGATATAAGTATTTTGGATAATTCTAAAGTCTGGAATGGATTAAGTTTGAAATTGGATACTATTATTAAGGTTATTTTTGGATTTCCATAAAAAGGACAACACAGAGGTCAGGCGGCAACCCGTCGCATCTGGCAAGGCCGTGAGACTTGAACCCGCAACCGAAGGGAGACAAGGGTGTATCACCTATCACTGACCCATGTGATGTCCTGGATTGAATAATGTAGTTTTTTAAAGGGTCTGTTGTATGAATTAATAATTCATTTTTTTTTGGAACCCTAAACGAATAGGATAAATAGAATATTTTTTTTAAGTTCTATTATCTTTTAGAGTGAAAGATGAGTTTGTGGTAGAAATTAGTTAAAATATGGAACTCTACTTGTCAAGTATATATATATATTTTTCTTCTATTATTCTATGAAGAAATAAATTCTTAAACTTTAGGTAAGGCATCTTAAAACTAAAAATGTGTTATCCTAATTCCCTATGTTTTGTTGAACTGATGATATTTTAAATCATCATATATTGATGGCTTTGAGGCCCTCAATTCTCCAATTGTTTGTGACTGATGACCTCAATCACTCCCTATAAATATTTATGTTTTTCCTCCAATTATATGTCCCTAATTTCCACCAATGTTCTCCTAATAGAGATCATAATTTGGTGGTGGCCCTTTCATTTCCATTTTCCTCTTATTAAGACTAAATTTTATTAACCCAATTTCCTATGTGGGTTTTCCCACAAAGGTATTTTCTATTTTAAACCTTTTATTTTCGAAGAACAATTTCAAATTGCGAGGACTTAATTTATTGAAGGATGGAATAATTTAACACCCCAAGATTTCAAATTACGTTATTTCTTCAAAGTAATTCAATAACTTGCACTACACGCAACACCGAGTTCAAGCGCACAACAACTTACCAAACTAGTCGTTCAAAAGCAGTTATGAATAGTATTAACTGAATTTTGAACTTTATATAATCCTTATAATTTTAGAATCCATATTATGATTTTCTTAGACATAATTTAAGAACAAATACATTTTCTTAGATAAAAGAATTATTTTTCAAAAAAATGCAATTTTACCGCCTTTTAATGGCGAACCCTTTTTAAATACAATATTTAAACTTTTATATATTCAATTTTACAAAATAAACTTCTTCTTTAGAATTGGGAAATAATAATTTAGTATCAATAAATTTTTGGTGTTTTTCTGATAACTTTCATATTTGGGTGAATAGTGAAAAATACTATATTTTAACTAAAAACAACTTTTTTAATCAAAATAATTTGTGGTGTTGAATTATACATTTTAATGTTTTGGAAGTATAAATAGATTATATTTTTACCCTTTAATCCAATTTTGGTCATTGGAATTAATTTCACTTTGAAATTATACATAAACAAGTGTCAATCTTTTGATAGTTACTGTTTCTTAAAAACACACTATTTGTTTTGACAATGAGAATTAATTTTAAATTAATAAATGAAACATCTATGTTTTGAATTTGATAAAATAGACTTCATTTTTGGATTTATAATATCAAAATTATCCTAGGGTGAAGTTTTGGTATTTTTCTGAAAACGTTCAATTTTTGATGAATGGTGAAAAAAACACAGAGTTGTCGTTTAAAACCAAATTTTTATTTAAATAATTATTTATTTTATTTAAATTTATTTTAGGTCAAAATAGATACATAATACCTATATAAGTTCATTTTAATTCATTACAGTCAATTTATAATAATTTTAGATATATAAAAATTTTATCGAACTTTTACCGTCTTTTACCCACCTCCTAGGGGTATTTGCAAATTTACATAAAACATAATTTTACCGCTTCTGTGAGTTGAATTTTGAAAATCCGAGAGAAACGGTTAATATAATGGAGTAAAATGTGGTTCAATAAGATGAAAATAATTTTTGGTGAATAGTAACTTTTTACTTTTATTTACCACAGTTAAAAGTAAATAGGGTAATTAAGGGTAAAAATGTTATTATTATTACCCTAACACATGTCATAATTCTATTGGATAAGTGTAATTAGACCTAAAACAAACGTAGGAATAAAATATGACCCTTTAGGTCCACTTGGATTAGATTAAGACATTTATTATTATTTTATTTAAATAAGAGTTAAAAGAGTTAAAATCAAAGTTTAATGACTAAACCATTTTTAATATTGGGTTATACATAAGATAAATTCAACTATAAATATTAATTATAAATATAACAATATTTCCTATATAATGGTGTTTTATTTATAATTTTTAGAGATTAAATAATTAAATTTATTAATGACACAATGATGATGCAGTAATTACCTTATTAATGAAAGAATCAAATAAATGGTATTATAAATATTAAAATAAATATAATTTCAAAGTTTTTATGACATCCAAGAATTTTTTAGGTGAATATGACATGTTAGAATTGATTCAATTTATTTTTTTTGAAGTAATCATGTTGTTATTATTTTAACAAGAAACAAATACCAAATAGTGTCAAAATTGACATAAAATAGTTTTTAAAACAAATATTATATTATTAATTGATATAACGGTCCAAAAAATCTAAGGTTCGTCCAAAAGACTTATATAATAATATATATAAAATTAATTAACCAATTGGGGTTCTATTGGTAGTATATAGTAAGTTTATTAACCATATAGTGTAAGAATACAAGAAGACACGGTAAAAGTTAAATTATTTAACTTAGAGTTAAATCTAAATGATAAGGTTAAAATGGTTACCTAAACTTGTCTAAAACCTATTGGTTGAGTTTTTTTCGACCCATACCCACTTTAGAATTTAAATAATACATTTTGGAGCCATTATAAACTGAATATTAATTTATTATAAAATAATATTTTAAGTTTTTCCAAAGTGCCCCTCACCCCTCTTATAAAAGGGCACTTCCCCTTCTCTCAAATTCACACCTCCAAAGCCATTTGGCTCGGCCAAACTCTGCCCAAATACTCTCTAAAATATCCTAACTTCATCCTAGATTCCTTCCTTTAGTCATAAATCCAACTTAAGGATCCCTTTTGATCAAATCAAAAGGAAGAACCCGAAGAAGAGATAATAATTTCACCACCCTCTTTCAAGTTCTTTTCTTCTTCCACTTCTTATTTCTTTGTTATTTCCATTATAAAATAATAAATCTAGTATATTCTATATACTGTGATGTTATTATAAATATGTAACAACTTTATTCATTATTCTATCCATATTTTGTATGATAATGTCACCATGCGTGTGTACGTACGGTTTACCGTCTCTACGTTGTGGTGTAATTTGTTATTCAACACTATGTTATTTGGATGGATATAATGATGAGTAATATGTATATAAATAATGAAAATAACATGATAATGTCTCTGTAAAATTAATATACCATCCAATTCCACACCTTTATGGAAATTATATTGTCGCTCGTACGTACGTACGGATTACCGTCTCCACGACGTGATGAGATTTATTTCCACGATCACCATTCATTGAAAATTATAAAAATATATATATTATTAATAAGTATGTAATATATGACATAATAATGCTACTTAAGATATATATATTTATATATATATATATATATGTACTTACATATATCTTATTCACTTAGTTCTGTTCAACATGATATGAAAACGGAAACATCGTTTATGCGTACGTACGGACTATCGTCTCCATAAATGGTGTTTTTCATTTCATTTATATGTCTATTATACATATTTATATTCTAAATATATATGATATATAAATCATGTTTTATATTCTAGAAGTATTTAAATCTTGGTCTAAGTGATACAATCAAGAGTAACAAGTTAAAACGTGTACGATAAATAAAGCGATTATTACTCGAAATGTTAATTTAACATGGAAATTATTATTAAATGGGTAGTATAAAGTCATAAATGAATCATTTATGATATCATAAATATTAATATGGTTCTAGTATAATTTAATAACATACTATGATCTTCATACAGGATGTTAAAGGTACCCTCGACTTAAGGAAAGTGCAGGTTAAGGGTTAATTCCTCAATCTCATTATTATCTGAGATTGTTTATGTGTAAGTATTTACTGGGAAATTTTTATCATCCATATCCATTTTTCATAAAAATGATTTCAAAATGAATATTTTAATGATTTTTTAAAGGTAATCTTTATCAAGATCATAATTTTAAATGTTTTAAATATTTATCTTTCTAAATCTTTTTAATTAATGCTCATGTTTTCAAACTGATTTTAAGGATTTATTTATATGGACATGAATGTTTTGAAATTATAATTCTTTTAAAAAGTTTCAAAGTGGTATGGGACACTTTGATTTAAAAATATATTTTAAATTACTTACTTTATAAATGTGTGACTTTTAAATGATTTTATAAAAAAGGATATTTCTCTCAAAAAGTTTTACTCATCATTTTAAACTATGTCAACATCCTTTACTGGAAATTATTTTTGATTGAGGTTGATTTATTATAATAGAATATTCCATGTTGTATTGAATGAGTTATGATATGTATGACTGTGGGTCTTCTATTTTTATACCATTCATGGTTTATTTTTAATGTAATGACATTTCATATGCTAGTTTTAATACGAATGTTTATGTTATGTTTCAACTTTTTCATATGAGGAATGTAGTGGACTTAGTAAGTGACGGGTGGAGCCCGCTATAGCTCCTCGATGCATCGGTAGGTCTCATGAAACGAACTAGTGTCTTGGCAAAAGGCCTTGACAAAAAAATTATTTGTAGTCTTGGAACGAGTCCTTGACTATGTAGTAATGATGTTCGGTATTAGGCATTCCCTCATTGTGAAATTAGTTATTACATGTGATTATTAAACTAGTATAATATCCATGTGTATGTTTATATGGTAATGTTTCATTTATTTTTACCATATTATGTTCGATTTTTTGTTTAAAAGGCTGTTGTTTTTATTACACATCTTACCTTAAAAGTTTATAGCTTCCACTAAATTATTTACCCTTACTGAGCATCTGAGCTCACCCCTTTCTTATGTTTTATTTTCCCAGGATTCCAATAAGTGTATTATGGTTGATATGATGGTTTAAGCTAAAGGGGATTAATGGCGTTCTTAAAGGATCATTTATGTTGTTTTTTATTTTCAAAAGTGTAATGTAACGTCCATATATGTAATCTATTTTCCAAGACTGCTAAACCGATCGGTCTTTCGGGACTTGATTCCTTGTAAACGTGCCAATGTTTTAAAATAATGCACCGACTCTGGGTAACTGGGGTCGGGGAATTACATTTGTTCTTGGTTTGTAGAGGATATTAAGAACTATTCATCAAGGGATATGCATATGCTGGTTTTAAAATAGATCAAGATGATATGATATCATGGTAGTGATATGTATTCACTCTCAATGGAGCTATTGTGAACTGGAAGAGCTTAAATTAAGCAGTGTTCACTGAATATGTAATAGATTCCAAGTATATTGTATCTTCTAATCCAACTAAAGAATAATTTTTTATTTTTAAATTTTTATAAGAGATTGATATTTTGTTTAGCAGTAAAGAACCTATAAAAATATATTTTGATAATATTGTGATGGTGGATCTTCTAAAAGATCTAAGGTCACATCCATAGACAAAGCACATACTTTGGAAATATCATCTCTTGATGTATTTTTCTATGAGTAGTGACATCACTATGAGTAAAGTTTCCATAGAAGATATTGTGGTGGATCCCTTAATTAATGCCTTAAATCAATAGAAACATAATCATTATGTGTGAGCTAACAAACTAAAATTCATTGGAAGTTGGCTCTAATATAAGTGGTAGTCTGTTGGAGTCAGTGTTCTAGAATCAACTATTTGTACTTTAGATTTTATGTATATTCAAATAATGGAATATTAATTAAAATATATTATTACATGTATTTGATAATTCTATGTGAATTTAATATAATAATGACCCAGGGTATTTGTCTCTTTGAAAATGGGCATAGTATTTCCCCATTATGATGAGAACCTTGAAATACTATGGAGATATTCATAAAACTTATTCTATAGTAGGATAATATTATATGAGGGGGTGAATAGTATATTTACTATTAGGTATGAGTAATTATAACTATATGAGACTTTATATCATGAATTTTTTACTTGGTAATCTCCAAGAAAATAGATTATGAGAATAGACCAGTATGTATAAATTCTATAAGTTTATGTTCCATTGGATATTATTTTCTATAAGCATGTATAATAATCCTTATACTTTAATATTATTATTAATACATGTCATGAATCATACACATTGATGTATTTATATAAACCATTACAACATATGATTTCGGTGAAGTTTGGAATGTCGGGTTCATCACAAATGATATGTTATTAATGAATTAGTCACGAAAGGATTTGTCTCTTCCATCTTTATGGAAGATGATATCCCAAACCTTTTTTTGGAATTAAACCATTGAAATAAGTTTCATGGTCATGATAATATAGACATGTTTATTTCGGATAATCAAAGAAAAATATGTCAAGAATTAAGGTTTATGACACAAGTATATAGCCTACTTGATGAGATATCATGAAAAAAGAGATTATATTACACAATGAGTTTTAGTATGTGGTTTTTTCATTGTGACACATCTTCTACCTCTATGGGTACCTTATCTCGTTACTAGATAGTAATCTTGGACTTTAGGCAAGCCCGCCTAATTTCACTAAGAAAGAAGCATGAGGGTCACACACAAAATGTTTTTTTTATCTTAGTTAAATATTATTTATATTTAACAATTATAATAAATATTATTCTCTAGACTAAGAGTTAATATTTATTAAATGATCTCAAATATTAAATAAATATTTATTTATAATGTAATTTTTTAATTATGTAAATATATAATATTTATTTATCTCTTGTTATTAAAGTCATAATAAATATTTATTTATTTATTAAATAAATAATTTATTTGGTTATGTGAATATTGAATAAATATTTGTTTTTCTGTCTATGAATAGAATATTTATTTACTTATATAGTGAATTGATATTAAATAAAAATATTTATTTAGTAATTCAATAAATGTTGAGGAGGATGAGTGCAACAAGATTAGGTTTGGTGATAAATATTAATTTAAAATACTATAAAATGATATTTATAATTACACCAGTTAGTACGCTCCTTGGAATAGAATATTATTATTATTTTATTAAATATCATGGGGTTTCTCAGGGATTAATATTTTATTAAAGAGGCCTTATGAAATTAATTAAGTATTAAACCCTACCCCTAGGTCTATAAATAGATTGATATCACATTCTAGAGAAGCTTAATTTTTGTGCACAATATATTCCTCTCAGAATCTTCCTCCACTAATCCTCTCAAGAATGAGAATAATAAGAGAGATTCCTTTGAGCCTGAAGGAATGTGAAGCAATCAAATGTGAATAATGAAATATGATCAATCGGTTGCACTAGCACCTGGAAATTCATCGGTGTTGTTTAGAGATCTAAGGAGCATGTATGGATCACCAATATAGAATCTCCAATTTGGGTCCTTACAACACAATGATGCTAAACCAATATTGTTAAAATTATAAACATCCTCAATGAATAAATATCGCAATACCAAGGTAACCTTTCTTCTTGTGATTAAATTAATTATAAAAATTGATGTGAAAATATAATCACTTAGTTTTAGAATTTTATTTTTCAATATTATTTAAAAATAATAATTGGCCATGATGTTTACATATTGAAAATTGTGAATGATCAGTCAAATATGAAAAAGGACGAGTTGTCCAAAGGCCTAACAGGTTCTCCTCATACATTTAGAACCATTAAAAAGTAACTATTTGGAAATACATATCAATAATTAATCATTTAAAGAGATATAATGGTTTTAAAAAGTTCAAATCAAAACACTTTTAAGAAATTTACATTTAAAAGAACCATTAATAATGGATCCATAAAAAGACATAAAGGTAAAACACTTTGAAAACTTTTATTTTAAAAGGAATATTTAATAATAGAGACTTTAAATAGACATAAAGGTTTCAAAAATGGTAATTGAAAACACCTTGAATGATTTTTCTTTTAAAAAATATCTTTAACAATGGATCCTTGAAGATGACATAAAGTTTTCAGAATGGTGAAGTGAAAACATATGAAAAAATTTCTTCTAAAAAGAATATTTAATAATGTAGCCTTAAAAATGAAAAAAAGGTTTCAAAAATGAGAAGTGAAATCACTTTGAAAATAATTAATTTTAAAAATAATATTAAATAATAGATATTTCAAAATACATTAAGGTTATAAAAAATAATTTGTAGTAGAATATAAAACATTTGAATTATAAAGGTTGGAAAACCTTTTGAACATTTTGAAATACCTTTATTGAAAACTGACATTGGAAAAGAGTAACCAAAATATAATTTTTAAAATAGGATAAGGGAATATAAAGGTCATATGAGATAATACATAGTTTTATTTCTGAGTATAAAGGAAAAAATTGGTGGGAAATTAAAATATATACCAAGAGTGGAAACCATAGTTAAATAGGATGGAAATTATTCTTGATAATAATAAACTTTTTATAGGGAAGAAATTAATCAAGGAGTGAAGTTTGAATCAAAAGTATCATTTCCCCATATAGAAAGATAAATTACCATGAAAAAAATCTTAATGTGTAAAAAATAAATATTTTAATAAATAAGTTCAAGAAGACACATTATAACTCAATAATGGGAGTTGAGTTAACAAAAACCCTTATAGCTTTAGTTTCTTTTGAATCAAAGTCCATTTAAGAAAATAACACAATATAGCTCTTTAAAACCCATTGATTACATGAATATAGTAAAATAAATTCATTATGAAGTAACAAAACTAAATAAAATATTTCATGGTTCATAATAAGAAAGATGTCTCATGAAATTAAATTTGAGACACATAACACTTATCTTGAATTCCTTCTTAGTTGATCATGCTCTGACCTCCTGTATAACAAAAAAATCACCAATTTTAAAACATTATTAATGTCTATAACCTTTAATAAACTTAATTTAAAATTATTCTCTACATATATGTTAGTTAGTTTTTATCTATTTTTCAATATTGGGTGTGAGTAATCTTGATCATTTTGAACTAGTTTCATGATAGTGGTGTTTTTATTCATTATTATACCAAATTTAATCATTAAAAGCTCATAAAATTTACTTTAATTTATTTTTTATTATATATTATAAACTTATAATTTAATTTAATTATATTTTTAGTTATGGTTCTTATAGATGAAATTGACAACGGGCATGTTTTGATGCTTTTTAACAAATAAATAGTGTTAACTTAATTAATGAGATAAATGTTTATATTTCCAAAAAAAACAAAAAAAATAATTATTTAATTATTTATATCCAATATTAATTTCCAATGTTTTAATTTATAGAAATTTATATCATTTTTCATGTAGGTGGTTAATCGACCCAATAATAATATGTTACAATTTATGTGTGAGTATGGATATGGAATAGATTATTTTTTTATAATCAGTATAAAAAATTATAATGGAATTATTTAGAATTTTTTAAGGTGATTAATCATAATTGGGAAGATTTATAAGAATAATTTAAATGAAAAATAAGTTATCTCTTATAAGTAAATCATTTTTCTTCTTAGTGTGTTCATTTTAAGTGGTTAGTTTTTCAATGATCTCTTTTTGTTAATATTACTTATAGAAAACCTAATTTATATTTTAAAAATATAAATAATGACATAAATAACATATCTATTACCTAAACTCAATTCTATAACCATCCTTGAAATATGGTCATGAAAAATTAAACATGGCGTTCATGAAGGCAGTAGTCTGCACATACACATGAGCAGCATTTTTATTTTTTGATTGAATGGGAGTGGAATAGGTAATGGTTATACAATAAATATAATAAAATTTTGATATAATATTTATACTTATATAATTTTATAAATATTGTTAGAATGGGTTTTGAGGATGGTGTATGATAAGGATAAAGAAAGGGAAAGAGGATAAGTAATACTTATGTTGAGAATTTGGATCCTTTATTGAAGTATCCTTTAGAAATGAATGACTTGAGGAAATTTTTTAAAGATATAGGCTTCCAAAAATGTATAAGGGATATATGATAAATTAAATTGGTTATAGTTTCATGGGTATTTCAAACTACGGGTGTGTCTTGAAGTGGGTGTAATTAAGCTCCTTTTATAGGTGAAAACGAGGGAAAAATATTTGGAAAAGATTGTTAGGTAAGGGGTAAGAATGGAATTTCATGATAATTAAATTATTTAGGTGAATATATATTGTTTAGATATGTAGTTATGAATTTAAAACCTAAAAAATGTATTTTAAAAGTTCTATGTGTCAAATTGATTTACTAAAATTCAAGCCACGTTAGATTACTCATTTTAACACTTATTAATCTTGATTAAATATTAATCATGGTTATTAATTTATCACTAAAATTAAATATAACCCTTATTAACAAATTTAGACATAATTAATCCTAATTTGGATTCATTTTAATCTAATTTAATTTCTTAATATTAGAAAATTAATTTTCAAATTAAAACATATAAAATGTTGAAAAACTGTTTTTGTAGAAAATATTGTTTTAGTCATTAAGTGTTATTAATATAATATAAAATTTATTTCCAATTAAATGGGTGCTAATTTATTTTTATATTTGTTTGAAAATCATATTATATTCTTAATTTAAAATATATCAATTTAATTTAAAAATACAGAATATTTAAGAATGTATCGTTCTTTGAAAAATAATTGTTTTATCGCGGTAACTAATAGTTACCATGGAAACTTAATTATATGCCTAAAGATGAAATTGAAATTAATTAACAGTATGAAAAAATTTATATGAAAATAAATTTTTTAAATAAAATTTATAAGTTTTGCAAAAATTAATTTTAATATTATCACACATAATACATAAAACTAGTTTTTAGAAAAAGTATGTTTTTAAGCTTAAAATTTATGTAGTATAAATTTATCAATGTCATTGACTTTCATGAATCAAATTAATTTATTATTAAACAAATAAAATGTATTTGGTTTCAAAATCAATATAAAATTTAATATGACCATTAAAACATTTAATTAAAATAAAATATTGAAAAAAAATTACATTAGAATAAAATGTTATTTATGTTCTAAAATGTTGAAAATGGGTTTTCTAAGTTCAAAATGATATTTTAAAATAAATCATTTTACTTATTAAATAAATATTTGATCAATTAAATGTTTTTATAAACTTATAATTATTTCTCATATATTTATAAAGTCATAAAATTTATAATTTTTGAAAAACTATATTTTTCACTATTAACTTAAAAATCCATTATTTAAAAAAAACCCAAAAATTAATCATAGCATAATTTTGATATGATGAATTAAAAAAATAAATTAATTTTACAGAATTAAAATTCTAAAATTTATAAATTTATCTTTTAGATGAAAATACTATATATAAAGAAAAAATAATTTTATTGAAAAATTCATTTTTAAAACTTTAAGTGTTCTTAATATTATTTTATATAAATTTTTAACTGATTGCAATATTTTATCTATTATAGGTTTCATTATTCTTAAATTTTCTTAATAATATTCATCTAATATGATGTTTCTCATTTTAGTTCAGTGTTGTGTGTGGAGAAAGCTATCAAATATAGTAATAATTTAGAAAAATATATTCCAAAATATTGATGTGTTACATTCTCCCCACATTAAATAAATTGCATACTCTCAATTTTAATTATCATTCACTAAAGGAATAATCTAAGAGATCCATAAAAACTCATGATATATCTTTTACTGAGATATCCACCCCACTTATCCTTGGTAATACTAAGAAACTATTTATCCCAAATATGTTTCTTTTGGAGTTATTAGCTACATACCTTTCACAAATCCATTTCTATGATCTTGTTTCCAATAAATACTACACCCAAAAATGTTATGATCAAGTTGGAGTAAGTGATCAAATGAATATTCATACTAAATACTAATATGTCTTTTTTAATGTCACTTTCATTTCAACCTATGACACTTTAGATTCAACTATGATATAATTAGAATAACCTATCACTCCTTAAATTTATCCTAGGTTATCTATGGTCATTTTATAATTAGTTTCTCTAAACAAAATTGTAACATATCACCCCTCACCCATTGGCTTGGGAAGAGGCGGTGGGTGTTAATGGACTTAGGTGACATCTCCAAGACATCGAAGGCTGAAAATAGAGACCATGGGCATCAAGAAAATTTGGGGGACGATTTTAACTTTGAAAGATAGAAATATGAACCAAAAATAAAATAAAATAAACCTATATATAATGCATGAGTAAAAAATATAACTCAAAACATAATCAAAAAACCAAACCATTTTAGAGTACATGAAGAAAACAAAAGACAACATTCAAGGAAAACCAAATACTCAAAGCCCCAAAAACATCCAACTAGAAACTCCAAACCTTCTCCAAGGTCCAACTCCACATGTCAAGCCCACGATATCATGTAGCATCACTAAATAACTGGGATAACTTTATTTTACCTGTTTCTCAATAGATTACATATGAAAATACACAACAGTTCCCAATCAGGGGGTGAGTCTAAACTTAATAGGATTTCCCCAATAACTTCCCTACTCATGCCACTATGAAAAAACTTCCTAGAACATTTATATAAAATAGTTTATATCAAATCCAAAAAAAATTTCCATGGAAATCAATAAAACAATCTTTTAAAACCTTTCTCAATTCCATTTTGTGTACCCATTCTATAACTCCACACATCCACCATGACCACGTGAAACTTCCATACTCATGAGAAGTCTCTCATCAATATACCAAGTTTTCAATAGGTAACCAATATCAGGTGACCCAATGTCACATGCCCCTTCCATAGGGTAACATCTAATGCAAATGACCACACACCAACCATGTGTGCCAAAATCAATTCCAATACATTTCACATAAAATATTTCTTTATTTAAAAAATTTCAACAACCATTTTCCATGTATTATAAAAAATCCATAATTTTTAAATCACCATTTTAAAATTTTAATCAAAGAGGATTTTCCAAAAACCATCCAATTTCCCCAATTTCTCCCAAAAACATTAATAAAGAGGTTTCCAATAAGAATCACACAATCATTTCAAAATCATTTCATGAAAAACATTCATTTCATTATAAGCCTCCAAATTCTAATCAAGTGGAGTCAAAATAGAATCCACCTACCTCACAACTATTGATGAAAATGAAGAATGGCACAACGATTCTCTAGATCTGATCACAAACCACCTTTCTTTCCCTATATTTGGCCATAAAACACCACAATTACAATCAAATAACAAATATCTATCCACAGAATATTAGATATAGGGTTTCAAGAAAGATAATGAGACGATATCTATGAATAATATCCAAGAACAGAGACTTATTAGTGGATCTAGATCTCTAGTGGGATTTGAACCACTTAAAAATTTCTCTTGTGTCAAAGGGAATCACCTCTCAAGCCTTGGAAGGAAAATGAATCCAAGTTATGGGAGAATTAGGGGAAACTAAGTCTTAAAGTGGATAAATTGAATTATATCCACTAATTTCAGAGGTCCAAATGTACACCACATGGTTATTCCACATGGTTTGGAAAACCCTTCTCTAATTGTGTGGTGCTTACTAACTTAATACAACCCCTCACACAGTTGGCTCGCATAGTTAGACAAACCGTGTGCCAACTGTGTGTTCCCCACTATTTCAAGGTTCACAGTTTCTCCTTAGCATCGGCATATTTTGGTCAAACCATGTGCCAACCGTGTGCTTGGATAGTGCCCATTTTCTTCACTTACATGGCTTTATGGTGGTGCTTTATGGTTTTTTCTAATCGTTCTCAAATTTTTTCACCTCCAGAAAAGCCTCCAAAGCATGACAAAACACATATGAACCTCTTAAAACTTAACTTAATAATTATATATAATTAAAATAAATGAATAAATAGTAAATTACCTAAAACCAGGGGTGATACATTCTCCACACCATTGGTCTTTTCATTCCTATAAAGTATAAAACTACAGTTGTCCTGAAATAGTTTGGGCCATTACTCCAATATTTCCTTTTCACACTCCCATGTTTTTTCCTAAATTTGTCCATGTTTCCATAAAACCCACACTAGGACAATTATTTTCCCATGAAGTATTTTATATTTCCTATCCATAATCTATACCAGCGCATGAATCAACGTATCATCCTACTCTAGGTTAATGTGATCCCATTGAATCACATAATCATGATTAGGTTAATACTTCTTTAACTGAGATACATAAAACATATTGTAAACTTAACTAAACCTTGTTGTAAAATCCAAATAATATTCCACCTCGCCAACTCGTTCAAGTATCTAAAAAGGGCCTATGTATTGAGGATAAAATTTACCCTACTTACCAAAATGATGATGCCCAAACCTTGGATAGATTATCAAGAACACTTGATCACTCACCTCAAATGACAACAGTCATACATAATGATCTACATGTTATTTTTGATGACTCTGATCCATCTCCATTCTCTTCCTAATAAACCAAATATTTTCCGTTATCTCTTTCATAAGGCTAGGTCCAACCAGTGAAATCTCACCTGTTTCAACCCAACATAGTGGGTAAAAACTAGAAAGGTCATATAATACTTCAAAAGGATCCATATGTACCGAGGAATGATAACTTTTTTTGTATGATAACTACACTAATAGTTTTTTCTCCTCCCATGAACCACCAAAATCCATTACACAATCCCTAATCATGTCCTCTAATATTTGGATTGTTCATTCAGATTGTCTATTTGTTTGGGGATAATAATTCATACTCATATTCAAATATGTACCAAGTTCTTGATATAAGGATTTCCAAAATCAAGATGTAGTCCTAGGGTATCTATCCAATAAAATCAAGATTGGAATTCCATAACTCTTTACAACTTCTTAGATATAGATTTTGGATAAGTCCTCCACCATATGAGATTCACAAATTGGGATGATATGAGCTGACTTAGTGATTAAATACACTATCACCCATATAGAATCATGTTTCTTAACCATAATTGGTAAACTTTTCACAAAATATATGGCTATCTACTCCCATTTCTACATGGGAAATGGTAAATACCACAACAGTCATGCTTGTCATTAGTATTCCGCATTTACCTTCTAAAAGGTGATGCATCTCAAAACAAAATATGCCACTACCCTTTTCATTCCAACCCACCAAAAATGTTATTTAATAACTCTATACATCTTTTGAATTCCTAGATGAACATCCCATCTCGAATGGTGGTATGCATTGAGAATTTATTCCTAGAAAACTAAGGTACCAAGATCCTATCTCTAAAACTCAAAATCAAACTCCCATCGAGATTTCATCCCTAAATAGTCTTCCCACCATTGAGGTTTGACCCCATATAAATAAATTCAAGATCAGATATCTTATCCTATTTCACATTCTAAACCAAATCAAGAAAAAACAAAAATAGGAAGAAAATAGTAACATCACCCTGGTCGGTACAATCTAGGTGCATGTCTGTTATGACAGACAATAGCTGCCACTAATTAAAATATTCTTTATAAAAATAATCATATGAATTCCTGATTAATGCATATACCATCAAATTACATTTAATCAGGCTATAAATTAAGTTTAATTTGAAAATTTGAAGGTATTACATCCATATTATTTTCCGTTAAAGGTATTACATACATCTTCTTTTCCTTAGATTCCAATATATTTGTGAGAAAATGTGTTTCAAAATATTATGATCCATAAGTTCTATAAATTTATCACCAAAAAGATAATGATACCAGGTCTTCAAATCATAGACTATAGCATCCAATTACAAATCATGTGTTGGGTAGTTCTTCTTATAAAATCATAACTAATGTGAACTATAAGTCACAATATGATTTTTATATATGAGAACACATCCCAACACAGATCCTGATGCATCAAAATAGAATACATATCCCTATCTATATTATGTAAAAATGAGGATATTTTTTTATGTAAGTCTAACCTTAAGCTCTTGGAAGAATTTTTTACATTCCTCATTCCACTATAAAGGAGAACCTTTCCTTATCAAAGCTATCATCAGTGATGTAAAATATGAAAATTCATGTACAAAATGTATGTAGTATCTCGATAAGCCCAGTAAACTATGTATCTCAAATACGTTCTTTAGTGGATACCAATAGATAAAATCCTTTATCTTTTTAGGATCTAAATAAACACCTTTCTTAGAAATTACATGGATTATGAAACATACCTCTTGTATCCAAAAATCACACTTTGATAAATTTTCATATAGATTATGATCCAAAAAGATACCCAACATTATATCCAAGTGTTTCTCATAGACTGTATTTTTCCTTGAATAAACCAGTATATTATCCATAAACACTGCCAAAAAGTAATCTAGATACCTTTTAATATCTGATTCATTAATTCCATAAAGATGTATTGTGTATTCATAAGACCAAAAGTCATAACAAAAAAATCGCAATGATCATATCTAATTCTAAAAGTTGTCTTTAGAATATCCTTTTTCTGAACCCATGGTTGGTGATATCCTAAATAAAATTTAATCATAGAGAACCATAGGGATCCCCTTAATTGATTAAAATAGATTATCAATTCATGGAAGTGGATATAGATTCTTTATCATAACTTGGTTAATATTATGATAATCAATACAAAGAATGAGATTTTCATCTATCTTCTTTACAAAAAGAGATGATGATACCCACAAAGATGTACTCGGTCAGATGAACCCTTTAATTTACAACACTTCTAACTAATCCTTCAATTTCCTATATTCTATTGGAACCATATGATAAGATGGAAGATAAATTTCACTGGTCCTTAGTAGGAGATCAATCATAAACTCCACTTATCTTTTGGGTGGAAACCCTGAGATTTTTTTAGGAAAAATGTTAGGAAACTGATCCACTAAGGTTGTAAAATGTCTGTTTTTGATCTCATCTACTGATGGAAAAGAAACTTATACCAACTGGTAAGAGATAGTTCTAACCACCTATACTAAGGGTATTTCCCTACTTGAATCCACTTCCCAGTCTCCTTTATAGATATTCCTAACACTATAAAAATATTATAAACTCACTTGTCATTCATAACAATTGATATGGGCCTCAAAATTTTTCAGCTAATCTATTACTAGAATCAAGTCAAAAACAGCCATCTCTATCATAGAGAAATCCCATACCAAACCATTCCCATCGATTTTTATCAAATGTGCTGCACATTTTAGGGCTCAACACTCTTGTTTTCCCAAAGGTGTTTGGAGTTTCTAAATAAAAGTCATCATATTAGTATGTAAATCCATTAGATCAACAACAGGATAAGAAATAAATGAATGGGATTATCTCATATCAAACAAATATTTCATAAGTTTGTAATTAAAAATAATCATATCTCTCACTATTAAAGGTCCTAATTGATCATCCACGATCAATTTATAAACTTTATACAATTTCTTACTCACTGTACTTTCCTCTTTCCTCCGTATTGAGATTTAACCGGTAGAGGATTCATGATGTTCTAAGAATCACCATGGATTTATCTGTTTTTTTATGAGAGATATTATATTACATTTATCCCATAAAAGAATACAATGCCTGATAAGTATTATATGTGTCCCTATAACTCAAACTTGGTTCACTATAATAATAGTGTTTAATATGTTCCATCTGGTTGCAATTGTTACATACTCTAGGTGGTGTTGTACAATCTCTTTATATGCTCAAAATAACCACACTGAAAATATCCAAGCTTACTATTTGGTCAAGGGGGTAAGTTGACTAATCCCATAGTCTGATTCTAATATATACCATCCCCTTGAGAATACATGTCCTTCCTCTGATTGTTTTCATCATTGGAGTTCCCACCTATTCCTAGAGGAATAAATGTGTTTCCTCTAACCGTGTTTCCCAAAATGTCTATTTATTCCATCATCACTTTATTAAACATTTTTTTATAATCTGTAACACATAGAACACCAAACATTGATTGAATTTATGGTTTCAAGCCCAAATCAAAATTTCATGTCTTCAAGGATGCATTTGCAGAAACTTCTAGTTTTAAGTGAACTAAATTAATAAATTTAGTCAAATACTCTATTATAAGGAGATTCCCTACTTAAAACTAAATAATTATATCATTATAACAATTCTAAACATGTGAGGATATAATTTTTTTGTTAAAAAATTCTTCCAAATCCACTCATGCCATACCTTGGTCCAATTCAGCTTAACCTGCTAAATCCCACCACTAGCATGATAGATCCTCCGCCATATATATTTCCAACTTCACTTTTAACTCTAATGGTTTCACAAGGAAATTAAAGATTATATTCATCATATTCAACCACACTTATGATTTTTATGGATCTGAATCGCCCTAAAATATGGGTGGATTCATATTTTAGAAATAAATTGAATGATCCATTTATCTGGCTTCATCCTTTATATTCTCTCTATCCAATGCTAGAAAAGTATAGATAATAATTTATACCAACTATTGGTTCATCAATGGATCAGGTGCAACCACATTATCATCATCCACTTCAAGTTGGTTCCTACGGTTCCTACTCAGTGCCTTTAGCTACTACCAAAATGAACTTCATTTAATCTCATTATCTAGAAACTAAAGGCTGAGTTATTTTTAATTATCATTTCAATTAGTTCCAAAACCATGTTTATCCACAATAAACCATTTTCAAAATACCACCATCAAGCCTTTTCAAAATCTCAACATTTGAAAACATTTTCAAAAAATATTAAAAAAAATTACAACTTACCATTTCAATAAATTATTAGCTATATAATGAACTATGTAGTCCTAGTGGTAAGTCATATTATCAATTCATTTCATGAAACTCTCATTGGAAAAACCCATGACAATGAGGTGAAAAATCATCTAGAAGTGTTTAAAACACCCATATACCCAAACTCCCTAGTAAATTGAAGTTTATAATAAATAGGTAAGGTATGAATTTTTATGCTCTACATTTCAAGTTCCAAAAATACTACTCCTTTATACCATCCCATGATATATAATAACTTATTAATACTGATACCATTTCCAACGCCAATATCGAGAAAAACTTTTACCCAAGAATTGAAAAAACTGATGTCATTTGTAACATCCCTCCCCTCACCCATTGTATTCAAAAGAGGTGATGGGTGATACTAGAATTAGGTTATATCCCCAAGACACCAAAGTCTGGAAACAAATTCCAAGAGTCTCAAGGAAACTTGAGGGATGATTTTCTCTCTGAAAGATAAACATCCAAACCACAAATAAAATAACCAAACAAACCTCTATATGATGTATGAGTACAAAATACCACTCAAAATATAAAAAAACAACCAACCCATATCATAGTACAAGTGGGAACAAAAATACAACATAAAAGGAAAACCAAAGACTCAAATACCCAAAGAACTGGGATACCTTGCCTTTACCTATGTCTCGATAGATGGCATCTAAAAATTCACAACAATTCCCAAGCATGGGATCAGTATAAAATCAGTAATATTTCCCCCAATGACTTCCCAAATCATGCCACTATGAAAAAAATAATAGCACATTTATATAAAATAGCTTAAAATAATTTAAAATGGTTTATATCAAATCCCTAATAATTTTCCATGGAAATCAATAAAACAATCCCTTAAAACTTTTTACATTCCATTTAGCATACCCATTCTATAACTCCACACATATACACATCCACAAATGCATTCCCAAGTGATAGTTCCATACTCATGATCAGTCTCTCATCGATCTACCAAGTAGTCACAAGGTGACTAATACCAGGTGTCCCAATGGCACACGCCCCTTCCATATAGTTTCATCTAATGAAAATGAGCTCATGTCAATCATGTATGCCAAAATCCATGCCAATTAATTTCACGTAAAACCCTTATTTATTTAAAAAATAAATAACCATTTTATATATATCAAAAAAAATCTATAATTTTTAAATCACCATTTTAAAATTTTCATCAAATAGGATTTTCCACAAACCATCCAATTTCCACAATTTCCCCAAAACCATTACTAAAGAGGTTTCCAACAATAATCACAAAATAATTTCATAGTCATTTCAATAAAAATAATAATTTTAAGCTAATAATTTAATTTCTAATCAAGTGGATTCAAAATAGAAGCCACCTACCTCACAACCATTGGAAAAAATGAAGAACAACACAACTATTCTCTATATATAATCACAAATCACCTTTCATTCCCTATATCCAACCATAAAAACCCAAAATTACCATCAAGGGATAAGGATATATCCACAACGGATTAGATATAATGTTCTATGAAACATAATGAGAAGATATCTAAGAATAACATCCAAGAATGATGACTTACTAGTGGATCAAGATCTTCAAAGGTCTTTGAATCACCTAAAACTTACTCATGGATCGAAGGGAATCTCCTATAAAGACTTGGAGGGAAAAGGAATATAGTTTATATAAGGATTATGGTAAAACCAAGGCTTAATGGGATTAAATTGAATTAGATACACTAATTTCATAGGGATAACTATACACTGCATGGTTAGGCTTCATAGTTTAGAAAACCATGTGCTAATCGTGCAGTGCTTACTACCTTAAGCCAACCCCTTTCACAGTTGCCTTGCACGGTTATAAAAATTATGCACCAACCATTAATTTCCCACTATTTCATGGTTCATAATTTCTCCTAGGCATCAGAGTGGTTTGAATAAACCATGTGCCAACCGTGTGCCTAGTCGGTGCCCACTATCTTCCCTTACATGATTTCCTGGAGGTTTTGTACAGTTTATGCTAACCATGCTCAAACCATGCACCACCATAAAACCTCCAAATCATTCCAAAACTCCTATGAACCTCCCAAAACTTAAACCAGTTATTATATATACTTAAAATACATAAATAAAGGGTCAAGTACCTCAATCAAAGGGTGTTACAAAACTCATCATCAAATTCTAATATATTTAAATCCTTTATATTGGTTTTGTAAAGATATTTTGGTTAACTAAAGAATATCCCCTGAGAGTTTCAAACAAGGTACACAGTTAGGAATATTTTCCATGGACCAAGTGATGATTGAGTTAAAACTCAACACACCCTTTTCAGGATTATTACCCCTAGGTACATCTGTGTTAGAGCCCACATCCACTCGTAGTATCCTGATAGGGATGTTATTTATAATAAAACCACACATACTATACTTTACCAAAACTTAATAATGTTATCCTATACTTATACTTATACCATATTCACTTTCCTATGGTTTTCACTAAATTTATCTTATGTTATTCCCTAAAATAACTACACTAACCCTCAAAAATAACTAAATCAATCTATGGAACCATTTATAGAACCCTAAACAAATACTTCAAGGTCTAGTTATGAAAAAAATCTATAAACATTGTATTTGATACAAAGTGAGTTGAATTATATTTATTTTAAAATATCACCACAAGTTAAACATTAAATTTCATAATAATCACAAAATTACAAGAATTTAAGGTTTAGTGTCTTTGAGGACTAGACACATAAAAAACTTATTCTACAACACTTATGAACATTCCTTCATAATCAAACCACAATAAACTCTCATATAAACTACTCATAATTTATACTCAACTTTATAACCTGAGGAAGGGAAATATAAGAAATGGGTGAACTCAGTTGCTCGATAAGGTTAATCATAAGCAATAATAATCAAAGATCACAAGTGAGCATAATCTAGGCATATGGTTATAGCATGGATACATAAGAAAGTTATACCCAATATATCATAGATTAAAAAACATGGAATAAGGCTTCAATTAGTATAATAATACATCATGAAATTTTTTTATATCATAGATCCAAGGTATAATAAGAGAATTATGGAACAACCATAAGTATAGTGAAATTATAAAATTATGAACAAACAAAAAATCTATGCTTCATGATGTGAACAAATAAAATTCCCACACTATATGTTGTGAATAAACAAAATTCCCATGATTCATGTTTAGAAAAAACAAAATTCCCACTCTTCATGTTGTGAGAACACAAAATTCCCATACTTCATGTTGTGAAAAAATAAGATGCACATGCTCAACAAAATTATCACATGTGATATCAAACTTTAACCAATTCATTAGAGGGTGATATAGGACCCCACCCATAAATCATTCATAAATATGAGTGCCACATGAAATCAATCATTCATTATATCACAAGGAACCCATTAAAATAAATTGATTTTCATTTATCACATCAAAAATAACCCAAGGAATGGAAAATGGGATTCACAACACTTTAATATGGTATCAATAAAATTGACCTCAAGCATGTAAACAATTTATAACCAAAATATAATCACCCCCAAAAAGGTATTCTATAAGAACATTTATAGGGTGATTCATAAAAAATAATTTCCATGGAAATAATACCTTTATAGATAAAGAGGAAAATGGAAGTGAAACCATAAAAGAGTTTTAGAAAACACTTTTAACATTGTAATAAAATGAGAAGCTATGGGTTATATTGAAAAGTAATTTTAAAAAAGGTTTATTTTTAGAAATAGAAAAGAATGAATTTTTAAAGTAATTATTTGGAAATAAATATAAATAATAAATCCTTTAAATAGACATAAATGTTTCAAAAAGGAAAAGTAAAATCACTTTTAAAACATTTACTTTTAAAATAGTCTTTAATAATGGTGCCTTAAAAAATACATAAATATTTAAAAAAGGTGAAGTGAAAACACTTTAAAAAATGTTATTTAAAAGATAAACTTTAATAATAGAGCCTTGAAAATAAATAAAGGTTTCAAAAAGGGTGAAGTGAAAAAAAATTAAAACTTTTCATTCTAAAAAAATCTTTAATAATGGATCCTTAAAAAACATACAGTTTTCAAAAAGGTACACTTTGAAAGTTTTTTATTTTAAAAAGAATATTTAATAATGGATCCTTGAAAAAATACAGAAAAGTTTGAAAAAAGGGAATTAAAGACACTTTTAAAACAATTAATTTTAAAAATAATTTTCAATAATAGATCATTTAAAATACATAAAGGTTATAAAAAATAATTGCGGAGTGGAAGATAAAACATTTTATTTTGTAAGGATAGAAAACCTTTTGAAAATTTTAAAATACCTGTGTTGAAAACCCACATTGGAAAAGAGTAACCAAAAAATACTTTTTAAAATAGGATAAAGGAAATATGAAGTTCACATGAGACAAGGAATAATTGTATTTCCAAGTATAAATGAAAAATTAGTGGGAAAGGAAAGAATGGACAACAAATTGTGTCACTAACCATCCCCCAATTCCTATATAGTGACTACCCCAAGCCCACCTCCCATAGGCTAGGGGTTGGCTACTAGCACCGAGTAGGAATATCCCACAAGTGAGAGGCATTTTCCCAAGTACCTATACACATGCACCCGTCTCCAAGAAAAAGTGATGAAATCGAAAACACTAAGCAAAAATGCATGTATACTACTAATAAAACCCACACATAGTAAATAGTACAAACTAAAAGTAAAGGGGTCTAGTATACAATCCCAAAAAAATAAAAGTAGAAGATCCTAGAATCCATCTGCCAAAAACCCTACCTGAAGGGTAGGTACAGAACCTATCAAAAGTAGTTGAACTATACCTCATCTGTTGGGCCTCCCTCTAAGTACCACCTGTGTTAACCACACCAAGGCTCTCATCAAAGCTATCAATCATATATACAATACACGACATGTGCGGGTGAATCATGTGCAATGGTGAGTAAAACAATACTCATTAGTGACCCCAAACCACAAAAGTATACCATAAAGAAATACACAAAGTAGACTACCATGAGGTATATGAAGTGTATCCTCTAATAAGTACATTCAAGAGAGTCACTAGAGTCATCTTACACTATTATATGTATATTTCATACATATACGAATAAATTTCAGGCATATTCAAATCTAAGGAGACACACTTCAGATCTTTGTAGGATACACACTCTGCATAGGCATAAGAGATACACTATGTAGGAGACACACTCTGTGTAGGTGTAAGAGACACACTGCATAGGATTCACACTTCGTGATGGCATAGGAGACACAATCCATGTGGGAATAGAAGACACACTCCCTAGGAGACACACTCTGTATAAGCGCAGGAGACATACTCCGTAGGAGACACACTCCGTATAGGTCACAGCCAGCCACTTAATTCCGCTCTTAGCATGCTCGTTCTAGGATCACTTACTCCTCGAGCCAAAAGGGTCATATTCCAACCTCCAAAAAAACTCATGTAGGTTATCTCAAAAGGAACGCATCATCGCGAGGGTCCCAACTCCATAAATGGATCATGAAATAGACATACTGTTTGAAAGTTACAGGCCTTTTAGTGAAAAGGGGTCGGTTGGGTCTGGGTCCGGTCCGACACAGTTGGAACGACCCGACCCATCCCGGACCACCTACTCTAGCCATCTCACTTGAGCGGACTGGTTCAGTCCACCCAAACATAGCCACTGCCACATCCTTTCCTGGTCCACATGTCCAGACACCACAGTCCCGCTAGACCATGGCTTCCGGTCGCATGACATGCCCTCCCATCACGTGTCGATCATGGTTGTCTTCAGCCACCCTACTATCAGCCCTAGTCATTGATCGTGGCCATGTGATATAGGTACCTTCCACCAGTGCAGTCTCTCTAGACCACACCCATTTTAATCATGTCGTTTCCAATGGGCTTTGCTCTGTGAACCGCCTCATCTCCTCTGGTGCCCTGTTTTTTGAAACGGGGATACCCTTGTAGTACTCAAGTCACCATCTTCACTGACGCAGCTCCAAAACGTTTTTCCATCACTTCGGGGATCATGAAATGTTTGAAACCTCCCAAAAAAGCTCGATGTGACCACGTGGGTCCGTCGGTGAAGAACACAAGAACGGGGTAAGAGAAAACACCAAGAACACCCAAAGAAAAAATGTCTTCCTTGTTTGTTTCGGTCTTTATTCGTCTTGCTAGAAAAGGGGGATGAAACAACAAGGATAATCACTAAGGTTTAATCCCTTTAAATCCCACAGTCTAACCATCCCACAAGAACGATTGAATCGTGGATCAACCTATTCGTGGGTTGGTCTACATTCATCATTGAAAACAAGAACGAGAAAAGAATTAAAAATACAACCCCAACCTGGGTTTGGATCACTTGATAATGAAGATCGATTGTTATGTCATCATCATTAGCAAGATCCTTCAAATATGAGGGCTTGTTGTCGTTGGTGATCTCTCGTTCATCGTCCACCGACGTCTTTTCTCGAGAGGTTACAGGGAATTTCTAGGTTTAATCATTAACCATGAATTCATGTTTAATCAAGGAGAATTGAAAAACATGTCTCCCTATCATTGTGTTGTAGAATCACCATGTTGTTCCATTAAAAAACTAAATTGGCTGCCTCATCACTGCATCGCTGCATCGCTACAAAACGTTAAAAGAAAACAAAATAAAATTTTTAAGTTTATTTTTTATTCTTCTTTAAAAACGTCCAAAAAATATTTTCTATAGTCAACCCACACCGGCCGAAGTTAGGCCCCACCTAAGGTAAACTTGATGTTCTAAACTCAATGGTGCCCCTATATTTTTGATCCAGGCACCCATTTAGAAGTTACTAGAACCGCACATGTGTTCTATTTTTAATAAACTTAAAAATAGTTCAAAGATTCATTTTAGGAACCCAGGCCTCAGAATCGCATGTCGTCTCAAATATTGGTCTCAAAATAATACCATATAATTTAAAAAAAATACATGAAAATTCTGTGACATTACATTCTCCCCACCTTAGAGATTTTCATCCCTAAAATCTAAAACAAGGGATAAACAAACAAATAGGGATACTAAGCATGAATCTGATCCTCTCAATCCCATCTTCTCTCCTAGAGATTTACATGATACCTCTGAACGTGGACCAGAGAAATTGACCATCCATGAAAGATCATCTCCTGTTGATCCTATATTTCCATTGGGTACTTCATAAATGTCACCTCATCTTCAATGTCCATCTCACCCCAGTCGATAATGTGCGATGGATCATGCACATACCTCCTCAGTTATGAAGTATGAAATACATCATGCATCTGATGCATCTACATGGGTAGATCTAGGTGGTATTCCACCTCTCCAACTCTGCTCAGAATCTGAAAAGGGTCGATGTATCTCAGAGATAACTTGCCCCCCATCCAAATATATGTAATCCCCATAGAGGGGAGATTTGAAAGAAAACATGGTCTCCCTCCTCGAACTCAAAGGGCCTTCATATCTTATCCTCATATGAATTTTTCCATCTCTATGCAATCCTCATCCATTTCTGGATGATTTGTAACTTCTCGGTTGTAGCTCGTACCAACTCTAGACCCATGAGTGTTGACTCCCCTGGATCCATCTAGCATAGTTTTGACCTGCATGGTCAACCATATATGGCCTCATACAATACCATACCAATGGTTTAGTGGTAGCTATTTTTGAACAAAAAATCCACCAGAGGTAGTTGATCCTCCTAACTGTGGCCAAAGTCTAGGATGCAAGCATGTAGCATGTCCTCTAGAACCTGGATGGTCCTCTCTATCTAGCCATCTGTCTAGGGATGAAATATCTTCCTCAAGCGCAACTGAGTCCTGAATGCCTCTTTTAGTCCCTTTCATATCCAAAATGTGAAACAAGCATTGCGGATTCAAATTATCATTGATGGAACTTCTGTGGAGTCGAACTATCTCCTACACGTAGAGGCACCCCAAAATCTCTACAGAACTCTGCTCTCAGATAGGAAGGAATTGGGCCAACTTGGTGAGTCGGTCAAAAACCACCCAGATGGTATTGTTTCCCTAGAATGTGCATGGTAAACCCATCATGAAGTCCATCAATATTCCATTCCACTTCCACTTCAGCACCTCGAGTGGCTTAGTCAATCCTTTTGAAACTCGGTACTCTGCCTTTACTTATTGACAAGTGAGGCACTAAGAAACAAACTCTGCCACCGCCTTCTTCATCCTTGGCCACCAGTACTAACTTTAGAGGTCCTAGTACATCTTTTCTATATCCAGATGTACCACCAAAGGGGATATGTGGAACTCCCTCAATACCTCCTCCTGCAGCGCCACTGGTACAATGGTGTACCCTCTGAAAAGGATGACTTTCTCCCCACCTATCGAATATCCATCATGGGCCTGCCTTGTGGAAAACTGAGCATATCGAGTCTCACAGTCGATATCCCCTAGTTTTTCATCCCTAACTCGCTATAATAGTGGAGGGGTGACAACCATCTACTGAAGATAATATGTTCCATCATCATCCACAAAGGATATTTGCATCATGGATAACTACTTTGACACCTCACTCAGCACCTTCAAAATGGATCTCCTGCTGAGTGAATCTACCACCACATTCCCTTTTCTAGAAGTATAGACAATCTAGAAGTCATAATCCTAGAGAAAATCTAGCCACCAACTCTTTCTCAATTTCAAATCCTTCTGGTAGAAGATATACTTGATACTTTTGTGGTTGGAGTATATAGTAAACCACTCACCCATCAAGTAGTGTCACCACATCTTCAGTGTGAAGAATACTACTGCTAGCTCAAGAGCATGGGTCGCATAATTATACTCTTGTTGTCTCAAATATCGTGAACTATAGAAAATCACTACTTTCCTCTGCATTAGGAAACAACCCAGCCTAGTCCCTATTGCATCACAGAACACTGCATATCTAACATCTTCCTCTAGTAGTCTCAAGATATGGGCACCCATCAACCTTTGCCTCAGCTTCTGAAAACACTGCTATTATTTCTCCATCCACATGAAGGGTTGTCCCTTCCATGTAAAATCCGTCAAGGGTGCTGCTACTCTAGAAAATTCAAGGACAAACCTCTGATAGTACCCAACCAAACCTAAGAAACTCTTCACCTAGGTAACACTCTTGGGTGGCTCCAAAGTAAGAAACACCTCTATCTTTTCTAGATCCACTGCAACTCTAGCCTCCAAGATGACATGTCCAAAAAAGTGAACCTCTAAAATTCAGAATTGATACTTCAAGAGATTCCCATAAAGTTGGTTCTATCAGCGTGTATCTAGGACCACCCTCAAGTGTATCGTATTATCCTCCTCAGACACCGAGTACACCAGTATATCATCAATAAATACCATGACAAACTAGTCAAGATATGGTTGGAAGATCCTATTCATAAGTCCCATGAAAAATTTTGGGGTGTTGTTCATGTCGAACGGAATCACCATGTATTCATAGTGGTCATACCGACATCTGAAGGTTGTCTTCGGTACATCCTCATCTCGTAAAAAAATCTAGTGATAGCTGAATCTCAAGTCTATCTTCTAGAACCACTTCACTCCCTTTATTTGATTGAAGAGTTCATCGATTGTCGATAGTGGATAATTTTTTTTCACGGTTGCCTGATTCAGGTGACGATAGTCTACAAATAGCCTCAGGCTCCCATCTGACTTCTTGGAAAACAAAATAGGGGCTTCCTAGGGTTAAACAATGGGTCTCACGAAGCCCTTACTCTACAGTTCCTCCAACTATACCCTCAACTCGTAAAGCTCTGTAGGATCCATCTGATATGTAGGTGTAGATATTGGTGTCGACTCAGAGTATAGATCAATTCATAATTCAACCTCCCTACGATGAGGTAATCCTAGAATATCCTTAGGAAATATTTCCTCATACTAGTCCACCATTAAAGGAAATTGGGGAATCCTCTCCTCTATCACACTAAGGGTGAGACTAGAAAACTGGTGAGTAATCGACTACACCCTCCTATGAGTAATTCCATCATGCATTACATGCATTTCATTTTCTCTGGTAAAGTAAATCCTTGTCCCTTCTCCGCAGACACACCGCACTTTGTGCCTAAAATAGTTAATCTGACCATGGACTATGGATAACCAGTCTATACCCAGAATGACATTGTAAGGCCTCGATGTTGCTACTATGAGATCCCAGCTGAATCTATCACCCCCAAGAGTAATCTCACACTTTCATCACCAGTGTGTGATTGTCGAATCCCATCTAATAGGAGTCTCTAAACATAAGGATCAAGCCAATGGATCCACTGGAATCTTTGAGCTCAGAACACGGCCTTTGGAAAGGAAGGAGTGACTGGAACCTGTGTCTATAAGAACTGCAGCTAGGGTGGAAAAAACACAGATTGTACCTCTAATCATATCTGGAGCGTGGGGTTATAAGCCTCTCTCACCTAGATCTAGGCTTGCCCCTATCCACCAATTCCCTGAGCCTATGGTGGGACACTTGGGGGTGGTGGTTTTGGTACCTATAACCTCTTCCCATATCCTACTGCTCATCCTACTCCTCTTCCATGTCTACCACCTAACAGACCACCTTGTTCCTACCTCCACTTCTACCTCATTAGTCCCTCAACTATCTGTTGATCGGTCATACATACAGTAAGAAAATATCTAGCCATATGTCCCTAACCAGCGCACGAGTAGCACAGCCTCTCCTTCAGATGACCTGTTCTACCCTAGAATCCCCACACTATTGATCTTGAATCATGGGTTCTTCCCCTAGACTTTATGGTCCTCTTGGACCCCTGAATCAGCTATTGGATACCTTTTGTTGATGACTCAGCTACCTGAATCCTGGTGGTAGCTCCCATTATCGGTGCCTACTCCTCCAGAAATCTCTTTACAAGTAGATCTCTCTCTAGCACCCAAGTATGTGTCAGAATTCTAAGGGATATCATCGATGCCCTGATATCCCAGCATATCCCCTACTCAAAGTTCTGGAACCTAAAGAATGGGTCCTGCACCATGTATGTGGAACAGCAAGAAAGATCTATTAATCTCACTGAGTACTCTGCTACGGTCTGAGTACCCTGTTGTAGGTGTAGTATCTTCTGTATATGTACATATCATAATGTCATCAATAAGAACTCCTCCCTAAATAGGTGCTCAAAGTATGTCTAGAAGAGGGTCACCTCCTCATGTGTCTCGATCGTCAAGCTCTACCATCTCCCCACCGATCCCTAAAGAAGGATCACAACTTGGATCTCCATCTGGTCTAGAGGCGTCCTCACTAAGTATAAAATTCATGTAATCGCCTCCAGATAATCCTCAGCTACCTAAGGATCTATCTCACCTTGAAACCTAGGAGTTCATTGTCTCTAAAACTCATGAAACACATTGCTCCTATGTGAATTCTCCACTAGTAACGTCGGTAGGAACTATTGCTCATCAGGTGTTGGTATCATTGGTATACCGCCAGGAGGTTTTATCTCCAGCAATGGTCCCTGTACAGATGTCTCACCACTCAGCAGACCATCCTCGTGGTCCCACCCTGGAATCCTAGCTAGATGCCTATGTGGAATCATCCTAAAACAGAACAATATTTACCATGGTTAATATAGTATGCCTAGTGATATGACTCTGACTCAATAAGGACATGAGAACACACTCAATTCTTATATAATGCATGCAACTGGTGTTTTCATGTACCAAGAAGAAAATCAGAATTGAGGGTCCTGGTGTATGGATACAGCAGCCTCTACACCAACACTGGACTCCCTAGTATGAAATATGAACTTGAAACACTTAACATTTTTTCCCAAAAACAAATTCACAAACTCTTGGTCCTAAATATAGAACCCCCCCCCCCCATGATACCACTCTATCGCGACCCGTCCCCTAGGGCCTATGTTGTTTCTACCCCAATCCCACCTCCCATAGGCTAGGGGCTGGCAACTAGTACAGAGTTTGCATATGCCACAAGTGGGAGGAATTTTCCCAAGTACCTTTACACATGCACCTGTCTCCAAGAAAAAGTGATAAAACCAAAAACACTGAGAAAATATGCATGTATACTAATAAGAAAACCCACAAAGAGTAAATAGTATAAATTAAAAGCAAAGGGGGCCAGTATACAATCCCAACAAAATAAAAGTACAAGATCCTAGAATCCATCTTCTAAAAACCCAACCTGAAGGGTAGATACAGAAGCTGTCGGAAGTCGCTGAAGTGTACCTCATTTGTCAGGCCACCCTCTAAGTACCACCTGTGCCCATCCCACTAAGGATCCCTTCAAAGATGTCAGTCATCTAAAAAATAAATTACATGTACGGGTGAAGACCGTATATGGATGAGTAAAATAATACTCAGTAGGGACCCCAAACCACAAAGGAATACCTCAAATCATACACAAAGAAAACTAACAAGTGGTACATAAAGTGTAGACTCTAAGAAATGTGGTAAAGAGAGTCACTAGATTCATCTCACACTAGTATATGTATATTTCATTCATATATAAAGAAATTACAGGAATATTTAAATCCAAGTAGACACACATCGGGTCTTTGTAGGAGACACACTCTGCATAGGCGCAGGAGACACACTCCGTGTAGGCATAAGAGACACACTCTGTAAGAGTCTCACTCTGTGTAGGCACAAAAGACACACTCCATATGAGACACACTCTATGTGGGTGAAGGAGACACACTCTATAGAAGACACACTTTTTGTAGGCATAGGAGACACACTCTGTGTAGTTCACATCCAGCCACTAGATTCCTCTCTTAGCACGCTCGTTCCAGGATCACCTACTCCTCGAGCCAAAAGTATGACAACCCTGCTTTTATTACAAACTTAAACATGATTTATTACATAAAACTTCACTTGATACAACAAAGAAGATCGAGAGTTTTAGTGTCTTTGGGGCTTAGGATCATTACATAAAAACTTGAAACATGAAATACAACATCTTTATTGAAAACTTCCTTTACATGACCACTACATTCCCTCGTACTTAGTATTGCATGGGATAACCTGAGGACATGCATAAGAAAATGGTGAGCTATAAAGCCCAGTAAGAGAATACACATGGAATAACATGAGGAGTAAAATACATGTTAGACATTTGTCATATCAATAGAGAACAAGAGAAACATGAACATAAAGGCATGATAAATCATGATAATCATAACATGGAAATGTGGCAACAACACTTAACATGGAATTAGCATGAGCCAAGGCTCATTGCACATGGAGCATGAGTAAATCCTCATTGCACATGAAGCACGAGTAAACCCTAATTACACTTTAATTAGCATGATTCAACACTCATTGCACATGACGTATCATGATACTATACTTTACCCAATGCATTGGAGCACTATAAGGGCACACCCTTCTTAAACATTTCATTTCATGCATAAGTGTGCCACATGGATCATAAAACATGGATTCATTAAACATAATCATTTATTCCACGATAAAGGAATGTGGAATTCATAAATGAAACTTTATAATCAATAAGTAAATTTTCATAAAGGTGAATACCCTTGATGGAGAAATGGTCATGGTATTCACTACACAATGGCATTGGCTTAGAAAATCGGTGTGATTTCGACATCGTAACGGCGTGACATAAGAATTCATAAAAATGGTTGATGAGAGAGAAAGGGGTTCCTCATATTATTTACATGTAATGGAAAGTAAGGAGGTCATATAGATACATGTCCCAACAATTGTAATGTAATTTAGATTCATGATACAAAATTATTGCTTGAATGTAAAAGAGGAGAGAGAAGTTCCTTTCGGAATTTCGGCATGGTAACGGGTGTACATGGGAGGAATTTAATGAGAGAGAAAGGGGTATCCCATCATTAAAAAATAAATAGGTCAGTATTATGGATGTTTGAAACCATACCTCAACATTCATAATTGAAATTAAAAGGGAAAAACAACTTAAAGAAAATTGGACAAAAATGAGAAAGGAAGAAAAAACCCTTACTTGGAAGTCTGCTTCCAAAGGCTAGAGAGAGTCTTGTGAGAGGCTTCTTAGGAGATTGGGGAACCTTGGGAGGATTATAGAGAGAGTAGGGTAGAGGTTGGACGAACTCAAAAGGCTTTGAGTGAGGAGGAAGTGGGATCTTGGGTGGGTTTATATAGGAAAGGTGAGGGAATTCTTTATTATTTAGGTTTGGGTCCCCTTACATTAAATTAATCCAAACCACAAACCATCCCATGGTTTTTGCCCATGGTTTTTGGAAAAGGGAAGAGTAAAACAATATTTAATAAGGCCAAAGTCCTAAATTCCTTAAAATAATAGGGTTTCTTATGTGGAGGTGAGTCATACTCCCATGGAAATTAATTTAAAAAACAAGGTGTTTAATAAGTCTTGAGGGGTCCATTAATGCTTTGAAAAGTAATCCAAACAAACCCAAAATCACATTATTTTAATGGTAAAACATATATTGGCCGAAAATAAAGATTATAGTATTTTATTACATCACTATTGGGTCATTATGATGTCATAAAAAACGTTATATATTTAAACGGTATTTAATTTTTACTCAAAAATTTGATTGTCTCAGAAAATTATGAAATATTCACCGTTGGATAATTTTAACGTCCTGATTCCAGAAATAACATTTATTCTATCTAAATAATTTTCTAAATATGTTAATTTTAACTTTTAAAATAAAAACCGACATTTATCAAAAATTCACTGGTTTTGACAGAAATGGATTTCAAACCTTAATAAAAATTACAATTGCATTCATAAAATTATATGATCATTTATATATAATAAAAATTAATTTAATAATAATAACAATAATATTTTATTAAAATATTATTTAATTCAAAAATACCTTAATTTAATAAAATATAATTCTTAATTAAATAATAACTAAAAACACTATTTGTACTTTAAAAATTATTTACAATGTATCAATAATGACAAGAAGGTATATACAATATTATATAAAAAAAATAATGTACATGAACATAGTACTATCGATTCGTTACATAACCCCTTAAAACAGCCGCATAAGACCTAAGGGTAAGGTGTGTGATGGTGAAAGACTCTTGGGGTGGCTCGGATAACATCACTCGAGTGGTAATTTCTATCAACTTCCACTTCTCCCGTAGACGGTCCAATTTGAGATTGACATGATGAAGCTCAACTTGGGCTTGGTCAAGAGCGAATCCCAAGGATGCCACATCTTTTCCAAGCTCCGACAAATGGGCTTCGTATGGAGCAATTCTACTAGATGAGGCCATCACTTCTTTTGTCTGAGTAAATTTGGATTTGTTAAGGCCCTATATTTATACTAATCATGTGATCACTGTTCAATGGATATATTAGAAATGGTCAAAATTCTTAACATAAAACCAATGAATTTTACATTTTATATAAACATAAAAAAAATTAATTAGATCAAGAGGGATTTCCATTAATGAAACTTTGGGTCGTTACAATATTCCCCCCTTAAGAAATTCCGCCCTCGAAATTTTCGTTTTCCCATACTAAAAAAGATGTGGGTAACTCAGCTTCATGATTTCCTCCGATTCCCAAGTCACTTCTTCAAACTTTTGGTTTCTCCACAACACCTTGACGAGAGGCATTGTCTTATTTTGTAGAACTTTTTCTCTATGATGTAAGATCTTCACTGGTTTCTCCTCATAAGAAAGATCATCTTCCAATTGTACCACCTCAGAAGAGAGTACATGTGAAGGGTCCGGTATGTACTTCCTTAAGAGGGATACATGAAAGATATCATGTACTTTGGTCATAGTAGGTGGAAGTTCTAGTCGATAGGCCGCAGCCCCGACACAATCAAGAATATCGAAGGGGCCGATGTACCTTGGACTTAACTTCCCTTTCTTTCCAAACCTCATGACCTTCTTCCACAGAGATATGCGTAGAAAAACCATGTCTCCAACTTTAAACTCAAGGTCGCGTCGACGATTATCTGCATAACTCTTTTGTCGAATCTGGGCTGCCTTGATATGATGCTGAATGGTTTTCACCTTCTCCACCATTTCCTCAACCATTTCTGGTCCAAGTAGCTTACGTTCACTGACCTCATCCCAACATATCGGTGTTCTGCACCTTTTCCCATATAGGGCTTCATATGGTGCCATTTGGATGCTCGAGTGGAAACTGTTATTATAAGAGACCTCAACCAGAGGAAGATGTTGATCCCATCCTCCTTTAAAGTCCATTGAGCA
Organism: Viscum album; assembly: GCA_963277665.1. Lineage (NCBI taxonomy): Eukaryota > Viridiplantae > Streptophyta > Magnoliopsida > Santalales > Viscaceae > Viscum > Viscum album. The sequence goes on from OY728132.1 coordinate 323,855,928, forward strand.
CGCTCTCAACATATCCTCAAGTGTTTGGATAGTCCGCTCGGATTGGCCATCAGTTTGAGGATGATAGGCCGTACTGAAGTTCAGTTCAGTATTCAGAGCATGTTGAAGACTCTTCCAAAACTTAAAGGTGAATCTTGGATCTTGGTCAGACACAATAGATAGTGGTACTCCATGAAACCTTATAACTTCCCTGATATATATCTGTGCCAGTTGATCCAAAGATAAATCCTCCCGAATAGCAATGAAGTGTGCAGTCTTTGTAAGACGATCCACAACAACCCAGATTGCATTGTTGCCTTTGGATGTCCTTGGAAGTCCGGTGATAAAGTCCATGGTGATGTTCTCCCATTTCCATTCTGGTATGGGCAATGGTTTCATCATCCTCTTAGACTTCTGCCTCTCTGCCTTCACTTTCTAACACACCAGGCACTTTGATGTATATTCAGCGATCTCCTTCTTCATATTATTCCACCAAAAGTTTTCTCGGATATCTTGATACATCTTTGTGCTCCCTGGGTGAATAGATAAATTTGAACTATGTGCATCATCCAAAAGTTCCTTCTTCAGCTCTGGACTCGATGGAACACATAGTCTTTTCCCAAATCACACAATTCCTTCTTCATTAACATTAAACTCTGAGGATTTCCCTTTTTGATAGCTTCCACTTTTTCATGAATTCCCACATCCTCCTTTTGAGAATCCTTTAACCTTTCCAAAAGAGATGGTTGAGTAATCATTTTTGAAAGTATTAATGATGTTCCCTTCTTTATGATTCCCATGTCCATCTTCATCAAGTCTAAGAATATTGGATCCTAATTCTCATCATTTATAGAATCGCTGGGTCCTTTCTACTTAGGGCATCTGCCTCCTTGTTCGCTTTCCCAAGGTGGTAATGGATTGAATAGTCATAATCCTTGATGAGCTCTATCCATCTTATCTGGCACATATTAAGCTCTTTCTATGTGAATATATATTTAAGACTCTTGTGGTCGGTATATATCTCACATTTCTCTCCATAGAGATGATGCCGCCAGATTTTCAAGGCAAAGATCACCGCCGCCAACTCCAGATCATGCATTGGATAGTTTTGCTCATGGATTTTCAACTACCTTGAGTCATAAGATATCACTTTATCATTCTGCATCAGCACACAGCCTAATCCCTTCTTCTAAGCATCACTAAATACCACAAAAAGTTCCCCACTTGTGGGTAAAGTGAGCACGGGCGCAGTGATAAGCCTCCTTTTCAAATCCTTGAAGCTTTCTTTGCATTCATCACTCCAAGAAAACTTTACTCCCTTTCGAGTTATCTTGGTAAGAGGGTTGTACAATCGTGAGAAATTTCTCACAAATCGTCGATAACATCCAGCTAACCCCAAGAAGCTACGGATATCCGTTACCGATGTTGGCCTCGGCCATCCCTCAATTGCATTTGTTTTGGATGGATCCACATATATCCCGTTGCTTGTGATGATATGGACCAAGAATGATACCTCCTTCAACCATAACTCACACTTTTTGTACTTTTCATAGATCTTCTCCTTGCGCAAAGTCTCTAGTACAGTTCTTAAATGCTCCTCATGATCCTCCTTGGTTTTGGAGTATATTAGAATATCATCTATAAAGACTACCTCAAATTTGTCTAGGTAATATCTAAATAATCTATTCATTAAGTCCATGAATATTTCTATAGCATTAGTGACTCCGAAAGGCATTACTATGAATTCATAGTGCCCATATCTTGTGTGAAAATCAGTCTTGGGGATATCTTCCTTCTTCACCCTTACTTGATAATATCCCGACCGCAAGTCCGCCTTGGAGAATTATTGTGTCCACGTAGCTAATCGAACAAGTCATCAATTCATGGGAGAGTATACTTGTTCTTTATCATAATTTTGTTATGTTCACGATAATCGATGCAAAGCTGCATTGACCCATCCTTCTTCTTGACGAAGAGGACTGGTGCACCCCATGGTGAAGCACTTGGGCGTATAAACCCTTTATCCAGATTCTCCTATAGTTTTTTCTTCAACTCTTAAAGCTCTACAACATCCATTCTATATGGAGTCTTGGATATTGGTAAAGCCCTGGGTATAAGTTCAATTGAGAATTCAATATCTCTTCTAGGAGGAAGACTAGGCAGTTCCTTGAGAAACACTTCAGCGAATTCCCTCACAATAGGCATTTCTTCAAGGATGGTTTCTTCCTTGGACTCAATCATCTGAGCCAGATACGCATGCTCATAAGGTAGTAATATCCATGCTTGAGATGATGGAGCTAAAGGAGATTCATCTTCCTCCTGACACTTGTAAAGAATCGGGGGTCGATTCTCCATATAGAGTTTGATTTCCCTCTCCTGACAATTTATGTTGGCTATATATAGGGAAAGCCAATCCATGCCAAGAATTGCATCAAATTCCACCAGAGGGAGTATGAAGAGGTTCTCCGGGAAATTCAATCCACTTATTATAACAGGGGAGGACTTATATTCATGGGATGAAATTATTGCCCCATTTGTCGTACTCACCGACATCTTCACTTCCATGATTTGTGGTGGTGCTGGGATTGTTCTACTAAACTTTCGAGATATAAAAGAATGCATAGAACCTGAATCAAAAAGTACGTTCTCTATTCTTGAATGAATAACTAGCGTACCTGTCACCACTTTTTTGTCGGGGTTCACTTCGGCAGAAGTGATGGGAAAATCTCTTCCTTACTGCCTTGGAGGTTGTTGGTTGCCTCAGCAAACCCTTGGATTAGGGCACTGATTTGCAAAATGACCTGGTTCTTTTCATTTGTAGCATTGAACAATGCTTTGAGGTTCGAACGGAGTGTTCTTCTCCTCTGTCACAGCCGCGGGTCTTTCTTGCTGACAGTTAACATCTAGGTGCCCTTCTCTTTTACACCTAAAGCATTTCCTCTTCCCCTTGAGGTAATTTCCAGGGTGCTTCTTTCCGCACTTTTAGCAAGTAGGGTGCTGGATCTTCTTAGCACCGTTGGATTTATCCATCGGACCACCAGCATTGAAGTCTACCTTACGCTTCTTGTCCCCATGAAACCCCTGTGATTCTTCGATATCCATTTCGACCTTGAGGGCACATCGTACAATTTCCTCATAGCTGTCGAAGTCATGGATTGTTAATGCTTTCTGTAGGCTAGGATTCAACCCACCAAAGAAGCGGTCAACTTTGCATTATGGGGTAACAACAAAGCTGGAATCATATCGTGCAAGCCTTGTGAATTTTGTCTCATAGGCTCCAACAGATTCTTCGTCTTTTTTCTTGAGGGAAAGGAAGTCCCTTTCCAGCTTAATTCGGAGGGTGCGCGGAAAATATTTATCGAAAAACGTCTTCTGGAAATCCTTCTATTCCAATGCCTCGATCTCCTCCTCAGGCTTTTTATTTTTTATCAACGTCCACCATTGATCAGCTTCACCCTCCATATGATAAGCCGCCAGGAGAACCTTCTCTTGTTCAGAACATTTAAGGATGGAGAAGATCTTTTCAATGGAGTTGATCCATTGTTCAGTGATCGTGGGATCGGATGATCCACTAAAAGTAGGAGGCCTTTGTCTCATGAAGATCTCAATAGTGACTTGTTCCTTCTTAGGGGGGGTTGAATGTTCCTCTTGACCATTGTTTCTATTCAAAACTTGAGTTATCTGAGAGATAAGCGTGACAAAGTTCGTGATTCCTGCTCCTATTGGATTGGGCATCTCATTAGTACAGCCATCGCACTGATCTTCACATCAGTTGTTAGCCTGAGTCCTCCTATTACCGGCCATTGGATGAAATAAAAGGAAAGTTAGGGGTAACACATAAAGGGAAATCAAAAGAGAAAAGTTGATGACTTATAAATAAACTTTTATTTCCTTAACTAATGAGTCTATAGGATTCAATCTAGGCTTTTCATGATCTAATTTCAAACATACATTCTTAGGGGCATTTTTTTAATTCTCTTAATAAGGGTTCATACTAAGCTTGTGAATTTATCAAAATATATCCCCCGAGAGTGTCGTAACCAAGAGTGAAACAAGGCCCGTTGTAGTGCACCAGTTCCCGTTTGAGTCTAGCTCAAAGCGGTGTTTTCGAGTTTTACCCCTAGGATACATCTATGCCAGAGCCGCCTCTACCTGCTCGTATCCAGACATGGATGTATTTGCTTGATAAACCACTTACTCAATACTCAAGAAAACTTAGGGACGTTTATATTGTACTTAGTATTGTCTCTAAGGCTTTACTAGGGTTTTCTAATCCTAATCCCAAAAATAACTAAACCTATCCTTTGATACCAACTATGACAACCTTACTTTTATTACAAACTTAAACATGATTTATTACATAAAACTTCACTTGATACAACAAAGAAGATTGATAGGTTTAGTGTCTTTGGGGATTAGGATCATTACATAAAAACTTAAAACATGAAATACAACATCTTTATTGAAAACTTCCTTTACATGACCACTACATTCCCTCGTACTTAGCATTTCATGGGATAACCTGAGGACATGCATAAGAAAATAGTGAGCTATAAAGCCCAGTAAGGGAATACACATGGAATAACATGAGGAGTACAATACATGTTAGACAATAGGCATATCAATAGAGAACAAGAGAAACATGAACATAAAGGCATGATAAAGTATGATAATCATAATATGGAAATGTGGCAACAACACTTAACATGGAATTAGCATGAGCCAAGGCTCATTGCACATGGAGCATGAGTAAATCCTCATTGCACATGAAGCACGATTAAACCCTAGTTCCACTTGAATTAGCATGATTTAACACACATTTCACATGACGTATCATGATACTATACTTTACCCAATGCATTGGAGCACTATAAGGGCGCACCCTTCTTAAACATTTCATTTCATGCATAAGTTTGCCACATGGATCATAAAACTTGGATTCATTAAACATAATCATTTATCCCACGATAAAGGAATGTGGAATTCATAAATGAAACTTTATAATAAATAAGTAAATTTTCGTAAAGGTGAATACCCTTTATGGAGAAATGGGCATGGTATTCACTACACAATGGCATTGGCTTGGAAAATCGGTGCGATTTCGGCAGCGTAACGGCGTGACATAAGAATTCATAAAAATGGTTGATGAGAGAGAAAGGGGTTCCTCATCTTATTTACATGTAATGGATAGTAAGGAGTTCATATAGATACATGTCCCAACAATTTTAATGTAATTTAGATTCATAATACAAAAGTATTGCTTGAATGTAAAAGAGGAGAGAGAAGTTCCTTTCGGAATTTCAGCATGGTAACGGGTGTACATGGGAAGAATTTAATGAGAGATAAAGGGGTCTCCCATCATTCAAACATAAAGAGGGAAGTATGAGGGAGGTGTTAAACCATACCCCAACATTAATAATTGAAATTAAAAGGGAAAAACAACTTAAAGAAAATTGGACAAAAATGGGAAAGGAAGAAAAAACCCTTACTTGGAAGTGTGCTTCCAAAGGCTAGAGAGAGGCTTGTGAGAGGCTTCTTGGGAGCTTGGGGCACCTTGGGAGGATTCTAGAGAGAGTAGGGCAGAGGTTGGACGAACTCCAAAGGCTTTGAGTGAGGAGTAAGTGGGAGCTTGGGTGGGTTTATATAGGAAAGGTGAGGGAATTCTTTATTATTTAGGTTTGGGTCCCCGTACATTAAATTAATCCAAAGCACAAACCATACCAATGTTTTTGCCCATGGTTTTTCGAAAAGGGAAGAGGAAAAAAATATTTTATAAGGCCAAAGTCCGAACTTCTTAAAATAATAGGGTTGATTATGTGGAGTTGAGTCATACTCCCATGGAAATTAATTTAAAAAGACTAGGTGTTTAATAAGTCTTGAGGGGTCCATTAATGCTTTGAAAAGTAAGCCAAAAAAACCCAAAATCACATTATTTTAATTGTAAAACATATATTGGCCAAACATAAAGATTATAGTATTTTATTACATCACTATTGGGTCATTATGATGTCATAAAACACATTATATATTTAAACGGTATTTAATTTTTACTCAAAAATTTGACTATCTCAGAAAATTATGAAAAATTCACCGTTGGATAATTTCAACGTCCTGATTCGAGAAATAACATTTATTTTATCTAAATAATTTTCTAAATATGTTAATTTTCACTTTTAAAATAAAAACCGACATTTATCAAAAATTCACGGGTTTTGACAGAAATGGCTTTCAAACCTTAATAAAAATTACAATTGCATTCATAAAATTATATGATCATTTATATATAATAATAATTAATTTAATAATAATAATAATAATAATTTATTAAAATATTATTTAATTCAAAAATACCTTAATTTAATAAAATAGAATTCTTAATTAAATAATAACTAAAAACACTATTTGTACTTTAAAAATTATTTACAATGTATCAATAATGAAAAGAAGGTATATGAATTATTATATACAAAAAATAATGTGCATGAACATAGTACTATTGATTTGTTACATAACCCCTTAAAATAGCCGCATAAGACCTAAGGGTAAGGTGTGCGATGGTGACAGACTCTTGGGGTGTCTTGGATAACATCGCTCGAGTGGTAATTTCTATCAACTTCCAATTCTCCCGTAGACGATCCTGTTCGAGCTTGAAATGATGAAGCTCAGCTTGGGATTGGTCAAGAGTGAATCCCAAGGATGCCACCTCTTTTTTGAGCTCCAACAAATGGGCTTCGTATGGAGCAATTGTACTAGATGAGGCCATCGCTTCTTTTGTCTGAGTAAATTTGGATTTGTTAAGGCCCTATATTTATACTAATCGTGTGATCACTGTTCAATGGCTATATTAGCAATGGTCAAAATTCTTAACATAAAATCAATGAAGCTGACATTTTATATAAACATAAAGAGACATTTAATTAGATCAAAAGGGATTTCCATTAATGAAACTTTGGGTCGTTACAAAAAGGGTCATACGCAGACCTTCACAAAAACTCCCTTAGGTTATCTAAAAAGGAAAATCTCATCTTGAGGGTCCCATCACTATAAATGGATCATCAAATGGACATACAGTTTTAAAGTTATGGGCCATTTAGTGAAAAGGGGTTGGTTGGGTCTGGGTCTGGTCCGACTCGGTCGGACCGACCCATCGGGTCAAATGGGATTGCTCGATCGGGCCAGTTTGTTCCACCCAAACAGGTCCACTTATGTATCCCCACTTGGTCAATGTGTCATTTTCCACATCCTTGCTTGGTCAATGTAGTCAGCTGCCACGTGACCCACCCTGCGACGGTTGCCGCGAGGTCCCGCTGGACTGCAGCTTCGGGCCATGTGACATAGCCTCCCACCACCAAACTCTCTTCCAGTGGACCTATTCGCCACCTATGATTTTGCGCCATAGGTCCCTTCCACTGGTGCAATCCCGCTAGACCATTCCCATCTTCACTACCCTGCTAACGAGTTGTGTCGCCGATGGGCTCTTCTCTGCAGACTACCCCATCTCCTCTGGTACCCTATTTTTTGAAATGGGGACACCCTTGCGATCCTCAGGTCATAGTCTTCACTGACATGGCTCCAAAACATTTTTTGTCTCTTTGTGGGGCCATCCACATTTGGAACCTCCTGTTAAAGCCCTAGGTGACTACGTGGGTTCATAGGTGAAGAACGCAATAATGGGGTAGAAGAAAACACCAAGAACAAATGAATAACAAACATTGGACTTGTTTATTTTGGCCTTCATTAATCCCATTAGAAAAAAGGGTGAAACAATAAGGATAATCACTAAGTTTTAATCCATTTTAATCTCACATTCTAACCATCCCGTAACAATGATCGAACTACAGATCAGCCTATTCGTGGGTCGGTCCGCGTTCGTTGTTGAAAACAATAATGGGGAACGAATTCAAAAGACAACCCCTACCAAGTTTTGGATCACTCGCTGACAAAGATCGATCGTTGTTTCATCATAATTGGTGAGATCCTTTGAAGAGGTGGGTTTGTTGTCATCGGAAATCCATCGTTCGTCATCTGCTAGTATCTTTTCTCTAAAGGTTATAGGGAATTTCCAGGGTTAAGCATTAACCCTGAATTCATGTTTAATTAAGAAGAATTGAAAAATGAATCACCATGTTGCTATGTTGTATCATCTCCATGCTATTCCATTAAAAAATAGAATGGGTTTCATCGTCATTGTATCGCAGCATTTTTGCATTGCTACAAAATGTTAAAATAAAAGAAAATAAACTTTTTAAGTTTTTTTTATTCTTCTTTGAAAAAAAAAAAATTCCACAGTCAACCCATGCTGGCCGAAGTTAGGCCCCGCCTAAAGTAAACTCATTGTTCTGAAATCAATGGTGCCCTCAAATTTTTGATTCAGACACCTATTTAGAAGTTACTAAAACCACGCATGCATGCTATTTTTAATAAACTTATAAATAGTTCAAACATTTATTCCAGGTACTTCAGGCCTCATAACTGTGTTTCTTCTCAGTTCCTAGTCTCAAAATAATCCCATATAATTTTCAAAAAATTTATATAGAAATTCTAGGACATTATAGATTGGAAACCATCATTAAAAATAATGGGAATAATTCTCAGCAATGATATACTTTTTATGGGTTTGAAATTAATTGAGGATGAATATTTGAATAAAAAGTTTCATTTCCATGGAGAAAAGGATAAATTACCATGAAATAAAATATTAAGATTTAAGAAATTAATTTGGGATGAAATAAGTTCAATAATATGTATTATAACTCAAAAATAGGAGTTGAATTAAAAAAACTCTTCAACTTTAGTATCTTTTGAATCAAATTCCATTTAAGTAAAGAACATTATATATCTCTTCAAACCCCATAAATTACATAAATATGGTAAAATATATTAATTATGCAGTAACCATGCTAATTCAAATATTTCATGGTGCACAATAAGATATATGTCTCATGTCATTAAATTTGAGACAATAAACTCTTACCTTGAATTCTCGCTTAGATGATTGCACTCTAACCTCCTGTATAAAAAAATAACCATCTTGATCACATATTTTAGAACCTTATTCATGTATATAATCTTCAATAAACTTCATTTACAATTATTCTATATATGTAAATTAGTTAGTTTTATCTATTTTTCAGTATCAGTTGTGTAACACCCTTGATTTTAGGTAATTTGCACTTTTATTATGTTTTTTGAAGTTATATAATACTTGGATTGAATTTTATGAGTTTTTGGATGGTTTTGGAATGTTTTAGAAGTTTTTTTAGGTTTATAGTTTGATCATAATTAGTGGAAATCATAAAATATCTCCAGGAAACTGTGCAAGAGGTTATGGGAAAGTGCATGGTTAGTGTACGATTTGTCCAAATCATGTGCATGCCAAGAGAAACTATTCATATAGAGGCAATGGTAGAAGTGTGGTTGGAAAATAGTTTTTCAAACCATGAAAATAAACCATGAATAGGGATGGTTTGGAGACAGTAGCATGTGCACGGTTGGAGAATGGTTTATCAAACTTTATGGCACAACCGTGAACCTCCCTAGGTGATTTCCAATACCAAGTGCATAGTTGGTGCATGGTTTATTAAACCATGTGTTCTAGACATTAAATATGCATTAAATGATTTGAAAATTAGATTTTAACTTAGTTTTCCACACTGAAACTCTCATTTTTCTCCTATTATCCTAATCTCTCAAACTTCTCTTCTATGATAGGCATCCTTGGTTATTCCCTTTGATCTAGAAGGTGATTTTTATGAATCAAAGTGCATTGAATCTATGGAATCTATGGTAAGTACTCATTATTTATTCTTATCACTAGATATACTCATATCCTCTCTCACAGATACATAGATCTAATCTATTGTAGATATATCTATATCTTCTGATGTGTATTTTCATAAGGACTTTTTGAGATTTATTAAATGGAAAAAAAATTGATGCTAGATCTAGAAGTTCCTTTGTGTTGTTCTTCATTTTCATCAACCATTGAGATGTATGTGACTTCTCTCTCTTCTCCACTTGTTCTATAAAATGAAGGATTATTTTATATTTAAAGTTTTTATTGGATTTTTAAAGGAAAAAATTTAAAGATTTATTAAATTAGGCCCTTTTTGTTTTATGATTTTGAAATATTGTATTTTGAATGAAATTTGAAAACCCCCTTTGATTTATAATTTTAAATTGTGGTTTTAAAATTATGGATTTTATTTAACGTAATAAATATGTTATATGAAATGTGTTAAAGGGAAGAAATGTTTTATATGGAATGAATTGATATGGGATTTGTAATACATGGTTGTAATGAGTTCATTTTCATTGGACGTTGCCCTGAATAAGGGGTGTTTTCCATTAGGAAACCAGGAGATTGGCCACCTTGTGATGAATTGGTGGATCGGTGAGTAATCGCTCATGATTATGAAACTATCACCTTGAATTCATGTGTGTGTGTGTGTCATGTCCCAAACCATAGAGACCCAACTAGATGGAAGAGGGTTGATTCGTCATGACCCCAATCCTGCCTCTAATAGGCTAGGGGTTGGAGACAAGTGCTGAGAAGGCATAACTAAAATGGGATGACTTTACTTAATGTACATTTATGAATACACCCAACAATCTCCATGAAATAGTGCAGAGGTATAATAAAAGATAGTACATATAGAGTGTAAACATGCATGAAATAACCTCTAGGAAAATATAATAGAGTTCAAATGTATAAACCAAAATGAAAGGGTAAAAATATACACTTAGCTAAAAATGAAGTCCCAACCTAAAAACAAATGGAATAAAATAAAACTGAGAGATCATAGCTCATAATATCCAATTCCTGACTACCATACTTGGTCAATGAACCTAAGTATCCCAAATCTCTACCAAATTCACCACTGATCTATCTGTCTTCTACATAAGAAATGACTAATGTGATAAAATCCCATGCAGGGGTGAGTATATACATACCCGGTAGGACACCCCAAAACCAAAGAGGGGGAAATATAAATATATAATATAAGTTAGCTCAAAACAAATAAAGGGGGAAAATATAACCCAATAGATACATATATTCTCAAAAATAAACCTGGATGAGAGAGAAATGGGGTCTCTATCTCTGCAACACAACTAAGAATGATTAGTTATCCTGTATATCTAAAGGTCCATCTAAGATACTCGGTATCACACATATCCTCATAATAATATGTGTGGAGGGTCCTTGTCTTTGATACTGTGCTTCATAATCGAGGGACCACTCACTCCCGTGGAGGACCATACCTCACCAGAGCTCGATGACAAGGGAGTATTGCTCTATAAATAGAGGAATAATGTCCTAAGTAGGGGAGTATCATATCTACTTGTATAAAGAGTATGGGGGACCCACGCCCTGGTGAAATAGTGGATAACCAACCCTGTAAATTCTCGGATAATCATGGCCAATCACTTTCATCGTTAATTATTTCCTAAAGAATCATCATGCTCGAAACACCTCATGTTGTATCTCAAATGCCACAAAAAAGGCCACCATTATTCTCTTTATGTAAAAAACTCAGGATATGATACTTATGGGATAAAATCTGATTCTTAGAGAATTATATATGAGAGGGATAAATTATAAGGAGAAGTATATTTCATGTAAGGTGGTCCACATAGCCTGTGACCCCACCTCATCGCCTAGATGTGTTCTCCTCTAGACAAGGCATGGCAATCTATGTAATACTACATGGTGTGTATAGGTGGAACACAACATATCTCATCCACTCGAGTCCCACCCATATGATCTTGACCATGATTTTTTACTTGATCCTATACCTGGCCATGTTTGATCATGCTTGGGTACCAAGTTATGCCCGTGTACCTCTGGGCATGCTCGTGTACTCCCTAAGTATATGGCGTGTCTTTCCACATAGGGTCCTAGATGTGTGTGTAGTTGGAACAAGTCTTGGATGTCTAGGTGGGATCACATGGCATGTGGGTCTGGCCACATAGTGTGTGATCCTTAACTCAGCTGGAAACCCTCACTGCCATGAAATCCGAAGAATATGTCATGTAATCTTCCACACTACACGGCGTTGAGTCGAGTTTTTCATAAAATTCTAGATCCACATTCACTTCCATTTTTCTAATCGATAAACCACCCAAAACCCATGGGGTCATCTTTAACCATTGATTATGGCCCTATAATGGCCGGAAATTAGAATTCGGTTATGTGCAAGAAGCCCATCATGTGTCTCGTAGTGCCTCCCATCATCGTCACCACTTAAGATCACGGATCCACAAAGAATCGAACTGAAAATCATCTTAATCCATTCAAAAATTATTATCTTGGTCATATTTTTCCAATCCACCATGTATCTAGTGGTTAGATCACACTCAAACCCACCTCATCAATGTTGAACTATGACCACATGGGCCAATAGTGAAGAACATGAAGAACGGGAGGAGGAAAATAAAAATAACAAAGGTGATGATCATAATTGGCCAATTCAATCCCAGTCAATGATCAATATGTGCAGTATCATGGGTGATAATATGGAATAATAAATAAATTTAAATCAAAAAATCAATTTATTAAAATGGATTCATATGAAGGGCGGATAATCGCGGATCAATAAAAGGAAGTTTAGTGATTTAATAAAAAGGGTAGAAGCCATAATTAAAAATACCTACCTCATTTATATATCATTAATTGGTGAATAATGTTTTCTCTAGAAAATGATAAGTCTCATTTCATTCACTGACTCTCAATCCACCTCAATCTGATCATCTTTTTTCCTCTAATGCGATCCACCAACAAAAAACATCCAAAACTCCTCTCAATTATCCCAAGGTTATGTGGCTAACACTGGTGATTTGTTATAACAAGGTATAAATATATGAATTTAGTTTCTGGGTATTTAAAATAAAATAAATAATTTCATTATTTATTTTAATTAAACAAACTCTTCAATGATTTATTTCCTCAAAACATCTGACACCAACCATCCTTAGGTCACACCTAGGGTAAACCCCACACTTTAGATTCAACTATGACCACAGATTTTATATTTTAGGTCTCAAATAATGAGAAAAATAAAACTATTCATGCACATTATATAATATAATTATTATTTTTAATATATCAATTTTGAGTCTCTTCAGGGATCAGAATCTCACACTAACTTGGTTCTTGGATTTGAAGATATTCATTAATATATTCTAATTTTTTTAAGGAAAAAAACATAGTCACTACATTCTCCCCTCCTTCAAGGATTTTTTTCCCTGAAAATAATGATCTAAACAAAAATGTGGGGATATTAACACCATATTTATCTCTCTTGCTCCCAGAATCTCTCTTATATCCTCCAATGCTAACACAACATATGAACCAAGGGAATGATTCATCCTTGCAAGATCCTCTCCTCCTGATCCTTGATTTCCACAAGGTACTTTGTCAAGGTGGATCCATCCCTGATATCTAGCTCACCCTAGACAATAACGTGTGTCAGATCATGCACATATCTCCTCAACAATGAAATGTGGAAGACTTCTTGCACCCGATCCAACTATGGTGATAGGGATAAGTGATAAGGAGCCTCACCAACCCTATACAGGATCTCAAATAGCCTAATGAACCTCATGGATAGTTTTTTTACCCAACCAAACCTTTACAATTATCATCATGGGAAGACTCTCAGGAAATCATGGTCTCCCTAATCAAACTCTAAAGGATTAATACATCAATCAGTGTAAGATTTATATCAGCCTTGGGTTATCCTCATACACTCATCGATCACCTAAACCTTCTCAGTTTTCACCCATTCCAACACTAGCCCAATAAGAGAAATCTCATCAATATCAGACCATCATAAGGGTGGCCTAAAATGTCTCCTGTATACTCAAAAGTTCCATGTTGATTGTATAGTGATAGTTGTTATTATAAGAAAACTATTCCAATGGAAAGTTATGTTCCCAGCTTCATCCAAGGTATAACACACAAGACATAAGCATATCCTCCAACACCTAGATAGTCCACTCAATATTCCCATTTTTCTAGGGGTGAAACATTGTACTCATCCTCAAATGGGTCCAAAAGGCCCCTTGAAAGCCTCTCTACACCTGTGACATGAACTAATCATCACATTCAAAGACAATTATCGAGGTTACCCCATGGAGTCAGATGATATTCTACACATACAACTGTCTCACACTCTCTACTGAACTCTGCTCCCTAGTAGCAAGTAAGTAAAATGCCTTTCTAAGTTGGTCAAATATCACCTGGATAGAATCTTGTAATCTCACTATCCATGGAATCCCTATCATAATTTCCATAGATATATCTCCCCATTTCCACTCTAATATCTCAAGAGGCTGCATCAAACCTACAAAAACCTGGTGCTCATCCATTACATGTTGACTTGTGAGACACTGAGAGATTAATTTGGAGGCCCTATGACTCGTGTCATACCACCAAAACTACCACCAAGGTCCATTGTACATTTTCACCACTCTGTGATGTATAGCCAAAGGATAAGTATCGAACTCCCTCATCACCTGCTCTCCCATCGCGACCGTAACCACCGTACTTCCCTATAAAAGGATGAAGTGATCCTCTCCTTTATAAAATTAATAAAGTACATCCCCATAGGATATCTAGTCATACATAACCTCATAGTTTATGTCCCCTAACTGAGCCTCCCTCACACACTGAAGGAGATAAGGAGATAACATTATCGACTAAAAAAAGTTTCACCCCTCTCTTCTACCAGGGTCAACTGCAAAGAAGAAAACTTTTCAGATGCTACCTCTACCAATTGAGATCAATATTTTCTATTCAAAGAATCTAATGTCACATTTATTATAACACCCTAAGAATTTGTGAAATATTTTTTTAATTAATTTAATATTTTTGATATCTTTCATTTCATACAACACTAAATATAGTTTTTTATTTAAAATCACTAAGTTTGGATTATGTTATACGCAACACAAATTTAATATCACATTACACAAAACACTTAGATTGGCTTGTGATACATGCATCACTATGTTTTTCTTGTATTACACATAATATTGAGTCCCATTGATAGCTTTCATTACATGCAAGGTCAGGTTTTTACAGAACTAAAATATACAATTAATATTATTATTAAAATACTATTATAGCTACCACCTAGCTATTAGAATAGAAGTTATGAATAAAAATAATAAATTGTGAAAATATTATTTACACATGAATCCTTTGGTTATAAATTATTATAATTGAATGAAATAACTATTTGAAAATTAATAAATAACTTTTCTAAGAAAACTATTTTTCTATGTACAAACACAATTTTATCTCAATAAATTAAAAAAAATCACTTTTGATTAATTTTTTCAATAAAATTTATATATTATATATTAAATAGATATTTTTTATACTCATCCAATATATTTTATAGGTATAAGATAAGAATAAATCCAATTTTAGGAATAAAAATATGTATTTTTCTAAAAAGAAATTTTTCCAACTTTTCATGGAGAACCCATTTTAAATATAATATTTGATGATTTTAGAATATTTATTTGAAAAAATAAAATTAATTTTTAAAATCTAAATATAAAATTTTACTTTGGTTGAATTTTTGGTATTTTCTGAAAATATTCATATTTTGATGTATAGTGAATAATGTTGAATTTTAGTTCAAAACCGCATTTTATTCCAATTTATTTATATAGTTAAATAAAGTTTTTAATTGGTTTTTAAGTATAATTAGATAAACTTTATATCATTTAAACCAATTTAGGTCATTGGAAACAATTTCACATAAAAGTTAGATATAAAAAGTTATCAAACTTTAGAACATTTTTACTTTAAAAACTTTCTTTATCATCCCGTCTGTGGGATTAACTTTAAATTAATTTCTACCACTCATATGATTTGAATTTGAAAAATGGATTACATATTTGGAATAATAATAATTTATAATTTTCAATAAGTTAAAATTAGTTTTTACCAAAAATATTAGTGAATGTAATTAAAATTAATTACAGCGATTAAGGTAAAAACCAGATTACTTAATGGATAAACTTTAAATTTAAGAGGCCAAATGAATTATAAAAATGTCCAAAATCCATTTTATAGAAATATTTCTAACAATTCCCCTATTTTATATAATTTTAATAATTATTAGAGACACGTGATGAAGGTAGACCTCTTAGTAGTGTTTACCTTTTTATATTTACAAGAATGCCACTCCTCCTCCTCTATAAAAGGGAACTCACCCCCTCACTTATTTACACCTCTCAAGAAACTTTGGATCAGAAAAAACCAACCCATATATCCTCCCAACATACATAAATTTTTCTTATAATCCTCCCTTTGTTCTTAAATCCAACCAAGGAAACCCTTTGATGCAAACCAAGATGAATTACCCAAAGAAGAGGTAACATCCTTCCTCAAGCTCCTTTGTTTTATTTTCATTCTCCACCCCATAAAATATTAGTGTTAAATGATTATATAATAACCTCAGTATACTAATTATACTATGATTTTTTTATTATAATTTTCCCACCTACACTTACACACACTTCTATCTAATGGGTAACGAACTTACTGTTCGTGTGTACGGCGTACTACTACCCCATGAAATGATGTTGTTCGTTTTTCCTTTAATACATCACATGGGTGGGAATTATGATGTAAAATCAGTTTTTATATAATACATATTATATTTATTATTCCTTTTTTTTATTTAATTATTATATAAAATATACCTTCTTGCTTTCTGTTTTTCGAAAATATGATAACTTCGTTTGTGGACATATAGACTACTACCTCCTCAGAGTGATGTGATTCATTCACACTTTACATGGAATGTATTAAAGATGGTTTTAGTAAACTTATATGATAAATATCACATAATAATGATATTTTAATTATATGTTATATTTGTGTGATTGTATTCCATTTACCTTTTTTATTTCTAAACAATAATAAAATGGAAACAATGTTCATGCATACATACGACATACCGTCTCCATGAACAGTGTATTTCATTTTTATTTATACCTTTTATAGATTATTATAAATATTTATATAAATAATATATATGATATTTATATCATTTTTTACATTCTTTAAATAAGTAAATCATGATCTAAGTAACAATATCAAGAATAACAAGTCAAAACATATATGAAAAACAAAGAGGATATTACCCGAAATGTAACATTAACATAGAGTTGTTAATAAACAGGTAATATAAAGTCATAAACAAATAATATATGGTATTATATATAATAATATAGTTCTATAATATATTTATAATAAAATTATATTTATTATATAGTATTTTTTAACATGTACCAAAAAATTCAAGACTTAAGGTAAGGATTTTCTCATCTCACTTTTAATTTTCATGAGGCACAAGCCATGTTCACCTCCTATTCTTATATATGGTGTATATAATTACCATTTATGTATTATATGATTATTATAAATTAATTTATTGGTATTTACATATCCATTTTATGATATTTATTTCATGGGGTTTATGTTTCAAAATTTACCAAATCAGTAAAGTAATTTTGTCTCAATTTACCTTCTATGAGACACATGTCATGTTATGAATCTATATCATTATACAATGCATATAAACTTACCATTTATATGTTATATCATTAATATATTTATTTATATGATATTTTAATCTTCATTGAATTTAATTTTCTTACATGGGTAGTATGATTCAAATTTACCAAGTGGTAAAAGTTTATTGCAATAATCTCGTTATTTATCGGAATTGTTTATGATTATGCTTTAATTGATGAAACATTGTGATAAATATTTCAATAAAACTCTATATGGTTATTAATTATATCCTCGATTATTATCTGTCTACCCCATGATTATGCATTAGACCCAGGTTCAAATCTGGGTGGGAGTGAATTTCCACAGCCCAATGATGACGCAGACATGACGCAAGCAGGTGGTGACACAGGAATGAGGAAGACAGATGGTGATGCAGACATGATGCAGGAATGAAACTTCATTATTCCTTTAGTCCATATTGTGGGTATTTTTTCCATGTAATGGGCTTCATTCCCACTGGGCCTTCGAGTCATGTAATGAATAAATAAGGCTTGATGGGTGGGTTATCCCTTGGGGGGATATGGCCTACCTTTCCGGCCAGTGTGTGTGGTGTGTGTGTGTGTGTTTGATATAATTGTACCCCCAAGAACCTAATATATACAAAAGTAATTTTTTAAATAAGAATATTCTTATCATTTTACAATCGAGGAACTTCTCTAAAATCCTTACAGTGAAAAATGAATGTTCAAAAAAAGTCCTTTACTAAGCTGAGTTCACTCCCAAGACCATATTAATTAGATGTACTAAATGGGAAGATATTTTTGGGAAACACTGAAGATATTTCATAAAGTTAGAATATTTTATTCCAAGTTTTCATATACACTAAACTATTATGGTCCTCAGGCATGTACTTTTGTAATGTGATGAATATTTATTTATAATGATATAATATCCATGAATGTTAAGCCTGAGTCATTATAGTTGGTATCAAAGGAAAGGTTTAGTCAACATTTGGAAAATAGGATGAGAAAACATTAGTGAGATCCATAAGAATATTTATAAGTATATGTTTAGGTATTTCTCTAAGGATAATCCTAAGGTGTCATATATTTAAATGTGGGTGTCATGATCTAGGCATCCTATAAGTAATTTTTCATGATTATGTATCTTTATGCTATGATAAGTTTTACTCACACTATTATTTATGGTTTTAGTCAATGTAGGGAAATAGAAGGAACTGGTTTAAAATTGAATCTAATGGAAAATTTGGTGATTATAAGTGATGAAATTGGGTAATTATTGGAGAGAAAGATATCGTGATTATGCAAAATCAGCTATCGTGATATATGATTAACAATGAAAACTTTGGTGACATTCTTAACACATAAAATAAGAGAAATATAGACTTTTAAAAATGTTCACATGGTAAGGAACATATAGGAAAGAAGATTTGAATTTATAAATGTCAATAATAAGGAAATAAGAACCTTGATGAATACCTCAAATTGAAGGGAAGATGTTATCCATATAGAAAAAAGGGTTATAAAGTGAGGAATTATCATGTAGTTCAATGACTTATTTATAGAGAACACGGTAATTACCCAACTCAATGCCCGGACCTAATAATTTACTTCTAAACCAAGGAAGTACTTATTCCATGCTAATAATTAAAGTGGAAGGATTGAAGTATTTATGTATTTAGATTTAATAATTATGAATTTCATATTATATAAGGATTATTTAGTTTATGTTTTTCTCTAAGGATTTACAAGAATGTATTGAATGGCTCTGATAAAATCAAAAAGTGATTTAATTTAAAGGTTACATTTTTTAATAAGGTATGAAAACCCTTAATATGTTCCTAATGTTGAGATAATGATGTTTGTATAAAGATATGTTGGATATGAATAAGTAAATTGCACGGTACTAATTACCATGGAACTGATTATTAATTTATTAAAAAGCTAGTAAATGTTATCATGGATGAATTTTACAACTTCTTAGATTTAAGGAATATATCCAATAAAATTTTTAATAAGAAAACATTCAGGTTTTTAATAAGGATTTATGGTATTCATATTATTACCATGTTCAAGAGAATACATGATGAAGGTATTCACATGTTTAGTGTGTGACAAATAAGAGATACTTTATGATATATGTGAATCAATTTTAAGATGATTTAGGGACCTTATTTATAATGTTTTGTATTTTTATATTTTGAAAGGGTTATAAGGTTAACCATTTATGGAATTGTTAAGTTAAACACTAGATAAAGTTTGTTAGATTAAATTATTATCTCACTGTGTGAGGATTGATGCATGTCAGATAACCTGTGCTAACCATTTTTTTGTAATGTTAACTAAAGATAGATAGAATGGCTTATCATTATATTTATAGATCTCAAGATATATTAGTTATTCAAGAATGAAAAATTCACCTTCATTCCCTAGTGTAAGTGATGGAGTGGGAATTGATCAAGGCACAACCAAAGGGTGAGAATGTGCATATGGAATGGAATGAAATCAAGTAAGTACATATTCTTGTAAAAAATTATTTAACTCTAGGAAAAGGATATTGAAAAATATCTATCCTAATATCTTTGTTTCTATCAAACTGATGGTCTTATACATTATTATAGATTTATGGTTTTGAGGCTCTTAACTTTCTATTTATCATTCACTTAATGGTGATCAATGATCTTTATCACTCTCTATAGTTATTTAAACTTTTCCTCCATGTCCATTATTTACTCTCAACCTATTTTCCCTTATGTAGAAACCTAGTTATGGGTTAATTTGGGTAATCATTACGCTTCCAACTTTCCCTTTGTAAAGGAAATTTTAGTATTCATTTTATGATGTGGGTTTCTAAAAAATGAACTTTCAAGTATTAATCCTTTGATAATACAGATAAATTTTTAGGATGAAATTCATTTTAAGGGGGGTAGAATGTAACACCTCAATATTTTTTGAAATATTTTTTTTTGAATTAATTTAATCTTTTTGATATTTTTCATTTCATAAAACACTAAATATAGTTTTTTATATAAAATCACTAAGTTTGGATTGCATTATACACAACACCAAGTTAATATTTCCCTACATGAAATACTTAGATTATATTTTGATATACAAAAAGATATGTTTGTCTTGTATTAAACACAGTAATGAGTCCCTTTGATAGATTGTGTTACACACAAGGCTGAGTTTTTACTAAACTATAATATACTATTAATATTATTATTAAAATACTATTATAGCTACCACCTAGTCATTGGAATGGAAGTTACGAATAAGATTAAATAAATATTTAAAATATGATTTACACATGGATTTTTTGGTTAGAAATTAGTAAAATTTAATTGAAGAACTATTTGAAAATAAATAAATTATTTTTCTAAGAAAACTATTTATCTATGTACAAACATAATTTTATCTCAATAAATTAAACAAACCAATTTTGATTAATGTTTTTAATAAAATTTATATATTATATATTCAATAAATATTTTTTATACTCATCCAATATATTTTATAGGTATAATATAAGAATAAATACAATTTTATGAATAAAAATATGTATTTTTCTAAAAGTTAATTTTATCGCCTTTTAATGGAGAAACTATTTTAAATTTAATTTTAAACACTTTTATAATTTTTATTTAAAAAAATAAACTTGAATTTTTAAATAAAAATATCAAAATTTACTTTGGGTTATTTTTTGGTATTTTCCTAAGAACTTTTATATTTTGATGGATAGTGAATAATACTGAATTTTAGTTCAAAACTATATTTTCTCCCAATTTATTTATATAGTTAAATAATGTTTTTAATTTGTCTTTAAGTATAATTAGATCAATTTTAGATCATTTAAACTAATTTAGGTAATTTTAAACAATTTCACATAAAATTTAGATATTAAAAACTTATCAAACTTTTAAACATTTTTACTTTAAAAACTCACTTTGTCGTCACATCTGTGGGATTAACTTTAAATTAATTTTTTCCACTTAGGTGATTATAATTTAGAATAATGTATTCCATATTTTTAATCGTAATAATTTATAATAAGGTTAAATTTTTTTTACCAAAAAATATTAGTGAAAAGTAATTAAATTTAATTACAACGATTAAGGTAAAAACAACATTACTTAATGGTTAAAATTTAATTTTAAGAGGCTAAATGGGCTATAAACATGTCCAAAATCCATTGGATGGAAATATTTCTACTAATTTACCTATTTTATCTAATTTTAACAATTATTTTAGGCACATTATGTAAGGGAGACATCAATAGTGTTTACCTTTTTATATTTACAAGAATGTCACTCCTCCTCCTCTATAAAAGGGAACTCACCCCCCACACTTACTTATACCTCTCAAACCACTTTTTATTGGAAAAGACATACCCAAATATCCTCCTAAAATACCTCCCTTAATTATAGATGCCTAACTTTTGGAATAAATCCAACCAAGGAAGCCCTTTGGTGCAAACTAAGAGGAGTTACCCAAAGAATAGGTAACATCCTTTCTCAAGATCCTTTGTTTTATTTTCATTATCCAACCCATAAAATATTATTATTCTATGGTTATATAATAAAATAAGTATCCTAAATATACTAATATTTTTTTCTTCTAATCTTTTTACCTACACTTACACATACTTCCATCTAATGGGTAATGAACTTATCGTTCATGTGTATGGTGGACTACCGCCTCACGAAACGATGTTGTTTGTTTTTTATTTAACACATATCAGGGGCGGTAATTATGATATAAAATCTGTTTTTATATGATATATATGATATTTATGCTTTATTTATGCTACTGTGATTATTATATAAAACATACCTTCATGATTTCCATTTTTTGTAAATATGATAACTTCGTTTGTAAACATGTGGACTACTACCTCCTCAAAGCGATGTGATTCGTTCACACTTTGCATGGAATTTATTAAGGATGGTATTATTAAACTTATATTATAAATATTAGATAATAATTATACTGTAATTATATTATATATATATATGGCATTTACCTTTTTTTCTAAACAACAATAAAATGGAAATAGTGTTCATGCGTACATACGCCTTACCGTCTCCATGAACGGTGTATTTAATTTTTATTTATACCTTATATATATTATTATAAATATTTATATACTTAATATATGTGATATTTATATCATTTTTATATTCTTTATGTAATTAAATCATTATCTAAGTAAGAGTATCAATAATGACAAGTCAAAATATATATGAAAAACAAAGTAGATATTACCCTAAACATAACATTAACATGGAGGTATTAATAAACAGGTAATATAAATTCATAAAAAAACAATATATAGTATTATATATAATAATATGATTCTGTGTTAGATTTATAATAAACTTATATTTATTATACATGAGGTTTGAATGTGTACAAATAAAATCAAGACTTAAGGTAAGGGTTTCTCGTATCACTTTTAATTTCTGTGAGGCACAAGTCACGTTCACATCCTATTTCTTATATGTGGTGTGTATACTTCCATGGATATATTATATGATTCTTATAATTAAATTTATGTGTATTTACATATCTTTTTTATGATATTTATTTCATGTGGTTTATGTTTCAAAAGTTACCAAATTAGTAAAGTAATTTTGTCTCAATTTACTTTCTTTGAGACACATGCCATATTATGAACCTATATCATTCTAAGATTCATATAAACTACCCTTTTCCATGTTATGTCATGAATATCTTTATTTCTATGATATTTTAAGATTTGTTTAATTTCATTTTCTTACATGGGGAGTATGATTCAAAGTTACCAAGTGGTAAGAGTTTATTGCAATAATCTCATCGTTTATCGAGATTGTTTATGATTATACTTGTATTGATGAAACATTATGATACATATTTAAAAAACACTCATGAATTTTCTTCTCCTATTGTTATTTATTATATATTCAATTATTATTACCATTTTTCCACTCTTTGTTACTTAAAATAATTAATAAATATTTTAATAAAATCCAACTTTATCTCTCTCTTTTGTCCGAAATCTATATTCTTTCAAAAATATGTTTTCTAAAAATGTTTTCAAAAAATTCCTAATATTATATTATGATATTTAAAATAAGTTTTTACCCATGTTTTACCTTTTAAACAATTTTTTTTTTAAATAATTTTCTTGTCATCTTCCGATTGTGGCATTTCTCTAAACTTTTTATGACATAAAAGGAATATTAGTCATGTATGGATTTATTCACCATCATGGCCATCCTTCCTTTGAATATTCATTTGAATGTTTAAAAGAATCCTTTTTAAGAAAAAAAATTCTAATATTCTGGACAGTCATTGTTTTTAAAGTGATTTTCAAAAAAAAGGTTTTTAAAAAGTGTTTTATGTTTAAAAAAATTAAATGATTTTAAAAGCTTCCTTTATATGTTTTAAAAAAATATTTTCAAATAAAAAGATTTAAATTATTTCAAATATTATTTTATAATTTTTCAAATTATTTTTAAAGAAAAATTTTTTCAAAAATGTTTTCAAGCTTCCTTTTCAAATAAATGGTTTTCAAAAATGTTTTCAAGATTCCATCATAAGTTTTCAAATAAATGGTTTTCAAAATGTTTTCAAGATTATGCTTTCAAAAAAAAGGGTTTTCAAGATGTTTTCAAGATTATTTTACAATTTTTCATAGAAAATGGTTTTCTAGAATCCTTTATAATTTTTCAAGTTTATTTTCAAATAAAATGGTTTTCAAAAGGTTTTATGTTTTAAAAATAATTTTTCAAATAAGAAAGGATATTTTCCTCAAGAAATATTTTTAAAAGATATAAAAAATTTATTTCCTATATAAGATGAAATCCTTTGGTGTTACTCATGCCTTGTATGAGGATATTATCCAAGGGTTCTATTCATATTCTTTATATAAATGGTTTATGTTTTGATGGAAGGATTTTTATAAATCCCATTTCTCTTTCATGGATTATATATTTATAAAACTTGTTTGTCTTTCACTGGTCATATGCTTATGAATCCTGCTTATTTTCAAGGGTTATACTTTGATGAAATGATTATAAAACCTATCTATTTTACACCGGTTATGATATGATGACATGTTTATGATACTCATTTCATTTCATGGGTTATGATGTGGTTTTTTATGATCTTGTATCACATGAATGTATGATTTAATTATGATATGGGTGGAACCTATATCTCCCTCCAATGTATTGGGTAATGATTTATATCTCATGAGATAGACATGGCTAGAATGGGGAGTGAACTCGGTTCAGTAAGGGACTTTGTCTACTAAGATGTTTTTGGGAGTGAACCTTGACTACTAAGATTGGAATGGAATTGAACCATGAATACCAAGATAGTATGGGGAGTGAAGCCATACTACTAATATTTCCTTGGAAATGATTCCTTGACTACTAAAGAAATAATTTTATATTCTTATGTGTCTACCAAAAATTATATGTCTTATTCCTATGTTATTGTTTCAAGGATTATGCTCTTTATTATCTTATGATTCATGTCTTATGAACTACCAATATTTATACCATGACTCATATATATGATCTTTGATTTGTAGGGTTTGATCTCCAAATGTTATTCTCATACTCTTGTGCTCATGTTATGCTTATGTATATCCTTTTTACCCTTACTGATCATCTAATCTCACACCTTTCTTATATTTCCCTTCCTCAAGTTGTGAATAATGGTTTTAAGTAGAAATACTAAAGAGGGATATCTTTTTATGAAACACTGAATATATTTCACCAATTTAGAATATTTTGTTCTAATTTTTCAAAGACACTAAACTATTACATTCCTAAGGCAGGTAATTTTGTAATGTGCTGAATATTCATCTAAAATGATGTAATATACATGTATGTTAATTCTGGGTTTCTATATTTCCCTTACTATAAGTATAAACTATCTCAAAGTCATAGTCTTATAGGAACTCCAAGCAACACCATTATATCATGTTAAAATATATCTAAGTAAAGATGTATCTGAGACTCTGGTGGTCTGAGTAAATAATAAAAATATCTCCTAAAAGATAGTTCCTCCATATCTTTAGAGTTAATACTATCGCTACCAACTCTAGGTCATGATTCACATGGTTATTCTCATTGGGTCACAACTACCTCAAACCACATGTGATCATTGCATTCCTTTGCATCAACACACAACCAAGACCATCTCTATAGGCATAAAAGAAACACTATATAGCCAACACCTTCCTCTAGTAGTCTCAACATAGGAGCAATGGTCATCCTCAGCCAAAACTTCTCAAAGTATCTATGAAACTATTCGGTCCAGGTGAACGGATTCCCTTTCCATGTCAGGTTTGTTAAAGGGGCTAGAATCCTGGATAATTCTTCCATAAACCTTCTGTAGTACCCCACAAAACTAAAAATAATTTTCACCTTTGACACACTCTTAGGTGGATCCCAAGAAATAGCCACATCAATCTTTTATAGGTTCCTATCTAATACATGATCATATATTGAATGACCCAAAAAGTGAACCTTGTGGATCCAAAACTAGTACTTAAAGAGCTTAAAATAAATCTATTTCTCCTGAATTAAGTTTAGTACCATCCTCAAATTATTTCCATGCTACTCCTCTGACACAGAGTAAATGAGTATGTCATTTATGAAGACAACCAGAAATTGTTCCAAATGTGGCTAAAAGATCCAGTTTATCATAGACATAAATATTGTGGGGGGATTTATCACACCGAAAGGCGTCATTGGGAACTCATAGTGTCTATAGCAACATTATAATGTCATCTTTAGAATATCAGCCTCATGAACCCTCAACTAGTGGTATCCAAACCTAATATTTATCATCGAGAACCAACTCATTCCTTGAAAGTGGTCAAAGAGTTATTCAATCCTTGATAAGGGTTACTTATTCTTTATCATTACCTAGTTCAGGTGATGATAATCAATGAAATGAATCAAGATCATGTCCACATTTTTCATAAACAAAACTGTAGATACCTAGGGGATCACACTGGGTCTGATAAATCCCTTCTCTCAAAGGTCCTCCAACTGCACCCTTATCTATTAGATCTTGATATGGATATCTAATATACCACTAAAGATATCAGCATGTTCTAGGGGTGAAAGTTGATGAAAAATACTATCTTTCACCATGGAGTTAGTCCTGGAACATCCTCAGGGAATACATCCATATAATCCTCTATGACTAAAGGAATATAGATTCATGAAGATCTTTCCACATCAAGGGCCAAACTTTCCAACTGATGGGTGATGTTTTGCAGTTTCTTTCTCATAAAACCCACTCACTCAACCATGAGATCTCTCTTACCCACAAAGGAGAATCCCATCCTATATTTCTATGGGAATATGACACGTTTGTGATGATATTTAATCTAGGCCTATATCATAGACAACTAATACATGACTAAGATGACATCATAAGGTTTCATCATGACAGCCAATAGGTACCACATGAAACTCTATCCACCAAGAGATATCTATCAATATCGAAATATGTGCAATAAAGAAGAGAATTCCTCATAGGTACCTCTAGACATAGTTTCTAGGATAAAGTCTCAAATGAAAGATCCAGTTATCCCTCCAAGAATGAGGAGATAAAGGAATGACTCACACATGTTCCTACAAGTATTGAGTAATTAATATAATAAACACATATCATACCTCAAATTTTATAATGTTAAGTCTATTCATAGCCCTTCATGGCCTGAAACTGCCCACACTCCCGACCTCCATCTCCCTAAGCCTGATGTGGACCACCTAGTGGTGGTGGTGGTGGTAGCTCATAGTGTCTTCCTCCACCAAATACTCCTCCCTTTAGAGTGTCTCTTTCTCATCTAATAGCACTACCTATATAAGGGCCATCCTAGCCATGTATGGGAGACCCCTGATCATATTGTTTCCTCTGCCATGGGTTTTCATCCATTATCTACCTATCCAGCTCAACATGATGGGTTAGGAAATCATGATCCAAGTGACTTCATCCTTCATAAGCATAGCATCTCCCTTCTCTACGCTGAATGGATCTTCTATGTGATCCCTAAGCTAAAGAATCACATGTCTAAGTTTAGGAATAAGTGTTCCTCCTCTTCTAAGACCTTGATACATGATGCCTGTTAGATGTTATAGATGATTCATCCACAATATGTCCATTTCTAGCTCCAACTACTCTAAGTTCCTCTACTAGGAAGCTCTTAGTCACCAAATCCCTCTCTAGCACTCCAACATAGGTTGATATAAATAAGGATACTACACTGCATGAATGCCTCTATGGTGGACCTACTCAAACTTCCTATCCCAAAAAAAATAATCATGCATCATATCAAGGGAGTATCATTTAAGGTTATTGAACCTCATAACATACTCTGCAACTGTCATATCACCCTGCTACAGATCAAGAAGCTCCTATATCCAAATTTATCATAAGAATGAAGGGTAATACTCCTCGTGAAATAGCTACTGAAATTCTATCCATGTGAGTGTCATCTGATCATGAGTCTACGTAACCATATTTTATCATCACCTAGGTTCTCAATGGAAAAATTTGACTGTTAGAACAAACATCCTATCTATCAGGGTCCGAACAAGCTTGAAGGATTAGATCACCAACTCAATCCAATCCTTTTTTCATAAGGATCTGGATAAGCATGGAACCTCAGTGGTCTCTGGTGCTAGAACTCGCATAGCGTGCTAATCCCATACACATAATCAGTTTGAACTACTCGTATTATATGTTGCTTAATTGGTGGGGTGCATCTCCCTACCCGCTTGCAGGAAACTTATTGAGAGATGGACCCTAAACCGAGGCCCCATCACTCATCGGATCATCGTCGCAATCCTAAATCAGTAGCCTGGCTATATTTATTTACAGAGGCATACTGAAAGTGATAAAGAAATTCCATAGTTAGATGAGCATATATATATGGGGAGATGGCTCGAGATGGATAGTCAAAATACTCAATACTATATAATTCATGTACCATTTTTTTTATATAATCGATGCCTATATATTTCAGGTTGACTGTCAGGTAGTTGGAGTCCTAATATATAGATATGTCAGCCACTACACCAATACTAGGTTCACTATCCTGAAATTCATACTCAAGACATTTTGATATAATTACCCTAATTCCCAAACAATCCTTATATGGGGACAACTCCAAACACCATGAACTACTCTGATACCACTCTACCATGACCTGAACTACTAGGTCCCACCTGTCCAGTGGAGGGTTAAGTTGTCGCATCCCCAATCCCACCTCTAATAGGCTAGGGTATGGATACAAGCACTGATAAGGCATAAAAAAATGTGAGGAATTTATCTAATGTATATGTACACATACACCCAACTATCTCCATGAAACAATGAAAAGGAATAATAAAAGATAGTATATCAAGAGTGTAAAAATGCATGAAATAACCTCTAGTAAAATACAATATAGTGTGACTTTATAAAAAAATAAAGGGGTAAAATACATTCCAAGCCATAAATGAAGTCCCGACCTAAAAATAACTTGAATAAAGGAAAACTGAGAAATCTTGGATCCTTATATCCAAGTCTAGACCACTATATGTGGTTAATGCACCCAAATATTCCTAAGTTCCGCCAAAATCACCATCCATCTATCCATCATCTGAATAAACCATGACATGTGTGAGAAAATCCCATGCAAGGGTGAGTATATACATACCCAGTAGTAAGCCTCAAAAACCAAAGAGGGGGAAATAGAAAGATACAATAGAATTCAACTCAACCCAAATCAAGGGGTAAATGAGAACACAATAGATACATATATTCTCAAAAAGAAACCAAGATAAGAGAGAAATGGTATCTCTATCTCCACAGCCCAACTAAGAATGATGAGTCAGCCTACAACTCCAAAGGTCCATCTTTGATGCCTATAATCACATGAAATCTCTCAAGAATATATGAGTAGGGGCCTGATCCTCACTACTACACCCCACATTTGAGGGAGAACTCACTCATGTAGAGGACCCACACTTCTCCAGAGCTCAATAATGTGGGAGTATCACTCCATAGATATAGGACATGTGCCTTGGGTAGGGGATTATCATCTCTACCTATATAAATAGTATGAGGAACCTACTCCCTGATTTTATAGTGGAGTACCAACCCTGTAAACTCTATGATAATCTTTTCCATTCATGGCCATCATCAAGTGTCACTTGAAGAATCATTACACTCAAAAACACATTATTTTGTATATTTTATTCCATAACAAAGGCCACAGTCACATTCTATATGGAAAAACACTCAGGAGAGGCTACTCATGGGCCAAAATATAAATCCTAGAGAAGAAGATACTAGAGGAATAATTTTCAAGGAGAAGTATAAGATGTGTAAGGGGTTACACATGGGGTGTGACCCCACCTCATCAATTATCTTTATTTTCATCTAGACATGTATTTGGAAGTCATATCATACTACATGGTTTGTACAGGTGGTACACGGCATGTCTTAGCCACTTAGGTATTTCTCGTTTGATCATGGTCAAGCTCGTGTACTTTAATACATGCCCATGTACCTAGATATATACCTATCCATTCCCAAGTATCATGTCATGCTCATGTACCTTTGGGAATGCTCGCATGTCTTTCTGCATGGGGTCTTGGGAATGTGTATTTGGCACATGGATTGGCTACCTATGTGGGTTCACATGATGTGTGGCCCCAATCACATAGCATGTGGACCTATCCACATGGTGTGTGATCCTTAACATGAATAGAAACCCAAGACGTCATGAAATATAAAGAACACATCATGTGTTCTTTCACACTACATAGTGTGTAGTCATGTTTTTCACAAAATTCTAGGTCCTTCATGTGGATCTATATATTTTCCTTTGTCGCCACTTTCCTTATCGATTAAACACCCCAACTACATGGGGATCATCTCTGACCATTGATTTTGGTCCTTCGATGGCTGGAAATTAGAATCTAGCTATCTATACAAAGCCCGTTGCATGTCCCATAGAGCCTCTCATCATTGTTGCCACTTTAGATCCTAGATCCATGAAGATTCACCCAAAAATAATCCTAATCCATCCAAAAATAACTATAACAATAATCATTCACTAATAAACCATGAATTTTGTAGTTTGATCATGCTTGAACCTTCCCCATCAATGTAGAACCATGACCCCATGGGCCTACAGTGAATAACATAAAGAACGGTTGGGGGGAAATCAAAATAGAAAAGGTTGTGATCGTTGTTGGATAATGAAATCCTGACTAAAGATCAATGTGTGTGGTATCATGGGTTATAACATGGAATAATAAATAAATTTAAATCAAAAAATCAATTTATTAAAATGGTCTCATGTTAAGGGTGGATAATTATAGATCAATAAAAAGAAGATAAAATACATGTTTTATAATTTTAATCAAAATGGTGGAAACCAAAATTTACAATCCCTACCCCATTTATGTATCATTAAATGGTGAAGAATTTTTTCTATGATGAATAAATCCCACTACATTCGCTACCTCTTGATCCACCTTGAAATGATCATCTATCATCCTCTGATATGATCTACCAATGAAGAACATCCAAGGCCCCTCTCAATTCTCACATGGTTATACAGCTAAACCTGGTGATTTTTTATAAGGAGGTATAAATAAAGGAATTTAGTTCATGGGAATTTAAAACAAAATAAATAATTTGATTATTTTTTTTAATTAAACACATCCACTAATGGATTCTTTTTTTTTGAAACATCCAACACCGACCATCCTTAGGTTTCACCTAAGGTAAAAACCACACTCCGGATTCAACTGTGGTCTTTGATTTTCTATATGATATGATAAATAATGGGAAAATCAAAATGATGAATTTGTGTCATATAATAAAATTATTTTTTTTAATATATCAATTCAGAGTCTCTCTGGAGCCTAGAATCTCATGCTAACTCTGTGTTTGGCTCCAAAAATATTATTTAATATATTCTAAAGTCATAAAAAAAATGTCTCTAAAATGTGTGTTTGTGTGTGAAACATGGAATGGGTATTCCAAGTGGAAAGGAAAGAATAGTTATGTGATTTAATTCAAATATTTTTCTTAAATTATTTTCTTATTGATAAATTATTCTAATTTCAATTTAAACAAATTAAAATTGAATAATTGTTCTGATGTTTCACTTTTGAAAAAAAAATTATATTTTAACCTGTGAGTTAATGTTTTCTTTCCCTAGTAGTGTGATTTGGGAATTCTATTGGGGAAAACCCACTGGGTTTGATTACTCACCCACTACATATGCACTTTGGTGCATATATAGATGTTATTATACATGAAAAAAGTAAAGGAAATGTCTCATATTTATCGAGTGGCACATCATGCTTCTTCTTACTATAGTTGATATTTGGATCATGGAGTTCTCTCTTGGAGTATTTGGACTGATTCCACATCAGTTTTACTGAATTAGGATTTACTTTAGTTTCTTTTTTTTGTATTTTATTACTTTTTCATTGCTACTTTGATATTAATATTTATTTAGTTTTATTTTGATTTTTATCATTATTACTCATGCATCATATAGTTGGTTTGAATGTTTGTATTTTATATTATCAGGTTGCGTTTGTTCTTCAAAGAAAATTCCCCCATAACATTTTATTAATCCCTTCGCATTTATTTCTTGTCTTTTGTGACTTAGGGATGTCACCTAAGGTTAGTATCACCTTCGAGCCAACCTAATCCAATCTGTTGGGCATAGATGTTACAAATGTTATCATTTTCTGTTGGTTCTTCATATTATGATGAGAGAAAGGTGATATGAATTTAAAAACCTGAAATGTATGGCATAAAAATGCATAGATAACCACTTTATGTTAAAATTCAAGTTATTGGGGTGGTTTGGATAAAAAAAGTGTTTTGCGACACTTCTAGGTGGGTTTTTATCTCATTATCGTGGTTTTAAATGATGATTGTAGTATATCATTCATTATAGTAATGAGACTTACCCCTAAGACTGCATTTTTAATCTTATGTTTGAGGATTTTTGAAAATTTGGTTGTAATGACTATAGCTTTGATGATTGGAAATATTCTAAGCCTTTAGTTTCAAGTGAGTGTTGACTAAGTGGTGTTTTGTTATGGTTATAGAAAATGGAATTGGGTTGAAAATGTAGAAACCCAAAAGAAGAGGCCATAGAAATTTTGATTGCACCTGAGCCATAAGTGAACCAATGTCTTGTTCAAATAATTTTTCAATATTTTCAAGTTGTTGATAATGGAAATTTCATTGATGAACCAAGAAAGGTGGATTATTATGTGTAATTTTAGAAATAAATCTTCCAATATTTTAGGGGATTTATAACCTGAAAAAACTAAAGTGTAGATTGACATAATGAATGGATTTTTGATTTCCTAGAAACACCAGTTGATATAAATGTTATGTTAGTGTTTTACATGATGTAATATCTTTTATTATAATGGTGTAAATTAGTTTTCCAATATAAAGTCAGCTAAGGAATGATGTGGGAGGACTTAGAAAAATTATTCATCAAACAATTATATCCTCACACCTTTAAAATTATCAAAGCAATATATTTATTCATATTAAGGTAATAAAATATATTAGTAGGGGAATATGCAGCTAATTTTATAAACTTAGTTTATTTTTCTCCAGAGGTAATTGGTAGTGCATTTTTGAAGGTAGGAATCTTTGTGTCTATATTGCATCAAAGATGAATTATAAGATAGGTTTCCTCTATATTATAGATTATACAGTGATGGTTAATATAGTGATGGTGGAGTAAAAAGATATCACTGGGAATACAACTATAGGAAGTATGTTTGTATCCATGGTAATAAGTGGGAACACTAATTTTGGGAACAATCGAAAGAGGGAAACTTATTATCAAGGAGGTGGAGCACCAAAAACTTAGAACAATGAATCATTTAATTTTCTTACATGGCCCAAAATCAAGTTGGGATGTTACTGGTGTGGATATTATGAGAATATCTAATGGGACTTCATGGTGCCTATGTAGGAATTTTACAATTGGGGAAAGTTGGGACATCTAAAATGTTATTGTATGGATACTCCAAGAATAACTTATGGTAATGGCTTGACCATGTCCTAGAATCCTTATAATCGTATAGGTTGATTGAGATGCAATGGAAATCTCCCTCAAAACTGAATAGCCTAGGGTGATTCTTATATCACACCCACACCACAGTGGTCATCATATCCATAACAGAGCTATAAATAATTATCAAGAGCACCTAATAAGAAGTTGCATAGTGCAGAGTAAATGATAATTGGGGATTAATCTGGACCTTTGATAGTGTGAGGTGCTATTATTTTTAAATCTACTATCATGGATGTTAGGTTTAATACTGGTGAATACCATTATTTTATTTTATTTTCTAATGTTTTGAATATTATGGGGTTTCATTTTGAAATGATTTGTCATTTCTTGAAACTTAAAACACCTCTCGACCAATAAGAATGTCATGCATTTAATTATTCATTATTTTATATAATCATTGATGTGGATAAATTTTTCTAGGATTTCTCTATTTGTGATATAGTTATATTTAACCTATTTTTGGCAATAGATTGGTTGGTATCCTTCGAGGCCCACATCAATTTTTATGCCTAGAAGGTTAGTTTTTCATCTTCATATGGAATTCAGCATCTCCTTAAAGGGGATTGGGATGTGAATACAGGAATAGTAGGACCTTTAGTAGCAGTTTTTGGGACTATCTCTTACCATTTAGTGGAAATTAATTTTTAAACTATTGATGCAACCAAACATAGGGATTCTTTAAGCATCAGGGATCAATTTCTCAATGTCTTTCCCAATAATTTTTTTGGTTTTCCACCCAAAAGAGAAGTGGAATTTATGATTGAAATATTACCAGGTACCAATCCTATTTCACTTATATCCTATAGGATGGAACCAAAGGAATTGAGGTAATTTAAGTTTCATCTGTAAGAGTTGGAAAGAAAAGGATTCATTCAACCTAGTATGTCTCATTGCGCAGTATGAGTTCTTTTTGTCAATAAAGAAGATAGAACTCTTCATCTTTGTGTGAATTATCATAATTTAAACCAAGTTATGATAAATAATTAATATCTTATTCCATTAATTGATGATTTTTTTATTAATTTAGGGGATAAAATGGTTAAGATTTATTTGTGATCATAGTATCACCAACTTCAAGTTTGGGAGGAGGATATTCCAAACACAAACTTCTGGGGTTGTTATGGTCATTAGGAATATGTGGTTATGCCCTTTATTTTTATGAATACACTAGTAGTGTTTATGGAATTAATAAATCGTATCTTTTAGAGGTATATTGACTCATTTGTATTGATATTTTTTAATGATATTATGTAGTATTTTAAGACTAAGACCGATCATGAGAAACACTTGTTCTTAGTGTTAGGTATCTTATGAGAACATCACATTTATGTTAATATTTCAAAGTTTGGTTTATGGATACAAAAGTTATGTTTCCTTGGACACATAATTTCTAAAATAAGAGTTTCTATATAAAATAAAAACATAGAATTTTTTATTTCCTAGAAACCACTTAAGAATGTATTTGAGATACACAGTTTCCTAGGCTTAGTAGGGTATTACTAATGCTTTGTTCGTGACTTTTCCTAACTTGCATCTTCGGTGATACCTTTGACTAGAAAAGGTGTTCCTTTCCAATTGAATGATGATTTCTAGAAATATTTTCAAGATATTAAGGTTTGTATTAAATCTTCACCTATCCTTACATTTTTAGAGTTGTGATAAGGATATGTGGTCTATTTTGGTGCATCTATATCTCACTTGGAATGTGTTCTCATATAGGGATACCATTTTGTATTTATGTATCATGATAGTTATGGATTCATGAGAATAATTACTTGATGAATGATTTTGAATTAGATATTATAGTCCATGCCTTGAAAACTTGGTTTTGTTATCTCTTTTGTGAGAATTTCACAATGTTAACTAATTATAAAAGATTAAAACACATGTTCTCACAATGATATTTGAATTTAAGGCAGCTAAGATAGGTGGAATACCTTCAAATTTTTGGCTTTGACTTGATGTATACATAAGGTAAAGAAACTTCAATGTTTGATGCATTGAGTATGAATTTATATAGATAGTTTTCTAAAGAGGATTCAAATTAGTGGAATATGATGACATTCATAACTGATTTTCTTTCTTATTTCTCTTGTTTCTATTTTAATTGATTAGGTTAAATATGCTCAAACATCTAATCTTGAATGTCTAATAATGAGTTTGAAACTCAATGGTGGGGTGACCATTGAGGGATGGATTCTAGATGGGAGATCTTTGTTGCATTTTAGGGATCATATTTTGGTTCCTATAACTTATCAAGAATAAATATTTTCTTCTTACCACCACTTGATATGGTTTATTCATCATGTAATTGAGTGATGAGATCATAGTTTTGGTGGGATGTCATGAAGAGAAAAGTGATGGAGTATATCTCATGATTCCTCACCTATCAATAAGTCAAGGTGGAGCACTAACTATACTAACCCAGGATCCTAATACATATATATTATATATTTTTATATGAATATTCAATACATTACACAAACACATTCTTGAGAACCGTAATAGTTTAGTGCCTTTGGAGACTAGGTTCTAATTTGGTGAAATATCTTCAATATCTACTATAAATATCTTCCCCTTTAATACTCTTCAAAACATACCCTACTTAAAACATTTCTTCAAAACCTTGGTAAAGGAAACATAATAAAGGGTGATCTCATGTTCCCAGTAAGGGTAAACAAGGGAAATACATAAGCATAGTATGAATATAAGAGTATGAAAACATGAGTATAACATTTGAAAAGAATAACCTACATATCAAAGATCATAATATTGAGTCATGGCATAAATATTGGATTTTCATAAGACATGAACCATAAGGGAATAAAAGAACATGATTCGTGAGAGAATAACATTAGAATAAGACATAAATTTATGGAATACACGTCAGATTATAACATTGTGAACATGTATAAATAGATATAATTTCACTCATTAAGTTAAGGAAATTAAATCAGGCCCTCTCATAAACATATAGACATACAACCAGGTCTACACAAAACATCTTAGTCATCAAAGATAGGTTTATTCATAACACTATGAACATGTAATCAGGTTCAAGAATAATATTTTAAACATGTAATTAGTTCCACACATAACATTGTTAACATGTAATCATGTTCACACATAATATTGTAAACATGTAATCAGGTTCACGCATAACATTATGAATATGTAATCTGGTTCATGAATAACATTATGAACATGTAATCAGGATCATGCATAAAATTATGAACATGTAATCATGTTCATACATAAAATTGTGAACATGTAGTCAGGTCCATGCATAATATTGTGAACATGTAATCAGGTTCACTCATAATATATTTACTCATGATTAATCCATCTTTACTCAATGCATTAAAGAGATATATAGGTCTCACTTATCACATAATGAAAATCATACATATGTGTGCCATAATGTCATAAAAAATTCATCATATCATAAACAATGAAATTAAATGGGTTTCATGAAAATTTCATCATATCATAACCTATATAAAAGAGATAGGTTTCATAATCATTTCATCATTTAATCATAGCATAACCCTTGAAAAAAGAAGCGGGTTTCAAAATAATTTAATCATGGTATAACTCGTGGAAGAGAAACGGGTCTCATAAATATATTATCATCATAAACCATTTAGATAAAGAATATTAATGGAATAATTTATGTTATACCAAAGTATGTCATCATAGATAGAGAATGATTTTGAAAGATTACTTAGAACATTTCTTAAGGAAAATAAATTTTCTTTGAAAATAAATTTGTTAAAATTAAAATATTTTAAAAATAATTTTCATTGAAAATAACTTTAATAAATTCTAAATTAATCTTTAAATTAAATAATAGTTATAATTGTGGTAATTTCCATTCATTTTTTACATGTTAAAATAAATATTTCTTTCATATTTTCAGTAAAATCCAAACGGGCATTGTTTGGAAAATGACATGAATATTCATTTCAAAACATTTTATAAGAAAATTCAAAAATATGTGAAAAATTATTTAATAAATAATTTTAATAATTTTAGAAACATTTTTTAAAATATTTTATAAAACATGGTTTTGGAATAAAAAATGAGTTTTTGACCAAAGATAGAAATAAAGACGATTTTTCTGAAAAACATTATTTTGAACACTTGAGTACATAAAGAGTGTAAAATGAATTAAAAACAAGTGTTATATAGAAATAACCATTGGATGAGAAAAAAATAGTTTCTTTAAAGTTAAATCATAATATTTCATCATTTTAAGCATAATCATGAGCAATCCCGATAAACGATGAGATTGTAACATAAAAACCTTACCACATTGTTAACTTTAAATTGTAAGACCCATAAAATAATAAAATTAAATTAAAAATATAATATCATGAGAATAAATATATTCATGATATTACATGTTAAATAGGTGTATATACACATTATAAAATAAGTTAGGTGCATAATATGACATATGACTCAAAGAAGAAAAATTGAGACAAAAATCCATTACTGGTTTGGTAACTTTTGAACCATAAAAATCTTGAAAGAGAGGTTCTAAAATGGATATGTAAATCACAATAATTTTTATGATAATATTCATAAAAAAATTATGGTCAGTATACACACCACATAAAATAAATAGGTGGTGAATATGGAATGTGTCTCACAGAAGTAAAAGGTGAGACAGAGACCCCTTACCTTAAGTCATAAATTCCTTTGTATATGTTCAAACCTCTTGTATAATAAATATAATTTTATTATAAATATATTAAAGAACCATAATTATATATATCATACCACATATGACTTTCTTATGACCTTCTATTACCTGTTCATTAATATTACCATGTTAAATTCATATTTCAGGAAATAACTATGTTTTTCGTGTATGTTTTGATTTGTTATTTTCAGTCCTATTAATTTGATCATGGTTTCATAATATTCTTAATTATAACCATGATATAAATATAATATATATATATATATATATATATATTTGGTATATAATTATTTACATTAATCTATAAAATTTAGAGATAGAAAATGAAATACACCGTTCATGGAGACGGTAGGTCGTGTGTGCGAATAAACATTGTTTCCATTTTATCAAAGGTTTGAAATAAAGAAAGATAAATAATATATTAACATTTTATAATTATTATTATGTCATATATATCAAATATTTTTATTAAATCCATCCTTATTACCTTCCATGTAAAGCGTGAATGAATCACATCACTTCGCAAGGTGGTGTCCATTGTACACATGAGAAACATTATTGTATTCCCATAAAATGAAAAGTATGAAGGTATGTATGATATAATAATTCCTGAAGTATAATAATATCATAAATATAATATATAAATATTTAATCCATCATTATAACCATCCTTGAGAAGTTTTATTGGATAAATGAATGACATTGGTTCGCAAGGTGGTAGTCTGTCATACACACGAATGATGATTTCATAACTCATTTGATTAAAGTGAAGATTTTTGTAGGTTATTAAATAAAAATAATAACATTTAATTATATATTATATACTGGTTCTATTATATTTTAATTTTTAAGACATGATTTAAGGTGTAAAATGAATAAATAAAAAAAAGGATCTTGGTGAAGATAATTACCTCCGCTTAGAAGAACATCCTTTGGATCTATTATTAAGCAATATAGTATTCATTTTTTGGGAGGACCAGAAGATATAGATAATGGATAAGGATGTTGGGGATTATTTTTTAAGTGTTTTTTTAAACTATATTTCTTTATAAGTGTGAATAAGTGAAGGGTGGTGGTGGCCTTTTATAAGTAGGGGAAAGGAACCCACTTAGAAATTTCCCAAAAGAATTCAAAATGATAAAGTCATTCATATTAAAAAAGCTAAAAAATGAACATATATTATAAATAGGGAAGTATAAGGTGTAAATATATCTATCTAATAATATTTTGATAAGTCAGTAGGTCATTTTAACCCTTATATTCTTAGTTTAACCTTACTGTAAAAAATATTTTACCTTAACAGCGGTAATTAATTTTTTCTATGATCAATATTCATTTTGGTAAAAAAATAATCTGAACTTATTAGTTAATAAAAAATATTCTTATTATATATATTTAATCCATTTTTTCAAATTTCATTCACATAAATGGAAATTTTTAATTTAAAATTAATCTCGCAGATGCAATGAGAAAGCGGGTTTTCAATAAGTAAATGTTTAAAAGTTTACAAAGTTTTTATATCAAAATTTAATATGAAAATGATTATAATGACCTGAATTGAATTAATTTATATATAATTAAACTAATTTTACTTTAAAACAAATTTAAACTATGACTTTATAAATAATTTAAATGAAAAGGTGGGTTTTAATTAAAATTCAGTGTTTTTCATTGTTCATCAAAAAATTAATCTTTTTAGAAAATTACCAAAAAATCACCCTAAGATAATTTTAAAATGATTATTTCAAAAATTTAATTTAATTTTTCAAAAAAAAATAAAATTTAAAAAAAATATAATAATTGGGGGGAAAGGCGACAAAACTGCTTTTTATAACAATACAGTTTTTAAGCATAAAATTATATTTATTATTATCTCTTGTCTACAAAACACATAAAATGAATTTTAAACATTTTATTTAATATATAATATATAAATTTCATTAAAATCATTCACTAAAAGTTTTTTTAAAATTTATTAAGTTAAAACATGTTTTTCCACATAAAAATTGTTTTTCAAGACAAAATAATTCCTTTATTTTGAAATTGTTTTTTCATTTATAATTAATTGTTCACCAAATAATTTATTTTATATACATGTGTAAACCATATATTTTAAAATTTTATTTAATCCTATTCATACCCTCTATTCTAATGGCTAGGTGATATCTATCATATAATAATATTTTAATAATATGTCACATTTTGTTTAAACTCAGTGTCACTTGTAACACAAAATATAGAAAAAATTATATTCATTTGAAAAAAATATTTAAAAAAAACTTGAGGCGTTACATTCCACCCCCCCCCCTAAAATGTATTTCTCCCTTCAAAATTATTCACTTTTGTACCAACAACTAAGGATACTTCTACCTCATTAAATCCTCAAGTTCCCACGTAGCTTGCTCAATCTGGTAGTTTCACCACAAAACATTGACTAAGTGTGTGGTATTTTTTTGTATAACATCCTCTATATGATCTAGAATCTCAACTGATTATTCCTTATGACAAATATCATACTTCGGTGTTATGACCTCTGAGTTTAGTACATGTGATTAATTGGGTATATACTTCCTTGGGAAAGATACATGGAATGCATATTGAACCTGAGATAGGTTCGGTGGAAGCAGTAATCAATAGGCTACCATCCTGATATGATCAATAATTTTAAAGGGACCGATATACCTAGGTCTTATCTTTATGTTGTATCATAAGGATAATTTCATCTTTTGTTTGTGGTTCAATCAATTTTTGTTTCATCTCTTACTCCAAGAAATGAAGATGAATTTTTTTTATTCTTAAAGTACTAACAGATCACAATATCCATAATATAATGATAGGTCATTCCTTCTATCTCTAGTTATAAAAAAATGGTTTGCATAGGTTATCCAATGTAGATAAATCTTCATATGGTGAAGTAATGAATTAATCTCTAAAAACTCATCCAAAGTTAAAATTAAACCATTTCATAAATGGCGGTTATCCTTATGGTCCTTCCAAAATATTAAAATCCAATATTTTATAAAGAAGATCACTAAATTTACAAAATCAACTTATCATTAATCCCTAAAACAACATGAAGTAGCTATTAATTGTCACATATCAAACATACGAATACCTTCATCAAGTATTCTCTTGAAACATGGTAATAACCTTAATTACCATGGAACCTTATTAAAAATATACATGATTCATCATTCCTTATATAAAACACAAAATATTGGATATATTCCTTAAATCCAAAAAATTTGTAAAATCTATCAATGACAGCATAAACCACTTTGTCAACAAATCATTAATCAATTCCAAGGAAATTAGT
The DNA here is from genome assembly GCA_963277665.1 of Viscum album. Taxonomy (NCBI): domain Eukaryota; kingdom Viridiplantae; phylum Streptophyta; class Magnoliopsida; order Santalales; family Viscaceae; genus Viscum; species Viscum album. Next base: position 323,897,619 of record OY728132.1, read on the forward strand.
ACTATCCAATTTACTTTATCCATATCAATTATATATTTATCCCAACATTGTTATTTCAAGATTAGGAATATATTAAGGGTTATATTTCCCTTAATAATGTGTTTTTAATAAAATATTACCTTACCATTAAAACACTTTTCTAGCTCATTGGTACTATTAAAAATATTCTTTTATATCCTTAATGAAAAAAAATTATACTGAACAATTCTTATATATTTCATGATTTGTATAACATAATTCTTGAGTTCCAATACATAATAACTTAAATTATATCACTTCCTTCTCAAACCATTAACTAGGCTTTGTCTCATTATTCCTTAACACTTCTTTCCTTTCATGTGTCATTTGTAGTCTCTTCGTCATCCAAAATATAACCATTACTCATATATCCTTATTGATTCTCTTCATGAACTTTACCCTTAGGACATTGATTTTCATAATGCCCATACTTTCCAAATTTAAAACATTCAATAATTTATGATAACTTAGGGATACCATTATTCTCAACCATTGCATTAACCAAACTTTTTATTTTTCCTTTGTAGTTACTTGATTTGTGTTCTTATTTTACACACCCAAAAAATATTATTGTCCCTCTAATACATTATATTGAGTGATTCTTTCCTCATTATCAACATATATGAAACTAAATCTTCTTTCCTCAATAATTTCAACTACTTGAACTCTCAGAAAACTCTATCCATATCTTCTTTGGTGAGTCTAAGAGTAAGTTAAAGTGCATGTTGTTAATCACGTTCTATGATAAATGATTAGGAATAATAACAATATCCTTCACTCCATTCATCATCCCATTTTTCTAATTATTAGAAAATTTTCTATCACATTCAATGTTAACCTAGTTTCTTCAGGTTCCCTTCATTAACTAAAACAAAAAAGCATAGTGTGAGAAACACTAATCATAATGGGAAACAAAATAATCCTAAAAATCACTTATAGGATGTATAAATCATGACACCTTATTTTTAATTTATGAAACATTAGTTTTGTCCTAGTTCATTCATAGCCATCGTATATTTAAATCTTTCATGATGGTTCTTAAAGAGTTTTTAAATTTATAAAGCATATCCCTTGAGAGTTCCAAACCGAGTGTGTAGCAAGTCTCATTGTTGTACACCAGGTGATGATGGAGTTAATCTCATTGTTTCATTTTTGAAATTATTACCCCTAGGTACCTCTATGCATGAACCACATCTACTTGTATTATCCGGATAGGGATGTAATTTCTTGGAAACTACTTTCTCTATAATTTACCAAAAATTCCAATACATTTTCCTATACTTTAAATCATCCTTAGACTTATCCTTAGAGACATCCCTAGACATATCCATAGAAATATCCCTATGGATATCACTAAATTTTTCTCATCCTATTTTATAAAGGTTAACTAATCCTATCCTCCGATATTGGCTATAGAAACCCATGATTCTCAGAGATCGATATTATATATTTTTAGATGAATATTAAATACATTACACAAATAAATTCATAAGGACTATAATAGTTTAGTGTATTTGGAGACTAGGTACACAATATTTTAATTTGGTGAAATATATTCAGCATATCCCATAAAGATCTTTCCCTTTAGTACTCTTCAGAAACATGCCCAACTTAAAACCTTTCTTCATAACCTGGGGAAAGGAAACATAATAAAGGGTGAGCTTAGATTCTCATTAAGGGTAAACAAGGGAGATGCATAAGAATAACATGAACATAAGGGTATGATAACATGAGTATAACATTTTAAAACCATACCCTGTATATAAAAGATCATAATATTGAGTCATTACATAAATATTGGAAGTTTATAAGATATGAATCATAAATAAATCAAAGAACTTGAGCCATGAGGGCATAAAATTGGAATAATACATATATTTTTGGCATACACATAGGCTTATAACATTGTGAACATGTATAAATAGATATAGGTTCACTCATTAAGTTAAGGACATGAAATCAGTCCCTCACATAAACTTATGAGCATGAAACCAAATCTACACATAATATTATAGACATTTAAAAACATGTCCATGCATAAAAATATGAACATGTAATCAGGTTCATAAATAACATTTTGAATATGTAATCAGGTTCATGAATGACATTGTGAACATATAATCAGGTTCATACATAACATTGTGAACATGTAATCAGGTTCACACATAACATTGTGAACATATATAAGGTTCACACATAACATTTTGAACATGTAATTAGGATCATGCATAACATTGTAAACATGTAATTAGGCTCACACATAACATTGTGAACATGTAATCAGATTCATGCATAACATATTTACTCATGAAATGGGTTTCATAATAATTTTATCATGGTATAACCCATGGAAGAGAAACAAATTTCATAAAAATATTTTAATTATAAACCATTCAAAGAAAGAGTAATAATGGTATCCTTGGTTCATATCCCCAGAAATTCATAATTTATAGAAAAGTATTTCATATTATATTGAGAATGATTTAAGAGTGCTTAGAATATTTCTTGAGGAAAATAAATTTTATTTGAAAATAGATTTTTTAAAATTAAAACATTTTCAAAATAATTTTATTTGAAAATAACCTTGATAACTTATAAAGGAATATTTAAACCAAATAATATTTATAATTATGGTAATTTATATTCATTTCGTACATTTTAAAACAAATATTCCTTTTATATTTTTGATAAAATCCAAACGAGCATTGTTTGGAAAATGATATTGTGATTCCATTCAAAAAAATTTTTTAAAGAAATCAAAAATTGGTAAAATTTTCTTTAATAAATCATTTTAATAATGTTAAAAACATATTTTACATTTTTTTGGAAAATAATTTTTTTAAATAAAAATGAGTTTTCGACCGAAGAGAGAAATAAAGATGATTTTTCTTAAAATATTATTTTAAACTTTTGAGTGCATAAAGAGTGTAAAATAAAGTTAAAACATATATTATCTATAAATAACCATATTATAAGGAAATATATGAGTTTATTGAGAGTTAGATCATAATATTTTATCAATGGAAGCATGATCATGAGCAATCTCGATAAACGATGGGATTATAACATAAAAATCGTACCACTTTGGTAAATTTGAATCATAAGCCCCATGAAATAATAAAATTAAATGAAACATTTAATATAATGAGAATAAATTAATTAATTATATTACATGTAAAAGGGTTTGTATATACACCTCATAAAAGAATACAGGTGCATAATATAACATATGCCTCAAAGAATGCAAATTGATACAAAAATCCATTACCACTTTGGTAACTTTTGAACCATAAACATATTAAAAGAGAGGTCATAAAATGGATATATAAATCACAATAATTTTTAGGATACTAATAATAAAATAAATTCATGGGTAGTATACACACCACATAAAATAAATAGGTGGTGAATATGGCATGTGTATCATGGAAGTAACAAGTGGGATGGAAATCCCTTACCTTAAGTATCGACTTCCTTTGTACATGATTGAACCTCCTGTATAAAAAATATAAGTTTATTATAAATATATTAAAAAACCATAATTATATATATCATACCATTTATTAATTTTTTATGACCATATATTACATTTTTATTAACAATTCTATGTTAAAGTCGCGTTTTAAGAAATAACTGTTTTGTTTTTCATGTATGTTTGGATTTGTTATTTTCAGACCTATTAATTTGATCATGGTTCTATAATATCCATAATAATAAAAATGATATAAATATAATATATATTCATTATATATGTTTTTATAATAATCCATTAAAGTTATAGATAGAAAATGAAATACATCGTTCATGGAAAAGGTAGGTCGTATATACGAATGAACGTTGTTTCCATTTTCTAGATGGATTGAAATAAATAAAGGTAAATAATATATTACCATTAAAAAATAAATTTTATTTCATTTATATATGATATTTTCATTAAACTTATCTTTATTACCTTCCATTTAAAGCGTGAATGAATCACATCGCTTCACGAGGCGGTAGTCTGTCGTACACACGAACAACGTTAGTGTATTCCCACAAAATGGAAAGTATGAATGTATATGTGATATAATAATTATAAAAGTGTAATAATGTCATAAATATAATATATTAACATTTAATCTATCATTATAACTATCTATGAAATGTGGTAATGGATAAACGAATGGCATCGATTCATGAGGCAGTAGTCTGTCGTACACATGAATGATGATTTCATAACCCATTTGATGTAAGTGGAGATGGTTCTAGGTTATTACATAAACATAATAACATTTAAGTATATATGATATACTGGTGTTATTATATTTTAAATTTTAATACATAATTAAATGTGTAAAAATAATAAATAAAAAGAAAGAGCATAGTGGAGATATTTACCTTCACTTATAAGCACCTCCTTCATATCTCTTATTAACAAACCTAGTGTTGGTCTTTTGGGAGGAACGAAATCTATAAAACTTGTATAATTATGTTGTGGATAGATTTTTTTCAGGGTTTTGATTAAATGTATGTCGTGATAATTTTTAATAATTGAAGGGTGGTGGTGGGCTTTTATAAGTGGGGGAAAGGAACCCACTTGGAAACCACTTAGAAATTTCCCAAAAGAATCCAAAATGATAAAGTAATTCATATGCCAAAAAGATACAAAATAAACCTATATTAAAACTTGGGGAGGATAAGGTGTAAATATGGTCATACAATGATATTTTTACAAGTTTTTAGGTCATTTCAACTCTTTTATTATTAGTTTAACCTCATAGTAAACCCATTTTTACCTTAATTTCGGTAATTAAATTTTACTATTTTTGCTATTCATTTTGGTAAAAAAATTAGTTTAACTTGTTAGGTGAAATAAATTATTATTATTAAAAATATTTAATCCATTTTTTCAAATTACATTCATATAAATGGAAAATTTTAATTTAATATTAATCTCACAGACACGATGAGAAAGTAGGTCTTCAGTGATGAAATGTTCAAAAGTTTATGAAGTTTTTATATCAAAATTTAATATTAAAATGATTTAAATGAACTAAATTTGATTAATTTATATATAATTGAACTAATTTTACTTTAAAATATAATTTAAAATATAATTTAACTTTATAAATAATTTAAATTAAAAGTCAGTTTTCAATTAAAATTTGTTATTTTTCATTATTCATTAAAAAATTAATATCATTAAAAAATTCCAAAAAAATCACCCTAAGATAATTTTATCATGATTAATTCAAAAATAAATTTATTTTTTCAAATAAATTTTCTCAAAGTGTCAAAAATTATTTTTAAAATAACTGTGTAAAAATACGATAAAACTGCTTTTCAAAAAAATAAAATTTGAATGAGTAAAATTGGATTTATTATCATCTATCTTCTATAAAATTCATAATATAAATGCTAAAAATTTCATTGAATATATAATATATAAATTCATTAAAATAATTCACTAAAATTTTCTTGTTTAATTTAGAGAGGTAAAACGCATTTGTGCGCATAAAAATAGTTTTCAAAACCAAATATTTCCTTAATTTTGAAATGGTTTTTGTTTTAATTTATAATTAATTATTCACCAAAGAATTCATTTTATATACATGTGTAAACCATATATTTTCATAATTTAGTTAATCCTATTCATACCCACTATTCCAATGACTAGGTGATATCTATCATATAATAATATTTTAATAATATGTTATGTTTCATTTAAATTTATTGTTTTATGTAACGCAAGCTAAATTGGGTGTTACATGTAACGCAAAATATTGAAAAGATTAAATTCATTTTTTTTAAATCACAAAATATATGGGTGTTACACCAACATCCAACTGGTATGTTGTAATATTTACCTATATTCATATGTAAAAGGGAATAGATAACTATGGATTTCATTATAATTCTACCAATAATGGTTCAGAAACACAATTCCATATGGGTGATTATGGATAAGCTCACAAAGTTGGGTCACTCCATCCCTATTCATGGATCTAATAAAGTTTAAGCCTTGTCTATTCTCTATATTCATGGATCTATAAAGTTACATGGTGTACCAATTTCAATTATGTATGACAGACACCCTAGGTTTACCTATCATTTTTGGAAATCCTTGAAACAATCCCTTGGAACCCAGTAGACCATGAGCATATATTATCATCCTAAAATGAATAGAAAATAAAAAAGTAAAATACAAACATTGGAAGGAATTATTAGATATTATTTTATGGATTTTAGAGGCTCATGGGAGGATTATATACTATTGGTGGAGTTCTCATATGATAACAGTTATCAAGCCTCATTACATATGGATCCTTTTCAAGATTTTTTTGGTTGTCATTTTCATTCTCTATTTTTTTTTGTGGAAATGGATGATACTTCACCAATCAGACTTGTCCTTGTGTATGAGATGGCAGATAATATTTGAATGATCACAAAGTAAATGGAAATGGCTCAAAGTTGTTAGAAATCTTATATGGATTGATGTCATCATTTGTTATTGTTTACTATGGGTGACCATGTTTTCTTAAGAGTCGCTTCAAGTATATGAAATCATCATTTGGGAAAACAAGGTAAATTATATCCTCAATACATTTTCCCTTTAGAGATATTGGAAATAATTGTTATTGTTTCTTATCGAATGGCTTTACCACCAATATTTAGATTTGTGCGCAATGTATTCCATGTATCTCAACTGAATAAGTACTAACCTAATCTTAATAATTTTATTCAATGGGACCGTATTGATCTTGATCCATATGTTACATTGATTCACACATTAATATTAATTTTATATAGATAAAAAAATATCTTGTGTGTGAAAAGTATTTGTTTAGCATGAGTCTTATAACAACATGGTCAAATTCAGAAAGAGACATGGGAAAGGCAATAATTTATGATGGAACAATATCCAAAAATATTCCAAAACACTAGAAATGTCTAAAAATTTTAGAATATAAATACCAATTATGGTAATAATATAACACCCATTTTTTAGGTACATTAACCTTTTATTATTTATTTTAAAATGATGGCCTTCTCAGATGGAGCTCTCACTCTCAGCCTTTAGGTTCTTTACCTCTTGAATCCTTATTCTTCACCTTCTACAATTCATCTACTCATCCTTTCTGTTGTTTTCTTAGGATTTTTAGGCCTTATTATTGTTTACATTCCCTTCATCATTATCTGAGGCATTGTTGCTTTTACTTCTTGTTTGGTTGTCATGCCATTTCTTGCGGTTATTTGGTTTCACTAGTTCCATATCGGCTAAACGTTCCCTACCATTTCATGTACCTAACCACTTCTACACCTATATTATTTCCTAAATATTTTTGATAAAACCCCATACTAGTTTGACATAAAGAAGCTCCATTGGTTTGGGTTTTTGGTGGTTGCTTTTCCCAATAGATTTTCCTTATCATATTGTTTGACCTCATATGCTCTTACTACTCATTTAGTTGTGTTGGACCTATTCCAGAGTTAGTATGAAGGTTTTTTTGGTGGATTGGGATAGTTTTAGAGGATTAATTTGTTGTTGGATATTCATTGTGGCTGGTCTCATCCTTCAATTTGGTCATCAATTGAATCGAACAGTCTGGTGTTGCTTTGGTGTTTCATCATCGTCAATGTTTTATTCTAGTTTGATGACTTTCTTAGTGGTTTTTAAATCCTTACCACCTATTTTTGATTTTATAGTATGATGGTCTATATATTCCTATTGATGGTTCTGAAGAAAGTGGTTCATGGATCGGTTGAAGTTTGGCACTCTCAGTTTAGGCATGCCCTATCCAAACTCTTCTCTTTCCTCCCATTCCTTTTTACCAAGACAGGTTATCCTGGTGCGTTGGTTATTGATGAGGTTTTGGTATTGTATTGTTTGATTTGTGGTGGGATTTTCATAAGGAGCGACCTGGAAGAAAATGTTCGTATTGGTCCTGGTTTAGTGAATCTGGGTTTTTCTTATGATGTCCCAATAAGTTCCAATTTTCTTATTTTATGCCTTTTGTTAGTGATCCTTGATGGAAGGGGTGTTTCATTAATGGTTTGTCTACTCTCAATAGTGATGGTGGTTTTTGGTGGATGTGTTTTTAGTTTGTTCATGACTCTATACAATGATTCCATCTATTTTTGTTGAGGCTTCACCAGTGATGGGGTAGGGATGATGATAATGGTGATTAGTGTGTAGGGTGTACTGCTCAAGGGTATCATAGTCCATGATGATATTGACATGTGTTGTTTTTTAAAGTTTTTTAATTTGAATGTGTTTGTTGTGCACTGTGATGTTTGGTGTCTTTTTATTTTAGTTTGGTGTATGTACTTTTGGTACAATGGAATTTTTGAGGTTCCCACTCAACCATAAAAATGGTATTATTTTGAAAATGAAAGAAAAAGATTTGGAGTATGTATTTTGAAGTTATATAATATGTAGGTTGATTTTTGGAAGTTTATGGATGGTTTTAGAATATTGTGAAAGAATTTATTATGACAAACCTAACTCCAGTAACCAAGATTCAATTTATACTTTATTACATTGGAATGGATACAATGAGTATAATCTCAAAGGATAAATCATTTTATTATTCTTGGATAACTAGAAACATACATGACACCCATTTTACTTTGAGAATAAAATATAAAAATAACAAAAGTAAATGTTTTTCATCCATGAAACTCATTCAAATAGTTATTATTCATAACTTGGGAAAAGGAAAAAAAATAAGGGTGAGCCAAAATACTCAGTAAGGGTTATGTATAGTGGAATCTATCATGATTAAATAAGGAATAACCAATATGGTAAGGTAATAACTGAATACATATGTCATTTAATCAATAACTAACCATGAAATGAATCCATGGATAATATCAATGTAGTAATATCATGAATAATAATAACTAAATTATAAATGAAGGAAATGAATACTATTGGATTTCATGATCTTAAATATCATGATATATCTACCATAAAGACCTTGTTCTAAGACAATTTAAAACAATGGATAAAGACCTATTTAATTTGTCCAACCTATTTGTCTCATGAGACCTGTCGATGCATCGAGGGGCTATATAATTCTGGGCCTCACCTGTCACTTCATTTCCAATACATTCCTCATATATAGAATGGTTGATTTAATTCATGTAAAATATTCCTCATTAATAAATTTCCATATCAAGTATAGAATATGGATTACAATAATTTCCTAGTCAATCAAATAACTTTCAGAGTAAAACACCATATGTATAAATGGTGTATGGTTTGGGAAATAAGCATATCCATGATATAATGAATATGGATATTTAAGATAAATATGTTTCCCAATGAATAATTATCATAAATACATAAAAATTTTGGTATATACACAATATTAAATAAATTATGAGTGTGATATTAAAATATTCATCAATGAAATGAAATTGAGATAGAATCTCTTACCTCAAGTTTGACTTGCCTCATAAGTGATTTTAACCCCATGTATAATAAATTTAGATTTATTGTCTTTAAATAAAAAACCATATACATATCTATAATTTCATATATGGTCTATTTATAATATATCACCCATTTTTTAACAATATTTTATTATTATCATCATTTCGGGTGTTGACTGCTTCATTTTTCATGTAGGTTTTGATTCGGTAGTTTTAGTACCTGAACTTTTATTATGGTTTCATCATATCAATAATTTTAACTATAATATAAATATCATATATATTTATTATATATTTATTTATATTAATCCATAAATTATAGATATAGAAAAATGAATCACACCGTTCATAGAGATGGTAAGTCGTACGTACCCATGAATGTTGTTTTTACTTTTTGATAGACGGAATGAAATAAAGTTGAATAATAATTAATATTTTTAGAATAAGTGTTATATCATATATATCATATATATTTATTAAATAAATCATTTTTACCATCCACATAAATCATAAATGAAAAATTTATTGCATCGCTTCGTGAAGGTGGTAGTCCACACGTACGCACGGGCAACGTTATCATTTTCTAACAGATTGGAAGGTAAGTGGGTATATATGATACTAAAATTATAGAATAGTATTTATATCATAAATATCATATATATTCATAATTTATATCTTTATAACCATCCAAGTGAAATGTTAATGAAAAACGAATTACACCGCTATATGGAGACGGTAAGTCGTACGTATACACAAGTGATGTTTTCTCTTTTCATAAGATGGAAAATAGATGGGATATGGTTTTACCATAATATTAATAATATATTATTAAATTTGTGATACTTTATTTATTATATTATTATGGGTATAGTATTTTAATAGGAATTAGAAGAAGAAATAGACTTGAAGGACTTGAAAAATATGATTACCTCTTCTTTGGTAAACTTCCTTTAAATCTTTTCTTAAGGGGCTTAAGGTAGGTCTCTCGGAAGAAAAATAACCACTAGAACTTGGATAAGGATGTTTATAAAAGTTATGGTCATGTTTTTGTTGATATATATGGCTCTAAGTGGTGTAAATAATTGATATAAGGAGTGTCATTTTATAACTGAGGGGAAGAGAATTCTTGGAATTTCTCAAAGTATTAAATTAATATAAATTATTTTTTAATTCTAAATGGATCCAAATTGATAATATTAAAATATAATATGTTTATGAGTTAAAAAACTCTCATATAATAATTTTTTTACATTTTGGATCATATTTTTACCCTTATCTTTTTATTTTAACCCTTCATTACCCCATTTGACAATTATGGTGATATCAAAGTTTTTTACTCTTAATGGGCTAATATAGTTACTATAAAATGATAAACGGCCCATAAATGGATAATGGTTTGTTTTTAAAACAATATCACATTAATTTTTATGAATATAATATTTTTATAAATCTTAAACCATTTAATAGAATATTATTTATTATAAGATATCATTAATGTCAATTTTGGGACTATTCGTTTAATTTGAATTTTAAAACTACAATTCAATAATTAAATTAGAATAAAATTAATCCAAACCTCTATAATATTTTATTTTTATCTAATAAATTCATTTAAAATAAAAAAATAACTCAATTAATATTACTTTTAGAGTTTTCAAAATCATTTTATTTATTTTTTTACTACTTGCACAAGCACTGTGTCAATATTGCATAAGCATTTAAGGCAATTATTTCTTCACTAAAAATTAAAAATAAATTACCAAGATGAAAAAAAATCATTTATATTTAAAATAAATATTTATAACTGATTATATTCTATTTTTATCCCTATTTCAATAATTTAAAGATAATAAAATAAAGAGAATGATTTTTTTTACTTTTCTTTATATAAAATAATATAAAGGGTTAAAATCATGGAAAATGGAAAAAATGCAATATATTAACATTTTGGATGATTATGGATGATATATACACATCCAATAAAATTAATTCAATTGTTATGGTCATTATTTATTCCTTATCATTTTATTTTTAAGCTTAATTACCTGATTTACCCTTTACTGTGCTAACAAAATTACTAAAGTTACTATTCATAATGTTTAAAAATAAAATAGAACTATTTACCAAATTTGGACCTCCTTATTCCAAATATTGAATCCATTTTTCAATATTAAATTCACATAAGTGTAAAAAATACTTTTAATATAAATATGCAAAAGGCAATGAAAATGAGTTTTTAGAAAAAATCTTTTTTTAATCCCAAAGATGTACTTATAAAAAAATCAAGTATAATGATGATTTAAATGAATTTAATTATATTATATATAATTAAATAATACTTATTTTATTTTTAAATAAAAAACAATAATAATGAGACTTTTTAATGAAAATAAAATGAGATTTTTATAAAAAATAGAATTTTCACTTTTCACTAAAAAATCAATATTTTTAGAAAAATACGAAAATTTAACCCAAGGATAATTTTGATATTATGATTTAAAAAATTAAGTTAATTTAATCAAATAAATATTCTAAAATTGGAAAAAATAATTATATTATTTTCTCACATAAAGTAATTGAAATCATTTTTGAAGAAAATATATTTTTGAAGAATAAAATGACTTTACTAAAATTTGAGTGTTTATTTCCTAAGAATTAATAAATAAATTTTCATTGAGTATGAAATTCATATATAAGTCATAATATTTTTATTCCTATCCGTAACCTGCAATTTATCAGCTAGGTTATAATAGTCGTATCTAAATAATAATATTTTTGATTCATTTTAGCTCGATGTTGCGTGTTGTATGCGCTATCAAACATAGTGTTCTTTTAAAATATCAGGATACTAAATTATTCCCTCCTATAAAAAAATTCCTTTAAATTTTCATTAATATTACCTTTTAAACAGATGAGGGTGGTTCTTCTTCATAACATCCTCAGGTTCCCACATTGCTTCCTCTATTTTATGATTTCTCTAAAGTACCTTTTCTAATCAATTCAACTGATTCTTCAACACCTTCTCTCTAGTGTAAATAATTTGGATGGGATCTTTATATTAGGATATATTATGTTCTAGTTCTATTTATTCATAGGTGGGAACATGCATTTGGTTTTTTATATACTTTCTTAACAAAGATATATGAAACACATCATGTACTTTAGAGTGGCTTGGTGGCATTACCAATTAGTAATCCACTACTTTAATTATTTCCAGAATTTAAAAAGGTATAATATACCTAGGGCATGATTTTACCTTCTTACCAAACCTTATAACACCCTTCCATGTGGATACTTTCCAGAAAATTTGATCTCCCACTTCAAACTCCAAATCTTTCCTTTGGTTATCGGCATAAATATTTTATCTAATATGAGCTAATTTAATATAATTATAGATATAATTTACCTTTGTAGTTATTTAATCAACAAGATCAAGACATAAAATTTTTCTTTCACTAAATTCTTCCTAAAAATTTGGATTATTACATCTTTTTTTATATAATGCTTTATATGGCGCCATTTGAATACTTGAATATAAATTTTTGTTATAGGAAAACTCCACCAAAGGTAATTGTTGATCTCACATACCTTGAAATTAAAGTGATAATGAACTCAATATATATTATAAAGTTTGAATATTCCTTTTGGACTATCCATCAGTTTGAGGTTGATAGGCAGTGCTCAAATGAAGCTCAATATCCAGAGCCTTGTGAAGAATTTTTCAGAATTTTGATGTAAATAGTGGATCGTGATCAGACACAATTAAGAGAGTTTCACCATGAAATCTTACAAAATCATTAATATAGGTCCTTATGAAGTGTTCAAGAGGTAAATATTCTATTATATTTAGGAAATGTTCATATTTGGTAAGGTAACTCATATTGCGTCATTATTTCTAGGAGTATTTGGTAATATAGTAACAAATTCCATAGTAAATTCATTACATTTTCCACATAGGAATAGGTAGATGTTTCATGAATCCTCAAGGATGTTTTCTCTTAACCTTCACCTATTGGAAAATGAAATATCTTGACACATAATCAGTAATTTGTCACTTCATATTATCCCACCAAAAATGTTTCTTCAAATATCTATACATCTTGGTGTTTTTAGGGTTTATAAAGAAGTTTGAGTTATGAGAATCGACTACTAATTACCGTTTTATCTCATGTATAGATGGTACACATATCCTCTTTCCAAGTTTTAGAATTTCATCTTCATATATGAAGTATTCCAATTTCCCATCATTCACTGCTTTAATTTTCTTTTGAAAATTATCATCATCATATTGATAATTTTTATCTTTTCTAGTAAAGTTGGTTTGGTAATCATTTGAAAAAAGGTGTAATGTTTCTCCTTACTTAATAATTTCCATATCCATATTTACTAAATCCATGAACATTGGATCTCTTTCAATCCTCATTTTGGCCAAGAATCCATGATCTTTCCTATTCAATGCATCTTCTACCTTATTTTTCTTCTCATGGTGGTAGTGTATTGAGAAATCATAATCATTTAGTAGCTCAAGACATCATCTTTACTTCATATCACTAAAAAATAATTATCTTTTCCCAACATGGGTATATTTGTTGGTAACAGTACATTTCCTATTGGTAAAACTTTTTACAAATAAAAATTGTCATATCACTAAATTGTTGGTAAAAACTCTATCACTAAATGTTATTGTGACTAATAAAATAGTTTTATTGTAATTATAATAATATAAATAGATAATTTATTTATTGGTTAAAATATTTAGCATCAAATTTATATGATAGATTTATCTTTTGATAATATCATTACCAACATTTATATTTCTATTGATCTTATTATTGATAAAATTGAATCTCTAATGTTATTATATATATACAAATATTATTAAGTAGTTTGAGTTGATTAATTTTAAATATATATATATATTAATTTAATAAAAAATAAATATACAAATAATAAAAAACATTCAAAATTTTCAATGAGGTAAAAAAATTAATAAAATTGAATTTATATTTATGAAACCCTTACAATAATAAATAATTCATCACAATAACCCAAATATATCATAAAAATATATATACAATCTCATACCATATGAATGGAAACAGCAACTATTCTATACTCAACAATTTCATCTTGTTTATAAATTACAACATCAGAATCTGACTAAGTAGGATCAATATTCTAACTACTAACAAAACTTCCTCATCTGTAGAAGTAGTGTTGACTAGCTACTCAGCATCCTAATTTCATACATCTCCAAAAGCTTCAACTAGCTCTAATAATGTTGTAACCAACACTAATAATTCCCCATCTATAATTCCCTTGATGTCATGTATAGTACGACCTTCTTGTTCCCTGATCACACTCTCCAAATAGTAAAAACCATCCCTTTCATACTTCCTTTCAAGAATATATGTCTACTCCAAAGACAATGGATTTGCATCATTATTTTTAACTTAGATATCCAACATTTCTGGTGTGTTTACACCAGCCACATCTCTTAGCATACTTTATAGCAATAGCCATGGGATTACTTGATTCTAAGAAGCCAGGAGAGCTCACTGCATCAATTGGAAGGAAAATTAACCATCAATAAACTTCCATACACATGAACAAGAAAATCAAAACAAGTCTGCATACATATTTTTAGATAACATACCACCATACAACATAAAAAATAGCTCCTATATCAAGTTAAGACCATGTAAATTTCCCATTTTCAGTATTAAAAACTGATATATAGTCTTCAGAGTTTTATAAAAATATTTGCACGCCTAATTAATTTTTATAAATCCAATTTAAATGCACCCAATTCATATTTCTAGTAAATTTGAACCTAGAAATAGATAATAAGAATAATATAGATCAATCAAAAAAGAAAAAGTACCACTCATATGATAATATTACTCATAACATAATTTTAGTGATCATGTCAATACATAAATCTCAAATAAAGTTTAATAGATTTATATCATTTCAAAATTAACAATGAACCAATACAAAATCATGTAACTTAAATAGTTTAACACTTTTTTAGGTAAATTATCAATCCAATAAGCATTTACAAGATTTCATAAATTCAATTAAACTAACTCAGATTCATGCATGTCAACCATAAATAATTTTAGTGTAGATTTTCACAATGCATATATTATAAAGATTTCAAAATCATAGTTAAAAAATATTAGCAGTAGTTTACAAACATAAATTTAGTAAAAAATCATTTTAATTCAATCAAAACATACACTATTTAATAAAAATTATCATCACAAACTAACCCAAGCCAGATCATAACTCAACAATTTAGTTGAAATAGCTTATTCATAAAACCAATCATTGAAGAGAAAATATATACTCATCATAATCTCAAGCATACAAGAGAAAATAAATAATAAGTAATTCTCTATAATTTCACTTATTTGTGTTGATTTATTATGATATTAAAGTGTTAATAGATCCTTTTCCCATTTGAATAATAAAATTCATCCAGATGAATTGATCACATGTGCGTGGTTTATACACACCACAATGAGAAGTTTGGAATTTATTACAACTTCAAAGCGCAACTTCCAACAAGTAATCCATTAATATGGGAATGAAAATTTCGTAACATAGCATTGTTCAAAATTTACTAAAAATTCATAACTATGTATTAATAAAGAAACTAACTTTCAAATAATATGTGTAATACTAAATTTTAAATACTAAAATAAACTATGATATTAATATGAAACACTACTAATTTTTAATCACAAAAAAATATCATTGTGATATTAAAAATATAAATAAAATTCAATATCAATGTCAATTATTATATATATTTCAACTAATTAAATCTACGAACATGAGGCATGCATTGTAAAAACTCTTATAAATATGAGATTAAATCATATACAAAGTGATTAATATAATAAAATGAATATAATGGTTTTACACATCATAGAGAATGGGAATCAAACAACAATAAGGAAATGGGAATCATACATCAACTAAGAAAAGGTAAAGCATTGATGCATTCCACACACCAAATAAAAAAATTAATTGTAACCAAATAATCAATAGAAATAATTTGTTCATGGAAGTATGAATGAATCCCCTTATAATAAGATTATTAAGGGTGAATTCATATGTAAAATATTCAATATTCACCAATTAATGGTGTAAAATTTAAATATGGGTTATTTTTTTACTACAATGTATAGTATGAAAACATTTTAGTTCAAATAAAATTATATTCATACCTAGAATGAGACATTTATTTGATCTTGATCTCAAATTAAGCACCTATTCATAATCATATGGTTTTTACTCCAGTTCATTCAAAATCAAATACAATTTGTAAGTAATTTTTAAGTGTAAAAAGGTTAAGTTCTTTTCAATAAGACTAGTACATTAGAATTAACTATATCAAGTTCACTCTTTAATATCTATTACATAGAAAGGGTTCACCATTTTTATGACAGGTGACGTGATGTTTTTATCTGTGAGTGGAGAAATGTAAAATGAAGGTATTCACTCAATATTCACAGCTCAAAATTGGTAAATCATAATAGAAATTTCAAATGTTTTAACTTATAACATGTTCTTCATAGCCTAATTCATTTATTTCACACCTAAATTTTAAATTAACACAAAAATAAATGTTACCTACCATTTGCGATGCCCTTTTCGAATAATGTAGAAGATGAGGATAGTGGGGAAAGCATGGTATGAGAATAAAAAAAAAGATAGAGGAGCAATACCAATTTACCAGAGGATTCATTGATGAAAGGAAGCATAGCTGGTGACCAGCGATGTGGCGATAAACCAAAGGGGGGTAACTAGTTACCAAATTTGGTGATAAATCAAGGGGGTGAACCGAGGGGATGAATGGTCTGGAGATGAACTGAAAGGAATCATGGCTGGTGATGAACTGAAGGATGGTATATGACATGCCAATGAACTGATAACTCAATGTAGAAATGTTTTCAGTTCAATTAAAATATCATAATTTAGATCCTTGGGAGGCTCATTCGTCTCAACGGCTCAGTTGAAAACAACATCTGCAGAGGATCGAATGTCAGAGTTAGGGTTTCTTGAGTGATCTTCTGGAGGAACTCTCTACAACACTCATGGTATCCTAATAAAAAATATATATTAATAAAAAAATACTTATTTTAAATTTATACATTTTTATTTATTTATTTTTTACTTCATATTTTTATAATTGATCTTAATAGAGTTAACATGAATTTAGATCATTTATTAGTAATTTTAAATTATATATACTAACTTCATAAAACATTATTAAATTTTTTATATTTTAATTCATTATATAAGAATATATTTTAATAAAATGTAAATTATATATACTAATTTCTTGAAATATTTTAAATTATAAATATTTTAATTCGCTATGTAATCCTATATTTTAATAAAATTTATGTTGATATTTAATGATTTCTTGTAACATATATTTCTATTGATAAATGATTTGGTAGTCATAATAATCAATAGAAATAGATTCATATTTTGGTAAAATAATTTTTAGTATTACTATGATATAACGAAAATTTTAGTTGTTAATAAGGAATTTGTTGGTATTAAACAATTAATATTGATAGATATATGTGTTGGTAAAAATAATTGTTGGTACTTGTAAATAATATCATTAATATATAATTTCTATTGGAATTATTCATTTTTACCAATAGATATATTATCTGATATAAATTTTCAGTTGGTATATGTCATTTTTTTGTAGTGTATTAAGCTTTTTATATTAGAAGATGTATTTTAGGTTCTTATGGTCTATGTAAATATCACATTTTAACCATAAAGATAATGTCTCCATATATTCAAATTAAATATTACAACTACCAACTCAAGATCATGATTTGGATAGTTTTTTTCATGATTCTTTAACTACCATGATTCATATGCAATAAATTTATCATTATGTATAATAACAAAACCAGGTATCTTCTTCGATGCATCAATATATATCAAAAATACATAATTTCATGATAGTAGATTCAAAATTAGATCATTCATCAATATCATCTTCAATTATTCAAAACATTTTTTGCATTCATTTGTCCATATTAACTTAACCCCTTTACAAATAAGTTTGGCTAACGAGTTAGTTAATCGGGGGAAAATTGAACAAATCACCAATAGTGACCTACTGAACCAATGAAACTATATACCTCAGTTATGTTTGTTAGTGTAGTCTATTATTTGACTGATTTTGTATTTTCATGATTAATTGAGATTCTATATTTGGAGAAAAAGTGGCCATGAAAAGAATATTTTTGAAGCCAGAATTCACACTTGCTAAATTTTCCATATTACTATTTTCTTCTAAGAGTCTCAAGAATGATTCCCAAGTGATTCTCATGATCCTCATAGATTTTAGATTATAACAAGATATCATCAATTAATACCACAATAGAATTATCAAGATATTCCTTGAATACTATGTTCATTAGATCCATAAAAACAAAGGGTTCATTAGTCAATCCAAATGGAATTACTATAAACTTGTAATGTTCATACCTCATTCAGAATGATATCTTTAGAATATATTCCTTCTTTATTTGTAATTAATGATACTCATAATGAAGTTAAATCTTGGAAAAATATTAACCTTCATGAATTTTATTGAATAATTCATCAATGCAAGGTATATGATACTTTTTCTTTATCATAGTAGTAGTAATCTACCTATAAGCAATTCATAGGCACATAGATCCATCTTTATTCTTAATGAATAGAATAGGGGCTCCCCAAGGTGAAATACTAGGGTGTACAGATCCATTTTCACACAACTCTTATATTTTTTTCTTCAACTCCACTAATTACATAATGTTTATTCTATATGGAGTCTTTGATATAGGTCTTGAATCATGGATTAAATCAAAGGAAAAATCAACTTCATGATCTGGTGGATGTCTAGGTAATTCTTTAAGAAATACATCAATTTATTCTTATACAATAAGTATATACTCAATTCAAATATCACCTTTTTCATCCATATATTATTTTTTATCTTCCTCCCCAAGAATATCATTCAAAAGAGATACTAGATATAGATCTAGATAGGAATCAAATGATGAAGTCTCCCCTCTAAAGATAAGGAATTATGCATTTTCATCATGAATCGTAATCTAATTCTATTTATAATAAATTTTTGTATTATATTTTGAAATCCAATTAATATCGATGATTATATCAAAATCAACCATGGGTATAATAATCAAGTCTGTAAATAGGGCACATTTATGTTTCATAATGGGAATTGACTGACACATCCTTGTTTTAGTGATATTTACACTATGATTTTTTATTTAAAACTCTCTTCTTACAGTGTTAGGGAAATATCTAATTTTCTTAGAAAATATATTAGATATAATAGAGTGAAAAGATCTATAATAAAATAAATAATTTTCTAAATTTGAGGCTATGATTAAATTACCTACCACTGCATCATTGGGAACTTTAACTTTAGTTGTAGTGGTCGCATAAACTTATCCTTCTCCCCTCAACCTATTTTATAGTATATTCTCTTAATGCTTGAGGAATCGATGTGAATAGTGACCCATTTATCTATATTTGAAGCATTGGATATCATTTATTTTTTTATTCTCCTTACATTTATTATCTAGATTACCCATATCCTCACACTTATAACAAACTCCCATGACCTTCAAGAATTTTCCAAGATAATTCTTTCCATAAATTTCACATGATGGGAATTTCTTTATTCCTTTTTTCTTCTTTAACACTTTTTCTTTTTTATGGTTCTTATCTGACCTCTTATTATCTTTATTGTTATTGAAGACATAGGTTCTATAAAATTATTTCTATGTTTTGGTGGCACATAATACTATTTCATCATAGGACAAAAAAATTGAGAAACCATTGCCTTAATAGGTTTGGATTAATACCTTCAAATAAATAGTCAATATTTCTCTCTGTATTATGTATATGATCCATATAGTACCTAGCTAGTCTTGTCAATGTAGCCTCATACTTGAAAACACTTTCTTCATCCTTTTTCTTCAAGATAAGGAACTTTCTCTTCATTTCAGTTGATTGTTAACAAGGGAAACATTTATCGAATAATATTAATTTAAAATCTCTCCACTCCATATGTTTTATTTCTTCTTCCTCCTTAGTATTCTGGATCAATGACCACCATTGATCATCATCACCTTCAGGACAATACACGTTTAGCATAACCTTTTCTCTTTTATTTCATATTAAGGTGAGAAATATCTTTTCAAGAGACTCAATCCATTATTCATCTACTACTAGATTAGTAGTTATACTAAAATATGGAGACTTTTTTCACATGAAATGATCCGATATAGGTGTATCATGTTATGTAACATCATGTTTCTCTATATGTGAAAGGTTATTAGACATAACCTATGTTGGATTCCCTAATATGGTCATGATCTTCTTAGCTCCAACACCAACTGTATTGGATTGCTCGATGGGGCAATCCCTACATTGACCATGGGTATTGATTCTTTTTATTCTGTTAATCACCATTTCTAAATAATGGAACACACTAAGTTAGCTCAAAATCATCATGAATATTGATCTATAAAATGAAAAACCCTCTAAAAAGTTATCAAATACTATAAGGGATTATAATAATTCTCATGTTATTTATGTTTATTTAAAATCTAGTTCTTAAAATTTATAATAAACTTTCTTTGCTACTAACTACAGCAAACACAACACTAATAACCCAAAGATAGTGTCTAATTTATTACATTAGTATAGATATAAATATTTTAATCCAAAATTATTGATCAGTTTAGTAGTCTTAGAGAACCAAATATATACATGATACCCATTTTACATTGGGAATAAAATATAAATATAATAAAAGTAAACATTTTACATGCTTGAAACTCATTCAAATATTTATTTTTCATAACCTAGTGAAAGGAAATAAAATAAGGGTAAGATAAAATTCTCAATAAGGATCACATGCATTGGGGGATATCATGAGTAAATAAGGAATAATAAGTATTTCATGGTAAATAACTGAAAACACATGTCATTTAATTAATAACAAAGCACAAAATGCATCCATGGATAATATCAATACAGTAATATCATGAATAATAATTGTAACTAAATTATAAATGAAGTAAATGCATAATATTGGACACCATGATATCATATATCATAATTTCTCTACTATCAAGACCTTATTCTAAGATAGTTTAAATATATGGGTAAATACCCATTTAATTTTTCCAACTTATTTGTCTCATGAGACTTATCGATGCATCGAGGGGCTATATAATTTTAGGCCCCACCCATCACTGCATGTCTAATGCATTCCTCATATATTGAATGATTGATTTAATTCATGAACAATATAACTTATTAATAAATTTCCATGTTGATTAAAGAATAAGGATTATCATTAATTCCCTAGTCAATCAAATAACTTTCAAAGTAAAACATCTCATGTAGAAATGGTGTACGGTTTAGGAAATAAGCATATCCATGATACAAATAGTATGGATTTTAAAATAAATGTTATTTTTAATGAATAATTATCATAAATACATAAAATAAGTGGTATATACACAATATAAAATAAATTAAATGGTTAATATTAAAATATGCCTCAATGAAAGGAAATTGAGACGAAATCCCTTACCTCATGTTCGACTAGCCTCGTAAGTGCTTTTAACCTTCTATATAATAAATTTAGATTTATTATAATTATATAATAGAACCATATATATTTATAGTGTAATATATAATCCATTTAT
Source organism: Viscum album (assembly GCA_963277665.1). Classification (NCBI taxonomy): domain Eukaryota; kingdom Viridiplantae; phylum Streptophyta; class Magnoliopsida; order Santalales; family Viscaceae; genus Viscum; species Viscum album. The sequence continues at coordinate 323,919,836 of OY728132.1, forward strand.
AACATTTTATCATCCATTTTTTAACAATATTTTTTTATTATCATTATTTCGGGTGTTAACTGCTTCATTTTTCATGTATATTTTGATTCGGTAGTTTTGGTCCTTGTACTTTTATTATATTTCCATAATATATATAATTTAAACTATTATATAAATATAATATATATTCATTAGATATGTATTTATAATAATCCATAAAATTTAGTTTTTGAAAAATGAATTACATCGTTCATGGAGATTGTAAGTTGTATGTACGAATGAATGTTGTTTTCACTTTTCAAAGGATGGAACGAAAGAAAGATAAATAATAATTAATATTTCCAGAATAATTATTATATATTATATATCATATATATTCATTAAATCATTCCATATTACCATCCACATAAATCATAAATGAATTCGGATCACTTCGCTTTGTGGAGGGGGTAGTCCACATGTACGCACGAGCGATGTTATTTTTTCCAAACAGATTGGAAGGTAAGAAGGTATATATGATGTTATAATTAAAAAATAATATTTATCTCATGAATATTATATATATTCATTAGTCCCATATTAAAAACCATCCAATATAAATGGTAATGAAAAACAAATTACACCGCTATATTGAGATGGTAAGTCGTACGTATGCACGAGTGATGTTTTTGCTTTTTTGTAATATGAAAAAGAGATACAATATGATTGTACCATAATCATAATAAAATATAACTATATTGATAATATTTTATTTATTATCTTATTATGGATGCAACACTTTAAGAATATGTAGAAGAAAAAATAGACTTGAAGGACTCGGTAAAGACAATTACCTCTTCTTCGGTAGACTTCCTTTAGATCTCTTCTTAAGGGACCTACGGTTGGTATTTTGGAAGGCGAGGAACATCTAAAACTTGACTAAGAATGTTTAGAAAATGAATTGTTATGTTTTTATTGTTCTATATGGATCAAATTGGTGTAAATAATTGAGAAAAGGGGTGTCCTTTTATAAGTGATGGGAGGAGAATTCTTGGAATTTATCAAAGTATTAAATTAATATAAAATATTTTTTATGTTCAAAAAGATCAAAATTGATAAGATTAAAATATAAGATTATTATTATTAAAATTAATCTCATTAAATAATATTTGGACATGTTTATATCACATTTTTACCCTTATCTTTTTGTTTTAACCCTTTGTTAACCCTTTGATAATTTCAGTGATATCAATGTTTTTTACTCTTAAGGGGTTAATATGGTTACTATAAAATAAAAAACAACCTATAAATGTACCATGGTTGATTTTTAAAACCATATACCATTAATTTTACTGAATATAATTTTTTTATTAATTTAAAATCATTTAATAAAATATTATTTGTTATAAAATTTCATTAATGTTAATTTTGGGACTATTCATCTAATTTGACTTTTAAAACTATAATAAAACAATAGATTTAAAATAAAATGCATCAAAACCTCTTTAATATGTCATTTTTATCAAAAAAATTATGGAAAACAAAAAATAAATTAAATAATATTATTTTTAGAGTTTTCAAAATCATTTTATTGATTTTTTTACTGCTTTCCTAAGCACTGTATCAGTGTTGCATAATCATTGAAGGTGATTATTTCTTCACTAAAAATTAAAAATAAATTTCCATTATGTAAAAAATAATTTATATTTAAAAGTAATATTTATAAATGAACATATCATCTATTTATCCCTATGTAAAAAAATTAAATATAATAAAACAAAGAGAATGACATTTTTTGACTTTTTGTTATATAAAATAATATAAAGGGTCAAAATAATGGGAAAAGGATATATATTCAAATTTAGGATGATTATGGACAATATATACTCATAAAATAAAATTAATTCAAGTGTTAGGGTCATTATTTAGTCATTATCATTTTATTTTTAACCTTAATTACCTGATTTACCCTTTACCATGGTAACAAAATTATTAAAGTTGTTATTCATAATGTCCAAAAATAACAGGGTCCTATTCATAAAATTTCAAACTCCTGATTCCAAGTATGGAATCTATTTTTAAGGATTCAATTCACATAAATTTTAGAAATTACTTTTAATATAGATGCATAAAACTCAACGAAAAATAGTTTTTAGAAAAATGTGTTTCTAAGACCAAAAATGTACTTATACCAAAATCAGCTATAATGATGATTAAAAGGAATTTAATTAGATTATATCTATTTTAATAATAATTTTTTTAATTTGAGATAAAATTTAAATAATAATGAGTCTTTTTAATGAAAACAAAATGACAATTTTACAAAAATTGGTATTTTTCACTATTCACAGAAAAATCAATCTTTTCAGAAAAATATAAAAATTTCACCCAAGGATAATTTTGATATGTTAATTTCAAAAATTAAGTTAATTTCATCAAATATTTTTTATAAAATTGAAAATTTTAATTATATTATTTTCTCACAGAAAGCAATAAAAAAATGAAGAGGTTTTGGGCAAGTGTGTGGTTAGTGCATAGTTTGTCCAAATAGTTTGCTTTCCAAAAGAGACGGTGTGTTGATATGGTTTGGAGAGATTATCATGTGTATGTTTAGAACATAGTTTACCAAACCATGTGGATCCCTAGGTAATTTCTAGTAGTATCCTCATAGTTGGCGCACCGTTTGTTAATGCATGTGGCCTAACCATGTGAAGTGCATAAATTCTCTAACAATTAGAGTTCTGCTCGGTTTTCCACCCCTAAACTCTAATTTTTATACTATTATCCACGTATATAAAATTCCTCTTCTTTCCTAGTCACCCTTGGTGATTCCCTTTGATTCGAAATCTGGTTTTTATGAATAAAAGTGTGTTGGATCTTCAAACACTACTACATAAGAGGCCTTTAATAGTGCTAGAATAGGCCTTTATCAACGCTAAAAAAGCACTGACTATCGCAACATGCTTAAATATCCTAGTATTTTATCAGTTATAGAAAATATATGATAAATCATAATTTTATCAGTACTTTTGGAAGTACTAATAAAAGACGCCATTTATCAATGCATTTATTTAGCATTGATAAAGGGACTCTTTATCAGCACTTGTATAAGCACTGATAAAGGGGAATATTGTGGTGTGATGTTACATCACACTACTAAACTAGAAATATGGTATGCATTATGTTGTAAAAACACACTAAATCACAAGAAATAGCATCAAAAATTAGAAAAAATAGATACAAATATAGAATTTAAATGAAATAAAATTTACAACACAAATACAAAAAAAACACTATTATAGAGCAAAAGAACAAACCTGTATAAAATAATAAGCCACCCCTTCATGAGAAAAATAGCATGCCTGTATAAGAAAACAATTATTATCTTAGTAATAATATAAATAAATTAATTAAATATAAATTGTTGATTTTAAACTAAACTTTGAGTTATACCAGGAACACTATGTATCGGATTGTGTTACGGTTGATTTTTGCACATCACATGCCATTTATTATTCATCTTTAAGAATTATATTTGTAGATTTTTAATTCCCCCTCCCTAAAAATTTGTAATATAATATAAAAATTATAATGAAATTAATTTATTAATAGAAAATAAAATGATGAGAAATCAATCTAGGCTTGTTTGCTCAATTTTGATGATGTGATGCGTGTTTTAAACTAAAAAGACACTTATATATTGAAAAGACTCACTTAGTGTCATATCAGACACACCATGTGTTGGATTCAAGTGAGTATTATTCCTACACATCCCAAGTGATTTATGGATCCTTTTCTTGAAGTATTAAAACAATCAGAATGTGTTTCCTCAGTTTTGAGTATGCCACTTGTGTTTTTTACTAAAATCCATTTTGAACTGGAAAAATGAAATTTGAGTCATACAGGTCGCATCATGTGTGGTTTTGATGTGAGAATAATTACTACACGTCACAAATTAATTATGAATAATTTTCCTAAATTATCAAGACAATCCAAGCGCATTTTGTTTGGTTTTCAATGAGTGACACGTTTTGTATTAAAATGTCGATTTTAAAATGATAATGAACACTTTGAGTGATATTGGGCACATCATGTATCATATTGTGGTGAAAATGATTCATACATGTCACAAATGACTTATGGATCATTTTTCTAAATTAAAAAAATAATTTGAATGTTTTTTATTAGTTTTGAGTATGTTAGTTGTTTTTTTACTAAAATTAATGTCAATTTTTAATAAAAAAGGTTCACTTTGAGTCATACCAATCACATCGTCCATCTTATTGAGGTACAATTAATTCCTACACATCACAAATGAATTATGGTTCATTTTACTAAAGTACCAAAACAATACTAATGTGTTTTATTAGTTTTGAGTATTCCAATTGTTTTTTTACTAAAATTAATATCAATTTTGAATAAAAAGATGCATTTGGATTCATATTGATCACATCGTGCATCATATTGAGGTGTGGCTGATTTATACTCATCAAAAATTACTTATGGATTGTTTTAATAAAATAAAAATAATAATCTGAATGTGTTTTCTCAGTTTTGAGTATGTCAGATTTTTTTTACTAGAATTAATGTTAATTTTGAATAAAAAGATGCATTTAGAGTCATACTGATCCCACCGTGCATCATATTGAGTTTTGGATGACTCATATACATCCAAAAGGAATTATAGATATTTTTCATAAAGTATAAAAATAATATGAATGTGTTTCATTGATTTTGAGTATGCCACTTGTATTTTTTACTAAAATTTCATTTTGAATTGGAAACATGCAATTTGAGTCATATAGGTTGCATTGTGTGTGGGTTTGACATGAGATTAATTCCTAAAAATCAAAAATTAATTATTAATAGTTTTACTAAATTATAAAGATAATATAATCATGTTTGATCGATTATCAGTGAGTGGCACTTTTTTGTATTAAAATGTCAATTTTAAACTGATAATGGACACTTTGAGTCATTCCGGAAACATAGTGTATCATATTGAGGTGTGTCTGATTCTTACATGTTAAAAATTACTTATGGATCTTTTTTATATAGTACCAAAACAATCTGAATTTGTTTTATCAGTTTTGAGTATGTTAACTATTTTTTTAGTAAAATTAATGTCAATTTTGAATAAAAATATGTACTTAGAGTCATACCTATCACACCGTGCATAGAATTGAGTTTCAGTTGATTTATACACATATCAAATGACTTATGTATTGTTTTCCTAAATTATTAAAATAATTTGAACATGTTTCCTCGGTTTTGATTACACCACTTTTTTTACTAAAATGTTATTTTAAACTAAAAACATGTACTTTGAGTTATAAATATCATATCATGTGTGGGTTTGACTTGATATTGATTCATACATGTCAGAAATAAATTATGAATTATTTTCTTAAATTATTAAGATAATCCGAGCACATTTTCTTGATTTTCAGTGAGTGGCACTTTTTTGTATTAAAATGTCAATTTTAAACTGAAAAATGACACTTTAACACTAGGCCTCCTCAATGACCACAATATATCAATGTTGGTTTTACTCCAATAGTTATCTCATAAACCTATTGACTTTAGTGGTTGATTACACACATACTTATTCAAACATTTAAATTTGATTACATACTTGTTTGATGATTGGGAGTTGTACAAATGTTGCTTCAATAACACTAGTGGATAGATTTAAGCTTCCAATACAAAATCATCCTTGGTTATACAAACTATAATGGTTAAATAACATGAGCACGCATTAAGTCAAAAAATAGGTTATAATTTTTTTCCATTGGTAATAACTATGTTGATGAGGTATTTTGTAATGTTATTCCTATGTATTCTTGCAATGACCTACCAATTCTCATTGGATTGAGAGTACAATGAGTCATTACTAGGCCTTAAGTGACATCCCCAAGACGCTAAAGGCTGGTAATAAATGCCGAAGGGTTTCAAATACAAATTGGGGGATGATTTGACCTTTAATAAAAACCCATAACCCAACCAAGAATAACTAAACATTCACTATATGATTCATGAACAGATGAATGAAAACTAAACAACTTCATTTATGTCAAACCACATCAAGTACACAACAGCGGAAGCCCAAACCAAACATCAAAGTACACAATGGAAGAACAACTCAAGACTCTCAAAAGACACCAAAACTCCATGCTCCACAAGCTCCAAGCTCCACAATCACCGAATAGCCCCAATCATCATGAGGTAATACTAAAAACATGGGAAGCGTTACCTTTTCCCTTGTCCTAGAAAATAGCATTTGCAAAAGCACCAAAGTGTCAAAGCAGGGGTGAGTATAAACTCAGTAGGTTTTCCCCCAATGACTTCCCTACTCATGCCACTAGGATAGAAGAGTTAGAAACATTTATATAAAAACATTTTATGTAAAACATTTTCTCAAAAGCAGTTTATAACTAAATATAAACAAGTTTCCCAAAACCACTTATAACCAAAAGCATTCAAATGCAAAAGAAACCAATTTTCCAGTGAGTTATTTTTCCAGAAAAATAACAAAACAATATTTAGAACCATTTTCACAAAATCCCCTTTTTGGCATACCCAAACATTTCACAAAATCCCCTTTTTTTCATACCCAACCATTTCACAAACCCAAGCAACCAACCATGCATGCTACGTTATGACAGTTCCATACTCATGAGCGGTTTCTCGTCGATCTACCAAGTCTTCACAAGGTAATTGTTTACCATGTTCCATTAAACCTTTGGCACCAAGCACAAGGTCATATTTCAACAAAGCCTCATACATATAGTTACCATTGTGCCATTAAACGTTTGGCACCGAGCACAAGGTCATATTTCAACCAAGCCTCATACATGCAACATGAACACACACCACAAATTCCCATCAATCATGCCAAAACACCCTTTCAATAAAACACCTTTTTATTGAAAACCATTTCCACCAAAACCATTTCAATGCCAAGACATTTCAATTCCAAACCATTTCAATAAAACTCCCTTTTTATTGAAAACCATTTCCATCAAGATCATTTCAATCTAAAACCATTTCAATAAAATGCCATTTTTATTGAAAACCCATTTTTCATCAAACCATTTACAATTTCAGAAAATCCATAATTTAAAATCAGCATTTTAAATTCAAGAATCCAAATCACTTGCACAACAATTCACCAAGATTTCACAATTCCACTAAAACCATAAATCATCACTAAAGAATATTTATTCTATGCATTTCACAATCATTTCCATTCAAATAACCCAATTTTAAACTAATCCAATCAATTATAACTATAGGAGTTGAGATTGAAGCCACCTACCTTTAGGGTTTTGATGAAAACCACAAGGAACGAAGAACGCACAAGAAAACCAGGTTGCTTCTTCAAAAACCCGCCTTAGATCTCTTCTCCTAGAAAGACCAAGACTAAAACTCGTCATATTTGGCATCCACACACTTATATATACCCATAATGGGCATAGATCTAAGAAACCAATAGAAGAGGAGAATTAGATCTAGGTAGATCTAAGAAACCGGTCAAGAATGAAGAAGAACGATCACATACCTCAATAATCCGGCTTCAATTCGCCAAGAAAAGCCTTCTGATTACCTCTGGAATGATGGGAGAACCCTTTTTGACCTTAGGAGAAGAAAAATCCCGATTTATGGCCGCTTAGGAGCTTAAATGAGGCACTTAGAGGAAAAAATGAGTGAGATCCACTTTTATAGGATCTCATTTAAATGGTCGCTTGGTTTTCTCACACGGTTAGACAAACCATGTGCTAACCGTGCGTTAGCCACTGCCTTGGCAGACCCTCCACACATGTTTTGGCCGCACGGTTAGACAAACCGTGTGCTTCCCATGCAGAAGATACTACCTCCAAGACCAACTACGCACGGTTTTTCTGCACGGTTTAGACAAACTGTGCACTGTCTGTGTGACTTCCCCTTTGCCTCAAAACTTCATTCAAAGTTCTTCCAACTCTCCCATTCATCACCCTTAACTTTAAAACCATGAAAATAATCAATTAATGTTTACATACCAAAAATTGGGGGTACTACAATTCTTGTCACTTATTGTTGGGATGGCCTTGTCAGTTTGGCAGGGAAGTGAAATATAATGGGAAGAAGGTCGCATATTCTTTTCGATCTGGGGAAGAGAATATTACACTTTCTCATTTGAAACCATCTCATTTTCTTCAAGTATAATTTCTTCCGAAATATCCCAAAGGTTGCCTCTTTATCAATAATTCTCTAGTGGACAAATCAATCCATGAAAAATCTTGTTTTTTCTTTATTGATGATGGTGAAGTCATGCCATGAGGAGAAGATTCATCACCATAAGTTAGCTTCTTCATTGATTTAGGAATATCATCATGTTTTTTATAATTATCTTATAGGTTTATTACTACCCTATATAAAATCACTTAAATAAGTGGCGAAAAAAATTCAATAATCCACATGAAACACTTTCAAACTGGATCTTATCTTAAGTGAAAAGTGTTGTGTGCACTTTTCAATAATATTTCTCAAACACAATCTTGGTATGATCCTCATTCTACTTCATTACCCAACTATTTTATTGTTTTCAAGCTAGAACTTCGTCTCCTCCTCCTCCTTGATCTCCACCTCGGTCTCCACTTATGCCTCCTCCTTCACCTCAGTATCTATCTTTGACTCCACCTATGCCTCCACCATTTCCCAACAACTTTATTATTTGCAGGTCATAACTTCTAAACAAATTAATTTCCCCAATTATACTTCTCCTTGATAAAGAGATCAAAAATAATATATAAGAATTCTAAAACTAATTCTTCACACCCCAAATATATTTCTAAGGTCACAAATTGTACTAGATCACAAACATAGAAGGTAATCACCTAAAAAAATTTTGATATACATTCTGACAAAAATTACATTGTTCATTCATCTCTAAACAAATTTATGAATTCTTTTGTGTATAAAGGTTGTAGTAAATCTTGATAGTACTGAGAAAATATATACAAACAAATGATTATGAAATATATTTAATGAAATTGTAATTACCTTCAGAAATTACATGTTGGGGGATGTTGGTCCTTTCATGCTTTATGATCTCTCTCATAAATTTTCAAACATAGTATCCATAATTGATATCATTCTGTTGCTTCGTACACTCTAGAAATATTGAACAAAATAATAAATTGTTTTGAAATGTTTTGATAGTTAAATCTTTCTATAAATACCTTAATTTTTTTTCCATTTTTAGTAATCTACAGGCTTTACCTCTTAAGACATCTACTTTATTCCATGATTTAACCTATATTTAGAGACCGCTCTATCATAACAAAATTATTGTTAAAACACAGACTAAAACATATAATTTTAATTTTATCTATAAAATTTTGATTTCAGTGTCTTAAAAATTCACAATACACATCATGTGTGGTTGGTTGGTTGGATATCCATGCATTGGATCCAAAAAAAATATCTTGGGTGTTCAGATTGACTATGATTAGCTTCTATTTCTCCCTAAAAAACAAAAAAACAAATTATTAATGCAAAAAATAAAAATATATTTTATGTTATTAGATTATAGAGTTTTACTTCTACATTGTAGGCATCAAAAGGATTCCATCGTCTGGTACTTTTTGATCAAACACTTCGAGTTACTCATATCTTTTCTTCTCAATTTCTTCATTATCTAGAGTAATTTTTGGTATAGAAATGATATAAGGATTAATGAATCCAAATCATGTTTCACATGATCTTCCATTTATATAGTATTAATATAAATTCCTGTAGAAAATATGAATAGTTATTAAATTTAATAAACATATTGTCTCGCTATTTGGACAAACGTATTATGAAAATGTACCTTACGTATGTATTCACAACTGAGATGTCCATCCATTCTTTCTTGAGAATCTCATTTTGAGTCTCGAGACCAATTTCATTTATCATGGAACTTACATATATTTCTTTATCATGTATAATTTAAGAAACATTTTTATCTTTAAATGTGGTCTCTACATGAATTTTTAATGATAATAAATGTTGCTCTTGAACTGGTGGGGAGGAGGCACTCTCGGAAGGTCATTTTGATTTCTTGTCCAATTCACTGGATTTTCTTTATTCAACCTTTTGTTTCTCCACCACTTTATCTATATGTAATATCATACCTCACTTAAGACCTTTTGTCATCAACTGTTAAAATTTTATTATGTGAAAAAATTTGTTAAAGAAATACCTCATGTATCTTTATAAGATTAGACGACCATGCTATGAAATCTCCAATAGAATCATTGAACATTGTAATATCTAGATCATCAAGTGGAATAAGAAACTTTGCAGTCAAATCATGAGATACCTCAATCCCCACTCTCATGTGATCTTTTGTAAGTTCTGTATTGTGTATCTTGTCTCTTATGATATTATGCACTATACCCATCAAAACACGATGATGTTTGGGTGTTGATAGATACAAATCACATATAATTGTACCCTATAGAATTTTAGTAATATAAAGTTATCAAAAGTTTTTTGATTCACATTTAGGAGAAATATTAATGAAAAAATTGATTACCCCATGTAAGGTGTGTAGTTGGGGAATGACTGGCTAGTGGGATCATTTGGTTCATGTGTGGATCTTTTCTCCACCACCAGTTCGCTTTGATCTTTTCTCGTACATTGGTCTACCAAACTAGACCAAACAATAATATCTTATAGTGAGTCTATTTTTGTATTCAATTGTCTCGTCATATTATATGTATCTTCATGTGGTTTTATCTTATCAAAATATATTTGAGGAGAGACTCTAAAACATAATCCTCTAACATGACCATATTGTTTAGGCTGCTTCAAATCCACTAAAAGTAGCTTTTCTTCTGGTATGATCTTTACCGATTCTTGTGTCTGAAACATATAAAAAATATGAAAATAAATAGATATTTTTATGTAATATTATTATAAAGAATAATAAATTACAATTATTTCATACTTACACATGTTTCCCATACTATTTTTTTGTTTTCATCAACTAGTTTACCCTCCTTATTTACATGAGACTCCTTCCATAACATATGACGTGGGATGGAAGTGGCTTCAGATTTTGATTCATAAATATAAATATAAAAAAAGGAACATATGTTATTACATATCACATAATTAAAATTTTATTGTTGATTTAAAATACATACCAATTTCTTCTCTAATGAAGCATAGCCCATCATTGCTTTGTGATAGGGGTACATTGGTTTTGATGTGAATTCTTTATTTTTGGAACTCTTTTTTGTTTCATAAACTAAAAATTTTGAATTAAGTTAGATAAAATAAATAATGTCAAATAATATATTATTGACTATAATTCTCCTAAAATTATTTCTCATTGTGACGATTGACAAAATCAGTCCATGTTTCCTGCTTTATAATGTGTGCATAACTAACAAGTGGGTGGGGTTTTACTTTCCCATTAGCATCCCTAAGATGTAACTTTATAAGAAGAGTCTGGAAGACTCTATGATATTTTCTAATGGCCATTAAGAAAATTTTATTATAGAAATATTCTAAAATAAATGAACTCTATAAGTAGTAATGAAAAGTAAATCAACGTTTCATTATATAATTTTCTTGGAAAAATAGTGAAAGCATATTATAACATTATTGTTATATCTTTTCAAAGGATTTCCTTCATTATAGTTTGAATGTGGCTCCATTAATAAATATCAATCAGCACATTCATCCTTGTTGTGACCCTAATATAATTGTTGAACATTGAATTATTAGGGTCAATAGGTTGGCCGCGTTGATTCTAACCAACCTCAAATTTTATACCCTGACTTCTAGCCTTGATAATTTTATTCAAAATTGTGATGTTGCATCGTTGTTTTTTGTTTTTCATCAAAAAAAATTTGATCTCCTAATAATTATATATTTTACTCATCAACAGTAAATTCTTCCTCAGGATTGGAAACATCATCATGTGAAAAATAAATTTTTTGTATGATTATTCAAACATTTAAATTTTCTTGAATAACAATAATGTAAACATGGATAAAGGATTTGAGAAGGGTCGCATGAATTATCTATTAAAAACTTGATGAACTCTTTATATCCATATTCATACTCTTTTTTCAAACGATTAGAATGTATCCATTTTGAAGGAAATGGGTAATTGAATTTAATAAAATAGTTACCCCACTATGGTAGGTTTTATCCTCTAAATTCATCCAATGGTGAAAGTTATAGAAAATTGTCATCCTCATCAGCTTCATATCCCAAACTATTATTATTGAATTTTGTTTCTTGATACTCATCCCTTATCTCTTGCAGACATCCACCTATGTTTCTTGAACTACTCTAACCAAAATTCATCCCATATTGGGTAATGGTGATCATTTTGGATAACTACTGCTTAGAGTAGTTCAAGAAAAATAGATGAGATGGGGGATGAGTCTCAAGTAAAAAAATATAATAATAACTGTTTGGGAGATGAAGCTAGTGAGGATGATAGTTGTATCCTTAAAACTTTTAAAATTACCACATCTTAATTTAAAATTTCAAATCTCGTCTTAAAATGCTAAAAGGTCCCTAACACTACTCTGAGAGCATCAACTCATCCCCACTGAGTTGCACTGACTCTAATCTATGTTACTAGTCCTTTTACTTCACTATTATCTCAAATATAAGAGTTCTATATCCATGAGGTTCAAAAATAACCCAAATTAAATTTTAATTATGGATTCTAACATATTAAATCTCAAAAATGAAAGGAATAAACATTAAAATCCAAATTGAAATAAATTTGTATTACCTTAATCTATAAAATTAGATATTCCATAATCCATTAATTTTTCTAAATCAATGTTTGTTATCCCCAAACATAGACTAAATTCTAGCTTCTATTAGACTTTCCAATAACCCTATTCACTACAATTTTCACCTTTGGAGCAAAAGAAAACTGATGAAAATGTATTCAAATTAGCTAAAGATCATAAGGTTGGATGGTATTTTTTTTTCTTTCGAGTGTCAATTTTTTATATTTCTTTGATAAAATTTTACCCTTTTATATTGTTTATAGAGGAAAAAAGAGAGGCTTCAGTACAACATAATTGAACTAGAAACACAACTTGATAAAAACAAGGTATTGGAGTTGGAAATTGAGGGGTTAAATGGGATATTAAATGTCATGAAGCACATAGAAGATAAAGGCCATGTGGAAGTTATGAAAAATATAGAGGGAATCTTAGAGTTGTTGAGATAAAGGAAGAAATACCTTGATATCCTAGAATCATAAAACCAAACTTTAAATATATAGTTATTATTTTAGGATTGGTAAAGTTTGGTTCAATGATTCTGGGTCATCAAGGGCTTTCATCTTTTCTCTCAATAGCTCTAGGATTTCCTCCATCTTTTTCATAACTTCCATGTCACCTTCATATTCCATGTTCTTAATGACTTTTAATTACCCATTTAACCCCTCAATTTTCAACTCCAATACCTAATTTCTATCAAGTTTTTTTTCTAGTTTAATTATTTTATGCATAAAGTGCATTGTATTGTATATCTATCTTTCCAAAATGAATCCTTATTTACACAACCTTATTTTTGAAACTCATAGTCTTTCTTTATGAAAAGTTATTTATATTGCTTATAACTATTATGTGTTGTATGATTCTTTCAATTATCATACATTATGAATATTTTCATAAAATAAAAATGATATTCATGGTTTTCATGTGGATTAGGGGCATAGAAAATCATCATAGAAAACCTACCTGGTTAATTTACTTAACCACTTTATGTGCATCTTGGTGCACATGTAGCTTATGTTTCTTTGGGTTTAAGGTTGTGAGGATTGATTATTTATTGGAAGGGATAAAATTTCAAAGGATATCTAGTAGATACTTGTGGAGTTTTTTTCATCAATGGTACGTTAATTATTCATATAGGGTTTTATTTTCACCTAGGATTTATCAAATTGTTATTGTTTTTATGCATGTAGGCATTTATATTCATGGGATTATATTGTGTACTATTTTACATAGATTCACTTATCATGTTAGTTTGTTTTTTAAACCATTTATCATGGATCATGTTGAATGCTGCATGTTTATTATCAATCCTTTGAAAGTTGGTTGATGGTTCTAAGGGTTGAGTAACATTTTGATTCAACTCATGTTATGTTATGAATAGTTGGACTAGATTGTGATGTTATGGTTTTATAAAAGAGAAATTTATTGATAAGATAACATACACACACACAAATAAAGAAAATAAATTTTCTTAAATTGGGTCACTTCATCAAAAATCACTTCGTTCTTGGAGAGAAATTTATTTATAAAATAATTTGATAAAAAATTAAATTCATATATAACATCTTCTATAGATGAAGCCTCATATGGAGACTCTTCCACTGGAATATGATATGGTGTGTTATGATATGATGTGTTTTCATTTATAAATGTAAAATAAATTAAATTCATAAATTATATTTACTATTAGTTTATAAAAATTTAAACTTTATTTTAACTAATTATAAATTTAAAGGACATGGGAAATTATTGGAAATGATTCATTGATAATGAAAATAAATAGTATCTCCTTAAATTATCTTCCTAACCCATTAAATATCATCTTATCTCGTAATTGTAATGTTTTAGTGAATATATTTTTCAGCAAATGTGCTAATATTTGGAACCTATCAAACAATTATAAACACACCTCTTATTGAAAATCTATCACAACTTTTGAGTTTGGATCAAATTAAAAAACTAAAAAAGTATGATTGTTTTGATTTCAATGAAAATTTGAATAGTTTGTTCCTTATTAAATTATATCTATATAACATATTGATAATATTAACCAATATAAACTGGAAAATTTAAACTTTAGTTCCCTAAATTAGATTGACCCATTCACATTAAAACAATATGTATATTAACCCATGAGTATATATAACTTCAATGATGTATTTTAGTTATAATAATAATAAAAAGTATCAATGGATGGAAAACTAATACCATAATTTTACATTTTTAACTTCACATAAACATCTCAGATACGAAACCAAAATAAATAATCACCTATAGTGTTGTAAAATAGTTTCATTATAAATATATTTGGGAGTTATTTATATTCATTAGTTAATGTAATTTTACTCGATTCTTTCTAGTTATAGATCTATGTATTTCACATAAATATATGTAATGAAGTAGTGTGGAAACATATCACAAATATATTTTGATCATAATGAAAATCAATATATACATAAGTTTACTAAATTTGATAATAAGTTACATAAGGAAAGTATTACTTTAACTCGTGGATTTTTGTCGTGCAATGGTGAACATTATGATTTAACAGTTTAGTTGAATATATAAATGAAACACATAAAAAATATGTTATAAAAAATATTATATTTTTGAAATAACTGATAGAGTGTTAAAAACACATATCAAAAATCACGAACTCACTTTATATTATTCATATCAAATAACATTCCCTCTAAAATTATCCCAATATAATGTTAAACTTTTTTTATCTTCATGTGCATGGAATACAGTGGAAACAAGATTTAAACAATGAAAATTCACACTATCTAAAAGGTAACAAGAAATAATATAACGAAAACATCATGAAAATCATATCTAATAGCACATGGAGATGCAGTTCACAGTGGTCTCGTATAAAGCTGGAATGAGTTTACGAAGTAGGGGTGGTGTTTTGTAGGTATGGGTAAGTGACAGAGAGAGATAAGAGATGTAGGGTTCATCGTGGTTAAGAACAGTGAAAAAATTCAAACTGCGGACCCAAAAAATCAAACAATGTGAGAGGAAAAGGAGAAAACAACATACCTTGGATTCTAGCCCTGATTCGTCTAAGAGAACATAGAGGAGTAGCACCGGCAGTAGGGGAGTTCCACGAGATATTGAGAATTGTGACTAAATGAGTCACGTTTAGGGTTCTTCTAAATATATTGGGGACATTTTTATCAGTGCTTTCAAAAAAATGCTAATAAAATGAACCTTTATGAGCGCTAAAACTTTAGCGCTAATAAAGGATTTGTAATTATAATTATAAAAAAATGTAAAAAAGTATATAATAATATATTTGTTTATTATAATTTTATAATTATTTAAATATGTAATTATTTATTTATAATTAAAATAATACGTTTTTAAAAATATTTTTTTTATAATTATAAATATATAATTTTATAAATATAATAAATATACAATTATAAATATATTATAATTATTTATTTATAATTATTTATTTATACTTATAAATATATTTATATCATTATATATATTTATATTATTTTATATATATCTATATAATAAATATATATAAATATAAATATAGTAAGTATATTCATTATTTAAATATATTTATTATAATTTTATAATTATAAATATATTTATATCATTATATATATTTATAAAATTATATATATTTAAATAATATATATATATAATAAATATATATAAATATAAATATAGTAAGAATATTCATTATTTAAATATATTTATTATAATTTTATAATTATAAATATATTTATATAATTATATATATTTATAAAATTATATATATTTATATAATTATATATATAATACATATATATAAATATAAATATATTTATTATTTAAATGTATTTATTATAATTTTATAATTATTTAAATATATAATTATTTATTTATAAATATATGAATAATACTTTAAGAAAAATAATATTTATATATTTATATATTTATATAATTATATTTATATATACATAGCCCCCAGGATACAGCTCAGTGGTAGCTGCCCCTATGGGTCTCGGGTCTCAGTGGGGTCTCGAGTTCAAGTCTCGCCGAGTACATCCCTACATTATATGTTGCCTATTTTTCTTTGTAATGTAGCCCCTTTACCTGAATAATATTTATTTATATATAATAATTATAAATATATAAATTTATAAATATAGTGAATATATATTTATAAATATTTATTTAGAAATATATTTTTAACATTATTGATGAATATATAATCTTAAATACATGCATTTAAAAATGAGTGAAATTGAATAATTAAAAATGGGTACACTTTAAAAATATTGAAAAAATGGATACTTTTTATTAATTAAATATAAATTATTAAAAAAATGGATATATATATTGAAGTAAAGGTGAATACATATTGAAAATATTAAGACATAGTAAATGTAAGATCCCGGGTTTTGAACCGGGTTAAAATTACGAATGTTTTTGAATTTTCTTTTCGGTTTATCAATGGTCGTTCTTTTTAAACCGAGCTCTGGAATTTTATTCCGAGTGTTGGATCACCTAAAGATGTCATTTTTTTGAACTTTGAGAGAAGTTTTGAGGTAAAAGGGAAGTCGCACGGGCAGCGCACGGTTTGTCTAACCGTGCGGCCAAACCATGTGAGAAGGGTGGCTGAGGCAGTAGCTAACACACGGTTAGCGCAAGGTTTTTCAAACCGTACAAACTAACCGTGCATGCACTTAAACGAGATCCTTAAATTGTGGATCTCGCTCGTTTTTTCCTTTAGATGGCTCGTTTTTCCTCCTAAGCGGCCATAACTTGGGATCACTCTTCATTGAAGGTAGGATAACCTCTCCCAAGCATTTTAGAGGCGATTTGAAGGCTTCTCTTAGTGAATCGAAGCCGAATTCTTGTGGTAGGTAGATGTTCTTCTTCATTCTTGTTCGGTTTCTTAGATATACTTAGATCTACACCTCCTCTTCTCACGGTTTCTTAGATCTACTCCCAGTATGGGTAGATCTAAGTGTTTGTATGCCAAGTTTGAGGAGTTTTAGTCTTGGTCTTTCTAGGAGAAGTGATCTAAGGCGGGTTCTTGAAGAATCAACCCGTTTCTCTTGAGGGTTCTTCATTCGTTATGGTTTCCGGCAAAACCCTGAGGTAGGGTCCCAAATCTTTAACACTTTATTTAATAATTATAGATTCTTTAAATAAATTGAGAATGTGAATTTCCTTGATTTTGATATGTCGATGAATGACACTTTATGTTATTAAATAATTCCACCCACATGAGATAAATGAGGACTTGAACATGTGTTGATTTTAAGCATGGATTTCTATTGTAGTTAAAGTGATATGATTAAACAATTGAATGATTTGAATGGGAAGAATGAGTAATAGGATAAATAATTGTAGAAATAATTTCTAGGTCATGAGTTGGAATGATTTTGTGTCCTTTACTGATTTTTGGGAATATCGAATATTAAGAAGATAATTGGAAACTGGTAATAATTAATGGATAGATTAATTATTACATGTTAAATGATAACTGGTTAAATAATTGATGATTGGTTAAAGAGATATGATTTAATTAATTGATTTTTTAATTAATTAATTTTCAAACATTATGTTAAGATTGTGAATTGATTGGCTGTTATGATTGTTGGCCAGGAGTACCTTTTGATGGGTATTAGTTTTCCATGCCTTAAGTTGTCTTGGATGGAGTTGTTTGAAAATATGATATGTTGTGTGAGATGATTGCTAAATATCTTGGCTTGTTCAGCATGTTTTTAGATGATTATGGTGTGCTTGTGATTGTTAAAGTTCTGGATGAACCATTGTTTGAATGGACGGGTTCAAACTTGTTAAAGAATTTGGATAATTAAGTGCTGAGTTAATTATTCAGTTGGCTTGATAAGAATAATTAATTGTTAATTAATTATTAGTTAATGAGATGTTGATTGGCTAAATTAAGTTTTAACTTATCTGAAGAGTGAATTGTGTTGTTAATTAATTATTGAATTAATTAACAGATTGGTTTTGTGGTGTTAGACATGATGTTCTACACCAATGATAAATGTATATGTGTGATTGATGATTGGGTTGTGAGATAGGGATTGATGCTCCAAATACTCACAAGGTGTTAGAAATGGCGTTCTACACCAATGATAGATGAATACGTATGGTTGATAAATGGGTTGTGAGGGCTGAAGCAGGTACTTGGGTTTATAGTTACTTTGTACTGCTTACTTTATTTTATGTATGCCTTCACGTGTTATAAGTTATTTATTAAATGCATGGATTTGGGGTAGACACCGGTGGTCCCAGCCTACTGAGATTTATATCTCACACCCTACTTGGTCCGCCATTGCACTGGGTACCTGAGTAGACTCTATTTGGTTGTAGGACTATGTTGTTTGCATTTACTTGGGAGTTGGGAGCAGAGGGCCGAGTGGAGGCTCGGGATGCTCGAGGATATCGCCCTTAGGGCTTTGTGTCATTATTTATTTATTTATGTATTAGATTGTAAAGCATGTTGTTTTGTTCACTGTTTTCTACTTTTGTATCATTAACATGTCATGCATGCATCTACTGTATAATTTGGTGCTGGCCACTTTTATAAAATGAGTATTATTTGTCTTCCACTGTTTGTCATTTATAAGTAACTACTTCCGCTATTGTTTGTTATCCACACCGATATACCACTGTGCAACTCTGACAAGAGGGTATAGTCTCCCCACTGACTATCCTTAAACCCTCGCTGCTAGTCGGCAGCCTCTGGCGTATAGGGAGACGCGCTTGAGGTCATGTGGTGACCGGTCCGGCCACCGGTTTAGTGGTGACCCGGGTCGGGATGTTACAGTAAATAAATATATATAAATAAATAATAGATGATGATTAATAAAATAAAATTAAAAAAAAAATTAAAAATGAATAAATAATACCCAACTGTAATAATATTAAAAATAAATAAATAAAATTGTCCAATTAAAAACATAATATATTAAATGTATCATGTTATAATGAAATTCTAAAATATACTAAAATTTGAATAAATTACATAAATAGTAGGTGTCTATGTTTCTATATAAGATTTCATTAATTGTGTAAATATTTATGTGTGTGAGTTGTATATAAAAATGAATTAATTATATATATGTGTGTAAAATCAATGTAAAATATGGTGTTTGATATATGTTAAATTAAAAAATCAAACAACATTAAAAATGAACAAGACATTAATATGTTTTTAATTATTACATTTTATTCATTTTTTATATATTTAATTATAATATATATTATTTATTACTATTTACAATTAATATATATATATATATTATAATTATTCATTTTTATTAATAATTGTTTCATTAATAAATTTTTAAATAATTTTGTAATTTATTCATTTTTAATTTTATTGTTTAATTGCTACAATTTATTCATTTTTTATTTTTATTTTTTGTTTGATTAATACAATTTATTCATTTTATATATCTATATTTAATATATACTATTCATTAAGATTTATAATCTATATATATGTATATTCATTTTATTTATTTTTAAAATAATTATTTAATTAATAAAATGATTAATATTTTTCTTAATTTACTCATTTTTAATTTTTATTTGTTCAATTATTTCATTTTATTCATTTTACATGTCTATATATTTAATATATACTATTTATTAATTTTTATAATTTATATATATGTATATTCAATTTATTCATTTTTAATAATTATTATTTAATAAATAAAATTGTTGATCTTTTTTAATTATTTCATTTTATTCTGCACCTTTATTGGCGCTAAAAATAAAGTGCACCATTTATCAGTGCTAAAAATAAAGTGATGATAAACAGTACCCTTTATCAGTGCTTTTTTTATTGCTCATAAAGGGTTGCTTTTATCAGTGCTTCTTTTAGCGCTGATAAATGTTACCTTTATCAACACTTTTTTCTAGCACTGATAAATGTCATCACTATTAAGGACCTCCTTTATAGTAGTGGAAATTGACGGTAAGTCCTCATTCTTGCTTTTTCTCTCAAGATCTACTCATCTCCTCTCTCATGGAGATATAAATCTATTCTATTATAGATAGATTTATGCCCTATTATGTGTGTTTTGATGAGATCTTGTTGGGATATATTGAATGGAAGAAGTTTCAAGGCTAGATCTAGAAGTTTCTTTGTGTCGCTCTTCGTTTTCATCACTCGTTGAGAGGTAGGTTACTTCTCTCTCTTCTCCACTTGTTCTAAAACTTGAAGGCTTGGTTTTTATTGAATATTTTTCTTAGATTTGGAAATTAAATGCTGAAATATTTCTTGAAGGAAACCCTTTTTGGTTTATTATTTGGAAATATGGGATTTTGAATTACATTTAGAAAACCCCATTGATTTATAATTTTAAAATTATTGATTTGGTTTAACACCTGAAATATATTCTATGAAATTCTTTAAAGGGGATAAATGGTTTGTGTGGAATTAATTGATATGGGGTTTGGTATACATGGTTGGTGTGAGTTCATTTTCATTGGATGCGACCACGAATAAGGGGTGTGTTCCATTAGGGCATCTGGAGATTGGTCGCCTTATGAAAACTTGGTGGATCTGTGAGTAACCACTCATGGGTATAGAACTCACACTTGAAATGCATGCATGTGTGTGTGTGCATGAAATATGGAATGGGAATGCCTGATGGAAATTAAGGAAGAGTAAATTGATTTGGTTCAAATGTTTTTCTTAAACTCTTTTCTTATGGATAAATTATTTTGCTTTCAATTTAAACTGTTTTAAATTGAATAATTGTTATAATGTTTTCCTTTTGATAAAAATTATGTTTTAACCTGTGAGCTAACATGTTTTTGTCCTAGTGGCATGAGTTGATAATTCTATTAGGGAAATCCTATTAGGTACGATTATTCACCCCTTGTATATGCACTTTTGTGCATATTCATATGGTATTCTTTATGATAAGGGTAAAGGAAAGGTCGTATTTCTCTAGTGGCATGTCATGATGCTTCTTCCTCTAGTTGATGTTTGGATCTTGGAGTTCTCTCTTGGGGTCTTTGAAGTGATTCCACATCAGTGTTACTGCATTGGGATGTCCTTTGGTTTCTTTGTATCATCTTTTATTATTTTTTTCATTACTACTCTGATGTTACTATTTATGTAGTTTTATTTTGAGTTGTATTGTTATTACTCATGCATCATATAGTTGGTTTGGATGTTTTTTGTAATGACATGGACCTCTCTGGTCCATTCCTTTGCTGAAATCTGGTGTTTGGGGTGTTCTGGGAGTTCAAGGTGACTTATCCTCAATACTTTTCCAAATTTTCAGTTCTTTGAATAGTGTTTCCAGTTTTTTGAACAGTATTGTTGGTGAGTCAGATTGAACTATCGGTGTCAGCATGTCATTTTGAACTGTCGGCATCAGTATGTCATTTCGAACTGTTGGTGTCAGTGTTTCATTTTGAATTTTCAGTGTTGGCATGCCATTTTGAATTTTCAGTATCGGCGTGTCATTTTGAACTGTCGGTGTCAACGTTTCATTTGAACTGTCAGTATTGGCGTGTTATTTTGAACTATCAGTGTCAGCATGTCATTTTGAACTGTTGGTGTCGACGTTTCATTTTGAATTATCGTTGTCGGTGTGTCATCTTGAACTCTCGGTATCAGCATGTCATTTTGAATTATCAGCATCGATGTGTCATTTTGAATTGTCGGTGTCGACATTTCATTTTGAACTTTCGGTGTCGACATGTCATTTTGAATTGTCAGTGTTGGTGTGTCATTTTGAACTATCGATGTCGGCATGTCATTTGAACTGTACGTGTCAGCATGTCATTTTGAACTATCGATGTCAGTGTGTCATTTTGAACTGTCGGTGTCGGCATTTCATTTTGAACTATCAGTGTTGGTGCATCATTTTGAACTTTCAGTGTCAGCGTGTCATTTTGAACTGTCAGTGTCGGTGTGACATTTGTGAACAGTGTTTCCAGCTTCCTACAGTTTTTCCCCCTTGATGTTTTCTTTGACGTAAAACATGTTCAAAGCCTTATTTTAAGGGATTTAAGGCTGATTCAAAACTCATAACTCCTATATTAATTTTTCTAAGGGTCCTGGTTCCTTTACTCGGTCAAACCACATAGTATTGACGAGATCCACCTTTAATGGAAAATCTAAAACTGTATTTAAATCTTTGCTCCATTTAGATTTTTAAAAGGTTGAGATATATTATTCCTTGTTCTTCCTTCTCTTTTCTCTTGGTGTGAGGTGCCCTGAGACTTTATTCCCATATGAGTGGTGTGATTGAACTGTAATCCTTGGATTGTTTCCCCTTGAAGTTTCTTCCTACTACATGCGCAACCTGTGTTTTGGTGCAAGCAGCAAGTGTTGATCTGTCATCAATAAAAGGTATGATCTACCTCTTTTCTTGTATTTTCTTCGATCCTTCTTCTTCAGTTTCTCCTTGACATGTTATAGCATGTGATCTCCATGTTTCTAATGGAGTTTTCTTGGGTGTCAGTTGGTGCGGTCATGTCGCGGTTTCCTTAGGTGGATGGAGTTTTCTCATGGATAGGTGATCATGATTTTTTGTGTTGGCCTGTTCGTAAATAACATCAAGAACCTTTTGATGTAGGGGATTCATGGATTCTCTATTCTTTTACATGAAATTGTAGAGTTAGTATGTTTTAGCCCACTGAATCATAATGGAATTGACATAATAAATATTTAAAATGGATAAATAAATTTGTATCAATCATATGTTATTTCCTCTTGTTTTTTCTAGATAGTGTTATATCTATGTTTTCTTTGTTTAGCATGTTGTTCTTGATGGAAATTGGTAAAGAATATAAACTGGGATTAATTGTAAATTATTTGGCCAAAGATAAAGAGTCATATAAATGAATCTAGTTGTTGTTATTGTAAATTGATGATAATCAAATTGATGTAGTTATCATGTTGATGCTTATTGATTAAAGGTATGTTAAATTAATTGTTAAATTAATTTGTGATAGATATGATAGCTTTCTTCTTAAGTTGCTCGTAGTTGGAACCTATGAGTAATGAATTGGTTAATTCAATATGGATTAAAGAACTAGTTTTTTGATAAAAGATAATGCCTTGTATGGTTCTAAGTTACCCTCTTTCTTGTAAGGTCGGGTGCCTTCTGCTTTTGACCCATGAGAGCTCGTTGCGTGTGAAGGTAGAATGCCTTGCTTAGTTCCAATAGCCCAGTTGCTTTGTTATTTCCTAATGCTTGTGATGTGTTATGAGCCTGGATGGATGTTGTGAGATGTGGGGGTAGGGAGGCCTAGTGTTTCTGGTATCAGTTGATGCCTAGAATAGTTAGATGCATCGGTTTATGCATGTGGGTGTTAGGGAGGACACCAGAGAAGATGAGATGGGTTGGATGTGAATGTTGGATGCTTGTTTAATATTTTTGGTTGTTTATCCACTTTACTTTCCCCATTACTTAATTCGGATGATCTTTCTTACCCTCCTTCCAAAAGAGGTGAAGATGCATATGGTATTCCATGTGATTTCCGTATTTAGCTTCTCGAGGATGGATGGGTCTATGCTCTTGTTATAGGTGGCAAAGACTCGATGGGTAGTTCACCTACTCACCGTGTTGAGCCCCTTGTGTTTGATATATTAGAATGTTTTTCTAGAATGCCTGGGAATATGGGAAAGTAATAATGTTGTTAATAAATGATTGAATAAATGGTTTTGAACTCATAGGGTTAGAGTTTGCTGGGATGCAATGATGAGGTTACTTTTGAGAAGTTGTGGACTTGGTTTGTTTATACCTAGAAGGCATGGAACTCTATTGTGTTGCTAATGAAATATAAGGTGGGATTGAAAATGGTTAATTAATGGTTAAAGAATTAATTAATGTAAAGTTTAAATGATTAAAAATGGATAATATGATTTAATAAATCTCTTTAAATTGTTCTGTGCTTATAGGATATCCAATCTTAGCAGTGGAAGTTGGGAGTCCGAGAGATGTTAGCTGCAGTTGTGTCTATGAATAGGTTTTCCCCTTAGTGTGGTTGTGAGCTATATTATATCATGTACTTTTTGTGTTTATATACGCTAACCCACCCTATCGGTTAGGGTGAATGAAACCCTGAGGATTCTGAGCCCTGGGGGTGTTTTTTCCAACATCCTGATGGGAGGATGGATGGATGACTACCCCCTTTAGCCTCGATCTCTTCTCTTGGTAGTTACTTGTGATGGTAGGAATAGTGGTTAACTTTCCCCATATATTTGTATAGAAGTATGTAATGGACTGTGGTTATTAACATGCATATACTCTAGATATAGTTTCCTACAGGCTATTATAGGTATAACGTGTATTGGTTGTGATGGCTTGAGGATCCTTACTCGGTGTATGGGCGATAATGGCTTGAGGTATAATGTTTGACGTATGATACACGTTATGCGAGCTATGGTGGATCCTAAAAACTACCTAGTTTCTTTGGTTACATGGACATAATAGTTATGTTTCATGAGGTTTATGTTGTGGTACTACGCCCAGGTGTCTTCAGGCAAGCCTTTTTGGAGAGAGATGCTTAGAACGTGTGTTGTTGGGGAAAAGCATCAAACCAGTGGAGAAGTGGTAGCAGGGTACCCTTGATATTACTTATTATATTATATACTCTTGTATGCAATACTTGGTGAGAGTATCCATGGTGAGGCTGAGAACTTAGTATACCTGTTTAGGTGACGAGTTAGTTTTACTTGTTGTTCACTATGATTTAGCATGCTTTCATTACTTTTGCATGAGAGGCTCTAGGGAGGATACTACTGAGTATACTTTTATACTCAACCTATGCTATATAAACTCTTTTTTAGGTCACTTGGAGAAGGTTGTAGATCGGGTTGGTTACTACTATCTTACAGTTTTTGTAGGAGTTGTTTGGGATTTGTTGTTTTTGTCATTTTACTTTATTTTAGTACTTGTAATTTTTCCTTTTAGTTGTAGTATTTCTTGCAATGACATTACATATGTGTACTTGGGATTTATTTTATATTATAGTATGAGTTGGATTTGGTTGGTATCTTTATTATCTCTCTCTTTCGCATGTGTTCTCTTAGAGGGTAATGCCTCCCATTTGTGTGTTTACTATACCCTTAGTGTTAGTCTCCAACCTGGGGCCTAATAGAGGTGGGACTCAGGGGGTCACTATCTCCCTTATCACATTTTCGGACTAGGAGTGGTACAATTTGTGGGGAGGGGTTCATAAAAGAGTGGTATCAGAGGCTCTGGTTGAGGGATGGGATGGAGTTTGGAGTTAGGAACAAGTGAGGTTGTATGGGTTGGTAGGGAAACAGTGTCAGCCAAGTTTAGAAAGTGTTGTAAACACTAGAGACTGGCTAAGACATAGGTATTTAAGGCCCCATGTGGTCTTCTGCACAAACCTTTAAGTTTATAGTGGATACTAAATGAGGTGATACTTTTTATAGGGTATAGACCTAGGAAAAGATCATACATCATCTTCTTTGCGCCTGTGTTTGAATGGGTAGACCTTAGTATAGGTTAACCTAAAGTGAATAAAAGAAAACAATTAATTAATTTTAAAGTCTTATATGTTCTAGGTTTAGGATCTTTAATTGTTTGTTCTTTTGCAGGTATGGATTCAGGTCGATGTCCTCATCAGGTTCGCACAGAATATATCCAACAAGATGCACCTGCAGATCGCCATAGAGTAGAGGCTGATGATGACAACACTTGGAGGAGGAAACTCTGAGAGTTTCAGTGCCATAGTATGTAGAACTATGAGGGATCTGTTTTATATACAGTCATAGAAGACTGGTTGGAAGAGGTTGAGATAGCCTTCAATTCAATCTGTGCTCGAAAGGAGCACTGGGTATCATTGGTTTTAATGATGCTATGTGGGGCAGTGAGGTAGTGTTGGTTCTTGTTCCTTGGTGATCATGAGGAGTTGAAAATATCTTGGTAAGGGTTCTAAGACAAGTTCAGAGTCAAGTTTTTTTCTTCGACCGTGAATGCATCCAGTCACTAAGAGCTTCTCACCCTTCGATAGGGGAGCTCTAGTGTGCAAGAGTTTGGAATCTATTTCAATAACCTTTTACGATATGATTTGAAACTATTTACAGATGAGGAGGCTAGGGCAAGGCATTTTGAGGAGGATTTTCATCTAGAGATCCAATGCCAAGTCACCCCATTTATGCTGAAGACATATCTTGAGGTGCTTGCGAGTTTAGAGGTTATTGAGAGGAAATTATCCAAAACTATATCTTCATGAGATGGGGGTAATTATTATTCCTCGTGAAGAAGAGATGTGGTCTGGAGTTCCTAATTTTTAGGGCAGAAGAGTTTCTGTTTGGCCGGGGGTAGGTCCCAGCCCTCGGTATCTCGTTTCTCCAGGGGTGGGGGATCTCAGGCCTATTCTAAGGGATCAGGTGCTTGTTTTTTTATGGATTATGTGGTAATAATTAGATAGAGTTCCCAAACTTTTAGAGTATCCAGCATACACCAAGTGTTCCACTCCAGGTTCCTCCGTTTAGGTAGTTCTAGTCGAGGTAGCAGTAGCAGGTTGCACCAACTTTGGATCGGCAAAGAGTAGGTGGAGCAAGCAGATGACAACCCTAGGACACTCCTCATCCTCATAGAGAAGAGCACGGTCATGGTGGTGGTTGTCATTAGGGTCATAGAGGTCATGGAGTAGGTTGTGGTCATCTTTATGTTTTAGCGTTGTCAGCGCTAGGCGAGCCAGACATCGTTCGAGGTACCCTTTGCTTGTTTTCTACATGTGTGTATGCCTTGTTTGACTCAGGAGAAATGCACTACTTCATATCACCTTCCCTTTTCCATGGTTTGGGACTTGAGTTAGAGAGTCTTCCAGTGCTCTTGGTGTTGACTACACCAGTTGGAGGTTGAGCTGACTTGTTTGAAGTATGTAGAGACTGTGAGCTAGTGCTTGGGTAGAACCACTCTTGGGGAGATTTCCTATGTTTATGGATACAACCATATGATTTCATCCTCATCATATATTGTTTTTATTCATTGTAGGATATCTTAGATTTCTTCTAGAGGAAGGTGGTGTTCTTCGATGCTGATGGAGAGCTAGCAGTGTTTGTTGGTGAGCGAGATTCTCATATGAGTCAGAGGCATGTTCCTTCTTTTTCATCCTTTATGGATGGTCTAATTTTGAGTTCATTGGAGGTTTAGTAGTTAGTGTTTCCTATGATCATGGAATAATACTCTAATTTCTTACCAGAAGAGGTTGTAGCCTTACCCCCTCGATGAGAGATCAAGTTCAGAATCGAGATACAGTCGGGTGTGTCTCTTATCTCGATGTCTCTGTATAGGATGTCCCATTCTGAGTTATAAGAGATGTGTATATAGCTCGATGGTCTGTTATAGTGAGGTTTTGTTTGGTCAAGTGTGTCATCGTGGGGTACACCGGTTTTGTTCATGAAGAAGGCTGATAGTAGTTTGTGGTTGTGTATCGATTATCATTGCTTGAACAAAGTGACAGTAAAGAATATCTATCCTCTTCCATGGATTGATGATTTATTCGATCAATTTAAGGGTGCGAGTTGGTTCTTGAAGATTGAATTATGTTCAGGATATCATCAGATGCATGTGAAGGATGAGAATATCCCAAAGACTACTTTTTGTTGTCGTCATGGGCATTACGAGTTCATTGTAATGTCGTTCGGTGTAACAAATGATCCAGATGTGTTCATAGGGTTGATGAACACTGTGTTCCATGAGTTCCTAGATATGTTTGTGGTGGTTTTCATCGATGACATACTTGTGTACACCGTGTCTGAGGAGGAGCATGCAGAGCATCTGTATGCTGTTTTGGGAGTTCTTTATCGATAACAGTTGTTTGGGAAGTTGTCGAAGTGTGAGTTTTGGGATCTAGAAGTACATTTCTTGGGGCATGTTGTATCCCAACAGGGAGTACCTGTGAATCTATCAAATATAGATGCAGTTGTGTCTTGTTCATTCCCCAATACAGTGGAATAAGTGCAAAGTTTCCTTGGTCTCGTAGGCTATTCCAGGAGGTTCGTAGCAGATTTCTCTCGGGTTGTGACTCCTCTAACAATGTTTACCATGAAGGATCAGTCATTCGTGTGGACTGGTTAGTATCAATTAGCTTTCAAGTATCTGAAATAGAAGTTGTTCAGTGCTCTGGTTCTTTGTCTACCAGCATAGGGAGTTTAGTTTGATGTTTTTTGTGATGCTATGCATCTCGGGTTAGGTTGCGTTCTGATGCAGCATAGATCGGTCATTTCTTATGGGTCTATATAGTTACATCCTCATGAATTTAACTATTCCACCATGATCTTTAGTTGGTGGCAGTGGTGTTTTCTCTAAAGTTGTGAATACATTACCTCATTGGAGAGTGCTTTGTGGTTTTCATCGATCATAAGAGCTTGAGGTATGTTTTCTCATAGCATGGCTTGAACTTGTGGCAGCTCTAGTGGATGGAGTTATTATAGGATTATGACTTAGAAATATCATATACACCTAGTTAGGGGAATGTTGTAGCCAATGTGCTGAGCGGGAAGACGCATAGTGATGCAGTGCATAAATCAGGTGATTCCTAAAGAGTAATGGAAGAACTTCCAGCATTACATCTTGATATGGGAGAAGTTGGTGACAAAGGCTATATTTTTTAGATGATGGTACAGTCATCTTTGGTGAAGTAGGTGGAAGATTCCCAGTTAGGGGATCTTGAGGTGGAGGTCTGGAGAGACCAAGTTGTTTGTGGTGAGGCCCCTAATGATTGGTCTGAGGATGAACAACACCGAGTGTTGTATCAGGGAAGGCTTTTTGTTCCTTTAGTGATGCGTGAGATGGTTCTCAGAGAGTTCCATAGTTTTCTTTTAGCGGTGTATCCTGGTATGACAAAGATGTATGGAGCCTTAAGAAGTTAGTTTTGGTGGCCTGAGCAGAAGCGTGTAGTTGCACAGTTTGTGTCTCGATGTTTGGTCAACCAGAAGGTGAAGGTCGAGCACTGTGTCCCCAGTGATTTTCTCCAGCTGTTTGATGTTCCTCAGTGGAAGTGTGAGGAAATCTCGATGGACTTTGTTACTAAGTTACCTCGAGCTCAAGGGGTCCTTGACGCTATGTGGGTGGTATTGGATCGTTTGACAAAATCATCCCACTTTATAGAAATCAAGGAGTCGATCTCAATAGAGGTTTTGTCGAGGTAGTATCTGGAGGAGGTGGTGATACTCCACGGTGTTCTGAGGATGATAATTTCCAATTAAGACCCATGTTTTACCTCCAAGGTGTGGAGAGGTATCCAATATGCTTTTGATTCTTAGTTATGCCTTGGCACTATTTTTCATCCACAGATGGACGGTCAGATAGAGCAGACCATCCAGACTCTTGAAGACATGTTGGGATCTTGTGTCCTGGATTTTGGAGGTTCATGGATGAAGCACTTAACCTTGGTGGAGTTCTCTTACAACAATATTTTTCACTCCACCATCGTTATGGCTCCATTTGAAGCCTTGTATGTCTGACCTTACCGTTCTCCATTGTGCTGGAATGGGGTCGGAGAGTCAGAAATTCTCAAACTGGAACTGGTGCAGAATACGATAGAGATGGTTCAGGTGATTCACGAGAGGATGAAGGTAGCAAAGGATTGTCAGAAGTCCTATGATGACCATAGGAGGAGACCTCTGGAGTTTGATTTTGGGGATCACATGTTTTTTAAGGTAACTCCCTGTTGTGGGCATCGAATGTTTGGTCATGAAAGTAAGATTTCTCCCCATTTTGTTGGGCCTTTTGAGGTGTTGGCTCGTGTTAGAGTTGTGGCATATCAGGTAGCACTTACCCTGCAGATGAGCCGGATACATGATGTTTTTCATGTGTCGCAGATTCTTTGTTATCTTCATGATGACTCTCACGCCATCGATTGGGGTGAGATCAATGTTAACGATGATGCGACCTTCGAGGAGCAGCCTATAGAGATCCAGGATCATAAGGAGAAGGTATTGTGTGGGAATGTTATCCCCTTGGTTTGTGTCTTTTGGAAACATGGTGGCATGGAGGAGAGTGCATGGGAATGTGTGTCATGACCTGTCCTTGGGGCTCGTGTCATGACTACCCCAAGCCCACCTCCCATAGGCCAGAGGCTAGCGACTAGCACCAAAGGCGTAAATCCTGATAAAAGGGAAGGTATTGCCTTTATATAAGAAAAACAAACACCACAGAGTTCACAAGATGAAGTAAACACTAAGTAAACTGAGTACAAAAGTAAATGCTGAAAGTAAATGGGCTAGAATACAAACCCAACTGAAAGTACAATACAACTGAAAGAAAGTACAGCAGCAGTAAAGTAAATCAGCAACCACCGAGTTGTCCTCTAGCTATCCCACCTGAAGGGTGGGTACAGATGGTCTCCTCAGCTCCTCAGGTCCGGTCGTTCGCTCCGTGTACGTCCCGCATGTTAGTCCACCTCCGGGTACTGTCCCTCTATACAAACCTAAACCACGATCAGTGTTGTCCATCGTCTGCAACCAACACAATGTAGTGCGGGCATAGCCCGTGCAGGGGTGAGTATACGATACTCAGTAGGGACCCCAAGACCCCCGAAGGTATCCCTGAATCCACAAAGGATAAACCACAAAGTAAGTATACAAACATGAAGTATCAACCAACTCTACTTAGTTATATTCCCATACATATACCTAAGTCATCATTTCCAGTTCAGCTCCAACTCATGAGCCCAAGTTCAACCCAGTCCACACAGGAAAGTACAACCCAATCCACACAGGAAAGCACAACCCAAATCCACACAGGAAAGCAAGTCAATCATATCAAAGATAATGATTTAAATTCAAGACTCATCTCACACAGGTATAATACTGATGAAGAGGGGTGGAGATGATAGATGTAGCCTCTGAATCATCTCCCCTACCGAACCCACGTAGGATCCAAGTATAGAAGTCGTCACTGCCGGACCCACGTAGGATCCAAGTACAGTAACCATCGTTGCTAAACCCACGTAGGATCCAAGTATAGTCGTCATCACTGCCAAACCCATGGAGTATCCAAGTACAGTCGTCCTTGCTGCTGAACCCACGTAGGATCCAAGTACAGTCGTCACCGTCGTCGCAGTCGCAGCCAGCTCTAGGGTTCCCGCACACAGCACGCTCGATTCCAGGAGGGTCCACTCCATGAGCCAAGGGTCCGATACATCAACTGTCACGAAGTCCAGAGTTGATGTATCACAAAGTTCTGTCTCTTCAATAGGAACTCAACGCGATAGACGGTGCGTCAATCGAACGCCCGGTCTGAGAGTTATTGGCTTTTTCGTCCCAGGGGCCCGGTTGGTTTTTAAGTTAAATCCAACCCGACCGTACTCCATATGTGTCCAAACCTCGATTGGAGTAATCCAAAATAACCGTCTCACTAAGAGGAATTCAACGTGATCGACGGCATGTCATTCGGACGTCCGGTCGTTAAGTTATAGGCGTTTCCGCTCCAAGGGCCTGGTTGGTTTCGGGTTCAAACCAACCCGGATGTACACAAACTTTATTAAAAGATTGATTTTAATATACCAAAACGACCGTCTCGATCCAAGGATCCCAACTCAACTAACGGTGTGTCGATCGGAGGTACGTAGCCCAAGATATGGGCGTTTGAACGAATCTGTCCAAAAATAGGGGGTTCGGGCCCGGTCCGACCTGGCCTGATACCCCCTGGTTCAGCCCGAACCGGGTCGACCCGACCCGGGTCCGGGTCTGGCCCACTTGGGCGCAGCCCGACCCACCTGGGCGCGGCCTACGGCCCAGCTCGGAGGCCGGCCACGGATCGGCTCGCGGCCGAGCGGGGTGCAAAGGGGGGGGGGGGGGGGGTGGGCGCCGCCCCCTGTTTCCGTAACGGCGGACCCTATGGGGTCTGCCCTTTGCACTGGCCGGGGGTTTCAACCCCCGGTTTGTCTGGAAAAATGGCCGGCCATTAAGTTCGGCCGGTTGAGCTGCTGCGGGACCCTTCGGGGTCCCGCCTCTCGGAGCATGGCGGCCGGTTGTCCGGCCGCCCCTGCTGGACCGCCGCGGCCTAAGGCTGCGGCTCTTCTTCGGCCAGCGCAGCGCGGCGGTGCCGCGCCCCTCCGCTGCGGCCCGCTCCGGCTATGGCCTATCTTGGTTTATCCGGCACGACGCAACGGCACCGCGCACCACCACCGCGGCCCGCTTCGGTCGCGGTTCTCCTCATTCCCGCATGATGCAACGGTACCGCGTCATCTTCGCCATAGCTCGCCAACAATGTTCAATAAGAAAATGGGGAGGAGAAATTGGTCGTGTTTGTGTGGTCTGATCTCCTCCTGTTACGTTGGTAACAATCATCCAAATTTAACCAACGAAGAACGATGAATTAACATGGATGAAGATAAGCCCTACCTCGCCAAGAAGTTCGCGGTTGTCAAGTGCCGCAAAATATGGCGTCGTTTCCGTCGTCGACGGTGTGCACCTGAGGAAACGTCGTCTTCTCTTTTATCACGGAGAGAAGAAGATGATTGCGCGTCATTGGAGAACTCCCGCGTCGGTGTCTCTTCCTTTTTCGTGGAGGAGGAAGGGTATGGAGAAACCGGAGTCGCTGATTCGTTCTTCATTGAAGAGATGATGTTCTTTGCGGGAGGATGAAGTTCTTCAAAAGAAACCAAAGCTCTCCCTTCCCCAATTCCCAACACAACAAAAACTAACCCCAAAATAAAATAAGCTCCTCTTATTTTATTAAAACATGTCATGGGTTCAAATTACAAAATTCAAATACTTAATTCAATTAATTGAATAAGTGTGTGTTGTCATAATTTAATGAGGGGAAGGTGAGGAGAGGAGAAGCCACCCACTTAATGGGGGAATTAAATATGTTAAGAAGAGTTACCAACTTTAAGAGGGGGTTAGAGGAGTTAAAGGAATGTGAAGGGGTGGGGCTCGTGTGGGCCCCACCTCATAAATATCCTAACATGGGTATTTAGGGGATTGTGAGTCCCACCCCAACTACCCCATGTATGATATAACCATTAGATAAAGAAAATAAAATTGTGCCACAATTTTATTTACTTCACATTTAATCCTCAATTTTTAACAACTCCTCCCGAGAAAATGCACCTTCGGGAAAGGTCATCTTAAGCAATTATCAGCGTTGTGGTTCCATCGGTTCCCTCGGATTTCAATTCCAAGCACCGGTTCAAAAGATAGAAAAACCCGCTCGTTCGTTCACTGAACGTACCTAAGCTAAACTTCGGAAATTGATTCTGGGCACTCCGGGCCTCGGAATTAGGTGCCGTCAGAAACTGCGTACTCGTAAAATCCCAAAGAATTTAAGAAAAAAATTTCCTTGAAATTTAAGGGTCTTTAAATTACTCCCACCTCAGGGATTTACGTACCCATAAAGATACATCACAAACTAGGGAACAAATGAGGGTACTGAGCACGCATCTGAACCTCCCGCTCCCATGTGCTCTCCTGGAGGTTCTCGTGCTACCACCTGATGCGCACTAGATAATCGATCATCCATGCTGGAACCGCTCCTGTCGATCCTCGATCTCCACCGGGACCTCCGCAAAATTCGCCCCGTCATCGATGTCCAGCTCCCCATGATCAATGATATGTGTCGGGTCGTGCACGTATCTCCTCAGCTGAGATACGTGGAAGACGTCATGCACCCGGTGCAACTGAGGTGGAAGAGACAGGCGATAATCCACCTCGCCTATCCTGCTGAGAACCTGGAATGGTCCGATGAAGCACGAAGATAACTTGCCACCCCGGCCAAATCTCTATAATCCACGTCGAGGTGAGACCCGAAAGAAAATGTGGCCGCCATCCTCGAACTCTAGTGGTCTCCGCCTCCTGTCAACATAGGACTTCTGTTGGCTCTGGGCAGTCCTCATCCACTCCTGGATGATCTGTACCTTCTCCGTCATGGCCTGGACCATCTCTGGTCCTATAAGTGCTGACTCCCTAGGGTATGTCCAGCACAGAGGTGATCTGCAAGGTCGGTCGTACAATGCCTCGTATGGTGTCATCCCGATGGTGGAGTGGTAGCTGTTGTTGTATGCAAACTCCGCCAAGGGTAGGTGATCCTCCTAGCTACGACCAAAGTCGAGGACACATGCACGGAGCATGTCCTCGAGAGTATGAATGGTCCTCTCTGTCTGACCATCCGTCTGTGGGTGAAAGACGGTGCTCAGGCGTAGTTGCGTCCCAAATGCCTCCTGCAACCCCTTCCAAATCCGGGAAGTAAAGTGAGCATATCGATCAGAGACGATTGTCAATGGCACACCATAAAGCCATACAATCTCCTGAACATAGAGGTGTCCCAAGATCTTCACTGAGTCCTGCTCTCTGATGGGTAAGAATTGGGCCGACTTGGTGAGTCAGTCTACGATCACCCAGATGGAGTCGTGTCCTTTGGAAGTACGTGGAAGCCCTGTCATGAAATCCATAGATATCCTGTCCCACTTCCACTCTGGGACCTCCAAGGGTTGTACCAAGCCTGCTGGTACCCGGTGCTCCGCCTTCACCTGCTGGCAGGTGAGGCATCGTGAAATGAACTCTGTCACAACCTTCTTCATACCCGGCCACTAGTGATGTCGTCTGAGATCCTGGTACATCTTCGCCACTCCTGGATGTACCGCTAAAGGGGAAGTGTGAAACTCTCTCAACACCTCCTCCTGTAATGAAACTGGTACCATGGTACGTCCTCTGAAAAGGATGACGTGATCTCCTCTTATAGATAATCCATCAGGTGCATATCCTGAGGATATCTGTCCACGTCGCGTCTCACAGTCAATGTCCCCACGCTGTGCCTCTCTGACCCGCTGAAGTAGTGGAGGAGTGACTGTGAGCGACTGTAGAAAGGCTTCCCCATCTCTATCCACATAGGATATCTGCAAAGCGGCTAACTGCTTTGTCACCTCTCCAAGTATCTGAATGCCCGTCCTCCTGCTGAGAGCATCAGCTACTACGTTTCCCTTTCCAGGAGTATAGACTATCTCAAAGTCATAGTCCTGGAGGAACTCGATCCATCGCTGCTGTCTCAGGTTCAGGTCCTTCTACGAGAAGATGTACCTGATACTCTGGTGGTCAGAATAGACTGTAAAATGCTCGCCCATCAGATAGTGTCTCCACATATTCAGGGCGAAGACCACTACTGCTAACTCCAGGTCATGGGTAGCGTAGTTCTGCTCGTGTTGCCTCAACTATTGTGATCCATAGGCGATCATTTCCCGCTCCTACATCAGGACACACCTGAGTCTGGTCCCTGATGCATCACAGTAAACTACGTACCCTAGGCCCTCCTCCGGTAGCCTCAAGATGGGTGCACTGGTCAATCTCTGTCTCAGCTCCTGGAAGCTCTGCTGACATCTATCCAACCACACGAAGGGTTTCCCCTTCTTCGTCAAAGCTGAGAGTGGTTCTGCAACTCTGGAGAAGTCTGGCACAAATCTCTGATAGTTCCCAGCCAAACCTAGGAAACTCTGCACCTCCATCACACTCCTAGGTGGCTCCCAAGCTAGCACCGCCTCGATCTTCGCAGGGTCCACCACAAATCCCGCCTCAAAGATGATGTGTCCCAAGAAGTGGACTTCTCGAATCTAGAACTGACACTTCGAGAGATTACCATAAAGCTGGTGCTCTCGGAGTGTGTCTAGTATAACCTGTAAGTGGTAGGTGTGCTCCTCCTCATTAGTCGAGTAAATCAATATTTCATCGATGAAGACTATGACAAATCGATCGAGGTAAGGCTGGAAGATCCTGTTCATGAGACTCATGAACACTTCTAGATCATTGTTTACACCGAAAGGCATAACCAAGAACTCATAGTGGCCATATCGACACCTGAAGGCCGTCTTCTGCACATCCTCGTCTCGAACTCTGAGCTGATGATAGCCTGACATGAGGTCTATCTTTGAGAACCATCGTGCTCCCTTGAGCTGATCAAAGAGGTCTTAAATAATCATAAGTGGATACTTGTTCTTTATAGTCACCTGATTCAGACGACGGTTGTCAACACACAGTCGCAAGCTCCCGTCCGCCTTCTTGGCGAACAAAATCGGGGAAGCCTAGGGTGAAACACTGGGTTGGATGAATCTCTTGCCCTGTAAGTCCTCCAGCTATACCCGTAACTCTCGAAGCTCAGCAGGATCCATCCGATATGATGGAGTAGATATCGGGGTTGTCCCAGGGTATAGGTCAATATAGAAGTCTACCTCTCTGTGAGGAGGTAGTCCTAGAACGTCGTCAGGAAAAACGTCCTCATACTGATCTACCACTACAGGAAAAATCGGACTCCGCACATCAAATGCTCCTAGGATGAGACTAGCCAACTGATGAGTGATCATCTATCCTCTCCTTTGCATGAGTCCATCCTGCGCTCTAAAGGCTCCCTTCTCACCGGTGAAGGTGAACCTTCTCCCATCGGTGCGGACACACCGCACCTTGCGCCTAATACATTTGATCTGAGCATGGACCGTAGATAACCAATTCATGCCCAAGATGACGTTGTAAGGCCTCAACACTGCTACAAGAAGATCACAGCCGAAGCTCTAGCCTCCTAGATTAATCTCACACTGTCGGCACCAGTGCGTAATCATCGAGTCTGCTCCCGTAGGAGTCTCTAGCCGTAAGGATCGATCCAACGGCTCCGTCGGAATCTCCGAGCTCCAAACAAGGGCAGCGGTAATGAAAGAATAACTCGCTCCTGTGTCTATAAGAACTGCAGCAAGGGTGGAGTAGACACAGATAGTACCTCGAATAATCTCAGGTGCGTCGTGGTCGTAGGCCTCCACTACCTGAAGCTGAGCCTGCCTCTGTCCGCCAACTCCATGTGGTCGGGCTGGACCTCCCGGTGGTGGTGGTGGTAGAGCCTCAAAGCGTCGCCCACCACCTGTTGCTCGGCCAGCTCCTCTGCCTCGTCCGCCTGCTCCCTAAGGACCGCCATGGTCGAACCTATGCCTCTTCCTGGGTGGTCCCTCAACCGTCTGATACTCCTCTGCATGGCGGGTCGGACAGTCCCGAGCCATGTGGCCATGTCCGCCGCATGCATAGAACTATCTGCCTCTCGTATGATTGGCTCTACTACAAGTGCCCCGCACATCTGAACCAGTGTCCTGAGGTCGTCCACCTGATGTCCTGGTCCGCTTAGACCTCTGCGACGTATGTCTACTGCCAGCTGCAGAAGACGCCGCTATGTGCCGCCTTGCAGTAGGTCTCGCTGCTGGTGTAGGCTCAGCAAGAAAGCTCTCCACGAGAAGGGCTCGCTCCAGTACTCCTGCCTGCGTCAGAATGTTGAGGGAGATCATCGATGCCCTGATCTCATGCCCCAGTCCCTGCTCGAAGGTCTGGAACCGGAAGAATGGGTCCCGTACCATGTCCGTGGAGTAGCGCGAGAGATCGGTAAACCTCGCCGAGTACTAGGCTACTGTCATGCTGCCCTGCCGCAGCTGTAGCAACTCCTGGATGCGCACCGCATGGAGGGTGGCTGGAACGAACTCTGAGCGGAAAAGGCTCTCGAAGTCCGACCAAAGAAGAGATGCCTCGTTGTTCACCTGGAGCATCAGGCTCCACCATCTACCTGATGTCGTGTGCAGGAGACTCGCCGCAAGGATCATCATGAGGTCAGCTGGTGTCCCTACTAATCTGAAGACTCGAACAACAGCCTCCATCCAATCCTCAGCTGCCTGAGGGTCCGTCTCCCCACGGAACCTGGGCGGTCTCTGATGTTGAAACTCATGCAGTGCACTAAGGCGATGTACACTCTCAGCTGCTGGGGCTGGTGGCATCGGTGGCTCGGTGGGTACAGGTATCGCTGGTGCCTCCGCTGTAATGGGGCCCTGCACCGAGGCCTCGTCACTCGGTGGGCTGCCATCTCGCACAAAGCTCAGAACCCTAGATGGCTGCCATCATGGGGTCATCCTGAAAAGAAACAGGTGTGCCACGGTTAATGCAGTATACCTGGTGAGCTGACACAAAGTAGTCACAAAGAAAACTTTTGAAACATACATGCAAACAATGTTTTCATGCATTGAGTCGGAAATCAGAAGGCAGGATCCTGGTGTATGGATATGTCGGTCGTCGTACCAACACTGGAATCCCTGGACTGATAACCACACTCTATACCCTAAACACTATTGCTTCACACAGAAGAAATTATCAGATTCCTGAGTTCTGCGGTAGAACTGACTCCTCTGATACCAATTTGTCATGACTCGTCCTCAGGTCCCATGCCGTGACTACCCCAAGCCCGCCTCCCATAGGTCAGGGGCTGGCGACTAGCACCAAAGGCGTGAATCCCGATAAAAGGGAAGTAATTTCCTTTATATAAGAAAAACAAACACCACAGAGTTCACAAGATGAAGTAAACACTAAGTAAACTGAGTACAAAAGTAAATGCTGAAAGTAAATGGGCCATAATACAAACCCAACTGAAAGTACAGTACAGCTGAAAGAAAGTACAGTAGCAGTAAAGTAAATCAGCAACCACTGAGTCATCCTCCAGTTATCCCACCTGAAGGGTGGGTACAGATGGTCTCCTCAGCTCCTCGGGTCCGGTCGTCCGCTCCGTGTACGTCCCGCCTGTTAGTCCACCTTCGGGTACCATCCCGCTCCACAAACCTAAACCGCAATCAGTGTTGTCCGTCGTCTACAACCAACACAATGTAGTGCGGTCATAGCCCATGCAGGGGTGAGTATACGATACTCAATAGGGACCCAGAGACCCCCGAAGGTCTCCCTGAATCCACAAAGGATAAACCACAAAGTAAGGATACAAACACGAAGTATCAACCAACTCTACTTAGGTATATGCCCATACATATACCTAAGTCATCATTTCTAGTTCGGCTCCAACTCATGAGCCCAAGTTCAACCCAGTCCACACAGGAAAGTACATCCCAATCCACACAGGAAAGCACAACCCAAATCCACACAGGAAAGCAAGTCAATCATATCGAAGATAATGATTGAAAGTCAAGACTTAGCTCACACAGGTATACTACTCACAAAGAGGGGTAGAGATGATAGATGTAGCCTCTGAATCATCTCCCCTACCGAACCCACGTAGGATCCAAGTACATTCATCATCGCTACCGAACCCACGTAGGATCCAAGTACAGTCGTCCTCACTGCCGAACCCACGTAGGATCCAAGTACAGTCGTCATCGTCGTCGCAGTCGCAGCCAGCTCTAGGGTTCCCGCACACAGCATGCTCGATTCCGGGAGGGTCCGCTCCACGATCCAAGGGGTCGATACATCAACTGTCACGAAGTCCAGAGTTGATGTATCACAAAGTTCTGTCTCGTCAAAAGGAACTCAACGTGATAGACGGTGCGTCAATCAGACGCCCGATCTGAGAGTTATTGGCTTTTTCGTTCCAGGGGCCCGGTTGGTTTTTAAGTTAAATCCAACCTGACCATACTCCAGTTGTGTCCAAACCTCAAGCGGAGTAATCCAAAATAACCGTCTCACTAAGAGGAATTCAACATGATCGACGGCACGTCATTCAGACGTCCGGTCGTTAAGTTATAGGCGTTTCCGCTCCAAGGGCCCGGTTGGTTTCGTGTTCAAACCAACCCGGTCGTACCCAAAATTTACCAAAAGCTTGAGTGTAATATACTAAAACTACCATCTCCATCCAAGTATCCCAACGCAACTGACGGTGCGTTGATCGGAGGTCCGTAGCCCAAGATATGGGCGTTTGAATGAATCTGTCCGAAAATAGGGGGTTCGGGCCCGGTCCGACCTGGCCTGATACCCCCTGGGTCGGCCCGAACCAGGTCAACCCGACCCGGGTCCGGGTCCGAACCACTTGGGTGCGGCCCGGCCCACCTGGCGCGGCCTGTGGCCCGGCTCGGAGGCCGGCCACGACTCGGCTCGCGACCGAGCGGGGTGCGAGGGGGGGGGGGGGGGAGCGCCGCCCCCTGTTTCCATAACGGCGGACCCTACGGGGTCCTCCCTTTGCACTGTCCAGGGGTTTCAACCCCCAGTTTATCCGAAAAAATGGTCGGCCGGTTGAGCTTCAGTGGGACCCTTCGAGGTCCCGCCTCCCAGAGCACCGGCGGCCGGTTGTCCGGCCGCCCCTACTGGACCGCTACGGCCTAAGGCCGCGGATCTTCTTCGGTCGGTGCCGTGAGACGGCGCCGCGGCCCGCTCCGTCCGCGGTTCTCCTCGTTCCCATGCGATGCAACGGTACCGCACCGTCTTCGCCACAACTCGCCAACAATGTTCAACAAGAAAATGGGGAGGAGAAATCGGTCGTGTTTGTGCGGTCCGATCTCCTCCTGTTACATTGGTAACAATCGGCTAAATTTAACCAACAAAGAACGATGAATTAACATGGATGAAGATAACCCATACCTCGCCAAGAAGTTCGCGGTTGTCAAGCGCCGCAAAATATGGTGTCGTTTCCGTCTTCGACGGTGTGCACCCGAGGAAACGACATCTTCTCTTTTATCACGGAGAGAAGAAGATGATTGTGCATCGTTGGAGAACTCCCACGTCGGTGTCTCTTCCCTTGTCACGGAGGAGGAAGGGGATGGAGAAACCGGAGTCGCTGAGTCATTCTTCGTTGAAGAGATGATGTTCTTCGTGGAAGGATGAAGTTCTTCAAAAGAAACCAAAGCTCTCCCTTCTCTAATTCCCAACACAACAAAAACTAACCCCAAAATAAAATAAGCTCCTCTTATTTTATTAAAACATGTCATGGGTTCAAATTACAAAATTCAAATACTTAATTCAATTAATTGAATAAGTGTGTGTTGGCATAATTTAATGAGGGGAAGGTGAGG
The DNA here is from genome assembly GCA_963277665.1 of Viscum album. Lineage (NCBI taxonomy): Eukaryota > Viridiplantae > Streptophyta > Magnoliopsida > Santalales > Viscaceae > Viscum > Viscum album. The sequence continues at coordinate 323,961,322 of OY728132.1, forward strand.
ATAGGAGAAGTCACCCACTTAATGGGGGAGTTAAATATGTTAAGAAGAGTTACCAACTTTAAGAGGGGGGGTTAGAGGAGTTAAAGGAATGTGAAGGGGTGGGGATCATGTGGGCCCCACCTCACAAATATCCTAACATGGGTAGTTAGGGGCTTGTGGGTCCCACCCCAACTACCCCATGTATGATATAACCATTATATAAAGAAAATAAAATTGTACCACAATTTTATTTACTTCACATTTAATCCTCAATTTTTAACAACTCCTCCCGAGAAAACGCACCTTCAGGAAAGACCATCTTAAGAAATTACCGGTGCTAAGGTTCCATCGGTGCCCTCAGATTTCAATTCTGAGCACCAGTTCAAAAGATAGAAAAACTCGCTCGTTCGTTCACTGAACGTACCCGAGCTAAACTTCGGAAATTGATTCTGGGCACTCCGGGCCTCGGAATTAGGTTCCGTCAGAAACTGCATACTCGTAAAATCCCAAAGAATTTAAGAAAAAATTCTCCTTGAAATTTACGGGTCTTTACAATGTGAGTCACAGATACGTGCTCAGTATCCTGAGTTGTTTGATGTTTAACTTTTTTCATGTAACAAAGTTTATTTTGTGGTTATATACCTTTTCTATTTATGAGATGGGTTTCTTTTATTGCTTTTTGTGGATTGCTCTCTTTTGATAGGTATCTCCCCTAGGAGATTGTTTAGGATCTGTTTATGGTTGTTGTAAAGTTCTGTGTGTTCCCTTTTGAAGCGGTTGAACTCCTTTGGTGGCGAGATCCTTGAGAGGTATCTCGAAGGGTGGTTGTTCATACCCCTTTTTTCTGTTTCCTATTTCAGATGGTTCTGAATTCTCGAGGATGAGAATGTTTTGAGAGGTATCTGATGTAATGGGCCGGACCTCTTTGGTCCATTCCTTTGTTGAAATATGGTGTTTGAGGTGTTCTGGGAGTTCGAGGTGACCTATCCCCAAAAACTTTTCCAAATTTCCAATTCTTTGAACAGTGTTTCCAGTTTTTTGAACAGTAATGTCAGTGAGTCATTTTGAACTCTCTATGTCGGCGTGTCATTTTGAACTTTCGGTGTTGGCATGTCATTTTGAACTGTCGGTGTTGGCATGTCATTTTGAACTATCGGTGTCAGCATGTCATTTTGAACTATCGGTTTCGGCGTGTCATTTTAAACTGTCATTGTTGACGAGTATTTTGAACTATCGGTGTTGACGTGTCATTTGAATTGTCCGTGTTGGTGTGTCATTTTGAATTGTCGATGTCGGTGTGTGATTTTGAACTCTCAGTGTCAGCGTCTCATTTTGAATTGTCATTATAGGCATGTCATTTTGAACTATCGGTGTTGACGCGTCATTTTGAACTATCAGTGTTGGCACGTCATTTTGAATTGTCAGTGCCGATGCGTCATTTTGAACTGTCGATGTCGGCGTGTCATTTTGAGTTTTCGGTATCGATATGTCATTTTGAATTGTCAGTGTCAGTATGTCATTTTTAACTATCGATGTCGGCGTGTCATTTGAACTGTCAGTGTCGGCGTGTCATTTGAACTATCAGTGTCGATGCGTCATTTTTAACTGTCGATGTTGGTGTTTCATTTTGAACTGTCGGTGTCGGCGCGTCATTTTGAACTGTCGGTGTCGGCGTGTCATTTTAAATTTTCGATGTCAGTGTGTCATTTTGAAATGTTGGTGTCAGTGAGTCATTTTGAACTTTCGTTGTCGGTGTGTCATTTTGAACTGTCGGTGTCGGCGCGTCATTTTGAACTGTCGATGTCGGTGTGACATTTGTGAACAATGTTTCCAGCTTCCTACGGTTTCTCCCCTTTAACGTTTTCTTTGACATCAAATGCATTCAAATCCTTGTTTTAAGGGATTTAAGTCCAATTCAAAGACCATAACTCGTATCTTAACTTTCCTAAGGGTCCTGGTGCCTTTACTCGGTCAAACCGTGTAGTATTGACAAGATCTGCCTTTAATAGAAAAACTAAAACTGTATCTAAACCGTTGCTCTGTTTAGATTTTCAAAAGGCCAAGATATATTAAGCCTTGTTATTTCTTATCCTTTCTCTCGATGTGAGGCGTCCCGAGAATTTCTTCCCATAGGAGTGGTATGATTGAATCGTAATACTTGGATCGTTTCCCCTTGAAGTTTTTTCTTGCTGCATGTGCACCCCCTATTTTGATGTAAGCAGCAAGTGTCGATCTATCATTGATAAAACGTATGATCTACCTCTGTTTTTGTATTTTCTTCAATCCTTATTCTCTCATTTCTCCTTGAAATGTTGTGGCATGTGATCTCCATGTTTCTAATGAAGTTTTATTGGGTGTTGGTTGGTGCAATTGTGTCGCGGCATCCTCAGGTGGATGCAGTTATCGTGGAGAGGGGTGATCGTGATCTGTTGTGTTGGTATGTTCATAAATAACATCAAGAACCTTTTGAGGTAGGGGATCTGTGGCTTCTCTATTCTTTTACATGCAACTGTAGAGTTAGCATGTTTTAGCTCACTGGATCACAATGGAATTGACATAATAAATATTTGAACTGGATAAATAAATTGGTATCGATCATATGTTATTGCCTCTTGTTTTTTCTAGATAGTGTGATATCTATGCTTTCTTTCATTAGCATGTCGTTCTTGACGTAAATTGGTAAAGAATGTAAACTGAGATAAATTGTAAATTATTTGGCCAAAGATAAAGAGGTATGTAAATGAATCTTGTTGTTGCTATTGTATATTGATGATAATCAAATTGATGTAGTTAGCATGTTGATGCTTGTTGATTAAAGGCATGTTAAATTAATTGTTAAATTAATTTTTGATCGCTATGATAGCTTTCTGCTTAGGTTGTCCGTAGTAGGAACCTCTGAATAATGAATCAGTTAATTCAAGATGGATTAAAGAACCGATTGTTTGATAAAAGATAATGCCAGGGTTTTGAGTTACCCTCTTTCTTATAAGGCTGAGTGTCTTCTGCTTTGGAGCCATGAGAGCTCGTTGCATGTGAAGACATAATGACTTGTTTAGGGCCAAGAGACTGGTTGCTTTGTTATTTCCTACTATTTGTGATGTGTTATGAGCCTGGATGGATGTTGTGAGATGTGGGGGCAGGGAGGCCCAGTGGTTCTGGTAGCAGTTGACGACTAGAGCGGCGAGATGCATCAGTTTATGCATGTGGGTGTCGGGGAGGACATCGGAGATGATGAAATGGGTTGGATGTGAATGTTGGATGCTTGTTGAATATTGTTGGTTGTTTATCTTCTTTACTTTCCTCATTGCTTAAGGCAGCTGGTCTTACTTACCCTCCTTCCAAAAGAGGCGAAGATGCATGGCGTATGCCATGTGCTTTTCGTGTTTAGCTTCTTGATGATGGATGGGTCTACACTCTTGCTATAGGTGGCAAAGACTCGACGGGTAGTTCACCTACTCACCGTGTTGAGCCCCTTGTGTTTGGTAGCTTAGAATTTTTTTTCTAGAATGCCTAGGAATATGGTAAAATAATCATGTTGTTAATAAATGATTGAATAAATGATGTTGAACTCATGGGGTTGGAGCTTGATGAGATGCAATGATGAGGTTACTTTTGAGAAGTTGTGGACTTTGTTTGGTTATGCTTGGAAGGCATGGAACTCTATTGTGTTGCTAATGAAATGTAAGGTGAAATTGAAAATGGTTAATTAATAGTTAAATAATTAATTAATGTAAAGTGGAACTGGTTAAAAATGGATAAGATGATTTAATAAATCTCTTTAAATTGTTGTGTGCTTATAGGATATCTAGTCTTAGCAGTGGCAGCCGGGAGTCCGAGAGACGTTAGTTGCAGTTATGTCTATGACTAGGTTTTGCCCTTAGTGTGGTTGTGAGCTATATTATATCATATACTTTTTGTGTTGTTATACGGTACCCCACTCTATCAGTTAGGGTGACTGACACCCCGAGGATTCTGAGCCCTGGGGGGTGTTTTCCCCAACATCCTAATGAGAGGATGAATGGCTAACTATCCTCTTTGGCCCTGCTCTCTTCTCTGGGTAGTTACTTGTGCTGGTAGGTACGGTGGTTAGCTTTCCTCATATATGTGTGTAGAGTGTTGTAATGGCTTGTGGTTATTCACACACATATACTCTAGATATAGTTTCCTACGAACTACTATAGGTATAACGTGTATAGGTTGTGATGGCTTGAGGATCCTTACTCGATGTATGGGTTGTAATGGCTTGAGGTATAATGCCCGACGTATGATAAACGTTATGCGAGCTATGGTGGCTCCTGAAAACTTCCTGGTTACTTTGGTTACATGGACATAGTGGTTGTGTTTGCACGAGGTGCATGTTGTGGTGTTACGCTCAGGTGTCTGTGGGCAAGCCTTTTTGGAGAGAGATGCTTAGGACGTGCGATGTTGGGGTAAAGCGGCAAATCAGTGGGGAAGTGGTAGCGGGGTACCCTTGATATTCCTTATTATATTATATACTCTTGTATACGATACTTGGTGAGAGTAGTCGTGGTGAGACTGCGAACTTAGTATACCTGTTTAGGTGACGAGTTGATTTCACTTGTTGTTCACTGTGTTTTAGTATGTTTTCCTTACTTTTATACCAGAGACTCTGGGGATGATCCTACTGAGTATATTGTTATACTCACCCTATGTTATATAAATTTTTTTTAGGTCACTTGGAGCAGGTTGGAGATCAGGTTGGTTACTACTAGCTTGCGGGATTTGCAGGGGTTGTTCGAGCTTCGTGGTCGCTATCGTTTTACTTTCTTTTGGTACTTGCAATTTTCCCTTTCAGTTGTAGTAGTTCTTGCATGACATTACATATGTGTACTTGGGATTTCTTTTATATTGTAGTTTGAGTTGGAGTTGGTTGGTGTATATCTTATCTCTCTCTTTTGCATGTGTTCTCTTAGAGGGTAATGTCTCTCATTTGTGTGTTTACTGTACCCTTGGTGCTAGTCGCCAACCTGAGGCCTATTGGAGGCGGGACTCGGGGGGTCACTATCTTCCTTCTCACATTGTCGGCCTAGGAGGGGTACACTTTGTGAGGAGGGGGTCGTGACATTTGTATTTTATCTTGTCAGGTTGTGTTTTTTCTTCAGGTAAAATCATCCTCCAACGTTTTATTGAGCCCTTAGCATTTATTGTCGGTCTTTGGTGTCTTGGAGATGTCACCTAAGGTTAGTAGTGCCTTCGACCTGGGCTAAGCCAATGGGTTGGGTGGGGATGTTGTAAGGTATAAGTAATCTTAATTATTTTGAACTAGTTTCATAATAGTGGTTATACCATCAATAAAATAACATTTCAGTATATTACCGATGTCATTGTATAAATATGATTATAATGGGTTTGTAAGATGGTGGATGAGAAGGATAAAAAAAAAGGGTAAGTAAAAGTAAATTGAGTAGAGTTTCATGGAAATTTTGAACTAAGTGTGTAGCATGAAGTGGGTGGAAGTGAGCTCCTTTTATAAGTGAAAAATGGGGACAAATCTTTGGAAAAGAATTTTTAAGGGAAAAGAATGGAATTGCATGAGAGTTAACCAATTAGGTGGAGAAATGTTGGTGAGATATGTGGGTATGACTTTCCAACCTAATAAATGTATTTTAGAAGATCTAAGTGTCAAATTGATTTAGTAAAATTTGAGTCACATTGGATTGAACATTTTAACACTTATTAATCTTGATTAAATATTAATCATTGTTATTATTTTATCACTAAAAATATAAGATAATCTCTTGCCAAAATTAGACGTGTTGAATCCAAATTTGGGCTCAAGAAAATTAAATTTTAAATTAAAACATATAATATGTTGAAAAACTATTTTTATATAAAATATCATTTTAATCATTAAGTGTTCTTAATATTATTTAAAATTGATTGTCAATTAAATGAGTATTAATTTTTTTATATATATGTTTAAACATCATATTAGAGACTAAATTTATAATAAATCCATTTAATTTTAAAATAGAAAACATTTAAGAAACTACCGTTCTTTGAAAAATAATGGTTTTATCACAATAACTAATATTTACCTTATAACTTATTTTTATACCTAAAAATGAATTGAACTGACTTCGTAATGTAAAAATGTTGATATGAAAATCATTTTATCAAATAAAATTTCTAAAAATTATAAAAGTTAATTTCAATAATAGTGCAAATAACGCATAAAAACCCTTTAAATTTTATGTAGTATAAATTTATCAGTGTCATTGAATTTTATGATTCAAATTGATTTATTATAAAACAAACAAGAGTTATGTAGAGGCACAATTCAGAAAATGGCCCAAAAGCTGGAACATGCAATGCATTGGGTCGGAGGCTTTAAATTATATCCCATTTCCCATCCCAAACACCCAGGAAGCAGACCAAAACGAGCAAAACGCCCACTCTACATTGAAAATGAGTGGCAATGCCAATGCCAAAGACCAAGCCCAGACACTACCCTTCCTTCCGCTTGTTCTCGTATTTAAGAAACGCGAGTGCGGGATTATTCTTCGGAGGTGCCAGCACCCGAGTCGACCTCCGGAGGCCAGCCTCATCTATTTCAGCCTTCTGCGGTGTTTTACGGAACCGTTTTTTCATCTCCAAACTACAATAACAGTTTATCAAATGTTGATTTATACAACTGTTTGCTTGATCGCATCAATAAGACTTACCATATCACATCGTGATATTTTGTCAGCTGTGCATGGAGGGCCTTCTCTCTCACACCCTTGCAATTGAGTGATTTCATTAGAGCATCCACCTATTTTCAAATGAAATTGAATTCACCCAGATTATAAAGAGAAAGCATCAAGATATGAAGGTCGAAGCGCAACCAGCGCACCTCGTCTGCTGTACTGTAGTAACCCCACTGCGTGAAGTCCCAACTCTCAACAAATATTCTTCCATCGCGTCGGAAAAACCAGTACTTGTTATAATGCCTGTCTTTTCCCAAGGGACTGGTGCGAATCGTCAGCTTAGCCAACTCCCGTTCAAAATATGCATTCTGTTGCACAGATGATTCAACTCATTGCATGTAAATAGAGACCCCAGCCATTAATAAGGAAAATAAGGTTGAGTTTGGTTTTGAAAAAAAAAATATCTACTTTCATTTTCCAAATGTATTATAAAACATTTTAAGATGCATTTTGAAAAGTCTAGCGAAAACAAGATAGCATACAGATTCACTTTTAAGAAAACATGAAACAAAGTTTTTTTTCCAAAAAATTTAACATTTTGATTTTCATTCTCTAAAATTATGTTTTCATTTAGATGATCCAACACATTTTTTAATATATGTTGAGAAAATAAAAAATAAAAAAGGTTTTTCAAAACCAAACACAACTAAGAGCGAGGAAAAAGGTTGTACGCGTTGTTCTTTACTCCGTTTTTCCTTTTCCGATTCCATGTCATGCTTGTCCTCGCTGTAAAAATAAAACGATCACCATACACAAGGTAGTAGTAGAAAGAGTAGGCCCATAAACCCTCTTGAATGAGAATGGAATATTTCATTTATACACACAAATAACAAGATACAACTTCAGATAAATACCAAATACCAAATCCAAACTAGAGGAGAAAGGGAAGATAGGATAGACCTAGTCAATACTCATATCCTAAATATACAAATCCTCCAACAGTAGTCAAAGGTAAAATATGAGGCCCCAAGCCCCAAGCCCCAAGCCCCAAGCCCCAAGAACACCTTAGGCAAGGGGCGCTATAAAGGCAAACATACAAATTGTGTGTGATTAGATTTCGAAAAAATCAAGTTAAAAAAAAGTTAAATCATAATAAAATTCAACCATAAAAGTTAAAACATTAACAATGTATCAAAAGAAAAGAGCATTCATGTTCCAAAAATTCAGAGTAGAGAACTCATAAAGCGTATCATTTTAGTAATTTGATTCTAAACTATTTGACCGAATTGTTCAAGATGTAGTTGAGCCAATTGTTAGAGATCCATAATAAACACCAATCCAACACCTTTCCTGAATTGACTTCCATGGTGAGGTCATTGGGGGTTACAGGGGGGAGGGCAGTGCACCCATGCTTTGAGAATCCAGGGGACCAAAGGCCTTTCATGATGGAATTGTTTGAGATGGAGTTGAGCCAATTGTTAGAGATCCATAAGAAACACTGATCCAACACCTTTCGTGAATTGAATTCCATGGTGAGGTTTGCAGGGGGCAGTGCACCCCTACTCCGAGGCATATACCTCGATGAACCTGACACCTTTCTTTAGTAGAGAGGCGTCAAGTCCAAAGACACCTGAAGCAAGCGCCTTCAACTACACTGATCATAAAACATCTGCTTAAACCATAGAAATCAGGCACTTCAAAAGAAGAAAATTCCAACCTTTTCCTCCATGCGTGTTTTTGTATTTTCACAACAGCATCACCATTTGCTTGTTCTTTACTCCACTTTTCCTTCTCTAATTCCTTAGCATGTTTTTCCTCACTGTAAAAAGAGAATTATCATCACTTAATCCATAAATGAGGTAATTCAAAAGAAGAAAACAAATCAAATATTTTCCTTGATTCGTGCTTCGGTATTTTCTCAGCAGCATCGCCATTTGCTTGCTCCTTGCTCCTCATTTCCTTCTCCGACTCCTTGGCGTGCTTGTCCTCACTGTAAAAACAGAATTGTAATCATAAGACATCTGCTTAATCCATCAAAACGGGGAAATTCAAGAGGAAAACAATCCGAACCTTTTCTTTGATTCATGTTTCTGTGTTTTCTCAGCAGCGTCGCCATTTGGTTCGTGATTATTATTTTCAGTTGAGTTATTTCCCAGGGAGTCCAGACCCTGAATTAAGTCATCTGGCTCTTCTGCCTTCAGGCATTGCACATCTTCTTTCTTCTTTCTAGTTTCTTCCCGTACTCCCTCCCATCTAGTGGATACAAGAGCACTCCGCTGTTCGATAATTTCATCCAATTTATCCCTAAAAAGATCTGTGCTGAGCGCTTGAGAAACTAATTCTCGGAGGATACCTAATTTAGCATGAACATCCAGAAAGCTATAATGCCCTCCCATTATAGTGGCTATGCAAGAGGACAAATCAGGAATATCAATCATTTCTAAGAAATCGGATAAATAATCCACCCAGGTAACTAGGGTAATCTGAAATCAGAAGAGAAAAAAGGGGAACTTAAGAAATTATAAATGGCTGAACTTGTAAGCACAAAGCTAAAAATTGAAAGGGGGCATATTAAATTGAAAAGAGCATCAGAAATGTTTAACCTTTGATTTTCGCTTTTTCCCTTGTATGGTAGAGAAATAGTCACTGCCTTCTTTTATAAGCAGACGGAGAATGGAAGAATGGGATTCAACAATGAGGACTGGATTGCTGTCTTTGTGACAGACAGCCTTTTCAAAATCATCGAGAGAGAATGGAGATAAATTCAACATCCTGCCGAAGGATGAAAAAAAATCCCAGACCATCAAAAGATCACCAACACAATCCATCGAAACAATAAAGACCCTTGAAGGAGAAGGGCGCCTTCTGAGAAATGAATCATCCGCAGCAGATGGCAACAGGAGATCGTCAACTGGACCTTTGACAGGTGGGTCCGCTGAAAGCAGCCAACCAAAGCGTAATTAATCAAATGAACTGAAAAAACTGCAAACCCCATACAAAATGACACCCCAGCTTGCTTCCCATTCAAAAAGGTATGATGCCACAACCACACGAGGAACTGGGGAGGCTACGACTCTGCATACCTTTCTGAGCATCATCTCCTTTTACTTTCTTCCTCCCGCCATTCTTTTCTCCACCATCTTCTATTTTCCTTCTTTTATTGAGAGCAAAGTGCCCATCGCGAATAATAAATTTGCTTTTCAATTCTTCTGGCACGATGGTTGGAATTCCATGCTTTTGTGCCAACTTGTCATGAAGCACCCAAGGAGAACTCTGACAAGTGGATTCCCTGATAAAGGACTTCAGAATATTTCTACTTAAAGGCAGTCTTTCCCGTATTAGGTCATCTTCATTGATCAAAGTCTGACTGGTTATGTTTTTGTCACTGTCTAGCCAAGCCACTTCATATTGGGTTTTATCATCACTCTTCACAACTTTCATTATTTTGCAAGGAAGAACGCAGTTGTCTTTCTTTCCAGACAGTTCCAAACCAACCAACTGTTCTTGCACTGTTGATCTAATTGTGTTCACAAGATCCTGTAACCTAAGCATACCTGCAGAAAGAGATGGCTAATGGGAAAAAAAAATAGAATCTGACAAATTACAGGAACAAGGCAGCAATCCAAATGATGAAAAATAGAAAACAAGAAGCAAAATAAAATAAAAATAAGAAAGCAGCATATGTTCTTTGATTCCCCCGATTTTTTTGTTTCAATCATGTCTGACAAAACCTTTCAGTTTACTATCGAGTTCCCCTCTCTGCTAACAAAATTGATATATGCTTTGCTGATAACAAAATATACGGATCATAAAGTTTGATGTAGTTTACACCCATGTTAATCATACCTAAAAGACAGTCAACATGAATGATGCAAGCATCCATGGATGTGCAGTAGAGTAGCTGAGATTCAACAAGAATTTCATACATTTTATGAGATCAAATAATCACTAGGCCACATACATAGAGGCATCAGACCCACCGTATCTTAAGCAATATATAACCAATGACAAAATTCTAGCATTGTCTTGTTATTTTGATCCTTGTTGATAGAGAATGGAAAATTAATTAGTTAAAATTAACAGAAGAACCCAAGAATAATGCCCAATCCACTTTGTAAAATCCTTTTTGGACAGCTTGATATATGAAACTCTGAACAAAAAAAAATAGATAGCATTATACAGGTTATGTGCAATCAATTTTTTTTTTTTGTACAGAAACCCCAGCACCCCCCCCCCCCCAATGGCACGCCTAACTTCCCAGAATAACCCCACACCCAGGAAGCTAGAAAGAACCCCAGGTCTCCTCCTTCGGCGTGCAATTGAACCGGGCAAAACTACCTCACGTTGCAGGCCCCAGCACAGCGGAGGATTAAGTCACTGGCATGGAATTGCGATCCCAATGGACGACCAGCGAGAATCGAACCCCCGACCTCTAGGAAGCCAGCGGAGCGACCTGACACTAGATCACCCTGGCAGGGGCCCGAGCACAATAGTCACCAGCAAGGAATTACAATCCCAATGGACAACCAATGAGAATCCAACCCCCAGCGCCTCTAAGAAGCCAGCAGAGCGATCTACCACTGAAACACCCCAGCGAGGGAGCAATCAACTTAAACACGGAAGTCAACTTAACAATATAACAATTCCAAATTTGCAATGTTCCAGGACAATGTGCTAAATTTCATGTGAATATATTTTGATCAATGATAAACAAAAAGCAAAATTTCTAATAATTTATCAACAGAAGATTCTTATAAGTGAAAAATGGGTCAAGAATCATCAAAAGTGTTGGGAGTCTGCGTCCCACATCATACTTATGGTCTGATGTGGTATTTATTATTCATTATAAAATAACTTCAAGGCCTCCCTTTAGAGATGCATTTTGGGTATTAGGTGGGGAGTGTTGGAGTCTGCATCCCACATCAAACTTATGGTATGATGTGGTCTTTATTATTCATTATAAAATAACCTCAAAGTATCCCTTAGAGAAGAACCTTGGGTATTGGGTCTCACCTCTCTTTTATCATTCCACAAAAAGAAACCAAAAAGACAGAAGCACCAAACAAAACCTAAAAGAACAGACTAATGCAAGTAATCAACATTCATATATCATGCAGCAGCTATAAGCTCTTACTGAATTGGACAATTTGAAGGACCGGTTTGATCCACTGCTTTGGGAACTGCTTAACCTTCTCAATAGCATGTTTCTCTGACACCAACGCTTCTTCAAAAGTCAAGTTAGCTTTCCCAGTAACTTTACAAGTCCAAACTCTTTTTCGGTAAAAATTAATCCGGTTCAAATATTCTCTGATGAAACAAGTTAAGCAAAGCAAAAATTGAATGCTTTATCTGTTAAATCACTGCAACATAAAAATAAATAGTGTAAAATTTGAGGGGCCCCATCATTCTATAAGCTCGAAATATTTAACTCATGAACAACTACTCAGTTCACAGTTTTTGGTCGCAGCTGCAAAGCTTCTTTCTATTGGTTTTCTAAGCTGCGTGGCCTGATTGGAGGATACTGATAATCCCGAAAAATCTCCTTGGTGAAACGCACTTGATAGACGAGTTCCCTGGGCTTCAGATCCTCCGGGGGTTCCAAAAGTACAAAGGGCTTCCGCTTCAAAAGAGGCATCTCTAGGATCTCTTTGGATTGGAGGACAATGGGGAGCAGTTGTAAAGCAAAATGCGGCAACACGAAACCCTAGAAACTGTGGGTTTTGAGTGAAGGGGGAGACAAAAACACAGCAACCACTGCAAAACTGAAACTCGTGAAAAAAAGATAAAAACTTATCAATAGCATTGAATCGCTGAAAATCAACAACCAACTCATAACAAATTTAAATTTAAGAGCAAAAGAGTTAACGGGCGGGGATGGAAATTGATACGGAAGAACGGCGTTATCGGATGAATTTTCCCGCCATAAACCGATTGATCTTAAACCATGACAATGAAGAAGAAATGAAATCAGAAAGATCGAGACAGGCGGAGATATCTTACTGAGTGAACCGATGAGAAAGTAAATAAGGGAAAATGGAGGCAGCGGCGCCGGCTGCGACGGGAGAGCGAAAGAGAGGGACTCAGAAATTTTGAAGCCAAGTGCAGAAGGCCCTTCGGCCGTGTCCACGGAGGGAATTTATATATTTATAAACGGGGAGCGCTTGTGCGTTTATCGTTATTTTTTAATTGATATGTCTACAATTCAAGAAATATTTATAAAAAAATTCAAAAAATAATTTTTTTTCAAAAATAATTTTTTTTTCAAAAATAAATGTTTTTTTTAATGCATTAAAAAATGTCTTGCACCATCGATGGAATATGAAAAATGACAATCATAATGATCTGAAATGAGAGAAATGTGAAGACAAAGAATCAATTTTCATTATTGTATCATTTCACATTTATAGGGTACAAGATATATAATTAGTTGTATGAATCATTGTTTGGATTTTAAGTAGATCCAACAACGATGATAATTCACTGTTGTAGTTATGTTCCTTAACAGTGCGTAAAAAAAGTTTTATCAATGCTAAAAAAGTGTTGATATTATAAGTGTTCACAAAAGTCAACGAATTTTATCAACACTAAAAATAGCGTTGATAAAATGGGTTCTTTGTTAGCGTTAATTTAACACTGATAAAGGGTCCCTTTATCAGCGCTCACTTATCACAGATAAAAGTCATGTTGCTGCATTATGTTGTTAGGATTAAAATACCCTCCAACATCAAATAGAGAATTTCATTAAAATTAAATTTAAATCACAAATACAAGAAAAAAACATTATATTATAAACATTTCAAATATATCAGTTTATATAATTACATTGGTGAGTACAACTTATCACAAACATTAAAAAACATCAATATTCTATTGTCTTTAGTCCCTAATCTCATCTCAAAATAGCCTGGTCGTGCTACTAGTAGTTGAACAAATCACTCCACCGCAAGCAAAAAAGTGCGCCGTATAAAAAAAAATTCTTATATTTGTAATATTGTAAATAAATAAATAAAATATAAATATGAAATGATACATTAATAAAATGACATTTAAACTTAAATCACACATTTTGAGTCATACCAGTCACACCATGTATCGGATTGAGCTGCAATTGGTTTTTGCAAGTCACAAATAACTTATGGATTATTGCTTTAAAGTATCAAAACAATCTGAATGTGTTTGCTCAGTTTTGAATATGTTACATGTGTTTTGAACTAAAGTGTCAGTTTTAAACTAAAAACATACACATCGAGTCATACCAAACACACCATGTATTGAATTGAGGTGCAGTTGATTCCTACACATTATAAATGACTTACGAATCATTGTCTTAAAATATCAAAGCAATCGAAATGTATTTCCTTGATTTTTAAGTATGTGACATGTGTTTTGAACTAAACTGTCAATTTTAAACTCAAAACATACACTTTAAATCATACCAGACGCACTGCATATCATATTGAGGTGCGGCTGATTCCTACACGTCACAAATGACTTATGAATCATTGTCTTAAAGTATCAAAATAATCTGAATGTGTTTGCCTAGTTTTGAGTATGTGATTTGTATTTTGAACTAAAATGTCAATTTTAAATACAAACACACACTTGAAGTCATGTCGGTCACACCGTGCGTCGAATTGACATGCAGTTGATTCCTAAATATCACAAACAACTTAAGGATCATTATCCTAAAATATTAAAATAATTTGAATGTGTTTGCTCGGTTTTGAGCATGTTATGTGTCTTTGTTACTAAAATGACAATTTAAACTGAAAACACGCACTTTGAGTCATACTGGTCACATCTTACGTTGATTTGATGTACGACTGATTCCTAAATGTCACAAATGATTTATTAATCTTTTTCCTAAAGCATCAAGATAATTCAAGCGTGTTTACTCATTTTTTAGTGAGTGACACACGTTTTGAACTAAAATGTCAATTTTAAAATGATAACATATACTTTAAGTCATACGGGTATACCGTGTATCAGATTGAGGTGCAACTGATTTCTACACGTCACAAATGACTTATTGTCACGAACCAGCCCGGGTACCCTGGTAACCCGATAACCGAGCCGGTCCTGACATAGCCCGAAGGGCGTTCCCGATCCCCACGGGTCGGCGACTAGCACCTGGCATCGTAAACATACAAGTGAGAACGATTTTGCCAAAGGAATGCAGAAGCAAAAGAAAACAATGCAGTATGCATGACATAAGAAACTCCACTGGGAGTGATGTACCAGAATACAACTTGGCATAAAAAGCCCAGAGTACTACAACCCAAGTACTAAAAATGGGAAAACAACCCCAAGGTCCCTAAGGACACAACTCACCAAGAGAAGATCAACAACTCGATCCACCTCCAAGAGATTCATTCCCTTTGCTCGAACCTGGAAGAAGGAAGTCTACAAACACCCGAAGGCAAAAGTAGGGTGTGAGCCTAAGCCCAGTAGGATACCATCAAAGATTCCGTAACAGATTCCAAATATGAATTATCCAAAGAAAAGCTTTCAACTTTCAAATAAACAGGTTTGACAATTCAAAATCATATTCTAACAAAATGTGCTATATATTTTCAAAGGATGGAAATAAATATTTCAAGCAAAGGCTTTACAAATGATGGAATATTTCTAAAAACAATGGCTTAAGTAAAACATTTATATAAAACAGTTTATATAAATTCAGCAGACATGTAAAGCAGTTCATAAGCATTGACATACATTTATATCTCAAATATAAACAAACAAGCGAGCAACATGGTCATCTGCCAAAAGGTACGATAGTATTAACCAGTTATAGGATTCAACACTCTCTATGTCAACTCAGCAAAATGTGTATACACATGTCCCTATGACACTGGCCAAAGGAGACTTGTCACCAACCTGCCGGAGATGTGACCCGCCGCAAGTATGTTTTAGAACGTTGTTGTAGCGTAGAGTGTATCCAAATAACTCACTAACTACCTAAGGCTTGCATGCGCTCTTACATGATGGGCGAACTATTTTAAGAATGCTAAAAATACGATCAATCACATTCTTCCATTTTCAAAAGTGCCAACTTCATTCCATTTAAAACCATAACAGGTTTTATTCAAAAACATGCCTTTTTCACAAGATAAAACCAATGAGTTTCTATCAAATCATTTAAAGCCATTTTCATAAGTTTGAAATCCATTCAAAACTAATTCCATCATTACACATTTCCTTTCCATAATTAAATTCAACAATTTAATTGAAAACATTTCCATTAAATCCACAATTTAAATTAAACAATTTAAATCAACCAATTTTCCATAAACACACCCAATTCAATGGAATTGGGGTTTTCCCAAATTTCTATGCCAAAACCATTTCAAATATCTCAATTCAATGGAATCGAGTTTTTATCAATTTAATTGAAAGAAACTCGAGCAATTGAATTTAAATCAATAATTGAAATAAATTAAGCAAATACATTGATAATAAATTTGGCAAGTTGGGACGGAACCACCTACCTCGAAGATTTTGACCAAAACCACAACGATCGAGAACGCTCAAGAAAACCGGGTTACTCCTTCAAGAACCCATCTTAGATCTCTTCTCCTTCAAGAACCCTCCTTAGATCTCTTCTCCTAGAAAGATCAAGAACAAATCTCATCATATTTGGTACCACACGCTTAGATCTACCCATAACAGGCGTAGATCTAAGAAATTGAGAGAAGAGGAGAAGTAGATCTAAGTAGATCTAAGAAACCAATCAAGAACGATGAAGAACGATCACTTACCTCAAGAATCCAGCTTCGATTCACCAAGAGGAGCCTTTAAATCGCCTTTGGAACGATGAGAGAACCTTCTATGACCTTAGGATAAGACAAATCCCGAGTTAGGGCCGCTTAGGAGGAGAAATGAGGTACTTAGAGGCAAAACTGAGTGAGATCCACAATTTAAGGATCTCATTTAAGTGGTTGCACGGTTAGTTCGCACGGTTTGACAAACCGTGCGCTAGCCATGCATTAGCTACTGCCTCAGCCACTCCTCTCGCATGGTTTAGCCACACGGTTAGACAAACCGTGCGATGACCATGCGGAAGCTACTATCTAGGTTTCAAGGTTGGCACAGTTTGGTCGCACGGTTTGTCAAACCATGCGCAAACCGTACACAACTCACTGGACTTTATCTTTCCTCAAAAATCCACCCAAACGCTCCCCAAGTCTTTAATCCAAAACGAAGGTACTTAGAAACATAAAAAATACCTGAAAACGTAACGTGCTGTTACAACCTCCCCACCATAAGATCTTTCTGCCCCCAGAAAGCCTATAAAGAAACCTCCACGTCAAAAAGATGAGGCCACTTCTCTCTCACTAGTGCCTCCCTTTCCCATGTCTCATGAGAATCAGAACCATGCTGTCATAGCACACGGACCATAGGTATCATTTTCCCATGAAGTACCTTGGTCTCAGAATCAAAAACCTTGACTGGTCGTTCAGTCATAGATAAATCTGGCTCAATCTCAAGATCACTCCAGCTCACAACATGAGATGGATCAGAAATATACTTTCGCAGCTGCGATACATGGAACACGTTATGTATCGATGTCAGTTGTGGTGGTAGAGCTAGACGATAAACAACCTTCCCTACAAGACCAGCAACCTCGAAAGGTCCCACAAAACGAGGAGCAAGCTTCCCTTGCCTCCCAAGCCGTCGATGACCTAATCGGGGTGAAACCTTCAAGAACACCTGGTCACCAACTGAGAACTCTAAAGGTTTACAGTGACGATCAACATAAGACTTGTACCGGCTCTGTGCTGACAACATTCTCTGACGAATCAACTGGATCTTAGGTGTCGTCTCTTGGACCAAACTCGGTCCTACAAAGAAACTTTCACCAATCTCCGACCAATATAAAAGAGATTTACAAGGACAACCATACAATGCCTCAAAAGGAGCCATTTTGATTGCAGACTGGTAACTATTGTTATAAGAAAACTCAACTAGCCTCAGATGATCATCCCAATACCCACCAAAGTTGAGAACACATGCACGGAGCATATCCTCAAGGATCTGAATAACTCTCTCTGTCTGGCCATCTGACTGTGGATGGTAGACTGTGCTCAAACGGACCTAAGATCCCAATGCCTCCTGAAGGCCTCTCCAAAAGTGATAAGTAAACTGAGGATCCATATCAGAGACTATAGTAGATGGAACTCCGTGCAAATGAACAACTTATTTCACATAGATATTTCCCAACTCCTCAACTTTGGTTGTATATCGAATAGGTATAAAGTGAGCTGACTTGGTCAGCCTATTGATAACAACCCACACCGCATTCTTCTTCCTCTGGGTTTGAGGTAACCCAACCACAAAGTCCATAGAGATTTCATCCCACTTCCATGTAGGAACTGGAAGTGGTTGAAGCAAACCCAAAGGTTTCTGGTGCTCGTCTTTCACCTACTGGCATGTATAACAATGAGATACAAACTCAGAAATGTCTCGTCTCATACTTGGCCACCAGAACTTCCGCCGCATTTCATAGAAAATTTTCGTGGTTCTTGGGTGTACAACCCATTGAGAGTTATGACAACCCCCCCATCACATCCTTCCTTGCCGCTAACGGCACAGCGTAACGGTTCTGATAAAACAGAACACCCTCTTTGGAGAACGACCACTGAGTGTCGATCTCCCCACCATAAAGAGAGTCCCTAATGCTATGGAATTCATCATCCAGTTGTTGTTCCTGAAGAATTAACTTGAGGAGAGCAGATGTCAACTAGACACTGGCTAAAGAAACTTCCTTCCCCTTACACTGAACTCCAATATTCAAATGAGCAAAAAGAGCCATTAAACTCCATTCTTCTGAAGATTCTTTCACAGACTGTGATGAAAGTTTCCTTATTAACGCATCTACAACTACATTCCCTTTTCCCGGGGTATAGGCAATGTCAAAGTCGAAAGATTTCAAGTACTCCACCCAACGTCTTTGGCGGAGATTCAAATCTTTATGAGAGAAGATATAACTCAAGCTCTTGTAGTCTGAATACACAGTAAAACTTTCTCCATAAAGGTAATGTCTTCAACACTTAAGTGCATACATTACAGCTGCAAGTTCAAGGTCATGGGTAGGATAGTTCTTCTCACGAGGCTTAAGCTGTCGAGACCCATAAGCAACAACATGATTACCCTGTATGAGAACACATCCCAAACCTGAACCTGATGCATCACAGAAGACCGCATAACCTATCCTAGCCTCAGGAAGATTTAACATCGGTGTAGTGGTCAAAAGACGCTTTAGCTTAACAAAAAAACTCTGGCAGTTATCATTCCAGGAAAACTTCACTCCCTTTTAAGTTAGAGCAGTCATTGGAGAAGCTAACTTTGATAAGTCTTTAACAAATCGACGATAATATCCTGCTAAGCCCAAGAATCTTTGAATCTCAAAAACATTTTGTGGTTGTTCCCAAGTCATAACAACCCTCACCTTCTCAGGATAAACTGATATTCCTTGTTATGACACCACATGTCCCAATAATTTCACTTACCGAATCCAGAAATCGCACTTTGAAAGCTTGACATAAAGACGGTGATTCCTTAGAAGACTCAGAACTGTTCTTAGATGATTCACATGATCCTCCTCAGACTTGGAGTATACAAGAATGTCATCCACAAAGACAACCACAAAAGTATCAAGATACTCACGGAAAACCTTGTTCATAAAATCCATGAAAACTGCAGGAGCATTTGTTAAGCCAAAGGGCATAATAAGGTACTCATAATGGCCATATCTACTCCGAAAAGCGGTCTTATTAATGTCAGATTCTTTTATCCTCAACTGATGGTAACCAGATCGAAGATCAATTTTTGAAAACCACTTTTACCCTTTCAATTTATCAAACAAATCATCAATTCTTGGTAGAGGATATTTGTTCTTTATCATGACTCGATTGAGCTTTCGATAATCAACACATAAGAGAAGAGAACTATCAGCCTTCTTGGCAAAGAGAACTGGTGCTGTCCAAGGCGACACACTCGGGCGTATAAATCCTTTCTCAAGAAGATCGTTTAACTGAGACTTCAATTCCTTTATTTCAGCTGGAGCCATTTGGTAAGAGGGAATATAAACTGGTTGAGTACCAGGCATTAATTCAATAGTAAAATCAACCTCTCCTACTGGTGTCAAACCAGAGAAGTCAGAAGGAAACACATTGGGAAACTCAACGACAACTGGAGGGAGATCACCACACAATTAATCTCTCTCTAGATCAAAAGCAAACACTGATATAACTTTCCCCAACTCTGTGAAAAAGGGTCCGGCTCTGCTTGAACTTGGGTCCCATTCTCTTTGAAAAACGAGAGACACACCACTAGGTGCAGTAAGGTAGACCCGTCGTAGATAACAATCAATCTGGGCTTTATTGGCAATGAGCCAATCCATCCCAAATATGACATCAAAAGATTTCATGTCGAGAACCAAGAAACTCCAAGCAAGCTCAACATCTGATAGAGAGAAGACACAAGAAGGACTACGAAGACTCTTCTCTCTCATTATACCAAGGGGTGTAGTAATATCCATCGCACAAGATAAAAGTTCCATAGGTAGATTAAGCAGATTAACAAGATGGGTTGAAATAAAAGAGTGAGATGAACCAGTGGTCTACGCTTGTCGTTGGTTGAAGTTTTATGCGTTCCAAATTAATTACCCATTCTTAGAACTTTAGTATATCATAAGTTCAGGGTTGATCCATAGGGAACCATGGCGTGCATGAATTTAATTGAGTTAATACTTAATTAGGTGAAGTATGCAAAGTTTAGAAATGATTGGGTTGATTTTTGGGTTTTGATTTAAACTAAACTGATTTACTTTGAAGAATGGATACAGTTTGAAGGAAAACAATGGGTAAATTTAAAAAGTTCTTAGAAATGGAAAGAAAAGATGTGTCGGGGCTGTGGTGAATAAGGAGTTCTTATGCAGATTGTTTAAATGGTTGTGCTGTTCATAATAATTCAATCATCCAGGATTTCATTTTGTTACAAGATTTCATTGGTCCGGTTCCTCTTGTTTGGAATTAGAGCAGTTGACTCCTTGGTCCGGTAGTCAATGTCCTTAATTCTTTATTACGTCTAGTCCATTACTTGAATCGGTGAAAACCTTCCAATGGTCATGAATGTTTGCACCGTTACTTTTCTTTTGTATCGCTGAGAATCCTTCCCTTGGTCCGGCTAAGAATTCTCAGTTATATTAGACAGTGGATTAAGAAAAGTAAGATGAATTACAACGATTCAAACACAACTATATAAAACAATATACAAATTATGATCCCATCATCCACAACCCCAACACAAGGGGTTTAGTTACACATATAATTTAGGAGAGAAACGACACACGTGATACCTGACGGATTCATCGTGTAAGCGTTGAGGTAGAGTATCGGAGGGTGGAATGGTGGAATAGCGGAATGACGGCACCTCGGTGGCTTCGGGAATGGTGGTAGCAGAGCTTCTTCCTCCTCCAATGGTTTTGAACCCCTGAAATCCGTAGGCCAAGGCCTCATTTTATAGAAAAATAAAGTACACGGCGTGTATAGAAAGTACACGCCGTGTACTTTTCGTCAACGCATTTTGGCGCCATTTTCTCCGCTGGCAGGTGGCCGAGCACGCCATTCTTGACTTTTGAACACGGCGCCGCCTGCAAGTTGAGTGAACACGGCGTGTAGTGCCGCCAGCCCCTCCTAGAATAGCAGACATGGCGTGTAAAATTTCAAACACGTCGTGTCTTCATCAACGACCACATGGGTGTGTGGACTTTTCTCTGCAACCACCACTTCTAAAAGGTGGTACACGACGTGTAGCGCCGCCCCACACGGCGTGCATCTCTGCCTAGAGACATGGGCGTGTACTCCCTACTTTGGTCCATGTCCTTTTCTGGATGTACACGACGTGTATAGAAAGTACACGCCGTGTAGTTTCAAAAATTTCACAAACTTCCCTTGATCCGTGTATTAAGTTAGAAAGCTCCTGCAAGTAAACATATTCACCAAAATCAAAGAATATGTTCATGAAACCACATATATTTTCTGAAAACATACTTTTATCTTTAATTATATATTTAGAAATGTATACACAAATTGGGTGCATCAAATTTCCCCACACATAGTCGTTTGCTTGCCCTCAAGAAAAATCTCAACATCTAATTAAGAGAGCCTATACTTTGAAAAGGAAGGTATTTAGTTAATCAAACGTATAACTGATAAAGTTATTGAGGAAAAATTCTAAAAGGAACAAACAAATTCAATTCATAAGATATTAAAATCATGCCTCATATATAATGTAATTAACTACTCTCATCCTCTTTCAACATATTGTTCAACCTTTCAAAAATAAGCATGCCACTTGATGATTTACCTTACCAGTTAAAATTACACTCCACACTCAAGATGTTTTTAATCGAAGTTATGCTCAATCCAAGGAATATACATTCTATCCATAGGTTTTCAAGATATCTTGTTCTCCATTTTAGAAAAATTGAATTACAAAAATCATGAGGGATTTGTCAATAAGGTTTAGATGTTTCTGTGGCTAAGGGTTGGTAGGTTCAGATGTGAAAATAAATTCTGAGGCTTGAAAAATGATGGCTAATTCCTTTAAACAACATTGCATGATATTTAAAGTAAAGCTCATTGAAAATACATCCTTCAAAAGCCCAGTCAAATGATTTTGTAATCGTTACAAACTCCCTTAGGTAAGTAGGGTTTATGGGAAAATAAGTAGCAAATAAGTATAAGGTCCCCTCGTTGTTTTTTTTAAAAACAACAAAACACAAGGGCATCCCTTATGAATACAATGAGTACATGTTTGGAACCCATTCTGCCCCAAATAATCAAGAGGCACTCCCCCACACTTTATTTCATGGCTGTACAAAAATATGCCATGTATTGCCAACTCCCTCTTTAAAGCTTAAATGAATAATCATGTAAAGTTTAAAAATAAATAGGGTAGGAAGGGAAATAGGCTTGTAATGTGGCTTCCTATAAAGGTTTTTCATGGCTTAAATGGGCTTAATGATGATTAAATGTAGGGTAGGTCTCAAGATAAAGGGGTTGAAACAATATAATGCCTCAATCATGTTAAAGTAATTCAAAAATTTCTTCATATTTCGAAAAGAAAAACTTGCAAATTCTGGTAGTGATGCATATCCTAAGAATCTCTCAAGAAAGAGGGTATTAGAAAAGAAATACAAAAAAGGGTTTAGAATACCTATCAGGAGTGGAAAAAATAATAAAGGGACAATCGGGTCATGACATGCATATAAATGATTAGCCTAATTAATGTAATTTAATCAAGGATGAAAGGTTGTAATTGAAATTATATCAGCAATAATTTTTAAAATACTTAAAAACTAAAAAGCATGTAACCTTTCTAAAAGTTCCTACTGATAACTCTAGCATTTATAAGACTTATTAACAAAAATTGTTTTACATTTACAAATATAGAGTCTAATAATGATGTCTCCTAGGTTAGTTTAAGGGCAAAGACTAAGGTGAAAGATATAGATGCTCCCCCACACTGAACACTGCACATGGTCCACCAAGTGAAACACCAAGGTAAAGGATAGGCAGTAGGGAGAAATGGGGGACAAAAGGAGGGAAAGTAGTGGAAGAAGGAAATCCAAAAAGAAAGAAAATAGAAATGGAAAAATACTCCCCTCGTGAAAAGTGATGCCCAAAGCGTGCCATGCCTGTACCTGTGACTGTCGAGAAAAAGAAAGAAGACTACAAATAGGCATAACATCACAACACAGAAAATGACAGAAGAGATATAGAAGAGAAAGGAAAATGTCACTATCATGGGGTCGCCTCAGGGAAGGCATCATCCAGTAAAGAATCGTCCGGGAGAGATGGCGCAGGAGCCGTGGAAGGGTGTGGCTCTGACTCAGCATCGGGAAGGGTAGCTGAAGAAGGAGGAGCCGTAGGTGCTAGACTCGGGATCGGAAGCTCAGCAGCAGGCCCTGGCCCGGCAGAAGTGGCAGCAACAGAGCTCACCGTAGCCATCAGAACAGAAGCTATGGCTGGTGCAGGAGACGGCGGTGGAGCAGCAACAGAAGGGCCAGGAACAGAGGCAGGGGCTGGTGGCGGAGGCAATGGAACACCAAGATGCTGAGCAATATGTAACAACAGATGCTCCATCCAGTCCTGGCGGCCGTCCAGACGAATCAAATGGCGCGCAATGGTGTCCTGGCGGCCGATGATACGAGCCAACTGTTGCTCCAGCGTGGCTAGGCAGAGGGAAATGGCCGGATCGACCGAGGGTGCGGGGGTAGGTGGGATGAGATATGGGACAGAAGAAGGAAGGTCAGAAGAAGTGGGGTCAGTAGGAGTTGGGTGAGGGGGAGAAACTGGAGGAGGTGGGGAAGGAGGGGCAGGGTCAGCAGGTGGGGCAGGGTCAGCAGGTGGGGCAGGGTCAGCAGGTGGCGGGGCTCGAGCCTGAGCAAGGATGTTGGCACCCCCCTGCTTCCGGACCAATCCCATGCGAATGAGCATGAGGAAGTCCATCCGCTGGGGTGAAAATAACAAGTCATGAGGTAATGAGGTCTCGAATACCCCCCAAGTGGTGGGCAAGACGGGTGGTGTAAAACCCGCCGTTCAGGTTGCCCGGATGGCCGGTAAACATGGAGTGAAAATAGGAGGCAGTAAGAAAGGGGAGGTCTGGGTAGGCGTGCCAGATGACACAGGTAAGAAGCTCCATGTCACGGCCGGTCACGACCCCCATATCCTCATGGTGGGGGAAGAGTATGGCGCTGAAGCACCGGTGGGTGAAGCGAAGGACGGGATCGACTATAATAGTGCTCTTTTGATAAGTGGGGGAGTACCGGTGGTCAGGCCCAACGATCTCCCGCCACATGGCAATGAGGTCAGAGCGCTCGGGTCGGGTCAAGTAAGAAACGGGGGGTGGGGTGAAAGGATGAGGGTAGAAGCCACACCCTCGGCCGAACTCTATCATCGTCAGAGAAAAACATCGGCCGCCTAGCCGGAATCGAACTAATGGCACCACATAGCCAGAGGTCTCTTGGTACTCCGCTCCATCGAACTCAAAGGAGGCTGCAAACTCCAAAAATAAATCTCGAAACACAGGAGTGCTGACCTGGAAAATCTCGAGGAGTGCGGTGTGCCCGAGAAGTACTTCAAACTCCTCCCAAATACCGAGCCGCTGTGGAATGCTGTTGTCAAGGTACCGACTACTCAATGGTATCGGCCGACGAGAAAAGCATCGGATCCTGTTGTAGGTGAGGTCGGTAACCGGGAATACCGTGCAGGGATAGGGAGCACCTGCGGGTCCCGGCCCAGGTGCCGGTGCAGCAGCAACATCTGGATCTGGAGGTGGATCCGCCGAAGAAGAAGGTGGCTTGGTGGAAGGGGTGCTCGAAGAGGGACCAACTACTGAGGATGATGGTACAACGGAAGTGGCAGCTGGTGCAGTAGAAGGAGGCCCCGCCTCATCTGAGGGAGTGAGTGGCGGCAGAATGGCCAACAGAGGGAGCTCAAAGATCGGAGTGGCTGGGTCCGGCTGCGTAGGTGGTCGGAGTCGGATCCGATGAAAACTGGACTCCTCGCCCTCAGTGGCGGAGGCTGGCCGCTTCCCACACGAATGATCATGATCTGCTATATCATGAAAAGAAAAAGAAAAATAAAACAAAAGAAAATAAAAGAAAATAAAACAAAGCAAATGTGAGAAAACTGGAAAATAAAAGTACACGGCGTGTAGGCCAGAGTACACGACGTGTAGTCAGAAATGGAGAGTATCCTGTGTTCTCTGGAAAGACACGCTGAGGGTGGAAAGACACAATGTAATAGGGCACGACGTGTACCGAACATACACGCCGTGTTCACATCAAAGTGCAGGTGGTCGTGTAACAAATGACACGGCCATGTTTTTATCAGTTTTGAGAAAACAATACACGCCGTGTAGTTTATGGACACTACGTGTACTGCACACGAATAACATGGCCGTGCAGAGGGGGAGACACGGGCCGACCACAGATATAGAGGACATGGCGTGTACCGAACATACACGCCGTGTTCTGGAACATGGGGTGACAGACCGTGTTATGTGCCACACACGGAGGGGCCAACAAAAACAACGGACACGGTGTGTACCAAACACACACGCCGTGTAAATGAAAATGGTGTGTGAGACCGTGTGCAAAAGTGTACGCGGGCACGATGAAACAGACACAGTGTGTACCGAACATACACACCGTGTATATTCAAATTTCTGAAAATTCATTCTGAGGCCATGTTCAAACGTACACGGCGTGTGTTCTTCATTTTGTGGTCGTGTACTGCCGGAAGCCGAACGGTCGGCCGATCCAAAAAACACCCTAAACGAGTCTAAAAATTTGAAACAGAGGGTGTAGAATGGTGTACCTGGATCGAGGATCACAATGTGAGAGGAATCAGAACTTAAAACACCCCAAATCGACGGATTTAGAAAAAGGGGGTTCGGACGGCGTTTGGGAGAAGAAACGGGAAGAAGGGGAAGAATGGGACGACCGTGCAATCATGGCCTCAAGCCGGGTGGCCCACGACTTTTATAGCCGAGGTACACGGTGTGTATAGAAAGTACACGCCGTGTATTTTTTTTTTAAGAAAAGTAAAAAATTTAATTATTATAGTAAACTATATAATAATTATTAAAAATAGAAATATTGAAAAATTATATTATACATAAGCCGATACATGACGTATATCGGGAAATACACGTCGTGTATTTTAAAATAAGAAAAAGAGTAGTACAAACTTTGGTCCGGTGCTTTGGGCGGGATTCGAATCGGCGATCATCCGATTCGAACGGACGCCCTCACCCACTGGAGCAAAGGTTGTTCTGCTGTTCATATTTATTATATATATATATTTATTCTATACGGTTTATACACACGGAAAGAAAGAAAAGCACGGCGTGTGGTTTTTATTTATGAAAGGATGGGGGTGAAGCGGGGAGATTAGCGCGATTTGAAACCGGGTCCTGTGAACCTGGTGTCGAGACTTTTCCAATCCGCCAACTTCACCTGCATGTAAGTTCTTATTTTTAAAACATTTTTATTTATATTTTAAAAATCATGGCGCACACGGCGTATATCGGAGTACATGTCGTGTGGTTTAATTAAAAGAACAAATGATGGAAATGGGACGGTTGTCTGGATTCGAACCCGGGTCTTTTGAAACCGGATTACGATTTTAGACAACCAGCCCATCCCCATCATGGGTTTTATTAAACACATTTATATATATATATATATGGATTAAAAATACTACACACGTCGTGTAATTAAAAAGGAGTAACCCCGTGCCGAAGGTAGGTCAGGAGGATTCGAACCGAGGACGACTCAAATAAAATCCAGTGACTTTGCCATCGGCACCGGCATCATCCCTAGTTATTGATTTTTTATTCTAGAGATTTATATTATTAAGTTTACAAATGAAAAAGACTTAGTACATGCCGTGTGTATAAGTGGGACATGATGTGTAACCTCTGGGTTGCCTCTGAGGAAGCGCCTTTGTTTTAGGTCGTTGGCTCGACCTACTTACCTTGCTTACCGGAGGAGCATGGTGGACAACATTCCCACCATGTTATCTGTAGGATGGTAAGCTTTCAAGTGCTGCCCGTTTACCTTGAATGGTTGACCATCTTCTCCAGAAATTTCTACCGCTCCGTGATGGAATACGCGGATAACATGGAATGGTCCCGACCAGCGTGACTTTAACTTCCCTGGAAATAAGCATAGACGAGAATTAAAGAGAAGTACCTGATCACCGGGTTGGAAAGATTTTCGTGATATCATCCGGTCATGAATGGCTCTTGTCTTCTCCTTGTACAACTGGGCATTCTCGTATGCCTCTAATCGGATCTCATCTAGTTCCGACAGTTGGAACTTCCGTTTCTCATCAGCTGCCTTCAGATCAAAATTTAGGGCTTTGACGGCCCAGTAGGCTTTGTGTTCCAATTCTACTGGAAAATGGCAGGGCTTTCCATAGACGAGGAGGAACGAGGACATTCCCAATGGTGTTTTGAAAGCAGTCCGATATGCCCATAAGGCATCATCTAACTTCTTGGACCAGTCCTTCCGTGAAATGTTCACTGTTTTTTCTAGGATCTGCTTGAGCTCTCGATTAGAGAGCTCTACCTGTCCACTAGACTGGGGATGATATGGTGTCCCCATCTGATGTTTTACTCCATACTTCGACAGTATTCCTCTCATAAGTGTGTTGTCGAAGTGGGTCCCTCTATTGCTGATCAGTACTCGTGGAACTCCAAACCTTCTAAAAATATTTTTCTTTAAGAAATTTATGACTACCTTGGCTGTGTCGTGAGCTGTAGCAATAGCTTCCACCCATTTGGAGACATAGTCAACGCAGACCAGGATGTAAGTGTTCCCAAAAGATGGGGGAAAAGGACCCATGAAGTCTATGCCCCAGACGTCGAAAATCTCGACCTCCGGGATGGGGTGATGAGGCATCTCGGCTCTACGTCCCACATTACCCGTCCTCTGGCACCGATCGCAACAGGAAACAAAGGCCCGGGCATCTCTATGCATAGTGGGCCAGAAAAATCCAGACTGTAAGATTTTAGCTATGGTACGGTCCGGGCCATGATGTCCTCCTACTAGTGAGGCGTGACAGAACTCTAGGACACCGTGAACTTCATTCTCCGGGATGCAACGACGGATCACTCCATCTGCACAGGATCAGAATAGCAGAGGATCCTCCCAGAAGTACCTTTTCACATCAGAGAAAAATATTTTCCTTTGCTGGAAGGAGAGGTCGGGATGAACGACACCTGTAACCAGAAAATTAGCTATATCAGCATACCATGATCGAAGTGTTTCACTGATCGAAAAGAGGTGCTCATCAGGAAAATCCTCCCTGATCTCCCGATCTTCTTCCTTCTCCAAGTGTGGAAACTCGAGGTGGGAGAGATGGTCAGAAATGAAGTTCTCACTCCCTTTCTTATCCCGGATCTCAAGATCAAATTCTTGTAGGAGTACCCAGCAGATTAATCGGGGCTTCGCATCTTTCTTGTTGAGTAGGTACTTTAGTGCTGCATGGTCAGTATAAACAATAACTTTAGACAACACTAAGTAATAACGAAACCTTTCAAATGCAAAAACCACTGCAAGCATCTCCTTTTCTGTGGTAGTGTAGTTGATCTGTGCCTCATTGAGTGTCCTTCTGGCATAATAGATAGGTCGGAAAATCCGGTCAAGGCGCTGGCCCAAGACTGCCCCCACTGCGTAGTCGCTCGCATCGCACATCACCTCAAATTGTTCCTCCTAGTTGGGAGAAATCATAACTGTAGCTTCCACAAGGTGTTGCTTCAGATGCTCAAAAGATCTGACACAATGGTCATCGAACTCAAATATGGCATCCTTGGTTAGAAGATTGGTGAGGGGTTGGGCTATTTTGGATAAGTCGCGGACAAACCTCCTGTAAAATCCTGCATGCCCCAGGAAGCTACGGATGGCACGGACGGAAGTCAGTATTGGTAGTCGTGAAATGACTTCAATCTTCGCCAGGTCAACCGCTATCCCCTTCTATGAAATTCTGTGGCCAAGGACTATGCCACTTTGCACCATGAAATGACACTTTTCACAGTTCAAGACTAGGTTAGTGTGCTCACATCGTTCCAAAACAAGCTCTAGGTGTTGTAAACAAATGGTGAATGATTTTCCGTAAACGGAAAAATCATCCATGAATACCTCCAGGATTTGTTCCGCCATGTCATGGAAGATGGCCAGCATATAGCGCTAGAAGGTGGCGGGGGCATTACACATGCCAAAAGACATCCTTCGATAAGAAAATGTGCCATATGGGCAAGTGAAGGTGCTCTTTTCCTGATCCTCCGGAGCAATGGAGATTTGGTTGTAACCGGAAAAACCATCGAGGAAGCAATAGAAGTTCTTCCCTGCTAGCCTCTCTAGCATTTGATCCATGAATGGCAAGGGGAAGTGATCTTTTCTTGTTGCATCGTTCAACTTCCAGTAATCCACATAGACTCACCAGCCCGTGATAGCGCGTGTAGGGATGAGCTCGTTCTTTTCATTTGAAATCACAGTGATACCCCCCTTTTTGGGTACCACTTGGAGAGGACTCACCCACAGACTATCTGAGATGGGATAGATGATGCCTGCATCCAATAATTTTATCACCTCCTTCTTTACAACTTCCTTCATGGGAGGATTCAAGCGCCGTTGTGGTTGCTGAGATTACTTGGCACCCTCTTCAAGTAGCACCTTGTGAGTACAAATGGTAGGGCTGATGCCCTTTAGATCAGCGACTGTCCACCCAATAGCATGCTTCCGTTGTTTGAGAACCTGCAGAAGTGCATCTTCCTACTCCTGTGATAGTTCTGCATTAAGTATAACAGGCAAAGTTTGATTGGGTCCTAAATACCCATACTTGAGAGAAGATGGAAGAGGATTCAGTTTGAGATTAAGTGCCTTTAAAATCGAAGGCACAAGTGGCTGCACCTTGCCCCGTTCCAAACTATCAGGAACAACTGCATGCTTCCAATAGTGGCCTACCTGGCCTTCTATGAATTGCAAATCTTCTGGCGGTTCTTCTAATAGAATATCTGGATTAGTTAAGTTATTCGAAATAAAAGAACATACCAGTTCATCCCCTTTGTCTCTAAAATGATTATCCCTGGTGGAAACTACATAACAGTCCTCATGCTCTGATAAGGAAGTATGTTTGACAACTTTGAGGATGTTATAGGAAACTCTTTCATCACCTACCCAAAAAATCAACTCTCCTTGGTGCACATCGATCAGTACCTTCCCAGTTTCCAAGAAAGGCCTTCCAAGTATAAGAGGTGCTTCCTGGTCATATCCCATGTCGAGGATGATGAAATCATCAGGGAGAATCAGCCTACCCACCTTGACCAGTACGTCCTCAAGTAGTCCCTTCGGGTGCTTGATGGATCGATCAACAAGTTAAAGGGCGGCGCGGGTAGGCTTGAGCTCGTGGAGTCCCAACTTCTTGAAAACTCCGAGGGTCATAAGGTTCACGCTAGCCCCTAAGTCACAGAGGGCCTTCCCAAACTCGCAGGATCCAATAGTACAAGGAATGGTGAAACTACCTGGATCTTGGAGTTTGTGAGGAATGGAATGTTGAACCACTGCGGATCACTCCTTCGTTAGTGCAATAACGCCCAAATCCTCCATCTTCCTCTTATTCGAGAGGATTTCCTTCATGAATTTGGTGTATGTTGGCATTTGTGTCAGGGCTTCCACAAATGGTATGTTGATGTGTAGCTTCTTGAAAACATCCATAAATTTTCTGAATTGGTGGTCCAACTTCCTCTGCTTCAATATTTCCGGAAAGGGTAAGGCAGGCTTGAATGGTTGGATTACTTCCTTTTCTTTATTTTTCAAAGCCTCCTTCTGCGGGATTTTGGATGATGAGGGGTCGGTATTAGTACCTTTTTCTTCAACAGTGGGTGTGGATGCACCTTGCTGTTCTGATTGGTTCTGGTGGAGCTCTTTTCCACTCCGGAGCATGATAACATTGGCCTCCTCCCTTGGGGTTATTTTCGGTGTTCCCTGGTAGTGTACCGGACTGCCTCCCTGAGAGTTGATTTTCCAGCTAGCCAATCTGATTCTCCAAGCCTCGAATCGAGGCTTCCTGATTCTGGAACCGAGTCTCAGCAGTAGATATGAATTTAGTCATTAGATCCTCTAACCTTGAGGTGTTCTCCTGCTGAGGTGGTTGTTGAGACGGTGGAGGAGGTGGCTGTTGTGGATGCTGTGGACGAGGGTTTTGATACCCTTGTTGCTGATAAGGACCCTGCTGGGGTTGTTGCGGCCTTTGGAATTGGTTCTGATATGGAGGTTGGTTGTAGTTGGGCGGTCGCTGGGGCAGAGGATTCTGCTGTTGTTTGCCCCAACCTATGTTCTGTTGATCTCGCCATGCCGGGTTCTGGTACTGCTGGTACTGGTTGGGCCCTCGATTTTGGGCAACATAACTCACCTCGCTCGTCGAGGGGCCTCCAGCCGATCCCGGGCATTCTCCCATGATGTGGTTATCACCACAATCGCCACATGCTGGATGATGCACCACATGAACTTGAGATGCTCCTTTGAGGTTCAATGCGTCGATTTTCTTGGACACAACATCCAACTGAGCAGCTAACATAGTGGTAGCGTCAATATTGTGCATACCTCACTTTTGAGTCCCCTGCTCGGAGTGCCACTGGAAGCTGTTGGCTGACATATCTTCCAGTAGTTCGAATAGTTCTTCGGGGGACTTCCGCATCACCGTACCTCCAGCAACAGTGTCCACCACGGACTTGGTATTTGTGGTAACTCCTCCATAGAAGGTCTGGACTTGCATCTAGAGTGGGAGTCCGTGATGGGGGCATTTTCATAACATCTCCTTAAAGCGTTCCCAGGACTCGTACAATGACTCGGAGTCGTGCTGCTGGAAGTTATGAATCTCATTCCAGAGTGTCACCATCTTGGATGATGGGAAGTACTTGGAAAGGAACGCCTGGGCTAGCTCCTCCCAAGTGAGGATAGATCGTTGTGGCAGCCCCTTGATCCAGTCCTTTGCCTTATCCCATAGAGAAAAGGGAAATAGGCGAAGACGGATGGCGTCCTCGGACACGCCATGGTACCGAAAGGTGTCACAAATCTCCAGAAAGTTGGAGAGATGGTCGTTCGGATCCTCGTTGGCCAGGCCTCCAAATTGGACTGTGTTCTGGATCAGCTGCGTGATAGCAGGCTTGATCTTGAAGTGCTGGGCCTAGACCGGAGGACGAACGATGCCCGTATCAGCTCCGTGAATCGATGGAAGTCCGTACTACATAAGGGTACGTCTTGGAGGTTGTTGTTGATGGGGGTGGAGCTTGCATAAACTGCTCCTGAGAGGAAAAGTATGGCCGTGGGAAGAGTTGTTGCGGCGGCCGTTGGTAATCCCTTGAGAGGAATTCCATGAAGGCTCCAGGAGGTTGCTCCGGTAGACCAGTAGTGGGAGGCTGCTGGTCTTGGTACTGATGCTCAATCGCAGCATCTACGGCTGGTGCTCCCTCTTCCTTGTTCGCCATAGGTCTTTGTAGATGGTTGTGAGTTTCTATCTGTGTATGCCGACGATGAAGCAAGGTCCGTTCGATTTCCGGGTCAAGCGGAACTAATTCCGAAGACTCGACACTTCTGGATCGTGTAAAGCGTCGAAACATACACTTGAAGCGCTACACAACACAAAAACGAACACCAGGCGTAAAAGGGAAAAAATAAAGAAAATTTGAATTTAGATTTAGAAAAGAGATTTTTGATATATTTTTTTTGATTTTTATGTTCACTTAAATCAATTATTAACACAATTTAAATTTTAGCACTAAACGGGGTCCCCGACAACGACGCCAAAATTTGGTCTACGCTTGTCATTGGTTTAAGTTTTATGCATCCCAAATTAATTACCCGTTATTAGAACTTTAGTATAGCATAAGTTCGGGGTCGATACACAGGGAACTATGGCGTGCATGAATTTAATTGAGTTAATACTTAATTAGGTGAAGTATGCAAAGTTTAGAAATGATTGGGTTGATTTTTGGGTTTTGATTTAAACTAAACTGATTTACTTTGAAGAATGGATACAGTTTGGAGGAAAACAACGGGTAAATTTAAAAAGTTCTTAGAAATGGAAAGTAAAGACGTGTCGGGGCTGTGGTGAATAAGGAGTTCTTATGCAGATTGTTTAAATGGTTGTGCTATTCATAATAATTCAATCATTCAGGATTTCATTTTGTTACAAGATTTCCTTGGTCCGATTCTTCTTGTTTGGAATTAGAGCAGTTGACTCCTTGGTCCGGTAGTCAATGTCCATAATTCTTTAGTACATCCAGTCCATTACTTGAATCGGTGAAAACCTTCCAATGGTCATGGATGTTTTCACTGTTACTTTTCTTTTGTATCGCTGAGAATCCTTCCCTTGGTCCGACTAAGAATTCTCAGTTATATTAGACAGTGGCTTAAGAAAAGTAAGATGAATTACAACGATTCAAACACAACTATATAAAACAATATACAAATTATGATCCCATAATCTACAACCCCAACACGAGGGGTTTAGTTACACATAGAATTTAGGAGAGAAACGACACACGTGATACCTGACAGATTCATCGTGTAGGCATTGAGGTAGAGTATCGGAGGGTGGAATGGTGGAATAACGGAATGAAGGCACCTCGGTGGCTTCGGGAATGGTGGTAGCAGAGCTTCTCCCTCCTCCAATGGTTCTGAACCCCTGAAATCCGTAGGCCAAGGCCTCATTTTATAGAAAAATAAAGTACACAGCGTGTATAGAAATTACACGCCGTGTACTTTTCGTCAACGCGTTTTGGCGCCATTTTCTCCGCTGGCAGGTGGCCGAGCACACCGTTCTTGACTTTTGCACATGGTGCCGCCTGCAAGTTGAGTGAACACGGCGTGTAGCACCGCCATACACTATGTGTAGCGCTGCCAGCCCCTTCTAGAATAGCAGACACGGCATGTAAAAGTTCAAACACGTCGTGTCTTCATCAACGGCCACATGGGCGTGTGGACTTTTCTCTGCAACCACCGCTTCTAGAAGGTGGTACATGACGTGTAGCGCTGCCCCACACGGCGTGAATCTCTTCCTGGAGACATGGGCGTGTACTCCCTACTTTGGTCCGTGTCCTTGTCTGGATGTACACGACGTGTATATAAAGTACACGCCGCGTAGTTTCAAAAATTTCACAAACTTCCCTTGATCCGTGTATTAAGCTAGAAAGCTCCTGTAAGTAAACAGATTCACCAAAATCAAAGAATATGTTCATGAAACCACAGATATTTTCTGAAAACATGCTTTTATCTTCAATTATATATTTGGAAATGTATACACAAATTGGGTGCATCAACCATTATCAAAAAGAGTTGTCACTAAAGACAAAGCTATAGTAATGGTACCTCTCACAGTTGCAGGACCTGCATCAGCTACCTCTGGAAACTCATCCACTGTGTGAAGAAGCTTTGTTCCAGATGCCTGTGGCTATAACCCTTTTGTACGTGAAGCATTTGATTGCCACATAGTATTTAGAGGTGTTGATGATCCTGTTCCACTACGTGGAGTAGAGAAGTGATGGCATAATCTCTGTAAGTGCCCTAAGAATCCTCAGGAGCTACAGTTCTTGGGTGACTCAGTGCAAACCCTCTTATAATGTCCTGGCTTTCCACACTGATAGAAAGTCAAAGAAGCCCCTCCTGGTGGTACCGGAGGTCTGGAATGACTCTGTTGTTGAGAACTGCTATGAGAAATGTCGTGTTTCTGTTTTCCTTTAAAGGAACCAACACTGCCACTAGGAGGGAAAAGAACCTCCTTCAACCCTGACTTTCCTACCAGGTCCATCTCAACCATCATGGCCCTATCCAGCACATTAGCATAAGTGGGTAGCTTTAGTAAGAAAACCTGAGAACAGATATCTGATCGAAGTCCCAACTCGAATCGTCGAGCCTTCATCCTCTCATTAGATACAATCTCAGGATCAAACTGTACCAACTCAGAAAAGTGATTTGAGTACTTAGTCATAGTTTTATTGGCCTACTCAAGCTTGAAAAACTCCACAGCCTTGTCCAACACCATTGATTCTGGATAGAACTGGTTATTGAAAAGGACCCTAAAGTCTTTCCACTCCAAACCCTCATATTTCCCGGCCGTCACCATTGTGTCCCACCATATCCTACTTGGTCCCTCTAGCACAAAGGTGGCACACTTCACCTTGATCACATCAGGTGTCTCCAAGAACCCAAACAGACGTTCAATCTTACTCAACCATTCCTTAGCATGTTGAGGGTCAGTGAAGTCTTTGAAAACTAGTGGCTTCTGGCGTAGGAACTCTTGAGAACGAATTCAGAGAAAAACATTGTGAGGATCTATAGCTGGAGTCTGAACAAGAACTGTAGGTGGTGCATGTCTTAGAGCTTGGACAATGTGAACAATTACCTCAACCAGACTCGGATCCACAATAGGACTCGCTTGCTGAGATTCAGCAGCAACCACTTTTTGGATCCTATTCTCACGTCTTCTCAGAGGCATGTTGCTACACAACATAAAAAGAAATTTGATTAACACTCAAATAGAGTAACAAGGAAAACTATTCTTAATAGAAGGAATAAACAAGATTTGGATTCCACTCCATCCAAATCAAAACAGGGAAAATACTAGAACTAATCCACAAGTCGTATTTCCTTAACCAACCCTGGTGACTTAAGGTTCATTATGGTGAGAGATGTCCAGGAACTCAATCACAACTACCTCCTAAGTCCCGATAAGAATACTCAAATGCATACTGTCATCAAATCAAGATGATCAACCTCCCTTTGATACCATTTTGTCAGGAACCAGCCCGGGTACCCTGGTAACCCGATAACCGAGCCGGTCCTGACATATCCCGAAGGGCGTTCCCGATCCCCACGGGTTGGCGACTAGCACCTGGCATCGTACAACATACAAGTGGGAACGATTTTTCCAAAGGAATGCAGAAGCAAAAGAAAATGAAGTAGTATGCATGACATAAGAAACTCCACTGGGAGTGATGTACCAGAATAAAACTTGGCATAAAAAGCCCAAAGTACTACAACCCAAGTACTAAAAATGGGAAAACAACCCCAAGGTCCCTAAGGACACAACTCACCAAGAGAATATCAACAACTGGATCCACCTCCAAGAGATTCCTTCCCTTTGCTCGAACCTAGAATAAGGAAGTCTATAAACACCTGAAGGAAAAAGTAGGGTGTGAGCCTAAGCCCAGTAGGATACGACCAAAGATTCCATAATAGATTCCAAATATGAATTATCCAAAGAAAACCTTTCAACTTTCAAATAAATAGGTTTGGAAATTCAAAAGCATATTCTAACAAAATATGCTATATATTTTCAAAGGATGGAAATAAATATTTTAAGAAAAGGCTTTAAAAATGATGAAATATTTCTAAAAACAATGGATTAAGTAAAACATTTATATAAAACAGTTTATATAAATTCAGCAGGCATGTAAAGCAGTTCATAAGCATTGGAATACATTTATATCTCAAATATAAACAAACAAACGAGCAAAATGGTCATATTCCAAAAGGTACGATAGTATTAACCAGTTATAGGATTCCATACTCTCTATGTGAACTCATAAAAATGTGTATACACACGTCCCTATAACACTATCCAAAGGAGACTCATCACCAACCCGTCGGGGATGTGACCCTCCACAAGTATGTTTTAAAACGTTGTTGTAGCGTAGAGTGTATCCAAATAACTCACTAACTACCTAAGTCTTGCATGCGATCTTACATGATGGGCGAACTATTTTAAGAATTCTTAAAATACAATCAATCCCATTCTTCCATTTTTAAAAGTGCCAACTTCATTCCATTTAAAACCATAATAGGTTTTATTCAAAAACATGCCTTTTTCACAAGATAAAACCAATGGGTTTCTATCAAATCATTTTAATCCATTTTCATAAGTTTGAAATCCATTCAAAACCAATTCTATCATTACACATTTAATTTCCACAATTAAATTCAACAATTTAATTGAAAACATTTCCATCAAATCCATAATTTAAATTAAAAAATTTAAATCGACCAATTTTCCATAAACACACCCAATTCAATGGAATTGGGGTTTTCCCAAATTTCTATGCCAAAACCATTTCAAATATCTCAATTCAATGGAATCGAGTTTTTATAAATTTAATTGAAAGAAACTTGAGCAATTGAATTTAAATCAATAATTGAAATAAATTAAGAAAATACATTGATAATAAATTTGGCAAGTCGGGATGGAACCACCTACCTCGAAGATTTTGACCAAAACCACAACGGTCGAGAACGCTCAAGAAAACCGGGTTGCTCCTTCAAGAACCCACCTTAGATCTCTTCTAATAGAAAGATCAAGACCAAATCTCATCATACTTGGTACCAAACACTTAAATATACCCATAACGGGTGTAGATCTAAGAAACTGAGAGGAGAGGAGAAGTAGATCTAAGTAGATCTAAGAAACCAATCAAGAACGATGAAGAACGATCGCTTACCTCAAGAATCCGGCTTCGACTCACCAAGAGGAGCCTTTGGATCGCCTCCGGAACGATGGGAGAACCTTCTATGACCTTAGGATAAGACAAATCCAGAGTTAGGGCCACTTAGGAGGAGAAAAGAGGTACTTAGAGGCAAAACCGAGTGAGATCCACAATTTAAGGATCTTATTTAAGTGGCCGCACAATTAGTTCGCATGGTTTGAAAAACCGTGCGCTAGCCATGCGTTAGCTACTACCTCTGCCACTCCTCTCACACGGTTTATCCACACGGTTTATCCACACGGTTAGACAAACCACGTGCTGACCGTGCGAAAGCTACTGTCCAGGTTTCAAGGTTGGCACGGTTTGGTCGCACGGTTTGTCAAACCAAGCGAAAACCGTGCACAACTCACTGGCCTTTATCTTTCCTCAAAAATCCACCCAAATGCTCCCCAAGTCTTTACTCAAAAACTAAGGTACTTAGAAACATCAAAAATACCTAAAAACATAATGTGATGTTACACTTATGGATCGTTATCTTAAAATATTAAAACAATACAAATGTGTTTGCTCATTTTTTAGCACACATTGTGTGTTTTGAACTAAAATGTCAATTTTAAATAAAAACGCACACTTAGAGTCATACCGGTCATACCATACGTCATATTTACATTCAGTTGATTCATACACATCACAAATAAATTAAAGATCACTGTCCTAAAGTATCAAAATAATATGTTTTTTTTACTTGATTTTGAGTATGTGAGGTGTCTGTTTTAATAAAATATCAATTTAAACTGAAAACATACACTTTGAGCCATACCGGTCACATCATGTGTCAATTTAACATGATACCGATTCCTATATGTTACAAATGACTTATGAATCACTGTCCTAAATTTTCAAGACAACCTGAGCATGTTTGCTCAGTTTTTAGTGAGTAACACATTTTTCAACTAAAATACCAATTTTAA
The DNA here is from genome assembly GCA_963277665.1 of Viscum album. Classification (NCBI taxonomy): domain Eukaryota; kingdom Viridiplantae; phylum Streptophyta; class Magnoliopsida; order Santalales; family Viscaceae; genus Viscum; species Viscum album. The sequence goes on from OY728132.1 coordinate 323,999,981, forward strand.
ACTGATGACACCAACTTTGAGTCATACCGAGTACACCGTGCATCATATTGAGATGTGACTAATTCTTGTAGGAACCAAGCATGTAGTGGAAGCCCCAAATAGGTGGGTTTTTAAATTTTTTCTACCAATGATCAACATAATCTTGTCGACATCGGTGAAGAGCAGCCCGATCAAAGCCGAGGACCACGCGTGAAGGGGTTTAAGCACAAAATAAACCATAAAAAATACCTGGATTAGATCTGAAGCTGCGCACGATGTCTACTCATAATTAGAGATCACTGCTCGAAGAATCCAAAGTTGAATTCCTCTAGATCATCCACACATGCTTCATGGAATCCGCGGGAGCGCCGTTCATCCTAATCCGGTAGCTAGCGCGGAAATACGACGACCCCTTCGACGCTCCAACGATCATCGCATCGCTTCGTTAATGACGCCTGAGAGAGAGAGCTCGATCCGAGCTCCTTGGATCCAGAGCATATCTCTCTAGATCTTGGGAGAGAGGAGATAAGAGAGAAGTTCCATGAATATTCATTAGAAATCTCCTCTCCTCTAATATTTATAATGGTTAATTAATTACCTGGAAATGCCAACCCGACCCCCGAATACTTAACGCACTATCAACGACATTTTATGACTAATTTTCTGAGGCATAAATATTATTATCAATCACTTGTAATATATTAAAATATATTACATGATAATAATTGAGTCATCAACTTGACTCTTCGCTCTCATAAATATTAATTGAACCCTGAATAATTTAATATCCGTCAATTACTATTTTTCATGCATTTACTTAAAACTCGTAAATACATTTAATAAATAAATTCAATACACATTATTATAAACTTGAATAATATGAATTTATTTATTACATTGGTGATCGTTTTTCCTTGGACAGATCCCGGACCCCAGTGGTGGGTCCCACCACGTCCAAAACTCCTATTGAACTAAATAGGGAAGATTCTTGAATACGCTATTGTGAGTGACCCTCTAGGCCCTTATCTCGACAGTAGTGAATAGTATTCATAGACCAAGAGTGGGATCTTACAACCCATCATAGCCCTTGAAGAGATAAGGATTATCACAACAACTTCAACCAACCTATGAACACACACTATATAATATAATCTCTTTGTCAATAATATCTCATAAAGCATGACACACTCTCGTGTCATCGCCCTTTTCTTGCTTTATTGTTTGTTGATGTAACTGGATGGATTTACCCTCAACTTCCATGACCATGGTCTTTTAAAGGTACTTTCATCTATATCAACATGGTTTGAGATATATTACTTCCATAACCCGGAAGTGACAAATCTTTTCTTGATCATTAAACCAATGTCATGCCACCAATGATGCACCCAACACAAACTACCTCACCATGACTTCATTTCCATGGTTTTCATCTTGCATCAAAGTACGCAATCAAATGACATACATTGGTAATGATTTCAAGTCAGGAGACCATTACACATGATCATAGATAGGAACATCTAATGACACCCAAAACATGTGGTGTTCCTACTGGTGGGTTAGTCCTCACGATCTCACTACTAGAGATCACCAAGTGTGAACTTCATTAGAAGTCTCAATGCTTATGAGACCCCAACACCTGATAGTCAAACATCTACTGTGTCTAATCAGTAATATGTGTCTAGACCATAAAACATATATTTAATATTAATGTCATAGTATCTAGAGGTTCTCATTATATTCTGGGAACTGCTATAACATTTCGATACGACAATTAACCTTTGGACATTACCATTTTAATAGCAGACACATAAAAGTCTACACTATAATGGTAAGAAAACATCATGTATAGCTAACTGTATACACGATATGGTAATCAAAAGCACAAAATAGTTGGGTCTAGGGCACCCACTATTTCAACACTCCCACTTGAACTAGATCCAACTTGCTAACCAAACTTGTTATCCACTCACATGATGAACATCATGTTTCTGCTGAGTAACGGATTTAGCTACTGGGTCCGCCACGATTCTACCACATGGCTATTATGCTATAGCGACCACATCCCCTTGAGTAAAACTACTAAAGAGATGGTATCCCAAGTAGATCTCACTTTTCCACTATCATAACTTGACATCTTGGCTAGTAAGAATATCATAATTTACATTATGATAATACTTTTCTTACCAGGTGTGATTCCAAGAACTGGAACAAATCACTGCATTTAACTACTTCTTAGATATCTTAGAAGCTTTAATGTACTCGGTCTTTGTAGGTATGGCTACCATTGGCTTATATGAGCTTGACTTGCTTATCGTCTTTAGCCTAACTACGATAGTAGATCACATTGATCTATGGAAGACTAGTTTGTATCCCCGAAAAATAGAATCCTTTCTTCTCCACTTACCAGGTACATATCTTTTTTACTTTCTGAAGTACAATTAGATAGTACTGACTACATCCCTTATAGTGCTCCTGGATATAACTGATATTTGACTACTATAAAATATACCTTGGCAATATCGATTCTTGTACATATAATTGCATACATGATTGATCCACCAATTTAACATATAGATTGTTACTCACCACGTTTATCTCTTCCCATGTCACGAACATGTCAACATGGAGAGATTATTCCCTGTGACATAGGCAACAATTCATCTCTTAAACTGTTTCAACTTTATTTTTCAATACAATTTCACTATATGTACGATTGACTAGGACAAAGCAACCTGTAGATCTACCTCAGTAGATCATGTTCCCTAGAACATAGGTTGCTACTTTAAGTCAATCATTGGAAAATAAATTTCATCTTGGTCTTAACTAACTGTGAGACCAATGTTTGTTTTTTGTATGTTGTCGAACATACTTTACTTGGAAAACTTTGATGCTCCCACTAATCTCTTGTAGACACATGGAAATCATTTATAGAAAATGTATATTCTATGATCATGTTTCTAACTTTAATCCTAAACCAGATTTTAGTAACTTTCAACCTTTATTAGCATTCTGTGACATGACCATCCCTTTCTGGTTGTGTCATATAGACACCATCCATGATTGGTGGTCATGACATCCAATGCTAAATAATCTGATCATAGATATTAGCTATGATAAGTAAATTTCTAATGTATTTAGGCATAATTACTTAGTGAAACCTATCGAGCCTTATTGGTATTACACTTTTACTATCCATGTATCAACTCACTTAAATACCCACCACAATATTCAAAATAATAAGCCCATTTCTGTACTTTGATACATGGAATCCATTAATTGAATTTTAGTTGGTCTTATCAATTTTTAGCTAATTTCTATATACTGATTACTTGTAGGAAATATTATTCACATTGAATAATAGATCATTGACTGTGGTGAATACAAAAACCATCACCATGGTTTTATCCTTCCTATGCAGTATGTGTCTCTGGAACATACTCTGTTCCACATGCGCTTGTGGAACTAGTTCCTATGCCAACTATTTGTGCATTTTGAGAATTGACTAAACACAAGTTAATATATCTCCAACTATCTCTAATAGAGATGTTCACACTCTTATAAAAATACAATCTATAACTTTACTATATCTTTTCTATAATAGGGATTTTTGTAATATCCTAATCAACCATTAGGATTATTATACTAAATTCACAATGTCTTTGTCTTGATGCAAGCTTGTTTATGTCCTAACAAATTATTTGCATCCAAACACATTTCCTTATGAAATAATGGGTTTATAATCATACTATGACTCGTATGATGTCCATTTTTCATTTATAGTTGGCATATGGTTGTGGGATATCACCATTATTTGCAAACAATTTCATAAAATATAATGGATGTTTCTGCTAGTTACAACATTGATATTACTTACATCAATACTTTGATGTATAAAATGTACATTTAGGAATTACCCCATGCTACATTTTGTTGATAAATGTTGATATGTAAGACTTCATCATCAATCCTCCTCATTAACATCAATATTGTGATGTTGATAAGGTAATGCGCGTTTAAGAATTACTCCACGCTACATTATCATGATTGATGAATGCTTGGTCGAGATATTCTTTGGTATCCCAACATGAAGCAACTCATATCTATTGAACATACATATAATTCAATTTATTATTCCTTAATTAATTAAAGGAATCTTATTAAGTATGTATACCTATATATTATACTTGTAATAGTTCACGTTTACTTGTTGAGCTATTTCCAAAAGCTTTGTGACATACCTTTATTTCTAAAGGCTCTTTTGTCCAAACTAAATACATCGATAATACCAAAAGTATTTAGCTATTCCAAGCATAAATAACATACTTGGTATATTCATGAATTTCACTTTTAGTTTTACTTGATAAAGAATTATCTTATCACAACTGGGTATAAGTCTTACATTTATATTCATCACTAATTGCCAATGATTCATGCATCACTGAACTGGTGATTAAGTTTACCAAAAATAACATTCATTCCAGAACCTTAAAGAATGTATCCTTGCATCCAAGGACACATGAGATTAATGTTTATGGTTATACTCAATAATATTTCAACACGAATCTTTCACTTGGAAATTAAAGAAGTCGTGTACTTATCACCACTGGCCTAGGTATCAACCTTTCGCAGCCACTTGGAGAACACACCTGACTTCTAATAAGGTTTCTATACTAACTTGGTTTCCGTATTAGAATACACATATATAAAATCATATAGTATTAAATACCCAAGTAGTAAAAGGGAAACATTACTTTGATGAACATTCCTGATGTAGAAGCGACAAATTGCTTCTTTAAATCAGTTTATTACTTTTAAACTTTCATTGTTTTATTTTATAATATTCAATGAAAATAACCTTTGTTAATAACTCATTAATTGAAGGACGTCATGAATGTGTCATTGGCACTAAATGCCTTTGACCTTTTCACATTGTCTTTCAATTTATTCACCATAAGAATTAAAACTTAACTGTCTTTTATTCTTATTCACTTGGATAACCTTACCTTAATTGATAATGGAGTGTTTACTTGTTCATTTTATAACTTAAAACGAAACTTGAGTAAAGTGGTGAAAATGATATGAGAAAGGGATCCATTTAAATATCATGATCAATCTTTCAATTTACACATGCCGGTGTAACATCGCCTTATTCATATCATTGCTTTGCTTTCTCCATGAAAACATATAGGAGATGAGACTTCATGTTTATATCATCCATGTCCTAGTGTAGCGACTGCAACTAACACCAGACGTTGATGAAATCATAATGACATAACTATCATATGCTTTGTTCATTAGTCTCATGTAAGTAATTTTCACCTTCGCTTCTTGAGGTAGTTTAACAGTGTTGGAGACACTGGCACCTTGAGTTTCCTATATCATAGTACCATGTGCACAGGCCTGTACTATTCATAGATACTCGTGTCAGTGTGGACATTTACTTTTTCCAATATTTATCACAGTTTAAACTTGTGATATATCTTGCCATTTTCTACAAAAATGAATTTTAGCAGATTAGTGCCTTTTATCTAGATTATTAGTTTATACATTTTGGTTAATTACTTAAATCATTTAATGTCTCCCACTATTTTATCGGATTCTAGGAACCCTATGTACTAGAATTGGAATACTCTATCGCTTGAGTATTCTAGTGGAAAGGATCCTGGAACCACTGCTCATAGTCTACAATCTATGGCTACGCCACTACTTGGAGGGTTCTAGGTGGGATTTTGGCTGACCAACCGCTTTAACTTGTGACTCCTTGATTTTTTGAGTGAAGTCCCAACTTCTAAAATCAGAACTTGATTTACTCAACGCTTACCTCTAAAATTACAACAATATAGCTATGACTATTTCTTTCCTGTAATTTTAGTTAAGTCAACCCATCATTCTTTTAAGGACTCCCCGGTAGTAAGAGGTACCCTTAGCTATGGCATGACTAGAACCTCAAACAGTCGGTTTTGTCCAAATTTGAATGGCAGAAGATGGTTACGACTTAATATATCTTTGAGGGTTTTATTATTTTTAATGTGACGAAAGAAATCATTTTATATTTTTATAAGCACGTACTATGTGATCACACTTACAACTAATCATGTAAGAAATATAAATTTCATCGCATCACATGTTCATTTTATCTTGTATGCTTGTTTATTATTATTCTATGTGAACGCGCAATAAACTACACATGCACAAAAATAATAAACCATGAAAAACAAAATGAACACTTAATCACGAGTCGGTACTATTGGTTGATCCATTAAGTGAATAATGGACCAACCAAAAACCTAGGGGTAAGTACCTTTAGTCGCATGACTTGCAACTTGAATAGCAACGTCTGCTTATCCAATGCATCCAACTCTTGTCCGGTGTGTCACCATCACTTGGCGTGAAGTGCTTTATTTGTCGTCTCATCATTATACAACATTACTTGCACGCATGCGAGGGGATATCAGGGAGTAAAATTACAACTTTGAGAATGGGCGCGCAGACCCTTATACATATAATGACACTTGAGATGACACACAGATCGTCTTTTATTTAATTAAACTAATTATTACAAACTGACATGCAATAATTAAATAAATAATTAAATAAAATTCACCAAAAATGCATTGGCCGGTCTTAGATCATGATCAGACATATACGCATTAACTCGCGTGTATAAACTAAATGCAGAATAAAAAATTAAACTTGCATTAAATAAATTCTGAGGGCATTATTTATTTAAATAAAATTTCACTCTAATTTTAATTCAATAAATGTCATCGTTCGGTCCCGATTAATTAATTTAATTTTAAAACTAAAAATTAAATTAATTAATTAATTTAATTAATCTCCCAATTAAATTAATTACGCCGCTAAATTTTTTAAACCAAAAATTAATATTTAATTAATTTAATTATCTACTGTAATTAAATTAATTATTTTAATTAACTTTTGATTAAATTTAATTTCTAGGCCCCTCGAAAACTGAGCAGGGCCTGTGCAGGTTGGGGCGAACCCACACAGGCTCAAACCGTGCCATGAAGACCCCGTGGGATGGTGTTCTGGGATGGGACGGCCCACCCAAACCCATTACGGGGTGGGCATACCCGCTAATGCCCGTTTTGCGGCTGGTCTAGTCTGTATGGAGCGACAAGGGATTACCTCACCGGACGGGGTCCCAGACCGCGACAATGGCTAGAGGGAGGAGGCCAGACCATGGGCGAAGGGGCTAGCTAGCTGTGCACGGCTTCGCGGCAGGAGAGGCGGCCTAGGGCTGGGCGAAGCTTGCTGGGCGTGGGGCTACCTCGGTGCAGGCTGGCCTACGCCTGGTGCGGGAGTGCATGCAGTGCGAGGAAGCGGACCAGGGCAGGGCGAAGGCAGCCAACATTGTACCTGATGGTGGCAGCGTCTGGAGAAAAAGGAGGAGGCGGGACCTATGCCTCTTGCTGCTTCGGGAGGATAGAAGAGGTGGCTCCGTAGTGCAACACATGAGAGGAGTCAGAGCGGTCCTATGGGCACCAGCCGCAGCAGCGTGGTGGTGAGGAGTAGGGGGAGACTTTTGCTTGGTGCCGGAGGAGGCGGTCGTGTGGGCTAGTGTACCAGATGTAGGAAGGGTCCAGTGTGGTGTGTGTGTTGGGTTTTCCTACACCGCGAGAGGACAAAGGAGGCGGCCCTGGTTGGGCCGTCGCGTGAAAGAGATGGGGTCCGCTCGACCCCCCCGACCAACCAAGTTTTTATTAATTTTAATGACCTGTAAAAGCAAGTCCTCCCCATTTTTTTTCTTGACCCGCTTTCCAGTCCCCCCCCCCCATTTCCATTTTTATTTTATTTTATTTAAATTTAGACTTGTTTTTTCATGTCTTTCTTCTCCCTCTTTTTTTAAACAAAGACTTACCCCCTTTCCCCTTTAAAATTTCTAAAGACTATTTAGGCTTTAGAAATTAATAATAATATTAAAATATTATTATAATAAAAATTATAATAATCAAATTAATATTAGGATAAACCATTATTATTATTATAATATAAGTATTATAATAATAACAATTATTAAAATCTCCGAAAAATACTATTCCAGTGACCTACAAATTTTTTCAAACTGAATTCATAACTTCAAATGTCCGCAGACTAGACATCCGACATCTAATTCAGATTCTGTTTGCAGTTTTGGGACCGTATCGACACCCTATTTATATTTTAATTAAAATTTAATTATTTTGGATTAAAATCAACATGAATCCCTTTGATACCACTTGTAGAAACCGATCATGCAACAGAATCCCCAAACAGGTGGGTTTTTAAAAAATTTCCACCGACGATCGACGTAATCTTGTCGACATTGGTGAAGAGCAGCCCGGTCAAAGCTTAGGACTATGTGTGAAGGGCTTTAAGTACAAAATAAACCATAAAAAGAATACCTCGTTTAGATCTAAAGCCGCGCGCGACGTCTACTCATCGTTGGCGATCACTGCTCGAAGAATCCGAAGTCAAATTCCTCTAGATCGTCCACACATGCTTCATGGAATTTGAGGGAGCTCCATTCATCGTAATTCGGGTGCTAGCGCGGAAATGCGATGACCCCTTCGACGCTCCAACGATCATCGCATCGCTTCGCTAGTGATGCCTGAGAGAGAGAGCTCGATCCGAGCTCCTTGGATCCAGAGACTCTCTCTTTAGATCTTGGGAGAGAGGAGAGGAGAGATAAGTTCAATGAATAGTCATTAGAAATATCATCTCCTCTAATATTTATAGTGGTTAATTAATTACCTAGAAATTCCAACTCGGCCCCCGAATACTTAACACACTATCAATGACATTTTATGACTACTTGTTTGAGTCATAAACATTATTATCACTCACTTGTATTGTATTAAAATATATTACATGATAATAATTGAGTCATTAACTTGACTCGTCACTCCCATAAATATTAATTGAACCTTGAATAATTTAATATTCATCAATTAATATTTTTCATGCATTTAATTAAAACTCGTAAATACATTTAATAAATAAATTCAATACTCATTAGTCTAAACTCAAATAATATGAATTCATTTATTACATTGGTGATCATTTTTCCTTGGACAGATCCCGGACCCCAGTGGTGGGTCCCACCATGTCCAAAACTCCTATTCAACTGAATATGGTAGATTCTTGAATACGCTATTGTGTGTGACCCTCTAGGCCCTTATCTCGATAGCAGTGAATAGTATTTAAAGACCAAGAGTGAGATCTAGAAACCCATCATATCCCTTGAAGAGATAAGGATTATCATAGTAGCGACAACCAACCTACGAACACACACTGTGTAATATAATCTCTTTTTCAATAATATCTCATAAAGCAGGACACACTCTCGTGTCATTGCCATTTTCTTTCTTTATTGTTCTTTGATGTAACTGGATGGATTTACCCTCGACTACCATGGCCATGGTCTTTTAAAGGTACTGCCATCCATATCAACATGACCTGAGATATATTACTTCCATAACCCGGAAGCAAAAAATCCTTTCTTTACCATTCAACCAATACCATGCCACCAATGACGCACCCAACACAAACTACCTCGCCATGACTTCATTGCCATGGTTTTCGTCTTGCACCAAAGTATGCAATCACATGACATACATTATTAATGATCTCAAGTTAAGAGACCATTACACATGATCATAAATAGGAACATCCAATGACACCCGAAACATGTGGTGTTCTTATTGGCAGGTTAGTCCTCATGATCTCACTACTAGAGATCACCAAATGCGAACTTCATGAAAAGAAGTCTCAATGATTATAAGCCCCCAACACTTGATAGTAAAACATCTACTATATCCAATCAGTAAGATGTATCTAGACCATAGAACATATATTTAATATTAATGTCATAGTATCTAGAGGTTCTCATTATAGCCTGGGAACTTCTATAACCTTTCAATACGACAATTAACCTTCGAACATTACCATTTTAATAGTGGACACAGAAAATTATACACTATAATGGTAAGACGACATCATGTATAGCTAACTGTATACACAATATGGTAATCAAAATCACAAAATAGTTGGGTCTAGGGTACCCACTATTTCAACAATTCCTATATGTCATAAATGACTTATGGATCATTTTCCTAAAGTATCAAAATAATCCAAATATGTTTGATCATTTTTGAGTATGTGACATGTTTTTTGAACAAAAATATTAATTTTAAATAAAAACACACACTTGGAGTCATACTGGTCACACCGTGCATCAAATTGATATGTGGTTGATTCTTACATGTCAAAAATGACTAAAAGATCATTATCCTAAAGTATAAGAACAATATAAATGTGTTTTCATAGTTTTTGAGTATGTCATGTGTATTTTTTATTAAAAGGTCAATTTAAACTAAATACATGCACTTTGAGCCATACTAGTCACATCAAATGCTAGTTTAACATGAGACTAATTTCTACTTGCCACATATGACTTATGGATAGTTGTCATAAATTATCAATATAATTAGAGCGTACTTGATCGGTTTTTAGTGAGTGAAACATGTTTTGAACTAAAATGTCAATTTTAAACTGATAACATATACTTTGAGTCATACCAAAAACACTGTGTATCAGATTAAGGTGTGGTTAATTCCTCCACATCACAAATGACTTATGGATCATTATTCTAAAGTATCAAAATAATCTGATGTGTTTTCTCAATTTTGAGTATGTGGTGTGTGTTTTGAACTAAAATGTCAATTTTAAATAAAAACACTCAATTTGAGTCATACCTGTCACACAATGCACCTGATTGATGTGCAGTTAATTTCTAAATGTTAAAAATTACTTAAGGATCATTTTCTTAAAGTATCAAAACAATCTGAATGTGTTTTCTTTATTTTGAGTATGAAACATGTGTTTTGAACTAAAATATCAATTTTAAACCAAAAACACACACTTTGAGTCATACTAGGCATACTGTGTATTAGATTGAGGTGCGATTGATTCCCACACATCACAAATAACTTATGGATCATTTCCTAAAGTATTAAAATAATTTGAATGCGCATGCTCAGTTTTGAGTATGTGACATGTGTTTTGAACTAAAGTGTTAATTTTAAACTAAAAACATACACTTAGAGTCATACTAAGAACACTATGTATCAGATTGACGTGCAACTGATTTTTACACGTTAAAAATAACTTATGAATCTTTTTCTTCAAGTATCAAAACAATTTGAATGTGTTTGATCGATTTTGAGTATGTAATGGTGTTTTAAACTAAAATTTCAATTTTAAACTAAAATATATACTTCGAGTCATACCGGGCACACCATGTATCATACTAAGGTGATATTGATTCCTATACGTCACAATATTTATTATTGTTCTCAAAAGTAGGTGATCTTGAATTGGATCACATATGCGGTGATAAGAAACTCTGACCACAGATGTGATCCAATTCAAGAGCACCTTCTTTTGAGAACAACAAGCCTTCAAATGTAACACTATTTCTTGTTAATTTACAAGTATTATCTTTGTGAAAATTAACTAAATAAGTATAAATAAAAATGATAAGGAAATTAACTAAAAAATAATAGATAAAATAATGAGAAAATTAACTACATAAGTAGTAGGAAGTCACCTTTTCATCATGTCTGTATACATTCTGACACCATGTATTATGCCCATTCATTTATAAATAAATCTATTTCCTCTCTTGAATAAAATAACTATTGACAACCATGGAAGTACTGTAAAATTATAAATAAACAAAGGATTAATAAATATTTTAAATGAAATTGTAAGTATCATTAGAAATACCTCTTTTAGGGATGCTAGTTTATTGATAGAATATGATATTGTTCATAAATTTTCAAACATAATAACCACAATCTTTGCCATTAATTTGTTTCAGGCATTATAGAAACATTGAGAAAAATAAGTGGTTTGTTTTGATATATGTTTTGATAGTGAAATATTATTATATATACCCTAATTTTTATCTAATTATAGAAGCTAATAAGATTCATGTTCTCATGGATTTTCGGCATGCCATGATTTTGATGATATTTAAACACCACCCTATCATAACAAAATTTTCATTGAAACATAATATAAAAATGTATAACTTGAAGTTTATTTGAAAATAAAATTGATAAATATCATCATGTGTGGTTGATTTTTTGGGTATCCATGCATTGAATCTAAAAAATAAATCTTTGAATTGTCCAAACTGATTGCAATGAGTAACCAATACTGCCTAAAAAACAAAAAAAAATAATAAGTAATGAAAGGAATGAAAATATGTTTAATATGATTAATTTATTGAGTTTTTCTCCTACATTGTGGGTATTAAGAAGAGTTTGTTCCCTATAAAAAAATTAATGGATAATAACAGTTTATTCATGGTGGTTCTAGTAACCACTATGAAATAAATTCAGTTAAAAAATATATATAATATAACAGTGATTTCATAAAACTATCACAATATTTTTTTTATGTTTTTAATTAGCGGTGGTTTCAATTAAACCACTACTAGACATTTAAAATAAAACCCAATCCCTAACCCTCCCCCAATCTCTCTATGTGACCCCCTTTTCCCCCACCCATCCTCCTCTCCTATCCCTAGTGGTGAACCCAAGCCCATGACCCCCTTTCCCCCACCCCTCCTCCTCTCCTCTCCCCAATGGAAACCCCAAGCTTGCAACCCCTGACCCCCCTTCGACCCCAACCCCCATGACCCCCCACTCCGACCTTTGTTATGGCCGGATCACTGGTGATGTGACCCCCCCTTCGACCTCCCTCACCCTGGCTCGGTTCACCTATTCGGCAGCGATGCATACCCCCCCTCTAAGCTCCCTGTGTCTAGCCCAAATCCCCTCCTCAACGGCAATGCAGACCCCCCTAAAGGTTGCATCATCCTCACCCTAATTTCATTATTGAGTAGTATTAGATGGACAATCATGGGTGATAAAACAATATAGAATTTGTTTTTTATTCATTGGATAATAATTATATATGTAATTTTGGTTTATAATGTGTTATTTGGATTTTGCTGTTAGTTTTTTGGAGTTATAATAATAATTAATTTTGGTTATATTGTATTAAATTAAAAAAATAAATTCTTTTATGATATATGTCGATTATGGAATCTAGATCATTCATAATTTCATGGTTTGTATTTGATATTAATGAATTCCACTTTGTTCTATATATGTTAATGCCTCTAATTTTTGAAAGATACATAATTGAGGCTATTTTCCAACTCATAACCAATTGGTGATAGGGTTTGGGGTCACACATGGTTTCATCACCAATCCTTGTAAGGTATCTAATGATAAAGGCCTTAAAAATGAGGTATTAGACCCTTTTTAAATTTATCAGAATGCTTCATGTTTTATGCATATGTGAGGAATCATTTAGTTTAATAAAATATATTGAATAATGATAGAGTAGTTAGGGTTAAGTTTTACATGCATGATAATCAATTATTTATTATGGTAACTGGAACAACCAACATTGTTTCATTGATTTTATTTTAATTAACATGATTTTTAATAAAACTAATTATAGTGTGTAGTTTGTTTTTTGTTGAGTCAAATGACTAATTTTTTATCATTTGATTTGAAAATCACAGTAGACATTATTAAAATTTATGTTAACATAATTTTTTTTATGTTTAGCTCAAATTGAAGGAACATTTGATTTGATGTTATGCGAATAGAGTCGATTTATATAATTCATGGAAAAATATGAATTCACACTAAACTGGTTCAATATAACATATACATATAGAGTTGAATATTTTGGGTATGCACAACATATTGTGATATCCAAATAAATTATACTTTGCATTCATATTTTTAAAGGGGTTCTCTTGGTCTTAGTGAGATCATGGTAAATGGTTCAAACATTGATCAATGTAGCTAATTTTTGAATGGAATGAACTATCCTTAGTTACAACACTAGGGTAAAATACACCATTATCTTTTATTTGATTCATCCCATTCATCCATGTTTTTGAGAAATAATATTTTATTTGATTCATGTTTTTATATTAAAATTTTAGAAAGAAAAATTTCATTATTTGATTCATCCTATTTTCCTTTATAGTTGTTATGAAAGAGTCAATGACGAAGTTGGTTGATATTTAATTTTGATTTTACTTGTTTGATTAAAAATTTATATATTTATATCTGAATGTATAGGGAGAATAAAATTCAATACTTATGGATAAAATTTGGATCAATTTACCTTAAAAACACCTCAATATGCCAAGGTCTTAGAAGATTTTTTAGATTATACAATTACAAACCGATCAATGGATGGTAGAATAAAATGTTCATCTTCTGATTGTAAATTCAAGCGATGGTTGGATAGAAACAAAGTATATAAGAATTTATATTGAAATAGTTTCTTAATCGACATTTATGTTGGATTTGGCATGGTGAATCAAGTGTTATGGAAATTCAAAACAATGAAAATACTATCAACAAAATACAAAGTGACCCGATAGGGGGGGAATTTGATTCAAAATTTGTTAAATAATGCATTTGGTTTTGTAGAATAAAATGTTCAAGATTTCAATAGATCAATATAACCTTCAGTTTATCCTAAGAAGGTTAATCTTTCTCAGAACTTCAATGACCAAAAAAATAATTTTTATGAATTAGTTGAATATGGTCAGCAAGAACTGTATGAAGGGTGTGATAAGTATTTGAAGTTTTATTTTCTAATTAAGTTGTATCATATCAAGTGTCTTTTTGGAATTACTGAAAAAATCAATGTTCGTGATTTTAGAGTTGCTTCATGATGCATTTAGTTGATCTAGGATCCCTATATCATTCTATGAGATGAAGAATATCATAAAAAAACTTGGACTTGATTATACAAAGATATATGCATGCCCTAATGATTACATGCTTTGCTAGGGAGAAGAGTCTAATAAAGAATAATGTGCAAGATTTCATACAAGAAGATAAAAGTCAATGAACAATAGTAAGAATATAAATCAATGCAACCCTAGGAAGAAATAGAAGAAGAAAACTCCTACAAAGGTATCGTGTTACTTTCGTCTGAAACCATGCTTGCAAAGATTATTCATGTCGTCTAAGACTGCATATGACATGAAGTAGTAGGCTCAAGATTGTAATGATGGCTTGATGAGACATTTAGAAGATTAAACTTCATGGAATATATTTGATTTTATATATCCAAATTTTTCTTCAGATTCTAGGAATATACATTTGGGATTGGCTTCTAATGGTTTTAACCCTTTTGGTACTTTAAGTACTAATTATAACATATGGACAATTATTTTGATCCCCTATAATCTACCTCCATGGATGTGTATGGAGAAGACTTATTTAAATATTTCAATGATTATTCCTGGAAAGAAAATGTATAGAAATGACATTAATGTATACCTTCAAACTCTAATCAAAGAATTGTAAGAATTATGGGATGATGGAATGGAAACATATGGTGATTCAATGAGAAAAATATTTAAAATGCATGATGTTTTAATGTAGAAAATTAGTGACTTTACTGTACTAGGAAATTTATCTAGTTGGAACACTCATACTAGTTTGGCTTGTCCAGTTTGTAATTTTGATTTTGAGCCTCAATGATTACCTCATAACAGAAAATGGAGTTTTATGAATCATCATCAATTTCTTGTCACTTATCATAAATTCAGGTTTAACAATACACAATTCAATGGATATATTGAAATGATAAAGTCACCAAAGGTGTTATTTGGTTCATAAATATTAGGAAAATTAATGAATGTCACTTAAAAATTTGGAAAATGTCATCAGTTTAAATAAGGGGGAAAAGGGTACGAGGTACAATATTTGAAGAAGTTGGAACACAACAATGGAATAAAAAGAGTATATTTTTCAAAATCACTTATTGGGAGTTTAATTTAATACGTCATAATCTTAACATAATGAATATTGAGAAGAATGTCTGTGAAAATGTAATTTTTAGAGTGCTTAATGAGTAGGGTAAATCGAAGGATCACCTTAATGCTCGTAAGGATTTTAATTCAATGAATATAAAGCATGGTTTGTGGAAAAATGAGAATGGAAAGTATCCTTTGTCTATTTTTACAATGAAAAATCACAAGAAAGACATATTCATTTAAAATTTAAATAATGTAAAAGTTCCAGATGGATATTCAAGTAACATATCAAGGTGCGTTGAATTAAAACATTAAAAGTTACATGGATTGAAAATTCATGACTCACATATTTTGATGGATTATTTGTTTCTATTGGATTTACACAATACTTTACCTGAAAAAGTAATAGAGGTTCTAGTTGAGTTTGTACAATTTTCAAAGAGTTTTGTGAAAAAACTATAAATAAAACTGATCTTGATAAACTTTAAGAAAGAATTGTTTTATAACTTTTTAGTTTTTCATTTTTTATATATTTAATATACCTTAACCATTTTAAATGCAATAATGTCGAGAACAAATTTTTTTAGGATTCTAGCTGATCAGTATCTCAGAGCACGCCACCACTACCGTCATCTTTTGTGGATCCTAGTAATTCTATTTTACCTAAGATTGCTAGCGAGCCGGTTGTTTTCCCAGATTTCATTGGTAGCCCACCACCTAATTCACCTCTGGAGATAGAGTAGTTGGTCACCCTTCCATATAGGGGATATTGGTGGGAAACTGTTATTGGTATGTATGTCATTTTTCAAAAAGAACTTTATATTTTATTAACTGATTAATTTATTTTTCAAACAGATAAAGACAATCATATAAGCGATACAAACATGAACATGAAAAATGTATGGGACCTGAAGGACTTCAATATTATCGTTCCATTTAATGAGTTTGGGGTGCCTACTGGGTACACTGCTGGAATATATGAGTATACACTTGAGCAGTTTTTTTTTGCGAGATAGTGAGCTTTTACATTAATTATAAAGATTGGAGGCATATTCCTACAACTTGGAAAATGAGGCCTTTGATAATAAAGTAAAGGTAATATTAATTTAATTTTACTTTATAATTAATTTAAAAGGTGTGAGTAAATCTTGTAATATAATTATAAAGTGTTATATGAAATTTTCAAATAATACATACAACATCCATAAAAAACTAAAATGACACTTTTATATAGAAAACAAGCATTTCGAGTTATACCGACCACATCTTGTGCCATATTGATGTGTGGTTGATTCCTACATGTCAAAAATAAATTATATATTGTTATCCATAAGTTTGAAAATAATCTGAGCTTTATTTCTTGTTTTTGACTCGGTAAACACTTATGAAAATTACAAAATCTTTTAAAAAAAAGTGTTAGGGGGTTAAAACCAGAAAAAGGTGTTGGGTTTCCCTAAAATCAGGGGGCAACTGAGAGGATGAGTTTAGGATATGCCTAATGTTGAGAGGGGAGTGAATCAGTGTTAGGGAATTTTTAATCCAATTCTAACCTTTTATCTCTATTCATATTGACCAATTAAGATCTTGATTCTCTTATTCCCTTTTCCTTATCACATGCAATAATATGAAAGATGTAAATAATATACACACAATATTTTTATAAGGTTCACTAATCAATAAGAGTAGCTATTCCTTGTAGTATATGGGTATGACTAGTACACAGATTATCCACTATAATGTAGTAACAAGTTACACTGGGTTGTCTTAGAAAATAATCCTTAAGACAGTGTGGGTCCCTACACTTTAGAGGGGGGAATGAAACAATTCTACTTCCCTGAACTGGTGATGACCTGATCCAATTTTTAGCTCCTTGAAGGTTCTTTATACTGCCTCCCAAGATATTCTTATCCCTATTGAAAAGGTTTTGCAACACCAATAGAGTCTTCCACATGATGAGACCTATTTGATGTCACACTGCTGCTTGATCTTACACTATTCACTTGTTACTTGCTTAGTATCATGCAAGTAACTCTTCTCACTTATTCACAACAGTAAACTTGATAACTACACAATCTTTCTTCGCCTTATTTTTCAGTGAAAAACCAATTGCACTGAAACCCACTTCTTTTTTTTACCAGAATCACAAACCTCTTTTATGATTGTCAAAATAATAAGGATCAGCTCAGCTTAGCATCATCATAGTTAAACTACCCTGAATTATTATCAATATTCATTTGGTCACACTCTCTTTCTTATTTGATACACAATATAAACAGTGCATGTATTATCAGTTCTCTTCTCTTCTTCTTGATGCAGTTAATATTTTCTTAACTGAATTGCACCCTTTTTGCGTATGCATACAAGCATGCATATACTATTCACTTTTAATTCTTCCTTCTTTACAAGTTCACACACATACTACCTTGGGTATGTTCAAATAATAAGTGCATGCATGTATGTACTTCTCCTTGTTTTTATCTCTCTCTCTTTTCATGCGCACACACTCAGTTGTCTCAAATCATGCACATAAATTCATGTGAATTATAAATATGTTCTACTCTATAACTTTTTCACACCTGAATGGATGAAATCCTTCACACACACTGCCTTATTTATTTCTTTTTATGATTTTATGTATGCATGTGCATGCATGAGTGCATGCATGTGGTGTGTCCACTGGATCTTATTAAAAAAAACTCTTCTGCAAATAGTGCGGTTTCTCAATGTGAAAACAATATAACATTCTCCTTATCTTCATAAAACCAAATGGTTCATAGTTCTTCTTCGTGCAAGAGGTTCACAGATCTTTTATGCATAGGATGCGTGGTTCTTCATGAAGCACAGTGGGATTTCAAGACTCAAGTACTGGATCATGGTAACAGTGGCCTTCATGAAGCACAATGAGGGTGTTAAACACCTATATCGCATGAACATGGTAACCAGTTCGCACTGTGCACTGAACTTGTTTGCACAAGATGTGTGAATCTTCTTTGCACAACCAGGATGGTTCTCATAACCCCCTTTCTTCACGAGGCCTCGAAGGCTCGTGGATCTCCTTGCTCTTTTGTGTATAATAATGAACCATGAGTTCTCTATTTCTGAAAAACATGAACACCCAAAGAGATATGAATGGAAGCCACCTCCTTGGCTTGATGTGCCTCTCCTTTTATAGGAGAGGATCATATATTTTTCCTCATTCAAATCTCATAGGATCTTCCTTGTTTAAATATTCCTTTTGAACAAATGAGATATTCATTTTTTAATATCTTTAAACCCATGTAAAAGATACGCCAATAATCTTGTCATATTTCCTTTTATTTTCACAGAAGACTCTTTACATGCATGCATTCAAAATCACATGCAATCCTCATTCAAATTCAAGTTCAGATCATCCACATGGCCTCAACAACTTCATTTGCCTTTACTTGAGACTTGTTCTTCAAGATATATGCATGCATTCAAGAAATATATTTCACAAATAGTCTCAATTCTATCCCAAGACTCTCCTTTGATGGCCATAAATCGACCATCATCTCTTGTGAGTGACAATGGCGGAATTGTGCACTGGGAGGAAGAAGACGACAACGCTGGGTGATATAGAGGCCACAGGGGGGAAGGGATCGAACAACCCTCATTCAATTCGGCGAGATGTGGGATGTGATGAATAGTGATGATTAAATGAGCATGATACAAGATTAGATGGTCAACCATGATTTTGCATGAGATCTGATGGATGGATGAGACCACTTCATTCATTAAAAAAACTCATCCCACATCGAAATAGAGACGTGGGTTCTCTCCGATTATAAACAAAGATACTCCAACAACTGCTCATAATTCTCTTTCCCCCTCCCCAGTACCGTCCCATACCGGTTCTGTGGGTGCGCTCTGCAGCCGCCTTTCTATGGTACATTAGCCCAAACTCTACATGGGCTTGCCCCTATGCACACTAGAGAGCTTACAAACAGCCTTTCATGCGACCGACCTGCTCCCCTGGCGGGCTTCCCTTGGATGCGGTCGACCTTGAGTCCTGCATACACCCTTGGTCTAGACTAGGCAGTTGTCTAGGTTGTCTTCCATATTTTTTAAGTAATCCTCGCAAAAATACTTAGTTAAAAACTAAGTATGCAATTCAATACCACGTGCATGGAAACCTACATGCTTAGAACTCCAATCCCATACATGATTTATCTTTTCCTCTTCTTCTATTATTTTTGGAACATGAATTCCAACAAACTTCAATCAACCTCAAATAAATGATACTTCAACCATCTTCATTGTTGTAAAAAATGTATCACATTTTATACATGTACTTTTAACTTAGGACCAGTGTAACAATCATCTAATTTGAACAACATGGATAATTTTCCAAGCATGGAATCCAATGCTATAAATCCATAACAATTCTCTAGGAATCACTTAAACCAACTTTCATTAAATTTAGAGCTTCTTCTTTATTTTGGTCATCATTTAAAACCTTTGACAACAAATACAGATCATACACAAAAGTGGTCCAAACAATCTCCTCCTTTGTATTTGTTGGAAATAATCAAAGTTCTTTCTCAAATGAATGTGTCAATGTCAAAATGTGAAATCTTCTATATCTCCCTTACTATTCCACTTTCATTTCACTTTATCTCTCCTTTATTGACAAGAATTACAAAGTTCATGGGAAAAGGGTATCAATCAATACTTAAGCAATGCGCCATCCATAATTTTATTCTAAGTCTACTTGATCTATGCTCGGTGTAGAAAGCAAGAAGATTTGATTTAGACAACAAAGCTATCCCTTACCATTGATCATGATACTTCATGAGATTAGAACTCATGTACTTGTATTCAAGGATTGTTCACTTTCATTCTAGGCTGAAATCACTAACAGTTACATGAATGTTTCTGAGAACAGTCAACCTGAAACTCTTACACTCACTTCAACAAACGGATCAAAAATATTCAAGTGCCATAAGCAGGATAAGTGACCTTGGGTCACTTTCATTCTTCTTATGTCATCGAATAATTCAGTTACTCTACCTTTGTAAAAAGTTGCTTATTTTTAATATCCAAGGATGAGAGATTAATAAATGACATACCTTTTCCAATGACATGATCTTCAAGAAATTTCCATAATAATTTGATACCCATTGAAATAATAATTCTGGAAGCTTCTTCATTTGTCTCCCCCTCAAGGGAAATCACTTCTCATAACTGTTTCTCAGGTTCCCCCCTAATAACTTGCTTCACCTTCAATTCACTGTATTATAAGCACAAATGCAATACACATAGATTTAAGGGAATAAGGTGGATCCTCCTTGCTTCATCAATGCGAACAGCATGGTTGAGATGTTTTTCTCAACTAAGTTGCTCTATCTCTATAAGAACCCTGTTTTTAGATACAAAGGACTTTGGAATATTCTTGATATTATTCCAGAGTAGTGCCCTCAGACGGCGTGCAATTCCGAGCCCCGGAGTGGCCAGAATTAAAATTTCAGTGCGTTCACACTAGACACGCCAAATAAAAAGGGATAACTCCTAAATGGTGCTTCAGATCAGAGATACGAGTGTACGAATGGGTCCAGAATGGGGTTTTTACCCTAGGAACGACATAAAACTTGTCGTCACGGGGCGTTTGGACCCCTCGCTCGCTATCGGAGCGTGGAACGGATAAATTAAATAATTAATTTATTCGGTTAACGGATTAACATAGTATCTCTTAAACGGTGGCTCGAATTGGAAAACTAAGAGTGCCTTTGAGTTTGGAATGTTCCGTTTACCCTAGGAGGGGTATAAGTTTTGCGGGCGTGGGCCGTCAGTGAAAAATGGCCCCAGGGGCGTTTTTGTAATTTGGCGGCTTTGGGCGTTCAGTTTTATAACTTTTGAGAGGGGCCTCAGATTAAAATTCCGAGATCGCCGTTGCATTCAGAGTGTGTTTTTTATCCTAGGGGATGCTTAATCCCGACCCCATCGGGAGTTTGGGTTCGGGCCGATGGGCAGGTGGTTAAGAGTGTTGTCTATTTAAACACTTAACCCACCCCTCCCTCTGCTTCTTCTTCTTATTCACCTGGACAACAACGACGACAACCCCCTTACTCTCCTCCCTCTTCCTCTGATCAAGTTGGTGCGTTGTAGTGGCGGCGTATCGCGCGGGAAGCGTCGGGCGAAGCCCATCGAGGTAGGATCTTGTTTATCGTTTCGTTTTTAATTCCCGAACCTACTTTGACTTCAATTTGATGCACTGAATTGCTGCTTAAACATCAAGCAAAGACCATGAATGCATAGTATATTTTCTTCTCTTTCTGATGCTTGTTTTGGATTTGAAATCCTAGTTCGGAGGAGGTTGTAGCGGTTCGACGAAATTCGCGGGTTTTTTTGAAGTTCCCAGCCGGTTTTGGGTGTTCCGGCGGTCCGAGGCGCGGCGGCGCAGGGATGAGGCGGCAACGGCTTCTTTTCCAGGCGGCGGGGTGCTTGACTTCGACGGCGGAATGATGAGGTCCAGGCGGAAGCTTCGGCAGCGAGCTTCAGCATGGCGGTGGGATCCTCAGGAGGCGGCCGTGCGCGACGGCACGGGGGAGGAGAACCGGGGTCGCGGCGCGACCCCGCGGGGGAGACACGACCCACGTCTCGCGGGTCGTCGCGCAGCGGGATGACCGGCCACGAAGGCCGGTCTGCACGTGGACCATGGGTCCATGGCCAGCCTGCATGGCAGAGCTGTCGGCCGACGCTCCAAACCGAGCTGGCCGGCGCGAGCCGGCCCAGACCGGGCGGACGGGCCGGCCCAGGACGGTCCAGCCCAAGGGGCCTTGCCCCCTCAGTTTTTGGACGCCCGTATTTTCCGTTACGGGCGTCCGTTTTGAGTGCCGTTTGCGGCTGTGGAGCCGTATCATCGAGACTGACTTTTTGAGATGGTTTCGGGAATTTTTAATTCCCGAAACGAGGGGCCTCAGAGGCGCGACGCGTCTTTAAGTGAATTGACGTTTTTCCGGGGGATCTTGTTTTGGACGGCGCGGACGCATCCGACTTCCGATTTGAGCACCGTCAGTGGCGTTGGGACCCTGGCGTCGGGACGAAGATTTCTAGGGTGGTTTTGGGCATTGAATATGGAGTTGAGGTGTGGCCCCCACGACCCGTCTTTTGAGCTGCGAGCAGCGTTTAACAACTTTCTCATCGGGCGTCCGTTCGGGGCATGCGAGCAGTTGATTCTGGATGTTTTTCCAAGGGGATTGAAATGGTGCAATCTGCCCGCTCTAATTCTGCACGATGGTGTGGGCCCCATGAGGGTCGTTTGGGCGTTGACGATGATTTTCCATCTCTATCACCGGGCGACCGTTTTGGACAAGTGAATAGTATATCTTATGTACTTTTTCGAGAGGATCACAACGGTATGATCCGTTCGTTGTGTTTCGAGATCGGGATGCAGGTCCCACGGAGCACCGCTCGTGTGCTGTGTGCCGGAATGCATCTTTTTCTCTGGATATCCGTTCCACTCAAGTGAGTAGTCCTTTTGACTTTTTTTCCGAGGGGATCGCAATGGTGCGATGCACCCGACTGTTTTCGGGACCGAAGCTCGGGATCACAGGACGCCGTTCGGGCGTAAGGCAGTGTTGGAGAATTTTCCATCAGATATCCAGTTGAGGCGAGTATGTAGTCTATCTCGCGTGTTTTTCCGTGAGGATTACAATGGTGTAATCTGTTCAGGCGAGCGGAGCCTCTTATGCGATCTTATTAAATGTGGAAATATGAAAGGTGCCCCGATGGCGGTTCTTCTACCGTGTTTGTAGCGGACCTTTGGCGAGTGATCGCGTGAACTCCTGGGAGAGTGAAGTTGGTGTTTAAAGAGATGTGGTTGGCTATGCCTCAGCTGTTGAGGTGGCAGGTTGGAGTTGTTACGTTACGCCTTCATGTTGACGTTGGGTGCTGTGTGCATGATAGCCTTTGGGCTGGAACGTGGTATACTCTGGGAGTATACGGGGATGCTTGGAGGTACATGTGGTTGTTTGTACCTGGGAATGTTTGTGCGTTCGATTGGGGTTGACTTGGGGCCACACATCGTGTGGGCCCCATGTGCGTGTCGTGTTCTGCTTTACGTACTTTTGACCTCTCGCGACATAGAGGGTTCCTCTGTTCTTGTTTGTTGACCAGAAGGGTTGAGTTTTCCCCTGGTCCTATTTGGAGGTTGTTTCCAGCAGGGCTGAGGTTGTTTCGAGCATGGATCGCTAGCAGTACCATCCAATGGAGATGGCCAGAGCAGTTCCGGGCTTACCCTCCAGTAGGGCTGGGAAATGGGTTGTTCATTGACTTCTCAAGGTTTACCCTCTAGCAGAGACTAGGCAGTGCGTCACCCGACGACTCTTGAGGGTCTACCCTCCAGCAGGGCTGGGCAGTGGGTCGCTCATTGTCTTGATTCAGGTCTACCCTCCAGCAGGGCTGGGCAGTGGGTTGCCTGTCGACTTGTTCTAGGTTTACCCTCCAGCAGGGCTGGGCAGTGGGTCACCCGTCAACTTCTTCCAGGTCTACCCTCCAGTAGGGCTGGGCAGTGGGTCGCCTGTCGGCTTATTCCAAGTTTACCCTCTAGAAGGGCTGGGCAATGGGTCACCCGTTGGCTTTTCAGACTCAGTCCTTTCTACTAGGCTAGTCTGGATTTTCTCCGTGACTACCGAAGCTGGACCCTCGTTTGTATGGGTCAGTGATGTGACAACTTTGACTCTGAGTAGACCTCTCGATTGCGGGGTAGTGACCTGGTGTGGTTTGACGTTCCCCCAGAACTCTCAAGTGCGAGGGGCACTTTCTCCACTGAGATGCGTCCTTGTGACGCGACCTAAAACTGTGCGGGCGAGTCATTGCCGCCCAAAGCAGATAGTTTTGAGGTGAGGTGATTTGAGCCCCTTGACTTGTAGTTCGGGGCAGACGTGTGGGATGCTGGGCATCAATGGTGTTTATTTCTAGGACTGTTGGATACTCTTTTCTTGGCCTGAGCTACGGGATGGAGATCCCCTTACTGTCTTGTTCGGGCTTCTTATTGAGCATATGTATATGTATATACCTTGTTCTAGTACCCACTTCTTGGTTTTGGTTACTCTCCTTCTAGGAGAGGTGAAGACGTGCGGGGTATGCCACGTTCTTTCCATGTCTAGCTTCTCGTGGTTGGACGAGTCTACTCTCCTATTATAGGTAGTGAAGACTCGACGGGAAGTTCATCTTCTCACCATTTCCAGCTCCTTATATCTGGAAGAGTCTACCTTCTTTCCTCTTATTGGGTTGAGCTAGACTCTCTACTGTTACTCTTTACTGCACCCTCGGTTGTACTCCTTTACTTTTCCTGTTCTCTCTACTGCTCACCCTTCGGTACCTCCTTTGTTTATCCCTCGAGCCTTCGGGGTATCCTACTGAGTATTTTTTATACTCACCCCTGCTTGGGCTTTGCCTGCACTTGGTGTGCCCTTGCAGACGACAGACAGGTTGGTCATGACTTCAGTGGAGCATAGGAGTTCAGGAGCTTGGACCGCGTGCGGTGGTCGTAGTCGGGTTCTAGGTGGGGGACCCTTCCAGCTGTTTTTTATTCTGTTTACCTGTTGCTGGGTTGTGGCACTTTTTGGTTGGGTGCCTGTTTTACCCCTTTTCTTTTCAGTTTACTTTCAGCACTTTCTTTATACTGTATAGGTCGATGCACATTTGTGGTTTATTTATAGAAGTTTCCCCTTTACTTTACTC
The DNA here is from genome assembly GCA_963277665.1 of Viscum album. Taxonomy (NCBI): domain Eukaryota; kingdom Viridiplantae; phylum Streptophyta; class Magnoliopsida; order Santalales; family Viscaceae; genus Viscum; species Viscum album. The sequence continues at coordinate 324,025,539 of OY728132.1, forward strand.
GTCTTTTATTTTTACTCTGCACTTCTACATTGAGTGGGTTGTGTGTGTGTGTACAGGTAATTAGGCAAAGGCCTCCCCGAGTTGTTGTGCCTTCGGCGCTGGTCGCCAGCCCCTAGCCTATGGAGGCGGTCTTGGGGTAGTTGCGGCTCGAGCCCGGGTAGGGTCGGGTCATGAAAAAGTGGTATCAGAGGTGGTTCGTTCCTTGGGAAGTTGTGCGGACGTCCCTAAAAAATCATTGGTTGGGATTTAGGGCAACAGTGTTAACGTGTCTCAAAAGCGGCTCTCAGGACAGGGAGTCCAGTGATGGTGCGACGACCGATGTATCCATTCACCAGGACCCTGATAACCCACTTGTCGACTCGGCATGCTGAGACACTTGTTGTAGGGAAAAATTTGTTTGTGAATCACATAGGATTGAGTCTTTTACTGTCCTTATTGAGTCAGCTCCCCATCGTTGATATTGGTATATACATATATACTCATCTGACTGCAGAACTCCTTGATAATATTCAGGATATCTTCGCGAAGACAGCTAGCCAGGATACCAGCTTTGGTTCATGAGGATGACCCTGTGAGCTACGAGGCCTCAGTCCAGGACCCATCATGTGAGCCCCTTTCTCTGGGTGGGCCGGTAGCAGCACGCCCACCTGTTGAGCAGCAGAAAACTTCACCAGAGTAGGCTGAGCTTGAGTGCAGGTTGAGCATGCTCCGTGATTTCCAGCGGCAGAGACCGCTGAGGTTCAGTGGTGAGCCAGACCCTCAGGCAGCAGAGCTTTGGCTAGAGATAGTGGGTTGCCTTTTCAGGCTTGTGCAGATGCTGACAGATCAGAGAGTGGATTTGGTAGCCAACCTTTTCCTGCAGAGCAGCTTGGTGTTGGTGGAGTCTGGTGACTCAGTTTCTTGATGAGTCGTCGCTTTTGTGGGGCGACTTTCAGTTGTTGTTCCATGAGGAGTTTTACTCCTCCTGCTTGCACTCCGTTCAGATTCAGGAGCTCCTGCAGTTCCAGCAGGGAGGGATGACGGTGGCCGAGTACGCAGCTATTTTCGCAGACCATGCACGCTTTTACCTGGACTTGGTCAACAACGACAACTCCCGAGCGCGGAAGATTGAGCAGGGTCTCCGCTGAGAGATTCGTCCTATCATAGTACCCTTGGGAATTTCCACATATGACGGGGTGCTAGATTAGGCGCTGGTGACAGAGAGATCCCTGTCACGCTCTAGAGTTGGTGGTGGCATCAGGCACGTTGGAGCCGAGACGTCTGCCGCAGCTAGAGAGCGTCGATAAGCAGAACCTCGACGCAGGTGGATTTCTAACAACCAGACCCAGGGGCGTGGGCGTACACCACAGTGGTGCCGGAGGGCACCAGTGCAGCCTGGAGAGAGTCGGTGTTATGATTGCGATGGGCGAGGTCACCTAGCACGGGACTGCCCGACCAGGCATGCAAAGAGCTTCGGGCAGGCAGCACGTGCACCACCATGACAGAGGCAGTGCCATGATCAGAGTAGTACCCAGAGAGGTGGTGCTAGTAGAGGAGCGGGAGGAGCTGGTAGTGGGGGACGACTTTACGAGATCTTCCCATCACCACTAGGCGGTCCACGTCAGGCTCCGGGAGCTGACAGTTGGGACCACAGACAGCCACGAGCCTTGAATGTCTACGATCCTGCAGAGCATGTGGTGATAAGAGGTACGCTCTATAGATCTTCTACTTCATACAGTAGAATTGTTAGACTTTTTGTGTGGAATGATTTCCTCCCATCTCCTTGCTTGAGGTGTTACCATGGTGACGTGGGGCGTCAGTGTGGCCCTGTGTCGGAAAGGTAGAAGGCGTGGAACCTTTCTCTTTAGTCGATGGTAGTGACTTCTTCGCCTTTCGAGCGTGTAAGAGAGTCTTGGTTACGAGACATCGACTGTGAAACCTTGCATGACCAGATATCCTTGGGTGTTTCACCATATGGATATTCTGAAGGAGGGAATCACCGGGACTTGTTCCAGGTGCGGGCGGTGATTCCAGTCACGGCATGCGATGCAGAGGTTCGATCGGGGAGGTGGGATACCCCCGAGAGACTTCGGGCCATTTGAGACCGTGCAAAGGGATGACGAGGTTCCCTACCGCCTTGCTCTAACCCCAAGGTCGGGTGTGGGTACACAACGTGTCCCGCATGGCTTACCCGAGAAGAAGTGTGCGTGATCCTATGTACGTCATCAGCAAGGGCAGACCTCGCGTGAACGGACCGGTCCTTTGGTTTGTGTGCGGTGGTGCAGAGCTGTTCAAGAGTTCTTCTGGGTACGGGAGAGCCAGGTGCGGGCTTAGTACCCTGAGTTGTTCCCTAGTTTTTCTTTTCGGGGACGAAAAGCTTGAAGGAGGGAATGATGAAAGAACCCTGTTTTTGTATACAAAGGACTTTGTAATATTCTTGATATTATTCCAGAGCAGCGCCCTCAGACGGCGTGCAATTCCGAGCCCCGGAGTGGCCGAAATTAAATTTTCAGTGCGTTCACACTGGACACGCCAAATAAAAAGGGATAACTCCTAAACAGTGCTTCATATCAAAGATCTGAGTGTACGGATGGGTCCAGAATGAGGTGTTTACCCTAGTAACAACATAAAACTTGTTGGTACGGGGCGTTTGGACCCCTCGCTCGCTATCAGAGCATGGAACGGATAAATTAAATAATTAATTTATTCGTTTAATGGCTTAATATAGTATCTCTTAAACAGTGTCTCGAATTGGAAAACTGAGGGCGCCTTTGAGTTCGGAATGTTCCGTTTACCCTAGTAGGGGTATAAGTTTTGCGGGCGCGGGCCGTTAGTGAAAAATGGTCCTAGGGGTGTTTTCGTAATTTGGCGGCTTTGGACGTTCAGTTTTATAACTTTTGAGCGGGGCCTTGGATTAAAATTCCAAGACCTCCGTTGCGTTCAGAGCGTGGTTTTTAGCCTAGGGGAGACTTAATCCCGACCCCGTCGGGAGTTTGGGTTCGGGCCGACGGGCGGGTGGTTAAGTGTTGTCTATTTAAACACTTAACCCACCCCTCCCTCTACTTCTTCTTCTTCTTCGCCTGGACAGCAACGGTGGAAGCCCCCTTCCTCTCCTCCCTCTTCCTTCGATCAAGGTGGTGCATTGCGGTGGTGGCAGATCGTGCGGGAAGCGTCGGGCGAAGCCCATTGAGGTAGGATCTTGTTTATCATTTCGTTTTTAATTCCCGAACCTACTTTGACTTCAATTTGATGCACCAAATTGCTGCTTAAACCTCGATCGAAGCCCATGAATGCGTAGTAAATTTTCTGCTCTTTCCGGCGCTTGTTTCGGATTTGAAATCCTAGTTCGGAGGAGGCCGCAGCGGTTCGACGAAATTCACGGGTTTTTGAAGTTCCCAGCCGGTTTTGGGTGTTCCGGTGGTCCGAGGCGCAGCGACGCAGGGCTGAGGCGGCGACGACTCCTCTTCCAAGAGGTGGGGCGCTCGGATTCGGCGGCGGAACGATGAGGTCTAGGTGGTGGATTCGACAATGAGCTCCGGCGGCCTTCGGCGTGGCGGCGGGGTCCTTAGGCGGCGGCCATGCGCACGACACGGGGGAGGAGAACCGGGGTCGCGGCGCGACCCCGCGGGGGAGAAATGACCTGCGTCTCGCGGGTCTTCGCGCAGCGGGACGACCGGACACGAAGGTTGGTCTACGTGCGTGGGCCGGCGCTCCGAACCGAGCCGGCCGGCGCGAGCCGGCCCAGACCGGGCGGACCGGCCGACCCAGGCCGGTCCAGCCCAAGGGGCCTTGCCCCCTCAGTTTTCAGACGCCCGTATTTTCCGCTACGGGCGTCCGTTTTGAGTGTCGTCTGCAGCTGTGGAGCCGTATCATCGAGGAGGACTTTTTGAGATGGTTTCGGGAATTTTTAATTCCCGAAACGAGGGGCCTCGGAGGTGCGACGCGTCTTTAAGTGAATTGACGTTTTTCTGTGGGATCTTGTTTGGGACGGCACGGAAGCATATGACGTCCGATTTGAGCACCCTCAGCGGCGTTGGGACCCTGGCACCGGGGCGAAGCTTTCCAGGGTGGTTTCGGGCATTGAAGCCAGAGTTGAGGTGTGGGACCCACAACCCGTCTTTTGAGCTGCGAGCAGCGTTTAGCAACTTTCTCATCGGGCGTCCGTTCGGGGCGTGCAAGTGGTCGATTCTGGATGTTTTTATGAGAGGATTGCAATGGTGCAATCTGCCCGCTCTAATTCCGCATGATGGTGCAGGCCCCACGAGGGTCGTTTGGGCATTGACGGTGATTTTCCATCTCTATCACTGGACGATCGTTTTGGACAAGTGAATAGTCCATCTTGTGTACTTTTTCGAGAGGATCGCAACGGTGCAATCCGTTTGTTGAGTTTTGGGACCAGGATGCGGGTCCCACGGAGCACCGCTCATGTGCGGTGCGCCGGAATGCATCTTTTTCTCTGGATATCCATTCCACTCAAGTGAGTAGTCCTTTTGAAGTGTTTTCTCGAGGGGATCACAATGGTGTGATGCGCCTGACTGTTTTTGGGGCTGAGGCTTGGGATCACGGGACGTCGTTCGGGCATAAGGCGGTGTTGGCGACTTTTCCGTTGGATATCCGGTTGAGGCGAGTATGTAGTCTATCTCGCGTGTTTTTCCATGAGGATTATAACGGTGTAATCTGTTTAGGCGAGAGGAGACTCTTACAAGATCTTATTAAATGTGGAAATATGAAAGGTGCCCCGGTGGTGGTTCTTCTACCGTGTTTGTAGCGGACCTTTGGCGAGTGATCGCATGCAATCCTGGGAGAGTGAGGTTGGTGTTTAAAGAGATGTGGTTGGCTATGCCTCAACCGTTGAGGTGGCAGGTTGGAGTTGTTACGTTACGGCTTCGCGTTGACGTTGGGTGCCATGTGCACGATAGCCCTTGGGCTGGAACGTGGTATACTCTGGGAGTATACAGGGATGCTTGGAGGTACATGTGGTTGTTTGTACCTAAGAATGTTTGTGCGTTCAGTTGGGGTTGACTTGGGGCCACACATCGTGTGGTCCCCATGTGCGTGTCGTGTTTTGATTTACGTACTTTTGACCTCTCGCGATGTAGAGGGTTCCTCTGTTCTTGTTTTTTGACCAGAAGGGTTGAGTTTTCCCCTGGTCATGTTCGAAGGTTGTTTCCAGCAGGGCTGAGGTTGTTTCGAGCATGGCTCGCCAGCAGTACCATCCAGGGGAGATGACCAGAGTAGTTCCGGGCTTACCCTCCAGCGGGGCTGGGCAGTGGGTTACTCATTGAATTCTCAAGGTTTACCCTCTTGCAGAGACTAGGCAGTAGGTCACCTGATGACTCTTGAGGGTCTACCCTCCAGCAGGGCTGGGTAGTGGGTCTCTTGTCATCTTGATTTAGGTCTACCCTTTAGCAGGGCTAGGCAGTGGGTCACCTATCGACTTGTTCCAGGTTTACCCTCCAGCAGGGCTGGGCCGTGGGTCACCCATCGACTTCTTCCAGGTCTACCCTCCAGTAGGGCTGGGCAGTGGGTCGTCTGTCGGCTTATTCCAGGTTTACCCTCCATCAGGGCTGGACAGTGGGTCGCCTGATGATGTATTATGGTTTACCCTCCAGCAGGGCTGGGCAGTGGGTCGCCTGATGATTTATTATGGTTTACCCTCCAGTAGGGCTGGGCAGTGAGTCACCCGTTGGCTTTTCAGGCTCAGTCCTTTCTACTAGGCTAGTATGGATTTTCTCCGTGACTACCGGAGTGGGACCCTCATTTGTACGGGTCAGTGATGTGACATCTTTAACTCTGAGCAGACCTCTCGACTGCGGGGCAGTGACATGGTGTGGTTTGACGTTCCCCCAGAACTCTCAAGTGCGAGGGGCACTTTCCCCACCGAGACACGTCCTTGTGACGCGACCTAAAACCGTGCGGGCGAGTCAGTGCCGCCCAAAGTGGATAGTTTCAAGGTGCGGTGATTTGAGCCCCTTGACTTGTAGTTCGAGGCAGACGTGCGGGATGCTGGTTATCAATGGTGTTTATTTTTGGGACTATTGGATACTCTTTTCTTGGCCTGAGCTACGGGATGAAGATCCCCTTAAGGTCTTTTTCGGGCTTCTTTTTGAGCATATGTATATGTATATAACTTGTTCTAGTACCCACTTCTTGGTTTTGGTTACTCTCCTTCCAGGAGAGGTGAAGACGCGCGGGGTATTCCACATGCTTTCCGTGTCTAGCTTCTCGTGGTTGGACGAGTCTACTCTCCTGCTATAGGTAGTGAAGACTCGACGAGAAGTTCATTTTCTCACCGTTTCCATCTCCTTGTATCTGGACGAGTCTACCTTCTTTACTCTTTTTGGGTTGAGCTGGGCTCTCTACTGTTACTCTTTACTGCACCCTCGGTTGTACTCCTTTACTTTTCCTGTTCGCTCTACTGCTCACCCTTCGGTACCTCATTTGTTGCTCCCTCGAGCCTTCGGGGTATCCTACTGAGTATTTTTTATACTCACCCCTTCTTGGGATTTGCCCACACTTGGTGTGCCCTTACAGACGACAGACAGGTTGGTTGTGACTTCAGTGGAGCATAGGAGTTCGGGAGCTTGGACCGCGTGCGGTGGTCGTAGTCGGGTTCCAAGTGGGGGACCCTTCCAGCTGTTTTTTCTTTTGTTTACCTGTTACCGGGTTGTGGAACTTTTTGGTTGGGCGCGTGTTTTTCCACTTTTCTTTTCAGTTTACTTTCAGCACTTTCTTTGTACTGTAGATATCGATGCACATTTGTGGTTTATTTATAGCAGTTGCCCCTTTACTTTACTCATCTTTTATTTTTTACTCTGCACTTCTACATTGAGTGGGTTGCATGTGTGTGTACAGGTTATTCGGCGCTGGTCGCCAGCCCCTGGCCTATGGAGGCGGGCTTGGGGTAGTTGCGGCTCGAGCCTGGGTAGGGTCGGGTCATGAAAATCTCCTCCAGTATTCATGGTTTCACATTTGAACTTTTGTTCTGATATATGTTGAGGTAGCATAGATCAATTCACATCCTCTTCTACTTTATGTGGAGAACTTTTCTTCTTAATATCCTTTATAGATGATGAATTATTGTTCCTCTTGAGAACGCTTATTTCTCTAGTAGTATGGTTAGACAACCTTTTGCAATGTGATCAGGTGTCTTGCATCTCTCACATAGAACTTCATTTCCACTTGAACTAACCTTTTCTTGTCCATATTCAAGCTTCCTCATGATTTCGAAGTCTTCAGTCCAAATAACTAACATGTCATTAGGAATTGTGGTAGCCTGTTTGGATATTCCACATGGGTTATTTTGAGTGTCATCCTTTTTAGCAATTATTTTGGATATACCACCCTTCAACTTATTGGATTCATAATCCAAGGTATTATCTCCTTATTAATTGGAATCTTCTTAGGATAATTTGTTTTCACAACATTATTATGATTTCTTACCAAGTTAACTTCTTCATTCTTGGCCAGTTTCTATGGTTTTATGTTTTTATCAACTTTGGATACATGTCAAAATGATCATGAACCAACCTTGTGACCACTCCCATTACATACATCACAAATATTATCAATTAGTCCAAATATGTTTGTATTATACCGATGCTTCTGGATCTAGGATATTGCTTCTTCCTCTCTAGATTTCTCCCCCCTGTGATGGTCTTCCTTTGTGCTTTTATATCTTGAGGATTATACCAACAATTTAATTCACAATTCCCAAATCTGTTCCAGTGCCAACATTGACCCATAAAACTTGATTTTATGACATCTTATGTATTATATTGTTAAGTTTTTTTCAATATGTGTTGTGTTTTTTGTGGGGAACCATCTTCCAAATTATTCTTCATATCCACCCTAGTTATGGTGGTAGGTAGCTCATCACCTTTCCTCATCCACACTTGTTTTGAATCTATCTTCCAACCTACACTGCTTGTGGAAACATATTTAGAAACATGATTACAAGATGGTATGGATAGTACCTAAACCTTATCAACTTCTTGTGATAGATCAATAAGTGAAGTCATGATATTCTTATCACATGTTAGAGGTATTTCAACCTTAGAATCCTCAAATAAATACTGAGTTCTAGTAACAACTATCTCCTTATTTTGTAAAGTGTCAATATGAGTCTTCTCAAGATTGGTCAACTGAGCTTCGACTTCTATAAATTTCATATTGAGGATGATTTTATGATCTTTAATCATAATCATCTTCTCTTCACATACCTTCTTTATTCTTTCAACTTTATCTTCATGAATCTTCACTTTGTTTTGTAATAAGAAGTCAATTTACTTGATCTTCTTAGAATTTTCTTCCAAATATAAACCCTTGACTTCAATGCTCTTCTTCAACTCATCTTCAAGTACATGGATATTTTATTCTATAGTCTTGTTGACTCCATATTTATCTTTAACTTCTTTGATCCATTTTGAGGAACTCATTTCAAATTACCTCTTTGTTTTTTCAAAGGGTCCAACTTGTCTGGAAAGCTTTAAATATTCAACATTTTTTTCTTGCAAGCCTTTTTCCAGAACATTAGTTTCTTCTTCCAGTTGGGTGATATCTTCTTGCATGAATTGAAATACTCCACAAACAAGGGATGCAATTTCTTCAGAAACACCATGAAGAATAGTTATTGTAAGAACCCTAATCTTCTTTTTAGGTATGTTTTCCTTTTTCTGATGTCTTTAAGAAAAAGAGGAATTTCTAGAAATTTCTTAAGTACACACTGTGTACTTTATAAGTACACGCCGTGTAATTGGTTACCGTGGGTAGCCGTGTTCTGGCCATGTCATGGCCATGCACAGGGCCGTGTGTGGTGACCTGGAGACCACCTATTGCGGGGGCTAGTAAAGGAAATTACACACTGTGTACTTCTAAAGTACATGCCGTGTACTTTCTTTTTTTTATTAAATGGACTGAGGTTGCATCTGACAAACATAATTCTCTCCTTCTCGACCTGTTTCATCCAGGAGTGCCACACTGTCACAGATCTTCTCCAAGCCCTCGATCAAGCATCCTTTCTCTAAATAGACCATCTTCAATTGCATTGGTATCACCTTAGTAATCTCTTCCTTATTATAGAGCTTTGTTTCCTGATTCTTCATCTTTCCCAAGTTATCATCTGTTGAAAGTTTTAGATGTTTTTATAGATCAACAGAGTTCTAGGGAGATTCAAGGCCTGAGATTCAAGTATAAAAATCTCCCAATACTGAGGTAGGTTGTTTGTGACTTTCTGTAGAGAGTCTTTGAATATTATGTTCAAAAGTGACCAATACCCTTGAACGAGGTATTGCGTGTTTACGGTTTTAACCCTATAAATTGCCTGCTATGCTTGTATTCTTGAGTAGAGGTTAATTGAATGTGAATAGGGTCAATTTATATGCTTTATAAGTGTTTCCCATGCATGTTTTGTTTATGACCGTTTGGTTCTTCTTAGCCTGTTAGGCTGCCTTGTTTTTCCCATGCCTAGTATTGTAGGATGGTGTGATTATTTATCTGACATGTTGTTATGATTTAGAATGTAATCCAATTAGTTCTTGAAGTTTACTTTGTATTCTATTCATTTCTATGTTTTTTTACTTACATGGGGCTGTGGTAACATAGTTTAGTAGACCATACGGAGAATGGATGTAAGGGCTTTTCCAGAGTGTCTATTTTTACTGTTACGATGCGAGACCATAAGGGGAATTGATGAAAGTGCTTCATCAGAGTGTCTGTAGTTCCTAGAAGTGGGCCACAGGGGGAATGAGATATAAGTGCTTCCCCAGAGCACATTTTAGTTACCGATAAGAGACTATAGGAGGAATTGGCGATGAGTGCTTCCTCAGAGAGTCTATGCTTAAGCTGAACCAGAGGGGTTAGAATGTGTGTACTTCCTAGAGGGTTTCTTGTGTTGTTTTGGTTGAACCAGAGGGATTAGACTGAGAGTAATTTCCATAGGGTTACCTTCTTTGATTAGCTTCTTACTTTATATGTGGAATTGAATGCTTTGAAATTGTGGAATTGTTTACTTTTGAGTACTTCCTTGTTTACTGCTTCCTTTTTCTTATTGCCTGCCATATATATTCACTAACTGTTAGGCATAGATCTTTTGGTGGTTGACTACTGGAATTCGTCTCACACCCTGTTTGGGTCATGCTTTTGGGCCCAAACAAATTATATTGTTGCAGGACTAGATAAGGGCAAGCGCCCTTCTACTTTAGGTACTTGACTGCTTTAGAGCTGGAGAGAATAGGACCAAGATGAGGCTTGTGATGCTGAGGAGTTTATCTGTTTTCTTTTGTAATTTGTTTTAGTACTGTATTTCATCATTGTGACATGTTTGGCTGCTTTCTTAGACATATGTATCATGAATAATTTTTATATGTGCTCCAGTTGTTTCTTACTTTCAGTCTTCCACTGTTTACTGCTGTATGGTGTTATTACTTCTTTCGCTATTGTTATCTATTTTGTTTCCGCTATGTTACTCTGCTAATGAGGGAATATTTTCCCCACTATCACACCCAAGGCCCTCACTGCTAGTCTGAAGCCTCTGGCGTTCGGGGAAATGCGCTTGAGGTCATGTGACCAACCAGGTTCAGGGTGCCTCTGGGTGGCTTCCGAAACCGGGACGTTACAAAGTGGTATTATAGGAATTCTTTTCTTCTTGACTTACTATTTGGAGCCTATAGCCAAGGATAGGATGGAATAGATACTTGGTAATAAGCTGTGCCTGAGAGTAGCTAACCCGTGTACAAGGAAAAGAAAATCTACCTCTTTATTGCAATTTTTCTGGTTTTGCAATTTTATAGTTGATTTGATTTCACCATTGGGTGATTCACATGCTTTGTGCTGTTATAGTTGATGTTATTGAGGTTTTATTTCTGTCACAACCCAATGAGATTTGGGTATGCCATCTCATGCATCGTATAGGAACTTTCTATAAATCACATGTCATGCATTCTTGCCATGCCATGTAGGGTGCATTAGCAAATGCATGTTGTTGTGATAGATGTTATGCTAGAGATGCATGATATTATGATAGATGCCTTGATAAAATACCTGCTGTTTGATAGGGTATTGTTTGTGTAAGGTTTTGTTTGAATGAAATCCAAACTTTGGTTCTTGAGGTATTATGGACCCTCATGGACCGGAATTTGGCAGATAATTACCTTATTTTCCTTGTTTATGACATGTATAATATGCCAAGATTTGATTCATGGGGAGTATAGGCCCTCACGGATCGGAATTTGGAAATTTAATGTCTGTTTCTGTGTTTTCTGGGCATCCAGAGTAGTTTTTGAGGCTTACTGTCCAGAAAAACCCAAAATACACGACGTGTAATGATGAATACACACCATGTGTTCTTCTATTCGAGAAGTAACTATTTTTCTTAAGTACACACTGTGTATAGTATGTACATGCCGTGTAGTCTCTAACCGTGTCAGAGATAGTGTGGGCAGAGACACGGGGTTGGGAAATCTTGGTAGAACACACCGTGTACCGGATGTACACGATGTGTTGTAGAACTGTGTAACCGACCGTGTGATGAATAACACGGGTCATTTGGGTCTTTTCTAAGACACACCGTGTCTATATGGAACACGTCGTGTAGTGTAAACCGAGTATCCGGCCGTGTCACGAACAACACGGGTCAGCAAAATCTTCCTAGTACACGCTGTTTCGGGCACAAACACGTCATGTAGTGTTAGCCATGTGTCCACCCATGTAACTAACAACAAAGGTAGTTGAAACCTAATTAGTACACGCCGTGTCCATCTGGAACACACCGTGTATGGTGATCCATGTATCCGACCGTGTCACTAACAATACGGGTCAGTGAAGTTCGTCTAGTACACGCTTTGTTTGGTACTAACACGCAGTGTAGTATTGTTCTAGCAGAGCCATGTGGCTTAGACATGTAAGAGAACTCGAGCAGGGAAAAAGGATTCAAGTAAACGCCATGTGTTAGGACAACACGCCATGTGTTTGGGGTGTTACATGACCAGTTTTGGCAAGATTACACACCCATGTGAAGGCTTAAGGGAACACGCCATGTAAACATTATACACACCGTGTACCCATGTTTTGAAAACTTGAATGCTTTCATTATCCTATTCCTTTCTTACACTTCTAGTTTTCATTCTTTGATAATCTTGTTCTAAGGTGTGTGCTTGACCTTGCAGAGGCATGCCACCAAGACATCCTATGGTTGTACGACAGTTACAGGGTAGTGATCAGACACTGGACATGGATGATCAGGGACTACCAGCAGATCCTCTAGTTGTGCCAGTCTTGGCACCAGCCATTAATCTGGATACAGGTGATGATGCACAATCCCAAGAGGGATTTATGAGGTTTATGCATACCTTCCTAGGAGTACCGTATCATTCCCCTTCTATAACAAAGTTGACACGGGTTTTCCAGCAGCAACATCCTCCCACCTTCATAGGGGAAGGAGGACCTCAGACTACAGAGTCATGGTTAGAAGTCATGCTTTCTATCTTCAAGCATCTGGAGATGCCTCTAGAGAGGAGGGTGAAGCTTGCTACGTACATGCTTCAGGATTCTTCCAAGAGATGGTGGGATGTGATATCATAGGCGGGACGCTAGCAGGTTATGGCCTGTGATGAGTTTTGTTACGACCCAAAGTTTCATTAATGGAAATCCCTCTTGATCTAATTAAATGTCTCTTTATGTTTATATAAAATGTCAACTTCCTTGGTTTTATGTTAAGAATTTTGACCATTTCTAATATAGCCGTTGAACAAGTGATCACATGATTAGTATAAATATAGGACTTTAACAAATCCAATTTACTCAGACAAAGGAAGCGATGGACTCATCCAGTAGAATTGCCCCATACGAAGCCCATTTATCAGAGCTCAGAAAAGAGGTGGCATCTTTGGGCTTCACTCTTGACCAATCCCAAGCTGATCTTCATCATGTCAAGCTCGAACATGACCGTCTACGGGAAAAGTGGAAGTTGATTGAAATTACCACTCGAGCGATGTTATTTGAGCCACCCCAAGAGTCTGTCACCATCGCACACCTTATCCTTAGGTCTTATGCGGCTGTTTTAAGGGGTTATGTAACAAATAAGTAGTACTATGTTCATGTACATTATTTTTATATATAATAATTAATATAACTTCTAGTCATTTTTGATACATTGTAAATAGTTTTTAAAGTACAAATGGTGTTTTTAGTTATTATTTAATTAAGAAATATATTTTATTAAATTAAGGGATTTTTGAATTAAATAATATTTTAATAAAATAATAATATTATTAAATTAATTTTTATTAAATATAAATGATCTTATAATTTTATGAATGCAATTAAATTTTTTATTAAGATTTGAAAGCCATTTCTGTCAAAACCCGTGAATTTTCGATAAATGTCAGTTTTTATTTTAAAAGTGAAAATTAACATATTTATAAAATTATTTAGATAAAATAAATGTTATTTCTAGAATCAGGATGTCGAAATTATCCAACGGTAAATTTTTCATAATTTTCTGAGATAGTCAAATTTTTGGGTAAAAATTAAATACCGTTTAAATATATAATGTGTTTTATGACATCATAATGACCCAATAGTGATGTAATAAAATACTATAATATTTATGTTCGGACAATATATGTTTTAAAATTAAAATAATGTGATTTTGGGTTTGTTTGACTTACTTTTTAAAGCATTAATGGACCCCTCAAGACATATTCAACACCTTGCCTTATTAAATTAATTTCCATGGGAGTGTGACTCACTTCCACATAAGCAACCCTAATATTTTAAAAATTTAGAACTTTGGCCTTATAAAATATTTTTTTCCTCTTCCCTTTTCCAAAAACCATAGGCAAAAACTATGGTATGGTTTGTGTTTTGGATTAATTTAATGTAAGGGGACCCAAACCTAAATAATAAAGAATTCCCTCACATTTCCTATATAAACCCACCCAAGCTCCCACTTTCTCCTCACTCAAATCCTTTTTAGTTCATCCAAACTCTGACCTAATCTCTCTATAATCCTCCCAAGGTGCCCCAATCTCCCAAGAAGCCTCTCACAAGCCTCTCTCTAGCCTTTGGAAGCACACTTCCAAGTAAGGGTTTTTTCTTCCTTTCTCATTTTTGTCAATTTTATTTAAGTTGTATTGCCCTTTTAATTTCAATTATGAATGTTGGGGTATGGTTTCGCACCTCCCCCATACTACCCTCTTATTTTTTGAGTGATGGGAGACCCCTTTGTCTCTCATTAAATGCCTCCCATGTACACCCGTTACTATGCCGAAATTCCGAAAGGAACTTCTCTCTCTTCTTTTACATTCAAGCAATAATTTTGTATCATGAATCTAAATTCCATTACAATTGTTGGGACATGTATCTATATGACCTCCTTACTTTCCATTACATGTAAATATGATGAGGAACCCCTTTATCTCTCATCAACCATTTTTATGAATTCTTATGTCACGCCGTTACGCTGCCGAAATCGCACCGATTTTCTAAGCCAATGCCATTGTGTAGTGGATACCATGCCCATTTCTCCATCAAGGGTATTCACCTTTATGCACCTTTACTTATTGATTAAAAAGTTTCATGTATGAATTCCACATTTCTTTATCATGGAATAAATGATTATGTTTTATGAATCCATGTTTTATGATCCATGTGACACACTTATGCATGAAATGAAATGTTTAAGAAGGGTGCGCCCTTATAGTGCTCCAATGCATTGGGTAAAGTATAGTATCATGACACATCATGTGAAATGAGTTTTGAATCATTCTAATTCAAGTTCAAAGAGGGTTTACTCGTGCTTTATGTGCAATGAGGATTTACTCATGCTCCATGTGCAATGAGCCTTGGCTCATGCTAATTCCATGATAAGTGTTGTTGCCACATTTCCATGTTATGATTATCATGCGTTATCATAACTTTATGTTCATGTTTCTTTTATGCTCTATTGATATGCCTATTTTCTAACATGTATTTTACTCCTCACGTTATTCCATGTGTACTCCCTTACTGGGATTTATAGCTCACCCTTTTCTTATGCATGTCCTCAGGTTATCCCATGCAATGCTAAGTACGAGGGAATGTAGTGGTCATGTAAAAGAAGTTTTCAATAAAGATGTTTTATTTCATGTTTTAAGTTTTTATGTAATGATCCTAAGACCCAAATACACTAAACCTCTCTATCTTCTTTGTTGTATCAAGTGATGTTTTATGTAATAAATCATGTTTAAGTTTGCAATAAAAGCAGGGTTGTCATAAGTTCCAGTGTGCCTTCTATGACTACTTCTATTTAGAGACTTTGAGGCCTGAATAAGCCCAAGAGTTCATGAGTCTGGAGTAGGGTACTCTTTCAGTTATGGAGTATTCTTCTCACTTCACAGAGCTGCATCGCTTCACACCCATACCAGGAGGTGATGATTTATTCTTAGCAAGGAAGTTTGAGGATGGTCTCAGGCACAACATCTGATCTCAGGTGAACATCTTCAGGTTGATTTCTATCACTTCTATAGTCAACTAGGCACTGATCACAGAGTAAAATCTAAGAGATTCTGGAGCTGTGAGCTAGGGAAGCTCAACATATGGAGTTATTATCCCTTCTACTGACAGCAGGAAATGCTGCAGGGGGTCTTCGCGCGGTGATCCAAGGAGGCGAGATACTTCTTTTGGTATCCAGGTGGTGTGCTACCAATACGAGAAGAGTGGTCATATGAGGTCACTTTGTCTGAGAGACCCAGTGGAGTGTCGATCTTGTGAAAATATCGTCCATCTTCAGTGCTTCTGTTAGTTATTCTCACCAACAGCTGGTGACAGGGGTTCTTCTATGACTCCGCATTCAAGAGCAGAACCACCAGTTACTCCTCAGTCAGGGAACTAGAGTTATTCTAGTTGTTCAGGCTGAGGTGGAGGTCACAACCATGGTATTCAGTCTCCATTCTTGTAGCGACAGTAGGGTGGATCAGCTCAGAGTGGTCAGGTAGGGTCACAAGGCTGCGGTACATGTCAGACTTTTATAGTGGACAGCAAGAGCAGGATCCCGAACCCTCTACAGTTCAAGGTACAATTCTAGTTACCTCAGTTTTATCTTCTGCTCTTTTTGATAAAGGGGATTCCCATAGCTTTATATCTATTACTATCGTGGATATCCTTGGGCTCTGTATCTTTTCTTCTACTGATATCTTGATGTTAAACACTCCGTTGGGGAAAATAATGGCTAGTGTATGTTAGTGTAAAGAGTGCCCTCTTGAGGTTGGTGGGTGTCACTTCTTATGGAACCTCTATGTCCTAGAGATGACAGGTTATGATGTCATTCTCAGAATGGACTGGTTAGTTCCCTTCCAGGATTTTTTTTTGATTTCTATCGTTGTAGGGTGAGTTTCATATCACCAGAAGGTGGATCGTTTCTTCATAAGGGAGAATGGGATGTCCAGGTGAGCAGAGCGGAACCCGAGCATCATGGTTTGGGAGGAGTTACAGCCCATATTGCAAGTCTATATCTGGATGACCAGGGAACTTTACAGATAGACTTTCCTCAAGTGGTGGATCATTTCAGGGATGTATTTCCAGAGGACTTTTCAGGTTTGCCTCCAGAGCGTGAGGTATAATTTTATATCGAGCTTATTCCAAGAGTGGCACCGATGTCCATTCCTCCTTATAGGATGGCTACACCAGAGTTGCAGGAGCTAAAGAAGTAGTTGGAGGAGTTGTAGGCAAATAGTTTCATCTGACCTAGTACTTCTCCTTGGGGTTCGCCTGTCCTGTTTGAGAAGAAGGTAGACGGTACCCTCAGACTTTGTGTAGATTATCGGAAGTTGAACCAATTGATGGTCAAGAACCGATATCCCTTTCTGAGTATTGATGATCTCTTTGATCATCTTCAAGGAGATCAGGTGTTCTCGAATATTGAATTGAGATCCGGTTATCATTAGTTGCACGTTAGACCATCTGATATGCCTCTTATAGCCTTCTAGAGTAGGTATGTTCTATATGAGTATGTGGTTATGCCATTCGGTCTCACGAACATGCCTGCAGTCTTCATGGCACTGATGAACCGAGTGTTCCATCCATACTTGGATTCTTTCGTGGTAATCTTCATGGACGATATCTTGGTGTACTCTCACACTCAACACGACCATGACACACATCTTGAGATCATTTTGAGTACACTGATAGAGCATCAGTTATATGCTAAGCTCTCAAAATTCTACTTTTTGATGGATGAAATTCACTTTTTGGGTCATGTTATCTTAGAGACAGGAGTATCAGTAGACCCAGAGAAAGTGAGAGCAGTAGTTTCCTCAGAGCATCCGAAGAATGTCTTTGAGGTGTGGAGTTTTATAGGTCTGGATGGATACTACAAACATTTCATACAGGACTTTTCATGTTTAGCAGCACCACCGACGGGTCTGACTAAGAATGGTGCGAAGTTCTTATGGTCAGATTCTTGTGAGTCAGCCTTTCAGGAGCTTAAAGGGAGGTTGACTTCAGCACCGATACTAGTATTTCCAGAGCTAGGAAAGAGAAATACTGTGTACTGTGATGCATCAGGTATAGGGCTGGGAGCAGCGCTTATGAAGGGGGAAGGATTCGTTGCGTATGGGTCTTGGCAGTTGAGGCCACATGAGAGGAATTACCTGACGCACGATCTTGATTTGGATTTTTTTGTTCATGATTTACGCTGTTGAAGACATTATCTTCTGGGAGAGCATTTTGTGGTTTTCACCAACCACAAAAGTCTCAAGTACATTTTCACTTAGCGTGAACTGAATTTGAGACAGTGAAGGTGGGTAGAGTACCTTCAATCCTTTGAATTTGAGCTTGCCTACATGCTTGGAAAAGGCAACGTAGTGGATGATGCATTGAGTAGGAGGACTCAGATATAGGCAGTTCAGGAGGCCAGTAGTGAGTGACAGATTATGGCTCTATTCTCTGAGATGCATTTGGAGGTGCATGATAGACAGGGTCAGACGTTTCTATCTTCTGTAGCTGTTACCTCTACTCTACTTGATCGAGTACG
Organism: Viscum album; assembly: GCA_963277665.1. Classification (NCBI taxonomy): domain Eukaryota; kingdom Viridiplantae; phylum Streptophyta; class Magnoliopsida; order Santalales; family Viscaceae; genus Viscum; species Viscum album. The sequence goes on from OY728132.1 coordinate 324,043,528, forward strand.
AATGAGGAAACTATCAAATTCTGAAGGCCTAGTCCTACATGAGAGTGTGTCAGGAGAGGACCCTATTCCTGGATGGACCATAGGTGAGGATGAGATCTTGCGTTTTCATGGGCGCATATGGGTGTCAGTAGACATACAAAAGGAGCTGATGTGGGACTTTCATTCCTCAGTTTGGGAAGTTCATCCTGGTGTCACCAAGATGTATCGTGATTTACACCATCAGTATTGGTGGCCTGGTATGAAGAGAGATGTTTATGGTTTTGTTATGAGGTGTTCCTCCTGTCAGCAGGTGAAAGCATAACATCAATGACCAGCAGCGCTTTTACAGTAGTTACCCATTCCTGAGTGGAAGTGGAATGATGTCGCAATGGATTTTGTGACAGGTTTTCCGAGGTCGCCTCGAGGGAATGATGCAGTTTGGGTTGTCATTGATAGACTCACGAAGGTTGCTCACTTCTTGCTGATTAAGGAGACCTTCAGTGTTGATGAGCTGGGAAGGTTGTACATCCGAGAGATTTTACGTCTACATGGATTTCCACACTCCATTGTTTCAGACAGGGACACCCATTTTACTTCTCAGGTCTAGAAGGGGCTATAGAAGGCTTTGGGCACACAAGTACTTTTGAGTATAGCTTACCACCTCCAGACAGATGGCCAGTTTGAGCATACAATTCAGGTGTTTGAGGACATGCTTCGAGCATGCATTCTAGATTTTAGAGGTCTTGGGAGAAGCACATACATCTTGTGGAGTTTTCCTACAATAATAGTTTCCAATCAAATATTCAGATGGAACCTTATGAGGCTTTGTACGATAGGCCATGCCGATCACCCTTATGTTGGCTGGAGGCAGGAGAGGCAGCTATGTTGGGACCTCGTCTTGTCCAGGAAACCACAGAGCAGATAGAGTTGATTTGAAAGAGGATGGATATTGCACAGTCTCGACAGAAGTCTTATGCTTATCATTGGAGACGACCTCTGAAGTTTGAGTTCAAGGATCATTTTTTTCTACATGTCACACCAAGGTTGGGACACAAGATAATTAGGAGATAGGGTAATCTTTCGCTGAGGTACATTGGGCCATTTGAGGTTTTGGAGAGAGTTGGGCCGGTTGCCTATTAGTTGCAGTTACCTCAGAGGTACCGGACTGTGCATGATGTCTTCCACGTTTCTCAGTTTTGACGTTACTTCTCAGACCCATCTCATCCTTTCCAACTCGAGGAGGTTGAGCCCGAAGTGGACGTATCTTTCAAGGAGCATCCTATACGGATTATTGATCGAAGTATGAAGGTTCTCCGTGGCAGGTCTATTACTCTAGTATGAGTGCTATGACAGCATGGGTGAGTACAGGAAGAGACTTAAGAGAGGGAGGTTGATGTATGATCGTAGTGGTCGGAGCTTTTCGAGGTTTCTTCTTCTACGCCGCCTTGCTAGGAAAATTCAGGGACGAATTTATTTAAGGGGGAAAGTTTTTAAGAACCTGGATCTTCTTTTAAGGTATGTTTTCATTTTTCTGGTGTTTTTAAGAAAGAGAGGAATTTCTGGAAATTTCTTAAGTACACGCCGTGTACTTTATAAGTACACGCCATGTACTTGGTTACCGCGGGTAGTCATGTGCTGGACATGTCATAGCCGTGCACACAGCCGTGTGTGTGACCTGGAGACTGCCAAATGCAGGGGCCGGTAAAGGAAAATCCATGCAGTGTACTTTCTTTTTTTCATTAAACGGACCAGGGTCATGTTTGACGGACAAAACACTCTCTTTCTCGACCTATTTCATCCAGGAGCATTGTACGGTCACAAATCTTCTCTGAGCCTCTGATCGAGCATCCATTCTCCGAATCGACTGCCATCAATTGCATTGGGATCTCCTTGGTAAGCTCTTATTTCTTCTAGAGCTTCATTTCCTTATTCTTCATCTTTCCCAAGTTATCCTCCGTTGAACGTTTTAGATGTTTTTGTAGATCTATGACATTCTAGGGAGAATCAAGGACTTAGATTCAAGTATAACGATATCCCAACACCGAGGTAGGTGTTTTTTTCTTTCCGTATATAGTTTTTGAATATTATGTGAAAAAGTGCCCAATACCCTTGAACGAGGTATTGCGTGTTTACGGTTTTAACACTGTAAATTGCCCGCTATGCTTATATGCTTGATTAGAGGTTAATTGAATGTGAATAGGGTCAATTGATATGCTTTGGAAGTGTTTCCCAAGTATGTTTTGTTTATGACCGTTTGGTTCTGCTTAGCCTGTTAGGCTGCCTTGTTTTTTCCATGCCTAGTATTGTAGGATGGTGTGATTATTTATCTGACATGCTATTATGCTGTAGACTATTATACAAGTAGTTATTGAGGTTTACTTTGGCCGTTATGCATTGCTATGTTCATTGAATTACACGGGGCTGTGGGAACTTGGTGTAGTAGACCAAAGGGGGAATGAATGTAAGGGCTTCTCTAGAGTGTCTGTTCTTACTGTTACAATGCAAGACCATAGGTGGAATTGATGAAAGTGATTCCTCAGAGTGTCTATAGTTCCTCAGCATAGGCCATAGGGGGAATGATACATAAGTGCTTCCCCAGACCGCCTTTTAGTTACCGATACGAGACTATAGGAGGAATTTATGATGAGTGATTCCTCAGAGAGTCTATACTTAAGATAAACCAGAGTGGTTAGATTATATGTAATTACCAGAGGGTTTCTTGTGTTGTTTTGGTTGAACCATAGGTATTAGACCTAGAGTACTTTCCATAGGGTTACCTGCTTTGATTAGATACTTACTTGATATGTGGAATTGAATGCTTTGAAACTGTGGAATTGTTTACTTTTGAGTACTTCCTTGTTTACTGCTTCTTTTTTCTTATTGCCTGCCATATATATTCACTGACTGTTAGGCACAGATATTTTGGTGGTTTCCTACTAGGATTCATCTCACACCCTGTTTGGGTCATGCTTTTGGGCCCAAACAGATTATATTGTTGTAGGACTAGATAAGGGAAAGTGCCCTTCTACTTCAGGTACTTGATTGCTTTGGAGCTGGAGAGCATGGGACCAATATGAGGCTTGATATGCTTAGGATTTTATCTATTTTCTTTTTTAATTTAATTTAGTATTGTATTTTAGCATTGTGACATGTTTGGATGCTTTCCTAGACATATGTATCATGCATCATTTTTATATGTTCTCCGGTTGTTTCTTACTTTCAGTCTTCCGCTGTTTACTTCTATATGGTGTTATTAATGCTTCCTCTATTACTATCTGTTTTGTTTATACTATGTTACTCTGCCAACGAGGGAATAGTTTCCCCATTATCACACCCAAGGCCCTCGCTTCTAGTCAGCAGCCTCTGGTGTTCGGGGAAATGCGCTTGAGGCCATGTGATCAACCCGGTACGGGGTGCCTCTGGGTGGCTTCCAGATTTGAGACATTATAGTTATTAATCTATCAACTAAAAATTCTTGAGATTTTTTAGATTGATCATCACCACTTGTGCTAGAATTTTCATCATTAGAATAATTTTCAAATGTACTAATACATACCTCCTAATCATTTGAGGTGGGAAGGTTATCCATATTCTTTGTGGAAACTTGAGCCACCTTATCATTACTTTTCAAGCCTGAAGTGTGCTCATTGTATTCAAGGTATGTAGAACCAGATACTTTCTATTCTTTAGATAAGAGGGACCTCTTCTTAAACTTTCACTTATCTTTATTTTTCCTATTCATCATGGTCTTGATAGATATGGCCTTCTGCGCAAAGATAACTGAATCTTCACCAAAAACGCCCTTTATTGTTGACTCAAGAAAGAAAATTAAGTCTTAAAAAGAGAATATCTTCACTATAGAGAATCTATCAGAGGCAAACTTTGCCTCTAATACCAATTGAGAGGACTAATTTGAGACATGACTAACACTAAGAAGGGGGTGAATTAGTGTTGGGGAATTTTTAATCCAATTATAACTTTTTATCCCTATACCTATTGACCTATTAAGATATTGATTGTATTATTCTCTTTTCCTTATCACGTGTAATAATATGAAATCTGTAAAGAATATGTACACAATATTTTTACAAGGTTCACTACTCAATAAGAGTAGCTAGTTATTACCGTGTATGGGTATAAACAGTACACATATTCTCCATTATAATGTGGTAACAAGTTATAGTGGGTTGTCTTAGAAAATAATCATTAAGACAGTGTGAGTCCCTATACTTTGGAGGGGGGAATGAAACAATTCTACTTCCCTAAACTGGTGATGACCTAGTCCAACTTGCAGCACCTTACTGGTTCTTTATACTTCCTTCCAAGACAGTCTTCTCCCTATTCAAAATGGTTTACAACACCAATAGAGTCTTCCACCTGTTGAGACCTGTTGGATGTCACACTGTTGCTTTTTCTTCCACTCTTCACTTGTTACTTTCTTAGAAGCATGTAAGTAACTCTTATCAGTTCTTCACAATAGAAAACTTGATAGCTACACAATCTTTCTTCTCCTTCTTATTTAGTACAAAACCAACTACACTGAAACCCTCCTATTCTTTTTTATAGAACCACAAACCTATTTTGTGATTGTCAAAACAATAAGGATTATCTCAGCTTAGTATCATCACTAAAAAACTACCCTGAATGATTATCAATCTTTAGTTGGGCATACTATCCTTATTCTTTGATAGAAAATATCAACAGTGCATGTAGTATCAATTCTATTATCTTCTTCTTGATGCAGTTAATATTTTATTAATCGAATTTCACCCTTTTTACGTATGCATGCAAGCATGTATATACTCTTCACTTTTTAATTATTCCTTCATCACAAGTGAACACACATACTGCCTTGGGTGTGTTCAAATAATAAGTTCATGCATGTACGTACTTCTATTTATTTTCTTCTCTCTCTCTATTTACATGCACACACACTTGATTATCTCAAATCATGCACATTAATGCATGTGAATCATGCAAATGTTCTCCTATATCACTTGTGCACACCCGAATAGATGAAATACCTCGTACACACACTGCCTTATTTCTTTATTTTTATGATTTTATGTATGCATGTGCATGCATGAGTGCATTCATATGGTGTGTTCAATGGATCTTCTTCATGAAAACTCTCATAAAAATAGTGTGGTTCCTCATCATGCAAACAAGAGCACGTTCTTCTTCTCTTCGTGAAACCAAAGGGTTCATAGTTCTCCTTTATGTAAGAGGTGGAAAAATATTCTATGCACAAGATGTTCAGTTATTTATGAAGCACAGTGGGAGCGCAAGACTCAAGCACTGAATCATGGTAACAATAGCCTTTAAGAATCACAATGAGGGTGTTAAACACCTAGATCACGTGAATGTAGTAACCAGTTCGTACTATGCACTGAACTTCTTCGAACAGGATGCACACATATTCTTCATGCAACTAGGATGGTTCATGGAACCCCCTTGCTTCATGAGGCCTCAAAGGCTCACAGATCTCCTTGATACTTTTTGTAGAACAATGAATCGGGAGTGATCTGTTTATGAAAAACATGAACACCCGAAGTGATGTGAATGACAATCACCTCCTCGGCTTGGTGCGCCTATCCTTTTATAGGTGAGGATCATATATATTTCCTTATTAAAATCTCATAGGATCTAACCTATTTAAATATTACCTTTGAACAAATGAGATCTTTGATTTTTAATATCTTCAAACCTATGTAAAAGATACGTAAAAAATCTTGTCATATTTCCTATTATTTTCATAGTAAACTCTTTACATGCATGCATTCAAAATCGCATGCAATCCTCATTCAAATTCAAGCTCGGATCATCCATGTGGCCTCAGAAAATTTGTTTTACTTCGGTCAAGACTTCTTATTTGAGATATTTGCATGCATGAAAGATGTAGATTGCATGCATGGTCTCGGTTAAATCCAAAGAATCTTCTTCGATGGCCATAAATTAGCCATGGTGATCAGCCATCATCTCTGGTGAGAGAAAGTGGCAGCGTTGAGAACTGGGAGGAAGATGATGACGGTGATGGGTGATATAGAGGCCATGGGGGGGGGGGATTGAACGAACCTCGTTCAATTTAGAAAGACGCGGGATGTGGTGGATGAGGTGATTAAATGAGCGGGACATGATATTAGATGAGTGGCCATGATTTTTCACGAGATCTGATGGATGGATGAGATCGCTTCATTCATTAAAAAAAATCATCCCACATCAAAATAGATATGTGGGTTCTCTCCATTTTATAACCAAATATGTTCTAAAAGATGCTCAGAATTATCCTTCCCCCTCACCAATACTACCCCGTACCGGTTCTGCGAGTGCGCTCTGCGCCCACCTCTCTATGGGCCCTTAGCCCAAACTCTGCATGCGCTTTCCCATGTCCACTCTAGTGGTCTTACACATGGCCCTGCATGTGCCTAGATTTCTAGCCTAGCAGGCTTCCCTTGGGTGCGATCGAGCTTTATTACTGCATACACCCTTGGTCGAGGCTAGCTGGTTGGCTAAGTTGGCTTCCATATTTTTTAAGTAATCCTCACAAAAAATCTTAGTTAAAAACTAATTATTCAATTCAATACCACATGCATGTACACCTACATGCTTAGAACTCCAAGCCCATGCATGCTTTCCTTTTCCTCTTCTTCTATTCTTTTTGTAATATGAAGTCCAAAGAACTTAAATCAACCTCAAATAGATAATAATTCAACCATATTCATTGTTTTAAATGATGTATCACATTTTATACATGTAATTTGAACTTAGGACCAATGAAACAATCATCTAATTTAAAAAACATGGAGAATTTCCCAAGTGTGGAATCCATTGCTATGAATCCATAACAATTATCCAAGCATTACTTCAACCAATATCCATTAACTTTGGAGCTTCTTATTCATATTGATTAGCATTGACAACCTTTTACAACAAATACAACTCATACACAAAAGTGGTCTCAACAACAACGACTGTAGATTTAATTGTGAAATGTAGGAACTGACAACATGTCATTCTGAATGACAGTTTTCCCATCATGGTCATAAACATATTTTTAGTGTTTTAAAATACTAAAAAGTTCATGGAATGGTAAAAACCATAAAAACAATGTCGTATTGTCGTAAAATCATGGGACAATGATTTTAGATTTAATTGTGAAATTTAGAAACCGACGACATGCCATTTCGAATGACGGTTTTCCCATTATGATTGTAAATACATTTTAGTGTTTTAAAACACTAAAACATGTGTGAAATGGTCAAAACCAAGAAAACAATATTTTATTGTCCTGAAATCAAGGTAAAACCACCACATTTTTGTTTTTGATGTGTACACACAGACAATACATCAATCCCACATGTGGTGTGATCAGAATTACTCGATAAACAGTTTTGAAAGGTACAAAAGTATTTAAAAATAAGTGAAGGGGGGTTAAAAAGAGGAAAAAAAATATCAGATTACCCTTAAATAAAAGGAAAATGACCATAGATTTAATTTTGAAATGTAGGAACTAACGACATGTCATTCCGAATGACGGTTTTCCCGTTTTAGCTGTAAATGATTTTTTAGTGTTTTAAAACATTAAAACGTGTGTGGAATGGTCAAAACTAGGAAAATGACATTGTATTGTCATGAAATAATGGTACAATGACCATAGATTTAATTTTGAAATTTAGGAATGGACGACACATCATTCTGAATGATGGTTTTCCCGTTATGGTTGTAAACGTATTTTTAGTGTTTTAAAACACTAAAACGTGCATGGAATGGTCAAAACTATACAAAAAAAGTCATATTATCTTAAAATAATTATACAACCACCATATATTTAATTTTGAAATATAGTAACTAACGACACATCATTCTGAGTGAAAGTTTTCCCGTTATGGTCGTAAATGCATTTTTAGTGTTTTAAAACACTAAAACGCGTGTAGAACGGTCAAAACCAGGAAAATGAAATTGGATTCTTTTAAAATCAAGGGTAAATGACTATAGATTTAATTTTTAAATTTAGTAATTTAAAACACATTATTCTGAATGACGGTTTTCCCGTTATGGTCGTAAACACGTGTTTAGTGTTTTAAAACACTAAAACATGCATGGAATAGTCAAAAATAGGAAAATGGTGTAGGATTACCCTAAAATCAAGATAAACCTATATATATTTAATTATGAAATGTAGGAACCGATGGAACAACATTTCGAATGATGGTTTTCCTATCATGTCTGTAAATATGTTTTTAGTGTTTTAAAACACTAAAATGTGAGTGGAATAGTAAAAACCAAAAAAACAACATAAGATTGTCCTGAAATAAAGGAAAAACCATCATATATTTAATTTTAAAATATATGAACCAATGACACATCATTCTGAATGACGGTTTTCCCGTTATGGCCATAAATTCATTTTTAGTGTTTTAAAACACTAAAACATGCGTGGAACAGTCAAAACCAAGAAAACAATGTCATATTGTCCTTAAATCAGGGGAACTGTAAATTTAATTTTAAAATTTAGGAATCGATGACATGTAATTTCGAATGAGGGTTTACCCGTTATTACCGTAAATGCATTTTTAGTGTTTTAAAACACTAAAATGTGCATGGAACGGTCAACACTAGTCAAACAACCTTAGATTGATATAAAATCATGGGACAACCACCATAGATTTAATTGTGAAATTTAGGAACCAATTTCACGTTATTCCAAATAACGGTTTGCCTTTTATGACCATAACATGTTTTTAGAGTTTTAAAACACTAAAACATGCATGAAATAGTCACCAAGAAAATGATTCCAGATTGTATTGAAATTAGGGTACAACCACCATAGATTTATTTTTAAAATTTATGAACTGACGACACATCATTTCGAGTGACAGTTTTACCGTTATGGTCGTAAAAGTGTTTTTAGTGTTTTAAAACACTAAAACGTGTGTGAAACGGTCAAAACCAGAAAAAAGATGTCAGATTGTCCTAAAATCTAGGGAAAATGACCGTAGATTTAATTGTAAAATATAGTAACTGATAACATGTCATTCCAAATGATGGTTTTCCCGTTATGGTCGTAAATGTATTTTTAGTGTTTTAAAACACTAAAACATGCGTAGAACAGTCAAAACCATATAAAACAACCTTAGATTGATGTGAAATCATGGAACAACCACCAATTATTTGTTTTTTAATTATAGGACATTATATGATATCAAAATCTTTAAAATTTGTTTATTAAATAAATTTCAAGCACACCGCACGTGGCTTTGAAAATAAATTAAAATATTTACTTATCCCTTTTCAGTTTCAAGTGTTGAATCTTATCTCAAATAGGTATGTTTCTATTTTCAAAGTGTTTTTCATTATATAATATTTGTTCTATGTTAAAATTTATTCTATTTTATTAAAAAAATAACAAATTTTATGTACAACATTCAGAATATATTCTGTGTCTTTTCTCTTTCGTATTTCTTTTCCTAAATGTTCTGGTTTTCCTTATAGGTGGAAGATGTCGATAGAAGGTAGGAGGTTGACCATTCCAATCCATGCCATTTTTTATAAGGCAGTCACGATGGTTCTTAGTTTCCATGGTATGTTAAAATTTTATCAATTATTCTACTATAATTCTGATTTATTATGTTTAGTTTTAATTTTTGTTTCATTTTTTGTTACATATGATGAGATGATGTGGTCGGTTTCAGTTGATGAGATGATGTGGAGGCATACAGATGTAGTGGAGGTCGTGACATGAATATATATTGGGAATGAGTTGTCTTTGGACATATTTTATATGTATATATTGATAACCGAGGTATTGGTTGATGTATGGGGTGACTAAGACTTAGGTTATGATGATCGTGGATATTTGTATGATTGTGTATGTGTGATGTATAAATGATGAGTTTATCATATATTTATGTTTTAGTTTATAGAATGTTAGTTTTTTTTATATTTATAGTTTTTTATTAAATATTTTTTTTTAAATCAAAACAGATTTAGTGGTGATTTGTTGTAACCACAGCTAAACATATACTATTGATTATATTTAGCAGCGGTTCAGATTAACCACCACTAAAAATACTACCGCTAAATGATTTACGATGGTTAATTTTATTTTATTTATATTCTTAGTAGATATTTTTTTTATTAAAAAAATTCCACTAATTAAACAACAAACTACCGCTAAATTGTCCAAAAATTACACTTAAAAACCCACCACGAAATAAAATAAACCGCTGCTAATTGACTAGCGATCGTGAAATACGCAGTAGTTTTATGAACCATCGCTAGAACACTAAATAACCGCCGCTAACCATCTCTTTTTTAGTGGTTGTTTGTAAGTTTGTTTTCAAACACTACTTGTTTTCAAACATTGCGGTCAATTTATTCACTATTATTGAATATTCATTTGGTTCCAATGATAATTATTGTATAGAAGTTATGTGGGGACTAACGAGTCCAAATTTTTGTTCTCAGAGTTTTCCTTTCAAATAATACTGATATATATGCCTGAAAAAAATATGAATAATATTTAATTGTAATTAACATATCGTATAAGATATTAGACAAAAAAATTATGAAAACAAACCATGTGTACACATTTAAAATTGAGACTCCCAATCATTCAAGATTTAGGTTTTCATCTACATTCTCATGACCAAGATAGTTTGTAATAGACTCTCTATACATTTTTTCTTCAAAATCAATTATGGCTATATCTCTGTTTTTTAACATTGTATCTGCATGAAATTGTAATGTTTGAAAATGTAGAAATTGAACTGGTGGGGTAAATATACTTTCTATAGATATTTTCGATCAATTGGTTGATCCTTTAGATTATTTTGATTTGACCTTCCATTTCAACCCTTCCCTTTCATCATCTGTAACAACATTCACTGGTTCATGGATTTTTTCATTAATTGTTAAAGATTTTGCATAAAAAAATTTTGTAAAGGAACACCTCCTTATCAACATTTATTTTTACAAGATCAAATGACCATGCTATAAAAGTTCCAATAGAAAGACTGGCCATATGAACATCTAGACCATCAAGTGGAATAGGTAGCTCGGTGGCCAGATCATGAGCTACATGAATCTCTACACTCACATGACCTTTTGGAAGTTGTTTGTTGTGTAGAATATCTCCTTGGATATTGTACACTATACCCCTTGCAACAAGGCGAAAAGTGGGCGTCGATAGATATAAATCACAATCATTTTCAATATGTAGAATATTAGTACAGGAAAGGTATCAGTGTATATTTGATTCAAATTTCACAAAAACAGTTATGAAAAAATTGATTAACTTTTGTAAGGCATCCCTTTGAGGGGAATGACTCACCTCAAAGCTAGTGGGGTGTTGGGGGGGGGTTATTCATGTAGTGGTTGCTGTTGTATTTTTTATTCTCTTATATTCCTTACCATAACATTTTCTAATAACTCAGACTTCCAATTAAGTTTTTATTCTAGAGAATATAATCTTGAATTCATCTCATCTATTCTTTTATCTTTACCCCCATGCATTTATTTTCTCAAAATATGTTTAGGGTGACACCCCAAAACCCACACCTCTAATTCAGGCATATAGTTCTGGTTGTTTCATGACCATTGATAATAGTTGTTCATCAGGTATAGTTAATGATGAATCCTATGTATAAATCAAAAAAATATAGGAAAATAAGTAATCAATGTTATGTAATATTTATTTTAAGTATTTTTTTATTATGACATACTTTCACATGATTCCCATACTTTTTGTGTGTTTTCATCTATTAGTATCTCATCTCTATTTACATGAGACTCTTTCCATAATGCATGATGTGGGATGGAAGTGGCTTTGGATTTTGATTCATCAATCTACATATAAATAAAGGAATATGATTATGTTTTTTTTTCATTTCACATAAAATTATTAGTATAGATTTAAAATACATACCATTTTTCTCAAGTGAAGTATTCCCCATCCTTGCTTTATGGTAGAGGTATATTGGTTTTGCTGCATGCTGATTACTTTCAAAACTCAGTTTCTATTTTATAAATTAATAATTCTTAATCAAAGTAATTAATATACATATTTTCAAGAAATGTATTACCAATCATAATGTACCTGAAAATTTGTCTCCTCACAATGACTAATAAATGAATTCCATATTTGTTGGTTTATCAGGTGTGTATACATCTGTGGTGGGTGAAGTTTTATTTTCCCTTCAACATCCTTGAGATGATACTTTTTAATAATTTTCCAGAAGCCTCTATGATCCTTTACAATGACCATTAATAAAAATATCATTCATCAATCATCTAGTATAAATGAAATCTACAAGATATAATAAAGAGTAAATCGATGTTTCATTATTTTTTTTAGTAAAATAAAGAAATTATATCATAATTTTACCCCAATATATTCCAAAATTAGTGCCTTAAGCATAGACACAACATTGTGCTATATATCTACATCAACCAACACGTTAATTTGAGTAGTGAGCCCAATTTAATTACTGAAAATTGCCTTTTTGGGGTTAACATGCTAGTCTCATGCATTCTATCCAAACTCAAATTTGATGCCTCTGCTTATCGCCTTAATATTTTTTATTAACATCATCATGCTACGATGCTCCTATTTTTTCTGGGACATAGGTTGTTCACCAAATACCATTTACTCAACTTCAACATTATCAATATGTTATTACTCTAGATTAGTAACATCAACATGCATAGAAACTTGTTGTTCCTCTACATTGGGAGCATCAACATGTTGAGAAACCAATTGTTCCTCAGTATTGAGCTCATCATCATATAAAAAAGTCATTATATGTAGAATTGGTCAAACATTTAATATATATTATATAAATATAGTAGTGAAAAAATAATAATATGAGGTAACATAATGTATATTACAAAAATATATAACATGATTATTGAGCTCTCTTTTTTAAAGGATGAAGGGATTAGACCCCGCTATCGAGTATCCAAATCCCCTAATTGTAGTATCCTCTGAAATTCAAGAACCTATCAACATTGGGACCGCCACAAAATTATTGTGACACACTACTAAAAAATAGGCCTTTAACAGTGCTATAAATTACCTTTATCAGTATTAGAAAAGTGCTAACTACCTGAGTGAGATTAAAATCCCTGGTCTTTTATCAAAGCAAAAAGCACTGATAAATGGACTTTTATCAGTTCTTATAGAAACACTGATAAAGTGTACCTTTATAAGTACTTTTAAATGTGATGAAAAATGGCCATACTTCAGTATGCTGTAACAACACACTGTAGTGTACAAAACCAGTGCAATGTGTTGTAACAACACACTGTAGCACCAGAAACACCAGATATAAAAAAATTCCTGATAAAAAATTTAAATGAAATAAAATTTATAACACAAATACAAGAAAACACACACTATATTATAGACATTTCAAACATTGGTTTATAAAATTACATAAATACAAATTATTACATACATTCAAAAACATCAATGTTCCATTGTCTTTTAATACTGACCCTGACTCGTGCTATTTCCGAAAAAACCACCCCTAATTGAGAAAAATAACACACATTTATAAGAAAATAATTCTTATTTTAGTAATAATATAAATAAATAAATTAATAGAAAGTGTTAATTTTACTAAAATTAATGTCAATTTTAAATAAGAAGAAGCACTTGGAGTCGTACCAGTCACACTGTGCATTAGATTTAGGTTTGGATAATTATAACACATCTCAATTGACTTGTGGATCCTTTTACTAAAGTATAAAAACAATTTGAATTCATTTTATTGATTTTGAGTATGTTAGTTGTCTTTTTTACTAAAATATCATTTTAAACTAGAAACACACACTTTTGAATCATTCCTATCACATTGTGTATTAGTTTGATGTGAAAAAATTCCTAAATGTCACAAATAACTTATGAATCATTATCCTAAATTATTAAGAAAATTTGAGCACATTTGATCGGTTTTCAGTGAGTGACACTTTTTGAACTAAAATGTCGATTTTAAATTAATAACAGACACATTAAGTCATACCAGGCACATCATGTATCAGATTGAGGTGAAGTTGATTCCTACACGTCAAAAATTACTTATATATTGTTTTCATAAAGTATCAAAACAATCTGAATGTGTTTTCCTAGTTTTGAGTAGGTCAGTTGTCCATTTTACTAAAATTGATGTCAATTTTAAATAAAAATACGCACTTTGAGTCATACCGATCACACTGTGGGTTGTATTGAGGTAAGGCTAATTTCTAAACGTTTCAAATAACTTATGGATAATTTTAATAAAGTATCAAAACAATTTAAATGCCTTTTATTGGGTTTGAGTACATTAGTTGTCTTTTTTACCAAAATGTCATTTTAAACCGGAAACACGCATTTTGACTCATTATAATTTAATCATGTATCATTTTTACATGAGACTAATTCCTACACATCAAAAATTAATTATGAATAATTTTCCTAAATTATCAATAAAACCCAAGCACATTTGATTGGTTTTCAGTGAGTGACACTTTTTGAACTAAAATGTCGATTTTAAACTGATAACGAAGACTTTAAGTCATTCCATGTACATCATGTATTAGATTGAGGTGTGGATAATCCCTACATATAGAAAATGAATTATGAATCATTTATGTAAATTATAAAAACAATATAAATACATTTTATTGGTTTTGAGTAGTTTAGTTGTCCATTTTACCAAAAATAATGATAATTTTAAATAAAAAGACACACTTGGAGTTATATCGGTCACAACGTGTGTCAGATTGAGGTGCACCTGATTCCTACACATCTCAAATGACTTGTGAATTGTTTTCCTAAAGTATCAAAACAATATTAATGTGTTTTCTTGGTTTTGTGTACGTCAGTTATCTTTTTTACTAAAATGTCATTTTAAACCAAAAACACACACTTTTGACTCATTTCGATCACATCATGTATCAATTTGATGTTAAACTGATTACTACATGTCAAAAATAAATTATTAATTGATTTAATAAATTATTAAGAAAATTCGAGTGCATTTGATTGGTTTTTAGTGAGTGACACTTTTTTAACTAAAATGTAGATTTTAAACTGATAATGGAAACATTGAGTCATACTGGGAACGTCATGTATCATATTGAGGTGCATTTGATTCTCACATGTCACAAATGAATTAAAGATCATTTTATTAAAGTATCAAAACAATATGAATATGTTTTATTGGTTTTGAGCATGTTAGACATCTATTTTACTAAAATTAATGTCAATTTTAAATAGAAATGAGTACTTGGAGTCATACCGATCACATCATGTGTTAGATTGAGGCATGACTGATTCCTACACATCCTAAAGTCTCAAAAAAATACTAAATTTCAATGTTACCATGATATATATTAAATTTATTTATCGAAATGGAAACACTGCATGAGTAGCTTCGAACAAACCACCCCTGCTTGAAAAAAATAATTCAACTTTATAAGAAAACAATTATTATATGAGAAATACTAAAAAGAAATAAAGTAAACATAAATATAAAATAATTAATTAATTCTATGGACAATGATTTTACTGTGGAAATATCAATATTACCTCTGTGATTGAGCAGTGGAGGGAACTTGAAGGAAAATGATAAATCTCAACACTACATGGGTGAAAGGTTTTGAGGGAGAAGAAGTCTGTTGAAGTTTTGGTGCACAAAGTCATGAAAGATAGACAAATAATTCCAAATTGAATAAAAGAATCCACCTGTATATGAAAAAAATTATTATGTGAGTAATATTAAAAAGAAATAAATTAAACATAAATACAAAACAATACATTAATTCCATATACAATGATTATATTGTGAAAACATCAAGATTACCTCTATTTTTGAGTAGAGGCAGTGTCATTACTCTTCTTGTAAAGGTAGTGGAGGGAACTTTAAGAAAAGTGATAAATGCAACACTGCAGAGGTGAAAAGGTTTTGAGAAAGAATAAGTCTGTAGAAGTATTGGTATAGAAAGTCATGAAATATGGATTCAACAACCCAACTTGAAAAAAATAATCCACCTATATAAGAAAAAAATTATTATGTGAGTAATACTAAAAAGAAATAAATTAAACATAAATATGAAACAATACATTAATTCTACAGACAATGATTTTATTGTGAAAACATCAAGATTACCTCCGTGATTGAGTAGAGACAACATCATTTCTATTCCTACAAAGGTATGACAGATAGAAACAAATCTTCTAAAATAAACAAACTCTGCAAGGAATAATAAAAATAAAATCAACATTATATATTTTTTTTGGTAAAATAGAGAAATTATATCATAACATTACCTTTACATCTTTCCAAAGGGTTTAATTCATTATAGTTTGTTCTTCTGAGGGATTGGTAACATCATCATGTGCATAAGACATTGTTTGTATGAGTAGTCAAACATTTAATTTAGATTATGTTAATGTAGTAGAGAATATATAATATTATGAGGAAAAACATAGTATATTAAAAAACACTTTTACCTTCTCATTGAACTATCTTTATTTTTTAAAGGTTTTAGGGATTTGGTTCCTCTATCAAGAATCCAAATCCCCTATTTTTGGTAATCTCTAACTTACAAGACATTTTCTATATTGGGACCAACATGAAGTGACTGTGATCTGCCAATAAAAGGGTCTCCCTTGATTGAATTTTTATCTGACCCGACATTTGTTTTATTTTCCAGTAGGACAATCGACCAATTCTTGTTTGTTGGATCGGAGAGATAAAATAATTACACTACTTGTGATGCCATTATGAACAACTTGTCTTTTTCCTCTTCCATACTGAAATTCACCTTCACGAATCCCATTTCATCAACATTCACTATAATGATATTATCAACCCATTTTCAATGAGAAATCAACACTTGAAATTTTTTATAATCTAACTCATATATCTATTCAATAATTCCAAAATATGACACATTTTCATAAATTGGATTTCTATCATTGGAAACAAATATGTGCATCGCTTCATCCATAAGCATAACACCACTATTTTTTATCATACTATAGTCATCATGTTCTTTTGTATAGAACGTATAACCATTGATTACAAAACTAGTGTAAGATATAAAATTTTGATTCAGTCCTATGGCTAGCCATTGAAGTCGTTCGATAATTGAATTCGTATTTTTAGATAACTTCTTAAAAATTTGATCTCAGAACCATCCTATAAACTATTTATTATGTGTATTTGATATCCATACTTCAGACCTTGATGGATTAAAATCTATAAGAATTTATTTGTGGGATTTAATGTATGGATCAACATCTTCACTATTATGTAAAATATAAAGGTGCGCTTTCTCCCACATTGTCAAGGTAATTGTAACAACATCTCTTCTGGAAATCCATTCAACCATAAGGCATTCGTTGTGATGAGACTTTGGGAGACTGATGCTGTCAACATTTGATAGTTAATCCGTATAGAATTCAATACCTTCTTCAATAATATATCATTCTACAATACAACCTTTTGGCCGACTTCAATTCTTGACATATCCTTTAAAAATATTCATATACCGTTCAATTGGGTACATCTATCTGTAATGGAAAGGACCACATAGTTGAACCTCTCTAACCAAGTGAATAATGAGGTGGACCATTATATAAAAGAATGATAGTGGGAAGGACATCTATAATTCACATAATATGATTGCAATCTCCTTATTCATGTTGGGAAAATTTGTTAGGTCTATAACTTTACTGCATATGGCTTTGAAAAATAAGGAGATTCTGGTTAATGAATGTCATACATTTTGAGTTAGAATGCAATAGAAAGAAACATGCATTAAATCTTGCATCAAAACATGATAGTCGTGTGATTTTAGTCCTTGTAACTTCAAATTAGTCATTGATACAACATTCTTGATATTTTATGAATACCCCTATTGAACTTTTACACTATTAATAAAAATTCAAAATTTTAATTTTTCCTATTTGGATAGAGTGTAATCTACTAGAGGAAGAAAATTCCACATTTTACCCTTTACCGGTGCCAAATCTTCCCTTATCCCCATTTTAATGAATCCCAACTTAGACTTGATGCCATCTTTCATTTTCTAGGAACATTTAGTAACGTTCCAATAACACTATCAAATACATTTTTTTCTACATGCATGACATCAAGAAAATGTCTGACATATAAACAATTCCAATATGGTAATTCAAATAAAATTGATCTCTTCTTCTAACCTGATTTTATAAGGTTTTTCAAAAATGGTTTACTGAAAATAGTGTCTATATCTTTTACTTTATTGTACAGTTGATCGCCCATTACTGAAGATGGTGTTGTACCTTGTTCGATATTCTCATCGAATGTTGTCATCTAGGATCAGTATTTATGTCATCAAGTTAAACATTTCCAATTTCCTAAAAACACAGTCTTCTAGGAATGTTTCAACCAAACTAAGTATATACATTTTTCACAAATGGGACACCCCAACATTCCTTTAATGCTATATCCAGATAAATTTTCATAAGCGGTGAAGTCATTTATCGTTACGTACAAAATGGTCCTCAATGTGAATTCTTCACTTCTATGAGCATCATACATTGTAACACCCGTATCCCACATTAATTTCAAATCTTCAATCAATGGAGCCAAATATACATCAATATCATTCTTGGGTTGCTTTAGTCCAGATATAATAAGAGACAATATAATGTATTTGCACTTGACGCATAACTATGGCGACAAGTTATAATTTACCAACATGACGGGCCATGTACTGTGAGTACTAATTTGTACACCAAAAGGATTTATTCCA
This sequence comes from Viscum album, assembly GCA_963277665.1. NCBI lineage: Eukaryota > Viridiplantae > Streptophyta > Magnoliopsida > Santalales > Viscaceae > Viscum > Viscum album. Next base: position 324,062,293 of record OY728132.1, read on the forward strand.
TATATATATAATGCAAGACAAAATTTTCTCATATCATTTCCAATTTTAGGATACTTATAATCAATTTTCATCCACTAAGGAGAATTTGTTGGATGACATAAGTTCACATATTTAATTTTTGTATCTGCATGCCATGTTAATTTTCTCATGGTTTCCTGACATCTATATAGTCTTCTAAACCATGTAATTATAGTAAAATACCATAAAGATTTTAAAGGACTTGATTCATTTTTCTTGTATTGATCTGCACCACACTTGGGAATTTTATGAGCGATTCATGGTCCTTGCAAAACAATATGAAATCATTTGGACAAGCATGATTTTTTTGAGAACATGCCCATTGAACATAACATTCTTTTAGCATCATATGTTCATCATGGTATTTAATTTTATTCTAGTAGCATATCATTCAGGAGACCAAGTAGTTCTGTAAAGACAGTGTCACTTCATCCGCTGTCATCTTTCAAATTATATAACTTCAATACAACTGACAATGTTGTGTATTTAGTATAGCCAATATAAAATGGTTTCTTGTCACAAATATTTAACTCCTCAAACAAATTTGGACAATCACGAAGGTCATCTTCAATTTCCATTTTCATTTCTTCCATGAAATCTTCATCATCATTTACACTAGTATTCATATAAAATGATCCATAAACCATAGTATCATCCCAATCAATGTCCACATTTAGTTTTTCCTCATGTCTAGTCTAAAATTTATAGCTTTGATCTATTTCGTGATAAATCAAATGTTCTTCCAACTCTTCCAGACTAACTTGTTTTGAATAACAACAATGTAAACATGAATATAGGATTTGACAAGGGTTGTATGCATATTCTCTTGAAAACTTGATGAACTCTTTAACTCCATATTCACACTCTTTTATCAAATGATTAGCGTGTATCCATTTTCGATTCATATCCATCCTATTGGATTAATAAAAGATTAATGTTGTATAATAAATAAATAAATACACATAAGATATTCATTATCAAAGATGAAAGTTATATACAATTATAATAAGGGAAACTCAACATTTGATTGTTTCAAATAATTTTAGTATGTTGAAGAAAACGGGTAATTGAATTTAAGAAAATAATTACTCCACTATGGTAGGTGTTATACTATGAATTTATTCAAATGTGAAATTTATATACAACTCATCCTCATCAACTCATCTCCCAAACATTTATCATTGCATTTTTTTATTTGACACATCCATTATCTCTTGTGGACATGAACCAATGTTGCTTGAAATACTCTAACCAGTAGTCATCCATGGGATGACTAATGATCAGAGTAGTAAAAGAAACATAAAAGACACGGGGGATGATTTTCAAGAAAAAAATTACAATAAGGACTGTTTGATAGATGAAGCTGATGAGGATGAAATTTGTCTATAAAATAGATGGGGGATGAGTCTCAAGCAACAAATTGTTATAATAATTGTTGTTTGACACACATAAAGTATTTATTAAACCCCCTAAACAAATTAAAATATAATATAGGCAATTAAGGAGTAATAAAAAACCCAAATATGATAAATAAGAATAATAAAATCTCATCCAATCAACTTGAATATATAAAAATGTATTGATAAAACATTTTAATAAATAAAGAGTTATTTCACATACATGGATAATAATCATAGATTCCTAGGGGTGGAATCAATATATGTAGACCTAAAATGATGAATACCTAAAAATAATTTCTGATGTTATTAATATTTTCATGACTTATTATATTCCCCCTTTACTTATTTTATATGAAATGTGCATAATTTGTGTGAAATATTAATGTTTTAATATTAAGTATAATATTTGAGCATTTTTAGAAGTAGTCAAATTGAGTCAGTTTAATGTTTTAATTATAACTATCACTATACTGATACAAATTGTGTGGTTCTTGTTTTTTAGTATTCTCCTTTCAATATACAACATTTCATTAGAAGGAACCATGATCCAATTCTTCCATTTGAAGGGTCATATGGTCCTCACAAACAAGACCAAAAAAATCTGTGAAGAAACTGGACTATTCATGAAGATTGATTTACTGGGCTCAATCCAGAAGTTCAAAAACCTTAACTCTCCACCATAATTTGGGGGACACTACATGTAATCTTGGATAAAAATTTCATGGCCCAAATCCAAGTACAAGGGGCCCAAATGAATCTTTGAAGTCCAGCCCACCATTCTGGACGAGAATGAAAATCATTATAGTATTCATAACATATCTCCTGATGTAATCATCCAAGCGAGCTGAGATTTTGCAGTGTGAAAGAGGATATGTAGGAGGCCGACTTTGTTGAATAAACCATTCATATTTGAAGGCATATTAATATTCAAAAACCCTTTCACATTATGGACTTCAAAAAGACTGGATTGAAATGGACAGTTTAAGTTTGTTTATTCAACCGGCCATAACTTTTTATAATTACTTCCAAATGACTCCAAATTTTGAGAGTAGTCGGCCAACATTATTTTCTACAACTTTGAAGAAGGAGATATTTGAAGATTCTGCTGTCTGAATTGCCAAATTGGCGATGAAAGTGGAGGGACAGATTGGGAATGCAAACAGTCCACTCCTTGGGCTATAAATACTCTCCCCTTCTCTCCTTGAGAGGGGTTGGAATTTCAGAAGAGAGGAGATCATATTGGCACGACCAAAGCTTTGAAAAAGGCTTGGGAGGACCTTCCATACTCAAGTTTTCACTTGAGAGACCTTTCCTCCTCTCTTTGTTTTCACTTACTTTTGTGTTCTTCATTTTTGTAATTTTGTAAGTCCTTTATTTTGTAATTCTGTTTTAATGAAAGTTTCTTCTTCAAAATCTCTTATTCTCCTCCACCTTATGTATTATAATATTCATGGTCTTAAAATAGTTTGAATCATTTTAAATTACAGTACCTTATCTTGCTTCCTCATTCAATCGAAATTCCATTTTTGATTCTCAAAATATTTCGTGTGTGTGTTCGGCACACTACTCTTATCTTGTCCCTTTCTTTTTCTTCTCTTTATAATTCATCACCATAAACATATATTACCAGATTAATAAACATCATAATGGCTGAGTAAATTTCTCATTGGGGTGAGTTTTAATTTAGGTATGTTAAGCGATTGAGAGCTTTTGCTCGATGAGTATTCGTTGAATTAACATTGTGTATGTTGGACTTAGCATGTCATGGATTAATGACTTGATTTGTTTAACGTGTGGTTTCCATGGATTATTGGAACCATAAATACACTACCATAAACAATATTTGATCAAGATTAGAACCCTAAGTTAATTTAAGGCTTGGATTAAAGCCTTAACACTTAGGAATTCTAATCAACATCATCTTGTGTCATGGGTGTTAATTTAAATGCAATATAAAGCAAAGCTCAAGGATATCACAAGCTTAACTAACCTAATGATGAACTCACCCCAATATTTATCAACTTGTTAAATTAAACATAATTCATTAAACATTTCAATTAAGCTCTGCAAATAAACCCCCCCAATCAAAATACAATCAACTAAAAACAATCGACTATTACGAAGTACCATCACCGAGGATTCGACCCGAGTGCTGCTATACACATTAGCAGAGCACCAGAACTTTGACCGGTCGATAGGAGACAATCGGCCGTGCGTTTCAAATGGTGCCGTTTCTGGGGATGGTGCTTTAAGTAGTCATTAGTTTCTGGTTATTGTAAAAAAAAACCCAAAAAAAAAATACAAAAGTTTAAAAAATTGAAAAAAAAACACAAAGAAAAACCCGTCTTCCTCTTAAAAATCATAAACTGAAAAAAATAAAAAGAAAAAAACCGTCTTCCTCTTTCTTCCAAAATCTCTCTGAATGCCCCGTAGCCTTCCAAACAATCCCTCGGATTTGTTTGACCCTGAAATTGAGCGAACACTTCGCCAACTTAGGAGGAACATAAGAGATACTCAAATAATTCAAGAACCACTCCTCATCCAACCAATTGAAATTGAAATGGCCAATCCTAGGGAACAAACCCTAAAAGAACTCGCTGCCCCTGATATGAATTACCAACCTCTTGGTATTCAATATCCAAACATTGAAGCTGACTTCGAACTCAAATCGGGTTTGATTCATCTTCTCCCTCATTTTCACGGGCTAGCCGGTGAGGATCCACATCTCCACCTTAAAGAGTTCCAAGTGGTGTGCTCTACCATGAAACCTCAAGGGGTTTCTGAAGAACAAATCAAGCTTAGAGCTTTCCCCTTTTCCCTAGCGGATTCTGCCAAGTCTTGGCTCTACTACCTCCCACCTGGTTCCATAAACTCATGGGTTGACATGAAGAGACTTTTCCTTGAGAAGTTCTTTCCCGCTTCCCGAACAGCTTCTATCCGAAAGGAAATAAGCGGCATCCGTCAATTCCCTAATGAATCACTCCATGAGTATTGGAAGAGGTTCAAAAAGCTTGTGGAAACTTGTCCACACCATCAAATCCCTGACCAACTCCTGATCCAATACTTCTATGAGGGGTTATTGGCTATGGAGCGAACTCTCATTGATGCCGCAAGTGGCGGTGCTCTTGTTGACAAAACTCCTACAGCTGCAAGAGATCTCATAAGTAACATGGCTGCAAACACGTAGCAATTCCATACTCGAGCACATGCTCAAGTGAAACAAGCCCAAGAGAATCAATCCATAGAGCCCAACAAGATGACTGAGTGGATGAGTGAACTTACAGGTCTTGTGCGTCAACTAGCGGTGGCTACCAAAGCCCCAACCTCATCTTCTCCACAGTCACTATTCCCTGGACCTATCAAGAATTGTGGAATCTGCAACTCTCCATCTCATCCGACTGACACATGTTTACAACTTCAAGATGATCCATCTGATTCATCTAGTCCAATGGAGCTCAATGCGGAATATGCTCAGCGAAACTTCAACCCTCAACAATCAGGTCAGTTTGTTAGAAACTTCAACCAACCCCACTCTGAGCCCTTCTCTTCTACCTTTAACCCACCTCTGAGGTATGGTAATCCCATTTCTCATCCTCCTCAGTTCCCTCATCAAAATCCAAACCAGTTCCAATATGGTCAAAGTGGTGGTAACATCCATCAACCTTATCCTTTTGTTCCTCAACCCCAAAGGAACAATCCTCCTCCTGGATTCCACTATCCTAATGAACCTTCTCAATTCCCCACCCAATACAATCGCTTTCCTAAGAACCAAAATCAAGGCCAAACCAATTTGGGACAAGCCTCTTCTTCTAAACAACCATGGGAAAGTGCTGTAGAAGATCTTGCTTCCTTCACCCGTTCTAGCCTCAAGAACATTGAAACCCAAATAGGTCAACTTTCATCCCACCTTAGCTAGCAGCAACCATCCAATTCATCCCAACTCCCAGCTCAACCATTACCCAACCCTAAGGGTAATGTAAGTGCAATTGCACTTAGATCGGGAAAGCAAATTGCTATGCCCCATGCTGATTGCTCTACCTACCCTTTCGATGTTGATCTAGAAAATGAAAAGAACAAAAAGCTGGAAAAGGAACTTGAATCCACTCTTTCACCTCCTTCCATTCCTCTAAGGAACCCAATTCCTTTTCCTCAAGCCATCTCCAAGCCTAATAAGTCCTTTGAACCTGATCCTGAAATACTTGACATGTTTAGACGTGTTGAAGTGAACATCCCCCTCTTAGATGCCATCAAAAAAATCCCTAAGTATGCCAAGTTTCTTAAGGAATTGTGCACCCATAAGAGGCAACTTAGGAACATTGAAAATGTTTCAACCCAACAGTCCATTCCCATGAAGTGCAAAGATCCAGGGACCTTCACGGTTCCATGCCAAATTGGAAGTTCCAACTTTGATGATGCACTCATAGACCTAGGAGCCTCAATTAATGTAATGCCCAAATCCATTTTCTCCAACCTTGGTCTAGGTCCCTTTCACCCAACGGGTGTTGTCATTCAATTAGCCAATCGAAGCACTGCCAGTCCTGAGGGGATAATTGAGGATGTTCTTGTTCGGGTCAATGATCTTATCTTCCCAGCTGATTTCTATGTCCTTGACATGGAAGGTGAGACGACCTCTTCTCGATCTCCCCCAATTCTAGGAAGACCATTCCTCATGACTGCGAGAACCAAGATTGATGTCCATTCAGGCATCTTATCCATGGAATTCGGTGACCAACTGGTCAAGTTCAACATTTTCCAAGCCATGCGATACCCATCTGAGGATCACTCTGCATTCTCAATCCATGCTTTTGAGGACAATTCTAAGATTCAATCGAACCCCAATCCACCATTTTCTTCATGTTCTAATGATAAAGGATCTTGTGAAATTTGCACCATGATTAACAAAGTCATAAATGGTGAAGTTGATGTGGACCTCTCATTCATAGACTCCATCAATCTAGAGGAACTTGAAAACTCTCTTGAATCCCACATCAACTCTGATCTCTACTGCTCCACCTTGGACAGTGTTGAGGAAAATGATCCAAACCCATCTGGAATCCCTTCTCCTGCTCCTAACTTGTCTAGCTCTCAAATCAAGGCTGAAACTGATCTAAAACCACTTCCTTCACACCTCAAGTATGCATTCCTTTTCCATGATCCCTCCTACCCTGTCATTATCTCTGCTTCACTTTCTGAAATTGAGGAGTCCCAACTTGTTCAAGTGTTAGAGGAAAACAAAAATGCCTTAGGTTGGACCCTAGAGGATATTCCAAGAATCAACCCTGCCCTCTACATGCATCACATCCATCTAGAGGAATCATCCAAACCAATTAGGCAACCTCAAAGAAGACTCAATCCACTCATACTTGAGGTAGTTAGGGAAGAGATTACCAAGCTTCTTCAAGCTGGTATTATCTACCCAATTTCTGATAGTGAATGGGTTAGTCCAATTCAAGTCGTTCCTAAGAAGGGCGGGATAATAGTTGTCACAAATGAACATGGAGAAGTGGTCACAACTCGAGTGAAAAACAAATGGCATGTGTGCATCGATTATCGCAAATTGAATGCTGAAACACGAAAAGATCACTACCCACTTCCTTTCCTTGACCAAATGCTTGAGAGATTGGCCAGAAAGTCACACTATTGCTTTCTTGATGGTTACACCGGCTACTTCCAAATTCCAATCGCACCTCAAGACCAAGAAAAGACCACATTCACTTTCCCCTTTGGAACCTATGCCTATAGGCGAATGCCTTTTGGCATTTGTAATGCTCCTGCAACATTCCAACGGTGTATGATGAGTATCTTTTCTGAATTCATTGAGAATTGCATGGAGGTCTTCATGGATGATTTTACCATTTATGGCGAGTCATTTGAATCTTTCTTACATTCACTCTCTTTGGTCCTTCAAAAGTGTGTCAAGTGCAACCTTGTGCTGAATTTTGAAAAATGTCACTTCATGGTTTCAAATGGGATTGTTCTAGGGCACATAATTTCTCAAGAGGGTATCCAAGTTGATCCAGCCAAAATTGAGGTGATCCAATCACTTCCTGAACCCAAATCAGTTCGAGACATTCGGTCCTTCCTTGGTCATGCCAGTTTCTATCGGCGATTCATTCAGAACTTCAGCAAGATTTCCCTCCCACTCACTCGTTTACTTCAAAATGATGTCACATTCAATTTTGATGAGGCTTGAAAGAGAGCCTTCATTGAACTCAAATCTGCTCTCACATCTGCTCCAATAATCCAACCCCCAGATTGGTCCTTACCATTTGAATTGATGTGTGATGCTTCTGATAGGGCCATTGGGGCTGTTCTTGGTCAAAGAAGAGAAAACATTCCTCATGTCATCTTTTATGCCTCAAAAACATTAGATGAAACTCAATCACACTACACTGTGACTGAAAAAGAACTTTTAGCTGTGGTTTTTTCCTTGGATAAATTCCGGCCCTATCTCTTAGGTGCCAAAATCATCATCTTCACGGACCACTCAGCATTAAAGTTCTTACTTAAGAAAAGTGATTCCAAACCAAGGCTAATAAGATGGATTTTAATGCTCCAAGAGTTTGACCTTGTGATAAAAGATAAACCGGGAAAAGAAAACCCTGTAGCTGATCACCTGAGTAGAATTTCTAATTCTTCTCATTCTGAAATAATTGATCCTGAATTTCCAACTGAACACCTCTCATCTCTCACTCCAAAGTTACCATGGTATGCCCCAATTGTCAATTACTTGGTTTCTGGTGTTTTCCCTGAATATTTTTCAAAAGAACAAAAAGAAAAGATGAGAAGTGATTCAAAGCATTATTTTTGGGAAGATAATAAACTTTGGAAAACTGGGGCTGACATGGTAATTAGGAGATGTGTTGATGAAACTGAACAATCCTCCATCTTGGAATTCTGCCACTCAATGCCTGGAGGTGGCCACTTTGGACCACAAAGGACTTCTTGAAAGGTCCTAGATTCTGGATTCTTTTGGCCTTCACTCTTCAAGGACTCACATGAGTTCTGTCAATCATGTCCCACTTGCCAAAAGTTTGGCACAATTTCCAAAAGAAACAAAATTCCTCAAAAGCCATTAATCTTCTGTGAGCTTTTCGATGTTTGGGGCATCGATTTCATGGGACCTTTTCCCCCTTCCAATGGATTATCCTACATTCTCCTTGCTGTTGACTATGTTTCTAGGTGGGTCGAGGCCAAACCCACTAGGAAAGATGATGCTCAAACTGTGAGTGAGTTCCTCAAAACCCATATCTTCCATCGATTCGGAACACCACGTGCTTTGATAAGTGACTTAGGAACTCATTTCTATAATAGAACCATGGAGTCACTTTTGAAAAATAATGGGGTTGTACATAAAACATCCACTGCATATCACCCTCAAACAAATGGAATGGCTGAACTTTCTAACAGAGAAGTGAAAAGAGTGCTTGAAAGAATTGTTAAGCCCACAAGAAAAGACTGGCCCGATAGACTTGGTGAAGCACTTTGGGCCTATCGAACAGCCTATAAGACACCCATTGGGATGTCTCCATTTAGGCTAGTTTTTGGTAAAGCCTGTCATTTACCAGTTGAAATCCAACATAAGTCATTTTGGGCTGTCAAAAATTGTAATTTTGATTGTGAAAAATCTGGTGAAGAAAGATTGTTGCAGTTGACTGAATTGGAGGAGCTTCGACTCGATTAGTATGAGAACTCCATTCTCTACAAAGAAAAGGCAAAGTCACTCCATGACAAGCACATTCTTCGAAAGGTATTTCATGAAGGTGAAAAGGTAATGCTCTTCAATTCTCGATTTCGACTTCACCCAGGTAAGCTGAATTCTCGTTGGGATGGACCTTTTATTATTACTAATGTTTACCCATTTGGTGCAGTGCAAGTCGAAGACCCTTCTTCAAAAAGAACATTCACGGTAAATGGACACCGGTTAAAGCATCACCATGAGAGGTCTCACAATCCAGGAACCACGTCGACTTCCATCGAAACCCCAACCACTTCAATAGAACCACCACTGGATGGAGACCCGCCAAATCCAAACCAGGGGGCACCTCTTTCCCTTTAACTCTCTCTCTCCTCAATCTCTCTTCCCTCTCTTCTTCTCTCTATTTCTTCTTCTTCCTCTCTCCCTCTCATTTTTTTTACAACATTCTTCCACAACTTTTTTTTTCTATTTTCTCTTTTGTGTGGATGTGTCATTAAAAATAAAATAAAAATTTAAAAAAAATTAATTAAAAAAAATGAAAATTAAAAAAACAAAAGGGGTGTCATAATTACTCATCATCCAATATTGAAATTCTGTCCAACCATTTTTGGGGAGTCAAAGGGCTTGTTTTAAACTCAAATATATTGAATTTTTATCTCAAACTTGGGTAAACAATTTTGTGTCAATAACAAACATTTTGAATGAACAATTTTTGGTGGAAAAAGATTCTCCCCTACCGTGAGGAATAACATTAGCCTTCATGCCAAGGTCATCTATGGCCATCTTTTTCATTGTGTGTCTTCACCACTGATTGTGAGTCTTGAGTTTGTGGACCTTCGAGCTGAATTTCCATCTTTTGTGTGCATTAATATGATAGAGGCATTTTCTAAGCCACATGAGAATCAGAATAGCCAAATAGACTCCCGTTACCCTTACATTGATCCTAATTTTGAAAGCCCCTTTGAGCCTATGAAAACCTTTCTTTTGATAGCCACATTACAAGCCTAATACCTTGTCCCACCCAACATCTTCATGGATTTTCATTGTACAATTTTTTGAAATTTAAGTGTGGGGGGAATGGACTTCATTTTTGGGCGTATTTTCATTGATTTCCAATGTGTCATCATATGCTTGAGGGCAAGCATCCATTCAAGTGTGGGGGAGAGGTTGTAATTCTGTGATCTTTGGGGTGTATATGTGTAATTTTCATTTGTACAAAAGTCATTGAAAAGTGTTCAAAAAAATGAAAAAAATTATATTAAAAAAAATGAAAAAAAAGGAATGGGTTGTGTCTTGGGTGGGTCAAAAATCATTCATCATCAACCTTTGATCGTGTTATAACTACTAAAATTAGTTCCATGAGGAGATCAAGCATGGGTTGGGAGATGACTGTGAGAATTGTTTCAAGCACAACTTTCGAAAAAAAAGAGCAAAAAGAGAAAAAAAAGAACACTTGAATCATCTTGTATTGTGTCATTATTGGAAGTATTCCATGTTGTACATATTCCATCATCTCACCCTATTCCATTTTCTATCTCCTTCATTTTTCATTCATCACACATTCATGCCCTTGTAAATATGTGTTTCTATTTCCTTTCAAATCAAATTTCAAAAAAAAATGTGCATTGATTTTTCCATGTTGGTGTTTTTAACCCCTCTTTTCCTTTGGACATTATATACCTACCGTCCCATAGCCACTTAAAAACCCCTTAAAAGACCTCTTGATTCTTGTGCACATTAGATTTGGGAATGGAAGCTGAGAGCTCTTACAAACTCTTGATTTTCACTTTTTGTTGGTGAATGAGTGAACCTCCTAAAATACATTTTTATCATCTTGAGAGGAGTAAGTTTTGAGTGCCTACATTTTCCAATTAAAACCTTGAACATGAAAAAATGAATTGTTTCTGATGCATTATTGTGAACCAAATTTGTGATGGAATTCAATATGGATGAGTGAAATAGTCTAAACCTCCCCTTATTGTAGAAAACAAAATTTTAATATTTGTTGGTGAGTGAAAATGATTTTGTCATGTTTTTATATTTGTTGCACATGAGGACACGCGCAAATCTAAGTGTGGGGGAGTTGATGTTATTAATATTTTCATGACTTATTATATTCCCCCTTTACTTATTTTATATGAAATGTACATAATTTGTGTGAAATATTAATGTTTTAATATTAAGTATAATATTTGAGCATTTTTAGAAGTAGTCAAATTGAGTCAGTTTAATGTTTTAATTATAACTATCACTATACTAATACAAATTGTCTGGTTCTTGTTTTTTAGTATTCTACTTTCAATATACAACATTTCATTAGAATGAACCATGATCCAATTCTTCCATTTGAAGGGTCATATGGTCCTCACAAACAAGACCAAAAAAATCTGTGAAGAAACTGGACTATTCATGAAGATTGATTTACTGGGCTCAATCCAGAAGTTCAAAAACCTTAACTCTCCACCATAATTTGGGGGACACTACATGTCATCTTGGATAAAAATTTCATGGCCCAAATCCAAGTAAAAGGGGCCCAAATGAATCTTTGAAGTCCAGCCCACCATTCTGGACGAGAATGAAAATCAGTATAGTATGCATGACATATCTCCTGATGTAATCATCCAAGAGAGCTGATATTTTTCAGTGTGAAATAGGAGATGTAGGCGGCCGACTTTGTTGAAGAAACCATTCGGATTTGAAGGCCTCTTAATATTCAAAAACCCTTTCACATTATGGACTTCAAAAAGACTGGATTGAAATGGACAGTTTAAGTTTGTTTATTAAACCGGCCATAACTTTTTATCCTTACGTCCAAATGACTCCAAATTTTGAGATTAGTCGGAAAACATTATTTTATACAACTTTGAAGAAGGAGATATTTGAATATTCGGCTGTCTGAATTGCCAAATTGGCGATGCAAGTGGAGGTACAGATTGGGAATGCAAACAGTCTACTCCTTGGGCTATAAATACTCTCCCCTTCTCTCCTTGAGAGAGGTTGGCATTTCAGAAGAGAGGAGATCATATTGGCACGACCAAAGCTTTGCCAAAGGCTTGGGAGGACCTTCCATACTCAAGTTTTCACTTGAGAGACCTTTCCTCCTCTCTTTTTTTTCACTTACTTTTGTGTTCTTCATTTTTGTAATTTTGTAAGTCCTTTATTTTGTAATTCTGTTTTAATGAAAGTTTCTTCTTCAAAATATCTTATTCTCCTCCACCTTCTATATTATAATATTCATGGTCTTAAAATAGTTTGAATCATTTTAAATTATAGTACCTTATCTTGCTTCCTCATTCAATCGAAATTCCATTTTTGATTCTCAAAATATTTCGTGTGTGTGTTCGGCACACTACTCTTATCTTGTCCCTTTCTTTTTCTTCTCTTTATAATTCATCACCATAAACATATATTACCAGATTAATAAACATCATAATGGCTGAGTAAATTTCTCATTGGGGTGAGTTTTAATTTAGGTATGTTAAGCGATTGAGAGCTTTTGCTCGATGAGTATTCGTTGAATTAACATTGTGTATGTTGGACTTAGCATGTCATGGATTAATGACTTGATTTGTTTAACGTGTGGTTTCCATGGATTATTGGAACCATAAATACACTACCATAAACAATATTTGATCAAGATTAGAACCCTAAGTTAATTTAAGGCTTGGATTAAAGCCTTAACACTTAGGAATTCTAATCAACATCATCTTGTGTCATGGGTGTTAATTTAAATGCAATATAAAGCAAAGCTCAAGGATATCACAAGCTTAACTAACCTAATGATGAACTCACCCCAATCTTTATCAACTTGTTAAATTAAACATAATTCATTAAACATTTCAATTAAGCTCTGAAAACAAACCCCCCCAATCAAAATACAATCAACTAAAAACAATCGACTATTACGAAGTACCATCACCGAGGATTCGACCCGAGTGCTGCTATACACATTAGCAGAGCACCAGAACTTTGACCGGTCGATAGGCGACAATCGGCCGTGCGTTTCAATTTCCAATATATAGAATTTGATAAATTCCATTCTATTTTTTGGAACAAGTGATGTAGCAATGTAAAGAATTATTACATTTATAATTAATGGTATATCAAATATTTGAAAACATCTCAAGACTCTTGGGATGTCATATCACCACATCAACCCATCTCAAGGATTTTAGGGAGGTCATCCCATCAGATCTACCCATTTTAAGGATTCTAGGGAGGCCATCTAATACACATTGACCCATTCGTGAGATTCTAGGGAGGTCCATAAAGAAGTTGTCATAAAGCAATAATACACATCAATAAGATATATCACAAATAAGGGAGAAAAACACACCAACCCTTAAAACTTATTTCCTATACACATTTAAACACACACACACATATATATAACATGGAATTTATAATACACATAATTTCAAAACAGATGCATATTTAAACATAATTTTTAATGAAAATAAATATAATCCCTTACTAATTTGGAAATCAAGAACCATAATTTTTGAATAAATAATTATAAAACCACCCTTACAATATAAGTTCTGAAAATGAAAATAAAAAGATAGAAAGATATATATTTACACATATATATATATGTATATATATATTTATAAAATAAACTTAAATTAATTAAAATATATATAACCCTTATGGTAGAATATCACAACATAGTAAAATAAATACAACCCCATACTAATTTTGAAAATAGAGATCCATTGAAAATAAATAAATATGGTATCAACCTTACTAAGATTTCTCTTAAAATAAAACAACACAATTCTGAGAAAATAAATTTTTAAGGAAAAACCCTTACATGAGAATATTAAAATAGAATTTATATAAATAAATTCCCTTACATGAATTATATAAATCAGATTATGTTGCTGCTTCGCACCATCATCAGACTGAAAATTGGTTTTCTAAATCAATTTGCTCATTCATTTAAGGTTTCTATATAAAAAAAATCTAATTTTATATAGTGGAATAAATATTTATTTAATTGGTTTATTTGTGGACCAGATGCTATTCTCTAAGATTTAAAAACAACAAAAAAATTAAGCTTGTGGAGCCAGCTGGGGTATAAATGTAGACAAAGAAGTAAATTTATTCAAAATAACAATTTAAAAAACCAAAACAAGATATTAAAATTAGTATTCAAGCAAAAAAAATCATAAACAAAATAAAAACATTATATAATGACCAAACCATAAATAATTGATGACATCATCGAAGAAGAAACTAAAAACAAAATGAAAAATATAGAAAGAAAATCAGAATCTACAAAGGAAAACGTAGGCCTACCACGCTAGGTTGAAAAAAATCTGAGACCCTCAGATCCAGATCTCAATGTTTTCTTTAGAAACCCTAACTGCAAGTGAACACCAGATGCCGGACGATGTTCGAGCAACTAGAGGTAGTGAATTTGTGTGATTCGAGTGAGTTTGAGTGATTCAAGCTTCGATTCACCAAGGAGGAGCGCCGATAGTGGGTGGCTTCCATGGAAAACTTCTGATATCATGACGAGTTTACAACTTGTTATGTTTTTTTAAATAGATCATGAAAATTTTATCAGCACTTTCAAAGAAGCACTGATAAAGAGTCTGTTTATCAGTGCTTAAGTAATAAGTTTTTATAAAAAGAATATTTATCAGTGCTTTTTTAGCACTGATAAAGGCAGAACTTTATCAATGCTAAAAAAGCATTGATAAAGGATTTATAATTATAATTATAAATATTTTTTTGCAAATATATACATACTTAATAAATATATATAAATATAAATATAGTAAATATATTAATTATTTAAATATATTTATTATAATTTTATAATTATTTATTTATAATTATATAAATATTTTTTAAAAACAATATTTATATCATTATATATACTTATATAATTATATATATATAATAAATATATATAAATATAAATATAGTAAATATATTCATTATTTAAGTAAACTTATTAAAAATATAATAATTATTTAAATATATATAATTATTTATTTATAATTATATAAATACTTTAAAAAAATATTTATTTATTTATAATTATAAATATATAATTTTATAAATATATTATGTAAATTTATAAATATATTTATTTATAATTTTTTTACAAATACTTTTTAAACATTATTAATGAATATCTAATTTTAAGTGCATTCATGTTAAAAATGAGTGAAATTGAATAAATTAAAAATAAGTAGACTTTAACAATACTGAAAAAATGGATAAGTTTTGTGTGTGTGTATTGTATATAAAAATGCATTAATTATGTATATATGAAATCAATATAACACACATTTGATCTATGTTAAACTGAAAAATCAAACGATATTTAATTATATGTCCATTACTCTATGTAATTAGTCAATATTTTTAATTCATACTAATTTTTAATTATAAACCATTATTCACTAAATATATGACTATTTAATGTAAAGAACATAAATATTTTGTAATATATAAATCATATTTATGCAAATTAATATATATATATATTTAATATATATTATTTATTAACATTATTAATAATCATCTAATTAATAAAATGTTTAATATTTTTCTCAATTTACTTATTTTTAATTTTAATTTGTTTAATTTTCATTTGGAATATATCTATATAATTAATACATACTATTTATTAGTATTTATAATTTATATATATTATAACCAATTTATTCATTTTTATTAATAATTATTTAATTAATATTTTTTTAATATTTTTTTTAATAAAATCATTTTTCATTTTTTATTTATTTAATTATTTCATTTTATTTATTCAGACCTTTATCAGTGCTAAAAAATCATTGATAAAGTATTCCTTTATGAATGCTAAAAATAAAGCACTGATAAAGGGAACCTTTATTAGTGCTAAAAAAGTGCTGATAAAGGGTTAAATTTATCTGCTCTTTCTTTAGTGCTGATAAAGATGCCATTTATCAGTGCTTTTTTCTAGCACTGATAAATACCAGCACCATTAAATGCCTGTTTTATAGTAGTGACATCTCAATGAAAGGGTCATCCATAGTTGAATTGACATTTGACCCTTTAGTGGTTTTAGTTAATAATATAACAATTGAACACTTTCTATTTATAGAATTTGGAAGATAAAATACTCATACATCCTATGATACCATCACTACTAAAAAATGGGTTTATCCAGTGCTAGGGTTTTAGCAGTGCTGTTAAAGAACCCCTTTGTCAGTGCTAGAAAAAGCATTGTTAAAGGGGATCTTTAACAGTTCTTTTTAGCGTTGTTAAAGGGGGTCCTTTATCAGTGCTTGTAAAAAAGCACTGATAAAGGGGTCCCTTTATCACATCTTTTTTACTAGCAATTATAAATGTTAAATTTCAATATATATATATATATATATTTCATTAAAAACAATATATTAATATATATAATCATTTATATTGATATAAATATAATATATATATTTTAAATATGTTTTAAATAAATCTAAATAAGTATTTACACTTAATATATAAGATATCTAGTGAAATACCTTATAAAATAATTTAAAAAATATTTTTAATTAATAATTTTCTAATTATTATCGAGTAATAGTCATTTAATAACAATTCGAAGATTAAAAAATCAAAAAATTAATAAAAGATCTAAAATAAGTTGAAAATGTAACTAGAACATCAAAAAACCATAACTTTTAATCTGGGTATCTGTTTGGGCTCTATTATATATCAAATCGAATCCTATGATGAGATCTATGCCATTATGACTAGGGGAACCCTAGTCACTTTTTTTGAGGTCAAAATAGGCCCTGAAGGCCTCTAAAACAGAGTTTTTAGTCGGGGTATCCCAATTTTTTAACATTTGGTGGAATTTCATCCTCATTTAAGGGGGTCTTATTATATTTTTTTGATGGGGACTTGAGGAACGTTTGTGATGAATTATTTTAATAAAGTTTTTGTATTTGTTTACATCTAACTTTTTTTGTATAAGAATGTTTTTTTAGGAATCAGACCCAGTCTATTGTAATGAGATAATCAGACTGACCAACATCAGTTTTAGATCATCGAATCTATATTCATCATATTCAGATCATCATATCCAAAATAATTGGAGGCAGAAATTGTTGTTTCCTGGAAGTTTTCTTTTTTCATAATCATATAAAGAAAGAAATTGTTGAGTGAAGAAGTTGTATTGTTATTAAAGAGTTTTGAAAGAAGATTATGAAGTCAGGAGTTAGAAAGTTTTTATAATTTCTAAAAAACATCATAAGATGATTTTCTAGTCTTAAAGTTCTCAAAAATCATGAAAACTTTCATGATAAAAGATTTTGAAAAAATGGTGGAGAGGTTTGAAGAATTTCAGAATTATAGTATGTAGATTCCATCATAATGGGAATTTCATTGTAATGAGGATTCCAACATACTGAGATAAAAATGAAATAAAATTCATAATGAGTTAAAGAGGAAACAAAATTCATAATGATTTGAATAGGAAATAGAAATTTTAAGGAGATGAAGAAGGAAACAAAAATCATAATGAGCTGAATAAAGAAACAATAATTATAATGATATGAAGAAGGAAATAAAAATTGTCATGAGATGAAGAAGGAAACAGAAATTATAGTAAGCTGAAGAAGGAAACATAAATTTCAATGAGATAAAGAAGGAAATAGAAATCTTAATGAGCTGAGAAGGAAACAAAATTCATAATAATTGAGAAGGATACATAATTCGTAAACATTGAGAACGATACAAAATTTATAATCATTGAGAAGGAAATAAAATTCGTAATCACTAAGAAGGAAACATAATTCATAATCATTGAGGAGGAAACAAATTCATAATGATTTGATTACAAAGAAGAATCAAAAATAAAATTCCTGAAGTTTTATGAAGAGTTGAAAAGGTCAAACTTGAAATTCAATTTTTCATAAATCTTGGAGAAATCTAATAAGGTTTAAAGAATTCAAAGTTGAATTTTAAATGCGAGATATTTTCAGAGTTTTTAAAATTTGAGGAAGTGGGGAAAGTTTTCAAGTTTCCTAATTTTTCTTTCCAAGTTGCCTATAAATAACTACTCATATCATTCATTCATTTGTAACTTTCACACAATCATAAAAGGAGAAGCGCTAAATAAATCAAGTGAGAGTCATTATCATCTAGAGATATCATGAGGAAGATCATACAATTGAATGTTTGTTTACTGGATTGAAAAATATCATATTGAGAAGATCATATTCAGCCAATCGGATCAAGTCAATCAGACTAAAGAAGATCATAATGAGAATTTGAGAAGAGTTTGAGTTTTGAAGATTAAGAATGGGTTTATCTTATAGAGTCCATCATATTGAGAGAATCGGATCCAGACTCATCGTATTGAGAGAATCATAACCAGACTCATTATATTATGAGAATCAGATATAGAATCATCATATTAAGAGAATTAGATCCAGAATCATCACATTAAGAAAATCAAATCCATCCAAATCAGACTGAGGATTCAGACTGAGAAATTTTGGAGCAGTTTCAACAAAGTCTTTATTATTTTTCTTGAATCAGTTATTTTATAAGAAAACATTATAAACTAAAGGGAGTCAGTATAATCATTCATTTTAGGAGATAGAAGGTGTCTAATGGGAGTTGGCACAATTTGTATTCACTTCTTCATAATAGTGGATTTACATATACCCATGGGAGTGGCTATGAAAAGGATGCAGGTTCTCACACTGAGGCCAAACCTTATAAATCTTGTGTGATCTACTTTCTTTCATACTTTTTCATGCATGATTATTTACTAAAATTTGATAAGGAAATAAATCTTAACAAGTTTTAGGAGTTAAGTCTTGAAAAGTATTGAAATTTATAAAAAGTGAAAAACTGATTCAACCCCCCCTTCTTAATTGTTATTCAACCCTTTGGATATTAAATTGGAATTAGAGAGAAGGTTACCTTGTTGAATCTTTATCATGGATCATATCAATTCTGTCAATAGTAGAGGAATTCCTATATTTTATGGAAAAAATTATTATGTATGAAAAAATAATATGATTCCTTATCTCCTATCTCTTGGCCTGAAAGTTATTGATGTTGCTACTATTAGTTTTCCACCTATTGATAAATATGATCCTATGATGTTTGCTAATAAGAGAAATATAGAAGTTAATGGAAAGGCTATAAATGATATTCTTATGTACTTATCATAAATTTTTTATCAGAAGGTGATGGGTCTCAAAACTTCAAAAAATATGTGGGATAAGCTGGAATATAGCATCCCGCCATTTTATAACTTAAACTTTCATTACATTACACACAACTGAGGATCTTTAAGGTTTAGTGTCTTGGAAACCAGGAACATAATACATGAAAACAACATAAAGAATTCTTCTTAAACACTTTAAAGGCTTCTCCTTAAGTTCATCCTAGGTTCATTACTGCATCTCATAACCTGGGGACATACATCAAAAGAAAGGGTGAGCAGAAGGCCCAGTAAGGGAAACAAGAGGAACATTTTACATGTGAACTTGATATACTTCAATAAGGACATGAAAAGAACTTTAAGGTATGAGAAAGAAAATCATGAGGCATTTCATAATAAAAACAACATTTTCCATAACTTGAAGATGTGTCTACATCATTTAACATAGACAATCATGAACATATCACCAAGGTCTATCCCCAAGGTGTCATTTGAAAATTACCAAGGTTATTCACCAAGGTATCATGAAAATTGTAATCTCTAGTGGTTACATCATTACCCAATGCATTGGAGCGCTATCAGGGCGCACCCTTAAATTTGCCTTTATTATCATGTGAGCCACATATTTCATCATCAAACATTTCATAAATTACCCATATAGCATAAAATAAATGGGTTTCATTTCATAATCATAACGTTTTAAAAACTGCTTTAAAGACATGATCTTTACGTCACTTTAAACCCACGGAAAGGGAATGCGGGTCTCATGTATGTAAATCCCAGAATTTAAAATGGAACATTTTGATATATATGTGAATACCCTTGTAGAAATAAGAGCTTTGAGTATTCACTTTATAACATAAAATAATTTTTGAGAAAAGAGAGAGGCATTTTGAGGGGAAAATTCTGCAGCATAACGGATAAGTTTCGGGGTTTTAGAAAACATTGAAATGAGAGGGGAAATGGGTCACTCACTCATAAATGATCCATAAAACAGTAGGGTGAAAGAATAAGAAGGAAATATGGACATGGTAATGAAATTTTAGGGACATACCATTTGAAATGAAAAACATGGAAGGAAAAAAGATTAGATTTCTCTTATGAAAATTCAGCAGCCTTACGGCGTCACTTAACTTCAAAAGAAAATTATTTGACAAGATAAAATAGGGTCCCTCATCATATGATCATAAGAGATCAGTATGATAGATATAGAGATCATAACCCAACATAATAAAAAGGAACTTGAAAGACTTGACATGAAAATCGAACTTGAAAAATGAGAAGGGTGAAAGAATCCCTTAAAAATTCGGCAGCCTAACGGCGTCACTTAAACTTTCATAAAACGAAATGATGAGAGTAAGAGGGGATCTCTTATCATATAAACATGAAAGGGAAGTAAGAGGAATATAAAAGAACATCCTCTCACATAAAAACATGGAGCAGAAAAGGAATGACATAAAAGAGATTACATGAAAAGAAAGAGAGGGGTCGGATCCCTTACCTTAAAACGTGACTCTTGAAACTCAAAGGATTGGACCTTGAGGGCTTGGGGGCACCTTGGGAGGACTCCTTGGAAGGTAAGAAGACCAGAACTTCGTTGGGGGAGAGTTGGGAGTGAAAACTAAAGGAGGAAAGGGTGGGTATTTATAGGGAAAGTGAGGGGACAAAGCATTAATGGCCAAGGGACACCTCACTAGTGGTTTTGGCAAAACCATGGGCTTGCCCATGGTATTTTCCCATGGTATTGGCCACTTGGGACACCTCACACCTTATCTTACTATTCATAATTCGACCATATTGAATATATACTTAATACATCATTTAATGATGTCATTAAACACCCGTAACTTAAAAACTATACTTTCACTATTCACCGAAAATTCAACTTTCTCAGAATAATCCCAAAATTTCACCTTAACCAAATATCAATGCTATGATTTCAAAAATGAACTCCATTTTATAAAAATAATTTTCTAAATATTTTTAATTTTATTTTTAAATAAATACACTATTCACCGAAAATTTATTTTTTTCAGAAAAATCCCCAAAAATTACCATAACATAATATCGATGCTCTGAGTTCAAAAATAAAGTCATTTTTATAAAAATAATTTTATAATTATTTTTAATTAAATTTTTAATTAAAAAACACTATTCATCCGAAAAAACTAATACTTGAATAATAATTTATGAAACCATTATTTACCCATTTTATTGAATCACATTACTTAATCAAGGTGCCTAGATTATTTTAAAACTTTCTTTAAGTGAGATTTCTAATCCATTTGGTCACATTACTAATCCTAAGCGTAAAATCACTATTCACTATTTACTATTCATCAAAAATTAAGTTGATCTTATTAGACTCCAAATTCCTTAATGAACACTTTTGTAGAAGACCATTTTTTGAAAATCATTACACATCATTAGTTATTTAGGGTTTACATAAATATTTCAAAATATCCCTTTTTCAAAATTCATCAATAAAATACATTCTAAAATTATCTGGACGTTTGAAATTTCACAAACATCACTAAAGGAAGAAATCTCAATTTATTCACCCGAAGGGATTACACAAGGAAGCTAGGGTCTCGTCACATAGCCCCTTATAACACCGGCATAAGACCTGAGTGTAAGGTGTGCTATGGTGAGAGAATCTGAGGGAGGCTCAGATAACATTGCCCTAGTAATAATCTCTACTAACTTGAACTTCTCCCGCAGGCGTTTCCGTTCAAGCTTGACACGCTGGAGTTCGGCTTGGGCTTGGTCCAAAGCGAAGCCCACAGCTGCTACCTCCTTCCCAAGCTCTGATAAGTGGGCTTCATAAGGGTTGAGTCTACTGGATGAAGCCATCGACTCCTCTTTCTGCATTAACCATTAACATCTTATTAAATCAATAAGAGTAAGTTAATATACTACTCAAAAAGATTGGGTCGTTACATTCTTCCCCCCTTAAGAAATTTCGTCCCCGAAATTTATACTTGAGGCCTAGTCGAAAAGGCGAGGGTACTTTTGCTTCATCGTTTCCTCAGGCTCCCAAGTCGCTTCTTCATATTTATGATTCCTCCACAACACTTTCACAAGGTGGGTAGTCTTGTTTCGTAGGACCTTGTCTCTACGGTCCAAGATCTCCACTGGCTGCTCCTCATAAGAGAGGTCATGTTCAAGTTGTACCACCTCTGGGTTCAGTACATGCGAAGGGTCGGGTATGTACTTCCTCAAGAGAGATACATGGAAGACATTGTGAACTTGAGCTAGGTTCGGTGGAAGTGCTAGACGATAGGCCACTGCTCCTATGCGATCAAGGATTTCATAGGGGCCAATGTACCTAGGGCTGAGCTTCCCTTTCTTCCCAAACCGCATGTCTCTCTTCCATGGAGAGATTCGAAGGAAGACTTTGTCACCAACACCAAACTCCAAGTCTCTTCGTCGATTGTCAGCATAGCTCTTCTGCCGACTCTGAGTAGCTTTTATGTGTTGTTGGATGGCATGAACCTGTTCTGTCATTTCTTGCACAAGATTAGGCCCAAGAAGCTTCCTCTCACCAGTTTCATCCCAACAAGTAGGAGTTCTACACCGCTTTCCATACAGAGCTTCATAGGGTGCCATCTGAATACTCGCATGGAAGCTGTTGTTATAGGAGAACTCCACTAATGGGAGGTGTTGATCCCATCCACCTTTAAATTCCATTGAGCATAATCTCAACATGTCTTCGAGTGTCTAAATAGTCCTTTCAGATTGGCCATCAGTTTGAGGATGATAGGCCGTACTAAAATTCAATTCAGTATTCAGAGCATGCTGAAGACTTCTCCAGAATTTTGATGTGAATCTTGGGTCACGATCAGATACGATGGATAGTGGTACCCCATGCAGCCTTACCACTTCCTTCACGTATATCTTGGCAAGCTGATCCAGAGAGAAATTTTCCCGAATAGAGATAAAATGGGCTGTCTTGGTGAGACGGTCCACAATAACCCATATCGCATTGTTTCCTTTGGATGTTTTTGGGAGACCAGTTACAAAGTCCATGGTGATATTATCCCACTTCCATACTGGTATGGGTAGCGGTTGTAATACCCCCTTAGGAAGTTGTCTTTCTGCCTTTACTTGCTGACACACCAGGCACCTTGTAGTGTAATCGGCAATCTCCCTCTTCATGTTATCCCACCAATAATGATCACGAAGGTCTCTATACATCTTAGTGCTTCCCGGATGTATAGAGAAAGTAGAGCTATGAGCTTCATCCATCAGTTCTTTCTTTATCTCCAGAATAGATGGAACACATAGTCTTGTACGAAATTTCAATACACCTTCTTGATCAATATTGAAATCAGGGAACTTCCCATCCTTTACAGCCTCGAACTTCTCCTGCAGCAAAGGATCTTCTTTTTGAGCCTTCTTGATCTTCTCTAGTAATGAAGGTTGAGAAATCATTTGGGATAGGGTTGATGATGTCCCTTTCCTTATAATTCCCATGTCCAGTTTTACTAGATCTTTAATCAAGGGATCTCCCAGGATCCTCATTGTTGCCAGAACAACAGGATCTTTCCTGCTTAACGCATCCGCGACTTTGTTTGCTCTTCCAGGGTGATAATGAATTGAACAATCATAGTATTTAATAAGCCCCAACCATCTCCTTTGTCTCATGTTCAATTCTTTCTGAGTGAAAATATACTTTAGACTTTGGTGGTCAGTGTATATATCACATTTCTCCCCATAAAGATAGTTCATCCATATCTTTAGAGCAAAAACAACTGCCGCCAGCTCTAGATCATGCGTAGGATAATTCTGCTCATGAATCTTCAACTGTCGAGATGCATAAGCAATTACTTTGTCATTTTGCATGAGGACGCACCCAAGCCCTTTCAGAGATGCATCGCTAAAAATAACGAATCCTTCTCCGATAGAGGGTAGTGTTAACACAGGTGCAGTAACCAATCTCTTCTTCAGCTCTTGGAAACTTTCCTCGCATTCCTTTGTCCAGATGAACTTAACCCCTTTTCGAGTCAACTTGGTTAGTGGATTAGAAAGCCGTGAAAAGTTTTTCACAAACCTCCTATAATATCCCGCTAAACCAAGGAAACTACGAATCTCAGTTACTGTTGTGGGTTGAGGCCACTCCTCCACAACCATTGTCTTTGCAGGGTCAACCGAGATTCCTTCATTGGTTACGATGTGCCCCAAGAAAGCCACTTGTTGTAACCAAAACTCACACTTGCTGAACTTCCCAAAGAGCCTCTCCTTCCGTAGAGTTTTCAAAATAACCCTCAGATGATCTTCATGCTCCTCACGACTTTTTGAATATATCAAAATATCATCAATAAAAACTACCACAAAGTTATCAAGGTAGTCCTTAAAGACTCTATTCATCAAATCCATGAAAATAGCAGGAGCATTAGTCAAGCCGAAGGGCATAACAGTAAACTCATAATGCCCATATCTTGATCGGAAGGCAGTCTTTGGAATATCTTCCTTCTTCACCCTCAGTTGATGATAACCAGATCGAAGGTCAATCTTAGAGAAGAATTGAGCCCCACGAAGTTGGTCAAATAAATCATCAATTCTTGGAAGAGGGTATCTGTTCTTCACTGTGATCCCGTTCAGTTCTCTATAATCAATGCATAGCCGCATTGATCCATCCTTCTTCTTCACAAAGAGAACTGGTGCTCCCCAAGGAGACACACTCGGTCGGATAAACCCCTTCTCCAACAAGTCTTGGAGTTGTTTCTTTAGCTCCTCTAGCTCCACATTTGCCATTCTATACGGAGTCTTTGATATCGGTTGGGACCCAGGTACGAGTTCAATGGAGAACTCTACCTCTCTCTCTGGGGGAGGTCCAGGTAACTCCTCAGGAAATACATCCATGTATTCCTGAACAATCGGAACATCTTCTATTTGTATGCTCCCTTTTCTTTCTTCATCACCACCGATTAACTCCATAAAGAAAGCTATAGGAGGTGCTTCTAGATAGGGATCAGTTCGGGATATCTCTCCTTGGAAGATAATTGTAGGTCGTTCTTTCAAGACTACTGAGATTTCCTTACTTCTGCATTTGATCTTAGCATTATACTTTGAGAGCCAGTCCATCCCTAGTATAATGTCGAATTCCATCATGGGAATGACTACTAGATTTGCGATAAGATTGTGCTCACCAAAGTAAACACTAGAGTCTCTAAACACTGTTGATGCATGGATAATCCCACTTGGAGTCTTGACTGACAACTCTACCTCAAGCAATTCGGGGATTGATTCTATATTCTTTGCAAACTTGGAAGAAATAAAGGAATGCGTAGAACCAGAATCAAATAAAGCACTTGCTAGTTTTGAGAGGACAACAAGAGTACCTGCTACCACATCGTTCGGAACTTCAACTTCAGTTGTTGTGATAGCGAAAGCACGACCTTGCTCCCTTGGCCTCTGCTGAGGTTGATGGTGATTCCCCTCCACCGCCCTCGGATTTGGACATTGATTAGCAAAGTGCCCAAGCTGTCCACACTTGAAGCATGTGACTTCGGGTAGGGCCAGAACCATCTTTCCTCTGCCGTTAGTGTTGGGAAGTTGAGGCTTCACATCACCACGACAATTCTGAGAAATATGGCCTTCTTTTCCACACCTATAGCACTTTCCACTTCCGATCAAGCAGTTCCCCGGATGCTTCTTCCCACATTTATTGCATGTGGCATGTTGCATATGCTTTCCACCTCTTTACTGATCAAAACTTCTTCCCAGGCTCGGTTCTAGAGTTCTCTTCTTCTCATTAGATTTGTGAGACCACTGTGTCTCCCCAAACTCTAGTTCAACTTTCATAGCACTTCGAACTATTTCTTCATAGCTATCGTAGTCCCTGTTGGCTAGATTCTTCCGCAGATGTGGTCGTAGTCCGCCAAAGAATCTATCAACCTTCCCATTAGGGTCCATGACAAAGCTTGAGGTATAACGGGAAAGCCTTGTGAAGTTCATCTCATAGCTTCCGACAGATTCGTTCTCCTTCTGCTTCAGCTAGAGAAACTCTTTCTCCATTTTCGTTCTCATTGAACGAGGGAAATACTTGTTAAAGAAAATCCCCTGAAATTCTTCCCACTCCATAGCTTCCATCTCTCCTCGTGGCTTCGTGTTTTTGATCAGTGACCACCACTGATCAGCTTCTCCCTCTAGGCGGTAAACAGCAAGGGTGACTTTTTCTTGTTCCGAACAATGAAGTACAGAAAAGATCTTTTCAATGGAGCTTATCCATTGTTCCGCAACCAATGGGTCAGTAGATCCACTGAATGTTGGCGGTCGTTGACGTATGAAGGACTCAACAGAAAGTTGTTCCCTTCGTGGTGAGGTCGGCCTCTCAGCTTGATTCAAGTTATTACTCATAACTTGAGTCAGTTGGTTCATCATTCGCATGAATGTTTCCATTCCGGCTTCCATCGGAGGGCCGTCAGCACATGGTGCATTGCGGTCACCATTGACACGGTTTCTCCTATTGCCCGCCATTTTCTAAAAGAATAAAAACTTAGTGAGAAAATTATTTCATTTATGAATCTTTTAACTAACACTTCGTGCTTAGACAATTATAGTTCTCTATAATTCCTTCATAATGATTCATAAAAAGCATGTGATTAACCAAACATATCCCCCGGGAGTGTCGTAACAAAGAGTGCAGCAAGGCCCGTTATCGTGCACCAGTTCCCGTTCGAGTCTAGCTCAAAGCGGTGTTTTCGGGTTTTACCCCTATGTACATCTGTGCCAGAGCCGCCTCTACCTGCTCGTATCTAGACAGGGATGTATTTGTTTGATAGACCACTTACTCAATACTTACCAAAATACCAGGAAGTTTTCCTATACTTAAACTTTTCTATAGGGTTCTTCCTAATGTGTTTTATATCCTAATTTCCACAAATAACTAAACCATCCTTTGATACCAACTATAGCATCCCGCCATTTTATAACTTAAACTTTCATTACATTACACACAACTGAGGATCTTTAAGGTTTAGTGTCTTGGAAACCAGGAACATAATACATGAAAACAACATAAAGAATTCTTCTTAAACACTTGAAAGGCTTCTCCTTAAGTTCATCCTAGGTTCATTACTGCATCTCATAACCTGGGGACATACATCAAAAGAAAGGGTGAGCAGAAGGCCCAGTAAGGGAAACAAGAGGAACATTTTACATGTGAACTTGATATACTTCAATAAGGACATGAAAAGAACTTTAAGGTATGAGAAAGAAAATAATGAGGCATTTCATAATAAAAACAACATTTTCCATAACTTGAAGATGTGGATACATCATTTAACATAGACAATCATGAACATATCACCAAGGTCTATCCCCAAGGTGTCATTTGAAAATTACCAAGGTTATTCACCAAGGTATCATGAAAATTGTAATCTCTAGTGGTTACATCATTACCCAATGCATTGGAGCGCTATCAGGGAGCACCCTTAAATTTGCCTTTATTATCATGTGAGCCACATATTTCATCATCAAACATTTCATAAATAACCCATATAGCATAAAATAAATGGGTTTCATTTCATAATCATAAAGTTTTAAAAACTGCTTTAAAGACATGATCTTTACGTCACTTTAAACCCACAGAAAGGGAATGTGGGTCTCATGTATGTAAATCCCAGAATTTAAAATGGAACATTTTGATATATATGTGAATACCCTTGTAGAAATAAGAGCTTTGAGTATTCACTTTATAACATAAAATAATTTTTGAGAAAAGAGAGAGGCATTTTGAGGGGAAAATTCTGCAGCATAACGGCTAAGTTTCGGGGTTTTAGAAAACATTGAAATGAGAGGGGACATGGGTCACTCACTCATAAATGATCCATAAAACAGTAGGGTGAAATAATAAGAAGGAAATATGGACATGGTAATGAAATTTTAGGGACATACCATTTGAAATGAAAAACATGGAAGGAAAAAAGATTAGATTTCTCTTATGAAAATTCAGCAGCCTTACGGCGTCACTTAACTTCAAAAGAAAATGATTTGACAAGATCAAATAGGGTACCTAATCATATGATCATAAGAGATCAGTATGATAGATATAGAGATCATACCCCAACATAATAAAAAGGAACTTGAAAGACTTGACATGAAAATCGAACTTGAAAAATGAGAAGGGTGAAAGAATCCCTTAAAAATTCGGCAGCCTAACGACGTCACTTAAACTTTCATAAAACGAAATGATGAGAGTAAGAGGGGATCTCTCATCATATAAACATGAAAGGGCAGTAAGAGGAATATAAAATAACATCCTCTCACATAAAAACATGGAGCAGAAAAGGAATGACATAAAAGAGATTACATGAAAAGAAAGAGAGGGGTCGGATCCCTTACCTTAAAACGTGACTCTTGAAACTAAAAGGATTGGACCTTGAGGGCTTGGGGGCACCTTGGGAGGACTCCTTGGAAGGTAAGAAGACCAGAACTTCGTTGGGGGAGAGTTGGGAGTGAAAACTAAAGGAGGAAAGGGTGAGTATTTATAGGGAAAGTGAGGGGACAAAGCATTAATGGCCAAGGGACACCTCACTAGTGGTTTTGGAAAAACCATGGGCTTGCCCATGGTATTTTCCCATGGTATTGGCCACTTGGGACACCTCACACCTTATCTTACTATTCATAATTCGACCATATTGAATATATACTTAATACATCATTTAATGATGTCATTAAACACCCGTAACTTAAAAACTATACTTTCACTATTCACCGAAAATTCAACTTTCTCAGAATAATCCCAAAATTTCACCTTAACCAAATATCAATGCTATGATTTCAAAAATGAACTCCATTTTATAAAAATAATTTTCTAAATATTTTTAATTTTATTTTTAAATAAATACACTATTCACCGAAAATTTATTTTTTTCAGAAAAATCCCCAAAAATTACCATAACATAATATCGATGCTCTGAGTTCAAAAATAAAGTCATTTTTATAAAAATAATTTTCTAATTATTTTTAATTAAATTTTTAATTAAAAAACACTATTCATCCGAAAAAACTAATATTTGAATAATAATTTATGAAACCATTATTTACCCATTTTATTGAATCACATTACTTAATCAAGGTGCCTAGATTATTTTAAAACTTTCTTTAAGTGAGATTTCTAATCCATTTGGTCACATTACTAATCCTAAGCGTA
Organism: Viscum album; assembly: GCA_963277665.1. NCBI lineage: Eukaryota > Viridiplantae > Streptophyta > Magnoliopsida > Santalales > Viscaceae > Viscum > Viscum album. The sequence continues at coordinate 324,091,740 of OY728132.1, forward strand.
AAATCACTATTCACTATTTACTATTCATCAAAAATTAAGTTGATCTTATTAGACTCCAAATTCCTTAATGAACACTTTTGTAGAAGACCATTTTTTGAAAATCATTACACATCATTAGTTATTTAGGGTTTACATAAATATTTCAAAATATCCCTTTTTCAAAATTCATCAATAAAATACATTCTAAAATTATCTGGACGTTTGAAATTTCACAAACATCACTAAAGGAAGAAATCTCAATTTATTCACCCGAAGGGATTACACAAGGAAGCTAGGGTCTCGTCACATAGCCCCTTATAACACCGACATAAGACCTGAGTGTAAGGTGTGCTATGGTGAGAGAATCTGAGGGAGGCTCAGATAACATTGCCCTAGTAGTAATCTCTACTAACTTGAACTTCTCCCGCAGGCGTTTCCATTCAAGCTTGACACGCTGGAGTTCGGCTTGGGCTTGGTCCAAAGCGAAGCCCACAGATGCTACCTCCTTCCCAAGCTCTGATAAGTGGGCTTCATAAGGGTTGAGTCTACTGGATGAAGCCATCGACTCCTCTTTCTGCATTAACCATTAACATCTTATTAAATCAATAAGAGTAAGTTAATATACTACTCAAAAAGATTGGGTCGTTACATGGAAAGTGTTTTCAAAGGGAATATAAAATTTAAGGAAGAAAAGCTAAAAATCCGGCATAATAATTATGAAGACACCAAAATGAGAGATGAAGAAATAATTGATGAATACTTTACTAGAGTAAATGAGTTTTTTTGCAACATTAGAGGATTCAGATATTTCTTGGAAGATTCTAGAATTGTGAAGAAACTTATGATAAACTTTCCAGATAGGTTTGATTCTAAAATTTATTCTTTAGAATATTAGGATGATTTATCTCTTAATTAATTGCATAACATTCTTATTGCTTATGAAATGAGGAAATATCCAATTTTTAAAAATAACATGAAAGATGAAATGGATTTTGGAGCTATGATAAAGTTGAAAATTCAAGATGTTGAATATTATTATCCTTATGACTCCAAAGATAAAGAGGATAATGATTTAAATGAAAAAAATCATGTATCTTATATCCAAGAACTATCTAATAGAAATAGGAAAGTATGTAGGTAAAATTTCTCTCAAATGTTTTGAGTGCGGTGGAATTAGAAACTTTGCTATGAATTTCCCCAAGAATAAATTTATAGAATATCAAGATGATTCTGATGGAAAACCTAGATAGAAGAAGCAAAACAAAAATTATAAAGAAGAAAAGTATTCTAAAAAATACATGGAAAAGTTTAATATGAAAAAAATAAGTATGTTGAGTAAGAAAGTTGAATCAAAATCAACTGAAAAAAATTATTCTAAAGATGAAAGTTCATAAAAATTTAAAACCTTCATTTCAAAAGTTTAGAAAATAAAAGATTCCTCAGAGAGTGAAGAAGGTGGTGAAGAATCTTATATAGAGTATCAGCTTAGAACAGAACTTGTTGCATGTCTTGAGAAAAAAAACTATCAAGAAAGAAATTAGAGTAATGAATAAATATTTTGAATAATTTTTTGATGGAAGAAAATATTTCATCAAGAAGGAGGATGAATACATTCAGAATATTTTAAGTTACAAAATTATAATTGTTCAACAAGGAAAGATAATTGAAGATCTTAGTAAGAAGCTGAAATCTAAGGAATAAGAGGTTAATACATTTCAATAAAAACTTCTTGAGTCCAAAAGTACCTTGATAAAGATTAATTAAAACTTCAACAAAGCTTCATAAGTAAAATCTAATACTTATAAAGATACTGAGAAGGCTTAATATGAGAATCAGGTGAAATCTTCTCTTACCAAAAATAATGTTTCATCTGATTATTTTAACATTTCAGGTTCTGTAAAAAGTATTGGAAAATCTTGGGTAGATAAATGATGTGATAAACCTATAAAATATATAAAATTATAAAAATCAATCAAAATAAAATATGGTCCACAACCTAATTATGTTAGATATGAAAGAAGTTACCAACCTCAAAAAATTTTCTACAAAGAAAGATATTTCTTAAATAAAAAATCAAGATTTGATGGCTATTGCTGGTGTTGTGGAATATATGGGCACAGGGAATATAATTTTTGGCACAACTTATCACTACCTGTAATAATATTTTAACAAAGTGTAAGAAATAGTGGAAGTAAAATGAGTGACTTTCTTAGCTTACAGAAAGTTGAAAAAATGAATTCTCAATATGTAAAAAACTTTCCCACAAAAAATCAATTTGAATGTTTGTAAGAAGTTTTTGAAAGATGTGATCAAACTGTAACTAGTGGAAAATGTGTTTATACCCACACATGCATGCCGATGGTTTATAAGAACCATTGGGATAGGTGATAAATTGTGGTTTATTCCTACAGTTTTTCTAAAACTGTCAGTATACATTACCAATTTCAGAATTTTATCAGGATCCCTCCTGATTTTTCATCCTCCCCACATGAACCCTCCCTGACCTTAGCCTCTAGACCCTCCCCTCCCCTCACCGACCTTGACCTCCTCGACCTCCAGGCCTCTACCTCCGCCTCCCGGCCCCCATCCCCTCTCGTCTCCCTCTCCTTCAACAAAGTTTAAACCTCCACTCTCAGCTCCCTCTTCGACGATGACATCCCCCTCCCCTCTTAGCTCCCAGCTCCCTCTCCTCTGGTGATGTTCCCCCTCCCCTCTCGGATCCCTCTCCTGGAAACACCCCCCTCCCCTATCGGCTCCCTCTCATCTGATGATGTCCCCCATCCCCCTCTCTAGTTGTGCGTGAGACCCCCCATGGCCGAACACCCCGCGTGACATCTCCCTCTCTCAGCTCCCTTTCCTCCTGCCATTTCTCCCAAATTTCTTGAGGGTTATTGATTGGTACTTCCAGGTAAGAATTAATCTTCTTTAATTCTTCAATTTCTTAGATTTTCCCCTCTCTAGTTTCCTGGTTTCATTCGGTTGAACCCTAGGGGTTTTAAGGTTTCCTAATTCTAGCTTTGATCCTTGTTTCTAGGGGGTATCATGGTTCCCTCAAATCACCTCAAGAGTGTTTTGGAATCCAATGCCGAAGGCAAAGAAGTTTGGATAGTCTTGGTTCATCTTCCACCATTCGAGGTTGGTTTATTCTTCTCTCTTTGTTTGTCCTAATTTAATTTAGTTCTTTTAGTGATTTATGTGTCTATGAAAAATCTATATTAGGTATTAATTGTAACATCCTGGTTCCGGAAGCCACCTAGAGGTGCCTCGTACCTGGTTGGTCACATGGCCTTAAGCACATTTCTCTAAACTCCAGAGGCTGCCGACTAGAAGTGAGGGCCTTGGGTGTGATAGTGGGGAAACTATGCCCTCATTGGCAGAGCAACACATCGGAAGTAAAACAGATAACAATAGAAGAAGCAGTAAAATACCATACAACAGGAAACAGTAGAAAACTATAAGTAATAAACAATTGGAGCACATATATAAATTATGCATGATACATATGTCTAGGAAAGCAGCCAAAAAAGTCATAATGTTGGAATATAGAAATAAATCAAAGTACAGAAGAAAATAGATGAACTCCAGCAGCATCTCAAGCCTTAGCTTGGTCCAATGCTCTCTAACTTTTCAGCAATCAAGTACCTGAAGTAGAAGGGCGATTGACCTTATCTATAGATACAACAATATAATCTATTTGGTCCCAAAAGAATGGCCCAAAAAGGGTGTGAGACTAATCCTAATAGGCAACCACCCAAAGATCTGTGCCTAATATTCAGTAAATATATATAGTATGAAATAAGCAAAAGAAGAAATAAACAAGGAAGTACTCAAAAGTAAACAGTACTACAGTTTCACTTACAAACATTTACTTTTAAGTATTTAATCAACCAAAAAAAAATACAATCAACCCTCTAGGTAGTTCTTACAGCCTAACCCCTCTGGTCCACAATACAATAGAAGATATAACAAAGACTCTCTGAAGAAGAACTCATTGCCAATTCCCCCTATAGTCAATTGTGAACAAAGACTCTCTGAGGAAGCTCTCACCGTCAATTCCCCCTATAGTTTTTTAACGGTAAACTACAAGCACTCTGAATAAGCACTCAACGTCAATTCCTCCTGTGGCCTTGTAACGTAACTATAGACACTCTGAGGGAGCACTCAACGTCAATCCCCCCTATGGTCTCACAACGTGATAATTATAACTAACACTATGGGAAATCCCTCAACGTCAATTTCCCCTATGGTCTCACTACACCAGGTTCCCGTAGCCCCATGTAAATCAATCGTACAAAAATGATAAACAAAAACCAAAGTAAACCTCAAGAACTACTTGGATAAACAAACTAAAACATATCATAGCAAGTCAGATAATAATCACTTCATCCTAACAATACTAGGCCTGGAAGGTAAACAACCAAACATGCAAAGCTAGATCAAATAGTAAAAATCACGCAAACATGGGAATACACATCCATTTAAAGGTAAATAACCCTATTTAAAATCACCAAACCTCTACTCAAGTACACAAGAAATAGTAGACAAATAGTAGGGATAAAACCATAAACACGCAATACCCCGTTCAAGGGTATTGAGCACTTTTGCACATATAACTCAAAGACTATCTATGGAAAGGCACAAAACACCTACCTTAATGTTGTACGATCAATATACTCCGGCGTCGGCCCTTGGATCGACATAGAACACAGTAGATCTACAAAAATGTCTAAAACGTTCAACCAGGGATAAATTGAGAGAGAGAGGAGAAATCAGGAAAAGAGGTTCAAGAATTAGAGAGAACTCACCAATGCGATTCCAACGCAACCGAAAGAGTTTGATTCGGAGAATGGACGGTGAGTCAGGGGCTCAGAGAAGATTTGCGGCCGTACAGTCTCTCCTGGATGAGAAGAATGAAGAAGGATAGGGTTCTGTCGATTAAACGCAACCCCAATCTGTTTAATGAAAAAAAAGAAAGTACACGACGTGTATTTTAGAAGTACATGGAGTGTACTTTTCCTTTTCAGCCTCCGCTTTAGGCAGCCTCCAGGTCATCGCACACAGCTGTGTGCTTGGCCATTACACAGCCAGCACACGACTACCTGTGGAAACCAAGTACACGGCATGCACATATATGTACATGGAGTGTACTTCTGAAATTTCCAAAAACACCTCTTTTTCTCAAAAACACCAGAAAAGAAAAACCCATACCTAAAAATAAGATTTGGGTTCTTACAAATTTCCCCCCTTAAAGAAATTTTTCCTCGAATTTCCCTAGCAAGGCGATGTAGAAGAAGTAACCTTGAACAACTCCAGCCACTGCGATCGTACATCAGCCTCCCTCTCCCAAGTCCTGTCCTGTACTCGCCCATGCTTCCATAGCACTTGTACGAGAGGAATAGACTGACCACGAAGAACCTTCTCACTACGATCAAAAATCCAGATAGGATGCTCCTCAAAAGATGTGTCCACCTCGAGCTCAACCTCCTCAGGTTGGAAAACATGAGATGGGTATGAGAAGTAACATCGAAGCTAAGAAACATAGAAGATTCCATGCATAGCCCGGTACCTCTGAGGTAACTGTAACTGATAGGAAACTGACCCAACTCTCTCCAAAACCTCAAATGGACCGACGTACCTCAGCAAAAGCTTACCCTACCTCCTAATCCTTCTATGTCCCAACCTCGGTGTGACACATAGAAAAACTTGATCTCTAACCCCGAACTCCAGAGGTCATCTCTTTCGATCAGCATAAAACTTTTGTCATGACTGTGCAGTATCCATCCTCTTCTGAATCAACTCTACCTGCTTTGTGGTATCCTGGACAAGATGAGGTCCCAACATAGCTGCCTCTCCTACCTCTAGCTAACATAAGGGTGATTGGCATGGCCTACCGTATAAAGACTTATAAGGTTCCATCTGAATAGTTATTTGAAAACTATTATTGTAGGAAAACTCCAAAAGAGGTATGTGTTTTTTCCAAGAACCTCCAAAATCCAGGATGTATGCTCGAAGCATGTCCTCAAGCACCTGAATAGTATGCTCGGACTGTCCATCTGTATGGGGGTGGTAAGCTGTACTCAAAAGCACCTGTGTACCCAAAGCCTTCTATAATACCTGCCAGACCTGAGAAGTAAAATGTGCATCCCTATCTGAAACAATGGAGTGAGGAACACCATGTAAACATACAATCTCTCGGATGCACAGTCTTCCCATCTCATCAACACTAAAGGTCTCTTTGATTGGAAAGAAGTGAGTAACCTTCGTGAGTCTGTAAATGACAACCCATACATCATCATTACCTCGAGGCGATCTTGGTAAACCTTTCACGAAATCCATCGTGACATTATTCCACTTCCACTTGAGAATGGTTAACTGCTACAAAAGCCCTACTGGTCTCTGATGCTCTGCCTTCACCTACTGACAGGTGGAACACCTCATGAAAAAACCAGCAATATCTCTCTTCATACCTGGCCACCAATACTGATAGTGTAAATCACAATACATCTTGCTAATACCTGGATGAATTACCCAAAATAAGGAATGAAAGTCTCAAATAAGCTCCTTGAGTATGTCTGCTGACACCCATACACGCCCATGAAAATGCAAGATCTCATCCTTGCCTATGGTCCATCCAAGAATTGGGTCCTCTCCTGACACACTTTCCTGTAGGACTAGGCCTTCTGAATCTGATAGCTGCCTCATTCGCACTTGATCAGGTAGGGTAGAGGTAACAAATATACAAGAAAGAAACGTCTGCCCCTGTCTATCGTGCACCTCTAAATGCATCTTAGAGAATAGATCCATAAGCTTCCACTCACTAATGGCCTCTTGAACTACCTGTATCTAAGTCCTCCTTCTTAGCGCATTAGCCACTGTATTTCCTTTCCCAGGTGTATAGGCAAGTTCAAAATCAAAGGACTGAAAGTACTCAACCCACCTTCGCTGTCTCAAATTAAAGTCACACTGAGTAAAGATATATTTGAGACTTTTTTGGTCGGTGAAAACCACAAAATGCTCTCCCAGAAGATAATGTATCCAACAACATAAAGCATAGAAAACTGCAACCAGATCGAGATCGTGCATCAGATAATTCCTCTCATGTGGCCTCAGCTACCGAGACTCGTATGCAACGACTCCTTCCCCCTGCATAAGCACTACTCCCAGATCGATACTTGATGCATCATAGTAAATAGTGTAGCTCTTGCCCAACTCTGGAAATACTAGTATCAGTGCTAAAGTCAACCCCCCTTTCAGCTCTTGAAAGGATGACTCACAAGAATATGACCACAGGTACTTCACACCCTTCTTAGTCAGACCCGTTAGTGGTGCTGATAAGTGTGAAAAGTCTTGTATAAAATGTCTGTAGTAACCGGCCATCCCTAGAAAACTTTATACCTCAAATTCGTACTTCGAATTATCCTAGGAAACTACTGCCCTCACCTTCTCTGGGTCTACTGATACTCCTTTCCCTGAGATAACATGACCCAAGAAGTGAATCTTGTCTATCCAAAAGTGGCATTTTGAGATCTTAGAATATAACTGATGCTCTCTCAGTGTACTCAAAACGATCTCAATATGGGTATCATGGTCGTGTCGAGTGTGAGATTACACCAAGATATCGTCCATGAAGACTACCATGAAGGAATCCAAGTATGGATGGAACACTCGGTTCATTAGTTCCATGAAGACTGCAGGTGCGTTCATGAGACCGAACAGCATAACCACATACTTGTATAGACCATACCTGTCCGAAAGGCTATAAGAGGTATATCAGATGGTCTAATGCACAATTGATGGTAACCGAATCTCAAGTCAATATTTGAGAACACCCAGGCTCCTCAAAGATGATCGAAGAGATCATCAATCCTTGGTAAGGGATATCGTTTCTTGACCATCAACTGGTTCAAATTCTGATAATACCCACAAAGTCCAAGGGTATCATCCACCTTCTTCGCAAACAAGACAGGCGAACCCCAAGGAGAAGTATTGGGTTGGATGAAACCCTTTTCCTACAACTCCTTCAACTTCTTCTTGAGCTCCTGTAACTCTGGTGTGGCCATCCTATAAGGAGGAATGGACACTAGTACCACTCCTGGCACAAGGTCAATAGAAAAGTCTAACTCTCACTCTAGAGGAAAACTTGAAAAATTCTCTGGAAAGATGTCCCTGAAATGATCCACCACTAGAGGAAAGTCCATATGTGAAGTCCCCTAGTCATCCAGATATAGACTAGCAATCTGGTATATAACTCCTCCAAACCCATGATGCTCGGGTCCCGCTCTGCTCACCTAGACATCCCATTCACCCTTGTGAAGAAACGATCCGCCCTCTAGTGATGTGAAACTCAACCTACGATGATATCAGTCAACAATAACCTGGAAGGGAACTAACCAGTCCATTCCAAGAATGACATCATATCCTATCATCTCTAGGACATAGAGGTCCCATAATAAGTGACACCTACAAACCTCAAGAGGGCACTCTTTGCACTGACATACACTAGCTATTCTAGTCCTCAACAGAGCGTCTAGCGTCAAGATATCAGCAGAAGAAAAGATACAGAGCCCAAGGCTCTCCACAATAGCAACATATATAAAGATATGGGAAGCCCCTGTATCGAAAAGCGCAGAAGCTAAAATTGAAGTAACTAGGATCGTACCTCGAACAGTAGAGAGTCCGAGATCCTGCTCCTGCTGGGTCTGCTCCATTGTAAAAGTTTGGCCTATACTATGGCCCTGTGACCTCGCCTGGACACTTTGATTTGATCCACCTTGTTGTCATTGAAATCCTGGAGACTGACTACCATGGCTGCGACCTCCACCTCAGCCTGGACGGCCAGAATAACTCCAGTTCCCAGACTGCTGAGATACTGGTGGTGCTTCTCCTGAACATGGAGTCATAGAAGAAACCCTATCACCAGCTGCTGGTGAGAAGATCTGACAGAAATGCTGAAGATTCCCCATCTTTCCACAAGATCAGCACTCCACTGGGTCTCTTGGGAAAAGTGGCCTCGTATGACCAACCTTTCCACATTGGTAGCATACCACATGGATACCTGAAGGTACATACCACCTACTCATATCTCCATGTTTAGACTCCCTACGACACTTCCTACGATCATATGGAGAAAAACCAACTCTGGATGTTGAACTTTCCTTGCCCACAGCTCTAAAATCCCTCAGGTTGCGCTCCGTGATCAGTGCCTGGTTGACTATATAAGTGATGGAAGTCAACCTGAAGATGTTCACCTAAGATCAGATGTTGTGCCTAAGACCATCCTAAAACTTATTTTCTAGGAAAAACTCATCACCTCCTAGGATGGATGTGAAGTGATGCAGCTCTGTGAAGCGAGAAGAATACTCCATAACAGAAAGAGTACCCTATTCCAGACTCATAAACTCTTGGGCTTGATCAGCCCTCAAAGTCTCTGGATAGAAGTAGTCATAGAAGGCACGTTGGAACTCATCCCATGCCATAACTTTCTAGCATACCGCCTGTGAGATCACATCCCACCATCTCTTGGAGGAATCCCGAAGAATATATGTAGCGAGCTTGAACCTCCTATATGGAGGCGTCTCTAGATGCTTGAAGATCGCTAGCATGGCTTCTAGCCATGACTCTGTAGCTTGGGGTCCTCCATCCCCTAAGAAAGTGGAAGGATGGTGCTGCTAAAAGACTCGTGTCAATTCTTCCATCAACGGGGTGGAAGGCAGTGCTCCCTAGAAGTTCTGCATCATCCTCATAAATCCCTCTCTGAATTGTGCATCAGCACCTGTATCAGGTATAACTTTTGGTGCCAAGGCCGGCACAACCGGAGGATCTGTTGGTCATCCTTGATCAGCCATGTTCGGTGTCTGATAACTACCTTGCAATTGGCGTACAACCGGAGGTCGTCTCAGTGGCATGACTCTGCAAGGTCAAGTGCACACCTTAAATCAAGATTAATAGGGACTGAAACTTAGAAGTGTAGGAAGGGAACAAGAGAAAGAAATCATTCAAGTTTTTTAAGACATGGATACACGACGCGTACAATGCATACATGACGTGTTCCCTTAAGCCTTAAAATGGGCGTGTACTTCTGCCAAAACTAGTCGTGTAACACCCCATACACACGACGTGTTTTCCTAACACACGGCATATAATTGAATCCTATTACTCTACTCGAGTTCTCTTACATGACTAAGCCACACAGTTCCCCTAGAATAAGACTACACAACGTGTTAGTTCCATACATGGCATGTACTAGACGAACTTCACCGACCTGTGTTGTTAGTCACATGGATAGTTACACGACTCACTCTACATGGTGTGTTTCAGATGGACATGGAGTGTACCGCTTGGGTTTCAACTGACCGTTTTGTTAGTCACACGGGTGAACACATGGCTGACTATACATGATGTGTTTATTCCAGACACGGTGTGTTCAAGAAGGTTTACACCATCCCGTGTTGTTCGTTACATGGTCGAATATATGGGTTACACTACACGGCTTGTTCAATCTTGACACGGCGTGTACTTTCTGATTTTTCATCCACCTGTGTCGTTAGTCACACGGTCTGATTCAAAGTCTCTACAACACGGCGTGTAAAACTAGTACACGGTGTGTCCGCCAAAGATTTCGCAACCCCATGTCTCTGCCCACACAGTCAGTGACAAGGTTAGAGACTACATGGTGTGTACATACAGTACATGGCGTGTACTTAAGAAAAATAATTCCTTCCCGAACAGAAGGACACAAGGCATGTATTCATCATTACACACCATGTATTCTAGGTTTTTCCAGACAGTAAGCCTTAGAAACTACTCCGGAACCCAGAAAACATGGAAACGAACATTAAAGTTCCAAATTCTGATCCATGAGGGCCCATACTCCTCGTGAACCAAAGCTTGACATATCATACATGTCATAAACAAGGATAACAGTGCAGTAATCCACTAAATTCCAGTCCATGAGGGCCCATAACACCTCAAGAACCAAAGTTTGGAATTCATTCAAACAAAAAATTACACAAATAAATACCCTATCAAAAGCAGGTATTATATCAAGGCATCTATCACAACATCATGCATATCTAAAACAACTTCTATCATAACAACATGCAATTGATAATGCACCCTAAATGGCATGGAAAGAATTCATGAAATGTGATCTCTAGAAAGTGACTATATGATGCATGAGATGGAATAACCTCATCTCATCGGGTTACAATAGAAATAGAATGGCAATAACACCAATGATAACAACACAAAACATGTGAATCACCCAATGGTGAAATAAAATCAACTGTAAAATTGAAAAACCTAAAAAATTGAAATAACGAGGTAAATTAGATTTTCCCTATACACGGGTTAGCTACTCCTGGGAAAAACTTATTACCAAGTACCTATTACTTCCTATCCCTAGCTATAGGCTCCGAATAGTAAGTCAAGAAGAAAAGAACCCTCTGATACCACTTTGTAATGTCACAGTTCTGAAATCCACCCAGAGGTTCCCCATACATGGTTGGTCACATGGACTCAAGTGCATTTCCCTAAACACTAGAGGATGCCGACTAGTAGTGAGGGCCTTGTGTGTGATAGTGGGGAAACTATGCCCTCATTGTCAGAGTAACACAACAGAAGTAAAAAAAATAACAATAACAGAAGCAATAAAATACCATACAACAGTAAACAGTGGAAAACTAGAAGTAATAAACAACTATATCACATATATAAATGATGCATGATACATATGTATAGGAAAGAAGCCAAACAAGTCACAATGTTGGAATACAGAAATAAACCAAAGTAAAAAATAAAACAAATGAACTCCAGAAGCATCACAAGCCTCATCTTGGTCCCATGCTCTCCAACTTCGCAGCAGTCAAGTACCTAAAGTAGAAGGGCACTTGCCCTTATCTATACTTAGAGAAATATAATCTGTTTGGGCCCAAAAGCATGGCCCAAACAGGGTGTGAGACTAATCCCAATAGGCAACCACCCAAAGATCTATGCCTAACAGTCAGTGAATATATATGACAGGCAATAAGAAAAATAAGCATTAAACAAGGAAGTACTCAAAAGTAAATAGTACTACAGTTTCACTTACAAGTATTTACTTTTAAGTATTTAATCAACCAAAAAAAAATACAAATAACCCTATGGGTAGTTCTTACAACCTAACCCCTATGGTCCACAATATAAGAGAAGATATAACAAAGAATCTCTGAGGAATCACTCACCATCAATTCCCCCTATAGTCAAGTGTGAACAAAGACACTCTGAGGAAGCACTCACCATCAATCCCCCTATAGTTTTTTAACGGTAAACTATAGGCACTCTGAGGAAGAACTCAACGTAAATTCCTCCTATGGCCTCGTAACACAACTATAGACACTCTAAGGGAGCACTCAATGTCAATCCCCCCTATGGTCTTGCATCGTGATAATTATAACAGATACTATGGGAAGTCCCTCAACGTCAATTTCCACTATGGTTTGTGTCACGACCCGTCCTCGGGGACTGTGTCGTGACTACCCCAAGCCCGCCTCCCATAGGCCATGGGATGACGACTAACACCAAAGGCATAAATCCCGGTAAAAGGGGAGGCATTGCCTTTATATAAGAAAACAAACACCATAGAGTAAACAAGCTGAAGTAAACTCTAAGTAAACTGAGTACAAAAGTAAGTGCTGGAAAGTAAATGGGCCAGAATAAAAACCCAACTGAAAGTAAAGTACAACTGAAAAGAAAGTACAGAAGAATAAAAGTAAAGCAACAACTCCGAGCTGTCCTCCGGAACTCCCACCTGAAGGGTGGGTACAGATAGCCTCCACAGCTCCTCGGTCCGGCTGTCCGCTCCGTGTACGTCCCGCCAAGTGGTCCACCTCCGGGTACCGTCCAGCTCCACAAGCTTCCACCTCAATCAGTGCTGTCTGTCGTCTGTATCCAACACAACGTAGTGCGGGCATAGCCCGTGCAGGGGTGAGTATACGATACTCAGTAGGGACCCCGAGACCCCCGAAGGTCTCTCAGAATCCAAGAAGGATAAACCACAAAGGAAAGATACATTCACGAAGTATAAATAACACTACTTAGGTACATGCCCATACATATACCTAAGTCATCAGTTACAATTTGGCTCCAGCTCCCGAGCCCAAGCACAACCCAGTCCACATAGGAAAGCACAACCCAATCCACACAGGAAAAGCAAGTCAACCACATCAATGATAATGATTGAGAATCAAGACTCAGCTGACACATGTATACACTTTGTAAGGTGATAGAGATGATCAGATGTAGCCACTGATTCATCTAAGCTGTCAAACCCACACAGGATACAAGACCAGCTAAGCTGTCGGACCCACAAAGGATACAAGACCAGCTACTCTGCCAGACCCACATAGGATACAAGTACAAAGTCAGATACTGTCAGACCCACATAGGATACAAGAACAATAGTCACGTACTGTCGGACCCACACAAGATACAAGAATAGTAGTCATCACCGTCGAACCCACGAAGGATTTCAGTATGGTCGTCGTCACTGCCGAACCCACGGAGGATCCCAGTGCAGTCGTCGTCATCGTCGTAGTCGCAGCCAGCTCTAGGGTTCCCGCACACAGCATGCTCAATTTCGGGAGGGTCCGCTCCATGATCCAAGGGGGTCGATACATCAACTGACACGAAGTCTGAAGTTTATGTATCCCAAAGTTACGTCTCGTCAAAAGGAACTCAACACGACAGACGGCGCGTCAATCGGACGCCCGGTCTGAGAGTTATTGGCTTTTTCATCCCAGGGGCCCGATTGGTTTTTAAGTCAAAAATAACTCGACCGTACTCCAAATTCATCCAAACCTCTAGTGGATTAATCCAAAAGAACCTTCTCACTAAGAGGAATCCAACAAATTTGACGGCACGTCAATCGGACGTCCGGAGCTCAAGTTATAAGCGTTTCCACTCCGAGGGCCCAGTTGGTTTCATGTTCGAACCAACCCTACCATACCCAAAGTTCTCCGAAACCTTGAGTGTAATATACTGAAATGACAGTCTCAATCCAAGGATCTCTACGCAACTGACGGTGCGTTGATCGGAGGTCCGTAGCCCAAGTTATGGGCGTTTGAACAGATCTATCCGAAAAGAGGGGGTTTGGGCCCAGTTCGACCCGGCCCAATACCCCCTGGGTCGGCCCGAACCGGGTCGACCCGACCTGGGTTCGGGTCTGGCCCAGTTGGGCGCGGCCCAACCCAGCGCGGGGGTCCGTCTCAGCGCGGGCGGCCCGGCCCGGCGCGGGCGGTCCGGCCCGACGCGGGCGGTCCGGCCCGGCGCGAGCCGTCCGGCCCGGCACGGGCGGTCCGGCCCGGTGCGGCCGGTCTGACCCAGTGCGGTCGGTTCGGCCTGGGTGCCCGTGCGCTGAGCCGTCGCGGGGGGGCGCTGCCCCCCTCGATTGACAAACGGCTGACCTTAACCGAACCCGCGGGGTCCCGCCTCCAGCTGGCTCCAGCGGCTGGCTGAGCCGGCCGCTTCCCCGAACTGCCGCGGCCATAGGCTGCGACTCCTTCTGTTCGGCGCCGCTCCCATCCGCCGCGGCCCGCCGTGGCCGCGACCCTCCTTGGTGTTCCGGCGCGGCGCGACGGCGCCACGCTCCTCCGCCACGGCCCGCTCTTGACCACGGCCTCCTTCGGCCTTACTGGCGCGGTGCAATGGCGCCGCACTCCATCGCTGTGGTTCTCTCGTTCCCGCGCGGTGCAACGACACCGCGTTGCCTTCGTCCAAGCCATAAGAAAATTCAATAAAAAAAAGGGGAGGAGGTTCGACTGGGTTCGTGCAGTCCGACCTCCTCCCATTATTCTGATAACAGGCGGCTAAGAATTAACCAAGAACGTCAATTAATAATTCTTGAACGATGAACAACCCCTACCTCGAAGAAGTTCGCGGAAGCTAGCGTTTGCGGAAAATGGCGTCGCGGGATGAAGCTCCATACATCGATGGAGATCGTCTGAGGAGGAAGTGGCATACGTCCAAGAAGGGAACGTCGTCACACACCAGCTGCGGAGAGAAGAAGAGACGGCCCATCGATCTCTCCTTGCGGTGACGGCGTTCTTCGTCGAAGTCTTGGCGTTCTTCACGTTCTTAAAACTTAGATTATTCTCTCCCAAAGTTCTCTCACAACAAAACCAACCCCAAATAAAATAAGGTTCATCCTTATTTTATTTACCCATGCCATGAATTCCAAAAATTCAAAATTCAAACTCTTAATTAAATTAATTGAATAGCTTTAATCAAACAATTTAATGTGAGAGTTGACCTGCATTAAGGAGGGGAAGAGGATGAGTTACAAATTAAATTCTAGAGGGGGGTTTAATGGGGTGTTAGGGAAATTGAAGGAGGTGGGGGCTCGTGTGGGCCCCACCCCAACTTCCTCACAACTTTCGTTCCCATAACACGTAAACCATCAGTGGTGTAATAAAAATATAATTGTAAAACAACTATATTTTTATTCTTCACATTTTTAACAACTCCTCCCGATCAAACGCACCTTCGAAAAAGGTGTTCCTAAGCAATTACCGGCGCTGCGGTTTCATCGATGCCCTCAGATTTCGATTCTGAGCACCGGTTCAAAAGTTAGGAAAACCCGCTTGTTCGTTCACTAAACGTACCCAAGCTAAACTTAGAAAATTGATTCCTGGCACATTGGGCCTCGTAATCAGGTGCCGTCAGAAAATGCGTACTCGTAAAATCCCAAAGAAATTAAAAAAAAATTCCTTGAAATTTACGGGTCTTTACATTACTCCCACATCAGGGATTTACGTCCCCGTAAAGATACATCACAAACTAGGGGAACAAATGAGGGTACTGAGCACGCATCTGAGCCTCCCCCTCCCAAGTGCTCTCATGGAGGTTCCCGTGCTGCCACCCGATGCACACTAGAGGAATCGACCACCCACGTAGGACCCGCTCCTGTCGATCCTCGATCTCCATCGGGACCTCCGCAAAAGTCGCCCCGTCCTCAATGTCCTGCTCCCCATGGTCGATGATATGCGTCGGGTCGTACACGTATCTCCTCAGCTGAGATACGTGGAAGACGTCGTGCACCCGGTGCAATTGAGGTGGTAGAGCCAGACGATAATCCACCTCGCCTATCCTGCTGAGAACCTGGAATGGTCCGATGAAGCACGGAGACAACTTTCCGCCCCAGCCAAATATCCATAATCCGCGTCTAGGTGAGACCCGCAAGAAAACGTGGTCACCATCCTTGAACTCTAGTGGTCTCCACCTCCTGTCAGCATAAGACTTCTGTCAGCTCTGAGCTGTCCTCATCTGCTCCTGGATGACCTGGACCTTCTCTGCCGTGGCCTGGACCATCTCTGGTCCCACAAGTGCTGACTCCCCAGGGTTTGTCCAGCACAGAGGTGATTTGCATGGTCGACCGTACAATTCCTCGTATGGTGCCATCCCGATGGTGGAGTGATAGCTGTTGTTGTATACAAACTCCACCAAGGGTAGGTTATCCTCCCAGCTACGACCAAAGTCAAGGACACATGCACAGAGCATGTCCTCGAGAGTCTGAATGGTCCTCTCCATCTGACCATCCATCTGAGGGTGAAAGGTGGTGCTCAGACGTAGCTGCGTCCCGAACGCCTCCTGCAACCCCTTCCAAAGCCGGGAAGTAAAGCGAGCATCTCAATCAGAGACGATAGATGATGGCACACCATGAAGCCATACAATCTCCTGAACGTAGAGGCGTCCCAAGCTCTCCACTGAGCCTTGCTCTCTGATGGGTAAAAAGTGGGCCGACTTGGTGAGTCGGTCGACAATCACCCAAATGGAGTCGTGACCTCTGGAAGTACGTGGAAGTCCAGTCACGAAATCCATAGATATCCCATCCCACTTCCACTCCGGGACCTCCAAGGGCTGTACCAAGCCTGCTGGTACCTGGTGCTCCGCCTTCACCTACTGGAAGGTGAGGCATCGAGAAATGAACTCTGCTACAACCTTCTTCATACCCAGCCACCAGTACTGTCGCCTGAGATCCGGGTACATCTTCGTCACTCCTGGATGTACCACTAAAGGGGAGGTGTGAAACTCTCTCAGTACCTACTCCTGTAATGCAGATGGTACCATGGTACGTCCTATGAAAAGGACAATGTGCTCTCCTCTTATAAAGAATCCATCAGGTGCCTGTACTGAGGATATCTATGCACGCCGCGTCTCACAGTCAACATCCCCACGTTGTGCCTCTCCGAACTGTTGAAGAAGTGGAGGTGTAATTGTGAGCGACTGAAGAAAGGCTGCCCCATCTCTATCCATGAAGGATATCTACAAAGCGGCTAGCTGCTCTATCGCCTCTCCAAGTAGCTGAATTCTCGTCCTCCTGCTGAGAGAATCAGCTACTACATTCCCCTTTCTAGAAGTATAGACTATCTCAAAGTCATAGTCCTGGAGGAACTCGAGCCATCACCGCTGTCTCAGGTTCAGGTCCTTCTGTGAGAAGATGTACCTAAGACTCTGGTGGTCAGAATAGACTATAAAGTGCTCGCCCATAAGATAGTGCAACCACATCTTTAGAGCGAAGACCACTGCTGCTAACTCTAGGTCATTAGTGGAATAGTTCTACTCGTGCGGCCTCAGCTGCCATGAACTGTAAGCAATCACTGCTCGATCCTACATCAGGAAACACCCGAGTCCGGTCCCTGATGTGTCGTAGTAAACTACGTACCCTACGCCCTCCTTCGGTAGCCTCAAGATGGGCCCACTGGTCAATCTCCGCCTCAGCTCCTGGAAGCTCTGCTGATATCTGTCTGACCACACGAAGGGTTTCCCCTTCTTCGTCAAAGCTGTAAGCGATGCTGAAACTCTAGAGAAATCTGGCACAAATCTTTGATAGTACCCAGCTAGACCTAGGAAACTCCGCACCTCCGTCACGCTCCTAGGTGGATCCTAAGAAAGTACCGCCTCGACCTTCACGGGATCTACTATAACTCCCGCCTCAGAGATGACGTGCCCTAAGAAGTGGACCTCTCGAAGCCAGAAATGGCACTTCGAGAGCTTACCATAGAGCTGGTGCTCTTGGAGTGTATCTAGTACAACTCATAAGTGGTAGGCATGCTCCTCATCAGTAGTCGAGTATATCAATATGTCATCGATGAAGACCACGACAAATCAATCGAGGTAAGGCTGAAAGATCCTGTTCATGAGACTCATGAACACTGCTGGAGCATTGGTTACGCTGAAAGGCATAACCAAGAACTCATAGTGTCCATACCAACATCTGAAGGCCGTCTTATGCACATCCTCATCTCGAACTCTGAGCTGATGATAGCCTGACCTGAGGTCTATCTTCAAGAACCACCGTGCTCCCTTGAGCTGATCGAAGAGGTATTCAATCCTCGGTAGTGGATACTTATTCCTCATAGTAACCTGGTTCAGGCGACGGTAATTGAAACACAGTCGCAAGCTCCCATCCGCCTTCTTGGTGAAAAAAATCGGGGAAGCCCAAGGTGAAACACTGGGTCGGATGAATCCCTTGCCCTGCAAGTCCTCCAGCTGTACCCATAGCTCTCGAAGCTCAGCGGGAGCCATACGATATGCTGGAGTGTATATCGGTGATGTCCCGGGGTACAGGTCTATGTATAAATCTACCTCCCTGCGAGGAGGTAGTCCTGGAACATCGTCAGGAAAAACGTCCGCATACTGGTCCACCAATACAGGAAAACTCGGACTCTGCACGTCGACTGATCCGAGGATGAGACTAGCCAACTGATGTGTGATCGGCTGCCCTCTCCTCTACGTGAGTCCATCCTGTGCTGTGAAGGTTACCTTTTCACCGGTGAAGGTGAACCTGGTCCCATCCGTGTGGACACACCGCACCTTGCGCCTAATACAGTCGATCTGGGCATGGACTGTAGATAACCAGTCCATACCCAAGATGACGTCGTAAGGCCTCGACGCCGCTACAAGAATATCCCAGCCGAAGCTCTCACCTCCTAGAGTAAGCTCACACTGCCGGCACCAGTGCGTAATCGTCAATTCTGCTCCCGTAGGAGTCTCTAGCCATAAGGATCGATCCAACGGCTCTGTCGGAATCTCCGAGCTCCGAACAAGGGCATCGAAAATGAAAGAATGACTGTCTATAAGAACTGCAGCAAGGGTGGAGTAGACACAGATAGTAACTCGAATCATCTTTGGTGTACCGTGGTCATAGGCCTCCACTTCCTGAAGCTGAGCTTGCCTCTGCCCGCCAGCTCCCTGTGGTCGGGGTGGACCTCCTGGTGGTGGTGGTGGTAGAGCCTCAAAGCATCTCCCACCACCTGCTGCTCGGCCAGCTCCTCTGCCTCGTCCACCTGCTCCATGTGGACTGCCATGGTCGAACCTCTGCCTCTGCCTAGGTGGTCCCTCAACCATCTTCTGCTCCTCTTCATGGTGGGTCGGGCAGTCACGAGCCATGTGGCCCTGCCCGCCACATGCATAACACTGTCTGCTCCTCGAAAGGCTGGCTCTACTGCGTGCGCCCCGCACCTCTGAGCCAGTATCCTGAGGTCATCCGCCTGATGGTCTGGTCCACTTGGACCCCTGTGACATCTGTCGAATGCCAGCTGCAGAAGACTCTGCTACGTTCCGCCCTGTGGTAGGTCTCGCTGCTGGTGGATGCTCGGCGAGAAAGCTCTCCACTAGCAGGGCTCGCTCTAACACCCCCACCTGAGTCGGGATGCTAAGTGGAATCATCGAAGCTCTGATCTCATGCCTCAGCCCCTACTCAAAGGTCCGGACCCAGAAGAATGGGTCCCGTACCATGTCCATGGAGTAGCACGAGAGGTTGGTAAATCTTGTCGAGTATTGCGCTACTGACATGCTGCCCTGCCGCAGCTGTAGTAACTCCTGGATGCGTACCGCACAGAGGGTGGCCAGAATGAACTCTGAGCGAAAGAGGCTCTCGAAGTCCGACCAAAGGAGAGATGCCTCGTCATGCACCTAGAGCATCAGGCTCCACCATCTGCCTGCTGCTGGGTGCAGGAGACTCGCTGCAAGGATCACCATGAGGTCAGATGGTGTCCCTACTAACCTGAAAACTCAGACAACAGCCTCCAGCCAATCCTCGGCTACCTGAGGATCCGTCTCTCCGCGGAACTTGGGAAACCTCTGTCTCTGAAACTCGTGCAACACACTGAGGCGGCGTGAACTCTCTGCCGCTGGGGCTGGTAGCATCGGTGGCTCGGCGGGTAAAGGTACCGCCGACACCTCCGCGGTAAAGGGGCCCTGCACCGAGGCCTCGTCACTCGGTGGGATGTCGTCTCGCACAAAGCTCAGAAACCTAGCTGGCTACCGTCGTGGGGCCATCCTGAAAAGAAACAGGTGCGCCATAGTTAATACAATATACCTGGTGAGCTGAAATAAAGTAATCATAAGGAAAACTTTTTAAACACGCATGCAATCAATGTTTTCGTGTACTGAGTCGGAAATCAGAAGTCAGGGTCCTAGTGTATGGATACGTCGGCCGCCGCACCAACACTGGACTCCCTGGACTGATAACCACACTCATTACTCTTAATACTATTGCTTCACATAGAAGAAGATCAGATTCCTGAGTTCTGCGGTAGAACCGAACTCCTCTGATACCAATTTGTCACGACCCGTCCTCGGGGCCCGTGCCGTGACTACCTCAAGCCCGCCTCTCATAGGCCAGGGGCTGGCGACTAGAACCAAAGGTGTAAATCCCAGTAAAAGGGGAGGCATTACCTTTATATAAGAAAACAAACACCACAAAGTACACAAGATGAAGTAAACTCTAAGTAAACTGAGTACAAAAGTAAGTGCTGGAAAGTAAATGGGCCAGAATACAAACCCAACTGAAAGTAAAGTACAACTGAAAAGAAAGTACAACAATAGAAAAGTAAAGCAGCAACTCCGAGCCGTCTTCCGGAACTCCCACCTGAAGGGTGGGTACAGATAGCCTCCACAGCTCCTCGGTCCGGCTGTCTGCTCCGTGTACGTACCGCCAAGTGGTCCACCTCTGGGTACCGTCCAGCTCCACAAGCTTCCACCTCGATCAGTGCTGTCCATCTTCTGCATCCAACACAATGTAGTGCGGGCATAGCCCATGCATGGGTGAGTATACAATACTCAGTAGGGACCCCAAGACCCCAGAAGGTCTCTTAGAATCCACGAAGTATAAACCAAAAAGGAAATATACATTCACAAAGTATAAATAACACTACTTAGGTATATGCCCATACATATACCTAAGTCATCAGTTACAGTTTGGCTCCGGCTCCCGATCCCAAGCACAACCCAGTCCACATAGGAAAGCACAACCCAATCCACACAGGAAAAGCAAGTCAACCACATCAATGATAATGATTGAGAATCAAGACTCAGCTGACACAGGTATACACTTCGTAAGGTGATAGAGATGATCAGATGTAGCCACTGATTCATCTAAGCTGTCGGACCCACATAGGATACAAGACCAGCTAAGCTGTCGGACCCACAAAGGATACAAGACCAGCTACTCTGCCGGACCCACATAGGATACAAGTACAGAGTCAGATACTGCGGGACCCACATAGGATACAAGAACAGTAGTCACGTACTACCGGACCCACACAGGATACAAGAACAGTAGTCATCGCCGTCGAACCCACGAAGGATTTCAGTATGGTCGTCGTCGCTGCCGAACCCACGGAGGATCCCAGTATAGTCGTCGTCATCGTCGCAGTCGTAGCCAGCTCTATGGTTCCCGCACACAACATGCTCGATTCCGGGAGGGTTTGCTCCACGAGCCAAGGGGGTCGATACATCAACTGACATGAAGTCCAGAGTTGATGTATCCCAAAGTTTTGTCTCGTCAAAAGGAACTCAACGCGACAGACGGTGCGTCAATCGGACGCCCGGTCTGAGAGTTATTGGCTTTTTCGTCCCAGGGGCCCGGTTGGTTTTTAAGTAAAAACCAATCCAACCGTACTCCAACTGCATCCAAACCTAGAATGGAGTAATCCAAAAGAACCGTCTCACTAAGAGGAATCCAACAAAGTCGACGGCACGTCAATCGGACGTTCGAAGCTCAAGTTATAAGCGTTTCCGCTCCAAGGGCCCGGTTGGTTTCGTGTTCGAACCAACCCAGCCATACCCAAAGTTCTCCTAAACCTTGAGTGTAATATACCTAAATGACCATCTCGATCCAAGGATCTCTACGCAACTGACGGTGCGTCAATCGGAGGTCCGTAGACTAAGTTATGAGCTTTTGAACGGATCTGTTCGAAAATAGGGGGTTTGGGCTCGGTCCAACCCGACCCAATACCCCCTGGGTCGGCCCGAAACGGGTCGAACCGACTAGTGTCCGGGTCTGGCCCAGTTGGGCGCAGCCCGGCCCGGCCCGGCGCAGGCGTTTCGGCTCGGCGCGGGCGGTCCGGCCCGGCGCGGGCGGTCCGGCCCGGTGTGGCCGGTCCGACCCGGTGCGGCCAGTCTGGCCTGGGCGCTCGCACGCAGAGCGAACGCACGGGGGGGGGGGGGGGGGGGTTTCCCCCTTTGATTGACAAATGGCCGACCATTTATGGCCGACCTTAACTGAACCCGCAGGACTCGCGGAGTCCCGCCTCCAGCTGGCTCCAGTGGCCGGTTCAGCTGGCCACTTCCCCGAACCGCCGCGACCCGCCCTGGCCGCGGCCCTCCTTGGTGTTCCGGCACGGCACGACGACGCCGCGCTCCATCGCCGTGGTTCTCTCGTTCCCGCGCGGTGCAACGACACCGTGTTGCCTTCGTCCAAGCCACAAGAAAATTCAATAACAAAAAGGGGAGGAGGTTCGACCGGGTTCGTGCGGTCCAGCCTCCTCCCATTATTCTAATAACAGGTGGCTAAGAATTAACCAAGAACGTCAATTAATAATTCTTGAACGATGAACAACCCCTACCTCGAAGAAGTTCGCGGAAGCTAGCGTTTGCGGAAAACGACGTCGCGGGATGAAGCTCCGTACGTCGATGGAGATCGTCCGAGGAGGAATCGGCATACATCCAAGAAGGGAACGTTGTCACACAGTGGCTGTAGAGAGAAGAAGAGACGACCCGTTGATCTCTCCTTGCGGTGATGGCGTTCTTCGTCGAAGTCTTGGCATTCTTTGCGTTCTTCAAACTTAGAGTATTCTCTCCCAAAGTTCTCTCACAACAAAACCAACCCCAAATAAAATAAGCTTCATCCTAATTTTATTAACCCATGCCATGAATTCCAAAAATTCAAAATTCAAACTCTTAATTAAATTAATTGAATAGCTTTAATCAAACGATTTAATGTGAGAGTTGACCTGCATTAAGGAGGGGAAGAGGATGAGTTACAAATTAAATGCTAGAAGGGGGGTTTAATGGGGTGTTAGGGAAATTGAAGGAGGTGGGGGATCGTGTGGGCCGCACCCCAACTTCATCACAACTTTCTTTCCCACAACACTTAAACCATCAGTGGTGTTGATTCTCGCTCAAATTTACCCAAGAGATGAAGGTAGAACGGTCCTTGTAGTTTAGATTGGGTTATCAAATCCTCAGAGACCTAAGAAGAAACCTATAGACACGTACATTATATGGACTTTTTTTGGCTATGAAGTGGCCAACTTGTGTTGATTTTATATGGGTTTAAAGGATAACTAACATATTTAAGTGAATTCAATTTAAAATAATGAGTTGATCCTAGGTTATCGCTCGGGGTGGATTGGATGAATTACTTTTTTAATGATTTCAATTTCTTATAATTGAGATGGATTCATTTAATAAGATCAAACGAAATCATCACTTACTGGTTTGATGCCTACACACCCTAATACTAATCTACTATACACTTGAAGGATCAATGTTTTGAGCACTCCAAGGTAGAGGTTTGTATTATCACTTGAAATGTGTGACCTTAAATTCAATAAGGATGAAGATGTTTTAAAATCATCAAATAAAAATCTCAATTAAAAGAAGTGATTAGCCATTAATGGGGTGATAAATAACATCCAATCCAGCCCCTTTCTACTCCCTTGGATCAACCCATAAAAGAGTTAGCCCTCCATTGATGACATGTCTTCAACGGAATCGGGAAGTAGACTTACAAGGGTGGAATTGAAGAAGTAAAAACAACAACAACAAAAAGATCACTCCTCCGTTGTGTGATAAATATCACAAAGTATGGTGTGAATAAATTAACACCTTGAACCAACGGTATCAACGTGATAAGTAGAATAATATAATAAGAGTAAATGAAGAACTTTTATTAAGAAACTAAGGTGAATTAAACAACTTACATGAGGAAGAAATGCGATTACAAACACAATACGGCAGCATAACACTACAATGAAACCAAGCACCCAAGATCCCTAAATCCTCCAACACCACTGCCTTAAATAGGAATTTTTGAGCCCTTGTGTAGATCCTCCAACAGTACAAAGCATCTCAATTAATTTTGGTAGGCCATAGGTGGTGGAAAGCTTGTTGAATTTTGACTTTTCCACATTTGACCCGAGGTGGCAGCCAGCTTTCATCCACCAAACAGACGTGTTTGGATGACCTTCTAGATGTCCGAATCAGAGTGGGCCATAGAAGAATAAAATGGATCTACGGATGTCTTTTAATCAAATGTAAAATGCGGGACCATTTGGAGTTTTGGATTCCGAGATATGATCAAATTAGTGGGCTGTTGTTATGGGCCATAGAATCTGGCCCAGAATTGCATCTCTAACTTGGGGCGCCTTAATGACTACTATAGAGGACGAATTAGCATTATCTCCTGAAGAGTTATTTGTTCCTAAACATTTATTCTATCATCCCACAAAAGTTGGGAGTCATTGGGACTTTATGTTGGTCCCCACAGTCTTATCAGTGGGCTGGTGTCCAATCTGCCTTCACTAGAATTGCTTCCTTTCATCACAAAATATCCCCATCTTCTTCCATGAATTCTCAATTGATCCCTGAATGAAACATGTTCATATTGGAGTGTAGATCAATTTACAAAAAATATAAAATTAAAATATGTATAATTAGATGAATCATTGGGTACTTCAAATGATGTTAAAAAATGTACCACATAATAGTGCATTTTAAGAAGGTATTACAATCATAATGTGAAATGATGTTCAAAGTGTAAAATGAACTAAAATGGTGTTTATGAATAATAAAGAACATGAATATTATGTTTATTAAAAATGAATATTAGCCTCATTTAGTGACTAATCACACCCCCCAACTTGAGTTTTGCTAGTCCCGAGCAAAATATATCTTAACAATATGAAATTCGAATTCCCTTTTCTAAAAACATTTTAATACACAATGATCACCAAAAAAACTTATACCAAACAATCATGAAACCCATCAAAATATTTTAATAAAAGATAGTTTCATAAGAAGATCCCAATCCCAAGCCCATTCCTTTGTTCAAATTAATTTCCATATTTCATCCAATATCAATTAAGTATGAGGATGTGTTGTGCATCACAATAGACATGGGGGTTCATCTTTATTCAAGGGGGAAATTACGGAAGCGCTAGGTGGAATCACATTTCAATATTATGATGAGTATTCATTTTTTTTTGTATAATTTTTTTTGTTTTTTTGTTGTTTTTTTTTGTTTTTGCAATTTTTCCATGGTAATTGAAGTTGCACTCAAAAGAGTCAACCCCTATAGCGAGACTTTGCCGATGACTCCCAGGCTCAAAGACCTTAGGGCACCAAGTGAAGCCCACATACTCGGGCATCATCTCGATTTAACTCAGTCAAAAACAAATTCAAATTACCAAAAATAGAGATAAAATTACTAACTCTGGGCCAGACAACTATGGAGTCACGATCCCCAAGTGCCGAAAGCCACGCATTAGGTCATTTCATTTCTCTACGCGCAATTTTTTTTTAATATTTTTTTGAATACTCATATTAAACTAAAATTATCACCAAACCTATGCTATTTATTTAGGGGACCCCATGAACTCAAACTAATACCCCACTATCCAAGGGACGTGCATTGTGATCTTTTTTTTATTTGGATGAAAATATAAACGATGAAATATCACATTGGACAACCACACTTTCCAAAATCTATGCTCATAAAATTATACAAGGATTAAAATCAGAATTAGGGCATGCTAAATTATTTGATATTCAGTTTCAAAGTGTGCAATGTGTATTACCATGTTCAAAGTTAAAGGAATTTTTCCTTCCATTTACACTTTTTTTTTCAAATCATTCAATTTTTTTTTGACACAAAAGCATTTTTTTTATTTTATCTCCCCCCCAACTTAAAACAACACTGTCCCCAGTGTTTGAAGAAATGAAAATTTAGAAGGAGTAGAGGCAGATAATGGAAGTTAAAAAATGAAATTGAAACTGAGGATCATGGAATGAAATCACCTGGTGGTTGAAGTTGAAGTTCTTGCTGCTCCAAATTAGTCCTTTGATCTCTTGGGGGATGTAGGAACCTCTTTAATTGAACATGTATCACCCAAAATAGTACCTAAACAAAAAGAAGAACAAACCAGACAAAACAAACAACACAACGACTTATTTAATTCCAAGTATCATCATTTTTATGGTTTTTCTTGTTTTTCTGTTTTTTTTAAATCAAACTAATGATACATTGTCTTCTTTTAATTTTCTGGGTAAGGTATTACTCAAGGATCACACCGTGTGATACAGATGAATACGATGCTCTCCTTTTATACCCATCCATACTCATAATAGAAGATCATGTCAATAGTCTTTTTTTAATATAAATATGATTAATTAATCCTATTTAAAATATAAAGTTTATTAAAACAACAAAATGATAGGAAACTTGAAAACCATGGGTTGCCTCCCATGCAACGCTTTGTTTAACATCGTTAGCCCAACATGGACCCTAAATCTATCAATTTTTTCCTTGTTCATAGGTTGGCTCAGTTAACTCAACCTCTATTTCATGTTTAGTGAATGATTCAATGAATGGTTTTAACCTTTGACCATTGACCTTGAAAATGTAACCACTTGTGGGATCTTGAATCTCTAATGCCCCATGGGGGAATACATGATGCACTATGAAAGGTCCTGAACATCTAGACCTTAACTTTCCCGGATGTAAATGAAGTTTTGAACTATACAAGAGCACAAGTTTTCCCGGTTCAAAATGTTTGACCTTGATATTCCTATATTGGTAGGCTTGAACTCTATCTTTATTGATCCTTGAATTTTCATAAGCCTCTATCCTTAGTTCCTCCAGTTCATTGAGATCTAATTTCCTTTTTGTTCTGGCCAATGAGAGGTCATAATCCATTTTATTAATTGCCCAAAAGGCCTTATGTTCAATCTCCACTGGCAAACAACATGCTTTACCATAAACCAACCTATATGGGAACATTCCTAAAATGGTTTTATATACGGTTCTATAGGCCCAAAGAGCATCTAAGAGTTTCTAAGACCAATCTTTCCTAGAGGGGTTGATAGTTTTTTTCAAGAATTTGCTTAATCTCCCTATTCGCTAACTCAGCTTGACCATTGGTTTGAGGATGGTATGCAGTGGACACTTTATGAGAAATACCATACTTATACATGAGTGAAGAGAATGGGCGGTTACAGAAATGGGTTCCTCGATCACTGATTATAGCCCTAGGAATTCCAAATCGAGAAAATATGTTCTCTTTCAGAAATCGAATAACAACTTGATGATCATTGGACTTAGTGGGAATGGCCTCAACCCATTTTGAGACATAATCAACAGCTAAGAGTATGTAGAGGTATCCCCGAGAGTTTGGGAAAGGACCCATGAAGTCAATTCCCCAACAGTCAAATATTTTAACCACTAAGATGGGAGTGAGTGGCATTTGATTCCTTTTTGTGATGGACCCTACTTGTTGAAACCTAGGACAGCTTTGACAAAATTTGTAGGAGTCCCTTGAGAGGGTGGTCCAGAAAATACCACATTGAAGAATCTTAGCAGATGTTTTCTTAGAGGAAAAGTGACCTCCACATGCCTCACTATGACAGAATTTAAGGATGGACTCTTGTTTAGATTTTGGAACACACCTCCTAATGACTTGGTCAGGGAAGAACTTATACAGGTATGGATCATAAAAAACATAGTGTTTAACATCAGAAAGGAATTTCCTTCGAGCTTGAGTCCCTAATAATTTTGGAATGACTCTTGTAACTAAGAAATTGGCTATGTCGGCATACCAAGGGAAGTCACTCACAGAGTATAGGTATTCATCAGGAAATTAATCAGACACAGAAAGGTGATTTGAGTTGTCTTTGAATTCCATCCTAGAGAGGTGATCAGCGACAACATTTTCAACTTCCCTTTTATCCTTGATTGTGAGGTCAAATTCTTGTAAGAGAAGGACCCACCTAATCAGTCTAGCCTTAGCATCTTGTTTTTGGAAGAGGTATTTTAGTGCAGAATGGCCAGTGAACACAGTGATGGGGGATCCTAAGAGGTAGGACCTAAAATTTTCTAAGGAAAACACAATAGCAAGTAACTCCTTTTCAGTGGTGGTGTAGTTGATTTGGGAATCATTTAAGGATTTGCTTGCATAAGCAATGACATAAGTAGTTTTATCACAACGCTGTCCTAACACAGCTCCTACAACAAAGTCACTGGAATCACACATAAGTTCGAAAGGAAGGTTCCAATTTGGAGATTTCATAATGGGAGGAGAGGTGAGAGAGGATTTGAGGGTTGATAATGAACCCTCACAGCTTTCTGTCCAAATAAATGGAGCATCCTTCACTAGGAGAGCACAAAGGGGACGGGAGATTGAACTAAAGTCCTTGATGAATCTTCTATAGAAACCAACATGTCCTAAGAAAGACCCTACTTCCTTGATAGTTTTGGGTGATGGAAGGTGATGAATGATGTCAACCTTGGATTTATCAACTTCAATACCCCTACCTGAGACCAGATGGCCTAGAACTAGTCCCTCTTTAACCATGAAATGGCATTTTTCCCAGTTTAGGACTAGATTCTTTTCTTCACATCTTGACAAGACTCTCTCTACATTCCTCAGACATCCCTCAAATGTATCCCCAAACACAGAGAAGTTATCCATGAAGACCTCTAGAAAATCCCCTACCATGTATGAGAAGATTCCCATCATGCACTGCTGGAATGTTCCAGGGGCATCGCATAACCTGAAGGGCATGCGTTTGAAGGCAAAGGTACCGAAAGGACATGTGAATGTAGTCTTCCCTTGATCCTCTAGGGAGACCTCAATTTGATTGTACCCTGAGTACCCATCTAAGAAACAATAGAAGGCATGACCTTCCACTCTCTCAAGGACTTGGTCAATGAATGGTAAGGGGAAATGGTCCTTATTGGTGAATGAGTTTAGCTTCCTATAGTCAATGCAGACACTCCATCCACTACTCACCCTTGTTGGAAGAATCTCTCCATCCTCATTGGTTATCACTATGATTCCAGCCTTTTTTGGAACCACTTGGATTGGGCTCACCCACTCACTCTCAGCTATGGGATATATGATGCCAGCTTTTAACAATTTCAAAAGTTCCTTCCTTACTACCTCCATGAGATTAGGACTGAGTCACCGTTGAGGTTGACGACATGGCTTTGAATCAGATTCCATAATAATCCTATGAGTCTCAACAAGTGGGCTAATCTCGGGAATATCAGAAAGGGTCCAACTAATGGCTTTCTTATGCTTTCTAAGGACATCTAGAAGCATCCTTTCATGATTGGCTTCAAGAGAAGAAGAAATGACAATAGGATGTGTTTGATTGTCCCCTAGGAAAGCATACTTGAGTGTAGCGGGAAGTTCCTTCAATTCAAGATCAGGTTGGTTTGGAATTTCAACAGAATATTGGGACATTGGATCAAGTTCAATTTCTTTTTTTAGAGTTTCAGATAGGATTGATTCCCCACATGTAGAAGTTTCAGCTACTAGATTGGCTTGATCATATTTAGGGAAGGAAATTGTAGTGGTCTCCATGAAAGTATTTTCTTGAAAGGTTTCACTGATTGTTGGACCTAAGACTTCATCATAAGAGCAATTTGAAAATGATTCAAGCCCAGGAGATAAACTTCCTTCATATGAACAAAGGAAATCAATCTCATCCTGACTTAAACATTCATCAAATATTCCTTGATGTTCCATGGATTCATTATCAATGCTTCCTATCATGTTTACTTCATGAATGTCCTCGTCATCCCCTATTTGTGAGCTTGCATTATAGATGTTCAAGTCTAGACTCATGTTCCCAAAGGTGATGGTCATGTTCCCATTTCAGACTCGGATAATAGAGTTGATTATTGCAAGAAAAGGAAGGCCAAGGATAATTGGGGTTTGTTCCTTATTTCCTAAGTTTGGATGGTTGTCAAGGACAATGAAGTCAGCAGGGTAGATGAAGTTTTCAACCTTTACCAGAAAATCCTTTAAAATCCCCTTTGGAATCCTAATGCTACGATCAGCAAGTTAAAGTGTGACAGATGTGGGTTGGAGTTCTTCTAGGCCTAACTGGTAGTACACAACATATGGGATAAGATTGACACTAGCACCTAGGTCACACAAGGCCTTGAAAACTTTTCTTTCTCCTAGTTCAGCATTGATGTAAGGGCAACCTGGGTCTTTCAACTTAGGAGGAATGGTCCCTTGAATGGTGGTACTCACATTAGCAGCCAAAAGGACTTGGTTTTTATGTGAAAATTTTCTTTTAAAAGTGCACAAGTCCTTAAGGTACTTTGAGTAGGCAGGTATGGTTTGGATTGAATCGAGAAGGGGTATGTTCAACTGGACTTGTGAAATAATTTCCCTCAAAGTTTCACTCAGTTCAGGCTTGGTTTTACCCCTCATGCGTTGAGGAAATGGTGCAGGTTGTGGGGTTGTTTATTGAAGAGTTGTTTCTTTCACATTGTTATCAGTTTCCTTAGTTTGATCTTGGGGTTCATTTGAATTTTCATCCAAGTTTGAATCTTCAGGTGGGTTCTGAATTAGTTGTTCAGGTTTCTCAATTGATTTCCCACTTCTTAAAACAGTCACAACCTTTAGTTGTTCATGAGTTGTTTGAGCACAACTTGACTCTCCCCTTAAAGTTGAGGATGGCACCACCTGAGTAGGCATGGGTGCCTTTCCAGTTTTGATGGTTTGGAGTTCTTGTTTTAGGGAATATACCTCTGAGTTCATCCTCTCCATTTGTTTGCATAGTTGTTCTAGTAGGCTTTGTGGAACAGTTTGGGTGGGTGCTTGAGTAGGTTGGTTTATCCCAGGGGGATATTTTGGAGGTGGGATGGTTTGTTGAAAATGGACCGGTGGATGTTGGTATTGGATTGGTTGGGTTTGGAACTAGTTATGGGTTTGGTAGTTCTGATGGGGGTAAGGATTTTGTCCCTATGGTTGGCTAGGTTGTTGGTTATCTTTCCAGCGGAATCCTGGGTGGTCATTATACCTTGGGTTGAAGGTGTTTTGGTATTGAGGATTTTGAAAGTTCAAAGAATTTACTTCCGCTGGGGGTCCTCCTAAGAGAACATCCTTGATGGATGGAATGGTTGGGAAGTTGTCTATCTTATCGTCATGTTTGTCACACATTGTGCAAACAGGGTCAACAGTTTGGATTTCATGGACTTTCCTAAGGTCTATCTCTTCAACCTTCCTAGAGAGTGCTGCGAGTTTAGCCCTAAGGCTTTCCTCTTCTCTAAGTGTATAAATTCCAGTAGTTCTTTGTGGATTTTCAGAATAAGGTGAAGTTCCCCATGTTTGGTTTTGTTCAGAAAGGCTTTCTAGATACTCGTAAGCATCATTTGGGGCTTTGTTTTTAAAGGTTCCATTACACATCATGTCAATGAATTTTTTATTCCCTGGAACCAAACCTTCATAGAAAATTCTCACTTGTTCAGGAATAGAGAAACCATGGTGTGGAACCATGTTTAGAGTGTCTTTTAACCTCTCCCACGTTTCATAGAATGACTCTCCCTCTTTTTCAAATTTTTTTTGGATACTCTTTTTAAGTGCAATTGTTTTATGGTGGGGAAAGTATTTTTTGTAGAATTCTCTTTGTAGTTGGTCCCAAGAGTTGATGGATGATGGTCTCAAATTGTTTAGCCAATTTTTAGCTTGATCCTTTAAAGAAAAAGGAAATATCCTCATCTTAGCTGATTCTAGTTGATGTGGGGTACACATGGTTTCTACAATGTCATTGAACTCCTTAATGTGCAGGTATGGCATCTCGGACTCCATTCCATGGAATGTGGAAAGGTGGTTTAGGACATGGGGTTTAAAGATGTAGTTGTCATCTACTAGGTAATTGTGTCTAATGCATGAGGGGTCATTGGTCCAGGAAGGTGTAAGGTAGTCATTCATGGTTTGATCCATCGCATTCCCCAAGTTTGGGGCTGCCTCATTTGGGTTTCCATTTTGGTTCCCACCCGGGTTTATGAGTTAGTTTCTTTGAAGAACTTCCATTGAAATTGGCTCAATTTTGGACTCTATAGTATTAGGAAGATTAGGATCTAATGGAATTAGTTCCCTTGGTGTACTTGACTCCCCAACCCCAGGACTATCCACCCTAACTAGACGGTTTGATTGATTGCGGGTGTAGGCGGACATGTGCCAAAAGAAAAAAAAACGAGAAGGGGAAAAGATAAGAGAATTTGGATGAGAAAAGAAGAAATGGGGGAGAATAGAATGGGTGTTTAGATGAATTACTTGGGTCCCCGGAAACGGCGCCAAAATTTGATTCTTGCTCAAATTTACCCAAGAGATGAAGGTAGAACGGTCCTTGTAGTTTAGCTTGGGTTATCGAATCCTCAAAGACCTAAGAAGAAACCTATAGACACGTACATTCTATGGACTGTTTTTGGCTATGAAGTGGCCAACTTGTGTTGATTTTATATGGGTTTAAAGGATAAATAACAGATTTAAGTGAATTCAATTTAAAAGAATGAGTTGATCCTAGGTTATCGCTCGGGGTGTATTGGATGAATTACTTTTTTAATGATTTCAATTTCTTATAATTGAGATGGATTCATTTAAGAAGATCAAACAAAATCATCACTTACTGGTTTTATGCCTACACACCCTAATACTAATTACCTATACACTTTAAGGATCAATGTTTTGAGTACTCCAAGGTAGAGGTTCGTATTAGCACTTGAAATGTGTGACCTTAAATTCAATAAGGATAAATATGTTTTAAAATAATAAAATAAAAATATCATTTAAAAGAAGTGATTAACCATTAATGGAGTGATAAATAACATCCAATCCAGACCCTTTCTACTCTCTTGGATCAACCCATAAAATAGTTATCCCTCCATTGATGACATGTCTTCAACGGAAGCGGGAAGTAGACTTACAAGGGTGGAATTGAAGAAGTAAAAACAACAACAAAAAAAAGATCACTCCTCTGTTGTGTGATAAATATCACAAAGTATAGTGTGAATAAATTCACACCTTGAACCAACGGTATCAACGTGATAAGTATAATAACAGAATAAGAGTAAATTAAGAACTTTTATTAAGAAACTAATGTGAATTAAACAACTTACATGAGGAAGAAATGCGATTACAAACACAAAGCGGTAGCATAACACTACAATGAAACCAAGCACCCGAGATCCCTAAATCCTCCAACACCACTGCCTTAAATAGTCATTTTGATCCCTTGGGTCGATCCTCCAATAGTACAAAGCATATCAATTAATTTTGGTAGGCCATTGGTGGTGGAAAGCTTGTGGAATTTGGACTTTTCCACATTTGACCCGAGGTGGAAGCCATCTTTCATCCACTGAACAGACGCATTTGGATGACCTTATAGATGGAAGAATCAGAGTGGGACATAGAAGAAGAAAATTAATCTCCATATGTCTTATAACCGTCTGTAAAATGTGGGCCCATTTGGAGTTGTGGATTCCGAGATATGATCAAATTAGTGGGATGTTTTTATGGGCCGCATAATCTGGCCCAGAATTGTATCTCTAACTTGGGGAACCTTAATGACCACCATAGAGGCCGAATTAGCATTATATATTGAAGAGTGATTTGTTCCTCAACATTTATTCTATCATCCCAAAAAATTTGGGAGTCATTGGGCCTTTATGTTGGGCCCCACAGTCTCATCAGTGGGCTGGTGTCCAATCTGCCTTCACTAGAATTGCTTCCTTTCATCACAAAATATCCCCATATTCTTCCATGAATTTTCTATTGATCCCTGAATGAAACATGTTCATATTGGAGTGTATATCAATTTACAAAAATATCAAATTAAAATATGTATAATCAGATGAATCATTGGGTACTTCAAATGATGTTAAAAAATGTACCACATAATAGTGCATTTTAAGAAGGTATTACAATCATAATGTGAAATGATGTTCAAAGTGTAAAATTCACAAAAATGGTGTTTATTAATAATAAAGAACATGAATATTATGTATATTAAAAATGAATATTATCCTCATTTAGTGACTAATCAGGTGTAATAAAAATATAATTGTAAAACAACTATATTTTTATTCTTCACATTTTTAACAACTCCTCTCGAGAAAACGCACCTTCGGAAAAGGAGTTCCTAAGAAATTACTGGTGTTGCGGTTTCATCGGTGCCCTAGAATTTTGATTCCGAGCACCGGTTAAAAAGTTAGGAAAACCCGGTCGTTTTTTCACTGAACGTACCCAAGCTAAACTTTGGAAATTTATTCCGGGCACACTAGGCCTCAGAATCTGGTGCTGTCAGAAACTGCGTACTCCTAAAATCCCAAAGAAATTAAATTGAATTTTATGGGTCTTTACAGTTTGACTACACCAGGTTCCTACAGCCTTGTGTAAAGAAATCATGCACAAAAGATAAACAACAGCCAAAGTAAACCTCAAGAACTACTTGGATAAACAAACTACAACATATCATAGCAAGTCAGATAATAATCACTCCTTCCTAACAATACTAGGCCTGGAAGGTAACCAACCAAACAGGCAATG
Organism: Viscum album; assembly: GCA_963277665.1. Taxonomy (NCBI): domain Eukaryota; kingdom Viridiplantae; phylum Streptophyta; class Magnoliopsida; order Santalales; family Viscaceae; genus Viscum; species Viscum album. Next base: position 324,126,605 of record OY728132.1, read on the forward strand.
CTAGAACAAACAGTAAAAATCAAACAAACATGGAAAAACACATCCATTTCAAGGAAAACAACCCTATTTACAATCACCAAACCTCTACTCAAGCACACAAGGCATATCAGACAAATTGTAGGGCTAAAACCGTAAACACGTAATACCCTGTTCAAGGGCATTGGTAACTTTTGCACATATAACTCAAAGACTATCTATGGAAAGGACCAAACCACCTACCTCAATGTTTTATGATCTATATACCCTAAATTTGGCCCTTGGATAGACCTAAAACATGGTAGATCTACAAAAATTTCTAAAACATTCAATCAAAGATAACTTGAGAGATAGGATAAATCAGGAAAATAGGTTCAAGAAGAAGGGGGAACTCACCGATGCGATTCTAACACAACTGCCAGAGTTCGATTAGGAGAACAGATGATGAGTCGGGGGATCTAAGAAGATCCGTGGCCATACGGTCACTCCTCTATGAGACGAACAAAGAAGTATTGAGTTCTGTAGATTAGACGCAACCTCGATCCGTTTAATGAAAAAAAATAAAGTAAACAGTGTGTATTTTAGAAGTACATGACGTGCACTTGCCCTTTCTGGCCTCTTCTTTAGGCGGCCTCCAGGTCACCACACACGACTATGTGCTTGGCCATTACACGACCACTACACGACTATCCGCGGTAACCAAGTACAAGGTGTGTACATATATGTACACGACGTGTACTTCTAAATTTTTTAGAAACTCCTCTTTTTCTCAAAAACACCAGAAAAGAAAATCCCATATGTGAAAAGAAGATCCATGTTCTTATATGAATTTCATGAATAAGACTACTTTAAATCCTTCATATCTATTTGTGTGTGTTTTTAGCTCATATTATGTGTATATGTTCAAGATTAATCCTTTGGTATAATCATCTCATGATTATTTATTGATGGGTGAGTGGGGATATACTAAGAAACATGATATTGTACAATGGATATATGGGTATAATTGATTTTTTATTCTGTTTTGGTATGTGCTATTATATTTTTCAACTCAACTTAGTGTATGTTTGATTATACTTTCATTGAATCTTATTTTTATGATTCAACCTCTTAATATAGTCGTATTGGCCCGATCAGTGAAATATAATGTGTGAAATAGAAGTGGTCAGATCATCTCACCATATCAACAACCTCATCAGGGCCTAATGGCGTGTACTCAAATCAAGATATGTATAGTAGCCTGGGGTGAAACAAGGCACCAGGGATTTCTATGGTGTTTTGATAACTGTATCAATGGAGGTGGTCCTCTATCCATCCAAATAAAAACTGTAAAGGACCACTGAGTCTATAAGGGATATTTCCCTATTGAGTATGGATCAAGAGATGGTAGAGGCCTATAAGGGTCAGTATGACTATATTAAGAGGTCGAATCTCTACCACTCAAGCTGCCATTACCAAAGTGCCAACTCAGATTCCTAAACGCACACCCCTACTGGAAAAAACCACCCATTCAAAAACATTTCCATGAAACCATCAATCCTAAGGATCAGATATATTTACAGCCTCACCCAATAACCCCATGTGGTGTATTATCATACTTCTATGATTTCCAAATATGAACCGACACTATTATGGACCTTTTGGGAAGGGAACCAATGAGGGCGTATAGCTGTCGACCAAGATTTACTGTGATAGAGTAAAATATTTATCGAATATTTAAAAGAGATGAGCGATCATATAGAAATATAATTTCTTAACTTTTATTTCATAATATTGAGCATATCTATAACATCCCAGGTAAATAAAGAATAATACATTTTTATATTCATTAATATTTGCGAATTAAATATTAATTTTACTTTAAAGGGGTTGCTATGTTCGATAGCGTACCCGATACGCAACAAAGAGTTTCTTTGAAATCGTACGTTGCACACTAGTAATAAAATAATATTATTTTAAATGTTAGTTAACACGTAGCCGTTGTACTGGCGGGAATGGATAGAAATAACTAAAATATTATTATATATGTTTGTTAAATGTTTTTACATTTATCTAATAAAGGATAAAGGCTTAAAATACGAAAATAATTCAATTTTAGGCTTATATACTCTAATTTTCACGAAAAGTCCACTTATCAACATTTGATGGCGAACCGTCATTAAATATAGTTTTGGTCACTCTTATACATTCTATTGGAACAAATAAAACTCTTCTTTATAATCGGGACATCAAATATTACTTTGTGTAATTTTTTGGTATTTTTCCGATAAAGTTCATTTTTTAATGAATAGTGTAAAATGTTGTATTTTAATTCAAAACCTCTTTTTAATCTAATTTATTAAGATGATTAGATTATCTTTTGAATTGGTTTTAAAGAGAAATTAGAATATATTTTTACCATTTAATCCAATGGTGGTCATTGGAATCAATTTCACTTTGAAATTGGACTTAAACTGGTGTCAATATTTTGATACTTATTGTTTTATAAAAACACGCTATTTGTTTTGACAGCGGGAATTAATTATTAAATTAATTAATGAAACTTATATGTTTTGAATTTTTTAAAATGGACTTCATTTTTTAATTCAGAATATCAAATATAGCTTAGGGTGATGTTTTGGTTTTTTTCTGAAAAACTTCAATTTTTGATGAATAGTGAAACCGCAGAGTGGTGGTTACAAAATTTGATTTTTCGTTTAAATGGGACTTTACCACTTCTGTGTTTTGAATCTCAAAAATCCAATTTAAATGATTTTAATTATTAAGTAAAATGTGGTTCAATGGGATTAAAATAAATATTGGTGAATAGTAACTTTTATGTTTTATTAATCACGATTAAAGGTAATTAGTGTAATTTAAGGTAAAAATGATATTATAATAAAATGAAAATATCTTGACACTTGTACTAAACCTATTGGATGACTTATGGCCGACCAAGACAACCCATGGGTCGATTTTTGGTACCCCATAGAGCCACTTGGGTATGATAATGACATTTATGCCTTTTATTTAAAGTTAAAGTAAAAATGACACAAACATGAGATGTTTTACTAAACCAATTTTTACATGGGGTTATACAAGTCATATTTCTTACTATAAATATTCATTAGAAAGCTAAAAAGATTTACTACATCATGATATTTTTTTTATAATTTTTAGACATTAAATAAATTAAATTATTTATGACACCATGATGATGCAGTGATTACCTCATTATTTAACGATTTAAATAAAATGGAAAGATAATGTAAAATATAAGACCTACACATGTCCAAAACATATTTTATGGGTATATTTCGAACCCTTATCACCTTATCCTCTAAAAAATTCAATGTGGGACCATTAATAACCTAAACTCATTCTAAAATAAAATAACATTTCCTTACTTTCCAAGAGTGCCCCTCCTCTCCTCTTATAAAAGGCCCCCACCTCTACCTCATTACCCACACTTCAAAAGTATTTGGCTCAACCAAAACCTGCTCATTTTGTCTCTACACATCCCTCTATAACTCCTTGAAGCCTCACTTTGGGTAGAAGTCTTCCCAAGGAAGCATTTGAGCTCAAACCAAAGGGAGTTACCCGATTATAAGGTAGTGTCTTCACTTGAGTCCTTTTGTTTTATTTTTCTTCTCCAACCCCCTAAAATATTTTTATTCATTTCTTTTGTAACAACTCCAGTATCTTCCATATAATAGGATGTTGTTATAATAAAGATTCTAGATACACTTACACACACCTACGTCTAATGGTTAAAGAACATACTGTTTCCGTGGATGACGAATTTCTGCCTCACGAAACGATGATTGTTCGATATTCTTCTAACACCTTCAAAGGTGGCCATTAAGATGTCACTATATTTATATATGATATATAATATGTTTATGTTTTCCTTAAGCTTATGTATTTTTCATTTTGGGCATACCTTTATGGTTTCCATTATGGGTAAATGTGATATCTTCATTTAAGGAAGTGCGGACTACCGCCCCCTCAAAGTGATTTGATTCGTTAATTCCATATGTGGGATGTATAAAGGATGGATTTAAAGTTATTATATATGATGTTATACAGGAATTATAATATACCTATATATCATTATTATTTCTTTCCATTAAAGTAAGATATAGAAATGAAAGTAGCGTTTATGCGTACGTACGGCTTACCGTCTCCATGAACGGTGCATTTCATTTCTTATCCCCAAATGTAATGTACTATTATAAGTACATGTATATAATGGATATATATGATGAATGATACATATAAATGATGAATATAATTTTGGAATTAAAATATACATGCCTCTCATTTAGTTTTAATTCCATTAATATGATAAGGAAATGAAAGTAGCGTTCATGCGTACGTACAGCTTACCGTCTCCATGAACGGTGCATTTCATTTCTTACCTCTAAATGATTATGTAATATTATAAATACATGTATATTCTAGATATATATGATATATATTATATCCAAATCAGGAATGTCATTCTGGATATAAAGAACCTTTGACCACACGAACAACATGTAATTGTAAGAAGTCCACTTTCGACTTAAGGACCAAATATCGACAAAACAAACATTATTAACTTAAATGATTACATAATATTTATAACATGGCAATAAGTGATATAAAAGGAATAATGAACTCGAAAAAGGTTCTTAAGCAAATAGAAATTAACTCAAGTTTATTATTCAGGATGTTAAAGAACGATCGAGTCAAGTCGGACCCGAGGTAAGGGACTTCGTCTCAATCTCCTTTCATTGAGGAATATTTCGTTTTATACACAACTTTCTTTTATACGGTGTATAAAAACCTTTGACTTTTACTTTTATACAAAAGGAATCTTTTTCTATGAAGCGTTTTACAAAACTACAGAAAGGAATGTTTCTTTTAACGTACGCGGTGACAATGACCTTTTCCGCCGCCGCGAGTATTATTTGGTCTTTGGCTTCCTCAACAAGATGTGATGTTTTTTAAATGAAATAAATACCATATACTCTTTTATGTATTTTGGTATTGAAAATGGTTTTTATAATGGATTTGTTATGTCAATATATTTGAGTGATATATTGTGATCAAAGTGTGGAAATGTTTTCTTTCCATTATATTTGTTTTATGTCTTATGATTTATTATGGTACTTGGACATTTAACGGGTGGTTACGTGATAAACCATATGACGGGTGGTGCCGTGAATACCAGGACGGGTGGTTACGTTATAACCTCCAATGCATTGGGTATAGAAGTCGGCCGTATGGCTATTCCATTAAGTATGTATGGAAGTTGGCCGAATGACTATTCCATTAAGTGATATGTGTGGAAGTCGACCATATGGTTATTCCACTTAAGTATGTTTATGTCCCAAGTTACCTTTATATGTTATGTGTTCTTTATATGGGTTTTATGGTAATATTTTGGTTACAAAAGGGTAAGTAATGATCTTTTATTCAGTGAAGAGTTTTTACTACTTCATAAAGGTGAAAAGTATTACTTTGATAAAGTATACATGGTTTACTTTTTGTTTTGATAAACTAACAGTTTTTATTCTTTGTGTATCCCTTACTGAGCTTTTTATGCTCACCCCAAGTTTCTTTGAAATGTTTTTCACAGGACTTAATGTGGAATAGGGTCAAGGATGGGATCAAGGGAATGTCATGCTATATAAAACATGGAACTAGACATGTTTATTTTTAAGAGTTTTTTTTATTCTATGGAAACTTAGTAGAAGTGTATACTTTGTAATCTTTTGTGATGTAATAGTTATGTTATAATTCTCTAAAACTCTAAACCTGAAAAGATCCTCAATGTGAATTATTCATTTAATTCAATATTAAGTATGGTTTAAGGCCGGGGCCTTATAGTTGGTATCAGAGGTCGGTTTAGACAACTTTAGGAGTTAGAAAATTTTTAAATTATAAGTTAATTTATGGTATGACTGAAATAATATAGCATTTAAAGATTACCATGTTGCTTCGCCTAAGATATTTCTGTGTTCAGAATGGTTTTCCACAGAGGAAACAAAGCATCTATGTTGGGACGACATCAGGAGGAAGACAACCTTCCAAATCAGCAACCTGAGATGGTTGGAATCGGAACTGAACAATTTGTTGCAGTGATGGAACAGTTGACTCAGGCTATAAATGGTGGTGGTATCCATGCACGAGATCAGCCAGATCAACCGCAGAGGAACATGTCAATGGTGGAACATTTCATGAGGCAACATCCCCCATCATTCAGAGGATCATCTGACCCCGTACAAGCTGAAGGGTGGATTAAATCACTGGAGAAGATTTTTGAGGTCATGGGGTGTTCAGAACATCAAAAGGTTAGTCTTGATGTTTACCGTTTTGAAGGTGAAGCTGATCAGTGGTGGTCGATGGTAAAAAAATATCAGGGATAGTGATGAGATTGAGGATCTTCACTAGGACTAATTCAAAGGTATGTTTGTTGAGAAGTATTTTCCTAAGGCTGTTCGACTTAGGATGGAAAAGAAATTCTTGGAATTGAGGCAAGAGAAAGACTCAGTGGCTACCTATGAAGCAAAGTTCACTCTATTGGTAAGGTACGCTCCAAACTTCATACGAGATCTTGATAGTAAAATAAACCGTTTTTACTCAGGGTTAAAGCCAAAGTATCGAAGGGCTTTAGCTTCTCGTGAGTTCAAAAGTTATGAAAAACTTGTTCGATGTGCAGAGAAGGTGGAAATGGAGTTTGCCGATGATCAGGTGTTCTATGAAACACAGTGGAATAAGAGGTCTAGTTGGCAGGCAAAGGGGAAGAATTCATCAAAGAAGCAAGGAGGTAAGAAAACCAAATATCCAACCTGTGAGAAGTGTGGTAAAATGCATCCTGGAAAATGTTTATCCAAGTCTGGTAAGTGCTTTTGGTGTGGTAAGTCTGGTCATATTACTCGTAACTGTAAGGAAGGTGATCAAGAAGGCAATGAAAAGCCAGCGCTAAGATGTTTTAAGTGTAATGAAATGGGTCATTATGCAAATGAGTGTCTAACGAAGAACTCAACTGGGGGAAATCAGCCAGACTACAAGCAGAAAGGGGTGGTGAAATCCTTTGCAACAACCTCAACAGATTTTGGGCCATCGAATGAAGTGGTATCAGGTACACTGTTTGTTTGTTTAGATTATGCCAATGTGTTGTTTGATTCAGGGTCTACACACTCTTTCATTTCTGAGAAGTTTTCTAGTAAATTGGAAATTCCATCTCAAGATATGAATCCTGAACTTATGGTAAAAACACCCGGAGGGAACGTTGAGACAAAAAGGAATTATAAGAACCTTCCTATCCTTGTGTGTGGAAAGAATCTACCAGCAAACCTTATTGTTTTTCCTCTAGTAGAGTTTGATGTTATTTTGGGCATGGATTGGCTTTCTGTTTATCATTCTAAGATTGACTGCAGAGCTAAAATGGTTTCTTTTCAGAAAGATTTTCAGTTTGTGTACAAGAATGAAACCTTGATTTTGATAACATATCAGGAAGTTGAGAAACTAGTAAAAGAAGGAAATGAATGTTACCTTGCACATATTTTTGAAAATAAAGGAACTGTTTAGATTAATGATGTGCCAGTGGTAAATGAGTATCTTGATTTTTTTCCTGATGAGTTGCCTGGTATTATTCATGATCGGGAAGTTGAATTTACTGTTGACTTAGTTCCTGATTCTAATCCAATTTCAAAACCCCCTTATCGAATGGCTCAAGTTGAACTTTTAGAGTTAAAGAAGCAATTGCATGAGTTATTAGATAAAGGTTTCATTCGACCTAGAACATCACCATGGGGTGCTCCTGTCTTGTTTGTTAAAAATAAAGATGGCTCAATGAGACTTTGCATTGATTATAGAGCCTTGAATAATATTAATGTTAAGAACAAGTATCCTTTGCCTCATATCGATGATTTGTTTGATCAGCTCCAGGGAGATCAGTATTTTTCGAAGATTGACTTGAGGTCGGGGTACCATCGGTTGAAAGTAAAAGAAGCATACGTTCCAAAGACTGCGTTACATACTAGATATGGCCATTATGAATTTGTAGTTATGCCTTTTGGGTTAACCAATGAACCTTCTGTATTCATGGACCTTATGAATAGAATTTTCCATGAGTTCTTGGATAAGTTTGTGGTTGTTTTCATTGATGATATTTTGGTGTTTTCTAAAAGTAAAGAGGAGCATGAAAGTCATTTAAGGGTTATATTGAAAACCTTAAAAGAAAAGAAACTATATGGAAAATTCATCAAGTGTGAGTTTTGGTTACAACAAATTTCTTTCCTGGGTCACATTGTTTCAAAAGATGGCATAACAGTTGATCCTGCTAAAACAAAAGTTGTTGAAGAATGGCCAAGACCCACAAATGTAACTGAGATCCATAGTTTTCTTGGTTTGGCAAGTTACTACCGAAGGTTTGTTGAAAAATTTTCACGGTTATCTAGTCCAATGACTAAGCTAACTCGTAAGGGTGCTAAGTTCATCTGGAAAAAAGAATGTGATGATTGTTTTCAGGAGTTGAAAAGAAGATTGGTGAATGCTCCAGTTTTGGCACTTCCTTCCAGGAATGGTGAGTTTTTTATATACAGTGATGCTTCGTTGAAGGGACTTGGCTGTGTCCTTATGCAGAATGATCAGGTAATTTCTTATGCTTCATGTCATTTGAAAACTCATGAGGTAAATTACCCTACACATGATTTGGAATTAGCTGCTGTTGTTTTTGCATTAAAAATTTGGAGGCATCATTTGTATGGAGTAAAGTGTGAAATATATACCGATCAAAAAAGTTTAAAGTATATATTCACTCAGAAAGAATTGAACATGAGACAGAGGAGATGGCTGGAATTAGTCAAGGATTATGATTGTATAATTCACTACCATCCGGGAAAAGCAAATAAAGTGGCCGATGCTTTGAGTCGAAAAAGTAATGCTTCATTAACCATGCTACGTTTGGAACGAGATCCTTTGGTTTTTGATTTGATGAACTTTGGCATAGAAGTTGTTGGTGTAGGAAGTTCTTCTGTTTTGTTTCAGGTATCAGTGAGATCATCCCTATCAGACTGAATTAAGCAAGCACAGAGGGAAGACAGTGAGTTGCAGAAAAAGGTAGAGCTGGTTCAGAAGGGTAAGTTGCCTGAATTCAACATTGATAATGATTGTGTTTTGAGGTTTGGGAAGAGATTATGTGTGCCTTGTGATTCACATTTGAAGAATGAGTTTTTATGTGAGGCTCATAGTTCCCCATTTTCAGTTCATCCTGGAAGTACTAAGATGTACGGAGATCTGCGGGAGTATTACTGGTGGGATGGAATGAAAAGAGATATTGCTGATTTTACTATGAAGTGTTTGACTTGTCAGCAGGTTAAAGCAGAGCGGCAGTTACCGAAAGGGATGCTTCAGCCTTTACTAGTGCCAGAGTGGAAATGGGAGAATATATCCATGGACTTCATTGTGGGATTACCGAGGACATCTCAAGGTAATAATGCAATCTGGGTTATTGTTGATCGCTTGACTAAATCTGCTCATTTCCTTGCTATACGAGATACTTTTTCCCTAGATCAACTTTACCGTTTGTATCTTAAAGAGATAGTTAGGTTACATGGAGTTACTCTCTCCATTGTATCTGACCGTGATCCCAGGTTTACTTTTAACTTTTGTAAAGGCCTTCAGAAGTCGTTGGGTACTGAATTAAATTTTAGTACAGCTTTTCATCCTCAATCAGATGGGCAGTCAGAACGAACAATTCAGACCTTGGAGGATATGCTACGAGCTTGTTCGATGGAATATCAGGGAAGTTGGGACCAACATATTTCTTTGGTTTAATTTTCATATAATAACAGTTTTCATTCCAGTATACAGATGGCACCATTTGAGGCATTATATGGGAAGCAGTGTCGAACTCCAGCGTTTTGGGATGAAGTGGGTGAAAGGAAGCTGATGGGACCAGAATTGGTAGAAGAGATGGTAGAAAAAGTTCAGTTGATTCAGAAACACATGAGAACAGCTCAGAGTAGGCAGAAGAGTTATGCGGATAACCGGAGGAAGGATCTATCTTTCGAGGTAGGTGATCATGTTTTTCTAAAGGTTTTTCCATGGAAAAGTGTGATGAGATTTGGTAAGAAAGGAAAGCTGAGTCCAAGGTTCATTGGACCATATGAAATTCTGGAGAGAGTTGGATCAGTTTCATACAGAGTGGCATTACCTCTGAGTTTATCTTAGGTACACAATGTTTTTCATGTTTCGATGCTGAGAAAGTATATGCCAGATCCATCTCATGTTTTGAGTCCATAGGTAGTTCAGCTGGAAGAGAACTTATCTTATGAGGAACAATCGGTCCAGATTCTTGACCACAGGGAGCAGGTGTTACAGAATAAGGTGATTCATCAGGTAAAGGTTTTGTGAAAAAACCATATGATTGAAGAGGCAACATGGGAATCTGAAAATGCTATGAGGGATAAATACCCCCACTTATTTTGATAAGTGAATAAAATTGCGAGGACGCAATTCCCAAAAGGGGGGAAGGATGTAACATCCTAGGTAAATAAAGAATAATACATTTTAATATTTATTAATATTTTCGAATTAAATATTAATTTTACTTTAAAGGGGTTGCTATGTTCGATAGCGTACCCAATACGCAACAAAGAGTTTCTTTGAAATCGTACGTTGCACACTAGTAATAAAATAATATTATTTTAAATGTTAGTTAACACGTAGCCGTTGTACTGGCAGGAATGGATAGAAATAACTAAAATATGATTATATATGTTTGTTAAATGTTTTTACATTTATCTAATAAAGGATAAAGGCTTAAAATACGAAAAGAATTCAATTTTAGGCTTATATACTCTAATTTTCACGAAAAGTCCACTTATCAACATTTGATGGCGAACCGTCATTAAATATAGTTTTGGTCACTCTTATAAATTATATTGGACCAAATAAAACTCTTCTTTATAATCGGGACATCAAATATTACTTTGTGTAATTTTTTGGTATTTTTCCGATAAAGTTCATTTTTTAATGAATAGTGTAAAATGTTGTATTTTAATTCAAAACCTCTTTTTAATCTAATTTATTAAGATGATTATATTATCTTTTGAATTGGTTTTAAAGTTAAATTAGAATATATTTTTACCATTTAATCCAATGGTGGTTATTGGAATCAATTTCACTTTGAAATTGGACTTAAACTGGTGTCAATCTTTTGATACTTATTGTTTCATAAAAACACGTTATTTGTTTTGACAGCGGGAATTAATTATTAAATTAATTAATGAAACTTATATGTTTTGAATTTTGTAAAATGGACTTCATTTTTGAATTCGGAATATCAAATATAGCTTAGGGTGATGTTTTGGTTTTTTTTTCTGAAAAACTTCAATTTTTGATGAATAGTGAAACCGCAAAGTGGTGGTTACAAAATTTGATTTTTCGTTTAAATGGGACTTTACCACTTCTGTGTTTTGAATATAAAAAATCCAATTTAAATGATTTTCATTATTAAGTAAAATGTGGTTCAATGGGATTAAAATAAATTTTTGTGAATAGTAACTTTTATGTTTTATTAATCACGATTAAAGGTAATTAGTGTAATTTAAGGTAAAAATGATATTATAATAAAATGAAAATATCTTGACACTTGTCCTAACCCTATTGGATTAGTTATGGCCGACCAAGACAACCCATGGGTCTATTTTTGGTACCCCATAGAGCCACTTGGGTATGATAATGACATTTATGCCTTTTATTTAAAGTTAAAGTAAAAATGACACAAACATGAGATGTTTTACTAAACCAATTTTTAAATGGGGTTATACAAGTAATATTTCTTACTATAAATATTAATTAGAAAGACGAAAATATTTCCTACATCATGATATTTTTTTTATAATTTTTAGACATTAAATAAATTAAATTATTTATGACACCATGATGATGCAACGATTACCTCATTATTTAACGATTTAAATAAAATGGAAAGATAATGTAAAATATAAGACCTACACGTGTACAAAACCTATTGGATGGGTAGATTTCGAACCCTTATCACCTTATCCTCGAAACACGTCAATGTGAGACCATTAATAACCGAAACTCATTCTAAAATAAAATAACATTTCCTTACTTTCCAAGAGTGCCCCTCCTCTCCTCTTATAAAAGGCCCCCACCTCTACCTCATTAACCACACTTCCAAAGCCTTTGGCTCGACCAAACCCTGCTCATTTTTTCTCTCCACATCCCTATATAACTCCTTTAAGCCTCACTTTGGGTATAATTCTTCCCAAGGAAGCCTTTGAGCTCAAACCAAAGGGAGTTACCCGATTATAAGGTAGTGTCTTCACTTGAGTCCTTTTGTTTTATTTTGCTTCTCCAACCCCCTAAACTCTTTTTATTCATTTCTTTTGTAACAACTCCAGTATATTACATATACTAGGATGTTGTTATAAGAAGGATTCGAGCTACACTTACACACACCTACGTCTAATGGTTAAAGAACATACTGTCTCCGTGGATGGTGAATTTCTGCCTCACGAAACGATGATTGTTCGATATTCTTCTAACACCTTCAAAGGTGGCCATTAAGATGTCACTATATTTATATATGATATATAATATGTTTATGTTTTCCTTAAGCTTATGTATTTTTCATTTTGGGCATACCTTTATGGTTTCCATTATGGGTAAATTCGATATCTTCATTTAAGGAAGTGCGGACTACCGCCCCCTCAAAGTGATTTGATTCATTAATGCCATATGTGGGATGTATAAAGGATGGATTTAAAGTTATTATATATGATGTTATACTAGAATTATAATATACCTCTATATAATTATTATTTCTTTCCATTAAAGTATGATATAGAAATGAAAGTAGCGTTCATGCGTACGTACGGCTTACCGTCTCCATGAACGGTGCATTTCATTTCTTATCCCCAAAATGTAATGTACTATTATAAGTACATGTATATAATGGATACATATGATGAATGATACATCTAAATGATGAATATAATTCTGGAATTAAAATATACATACCTCTCATTTAGTTTTAATTCCATTAATATGACAAAGATATGAAAATAGCGTTCATGCGTACGTACGGCTTACCGTCTCCATGAACGGTGCATTTCATTTCTTACCTATAAATGATTATGTAATATTATAAATACATGTATATGCTGGATATATATGATATATATGATATCCAAATCAGGAATGTCATTCTGGATATAAAGAACCTTTGACCACACGAACAACATGTAATTGTAAGAAGTCCACTTTCGACTTAAGGACCAAATATCGACAAAACAAACATTATTAACTTAAATGATTACATAATATTTATAACATGGAAATAAGTGATATAAAAGGAATAATGAACTCGAAAAAGGTTCTTAAGCAAATAGAAATTAACTCAAGTTTATTATTCAGGATGTTAAAGAACGATCGAGTCAAGTCGGACCCAAGGTAAGGGACTTCGTCTCAATCTCCTTTCATTGAGGCATATTTCGTTTTATACACAACTTTCTTTTATACGGGTTATAAAACCCTTTGACTTTTACTTTTATACAAAAGGAATCTTTTTCTATGAAGCGTTTTACAAAACGACAGAAAGGAATGTTTCTTTTAACATACGCGGTGACAACGACCTTTTCCGCCGCCGCGAGTATTATTTGGTCTTTGGCTTCCTCAACAAGCTCTGATGTTTTTTAAATGAAATAAATACCATATACTATTTTATGTATTTTGGTATTGAAAATGGTTTTTATAATGGATTTTTTATGTCAATATATTTGAGTGATATATTGTGATCAAAGTGTGGAAATGTTTTCTTTCCATTATATTTGTTTTATGTCTTATGATTTTATTATGGTACTTGAACATTTAACGGGTGGTTACGTGATAAACCATATGACAGGTGGTGCCGTGAATACCAGGACAGGTGGTGACGTTATAACCTCCAATGCATTGGGTATGGAAGTCGGCCGTATGGCTATTCCATTAAGTATGTATGGAAGTTGGCCGAATGGCTATTCCATTAAGTGATATGTGTGGAAGTCGACCGTATGGTTATTCCACTTAAGTATGTTTATGTCCCAAGTTACCTTTATATGTTATGTGTTCTTTATATGGGTTTTATGGTAATATTTTGGTTACAAAAGGGTAAGTAATGATCTTTTATTTAGTGAAGAGTTTTTACTACTTTATAAAGGTGAAAAGTATTACTTTGATAAAGTATACATGGTTTACTTTTTGTTTTGATAAACTAACAATTTTTATTCTTTGTGTATCCCTTACTGAGATTTTTATGCTCACCCCAAGTTTCTTTGAAATGTTTTTCACAGGACTTAATGTGGAATAGGGTCAAGGATGGGATCAAGGGAATGTCATGCTATATAAAACATGGAACTAGACATGTTTCTTTTTAAGAGTTTTTTTATTCTATGGAAACTTAGTAGAAGTGTCTACTTTGTAATCTTTTGAGATTTAGTAGTTATGTTCTAATTTTCTAAAACTCTAAACATGAAAAGATCCTCAATGTGAATTATTCATTTAATTCAATATTAAGTAAGGTTTAAGGCCGGGGCCTGATAATATCTCTCACCAAAACTAGAGTCTATGAGGGGTCATCCTAGAATTTCATGACCAAAAGAAATTTGTCTCACATTTCCCCAAGGGGGGGGGGGTATCTTGCCTATTCAATAGACATACCGGAGGCTAATTCCAACTTTTTTGTGGGACAAATAGAATGATTTGGTTCCAAGGAACCAATGGATAATCAGTTCTCTTAGAATAAAAGACTGGTGGTATATGATATACTAGTAAACCTATACTAGTTCATAAATATGGATAGCATGTATCTGGTCAGAAAAATCTAAGTAGATTTACCTAACCAAGAATAACCATGCTCATTAATCATAAAAAAATTCACTAGGGTACAAATCCCATTTTTAGATCCATTCATCATCCATGTTGTTTGAAGAAGAAATTAATATGCTCGAGTAGCTTTGATTGATGGGTTTCTTTGTGAAATCATAGTCTTCTAGACCTAGAGGGGAGTTCTATAACATATTGGACAACCCCTGGGGCTTGCTACAACTAGCTATCCATCCTTGTAAACCATTGTCTAAATAAAATAATAAGAAGTTAACACCCTGTAAGATTTTGGGTTGTAGTCAAAATAAGGGATGAAAATGTCATCCAATATGACAAATCTATACAAGGGAAGACATGTGATAAATGATAGTTCTAGAGTTTATATTCGAGAAGCATTTTTAGAACCTCATTGTTATAGAACATGAGATATCGAGTGTCATCATTAAGGTTCCTATCAATCATGTACCTCTGGTTAGCTATGGAAAAAGTACTATGATGAGATCTGTAATCCATCTACATAAAAGTAAGAAGCATATGTAGGACAAGTGAAAAGAACATAAAAAAATTCATAACTTTCACAGTATCATGTGCATCACATGAATCATAAGGGGATTCACAATCACATATAGAACACCTAAATCACCAGGATCATGGAGATATCAGGGACTACATAACCCAAGGACATATTGCAACCACATAACACTCTATAAGACTCATGATTGCATTACCTTGACATGGTCACTCGATCTGTATAATAGTCAAGTGATCATGCGATCGATTAAGTAGATCATGTGAAACCTGGAAGATAATAGTACAGTTAGGGTTCAAGGAATTATCAAATATAGATTCAAAGTTAATTAGAGAAATTTCTAAAGTAAGACAGGTCTCGTGAACATATCATGTGATCAGTTATTGGGAAGAGGTCTTGTGGTCAATTCTTGTGTAAGGTCTTGTGAATGGGTCATGCGATGAAAGAAAGCCCTAAGAGCTCTGGAGAAGTTGGAGTAAATGGTGAATAACCCTCCCTATATTACCTTATTTATATAATATTCTATGGAATACCAAAGGTTGATCATAAGTCCAAACATTTCCCAATAATCTGATTGGAGGTAACCCAAATAATCAAGCATGAATTTACTTTCCTTATAATCGAGCCATTTTCCCCCACAAAAATCACTATTTAGGGAGGGAATTTGTTGATGCCTACAAAATCAGAATCAAAAAATCTATAGTGGAAGAAATACCCAAAACATGTGTATTATTTTCTCTATAAAAAAAGGAAGAGAAGGTGTCCAACAATCAAGGATCACACAAACCTCTAAATTATACATGATCGCATAACCTTTGGAAGGTCATATGAGTGGTCCATGCACAACACATGACCTAATTCATGAGATGTGCCCATGTGGTTCTCAAGACACCATGAAAGCCATGGAAACAGGTCTACCTTATCGTACAGGATCCCGTTGGCATGTCACATTCATCATAAAAAAGGTTTTAAACATGACCATTTGACTCTATGTCACTGTGAATGACTCCATGGAAAAAAAGGGTTTTACATGATAATGATCATGAACCACCACAAGACCCTTCATTGGTGATATGACATAGTACCAACAGGTAGAGCAATTATCTTCAATAACACTCATATGAAGTCACAAGATCCCTAACCTTTCTCAAATAAAGAATTAAATAAAAGGGGAAATGATGGATTATTCTTGTGGAATGTGATATGTTAGAAATTCCCCACATGGTTAGTCAATACCCCATTGGTTGGCCAAAGTATAACAATTAGGGTGTAGGTGGAAGGTTCTTGTGGTCATTGATCATTATGTGACACCCAATGAATAAACCATGGATGGATCATGCGAAACGTGTAACAACAATTCCCTACATCGAATCCATTCTGAATCTATGAGATACACACCAAAAAGGTGGTGTATAAATATGGTTTTGAGGCCTCTATACCCCCCTTATCACAAAAAAGGAATCTATGCACTAGCGTATTCAAGCATCCACCATTGATCACATACGTTACAGATTTCTCATAATAGCCAATCTCGTGATCATAATGATTATACACTAGGTAAAATATAGAGAACAACCTAAGGGGTCATGAGGCATGCATAGAAATTTCATGTGATAACATGATATATTGCGAAGGACTTATGGCGTGAAATCCAGGTCATGTGAAGGAGGTACTGAATATCTGATGAATCATTTTAATCCTTAACAAGCTAATACTAGAAAAATATAAGGAATATATGTAACAAAATATGGAATAAATATTAAAAGACATGATATTTATGCAAAGAACATATACGCTGATCCTCATAAACATCACATGACTCACCCAGATCATGCGAAAGCACCGGGACATGTCAACCAAATCATGCGACCCTCCCTGGACATGCCATTTGGATCATGAGATGTCCCCCAGACATTTCTATAAAGTCTCATGACACCCCTCAGACATGCCACCTAATTATTTTGAATCCATATGGGCTATCCATATAGATCTTAAAATTTCCACATATAGGTCACCAAAATTATGCAACAACCCCATTATCTATTAGTCAGGCCTTGCAAAGTCCTCTGAACTTACCGACCATATCATTTGATATCCTGTAATAATATCATGAAGGTTTCGTGATTTTCCTTATATAATATCATTCATTTCTATGTATTTTTTACTCGAGATATGGAAACAATGAATATAATTATTAATATGGATGGACTGATTATTATTAATTCTATGATTGACTAAAACCCAAATAAATGAAATTGTCCAAGATAATATAAAAAAAATAATAAAAACTAAATCTAATGGAAATGTCCTAAATAAACTTGTATCGAACAAAACCAAACTAAGTTGAAACTCAAGCCAAACTGATTATATACCATTAATAGAAAGAGTAATTGTTAATTAATAGGAATGTACTATTTGATAGTATCATTTTGAAACATGGATCTATTTCCCCTTGATTGCAAGAACATCATTTGACCCATGGGGCATTGTGGTTCTTATATATTGGGTGGTGACATGTATAGTCACATGAGATAGGTATGTTTTAGTTTAGTTTTTATTTTATTTTCTTTATATCATTGGCCAATTGGGTCTTTTACTGCTTTCTATGGATAGAGGGTAGTTATATTCTATGAAGGGGGCCATAAGGGGTTCAAATTATTTCAGTCTACCATCTTTGATCCGAGTTAATATTCTATGGTTACTACTTGTCTCGCACCTCATGTATTTGGGGCTTTTAGTGTTTTGACTCAATATTATGTTTTCAGTAGGGTGTTGGATCATTTCGTGTTGGTTCGGGTGGATTTGGTTCTTAGATTCCAATTGAGGTAAGACTTTAATGCTATTGGTTGGTTTCTCACTGGTTATGTAGCATCCTTTATGTGTTTTAAGGTTCCTAATATCCTTTGTGTAGTGCATTGATCCCTACTCATTGGTTTCGAGTCGCCAAGTCAAGGACGAATTGTCTGCGTGTGCATAGGTAAGTAAGTATATGTATGTGGATTCCCCTGTTATGTGTATAGTCAACCATGGCAATGATTATTCATGTATGGGTCTAGGTGTGCCCATGTGTATATATATAAATGCATACACAGGTGAGTGGAGACTGGTATATGCATATAAGCATATGTGCAAGGATCCCCTTGCACATGCTCATGGCCATGTAGGTGTGTGAATAGGGTCTAGGTGTCCTTGCATGTGTGTGAAGGTGCATATACCTAGTGGGGGAGCAATATATTTTAGTTATAAATCTCCAAGAGCCAAAGTTTATGACTTGGTTCCACCTTGAGGTAGGGTCCCTCTCCAAGCCTCTTTAATTCAAGAATGCTTTAAATTGAATTTAACTTATTTCTTAATTATGCTTAATTATATTAAATTGAATATCTATAATAATTTTTCTTTAATATAATTGTTTCATTTGATAAATAAAGTCATGTTTTTATAATAAAACCCCTCCAATGGAGGTGCACTGTCTGGAAAAAACTCATAGTGATAATTATGTTGATATAGTTGCTTAACTTATTGCATTTGATTTGTGCTGAATGGGTTTTATAATAAATGTTAAATATAATTAAATGATTTTTTTTAAATAAATGACATGATTTTATAATAAAACCCATCCAACCAAGGTGTGCTATCTTATAAACCAAAGAGTAGTGATATTTATTTATCTCATGTTTAAATTTGGTTTGAGTTTTCCATGTTCCTCGTGCTGGTGTTTC
This sequence comes from Viscum album, assembly GCA_963277665.1. NCBI lineage: Eukaryota > Viridiplantae > Streptophyta > Magnoliopsida > Santalales > Viscaceae > Viscum > Viscum album. Next base: position 324,145,697 of record OY728132.1, read on the forward strand.
TTTTATGGATAGTTAGTTTTTGTTTTCTTTGAATAATATAAATTGGATTATCATACTCGTTTAGCTCAAATGACATTGCCCGAGTAGGCATATGCATTGACCATGACACTTTTCTTTTCACCATTTGAATATTTTAAATTAAATTTCCATGTTTAGGTGAAGTGAATGAATTTGTAAATGGTTTGTGTCGGGTGTATGATTATTTTCTGGTGTTTCGTTTCCCTTTAAATGTTGCGTCATTGTTCCACTCACCACAACTTTCTGGAGATCCCTTTTTATAGAATATTAAATAGTTTATTTGTTCTATCATGTCCGTTGTGACCATATCTTATGGAAAAAACTGTTTGAGGTGTTTTCCTGGCCTCTTGGCCACCCCTTTGGGTGTTTACCTGAGCCCATATATCTAAAAACACTGATGGTGTCATTGTTTAACACCTGTCAGGATTATGGTGCTCCCCACCGCAAGCTTCATCTTACCACCACCAATTCATATGATTTAGAATTTTTAATTATCAATATGTGAATTGGAATTGACACAATTGAAACGTGAATTGATAATGTAGCATGTAACTGTATAATTGGTATGAAATTAGAAAATACACAATGTTATATTGATAAGAACTAGTATTTGACATAATGGAATATGAGGAATGAGAATTGGTAATTTTAATGAATTAAAACATGTGTCATATGTCAAAATATTTGTCATGTTTTGGTGTTTTGTTAGGGGTTTTTCTCTTGGTTGTTCTTGATGCATGGTTATATAATACCTGGAATGGTTACTTCACACTTATCATTATTTATTCTCCTTGGGAATGTAATCTTTTCTATAATGAGAATTCACATAAAGTCCATTAACCCATGGAAGATGAGAGATATCCCTAGAATTGGTAATGTGTGTTAGGTCAGTGGTCCATGGAATGGGTAATATACCTTTTCATAATTACTTGTCAAGGAAATCATCCTAGATAATGGTAGGCATGGATAGAAATATATGGAACTCTATTGAATCAAGTTTGGCATACCCTGGGTGTCAACCTAGAGCTCAAGTGTTGGCAGGATAATTTTATGTTTAACATTAAATTAATGAATTCATGAAAATCAATATCATACTATTACATGAAATATAAATTCATCATGGAATTCAGTATAGAGGATGATGTCTTTAATGGATCATGAAGGTTAATTCATAGACCTGAAATATTTATCCCCTACATAGTAAGGAGATGATATAGCTAGGGAGAAATTTTTTCAGCATGGAATTCAGTATGATATCATTTCACAGGTTAATTCCCTTTTTGTGAGATTTTTTTATTTGATGAATCATGATCTCATCACTAAAGATAACCCAATGGAGGCCCCGATTCAGGGGAAATATGTTTCAATATGATGATCTAGGAGTTCCACCTAAGGTGTCAATAATCATTGATATTAAGATTTCCACCAAGGATGCAGTGGTAAGATCAACTTGTGACTTATGCCACAAGTATCTGGACATAATTCTAATTAATTTTATTAAGAATTGTAGGGTTGAACATAAGCTATTTTGGTGTCCTTTTTCCATAGTGGAGTACTGATCGTTTGATAAGATGGGTGCTATATAGAAGTTCTATAGGAGCACTTAGCAGCTGATCATTGGAAGTGGATCATGGCAGGAACCTGCTACTTGGAGATTCTCTCCTACCCCTAAGTAGATAGGTTTATGGAGTTCTATTAGTCACTTGGGTTGGGGTAGGGGACATGGAACCCCAACATAGGAGTAGTGGTGTCACTAGAATGGAAAACTATAAGGGTGTCAATATAGATACCAGGGAAGAGGGTAATGTAATATCTATATTGTTGAGTATACTCATAACAATCAAGTGAACAAGAAATACATGCATGAAACAAACACAAGAAAAACATAATCACAACACACATAATATTATGTGTCTATGACCCCACTCCTTTCAGAACCTTCACTTTCAAAATTCTACCAACAAGCTTCCACAATCCTAGAGATTTCCAGTACATTGAACTATAGAAATATAATTAGAAATCACCTCTATCCATAATTTTTATCTTTTATAAATTTTGACATAAATCAAACTGGTATACTCACATTGAAATAATCACTCAGTGAAACCAAATCATGTGTAGTCCTTTTCTCCCACTACATTTCATTTTGGTTCCGATCATGATACCTCTATTTTTTTAAAGAACCTTATGATACTTTGATAAGAAACATTCTTGTGACTTTGGAGGTGGGGGTGTAGTGGTATGGGGGATGGGGGGGGGGGGCTGTAAGTGGAGTGGGGGGGGGGGGGGTCTGTGGATTGGGGGGTGGGGATATAGTAGAGTGGGGGGGGGGGCTACAGTGGAGTAGGGTATTGGGAGGATGAATTGGAGTGGGGGATGGGGGGGGGATATAGTGGAGTAGGGACTGGGTTGAGGGTTGCAGGGGACATGGGGGGTGCAGTAGGGGGGGCTGTAGTGGGGGGAGGGGGTTGCAGTGTAGTAGGGGATGGGGGGATGCAGTGGAGTGGGGATTGGGGGGATGCATTGGAGTGGGGGATGGGGGGGACTGCAATGGAGTGGGGGATGGGGGGAGGACTGCAGTGGGGGGGGGGGGGTGAAGTGGAGTAGGGTATGAGAAGGTGGGATGCAGTGGAGTGGGGGATAGGGGGACTGTAGTGGAGTGGGGGGGGGGTCTGTGGATTGGGGGATGGGGGGGGGGGGGTGGGGGGTTGTGGAGTGGGGGATGGGGTCAGTGAAGTGGGGGATGGAGGGGGGGGGGTGGAGTGGGGGATGGGGGGGGTGCAGTGGGGGGGGGGGGGTGCAGTGGGGGGTGCAGTGGGGGGTGTGCAGTGGAGTAGGGTATGAGGGTGGGATGTAGTGGAGTGGGGAATGATGGGACTGTAGTGGAGTGGGGGATAGGGGGACTGTAGTGGAGTGGGGGGGGGGGGGGTGAAGTGGGGGTGGGGGGTGCAGTGGAGTAGGGTATGGGGGTGGGATGTAGTGGAGTGGAGGATAGGGGGACTGCAATGGAGTGGGGGGGGGGGGTCTGTGGATTGGGGGATGGGGGGAGGGGTTTGTGGAGTGGAGGATGGGGTTAGTGAAGTGGGGGATGGGGGGGGGGGGGGTGGAGTGGGGGATGGGGGGGGGGGGGTGCAGTGGAGTGGGGGATGGGGGGGACTGCAGTGGAAACCTTCAACTACTTTCTAAAGATACTACCTTCACACTTCCCATCCTTAATTTTTTTATCCACAACCATGGAACAATGTGAAATTTTCCATGCACCATCTATGAATGATTTATAAAAACATACATCATCCATTTCCAAGGAAAATTAAGTCTTCTTTAATCATGGTATGCACTACACACACCTTAACTCAAACATACTTCTATTTCCCATCTGCAAGGATATGTCACCTTTTTCTATAATTTTTAGAGAAAGATGATCTATAAAATGAACCTTTCCATATATTTTCTAAGTATAGTTCTTCATACTTCCCCTATTATATGTTAAGTGAAGTGAAGATCGAGAGTCTATAACTAATACTCAAGAGAATTAGAGATACTAAACAACACAACACTATTATCATCTAATATAAGATTAAGAAATCCACATTTGAAAGTGTATCTTCTATAATTCAATCTCTGCTCATTGAAATCCTTTTTCAGGTGTCCTTTCTTCCCATAATGCCAACACATGGGACCATCTTTCTCTGAGCTACTCTTACTCCAACATGTTTTTATTTCCTTTTTCTCTAACATTTTTGTGTTGTGGAACTCTCTCCTTATTTACACACCATATGAATTTCTAGAAGGTGCCTCCTTTCAATGAAGTTCTTAATTCTATATCAGGTCTTTAATGTTTGCAAATACCTGGTTAGTTTTTCTTCTTGAATTACTCACTATGGTTTCCATCACATCCCAATGTTTTAAAAGGTTCAGACTCAAATGTATACTACTTTCCATGATTGGTTAGTCACCCCAGTTGCGGATTATCCACTATAAACCCAAGTGTTTACACTAAGGACCTCTCAATCCTATAAGAATAGAGACCCAATATTCTCCTACTCTAGAGTCCCACCAATGAATGCATCTTCCCAATAAACAATAAAAAGGTATGACTAAAATAAAAGAATATATCCCTAATCTCTAAGTTTATTATGAACTACTTGATGTAGATACCCCTACATGAACACACTGGACAACCTAGTCTACTCATGAACACAATCTTCAAGATCTTTATTATCTTAGAGGAATGATTAGATCTACTCGTCTCAAATACTCACATCATTTCTTCAACTATATGGGTCTCTAAACCCCTTGAACACTCATGAATAGAGATACCCTCTTTCTTAAATGAATCTTGACTTCAATATCTTCTTTCATTGTTGTGCATTTTTGTGAACTTGGAATTTTTCAGTTTTTTTGATTTTGAGTTATTTCCATTTTCTTTATGGTTTGGTTATGATGGATCATGGTATACTGTTTGTGTTTTCATTGTATAGGGTTAATTTTAAATGGAAAAATTTAAATGGGAAATTTTAAAAATACATTGATTCTTATAGAAAAATTGGGAATACTTTTATAATGATACTTTTATTTGGAAAAGTGTCTAAAATGTTTTGGATTTAAAATTATAACCTATTTTTGAATTTGTTTTCAATTCTATTAGAAAAAGGGATAGTGTTAATTATTTTCAAGGTTTTAAAGTGATATTAATAAAGCACAATTAGAATCTTTTAAAGTATTTAAGCTTAATGTACTTTTAAAATAAATGATTTTTAACTATTTGAATGTTAGAAATGTTTTACCAAAATTTATAATTGTGTTTAAATGATTTGATAAAAAATAATTTTTCTTTTATTAGATGAGTTTTTCAAAACCTCATGGGTCAAAATGATGTTTTAATGAATGAAATTTCTTTTTTAAATAATTTTTGATAAAACCATGTTGGATTAAATAAGTGAATTTGGATTACTTATTCAATGAAGTAAAAGTCCATATTGTTATATTTTTATGAATTTATAAAGTATTGAATTTTAGTTTTATTTAAATGATATCTTGGGATTACTTATTGATCTATTTTATGTCTCATGGGGCCAAAGTCTTAAAGTCCATTTTGATGGTGTTTTGTTTCTTGTTTTAAAGTATATCCCCATTTGGATTTAATAGATTCTTTGGTTGATCAAGATCTTCTTGGGATGGTTGTTTTTTTGCTTTAGTCTTAGATCTTTTTGTTTTTCCTCTCTTTTCCTAATGTGAGAATTATTTATGAGAGTTCCAAAACTTGAATCCTCCTTATTTCTCTAGGTAACAATATTCTTAGGATTAATTGGTTTTGGTACTAAAGGTTGAGGATATTTTTATCCATCTTTAGATTTATGAGTCTCTTAAGGTTATTTTTATAACTATCCTACTAAAGGGTCCTAGTTATAAGTGGTGGAAGTATATCATCCAGACTAAGACAGAAAAGGACTATTCTTGTAAAAGTTTCAATGCATGGTTCATTTAGCATTATTTCATAATGAAGTGAAGGTACTGATGGCTATAAAATTTCTAGGCTCCAGTAAAGAGATGAAATAGTGTTCAAGTACACAAATCATTTTATCCAGTTAGTTCCGTACATTCCTAATCTAAACTTGGAAAATTCCTTAATGTCTTGGTAGTTTGAGTAAAGTCCTTGATCAGACTTATCACTAGCTATTTCTTCCTTTGGACTCTACTTCTATAGAGTGGTTGTGAGATAAGCTATCAATTTTGATGCAATATTAGTAGAATCACCAGAGGTATTTCATGTTTCTTCTATTCTTGGGTGTGGTGGAGGAATCTCTAATAAGGGAAAAGGAAGTGCTATGTCATACCCTATAAGTGGTGTTTTAAAAACTATATTTTTTTTATCACTGATTTCTTCTAGGATAAAATACTTGGTTTTATATCAGTGCCAAAAAGCAGGACATAAGATATTTTTTTGTTAGGATCAGCAGAGGTATTTATTGTTAGACTACCAGATGGAATCTAAAAAATGTGAATATATTAGGTTACATGAATCAATTTAGACTACCAGATGGAGTCTTTGGGATACTGAATCCATTGAGGTGATTAATATTTGTTTTGTTATATTGGTTAATATCTTAACTATCCAGAATGAAATTTTTGTTGTACTGGGAAAACAGGAAGGCTGCTGTGTACTGGCTGGAAGCCTGGTGTATACTGGATGCTCCAGGAAGGCTGCTATAGCAGGAAGGAAGGATGCTGTGTAATAGATACTGTAGGAAGCCTGCTTGGTACTGGTTGTCCTGCTGTGTGTGTATACCAATGGTTCAACTGAACCATTGGTATTAAGTATGTAAAGCTGTATACCAATGGTTCAACTGAACCATTGGTATTCAGTAATCAAGATATGTATACCAATGGTTTAATTGAACTGTTGGTATTAATGTGTACCAACGGTTCTTTGAACCATGGGTATTAAGTAAATAAGTGGTTTATACCAATGGTTCAACTGAACCGTTGGCATTTAGTAGTATCTAAGCATGAGTAACAGTTCAAAACTGTTGGGATAAAGGTATACCAACAGTCGAATACCATTGGTATAAATCTATCCCAAGGGTTTCCAACCATTGGTATAACGACCCATACTTTACATACATTGTTAATACTTCAAAATTGAAGAAGACTTATTACAACATATGACAAAACCACAAAGGACCGTATAGGTATAGTGTCTTTAGAAACTGGGAAACATAAAAAACTAGTTCATAAATCTTCTATAGTGTCTCCCATTTATTTCATCATATCTAGGGTCCCTTTTAGCATATTTTACTTAATATCAATCTTCCTGACCTGGGGCAAAGAAAACATACAAAAAGGGTGAGCTCAAATGCTCAGCAAGGGAAAATAAAGGAAATAAAAATCATATCATATCTTTTTGAAAATCATAACCTGCAAAAGAGATCATAATATCTTAACATGGAATAAATCATAGAAGTGAAAATGAGATCCCCATAATCATAACATAAAACTTGAAACTTTGTGGCATGCACACATAATCATGGAAAATCATTTCTTGTTAGTCATGACTCATTGCCAAGACTATCTTAGCGGACAAAGTCCATTTATGAACCGAGTTCACTCCTCGTTTCAGTCCTGTATCACTGAACCGAAATAACCTTCCGTTCCAGCCATGTCTATCTCATGAGATATAAATCTTTACCCAATGCATTGTAGGGAGATATAGGTCCCACCCATCTTATAATGAATCCTTTCTTATGTGTGCCACATAATCATAAATCATACATCATCGCATAACACATGTAACAAAAATGGGATTCTTGAAACATCATGACATCATAAAACAAATCATATAAGGTAAATGACTTCATAAAAATAAATTCCTCAAAACATAATCAAATCAATGTAATAATAGGGATAAAAACAGAACCCTATATTATCTTAGATGGAAAATAATTTTGATAAAACATTTGAACTCCATTCTTGAGGAAAATATCCTTTCTACTTCAAAAACACTTTTCTTTTCTTAACATGTCATACAATTATAAACTAAAAGAAGTTGATTAAAAATAAACTTGAAAACTTATAAAGGAAGATTCTTGGAAATAATGTTTTAAAAATCCATTCTTGCCGTATAAGTTAAAAAAAACATTCTTCGTACTTTTGTCGGAAAAGTCAAAAAGTACCTCGTACGAAAAACGACAAAAGATTCCTTTAATATCTTTTACTAAAAACTCACTGAAGGGTAAAATTGGATATAAAATATTGTAGAAGGATGGAAATAATATTACATATTGAGGGAACATGGATGTGGATGATAAAATACACCCCAGTAATTACCAAAGTAAAAACAATCTCGGATAAAAGTGAGATTGTGATATTTCCCTTACCTTAGGTCCGATTTTCTTTGTACATGTCCGAAGCTCCTGTATAATGGTTTAAATAATGTCATTGAATTATTCCAGAATCATACATATTGATATGATATCATATATGGTCATATTCTTAGCTTCTTATTAGTAATATTTCATTTTTACTTGTTACTCGGGTCTTTATTGCCTTTTGTTCTTATGCGTGTTTTGCTGAATAAATTCTTATTCTTCTTTTAAGGTTATAGATACCTTATATCCAGAATGGTATTAGTGTAACATATATCATATTTATTCATTCAATTCATTTATATAATTACTATGTAATTATGATCATGTAGAACGAGTCACATCACATCGTGGAGACGGTATTCCGTACGTACGCACGAGCGACGATATTGTTCCCATGATCGTGGAATTGTATTTAAGTGTATTTATACTATTTCATTATCAATATCACTTTATAATAATTATATATAGTTACTCATTACACCATTATACCCATCCTTGTAAGGTGATGGTGGAAAATAGAGTACACCACGGCGTGGAGACGGTATTCCGTACGTACGCACGCGCGGTGATTTCATTTTTCCGTAGGATGGATAGAAGGTGAATTAGGGTTGTTTCATATTTATAATAACATATCAGTATGTAAGTAATACTGATGTTATTAATTTATCATGAAACAACTAAAGAAGAAGAAGTTGAAGAAGAAAGAAATTGAAAAGATCGGTAATGGATATTACCTCTTCTTTGAAACGCCTCTTTGAATCCTCCACTTAGGGAACTAAGATTGGTCTTTGAAGAAGACAAGGACCTCTAGGATTATTCTAGGGAAGTGGATAAGGGATTTTTGTAGGGTTTGGCCGAGCTTGAGTGCTCAAATTGGTGTGAGGAGGAGGGGGAGGAGGTGCCCTTTTATAAGGGAGGAGAGGGGCACCTTAGGAATACCTCAAAATATTATTTTATATTAAAGTCAAAATCAGTTTATAATGGTTCCAAAGGGTCTTATTTCGAAGGTAAAGTGGGTATGGGTCGAAATCCTATCAACCAATAAGATTTAGACAAGTTTAGGTTATTATTTTAACCTTATCAATTAGATTTAACTCTAAGTTAAATAATTTAACTTTTACCGTGACTTTTTGTTTTCTTACACTATATGGTTAATACACTTACTATAACATGCCAAACGAACCCCAAGTTGTATATTATTAATATATATATCCTTATCTAAGTCATTTGGCCGAACCTTAGATTTTTAGGAATAAAATAACAATTAATAATATAATATTTGATTTAAAAACTATTTTGTGTCAATTTTGACACTATTTGATATATGATTTTTGTGAAAGTCATAATAGAATTATATGTTCGAACCAAGTTGATTAAATCAACAATAATATATCATAGTAACCTAGAAAATTAGTGTAATTCATAAAAAGTCTAAAATTACATTTATTTGAGCATTTATAACATCAATTATGTTAACATTTCCTTAAAAGGGTAATTACTACATCATCGTTGTGTCATAAATAAATTAATTTATTTAAAGTCTAAAAATTATAAATAAAATATCATTATGTAGGAAATCTTTTTAGATTTCTAATGAATATTTATTGTCGAATTTATCTTATGTATAAACCCATATTAAAAATGTTTTAGTTATTAAACTTTGATTTTAACTATTTTAACTATTCATTAAATAAAATAATATTAAATGTCATAATCTAATCCAAGTGGACCTAAATGGTCATATTATATTCATAAGGTTGTTTTTGGTCGAATTACACTTATACAATAGAATTAGTACATGTGTTAGGGTAATAGTAATATCATATTTACCCTTAGTTACCCTATTTACTATTAACCGCGGTAAAAAAAGTAAAAAGTTACTATTCACCAAAAAATTATTTTTATCTCATTGAACCACATTTTACTTACTGATATCAACCATGTCTGTCGGATTTTCTAAATTCCATTCATAGAAGCGGTAAAATTAAGTTTTATGCAAAATTCAGTTTTTAACCTACCACTTAGTGGTTTCACTATTCATCAAAAATTGAAAGTTTTCAGAAAAATACCAAAATTTCACCCTAGGCTAATTTCGGTATTCCGAATCCAAAAATGAGGTCCATTTTGAAAGATAAATTTCAAAAAGTGGTTATTAATATTCATAATGGCTATTTTAAATAATTTTTTAATAGCATATCGTCGTTTAGTGAAACTCGGTATTGCGTACAACGCAAGCTATCGAGGAAGGTCGCGATTGCGTGTAAAGTAAGCCAAGCTAGTGTGTAGTGAAAGATTCCTTTGATGATATATATATAACATAAAAACATAATATTACTCATAAAAATCTCGGGTGTTACATTCTACCCCCCTTAAAAAGAATTTCTCCCTCGAAATTCGTCACTTTGTAACAAACAGATGAGGGTACTTCTCCTCATCATATCCTCAAGCTCCCATATAACTTCTTCAAGTTGGTGGTTCCTCCATAAAACTTTCACCAATCGAGTGGTCTTGTTTCGTAGGACTTTTTCGCTACGATCCAGAATCTCTATCGGTTGTTCTTCATAAGAAAGATCTTGCTCCAGCGGTTCAACTTCTGAGCTGAGTACATGTGAAGGATCAGGTATGTACTTTCTCGGGAGAGATACATGGAACACATCGTGGAATTGAGAGAGATTCAGTGGAAGAACCAATCGGTAAGCTACCTTTCCAACACGATCCAGTATTTCGAAAGGACCGATATATCTAGGGCTCAACTTCCCCTTCTTTCCAAATCTCATAACCCTCTTCCAGGGAGATATTCGTAAGAACACTTTGTCACCCACTTCAAACTATAGGTCTTTTCTTCGGTTGTCGGCATAACTTTTCTGTCGACTCTGAGCTGCACTTATGTGTTGTTGAATAGATCTGACCTTTTCTGCCATTTCATCAACGAGATCAGGTCCTAATAGCTTTCTTTCCCCAACTTCATCCCAGCAAGTCGGAGTCCTGCATTTCTTTCCATAGAGAGCTTCATAAGGAGCCATCTGAATACTGGAGTGAAAGCTATTATTATAAGAAAATTCCACCAAAGGTAGGTGTTGATCCCAACCTCCTTTGAAATCCATAGAGCAAGCTCTCAACATATCTTCTTGGGTTTGAATTGTTCTCTCAGACTGACCGTCTGTCTGAGGATGATAAGCAGTGCTAAAACTCAACTCTGTATCCAGAGTATGCTGAAGACTTCGCCAGAACTTCGAGGTAAATCTCGGATCCCGATCAGATATAATAGAAAGTGGTACTCCATGCAATCTTACCACTTCCTTTACATATATCCTGGCAAGCTGATCTAGAGAGAAATCCTCTCTAATAGCAATGAAGTGTGCATACTTTGTAAGACGATCAACTATGACCCAGATAGCATTATTGCCTTTGGATGTTTTAGGAAGTCCTGTGACAAAGTCCATAGTGATGTTTTCCCATTTCCATTCGGGCATGGGTAATGGTTGTAACATCCCCTTAGACTTCTGTCTCTCAGCTTTAACTTGTTGACAAACCAAGCATCGAGAGACATATTCAGCAACATCTCTTTTCATGCCATCCCACCAGAAGTACTCTTTCAGGTCCCTATACATCTTCGTGCTTCCAGGATGAATAGAGAATGAAGAACTATGAGCCTCATCCAGAAGCTCCTTCTTTAATTCGGGGATGGGAGGAACACAAACCCGATTCCTAAACTTTATTATCCCATCACAATCAAGGTTGAATTCAGGAACATTTCTCACCTTCTTTTGTAACTCGACATCTTCTTTCTATGCCTCTTTAATCTTCACATGTATAGATGGTTGAACATTCATTTGAAAAAGATAAGATTTTCCCCCTTCCATTATAATTCGAAGATCCATCCTTTGTAAATCCATAAATATTGGATCTTTTGTGATCCTCATCATGGATAAACTAGCATGGTCTTGTCGACTTAATGCATCTGCCACCTTGTTTTCTTTCCCAGGGTGGTAATGGATTGAGCAGTCATAATCCTTAATCAGCTCCAACCATCTTCTTTGACGCATATTCAGCTCCTTTTGTGTGAAAATATACTTTAAACTTTTATGATCAGTATAAATATCACACCTTTCACCATAAAGGTAATGCCTCCAAATCTTTAATGCAAAGATTACCGCAGCTAACTCCAAATCATGTGTTGGGTAATTTTGCTCATGGATTTTCAACTGTCGTGAGGCATAAGCTATCACCATATCATTTTTCATAAGAACACACCCCAATCCCTTCTTGGATGCATCACTGTAGATCACAAACCTTTCTCCACTACAAGTCAGTGTGAGCACAGGTGCACTGGATAACCTTCTTTTCAACTCCTTGAAATTCTCTTCACATTCCTCTATCCAAACAAACTTAACTCCTTTCCGAGTCAACTTGGTGAGTGGATTAGATAATCGTGAAAAATCTTTTACAAAACATCGATAATATCCAGCCAAACCAAGAAAACTTCGGATCTCGGTTACTGTTGTTGGTCTCGACCATCTTTCGATAACCTCTGTTTTTGCTGGATCCACAGATATCCCCTCTTTTGAGATTATGTGACCCAAAAATGCAACATTTTGAAGCCAAAATTCACACTTGGTAAATTTGGCATAAAGCTTCTCCTTTCTCAGGGTCTTCAATATAATTCTCAAGTGATCTTCATGCTCTTCCTTGCTCTTTGAATAGACAAGAATATCGTCTATAAAGACTACCACAAATTGATCAAGATAGTCTCTAAAGACTCTATTCATTAGATCCATGAAGATAGTAGGGGCATTAGTAAGACCAAATGGCATCACTATAAATTCATAGTGTCCATACCTTGTACGGAAAGTCGTCTTTGGTATATCCTCCCTTTTGACCCTTAATTGATGATACCCTAAACGAAGATCAATCTTGGAAAAGTATTGAGCTCCGCGTAGTTGGTCAAATAAGTCATCAATGCGTGGGAGAAGATATTTTTTCTTGATAGTGATCTTGTTAAGTTCTCGATAATCAATGCAGAGTCTCATTGATCCATCTTTCTTCTTAACAAATAGAACAGGTGCTCCCCAAGGTGACGCACTAGGGCGTATGAATCCCTTATCAAGATTCTATTGGAGTTGCTTCTTAAATTCCTGCAACTCAATTGGGGCCATTCTATAAGGTGTCTTTGAAATAGGCAAAGCACCCGGTACGAGTTCTATTGAAAACTCAACTTCACGATTTGGTGGAAGACCCGGTAATTCCTCCGGAAAAACATCATCAAACTCTCGTACGATGGGCATATTCTTAATCGCGAGTTTCTCACCAACCATTTGAGATAAATAACCTTCATTTAGTGGAATCAATACCCATAAAATGGAAGAAATTTCCACTGGAAGGTTATGTTCATCCTTGCATTGATAGACGATCATAGATTGATATGGAATATGAAATGTGACTTCCCTTCTTTGGAAATTGATATGATCTCCGTATAAAGAAAGCCAATCCATGCCAAGAATCACATCGAATTCCACTAAAGGAAGGATCACAAGATTTGCAGGAAGCACTTTCCCACAAACGTCAATTGGAGAAGAATTATAAACTTTTGATGCGATTGATGTGCCATTAGGTGTTGTCACAGCTAACTCAACATCTAATTGTTGAGGTAATACGGTGATACCCTTAGAAAATTCTTCAGAAATAAAATAGTGGGTGGATCCAGAATCAAATAAAACATTTGCTACTTTAGAGTGGATGGTAAGTGTACCTTTCACCACTTCGTTATCGTACTCCACATCACTGATAGAAATTGCATGTGACTTTCCTTTGTCTTTAGCCTTAAGAGTTTGTTTACATCGACCATCATCATCAACCCTTGGATTTGGGCATTGATTGGAATAATGCCCCATCTCCTTGCACTTGAAACATTGAAGTGTAGTAGGTTAATTCTGTGTATCCCTTCCTTTGTTTGCATCATTAGACATCTTCTTCCCATTATCGCGGCATTCAAATTCCCGATGACCTTCCTTTCCACATTTGAAACATTTACTTGTCCCTTTAAGACAACTCCCTCCATGTTTCTTGCCACACTTTGAGCATAAGGGAAATCTCATCTTCTTTTCAGTGTGCTCTTTAGATTTTCCTTTGAATTCCATTTTCCTCTTCTTATCAAACCCATATGACTGATGGGTTACTCCAATATCCATCTCGACTTTGAGAGCACATCGAACGATTCCCTCGTAGCTATTGAAGTCCCTTATGGCTAACGCCCTTCGAAGACTTGGTTTTAAGCCACTAAAGAATCGATTTGATCTTACTCTCAGGTTGGATAATAATACCAGAAGCGTACCTTGCAAGTCTTGTAAAATTTGCTTCATAAGTACCAACAGATTCATCATCCCTTTGCTTTAGTTCAAGAAACTTTTTCTCCATCTTTGTTCGGAGAATACGAGGGAAGTACTTATTGAAAAATAAGTTCTTGAACTCGTCCCATTCCATGGACTCAATTTCATCCCTTTGCCTCGTATTCTTAATAAGATTCCACCATTGATCAGCATCTCCTTCCAAACGATACACTGCTAGGATGACATTATCATGTTCAGAACATTGAAGAACTGAAAATATCTTTTCAGTAGTACTAATCCATTGTTCAGCAACTAATGGATCAGTAGACCCGCTGAAAGAAGGGGGACGCTGCCTCATGAAGTATTCAACAAAATGTTGCTCCTTCCTTTGCTCGTTTGGAAGTCCTGCATGATTCATAGCTTGAGAAAGTTGTGTGATCATGGCTACAAGATTTTTCATTCCAGCTCCCATATCATTTGGTTGCTCAGGGGGACAATCATTGCATTGCCCATCGCATTCTGCATTAACACGGTTCCTTCGGGTTCCAGCCATTGACTAAAACCAAGAAGAATAGTGTGAGAAACACTAATTATAATAAGAAAACCACATAATTCAAGAATAAAATTTTCATGCTTAAGGTCTTATCCTAGGTTATTCATGGCCATTTCTAAAACACTAAGATTGTGTTCTATGCTTAGACTTATCCTTAGGGTTCTTACTAAGGCTTTCACATCCTAGTTTCCAAAGGTTGAATATAACTTTCCTCTAATACCAACTATAATGACCCATACTTTACATACATTGTTAATACTTCAAAATTGAAACACACTTATTACAACATATGACAAAACCACAAAGGACCGTATAGGTATAGTGTCTTTAGAAACTGGGAAACATAAACAACTGGTTCATAAATCTTCTACAGTGTCTCCCATTTATTTCATCATATCTAGGGTCCCTTTTAGCATATTCTACTTAATATCCATCTTCCTGACCTGGGGCAAAGAAAACATACAAAAAGGGTGAGCTCAAATGCTCAGCAAGGGCAAATAAAGGAAATAAAAATCATATCATATCTTTTTGAAAATCAGAACCTGCAAAAGAGATCATAATATCTTAACATGGAATAAATCATAGAAGTGAAAATGAGATCCCCATAATCATAACATAAAACTTGAAACTTTGTGGCATGCACACATAATCATGTAAAATCATTTCTTGTTAGTCATGACTCATTTCCAAGACTATCTTAGCGGACAAAGTCCATTTCTGAACCGAGTTCACTCCTCGTTTCAGTCCTGTATCACTGAACCGAAATAACCTTCCGTTCCAGCCATGTCTATCTAATGAGATATAAATCTTTACCCAATGAATTGGAGGGAGATATAGGTCCCACCCATCTTATAATGAATCCTTTATTTTGTGTTCCACATAATCATAAATCATACATCATCGCATAACACATGTAACAAAAATGAGATTCTTGAAACATCATGACATCATAAAACAAATCATATAAGGTAAATGACTTCATAAAAATAATTTCCTCAAAACATAATCAAATCAATGTAATAATAGGGATAAAAACAGAACCCTATATTATCTTATATGGAAAATAATTTTGATAAAACATTTGAACTCCATTCTTGAGGAAAATATCCTTTCTACTTCAAAAACACTTTTCTTTTCTTAAAATGTCATACAATTATAAACTAAAAGAAGTTGATTAAAAATAAACTTGAAAACTTATAAAGGAATATTCTTGGAAATAATGTTTTAAAAATCCATTCTTGCCGTATAAGTTAAAAATAACATTCTTCGTACTTTTGTCGGAAAAGTCAAAAAGTACCTCGTACGAAAAATGACAAAAGATTCCTTTCATATCTTTTACTAAAAACTCACCGAAGGGTAAAATTGGATATAAAATATTGTAGAAGGATGTAAATAATATTACATATTGAGGGAACATGGATGTGGATGATAAAATACACCCAGTAATTAACAAAGTAAAAACAATCTCGGATAAAAGTGAGATTGTGATATTTCCCTTACCTTAGGTCTGATTTGCTTTGTACGTGTCTGAAGCTCCTGTATAATGGTTTAAATAATGTTATTGACTTATTACAGAATCAAACATATTGATATGATATCATATATGGTCATATTCTTAGCTTCTTATTAGTAATATTTCATTGTTACTTGTTACTCGGGTCTTTATTACCTTTTGTTCTTATGCGTGTTTTGCCGAATAAATTCTTATTCTTTTTTTAAGGTTATAGATACCTTATATCCAGAATGGTATTAGTGTAAAATATATCATATTTATTCATTAAATTCATTTATATAATTACTATGTAATGATGATCATGTAGAACGAGTCACATCACATCGTGGAGACGATATTCCGTACGTATGCACGAGCGACGATATTGTTCTCATGATCGTGGAATTGTATTTAAGTGTATTTATACTATTTCATTATCAATATCACTTTATAATAATCATATATAGTTACTCATTACACCATTATACCCATCCTTGTAAGGTGATGGTGGAAAATAGAGTACACCACGGCGTGGAGACGGTATTCCGTACGTACGCACGCGCGGTGATTTCATTTTTCCGTAGGATGGATAGAAGGTGAATTAGGGTTGTTTAATATTTATAATAACATATCAGAATGTAAGTAATACTGATGTTATTACTTTATCATGAAACAACTAAAGAAGAAGAAGTTGAAGAAGAAAGAAATTGAAAAGATCGGTAATGGATATTACCTCTTCTTTGAAATGCCTCTTTGAATCCTCCACTTAGGGAACTAAGATTGGTCTTTGAAGAAGACCAGGACCTCTAGGATTATTCTAGGGAAGTGGAGAAGGGATTTTGGCAGGGGTTGGCCGAGCTTGAGTGCTCAAATTGGTGTGAGGAGGAGGGGGAGGAGGTGCCCTTTTATAAGGGAGGAGAGGGGCACCTTAGGAATACCTCAAAATATTATTTTATATTAAAGTCAAAATCGATTTATAATGGTTCCAAAGGGTCTTATTTAGAAGGTAAAGTGGGGATGGGTCGAAATACTATCAACCAATAAGATTTAGACAAGTTTAGGTTATTGTTTTAACCTTATCAATTAGATTTAACTCTAAGTTAAATAATTTAACTTTTACCGTGACTTTTTGTTTTCTTACACTATATGGTTAATACACTTACTATAACATTCCAAAAAAACCCCAAGTTGTGTATTATTAATATATATATCCTTATATAAGTCATTTATCCGAACCTTAGATTTTTAGGAATAAAATAACAATTAATAATATAATATTTTATTTAAAAACTATTTTGTGTCAATTTTGACACTATTTGATATATGATTTTTGTGAAAGTCATAACAGAATTATATTTTCAAACCACATTTATTAAATCAACAATAATATATCATAGTAACCTGGAAAATTAGTGGAATTCATAAAAAGTCTCAAATTACATTTATTTGAGCATTTATAACATCAATTATGTTAACATTTCCTTAAAAGGGTAATTACTGCATCATCGTTGTGTCATAAATAAATTAATTTATTTAAAGTCTAAAAATTATAAATAAAATATCATTATGTAGGAAATATTTTTAGCTTTCTAATTAATATTTATAGTCGAATTTATCTTATGTATAATCCCATATTAAAAATGTTTTAGTTATTAAACTTTGATTTTAACTATTTTAACTATTCATTAAATAAAATAATATTAAATGTCATAATCTAATCCAAGTGGACCTAAATGGTCATATTATATTCATAAGGTTGTTTTTGGTCGAATTACACTTATCCAATAGAATTAGGACATGTGTTAGGGTAATAGTAATATCATATTTACCCTTAGTTACCCTATTTACTATTAACCGCGGTAAAAAAAGTAAAAAGTTACTATTCACCAAAAAATTATTTTTATCTCATTGAACCACATTTTACTTACTGATATTAACCGTGTCTGTCGGATTTTCGAAATTCCATTCACAGAAGCGGTAAAATTAAGTTTTATACAAAATTCAGTTTTTCACCTACCACTTAGTGGTTTCACTATTCATCAAAAATTGAAAGTTTTCAGAAAAATACCAAAATTTCACCCTAGGCTAATTTCGGTATTCCGAATCCAAAAATGAGGTCCATTTTGAAAGATAAAATTTCAAAAAGTGGTTATTACTATTCATAACGGCTATTTTAAATAATATTTTAATAGCATATCGTCGTTTAGTGAAACTCGGTATTGCGTACAACGCAAGCTATCGAGGAAGGTCGCGATTGCGTGTAAAGTAAGCCAAGCTAGTGTGTAGTGAAAGATTCCTTTGATGATATATATATAACATAAAAACAAAATATTACTCATAAAAATCTCGGGTGTTACAATTGGGATAGGGATTACCCAATGGTTCAAGTTGAACCGTTGGTATATATCAATTTCAATATCACTATACCAATGGTTCAACCTGAACTATTGGTATAGGGCTATTGTGACTCCCAACACCCCAACGATTCATAAAACCATTGGGATAGGTTATCCCAATGGTTTTGGGGCCTATACCAACAGTTTAAAACCATTGGTATAGTATAGTTTTATAGTAGTGTGGTCATCATGACGAAAGATGTATGCCACTCATTCCAGAACAAGTTTCTACGATAGAAAATAAAAGAAAGTTGAAAATAATAAAGTTGAGGAAATAATTTTTGTTATTGAGTCAGCTTTTAAAGAAAGTAAAAGGAAAAAACCATGGATACTTGATATTGGTTTCTCTTCACATATGACAGGTGATACAAAAATCTTGAAACATGTTGAAATTCATGATATAGGAACAGTTACCTTTCCCAATGAAAGTTCCTTAAAAATTAGAGGAATTGAAACAACTGAGATTGAAGCCAAAAAGTTGAAATCTAAGGAATTTTGATTTTTTATGGGATAAAACATAACTTACTTAGTGTAAGTCAACTTTGGGATGATAGAAAAGAATTTTTTTTTATAAAATATTTTTTTATCATCAAAAGTGTGAAAGATGTAAAATTAATTAAAAAAATAGAAATAACCAATAGTAATCTCTTCCAAATAGGAGAATTCAATAACTCATGTTACTTGAGTGCAGAAGATGAAAAAAAATTGTGGCAACAAAGACTTGGGAACCTTGGACAGAAAAGTATAAACAAACTTTCTAAAGTTGATTCCATTCAAAACATACCAAAATTTAAAATAATAGAAAATGATATTTGTGTAACTTTTCAAAATGACTACACTCCCACTAAACCATTTGTAGACACAAGGTTCAAATTCATTCTTTATAAAACTAAGTTTTGTAATGGCTTCATCAAAATGAATTTTCCATGACCTGGATGCTTGTTTTAATCCATAAATGGATTTATGAAACTTTCATATCTTACTGGAATCCTTTGGAGTCACAAACCCTTCAGCTTGTATCATGTAGACATCTTCCTGAAGGTTCCTGTTAAGTAATGATGTTTTGAAATCCATTTTCCAAATCTCATAGTCATGGTAATAAGTAATAATCAATATAATTTTGATGGATTTTAGCATCGCAATTGGTGAAAAGGTTTCATCATAGTCAATGACTTAACACTATTTGAACCCTTTTGCAATCAGTCATGACTTATATGTACTGACTTATCCTTCCATATCTAGTTTCTTCTTGAATACCCATTTTAAACCAACAGAATTTACATCAATTGGAGGATCTACCAAAATCCAAACTTGGTTTTGGTATATGGAATCCATTTCAGATTTCATGGCTTCTTTAAAATTGGAAACATCTATGCCTCTTACTACTTCCTTTTAGGTTAGAGGATGATTATTATCAACTAATAATGAGTCACCATCCTCGGTAATTAGAAAACCATACCATTCCGGTTATATAACCTCTCTTGTACTCCTACGCAGTACTTGTGTCTCTCGAACAGATCTTTCTTCCATGGGGGTTTGTAGAATCTGCTCCTATACCAACTCTTGTGTACCTTGATCCTCGACTTCATAGAATTCTATCTTGCTCCCACTATCTCTTATGGAGATGTGCTACCTCTCAAGGAACATGGTGTGTATTTCCACTATAACCTTTTTTTATGAGGGTTCATATAGGTAATATCCCCTTGTTTCCTTGGGGTATCCTATAAAGGTACACCTTGTGCCTTAGGGTGCAAGTTTGTTACCTGAAGAGGCCTTAACAAACACTTCTATACCTCACACATGTAAATTTGATAACATGACTTTTCTTCCACTCCAAAGCTTGTATGTAATACCATTTATCGATTTAGTTGGTACTTGGTTTAATATGTGTGCTTCTGTTTGTAACTCATATCCCTAAAAGGATAATGGAAAACTTGCATGACTCATCATTGATCTCACCAGGTCCAATAAGGCGCGGTTACTCCTTTCTCTTACACCATTCCACTGAGGCGTGTAAGGAGGAGTGAGTTGGGATAAGATCCCAAACTCCCGTAAGTAATCAATGAAGTCTTGATTAAGATACTCTCCACCTTGGTCTAAGCAGAGTTTCTTAATATTCTTACCAAGATGGTTCTCAAATTCATTATTTTATTCCTTTAACTTATTAAAATAATCCTACTTATACCTCATTAAGTAGATATATCCATATCTACTAAAATGATCAGTAAATTTATGAAGTATGAGTACCCACCCCCTATTTCAACTGGAAAAGGTCCATACACATCGGTATAAACTAATTCAAGAAGCTCTTTGGCCCTTTCACCTTTACCACTAAATGGGGATTTGATCATTTTTCCTTGTTTACACGCGTGACATACACCAAGTGGTTTTAGTTCAAAAGAATCTAAATATCCATCTTGATGTAATTTTGTCAGGCATTTATCATTTACATGACCTAACTGGTGATGCCAAAGTTGGGTGTGGTATGATTCATGTGAAGTATCTTTATTATCGATTTTCCATTACTTGGTTTGTGTAATCCAACATGTAAAGACTGTTGTTTAAATGTGCCCTATCAAAACAAATTCTATTTTTGTAAAAGAAGCAAAATTCATTTCCAAACTTGAAAAAAATCCATCTGTATCTAGTCTGGATACAAAAATAATGTTTTTGGTCATATAAGACACATAATAAAAACCCTTTAACATAAATATCATCCCATTCAGAAACATGAGGTGGTAGTCCCCAACAGTTATAACAACAATTCTAGCTTTATTGGCTGCTCATAGATCTACCTCCCATTGGTCAATTTTCCTGAATCTACTTGGTTCCTATATTTGAATACATATGTGATAACCACAAGCTATATCCAATACCCAATTTATAGAAATAGATAAATTTCACTTGATAACAAACACACCTGAAGATTCCCCTTGCTTTTTTGACTGGGTGCAGTTTTTCTTCTAGTGGCCCTTATTTCCACATGCAAAACAAATAACTTCCTATTCCCTTGCCCCCTTGATATTTCTTTTCTTGGAAGGGTGTAAATAATCTTTGGGATTAAATCTCTTCACCTTCCCTTTACTCTTATTCAATTTAAGGATAGAAGGATTTTCGTGATTCATATCTTTGTCCACTTGGAGAACGAGGATAATAATATAAGATAGAGACTTATCAATGTTGTTCATATTGAAATTAACAACAAAACTGGAGAATCTCTGAGGGAGTGATGTAATAATGAGATCGGTACCCAGTTCTTCAGGGAGTTTAAACCCTAGAATCTCCAGATTCTCAATGTATCCAATGACTTGAATACGTGAGGCCCATCTGGGGAACCCTCTCCAAGATTACTCTAAAATAGTGCCTTGGATATCTCAAACCTTTCCTATCTTTCTCTCTCCTGGTAAAGACCACAGAGGTGCACGAGCATGCTATACGTATCCATGTTTTTGTGAGACTTCATGAGTTCACTATACATTAATGAAAGCACAAAACATTGAACATCGACTGTGTCATTCATATATTTCTCATAGACTAGAAAATTATTATCACTCGCCTCTTTGGTAGGTGGATCAGGTAATGCTGACTCCAGCACGTAAGACTTATGTTCATGGAGTAGAACAACCCAAAGGCATCTAAACCATTCCTAGAAGTTACTATAGGCGAGAATGTTGTCTTTATCCATAATTGATCGCATGGATAGTGTGGTTACGCTTTTCATTTTATTCTATAATTAAAAGATCAGATTATTAGTACTTTCTTGATTACAATTTATGAGAAATAATAAATTAATTTTATTAAGTCTCCCACTATTTTATCAAGTCCCGATGACCTTCACCATTGAACTCAGGATGTCTAGTTTCTTGGAAATTCTAGTGGCAAGGATCTATATTCCCATTTGCATAACCCTAACAAGGGTTATTCAATCTATTTGAAGGTATTTAGGTAGGAAGGTCTTTTCCAACATCGGGCTTGCATCTCCTTGATCCGTTGAATGGACCCCCAATCCTAAAATCCTGACTTGTATTTCCTCAACACTTGCCTCAAATATTACACCAAGTCTAGCAATGGATACTCCTATTGTTGTAATATGGTTAAGTCAACCTGAAAATTTCCTAAGGACTTCCTGTATAAAAGTAAGTTTCCCAACAAGGGTTGTTCAAACACATAGTTTTATTGAGTATTACCCTTAATTAAGTAACAGAAGGATCAGTTTGACTTAATATTTTATTGAGGGATTTTTATCTCTTATTAATAAATTGATTATTATATTTATCACATGCTTGTTAATATTAAGTGGAACTTACTTAAGTGATTAACCATGTCTTGATAATATTTACACATAAGCCTGGTTTATTTTAGTTCCATCTTGCATGCTTATTTAACTCATTAATTATGTGATTGTAATAACACATCCATAATGATAAACCATGCGACTGACAGAAATAAAATAAAGTAAAGGGAATGATCATGAGCTTTTCTAATGATTAGTTTATCTAGAAGTTGATAAAATAACCCTGGCCTTGGGGAGAAACACCTTGAACCTTTTGGGTTTGTGTTTATATCTTTCCACCTATCTACCATTGTATCTCCTGAGGTTGGTTTTGTCTCAGCTCCAGCTTGAACCGCCTCCACTAGCTTGGGAGCTCCATCCATTACATATGCTTTTTAACTCATATGTAGGTGAGGGGTAAAAAGGGGGCTTACAAAAAAGAAATTATGGGCACATGAGCCCTACATATTAATGAGGAGAGATGACCCGCATGCCAAAAATTTAATTTTAAAAAAAATTAAAAGGAACCAATCACATACAAATGTCTGGTCTAGCTCATGATCATCCACATACATGCAAAGAATTACAAAATTAATAAAACTAGAATTCAATTATTTAATCATTATCATCAAGACAAATCACGCTCAAATCGATTAATTATTATATTTAATTAATCAATCTTTTTATATTAATCCATTTTAAAAATTTTCTTGAGATTACCATCCTTGTACATAAGTGTACCTTGGAGGTAACCTGCTGAATAACTATTTGAATCTACCCAAAATGTATTATATTTGTATACTATTTTACTCTTTTGAAATATGGAATACATGATGCTTTAATGCATATAATAAAAACCTTTAGTACGATTTATACATGATAAGTAGTTCTGAACATTACACAAACATTAAAGTTTTAACTTTGTGTAATTTGGTAAAGTACACGACGTGTAGTACCTTCACCGTATTTCATGAAGTACATGCCTAGGGACTCGGCATGTGAGGGGTACTTTAGATATTTCAGAGTACACAGTGTGTACAGTGGGATACACACTATGTTGTCTCCATGTTACACAGTTACCAGTCAGCTAAATCCATGTATGGGATACACATATTGGCCCCTAACCTGAAGGGACTACATGCTGTGTCCAACAGGACACACAATGTGTAATCTGGTAAGAGTGTTCCTATCTATCACAGTCAACATGCGGTGTAAAATAAATTACACCACATGTAATAAATGCAAACGACTTGATTAATTTCTGAATTACTCCCAATGCACCGAACATGACTACAAAACATGTAGTATAGATTACACAATGTGTATGGAAGAGAACACGATGTGAAATTTTGAACACACGGTATGTACTTTCATGTCACATGGACAGAATCGTCGATGCCTCCTGATGAGTTCCTCGCTTTAATTTTAATCCAAAAATTATTTGTTTCTGTTAGATCTGTGAGAAATAAAAGAATAAGAATAGATCTTGAAATCCAGATTACAATAACGATTAACCTTGAATTGAAAAACAAAATTATTAAATCATAAATCATCAACAGATTATTTAAATAATTATAAATGATGATGAACCTCCCTCTGATACAACTTTAAGGATCCAAACATAGCAGAAGCATGGTGGTTTGGAGGGCCCAACTTTTCCTTTTCTGTAATCAATGACCAATATGGGATCAATATGATGATAAACGCTAGTATCTATAGATTAAGATCAAATATCTAGAAAAAATAAGAAAAGGGTGCTATCTCTTAGAGAGAGGATCTTGTGTTTCATGTTTATAATTAATTTAAATAATTTTTGTAGAAATTAAATATCAGGATCTTTGGTACTTTCTTCATTGATTATTTTGATCGTCCGAAATAACCCTTCTAGATTGCCTTGTTTCACTTGTAAGGACCCAAACTAAAATCCCTCTAGCAGTGATCCACATGTGTTTCAATGGCCTCCGATCAACGCCACTCGTTCTCTGGGTGCTAGCACGATGAAGTGAGTGCCTTGGGTCAGTCGTTCTTGATCGTCTGTTCTTTGATCTTGAAGAACGTCTCTCATTATTAAGAGTGTAGAGGATAAGATTCAAGATATAAATTGTTTTGGCTCAATAATTCTCTCACCACCGACAATTCAGTTCACCAGGTGTAATGGCACAATAGACGTACCTATCCGTTTAACGACATGGGGTTTCAGTTACAATATTTAATTATATAACAGTAATTAAATACATTCACAAAATTAGAGAAAACCCATGCTACATAATAATAATAACAACAACACCATTATTCATGGTGTACCAACTTGCAAAAAATAGAATCATAAATGAAATACCATTCCACATAATGATAACAATGTTATTATTATTTTATCTTGTGCCAACTAGTTAAATAATTATTTACCACCTTTTAAATAATTATTTTACTACCAGACTGGCCTTGGTTCGCTCGAACTCCACTTCTATTTATTGAACACCCGAATAAATAAATAAATAATGTATTCTCTTAAATAAATATTTTATTTACAAAATAGTAAATAAATATTTATTAAATGTTCAATAAAATAAATAAATATATTTTATTTAATTTATGCGATCATTTTAACTTGGAATAAAATTATTCCACAGTCTCGAGAATAATTTTTATTCCATTAATTAAATTCAAATAGAATTTAATCAAGACCACACGAAACACTTAGTGTTTAACCCTCCAGGATTCTTTCTCATTAGAATTAGGCGAGCTTGCCTAAATTCCAAGAGCATTGTCTAGTAATGGGTTAAGGCACCCAAGAGAAAGAACTTAAAGTCGTAATGACGATATCCACATACGAACGCTCACTATGTACTATAATCCCTTTGTCTCAACATCTCATCAAGCAGGTTTCATGATAGTTTCATCAAACTTTTCTCTCGATACATCTTTCTTTGACTACCTAGAATAAAATCATCATTACACTATGGCCATATAATTTAGGGATACAGTTATATTTCAATCAAAGGGCCGAGATATCAATTTCCATAAATGGAAGTGAAAAATACTTCCTCAACTTATCTATTAATAACATGTCACTCGTGACGCACCCAACATACCCTACTTCCCACCAACATATGGTGTGACAGTTTTCGTCAGTAAATCAAAGTGTGTTAGTCATGACATGCATCAATGATAATCTTAAAGTCTAAGGACCATTACACATGCTCGTAGATAGGAATATCTGATGACTCCAAAACATGTGGAATTCATACAGGTGGGTCTCTTCTTATAACCTCCCATCTTGGAGATCACCAAGTGTGAACTTCATGAGAAGAAGTTTCATCTACTTATGAGTACTTTCACCTAACGGTCTATATACTATGTGTCCCAACATAGTATGTCATCCAACCACATAACTATACTTAAGAATATTTTCATAGCACTTCAAGGCTCTCATTATAGCGGAGAATTGTTATAACCTTGTCAATGCAACAAATACTCTAGGACATAATTACATCATAGTCACACATAATAGTGAGAAATATGTAATAAGATGTTTAACATTTAAATACATTAAATATTCATGTAATCAAAGTACAAAAATTTTGTTCTAGGACACCAACTCTAACACATATGCATGAGCTTTTGCAAACTTGATTAACTCTTTCACCCCATCCTCATACTCTTTTGTCATATGATTAACATCCATCCATTTTTGATTCATATACATCCCATTTGATTCAGTAATATTAATATTCAACAAAAAAAATACACAGAAATTATGAGCTTAGAAACCATAAAAGGACATTCTTAAAGAATAATTTAAGTTATATAAATACATTATTCTAAGATAATAAGTTCTGAATAATGCGTATTGAGATTTTTTTAGTGGTGGAAATCATTGAAGGAAAGGAATGTGTGGTATCTATAAAGTTACAATAAATCTAATTAAATTTTAATCTATTGAAAAACACAGATATCAAGGATGATTTATGTAACTTTTCTATGTGGGAGTACAATAAGAGGGAGAAGTTGATGTTTATTCATTTATTCACTTGGTACGTAGCGAGATAGGTGGTGTTTTAGTAATAAAATGCTTAGTAACCAAAGATGATATTTTTTTTAGATGATGAAAAAGTTGATAGGTCCCAATCATATAGTCTTGAGAACCCATAATTTGAAGAAAATATTGAATTTAAATGAAATGAACCAAAAGTCTCACGCTGAGGTTCTTAGGCTACTAGAAAAATCGAAGAACAATCTAATTGGGGTTTCACAAGTGATTCAAATTTAAAAAATTCACATGGTTGGGATGAAGCCTCAAAGAATAAAAATGTAAATTATTATTGGGGTTAGAAGGAACAATCAAATTTAACACAAGTTAAAGAAGTGTCCAAGTGGGATCAACAAAAAACCTCATCTCAAACTAATGATTGGAGTTTAAGACCAACTACCTGGGATAACCTGAAAAAAAAAATGCATCCTCAGTGGAACCAATAAAGAGAATCAACTTTGAAAAAATTTCAAAGTGGAAACTAGGATTTAGGTTTAAAGAAAATAGAATAAGATATGGATTTTTTTAATGATGTTCATGATTCAAATTTAAGGAGTGAAAGGTTTTGATTGTAGCTTTAGAGAGAGTTTGGGAGTCCCCATAACTGGGACTAGGGTTTAAATAAAGCCGTGGTTCTATCTCAATGGGATGTTCCAATAAATTTAGCTGAAAAAATATATCAGTGACTTACATAAATCCAATTTTGGTAAGAATAAATTCAAGTGCGTAAAATATAAATAACGTACTAAAAAAAGTCCCACTTTCTAATTGTAACTGAGGTTGAAATGAAAGTAGAAGGAATCCTTAATGGGGTCATCATGGAGAAAAAACTACTATGATTGAAAATTTATAGAACTGGGGAACTATGAATGAAAAAATAGGTGAATCAACCTACTTAATAATGATCCAAAACTTTCTATTTTATATGCTCAATTTTTGTATCATTCTTACAAGAATACATTTTTAACTAAACATGAGCTTAACTTTTTGTGTTGTAAAATACCTCTCGTATATGTTCATGGGAAGAAAAATATTAAAAGGATTATGGTTCTTATGCTTGTTAATGGAAGAAAATGGGCATAATTCTTTGATTTTAATTCATAAGAACATGAAGGATACCTAGAACTTGGATTCTTCCCCCTTGCGTTTGAATTTTGATCCAAGTGTTTGCTCCAAAATTACCTCAAGACGTAGAAGGAGTGAGAAAGTTCAGTTGACTGATACTTTTCAATAGCCAAATACCATATATTATTAATTCAAATATATATCATATGATTAAATTAACATACAATATCCAAAAAAATCAGATAAAAATTGAAATCATACATGATATTTGACCACTAACAAGTATCGGTCACTAAAAATTGTAATCAAAAGAAAATCTTGAGGTTGAGAAAAATAGAGTGACCCAATAGAAGAGTGAACCAGGTGATAACCCCAATTGATAAGGACATCATTTGGACTACAGGAAGTAGTGGGTGATAATGGTGGAATATTAGGTATGTGTGAGGGAGGTTATAGGCGTTGATGACAAAATCACAAGGAAAAAGATACTAATAATGGATAATAGGTGATGTCGACTAAAGAGGAGTAGAAATAATCACATACCTTAGGTTTTTAGAGGGTTTATTTGTCCGAGAAGTTCTAGGGGGAGTAGTGACATTGGTAGAGTTCCGCAAGAGATTGAATAACGCAAAAGAAGTGGGTTCTCTTAGGGTTGAATTTATAAGACCGGGGATGGTTTTATCATCACTTTCAAAAAAGTGCAGAAAAAATGAGTTTTATCAGTGCTTAAAAAATAAGAACTGATAAAACCTATTTTTATCAGCATTAGAATTTTAGCTCCGATAAAGATAGGTTTTATTAGTGCTTTATATTATAATGCTGATAAAACCCATATTTATCAGTTCTTTTTAAAAGCGTTGATAAAAATTGTTTAAAATAAAATACAAAAAATATTAAACGAATATATACAAAAAATGAATAAATTATAAAAAAAGTAAAAATAATTAATATTATTAATGAATATATAATCTTAAATACATTAACGTTATAAATGAGTGAAATTGAATAATTAAAAATGAATTAACTTCAAAAATATTAAAAAATGGATAAGTTTTATTAATTATACAAATTATTAAAAAAAATAAAAATTATACATATTAAAATGAAGATGAATTCATATTGAAAATATTAAAACACAGTAAATAAATATGTATATATAATATTATAAAATGATTAAATTAATGAATAAATAACCTTAATTGAAATAATATTAAAAACGAATAAATAAAATTTAATAGATAACAGAACTATTTAAAAAATGAATTGGTAAGATTAATTACATTAATTTTAAACACGTAAAAAAACAAAGAAAATAATGAAAAATGAATTTATATAAATTAATTATATAGATTTCAAAAAATTTAAAAATATTACAACTTAATAAATAAAATTTAAGGAATATTAATCATATAAATTAAAAACATACTAAGAGTACTAGAAATTAGTAAATAAGTATGTATAGTTCATAAGATTAACTACATTGCTTGTAAAAACATACAAAAATGAAGAAAATATTAGAAAATGAATTTAAATAAATTAATTATACAAATTTCAAACATTTTAAAAATATTATAACTTAATAAATATAATTGAATAAATATTAATTATATAAATTAAAAACATATTAATAATATTAAAAATTAATAAATAATTATGTACAAATAAATATTAAAAAAGAATAAATTCCAAAAATATTAAAAATTAATAAATATTAAAAATGAATAAATAATATTAAATAAAGGAATGTTAACAATGAATAGATAAAATTTAATAAATTAGAAAAATAATGAAAAAAGTGAATTCATGACATTAACTACTTGAACTATCGACACATAAAAATGAATAAAAATGAATAAATTGATATTATTAATTATATAAATAAAAAAATTATTAAAAATGAATTATATTGACTATATATAGAATCAATTATATAAATTTCAAACATATTAAAAATTTTAAAACTTAACAAATAAAAATGAATAAATATTAATCATATAAATTATAAACATATTGAAAATATTTAAACCTAGTAAATAAATATGTATAAATTTTAAAAAATGAATAAATTCCAAAAATATTAAAAATCAAGAAATATTAAAATAAAAAAATAATATTAAATGAAATAATATTAAAAATTAATAAATAAAATTAAATAAATTACAAACATATTAACTATTTAAATTACTAAATCATTAAAAAATGCATTTAAATTAATTAATTATATAAATTTCAAACATATTTTAAATGTTAAAACTTAATAAAAAAATGAATAAATATTATATTCATATGAGATTAACTTCATGAATCATAAACATGTACAAAGATGAATAAAATATTAAAAAATGAATTTAAATAACTTAATTATAGAAATTTAAAACATTTTAAAAATATTATAACTTAATAAATAAAATTGGATAAATACTAATCATATAAACTAAAAACATATTATTAATAATACTTAGTAAATAAATATGTATAAATTTTAAAAAATGAATAAATTCCAAAAATACTATAT
Organism: Viscum album; assembly: GCA_963277665.1. Classification (NCBI taxonomy): domain Eukaryota; kingdom Viridiplantae; phylum Streptophyta; class Magnoliopsida; order Santalales; family Viscaceae; genus Viscum; species Viscum album. Next base: position 324,176,233 of record OY728132.1, read on the forward strand.
CAAAAATGAAAAAAATATATATTAAATGTGAAATAATATTAAAAATGAATAACACATGCCATACATACTCATATACACATGTTCTATACATACACATACACATATATACATAATAATATATATGCATCCCACATACACATGCACATATATACATATACATGCATATGTACACATACATACATATACACACGTACAACATATATATATTCACATACAGAAAACTCACACACACACATAATAATGCATACACATATACACACAAACATAGATATAAATATATAAATTTAAATATCACATATTAATAATACATATTAATTTATTAAAAAATATATCAATATATCACATTTATATTAATTATATACATTTTGTAATTAATATATATAATTAAACATCAATTTTTGAATTAATGTGATAAATTTATATATATTGATAATATTTGTTTATTAAAATTTATAAAAAACATTGCGTCTTTTATCAGTTTTGAGAAAATCACTGATAAATGGAACCTTTATCAATGCTAAAAAATACGATGAAAAATGCTATATTTTTATCAATACTTTTTTAGCACTGATAAAAGTAACATTTATTAGCACTTTTACCTAGAACTAATAAAGGTTCCCCTTTTATTAGTTCTTTCTGTTTGAAGCTGATAAAATTTAGTGTTTTATATCACGTGATCTATGGTAGTGACTCATGTATGAATAATAGAATCAATGATAAAGTTGTTGGGTCCAAGACATCTCAATCTGAAGTTATCCACCAGAATAAACATAGATGAAAACAAAGAGCCAAAACCACTAAATTAGAATGAACCTACGTCCACGATGTTTTTGGAACTTAAAATATAAACTGTGTTGAAGTCATCGCACCAGAAAACACATGAACAATCCTGATAAGAACTTATGAAAGAAAAATTAAATGAAAACAAAGGCAAAGAACAACATATTCTTTACGTGATTCAAACTTAATCCAACTTCTAATGGGGGAAAATGAAATGCTTTTGTTAGGGAAGTGGAAGATTATTATAGTTATCCAAAAGTCTTGGAACATATGTCTCCACCCTACTATTAAAAGTAGATCTTAGTTGATGAAACCAGTGTAACTGATTTTTGATCTTTACAGAGAGTATTTCCACTTATATTCGGTCTACATGAGCATCGCTTTACTTGGTCAAAGGTATCCACTGCCTTAACTCCTCCTTTTGGTGGACAGTACGCTCATCAGAAAACATTGTAAGAAAAAATTACATAACCTTCTAAAAAATACTTATTTATTCCTCATGAGTGTTGAGAAAAACCTTACATAAGTCCTTTGTGCCTTAGAAATTCCTCCATTCAGACTTTTCAATGCTTCTTTTGATTGATCTTCTCCCAAATGCACTACAACTGATCCTCATAATTCTAGAATTCTAGGCATTGGTCACGCTACTCCACCATATTCATATAGTTTCAGAAATTAGATTTTCAAAATTGCTTCTTCTACAAGTTCCAACACTTAGATGAAAAATGGGTTTCACACAACTGAACCTAACGGTCTCCCACTTGAGAATCATATTCAACATTTTCCACCAAGTCCCCCATCAACATCCACAAAAACTTTTTCACTCTCAATCTTCCTTTGAAACTACATAATTTTAATGGGTTTTAGAGGTTCATCATATGAACATAGGTAGAAAAATAAAACCCATATATGTGTTTGATCCATCATTTACAAAATAAACATGTAATGAAAAGAATAATATAAACAAGGTGTACCTAAAGTGATATGTAATCCATATTTTTCTCTTCATTGTATGATTTATAATGATCACCTTAACAACATACGAAAGCCTATGACCTCCAAGGGGATTACATCGACCAAAGTATCATGGAATGTTTCTTGATATTCCCTAAACATAGAAGGGGTTATATAACCTTCACTTAATGATAAACTACATCTCAGGAGGAAGAGTGTATCGGGAGACATAAATACAATCAATCATCACCAATAAGAGGGATCTCATTACATTATATATCCGTCCTCAAGGAATTTTATTGAATTAAATGTGTTTTCCATATTTAATGTATCAACATACATTAATTCATGTTGGAATTATTCATTGAATTATTTCAATGAATTCAATCCATTTAATCCATTCATATTAGATTATAACTAATGAAATCATGTGGGAAGATGCATGCACCTAAAGTCCTGTATATGTGGCAGATTCATGCACTCAACCTGCGAGGTGGAATATGCATGCTCTTAGCATAAAACATTAGGTGCAATGTATTTTGTTATATGTATCATATACACATGTTTTTAGTGCATAACTAATAATTTTACACTTCTATTGAAATCTATAAGGACTTAATGCAAAACTCCACAACTCTTTGTGAATCTGACCAAAACTCCTTTTGGACACAATTTCATTGAACTCTCATTAATTTGGGTCAAAAACTTTGTCTAAAACATAATACTTATCCAAAGGAAAATCTGTGTGACCCTGTGGGATTTATTAACATTTAAAACAAATATAAAATCCATATATTATAAATGTAAGCAATGAATGACTTCTAGCACAGCATCAGTGCTACTCAAGCTACTAAGGAGCATGGTGAGATCACCATAAAACATACTCATATCTATATAAGAACATGTACAACACAAGATGTAACATATACATCATACTTATACCTATATAATACCTTTTTTACATGATAATAAATGTCCATTATATATTTAATAATGTTAATATTGTAAAGGTCAACTCATCTTTTCTTGATCCCCCAAAGAAGATTGACTAGGTTGATGAATACATCAAATTATCATTCATCTAATAGATGTGAAAATCATATTTCCATCATCCAATTAGATAAAAACATCATATGTTACTAAAATAACTATTTCCATGTATGTCCTCGGTCTAATTCAATGATCATCTATATATCTTTACTCATCTTACAAGTAGAAAAAAATCATCTTGGATGTACTGTAACCGACGACATGATAAAAAATATACCCAACTACCCCGGATTATCTAATTCATTTTTGACTTGTTTAAATAAGGCATCAAAGTATTATGGTTTACATTCTAGGTATCTCATCAACCTCAGATAATAAGGACTGATAATAAGCATACACCCCTAAGTATATCGATAACTGCATGACATTCAATGAGATATACTTTGGCGATTCAATCCAAGTGGTAAGTCTCCACTTATTACCCAATGATTCTATTATTGGTATCTCATATACAAAACTTTATAACATGTACAATATTCTATTCATGCTAATCTTAACATATTATCATAACCCATAATACTCGATAATGATCATAGATTAGGGACAACTCAAAGTCATACTTTGATGGGATATTATCATTCAACTGTTCATGTAAAGTAAATTGAAACACAAATAAATGAATGATAAATAGAGGTTTTATTTATTATAAAACCATGATATATTATACAATCATTTCAAAATATATTAGGTATCTTATACTATGTGACTTTACACAACCCTTAAGTTTTTGTTGTAACAACCCAAAATTATAGACTTTGTAAAACTAATATCATATTTAATAACTTGCATCACATGCTACAAATAACAAAAAAAACCACAACATATTAAGAGGTAATTATTAATAAATCTATAATAAATACTAATATTGTAAACCACTAAATATTTATATGGTAAATAATAAATATGAGTTAATATTGGAAAAGTTATTTTTAACAAAAGCCATTTTCTTTGTATTATGTATTTTATTTTAAAAGATAAATTTAAAAAATTTAGAATTTAAATTTTAAAAATAAAATAAAAATTTTAATTCCTCACATAAAAATTTACTTATTATGAATTTTGATCTTTTTCTGAAAATTTTTATTTTCAGTTGAAAAATATTGTTTTTACGAAAATTATAATCTACATGAATTTATCATTATGTAAGATTATCCTATAAGATTACAAAACTTTTTTAAGTAATAAAATATTTATTTAAGTAATAAAATTATGCATTTTATAATATTATTTGAACTTATAATCATATGTCGAATATTTTTAAAACTAAATTAAATTTCTTCTTTAATAAAAAATATGTTTTAAGTCTTTTCCCCTAATTAAGTGTTTAAATAGATAAATTCAGTTATAGACTACCTTGAAATCCTACTGAATTTTATTTTTTATAATAAATCAATTTATTTCATTAAAATTAGTAACCAAGATAATTTTACCTTAATTATAAATTTAAATCTTAATTTTTTTTCTAAAAATTGATTTTACATGATTAAGTGTGTTTATTTTATAACTAACTTTTCACACATTTAGAAATTTTATGTGTTAAAATTATTTTCAAATTAAAAATCAGAAGTTTTAAATTAGTTAAAAAGATCCAATCTTTATTTTTTTCATTAATTTTAATTACTAAGGTTAAAAATTAATTACCAAGGTAAAAGTTAATTTGGTTAAAAGGTTAAAACCAAAAACAAAAGATTTAAATCACTCTTAAATTTTCTAAAAATGAATTTATGAGAGAAGTTTAGACCTTATCTTGTCCTAGAACCCCTATTTGTACACTTTTGATCCATTGAACCTTGAATAGTGTCATGAAATTATTAAAAAATGATGTGTGTTTCCAAAAGTTCCATTTTCTTCTTTTATAAAAGGATACCACTTCCACCCTTTAAAATTCACACTTCACCTTCAAATTACTCCTTGAAACTTTGATTATTTTCTTCTAATATAACCCTATACCACCTACATAAGCTTCTATCCACCTTATGTTTTCTTAAGGCCTTCACTTCCAAATATTTTTCCAAGAGAAAACTCAAGCCTTTAACATGAGTATTACCTTCTCTTAGTCATTTATTTTATTCTACTCCTTACTAAAATAATTTATAACCTTGATAATATAATTAATTCAATATAAATAGTAAATTAAAATATTATTATATTAATTATACAATAAATATTAAATCCTTTTCATCCACTAAGAAAAAAAAATTAACATCGATCTTGTATATATACAAAATACCATCTCCACAACGTGATGTAGTTTTTTTACATCAATGCCTATCAAGGATGGTATCAATGATGTATTTTATGAATAAATATGTTTTATATGTCACAAATACAATTATTAAATGATAATTTTTCATATACCATCATTTTTTCTATTCATTAGAAAATAAGATCATTAATTATAGGGACCCTTGTTTTTACGGACTGTGTTTTTGAGTAGAAATTTGAATTTTTGCTTTTAGATTATTATAAGGGGTAAAATGGAAATTTTACCCTAGGACCTTGAAAAATTTTTCTGGCCATTATGTTGGTCTCAGAATAGGGTGTTTACCCTAGTATAAGAGTTTGGTGGAAATAATAGTCGTTTTAATTTTAGCAAAATAATTAATAATTAATATTTACTAAATTAAATATTAATTTATTTGCATAGGTTCATTCGGACATATATTTTGAATGGATCATAGGATTGAGATTCTATCTCCTCTATTGAGTCTGTAATGAGGATTTTTTCTTAGGTGGGGCATAAAATTGGGTTGGGTGCCAGGGCTGGCTAGAACCCCTTTTCTTTTCTTTTCTTTTCTTTTATTTTATTTCTATTCTTTTTCTTTTATTTCTTTTATTTTTTTTACTTTATTCCCTATGGTTCCTCGCACATTCCCTATGGATTCCCCATTCATGTGAGGTAGAGGGAGAGAGAGAGGAATAGAGGGAGGAAAGGAGGTACTATCAGAGAGCTCTCGATGCGTTGGATAGACGTGCGATAGCCATGGACCATAGAAATGGGAGAAGCTTCGGTAGTTTCTGCCCAAAGGTAGTTTGTTTTTATGTTTTACCACAAATCCCACCCAGATTCATCATTTTCAAGTTTTGAAACCCTTTTATGCTTGCTTACACCCCCTTGAGGCCCGATCTATTGATTTGGGGGGGGGGGGGGGGTGGGGGTGAAAATAGGGTTTTTGGGTGATCAAGATGTTTTCTATTCAGGAAAACTAATTTACATGACATGTGGTTTAGGGTGACATGCCATGTGTTCTTCCCATTTGGGGAATATGTAGTTTTCTAAGTACACACTATGTACTAGGGTGTATACTCCGCGTACTGGGTCTCAACTATGGAGCCAAGTACCCGATTAGGCTACCCGTTTAGGGGTACATGGCCATATAGAGTATACAACTAGACCCCGTGTGGGTCTTACACTCTGTAGAAGTACACAAACAGGACAAGTACATGGACATGAAATTTAAGGGACATGGGAAGGTACCCCATCTAGGGTACATGCTTTGTACCATCCTTTCATGCCATGTGCCTGGGGAATTTACACACCCAGCCCGATGGGAGTACACGCCGTGTACCCATGGGGTCACGCCGTGTACTTCCCCCTATAACCCTTTGAGGGTTTTCTTATATTTTTTGTCTAGGAGTCAGAATTTGACCCATGATTAGTCCATTATGAGTATAGTTTTGTGTATATCACAATGGTATGACTTTTGAGGTGTTACGAGGACTCCTAGGTGGTGTTTCTAGCATTTCATGAATGAAGATGTTCTACCTCCGATACTTGAATCTAGTAGTTTCTTGAGAGTGAGACCATTGATCTCAGATGAGACATGATATATATCTATAGACTATTTAATTTGTAGTTATTTCTCTGAGAACATCTCCATTATGAGATGTGTCCTTCTATCCTATGATATTGAGATATCAATTGACATGAGGATCCCCTCTAGGATTCCTCTATTTATGTTTCGATCTAGAGGATCTCATGCATGATTCCTCTATCTTCTATCTAGTTACCAATGATCCCTCGAGAGATGCTTTTACTTATATGTTGAATTAGGGAGTCCCTTGTAGGACCCATTTACCTATGTACTGTTATGAGGATCCCTTGTAGGATGCATATGTTTGATTACTATTTGAGGATCCTATACATGATTCCTAATTTACCTTTACAACTAAGGATCCTGAGTAGGATGCCTTTTCTTATGTGTTTACCTCGAGGATCCAAAGTAGGATGCCTCCCAGTGTTTAACTTGAGGGTCCCAGTGGGAGCCCCTTTGTTTGAGAAACCATGATTTAGCGCGTCGGGTTTAGGTAGATATGGTAGCGGGTATCACCTTAAAACCTGTGCCAAACTTGTAATCCCATGGGATTGTGGATGTAGTGTTGGGTTTGGGAATTTGAAAACCCTCACTATTTTTATATCATTATTTGTTTATTACTTATGCAACAATGTTTACTAGAGGTGCTTCCTAGTTGGTGTCTGTTGAGCCTGATGCGAGGTGTCTTTGTTTCTCTTTGGGAAGCCCAAATGTTTTTCCTAGGATCCATATTATTTGTTAGGATGTGAAAAAAATTATTTCTTGGGATATAGATTTTGATCCATGTTATTTATGATATTTACGGGTATACCTAGAGGTATTACCTGGGATCTGGTCATTGAGCCTTTATATATTTGATTATTATAGTATTGGGATGTTTAAAGGTGTTTCCTAGTATCCTAATGTTGAGCCTATGATTATGAAATGTGGGTATGATACCCCTAGTAATGATACTCGTGGATGACTCCTCTCTCCTGAGCGATGAGGATGATTTCACTCTCCTCAGTTTGATATGTGATGAGGATGATTTTTCTCTCCTTGATCTGAATATACTCATGGATGATTATGCTCTCCCAAGGTATAGGGATGATTATGCTCTACCTGGTTGGTTAATTAGCCACAATGTGGTGCATGGCATCTCACATCGTTGGATACCCATAATAATTACACTCTTTGGGATGATAGGGATGATTATGCTTTCCCTTATTAGATACTCCAGGGGTAAGAAACATGGCATCTCACTGGATAGTTCTCCTTACAGATTTCCTAAGGTCCAGAACCTTAGGGATTATCCAAGTTCTGAATGTCATGACCACCTACAGACTAGGACCTAGGGCTCAGACATTGGACTTGATTTACATAGACTGGGAAATATATAATCTAGCTCAGTGACTATTTATAGGATGACTGGATGTACTTCCTTATAATCCATTATCTCAGTGATTTGAGGTAAGTATGGGTGAACCCAGGTATAAGACGAGTATCCCCTTGTGGTGACATAGCTTGCTCAGAGATATTTATGGCATTGGACGAAGCAGGTATATGTCGATTGGGATTATGGAACTATAGATTAACTTAATGATACACAGCTTGAGTGGTACTACATCCAACTTAATTCTCTATCACATGATGTCCAAGTGATCAGGATTATGGACCGAAGGATCGACTGATGATTAGTTTTTTGTTATTTCTTCACTTACTCATGAATATTCATATTTATGTATATATGTATAGGTATGAGAATAAACATGTATACATATATAGATATGGACATCCATGGCAGCACTTACCCAGTTGACTGGGATTACGGACCTGGGGTTCAACTATAGATTACGTTATTGGTTTTACTTATATTTTCAGCTATGTCTTAGCTAGGTCAAGAAGTTGCTTTTTCATACACTTATAACAACATATTTTATAGGTTCCTCATCGAGGTGGAATACTGACATTATTTCTCACCCTTTCATGTGCACCTCAATGTATGTGTAGAAATTATGTATGATTTTCAGGTTGATCATAGTTGCATGGTGGATAGGGCTAAGGTCTAGAGTTACATGATCAAGTCGAGCTACTCGTGTGGGTTCTTCTGATCGGGCTAGTGTAGTTCAATAGTGTCTAGAGACCGAGTATGTGGTTGGGATCATAGTTATCAATATAGCCCTACACTTTTATTTCAATTTCTTTTGTTTTACTGTATGTATATGATCAAACCAGTCTGTGACTAGTGGTGTATTGTATGACATAACTATTTGGGATTTTACAAAATTTCATTTATTATTACAGAATTTTCTATTTTAGTTTATTTATTTCTTTTGCACTATGTTTGTTTACTAATGTGTATGATACTTATTTATTTCTACTGTTTCTTACTCTAATATAAGAGAATAGTCTCCCCACTATCACACCCTAGGCCGTCACTGGTAGTTGGCAGCCTCTAGTGTATGGGGAGGCATGCTTGAGGCCTCATAACCCAACGAATCATAACACCGATTTAGTGGCATACAGGTTAGGAATTTACAACATGATATTAGAGAAATTGTTTTCCTTGGATTTAATATTTGGGACATGGTAGATAGGAGTATTAGGAATGTTTCAGAACCTTTGATGGATATCAGACTGGTATTTTGAGAAAACTTGTTTCAGTAAGAAGTTCTGGTTGCTAGGGGTATGGGATTTCTGTTCTGATTTGTGATGTTATAGTTGTATATGATTTTTTCCTTGAGAGACACACATGTGGTGTGGATGTTATGATTTATTGGGTATTTTTGGATCTTTTCCATTATCAAGAGGCTAGGGATGGATTTTTACTCTTGGATGACAAAGGTAAGAGGCGTCTCATGCATCATACTTGGCACATAGGATTCACATCATATAGGCCTACTAATGTGTGATTTTTATTAATGATTTGGTCCTATTAATTTGGGAATACTTACACACACACAGACAAACACATATATCATTATGATGGTAAGTTATGTGGATCTATATTGAGGTGTTTTGTTTTGAGGCTAATGACTCATTACTCATACACATGAGCTGCAATGATCCTAGTAGGTCGACATGGCACATGATTCTCTTTCTATTATACCCCTCATAGGGTGTTGTTTTTTAGGTTTTCTTTATCTAGTCAGATTTTTGAGTATGTTACCGATGGATACCATGTATTTTCTTGCGAACCAGACCTCCAAGGGGTATTAATGTGTAAGGATGCCCAGTGAGTGTTAGTTTAGTTTCTTTTTCTACGTTGGTATCGTGAACTCTAGGGAGAAGTTCCTTATGAGGATTATTGATGAGGATTAGGCCCTTATAGGCTATGTTTTTAGTTTTTACCCTCCAAGGCTGTTGTCATATTTTCCTTCTTTATAGAGGTTCAATATTTTGGGCTAGGTGGTTAGATATTTTGACCTAGTTGTGAGACTTGTTTTGTAGGGATTGGTGGGAGACCTAGAGGCCCTTATTTTGACTCAGACCCTTGTAGGTAAACACCCATTTTTGTTCAAAGGAAACCTATGTGAGAGGTGGGTCCATTTTTTCAGATTCCTCTTTTAGAATTGATCTTGGTTTTATGCTTTTTTTGAGACCAATGAACAATTAATGAACATGATTTTTCATTATATGAATATTGATGCCTTCAACTTTTGATGATCACTTAGGGTGCTTGGGTTCAAAATTGGATTTGATGAGTAGGATTTTTCAGGTTCCTAGCCCGGTAAATTAGTGTTTCCATTGTTTCTAATGCAGTCAAAGTGTGAGTAGACGCTTGTGAATGGAACAATGCTGGGTGATAGGCAATCATGGAATAAATCTTGGCACATGTGAAGTGCCTAATTTTGAAGAGGAGTTACAAGGGAGCCTCTAGATTGATTGGAATGAAATTCCATGTAGCACGTTCAGTGTATCCTCATGTTGGAAGACTCATTGGAGTATGAGTTGGGTGCTAAAGGTCTACACTGGTTGCACATGGTGCCATTAAATCTTAATCGATGAGTGGTTGGGTGCGAGTCAAGGACTAATGGTTTCAAAGACTTTCAGTAGGATTGGTTTCTTAGGAGTTGTGGTTAAATGAATAATGTCCCTTTGTATTAGAGGTGATATTAGAAATAAATGGGGTACCGTAATACAGTTGACCCATGGATGAATCCTGGTCAGGTTTTGATAGGGAGTGGGTGTGTTTCGGAGGGAGTTGTATATGTCTTTTGATGAAATATTAGTGTACTCCTATTAGATATGATCATTATCTATCTTTACTTAATATTAAGTACGTTGAGAGAGTGTTTTCCCTATGCTAATATTCTTTTATATTCTTTTAAATGTTCTTCCTTGGTCGGTTGATGGAATCATGTTGAGGTTTTACTCAAGGAGTAGTGTAAGGTAAGACATATAGTGGGGAGTGCATTATTGGCTATTTGAGGGTGGTGAACCTCATTTCCAGTTGAAATTCAGTGTTACTGAGGGATATTGAGATTGAATATTGGTTTTTATACAAAGATAAGGGTATTCCTATGGTGGGGAGTACCATATCGGTCGTAATTAAACGTTTTCCATATAGGAGAAGATTGCTAATGCTATGAGACTGGTCATTAGAAAGTCCAGATAGCCTATTGTGTATATTCTTAGGTTGAGAGCATGGATTCTAGTCTTACCATAAGGATTCTCAAGAGTGATAAGGTTTGTAGTGGAGAGATTGTAGGGACCCGTGTTTTTCCGAACTGAGTTTTTGAGCAGAAAGTTTAATTTTTGCTTTCGTATGCTTATAAGGGGTAAAATAGTAATTTTTACCTAGAATATGACCTTGCATAATTTTTATGACCACTTAGTTGGTCCTGGAATATGGTGTTTACCCTAGTACAGGAGTTTGGTGAAAATCTGAACCTTTCGAATTTTAGCAGAATAATTAATATTTAATATTTAATAAATTAAATATTAATTTATTCATATAGGTTCATTAGGAAATATTTTTAACATAGTTTTGGACTAGGATTCCATATTTTATATTTATTCTATAATGGAGAGTTTTTCATAGGCGAGGTATAAACTCAGGTTGGTCACCAAGGCCAACTATGTCCCCCTTTCCTTTCCCTTCCTTTCCCTTTCTTTTATTTTTCGTATTTTACTTTTCTTTATTTTCCTTTATTCCCTTTGTCTTCTCGTGCACGCCCTATGGATTCAAACTTTTTTCAAACTAAGAGATAAAGGATAGATATGGAGATAGAAAGGGAGATAGGAAGGGAGGTACCGTTGCGAAGCTCTTGACGTACTGGGTCGACATGTGGTAGCCGCAAACCACAAAAATGGGAGAATCTTCAACAATTTCCATCCAAAGGTAGCATGCCTTTAATTTTTACCACAAATATCCTTTATATTTTTCATTTTCAAGTTTTTAACCCCTTTATTCTTTCTTACAGCCTATTTAGGCCTTATATGTTGATTTGGGGGTGAAAATGGGGGTTTCGGGCGATCTGGAGGTTTACAATTTGGGAAAACCAAGCTACACGACGTGTGGTTTAGGGTGAAACACCATGTGTTCTTCCCATTTGGAGAAGATAAAGTTTTTGAAATAAAAACCATGTATTGGGTCTTAGCTATGTAGACGATTACCTGACCAGGCTACATGTGTAGGGGTACATGGTTGTGTAGAGTACACGACCACACCCCGTGTGGGTCACACACCATGTAGAAGTACACGACCAACCCAAGTACATGACCGAGACATTTGAGGGACATATAAAGGTACCCCATGTAGGGTACACACCATGTAACCACCTTTAATTTCATGTACCTAGGATGTTTACACTCCCACGATGGCAAGAGTACACGCCCATGTGGGGCTTTGGAAGTACACGCCGTTTACTGCCCCCTTGTAACCTTTTGAGGGTATTTTGTATATTTTCGCCCAAGAGTCAGAATTGGACCCATGAGTAGTCCATTATAAGTATATTTTTGCATATATCTCAATGGTAATACATGTGAGGGTTATAAGGAATCCAAGGTGGCATTTCCAGCATTTCCAGCATTTCATAAATGAAGAGGTTCTTCCTTAGATACTTGAATCTAGTAGTCTCATGAGAGTGAGACCTTTGATCTGAGATGATCCATGATAAATATCTCTAGACCATTGACTTTTTAGTTCTTTATTTGAGTAAATATCCTTTACGAGATGTTCCCTTCTGGACTATGAGGCCGAGAGATCAATTGACCTGAGGATCCCCTGTAGGATTCATCTGTTTATGTTTCAACCTAGAGGATCTCATGTAGGATGCCTCTATCTTTTATATAGTTACCAAGGATCCCCTAAGGGATGCCTTTGATTATATTCTGACTTAGTGAGTCCCTTTTAGGATCCATTTACTTATGTAATATTCTAAGGATCCCTTATAGGATGCCTTTTTTTGATTACCATTTGAGGATCCCATGTAGGATTCCTCCTTTAACTTTATAGCTAAGGATCTCAAGTAGGATGCCTTTGGTTGTGTGTTTAGATCAAGGATCCCAAGTAGGATGCCTCTCAGAATTTTAATTGAAGGGCCTAGTGGGTGCCCCATTTTTTGACCGAACCTGAGTTAGTACATCGGGTTTAGGTAGAGATGGCAACGAGTGTCAAATTCTAACCCATGATGAACTTGTAAGCCCATGGGGTTGTGGTTGTAGTGTTGGGTTTGGGAATTCAACCACCCTCACTCTTTATTTATACCTTTACTTGTTTATTTCTAATTTAAATATGTTTACCAGAGGTGCTTTCTGGTTAGTGGTTGTTGATCCTAACGCGAGGCATCTTTCTTTCTCTTTGGGATGCTCAGATGTTCTTCTTAGGATTTTTCTTGTTCGTTGGGATTCCTAGACATGTTTTCCTAGGATCCGTATTTTGATCCATGTTATTTATGATATTTACTGGTATACCTAGAGGTACTACCTATGATATGGATATTAAGACTTTATATATTTGATTATTATAGTATTGGGATGTCCAGAGGTGTTTCTTGGTATTCAGTTGTTGATCCTATGACTATGATATTCATGTATAACACCCCTACTAACGATACTCATGGATGATTATTCTCTCCTCAGTTTGATATATGATGAGTATGATTACGCTCTTCTCGATATTAATATAATCATGGATTATTACATGCTCCCAATGGATAGGTATGATTATGCTCTCCCTGGTTGGTTACTTGGCCATGGTGTGGTGCATAACATCTCACATCATTGGATACTCAGAATGATTACACTCTTCCGAATGATAGGGATGCTTATGATCTCCCTTATTAGAGACTCTAGGGGTGAGAAGCATAGCGTCTCACTAGTGATTTATCCTTACAGATCGCCTAAGGGTTAGAACCTTAGGGATTATCTAAGTTCCAAATGTCATGACTGCATATGGACTAAGACATAGGGATCATACATTGGACTGGATTTACATGGCCTGGGTAGCACGATGTCTATCTTAGTGACCATTTACAGGATGCGTAGAGACCCATTTTTTTTCTTGTAAGACTTTGAAATATTTCTCTATATATTTCCAGATCTAGGCACTGAGACGACTTGCGATTCCAAGGCCCGGAGTGTCCAAAATTAATTTTATAAAAATATTAAATATATTTTATATTGAGCATGCATGGTTAATTAAAGAAAATGGGATAACTCTTAAATGGTTGATCAGACCAGAAATCCGATACCATGGTTTTGTCCAGAATGCGGTGTTTACCATAGGATCGATATAAAATAAGTCATTGCGGGATGTTCGAATCCCTCGCTCATTGGTGGCGCATTTAAGTGGATTAACTAACTAATTAATTAATTAATCAATTGATTTATTTTAACCTTATTTAGGTTATAAATATGCCATTAGGGAGAATTTTCTAGGGTTGGTGCATAATTCTACCACCACTGGTGGAGCTCTCTTACTCCTCCCTTTGAAGAGTCGAGATCGAGTGATGACAAACCTCTAGATCAAGGCAGATTGAAGCACGGAAAATGCATCAGCTTATTCTAATCATTTTGCGAGTATATTCTTCACCAACGACTGAATCAAATAGAATTAGGACTTGTATTTTGGTGTTTTACACCCTTATATTAAAATTATTGAGAAGATCCATAATTTTTATTGGATCTATACCAATTTAAAACCATGTATGTGCCCAAGAAATGAGATTTAATTTATTCCTTTGGTTCATCTAACCTTGGAGCACATTCTTGATTATTGGACAAGAAGGTTTTTCCAATAATCATTTAAACCTTTTTGTTGGTGATTTTCTCCCATAATTCATCACGTTCTTCACCATTAGAATCCCCGTGGTTCTCGGTTCGACAATTTTCGGGCGACCTGAACTCGATCAGGCACATGGATATGTGGTAGATTGAAGAAATGACAATAGATCAAAGAATTAGTTACAGATCTAGGATCATAGTGGAGTATGGATGCTTGATCTATTGGTTTTAAATCAAGAAATTGATTGAAAAATGAATGGTGGTGTGAGGAACATCTGAAAAAACCTCATGAATAATAGAGACCAATTTCCAGTGAGAGGAAATTCATAATCATGATTCTCAACTAGATCCAAAGTTTTCATGAGACATTACAACATGATCTATGGAAATTGGACCAGATTCAAAGCACGAATGAAGATCAAGATAAATCCAGACTTTCTAGTGAAATCCAGACTACAGGACTTGTATCATGAAGAAAACACGGCATGTATCCTCCCTTAGTGGTGACTTTAGGGTTTGGGAAAAGTTAAGAATGACATGAAATGTAGTCCTCCATCACACACTGTGTATCCCTTCCTCAATTAGACAACTCGTGTGGTGGACCACATGGGCAAGGGTCCATGTAAAATTACACAGACATGGTTTGACCACATGGTCGACATCCCATGTGTCCTGAAACGCTGTTTACCATAGTACACAGACACGGGTTCCGAGTACACGGACACGACCACAGGACACGGACCCAACCCTAGTTAGCCAGGACATAGCGTGTAGTCCACCTACACGTAATGTTCTACTAGATGGGGTGGAGTATTGTGATGAAAAAGGACACTATTAGGCTATGGAGGGGGAGCATATGCCATGTGGGTCCCCTCACATTCCATGTACCCCTTAAGATCCTTTTAGGATACTTCGAACGTTTGTATATCCTTCATTTAAACAGGGATTTTGGAACGTGAATAGGCTATCCTGAGTTTTTTTTTTCTACATAGAAAGTGATGGTTCCGTTAGAAGTGTATTTTGAGATATGATGTGAAGTTTTATAGGTTTGGAACATACTGAGGCGACACTTGATGATGAAAAAAATCATACAGAATCACCAGAGTAGTTCTGGGCGTAACCCTCTAGAAGAGATGGGTAGTGGAGTTCCCCGAAGACAGTACCAGGATTACACTCTAGCAAGGATGGGAATTGGTGTTCCTTGAATATTTATTTGAGTTACCCTATAGTAGGTATGATTAGTGTATTTCCTTAACATTCTGGGCTTACCCTCTAGTAGGGTTGAGAAGTGGTGTTCCCCGATTACAGTTCTAGGATTACCCTCTAGAAAGACTGTGCAGTGGCATTTACCAATAAAATATTCCAGGAGTAACCCTCTAGAAGGTCTTAATAGTGGAGTCCACTAATGAATCATCGGTCTTAACCTCCAATAGGACTGGAAGTGGAGTTACCTGATGAAATTATTGAGCATAACCCTCCATTCAGGCTGGGCAGTGGAGTTCCTTTGTGACTATTAGAGTAGGACCCTCTTATCATACCAGGGAATGTGATCCTTACCTAGAACTTTTATTCCCTCGACTGTGTGACATAATGAAGAGATGTGGTTTTATGTAGCTTTGGAATCACAAGGAAGAGGGACACTTTCCCCACTGAGATGTGTTTCTGTGATGTGACCTAAAACCATATGGGTGAGTCAGTGCCACCCAAAGAAAATAGTATCAAGGTGTGGTGATTGATTCCCTTAGACTACTGTTCTCAGGTAAGATGCGTGAGATACTGGACATTGTTGATGGAATACCTTTGGAACTATTGGTTACTCTTCTTCTTGGGATGTGCTATGAGATAGAGACCCCCTTACTCTCTCATTTGGTCTTCTTCGACTAAGAATATATTTATGTATGTATGTATGTAGGTATGTATATATATATATATATATATATATATCCTTCTTCGGTACTCACTCCTTGGGTTTTAATTACTCTCCTTCTAGAATAGTTGAAACACATGGGTTATTCCATGTTCTTTCCTTGTCTATCTTCTCATGGTTGGATGAGTCTACTCTCCTACTATAGGTAGTGAAGACTTGAAAAGAAGTTCATCTTCTCACCATGTTGAGACCCTTGTGTTTGAATGAGTTTAATTTCACTCCTATTGGGTTGAGCTATACTCTTTCACTATACCTTGTTCTATATAATAATTTCCTCTTCAGTTTTATCTCTTATTACTCCCCATTCACCTCTTTCGGGGTGTTTTATTGGGTATGTATATACTCACCCCTTCATGGGTTTCTCCCACACATGTCGTGTCTTTTTTAGATGATGGATAGGTCGACCGTGACTTTAGGGGAGCTTAGTGGTATTGGGTGTTTGGAATATGTTTGGTGGTTATATATTAGGATACATGAGTTGATCTCTCTCAGTTGTTTACTTTTTTTTAGTTTTTTCAGGTTGGTACATATTTCTAGTTTTGAAATGTATTTTACCCATTTACTTTTCAGTATACACTAATGTACTATCATAATATCTATAGGTTCATTCATGTTTGGTTTTCTTTACAGTAGTGTTACATATTTTATTCTTTACCTATTCACTTTTTTCATTTAGTTGGTTTTGTACATGTGTATATGTTATTAGGAAAAGGCCTCCTCAATTTAGTTATGTATTCAGCACTTATAGAAACCCCTAGCCTATGGAGGTGGGCTTTGGGTAGTTGTGTCTCAAGCCCCGTCTTGGGTCAGGTCGTGATAGGTTGGTATGAAATCAAGTTCATTCCTTAGGATTTTGTTCATATGGTTCCCCTTGAGAGGATTGGTTGGGTTTAGGGAAATAGTTTCAAAGTTTATCGAGTACGGATCTCAGGCTAGGGAATCTAGTTATGGTAGAAGTGGTCAACGTATCCATTCACTAGGACCCTGGATACCTTCTTTTCAACTCAGCATGCCAAAACATTTATTGCAGGGATCAATGGTACATGCATCATGTAGGATCGAGTCTTTGAATATCCTTATTGAGTCATCTCTCTATTGTTGTTTATATATATATATATATATATATTCTCATCCAATTTTGGTACTCCTCAATAACTTTTAGGATGCCTCCGTGACGCCAGCCAACCAAGATACTGGCTCCGGTTCGTGACAATGACCCTATAAGAGACGAGGCCTTAGTTCAGGGTCCATATTATGATCCCATTCCTCCAAGTGGGAAGGTAGTAGTACCTCCACATGTTGAGAAGTAGATCATCCTAGTAGAGAATACTGATGACATGCGCAGGCTGGGCACACTCCACGAGTTCCAGTGTTAGAGACTGATAAGGTTCTGCAACGAGCCAGATCCTCAGGCAGTAAAGGATTGGCTTGAGTTGGTGGTCTGTATCTTTAGGCTTATTTGGAACCCAAAGGATCAGATGGTGGATTTGGTAGACAACCTTTTCTATGGAGTGGTTGGGCATTGGTGGATCTTGGTTACACAGATACATGATGAGTTAGCACTCTCATGGGATGACTTCTAGAAGCTATTCCACGAGGATTACTACCTCTCCTGCTTACACTCATTCCAAATTCAAGATCTTCTGGAGCTTCAATAGGGAGGGATGATAGTGTATGAGTACACATCTAGGTTCAAAGACCTTACATGGTACTCTCTTGATAGGATCTGTGATAACTTCTTCTGAGCACAAATGTTTGATAAGGTACTCCTAGAGAGATCCAAGCCAGCGTAGTTCCCTTGTGCATCCCAACCTATGTTGGGGTGATGGATCAGGAACTTGTTACAGAGATATTTCTATTAGAGGGATGTCAGATAGCTAGAGATGGTAGTGGGTGTAATAAAGATGAGTCATCTACATTAACTAGTAGGCACCAAAGATCTTGGAATAATAGAACCTTCTGTGAGTACTCTTAGACACGTGGACATATGGGGTCGAGGAAGCATAGAGTGGTAGGGAATCCCAGAGTGGGGAGGTGCTTTAATTGTGACAAGATATGACACACAGAATGGGAGCACCCGACCAAGCATGTTAATAATCCAAGGCAGAAAGTTGGTAGACCGTCACGATAGAGACAACACTGTGATCAGGGATCTCCCAGGCGAGGATAGGGTGGTCTCTAGGGAGGTAGAGTTGGAAGAGGAGTAGGAGGAGCTATATGTGGAGGATGGAAGTATGAGATCCTTTAACCACCATCACTAGGATACTAACATTAAGCTCATGGAGCTGGCGGGTGAGGTCGTGGTCAACTACAGGCTTTGGATGTTTACAACCCTATAGTGCATGAGATGATTTGAGGTACAATATATGTTTAATCTACTCTTTACTCAGTATTATTAGACAAAGATTCCAATCATTATTTTATCTATAGTATCTTTATTTGAGAGATAGATATCCTAGTAGAGATGTTAGTACAACAACTTCATCTTGAGGTTCCTATAGGGAATGCTTCTTCTATGTCTTTTACTTACTGACAGTGAAAACTATCACTTGGAGGAGAGAGGTTCACATGGGAAATTTTGGTCATCATGATGGCACACTATGATGTCATCTTGGGAATGGATTGGATTTGCATAGTTCGATCCCAAATCGACTATCACCATAGACTAGTCAGATTCCTACACACTGATGTGATGAGGTTCTCCTTTTCCAGCGAGCGAGACCTCATAGCAGGACAAGAGGATTCTGTGAGTAGGAGGTTGCATCCTATCACCCATCAGTTGGAAATTTTATACCTTGGTGAAACAGGATCTTCAAGAATCTAGGTTCCTTCAGGTGTATAGGATTATATGGATTTCTTACTCTAATATGTTCCAATACTACCTCTAAGACAGGAGATGGAGTTTTGTATAGACTTGCAATTAGGGACTACCCCGATATCTTCTGTGGCATATTAGAGGGAACCTACCATGCTTCAGGAGCTACAGTTGTAGTTGGAAGAACTTTTTGAGAAATATTTCATCATAACTAGTTTGTCCCCCTAGAAATCTCCAATCCTATTCATGAAAAAGGTGGATGAGAGATTATGGCTTTGCATGGATTATCGTCACCTAAACCAGGCCATTAAAAAGAACAATTACCCCTTGCCAAGGATTGATGACCTCTTGGACTAGTTGTGAGGCATGTGATGGTTCTCGAAGATCAATATCAGGTCTGGATACCACCATTTGAAGGTTCGTGATATTGATATTCCAAAGTTGGAATTCTAATGTTGCTTATAGTGACCCAAGCCTTTTACATAAAATATTTCATGATTTTAAGCACAATTAATCATCAGAGTACAAGACACGGATCGTTAAGTCCAGTGTCTTTGAATACTAGGTACATATAACATAAAACATGGGACTAAAAAAAACTTCTGTATTTAATCTCCATAAAGATATTATAACTTCCTTTGAGCTCTTACATCGGCATAGGGTACCCTGGGGAACACATGAACAAAGGGATGAGCTAAAGATTCCCATTAAGGAAATGAACATAAGGATACATCTCAAGCACATGAGTTAAGATGCATGACATAATGATATACAAAGCATGAAACTTATGAAATCATTTAATATAAGCATGGGATCATATAAACATGGAATCATATAAATGTGGCAGAATCATAAATCATATCTTTAGTACGGTTCAAGGCTAACTGCCAATCCCGTTTCCCATTTTAGTACGGGTCTAGGCTAACTGCCAAACCCGTTTCACATCACATCTCATGAGACTTATACTTACCCAATGCATTGAAGTGCTATATGGGTGCACAAATATCAACATATTCATGAATATTATTGACACATAAATAATCATACATAATCAACCATACATAAACATAAGGTTACCCATGGAAATAATTGGGTTCCACAATCATGACATAAAACATATCCAATGGGCGTATCACGAAATTGTACATGAAAGGAAGGGATTAGAACATACATGGACATTCATAGGGTAAAATAGGCATATAAAATGGTAATTGGTGTCAAATATAAGTGACAACATATAAAAAATGTATTTTAGAAACATTAGCATTAAAACATTTTTGTGCGGTTTTAAAGAAAACACTCTAGAGCTTTTCAAATAGAAAAGAGGACATTCTTTTATATAAAACCAAAATTTAACCAATGAGGTTTTTATAATAAAAATACTGGTTTTATAAATACAATGGTGTTTTGAAACATAGGATAGAGTGCACTTGAAATTTGGGTAAAAATTTTGGGAAGTCCCCTTAAAACAGGTTTGCTTATCGGAAAGTTCTAAGGAGGGAATATTTCAAAATCATGTATATCCCCGAAAGAATGTGATGAAAGGGTATTGATATAATAATATTGTAAAACTAACCAGAATTCATAAGACTCACATATATAGATAAGATAACACCATTTTGAAAGAAAGATAAGGCAACCCGAAAGAACAAAGAAGGTTCGGGTAGAATTCGTTATGATTTTATCAGCATGGTGTCAGGTGTGACCAAGAAGGATCGATGAGAGAGAAATGGGGTTTCTCATCACTTATAAATATAGAAGGAAGTATAGGGGAGGTTTTTAAACATAACCCATCATTTTATAGTACACATAAAAAGGCAAAGTATAGAGGACAATCTTGATTAAGAGATAAAAGGGGAGGATCCCTTACCTTAAGTCCATTGGTGTTCTCCACTTGATATTAATGACCTAAATAGTCAAATTAGGTTTATTAATCAATAGTTAAAGAACCTTATATATATTTAAAATATATATTATAACATTTTTAAGTTCATTTATACCCATTTTGATTGATTATAAGGTTCAATTCATGGCTCGAGTCCGTTTGTTTCCTTGGTTTTAATGATCAGTTCACTTGTATTTAGGTTCGGATAAAAAGTAAGATGAAAGTGGTCATCCAGAATTGATGTTATATAGAATTAGTAAAAATACAGAATGTTACATGGTTACAAAATTCATTTGGTTAATTGGAGTGAAAGAGAACCATGACATAAGACATTAATGATAAACGCTTGAATTAATGTTAGCGATTTTACCCATAATTAACTTGTTTTGTATTATTATTTGATATCATGAGTGTATAAGGATTACAGAACCATAAATAGGATATATTAAATTTATAATAATCTGGTTCAACCATAACATAAATGGTTTCATGACCAAAAACAAATATGATAAAAGAAATTGAAAACACATCATCCACAATGTCGATAATTCGACACTTCACAAGCGATGTTTTAATTTTAGAACATGAGGGAGAGGAGAAGAAGCATGATGCTTGAATTTTTTTCCATAAACATGATTAAAATACAGAATATATGAGATTATAGAGCTTTCATGTCTTTTAGATAAGGTAAGGGGAAGAGGGTATAAGAAAAGAAGGAAATTGAAAACAAAACACTTGAAAATGAAAGGGGATCCTTACCCTTTGATCTCCTCTCTTTGAGATCCCTCTTAAGGCCTTTGATTTTGGAATTTGGGTAAGACCATCAGGACTTGGACGTGGGGAAGGATCTTGGGAGGATACTTGAGCAGAATTTGGGCTAGGCACAAGGCTTGAGAGGTCTGAGGGAAATAGGTAAGGAGAGTGGGTATTTATAGTGAGGGAGGGGAGCTTTTTTCCCATTATTTTAAGTATTAGTTTATTATTTAAGGCCAAGACCATGAATAATTGACCATTATCATCAAATATAATAAAATAATCAAGGATGATTCGGGATTATCATCTTACATCAGCCATACATCACCTATGATGCAGTATTTAGCATTTATTGCAATTTATCGTATTAAACTATTCATCAAAAATTCAAGTATTTCAGAAAAATCCCAAAAATTCACTCCAACCATTTTTCAATGTGTAGAATCCAAAAATGAAGTCCATTTTTCAAAAATAATTTTCTAAATATGATTATTTTAATATTTAATTAAAATCATATTTTGTTATCAAAAACCAGATTTAAAACATGAATTAACTCATTCTAAAACATAGGTATATTGTACTTCCAACTTGAATATTATTTTTATACTGTAATAGGTGAGGTTTCTATTCATTAGGTTATATAACTATTCATAAGGGTATGTTACTATTCATTAGGGTACGCTACTATTCACCAAAAGTTATTTTTGTTTTATTAGACTCTAAAAAAGCATCTTGAACACAACCGTGTATATTAGATTTTCCAAATTCCAAACACAAAAGTGAATAACTTATGTTTAAAGGTCACTTATCACTTAGTAGTTCATTATTATGTGATTTTATGCCATATTTATAAGAAGGGAACTTCCATTAAAAACATTGGGTCATTACATTCTCCCCCCTTATGAAATTTCGCCCTCGAAATTTTGTTTTACATACTAAGACAAAAACAGGTGTGGGTACTTTTCCTTCATTGATTCCTCCAGTTCC
The DNA here is from genome assembly GCA_963277665.1 of Viscum album. Lineage (NCBI taxonomy): Eukaryota > Viridiplantae > Streptophyta > Magnoliopsida > Santalales > Viscaceae > Viscum > Viscum album. The sequence goes on from OY728132.1 coordinate 324,199,407, forward strand.
CATATTTCTTCCTCAAACTTATGGTTCCTCCACAACACTTTGACAAGATGAGTTGTCTTATTGCCTAGAACCTTATCTCTCCGATCCAGAATCTTTACTGGCTTCTCCTCATAGGAGAGATCATCTTCCAGCTACACCACCTCTGAGTTTAGTACATGTGAGGGATCAGGTATGTACTTAATCAAGAGTGATATGTAAAAAACATCATGAACTCGATCCATATTCGGTGGAAGTGCAAGAGGATAGTCCACTTCTCCTATGCGGTCAAGGATCTCAAAGGGGCCAATATACCTTGGGCTTAGCTTCCCTTTCTTCCCGAATCGCATGACTCTCTTCTATGGAGATATTCAAAGGAAGACTTTATCTCCAACGTCAAACTCCAAGTCCCTTTGACGGTTGTCAGCATAGCTCTTTTTCCGACTTTGAGCAGCTTTGATGTGTTTCTGGATTACTTGAACCTTCTCTGTCATCTCTTGAACAAGATCGACTCCAAGTAGCTTTCTTTCTCAAAATTCATCCCAACAGGTTGGAGTTTTACATCGCTTTCCATACAGAGCTTCATATGGAGCCATCTGAATACTCGAGTGGAAGCTATTGTTGTATGAGAGCTCAACCAATGGGAGATGCTGATCCCAACCACCTTTGAATTCAAGAGAGTAGGCTCTTAGCATATCTTCAAGCATCTGAATAGTCCTTTTAGATTGGCCATCAGTTTGGGGGTGATAGGCCGTGCTGAAATTTAATTCAGTACTCAAAGCATGTTGAAGACTCCTCCGGAATTTAGATGCGAACCTTGGATCGCGGTCAGAGACAATTGAGAGTGGAACACCGTGCAGTATCACCACTTCCTTCACATATAACTTTGCAAGTTGTTCAAGTGAGATATCTTCCCGAATAGCGATAAAATGGGATGTCTTGGTGAGTTGGTCAACCACAACCCATATCACATTATTTCCCTTTGATGTCTTCGGTAGACCCATGACAAAGTCCATTGTAACATTTTCCCATTTCCAAATGGGTATAGGAAATGGTTTCATCATACCTTTGGACTTTTTTCACTCAGCTTTAACTTGCTGACATACCAAGCACCTTGATATATATTTCACAATCTTCTTCTTCATGTTGTCCCACCAGAAATGTTCACAGAGATCATGATACATCTTGGTACTTCCAAGATGGATAGAGAAGGTAGAGCTATTTGTATCATTCAATAGCTCCTTCTTTATCTCCGGATCATATGGTACACATAATCATGTCCCAAATCTTACAACTCCTTCCTCATCAATTTTGAAATCAGAAGATTTCCCATTTTTAACAGCTTCCACCCTTTTCTGAATTTCTATATCCTTTCTTTGAGCAACCTTTATTTTCTCCAAGAGGTATGGTTGAGCAATCATTTGAGAAAGGATTGATGATGTTCCTCCCATAATGATTCCCATGTCCATCCTTGGCAAATACAAGAAGATCAGATCCTTTTCAATTATCATAATTGATAAAGATGCACGATCCTTTCTACTGAGATCATCCGCCACCTTGTTTGCCTTACCAGGATGGTAGTGGATTGAGTAGTCATAATCCTTGAGGAGCTCTATCCATCTTCGTTGGCGTATATTAAGCTCTTTCTGTGTGAATATATATTTGAGACTCTTGTGGTCAGTATATATCTCAAATTTTTCCCCATAGAGATAATGCCGCCAGATTTTCAACGCAAAGATCACAACATCCAACTCCAGAACATGCATGGGATAGTTTTTGTCATTGATTTTTGGCTGCCTTGAGGCATAGGATATCACTTTATCATTTTTCATTAGCACACAAACTAATAATTTCTTAGAAGCATCACTATACACCATAAATAGTTCTCCACTTGAAGGGAGTATGAGTACCAGCACAATGATAAGCCTCTTTTTCAACTCCTTGAAACAGTCTTCACATTCCTGTGTCCAGAAGAACTTTACTCCCTTCCATGTCATCTTGGTCATTGGGTTTGAAAATCGGGAAAAGTTCTTCATGAATCGTCGATAATACCCAGCTAGACCTAAAAATCTGTGGATCTCCATTATAGAAGTTGTCCTCGGCCACTCTTCAATTGCCTTCATCTTGGAAGGGTCCACAGATATCCCTTTCCTGGTGATAACATGCCCCAAGAATGATACTTCCTCCATCCAGAACTCACATTTACTATACTTTTCATACAAATTCTCCCTTCGTAAAGTTTTTAACACAGTTTCCAAATGCTCCTCATGTTCCTCCTAGCTCTTGGAGTATACCAGAATATCATCAATAAATACCACCACAAATTTTTCGAGGTAATCTCTAAAGACTCTATTCATTAAATCAATGAAAATTTATGGAGCATTAGTGAGTCCGAAGGGCATCACTATGAACTCATAGTGTCCATACCTTGTTCGAAAGGCAGTCTTGGGAATATCTTCCTTCCTTACCTTTAGTTGGTGATATCCCAACCGAAGGTCCACCTTAGAGAAATAACTAGCCCCACAAAGCTGATCAAACAAGTCATCTATCCATGGAAGGGGATACTTGTTATTTATAGTGATTTTATTGAGCTCACGATAATCAATGCAGAGGCGCATTGATCCATCCTTCTTCTTGACAAAGAGGACTAGAGCACCCCACGGTGAAGCACTTGGGAGTATAAAACCCTTCTCCATATTCTCTTATAACTGCTTCTTCATCTCTTCCAGCTCTACGATGTCCATTCTGTAAGGTGTCTTTGAGATTGGCAGATATCTAGGGATAAGTTCAATTTAGAACTCAACATCTTGGTCAGGGGGAAGACCAGACAACTCTTCAGGGAATACATCAGTGTAATCCCTCATGACAGGCATGTCTTCAAGCACGATTCTCTCCTTTTTCTCAATCATTTGAGCTAGGTATGCATTCTCATAAGGAACCAATATCCAAACTTGAGACAAAGATTCTAAAGGAGACTCATCTTCCTCCTTGAACTTGTAAATAATGGGAGGATGCTTCAGGATGTGAAGAGTAATCTCCCTTTCCCAGTAGCTGATGTTGGCCTTGTACAAAGATAGCCAATCCATGCCCAAGATAGCATCAAACTCCACTAAAGGAAGTATGAAAATATTTTCTGGGAGGTTCAGTCCACAAACATTAACCGGGTAGGAGTTATAAACCATGTATGCGATAATTTCCCCATTCGTTGTTCTCACAGATAACTTTTCCTCCAAATTTTGAGGTGGTGTTTGAAGAGTTATACTAAACTTGCATGATAAGAAAGAATGCGTAGAACCAGAATCAAATAGTATGTTCACTATTCTTGAATGAATAACAAGCATACCTGTCACCACATCGTTTTCTAGATCCACCTCAGCAGTAGTGATAGCATAAGCCCTTCCTTGTTTCCTTGGATGTTGTTGCTGATTGCCTCCGAAAACCCTAGTCTTAGAAAAATTGTTCGAATAATTCCCAAGCTCTTTGTAGTTAAAACACTGCACTGTAGGCTGAGTGTTGATCTGAACCTTCCGTTCTTCTTCAACATTAGCAGGATTTTTCATATCCCTTCGATAGTTCTTGGCTAGATGACCAAACTTTCCACATTTGAATCAATTCCTGGTTCCCTTGAGACAGTCACCAAGATGCTTCTTCCCACAATTCTTGCAAAGGGGAAAGTGAGGCTTCTTTCCATCATGAGATTCGTTTGATGAACCACCCATGTTGTTCTCCATTTTCCACTTCTTGTCACTAGGCCCATGGGACCACTGAGAGTCTCCAATCTCCATTTCAACCTTAAGGGCACAACGGGAAATATCCTCATAGCAGTCAAAGTCTCGAATTTCCAACACTTTTCATAGACTCAGCTTTAGTATTCTAAAGAAGCGATCCACCTTGATTTTGGTGTTCATGACAAAGCCAGAGGCATACCTTGCAAGCCTTGTAAAGTTTGCTTCATACGCCCCGATGGACTCATCTTCCTTCTGCTTGAGTCCAATGAACTCTCTTTCCATATTGAGATAAAGGGTTCGAGGAAAATATTTGTTGAAAAATATCCTCTTGAATTCCTCCCATTCTATGGAATCAATTTCCTCTTGGGACTTTGTATTCTTGATCAGTGTCCACCACTGATCAGCTTCCCCATCAAAACGATAGACTGCCAGTACAATTTTCTCTTCTTCCGAGCATTGGAGGACATATAAAATCTTTTCAATGGAGTTAATCCATTGTTCTACGAGGAGGGGATTAGAAGACCTGCTAAACATGGGAGGCCTTTTCCGTATGAAGGATTCTATGGAAACTTGCTCTTTCTTTGGAGAAGGGGGATGTTCCACTTGATTCAAGTTATTATTAATAACTCGAGCCAGCTGAGCAAGTACTGCCATGAAGTTTTGAGCACCCGCTTCCATCACATCAGGCATGTCATTAGGGAAATCATCACATTTCCTATCACATTGGTTGTTGGAATGTGTTCTTCTATTTCCCGCCATTAACTAGGAAAAAGAACGTATAATTAGAGGTCTTGAATACTTAGCTATTGAGCACAAAAAGGAAACTTTGAACATTAAAGGATAAACTTATAAAGAATAAGTACATCCTAACTTGTGATTCCTTAGGTTTATATCTAGGTTATCCTCGATCTATTTCTTAACATATATTCTTATGGGCTTTTTTTGTCCCTTAATAATGGTTTGTACTAAGCTCGCGAATCTACCAAAGCATATCCCCTGGGAGTGTCGTAACCAAGAGTGCATCAAGGCCCGTTGTCGTGCACCAGTTCCCATTCGAGTCTAGCTCAAAGTGGTGTTTTTGGGTTTTACCCCTATATACATCTGTGCCAGAGCTGCCTCTACCTACTTGTATCCAGACAAGGATGTATTTTATTGATAAACCACTTAATCTATACTCACCAAAATTTAGGACTGTTTCCTTATACTTAGTCTCATACTTAAGGTTCTCACTAAGGTGCTCTATTCATAATCTCAAAAAATAACTAGACCATCCTCTGATACCAAATATAGCGACCCAGGCCTTTTACATAAAACATTTCATGATTTTAAGCATAATTAATCATCAGAGTACAAGCCACGGATCGTTAAGTCTAGTGTCTTTAAAGACTAGGTACATATAACATAAAAAATGGGACTAAATAAACTTCTTTATTTAATCTCCACAAAGAGCTTCTAACTTCCTTCGAGCTCTTACATCTGCATAGGGTACCCTGGGGAACACATGAACAAAGGGATGAGCTAAAGATGCCCAGTAAGGAAATGAACATAAGGATACATCTCAAGCACATGAGTTAATAGGCATGACATAATGATATCCAAAGAATGAAACTTATGAAATCATTTAATATAAGAATGAGATCATATAAACATCGAATCATATAAATGTGGTAGAATCATAAATCATATCTTTAGTATGGGTCAAGGCTAATCGCTAATCCCGTTTCCCATTTTAGTACAGGTCAAGGCTAACCGCCAATCCCGTTTCACATCGCATCTCATGAGACTTATCCTTACCCAATGCATTGGAGTGATATTTGGGAGCACCCATCTCAACATATTCATGAATATTCTTTCCACATAAATAATCATACATAATCAACCATACATAAACATAAGGTTACCCATCGAAAGAATTGGGTACCACAATCATGACATAAAACATATCCAATGGGCGTATCACGAAAGTGTCCATGAAAGGAAGGTATTAGAACATACATGGAAATTCATAGGGTAAAATAGGCATATAACATGGTAAGTGGTGTCAAATATAAGCGACAACATATAAAAATATGTATTTCAAAAATATGAGTATTAAAACATTTTTGTGTGGTTTTAAGGAAAACACTCTAGAGATTTTCAAATAGAAAAGAAGACATTCTTTTATATAAAACCAGATTTGAACCAAGGAGGTTTTTATAATAAAAATACTGATTTTATAAATACAATGGAGTTTTAAAACATAGGATAGAGTTCACTTGAAATTTGGGTAAAAATTTTGGGAAGTCCCCTTAAAACTGGTTTGCTTATCGGAAAGTTCTAAGGAGGGAATCTTTCAAAATCATGTATATCCCTGAAATAATGTGATGAAAGGGTCTTGATATAATAATATTTTAAAACTAACCAGAATTCATAAGAATCACATAGATAGATAATATAACACCATTTTTAAAGAAAGATAAGGCAACCCGAAAGAACAAAGAAGGTTCGGGTAGAATTCGTTATGATTTTATCGGCATAGTTTCAGGTGTGACCAAGAGGGATAGATGAGAGAGAAATGGGGTTTCTCATCACTTATAAATCCAGAAGGAAGTATGGGGGAGGTTCTTAAACATACCTTATCATTTTATAGTACACATAAAAAGGAAAAGTATAGAGGACAATCTTGATTAAGAGAGAAAAGGGGAGGATCCCTTACCTTAAGTCCGTTGGTGTTCTCCACTTGATATTAATGACCTGAATAGTCAAATTAGGTTTATTAATCAATAGTTACAGTGTAACACCCGAGATTTTTATGAGTAATATTTTGTTTTTTATGTTATATATATATCATCAAAGGAATCTTTCACTACACACTAGCTTGACTTACTTTACACGCAATCGTGACCTTCCTCGATAGCTTGCGTTGTACGCAATACCGAGTTTCACTAAACGACGATATGCTATTAAAATATTATTTAAAATAGCCGTTATGAATAGTAATAACCACTTTTTGAAATTTTATCTTTCAAAATGGACCTCATTTTTGGATTCGGAATACCGAAATTAGCCTAGGGTGAAATTTTGGTATTTTTCTGAAAACTTTCAATTTTTGATGAATAGTGAAACCACTAAGTGGTAGGTTAAAAACTGAATTTTGCATAAAACTTAATTTTACCGCTTCTGTGAATGGAATTTCGAAAATCCGACAGACACAGTTGATATCAGTAAGTAAAATGTGGTTCAATGAGACAAAAATAATTTTTTGGTGAATAGTAACTTTTTACTTTTTTTACCGCGGTTAATAGTAAATAGGGTAACTAAGGGTAAATATGATATTAGTATTATCCTAACACATGTACTAATTCTATTGGATATGTGTAATTCGACCAAAAACAACCTTATGAATATAATATGACCATTTAGGTCCACTTGGATTAGATTATGACATTTAATATTATTTTATTTAATGAATAGTTAAAATAGTTAAAATCAAAGTTTAATAACTAAAACATTTTTAATATGGGGTTATACATAAGATAAATTAGACTATAAATATTCATTAGAAATATAAAAAGATTTCCTACATAATGATATTTTATTTATAATTTTTAGACTTTAAATAAATTAATTTATTTATGACACAAAGATGATGCAGTAATTACCCTTTTAAGGAAATGTTAACATAATTGATGTTATAAATGCTCAAATAAATGTAATTTGAGACTTTTTATAAATTCCACTAATTTTATAGGTTACTATGATATATTAGTGTTGATTTAATCAACTTGTTTTGAACATATAATTCTGTTACGACTTTCACAAAAATCATATATCAAATAGTGTCAAAATTGACACAAAATAGTTTTTAAATCAAATATTATATTATTAATTGTTATTTTATTCCTAAAAATCTAAGGTTCGGCCAAATTACTTAGATAAGGATATATATATTAATAATACACAACTTGGGGTTCGTTTGTCATGTTATAGTAAGTGTATTAACCATATAGTGTAAGAAAACAAAAAGTCACGGTAAAAGTTAAATTATTTAACTTAGAGTTAAATCTAATTGATAAGGTTAAACTAATAACGTAAACTTGTCTAAATCTTATTGGTTGATAGGATTTCGACCCATCCCCACTTTACCTTCGAAATAAGACCCTTTGGAACCATTATAAACCGATTTTAACTTTAATATAAAATAATATTTTGAGGTATTCCTAAGGTGCCCCTCTCCTCCCTTATAAAAGGGCACCTCCTCCCCCTCCTCCTCACACCAATTTGAGCACTCAAGCTCGGCCAACCCCTGCCAAAATCCCTTCTACACTTCCCTAGAATAATCCTAGAGGTCCTGGTCTTCTTCAAATACCAATCTTAGTTCCCTAAGTGGAGGATTCAAAGAGGCGTTTCAAAGAAGAGGTAATATCCATTACCGATCTTTTCAATTTCTTTCTTCTTCAACTTCTTCTTCTTTAGTTGTTTCATGATAAAGTAATAACATAAGTATTAATTACATACTGATATGTTATTATAAATATTAAACAACCCTAATTCACCTTCTATCCATCCTACGGAAAAATGAAATCACCGCGCGTGCGTACGTACAGAATACCGTCTCCACGCCGTGGTGTACTCTATTTTCCACCATCACCTTACAAGGATGGGTATAATGGTGTAATGAGTAACTATATATGATTATTATAAAGTGATATTGATAATGAAATAGTATAAATACACTTAAATACAATTCCACTATCATGGGAACAATATCGTCGCTCGTGCGTACGTACGGAATACCGTCTCCACGATGTGATGCGACTCGTTCTACATGATCATCATTACATAGTAATTATATAAATTAATTGAATGAATAAATATGATATATGTTACAATAATACCATTCTGGATATAAGGTATCTATAAACTTAAAATAAGAATAAGAATTTATTCGGCAAAACACGCATAAGAACAAAAGGCAATAAAGACCCGAGTAACAAGTAACAATGAAATATTACTAATAAGAAGCTAAGAATATGACCATATATGATATCATTTCAATATGTATGATTCTGGAATAAGTCAATAACATTATTTAAACCATTATACAGGAGCTTCAGACACGTACAAAGCAAATCGGACCTAAGGTAAGGGAAATATCACAATCTCACTTTTATCCGAGATTGTTTTTACTTTGGTAATTAATAGGGTGTATTTTATCATCCACATCCATGTTCCCTCAATATGTAATATTATTTACATCCTTCTACAATAGTTTATATCCAAGTTTACCCTTAGGTGAGTTTTTAGTAAAAGATATGAAAGGAATCTTTTGTCGTTTTTCGTACGAGGTACTTTTTGACTTTTCTGACAAAAGTACGAAGAATGTTTTTTTAAGTTATACGAGAAGAATGGATTTTTAAAACATTATTTCCAAGAATCTTCCTTTATAAGTTTTCAAGTTTATTTTTAATCAACTTCTTTTAGTTTATAATTGTATGACATGTTAAGAAAAGAAAAGTGTTTTTGAAGTAGAAAGGATGTTTTCCTCAAGAATGGAGTTCAAATGTTTTATCAAAATTATTTTCCATCTAAGATAATATAGGGTTCTGTTTTTATCCCTATTATTACATTGATTTGATTATGTTTTGAGGAAATTATTTTTATGAAGTCATTTACCTTATATGATTTGTTTTATGATGTCATGATGTTTTAAGAATCCCATTTTTGTTACATGTGTTATGCGATGATGTATGATTTATGATTATGTGGCACACATAAGAAAGGATTCATTATAAGATGGGTGGGACCTATATCTCCCTCCAATGCATTGGGTAAAGATTTATATCTCATGAGATAGACATGGCTGGATCGGAAGGTTATTTCGGTTCATTGATACAGGACTGAAACGAGGAGTGAACTCGGTTCAGAAATGGACTTTGTCCGCTAAGATAGTCTTGGCAATGAGTCATGACTAACAAGAAATGATTTTCCATGATTATGTGTGCATGCCAAAAAGTTTCAAGTTTTATGTTATGATTATGGGGATCTCATTTTCACTTCTATGATTTATTCCATGTTAAGATATTATGATCTCTTTTGTAGGTTATGATTTTCAAAAAGATATGATATGATTTTTATTTCCTTTATTTGCCCTTGCTGAGAATTTGAGCTCACCCTTTTTGTATGTTTTCTTTGCCCCAGGTCAGGAAGATGGATATTAAGTAGAATATGCTAAAAGAGATCCTAGATATGATGAAATAAATGGGAGACACTGTAGAAGATTTATGAACCAGTTGTTTAGGTTTCCCAGTTTCTAAAGACACTATACCTATACGGTCCTTTGTGGTTTTGTCATATGTTGTAATAAGTGTGCTCCAATTTTGAAGTATTAATAATGTATGTAAAGTATGGGCCGTTATAGTTGGTATCAGAGGAAAGGTATAGTCAACCTTTGGAAACTAGGATGTGAAAGCCTTAGTAAGAACCCTAAGGATAAGTCTAAGCATAGAACACAATCTTAGTGTTTTAGAAATGGCCATGAATAACCTAGGATAAGACCTTAAGCGTGAAAATTTTATTCTTGAATTATGTGGTTTTCCTATTATAATTAGTGTTTCTCACACTATTCTTCTTGGTTTTAGTAAGTGGCTGGAACCCGAAGGAACCGTGTTAATGAGGAATGCGATGGGCAATGCAATGATTGTCCCCCTGAGCAACCAAACGATATGGGAGCTGGAATGCAAAATCTTATAGACATGCTCACACAACTTTCTCAAGCTATGAATCGTGCAGGACTTCCAAACGATCAAAGGAAGGAGCAAAATTCTGTTGAATCCTTCATGAGGAAGCGTCCCCCTTCTTTCAGCGGGTCTACTGATCCATTAGTTGCTGAACAATGGATTAGTACTACTGAAAAGATATTTTCAGTCCTTCAATGTTCTGAACATGATAAAGTCATCCTAGCAGTGTATCGTTTGGAAGGAGATATTGATCAATGGTGGAATCTTATTAAGAATACGAGGCAAAGGGATGAAATTGAGTCCATGGAATGGGACGAGTTCAAGAACTTATTTTTCAATAAGTACTTCCCTCGTATTCTCCGAACAAAGATGGAGAAAGAGTTTCTTGAACTAAAGAAAAGGGATGATGAATCTGTTGGTACCTATGAAGCAAATTTTACAAGACTTGCAAGGTACGCTTCTGGTATTATTATCCAACCTGAGAGTAAGATCGATCGATTCTTTAGTGGCTTAAAACCAAGTCTTCGAAGGGCGTTAGCCATAAGGGACTTCAATAGCTACGAGGAAATCGTTCGATGTGCTCTCAAAGTCTAGATGGAGATTGGAGTAACCCATCAGTCATATGGGTTTGATAAGAATAGGAAAATGGAATTCAAAGGAAAATCTAAAGAGCACACTGAAAAGAAGATGAGCTTTCCCTTATGCTCAAAGTGTGGAAAGAAACATGGAGGGAGTTGTCTTAAAGGGACAAGTAAATGTTTCAAATGTGGAAAGGAAGGTCATCGGGCATTTGAATGCCGCGATAATGGGAAGAAGATGTCTAATGATGCAAACAAAGGAAGGGATACACAGAATGAACCTACTACACTTCAATGTTTCAAGTGCAAGGAGATGGGGCATTATGCCAATCAATGCCCAAATCCAAGGGTTGATGATGATGGTTGACGTCAAAAAACTCTTAAGGCTAAAGATAAAGGAAAGTCACATGCAATTTCTATCAGCGATGTGGAGTATGATAACAAAGTGGTGAAAGGTACACTTACCATCCACTCTAAAGTAGAAAATGTTTTATTTGATTCTGGATCCACCCACTCTTTTATTTCTGAAGAATTTTCTAAGGGTATCACCGTATTACCTCAACAATTAAATGTTGAGTTAGTTGTGACAACACCTAATGGCACATTAATCGCATCAAAAGTTTATAATTCTTCTCCAATTGACGTTTGTGGGAAAGTGCTTCCTGCAAATCTTGTGATCCTTCCTTTAGTGGAATTCGATGTGATTCTTGGCATGGATTGGCTTTCTTTATACGGAGCTCATATCAATTTCCAAATAAGGGAAGTCACATTTCATATTCTAGATCAATCTATGATCGTCTATCAATGCAAGGATGAACATAACCTTCCAGTGGAAATTTCTTCCATTTTATGGGTATTGATTCCACTAAATGAAGGTTATTTATCTCAAATGGTTGGTGAGAAACTCGCGATTAAGAATATGCCCATCGTACGGGAGTTTGATGATGTCTTTCCGGAGGAATTACCGGGTCTTCCACCAAATCGTGAAGTTGAGTTTTCAATAGAACTCGTACCGGGTGCTTTGCCTATTTAAAAGGAACCTTATAGAATGGCCCCAATTGAGTTGCAGGAATTGTAGAAGCAACTCCAAGAGAATCTTGATAAGGGATTTATACACCCTAGTGCGTCACCTTGGGGAGAACCTATTCTATTTGTTAAGAAGAAAGATGGATCAATGAGACTCTGCATTGATTATCGAGAACTTAACAAGATCACTATCAAGAACAAATATCCTCTCCCACGCATTTATGACTTATTTGACAAACTATGCGGAGCTCAATACTTTTCCAAGATTGATCTTCGTTCAGGGTATCATCAATTAAGGGTCAAAAGGGAGGATATACCAAAGACGGCTTTCCGTACAAGGTATGGACACTATGAATTTATAGTGATTCCATTTGGTCTTACTAATTCCCCTACTATCTTCATGGATCTAATGAATAGAGTCTTTAGAGACTATCTTGATCAATTTGTGGTAGTCTTTATAGACGATATTCTTGTCTATTCAAAGAGCAAGGAAGAGCATGAAGATCACTTGAGAATTATATTGAAGACCCTAATAAAGGAGAAGCTTTATGCCAAATTTACCAAGTGTGAATTTTGGCTTCAAAAAGTTGCATTTTTGGGTCACATAATCTCAAAAGAGGGGATATCTGTGGATCCAACAAAAACAGAGGTTATCGAAAGATGGTCGAGACCAACAACAGTTACTGAGATCCGAAGTTTTCTTGGTTTGGCTGGATATTATCGACGTTTTGTAAAAGATTTTTCACGATTATCTAATCCACTCACCAAGTTGACTCGGAAAGGAGTTAAGTTTGTTTGGAAAGAGGAATGTGAAGAGAATTTCAAGGAGTTGAAAAGAAGGTTATCCAGTGAACCTGTGCTCACACTGCCTTGTAGTGGAGAAAGGTTTGTGATCTACAGTGATGCATCCAAGAAGGGATTGGGGTGTGTTCTTATGAAAAATGATATGGTGATAGATTATGCCTCACGACAGTTGAAAATCCATGAGCAAAATTACCCAACACATGATTTGGAGTTAGTTGCGGTAATCTTTGCATTAAAGATTTGGAGGCATTACCTTTATGGTGAAAGGTGTGATATTTATACTGATCATAAATTTTTAAAGTATATTTTCACACAAAAGGAGCTGAATATGCGTCAAAGAAGATGGTTGGAGCTGATTAAGGATTATGACTGCTCAATCCATTACCACCCTGGGAAAGCAAACAAGGTGGCAGATGCATTAAGTCGACAAGACCATGCTAGTTTATCCATGATGAGGATCACAAAAGATCCTATATTTATGGATTTACAAAGGATGGATCTTCGAATTATAATGGAAGGGGAAAAATCTTATCTTTCTCAAATGAATGTTAAACCATCTATACATGTGAAGATTAAAGAGGCACAGAAAGAAGATGTCGAGTTACAAAAGAAGGTGAGAAATGTTCTTGAATTCAACCTTGATTGTGATGGGATAATAAAGTTCAGGAATCGGGTTTGTGTTCCTCCCATCCCCGAATTAAAGAAGGAGCTGCTGGATGAGGCTCATAGTTCTTCATTCTCTATTCATCCTGGAAGCACGAAGATGTGTAGGGACCTGAAAGAGTACTTCCGGTGGGATGGAATGAAAAGAGATGTTGCTGAATATGTCTCTCGATTCTTGGTTTGTCAACAAGTTAAAGCTGAGAGACAGAAGTCTAAGGGGATGTTACAGCCATTACCCATACCCGAATGGAAATGGGAAAACATCACTATGGACTTTGTCACAGGACTTCCTAAAACATCCAAAGGAAATAATGCTATCTGGGTCATAGTTGATCGTCTTACAAAGTCTGCACACTTCATTGCTATTAGAGAGGATTTCTCTCTAGATCAGCTTGCCAGGATATATGTAAAGGAAGTGGTAAGATTGCATGGAGTACCACTTTCTATTATATCTGATCGGGATCCGAGATTTACCTCGAAGTTCTGGCGAAGTCTTCAGCATACTATGGATACAGAGTTGAGTTTCAGCACTGCTTATCATCCTCAGACAGACGGTCAGTATGAGATAACAATTCAAACCCTAGAAGATATGTTGAGAGCTTGCTCTATGGATTTCAAAGGAGGTTGGGATCAACACCTACCTTTGGTGGAATTTTCTTATAATAATAGATTTCACTCCAGTATTCAGATGGCTCCTTATGAGGCTCTCTATGGAAAGAAATGCAGGACTCCAACTTGCTGGGATGAAGTTGGGGAAAGAAAGCTATTAGGACCTGATCTCGTTGATGAAATGGAAGAAAAGGTCAGATCTATTCAACAACACATAAGGGCAGCTCAGAGTCGACAGAAAAGTTATGCTGACAACCGAAGAAAAGACCTAGAGTTTGAAGTGGGTGAGAAAGTGTTCTTACGAATATCTCCCTGGAAGAGGGTTATGAGATTTGGAAAGAAGGAGAAGTTGAGCCCTAGATATATCGGTCCTTTCGAAATACTGGATCGTGTTGGAAAGGTAGCTTACCGATTGGCGCTTCCACCGAATCTCTCTCAAGTCCACGATGTGTTCCATGTATCTCTGAGAAAGTACATACCTGATCCTTCACATGTACTCATCTCAGAAGTTGTACCGCTGGAGCAAGATCTTTCTTATGAAGAACAACCGATAGAGATTCTGGATCGTAGAGAAAAAGTCCTACGAAACAAGACCACTCGATTGGTGAAAGTTTTATGGAGGAACCACAAACTTGAAGAAGCTACATGGGAGCTTGAGGATATGATGATGGAGAAGTACCCTCATCTGTTTGTTACAAAGTGACGAATTTCGAGGGCGAAATTCTTTTTAAGGGGGGTAGAATGTAACACCCGAGATTTTTATGAGTAATATTTTGTTTTTATGTTATATATATATATCATCAAAGGCATCCTTCACTACACACTAGCTTGGATTACTTCACACGCAATCGCGACCTTCCTCGATAGCTTGCGTTGTACGCAATACCGAGTTTCACTAAACGACGATATGCTATTAAAATATTATTTAAAATAGCCGTTATGAATAGTAATAACCACTTTTTGAAATTTTATCTTTCAAAATCGACCTCATTTTTGGATTCGTAATACCGAAATTAGCCTAGGGTGAAATTTTGGTATTTTTCTGAAAACTTTCAATTTTTGATGAATAGTGAAACCACTAAGTGGTAGGTTAAAAACGGAATTTTGCATAAAACTTAATTTTACCGCTTCTGTGAATGGAATTTCGAAAATCCGACAGACACGGTTGATATCAGTAAGTAAAATGTGGTTCAATGAGATAAAAATAATTTTTTGGTGAATAGTAACTTTTTACTTTTTTTACCGCGGTTAATAGTAAATAGGGTAACTAAGGGTAAATATGATATTAATATTACCCTAACACATGTACTAATTCTATTGGATAAGTGTAATTCGACCAAAAACAACCTTATGAATATAATATGACCATTTAGGTCCACTTGGATTAGATTATGACATTTAATATTATTTTATTTAATGAATAGTTAAAATAGTTAAAATCAAAGTTTAATAACTAAAACATTTTTAATATGGGGTTATAAATAAGATCAATTCGACTATAAATATTCATTAGAAAGATAAAAAGATTTCCTACATGATGATATTTTATTTATAATTTTTAGACTTTAAATAAATTAATTTATTTATGACACAACGATGATGCAGTAATTACCCTTTTAAGGAAATGTTAACATAATTGATGTTATAAATGCTCAAATAAATGTAATTTGAGACTTTTTATGAATTCCACTAATTTTATAGATTACTATGATATATTAGTGTTGATTTAATCAACTTGGTTCGAACATATAATTCTGTTATGACTTTCACAAAAATCATATATCAAATAGTGTCAAAATTGACACAAAATAGGTTTTAAATCAAATATTATATTATTAATTGTTATTTTATTACTAAAAATCTAAGGTTCGGCCAAATGACTTAGATAAGGATATATATATTAATAATACAAAACCTGGGGTTCTTTTGGAATGTTATAGTAAGTTTATTAACCATATAGTGTAAGAAAACAAAAAGTCACGGTAAAAGTTAAATTATTTAACTTAGAGTTAAATCTAATTGATAAGGTTAAAATAATAACCTAAACTTGTCTAAATATTATTGGTTGATAGGATTTCGACCCATCCCCACTTTACCTTCGAAATAAGACCCTTTGGAACCATTATAAACCAATTTTGACTTTAATATAAAATAATATTTTGAGGTATTCCTAAGGTGCCCCTCTCCTCCCTTATAAAAGGGCACCTCCTCCCCCTCCTCCTCACACCAATTTGAGCACTCAAGCTTGGAAAACCCCTGACAAAATCCCTTCTCCACTTCCCTAGAATAATCCTAGAGGTACTGGTCTTCTTCAAAGACCAATCTTAGTTCCCTAAGTGGAGGATTCAAAGAGGCGTTTCAAAGAAGAGGTAATATCCATTACCGATCTTTTCAATTTATTTCTTCTTCAACTTCTTCTTCTTTAGTTGTTTAATGATAAAGTAATAACATAAGTATTAATTACATACTGATATGTTATTATAAATATGAAACAACCCTAATTCACCTTCTATCCATCCTACGGAAAAATGAAATCACCGCGCGTGCGTACGTACGGAATACCGTCTCCATGCCGTGGTGTACTCTATTTTCCGCCATCACCTTACAAGGATGGGTATAATGGTGTAATGAGTAACTATATATGATTATTATAAAGTGATATTGATAATGAAATAGTATAAATACACTTAAATACAATTCCACGATCATGGGAACAATTTTGTCGCTCGTGCGTACGTACGGAATACCGTCTCCACGATGTGATGCGACTCGTTCTACATGATCATCATTACATAGTAATTATATAAATGAATTGAATGAATAAATATGATATATGTTACACTAATACCATTCTGTATATAAGTTATCTATAACCTTAAAAGAAGAATAATAATTTATTCGGCAAAACACGCATAAGAACAAAAGGCAATAAAGACCCGAGTAACAAGTAACAATGAAATATTACTAATAAGAAGCTAAGAATATGACCATATATGATATCATATAAATATGTATGATTCTGGAATAAGTCAATAACATTATTTAAACCATTATACAGGAGCTTCGGAAACGTACAAAGAAAATCAGACCTAAGGTAAGGGAAATATCACAATCTCACTTTTATCCGAGATTGTTTTTACTTTGGTAATTACTGGGGTGTATTTTATCATCCACATCCATGTTCCCTAAATATGTAATATTATTTCCATCCTTATACAATAGTTTATATCCAATTTTACCCTTCGGTGAGTTTTTAGTAAAAGATATGAAAGGAATCTTTTGTCGTTTTTCATACGAGGTACTTTTTGACTTTTCGACAAAAGTACGAAGAATGTTTTTTTAACTTATACGGCACGAATGGATTTTTAAAACATTATTTCCAAGAATCTTCCTTTATAAGTTTTCAAGTTTATTTTTAATCAACTTCTTTTAGTTTATAATTGTATGACATGTTAAGAAAAGAAAAGTGTTTTTGAAGTAGAAAGGATATTTTCCTCAAGAATGGTGTTCAAATGTTTTATCAAAACTATTTTCCATCTAAGATAATATAGGGTTCTGTTTTTATCCCTATTATTACATTGATTTGATTATGTTTTGAGGAAATTATTTTTATGAATTCATTTACCTTATATGATTTGTTTTATGATGTCATGATGTTTCAAGAATCCCATTTTTGTTACATGTGTTATGCGATGATGTATGATTTATGATTATGTGGCACACATAAGAAAGGATTCATTATAAGATGGGTGGGACCTATATCTCCCACCAATGAATTGGGTAAAGATTTATATCTCATGAGATAGACATGGCTGGAACGGAAGGTTATTTCGGTTCAGTGATACAAGACTGAAACGAGGAGTGAACTCGGTTCAGAAATGGACTTTGTCCGCTAAGATAGTCTTGGCAATGAGTCATGAATAACAAGAAATGATTTTCCATGATTATGTGTGCATGCCACAAAGTTTCAAGTTTTATTTTATGATTATGGGGATCTAATTTTCACTTCTATGATTTATTCCATGTTAAGATATTATGATCTCTTTTGCAGGTTATGATTTTCAAAAAGATATGATATGATTTTTATTTCCTTTATTTGCCCTTGCTGAGCATTTGAGCTCGCCCTTTTTGTATGTTTTCTTTGCCCCAGGTTAGGAAGATGGATATTAAGTAGAATATGCTAAAAGGGACCCTAGATATGATGAAATAAATGGGAGACACTGTAGAAGATTTATGAACCAGTTGTTTATGTTTCCCAGTTTCTAAAGACACTATACCTATACGGTCCTTTGTGGTTTTGTCATATATTGTAATAAGTGTGCTTCAATTTTGAAGTATTAACAATGTATATAAAGTATGGGTCATTATATACAGAACATTATATATATATAAAATATATATTATAACCTTTTTAAGTTCATTTATTCCCATTTTGATTGATTATAAGGTTCAATTTCATGGCTCGGGTCTGTTTGTTTCCTTGGTTTTGATGATCAGTTCACTTGTATTTAGGTTCGGATAAAAAGTAAGATGAAAGTGGTTGTCCAGAATTGATGTTATATAGAATTAGTGAACATCCAGAAGTTTACATGGTTACAAAATTCATTTGGTTAATTGGAGTGAAAGAGATCCATGACATAAGACATTAATGATAAACGCTTGAATTAATGTTAGCGATTTTACCCATAATTAACTTGTTTTGTATTATTATTTGATATCATGAGTGTATAAGGATTCCAGAACCATAAATAGGATATATAAAATTTATAATAATCTGGTTCAACCATAACATAAATGGTTTCATGACCAGAAACAAAGATGATAAAACAAATTGAAAACACATCATCCACGATGTCGATAATTCGGCACTTCACAGATGATGTTTTAATTTTAGAACGCGAGGGAGAGGAGAAGAAGCATGATGCTTGAATTTTTTCCATAAAAATGATTAACATCCAGAATATATGATATTATGGAGCTTTCATGCCTTTTGGATAAGGGAAGGGGAATAGGGTATAAGAAAAGAAGGAAATTGAAAACAAAACACTTGAAAATGAAAGGGGATCCTTACCCTTTGATCTCCTCTCTTTGAGATCCCTCTTAAGGCCTTTGATTTTGGCCTTTTGGTAAGACCAGAAGGCCTTGGAAGTGGGGAAGTATCTTGGGAGGATACTTGAGCAGAATTTGGGCTAGGCACAAGGCTTGAGAGGTGTGAGGGAAAGAGGTAAGGAGAGGGGGTATTTATAGTGAGGGAGGGGAGGTTTTTTCCCATTATTTTAAGTATTAGTTTATTATTTAAGGCCAATACTATGAATAATTGAGAATTATCTTAAAATATAATAAAATAACCAAGGATGATTCAGGATTATCATCTTACATCATCCATACATCACCTATGATGCAGTATTTAGCATTTATTGTAATTTATCATATTTTACTATTAATCAAAATTCAAGTATTTCAGAAAAATCCCAAAAATTCACCCTAACCATTTTTCATCATGTAGAATCCAAAAATGAATTCCATTTTTCAAAAATAATTTTCTAAATATGATTATTTTAATATTTAATTAAAATCATATTTTATTATCAAAAACCAGATTTAAAACATGAATTAACTCATTCTAAAACATAGGTATATTGTACTTCCAACTTGAATATTACTTTTATACTATAATAGGTGAGGTTACTATTAATTAGGGTATATCACTATTCATAAGGGTATGTTACTATTCATTAGGGTAGGTTACTATTCACCAAAAATTATTTTTGTTTTATTAGACTCCAAAAAAGCACTTGAACACAACCATGTATGTCATATTTTCAAAATTCCAAACACAGAAGTGACAAACTTATGTTTAAAGGTCACTTATCACTTATTAGTTAATTATTATGCAATTTTATGAAATATTTATAAGAAGGGAATTTCCATTAAAAACATTGGGTCGTTACATTGCTATAGACACTATGAGTTCCTAGTGACTCCCTTTGGTGTGACGAATGCCCTCGATGTTTTTATGGATTTGATGAACTAGGTTTTCTAGCCGTAATTAGACCAATTTTTTATTGTCTTCATCGATGACATACCTATGTACTTTTCTTCAAAGTAGGAGCATGCAGAGCACTTGAGGATGGTTCTTTATTTTCTTTGAGAGAACTAGTTTTATGGAAATCTCCCAATGTGTCAGTTCTGGATACATGAGATTCACTTTATGGGGCATGTCATTTCTGAACAAGGTTTATCCATAGATCTAGAAAATATCAAGGCAGTGATTTCTTGGGAACCATACAAGAATGTGTCAGAGGTTTATAGATTTCTTGGTTTGGTGGGATACTATAAGAGATTTTTGGAAGAATTATCCATAATCACAGCCCCTTTGACCACTATAACGTAGAAAGGGAAACTGTTTACCTGGTTTAAGTAGTGCCAGAGGGCCTTTGGGGAGTTGAGGCAAAGGATGATGAGAACTCCAGTGTTGATAATACTAGAGGAAGTAATTGAGTTCATAGTGTATTATGATTCCTCAGGACCTGGGCTTAGTTGTGTGTTGATGCAACATTAGGCAATCATCGCATACGGGTCAAGATAGTTGAGACCCCATTAGAAAAATTGTGTGACTTTTGACTTAGAGTTGGTAGTAGTAGTTATCACCCTAAGGATGTAGATACACTATATTATGGGAGAGTGATTTTTAGTTTACTCAGACCATGAGAGTATTAGGCACTTCTTCACCCAGAGATACCTGAACTTGAGAAGGTGATGCTGGTTGGAGTTCCTACAGGACTATGACTTCAGGATAGTCTATACTACAGGGAAGGAAAATATTGTAGTAGATGAACTTACTAGGAATTCCCAAGCCTGATTAGTGTAGGAAGCTTCAGAGCAGTTAGCTTCCTTACGGATAACCCTGGTGGAGCAGGAGGGTACAACCTTTCTTCAGTCGATGGTGTTGAATCCTTTTCTTCTCGAGCATGTGAGAGTGTCCCAACTGGGAGAAATTGACTATGAGTTATTATATGATTAGATATAAATAGGTGACACACCAAATGGATATTTTAAAGGAGGTAATCACTACATATTATTCTTGGGGGGAACAGTGGTTTTAGTCACATTGCAGGAGGAGGTGATATGGGAGTTACACACTTCTCCCCTAGTTGTACATCCTGGTGTGGGTAAGATGTACAAGGATATTTAGTGGTGGATGTTGTGGTCTAGAATGAGGCAAAACATAGCCAAGTTTATCTCATTGTGCCTCACTTTTAAGCAGGTGAAAGCTGAGCACCAAGATCCAGAGGGTTTGTTAAAGCCTCTTGAGACCCTGGAGTGGAAATGGGATGACATATACATGGGATTTTTCACAGGGATTCCATGCACAATTAATAGTCATGATTCCATCTGGGTGATAGTTTATTGACTCACAAATTCAGCACACTTCCTTTCCATCAGGGATCAGAGTTCAGTGAAGATTTTGGGGAATTTGTATATATGGGAGATCGTACACCTTCACATGGTACCCTTGATGGCTATCATCGATCGTGACATATGGTTTACTTAACAATTGTGGAGAGGCCTATAAAAGGTATTCAGGACCTAGTTGTTGATGGGTACAACCTTTCACCCCCAGACCGACAGGTAGAATGATCATACTATCCAGGTGCTAGAGGATATGTTGAGGGATTGCGTGTTGGACTTCGGTCGGAGTTGGGAGGATCACCTAACCTTGGTAGATTTTTCATAAAACAATAGATACCACTCTACCATCAGCATTACACCTTTTGAGGCCCCATACAAGGGACCCTACAGGTCACCCTTATGCTGGACAGAGATCAGAAAGTCATCTCTTATGGGCCCATAGTTAGTGCATGCATCAACAGTGAAAGTTTAGGTCATCCATGAGCAGATGAGAACAACCCAGAGTAGATAGAAATCCTATGCGGATCACCTTTGTAGGCCTTTAGAGTTTGATCTAGGAGACCATGTTTTCTTTCGAGTCTCCCCATGATTAGGAATGTAGAGGTTTGTCCAGGGAGACAAGCTATCCATGAGGTTCATTGGACCATTCGAGATCATGCATAGGGTTGAAGAGGTTGCCTACCACATCACCATACCCCACAATTGGAGAAGATTCATGAAATTTTCCACATGTTGCAGCTGAGGAGATACGTGCATGATTCTACGTACGTTATTAACTGGGGGGAGCTAGACATAGAGGATGGAGAAACCTTTGTAGAGCACCCGGAGGTGATCGAGGACCAACAATAGTGGAACTTGTGTGGATGGACCATCCCTTTGGTTCACATGTTGTAGTAGAACATAAATGTGCAGGAGAGTTCTTGGGAGTGGGAGAGATAGATGCAGGCTCAATATCTCGAGTTTTTTGCTTAGATTTTCTTTTTAGGGAATTTTTTTGAAGGTTATAATAAATTAGAGACCTAGTTTTTTTCTTGTAAGACTTTGAAATATTTATATATATATTTCCAGAGCTAGGTGTTGAGACGATATGTGATTTAGAGGCCTGAAGTTCATGGAGTTAATTTTATAAAAATATTAAATATATTTTATATTGCGCACACATGGTTAATTAAAGAAAATAGGATAAATCTTAAATGGGTGATCAGATCAGAAATACGAGACCATGTTTGTGTCCGGAATGCAGTGTTTACCCTAGGCTTGACATAAAATAAGTCAGCATGGGACGTTCATACCCATCGCTCATTAGCGGTGAGTTTAAGTGGATTAATTGATTAATTAATTAATCAATCAATCAATTTATTTAACCTAATTTTGGTTATAAATGTGTCATTAGGGGGAATTTTCCAAGGTTGGATCATAATTCTCCCACTACCGGTGGTGGTCTCTTTCTCCTCCCTTTTATGAGTGTAGATTAAGTGATTACAAACCTCTGGATTAAGGTGGATCGAAGCAAGACGAACACATCAGCTTCTACCAAAAGTTGTATGAGCAGGTTATTCACCAAAAACTAATCTAAATAGAATTAAGACTTGTCTTTTAGTGTTTTATGCCCTTATATTAAAATAATTGAGTAGATCTATCCTTTTTATTGGATCTGTGCCAATTGAAAACCATGCATGTGACCAAGAACTAAGATTTAATTTATTCCTTTGGTTTATCTAACCATGGAGTACATTCTTGATTGTTGGCTAAGAAATATTTCCCAATGATAATTTAAACCTTGTTTTTGGTGCTTTTCTACCAAAATTCCTTACGTTCTTCATCGTTGGAATCCCCATGGTTCCCGGTTCGACAATTTTTGGGTGACTCGAGCTCGATCAGGCACCCGAATACACGACAGATTGAGGAAACTACTACGTATAAATGAATTAGTTATAGATCTAGGATCGTAGTAGAGTAGGGATGATTGATATGCTGGTTTGACATTAAAAAATAGATCTACTAAAGTATGGTGGTGTGTGAAACATCCAAAGAAATCCCTATGCACGACGATGATCAATTTTTGGCGAGCGGCGGTTCAAAATTACAATTTGCGGATAGATCTGAAGTTTTAGGGAGAGATCATGGTAGGATTTAATGTGGTTGGATCAAATTCAAAGCATGGATAAAGTTCAAAAAAAAATCTGTACTTTTTGGAGAAATATCGAGTATACATCATGTATCATGAAGAACACATGGTGTGTATCCTCCCTCAGCAGAGATTCTAGGGTTTGGGAAAAGTTAAGGTTGACACAACATGTAGTCCTCCATCACACGCCATGTATCTCTTCCTCGGTTGGACAACCCGTGTGGTGGACCACACAGGTGGGGTCTGTGTAAAATTACATAGACATGGGTTGACCAAAAGGATGAAATACCGTGTGACCCTACACACCGTATACCATAGTACACAGACACGGGGTCCATGTACATGGAAACAGGGTTCGAGTACATGGACACGACCACAAGACATGGTTCCAGCCTCAGTTAGCTAGGATACGAAATGTAGTCCACCTACACGACGTATTCTACTACATAGGGTGGATCTGTGTGCCGTACAAGGACACAATTAGCCTATGGAGTGGGAACACACTCCGTGTGGTTCCCCTCACACACCATGTACCCCTTGAGCTCCTTTCATGAGACTTCAACCATCCATATCTCCTTTGTTTAAACTCGGATTTCAGCCCACAAATAGACTATCCTGACTATTTTTCCATATAGAATGCAATGGTTCCCTCAGAAGTGGATTTAAAGATATTATGTGAAATTTTTAGGGTTTAGAATGCACTGAGGTGATACTCAATGATGGAAGTAATCATACAGAATCACCAGAGTAGTTCCGGACATAACCCTCCAATAGGGCTCAGTAGTGGAGTTCCTCAAAGATAGTACCAGGATTACCCGCTAGTAGGTCTAGGAAGTGGTGTTCCTTGATGATATTTCTGAGTTAACCTCTAGTAGGACCAGGCATTGGAGTTCCTCGACGTTCTAGGATTACCCTCTTGCAGGGATGGGTAGTGGTGTTCCCCGATGATAGTTCCAAGATTACCCTTCAGCAGGGTTGGCCAGTGGCATTACCTGATGAAATATTCTAGACATAACCCACCAGAAGGGTTGGGCAGTGTATTTCCTTGACAAATCACTGGTCTTACCCTCTAGTAGGACTGGGTAGTGGCATTCCCTGATGACATTCCAGAGTGTAACCCTCCAGCCGAGCTAGGCAATGGGGTTCCTATGTGACTATCAAAGTAGGACCCTCTTGTCGTACTAAGGAATTAAATAATTACCTAGAACTTGTATCCTTTTGACTATGTGGCATAATGAAAATATGTGGTTTGATGTAGAATTATAATCACAAGGATGATGGACACTTTCTCCATCAAGTTGTGTTTTATTTATGTGACCTAAAACCATGAGGGTGAGTCAGTGCCGTCCAAAGCGAGAGTATCAAGGTGTGGTGATTGAGTCCCTTATACTTGTGTGCTAAGGGAAGATGCATGATATACTGGGAATCATTGATGGAATACCTTTGGAACTATTGGATACTCTTTTTCATGGGCTAATTTGTGAGATAGAGATCCCCTTACTCTCTCATTTGGGATTATTTGATTGAGCAGATATATATATATATATATATATATATATATATATATATCCTTCTTTGGTACCCACTACTTAGGTTTTGGTTACTCTTTTTCCAGGAGAGGTAAATATGCATGAGGTATGCTACGTGCTTTCTGTGTCTAGCTTCTCATGTTTGGATGAGTCTACTCTCTTGCTATAGGTAGCGAAGACTCGAGTAGAAGTTCATATTATCACTATGTTGATCTCCTCGTGTTTGGATGAGTTTAATTTCACTGCTTTTGGGTTGAGTTGTACTCTTTCACTGTATCTTGTTATATCTAATACTTTCCTCTTCAGTTGTATCTCTTACTACTCCCCCTTCACCCCTTTCTGGGTGTTCTACTGGGTATGTATATAATCACCCCTGTATGATTTTCACCCACATGTTTCATTTCTTTTATAGACGATGGGTAGGTCAGCCATGACTTTAGAGGAGCTTAGAGGTACTACGTGGTTGGACCATGTACGATGGTCATAGATTGGGATACATGAGATTGGCTCTCTCAGTTATTTACTTTTTTTTTCTAGTTTTGTCAGGTTGGGATATATTTCTAGTTTGGGCGTGCATTTTACCCCTTTACTTTTCATTATGCACTATCATACTATCATACTATTTATAGGTTTATGCATTTTTGGTTTTCTTTACAACAATGTTTCATATTTTATTCTTTCACTTTTCACTTTTGCATTGAGTTGGCTATATGCGTGTATACTGGTTTTTAGGAAAAGGCCTCCCTGAGTCAGTTATGCCTTCAACACTTGTCACTATCCCTAGCCTATGGAGGCGGGCTTGGGGTAGTTGCGACTTGAGCCTTGGCTTGGTTCGGGTCGTGAAAGGATGTTTGGATGTACTTACCTAGAATCCATTATTTCAATTATTAGAGGCGAGTATAGGTGAACCTAGGTGCATGACGAGTATCCCCCTATGGTGACGTAGCTTGCTTAGAGATATTTTTTATGTTGGACGAAGCAGGTATATATCGATTATGATTATGGACCTGGAGATCAACTTAATGATACATGACTTGAGTGGTATTACATCCAACTCAATGCCCTTTCACATGATGTACAAGCAATTGAGATTATAGAAACAATGATCGATTGCTGATTAATTTTATGTTATTTCTTCACTTACTCATGAATATTCATATTTATGTATATATATATATAGGAATTGGACTATACATGTATATATATATAGATATGGACATCCATAGTGGAACTTTCCCAATTGATCAAGATTATAGACCTGGGGTTTGACTGTGGCTCATGTTATTGGTTTTAATTATCTTTTTAGCTATGTCTCAGCTAGGCTGAGCAGTTGCTTTTGCATACACTTATAGAAGCTTATATTATAGGTTCCTCGTTAGGGTGTCCTACTGAGATTATTTCTCACCCCTACACATTCAACTAGGTGTATGTGTAGACCTTATGTCTACTTTTCAGGTTGAGCACAGTTGCATAGTGGATAGGCCTGAGGCCCATAGTTTCATGATCGAGCAGATCTACTCGTGTGGGTTCTTCTGATCAGGATGGTGCAGTTCGAAAATGTCTAGAGATAGGGTACGTGTTCTGTCTTGGAGTTAGTATTATACCTCTATACTTTTATTTTAGTTTATTTTATTTTACTGTATCTGTATGTTCGGCCTAGTCGGTGACCAATTTTGTATTATATAACATAGCTGTTCGGGATTTTACAACATTTCATTTATTATTACAGCATTTTCAATTTCAGTTTATTTATTGCTCCTACAATTTGTTTTTTTACTGATATGTATTATACTTAGATATTTATTCTATTAATTACTCTGATATGAGGTTATAGTCTCCCCACTATCACACCATAGGCCATTACTTCTAGTCGGAAGCCTATGACATATGAGGAGGCACACTTAAGGCCTCATCACCCACCCACTCTCAACACCAGTTTAGTGGAATATGGGCTAGTATGATATAATATGACATAAATACAATTATCAAATGATAATTTTTCATATACCATCATTTTCTATATTCATTGGGAAATGAGATCATTAATCGTGTGTATGTGAAGATTTTCACCTTCATGAACAAAAAATTTCATTTGTCATAACCACCCATCTTGGATAGTCACAATAATGAGTTTAATAAAGATATATGATAATTTTTACATGTTCAATATTCTTTAAAATTTATATTAACATTATATAATAACTTTCTATTACTCATTCAATCATTTTAACACACTCTTGTTTAGGTCGTTTTTACCACATACACGAGTGATGTTGTAATGTTTATGTCGTGGATGATTAAGAAATGTTATATTCTAGTAAAAACATGTAATAATAATTTATTAAATATGTAAAAATTATTCTAGATTAAAAATATAAATATCTAATGATGTTATTAATATATCACATATTATTCATTGAACTCACCAAAACGAGCTCGTCTTCATTTTCATAGTTACAAAACGTTACCCAAAAACTTAAGAAATGAAATTAGAAATTTATAAATTATTTTATAACATATATTCAAGTCCCTAGTATGATATAGGAATGATGGAATTTGGGATAATAATGAATAACAATGTCACCATTACAAAACCAGTTCAAAATGATCAAGATTTTTGACACCCAATTTTGAAAATAGATGATAACTAACTAATATAAATGCATTGAATATTTATAAATAAATTTTATAAAAGGTTATATAAATAAATAAGGTTATGTAATAGGTTATTAAGATAGTTATTTTTGTGATATAGGAGGTTAGAGCACATTTGACTAAGAATGAGTAAAGGTAAGGGGTTTTCATGACTCAAATCTTTTACTTGTGTCATAATCACTTCTCTTTGTCTAAAACTTTTTCAAGTATGAACGTATCTAAACTATGATAATTTTATGTTGTTTTTATAACTTATTTTTCTAGGTAAATCATGTTTTACACCATTATTCTACCTTAATGAATTTATTATTTTTTGGAAATTATTTTTTTTGAGAATAAATCTCATCTCTTTTAGTGGATTTTCTCTCCATATCCACATTTTTTACTTCCTTACAATGTTCTCATTTCCCTAGTGTAATTATCAATTTTTTTATCTCCAATGATCCATATTTACCATTTATTTTAAAAACATGGTTTCTACATCTTTTTAATGATGTAGGTTTTCAATAAAGGTGTTTTCAAATAGTTTAAAGGATTTTCCCTTCAATGATCATATATCCTTTCCTTATGAATCACATTTTGAAATATGATTTATTTATCTTCATGGTCTATTTATTATAATTTATTTTAAAAATAATGATTTAATAATTTTATTCTCTATTAAAAAATGGTTTTTGGAATGTGACTTGAAAATCATATCTTTTTAATATGATATTAAGAAATTCTTTTTAAGAAAAAATCTTTTTGTGATCTCTCTCCCATTTTCAAATGATTTTTATAAAATAAAGTAATGGTTCATAAATAACCTAATATATTATATTTTGGGGTGATCATTTTTTTAGTATCAAATGATCATGTTTTTCTTTTTATTTATGTGATACCATTTAGAAAAGTTGTGAAACCTATTTTTCTTGCCATGGGATATTTATAATAAGATGAATGATTTTATTTTAATTGGAACTCATATGTATGGATGATAATGGGTGGGGCCCTATATTTCACTCAAACACATTGGTCATACTTTTATATCTCATGAGATAATGATGCGTGGACATACTTGTATTTTCTAAAAAACTAATGGGTGGACATACTTAGATTTGTTTACAAAATTAAAGGGTGGGAATAATTGTATTTGTTCACAATGTTTTCCTAAGTTTATGTTTGTGCCACCACTTTTCTAAAATGTTCCTTATTTTTAAACTATACCAAATTTTTATTATATTTTATGTTCTAAAGATATTATGATTACTCATGTATTGATTTTATGTTCGTTATATGTTTCTAAGACATATTTTTTATGAAATTTCTTTGATTTTATATTCCCATGCATTGATCTTTAATGATCAATAAAGTTTTTTGTCACTTATGATATCATAGTATTTTTATCTAATATTACTCAATTACTCATAATTTCCCTTATATTTAAGGTATAACCATTATGTCTAGTTGATATGTTTCCCTTACTAAGGATTTGAGCTCACCCCTTCTTATGTTTTCATTCCTCGGGTTATGAAGATGATTATGCCATATAAGATGTCTATAAGAGGATCTAGAGGAGAATAGTTACAGAGAAATGTTCATAAGTTTTATAAAATAATATTTTTTTTGTATATAGTATCCAAGACATTAAAACTTTTGATCCTTGGTTTGTGTGGTTGTTTTTTTGAATATATTAATTAAACCATGGAATCAATGTATTATTTATGTATGTTTATCTTGGGTCACTACAGTTGGTATCAGAGGGAAGGTTTATTTATTTTTAGGATTAGTTTAGAAAAATTTAGTGAGAACTCTAGGAATGAGTCTAAGTATTGGATAAAATCATGATGTTTTGATAAGGTATATATTATGTGGGTTTCCTATAAATACATCCTTATATGGATACTAATAAGTGTATGTGACTATGACATAGATGCACCTAGGGGTAATCACCCAGAAAAGGGTTAGTTGAGAATTGATTCGATCATTACCCTGATGCATGATGAGTGAAACTAAGACTACGTGTCTAGCTAGACACTCATGGGGGATATGTTTAGGTCAATTAACATTTTATTTATAAAATATTATGAAGTATTTGGTTATCATTTTAACTATTGTGGTTAAGGAAATTTTACTAGGTAAAAATCATGTATATCCTAGATTTAAACTTAGGGAGTTGTTAAGAAATAATATACACATTATTTATGAGTAATTTATTCTATGATCATAGTATTCCCCTATACATGAGGTTTAATTATCAACAAAACTCATCCATAGATCATTGTCTATATCAAAGGCACCCTATATAATGAATTCTATTGAATTAGAGGAACTGAATAATCAATTACAAGAGAATATTGACAAGGGTTTTGTACTCCCCATTGCTTCATCATGGGGTACACTGGTGCTATTTGTAAAAAATAAGGATTTATCAATGAATATTTTCATTAATTACCATAATATCAACAAAATCATGATAAAAACAAGTATCTTATACACCGTATTGATGAATTGTTTGATCAACTCAAAGGAGCCCATTTTTTCTCAAAGATTGACCTTCAATATGAATATAGTCATTGAGGATTAGGAGAAAATATATACCCAAGAAAATTTTCCACGCATGGTATGAACACTATGAATTTATAGTGATTCCATTTGGTCTTATAAATTCTCCAGTTATCTTTATGGATTTGATGAATTGAGTCTTTAGATATTACCTTGAAATATTTGTGGCAGTTTTATTGAGGCATTCTCATATATTCTAAGAGTAAGGAAGAACATGAAGAGCATTTGAGAATTGTGCTAAGGACCTTATTAAAGGAGAAATTATATTCCAAATTCAACAAGTATGAGTTTTGGTAGCAAATAGTATCCTTCTTAGGTTATGTTATCACTAGTGAGGGTATATCCATGGACACATAAAAGATAGATGTAATAACAAAATGGTTGAAACCAACATATTTGACTAAGATTTTATGTTTTCTTAGATTATATGGATACTAATATATTTTTGTGAGAAACTTATCATGAT
Source organism: Viscum album (assembly GCA_963277665.1). Classification (NCBI taxonomy): domain Eukaryota; kingdom Viridiplantae; phylum Streptophyta; class Magnoliopsida; order Santalales; family Viscaceae; genus Viscum; species Viscum album. The sequence goes on from OY728132.1 coordinate 324,230,245, forward strand.
TATCCAATACACTAACCAAGTTGACCCAAAAGGGAGTGAAGTTCCTCTGGAAAATAAAATATGAGGAAAGCTTTAGGGAGATTAAGATGATACTGGTCACTATGACCATGCTTACATTACCTTATAGTGGTGAATAGTTTGTTATTTATAGTGATAAATCATTAAATGGTGAAGGATGCTTCCACATGAAAAATGAAAAGGTAATTGCTTATGCCTCATGTAAATTACAAACTCATGAGAAAAATTACCCGACACATGATTTGGAATTAACATCAGTGATCTTTACATTAAAAATTTTGAGGTATTATATTTATGGAGAGAAGTGTGATATATACACTAATCATAATATCTTGAAATATATCTTCATTTATATGGAGTTAAAAAATCTCTAAAGGATATGGTTATAGCTAATCAAATATTATGACTTCTTGATACATTATCACCCCCAAAAAGAAGATAAGGCGGCTAATGCTCTAAGTAGAAAAGACTAAGATACTATATCCATGATAAGGATTTAAAATGACCCAATACTCATGGATCTTTAGAGGATGAATCTTGAAGTCATAATGAGAGGAGATAAATCCTATCTTACCCAAGTGATTGCTCAACCATCTATTCATGCAAAGATTAAAGAAACCTATAAAGATGATGTAGAGATATAAAAAATTTAATGATTATTCTAGAGTTAATATTTGTTAAAGATAGAGTTATAAGGTTTTGAACTATGATACAATTATTATCTATACTAGAACAAAATAAGGATCTTTTGGATGATGTGCATATCTCATACCTCTTTATTGATCTAGGAGGCATAAAAATTTATAGATATATGAAACTAAACTTATGATGGTATAACATGAATATAGAAATCACAAAGTATATATCTCAATGATTGGTATGACATAAAGTTAAGGTAGAATTATAGGATCCTAAATGGATAATATAACCATTACCTATACACCATGGAATTCATTATAGGACTCCCCAAAAATTTTAAAGGTTATGATGTCATTTGGTTTATAGTTGATATCCTTACAAAGCCAACACATTTTCTTTCCATATAAGAAGATTTATCCCTTAACAAAATCACCAAGATATATATAAGGTAAGTGGTAATTCTATACATAGTACCAATATCCATTATATATGATTAGGATTTTAGGTTTACCTTGAGGTTTTATAGAGTTATTCAAAAAGATTTGGAGACATAACTAAGATTTAACAATACATTCCATCCTTATAATAATGGTTAGTTTGATATGAAAATTAAAACTCTAGTGGATATGATGAGATCATGTTCGACAGATTTCCAAAAATGTTGGGATCAACACCTCCCCTTGTTGGAGTTCTCATATAATAATAGTTTCCATTCTATCATTTATATGACACTATACGAGGCTATGTATGGAAAGATATATAAGAATCTAACTTGCTGGGATGAAGTTGGAGAGAGGAGTCTAATAGGTCCTAACTTGTCTAAGAAATGATAGAGAAGGTTTAAACCATTTATTGACATATGAAAGTGGAATTTTTTTTATAGAAGATTCATGTAGATAATTGTAGATGAGGTATATATTTTTAAGTTAGTGATAAGGTATTTCTATAAATATCTTCATGGAAATGGGTCATGATATTTGGGAAGAAAGGTACTTGATCCCTAGATATATCGGTCCTTTTGAGATACTTGATCATGTTAGAGTAGTAGCTTATCGCTTAGAATTTCCTCCCAACCTCTCCCAAGTGCATGCTATATTCCATATACCATTTTTGAGGAAGTACATACTAGATCCATCACATTTACTTAACTCATAATCTATGCAATTGGAACATAACCCATTCTAGGAAGAACAACCCATAAAGATCTTGGATTGAAAAGATAAGGTGTTGTGGAACAACACCACACATATGGTAAAAGTTATATGGAATAATCAAAAGTTTAATGAAGTTGAGTGGGAAATTGAGGATGTAATGGGAGAAAACTACCCTCTCTTTGTTTCCTTCATGTAACAAAATTTCAAGGATGAAATCATTTCAAGGGGTAGAATGTAATGATCCAAAATCATTGACTTTATAAAACTGATGTTGTGTTCGAAAACTTGTGTTACATGCTACACCTAATGACAAAAAACCAGAAAAATTAAGATAAAATTATTAATAAATATATAATAAAGACTAATATGGTCAACCATTAAATATTTAGAAGGAAAATAATTAATATGAGTTAATATTGAAAAATTTATTTTTAATAAAATCAATTTTATTTATATTGTGTATTTTATTTTAAAATATAAATTTAAAAATTTTAGAACATAAAATTTATAAAATAAAATTATTTTTTTAATTCCTCACATAAAAATTTACTTAGTATGCATTTTTTTTTCTAAAAGGTTGACTTTTAGTCCAAAATATAGTGTTTAAAAAAGTTATAATTTTTATGATTTTATCATTATATAAGCTTAACCTAGAAGACTAAAAAACATTTTAAGTAATATAATATCTATTTTAATATTAAAATTATGATTTTTAAAATATTATTTGAACTTATAATCCTATGTCTAATATTTTTAAAACTAAATTAAAATGTTACTTTAATAAAAAACTGGGTTTCAGTCTTTTCCTCTAATTAAGTGTTTAGATGGTGAAATTATTTTTTGGATTACCTTGAAATTATTCTAAATTTTATTTATTTTATAATAAATCAATTTATGTCATTAAAATAAATATCCAAGATAATTTTATCTTATGTATCAATTTAAATATTATTTTTTTATAAAAACTGTTTTACATGATTAAGTGTGTTTATTTTAAAATTAATTTTACACACCTTTAGAATTTTATATATTAAAATGATTTTAATATTTGAAATCAAAACTTTAAAATTAAGTAAAAGGATCCAATCTTATTTTTTTCATTAATGTTAATTATTAAGGTAAAAAATTAATTACCAAGGTAAAAGTTAAATTGGGTAAATGGTTAAACATAAAAAACAAAAGACTTAATTACTTCTACCTTGTCTCAAAATGATTTTATTATAGGATTTTTGACCTTAACTTGTTCCACATACCCTTTTTCCCACTTTTTATCCATTGAACCTTGAATAGTGTCATGACATTATTAAAAAAGGATGCGTATTTCCAAAAGTACCACTTTATTATATTATAAAAGGATACCACTTATACCCTTTAAAATTTACTATTTACCTTATAATTACTCCTTTAAAATAATACCCTTTTCTCCTATTATAACCCTATCCCACATACATAATCTTCTGGTCACCTTAGGTTTTCTTAAGTCTTTCACTTCCAAGGAGTTTTCCAATAGAAAGATTAAGATTCCAACGTGAGTATTACCTTCTCTTGCTCTTTTATTTTATTCTAATTCTTAATAAAAATTATTTTTAACCTTATTAATATAATTAAATAATTATAATTAGTAAAATTAAATTTCATTATATTAATTAGACAATAAATATCCAATTCTTTCCATCCACTAAGAAAATAAACTAACATTGATCGTGCATACATGTGGACTACCACCTCCACGACATGATGAATTTTTTTTACATAACCACCTATAAAGGATAGAATAAATGACTGATTTAATGAATAAATAGTTTTTATATTTCAAAAATAAAATTATTTAATTATCATTTTTAATATACCATCATTATGTATATTCATTGGGAAATGAGATCGTTAATCGTGCATACGTGCATACTACCGCGTCTATGAACATTGAATTTCATTTGTTATAGCCACCAATATTAGATGGTTAAAATAATGAGTTTAATGAATATACATTACACTTATTACATTTTAAATATTCTTTAAAAGTTATATTAACATTATATAATAACATTCTGTTACTCATTCAATCATTATAACCCACTATTGTTTAGGTTGTTTTTACCACCTACATGAGTGATGTTGTAATGTTTATGTCATGGATGATTAAGTAATTCTATATTTTGTAAAAATATTTAATAATAATTTATTCAAGATTTAAAAATTATTTTTGAGTTGTAATATCAATATAAAATGATGTTATTGATATATCATCCTTTATTCATTAAACTCACCAAAACGAGCTCTTCTTTGTTTTAGTTGTCACAAAACATTACCAAAAAAATTAAGAAATAAAATTATAAATATTTAAATTATTTTAAAAAATATATTATATTACATAGTATAATTTTGGAGTGATTAAACTTGGGTGAAGAATTAATAAAAATACCTCCATTAAAAAACCAGTTCAAAACGATCAAGATTTATGCCACACAATTTCGAAAATAGATGATAACTAAATTATATACATGTATCGACTATTTATAAAGGAATTTTATAAAAGATTATATAAATGAATAAGGTTATGAAATAGGTGATTAATATACTTATTTTTGTGATATAAGAGATTATAGTGTATTCGACTAAGTGAGAGTAAAGGCAAGGGGTTTTCATGACTCAAATCCTTTCCTTAGGTAATAATCACTTCTATTTATCTATTTATTTTAAAGTAAGATAAAATATAACCTATTATAATTTCATATTGAATTTATACCTTACTTTTATAGGTAAATCATTTTTCACACCAAATTCTTCTTCCTTGATGAATCTATTATTTTGTGGAAATGAAATTTTGTTGAGAATAATTCCCATATATTTTAATGGATTTTCCCTCCACATCCACATTTTTTAATTCCCATCGACGTTCTCATTTCCTTATTGGAAATCTAAAATAATTTTTATCTCCAATAATTCTTATATCCCCATTTATTTTAAAACCAAGGTTTCTATATTTTTTAATGGTGTCGGTTTTCAGTAAATGTGTTTTCAAATATTTCAAAGTCTTTTTCTTTCAATGGTCATATATCCTTATATTTAAATTTAATTTTGAAATATGATTTATTTATATTAAAGGTATATTTATTGGATTTTTTTTTCAAAGAAAAATTTTAAGATGTTTCCTCTTTATTTTAAAAAAATAACAGTTTTTGGAATGTAACTAAAAAATCATACCTTTTTAAGATGATATTAAGAAACACTTTTTAAGAAAATCCTTTTTGTTATTTCTTTCTCATTTTCAAAGGATTATTATCCAATAAGTTAATAGTCCATAAATCATCCAATATATGATATTTTTGTATGATCATGTTTTTGGTATAAAATGATTATTTTTTTCATTTTATTTATGTGATACCATTTGGAAAAGTTATAAAACCCATTTTTCTTCCCATGGGTTATTTATGACAAGATAGATGACTCAATTTTAAGTGGAACTCATATATATGGATGATGATAGGTGGGGTCTAATATCTCCCTTCGATGAATTGTTTATGGTTTTATATCTCTTGAGATAATGATGTGCGCACATACTTGGATTTGTTCACAAAACTAAAGGGTGGACATACTTGTATTTTTCAACCAAATTAAAGGGTGGGACTACTTGGATTTGTTCAGAATGTTTTTCTATGATTATGTTTGTGCAAATTCTTCTCTAAAATGTGCCTTATTTTAAAACTATACCAAATGTTTATGATATTCCATGTTTTAAATATATTATGCTTTATTATGTATCGATTACATGTTCGTTATATGTTTATAAGCCATGTTTTTATGACATTTATTTGGGATTATGATCCCATTTCATGATCATTAATGTACAATGAAGTTTTTTTATCACTTAATGATCAATCAAGTTTTTTTAAAATATTATTATACCACCCCATTTCAATGGAATCTATTATTGATATTGGAAGGATTTAATGAAGGTATTTTTGAGAAATATTGCTTTTGAATATTGGAATATAATATTCAAACCATATAAATTACATAAAGTGGAACTTGATGCATTAAAATGTAATGATGCTACTGAATAATTTTTTAATTACTCAGTTATGAATTTTATTTTTTATTTTTTAATTAAAAATGTTTATATCCATGTTTCATCTTGAAAAAATACATCCAACATTTGGAGGAATTTAAAATTAACCCATTAAAGAACTGATAAACTATAGATAACCAAGTTATCTATTTATAGGGATATGTTTTAAGAATTTAAAATGTTTTATTAAGAAATAATTAGTGATATATACACCAGATTTACTAAAATTATGAAAAAATAGTTAATATTAGAGAAAAAATAAAGAATGAAGTACTGATTGTAATTAATACTTTGAGCCTTACCTAAAAAGTGGCACTCCAAGAATGTTACAATTGAATAAATCATAGATTTTACTAAGTATACCATAGATAAACTCATTGGATATCTACTTAAATATGAATTGGAGATAAAAAATATTGATAGTTAAACTATTGATAAAAAGGGAAAGTTTCAAGGGAGGATGAAGTAAGTATAAGAAAAATATCAAAAGAAAAGGTAATATTTGTAAATATATTAATTCTTCTAAACTAACTTATTATGAGTGTATAAAGAAGGGATAAATTAAGTCAAACTATATGAATCTAAAGCATATAAGGAAAGATATAAACTATAGGAAGAATGTGAATAATGCCTTTTATGGTTGTTGGAACTGTATAAAAGAATATGTTTCCAATGGGGATTCTATAAGTGAGAAGGATAATAGTAATATTACTTTGATATGAACCTTTTATAAGGTAATATATTCATTTTTATTAATTTGGGAAAACCTATTAATCTATTTTTAATGGCTACTATGAGTAAGGAAAGTTCTAATTATAGATTTTATTCCTCTCCTAATTTTGATTATAAAAACCCTATTATCAAAGAGTTAAACAAAATTTTTGATGAATATCATGAGGAAATATAATTTTTTTTGAAAAATATATTAATTTGAGTAAAGATAATAAAAAATTTACAAATGATAATAATAATCTCATTCTAGAAAATGAAAAGTTAAGAGAAATTGTTTCTAAGTGTGATGATGAAAAGGAAAAATTAAAGGATATGAAAGATAATATTTCTAAGCTAGAAAAAGAGAATAAAATTTTAAATAATTTTGTTTCATGTACCGATGAAAAAACTGGTATTCTTTGAAAATTATTCAAAAAGAAAATGGAAAACTAAAAGCTAAATTGAAATGTTTAAAAAAGCCTTATAAAAATTAACTATTGTAAGTAAAAATCTAGATGAGTTTATGATATTACAAAAGATATCTATAAATAAGAAAAATAGGAACTTTATTGGTTTTTATGAAATGTTACCATTGATTTAAAAGAATAATTTTGTAAGAGGAAAAACTACTAGAATATCATATGTTATTTATTTTAAGTGTGTTTTATATGGCTATTATGCATCATATTGTTCTTTATAATATGTTCATTCTTTGGGTTATAAGAAAGATTTAATATCTAAATATTTTTTCAATGTTAAAAGGACTAATCCTTATGCAATATTGGTACCTAAGGGATCTTACTCAAATCCTATCAAACTGAAGTTTGTTTATATTCCCAAGTAAGTATATTTATACAGATATCATGTATACTTATTCTTGTTTTAAACATATGGTATTTTGGAATAATCTTTAATCTTAATTTTTTAGTTTATTTAGTGATAATATATTCTAGTTTTTAAAAACTGGTTTACTGGCATGAAAAATAAATTTTAATCATTTTTAATTTATTGAAAATATTTTTCTATTTATTTGAATATCATTTAAATTATTTTGGTGGCTCCTTGTAGCAATTATTTTTTCTCCTTTCAATAGGTGATGTGAGAATTATTTCCCTATTATATTCTTTGGGGTAAGAAAAATATTTAACTCATGAGGAGTAATTATTATTCTTAATATTATGTTGTTATTTCTTCTTAAACCTGATTTATTTATAGTGTTTAAATTTTCTTATGTGTGCTATGAATTTTTTAGTTTTAAAGTGTTGGTTTTAAGTATTATGTATCATTTTTTACTTTTAAATATTCTAATTTGTTTAACTTATGAGAAAATTTATTTTTTGAAATTTGGAATATAGAAAGCATAAATTTTGGGGGAGTTATTTCTAATTTATATTAACTATTAAACATGTCATAATTTGTGTTTTGAATATATTTTAAATGGTTAACAAATAAAATTTCAATTTTTAAAACATGTTTCTTAATTACTCTTTAAATATTGGAGGAAATAAGTTTTTAGAAATTTCAAATAGGGAAGAATTTTTTTTGTTTCTTTATTTAAGGGTATTTTTTTTAAGTCTTAATCTGTTTAGCATGAACTATAGTTATAACCTTTAAATCTGTTGGATTTTTTTTTTGAAAAGTTGAAGTTTATTATTTTTTCTACTAAATTTATAAAATAATATGTATATTTCTATATTTTATTTAATATTAATTTATTTATGGGGAGTTATTAAAATTTTCAACTCTGTTTTAAGCATCACTTTTATTAAAATCTATTTTGAACATGTCAAAATCTTCTAGTTTAAATCTGGTCTCTAAAATTTATTGTATATTCAATTTCATATGCTTGAAATATGAAAATTTTATTTTTATTGTTTGATTATTACTTTTTCCTACTTTAAATAAAACAAGGAGAAATTATAATCTGGTTACTTAATTTTAGTCTACTAAATTTCTTTGAATAGAGGTAGTTTTTGATTAAATTATTAATTTTTCATCTTTTTGACAAATTTAAAGGGGGGGGGGGGTTGTAATTAATGTTTGATTTTTTAAATTTTAAAAGGGGGATATTGTTATTTCTAGGATTTAATTTTTAGTCAGGGAGATTGTTATTATTTATTTTTTTGGTATATGTTTTTAATATTACAATACTTCACAATATTCACATTTTACTAAATTAAATAATTATAATCACTACTAGAAATTAGAGTATTTGTGATGGGAAATTGACCCATCGCAAATAGTCTTTAGACAGGAACTATTTGTGACATAACAATATTTCCGTCGCAAATATTCAAATAGTTTTGGCGGGGATTACCACTGCTTAATACCAAATGTAGTAGCGATAGAATTTAGGATAGACACTTACTCCCATCACAAATACTCGTCAACTCAAAAGTATTTGTGAGAAGAATTAATGCTCGTCACAAATACTTTTGACTGAATAACTATTTGAAATGAAATTAATTTCATCACAAATAGTCCATCATAATAAATATTTTCATTTAACCTATGTGACCTTTTCTTCTTCCTCCTCCCTTATTTCTCCCTCTCCTACACAGCCATGACGCAATGCCGCCCAGGGTCTACCTGATCCATTAAGCTCTATTGCACTCCATTTCCACTAACATTTAATAGATTCTTGTTCAAATATATTTGGTATGGATTCCCCTTTTGTTTGTTTTCATTATATTTGGGTTTTATTCATTTTATTACCTAATTTAATTATAGATTATCCTAGGTTTAGGAATTTATCTAGTTATCATGCTTGATCTAGTATTTAAGATTGGTGAAAATTTATTATTCCCTATTTTCATGTTAATTGCGTCCACATGATTTATTTCAATTGATTTTCAGTCCGTTTTCATTATTTTTGAGTTTGATTCATTTTATTACGCATGATTTATTTTTGGGTCCATGTCGCTCCAATGCACTTCGTTGCAAGCTATTTTTTACAGATATAGCTTCAATTCGCTTTGGTATGGATTTCTTTTGTATTTGTTATTATTTTTTTTGGGTTTTATTCATTTTATTACATGATTTATTTTTAGAAAACCCTATGTAGCATTTTATCTAATTTTTATTCTTTATTTAGTATTTAGGATTGATGCAAATTTATTATTACCTATTTGATATTTGTATTTATGTATATATATATATATAAATATTAATATATTCTCTATTTGATATATGTATATGTTTTCAAACCCTAGGTTTAGCAATTTACCTGATTTTGGCTTCGATTCGGCTTGTTTATTATTCTTTATTTAATTTTTATATTTGTATGTATGTGTATATATAAAAAATATTATAAATTACTAGAAAAGTGAGAATGAAACAGATCGTCAATTTTTAGGTCATGAGTAATAATAAATTTGATTGTCATTTGGACACGATTGACATGCAAATTTGTTATTGTTATGACATGAAAATCGAAAATTCTACGATTTACAACTTTTTAGAAATTTATAATATATTTTATTAATTTATATTAAATTATACTAATTGTTTATTATTTTTTAAAATTTTATGTGTTTAATTATTTTTAATTATTTAATATTTTTTATGATTTGTAATTTTTTTAATGATTTTTATATTTTTTTTTAAATATTTTTAATGTTTTTTATTTTTTTAGAATTTTTAATTATTTTTAAATTTTGTAGTTATTTGAAATTTTTCTAATATTTTTAATTTTATTAATTTTATTAATTTTTATTTATTATTTTCTAATATTTTTAAATTTATATAAATATTTTAAATTATATGTCTTTTTAATTATTTTTAATTATTTGTATTTTTTTAAAATTTTTTAATGATTTTTGATTTTTTAAAATGTTTTTAGTTTTTTCTTATTATTTTATCATATTTTTAAATATGTATAAATATTATAAATTATATGTAATTTTTAAATTATTTTAATTATTTTAATATTTTGATGATTTGTAATTTTTTTAAAATTTTAAATTATTTGTAATTTTTATAATTATTTTTAATTTTGTTTAAAATTTTCATTATTTTTAATTTTATTAAATATTGTTTTTATTTTCTAATATTTTTGAATATGTAAAAATATTTTAAATTATATGTATTTTTTAACTATTTTAAATTATTTCTAATTATTTCAAGTTTTTTTAATTATTTTAATTTTTTGTATTATATATTTTTTAAAAATATAAGTATTTGTGATTGATAAGCTCTATGTCTTAAATACTATTAATTGTGATGGACCGTCGCGATTGCCCTTTTTTTAGGCAAAACAAAAATCATTTGCGATGAGCTTCTTACCCGTCATAATTACTTTTTATTTGAGATGGTGTGTCGCAAATGACCTTTTGAGACAGACGTCCACCGCAAATGTCCCGTCGCAAATGCCAAAATATCTAGTAGTGAATGTGTATAATTATATTTTTGTGTAGAATTATTTGGTTTTTAAATCATATTTGCTATGATTAATTACTATGTTAATTGTATTTATAAAGTGTTTTGTAGTCACTGTATTTTTCTATTATACTGACCTTATGAAAGTATGTCTCAACCTTATGAGACTCTATCTGAACTTTATGAAGGTTTGTATAACCTTATGGTTTTTTATATCAAACTTATGAAGGTTAATATCAACCTTATGAAGAAGTGAATCAACCTTATGAAGAAATTGTATAAACCTTACAAACTGAACCTTACACGCTCAGTTGTATTGTCTTAGCCTTCCGATATGAAACATACAAAGTTAAGTTTGCTTAATATTTTTCTAAGTATAGAATACTGCTTACGTAGAAATAGAAAATGATGCTTATGAAAATTGAAATCATGTTTACACAATATAGTTTATGCTTACCTAGATATAAGTCATTTTTATATAGGACTCAAGTTTATCCTTATCTGGAATCTTTTTATTTGAAATCCATTAATGTGAAATATGCCTATGTGAATTTATGGTCACGTAGATCCTTATGTGATTTTTTTGTTCAGAATATCCTTACGTGATTGATATGTTTATGTGTTAAATATTCTTTCATGAATTATGATTATGTGACATGGATTTTTTCAAGATATTTATTATTATTATTATTATTATTTTTCACCCTATTTGAGTTGTCTCATGCTAAAATAGTGTGAGTTTTAGAAACTATTTTAAATATCAACGGGAGGATAAAAAATATAGAAACTCACACAAAGAAGATCATGGATCTATTTAAATATTGTCATTGGGAATTTGATTATAAAAACTAATGGACTGATCAAAAAGGAGCGATCAAGATTCAATTTACATTTTTTTCTTTATTTATTTTATTTAGGTTTCAACATTGTATTATTTTTATTTTCTATTTATTTTTAAATAGTTGGTTTATTCTTTTCCCTTCCAAAAGAATGTTTGGTTGATTTTGGTTATACCTCTTAAACAAAAGATATTTCTGTTGGGTTATTCATCCCTTTTAAAAGTTATGTTTGTTCTTGGTTTTTTTTTGATATATATAAAGGAAGGGATAAGATGTTTTTAGTTGCGCTTCTAAGTGATCAAAATCTAGGGTCTTATAAAAATTTATCACATCCTTTCAAAAGTGTGGTTTTTTAGTGGGCATAATTTCTCTCAAGTAGAATAAACGATTGAAGAATAGTTGTAGGATCACATTGATCAGAACTACTATAAAAAACATTGTGTTCATTGTTTTTAATTTCTATTACACATGCACTTATACTTTACTGTACTTACACCCACAACTGTTTTGCATAATTTTTTCATGATCTATTTATCTCTGAAATTGAACAATGTTTTATTAATCTATTTAAAGTTTGAAAAGTTCTATTCACCCCCCTCTAGACCATCTTTCTACCACACACTAATCCAATAGTTTTATGATCCACATGTCCCATGTATTCCTTATGAATTTTGATTCTCTTCCTCCAACATATTGCGTATTACCCCCATTTATTGTGTGTTTGTTATTTTCTACTTAGGGTATAGGTCCTATATCTATGAGGTCATATTTTTCACCCATTTATTATGTGCTACAAGGGGTGTGGGTCTTCCATTGGGACCAACTATTCCCCTCGACCAATACATTTTTCCCTCAGTGAAGTTCGGGTCCCCAAATATGGTTCTCTATAAAGTGATGTGGGTTTTTTTCATAGCCTGGGTGGTTATGGTAGTAGGGGATAATAATACCTTGTCCAAAATCAATTCTTGGTCACGGTTAAGGTTCCCATTTAATTTTTTATAATGGTTTCATGATATTGATTATTACAGGTGTTAGGGTGAGGTATCCTTTTGTCTGTCACATATAATTTAGTGAGGATCTTTCCTTCTTCTTGGTTTCTTGTGATGATATAGAAGTTGAAGAGTTTGATAAGATAAGATACTTTAGGACTTGATATTTCTTAGCCACCCCATAGTTTCCTTTGAGATACGATATATATTTGATCTATCTACTTTAGTTTATGTGGGATTTTTGTTACTCTGAACTTACCTAGTCTCTTATAAGTATGACCTTTGTGGATTAAGGTTGAGATGATCGAAAATTCTATGTAATCCTATAATTATATATTTAGATCATATCTGGGTCATGTTTTCTTGTCTTCCTCCTTACCACTCTCTCATGAATTTGGGGTTTTGAGTTAACTTTAAATTTGTCTTTTTTTAGTGTTGGGATGTCCTACTGAGTATGTTTTTACTCATCCCCGCACATGATTTGTGACCACATGTGTTGTATTTTTGTATCCAATTCATAGTTTTGATATGTTCTTGGTAGACATGTATTTGGTGTGGATTTCTTGGAGATGATGCCCAATAGAGACCTTGGTGGATTTAGTGTAGGAAAAGCTTAGCAGGAGACCTTTGTACTTAGATCCATCTTGCTGTGTGGACCTCATCATTTTATCTTATATGATAAGATTTCTCATTTCGTTATTAGGTGTGTATATTACCATATTTTAATTATGAGTTATGTACTAATTATATATTTGGATATATCATTTGTTACATGCATTATTTTAAAATCCTGTCCTTTTTCTAGTTGTGAAACTTTTAATTTTTTTTGTTAAAGACGGGTTGTATTTATTTTAATTCACAAAAATGATTTATTAGTAAAATTATAATAAATGTGTTAAAGGTATTAAATACCAGTTAACATCTTTGAATATTCAATTGAATATTTTTTGAGTTTGACACTAATTTAGTGTGAGATTTTGAGGCCCACAAAGTCTCGGTGAAGATTGAATAAAAATATTAAATATAATATATTAAGTAATAGTTTTTATTAAAAATAATTTAATAACTTCAAAATGGTGTGTTGTATGGGAAATCTGAGACCATTGTTGTTTTTGGAATAGGATGTTTACCCCAGGTGGGGTATAACATTTTTAAGCATTAGATGTTTGGACGTCTCAATCGCAAAAATAACATTTTTATATTTAATTAATTTTTAATCAATTTTTTTAAGTATTAAAAAATTAATATCTCTCAAATGGTCCATCATATGAGAACTATGAAACCACTATTGGGTCTAGAATGAGGGATTTCCATAGTCAGGGTATAACTTTTATACATAATGGGCGTTTGATGTTATTTAATTTTTATGTTAAATAATTAATTTTATTAATTTAATAATTAATCTGAAATTAATTAAATTAAAGGAAATTAAGACAATAGGTATTTTAATATTTATTGAAAAAATAAAAAATAATATTATTAATAATAAGTGTATTATTATTATTATTATTTGCCAAATAAAATGAATAGAAAAGTACATGTGTAATTAAATATTTTTTTTTCACTTAAATGATGAACGAAATTTTTCCATGTGTGAATATTTATTATTGATCAATGTAATAATGGTGTAATTATTAGTCAATACTAAATAAATGAAAATGTGGTGGTTAATATTAATTTATTAAATATTATTTACAATTAATGAATGTTATTGGAGAAACTTTAATAGTGAAAGAAACTTTATAATAATAATAATAATAATAATAATTTTTGTTATTATAATTATTATTAAATTGAGAAAATAATTATTTTCAAAACACTGTTTCGGTCATAACTCTTTCATATGGTGTAAGATCGACACGCCATCAGTGCCAACGTGACCCTAAAATTGAGTCGGTCATTTCAAGACCAATTTTGAATATTTCATTCAGTCTCATGGTAGAGGTTCATGAGAAAACCAATATTATAATGGGTTGAAACATGAAATTAATAAGAGAGATTAATAAATAAGTGATGTAATTAATGGTTTTTTTAATGGTTTGGTGGGATTTTCTTTGGAAAAGGGGAAATCAGTTACAAATCATTAGATGACATGAAATGAGGATTCATGCCACGTAATAGTCACAACAAACCTTTTAAAAAACATGTATCCAACATCACGTGAACCTCTGCACATGATTTTATTTTCTATAGAAACTCCTCTCACCACCATTTTCAACCCAAGATGTCCTTCGCACCTCCACCATGGACCGAAACTCCTTAGTCGACCTCCGACACAGATCAAAGATCCTCTACAGAGCTTCCGCCTTAGACCTAAACCCCTCCACACACCACCGTTTTGATCAAATACCCTCCATGAACCTCCATGGTATGAATGTTCTTCTCGTTTAAGATCTATCTCTCTTCTGCTCCTATTCCCGGATAAAAGAAATATGTTTATCCATTATTGGATCT
The DNA here is from genome assembly GCA_963277665.1 of Viscum album. NCBI lineage: Eukaryota > Viridiplantae > Streptophyta > Magnoliopsida > Santalales > Viscaceae > Viscum > Viscum album. Next base: position 324,245,495 of record OY728132.1, read on the forward strand.
AGATATAGATTTTTTTTAATATAGATCTAGGATTGTTGTATCTAGATCTAAAGCTAAGAGAGCGTGTTTTGTTTAATAATGGATTTAGGTTTTAGATCTAGATCATGTCTTTCATCACGTTCTTGATGGATATGCTTCAAATTGTGATTTTCCATTGGCAAGCATTCATCATTGTTCTTGAGGTAGGTGGTCTAAAATTCAAATCCCATAGTCTTAATTACAATTATTTGTATGTAATTGTAGAATTTCTATTAGAAGTTCAGCAATTGTGTTCTAGATTAAATTAATTAATTTTATGAACTAATTAATTAAATAATATGTGAAATTGGGATATTGGGATTTTATATCATGAATAATTAATTGTTAAATTAATTATGAGATATCTAGATTGTTGATTTTAGATACTCAATTATAGAATTAATTTTGGGATATTAACGTTACAAATTGAGTAATTAATTAGTGAATTAATTATGAGACTATAAATTGTGATTTAGATAATTAATTATTGAAATTAATTACCGAGCTATTGAGATTGTTGAACACGATTAATTAATTATAGTATTAATTAATGGGAATGGTTAGGATTGTGAAATTTTGATTCGGTATAATTAATTGTTGAATTAATTATGGCGAGATAGAGATTGTTGAAATTGAATAATTAATTGACAAATTAATTATTGATATATTGAAGTTGTTGAATAGGGATAATTAATTATAGAATTAATTATGTGATATTGAGTTATTCTTTGAGATAATTAATTATATAATTAATTATGTGATATTTAGTTGTGATTTGAGATAATTAATTATATAATTAATTATTGGATAATGATGTATTGAATTGAGATAATTAATGGTATATTAATTATGTGATATTAAGATCTTGGATCGAGATAACTAATGATATATTATGTATGAGATATAGAAATTTTGGGTGTGATTATTTAATTGTTAAATTAAATAATGGGTTTAATGAAGGGAGTAAAGGTAACTAATTAATTTGAAAATTAATTAATGATGTTTTTTTGTTAATTAAATTGAAGGAGTTGGATTAATTAATAAGAAAATTAACTAATGGGGATTATAGAGTTATTACAATTGATAGATAATTAATTGATGAATTAATTATGAGATATTTTTATTTGAGATTTGAGATAATTAATTTTAGAATTAATTATGAAATATTGAGATCATGATTGAGATAATTAATTGTGGGATTAATTATGGGATTTTGAGATTGTGGATATTAATTAATTAATTAATTAATTAATTAATTAATGGGATTGAAACACTTAACTAGTTGGGGAAATTAATTAAGGGGATTTATGTGATAAACTAATTGTTGAATTAGTAATGAAATTAGAGGATAATTAATTGTTGAGTTAAATATCAAATTATTGAATTATAAATTATGAATAATTAATTTGTGAATTAATTATTAGACATTGAGTTGTGAAATGATTAATTAATTTTTTAATTAATTAATGGAATTTATATGGTTAATTAATTATTGAATTAATTAATGGAGTTGAAGTGACCAATTAATTGAGAAATTATTTGAATGGATTATTATGATTAATTAATTGTGGGAATTAATTAATGAAATTGATGTGATTAATTAATCATTGGGTTAAATAATGGAAATGTTCTATGATTAATTAGTGAGTTAATTAATAGAAATTGAGGTAGTAAATTAATTGTTGAATTAATTAATTATTGAATTAAATAATGTTATTGATGTGATTAGTTAATTGTTGAGTTGACCAATAAAAGTGATGTGACTAGTTAATTGTTAAATTAACAGGTGGAATTGTTTTGATTAATTATTTTTTGAATTAATTATTAAGATTGTTGTGATTAATAAATTTTTGAATTAATTAATTATTTTGATGTGATTAATCAATTTTTGAATTATTTAATGAAATAATGTGATTATGAAATTGTTATATATTGATTAATTAATTATTAAATTAATTAATGTGACATTGTGATGTGAAATATGATAATGGGGTTAATGTTTATTAACCATGATTGTTGTGAAATATGTGATATATTATGAATGATTGAGAAATGAGGTGATATAAATGATGTTCTACACCCATGATGTATATGTATGATTTATAAAAGGGGTGTGAGAAAGGGAATGATGCTCCAAATACTCACGTGGTGCTAGACATATCATTCTATACCTATCATGCATGAAAATATTCTTATATGGGATATGGACTAAGGCTCCAAATACCCATGGGGTGTGAGAGAGGGACAGATGCTCTGAATACTCACATGGGTGCTAGACATAATGTTCTACACCTATTTATTAACATTGGACTATGGATCCAATTGGCCATATATGATTTGAATTAAATGGATAATGGAATTCCATGTGATATAATGATTGTGAATTGAATATGAGAAATGTTTTAGACTCTATCCTGGGCCAAAGAAAGTATTGAGATACAGGTGTCCATGTGAACCCTGGAGTTTATGCGGTTAAATAAAGGATAATTGAATAAATGTAAAATATTTAATTTATTACTTGTATTTTATTCTTTATATAAATGAATACATTATTATTGACTAGATTTATTTTAAACACCATTGGTGGTGGACTATTGAGTTGTACTCACACCCTATTCAGGCCGCCAGATCAGTACCCGAATAGACTTTTTTTTTCTGTACAGGTTAAGGATGAATACCCTATGTTAGGTGGAAAAGTTGGGATGGAGCATTATGAGGGAACCGAACTTGGTTCCAGGACCCACTTGGAGGAGTTTTCAGTTTCTTATTTTTGGTTTTTCATATTGACACTTGGCATGTACATTGGAATTTAATGTTTCCCTTTCAGTTAAATATTATATTACCTTTTTTTGTTATCTTGAGATATTGGTATTGTCTATGGTTATGTTTATGATTCCACTATTTTTTATTATTTATGAAAGTGTTTACTCTAATAAAAGTGAGTATATTCTCCCCATGATTGACTTACCCAATCCCTGATGCTAGTCGGTATCCTCTGGCATATGGAGAGATGTGCTTGAGGTCATATGATGGACCAGTTCGGGACATCATTACGTGACACCAGGGTTGGGACATTAAAAAGTGGTATGAGCGATCCAATTTTATTTTATTCTTCTTTTTTCATAATATTTGAGAATGGTAGAAAAGATACTAGGAAGAGTCAGTGCATGGTTATGAGCTCATGCATGGGAGTAGCTACCCCATGTATGGGGGAGAACCCAAGTACACAGGGTGGGATTGTTGTTATTACTCTTTACTATTATAGTTGAATATTATTTCACCTTGGGTGACGAACTTGTTGTGTAATGTGATTATTGTCGATATATTATGAGTTCTGACTTGTTTCCTTGAATTTAATGAGATTTGAGTCAACATGCCTAATTCTAGGCACTCAGGATAATTTTGTGACATGCATCATTGTAGGCATGCATGGAAAAATAGTTTTTGGGTAAGTTGTTGAATTTGAACTATTTTTCCTTGATTGGGAAATTGAACTGAAAATGGTGCCTAACATGAAACTAAGAAAGATTGTAAAATTATGAAATATGATAATAAATGGGTGTCTAAATGATAAAATTGAATATTGAGAATATGTTTACCCTTATTAATCAGGACCTAGGAATAGAATGATTAAGGGTAGTGATGGTGCCTTCATTTTGACAGTGTGGCAAGAAAAAGGGAGGAAACACTAGTAATGAAGGATTGGTGGTAGTATGCATCGATGAATTCTTAGCATAATTTTAATTAGTGATGAGCATTTCCCCCACATTGACATCATTCTGGTTATGATAAGAAATATATGGCTTTATACCTAGATAAATGAATGTGTTTTGGTTGGATATAGGGCCACTTGTAAGTTGTTCTTATGAAGCAGTATATATGTGGGGATGATGGTTTGAGTTACACCATCGACAGTTTATGAATCAGGTTCTTAAGAGGGACCATAAGTTAATGAATAATGTGGGACATAGTCCGAGGTGGTTGAGTTATTTGAAAATGTGATGTAAACAATGCTTCTAATGTGGGGAGTGATATGTAAATAGTAGGTGTGTGGAGCAATACCATGAGGTTGAAATGGTGGCATCATAATGACAATGAGAAACTTATAAGGTTCATATTTATATTTCTTGGAGACAGGTCGGGTGATCCTTGGAGGTGGTGGATATATGTCCTTTTTATGCTATTTTTATGGCAAGCATGAATTCCAAAGTTGGGTTATGTTCTTGTGGTTTTTGTGAATAGTTAGTTGGTAAACACATCATTTTAGTTGTGGATGTTGAGATTGAGACTGATGCGTTCTTTGAGGAGTATCTTAAATGTGTGTTGGAAAGTAGTGAGAAGGTGTTTTGGGGAAAGATTTTGTGTTAGTTCTTCTATTGTGGAAACATAGGAGAAAGAAGCGAATAAGTGGTCACAATGGCCCAACCTTCTTTGACTCAAAAACTTAGAGGTGATTTGGAGTATAGGTCGAGGATGAGCTACTATAATTCAGGGAGAATGTAAGATCCCATCCTTTTTCCAGGTGTAAATCTTTTAATTTTTTTTGGTGAAGATCGGTTGTCTTTGTTTTAATTCATAAAAATGATTTATCAGCAAAATTTTGATAAATGTGTTAAAGGCCTTAAATTCTAGTTAACATCTTGGAATATTCAATTAAATATTTTTTGAGTTCAACACTAAGTTAGTGTGTGATTCTGAGGCCCACAAAGTCTCAATGAAGACTGAATAAAAATATTAAATATAATATATTAAGCACACACTTTTTATTCAAAATAATTGAATAACTCCAAAATGGTGCGCTGTATGGGAAATATGAGACCACCATTGTTTCTAGAACATGGTGCTTATCTTAGTTGGGGTATAACATTTTTAGGCATCAGATGTTTGGACGTCTCTCTCATGAAAATAAACTTTTTATATTTAATTAATTTTTAATCCATTTTTTTAAATATGAAGTAATTAATATATCTCAAATGGTGTGTCATATGAGAAATCAGAGAACACCATTGGGTTCGGAATGGGGGGTTTACCCTAGTCAGGGCATAAATTTTATGTGTAATGGGCGTTTAATGTTATTTAATTTTTAAGTTAAATAATTAATTTAATTAATTTAATAATTAATACAAAAATTAGTTAAATTAAATGAAATTTATACAACATGTATTTTAATATTTATTGGGAAGATAAAAAATATTATTAATAATAAGTGTATTATTATTATTTGTCAAACAAAATGAATGGAAAATTACATGTGTAATTAAATATTCTTTTTCACTTAAATGATGAATGGCGTTTTGCCAAGTGTGAATATTTGTTGTTGATCAATGTAATAGTAGTGAAATTATTAGTCAATTCTAAATAAATGAAAATTTGGGTTTAATATTAATTTATTTATTATTATCGACATTTAATGAATGTTGTTGGCGAAACTTTAACGATGAAAGATACTTTATAGTAATAATAATAATTTTTGTCATTATTATTATTATTAAATAGAGAAAATAATTATTTTCAAAACACAATTTTGGTCATAACCCTTTCTTATGGTGTCATATTGACACACCGTTAGTGGCAGTATGACCCTAAAATTTAGGCAGCCATTTCAAGGGAGATGTTGAATATTTAATTCAAGCTCATGGTATAGGTCAATGAAACACCCAATATTATGATAGTTTGATACATGAAATTAATAAGAGAGATTAATAAATAAGTGATGCATTTAATTTTTTTAATGGTTTGACAAGATTTCCTCGGGAAAAGGGGAAATCAGTTATAAATCATTACACGATGTGAAATAAGGATTTGTGTTGTGTAATAATCATGGAAAACCTTTTAAAAAAGGCATATCCAGCATCACGTGAACCACCACACATGATTTTCTTTGCTGCAAATGCTCCACACACCACCATTTTCTACTCAAGATGTCATGTGCACCTCCGTCTTGGAACGAAACACCTCAACACACCTCTGGAACGGACCAAATATCCTCTACAGAGCTTCTTCCTTGGACTAAAACCCCTCCACACACCACCATCATCGATCGAATACCCTTCAAGCACCTCCAGGGTGTGAGTGTTCTTCTCATTTAATATCTATCTCTCTTCTATTCCTCTTCCCAGATAAAATAAAGCAGTTTATCTGCTATTGGATCTAGATCTAGATTTGTTTAATCTAGATCTAGTCTCATTGGATCTAGATTTAAAGCTAAGAGATCTTGTTTTGTTTAATCATGGATTTAGGTTTTGGATCTAGACCATGTCCTTCGTCACACTTTTGATAGATCTGCTTCAAATTGAGATTTTCTGTTGGAAAGCGTTCATCACTTTTCTTGAGGTTGGCGGTGTAAAATTCAAATCCCATAGTCTTAATTAAAATTATGTGTATGTAATTTTATAATTTCTATTAGACATTTAGCAATTGCATTCTAGATTAAATTAATTAATTTTGTGAATTAATTAATTAAATTATATGTGAAATTAGGATACTGGAATTTTAGATCATAAATAATTAATTGTTAAATTAATTATGAGATACTGAGATTGTGGATTTTAGATAATAAATTGTGGAATTAATTTTGGGATATTTATACTATGAATTGAATAATTAATTGGTGAATTAATTATGAGACTATGAAATTGTGATTTGGAGAATTAATTATTGAAATTAATTAATGATCTATTGAGATTATTGACCATGATTAATTAATTGTATGATTAATTAACGAGAACGGTTAGTATTATGAAATTGTGATTTGGTATAATTAATTGTTGAATTAATTATGGAGAGATATATGTTGTTGAAATTGAATAATTAATTAACGAAATAATTATAGATATATTGAAGTTGTTGAATAGGGATAATTAACTGTAGAATTAATTATGTGATATCAAGTTGTGCTTTGAGAAAATTAATTATATAATTAACTATGTGATATTTAGTTGTGATTTGAGATAAATAATTGTAGAATCAATTATTGGATAATGATTTCTTGAATTGAGATAATTAATGGTAGATTAATTATGAGATATTAACATCTTGGATCGAGATAATTAATGTTATATTAATCATGAGATATGGAAATTGTGGGTGTGATTAATTAATTGTTAAATTAAATAATGGGTTTAATGAAGGGAGTGAAGGTGACTAATTAATTGGAAAATTAATTAATGAGGTTTTTTGTGTTAATGTAATTGAAGGAGTTAGATTAATTAATTGGAAAATTAATTAATGAGAATTTTTGAGTGATTATAACTGATAGATAATTAATTTATGAATTAATTATGAGATATTGATATTTGAGAATTGAGACAATTAATTGTAGAATTAATTATGAAATATTGATATCGTGAGTGAGATAATTAAATGTGGGATTAATTATGGTATTTTTGGATTGTGGATATTAATTAATTAATTGATGAATTAATTAATGGTATGGAAACACTGAATTTGTTGGGGAAATTATTTAAGGGGATTTATGTGCTAAACTAATTGTTATATTATTAATGAAATTGGAGGATAATTTGTTGTTGAGTTAAATATCAAATTGTTGAATTATAAATTTTTAATAATTAATTGGTGAATTAATTAATATATGCCGAGTTGTGAAATGATTAATTAATTGTTGAATTAATTAATGGACTTTATATTGTTAATTAATTGTTGAATTAATTAATGGAGTTAAAGTGACCAATTTATTGATGAATTATTTGAAGGAATTGTTATGATTAATTAATTATGGAAATTAATTAATGAAATTGATGTGATTAATTAATTTTTGGGTTAATTAATGGAAATGTTTTGTGATTAATTAGTGAATTAATTAATAGAAATTGAGGTAGTTAATTAATTAATTAATTAATTAATTGTTGAATTAATTAATGTTGTTGATGTGACTAGTTAATTGTTGAGTTAACTAATAAAAGTGTTGTGACTTGTTAATTATTGGATTAACTAATGGAATTGTTGTGATTAATTAATTTTTGAATTAATTAATAATATTGTCATGATTAATTAATTATTGAATTAATTAATGAGTTTGACGTGATTAATCAATTGTTGAATTATTTAATTGAACAATGTGATTATGTAATTGTTATATTTGGATTAATTAATTATTAAATTAATTAATGTGACATTTTGATGTGGAATGTGATAATGGGGTTAATATTGATTAACCTTGATTGTTGTGAAATATTAGAAATTGTGATATATGTGATATATTGTTAATGATTGAGAAATAGGGTGCTAGACATGACTTTATACTCCCATGATATATATGTGTGATTAATACATGGGGTGTGAGGTAGAGATTGATGCTTCAAATACTCATGGGGTGCTAGCCATGATATTCTACACCCTATATGCATGTAAATATTATTGTATGGAATAGGGACTGAGGTTCCAAATACCCATGGGGTGTGAGACAAGGACTATGCTCTAAATACTCATGAGGGTTCTAGACACAATGTTCTATACCCATTTATTGACATTGAACTATGGATCCAAGTGGCCATATATGAATTGAATTAAATGGATAATGGAATCCCATGTGCTATAATGATTGTGAATTGAATATGATAAATGGTTTAGACTCCAACATGAGCCAAAGAAGGTATTGAGATATGTGTGTCCATGGGAACTTGGGTGTTTATGCGGTTAAATAAAGGATAATTAAATACATGTAAACTGTTTACTTTATTAATATCATTTTATTCTTTATACAACTACATGAACTATTATTGACTATATTTGTTGTAGACACCGTTAGTTGTGGCCTAATGAGTTATAATCACACCCTATTCGGGATACCTGATCGGTACCCGAATATATGTTTTGTTTTCTCAAGTGGTTAAGGGAAAATGCCCTATGTTAGGTGGTAGAGTTGGGATGGGGCATGGTGAGGGAACCAGACTTGGTGTCGAGACCCATTTGGAGGATTTTTTAGTGCCTTTATTTTTTTGGGTTTTTCATATTAACACTTGGAATGTACATTGGCATGGAATGTTTCCCTTTCAGTTAAATATTGTATTACCTATTTTGGTTATCTTGAGATATTGGTATTTTATTTGGTTATGTTTATGATTTTGCTATTGTTTATTATTTCCATTAGTGATTACTCTCATAAAAGAGGGTATAATCTCCCCATGACCGACTTACCAGACCCTCACTACTAGTTGGAAGCCTCTAGCATACGGGGAGGTGCGCCTGAGGTGTTGTGGTGAACCGAATCAGGGCACTGTTGCGTGAAACACGGGTCAGGATATTTCAATTATGTATTATGTAGTTAATTTTATTTATCCTTCCTTTATTATTATGTCATATTTAGTGGTGTGTATTGTGTACATGTGCATTGGGATAATGCCTCCCATTATGCATGATTTTCCTACTCATTGCTAGTTACCAGCTCCTAACCCATTAGAGGTAATATTGTGGGTGGAATTCCTGGATTACCATTGCCTAAGAGGGTTCTTGGTGGGTTGGGTCATTTCAGAGTGGTATCAAAGTGGGTTTTTACTAGGGAAGGAGTTTGAAGTTAGCAGTCATGTGAGGATAAATTAGAATTTATAGAAATAGTGTTAAGGCATCTTGAGTTTGGATTTTAGGACAAGGAACCAAGTGATTGTATGAAGGTTGATATATTCATTCACAAAGACTCTAATAACTTGGTTTTCAACTTGGTGCACTGAGGCATCGGTTGTGAGAAACAAGTATATGAATTATATATGATTGGATTATTGACTTACATTTTATTCATGAGTTATCTCCCAAGATATTATTTGTTAAACATGATTTATCTTGTTAATTGATAGAGGTTTCTATATGGGAAATGTCATGAACTAATCTAGTTTGACCTTAAACTGGTCATCTGAGCCGGATCACAGCAATCCCTAAGAGGCGCTTCCAATCCTCTTTGGATTTTAACTAGTTCTAGGAATTAAATTCAACTCAATTAGGAATGATTTATCCTATAAGATAGCAGATAAATGAATAAATACATAAATAAAATCAAAACAATAAAAGAGAATACTAGAACCAGAAAAGAAATAAAACTAGGAAAACCTCCATGTGACCTCACGGGTCACACCAACCATGAAACCACACTTCCTTCAAGATAAATCTAGATTTAGTAGAACCTGGAACTAAAAAATGATAAAGAATATAGGAATGAGTATAAAAATACATAGTAGGGATTCCAAGGATAAAAAATTCCCTATATCTAACCTTTAAAAAGAAAACCATTTCATGATAGTTTTAAAATAAAACATATAAAAATAGGGGTTTCTATTCTTCTAAAAAAACAAGCGTTCATTTTTATAGAAACCACTTTCCATTATAGTTTAAAAAAAATTAGTTTTAAAAACATGTTTTAGTTTTTTAATAGAAATGCACAATGCTGGAAAAGATAGAAACAAGTAAAAGTAGGAGATAATACCTTTAGTTAGATCTCAAGTAGCTAGGTTAGTTGGGGATAGGTATATCATATCTTAGTGATCGAACCCATAACCTTACTGTGCATGAGTCACTGTAGAAGATTCACCAAAGTTCCAACAGTAACAATCATGTCAAGTAGTTTAGGTAGTGTTTCTTCATAAACCTACTAGGGATACCTAGGTCAAGAACCTATAATCTTTCCTAGATACTAGTACTAGAATACCTTCTTAGGTACCCAATGATCCCAAGTGCTCTAATTTTCTAAAACATAGAAATTCCCCCTTTTCAAACCACGCGAAAAATCACTATCATTCAAAGCCAACCTTCACGTGTCAAGCACAATATTTCAATAAAACCATAGGAGAAAATACACTTCACAACCATTTAACACACACAAAATCATATTTTAAAACTATTATTACACATTCTAAATCATTTAGACAACCACTTTGAAGCTCTTTGGAAATAAATTACGCCATTAAGACTTTATAGAAAACCAGTCAAGGGACCAAAACATCTTTTGAATTTCTAATATACATGTTAAAAATCATTTGAAACAAATTTGAGAATTTAAAATTTCTAATGTCTTGAAATAAGATTGAAAACTTGGTTTAATAAAGGATACACATGTAAAATCTTAGACAAAAACATGAAAAACTTGAAAAAATCCCATATCAAGAATCATTACAATTTTTCATATCATATACTCTTAATATAATATAGAAAATATAATTTAAAAACCACTAAGAAATAATATATTTCAAATTAAAGGCTTGACCATAGGGTAACCTACTTGGAAACATGATGGCTTTGGTGACGACCACCCAAAATCACTTCAAAGAGTTCCATGGAAGTAAGAGATACCAAGAAGAATCCTAGTGAAGAAAAGCACCCAATTTACACTTACACACATATGAAACTATCATATATATATATATATATAAGTTTCTTATATACCTTTTCAAATATTCACACCACCATGAGAAACTATGTACAAAGTTGTTACTTATATATATATATATATGCCTACCTATGCATACACATGTAAGTTTCATTCAAAAATGGTGGCTTGAATCCACCTCAATGTGGTCCAAGGCACACTAAAAAAATAAAAATAACCCAAAGGTCACAAAATACTAACTTAAAAATGGTTCAAATAATAATAACATAAGTAAAATTACCTGAAACTGAAAAGAAACTCACTACCTTTGATGCGTGAGACCCAATATTTTCTCAACTAGGTTCGAGGAATTCCAAAAAGTAAAACGGGCATCCCTGACTGAAACAATGGAGTGTGGAACTCCATGTAAACATACAATCTCTCCGATGTATAACCTTCCCATGTCATTAACACTGAAAGTCTCCTTGATCGGAAAGAAGTGATAAACCTTCGTGAGTTTTTCAATTACAACCCAAACCACATCATTCCTTTTAGGTGACCTCGATAACCCTATCACAAAGTCCATCATGACATCATTCCACTTCCACTCAAGAATGAGTAACTGCTACAAAAGCCCTACTGGTCACTGATTCTCTGCTACTGACAGGTGGAACATCTCATGACAAAACCAACAACATCTCTCTTCATACCTAGACACCAATACTAACGGTGTAGATCATGATACATCTTGGTGACTCCAGGATGAACTTCCCAAACTGAGGAATGAAAATCACACATCAGCTCCTCGCGTATGTATGATGACACCCACATGCGTCCATGAAAATGAAAGATCTCATCCTTGCCTACTGTCTATCCAGGAATAGGGTCCTCTCTTGACACACTCTCTCGTAGGACTAGGCCTTCTGAATCTGATAGCTGCCTCATTCACACTCGATCAAAAAGAGTAGAGGTAATAAATATAGAAGAAAGTAACATATTCCCCTGTCTGTCGTGCACCTCCAAATTAATCTTAGAGAATAGATCCATAAGATTCCACTCACTACTGGCCTCCTGAACTACCTGTATCCGAGTCCTCCTTCTCAATGCATCAGCCACAGCATTGCCTTTCCCAAGCGTGAAGGTGAGATGAAATTCAAAATACTGAAGGTACTCAACCCACCTTCCCTATATCAAATTTAGATCACGCTGAGTGAAGATATACTTGAGACTTTTGTGGTCAGTGAAAACCAAAAAATGCTCTCCCAGAAGATAATTTCTCCAACAACGTAAATCTTGAACAACTGTAGCCAACCCGAGATCGTGAGTTGGGTAATTCCTCTCACATGACCTCAACTATCGAGAACCGTATTTAAAAACTTCTTCCCCCTACATAAGCACTTCTCCCATCCCAATACTTGAAGCATCACAGTAAATAGTATAACTCTTTCCCGGCTCTGAAAAAACTAGTATCAGTGCTGAAGTCAACCTCCCTTTCATCTCCTAAAAGGCTGACTCGAAAGATTCTGACCACAAGTACTTCGCACCCTTCTTAGTTAGGCTTGTCAGTGGCACTGCTAAGCGTGAAAATTTCTGTATGAAATGTCTGTAGTAACCAGCCAACCCTAGAAAACTACACACCTCAAAGACATTCTTCGGATGCTTCGAGGAAACTACTGCTCTCACTTTCTCTGGGTCTACCGATACTCCTGTCTCTGAGATAACATGACCCAAGAAGTGAATTTGGTCCATCTAAAAGTGGTATTTTGAGATATTAACATATAACTAATGCTCTATTAGTGTACTCAAAACAATCTCAAGATGCCTGGAATGGTCGTGTCGAGTGTGAGAGTATACTGAGATATCGTCCACGAAGACTACCATGAAAGAATACAAGTATGGATGGAACACTTGGTTCATCAGTGCCATGAAGACTACAAGTGCATTCATGAGACCGAACAGTATAACCACATACTCGTATAGACCATACCTACCCCGAAAGGCTATAAGAGGTATATAAGATGGTATAACACACAATTGATGGTATCTGGACCTCATGTCAATCTTTGAGAACACCCAAGATTCTCGAAGATGATCAAAGAGATCATCAATTCTTGGTAAGGGATATCTATTATTGACCATCAATTGGTTCAAATTACGATAATCCACACAAAGTCTGAGGGTACCATCAGTCTTCTTCACAAACAGGATAAGTGAACCCCAATGAGAAGTACGAGGTTGGATGAAAACCTTTGCCTACAACTCCTCTAACTTATTCTTGATCTCCTGCAACTCTGGTGTAGCCATCCTATAAGGAGGAATGGAAACTAGTGCCATTCTTGGAACAAGATCAATAGAAATGTACACCTTTGATTCTAGAGGAAAACTCGAAAAGTCCTCTGGAAAGACGTCCCTGAAATGATCCACCACTAGAGGAAAGTCTATATATGAAGTCCCCTAGTCATCTAGATATAGACTAGAAATCTGGTTTATAGCTCCTGCCAACCCATGATGCTTGGGTCTCTCTACACTCTCCTAAACATCCCATTCACCCTTATAAAGAAACGATCTACCCTCTGGTGATGTGAAACTCACCCTACGATGATAGCAGTCAAAAAATTCCTGGAAGGGAAATAACCAGTACATTTAGAGAATGACATCATAACCTATAATCTCTAGGACATAGAGGTCCCATAATAGGTGACACCCACTAACCTTTAGTGGAAACTCCTTGCACTATCGTAAACTAGTAATTCTTGTCCCCAACAGAGTGTCTAACGTCAAGATATTAGTAGAAGAAAAGATATAGAGACCAATGCTATCCACAATTGAAACATATATAAATCTTTGGGAATCCCCTATATTGAAAAGAGAATAAGCTAAAAATGAGGCAACTAAAATCGTAACTAGAACTATAGAGGGTCCAGGATCTTGCTTCTGTTGGGTCTGTTCCACTACAAAAGTTTGGCCTGTACTACGACCCTGTGACCCTACCTAACCACCCTGAACTGATCCACCCTGTTGTCACTGAAAGCCTGGAGACAGGATACCATGTCCATGACCTCCATCTCAGCCTGAATGATCAGAAGAACTCCAGTTCCCTGACTGATGAGAAACTAGTGGTGCTTATCTTAAATGAGGAGTCATAGAAGAACCCCTATCACCAGCTGATGGTGAAAAAAACTGACAGAAACACTGAAGGTGACCCATCTTGCCGTAAGATCGGCACTCCACTGGATCTATCGGGAAAAGTGTACTCATATGCCCACTCTTCCCACACTGGTAGCACACCACCTGGATACTAGAAGAAGTGTCTCGTCTCCTCGGATCTCCATGCGTAGACTCCCTGCGACACTTCCTGCTATCAGTAGGAGGGATACCAACTCCAGATATTGAACCACCCTAGCTCAGAGCTCCATAATACCTTAGATTGTGCTCCGTGACCAGTGCCTGGTTGACTATATAAGTGATAGAAATTAAACTGAATATGTTCACCTGAGATCAGATGTCGTGCATGAGACCATCCTCAAAATTCCTTGCCTGAAATAACTCATCACCTCCTAGAATAGGTGTGAAACACTGCAACTCTATGAAGCGAGAAAAATAATCCATAACAGAAAGAGTACCCTACTTTAGAATCATAAACTCTCAGGCTTGATTGGACCTCAAAGTCTCTAGGTAGAAGTAATCATAGAAGGCACGCTGTAACTCATCCCACACCATAAACTACTGGTGTCCTGCCCGTGAGATCACATCCCACCATCTCTTGGAAGATTCCCAAAGCATATAAGTATCAAGATTCACCCTCCTCTCTAGAGGCATCTATAGATGCTTGAATATAGAAATCATGGCTTCTAACAATGAATCTGTAGCTTGATGTCCTCCTTCCCCTGTGAAGGTGGGAGGATGTTGCTGCTGGAAAACCCGCATCAACTCTGCCATAGATGGGACATGATGAGGTGCTCCCAGGAAGGTCTACATAAACCTCATAAAGCCCTCTCAAAACTATGAATTTGCACATGTGTCTAGAATGATGGCTAGTTCCAAGAATAATACAACTGGAGGATCTTCTAGTATTCCCTGATCAACCATATCTGGTGTCTGATCATTGCCCTGTAACTGGCACACAACCGAAGGATGTCTCAGTGGCATGACTTTGTAAGGTCAAGCGTACAGCTTAGATTAGGATTATCAAGGACCGAAACTTATAAGCGTATGAAGGGAACATGAGAAATAAAGCATTCAAGTTTTTTAAAACATGGATACACAATGTGAATAATTCCTACACGATGTGTTACCTTAATCCTTCACATGGGCATGTACTTTTTCCAACCCAGGCCGTGTAACACCCCATACACACAACGTGTTGTCCTAACACACAATGTGTACTTGAATCCTCTTCCCCTGCCTGATTTCTTCTACACGGCTAAGCCACATAGTTTCCCTAGAAAAAGACTACACAACATGTTAGTGCCAGATACAATGTGTAATAGACAAACTTCACGGACCTGTGTTGTTAGTCACATGACTGGTTACACGACTCACTCTACACAACATGTTCTAGATAGACACGACATGTACTTTCAGGATTTCACTGACCCGTGTTGCTTGTTACATGGCCGGATTAAAGGGTTACACTAAACGACATGTTCAAGATTGACACGATGTATATAACCTAAGTTTTATCCGTCTGTGTCATTAGTCACATGGGTGGACACATCGTCTACACAACATGGGATGTAAAAACGGTACACGGTGTGTTCCCCCAAAGATTTCCCAACCCTGTGTCTCTGCCCACACAACCAGTGACATGGTTAGAGACTATACAGTGCGTACATATATTACATAGCATGTAATTAAGAAAAATAGTTCCTTCCTGAATAGAAGGACACCTGGCGTGCATTCATCACTACACGCCGTGTATTCTGGGTTCTTCCGGACAATAAGCCTTAAAAACTTCTTCAGAACCCAGAAAACACTAAAACAAACATTAAGGTGCCAAATTACGATCCATGAGGGCCCATACTCCCCACAAATCAAATCTTGGCATCTTATACATGTCATATACAAGTAAAAACAAGGTAATGATCCACCAAATTCTGATCCATGAGGGCCCATAACAACTCAAGAACCAAAGTTTGGCGTTCATTTTAAAAAAACCTTACACAATTAAATAACATATTAAAAGCAGGAATTCTATCAATTAATCTATCACAACATCATGCATATCTAGCACGAAATCTATCACGACAACATGAAATCACTAATGCACCCTAAATGGAATGGCAGGAATGCATGACATGTGATCTCTATCTAGTGCCTATATGATGCATGAGATGGCATACCCTAATCTCATCGGGTTGAAACAGAAATAAAACCTCAATATTATCAATGGTAACAACACAAAACATTCAAATCACCCAACATTGAAATAAAATCAACTGTAAAAATTGAAAAACCATAAAAATTGCAATAATGAGGTAAATTGGCCTTTCCCTGTACACGAGTTAGCTACTCCCGGACACAACTTATTACCAAGTACCTATTTCCTTCCTATCCCTGACTATAGGCTTCAAAAATTTAGTCAAGGAGAAAATAATTCCTCTGATACCACTTTGTAACGTCCCGATTCTGGGTGCCGCCCAGAGGTTCCCCGTACTCGGTTGGTCACATGGCCTCAAGTGCATTTCCCCAAATTCCAGAGGCTGCCGAATAGCAGCGAGGGACTTGGGTGTGATAGTGGGAAAAATATTCCCTCATTGACAGAGTAACACAGTGGAATTAAAACAGATAGCAATAACAGAAGCAGTAAAACATGGAATAAGTAAATAGTGGAAGTAATAAACAACTGGAGCACACATATATATAAATGATGCATGATACATATGTCCAGGAAATCATCCAAACAAATCACAATGCTAGAATATAGTACTAAACCAAAGTAAAAAAGAAAAACAAGTAAACATCTCCACAGCATCGCAAGCCTCAACTTGGTCCCATGCTCCCCAGCTCTACAACAATCAAGTACCTGAAGTAGAAGGGCGCTTCCCTTTATCTATAACTACAATAATATAATTTGTTTGGGCCGAAAATCATGACCCAAATAGGGTGTGAGAGTTATCCTCGTAGGAAACCACCCAAAGATCCGTGCCTAATAGTCAGTGAATATATATGATAGGCAATAAAAAAAATGAAGGAGTAAATAAGGAAGTATACATAGTAACAATACCACCAATTCAATTGTATTCATTTTCATATATCAAGTAAGAAGTTAATAAAAAGCAGGTAACCCTCTGGGAAGTACTCACGGCCTAACCCCAATGGTTCAACCAAACACACAAAAGCAACCCTCTGGGAAGTACTAACAATCTAACCCCTCTAGTTCAGCTTTAGCAAAGACTCTATGAAGAAGCACTCACCGTCAATTCCCCCTATGGTCTCATATCGGTAAATAATAGGCACTCTTAGGAAGCACTCAACGTCCAATTCCCCATGTGTCCTGTATCTAGGAAACTACACACACTCTGAGGGAGCACAAAGTCCATCCCCCCTATGGCCTCACAACGTAATAGTAAAACATACACTCTGGAGAAGCCCTCAACGTCTATTCTCCACATGGTCTACTATATTAGGTTCTCACAACCCTTTGTAAGTTAGTCATGCACTATGATATATGGCAGCCAAAGTAAACCTCAATAACTACTTGGATAAAAAATCTACATCATATCATAGCATGTCAGATAATAATCACTCCATCCTAACAATACTAGGCATGGAAAGCAAGAAGCCTAACAAGTAAGCTAGACCAAACAATCAAAACAAGAAAACATGTGAAAAACATCCATAACATGGAAAAGTTAACCCCATTCAAAACAATTATCCTCTATCCAAACAAACAAGGCATAGCAGGCAATAACAGGGCTAACAACCATAAACACGCAATACCCTGAACAAGGGTATTGGGAACTTTTGCACATATAACTCAAAGAATAACTACGGTAAGGCACAAAACACCTACCTCAGTGTTGTGAGATTGATATATATGAACCTCAGGACTTGAATCTCCCTATAATTATATAGATCTACAAAAATGCTAAAAACATTCAACTGAGGATAACTCATGAAAATGGATAAATCAAGAGATGAGGTTCAGGAAGAAAGGAGAACTCATCGATGCGATTCCAACACAATCGAAAAAAGTTGAATAGGAGGACGGATGTAAAGTTAGGGGCTCAGAGAATATTCACGCTGTACAGTCTCTCTTGGATGAGAAGAGTGAAGAATAAGATGGTTCTATCCATTAGACATGACCCCGATCCCTTTAATGAAAAAAATAAAGTACATGACATGTTCATTAAAAGTACACGACATGTACTTCCCTTTTCTGGCCTCTGCATTAGGCGATCTCCAGGTCACCGCACATGGCCATGTACTCGGCCATTACACGGCTAGTACACAGTCACCCGCAGCAACTAAGTATACGACGTGTACTTATAATTACACAGTGTGTACTCCAGAAATTTCCAGAAACTCCTCTTTTTCTCAAAAACAACCAAAAAGCAAGATTTATACCTGAAAAGAAGATCCAGGTTCTTACATGTTGGTGTAGGTCCAATAACTTAGACTTATAATCTTCTTGAATCTCATTCTAGAACCTTTATGTGATTAATTGGGATATTTACCATGGGTTCTTAGCATATGGGATCAATCTGGTTGGTGCAAGAGCATGGGTTGGGTATCATATCTCAATAGTTCTTAGAGATTATCGTCAAAAAGATAAGTGTATGAAGTCATTGACATATAGGGCCTTGATATTGAATTTTTTTCTATGTTATGTTGTATGTTCATGCATATATATAGGTTACTTGTGTGAAAATGACATGTTGGTATATGTGTAGACATAACATAGAGAACTATTGTGTGATATGGTATGCCTGTTTGTACTAGTGTATGTCATTAACTGGATGCTTATTGTGTTATACCTATGTGTTAATGATATAATGAAACCATTTATATATGATTTATTTGTTATACTCTATATTTTTATTTTTCTACTCCTGGCAGAAAAGTGGTAGGTGGACCCATCATAGCTAGGTGGACCTAGAGGTGGAGCATGTTTAGATGCTACATGTGACATAATGAAAAGGCTAAGTTAGTTGACAGGACATGATGTTCATGTGTATCCTGACTTGAGGGCATGATGTTATTTAGTGACCTAACCAAGGAGGATTTAGTGATAGTAGGGAATGATAGCCTTATGAGGCATGACCAATATCCTTGGGCTTAGAAATGGGGTATGATAGCCTTATGTGGATTGACCTATGACCATGGAATTGTATTATTACTAAGAAGACTTGTCGATGGCTCCTCCAACTATGATGTTCCAATGACCCTTCTAATTTTCTTTCGGCATGGAGCTGAAGTGGGTACAATCGAGGTTCTTGGTGGCTTGGTTAGCGCATGGATGATTGGTATGGTATTGTTTTCTTGTGTGTGATTTTATTTTATTATCATGGAATAAACCTCTATTTACATGTTCAATTATATTAAAGATACATTAGTGGTATCCTACAGGGTTATACTCACACCATTAATGGGAATCTTGATGCGTATGTAGATTTTGTGACTAGAGATCTAGTGAAGGGAAAGGTACTTGTGATAGGGAGTTGAGAAGATGGAGGCTTAGAGTTAGTTATGATGCCAAGAAATTATTTGGACTATTGTTGCTTCATTTATTTAATTTTCCATTAATGATACTTGGTTTAAATTTTTACAATGGGGGACTATGGTACTTAACATTATAAGTTTTGATGACATGGTTTTTTGGGTATATTTCTTACTTTATACTATATTTATTTTGTTTTTTTACTTTTATTACATAGTTTTTGACGTTTTTTAATTGAGGGTATAGTCTCCCCACTACACCTATAGACCCTCACCTCTAGTTGGTAGCCTATTATGTATGGGGAGGAATGCATGAGGTCTTTTAACATATCTACTTGGTTTAAATTCATTAGATCTGGGTTGGAGCCTTACAAAATGGTGTCAATAGCTAAAGTTTCCTTTCCTTTCCTTTATTTTGGGGTTATAGTAGAAAAGAGATAGGTTATATGGAACTTAGGAAGGATAATTACCATTTTCTTTTCCATATCATGTGAAATAGACCTCCGAGTTACCGGTGATGGTATTAATTTTATAGTTTTATGGGATTATAGTGCATTAATGAATCATTTTTAAGAAAATAAGATTACATTCCATGTATATACATGTTGAGTGTTTCATGGTAGTTCTTTAATTAAATGACTTGATTTTTTCTAACTGTTGAGTGATATATTTGTGTTCTATGCTATGGTGATATATCTATTTCACATTAGTTAGTTGAACTTGAACATGTAGTGATGTGATATATATGGTTATGACTATTGTGTATGTATAGAGGACTAGTATTGAGAATTGGGTAGAACTAGAAGGGCTACACCTTGTGTCTGGGTATCTCATATGATAGGTCTTTTGACATGAATCCATTATGTATGCCTTAAAGATACTAAATATTTTCTCTTAAGAAACCTATTTGTAGCGACCCAAACTTCTCATATATAAATATCACATCTTAGTAGATGAATATTCATTACATAACATAATGATCCATGCCAAAATCATTTAGGTCTAGTTCCTTTGGAATATTGGAAACAAAAACAACTGGTCCATAAGTGAGATAAATCATATCCCACTAAGTTATTAATAACCAACACCCTTCTTATACATATCATAAATAATACCTTTCTTCATATCATAGGGAAAGGTAATATAATAAAGAGTTATATCAGATTCTCAGTAAGGGTAAACAAGGGATACATCATTGATTACATAAAAATAACATAATCATAAGGGTATGAGAATGTGAGATTTACATTTGAAAACTCTACCATATATATCATTGACCATAAACTTGAGTTATGGAATAACTCTTGGTAGTTCATAAGACGTGAATAATAATGGAATAAAATAACATGATCCATGATAATATAACATTGGCATAAGACATAGATTTTTGGCATACATATAAATAGAAAATTATTTCCATAGTAGTCAAGGATTATTTTTAAGGCTATTTTAGTGTAATGGGTTCACTCCCCAAACCATCATAGTAGTTAAGGTTCACTCCCAAGACTATCATAGTGAACATAGTCCCTTACTGAACTGAGTTCACTCCCCATTCCAGTCATTTTTATCTCATGAGATATCAAATTTTACCCAATTCATTAGATGAAGATATAGTTCCCACCCATTACATAATGAAAACCATACACACATGTTCCAAAACATCATAAAATATTCATCATATCAGAACCCATGAAAATAAATGGGTTTCATAAACATTTCATAATAGCATAACCTATTGAAAAGAAACTGGTTCCATAATCATTTCATCATTTCATCAAAGAATAACCCATGAATAAAGAAGCTTGTTTCACAATAAAATTTCCATCATAAACATAAACCATTCAGAGAAAGAATAAGAATTGTATCCTAGGATAACATCCCCATTAATACATAAGTAACAACAAAGGATGTCATCTTAGATGGAAAATTATTTTGAAAGATCACATAGAACATTTATTAAGGAAAATATTCTTCCTACATTGAATTTTTCTTAATAAATAAACATTTTAAAAATATTTTTCATTGAAAATAACCATGTAAACTTATAAAGTAATCTTTAAAAGATCATTTAAAACATTTCTTAAGGAAAATAGCCATTATTTAAAAATCATTATTTAAAATATAAAAAATTCATAAAACATTTTGGAAATCCTTTTCTTTGAAAATAAACTTTTAAACTTATGAAATAAGATTTAAAAATAATAATTTGTTCAGGATTTCATAAAATAACATTCATTATGTATACATTAAAATAAATATTCCTTTCACATTTTCCTTAAAATCCAAACGAGCGTTGTTTTTGAAAATGACATGAAGATTCATTTTAATTTTTTTTAAAAATAAAAAATTGGTAAAAATTTATTTATTAAATAATTTTTAAAATTTTATTTTTTTAGAAAACATGGTTTTGAAATAAAAAACGTTTCTGTTTGGAGAGAGGAATAAAGACAATTTTTATTAAAAACATTATTTCGAGATCTTGAGTACATAAAGAGATAAAAATGAAGGGAAAACATTTTTTCTCATGAAATAACCAAATTATAATAAAATTTATGATTTTATTGAGATATTTATCATAATATTTTATCATAAAAAACATAATCATAAAAAATCCCGATAAACAATGAGATTCTATCATAAAATCCTTACCATTTTGGTAACATTGAATTGTAAGAACCAATGAAATAATAATAGTAAATGAAACTTAAAATATAATGAGAATAAATAAATTCATTATATTACATTTAAATGGGGATGTATATACACCTCATAAAAGAGGATAGGTGTATAACACAATATATGTCTCAAAGAAGGTAAATTGAGACAAAAATCCATTACTGCTTTGATAACATTTGAATAGTAAACACCATGAAAGATATATCCTAAAATGGACATATAAATGAAAATAATTTTTCAAATAAGAATCATAAAATACATTAATGGGTATTATATACACCACATAAAATAAACATGTGGTGAATATGGTGTGTGTCTCACAGAAGTAAAAAGTTAGATGAAAATACCTTACCTTAAGTCTCGACTTCTTGCATACATGTTCAAACCTCCTGTATAATAAATATAAGTTTATTATAAATTTATTAAACAACCATAATTATTTTTATGATACCATATATTATTTAATTATGACTATTTATTACCCATTTATTAACAATTATATCTTAAAGTCATGTTTCAGGTAATAACTTCTTTGTTTTTCATGTATGTTTTGATTTGACATTTTCTGTCCTCTTACATTGATCATGGTTCCATCGTCTTAAAAATGTTAAAAATGATAAAAATATAATATTTATTCATTATATATGTATTTATATTAACCCATAAATTTTATAGATAGAAAATGAAATACACCATTCATGGTGATGGTAGGCCATATGTACACATGGACGTGATTTTCATTTTCTCAACAGATGAAATGAAAGAAAGATAAATAATATATTTCATCTAAAGAACAATTTTTATGTATTATATATCACATTATTTTATTTAAAACTATACTTATTACCTTCTATGTAAAGTGCATGTGAAGAACGATTTACACCAGTTCGCAAGGCGGTAGTCCACCATACAAACAAACGATGTTATTGTATTGCCACAAAATGGAAAGTATGAAGTAATATGTGATATAATGATTACATAATAATAATAATATCATATATATGATATATAAATAATAAATACATCATTAAATACATCCATGAGAGGTGGTTATGGAAAACGAATAACATCGGTTCATGAGGTGGTAGTCCACCGTACATACGAATGATGATTTTGTGACCCATTTGATGGAAGAAGAGAAATATTTAGGTTATGAAATTAACATAAAAAAATATAATTATATTTAATATAATAATTATATTATATCATCATGGTTTAATAATAATTTAAGGTAGTGGGTCAATAAATAAAATAAAACACTCAGTTTGGGGTGTTACCCCTTATTTGGACAACTTCTTTTGGTTTGCATCAAAAGGATTACTAGGTTGGATTTGTGACAAAAATATGGTTTATAGTATGAGATGATGGAATTAAGGAAGTTATTTTTTAATGTTTTGGATGAACCAATGGGTTTTGGAAGTGTGAATAGGAGAGTAGAGGGGTAGACTTTTTTAAGTGAGGTGAGTGGCACACTTGTAATTTTTTAAAATAAAAAGGTGTACCCACATTTTTCACATGACAAAATGCTAAAAAATGATCCATTATATAAATTTTAAGAGATAATATCTAAATATTTTCCACCAATGGGTGTTATAAAATTTTTATGTTATTTTTAACCCTTATATTTTTAGTTTAACCCCTATTAAACCCATTTTTATCTTAACCGTGATAAATATTTTTTATAATTTTTACTATTCATGATGGTAAAAATTTAGTTTGACCTTATTAGATAACATAAATTATTATTATTACAAATATGGAATCTATTTTCCAAATTCATATCATAGAATTGGTAGAAATTAATTTAATTTAAACCCACAGTTGTGATGAGAAAGTTGTTTTCCAAAGAGAAAATGTTAAAAAGTTTATAATTTTTTATATCAAAATTAAATATGAAATTGATTAAAATGACCTAAATTGAATTTATATATATAATTGAACTAATTTTACTTTTAAAACCATATTAAAATAATTTTGATGCTTTTAAATTCTTTAAAATAAATGAAAATTGTTAATAAAAACTAATATTTTTCACTATTCAATGAAAAAATTACCTGCTTAGAAAAATATCATAAATGTAACCTAATATAATTTTGAAAATATGATTTAAAAATTTAATTTATTTTTTTCAAATAAATTTTATAAAATTTTAAAAAATTGAATTTAAAATAAGTGCGTAAAAGCTGACAAAACTACTTTTTAGAAGAATACAATTTTTAATTGTAAAATTGGATTTATTCTTTTCTCTTATATAAAAAACACACAAGATGAATGTTAAAAGTTCGATTGAATATATAATATATAAATTTCATTAAAATAATTCACCAAAATTGATTTTTTTTTATTTCATCTAGGGAAAACACAACTGTGTTCATAATAATTGTTTTTCAGAAAAATATTTCCTTTATTTTATAATATTTTTTATTTTCATTTATAATTAATTGTTTGCCAAAGAATTAATTTTATATACATGTGTAAACCATATATTTTCATAACTTAGTTAATAATATTCATACCCTCCATTCTAATATCTAGGCAATAACTATTATATTAAATAATATTATTTTAGAGGTATGTCACATTTTATTTAAACTTGTTGTTGCATGTAAACACAAGCTAAAATTAGTGTTGCATGTAACATAAAATATCAAAATATTAAATTTACTTGAAAAAAAATTCAAAAAATCTTTGCGTGTCACATTCTATAACCTTATAATGAATTTCACCCTCAAATTTAATCACTTTGGTACTGACAAACAAGGGTAATTCTACCCCATCACATCCTCAGGTCGCACATAGCTTCGTCAAGAAGATAGCTTCTCTATAAAACATTGCCCATGTGAGTGGTATTATTTCCTAGAACTTCCTCTATTTGATCTGTAATCTAAACTAGTTGTTACTCATAGGAAATATCATGCTCCAGTGGTACAACCTATGAGTTTAGTAAATATGATAGATCAGGTATGTACTTCCTCAAGAGAGACATACAGAACACATCACGATCCTAATAGAGGTTTGGTGTAAGCATTAATCTATAAGATATAGTCTTGGTACAATTAAAAATTTCAAAGGGACCGATATACCTAGGGATTAGTTTTCCCTTCTTTCTTCCATGAAGAAATTAATCGAAACACCTTCTCACAACGTAAAATTCTTGATCACATCATTGATTATTATTATAACATTTATAACAACTTTTTCACACTCTTATGTGTTACTGAATGGATCTAAACTTCTATTCCATTTCATTATCTAATTCAGGTTCCATAGACTTATTTTTTAAAATTCATTCTAGTGCATTAGAGTTTTATACTTCTTTGTATAAAGGGATTTATAACAAGTCATTTGAATTCTTGAGTTTTTTCTAAGAAAACTCAACTATAAGAAGGTGTTGATCCCAAAAACCATTAAAACCCATAGAACAAGATCTTATAATATCCTCTAGGGTTTGAATTATTCTATTAGACTGACCATTTGTCTACAGATGCTACAAAGTGTTGAAGATCTGCTCCATATCAAGAGATTGATGAATAATTTTCTAAATCTTCAAGGTAAACATAAGATACTAACCATATACAATTGAATGTGGCACTCCATGCAATCTTACCATTTTCTTAATGCATATTATAGAAATTTAATCTAGAGAGAACCCTTCTAAGATAAAAATGAAGTGTGATGACTTTGTAAGGTGACCGACTATAACCCATAATTACCTTAGCATAAAATATAAGATAAACCCTAAAGGTTACAGGTAACTTTAATAATATTTCTATAAATCTTAAAGGAATTCCTCCTCAAATAACATTTTCATTATGACATATACAAAACCAAAGGGTTTCATTGACATAAATGTCTCTTAAAAAATACTTAATCTTGATAAAATCCCATCAAATTAAACCTCAAAAGGGGTGTTAATGACTTTTAACTTTATGATCAACCTTAAAATAATAAAATCATGATGGTATCTATAGCTCCTAAGTAAATCTTATATGGAGACATATAAACTTTCAAAAGTTAATTCACCCTTTATTCCTTATATAAGATCTTATATTATAAAAAAAACATTTTCATTGGTATCTTGGGTTCATACATGTACTAATAGAATATCAAATGTGATTTAATTATTCTATAATCCATGTATAAAGAGATAATAAGATGAAATTTTATTAAATTATGTTCAATCATATTTTTATAGGGCTCATTAATACAAAATCAAACATGAAATTACCAATTAAAGAGGTGAGAATAAGTGTACCCTAATTATCATGATTAAATTAATCCATTGTGATTTAATAAGATCACCTTTTCCCTTTATCTTCAAAGGTTTTTGTGGATTATCCTCTACATTAGACCTTGGATTGGATAATTAGTTCACATAATTCCCAAACTCCTTGCACATAAAACACTGGAGTTTGGGTGGTGCATTTTGTTGAGATCTCTATCCATTAATTTCATTGAATAGACTCTTCAAATCACTTCTATATTATTTTTCTTTATGGATAGTGTTCCCACACTTGTAACACCCTCTTGTTCCTTTCATGAATTCACTTTAATTATTCTTCCCTCATTTTTGGAATACAGGTGACTGAAATTTCTTTCCACTGTGTGATTTATTTGTGTTCACATAAGACTCGATCATCATTTATAATCAAAACCATGTTAATGGTTGAAATAACCAATTTCCATTTCTACCTTAGGTGTACATTGAATGAATTATACATTTCTACTAAATTCTCTTATAGCTAACACCTTTTGAAGACTTAGTCTAAAGAACCAAAGAATCAATCAATTTTTATTTCTTTTCTGATGATTAAACCAAAATCATGCCATGAAAGTCTTGTCAAATTAGCTTTATAGGTACCAATAAATTCACCATCCTTTTGTTTCATCTAAAGAAATTACTTCTCCATCCTTGTTCATAGAATACGAGGGAAGTACTTATTGACAAATTGACTCTTAAACTCATACCATTAAATGTAGTTAATTACCTCCTATTAAAATGTATTCTTAATAATATTCCACCATTGATATAATTCACATTACAAACTATAGATAACTAAAATTGAATTTTCATGACTCGAACATAGGAGAATAAAAAATTTCTTTTCAGTGCTACTGATCTATTACTCAGAGACTAGTGGATCAGTAGACCCACTAAAAGAGTGTGGATGTTTTATCATGAAGGACTCAATAAAAAAATTATTCCCTCCTTTTCTTGTTTTTAAGTTAAACATGATTCATATATTAAGAATATTGTGTGGGTATAAAAATGAGGTTTTTTCATTCCGGCTACCATAACATTTAATTTCTCAAGAGTATAATAATTTAATTGTCTATTACATTCAGCATTAATATAGTTCATTTAGGTTCCAAACATTGACTAAAACAATAAATAATAATTTGAGAAACACTAATAATAATGTAAAACTACGTAGTCCTGAAAAATAATTCATAGGGTTTCTAAATCATGAGACCCAATTTTCAATCTATGACACCTTAAACATAACCTAGGTCATTCATGGTGATTATTGAAATCATAAAAAATGGTTTGTAAAGAGTTTATTAATTTCCAAATAATATCACCTAGGAGTGTTAAACCAGGTGTGTAGAAAGGCTTTTTTTCATACACCTGGTGGCGATCAAGTCTAGATCAATTCACCCTTTTTAGAGTTATTACCCCTAGTTACCTCTATTCCAGAGCCAAATCCACTTGTAGTATCCAAATAAAGATGTAATTTCTTAGAAAACACTAGCTCTATCATTTACCAAAATTATAAGAAATTTTACTATACTTTGACTCATCCACTAACTTATCCTTAGTCATTTCCCTAGATATATCCTTAGAAATATCCCAAGGAATCTCACTAAATTTCCCTCATTCAAGTTTACAAAGGTTAATTAAACCTTAATCTGATACCAACTGTAGTGACCCAAACTTCTCATTAATAAATATTGAATCATAGTAGATAAATATTTTTTATATTATATAATGATCCATGACAAAATCATTTAGGTATAATTCCTTTGGATACTTGGAAACATAAAGAAATGGTCCATAAGTGATCTACATCATCTCTCACCAAGTTATTCATAACTCATACCCTTCTTAGACATATCATATATAATACCTTTCTTTATACCTTGGGAAAATGAAACATAAGAAATGGTGAGATCATATGATCAGTAATGGGAAAACATAGAGATATCATTGATTACATAATAATAACATGAGAATAAGGGTATGAGAACATGATATTAACAATTTAAAACCATACTATGCATATCATAGATCATAATATTGAGTCATAGAATAAATAATAATGGTTAATAATACATGAATCATAATTGAATCAAAGAAAATGAACCATGAGAACACAACATTATCATGATACATCTATTTTTTGTATAAAAATAAGTATAGAAAATCATTTCCAAAGTAGTTAAGGCTCATTTACAAGGATATGATAGTGGTATGAGTTCACTCCATAACCCATCATAGTAGCCAAGGTTCACTCCCAAGAGTATCATAGTGGAAAGTGTCCTTTATTGAGCTAGGTTCAATCCCCATTCCAGTCCTATTTATCTCATGATATTTTAATATTTACCCAATGAATTGGAGGGAGATATATGTCCCACTCATCACATAATGAAAATCATACATTAGTGTACCACTATATCATAAAACATTCATTATATCAGAACACATGAAAAGAAATGAGTTTCACAAACATTTCATCATTTCATAAAATTATAGCCCATAGATAAAGCAGTGGGTTCTATAAGTAACTTTTCATCATTAATATAAAACACTCAGATAAAGAACAAGAATGACATCCTTGGATCATATCCCTAGTAAGGCATAAGTTACATCAAAGGATGTCAACTTAGATATAAAATGATTTTGAAAGATCACGTAGAAAATTTGTTGAGAAAAATATCCACCCCACATAGAAAACCAATTTTTAAGACATAAAACATTTTAAAAATATTTTTATTTGAAAATAATCTTGTCAACTTATAAAGAAAGCTTTAAATATCAATTAAAACATTTCTTAAGGAAAATAACCTTTCTTTGAGAATCACTTTTTAAAACTAAAAATTTTATAAAAAAATTTCTAAATCCCTTTCTTTGAAAATAAACTTGACACTTATAAAAAAATATTTGGAAAAAATGGGTTGGTCATGATGGTGGAAAATACCATTTATTCCCTACATTCTAAAACAAATATTCCTTTCATATTTTCAGTAAAATTCAAATGGGTATTGTTTTTGATAATGACATGAAGATTTCTTTTAATTTTTTTAAAAAAGAAAAAAATTATTAAAAAATTATTTAATAAATAATAATTTTTAAAATTTTAAAAAAATATGAAAACATTTTTAGAAAACATGTTTTTGGACAAAAAAGGGTTTCTGACTGAAGAGACGAATAAAGATGAATTTTCTTAAAAAAATTATTTTGAAATATTGAGTACATAAAGAGAGTAAAATGAGAGGAAAACCTGTATTATAATGAAATAATTATAGGAGAATAAAATTTATGAAGTTTTCAAGATACAGATCATAGTATTTCATTATTATAAACACAATCACAAACAATCATGGTAATCAATAATAATGCATCTTAAAACCCTTACCACTTTGGTAACATTGAATCAAAATCCCCAATGGAAGAATAATAGTAAATTAAACTTATAATATCATGAGAATAAACAAATTCATGATATTATATATAAATGGGGATTTATAAAAACCTTATAAAAGATGATAGGTGGGTAATAAAATATATGTCTCAAAGAAGGCAAATTGAGATAAAAATCCCTTACCGCTTTTGTAACTTTTGAATCGTAAACCCCGTGAAAGAGAGATACTAAAAAGGATATGAAAATCCAAATAATTTTAAAGATTACAATAATAAAATAAATTAATGTGAAATATATACACCATATAAAATAAATAAGTGGTGAATATGTCATGTGTCTCACAGAAGTAAAAAGTGGGACGAAAATCCACTACCTAAAGTCTCAAATTCCTTTATACAAGTTGGAACATAATATATAATAAATATAAGTTTATTATACATTTATTAAAAAATTATTATTATATATATAATACCATATATTATTTTATTATTACCTTTTATTACCCATTTATTAACAATTATATGTTAAATCCATGTTTCAAGTAATAACTGCTTTGTTTATCGTGTATGTCTTGAATTGGTATTTTCAATCCTCTTAATTTTATCACAGTTTCATAATATAATTTTTTTACCATGATATAAATATAATATATATTATTTATATGTTTATTTATATTAATCCATAAAGTTTATAGATATAAAATTAAATTCACCGTTTATGGAGATAGTAAGTCGTACGTATGCAGAACACTATTTGCATTTTCTTGAGGGATGAAATGAAAGAAATGTAAATAATATATTAAATTTATAGAATAATTTTTTATTGCATATATTTCATATTTTTTTATTTAAACATGTATTTATTACTTTCCACATAAAGCATATGTGAAGAACCAATCACATCGCTTCACGAGGTGGTAGTCTATCGTACACACGAACAACGTTATTGTATTCACCCAGAATGAAAATTAAGAATTAATATGTACAATAATTCCAAAATAATTATAATATCATAAATATAATATATAAATATTAATAAAATAATTATATCCAGCCATGAGAGTTGGTGATGGAAAATGAATAATATCTATTTGCGAGGCGGTTGTTCGCCGTACACACGAATGATGATTTTGTGAACCATTTGATGGAGTAGGAGAAGGATTTTGGTTATTACATGAAAATAATAACATATAATCATATTTAATATAATTATAATATTATATGATCATGTTTTAATAATAATTGAGGGATGTGTAAGAAGAAATAAAATAAAACGCTGGGTTGGGGGCGTTACCTCTTCTTCGAACAAATTCTTTTGGTTTACACCAAAATGATTCATAGATTAGATTTATGACTAAAATAAGGTTTATAGGATGACATTCTGGTAGTAAAAAATTTATTTGGTTATATATTTTTTGAACCGATGGTTTTTGGAAGTGTAAATGGAATAGGAGAGGGGGTTGACTTTTATAAGTGAGGTGTGTGACACACTTGAAATCTTTGAAAAGAAAAATTCATAACCACATTTTTCACATTAAAAAAGGATAAAAAACGTGTAATTATATAAAATAAGAGATATAAGATCTAAATATGTACATAAAATTTGTGTTGGACAATTTTTGAGTTATTTTTAACCCTTATATTTTTAGTTTAACCCCCCAGTAAACCCATTTTTACCTTAACCGTGGTAAATAATTTTTATAGTTTTTACAATTATTTATGGTAAAATTTTAATTGAACTAGTTAGATAATATAAATTGTTTTCATTATAAATACATAATATATTTGTATAAATTCATCTAATAGAAGTGACATAATTTATTTTAAAATTAAACCCGCAGATGCGATGAGAAAGCGATTTTCCAATGAGAAAAAGTTCAAAAGTTTAAAAAGTTTTTATAAAAAAAATTCAATATGTAAATGATTACAATAAAATAAATTGGATTAATATATATATAATTATACTAATTTTACTTTTAAAACCATATTAAAATAATCTATATGTTTTTATATTTTTTTTAAAATAAATGACAATTTTAAATAAAAACTAGTTTTTTCACTATTCATAGAAAAAATTATCTTATCAGAAAATTATAAAAAATTCACCTTAAGAGAATTTTGAAATGATTATTTCAAAAATTAATTTATTTTTTTCAAATAAATTTTATTAAATTGAAAAAAATTAAATTTAAAATAAGTGTG
The DNA here is from genome assembly GCA_963277665.1 of Viscum album. Classification (NCBI taxonomy): domain Eukaryota; kingdom Viridiplantae; phylum Streptophyta; class Magnoliopsida; order Santalales; family Viscaceae; genus Viscum; species Viscum album. Next base: position 324,278,005 of record OY728132.1, read on the forward strand.
AAAAAGGTGAATTTTTTTAGAAGAATAATGTTTTTAAGAATAAAATTAGATTTATTATTATATCTTATTTAAAAAACACAAAATATGAATGTTAAAAATTTTATTAGATATATAATATTTAAATTTAATTAAAATAATTCACTAAAAGTGATTTGTTTAATTTATTGAGGTAAAACATGTTTTTGTTTATAAAAATAGTTTTTCAAAAAAAGATTTCCTTAATTTTTAAATAGATTTTATTTTCATTTCTAATTAATTTGTCAAAAAATAATTAATATTTTATATATGTATAAACCATATATTTTCATAATTTATTTAATCATATTCATTCCTACCATTCTAATTGTAACGACCCAAAGTTTTTCAATGGAAATTCCCTTTTTATATTTATGTCATAAAATCACATGAAAACACAAAATAATGAACTACTAAGTGATAAGTGACATTGAAACATAAGTTTGTAACTTATGTGTTTATAATTTCGAAAATCTTGCATACACGATTGTGTTCAAGATGTTTTTTGGAGTCTAATAAAACAAAAATAATTTTTTGGTGAATATTAACCTACCCTAATGAATAGTAACATACCCTTATGAAAAGTGATATACCCTAATGAATAGTAACCTCACCTATGATAGTATAAAAATAATATTCAAGTTGGAAGTATAATATACCTATGTTTTAGAATGAGTTAATGCATGTTTTAAATATGGTTTTTGATAATAAATTATGGTTTTAATTAAATATTAAAATAATCATTTTTAGAAAATTATTTTTGAAAAATGGACTTCATTTTTTTGATTCTACATGTCAAAAAATGTTTAGGGTGAATTTTTGGGATTTTTCTAAAATACTTGAAATTTTGATGAATAGTAGAATCTGATAATTCACAATAAATGCTAAATAATGGATTAATTGAGTCATCGATGATATTCTGCTGATGTAATCCCACTTGGTTTGAATTCACATGACCCATTTACTTTTATTGGTCATTTAATACTTACTGTTCCTTGTCTTGGGAAGAAATAATAAATTAATGATTATAATATCATGAAATCCCTCCTCTCCTCCACTATAAAAACCCCCTTCACTCCCTCTTCTCTCCACTCCTCTCAAGATCCAAGCCTTATCTAATTTCTGCCCAAATCTCTCTCCAAGGTCCTCCCCCAAGTTTAAAAGATCTTAGGCTCCTCAAAATACCAAAACCTCTCCCGTTAAGAGGTTTTGAAAGGAGGAAGTCTCAAGAGGTAAATTCCTCTTCCGAAATTTCTTCTTTTCTTTTAAGTTCTTTTCTTTTTTATTTTCTTTCCTCAGCTCCCTTAAACATAATAGTATGATAAATCCAGTAGAATAAATGTACTATAATTTCTTCATTATAGTGGTATATTTCATTATCTTCTCCCCTTTTCCCACCCTTTTTTTTGAAAGAAATGAAATCACTGTTTGAGATGTGCTAATTTAGCACATTCAAGGACAACAGTTTATCAATTTCTATTATTATCTTTAATTATGGTCATGAAACCACTTGTGTTATGGTTGAACCAGATTATTATATATGTAATATATCCTATTTTTGGTTCTGTAATCTTTTGGTACAAATTAAATTAAGTTCTAATGAAAAACACATTCTTTGTAATCCAATCCACCGATTAACAAAAACGGTTACCACTAAGGTTATATATATAATAATTCGACATCACTCTAAGTAACCTAATTAAAATTAAAACAATGTAATCTACTGTATATAAACTAAAGAATATAACTTTAATTCTGGACAACCACTTTCATCTTGCTTATTATCCAAACTTGAATATAAGTGAAACGGTTTTTTAAAGCCAAGTAAACAAACGAGCCGAACAATGAAATTGAACCTTATAACTAATCAAAAAGGCTTTGAATGAAATAAAAAGGGTCATAATAAATAAATTACATGTATAAGAGGTTATGTACTTATTAATTAATAAGACTAAATTGTTTATTCAGGTCATTAATAACAAGTGGAGAACACCACCAGATTCAAGGTAAGGGATCCTCTCCTTTTCTCTCTTAATCAAAATTGTCCTCTATACCATGCCTTTATATGTGTACTAGATAATGATGTGGTATTCTTAATAACCTCCACCATACTTCATTATGGATTTATAAGTTATGATAAACCCCATTTCTCTCCCATTAATCCTTCTTGGTCACACCCGACACCATGCCGATAAAATTGGGTTTGTTCTTATCTTATGTCTATAAAATATATTGGATGAATATAAAAAGTATTTTATTGAATATATAAAATATATATTACATTAATTTTACTCACAAATTATAATTAATTTAATTTATTAGGGTAAAAAATACTATAATAATAATAACATATTCCTTTATATTCAATCAGTTTTCATATTAATTTCGAATGAATTGGTAACCTATGAATTAATATTATATTTTTGTAAACCATATATTTTCCTAAATTAGTTAATACTATTCATAACCACTAATTTAATGGATAAGTAATATCTTATTATATTAAATTATAAAATTTTAATAATATATTATTGTTTGGTAAAACTCAGTATTACCTGTTACAAAAACCAGCCAGGAAAGTCAATCTTGTGTGTAATGTATGCTAAAATCAGTGCTCTATATAGATAATGTTAAACATTATGTTTCGTGTAGTGCATGATAAATTGGTGTTGTGTAGACCACAATCCGGACATATTGCTTTAATATAAACTATTTTTAGTGTTGCGTGAAATAAAAAATCTCAAAATGATTAAAATAATTCAAAAAATATATTTCATAAATATTGGGGTGTTACATTCTTCCCCCCATAAAATAAATTTCACCCTAAATTTTTTTGGGTTATCAAAGATTTAAAACTTTTATTTTAATTTAATAGAAACCTACATCAAAAAATCGGACACTAAAACTTCCTTTGAAAAAGAAAGTTGGATCCATAATGGTTATCTAGAGTAACACATAGCTGGGTTTCCACATTGGAGATTATAGGTGGAAAGTGAAAACATTGATGTGGAAGAGAAATCTAACCATCAAGTTTTTATGGAGAGTGATAGAGAATAAGATCAGGAGAAATTTAACCATAAAAAATCCATAAATCTGCAAATACCTAAAGGACCATCTGATCCATTAGAAAAAAAGGTACTAGGATAACATTTTTGGTTTAAAGATCCCTTTTTCTAAAGTTGAAGAATTTTCATGAAAAGATATACTTTCATGATTTTAGGACAACCTCACCCGTTGTTGTTCCTTGATCTACTTCAACTCTTTCCCTAAAAATAAAGGTGAATTTTTCATTCTTAAAGTACTAAGAGATCACGAGATCCCTGATAATTCATCCCATTTGTTATTAGTTATCATCAACAAAAAGTTGTTAGAACAGGTTATCCATGTCATGACCTGACCCGTGTCAAGGATCAAGCCACAACTCCCCCAAGCCCACACCCATAATCCAATGGGTGGCGAAAAGCACCAAAGGCACAACAAACTCATGGAGGAATTTACTTAAGTACCTACACACATAGGAAACTTAATGAAAAATTACAAAGGGAAAAGGAACAAAAGATACAACACTGCTATAAATAAACCAAGCATGCACGGACCTCTGAACAGTACAGGTATGGTAAAGTAAACTGAAAAGAAAAGGGAAAAAATACATGCCCAACTAGAAAAGTGTCCCAAGCTAAAGAAAAATGGAAAAGTAAAATAGCTGAGAGAGCTCTGCTCCTAGATCCTGAGCTATGACCACCGTACATGGTCTAAAAACCCCATATCCCTGAAACTCCTTTGAAATCACGATCAACCTGTTTGTCATCTTCATAAGACAAGACACATGTGGGAAAATACCATGCAGGTTTGAGTATAAAAATACTCAGTAAGACGCCTTGAAAAGGAAAATGGGGAGTAGTAAGAGATACAATGGAGAGGAAAATAGTATATATAACAAGGTATAATAAAAGAGTGTAGATAAACCCAACCTGAGATTGAAATTAAACTCATCCAAACACAAGGATGTCGAAACAGTTAGAATATGAAATTCTCATTGAGTATTCACTACCTATAGTAGGAGTGTATAATTTTCCAAGCACGAGAAGCTAGACGCGGAAAGCACATGGCATACCCAGTGCATATTTTCCTCTCATGGAAGGAGAGTAGCCAAAACCCAAGGAGTGGCTATTGAAAAAGGGTATATAAAATTATTATCAGTTAAAGAATCCCAAATTAGAGAGTAAGGGGATCACCATCTCATAACTCATCCCAAGAAGAAAATTAGCCAACAGTTCCTAGGTAATACCATTTGCGATGCCCAACACCTCACACATATACCCTAACCATGAAAGTAAAAGGGGCCCAATCACCACACCATAATACTACCTACATTGGGTGTCACTGAATTGAACACATGATTTTAGGCTATTTCATAATGAAACATCTTGGTGGGGAAAGTTTTCCTCTTTATCATGAGTCCAAAGGTACGTCAAACCATGTCTCATCACTGTGCTGTTTAGTCTAGGGATCATAATTTTATAGTAGAGGACCCGTGCCCTAATGTGTCGGGGGGGGGGGGGAGTTCCACTCTAATATTAGTTATAGAAGACTCACACCCATACTAATGGGGGTTCCACTCTAGTGTCATGGGGACCCACATCTTAATACAATAAGGGGTTCCACCCTAGTCATTGAGGACCTCTGGCCATCCGATAGGGGGTTCCACTTGGAAGGTAGAGGATCTGTGCCCATTCCGATGGGGGGTTAGACTCTGAAGGTTGAGGACCCATGCTTAGGGATTTAAAATGGGTTTTACTCTAGGTTATTGAGGACCCACACCCTACCCAGTAGGGGTTCTACTTAGAAGGTAGAGGACCCACACCCATTTTGATGGGGGGTTCCACTTTGAAGGTCGAGGACCCACACCTTGGGATTTTAAGGGGTTTCCACTCTAGGTCATCGAGGACCAGTTCCCTACCCGGTAGGGGTTCTTATCGAAAGTAACTATAGATGACCTATTCCCATGACAATGGGGGGTTCCAATCTAGAATAAATCTATGGTGACCCTGCTTGAACACTGCCCAATAATTTTCTGATCATTGTCGATGAGGACCTGCTGCCCAACACAGCTGGAGGGTACCACCCTAAAAGCTCTGATATACAAGTGCCTAATCACTGCTATCTTCGGATGTCGCATGAATAAGATTTATTCCTATAACATCCTTCATTATATCTCAAAACGCACTGTGAAGGGAATCATCACGTTCTATATAGAAAAACACTCAGGATAGGCTACTCACTGGCCAAAATGCAGGTCCAAAAGAAAGATATATGAGAGGTAGAAGATTCAAAATGAGGTACATGACGTGTTTGGGGTCCACATAGTGTGTGACCCCGCCTCATCACCCGACCGTGTACCAAGCCATACCCAGGTATTAAAATATGTACATATACCCCTAGGCGTGCTAGTGTGCTCCCAGAGTACATGGAACATCTTTCCAAAAGGCCGAGGAGCGCACGATACTCATCGTTGTTCTAAAGAAAAAAAATGAAATTTCACTCACATTTGTCCTCAAATAGCCCTGAATAACCAAAAAAATCACAATGTTGCAATCCTTACAGAAAAGTGTAAAGGATCTGGTATTCATTTGCCCGAATCAAACACCCGGTGAAGATACTTAATTTCACCACATTGTTCACAAATAGTACCTCATGGGGCCCACATCTCGATCCTAAAATAAAATATATGGATCACACCATTGAGATCCTCAGGAAAAAAAGTACGAGATTGAATATTCATTTGTCCAAAATGAGCAACTAGTGAAAAATTCACATTTCACCACAACATGCCCGAACTTGGGCTAGAGGGGCCTGCTCCTTGGCCCTGAAATAAAATATATGGATCACACCATTTAAATCCTCACAGAAAAATGTACAGGGTTTACTATTCATTTTTAAAAAATGGATACCTTATGAAAAGTCACATTTCACTTTAACACACCCGAACTGGGCCTCATGGGACCCATGCCTCGATCCTACATCAAAATCCCAATATTGGTATCAAAGGGTCCACCTCAATGTTAGGATCACAATGCCACTGATGGTACGTTGATTGGACATCGCATGCAGGAATTATGGACGGTCAAAGTTTTAATAATAATAATATATTATTATTGTTTGGGTGTTTCATGGACCAGATCTACAAACTTGAAAAAGGAATCCAACATCGGTTTTAAAAGGACCACCTTGAAGGTAGGGTCACATCTCCACTGATGGCACGTCAAACGTAAGCCGCACGGGGGAGTTAGAACTGTTAAATCATTTTAATAATAATAATAATAATAATATATTTATTTTTATTTAAAATTTTATCACCCCCCTTTCTACACGTGGGCCACCCTAGACGTGCACTGACCCTGCCACCAGACCAGCAGCCTCAGCCTCCTCCACCAGCCACCGCCTGCTCACCGTCAGAGCCACCCCCTATTTCCCTCACTGGAATGCCCCCACTGGACACTACCGCACACCCTGAACCTGCCTGCTGGAGCTGCATCCCCTAGCTGGACTGCCTCACCCAGAGCTACGCCAGACTATCATCTCAACCACCTCCTCTACACTCACTTCCCGTACAGAACTACCACAAATTTATTGAGCCACCGCTGATCTATTCCAAACCCGAAAATTAAAATGATCACATATCTGTGATCCTCTTGACCCAAACTACACAGATCTATGCCCGATCGACGATCCGTTGTTGTTTCGTCATATCAAAAAGTATACAACAAAGAATTCATGAAGAATAGAGGAAAAGTGGGATCGATCAATGGTCATGTTAGTTTGGCCATTTTCGTTGATGTTTAAGGATGAAATAATAAAAAATGAGACAATTATGATTCAATAATTTCAATCAGGGATTCAGAATCCAAAAGAAATAATTCTACCTGGATTTGGATCTGTTCTTCATCGATGAACATGCCCATAAATTATTGTTGTGTTTTCCATGTTCCGATCTGCTCAGATTTGCAGTGCCTCCGCGATCCATCATGTATTCGATGTTGATTTTACAAAGGGAGTAAGGGAGAGAGAACCAACTCAGGCGGGAGGTTTATGAGCCAAAACCTAGGTAATTTCCACAATAACCTATTTATAGCATTTAATTAGGTCACCCTTCAACAATCGTGGGATCCACACATCTTTCCCCCTCTCACTTTAGATCACGATTAGGTAAAACACCACATTACGAACTCAACGGTGGTCTCAGATTTCCAATCCGAGACCCTGTTCAGGAGTTATATAAAACAATATCAAAAATAAAATATTTTTTATTTAATTATTTTATTTACAATTACGTTCTTAGTGACTTTTTCTACATAAGACATGCACTGAAAAAAGTTATGCCCACCTAGGGTAAATGCCACATTTGAGACTCAATGGAGGCCTTGGATTTCTAATCTAATCAACCATTTAAGAGATATCCCACTTCCTTCATGTGAATAGTATAAAATATAATTAATATTTTTATAAAATTAATTCTGTACACAACGATTCTTGAAATATCATGTCGTCTTAATGCCTAGCTCTAAAAATATATAGAGAAATATTTTAAAGTCTTATAAGGAGAAAACCATGTCTCCACACCATTACATTCTTCAGATATTTTCATCCTAGGAAAACACAAACTAAGAAAATTTGTGGGCACACTAAGCCTGTACCTAGATCTTCCCTACCCTGGGATTCATAGTCAATGAAAAAGTTTGAAACTCCCTCAACACATCCTCTCGCATCACGAATATATACAAATTTCATCCTTGAAAAGTGTGATGTGATTAACTTCTTCAGAAAATCCATTGGGTGAATCTCTTAAGAATATCTGGTTTTGAAAGATCTCATAGTCAATGTATCACAAATGAGACTCTATAACACACTTGATATTTGAAGGAGTTAACAACATCGACTGAAGAAAAATTGTACCCTCCTACTCCAGCAGGGTCAACTATAGAAAAAATAATTTCTCTGAAGCTTCCCACACTAGGCGAGCCTCAGACTTTCTGATAAGGTAATCTATTACAATGTTTCACTTTTATGGAGTATAACATATCTCAAAGTTGTTGTCCTATAGGAAATCCAACCAGTGTTGCTGCCTCAGGTTCAGGTCTCTCTGGGTGGAGGCATATATGAAAATATGGTGGTCTGAGTAAACCACAAAGTGCTCTCTCAGAAGGTAGCATCTCCAAATTCTTAGGGTGAAGACTACTGCTACCAGCACCAGGTAGTGAGTTGTGTATTTATTTTTATGGGGTCTCAGCTACCTTGACCTAAATTCAATAACTATGTATCACTCTATCAAGGTTGGCATTGAGCTTGAAATGGTACTAATGAACAAGGTAGGTGAGTAAACTCATCCAACCACAAGATTCTAGACATGGAAATCATGTGGCATAACCTATACATTTTCACCTCTATTGGAAGAAGAGTAACCCCAATCCAGGTACTCCACCACACCCACTAGTGGAATCTCAAGCAAAAAGGGGGTCAAATAGAAAACTCCTCCAGCAATGATAGGACTTGCTCCAACACTCCATCACACAACCTCTCCATGAATGCACAAGGACTCATCCACCACACCTCAATACTATCCACTTTAGACATCACTGGATCACCGTTAAAGTGTTTTTTCACGTCACAAAAACTCATCTCAGTGGGGGTAGAAACTCTCTTCCTCGTGCATTCAAAGCTACATAAAATAACATCGAAATAGTGTTATACTGAAGCCTCGCGTCACCCAGATAAAACCTCAAGCAAGAAGTGGGGAGAAAATAGAACCTCACACATTATCTTACAATCACTGCTGCAAGAAGTAAAAGAGACACATAGTATACCTATTATCATCTCATGTACTGTAGGATCGTAAACATCCATTACATACAGTTACCCATGACCCTAACCACTAGATCCCTAAAACTGACGTGGGCCGCATTGTGGTGTCAGAAGCATCTCATAATGTTATCCACCACCTACAGCTCATCCCGTTACTCTTCCATCACCGCCTCCCTAGGGACTACCCTATCCCTACCTAGGGAATCCCTGATCATGGCACAGTCTCTACCATGTCATTCCATCTGTTATCTGTTTTCGATTCTCATCATGTATAGTCAGGCAGTCTCGTGCCATGTGACCTCACCTATCACAAGAATGGAACTAGCCCTTACCAGGCTGTCTCAGTGTTCTATCCTATACTTGACCATCTGCCTGAGTCTTCTCATTGGGGTGCCTCCTGCATCAAGGCCTTGTCAACTAACATCTGTTAGCTACAAAATATGTCTCAAATCTATTGCGACTATTACCAAAACTAGCTATTTAGCATCTCTCAGACATAAATATTTCTATCACCCATGCCCACTCCAACACCTTGGCATAGGTGGGGATGCACAAGGGTACTATGCTAGCATGGATCTCTCTACGGAGTCCATGCTCAAACTTTTGTTCTTAGAATTATCCATCTTGGATAATGCCCAGAAAGTACTAAATCAGGTCTGTGAACATAGATGAGTACTCTACCACTATCATCCCTCCTATTTTGATGCTTCATATGATCCTAACTCCAAATGGAGCATAAGTAGGAGTGGTAGTAATCCTCACAGAATAGCTGTTAGAAGTCATCCTATGAGAGCGTTGACTCATCATGAATATGAGTAAGTAATCTCCACTAATGTACAAATGTTCTATGGACAATATTGGATACCAAAACGAACATTTTATTTTTCAGGGTCTGAAAAATCCTAAATATGTTGACCATCTACTCTAGCCAATCCTCATCTGCCTAAGGATCTGGCTCACTATGGAACCTCAGTGGTCATTGGCGTTGGAACTCCCGGAGTGCACTCAGCCTGAAAACATCTTCATCATTATCTACTGGGACTATATGTTTCTCAATAGGTGGAGTTTATCCTACCTTTCCACATGGAAGAAGGGGATAATATGATGGACCCTGAATTGAGGTCTCATCGCTCATAGGGTTGTTTCACAAACCAGAACTAGTATCCCAGCTGGCTATCATCTTAGAGAGATTCTAAAAGTTTTCAAGGAGTAATCCGATCAAATGAGAATATATATATATATATATATATATCAATGAAAATGGGGAGCTAACTCAAGAATGATAGTCAAGGACTCAATTATATATGATGCATGTACCATTGATCCCTCCAAAAAATGTCTCAGCATGCTGAGTAGATAAGTGGATAATTATGGTCATCGTGAATGGCTATGTCAGCCATCACACCATCATTGGACTCCCTATCCTGAGAGACACACTTGAGACATGTCGAAACTATTTCCCTAAACCCAACCAATAATTTTTAAGGGGAAACATTCAAACAATGTCCAAAGGAATGAACTTGCTCTCATACAAATCTGTCACAACCCAAACCATGTCAGGGCTCGAGCCGCAACTAGCCCAAGCCCTCTTCCATAGGCCAGGGTGTGGAAAAAAGAACTAAAGGCACAACAAACTTGGTGAGGAATTTTTATAAGTACTTATACACACGCACACATACAACAAAATGTAAAAGTGAAAATGGAAAATGAACAAAATATGCAACACTACTTTAAATAAACCAAGCATGCGTGGAACTCTGAAAAGTAAAAGTATGATAGATTAAACTGAAAATAAAATGGAAAAAATACACACCCAACTAGAAAGGTGTCCCAACCTAACAAAAACTGGAAAAGTAAAATAGAAGGGGGATCCCCTCTCTTAGATCCAAGATATGACCACTATACGTGGTCCAAGAACCTCGTATTCCTAAGCTCCTCTAAAGTTATGATCATACTATCCATTGTATTCATAAGGAACGACATGTGTGGGTAAATCCCATTCATGGTTGAATATAAAAATACTTAGTAGGATTCCCAAAAACGGAGAAGGGGGATCAGTAAGAGATACACTGAAGAGGAAAATAACAAATAGAATAAGCTACGGTAAAAGAGTACATCTCATCCCAACCTGAGAGTGAAAGTAAACTCATCCAATCATAAGGATCTTGAAATGTTGAGAAGATGAAATTCTCATTGAGTCTTCACTACCTATAGTTGGAGAGTAGAATCATCTAACCACGTGAAGCTATACACGGAAAGCACGTGGCATATCCTGTGTGTCTTCGCCTCTCTTGGTAGGAGAGTAGCCAAAACCCAAGGATTGGGTACTAAAACAGGATATTTATAAGTATTCCCAGTCAAAGAAGTTCAAATGAGAGAGTAAGGGGATCTAAATCTGATAGCTCAGCCCAAGAATAAAAGTAGCCAATAGTTCCAAGTTAAGTCCATCATCGATTCCCATCACCTCACATGTCTTCCCTAAACACACAAGTCAAAGGGGCTTAATCACCATACCATAATACTATCCACTTTAGGTGGGGAGAACTTTCCTATATAGTTTTAGGTTGAATCACAAGGATGAGTCTTGGTGGAGAAAGCATCCCTCTTTCTCGTGAGTCAAAAGGTACATCAAACCATATCTCCTTACTATGTCACACAATCGAGGGATCACAATTTCATAGTACAGGACCCGCACCCTAATACATCGGGGGGGGGGGGGGGGTACTATAATTGTAGATGTAGAGGATCCACACCCATACTAAGTGGGGGGGGGGGGGGTTCCACTCTAGTGTCATGTGGACCCGTGCCCTGGTACAATAATGGGTTCCACCCTAGTTATTGAGGACCCACACCCTATCCGATAGGGGGTTCCACTCAGAAGGTAGAGGACCCATGCTCATTCTTAAGGGGGGTTCCACTCTGAATGTTGAGGACCCACACCTTGGGATTTAAAGGGGGTCCACTCTAGGTCGTCGATGACCTACTTCATACCCTATAGGGGATTCCACTCAGAAGGTAGAGGACCCATGACCATTCCAATGGGGGGTTTCACTCTGATGGTCGAGGACCATGCCTTGGGATATCAAGGTGGTTCCACTCTAGGTCATTGAGAATCCATGCCCTAATCGGTAGGGGGTTCTATTCAGAAGTAACTATAGAGGTCCCACATCTATTATAATGGGGGGTTCCACTCTAGAAGAAGTATCCGGTGATCCTACCTGAACGATGCTTGATAATTTTTTGATCACTATTGATGGGGACCTGCTAGCCAGAACAGCTGGAGGGTACCACCCAAAATGATATGATATGCCAGTTACTGATCACTATAGTCATCAGATGTATCCTGAATAGGATTCATGCTCATAACATCTCACATAGTATTTCAAAATCCACTATGGGGGGAATCATCGCATTCTACACAAAAAACACTGAGGATAGGCTACTTGTGGGCCAAAATTTGGGTCCAAAAGAAGAATATACGAGAGGTAAAGGATTGATAATATGGTACATGATGTGTATGGGGTCTACACATCATGTGACTCCACCTCGTCACCCGGTTGTGTACCTAGCCATAATCGGGTACTAAACTATATACATATACCCCTAGGCATGCCGATGTACTCCCAAAGTAAATGAAATATCTGCCCAAAAGTCAGACGAGCACACAATGCTCATCATTGGTCCGAAGGGAAAACATAATTTCACTAACATGCCTCCTCAAATAGGCCCAACTAACCAAACAGATCACAATGTTGCGATATTTGTGGAAAATCACAAAGGACAGACTATTCATTCTCCTGAATCAGACACCCAGTAAAGAAACTGAATTTCACCTCATTGTGGAAAAATAGTGCCTTGTGGGGCCCACATCTCTATCCTGAAAAAAATATAAGGATCATACTATTGATATCCTCATGGAAAAACATATGGTATCAACTATTCATTAATCCAAAATGGACTCCCAGTGAAAAAGTCACATTTCACAGCAACACGCCCAAACTAGGCCTCGTGGGGCCCATGCCGCAATCCGAAAATAAAATATATGGATCACACCATTGAGATTCTCATTAAAAAACATACAATACTGACTCTTCATTTGTCCAAAATGGACACCCGGTGAAAAAGTAACATTTCACCGCAACATGCCCGAACCGGGCCTCGTGGGTCCCACACATTGATCCTGCATTAAAATCCCTATATTGGACTCAAAAGGCCCGAATCAATGTCAGGATCATATTGCCACTAATTGCACATCGATTGGATGTCGCATGCGGAAATTATGGCGGTCAAAGTTTGAATAATAATAATAATATATTATTATTTGGGCGTTTCATGGACCCAATCCACAAACCTAAAAAAGACATCCAACATCAGTATTAAAAATACCTCCTCAAAGGGAGGGTCACATCACTACTTATGGCATGTCAAACAGACGTAACATGAGGGAGCTATGGTTGTTAAACTGTTTTAATAATAATAATAATATATTAAAAATTTTATTTAAAATTTTATCACCCCCTTTACAGCTTCACGTGGGCCGCCCTAGCCGCGCACCGACCGCACCACCGAACCAGATGCCTCAGCCTCCTCTGCCAGCCACCGCCTGCTCACTGCCAGAGCCGTCTCCTACTGTCCTTATCGAAATGCCCCTACTGGCCACCTTCACACACCCTGAACCCTCCTGTTGGAGCTACGTCCCGCTATCGGACCACCTTTCCCGGAGACGCGCTGGACCGCCATCCTCGACACGTCCTTCACTCGCACATCCCACACAGAACTCCCACACCATCCACAATCCACCACCAATCCATTAAAAACCTAAAAATTAAAACTATCATAGATCTGTGATCCTCAGGCCCTAATTTACATAGATCTATACCTTACTCGATGATCTCTTGTTGTTTCATCATATAAAAAATTAGATGATGAATAATTCATGAAAAATTAAGGAAAAGAGGGATCGATCAATGACTGTGTTAGTTTTTCCATTGTCATTGATGTTTAAGGATGACACAATCGACAATGAGATAATTATAATTCAAGAATTTAAATCGGGGTTGTAGAATTCAAAAGAAAGAATCCTACTTGGATTTGGATCCATTCATCACCGATGAACATGCCCGTGAACAATAATTACCTTTTCTATGCTTTGATCTGCTTAGATTTGCATCACCTTCAAGATTCGTCAAGGATTCGATGTTGATTTTTCAAAGGGAGGAAGGGAGAGAGATCCACCATGGGTGGGAGGTTTATTATCCAAAGGCTAGGCCATTTACATAATGACATATTTATGGCATTTAATTAGGTCACCTGCCAAAGGTTGTGGGGTCCGAACATTTAATGCCCTCTCACTTTTGTCCGTGATTATGTAAAACAACACATTACAACTCAATGGTGGTCTCATATTTCCAATCTAAGTCCCTGTTCAAGAGTTATTAAAAACAAAATACAAAATAAAATAATTTTATTTAATTATTTTATTTACAGTTATGTCCTCGGTGAATTTTTCTACAGAAGACACACACCAAAAAAAGTTATCCCCTGCCTAGGATAAACGCCACCCTACAAACTCAACTGTGACCTCATATTTCTGATCTGATTGACCATTTAAGAGATATCCCACTTCGTTCACATGAATAGTATAAAATATACTTAATATTTTTATAGAATTTATTATGGGCACACCAGGTCTTGAAATCATATGCCGTCTTAACACCTAGCTCGATAAATATATAAAGAAATATTTCAAAGGCTTATAAGGAAAAAATCGTGTCTCTAAAATCCAATATGTATAAATCCTCATGTGGTGTGATAATTCTTTAATCACACAAACTTCAGTCAAAATTTAACATAATATCACCATAAATGGTTAACATCATAACCCTTCCAAAATATAAAAATCCAAAACTTTATAAATAAATTCATGAAATAAAATTAACATTAATCCCCCATATATCACAAATTATCACTTGTTTGTCACATTCCAAACATGTGAATACCCACATCATATATTCACTTGGAACATGGTAATAACTTGAATTACTATATATCCTTTTGGAAAACATGAATGTTTCCTCATTCTAATAATTACTTAATACATTTTTTTAAATCAAATAAGTTGTAAAATTAATCCTTAATGACATAGAATTTTTTTTTTCAATGATCTGTTCAAGGGTATTCTATACCGTCCAATTTACTTATTCACATCCAAGATATCATTATCCAAACATCATTATCTCAACATCATGAATTAATTAAGGATTACCTTACCTTAATCAAAATATCACCCTTACATGAAATTAATTTTCTATGTATTCATCACCATTCATATATCATTTTCAATCCTTAATGAAAACTTATACTGAAAATACTTATATATTTCATTATTATTATAACATAATCTTTCAATTACAAAACAAAAATACTTTATTCATTAAAATTTATTATTAAACCATTAATTAGGATTCATAAACTTCTTTCTTAATACCTCTTTCATAGAATATAAAATATGAATCATATATTAAGGTTCCTCAACCTCAATCTGATCATTATTCTTATGTTTAATGTAAAAAATACTGAAAGAACATCACATACCTTTCACATGTCATTTGTGGTCTCTTCATCATCATCATCAAAACCATTACTTATACAACCTTTCTGGTTCTCTTCATGAGCCTTCCATATAGGACATCGATTTTCATAATGCCCATAATTTCCACATTTAAAGAAGTCATCAATTGATAATACCTTAGGGAGGCCAAAATTCCCATACAATATTAACTGAACTTTTCATTTTCCCTTTGCAGTTACTTTCCTTCAAACCTTCTTTTACATAGTAAAAACATCTTCTTATTCCTATAATACATTCAATTGGGTGATTTTTTCCATATTCTTAACATAATAGAAACTGAATCATACTTCCTCTATGGTCTCCATTACTCAAACTATCAGTGAAATCCTTCTTTCTCTTCCTTGGTGAGTCTGAGAGTTGGTTAAGGTACACATTATTAATCATGTTACATGAAAACTAATTAGGCATGATCAAAAAATATTTCACTCCAATGATCATCCCATTTTACTACTCATCAATAAATTTTCCATCACATTCAACTTTAACCTAGTTCCTTCTGGTTCCATCCATTAACTAAAAACAAGAAGAATATGAGTAAGAAACGACTATCATAGTGAGTAATCACATAATCATGAAAAAAACCTATATGATTTATAAATTATGACAATTAACTTAAACTATGAATCCTTAGGTTTATCCTAGGTAATTTATAACCAAATACTATTTAAATAATTCATGATGGTTTGTGAAGAGTTTTTGAATTCCAAATGCATATCCTCTAGGAGTGTCAAACTAGTTGTGCAACAAGGCCTATTGTTGTGAACTAGATTACCTCGAGTCAGGTTCGAGACATATTATTAGAGTTGTTACCCCTAGGTATATCTATTCTAGAGCCCCATCCACTTGTAGTATCTAGAGAGGGACATATTTCTAGAAAACCACTCACTCTATCCTTTACCAAAATTCTAGGACATTTTTCTATACTTTTTCTTATTCTTATACTTATCCTTAGACACACCCTTAGAGTTCTCACTAAGGTTTTATTATCCTAGTTACCAAATTTTAACTAAAAGTTTTCTATGATACAAACTATATTTCCCCTCACTTTTAATACATTAACATTACATAAATTTTTTAGAATACTTAAAACATTATATAAATAGATGCCCAAAGACCATATTACTCTAGTACCTTTGGAAACATGGAAACATAAATACTGATACATGGGTGAGATAAATTATGTCTCACTGGGTTCTCCAAGACTAGAATACCTCTTATACATATCATAAATAAAATATATATTCATAACCTAGGGAAGGAAACATAAAAAGGGGTGATCTTAGATTACCAATAAGGGTAAAAAATAGAGATATGTTAGCATAAAAATGAGCATAAGGGTATAATAATTAGATCATAACATTAGAAGATCATACCCTATATATCAAGGATCATAAAAATAAATCTTGACATAAATATTGAGATGTGATAATACAATAATCATAAGAAAATCAAGAGAATAGGCTATGAAATCATAACATAAGAGTAAGACATGTAATTGTGGTATATACCTAAACATAGAAAATACTATATCAAGGCTACCTAACAAGACCTTCATAACATGTTAGTCCTAGGATTTGAACCTTGTACCTGATTCATTATTAGTCTAATAACCCATATACCCTCTTATTTTCTATATTGGGATATAACCAATACACCCTCATACTTTCGGGATTTGGCTACAACCCATGAACTAGCTTATTTTCAGACTTGGGCTTCAACCTATGTACCTTATTCTTTTTGGTCTTGGTCTAAAAACTGTGTACCCTTTAATCTCATATACCATTTATCATTACCCAATACATTGGAGGGAGATATAGACCCCACCTATATCATAATTAAATCATACATACATATGCCTCAAAATCATAAACAATCATATCACAACCCATGAAATGAAATTGGTATCATAAAAATATAATCATTTCATAACTTATGGAAAAACATATAGGTTTAATAATAATTTCATTAAAAGAATAACCCGTGAAAGAGTTTAGTATTTCATAAAAATCTAACCTATAAAAAAGAAATAAATTTTATTAACGTATAACTTATGAAAGAGAAAGATATTTTATAAACATATAACCTATTAAAGAGAAAATATTTCATAAAATATAACCCAAGAAAGATAAACATGTTTTATAAATACCAGTACATTAAGTATAACTCAATAAGATAAAGAATATGAATGTAACCTTTATATCATTTCCTAGAAAGGCATGAGTAATATTAACATATGTCATCTTCGATGGAAAATAATTTAAAATATCCTTTATTCTTTGAAAAAGGATTTTTAATGCATAAAACCATTTGGGAATAATTTTCTTATAAAATACCTTGAAAAATTATAAAGAAGACTAGAAATCATTTGGGGAACCTTTTTTCTAGAAAACTAATCTAAGAATATTCCAAACATTTAAAAAACATTTTACTTTGAAAGAAATTTGAAAACTTTAAAAAAAATCTTGAAAATGTTTTGAAAACCATTTCATTGAAAATACTTTAAAAACTTATAATGATATATAGAAAAAATTTTGATTTTTTTTATTTTTAATAACTTTTAAAACTTATAAAGAAATCCTGAAAATGTTTTGAAAACCTTTTTACTTGAAAACTTATGAAATAATTTTGAAAACCTTTTGAGAACAATTTTCCATGAAAATTACTTTTAATGAAAATTTTATTAAAAATTAACCTTTAAAACATGGAAAGGAATATTCGCAGAAATGATGGTGGGTAAATATGTAGATGTCGTACTAGGTAAAAATAATATTCCTTTTGCACGATAAAAAAGTAAGAAAAAAGAATTTTTGGAAACAGACAAGAATATTCATTTGAAACAAGTGGTAAAAGAAAATAAGGGTAAACATTTATTTTAAATATTATAGGGGAATATTAGAATATTATTGGAGACACTTTTTAGAGAACATGGTTTTCAAGGAACACAAATTTCTAATCGAAGAGAGAGGTAAATTTAGAGTTTATTAAAAACTATTTTTTAGCTATATTATGTACCAAGGAGTGAAAAAGTGGTACCAATATATAAATATATCCTAAATAATTAGAATATAATAAAATTAATGAGTGTTCTTAAGATATGGATCATAATATTTCATCAAAGGAAGTATAAATATAAACAACCTTGATAAGCGATGATATTGTTTCAATAAACTCTTACCACTTAGTAACTTTGAACCATACTCCCCATGTAATAAATTGAAATTACATGAATCTTAAAATATAATTAAAAGAATATGTTTCATGATATATAATTTAAAATGAAGTATATACACCTCATGGAAAAATATAGGTTTACAAAATGGCATGGTCTCAAAAAAGAAAAATTGAGACAAAATTACTATACTGATTTGGTAACTCGTGAAACATAGTCCTCATGAAAGAAATATAGTCAAATAGATATGTAAATAACCATAAATTTAATTTTAATAATAATATAATACATCCATGTTTAGTATACACACCACAAAAAATGAATGAGTGGTGAATAAAGCATGTATCTCACAGAAATAAAAACTGAGATGAAATTCCCTTACCTTGTGTCTTGACGCCCTTCGTACTCCTATAATATTCCTGTATAATAAATTTAATTTTCTTATAAATATTTTATATAAGAATATTATTATATATAATACCATATATTTTTTTATTATGACCTTATATTTACCACTTGTTAACAATCCTATGTTAAGGTTTTACATCGTGTAATATTCACTTTGTTCTTCGCATGTGTCTTAATTTTTTATATCTTTGGCCCTTATACTTATATTACGATTTATAGAATATAAAATATTATATATATATATATATCATTTATATTCATTATATTTATATTATAATAATCTATATAATATAAAAGTATTAAATGGAATACACCGTTCATATAGACGGTAAGCCGTACATACACATGAACGTTGTTTTCGTTTTTATTGTCATATTGAAACAAAGATAGAAAATGGAATATATGTATACATATATATGTATATAATATCATTAAATTATCAATAAAATGTTATATATATCATATAATTTCACTAAACTCATACTTAATACATTCCATATAGTGTGTGAATGAATCACATCGCTTTGAGGGGGAGGTAGTCCACACTTCCTCAAACGAAATTATCATTTTAAAATAAAATGAAAAGTATAAAGATATGTGTTTTAAATGAATTAAATAATATTAAATAAATTTTAAATATCATATATATTATATATAAACTTATTTTCTATCATAACCCACCATAAGAGGTGAAAAAGAAAAAACAAAAAAATCATCATTTTGTGAGGCGGTAGTTCACCGTACACATAAACAATATATTTTTTACCCATTACATGGAGGTGCGTGTAAGATTAGGTCAAAACCATAACATAAAAAAATCATAGTATATTTTGGATACTGGTTTTTTTATACAAGAATGGAATAAGAAGAGTTGAGGCGTGGATAATGGAAATAAAATAAAAGAACCTGAGGAAGAATGTTATCTCTTATTCGGGTAACTCCTTTTGGTTTTCACCAAATGGCTTACTTGGATTGATTTATTATGAAGGGGAGGATTATATTATGAGGGTAGGTATGTTTAGGATCTATTTTTGTAGATCTCGTTCAAGCCAAATCATCTTGATAGGTGTAAAGAAGTGGGAGGAGAGGAGGCCTTTTTATAGTGGAGGAGTGACACTCTTGTAAATTTTGGGAAAGGAAATTCCAGCCATGTTTTTCCATGTAGATTGGATATAATAATAGTAAAAATTAGAGAAATGTGAATATAGGATTGAAATATATCCATAAAATGGATTTATTACAAGTGTATAGGTCATTTAGGCCCTTAAGTTTAATGTTTAGTCCTTAGTTAAGCTTAATTTTACTTTTATCGATGTAATTAATTTTAATTGATTTCAATAATATTTTTGGTAAAAAACTAAGTTTAACTTATTATACATTATAAATTATTCTAATTATAAATATGGAATTAATTTTTTTTAAATTCCAATAAAAAATTTGGCAGAAATTAATTGAAATTTAATCCTACAGTCGAGTTAACAATGCGGGTTTTTAAAGTAAAAACATTCAAAATTTTACTATGTTTTAAAATTTAATTTCAATATAAAATTCATTAAAATGGCCTAAATTAGTTTAATTTATAAAAATATTATATAATTAAACTTTTAATATAATTTAAAATGTAATTTAACCTTATAAAAAAATTATATGAAAAAGTAGTTTTCAACTAAAATTCAGTATTTTTCACAATTCATTCAAAAAATAAAATATCACAAAAATATCAAAAATTTACCATAACATATTTTTTATGTTTTTATTTTAAATATTTAGTTTATTTTTACATATTAAATATATTAAAGTTCTAAAAATTGGATTTAAAATGTGTTCTCCATTAAAAGGTGATAAAAATACCTTTTTAAAAAATATAGGGTTTAAGCATAAAATTCAGTATGTTCTTATCTTATGTATATAAAATATATTTGATTAATATAAAAAATATTTTATTGAATAGATAAAATATATATTACATTAATATCACTCCCAAATTATAATTAATTTAATTTATTAGGGTAAAAAAACTTATAATAATAATGATATTTTCTTTACATTCAATCGGTTTTCATATTCATTTCTAACTAATTGGTAACCTATGAATTCATCTTATATTTATAGAAACCATAGATTTTCATAAATTAGTTAATACTATTAATAATTTCTAATTTAATGGTTAGGTTATATCTTATTGTATTAAATGATAACATGTTAATAATATATTAATGTTCGGTAAAACTCTGTATTGCATGTTACGCAAGCCATCAAGGAAATTCAATCTTTCATGTAATGTATGATCAACTCGGTGTTCCATGTATAGAATGTTAAAAATTATGTAGCATGTAGTGAATGATAACTTAGTGTTTTTTATAATTCAATCCATACATAGCGCTTTAATATAAACTATTTTTAGTGTTGTGTGAAATACAAAAAATCTTAAAATAAATAAATTAATTTGAAAAATAAAATTTCAGAAAATATTAGGGTGTCACAGATACAAGGGGTATAATCAAAAAGGAATTATTATTTTCATACTCTTGGAGATACAAATACATACATGATACCCATTTTACATTAGGAATAAAATATAAAACATAATAATGGAAAACATTCAGCATCCTTGAAATCATTCCAATAATTCAACTTCATATTATGGGGAAATGAAATCAAAATAAGGGTTAGATTAAATGATTAGTAAGGGTTATATAAAGTGGAATCTATCATGATTAAATAAGTTATAATCAATATGTAAAGGTAATTAACATAAAGCACATGTCATTTAATCAATAACTTGGGCATGAAATACATCTATGGATAATATCAAAGAAATAATATCGTGGATAATAATAACAAAATTAAAATTAAAAGAAATGGTTAATATAGAATGTCATGATATAAAAATAATTATATCTATACTATCAAGACCCTTCACCAAGAAATTTTAAAAGTATGGGCAGGTTAACACCAAAAACCCATTTAATTTGGACAACTGATTTGTCCCATAAGAGTTATTAATGCATCGAGGGACTATATGTAACCAAGACCCACCCATAAATGCATTTATAATTTATTCCTCATATATTGAATAATAAATTCAATTTATAAACAATATTCCTTATTAATAAATTCCTGTATTGAATAAATAATATGGAATATCAAAATTTCCCTAGTTAATCAAATATATTTCAAAGTAAAACATAATATTTATAAATGATATACAGTTAATGGCCAAAAAATTAATAAGATATAAGAGATGGCCATCAATTCATCAGGAATATAGGTTTTATAATAAAATAATTTCCTTTAGAATAATAAATGGAATGGAATTGAAGTATTAAAATAATCTTTCAGAAAAGTGTTTTCTTTTTAGAACCACTAAAAATGTGTAGAATAATCTAAATATTTTAAAATGGTTATTGTGGTGGGGAAGTCCGTTTTCTCCTTATACATTAAAAAACACTTTTGACTATCTGTAAATAAAGTAGAAAACACCCCTTTATGAAAAAATTATAGAGATTCATTTGAAACGTTTTTAAAATTTTAATTATAACTTCTAATGTTCATAATAAATAATTTGAGAAAAATAAAAGGACTTTTTTATTTTTTTTGAAAAACACGGACATGGAAGAAAAATATATCCATTTAAAGGAGAAATAAAATTGGTGTTTTTTTTAAATTTCTTTTCTTGATTCAAGTACCAAATAGAGTAAAATTTGAATAAAATATGTAAAATTATTTAGTATCTATAGGATAATAAAATAGATGATGTTTATAAAGGATATATCATAATTTTCCTTTAAAGAAAATAAGATCAATCCCAAAATTTGAGATTGTAAAACAAATTATTACTTCTTTGGCAACTTTTAAATTGTTTCCCCTTGAAAGAATAAATTTGAATTGAAACATTAATCATCAATAATAAATAGTTATTCATGTTAAATATATCAAAGGGTAAGTATATACACCACATAAAAGTGAATAGGTGCATAATAACAAATATAACTCAATGGAATGAAAATTGAGACAAAATCCCTTACCTGATGCTTCCCTTTAGTTGAATGTTATTTAAAATAATTTATAATGGTTTTAAATATGTTGAAAATTTATACCAGAATCATATAAATATTTATAGTATCATATATAATATTTTTATATCATATTGTCACTTGGTCGTTAATAATATTTCATTATTACCAATGTTTTGGGTGTTAATCGCTTTAATTTTTAAGCATGTTTTTTCTAGGAAGTTATGGTTATTGTGAATAAGATATGGTTACATCATATCTATAATTATATTAAATTTATAAATACCATATTTTTTTTATATACATATTTATAATCATTCTTAAAATTTGAACATGGAAAATGAATCATATCACTTCATAGAAATGGTAGGTCGTACGTACACATGAGTGACGTTATCATTCCCTTAACGGGTGAAAGGGTATGGAAGTAGATTATATATTAAATTTAAAGAATAAATATTATTTCATAAGTATCATACATATTAGTTAGTTCCATAATTATTACTATACATGTGATTTAGTTATGGAAATCAAATTACATCAGTTCACGAGACAGTAGTATACCGTACACATGAGCAATGGTTTTACTTCCCATTTGATAGATAAGGGGATGGATGAATAACATGCCATAAAAATGATAACATCTTAATATATTTTATATAGTGGTGTTATTATATTGGAAGTGGTAAGACATAATTTTAGGTGGTAAAAGGAGAAGTAAAAATAAAGATCACGGTGAAGACAATTACCTTCACACAGAAGAACCTCCTTTGGATATTTTATTAAGGACCATAGGGTTGGTATTTTTGGAAGAAAATCAATATATAATATGGTTAAGGATACCGGGGATATATTTTAATATGGTTTGGTTTTTCTAAATGGACTTATAGGTATAGCAACCCAATACATTCACAAATATTATTCCATAAATGTTAATATAAATATCAAGTAATTACAACCCAAAGATCATTAGACCTAATGACTTTAGATTACTAGGTTCATTATACATCAAAGTGAGACTAAAATAAAAACAATTTATTTTATTTTACATAATATGATCCAAAATAATTTCTAACCCCTAAAAATAAATGGGACAACCTGGGGAATACATAGACAATAGGGGTGATCTAAAAAGCCTAGTAAGGTAATAAACATGATAAAATATCATAACATGTGAGTCAAATGTATAACATAATATCATGATAAATAATTATCAAGAGTAATAACCTAGGTACATAACATAAATAATATGGTATCATAAGATCATGGCATCATAGGAAATGTGGTAGAAACATATAACATGATATAAACATTATTCAAGGATACCTATCAAGACAATATCACGTGGTGGACAAATCCCCATAATGGATTAGTTTTACTCCCTAATCATATACATAATTCCACATGGGACTAAATATTTACCTAACAAATTGGAGTTATATCTGGGAACAAACATCATAATATGTTTATGATTATGTGTTCCAGAAAATGGAAATCAATCATAAGGCATAAACATAAGAATTACCCCTGAAAATAAAATGGGTTGCATAATCTTATCTCATATCATAATAAAAAAAAATCATAATGAAAGCAATTGAGAGATGAACATAATACATTCATTACCCCATAAAAGTAATGAAGAATATTCTAGGTATATATATGATATATATATATATATAATTTTTAATAAATTCATAATGTCAATGGTTTTCATCGTTGATGAAAATGTATTTAAAATATTACATGGAATATTTCTTGAGAAAAATACCGTTTTCACTTTAAAATCACTTCTTCAAAATCTAGAAAATTTTAAAATATTATAGAAAAAATTTTCATTAAAAACAACCATTGAAACTTATAAATTAATATTAAAATAATTGAGTGTTCTTAACAACAAGAATATTCTATATATATCATATAAGTTAAAAGAAAACATTCCTTTCACAATTTCGTAAACAATTCAAAAAGTACATTGTTCGAAAGAAATAGAAATAGAAATTTATTTTTTTTGTAAAAAAACTAAAATTATTAAAAATTTATTTAATAAATAATTTTATAATAATATTTTTTTTTAAAAATATTTTAAGGAAAATATAGATATAGAAGAAAAAGAATTTTTAACCAAAAAGAGAAATAAAGTTGGATTTTATTAATAACATTTTATCAATAATTTTAAGTACTAAAGAGAGGAAAATGGTAATATTAATTTAATATTAAATTAATAAATAGAGTAGAATAAAATTTAAAGTGTTTTATTAGACAATGATAAAATAATTTCCTTTAATGGAAATACAAGAATAAACAATCCTGATTAAAATGAGATTAAATAATAATCCCTTACTGCTTTGGAAACTTTTGAATCATAAATCCCATGAAAGAATTATATTAAATTGAAACATTAAATACCATTAATATAAAGATATTAATGATATAACATATAAAATGCATAGTAGATAAAGAAAATATAAATTAACAGATGCATAGTAACAAATCAGTCTCAATGGAGTGGAAATTGAGGCGAATTACAAAGATCATATCGTTGAAGTGGGGATTATTAAATGAATTGATTATTTTTATCAAATTTCAATAAAAAAAATAATAAATACAAAATAAAACAATAATTATATATTACACACATAATCTTATAATATCAAATATAATGAAGATGTAATATAACCCACTGAAAATAAATTGAGTTATGAAATTCCTTAACTGACTAAATGGACTAAAGGCCTTCATTTTTTTTATTCTTTATAATCTACCTTTCAAGGGGTGAGGTGGAACCATTACAAGGCCCAAAGGCTTAGAGACAATTACATGACCTATAGGTCTTAGAGGAAATTACCTATACAAGACAACTTAGAACTAATCCTCCCTAGCACATGTCATGATATCATCACTCTAACTTCACAAGGATGGTTGGCTATCTATCTTGTGTAGAGTTAAATAGGCTCGGTACTAATGGAAATTCCAAAATCTCATTTTTCTAATTCTGGTTAGCTCTGCTCTGGTGATGTACCTGCTCTGAATCCTTATCTGGAGCCTTGTCCCTTTATAGTTTGACTGGTACATTAAATACCATGAAGTATAAATTATTCATGGTTTTACAAGTAAAATATGAATTATATACATCATATAAAATAAATTAGGTTCATAAAAGAATATGTGTCTTAAAGAAGGAAGTTTTGAGATGAAAGACCTTACCTTGAGTCCAGATTAATCATGTATGTCCTTTATTCGTTGTATAATAAAATTATGAATTTTTTTCTTCAGAAACTTTTACAGGTTTAATACCCTATACTTAAACCATTTACTTATTTTATTTTAATGAAATATCTAATTACTTATTTAGTTATGTCCACATTAGGTATTTTTTGGATGCCCAATTAATAATTTCAAAACAACATAAATTTATTTAACATGGTCATAGGGGTCATTAATTCATCATATAAATAATAATAATTAAATAATTATCATTTTTATACAAAAATTATACTTTTAAAACCACTTATGAAATTTTGTTATGAAAAATGAAGTATGTAACAATCATGGAGATGGTAGGTTATATATACGCATGAGTAATGTTTTCATTTTTCAACGATCATGATGGAATGAAGTTATATGTTAATTTATATTTATATAATGATATTTATATCATAAATATCATCTTATTTATTTTAATACACTCACATATACCATTCATGTGATGTGGTAATAAGAAAAAATCACATCACTTCGTGAGGCAATAGTCCGCAACACACATGAATGATGTTATCATTTTTCAATGGATGGTAATGTAAGAAGGTAAATTATATGTTAATATTACCTAATTATTAATATTTAATGAATATTATATATAAATATTAAATACATCATCATGAAAAATCATGATAGGCGATGATGGAAAATGAATTACATCGGTTCAGGAGTGGGTAATCTTCTGTACACATGAATGATGGTCTTGTTTCCCATTTGATGGAAGAAGATATGGGTAAATATTTTTCCATCAAAATAATAACATATAAGTATATAGGAGATACTTATCTTATTAACTTGGGATTTTTAATACATAATTGAATGTGGAAAAAGAAGAAGTAAAAATAAGGACCTTGGTGAAGATGATTACATTATCTTAAAAGAACCTCCTTTGGATATCTTATTAAGGACCCTAAGATCTGTATTTTGAGAATACAAGAAGCTATAGAATGTGGATAAGTATGTTTGGAAGTTATTTTGGTATGGTTTTTTATACAAATTTCTTTATAGGTGTTAATAAGTGAGGGGAGGGGGTTTTCTTTTATAATTGAGGAGGAGTGACATTTTTGTAAATTATTAAAAATATTCAATAATGGGAATATACTCACATAATAAGTGCTTCAAAAATTGATAAATAATGGATTTTAGGGGACATATAGTCAATACACACCTCCAAAATTCAAAAATAAACAAGTTTGAAACTTCTTAATCCCTTTACCTCTTTAGTTTAATCCCCCTTGTAAGCATGTTTTAACATTAACTGTGGTAACACATTTTTACTATTTTTACTATTTATTTTGATGAAAAATTAATTTGACCTTATTATATAATATTACTTATTCTTACTAAAAATATGGAATTCAATTTATTAAATTCAATTCAAAAAAATTTAAAAATTTAATTTAAATTTAAACCATCAAAGCATGTTAAAAAATGTTTTTTCAAGCAATAGATAATCTTATATTAACTCTATGACAAGCAATAACCATTATAAGAATTTAAATTAATATAAATAGGTTTATAATAAATTAATTTAATTTAAATATTTCCTTACTAGGGTTTATTTTAATTAATTAAAATGGATAAACTATATGCATTTAAAAAGAATTTGTAGAAAACTAATTTTTAAAGCATAAAAATACACTTATAACAAAATAATAAAAATTGAAGACAAAAATGAAATTAATTAGATTATTATAAATAAAATGGCTAATATTTAACATTAATTTTAAATAAAAAATAAAATTTAACATTTAAATTACTCGATTTATTGAATTGAAATGTCAGTATTTGAAAAATCGATAAATTTACTATTCCCTGAAAAATCAAACAATATATAAAAAACCCAAAATTTCAACCTAATTTAATTTTTATATTCTGATTTGAAAAATTATGTTAATTTTATAAAATAATATTTCTAAAATTTACTTAAATTAATTATAATATTTTCTTGTAAAAAGAAATAAAAATTATTTTTAAGGAAGCATAATTTTTATAGAATAAAATATCTCATTACTTTAAAAGAGGCCTTTAACAGTACTAGAATATTCCTTTATCAGTGACAAAAAATTTCTAACTACCCGATCATTTTTAAAATCCCTAGGCTTTTATTGCCACTAAAAAGACACTATTAAAGGCCCCGTTTAACAGCACTAAAAAAACGCTATTTAAAGTGTCCTTTAAAAGTGCATTTTTTGGGCATGTTAAAGGGGGCCTTTAACAACACCTTTTTAGCACTGATAAAGGAATAACTATTAAAGGGGGTAAAATTATATTTTTCCAAACCTCTAGGAGCCCAACCCCTTATCATCACTTCCACGACACCTTTAACAACCCCCTTTATCAGTGTTTTTCACCCCATTGCCCCTTTTATTAGCACTCTGCGAATTTCCATCCTCATGCGCACCCACCTGGATTTGTACCCTACACCTCTCCTTTGAATATGGAATGCCTTTACTACTACACCATGTTGTTTTGATTTCAGTTTAATGATATTTCTATTATATATATATTTACATATATTTTTTATTCATATATTCATATAATTATTTTTAAATACATTTATAAACTATATATGTGTGTGTGATATATATAGTTACATTTATTTAACTATAATATATATTATATTCATATACATATACTAGAATATAATATAAATATATATCTTTTTATTAATACACACATATTTTTACATATAAACATTATCAATATATTTGTATAATGAAAAAAATAGTTAGATATGATTTTAATTTTTTTTAGAATATGTATTTATTTATTTATACTAGAATTTATATATATATATATATTAATTATTGGCACATACATGTTTATATATATACCTTAATTGTATATATATATATTATTGCATTTTTATAAAGTAAATAAAATAGATAATTGTTTTAATTTAAATAAAATGAATAAAAAATATATTTTATATACTTAAAAATACATTTTCACATAAATATATTGATATAAGTATTTATACAAGTGATTTATTAAAAGTAAATATAATAAAGTATGCATATATTATATTATAAATAAAACTAAATTGTGAAAAAATATAAAATTTCAAAACCATAATATGAATATGAATGTAATACCAGAGAATAAATTTAGTCTGTACTGAAAAAGACAATAAAACCCATTGAAAATCCATCAAATGTTAAAAAATTAGGATATCTCGACTAAAAACTCAGTTCTAGAGGCCTTATGAGCCTTTTTGGGCCTCAAAAAATATAAACATACCCCTAGATCTCTAGGGAATAGAGCTCATCATAGGATTCTACTTGATATGTGGTAGAGCCCAAATGGACAGGCAGATCAAAATTTATGGCCATTTGAAGTTTGAGTTATGTTTTCAACTTATTTTATATCTTTTATTAAATTTTAATTTTTTTATCTTCAAATTGATATTAAATGACTATTTCTTGGTAATAATTATAAACTTTTTAATTAAAAATATTTTTTAAATTATTTTATAGGCCATTTTGACTAAATATATTATATATTAAGTGTAAATTCCTATTTACCTTATCAAAACATATTTAAAAAATATATATTATATTTAGATAAAGATAAATATATTTATATATTTATATATTATTTTTAATGGTTTTTTTGAAATACACTCTTTATTAGTGTTTTTTACGGGCGCTGTTAAAGAGACCCCTTTAGCAACACTTTTTCTAGCGATGATAAAAGGAGTTCTTTAACAACGCTTTTAGCTAGCACTGTTAAAAACCAAGCACTGGATAAACCTAGTTTTTTAATATCATATTTATTAAAATTTGAGTGATTATTTATTAATAATTTATAAATAAATTTATATTGAGTATAACCTTTATATATATTTCTTAAATTAATTAATACCATTCACAGACACTAATTTAATAGATAGGTTATAACAACAATATATTTCACAGGTCATTTAAGCCTAGCATTTTATATCATACATGATATTAAACATTATATTATTCTTTTAAAATATGAGGGTGTTACATTCTACCCACCTTAAATAAATTACATCATAGTAATTTAAACATATGTTCAGTAATGAATGGTTTGACATTAAAAAATTTCTTTGTGGACAACTCACCTCATAAAACAGGTTAATAAAACATCCACTTAAAAAGAGTGAAAAGGAAATACTAAGGTCATTTAAAATAACACAAAACTAGGTTTCCACATAAGGATAAAATTTTCAGGAAGTGAAAATGTCGATTTGAAAATAAGATTCATTTAGGAGATAATGCTATACCTTTTTTTAAGATAGAAGAGACCAAAAATTTATCTAAAATGAATAACATTCTTATCTAAAGATCATTTTTTTGAAGTCTAGGGATATTTTTACAATATATATTAAGAACATAAGGAAATATACTTACTTTACATGTATAATTTCATCATTTAATCATGTTTCACCATAATATCATTTTTTGCTCCAAATGATGAGTTTCAAGATGATTTTTTATGCCTGAAGCCCTAAAATTAACTTTTAATAGATCACATGATTACATAAAATGATACCAAGATATTAATTTTTTATTTAAAAATTTACTAAAACTAGAATTGGTTTGTACAAGGTAAGATAATTTCCAAAATGAATACAACTTCATATTATTCTTCAAATCCAATGTTCAACTTAGATCATTCCATAAATAAAAAACTATATATCCCAAATAACCTTAATGTTCAAGTATTTAATTATGTTATTCCCACATAATGTTTCATGTTAAATCACTTGTTATACCTAATGGCTATATATAAACCAACCTAATGAAACATTTAGTAAAATATTATTAACCTCAAAATACTAAAAATTCAAAAATACATGACCCTAAAACATGTTTTCCAAAATCTAATTAATATTTATACATAGAATAATTTAATTAAAAACAATTTCATACTAACCAGTACATTGCATAGGATAATGGTATTAAATAGGCCCTTGTGGCCCTTTATTTGTGGGCTTAATCCCCATGGCCTTTCTAGATGTGATGAGTTATCACCAAACTTATAGGTTTTTCTTATGGATAAAAATAATGATAATTATATTCATAATTTACCTTGATCCTATAGCATTCACAAGAATATTATGAACATATTCAAAAATAATATTAGTAATCAAATATTTTTTTTAATATTTAAGCATTTCAATCCAGTTCATTTTTTTCTACAAAATCATATAATTTTAATTAACTATAATTACCCCAACATCAAGAACATATCAAATATTATATTTTCCACAATCATGTGTTTCTAAATAAAATATATATTTACCATTAAATCATCTTTCTAGTTCATTAGTACCATTTACAAAATTCTTGAAAATACATAAATAAAAACTACTGCAGAACAATCATTAGAAGTTTCATGATTCTTATTAATAGAATACCATTAATAAAAACAATTAAACAACATTATTCTAGAATCCCAAAACCTAAACTCTCCAATCATTCCACTTAAATGAATTACATAAAATAGGCCCTGAGTAATTAATCTTTGTATTAGGTAATTGATTTAGATAATGACCATGTTCCCCACATATATGATATTGAATTGTTAGTGGTTCCTTAGGATGAATATTTTTTCCCATATCTTGTTCATGAGACTCTTCGTTTTTCATTAGAAATTAACTGATTTTTACTCTTCTTTAAAATAAATAAATCATATTCCATTTTCTTTAAGGCATTTTTCATGATGCCTCTTCCTACATTTTTTACATGTATTAAATTGAATATTCTCTTATTTATCATCTTTAGCACTTTAACTTCCATGAGACACCATACTTATCTTCTTTTTTGTGTTTGAAAATTCAGGTATGTTCTTTTTAATTGTAATTTGAGATAGCACATTTGGAATGATCATAATTATAATAAACCTAATATTTATTTCATATTTAAACATGATTTATTAAACAAAAGTTTACTTAATACAACTCAGAAGATCAGGAAATATGTTTTATTTGTGTCTTATGAACATTACATTACAATTTAAAATATAAAATACACATATTTATTGAAAAGTTATTATACATGACCACAACATTCCTTCGTACTTAGCATTGCGTGGGATAAATTGTGGATATACATAAAAAAGGGTGAGCTATAAAGTATAGTAAGAGAATAAAAATGTAATAACATGAGGAAGACAATACATGTTAGTCAATATACATATCAATGGAGAGAAAAATAAACAAGAACATAAATTCATAATATATCATGATATTCATAACATGGAAATGTGGAAGCAATTTACAACTCAATATTAAAATGATCCAAGCCTCATTGCACATGGATTATCATGAGTAAACCCTAATTACACATGAATTAGCATGAGTAAACCCTCATTAAACATGAATTATCATGAGTAAAACCTCATTTCACATGGTGTATCATGATACTAAACATTACCCAATGCATTGAAGTTCTAAAAGGGCGCACCATTCATAATATTTTTGTTTTCATGTATAGGTGTGCCACATAGATCATACAACATGGATTTATTAAACACCATAATTTATTCTAGGAATAAGGAATGTGTAATAAATACATGTAAGTCCCCAATAAATAAGTACATGAGCATAAATGTGAATACCCTTGATAGAGAAATGGGTATGGTATTCACTAGATGATTATTTTGGCATGGAAAATCATGGTGCAATTTCATAAGCATAACACGTCAAATAGAAATTCTTAAAATGGGATGATGAGAGAGAAAGAGTTATCTCATAATTTATACATTAAATGGATATTAAGGTGATTATGGAACATAATATCCCAATATATGAAATGTAATTTAGATGCATAATATAAAATCAATTCTTGTATGGAAACAAGAAGAGAGAAATCTCTTACAGAAATTCGGAATAGTAAAAGGTGTACCCGTGAGGGATTAATGAGAGAGAAAGGGGTATCTAATCATTAAAAAAATAATAAGGGTAGTATGAGGGAGGTGAGAAAATATACCACAATTTTTTTAATTAAAAGTAAAAGGGTGTAAAAATATAAGGAATCTGGGATAAAAATGAGAAAGGAACCCATACAGAATTTTGGCATAATAAGGGGTGAGATTAATGGATCATATGGTGGATTAATGGGAGTGAAAGGAAAATAACATCATGTATAAATAAAATTTACATCAAGGAGGTATAAAATAACATATACTAAATTAATAAAATAAAAATTAAAAGGCACGACATAAAATAGGTGCTTGAAGAAAAAGAAGAGAGGGAGATCCCTTAATTAGATGTGTGATTCCAAAGTCTTGGGAGAGGACTCCTGGGAGATTTTGGAGACTTGGGAGGACTCTAGAGAGTAGATAGAAGAGTGTGTATGAGCTCTAAGGAGTTTTAGTGAATAGGAATGGGTTCTTGGGTGGGTTAATATAGGAAATGTGGAAGAATTCTTTATTTTTTTTTGGTTTTGGACACTACACACTAAAATATTAAAAACCAAAAACCATACCATAGTTTCTAGAAAATTTTAGTGGTACAAATTATTTTATAATTCCAAGTTCTGAACTTAATAAAACATATCCCTTGCTTATGTTGAAATGAGTCACATTCTCAAGGAAATTATTTTGAAAATCCTAAAATATTGTATAAGTCTTGGAAGATTCACTAAGGCTTTATAAAATAAAACAAAACAATACAAAATAAAATTAGTTTAAAGGTAAAAAATATATTTGGAAGAATATAACTTTTATATTATTTTATTATATCATTATTGGTTCATTATGATGTCACAAAACACATTATATATTTATACGATATTTAATTTTTACCCAAAACTTCTACTGTCTTAGAAAATTATGGGAAATTCAACATTGGATAATTTTTAAATCCTGATTAAAAAAATAATATTCATTTTATCTAAATAATTTTCTTAATATTTGAATTTTTACCTTTAAAATAAAAACTAACATTTATTGAAAATTGACGGGTTTTGGAAAAAAATACTTTTTAAACCTTAATAAAAGTTACTTTTGACTTCATAAAAAATGTATGATCATTAATATTTAATAAATATAATTTAATAAAAATATTTTATAAAAATATTATTTATTTCAAAAATACATTAATTCATCAAAAATAGATTCCTTAATTGATTTCAAATATTAACCAAAAATACTATTTGTGCTTTAGAAAATCATTAACAAAGTAACATTAATAAAATGAAAGTATATTAATTACTCTATACAAAAAAATAATCATAATGCTAGGGACTTGATAAAATTCCCTTTATTACACCAGTATACGCCCTAAGAGTAAGGTGTGCAATAGTGGGGCTTTCATGAGGCCGTTTAGTGAACATGGTTTGGGATGTGATTTTGATGATCTTGAACTTCTCTTGTAAATAGTTTCTATCATGCTTAAGTTGTTGTATTTAGGCTTAGGATTAGTCTAGGGAAAAGCCCAGAAATGCTATCTCCCTTGGATGCTCCCATAAATGGGCTTCATAGGGTACAATCCTACTAGTTGAGGCCATTACTTCCTTTGTTTGTGCCAAAAGGATTTGTTAAAACCCTATATTTATACTAGTCATATGATTACTATTCAATGACTATATTATCAATAGTAAGGATACTTGATGGGAATTTAAATCCAATTGGATATAATAAAAAAAGGAGTACATGTGTTTTCTATATTTATAGGACATTTAATTAAAAGAAATATAATTTTATTCATAAATGTTCAGGTCGTTACAACCTTACCCCCTTAAGAAATTTCTCCCTCAAAATTTCATTTTCACACATTAAAACAGATCAGGGTAACTCTGCTTGATCACTTCCTCTGGTTCCCATGTTTCTTATTCAAAATTGTGGTTTTGCAAGAACATATTGATAAGGGGCATCGTCTTATTTCATATAACCTTTTATTAACTATTTAATATCTTCACCTACTTATCTTCATAGGAGAGGTCATTCTAAAATGGAATAACCTATGGATTGAGTACATGTGATTGGTCAGGTATGTACTTCCTTAAGAGTGATACATGAAATACATCATGTACTTAAGACAAGCTCGTTGGGATTGCTAGTTGATAGGCCACTACTCTGATGCGATCGAGGATATGCAAATGGATGATCTACCTTGGACTATACTTTCCCTTCTTCCCAAATCTCATAAATATTTTCCATGGAGGTGTGCAGAGGAATACCATGTCTCAAACATCAAACTCTAGGTCTCATCGATGATTATAATCATAACTCTTTTTTAGACTCTGGGATGCTTTGATGTGCTGATTGATGGTCTTAAACTTCTCTACCATTTATTCGACCATTTACATACCTAGAAGTTTTCATTCCCCAATTTCATCCCAACATGCTAGTGTTCTGCACCTCTTCCCATAAATGGCTTTATAAGGATCCATTTGGATGATTGAGTGGAAACTGTTGTTATAAGAGAACTCTATAAAAGGAAGATTTTGGTCCCATCAGCCTTTAAAGTGCATTGATAAATATCTCAACATTTCCTCAAGTGTTTACATATTCCACTCATATTTTCCATCGGTTTGAGGGTGATAGGCCATGCTGAACTTCAACTCAGTGTTCAGAGTGTATTGGAGACCCTTCCAGAACTTAGAGGTGAATCTTGGATCTTGATCAGACACAATCAATAGTGTTACTCCATAAATCCTTACCACTTCTATAATGTATACACATGCCTGTTGATCCAGTGAGAAATACTTTTGAATTGAAATGAAGTATCTAGTCTTTGTAAGACGATCCACAACAACCCAGATAACATTGTTTCCTTTGAATGTATTTAGAAGTCCATTGAGAAACTGCATGGTGATGTTTTCCCATTTCCATGTTGGTATGGGTAATGATTACATAATCCCATTAAATTTCTGCCTCTCACCCTTCAGTTACTGAAATACTAGGCACTTTGATGTATATTCAATGATCTTCTTCTTCATGTTATCCCACCAATAGTTCTCTCAGAGATCTCAATACATCTTTGTGTTTATTGGGTGAATAGAAAAATTCAAACTATGTGCATCATACAAAATTATTTTTTTAACTCAGGATTTTATGGAATACATAGTCTCGATCCAAATCTCAAAATTCATTCTTTATTAACATTAAACTCTGAGGATTTCTATTTTCTTATAGTTTCCACTTTATTCTGAATTCCCTCATCATATTCTTGAGCATCCTTTAACCTTTTCAAAAGAGGCAGTTGAGCAATAATTTGAGAAAGTATTGATTATGTTTCCTTATTTATGATTAACATGTACATATTCATCAAACCTTAGAATATTGGATCCTTTTCAATTCTCATAAATGATAGAATTGTTTGGTCCTTTCTACATAGATAATCTGCCACCTTGTTCTCTTTCCCAAGGTGGTAGTGGATTGAGGAGTCGTAATAATTGATGAACTCCAACAATATTCATTGGAACATATTCAAATCTTTATGTGTGAATATATATTTGATACTTTTGTGATATGTATATAGTTCACACTTCTCACCAAAGAGATAATGCCGCCCGATTTCCAATGCAAAGATCACAACTTCCAAATCTAGATCGTGTGTGGGATAGTTTTTCTTATTAATTTTCAATTTCCATGAGGCATTGTAAATGAATTTGATATTTTTCCTCAAATTAAATCAAAGGTAGAATTATAATATTTTCAAGAAGAACATTCCCACAAACTTTAACATGTGATAGAATACTTATAGAAGTTTTTACTTCATGATTTTATATCATTTCTGGTGGGGACTCAATGTTATTAGAAAACATAAAATATATTCTAATAGGAAATGAACTGAAATAAATTATGATATACACTAATTTGAAGTAGTGTTTACATTTAATTCATTCATAATTATCCATCTTATCATATGACTTTCTATGCTCCCTTGATCATTAATATTATTGATTATGAACATGATTTTTAGCACTTTCAATAGAGCATCGTCTTGGATAATGCCCAACTTCTCTACATTTATGACATAGAATTGTGTATGATTCCTCAATGTAACATTGTTTCAATTCATCAAATTAACCTTTTTTGCATGGAAATTGTCTACTTTGTGCCCTACCTTTTCACACTTAAAAAATCTCATAGTCCCTTTTTTACATTTCCCTTGGTGCCTCTTTCCACACATGTTGCATGAAGGAAATTAGGTCTTCTTTCCCTTATAACCTTTATCAGATGGAATTTAATTAGATTTCATATTCATCTTCATTAACTCTTTTAGGAATTAAAATAATTACCAATTGTTAAGCATGATTTTTGATAGCTGGTTTGGCATAATCATGACGTGTCCTTCTTGAGTTCCCATCTGATTAGAAATCTCATTTTGGCGGTCATCACATTACACTTCACATTGGTTGTTAACCTGATTCCTCCTATTACCGACCATCGACTAGAATAAAAGTAAAATTAGGTATGAGTAACTTAAATAGTTAAACACATAAAGGGGAATCCAATTACATTAAAGGAATAACTTATAAATTACATTTATCTCCTTAGCTTATGAATTTATAGGCTTCGATCTAAGTTATCCATGATCTAATTATTAATGTACATTCTTATGGGATTTTTTTGTTCCATTAATAGTGGTTCATACTAATATTATGAATTTAACAAAGAATATCTCCTGGTAGTGTCGAACTAAGAGTGAAGAAAGGCTCATTTTCATGCACCAATTCCCATTTGAGTCTAGCTCAAAGAGATGTTTTTGGGTTTTACCCCTTGATACATCTGTGCTATAACCACCTATACTTGTTTGTATCCAGGTAGGGATGTATTTTCTTGATAAACCACTTACTCTATACTCACAAAAATTTAGGGATTAGTTTCTTATACATAGTCTTATCCCTAATACTTTCACTAGAGTTTTCTAATCTTAATCCCAAAAATAAGTAAACCTATTCTATGACACTAACTGTAACAACCCTATTGTTTATTTCATATTTAAACACGATTTATTACATAAAAATTCACTTAATAAAAATAATAAGATCGATAGGTCTGGTGTCTTTGGGGATTAAGAACATTATATAGAAACTTAAAACATGAAATACACATCTTTATTGAAAACTTCTTTTACATGACCACAACATTCCTTCATACTTAGAATTTCATGGGATAACCTGAGGAATGCATAATAAAAGGGTGATATATAAATCCCAGTAAGGTAATAGACATGGAATAACGTGAGGAATAAAATACATGTTAGTAAATAGGAATATCAATGGAGTTAAAAAGAAACATGAAAATAAAGGCATGATATAGCATGATATTCATAACAAGGAAATGTGGAAACAATATACAACATGATATTAGCATGAGCCACGGCTCATTTCACATGGATTAGAATGAGTAAACCCTCATTGGACATGAATTATCATGAGTAAAACCTCATTTCACATTAATTAGAATGAGTAAACCCTAATTTTACATGGAGTATCATGAAACTAAACATTACCAAATGTATTAGAGCGCTATTAGGGCGTACCCTTTATAATCATTTCATTTTCATGTATAAGTGTTCCACATAGATCATACACCATAGATTTATTAAACATCATAATTTATTCCATGAATAAGGAATGTAGAATAAATACATGTAAGTACCCAATAAATAAACACCTGATCATAAATGTGAATACCCATGATAGAGATTTGGGTATGGTATTCACTATATGATGATTCTGGCATGGAAAATCGTGGTGCAATTTCAACAGCATAACGAAGTTGAATAGAAATTTGTAAAATGGGTTGATGAGAGATAAATGGGTATATAATCATTTATAAATGAAATTAACAATAATGGGATCATGGAATATAATATCCCAACATATGAAATGGAATTTAGATTCATAATATAAAAGAAATGCTTGCATGGAAATGAGAAGAGAGAAATCCCTTACAGAATTTCAGCATTGTAATGGGTGGGAACATGATGAATTAATGAGAGATATATGGGTTTTTAATCATTGAAATATTATAAGGCAAGTATGGGGGAGGTGTGAAAACATACCCCATCATTTTTAATTTAAAGTAAAAGGGTGTAACAATATAAGGAAACTTGGATAAAAATGAGAAAGGAAGGAACCCTTACATAATTTGGGCATAGTAACATGTGGGATTAAGGAATCATTGGGGGGATTAATGGGAGTAAAAGGAAGATCCCATAATGTATAAATAAAATGGAAAACAAGGAGGTATGGAAGAACATATCCCAAATCAAGAAAATGGAAATTAAAAGGCATGACATAAAAGAGGTGCTTGAAGAAAAAGGAGAGGGGGGATCCCTTTCTTGGATATGTGATTCCAAAGGCTTGAGAGAAGATTCTTGGGAGCTTGGGGAACCTTGTAAGGACTCTAGGAAGTATATAGAAGAGTGTGGATGAGCTTAAAGAAGATTTAGTGAAGGGGAATGGGTGCTTGGATGGGTTTATATAAGAAAGATGGGAGAATTCTTTATTATTTTTGTTTTGGACACCACACACTAAAATATTTAAAACCTCAAACCATCCCATGGTATTTTACAATGGTTTACGGAAAATGGGATTGGTAAAATGTAATTTATAAGGCTAAAGGTCAAACATAATAAAAATATTTCCCTTGATTTTGTGGAGGTGAGTCACAATCATAAGGAAATTATTTTTAAAATATTAAAATATTGTATAAATATTGAAGGATTCACTAAGGCTTTATAAAATAAATAAAAAAAATCCAAAATAAAATTAGTTTAAATTTAAAACTTATATTTTTCTAAATATCACTTTTACAGTATTTTAGGACAACACTATTGGGTCATTATGATGTCATAAAACACATTATATATTTAAATGATATTCAATTTTTACCCAAAAATTCGACTGTCACAAAAAATTATAAAAAATTCACAGTTGGATAAATTCGACATCCTGATTTCAAAAAAAATATTCATTTTATCTAAATAATTTTCTAAATTTTTTAATTTTCAATTTTAAAATAAAAACTGACATTTATTGAAAATTTATGGGTTTTGGAAAAAATAGTTTTCAAACCTTAATAAAAGTTACTTTTGACTTCATAAAAATTATATGATAATTAATATTTAATAAATTTAATTTAATAATAATATTTTATTATAATATTATTTATTTAAAAAATAAATTAATTCATCAAAATAGATTCCTTAATTTAATTCAAATATTAACCAAAAATACTATTTGTGATTTAGAAAATCATTTACAAAGTTACAATAATAAAATGAAAGTATATTCATTATTATATAAAAAAATAATCATAATGTTGTGGTATTGATACATATCACTTTATTACACCACCATAACCCCTAAGAGTAAGGTGTGCGATAGTGGGGCTTTCATTGGGTCATTTAGTGAACATGCTTTAGGCCATGATCTTGATGATCTTGAACTTATTCCATAAACGGTTTCTCACATGCTTAAGTTGTTGGATCTCGGCTTGGGACTGGTCTAGGGAAAATCCCAGAAATGCTATCTCCCTCAGAAGCTCTAATAAATGGGATTCATAGGGTACAATCCTACTCGTTGATGCTATAACTTCCTTTTTCTGTGTCAAAAGGATTTTTTAAAACCCTATATTTATTCTAGTCATGTGATCACTATTCAATGACTGTATTATCAATAATATGGATACTTAAAGATCATTTAAATCCAATTGGTTATAGTAAAACAAAAGGAGTGCATGTGTTTTATATATCCATAATAAATTTAATTAAATGAAATAAAATTTTATTCATAAATTTTTGGGTCGTTACAATAATATATCTAACTACTATTCCCATTAGGTTAGGCATCTCGTTAGGAAAATCATTAAATTTACTGTCTCACGGTTTATTAGAATTCTTTCTACCATTTCACTCAATTAACTAAAAGAATAAAATAAACAAGATGAGAATATATAAACATACAAAAGGGAAACTTATAAACCTATAAAGAATAAATTATAAATTATAAGTATATCTTGACGTATGAGTCTCTAGGTTTCAATATAGGTTATTCATGGAAATGTTTCATTTTAAGTTTTTTAACCTAACGATTTATTCAATTCCTTCATAATGGTTCCTAAATTTTTTGTGAATTTCCAAAAAATATCCCCTTAGAGTGTCAAACCAGGTGTTCTACAAGGCCCGTTTCCATGCACTATACGATGATCGAGTCAAATACCAATTCAACATTTTTATATTTATTACCCATAGTAAAAACTATGCCAAATCCACATCCAATTTTAGTATCTATATAGGGATGTAAATTATTGGAACACACTCACTCTAAACTTCACAAACATTCTAGGATATTTTTATATACTTATTCACATCATTATAATTGTCCATAGGGTTCACACTAAAATATTCTAGTCCTAATCCCAAAACATAACTAGACCATGCTCTGATACCAAATATATAATCCCAATCCTTTTACACATATTATTCCATGATTCTTAACATAAACATCTAATAACTACAACCCAAATATCATGATTCCTAGTATCTTTAAATGACTAGGTTCACAATACATTAAAGTGAGAATAAAATATTTTTTTTATTTTATTCTTCATAATGAGCTCCTAAATACTTTAAATCTCTTAAAATTGGCTTGGGTAACCTAATGAGTACATATAAAAATGGGGTGAGCTAAAAATCCTTGTAAGAGAATAAACCTGATACAAAATCATAATGTGAGAGAAAAAGGTATAGCATGATATCATGAAAAGGATGGCTCAAGAATAAAAAAAATGAAAGAATAATATAAATAAAATGGTATAATAAGATCATGTCATCATAGGAAATGTGACCACAATATATAAAATGACATAAGCATAAGTCAAGGCTAACTTTCTAGGCAATATCCCTTGGTGTACAAAGTCTTGTAATGGATTAGGTTTATTCCCTAATCCCATACATGATGCCTCATGAGACTAAAGATTTACAAAATGCATTGGATAACTATCTGGGTGAATCCATCATAACATGAAAATGATCATGTGTTCCACAAAACATAATTCAATCATAAAGAATAAACATAATAATTGCCCATGAAAATAAAATGGGTTGCATAATCATGTATCATATCATAATAAAAGGAATTTTCATAATGAAGACATTTGAAAGATGAAAATAAGGAATGTATTACACCATAATAATAAGGGGAAATAATATAGTTATATAATTTAGTGAAATATATACATAATTTAAAAGTAATACATAACTTCAAAGGTTTTAATCCTTGATAAAAATGTGTTTAAAATATTACATGGAATATTTATTTAGAAAAATTCCATTTCCACTTTTAAATAAATTATTAAAAATCTAAAAATTTCCAAAATATTATAGAAAATATTTAATTTAAAAATAACCATGAAAAATTATAAACGAATCTTCAAATAATTGAGTGTTATTTAAGAGAGGAATATTTGTAAGATCCTGAATTTTCGTAAGGTGTTTTTTTATGTATTATTTTAAGTCCCTTATTTTGGTTAAATAAGTGTTTCCACAATTTCATGAGAAGGATAGAGGGTGTACCGGGGGTTCGAGGCATAAAAGAGGAGGAAAAAGGAGTTTTCTAGGCATATTGCATGGTTTACGCATAGTTAGTGTAAACCATGCTGAGCATCCCAGGTAACCATGTGGCCTTGGATAGAGGCCTGCACATGACTATCGTAGGGTTAAGATAACCATGAAGAATTTATAGAAAAACCATGTGATGGGGTAATTTTGGGATAGTATCTCACGCACGGTTTGTGCACTATTTAGAAAATCATGCGGGTAAACCGTACAACCCATTAAAGTTAATAAATTTACAAAATTTCCATTCTAGGATTTTAAAGCCTCACTCGGTATTTCCCCCCTTTCTTCCCCTATCAACCCTAATGATAAACCAATACCTCCAAGATATTCCAAGGATCAATCTCTCTCATTTCTAGGCCATTTTGGACACCATTGGTTATGAATCAAA
The DNA here is from genome assembly GCA_963277665.1 of Viscum album. Lineage (NCBI taxonomy): Eukaryota > Viridiplantae > Streptophyta > Magnoliopsida > Santalales > Viscaceae > Viscum > Viscum album. Next base: position 324,321,307 of record OY728132.1, read on the forward strand.
GATCCGGGTAAGTATAATCTTCCACTTGATTCTATTTTCTGGATTAGGGTTTTTAGTTTCTCTCATATTATTCTAAATATATAAAACCATATTTCTAGTGGAAATTTGGTTATAACTTCATGGGAGGTTTGGATCAGGATCTAAGGCTATGTTTAAGAGTGTGTTCATCGACGGATTTGAGGTTGGTGGTCTATAAGTTATATCCCATAGTTTTTTATAGATTTGTGAAAGTGTGTTGAGATCTTTCCTTCCTCTTGTTGTGTATTTGTTACCTTGAGTAGTATTTGGTAAATTGGGTGTTTAAATGATTACTAGAACCCCTCATTATCCTTGTGGGATTTGATGAGGTTGAATCAAAAGTGTTAGGGTCACCCATGGGGTGCACAAACCTTATCAAACCTAGTAATTGGTAAGGTTAAGTGTGAAATTAACATGTGATAATGTAGATCCCTTGATGAACATGATAATATGTCTAGTTGAATTGGAAATGGAATTTTGATATATATAACTAGGTTGGTAATGGCTTAAGGGGTTGTTTTTAATGACTTAGTAATGAGTTAATTGGGTTAAATGAGATTGTGTAAAAAGTGTTATGAATTATGTTGAGTTTTCCAAAAGAATCATTATATAATAAATGATGAACGTGTTAAATTAGAAATGTCTTCTGAATTGAAGAACATGTGAATGAGTTTGCATAAGGGAATTGATGAATATGCATAATGGGTAAATACATAAAAATTATGAGGTACACCTAATGGGTTGAATGTGATAAAGTTGTTTTGCTAAGTGATATAAGAATTATCCTTGAAATGCATAAGTGGGAAATTCTTGTGAAATGATAAACATGCTAATTGGGTTAATACATGGTAATTTTTGAATGTTAGTTAAGGTGTGGAAATCTATAAACATACTTAATGGGTTAAGGCACGAGAATGGTAATTAGGTCAAATGGTCTTTGAAATGTAAATGGAAAATGTATTAATGGGTTATGGTATAGTATTAATTCCCATGATGATTGTTGTGTATTGTTATTGTCATTGATATTGTTTATGTTTGTTCTATTATGGTGTTATTGTTATATGTATAAGTTGTGTTTCGTTGTGATATGATTTGCATAGTAAATGAATGGATAAGCATGTGCACATGGATTGAGGTGTGGGATAAAGGACCGAGGCTCCTCCTACAGGTTGATCTAGATTGATGCTCTAAATCCACCTATAATTCATAGGTTAGGGAAGGGTACAGAGCTCTATTCCCCTAATTATTACATTCCACCTGGAATAAGGCTTCTAGGTGAGGATATTGTGATGTTGTGATGTTTTATCCCTAGTGATATAGGGTTTTGAATTATTCCATTATACAAAATGATAAATCCCATTAACCTTGTGTGAATGATGTGATTTCCTAACCCATTGATTACATGATGATGGTAAAATTAATAATGAAGAAGATGTGTATACTGAATTTGGAACTATGGATAGTAATATCCAAATAAATATTGTTAATGAGTTGCCTGAAATATTGATTATATAAATGTAATTTCATTAATAATTTCATGCACTATATTTTAGACTGGATATTTTGTAGACACTGTCAGTGGTGGCCTACGGAGTTGTACTCACACCCTGCTCGGGCTGCCATTGGGTACTTGAGAATATTTTAAGCTTATAGGTTAGAACAAGGGAAATGGCCCTATGCTAGGGAGTTGAGTTGGACATAGGACATGTATGTATGAGGTTCCAGAATTGGAGTCCAGACCGTTTTGGGATTTCTATTATTTTTCTCATTTTGGGTTTTGTCCACTTGGCATTTTAGCATGAAATGACATATTTACTATTGGTTGTGGTTTGTACCAAGTTAGGAAATGGTTATTTATGATTTTTAATTGATTAGTTCATGTTATATTCATCATTTTATATGTTTACTATTGTGGATTACTCTGACCAAGAGGGTATAGTCTCCCCACATGACTAATCTAGACAATCACTGCAAGTCAACAACCTATGACTTATAAGGAGGCACGCTTGAGGTTATGTGATGACCTGGATTAGGGCACTAATTTTTTGGCACTCGGGTTGGGGACATTACAAAGTGGTATTAGGGGAGTTATTTTCTCTTTAGTACTATTTGGGGATAATAGACATAATATTTGGACAATGTCAGGCCTTGGTAATGATCTCATGCTTAGGAGTAGATAACCCATGTATGAGGAAAAACCCAAGTCACCCTGGGTGGGAATTTTTGTTCTTGATTTGTTTTGTTGCAGTTGAATGATATTTACCCATTTGGTGATGTACATTTTGTGTAATTTGTCTGATTTATGATATTTTTCTCATGGTTGGAATGGCATGAGTTTGTTCATTCATGCATCATTTTAGGAACCTAAGGATATAGGTAGCATGCATCATGATTGGCACACACGAGATGGGTGTGAAGGTCATAGAGAGTAGAATTCATTTTACTTCTTGGAAAACACATAAAGAAAATAGTGACTAATAAGGGAAATGAAAGTGGGTAAATTGAAATAATTAAATTTACAGTTAATGAATATTGTGTATAAATAATCATTATGTCCGAGTTAAAAATTTTGGGTTTTGGTAAATTGTAAATATTGAATAGTGTCTAAAACAGAAATATTTTCTTAATTAGTGGTGAAATAGTTAATGAATTTTTCCTAATGAAAAGTGTAAATGAGTTAAAATTATGGTTATAACAAGTTATGAGATGAGAAATGTGCCTAAGAGATATGATTCTTATGTAAAATAGGGAAATAGTTTAAAGAGATGTTTGATGAATGGTTTATCATTAAGTAATTTGGTTTTCCCCATGTTGACCATCACCTGTTGTAAGAAGGGTTGAGGGTATTGGTAGATATGTGAAAAAATCTATTGGAATAGTGTATTTGAAGCGGGTTAAGTATGAGAGGTAGTGCATTATCCTATTACGATCTATTCCATTTTGACATCCTTTGAGATATTTGTTGATGAAAATGTTTGGGGGATATGAATCTGAGTAAGTAGGGATTTTGAGAATTTGGGTAAGTATAATTTTTTAAAGAATGAACCTTTGGGTGTTCCTCGTTGTGTATTTAGTTCAGTGGTGGTCTTGAGGTCTTATAGTATTGTTTTGTAATGTGAAATTAGTAAAACTTTTGGTTTTTAATTGCATGGGTTGAATGATGGACATAAGAATGAGTGTCTTGGTTGTAGTGTCATTAGAGATGGGTGTTGTTAAGGGTGTGGTGACCCATGTGGGTTTAGGCCATGTGAACTATATCTCAGACCATAGAGTGGGGGTTTTGGTTTGTGTTTCTGATGTATGTGTACGATTAACTTTGGTGCAGAACCTATAGAAAATGGTCACTTGGTGCACTAGGAATAGTGTGTATCAGAATGCGGGTGAGAGTGTCGTTCGCAAACATTTATTCATTTGTAACTCGATGTGTGAGGGAATCAATGGATTTTTTTCCACTGTGACTCAAGTTTAGGGAACCGGTATCACTTGAATTTCAAGGTGGCCTATGAGAGAGGATGGATGGGGTTTCTAGTGCTATTGGGTGTGTGTTATATAGGTGGATGTTAGACCATAATAGTGGGATGTGGAATATGTCATCTAGTGCGGGTTAGCCGAGAGCTCTAAGTGGGAAAGTCAGTAATTTGGTGATGTGACTTGAGTTACGGTGATGTGTTGGTAGTTTTATAGAAATCAAGGGCCACCTCACGGAAGGCTGGCCCAGTGATGCGGGTTATTTGGAATAAGAGGCATGGGGAATGATTTAAAGGAGAGATCGATGCATATGAGTACCTTTAAGCTTTAGTAAACATAATTACATGGATTCCTGACATGTCTATTTGGAAAATGGTTAATGAATACCTCAGTGTTTCTTTTGTAAATAGAAGACTAGGGTGACTTAAGCATGGTTAGATGCTCTTGTTGGAAGATGACACCCAAGGTGAGGGTGGTCACATGGATGAGATTGTTTGTATGAATGGTTTAGTTGTTGGGTGAGATGTGAGAATACCTTGGGGCCCATGAGGTTGACTAACCAAGAGGCATGGTTATGTGAGTAAGTGGGCATTGGGATATTCCAAGTTGGTGGTTGGATTGTGGAAACTAAAGTCAGTATGAGAGTGGTCAATTGAAAGTGTGAAACCTTGAGGGTTCTAAGGAGTCCAAATTTGGGAACACAATTTAAGGGAGTGACTTCAAATGAGATAGGCATATTTCATTCCTTATGAAACCAAAGCATGAAGCATATACGTGTGAGAAACTATTTGTTTTATTGGTATGGAAAACCATAGTGTTCGATCATTAATTATTAGGGGATTACTATAAGAACTTGAGTGTTTTAGTGGAAGTAGTACCAAGGAAAACATTGGTTCACGACTGATTAAAAGATGGCCATAGGGTGGTGGAAAATCTCAGTTGCCAATCACACTTGAGCGGTGATGGTTAAATGCTGATGAGGGGTGTGCCATAGTGAAGCCTAAAATCATCATAAGATCATGGTGTTCCATTTGGGAGGTGATATCAGAAATAAATAAGTTGGTGGTGGTGTTCTTTGACAACTTCTTAACATACCTCAGCTAGTGAAAATCATTCCCAACATCTTGACATCATCCCAGGTATATTGAAAAGATATTGCTTTACACTTAGAAACTTAAAGATGTTTTAGTAGGATAAGGGACATTATGAATTTTATGATCATGAGGGTAGTATACATGAAGTGGGATGGCAGGATGCACACCATCGATGGTTTCGAGAGAGGTCCTTGGGATGGGCGAGTTGTTGACGAATGTCGTGGTTATCACCCATGGAAGCCGAGAGCGGGCACTGATTGATATTCAATCTCTTTTTCTAGGGAAGGCTTGACAACCATGTATAAATTGTGGGATTCATATTGTTATTGGGTGTGATCCATGGTGATTAGAATCCGATGTGGAGAGCAATGGAAACGACACTCTTAAGGCGGGGAGTGATGAGTTGGTTCTGAATGTGGGGAGGAGAACGTTGAGTTGATGTAGCGGCATCAAGATTATAATAAGGAACTTGTGTTGTTCAAGATGGGTCTCTCAAAAAGGCCTAGTGGTCCTTGACTAGGGTGGCTGATTGAGTCAATCATTGGCTTTGGGCTCTGGTTGGTTCTAAATGAAATTAAAAATTCTTGTGTTTATTCCTCAAAGTGTGTGGGGAGATATAGCATCGATTGGTGGAAAGAGAATTTGGGTTCTATAAATCTAATAGAAATCAAAATTAGACTCGGGTAAGTTCCCTTCAGTGGTTTTGGAATGGCTTGAAGTTCGAAGGAAACTTTTCTGTGTGATGTAGTTCCTTTCCAATGGTGAAGCTATGAATTCCAGGATGAGTCAACTAGGGAAACTCAAATCGACTCTGAATAAGGGACAAATGTGGAGAGTGGTAAATCACCTTTGTTGGATGCTTTGGGAGGAGAAGTGTGATTCAAATTTTGGAATGGGTTTGAGTGAGAACTTATCCTTTTTGAGATAGTGTATGATTGGTAGGGGTTCTATTGATTATGAATGTTGTTTGGTATGGTGGATCCTAAAGATGGTTTAGAAGAGAGTGGTTCCATGACGAAGGGATTCTACTAGAAGCGAGGTAATGGTCTCAGATGGTGTGTTAGGTAAGATGTGAAAGTTGAGTTGAGTTTATATTGGTATTTCATCAAGAGTGGGGGTGTCATGTAACCGAAGAGGTGGGGAGAACCATAGCAGATAAATGGTTTTTTGACAATGTGATTAGAGGTTTAGGTTAGAGGGACTCTGGTGGACACCATTTGGGTGAGTTGGCCCTGGTAGCGAGCTTTGGCATAGGTTAAATCAGTTGGGTACTTGAGTGTTGGGTAAAATTTTGATTTATAGACGTGGAATGGTATCATTGGGATATGAGTTGTGGATCAACTTAATTTAGGAAATGTGGTTGGTAGGATCGTGTGTTTTCTTACAGGAGATATTAGGTTTGTTCACCGTTAGAGTTTGGAAAATAGAGGAAAATAACACCAAGTGATTCGGGTCATGAGTTGTGTTGGGGATCAGACCGATGGGGTGCTGATTGGTTTCTCTATGATGATATAATAATGTGTGAAAAGTTTCCATGTGTTTTGATTTAGGAAATTTTGCTTGAGTTTTCTCTATGAAGTCTTTGTGGTCAGGTGTGGTTGAAGTTGATGCCTCCTTGAGGAGTATCCAGTTCGTGTCGGGGGTTGTGGTGAGGAAGCCTTATGGGTAAAGACCTTTCCTTGGTTCACTTTTTTTGGTAGCATTGTAATGTTCAATGAGAAACGTGGGAAATGGGAATGGATAGGTGGGATTAGTGGAATAACCTCTTATTATGGAAGCTCAGTGATGCTTGGGAAGAGCAGCTTGAGAACGGACCATTATAAAGTGGGGAGGTTGTAAGATCCCAAGTTTTAGTAAGGTGTGTGTTTGTTTATGTTTCAGTTTAAGTCACTTATTTTGGTTAAATAATTGTTTCCCCAAGATTATGATAAGGCTCAGGGGTGTACTGAGGATTCAGGGCATGAATGGGGAGGAAAAATGAGTTTTTTGGGAATGTTTCACGGTTTACGCATGGTTAGGGAAAACATGAGGAGCATCCCAGGTAACCGTGCAACCTTGGACAGAGGATTTCACATAGTTATCAAATATTAAATATAAACGTATAGAATTCTCAGGAAACCATGTGAAGGGGTGATTTTGGGATAGTTAATCATGCATGATTTGTGAACGATTTGGAAAACTGTGTGGGTAAACCATGTATCCTGTTAAAGTTGAGAAATTTACAAAATTCCCACTACAGGATTTTAAAGCCTCACTCTGAATTTTCCTCTTTTCTTCCCCTATCAACCCTACTGACAAACTAAGACCTACAAGAGCTTCCAAAGATTGATCTCTCTCATTCCTAGTCTATTTTAGATGCCATTGGTTGTGAATCGAAGATATAAGTTAGTCCAATCTTCCTCTTTCTTCTCTTTTCTGGATTAGGGTTTGTAGTTTCTCCCATATTCTTCAAAATCTTTAAAACCCAGTTTCCGGTGGAAGTTAGGTTGGAACTTCAGGGGGTGGTGGTGGGGTTGGGGTAGGGTGGGGGGCTGGATTGGGATTTAAAGCTACATTTAAGAGTGTGTTCATCATATGATTCAAGGTAGGTGGTCTACAAGTTAAATCCCATAGTTTTTTATAGATTTGTTCATGTGTGTTGAGATATTGACTTCCTCTTCTTGTGTATTTTTTACCTAGAGTATTATTTGGTAAATTGGGTGTTTAAATGATTAATGGAACCCCTCATAGTCCCCGTGGAATGTGTTGAGGATGAATTGAATGTTTTAGGGTCACTCATGGGGTGCATCAACCTTATCGGGCCTATAAATTTGTAAGGTTAAGTGTGAAATTAAAATGTGATAACGTAGATACCTTATTGAACATGCTTATATGTTTAGTTGAATTGGAAATGGAATGTTGATTGCTATGTGTAGGTTAGTAATGGATTAAGGGGTTGTTTGGAATGACTTAGTACTGAGTTAATTGGGTTAAAGGAGATTGTGTAAAAAGGGTTGTAAATTATGTTGAGTTTCCAAAAAGAATTAGTATATAAGAAATTATTAACATGTTAAATTAGAAATAGCTTATGAATTGAAGAACATGTGAATGGGTTTTCATAAGAAAATTGATGAATATGATGAATGGGTAAATACATGGAAATTATGAGGTGCACCTAATGGGTTGAATGTGATAAAGTGGTTTTGCTAAGTGATATAAGAATTGTACTTGAAATACATAAGTGGGAAATACTTGTGAAATGATAAAAAGACTAATTGGGTTAATACATTGTAATTGTTCAATGTTGGTTAAGGCATGGAAATCTATGAACATACATAACAGATTAAGGCACGAGAATGGGAATTAGGTCAAATGGGATTTGAAATGTAAATGAAAAATATATTAATGGGTTATGGCATAATATTAATTCCCATATTTATTTTTGTGTATTGTTGTTTCCACTGATATTGTTTATTTTTGTTCTGTTATGGTATGATTATTATACGTATTGGTTGTCTTTGGTTGAGATATGGTTTGTGTGGTAAATGGATGGATAAGCATGTGCACATGGATTGAGGTGTGGGATAAATGATTGAGGATCCTCCCACGAGTCGAGTTAGACTAATGATATAACTCCACCCACAATTCACGAGTTAGGGAAAGGGACGGAGCTCTATTCTCATAACAGTTTCATTCCACCTAGAATGAGGCTTCTTGGTGAGGGTATTGTGATGTTGTGATGTGTTATCCCTAGTGAGATAGTGATCTGAATTATTCCTTTATGCAGAATGGTAAATTTCATTAACCTTATTCTAATGATGTGATTTCATAACCCATTGATTACATGATGATGGTGAACTAAATAATTAAGAAGATGCATAAAATGAATTTTATACTATGTATAGTAATATCCAAATAAATATTGTCAACAAGTTTCCCAAAATTTTGATTATCTATTTGTCGTTTATTTCATAATTTCACGCACTATCTATCTATTAGACTAGAAATTTTGTAGACATTGTTGGTGGTGGCCTACTAAGTTGTACTAACACCATACTCGGGCCATCGTTGGGTACCTGAGAAGATTTCATACTAGTAGGTCAGGACAAGGACAATGACCCTATGCTAGGGAGTTGAGTTTGACATGGGACATGCATAGACTAGGTTCCAGACTTGTAGTTAGGAACATTTTGGGATTTTTGTTATTTTTCTTATTTTGGGTTTTGTTCAATTGGCATTATAGCATGGAATAACATATTTACTATTGGTTTTGTTTTGTACCTATATGAGAAATGATTATTTGCGCTTTTTCATTGATTAGTTCATGTTATCTCTGCTATCTTATATGTTTACTACTATAGCTTACTCTAACCAAGAGGGTATAGTCTCCCCACATGACTAATCTATACCCTCACTTATAGTTGGCCACCTCTAGCGTACGAGGAGGGACACTTGAGGTCATGTAACGAACTGAATTAGGGCACCGATTTAGTGGAACCCAGGCTAGGGATGTTTCAATATTCCATACATTCCGTATAAGTTAAAAGAAAACATTTCCTTCACACTTTTGTAAGAAAGTAAAAAAATACATTGTTCAAAAAATTAAATAAATATTCATTTTAAGTAATTTCTTAAAAATTAAAACATGTGTAAAAATATATTTAATAAATTATTTGAGAATACAAAAAATATTTATTAAAACATTTTAAAGAAAATATATACATGTAATAAAAATTATTTTTTATTGAAAATAGAAATAATATTGGATTTCCATAAAAACATTTTCTTAGTCATTTTAAGTACATAAGAGAGGAAAATGTTATTATTACTTGAAGATTTATTGAATAAATTTAGGAGAAGAAAATGAAAAGGGTTTTATTATACAATTTTGAAATAATTTCCTATAATGAAAATTCATCCATAAATGATGCCAATTAAAATTAGATTGAAGCATAAACCCATACCGCTTTGGTAACTTTTGAATCATAACCCTCATGAAAGAATTAAATTCAATTTATGCATTAAATAATATGAATATAAATAGATTCATGATATAACATATAAAATTTTTAGTTGATAGAACTCATAGAAATAAATAGTTGTATATCACCAAATACCTCTCAATGGAGTGGAAATTGAGACAAAATATTTTACAAAGATCATAATATTAAAGTGGTGATTATTAAATGAATTGATTATTTTTATCAAAAGTAATTCCACATAAAAAATGGATATAAAAAATAAAATAATAAAATGATATTACACACATAATCTTAGAGTAAAAAATAAAACGAAGAAGTAATGTAACCCACTGAAAAGAAATTGATTTATGAAATTACTTAACACTTGGTAACTTTAAATTCAATTCGCATTAGATGAAAAAATTAAAATTGAAACTTAAAATAAAATTAAGTATGAATGATTATTGGTATTACATGTAAAATGGGTAGTATATACACTATATAACAAAATGAGGTGCATAAAAGAACATGTCTCTTAAAGAAGGAATCTTTGAGATGAAAGCCCTTACATCAAGTCCAGACCCATCATGTATTTACTTAATCTTATGTAAAATAAACATATTTAAATTATTTATTTTCATAATAAAATTTATATTTTTAATCCCTTATACATAAAATATTTACTTCATTTATTTTAATGACATATCTAATTACTTATTCAGTTATGTATATGTTGGGTGTTTTGAGGAAGCTTAGTTCATAAATTCAAAACAACATCGATGTGTTGACCATGTTCAAAGGGTCATTGTTACATCATCTAAAAAATAATTATCATGAAATAATTATCATTTTTATACATCAATTATACCTTTAAAACCAACTGTGAAATATGGTTATTAAAAATGAAGTATGTTACAATCATGGAGATAGTAGGTCGTACGTACGGATGAGTAACATTTCCAGTTTTTCAAAAATCATGATGGAAAGAAGTAAAGTGTTATTTTATCTTTAAAAAATTATAATTATATCATATATACCATATTTTTTCTTTAAATACACTTACATATACCATCCATGTGATGTGGCAATAAAAAAAATTAACCACATCGCTTCGTGAGATGGCAGTCCTTTGCACATGTGAATCATGTTATTATTTTAAGTGTTTGGTGAGGTAATAAGGTATATGATATGTTAATTTTACATAATGATTAATATATATTTAATATTATATATAAATATTAAATCTATAATCATTAATATCCTTGAGAAGTGATGATGGAAAACAAATTATATCGGTTCGTGAGGCGGTAGTTTTCCTTACACATGAACGATGGTTTCATTTTTCATTTGATGAAAGAATAAGTGGATAAATATATTAAAATTAACATGATGAAATATAAGTATATAGAAGATACATATGTTATTATATTGGATTTTTAAGACATAATTGAAGGTGGAAAATGAAGAAGTAAAAATACGTAGTTCAGTGAATAAAATTACCTTCGCTTAGAAGAACCTACATTTGATATTTTATTAAGGACCCTAAGGTTGGTATTTTGGGAAAAAAAGAATCTCTGGAATGTTGAAAAATGTTTTTTTAGGGAATAAATTTTTTAAAAAATAGATGATCTTATATTAACTATATGACTAGAAATAATCATAAAATTACTTTCAAATAATATAAATTGATGTATAATATATTATTTTAATTTAGATATTTCCTTACTAGGGATTATTTTATATAAATAAAATGAAAAAAATTTATTCATTTAAAAACAGTTTGTAGAAAACTGCATTTACAGCATAAAAATAAGATTATAAAATAATCATAAAAATTGATGATTAAAATTAAATTAATTAGATTATTAAATATAAAATGGTTCATATTTCACTTTAAGAACAAATCCAAAATATAATGAAACCTTCAAATTAATTTATTTAATGAAAATATATTTTAATATTTGAAAAATTAGTAATTTTCATTATTCACCAAAAAATTAATCATTTCATAAAAATCCCAAAAGTTAACCCTAAGTTTTTTTGATATGATGATTTCAAAAATAATCTTAATTTTATTAAATAATATTTCCAAAGGTTATATAAATTAATTATAATATTTTATCACATAAAGAAATAAAAATCATTTTTAAGGAAACATATTTTTTGTAAAATAAAATTTATTCATTAAAAGTTGAGTTCTTATTTATTTAGAATTTATCAATTAATTTAAATTGAGTTGTAACTTTATATATATTTCATAAAGCAGTGAATACTATTTATACTCTCCAATTTAATGGCTAGGTTATAATGGTAACATATTTTATAGGTCGTTTAAGCTTGGTGTTGCGTGTTGTATACTCTATTGAATATTATGTCATTATTTTAAAATATTTGTGTATTACAATATGTGTAACTAAGTAAGGGGAGGTGGTTCCTTTTTATAATTGTGGTGAGTGGAAGACATGTTATTTTTTGATGTTTTTCAATAATGTATTGTCACTTTCTTGGGAATATGGCTCCAAAATGGCTCATATTTGAAGGGGACATGGATAGGGTCAAAATAAAAATAACCAATTAATAATGTGTTTGGGTCATTTTGACCCTTATATTTATATATAAAACCTGGTTAAACCCATTTTTATCTTAACCATGGAAATTAATTTTTATTATTTTTACTATTAATTATGACAAAAAATTATGTTGGACATATTATATATTATCAATAATGATGATTATAAATATGTAATATATTTTATCAAATTAAAATTATAGAAGTGGTATAATTTTATTTAAAAAATAACCTTCAAAAAGTGTTGAAAAAACTATTTTCAAGAAATGAATTTTCAAGTATAATATGATATTATGTTGACTATATAATTAGTAATAATCATTATATGGATTTAAATTAATAGAGTTATATATATAATCTATAAATTTAATTTAAATAATTAAACATTAAATATTATTTAATTAATTAAAATCATAAGAAATTATGCTTTATTAAAATTGTTTTCTAAAAAATATCTCTTTTTAAATCCAAATGATCTTATCGTTATCACTATAAAATTGATAGTCAATAAAATTTTAATTCCACATATTATAATAAATTATTATAAATAAAAAAGTGAAATAATAAAATACTACATTTTCAGTCATTCAAAAAACTTATTTCTAATGGAAAATTTCAAAAATTCATTCAAGGATTATTTTGACTTAGTAATTCCAAAATCAATATTCATCCAAAAAAATTATAATTTTTACATAATAAAATATTAAAATTTGAAATATATTATAGTCTTATTAAAATAGAATGTTAAATTACTATAATTGAGGCTTTGGTGTTACATTCTCCTCTCCTAAAAATCTTTCATCCTCAAAACTTTCATGGATACAAACTTCTAAACATATGAGGGTGATTTTTTTCATAACATGATTTGGTTCCCACATTGATTCCTCCATTTTATGATTTCTAAAAAATTACCTTTACCAGTCGAGTCATAAGATTCCTCAATACTTTCTCTTTAGTTTCAATAATCTGGATTGGATCTCCATAGTAAGATAGATCAGGTTCCAATTCTATTTCTTCAGAGGTGAGAACATGTGTTGAGTCTAGAATGTACTTGTTAAAAATTATATATGGAACACATAATGTACTTTAAAGAGGCTTGGGGTAATTTCAAAATTTTAAACCATGAATCCAATTATTTTTATAATTTTAAAAGTTATGATGTGCCTGGGGCTCAGTTTACCTTTCCTACTGAACCTTATAACACCCTTCCATGGAGACACTTTCAAGAAAATGTGATCCCCCACTCGAAATTCCAAAATTTTCCTATGTTTTTTGGAATAAATATTTTCCTTATTTGAGATGCTTTAATATGAATCTGAATAGTCTTTAGCTTTTTCATTTTCTCCTAAAAATTTTATGGGCCAACAAGTTTCCTTTCATCAAATTTATCCCAACAAGTAGGAGTATGAACTCTATTTCCATATAATTCTTCATACAAAGCCATTTTAATAATATAATGGAAACTATTGTTATATGAAAACTCTACCAAAGGTAAATACTGATCCAATATACCTTTAAATTCATGTTATCATGAACTCAACACATCTCCTAATTTTTGAATAGTCCTTTCAGACTACCCATTAGTTTGAGAATGGTAGGTGGTTCTCAAATGAAGTTCAATATCAACAACCCTATAAAGACTCTTCCATAATTTCAACGTAAACTAGGAATTATGATCATAAAAAATTGAAATTTGTACACCATAATGTCTTAAAAATTTATTAATATAGATTTTTACAAGGAAATAAAGAGATAAATCTTCTATGATAGAAAGAAAATGTGCAGATTTGGTTAGGTGATTAACAATAACCCATATTACATCATTCTTTATAGGAGTATTTGGTTGCACTATGACAAATTCCACAGTAATTTCATCCCATTTATACATAGGAATAGGTTGAGGCTACCTGAATCCTCTAGGATGCTGTCTCTTAGCCTTCACCTTTTGAAAAAAACATCTTGATACATAATCATCAATTTCCCACTTCATGATAACCGACCAAAAATATTCCCTCAAATCCCAATACATATTGGTGCTACCTAGGTGTATAGGGAAATTTGAGCTATAGGCTTCATCCAAAATTTCAATTTTTAGACCAAGTATAGAAGAAATATATAATATCTTTATAAATTTTAAAAATCCATCTTTATAAATGAATTATGTTGAATTCCAATCATACACAACTTCAATTTTCTTTTGAAAATTATCATCATCATATTAGGAAATTTTTATCTTTTATAAAAAATATTATTTGGCTATTATTTGAAAAAAATGTGATGTATCACCTTTCTTAATAACTACCATATCTTTATTTACTATATCCATGAACATAGTAACTCTTTTAATCCTAATTTGGATCATAACTACATAATCATTCTTACTCTATGTATCCACTAACTTATTTACCTTCCCTGGGTGGTAGTGTATTGAGTAATAATATTCCTTAAGTAACTCGATCCATTACCTTTCCTGTTGGTATTGGTTCCCTAGAACAAACTAATTTTGTACTTAATATTACATGTTTATTCAAATATGTGAATTTTAATTTAAATATATTATTACATATTCACAATTCCTCTGTATAACATTAATGTGATAATGTACAAGAGTATCTTCCACATTAAAAAGGGCATAAAAGTTCATCGCTATGATGAGAAACATGAATTGATATGATGACATTATTAAAACTAGTTCCATGTTTTAATAACATACTATGTAAGGGAACATAATACATTGACCGTTAGGTGTGACTACACGTAAATAGATGAGGATTATTTCCATTATGTTCATACATATAAATCTTCAAGATGAGAGATTATAAGAAAATAACTACCCATATGAATTTCAGATATTTTATTTTCATCATATATTCCTATATACTAGATTGTGTAATAGTCCTTAGATTTTATGATTATCATTAATGCCTCTCATGACTCATGCACTTAAATTTACTAAAAAAATGGTGTCTACATATGTTGGTGGGAAGTAGGGTAATTTGGGTGTGTCATGGATGACATTTTATTAATGGATAAGCTGAGGAAGGATTTTCTCCTTCCATATTTATGGAATTTAACATCTCAACACTTTTATTGAAATATAACTATCACATTAAATTCCATGGACATGGTGTAATAACATTTATTTTAGATATTCAAAGAAATAGATAGAAATCAAATAGTTTGATGACATAGATGTTCAACCTCCTTGATAAGATATTAAGATAAAGGGATTATATTACACAATGAGAATTCATATTTAGTTTTCAATGTTGAAATATTAAGTAATATCTCTTGGTTTTCTTGACCCATTTCTAGATTTTAATCTTGACCATTAATCATACTTACCTAATACCAATGAGAAAGAATACTAGAGGGTCACACACTGAGTGTTTCCATTGATCTCAATTAAATTCTATTTGAATTTAATTATTGGAATAAATAGTATTCTCTTTACTGAGTAATAATTCTATTCAAATTTTCTTGATAAATAATATTGAAAAGGTAATAAATAATTATTTATTCATTTAATAAATTATTTATTTAATTATTTAAATATTTAATTAACATTTATTCATTGGATTATAGATTTTTTATTAATTGAATATTTAATAAATATTTATTCACTCATTTGTGAGTAAAATATTTATTTAAGTGAATAAAAAATTAATTTAGGTATTCAATAAATTCTAAGGAGTTTACATCTGGTGATAAATATTAATTTATAAGATTCTAAAATAATATTTATCATTGCATGAGTTAGTGCACGTCATAAAATAATAATAATAATAATAATAAGAATAATAATAATAATATATGTAATGATTTTTATTAAATATTATATTATTTTTAAGGGACAATTCATAATTAATTAATATTTTAAACTAAATTCTAGCCCTATAAATAGATGGTTATGTCTATTGTATAGAGTTGATAGAAAATTTTGGATAGAGAATCTTTGTAGGAAATGGAATTCTCTCTCTCCATCTCTCTCTCTCTCTAATTCCTCCTCCCTTCCTCTTAAGAATGAGAAGAACCCATTTAAGCCTAAAGGTGTTGGAGTGATCAAAACGAACAATGCAAGACATTTGATTCTCTATGCTAGCACCCAGAAATAAATTGGATTTGCTCGGAGATCAAAGGATCACATGTGGATAACTATTAGAGGGATTATACACTTGAATCCCTAGAGTGAAGAAAATGGAATGAAAATGGGTTTTAAGAAGATCAACAACATCATCAAATAAAGGATCTTAAGATGAAGTAATTGTTTCTTTACGATTTAAAAAATTTAATTATATATTTAATTTTAATGATCCTCTCTTGAGGTTATGAGAAACACAAAATTAAAATAAATTTTAATTTTACACCCACTAAAGGTTCTTCCAATACACCTAAAATGTACAAGTGGTATCAGATTGGTCATGTTTTAAATTTATAATTATTTATTTGATTGTTTTTTCAATATTCAAAATCATGGAATTTTTTTTCATTTCATATTATTCTTTCTTTATTTTTATTTGAATTAAAATGTTTTTTGATATTTTAATTTCTTTTTTCAAGATTAAAAATTTCATAAGTTCAAGAATAAATAAATAATGAATATAGATGCCATCAAGAAGTGTTGTGGAATCTTGTCGAATAGTATAGGATTACTCAGCATGTAGTAGAGTACACTCTATTTACCCAAGTTCACTACACTTGGCCATGTCACAGGATACGTGATGCATCATGTAGTAATTACACATGGTGTAGTTATTTCAAACAATATATAGACTATTCCAACTTTTCATAAGTAATGTTGGATTATATATCATGTAGTCGACATATATACTGTGTAGTACACATGGGTTAGTGGTGAAGTACGGGAAATATATTTTATTATTATACATGGTAAAATCATGTGAGACTGAAAGCATAGAGAATTAATGATATAAACAATGTGTATGTGGTGAACACACTATGTAGTTAATCATTTCCTACATCCAAAATACACACTGATCTATTCAACGAGTTATGTGGAAAAAAGATGAGTGATACATGATGTGTAGTTGGTCTATACATGTCATGTAGTCGTGATTGAAGAACATGATAAGTTCTTCAGTGGGTTATGTGGACACATGATAATAGTGATACATGGTGTGTAGTTGGATTGTACACACCATGTAGTCCATCTGAGGTACATGGATTAATCCCCAAGCATGTAACCTGAGTACACGAAAAACAAGGTACACAGTATGTAGCCCGAAAGTACACACCGTGTTGTCTCCTAATATAAGACACAATTAAATTACATTAAATTGAAAATTTTAGCATTAAAAACTTATTTTATTTATTGGAATACCAACTGTGTTTAATAATTTAATAATGGTTTTATAGAATTTTAAATTCTCAATTAATTTATTAAATAAAAGTGAGATTATTAGGTTCTACTTTTTATTTTTCATGAATTACATTAATGATGGGTATCTCTAAATAAATTTGTATGGTAATTGAGATAAAATGGGATTAATTAATTGATTAATTAATTAATCCAATAACATTTATATTAATAATAAATAATGAATATAAATGAATGTTAACTAGTTTAATTTTTCATATACATTGCATGTATGACTGTTCATGAGATTAACCAAAACCTATGTATGTATTGGAAATTTTAATTTAATTTAATGCATAAGTTTTCAAATATTTAATATTAAATTAAATTTCATGGCCTACATTTCATCCCTCCCTATATTATTATGTAGAACTTTCTTTTCCATGATTATTTATATAATCCTCATTAACCAATCCTTTGGTTCAAATCACATGTGTATGAGAAATAAATATCTGTAATTAATAGAGTATCCCAAGGCACATGGAGGTGGTTCAAGATATAAACAACCCTTTGGAGGCAAGTTTTAAGAATATCTATGTTTGGATTTCAGGATTTGGGAGTATACTCAACTGATCAAGGATCTATAAGCCCATAGTTGGAAAATAATTGCCTACCGAAATACATTCAAGTATCTTAAACAACCCTCGTTTAAGTTTTGTTAAGGGGAATATGGATCCTTTCCACTGAAATATATTAACAAATAAACCTTATGAGTATAATGGTGAGGGTTATTGGGACTTGATAAAATAGTGGGAGATTTAATAAAATTAATTTTTATTATTTCTCACACAATTTTTTAATCAAGGAAATTACTAATAATCTATTTTAATTATTGTAAAAAATGGAAAGTAAAACCATGAAACCACTAAGATCATTCCTTACCTCAAGGTATTTCCTTACAAATAATTTTTTTGGATATGGAACAATCTTTTATATGATTTATTATTATCATAAAGTTTGTATTATGTGTTGGAATCCCCTATTATTATTCTTTCTCCCCAACAAGTGAGTGGAGGTGAAAAGGATATCTACGAGATATTTGTTATAGACGCTTCCAATGTTTTCTGTATTATATTATCAATTATGTATAGATATTTTATGAAACATCATAAATACATGGATTCATACAAAATAATATCACATCTCCATTATCTTGAGAAATATATGGAAAGGGTATAAATAAATAATATTGATAATGCACTATATCACTGTAAACATGAAGAAGGAAATCTAGATATAGATCACGATTTCAAAATTATATGGTATATTGACCTGTTATTGAAATTGGGATTCCACTTATATAATAAATTATCCATTAACATTATTTTTTTATTATTACCACCAAGTTTGTCCTTATTTTTCTAAGCCCATATAAACAAAATGGATAGTCACTCAGGGAATTTTTGTCCATACTTCACCAAGAAGATAAGGGCTAGTTTAAACATGTTTCTACAACCATTATGGTGAAAATTATTAAATAAAATTATGAAGATCCCATGTATAATCTAAATAAAAAATCTCTTATACTATATCATTCAAAGATACAAAAGATTCAAAGGCAGAAGAATGAACATGAGGCTATTTGATTCTTATGTTGAAAGAATGGAGAATGAAAAAAACTGCATTGAATTGATGAAGAACACAGTTTCATCTAATTTAGTTATATTAATCATGTTTCTATTCTTTTCTTGTGTATTAAATACAATATTCTAACAACATACATGTATTTTAATAGAATAAATGAGAAGGAAAATAAAGGTTTTAGAGTGAACTCAAAAGGAAATGAGAAAGGGTGATTCCTATGTCAACAAAGGGGAGATCACTATTTATCATTTCTAGATTATATTGATTCGAGTTTATAATAAAAGTGATCAAAACATTTATCTTATTATCTATACTGAAACATCAAGATATTATTTTATTTTCAAAATAAAATTTATTATGGTACTTAAACACTAAACTAATGGTTCAATAAATCTTTAATCCAAAATATACATTGAAATGAATAATTAATACAAAAATACAACTCTTACTTTATTTTAGAAATATAATTTTTTCTTTCAAATAAAACTTAAATTAGTTAACCTATTTATACCCATAAAAGTGATTTAGTCTCAATTGATCTAAGATACTAGATATACAAACTAACTACTTATCATGTTTTAGATAAATAAACCTTTATAAAAAAAGTTATGTCACAAATGTTTTTTTAGTTAGTTCAACATAACCATGTAAACTATTCTAAATATAAAGGTAACTTCATATAATTCATTATATTTCCTTAAGAAATTTTAGAAATGATAAAAAAAGTGAACGGGTAAACTTGGTAAAGATTAAGGAACCTATGATATGTCTTGTCAGAGAACATATTATCTATGTATTCATTGATCATCAATGTGGAGTAAAATTAATTCCAAATTCAAATTTCCTTATACACATCATTATAATGATGGTAGTAAAAGGAAGATCAATTTTGAGTCTTATATATATTTCAAAACTTCCATAATTTCTTCCAAGACATGTTTTTCAAATATAAGTGCAACAACTAAACCATATACCACCTAAATTTTCTATTGGATATCTTATAAATTGTGATATTTTAAGAAACTATTAAGAAACTACAACAAGTTTTTTTTTGAAAACTATTCATTAAAATATGGCCTTAGCTACAAATGAACATCAAAACACTAAGGTTACCTGTGTTAATGATCATATAGAGACCGAGGATTTTATTGTGTATACAAGGTCAACTAGATTTCCATAAAGAAATCATATCTCTTTAAAGATACCAGTAGGATACTTAACTTATAGGAGTTACAGTTCTGGATGTACATGATTTGTCATAGTAATACTAGAATCTACACAACTTAGTGGGAGGAGTGGTTCCAATCACACATACTGCATAGGAATTTATAACTAAAGAGGTGATTTATATTCACCATGATGGGTGATACATGTATTTTTATTTATAAATAATGATTTCTATAGTGTAGCATTAAATGGTAATATGATAAGGTTGGAAAGTATGTATAAATTCAAGTAATGGGATCCATTTTTCAAGATTCAGGGACTCTGTATTTTAAATGTTTCTAAGACTTGATACTATTAGCGAGTATTCAAGAGAAACTAGACATGAATGGTACAAGATGGTACCAATAAACCATGATTTATTTTTAGAAGGTCTAATCTATAAAAAAACCAATACATAAATCATCATGAATAAAATCCTTCTTGAATTATACATTTTCAAATCACATTTCTATGATCATCATATTGGGATATTGGTTTTCAAGGACACACCTTATGGTAGATGTCTATATGATGTGACTAAAAGGTGACCCAATGGTATATGTCTACTAGGAATAACTTAAAAGGGTCAGTAACATCAATAAATACAAATAATATATGATGATTATATAAAGTCATTTATGAATAAATCATGTATATTGCCCATAGAATATTCATTTGGAAACGAAAGAGTTACATGAGTCTCTATATGGTATGTGGGATAACTATAAGTTTTTAAGATAGATATATTGATAACATATGGAATGAAAATATAGTGTCTTACTAGTTTTTTTTGACTAAGGAATAAAATTTCTCCAAGTATGACTTAAAGCAGTAGTTATATTCTAGGGAACAAGATAAGACATATCCATGAGTTTGTTAAATTTAGAAATAGTTCATATATTAATAATTTATTAAAAAATAAATGTTTTAAAAATTCAAGACTGATTTTTTTGGTATATAATACTTATAGTAGAACATGAAATTGCATATGAAGAGATTATTGAGTTTAATATAATTTCACAAGCATAAGTTCTCAGAATTATCTCATGTTCCATGATATATAATTTTGTATTATATTAGTAATGAATGATTCATAGTATTTAAATATTAAATATATCTAACATAACTACTTCTAATTTCATTTAGAACCATCATATGGTACTTTTAAAAGTAGATATTGATGAGTTATTTTTGTCTAAAGAAGTGGGAATACAAGTGATTAATTGAATTTAACACTTGTATTCACTGAGTTCAATTGGATAAATTATCTTAGAAAAGGATAATCTAATATGTAAGAAAAACTTATTACAACCAGTGGTAGCTATACCAATTATATATGAGTACATCGTAGTTTATGATACAAAATAAAGAGTGGTTTAACAACATCTTATTATGATTTTGGTTTATAATAAAAGAAAGTTTTTTTATCATTATCATTACAATATTTGACTATGGATTTAGTTAGGATGTCATGACATTTACATGGGAACAATAGGTGGATTCTTGGTTATATCACTACTTGAGGTATTTTTTCAGAATATTAATGTTTCATGTAAACTAATTTTCTACAAATACATGTGGTTTTTTCCAATCCTAGAAAAAAAAGCATGATAATCCTAGTAGATATAGGCGTATTTAGTGGGAACATGTTTCTACATGTGATAACTAACCGGTTGTTAGTATTTTCATCTATCATAAGTGGGAGTTTGTTATAGTTGGTTCCCTAGAACTAAATAATTTTGTACTTAAAATTATATGTCTATTCAAATATGTGAATATTAATTTAAATATATTATCACATATTGATTTTTATTATGTATAAAAATGATGTGATAATGTATTAGAGTATCTATCTCATTAAGAAGGGAATAATAGTTCCATGATATGATGAGAACCTTGAAATTCCATGAAAATGTTATTAAAAATCGTTATATGGACAGATAACATACTTTGAAATGGAACATAGTATATATATTTTCAATTAAGATTACTCTTAAGTGGATGAGGCTTCTTCTAATGATGGTTATAATTGGTAATCTTCAAGATGGGAGATTATGA
Organism: Viscum album; assembly: GCA_963277665.1. Classification (NCBI taxonomy): domain Eukaryota; kingdom Viridiplantae; phylum Streptophyta; class Magnoliopsida; order Santalales; family Viscaceae; genus Viscum; species Viscum album. The sequence continues at coordinate 324,343,621 of OY728132.1, forward strand.
GAATAAATGCACTAGTAAGAATTCCACATGTTTTAGCATCATCATATATTCCTATTTTCTAGTGTGTGTAATGATTCTTAAAATTTAATATTATCATTAATGCATGTCATGACTCATGTACTTAGATTTACTAACGAAAACCATCATTCCATATATTGTTAGGAATTAGGGTATGTTGGGTGAATCATGAATGATATGTTATTAATGGATAATCGAAATAAGGATTTGTCCCTTTCATCTTTATGGAATTTGATATATCAAGCCTTTGATTGAAATATTAATATCACATTAAATTCCATGATAATGATGTAACAATGTTTATTTCAGATAGTCAAAGAAATACATATCAAGAATATAGGTTGATGACATAGATGTGCAACCTGTTTGATAGGATTTTGTGACAAAGGGATTATATTACATAATGAGCGTTTATATGTGGTTGTCAATGCTTTGAAATTAAGTTGTTTCTCTTGGGTGCCTTGACCCATTTCTCTATAGTAATATTAATGCGAACAATAAATAATCTTCAAGGGTCACACACAAATATTTTTTGTTGATCTCAATTCAATTCTATTTGAATTTAATTATTGAAATGAATATTATTCTCATTACCAAGGAATAATTTTATTCAAGTTTTATTGATTTATAATATTCATAAGGTAGTTAAGAATTATTTTTTCATTAAATAAACGATTTTTTAACTAGATAAATATTTAATAAATACTTATTCACTTAATTATAGTTAAAATATTTATTTTATTTTTTGAATATTTAATAAATATTTATTCACTAGTTTGTGAATAAAATATTTATTAATGCGAGTAAAATATTTATTTGGGTATTCAATAAATGTTGGGTAGTTGAGTAGATCAATATTACATTTAGTGATAAATATTTATTTAAAAGACATTAAAATAGTATTTATCATTGTATGAGTTAGCGCACATTGTAAAATAATATTATTAATAATATTATTACTTATAATGGGGTTTATTAATGATTATAATAAATTTTAAGGGCCAATATATAGTTTAATAATAGTTTAACATAAACCCTAGACCTATAAATAGATAGTTATGTCTATTGAATAGGGTTAATAAAAAAACAAGGATAGGGAATCATTGCACACAATAGACGTCTCTCTCTCTCTCTCCAAATTTCCTCCTCTCTTCCTATTAAAAATGATAATAAATCCAACAATACCTAAGGATATTAGAGTTATCAATAAGAGAAACACAACACATTTTATTCATCATAATAGATCCCAGAAATCAATTGGCATTTCAAGGAGTTTAAAGGAGCATGTGTGGATCACCACTATAGAGATTTTATATAAGGACACATTAAATTTCCTTATTTGATGCATCATTATATATCACAAATTTATCACTTCCTTATGGTAGAGTCAAAATATAAGCATTGAAAAATATCCTATTCAATTGTTGAAAAAAATATTCTTATTCATTTTTCCATATAAACTTAACCCCTTTATGTGTAATCTTGGTTAGTAGGAAGAAAAATTGTGATTTTTTTGAGTAAATAATTGATAGTAACTTTCCAAACCAATAAAATTACTACCTCATTTATATTTTTTGGTGCAAGAAATTCTTTGACTGCCTTTTCCTTCATCTAATTGATTGAGATTCCATCCATTGAGAAAATATTTCCAATAAAATAAACTTTTTAAAGCTATAATTCATGCATAATAAATTTACCATATAACTCTTTTTATAACTGCATCAATAATAAAATACAAGTTATTTTCATGGTACTCATAGATTTTATAATATACCAAAATATCAACAATGAATACCATAATGAAATTATCATGATATTACTTGGATACTATGTTCATTATATCCATAAAAATAGAGGGTTCATTATTTAATAAAAATGGAATTTCTATAAATTAAAATGTCTATACCTTGTTAGAAATGATTTCTTTGAAATATATTCCTTATTTAATCACAATTAATGATACCCATAGTGAATTTAAATCTTTGAAAAATATTTAGCTATGTGAAGTTGATTAAATAAGTCATTAATTTGTGGCATATGATACTTGTTCTTTATAGTAATAGCATTGATATACCATTAATCAATTCACAACCTCTTGAATCCATATTTCTTCCTACTGAACAGAATCGAGGATCCCCATAAGAAACACTAGGGTGAATAAATCCATTTTCAAAAAATATCTACTATTTATTTATTTAACACCACTAATTCTAAAATATCCATTTTATGGGGGGTAAATGATATTGGTCTTTAATTAGGGATTAAATCAATGGAAATCTCAACTTCATGCTCTAGTGGATGTCTAGGTAATTCCTCAAGAAAATACATCAACTTATTTCCATACAATAGGTACATACTCAATTTACAAATAACATTTTACATCTATAGATTTTGTTTTCTCTTCTTCCCCAATAATTTTATCTCTAATTATTTCTGAGGGTAGATTTAGACATTACTTAGGTGATAAATTCTCTGATCTAAATATAAATAATCCCACATGTTTATCACAAATTTTAATATCATTCTCTTTGTAATAGATTTTTTCATAATATTTTGAAATATTTTCTATACTGAGGATTATGTCAAAGTAAAGCATAAGTATAATAATAATGTAAAAAAATATGGCATGTTTGTGTGTCATAATGTGAACTACCTAACACATCTTTGTTTCAGTGATATTTTCACTTGGAGTTCTTACCTATAAATCCCTTCTTAAGGTGTGAGGGAAATATATAATTTTATTAAAAAATATAAAATATATGAAAGAATGAGAAGATCTAGAATAAAATAAAGAATTATATAAATTTTAGGATATGATTCAATTACCCACCACTACATCTTTGGGAACTTCAACCTTAGATATAGTGACTACATAACCCTAGTATTCTACCTTTAGCCTCTTTTATGGTAGATTCCCTTGATTCTTGGGAAATTAGTTTGAATAATTCCCCATTTATTTATAGTTGAAGCATTGGATAGTAGGGATATCTTTATTTCCATTACATTAATTATCCAAATTATTCTTTTTACCACACTTGTAACACACTCCCATTCCTTTCATCCATTTTCTTGGATGTTTCTTTCCATAATTTTCACATTATGGGAATTTCTTATTTTTGTTATACTTCTATGATGTATTTGATTTTTCTTGGTGTTTAGATAACCTCTTATTCTATTGATTTACATTTAATATATATTATCCTAAAAATTCATTCTCTATTTTTATGGCATATAAAACTATATCATCATATGATGAAAAAGTTTGAGAAACCATTTCCCCTTAGAGGCATGGATTAATCCCTTTAAAGAATTGGGAAATATTGCATTCTATATTGCGTATATATTTTGTATCATACCAGGATAGTCTTGTTAATTTATCCTCATAATCTGAAACAATTTCTCCTTTTTTCTTCCTTTAGCTAAGGAACTTCTTCTTCATTCCATTTTATTTCTCATGAGGAAGATATTTATTGAAGAATTATTCTTTAAACCATATCCATTCTATGTGTTATATTTTTTCTTCCTCCATAGTAGTCTATATCAATGACCACCATTTATCAAAATTTCCCTTGAGACAATATAATTCCCATATAACCTTTTCCTTTTCATCAAATCCTAAGGCCAAAAATATATTTTCAAGGGAATTGATAGATTTCTTATTTACCGCTGAATTAGTTATCCCACCTAATGATGGGGGATTATATCATATGAAGTGATCCAACATATGATAATATTGTTATGGAACAATAGTTTGATCCATTTGGGAAAGTTTATTCATTATAACTTGACTAATATTCCCTAATATATCCATGATATTCTTAGTTCCAATACCGATTATATTAGCTTTCTTGGCCAGGAAATTTCTACATTGACTATGAGTATTGATACAGTTATTTATTCCATTTCTCATTTCTAACCAATATAATATAAAAAATTATATGAAATTATGAATTTTAAATCATAATATATAAACCTAAATCTTATGTAACACTTAATATAAATTGAAAAATTATGCATTGTTAATCTCAGAATCATAAACTTGGTTTCTTTGGGAATATCTTTAAATCATAAAGATATTTTTAAAGCATTCATAATGGTTTATAAAGAAAATGTGAATTAACCAAATAATGTCCCCTAGGAGTGTCAATCTAGGTGTTTTGTAAGGTCACACTCACCATGCAATAGAATGATGTTTGATATATACTCAAACCAACTCTTTTTGGGGTTATTACCCATAGATTCATCTATGATAAAAACACATCAACTTATAGTATCCATACAATGATTTATTGTTATAAAAACCATATAATATCTACCTTACCAAAAATTTATATTTTTATTCAAAAATTAGACATATCCTCAAAGTCTATAATAGGGTTATATCCCTTAATCTATGTTTTCCTTAATCTAGTTCCCAATGTTTCTAATAAACTTCCTTTGATACCAACTTTATCAACCCCGAATCAAGTAACAGAGAGCCAATGGTTATTTTATTACATTGGAATAGATACATGCTGTCTAATAATAAAGGATTAATAAGTTTAGTTGCCTTGTAAATTCATATACATACATGATAACCATTCTATATTAATAATAAAATATAAACTTGGTAATGGAAAACATTTGGCATACTTGAACGCATTCAAAGAATCCATCTTCATATCACATGGGAAGAAAAAAAATAAGGGTGAGACAAAATTATCAGAAAGGGTTATGTAAAATGGAATTTATCATGATTAGATACAATATAATATACATATAAAGGTAATTAACTAAAAACCCATTCCATTTAATAAAAAACTTGAGCATAAAATGCATGAATGGATTATATCAAAGAAAAAATATAAAATATTGTAATAACTGAATTCTAAATGAAGGGAATACTTAATATTGGATTTGTGACCTCAGAAATCATGATATATACACCATAAAGACCTTATTCTAGGATAGTTTTAAACTATGGTTATGAATACACTAAAAACCCATTTAATTTGGCTGACAAATTTGTCTCATGAGACCTATTGATTCATCAAGGGGATATCTATAACCGATCCCCACCCAATAATATATTTCTAATATATTCCTCACATATTTAATGGTTAATTAAATTCATAAATTATATTCCTTATCAATAAATTTATATATTGAATACAAAATACCGAATATCAATATTTCCCCCATCAGTCAAATAACTTTTAAATTAAAACACTGTATGCAGAAATGATTTACAATTTAAGAAATATGAAAATACATGATAAAGAATAATGATATTTAAGTTAAATTTAATGTACAATGATCACTAGAAATTTAATGTTTTAAGATAAATTTAATGATCACAAAATTAATAAGAGATGAGGGATGACCATCGTTTCATCAGGAATTTTGGTTTAGAAATAAAATTATATCATTTGGAAGAATAAAGGGATTGGAGATGAAATATTAAAATAATATTTCATAAAATATTTTTCTTTGAAAACCCATTGAAACCATGTTTAATAAGATAAATATCATTAAATAGTTATTACATTGGGGAAGTCCATTATTGTCATATATGTTAAAAAATTGATTTTAATGTTTTGTAAAGAAACTCAAAAAACATCATTTTCTGAATATATTATAAATATTCCTTTAATTTTTTAAAAAGGTAAAGGATATAGTAAAATTTACTTAATAAATAATTTTATTAAATAAAAGGGAATTTTTAAAGAAATTTTTATAAATATGGGTGTGGAAGAAAAATATATCATTTTAAAAGAGAAATAAAATCAAATTTTCTTTTAAACATTTATTTACATGATTTAAGTAACAAAGAGTTTAAAAGATTGAATAAAATATGGAAACTACTTAAATATATAGATAATAATTGTATAGATTATGTTTAAGAAGGATAGGTTATACATTTTCTTCAAATAAAATAAGAGCAATCCCAAAATTTGATATTGTAAAAAAATTGTTACCTCTTTGGTAACTTTTTAAATTGTATACACTTGAAAGAAAAACCATGAATTGAAACATTAATAATAATTAATAAATATGAATTCATGTTATATATATAAAATTTTAAGTACATACACCAAAATAAAGTGAACAAGTTCATAATAATAAATATGTCTCAATAGAATGGAGGTTGAGATGAAATCACATACCTCATCCTTCCATTTAGTTGAACATGATTCAAATTCCTATATTATGATTTTAAAATTTTCATTAATTTATTAAAAAATAATAATATATTTTATATTTATAATATCATATATGACCTTCTTACATTATCTTTTCACCTGATCATTAATAATATTTCATTATTACCATTGTTTGGTGGTTAACTGCTTTATTTTCTTATGCATATTTTTTCATGAAAGTTACACTTCATATGAATAGGATATAGATATATCATCCCTATAATGATATTAAATTTATAAATATCAAATTTTTTATTTGATAAATTTTTATAATTGTTTTTGAAATTTGAACATGGAAAATGAATCTTACCGCTTTGTGGAGATGGTAGGTTGTACGTACGCACGAACAACATTGTCATTTTCCTAATGGGTGAAAAGGTAATGAATTAGATGATATATTAAGTTTTTAGAATAAATATTATGTCATAATTATCAAATATATTCATTTTTACCATCATTATTACTATCCATGTGAGTCGGTGATTGAAAACAAATTACATTAGTAGTGAGATGGTAGTCCATCGTACACACGAGCGATGAATTTATTCCCCATTTGATGAAGAAGGAGATGGATAAATATTATTACAACAACATAATAAAATATCAGTATATTTGTTACATTGGTGATATTATATTGTAATTTTTAAAACATAATTGATGGTGGTAAAAGTCCAAGTAAATAGTATGTGTTTGGTAAAGACAATTACCTTCTCTTTAAAGAACCTCATTTGGAATATCTTTTTAATGACCCTAGGCTTGTTCTTTTAGGGAGAATATAAAGTCTAGAGTATTAATAAGGATGTTAGGAAAAGATTTTGGTAGGGTTTTATCAATAAAAGTTTCTTGATAGGTATGAATAAGTGTGGGGAGGTGGTGACCTTTTATAATTGAGGTGAGTGGCACGCTTGTAAAATTTCAATGATTTTTAATAATGTCATGTTTTTTTCTTGGAAATATAGATCTAGAATGGATAATATTAGAATTATAAAAGGATAATTATGAAATAAAACCAACTAATAGGGTTTCATAAAATTTTGGGTCATTTTTACCCTTATCTTTATAGATTAACCCTTGATAAACCTATTTTTACCATAACTATGACAATTATTTTTTTTACTGATTTTACTATTAATTATGAAAAAAATTAAGTTGAACTTATTAAAAAATATTTTTAATGATGATTAAAAATATAGAATCCATTTTATAAAATTTTATTCATAGAAGTATTGTAATTTGATTTAAAAATAAACTTGAAAACGTGTCGAAAAACAGTTTTTTAAGAAATGCATTTTTAAAGAATAAGATAATCTTATATTGAGTATATGGATATTAATAATTATTATATGGATTTAAATAAATAAATATATATATAATATATATTTAATTTAAATAATTTAACATTAAATATTATTTTAATTAATTAAAATGGGAAGACATTACACCTTTAAAAAATAGTTTTATGAAAAATATCCATTTTACCTCCAAATGAACTTATATTTATCTCTATAAAATTAATAGTCATAAATTATTCGTTAAAAATAAAATAATATATTATTATTAACAAAATTATTAATATTTAAATACTATAATTTTAATCATTCATAAAATCTTATTTTTAATGGAAAATTTCAAAAATTTATTCTAGGAATATTTTGACATAGTAAATTCAAAATCAATATTCATCATATAAAATTAGAATTTTTATGCTATGAAATACTAAAATGTGCAATATATTAATGTTTTATTAAAATATTATGTTCACTTACTATAATTGAGTTTGATGTTTTCCATGTATTAAAGGAACACTCCCCATGCACTAGGATGATGGACAAGATATACTCAACCAACTATTTTCATGGTTTTTATCCCTAGATACATATGTACTAAAAACACATAAAATATCAGTATCTAGACTTGTATTTTTTTGGGAAAATCACACTACTTTATTTACCACAACCTAGGAAATTCTCCTATACATAGGATTATTTTATGGGTATTCACTAAAGTTTTCTCATCCTAGTTTCCAAAGGTAACTAAAATTTACTCTCATACCAACTACAGAGACCCATAATTTTCATATTTATATATGACCTATTAATATATGAATATTCATTATAATAACATAACAATCCATTACAAAATTGTATATGTCCCATGCATTTGGAAACTTGGATACAGAAACAACTAGTTTATAGTTAAACTTAATCATCTCCCACCTAGTTTCTTAACAACTAGCACTATTCTTAAACACATAATTCCTAAAACCTTTGTTCATAACATGGGGAAAGTAAACACAAGAAAAGATAAGATTAGATGCTCAGTAAGGTAAAAAAGGGTGATATAAATGATCAATTAGATATAACATGAGCATAAGTGTATGATATCATGAGCATAACATTTGAAAACTATACTATGCATATCCCAGATCATAATATTGAGTCATGGAATAAAGATTGGTAGTTCATAAGACATGAATAATAATGTAATTAAGTATAATTATCTATAAAAGAATAACATTAGCATAATACATAGGTTTTTGGAATATAAATAAGAATAGAAAATCATTTCCTTAGTATTAAAGGATTACTAACAAGACTATTATAGTGTTTTGGGTTCACTCCGAAAACCATCATAGTAGTGAATATTAACTCCCAAGACTATTGTAGTGGACAATTTACCTTACTGAAATCAATTCATTCTCCATACCATTCCTTTTTATCTCATGAAATATCCATCTTTACCTAATGCATCAGAGGACCATATAATTCTAGGTCCGCCCATCACATAATTAATATCATAAATTTGTATGCCACAAGATCATAAAACATTCATCATATTATAACATTTGAAAATGAAACGGGGTTTAATTTTTTTATCATGGAATAACCTGTGGAAAATAAATGGGTTTCATAAACATTTTATTAATTCATCGTATAATAACCCATATAAAAAGAAAATGTTTTATAAATTTCATAAAAATCATAAACCATTCAGATAAATACTAAGGATAGTATCATTGGATCATATCCCAAATAAATTATAATTAACATCAAGGATGTTACCATATATTAAAATTATTTAAAAATATCACATAGAAAATTTCTTGAGGAAAATACCCTTATCAATTTGAAGTCACTTCTTTAAAATATAATTTGTTTTTAAAATATCATGGATTATTTTATTTAAAAATATATTTAGAACCTTTTAAAGTAATATTCAAATCATTTATTTTTCAGGATGGTAGGGAATTATGTTAATGTCTTATATGCTAAAACAAAGAATCCTTTCACATTTTTAGTAAAATTTTTAAAGTACCTTATTTGGAAAATGAAAATAAGATTCCTTTAAAACCATTTTTTAAATAATAAATAATTTTTAAATATGAATTTATAAGATCATAGTATAATATTCAAAAATTTATTGAAAACATTTTTAGAAAACATGGACATAGAAGAGAAAATATCCTCGACCGAAGGGAGAAATAAAGTCAATTTTCCTTTAAAACACTTTTTCAGTCTCATAAGTTATTAAAGAGAGGAATATTAAAGTAAAACATTTATTCTCCAGAAATAACCATATGATAAGAAAATTAATAATATTCTTGATAGGTATACCATTATGTTTTTATCATTGGAAACATAATAATAAACAATCCTGATAAAAAATGAGATTGTAACATAAAACCTTTACTTCTAGTTCCACTTGCTTTGAAAGTGATATACCCTCTAGTAATATAAATTTAAATTTATTATAACTCTGTTAAAAAATAATTTAAATACTTATAGTATCATATATGATCCCTTCATAACATTTCATACCCCATTTATTAATAATTCTCTATTAAAATCATTGTTTCTGAGTGTTACTATTTCATTTCTTCATAAGGACTCTAGTTTGGTAGTTCTGACCCTTGAAATTTTATCTTGGTCCCATAATATATAAGTTTCAATAATGATAAAAATATAATATATATTAATTATCAATATATATTTATATTCATCAAAAAAAAATTTAGATAGAGAAATGAATTACATTGTTTATGGAGATTTTAGGTCATATGTACGCATGAACATTGTTTTCCCTTTTCAACGGATAAAATGAAAGGAAGGTAAATAATAATTAAAATTTAAAAAATCATTATTATATCATATAAATCATATATATTCACAAAATCTGTCCCTATTACCATCAATATAAATCAGAAATGAAAAATGAATCACATCACTTTGTAGAGGTGGTAGCTCACACGTACTCACAAAAGAGGTTATTATTTTACCAAAGATCGAAAGGAAAGAAGTTATATATTATATTATCATTAAAAAGAATATTTACTTCATAAATATCATATATAAACCTTAAAACCATCATGATACCCATCCATAAAATGTGGTGATGGAAAATGAATTATATTGCTACGTGGAGATGGTAAGTCATACGTATACACGAGCGATACTTTCCCTTCCCATTTGATGGAAAATAGGATGAATAAATATTTTTTCATAATAAAAATAAAATTTAAGTTTATGTAGGATATTGAAGTTATTATTTTATGATAAATACCACATATTTATAGAAGGTAAAATAATAAGTAAAAATAAAGTGATTGGTTAAGTCGATTACATATTCTTTGAAATAACTCCTTTGGATATCCTCCTATGGACCCTAGGTTCGGTATTTTGCGGAGAATAGATCATCTAGAACATGTACATTCAAGATTATAAGAGAATTTTACCAGGTTTTTTCATGATAAAAGGCTCAATGTGGTGTAAATAAGATAATGGAGGGGTGTCTCTTTATAAGTGTGTGAGAGGAAACACTTGGAATTTCTTAAGAGATTAAAATATAATAAATAAATTTTAAAGAAAAATACATCCAAATGGGCATGAATTAAATGAAAAATATTATAGGGTTGAAATAAAATCATCTAATGAAATTTATAAAGGTTTTAGTTTCATTTTAAACCACATTGTTTTGATTAAGCCTTTAGTTAACCATTTTTGACTGTAACCGTTGTAGCAACTATTTCAATATTAAATGTATAATAATGTTACTATAAATAGAATGATAACTCATAAATACTCCATGGTTAATATTTTGAACCAATGTCCATTCACTTGGCCAAATATAATATTTCTATGAATTCTAAATCAGTTAATACAATATTATTTATTATAAAATACCATTAATGCCAATTTTGGAACTATTCATTTAATTTGACTTCAAAGGCACCAAGACAAAGATATAATTTGAATATAATATTTCCAAAAATTCCTAATATGTTATATATATCAAAAAAATTTATGTAACACAATAATTAAATCATATTATATTACTTTTAATATTTTTAAAATCATTTATTTAATTTTTTTATTAATTAAGAAATACTGTGTCGGTGTTGCATAAGAATTTAAGGTAATTATACAATCACTAAAAATTTGAAATAAATTACTGTAATTAAAATTTCTTATTTATTCTCAATATAAATATCATGATTCATTAACAAATTTTTTTTATCTATGTGATACATAAGAGATATTTAAAAGTAAGAGGGCGACATTTTGTATTTTTCATTGCTTTAAGTATTATATAGGTTATTTTCATGGAAAGGTGTCCATTAAAAAATTGAATTTTAAGACTAAGGTTATAAGGGTTGAGATAAATATGTCCAATAAGAATTTATAATAAAATTATGAATTTATCTTTTTTTTTAACCGAGGTTAGCCTGATTTATCCTTTACCGATGTGATAAATTCTACCACAATTACTATTCATAATGTGTAAAAATAAAAGAGGAATATTAAACAAATCTGATTCTATTGATTCCAAATATTGATTAAAATTTTCAAGATTCAATTTATATAAGTAAAATAAATATATTTTTAAAAAAGTGAGAAAAACATGATAAAAACTATTTTTAGAAAAATAAAATTTTAAGCACAAAACCGGATATATATTCATATTTAATGCCTAGAAAAAATATTAAATGAATGTTAAAAAATTTAATTTAATTTAAAATATATAAATTTCAATAAATTATTTCACCAAATATATGATAAATTTAATTTATTAAAATAAAAACACATTTCACTCATAATAGTAGTTTTCCATAAAATGTATCTTTTACATAAAAATGATATATATTTTCATTTATAATCATTTTATAACCAATGAATTTATTTTATAATAGTGTAAACCATATATTTTTCATAACTTAGTTCATTTTATTCATACCTACCAATTAAATGACTTGGCTATAACGATATAATATATTACAATTCATTTTGACACAAAGTTGCATGTATCATAAGCTATCAAAAAAATAAATTTATTTGAAAATTAATATAGCACAAAATATAAGGGTGTTAAACATAAATATAGGGTTCAAGTGCCTAAGATGATGATGAATTAGGATATTCATGCATATCAGGGATAGAACCATAGAGTTGAGGTAGTTTGAGTGTAGTCATTGGACTTGATTTTGAATGATAACAGAGAGGGACCATCGACCATTTGAGGTACGATCTTGATCATATCTATTTTTTCTATTGATATATTTAATACTAGTGCTTCCCATTCATTTATATATACTCAATTTTTTGTTGGGATTAACTTAATAATTAAGTTTTCTTCTGATTTTATTTCTCTTAACACACCCTTGGGAAAGAAAGTTGATCCTCTTTATAGGTTCCTAGAGTATCCAGTAGTTATTTATAACTATAGAAATTTATGGGATTTCAAAACTCTTGAGACAAATAGATTTGATGTGATATTTGGTATGGACTTCCTGACACTCTATCATTCTCACATAATCTTTTATTGGATATTGGAATCATTTATTTCACCTAAAGGGAACAAGTTAGTGTTGAATAGTGATTGGGATGTGGAAGCTAGCATAGTGGTACCAATTTTGAGCTTGGTTAGAGCTATCATAGTGAAAGTACCAGGCTTGAATCTTGAAGCTAATTCTATAGTATCTCCCTCTAATTTCCCTCTAGTGGTGTATAATTATTATGATGTCTTCCTAGATTAATTATTTAGTATTCCACCCGATAAGGGAGTTAAGTTTGAGATATAATTCATGTTGGTAGTGAAACCTATTTCAATTACCACTTATCGTATGGTTCCCAAAAAGTTGAAGGAACTCAAGGTGCTACTTGGGGATTTGAAGATAAGAGGCTTCATTAGGCTGATCACATCACCTTGGAATTCTCCCATATTATTTTACATAAAGGTGGATGGTAGTCTATAGATCCTTGTGTACTATAGGAATATTAATTAGGTGATAGTGGATAAGAGGTATCCATTATCTAGGATTGATGACCTCTATGATTAGTTATAAGGGGATCAGTGGTTCTCCATGATTGATATTCATTCAAGTTACCCTTAGTTATAGGTCATGAATATAACATCCCATTACCGATCTATCAGGTATGTCTTTAACCTCATCATGGTTTTCCTTTTCTCATTGTCTATATAAGGACAAGGAGGAATTGGGAGAATACCTATAATGGTGAAGTGAGAGATTTTTTGGACTCCCATCTTAAACCAACTCTTTCTACAGGCTATAGTAGGATTTCACACTGCATAACTTGGCTAAATGTTGTGTAAGATCTTCTAGATTCAAGTAATGAAAGGCTTCACTCTATGAAAGGTTACATGACATGAAGAGATGTTTCACATCATTGAATGTTTTAAATAATGTATTTTTAATCTGAGACAATGGGTTTTCCGGTGTATGTGGGACATTTATGGTTAAACATCATGTAATCGGGTTACATGTCATGTAACAACCCACATAAATTTTTTAAAACAACTGTGAAAATGCCTTTTTAGTTCCTTCTCTAGACTCTCTTACTCTTAATGCAGGGAAATTCCTAGGTGATATTGGGAGACTTCACTCATTCTATAATGATTTGATCAGCATTGGACTTTCTTTGTTGCTTTAGTGCATCTCTCTAGCTGAGTGATCTTTCTTCTTCTTCATTGTCTTTGATCGCAATATCACCCTAGGGATACGTTATTGTATCCATTGGTAAAAGTTTTCATTTCATCATGATTTCTTCTATATCCATTGTACGATCTTGTTCTGGAGGACATTCCTTTTTTTCCAGGGTGTGGAGGGCATTCATTCTTTAGGTATCTTTGTTTCCTCCTTTCCCTAATCCATTTTTCTCTAAATTTGATCAATCTTGTAATGTGGATTAGATTCTAGGGGCTTCATAGAATTTTTTGGTTTCGTTGTTAGTGGAACCCATTTTTGGTGTGTGCGAACTATTTTTCAAGGTAGCTGGTTCTGTCTCTAGCCTGTGTTTGATAAATGATATTATTCTATTTTTATAAATTGGTTTATAAATAAAATGGCATAAAATTGGAATGATTTATTTGTTTATGTTGAAAAGAGTATTTATAATGAAAATGTATTTTCCTTGGTTTTTGATAAATGGAAAGAAAAAGGGTATTTTAAAATCATTGAAATCGATTTGTGAAATGGTTTTGGAATAATTTTTGAAACATTGAGATGATTGTGAAAACAAGAACATGGGTTACCTTTGGTACTAGGTGGGAGGTTTATCTTGAGGACATTTCCATTGTGTGGGTTCCCTTTCTGGGCTGTCCCTCTTGTCCTTAAGTGTAGATTATTGGCTCTAGGTATGTTTATGATGTTGGGGTTTCACTTTATGGGGTGTCTTCCTAGTCCTAGAGTGTAGATAATTGTATTCAGGTACCACAATGTACTGTTCATATATTTTTGGGTATGAGTAGTCTGTTTCCAAACCTGTTGTATTCCTTGGTATTGTGATTCCTGTGTTGCTACTATTGTTTTTTATTTCTTTTCTTTGTACTGTTTTGGCCTTGATATGCATGTTTATTCTGGTGAAAGATGATATGAAAAAATGTGCTTTAAAATTGATATACATGATTTTGTTTTAGAACTGTGATAAAATGAAAATTTTTACCATGATTTCTATAAAACTTATTTACTTCTTATCATGACATGTTTTACTCAAAATGAACATACATGAATTGTTATAGAGAGAATTTTTATGGAACACCTAGTTGGGATCCTATTGAGAATGTTATCTCACACCATCAGCACCTAGTCGATGGTGTGTAGACCTTTTTATGTCTCCCAATATGGGGAAAGGCAAGGTTCCATAGTGAGGTGGTGAGGTTTTATGTCAGCTGAGTTGGGTAGCTGCTGGTGTGACGGTGGGAGTTCTTACACACCATCACCTGGAGTTACTATATGGTTTTGGGTCTTTGTAGTTGGACTTGCCTCTTAGAGTTTTGGGTAATTTTATATTCATTTGTTTCTACTTAATTTCTTATAGTTATGGAATATATCTGTTGGATTTCCACTATTTCTTCTTGCTTCGTGTGTATATATTCTATGTGTTTTGTTCAGGTTGGTAAAATCGTTCCCTCTGGTATGTCGTTTAATGTCATGGTGCTTGTCACCAGCTCGTAGGGATCGGGAATGCCCTTCAGGTATGTGATGGATTGGGTCGGGTGCCAGGTTTGAGGGAAACCCATGTTAGTTCTTTATAATTTGGTATTAAAGGAGTTCTGTCTATAAGAGTCATTTTCTTAGGACGTCTATTAGAATAGAGATAGGAATTTCTAGACTTGATAGGTATGTTGCGATAAGTTCCTGGATAACTCTTGTCGTGATGAGACTCAAGTTACCATGGTAACTTGGGATATGTGTCTCTAGTGTTGGTTTTGGCTTTAAATATCAGTTCCAACTTATGGGTTTTCTAGTTTAAAATGAGATTTATTTTTTTGTCTAATTGTTCCTTCTTTTCTGGTGTGCTGTAGTATGCCTCTGAGATATCATCCATGAGTTCCTAAGGAAGGTGTAGCTGATGATCCATAAGAAAATCTACTAGTGGATTAGAATCTCATTGATACTATCATACAATAATTTCTTTTAGTTGATCAAGATACGCCAAAAGTTTAGAACCTGGTTATTTAGGTACATCCAGGAGTTGTAGGAGAGATAGATCGGTCACAAAAATTATTATACGAGAAGCCACTATATTTTGAAGGAACAAATGAAGATTAATAGGAAGAGGATTGAATATATAGGATCGATCAAATCTTGGAATTACTAGAGACACCTGATAATATTCGGGTAAAGTGTGTAGCATTCATGCTCAAGGGTTCTGAAAAGTGATGGTGAGATTTTATGGTTCAGACAGACAGATACATGGACCTAGATTGGAAGGGTTTCAAAACCCTATTCTTCAAGGAATTTTTTCTAGAGTCTCTAATGCTAGAAAATTATCTAGAGTTTCTATCTTTGCAACATGGAGAGTGTCCAGTGTCAGCATACACAAACCAGTTAGCCGAGAATTTCCTTTTTTCTCTGATCATGGTGAAGAATATCTAGACGAAGAATCATAATAACTTACAGGGTTTGAAACTAGATATTAGATCATATGTATTTATGTTGAAACTTTCTAGCTATGTCGAGACGATAGATAGAGATATTATGGAAGATATGGACATGGAAGGCAATCTTGGTTTTCCCAACCCTTCTCTTCCATCTAGTGTCAGTTTCAGTGGGGCACATTGGAAGAAGAGGAAGCGATAAGATCGTCACAAGAGTGATGTATGCAGGTATCAGTAGTGAGCATCCTCAGATCCAGCTGCTGACATTAGTAGTGTGCCTCTGACTTACTATTAGTGTGGAAAGGTCAAACACACCAAATGTTTTTGTCCTATTCATGCGAATACATGAAACATCTATGGACTTGTTGGTTATATACAACATTTATATCAGGCTATGACCACACCTCATTATGTTCAGGGTTTGTTAGCTCTAAAGGTTACTATAGTGTAGTCAGAAGATTCAAATACTACAGGGCTCCAGGAATAGGCCTCAGGAGTGAATCAATTTCATGTAGTAGATGAGTGTCAAGTGGAAATCGATGCAGGTCTATCAATGGTGAGAGGTATTGTCCTTATTGCATCTTCACTAGTAATTTATTTATTTGATATTGGGGCCTCCCACTCATTTATATCTTCATGTTTTGCTGATATGATTAAACTTCCAACAGAACTTATGTCTTTTATAATGTATTTAGAAAAACCTATTGGAAATATGAGAGAGTATGGGTTTTAGTTTTTTTATTCATTAATAGTCGTTGATACAGAGTTGGTCTGAGATTTTCTCATTCTTGATATAGATTTGGTTGACATTATTATCAGTATGGACTGGCATGTCTCTAATTGATCTATGTTTTATTTTTATCATTGGAGTGTCTCATTTCTTACTACTGATGGGAGGTCTCGTGTGATTCAAGGGGAGTGGGACCCAAGATAAGGTTATGCAGGGCCTTCCTTCCCAGAGCTCAAGAATTTGTTTTCTGTTGTTATGTTTTATCCTGATGACATTTCTCCTATTGTTGACCTTCCCATTGTTGTTCAAGGATTTCTCGAGGTTTTACTATATGAATTCTACAGTCTTCCCCTAGAGATTGAGGTAGGGTTTACGGTTTACCTGGTTTCAAGTACACAACCAATATAGATACCTTTTTATCATATGGAACTAGCAAAGCTAAAGAAGCTCAAGATTTAGTTGGATGAACTACTGGAAAAAGGTTTTGTTCTCCCTAGTGTTTCGCTTTGGGAATCCCCTATGCTCTTTGGTAAGAAAGTATATAGTTCACTTTGGTTGTGTGTGTACTATCGGAAGTTAAACCGGTTAATAATTAAAAACAAATATCCTTTTCCTTGTGTGAATGATTTTTTTGATCATATAAATGGGGAAAAGTGGTTCTCTAAGATTGATCTTTGTTTGGGTTATCATCATCTCAGATTTTGGGAGTCTGATATGCTGAGGACAAATTTCAGGAGTAGGTATGGCCATTATGAATATCTTGTGATGTCTTTTGGTCTAACTAATTATCCTATAGTATTTATGGATTTGATGAATCAGATATTCTATAAATATCTTGACACTTTTGTGATAATTTTCATGGGTGATATTCTAGTATATTCAAAATCTGATCATGAGCATGAGAACCATCTGAGTTTGGTTTTTGATATTCTAAGGAGTCATCATTTTTATAGAAAGATTTAAAAATTTAGTTTCTAGATCCAAGAAGTGATGTTCTTATGTAAAACATTTTCTGAACATGGTTTATCAGTTGATTCGGAGAAGGTGAAGACTATTTCATCTTGGAAGGAACAACAAAATACCTTTAAAATATGGAGCTTCCTTGGACTTGGTGGATACTACTGATGGTTTGTTAAGTATTTCTCTAAGATGGAATAACCTTTAACTGATATTAGTTGGAAGGAAGTGAAATTAACTTGGGATGTGAAGTGTTAATCTTATTTTGATGAACTAAAATTACTTCTAAAATAGACTACTATTCTGATCTTACCTGAGCATGATAAGGTGTACATGGTATTTTGTGATGCTTCTGGTGCTAGTTTGGGATGGTTTGTTATACAGGATGACCATGTGGTAGCTTTTGGATCTCGTTATCTCTAACCACTTTATAAAATTACCCCTAGTGATTTATATCTTACTGAAGTTATGCAGGTGCTTAAATGTTGGTGGTACTATCTTTTTGGGGAGAGGCTCATAGTCTTCTCAGATCATAAGAGTTTGAGCTATATATTTTCTTATAAAGAATTAAATCTAAAATAGAGATGATGGGTAGAATACCTTCAGAAATTTGACTTGATATTTCCAACACCATGGAGAAAGGGAATGTTGTTGCATACGCTCTTAGCCGGAAGCTACTATTGTAGGCTATTTTAGAATTGAAGGAGGAGTGAAACCTTATGGGACTTTTTTGATCAGTTTCACCTAGATGATCAAGAGGATGTTTCAAGTATGGTTCTAACCAGCATTCAATTATCATCATCTATTATGGAGTATGTCTTGTAGTTTTATTAGTAGGATTTTGAGTTCATAAAAAATTGAGAAATCCTTTATAGGGGGGAGACTTTTTTTGGTTTGTCTCTCTCTTCAGATGGTATACTTAACTTTGGGAATTGGGTTGTAGTCCCAATATCCATAAGTAGTTTAATATTGTTTAATTTTTATATCTATTTTTGGGTAATCCATATATGTACTAAAAAGATGTATTATGATATGAAATTATGGTTCTGGTGGCTAGGTATGAAGCGTGACATTGCAGATTATGTGTCCCGCTTTTACACCTGCCAATAGATAAAGGAAGAGCACTTGAATACCTATGGTTTTCTTCTACCTCTTCTAGTACCGGTATGGAAATTTTATGAGTTATCCATGGATTTTATTGTTGTATTACCATGAAATCCTTGAGGGAGGAATTCTATCTAGGTGGTTGTTTATCGATTAATGAAGTCCGCTCATTCCATTCCAATCAAGGACACCACTAAGGTTAATGATTTGGGTAAGTTGTATGTGTTGGAGTTTGTGAGGTTATGTGGTATTCCTTCTTCCATTGTTTCAGATAGGGATCCTAGGTTGAGATTGATGTTCTAGAGGAGTCTCTAAGAGGAAAAGTGAACTTAGGTCAAGTTGATCACATCTTACTATCCACAGACAAATGATCAGACATAGAATGTGATTTAGATATTGGAGGATATGCTTCTTGATTGTGTCTTGGATTATGGTAGATCCTGGGATAGACATCTGGGACTGGTTGAGTTTGTTTACAACAACATTTATCAATTGTCAATAAGAATGACTCCCATTGAGGTGTTTTATGGTTGCCCATGCAGGTCACTTGTTTTTTGGAAAAAGGTGGGAAATGTATCTTTAGTTGGACCAAGTTTGGTTCAGGAGACATCAATAAAGATTCATGATGTACATCAACATTTGTTTACAATCCAAAGTCGATATAAATCATATACAGACAGATTAAGTCTTTCTCTGAAGTTTTTCATCAGTGACTGAGTTTTCTTAAGATTTTCTCCTTAGTTGGGTCACCATCAGCTTTGAAAATAGGGGAAAATGGCTCTGATATATGTTGGACTACTTGAGGTCACCAACCGGCTCAGGAAGTTTGCTTATCAGTTATAATTTCTAGTTAAATTCATAGGTATTCATGATGTTTTACACATATATCATATCAAGAAGTACCATCCTTATTTTCCTCATGTTTAGAGTTGGGAATAAATTGAGTTAGAGACATATATTTCTATTATGAAGAAACCAATTGAGATTATTGACTCTCAAGTGAAAGTATTACTTTAGAAGTTGATTATGTTGGTTATATTACTGTGGAAATATGAATCATATTCTCATGAGACTTGGGAACACGAGTTGATGTTGAGGGATAAATTGACTCATCTTTTTCCAGGGATTACTTCTTTTACATGACTTCTTGGGGATGTAAAGTATTTATGGTGGGGAGTTTGTAACATCATGTTACCGATATATCAGGTATTTATTTAACCTCATCAGGGTTTTCCTTTTATTTTTGTATTTACAGGGATGATAAGGAATTAGGATGATATCTCTAATAGTGATGTTAGAGATTTTTTGAACTCTCATATTAACCAGCTCTTTTTATAGGCTTCAAGAGGATTTCATGTAGTGTAACTAGGTTACATGACGTGTAAGATTCTAAATGCAAGCAATGAAAGGCTTCATGTTGTGAATGGTTACATGATGTAAAGAGATGTTTCACGCCATAAATGGTTTAAATAACAAATTTTTAATCTGAGGCGATGGGTTTTTCAGCATATTTGGGACTTTGATGGTAACATGTCATATAAATGGGTAACACACCATGTAACACCCCACATATAGTTTTTAAAATAGGTGTGCAACTATTTCATTTTTGTTATTTCTTTAGACTCTCTTGCTCTCAAAATAGGGTAATTCCCACGTGATTTTGAGAGACTCCACTAATTCTATAATGATCCGATCGACGTTCGATCTTTATTCTGGGAACGGTGTGTCTCTCTGGATGATTGAGCTTTTTGTTTTTTCATTGTCTTTGATTGTGGTAACACCCTTGGTTTGTGTTATCAATTCCTTTGTTCTAAGTTAGTGTTTCCTCATGAATTATTCTATATTTGTTTTTAAATCTCATTCCACATGCCATTCCTTTGACGGTCGTGGTGTGACAGGCATTCATTCCCAAGGTATGTGGGTTTAATCCTTTCTAACAACCCCTTTTTTGCTAAATTGGACCAATCTTGTGATATGGATTAGATTTTCGGGCCTTCGTAGACATCATTAGGTTTCCATTGTTGGTGGATCCCATTGTGGGTGTGTGAAACCTGAGTTTCTAGGTAGGTGGTTCTATCTCTAGACTATTTTTGATAAACTGTATTTTTCTATTTTTATAAATTGGGTTATAAATAAAATGGAATGTAATTGGTATGATTTCTTTTTGTGTGTTGAAAAGAGTTTTTAAAAATAAAATGTTTTTCCATGATTGTTGATAAATGAAAAAAATGGTATTTTCAAAGCATTGAAATGGATTTGGAAAATGGTTTTGAAATTATTTTTAAAACATTGAGATGATTTTGAAAACGAGAACATGAGTTACCTTGGGTACTAGGTGGAAGGTTTAGCTTGAGGCCATCATCCATTATGGGGGTTCACTTTATCGGGTGTTCCTCTTATCCTAGAGTGTATATTATTGGCTCTAGGTATGTAAATAATGTTAGGGTTTCGCTTTTTAGGGTTTCTCTTTGGTCATTGAGTGTAGATAATTGGATTCAAGTACCACAGTTCGCTATTAATAGATTTTTGGGTATGAGTAGTCTACTGCCTGACCTGTTGTATTTGATGGTATTGTGATGCATCTGGTTCTACTATTTTTTATTCCTTGGATTTGTACTATTTTATCCTTGATATGAATGTTTATTCTTTTGAAATATGATATGAAAAATGTTATTTGAAATTGATATACCTTCTTTTTTTAGAATTTTGATAAAAGGGAAATGTTTACCATGTTTTTTTATAAAACTAATTTACTACTTATAATGCCATGTTTTATTTAAAATGAAAATACATGAATTGTTATACAAAGACTTGTTATAGAACACTTGGGTGGGATCCTATTGATCCTGTTAGATCACACCCTGCACACCTATTAGGTGTTGCATTTAACTTTCTTTGTATTCCAATATAGGTAAAGGTAAGGGACCACATTGAGGTGGAAAGGTTTCATGTCAGCTGAGTTAGGTAAAAATTGGTGATATGGTGGGAGTTTGTCTGCACCATCAGATGGAGTAGCTATTTGGTTTTGGTACTTTGTAGTTGTATATGTCTCTTCATGTTTTTGATACTTTTATAGTCATTTGTTTCTGCCATCTTTATTATAGTTATAGAATATATTTTTTATATTTCTATTGTTTCTTCTTTCTTAGTGTATATATATGCCATGTTTTGTTTTCAGGTTGGAAAAAATTGTTCCCTTTGGTTTTTCGTTTGATTCCTTGGTGCTTGTATCCAGCTCATGGGGATGGGGATCACCCTTAGGGTATGTGATGGATTAGGTCAGGTTCCATGTTTGAGGGAAAATATTTGTTACAATGAATGAGGATATCCCAATACAGTGTTTAGAAGTAGATATGGACTATATGAGTACTTTTTTATGGCTTTTAATTTGAAAAATTCCCCAGTAGTGTTCATGGATCTCATGAATAGGATTTTCTACTCATATAATGACTCTTTTTTTGTTTTATTCTTAGTTGATATCATGATATATACTATGACTTCTAACATGCATGCTTGGCACCTTGATATTATATTGATTACACTACAATTACATCTTCTTTATGAAAGAAATGTGAAACTATCGCTTCTGGATTTAGGAGGTGCAGTTCCTTGGGAATTTGATTTCTAAGATAGAGATTTCAGTAGACCCATAGAAGGTAGAGGTCATGAGGTCTTAGGATAATACTAGGAATGTGTTTTATATTAGGAGTTTCTTTAGGCTTGTGGGGTATATCGATGCTTCATCTGGGAATCCTCTAGTTTTTTCACACTAATAAAAAATTTGACCAAAACGGTAGTGAAGCTTGAGTGGTCTAATCAATGTGGATATGCATTCTTAGAGTTGAATATAAGATTAGTGAAATCCCTAATTTTTACCCTTCTAGTGCATGAGATTATATACACAGTGTATTTTTATCCTTCAAGAGTTAGGTTGGGATCTGTGTTGATGTAGGGTGATTAACTAGTCTTGTGTAGGTCACATCAGCTATGAAACCATGAGAAGAACTAATAGAAGTATAACTTATAGCTAGAGGATATGGTCTACGACTAGAGGGGTTAGAATCACTGTCTCTTATTTGAGAGGTTTATTGTCTACACAGACCAAAATAGATTTTGATATATCTTATCTCAGTGGGATCTCAATATGAATAACATACATTGGGTAGAGTGTCTAAAGATATTAGATATTTAGATGTCTTATCCTCCATGGAATGGAAATTTCATTTCAAATTATCTTAGTAGGAAAATCCTAGAGAACCAGGAGAGAGTAGAGTGTAATTCTTAGGAGGAATGGAATATAATGAGTTTTATAGAAGAGTGTATAGTGAATGCATCAGAGTATCATGGTGTGATGCCATGTGTGACTTTTTTTATCACATATTCTTTGATGAAAAAAGTAAAAGTGAGCCAAGTGTTAGATCCTATGTGTGTGGTGATGTGAGAATGATCAGTGGGAGACAATTCAATTCCAAGGTGGTCCTTAGATAATGATACATGATTTCCATACAAGGGAGGGTAGTTGTGGAAAATTATTTAAGGGAGGAGATGATAATAGACTCTGATTATTTGAAATGGGCAGTGCATCCAGGATCAAAAAAAGTTGTACCATAATATCTGATATCATATTTGTTGGCCAGGTATGAAGATAAATGTTCCCAATTTTGTCTTGAGATGCCTTACCTACTAGAGGATAAATATTGAAAATCAGTTTCTTGATGGTTTTCTTCATCCACTAACACTGAATATGTATAAGTGGGATAACATGATAATGTACTATGTGGCTAGTTTACCTATGGACCTAAAGAGTCATGATGTTTTTTGGGTGATAGTCAATCATTTGATAAAAGTGGATCATTTATTTTCAATAATAGATACCCTTTATATAGATGAGTTGGGGGAAGATATATGTATGGTATATTATAAAATTTTATGGAGATATTATGATAAATATATCAAATAGAGACAAATGTTTCACATCATGGTTTTGGTAGGTCTTACAAAAGGATATAGGTACCCAGATGAAATTGAGTATAATATATAATCCAAAGAGTGATGGAAATTCAGAAAGGAAAATCTATATTTTAGAGAATATGATGGGGGTATGTTTTCTAGACTTTGTTGGAACTTTTTATGGTTACCTATCCTTGGTATAGTTTTTTTACAATTAAAACTTCCAAGATTCTATTCAGATGAAATATTTTGACGATTTCTATGGTTGACCGTATTGTTCACCACTATATTGGTATAAGTTAGGTGAGGAAAATATTACATGGATAAGCATGGTGTAATGGACCTTCAAGAGAGTGTAGTTGACCTAGAAGTAGTTATCCAATGATTATAGTAGGTTTTAATCATATACCAATAGGAGGAGGTGACACTTGGAGTTCACTGTGGGTGACACGGTTTTCTTATGGGTGAATTCTCGACTAGGAAATCAATGGATAAGAAGAAAGAATATCAAAAATTAAGATTTTTTTGACCATTAAAGATTACCAAGTGAGTGAGGATAGTGGCCTAACATTTGGATCTTCCACCATGGTACCAAGCGATTCATAACGTGTTACATGTGTCTCAGTTTTAGAGTCACATGCCCAATCCTATGCATGTGATCAACCATGAGGATGTTAAGATAAATCCTAAAAAAATTGTTTATAGAGTGTTCAATGTAGATCATATCCCCAAGTGATAATTTTTTACTGGGGAAAATATTTACACATGTGGAGATCCTATCGTATAACTATTGGATCCATGAGGAATATTGGGATCAAGATTCATATATTTAGGCTTAGTGGCCCAAGTTGTTCATGAAAAATTCCTAGATGCACTTCTTGAGGATGAAATATCTTTATAGGTGGATAATGTAACAACCTCACATTTTCTAGGTGTGTTATAGGTTAATTTCAGCCAATATTCATGTTTTTTATGTATGAATTGTTTGGAATGAGTTACGAGGGTTTTTAGTAGTTTATGGAGAGTTTTATAGGCCTTATAGGAGTGAATAGTAGAAAAATGTCTAGGGAAAACCATGCAATTTTTCCATGGAACCATGAAGCCTATTTGGATAAGGACAATGAGTGGAGCACATTTTGCGTACAGTTAGATAAAACCATGTGATTTTCCCCAAAATCTGTATGGATTGGGAAAAGAGAGAAAATCATGGTTAATGAATGGTTTACCAACTCATGTGACCAAACTATGTGGATTCTTAGTAGAGGTAGAAAGCCTCACATAGTTTGAAAAACCATGCGACCACACTATGTGTGTGTAATTTATTGATTAAAAATACTATTTATTAGAAAAAAATCATCCTAATTGACTCATTATTATTCTTTATTCCAACACTCTTTAACCTACAGATAACACATACTCCCCATTAAAATTTCCTTCCCTCCTAAGCTTGATTCTGAATGATCCAATCAAGTTGGTTACCATAGAATTAAGGTGTGTAACATATGAAGAACCGTTCTTTGTGTTTCTTATAAATATAACCTTATTCCCTTGATAAAAGTAATATATATATAATTTCATGGAAAAAAATATTTATTTTTATGCCATATAATGTGAAATTATTATATCATTGATATATTTGTGAATGATCTAATGTGTTGGTAGACTTCCTCTAATCAATCCTAGATCTAGCAATATTAGCAGATCCTGAAATTTATGTTGGTGTAAATCCAATACCTTAGACTTACAATCTTATTGAATCTCATTATATAAAATTGATGTGATTAATTAGACAGTTCTATGGGTCATTGGCATGAGGCTGATCTAGTTGGTGCATGTGTGTGACTCGGGTATCGTCACTTGACATGTCTTGGAGGTTGTCATCAATAAGCTAAAGGTAGGAAGTGTTTACCATATATGTCCTTGATATTAGGTTGGTTTCAATGTTTTGTTTTATGTGTGTTTATATCCATAAGTACCTTATATGACATGACATTTTGGCTCATTTGTGTACATATCATAGAGAACCATTGTGTTATACGGTATGCCTGTGTGTGCGTGTGTAATCCGTGGGACCCATTATTATTATGTTACGCCTCTGGATATATGTGACTAATATTATGGATTTTTTTTCATGTGATGTATTTGGTATATGATATATTTCTATTGTTCTATTCATGGTACAAAAGTTACAGGTGGACCCATCATGGATCAGTAGCCCTATAGGGGGAGTGTGTTCAGACACTGCATGTGACATGATGACAAGACTGAGTTATTCAATGGGGAATGGTTAAATTTTGTGGCCTGACCCAGGGAAACGATGATCTTTAGAGAATTAAATGAATATTAAATAGTGAATATAAGGCATGATATCTTTATGTAGCTATAATTATAGCCTTGGGACTAAAAACATATCATGATATACTTATGTGGTTTGGCCTACGACCTTGGGCTAATACTGCTTTTGAGAAAACTTATGGATGAATAATCCACCTATGATTATCCCATGACCATTCAAATATTACTTTAACATGGAGTAGAAGTGGGTATGATTGGGGTGGCTTTGTTAGCACATGGAATCTTGATATGGTATTATTTTCTTGTGCATGTATTTATTTTATTATCCTAGCATAGTCCTATATATACATGTTCATTTATGTTAAGGATGAATTGGTGGTGTACTATTGGGTTATAATCACACCCTTCAGGTGCATCTCAATGTGCATGAAGATTAATGACCAGGGATCAAGTGAAGGGAAAGGTCCTTATGAAAGGGAGTTGAGGAGATAGAGGGTTGGACTCAAATGTGATGTCGGGACATACTACAGACTATTTTTGCTACATTTTTTTTTCTATTATTGATAATTAGTTTAACCCACCAAATTGGTGGCCCATGTTACTAAAAATAGTATTTTTTGGTGACAAGGTGTTTTGGTTAATTGTTAACTTTTTACTATATTTATTTTGGTTGTTTACTTTTTTATGTTGTTTTTGTATTTTATTACCGAGGATATAATCCCCAAACTACACCTGCAAACCCTTACCACTAGTTGGAAACCTCTTAAATATGTGTAGGCATGCATGATGTAATTTATAATCTCAACTTGTTTACCATTCATGTGATATAGGTTGGGTCATTACACAGTTATAAAATTCACTAAGCCTACTTAAGAAAATTCTCATTGTTTGAAATAAGAGAATAATACAAAAGATTAGTGGTTCTCTATTACAATCACTTACTCTAAGAAACTAAAACAACTTTAATATTAAAATATCCATCAATCATTCACTCTATATGTTATCATTATCATGAATCTCGCTACAAAAACTTAATAGTAAATACTCATTAGAGAAAAATGTGAGGATCATACCACTTGTAAATGCTTCTTAGTTGATATATAAAGTATAAACATAGGGAACTCCAATTTCTTTATATTGTGGGATGAACTATAGTGGTATACCACATTCAAAAACCATGATCCTATTGGGTTTAATTTTGGTTAAAAAAAATCTTAAAATGAAAAAAAACATCAATAATAAAAAATAAAAACTATTATAATAAATAGAAAACATGTTTGAGGGGAAATTCCAAAAAACTGAGAATTAAAAATGAAATCATAGTAGTAAATGAAACCATCTCTATAATGGAATTTTGATAATGAAACAAGATTTATAAAATTATCATGAAAAAAAACATATTATATAAATTGATTTAACTAAAATGAAAATAGAAAATGAGGGTAAAGATTCCATATTCCAATATGATCAATTCCATAACTATCAAACATGTTCTAGTACACAAAGTATCTCATATAATCATGAAAGAATGAATAAAATAGAATTAAATGACTAAAAATATGAATAAGAGAATAATTAAAATGATAATTAAAAGAAAATATGTTTTGATACAATCAAATGAACTCGAATCAGAAACAAATAGAGTCAATAAACATCATAACCAAAATCAAATTTAACAATTCAAGGTGTATAAAACAAGAAAACGAAAGAAATAAATAAACATGAGTATTTTTGTTCTTTGGAAAATTAGGTTATGTGCATGGGGTATGATCATCACAGGATTCTAATATGAAAAAGTAAAAAGTATAAGAAAAAAGAGATACACAAAAAAGTAGGAAAAAAATAGATACATGACACACATAATGATAAAAATAAGAAATTACAATGAATCAAAAAACTAATAAAGAAAATAAAAACATATAAGACTGGGAGGGATCTGTCTCACCTTCATTGATAAATAAGTTTGATGCAAGGCCTGAGGTCATTGTGGTTAAGTTATCTTGGTCTCGTCCTCCAAGAATGTCACTACCCAAGGTTTATCATTATTGAGGTTCTTCATGGTCTCTGTTCAAGACCAAGATCTAGAAGAACCACTATGATACTCCTTCCTATGCTATTTAATGTTGAATAAAAATTCATTACCAATGTGGGATAATTCCCTAGGTCTCTTTGTTACTTTTCTCCGGTGAACTAGGAAGTTTCACATTGTTACTCTCCTCTCTATACTTGGAGAATTAGATCTCCCAAAACAGAAGAGACATATACTATTGAAGAATCCCCTACAAGAATAAATGGAGTGAATCAATACTAATAACCTTGAAGTTTGTGAATCTGTTAAGGGACACATACATTATAGAGAAGCTTTTAGTTGTGACTACTCAAATATCTCACAAAAACATAATGTAAAAAATATGTAAAAAAACCTACAAAAGGCTATGTAAAGGTCATCATTGACCAATGTGTAATGGTAAAACCACATAAGATACTACAACGAGGTACACAACCTATGTTTCAAGTTAATAGGCCCTAACTCGCAAGGGTCAACTACAACCTCATGTAAGGGTAAATGAACTTTATAAGTAAGGGTATTAGGAAACCTTGCATAGGGGATAATAGTAACCCCAATCCAAATCACTTAAAGATACCAACAATAGTATGTGAAAGTGTTCCAAAAACACATGTAATGGTATCATCAAACCCATCAAAGGGTAACTCGCAACCTCATGTAAGGGTAACACAATTACCATTTAAGTATAACATGATCACCACATGAGGGTAACACAGTTCCCATATTGGGTAACACAATTCATACATAAGGATAACCTACAATGACATAATAGGGTTAAACCAAAAGTACATGTGATGATGAAAAGATTTCAAACAAGAATACTAAATCAATATTCAATTAACACCATAAATAGGGAATAGAAAATAAACTAATATCCACCATCAAAATTAAACCCCTAAACCATATGATGATTTTTCATAACCTAAATCATCAATATGGGAATCATAAACTAAACTAGATACTAAATGGTATAATAGTTGTATGACCTTTTTCATAATATCAGTCCAAATTCCCATGAAATGCATCAACATGATAGATAAAGACCAAATTAAATGATATTCGTAATAGTTGATGACATGCTCAAAACTAAACAACTTTGAACACGAGAGTTATCTCAAAATTACATTAATCTTATGAAATCATGGATGAGTTTATATGATAAAAAGTAATATATATTATGAAAAGTATATTAATATCATCCAAACTATATGTTTTTTCGGTTGTGATTCTTCCATAATGAGTTTTTCTCTTCTAATAGGTATCACTAGTTAACAGATTTCACTTGCTAAAATTCTTGATACCAATTGAAAGTTTAAAAAACTATAGTAGGTTGATATACCTTGTTATAAATACATTCTACTTTATTGGAAACAAAATATTGAGCTACATTACTTCAAAAGTGTATCGATACAACTTGATGATCAAAATATTTCCATCTAAATAAAACTATAGATTTCTCCAAGGCCTACATTAATGAAATTATTCATCAATGATTCAAATTTCTATCTACCACATAGATAATATACCCCCATAAAACATGCATCACTATAATAATATTTATGATAATTAAATTAATGGGTGAGATGGGGTCACCTCCAATCATCCTTTAGTTGAAGATTATGGTTGGTCTTGTTGATCCAACCCATGATTTCCACTATTTTTCCATACCTTATTAGTCATAATCTATTGAGTGATTCCACTAGTGTACTTCACATCTAGGGTTTGAAAATTTTCAACCTCAATATCTTTTTTTATATTTAGTCACC
Organism: Viscum album; assembly: GCA_963277665.1. NCBI lineage: Eukaryota > Viridiplantae > Streptophyta > Magnoliopsida > Santalales > Viscaceae > Viscum > Viscum album. The sequence goes on from OY728132.1 coordinate 324,374,086, forward strand.
CTCAAGGTGGTGATCTTCTTAGTGATCTTAGTTATGAATTCCACTTTCTTCTTCCATGCAAGTCTACCACCTTCAGTGTTTTCTTTATCTTTATATTCTATTTTATTCACCTTATGATGTGTTACCATTCTATTCAAATCCACTTTAAAATCCATGAGTATATTATTTTATTAGTTTTTATTATAGATTTTCCTTCCCTCTTTCTAGAGAGTTTTTTTTCAAGTAATCAATATTTGGTGCTTGATTAGATATTCATTTATTTTCATAATTACTATCTTCTAAAGCTATGAATCTATTCTCTAGTGAAATAGATTATTCTCAATTTTAATATATCTTCCCTTATTCATAATACATGTAGTATTTTTCTTTGCATTCTCACCCTTTCTGAAATATGTTTTCATATGACCATATTTGGAACATATAAAATATATCCAAATTAAATCATACATTTATTTTCTCTCCTAGATGAGAAATAACAATCCAAATTCTCTGAATGTTAGGCTCCATATACTTTAAACCCATATACACAGTGTTCCCAATTCTACCATAATAAAATCAGATCTTTTTTAATCCTCCTTTAAGGATTATCCTTTACTGGGTTTTCATTAAATTTCATCATTGTCGTTGAATATGGATTATTAATTATCACTCCACCATTAGCTGAAGTTTCTAAATGAGATTATATAGTCCTAGGATTATTCTTCACAACACGAATCTCTTCCTAAGGATTATTAATCTTAAAATATTTATCCTTTAGTTGGAATTTTGAATTATCAATGTCAATCATGCACAGTCTTCACTTTCTCTTTGTACTTCTCACTCGAGGCAATTATTGTTTCTTTTTAGAGTCTTTTTTTCAATGATTAACTTCAACTCATGAAAAAGTTATTTAAGTTAATCACTTTGTTACATTATTTCCTGATTTTATATATAAATGGATTTCTTGGAATCCATATCTTCATTCATCAAATTTATATTTTCTTCCTCCAAATATACTATGTAAGAAGAATTATTTTCATCTTTAAACTTTAATAATTTCACTTCACTCATTAAGGCTTGAAGCTCCTCTTATTTTATTCATAAACATTATTCAAATTTACCACATGAAGCAGTTGCCTATTTTCTACCACAATCCTCCAAGAATTAGAGTGAAGTATAAATTTTTTCTTTAGATTTATAATAAATATCTAATGTATAGATATATTTACATATATACAAGTAATCAATTTTGTTCACTACAATGGGGATACCCACATTATTGGTTTCCTTCATCTTGTCTTTCCTTTAATTTATTTTAGACATATGAAATTATTTTTCCAAAAAAATTGATTTATATTATACACTAGTAGAATAAACCCTATTCAATTATTTTGAAACAAATTATTTATTATAAAAACTCTCAAATTTCAAACACAAATCCTTTTAAGTATTTCAATGATAAACCTCCTTTTATAATTATTCTTAAAAGATATATAATAAATCATTATTCATAGAAACATTAATATCAATATTTATTTGATATATATGAATTTAAATTTCATGTATACTTTACAAAATGAATCCAATTAATGTATAATTATAGGTAATACCAACATATACCTCTAATTATGATATGATTTTTTTTTTCTAATTTGAAAATTAATTTCCATAAAAAACTAGATCCCTCTCAATTGAAGCCATATCTAATATAGTTATCAAATATTCACAATATGGATTGATCAAGTTGAATCCAATTCAAAAACTTCAAGATTTGATACCATTTTTTGGGACCTAAATAGTCCATGTCAGAGGGGGGGGGGTGAATCAGGGTGTTTCCAAATTTTAACTTTCTTGCCTGATAACCCCTTCTATCTGATATTATTCTTGTGAAAGTAGGAAATTGATTCAACCATTTTTTTACAATCCACATCCATAAATGTAAATAATATAAATAGTGTAAGAATAATAGATACAAGCATTTTCTTGGTTCACCATAACTAGGCTACATCCAAGGAGTATACACCGAAAATAAACTGACGTTCCAAATCCACTATAAACTCACTGTTCATGTGGATACAATGGGGTGCATGGAAAGTCCACTCTTTATCAACATAGAATTTTAGGGTAGGACTACAACCACCAAATGTTCTCTCACTTTCCTTCTCTCCACTCACTTATTCAAGAGGTCATTCCATAGTTTATAGACATATGACTCTTCTTTAATTAGTGTATGAACTAATGTGGCACATCATATGTCCATATTCGATGTTCTTTTATTATCATGATTATTTCTCCTCTTTACTCCAATAACCAAGTGTCTAAATTATATATTTTATATTAGGATAATCTTTACAACGTCTTAAAAGTATCTTCATAGTAGAAAAATACTCTAGGTAAATCAATTCCTTATTGAAGGAATTTTTTTTCAAGAAAGCTCCATGTTCTTATTCATGTGCAAGGGATAGATCATACATACACCACTCCATTGAATAAATCTGATCTAATTTTAAATAATGTATAATAATTTCTTCACTTATCTTTTTCTTAAAATACATATAAATCAATTTATATCCATAGAATCATTTCCTTTATTTATTCTTATAATCCAAATAAATTAATCAAAATACATAGAAGTTTTACTTTCCCTATTGAGTACCTTTTATTCTAGATATATCAATAACATTTTGATATATCCCAATTATTTTTTGAAATATAGACACAAGAATCCTTTTTATTATTCTTCTTAGAATCTATAACTGATAACCTCTTCAAAATCACTTCTGGAAAGTGAACCCAGTTTTTTAAAACATTTAATTCTGTTTAAAAAACAAAAAATTCAAATAGTTGAATAAATGTTTAAATATAAATTTTAAATATTTCATGTTATTCACACTTTTGGTCTTGAAATATATAAACAATTATTTCATTTATTCCAGTATAAATTGTGACTTTATTTCTTTTAAAACCTATATGATTTTGTCTATTTAAACTATCATTTAATTATGTATTAAAATCTTCCATAGAAATTGAAATTAAATTTTCCATGAAAATAATTATTTCAATCATCCATAAAAATATATTGAAATTACTATTTTTATTTATACACATTCCCATATATCAAAAAATAACTTACATAACTCTTGGAAATTTTGAGAATACTTAAATGTGGCTCTAGAATATTGTTATTTGGGTTTGGAAACTCTATATAAGTTTTATGTGAGATTTAAATTACTTTTACACATCACTTGAAACCCTAAAACTAATCTAACATGTGTTTTTTTCCTTTGGATTTATTCTTACAAAAGTATGTTCTAGTGATGATTAATCTTATGCAATTTTAAGACATTGTAGGTGATTCTCACATAATCTCGTTATAGTGAATTTACTAATATTTAAACTTTGTTTACTGTTATAGGATTTTGTTCTATTCTATTTATTATTACATATCTTAAAAAATTCTCAAATTATATGATTTAGCCTCAAAATTTCCTAATTTTTTAGAGAACTTCAAAAGTCATAGATTAATCTTACATATCCCCTTTTCTAGAAATTTTATTCTTACACAGACATTTTATTTCCTATTTTTTCATATATATCCTTTGAAAAGTTATGTTTAACCTCCAATAACACCATATTTCATTTTAATTAAGTTATTTTATATCTAATATTACTCTGATAAGATCCAAACCTCTTAAAAAAATGACCAAATCATCTTTAATCCTTCAAGAATCACCATGAATAGCCAAAAAAATTCCATGAAATTAAAAAAAACTTCAAACACAACCTAAAAAACTTATAAAAAATCTTATAGCCAGTAATAATTATTTATTTTCATTATAGTAATCCCTTAAAATCTATATTAAACTATAAGAGACATAATTTATCTCATGAATCATTCTTTCAAGTTATATTTATCTAAGTTTCTACAAAAAAATTCAACCACATCCACACATCTTCCAAATATTTAATATTCTTTAATAAGATCACTGATATATATTAAATCTAAATCAAGTCCAAGTTATTAATTAAAATACTCAATCAACAAAAATATCGAGCCATTCAAATCTATTAATATTTCTTCATACTCCTAAAAAGGGATATATATTCTTTTCCATACTTGTCTTCGTCTTTACATATGCACAAATTCATCTTAATAATATCAATGATGAACTCAAACATTAGTTATTAATAATTATTTAAAAGTTTCCAATAACATTTTATAAACCCACCTAACATCCAATAACATCTCCATATTTATCTTATAACTTCTCTAAGAAAGGAATAATCTCAATAAGACAACTACTTCATCATTATAACTCTTCCTCGTTATCATTTCATTCCATATATCATTCATTACAACCATATATCCTTATAATTGATATTCCTTCAAACCAATATCATTAAAATATTTTTATCATGATTATATCCATATTTTCAATGCTCTTCGTAGCCATAATTTGGTTGGTTAGAAATAAATCCAAAAAAGATCTCAATGCTATGAAAGCATCCATATTTAAGTACACTATAAATTCTTTAAAACAACACTATATGATTCTAGTGATTAATAAAAAATACAACACCAAAGAAACCTTTGATTCCAACAAGGATACACCCATTTTCAATTACTGAATAATCAAAATAAACAACATATCCATCACTAGAATTAGGAAATATGAGAATAAGTGTTGATTTAAACATACCCTTTAACTCATTAAAAGATATAATGAATTAATTTATCCAAAATAATGGAACATAGTTTTTATCAAATCTTTCATTTGTCAAGATAAGTGTGGGAAATCATGAATAAATAATCAATAACACCTAACTGGTCCATGATACCGATGATTCAATATTTATAGGTTCAACTGATACACATTTTTTTAAAGATGAAATTCCTAAGGAAATGCATTCCTTGAATCCAAAATCTACACTTTTTAATAGTGTTACTAAACCTAGAGAGTGGTTAACATAATCCCTAAATATCTATTATGATCAATATGTGTTCATGAATACATATTTATAGCATCAATAAATACAATGGAAAAAGAGTTAAGATATCAATGGAATATGTTATTCATCAATTCCATAAAAATATATAAAGTTGTATTAAGACCAAATGACATGAAAACAACTCACAATGACCATACCTTTTCTGAAAATCTATATTTGGTATATCCGATTTATCCACCCCAAGTTAATGGTACCTCAAACTTAAGTCAATCATAGAAAATAATATATTTCCATTTAATTATTAAAAAATATCAATTCTAGTAACAAAATAATTTTTATTGATAGTAACACGATTTATTTTCCTACAATCAATACATAATTACAATGTTCCATTCACATTTTTGACAAAAAGTACCAAAGCTACCCAAGGTGAGGTGATCATTCTAATGAACCATTTATTCTCTAAATTATCTAACTCAACTTTCATAAATTTTAGTTTATCTAGAAATATTTTAAATAAAGAGATATATATGGGAATCAACCCATAAAAAATCAATCAAAAATTATACCACACACTTTAGAGGTAGTCTAGAGAAATAATATGGAAAAACATTATGATAGTGGATAACAATATCTAGAAATTCAACCTTCCCAACCACTTATGTTTACCTCTATAACATCGCTTCTAATTGGCATGATATACTCCAATAATCTGACATCATCTGTCTTTATCTACTATTATTCACTTCCCACTCACACTTAAATTTATTCGTCTCACCCTTTGAAGTAGACAATGTCAACTTATAACTATAAAAATTGATGACAACGTTAAATAAAATCCACCAATCCAGACTTATGATGATATAAAACATGAAGATGTTGAAGAAATGAAATCCCTATAATAATTTACACTAGTTATCATAAATGTGCATGATGCACACTTGAATCCCTAGCCATCTTTTCCTCATAGACGTATTTTAAGGTGCCTGACATGTGACATCATTCCTACTCACATGCCCTACTAATATACTACTTACACTAAAATAAATGAATGAGTGACACTAATATCAAATAATAATGAAATAATAGTATAATAAAGTATTAAGGTACCTCAAAACATAGAGGGAGCTGCCTCTATCTTTTTTGGATCTTACTCTGGAAAATAAGAAACCCCAAGTATTCTCAAACTGGAATCATCATCCCTAGTAAGATGGTGCCTGATGAGATCCATGAGTATTCATATTTTTAGTTATCATAAAAAATGATTACTCACATAGGCTAGTCTATAAGGATTTACTTTCTTATGTCCGCAATACTTTTTATTTTACCCCTCTACCAGAGATGAAGTTGGTGAATTTATAAAATAATGATTTGGGAATCCAAGCTCTACATGCCTAAAAAAATTTCAATACTATCATGGGAAATACCTCTCTAAGTAGAAAATGAACCATACTAAAATAATTATTTTTGTATATATATTTATCCCTTTTATTAACACATTAGTGTATCTTATGTAATTCCATAAAAAATTTGAGGTGCGTTATTTCTTATTTTTTGGACTGGATGTGTGTGAATAGATTGATTTTTGGTTATTGAAAGCATTATAGGATGTTCAAGAGTGATGTTAAGAATGTCAGAAGGGACCTACAAATTTTAGGAAGCTACATGGGACCACCGGCTAGATAGTGGGGTGCCACCAGCCAACCAATGGGATGACCGAGGGATTGAAGTGCTGTTTTGGATCATCTGCCTTCTAGTGGTCCACCGGCCTAGAGGTGAGGCCTAGTGGTTTACAATTGGGGTTCTGAGTTGTTTTTTTAAATTGGGAAAGGGGTAATTTCTCCTTGTACCTTCTTTTACCCCTCCCCTATTCTCCCTCAACCTGAACTTGAACTAGGACCCATAGATCTCCCCTTTTTTAAGGTTCTAGTTATGTCTCATTAATTTCTTAAGCTTTTGAAGCACCATCAGTTGTGACGTATTCCTAAAGGTAAACCTAAGACTATCTTATCCATATATTTCTATTTTTATTTGGATTTTCATTCCATAACACTAATATAATGAAATTGGGATTAATCTTAGGGATTTGGTATTTCATATTTGATTAGGGTGATGATTATTGTCCAGCTAGCTGCATTGATCTTTGGGTAGGAAGTCCTTACCATGTTGTGTCACTTTTATAAACTTTTATTCCTTGGCATGAAATTGAGTGTGTTCACATTCTCATGAGACCACTTCTTTTGATGTTATCTTGAGAATATGAGGTTTATATTTAATTATTAGTATCTTTATAGAGGTAGTATGATGTGTGTTCCTTGAAAATGAAAAAATGAGTCCACATATTAATAATGAACATAGGGATGTCCACTTGGGTTTTTTTTGGCTAAGAATGGTTTGTTCAAGCTTGGTTATTGATAGTATATCCAGGTTAAGAGACATAGGTTTTTGGGTATTGAATCACTTTGAGTGACCACCTTTGAATCGATGAGTTAAATCCTTGTATGAGTTATTATGGTAAAACTTCCCTCATAGGTGTTATATCTTGGAAATTATGGTTTTGGATCAAGAAATTCTAGGATGAATTATGTATGTGGTGTAGGGGGTTGGGTGGTGTCCTCCCTTTCTCTCTTGGAGTTTTGATGTGAGATGATGGTTGGGTTCTTGAGAAGTAAGGGTTGACCATGAGGGTTTTAGCTTATTTTGACATGTCAGACATGTCAAACCATGAGTGAGATGGTTTAGTATGGATATGTTGGTATCCATTTTAAGTGAGACATTAGGTAGAGGATTTGTTGTGATGATAATGTTCATCATTAGAGAGATGTTGGGTTTGGTTGTGGTTGGGAGAGTTTCCCTTGTTTTAATGACAAGTGTGTTACTACTTTTGGTTGCATGTAATTGACTTTTTCAGAACTTTTGGGAATGTGTTAGTGTTTATGTGGCCTCCCTAGTGTTAATGGGGATGTCCCGATGTGCTTTCATATGGCCTCATTGCTAGGCTCAAATTGTGTATTGGTTGTATTTTTTTTCAATAGATTTGTATGTTGTTTATTTTTAATAAAGAATGTATATTGAAAATATAATGGATGGAAATCCAGATTCAAGAATGATTTCAATTGGATCCATAATATTTGGATTGTGATGATAAAAAGTCAGAATCTTTTAGAAATAGTATTCACCATCATAATCAGAAAGGGATTTTTTGCTGATTGATTTTAATACCAAATAGGAAAAGAAAATCAGCTCTCATTGTTTTTGGTAAAATTTGGACTAACCATCATTTTTGGAGAATTAGATTCACAATTCTTGAAAAGGTGAACCGTATTGAGGAAGAATCTTGCTGGAAGTAAAGGGTAATCAGTCTCACTTTGGAACCGATATGAATGGTGTGATTATTTTGTAGGATAATCGAAGGTTTCATTACTATGAATTAAATGTGACAATGATTAGGTGATATTGGATTTATCATAAATCATAAGAATATAGAAAAATTGTGATGCAAGATTCATAAAAGGAAGGGGAGTGAGAGAGATTCTTCCAATAGTATTCATATCGATCAGATCTAGATAGAAAGAGAAAAGATACCAGAGATCATATTTATCATGATCATAATAATACTGAACATATTTATGTATATTTTATTAAGTTCAGTTGAATTTTGGACAATCGTATTTTGGTTGTGTTGGAAAGAAAGTAAGTTGCTGTGAATTTGGGAAGTCACAATACTTTCCATTAAAAGACAGACAATGCTAAAGTTATTCTAAGATTTATTAAAAGTCATGAAGTAAGTCATGATACAAACACAATTTTGTGATTGAATGAATTTCATGAAGTCAAATCTTATGAAATTGGTTCATCATATTCAGTATTCTATCATATTCACCTAAAATAGATTTGTTTGTTCATGAGAAGTCATTGGTTTCATATTAAGAATAGTATGCGGTGTCCTATAAAAAGAATGAATTCATAGATTAATCAAAAATGTATTAAAACATTTTAAATGGGTTGAATTAATTTGTTTTTCATTAAAGTAGGTCAAGAGAAGAGATTAATAAAAATCAGATGGTTTATATTTTTCTTCATCATAATGAGACAAATCGTAATCAGAATTGGAATCGATCTTGAGAAGAGATGAATGAGATAGATGGATGTGTTGTCAAAGGGGGGGTGGGTGGGTTGAATTTATAAGAAGATGTTTTTATTATTCAATTGGTACAAATCATTGTAACAAAGAATCATAATGGAGTTTGGAAAAAAGATGAAATTTGTATATTTCTTCATACATTTATGTTTAACTGGTTCATAGAATTATAATGAAGAAAACGGACTACGCTAATAGGTATGGGAATCATAATAATAATAGTGATTGAAATGAAAGTCTAAAGGATAACTGAAGTCATGAAAAATATTTGAGAATAAACGATAAGTGATGAAGAAGTCAGAGATGCACCCGAAATTCAAGGAATCATACAAATTAGGGGAATTTGGTTGAGCAGAAATCCATTTCAGATTCCCACCAAAAATACTCATGGGTCACCTATAAAAGGCAAAAGTATTGTGTGATTTTTCTGATGGATGTACTCTCCATGGTAATATAGAGAATCTATAACATTCTATTGGGAGAAATAAGTTTCCTTATTATGATGTGTTGGATAATTTTTGATGGAGATAAGTGAAAGGATAAGGGAAAAGATCACAAAATTATTCAGTTGATCATCGTATTTAGTGATCATTGTATTCACCTGTTTACCGTATTCTATTTATCATCATATTTGGATGATCATCGTATTAGGCTGGATAACCTGATCTGGATATTCATATTGGGATTTAATAACTGAGGAAGAAGGATTTCTGAATTGTATTAATCATATTCAGATAGTTCCATATCCATCATATTGGACAGTCATATTTGAAGATCAGATTCAGAAAATCATATTAGGAAATCGAACTGAGTTTTTATTAAAAATTCCAAGAGGTTCTTACCTGCTTCTAGGTAAGAAATTGAATAGTTTTTCCAAAGAATACATTTGTGGAAAATGAAAAAGTAGCTCATGTAACATGTTATGTTAGACCAAAAATGTATTATCCCAATTGTGCTAGAGGGTGTACACACACTATTTGATTGTTTACATAGTACTACATGAGTGTAAGGGAATATCCTTCTAATTGTATTCCACATCCAAGGATTATTTTCTAGTTGATTTAGTTGCATCGGATCATTCCAAACCATATCAAGGATGTAGATATTCTTATTGAATATCGAACCTTTTAAATACTTGTGTTCCTATGGATATGTGTTTGAATTGTTTTCAGTAGGTAATGAAATCTTTAATAGGAGGCAAAGGTTGTTTCATTTGTAATGAAACATAAAAGAAAAAGTATATCTGATTCACCCCTCCCCCTCTCAGTGATACAATTATCCTGCCTGGACACTTTCAATTGGTATTAGAGTTGGTTCCCTTTTATTATTCATTTATGAAGTTTTTAAAGAAGAACTTGTGATGGAATATCTAAATTTTATGAATAGAAAAGGGATTCCGATCTTAAATGATAGGAATTATCACACCTGGAAAAGAAGAATGCTTCCATATCATTTGTCTCTAGGGTATGATGTTTTAAAATCTATTACAGATGGTTTCCCTCCTCATATTAAGAATGATCCTACCACAAATAATGATAAGGAAAACCTTGAGAATGATGGAAGAGCTAAGAATTCTTTACTCTCATTACTTTCTGAAAGTGAGTTTATAAGAGTAAAAGGAGTTTACATCACCAAAGGTATTTGGGATAAGATGAATAACATTTATAAAGGCAATAAAAAAGTGAAAAAGACATATTTACAAATCTAGATATTGAAGTATGGAGATATGAATATGGATGAGTATAAATATTTTGGTGACTTCTTTACCAGGGTGAATGACTTTGGTAACACTATCATAGTCCTTGGTGAAAAGTTATAAGATTCTACTATTATTGAAAAGATATTGATAATTCTCCCAAAAAAGTTTTATACCAATGTTTATTCATTAGAAGATAGTGATCCTGATTCATTATCTATGGGTGAATTTCATAGTACACTCATCACATATTAGATGAGAAAGGAAAATGTTATTAAGGAAAAACAAAATCTAATAGAGAAATTTATTTCAAATCCATCAATAAGTAAAACTCACAAAATATTCTTCAATAAGAAGAAACTAAAGATTCTAAATCAGAAAATAAGGTTTGTTAAAATCTTGATGAAATTTAATCCTTGTTTTCTAAGAATGTGAAAAAATTTACAGGAAGGTATATATGAAAAATTCCCTTAACAATGTTTTGGATTTGTAGCTATTGTTAATTTCATTTATAATTGTCCTCAAAGAGGCGATTAATAAGAAATTGATGAAAAATAAAGTGAAGAAGAAGAAATAAGGCCAATAAGATATTGTAAGAAAAAAGGTGATATTGAAAAATCATATTCCAATAGAGTAGATAAAAATTTCTCAAAATCCAAAAGGACAAGATTTTTGTCTAATGATGATGATAGCGAGGAGGATACAAATATTGATGAAGAGAACATGTTTACTGCAATAGTTAATGAAGAAAGATTTCCTAATAGTGAATATAGTTGTTTTGATGAAGAAGAATTTGAAGTAGAATTTGTAAAGTCTGTAGAGTATGTCAGTGAAAATAATTTTATTAAAATAGTGAATGTTGAATAATTGAAAAGAAGTAGTTCTAATAAATAAGAAACTCAACTTGAAATTCATTTGAAATAGGAGTTGAAATAATGTTTGAGAAAGATTAGAATACTTGAAAAAAAAATAATTTAGAAGATGAATGTTCCTCAATAATTCAAGAAATATTTTTAGAAGATAAAAACAAGATGCTGGTAGAGATTGAAGATTTGAGAAAGACTCTTGAAGAGGAAAAGATTCATAATGATCATATTGAGTTAATGCTGAATGCTAAATAAGAAGATTGAAAACTCATCCAATAATGAATTTTTAAAGATGAAATGAGAAACATAAGTTTCAAAAACTATATCTCTGAAGTTGGTAAGTGTTCTAAAAAAGATAAACCTAATAAGGATAAAAAAAGTTACCTTCAAAGGTTTATAAGAAAGTTGGTATTGTTTTTTAAAAGAAGACAGCTGGTAAAGTTATGTATACGACCAAGACCAACAATGTTAAGAATTTAAAAGTTACAAAATTCACTCTATCCATTTTTTTTTTCAAATATTTTGAATATGGAAAAGTTTCCAATAATTCTAGTTACAATAAAACTAAAAATAAAAGAAGATTTTCATTGACAATAGAATGATTGGTGGCTTATAAAATAAAGACAATAAGGTCACTAAGAAACATATTTACAATTCCAGTTATTATGGATGTTTTAGTGGAAAATACTCTTTCTATGGCTATTACTAGTATTGTGGTGGATTTGGACACACAACTAATATGTGTTGGTTCAACAAAAAAGTTTACTATTTTTATATATGTTATGAAACAAAAAGTTTGAGGGGGATTAAATCTCCTCAATGAAAGAAGTCATAAATTTTTTTTTTGAAAAAAATGGGAATGATGGAGAAAATATTGAAAGTAGGTTCCAACTATTGGAAACTATTTGTGAAAGATGTGAACATCTTAGACACCTTGCAATATGCTGTCTTATTTTAGTACCAACTCAAAAAAAATTTCTGAATAATTATCAGAATCTAGATGTTTTGGAAGTTAAGAAAAATATATTTTCTATGTTTGAAAAGAAATAATGCTTAGTTATCTGGCCAGACCATGCTTACTTGGATAGGAAGTTAGAGTTAGCACAAAAATAAATAAAAGAAGAGGGGAAGAAAAAAACTTCCAATGATATAAGCAATGTTAAAAAAAAGGTATCAATAGATTTTGGATATGAGAAAAAAAGGTAAGGATATCAAAAGTTATTCAAATATCTCTCTATAACAAAATATAGTCTTATAAATAATGTTACAAACTAACTGTAACAAAGGTGTTACTAAAGATTAAGAAAAGTTGACATCCTCATCATAAGATTCTAAAAATGAGAAGAATGTTGTTACAAAATTAGAGAAGGATGTATATAAAGAAGAAAACAAATCCAATGAAAAATCCAAGAAAAAGAAGAAAAATTGAATACTAATAGAGGACTGTCAGTCAGATTGTTGTTTCTTAGATACAATCTAGGTTCCTCTTTCTTCACAAAATCTTTGTATATTTTTATTAACTTTTATGGAAAGTAAGGAGTGGAAATAAATAATATGGAATTAACGAATATCTTACTATTCTTATAAAAGAAATCAATGAGGTTATGAAAAATATAAGGTTATGAAAATTTGTGTTTTTATACCCCTTAACTTTATGATATGTTTGTTTAGTTGGGTGCATATTACTTTTATAAGATCTTTCCAAGATTTCCCCAGAAATTATAATGTTGAAGGAAACATGTTAAGGTATTATATGAAGGTTGTGCTATGTAAAATATTGATAACCATGATTATACAATCATGTTTTCTACATTGGGTTCCCCCATATAGACTAGGAGTTATTTAGTTAATGGATGTTTTTTAAGAAACTCATGTGATAATTTTGTTTTCCTAAAGAAGTGTTTCATGTTTTTGAGATGAAAAGTTCCAACCCTTGGAAATGATATCATTTTTCAATAATGGAGGAACTTTTCATGAAATCCCCTTTGAATTTGATTGTCAATAAAGGGAGAGATAAGAGAAAAGAGGAGATAACATAAATAGGGGGAGCAAGAAAAGAATGGAGAGAATAAAAAGTGAGAAAGTAAAACAATAACACTTATTGTTTTGAAGTGGTTAAAGTGATTATTGATAATAAAAAATGGTGATATTGTTAAGACCAAGTTGTGTTTTGGTTGTATTTATTGTCAATAGATTTGTATATTTCTTATGTTAAAGAAATAAAGTATATGGAAATGATGATGGATGGAAATCCAGATTAAAGAATTTTTTCAATTGGATCCAGAACATTTGGATTGTGATGATAAAAAGTTATAAGCTGGTGGAAATCATATTCACCATTATAATCAGGAAGAGGTTTGTTGGTGATTATTTTTGCTGCTAAAGAGGAAAAGTAAGTCACCTATAATTGTTTTTGGTGAAATTTGGATAGACCATAATATTCTGAGAATCAGATTCACAATGCTTGAAAAGTTCAATCATATTGAGGAAGAGTCTTGATGGAAGTAAAGGGTCATTTGATTCACTCTAGATATGATATGAATAGTTTGATTGTTTTGAAGGAGAATCAAAGATTGCATGAAAATTATTTAAATGTGAAAATGATTTGCTGATCTTGGAGTTCTCATAAATCATGTTTATCTAGAAAAGTTGTGATGAAATCTTGATGAAAGAAAGGGGGAGTGAAATAGATGTTGTCAATCATATTCAAATTGATCAGATTTGAATGGAAATAGAAAAGATAATAGAGATAATATTTAACATAATTGTAATCATTCTAATCATATTCATGTCTATCATATTCAAGTTAGTTGAATTTAGGACAATCGTATTCAGGCTATGTTGGAAAGAAAGATGGTTGCTGGAGTTTTGGGAAGTTGTAATAATTTCTGTTGAAATAATGATGACGCTGAAGTAGTTCCCAAATGCATTCAAAGTTATTAAGTAAGTCATGATACAAGAAAAAGTTTGTGATTGAAGGAAGTTGATGCAGTTGAATATGCTAAAACTGGTTCATCGTATTTAGTATTCCATCGTATTCACCAAAGAAAGATTTTTTTGTTCATGAGAAGTCATTGGTATCTTATTCAGAAGAGTATGTGGTGGCCTATATGAAGAAGGAATTACAGTATTCATAAAAAATGTAGTCAACCATTTGAAATGGGTTTAATTAATTTGTTTTTCATTCATGTTGGTCAAGATAAGAGATAAAGAAGAATCTGCTGGTTTATAATTTTATTCATCGTAATAAGAAAAATCATAATCATAATTAAAATTGGTATGGAGAAGAGATGAAGGGGATAAATGGATGTGTTGTTGAGGGGGATCTTGAATTTTTAAGAAGATGTTTTTATTATTAAATTGGTATAAATAATTTTAATAAAGAATTAGAATGGAGTTTGAGAAAAGATGAAAGCTATCTATTTCTTAAAAAAATTATGTTTAATTGGCTCAGAGCATCATAATGAAGAAATCAGACAAAGCTAATCATTATGGGAATCAAAATTGGATTGGTGATTAAAAAGAAAGTCTTAAGGAGAACTGAATTCATGAAGAATATTCCAGAAGAATTGAGAAGCATTGACGAAGTCAGAGATACACCAAAAACTCAAAGAATCATAAAAATTTTGAGAACTTTTTTTGGAGGGAAACCATTTAATATTACTTCCAAAACCACTCATGGATCACCTATAAATGGAGAAAAAACTATGTACTTTTTCTTATTGATGTATTATTCACAAGAATAGAGAGAGAAACATTGAATTTCTAGGGAGAGAAAGAAGTTTTCTTGTTGTGATTTGTTGAATAAGTTTCAACGGAGAGAGGTGAAAGGAGAAGTGACAATATCGCAACATTATTCAGCTGACCATCATATTCAACTATTTACCATATTCTACTTATCATCATATTTATCTGATCATAATATCAAGCTAGATAATAGGATTGGTATTACTGTATTGGGATTTCCAAACTTAGGTTGGAGTTATGAATTTTCTCAATCATATTCAGACTGTTCTATATCCATTATATTGGGAAATTGCATTTGAAGTTAGGATTGGGAAAATTAGATTGGGTAATCAGACTGAGTTCTCATTACGAAGTCCTGGTGGTTCTTACCATCTTCTGGGTAATAAATTGAATATTTTTTTTAAGAATACATTTATGAAAATTGAAGAAAAATCACAGGTAACATGTTATGTTACACCAACATTTTATTACCCCAATTGTGATAGAGGGTTCACATGCACTACTGTATTGTTTACACAGTACTACATGAGTGTAAGGGCATGTCCTACTTTTTGTATTCTACTTAAAATTATTGTTTTCTATTGTATTGTGTGGTATTCAACCATTTTTAAACCATACCATAGACATATCTATTCTTATTGAATAGTGAAGCTTGTAAATACTTGTCTTCTTATGGATTTTTGTTTGAATTGTTTTTAGTAAGGAATGAAATAGTTAACAGGAGGTGAATTTTGTTTCATTTTCAAGGAAACATAAAAGAAAAAGTATCACTGATTCACCCCTCCCCCTATTAGTGATTCAATTATCCGGACTATGCACTTTCAATCACAAGAGTTTGTAGGAATGGTATAGTATAATTGACTGTAGACTCCCTAGTTTCTATGAGGATGGGCTGATGTGGATGATGACCATGTCCTAAAAAGGGTATTAGGTTGATGTGAATTTTTTAACATCTCATGTATGGGGTATGGTTTAGGATACTTTATGAGGTTATGGCCTATGGGATAGGTGTGTGTTGTGGGATGAGTGTTTCTATGGTATTGAAAGATTGTTCCTTCCATAAATGAGGTGATGTATGTAGGTTTGGGGTTTTAGGTATCTAGGTTAGTGCATGATCACTCGATGATATTGTATGTTTATGATGTATTTAATTTATTTCATAACATACAATTTTATATGATCTTATTAATTTATGATAAAGACAAATCATTGGTTTCTAACTAGGTTTATACACACACCCTTTATAGGAATCTAGATGCATGTGTAGCCTTTGTATTGGCCATTGATTTCATATGGGGGTATGAGCCTTGCTTAGGGAAATTATTAAGGAGAAACAAGTTGGGTAAGGTGATCCTAGAAATAGTTTCACTGATTCTTCTTTTATTTATTTTGCCTTTTTTTTGTATATAGTTCTATCACATATGGGGATATTTTTTACTATTATTCTGGATAGTGTATGCCATTTTTATAGTATAGGGATGTTCTTGTTTATTGTTTTCATATTTTATTTCTACGTATTACGTTTAATATTTCTTCTATGATTGTATACTCCGATTAGATAAATATTACCAAGGGTATATCCTCCCCACATATCCACTTCTCCCACTTCACTATTCAGTAGTCACTTTCTTATGGGGAGGCATATATGTGGACTCCATGGTGTCCTGTAATGCCCCGACCCCAGCTACCCGGAGTCGGTGCATTACTTCGTAACATTGGCATGATCACAAAAGATCAAGTCTCGAAAGACCGATTAGTTTAGTAGCCTTGTAAACACTAGATACATTCATAAATGTTACATTATATCATAAATTGAAAAAATAATAACAAAGTCTTCATAGTCCACACTCATATCCTCTTTTGACAATCCCTACAGGTCATTCATAAAATACTTCTTCACATCCTGGAAAATATTAAAACATTGAAAGGGGTGAGCTCAGATGCTCAGTAAGGATAACAGTATTGCGGAAGCTTTCATAAATAAACATAAACATTTAAGGCAATGTATAACTAAAACAAAAGCTTTTTAAACTTGAACATCAACATAATATGGTAAAAGTAAAATGAGATAATTCCATTCACTTCTTCACATGGATATTCTACTAGTCGAATAATCACATGCAATATCAATAACCACTTTCATAATGGGGGAATGTATAATGCCAGACATTCTGAAACATTTTGTCAAGGCCTCAGCCAAGACGTCTAAAATGATTAAGGCCTCGGCCAAAACCATAAATCAAATTGGGAAAGGGCCTCGGCCAATTCCACGTCTAGTTGTCTCATGAGACCTACCGATGCATCGAGGAGCTATAGCGGGCTCCACCCGTCACTTATTAAGTCCAATACATTCCTCATATGAATAGGTTTAAACATATCATAAACCATAACATAATCGTATCACATAAAACATGCATAAAGGAAACATAACATTTCCACATTTCAATCACAAGATATCAATACAACACATTGATATAATAAAAACGCTTTCAAAACCATTTTCAATACCAAAATAAAAGAAAGATAAAACTTTGTATTTATTTTTCATTAAAAAAATGATGGCTTGTAGAGGAAGCCGAAACTCAAATAATGGTCACGGTGGCAGAGAAGTCGTTGTCGCCGCATAAGTACGGAAAGAAAAACATTCCCTTTTGTCGTTTAGCAAAACACTTCGTATAAAAAATTTTCCTTTTGAATAAACGTAAAAGTCAAAGGGGTTTATACACCGTATAAAAGAAAGTTGTGTATAAAACCAAATATGCCTCAATGAAAGGGGATTGAGACGAAGTCCTTAAAAAGATCATTTTTTTTAAATAAAGTACATCTATAATGTGTATTCACTATAAGTACACATAAATAATGTACAAATACAAGATAGGATATAATAATATCATGACATAATTTGAAAGTAGGAGATTAACCCAAAGAATAGAAATTGGGTTAAGAAATTCCCTTACCTCGTGTCTGACTTGACTCAACCGTTCTTTAACCTCCTGAATAATAAACTAGAGTTAATATATACCTTATTAAGAACCATTTTAAATTTCATTATCCTTTTTATATCACTTATTACAATGATATGAACATTATGTAATTATTTAAGTTAATAACGGTCGTTTTATCGATCTTTGGTACTTGAGTCGACAATAAACTTCTTATAATTACAAGTTGTTTATGTGGTAGAATATCCATTATCTCCAGAATTATATTCATGAATTATATTTCATATATATCATATATATCCAGTATATACATTCATTTATAATATTACATAACATTTAGAGGTAAGAAATGAAATGCACCGTTCATGGAGACGGTAAGCCGTACGTACGCATGAACGCTACTTTCATTTCTATTTCGTATTTAATGGAATGAAATCATAATGATATAAATGTATAATATAATTCCAGTATAATATAGTGTATAATACCATTTACTCCATCCTTTATACATCCCACATATGGCATTAACGATTCAAATCACTTTGAGGGGGCGGTAGTCCGCACTTCCTAAAATGAAATTATCGCGTTTACCCATAATGGAAATCATAAAGTATGCCATAAATGAGAAATACAGAAGTATAAGTAAAACATAAACATATTATATATCATATATAAATATAGTGACATCTTAATGGCCACCTTTGAAGGTGTTATATGAGTGTTGAACAATCATCGTTTCGTGAGGCAGAAATTCGCCATCCACAGAAACCGTATGTTCTTTAACCATTAGATGTAGGTGTGTGTAAGTTTAGCTCTAATACTTCTTATAAAAACATCCTAGTATATTTAGGATACTGTTGTTGTTACAAAAGAAATTAATAAAAAGAGTTTAGGGGGTTGGAGAAGAAAAATAAAACAAAACAACATTAGAGAAGACATTACCTCAAAATCGGGTAACTCTTTTTGATTTGAGCGAAAGGCTTCTTTGGGAAGAGTTCTGACCAAAGTGAGGCTTCTAGGAGTAAGGGAGGAAATTTGGGAGAGTATTTGGGCAGAGGTTGGCCGAGCCAAATGGCTTGAATGTGTGAATAAGGTGGGAGTGGTGGGGGCCTTTTATAAGTGGAGAGGAGGGGCACTCTTGGAAATTAAAGAAAAGTCACATTATTATAAAATGAGTTTCGGATTTTGGAGGTCCCAAACTTATATAATTAGAGGCTAAGGTGATAAGGGTTCGAAATATACCCATCCAATAGGCTTTGGACAAGTGTAAGCCTTGTATTTTACATTATCTTCTCATTTTATTTAAATCGTTAAATAATGAGGTCATCGCTGCATCATCATGATGTCATAAATAATTTAATTTATATAATGTCTAAAAATTATAAAAAAACTACTATGATGTAGGAAATATTTTTATCTTTCCAATTAATATTTATAGTCAAACATATGACTTGTATAACCCCATGTAAAAATTGTTTTAGTAAAACATTTCATGTTTGTGTCATTTTTTACTTTAACATTAAATAAAAGGTATTTATGTCATTTTCCAACTAAAGTGGCTCCATGGGGTCCCCAGGTTGACCCATGGATTTTCTTGGTCGGCCATGGCACATCCAATGAGGGTAGGACATGTGTCAAGCTCATCTCATATTATTAAAACATTATTTTTACCTTAAACTACACTAATTACCTCTAATCGCGATTAAGAACTTAAAAGTTACTATTCAACAAAAAATTATTTTAATCTCATTGAACCACATTTTAATTCCTAATGAAAACCATGTATGTCGGATTTTCGAAATTCAAATCACAGAAGTGGTAATGTTTCATTTAAACGAAAAATCAGTTTTTTAACTACCACTTAGTGGTTTCACTATTCATCAAAAATTGAAGTTTTTCAGAATAATTCCAAAATTTCACCCTAAGCTATAATTGATATTCTGAATTCAAAAATGATGTCTATTTTAAAAAATTATAAACATATAAGTTTCATTAATTAATTTTATAATTAATTCCCGCTGTCACAACAAATAGCGTGTTTTTAAGAAACAATTTATATCAAAAGATTGGCAATTGTTTATGTCCAATTTCAAAGTGAAATTAATTACAATGAACACCATTGGATAAAATGGTAAAAATATATTCTAATTATACTTTAAAACCACTCAATAGTATAATTTATCAGTATAAATTATTTTTATTAAAAAAGTTGTTATAAGTATTTTTCACTATTCATAAAAAAATTGGAAGTTCTCAGAAAAATACCAAAAATTCAACATAGGCAAATTTCGATATTACGAATCCAAAAACGAAGTCCATTTGGTAAGATAAAATTTATAAAATTTCAAAAATTAGGTATTACTATTCATAACGGCTATTTTTATTGGTTGTGGCGTGTGTTAGAACTCGAAGCTGCGTACAATGCAAGCTATTGCATTATTGAATGAGAAACGTATCATGGAAGCTCGGGGTGTTACATGTCCCCTCATCCCGGGTCAGGTGATATGGTTTAGGGTACTATAAGATAGTTTCTGAGCTATTTTATTTTGTCTTACTATTTGGGACATGGTAAAAAGGGGATAGGGTGTTCTCAAGACTTGGTATGAAACTCATGTATTGGAGTAGCAAACCCACATATTGTAACACCCCACGTTTTTATGTTCTATTTTTTTCTGAATAAATTAATTTTTTTGATGGAATGAATTGAATGATACACAAAGTTAGGATTTCATTATATACAACACCAAGTTATTCTTGTGTTATACACTACACCAATTTAATCTTGTGCTATATGCTACACCAGGTTTAACTTACGTTACATGTAACATTGAGTTTCTATGAAACAAAATTTTATTATTATAATTATTTAATCAAGACAACTTTAACCTAGCTATTAAACTTAGTAATTGGAATAGTAATAAATAATTTTTAAATATTATTCATAATTATTTTATTTAAATAAAACATATTGATAATGAAATATAAATTTTTTGGTAAATTCTATATGTTTGGAAAATAATATCTTCCCAAAGGAACTGATTTCTATGTCCTTCTATGAAAAATAATTAAATTAAATTTTTCAAAATTTTAGAAATTAAAAATGATAAAATAAAATTAATTTTTTAATTTATATTTTCAAAATTATATTAGGGTTAATTTTTTGGAATAGTCTGAAATATTTCATTTTTGGATGAATAATAAAAAATAACAAATTTTAATTGAAAACATCGTTTTTGTATAATTTATTTATATAGTTAAATTATATATGAAATTGTTTTTAAAGTATAATTAATGAAATTATACATTAATAAATTAAATTTAGGTTATTGGAATCAATTTTTCTTTGAAATTAGATATAAAAACATTTCAAGTTTTTTGAATATTTTCATTTTAAAACCCCACTGTTTCATCCCATTTGTGGGATTAAATTGAAATTAATTTATGTGAATTATATGAATTTAATTTGGAAAAAATTTATTCTATATTTGGAATCATAATAATTTTATGATCTAATAATTCCAACATAATTTTTTACTAAAACTATTAGTGAAAACAGTTAAAATTAATGAAGATGATTAAGATAAGAACAAGTTTACCAAATGACTAATCTTTAAAATTAAGGGAAAAAATGACCTAGAAACTTTTTCAATACCCATTTTATGTTTTTATTTGTACCTTAAACATACATGGGTCAAATTTGGTTTATTATGGAATATTTTTTTTATTTAAAAATGTGTGTACACCTAACTTCTTAAAAAAATGCCAAGTGTGTCCTCTCCCCCACTTATAAAAGGCCACTAACTCCATCCCTCTATTCAGACCTTCAAAACAAATTGGATAGTAAAATACCTACCAAAATAAATTATCCACTTCCCTCATATGATCTTATAATCATTTCTTTTAGCATAAATCAAACCAAGGAAGTCCTTTGGTGCAATCCAAAATGAGATACTTGAAGAAGAGGTAACATTCATCATAAAACATTTTTCTTTTATTTCATTCTAAAACCTCTTAATTTTTTTATCAAGATAATATAATTAACTCATTATATTAAATTTATTGATATTTATTTTATTTTAAGGGTATTACCTACAACCACACACACTTCCATCAAATGGGTTATGTAATCATCATTCATGTGTACAGTGGACTACCACCTCGTGGACCGATGCCATTCATTTCTCTATTACCACCTATCAAGGATATTAATAATGATTTAAATTCTATTAAACTTTTATATTTTATATTTTTATGATGTTATTATGATTCTATAATTTTTATATTACATATACCTTAATGATTTTCATTTTTCAAGAATATGATAACGTCGATCATGTGTATGGAGAACTATCGTCACACGAAGCGATGTGATTCATTCACACTTTACATGGAATTTTTTAAGGATGTGTTTAAAAAAATATGTGATAAATATGAAATAAAAATAATTCTATAATTATAATATATCATATACTTTTCTTTTAATATGATAAGAAAATGGAAACAATGTTCATGCGTACGTACAACCTACCGTCTCCATGAACAGTGTGTTTCATTTACTATCACTAAATTTTATAGATTAATATAAGTACATATATAATGAATTTATATGATATTAATATAATATTTATAATTATTTATATACTTATATCATGATTAAAGTAATATTACAAAAAATACGATGAATCCAAACATATACGAAAATAAATCGATTATTACCCAAAAGGTAACTTTAACATGAAATTGTTAATAAATAGGTAATAAAAGGTCATAATGAAATCATATATGTTATAATATAAATGAATTTGTTTCTTTAATATATTTTTAATAAACTTATATTTATTATAAATGAGGATTTAATGAGCACAGTAGAATTCAATACTTAAGGTAAGAGAATTCCGTCACACTTTTATTTTCATTGGGAAATAAGCCATGTTCACCACCTATTTCTTATATGTGGTGTTTCTAATGAACATGGATTTTATTTTATATTTAGTATATTTAAAATTATTTGGATTTATATATCCATTTTATGGTTTTCTATTTCACGGGGTTTACGGATAAAACGTTACAAATGAGTTAAGGGTTGTTTTGTCTCAATTTTCTTTCTTTGAGACATACGTTATTATATGCATCTATATATTTTCATGAGGTGTATATATGTCCCCTTTTACATTCAATATCCTGATTTTTTATCCTAATGATATTTAATGTTTCATTTTATGTTATTACTTCATGCTATTTATTTAAAAGTTACCATAGTGTTAAGAGTTTATTTCTACAATCTCATTGTTTATCGATATTGATTAGGATTTTGCATCCAATGATGAAATATTATGATATATCTCCCAATAATTCTCATGAATTTTCTTATCCTATAGTTATTCCTTATATATTCAATTAATGGTACAATTTTTACACTTTATGGTACTTAAGATATTTAATAAAATGTTTTATGGAAAATATGACTTTATTTCTCTCTTTAGTCAAAAATATATTTTCTTTGAAAACCATATTTTACAAAAATATTTTCAAAAACGTTTTTAATATTTTAAAAATGATTTATTAAATATTTTTTACTCATTTTATCTTTTAAAAAAATATTTTTAATGGAATCTTCTAGCTGTTTTTCGATTAAGGCACTTTTATAAACTTCTTACAATGTAAAAAGGAATGTTCGTTTAGCATTAATGACATGTATGAATTTAATTACAATCATGAAAATAGTTTCTTTGAAGATTTCTTTGAATAATTACATGGTTTTTATTAAATAAAACATTTTTCCAAATATTCGGTAAATTAATTTTTGTTAAAGTTGTTTTCAAATAATTTTTTTTCAGGAAATGTTTTATATTTTGAAAAATAGTTTTTCAAAAAGGAAAGAATATTTTCCTCAAGAAATGTTTTCAATGATCATTCAAAATTATTTTCCATCTAAGATGATATTCATTGGTTTTAATCTTACCTTACTGGGAATATGATATAGGTATACCATTCATAATCTTTATCTAAATGGTTTATTTTTTGAAGGTATGATGTTTATGAAACCTGTATATCTTCTACAGGTTATATAATTTTGGAACTTTTTTATTTTCTTGAGTTATGCTATGATTAAATGATTATGAAACATTTTTATTTTCCATAGGTTAAGATATGATGAAATTGTTTTGATATCCATTTCATTTCATGGGTTATGATATTATAAAAGATTATGATCATCTGAAACACATATTTATGATTTCATTATGTGATGGGTGAGACCTATATCTACCTCCAATTTATTGGGTAAAGATTTATATCTCATGAGATAGACTTGGATATAATGGTGAGTGAACCTAGTTCAGTAAAGAACTTTGTCCAC
Source organism: Viscum album (assembly GCA_963277665.1). Taxonomy (NCBI): domain Eukaryota; kingdom Viridiplantae; phylum Streptophyta; class Magnoliopsida; order Santalales; family Viscaceae; genus Viscum; species Viscum album. The sequence continues at coordinate 324,398,765 of OY728132.1, forward strand.
TAAGTTTTTCTTGGGATTGAACCTTGACTACTAAGATGTTTTGGGGAGTAAACCCATTCCCCAAGATTTCTTTATCAGTGAGCCCTAACTACTATGGAAATAATTTATTATGTTTATCTGTTTTCCATAATTCCATGCCTTATTCCAATGTTATGCTCACATGTATTATTCTCTTTGATTCCTTTATGATTCATGTCTTATGAATAACAATATTTATGTCATGAAATAAAATTATGATCTTTGATTTTAAGGGTATAATATTCTAATGTTCTGTTCGTTTTATCATACCCTTATGCTCATGATTTTTCTTACATGTATCCTTTGTTTACCCTTATTGAGCATATAATTTAATCATTTATTATGTTTCATTTCCCTAGGTTATGAAGATATGTATTATTTATGATGTGTCTAATAAGGCTAAAAGTTATAAATAATGTAGTGGGAGATGATGTAGTTCACTTATGGACCAGTGTTTAGGTTTCTATGTTTCCAAAGGCACTAAAATAATATGGTGTTTGGGTGTGAATTTTTGTAATGTAATGAATATTATTTAAAAATGATATAATGTATTGTATGTTAAGAATGAGTTATTATAGCTGGTATCAGAGCAATTATTAAGTTAACCTTTGGAAACTAGGATGAAAAAATATGAGAATTATCTATAAGGACATGTCTAAGGATAAGTCTAAGGATGAGTCAAAGTATAGAAAAATTTCATGGAATTTTGGTAAAGGATAGAGAAAGTTATCTCTAAGAAATTACATCACTGTCTAGATACATCAAGTGGATGCAGCTTTGGAACATATGTACATAGGGGTAACAACCCTGAAAACATCATTTTGATATAGACTTGATCAAGAACTAGTGTATGATAATGATCCTTGCAATATGCCTAGTTTGACACTCCCACAGGATATTCTTTAGGAATTCACAAACTCTTTATGAACCATCATGAAGGATTTAAATAGATTATGACTATGAATGAACTATAATGAACCTAATGTGTTATATATTAAAATAAGGTGTAATTATTTTGACATATTATAAGTGTTTTTTCATGATTATGAGGTTCCCCACTATGATTAATTTTTTTAGACTATGTTTTCTTATTTTAGTCATTGGTTATAACCTGAAGGAACCATGTTAATGAAGAATGGGGTGAACAATGTAATGATTTTCCTTCTAAGAAATCGAATTTTATGGGTGGATAGAATGGAAATTCTTATTATTATGTCCACACAACTTTATCAAGCTATGAGTCACGATATACTCCCAAATGAGAAAAAAGGAAAACATTATTTTGAGTACTTTATTAGGAAATGTCCACCTTCTTTTATTGGGTCTTCTAGTCCACTAGTAGAAGAGCAATGGATCAGTACCACAAAATTATATTCTCCATGATCCAATGTTTAAAATATGAGAAATTAATTCTGGATATTTGTTGCTTAGAAGGTTAAGTATACCGGTGGTGGGATCTAATCAAGAATATGAGCTAGAAATATGAAATTGACTCCATATATTGGAATGAGTTCAAGAACCTATGTTTAAATAAATAATTTCTTCATGTTCTTAATAAAAATATGGATAAGGAGTTACTTGAGTCAAATAAGATGGTTTATGAATCCATTGGTACCTATGAGGCTAATTTTACAATAATTTCATGGTACACTTCCGGAATTATCATCCAACCCAAAATTAAGGTTGATCGATTATTCAGTGGCTTAAATCCAAGTCTCCGAAGGGTGCTATCCATAACTGAATTCATTAGCTATGAAGAAATTTTCCAATATGCCATTAATGTAGAAATATAGGTTGGAATTATGCATTAGTATCATGGGTTTGATAAGAAGAGACAGATGTAATTCAAAGGAAAATCTAAGAACCAGTAAAAAAATAAGATGATATTTCCTTTATGATCAATGTGTTGGAATAATCATGGAGGAAATTTTATTAAGGGGACTAGTAAATGTTTTAAGTGTGGAAAGGATGGATATCATGCTCTTTACTGCTAAAGTGGTGGGAAAAAGTTATCGAATGATGTAAGTATAGAGAAAGCTATATAGAATGCACCACCCATACTTCAATGCTTCAAGTATAAGTAGAATGGGTATTATAGTAACTGATGTCCAAATAAAAGGGTTAATGACAATTATCAATGTCAGCAACCTCATAATCCAAGGGTTAAAGTGAAATATCATGCGATTACCATTTATGATGAGGGTATTGATAACAAGTATATTTCTCCTCACTAGTCGATGTTTATGGGAATGTGCTTCCCAAAACTCTTATTATTATCCCGCTAGTTGATTTTGATGTTATCTTAGGCATTGATTGGATTTATTTACATAAGTCTCACATGAATTTCCAAGGAAGAAAAGTATCTTTTGACATTCAAAGTGATCCTATGATTTTATACTAGTGCAATGATAAATATGAACTTATGATGGAAATTACATACATTTTATGAGCCATTATTCCTTTTTAGAGGGGTGTTTAACCCATATGGTTTGGTAGAAACAAAAAATCGAGGATATGCCTATTTTTTGAGAGTTTGTGGATGTCTTTACAGAATATGTTCCTAGTATTCCACCAAAAAATGAAGTTGAGTTCTCAATAGAACACATACCTTGTGCCACACCGATTTCAAATACTACTTATAGAATGGCTCTGATTGAGTTACATGAATTAAAGAATAAACTCTAGGAGAATCTTAAAAATGGATTTATTTTTCCAAGTGCATCACATTAAGGTGTGCATATTCTATTTTTTAATAAGAAAGATGAATCAATGTGAAATTTTATTGATTATCAGAAATTTAAGAAGATCCCCATAAATAACAAGTATCCTCTACCCCATATTGATAACCTATTCAATCAAATACACATAAGTTAATAATTTTCTAAGATTGACCTTCATTCATGATACCATCAATTGAGGGTTAAGAATAGGGATATACCCAATATAGGTTTCTATAAAAGGATTGGATACTATGAATATATAGTAGTGCCTTTTGGTTTTATGAATGCTCATACTATCTTCATAGATTTAATGAATAGAGTCTTTAGAGATTACCTCGATCTATTTGTGGTAGTCTTTATTGATGACACTCTTGTTTGTTAAAAGAGTAAGGAAGAACATGAAGATTAATTTATAATTTTACTAAATACCCGGGATAAGGAGAAACCATATTAAAAATTTAAAAATTGTGGATTTTGGAAGCAATAAGCTTCATTTTTGTGTCCCATAATCTCAAGAGAGGAAATATCCGTGGATTCATCAAAGATGGAGGTTATTGAATTTTGGTATAAACTAATAAAAACGACTACTATATGAAGTTTCCATGGTTTGACTGGATATTAATGATAGTTAGTGGGTAATTTTTTTTTAACTATCTAATCCTCTAACCAAGTTAAGTTAGAAGGGGGAAAGTTCATACAGATAGATGAATGTGATGAAAAATTCAAGGAACTAAAGAGAAGTCTAGTTATCTCCCCTTTTCTTACATTATCTTATAGTGGAGAATGGTATGTAATCTACATTGATTCATATAAGAAGGTATTGGGATGAGTTATCATGAAAAATGGCATAGATATTGCTTATTCCTCCAAACAATTAAAGATTCATGGGAAAAATTTCCCAAATCATGATTTTGAGTCAGCTGTAGTAATATTAATGTTGAAAATCTAACATAATTTTCTCTTCGGGTAAAAATGTGAAATATATATAGATCATAAGAGACACAAGTATACATTCCCATATAAAGAGATAAATATGTACTAAAAAATATGGTAAGATTTGATTAAGGACTATAACTGCTTAATCCACTACCATCATTGGAAATAAAATAATTTGGTATACACTCTATATAGAAAGGATTGAAATTTTTTATCATAGATGAGAATTAAAAAGGATCTTATCATCCTAGACTTGAAAAGGATGGACATGAGAATCATAAAAGAAGGAACATAATCAATCCTTTCACAATGGTTTTCCCAAACATCCCTTCCAGATAAGATAAATATTCTCAAAGGGGAGATATGGAAATTCAAAATAGGGTGGAATCTATAAGAAAAGAGAAATAATCATAGTTCAAAATTAATGAAGAATGAGTTGTAATATTTGGTTCATGACATTTTATGCCATAAAATCCTAAGTTAAAGAAGGAGCTATTAGATGATGCACATAACTCAACCTTTTCCATCAGTCCAGGGAGTAAGAAGATGAATCGAGATCTCCAAGAGAACTATTCGTGGGACAATACGAATAAGGAGATCGTTGAATATACATCAAGGTGTCTTGTATATTAGTATGTAAAAGGTGAAAGGAAAAAATACAAGGGGATGATGCAACCATTACCCATAACTACATGGAAATGGAAAAAAACCATTGATTTTTTCAATATTATTCCAAATACATCAATAGTAAATAATTATATATGGGTTGTGGTGGATCATATTATAAATAATGATCACTTTATTTAAATTCTAGAGGACTTCTCACTCGACCATCTTGCACAGATATACATTAATGAAGTGGTTAGGGTTCATGTAATATCACTATTAATTGTATCTACTCAAGATCCAAGATTTACCTCAATGTTTTGGAAGAGTATAAAATATTCTTTAAATACTAAGTTGAAATTCAACATAGCATATCTCCCTCAAACTGATAACAAATCTGATTGTATTGTTTAGACACTTGAGAACATGTTGAAAGATTTATCGATAGACTTCAAAGGAGGATTGGATTAATATCTTCTTTTGTCTGAGTTCTCATACAATAACAATTTCTGATAAAGAATCCAAATGGATCCTTATATAGAACATTCTGGTAAGAGGTGAAGAACACCTAAATTCAAGGATGAAGTTATTGAATGAAAAGTAATGGGTCCTGAAATGGATAAGGAAATTGTGGAAAAGGTTAAGACCATTCAACATCACATCAGGGATGATCAATTTTTACATAAGATCTATGATTCAAATCATCAACGAGACTTGGAGTTTAATGTTGGAGGTAACGTATTCCTCCACAAATATCTAGGGAATAAAGTCATGAGATTTGGGAATAAGGAAAATATTTGTCCAAGATACATCATCCCCATCTAGATCCTTGATCACATTGGAGTGGTAACAAATAAACTCGAACTCCAACCTAACCTATCTGAAGTACATGATGTTTTCCATTTATCTCTATTGATAATGTACCTAATAGACCCCTTAAATGTATTGAATCTAGAGGTGGTACCATTAGAGAATGTTCTTTTATATAAATATCTTCTAATAAAGATCTTATACTATAGATACAAAGTTCAATAAGATAAGATAGTGAATTCGGTCAAAGTGCTATGGAGAAAACAAATGTTTAAAGAAGTGATTTGGGAACTAAAGGAGGAGATGAAACAAAATTAACATTATCTATTTTAGTGTGTGAAATGAATATTTAAATGGTGTAATTTATAAAAGGGTGAAGATTTTAATGACCCAAAATTTTATAAATAAAATCCCTTTTGAAGTAGATCCCCTATTTTGTATTATGGTTATATAAAACATATGAAATGATTTTTGTTGGAATATTATATATTATAAAATTTAAAAGACTCTTAAGAATCATAACCTTTGATAATATAGCTATTTAACAATGATCATATTATTATTATAAATATAGGGTTTTGATAAATCCAATTGACATAAACAAAGAAAGTGATGGCCTTGACTAGTAGTATCATACCCTATGAATCCAATTTATCAGAGCTTATGGGAGATATTGCATCACTGGTCTTTTCACTTGACTAGGCTGAATATGCAATCCAATAACTAAAGCATAAGAAAAACTATTTATGGGATAAGTTCAAGCTTATTGAGATCACAACCCAAACCATGTATGCCAAACCACCCAAGAAAATCTCACCATTATGCAGCTTATCATTAAGTAGTTTTCTAATGTAATAAAGGGATACATATCAAGACCTAAATAATATGAATATATATATATATATATATATATATATTTAATTTTCAATTAAATAATTGTTATATTTACTACTTATTGTTTTTACTTTGAATTTTTTTTATTTTAATATGATAAAAGAGAAATCATATTTTTAGGTAATATGAAATTTCAATTAAGACATTACTTTTTGGGGAAATCATGAATTCTAAAAATAAATGATATTTTAAAATAATAAAATTAAATAATTTTTATAAAATATAAAAGGTAATATAGTTTTTATTAATTCAAATGTAATTTTAATAACGTTTCAAAAACAATTATTGTCGAAAAAATAAGCATTTATCAATAAATATTGGTTCTTGTTTTAAAAGTGGAAATTATAATATTTAGAAGATTATTTTTAAGAAATAAATATTAATTTCGAAATAAAATTTTCAAAATTACCCAATATTGATTTTTTCATAATTTTCCACGATATTCAAATTTTTGGGTAATAAATAAATAAGTTTTATATATATGGTGTGTATTACGACATCATATTAACCCAAAAGTGATGTAATAAATGATATAAAGGGTATCCATGACAAAATATATGTTTCCACTTAAAAATAATTTGTCTTTTAGGTTATTTTATTAATTTTATAAAGCTATTATGGATCCTCCAAAACCAATATAATATTTTAAGGTTTTAAAATTACTTATGTATAAACATAACTCACTTACACTACATCAATGGTAATGTTTTATTGAGTTCATCCCTTAGAATTATAAAATGATGAAACAAAATACCATTTGAATGAAATCATGAGAAAAAACCATGGTATGGTTTGTGGTTTTGATTACATAATCATAGAGTCAAAAACCTATTTTTGGGAGATAATAGAGAACACCCATCTATTTTTCTATATAAACCCACCCAAGTTCCCCTTAATCATCACTAAAAAACATTTCATAATGTCTTTAATTTACCCTAAAATATATATATTCATCACAAGGTTACCCATGATCTCATGAAGATCCCCCAAAGCTTTTGGAATCACCCTCTCAAGTTAAGGGATCCTCTCTTTCTCCTCTTCATTCAAGAACCTTATTTATGTAATTCAATTTATCAACCAATTAATATAGATGGGTATGATTTTACACATACCTATTAATAACCTTATTATTTATAAGTGTTTATTTACCCCTTTCACTCTCATTAATCCCTACCATGATTCATTATGTACCCCCATTACACTGTCGACTTTATCCAATGAATTTTACATGTCATGTTTTTATTCATGAACCCTCCTTGATTTATGACTATTAATTATAAAAATTTCATATTGTATTATGTTATTATATAACCATAATACTACCCTTTCTAGTCCCATTTTATTACATACCCCTTTCTCTCTCATTGAACCATTTTATGAATCTTCATGTACTTTCATTAGACTACTGAAATGTTATTCCAATTTTCAATGCTGAACATTTGCGAGGTGTATAATTATACCCATTTTCACTCAAATTTATTCACTTTGTTTTATCTATATTTAATTTATTGAGTAAATCCATTTATGTAACCCATAATACTTAATCATGGTATTAAATGTTATGAAATTTGTTCTTATGTTATATGATTTATGTGGCACACTTATGAATGTACATGATATGATTATGATGGGTGCAATGAGAAAACACTCTAATGAATTGGGTAATGTTTTAGTATTCTGATATGACATATATGGTTCATATTATGTTATCCTAATCACATTATGTTATGTTGTCTAAGTGGTTAACAAAGACTTATTCTTATGATTTCATGTTCAAATTTATTTCCACATTCCCATGTTGCCTTTATGTTATCATGTTACATTATAACTCATTATTCATCTTTATTATTCTCACCCATTTTATGTCCCATTTAAATGAATATTGTATAACATGTAACACTTTATTTTGGTTATGTTTTGTTTATTCCCTTATTTTTCTTTATAGCTCATCTATTTCTTATGTATGCCCCTAGGTTATCCCAATCATTTCTAAAAATGATGGATTATTATGCTCATTTTAATGAATTTTTAAAAAATGATTATGTACCACCAATTTTTAAGTTTTTATGTAATTTACCCAATTACCCAAATACATTAGGCTTCTTGATCTCCTTGGTTTTATTTTATGTATTCCTATGTAAAAAATAATGAATTGATTTGTAATAAATATAAGGGATTTCATATTTATACAACCATTGAAAAGACTTATATCTACCAAAACTACTCTATAATATCTCTTAAACCCTCTCCCCACATCATATAATCCATTTTTACCCAAAAAAATAATCAATGGAGCTTTAAGGTGTTATCCAAGGGAGAACATCCAAAGGGATATATAATGTTCTCAACCGAGATCTCTTATTTCTTTTCTTATTCTAACACATAAAACATATTTTAATACACGATATTATGATAAAATAAGTATTATTAATATGATGTAATTTTATTATACTAATGGAATATCACTTTTCTAGCTTCCTCCAAAACAATTAAAAAAGTGAGTGTGTCATCTTTTTTACATGCAGACTATCGCCTCTATGAACAAAATGTTCTATTTTTTACATTACATACTAACATTAATGAATTTTAAAATGTATTTAATAAATAAAATTATATTTATAAAATTATTAATATTCTATTAATAAGAAATTTGTCATTAGATAAGTGATATTAACACAAAATGGTCATAGTATACTTAATCACCTAAAATAAAAAAATCAAGGAATATTTCTTATTTTGAGTCTCTTTTGGGAAAGCATATGAAATAAGATAAATTTTGAGAAATTATAATAAAAAATACATAAAAATATATAATTTTGTATATTATTAATATATTTTACAACACATTTGAACATGGTTAATATACTGAGGAAGTTTCAGAGAAATCGACTGAACCACCTCAAGTTACCATCATAAGAGAAAAAATTTAATAAATAAATAACATATGATAATAAATGGACCTTATCAAATGAAATATATATGGATAATTTTCATATTAATGTTTTAATAAACAAAATTTGATTATACAGGATGTTAGGATAGTGAAAAAAATGAATTATGACACAACATAAGGCTTATTTTCAACTATTTTGAATTCAATGAGACATATTTTATATTGAACACAATTATTTATATAATATGGTTTATTGAATACCCTATTTATTTAAATTATAATTCATATCATTCATTTAAAGATATTATATGTTCATTTCATGGTAACCCTCTTATGTCCTTTTGAATCTAACATTATAATCACTGTAAGGGTTTTTGTGTCTCTATTTTTCTTCAATATAATATGATGTATATTCCACATTTATTTAATTTCTTATGGTATATATACTATACATCTATTTATTTTTTCATAATTTTTCATGAAATATAAGGAATTTTAAAATCCTTCCCAAGTTCTACCTTCCATGGATTTTCCATTCGAAATATTATGACGTTATACAGGGTTTTGAAAACTCAATTCTCATTCATTGAGTTGTGATTATGCATATTGAAAATATTTCATATAAGTTGAGAAAATTATACACATTTATTTTCTTTAGTTTAATTTTCCATTTTTTTTATAATTTACATTTCTATCAAATAAACCCCTTTAGAAATGTCTATTGCTTCCAAAATTATGATATTTATAAGGGGTTTGGCTAAATCAATTTTTTTTCTTTTAGTTAACATAATATTCATTGAGCAAAAATTATGTAAATTTGATAAATTGTGATATTTCCTATTTCATAATATATTCTCTATTTTCTATCAGGGGAATGTTTTTTAATACAAATATTCTTTCTCGATGAATTTCATTACTATAAAAGTGAAACATTTTTAATAAACAAATATCATATCCTTTAAAGTTAATTTTCATCCATTATCATGTTTATTATTCCAAAAAACTATTTTACTTCCTTATTTTGAAATCCAAATATGTTTTTACTCATGTTAACTTGGAATCTTCATTCTCCTCTTTTCAAAAGAAAAATTTGGTCACACTTTTTATGATGTGGGTTTTCAACAATTTTTTTTCAAAATATTAAAAAGGTTTTCCATCTTTTCAGAATAAAACATTTTATCTTTCACTCCAAATTATATTTATAAATCCATTATTTATTCTTACTGATCTATTATTTAATATTATTTTTTAAATTAAAATTTACCTAATTGTTTTCACTTCACTTTTTTGAAACCATTGTGTTAATTTTAAGAATCCATTATCGACGATTATTTTCTAAAAAAGTAAAAGTTTTCTTGATGATTTCACTTCACATTTTTGATATATTTATGTACTTTTCAAGGATCCACTATTGAAATTTATTTTTAAAATTAAATTATTTCTAATTTTTTAACGTCATATTTTCTAGAATGGTTCTTCAAAGAGACCATAACTTCTTCTTTTATACCAAAGATAAAAATAATTTTATAAAAAAAATTATGATTTAATTTCAATTTTATATTTATCTCGAAAATATTTATTTCCTTAAAAGTAATTTTCAAAAATTACCCCAAGATGTTATAATAAAACGATATTTTTGGTTGATTTAATTTTGGTTCTCAACTATTTACATTCTTGAGGTCAATTTTGGTGATACCATCTATAAATTTTATGAAACATACTTTTCTTTAGATGGGTTCCTATTGATGTGATAAACTAATTTTTTAGGTGGCACACATACGTGTGGATGATTGATGTATGATGTGTTATATTTATATTCAATACATTGGTAAAATTTATATCTCATGATCTAAAAAGGTTACATTGGAAGATTATCCCAAGACAAAGCTCACATGTGAGGACTATCCCAAGCTAAAGGGCACATGAGAGGATTATCCCAATACCAAGGGTACACCTAAGGATTATACCAAGAAAAATAGTTTACATAGGTTTTATCTGAAGACTAAAAGGTTACACATGTCATATCTCAAGCACAAGAAGTTACAAGGGTTATAGACCATGACCAAGAGGGTACATGGGGTTTCATACCACAACCACAATGTTATGAGAATCAAGTGAAAATGATTTCCCTACTTGTTTATGATTTAATATGCTTTCTATTATTATAAATTTCTAGGTTTTATACTGATGATTATTCCTATTAGATAATTTTTAATTTCTTATGATTCAATACACTTTTTCCATGGTATATGTTTGTTCATTTTTTATTTCATATCCTTTTATGTTGACTTATGGATAACTATTATTGTTCCTTATTATTTTTAATAAGATATTTCTACCATGATCCTCTTTTCTCAATGATTCTTGATCTAACCCTTCATGAAATGTTGATTATATTTTCCCTTACTAAAAATTCTAGCTCAACTATTTCTTATAATTTTATTCCCCAAGTTATGAAGATGAGTGTAACCAAAGAGAAGTCTTTAAGGAAGTTCAGTGTGGTTCGTTTATAGATAAATATTTACATGTTTTGTAAAATAAATTTTCAATGTAAGTTATACTCAATGAATATAATCCTGACATTCTTGGGACTATGAGATGATTAAAGAGTTTTAGTGTTTATATTATGGAAATTTTGTAAAATAAATACATGTTCATCTCACTTTGTTTCAAATCTAGTGTTTAAATAAAGTTTTTTTAGCATCTGATTTGGGAATGTGGGTCTGTAGAACATCTGTTTTCATTATAGGAGGGTTTAGTTATTTTTGAGTATTAGTGTAGTTAGTTTGGTAATTTGGATTAGAGGTATTCAGTTAAAACTATAAGGATAAGTCTACGTTTAGGATAACATCCCAAAATTTTGGTGATATTTCGAGTATTTAGTTTTCCTAGAAAATAATATATAGAAATAAAATCCTAATTCATCTATGAAAAATTAAATTTAAAAATATCAATTCCATAAAAAAAGGATTTTCTATCAATATTTGGATGAAATACTAATTTCATCAGAAATAACTAAAAAATAATAAAAAAATTATAAAAATAAAAACATAATAAAAAACTAGACATTAATTATAAAACTAAAGCTAATATATTACATGAAATTCTATATAGGAAAAAATACCATAATAATATCACTGATGTAGAGTGAGATCAAGTATAGCTGGTGGATGGAACTCCATCCCTAAACCACATGTAAACCAATGCATATAATCCATCCTCAGTACAATATATTGATTTTTTAGTGAGGTATAGATCCTTTAAATTTTGTTTTAAAACATGTTTTTTTACTTTAATAAAAGTTTATAAGAGTTTAAGGAAGGGTTTGGGATCATCTAGGTCTTGTTAAAAGCCTAGAAAACTAGTTTTTCTGGGAAACAGGATGAGGCACACAGTTAGTGCATGGTTATTGTTAACTATGTGAATTAACCATGTGGCCCCTAAAAGGATAATCATAGTTTGAAAAACCATGTGAGATTGGATGCATGATCATTCAAGAAACTGTAGTGGTTTTATAGATCTAAAATGCACAGTTAGTGTATAGTTTGTCTAACCATGTGCCTAACCATGTGAGGGGGTGGAGTCCATAGAAAGTAATCATGCGTGGAATGCATATAGGTTGTCAAACCATGTGCGTAGTTGCGCGAGGGGGTGTGTCACTTAGATAGTGGTGTCTTACTCTTGGTGCCTGATTTGGTCAACCATGCACCCAAACCATGTGACCTTTAAAAATGGGTGAATTTATATTTCCCCCTCTTTCCATTTAAATATTCTCTCATTATTTTCTATCCTATTTTATACATTATGGTATCCCCCTTCATTTAGATATACCTTCTCCCTCAAGCTAGGCTTTGAGCCTACTCCTCTATATGGACTCTGATTCAAGTTCTATTTATCAAATTAGATATCCAATGATAAGAATACGAGTCCTGTTACTTATTTTCTTTATTTAGCTTCTCGAATTTATTATTATATATATGTGATCTAACATTACCTATTTTTAGGGAATTAGTGTATTTCTTTGATTTCATCATTCTATTCCATATTGGAGTCTGATACTAAATGAGGATTCTACTAATTGTCTATGCTAGGTGGTTTAATTATTTTTCCATAAAGTTAATGTGGAATATATTATTTAATAATGTTCCACATGTTGGGACTTCTAAGAATATACCCTTAAAATTCTAAATTAATTAAATAAATAGCTAATGTCTAATGTTAGTTAGTCCTTGAGAAATAAATCCATCATCATAGGTTGTCTACCTTGACATTAATCACCCATAGGGTAAATTGTTTAAAATTCAAAAAATGATATACCTCAATAAGTAATTAAACTACCTTTTAGGACAATTTAATTTTAAATAATAAATGAGATATTTAAATGGAATTATTTGAAATTATATGACAACAATATTGGTTCTTATACTTGGATATATAATTGAACTACTTTATAAGGAGAGTTAGGATTATACCTTATTAATGAAATAGATAAATTAGATAAATGGAAGGTGAATGGTATAACCATGAAACCCAAACCTTATTTAATTATAATGTATAGAAATTACTATCGTTATGATTTTTTATAGTGGATTATTATGACTTTACATGGTGTTCCCCATTTTTAAATGTGAAAGTGTTGGACATATCACTCTAGTTAAAAACTTTTAATTAGTTTAGAATATAGAAAAAGGGGATCATTATTCTTGAAATGGAGGATGAACATGGAATTTGTTCTCCTTTTTATGTATTATTGGACATAAAGTTATTTTTATTAAGATAGGATGTTGGACATTGGGATAAAACTCATTTTATTATATTCAAACATGACTATTGAGGCACCACGTGACTTGATATTATATGGATCCTATTACTATAAGCACTGAGGACAATGATAACATGTTTTTATGGATCAGGTAGAAAACCTTAGGGTTATATTATGTAGGTATTCCCCTTTATACTTATACTTGACTACTGTTTTTGATGAAATAAATTTCCATAAAAATTACTTTTTTCCCACCACTATACACTCATGACTTCTAAAAATGTTTGGGAACATCTAGTTTATCTATCATTGAAACTCATCATCGAAAAAATATTTTTTATGGAATAGATATTTTATTTTAAATAATTCTATCCCATAGACTATTTATGATGTAATTTTAGTCTATCTCAAATAACATACCACATTTTTTTCCTATAGTGTTAATATAAGAAGAAAATGATATGTTATCTAGTATTCCCAAATATGGAAAGGTTTATATATCCTTAGAAGCAATATCTAGAGTCATTATTATCTTATATAAACCCTTAGGTATTGGTTTTAGTAACTAATAATTAAAACTGATAGGATGCTATTTATTTACGGGGTGTAACTCCCCGAGACATAAAAATATATTTTCTTTTAAATAAAAATTTTATCGATATATTGTTTAAAACAAAAAAACCAAACTAAAGTAATCATATAAATATTAGATTAATATTATTAAGAAAATTTAATAATATTGTAAAATTATAGTAAATAAAAATATTTAATTTAATTCAAAATGAACGAAAGGATTGAGAATACTTAAAAGGGAATTTTTCAATAAAAGTAGCTTTTCTTTATAGATTGTATTTTAATTTAATAGATAAATATATAAACGTTATAATTTGAATTTTTAAAATTAAATCCAATTTTTAATCTATCATATAAAATTACCTTTGGTTTTATTTTTTATATTTTCTAGTAAAATTGATTTCTAAGTGAATAATTAAAAAATATTGATTTTTTAATACCCAAATTTTATGGAATTATCATAATAAAAGTATAACTTAAAATTATATTTTTTTTATAAAAAAATATATATTAAAAATTAAAATAAATAATTTAAAAAAATACTATATTTAATTTATAAAACCCATGTTTAATTTTTTTCTAAAGGTAAGTAATATTTTGTACTAAAAACAATTTTTATCCACTTATATTAAAAAGTAGTTTTCATCACTTGTATAAATTAAATATAAAAATATATATATAATATTATATTATGTAATTTTCATATTATTTAATAATATAAATTTCATTTCTAGGCATAAAATTATGATTAATAAGATTAAAGTTAATGACCATAATAATATTGAAAGGGTTAATTTCAAAGAACTATTGTATTAATGTTGTGTAATTTTTAACTAATAAATTAAGATGATATATTTTATATAATGAATTTGATATTATTTTTATACATGTATAAAAATATAATCACTTGTTTAATTAGTAATCAATGGTATATATAATTAAGAATAAATAATGGTAGAGAAGAACATTTTTCTACAAAATATTTTTTCCATATATTAAATGATCTAATTTAAATGTAAATTTTATATTATTTAGAGATTTAATTGGATTATATGCAGCTTAATATTAGGTTTATAAAATTATAATTTTGTAATAGGGGTTACCTTATATATTTGAAAAAATATAAATTACTAAGGTAGAAACTAGTTACCAAGGTAAAACCAAAATAGTTAAATGAAAAAATCTAGTCATAAGAGACTTGAAACATGATTAAAAAATGATTATAAATGAGTGTTAGAGGATTTATAGACCTTATATTACCACATTATTCATTATTTATCACTTATGGAGCCATTTACCATTGAATATTTTCATTCCACCATTAAAAAATTAATGGGTATTTTCATGAATTCCATTTTCTTTATTTATAGAAGAGATCACTTACACTACCTTCCTATACCCATTAACATGATTTAACCATAAAATACTCTACCCTATTATATATTAAATAATATCCCCATGTACTATATTCCTTGGTCTTTCCAAAATACCAATTAAAGGTGCCTTAAGGTGTTACTTGAGGGAGAACACCCAAAGGAAGAGGTAATGTTCTATACTATGCTCTATTATTTATTTTCTTCTTATACCACCTAAAATCCATTACAGTCCATGGAAATTTGATAAAATAAATATTTTTAATATTTTTAATATTATTTATTAATGTAATATCCCTTTTATAACTTCCTCCAGAACCATTCAAAAAAATGAAAACATTGTCATACATACGTGCATACTATCACCTCTATGAATGACATGCTCTGTTTTTTCATTATCTCTTGACATGGATGAATTTAAAAAAACATTTAATGTATAACAATTATATTTAAGAAAATATTAATATTATTAAATGATAATATTTTAAATTTTATGAGTGATATTGAAAGTAAATGTTCATAGAAAACTTAACCACCTAAAATAAACATATCAAGGAACATTTCTTAATATGTGTCCATTTTGGGGAAACCTATGGAACTTTATCAATTTTGTGATAATTTAATAATAAAATACATAATAATATATAATTATAGATATGATAAATCTATTTTATAACACATATTAATATGGTCAATATATGGATAAACTTTTATTGAAATCAACCAAACCACCTCAAGTAATCGAAATAAGAGAAAACTATTTAATAAATAAATAAAATATGACAGTAAATAGACCTTATAAAATTAAATATAAAAGGTAAACGTTTTTAATATTTTTTTTAATAAATTTAATTTTGTTATTATGGATTTTTGGAACACACACAGATTGAATCAGGTACTGGGGTAAAGGTTATTTTTCTCTATTTTAAATTACATGAGACATGTTTGATATGACACAACATCATTTATTTTATATATAATATTCAATACCCTATTTACTATACATATAATTAATATATTTCATTTCATGATATTTTAATTTCTATTTCATGGAAACCCTCTTATGATATTTTGATTCTTATGTTAATATTACCATAAGGGGTTTTGCATATCAATTTTTCTTCAATGAGATATGAGGCATATTAAATAATTTTTTCCTTTATAAAGTGTATAAATTGTATATATATTTATTTTAACATAATTTATCATTAAATATAAATTATTTAAAAAAACATCCAATTTTCTCCCTTCCAGGTATTTTCAATTTTGAAAGATTATAATGTTTTAGGGGTTTTAGAAACTCAATTATCATCCATTGAGTTATGATTGTTCCTCTTAAAATTATTTCATATTAGTTGGGAAAATAAGTCTATTTGATTGAATTATATGGTATTTAACATTATTTTGTTTGGTATTACTTTTCTACTACATAAAACCCTTTTTAAATGTCTATTTATTCAATAATTATGATGTCTATAAAGGATTTTGTTAACTCAAATTTAATTTTTTTGAGTCAAGTTATTAATCATTGAACATATTTCTTATAATTTTAATAAATTATTTAATTTACTATGTCATAAGATATTTTATCTTTAATATATGGGGAAAAATATTTTATTAAATAAAATATTCTTTCTCAATGAATTTTTTTCTCTTAAAAGTGTAAAGTTGCTAACAAAAAATCTCACATCCTTAATATAGTTTTTCTTAATTTCAATATTCATTATTCCATAGAAATATTTTCCTTTATTATTTTGAAATAAAAATATGTGTTTAATCATATGAATTTAATATTCACCTTATCCTATTTTCAAAAGGAAGTTTTGGTTACTCTTTTTACAACATAGGTTTTCAAAAATGGTATTTCAAAATATTAAAAAGGATTTTCAACCTTTAAAAATAAAATTTTTATCTTCCACTTTAAATTATATTAAAAAATTATTTATTTAATTTTAAATATCAGTGATTTAATATTATTTTTAAAAGTAAAATTTTCAAAAATGTTTTCGATTCAAATTTTTGAAACCTTTATGTCATTTATGGATCCATTGTTGAAGATATTTTAAAAAAATTAAAAGTTTTCGAGATGTTTTCACTTTTACTTTTTGAAATATTATTTACTTTTAAAGGAACCACTATTAAAATTTATTTTTAAAAGTAAATAATTTAAAATTTATTTACTTAAATTTTTCAAAAATTACTTTTCAAAGTGGCTAAAACTTCTTAATTTACGCCAAATATGAAATCATTTTCTAAAAATGATTTTAAGATTTCAGTTCCACTTTCTCTTTATCTATAATCTGTTTATTTCCTTGAATTTTTTTTCATAAATCACCCTATAAATGTTATGATAAAATATTATATTTATGTGACTAGAATTTGTGTATCAACCATTTATATTATTGACGTAAATTTTGGTTATAATATATAGAAATGTTATGAAAACTTTTTTTCTTTACATGGGTTCTTAATAATTTTACCAATTATTGTATTCAAGTGACAAACATATTCATGGATGATTTATGAGGAGGTTCTTAAATTTAACTTCAATGAATTGATAAAGTTTATATCTCATGAACTCAAAAAGTTACACTAGAAGATTATCCCCATATAAAGTGTACACGTGGGTATTATACCAAACCAAAGGGTATATGGGAGGATTATATCAAGAACAAGGTTATACAAGAGAATTATACCAAACCCAAGAGGGGAAACATGTTTCAGACCAAGACTAAGAGAGTATATTGGTTGTATCCCAAGACCAAGAGGTTACACATGTTTTAGCCCAATCCTAAGAGGGTACAAGGGTCGTCAGTCCAAGACCACTATGATATCAAAATCAGATGGCAATGCCTGATCCACTAGGTTATAATTTTATTTATTCCATATTTATATGTTTTATACATATGATTATTTTCTTTGTCTTATGTTTAATGTCTCATGATTATTTAAAATTTTTCCATTATATATGTTTGTTTATTTGAAATTACATGTCAATTTATCATAACTTATGGATAACTAGTATTGTTCCATGCTATTTTTAATAAGATAGTTCTATAAAATTTATGTTTTGTCACATGATTTTGATCTAAACCTTCATGACATGGTGTGAGTTTTTTTCTTAATAAGAACTGAGCTCACCCATATGTTATGTTTCCATGACCTAGGTTATGATGTTGAGTGTAACTTATGAAAAGTCTATAAGATATACTTTTGTGGTTAGATTATAGAGAAATAATCATATTTTTTTAAAATAATTCTCTTATGTAATTGGTCCCTTAATACACAAAACCTTTAATTATTTATATTGTGAGATGATTTAGGAGTTGTAATTTTTATCTTAATATAATGTTTTAAAATAAGGATAGATTTATCTCATTTTTTATCAGATCTAGTGCTTAAAGAATGTGTTTTTAGCATCAGACCTGGGAGTGCGGGTCTGGGGTTCCTCACTTGTGAATATTAAAATACTCGATTTCTTAAAATTAAGGTATAGTTTTGATTAATTTTTTGATTCCATTAAAATTAATGTTTGGATATTATGAGAAATGTTCTAGTGTTTATTTATACTAAATTTGAACATGTGTTGTCCCTATTAAAACCCAATAGTGGTATCAGATCAAGTTCCATTTAATTTGGATTGTATTTCTATTAGATAAAAATCTAAAAAATTTATTTTTTTCCAAAACCATGACATATTTATTAAAAAATGACCATGGATTATGGTAAATATTCAGAACCATAATAATTTTTAATATAAAATGGTTGTGGTTTATGAAAATTAAAAAAAAACCATTTTATAGTTTTAGAAACATGAATCATGGATAATGTTTTTGAAAAATAGAGAATCATAAATCTAAACTTTCTATATCATATTTTAAATAAAAAAATATCTTGGTTTGTATAGGAATAAAATTTATATATGTAAATACATGATATTAAAGAAAAAACAATTTAACGGTTGAAGACTACAATTTTTTTTTGAATATGATTGAAATGATTTCTATTGTGGGAAAAAATGTTATATACTTCTTTATTTGGGAATTTATTATCCTATGTAATGATCCACACTATATTGGGTAAAGAAACATGATATGGTTTTTGGACTTATTAAGAATAATAATATTTTTTAAAATTCTTTAAAAATCATTCATGGTGTGGACTTAAAAGTTCATGCTGAATCCAAAGAGGGATTTAAATTGTACAAAATTATTCTCATGGATTATTTCTATGTTAATTGTTTATTTAAATTTTTTATGCTTCTAATTTTAATAGAATTATTTTGTGTTAAAACTGTGAATTAATATAAATTATAAATTAAATTTTAATATTATATATTTAATATAGTTTATGCAATATTCATTAATTATAGTATAAAATTTTTATATTAAATTATTTATTTTATAAATTTATTTAAACTAATACAAAAATGTTTTGGAAGATGTTATCAAAGTTTTAAATAAATATAATGTATTTGATATTAAAATAATGTAAATTTTTTACATTGTTAATATAATGTGTTCATATAATATGAAATGAAAAGGGTTTATATTTCTTATAGAATCATTCATTTTAATATGAAGGGGTTCATATAAATCCATGTAAATAATAAAATTTGAAATATTCATATTTATAATATAAAAGTTTAGTATTTATATTTATATATTATTGAATTTATATCAAAACATGTTTTAATTATAAATTTTTAATAGTTTCATTTGTTTATGAAATATTCATAAATGTATGTCTCATGTATATATATTTAAAATGTTTATATACTTATTTATTCCCTAATTGTTTATTATTTTTGAAAAAAAAGTTTTTATATTATAAATGAATGTCTTCTTTTTTTTATATTATTTGAAAAATATTCTATAAATGTCATGCATAAAAATTTTCATGCTAGATATGGAATAAGATTTAGTTTCATTCAAACAAAAATATGATTTATTTTTTGGGTTATAAATTCAATAAAAAATATTGGTTAGGATTTATACATATTAGGAAATGATATTGTATTAGAATCTCATTTTATCTTGAGTATTAATCTATAGATTTTGGGACTTTGGCTGAGACTTCTCGTTGGACTGAGAGCTTAAGTCCTTTTATTGGAAAGTGGGAGTCGAATACCCACCATACCATAATTTTTCTTGAGTGGATTTTGGTTTTGAAAAATTATAAACCCTTATGATTTTGTTTTATATACCTCATGAATTTTATATGGTTATATGTGTGTGAATATAATTAGATATTATTTTTTTATAAGTATCACAAATCATTAGTTGTATAAATTATTTTACAATAATATGTTTTGAACATATTAATTTAGTTGAATGCATTAGATACAACCACCAAATTATTAAGATCATTCATTCATGATGGGAGCATATGGGATAAGATAGTGGGATATTAAATAAACCCTCAAAATAATAAGTGTAAGATTCCTTCTAAATGGAACACATGTTAAGACCTTAATCACCAAAATGGGAATGTTCATAATACTTTTAGGTGCCATATATTATCTTTTTTAAGACATGGTGGATGTGGTTAAACCAAAATTTAGGTAACCATATCTCATTGTGAGATTTAGGTTACACTTATCTAGTAAACCCTAAAATTTATGATACTAGAGGAATGAATATTGGATAATATATAATATATATTTAGGAAAATATTTATTAAATAAAACATCCAAGAGTCATATATGATATGATAAAATTGATAGATAACCTCAATAACTTTGTTTTGAGAAGAACATAAAATCAGACTCAAATAATAGTGAAACATATATCTCATCCCACTAATAGATATGATGTAAAATAAAAGGATCATTTTTAGTGGAATAAA
Source organism: Viscum album (assembly GCA_963277665.1). Taxonomy (NCBI): domain Eukaryota; kingdom Viridiplantae; phylum Streptophyta; class Magnoliopsida; order Santalales; family Viscaceae; genus Viscum; species Viscum album. Next base: position 324,420,197 of record OY728132.1, read on the forward strand.
TGATTTAAAATGAACTAAAAAAGAGAAATATATAGTAAAAAAATCACGAAGTAGTGTTATTATCCATATTGTGGTTTATGCTAAAGTAAACCACAACATAGTGAATTTCACTATGTCATGGTTTAACAAATTGTTGTGCATACACTATACAATAATTCATGTGTATTTATATGTCATACATATCAGTTATCATAATTGATTATATCATCATTTTACGATGTCTACATATATTCAAATGTATATTTTAGTTATTTAAATGTTAAAAAATTAATGGGAATTTCAATCAAAAGTTATAGAGGGTTGTAATGTTTTTAAATGTTTCAATTATAGTTGAATAGTTTTAATATGTTTAGATATCTTAGGAGTAACCATGGTGGATATATAAAGTGATACAAGCCTCGTGTAATTGTTATAAACATGTGTTTCTAAAAAGTGTTAGGAGAAAATCAGATTCATAAATCTCATTCTCTTATTCTCCTTAAATTTAAGGTTCCAACAAACTCTGGGGAGGAAGGAATCCTACCTAAGAATTGGGAAATTCATACAACCCATAGTTTTCTAAAGATTAATTATTCCTTTGGATAATTCTTAGTAATATTAATTAATTGAATTAAAAAAGAAGAAAAATAATCCAATTTTCCTCTAAGAAAGAGGTATGTTCTTTATTTATGTTTTATTCAATTAAAATAAATAGTTAGAGCTTGTGGAAAATGGATTTATTTTGTTTCTACTATGTTTAGATAATTATTTTACCCAAAAAAACCCATTAGTGGTATAAAATATACTTACATTACATTTAGATTATATTTTTAAATGGATGAGGAATATGAAAAACTATTATTTTCTAGAACCTCTATGTGTTTTATAATAAACATTTATAGCTCATGAATATTTTCACAATCGCTACATGATTCTAATAAAAAATATGGTTCATGAAATTAGTAAAATTACATCATGATTTAATAAAATAGGTAATGAAAATAGTTTTTAGAAACAAATCATAATAAAAATATTATTTTTTACATTGTAATATTAGCTAAAAATGGTTATGGATTGTATAAGAATGAGATTACTATAATAAAACCATGATTCAATTGAATAAAACCACATTATGGTTTCAAAAGTATGAAATTTGAATGCTCTACCTCAAATGGATTCACCCAAGGGAAAATGTGTTTCTCTTATTAATTATATTCACGTGGGAAGAACCATGTCATGGTTCATCATAAAACATGAAAAGGTTTTATGTTTTATAAAGAAAAATTTCTTTTATAAAATTCATAAAATATAAATGAGCATTGATATTGTAAAAAAACGTTTTAATAGATGTGGTTTAGGTTTAAATTAACTTAATGGTTGGTTAATTTATAAAGTGTTACAAATTGAAGAAGAAGGTTATATTTTAAAGAGTTTATATTTTTTTATAAAATTTTCATAATATTATGGTTTCTAAGGACCAAACAACACAAGTTCAATATAGTGTAGAAAATTAGAAACCTCAAACCCAAGATAACCATTCTATAAAAAATCAAAAATAGGTGTACATAAAATTAAGAACATATACCCTACTCTAAGGTTGGATGAAACTATAATTTTTGATTTTTTTCATTTGATGAAGAACCCTTAGGAACATTCAAAAGACTCTTACCTTAGTGTTGTATCAACAGATTGGATAAATAACCCAATTATTATATGAGATCCTCCATATATCACATGGTATACTAGTATCTTAGATGGGAAAGGAATGATAAGGAGAGATAATTCATGTGGAAGAATTTGGTAGTGAGATCATAAGAAAGGATATCATGAATGAAGACTACATCTCAATGCCTTGGCCTTCTTATATTGCCCCTGAGAATGCTCTTATAGTACACAAGAATTTATCATACGTTATAGAAGTTATAAGTAAATAAAAATGATCATAATACTTGTAACCCTATCACCATTAAAATTTTCTCCCATAAGTTTCATCATATGAAAAGTTTATTAATGATGTCTTACATAGATGAGAGAGTTGAATGTTAATTATTAATATTTATTTGTCTCATCAATCATATAATAAATTGATTTGTATCACAACTCTTGTTTTATACTTATATCATACAATATGACATTGTTAAAGGTAGTGGCTATGATGTCACTATATTATAAGCCATAATATACCCCCAAGTCAAATAATATTCCTTTACATTGTGCATGATATACCATAATAAACCCCATATAATCTCATATTATATAAACCAAAATATATCATATATATATGTATGAATTTTAGGGAATATCTCCATCAATATACTTCTTAAAATAAAGTCTTATAGACTTTGTGTCATTTTAAATTATCTTGTATTATATAAAATAACTTGTGATTCCATATACATAAATTCTTTTGAATATTTAAAAAAAATTATAAATATATCATCAAATTGACCATGTATCCCAATTATGTACAACCTTGTGAATTTCCTTACAAAAATAATTTTGGATAAACTATAAAACACCTTGCAGAATAGATCTTTGAGTTTTTTAAAATTCAATCCCAATTCAGTCAAAAACAAAGTGTGACCCCATGGGCCTTTGTAGCATTTACAAAAAATATGAATTCTTGAATCCATAAATGATAGAAAAGATAAGTCTCTAGAAAATTATTTATACTATTCAATCTATAAAGGGATTTGGTTTAATCCCTATGTAACACATGTATCTCAATGTCTATGTCCACTAACTGCATCATATACAAGCATGCATTTTTATATGATATATTTGTCCATGACATTGAGAAACCATGGGACACAGAGTATTTCAATCTCATATAGCAACTCATATGCTCTTAATTCTCTAAGTATAAACTGACCAGGTCAATGAACACATTACATGTCATTCGCCTTTATGGATGAGCACATAAAATGTCCTTAATCTAATAGATAATAACGTCTATTGTCTTATCAAGTTACAATTTTAAACTCCTTTATTATATCTCAACCAGGGGCCTAGATGTCACACTCTTTATATGTGAGAAAACCCCATCTTGGTTAAGCTTCATCCAATGAAATGATCAAAAACATACCTAACCACCCCCTAATAAGACAAACATAAATTTTTATATATTAAAAGTATCAAATTATAAAGGTTCTCATGCAAGGTATATTTCCAACCTTAGGTGTGGTGAAATACCAATAAAAAAACATCACAACTACAAAACAAGCCTTTAATAACACTAAAATTTTCCATTGTCAACACAAAAAAGTGTTAACTACCAGAGAAAGATTTAAATCCATAGGCCTTTATCAGTGCTACAAAAAGAACTGATAAAGTGTTCCTTTATGTGCATTTTTTGCATTAATAAAGAACCCCCTTTAAATGTGCCTTTTTTAGCACTGATAAACATGGTCCTTTATCAGAGCTAAAAAAGTGATCATAAATGGACCCTTCATCAGTGCTAAAAATTTTTGATAAAGGGATCCTTTATCAATTCTTTGAATATAACTAATAAGTGATAGCTTTATCAGCACCTTTAATAGTGCTGATAAAGGGTCATAATGCATTGTGCTCATAAATTTATTGCACACTGTAGTAGAAAAAACAAAATAAAAAAAACTGATTACAAATATAGAAATTAAATGAAATAAAATTCAAAAAAAGAATAAAAAAAAAAATATATTATAGAAATTTCAAACATAATTTTGTAAAATTATATGAGTAATTACAAATTATCATAGAAATTACAAACATAGATGTTCTTTTTTCTTTTTCCCTCGACACCCAGTCATGCTATATCTAAAAAAGTACCCAATCTAGATCAAAAGAATAAATATGTATAAGAAAAAAATTATTATGTTAGTAATATTAAAAAAATTTAACTGAATGTTTCAATTTTAAACTAATATTTGTGTTATAGAAGGGGAACTATGAATCCGATTGAGTTGCGGTTGATTCTTTCATACCACACCATTTCTTGTTTGTCTTCAAGAATTATCTCTATGAAAAATAACTTAATAAGTATAAGATAAAAATGATAAGTAAATCAGTTATTTAATATAAGATAAATTTATGAGAAAACAATCAGATATCATTTTCTTGGAAATGTGATGCATTTTTAAACTAAAATGGAACTTATATATTGAAAACACACACTTTGAGTCATACTGAACACATAGCATGTTAGATCAACATGTATAAAATTATATATTCCACAAATGAATTTTGGATCATTTTAATAAATTATTAAGATAATATCGATGATTATTCTCAGTTTTGAGTATCTCAGTTGTGTTTTTTTTGAATTTCATTTTAAACTAAAAACACCCACTTTGAGTCATATCCATGAGATCATGTGCTAGTTTGATGTGAGACTGATTCATACAATTCATAAATGTATTATGAATAATTGTAGTAAATTATCAAGAAAATATGAGCATGTTTGATTATTTTTCACTGAGTGATACACTTTTGGAACTAAAATGTTCATTTTAAACTGATAATGGACACTTTGAGTCATATCAGACACATAATGTATCAGATTAAGGTGTAACTGATACCAACATGTCAAAAATGAATTATGGATTGTTTTCCTAATGTATCAAAACACCCTAAATGATTTTTATCATTTTTTGAGCATGTCACTTTTATTTTTTTCTAAAATGAATGACTATTTTAAATAAAAATACACACATGTAGTCATACTGATCACAAAATGCTTTTGATTGATGCGAGGATGATTCCTACAACTCATAATGACTTGAGGATCATTTTCATAATGTATCAAAACAATAAAAATGAATTTCATTGGATTTTAGTATATCACTTGTATTTTTTACTAAAATTTAATTTTAAACTAGAAACACATAGTTTGAGTCATACCAATCACATCATGTGTCAGTTCAACATGAGACTGATTCCTATAAGTCAAAAATAACTTATGAATAATTTTCAAAAAATTTCAAGACAATATAAGTGTGTCTTAGCAGTTTTTAGTGAGTGACACACTTTTTAAACCAAAATATCAAATTTAAACTAATAATGGACACACTGAGCACACTGTGCATCAGATTGAGGTGTGGATTACTCCTACATGTCATAAATTACTTATAAATCATTATCCTAAAGTATTGAAACAGTCTAAATGAATTTTATCACTTTTGAGTATGTCAATTGTCTTTTTTACTAAAATTAAAGTCAATTTTAAATAAAAAGACACACTTGGAGTCATATATGGTGCACCGGTATTGGATTTGGGTGTGACTAATTTCTACACATTAAAAATGACATAAGGATCATTTTACTAATGTATCAAAATAATATGAATGAGTTTTCTTAGTTTTGATTATGTCTCCTTTCTATTTCATTAAAATTTATTTTAATTTTAAATAAAAATACACACTTGGAGTCATAGTGGTGACATCATGCCTCAGATCAAGGTGTGGATAATTCCTACTCATCAAAAATGGCTTTTGGGTCATTTCCCTAAAGTATTGAAATTTCCCGAATGTGTTTTATTGGTTGTGAGTATGTCACTTTTATTCTTTACTAAAATAAATGTTCATTTTCAACAAAAAGACAAACTTGGAGTAATACTAGTCACACCATGCATTATATTGTGTTGAGGATAATTTCTACATGTCAAAAATGACTTATGAACTATTTTCCTTATGTATCAAAACAATCCGAGTGTGTTATTTTAAAATGGAAACAAAAACTTTTAATCTTATTGGTCACACAATGTGTTATTTTGATGTTATATGGATTCATACACATCATAAACGACTCTTAAATAGTTTTCATAAGTTATTGAGAAAATATGAGTACATTTTATTTGTTTTCAGCGAGTAACACACTTTTTGACCTAAAATCTAAATTTTAAACTGATAATGAACACCTTAAATTATCAAGAACATCATGCATCAGATTTAGGTGTGGATTATTAGTACACATGGAAAAGGACTTATGGATCATTTTAATAAAGTAAAAAACGAATATGAATTTTTTTATCAGTTTTCAATATGTCACTTGTATTTTTTATTAAAATTAATGAAAATTTTAAATAAAAATACACACATGGAGTCATACCAGGAACACCGTGTATCATATTGAGGTGAAGATGATTCCTACATGTCAAAAATGAATTATGGATCATTTTTGAAATGCATGAAAACAATATGAATTATTTTTCTCAATTTTGAGTATACCACTTGTTTTTTACTATAGTTAATGTCAATTTTAAATAAAAAGTCACACTGAGAGTAATACCAGTAACATCATGTGTCGGATTGAGGTGAAGATTATTCTAACACATCAAAAAATATTTATGGATTATTTTCAAAAATTATCAAAACAATCCAAAGTGTGTTTTCTAAGTTTTAAGTATATAACTTGTGTTTTTTACAAAAATGTAATTTTAATTTAGAAACACATACTTTGAGTCCTAAAAAGCACATCCTATTTTAGTTTTACATGAGACTGATTCCTACACATCAAAAATGACTTATGGATTATTTTCCTAAATTATAGGGATAATCTGAGCATTTTTTCTTTGTTTTTAGTTTGTGAAACCCTTTTGAACTAAAATTTTAATTTTATAATAATAAAAAACACTTTGAGTTATACGAGGAACACCATGTATCAGATTGAGTTGAGATAGATTCCTACACATAAAAAATGTTTTATATATAATCTTCCTAAATTATAAAAATAATATGAATGTGTTTTCTCAGTTTTGATAACGTCAGTTGTATTTTTTAGTAAAATTAATTTCAATTTTAACTAAAAAGACACACTTGAAGTCATAATGGGAACAATATATATCAGATTGAGGTGATAATGATTCATACACATCCAAAATGACTTATATATAATTTTACAAAATTACCAAAATAATAATATTTTTTCTTAGTTTTGAGCACGCCACTCATGTTTTTTTGTTAAAATTAATGTTAGTTTTAAATTAAAATCCCCACTTGGAGTCATACTGGAAAAACCATGTGTCCTATTGTGGTGTGGCCTATTCTTACACATTTTAAATGACGTATGGAAAATTTATATAATATATTGAAATAATCGGAATGTATTTTCTTAGTTTTTTATATACGATGTATGTTTTGAACTAAAATATAAATTATAAACAGGAAACATAAAATTGTAGCCATACCAAGCACACTGTGTATCAGATTGAGGCGTGGATGAATAATTATTTGATGTTTCTTTTTTTTATTTCAACTATCCACAATAAGAAATAAAAGGGATAACATGTTTCATTCTGATAGAAGAGGAAACCCCATGCTTCCTGAAATACCCCATATAAAAGCAATATTGTCTCTCTTATTTTGGAATTTTTAATAGAGTTGAATGAAAAATATGACTTCCAAAAAATTATAGGTAAAAATAAATAATTATTAGAAAATAATAATAAGGAAACTAAATTAAAAATTGAAGATAAAATGGTGAAAAAATTAACTAAATAAGTAGATAGAATTCAACTTTTCATGATGTCTATGTAAATTCTTGACCCATTTACTTATTTATATTATCTCAGTTGTAGCATGAAATTACAAGCTCTCATAAGCACGAGAAACTTCAAACAAACCACCTAAACTTGAGAAAAATAATCCACCTTTATAATAAAATAATTCTTATATTATTAATACTATAAATAAATAAATTGAGCAAAAAATATGAAGCAATACCTTAATAAAATGTCAATTTTAAACTAAAAACACACAATTTGAGTCATACCTGGTATACTGTGTATCAAATAGTGGTATGGTTGATTCCATCATGTAAAAAACTATTGATGGATCATTTTCCAAAATTGTCAAAACAATCCTAATGTTTCTGCTTAGTTTTAATTATGTCACATTCATTTTTTAATAAAATGTCAATTTTAAACAAAAACCAATCAATTTGATTAATACCAACCACACCGTTCATTATATTAATGTACATCCAATTCATATATGTGAAAAATGAATTATGGTTCTTTGACCTAAATTTTGAAAACAATCCAATCTCAGTTCCTTGGTTTTGACTATTTTAAAACAAGGTTTAAACTAAAATGGAGCATTTCTATCTAAAACACATAATTTGGGTCATATGGACCACATAATGTCTTATATTAGTGTGAAATAAATTCTTATATGTGAAAAATGAATTATGAATCATTGTACTAAAGTTTAAAAATAACCAGATCTCGTTTTCTTTGTTTTGACTATTTTATGTATGTTTAAAATGAAACTTTTATATTAAAAACATGATCTTTGAGTCATACTGACCACATCACATGTTTTATTAATTTACAGTCAATTCCTACATGTGGAAAATGAATTATGGATCATTTTACCAAATTTTAAAAACAATCAATGTTTTTTCACTCAGTTTTGGCTATTTGATGTATATTTTAAACTAAAATGACACTTTAGTATTGGAAACAAGTACTTAAATTCATACTCACCACATCGAGTGTCATATTTACATGAAGTTAATTTATACATGTCAAAAATTTCTTACGGATAATTTCCCTAGAGTTTGAAAACAATTCAAACTCTTTTTCTTAGTTTTGAGCATGTGATGCGTGTTTTTAACTAATATGTAAATTTAACAAAATAAGTACCATATAAAAAATTATTTGGAAATTAACTAAAAAGTTAGATAAAATGATTATTAAATTAACTAAATATGTAGTATAAATTCACCTCTTAATGATTCCAGTATACATTCAGACACCATGTATTCTGACCATTCGTTTTTAAAAAAATTTATTTCCTCCATTATACTTCATCTTGAGAAATAGATAAATAATAGTATATAAGCATTATGATACCAATGCTTCAATCCCAATACATATTTTTAAGGTAATAACCCATACTTGATCATAATAATAGTATGAATTTACTTAAATTATATGTCGAAAAACATTCTGACACCATGTACGCTAACCCCACATGTCTAAAAGATTTTATTTATTCTTTTGAGAATAAATCTTATCAAAAATATTTCTAGTACTAAGAAAATATATAGAAAATATAAAAAAACAATATATTAATAAATTTTTAATGAAATTATAATTACTTGTAAAAATTTCTTATTTAGGCATGTTATCCTTTTCCCGGTTCATGATCTCTCTCATCAAATTTTCAAACATAATATCCACAATCATTTCTATTATCTTACTTTGAAAACTATAGAAACATTGACCAAAATAAGTAAATTATTTTGAAATATGTTTTGATAGTGAAATATTTCTATATACACCTTAATTTGATTTCATTTTAAGTAATCCATAGGCTTCTTATATTCAGTCACCGACTTCATGCCATGATATAGAACATATTTAACTATCCCTATCATATTTTTTTATGTTAAAACATATAATAAAAAATATATTTCAATGTTTATTTATAAAATGTTGATTTAAGTGCATTAAAAATTCACAATAAACATTATGTGTGGTCGGTTTGTTGTAAATACATGAATTGGATCCAAAAAATAAATATTTGGCTGTATCCATATTGATTGCGATCAATATCCGATGCTTCATAAAAAACAAATAAGTATCAAAATAATAATAATATATTTTACATTATTAGTTTGTAGAGTTTTACCTCTGCATTGTAGGAATACAAAATATTCTCTCATATGTTATTTTTTCTCAAACACATTATTTAGCACATATTTTTTCTTATCAATTTCTTCCTTCTCCAAATAAGTTTCTGGCTTAGAAATGATATCAGGATTAATGAATCCAAATTTTTATTAACACAGTTTTCCAATTATATAATATAAATCTAAATTCCTAAAGAAAATATGAATAGTTATTAACTTTAATAAACTTGTTAGATAATTTTTTTGGTATAATTATTATGGAAATGTACCTTATGTATTTATTCATATTGAGACTCCCGGCAATTCAAACATGAGAATTTATTTATACTATCAACAAAAAATGTGTCTGTATTGATTGTTCAAAATATATCATCCTAAAATGGAATGTAAGACACATATCAATATTTACATGTTGTCTCAACATAAATTTTAAATGATAATAAATGTCGCAGTGGAACTGACTGGGAGAAGGTAATCCTGAAAGGTCATTTTGATTTCTTGTTCGATTCACTAGATTTTCTTGATCCAACCTTTTGTTTCCCCATCGCTTTATCCATTTGTAACACCATACCTCACTTAAAAAATTTCATTAACTATTACTAGTTTTTCATATGAAATAATGGGTTAAATATATTCCTCATGTGTATTTATAATATTAAACTATTATTCTACAAAAGTTCCAATAACATCATTGACGGTTGTAATATATGAACCATCAAGTAGAAAAAGGGAAATTAGTGTTCATCTCTTGATCTACCCCAATCCCACTCTAATGTGATATTTTTTTATTTCTTTGTTATTTATATCGTATCCTAGGATATTATACACCATACCCATCAAAATAAAGTTGTGAGTGGGTATTGATAGATATAAATCACATATCAATTTACGCTACAAAATTTTATTAATATAAAGTAATTAAAAGTTGGTTGATTCACATTTTAGAGAAAGAGTAATGAAAAAATTGATTACCTTAGGTAACGTATGCGGTTGAGGGGAATGACTAGCCTAAAATCTCATGAGATTTTTTAGTTTTTGGTGTGTGAATATTTGTTCCACCCCAAGTTTTCTTTGATCCTTTCTCATATAATAGTCTACCAAACCAGATTGAATAATAATATCTTGAAATGTATCTATTTGTCCCTAAAACAAATTCTTTTTCTTATATGTACCTTATTATGGGTTTTTCTTCTTGAAATAAGTTTTATGATACACCCTAAAGCCTACTCCTCAAAGGCGACCACATTATTTTAGCTGATTCAAAACTTCTGAAAGTAGTTTTTATTTTTGTATGGTCACTACTGATTACTGTGTATAAACCCTCTAAAAAACATATGAACATAAATAGATATTTTTGGGTAGTGTTTTTGTAAATCATAATAAATTACTATTATTTCATACTTACATACGTTTCTTATACATATTTTTTTCATCAATAAGCTTACCCCCTTATTTAGGAAAACCTCTATCCATAGTACATGAAGTGAGATAAAAGTGGTTTCAGATTTTGATTCATCAATCAGCATATTATAAAATTATCATATGTTGTTTCATATCACATAAAACTTTCATTGTTGATTTAAAATATAAACCAGTTTCTTCTCTAGTAAAATTTACCCCGTCCTTGCTTTGCGATTGGGGTATATTGGTTTTGATGCATGTTCTTTATTTTCCAAAAATTATTATTTTTTCATAAATTAACAATTTTGAATAAAATTGGATAAAATAAATAACATTAAATAATAAATTATCAACAACAATGCACCTGAAATTATTTCTCATCACATCGATAGATTAAATCATTCAATGTTTCCTTTTTATAATGTGTGAATAAGTAACTGGCGGGTAGGTTTAAATTTCCATTCAACATTCCTCAAATGAAATTTGGTAATAAGAGTCTAGAAGCCTCTATGGGATTTTATGGAGGTCATTAAGACATATATATTAAGAAAATCATCTAAAATAAATGAACTATGCAAATAATAATGAAAATTAAATCAACGTTTAATGATATAATTTTTCAGAAAAATAAAGAAAGGTTATTGTAACATTAACTTTAGTCACCTACAATTTAATTAACCAATTCTTGTTTGTTGTATCTATGATATAAAATAATTACAGTTATTTTGATTCCATTATGAACCCTTCCATGCTAGAATTCAGCTTTATAAATCCCATTTCATCAATTTTCACTACACTCCTATTGTCAACCCATTTTCAATTGAAAATCAGCACTTGAAATGTTGTATAATCCAACTCTTAAATCTATTTGATAATAATGAAATATGAAATAATGAAATAAATTGTATTTTTATCCTTGGAACTACATATCTGCACCTCTTCCACCACAAGAGTAACTCCATTGTTTTTCATCATACTACAATCATCTTGTTCTTCTGTATAGAAGTTATAAACATTGATTAGAAAAACATTATAAGATTTAACATTTTCATTTTCTCTCCTAGTTATCCATAAAATTCATTCAATAATTGAATTAAAATTTACAGACAACTCCTTATAAATATGATATCAGAACCATCATATAAACTATGGATTATATATATTTGATATCCATCCTTCATCCCTTGATGGATTAAAATATTTAACAATTTATTTATGGGATTAAATGTATGGATAAAAATTTTCACTATTATATAAATTGTAATGGTGTGCTTACTCATGATATGTGATGGTAATTGTATTAACACATCTCTTATAAATACCTTTAACCATGAGGCATCTTCTAGTAAGATACATTGGGTGACTGGTGATTTCAATATCTTATATGCAATTAGTAAAAAATTCATCAACTTCTTTAATAATATATCATTCTTCAATACAAAAATCTGTATAACTTAGATTCTTAACATACCCTTTCAAATTATTATATTCCATTCAATTTTGTACATCCATATGTAATGGAAAATACCATATTGTTGAACCTCTCTAACCAAGGTAACCATAAGGTGGACCATTATATCAAATAATTATGATGGGAGGAACATTTACAATTCACATAATATGTATTCAACCACCTTATTCATGATTTAAAACTTCTTTAGGTCAATAAATTTACTACATATATCTTTGAAAAAGAAGTATATTTTTAGTTAATGTATGTCATATATTTTTAAGAAGAATCCAACATAAATCAATGAGCATCAAATCTGGCATCAAAACCCGACATTCATGTGATTTGAGTCTCTATAATATTAAATTAGTCATTGAAATGAAATTCTTGATATTTGATGAATACCCCTTTATAAATTTTACAACATTAAGGGAAATGGAAATTTTAAATTTTTTCTGTCTGGATAGAGTGTAAGCCACTTGAGGAAGAAAATTCACCCCTTTACCCTTCACCAATGTAAACACTACCCTTATCCCCATGTCAATAATTTCCAACCTATACATAAAAATATCTTTATTTTTATAGGAACATTTAGTAACATGTGAATAACACTTTAAACTAATTTTTTTTCTAGATACATGACATTAAGAAAATATAGGATGTAAAAATATTCCAATATGGTAATTCAAAGAAAATATATCTATTTTCCCAACAAGATTTCATAATGTTTTTTGAAAATGGTTTACCAAAAAAAGTGTCAATTTATTTTAAATTATTAGACAGTGGATCACCCATTAGTGTATATGGTGTTTCACCTTATTCGGTATTCCCACAAAATTTTTTCATCTAGGATTATTATTTATGATTTTGAGGTAAAAATTTCCAATTTCCTAAAAACACAGTCTTTGAGGAATGGTTCAACCGAACTGAGAGTGTGCATTATTAAAAAAAAGGACACCCCAACATTCCTTTAATTCTATAACCTAAAAAATTTCCCTAAGTAGGAAAGTCATTTATCATTATATACAACATGGCCCTCAATAAAAATCCATCACTTTTATGAGAATCATACAATCTAACACCTATATCCTACATCAATTTCAAATATTCAATTAATAGATCCAAATTGACATCAAAACCATTATCGGGTTTCTTTGGCCTAGATATAAGCAAAGACAACATAATGTATTTTCACTTCATGAATAACCATGGTGGAAAGTTATAACTTACAAACACGATGGTCTATGTATTGTAAGAACTTATATGTATAAAAAATGATTTATTGTGTCTTTTGAAAACTTAAGATAAAAGTTTCAATTCTCATTTCCAAATTCAAGATACTCGTAATCTATTTTCTTCCACTGAGGAGAATATATTAGATGATGTGGGTTCCTATATTTAATTATTGTATCTTCCTTAAATTTCAATTCTCATTTGGTTTTCTAATATCCATATAGTCTTATAAACCATGGAATGATAGGAAAGTACCATACAGATTTTGAAGGACTTGATTCGTCTTTATTTTATCAATATGCACAATTTGGGAATTTTATGAGTGATTCATGGTCCTTGAGAAACAATATGAAATCATTTGTAAAGGAATGTATTTTTAGTGATCATTACCATTGAATGAAGCATTTGTTTAACATCATATGTTCGACAAGGAATTTCATTTTCTTGTAGTATCATATCATCTAGGAGACCGAGTAGTTCTGTAAAGATGGGATTGCTCCATCTACTGATATCTTTCAAATTATATTACTTCAATGCAACTTCCAATGTTGTTTATTTTGAAAAATAGTATAAAATAGTCTCTTAGCACAATTATTTAACTTATCAAACAACTTTGGACAATCATGAATGTCATCTTCAGTTTCAATTTTTATTTCTTCCATGAGATCTCTATCATCATTTATAGTAGTATTCATATCAAATGACCCATAAAACATAGTATTATCCCAATTGGTGTGAATGTTCAATTTTTCCCTTATTTAGTCAAACATTTATAACTATGATCTTCCCCATGATAAATCAATTATTCTTCTAACTCTTCCAGACTAATTTTTCTTAAATAACACCAACATAAACATGAACAAAGAATTTGATAAGGGTTGTATACATTCTCTATTGCAAACGTGATGAACTATTTAACTCTATATTCATAATATTTTTTCATATAATTAGCATGCATCTATTTTTGATTCATATCCATCCTATTAGGTTCATAAAATGTTCATTTTGTGCAAACAAATACATAAATACACATAAGATATTCATTATCAATGGTGAATGTTATATATAATTCTAATAATGGGATTTTAATGATTTATTATTTCAAATAATTTCATAATTCTTTGAAAGAATTGGGTAATTTAATTTATGATAATAATTACCACACTATTGTAGGTGTTATCCAACAAATTCATCCAAAATGAAAACTAGTACCCGATATGGGATGAATACTTCGAATTAGAGTAGTTCAAGCAACATAAATGCATGTCTAGAAGAGATGGTGGATGGGTATCAAGAAATAAAATGAAATAATAAATATTTGATAGATGAAAATGACTTGGATGAAAACTTTCTCATTAAATCTAAATGTTCTCAGGCTGGGAGTTGGTGAAGCGTTAGAAAAAATTTCTTAATTTTTTTCCTAAAGCTGAAAAAAGTAGTAGCAATAGTATGATCCCTACAAGGAGATCTTTGATTGGTGTGATTGTGAGAAGGGTCAGATGGATTTTCTTACACACAATGATTCTGAGACAACTGTTGTGGTTTCATCATTCAAATAAAGACTCAAATTACTCCATGAAAAGGAAATTTCATTTGGTCTGAGGAATGAATTTTATAAGTGATTATCTTACCCTAAATAAATAATGGTAATTCTAGGAAAGTTTTGGTAACCATGCTTGGTGTGAGTCCAAAAAGATGGATTAGTTGAGGTTTTTTCATTTATTCACTTATTATTTAGTGGGTCAGATGATGTTTTATCGACAATCTGAGTAGATATTTAAAAGAGTGGGAAAGTTTACATGACTGTCACCTGTCAGTGGAAAAAATTTCACTTATGAATAATTCAAATATCTAGAAAAAGTTTCACGTAATTGAAATCATACTAGAAATTTTACCATAGAGAAGTATTAGTCAACCCTTAATCCTTATTTCCTTTAATTATGACATCTTACCAATGATAGGAATCCACGTCAAGAATAAATGTTTCCTCTCTCATTAATTCTCATTTACTATGATCTTATATACTTTACTTCATAAATCAAGGGATTTCATATCATTATTTCATTTATAATTATAAAATAACTTGTTAATAATGTTATTAAAATGGGGTTTTTACTCAATGGAATCACCTAGAGATATATATTAATCTAATAATTACTAATAAATATATTGGAAAACAAAATTTATTAAATGATTTGAAGTGGAATAATTATATTTTATAGGATTTGGTTTAAATTATTTTATATTTAAAATGTATTATTTTTTCAAGGAACTATTTTTCTTAAGTATTGGTAATTTTAAACATACTAAATTAAACTGATGAGTGAGGTTCCCATGGGATTAATTTATATTTTTTGTGAATTGGTTTTCAATATAAAAGAAAGCCAATGTGTTTTAAATAATAATGAAGTTTATGTTGGAAATAATTGTAAATGTAATGGAGTAATTATCCTATGTTGGGAAAGGATTTTGGAAGAGTTGGCTACTTGGTAAGAACCACTTCATTACATAACCATCTTTCATAATAACGTCTATTGGAAATATAAGTAAAACTAAAATAAAGATCAAATTTTCAGACGAACGAAATTCTATATAAAAGTTATTTTAATCCATACTAAAAATATTCCATAATCCCTAAATATGATAATAAAATATACGATCCTCAAGGGAGAGTTAGATTTCTATACCCTACATATAAACATAGAATCAACCAACCATTGGGTGAAGCCTTTTTTCCTCATTCTAATTAAGGAATCTATTGGACCCAGATTAAGATTATTTTTCAAGACACCATTTTGAAATCATTTTTCAAATCAGTCATGATTATCATAAATATTATTTTAAATAATTTCATGACTAAGACATCCATTATTTTTTTTTCATAAAATCATTACAAAACATTTTATCATTTTAAATTTAAGTCCTATTTTACATTGAATTGTAATATCATTACATTATAATGTCATAGATTTATCAAAATAAAATAAACCTTAAAATTATTTTCACAAATAATATTTTCAAAACTTATGATAGACTTTTAAAATAAAAAAAATATATTTTTATAAAAAAAATTATGATCTCTAAAAAATTATTCAAAAAACTATTTTCATCAATGAATATAAAAAATATCAAACACCAAAGAATATTAAATTTTAAATAAGTTTATAATTTATATAAAATGTGAAGAACAAAACAACAAATAGATTATCCACTATCATAATAAAATACTATATTCACCTATGAGTGTTAAAAATTTAATGGATTCAATAAAATAAAAAAATTACTATTTATATTTTCACCAATCCATAGATTCTACCACAGGGTATACATATGGAGGACTTGCATACAACTGAAATGAGAACCCCAATCCATAATATTAGCTCAATCTCTCTTAAAACATATAGAAATATTGATAATTATGATCTCTTGAGAAAGGAAATAAAATAGACATGGATTCATCAAGAGAAAAAAACAATCGAATAAATCAAGAAGATGACTAGACAAGTATAAAAAATTATAATTTTTCTCCCAACCCTTCCCCGAATTGGTAGGGAAGAAAATTAAATAATGACTAAGGATAATTCCAACAATCCATTAAGGAAATCCAAATAGGGAAATAACTACGGATGTAACAAAAATTAGGGGCCCATCCCCAAATGTAAGTCTAAATAAATATATTCTACTGGAATTGTCAGGGTATTGATAACTCTGAAACCATCACAACAACAAAGAATTTTTTACTTACTCATAATCCTTTGATCCTTGCTATATCTGAACTTAAAATCACATTTTATTATAGATTTATTTGTTTGAACAAATAAAGCTATAATTTTATAGGTGAAACTTATAAAAATAGAACTTTTGATTTCTTGTGGGTCTTTTCTCATGTATCTATAAGTAAGTTTCATATTTATAAATCTAATTCTCAATCCTTGAAATGTGAAATAAATTTACATAATGATAATTTCTTATGTACTTTTCTATATTCCAGCAATATATTACAAGATATAAGAACTCTTTGGCACAATTATGTTCTCTTAATAAAACTATTAAAGCACCTTAGGTCATTGTCAGGGACTTCAATGCTATTCTTAGACCTAGTGAAAATCTAGGACCATTACACTCAAGTAACTCCAATATGGAGTTCAAAAAATGTATTGAAAACAAACTCCTTGTTGAGATTAATCTTGTTGGGGCTAAATATACTTGGTATAGAAGACAGTATATTATAATTTTATCAAGTAAACTGGATTGAGAATTCACAAATATCCTTGTTCTCGATAATTGGAATACCATCTCCAGTATTACTTTACATACACTAAATTCTAATCATCATCCAATTTTGGTGAGCCTCAATACTAGAGACACCAAACCTATAATACCTTTTAGGTTCAATAATGCATGGACAACTATTTTATATTTTAAAAAATAGTCAAAGATACTTTGAATTAAATTAATTCGAATGATTCCGTTGCCTGAATAATGAAATTAAAACTTCTAAAGAAAAAAATCAAAATTTGGTGCAAAAACCAAGTCCAAAAAACTGATAAGGAAATTAACTCCCTTTAACATGCCCTAAATCAAATTCAAATTGATTCAACACAAAATTATTTTACCATAGATCCTCACAAGAAATAGATCTTATAAATAATATTAACACTCTTATTTCTTTAAAAGACAATATTAGGAAAGAAACCCTCAAAATCCATTGGCTTAAAGATTCAGATAGAAACTCTAAATTATTTAATGCTATGAAAAGGACTATAAAAGCTAGTAAACCACTTTAATTACTTCAAGATGGGGATAATATCATTGATAATGAGGAGATACTATCCAATCATGCCACATCTTACTGTAGCATAATTTGTAATGGTTCATTTTTGAATAAGGACATCATGGATGATATCACTCATCTAACAGTTGGGGAAAATGATAATAACCACTTGAATAGTATTCCCACTGACCATAAAATTAAAGAAGTTGTTTTTAGTTTAATTTCTGATATTACTCCTAACCCTAATGGATTTCCTAATTCTTTTTTACAATACCACTGGGAAATTATTTGCAATGATGTTTGTAGCCTTGTAAAATCCTTTTTCAATAATGGCTACCATCCTTATGGTATTAAGGACCAATTTCTTACACTCATTCCTAAATTGGACAATTCCTCATAAATCCACCATTTTAGGCCAATTTAACTTATCAACACCCTATATAAAATTATTTCTAAATTACTAGCTACGAGAATGGACCCTATTGGTAAAAAAATTGTTTCTTGGAATCAATTTGGCATCCTTAAATAGAAACATATCCAAGATTTCATTTTCCTTTCCTCTGAGAGTACAAATTTGTTGAAAAATAATCAATGATGGGGAAGTGTCACCATTAAGCTTGATATCATCAAATATTTTGATTCCATTGATTGGGTTTTCATCTTCAAAGTACTTTTTAAATTTGGATTTAATGATAACTTGGTAAGAAAAATAAAACCCCTTTTTAACTCAGATCTCAATTCTGTTCTGATTAATGGTTCCCAAAAAGTATAGTTCACTTGTACAAAAGGTGTTATACAAGGATACCCCCTCTTTTCCATCCTTTTTGTTATTACAGAAGACTACCTTAGTAGAATTATCACTGATTCGATCAATCTGGGTGATATTAAGCCCATCTATGCCTCTAGAGATTTGACTGTTCCCTCACATCTTTTATATGTTGACGATATAATTTTATTCCTTCATGGGGATAATAAAAATACAAGGAATCTTAAATATATACTCACCCACTATGAGGATGTCTTAGTTCAATCCATAAACTAGAACAAATATTCTATTTTCTTTGTTAAACGATTCCCCATCTCCATAAAAACTGATATCAGGAATGATCTGGGAATAAATGAAGGATCCTTCCCATTTATGTATCTTGGGGTCCCCATATTTGGGGGGAAGCCAAAAAAAGTACTTACTTTTCAAATATTTTTGATCTAATCAATAATCAACTCACCTCCTAGAAAGGTAAAACTTTATCGATGGAAGGTCAGATTTGTCTTGTAAAAAACACCATTTTTTCTAAAATTGTCTACTCTATGATGGTATATAAACGGACTGCTAATTTGCTCAAAAATATAAATAGAAGAATACATTTTTTTCTGGAGTGGAAACACTCTTAAATGAAAACTTTTCCCAATTCCCTGGAATACATGTTGCAATACCATTGATAATGGGGCTTGGTATTAAGAACCTCATCCTTTTCAATGACGCCCTCTAGGAAAAGTTTACTTGGAATATTATAAACAATAACTATCACACATATGAGTTCCTTTCTGGAAGATTTTACAATAACCTTAGAAAAATAAAGTACTTGTATATAGACTCCTCTATATGGACTTCCATCAAATACACGTTTTAAAAAAAAATCTCACTCTAGATGGATGGTTAATAGGGATTTATCTATGAAATTTTGGCCAGATAACTGGAATGGAATCCTTCTTTGCAGCATGATTGAACCCATGAAATGACCCATGAATATTAATATCTCCATAAATGATTGTTTGACCTATCTAGATGATAATTTACCTGATTAAATATATGATATTATTAACAACTATTCCTTTTTCAACACTATTGATTTCTTGGTTTGGGATCTGTCTTATAATGGTATTTTAACCTATAAAATCTACTATAATCATAATGTCACTAATAACAATAGTTATTTATATTGGTTAATTGAATTTTACAAAAAATGGGTTAGGCCCTCCAGTCTCACCCAAGTTGGGAGAATCGTTCATAATAGAATTCATAATGATTGAAATATTCAAATATTTGGTATTCAACTTTGTTCTAAATGTCTTATGTGTAACCAACACAGAGAAGATACTGATCACCAGCTTCTAACTTGTTCTACTGGTTTTCTTTATAGAAGTAAAATTTTGACATTTCTAATATCAAATGGATAGGTTTGGACTCTATTGGACTGGAGCTTCAAAGATGCACTGCTCTGGATACCTCCCCCTAAATTAATCATCTTTTCATTACCACTGTGGTAGAACTAATACACCTTATTTGGTATGAAAGGAATTATTTTATGCACAAAAATAACACTTTCAGTTTTCTTGCAGCACAAATAAAGATCTATACTGTGATCAAAGAGGCCAGAATTATAAAAACAGAGACCTTCCACAACTCTATTAATAATTTCAGTATCATGTGACAGATCGAGATTAAAATAATATACATCCAACCGAAAGGTTTTTTAGAAGTATTCTGGCAACCAACTACTCCTCACTAGATCAAAATTAATATTGATGATGCCTCAAAAGGAAATCTTGGACTTGTAGTCTACGGTATCATATATAGAAATCACAATGGTGGCATTCTAGGATTCTTCTTTGGTTCATGTGGTCATGAATCTTCGCTCGAAGCAGAGATGTACACTACTATCAAGGCTGTCGAGTTTATAAGTAAAATAAGATTGAATAATTTCTCGATTTAAAGTTCTTTAACTACCATTGTTCCATATCTTAGACATTGAACGATTCACCATGCATAGACCCTCACTACTAAATGAATCATATTCCTCAGACATCTATCAGACCTCACTCATATTATCACTCATACTTATAGAGAGGCGAACAAGGTGGTAGATGGTCTTGAAAATAAGGGTGTTTACAACAATAACATGTGCATGGAAAACCTTCTCGCTGAGTTCATCCATCTGCATCAAAACTATTGTAACAAATTCACCTCCTTCAGACTCATATAAGTTTTTTATTCTTTATATATTTTAGTTATTTTGTCCTTTGACCATGGAATCATCGTTTAAAAAAAATAATATTCATTTAACATATCCAATAAAAATGACGAGAAATGCAATTATAAAATTTGTTACATAGAAATGTTCTATTTTTTTTGAAACTCCCACTAAACTTTTTCCATGATGAGACCATACATTCTTCTAAGTGGAACGATACTCATTACATATATAAGGGAACATGTTCTATAAATAAGGGATCTCTCATTCCATAACTCACCATATAGGGATATAAAAAAAGAGGAAGAAACCAATTACAAGTCTAATATTCGTAAGAAACCTAAAGAAATTTCATGGAACTCATTGAACTTGAAGGTTGAGTTTTTTATTTTCCATGCTTTTGAAATCAATATTATTTGAGCAAGGTGTAGAACCCTAAACATGGAACCAATGATAGCACCGAGCCAAGAAAACAACTCCCTAATGCATATTGTGGAAACTGAACAAGAAATCAATGAGAGAAGCGGAAAAAATAACATACATTATATTCGAGGCTTGATTCATCAGAGAGAAAGAAGACGTGGAGTGATGGTAGCAGTGGACTTCTGTGAGAGCTTGAGAGGTGTGACAGAAATCGGTTTTGTTAGGGTTCTTTTAAATAGACCAGGAAGTGTTTTATAAGTGCTTCCAAAAAAGTGCTGATAAAGATAACTTTAATTAGCACTAAAATAATAAGCGTAGATAAAAGGTATCTTTATCAGTGTTAAAACTTTAGCGCTTATAATGGATGTATAACTATAATTATAAATATATATATATTTTTAAATATATTTGTATAAATATTTTCATATGATTATAAATGTATGTATATCATTATATATATTTTTATATAATTAAATATATATATATTTAATAGACATATTAATTATATTCAATAGTTAGATATATTTATTATAATTTTTTTAAAATTTAAATATATAATTATTAATTTATAATTATATAAATAATTCTAAAAAATAATAATATTTATTTATTTATAATTATAAATATATAATTTTATCAATATAGTAAATATGCATTTATAAATATATTTAGAAATAAGTATATTTGTAAATATATTTATAATTAATTATTAATAATTTTAAATATATTTGTAAATATATTTATAATTATTTATTTATAATTATATATATATTTATATCATTATATATATATTTAAAATTATATATGTATCTAATAAATTTATATAAATAAAATTAAAAATAAAAATATAGTAAAAAAATTCTTAACTTAAATATATTTATTATAATTTTATAATTGAAAATATATTAATATCATTATAAATATTTACATAATTATATATATAGTTAATATACATAAATATGAATATAAACATAAATGTAAATATAAATATAAATATAAAAAAATATATTAATTATAATAATTATTTAAATATATTTATTATAATTTTATAATTATATATATATATATGTTAGGTACTTTGGGGTCCAATTACATTCAAACACACACAAACACACACCACATACACAGGCCAAAGATTATGGATGTTGAACATGTGCGGTTTCCCACTTTCCCTTAAAAGTGATTTTGAAATAAAAAATTTATTTTTTAGGTCAGTCCAGAGAGGCAGACCATAGCCCCCCCAAGGGGATAACCCCTATAATTATTTATTTATAATTATATAAATAACTGTTTAATAAAATAATATTTATATATTTATATCTTTATATATGTTTATATAATTATATATATATATATTTAATAAACAAATATAAATATAAATATATTTCTTATAATTTTATAATTATATAAATATATAATTATTTATTTATAACTATATAAATAATTTTTTAAAAATAATATTCATTTATTTATAATTATAAATATTAAATTTTATAAATATAGTAAATATATTTATAAATATATTTATTTTTTAATATTTAATTACAAATATATTTTTAACATTATTAATGAATATATAATCTTACATGCATGTATGTTAAAAATGAGTGAAATTGAATAATTTAAAATGAGTACATTTTAAAAATACAGTAAAAATGGATATGTTTTATTTATTAAATATAATTTATTAAAAAAATATGGATATATATTGAAATTTATAGGGATACATATTTACAATATTAAAACATAGTAAATAAATAAATAAAAATAAATAATATAAAATTATTAAATTCCCAGAAATTAAATAATAAGAAATATTAAAAATTAATAAATAATACATAACTGTAATAATATTTAAAAATAATAATATTTCCATATAAAAAACATATTATATTAAATCTATCATATTTTCTAAATAAAATTCTAAAATAAATATTAAAATTTGAATAAATTAACTAAATATTAGGTCTATGTGTTTTTATATAAGATTTCATTAATTTCCTAAATATTTGGATGTGTGCATTATATATAAAAATACATTAATTACTAATATATGTGTGTGTGTGTGAAATCAATGTAACACACATTTGATATAGGTTAAATTGAAAAATCAAATGACATTCAATTAATTTCTATTACATGATACAATTAGTCAATATTTTTAATTAATATTAATTTCTAATTCTAAACAAATTTTCACTAAATATATGACTTATTTAATGTATGCATAAATATTTTTTATTATATAAATCATATTTTAGGAAATATTATATATATTGATATATATATATATATATATATGAATATATTTTTATATTAAATGTATTAATGAATAATTATATATAATTTCATTAAAAATTTAGAAGAAATTAATATGTTATAAGTTATTAAATTTTATTCATTTCCTATATTTATATTTAGTGTATGATATTTATTACTATTTATAACTAATATATGCATATATATTAAATTTATTCATTTTTATTAATAATTGTTTCATTAATAAATTTTTTAATAATTTTGTAGTTTATAATTTTTAATTTTTTTGTATAATACAATTTATTCTTTTTTAATTTTTTTTAATTATTACCATTTATTGATTTTATATATCAATATTTACAATATACTATTTATTAATATTTGTAATATATATATATTACATTTATTCATTTTTATTAATAATTATTTAATTAACAATTCTTTTTTATTTTTTATTTTACTCATTTTTTATTTTTATTTATTTAATTATTTCAATTTATTCAATTTAAATATCTATGTTTAATATATACTATTTATTAATATTTTAAATATATATATACATATTAAATTTATTAATAATCATATAATTATAAAAAATTAAATATTTTTAATATATTCATTTTTACATTTTATTTGTTTTATTATTTCAATTTTTTAAATATTTTTAATACTTGTATTTTTTTATTAGTTAAAAAATGGAGTAATGCTCGTGGGGTGGGCTATGTATACAGCCATTGAGTTGGTGGGTCAGGTCATGTAGGACCCAACCGTGTGTACGTGGGTGGGCCACGACCCATGGGAGGTATAGAGTGGGCCTCCACCCATGTGGACCTATGAAGGGGCCCATATAGAAGTGTGCGTATAGTGTATGTGGTAGCCCATCCACACAACATGCTTCTGACCTTGTGTGCATTGGAATCATTTAGAAAGGAGTGACCTAACTTGAAAAATTTAGATGTGGGACTGGCGCGCGTGATGAGGACCTTTATCAGTGCAAAAAATAAAGCCCTGATAAAGGTACCATTTATCAGGGATAAAAAACTACTGATAAAGGCTACCCTGGATTAACACTATTCAAAAGTGTTTATAGAGGATATTATTATATATTGTGTGTTGTTTAGTAGTGCATCCACCCTATTATACCGAAGGAATATTATATGACACTCTATGTGGTATATTTGGTGGGTCATCCAATGGATAAAACTTTTTTTTACCCCCATGAACATATTCTATATCACTTTCAAAAATTCTACCCATGCTAACCTTAACATTTCATTACAATCTATAATACTCTATGATTAACATCATTTAAGGATAAATGAAATTCATACTTTGAGAGGCTATTTTTTGTTTCTATTCATGATTATATGCATCCAACATGAAAGGATGATAAATTTGAAAATTTCGTTTGTATAACAAAATTAATTTTGTATTTATAAACAATAAAGACACCGAACCAAGTATCAAGGAGTCAATGACTTACATTAATACATTGGTACTATGAATAACTGTTTTCATCCCAAAGGACCAAATAGTTTAGTATATTTGGAGAAATCAATACATTCATAATTGTTTCATTACAAATTTGAAAGAAAAAAAACAAAACAACTCCACTAGGATCACCCATAAACTCCAAGATTAACCTTGTAAGTCATTCATAATATACAACTTCGTATCCTGGGAAAAAATAAATGATAATAATGGGGCTAGATCAGATGATCAGTAAGGTTATGCAATACAGTGGAAGTAAAAATAAATTAACACAAACAATAAGGAAAGCTGAATAACGAAAAACACATGCCATTAGAACTTAATCTTGAGCATAATATGATAAGAATAAAATATGATTAAATAATTCCATATAAATAATCATATGAGAATTAAACTTAACCATAGATATTATACTATTCAAATAATCGTATGGTTTATCAATTACTAAAATAATAATGATGGAACACATAATTATGGCCATCTAAAATGTAACATCAAGGCCTCAATCAAGATATCTGAAAATAAATGGTTAAGGACTCCACCAAATCCATATATGAAAATAAATGGGCAAGGTATCATCCAGGTCCATATATGTTTTGTATCTTGAGAGCTACCAATGCATCAAGGGGATATAACGGCCCCACCCATCACTTATTAAGTCCAATGAATTCCTCATATAAATAGGGTTAAACATAAACAACATATACATATGAAATGTAGATAAATTTCCCCAAATAGTATACATAATCATTAACCATTATAATTAATATGGTGAATGGTATCAAGATAGCACAACCACAATCAAAGTGATCATAAATCATTTAATGAAATATGGTAATTGATATAATAAAAGATCAATCCCAATTAAGATTAATATTTAACAGAGGGTGTTTAAATAGATAAAAATACTCTAATAAAATCATCGAGGAAATCTTGAGAGAAATACCCGTTTTTTAATTTGGAAAGAAGAGTTATTTTGGGAAAATCATTAATATTTTCCATAAAATCAGATTTTAAACATGTATATCCTAGAAAAGAAAAAGATGAAAATTAAATTACGTTTGAGGAATAAATGATGTCCAACTGATGTGAAAAAATGTAAAAAGAGTTTTTTTCAACTTTAGAAATAGGCCACTTTAGGGCTGTTTGAAGGAAAATATAAAAGATTTTTTAAAGTGAAAAAATGATTAATTATTCACATAAAATTAGGATAGATCTAAGATATATTTTCAATATATAAATATAGATTTTAGAAAAATAATGGTGTCTTAAAATAAAATATGTATGGTACTTGAATATGGGTAAGAAATTGGGAAGTACCCATTAATCAAGCTTGCTTATCAGGGGGAATTGAAAAGGGAACCTTAATAAACATGTATTTCCCCATAAAATAAAGAGTAAATGATATGGATAAATGAGTTCAGAATATATAAATATAAATTTAAATATTTAAATAAAAATATATAATAATTACATTGGGGTAAAGAGAGAGAAACCATAACACGAATGAAAAATGGATGTTCTAGGAGAATCCCTTATAACTTTGGAAATAGTTAAACCATATAACCCATAAAATTAATGATAATCAAATAATAAATTTAATAACATGATGATAAATATATTCACTGTATGATACATTAGTGGGTAGTATACATACACCATACATAAGATTTAATGGTGAATAAGGCATATCTCACAGAAATGAAAGTGAGATGAGAAAAACCTTATCTTAAGTCGGAAAGTCTTTTGACCTTGTACATAATGTTCTAGATAATGAAATTAGATTAATTAATAATTTAATTAAGAATATATTCAATATAAATTTTATTAATTATAATTTTATTAAGGTTATTTATGACCTTTTTGATGATTTATAAGAATGAATTCATCGTTCGAGAGTGTTCATTTCCTTGGTTTTCATGATTGGTTCACTTTTATACATATATGAAAGATCATGTAAAATGAAAATAGTTATCCATAGTTGAAATTATATTTTATTAATTAAATTAAAGGATATAAAATGGTATTATATATTTTTTTCAATAAATACAAGGATGACTCATTTGATAAAGCGTTAATGATAACCATTTAGATTATTTCGGAATTTTCTCAATCATCACAAACTAGTTTTGTCTTATGAATTAATATTATTTATATATAATGGTTATAGAATATTAAATAATTTATATTACATATATTAAATCTTGGTTGATCTGTAATTTGTTTAAGACCATCCTTGAAGGTGGAATTGAAAAATGAAAACTTATCGTCCCTGAATGCGGTAAATCGGCACCCCACGGATGATGTTTTCATTTTAGAATTAAAAGAGGAAGAGAAAAGAATCTATGGGTGATATACCATTAACATAATAAAATTAAAGTATATAATGAATAATGTAGTTATCACATGACTTTGGATAGGGTAGGTGAAGGAAGGATAAGAAAGGAAAAGAAATTGAAAGAGAGAGAAGGTTTTACCTCTTGAGTGTCACCTCCTTGAGAACCTCCAGAAGGGACTTGGAAATGGTCTTTTGGTGAGATTAGAAAGATCATAATGTGGGGGATAGGTTTGGTAGAGTAAATGGTAAGAATATAATAATGTTTTATGGATTTTAAGGTTTCATTAGAATGGGTGGTGAAGGGTGGTATTTGTAGTTGATGAGAGGGGTGGTTTTTGATTATTTAATTCATTTGTTTATTATTTTGGCTCAAGAATATGAATAGTATTGGTTATTGTGACTATATAAAGTAAATAGTCCTTGTGATTTCTAAAAAAATGGATCTTACCTCATTTATTCATCATCCATGACTTAATAATTGATTTATTTACTTTTAATGTTAAATACCGTAAATTACCGTATTTCACCATTCACCAAAATTTCAACTATTTTAGAAAAATCCCAAAAATTTACCCTAAACATTTTTAAATTTTTAAAATTAAATAACTTAATCCATTTTATGTAAATAAGTTTCTAATTATGATAAATCTAATTTTTAAATAAAATTACCATTTACTCGAAAAAACATATTTTAAAATTATAACTGATTTTACGACACTTTCAAAAAATAATTAAGGTCTCAAAAATTTATAATATAATCATAAAAAACAAAATATTAATTTATGAATATATTTAATTAAAATAAATTTTCTTTTAAATAATTAGTTTAATTATAAAATTGTGTATAACCATTTCCTTTTCAAAAAATATGTATAATTAATTTATTATTTTAAAAACATTTATTTACCCATTACATGATATAAATATATTATATTTTCGTTTATAAGAGACATAAATTTTATTTATACTTTCATAGGTGATATTTAATTCAAATAATAAGTATAATTTTAATGTAACAAAATTTGCAGTTAAATAAAGTTTATTATTTTCACTATTCACTAGAAAAAAATATTTTCAGAAAAAATAGAAACATTTCACCCTAAGATATTTTTGACATTAAGATTTTCAAAATGAAGTTTATATTGTGGAATAGAATTTTTAAAAGTTTCAAAATTTAGTTTAAAAACAAGTTCTCTATTAAAAGGAGGTAAAACAACCTTTAAAAAAATATAGCCCTTTAATGCATAAAATTGGATTAATTCTTATATTATGGATATAAAATTATTTGAATGAATGTGAATTTTTTTTATTAAATTTATAATAAATAAAATCAATAAATTTATTAATATTATTCATTACTTTCAATTTAACAGCTAGGTTATAACAATCATTTTAAAATAATAATATTTAATGGTATATCATTGTTCGTTTAAGAATAGTGTTGTGTGAAACCTATGCTGTCAAAGAAATTAAATTTAAAAAGAGACATTCCATAAAATCTTGGGGTGTTAAATTCTACAGCCCATTAATAAATTTCATCTTTTCAATTTGAAATTATAATTTGAAAATAAAAGTTTGATACTTCAAAATTCTTTTATGGTAACCCCATATAAGAAATATGGTTAATAAAGTATCCTATTAATAAGAGGGAAAGGGAAATGTGATGGTCACTAAAAAACTAGGATTTAGGTTATGAAATAATTAGTGTAATGTGATAACATGGACATGGAAGAGAAATCTAACTATCACTTTCTGATGGAGAGTGATAGAGAACATGATTATTATAAAGTTTTTCATTAAAAACCTTAAATATTGTTATCAGTTAAAATTCCAATGATTTCTTAGAAATAAAAGAAAATTGATAATTTGTTTGTTCCAAAATATTTTTCCTAGAGTTGAGGTATTGTTTTAATATTCATATTTTCACTTGAGAAAATAAACTTACTTGATTAATTTTCATAAAATAAGAATAATTTCATCCTCTGTTTGTGCTTCAATCTATTTTAAATTCATCTATTACACCTAGAAATGAATGTTCAAGATGTATTTTTCATGCCTAAAGCACTTTTAATGAATCAGATGACCCTTAAGTCATTCCTTAGACCTCTAAATGTTTACTGAAACCAAGAAAGTTATCATATGTTATCAATGAATAGTAATTTCCAATGTTTAATTTGATCCATTCCACAATTAGTTAATATCAATACTCATCTAAAACATTTATGTCCATATTCTAGGAAAAGAAATTTATATGGTTGGTCAAAAAATTTAAAAAATCAAATTAACATAATATTCTCCAAATAATGTATCTCTTAATGCCACATAACAAATATATGAATACCTTGACACTTTAAAACCTTAATGAAAACATGAATGCTTCCAAATCCATAAAGAATAATTACTAGAGTAAAATATTTATATATCTCATAATTCTTATAATTAGAACATAATAACCTAATTCTTGAATCCAAAAATGATAAATACATTAACTATTCCACTTTCACTGTAATGACAAAAAGAAGTTTTACCTTGATCCCTTTTCTTTTTCTAAGCTACATTTCCTTGATTTCTAGGACATTCATTTTCATAGTTACCCTACTATTTATAGTTTAAACATTTCACATTTACAACTTGTTTCTTTCCCTTACATTCATGATACTAGTGAAATTTATCTTCATACATATAACAAACTATAATTCCCTTTGGGAAAGTACCAGGGTGTTTCTTCCCAAAATTATTACATGTAGGAAAATACTTTATTCCATTTTTACCTTTATCCATATCTTGATCTATAATTCTCTTATTCTCTTTCTTTACATTAATGTCACAATACTTAGAAAATTCTTTCTCTATCTTGGTAACATATGAGACTATATTTGTTTGATGAGATTGTTTTGGAGACTAGTTCCCTTTTTAGGAATGATTTTAACCCATCAATGAATTGATCAATATCTCTCTTTAGATTATGTACATAATCTAAATCATGCCTTTATATCCTTTTAAAGTTGGATTTATACTTGGAAACATTTTCATCCTCTTTTTGTCTCATACTCAATAATTATATCTCTGTATCCACTATCTATTCCCGAGGGAAATATTTTTCCACAAAAATTTCCTCAAAACAATTCCTTTCAATATTTTAAATCTCATCCTCCTCCCTTTTGTTTTTAATTTAATGATCATAGTTGATCAGAATCTCTTGAGAGATGTTAAACTGCCCTGACAACCTTCTCCCCTTCATTATTTCCCAATGTGAGAAATATCTTCTCTAAGGAATATATCCATTTCTCAACTATAAATGAATTTTTAGTCCCATTTAATAATTGAGGTTGTTATCACATGAAGTGTTCAAACATTGTTTCACTATATTGTGGATATGGACCCTTCATGTGAGTAAGGTTATTACTCATAACCATAGTTAGTTGTCATAGTATAGTTATAAGTTTAGTAGATCTAGTTGTAGCTCCCACTCAAAAATAATTATCTTTCATTGGTGGTAAATACCTACTTGTAATATATGTGTTGATATAGTTTCCATTTCTTCCGCTAGTTTCCATTTCTAAATAATGACATACCCTAAATTATTTTATAAATCATTATGCATTATTTTGAACTTAAAAAACACTTAACGTAAATTGGAAATTTATGCATAACTAATATCATAATCATAAACATGTTTTATTTAGGTATATGTTTACTTTTTAATCCTTCATAATGTTTATTAAATAAAATGTGAATTATCTTAAGAATATCCCCTAAGAGTTTCAAATAAGGTGGGTAGTAAGGCCTGTTGTCATGTACTAGGTTATGTCAAGTTAGGTCTGATTCACCTTTTCAGTTTTGTTACCCTTAGGTACATATATTCCAAAACCACGTCAACTTGTTGTATCCATACATGGATGTATTGATAAAAATACCCACACAATCACTACCTTATCAAAATTCTAGTATGTTATTATTTTCCTATACTTAATGTCTATCTTAGGGTAATGTCACCTAATCAAAGTTTTCAAAATATAGTTTCTAAGGATTTTGCTAAGATTTCTCTCATACCAACTGTAAAGACCCTGACCCTAGTAGCCCGAAGCCGATGCCTTACTTTAATACAATAGTACTATGAACAAGAGTTTTCATCCAATAGAAGTAAATATTTTATTAGATTTGGAAAACCTGATTCAACCATAATTGTTACATTACCAATTTGAAAGGAAAAAAATATAGAAAGACCATTGGGAACACCCATAAAATCCTAGATTAACCCAAAAATCCATTCATAATATATATCTTCACATCTTGGGGAAAAATTAAACATAAGAAAGGGGTGAGATAATATTCTTAGTAAGGGTAAGAAATATAGTGGAATATTACATAAATAAACAAAAACAATAAGTCAAGGGGAGTAACTAAAAACACAATCCATTAGAACATAATCTTGGGGATAATATGGTAGGAATAAAAGTGTATTAAATAATGCCATACAAATATTCATATGGGAATGAAACTTAACCATGGATATTTTACTAGTCGATTAATCACATGGTTTATCATTTACTAATATCATAAATATGGAATGCATAATTAGGGAAATCTGGAATAAACCATCAAGGCCTTGTCCTAGACATCTGAAAATAAATGGTTAAGGACTCATCTAAATCCATATTTGAAAATAAATGGGCAAATCCTTATCCAAGTCCATATATTGTTTTGTCTCAAGAGACCTACCTATGAATTAAAGGTATATAGTGGTCCCAACCCATCACTTACTAAGGCCAATTAATTCCACATATGAATGGGGTGAAACACAAACTGTATATATATATGGAATGTAAATAACTTTCCCCAAATAGTAAACATAATCACTAACCATTCTGAGTAATATGGAGAATTGTATCAAGATAGAACATCCATGGTTAAACTGATGATAAAACATATAATAAAATATGGTAGGTGATATCATAAAATACCAATCCTAATTAAGTATAATATTCAATGTAGGTTTTTGAAATAGATGAATATACTCCAATAAAATCATCAAGGAATTATTGAGATAAATACAATTCTTTACATTAGAAAGAAGAGTTCTTTTGAAAAAATAAATTGAATTTGTGATAATATTATATTATAAACATTTATATCACATAAAAAAACGAGTAAAATGAAATTATGTTTGAGGAATAAATGATTCCCAACTGAAGTAAAAACATGTAAAAAGAGTTTTTAAGAACTTTATAAATGGGCCGCTTCAGGAAAGTTTGATGAAAATATAAAAAAGTTTTTAAAGTGGACAAAGGATTAATTGTTAAAATAAAACCAGAAAATAGATAAGATAGTTTTTAGGATAAAAAGACTTATTTTATAAAAGTAATGGTTATGTATGGTACATAAAAATGGTTCAGAAATTGGGAAGTATCGTTTAATCGAGATTTCTGTTCAGGATGAATTGAAAAAGGAACGTTATAAAACATTTATTTCACCATCAAGGAAAGATTAAATGATATATATACATGATATTGGAACATATATGTAGAATTTTTAAGAATTTACTAAAAATAAATAATAATTACATTGGGATAAACAGATAGAAAGCATAACCTGAATGAAAAATGAAGGTTCGAGGAAAATCTCTTACCACTTTTCAAACAACCGAACCATATTCTCCATAAAATTAATGATCATAATATAAGATATTTAATACCATGTATATAAATATATTCAAGATATGATACATAAATTGGATGTATATATACACCACACATAATAAATAGTGGTGAATAAGTCATATCTCACATAAATGAAAGTGAGATGAGAAAACCCTTAACATAAGTCTGAAAGTGTTCTATATTTGAACTTAATGTACTGTATAATGAAATTAGATTAATTAATAATTTAATATAGAACTGATTAAACATTTATTTAATTTATTAAATTTTATCAACTTTATTTATGACCTTTTTCTAAGTTATAATATTCAATTCGTCGTTCAGGAGTGTTCGTTTCCTTGGTTTTCATGATTAGTTCACTTGTATACATGTATAAAAGATCATGTAAAATGAAAATATTTATAAAAAATTAAAATTACATGTTATAAATGAACTTAAATGATATTTAATGGTTTATATATAATTTTTTTCTAGATATTAGGATGATTCATTAGATAAATTGTTAATGATAACCATTTAGATTATTTTGTCATTTTTTCAATCTTCACGAACTAGTTTCGTATTATTAATTAATATTATATATATAATAGTTTCAGAATATTAAATAAGTTTTTATTAAATATATTTTAGATTTTTATAACCATAAAAATGGTTTTATGACAATCCTTGAAGGTGTAATTTAAAAATGAAATCTCATCGTCCACAAAGGCGGTAAATCAGTACCTCAGAGGTAATGTTTTCATTTTTCAAAAAAAAGGGTAAGAGAAGAGAATTTATTATTTATATAACATTAAAATAATAATATTATAGTATATAATATATAAAAAAATTATCATGTTACTTTTGACAGGGTAGGTTAGGTAAGGATAGGAAAATAAAAGAAATTAAGAGAGAGAGAGAGAGAGAGAAGGTTTTACTTCTTGAGTGTTGCCTCCTTGAGAACCTCCTTAAGGGAATTGGAAATGGTCTTTGGGTGAGACTAAAAATACCATAACATGGGGGAGAGTTTTTGGAGAGGAAATAGTTATAATATAATATGATTCAAGGCTTTTGAGGTGTGGTGAGGGGTTGTATTTATAGTTTAGGAGAGCGATGTTTTTTGATTATTTAATTCATTTGTTTATTATTTTTGCTCAAGAATATGAATAGTGTTAGTTATTATGTATAAATATAGTAAATAGTGAATTTATTTAGAACCAATGGGTGATTAACTCATCCATACATAATCCGTGACTCAATAATTCATTTAGTTACTTATAATGTTAAAAATTGTAAATTGCTATATTTCACTATTCACCAAAATTTGAAATATTTTAGAAAAATCCAAAAAATTTGACATAACCATTTTTCTACACATAGAATTTAAAAATGGATTCAATTACATTAAAATAATTTTCTAATAATTATAAATTTAATTTTTAAATAAAATCATCATTTACTTGAAAAATATAGATTTTAAAATTATAAGTGGTTTTATGACACTTTGAAAAAATAATTAAGGCCTCACAAAATTATCATATAATAATAATAATACGAAATATTAATTTATGAATCCATTTAATTGAAATAAATTTTGTTTTAAATAATTATTTTAATTATGAAATTGTGAATAAGCATTTATGTTTCAAAAAATACTAATAATTAGTTTATCATTTTTAAAAAGTTTATTTATTTATTACTTGACATTAATATATTATTTATTAATTAATAAGATAAATAAATTTTAATTACACTTTCATAGGTGATATCTAATTCAAAATCATAAATAGGCTTTCAATATAATGAAATTGATAGTTTAATAAAAATCGTTATTTTCAATATTCTCTAGAAAATAATATTTTCGGAAAAAATAACAAAATTTCACCCTAAAATAATTTTGACATTAAACTTTTAAAACTAAAGTTTATTTTGTTCAATATAATTTATAAAAGTTTCAAAATTTATTTTTAAAACAAGTGCTCTATTAAAATGCGGTAAAACTGCCTTTAACAAATTATAGACTTTTAATGGGTAAAATTGGATTAATTCTTTTCTTATGACTATAAAATTATTTTTAAGGTTTTAAAAATATTTTATGAAATATTTAATATATAAATTTCATAATTTGGTTAATACTATTCATTCCATCCAATTTAACAGCTACGTTATAACAATCATTTTAAAATAATGATATTTAATTGTATATCATTGTTCATTTAAGCTTGGTGTTGTGTGAAACCAATGATGTTGAAGAAATTAAATTTATAAAGAGACATACCATAAAATAATGGTTTGTTACATAAACTCATCTAATAATTATAACAAAATAATACATAAATTAACGTATAATCATAAAACACATGAGAGACCACCTAAGATGTATTAGGTTCATTATACATTAAAAGCTTTATTAATATCATTACTTCTCTATATAATTAATTCCAAAACTCTATGTGACCATTTAATGAAACCATCCCACTAAAATCCTTTAGTGAGAAAAATCTCTATAGAATTAAAATTTGGATAATAGTGGAATTTAAGAATTATATTCCAAATGTTCAACTCTTTAAATAAATATTCAAATTACTTTACTTCATAACATCAAATATTAAAATGTTCATAACTTGTGTTGACTAATTAGAAATATTTCTATGTATATCATCATCATAATTCCTATAAATCTTCCATCAAAATCTTTCATTGATATTATTTTGGTAACAATTTCATGAACCAACAAAATCCGTCCATCTTTTGGATGCCAGAGATTACCCATGACATACCTAAAGGGAATCCATACCCCCCTAGGTTGATGAAAAGAATCACGGGTATAAAATAAAATCATTAGGGATGATTTTCCACTTAAACTAGAGTTAAAGAACAACAAATTTTCTCCTAAAAGTCTGGAATGAACTGATAATATATCGAATGTCTGTGCCAAAATTGGATATATATATATATATATAAAGAAGAAAATTTAGATAAAAATATATAAAAATTTGAACAATTTAGACACACAATAGATTTAACAAACAAAAATAAATCCCTCAACCCATCCTATAATTCCCTACAAAGATACAACTCCCTTCACACACCCTGAACCCCCACTATAGATATAACTACAAAAAATAACCCTGTCATCACATATATAATGAAATCCACTGATACCTATAATTGAAGGCAGTAATGAACTCATTTAAAGGTAAAAATTGGATAGAAATTCTATAAAAGAAAAAGGGGTATAGATATCCTACTAAATCATTTAAAAGGTACACTAGCCAATTCGATAAATTAAAAATTACCTTTAAATCCCATGTTGAAAAATGATCCCATGAGTTTCCATTGGAAAAACAGAGAACTTTAAATGGAAATGTAATAGGCATGAGCATAAACATGCTCAGTAGGATACCACCTGACTTTCCTTATGCCAAATTTTAATTAAAGATCCATTTTAATCATGTTTAAAATACAATTAGAAAAATAAGTTCTTCATTTTTAATTAAATTTAAAACAAATAACACATTTTAACAGTTTTATAAAATTTCCTCTTTATTTTTCCTTAAATGAAAACAATATATTGGAAAGTTTTACTTTTAAAAATACACAGATCTTTAAAATAGTAATCCTTCTTTATTTAAAAAATCATTTTAAAACAAAACCTCCTTTCTTGAAACATCTCCATGTTATTTTTAGAAAACCATACTCACATAGTATATATAAAGAACAATCATCAGGCATGATGTCAAAAAAGAAACAAAGAAAAGAAATGAGAGAATTCAATAAAGGGTTCCATACACAAGTAAAACAATCAGAGGAAATAATAATAAGTAAAAGATATCCCCAATAGCAAACCAACAACTGAAGAACATATTTAATGGGATTTAACCTATGTACTAAAGCTAGACGATGATATAATTTACCAAAATATAGAACAACTTGTTAGTCTAAAATCCTTCCAGACTATAACTCACTCAACCTCATCAGGGACAATTCCCAACTATCCATGGAACACATCACAATTAGGTGGAGGGAAAAATTAGTGCGTGACTTCCTAGTGAGACAGAAATCAAGATTCTATAATTATATTTGGGTTCCCTAGATCAATATATATTATGGGTGACAAATATGTAATAAAAACATCAAATAACAAGAATAAACAATAATCTAACACTTAACTCCATCTCCCTTTCATAAAAATATCCCCAATCCACATCATCCAATTATTGAAATATAAAAAACAACTCTCAATAGCCACAATAAATATAATGATAAACAAGGTCATCACAAGCAATGAAAAACCCCTTTAAACCTATTAATCAGGCATTTTAAAATAAATATACTATGAAGGACAATTTTCTTTTCACATTTAAAATCTCATTTAAAAAACCATAATTGAAAAATTACACATTAGAATAACCCTTTTAAATTAATTTATAAATCATCCCATTTTCATTTAAAATCACCAAGGGTAAAAAAAAACCACCCTAATTTTATTCCACAACCCAAACAAGGCCAAATCAATTTAATACCACATTATTTTATTAAAACAATTCTTAATTTTTTTAACAACACTTGGGATTTCATTTATCATTTTAAAGTCCAAGAAAATATTTATTACAATGAGAATTGACCCTATAGAAAATTTATAAATTCAATTTAATATCCAAGGACATATTTACCAACATCTATAAAATTCTGAAAGGGTCATTCGAGAAAAATAAAAAATTAATCCAACCCTTAAAAATAGGAAAATCATTCGATTTCAATGGAACCCAAGGTAAAAATAAAATTTTATACTTGTAAATTCAATAAAAAAACTTAAATATTATCATTTAATAATCAAAACAAAAAATTAAACCTCAAAAAATTAATGGTTCTAAAATTAAAGGTTTAGACATGAAAAAACTATAATAACCTAAGATCTTCATATATGACATCCTTTAAATGAACCAAATTATTTTATAAAATGAATTACACACTAAACCAAACATAAAAAAATCACAAAATATATGAATAACACTATTACCAAATCAATAATAAACACTATTATGGTAAAACATCAAAATTTATTACATTTAGAAGATAAATAATTAATATGAGTTAATATTGAAAATAGTTATTTTCAATAAATTTTTTTTCTTTATATAATTTATTCTCTTTTTGGAACTAAATTTAAAAATTTAAAATGTAAATTTTATAAAATAAAATTAATTCTATAATTCCTCACACAAAAAATTACTTTGTATAACATTTTTAATTTTTTTTAGAAAAACTTGTTTTTAGTATAAAAATATGGGTTTTTGAAAAACATATATAATTTTTCTTATTTTATCATTATGTAAGTATATACTATAATATTAAAAACCATTTATGTAATACAATTTGTATTTAAGGAATAAATTATGCATTTTAATATATTCTTTGAGCTTATAAATCCTATGTCCAACATTTTTTAGAAACAAATTAACATTTTACTTTAATAAAAAGTGGTTGCAATGACTTTTTTAGGTGAAATATTCTAAATGTGATATTTTGTTTTTTATTTCCATGAAATCATTATTCGTTTTATTTTATTTATAATAAATCTATTTATGTCCTTGAAACCAGTAAAAATGATAATTTTATCTTATATATAAATTTAAAGATGGATTTTTTTTCTAAAAGCTGTTTTTATACAATTATGTGTGTTTATTTAAAAATTAACTTTTCACACACTGATAATTTTTATATGATAAACTTATTTAAAAATAAAAAATCATAATGTTTCAATTAGTTAAAAATTTCAATTTTTATTTTATTCATTAAAATTAATTACTAACTTTAAAAAATGGCTACCATTGTAAAAAGTAAAAATGGTAAAAAGTATTTTATTAAGGGGAAAGTGCCAAAAAATATCAAAAACATGTTTTTAAATGAGTGTTTGTGGTTAGTTTTAACCCAAAACCACTTTACCGTCCACTTTTTTTAATTTTTTATCCATTGATATAATGTCGCAACTCGGGTGCAATTGAAACACTGCCCCAAGCCGATCAATCACATGACCTCAAGGGTTCCTCCCCATATACGAGAGGCTTCCAAATTGTACAGAGGGTATAATGGAGATACAATGGGGTGACTATACCCTCTGGATCAATATAAAACATAGTGGAATCATGATAAATAATAGTTCAGTGGAAGATAATAATAACTGATAAAATGACCAATGAGAAATATATATTCATGCAAGTCAATGTGATGCTACAATGTACAAGTAGTATACATACATTATAAAATACAATAATAAAAGATAGAATTCAAAAGAAAATGAATAAATAAATATGGGCTCTATCTCTGGTAGGTAGCCCGAGTATATGCTCAGCCACAACTCTCAATATCCCATGTCCAACCCTAGTCCATGAAGGCAAAAAAGGCCGAGAAAAATTCAACATAACCTACAACCAAGAGTTCAATTCAGGTACCAACCAACAAACCAAATAGCATGTGAGATATACTCAGTTTTCCAATGATATCTAATTCTACCTAGTCGATGAATATAAAATATAGTAGTGTGTGGGTATATCAAATAAAGCAGTAAAAAAAATTTAATAAGAAAGTCGAGCTCAGGTTCCTTGAGGGACACCTGGACAACAATGCCTACTTTTTCCTAAGCCCGGATATCTTTGATGATGTTTCTCTCTCTATATATATGTATATATATGTGTGTATACTATATATATGTATATATATGCACTATATATGTAGAAACATATAAGTCCATATATATAAATAAGTTGTGCTAATAAATACTCGAGGCATAACTTAGGCATCCATGCTTTGTCATAAGAGTCTCATGGTATAATAATAAGGGATTACATGCCCAAGTATCACAATAAGGGATACAATGCCTGGTTATCTCAATAAGTGACATTATGGCTAAGTATCATAATAAGGGACACCATTCTTGAGTATCATTGTAACATCCCGGGTAAATAAAAAATATTACATTCTCATATTTATAAATATTTGTGAATAAAATGTTAATATTACTTTAAAGGGAATTCTATGCTCGATGGATTACCAAATACGCAACAACGAGTTTCTTTGAAATCTTATGTTGCACATTAATAATATAATAATATTATTTTAAATAATAGTTAACGCCTAGCCATTGTAATGGCGGGAATGAACATAACTAACTACAAAATGATTACATATGTTTGTTAAATATTTTTACATTTATCCAATAAATGTTAGAGGCTTAAAATGTAAATTAATTCAATTTTAAGAATAAATACTCTAATATTTTTAAAAGATTGTTTTACCGCCTTTTGATGGCAAACCATTTTTAAATCTAAATTTTGACAATTTTATAATCTCTATTTGTCAAAATAAACTTATTCTTTAGAATTGGGACATTGAAATTTACTTTGGATAAATTTTTGGTATTTTTCTGACAATGTTCATTTTTTAATGAATAGTGAAAAATACGGCATTTTACTTCAAAACCGCTTTTTCATCTAATTTAGTTTTATGGCTAGATTATCTTTTTAATTGTTTTAAAGTGTAATTAGAATATATTTTTATCATTTAATCAAATGGTATTCATTATAATTAATTTCATTTTGAAGATGGACATAAACAAGTGTTAATCTTTTGATAGATATTGTTTCTTAAAAACACGCTATTTGTTTTGACAGCGGGAATTAACTATATAATTTATTAACGAAACTTCTATGTTTTTAATTTGGTAAAATGGAAATAATTTTTTTAATTTGTAATATCAAATATATATTAGGGTGAATTTTTGGTATTTTTCCGATAATGTTCATTTTTTAATGAATAGTGAAAAATACAGCTTTTTAATTCAAAACTACATTTTCATCAACTCATTTATATAGTTATATTATCATTTTAATTGTTTTTAAAGTATAATTTAATTATGTTTTTATCAATTAATACAATTTTTTTTCATTGGAAGTAATTTCATGTTTCAATTGGATGTAAAAACAAGTCAATCTTTTGATAAATTTTACTTCTTAAAAACCCGTCTTTTGTTTTGACAATGGGATTTACTTTTAAATTAATTACTACAATTTCTGTGTTTTGAATTTGGTAAAATGGGTTCAAGATTTGGAATCATAAGGTCCAAATTATGTAATTAATAATCTTTTGTTTTTGGACATTATCAATAGTAACGACGGTAATTATCTTTAATCATCGTGTTTAATTAGTAATCGGGTAGTTAAGGGTAAT
Organism: Viscum album; assembly: GCA_963277665.1. Lineage (NCBI taxonomy): Eukaryota > Viridiplantae > Streptophyta > Magnoliopsida > Santalales > Viscaceae > Viscum > Viscum album. Next base: position 324,461,997 of record OY728132.1, read on the forward strand.
AAAATAATATCATAAAAATATAAAATAACCCCAAAATGTATCTTAATGATTTTTGTGGTGTCATGGCCGACCATGGTATGCCTTGTGCCAACTTTCGGGCCCCATGGAATCACTTTAGTGTGATAGTGACTTTTTATCATATTATTTTTTTTAAAGAAAGGAAATATAACAAAGGTTTCTATATCGTAAGTAAAAAAATTTTAATTTAGTTTACATAAATGGTATCTTTGACTATAAACATTCATTGGAAAGCTAAAAAATTTTCCTACATGATGGTAATTTTTCTATAATTTTTAGACATTAAATAAATAAATTTATTTATGACACCGTGATGATGTAGTGATTACCTCATTAATGAACGATTTAAATAAAATGAAAATATAAGGTAAAATATAAGACTTAAACTTATAAAAAACCTATTGGATGGGTGGACTTAGAACTCTTATCACCTTATCCTAGAAATATATAATTTTGTAACCTTTAAAATCCTAAAATCATTTTATAATAAAGTAACATTTCAAGACTTTCTAAGAGTGCCCCTCCTCCCTCTTATAAAAAGGCCCCCACATCTACCCCCTTACCCACACATCTCAAGCCATTGGATAGACCAAAATATTCTAATATTGTCTCCCCACATCCCTATATTACTCCTAGAAGCCTCACTTTGGGCATAAGTCTTCCCAAGGAAGCCTTTAGCTCAAATCAAAAAGAGTTACCCGATTTAATGGTAATGTCTTCTCTTATGTTAGTTTGTTTTATTTTGGTTCTCCGACCCCTTAAAATCTTTTTATTCCATAATTTTTTAAAAAACCGGTATATTAAATTTACTAGGATTTTTTTATGAGAATTATTCGAGCTACACTTACACACACCTCCGTCTAATGGTTAAAGAACATATTGTTTCTGTGGGTGGCATATTACTACCTCACGAAATGATGATTGTTCAGTCTTCTTTTAACACCTCTAATGGTGGCCATTATGACGGAACTATATTTATATATGATATATATATTATTTAGTTTTTATATATGCTTCTGTATTTTATGTTTAAATCATATCAATATGCTTTTAATGTTGTGTAATTACGATAATTTCATTTGAGGAAGTGTGGACTACCGCCCCCTCAAGTGATGTGACTCGTTCATGCAATATATGGAATGCATAAAGAATGAAATTAATGAACTTATGTGACATATATAACATATATATTATACTATAATTATAATATATTTATCTCTCATTTATTTTTAATTCCATTAATATGACAAAAAATGAAAGTAGCGTTCATGCGTACGTACGACCTACCCTCTCCATGAATGGTGCATTTCATTTTTTATCTCCAAATTTTATGGAATAGTATAAAATGAATATATATGGAATATATATGATATTTAAATCATTAATACTATTTTTTAGATGATTTAATTATAACTACATGGACAATCCCTTTCAAACAAGTTCATTTTTGACTCATGTTCCGAACATCGACAAAAACATCTGATATGAACTCACATAATTAACTAATTATTATAACATTATAATATGTGATATGAATTGAATAATAAACTTTAAATGACGTCCTTAAGAAATTAAAAATTGACCAAAGTTTATTATTCATGAATATAAATAACGAACGAGAACAAGTTAGATTTGAGGTAAGGGATCCTACCTCTCTCTTTCTTTTTAAGTACTCTCTTTTATGTCATTTCCTTTAAGATCCTTTTTAGTATGTTGTGGGATGTTATTTTATGTTCCTCTTACTATAAATTATATGTTAATATGATGAGAGACCCTATTTTATCTCATCAATCCATTTTTTTTGATGTTTTAAGTGGCGCCGTTAGGCTGCCGAGTTTTCGTAATGGATTTTTCATCTCACTTTTATTCCCATGAGATTCATGCTACATTTCCCACTATTTACTTTTTGTGTGGTGTGTGTACTTCCCATGATTGTATTATTTGTGTAATATACATTAATTTATGGGTATTTACATATTCATTGTATGATCCTTCTTTCATGGGGTGTACGTTTCGAAAGTTACCCAAATCGGTAAGGGATCCTTTCACCATCCTCTTTTTAAAAACCTTCTTTTTGTTAGGACTTTTAATTTACATATTCTTATGTTGGGATATGTTATTATATATCCTTATTTCTGTAAATGTTATGAACAAGTGATGAGATACCCTTTTTACCTCTCATCAACTCATTTTCTTAATTTTAAAGTGACGTCGTTAGGCTGTCGAATTTCTGTAAGGGAACTTCTTAAACCAATTCAAATTATTTGGGTTAAACCTCTATTTCTTGAATATGTCGTACTATGAATATGTGTGGAAGAAATCTGATTGTTTTACACTTAATATCCTCTTATATTGGGTGTATTTATATTTTTCACACATAATTATGTAATTGAATTATCTTTAATCTAAGGAAACCGACTTTGTAAGGGACTTCATATCAATCTCTTTTCATTGAGGCATATTTGGTTTTATACACAACTTTATTTTATACGGTGTATAAACCCCTTTGAATTTTACATTTATTCAAAAGGAATATTTTTATATGAAGCATTTTACTAGATGACAAAAGGAATCTTTTTTCTTACATATGCAGCGACAACGACTTCTCCACCACCGTGACCATTATTTGAGTTTCAGATTCCTCTACAAGCCATAAATTTTTTTAAATAAAAAATAAATAACATGTTTTAATTTTCTTTTATTTTGGTATTTAAAATGGTTTTAATAATTTTTTGATTATATCAATGTGTTGTATTGATACCTTGTGATTGAAATGTGGAAATGTTATGTTTATTTATGCATATTTTATGTGATACGATTATGTTATGGTTCTTGGGCATTGTTTATGAAGATGGGTGGTTCCATGATAAACTAAGGGAGGGTGATCCCGTGATAGCTCTCCAATGCATTAGGTAACATGAAAGAGTTAAACACTAAGGTTTCTCCAAATAGATTTAGGGAATATACTGTGATGGGTATTCCAAATGTAACCATGAGGGTTACTCCCTACGTAAGAATGTTATGAATGCCTCAAGTTACCTTTATGTCTTATGATTTCTATGAGTTATACATAAATATTATGATTTTAGAAGTTATGTTATGATTGAATGTTATTGTTTCATTGATTTTTATTTATTGGTGGGTTAATGTTTCCTTTCATTATGTTGTAACCCTTACTGGGCTTTTTATGCTCATACCAAGTTTATGTCCTAATTCTCTAAAACTCTAAACCTGAAAAGATCCTCAATGTTAATTATTCGTTTAATTCAATATTAAGTAATGTTTTAAGGTTGGGTCCTTATAGTTGGTATCAAAGGTTGGTTTAGATAACTTTAGAGGTCAGAGTGTTGTTTAAGCATAAGTGATAAGTTGTGTATAACTATAATTGTTAGTATATTAGATGGAGTCATTGTTTTTTTTGAAAGTTAGAATTTGTTTGAGATAACTTGGATAATTATATCTTAGTGTTTATCTTCCTCATTATTTTATGATGATTTTAATGATATACTCAGACTGACCTTTTTGGTTTTAGTAAATGGCTGGATCTAGTAGGCACCAAAGTAATAGTGGATGTGAAGAAAACTGGGACGATTTTCTAAAAGAACAATTGAATGATATGGGATCTGTAATGATAACTATTGTGGTTATTCTCAACCAACTATCAGGAGTAATGATTAACGAATTGAACCTCGGTGAGTTCTCTAATGCATCATGTACGAGAGAACCAACTTGATGTTGAAGTTCAGGTAATAATTATAAAGGTAACCATTAGGGTTTATATGATCCTTACTTTTGAGGTAATTGTGGGTTACTAAATGTTATGATCGAAAATGAAAGGCATGAGATAAACTTGAGGTTAAATTATGTTATGGTTATTTTTGAAAATTTTATCTATTTTTGGGGAATGTTTTAAGAATTATATTTTTTTTGGAAAAAGGAAAACACACAAACCGTGTGACAACCCGTCGCATCGGACAAAGCTGCGGGAATCGAACCCACAACCAAAGTGCGATTTATATTTATCGCCTACCACCAGAGTATGTGAAGTACCTTATTAGTATGGCTAATTAATTTTAGTTAGATGATTTTATGAATCAAGAATAAGTTGATTTTGGGTTATCTAGGTAAATGATTAACCTATCAGGGAGGATATGCGATTTGGTTAATTACTTTTCAATATGAGACTTTAAGAGTAACTGATGTTATTTGGAGATAAATGTTAAGATTTGTCTTGGAAGACTATGTGATTAAATCCTTCATAGATTTGGGTTTAAATATTAGCTAAGTTTACTTTGAATAATTTTATGGATAGTTGTTTATTGAATGGTCTTTTTTGAACTTTGGGTATTGTTTGACAAATTTTGGAGATTAAGAGTAGTTTTTCTTTTTGTAAAAGATTATCCTTTTTGGGGATTATCTGATCTTATAATATCCTTTTTGGTTTTGGTTAAGGTCTAAAGACATGGGAATCATATAGTTCTCTTTTGTGAGTTATGTGATTCTCTCGAAATTGTTTATAGCACTCTTAATGTGAACAAGTCATCCTGAATACTCATCGTTTGGAGAAAATATGAGTTTGTATTAGAAATCTAGTAAAAGTTGAAAGTTTACATTACAAGTAAGTATGTTTCCTTATGTTTTAGTTAAGCTCATAAATAAATTACTCAATGAAAAGTAACTTAAAAAAAATGTTTTCTGTTAACTTTTCCTACCAGGGAATCAAATACCATTTAACCCATCACAAGTTAGTGATTTTCTGGTGGTTAACTTTCTCCTAAACATGTTTTCTATCACTCTCCATCAGAAATTGATGGTTTGTTTTCTCCTCCATATCCATGTTTTCATGGAATCATAGTATCTATTGTCTTTGGTGAACTTTTTAATTTTATTTCTTTCTTTTAAAGTGATAGATTAATTTACTCCTTTTCCATTGTGGGGATTTCAATGAAGTTTTTGAGCCCAATTTTAAAATTGCGAGGATGCAATTCCCAAAACGGGGGAAGGATGTAACATCCTAGGTAAATAAAGAATATGACATTCTCATATTTATCAATATTTTTGAATAAAATTTTAATATTACTTTAAAGGGAATGCTAGGCTCGATGGCGTACCCAATACACAACAATGAGTTTCTTTGAAATCTTATGTTGCACAATAATAATATAATAATATTATTTTAAATAATAGTTAACGCCTAGCCATTGTAATGGAGGGAATTAACAGAACTAACTACAAAATGATTACATATGTTTGTTAAATATTTTTACATTTATCCAATAAATGTTAGAGGTTTAAAATGAAATGAATCCAATTTTAAGAATAAATACTCTAATATTTTTAAAAGTCAGATTTACTGCCTTTTGATGGAGAACCTTTTTTAAATATAGCTTTTGAAAATTTTATAATATATATTTGTCAAAATAAACTTATTATAATTGGGACATTGAAATTTACTTTGGATAAATTTTTGGTATTTTTCTGACAATGTTCATTTTTTAATGAATAGTGAAAAATACTGCAATTTACTTTAAAACATCTTTTTCATCTAATTTAATTATATGGATCGATTATATTTTTTATTTTTTAAAGTGTAATTATAATATATTTTTACCATTTAACCCAATGGTGGTCATTAAAATTAATTTCACTTTGAAAATGGACATAAACAAGTGTCAATCTTTTGATAGATATTGTTTCTTAAAAACACGCTATTTGTTTTCACAGCAGGAATTAAATATATAATTTATTAATGAAACTTATATGTTTTCAATTTGGTAAAATGGACATAATTTTATGAATTTATAATATCAAATATAGATTAGGGTGAATTTTTGGTATTTTTCTGATAATGTTCATTTTTTAATGAATAATGAAAAATACAGGATTTTAATTCAAAACTGTCTTTTCATCCAATTCATTTATATAGTTAGATTTTAATTTTAATTGTTTTTAAAGTATAATTAAATTATTTTTTATCACTTAATACAATTTTGTTCATTGGAAGTAATTTCACTTTTCAATTGGTTGTAAAAACAAGTCAATCTTTTGATAAATTTTACTTCTTAAAAACCCATCTTTTGTTTTGACAACGAGATTTACTTTTAAATTAATTACTACAGTTTCTGGGTTTTGAATTTGGTAAAATGGGTTACACATTTGGAATCATAAGATCTAAATTATGTAATTATGAATCTTTTTTATTTGGACATTATGAATACTAATGATGGTAATTATCTTTCATTATAGTGTTTAATTAGTAATCAGTTAGTTAAGGGTAATAAAATAATATCATAAAAATATAAAATAACCACAACATGTGTCCAAATGATTTTGGTGGTGTCATGGCCGACAATGGGATGCCTTGTTCCAACTTTGGGGCCCCATGGAATCAATTTAGTGTGATAGTGACTTTTTATCATATTATTTTTTTAAAGGAAATATAACAAAGGTTACATTAGAAGTTTCAAAGTTTATTTTTACTGAAAACTATTTTCTAAGCATTTTAAGATCTTTTAATTTATAAAGTGATTTTCAAAGAAAGTTATTTTCCTCAAGAAATATATCTGATAAAATTTAAATATTCTTTTTAATTTTATATGTTCAATATCAATAAATTAGATTTTGAAAATGTTTTGTGTCTTAAAAATTGGTTTATAAAGTGGGATACTATTTTCCTCAATAAATCTTCAATGTGATATTTAAAAATAACTTTCTATATAAGATGAAATCCTTTGACATAACTTATGATTTAATAGGTATATAATCTTAGGATACCATTTTTATTCTTTCCCTGAATGGTTAATATTTATGAGCAAAAGATTATTATGAAATCCATTTCTCTTCAATGGGTTATTCAATGATAAAATAGTTTTTGAACTCTCTTTTTTTATAGGTTATGATTTGATGAAATGATGAGAGGATTATGAAACCTATTTCTTTTTCATAAGCTATATAATTATAAAATGATTATTAAACCAATTTATTTTCATGGGTTCTGATATGATGAATGTTTTAGGATATTTTGAAAAACATTTGAATGATGTTAATTATATGATTATGGTTACATTAAAAAAGGAAAGTGGTTTTGTTAGTACAAAAACATGTTATACCTATATCTATATCTAATGAATTGGGTAAATATTGATATCTAACAAGATAAACATAAAAATAATTGAGAGTAAACCTATTTTAGAAATGGACACTATCCACTATGATACTCTTGGGATTGGATCTTGACTACTATGATGTTTTGGGGAGTGAACCCATTCCACTGTGATAGCATTGACTACAATGTAAATAATTTTCTATGTTTATGTATATGAAAAAACCTATGTCTTCTTCCAATGTTAAATTCTCATGGATAATATTCTTTGATTATATTATGATTCAAGTATTATATACTACCAAGATTTATTAAATGACTTTGGATTTTGATCTATGATATGTAGTGTATGGTTTTCAAATGTTAAAATCATATTCTCATACCCTTATGATCATGCTATTCTTATATAATGACTGATATCTCTCTTTTTTACCCTTACTGAGTCACCCTTTCTTATGTTTTCTTTCCCTAATATATTAAGAAAGTCATTATGTATGATATGTATAAGAAAGGTGCTAGTTATGAAGAACTGAATGAGAGATAACATAGCTCACTTATGGATAAGTCTTTTTTCTTTCGAAGTTTCGAAAGGCACTAAACTGAAATTATTCTAGAATGGATCATTATTCCATGTAATTAATATTCATATATTAAGATGTAATATTATGTATGAGAATTTTAGGTCTGTAAAATCATGATCGAGACTTGAAAGATCAAATTTAAAATTTTATCATCTTCTACAAGAAGTTCTGATTATTTCGAAATTTTCCATTATGGTTGTGTTCCTTCTATATGGAAGGAAACTCCTAAACCAATTTGACATGATGCTCTAATCCTTAATAATTTCCATGTTTTTTTATTGATAATGGTAACTCATCCCATGAAACATGATCCATCCACCATTGAAAAAAATTTAACGATATGGAAAACATGCCCGTACCAGGTCCAAAAATGAAGTGATTGGAAGACCATCCACTTAAAAGTATGCTAGGTATAACTTACTATAGATGTAAATGTGATTATATCTTGATTAGTGTTCACACACATCCATGAGATCAGTCATATAAGTTAAAACTAAATTTATTGGTAGTGTTTCAACATCAAATCCTTTTGAAACTTTATACCAAGTACTGGTAAAACTCAGTTTCCTCTAACACCCAGGTTACTATAATCCAAATATGACCCAAGAACATGGCATAACAGATCAAGGATTTAACGATTTTGAAAAAAATCACACAATTAATTTCATCATCTTAATAACTTGATGAGAACCATATTGATAAATGTGTACTACAAAAATATTTGACATGTACAATGACACATCATTTGATTCTATCTACAAGCCTATCTTCCCTTTACATTATAATGTCTAATAGTCTATACATAAGATTTAACATAGTGTAATTTTTTTCCATTCCACTATTAATACAAGATATGTCTTCCTAATCCATCCACCATTAAAGAATAATATGGGTCACATGAAACACTAAGTGGCCGACCATACCCTAGGCGTGTCTAACCCACTGAATTCGACCATTATAGGATGCTCACACCCTTAAAAAGGATAGAATTACCAAATGGCCACCCATACAATGAAGGGTTTTTCTTCATCACTAATATTCATACTTGGGATAAACGACACCTGAGAAAACACTTTACATCCAAAACTCTTCATAATCATTTAAAAAGGTTTTATTTTCTAAGTGTTATATCTACCCCAGGCTAGACCCATACTGAAATATAAAGCATTAATCCTATAAATAGGTCATCCCAAAAAAGTAACTAATCCCACAAAACTAACCTAGATGATCACTATAAATGAGCAAGGTATACATAGACTGATGGGAAACCTACCCATTCCTATATAAGGCAAAACTCAGGGGAATATTTAAACTACCCTTATAGGAAGGTCAAAACTACGAACACCACATTAAGGTTTCATTTGATTAATTACAGTAATTCACATTTTATTTTAAAAAATTTTAAGTATCATTTAAAAAAATCATGTGCCCATTATAATATACATCCATACTTGGTACATTATATAGCTAACACCTTAGGGAAACATAGGAAAGTTATATCAAATTTGATTTTATGAATTATTTATTTTGCTAAAATTTAGGTACAATTTAGTCAATTTATATTATGAATCTAATTATCCATTTTATTTATCCATAATGATTCTCATATGTAGCTTAACTAAATAAAATTTTAATTCCAAGAAATAGAGGAAAACACCCCTCTGGTTGTAATTGGCATTTTAATTAACTAAAATCACATATAAACAAAAATAATGTAAGGTGAGATATCTCTATCCATTTAAGTGAATTGGTTCAGTATGATTCCAAAAACAATTTATACGTAACACCATATAAGTGGTTACAGACACTTTAGATAAATACATGATTAGCATAAACGTAATGCAAGGGGTTATGTAGTAAATAATAAAACAAAAATGATAATTACTATGGTCACATCATTCTCACATGGTTCCATTTAAATGAAAACCGAAATATTTATTTCATTCAATATTTTGACACACCCTAAATGGGGTTGTTTCATAAACAACATGACCCAACTGACCTACTTGGGTCTATTTGTGCATTTAGGAATTTAGTTATATGGGTCATCATGCCCAAGTCATAGAGGTAAAATCCTTTATAATTGAAAATAAAACATCATTTTGAATTAAAATTCATTATACATATATAGGCATCATGGTTGAATTAAATGGATTTCCATTCCCATGTTATAGGGATACTTTTATTTATAAGTTATAATTGGAATTCATGTATCAAAATCCACATTTTTACCTTAGTTTTCAGAATATAAATATTACATTTAAAATATTTTGATTATATGGGTTACCCTTTCCAATTTATAATGGGCCAAACACTTTATAAATTTAATAATTATCCTCCATTTAATCATAAACATTAATGTATTAGCTATTGAAACTAATGGTTCGTGGCACAAACCTGTTATTATTGGTTAATTAAGGTGACACCATAAAGGTATACAAGAAAACACTATATAAGTTGATCTATACGCTTTAATAACCAACCATATATCATAATTATAACAAATCATTCTATAACATACAACTATTGAATACAGAAATATAATCACGCAACAATGAAAGCATGATATATAGTAAAACCGTAATAAATAATCCTCTGAATATGGTATATAGGTAAGTATGGTACTAAATAAAACAAGGCACGTCCATCATGTATCTGGTAGTCAATCAATGTAATCTACATAGCATGATTTATTCATGGAATGTGAATATCTATGTGCCTATAATGATAAATGTAACAATAATTGTTTTCCATATGGGAAAATGGTAAAATTCCAAAAATATAATAAATCAGTAAAGATAGAGAGTACATCAATCGCTCAAGGTAAAATAACTATCAACTATAAAAATGAAAACACCAACAAAAGTCCCATATCTTCCCCCTTAGTCTTTTCATTCTGTGTGGGTTGATAAATCTCAGAAAAGAATTTTTACCAAGTGAAAACACATTAATAGTATTCTATCATCATACCCAAATTATAATACAAACGAAAAATTAATAGCTATGAAATCACTTTGTAATGTCCTGACATGGGTACCACTAAAACAATGCCCTATGTTGATCAGTCACATGACCTTAAGCATGAAACCCTATATGATAGAGGTTGCTAATTAGTAGTGAGGTTATAATGGAGGTATAGTGGGGAGACTATACCCTCTTGATTATAATCAAACAAAGTTGAAACATGGAAATTATTAAAATAGTGAAATAAAATAATAACTGATAAAATGGAAGAAAATATATATAAAAATTCAAGTATATGTGATGGTACAATGTACACATAGTATATATATAATATGCAGTACAATAAGTAGGGACAGACTGAAAAAATAAATAAATAAATAATGACTCTATCTCAGAAATGTAGCCTGAGTACATGCTCATCCGTAACTCCCAATCTCTCATGTCTAGTCCTAGTTCAATAATGAAAACAACATATATCATAGTTTAAACTATCCTAAAACTAGGAGATTTGTTTGGGTACCAACTTATGGCCTGAATATTTTGTGAGATAAACTCAATAGGCCACAAAAAATGTTCTCTAATGCCATCCATTCTATAAATATGAAATATTTAAGTGTGAAGGAATACCAAATAAATCAGTAAAAAAATATTATAAATATGTTAGACTTAGGTTTACCAAGTTATACCCAAACAAAATTACATGCTTCATCCTAATCCAACATTTCTCTATTGATGTGTTTATATATATATATATACATATAATATATACATATATATATTCACTATATATGAAGTAACATATAGATCCATATATGTAGATACATAGTGCTAGGTAGGACCCTGAGGTGTAACTCATGCGTCTTTTCTTAGTCAAATGAGTATCATGAAATAATAATAAGTAATTTCATGCCTGAGTATAAAAATAAGGGAATCTATATTAGAGTATCTCGATAAGGGACACCATGACTGATTAGCATAGTAAGGGACTCCATTCCCATGTTTCACAATAAGGGACACCATGCCAAAGAGTCTCAATAAGGGATGTCATGCTCGGGTATCTCAAAAAGGTATGCAATGCCAAAGTATTACAATTTATAAGTGAAATAATAACCATGCCATTTCAATAAGAATTTTTATCACAATTAAAGTAAAAATTTTTGTACATCCCATTTATAAGTATTTAAGAAGGCCATGGGAAGGTCCACAACTTTTCTCATTTAAAATAAATCCATTTAATTATCCCTTTTTTATTTAAGATGGAAAAACACCTCATTGGAATTTTTTAAAAAATATGGGACATGATTTCCATACAATTTTAGTTAAATAAATTTAATCAATTACTCTAAATTTTATAATTCAATACCACTCAAAAAGTTATGAAATCCTAATAAAATCATTATGTTCACAAGGATAAAAAACAACACACCTATGAGGGTGGATTAATTTCATCCTCTAAGGATAATGATCAAAGGCATATAGGTAAGTAACCCCAAATAGGGATGGTTTGAGTCATGGTAGATGAACTTAGATGAAGTAATTTTATGCAAATGGTTTAATTAATTTTGGATATTATTATTACAACAGATAATTTCCTATTTTGGAAGTGATGCATGGAAAATATGGCACATGAAATAACAACACAATCAATAAACATGATATAATTCAAAGTAAAAGTCATAGATCAATTACCTCAAGTGTAGGTAACTTTAATCATTCATTATCAAGCTCTTATTTGATCTGGTTCGAGAGAAATAAATCGAATAGGAAAAAATAATGAAAATAGGGAAAATTATCTCTCATTGAAATAGCATTAAATATGGATAAATAAACTAATAAAAGAAGTAAGACGATTTTAAACTCTTCATTGGATATCTAATGTGATGAATGACATCTGATTATACCATCAGATGGAGGAGAACCATCCAAGTCTGGGAGGATGATAAAGAGCTTGAGAAGCCCCCTTTGTGTGGGAGAAATGAGGGAGAAAGAGGTGAATTTTGGGTTAAAGAAGGTAGGGAAAAGGGTAATTTCACCCATTTAAATGACGTAAATGGTTTGGATTGATGGTTTAACTGAACCATGCAACAATCATGAAGCCATAGCACCTATGTGTCACTAACTGTCAAGTCTATCTACATGGGTTTTCAAACCCTATGTAGCCTATGCGGTTTGGATCTGCAATTTTCTACAGACACCTCCTACCGTCATGCAGCCTCGGGTGCACAATTTGATAAATTGTGTGACACCCTCTAGTACTTACGTGGTTTAGGTGAACAGTTACCACTAACCACACAATAACTGCACACCTCCATTTGAATTTCTATAAACTAGGATTTTGATTCTTATTGCTCCCAAAACTTAACAAAACACCCAAGACATCACTTAGGACTTAAACTCTATCTAAAAACAATAATTTAAATTGTTCCAATGATAAAATTTTCTTCCTGAAGATTATATTAGAAATTTTCATTCCGACAAAAAGTGGAATAAAGTAAAACTCCAATGAAAACTCCCTCCAGTAAAAAACACAGGAGGCTAAAAATGACTATTTAATAGTAATATTAAATTATTGAAAATTATAGGGTTAATTTTAAAGCTTCCTTTATAAGTTTCTAAGGTTATTTTCAAATAAAAATATTTTGAAAATGTTTAATGTATTAAAAATTGGATTTAAAAATGGGAAGATGATTGTACTCAAGAAATTTTCAATGAGATATTTCAAAATCATTTTCCATATAAGATGAAATATTTTAAAGTTAATTATTATTAACTAGGGATATGATCCAATGATACAATTCTTATTATTTCTCTAGATTTTTTATTTTTATAGTGAAAAGATATTTATGAAACCCATTTCTCTTCTATGGGTTATACCATGATAAAATTCTTGCGAAGCCCACTTCCTTTTCCAAGGGTTATTATTTGAAGAAATGATGAAATGATTATGAAACCTAATTCTTTTCCATATGTTATGTTATGATGAAATGTTTATGAAACCCATTTATTTTCACAATTTTTGATATGATGAATGTAGTATTATATTGGGTAACACATTTTTTTTATTTTAATTATTTGATGGTGGCAACATTTTTACCAAGGACGGTGGTTACGTTATAACCATGATGGTTGAGACATATATCTCCCTTTAATTCATTGGGAAAATATTGACATCTCATTAGATAAAAAAGATTGGATCAGGGAGTAAAACAAACTCAATAAGGGTCTCTATCCACTATGATAGTATTGGGAGTGAACCTTGGATGCTATTATGGTTTGGGGAGTGATCCAATTCCACTATGATATCCTTGGAAATGATACTTGACCACTATGAAAATGTTTTTCTTTACTTATGTGTATGCTAAAAAAATTTGTCTTATGCCAATGTTATATTCAGTCTGATAATGTTATTTGATTCCATTATGATTCGTGTCTTTTGAAAAACCCAGATTTATTCCATGACTCATGTTTACAATCTATGATATACAACTTAGAGTTTTCAAATGTTAATATCATGTTCTCATACCATTAGGATCATGTTATTATTATATAATCATCGATATCTCCCTTCTTTAACCTTATTGATCATCTAAGCTAACCCTTCCTTATATTTCTCTTCCCTAGGATATTAATGAAGGTATTATATATGATATGTATAATAATGGTTATAGTTATAAAGAAATTATTGGGAGATAATGTAGATCACTTATGGACTAGTTTTTTATGTTTCCAAGTTTTAAAAGGAACTAGAGATAAATGATTCTGGCATGGATCATTATGTAATGTAATAAATATTCATATATTAAGATATAATATTTTTTATGAGAAGTTCCTATCTATAAATTTTGAATCAGATAAAGGTTTAGTTACCCATTGGAAACTAGGGTGAGAAAAATTTAGTGCAAATGTCTAGGGATATGTCTAAGGATAATTCCAAAGATGTGTCAAGGTATAGGAAAATGTTTATGAATTTTGGTAAACGATAGAGTGAGTGGTTTCTAAGAAATTAATTCCATTTTTTGATACTAAAAATGGATTTAGATCTAGCATAGAGGTTCTTAGGGGTAATAACTCTTAAAAGGTAACATTGATCTAGAATCAACTATCACTAGGTGCATGAAAACGGGCCTTGCTACACAATGGTTTGATACACCCAGTGGATATTATTTGTTAATTCACAAAATCTTTATAAACCATCATGAAGGATTTGAATAATGAATATGAATGACCAAGGTTAAGACTAAGGTGATATATATTGAAAGGAAGGTGTAATGATTTGGACATCTTATAAGTGATTTTTCAAGATTATTTGTTTTTCCCTCAATGATTATTTTTTCTCACACTAGGATTTTGGTTTTATTCAATGGATAGAACCAAATGGAACCATGTTAACACTAAATCTAATAGAAAATTCGGTGACTGTGAAAAAATTGGATGATGACCGGAGAGAATAATATTGTGATTATTCCTGATCAGATATTGTGATATATGATTAACAATATAATCTTAGATGAGATTTCTAAAGAGTAAAATAAGAGGAAGATGAACTTTTATGAAGGTTCATGTGGTAATGAATATATATGATAAAATATTTTGATTTATAAATGTCAATTAGGTGGGATAAAGAACCTAGAAGAATATATAAAACAGAGGGTAAGATTTTATCTTTGTGGAAAATGATATAGAGTAAAAAATTATCAACTAGTTAAATTTTTTATGCATGGAGAACATGGGAATTATCTAGGTTACTGCACTAAAATAAGTGTTACGACATAGAAAAAGGAAGGACCTATGTTATACTATATCTTTAAAGTAAAAGGGTTGAAATATTTATGTATTTATATTCAATAATTATTTTGTGGAATTATTTTACCCATTTTATTTTTCATTAAAGAATCATGAAACATGTATGTATTAAGTTAATTTTGGAAGCATATATCTCTCCATCTAATATTAATGTAAGATTTATGGATTACATTATTGTATTAGAAGTTTAAGGTTGATCAAAATCTCAATGTCTTATACACCCCTCATGAGGTATATTATAATTTTAGTTTATCAATATTAAGGATATTTTGGGATGCATTTAGGGAAATACTACACTTTGGTTTAGTATATGTTTTAGTGAAAAATATATTTGAGGAAGAATGAATTTATATTATAGGGGAATAAAATTAAAGATATTGGTAACCTTTATGGTTTATCTTAGATCTCATGTTGAGGTAAATATGGGCCATTTCAATTTGGTAATTACATCAATATAGTTTTTGGAAAATATAAATAGAATGTCAGAAAATAACCTATATCATCTAAAAAGGCCACATGGCTTTAACCCACAACTGAAGGGAAACAGGGTTATAACACCGACCATGGGCCTACGTGAAAAACTATTTCTAGTGGGACAACATGACGAGATATATAGTTTGGTATATATCTCGTTACTTGGTATGTCAACATGTTAAGGTATAAAGATGAATGTTTAATAGGATTCTATAACCATTATTTTTACAAGAATGGAAATGGGAAAACATCACCATGAATTTTTTCATTAGAATCATTAAAACAGTAAAAGGGAATAATGTAATATGGATTGTATTAGATCTCATTACAAATTAAATACACTTAATTTATTTCAGATAAGATTCCACATTGAATCAAATTTCTAGGATATGCATTAAATAAGTGGTGAAGTTGAATGGAGTCTAAAATTAAATGGTATCTAATTAGGATCTGAATTTTACCTCCAAGTTATGAATAATTATTAAATAAGTTCTTAAAATGGAGATGAGTTCCAAAAATACATATCATCCTTAGTTAGATGGTTAGTCTGGGAGAATAATTCAAACCCTAGAGGATATTCTAAGATATTGTTCTATAGATTTCAAAGGTGGTTAGGGTCAACACCTTCTTCTAGTTGAGTTCTCTTACAATAATATCTTTCACTCGAGCATTGTGATGGTTACATATAAAGACCTTTATGGAAATAAGTGTATAACAACAACATACCAAATTTTTTTTGTCGAAATAATATTATTGAGACTTGATCTAATTGGAAAAATGAAATAGAAGGTTAGTGTCATTCAGAAACATGTAAGAGAAGAAAAAAGTTGAAAAGGATGTCATAATGATAATTTTGAATGAAATATTTAATTTTAATTTATTGAGAAGGTGTTTTTATGATTTTATATATGGACAAAAGAAGGGAAAACTAAGCCCTATGTATATTGGAGCCTTTGAAATTATTTATCGTATCAGGATTGTAGTTGATCGCTTGACACTTCCATCGAACCAATATTAGGTTCATGAGGTGTTCCATATTTTTATCCTAAGGAAGGATATACCTGATGCATCTCATGTACTAAACATAGAGTTCATACAATTGGAGTATGATTTATCTTGCGAGGAACAACTGGTGGTGATTCTGGTTCATAAAGAGGAAGTTATATGAAACAAGACCACTCACTAGCTTAATGTTTTGTGGAGAAACAACCAGCTTAAGTACACTATGTGAGAACCTAAGGATATAATGAGGTAGAATTATCTTTAGTTGTCGGTATAAAGGTGATGAATTTTATAGTAAAATCTATATTAAGGGGGTAGAATGTTACATCCTCATATTTTGATATTTTTTTCAAATAAATTTAATATTTTCAATATTTTGAATTACACACAACATTGAGTTTAGATTTTTTTACACACAAAACCAAGTTTAGATTTAATTACACATAAAAATGATTTTATCTTGTGCAACACATAATGATAAATGTATCTTGTGTTGCACACAACATTGAATTTAAATGAAATGTGACACACTATTAAAATATAATTATTTAATATGATGGTTATTGCCTAGCTATTTCATTAGTGGGTATGGACAGAATTAACTAAATGTTGAAAATATATGGTTTACACATGTATGTAAAATGAATTCTTTGGTGACCATTTAATTATTAATGAAAATAAAAATGATTTTAAAATAGAGGAAATATTTTTATGAAAAACAATTTATTTGAAGAAAAATGTATTTTACCTAAACAAATTAAAAAAAATTAATTTTAGAGAGTTATTTTGATGAAATATATATATTATATATTCAATGAATTTTTTACCATTCATCTTATGTTTTTCTAGATATGTGATAAGAATTAATTATAAATTTTAATTAAAACCTTTTTTATTCTAAAAACCAGTTTTTACCTTTTTCACACTTATTTTAAAATCAATTTTTTCCAATTTTATAAACCTTATTTGGAAAAATTAATTCTACTTTTTAAATTCACATGTAAAAATTATCTTAGTGTTAAATTTTATGTTTTTTATGAGAAGATAAATTGTTTGATTAATAGTTAAAATACTGGTGTTTATTAAGAATTTTAATTTTTTTTTGAATTTAAAAACATGAAAAATATTTGTAAATGGTTATAAAAGTAAAATTATTTCAATTAAATATCTATTAATCCAATATATGTCATTAAAATCAATTTCATATTGACTTTTGATATAAATACTTTCAAACTTTTTAACATTTTCACTTTTGAAGACCGCTTTCTCATCACAACTAATGGATTAATTTTAAATTAGATTTTAACACTTATGTGAATTTAATTTGAAAAATTCGATTCAATATTTTTAATAACTAAAATTTATAATATTTAATAAGGTAAACTTAATTTTTTACCATAATTAACAGTAAAAATGTAAAAATTGTTTACCTGGTTTATGGTAAAAATTGGGTTATCAGGGGGTTAAGCTAAAACGATAAGGGTTAAAAAATAAAATTTGTTAAAAAAACCAATTTTATATTCATATTTATATCTTATCACTATTAGGTTCAATAATGGACCATTTCCGATCCTTTTTTATGTGAAAAATGTGGGAACACCTTTTTTTTCAAAAATTACAAGTGTGCCAGTAACCCCACTTATAAAAGGTTACCATATATCCTCTCATACTCACACTTCTAAACCCTATTTATTACTCCAATAGATATATAAATAACATAATAAAATCCATAAAATTCTTATATAATCCTTATTTTTTATAAAATCTTACCTAATAATCCTTTTGTTTCAATCCGAAAGAAGTTATCCATGTAGGATCAAAATATGAAAATAGATGCTCAATTACAAGAGGGAGGGGGGGGGGGGGGGTGAATTGTAAGTTTAAAAAAAATTCATTTTTAACCTCAAAGAAAACTATGTATAATGAAGTTAAAAAAGTAAAATTCACAAGACCTCTTCTAGTTCTACAAACTTGTTAGGTTTTGTAAATATGGTTCCATAAATGAATCTTAGGAAAAGTTTACAAGAAAAAGATTCTACCTTAAAGCGTATAGAATCTTACTTATCAGAGTATACATAAGTATAAGTAAGTATAAGATAGTTATACATTCCTTATTAATCAAAATTCAGTGGAAATAAAATTAAAAAAAAACTAGTAACAAGTATGAAATCTTTTATCCCAAAGAGTAGGGTATCCAACAACCTTGGATAAAGGTCCCTTGATTTATAATTTACAGAATTTCTATCGTACCCACACCTAGGGTAAGCCCTTGATAAGAATATCATAATATGTCTTTCTATTCCTGCAAGCCCTCTAACTTCAAGGTAGTCTGCACCTTTGTCTTATTATCCACGGGTGTTCCCGAACTTTAAGGTAGTCGGCGCATCTATCTTCCTATCCCTGGAATCCCTCGATTGTACACAACAACAATCGGAGTCGCATGAAGAAAGCTGATCAAGATGTTCAGTATGCATAATGAAAGAGAGTCTCTCTCTAGAAACAAATTTTTTAATATGTAATCCCTAGAGTGATCAATATTTGTATCAATGTTTTGAGCTCCTTCAAATGATCTTCTATTTATATGCATTTCTCTAACAGTCGGCTCCCTCCTCCAACAGTCATATTTTTCCTTTAATCTCGGAGGGACATGTACATGTGTCTCTCAAAAAATAGTTAGTTAGAAAAAGATTGTATGACATCTTTTCCTAAATATAACAAGCATGAACAAAATAAGGTTACTTAACCAAAAATAATTTTCCAGAGTCTAAAGAAAAATAAAGTTCGGAGTGTATGAAAATAAACACTTAGAGACTAAAAACTATGGATATTCAGATTTTATTTTCCAAGGAATTTTGAATTTAAATTCTATATATTTTGGAGTCTGAATTCAGAGGAATTCTGATTCTAAATTCATAGGAATTAGGATTCTGAATTCTGAGATATTCGGAGTGAGAATTCAAAGGAATTTGGAGTCTAAATTTAGAGGAATTCAGAGTCTAAATTATGAAGAATTTGGACTCTTAATTCTAAGGAATTAGGAGTCTGAATTCAGAGGAATTGGGAGTAAAAATTTCAGAGAATTCAGAGTCTGAATTTTAGATAATTCAAAACCTGAATTCAGAACCTGAAATTAGAATACTCTATATCTAAGTATTTATAGTATTATGAGGTTTTATATGTGAAACTGAATTTTTCACTTAGAAATAAAAAGATTTATATTTAGAGAAACTATAACATGAATAATGAAAACAAAGGTAAAGTGAAAATTTCCTTGGGGAAGGAAAATTTTCCATATTAAGATAAATATTAGGGGAAATAAAATTTTACTTGAGATAGAGTGTTTGTGATTTTCAAAACATGAAGGAATGGAAAAGTCATAAGGAACCCTTATTAACTCTACAATATCCCCCTTTTTGGAAAGCACAAACAAACTTAGGTAAAATAATATAAAGACTTATAATTTTTATGGACTTGAAAAAAAACTTATCTCCCTTTACTTATAGATCATAGTGAATATTGATAACTCCCCCTTAGGCTTTGAAATCCCTAAGGATCATATTATTGATTTCCTGAATGAGATTTTTCATTTTATTGCATTCGAAAATATTTATTGATAAGAACTTTCCCTTGGATGAACTCCCCCTTACTTAGGGAAATCTATTCTTTACTTTGAATTCTTTTTATCATTCATTTCTCCCCTTTTCTGATTTTAAAAAAGGAATAAAGGGAATGGGAAAATATTTGGTACCTAAAACATTTGTACTAAAAAACCCAAAAAATATGAATAACAACCAAAATTCCATTGTGATTGAAATAATTTGTACAAGTAAGAAATACAATAAAAGATCAGAATTGGGAAAAATTATCCTTCTTTCTCCTTCGACATTAACTTCTTCACAATTGTTTTTAGCTTCCTGAGCTCCTTGTGGTCTTCTTCCATATTCTTGAGCAACTGATCTTGATCTTTACTTTTCTTCTGTAAGGCTTTTATATTTTCTTCTCGAGCCTTAATAATGTCTGCCTGAACCTTCAAGAATTATTATTTCTTAACAAGATTTTCCCCAAATTTTATTCGGAGATCCCTTTCCCTCATCCAAATCATGGCCACAGAATTAAGAATCCCTTTCAGATCCTTAACTTCCTGCTTCCGAGTAGTCCGTTTGAGACTTAGCTTTTCCTCAAAACTATTAGTAAGGTATTTATCTAGGCATTTGAGGTGATGGTTTAACTTCCTTACTTGATCTAATTATTGAAATACTCTTGATAAAATCTGACGGTTGAGATGATAACTGAATAAGGATTTTGATAGGTTCTGATCTTTTGAGGTTTTTATGATAAACAATTGGATATAAGAAAAAGTGAATCCAAAAAATTTAAAACAAAATGAAAATACCAACAAGTAAAAAGGATGATTATGAAATTTTAGGAAACGAAACATACCTTTTGGATTTCTTAGGGAAATTATCCATAATGAGGAAAATTATTCTTGAAGAACTTTAGATTCTGAAAAAAAATTTGGTTACGAAAATTTGATTACATAAAAATTTTGAGTAAGAAAAATTAACTTTGAAAATTTTAGACTACGAAATTTTTTTAATACAAAAATTTTGATTATGAAAAATTTTGATTATGAAAAATAATAATTATGAAAATTTGATTAACGAGAAAATGTACTCCCCCTGTGAAAAATAGTTTCTTACTATAAAGAGATAGGTTTCAACAAGAAGTTAATATGGAAGTTTACCTTATGGTTATCATTCCTAACATCAGTTTAATATATTCAAATCGATCAGAGGGTAAAGATTTTGTGAAAATATCAGCAAGTTGATCTTGTGTTCTGATAAATTGAAGAATGATATCTCATTTTTGTGTGTGATCCCTAAGAAAGTGATGCCTAATATCTATGTGTTTTTCACGAGAGTGATGTGAAGGTTTTTTACTTATGGAAATGGAACTAGTATTATCACACAATATTTTAGTTTTGTTAAAACTCATACCATATTTTGTGAGTGTGTGTTTTATCCACAACACTTGAGCACAAAAACTTATGGCTGCTACATATTTAGGTTTAGTAGTGGAATGTTCTACTAATTATTTATTTTTGAATGACCAAGAAACTAATGAATCTCCTAATAAATGACAAGTTTCGGATGTAATTTCTCTATCCATTCAACATCCTCCAAATTCAGCATCCAAAAAACTATTTGAAAAAAAATCGACTCCAGAAGTATAAAATAGTACTACATCCATGGTTCCCTTTAAGTGGCGAAAAATTCTTTTCACTTCCTTCAAATGAGATTCCTTAGGATTGGATTGATGTCTTGCACATAAGCACACCGAAAACATTAAGTCTGGATGACTAGCTGTCAAGTATAGTGAACTTTATATCATACCTCTAAACGATGTTTGATCTATTGATTTCCCATCTTCATCAAGATCAAGTGAAATTGAGGTACTTATGGGAGTAATTATACTCTTAGTGTTGTCATATACTAACTTTTGAAGAAGATATTTAATATACTTATGTTGGGATATATAAGTTCCTTCTAGTTTTTTAGAAATTTGGAAACCTAAGAAAAATATTAACTCACCCATCATACTCATTTCAAACACATATTTTATTAGATCTGCAAAGGAATCAGTTAAAGATTACTGAGTTGAACCAAATATAATCCCATCAACATAAATGTGAACAATAAAAACAGTTTTCTTATCCTTCTTTATAAAAAATGTTGGATCTTCATTTCCCTTAAAATAATTGATTTGTAACAAATTTTTTTTAAGTATATCATACCAGGGTCTAGGGGCTTGATCAAGTCCATATAAAGCTTTGGTAAGTTTGTAAACATGTTCAGGATGTTTTGTGTCTTCAAAACCAGGAGATTTTTCAACAAAAACTTCCTCTTAAACATAATCATTTAGGAAAGAACACTTAACATCCATTTGAAAATGTTTGAAATTAAATAATACTGCAAAGGAAACTAAAATATGAATAGAATCAAGTGTAGCTATTGGAGCATCGGTTTATTCATAGTCTACTCCTTCTTGTTTATTATAGCCTTTAGCAACTAATGTAGCTTTATTTTTTTACTATGATTCCATTTTCATCACACTTATTTCTGAAGACCCATTTTACTCCAATAACAGAGGTTTCCATAGGTCTTTCAACCAAGGTCCATACATTATTCCATTAGAATTTATTTAGCTCATCTGGCATGGATTTTATCCAAACATCAACACCTAAAGCTTCATCAGTTCTTTTTGGTTCTAATTGGGAAAAGAATGTTAGAAGTTCTAATTCATTTCTTATGGGACTTCTAGTCCTTACAGGTTGATTTACATCACCAATGATGCTATCACTAAGATGATTCTTAATAAACAACTAGTTTGGATTTTTTAAAACCTGTTCATCAACATATGGTAAGAAATCTTATGGGGTAAATGCTTCAGAAGCATTTTCGTGAACATTTTCCTTATCAGATGGATATTCTATCAGGGGTTGCTAATTAGTTTTTGAAAAACCATCCTAGGATGTAGATTTATGTTGTTTAAAAACAAAAGGATTAGTTTCACTAAATTTAACATGCACTGTTTCTTCAATAGAAAATGTATTTTTATTAAAAAATCTATAATCTTTATAAGTTTTGGAGTATCCTAGGAAAATTATTTCATCAGATTTGGGTGAAAATTTATAAATATTATCATAGTATTCAAAATGAATACTTTTAAACTAAATACTTTGAAGTAGGAAAGTCTAGGTTTTCTATCATTCAAAAATTCTTAAGGGGTTTTATTAGAAAAATGTCTAATTAAAACTCGATTTATAGTATAAACAGTTATAATTATAGATTTAGCCCATAAATATTTAGCTATCAAATATTCACTCAACATGGTTCTAGTTATTTCTTGAAGAATTCTATTTCTTCTTTCAACTACACCATTCTATTGAGGGGTTCTTGGTGTTGAGAAGTTATGAGTAATGCCTTTTCTACTACAAAAAGTTTCAAATCATAATTTTGAAATTCTCCTCCATGATCACTATAAATAGTTATCAATGGAATATTTTTCTCATTTTTTAATTGGGATATAAAAATTTTGAAATAAGAAAAAGCTTCAGACTTCTTTTCTAGAAAATAGACCCATGTTAATCTAGTGTAACCATCTACTAAGACAAATACATAAAATTTTCCTCCAATGCTACCAGTTAGTGTTGGACCAAAAATATCCATTTGCACCAACTGTAATGCATCAGTAGTTGAGACTTAACCGATTAATTTAAAACATGATTTATGTTTCTTTCCATATTGATAAGGATCAAAATTTTTTGAAGAATCAAATCTATGATCTGATAGGTCCTTAACAAGTCTTTTCTTTGAGAGTTTGCATAGGTTCATAAGGTTACAGTGTCCTACACTTCTATGTCATAACCAAGATTGATCATCTACTACACTAATTCAAGGTAGATCTTGGATTCTAAGGTCTTCTAAGTTTATTTTGTATACATTCTCTTTCCTATGGGTGGAAATAATAAACTCTTCCATGGAATTGTGTAATAAACACTTTTCATTCCTAAAATTCACAAGGTAACCTTCATCACATAATTTACTTATACTAATTAGGTTGTTTTTAATACCCTTAACAAATAAAACATTTTTTATCAATGTTTTTCCAAGAAGAACAATGTTACATATACCAACAATTTATCCTAGAGCATTATCTTATAAAGTTACTTTTCATTATTTTGTCTTGATAATCTTTTCAAATAATTTTTTGTTACCAGTCATATTTCGGGAACAACCACTATCCATGTACCATCTATTGATGTTGGTAATTTATTTATTTTCCTGAAAATAAGAGTGTTAGACTTTCAGAATCCAAAAATTCTTGGATCCGTAAATTTTAGAAAGAAAACTTTTAGGAATCCACATTTTCTTAGAAAAATAATCTTTATGAAAAATTAAAGACTAATTTTTGTTTAAGGAACAATTTTTTCCCAATGTCCACCACACCGACATTTAGTGCAGAATGGAGAACTTTGAGGTACAAAACAGTTATTACTGAGAACTGGTTTAGAATGAGTATAACCAAATCCAGAACTATTCATTAGAGGTAAAATTTGGGAATATATCTTATCAAAGTCTTCCTTACATATGGTAAATTTTGACAAACACTTCTTGAAGGAAAATATTTTTGAATTTAGTTTAATAACCAACTTTTTATCCTAAAAAACAATAGTTTTAGAACTAGAGTAAGTCTCTAAAATATTTTTCTTATAAATTACATTTTCAAGATCCTTAGAAATTTTTTCCTTTTTCAGAATTAATATCTTTAAGGTTTTTTGAAACAATTTCAAAATCAAAAAATTTTCTCATGAAGATCTATAGAAAGATCTGATACTTCTTTATTAAGAATAGAATTTCTAGAATTTTCCTTATAAATATTTTTCTTGAGTTTATAATTTTCATTCTCAAAAAGTTTAGCAAACCTAGATACTTCATCATAAGTAGGAAATATATTATCTTTATCAGAAGAAGATTCTTCATCTGAATAATTATAGTATTTATTATCACTATAATTTTCAATTAAGGATACATTAGTTATGGATTCAGCATTGTTGACCTTGGCCATTAGACAATGATTTTCAATGGGTAGCTTGGATAGTATACCATGATTATTCTGACCAGAAGATTCATACTCTGATGATTCATCAGAAGAGTCACACCACTATCCCTCTAGGTGTCATTGGTTTTTAAAACATTCTTAGATTTATCCTTGTAATACATCTTTCTATTCCTTTTGGAATGATTTTCATTTCATTCCTTTTTATTAAGAATATGAAAATATGGCCTTATATGCCCTACTCTTTTGCATTCATAATAAGTTACTTATGTGTCTTTATTGTCTTTTATTTATTTCATATTAAATCTATATAGAAATTCATTCTTCCCAACTATCCTCCTAATCATTCGAGAAAGATTAGCTAGTTCATTCTCAGAATGTTCACTTTCACTAGATTTAGATAAAATAGTTACTTTTTTAGACTTGGATCTTGTAACCCTTTTAGGAGTCTTTTCTTTAGTAGTAGTAAAGGATACACTTACATTACCATTTTTCTTCTTATTAATATCAGCATCTCTTTTAATTCTAGTCACATATTGAATAAGAGTTCCAAAAATCCCCTCAAGAGTAATTTGAGATACTTTCCTATTCCCATAAATAGTTGTTCTCTTAGATTCCCACTCATTAGGCATGATATCTATAATATTGTCTGCAAGTGCCTCATCATCTAGACCTTTCTCACCCATAGATTGTAAACTGTTAACAATAGTCACAAACATTTGTTGCACCTTGCACACTAGTTCTCCATAAGGAAATAGAAATCCATGATATTCTTCTCTAAGCATAGCTCTTCTAGTTTCTATAACTTTGGATGTACCAAAATGTGTAACTTCCAATTTCGTTAAAATACAATTTTCAGCTTCACAAGAAGAAATCTGACTATATATATTCCTGGTCATGGAACACAACAAAGTATTGCATACCCTGTAGTTTAGTTGATATACTGAAATTTCGTGGTTAGTAAAAGTTTTTAATTCCTTATTAGGAGTCTTGTAACCACTAGTAAGCATAAATTTTTTTTCCACTCTAGTATTAATAACAAAAGTCTTCATGTGATATCACTAATATTCATAATCATTCCCATAAAAAATAGGTGGTTTGGTAGGATTTTTATTTTCAATCAAACCAACATACATTCCTACCATAAAAAATAAAATATCTTTCCACAAAAACTTGTTAATATAGAAAGTTTGTAAACCAGGATAAAATTACTAAGTAAAGAAAATATTGAGAACAATGAAAAATTGAGCAAGAAAACATAAATGTGAATATAATTATTTCAGAGACCTCATTTGTCACCAATTTTAGGATCAAAATATGAATGTATATGCTAAATTACAAGTGGGGGGGGGGGTGAATTTTAAGTTTAAAAAATTTAGTTTTTAGCCATAAAAAAACTATGTTTAACGAATTTAAACGAGGAAAATTCACTAGACCTCTTCTAGTTCTATAAACTTTCTAGTTTCTGGAAATATGGTTCTAGAAATGAAACTTAAGAAAAGTTTACAAGAAAAATATTCTAACTTAAAGCGTATAGAATCTTACTTATCAGAGTATGGAAAAGTACAATGATGTATAATCTAGTTATACATTCATTATCTATCAAAATTCAGTGGAAATAAACATGAAACAAACCAAGTAACAAGTATGAAATATTTTATCCCAAAGAGTAGGGTATCCAATAACCTTGGATAAAGGTCCCTTGAGTTATACTTTCAAGAAAGTCTGTCTTACCCACACCTAGGGTATGCCCTCAATAGGAATATCCAAATATATTTTTCTATTCTTGCAAGCCCTCGAAATTCAAGGTAGTCGGAACCTCTGTCTTCCTATAAATGGAGGCCCTTGAACTTTAAGGTAGTTGGAACCTCTGTCTTCCTATCCTTGAAATCCCTATATTGTACACAAAAACAATCGGAGTCGCATGAAGCATGCTGAACAAGTTTCTTAGTACACACAAAGCAAGAGTCTCTCAATCTAGAAATCACTTCAGCAGCATGTAATCTCTAGAGTGATCAACATGTTCATCAAAGTTTTGAGCTCATTCAAATTATCTCCTATTTATAGGCATTCCTCCAACGGTTGGCTCCCTCCTCCAAAGGTCATTTTTTTCCATGAATCTCGGAGGGACCTATAAATGTGTCACTCAAACAACGGTCAGTTACAAATAGATTGTATGAGATGGTTTCATAAATATAACAAGTGTGAGAAATATAAGGTTTCTTAACCAAAACTAATTTTCTAGAGTCTAAGGAAAAATAAAGTTACGAGTCTAAGAATATAAACACTTGGATACTATAAACTATGGACATCCGGATTCTGTTTTCCAAGGAATTTAGAATCTTAATTATATAGATTTCACAGTTGGAATTCAGAGGAATTTGGAGACTGAATTCAGAGGAATTTAGAGTCTGAATTATGAGAAATTTGGAGTCTGAATTCCGAGGAATTTGGAGTCTAAATTCAGAATATTTCAGTGCCCAATTTTTGAGGAATTAGGAGTCCGAATTATAAGGAATTCGGAGTCTGAATTCCTAGGAATTAAGAGTCTGAATTTTAGATAATTCGGAGTCCGAATTTAGAGAATTCGATGTCTGAATTTTAGAGAATTCAGAGTCTGAATTTCAGAGAATTCAGAGTCTAAATTTCATAGAATTCGGAGTTTGAATTTCATAGAATTCGTAACCTGAATTCAGAACCTAAAAATAGAATACTCTATATCTATGTATTTATAGGATTCCGAGGTTTTATATGTGAAACTGAATTTTACACTTAGAAATAAAAAGAGTCAGATTTAGAGAAACTATAACATGATAAATAAAAACAAAGGTATGGAGAAAATTTCCATGGGGATGGAAAATTTTTATTATTAAGATAAATATTAGGGGAAATAAAATTTTCCTTAAGATAGAGTGTTTGTTATTTTCAAAACATAAAGGAATGGAAAATTCATAATGAAACCTTATTGACTCAACAATCCGGAGAAGAGGTAATGTCCATAATTGAGCATTTTATTTTATTTCTTCCCCGAATCCTTGAATTATTATTAAAACATGATGATATAATAACTTCATTATATTACATATACTTATATTTTATTTTTTTAATGGTATAACCATACTTATATTCTTCCATCAAATGGGTGATGAAATCATCATTCATGTGTACGACAGACTACCACCTCATGAACCAATGTCATTCATTCTCCATAAACACCTTACATAGATGGATATAATGATTTATTTATTGTTTATATATAATATTTTTGGTATTATTATGTTTTTGGAATCATTATATCACAAATTTATTCTTACTTTTCTTTCCTTGGGAATATGATAATATTGTTTGTGTGTACGGAAGGCTACCGCCTCATGAAGCAATATGGTTCGTTCTTCATGTACTATTTTTATGAAAGGTAATAAGATTGGATTTAAATAGAAATATGTGATATATATGACGTGAAAATTATTATGTACATTAATATATTATTTAACTTCCTTTCATTTCATTCGTCGATAAAATGGATATAGCATTTAGGAGTATGTACGGTCTACCATCTTCATGAATACTGCACAACATTCTCTTTCAATATGTTTTATTGATTAATATAAATACATATATAATTAATATATATGATATTAATATTAGGGTTAAAATTATTTTTATTATGGAATGATGATCAATGTAATAGGATCAAAAATACCAAATCAAAATATAAATGAAAAACAAAGTAGTTATTACCCAAAGCATGACTTTAACATAGAATTGTTATTAAATGGGTAATAAAAGGTAATAATTAAATCATTTATGGTATGATATATATATATAAGTATGATTATTTAATAGATTTATAATAAAATTAAATTTATTATTCATGAGTTTTGAATGCATATGATGGAATTCGAGACTTATGGTAAGAGATTTATAGTGTCTATTTTATTTCTGATAGACTTATTCCATATTAACCACTCATTTATTTTTTGCAGTGTATATACTGCCACATTGAAATTATATATCATGAATATACCTACATTAATGACATTTTAAGTTTCACTTAATCTTATTATATCATGGGGCTTATGATTTAATGTTACCAAAGTGGTAATGGTTTTATGACACAATGTCATCATTTATCGAGATTGATTAAGTTCATGATTCAGATGATGAAATTATATGGTAAATATCTTAAAAAACATCAATTTTCTTCACCTCTAGTTATTTAATTTGAACAAGTGTTTTATCATCATTTTCCTCTCTTACATACTCAAGAGTTGATAATAGTTTTTTAAGAAAATTATGTTTATTTATCTCTTCGGTCAAAAAACACATTTTCTTCAAAAACCACATTTTATAAAAATGTTATTAAAATTATCTAAATAATTTATTAAATAAAATTTTACACATATTTTACATTTTTATAAATATTTTTTACTGTAATCTTCATGTCATTTTCCAAACAATGCTCATTTGACTTTCAAGGAAAATGTAAATGGAATATTTGTTATAACGTATATGGTATGAATGGTATTTACTCCATCAAGACCAGATCATTGTTTTTAAAGGATCCTTTAGAAGTTTCAAAGTTTATATTTATTGAAAAGTATTTCCTAACCATTTTAAGATCTTTAAATTTATAAAGTGATTTTCAAAGAAAGTGATTTTCCTCAAGAAATATATTTAATAAACTTTAAATATTCTTTTTAAGTTTCTATGTTTAATATCAATAAATTAGATTTTGAAATTTTTTTATGTCTTAAAAATTGGTTTATAAAGTGGTAATACTATTTTCGTCCTGAAATCTCCAATAAGATATTTCAAAATCACTTTCCATCTAAGATGACATTCTTTGATGTAACTTACGCTTTACTAGGTATATAATCTAAGGATACCATTATTATTCTTTCCCTGAATGGTTAATATTTATGAGAAAAATATTATTATGAAATTTATTTCTCTTCAATGGTTTATTCCCTGATAAAATAGTTATGGAACTCTCTTATTTTTTTAAAGGTTATGATTTGATGAAATGATGAAATGATTATGAAACCTATATCTTTTCCAGAAGATATTTTATTATAAAATTCTTTTGAAAACAAATTCTTTTCATGGGTTCTAATAGGATGAATGTTTTAGGATATTTAGAAACACATTTGAATGATATTAATTATATGATTATGGTTATGTTATAAAGGAAAGTGGTTATGTTAGAACAACAACATGTGGGACCCATATCTCTGTCTAATGCATTGGGTTAAGATTGATATCTCATGAGATAAACATAAAAATAGTCATGGGTAAACATATTTCAGCAAAGGACACTATCCACTATGATACTCTTGGGAGTGGATCTTGACTACTATGATGTTTTTGGGAGTGAACCCATTCCACCGTGATAGCATTGACTACAATGTAAATAATTTTCTATGTTTATGTATCTGAAAAAACCTATGTCTTATTCCAATGTTATATTCTCATAGATAATATTATTTGATCATATTATGATTCAAGTCTTATAAACCAACAAGATTTATTACATGACTCGAGATTATGATCTATGATATGTTGGGTATGGTTTTAAAATGTTAAACTCATATTCTCATACCCTTATGATCATGTTATTCTTATATAATCACTGATATCTCCCTTTTTTACCTTTACTGAGTCACCATTTCTTATGTTTTCTTTCCCTAATATATTAATAAAGTCATTATGTTTGATATTTATAAGAAAGTTGCTAGTTATGAAGACCTTAGTGGGAGATAACATATCTCACTTATGGATAAGTCTTTTTTGTTTTGAAGTTTCCAAAGGCACTAGACCGAAATTATTATAGAATATATCATTATTCCATGTAATGAATATTTATATATTAATATGTAATATTATTTATGAGAGTTTTAGGTCTCTAAAATCATGATCGAGACTTGAAAGATCAAATTTTAAATTTTACCATCTTCTATAAGAAGTTTTCATTATTTCAAAATTTTCCATTATTGTTGTGTTCCTTCTACATGGAAGGAAACTCCTAAACCAATTTGACACGATACTCTAATCAGTAATAATTTCCATGTTTTTGTTTACTGATAAGGATAACTCATCCCATGAAACATGATCCATCCACAAATGAAAAAAATTTAAAGATATGGAAAACATTCCCGTAACAGGTCCTAAAATGAAGTGATAGGAAGACCAGCCACTTAAAAGTATGCTAGGTACAATTTACTATAGATTTAAATGTGATTTTATCTTGATTAGTGTTCACACACATCCATGAGATCAGTCATATAAGGTAAAACTAAATCTTGTGGTAGTGTTTTGACACCGAATCCTTTTGAAACTTTATCCCGAGTACTGGTAAAACTCAGTTTCCTCTAACACCTAGGTTACTATACTCCAAATATGACCCAAGAACATGGCATAACAGATCAAGGATTTAATGATTTTGAAAAAAATCATACAATTAATTTCATCATTTTAACAACTTGATGAGAACCATGTTTATAAATGTGTACTACAACAATATTTCAGATGTACAATGACATATCATTTTATACTATCCATAAGCCTATCTTCCCTCTACATTATAGTGTCTAGTAGTCTATAAATAAGATTTAACATAGTGTAATTTTATTCCATTCCACTATTAATCCAAGAGATGTCTTTCTAATCCATCCACCATTAAATAAGAATATGGATCACATGAAATACTAAGTGGCCGACCATACCCTAGGCGTGTCTAACACACTAAATTCGACCATTATAGGATGCTCAAACCCTTAGAAAGGATAAAATTACCAAATGTACACCCATATAATGAATGGTTTTGCTTCATCACTAGGATTCCTACTTGGGATAAAAGACATCTGAAAAAACACCTTACAACCAAAACTCTTCATAATCATTTAAAAAGGTTTTAATTTCTAAGGGTTATACCTACCCCAGGCTAGACCCTTACCAAAATATAAAGCATTAATCCTATAAATATGTCATCCAAAAAAAGTAACTAATCCCACAAAACTAACATATATGCTCACTATAAATGAGAAAGGTCTACATAGACTGATGGGAAACCTACCCATTCCCATATAAGGCAAAACTCAGGGAAATATTTAAACTACCCTCATAGGAAGGTCAAAACTAAGAACACCACATTAAGGTTTCATTTGATTAATTAAACTAATTCACATTTTATTTTTTAAATTTTATTTTTTCTCATTTAAAAAAATCATGTGCCCATTATAATATACATCTGTACTTGGTATATTATTTAGCTAAAACCATAGGGAAACATAAGAAAGTTATATCAAATTTTATTTTAAGAATTATTTATTTTGCTAAAATTTAGTAACAATTTAGTCAATTTATTTTATGAATCTCATTTTCCATTTTTTTATCCATAATGATTCTCATATTTAGCTTAACTAAATAAAATTTAAATTCCAAGCAATAGAGGAAAACACCCCTTTGGTTGTAATTGGAATTTTAATTAACTAACATCACATATAAAAAAACATAATGTAAGGTGAGAGATATCTATCTATTTAAGTGAATTGGTTCAGTAAGATGCCCACAAAAATTTATACGTAACACCGTATAAGTGGTTTCAGACACTTTAGATAACTATATCATTAGAATAAACATAACTCAAGGGGTTATGTAGTAAAGCATAAAACAAAAATGATAGCTACTTGGGTCACATCATTCCCACATGGTTTCATTTAAATGAAACCCAAAATATTTATTTCATTCAATATTTTGACACACCCGTAATTGGTCATCATTCCCAATCCATAGAGGTAAAAGCCTTTATAATTGAAAATAAATCATAATTTTGAATTAAAATTCATTATACATATATTGAAATCTTGGTTCAGTTAAATGGATTTCCATTCCCATGTTATAAAAATACTTTCCTTTATAAGTTATAATTGGAATTCATGTAGCAACAACCAAGTTTTTACCTTTGTTTTCAGAATATGAAAATTATATTTAAGATGGTTTGATTATATGGGTTACCCTTTCCAATTTATAAATGCCCAAACACTTTATAAATTTAATAATTAGACTCCATTTAATCATAAACACTAATGTATAAGCTGATGAAACAAATGGTTCATGGATCAAACATGTTATGATTGGTTGATTAAGGTTACACCATAAAGGTATACATGAAAACACTATATAAGTTGATCCATACACTTTAATAACCAACCATATATCATAATTATAACAAGTCTTTCTATAACATACCACTATTGAATACAGAAATATAATCACACAACTATGGAAGCACGATATATAGGAAAACCATAATAAATAATCCTCCAAACATGGTATATAGGTAAGTATGCTACTAAATAAAACAAGGCATGTCCATCATGTATCTGGTAGTCAATCAATGCAATCTATATATCATGGTTTATGTATGGAATGTGAATATCTATGTTCCTATAATGATGAATTTAACAATAATTGTTTTCCATATGAGAAAATGGAAAAATTCCATAAATCTAGTAAATCGGTAAATATAGAGAGTACATCAATCACTCAAGGTGAAATAACTATCAAATATAATAAATAAAACACCAAAAATAGTCCGAAATCTTCCCACTTTGTCTTTTCATTGTGTGTGGGTTGATCATTCCTAGAAAAGAATATTTACCAAGTGAAAACACATTCATAGTATTCTATCTCCAACCCCAAATTATAAGACAAACGAAAAATTAAGAGCTATGAAATCACTTTGTAATGTCCCGACCTGGGTACCAATAAAACAGTTCACTATGTTGATCAGTCACATGACCTTAATCATGAAACCCTATATGCTAGAGGCTGCTGATTAGCAGTGAGGTTCTAATGGAGGTACAGTGGGGAGACTATACCCTCTTGATTATTATCAAATGAAGTTGAAACATAGTAATTCTTAAAATAATGAAATAAAATAATAACTGATAAAATGGAAAAAA
This sequence comes from Viscum album, assembly GCA_963277665.1. Lineage (NCBI taxonomy): Eukaryota > Viridiplantae > Streptophyta > Magnoliopsida > Santalales > Viscaceae > Viscum > Viscum album. The sequence goes on from OY728132.1 coordinate 324,496,526, forward strand.
CAAATATATAAACATTCATGTATATGTGATGGTACAATGTACACATAGTATACATATAATAGGCAGTACAATAAGCAGTGATAGACTGAAAAAGGAAATAAATGAATAAATAATGACTCTATATTAGGAATGTAGCCTGAGTACTTGCTCATCTGTAACTCCCAATATCTCATGTCTAGTCCTAGTTCAAGAATGAAAACAACATAGATCCTAGTTCAAACTATCCTAAAACTAGGAGATTTGTTTGGGTACCAACCTATGGCCTGAAAAGTTTGTGAGATAAACTGAATAGGCCACAAAAAATGTTCTCTAATTCCATCCATTCTATAAATATGAAATATTGAAGTGTTAAGGTATACCAAATAAATCAGTAAAAAATATTATAAATATGTCAGACATAGGTTTACCAAGGTATACCCAACCAACAATACATGCTTCACCCTAAGCCAATATATCACTATTGATGTGTTTATATATATATACATATAATATATACATATATATTCACTATATATGAAGTAACATATAGATCCATATATGTAGATACATAGTCCTTGGTAGGACCCTGAGGTGTAACTCATGCGTCCGTGCTTAGTCGCACAAGTCTCATGATATAATAATAAAGAATTCCATGCCTGAGTATTACAATAAGAGAATCTATGTTAGAGTATCTCGATAAGGGACACCAGGATTGATAATCATTGTATGGGACTCCATTCCCATGTTTCACAATAAGGGACACCATGCTAGAGAGTCCCAATAAGGGATGTCATGCTTTGGTATCTCAATATGGTATTCTATGCCCAAGTATCACAATTTATAAGTGAAATAATAACTAGGAAATTTCTATAAGCATTTTTATAACAATTAAAATAATAAATTTGGTACATCCCATTTATAAGTATTTACGAAGGCCATGGGAAGGTCCAAAACTTTTCCCATTTAAAATAAATCCATTTAATTATCCCTTTTTTATTTAAGACGACAAAACACCTCTTTGGAATTTTTATAAAAAGATGGGACATGATTGTCATACCATTTTAGTTAAATCAATTTAATCAACTACTTCAAATTTTATAATTCAATACCACTCAAAATGTTATTAAATCCTAATAAAATCATTATGAAGGATCTAAAACAACACACCTATGGGGGTGGATTAATTTCATCCTCTAAGGATAGTGATCAAAGGCATATAGGTAAGAACCCCCAAATAGGGATGGTTCGAGTCAAGGTAGATGAACTTAGATGAAGTAATTTTATGCACATGATTTAATTAATTTTGGATATTATTATTACCACAAATAATTTCATATTTAGGAAGTGATTCATGGAAAATATGGCACATGAAATGATGACACAATCAATAAACATGATGTAATTCAAAGAAAAAGTTATAGATCAACTCCTTCAAGTGTAGGGAAATTTAATCATCCATTATCAAGATTTTATTTGATCTGGTTCGAGAGAAATAAAAGGAATAGGAAAAAATCATGAAAATAGGGAAAATTATCTCTCACTGAAATCGCATTAAATATGGATAAAGATACTAATAAATAAATGAAGATGATTTTAGACTCTCCATTGGCTATATAATGTGATGAACGACATCCGATTCTAATATAAGATGGAGGAGAACCATCCAAGTATAGGAGGATGATAAGGAGCTTGAGAATCCCCCTTTGTGTGGGAGAAATGAGGGAGAAAGAGGTGAATTTTGGGTTAAAGATGGTAGGGAAAAGGGTAGTTTCACCCATTTAAATGACGTAAATGGTTTGGATTCATGGTTTAACTGAACCATGAAACAAACATGATGCTCTAACACCTATGTGTCACTAACTGTCTAGTCTAGCTACACGGTTTTTCTAACCCTATGTAGCCTATGTGGTTTGGATCTTCAATTTTCTACAGACAGCTCCCACCGTCATGCTGGCTCAGGTGCACAGTTTGAAAAATTGTGTGACACCCTCTAGTACTTACGTGGTTGAGGTGAACAGTTAACACTAACCACACAATAACTGTGCAACTCCATTTGGATTTCTATAAACTATGATTTTGATTCTTGTTGCTTCCAAAACTCAACCAAACACCCAAGACACCTCTTAGGACTTAAAATCTATCTAAAAACAATACTTTAAATTGTTCCAATGATGAAATTTACATCATTAAGATTGGATTAGAAATTGGTCCTCCTAAAAAAAGTGGAATAAATTAAAACTACAATGAAAAATCCATCCAGTAAAAAACACCAGAGGCTAAAAATGACTATTGAATAGTAGTATTACATTATTGAAAATGCTAGGGTTACTTTAAAAACTACCATTCTCTTTAATTAAAAAATTCTAACACTTCCCCCACCTCATAAATTAACTTCTCATAGAATTAATTCTTAAAATTATTCCTAATTTCATCTCATAGGACCCTCTCCCATTTAAAAAATTATTAAGCCAATATTAGTATGTAGAAGACCTTCATTTCAATGGACAATATCTAGTAAAAACTCAATTCCACGACATGAGTATCCAATTCTTCTTGGTGTATTGTTTTGTAATTTTTACTATCTAACCCTTTTATAAAATTATTAATATAGTGAGATTATTATCAATAATATATAAAATTTCATTAAATTAATTTTTAAAAAATATTCAATCCTTTCCATCCACTAAGAAAACCAGATAACATTGATCCTGCGTATGTATGGATTACTGCCTATAGAAAGAGACATTGTTTTTTTTATAATCACCTCTCAAGGATGTTATAAAAGATTGATTTTATGAATAAATATATTTTCTATGTCACTAATAAAATTATGAAATAATAATTATTTCATATAGCATTATTTAATCGGTTCACTAAGAAATGAGATCGTTAATCATATGTACAGTGAACTACAATCTCCGTGAATAATGAATTTCATTTTTTTATCACCACCCATCATGGATGGATGTAAAATAAATCTATTGAGGTTTTATGATAATAATATCATGTTCTAGAATTTTAATATTGCATAATTTTATTATTTAAATATATTCCAATACTCATGAAACCATTATAATACGTTACTGTTCTAATAAGTTTTACCACTTATATAAAGTACGTTATAATGATATATTATAAATGATTATCAGATACCATATAGTAGTAATATCATGTAGAAATAATAGATGTATGTTTTTAATTATTCTAGAAATGATTTTTTAATTTTTAAAATATTTATTAATTAAAATCTTTCAATCATTAAACATGTCAAAAACTAGTTATGATGATTTTTTTCACAATATGCATTCATTTATTTCATTAAATTAAAATGGGATTTATGAAATAAATGAAAAATTATTATTGTTCTAAATTTAATGATCCCATAATGATGAACTTGAAACCACTAAGTGATAATCAACCCCTTCTTCTTAATGTTTTATAAAACAAACAACATAGAATTCTAACACCAAATAATTAAAATAAACCATAATTTGTTAATATAATTATAATATATATATAGTTCCAAATAATAATAATATTATAAAATAAATAATATACCTATTTATTTTTGTGTATAGGTAAACCCATTACATGTACTATAGGTCCAGTGGCCCAAATTCTTATAAAAACATGACTCGTTGGCTATATATGGTCTAATTAGAGGCCATCACCTCCATTTTGTCTCTGCGCCAACATATTTCACACATTAATCATCATTGGTTTCTTCCCCCTGAACCTAAACCTATATATTCCATAAAATCATGGTCAATTATCAAAACCTATCTTGGACCTACGTCTATTCATACAACACCTATCGTCGTTGGAGGACACCACCCTTCCTCACCACACTGTTTCCAATGGAGGCCACCACCTCCCCTGATCGTTATCATCAGAGGTCTCCTCCTACTCACACTACCCACACCAACAACATCAGAGGAAACCAACCCCATTTCATCCTTCACACACATCCCCCCAATTTAATTGGAAGGATTAAATTTATTAGTTGATGGTATTTGATCGGTATCTTCCCAGATGCATCTAGGGTGTGCTGAGACACTCAAATATTTCCTCATTTGAAATATATTTCTAATATATGGATATAAAATAATTATAAAAAGTTATAATTTATTTATTATGGTTATGAGACAATTGATTAAGTTATTTATGTTCCTATACATGACTTTAGAGTAGGTCCAGGCAAGTGGAAATAAAAGGTAAGGGTTTTCATCTGAAATTCAAATATTTGAGGAATGTTTTCTATTATGCTCATAATTCTATTTATGTGGTTTATATAGTACCAATTTAAGATATTATATCATGAATTTAATTTTATGCATAGAAATTGAAGTTCTATTTTAATCTCTCTCTTTTAATAGAATTTTATTTTACTTCTCGTTCCTTTAACGACCTTTCATCTAAATCCATGTTTTTTACTTCCAACAAATATTTTCCTTTATATAGTGGAAAAGAAAATATTTTTTATCTCCAAGGATAATTTTTCCCCCTTTTATTCATTTTAAAGCAATACTTTCATCATCCTTTTAATGATGTGGTTTTTAAATAACGGAAGTTTCAAATACTTCCAAGGATTTTCTTCCAAGTGACATTCTCCCCTTCTACATCAAATTTCGACTAATGAATTGTTATTTTAAAGATCTATTTATTAGAACATATATTAGATAAATTACTTAATATTTTTTTATATTTATTTAAAAAATTTATTTCTGGAAATGAATTTAAAATATTTTTTTTGAAGATGATATTAAGAAACATTTATTAATGTTTTCTATTTTTATTATATTTTCAATGTTTTTTATCTGTTGAAGTAATAGTTAACAAATCACTCAAAATTTTTCCTTTTTAAAAACTAGTTTTGTGTGATCGAATTTTTATTATAAAACTAACATTAGTTTTTATATTATACAACTTGGATATGTCATGTATCTTATTTTCCTTACATGGAATATTTATGAAAAGATAAATGATTTGATTTTATGTGGAACTCATATGTATGGAAGATGATGGGTGGTGTCCTATATAAATCTCCAATAAATTTTTAAAGGTTTAATATCACATGATATGATGAAATATTTCATGAATTAGGTGAATGAATCATTGATCAAAAGTCTGTTTTTGTGAATGAGATACAAGAAGCTTTATTCACAGTTTATTGTGTGAATGATATGCGGGAAGCTTTGTTCAGAAGTTATTGTGTGAACATGTTGCATGAGGTAACATCCCATGTATTTTTTAAATAAAATATTTTTATATATTAATTATTAAGATTTTATATAGTTATATTCATTAAAAAAATATTATAAAATATTTTCAGTCAAAAGGAAAAAATCTTTCATTCTAACCAAACTTGATTTTTTATATTATATACTTTTATTTTAAATATTAATTACCAAATTAAATAATTATAATTTTAAAAAATTAATATCATTTTTTAATTCGTATGGTCAAAATTATCTTAAGATGAATTTTTTAGTTTTTTTAAATATTGATTTTTTAACGAATTATGAAAATACTAATTTTTATAAGAAACTGTATTTTATTATAATTTATTTATAAAATAAAATTATATTTTGGAATATTTTTAAAAATTAATTAATTAATTTTGATTTAAAATAATAAAATTATGGTTCTTAAATGAATTTTACACTTTAATTTAGAATAAACATATTTTATACTTAAAAATAAATTTTTTTTGAATGACTATTTTTCATTTCATTTTGTCAGTTAACTTTTAAATTAAATTATTATAATTAAATATTTTTTATTTTAAAAAATTTATTCCATATTTTGGAATAATTGGTTACAAATTTGTAAAATAGTTCCCTTTTTTTGGTTAATATGAATAGTGGGCTTAATGATTTTTCTTTCACGGTAAATGGTATATCAGGTAATTAAAGTTAAAAATAAATTTATAAGGACTATAAAATGGCCCTAATAGTTGAATAAATTTTATTTTATGAATATATTTATTGCATATTCATAAAAATTTCATATATATTGTCTTTTATTCTATTTTAATGTGATTGTAACCTTTATAGAATTTTATATAATGAAAAGTAAAAAGCACACCACTCTTGTTTTTAATAACTACAATATTTTTGATATGGTGATAACCATAGAATTTTTTCATTTATAAATATAATTTTAAAATATAAATTCTTTATCTTAATTATGGAAATTAATTTTTAATTTTTCGTGAATACATAATTACCTTAAATTCTTAGGCTGTGTTAATATGATAATTATTCAACTAATGAAAAAATAAAATAAATAATATTAACAATATTAAAAAATAATAATTCTAAATAATTAAGGATATGAATAAATTTTTTGATAACTATAAAATTTTAGGGAAATTTAAAATTGATTATATTTTAATTCATCGGTTATATTGATGTTATAAAAGTTAAAGTAAACAAATAGTTCTAAAAATGACATTATAGATATTTTATGAATATAATATTTTTTAAATGATATTAAATTCCTAATAATCCTATATTTGGAAAATTTATTATGATAAGGTTGAAAATACAAACCTTGAACTATTTATTGTAATTTTTATATTTATATCAATTATCCTGACCCTAAAATTGTAAAAAATCCTTGTTGTCATAGTAAGTGTGAAAATTGTTAAGGGGGGGGGGGTGGTTAAAACCAAAAGATAATTGTATAAATGTGATGTAAAAATAGAAAAAATTTATTATATGAAAGGATTTAGACTCATTTTAATATTATATTCTAATATATTAAATCTGGATCCATTTTTACATAACAAATAATTTATATTAATTTAATATTTTAAGAAATTCCAAAAGTGCCCCTCCCCTCTGTTATAAAAGGGAACCACCTATTCTCATTTATTAACACTTCAAAACCCATTTTGGTTCAGAAAATAATTTCCTAAATAAAATCCATAATCCATAAAATCATTAAAGAAGTATTTTTTTTGGCAGAATACCCACCTTATAGGGCCTAAGGTATTAAGAAAAGGAGACTTTCCAAAGTAGAGGTATAGGTTTTAACTACATGTTTTAATTTTATTTATTATCCCACCTCTATAAAATATTCCATAACCATGATAATAAAAAAATTATCTAATATATTTATATGAATTTATGTTAATTTAATAACCTATATACATCTCTAAATGAGAGTGAAGTTCATAGTTTGTGTGTACGGCGAAGTACCGCCTCACGAACCAATATAATCCATTTTCCATCATCATCTATAATGGATGTTTATAATGATGGATTTAAATAGAATATATGAAATTAATGACATATTTATCATTATTTAAAGATAATATAACAAATATTTTATTATCTTTCCATATAATGGAAAACTACAACATTATTCATGTTTACGAGTGCACTACCACCTTCATGAGGTGATGTGATTCATTATTTATCACTAAATTAAATGGATGATATAAATAAGTATAATTAAGGAAATAATATGATAATTATGATGTTACTATCATTATTTAAATATGAAAATTTACCTACCTTCTTTCCATAATGATCGTTGAAAAAAGGAAATGTTAATCATGTGTACGCATGACCTACTGTCTCCATGATTGTAACATAGTTCATTTTTCATAATAATATTTCATGAATGGTTTTAAAAGTGTAATATTTGTATAAAAATGATAATTAATTCATTATTATTGTCCTGTATGTGATGGGATAATGACCTCTTTGACTAAATTCAACATACTAATGTCATTTTGTACTTATGAACTAAATATCATCAAATCATCTAACTTGAACTTAAATGATTACGTAATTGTTATAACATAGTAATAATTGATATCAAAGGAATAATAAAGTTGAAAATTTTTATAAAGAAATTAAATAATTCACATATTTTTATTATTTAGGAATATAAAGAACATACATGATAATTTAAACTCATGGCATGATACATTCTTTTAAAATTCAACTTTTAATGTTTCCCTCAAAACTATGTTTTCTTCCATGTACATATTGTTAAAATTATGTAATGGGTGAATTTATGTGAAAAAAATTATAAAGAACATTTTATGTGAATTTTCACTTTAATTTGATGTTTTCAAAAGGAATCATTTTACATAATGTTTTGAATTTATTTACAAAAAGTCAAAAAATAATGTTTAATTTTAACATATATGGCGATAAGGAATTTTTATAACACCATAAACCTTATTTTATGTTTGGATTAATTTATAATATTCCATTATTTCTTAAAATAAAAAAACTATTTACCATTATTATTGAAATTTTAGATTTTAAAATTTGGTTTTAAATAAAAGGGATATAACAATATTAGAAAATGAGTTCTAATGGGTGAAAAGAATGTTTTTATGAAGTAGGATTTTATGTGTTATTATTATGTTATGGTTCTTGGGTATTTTTTATGATGATAGGTGGTTATGATATAAACCATGAATGGGTGGTTATATTATTAACCAATTATGGGTGGTTTTTTGATATACCAAGGTTGGGTGAGCCCGTTATACTCCCCAAGGAATTTGGTAAAGGGATAGATTTAGATGATTAGGTTTTTAATAAGAGATTATAGGAATATAGTATGATTGTTATGCCAAACATTAGAAGGATTTAAATGATTAGGTTTCTCCTTAGAGAATATGGGAATATACTATCATGGTTATTACAAGTATGACAGTGAAAATTATTCAAATGTAACTGAGATGGCTACTCCATGTATTACTGTGATAATTATTGTATATATAACCATGAGTATTAATACATAATTAAGAGTGATAATAAAATTATTCCTCATGTTTCTATGTTTTCTATTGGTTTTAATTGAAATTAATGATTTCACATGGTAATGGAATGTATATTCCACTTCATAAGGATGAAAAGTATAACATTGTGAAAATGTTATTAAGATTTTTTCATGATTCCAAAGAAGACTTTATAAATTTTATTTTTACATTAAGATTTATTATTAAATGTTTTATCAAAATATTTGGGTATATATATTGATTTCATTGGTGATAAAATGTTTATTTTGAGCCTAAAGTTTATTCTAAAAAAGAAAAATTTCTGTAAGTATTCAGAGACTAGTGGGTTCTTTCTATATTTCTCTGTACCTTTCTAATCTTTCTATGCTCATATCACATTATAAAATATTTTCACCGGGTATAAGGATAGTTAGGGGAAATGAATAAGTCAAGTTGAAATTCATGAATACTTTTTTTGAAAATAAAATGTGGTTCATTTTAAAAATTTTATATTATGGGAAAATGGATACTAATTAAAAGTGTCCACTTTATACATATATGGATTTGTTGTTTAATATTTCTGAACTAACTCACTAAAGCTATAAATGTAAAAGATTTTTGGTAATTTAATAATGTGAATTCTAGTTTATAGTAACTAGAATATCTAATATTTAAGGTTGGATCCTTATAGTTGGTATTAGTAAAAGTTTTAGATAACATTATAGGTTATGAAAATGTCAATAGAATTGAATGAAAAAATGTTACTTAATGGTCAAGTTGAAAATATATAGTATTTGAATATTAAAATGTTTATTCACCTAAAATATGTTTTTTCATAATGGTTTTCTTCTTAGGGAATATGGAAGCTAAAATAGAAAGGAACTGATGTGATGATATCCTTCTGAATCAGCGACCTGGAATGGTTGGACTTAGAATAGAGCATTTTTTTAGTAATGTTCTATTGAAACAAGCTATAAATAGTAGTGATATCCATTCTAGATATAATCCAAATCTACCAAAAAATAACATGTCAATAGTAAAACATTTCATTAGGCAATACCCTCTTACATTCAGTGGGTCTTCTGACTCGATGATAGGTGAGGGTTCGATTAAAACACTATAGAAGATATTCGATGTCATGGGATGTTCAGATAAAAAAAAGTTACGTATTGATATTTACCAATTTGAAGTTGAAGCTAACCAGTGGTGTTAAATGGTTGAGAATATTAGTCAGGGAAATGAGATTGATACATTGGAATGTGATGAATTTAATAATGCTTTCTTCCAGAAATATTTTCCTAAGGTAGTTTGACTTAGGATGAAAATGAAATTCTTGGAATTAAAATAAAAGTAAGAATATTCAGTGGCCGTGTACAAATAAAACATCACTAGATTGGTAAGGTATGCAGAAAGCTTTATCTGTCATCTTAATATTAATATTATTCTATTTTACTCAGTATTGAAGCCAATATATCATAGGTAATTGGATTCTCATGAATTAAAAAGTTATAAGAAACTTGTGAATTGTTCTGAGAATATATAAAAAGAGATTTATGAAGATAAAGTATACCTAAGAAATCAAAATAAAAAGTGGTCCAGGTGATAGGAAAAGGGTAATAATTGATTAAATAAATTTGATGATAAGAAAATTATGTTTTTAGTTTGTTAGAGTTGTTGTAAAAATTACACTGTAAATGCCTTATTAATTATGGTAAGTTCTTCTGATATGTTAATATTAATCATATAACTCATAATTATATTCAAAAGGATCATGGTAATGGTAAGACAAATTCTTGAAAATTAGAAGTAAAATATTTTAAATGTAGATGGTTCATTATATACATGAGTGTCTAAAGAAGAACCCGAATGATGTGAAATAAATAGAAAATAAGAAGAATGGTTTGGTGAAATCATTTGAAACTAATTCAGAAGACGTTATTCCATAAAACTAAGTGGTATCTTGTTTATTTCTTATTTATCATAATTATTCTAATGTATTATTTTATTCAAGGTCAACACATTCTTTCTTATCTGATAAATTTTCTGGTAAATTTGAAACCTCATCTCATGAAATGAAACCCTAACATTTGGTAAAAACACATGGGGGATGTATTAAGACAAAAATAATTTATAAAATGTGATTTTTGGTTAATAGTCTATTACAAGTGTTTTTTTAAAACATATCTTTTTTATTTATTCCATTGAATAAGTTAACTCGAAGTGGAATGAAATTCCGCTAGATAAAATAATGTGATAAATATTTTTAGTAATAAAAAATAAGATTGGTAAATGCTCCAATTTTGGAACTACCCTCTAGAAATGATGATTTTTTTCATATTGATTCTTCTTTGAAGGGTCTTATTTGTGTCTGGATGCAAAATGATCAGGAAATTTCTTATATTTCATGGGAACCTATATTTCATGAGTTTAATTAATCTACACATGATATTGAATTGGATACTATTTTTAATTAAATTTTTTTGACAAATAATTTATATAGATCCAAGTGTGAAATAATTCTTCAATAACCGCGTTATGTTTAGATCATTATCATTTGGTAAATGATTTAACGAATTTTGTTCTAAAATTTATGGATGTAGGAACTTCCTCTATTTTGTTTTTGGTTTCAATATAGTAAACTTTTTTAGATAGAATTAAGCAAGATCAGAAGGAATACTGTGAGTAATAAGAAAAGGTTGAATTTATTATGAAGTGTAAGTTTCTGAAATTTAACATTGATTTTTTTAGATTTTGAAAAAGATTATGTTTTCTTTGTAATTACTATTTTAAGAGAGTTTTTGAGTGATGATATAATTAATAGTTTTAATGTTGGTATGGAATGAAAAAAATATATATTTGATTTTACCATGAAATATTTTACTTTCCAATAAGTTAAGATAGAATGAAAATTAATGAAGGGGATACTTCAACCTTTTAAATTTCCATAGCTGGAATGGGAAAATGTATCCATATAATTCATAATGTGATTTACAAACTCATATCAAGGTAATAATGTGATTTGGGTTATTGTTGATTGATTAACTAAATATACACATTTCTTTACCATTCGAGATACTTTGTATTTAGATCATATTTATCAACTAAATCTTAAGAAGATAGTTATGTTATATGGAGTTCCTATCTCCAATTTATTTTAATGTGATCTCAGGTACAATTATTTTTTTAGAAAGTACTTTAAAAGTTATTGGGAATTGAGTTAAATTTTCATAAAAGATACTCATCCTCAATATGATAGGTAGTATAAACAAAAAATTCTTAATTTAAATGACATATTTCATACCTGTTCAATGGATTACGAGGTAATTTGGGATCGAAATATTTAATTAGTTTATTTTTCCTATAATAACATTTTTAATTTTCATATACAAAAGGCACATTTTGAGGCATTATATAGAAAGAGGTGTCAAACTCCATATTTTTGGGATGAAGTTGTAGAAAGGAAGTTGATTGGACCATGGGTGGTATAGTAAATAGTTAAGAAGGTAAGGATGATTCAACAACATATGAGGATGTCTTAGAGTATGAAGAAAGGTTATCGGGATAACTAAATAAAAGATTATTGTTTCAAGGTAGATGATCATGTTTTTCTAAAAGTATCTCCATTGAAAAGTGTTATAAATTTTTCTAATAGGAGAAGTTAAGTCCATAGTTCATTAGATCATATAAATTATAGAATAAATTTGAATCATTTTCCTACTAAGTGTCCTTACCTTTGAGTTTATCCTTAGTACACATTTTTTTCCTGTTTTAATGTCAAAAAATCATGTGCCTTATTCAAATCATGTTTTGATCCCTAATGTAGTTCAGTTATAAGATTACCTTTCGTACGAGGAACAACATGTTCATATTGTTGACCATAGATAGAAAGTATTTTAGAATAAATCAATTAACCTAGTTAATATTTCTTGGAAAATCCATATGGTTGAAGAAGCAACATGGGTGTCAAAAATTGCTATGAGGGAAAGGTATTCCCACATGTTTAATAAGAGATTAAAATTACGAGGATGTAATTTCTAAAAGGTAAAAAATGAAACAGACCATATAATGTTGATATAAAACATATTCATATATAAATTAGTTATATTATGTATATTTATATTCATTATAAAAATATTAGACATTTATTTTCTGAAAAGGAAAAATCTTTATTTCTAACCAAATTGGGTTTTCAGGTATTATATGGTTTTATTTAAAATATTTATTTCAGAATTATAGAATTTAAACTAGATAAAATGAAAATCATTTTTTAATTATTCATTCCAAAATTATCTTAATATGAATTTTGAATAATCTTTAAAAACATTTATTATTCAATGAATAGTGAAAAGTAATGATTATTATTAAAAAATATATTTTATTTTAAAATAATTATAAAATAAAATTATGTTTTTAGATTAGATTTAAAATTTAATAATTTTATTTTTTTGTTAAAATAGTCTAATTATGGTTTCTGAAATGATTTTTATATTTTAATTTTTTATGAAATCATATTTATATTTAAAATGGAATTTTTCAGAAAAATTGTTTTTCATTTCATTTTTCCCTTATAATTTTAAATTAAATTATTTTTTTGAATTTTGAAAAATATATTCCATATTTTGAATTATTGGTCTCAAATTTCTTAAATATTTCCCTTTTATTTTTGGTCAATATGAATGGTAATCGTTGTAATTCTTATTACCCCGATAAAGGGAAAATCAAGTAATTAAAGTTAAAAATAAAATGATAAGTACAATAAAATTACCCTAAACCTTGAATAAATTTTATTTTATCAGTATATTTCATCCATAGACATAAAGAGTTCAAATATATGGGTTTTTGGCATTTGAATGCGATTATAACCTTTATAAAATTTTATATAAATAGAAGTAAAATAATTTCACACTCTTAATTTTATTAAATATAATATTTTTAAAATCAATATAATAAGAGGATATGTTAAGTTATAAATATTTTTTAGAAATATAATTTCATTATATTCATCATGGTAATTTATTTTTAATTTTTTTTACAGTCATAATTATCTTAAATTCTCACACAACATTGACGTAATAATTATTCACTTAATGGAAAAACAAAAAAAAAAGATATTAAAAATAATTGAGAAAAATAATTTGAAAGAATTAATTTTATAGAAATTTTTTTTAGATAACTATATCATGTTAGAGATAAATTAATTTATTATATTCAAATTATTTGGTTTTATTGATTTAATAAAAGTCAGAGTAAATGAGTTGTTCTAAAATTGATATTTTTGATATTTTTTGAAAAAAACATATTATTAAATGGTATAAAATTCATAAGAATCCTATAATTGGTCCATTGATTGATAAATAGTTTAACATTTCACCCATTTTTCATTTATGGTTCGTTTTTCTATTTATAGTGACTATATTGACCCTCCAATTGTAAAAAACCTTGTTGTTATGGTTAGTGTGAAAAGGGTTAATGGGGGTTAAAACCAAAAAGAAAGGGTTAAAATGTGATAAAAACTTGTGAAAATTTTATTTAATGTGATTATTTCGACTCAAAATATTATTATATTCTAATATTATTAATTTTGAAACATCTCTACATCATAAATAATTTATATTAATTTAATATTGTAAGGATTTCCAAAAGTGACCGTCCCCTCTCTTATAAAAATAGTACATTTATTCTCATTTATTAAAACTTAAAAACCCATTTTTTGGAAAATAACTACCCATATAACTTCATAACATCCCTAATATCACTCTAGAGGTCCTTTTATAAAAAACATGCCTTATAAGGCTTGAGGTATTAAGCAAAGAAGACTTTCTAGAGAAGAGGCACAGTTTCTAACCACGGGTTTTAGTTTTATTTATTCTCCCAAATCCTTTAAATATTCCTTAACCACGATGTTAAAATAAATTATGTTTATAAAATATATTTAGATGTTATTATGTTAGTTAAGTAACCTATATGAATCTCTAACCTCTATCAAATGAAAAAGGAATTCATCATTTGTGTGTACGGTGGACAACTGCCTCATGAATCAATGTAATTATTTTTCCATCATCGTCTCTCATGTATGGTTATAATGATGAATTTATGTTATATATATATATATATGATATTAATGACATATTTTTATTCTATAAAAATAGTATAATAGATATTTTCTTACTTTCCATATATTGGAAAATGATAACATCGTTCGAGTGTACGTGTGGACTACCACCTCTAAAAAGCAATGTGATTCGTTTTTCATCACCACTTCACATGAATGATATATGTAAGTATAATTAGAGAAATAATACTATATTTAGGATATCAATAAAATTATTTAAATATAAAATCAAAATTAACTTCATTCCATAATGATATTTGAAAAATGGAAATGTTACTCATGCGTGCGTACGATCAAGTGTCTATGATTGTAACAAAGTTCATTTTTCATAATTACATTTAATGATTGGTTTCAAAAGTATAATTGATATATAAATTTTTTAATTTTTTAATTATTGTTATTTTTATATTTTGGATATTATGGAATAATGAGCTATTTGACTATAGTCAACTTACAAAAGTCATTTTGAGATTATGAACCAAATATCATCAAAACAACCGACGTGAACGTAAATGATTAATTAATTTTTATAAAATGTTAATAAGTGATATAATAAAATTGATGAAGGTTTTAAATAAAGAAAATAATTAACATAAGTTAATTATTTTGGAAGATAAATAATTTACCTGATGGTTTTGACTCATGGTACGAGACTTTCATTTGAAAATACTTTTTTAATGTTTCCCATAAAACTATATTTTTCTCCCAAGTCCATATTTTAAAAATTATTTTATGGATTTATTTATATGGAAAAAATAATTATTAATGAAATATAATTTCTCTTTGGAATTTAATTAAAAGGTCTTTAAAATGAATCTTTTTACAAAATGTTTTAATTTTTTTTATAAAAAGACAAAAATAATGTTCTATTTTAACATATACAACAAAAAAACTTTTCCCACTACTGAAAACATTATATGATGTTTGGATTCCTTTATAATAATCAATGTTTTCTTCAAATAGTTACCCTCTTTCCAATTACTCTAGTAATTATAGTTTTTAAAAATTAATTTTAAGTAAAAGAGACATATAAATATATGAAAATACTTTCTTATGGGTGAAACGAATGTTTTTATGAAAAAATATTTTATTTGTTATGAGTATGATATAGTTAATGGGAATTTTTTAATGATGAATGGTGGTTCAAATAATAACCAAGGATGGGTTTTTATCTTATAAACCATGTAAGGGTGGATTTGTGATACACTATGGTTAGGTGGGCCTACTATTACTCGACAATCCATTGGGTAACTGGACATAATTAACCAATTAGACTTCTCCAAAGAGATTATGAGAAAATAATATGATGGCTATTCCAAATATGGGATGGAGTTAACCAATTATATTTCTCCTATGAGAATTTGGGAATATACTATGATGGTTATTCCATGTATAACCGTGATGGTTATTTCAAGAGTAACTATGATGGTTACTCAAAGTATAACTATGACATTTTTTCTATGTGTAACCATGTGGGTTAATCCATATGTAAGAGAAATATGAAATTTATTCATCAAGTTACCTACATTATTTATCCATTATTTTTATGTATTATGATGGAAATATTATTATTTCATAAGTTAAAGGAATTTATATTCTACTTAATGAGGTTGAAATGTACAATTACGTGAGAAAGTTATTAGGAGTTTTTAACGATTTAGAATAAATATTTTTTATTTTTATTTTGAATTTAATATTTCTTATGAAATTTTTTATGAAAATATTTAGGTATAGAAGTTTATTTATTGGATAATAAAATGTTTATATTGATCCCTATGTTTATTTTGAGAAAGGTTTATTCTTGTAAGTATTCATGGACTAATGGTTTCTTTACTTTTTATGATCATTATATATTTTAAAATGGGTTTTCACTCAATTTATGTATGGGTAGGGGAAAATATAATTCAATATGAAATTCATGATGATTATCCATAAATATAAAATGTGTTTCATTTTAATTTTTTTACATTATGGAAAAAATAGATACAGAAAGGAGTGTCAACTCTGTATATATATGAGTTTTATGTAATATTTATAACATATATTTATAAAAATATAAAAATAAAAGATATTTAAGAATATAAGAATGTTAAATATAGTTTAAATTCTCGAGTATATGTAATGTTTAAGGTCTGGTCCTTACACATGATTCTTGGTTCATAATATTTTCTATGATTATATTTGTTCCGTAGTTGAAGTATATTATTCATTTGATGTTATTATGTCATGATTCAAGGTTTATGTTAAATTATTATAATACACAATATAAATATTATGTTTCCATGTTTTTATTTTTTGGATTTAAGTCATTATACCATGTACTTTGAAGATAATTTATGTTTTATGGTTATTATTCACGATTTTATGATATTTACCTTATCCTTAAATTTTTACTTATTATTATGAAATCACCCTTGATGAATTACCAATTCACCCTAAATAGGTGTTTGATCTCACCCCTTTCTTATATTTTAT
The DNA here is from genome assembly GCA_963277665.1 of Viscum album. Lineage (NCBI taxonomy): Eukaryota > Viridiplantae > Streptophyta > Magnoliopsida > Santalales > Viscaceae > Viscum > Viscum album. Next base: position 324,513,838 of record OY728132.1, read on the forward strand.
TTTCCCCATGTAATGAGTTTGATAATTACTAATGAGATTATTAAGCTATGGTCTAGTATGAATCCTTTCACAAGAAATGATCACGGGTTTGGAAAAACAAGATTATTATATAGATTAATATACTTTTGTAGCAATCTCCAAGACACATAACTTTTCGGTCCTTGGGTTGTGTGACTTTTTATGAGACATATTATCTAAATCATGAAATTAATGTATTATTTAAGTTATGTTAATATTGGGTTTCTATATTTGGTATGAGAGAAGGGTTTATTAATTTTTTTTGATTAGTTTATTTGACATTGGTTTTAAGGTTAAAATACCTTAGTGAAAAACCTATATATGAATCTATGTATAGGATGGTATAATAAAATATTTGTTAAAACTTTAGTAGTAGGATTTAGTTATAATGCATCAATGTATGGATACTAAAAGTGGGTACATGATCTGGTATAGATGTACCTAGGTGTAATAGCCTCGAAAAGGGTGGATTGGGTATTAACAAGATCATAACCTAATACATCACAAAGAGGTCAAAATGCACACCTAGTTTGACACTAATAAGGGTTATTCTTTTGTTGATAAATTGATATTTATAAAAAACTATAAAATATTGATTTCTAGTTAATGTTAGTGATTTAATTATGAGAAAAAATAATAAATGGGTATCCTTGGTTGATGAGATAATCATATAGGTTGAACAGTGGATGATATGTGATGATCTATGAGTGATATAGTTTGAAATAAAAGAACTGTAAGCTAATAAAGATGTTAAACATCATTATTATCTAAGAGAAAGGAAGCAATTGAAAACCGATGCTACTCATACTTTTAGAATATGGTACGGAAAATGAAAGGAATAACATACAATTATCCTCCATTCAAGATTTTTAGATGCCTTATTCTCATCACCCCAATGTATCTAGCAAGTTCACAATGAGTATTAAATCCCCACCCTGATTATTTAATTAGTAAAATAAACTTCTAGTAATAGGATCATTACATTCCAATTTAATACTTAAGGAAATATGAATTTTTTTGTTATATAATTAGATGAAATTAATGTGATTCTAGCAATGGGTTAAATATTTCATCATAGGGTTCTTATTCACCAAATCAGGGTCATATTAAATAAAAAATACTCATTGTTGAAAAATGTATTAGAGATGAAACAATATCTAGAAGCCACTATAGAGAGATATTATAGTTACCTAGGATTCTCATACATAGATATGACATCTTTTTATATGAATATTTAATAAAAAAACAAACATATGTTAGAGGAACATAATTTTTTAGTATCTTATGATACTAGGTACCAAATCTTATAATTTGGTGAAATATCTTCAACATAACCCTTAAAGATCTTCCCCTTTAGTACTCTTTAGAAAAATACCCTACTTAAAAACTTGATTCATATCCTAGGGAAATGAACCATAAGAAGGGGTCAGCTGAAATGACCAGTAAGGGTAAGAAAGGGATATATGTAAGCATAACTTGAACATAAGGGTATGATAACATGAGAATAACATATTAAAACCATACCATGTATATCAAAGATCAGAATCTTGATTCATGGAAAAAATATTAGTAGTTCATAAGACATGAATCATAGGGAAATCAAAGAACATGATCCATGAGAGAATAACATGTTCATAAGACATGTAATTGTGGAATACATATAATCATATAAAATCATTTCCATAGTAGTAAATTATCACTTAAAAGGAAATCATAGTGGAATTAGTTCACTCCCAAAACCATCTTAGTAGTCAAGGTTCACTCCCAAGATCATCATAGTGGAAAAAGTCCTTTACTGAACTGAGTTCACTCCCCAATCTATTCATATATATCTGACCAGATATAGATCCCTAACTAATTAATTGGAGAGAGATATTGGTCCTACCTATAATATAATGAAAATAATACATATGTGTACCAAAAGATCATAAAATATTCATTATATCATTACCCATAAAAGGAAATGGGTTTTATAAACATTTCATCATATCATAACCTGTTAAAAGGAGGCATGTTTAATAATCATTTCATTATTTTATCATAGCATAAACTATGGTAAAATGAAGTGGGTTTTATAATAATTTTCTCATGGTATAACCCATGGAAGAGAAAAAAGTTTCATAAACATCATGTTACCATAAAAATAAACCTTTCATAGAAATAATGAGAATAGTTCGATGGACAATATCCCCAGTAAATCATATGTAACATGAAAGGATGTCATTTTAGATGGAAAATGACTTTGGAAGTTAACTTTGATCATTTCTTTTAAAAAATAAATTTTCATTGAGAATCATTTTTTTAAAATTACAAGTATTTTGAAAATCATTTTATTTGAAAATAAACTTGAAAACTATTAAAAGAATATTTAAAAAATCATTCAAAACATTTCTTGAGGAAATACACATTCCACTTTGAAAATAATTTTTATGTTTTTTGAAAAATAATATTTTTTGAAAATAACCATAAATATTATATAAAGTAATATTCAAAGAAAATAATAGTTATAATGGTGTAAATTTTCATTTATATAATACACATTAAAATAAATATTCTTTTCACATTTCTGATAAAAGTAAAACAAGTATTGTTTGGTAAACTAAGTAAAGATTCCTTACAAAATTTTTTGTAAAAAAGTAAAATATCGGTAATTTTTTTAATAAATCATTTTAATAATGTGAAAAAAAAATTGGAAACATTTTTAGAGAACATGGTTTTGGAATAAAAAGGTTTTTTGAACAAAGATAGAAATAAAGACAAATTTTATTAAAATCATTCTTTTGAACTATTGAGTACATACAGAAATAAAAATGAAGGGAAAAAATGTATTATAATGAAATAATAATATTATAAGAAAATACATGTGTTTACGAAGAGATATACCATAGAAGTTCATCATTGGAATCATAATAAATAACAATTATGATAAACAATTATATTGTAACATAAAACCCTTACAACTTTGGAAACATAAAATTGTAAGACCCATGAAATAATAAAATTAATTGAAACACATAATATCATGATATTAAATAAATTCATGATTTTACATGTCAAATGGGTTTTACATACACCTCATAGAAGAAGTAGGTGCATAAAATAACATATTCATCAATAAAAAAATTGAGACAAAACAAATCCATTACTGATTTAATAAGATGTGAAGCATAAACATTATGAAAGATATGTCCTTAAATAGATATGTAAATATAGGAAAATTTTAGGAGAATAATACTAAAATAAATTCATGGGTAGTATAAAAACCACATAAAAGTAATAGGTAGTGAATATGGAATATTTTATATAGAAGTAAAAATTGAGACGGAAATCCCTTACCAATTTAGTAATATTTTGAATCATAATAAAAAATAAAGAATATAATCAATTGGAATATTAAATATAATTTAAATAATGGGATTAATTATATAACATTTCAAGTTGGAATTATATAAACCACAAAAAACAAAATGAGTGGTGAATATGAATATTTCTCCTATAAATAAAAGAAAGACTATAAATCCATTACATTAAGTCTTGACATCCTTTATAAATGTTCAAAACTTGTATATAATATATATAATTTTATTAAAAATATAATATGAAACGATATATATATATTATATATTATTTACTTATAACCATTTATTACTCTTTTATTAATAATTCGTTGTTAAAATCATGTTTCAGGTAATAACTGTTTTGTTTTTAGTATATGTTTTCATTTTCTATTTTAAGTCCTATTACTTTGATCATGGTATCATAATCTATAGAATAATAATAAAGAACTATTTATTATATTAATTTTTAAAATATATTTTTAATTGCAATCATGATAGATGGTTTTGATAAATAAAGTATTTTTTGATCATAAACACAGTTGGCCGTATGTGCGCATGAGTAACATTTACATTTTTTAATGATCATAATGGAGAGATGGTGTGACTTCCCAAAACTTGATTCCACTTAACAAGTTCCCCAAGCCCAGTGGGCCATATGGCCTCAAGTGCATCTTTCAAAACACCAGAGGCTGCCAACTAGTAGCGAGGGCCTAGGTTGTTTCTGTAGGAAGACTATGCCCTCATTAGTAGAGTTTAGCACAACAAAAGAAATATAAAGTAATTGTAAACAATGGAAGCAATATAAATAAATAGTGAAGAAAACTGATGCAATAGATAAACGAGAAAATAATAACTGTATCCACTTGAATAATGATTATGTAATGTCACGTGACTAGAAAATTAGAAAACATGGATAAAAGAAAATAGGCATTACAGTTCCACAAAGTAAAAGAAATAAAAGACACTCTAAGAATCCCTAGATCCAACTCAGTCAAGTTCTTTCAAGATCCATCCTAACAGCAAACAATCAAGTGTTTGAATCTATATGCTCCCCTTTTTCAACACCTGCAACCATGTAATCTACTCCAGGTACCAAACAACGCACCAAGAGGGTGTGAGACAAATCTTTGTGGGACACCACCAATAGTTTCAATAACATCTGGACCATGAAATAGAATATAACAGTGTGTAGGCATGAATATATAAGTAAAGAAAGAAGTACAATTTAATTAAATACCCAAGTAACTACTTCATTCCTTGGATGGTGTTTGAACATGTTACTGGTTAATTAATTAAGCAATTAGTATTTAATGTTGATAGGTCACATGAGGCATTGCCAACACTAACATCACCTCATGATAGTATAAATAGTGAAGGTCTAATGATGTGACATGGAAACCTGAAAATTATATCTAGTGAGGGAGTTCCAGGGTAATAACCAAGATAAAGTAGATCTCATGGAATACTAACTCAGTAGTATTTGAGCCTATCTAAGGGGTAAGAGTGTAATACAAAGAGCATAATCTAAGGAATTCTACAATAAGGCACCTACCGAGTCCAAGGTGGTTGCCCAAGGTAAAACAGGGCTAAGCAAAGATAGGTTTCTGTGGTCTTTCACCATGGAACCGAATAGTCAATGTAGGATCCAAGGAGTGTATCCAAGGTATCCTGTAATAATTTAAAATACCCTAAGATAGTGTACTGAGATACGAGGAATAGACAAGAACCAGAGTCTAGGTGGGTATCAACCTAAGAAAACTGCATCCTTGAATCGAAATGGGGTACCCAAGATCCAAGATATTCTCCTCTCAGAATCCAAGGAGGGCTCGAGTCAGTCCATTACTATTTGATATTATAATCATGTAGTAATTCATTTTGGTCCAATTATTTCCTTTAATTAGTGTGGGTAGGTCAAGTAGAGTTGCAAGAATTTATTTATTGGTCCAATCCTTGTCTTCTGTTAGTGTGGATAGGCCAAGCAGCATTGTAACCATTTAATCAAGTCATAATTAACCATTAAGGTATATTCAATTATTGAGGTTTACTTCGCTACCTTCTATCAATATGGAAAGGGGTGATACAGACATGTAACCCTTATTCAATCTATTTTGATAAGGCCAAGTTATATACTTAGTATAATTTCCATTTCACATTTCACATTTAATAAATATTTGGAAGCAATTACCTTAGGAGGGTCAAGTGATGATCATAAATGGTACATTCCAATAAGAAATTATCATTCAAAAAAGTAATTTATTATAGGAAAGATTTCCTTTTTAAAGTTCTTGCAAAGGAACACCCGAACAGTGGCTAAAACAGGCCAAAACACTAAAATCCAATTATGTAATAACCTTCTATATGAGGCGAATTGAGTTGTGGGTGTAACCGCTAACAACTAATCCTATATTTGAAAAGATCATAACCATATGATTCTAACAGGTATAATCACGACCTATAAATTTAAGAAATAGATTCTGATGAAATCAGAGGGATCTAAACAAACATTCCAAAATCAACGAACTTTAGGGATATGTTATAGACCACCCACTTTAGGGTTGTACGACTCTCCTCCTCCAGTATTGACCCTTGATTTTCCTTGGATCCAAGTAGATCTAAGAAATGGTGAAAAATGATCACATGAAAATATCAAGGTCAAGAGAAAAAGAGAATAAGAATAGTTAAAGAGGACTTGAGTACTTAACGTTGCACATCCAATGTGATGACCGAAAGATCAATCAGATTCCAAAAGAAAAATACCTCTTAATCCATTACTTTGGCCATCAAAAATCACCAAAAGGGTGAAAAAGGAGGTAAATCCCACAAGTTTTCAGATTAGGGAGGAAGGGTAGGATTAATATACCATTAATAGAAAACTAGAAATTTCCCCAGAAAATTTGCCTGCATATGTTTTGTCCACACGGTTGGTCAAACTGTGCACAAATCATGCGAGACGGCTCTGCCCGAATGGTTTGGCCGCATGGTTTGATCAAACCATGCATAATCCATGAACGAGTACCTGGTACAAAGTTCATTCTTATGGTTAGGCTGCATGACCTTATGCCAACCATGCTGGGTGGCTCGGATCGAAAAAACACGATCTGCATGGCTAGGAAAACTGTGTGAAATTCTCACACAATTTACTCTAAACTGTATGCCAATCCAGGTTTCCCCATAAAGATGGGTTTCAGGCTACAAAAAACCCCTATACCCCCTGATAACCTTTACTAACTTATTAGGAATCTATATTATGTCCAAAGTAAATATTTAGATGAAAAATTAAAGGATCCATAATGGAGTGAAAAATCAGGTTCTTACAGTCTTCCACCCTTAGAAGAACTCCCCCCCCGAGTTCTACCTCGAATGGTAAAAAAACACTATCTAAGAATAACTCTGGCCACTGAGCACATACGTCGACTTCTCTCTCCCAAGTCTCATAATGTAAGAGGGATAGAATTTCCTCGAAGATACTTTGTACTTCGATCAACAATGCATACTAGATATTCCTTCAAGGTAGCATCAGGATATAACACAAAGTCCTTTGGATCAAAAGTATGAGACTTGTCGGCATGATATTGGTGAAGTTGTGAGGCATGAAAGGCATCGTGCATGGAACAATACATCTAATTTATTAACAACCAATAGGCTACCAGCCTGAATCTCTCTAGAACTTCAAATGGACTAACGTAATGATGGGACAAATTTTCGTGGATTCTAAACTATCTATGTCCTATCCTGGGCGATACCCAAAGAAAAACATGATCCCCAACCTCAAACTCAAGAGGTCTCTGACGATAATCAATATAATATTTATATCTAGAATGAGTAGTATTCATATGTTTCATGATCAGATAAACGTTTTCTGAAGTCTTTTGAATGACATGGTGACCTAGTAGGGCTTCCACACCTACCTCTATCCATTACAAGTGTGAATGGAATGGCCAAACATACAAGGCCTCAAGAGGATCCATCTGATTCTTTACATGAAAATTTTTATTATAAGAGAACTCAACGAGAGGTATATTCTTCTCCCATAAACCAAAAAAATCAAGGACACATTCTTGGAGAAAATCCTCTAGAACCAGTATTGTCCGTTTTGATTTCCTATCGGTCTGAGGGTGAAAATTTGTTATTATAAGCACCTGAGTCCCCATAGATTTATACAAGCCTTTCCAAAACCATGAAGTGACACAAGAATCCCTATCTGAAATGATTTTATGTGGAACCCTATGTAGTCGTATGACCTCACTGACATATAGTATTCCCAACTCATCAACTAAGAAAAGTCTTCCGTATAGGAATGAAGTTGGATGATTTCGTTAGTTAGTCAATGACTACCGAGATAGCATCTATACCCCTCAGCAACCTATGTAAGCTGAATACTAAATTTATAGAAACATCTTCCCATTTCCATTGTTGGATTGGAAGCGGTTGTAACAAGCCTGAAGGTATCTAGTGCTCTGCCTTCACCTACTAACAAGTGGAACACCTAGTGATGAATACAACAATCTGACGCTTCATTCTAGGCCACCAATACTAGCATCACATATCTCGATACATCTTTGAGATGCCTAGATGAACTGACCACTAAGAAGTGTAGAACTCTTTCCTCAACTCCTCTCTCTTATTTTCAAGAACCCAGATATGTCCACATAGATGCAAGACATCGTATCTATCCACAAACCAATTAGAGGTGGGTTATCTCCTGATATACTCTCACAGATAACCAAACCATCAGGATTTGAAAACTGACTAATCATCACATTCTCAATAAGGTAAGAGGTAACTGTTATGGTAGAGAGGTAAGAATTCTCTTGATTGTCATGAAACTTTAGATGAAGTTCAGAAAAGAGGGCCATTAACTTCCATTATTAACTGGATTCCTATATGGCATGCATTATAGTTTTCCAACTCAGTGCATCAACGACCACATTTCCCTTTTTAGGGATATAGGCAAGCTCAAAATCAATGGATTGTAGATATTCGACCCATATCCAATGTCCGAGGTTCAAGTCACACTAAGAAAAGGTATATTTTAGGCTCTTGTGATCTGTAAACACTAAAAATCACTCACCCAATAGATAATGTCTCCAAAAACACATACTATGGACAACTGCTGCTAGCTCGAGGTCGTGTGTTGGGTAATTTCTCTTGTGAGGCCTCAAGTACCAATATCTTTACACAATGATTATGTCTTCTTGCATTAAAAATGCTCCTAAGCCAATTCATAATGCATCAAAGAAGGTGATATAATCTTTACCAGGTTCTGGAAGAGTCCAAATAGGTGCCTATATAAGCCTCCCTTTTATCTCTTGAAAGGATTTTTCACATGCTTTTGACCATGTGAACTTGACACCCTTATTTGTAATACAAGTAAGAGGAGAATCAAGATAAAAAAAATCTTGTATGAAACACATGTAATATCCATCAATCCCTAAGAAAATCCTGATATCAAACACGTTTTTGGGATGCTCCCATGAAACAACAACATTAAACCTTTTAGGGTCAACAGATAATTCTGATTCTGAAATAATATGAGTCAAGAAGTGGACCTTTTCAATCTTGATGTCACACTTAGTAATCTTGGAATAAAGACGATTCTCTCTCAGTGAACTCTGAATGATCTCAAGATATTTTACATGGTCTTTACGAGTGTGAGAATACACAAAGATTTTTTTCCACAAAGACCACAACAAAAGATTAAAAATAGGGGTTGAAAACCCTACTCTTCAAATCCATGAAAACGGAGGTGCATTCATAAGACCGAAAAACATAAAATGATACTCATACATACCATACCTTCTACAGAAAGCTGTACAAGGTATGTATGATGTTTTGAATTTCACCTGATGATAACTCAATCTCAGGTCTATCTTAGAGAACCATATTTCTCCTTGGATCTAGTCAAAGAGATCATCAATTCAAGGATGTGGATATAAATTCTTTAATGTAAGTTAGTTCAACCTTTTTTAATTCATGAATAGATGTAAGGTTACATCTATCTTCTTGGAGAAAAGCTCAGGTGAAACCCAAGAGGATGTATTATTCCATATAAAGCCTTGGGCCTCTAGGTCCTCTATCTACCACTTGAGCTCTTAAAGCTAAGTAGGTTCCTTCCTGAATAGAAGAATGGACACGAGTAATAATCCCAAAACAAGTTCACTTGTAAAATATACCTATATATTAAGAGGTAAGAAAAAAAATTCATCAAGAAAGACTTATATTAAATGATCTACTACTGGAGGGAAATCAGTTTAAAGAAAACCCTGATTACCCATGAAAAGATTTTCAATCTAGGCGGTCACTCCACCTAGCCCATTATGCTTTGGTTCACCTCTCCCAACTTGAACATTCCACTCACCTTTGAAAAGATAACTGATGCCTTCTGGTGATATAAAAGTTACCATACAGTGATAGAAATCAAAAAAGGTGTGATAAGGGATTTAATAGTCCATCCTAATAATGACATCAAATCCCATCATCTCAAGAATAAATAGATTCCACAAGAAAGGAAAACTTTTAATCTCAAGGGGGAAATCCATGAACTGGCGTATGCCCTCTATCTGTATTCCCAACAGTGTATTGAGTGTCATTACACCACAGTGATACTGTATCTCTATCTCGATACATTACATGATAGATACAAAAATGAATGAGTTTGAAGAACCTTTATCAAACAAAGATGATAAAATATTAGAGGCTACTAGAAGAGTACCATGTACTGTATATGGTTTTGCAGCCTGAACCTTCGGTATTAGCTATAAAGCATGTAACTGACTTGATCCACAACCTTGTGCAATATATGGACTACCACAATCATAAATAATATACCAGTGTGGCTGGTGATCAGGGATCAGACTACCATGACCACGACCTCCTCGAACAGACCTGGTAGTGCTATTCCAACTCCTCGCCTGATGCGGCTCAAAAGAACTTGCTCCTATAGGTGGAGCTGATGTTGATCCTTTTGCACTCAAATCAGGCGGGAAGGTCCTACAGAAACGCTAAAGATGACCAATACATCTACAATACTGACACTCCATTGGGTCACTATTACATTGGGTATTCTTATGTTCTGGTCTTACACACTAATGAAACAACACTGAGCTATCAAACTAGATACTTTGGTTGCCACTGCCCTGATAAAAAACCTCAATGGAACGTTTCCATCCACCAAGAGAACTACTGTACTAACACGGCAATGATCCTTTAAAAATGGTACTTGTTCCATCCCATACGTTACGTTCAATGATAATGGTCTGATCAACTATTTTAGAAAATGTAGTAAGGAGAAATACATTCACCAGAGTTCAGATGGTGTACAGAAGCTCATCCTCAAAATGTCAAGCATGCGAAATCTCATCACCGGCTAGAAGCAGTGCAAAGCATTTTAAATTAGTGAAATGTGCTGAATATTCCACAACTGACATAGAACCCTACTCGAGATGAATGAACTCTCTAGATCTGTTAGCTCTTAGTGCATGTGGAAAGAACTGATCATTGAAGGAAGTATGAAAATCAACCCATAACATGCCCTGATGATGACCGACCAAGGTAACCTCATCCCAGCAATGCTTGGACGAATCACAAATCATGTATGTAAAAAGATTGATTCTCTTATCTAGGGTAAATTATTGATTCTCAAAGATAGACATCATGACCTCTACCCAAGACTCAGCATCCTGAGAACTGCCATCCCTAGAAAAAGTAGGAGGAGGCTGCTGCTGGAACTTGTGGGTCTGATCCGCCATCGTAGGTGGATCCCATGGAGCACCATTCATGGACTGCATTAGACATCGAAAAATATCACGAACATGGGAATCAATGTCCAGATCATATACAATAGGTGATTCCTGAAGTGGAACTCTTGGAGGTAATACTGGTAGCTTAGGGCCCACCATGTATAGAGCATGGTCCTCACCACCTTCTTAGAGAATGAAACAAGAACATCATGGTAACATTGGTCTATAAATTCCAAGATCACAACTTAGAACACACTTATAAGCATAATATATCATCACAAACGAAATATTAATGTAATAAATTTCACTACCCAGTGCATACTACCCAAACTACCAGCTTAGATGGACAGGTATCGGTAAGTGCTCAAGTATAGGTTTCATGCCATTTTGCAGTTAATTTCCAGGTTCACTCCATTACCTTTCATAGACATGAAAATTTAGGATAAGGATGTGCAACCAATTCATTTTAGATTTTAGGATTCCCTTTATAATGGATATCCATTTCTGATGAACCAGTGCCCATACACCTATAACCAGAAATGAAAACCATTTATTTATATTATAATGTCTTGAATTGGTAAATTACTCATCCCAACCCATGAGGTCCTATACACCTCATGAATTGAGACTAGAAATCATTCAATTGAATACAAATTAATACATGTATAAGAAACTATCACAAAATTACTCAACAATAATAAGTATATCAAGCAATGAAAAGTAGTGAAGTGAAACTATATGGCATGACAATATGCATGACATGTGAACTATATGTGCCTATAATGATGCATGTATAAATGATCCTTGCCCTAATATCATTGGGATAAATATTAAATAAATTCCCAAATAGAGTAATAATCAGCAACACCACACAACATGTGCATCACCCAATGCTGAATTAATATCATTTGTAATTGGAAAAAGCAGAATAAAAATTATAATTTAGGAAACTTGGTTTTTACCCTGAACATGGGTTCATGACTACCAAACATGACTTATGACCATGTCCCAAGCATTCCAATTTTCCAATCTGTTGTCTCCAAATAGTAAATCAATAAAAGAAACCACCTTCGATTCTCATTTATGACATCCAGGACCCAGATTCCACTTAACGGGTGCCTAGAGCCCAGTGGGACACATGGCCTCAAGTGCATCTTCCCAAACTCCAGAGGCTTCCAACTAGAAGTGAGGTCCTAGGGTGTGTTAGTGGGAAGATTATTCTCTCATTAGAATAGTGTAGCATAACAAAAGTAATATAAAGTAATAGAAAACCACAGAAGCAATATAAATAAACAGCGGAAGAAAACTATTGAAATAGATAAATGATAATAATAATAACTGTATGAATTAGAAAAATGATGATGTAATTTCATATCGCTAGAAATTTGGAAAACATTGATACAAGAAAATAGAAATTATAGTTCCATATAGTAAAAGATTTTTTTTTTACTCCAAGCATCCCGAGATCCAAATCAGTAATGTGTTATCTGGATCTATCCTAATAGCAAGAAATCAAGGGTTTGAAGCCAAATGTTTCCCTTTGTCATCACCTGCAACCATATAATCTACTCCAGCTACCAAAAAACGCTTGTAGAGGGTGTGAGATTAACCTCAGTGGGACACCACCAAAGGTTTCTATAAAATTCGGCCCATGAAATGGAATATAGTAGTGTGCAAGCATGCATATATATGTAAAGAAAGTAGTACAATATAACTAAATACCCAAGTACTTGCTTAATCCCTTGGCTGGATTCTAAACATGTTACTATTTAATTAATTAAGAAATTAACATTTAATGTTAATAGGTCACATGAGGAATTTCCATAACTGACATCACCTCATGATAGTATAAGTATTGAAGGTCCCAAGACATAACATGGAACCAGAAAATGATATCTAGTGTGGAAGTTCTAGGGTAATAACCAAGGTAACTTAGATATCACAGAATTCTAACTCAGTAGTATCTGAGTCTATCTAAGGGGTAAGAGTGTAATCCAAGGAACTCAATCCAATAAATTCCACAATAAGGTGCCTACCATGTCCAAGGTGTTTGACCAAGGTAAAATGAGGCTAAGAAAAGAGAGAGCCATATGGGCTTTCACCATGGAACCTACTAGTCAATGTTGGATCCAAGGAGTATATGTGAGGTATCCTATAATAATGTAAAGGACCCTACAGTATTATTTAGGTAATCAAAGGAATATACAAGAACTTGATTCTAGGTGGGTATCAACCTAAAAAAACCACATCCTTGAATAGAAATGGGGTTCCCGAGACCCATGGTTTTCACCTCTTAGAATCCAAGGTGAGCTTGAATCAGTCCATTTTTATTTGATATTGAAAATAGGTAGTGATTCATTTTGGTCAAAGTCTTTCTTTCCATTACTATGGATAGGTCAATTAGAGTTGTAATAATTTATTTATTGATCCAAGCCTTGTCTTCCGTTAGTGTGTATAATCCAAGTTGCATTGCAACCATTTAGTCAAGTCTTAATTAACCATTAAGGTATATTCAATTATTTAGTATCACTCTACTAGCTTCCATAAATATGGAAAGGGGTTCTATGGATATATAACCCTTATTAAATCTCTTTTTATAAGGCAATGTTATATACTTAGTATACTTGAAATTCCACAATTGAATTTTAATAATCTTTTGGAATCACTTACCTTAGGCAGGTCAAGTAGTGAGAATACATGGTACATTACATTATGAAATTTTCATTGATAAAAATTAATTTATTATAATAAATATCACCTTTATAATGGTCAAGAAAAGGCACACCTGAATGGTGACTCAAATGTGTTGAAACACTAAAACCAATTATGGCATAACATTCAACATGAGGCAGATTGAGTTGTAGGTCTAACCGCTAACAACTAATCACATATTTGGAAATATCATAAAAATAAAATTCTAACAAGTATAATCATGGCTTGTAAATTTAATAAATTACTTCCAATGAAATTGGCTTTCCCCACATGAACATTCCAAAATCAACGAACTTTAGGGATAAGTTAGAGACCACCCACCTTAGGGTTGTACGACTATCCTCCTCCAGTATCGGAACTTGATCCTCATAGGATCAGAGTAGATGTAAGAAATGTTAAAAACACCCACATGAGGATATCTAGGTGGAGATCAAAAGATAATAAGAATGGATAAAGAGGACTCGGGTACAAACTGTTGCGCATCTAACATGATGAACGAAAGCTCGATCAAATGCCTGACGAATGAGATCTCTTGATCCCTAGATTTGAACTTCAAAATGAACCAAAATTATGAAAAAAGGGATAAATCCTACTGGTTTTCAGATTGGGGTGGATGGTTTGGCTTAATATATCATTAAGTAAAAAACTGAAAATTTACCCAGAAAATATTCTTGCGCACGGTTTGTCTGCACAGTTTATCAAACCGTGCAAAAACTATGTGAGACGGCTGTCCCTGAATGATTTGGATGCATAGTTTTATAAAACCATGTGTAATCCATGAATGGTTACCTGGGAAAAATGACATTCTCATGGTTAGGATGCATAGCCATGCACCAATAGTGCATGGTGGCTCTGTCCGAAAAAACACCATTCACATGGTTAAAAAATCATGAGAAATTCCCGCATGGTTTACTCTAAATCATGAACCAATCTAGTTTTCCTAAAAAATATGGGTTGTAGGCTCTAAACAAGTCCCAAACACCCTTTAAACATTTACTAACTCTTTAAACATCCATATTAGGTCCAAAGTAATGATTTAGACAAAAAATGAAAGGATCCATACCTGAGTGAAAAAATTAGTTCTTACAGATGGAAAGTATTATTTTATATTTAAATAATTATAATAATATCATATATACCATATTATTTCTTTAAATATACTTATATATATCATCCATGTGGTGTGGTGAAGAAAGTAGTGTCACAAATCTTCTTGAATGTGGCAGTTCAAACATACATGAACGACATTAACATTTTTCTATGAGTGAAAAGGATAGAATTAAAATGAAATATCATATTTTATGAATGATAAATATGTCATTAATATCCTTAAAATTCCATTTATTTCACATATATTCATTAAATTTTTCCTCATTACCTTTCATGTAAAGCATTAGTGAAAAACGATTCACATTGCTTCACGAGGTGGAAGTCCTCTGTACACATGAGCGATATTATTGTATCCCCCAGGGAAAGGAAATTAAGAAATTTATATATCATATAATTACTCAATATATAAAATTTTATTATAAATATTATATATATTCTTTATATCTGTCATCATACCCAACTGTGAGAGTTGGTAATGGAAAAATGAATGGCATCACTCCATGAGGCGGTAGTTCATCGTACACACAAATGATGATTTCATAACCCATTTGATAGATGTGGGGATGTTTTTGGATCATTACCTAAACATAAAAAATATAATTATATGGAATATACTTTGGTTATTTTATCATCATGTGTTGATAATAATTTAAGGACGTGGACGAAGAAATAAAATAAAAATTCTTGAAGAATAACGTTACCTCTTTCTCGGGTAACCTCCTTTCGTTTGCACCAAAATCCATCACAGGTTGGATTTATGAGATAAATAAGGATTCTATTATTATAATAGGGAATTGTTTATGTTATTTTGGAAGGTATTGGCCAAACTATTGTGGATTTAAGGTGTGAAGAGGGGAAGATATGAGTGACCTTTTATAAGTGGGTTGAGTGACACGCTTGTATTTTTTAAATGAATAGTGTGTAACCACATTTTTTACATTAAAAAGGGAAAAAAATTGATTATTCTGGAGACTTAGAAAATATAGGGTAAAAATATGTACATAAAATATATTTTATAGAAGTTTTCAGGCCATTTTCACTATTATTGCTTTTAACCCATGGTAATCCCATTTTTACCAAAACCGTGACAAATAATTTTTATTGATTTTACTATTCAACATGGTAAACAAATTAAGTTGGAAATATTATATAATATAAATTATTCTAATTAAAATCATGGAATTCATTTTTTCATCTTCAATTCATTGAAGTGGAATATTTTTATTTAAAATTAATCTCGCATATGCGATGAGAAATGTGATTTTCAAAACTAAAAATGTTCAAAATTTTATAATATTTTTATATCAAAATTAATTTGAAAATGATTATAATGAACTAAATTGGGTTAATATATATATTTTAACTAATTATAATTTAAAACCATTTCAAAATATAATTTAAATTTATAAATAATTTAAACAAAACAGAAGTTTTCAATTAAAATTCAGTAATTTTCAATATTCCTAAAAAAATTAATATTTTCAGATATTTTTAAAAAATTCACCATAATATAAGATTTAAATTATTATTTAAAAAAGTAAGTTTATTTTATGATTTTTTTGATTTTTTTCTGAATTTTGTTTAATAAGTGCAAAAAATGTGACAATTTGTTTTCATAAAAATATTCGTTTTAAACAAAAAATTGGATTTATTCTTATATGTTATCTAGAAAGAACATATGATGAAGAAAAAAGTTTTATTAAATATATAATATATAAATTTCATTAAAATCATTCCCCCAAATTGGTTTTTCTAATTAACATGTTTGTTTTCATAAAAATAGTTTTTCTCAAGAAATATTTCATTTATTTTCAGATAGCTTTGTATTTTCATTTTTAATTAATTGGCCCCCAAATAATTCATTTTATATATTCGTATAAACCATATATTTTCATAATTTATTTAATTATATTCATACCCTTCACTCCATTATCTTGGAGATAACTACAATTTTTAATAATAATTTAATAGTTTTTCACGTTTCATTTAAAATCAGTGTTGCCTGTATCAGAAGCTAATTTTTTTTTTGTGCAATGAAAAATATTGAAGTGATTAAATTTACTTGAAATAATATTTCACAAAATTTTGGGGTGCTACATTCTAAAAACATAAAATAATTTTCTTTTTAAGATTTGTGTCAGTAATAAAAGGTTTACTGTTTGGAAATTCCTTAATAGAAACCCACATTATAAAATGGGTTAATAAAAAATCCACTAGAAAAAGATAAAGGGGTGTGAAAACGTCATATAGAATAAAACATACTTAGTTTTAAAATAGAACACCATATGTGGGAATTGAAAACCTGTAAATAGAAGAGAAAACTAACACCCAAATACTTATGGAGAGTGACAGGGTACATGGTTATAAGAAAGCTAATGACCACAAATCCATAAACCAAAGAGGCCTAAAAAAGGTCATTGATATCATAAAAAATGATGATAACAACACATTTGTTTGTAAATATCCTTCCCTTAATGTTGGGGAATTAATATTTCCATATAGAATAAGATAATATGGAAATATATTTACTTGATATCTTTTTTTATTTCATAAGAATAATTTCACACTTTGGTTGTTAAAACAATTTCAACTTCATCGCTTACTCTAAGAGATGAAATTTTCATGTCTGAAGAACTTAAAAAAAACTATAATAGAATGATAAATCATTCCTTCAATATATAGTATAAAAATAATATATAAATTGTTATCCAACATGGATAAATATTAATATGGTAAAGTAATACGATAATATTTAAAAAATCATCCAAAGTTGAAGTAAACCATTACATAAATGGTAAACTTTTAACACTTCTAAAATTAAAAATTCATAAATAAGTAACTAAAATTGTCAAAATCAAAATAAAATTAATCCCCCATATATCATTAAGTGTCTCTTAATTTTCACATACCAAACATATGAATACCTTAATCATGTATTCTATTGAAACATGGTAATAACCTAAATTAATATAAACCATTATTGAAAACATAAATAATTTTCCCTTAAATAAAACATATATTAATGGATATATTTCTTAAATCCAAAAATGCTATAAAATTTATCAATGATATCATAAACCACATAGTCAAAAAATAATTAATCGGTTCAAAGGTAATCAATACTATCCAAATTTTTTATCTATATCAATCATATCATTATCCCAACATCATTACCCCAACACTAAGAACATATTAATGGTTATCTTTCCATTAATCATGTGTTTTTTCATGAAATATCATTATGAAAATAAATAAATTTTCTTGGCCATTAGCATCATTCAAAATATTATTAAAAATTATTAATGAAAAACTTATACTAGACAATCATTATATAATTAATTATTCATATAATAGAATTCTTGAATTCAAATAAATAAACACTTAAATCATACCACTCCCTTCTCAAAACATTAAATAGGTTCCATCATCTTTTTCCTTAATCCCACTTTCCTACAATATAAAATATAAATCATGTATTAACATTCATCAACCTCAATTTAATCATGCTTCTCATGTTTAACATAAACAATATTGTTATAACAATCTATAACTTTCATATTTCATTCAGAGTCCCCTCATTATAAGTTGTATAACCATTACTCATACCCCATTTCTGATTATCTTCATGATCCTTATCCTTAGGAAATTTATTTTCATAATTCCCATACATTCCATTTTTGAAACATTCAACCATCAATGATATATTAGGGAGACCATTGTTCTCATCCATTATGTTAACTGAAGTTTTCAGTTTCCTTTTGCAGTTAATTTCATTGTGTCCCTTTTTTCCACAACCAATACATCATTTCATCCCTTAGAGACATCCATGGACATATCCTTAGAAATGTCCCTAAGTATATCACTATTGTTTTATAATCTTAGTTTCTAAAGGTTAACAGAACCTCTCATTTGATACCAACTATAGTGACCTAGGATTTTCATACATATATATTACATATTTTTAGATTAATATTGAATACATTACACAAACACATTCTTGATTACCATAATAGTTTAGTACCTTTGGAGACTGGGTACATAATCTTCTAATTTGATGAAATATCTTCAACATATCCCATAAAGGGTGATATTAGATTCCCAGTAAAGGAAAAGAATGGAGTTCAGTAAGAATAACATGAACATATGAATATAAGAACATGACCATAACATATGAAAACCATAACCTGCATATTAAAGATCATAATCTTAAGTCATGGAATGAAGATTGATAGTTCACACGACATGCATCTTAAAGAAATAAAAAACATGAATCATGAGCATAATATTGGAATAAGACATAGAACAGTGGCATACACATCAGTAGAAAATATGATTTGGATAATTGTCAAGGCTCATAGACAAGGATATCTTTGTGGAATGGGATCACTCCACAAACCATTGTAGTAGTAAAGGTTCACTCCCAATACCATCATAACAGATAAATTTTCTTACGGAATTGAGTCCACTGTCTATTGTAGTCATGTTTATCTCATGAGATATAAATATTTACCCAACACATTGGATGGAGATGTAAGTCCCATAGATAAAATAGTTAAAATCATACCTATGTGTCTTACAGGATCACAAAACATTCATCATATCATAATCCATGAAATAAAATGGGTTTATAAACATTTCACTATATAATAACTTAAAGAAAAGATTCGGGTTTTATAATCATTTATTCATTTCATCATAGTTTAACACATTGGTAAAATAAGAGGATTTAATAATAATTGTTTCATTATATAAAATGTGGATGAAAAATAGGTTTCACAAACAATATAACATTATAAACATAAACTATTCAAATAAATAACGAGAATTGTATCCATGGATCATATCCCCAGTAAATCATAAGTAACATCAAATTATTTTATTTTAGATGGATAATGATTTTGAAATATTACATGGAACATTTCTTGAAGAAAGATAATTTTCATTGAAAATAAATCTTTACAACTAAATATATTTTTGGAATCCATTTCTTTGAAAAAAACATGAAAAACATATAAAGGAATCTATAGAAAAATTAAAACATATCTTAAGGAAAATATCCCTTCCACAATGATTTTTTAAACATTTTTTTTTTAAAAATATTTGAAAATGAAATAGAGAAATTATAAATGATGATTCAGTGAAAATAATTGTTATAACTGTGTGAATTTATGTTCCTTCCGTACAGATTAGAATGAATATTCCTTTCACATTTTCTGTAAAATCCAAACAGGCATTATCTGTAAAATAACAAGAATATAATTTTATTAAAATTTCATAAATAAGGTAAAACATGGTTAAAAATGTATTTAAAATATCATTTTAAGAATTTTTAAATCACTTTTTATTTTTTTAGAAAACATGGTTTCATAAGAAAAAGGTTGCTTGTCTGAAAAGAGAATTAAAGAATTTTATTCTTAGAAATATTATTTTGAAATCCTGAGTAAATAAACAGAGGAATGTGGAGGAAAAAAATTAATCTTCTTACATAATCATAGGATAATAAAATAAATTAGTTTCTTGAGAGATATATTATATTATCTCATCATTGGAATCATAATCATGAACAATCCCGACAAATGATGAGATTGTTACATGAAACCCTTACCACTTTGGTAACCTTTAATCATAATACCCATGAAATAATAAAATTAAATGAAACATTTAATTTAATCATAATAAATAAATTCATGATTTTACATGTCAAAGAGTTTGTATATACACCTCATAAAATAAGGTAGGTTCATAACATAACATATCTCTCATGTAAAGAAAATTGAGACAAAAAATCCCTTACAGATTTGATAAAATTTGACCTGTAAAATATATGAAATATAGATCCTAAAATGGATATGTAAATATCAACAATTCTCAGTATAATCATTATAAAATGAATTCATGTTTATTATAAACACCACATAAAAGGAATAAGCGGTGAATATGGCATGTGTCTCGTAGAAGTAAAAAGTGAGATGAAAATCCCTTACTGATTTAGTAATATTTTTAATAGTAAGCCCTAATAAATCATAAAATTACATGAAAAATTAAATATCATTAAAATAATGATATTCTTGATATAATATTTAAATGGTTCAATATATACACGACACTAAATAAACGAGTAGTTAATTTCTATATGTATTTGAGAAATAAAAGAGAGACTAGAAATCCCTCACCTTAAGTCTTTACATCCTTCATACACATTTGATCCTCATGTTTAATAAATATAAGTTTATTATACATATATTATATAACAATATATATATATATATATAATAAAATATGTGATATATTTGACCATTTTTTATCCACATTTTAACAATTCCTTATTGAAATCACGTTTTGGTTAATAACCACTTTGGTTTTCATGTATGTTTTGATTTGTTATTTTTGGTTCTATTACATTGATCATGGCTCCATAATATCCATAGTAATAAATAAGAAATAAGTATAATATTTAAAAATAAATTATACTTTTAATACCAATCATGAAAGTTATTTTGGAGAAATGAAGTATGTTACGATCATGGAGAAGGTAGGTCGTACGTACGCATGGGTAACATTTAAAAATTTTCAATGATCATTATGAAAGGAGTTAAGATGTAATTTATATTCACATAATGATAATAATATCATATATATCCTATTATTTATTTAAATTTACTTATATATATCACCCATTTGGTGTGGGGAATAAATGATGGTAACCTCACATTGTGAAGGCGGTATTCCACACATACATGAATGATGTTATCATTTTTCAGTGAGTGAAAGGGTATGAATGAAAATAATTTATCTTATTTTAAGAATAATAAATATGTAATTAATATAAAAATTATTTCATAAATATCCTATATATTTATAAAATTTATCCTTATTACATTCCATGTAAAACGCTAGTGAAAAATGAATCCCATCGCTTCATGAACCAGTAGTCCTCAATACACATAATTGACGTTATCATACACCCAGTGGAATGAAAAATAAAAATTTATATATGATATAATTAACCAATAGGTATAATTATATTTTAAATATTATATATACAATTTATATTCACCATTATTTTCAACCATTAGAGTTGTTAAAGGAAAAATGAATAGTATCGGTTCGTGAGGAGGTAGTTCGTCACACACACAAATGATGATTTCATAAACCATTTGATTGAAGTGTGGATGGTTTTAGGTAATTAAATTGACATAAAAACATATCAGTATATTTAATATATTTATTTTGTTATATCATCATAGTTTAATAAGAATTTAAGGAGGTGGGGAGAATATTAAATATAAATTCTTGACGAATAACATTACCTCTTCCTCATGTAACCTCCTTAGGTTTGCACAACAGTCTTTCCTATTTTGGATTTCATAAAAAACTAAGGCATATAAGATTATATGATAGAATTTTTGATGAAATTGGAATAGGTATTTTACAAACCAAAATTGTTTGAAGTTGTGAATAGAAGAGGATAGGGGTGACCTTTTTAAGTGAGAAGAGCGGTACACTTATAATTTTTGAAATTAAAAATGTGTACCCATATTTTTCACAAGGAATAGGGGTCCAAAATAGAGTATTATTGAGAATTAGACATGAAAGTATATAAATAAGGCCACAAAAAAAAATTCAGAAAAGTTTTCATCTTATTTTTATCCTTATCTTTTTAGTTTAACCCCCGATAAACCCATTTTTACTTTTAACACAGTAAATATATTTTACTAATTTTACTATTCATTATGGAAAAAAATTAAGTTGAAATTTTAAGATAATATAAATTATTTTGATTCAAAATATGAAATAAATTTTTTCAAAATCCATTCAAATATGTGGAAAATTTTATTTTAATATTAATCTCACAGGTGTGATGAGAAAGCGAATTTTCAAAGAGAAAATGTAAAAAAGTTTACAAGGTTTTTATATCAAAATTTAATTGAAAATGATTCCAATGAACTAAATTAGACTATTATATATATCATTGAACTAATTTTATTTTAAAACCAATTTAAAATATAATTTATATTTATGAAAAATTTAAATAAAAATGATGTTTTCAATAAAAATTTAATATTTTTAGTTATTTATCAAAAAATTAAAGTTATCAGAAAATTATAAAAAACTGAACAAAAGATAATTTTGAAATGATTATTTAAAAAAGGATTTTTTTTAAAATATTTTTTCTTAAAGTTTCAAAAATTAGATTTAAAATATGTGCACAAAAGGTGAAAAACCCGTTTTCAGAAAAGTGCTGTTTTTAAGCATAATTTTTTTTATTCTTATTGCTTGTTTATAAAACATATAAGATGAATTTTAAATATTTAATTCAATATTATGAATATATATTTCATTAAATTCATTCACCATAAGTGGTTTTTTAATTACAGTTTTTATTTTCATAAAATTTTTTTAATGAAAAAAATTTCTTCTGTTTTCAAATAGTATTTCATTTTCATTTTTATTTAATTAGTCACCAAATAATTATTTTTATATAAATTTTGAAAGCATATATTTTAATAATTTAGTTAATCATGTTCATTACCTCCAATCCAATTACATGGAGAAAATAATAATTATAAATAATAATATTCTAATAGTATTTCAAATTTTCTTTAAGCTCAGTGTTGCATGTATCACAAGATAAACTCAGTGTTTCATATAATAAAAAGTATCGAAGATATTAAATTTACTTGAAAAAAATATTTCAAAAAATCTTATAGTGATATAAAATCTAACCTCATTGAAATTAAAAAATTAAATAATAGATCATATTCTCTATCATCCCTGAATGCACCAACACCATGTATATTCCCTAATGATGTCAGATATTTTAAAAGCACTATTACAATCATTGAAGTAGAACAACAGAAAATGATAGTGAGGTAGAAATGGGGGAGGTTGCCTTATCGACCTGAGGCTGGGATTAGTTCAAAAATAATGTTCGATGCTCCGGAGCAGATGGGCCCATGCAATGTGTGTGGGAAAAATTTGGTTCTTGGAAATCCCTATTTGGGCGTACGAAGATCCACCTAGAGAAGACATGGAATCAAATCCATCCCCCATAAAATTTCAACTGTGAGGTCTTCACATAGCATGCATTATTGGGACCAGTGCAATAAGAGAGTGAAGATACAGGTGGTTATTAGTTGAGTCTAGTGATGTAGGAGATGGATATTTTGGAGAGGGTGTGGTCTAGTATAAAAGAGCCAGTTACTTGAGAAAGGGATTGAATGGGTATTAATGTTAAACTCTGACCTTGTCTATTAGTTATTTCAATAATTTTTAGTCCTTATATCTTATTTTTGGTGGATGGAAGGTTAAATTGTAATTTTTTTTCGAAGCCTATTTGTTGAGGAACTATTATCCAACACGGTTAGGTGTAGTCGTGTGGTGCCTATACGAGTGCCCAGGTGGGTCTGAGTTATAACACATGATTTTCACACAATTTATTAAACTCTGTGACAAGTGTGCGACCTGACCCTATAGTGGGTAGTGTTGGGTGGCATGGTTTGAGAACGGTTTTCTCAAACTAGTATTAGGAAAACCGTGTGGATGCACATTATTTTAAATAAATATATTCAATGAAAATGAAATGAGAAAAAAATAAAATAAAAAATAAAAAATAAAAAATTAAGTGGATGTTTTGAAAACAATAATAATGATATTATTACTATTATTACTATTATTGTTATTATTATTAATATTATTATTCCTGGAAATAAAATAAAACAAGAGTGAAATAATAAATTAAAATAATGGTTAATATTAACAAGAATGTTCATATATTATTATAAATAACAATGTTAGTATAATTATTCTCAGTATTCTTAGTATTAATATTTTTTAGTTTTGTTCTTTTTTTGTTTTTAATTTTATTTTAGTTTTTTTAACCCTAATTGGGTTCTTCCCTACCCTTCCATGGCACACCAACTCCTTTCCCCTGAACCCCCTATTTGACCCTACTTTAGTGCCCCTCCCAATCTGGCCAGCTTGCTCTAGTGCACCCTCCATCTTCTAAGCAGGGAACCCCTTCTCTACCCTACTCACCCATACTTCAACTTATTTACCCTCCCTGGCCTTTTTCCTCTTGTGCAACCACCCTAGCATCCACACTTCCTAGCACTCTCCCCCCTCCCTTGTTCTTTCAGATGTATCTTCTTGCTAGTGATGCTCCCCTTCGACAAGGACCCTCCTTCCCATGCTGTCTCTAACATTGTGTGGCCTCCCTACTAAAAACAGCGACCTCTAGTGTGACCCCCTATGTGCATCTCCCTTCTCTGTCCGGACCCCCTTATGGACATGCTCTCCTTTCTCCAACTAGATGACCTCCCCAGCACATGACCTTTCTCCAGTCGCACCTCCCTCGCCATCTCCCTCCACCTTCGGTATATTTTTCTTTTAATTTTGGCATTTTTTATTCATATTGGAAAATCTCAAATAATTGGGGTTTTTATTTGTTCATTTTCTCTAGTTTTAGGGTGTTCGGTTGGGCCATCGGGTCTTGCTCTCCCTTCTATTGATGTTTCGTCATGTTCGCACGCCATTGAGGCTGGAGAATTCATATTTTTCATTTTTGATTAATTCCTTTGACACTTGAATACTTCCAATTACCGTTTTACTCAATTTAGTGATTTATTATACCCTTAATTAGTCTTCTATAATGTTATTAAATTTTTAGGAGTTGTTAAAAATAGTTTTTATGTGAATCTTTGAATATGCTTATCTGTGTCAATGCTAAAGATGTTTGAATAGTTCCCAATTTTGTTTCAGTAAAATTTTATATGTGATTCTTACATTCTTAATACTTATGGATACTCTATTATTGTGTTTTTATAGTAATATAATTTGAAAAAAAATAAATTTTAAGGTTAATATTTAATTAATACTATGTTTATATGCGCTCATGGTATTAAATAAAATTCCTATTACTTTATAATTCTGAAATTGAGAACTTATGATGAAGTTTCGACTTGGAAACGTTTTATAAAATGATCTTGAATTGTATTTGGGTGAGTTGGGTTTTTTGGATTCCTCTTCAAGACTTTTAAAAATGTGGTAAAATGTTTTAGGGAGTTTCTTTTGGTTTTTAAAACATTGTTAGTGACCTTGATGTTTCCCAGATTATTTTATTAGTTTTATGGAAAGTAAAGATCCTAGAAATGATTTCTAAATGTGTTCTTGGTCCCTCTAGTTTTCCATCAGATGTGGCATATCCATGGGTGCAGAAGGTGCACACATGGATGTGCATTCAAATGAGGATGGAACTTTAAGACACTTTTATCTCCCTCTAAAATTTTCTCATCTTTCCTTTCCCCCTTTTCATAAAATGGTTCTATGATTTCAAATGGTAATGTGCTACTTCAATATGTTTGAAAATATATCTTCAAATACATTCATTGATATTTTTAATACTTGGCCTAGAATCATGTTTTAGTTAATGAATGGAACTTAAAGGCCCATTTTGAATTGCAAATAAAAATGTAGTATTTAAGGTTGTTTTGGAAAGATTTTGAAAAATTTTTTGGGTAAAATATTTTGGTCTCATAAACTAAAGGCCACTTTTACATTGTGTACATTGAAATGCTGTTTTGTGTGGATTTTCGGAAAATATTGTGGTTTTAAAAGTGTAAAATCCCAGTTGGTATATTTGAACGTTTTGAGGTATGTTAGAGAAGTAATGTAGCGTGATGGCCCAATTGATAAATTTTATGATTATTTATATATATATTTATATGTATATAATAAGAACTCCTATATAGTTTTTCATTTTTTATGTATTATTATATATGAAATGTTCGTGTTTGGGGTAGGCAAGTGCAGTGGTGGTAGGTAAGGTGATTCACGCAAGAGAAGGACTCCCACTTATGTTGTTTACTACTATCATTGGTTCATGAGAATATTTTAGAGGATCGAGTGATGGATTTTGATCAACCATGATTATACAGTTCGGTACCCCTAGATTTGTTGTTAGGCTAGGTGGGCTATGCCATTGGTGAGGCTAGTTTAAAGCAGTGAGTTTGTTATATACTTAGGGACTTTAACATATGCCTACAGGTGGTTCCTAACAGACTATGTGAAGGGTCTTATAGGGATTTGTAGGATCATCCATGGTTACTTTATTTATCTACTTGTTTATATCTCTCTACTTTTGGTTTTCTAGTCACACTACTAGTCTGTTTTCAGTATCGGTCATTTTATTTTCAGCTTTCTATGTTTAATTGTTTCTTACCTAGCCTGTATTTACTGTTTTGGGGTTTTGTTTTTTATTAAATGGTAAACTCATATTTTGAAAATGGTAGTATGTAGTGGGTTTTTTTATAAGAATATTTGTGTTTTTTTATTAATGTTTGAAAAAAAATATTTTTATATATGTATTTTCAAAGTAGTGTTAATGGATTGTTGAGAAAGGAAAAATACATGGATTCCATTATTGTTCTATAGAATTCCTATTTTTCATTTCAGTTCTCACACCTACTTTATCTTTTCAGTTCTTGGTTCTATTTTTCTCAGGTTCCCATGGTCCATTTGCTCATTGTTGGAGTAGAGTTGGTCTTGTGCTTGGAGGTGCCCAAGTTGTCACATGGAGATTGCGGTAGTGTGGTCCAGTTTTTTTCCCTCAACATAGTTTTTAGTTTTATTTTTCTTAGTTATATTTTGTAACTGAATAATTCTTTTATTTTCTTAAGATTCAGTTGTATATCATTTTTTCTTGTTCAGTTTTTATTTTGTTCATCATGGATATTTATTTTGGGCTTAAATCATCCCACATGTATGTTTTGGAGCCCGACATTAGTTGTCATCCCATAGGGATTGGGAACACCCTTTAGGCCATGCCATGGATCAGAATCTAGGATCAAAATCTATATGTAGATTGACCAATTATTAGAGGGGGTGAATTTTTGGTTTAAAAGGATTTTTTTTATCCTTAAGAAAATATATTTTTAACAACGTTAAATAAGATGGATTCATAAACCATCATTATCTCTTAACAAAGAAACTAAATTTCTTAGGATCTGATAATATGGATCCTATAAATAAACTTAATAAAAGTTTATTTAGGGAAATATCATAACTTAAAGTATATATAATCTTATTTATATCAGAGTATACAAGAATAAGAATGTGTAAGAATGTTAGACTTTCTAACTTTAACCAAATGCAGAAGAATTAAAACTTATAACAAAATAGGACAAGTATAAGAAATATTTTATCCCAAATAGAAGGGTATCCAACAACCTTGGATAATAGTCACTTGATTTATACTTTCTAGAAAATTTGTCTTACCCTCACCAGGGTAATCCCTTGATATGAAGTCCAATATATGTCTTGTTATCCCCACAAGACATCAATCTCTAAGGTGATTGGTACCTCAATCTTTCTATCCCCAGACCCTTGATTGATTAGTAATAGTCATAATCAAACTTGGAAGGTTGAAAAATATGTTCTTTTCTTGAACAAGTTGTTCACAACATTCAAAAAAGGAAAATTTGAGAAGATATTTCATAGAGTATCACTTCATTCCATAGACCAATAGCTCTCAATGAAAACTCTAGCATCGAGGTCATTCAAATGGATGGGTATATATAGCCATTGATTCCAACAGTAGAATTCCTCCTCCAATGGCCATATTTTTCCTTTATTTTCAGAGGGACCTGTACACATGGAACTCAAGAAACAGTTAAGTTAAAATAGATTAGATAAAAATGTTTTATATAAAAAACTATGAGAAACATTACCATGCTTGAGAAACATTAAAAAATTTAGGATCCAATAAAATTAAATGTTACATTAAGGAAATATGATATAGGTAAGAAAAGAATTTAATCTGATTCTTAAGGTAACAAAACTAAATTATAAGAAATATTGACAATCAGATTCAGAAATAAAAGATAATTAGACTCTAGTTTTTGAAGAAATGGGAGTCTGATTTTAGGAGAAAAAGGATTATGATTTTAGGAAAAATTAGAGTTAGATTTCAAGAGAAATTAGAGTCTGATATTAAGAGAAATCAGAGTCTGATTTCCAGAGAAATCGAAGTCACAATTTTTTGGGAAATCAGATTCTATGAAACTGTAAGGTTCTAAGTTAGATAAGGATATGATTTTTGACTTAAGGAATTATGGTTAAACTTGGTTTGAGAGAACATTAGATAAGGCATTGAAGATCATAGTTATTAAAGAAAATATTCCTTAAGAAAATGTTTCTTAGAGAAAGATAATTTTCCCTAATAAAAAGTTTTTCTGATTTTATAAACATAAAGGAATGGAAAAGTCATAAGTAAACTTATTGACTCAATAACCTCTCCCTTTTTGGAAAGAAAAAAGAACTTTTCATAAAATAATATAAAGAACTATGGTTTTGATTTTTATGCTTAAAATAAATACTTATCTCTCTTTTTATTTGTGTCCCATGATGAATACAATGAACCCCCATAGGTTATGAAATCCCAAAGAATTTTATTCTTGTATTTCTTATAAAAATTACTCTTTCTTACATAATAAGTTATTCTTTAAGCAATATCCACATTACATAGTAATTCTCATACTTTAACATAATATTATTTTTTATCATTATTTTCCCCCTTTGTGATTTTAATAATGGAATGAAGGGAAAGAAAATAATTGTACCTGAAAGGTTAGGAATATAAAAAACAAAATAATGGAAAGATAACAAATTTACTTAATATGACAAAATTTATTACAAATAAAAATAGAAAAAAAGATCATATTTGAAAAGAAAATCATCCATACTTCCTTTTCTCCCATGGAATCATCTTTTTTATGGTAGATTTTAGATTCTTCAATTCTTTATGATCATCTTCAAAATTCTTGATCATCTTTTTCTGATCCTAATTTTTCCTTTTGAGATCTTTGATCCTATATTCCTAAGACTTAATAATTTATCCTTGAGATTTTATCACTTATTTTTGATCTTTGATTTTTTCATCTATTTATTCCCTGAGTTACCTTTACCTTTTCAGATTGAGAGGAACTGAATTTATTTTCCCATTAAGATATTTATCTTCTTGTTGATGGATAGCTTTCTCTTCCTTTATGTTTTCTGAAATAATTTTGGAAAGGTTATTTATCCTATCATCAAACATATAAAAATAATATTTGATTGAATTAGTGGAATCATCATAGATTTTAAAATCATCTATCAATGTATTAGACTACTTAGTTATTTATTTTCAAGATCTCTTTTAAGAATCATAATTGATTTGAAAAGTCTTGAACTAATATTCATATTTTTTAAACATCTCCATAAGAAGATTTGTTGAATCTGACTTCTGATTTACTGTTTCATAAAGTAGTTGGCATATATAATCAATAATAGGAAAGAAAGGAATATAATTCACAAGCTTCTTTATGGATTAAACAATAAAATCATGTCCTAAAGAAGATGAAGAATCCATGAAAGATTATTTTTTGGAGAGGGAACTTTATCTTTCTATTCATCATGCCTATTTGATGTTTCAACAACTTTCTATTTCAAAATAACTTTATTTTGTGAATTGATAAGAAATTTCTTACCATTATCAGCTTTAGAGTTTTCCATCTCTACTTTTGGAGAATCATGATCACTATGAGAAACATAAACTATTTTATCATCATCAATATAAACTTCTTCATCGACACCACCATCAAATTCTTCTACAAATTCTTGAATAATATCATAATTACTACTTTAATTACCCTGGGAAACATCATGTTTTTAAATATATTTTCCTTCTAAGATAATCCTTGGGGATTCAGCTTAGGATATTCTTATAGATAACTTATTAGAAGGGATATCATTCTCTTGATATTATTCAAACATTATTTTGACATAATCACTCTCCTTTTATTCTTTTTCTACTTATTATTCTTCTTGGATTTCTTCTTCTTCAACAATGGGTTATAGAATTGAATTATATTTCTTTCTATTACCTGCTATTGGAGTCTTTATTGGCACTAGTTCTTGAATGAAAGATGTTGGTACCTTAACTTGTTCAGACACCTTATCGGTATCTATAAGAAAATATTGGATACTTTTAGCCTCTTACCTTCTATTCATCAACTTCTTATCTTTGTCTTTCGTCTCAAGTTATTTAGCCCCTTGTATTTTTAAGGACTTATTCTAAACATGATCTAAACCGAAAAATGCATCTCCTTCCCCATTATTCTTCTTGAACACTCTCCATTTAGAAAAAATTTTATCAGAATAATTATTTTTCTTCTTGGGATTTTGTAGATAAGATACTAGTTCAAAAGCTGGTAGTTTTCAAGAGGTTCTGAATCTTTAAATTTTATTTTCTTCGGGGTTCACTTAAAGATTTTTCTAACTTCATGTTTCTTTCGGGAAGCTTGAACATTCTTTTTAGGAAGTTAAAATAACTATCCCTTCTTAATATTATAACCATAATTCATTCTTCTCAAGGTATCATCACTTAACAGTATAATCTTTAATTTTTTGGCCTTAGAGTTTCATGTAGTTTTGAAGGATTATAAGCATAAGAAAATGATATTAGATATGATCATAGGGTTCATAATGATTTGAGACTTGATGGTACCATTCTTAATATTAATGACGGTCATATTAATGTACTTTATGAGGATTAACTTCCTTACATGCACTAAAAAGTCCATCATGAATATATCATGTATCTTAAGAGAATCCTTATCTCCCATTATAGGAATCATAAAAACTTTATTCCATAGAGCAACCAATCAATGGTTTATTGAGAGATTATATTTTATTGGTGTCTGTAATACTTTAAGACCAATGCACTCAATAACATTAACTTTCTCAAATAAACCTTCCTTGTGAGTAAATTTGTGTGAGAAAAATATTGTGTCACCTTTATAAGGTATATCCAATATACTTACATCCTTGTTGAAATAAAAAGAATAAGTCTTTCTATAACTCTTGAATGAAATCATTTCGCTTCCTCTTTTTTCATAAAAACGAATTGTATCAGAAAATTATATAACTAAATCCACATACACTGAATCCTAACTTTTTTCTTTTTCTACACAAAGTCTTTCCCATCGATTCTTTTTTATGATTTTTCAATTCAAGGAGTCGTACTTGGAAAAAAAATTGGGTCCACCAAATTTTCCATGAAAATTATCCAATCCTAAATTTCCTTTTTTTGACACCATTAGAGTCTACAAGAAAACTTCTAGAGATATTCAGAGTTGAAGAGAAGCAGAAAAACTAAATAAAAAACATGAAGAGTGGTAGATCTTCAATGCAAAAACTATGAGAAAACTGATGTGGGATGTGAATAGGGGGTCCTTTATATAGGATTTACAATGATGGTTCATATTTCTAGTTTAATTAAATGGTTGATATTTACTTGATCTGATTTGATGGTTGATATCAATGCCAAAAGAGTATTTCAGTTTTGATCTTTTTAGGTTTTTAGAAAAAATATGATTTTAAGGAAAGCGAATATGATAAGTTTTTTCTTAAAACAAGATTGAAAATATCAATATACAAAAAAAATTAAATGGAGAAGATATAAGTAAGGAAACATACCTTTAGAATTACTCAAAAAGATTTGTTAGTGTTGATAAGGTTCTTCATATGGAACCTATATTCCAAAACGTTTTATTAGGAAAAGAGAACACTGTAGGTTCTAAAAATTTAAAGTTCTGAATTTTTTTTGGAAAAGGAAATATAAAACAACAAACATATATAATCACTAGACAAAAAAAAGTATCTTAATTTTAGGATATGGTTTCAACAAAAAGTTAATATGGATAATTAACTTATGGTTATCATTACTAACTTTTGTTAAATGTATTCAAATCTATCAGATTATAAATGTTTTGTAAATATGTCAGCAAGTTGATCTTGCGTTCCGATAAATTGAAGAATGATATCTCATTTAATTGTGTAATCCCTAAGAAAGTGATGCCTTATATTTAAATTCTTTTCATGAGAGTGATGTTAAGGGTTTTTTCTTAGGGAAATGGAACTAGTAATATCACACATTATCTGTGTTTTTGTAAAACTTATGTCATAGTATGTGAGTGTGTGTTGCATCCACAATACTTGAGAAAAAAAACTTTCAGCTACTACATATTCAGATTCAGTAGTGGAAAGTGTTACTAAGTGTTGTTTTATGCATGAACAAGAAACTAATGAATATCCTAATAAATGAAAAGTTCCAGATTTAATTTTTCTCTCCATTCTATAACCACAAAATTCATCATCCAAAAATCAATTTAAAACAAAATCATTTCCAACAGAATAGAAAAGTCCTAAATACATGGTACGATTTAAATAGAAAAAAAATAATTTTCACTACTTCGAAATGGTATTATTTTAGATTATATTGATATTTTTCTCATAAACATACAGAAAAAATTAAATCTGGATAACAAGATGTTAAGTATAATAAACCTTTTATCTTACCTCTAAAATATGTTTAATCTATTGGTTTCACAGCTTCATCAAGACCCAAAGTCCATGAGGTACCGATTGGAGTACTTATACTTTTAGTTTTTTTGTATCCATACTTCTTAAAAAGATCATTAATATACTTATGTTGAGATGTAAAAGTTCCCTCTTGTTTTTGAGAAATTTTAAAATCAAGAAAAAATGTTAACTCACCCATCATAGTCATTTAAAATTTAGATTTCATAACATTATTTAATGAATCTGTTATGGATTGTTGAGTTGATCCAAATATAATCTCATCAACATAAATATCAACAATTAAATTTTTTATCTTTCTTTATAAATAAGGTTTAATCAGTAGTTCCCTTAATAATATTTTTTTGTATAAAAAATCTTGCGAGTCTATCAGAACAGGCTCTGGGGGATTTTTTAAGTCCATATAAAGATTTGGTATGTTTTTTAACATGTTCAGGATGATTTGAGTCTTCAAATCTAGGAGGTTGTTCAACATAAATTTCCACTTGAACACACATGTTAAAGAAAGAACACTTCACATCCATTTGGAAAAGTTTGAAATTGAAAAATGATGCAAAGGCTAGTAGAATACGAATAGATTCATGTCTAGCTGCTGGAGTGTTTTTTTCATCATAGTCTATACTTTCTTGTTGATTTTAGACTTCATCAACTAATCTTGATTTATTTCAAACAATTATTCAATTTTCATCACACTTATTTTTGAAGAACCATTTCACTCCAATAATATATGTTTTTTAGGTTTTTCATCCAAGGTCCATACTTTGGTCATTTTTAATTCATTTAGTTAATCATACATAGATTTAATGTAATCATTACAACCTAAAGCTTCATCAGTGCATTTAGGTTCTAATTGAGAAAATAAATTCTATATGCTCTACTTCATTTCATATTTATGGGTTGATTTGCATCACCAATGATACTATCACTGGGATGATTCTTAAGAATCTATTGATTTGAGATTTTTAAAACATGTTCATCAACATAAGGTAAAAATTCTTTTGGGGTAAATACTTCAGAAATATTTTCTTGAGTATTTTTCTGATTAGAATAATCTTCTATCAAAGTTTGATAATTATTTTTTGAAGACACATATGAAGATATCGGTTGGGGTTGTTTAAAAATAATAGATCTATTTGATCAAATTCAACATATATTGTTTCTTCAATAGTATAAGATTTTTTAAACTTTATAAGCCTTAGAAGAAGTTTAATAGCCTAAGAAAACACCTTCATTATATTTGGTTGAAAATTTATAGAAGTTATCTTTAGTATTCAAGATGAATAGTTTGAATCCAAATACTTTGAAGTAAGAAACTTTAGATTTTCGACCAGTCCATAACTCATAATATGTTTTATTCAGAAAATGTTTTATTAAAACGTGATTTATTTTATAGTAAGAGTTCTAACAGCTTCATCCTGAAAGTTATTAGTAATAGAATATTCACTCAATATGGTTCTTGATATCCCTTGAATAATATAGATTCTTCTTTAAACAAAACCATTTTTGGAAGTGTTCTTGGAGATGAGAAATTATGAGTAATTCCTTTCTTATTATAAAAAGTTTCAAAATGTGAATTTTAAAATTCACCTTCATGATCACTACCAATAGTTACCAATGGAAGGTTTTTCTCATTTTTAACTTTGGATGAAAAATATTTTAAATTAGAAATGTCTTTATATTTCATTGTTAGAAAATAGACCCATGTGAATCTAGTGTAATCATCAACTAAAACAAATACATAGTATTTGAATCCAATACATCCAGTTTTTGTTGGACTAAAAGGATCCATATGTACTAGCTGTAATGCATCATTTGTTGAGAGTTTAATAATTGATTAAAAACATGACTTATGTTTATTTCCATATTGACAAGAATCACACCCTTTCGAAGAATCAAATATAAGCTTCAATATATCCTTAAAACGTCTTTTATTTTAGGTTTTTCATATCTTTATAAGGTTACAATGTCATAGTCTTTTATTCCATAACCAAGATTGATCTTCCATTTCACTTAGGAAATGTAGGTCTTGTCTCTTATGGTCTTCTAAGTAAAGTGTATAAAAATTCTCATGCCTATAGACAGAGAGAATAATCTCCTCCATGGAATTGTGTACATGGAATTTATCATTCCTGAAATTCACAACGTATCCCTCATCACATAATTGGATTATTCTTATAAGGTTGTGATTAAGACCTTTAAAAAATAAAACATTTTAAATTAAAGATTTTTCAATAAGAACAATTTTACCTATACACATAATTCTCTTTGATAATTGTATCTGAAAGTAACTTTTTCACCTTTCATATTGAAAATATTTTCAATTTTTTTTTGTTACCAGTCATGTGTCGGAAAAATCCACTATCCATGTACCATGTATTGTTATTGTGAATTCCTTTGTTTCCTTGAAAATAAAACAATTAAACTTTCAAAATCCAAACATTCTTTGATTCATAAATGATAGAAATCAAAATCTTAGGTATCAACATTTTCTTATAAAAATGGGTTGTATTAAAACCCAAGGATTGGGTTTTATTCAATGAACAATTTTTCTCCCAATGCCTACCACATTGAATCTTAGTTCAAAAAATGATCACTTTGGGGTACAAAAATTGTTATGACTAAAAACAGGTTTTGAATGAAAATAACCAAATTCAGAACTATTTATAAGAGGATGAAGTTGTGAATAGTTTTTTTCGTAACATTCTTTTCCAGGAGTAATGTTTGAAAAACAATTCTTTAAGAAAAATATTTCAAATTTTAGTCTGATGACTAAATTCTTATTCTTATAGTCAGTATTCTTAAAATTTGAGTTAGTCTCTAAAACATTTTTCTTTGAAATGGAATTTTTAGGATCCTTAGAGTGTTTATCCTATTCAGAATTTACTTCCTTATGGTTTTTTTGAAACATTTTTAAAATGAAGGATATTCTAATCAATATCTTCTGAAAGATCTGAAACTTCTTTTTTAAAAAATAGACATTCTAGAATTTTTCTTATTAGGTTTCTTATTGATCTTACTATTTTGATTATAAAGTAACATAGAAAACCTAGGTACTTCTTCAAAATAATGTACAGTATTATCTTTTAATGGGGAAGATTATTCAAATGAAGATTCATAATATTATTCATTAAAAGAATTTTCATTTAAAGAAATATTGGTTAAAGATTCAATGGTATTTACCTTATTAATGAGACATTGATTTTTAGTAAGAATTCAAGCTATAAGAGAAATATTATTCTATCTATAAGATTCAATATTAAAAGATTCATAAGAATAATCACCACCACTAGTAGGCTAGGTGTTAGTAGCTTTTAGAACATTCTTATACTTAGATTTATAATACCTCTCCTTATTGCTTTTTTAATGCCTATCCTTTATTATTTCTTTTTGAGCACAAGATAGTCTTGTCTTATATAACCCACACTATTTCATTCTTAACAAGTAACTTATGAATATTTCTTATCCTTTATATCTTTATTCTTATATATATATTGATAATATTTCTTTACCATAATCTTGTTTATTCTTTGAGCAAGACTGGAATGTTCATTCTCAGAATTATCATTATCACTTTATTCAGATATAACAATATCATTCCTAGATTTTGATCTAGTAACTCTTCTCAAAGTCATGTTTTTCATATGATTTGATATAGTGGTGAAATAAACACGGCCATTAATATTCCTTTTCTTATTTCTCACAATATCTCTCTTCATTCTAGTTTCATGCTGTAGAGGAGTCACAAATAACTCATCAAGAGTAATGTTTGAAACTTTCCAATTCCCATCAATAATTTTTCTTTTGTATTACTACTTATTAAGTACAATATCTAGTATATTATCCATAATAATCTCATCATCAAGTCCTTTCTCACCCATTGATTGAAGGCAGTTGAAAATAGTCATAAATCATTATTGAAATTTTCATACAGGTTCCCTGTAAAAAAACATAAAACCATGGTATTCAGTTCTAAGAATATATCTTCTTATTTCAATGACCTTGGATGTTCCAAAATGTGTATCTTATGATTTATTCTAGATTCTATTAGAAACTTCACATGATTAAATTTTTCTATAGATGTTATTGGTCATAGAATATAATAAATTATTGTGTACCTTAAAGTTAAGCGGATACTCTTTCTTTTCTTGATTGGTGAATTGTCTGATTTCCTTTTCTGGAATGTTGTAGTCTCTAGTTAACATATCAAGGTTATTCATACTAGTATTGATAATAAAATTCTTCATCATATCTCCTCCGTAATCATAGTCATTTTCATAAAAAATAGGGGGTCTAGTAGGATTTTGATTTTCTATAAAACCAACATTCATTCCTTTCATTATATTAGTAAATAAAAAATATCTTTTCCACAAAAACGATTTTTATGAAAAGTTTATAAAAAAAAATCCTTACGAAAAAATTGAAAAATTAAAGTTAGGAAAGAAAAGTTGAGCAAGAAAGCTTATATGAATGTATAAGTATTTAAGATACCTACTCTGAAACCAATTGTATGATCGAAATGGATATGTAGATTTCTTAATTACAAGAGGGGGGTGAATTATAGGTTTAAAAACATTCTTTTTTATCCTTAAGAAAATATATGTTTAACAATGTCAAACAAGATGGATTCACAAACCCTCTTTCTTTCTTAATAAAGAAACTAACTTGATTAGGATCCAATATTATGGATCCTATAAAGAAACATAAGACAAGTTTACATAGGGAATGATACTACCTTAAAGCATATAGAATCTTATTTATATCATAGTATAAAAGAATAAGAAAGTGTAAGAAAGTTACACTTTCTAACTTTAAGAAAAAGCAGTAGAATTAAAACTTGTAACAAAAACAGGACAATTATAAGAAATATTTTAACCCAAAGAGATGGGTATCCAAAAAAATTGGATAATGGTCCCTTGATTTATACTTTCACGAATGACTATCTTACCCACACCAGGGTAAGCCCTCGATACGAAGATTGGTATACCCCTGCAAGCTCTCGATCTCTTAGGTGATCAGTAACTTTGTATTCCTATCTTTGGAAGTCGTCGATTGGTTGGAAACAATCAGAATCACAATAGGCAGTTTGAACAAGATATTCAAAGCTTGAAAAAGTTTTTCACAACATTCTCACAAATTAGATTTGAGTAGAGCTTTCACAGAGCATCAGATTATTCCAGAGATCAATAACCCTCAACAAAAACTCCAGAACTGAGCTCGTTCAAATGGATGGGTATTTCTAGGCATTGATTCCAATGGACAAATTCATCCTCCAACATTAATATTTTTACTTGAATTTGAGAGGGACCTGTACACAGGGGACTTAGGAAAAGGTTATGCTAAAACATATTGGATGATATAATT
This sequence comes from Viscum album, assembly GCA_963277665.1. NCBI lineage: Eukaryota > Viridiplantae > Streptophyta > Magnoliopsida > Santalales > Viscaceae > Viscum > Viscum album. Next base: position 324,552,533 of record OY728132.1, read on the forward strand.
TTATATAAAAAACTTTGAGAAACATTACTATTCTTAAGAAACATTAAAACATTTAGGATCCGATAAAATGAAATGTTACATTAAGGAAAAATTATATATATAAGAAAAGAATTTAATCGAATTATTAAGGTAATTAAAATTGGTGTCTATGAAATATTGATAATTAGATTCTGAAATAAAAGAGAATTGAATTCTGATTTCTCAAGAAATACGAGTCTAATTTCAAGAGAAATTGGAGTCTGATTTCAGGAGAAATCGATGTTTGATTTTAGGAGAAATTGGAGTCTAATTTGAGAATAAATCGGTGTCTGATTTTAGTAGAAATCAAAGTAATAATTCTAGTGAAATTGGATTTTATGGAAATTTAAGGTTTTGAGTTAGATAAGGATCTGATTTTTTGACATAAATAAATATGGTTAAATATGGTTTGAGAAAACATTAGATAAGGTATTAAAGATCACCGGTAAGAAATAAAAGATTCCTTAATAAAATTTTTCTTAGGGAAAGATAATTTCCTTAAAAAAAGTGTTTTTGATTTTCAAAACAGAAAATAATGGAAAATTCATAGGGAAACTTATTGACTCAACATGAATTAGGTGACTGGTTCAGTAGGTTGGTTCATCACAAAATGGTAGCAGAGAAGGCCCTTGTTATTGGGGTGTCTGGTAGTTGGATGTTTGGACTATATCAACTCGAGAGGTAGGTATGGGAAGGGTATCATGGACCCTTTTTCATTACGAACCTTGAGTTTCCATGGGTAGTTCAGGATTTGAGCCTTTTTTCTTTATTTTGGATTGAGTGATGACAATGGCAGTGAGACAGTGTCACTTTGTGATCCCACATGGACTAGTGACCCATGTGGAGTCCAAGTGTGAGTTTCATGTCCCTCTTAGGATTATGACCTACTTGGGGCAATTCCCATAACCATATCTATGAGTTAGGAATATATTCTATATCATCCTTCTGGTAGTTGTGTGTGTTGTGCTTTGTCTTGGATTTGGTTGGTGTAAGTGCACTTTTGAAGATGAAAATGGTTCTAAAATGGAAATACATTCTTCCAAATGGATTTATCTTTTTAAAGTGGGTGTTAAAAATTAAATTCAATTAGGATTGAAAATTTTGTCCTTGTTGGGAATTATTAAGTAAGTGTCTTTGTGTGACCCATGGTGTTCCTTATGAACATTTACACATGTGGGGGGTATGTGTATGAAATGTGCATGTTGGAACATATGAATGGAAGAAGATGAACACATGTTCAATGGGATATGGGATTTCTTGGGTTTTTATTTGAAATTAAAGGATTAAACTTGTTTTCTAAAGGTGTTTTTTGAAATGGATATTTTGGGATATGTTTACATTTGTTTGGTTTTTGAGCTTGTTTTTTTTATGAAGGTGTTTTTATTGATGCTTCTTCATCTTGATATCGATTTTGGATTTGTGTTTTATATGTTGTTTAGAAAATTTCAACCAAAAATTTATCCAAAGTTTCCAATGATTCATACCTAGTTTTGGGTTCTTCTTGAATGTTTCCTATTTTTCACAATGACCGAGGTATGTTAGAGGTAGTGGAGTGGATTGAAAAGGTGAAGCGTTTCTTCAGTGTATTGGGAGTTCCTGAAGAATTCAGAGTGTGTGTTGTGTTGGGTTTGTTCGAAGGTTCGGATTTGGATGAATGGGAGTTGTTCACCCCATAGTCAATGAATGTTTGGATGACGTGGGATGTCTTGAAATCATTCTTCATCTGATGGTTCTTACTTAAAGAGGTGAAGAAAATAAAAAGTGAAGATCTCATGTGTATTCAAAGTGGCTAATGGACAGTGAAGGAATATGTTGACCATTTCAAGGAACTGGTTTCCTTTTCTCCAGAGGCAACATCACAAGATTTTATGAACAATTATTTATTCTTCAGGGGCCTTCATCCATATATCAAGGAGTGGGTCGTCCCTTCTAAGGACCATCGTTTGAAGAATCTGGTAGACAAAGCGTTCCTAGATGAGTTAGTATTCAGAGCGTAGATAGAGGGAAATCTGGTGTATCCAGTTCCTCATGAAGGGTCTCTATCTGGGAAGAATCACAAACCAAAGGAACCTATTCCTATGGAGTCATCTTCATTGGTTCTGGATTCCAGTCCGTCAGACCATTTAGTTGTGTGCCACCAGTGTGGCTGGTTCAGGCACTCGAAACTGTCATGTCACATCACTCTGAAGACATACCAACGTTGCAGCCGTTTGGGTCAGTTGGATATGTTTTGCAGGATGCATCTTCTAAAAATGTCATGATCATAGAATTCTTGTTCTGTACTAAGAGGAAGAAGATGCTTCAGCCATCATACCCCCAGCCATAGGTCTCGGGGTGAACCTCATGCATAATTAGATGTTTCTGGGGGTGTGAATCCTTGTTCTGGGTTTTGTGTTCCATGCTGGGATTGGAATATTTAAATACTTTTCATTATTGTTTTATGGTATTGAGGATTTTCCTCCATGGTTTTCTATAATTTTCTTGGGATATTGTGAAAAACTTGTTCTGTTGTAATCCAAAGAGCTATGTTTGTCTAGATATGATTTTCTGAATCATGCATTTTTTTAAAGTGTGTTTTTCCCTTATATGGGATTCTTTTGGTTTAGTGGTGCTTTTTGGGGGATGACTGGGGTTTATGAGATAGGTGAATGGTGTTTCCGGCCCATTACTTATTTGGATTTTATTTTCGTGAGTTTTCCCTTAAATTGGGGGTTCAGTTATTATGAGAAAAGATCTTAATTCTAATGGATGAATTGTTTTTCTCCTTCTATAGAAGTCGGTTTAGATCAGGTGGGAGTTCCCACATGGGGCCCCTTACCCAGGGTAGTATGTTTGGGTTTTAATTTCCATGATAGTAGAATCCTTATGGTGGGGAAAATCCCCTCTTGTTCTCCCCTTTTTTTGGGTTGTGGTTTCATCTAGATCGATCGGGTGTGACTTGGGTAATAAATAGTACCCTTAGAAATTCCTTGTTTCTTCTTGTTCTGTTCGGGCATGAACTCAATTTTTGATTAACCATCAGTTTGGTGACTTTATTGGTGCAAAACATTTTTTGGTGGTGAGAATTGTCACACCATGACCTTTCTTATTAGTTATGTTAAAAAATTTTAGTTTTTTTTTGTATTTTTGGTTGCTGGAGGTTTAAATTTTAAAAAAATTTGGATCCCTATTTGTTGTTTCATGGTTAGCCCGCACAGTTAGGGGTAGTCGTGCAGCAACCGTGTGAGTACCCATGTGGGTTTGAGTTATGGTACATGACTTGTGCACAATTTATTAAACTGTGTGACAAGCGTACTACTTGACCCTATAGAGGGAAGTGTCTTGTGGCATGGTTTGAGCGTGGTTTTCTCAACCGTGCATCTGGCCACATGTGAACCATGCAGTTGCTTAATGTTTTAAATAAATACAATCAATGAATAAGAACAGATTAATAAAATAAAATGATAAAGGTGAAATAAAATATTAAGGGGTTTTTTGGATAATAATAATAAATATATTACTATTATTATTATTGTTGTTATTATTATTATTATTAAAATTGTTATTAATATTATTATTATAGGAAATAAAATAAAACAATAGCAAAATAATAAATTAAAATAATTCTTAATATTAATAATAATCATCATATATTATTATGAATAATAATATTAGTATTATTATTATTACTATTATTATTATTAGTTATATTTTTGTTTTAAATTTTATTTTATTTTTTTAACACTAATTGGGTTCTTCCCTACCCTTACACGGTGAACCACCTCCTTTCCCCTACACCGCCTACGTGACCCTGCTCCAGCGCCCCTCCATGTCTGGCCAGCCTGCTCATACGCACCCATCATCTTCCTGGAAGTGAACCCCTGATCTGCCCTGCTCACCACTACTCTGTCCTACTCCCTCTCACATCCTTCTTCCTCTCGCACAACCACCCTAGCCTCCACACTTCCTCGCATCACCCCCTCCCTTACTCCTTTGGTGTCATTTTCTTCCTAGAGGTTCTCCATTCCGAGGATGCCCCTCCTTCCCATACTGCCTATCCCCTTGCATGACCTCCATTATTATGACAACAACCTCTAGCGCAACCCCCCATCTATGCATCTCCCATCTCTAGCTGGACACCCTTTACTGTCTGCTCCCCTTTGTTTGACCGGAAAACCTCCCCAACATGTGGCCTTTCTTCGGCCATATCTCCCGCACCGACGCCCTCCACCTCTGGTATATTTCACTTTCAATTTGGGGGGGGGGGGGTTATTCATCATGGCCAAACCCAAATTGTTTTGGGTCTTTATTTGTGCATTTTTTGTTGTCTAGGGTGTTCGGTTGGTCTACAAGTTCTCTCTATTCCTTTCGATGAAGTTTCATTGTGTTCGCATGCCATTGAGGTAGGATAATTTGTGTTTTTTTTCTTACACCTTTTATTAAAACTTTCATACTTACAATTATATTTTTTATTTTTTTCCTATCTTTGTTAAAAAATTAATTGTTTTGTAATATTGTATTAAATTTTTATGAGTTGTTAAAAATATTTTTATGCAATTATTTGAATATACATACCCGTGTCAATGCTATAAGTGTTTGATTAATGCCCAATTTTGTTTTAATAAATTTTTATATGTGATTAGAAATTTTAAATTATTATGAATACTCTATTGTGGTGTTTTTATGGTAATATAATTTGAAAAAAATATCTTTTAAAGTGAATCTTTAATTAAGCCTATGGGTATATACACTCAAAGTATTTTATACAATGCCTATTTCATTATAAGCATGGGATATAACACTTGTGATGATTTTTGGACTTGGAAAGATTTTATTACATGATCTATATTTGTATTTGGGTGACTTGGGTGGCTTATAATTCTCTTTATGACTTGATAAAATGCAGTAAAATGTTTTGGGAAGGTTATTTTGGTTTTAAAAACATTTTTAGTGACCTTGATATTGCACAGATTATTATATTGGTTTGATGGAAATTGAAATTACTAGAAATGGTATCTAAATGTTTTCTTGGTCACTCTAGTGTGCTATCAGATGTGCATTCAAATGAGGATGACACTATAAAATAAACATCTATCTGCTACAAGTTTTTCATCTTTTCTTTCCACCCATTTCCTTAAATGGTATTATGTTTCAAAATGGTAATGTGTTGGTTCAAGATGTTTGGAAAATGTAACTTCAATTACATTACTTAAGATTTTTCCTATGGGCCTTTAATAATGTTTTGGTAAATGATTGGAACTTAAAGGCTCATTTGGCATTGTAACTACAAAGGTTGTGGTTGAGGTTGTTTTGGAAAGAGTTTGGAAATATTTTTTTTGGTAAAAGATTTTGGTCTTGTAATGTAAACACCCATTTAGATTTATTTACTTAATGATGATGTTGTGGGTGGATTTTTAAAAAAATGAATTGGTTTTAAAAGTGAAAAATCCTAGTTGGAATCTTTGAATCTTTTGAGGTATGTTTTAAAAGAAATGTGACATGATGGTCCAATTATCACCTTTGATGATTTGATATATATATATGTCTATGTGTGTGTGTGTGTGTATATATATAGTAGGAACTACTATCTAGATTTTCTATTTATATAGATTATTGTATTGGAAATGTCTGTGTTTCAGGTAGGAAAGGGTGGAAGCAGCACGTATAGTGAGTCACAAGTGAAAGGGTCTCCCACTTATACTATTTACTACTACCGTGGGTTCATGGGAAGATTTTAGGGGATCAAGTGATGGTTTATGACCAACCCTGATTACACGGGTTGGTACCCCTGAATTTGTTATTAGGTTAGGTGGGTATGTCACTAGTGAGGCTAGTTTAGAGCTGCCAGTTGGTTATAGACTTAGGGACTTCATCATACGTCGGTAGGTGGTTCCGAACCGAGTACATATAGGGGACTTTTAGGGATGTTTATGATCACCCATTTTAACTTTATTTATCTTCTTGTTTGTATCTCTCTTTTATGGTTTTCTGGTCACATTACGAGTCAATTTTCAATATCTGTTAGTTTATTTTTAGTGTGCCCTGTTTAATTATTTCTTAAATATCATGTATTTCCATGATTGGGGTTCTGTTTTTTGAAATGGTAAACTCATCTTTGGAAAATGGGAGTATGGCGTGGGTTGTTTTAAAAGAATATTTTTTTTCTTTATTAAAATTTGAAAACCTATTTTTATATATATTTTTTAAAACTAGTGTTAATGGATTATTATAAATTGACAAATACATGGTTTCCATTGTAGTTATTTGTCATTCTAACTGAGTATTTCTGTGCTCGTGTTTACTTTATAATTTTAGTTGTAGGTTCCATTTTTCTCAGGTTCACCTGGTCCATTTCCTCATTGTGGGAGCATAGTTGGTCTTGTGGTTATAGGTGATGAAGTGGTTAAATAGAGATTGTGGTAGCATGGTCCAGTTTTGGTCTTTTTCCTCAACATTGTTTTTAGTTTCAGTCTGATTAGTTGTATTTTGTAAGAGAATCTTTGTTTATTTATTTATGATTTAGTTTCAGGTAATATATTCTGTTTTAGTTTTTATTTTGTGGGTCCTGGATATTTCTTTTAGGAATAAATCATTTCCACTTGTATGTTTTTATGCCCATCACTATTTTTTAGCCCATGGGGATCGGGAATGCCCTTCGGGCTATGCTGTAAATTGGCTCGGGAAATGGTTTAGTGTCGACCCATGTAGGTTCCTGACACTAATCATGGATATATATTTGACTTATGAGGTGAATGATAATTCTTCTTTTAATTAATTGTTTGACCTATACTTTCCATTGGTGCTGCCAATTTTAAGAAGTTATAGGGACAAGAGATGGATTTTTGTGGTATATTCATATGTATGTATACTAATTACGAAAATAGGGAATCATATTTCATACCAAATATTGATAATATGTCACTAAAAATCCGAATATAAACTCAATTTGTGGTAAAATAGGTCTTAACACCCTACCATGAGAGGTATTTTACTCAAATTGTTGGGAAGAAACATGATATGAAGACAATATTATTAAATATTTTCAAAGCCATACATATGTTAGATATATTGATACCTCAAGATATTCTTACCTTATGTATACCCATATACGTTTCTTATGTAAAAATTATAAGTGAGAAAAATATATATTCAGGGGATGGGGGAGAATGTAATGACCTAATATTTTGATATATGACTACCCTTTAACGATTGAAATGTATTCAATAACTTCTGTTACATGATAAAACCAACATAAAAAATCCAAAACATATTAGAATAAAACTATTGATAAATCTATAATAAACCCTAATATGGTAGACTATTTAATGTTACTTCCTTTAGAATATAAATAATTAATATGATTTAATATTGAAAATGTAATTTTCTTTAAAATCCATTTTCTTCATATTAGTTATTTTCTTAGAAAACTAAATTTACAAAATTTTGAATATAGTGTTGATAAAATAAAATTTACTTTTTAATTACTCCAGTAAAAATTAACTTAGTATGGTTTTTTATATTTTTTTTTGGAAAAATTGATTTTTAGTTGAAATATAATGTTTTTTGAAACATTATTTTTTTTAATGATTTTTTCATTATGTAAACATATACTATAAGATTAATAACATTTGAAGTAATAAATTATGTATTTAAAGAACAAAATTATACATTAAAATATATTCTTTGAGATTATAAATTCAATATCCTTTTTTTGAAACTAAATTAAAACGTTACTTTCAAAAAAACAATTTTAGTCTCTTTTTTGAATGAAATATTTTTAAGATAGAATTATGTTCTGTCTTGAATTTAAATACTCAATCATTTTATTTTATTTATAATAAATAAATTTGTGTTATTAAAATCAGTATAGATGATAATTTTATCTTTTATATAAATATAAGTCAAAAATCATTATATTTTTTGAAAACGTTTTTACGTGATTAAGTGTGTATATTTTAAAATTAACATTTCCCACCTTTAGTAAAATTATTTTCAAATAATAAATTTGAAGGTTCAAATTAGGTAATAAGATTATAATTTTTTTCTGTTAAAATTAATAGATACTATTAAAAAAATAGTTACTCAGGAAAAAAGTATAATGGTATACAGACTTTTACTAAGGCGGTAAAGGCAAAAAATATTGTTAATTTTTTTTAAAATTAGGGGTTGAGGTGATTTTTTAACCACACATACATTAACATCCAATTTTGTCTATTATGTTTCCATTTATACTTGAACATAAACTATAAATTGTGGAATATTTAAAGTTTATATCAACTTCTACCCTTCTCTTCTCTTATAAGAATCAAACACTTACAACACTTCTAAACTCTCCTTCCCCTAGAATTTATCCAAAAAAATATATCAATTTTTTCTTACTAGAACCCTATAAAAAGTAAAAATTCTTATGGTCACTATTAGTAAGAACAAGGAATTAATTTAAAATGATAATTCAATGTGATAATTCAAGTCCCTAACATGATTATCCACTTAATCTTACTGTTTCATTATTTATTTTAACTATCCTAACCTTACATAAAATCATTAATAAAATTGTATCAGTAAAATTAGTATAATGAAATTTCATTATATTACTGTGACAACCAATATTCAATATTTCATCCACTAATAAAACAAGATAACAATGATCATGCGTACATGCAAATTAGCACTACCAATGAAGCTATGTTTATTTTTTTGATCATTTACTATTAAGAATTATATTGAAGATGTATTTAAGGAATAAATATGTTTTAAATATCAAAAATAAAATTATTAAATGATCATTTTTTATACACCGTCATTCCATCCATTCATTGGGAAATGAGATCGTTAATTTTGTGAACAAAGGACTACTTTCTCTATGAGCAATGAATTTAGTTTTTCATCACCAGACATCATGAATGGTTATAATAAAGGATTTAGTATGAATATATAATAATAATTATATGTTTAATATTCTTAATATTTCATATCATTTTTTACTAAATACATTCCCTTACTCATGAATACATTATAACATGCTACCAATTTGGTCAGTTTTACCATCTATGTAAATGATGTTAAAACGAATTAGTCATAAATGATTATAAGATGTAATATAATGGTATTATATTTCAATAATTATCTATTTTATATTTTTCAATTATTTTTAAGGGTTTTAATAATATTTAAAATATTTATTATTATATTAGCTTTTGATTGATAAACACATTGAAAACTAGTTATCATGATTTCCATTTTCAGTAGATGTATTCATGTATTTTCCCAAGTCAAAATTATACATAAGTAACAGTTGAAAAAAATTCGTTGTTATATATTGAACGACCTTGTAGAAATTAATTTTAATTAACTTAGTGGGAATCAATCATGTTTTCATGATGTTTGTATGAAAAAACAACTTAAAGTTCGAACAAACTGATAATGTAAATAATCCAAAATTAGTTAATATATTTAAAATATATGGTTATAAAATAATTACCAAAAAAGTATACTTATTATACTAAGGTTATTATATAAGCTATTAATATAGTTATTTTTATTATATAGGAGGTTATATGTAACACCCCAAGATTCCACGGTATTCTTCTCGCTGAATAATACAGTAGTGCGTGTTGTACGCAACTTCAGGTTCTAACACACACCACAACTAATAAAACTAGCCGGTATGAATAGTAATACCCACTTTTTGAAATTTTATACATTTTATCTTTCAAAATGGACTTCATTTTTGGATTTGGAATATTGAAATAATCCTAGGGTGAAATTTTGGTACTTTTCAGATAACTTTCATATTTTGATGAATAGTGAAAATTACAAAATTTTAATTAAAAACAACTTTTTTAATCGAAATAATTAATAGTAATAAATTATGAATTTGAGTGGTTTTAAAGTATATTTAGAATATATTTTTACCATTTAATACAATGTTGGTCATTGGACATAATTTTACATTTAAACTAGACATAAACAAGTGTCAATCTTTTGATAGTTATTATTTCTTAAAAACACGTTTTTTTTGTTTTGCCAGTGGGAATTAATTGTAAATTAATATCTGCCACTTCTGTGTTTTCAATTTGGAAAAATAAATTCCATATTTGGAATCCGGATGTCCAAATTTTGTAAATAGGTAACTCTTATTTTTAGATATTTTGAATAATTACTTTGGTAAATATTTTATTTACCATGGTTAAAGGGTAAATTTGGTAAATAAGGGTAACAAAATAATATTATAATAATATTAATTTATCCTAAAACGTGTCCTAACCCTATTGGGGAATACATGTCCGACCATGGGCATCTTTGAGTCGATTTTGGGACCCCATAGGGTTATATATGTTGGATTTTTGACTATAAATATTCATTATAAATCAAAAAAGATTTCCTACATAATGTTATTTTATTTATAATATTTAGACTTTTAATAATCAATATTATTTATGACATAATAATGATGCAGTATTTTCCTTTTTAATGAAAGAATCAAATAATTGGTATTATAAATGTTAAAATTAATATAATTTTATAGTTTTGATGAAATCCATGAATTTTATTTCTTAATATGAAATTATAGTATTGCTTAAATTAATTTTTTCGAATTAATAATGTTTTTAAGACTTTAACAAAAATCAATTATTGAATAGTGTCAAAATTCACATAAAAGAGTTTTTAAAAAAAATATTATATTATTAATTGATATTAAATTCTTCAAAATCTAAGGATCAGCCAAGAGACTTATATCATGATAGGTGTATCATTAATGGAGCACTTGGGGGTTGCTTGGAGGTATATAGTAAGTTTATTAACTATATAATATAAAAATACCAAGTGACATTTTAAGTGTCAAACTAATTAACTAAGAGTTAAAACTAAAACATAAGGTTAATATAATGACCCAAACCTGTCTAAATTCTATTGTTTGAGTGGTTTTAGACCAATACCCACCTTAACCTTTAAATAATCCACTTTTGAGCCATTATAAACCGAATATGAATTTATTATAAAATAATATTTCTAGCTTTTTCAAAGGTGCCCCTTACCCCTCTTATAAAAGGGTACTCACCCTTCTCACTAATTCACACATTCAAAGCCTTTTGGTTCGGCCAAACCCTGACCAAATACTCTCTAAGCTTCCCTAACTTCAACCTAGAGGCCTTAGTTTGATTATAAAGCCAACCTAAGGATCCCTTTTGATCAAATCAAAAGGTAGACCACGAAGAAGAGGTAGTGTTTTCACCACCCTTTTTCAAGTTAATTTCTTCTTCAACTTATTATTTCTTTGTTATTACCATTCTAAAATAATAAATCCAGTATCTACTATATACTGTTATATTATTATAAACATGTTACAACCATATTCATTATTCTATCCATCCTTTGAATGACATGTCACCATACGTGCGTACGTACGGCTTACCGTCTCCACGTCGTGGTGTAATTGTTATTCAATATATTATTATTTGGATGAGTATAATAATGATGTGTAATTCATGTAAATAATAAATATAACATTATAATGATTCTGCATATATGATATAACATCCAATTATATATCATTTTAATATCAAAAGAATGATATTGTTGCTCGTGCGTACGTACGGTCTACCGTCTCCACGAACGCGATGAGATTCATTCCCCATCGTATCCATTCAAGACCAAATTTCATTTGATGAATAAAAATAATTTTTAGAGACATAATATCATTTTGGATATGAATAATATACATCCCATCCATAACAAATACGACTCGAATAACAAATAATATAAAGGAAAACGAATCCGTTAACACCTGAAACGACGATAAAACTAAGATATTATTAACAAATCAATGGTAAAAGATCATATATGATATCATATTAATAAAAATGATTCTTTTGTAATTCAATAAAAATTATTTCACCATTATAAAGTAGTTTAACCTACCTCGACCAAGGAAAAAGTACAAAGTAAGGAGTTTCTTATCTCACTTTTAATTCAGTAAGATTTCCATTGTTCACCACTTATTTATTGCATGTGGTGTGTTTACTACCCATGATTGTATTCATTGTGTAATATAATTTAATTTATGGATATTTACATCATCATTTTATGATACTTCTTTCATGGGTGTATGTTTCGTAAGTTACCAAATCGATAAGGGAATTTGAAATTTCAATTTCCACTCATTCGGCTTTACGCAATCTTCATTGATTATTTTACTCCCAGATTATGTGTGGAATCAGTATTAATTTTCTTATGTCATAATTTCCACTCCCTTTTCTATGGATATAATTTTTATACACATAATAACTCCATTGATAAATTCTCAAGTCATCGGTATGAACTTGATAAGAGTAATTTTTAACTCAATCTCTATTTGTTGAGTTAAATATCCAATTCATTGGTGTTGTTTTTAATGAATATGTGTGAATGTAATCTGGTTGAATTACACTGAATATCCAATCATATTGAGTGTATTTATATTTTTAACAAATAATTATGTCATTTATTTATCCTTAACCTAAGGATACGGTCTTTATAGGAGATTTCATCTCAATTTACATTCCATTGAGACTTCATTGTTGTTATGCACCAATTCACTTTTATATGGTGTATATATTGTACTTTGACATAGTATATCAGGAATCCCTATATTCTCAGGATATTACAATGTTTTTATTACCTCAATTATTTGTATTCAAGTGTCTCTCTTTTGGTTAGGAACTCTAACTAAAATATCATTTTAAATGTTTTATTGATTTATTATTCCAAATCTTTCTCATTAATGTCCATGTTTTAAAAATAGTTTTAAGGATTTATTTATATGGACATTAAAGTTTTCAAATCAAAATTCCTTTTAAAAGATTGAAACTGGTATGGAACACTTTGATTCAAAAATCTATTTTTAAATGGCTTCTTGACCAATAGTGTTACTTTTAAATGATTTCAAGAAAAAAGGGGGAAATTTATCTCTAATAGTTTTGATGATTATTTCCATCTATGTCAATAACCTTTATTATTCTCGATTGAGGTTAATCTGATACAACAAAATCTTCCATATCGTATTGAGTGAGTTATGTTTGACTGTGGATGTGCTATTTTTATACCATTCATGGTTTGTGGTTAAAGTATTGACATTTTGTATGCTAGTTTTAATATGAATGTTTATGCTATGTTTAAACCTGTTCATATGAGGAATGAATTGGACTTAGTATGTGATGGGTGGAGCTCGCTATAGCTCCTCGATGCATCAGTAGGTCTCATGAGACAAACTAGTGTTGTGGCACGAGGCCTTGACAAAATCTTATTTGTAGTCTTGGCACGAGGCCTTGGCTACGTGGTTATGATAGTATGGCATTATGCATTCCATCATTATGAAAGTGGTTATTGATATTGCATGTGATTATTTGACTAGTAGAATATCCATGCGAATAAGTAAATGGCATTATTTCATTTAATCTTTGTCATATTATGGTGAAGTTCAAGTTTAAAAGGCTTTTGATTTAGTTATACATTGCCTTAAGTGTTTATGCTTATCTATGAAAGCTTCTACTATATTGTTATCCTTACTGAGCATCTGAGCTCACCCCTTTCAATGTTTTATTTTTCCCAGGATGTGAATAAGTAATTTATTAATGACCTGCAGGGATAGTATGAGGGGATATTAAGACAAGATGTTGTTGTCATTTTTTTACCTTATGATGTAATGTAAGACTTATGAATATATCTAGTGTTTCCAAGACTACTAAACTAATCGGTCTTTCGAGACTTGATCCTTTGTGATCATGTCAATGATACGTAATAATGCACTGACTCTAGGTAACTGGGGTCAGGGCGTTACAGTTGGTATCAGAATAAGTTTAGTACAAACCTTGGGAGCTAGATTTAGATAAACTCTGATTAGAGCACATATCCCAAAGATAGACTTTGAGTATTAGTATAGAATAACTTCCTAGAATTTTGGTATTTGTAGAGATTTTGTGAGTTTTATGAGCAATACATCCCAGTCTAGATACGAGCAGGTAGAGGCGGCTCTGGCACAGATGTACCTAGGATTAAAACCTGAAAACACCGCTTTGAGCTAGACTCGAACGGGAACTGGCGCATGACAATGGGCCTTGCTGTACTCTTGGTTACGACACTCCCGAGGGATATTCTTATGATAATTTACATTTTATTTAGAATCCAATTTGAAGTATTATATATAGGATGAGAGTAAATGACCTTGGTTAATCCCAATGACTTCCAAATTTAGAATATGAAGACATGATATTCTATAAATGATTTTATGACTACTGTTACTCACACAATGCTTTCTGGTTTTAGTCAATGGATTGATTCCAAGGAAGTCATAGTGACTTTGAGAATGATGTACAAGGTGGGAATAGTGGTGGCAATGAGTAAAAAAATGGAATGTTGATAGGCCTAAAAGATATAGTCTTCATACCAAACCAATTTTCCAAAAATATTATCAACAATATATATATTAACCAATTCCCAAACTCAACAAAGAATAGAAAGGTGGTGAATGATAAAATATTCAGCAGTGGAGGCCATGGAGAAAGGAATCCTCAATTTCCATCATGTAGAAAATGTGGAAGGAGAAACCTAGGGATGTGTCTCAATGGAATAAAGAAATGATTTATGTGCGTGAAGAAAGGACATAAAGTGAAGAATTACTGAAGAAAAATGAAGAGTAATATGGAAGAAGATAAAAATGGTTCCAAGAATCCATTTAAAGTCATTTGCCGTAAATGTAGGGGACCTAGCCTTTACCCGAGTGAATGCCCTATTCTATAGGATATTTTCTTGGTCAAAGAAGAAGCTATGTGGAAATAATTGGTTGGAGAAATGTTTAAAAAGTATTAGTGATCCTTGTTGATGGGTTTAATTTGGAATAATTTTATCTTGTATTTGTAACCTTGAAATTTTCCATGAGAGATTAATATTTGAGGAAGAATTATCTTTTCTCTTGTGGATATAGTTATAAATAATCATTTGGTTTTATTTGATCATTGGGTTTGAGGCAGTTAAAAGTTATTATAATTTGGGATGAAAATGCAAGGTATGAGATAACATTTGTGGTTAAATTTTGTTATGTTTATTTTGAGGAATTTATCTCATTTTGGTAATGTTATACAATATAGTTTTCGAAAAAGGACAACACGCAGACCGTGTGACAACCCGTCGCGTCGGAAAAAGCTGTGGGAATCGAACCCACAACCAAATTGTGATTGGGATTTATCACCTAACAATAGACTACATGAAGTCCCTGGTCAGTGTGACTATTTTTTTAGATAAATGATTTTATTGATCAATAATAATTTGATTTGGGATCTTATGTCTTATCAAATGAATACCCTTACTATAGGAAAATGATTTGGTGATTAAGTGATAAATGTTATTTTGGAAGATGTTTTCTTTGTTGGGAACACTATATGCGCAAGGAAAATATAATAGTATGATATTTAATTTTAGGAGTAATGGCGGATTTTTTATCTATGTTTTTATTGTGTATTTATAGTGATTTGGGTTATTTATGGAAATGATTAACCTATAATAGAGAATATGTGATTATTTTAATTAATTTTAAGTATGTGACTTTAAGAGTAGTTGATGTCATTTGGAGATACCATTTAACGTGGAATACTATATAACAAAATTATTCTATGTTTTGAGTTTCAATATTATTTTGGATTTTGTTAAAGGATTTTATGGACAATTCTTTATTGAATACTATTTATTTAACTTTGGGATATTGTTGGTTTAATTTTAGAAATTAAGATTAGTGTTTCTTTCTATAATGAAATAACATTTTGGGGGATCATCATATCTTATACTAAACGTTTTGGTTTTGATTAATCTCTAAATACAAGGTAAATATATAGTTTTTTCTTCGTGGATCATATGATTCTATAAGAATTTTATTGCAGCTCTTCTAGTGTGACTAAGCCTTATGTAATACTCATCATTTAAAAATGAGTTAGTAGTAGAAATGTATTAGAGAATGAAACTTTACTTAAAAATTAAGTATATCTCTTTATGTTCTTAGTCAATATCAGAAATGAATTCCTCATCTTTATTTAATGTAACTTAAAAATAATAATAAAAATGTTGTCTGTTTACTTTTCCTACTGGGAAACTAATGACCGTTTTTTCCATCACAAGTTTTTGGTTTTCTTGTTGTTAACATTCTCCTGATCATGTTTTCTATCCCTCTCCATCAGAACTTAACACTTAGTTTATCATCCATATCCATTTTTTTCTACATGGAATCCTAGTATAGGTTATCTCGGGTGACCTTTATACTTCTCTTTCTTTCTTTTAATGTGATAGTTTTATTGACTCTTTTTCTGATGTGGGACTTTCCATTATATTCCCAAGCCCAATTTTAAACATTTCAAGGATCTAATTTATTGAAGGAGGGGAGAATTTAAGACCCCAAGCTTCCACGGTATGCTTCTCGCTGAATAATACAGTAGCGTGTGTTGTATGAAACTTCAAGTTCTAAAACACACCACAACTAATAAAATTAGCCCTTATGAATTGTAATACCCACTTTTTGAAATTTTATACATTTTATCTTTCAAAATGGACTTCATTTTTGGATTCTTAATATCGAAATTATCCTTTGGTGAAATTTTGGTACTTTTCGGATAACTTTCATATTTTGATGAATAGTGAAAATTACTAAATTTTAATTAAAAATAACTTTTTTAATCGAAATAATTAATAGTGATAAATAATTAATTTGAGTGGTTTTAAATTATATTTATAATATATTTTTACGATTTAATACAATGTTGGTCATTGGACATAATTTCACACATAAACCAGACATAACCAAGTGTCAATCTTTTGATAGTTATTATTTCTTAAAAACACGCTTTTTTTTGTTTTGACATTGGGAATTAATTTTAAATTAATTTCTGCCACTTCTGTGTTTTGAATTTGGAAAAAATAAATTCCATATTTGGAATCAGGATTTCAAAATTTTGTATATAGGTGACTCTTATTTTTAGACATTTTGAATAATTACTTCAGTAAATATTTTATTTACCATGGTTAAAGGGTAAATCCGGCAAATAAGGGTAAATATAATAATATTATAATAATATTAATTTACCCTAAAATGTGTCCTAACCCAATTGGTGGATACATGCCCGACCATGGGTATCTTTGGGTCGCTTTTGGGACCCCATGGAGCCACTTGTAAGTGATAATGACACTTTATATTAATTAAGTTAAAATAAATACAAAAATGACATAATCATATATCTTTTAGAATTTTTTTTACATAGGGTTATATTTGTTGGATTTTAGACCGTAAATATTAATTAGAAATCTAAAAAGATTTCCTACATAATGGTATTTTATTTATAATTTTTAGAAATTTAATAATTAATATTATTTGTGACAAAATAATTATTCAGTATTTTCCTTATTAATGAAGGAATCAAATAATTGGTATTATAAATGTTTAAATTAATATAATTTGAAAGTTTTGATGACATACATGAATTTTATTGCTTAATATGACATTATATTATTGCCTAAATTAATTTGGTTCGAATTAATAAATTTGTTAAGACTTTAACAAAAATCAATTATTGAATAGTGTCAAAATTCACATAAGAGTTTTTAAAAGAAATGTTATATTATTAATTGATATTAAATTCATAAAAATTTAAGGTTCTGCCAAAAGACTTTTAATGGACCACTTGCGGGTCTATTGGAGGTATATAGTAAGTTTATTAACAATATAATATAAAAATACAAAGTGACATGGTATGTGTCAAACTAATTAACTAAGAGTTAAAACTAAAACATAAGGTTAATATAATGACCCAAACCTGTCTAAATTCTATTGGTTGAGTGATTGTAGAACCATCCCCACCTTAACCTTTAAATAATACACTTTGGATCCATTAGAAACCGAATATGAATATATTATAAAATAATATTTTTAGCTTTTCCAATGGTGCCTCTTACCCATCTTATAAAAGGGCACTCCCCCTTCTCACTAATTCACGCATTAAAATCCTTTTGGTTCGGCCAAACCCTACCCAAATACTCTCTAAACGTACAAAAATTAAACCTAGAGGCCTTAGTTTTATCATAAAGCCAACCTAAGGATCCTTTTTGATCAAATCAAAAGGAAGTCCCCGCAGAAGAGGTAATGTTTTCGCCACCCTTTTTCAAGTTCATTTCTTCTTCAACTTCTTCTTTCTTTTCTATTACCATTCTAAAATAATAAATCCAGTATCTCCTTTATACTGTGATATTATTATAAATATGGTACAACCATATTCATTATTCTATCCATCCTTTGAATGACATGTCACCATATGTGCGTACGTACGGCTTACCGTCTCCACGTCGTAGTGTAATTGTTATTCAATATATTATTACTTGGATGGGTAGAATAATGATGTTTAATTCATGTAAATAATAAATATAACATGATAATGATTCTGTATATATGATATACCATCCAATTATATTTTATTTTAATATCAAAAGAATGATATTGTCGCTCGTGTGTACGTACGGACTACCGTCTCCACGAACTCGATGAGATTCATTACCCATCGTATCCATTCAAGAATAAATTTCATTTGATGAATAAAAATAATTTTTAGAGACATGATATCATTCTGGATTTAAATAAGATACATCCCATCCATAACAAATACGGCTCGCATAACAAATAATATAAAGGAAAATGAATCCGTTAACACCTGAAACGACGATAATACTAAGATATTATTAACAAATCAATGCTAAAAGATCATATATGATATCCTATTAATGTAAATTATTCTTTTTTAATTCAATAAAAATTATTTCACCATTATATAGGAGGTTAACCTACCATCGACCAAGGAAAAAGTACAAAGTAAGGGGTTTCTTATCTCACTTTTAATTCTGTGAGATTTCCATTGTTCACCACTTATTTATTGCATGTGGTGTGTGTACTGCCCATGATTGTATTCATTGTGTAATATACTTTAATTTATGGATATTTACATCATCATTGTATGATACTTATTTCATGGTTGTATGTTTCGTAAGTTACCAAATCTATAAGGGAATTTGAAATTTCAATTTCCACTCATTCGACTTTACGTATTCTTCATTGATTATTTTACTCCGAGATTATGTGTGGAATCACTATTCATTTGCTTATGTCATAATTTCCACTCCCCTTTCTGTGGATATACTTTTCATACACATAATCATTCCATTGATAAATTCTCAAGTCATCGGTATGAACTTGATATGAGTAATTTTTAACTCAATCTCTATTTGTTGAGTTAAATATCCAATTCATTGGTGTTGTTTTTACAAGAATATGTGTGAATGTCCTCTGATTGAATTACACTAAATATCCAATAAAATTGAGTGTATTTATATTTTTCACACATAATTATGTCGTTGATTTATCCTTAACCTAAGGATACAGTCTTTATAATAGATTTCATCTCAATTTACATTCAATTGATACTTCTTTGTTGTTATGTGCAAATTCACTTTTATATGGTGTATATATTGTACTTTGACATAGTATATCATGAATCCCTATATTCTCATGATATTACAATGTTTTTATTACCTCAATTATTTGTATTCAAGTGTCTCTCTTTTTGTTAGGAACTCTAACTAAAATATTAATTTAAATGTTTTAAAGATTCATTATTCCAAATCTTTCTCATTAATGTCCATGTTTTAAAAATAGTTTTAAGGATTTATTTATATGGACATTAAAGTTTTAAAATCAAAATTCCTTTTAAAAGTTTCAAAGTGGTATGGGACACTTTGATTCAAAAATCTATTTTTAAATGGCTTCTTGACAAATAGTGTTACTTTTAAATGATTTCAAGAAAAAGGGGGATATTTCTCTCTAATTGTTTTGATGATTATTTCCAACTATGTCAATATCCTTCATTACTCTCGATTGAGGTTAATCTGATACAATACAATCTTCCATATTGTATCGAATGAGTTATGTTTGACTGTGGATGTGCTATTTTTATACCATTCATGGTTTGAGGTTCAAGTATTGATATTTCGTATGCTAGTTTTAATACGAATGTTTATGTTATGTTTAAAAATGTTCATATGAGGAATGAATTGGACTTATTATGTGATGGGTGGGGCCCGCTATAGCTCCTCGATGCATCGGTAGGTCTCATGAGACAAACTAGTGTCTTGGCACGGGGCCTTGACAAAATATTATTTGTATTCTCGGCATGAGGCCTTGGATATGTGGTTATGAAATTATGGCGTTATGCATTCCATCATTATGAAAGTGGTTATTGATATTGCATGTGATTATTCTACTAGTAGAATATCCATGTGAATAATTAAATGAAATTATTTAATTTTATCTTTTCCATATTATGCTGAATTTCAAGTTTAAAAGGCTTCTGTTTTAGTTATACATTGCCTTAAGTGTTTATTCTTATCTATGAAATCTTCTGCTGTATTGATATCCTTACTGAGCATCTGAACTCACCCCTTTCAATGTTTTATTTTTTCCAGGATGTGAAGAAGTAATTTATGAATGAACTGCAGGGATAGTATGAGGGGATATAAGACAAGATGTCGTTGTAGTTTTTTGAACTTATGATGTAATGAATGGCTTATGAATATATCTAGTGTTTCCAAGACAACTACACTAATTGGTCTTTCAGGACTTGATCCTTTGTGATAATTCCAATGATACATAGTAATGCACTAAATCTGGGTAACTGGGGTTGGGGAGTTATAGTTGGTATTAGAGCAAGTTTAGTACAAACCTTGGGAGCTAGATTTAGATAAACTCTGATTAGAGCACATAGCCCTAAGATATACTTTGAGTATTAGTATAGAATAACTTCCTAGAATATTGGTATTGTAGATATTTTGTGAGTTTTCCGAGCAATACAGCCCTGTATAGATACGAGAAGGTAGAGGTGGATCTGGAACATATGTACATAGGGGTAAAACCCGAAAACACTGCTTTGAGCTAGAATCTAACAGGAACTGGTGCACGACAACAGGCTTTGCAGCACTCTCGGTTACGACACTCCCGGGGGATATGCTTAAGATAATTTGCATTTTCTTTACAAACCGATTTGAAGTATTATATATAGGATGAGAGTAAATGACCATGGTTAATCCTAATGTGTTTCAAATTGAGAATATGATGACATTATATTCTCTAAATGATTGTATGACTACTGTTACTCACACAATGCTTTCTGGTTTTAGTCAATGGCAAGATTCTAAGGAAGTCATAGTGACTTTTAAAATGATGTACAAGGTGGGAACAGTGGTGGAAATGAGAAAAAAAAATGGAATGTTGATAGGTGTAAAATATATCGTCTTCATTCCAAATCAATTTTCAAAAAATATGATCAAAAATATATATATTAACCAATTCCCGGACTCAACAGAGAAGAAAAAGGCGATGAATGATAAAAGCTCCAGCAGTGGAGGCCATGGAGAAAGGAATCATCAATTTCCATCATGCATGAAATGTGGAAGGAGACACTCAGGGAAGTGTCTCAATGGAACAATGAAATGCTTTATGTGCGAGAAGGAAGGACATAAACTGAAGAATTGCTGAAGAAAAATGTAGAGTACTATGGAAGAAGATAAAAATGGTCCCTAGAATCTATTTACAGTCATTTTCCTTAAATGTAGGGGACCTGGCCTTTACCCGAGTGATTGGCCTATTCAATAGGATATTTTTGTGGTTAAAGAAGAAGATATGTGGAAATAAATGGTTGGAGAAATGTTTAAAAAGTATTAGTGCTCCTTGTTGATGGGTTTACGTTGGAATAATTTTCTCTTGTATTTGTAACCTTGCAGTTTTCCATGTGAGAATGATATTTGAGGAAGAATTATCTTTTCTCCTGTGGATATAGTTATAAATAATCATTTGGTTTTATATGATCATTGGGTTTGAGGAAATTACAAGTTATTATAATTTGGGATGAAAATGCAAGGTATGAGATAACATTTGTGGTTAAATTATGTTATGGTTATTTTGAGGAATTTATCTCATTTTGTTAATGTTATAAAATATAGTTTTCCAAAAAGTACAACACACAGACCGTGTGACAACCCGTCGCGTCAGACAAAGCTGTTGGAATCGAACCCCCAACCAATGTGCGATTGGGATTTATCACCTACCACTGGACTACGTGAAGTCCTTGGTTAGTGTGACTATTTTTTTAGTTAAATGATTTTATTGATCAATAAAAATTTGATTTTGGATCTTATGTCTTATCAAATGAATACCCTTGCTATAGGAAAATGATTTGGTGATTAAGTGATAAATGTTATTTTGTAAGATGTTCACTTTGTTGGGAACACTATATGCCCAAGGAAAATAGAATAGTATGGGATTTCATTTTAGGAGTAATGGTGGATTTTTTATCTATGTTCTTATTTTGGATTTATAGTGATTTGGGTAATTTATGGAAATGATTAACCTATAATAGAGAATATGTGATTAGTTTAATTACTTTTAAGTATGTGACTTTAAGAGTAATTGATGTCATTTAGAGATTCCATTTAACGTGGAATACTACATAACCAAATTCTTATAAGTTTTTAGTTTCAATATTATTTTGGATTTTATTAAAGTATTTTATGGAAAATTCATTATTGAAGGCTATTTATTTAACTTTGGGGTATTGTTGGTTTAATTTTAGAAATTAAGATTAGTGTTTCTTTCTCTAATGAAATAAACTTTTGGGGGATCATAAGATCTTATACTAAACATTTTGGTTTTGATTAATCTCTAAAGACAAGGTAAATATATAGTTTATTCTTCGTGGATCATGTGATTCTATAAGAATTTTATTTTAGCTCTTCTAGTGTGACCAATCCTTCTTGAATACTCATCGTTTAAAAATGAGTTAGTAGTAGAAATTTATTAACGAATGAAACTTTACATAAACATTAAGTATATATATTTATATTCTTAATCAATATCAGAAATGAATTCCTCATCTTTATGTAATGTAACTTAAAAAAAAATAATAAAAATGTTGTCCATTTACTTTTCCTACTGGGAAACTAATGACCGTTTGTCCCATCACATGTTTTTTGTTTTCTTGTTGTTAACTTTCTCCTGATCTTTTTTTCAATCCCTCCCCATCAGAACTTGACACTTAGTTTATCATCCATATCCATGTTTTTCTACATGGAATCCTAGTATAGGTTATCTCAGGTGACCTTTGTACTTCTCTTTCTTTCTTTTAAAGTGATAGTTTTATTGACTCTTTTTCTGATGTGGGAATTTCCATTATATTCCCATGCCCAATTTTAAAAATTGAGAGGATGAAATTTATTTAAGGAGAAGATAATTTAACACCCCAAGCTTCCACGGTACGCTTCTCGCTGAATAATACAGTAGCGTGTGTTGTACGCAACTTCAAGTTCTAACACACACCACAACTAATAAAACTAGCCGTTATGAATAGTAATACCCACTTTTTGAAATTTTATACATTTTATCTTTCAAAATGGATTTCATTTTTGGATTCGGAATATTGAAATTAGCCTAGGGTGAAATTTTGGTACTTTTTGGATAACTTTCATATTTTGATGAATAATGAAAATTACTAAATTTTAATTAAAAACAAATTTATTAATCAAAATAATTAATAGTGATAAATTATGAATTTGAGTGGTTTTAAAGTATATTTAGAATATATTTTTACCATTTAATAAAATTTTGGTCATTGGACATAATTTCACATTTAAACCAGACATAAACAAGTGTCAATCTTGTGATAGTTATTATTTCTTAAAAACACGATTTTTTTGTTTTGACAGTGAGAATTAATTTTAAATTAATTTATGCCACTTATGTGTTTTGAATTTGGAAAGAATAAATTTCATATTTCGAATCAGGATTTCCAAATTATGTAAATAGGTAACTCTTATTTTTAGACATTTTGAATAATTACTTCGGTAAATATTTTATTTTCCATGGTTAAAGGGTAAATCCAGTAAATAAGGGTAAACAAATAATATTATAATAATATTAATTTACCCTAAAACGTTTCATAACCTTATTGGTGGATACATTTCCGACCATGGGCATCTTTGGGTCGATTTTGGGACCCCATGGAGCCACTTGTAAGTGATAATGACACTTTATATTAATTAAGTTAAAATAAATACAAAAATGACATAAGCATATATCATTTAGAAAAACAATTTTTACATAGGGTTATATATGTTTTATTTTAGACTATAAATATTTATTATAAAGATAAAATAATTTCGTACATAATGGTATTTTATTTATAATTTTTAGACATTTAATAATTAATATTATTTATTACACAATAATGATGCAGTATTTTCCTTATTAATGAAAGAATCAAATAATTGGTATTATAAATGTTTAAATTAATATAATTTGAAAGTTTTGATGACATACATGAATTTTATTTATTAATATGAGATTATATTATTTCTTAAATCAATTTGGTTCTAATTAATAAATTTTTCAAGACTTTAACAAAAATCAATTATTGAATCGTGTCAAAATTCACACAAAAGAGTTTTTAAAACAAATATTATATTATTAATTGATATTAAATTCATAAAAATCTAAGGTTCAGCCAAGAGACTTTTATCATGATAGGTGTATCATTAATGGACCACTTGGGGGGTCTCTTGGAGGTATATAGTAAGTTTATTAACTATATAATATAAAAATATAAAGTGGCATGGTAAATGTCAAACTAATTAACTAAGAGTTATAACTAAAACATAAGTTTAATATAATGACCCAAACCTGTCTAAATTCAATTTTTTGAGTGGTTATCTACCCATCCCCACATTTACCTTTCAAAAACCCACTTTAGAGCCATTAGAAATCGAATATTAATTTATTATAAAATAATATTTCTAGCTTTTCCAAAGGTGCCCCTTACCCCTCTTATAAAACGGCACTCCCCCTTCTCACTAATTCACACATTCAAAGCCTTTTGGTTCAGCCAACCCCTACCCAAATACTCTCTCAACTTCCGTAAATTCAACCTAGAGTCCTTAGTCTTATCATAAAGCCAACCAAAGGAGTCCTTTTGATAAAATCAAAAGGAAGACCCCGAAGAAGAGGTAATGTTTTCTCCACCACTTTTCAAGTTCATTTCTTCTTCAACTTCTTCTTTCTTTTTTATTCCCATTCTAAAATAATAAATCCAATATCTCCTATATAATGTGATATTATTATAAATATGGTACAACCATATTCAGTATTCTATCCATCCTTTGAATGACTTGTCACCATACGTGTGTACGTACGGCTTACCGTCTCCACGTCGTGGTGTAATTGTTATTCAATATATTATTATTTGGATGGGTATAATAATGATGTTTAATTCATGTAAATAATAAATATAACATGATAATTATTATGTATATATGATATACCATCCAATTATATATTATTTTAATATCAAAAGAATGATATTGTCGCTCATGCGTATGGACGGACTACCGTCTCCACAAACGCGATGAGATTCATTTCCCATCGTATCCATTCAAGACTAAATTTCATTTGTTGAATAAAAATAATTTTTAGAGACATGATATAATTCTGGATATGAATAATATACATCCCATCCATAATAAATATGGCTCCCATAACAAATAATATAAAAGAAAACGAATTCGTTAACACCCGAAACGACAATAATATTAAGATATTATTAACAAATCAATGTTAAAAGATCATATATGATATCATATTAATGTTAATTATTATTTTTTAATTCAATAACAATAATTTCACCATTATAAATGAGGTTAACCTACCATCGACCAAGGAAAAAGTACAAAGTAAGGGGTTTCTTATCTCACTTTTAATTCCGTGATATTTCCATTGTTTTCCACTTATTTATTGCATGTGGTGTGTGTACTGCCCATGATTGTATTCATTATGTAATATAATATAATTTATTGATATTTAAATCATTATTTTATGATAATTATTTCATGGGTGTATGTTTCATAAGATACCAAATAGACAAGGGAATTTGAAATTTCAATTTCCACTCCTTCGCCTTTACGCATTCTTCATTGATTATTTTACACCCAGATTATTTGTGGAATCACTATTCATTTGCTTATGTCATAATTTCCACTCTCCTTTCTGTGGATATACTTTTGATACACATAATCATTCCATTTATAAATTCTCAAGTCATCGGTATGAACTTGATAAGAGTAATTTTTAACTCAATCTCTATTTGTTGAGTTAAATATCCAATTCATTTGTGTTGTTTTTACAAGAATATGTGTGAATATACTCTGATTTAATTACACTGAATATCCAATTATATTGAGTGTATTTATATTTTTCACACAAAATTATGTTTTTGATTTATCCTTAACCTAAGGATACGGTCTTTATAAGATATTTCTTCTCAATTTACATTCCATTGAGACTTCTTTGTTGTTATGCGCAAATTCACTTTGATATGGTGTATATATTGTACTTTGATATAGTATATCATGAATACCTATATTCTCATGATATTAAAATGTTTTTATCACCTCAATTATTTTTATTCAAGTTTCTCTCTTTTGGTTAGGAACTCTAACTAAAATATCATTTTAAATGTTTTAAAGATTTATTATTCAAAATCTTTCTCATTAATGTCCATGTTTTAAAAATAGTTTTAAGAATTTATTTATATGGACATTAAAGTTTTAAAATAAAAATTCCTTTTAAAAGTTTCAAAGTGGTATGGGAAACTTTGATTCAAAAATCTATTTTTAAATGGATTCTTGACAAATAGTGTGAATTTTAAATGATTTCAAGAAAAAGGGGGATATTTCTCTCTAATAGTTTTGATGATTATTTCCATCTATGTCAATATCCTTCATTATTATCGATTGAGGTTATTCTGATATAATAAAATCTTCTATATTGTATCAAATGTGTTATGTTTGACTGTGGATGTTCTATTTTTATAGCATTCATGGTCTGTGGTTAAATTATTGACATTTCATATGCTAGTTTTAATACGAATGTTTATGTTATGTTTAAACCTGTTCATATGAGGAATGAATTGGACTTAGTATGTGATGTGTGGAGCCCGCTATAGCTCTTCGATGCATCGGTAGGTCTCATGAGACAAACTAGTGTCTTGGCATGAGGCCTTGACAAAATCTTATTTGTAGTCTCGGCACGAGGCCTTGGATATGTGGTTATTATAGTCTAGCATTATGAATTCCATCATTATGAAAGTGGTTATTGATATTGCATATGATTATTCGACTAGTAGAATATTCATGTGAATAAGTAAATGAAATTATTTCATTTTATCATTGCCATATTATGCTGAAGTTCAAGTTTAAAAGGGTTTTGTTTTAGATATACATTGCCTTATGTGTTTATGCTTATCTATGAAAGCTTCTGCTATATTGTCATCCTTACTGAGCATCTGATCTCACCCTTTTACAAGGATGTGAAGAAGTAATTTATGAATGAACTGAAGGGATAATATGAGGGGATATGAAGACAAGATGTTGTGGAAGTTTTTTTTACCTTATGATGTAATCGAACACTTATGAATATATCTAGTGTTTCCAAGACTACTTAACTAATCAGTCTTTTGAGACATGATCCTTTGTGATCATGCCAATGATACGTAATAATGCACTGACTTTGGGTAACTGGGGTCATGGAATTACAGTTGGTATCAGAGTAAGTTTAGTACAAACCTTGGGAGCTAGATTTAGATAAACTCTGATTAGAGCACATAGCCCTATGATAGACTTTGAGTATTAGTATAGAATAACTTCCTAAAATTTTGGTATTGTAGAGATTTTTTGAGTTTTTTGAGCAATACATCCCTGTCTGGATACGAGCAGGTAGAGGCAGCTCTGGCATAGATGTACCTAGGGGTAAAACCCTAAAAAACCGCTTTGAGCTATACTCGAACGAGAACTGATGCACGACAACGGACCTTGCTACAGTCTTTGTTACGAAACTCCCGAGGGATATGCTTAGGATAATTTACATTTTTTTTACAAACCGATTTGAAGTATTATATATTGGATGAGAGTAAATGACCTTGGTTAATTCTAATGTGTTTCAAATTGAGAATATGAATACATGATATTTTATAAATGATTTTATGACTACTGTTACCCACACAATGCTTTCTGGTTTTAGTCAATGGCTGGATTCCAAGGAAGTCATAGTGACTTTGAGAATGATGTACAAGGTGGGAGCAGTGGTGGAAATGAGAAACAAAATGAAATATTTATAGGCGTAAAAGATATCTTCTTCATTCCAAATCAATTTTCCAAAAATATGATCAATAATATATATATTAACCAATTCCCAGACTTAACAAAGAAGAGAAAGGTGATGAATGATAAAATCTGCAGCAGTGGAGGCCATAGAGAAAGAAATCCTCAATTTCCATCATGCAGGAAATGTGGAAGGAGACACCCAGGGAAGTGTCTCAATGGAACAAAGAAATGATTTATATGAGGGAAGGAAGGATATAAAGTGAAGAATTGCTGAAGAAAAATGAAGAGTACTATGGAAGAAGATAAAAATGGTCCCAAGAATCCATTTACAGTCATTTTCCACAAATGTAGGGGACCTGGCCTTTACCTGAGTGAATGCCCTATTCTATAGGATATTTTCTTGGTCAAAGAAGAAGCTATGTGGAAATAAATGGTTGAAGAAATGTTTAAAAAGTATTAGTTCTCCTTGTTGATGGGTTTACTTTGGAATAATTTTCTCTTGTATTTGTAACCTTGCAGTTTTCCATGCGAGAATGATATTTGGGGAAAAATTATCTTTTCCCTTGTGGATATAGTTATAAATAATAATTTCGTTTTATATGATCATTGGGTTTGAGGAAATTACAAGTTATTATAATTTGGGATGAAAATGCAAGGTACGAGATAACATTTGTGGTTAAATTATGTTATGGTTATTATTATGAATTTATCTCATTTTGGTAATGTTATGAAATACAGTTTTTGAAAAAGGACAACACGCAGACCGTGCGACAACCTGTCACATCGGACAAAGCTGTGGGAATCAAACCCACAACCAAAGTGCGATTGAGATTTATCGCCTACCACTGGACTACGTGAAGTCCTTGGTTAGTGTGACTATTTTTTTAGTTAAAAATTTTTATTGATCAATAATAATTTGATTTGGGATCTCATGTCTTATCAAATGAATACCCTTACTATAGGAAAATGATTTGGTGATTAAGTGATAAATTTTAATTTGGAAGATGTTTGCTTTGTTGGGAACACTATATGCCCAATGAAAATAGAATAGTATGGGATTTAATTTTAGGAGTAATCGTGGATTTTTTATCTAGGTTTTTGTTGTGGATTTATAATGATTTGGGTAATTTATGGAAATGATTAACCTATAATAGATAATATGTTATTAGTTTAATTACTTTTAAGTATGTGACTTTAAGAGTAATTGATGTCATTTGGAGATACCATTTAAGGTGGAAGACTACATAACCAAATTCTTCTAAGTTTTGAGTTTCAATATTATTTTGGATTTTATTAAAGGATTTTATGGACAATTCTTTATTGAATGCTATTTATTTAACTTTGGGGTATTGTTGGTTTAATTTTAGAAATTAAGATTACTGTTTCTTTCCCTAATGAAATAACCTTTTTTGGGATCATCAGATCTTATACTAAACATTTTGGTTTTGATTAATCTCTAAATACAAGGTAAATATATAGTTTATTCTTCATTGATCATGTGATTCTATAAGAATTTTATTGTAGCTCTTCTAGTGTGACCAAGTCTTCTAGAATACTCATCGTTTAAAAATGAGTTAGTAGTAGAAATTTATTAAAGAATGAAACTTTACATAAAAATTAAGTATATCTCTTTATGTTCTTAGTCAATCTCAGGAATTAATTACTCATCTTTATGTAATGTAACTTAAAAAATAATAATAAAAATGTTGTCCGTTTACTTTTCCTACTGGGAAACTAATAACCGTTTGTCCCATCACAAGTTTTTGGTTTTGTTGTTGTTAAATTTCTCCTGATCATGTTTTGTATCCCTCTCCATCAGAACTTGACACTTAGTTTATCATCCATATCCATGTTTTTCTACATGGAATCCTAGTATAGGTTATCTCGGGTGACCTTTGTACTTCTATTTCTTTCTTTTAAAGTGATAGTTTTATTGAATCTTTTTCCAATGCGGGAATTTCCATTATATTCCCATGCCCAATTATAAAAATTGTGAGGATGCAATTTATTGAAGGAGGGGAGAATGTAACACCCCAATCTTCCACGGTACGCTTCTCGCTGAATAATACAGTAGCATGTGTTGTACGCAACTTCAAGTTCTAACACACACCACAACTAATAAAACTAGCCGTTATGAATAGTAATACCCACTTTTTGAAATTTTATACATTTTATCATTCAAAATGGAATTCATTTTTGGATTCAAAATATCGAAATTAGCCTAGGCTGAAATTTTGGTACGTTTTGGATAACTTTCATATTTTGATGAATAGTGAAAATTACTAAATTTTAATTAATAACAACTTTTTATATCAAAATAATTAATAATGATAAATTATGAATTTGAGTGGTTTTAAAGTATATTTAGAATATATTTTTACCATTTAATACAATTTTGGTCATTTGACATAATTTCACATTTAAAACAGATATAAACAGGTGTCAATCTTTTGATAGATATTATTTCTTAAAAACAAGCTTTTTTTGTATTGACAACGGGAATTAATTTTAAATTAATTTCTTCCACTTCTGTGTTTTGAATTCGGAAAAAATAAATTCCATATTTGGAATCAGGATGTGAAAATTATGTAAATATGTAACTCTTATTTTTAGACATTTTGAATAATTACTTTGGTAAATATTTTATTTACCATGGTTAAAGGGTAAATCCGGTAAATAAGGGTAATAAAATAATATTATAATAATATTAATTTACCCTAAAACGTGTCCTAACCCTATTGGTGGATATATGTCCGACCATGGGCATCTTTGGGTCGATTTTGGGACCCCATGGAGCCAGTTGTAAGTGGTAATGACACTTTATATTAATTAAGTTAAAATAAATACAAAAATGACATAAGCATATATCTTTTAGAAAAACAATTTTTCCATAGGGTTATATATGTTGGATTTTCTACTATAAATATTAATTAGAAAGATAAAAATCTTTATTACATAATTGTATTTTATTTATAATATTTAGAAACTTAATAATTAATATTATTTATGACACAATAATGATGCAGTATTTTCCTTATTAATGAAAGAATCAAATAATTGGTATTATAAATGTTAAAATTAATATAATTTGAAAGTTTTGATGAAATCAATGATTTTTATTGCTTAATATGACATTATAGGATTGCTTAAATGAATTTGGTTAGAAATAATAAAGTTTTTAAGACTTTAACAAAAATCAATTATTGAATAGTGTCAAAATTTATGTAAAAGAGTTTTTAAAACAAATATTATATTATTAATTGATATTAAATTCTTAAAAATCTAAGGATCGGCCAAGAGACTTATATTATGATAGGTTTATCATTAATGGACCACTTGGGGGTCTCTTGGAGGTATATAGTATGTTTATTGACTATATAATATAAAAATACAAAGTGACATGGTAAGTGTCAAACTAATTAACTAAGAGTTAAAACTAAAACATAAGGTTAATATAATGACCCTAACCTGTCTAAATTATATTGGTTGAGTGGTTTTCGACCCATCCCCACCTCAACCATCAAATAATCCACTTTTGAGCCATTATAAACTGAATATTAATTTATTATAAAATAATATTTCTAGCTTTTCCAAAGGTTCCCCTTACCCCTCTTATAAGAGGGAACTCCCCCTTCTCACTAATTCACACATTCAAAGCCTTTTGGTTCGGCCAACCCCTACCCAAATAATCTCTCAACTTCCCTAAATGAAACCTATAGGCCTTAGTTTGATCATAAATTCAACCTAATGAGCCTTTTTGATCAAATCAAATGGAAGACCCCGAAAAAGAGATAATGTTTTCACCACCTTTTTTCAAGTTCATTTCTTCTTCAACTTCTTATTTCTTTGTTATTCCTATTATAAAATAATAAATAATGTATCTCCTATATACTGTATTATTATTATAAATATTTTACACCCATATTCAGTATTCTATCCATTCTTTGAATGAAATGTCACCATACGTGCCTACGTACAGCTTACCGTCTCCACTTCGTGGTGTAATTGTTAATCAATATATTATTATTTGGATGGGTATAATAATGATGTTTAATTCATGTAAATAATAAATATAACATGATAATTATTTTGTATATATGATATACCATCCAATTATATATTATTTTAATATCAAAAGAATGATATTGTCGCTCGTGCGTACGTACGGACTACCGTCTCCACGAACGCGATGAGATTCATTCTCCATCGTATCCATTCAAGACTAAATTTCATTTGATGAATAAAAATAATTTTTAGAGACATGATATCACTTTGGATATGAATAATTTACATCCCATCCATAACAAATACGGCTCGCATAACAAATAATATAAAGGAAAACGAATCTGTTAACACCCGAAACGACGATAATACTAAGATATTATTAACAAATCAATTCTAAAAGATCATATATGATATCATATTAATGTAAATGATTATTGTGTAATTCAATAACAATTATTTATCCATTATACACGAGGTTAACCTACCATCGACCAAGGAAAAAGTACAAAGTAAGGGGTTTCTTATCTCACTTTTAATTCCGTGAGATTTTCATTGTTCACCACTTAGTTATTGCATGTTGGTGTGTGTACTGCCCATGATTGTATTAATTTTGTAATATACTTTAATTTATGGATATTTACATCATCATATTATGATACTTCTTTCATGGGTGTATGTTTCGTATGTTACCAAATCGATAAAGGAATTTGAAATTTTAATTTCCACTCTTTCGGCTTTACACATTCTTCATTGATTATTTTACTCCCAGATTATGTGTGGAATCACTATTCATTTGCATATGTCATAATTTCCTCTCCCCTTTCTGTGGATATACTTTTGATACACATAATAACTCCATTGATAAATTATCAAGTCATCGGTATGAACTTGATAAGAGTAATTTTTATCTCAATCTCTATTTGTTGTGTTAAATATCCAATTCATTGGTGTTGTTTTTACAAGAATATGTGTGAATGTCCTCTAATTGAATTACACTGAATATCCAATCATATTTAGTGTATTTATATTTTTCACACATAATTCTGTCCTTGATTTATCCTTAACCTAAGGATACAGTCTTTATAAGAGATTTCATCTCAATTTACATTCCATTGAGACTTCTTTGTTGTGATGCGCGAATTCACTTTTATATGGTGTATATATTGTACATTGACATAGTATATCATGAATCCCTATATTCTCATGATATTACAATGTTTTTATTACCTCAAATATTTGTATTCAAGTGTCTCCCTTTTGGTTAGTAACTCTAACTAAAATATCATTTTAAATGTTTTAAAGATTTATTATTCCAAATATTACTCATTAATGTCCATGTTTTAAAAATAGTTTTAAGGATTTATTTATATGGACATTAAAGTTTTCAAATAAAAATTCCTTTTAAAAGTTTCAAAGTGGTACGGGACACTTTGATTCAGAAATCTATTTTTAAATGGCTTCTTGAAAAATAGTGTGACTTTTAAATGATTTCAAGAAAAAGGGGGATATTTCTCTCTAACAGTTTTGATGATTATTTCCATCTATGTCAATATCCTTTATTATTATAAATTGAGGTTATTCTGATACAATACAATCATTCATATTGTATCGAATGAGTTATGTTTGAATGTGTATGTGCTATTTTTATACCATTCATGGTTTGTGGTTAAAGTATTGACATTTCGTATGCTAGTGTTAATACGAACGTTTATGTTATGTTTAAAACTGTTCTTATGAGGAATGCATTGGACTTAGTATATGATGGGTAGAGCCCGCTATAGCTCCTTGATGCATATGTAGGTCTCATGAGACAAACTAGTGTCTTGGTACGAGGCCTTGACAAAATATTATTTGTAGTCTCAGCACAAGGCCTTGGCTATGTGGTTATGATAGTCTGACATTATGCATTCCATAATTATGAAATTGGTTATTGATATTGCATGTGATTATTCGACTAGTATAATATCCATGTGAATAATTAAATGGAATTATTTCATTTTATCTTTGCTATATTATGTTGAAGTTCAAGTTTAAAAGGCTTTTGTTTTAGTTATACATTGCCTTAAGTGTTTATGCTTATCTATGAAATCTTCTGCTATATTGTTATCCTTACTGAGCATTTGAGCTCACCCCTTTAAATGTTTTATTTTTCCCAGGATGTGAAGAAGTAATTTATGAATGACCTACAGGGATAGTATGAGGGGATATGAAAACAAGATGTTGTTGTAGTTTTTTTACCTTATGATGTAATGTAAGACTTACTAATATATCTAGTGTTTCCAAGACTACTAAACTAATCGGTCATTCGAGACTTGATCCTTTGTGATCATGCCAATGATACGTAATAATGCACTGACTCTGGGTAACTGGTGTCAGGGCATTAAAGTTGGTATCAGAGCAAGTTTAATACAAACCTTGGGAGCTAGATTTAGATAAACTCTAATTAGAGCACATAACCCTAAGATAGACTTTGACTGTTAGTATAGAATAACTTCCTAGAATTTTGGTATTGTAGAGATTTTGTGTGTTTTCCGAGCAATACATCCCTGTCTAGATACGATCAGATAGAGGCGGCTCTGGAACAAATGTACCTAGGGGTAAAACCCAAAAACAACGCTTTGAGCTAGACTCGAATGGGAACTGGTTCACGACAATGGGCCTTCCTGCACTCTTGGTTACGACACTCCCGGGGGATATGCTTAGGATAATTTACATTTTCTTTACAAACCGATTTGAAGTATTATATATAGGATTAGAGTAAATGACCTTGGTTAATCCTAATGTGTTTCAAATTGAGAATATGATGACATGATATTCTCTAAATTATTTTATGACTACTGTTACTCACACAATGCTTTTTGGTTTTAGTCAATGGCTGGATTCCAAGGAAGTCATAGTGACTTTGAGAATGATGTACATGGTGGGAACAGTGGTGACAATGATTAAAAAAATGTAATATTGATAGGCGTAAAAGATATCACCTTCATGAAAAATCAATTTTCCTAAAATATTATCAATAATATATATATTAACCAATTCCCGGACTCAACAAAGAAGAGAAACTTGATGAATGATAAAGGCTCCAGTAGTGGAGGCCATGGAGAAAGGAATCCTCAATTTCCATCATGCAGGAAATGTGGA
The DNA here is from genome assembly GCA_963277665.1 of Viscum album. NCBI lineage: Eukaryota > Viridiplantae > Streptophyta > Magnoliopsida > Santalales > Viscaceae > Viscum > Viscum album. The sequence goes on from OY728132.1 coordinate 324,587,936, forward strand.
AGGAGACACCCAGGGAAGTGTCTCAATGGAACAAAGAAATGCTTTATGTGCGGGAAGGAATGAAATAAAGTGAAGAATTTCTAAAGAAAAATGAAGAGTACTATGGAAGAAGATAAAAATGGTCCCAAGAATCCATTTACAGTCATTTTCCATAAATGTTGGGGACTTGGCCATTACCCGAGTGAATGCCCTATTCTATAGGATATTTTCTTGGTCAAAGAAGAATCTAAGTGGAAATAAATGGCTGGAGAAATGTATAAAAAGTAATAGTGCTCCTTGTTTATGGGTTTACTTTGGAATAATTTTCTCTTGTATTTGTAACCTTGATGTTTTCCATGTGAGAATGATATTTGAGGAAGAATTATCTTTTCTCTTGTGGATATAGTTATAAATAATCATTTGGTTTTATATGATCATTGGGTTTGAGGCAATAACAAGTTATTATAATTTTGGATGAAAATGAAAGGTATGAGATAACATTTGTGGTTAAATTATGTTATGGTTATTTTGAGTAATTTATCTCATTTTGGTAATGTTATCAAATATATTTTTTGAAAAAGGACAACACGCAGACCGTGTGACAACCCGCCGCGTCGGACAAAGCTGTAGGGAATAGAACCCACAACCAAAGTGCAATTGGGATTTATCGACTACCACTGGACTACGTGAAGTCCCTAGTTAGTGTGACTATTTTTTTTGTTAAATGATTTTATTGATCAATAATAATTTGATTTGGGATCTTATGTCTTATCAAATGAATACCCTTACTATAGGAAAATGATTTGGTGATTAAGTAATAAATGTTATTTTTAAAGATGTTCACTTTGTTGGGAACACTATATGCCCAAGGAAAATATAATAGTATGGGATTTAATTTTAGGAGTAATGGTAGATTTTTTATCTATGTTTTTATTGTGGATTTATAGTGATTTGGGTTATTTATGGAAATGATTAACCTATAATATATAATATGTGATTATTTTAATTACTTTTAGGTATGTGACTTTAAGAGTAATTGATGTAATTTGGAGATACGATTTAACGTGAAAGACTACATAACCAAATTCTTCTAAGTTTTGAGTTTCAATATTATTTTGGATTTTATTAAAGGATTTTAGGGACAATTATTTATTGAATTCTAATTATTTAACTTTGGGGTATTGTTGGTTTAATTTTAGAAATTAAGATTGGTGTTTCTTTCTCTAATGAAATATCCTTTTGCGGGATCATCAGATATTATACAAAATTTTTTGGTTTTGATTAATCTCTAAAGACAAGGTAAATATATAGTTTATTCTCTGTGGATCATGTGATTATATAAGAATTTTATTGTAGCTCTTCTAGTGTGACCAAGTCTTCTGGAATACTCATCATTTAAAAATGAGTTAGTAGTTAGAATTTTTTAAAGAATGAAACTTTACATAAAAATTAAGTATATCTCTTTATGTTCTTAGTCAGTGTCAGAAATTAATTCCGCATCTTTATGTAATGTAACTTAAAATAAAAATAAAAATGTTGTCTGTTTACTTTTCCTACTAGGAAACTAATGACCGTTTTTCCCATCACAAGTTTTTGGTTTTCTTGTTGTTAACTTTCTCCTGATCATGTTTTCTATCCCTCTCCATCAGAACATGACACTTAGTTTATCATACATATCCATGTTTTTCTACATGGAATCCTAGTATAGGTTATCTCGGGTGACCTTTGTACTTCTCTTTCTTTCTTTTAAAGTGATAGTTTTACTGACTCTTTTTCCGATGTGGGAATTTCCATTATATTCACAAGCCCAATTTTAAAAATTGATAGGATTCAATTTATTGAAGGAGAGGGGAATTTAACACCCCAAGCTTCCACGGTACACTTCTCGCTGAATAATACAGTAGCGTGTGTTGTACGCAACTTCAAGTTCTAACACACACCACTACTAATAAAACTAGCTGTTATGAATAGTAATACCCACTTTTTGAAATTTTATACATTTTATCCTTCAAAATGGACTTCCTTTTTGGATTTGGAATATCGAAATTATCCTAGGGTGAAATTTTGGTACTTTTCAGATAACTTTCATATTTTGATGAATAATGAAAATTACTAAATTTTAATTAAAAAAAACTTTTTTAATCAAAATAATTAATAGTGATAAATTATGAATTTGAGTGGTTTTAAAGTTTATTTAGAATATATTTTTACCATTTAATATAATTTTGGTAATTGGACATAATTTCACATTTAAACCAGACATAAACAATTGTCAATCTTTTGATAGTTATTATTTCTTAAAAACACGCTTTTTTTGTATTGACTGCAAGAATTAATTTTAAATTAATTTATGCCACTTCTGTGTTTTGAATTTGGAAAAAATAAATTCCATATTTGGAATCAGGATTTACAAATTTTGTAAATAGGTAACTCTTATTTTTAGATATTTTTAATAATTATTTCGGTAAATATTTTATTTACCATGTTTAAAGGGTAAATCCAGTAAATAAGGGTAAACAAATAATATTATAATAATATTAATTTATCCTAAAAAGTGTCATAACCCTATTGGTGGATACATGTACGACCATGGGCATCTTTGGGTCGATTTTTGGACCCCATGTAGCCACTTGTAAGTGATAATGACACTTTATATTAATTAAGTTAAAATAAATACAAAAATGACATAAGCATATATCATAGAGAAAAACAATTTTTACATAGGGTTATATATGTTTTATTTTCGACTATAAATATTCATTAGAAAGATAAAAATACTTCCTACATAATGGTATTTTATTTATAATTTTTAGACATTTAATAATTAATATTATTTATTACACAATAATGATGCAGTATTTTCCTTATTAATGAAAGAATCAAATAATTGGTATTATAAATGTTAAAATTAATATAATTTGAAAGTTTTGATTACATCCATGAATTTTATTGCTTAATATGACATTATATTATTTATTAAATCAATTTGGTTCGAATTAATAAATTTTTCAAGACTTTAACCAAAATCAATTATTGAATCATGACAAAATTCACATAAAAGAGTTTTTAAAACAAATATTATATTATTAATTGATATTAAATTCCTAAAAATTTAAGGCTCGGACAAGAGACTTATATAATGATAGGTGTATCATTAATGGACCACTTGGGGGGTCTCTTGGAGGTATATTTTAAGTTTGTTAACTATATAACATAAAAATAGAAAGTGACATGGTAAGTGTCAAACTAATTAACTAAGAGTGATAACTAAAACATAAGGTTAATATAATGACCCAAACCTGTCTAAATTATATTGGTTGAGTGGTTCTAGGCCCATCCCTACCTTAAACTTTAAATAATCCACTTCGGAGCCATTAGAAACCGAATATTAATTTATTATAAAATAATATTTCTAGCTTTTCCAAAGGTGCCCCTTACCCCTCTTATAAAAGGGCACTCCCCCTTCTCACTAATTTACACATTCAAAGCCTTTTGGTTTGGACAAACCCTAACCAAATACTCTCTCAAATTCAATAAATTCAACCTAGAGGCCTTAGTTTTATCATAAAGCCATCCTAAGGAGTCCTTTTGTTCAAATCAAAAGGAAGACCCTGAAGAAGAGGTAATGTTTTCACCACCCGTTTTCAAGTTCATTTCTTCTTCAACTTCTTATTTATTTTTTTATTATCATTCTAAAATAATAAATTTAATATCTCCTATATACTGTGATATTATTATAAATATGGTACAACCATATTCAGTATTCTATCCATCCTTTGAATGACATGTCACCAAACGTGTGTACGTACGGCTTACCGTCTCCACGTCGTGGTGTAATTGTTATTCAATATATTATTATTTGGATGGGTATAATAATGATGTGTAATTCATGTAAATAATAAATATAACATGATAATTATTCTGTATATATATGATATACCATCCCTATATTATTTTCATTCACCTTGTCAAAAGGCATATAAGTGAAAAAAACCAAGCCAATTTCAAAACCTAAAACCTTTTAAGTAAATTAAAATACATTTTAAAATCATATTATATCACTTCATGATTTCATTTTCTGTTTAAAAATTTTACCAAACCAAAAGGTTCCACTTTTATTTTCAAACAGAACTCCCAAAACATTCAAAATAATGTCCTTATTTTTTTATAACTTTCAAGAAAAGCTTCAATTTTAATATTCCACTTTTCTCATATTTTTTTCAAATTCATCAATGATTACCTAATAATTACTATCAAAATTTAAATAGACCATGGAAAAAAATAATAGGACTAACCTTGGCCCTTTTTACATTTCCAACACCAATCTATGAAATCCAAGAATCAAATTTTATAAATATAATAATAATTAAGGATACATGTCCGTTCTTATATTCTCTATAAGGATAATAAACACATTCCCATCGTACATTAGTTCCTAAAATGTTTCCAAAAGTGAATGTTTGGTCATTGCAATGTTTTTTTGGACATTAATACTAGCCTCATGCTTCTAGTATCATCTCCATTTACATCTAAAATATGATAATGTCACTCATGGAAGATCACCATGCTGATTATGATCAATATATGATCAATGGAAATAAAATAAAATTTCAAACTCAAAATTCAGATCCTAATTACCCTTCGTGACCCTTGTGTTGTTGTGATGGGTGGTGGTCAAGCAACCACTAACAACCAACCACCCGAGTCTCTAAAACTCTTTTAACTCCATCCTATAATGACACCCCAAATAATGTATGGTCTTTTCAAGGACCTATTATTCCATAACCCATCCTCAAATACATTTGTTTCTTGAGTAGACCAAAAATTTCCATCCATAGGACTCCTGAGAGGGCCTGAAACATTTCCGAAGCGCATACCTGACTGCCCGAGTTGATGACAATAATAATGAGTTTCAACTAAAATAAATTAGGAATATTTCAACGTTAAATAAGAGATAAATAATAGCATATTTTTTCCAAAAATAAATCATGGCACTTTTTTTGGTTGGACATCCAATATAAAATAAAATATACAGACGAAAGAAACAAAAAAATAGATAGATATAACAATTTAAAAAATTTAAATACACCAAAACATACTATATATAAACTAATACCTCATATCACCCTCCAAAACCCTCCACAAAATAATATTCCTCCTCTCACCCCAAACTACCTCTATCGATATAACCCCCACCAAATAAACCAGTCTCTGCATAAATAATGCAATCCACCAATTACCATAAATAAAAGAATTAAAGAACTAATTTAAAGGGAACACTTGGATATATATTCATTGAAATAAATAGGGGTATGAAAATATGTCCAAATAATTTAGTTGAAATAATTCAACTAGAAACTTAAAATACTATGAAGAATAAAGTATTCATGATAATAAATGTTAAGAAGTAGTATATACATCATATAAATGTAATTAGGTTTGTAATATTATAATACACCTTAATGAAATTAAATTGAGATGAAATATTCCATGAACCAACCCAACCAGGGCTCGAGCAGTAACTACCCTAAGAATGCCTCCATAGGCTATGGTGTGCCAAAAAGCACTAAAAAGAATATAAAAACTGGGAGACCTTTTTCAAAAATACATATATTCACACACCCAAAAATATAAATACATAATTGTAATGGAATAAATTTTTTTGGAAATATCTAGAACATAACCATGCATATGAAAACATCTAGGGTGTATAAGGGTACTATAATGTAATACTGATAGTAAATGGGAAAAATAAATTTCCAACCAAATAAATTTACGATCCAGAAAAAATAGGAAATTTAAAGTGATGCGAGATCCCAAATCCTATTCTCCAAGATCTAACTACTGTACAAAGTCCAATGCACTAGGTATCCCTATTATTCTATATAGTCACCACCGACCTGTTTTTCATCTGCATAAGACACGACACATGTGGGAAAATTCCATATAGGGGTGATTATATATATACATAGTAGGATACCTTGAAAGATAAAGGGGAGCTGTAAGACACATGATAGGAATAGATAGTTGACATCTCAACCCAAAGAAAGAGAGTAAACAAAATCCAACAACATGGATATATATATATATATATATGATCAAACCAATGAAATATAAATGAGAGATAATGAGATCTCTATATCATAAGATATCCTAGGAAAAGAGGTCCATTAGTTATAAGTATCCATCAATGATTGCCAACATCTCGTGAGTCATCCTAGTAGAAAACATCTAATTCAAGCCAAACCTCTCCACTGTACTGCATAGTCGAGGGTAAAAATATATCGGTTGAGGAACATTGAACTGGTACAATAGGATGGTTCCTCTCACTATATTGAAATAAGAACCATAACTTGACATTGCAAGAGGGTTCTGCTAAGATTGTTGAGGAACCATACCCTAACTCCACAAGAGGTTGACACTCTATTGGGGACCCATGCCCAACTCAGATGGGGGTTCCACTCTAGTAGTATATAGAGGACCCACACCCTACCCGGATGATGGGATTCACTCTAGTAGTTAAGGACACATACCCTACCGAGTAGGAGGGTGACACTCAGTTGAATGATAAAAGACCCGTGCCCAGCCCAGTAGGGGGTGTCACTCCCATAGTCAGTCAAGGACCCATGCCCTACCCAGTAGAATAGTGACTAAGAAGTAGATAAAGGACCCATACCCAGCTTAGTTGGAGGATATAACTCTATAGATATGTTGAGGGCCCTGACGTATCCCAGTAGGAGAGTTCAACTCTAGAAACCATTGGTGATCCTGCCAGATCACTACCATCATCGAGCATCCCCTAAAGAAGAATCCCACCCATAATGTCTTGCATCATACCTCAAAATATACTATAGAGGCCCGCATCATATTCTATGTAAAAAAACTTATGATAGAGAACATATGGGACAAAATCAAATTCTAAACAAAGAATATACGAGAGAATGAAGTTTCCTCAGTAGTAAAGAAGGGGTGAATGACATGTAAGGAGACCCATGTGGTATGTGGTCCCACTCCATCACTTGGTTATGCCCTACAAGTATACAACTTTATTTTTATTTAGGGTAACACAACATGTATAGGGTAAACATGGTGTATCTGAGCGATTTGAGGTCATTCCCGTGTTCTGGGCCATGTCTGTGTATCCGGCCCGTAAACTCCCATAGTACATGATGAGTTGCTATCATAAGGTCACACAGTGTGTGGGGGTCCAACACAATGTTTGATACTCATAATCCCATGGAACCCTAGCTACCACAAATAAGGCCATTTATGTAATGTATTCATAGGACTACATGAAATGTAGTTGATATTTTCCAAAAAAGTTAGATCTGGTCTCTACACTATAGATCTGTTATCTTCACCTTTGGATCCATTTTTTTGACCACCTGAAATTGGTGGATATTGTGATCAATATCCATTTCTATCCATTTAGTGGTTGAAAATTGATTCGGTTGATTTTTATAATGGTTGGATGATCCAAATCACACCGCTTCACCTCTGATCATGCCACTCAATCTTGGATCCCCAAAATCCATGATATAAACACCCATTACCATGATTCACCCCAAAATACATCTTTCATTATCAAACTGTTCATCACATGTGAAACTGTCATGAATTTTGGGGACTAATCGAGCTCGGTCCTTCCAAGCAATATAGAATCATGACCCTGTGGTCCAACAATGACTAACACAAAATATTTGTGACATAAAGGCACGAGAACAAGTTTTTAACACTCATTAGCCAAGATTTCTTGGAAAAAAACTACAATTGGGATATTTGGTGTGAGAAACAGTTGAATAATCAATTAAATCTATATGTGGGTGCATGTAATAGCTTATAATTAGAGAAGATCAATGAAAGATGATCCTTATCAATATATTTAATAAATAAGGGAATACTCCATGTATTGAGGAGCCTTTCCCTGATATTGGATTTCTTTTCATCGAAGAACACACTCACTAATGACTAAGAGCAGTTATTTCCTTAAGTGCGTCTTGATATGCTCTTATATAAAGGCCCTTGATCATCTGAATTCCATTTTTCAAAGGAATGAGGTAGAATGACTCTTGATTCTTCTAGGGGTTATCCGGTTAACCAAGGGAAAATATTTATAACATGGTATTAATGTGAAAAATATGATTAGGTTAATTAATTAATATAGATAAATTTAATTATTTATTTTAACTGGACACACCTACTAGTGGTCTCGATATACAAACGACCCATGCCAACCTATTTTCGGTCAACCCTAGGGTAAACATAACATTATAGACTCATTCATGGTCTCATATTTATGATATGAGATTATATTTAAGATTTATCCCATTTAATTAGAAATATTCAGGGACATAATATAAAATATATAAAATATTTTTATAAAATTAATTTTGGACACACCATGCCTCAAAATAATATGCCATCTGATTTTCTGACTCTGAAAATATATGGAAAAATATTTCAATTTATTACAAGAAAAAAAATTTGTATCTACATCATTCCCTAGTTCATGATTTTCATCCACTAAAATAAAAACCACATGATTACCTTGGGATACTATTCCCAAATCTAGCTCTCCCACTCCCAGGATCTCTCTTACACACTCCTTTGCTACCTTGGGATACTATTCCCAATTGAAAGATGATCCTTATAAATATATTTAATAAATAAGGGAATAATCCATGTATTGAGGAGTCTTACATTGATATTGGATTACTTTTCATCGAAGAACACACTCTCCAATGACTGAGAGCAGTTATTTCTTTCAGTGTGTCTTAATATGCTCTTATACAAAGGCTCTTCATCATCTGAATTCCATTTTTCAAAGGAATGAGGTATAATGACTCTAGAATCTTCTAGGGGTTATCCGGTTAACCAAGGGAAAATATTTATAACATGGTATTAATGGGAAAAATATGATTAGATTAATTAATTAATATAAATAAATTTAATTATTTATTTTAACTGAACACACCTACCAGTGGTCGCGATATACAAACGCCCCATGCCAACCTATTTTCAGTCAACCCTAGGGTAAACATAACATTATAGACTCATTCATGGTCTCATATTTATGATATGAGATTATATTTAAGAGTTATCCGAATTTATTAGAAAAATTCGGGGACAAAATATAAAATATATAAAATATTTTTATAAAATTAATTTTGGACACACCATGCCTCAAAATCATATTCCATATGATTTTCTAACTATGAAAATATATGGAAAAATATTTCAATTTCTTATAAGAAAAAAACTTTGTATCTACATCATTCCCTAGTTCAGGATTTTTATCCACTAAAATAAAAACCAAATGATTACCTTGGGATACCATTCCCAAATCTAGATCTCCCACTCCCAGGATCTCTCTTACACACTCCTCTGCTACTACAACATGCATACTAAAGGGATGGTCCATCCATGAAGGATCCTCACCTATACATCCTTGATCACTATTGGGTTCTCCCCAAAAGTTTCACCATCCTCAATTTTCAACTCAAACCATCCAATAACATGCATATGGTCATGTACATATCATTCAAATGCCACATGTGGAAGACGTTGTGAACCCCCTCCAACTGTGGGGGTAGGGATAGGTGATAAGAAACATCACCTACCCGCTACAAGATCCCAAAAAAACCAATGAACCTTGGGGATACATTTCCACCCCATCCAAACCTCTATAATCCTTATCATGGGAGACTATCTAGAAAATGTTGTCTCCCTTAATAAACTCCAAGGGTCTATGAAGTTCATTTATATCATATTTATTTCTACCCTTGGATATCTTCATCTGCTCATGGATGACATGGACCTTCTCTATCGTCACCTACACTATCTATGGACCCACAAGAGATTCATCACCGATCTCTATCAAATACAAAGTTAAACTATATGGTCTCCCATATAGGGCCTCAAGGGTGTCATAAAAAAATAGAATGATAACTATTATTGTAATAAAACTCTATGAAGGGAAACTGATCCTTCAAACTCTGGAAAAATTCTAACATGCAATTCATCAGCATATCCCCCAACAGCTGGATAGTGCGCGTGGTTTTCCCATCTATCTGGGGGTGAAAGGATGTACTTATCCCTATATGGGTCCAAAATTCCTCCATTAGGCCCCTCCATTACCATAATGTAAACTATATATCATAATTGAAGACAATATCCAGGGGAATACCACGGAGAAAAACAATCACTTGTAAGTACTTCTATTACAAAATTCCCACTGAACACTTCTGCTTGATAGAAATGAAGTGTTCCAAATTTATGAGTCAACCAACTATCACCTAGTTGGTATTATGGGTCTTTTCTATCCAAGAAATACCTTCCTTGAATTCCCTAGATATTACATCCCATTTCTACTATGAGATATCAAGGGAATAAAAAACCTAATGAAAGATGGTGCTCTGTTGTCACATATATATAAAAGAGTCTCCACACAATGAAATCAACCACTATTTATATCTAGTTGACCCCCCAAAATTGATGTCAAATGTATCTATACATCTTCCCCACATCAGGATGAATAGCAGAAGGATAATGGTGAAACTACTTCATCACCTCCTCTTACATCATGACTCAGACCACCATCAGTCCCAAGAGAAGGATGAAATGAATCCTTCCTTTGGAAAATCCATTGGGTCAATCTTATGAGGATATCTGTTCATGAATTTCATCATAGTTTTTGTCTCTCAACTAGGGCACTCACACATGATGAAGGAGTGGAGGAGTTAACACCATCAATTGAAGAAAAGTTGTACCCTCTTTATCCTCCAGGGTTAGCTTCAAGGAAGCTAACTGCTCTGATGCCTCTTACACTAAATGATCTGGAGACTTCCCGCTAAGGACATCTACTACCACATTGACCTTCCCAAGAGTATAGAATATCAAAAAGTCATTGTCCTACATGAACTCTAAACAGCTTCCCCATATCATGTACATTTATTTTTGCGTGAAGACATACTTGAGAATCTGATGGTCTGAGTAAACCACAAAGTTCGCTCCCATAAAGAGTGCCTCCACATACTCCGGGAAAAGACTACAACTTCCATATCCATGTCATGATTTTTTTAGTTCTTCTCATAGATTCTCAACTGCATCAACCCATATGTGTTAATTTCTTGTCTCGAAATCAACACACAACCAATCCCATCTCTTGAGGCATTTCAATAAAATACTTACCTCATATCCTCCTCTATTTGTCTCAAAATAGGAGAACCCGCCGGCCTCAACCTCAAATCCTTGAAGTCCTTATGGAATTGATCAGTACAGGAAAAATGATTGCCTTTTTGTGTAAATATGGTCAAAGTGGTTGTAATCCTAGAGAATGTTTCCCTAAAACTATGTTAGTGTGATTCTACGATAAGAAAAATCTGCACCTTTGACATTCTCTTGGGTGGATTCAAATAAATAATTGCATTAATATTTTCGAGGTCCGTGACAAACCATGATCATAAATGACATGGCCCAGGATGTGATCCCCGTGAATCTAGAACTGGAACATTGACATATTTCCATAAATATATTTCTCCCAATGAAAATCTATGACCATACTCAAGTGGTATGAAGGATACTCCTATGACAGAGAATATATGAGAATGTCGTCAATGTAGAAAACCAAAAACTGGCCCATGTATGGCTGGAGGATCCTATTTTTCAAAGACATAAACATGGTGGGCGGTGTTTTCACACTAAAGGGAATCACAAGGAACTCATAGTTCCTGAAGTGACATCAGAATTCCGTCTTCAAAACATCAGCCTCATGAACTTTGAACTGTTGGTAGCCGATCTGATGATCAATCTTTGAGAACCATCTTGTGCCTCGTAACTAGTCAAAGCGTTCTTCAATCCTTAACTAGGGGTATATTTTTCTTATCATTTCCTAGTTCATGCGAACATAATCCCCACAAATCTATAGGCTCCCATTGGCTTTTTTTATAAACAATAGTAGAGATTCCTAGGAGAAAACATAGGGCCTAATGAAACCGTTATCTAAAAGATCCTCCAACTACAACCATGGCTCTTAAACCTAGGTATGGTTCATCCAATATGCTGAAAAATATATCGGAGTAGTCTCAGGATGAAAGTCAATGAAAAAATTCATCTCTATCATTGGAGGTAGTCCCGTAATGTTCTCAGGAAGACATCTAAAAAATCAACCTTGAATGAAATAATCCAAATGCATAAAGAGCCTACTGCACCAAGGGATACACTTTTCACCTGATGGGTGATTGGATGCTACCTCATTCTCACAAAACCCACTAATCTCACTATGATATCTCTATCACCCATAAAGGTGAATATCATCCCATTAGTGTGAATGCATATGATTAATCTATGGTGACAATAAATCATGGCTCAGAACATGAAAAACCATTCCATACCCAAGATTTTCTAATCAGGTTCCATAGTGATGACCAAATGGTCCCACTTGAATCTCTCTCCAGAAAGCAATTTCTCAAACTATCAGTAAAGGTAAGATATAGATGAATCATTCCTTGTAAGAACCTCAAGATGAATCTATTGGGCTAGTGCCCCCACTAGGATATCCAACCATCACAGTAGGAGTAAAAATATGAATTAATGACTCGAACCTCTATATATTAATAACAAAGTAAGTGTATACTAAGCATAGATCTTGCCCCTGGTCATCTTGTGTGTTTCTAGGTCACTAGCCATCATAGCCTATAGATATCTGTGGCCCCAACTTCAATGTCCCTAAGCTTGATGTGGGGATCCAAGTGTTGTTGGTGGATAGATCTCATATTATTTTTCACCACCCATAACTCCTACTCCTAGAGCTCCACCTTTTCCTCTCCTATCTCTACCTACATGGGGGCCACACTTCTCTCTACCTAAAGATCCTTGATCACATTGTTGCCTCTACCGTGGTAGTCTATCATCTATCTTCCTACACTCCTCGGCTTGTCTGGTAAGGAATTCCAATTCTATGTGACCTATCCCATCATAAGTATAGAACCACCCCTCTCCGAGATACCCTGGTCCTATTTACTGACCCCAACCATGTGTTTGAGCTTGATCTGGGGAAGATCTACTACACTGAGATCTTGTCGACTAATGTATTCTAGATTCTATAGGAGTCTCAACCTGATAACAACAAATACTTGCTCTAGCTACCTATAATCCCTCTGAATGGAGACTATCTATTACAATTTTCCACTCCAACATTCTTGCAAATATTTGGATGCACAAGGGTACCACACTTACATGAACATCTTAGTAGAGTCCCTTCTCAAACTTCTATTATTGGAAGTATTCATCAAAGATCATGTCAAGGGAGTATCATGTATGGTATGTGAACCTTCATAAAAACTTATAAATTTTCATTCCTACATATTGTATCTCATGAATATCTGAAATCTGAATTGAACAAGAGTAGGAGGGGTAGTAATCCTCAATAAACATATACTAGATGTCCGACCACAAGAGTTTTGAATCATCATGCATCTAAGAAAAAATATTCCCCCATACCTAACCCATCCATAGAAAAAGATAGATTCCATAAAACCATATAATATATTAGTTTTCGGATAATCCTGAAAACATGGACCATCAACTTTATCCAATCCTCCAATTTTTGGTGATCTGGATCTCTATGAAACAACACCGACCACTAGCACTAGAACTCGTGGAGTGGGATAATCCTGCGTGAATCCTCATCCTTCCCTACTATATACTGCTTGATTTTTTGGGGTGATACTACCTGTATACCTAGATGAAGGACCTTGAAGGATGAACCTTGAATAGAGGCCCCATATTTTATTGGATCATTGTCCCGATCGAGAACTGGTAACCTGGATTGTTGTCATCACTAGGGAATCCAAAAAATTTAATAAAGATGTTCCATGGTAAGATGAGAATATATATATATATATATATATATATATATACAGTTGGGAGCTGACTCAAGAAGGAACATTAATGTCTCAATCCTATATGATACATATACCATTGATCCAAACAACTAATGTCTCAGTATACCGAGTCGAAGAGTAGGTAGTCAACATCCTAGTGAACATCAAACACCACACCAAAACTAGATTCCATGACTTGAAAGCTACATTCTATAAAATTTGAAACTATTTCCCTAAATCAAAACCAAAAACTCATAAGTGGACCACTTCAAGTACCCTCCCAAGGATTGAAAAACCCTGATACCAATCTGTCATAACCTGACTAAACTGGGGCTTGAGCTGCAACTACCATAAGCCCTCCACCATAGGCTAAGGGATCAAAACAATAAACAAAAGGAATATCCTAAATGGAAGGACTTTTCCTAATTCACCTGTATGTCATGAAAATCTCAATGCATAATTGATGATGAATAAAATAAAAAAAATGAAATATGTAGAACATAACTATGAATTTGAAATTCTCTAGGGTGTACAAGAGTTCGATAGTGAAATACTTAAAGTAAAGATAAAAAATACATTCCCAACAAGAAAGATTTCCCAACCTAAAAAAATGGAAAAAAGTCTTGAAAGAACACAACTCTAAATCTCCAAGATCCAACCACTATACGCGGTCCAATGCATCGAGAATGTCTATGCTTCTATGTAGTCACCTCTGACCAATTCTTCATCTTCATAAGGCATAAAAAATGTGGGAAAACCCCATCTAGAGGTTAATTTATGCATACCCTTGGAGAAACCTTGAATGATAAAGGGGATAAGTAAGAAACATAATAATAATAGATAATAGAGATCTCAACCAAAATCAAGAGAGTAAACAAAATCCAATGACATGGAAACAAACACACACACACACAGACACACACACACACACATATTATCAAAAAAAGAAACCAAAATGAGAGATAAGGGGATATCTATATCAAAACCCATCCCTAGAAAAATGTTCAATTAGTTCCAAGAGTCCATTAATGATACACATCATATCACGCGTCCACCTTCCAGAAAATATCCAAGTAAAGCCACACCTCACCACTATTCAACATAGTCAAGGGGAAAGAATATATAAGTACATGACCCATTAACTGGAATAATATGGGGGTTCCACTCAGTAGACAGATAGAGGACCCATTACCAAATTTCGTAGGAGGGTGCCACTTTGATGGCTGAGGAGCCATACCTTGACTCCGTATGAGGGTGCCACTCAATAGTCGATAGAGGACCCATGTCCATACCGATTGGAGGGAGCTACTATAGTAGTATATATAGGTATCATGCCTATCCCATATAGTGGGTTCTAATGTAGTAATTGAGGATCCCTTACCAATCTAGTAGAAGGGTTCTAGTCAGATGGTAGATATAAGACCCCATGACCTTCTGAATAAGAGGGTGCCACTCCCATAGTCAATCGAAGACCCATTAACTGTCTAAAAGGAGAGTGATACTTGAGGAGTAGATATATGACTCATTCCAATATCATATAGAGGGTTCCACTCTATAGACTAGTAGAGGAGCATACACTATCCTAGTAAGAGGGTTCCACTCTAAAATGCTCTAGTGATCCTGCCCAATCACTTACTTCATTGAGAGTTTCCTAAAGAAAAATATAACTCATAAAATGCCGCATCATACCTAAAAATATAGTATAGAGTCCAAATAATGTTATACAAGAAAAACACTCAGTATATAAGGATCATGGGACAATTCATTAGTCCAAATGAAGAAGATATGAGAGATTGAATTTTCTTCAGAAGGAAAGAAGTGGTACATAGTGTGCGGTGGTTTCCACAAGGTGTGTGGTACCACTACATCACCGGGACATATCCCTTCATGTACACAACATACTACCCATGTAAGGATAAATAGTGTGTAGAGGGTCTACATGAAATATATGATCCACTTGGGGTCCTTCCCGTGTTCTTGTTGTGTCCGTGTATCCAGCTCATGTACTCATGAAGTACATACCGAGTCCCCAACACTGTCTCACATGGATTGTGAGGGTCCCACATATTATGCGATACATACAATCAAATAAAACCCTAGAAATCATAGATAAGGCCCTAAATTATGTGTGTTATTCAGAATACATGGATTGTAGTTAGTATTTTTATAGAAAGTTAGATATAGTCTATACACACTCGATTCAGTATCTCCACCTTTAGATCTGTTGTTTTACCACCTAAATTTGGTGGATCTCATGATCGACCTCTATTTATGGCCATGTAGTGGTAGTAAAACATATTATGGTATCAAAATCCACCTCACATGATCGCACCTCTTATTGAGTCGTTCGATTTCAGATCCCAAAGCTCTTTGAGATCAACACCCATTTCCATGATTCCCCCAAAATCCATCCTTTATTTCCAATCTATTCATCACAAGTGAAACCGTCATGAATCCAAGGGTATGATCAGGCTTGTTCCTTCCCGGTAATGTGGAATCATGACCCCATGGTCCCATTATGACTAATGTGAAGAATTTGGGGGAGAAAGGAAAAACAACATGGGTTTAACAATATATGGACAAGTGTTTTCTGCCAATGGATACAATTGGGATATGCAGGATGAGAAACATATGAATAATAAATTAAATCATTACATGGGTGAAATAAATTATTTAAAATTTCTATAGATCAATGTAAGGGATGATCCTTATCAATAAATTTAATCAATAATGAAAAAATACATGAATTGATGAGTCATACCTAGATATTGGATCATTACTCATCAAAGAATTCCCTCTCCAATGATTGATATATTTTTTTGCATTTAATACATCTCGATCTTTTGTGATACGTAGTTTTGTCATCATCTAAATTGAATTCTTCAATATAAGGAGAAATAATTCCTATCGACTCTACCATGATTATACAGATAACCCTAGAAAAATCACCATAATAGGGTATTAATATGGAAAACAATATTCAGTTAATTAATTAATATAAATAAATTTAATTATATATTTTCACTAAATTCACCCACTAATGGTAATGATATCTTAACATCCTATGCTGACCTAAATTAGGTTATTCATATGGTAAACATTAGATTTTGGATTTAAGCTTTTGTTTAAGAGTTATCCAATTTTCTTTAGAAAATTGCATGCAGGTAATATAAAATATATAAAATATTTTTTATAAAATTAATTTTAGTCACACTGGCCCTCAAAATTATACATTTTATTAGCTCCTAACTTCCAAAATATATGTATAAATATTTCAAAGTCTTATAATGAAAACATTGGGTCTCTACAAAATCTTCTACCTCACGCTTTCCTTTTGGTTATAATTTATTTAACCTTATTTATAGTGGTTTTAAATAAGTTATTAACTTATTATATAACCATATTAATATTTATGATATCATACATGATACTTTTATAAAATAATATAACCCATTCATTAATTACCTATCATTATTTCCATCACTTCATGTAATAACTTCTATGTTTTTTCGAATATGTCTTAGCTTGTTATTTTTTTATTATAACATTAATCACAATTTAATCAACTCAAAAATCTAAACCATGATGTAAAAATCATATATATTCATTATATATATATTTAGAGTAATCCATAAAATTTTGTGATACAAAATTAAATACACCGTTCTTGGAGACGGTAGGCTGTGCGTACACATGAACAACAATTCCATTTTGTTGTCATATTAAGCGAATGAAGAATTAATAATATATATGTATATTATTATTCCAGTATCATATTTACTCCATACATATCAATTTTTTTATTAAATCTATCCTTAATAAATTCCATTTAATTTTTTAATGAATCACATCGTTTCACAAGGTGGTAGTCCACCGTACCTAGAAACAATGTTACCATATTCTCAGAAATTGGAAAGCATGAATGTATGTGTCATATAATGATTTTAGAAGAATAAGGACATCATAAATATCATAAATATCATCAATATAACATTTAAAAAGTATTTCCTTCATTATTACAAACCTTTAAAGGTGGTAATGGAAAAATGAAAGACATCAGTTCGCAATGTAGTAATCCACCGTACACACGATTGATGATTTTGTAACCCATTTGACAGAAGTGTGTGAATTTGTAGGTAATAACCTTAACATAACAATATAATAGTGTACTTAAGATACTTAACCTATTATATAATAATTTTTAAAAAATAATTTTTGGAATTTTAGGAATAAATAAAATTAAAATGTTCATTGATAAATGTTACCTCTTCTTTATGTATATCCTTTTGGTTTGTAGTAATGGACTTCCTTGGTTGAATTTATGCCTAAATAAATGTTTATATAATGAGTGGATGAATGTTTTTAAATTAATTTTTCAGGTTTTTGATGACCCAAATGGTTTGAGAGCTCTAAATAAGTGATGGGAGTGAGTTCCCTTTTATAGAGTAGAAGTGACATTTTTATAAATACAAAAAAACAAACACTATTAAGAAGCATCCCTTCCATCATTTGACTCAAAAAACTAACAATTTTAAATAAAATATAGTATATGGTCGAATTATTTACATCTTGTAGTTTTTGGACATATTTTAGGTCATTACAACAACTTACCTTTTAATATTAACCACTAAGTAAACTCATTTTTACCCTAATCATTGTGAATTAATTTAACTATTTTGGCTAGTCACTTTGGAAAAATATTAATTTTAACATATTAAAAATTATACAATAATATTATTCTAAATATAGAATCATTGTTTTTGAAATTCAACTCATATATGTGGAAAAATATTATTTAAAATTTGTCCTATAGACAGTTGGGTTTTAAACTGAAAATATTCTAATGTTTGAAATGTTTTTATATCAAAATTCAATATAAAATTGATTAAAATGACCTGAATTGGATTAATAGATTTTTAATTGATATAATTTAAATTTAAAAACAATTTAAAATATAATTCAACATTATAAATTATTTAGATTAAAATTCAGTTTTCAATTAAATTCATTATGTTTCAATATTCATCAAAAATGAAACTTAGAAAAATACTAAATATTGCACTTAAGATATTTTTTAAATTAATATTTCTAAAATGAAGTTATTTTTTTAACTAAAGTTTATAAAAGTATAAAAATTTAGTTTTGAAACAATTTCACCATTAAAAGGTTTAAAAATGCCTTTTAGATAAATACAGTTTTTATACATAATGTTGGATTTTTTATTTTCTTATTTCAATAAAATCTATTAGATGAGTATCAATATAAATTATTGAATTATATATATATATGATTAATATCATACAATAATATTAATTAATTTTAATTATTAAGCTAAAATTACATTGGGCACATAAATATTTTTTTAATAAAAACATTTCCTTTATATTCAATTGATTTTTATATTTATTTATAATTAATTTGTAACAAATGAATTCAACCAGATATATTTATAAGTTAGTTAATCATATTCATAACCTCCAATTTAATATAGAGGAGATAATTTCCTTGTTAAATAATAATATTAATAGTACTTGGTAAAACTGAGTCTTATGTGTAACAAACGCTTTTGAAGAAACTCATTGTTACATGTAACTCAAGCTAACTCAGCATTGCATGCATTGAAAGATATATAATAGATTTAATTTATTTAAATTATTAAATATTTCATAAATTCTTAGGATTTTATATTACCTTCTATACTTGATGTCGTGTGTCACATACGCAATAGAAAAAGAGTTATTCATTTATAATTTTGGGGTGTCACTTTATCCCAACCTAAAGTGAATTGCATCTTCACAATATAAAATTGATTTCAGTAATAAAGGTATTGGTATTTTGAAATACCATTTTTGAAAAACTCACATAATAAAAGGGTTAAAAAAATATCTCATTAGTAAAAGATAATGATAAATATAATATTCTAATGGAATAAAATAATATTAGGTTTCTATAAAGGAGAAAATTAGTGGAAAGTGAAGATATGGACATAGAGGAAAAGTGTAAGTAATTATAGTGAGTGATTGAGGTCATTGATCCCAATAATTTTAATGATAAATGGAATGTCTAAGGATTAAATTACTTAAATATAATTATTGTGAAAATATCATTGATATTGTCAAAAAATTATGATAATAGGAGAAACTTTTTGTTTCAAGATCCTTTTCTTAATGTTAAGGAATTATTTTATTATCTAAGAATACAATGAAAAATTATTACATAAAAAATTTCTATTTAATAAGAATAATTTCAACCTTGTGTTTTTCATCAATATGTTAATCCAATAAAAGAATATCCATAAATGAATTTTTATGCCTGAATCAATAACATTTTATTTTAACAGATCATAAAAAAAGTGACATGTTTTTTCTTCTATATCTTACTATTTTATAAAACTATTGTTTTTAATAAATTAATTTCTAAAAATAATAAATAATACTAATGGTTCATCATTAATATTCATTTTTTAAATATTTAACTAAAAAATGACATATTAACTAAGACATTTCATAGGTTAGTGGTTGGCATTAAACCTTTATCATCTTTCAGTTGTGGGTTCAAGTCCGACGACCCTGCCATATTTTATGGGTTGTAAACTGACATAAATGTTTTACTTTTTTAAAAAATATATTAATAAAATTGATATAATGTTACCCAAAAATTAATATTTACATCCATGAAAGAAATAAATTATTAAATATCATTTTCCATTAAGTTTTTAAAAAAATATATTTTTTAACATAAAGTTTAATAATCTTAAGTATATATCAACCCTAATGTTTATCAATACCTTTAAAATTATGTCTATAAAATGTAAAGGAATTATCCAACAAATATAATTTCATGTAAAACATGTACTTAATTATGAGTTATATTGCTATAAATTTCCCCCAAAATATCCTTAATCTTGGTAGACTCTCATCATATAAAACGTAAAAAGTTGTATTTAATATGTTGAACTTATGATCAATCTTACAATCATTATCCAATGATGGTATCCATAAGTATTATGTTAATGAAGACATATATAATTCTAAAAATTTAACAAAATCCTTAGATGCGTCAGGATTCTTATAACCAAAATACCATTAGTAAAATAATTCCATAATTTAATTCTTAAAACCCAAAACATAAATAATTTATCCATTTTATATCCATATAGGTCAATATTTTTTCTAGAGTATAACCTAAGTCATTCATTTTAATTATCTACTTAAATACTTCATAACGGTTTGTAAATAAAATGTGAATTATCCTAAGAAAATCCCCCGATAGTGCAAAATTAGATACGTAGTAAGGCTCATTGTCATGTACCTAGTTACGCTTGAGTCAAGACCAATGGCCCCTTTATAGAGTTATTACCCATTGGAACATATGTAACAAAACCACATTCACATTTATTATCTAGATAGGGATGAATTCATAGAAATACTCAGATAATATCTTACATAAAAACATTAGGATATTCTTCTATAATAATCCTCTAATTTTTATAAGGTTGTGTTATATAATATATGTTTTCCTAAATATAATTCCTAAGGTTTATAATAAACTTTTTATGATTCCAATTGTAGAAACCCTTACTTCGGCAACACAGAGCTAGTTCCTAATGCCTTTACATCAGAATAAGATATAAGGTAATTGTTTCTTAAAGGAAAAAATAGTTTAGTAGCCTTGGTAAACAAGATACGTAAATAAGTATGTATTAAAAATGAATAAACAAATAATTTTCTTTTTAAATTTTGTGAATAACTTTATTAAATATAGAATATCCTTGAATATATTTCTTAGTACACTTCATGGAATCCTTGGTAAAGGAAAAAAAATAAGGGTGATGTCAAATTTTCAGTAAGAATTAAGTATAGTGGAAGAAATAATGAATCAATAAACAAAATTGATATGGAATAGTGTATACCTAAGAACACATGCAATTCAAATAAATGGATAAGGAGTAATCGATATGAAAAGTTAAATATCTGGAACACATGGAATTTAACGAACTAGATAAGAAATAATCAACATTGAAAAGTAAATAACTAAGTACACAAGCCATTTAAATAATTGTATAAGGTATAATCAATATGTCAAGGTAAATAAATGAAAACCATGATATTTAATCAATAAAATGAGAACTAAATGCATCTATAGATTTTATGATAGTGAAAATATCATGGATAATTATAACTAAATCTGAATGAAGTAAATGATTAATTATAGGACACCATGTTTCCCATGTACACATAACCATTACCATCAAGATCTTTCATAAGATAGTTTAATACTAATGGGAATAAATCTATTTAGCTAAGGCTAGCCAATATATTTGTATCATGATACTTCAATTCACTGAGGGGATTAACTTAAATGGCCACCAACCCATGTCATACCAGTCCAAATCATTCCTCATATATCGAAAAATTTATTTAATTCATAAATAATGTGGATTATAAAATATTCGTATTGGGTATATAATACAAATTTATCAATATTTATACAAATAATAAAATAACTATAATATTAGACATAATATTTAAAAATGGTATATGTTTTAGGCAGTAATAATATCTATGAAAAATAATGTGTATATTTAGGGGAAATTAAATCTTAAATGGTCACTAGAAAGTGACAACTCAAGATAAAGTTAATGACTACAAAAATGATTCAAGGACATGAATTTAAATACTATCTTTGGTCAAAAAATCATAATCCATCTAAATGATAAATAAGGATAGTATCAATATGATGTATATACATTAGAGTAAGCATAAGTGTTTTTTTAATTGATGAAATAAAAAATATGTTTAAAAAAACATTCTTGATGAAAATATATTTTTAAGATTGAAATTTATTTTGAAAATCCTTTTCATTGAAAAAAACTTTTAAAAACAATTTTTTAAAATATATCTATAAAATGGTAATGGAAACCCCAAAAAAGATGGTTAAGTCGGTGGGTATTTCTATAAACGTCATAAAAAACATTCTTTTTTGTATAGTGAAACCGACAATAAGATTCCTTTGATTTTTTTTGTAATATTAAAAAAGGGTAAAAATTTGTTTTATTAAAAAAATGATAAAAAAAATTATTTTTTTTAGAAAAAATGGTTTTGTAGTAAAATGAGTTTCTGGATGAAGAGAGAAATGAAGTCAGATTATATTAAAATATTTTATAAAGAATTGTAGGCAAAAAAGAGTGGAAAAATGGTACCATCAGTTGAAAACCATCATGAATAACCATTAGAGAGGAAAATTAAATGGTTAATTAAACAATAATCATATAATTTTCTTTAAATTAATATCTTGAATTAATAATCTCAATTAAATTGATATTGTGAAATAAACCCTTAAAACGATCATAAAGATGACGCGAGAATTAACAAATAAATAAATTAGGTGTATCAACTATAAATACACATAAAAAGTGTAAATAACTCAACAAATAGTCAAATTATTTATACAAATAATCCTATAACATCAATAATAATGAGGAAGTAATATAACCCAATGAAAATTAATTAAGTTATGAAATTTCATTACCAATAGACAAAATTTAAGTTCAAATCACCTATATTTAAATAAGTGAAATTAAAACATAAAATACCATTAATAATGAGTTATTCATTATATTACATGTAAATGGGATTTATATACACCATATAAAAGAAATTATTTTAATAACATTACAATATGCCTCAAATAAATGAAATTAAGACAAAATCCTTTACCCCAAACTTTTTTTGGGTTTACTTGATTTTAAATCATGTATAGTGGTTTGAAACGTGTTATTAACTTATTAAATAACCATATTAATATTAATATATCATATATGAACCTTTTATAACATATTATTACCCTTTATTTAATAATATTTCAATATTTTCATCGCTTTGGGTAATAACCACTTTGTTTTTTTAGTATGTTTTGACTTGTTCTTTTTTTGTACCTCTTGCATAGACAATGAATTAATAATATCCAGAATGTAAAAAATGATAAAAATATAATATATATTTATGATATATGTATTTATTATTAATCAATAATATTCAATGATTGGAAATGAAATTCACCATTCATGGAGGTGGTAGGTCGTATGTAAGCATGAACACTACTTCTATTTTCTTTTCGTATTAAAAGAAAGAAATGTAAATGATATATAATTATATTATTATTTCAGAATCATATTTATTTCATTTATATTTTCTATGTTAGTTAAATAAATACTTAAAATATTCCATTTATTATGTGAAGGAATCACATTGCTTCATAGAGCCATAGTCCACCGTACACATGAACGCCGTTATCATATTCGATAAAATATAAATCATCATGTTATTTGCTATATTATAATTAAAGAATAAATAATAAATCCCAAATACCATAAATATCATATATAAATAGTATTTCCATTATTATTACCAACCTTTAAATGTGGTAGTTGAAAAATAGAGGACATCAGGTTTAGTGATGGTAGTCTGTCGTAGACACGAGCGATGATTTTTTTAATCCATTTTAAGAGGTTTGAGGAAGAAATAAAAAAACATTCATTGTTGAACATTTCCTCATATTCAGGTATTGCTTTTCAGTTTGAACCAAAGGCCTTCCATGGTTTGATTTAGTCCAAAATTATTGATTATATGATTATTGGAGGGAATTTTGTAATTGAATTTTTAATGGTTTTGACATTCCAAATATCTTGAGTGGTGTGAATAATTTAGGGGAGTGGGTGCCCTTTTATAATGGAGGAGGAGTGTTATTATTATAAATACCAAAAAGTAAACACTATTGGGATCTCTCCCTTACCTCAAGTTCCTCCAATAATGAACCATTATTTATATAATAATGTTTATGGTCTAAATATTTCCATCCAATGAGTTCTAGACATGGTTTGGGTCATTTACACGCCTTATCTTGTAAGATTAACCACAAAGTAAACTCATTTCTACCTTAATCACTATGATTTACATTAAATGTTTTTCGCTAATAACTTTGTTAAAATATTTTTTTGAACATATTATAAATTATAATAACCAGAAATATGGAATCTATTTTACCAAATTAAAATAAATTAAGTGGCATAATATAATTTAATATTTCCCCCACATATGCGGCAATAAAGTGGGATTTTAAAGTGAAAATGTTCAGAAGTTTGAAATATTTTTATATGAAAAATCAATAATAAGTTGATTAAAATGATCTAAATTATTTTAATATATGTATAATTTATTTAATTTTACTTTAAAACAAATTTAAAATACAATTTAATGTTATAAATTATTTATAAGAAAAGTTGGATTCTAGTTAAATTCAGTATCTTTCACTCTTTATCAAAAAAAGAAACTACTCAAAAAATATCAAAAATCAACCCTAATATAATTTGGAAATTATAATTTCCAAAAAAAAATTGTTTTTTCAAATAAAATTTATTAAATTGTCAAAATTTAGTTTTAAAAAAGTCTTACATCAAAAGGCATCATAAATGTCTTTTTTTGAGAAATTTAGCTTTTTATGAGAAAAATTGGATTTGTTATTATTTTATGCCTATTCAGAATATTGGATGAATTTAGAAACATAACATTGAATATATAATATATAAATTTCACTAATATCATCCAATAATAGTCAATAATTTAATTTATTATGATAAAATACCTTGGGGTTCATAAAAATAGTTTATTTATAAAAACATTTGCCTAATATTCAATTTTATTTTATATTTATTTATAATTAATTGGGTTCTGATGAATTAAAATAAAAATTTTCTTAATTTTTTTAAAACTATTAATATCCACAAATTTAATAGCTAAGTGATAATTTTCCTGTTAAATAATAATGTTAGTAGTATTTGGTAAAACTCAGCCTTGCGTGTTACACAATATTTTGAAGAAACTCATTGTTCTGTTTAATGCAAGACAAATCGGTATTTCATGCATTTAAATCTAAATAATAGATTCAATTTACATAAAATATTAATTATATCTTAAATTCTTGATATTATCTATTCCCTTCTATTCTTGGTGTTTTGTGTCACACATGAAATTGAATAAAATGTATTTTCTTTAGAATTTTTGGGTGTTACAACCAACATAAATTGAGGGTGAGAAACAAGAAATAAAAATATCAAATATTAAGAATAAAAAATAATCTCACCCTCACCTCCATCTCTCTATCATATAAATAACCCCCAATTCCTACCTTCCAATCATAACAATATAAAATCCAACCCTTTATGGTTTCAACAAATATTAAGAGAAAAAATTTCTCAAAAAGTTATGAGAAACCCATTTAAAATGACCAACTGATAAATTAAAAATAAATAAACATGGAAGGAAAAGCTTCTTTTTATATTTCAAAGATCATTTATAAAATCAAAACTGAAACATTGTACTTTTGAATCACCCCTTTAAATTCATTTATAAATCAACCCATTTTTTTTTAAAATATCATGTGGTCGAAAAAAATACATCTTTATTTATTACATGATCCAAATGTGGAAAATCAATTTAAAACAACACAATTTAGTTAAAAAATATTAAAATATTTTATCAATACTTGCAATTTCAAGTATCAAATGAAATGAAAATTGAACCTCTTATCCATTGAGAATTTAACATAATAACACTTGGGAAATTTGATTTAAAATAAAAGGACATCTTTACTAACTTCAATGTAATTTTTAAAGGAACATTAAAAACAAATTTAATCTTATCCTTAAAAATAGAAAAAAAATATTTACTGCAATGGAATCCAAGATGAAAAAACCAATTTTATTCTTGTATATTCAATAAAACAATTTAATATTATCACTTAATTATAAAAAAATGAATTTAATCCTTAAGAGGCTAATGGTTAAAAAATTAATGATTTGTACATGGGATAACATACATCAACTTAATAATGTATGGGTTAGAAATTTGAATATTGATGGGGTGGAGTATTAAGTACACAACCAATTCCCTAAACTCTAGAAATTGAAAATTAAAATTCAAAAACCTATTCTATGGTTTGGAAAAGAAGGGAAAACAACCAAGAGAGAAGAAAAAGAGTGGAGAAAATGGAGGAAAGAGATGATGAGGGTTCATACCTTGAAGATCCAAACATGAATCATGTTAAAATATCTAGTGGAGTGGAAAACTGAAGGGAGGCATATTTAGAGGACTGTGTATCAACGTATTTGTCATGAGATGAAGGGAGGAGAGGAATGTAGGGGTGACCAGAGAGAAAGAAAAAGAAGTTGTGGATAGAAAAACTTATTATAAAAATAATATTTGTAGATGTATCATTGATCTTACATATCTTGGATCCTATCAACTGATAATGGTTAGAAGGATCCTATTTTTACCATTTCATATGTTGTATGTTGATGACATTATCACCTTTTGAGAAACCTTAAGAACAAATTTGATATACATTAAAATGATTTTCAACCATTATGAGAAGGTTGTTTAGAGATATATTATCTAGAACAATTCCTTCATTATCTTTAGAGAGAGATTCATTCCATCTAGAAAAAATAATGTTTCATGATCTCTTGGACTAAAGAGAGAATTGATTCAGTTTTATTACTTGGGTTTCCCTATCTTTTAAGAGATTCCACAATCTATAGTATATCTATTCTAAAATTGTATTTCTAATGGAAATATAGAAGGGGAAAAGTATATTACAGGTAGGAAGGATTTTCTAGTCAATTCTATTATCACATTTATGTTTTTATGCCTTTTCCCTATAAAATGGCCTTTTTTATCCTGATTAACAAGACCCGAATAATGATATGAAACTTTATATAGACTATATTATTCGATGATATAAAATTGGTCACCATTTCATAGAATTAATGTATCAAACATATTGAAAAGGGTGGATTATTCATCAAGGATCTTCAGAATTTTAATAATGTTCTCCTTAAAAAATTCACCTGGAATCTTCTTATCTCCCGTTACGATGCCTTGGAATTTTTCCAGAATTAGTTCACCCATAAATTATAGAATAGGTACACCTTTTATCTATCCTCATTTATTTATCCAACCCTTAATTTTATTTATCTTATGTTAATTAAATGCCCAAAATGGTTGGTTTCCAAGTAGTATAACCTCAATTATTCGAACACCTACTAGCTGAATAGACCTTTGAAGGACCAACTTAATGGTATTTCATTATACCTACCTCTATCCATTATTGATATAAACCCAAATCCTTAGGACCTGCCTCATTTCTTACTCATGATTCTAGAATGGAATTTCAATCATATATCTATGTCAACAGGGACACACTAGTCTAAACTATCCACATCAAGGACTAATTTTACTCTATATTTTTCTGCAGGTCAAAGTGTGTGATTGAATCCACTATATCCATGTGGATCATGTAGTATAAAAAAACCTTTATTATTCCATATTAATTTACCCTTTTCTAGAAGTTATGGTGTGGGAACATACCACTTGTGGAGTAGATCAAATCTGATAGAACATCTCTAGCTTCATTTTATTCCCTATGCTTACATGAGAATGAAATCATACCAAACCCCTATATTAATTTCATATTTTTTTTAGAAATTATAGGATTATAAATATGACATCCTAAAAGTAAATGTTAGTAGGAACACCAACTTCTATGATCCAATGACTTCTATCATTATGTCTGATCTTAGTGAAAAACACTATAACCTCATACTCACAGCTTCATATGTGGTGAATTATTTTATTTTTAAGGAAGTAATGGGACCATGTTTGATAATCAGTGGACCTTTTTTTATGCGGGTGTCTCTATAATTCAAAAAAGTATCAATATGATTCAAAAAATTCATATAGATTTTATGCATAATGATACACATGATCTAATTAACTTTCACATGCTTGGTGTCACTAGAAGGGCCAAAAATATTTGGTGTTGAAGTCTATATGATGGATTCAACTGATTTCATTGTGGATTAAACTAAATATAGATGTTATGAGATGTAATGCATCAGTTCCTTCTAGATGTGGGGGTATATCTTATAACCATCATGAATTTTTCAAAGTTTTCTTCAATCAGTACATTGGAAATGGAATTGTGATTGAATTAAAGCTCTGGAATGTGATTTTTGCAGTCAAATATGCCTCTTAAATTAGGTGGAATCCTCTTTGAACTGAATCTAATTCAAATGTTATTGTTATATAACTAGAGGAAATATCATGGAATGTATCTTGTATACTCCTCCTTTAGTGGCTCTAATGGATAGTAGTTACTGATCAGACTCATCAATATGTATCACATGAATATAATGAGGGAAATTTGGTGAAAAATGATCTATCAAAAAAAGTAATTATGTATGTCAGTTCTCCATAGTCTTTTGAAACACCTATTGACTACTTATATATATTGGACTCTAATGCTAAGGGAAAACATCATACACATATTTTTAATCCACTTTATAACATCAACAATGTTTCGTTTTTATTAATAAATTTCTAGGACCAAGTCCTATTGGTGCTTGATCATTTTGAATTATTGTTTTCTAAATAGGGTAGGTTGTATGGTCTTTTTATAGTTTTCCCATACCATGCACTGACTATGTGGGTCACCCAAAATGGAATACAGAATCTGTAATGTTTTTTGGAAAGAGGTTAATAGTTATAAAAATCATGGTCAAGATGGGTGAAATGACACTAGAAAAGTGCATACCACAAAAACATATTTGGTTCATGATTAATCTTAACCATGTGTAACCCTTGCAAAACCCATAAAATTATAAAATTCTGAAAATTCAAGCTCAATCCCTCTAATTTTTTTAATAACTCCTAAATAGTATTAATTAAATAAAATAATAAGAAATATAAAAGGTCTGGGTGTGATATCACTCCCCACTATAACACTTTCTATTCCCATAAAGTCTTCAATCAAGTACCGGGAAATAAAAAAGAAACACTCAACATCATCCATTATCAAAACCATACACCTTAGATCCTCAAAAAATAGAACCAAACATTTGATGTTTTGAAACATCTACAAGTATCACACAATGAAGATCATCTGTCCTAAAAACACTAATGAAAAAGAAGATGTGTCTTGACTCTCCCAAACATTTAGAAACCTTCTAAATGGTGAAATAGAAAACATGGAATGATAAATGTACTGTCATGGGGAAATTAAGACACCCAAAAAAATGGATCCAACCCTAAATTTTTTTGAACATCCACAATGGAATCTATCACAACCATAAAAGAGACTACCAATTGGTTTTAATCTAAAATAAAAAATTTAAGAACCTAAAAAACCATAAGGAAAATACATGGTCCTTGTCCATGGGTTACTACACCAGAGAGTAACTTGAGATCTTTGTATCACGACACTAACTTATGGTAAGCCCAACCAACCCGAACTAGAAACTAGCTAGTCTATAATCTGAACTAGTTCCATCCACATCCCAACTACCCAATCACATAAACTAAGGTCCTTCCTATTTATTTATTTAAAAACCCAATCCTCAACACAAGTTCATCACATAATTAACCTCAAAAATAAATATTACATAACTATCATGATGATAAGTACAATTTTACCAATACCCATGAATATCCAAAGACAAAAAAAGGACTCCCAAGAAGAATCACCTCAAAATCTCTTAGTGAATTCATACTAACACCAGAAATCATGAAACAACCAAACATCTTATCCAAAAAATCATCTAGACAACACTTAGATAACCTTGCCCCCAAATCCTTTATAAATGGCTTGAAAAGAAATGAAATAGGTTTGTCCTTGAAATTTCATAATAAATTGGTTTGGAAATCATTGAAGTTACACACCCGATGTGTTATCCATCTTCCATCCCACTATAATTAAGGGTTTACCCATCATCGATCACCTTAACTAATCTGTTTTGGATCAGATTGATATCATGACCAAAATTTTAATGTTTTTCAGGCCAGAATAAAGATTATATAATTAAATATCTAGTTAAATTTTTCATTATAAGTAATGAGATTCCTCAAAATCATTGACATTTTTTTCGATAGAGATATTGACCCATATTGGGAAGCAAGCACCCTACTCTTTCACTAACTGCACATACTAATAAAGGATAACATACTCAAGATCTATCTATACCCATACACCCTTAATACTGAATTATAGATAAAATGACACCTTGAATTATTTTCACAACCTATCCTCACAAAATTGAGAAGGATAAAAGGACTCTCATAACATTTTACTAAGTCCAAAAAATCTGATTATAGCTGCTTTAACCAGTAAATCTTTAGAAGTGTTATGAGAGTTAATGATTCCCTAAAACCTTCCAAACTATGCTATTTATTATATCAATCCTTGAACATTTCGTGGGTAAAAGGTAAAATTTAATAAAATAAAATGGATTAAAAAATGTATAATTTTTTGAGTCCAACACACTATTTGGGGCCTAAGTAGAAATCAGAACCAAAGGGACCTCTTTCCAGTTATAAAATAAATCCTATAGAGGAAAATCTTAATAGATATGTCTTATTATATTTTCATTCACTTTTCATGGAATAATACATTTCAAAAAAACCAACCTATTTTAAAAAATGAGAAACTTGGAAAAAAATCACTTCTTTTGAAAATTAAATTAAACCACTTCATGATTTAATTTTGTGTTTAAAAATATTCACAAACCAAAAGGCCCCAATTTATTTTTCAAAAAACACTCCCAAAAAATTAAATATAAATCTAATAAATTTTTATACCATCCCATGAGGGAAAATAAATCCATACATTTGAAATTCCGATTTTCTCCCAAAAACGTTTTTTAAATCATCAAGCATAACATAATAATTTTAATCAAACTACAAACTGATCATTGAAACATATTAAAAGACCAACCATAGACCTCTTCTTATTTCCAACCTCACTAAATGAATTACAAGAACGAATTTTTATATATTTCAAACTAAATTTAGAAGTGTATCCATGATTATCTTGTACATATGGTTGAATAGCATGTTCTAAAAATTCATTAATTATGTAAACATTAATGAAACTGAACATTTGGTCTTCACAATGTTTTTTAGAAAGGTAAAAGAACCTCATGTATCGAGTATTGTCTCCATTTCAATCACAAATAAAATAATTAACCTTAAAGAAACTCAATAATACCACGGGGATCAATAAATCATCAATGATAATAAAATAAATTTTTAGACTAAAAATTTAAATCCCAAATACCCACGGTCACATAAGTGTCACCGTAATAGGTGGTGACCAAGTACCCGCTCAGAACCAACCCCAAGACTCTCAATAAACACACTAACATTATCCCCCATGACACCGAAAATAATATAAGGGCATTTCATGGACATAGAAATACACTAAAAATATTCTTTTATTATACAATATTTTCCTAAACCAGCCCGATCCATCCATCCATTGCATGACTAAGCCTACCTGCATCATACCTGATTAGGATTCATGATCCCCATGGATAACAAAAACATCACAGGAATCAAATCACTAGGGAATATTTATCCCATAAATCAGAGTCAAAGCATAATGGATTTTCTCCAAAAAATATGGCATGAACCATCTATGAGTCAAAAATAAATTTCAAAATAAAATATATAGAAATAAGTAGAAATAGATAAATATATATAAAAATTTAAACAATTTGAAAATATAATTTATAGAATAGATATAAGCTAATCGAAAAGATCATCCTCGGATTCCTTATATAGAAAAAACACCCTCTTCTCACACCCAACTCCCTCTGTAGATATAACCACCTCCAAATCACCAGGAATCCATATAACTATTACAATCCACCAATACCCATAATTGAATGATGTAAATAATTCATTTCAAGGTAACACATGGTTAGAAAATTTATGAATGAAAAGGGGGTATGAACATCCTAAAAAATAATTTATAAAGAACATTAGATGATGCAGTTAAATAAAACTAACCTCTAAAGACTAATTCAAACAACACTACCAAGATTCTACATTAGAAAATATAAGAACCAAAAACAGAAATATAATAGTCATGAGAATAAAAATTCTCAGTAGGCCATCACCCAAATTCCACATGTCAAATTTTAATTAATGATCTATTTTTATCATGTTTGAAATACAAAAAAAAAGAATATGTTTCTCTTTATTAATTACATTTAAAATCAATAACACATTTTAATGAATTTATAATATTTATTCATTATTTTTCTTAAATGGACACAATCACTTGTAATGTTTTTATTTAAAAACACACACGCCTTAAAAATCTAACTATTCTTCATTTAAAACAACATTTTAATAAAATAACCCTTTCTCAAAATGCTTCCACAATTATTTTAGAAAATTACACTAACATAGTATAAATAAAGAAAAATTATAAGGCACCATATAATAATATCAAATAATGATAAGAAATGGGAGAAGTTAATGAAGTTAGGAACAAAAAAAGTAATAAAATTAGATGATGTAGAAATAAGTCAAAGAGATCCCTTATTCAAATCCATAGAACAAATAAAGAATGTTTTTGGTCCTTTTCCTAGGTCATAATGTAAGACAATGCTAGGATTTACCAAAATATAGAACAACGTGTCATCCTATGGTACATTATAATACAACCCATCTAAGGATCCTACACTCCCTTATCTGGGACCACTACTCCACTATCCATGGAACATATCACAACTAGGGTGGGGAACTAGTAGTTTGAGACTACCAAGTGTGAAATAAATATATACATTCCACCTATCCTTAGGTTCCCATTGAAAAAAAATGTGGGGGTGATAAATAATCAATAAACACATCCTGTAATAAGCATAAACAATAATATCACCCTCACCTCCATCTCCCTCACATACAAATTTTCCTAATATACACCATCAAATATTATTAATATAAATTTCATCCCTCAATGAGAAAAAAATATATAATTTTCAATAAGGGATTCACAAAAATTAAAAAACCGATTTAAATGTAAAAAATGAACCTTTAAAAATAAAAAGACTTGGAAGGCCAAGTCACTGTTCACATTTCAAAATCATATATAAATCTAAACTTTAAACATATATATTTATAATAACCCTTTGAAATTCATTTAAATATAAACCCATTTTAATTGAAATTATCCGTGGTTCCAAAACACCACCCCATGTTTATTTCACAACTAAAATATGCCATAGAAATTTCATAAAAATAATTATTAAATCTTTTATCCATAATTAGAATTTCAAGTATCACTTGAAATCCCAAATAAAAATTAATTCCAAAGATAATTTACATTAATAATATTTTCTAAATTTTACATTAAAGGCAAGGAAATATTAAATGACTTATATTTAATTTTTTAAGGCCTATTACAGAAAATCTAGATTTAATCCTACCCTTATAAATTGGAAAATCTTTTGATTCAAATGGGAACTAAGATTAAAATAGATTTTTATTCATTTAAATTAAATAAAAAAAACTTCTTATTATAATTTAATAAGTAAAACATTAATATAGACCTCATGTAATCAATGGTTCAAAAATTAATGTTTCGGACATCAGATAACCAACCTCAAATCGATGTAGGATGGTCTGGAACATCAAATACAAGTAGATTGAAGTCAAAAGAATAAAATGCACCCCAGAACTCAATAAATCATAAATAAAAAGTAAATCCCTTATTCAAGGGTTTTTCCATGAAAGGAACCTGACCAAGGGAGAAGAATAGGAGTGGCGAAAGGGAGGAATGAGAGGAGAAGGGTTCATATCTTAAAGTTACAACCCTGAATTGTATGCAAATTTCCAAGGGAGAGGGAGACCATTGAGAGGTGTCTATAAGGAAGGGGTTCATATTGGGGTTCATGTAATTAAGGGAGGGGATAGGATAGTGGAAACTAACGTGATGGGGGAAAATAGGATGATAAAAAACCATTAATAATAAAAATAATAAATTTGTTTAAACATGGAATGTTCATGGTCTTCGAAAGGTTTTCCAAAACTGTATACTAACCGTGTGGGTCACTCCAAAGGGTAAACCAAAGGAAAATGGTATTTTAAGGAGAGGTTCATGATTAGAAAAACCATGATTGGGTCATGTGATATGAAACTAGTAATGTGTATGCCCTAAATTCACAGTTGAAACATGGTAACTTCTAACTATGTTCTACCTTGAAAATTGAAAAATTATTTAAATTCAATAACAATCTTCAAAATATTTAAAATTCTTCAAATTAATATTAAATAGAATAAAATAAAGATAAAAATAGACTATTGTGTGGTTCAAAATATGTTAATATCTATATTATTTATTTACCAATACTTCCTAAACTCTATTAGGATATAAAGAAATGTTAAATTTGTTACATTAACTAAATATAACTTTTTTTATTTCTCTTTATGAAGATTATCCTAAAGAAATTTTGGATAAAAGTGAAATTCACTTTTAATTTTGACTGAAATAATATTTTATTTGTTATACTTAAACATCCCTATGTCAAAATATACTCTAATTAGTTTCTTTGAAACTATATTCTTTTTCATAATATCATGGTAATATACATAAACTATTTGTTGTTATTTAACACCACATATTTCCTTTTTAGTGGGAATATTTAGTAAATATATTATTATATCTTTATCATATATGATGTTCTATATGTTTAATGATTTTTTTGGAAGGAATATTTTATTATTTAGAATAAGCAATTGACGGGTGGTTAAATCAAGTCCCTCATATCTTAACAAATGTCAGGGATCAAATATTTATCCTAGATAAAACTACATTTATCCTTGTATCCTTTCTAAAAATGTTATATAATATAATGAATTGTAAACCATATAAATAAAAAACAATATCTCATATTGTTCATAACAAATTTTTTTTAATAGAAAACATATCATATCATATTTAACAAATTATCAAACTACACATATTTGTCAATGAAATCCATCAATGATTTAATCATTTCTCTACATTCTACTCCAATATTTAGAATCCCTTTATTTCTTCATATAAATACATGCTATAATATCTATAAATTATTCCTTGATTTAAAAATATTACACATTTAAAACACTTTAAAATTATATATTTGGTATCATATATATAGAATTACAAACTATAGTAACCCAGAGCCAGTGTTCACTTTATTTGATAGGTACAAGATTTAAATGATCTCACTAAAAAGTATTGATAAGTTTAGTAGTCTGGAAGAACTAGGTACATTCATGATTCCCATATTATATTTGAAATATAAAATATATAGTATAAAAAAGATTCTAACATTCCTAATATTATTATTAATTTCAATATTCATACATTGGTGGAAATAAAAAAATAATGGGTGAGCTCAAATACTTGGTAAGGGGTACGTAAAAAGGAGAGATTCATGAATAAATCATGCATAATCAATATGTAAAGGTAAATAAATAAAAACACATCCCATTTAGTAAATAACTTGAGTATTAAATGCATACATGGATAATATAAGTTCATTATTAACATGGATAATATAAACTAAATTCTCGATAAAATAAAATTCTTAATATTATACATCATGATATCATAAATCATGATATATATACCATTAAATCCTTGGACCAAGATAATTAAATCGATTGATAGGTATACACTAGAAACCCATTTAATTTGGCTAAAAGATTTATCTCATGATACAAGTTTATGCATTGAGGGGAAATCTATAACTAGGAACCACCCACCACTTTGTGTCCAATATATTACTCATATATTGAATGATGAACTTAATTCCTAAATTATATTCCTTTTCAAAAAATGTATGTATCGTATAAATAATACAGATTATCAATATTTCCCCAATCAATATAATAAATTTCAAAGTAAAACATAATATTTAGAAATGATATAAGTTTAAGAGATTATCTTATACATGATACAGAGGATAAGAATATTGAAGATAAATAAAATTTACAATGATCAAAAGAAAGTGAAATTTTTAGGAGAAAGTTAATGACTAAAAAACTGACATGTGATAAAAGATATCTACCAATTCATCTGAAATATATGTTTCATAATAAAATCATGTACTCTTGAGAAATGGAAAAGAAATATTAAAATATCATTAATTAAAGAGTTTTATTTTAAAAACCATTGAAAAATGAAAACGTCCAGAAAAATATAAATTACTTAAAATGGTTATAGTGGTGATAAATTTTTTAACATGACATACATTAAAAAGAAACATTCTTTTTGACTTTTTTATAAAAGAAAATTTTGAATGAATTTTTTATAAAAAATAATAATAATTAATTTAAAACATTTTTAAATTCATTTATAACTCAAAATTTTCTTAATAAATAATTTTATAAAAAAAGTACTTTTGTAAAACAATTTGGAAAAATATAGGCATGGAAGAAAAATATATGCGATCAAAATTATAAATAATATCCAATTTTATTTCAAAATCTATATTTATCGATTCCAGTTACAAAGTGAGAAATATTGTGAAGAAAATATAGAAACTCTATATATATCTAGATAATTTTGAAATATATGGAGTTTATTAAATATACATTATAATATTTCTTCATTGAAAATAAAGGAAATCCAAAAAAATGGGATTATAAAATACATCCCTACCTCTTTCATAACTTTTAAATTATAACCCCTTGAAATAGTGAAAATTAATTTAAAATTATATTTTCATGAATATTTTCATATTAATGCTAAGTATTTCAAATTGGTTGTATATACACCCCATAAAAATAAATTAGTGCATAATACCAAATATGTCTCAATGAAGTTGAAAGTGAAATGAAATCCCTAACGTCAAGATAGAATTTCCTTGTAGGTTCTGAAAAATCATTTATAATAAATTTTAACTTCTTATAATTACGTAAAAATTAATTATTAATATCTATATTATCATATATGATCAATTAATAACATTTTATGAACCATTTTTAACAATAATTTATTATTATCATTAATTCATGTGTTAACTACTTTGTTTTTCATGTATGTTTGGATTCATTAGTCTCATTCTTTTCCAATTGAAAATGTTTCCATAATATATATAATTTTATTCAATATGTAAATATATTATATATTTAATATATATTTATATATATTTATTTTTATCAAAAAAATAGAGATAAAAATGAATTACCCTATTTCTAGGGATAGTCGGGTGTACTTACACATGAATATTGATTTAACTTTTCAAAATATTGAAATAATGGAATGTAAATAACAATTAACCTTTAAAATATAATTTTAATATTATATAAATCTTATATATTCATTAAATATATCTTTATTACTATCAATGTAAAGTGGAAATGAAAAAGTGATCACATTGCTTCGTGGAGGTGGTAGTCCACATGCACGTACTAGCATCATTATTTTCTTCCAGTCAATTGTAATGTAAGATGGTAGATATACTATTATAATTATATAAGTATAATTATGTCATAAATATCATATATATTCATTATTTCTATCAATATGACTAAAAATGAGTGGCAGTGATGGAAAACAGGTCACACGGGTTCACACGGTGGTAGTTTGTCGTACACATGAGTGATGGTATTATTTCCCCTTTCATGGAGAAGAAGATTGATAAATATTATTCAAAAAACATAATAAAATAAAATTATATCGAATATAAAAGTTTTATTATATTGTAATTATTAGTAGATAATTGAATGTGAGAAAAGAATTAGTAAAAAAAGAAAGAGCTTGGTTAAGATGATTACATTCTCTAAGAGGGACCTCCTTTAGATATCTTATTAGGGACACTAGGGTTAGCCTTTTTGGAATAAAAATACACATCAAATGTGGATAAGTATTTTTGAAGATAATTTGGTTGGGTGTTTTTTATATGGGTTTCTCAATGCGGTGTAATAAAAACAGATTAGGAGTGTCCTTTTATATTTGAGGGGTGGGGCGATATTCGAATTTCTTAAAGCATTAAAATAATATAAATTCTGTCACGACCCATCCCCCGGGGCCAGTATCATGACTACCCCAAGCCCTCCGTCTATAGGCCAGGGGCTGGAGACTAGCACCAAAGGCATAAATCCATAAACTGGGAAGGCATTTCCTTTATAACTGTAAACAATCGCATCAGAGTACAGAACTGGAAGTAAAACACTAAGTAAAACTGTATACAAAAGAAGTGATAGAAAGAAAAAGGGGCCAAAAATACAAGCCCAACAGGAAAGTACAAGTACAACTAAAAGCAAGTACAACTGAAGAAAAGTAAAGAAGCTACTGGGTCATCCTTCGGGGTTCCTACCTGAAGGGTAGGTACAAATGGCCTCTTTAGCACTCCACATCCGTCTATCTCCTCCGTGCACCGTCACACTGTGTGATCCACCTATGGTAACCATCCAGTCCTTCTAATCTCTTCTTTAGTCAGCGTTTTCTGTCGTCTACAACCAACACAACGAGGTGCAGGCATAGAGTGTGCAGGGGTGAGTATAACGATACTCAGTAAGGACCTCGAGACCCTCAAGGTCTCACTAAATCCAACAAGGATAAACCAAAAATTAAAAAATCAACAGATAACCATTACTTAGGTATCTTCCCATACATATACCAAAGTTATCTAGTAACCCATCTTGATCATGAGGAAAACACAAAATTTGTTGACTCAGCTCAAACCAAGATTTTTATTAATATGAACCCTCAGCTACTGGAGAACTCATCCTCTATCAAGTACAGTGGGACTACCGTGTCACACAGTGGTGCTTCCCACTAACTTGGACTACTAAGGTACTCCTCCTGTCGAGTACTGTGGATCTACTGCGCTCACACAAAGGCACTCTCCACCATGGGTCTTCTACGCTCACACAATGGCGATCCCCGGGTAGCCTTCTGAGGTACTCCATGTGTCGAGTACCGTGAGTCTGCCGCGCGCACATAGAGGTGCTCCCCACCGTGGGTCTACTGTGCTCACACAGTGGTGATCCCCACTGGTCTAGTCGAATCACTCCGAGTCAAATCAGTCAGCAGTCGTCAAGTCTTATCCAGCTATTAGGTTCCCGAAAAAATGCCTGCTCTTCTCTGGAAGATCTGACCCACAGGATACTGGTCGATACTCCAACTGTCATGAAGTCCTACTTAGAAGTATCTCAAAGGTCATCCATGTCATAGGGGTCTCAACGCAACAGACGACACATCAATCAGACGCCCGGTCTGTTAGTTATTAGCCTTTTAGTCCCAGGGGCCCAGTTGGATTCGTGTATGATCCAACCTGACCATATCTCAACTATACCCTGATCTCCAGTGGGGTATTCTCAAGGGGCGGCTTCACTCCAAGAATACCGGTGCCTCTAATGGTTCATCAAACGGATATCCAGTGCTATAGATATGGCCCATGAAAGTAATGGGTCAGTAATGGGCCTGGGTCCGGTCCGACACGGTTAGACCGACTCGGCCCAACTCAGTCTGGGCCGACCCAGTCTGGGTTGACATAGTTAGTCCTGCTGGGTCTGACCCGGCCCATTGGGCGGGTCATCACGTTATGTTTTGGCCCGGTCCGCTGGGCCCGGCCTAGAGGTTACCCCGTAGGCGGTTCAACCCCAAGGCTGGGGCCGGTTCATCCAGCGCCACGAGGGGCACGGCTCGAGTGACTCGGCCTGGGAGGTCGGGCTGTTCGGGAGACCAGCGGGCAGGCCGTGCGGACCATGGGCTGGCCGTAGGTGCGCCGGGTAGGGCCCGACAGGGGCTAGGTCGGCCGTGGGGGAACCGGAAGGGCACCAGGGAGGTCGTGGGGGCGCCGGGTAGGGTGCGGCAGCGGACGGGTAGGCCGTGAGGGCGTAATTAGGGTTCCGGGCAGGGCACGAGGGCGCCGGAGGGCCACGGGAAGGCGGGCCACGCACCGTGCAGGGCGTCGAGAGGCTGCGGGCAGGCGGGCTGTGCTCTGGGAAGGGCGCCGGGAGGCCGCGGGCTACGTGACGGGTAGGGCACTAAGAGGCCACGATTAGGCAGGCCTTCGGTGGTTGGATGGAAGCTTCTGTGTGCCACGGGGGTGGTGCGATTCGAAGAGGCCACGGGTAGCGCGACCTTCATCATTGCTGCCTTCATCGTCGTCGCCTCATCGCCATTCCATAGAATGCCACAAGAAATAAGAATCGACGGAGGATGTCAGGACATGTTAGGTTGGCCCGCATCCTCTGCGTTTAAAGTGATATAAATTGGTTCATTGAAAAAGGAAAGATGAACATCAATTATTTAGAACCACGCAATGATTTCTTTTCAAACAATGATGAGAAAATACAGGGGATAAAACACAAGGTAAACCCCCTACCTTTGATTCGTTGATCGACGTTCGTCCTTCATTGATGGTGTTGCAGAAAGAAGACAATTAAGTTCTTCGTTTGCCGTGTACATCACGCACTCCAATCCCCGAGCTGCGTCGGCCATGGAAGACACTCCACGTCGGTAGGATCCGAGGGAGGAAGTCGAAGAAGGTTATTGGCGGCGTTCTTCGCATTCTTCGTTCTACGTCGGGAGAACTTCTTTTCTCCCAAGCTCTCCTCTCAAGCTCCCACCAAATAAGAATTGGCAAGCCAAAAGTAATATAAGTTATCTATTCTTTTATTGGAACAACAATTTCAAAATGGAGAAATAAATTAAGATTCTCCCCTTCATAAATTACATGCTTAGGCTCAATTGATTAACGGGGAGGTCAAGAGGCTCCCCTTAATTAAATTACATGCATTGGCACAATTAATTAAAAAGGGAAAGGTGACACCATTTAATGGTAGAGGAGGTCAAGGGACACCCCCCTCATTAATGAGGGGAGTTGGGAGATTTTCCTCCCTCCCATTAATTGGAGGGTTTTAGTCTCGTGTGGTCCCCATGACGTAACCTATCACAGGAGGTTATGTTCAGGTGGGCCCCACCACCGTAACCTCTCATGGGGGGTTGGGTGTGGCGGTCCCACCTCCAACTCCCAAGTTGAGGTTTTAACCGACTACCACTCACCTGGAAGCTTAAAATAAAATAAAGTCTTGTACACTTTATTTAATTTTTTTTTATGAAAATCCAAAAACTAAATTTTATTCTCAACCATCCACCATCGAGGTGAAAGTCTTCTTAAGAGAATACCGGCACTACAAGTTCAACGGTGCCCTCTGATTTCAATTCCAAGCACCGGTTCAAAAGTAATAAAATCTCGCTCGTACGTTTACTAAAAATACCTGAACAAAACTTCATAAAGTGATTCAAGGCACACCGGGCCTCGAAGTCAAGCCCCATAAATTTTCATGGACTCATAAAAATCCCATGTATTTAAGAAAAAAATTTCCACTGAATTTCCAGGTGTTTACATTCTCCCCACCTCAGGGCTTTATGTCCCTATAAGCTACAACTTGAACTATGGGAACAAATGGGGGTACTGAGCACGCATCTGAGCCTCCCGCTCCTATGTGCTCTCATAGAGGTTCCCATGCTACCAACGTATGCGTACCAGAGGTATCAACCATCCACGTAGGACCCATTCCTATCGATCCTCAATATCCACTAGAACCTCTGTAAAAGTCGCACCATCGTCGACATCCAGCTCTCTATGGTCGATGATGTGGGAAGGGTCGTGCACGTATCTCCTCAGTTGAGATACGTGGAAGACATCATGAACCCGATGCAACTTAGGTGGAAGAGCTAAGCGGTAAGCCACCTCGCTTACTCTGCTGAGGACCTAGAACGGTCTGATGAATCTCAGAGATAACTTTCCACCTCAGCCAAATCTCTATAGACCTCAACGAGGCGAGACCCGTAGAAAGACGTGGTTGCCATCCTTGAACTCCAGAGGTCTCTGTCTCCTGTCAGCATACAAAATCTACCTGCTCAGTGCAGTTTTCATCTGCTCTTGGATGATCTTCACCTTCTCCGTAGTTTCTCGTACCTTCTCTGGTCCTACTAGTACTGACTCCCCAGGGTCAGTCTAGCATAAGGGTGATCTGGAAGGTCACTCATACAAGGCCTCAAAAGGTTCCATCCCTATGGTGGAGTGATAGCTGTTATTGTAAGAAAACTCCACCAAAGGCAAGTGATCCTCCTAGCTACGACCCAAGTCGAGGACACATGCACGTAGCATGTCCTCGAGGTTCTGAATGGTCTGCTCAGTCTGACTATTTGTTTGAGGATAGAAGGCGGTTCTCAAGCGAAGCTGTGTTCCTAAAGCTTCTTGCAACCCCTTCCATAGCCAGGAAGTAAACCGTGAATCATGATCAGAGGAAATAGAAGAAGGTACTCCATGTAGTCGCATAATCTCTTGCATGTAAAGGCATCCCAATCTCTTTACTGAAACCTGTTCTCTGATCGGTTGGAAGTGGGTCGACTTGGTGAGTATGTCGAAAATCACCCAAATCATGTCGTGACCCCTGGATGTACGTGGAAGACTCATCACGAAGTCCATGGATATCCCATCCCACTTCCACTCTGGGACCTCTAAAGGTTGAACCAAGCCTATTGGTACTTGGTGCTCTGCCTTCAGTTGCTGACAAGTGAGGAACCATGAGACAAACTCTGCTACTGCCTTCTTTATACCTGACCACCAGTGCTGCCATCGAAGGTCCTAGTACCTCTTCTCCACTCCTAGATGTACCGCTAGAGGGTATGTGTGTAACTCCCTCAACAATTCCTCATGAAGTTCCACTGGTTCCATGGTACGCCCTATTAAGAGGATGACGTGCTCCCCACATTCAAAAAATTTATCAGGTGCCTGCCCTGTGGATATTTGAGTACGTCGCATCTTGCAGTCAGCATCCCCATGTTGTGCCTCCATGACTCGCTGAAGAAGAGGGGGAGTGACTATAAGAGACTGTAGAAAGGCTGATACGTCTCTATCCACAAAGGATATCTATAAATCATCCAGGTGCTCTGTCACCTCTCCTAGAAGATGTATACCAGTCCTCCTGCTGAGCGCATCTGCAACAATGTTTCCCTTCCAAAGAGTATAGACTATCTTAAAGTCATATTCTGGGAGGAACTCAAGCCAACGTGGCTATCTCAGGTTCAGGTCCTTCAGAGAGAAGATATACCTGAGACTCTTGTGATCATAGTTCATGGTAAAACACTGGCCCATCAGATAGTGCCACCACATCTTCAAGGAGAAGACCACTACTGCTAACTACAGGTCATGGGTAGCGTAGTTCTTCTCATACTGTCTCAGCTTCTGAGAACCATAAGCAATCACTGCTCACTCCTGCATCAGGACACACCCAAGTCTCGTCCCTGATGCGTCACATTAGACTACGTACCCTACACCCTCATCTGGAAGCCTCAAGATGGGGGCACTATTCAGCCTCTGCCTCAGCTCCTGAAAGATCTTATAGCATCTCTCCGACCACCCAAATGGTTTCCCCTTCCTCGTAAAGTCTGATAGTGGTGCTGCCACTTTGGAGAAGTCTAGAACGAACCTCCGATTGTATCCATCCAAACCCAGGAAACTACGTACCACCGTCAAACTTTTGGGTGGCTACCAAGAAAGTACCAGCTCGATCTTTACTAGATCCACTGCAACTCCAGCCTTAGAGATGACATGTCCCAAGAAGTGAACCTATAGAATCCAAAACTGGAACTTCGCGAGCTTACCATAAATCTAGTGCTCTCGGAGTGTGTATAGTACTACCTAAAAATGGTAGGCAT
Source organism: Viscum album (assembly GCA_963277665.1). NCBI lineage: Eukaryota > Viridiplantae > Streptophyta > Magnoliopsida > Santalales > Viscaceae > Viscum > Viscum album. Next base: position 324,632,365 of record OY728132.1, read on the forward strand.
GCTCCACCTCAGAAGTCGAGTAGATCAGAATGTCATCGATGAAGACTACAACAAAGCGATCGAGGTAAGGTTGGAAGATCCTGTTCATGAGACTCACTAACACTGCTGGAGCATTGGTTAAGACTAAGAGCATAACCAAAAACACATAGTGGTCGTAACAACACTTGAAGGCTATCTTCTAGACATCCTCATCTCAAACTCTCAGCTGGTGATAGCCTGGTCTGAGGTCTATCTTCGAGAACCACCGTTCTCCCTTCAATTGGTCAAAGAGATCGTCAATCCTCGGGAGTGGGTACTTATTCTTTACAGTCACCTGGTTCAGGTGACGGTAGTATACATAGAGCCTCAAGATCCCATCCTCCATCTGGGAAAACAGAATTGGGGCTACTAAGAGAGAAACCCTGGGCCGGATGAATCCCTTCCCCTACAAGTCCTCTAGAAGTATTCGTAGCTCACGAAGCTTAGCGGGAAATATCCGATATGCTGAAGTAGAAATTTGTGCCATCTTGGGGTACAAGTCAATGTAGAAGTCCACCTATCTGCAAGGAGGTAGTCCTGGAACATCGTCTGGGATAACATCAGTGTACTGGTCCACCACTACAGGATAATTCGGACTCTCCACATCAACTGCTCTGAGTGTAAGGCAAGCCAACTGGTGAGTGATCGACTGCACCCTCTTTCGTGTAAGTCTGTCCTGTACTGCAAGGGCTCCCTTCTTTCCGGTGAAGGTAAACCTGGTCCCATCCATGCGGAAACACCGCACTTTTTTCCTAATACAGTCAATCTAAGCATGAACTGTAGATAACCAGTCCATACCCAAGATGGCGTCGTAAGGCCTCGACGCCACTACTAAGAGATCCCAGCCAAAGCCCTCATTTCCTAGAGTAACCTCGTACTACTGGAACCAATGCTTAATCGTAGAATCTACTCTTGTAGGATCCTCTAGCCGTAAGGACCGAGCCAACGGCTCTGTCAGATTCTCTGAGCTTCGAACAAGACATGTGGAAATGAAAGAGTGACTGGAACATGTGTCTATAAGAACTGAAGCTAAGGTGGAGTAGACACAGATCATACCTCTAATAATCCATGGAGCACCATGATCGTAGGCCTCAGCTACCTGAAGTTGATCTCTCCCTTGTCCAACCGCTCCCTGTGGTCGGGGTGGACCTCCTGGTGGTGGTGGTGGTAACACCTCGTAACGTTGTCCACCGCCAGCTGCACATCCAGCTCCTCTGAAACGTCTGCCTCCTCCCTGCAGACCACCTCAATCGAACCTCTGCCTCTACCTGGGAGGTCCCTCTACTGTCTGTTGATCACTTGAATGGAGGGTCGGACAGTCACGAGCCATTGACCTTGCCCGCCGCACGAGTAACACTACCTGCTACTGGCATGTGTGTATCTGCTCCATGTTCCCAACACAACCTATTCTAAGTCATGCGGTCAACCACTTGTAGGTCTAGTCCTCTTGGACCTCTGTGACATCTGTCTACTGCTAGCTGCAGAAGACTCCACTGCGTGTCAACTATTAGTGGGTCTCGCTACTAGTGACTGCTCAACAAGGAAACTCTCCACTAAGAGGGATCTCTCTAACAACCCTGCTTGCGTTGGGATGGTGAGGGAGATCATCATAGCTCTGATCTCTCGCCTGAGACCCTGCTCAAAGGTCCGGGCACTAAAGAATGGGTCCCGAACCATATCTGTGGAGTATAGTGAGAGGTCGGTGATCCTCGCTGAGTATGGTGCTACTATCATGCTTCCCTCCTACAGGTAAAGTAGCTCCTGTATCCACACCGCAAAAAGGGTGGCTAGTACATACTCCTCCAAGAACAGGCTCTCGAAGTCTACCCAGAGTAGGGTTGCCACATCATGAACCTAGAGCATCAGGATCCACCATCTTCCTACTGCTGCCTGAAGGAGACTTGATGCAAGGATCAACATGAAGTATTCTGGTGCCCCTACTAGCCTGAAGACTCTCACCATAGCCTCCAGCCAATCCTCAGCCACATCTGGGTCCATCTCTCCCCTGAACCTCGGTAGCCTCTGGCACTGGAAATTGTGAAACACACTCAAGTGGCGTGCATCGTCTACTACTGGGGTGGTGGCAACGATGGCCCAATGGGAAGTAGTACTACTGGTGCCTCTGTTGGTAAAGGGCCCTGCACTGAGGCCTCGTCGCTCGGTGGGCTGTCAGTACGTACGAATCTCGGGTCTCTGACTGGTCATCTGTGGGGAGGCATCCTAAAACAAACATATATGAAATGGTCACAAGATTATTCCTAGTGAGCTGACCTAGTTGAGTTGACTTAAAGAAAAACTTTTGAAAACACACATGCAATCACTGTATTCGTGCATTGAGTTGGAAATCAGAAGTCAGGGTCCTGTTGTATGGATAAGTCGACCACCCGAACCAACAATGGAATCCCTAAACTGAAAACAACACTTAGTACCCTTAAAAATATTTTTTCATAGAAAAGAAAGATCAGATTTCTAAGTTATGCGGTAGAACCGACTCCTCTGATACCAATTTGTCACGACCCATCCCCCGAGGCTAGTATCGTGACTACCCCAAGCCCGCCATCCATAGGCCAGGGGCTGGCGACTAGCACCAAAGGAATAAATCCCTAAACTGGGTAGGAATTGCCTTTATAACTGTAAACAATCACATCAGAGTACACAATTGGAAGTAAAACACTATGTAAAACTACATACAAAAGAGGTGATGGGAAGTAAAAGGGGTCAGAAATACAAGCCCAATAAGAAAGTACAAGTACAACTGGAAGAAAGTACAACTGAAGAAAAGTAATGTAGCTACTGGGTCGTCCTTCGGGGTTCCTACCTGAAGGGTAGTTACAGAGGGCCTACTCAGAACTCCACATTCGTCTGTATCCTCCGTGCGTCGTCACACCATGTGATCCAGCTCCGGGTACAGTCCAGTCCTGCTACTCTCTGCCTCAGTTAGCGTTGTCTGTCGTCTGCAACCAACAAAACAAGGTGCGGGAATAACCCGTGTAAGGGTGAGTATAATGATACTCAGTATGGACCCCGATACCCTCAAGGTCTCACTAAATCCCACAAGGATAAACCAAAAAGTATGAAATCAATGGATAAAAATCACTTAGGTATATTCCCATACATATACCTAAGTTATCTAGAAACCTATATCAATCATGAGGAAAACAAAAAAAGTCATTGACTCAGATCAAACCATGATTTTTATTAATCTGAACCCTCGAATGCTGGAGGACTCCTCCTCTATCAAGTACAGCGGGCCTACCGTGTCACACAGAGGCGCTTACTACTAACTTGGACAGCTGAGGTACTCCTCCTGTCGAGTACCATGGATCTGTTGTGCTCTCACAGAGGCGCTCTCCACTGTGGGTCTGCTGTGTTCACATAGAGGCATTCCCCTAGTAGCCTGCTGAGGTACTCCACGTGTCAAGTACCGTGGGTCTTCCATGCTCAAACAGAGGCACTCTCTACTATGGGTCAACTACGCTCACACAGTGGTGCTCCCTACTGGGCTAGTCGAATCACTCCGAGTTGAATCGGTCAGCAGTCGTCAAGTCTCATCCAGCTACCAGGTTCCTACAAAAATGGATGCTCATCTCTGGAAGATCTGCTCCACAAACTACTGTTCAATACTCAAACTATCACGAAGTCCCATGTAGAAGTATCTAAAAGGTCTTCCACGTCATAGGGGTTTTAACCCAACAGACGATGCATCAATCGGATGCCCGGTCTGTTAGTTATTAGCCTTTTAGTCCAGGGGGACCGATTGTATTCGTGTATGATCCAACCTGGACATATCTCAACTATACCCTGAACTCTAGTGGGGTATTCTCAAGGGGATGGATTCACTCCAAGAATACTGGAGCCACTGAAGGTTCTTCAAATGGATTCCTGTTACCAAAGATATAGCCGAAGAAGGTAATGGGTCAGTAATGCGCCTGGGTCTGGTCCGACCCAGTCTGGGTCGACCCGGTTAGTCTTTGTGGGTCTGACCTAGCTCTTTGGGTAGGTTATCCCGCTATGTTTTGGCCCGGTCTGTTGGGCAGGGCTCAACAGACTGCGAAGGCGGTCCGGCCTGGAGGTCGCCACGTAGTCAGCTCAGCCCGAAGGGTGGGGCCGGTTCAGCCAGCACCACGAGGGGCGTGACGCGGGCGACTTGGCCCAGGAGGTCGGGCCGGTCAGTACACCAGCGAGTAAGATACGTGGAGTGTGGGCTGGTCGCGAATGCCTGGGGTTGGGCGCGGTAGGGGCTTGGCAGGCCGCAGGGGTAGTGACAGGGCGCCTGGCAGCCGGCAGGGGTGCCGTATAGGGTGCCGGGTAGGTAGCGGCAGTGGCGGGGCATGCCGCAGGGGCACTGGGCGGGGCGTGGGGGTGCCGGGAAGGCCGCGGGGGCGCCATTAGGGTGCCGGGCAGGTTACGGGGGCGCCGGAGGGCAATGGGTAGGCGGACCGTGCGCCGAGAGGCTGCGGGTAGGCGGGCCGGTGGGGGTCGTCCGGAAGCTTCGGAGCGCCACCGACGCGATTTGTAGAGGCTACGGGTAGCACGCCCTTCATCTTTTCCACCTTCGTCGTCATCGTCTCATCACCAACCCGTAGAACGCCACAAGAAAGAAGAATCGACAGAGGTTGTCGGGGCATGTTAGGTTGGCCCACATCCTCTGCGTTTAAAGTGATATCAATTGGTTCATCGAAAAAGGAAATATGAACATCAATTATTTACAACCACACAATAATTTCTTTTCAAACAATGACATGAAAAGAAAAGGGATAAAACACCAGGTAAACCACTTACCTTTGATTCGTCGATCGACGTTCGTCGTTCATTGACGGTGTTGCAGAAAGAAGATGATAAAGTTTGTCATTCGCCACGTTCATCACACACTCCCAACCCCGAGATGTGTTAGCCGTGGAAGACACTCCACATCGGTAGGATCTGAGGGAGGAAGTCAAAGAAGGTTGTTGGCGGCATTATTCGCATTCTTCGATCTTCGTTGGGTGAACTTCTTTTCTCCCAAGCTCTCCTCTCAAGCTCCCACCAAATGAAAAAGTTCCAAGCCAAAAATAATATAATTTATCTATTATTTTATTGTCACAAAAATTTCAAAATATAGAAATATATTAAAAGGCTCCCCTTAATATATTACATGCATTGGCGCAATTGATTAATGGGGAGGTCAAGAGGCTCCCCTTAATTAAATTACAAGCATTGGCGTAATTAATTAAAAAGGGGAAGGTGGCACCAATTAATGGTAGAGGTGGTCAAGGGACTTCGCCCTCATTAATGAGGGGAGTTGGGAGATTTCCCACCCTCCCATTAATTGGGGGGTTTTAGTCTCGTGGGGTCCCCATGACGTAACCTCTCACATGAGGTTATGTTCGGGTGGGCTCCACCACCATAACCTCTCATAGGGGGTTAGGGTGTGGCGGTCCCACCTCCAACTCCCAAGTGGAGGTTTTAACCAACAACCACTCGCTTGATAGCATAAAATAAAATAAATTGTTCTACACTTTATTTTATTATTTTTTTTATGAAAATCCAAAAACTAACTTTTCTTCTCGACCATCCGCCGTCGAGGTGAAAGTCTTCTTAAGTGAATACCAGCGCTGCGAGTTCAACGGTGCCATCAGATTCAAATTCCGAGCACCTTTTCAAAAGTTATAAAATCTCACTCGAACATTTACTAAACGTACCCAAAAAAAACTTCAAAAATTGATTCTGGGCACACCGGGCCTCGAAATCAAGCACCGTAAATTTTCACGGACTCGTAAAAATCCCATGTATTTATGAATAAAATTCCCACGGAATTTCTGGGTATTTAAAAATTATTTCTCATGTAAAAATAGAAAAGGTGATATACATAGGATATAAGATGATTATGATTTTAAATAATATCATAAAATAAAATTTTTGTTGATTTTGTTGATTTTTCACCCATATCTCTTTATTTTAACCTCTTATTACTCCTTTTGACAGTTACCATGATAAAAAAGTAATTTGTAAACTATAGGGGCCATGAAAGTTACAATAAAAGAATAAATTCACATAAATAGGAAAGGGATTATTTTTTAGAACACATTATATATCCCTTTTCTTAGTTCAATATTTTTAATTTTTTTTTAATTTAATAATTTTTTTAAAAAATATCATTAATTTCATTTTTGACACTATTTATTTAATTTCAATTTATAAACATCGAGGAAAAAATGTAATTAAAATAAAATCCTTTAAAAAATATCTATTATATTATATTATATATATTTAATTCTTGTAATAGGATAAATTTTCCAAATGTTATTGGTTTTAATATTTTTGAAAGAATTTGTTTAATTTTTTAATTAATTGAATAAATCCTGCATCAGCGTTACATAAAAATTTAATGTATTTATTAAATTATAAAAAATTATAAATAAACTACCATGACAAAAAATAAATAATATTTAGAATTACTATTTATAACTAAACACTTTTTTTTATCCCTGTCAAAAAATATTGTTTATATTAATAGTAGGAGAGTGACATTTTTAACTTTATCCTTCACATAAATATTATAAGAGAAAAATGAAAGATAAATGAAAAAGGTAATATTTTAAATGTTTAGACCATTAAGGATGAAATAAACTTATACAATGAAGTAAATTCAAGTGTTTCATATATTTTTAATGGATTATCACATTAATTTTAATCTTAATTACCTGATTTACCTTAACTGAGGTGATAAATATTACCACAGTTACAATTCATAATTCCAAAAAATAAAAAGGACTAATATACCTAATTTGAACATCATTATTCCAAATATTGAATCCAATTTATCAAATTTAATTACTATATGTTTTATAAATTAATTTTTAAAAACCCACAAAATATGATGAAAAATAATTTTCCATAAAAATGTGTATTAATATGAAAATGGACTTATATAATTTTTTTTAAAAGATGGTCATATTGTAAATAAAATGGATATTATATCAAATTAATAGAATACCTATAATATAATATTTTTCTTCAAGTTACTTGATTTAAATAAAATAAATTATAGTTTTACAGAAATCTATATTTTCACTATTCACTAGTAGATAAATCTTTTTAGATAAATCCAAAGAATTTTAACTAAGATAATTTTGAAATTATTATTTCAAAAATGGAATAATTTTAATATAATAATAGTTATTTTCTCTGATTAATCTCAGTTTTCATATAAATGAAGATATCAAATAAATTCATTTAAAGAAAAATATGTCATAAAATCATGGGATGTTGCATTCTACCCCTCTTATAATAATTTCTACCCAAAAGATCCACAAAGATGATACAAAAAACTAAGGATAACTTTTCCTCATTTAATACATAGGTTACCATATAGCTTTATCAATCATTTAGTTTCTCTACAAATCTTTCACTAGTCGAGTGGTCTTATTTCTTATAGATTTCTATATATATTCCTAAATTTCCACAAGTTATACTTATAAAGAAATATCTTTCTACAAAGGTATGAAATATAAGTTTAACACATGTAGAGAATCAGGTACATACTTCTTTTGGAGGGATATATTGAAAACCTCATGAAATTTTGAGAGAATCGCTGGAAGCACCAATCGATAAGATTCCATCCTGATACAGTTAATAATCTTGAAGGGACCGATATATCTAAGGTTAATTTTACTTTCATTAAAAATATCATAAACTACTTCTAAGGTGATATTCAAAGGAATATATTTTTACTAACTTCAAATAATAGATCTCACAAATGATTTTCAGTATAATTATTTTTCAAATTTGGGCTGACCTTATATACTGATTAATAGATCTAACCTTATTTTCCATTTCCCCTACCATACCATGTACCAATAAATTTATTTCTCCAAATTCATAACAAAACATTTGAGTTAAGAGCTTACATACATAGAGGAGATAATAAGGATCCATTTGAATACTCAAGTGAAAGTTATTATTGTACGAAAATTATACCAATGAATGGTGTTGATCCCAAACACCTTTGAAATCCATAAAGAAAGATCTCAACATATATCTTAGAGTTTTAATGGTCCCCTCAGACTACCCATCTATCATAGGATGATAGAAAATTCCAAAACACAACTCTATATACAGATCCTTCTGACATCTTCTCCAGAACTTCATAGTAAATTGTGAATCCTTATGAGATATGATTGAGACTATTACTCCATGAAATCTCACAAATTCCTTAACATATAACTGAGTAATATGATCAAGTGATAAATCTCTTCTAATAGAGATAAAATGCAATAATTTTATAATGTAATCAACTAAAAACCATATATAATTGTGTCATTTAGATGTTTTGGAGAGTGTGATGATGAAAATTGTGGTTATCTTTTCCCATTTCCATTATGGTATGGGTAATGGTTGTCACATACCATTATAATTATATCTCTTATCCTTAAATTTATAACACACCTGGCATCGAGATACAACCTAAAAAATATCCCTTTTCATGTTATCTCAGTAAAAATATTATTCTAGATATATAAACATATTTTCACTTCCAAGATAAACCTAGAATTATGAACTAAAATATTCTTCCAATGTATCCTTACTCCACACTATTATTGACGAGACACATACCCTATTTAGGAACTCTATCATTCTAGTATGATCATGGGTGAACATAGAATTATTCCTCACCTTCTTCAATAATTCTTCATCTTCCTTCTATGATTTCTTAATTGTCACATGGATTAATGGTCAAACAGTCATATGAGAGAGATAATATCTATCGATTTTCCTCAAGATTTCAAGATCCAACTTCTGAAAATCTATAAATATTGTATATATTTAAATATATATAATGGAATAAATATCAGGATCTTTCCAACTCAGAGAATCAACCACTTTGTTTACATTACAAGTGTGGTAATGTATTGATTAGTCTAATATTTTCTCAACTCCAACCATCTTCTATAGAACATATTTAAAAGTTTCAATGTAAATATTCACTTTAAAATTTTCTAATCAATATATAAATCACATATTTCACCATATAAATAGTGCCTCAATATCTTCAATGAAAATTTTACTTCTACCAACTATAAATCATGAGTCAGGTAAATTATTTCTTGAGTTTTTAATTGGTGAGAGGTATATGCTATCACCATGCCATTATGCTTGAAGTTGAATAACAATACCTTCTTTGAGCCATAAATATAGATCACAAGCCCTTATTAACTGTTGGGTAGTGTAATAATAAGTGCTCTAGCCAATATTCACTTTATTTTATTGAGATTATCCTAACATTCATATATCCAAATGAACTTAACCAGTAGGGTAATCATTGGTGAAATGACCAACCATCTCTTTATTTCATTTAAATTATCTTCACATTCATCTATCTATAAGAACTAAACCCCCTTATAAGTCAATTTGGTGATTAGATAAGGTAGTAGTGAGAAGTATCTCAAAAAGCATCGATATAGCTTGCCAAAAAAACTATATATCTCAGTTATCATGGTCTGTATAGTCCATTGTTCCATAAAATTAAACTTTAAAGGATCCACTAAAATACTCTCACTTGAGGTTATATGACCCATGAATGAAACTTTCTAAAGAAAAAATTTACACTTGGAAAATTCAGCATAAAAATTTTCCTTCCTCAAGGTCTTCATAATAATCATCAAATATTCATTATGGTCTATTATACTCATTGAATATTAAAGAATATTATACTTAAAGACTAAAAAAACTTGATCTAGGTAATATCAAAAGACTCTATTAATTAAATCCATGAAGATAACATGATCATTGTAAAGTCCAAATAGAATTACTATAAATTTATATTTACCATATTCCACAAAGAAGGCTATCTTGTGTATATATTACTTCTTAACCCTTAATATATAACATCCAAATTGAGTATTATTCTTGAAAAAATATGTAGTTCCTTATAATTGTTAAAAATTATCATCGATATGGAGTAGAGGAAACTTTTTTTTAATAGTGATCTTTTTATGTTCCTGATAACTAATTTGAAGTTTCATTAACCCATCTTTTTTACTCATAAAAAAGAAAAGATGCACCCCTAGTAGCGTAATAGTCCAAATATATTCACTTATCTATATTATCTTGGAGTTAATTCTTATATGTCACTATATAATTGAGGGATATCCTATATGGATCATTTGATATATGTGTACCTCCAAGTCCATGTTTAATTGAAAACTAAAATTAACGATGTGGGGGAATATTAGGTAACTCTTATAGAATGACATCTACAAACTTCTATACAATAAGAATATTAGAAATTATAAAATTATATCAAACCATATAAAATAAATATTCCTTAAGAATATATAGTAAAACCCATATAGTGGAATAAAATTCTTTTGGGATTTAAACTATATACTCACACCAGTAGACTATCGTAGGTTGATTTGGAATATCGAATGTAACGTCCCAAAGATAAGACTATATTTTTATCATAATTAATATAATTTTAATCTAACAATGGATTAGTAATTCCATTAAAATATAGATTATTTTTTAGTATGAAATTGTCTAAAATAGGTTAGTCATATTGTTGAAAAACATTTCTCTATATGGGTAAGGTTATTTTTCATAACCTAAGTCATTTTCCCTAATTTGGAAACAAAATACTCAATTACAACGCTAGAAATATAGTCTTCATATATAAATAAATACCTATATTAACTATGTGTGTTTATTAACTTTATTTCATTGGGATCCATCACTAAATAATGGCACACATTCAGTTTTCTTACAATCATCATGAATATCAGGCTATAAACAAAAATTACCACTAATGGAAAATGTTCTCAAATAATATAAAGGATTATCATAATTATCATGTTAGCTATGTTCATGTAAAATATCATTCCCAATGTTACACTAAAACTCCTTTGAAATAAATAGTAGAAACCCCAACTCCTACAACAAACAGATGGTGATCACTTTTTTACATAGGTAAGTGATAAAAAGGATCTCACCATACATGATCGATTAGTTTAGAAGCCTTGAAAAAAATGATATACACATGAATCCTATATTACATTGGAAATATAAAATATATAGAAAAAAATATCACACCCTTGATATTTATCATATAATTATTCTTCATATCTCAGGGAAAATAAAACAAATAAAGGGTGAGCTCAAAATCTCAGTGAGGGTTACATACATTGGAAAATATCATGAGTCAATAAGGAATAATCAATATGGAAAGGTAAATAACTAAAAATAGATTTTATTTAATTAGAAACTTAAGAATAAAATCCATCCAAGTATATTGATGAAAAAATATCATGGATAATAATAACTGAATTATCAATGAAGGAAATGCCTAATTTTGGAAATTATGATCTCAAACATCATGATATATATAAATTCAAAGCCTTGTTACATGATAGTTTAAATTAATGGGTAGGTATACACTATAAAACCATTTAATTTAGCCAATTTATGTGTCTTGTGCTACATACTAATGAATTTATGGGGTATATATAACTAGGCCCCACCCGTCACTACATGTCTAATGAATTAATTATATATTTAATGATCAATTAAATTTATTAAAAAAATTACTTATCAAAAATTATATGTGTTGAGTAAATAATATGGATTATCAATATTTTACCCATCCATAAAATAGATTTCAATGTAAAATAATATATTTATAAATTAAATATGACTTATTAAATAATAATATTCATGATTCAAAGAATATGGATATTTAAGATAAATGTAATTTCCTACAATCACAAGAAATTTAATGTTTCAAGAGAAATTTAATGAACCAAAAACTAATAAGATATAAAAGATGAAAAAAAATTATAAATATAGTTTTTATAAAAAAATCAAGTCTTTTTTATAATTGAAAACTAGTAGAAGAATCAAAATTGTGTAAAATAGTTATAGTAGTGGGAAAATCCATTAATGTCGTATATGTCAATAATAATCATTTATTTTGATTTTTTTGTAAAAGAATGTAAAAAATGTCCTTTTTATAAAACAATAGAAAAATTCCTTTAAAAACTTTAAAAATTTTATGGATATGTTAAAATTTCTTCAATAAACCATTTGAGTTTTGAAAATAATTGTAAAAAATATAGATATAGAATAAAAATATACCTAATAAAAAATAGAACTACGACTACTTTTTAAACATCACACTTCTTGATTCAAGTTCCTAAGAGAAAGAAAGTTACAACAAAATATATATACTCATTAAATATCTAATGTTTTATAAAATATATTGATTTTATATGTGACCTATTAAAATACTCCTTCAATGAAAATAAATGTAGTTCCAAAAAATGAGATTGTAAAATATATCCTTACCTCTTTGATACATTTTAAATTGTAACCTCTTGAAATAGAAAAATATAATTGAAAATTAAATCATAATTAATATATAAAAATTCATTTTAAGTACATAAAATCGTCATTATATACACTGTATAAAAATACATAGGTTCATAATACCAAATACATCTTAATGGAGTTGAAATTTTTACCAAATCCATTACCTCAAGTTTGACTAGCCTTGTAGGTGTTCTATCCTCTAGTATAATAAATTTTCATTTATTATAATTAAATACTAGAACTATATTCACATCTATAATATCATATAACATCTATTTATAACATTTTATCACATGTTTGTTACCAATTGTTTATTCTTATCATTTTTTCGAGTGTAAATTGATATGTTTTTAATGTAAGTTTTTATTCAGTAGACCCAAATACTTTCATATTTATCATATTTAAATCATAAAAATAATTTTAATAAGGATAAAAATATCATATATATTCAATAAAAATATTTTTATAATCATCCATAATATACAGGGATAGAAAAATGAATTACACCACTCGTAGAGACGTTATGTCGTACGTATGCTTGAATTATATTTTCACGTTTATATGGATATAATGAATGAATAATAAATAATAATTCACATTTATAGGATCATTTTTATATCATATATATAATATATTCATTAAATATATACTTATTACCTTCTATGTTAAGTGGAAATGAAAAACCGGTCACATCGCCTTGTGGAGGTGGTAGTCCACACATATGTATGAATAATGTCATCGTCTTCCAAGGGATAAGAAATTAAGATGTAAGATATGATTTTATAATTAAAAATAATAATTATTTCTTAAATATCATATATATTCAATATTTCCCTCATTATTTCTAGCACTATGAGGCAATGATGAAAAAAATTTACATCAGTTTACAGGGCGGTAGTCTACCACACACAAGAGGGATGGTTTCATTTTCCATTTGATAGAGAATAATATAGATAAATATTATGAAATAAACATAATAAAATATTATTATATGTAATATAATGTTTTTATTATATTTTAATCATTATAACATAATTAAATGTGGTAAAAGAATTTGTTAAAAAAATAATTTTGTTAAGACAATTACCTTCTCTAAGAGGAACCGCCTTTGGATCTCTTCATAAGGACATTAAGGTTTCAATTTTTGGATGTAATAAACCTATAGAAATTGTTTAAGGATGTTGGGAAAATAAATTTTTAGGGTTTTTGTGATATAAGTATCTCAAAGTGGTGTAAAAAAAGAGGGAAGGGTATCCTTTTATAAGTTAGGGGAGGTAAATTCTGGGAATTTTTAATGTTTTAAATTAATGTAAATTACTTTTCATGAAAAATTGGATTAAAATTGGTATAATTTAAAAATAATATTATTATGAGTATAAAATAGCTAATATAATAAAAACTGGGCATGTTTGCGTGTTTTTTTACCCTTATCTCGTTATTTTAGCACATGTTAACCCTTTTGACAATTACCACGATAACAAGGTTTTTTATGAAATAAAAGCCAATACAGTTATTGTAAAAGGAAAATATTCCAATAAATGAAAAATGGATAAAATTTTAGACCATATATCCACTTTTCTTAATTCAATTTTTTTTAATTTTTAAATAATTTAATAAAAAATTATTTTCATAAAACATTATTGATACTATTAATTTAATATGTATTTAAAAATGTCCAAAAATATATTAAATTGGAATATAATCCACTACAAAAAAATTAATAATTAATAATTATCTATAGAAACTTTTTTAATACAATAATTAAACCAAATTGGATTAATTTTAATATTTTTTAAATCATTTGTTTTATTTTTCTATTAATTAGGTGAATACTGTATCAAAATCACGTAAGCATTTAATGCATTCATATAATTACTATAAATTAAAATAAAATTACTATGATAAAAAAAATTAATCCTTATATGGAATAACTATTTATAACTGAACATAATTTATATTTATCTTTGTCATAAAATATTATATATATTAAAAGCAAGAGAGTGACATTTTTGACTTTATCCTTCTGCTTAAATATTATGGAGGTTAAAATAAAATATAAATTAAAACAAATGTAATAATTTATAATTTTCGAGGATTATGGATGAAATATAATCATAAAATGAAATAAAGATGAGTTTTGGATATATTTTCTCTATCTTATGACATTATTCTTAACCATAGTTACCCGATTTACCCTTAACTGAGGTGATAAATTCTATCAAGATTCTTATTCATAATGTGTAAAAATAAAATCTAAATATTTAAAGAAATTTGACATTATAATATCAAATATGGAATCCATTTTATAAAATTCAACTCCTAAAATTTTCAAATATTAATTTAAAAGTAACCCCAAAAAATGCATAGAAAAGAGTTATATAGAAAAACAGGTATTTAAAACAAAAAATATACTTATATAAAAACCATATAATATAATGTATCTAATTTAAATAAAATGGATACTATATGAATTTAATATTAAATAAAAAATATAATAGAATTTTTAAATTTATTTATTAGAAAAATAAATTGTAGTTTTACAAAAAAAAGTATTTTCACTATTCAATGAAAATCAAATCTTTTTAGAAAAATCTTAAAAATAAATATAATTTTTTTTGATATAATGATTTAAAAAATGATATAATTTTTTCCTAATAATATATTTTCTTGGATAATTTTAACATATTGTTTAATTTAAATCAATCTATCAATGAAATTTATTTAAATAGAAATATATCATAAAATATAAGGTTGTTACAATATACCCTTAGAAATCAAAGAATTTATTTCATTAATAGTGATACAAGACAAAAAATTTCAACAAAGTTTCCCAAACTAATTTTTGAATCTTATAAAATAAAATTATATGTAATCAATTTCATTCCATCCTCAAAATACCTTTAGTTTTTAATGACCTTGACCAGATATTTGAAGAAAAATTGGTGGCCTTTAATGATAGGATCACTAGGGATGTGACCAACATTGAGGAGGGGGTGAATTTTTGTTGGTATACTTTAATAATTTAAAAATTGATCCCTTTTCACCTCTTTCCACTTTTAGTGAATGGATTTTATAATATTTAAATATACCTCTAGTTGTTTGTATACACGAATTTATGAAGTAAAGAATCATAACTTGAATAGTAGGATTCTTTAATGAGGCTTACCTTAATTTTTTGATGAATACATCATCAATAATCCATCATTACAATCCCATTCACACAAATTTCTTGTTATTATTAAAGTATGTTTAGGAAACAATATGTTCTTATAATCATATAAATACCGGAATGAATCAGACTTTCTTATAAGCACCAACTAGAAGATCTCATTTTAAAGATACATGATTCAGATTTCACCTTATTAATAATGATTATTTATTATAATATAACACCCTTATAGAGTTGAATACTATCTTAAATTCTTCCTAAGACTACATAAATCAAATGGAATACCATGATCTTCATCAAAATTCTATCATATAGGAATATTGTAGGTTATACTTTACATAATTCCTCTTTAATACTTGAGTGGATCCGTAGAGAAAGAATAATATTTCAATTACTCCTTTAATCTTATTATCTAATAGAAATGGTTTTTTATTATTATCAGAAGGGTTTGTTCTTAATAGTTTTTTGAAACTCAGAATGTATAACTTGAGTGAATTTTTGTCTGTATTCGACACTCTAAGTCTGTAATAGGATGAAGTATCAGATCCAACTTTTTATTTTCTTCAACATATAGAATATAGAACATCCTTAGTGTCATGTCTCTCTATTTTTATTTTCTAACTCTTTCATATAATCAATATTCAATCAATTTTGTGAATTATCTTCTGATAACATTCTCTATTTTGAATCTTCATAAATACCATAATTTCAAACTCAATAATTCTCAAATTTTTAAAACAAAATATCTCCATTCTTCCTTTTATTAATTATTTCTTTAAATATAACTGAAGAATCAATATTTAGACTGACATTGTGATATTAAAGTTATCAGATTCTTCTTTATCATTTATTAATTATACAAAAATATCATATCAGTGAATCAATGTATTCAGTTGAATCCATGTATTCATGTGAACTATGCATTGTTATAATCATGGTTTTGATACATCATGTTATGATGAAAAGATTACCTATAACCTCTATTCTTCAACATTCACTATGGGATGGTAAAAATATATATTACATGGGATATATTACACATTATATTTAGTTTAGATCCTCTACAAGATTAATTAGGTTGAGGTATTAATGGTATGTCCGTTTTTCAAACATGATCTTCCATCATGGTAACCATAAAACTTATGTTTTTATTTCCTATTTTACCCAAGTACGTTGGTATTAGAAAATGATGTCCTATAAAATGTGGTGCCAAAAAAATCCTTATTTAAAAGTAACTGATAATTTTTTTTGTGGTGTGGTCATATTCATCTTCTTTTTTCATCATCTCCATAGAGTGACCATACATTAATCTTATATACCATCCCCATCTGATATTTATTCCCCTTTAATTATTTATCAATAAAATTATCTCTTTCAGGATCATGGATTGAAAAGAATATTCATGATATTTACACTTTGAATATATAGAAGACATAATCTTATTAGGTTCTTTATTCCTCTCAGAATGTTCACTATAATAAAATGAGTTTTCAATATATATTTCCCTTTAAATTAAAAAAATGATATATTGTGATACAAGTAACCTCAAGTCTAAATGATCCGTAATATAGAATACCATTATAAAATAGCTGTTAAATTGGAGCATATGAATATGAATAAGTAAATTAAGGAAATTTTATGTATAAAATAAATTAATATATTATCAGTTGATTATAAATGTTAATGAAAATCATTGGAAAGTTAAAGTGAATTTTTTTTTTGATTTTTTTATGCAAACAACATGTTTTCATCTTAATAAATTAAAATAATATATATTGGTGAATTAATTTAATGAAATTTATATGTCATATATTCAATAAAATTGTTTAACATCAATCTAATGTTATTCTGGAATGATATAGGAATAAATTCAATTTTATGCTAAAAATGTTTTTTTTCTAAAAAAATGACTTCTTCCCATTTTGTGAAATTATTTTAAAACCAATTTCTTCTACTTATAGGTATTAAATTTTGAAAAAATTTATTCCATATTTGGAATCTATATTTTAAAATTTGGAAAATAGTTCCCATTCATTTTTATGATTTATTAAGTGTAACCATGGTAAAATTTATCAGCATGGTAAAGTGTAAATTAAGATAATCTAAGTTAAAATAAAGTGTTAAGGTCCCCATTTTCCCTAAAAAATCATATTTTATGATGTTAATTACACCCTTAATACCTTATAATATAAATACAATTATTTAATGGACACTTTTATCATGAGAAATAACTATATAATATTTAAGTATTATAGAAATGAAAAATGCCACTCTCTTACTTTTAAATATCTCTTTTGTGTTCACATTTGGAAAACATTAAGTGGTGAATAAATATAGCCTATTATTTTGAGTTTAATAAAATAATTTTCATTATGTTATTTTATTTATAATTTTTCAGTATTATATATTTCCTTAAATTTTTATGAAACAATGCCAAAATATTTATTAAATTAATAGAAAAATAAAATAAATGATTTTAATAATGTTAAATATTATATAATTTGAGTTAATTATTGTGATAAATTAATATTTTTTTAATTATATCATATTACATATTTTATAATGGTTTATATTTTAATTAAAACATTGTCTGGATGTATTTAAAGTCACATTAAATAAATAATGTCTAAAATGACAATAATGATATTTTATGAAAATAATATTTTATTAAATTATTTAAAAATAATTAAAATCATTAAATTGGAAAAGTGGGGTAATATATGGTCCTAAATTTAATAAATTTTCCATTTTTTTCAAATTTTTATCTTATAAGTAAAATAATAACCCCTTAAGTGTGAAAAATATGTTACCATGGTTAGTGTTAAAATAGGTTAACTAAGGGGTTAAAAAAGACAATATTATTTAAAATACCACTTAAACCTGTCCAAATATTATTAGTTGAATATTTTTAAACCATATAGAACTTTATATTCTAATATATTTTCAATTTTTAGATTTTTTCTATCAAATGACTTAGTTACATTTTAATATTTTTAGTAATTCCAAGTGTGTCTTTTCCCACCCTTATAAAAGGGAACCCTTCCCTTATCTTCTTTACACCACATTGAGAAATATAGATCAACAAAGGCCTTACCATTTATCTTTTGAATATATTTATCCATGTTCTAGGTGTAATGGTTTCCTAAAATGAACAAACCTATGTTCCTTAGGAAGGGTTCTAAAGGAGGTCTCTCAAGGAAGAGGTATTCATCTTACCCAACCTATTTCAATTTCTTTCTTCTATTACCTCATATAAATCTATTGTATTTGTCATAGAAAAATAAATTAAGAATAATAAATACAAATAAATTTTTTTATGATTATAAAACTAAAAATATACACAATGTTTTCCATAAAATGAAAAGTGAAAGTATTTCTCATGTGTAAATATGACCTGTCGTCCCCACGTAGTGGTACAATTCACTCTTTATCAAAAAAAATTTGGATGGGTATTATGATGGGTATAATGTGTATATATTATTTTTATGAAATATTAATTCTTTTAGAATTATTATATAATATCTACCTTCTTACATTCCAATCCATTGAAAATAAATAACATCTCTTGTGCATATGTGTGGACTACCACCTCCATGAAGCGATGTGTTTTTTTTCATTTTTTTATAGAAATGATGATAAATTTAATTAATATAATATATATATATATATGTTATAATAATTATTTTTAAAAGCTAATTGTTATTTAAATTTCTTTTTTCCCTTCTGTTGAAAAGTGAGAACAATGTTTCTGCATAGGTACGACCTATCATCTCCATGAACAATCATAATTCATTTTTTTATCTCTATATTTTGTAGATTACTCAAAATAAATAAATAAAATTAATATATATGATATTAATATTAGGGTTAAAATTATGGTTATTTTTCAACCATTATAAAATTAAAATGCTTAAAACTAACAAACCAAAACTTATATAAAAACGTAGAAGTTTTTACCCATAATAGTGATTTTGACAAAGAATTGTTAATAAATAGGTGGTAAAATATTATAAGTAAATAATATATGGCATGATATTTTTTAATATGGGTTTATAATATATTTATAATAAATAAATATTTATTCTATATGAGTTTTATAAACATATTAAGAAGTTGAAACCTAAGGTAAGGGTTTATTTCAGAATCTAATCATTTCAAATTATTGTTTATGTTTTAGTATCTATTGAGGTAATTATTTAGTCTTTATAAATTGAACAAAATATATTTTATTATAATATCATTAAATATATAACTTAAATGTTGTATTTTAATTTTCTTCTCATTATTGACTCATGATTCTAAACATATGTTTTTAAGAAAAGAGACACAGTTTTTATACTCGGTCGGGAATCATTTTCTTCCATTCCCATATAATTATAAAAATGAATAAAATGATGTTTTTAAAATTATAAATATATTTATTAAAGATATAATTTACCATGTTTTACTTTCTTAAATTTTTTTTAAATGCAATATTATTATCACTTTTTGAATGAGGTATATTTTGACCTTTTTACCAAAGTGTAAAAGAAATGTTTTTTTCAACTTATAAAACATGAACATAATTTTGCAAAATCATAAAAACTCTATTATTTTAATCATACCCAAAAATATTAAATGTATCCTTTAAAATGTAATTTTTTAATTAATTTTTGGGAAAACATTAATTTTTAAATTAATTTTTGGAAAGTTGAAAAGGGTATTTTCCTTAACACATTTTCTAGTTATATTTTAGGATTCTTTTCCACAATGTCTACATTATTTATTGAATATCATGATTTAATTAGGTTATAGTTTTATGATACCATCCACTATATTCCTTTTGATGGTTTATGATCAGTTTTTCTTGGGAAAATATTGATATTATATATTATAGTACTTTTAATGCATACAATTGTTTCTTTTTAAGGCATGTTTAGTATGTTATGTCATTTATTCATATGATGAATGCATTAAAATTATTAAGTGATGGGTGAGACATGAAATTAAGTATCCATTTGATTTATTGCTAGGTATCTTGAGAAAAACTCTTTTAGGTATTTATTTGAGGTCATACCCATTTTTTAGATGTTTTTTCATGAGGCATTGATTGTATTTTTAGATTTCTCCAAAAAATGACTCGATAATAATTTTTAGATGATCAAAATTATGAATTACATCATTATGAAATCAATTTTATATTTCCATGAGTTTATTTTAATAGTATTTATATCTATTAATATGTTTAAACTCATGTGATTACTTATATGGAATCATATTATAATCATTTATTCCCACTATATTATTCATGATTTATTTAGTTTTTTCTATATGTGTTAGCTTACTAAGCTCTTTTCTTCACCAATTTCTTATGTTTCCATTCCCCAAGATGTGAGGAAATTTCTTATGATTGATATTAAGGGGTATTCTATAAGTAATAAAGATTATCTAAAATAATATACTATGTTTTATTTTATGTTTCCAAATGTAATGTGGGATTCAAGTATATATCTATTCTACTAATACTACTAAAGAATTTGTACATTTGGGTTGTTATTTCTTATATTTAATTCTAATGTAATAAATAAACCCCCTACTATGGGATACTATAGTTGGGGTATTTATAGTTTGTATAATAGAATGTTTATTTGAATGCTTGGTAACTAGATTTAGAAAAAAAGATTAAATAATTTAACAATATAACGGACCTCGAGGATATTCCCAAAGAATCCAAGATTGTTATTTTGAGATTTTTTATAACTGAATTTTCAATCAATGTAAAGTATTCTACTAGTTTGAAAATTAATTACATGATTCATAATTTCTTGATTTAATATAGCATGTGTCATTTTTTATAAATGTCACCTATAAAATAGAATAGAAACTCTATTAATGAATCTAATCTATTAAGGGATTTTTCACCAATGTAGGATAATAAGGATGAAGTTATAACTATAAAAAGATCTGAAAAAATTATTACTATATTGGGGTAGTTGACTTAGGTTTTGACAAATAACTATTCCCATATTAAGAATCCTATTGATCCACAATGTGGTGTAAAAATGTTAAATTTCTTCATGCATCAACAACCTCAATCATTTAATGGGACTACAAATCCCTTTGTAGCCAAGCAATAGATAAGTTCCACAGAGAATATATTTCTTCATTTGGGATGTAATAAAAAGGAAAATATTTTCATGATTGTTTATCTTCTCTTAGGGGGATATAGATATATAGTGTCCATTGTTTCAAAACACTAAGGATAAGGAGGAAATAATGAGCATAGAAAGAAAGTATTTTATGGAAATTTTTATAGAAAAATATATTTCTCATAAACAATGATTGGATATGGATAGAAAATTATTGATTCTAACACAAAAGGAAGAAAAAAATGTTTCTATGTATAAATATTACATTACAAGGTTATTAGGTCGTGTTGTGGACTATATAAATAATAAAAAGAGTAAGATTGGATAATTATTTGTTGGGTTAAAACCAATCCTTTGAAGGGAACTAGTCTCAAAAAAATTCTCATCATATGAGTAAATAGTATCATGTGATATCAAGATAGGGAAATAATTATCTAATCTTTATGTATTCAAAGGTATGTAAGAGAAGGATAAGATGATAGAGAAAAAATATGGATAAGGGGAATAAGGGAACAGATAATTTTCCAACATATGATACTTTTTGAAGAAAATACTAGGCACATGCCTCAAAGGAAAAGGATTTTTCTTCAAGTATAGAGAAAAACCCAATCATGTTAATGAATTAAAGGGTAAGGGATAATCCATCAAAGTACAATGTTTTAAATAATAGGAAATGAGAAACTACTCCAACAAATTCCCCAAACATCAAGAGAAGTCACCATAAAATAATCCAAGGGAGAAGGTTAAGCTTATAGAATTAGTATATCCAATGTGGAAGTTCCTAGTGTTGTGGTGAAAGGTAAACTTATCATCCACTCCCAAATTTGAAATGTATTATTTTATTCTTTTTATACCAACTCTTTTATATCCAATTAATTTTCTAAGGGTATCGTATCACCACCTTAATGATTATATTTTGAGTTATTGTGGAAAGATACTAATTATCGGATGACAACATGTCATTTTTATAAATCCTCTCAAATATAATTTTTTGGGTTGGTTATTCATGTGAATCTTTTTGTTATTCCTCTACTTGAATTTGATGTAATTTTCGGCTTGTATTGGCTCTCCTAGTATAGATCCCATGTTAATTTTCTAGGAATGGAAGTTACATTTGATATTTCAAATCAACCTTCCTGTATATATTTATGAAATGAGGAACCTTAACACCCCATTTAAATTACATCAATAATGTGTGTTTTTATACCTATTAATTTGTGATATTTATATCAAATAGTTGAAGATAAACTCAACATTATATGTACATGTGTTTCCTAAGGAATTTTCTAGTCTCCCCCTAAATGATAAAGTCAATATTTCAATAGAAATCATACTTAGTGCCTATAGGAACCATATTTTTTTTTACTTTTATTAGTTTGAAACATATTGAGAAATATTTTTGAATCCAGGAACTGAGATGACATATGATTTAAAAGCCCAGGGATCTCAAAATTGATATTATAAAAATATTATATATATTAATATAACGTATGTGTAGTTTTCCTAAAATAGTGGGATAACATCTAAACAGAGTCTTATATTTGAAATATGATACCACTGATCAATCCATAAAGGGAGGTTTACCATAGGTGTGACCAAAAGTTGGTCAACATTAGAAATTTTAATAAGGTAGTCATTGGTAAGTATTTTAACTGGATTAATTAATTAATTAAATTAATTCATTCATTTAATATCCAAGAAACTAATTTACTCTTTAAATAAAATATTATGGGAATACTAAATGTTTAGCCACATATCCTTGAGAGATTTGAGAGTATCCTTTTGATATTCTTTATTGTAAGATTGAGATTGGATGATGTGCAATGATCAAATCATGGTATGTCAAGAGTGAGAGAACATTGTGATTCTTACTAATCATAGGAGAAAAAATTATTCACCAAAAATTGATCCAAAATCGAGGTAGGTCTCACCAATTTTGGATCTCTCTCTTTTGATTAAATTATTGAGTACGTATATTTTATCTTCTTTTGATTTGGGTTTAACCACCCTTCTTATGAGGTCATTTAATTTTATTATAAATGTTATTATTGATATGTAATTCTATTCACCTTAGATATCCCCCATTTACAATCACTGTGTATGAAAAATTTCCCAATTAAGATTATTTTTTTTCTTATGCCTTTCACCCACATATTCTTTGGGTTATTTATTATTGGACCACGAGGTCATGGTACAACATTTTCAGGGAAGGTTCAACCATGATTGAACCCCCATATTCATGGAAAATTAGTGAATGATTAATAAATTAGTGTTTCAGACATATCATAGTAAATAATTTGTGATAATCCATGGATATTGGATATGGAACCATGAATGGCGATGAGAGACATGTGGAGCACACATTGAATCTTCATGCGGTTAGCCAGTTTTCGATTTACAACCATTGGATGGTTGAAATTGATAGTAGATAGAGATCCCCTAGGTTCTAGGTGGTTAATCAATAAAGAAATAAATTTGGAAGGGAGATCTGTAGATCACTGTAAAAGATCTAGTATTTCATCAAAAAAACCCAACTACATAGTGTGTAGTCTAGGAACACACACTGGGTAGTCCCACCGTTAAGATGACTAGGGTTTTGGGAAAATAATAAGGGTCACACACCGTATATCTAGGAGCACATTACATGTGACCCTCCCCAGGTGTCTATTCTATGTTCTAGATATACATTCCTAGGATCCTCTGTAAGAGGACACATTGTGTACTCTAGGAAAACACATGAATGACTCAAAAGACATGGGCATGACCATGAGCATATAGTTAGGCCCTGGGAGGATGAGGCATGTCATGTAGAACCCTTACATGATATGATGTGATATATGGATATGAAATCTATTCTATTTCAATAAAATGGCTATGATACCAGGTGCGGTCACACGTTGAGTGACCCCTAGTACACCCCATTTACATTTCTCAGGATGGACATGGATTTTGGCCCGTTAGTATTCTATCTTGAGTGGTTTTCCACGTAGAACATGACGATAACCTTCTTAGTGGCATTCATGTAATGAAACAAGGTTTTGAGAGCATTAAAATTCTTCAGGTGATGATGAACCATTAATAATTATTAGGAATATTGTCGAAGAGAGTCTTGGGTTGAAAACCCCCTGTCACAATAGGGTGCAGATCCCCCATACTCTGGTTGAGTGGCACCCCCTAACATACTAGGGTGATTGTATTTTACCCCCGATTATCACCCCATGGTACATGAGTGCGTGACCTCTTTCCAATGAGTGGCACCCCACATGGTATTATGTCATAGGTCATCCTCCCTCTAAGTGTAAACCCCCTAAGGTAATAGGGCATGGGTCGTCTAACCACTGAGTGGAACTCCCTTGATGTATTAGGGTTCTTTTCCTCTATTGATAACTATAGAATGGAACCCCCATGACACACTAGGTAATGATTCCTTTGTTCTATTGAGTGTAACCCCTTCTAATTCACTATGGCATGATTCCCCTATACATATATTGACTGGAATCCCTTTATCTTATTTGGGAACAAATCCTCTATTGGAGATTGTAATCCCCCAGGTTGTGGATTAGTGGCGAGGTGAGGATGCTCTACATAAGTTTCTTGGATAAAAATATAATATTAAAGGAATTTATGATTGACCATTGGATCCATAAGATTACTTATTGTTCTGGTATGGGCGATAAGAGGGACAACCTCTTTCTCTCTCATATGGGTTTCATTTTTGGCATGTATATATTGTTTGGTTTCATTTTCCTCTTGCTTTTGGGTTGAGCTAACTACTTTAATTATACCTCTCTACGAGTCCCCTTTCAGTTTTAGGTTTGTCCTATTGGTTATTTATATAATCACCTCTAAATGGGATTTTAATTCATGTCTCATGTCTTAGACAAATAATGGATAGACCAGAAGTTTCTTTGTTGAGTCTTAGTGATACATTTTTGCATTGAACACATATGTTGGTATGGTCTTAGATATAATGTGTCGGGATCTCTCAGATATTTTTTATTCCATATATTGTTAGATAGGGACTTTATTTTAGGATATGAATGTATTTCAACTCTTTATAATTGGGTGGTATTATATGGTACACTTTTGTATTTCCTATAGGTATTTCATGCATTGCTTACTCTAGATGTTACATGCTTTTATTATTATACCTTTTCTCTATTTCATTGAAATGATTGGTTTCATGTATACATTTACTCTAGGAAAATTCCTCACATTTACATTATTCCATTTTGAAGCATGTATCTAGCCCCTATCATGTTGGAGGTGGGATTGGGGTTGTGGCAGCTTAACCTTCTGTTGGCCAGGAGGGCCCCGGTTGATTGGGTTTTTATAGAGTGGTATCATAGAAGTTCATTCATTGGGATGATGTATTGATTTCCCCATTATGTTTAATTTTTGGGACTATGGAAAATAGTGTTATAGTGTCTCGAGTATGGATTTCAGTCTAGGGAACCCAGTGTGGGTGTGCTGGTAGTAGTATCTATTGAAAAAAAATTACTAACTTTTTATCAACATGTCATAGTGAGACATTGGTTCTATCGAACTATGGTACACGAATCATATAGGATGTATTCCTTTGATTTCCCTTCCTATGTTATCTCCATAGATATATATTCTCATATTACCATGGTATGTGTTTATTACTTGTAAGATGCCTATGAGAAGTATTCCCGCCTGGTTAATGATTCGGGATCATGATTAAGATCCGATGAGTGATGAGACCTCATTTTAAGGGCCACATCATGAGGAACATACTGTAGATGTGAACATAGTATCACACCACCCATTAAGTAATATTTCACACTAATAATGAATGTTGAGTGTGCACGTTGGATTAGTGTGCAACATGAGTTCCAACTCTAGAGGCCAATGAGGTTCCATAGTGAGACAGATCCCTGGGTAGTGGAGGATTGGATTTAGTTGATGATCTGAGTCTTTAGGCTCATACGAACCCTAAATAATATTTTGGTTGTGCTAAAATCTATACTTTTCCATGTAGAAGAATGGAACTAATGGATTATAGTCACATAGACTCATAATAAGGCAACACTCTCATGGTCCAAATTTCAATAGCATTTTCATGAGGATTATTACCCTTTATGCTTGCACTAAGATTGGATCGGGGAGATTCTTGAGATGCAATAGGGTAAGACTATGGGTTATGAGTATACGATGAGGTTCACTGACCTAACATGGTACTCCATCAACATGGGTTGGGATGGTTAATTTCGAGTGTAGAAGTTTCAGAAAGGTCTGCATAGAGACATATGTGATACTGTGGTTCCCCTATGCATTCCAACCAATGATGGATTGATAGAGAGGGCACTAGTGATAGATATATTCTATTTAGAGGGAGATCATGCATCTAGATATGGTTGGGAGAATCATTGGGTTGAGTTATATACAATATATTGTAAGCTCTATTCAACTGGATCTTGACAAAGGAGACCTCCTCAGGGTGGGTCTCATTCATGTAAACATGCAGAATATAGTTAGTACATAGGACTAGGTCATCCCGAAGTGGGGATATGTTATAAATGTGATGGTAAATTTCACATGGAATGTGATAACCTGAACTGTGATGTTGTTCAGGGAAGTCAGGTAGCAGATAAACTACCATGGTTGAGGCATCCCCATGAATAGGGTTCTCCCTGATGTGGCCAGGGTGGCCCTAGGGAGGTGGTGTTGGTAGAGGAACGAGTGGGTCATCATGTTAGGTGCTTCTGTTGGAGGTAGATGCTATGTGCTACATCAAAAACCACCAATAGGCATCCCATGCTGGTATTAGGGAGGTAGTTGTCATAGATACAAGAAACTGTAAGCTATAAAGGCTTATAAACCAACGAATTGCAGGATAATATGTGGTATGATCTCTTTGTTTTCTAAACATTCTCTAGCACACTTAGACATAGGTGTTATTAACTCTTTTATTTATGTATGCCTTGTGTGATATATAGAGTTCCCCATTTATACCTTATTCCAAGATATTTTCAAGAGGCTATGACTGGGTGTGATTCATCAGTATCACATATCCCTTGGTAGTGTGAGATGATTCTTGGGGGAGAGATTTTCCCATGGGACCTCTTGGTGAAAATGATGAAACATTATGACCCCATATTGCATTGGGATTGGTTGTCCACAATTCACACCAAGATTTACAATCATCACAGATGGTTTAGATGCCTGAGGATAGATGGGATAAAATCATTCTTTTTGGGTGACTGAGATATCAAGAATGTATGAGTGGGCCTTATGAGCATGAAGTTTCATCCCATCACCAATCAGTTAGAGAGTGTTCCCTTAGTGTATTAAGTTCTTCTAGCATATGCATTCCTTTATTAGTAGAGGACTCTATGGATATCTTCCTTGAGAATATTTTGAGACTACCTCCATGATGGGGGATATACTTCTATATGAAATTTCACCTTGAGACTATGAATATATCTTCAAAAACATATCTGACGACATATATCAAGATCTGGGAGTTGAGGGTGTAGTAGGAGGACATTCTAGAGAAGGTTTTTATTATACCTAGTGTGTCCCCTTTGGATATCTAGATTTTTTTTTTGAAAAATGTGGATAAGATCTTGAGACGTTGTATGGATTATCATTACATGAACTAGGTAATGATAATGAAAAAATAACCCTTGCTGATGATTAATGGCCTCTTTGAAAAGTTCTAAGGTGCGATATGGAACTCAATGATCAATATAAAGTAATGATACCCCTAGTTGAGGATTCTCAAGGATGATATTATGAAGTTGACATTACAATGTTACTAAAAACACTATGATTTCCTTGGGATTCCTTTCAGTGATATGAATTCCCCTGTTGTGTTTATGGTTTTGAGGAATCATATCTTCTAGGTATACTTGGTCTGATTTGTGGTTTTCTTAATTTATGATAAATATATTTACTCTATATCATAGAAGGACCATACATAGTATATGAGGATGTTCCTAGACTTACTTTAGGAGAACAACCATTATAGTAATATTTTGAAGTATCAGTTTTTGATACACATGTTTTCCTTTCTAAGGAATGTCATTTCAGATCATATATTATCTATGGAACCCTAAAATATTGATGCAATTCTTTCATGATATCCACATTATAGCATTTAAGAGGTATGAAATTTCTTATCTTTAAGGGGTACTATAGAAGGCTTGCTCTTGACTTTTATAGAGTAGATTCTCCTTTTAATGCCCAAACATGGAAGGGGTGGATATTTATCTAGACCGATCAGTGTTAGAGAGGCTTCAAGAAGTTGATATTGAAGATGGATAGTTCTCATTTTTTGAGACTACTGAAGAGGTTGTGGTGTACATGGTGTTTTGTGATGCATATAGAGCTATGATAGGCTATTTATTGATGTAGAGGTATGATGTGATCACATTTATATCAAGTAAGTTAATATTAAATGAGTATAACTATGAAAATCATTACATAAATTTGGTAGTGGTAGTCTTCGCACTAAATATATGGAGGGACTATATTTTAAGAGAGTTTTTTATAATCATATCATCAGATCATCATGTACATCTTATCTAATAGAGATCATAACCTATTATAGATGCATTGGTTGGATATTATATAGGACTATGATTTCAATATAGACTATATTCATTATAAAGGATAGTGGTAGATTCCATTAGTTAAAATTCTCATTCTTTCTTAGAGGAGGAGGTTTCAGAGAAGTTGTCTTCATTGCATTTGACCCTAGTGGAGGAGGAAACTTTTATTTAGTATATGGTGTTAACTCTAACAATTATTTCGTGTGTGAGGGAGGCCTTGTTGGGAGACATAGACTGTGAGGTTCTATGTGACCAAATATCCTCAACAGATTCACTATATTGTTTTTCTAAAGGAGGGGAGGACGTCATCATTTTACAGGGATAAATGATAGTTTCGACTTGGATGTGAGAGGAGGTGATGAGGAAGTTTCATAATTTTCCATTTCTTATCCATCAAGGAGTGTGAATGATGTACAAGTACCTTAATCATTAGTTTTGGTGGTTTAACATGAGGTGGATCATAGTCGAGTTCATCCCTCGGCGTCTCACATGTCAGCAGGTGAATGCTAAGAACATGATTTTGATAGGTTTAACATAGCCACTTGATATCCTAGAGTGTAAGTGGGATATAATATCCATAGAAGTTATGACGCTGCCTCCACAGAGAGTGAGAGTCCATGATTTCATCTTGGTGATGGTTGACTGAATTACCAAGACTATACATTTTATTTCTATCAGGGAGCCGAGTTTAGTGGGGATTTTTTGTCAGTTACACTTCTGAGAGATTGTCTAGATCCATGGTGGTACCTACTATGATTGTCTATAATATTTATGTGTAGGTTACATCACATTTTGGGAGAGGCCTAAAAGTGTCATTTGAGACCCAAATAAGGATGGTTACACCATTATACCCCTAGATGGATTGGAAGACCAAGAACACTATCTAGGTGTTAGAGGATATGTTAAGAGATTGTGTTTTGGACATTGTCTAGTGTTGGGAGGATCATTTTCCACTAGTATTGTTTTATTATAGTAATAGGTATCAATCACCTATTGCAATGAAACCTTTTGACCCATGTACGAGAGGCCTTACAGGTCACCCATATATTTGAATGAGATTGGTGAGGCATCACTTGTTAATCTAGTGATGATGCAGGTGACAATATAGAAGGTTTAGGTGATCCATAAGCATATGAGGATAACCAATAGTCAATAGAAATATTATGTAGAACAACTTCAGAGTCCAATGGAGTTTGAGTAGGGAGACCATGTTTTCCTAAGAGTCTCCCAATGATAAGTATTGTGGAGTTTTGGATGGGGATGCAAGATATACAAAGGTTCATTGGGGAATTCAAGCTATTTTGGGGGGTTGGTGAGGCTATATACCATATAGACTTACCTGAAAACATGGATCAGGTTCATGGAATCCTTGATGTGTCGCAACTGAGGAGATACATGAATAATCTAAATCAATTTATTGATTGTGGTGAGTTGGAAATCAAGGATGGATTCACCTTCACGGAGTACCTGGTGGAAATTGATGTCCAAAAAGAGTGGATCCTATGAGGATAGACCATTCCATTGGTTTGTGTGCTGTGGAATCATAAGAGTGTGCACAAGAACTCCTAGAAGTGGGAGAGTCAGAAGAGGGCTTATTATACCTACCTTTTTATTTACATTGATATTTTTAGGGGAAAATACTTGAAAGAAGGGAGAATGTAGTGACCCTATTTTTTTCCTTGTAAAACATTGAATCATATTAAGGAACATTTTCAATGCCAGGTGCTAAGACAACATGAGATTATGAGGCTCGATTATCTCAAAATTGATATTATAAAAATATTAATTATATTAATATCATAGATAAATAATTTTCTTGAAATAGTGGAATAAATTCCAAGAAGACTCATGGATCATAAATTTGAGAAAACTGAAGAATCTAGAACATGGGGTTTTCTATAGGCTTGACCAAATGTCGATTGACACTTGATGTTTAGATGGGCCAGCCATTGGTGGGTAAGCTAAGTGGATAAATTAATTAATTAATTTATCTATTCATTTTATACCTAAAACCTAATTTCCACATTAAATATCCTATTATGGAAATTATCTAGGGTTATACACATTACCCTATGAGATTTTAGAGGAACCTCTAACACTCATTATTGGTTAATTGAGACTAGATGATGAACAATGATTAGATTGATGTGGATTAAGCGGTAGTGAATATAGAAGTTCTCCCTCATAACTGTAAAATGAATTCTTTACCAATTATATATCCATAATTTAGGTAGGTCTTACTCATTTTGGATTTCAGAATTTTAATTGAATGATTTTTCATGGGTATTTTATCTCCTTTTGATAAAAAATTATTCTCCCTTCACCTGAGCCCATTTAATTTTATTATATAATTTATTCTTTATATTCTGTAATATTCACAATAGATATCCCAAATTTATGATCTTTGTCCAAGAACTCTTGGACAATGATGATTTTACCTTTATTCTTGTTCCTTTCCCCCACCCGTTCTTCAAATTTCATCATCGTTGGCCCATAGGGTCACGAGTTGAAATTTCCATGGTAGGTTCAAGAATTACTGAACTTCAATATTAAATGAAGGTGGGATAATTATGAATTGATCAATGTTTTAATGGTGGATCATGATGGATAATGGTTGATACTAAATGGATCTAGGATGTAGAGTGTCGACGGGTTGCGGTTGGCATGAAAAGCATGTGACAGATCTCTGTGTAGTTAACCAATTTATGATTTCTAGCCACTGGAGGGATGAAATCATTGTACAAGGGTGATTAATAATTGTAATGGGTGGTTAATCAGTGAGGATAGTGATGAAGAACACAGATCCAGATATCTGTGTAAAAGATATGGGATTTCGGTGGGAAACACAACTAAACGACATATAGAGTAGGAAAACATTCCATGCAGTTCACCAGATATAGTGAATAGGGATTTAGAAAAATGATAAGGATCACAAACTATGTGGATAGACCCACATGTTGTTTGGACCTCCCTATGTTTCTAGGCTCTATGCGAGCTTCACTTGCCCAGGACATCGTGGCGGAGGACATACCATGTACTCTAGGTGTACACATGTATGACCCAAAGGAAACATGCACAACATTGACAACACAGGTAGACCCTAGGTGTCCAAGACACTCTGTGTAGAACCCTTACACACAATGATGTTCTACATGTTTAGGAAAATCATGTGCTATCATGAACACGATGAGGAGGCTAGGTGAGTTCACACACCACGTGACCCCCAGTAAATGTCTTGTACTTTTATTTGGGACTAACACCTTGCATATATCCTTCATCTAGACTCTGAATTTGGAATGTGAGTAGGATATTCTATTAGTTTTTCCATCTATAATGTGATGGTATCCTTTATAGTGTCTTTCAAGATATGACAAGAGGTTTTGAGAGCAAGGTTATTCTTTAAAAGATACTGAACTGATACCAATAATCAGGCATGATCATCAGTGAGAGATCAGGGTTGGCAACCCCCAAGTCCCACTAGGGTGTGGGTAACCTATTCTCCTTACATTGGTTGAGTGGAACCTACCTAATGTTCTCAGGTACGGGTCCTCTACCCTTTGATCATCACCCACTATTGTACTTGGGTTTGGGTCCTCTAACATCTGAGTGTACCCCCTACGGTACTAGGGCGCGAGTCCTCTATCATATGATTGGAACCTGTAGTGTACTAGGATGTGAGTCCTCTACCCTATAAGTGACACCCCACATATGGTATATAGGTGTGGGTCCAATACCCATTGAGTGGAACCCCCTAATGAATTAGGGTGCAGGTCCTATATTAATACCTACCAAGTGTCACCCCTAATGAACTTGGGTGTGATTCCTCTATGCTATTGAGTTGAACCCCCCTGGTGTACTAGGTAATAGTTCATTTATCCATCAACTATGTGGAATCCCATTATTTTAGTAGAGAACATATCCTCTATAGTAGGCTATGCCCCCTTAGGATATAGGGAAGTGTCGAGGTGACAGTTGTCTATATAACTTTCTAGGGTAGATATGTGAGATGTTGGGCATAGATGATGGACCTTTAGAGCTCCAGGTAAACTTATCCTCATATTCTAGGTTGTGAAATAGAGATCCACATTCTCACTAGCCTGAGTTTCTTTTGAGCATATAAATATAAATTTGGGTTTTGTTCCATCTCAATTTGGGTTTAGCTCAATAATTTTGTTGTATCTCTATATCTCTCCCCTTATATTTTTTGGAAATCCTACTGGGTATGTATATACTCTCCCCTTCATCTTCCATTCCTACAAATTTCATGTATTTTTCCGAGGATGGAAAGATCAGTGGTGACTTTTCTAGAGCTTAGGGATATATGGGTGCATTGGTCCCATATGGTGGTTAGGCCCTAGAGATCTGGATTTTGGCTCTCTCAT
Source organism: Viscum album (assembly GCA_963277665.1). Lineage (NCBI taxonomy): Eukaryota > Viridiplantae > Streptophyta > Magnoliopsida > Santalales > Viscaceae > Viscum > Viscum album. The sequence goes on from OY728132.1 coordinate 324,665,984, forward strand.
CTATTTTAAATTCAAGTTATTGTCAGGTTAGGACATAATTTCTGGTTGGGCGTTTATTTTTCTTTATTTGACATTAGGGATATTTTTTGGTAATCTGTTGTACTCCCTAGAGGTATCACGCACATGGTTTTCTCAAGATGTTACTTTATTTTATTATTATACCTCTACACTGTTTCCTGAAGCTGGTTGGATATGTGCATATAAGTACACTATGAAATGGACTCCCATTTACATCCTAACTTTTTAGTGATTTTCACCTACCCATTGCCTATTGAAGGTGGGATTGGGGTTGTGGCATCCCATCCTTCCATTTTCTAGGTGGTCCCCGATGGGTTGGGCTGCTATAATAGTACACATATTTCAAAGACTCCATATAGAATGGACCCTATTGAGTTTCATAAATTGTAGAAGAAGCTCTAAGAGAATCTAGATATAGGATTTATTCATCCATGTGCTTCTATATTTGGTGATTCTATTCTTTTTTATAAGAAATAAAATTGTTCAATACATATTTTATTTGATTATCATGAACATACCAAAAAAACACTATTAATAACAAGAATCCTTTACCAAGCATTGATTATCAATTTGATCTATTATGAGTATGTCTATATTTTGTTGAGATTTATCTTCAATATAGATTCCATCAATTAAGGATCTTGAAAGAGTATATACCCAAGATAGCCTCCATACAAGATATGGTCATTATGAACTCATATTAATTCCATTTAAAATTACCAATGCTCCTATTAATTTTTTTATGAAATTAATATAATCTTTATATATTACGTTGATTAGTTTTTAGTAGTATTTATAAAAGATTTCCTTATATGTTTAAATAGTAGGATGAGAATGAATAAAATCTTAGAATTATGCTAAAGTCCCAATGGAAGGGAAATTTTTAGAAAAATTTAAAAAGTGGGAATTTTGGTTTCAGAAAGTTTCATTTTTGGTTTATATAATCTCAAGTAAGGTTAAATCAGTGGATTATTCAAAGATAGAAGATATTGAGAAATGGACTAGACCAACCATAGTAACCAAAATCTATAGTTTCTTGGGTTGGATAGATAAAACCAATGCATTTTGAGGAATTTCTCATGACTATCAATTCCACTCTCAATTTTGACTCAGAAGGGGGTTAATTTTCTTTTATATTAGTGATTGTGAAGAGAGTTTCAGAGAACCAAAGAGAAGGTTATCCAGAACTCTTGTTCTTAGAGTACCATATAATAGATATGGGTTTTTGATCTATAGTTATTCAAAAATAATGGTTTGGGACAATTCCTCATGAAAATTGAAATGGTGATAGCTTATTCATTACACTCAATGAAGGTTCATAAGAAAAATTACCCAACTTTTGATTTAGAGTTGGAGAAACTTATTTTTTATTTGAAAATATGGAGGCATTATCTATATTATGAAAGGTGTGATATATATACTAATAATAAAATATTGACATATATATTTATAAAAATATATTTGCATATTCACCAGATAAGATGGTCGGAGATAATCACATATTATAACTACTCAATGAAATACCACCCAGCAAAGGGAAATAAGGTTGCAGATGCTCTGAGATAGAAATACCATTCAAGTTTTTCCATGATAATATTTGAAATAGATCAAATATTTTGGGATTTTCATAATATATATCTTGAAATAAAAATTAAATGGGAAAGATTATATCTTGCTTAGATGAATGTTTGATCATCCTTCCATGAGTGTATTAATAAGGCACAAAAGGAAGATATCATATTAAAGAATAAGGAGAGGAATATTCTTATGTTTAACAATGACCATGATGTAATGATAAGGTCTAGGAACCATGTATGTTTACCACAATTACTAAAATTTAAGGAGTTGTTGGATGAGGCACATAGTTCATCATTCTTTATTCATCAAAGAAGTATGAATTTGTATAGAGGCCTGAAAGAGTATTTCTAGAGAGACAACAAGAAGAGAGATATTAGAGAGTATGTATCTAATTTCTTAGTATGTCAAAAATTTAAGGTTTAGAGACTAAATTCCAAGGGTATATTACAATTATTACCCATACCCGAATAGACATGGGAAAACATCACCATGTATTTTATTATTAGTCTCCCCAAAACATCACAAGGCTATAATTCTATTTGTGTTATAGTTGATCACCTATTAAAATTCAGTGCACTAAATATCTTATAATATTTATATCATGGTCAACATTATATAATATACATTAAATAGGTGTTAAGGTTATATAGAGTACCACCATCAATTTTATCTAACCTGAATATGTGTTTTACCTCAATGTTCTAGAAAATACTTCAGTGATCTCTGGATACATAATTGAGTTTCATTACAAAAAAGTGTCCTTATATTGATGGATATTTTTAGAGGACCATTCAAAATCTAAAAGAAATGGTGAGATATTGTTTTATGGATTTCAAAGATGGTTGATATTAACACCTTATTTTAGTCATGTTTTCTTACAACATTTGCTTTCATATGAGAATTTAGAGGAATACTTATGAATCCATACATGGGAATAAGTGTAGAACCCAACCTATTGGGATGGAGTTGTGGAAAGAAAAATATTTGTACTTGATATAGCTGAGGAAATGGTAGAGAATGTTAGATCTATTCAACAACACATCAAGGTGGCCTATAGTCCATAAAACATTATACTGATAATCATCAGGGTGATTTGGAATTTAATGTTCGAGAAAATATTTTTATATGAATTTATTCACGGAATAAGGTTATGTGGTTTTAAAATACGGGAAATATGATCCCTAGGTATATTGTCCCTTTGATGATTCATTGTTTAGTAGGGACGACAACTTATCACTTGGTGCTTCCACCGAACCTCTCTCAAGTTCACTATGTGTCCATGCATCTCCCCTAAGGAAGTACCAATATGATCCTTATAATATACTAAACATAAAGGATTTAAAAATGTAACATTATCATTAATATGAAATATAAGGAGCATAAAGCTTGGATCATAGAGATAAATCTCTACGGAACAAGATGCCTCATCGGGTAAAAGTTCTCTGGAGGAACTGAAAATTCAAAGATGATACTTGGGAACTTGAATATGTAATGAAACTGAGATATCCTAATTTTTTTTTCTATTAGGGTGATGGAATTTTAAGGGTTATACTATTTTTATTTTGGTATAATTTAACAGCTATAAATTTTAATATATATTTATCTTCAAATAAAAAAATTATAGCATGTGATTTACGCAACCCCGAGTCTAAATGAATCATAATGTTGTATACTATTATAACCTTTCCACTGAATTAGAGGTTATGAATATTAAATAATAAATTATTAATTATTTAATGTATAAAATAAATTCATTGATTATCAATTGATTAAAAATAGAAAAAAATCATTTCAAAGTAAAAGATATATTTTTTAGAAAAATTATTTTTATGCGCTCAATTCATTTTTATCACAATAAATTAAATTAATCACTATTAGTGATTTATTATGAAGAAATTTATATGTCATATATTTAATAAAATGGTTTACCATTTATCTAATTATTTTTTAGGCATGAGATTTGTATAAATCCATTTTACGCATAAAATGCATTAAAAAAATAGTTTTCATCACTTTTAACACTCTTATTATAAAATTAATTTCTACCACTTATAGGTTTTTGAATTTGATTAAACTTATTCCATATTTATAATTTTATGGTTCAAATTTGTTAAATAGGCCCCTTTTATTTTTAAGCCATATGAATAGTAACTGGTAAAATTTGTCAGCATAGTAAAGGGTAAATCAGGGTAGATTAGGTTAAAACTAAGTGTTAAGGTCACCATTTTTCATTCAAATGACTATTGGATGTATGAAATTAAACCATAATCACATTATTATAAAAACATTATTATTAAAGGGACACGTTTTCCTAAAAATTACTTATATAATATTAAAATAAATGAAAAATTTTAAATGTCACTCTCTTACTTTTGAATATCTCTAATGTGTTCACATATGGACAAAACCAAGTGGTGAATGAATATATATTTTTATTTTGAGAATAATAAAATTATTATCATGTTGGTAATTTATTTCTAGATTTTATATATTACATAATTACCATAAATTCATACGCATCCCTAACGCAATATTTATTGAATTAGTGGAATAACAAAATAAATTATTTTAGAAATATTAAAATTAATACAATTTGGATGATTTATTATGATCCATGAATTAATTCTCTAAAAATATAACATATTAGGGATATTTTAAGGATTTATAATATAATAAAAACTTTGTCTTGATGTATTTGTAGTCAAACAAAATGAATAGTGTAAAAATGTAAACTATGAAATTCTATCAAAATAATATTTTATTAAATTATTTTAAAATATAAAAAATATTAAAATATATCATGAGGGACAATATATGCTCCAAAATGGAATTTTTAATCATTTTATGTGATAATTTTTACCTTATAATTAAAATTATAACCCCTTATGAGTGGAGAATTTGTTACCACTATTAAGGATACAATAAGTTACATAATCGATTATATGAAAAGATAATGTTTAAAATAAAACACAAACCTATCCAAATCTTATTAGGTGATAATATTTAAATTATATAATACTTTATATTTTAATATATGGGCATTTATATTAATTATTATTTATAATGAATTAGTAACATTCAAATGTTTTTAGTAATTCTAGGCATCTCCTTTCCCTCTCTTAAAAAGGACACCCATACCATTTATTCTCTACACCACATCAAGAAACCTAGACCGAGCAGTACATACCCATTTTTATGATAAAAATACTTAACCAGATTATAAAGGTGTTGATATAATGAAAATTTAAACCATATGTTCCATAATAAAGGGTCTCAAGGAGGTATCCTGAAGAAGAGGTAATCATCTTAGACGACCTCTTTCAATTTATTTTTCAATTTACCTTCCCCAAATATATGGTAGTTTTTATAAAATAATAAATTAGTTATCCTAAATATAAAGAAACATTATTATTATTATAAAAACACAATTATCCACCATATTTTCCATTAAATAAAAACTGAATGTATTTCTCGTGTGTACGTACGACTTATCATCCCGACATAGTGAAACAATGGATTTTTCATCACCCTAATTTATAAATGGGAAGTATGATAGTTTTAATGGTTATATATTATTTTTATGATATAATAATTATTATCTAATTATAACATCATATTTAAGTTCTTACCTCAAGATCTATTGGAAAATGATAATTTCACTCGCGTGTATGTGTGCACTACAACCTCCATGAAGTGATGTGTTTTTTTTTCATTTCCATTTTACTGGAATGGTAATGAAGATAGATTTAATTAATATATATGATTTAAATATTATAATAATGATTTTGGAAAGTTAAATTATTCATTATATTTATTTTTTCCATCTATCAAAAAGTAAAAATAGCATTCATGCGTATGTACAACCCACCATCTCCATGAACAGTGTCATTAATTTTTATATCTCAATATTTTTTATATTAATATCTATATATAATGAATATATATGATATTTATAGCATGTTTAAAATTGTAGTGATTATTTAACAATGATAAAAATAAAAGGACCAAAACTACCAAACTGAAACATACATGAAAAATGAAGCTGCTATTACCAGAAACATTGATTTTATCAAATAATTGTCCATAAATATATGATAAAAAATTATAAGTAAATAATATATTGTATTATTTATATTAATATGGTTATAATATATATATATAATAAATTTATATTTATTATAAAGGAGTCTTAGACACACACAAATGAGGATGAACTTGAAGTAAGCGTTTATTCACACTCTCATTATTTTTAAGGATTGTTTATAATTAAGTATATATTGGGTGAATTATTTGATAATTCTATATTAAACCCTATATATTTTATTATAATATGGTTATTTTTATAAATTATAATTTTTCCTTTAATATTCCTATATTTAAGAAGTCAATATACTAAACTAATATTTTAATGGAAAACTGACACTATTTTTCTACTCAGTCGAGATTCTTTATCTTCATCATTCATATTTTCCTTAAAATGTCTAAAAGTATGATTTCAAAAATGTAAAATGATTTATTAAAGACACTTTTACCCATTTTTAAATATTTTTGAAATTTTTTTAATAAATATATTATTTTTATTTTCGAAATGATATACTTTTCAACCTTTTTATATAATTATGAAAGAATTTTTTCAACTTATAAATCATGAATGGAATTTCCCACAATCATTACTACTATTTAAATTGATGATTAATTTACCAGTTTATAATGTTAATTTAAGATAAAACAGTTTCCTCAATATATAAAAAAGATTAAAATTTAAATAAGTGTTGTGAAGGTGAAAAGGGTATTTTTCATAAGAAAATTTCCAGTGAGCTTTTGAAAGTACATCCATCTATATTGAAATCCTTTGTTAAATAATTTTATTTATTCGAATTATAATATTATGATACCATACACTATATTTCCTTGGATGGTTTATGATCATTTTGACTGAATAAAGTGCTGATATTTTGTATTTTTGTTCTTTAAATAGGTATAATTAAGTATTTTTTTTGTAATTTATATTTTTTTATATCATTTATTTATATTATGAATGAAATAGAGTTATGAAGTGATGAGTGAGGCCTAGAATTACATATCCCTTCAATTCTCCAGTATGTATCATGAGACAAACAAGATTGGGTATTTTTCCTAGGACATACCCATTTATGTAGATGTCCAGGATGAGGCCATGATGGTATTTTTGGACATGTTGTCCTAAGGCCTCATCGGTAAGTTTTAGATGTCCAGTATTAGGAATTATATCATTATGAATCAAATCATTTATGTGCATGAGTTTATTTGAATAGATTTTTTATCTATGATACTGTTTTAAAATAATGGGATTATTTATAAGTAATTATTTTATCATTATTTTTTATCTCCATATTACTCATATCTTATTTATATTTTTCAATATGCAATCCCTTACTAATCATCTAAGCCCACCCATTTCTTTTGTTTTCTTTCACTAGGATTCCAGTAAATTTTTTCTTATTGTTATGCATGGATATTATAGAGGGAATAAATGTTATCACAAATAAAATACTATGTTGTATTCTATTTTTTCAAATTTCATGTGGGATTCATGTACGTATCTATTTTAATAAGGCTACAAAACTATTCAGTCCTTTGGGATGAAACCGATTGTATTTAGTACTAATGTAAAAAAGTAACAACTGAATTTGGGCTACTTGGGTCAGATTCTTTATAGTTGCATCTTCCAATTCAGAAAAAATACTCTAAATACCAAGAATTTAAAGCTTCCAATATCCACAAATCATGGATGAATGTACTTCTGATAGAACCTTAATCTTTCAAATGACATTAGTCATTTTGGGTGATGACTTAGATAGCATAGAATGAGGAAATTATGACACATATAACATTATATCATCTTATTAGCACCCATATTTTAAAACTATGAGCAGTAATACACATTAGTGAATCCCATATTAGAATATCACTTGTTATGATCACTTGTTTATTAATTAAAGTGTGATTCAACCACCCATTTAATTACCATAGTACCACTGTGTACAATGGACACTATGTTATCATACCTCCCTGTATAGTGGATATTGATGACTACACCAATCTTCACCAGATCTCTAATCCTTCATATCCTCCCTTAGTTTGTGATGTTGTTGAGAATAGATGATGTATCCTTGATGGAATCCTTATAATGTGGTGGAAAACCTTAGGGATGAAACTTTTTTTGAACTTAAATTATATTTTTATTTTATATATGTTATACTATAATTCAAGAAACCCAACCGCTCAACATTTTAGATTTCACTTTCTTGGTTTTATATTGATTTTACTAAATATATCCGTGGTAAAATTAAAACACTCTCTTATTCCATTTTAACTTATTTGAATGGATCCTTAACAGTCTAATGGAATAATATAATATCAATTCAAAGCCTTAAGATAGTTCTTTAATATTATTCTAAGATTCACTCACCAACACCATAAATTTGTAACATCATTATTCTTCTCAAAAATCATTAGAACTCTAACATCTATACAAGAGATGATTCATCATCACATTTTTACATGATTAAAGTTTCACTCATACTCATTGATTTCTATTAATGAATAATATAACACAACAAAAGTGGGTTCAATAGTCTCCCCACTATGTATTCGTTGTCAACACATCTAAGATTATTTCATGTTAATATGGAACTCAATTTCTTTCTCCATTCCAATATTTTTTATTTTTCTTACGTCTACCCATTAATAAAAATAAATAAAAATTATGTAATAAATTAAGGTATTAATTAATAATTTTAAAAATGTGCCATCATTCATCACACTCTAAGTTTATGTGATCCATGATCGACATATGAAAAATGTTTCTTTGATATAGAAAATATAGTTGGGAATAAAAAAATGAATATGATACAAACTCATATAAGTCTATTTAACATTTTCGTCAATAGATGTTAAAAAAATTCCATGATGATACATGTGATTGACAATAATTATTAAAGATAATATATTGAACTAAATTCTTACACTTACCTCAAAATATATATTAAAGCACCCAAACACAACTAGTAGGACATATATTTATAAATAAGGCTAGGATCCTCACTAAAAGTTTATTTCTTAATATCTTTGATAATTTATCCACTTTAATATCTTGTTATGATTTTTAAAAACCAAGTATTAGGGAATAATAAGACATATATTTTGGTGAATATTTTTCATACACCCTAAAAGGAATTAAAATTTCATAGAATAACATGTCTATAAGGAACTCATAAAAATTACACAATTTTAACTCCCTCATGGAAACTCACTATAATTATTAATTAAAGATGATCAACTTCTTTAATATATTATTATAAAAATAAAATATTGGATATCTTCCATGATAATTAACATTATTTTGTTGTATAGTATTGACATCTTACATATCTTATTTATTTCCCCCCAAGATAACAAGATTCACAATTAATTGACCATATAGAAATCACAAAAATAAAATATTAATTATTAAAAAATATGGTGAAATAACTTTTCTTATTAATATGAGGAGTTGGGTTGATAATTTCTTCTCAACCGTAATTCTCTTTCTTCTGCTCAATATTTATTGACTTTATTAATTTTTGATCTTCAATTTTTTAAATTTGTTTTTTTTAATTTGGACAAAATATAATTTTATATTCATTTTAAAACTAAATTATAAATAAAAATCATTTTCAATATTTCCATAATGGTACATGGACCACCTAATTCATGGTTTATGCTATAAAGTATCTCTTCTTGGATTGGAATTATAGTTAATCTGGTCTTGAATGTTTTTTTAGTCCTCTTAAACATTCCACAAATCAAATCATAAATTACCTAGTCATCATTTTTTGAAAACCCCTCATGATATTTCGATATTTCATGTGAAAAAAAATCCACTTTAACATTTTTACTCAATTTTTATTCTTTTAATTTCATTGAGTATTCAAAATAAAATGGATAAATGATCAAACATATCTATGGAATGTGTTTATCCTTTTAAGTACTTCTACATGGATTCTCTATGAAATTATTATCCAAATAAGCCCATTTTTAATTTTCTTAAACTGTTCATTCATTTTTCTCATAAAATATTCCAGTAATATATACACCATTTTCTTGTTTTCATAGATAAATTTTATGCCCATTATTATATAGAAGGTTCTTCCAGTTACCTTTAGTGAATAATTATTATTTTGATTCTTAGGTCCACTTTGAACTGTATTTCTATTTTGTTTTTCCACCTAATAATGACACACTTTTCTTCTTTGTTATATTTTTGGGAATATTTGGTTCATCATTTTCCTCAATATTTCTTCCCAAGGATGGATTATTTTATATATATTTTTTATATGGATAATTTCTTTATTTTTACTAATTATTTATTATTTTGGGAAGAATACATCCTGACTATAACTATATGCATTTCATTCTCCCCATAAGTTTTCTATGATCTCAAATCCAATTCAGAAAAACAAATTTCCATTTTTCTTCTATGAATTTTGAATCATCCTATATGGGTACCCATTATGTCAGGATTCCCTATTCTTCCACTGGTTGATGCATAATGCCAAAAATTCATTTCCTTGTACCTGAATCTGTTATAGTAGTAGCAGTGACCAAACAACCTCTTTCTTCTTCTTTTAACAACAAGATGGAGAAAATGAAATAATAACTATTTTATAGAATTTTATTAAATTGGTTGGTGTTTTTTGAGGATAAAATATTGCATAATTTCTTCTAAACAATGTTGATATATTGGTGGGTTCTTTATAATTTTTAATAATCCACTTTGGTATAGGTTTTGATATAACACCTGCCCTATTTTTAAAAATGACATGAGTATGAAATATAATATTTACGTAGATAAGAGATTTTTCTTTGTTCATGTAGTCGATATACTAGAGAATGACTTCATGAACTCAATTACATTTATTATAGTTATTTTATATTGAATAACCTCCTTAAAATTCTTTGGTGTAGAATGACTACTCTCAGTCACTTGTGAGGAAATAGATTATATTTCTTCTATATTTATAATTATAAATTCAAGTTTAATACATTAATATTAAGTATAGTTTTATTATCATAAATTTAGTTTCATATTTTTTCACACTTATTGATATTTTTATTATTTTCCTCATTAATTATTGTCTTCTCTAGTATTATATAGTCAAACAGTTTTATTTTTTTCACAATCCCCAACTATGTTTTCTTGACTACAAATATGTCTTCAAGTGAATGGTTCCATTATTCTATCCTTTTAAAGGATTCTTATTTCAAATATATTTATTTTATAAATTATATCTCAAGTCTATTGCATATATCTTTATTCTCCAAATTCATTATATTTTGGCCTCTACATGATTGGTGAGTTTCTTTCACAAAAATTAATTTTTATCAAAGGACTTCTCCTTTATCTATAATTCTATTTCAAGGAAGGTGGACTCTTACTTTAATTCATTATGAAATCCATGAATAAAAGTATATGAATATATGGGCAACCTATTCACAATTTCTTTAATGTAAATAAAGGAATTATCATATTAATATCAAAAGGATGCTTAGAAATATAATTTTTACTACACGAGATTCATTCAGTAAAAGAACTATCCTAACAAAAATTTATAGTTACCTCATCTTTATGAAAGAATTTTGGGGCACTTTTGGTAGGGAAATTATATTTCTCCTTTCTATTGTATTTTACAACAAATATTCCGTATTCATATAATATATAATACCTTCAAAATTATATCATTATAAAATAATATTTTATTTCTATTTCTATATGAGGGAATACTTCTTCATCTTTCTCAAATCCTTCCTTCTATTCATTTGAATTTTAAAAGATATGGGAATCTGGTCAGTATTTTATGAATCCCTTATATGTTAACACTTCATATTGAATTTTATAAGAGAACCCAACACTTTAAAAAAAACAATAATTTTTAGAATCTAATCATAGGAGTGACCATCTCTAATACCAACTGATAGACCACATAAGTATATGACCAAAACTATGTGGGGTGAATTAGTGTTAGTTTTATTTTAATAATTTAGTATTTTACCCCTTTCCACCTTATAACCTTTTAATTGAATGGATATAATACTATTTTTTTCTCTTTATCTCTATTTCTAGGTAGTAACGCGAACAATAAAGCAACCCAACACAAACACAATGATTTGTTAAAGAGGTATGAATCTATTTAGGATTAATAAATACATGGAGAGTCATGGTTTTTGATCCCATGTGAACAACATCCTTCTCATTTTGAAAACAAGATTAGGAAGGGGTATGACCTTGGACTTATACAAAAGATAACACATTCTAGACATTCTTGAAATAACTAACTTGCAACTCAATTTAGATAGATACATGATTCCACTTATACCATATGAATAATGATCAATAGTGATAATAAAGTACTTTCCTATACTTCAACATGATTTAAATTTATTCCATAAACTTTAAAAATCTAATGGAATACAATTATCTCATTCATACTTCTATAATATATAAATATTTTTGGATGGATCTTATGTAGTTCCTCTTTTATATTTGAGTTGATTAGTGGAAAAAGGATTGTGTTTTCATTTTTTTTCATTTCTTATTCTTTAGAGAACATGGAAATTATCATTCTCAATAACCATGGTTCTCTACAATTCTTTGAAACTCATATTGTAGAACATGAATGAAAATTTGAAACTCTTTGATACTCTAGTTTTGTAATAAGAAGTAGTATTAGCTCTAACTTTTTATTTGTCTTTGAATTAAATAATATGAAACAACCTTATAGTCAAATTTCTCTCTTTTTTGTTTATATTCCCCTTTTTTTATTATATATTCATTGCATCAATTGAATAAATTTCCCTTAAAATTCATTATTTGAATCTTCATAAATCCTATAATTTCCAACTATTGAAATATTTTTATCAGAATAATCAATATCTTTAGTATTAATTATATTCAAATTATACTTTTAATTTGTTTAATGAATTAGTATTTAAACATCCATTTTAATATTATAATTATTATGCTATTCTTTATCATTTAATACTTTTACAAAGTCTTTATATTTGTGAATCCACTTACGAAAGTGAATGATATATCATTATATTCGTGGTTGTGACTCCTCATGTTATGTTACAAATCTTTTCCACAACCTATCTTCTTCAATATTTACCATAAAATGGAACAAAGTATATGATTTATTTAGTAGTGGGACTACATGGGCTTCACTAAGATATGATGTTCATAGTGTAACCATTTTAAAACTATGAAATTCACCACACTTAGTAAACTAGATGGATTTATATCCACATTTCCATTTTTCAGGGCCCTCGACCCAGTAGCCACTAAATATGGTGCCCTGAGCCGGGTCTCCATATGACCTTAGACATGCCTCCTCATATTCCAGAGGCTATCGACTAGTAGAAAGATCCTAATAGAGAACATGGGGAGACTATACCCTCTTCATCAGAGTGGGACACAATAGATAAAGTAAAAAAATAAAGGAGACCAGAAAACCATTAACATACATCACCCACATTTCACAGAATAGGGTAAAAGTGTAAAACAAATTAGTAAATATTCCATTTCATTTCATTTAGTACTCAGTGTAAGGAAAACCCTAAATAAAATAAAAATAAAGAATCCAAAAAATTGTTCCCAACTCTAATTTAGGACCCTCATCCATGAACCTCCCAAGCACAAATCAACCATCCCACATTGATCCTTTTTTCTTAACCTAAAATATAACCATGAGGTCTACTCAGGTACCCAATTGCAGTCTGGGTAGGGTGTGAGTACAAATTCATATGTCACCACCAATAGTATCTAAAAAAATATCCAGTCTAATAGAGGTTTATTTAGAAGTACAACAACTTAAAGTGGAAACAAATAAATAAATATCATCTTTAAATTAATACATATTTAAATTTATTACATTTACCATTTATTCCATATAATTCCCGTATTCAACAAATCCACCTCATCCTATACTGGTGAATAAGAAAACATTTAAGGTTTGAGTTCTTTAACTCAAAAGGGAAACCATTTCACGAGCCAATTTCACTAACATACTTTGGAGTATCAGTCCTGGTAGGTTAACCATCCTTGGAGACTCAGTCTAGGTGCATACAACTTGTATCCATATAGTCCAAGAGCCTCAATCTAAAACTCTAACATGTGAAATACATTGTTAGGACTAGAGAATAAATTCAACTGACCTATGAAAGGTTATTCAGTCCAATAGCCCACACTACCATGAATACAATTACACATTATTCTTTAACCATAATACATTTACCATATCACAACTTATCTGATTTAACACATATACCATTGAAATGCCATAACTCATTGGCACATATATAATTTTTAAAATCATAACCCATTTATAAAACATTCCATTTATATAAGTTATCTCACTACCAAGTATATAATTATGGGAAATATGTTATCAACTTGTTGATTCCTTATTTAAAACCCCAATTTCCATGTTTAATGGAGTGATACAGCCCATGTGCAGTCCTTCGTTATGTCTATTGAACCTCTATGCATCCTATCAAGATCATGAGGGGTTTGATTTATAATTTAATCAATAATTTTAACAATTATATAATTGAAATACCAACATACACAACAAAGGTATAAGTGCACAACCACATAAACACAATAATTGGGCACAAGACATTGGGGGGAAAATTTTAGACCACCTCTATCAATTTCTTAGATGAATGATTACTCATACTTAGCAATTGATTTGATGTCAAACCCCCTTCAAAGACTAAATCTAGAACCTAATACAAAAAATAGGGTTTTAGAGATTTAGATGAGGAGGATAGATTTAAAAAGACCTAATATATAAAAGGATGGAGGAGGAGTATTAGACTCACTCGAAGCTTCAATTTGCACCCAATGACACTCCAAAAAGCTTATAAATGAGGGAGATCAATCCTTGGGAAGTTTTGGAAGAAGGTTTTTCACCCTTGGTTGCTTTATGAAAAATAAAAAGTAAAATTGGTTATGAGTTATTAATGATTGAGGTGTAAAAATAGTAAATCTAACCCACTTTAATGAGGCACATGACTTGACCACATAGTTTTTCAAACCACATGACAACCATTAATTCCCCTCTATCTAAGAATGGTCTAGGTCACATAGTCTCCTAAGAAAATCACACAGTGTAAAAAACCGTATGAATCAACTTTTTCTAAGATCGCACTGTTTTGCTCCTACCTATGAGGGTTTCTCTGACAATACCCCAAGAAATAATGGTTAAGGAACATGGATAATATTAAACATGCGCCAACCATGCGACATGCACTAGATAGACCCATTTTAGCCTCTTCCATGTCTCAAACCCCCATAACACCACTAAGACTCCTTATACAAATAGTGTATATTCCTTTAGTAAATTCAGAAGAAAAACATAAACCTAGATGTACCTCATTAGAAAACTGAAATCTTGGAAGATCATCACCTTATAAAGGCTCATCCTGGACCTTCACTCCCAAAAATCACTAAGATTACAACGTGAAGCGATCATGCCACTGGACCTACATATCTATCTACCTCTCCTATATTTCTTCTTAAATGATTCCATACTACTATAACACTAGAACCAATGACATCGTCTTTCACCCCAACACTTTATCACTGCAAACCACAATAAAAACAAAATTCTAAACATAGGAAATGTCAACCTCATGCTCAACATCATCAAAATATATCACATGATATGGTTCGTGTGAAGCTATGAAACATGAAAAATGTCATGCATTCCACTACACTATTATGGAAGATCCAATTAGTATGTCACTAGTTTGATCCTCTCCACAATCTCAAACGACCCCACGTGCCTGGGTACTAACTTACCCTATTTTTAAATCAATGGTGACCCATCCTTGGAAACACCCCAAGGAACACATAATCACCCACAAAAAACCCAAGAGGCCAATGTCATTAATCCGCATATGATTTCTACTTACTATGACCCATAGCCATACATTTTTTAACCTGGTGAATGAACTCTGATGTGTTTTGAACAATGTTTGGAATCAATAACTCAGATTCCCCATACTCCATCCAACACAATGGATACCCACACAAACTACCATAGAGAACCTTTTATGATTCCATATGAATAGTTTCTTGGTAACTATTGATGTTTGTGAACTCAAAAAACACAAATTATTTCTCCCAAGATCCACTAATGGCTTGGACACATGTCTCCAACATGTCCTCTAGTACCTGAAAAGTATTCTCTGACTGCCCATATGTCTGCGGGTGGAAATCCATACTCGAAACACATGTGTACCAAAAACCTTCTATAACCCCTACCAGAAGCATGATGTAAAACACAGATCATGATCCAAAACTATATTTTGTGGAACCCCATGCAACTTTACTATCTTTTAAACATATAAATCACACAGCTAGTCCATGGAAAAGGTCTCTCATATTGGAAAGATATGTTACACATTCAGAAACTGGTCTAAAACTTAAAATATCTCATCATTCATCCAATGAATCCTCAAGAGACATACCATAATGCCCATCATGATTTCATCACAATTATATTCCAAAATTGGGAATGTATGTAGAAGATTACTCGGCCAATAATGATCAACCTTCACATACTAACAGGCGTAGCATCATGTTATGAAACCCACACCTTCCATATTTATACATGACCCCCAATAATATCTACAAATATATCGATACAATTTGGGAAAACCAAGATGCACTGCGGAATTAGAAGCATGGAACTCACACATTATCTTCTCATAATTACATGTTGGTACAACCACAAAACCACACATATAAATGACCTCATCAATATAAATGGTCCAATTGGAAGGTGACTCCCCACATTGAAGTCATTCTCTCAAGGCTGAAAACTCTAGATACTAATATTTTATTTCATTGATTTAACTCAAAGCATGGGATAAACTGCTAAGGGTGAAAGGGTAATCAGTCCTTGGCCCCCCAAACATCTATAAACATTTTAATAAACAAATCCATTATCTTCTACTCAGAACTGGATTCTGGATTTACATGATTACGAGTCTTCCAACTCAGAGAATATGCATCATTGTTTCCCTTCCCCGACATATAAACCATTTCAAAATCAAAAGACTACATATAATAAACACATATTCACTAAGGAATATTCAAACCACGTTGGTAGAATATGTACTTAAGGATCTTATGACTGATATACAAAACAAAACTTTCTCCCAAAGAGTAATTCCACCAAAAAAATTAAATCATAAGCCACCACAGGCAATTCATGATCATGCACATGGTAATTCCATTAATGAGTCCTCAATTGTTGTGACTGATACAACCCAACCCGATCTTTTTTCTTCAATAATTACCCAATCTAAAAACATGATGCGTCACTTAATAGGCCATACTCTTTACCTGGAATGTGTTAGATCATAATCAGTGTAGTATTTACCACTTATATAATTTTTGGAAATCATTCTCGAATTCACCATACCATTAAAACTTGATTCCATTCTTAATAAGTCTGATAGTGGGGAAACCAAATAGAAAATATCTTTGGTGGACCTTCGGTAATAGACCACTAATCCAAGAATGCTTCTGATATCAAAAACATTCATGTGCTACTCCTAAGATACAACTTATTGCACTTTATCTAGTTCCACTGAAAAACCATTCTAAGAGATTATGTGACCCAAGAAATGTACTCAATTGATCTAGAATTTAAAATTTGATATCCTTGCATATATCCTATGCCCCTTTAGTGTACTTATGATGATGTAAATATGTTTTTAATGATCATTATGATTCTCAGAGTACACCAAGATGTAATCCAAAAAGACAAAAACATCTTATCCAAGTATAAGTGGTATATTTTGTTCATCAAGGTCAAAAACAGTAAAAGTGTGTTCTTTAACCCAAATGGAATTACAAATAAATCATACAATATATAATTAATTCTAAAATAAGTCCTTAGTATATCATAAGGTATTACCCACAGCTAATGATACCCTAAAATAAAAGGAATATTGGAGAACATAGAAGCACCACTTAACTGGTCAAAATGATCACCAGTTCACAGAAGAGGATATCAGTTCATAACTATCATCCAATTTAGCTTTTGATAATTGACACACAATCACAATGTCTCATTAGTATTATTAACAAGAAAAAATGGAGATCTCCGAGGTGATGTACTTGGGTGAATAAAACCTCTACTTTACAATTCCTCCAACTGAGTCATAAGTTCATGAGGGTTTTCTAGTTCCATCCTATATGGTGGAATGAACACTAGCTCAGTTCTAGGATTCAGATCAATTATTAACTGAACCTTGTTCTCAGGAGGAAACCTCGATAAGTATTTAGGAAACAGAATATAAAAATGATCCACCACAAAAGAGAAAACAAGATGATCCAATTCACCATCATCAACAACAAGACATGCCACTTTGGTCGTGATCTCATCAAACTACTGAAGGACTGAACCTGCATGGCCTTCCTAGATATCTGATTCCCCATGGTTCACATAAGAGTCACCCTCAAGGGATGTGAATGATACAAAATGATGGTAATAGTCAATATGGGATTGGTGAAACACCATCCAATTCATTCCCAAAGTAATATATAAACCTGGAATCACAAGAACAAGAAAGTACCATAGGAAACGACACTCACCAACCTCATCAGAACACTCCTTACACTGTATAAAATTATCTTCTTCTATTAGTAACTGTGTATCAATTGACATAAACCCAAAATATAATTCCACCACTAAACCTAAAAAATTCAAAGAATGAATAGATAAAAAAGAATGTGGGGGAACATGTAACAAATAAATCAATAGCATGTGTGGAATCCATAACAATCATACCTAAAATAATCAATGGCCCGGCCTCTCCAATAACTCGTGTAGGCTGAAATGCATGAAGATGACCTAAATCTCCACCTTGGGCTTTGTACTGAGTCTCGAGTGCTTCACTACCTTGATAAAAAGGACACTCATGTCTTGATGCACCACATCCTCAACCCCAGCTAATAAGGCTAATAGAAATCCAACTGCAAGCCTCATATGGGGTTGTAGGCCCCTTTACCACACTCTACATCTATCTTGACCCTCCATCACTACCAACCAGTCAATGGTTCCTATAGAACCTATAAAGATGACCCATTATACCACACACTAGAAACTCAAATGGCAGCTGAGGACACTATCTATTCATGTGACCCATCTTGCCACACTAATAACAGAAAACTCGTTCACAGCATGAGAAGATGACCCTCTTTTTTAGCTACCCTATCCACTATAATCATGGTGAGGATCATTAAAATGATGCTTCCTAATATCAGAAGCCACACCACTAGACCACCCAATAGAAACCACATGTCCACCACCTGTATCCTCCTTCAAGTTCCCTTCATAAATAATGGAATAATCCACCACCTCATAAAACCCATTTAAACAAAAGATATTTACATGGGACTTCATTTCCTGCCTAAGTCCATCCTAAAAACATCTCACTATTTTTGTCTCATCCCTGGAAACTATTGGAGAAAAGTGTTGCAAATCAGTGAAGCAACAAGAATAATCCCTCACTGAAATAATCCCATTGTAAACCTTATAAACTCGAACACCCTCTCCTACCTCAGTAGGTCAAGATAAAAATATACCAGAAAATTTTCCTAGAAATCCCTCCACAACATACTATCTACCAATTCAGTATGGGCCAAGATATCCCAGTAGCACTTAATCGGTTCTCATAACACATAAGCCAACAACTTTACCCCCTTCTTAAGAAGTGTTTCTATATGGTCCAAAATAATCTGGGTGGAATCTATCCAGAACTCGGCTACCTCAGTTCCACCATATCCATTAAACATTAGAAGGTATTGCAACTAAAACTCTCAAGTCAGATCAAACATGTTTGGAGTATCCCGCTCTGGGACTTTCTCTATCATTAGCATAAAACATGTGATGTTATCAAAGAAATTTTCTTACCCTATATCACTCTAGGCTAATGGGGTTTCTTGATACACTATTGGAGGAGCAATATCGATGGTATCCTCATGTCGCCCAACTGGAACACATCACCACAGAGGATTTTTTATACAATGCCAAACACATGCCTTAAAACACATAACATAATGCTTACATAGTTTATAGAAAATAAGGCCCTCTATTAGCCATAAAAACCCATACCTCATAAACAATCTTGACAGATATGATCGAATCACCATCACTACCCTCAACAATCCCTAACATGGGCCATTTTTTACATGGGGTAACCAACTTACATACAACAACCCTATCAATAAATACCCTTTTTAACAATTTAATTTTCAATAACATAAATCATTCTCATTTTGGGATCCATTTCCATATTTTCAACTCAAAGAAAAACACAAAAACATTAAACCAATTACATCCTTTCATTATGAACCAATTATAACATTAAATAAATTTATTTCATTTGCCCAATTGAATCATCTTCATTAATAAATATATCTTAAAACAACGAATAAGATAAAAATAATTTTACTTTTCCATAACCTATATTATTTTCCCCATGCGTTCCTATCATGATGCATGTCATAAAAAACCATTATGTGCCTAAAATTTCTCATGCATGTAAAAACATCATGCCATACTAGCCCTGATTAAAATCCAATGAAACCATCACATCACACAACAAGTGCATAACCCATGGTGAAATAACATCAAATATTAACAAAAAAACATCAATAATAATAGTCCCAACATGGGTACTTGGGTTTTTCCTCATACATGGTTTAGCTAATACCATGAATAAACACATTTACAAGACCTGAAACATCCTAGTCTCTAGACTTCCATTCCCCAAATAGCAATACAACAAAAAATAAAAACTTTGATAAAAATTTGTAACACCCCAACCTAATATCCACTAAATATGGTGCCCCAATCCAGGTATCCACTTGACCTCAAGCACACTTCCTCATATGCAAGAGGTAGCAAAGAAGAAGTGGGGGTATAATAGAGAACATGTGGGAAACTGTATTAACTTTATAAGAGTATATAACAACATATAAAATTAAAATTAAAATAAATAAGTAAACCATGATCATGAATCACTAACATTTCTCAAAACTGCGTACAAGCTCACAAACATTTAGCTAATATGGCCAATCATGACTTAGAGTGCCACGCGTAGGGAAAAAACAAAATAAAGTGAAACTAAAGAATATCAAAAATAGGTCTCAACTCTATGTATGGATCCCTTATCCACGCACATCCCAATCCCAAATAAACCAAACAATATAAGTCATTTTCCCTTGACTGGACATGAAACCATGAATTCTACATGAGTACCCAATGGAAGCCCAAGAATGGTGTGAGTAAAAGTTATTATTCCACCACCAATGATTAATACAAAATATCCATTAAAACAATGGTGTATACATAAGTATAACAAAATAATGGGGAAAAAACAAAATAAAAAAGCTCCATCAATTAATCAATATTTAGATTTGCCACTATTAACATTTTTTACAAATCTTTCCCATATCCAACAAATCCAACTCGGCCTATGTTGGTCAACAAAAGAACATGTAAGGGTTGTGTTCCAAAACTCACAAGGGAAACAATTTCATGAAAAAATTCTATAACATGCAATGGAGAATTAGTCTATTTATATTACCTCACCTTAGAGCCTCAGTCTAGGTGCATAACACTTACATATATTGAGGACTAGAGCCTCATTATATCACAAAAACCAATGTAAAACATCATAGGGACTAGATAATTGGTTTTTTTGACACTTGGGAGGCGCCTTCATCCAATATACCACACTATTTTTAATCCATGAGCACATTTTTCGTTCACCATTACACATCTTCCAAATCCAAAAATATATCATTAACACATATTTCATTGACATGTAATAAATCATTAACACATATACCAATTGGAAATCATAACACATTTATTACATATCTCATTTACATGACTTATAACACTACTACATATATCAGTATAGGATCTATCTTATTAAATCAACAATTTCTTATTTAACACCCCAATTCCCATGTTAAAAGGAGTTCAACACCACATGGGTGGTACTTAGTCCAGTCGATTCAATCTCAATGAATACCATGGGGTCATGAGAGGTTTGATTTATCATTTAAATATACAATTTGACATTTATACCATGGATGCTGAAGTAGAAAACACAAGAACACAAGTGAAGAAACACTTACACAGGATAATAGGGCACAAGACTTTGGGATATGTTTGTATACCACCTACATAGATTCTATAGACAAACACTCATTAAACCTTGTCATTTGATTATTTATATAAAATTATTTAATGAATATATCTATAACCTACTTAAAATAGGGTTCTAGAGCTTTAGAAGGGGAGGAGATACTCTACAAGACAGAATTTGGAAAAACTATAGAGGAGCAGTGTTATACATACTCAGAGATTTTATCTACACCCAAAGATGCTCTAAATAACTTAGAAATGAGGGAGATAATTCCTTAGGATGTTTGGAAGGAAGGGTTCATCACCCATGGATACTGTATAATAAATAAGGGGGAAATTAAGGAATGATTTATTAAAGCTTGATGGATAAATTTTTTAAATTTCTAAACTTTAATGAGTCACACGGTTTGGCCACATGATTAGACAAACAACACACCAAATATGTTCCACCATCTTTAAAAGAGGGGTCTATGTTGCATAGTCTCATAGGAATACCACACGATTTGGGAAAATAGGTGGTAACAGTAAAGATTGGATCTGTCCATGTCCACTCGGTTTGGATCTTACCGATCCACAATTTTACCAACTGTGCTCCACCTCTCAAGAAAATAACAGTTAAGGTGTATGGTTATTTCTAACCATGTGAAAACCATGAAGAATTCACTGGATGGACTTTTTTCTTCTCTTTTATTTCATGAACCTCTATAAAACACTTGATACTCCTTGTACACCCAATATAAATTCTATTAATTAATTTAAAAGGAATATTTAAATAAGTATGTAATTCATTAGTAGTTAAGGATCATACACACTATTAGAAATTGGCGCTATCTCCATGATTTTAAACTGTGGAAATAGAGGTATAAATAATGGTTATATGTAATAGAAATGGTCCAACTAGACATGGGACGTATTGGTGTGGAAATTCAGCTAAACATATATCTTTAGTTTATAACTATGTAAGTAGGTATATTTCCAAAATTTCAACCATGTCCATAAGACTATATCCATCGTTTTCTATTGTGGTAATTTATATTTTCATGTCCATTTTTTGAGAAAAATGGCCAAAATTTATAATGATGGCTATAGAATTATTTCCATGGTAAAAACCAAGCCAATATACCTATTTACATAGTTTGAATAGTGGATATATTTTTGGATACTATAAAAAATATTATTTCCATGTTTTAATTAGTGTAAGTAGATCTATTTCCATGGTTCTAACCAATGATTCATCCTCCATATTCTAGAAATAAAAACCCCTACTCTATAGCCTACTGAACTCATATCCTTAGTAGTACTGATATCCTCTAGCTCCACCAGCTACCATCATAAAAAAATAATTCTTCCCTATATCTTCAAAAGCACTCATCCCCTAATAAATAGAATAAAAATAGAAATAATAATGAATGTATGCTATTTAATAAATTGACGAGTCATAAAACATAAAAATGTAATATATATAGTTATTATAAACACATAAACAATCACATATCACAAGTTACTTAACACAATAATGATTAAAAATCAAATCCATCCAAACAAGAAGATATCCCATCCCCGAATCAGATAACATATCATCTAGAGCCTAAATGATTGTCTTCCACCACTTACTTATCATCCATGAAACAAGATCTCAATAAAACAACACTACCTCACACAAACCATCCGAGTATCACATATCTCATTTTTTATCTCACGAGCTATCAATATTCAAACTAAAATATCGGGGAAAATCATGATCAAATAAAGAATATCAGTAATGGGAAATCAAAGTGGGTCCAACCTTCAAAATAAAACTATCACAATAATAAAGAAGAAAAAATATACAATAAAAGAGGGACCAAACATTAAATAATGAGAAAAATTTCATCCATTGAAAAAATTTAATAAACAGTGATAGAGGGCCTACTCATTGAAGGAAATAACCTAATGTCACAAATCCATCTGAAATAATCCCCCCAAACATAGCTGAAAACATCTGACCGACATCATATGTCCTAAAATCTATTGATATTAATACTTGGTATAGAAATAGGTTCAATCTATATCAATGTTGTTACATGAATTCACATTCAAGTTCCATAATTTCAAAATAAATAAATAAATCACTAAATTTTCCTTGAAATTAGAAGATAATTTTAGAGGATATCCAAAAATTTAGGCTAAAAATCATAGAACTATTGTCCTATGAAAATATAGCATGCAAACATATCACGTCTTAACCACAATATGATGTATATACCAAAATATATGGGTTTTTTATATTCAATTTTCAACCAATTAATGAGACATGTTTGAACTAACCAATTTAAAAAAAATATCATAAACATAAAAGCAATACCAATTGATGATTAGAAAAAATAAATAAATAAATTGAACCAATTATGTTGCATTTACTATAATCAATGTTCACTAGTTAATAAAATAGGGATAAAAATGTATGTGATAACATGTTTGATGAAAATAATTATCTAACATGGTTAGTAATGTAAAATATGTAGGATTACCAACTAAACAGAGAGAAATAACCTAATAACTTAGGACATATTTGGACTACTCTAAGTAAGAACCATGACAATGTAGTATTCCATATTATCAATAATTAGTTCCTCTCACTCTTACACAAACATTGATCCTTATAAAAAAATAAATTATGAATCCTAAAACATAATATATATTCCTATGTAGAATCGATTAATCCATTAATGAGTAACATATAGACAAGACCCCCCCCCCCCAAATCACTAGAACTCATTGTTCTCATCACAACATCTACCCATATTGTGACTACTAAAATTGAAGTGAACCAATGAAGAAGAAGGTAATGAAATACCAAAATATAAATGATCCCCCCCTATGATAAAACATTCCAAATCCATAAAAAGTGTCCATTACATATACAACACAAAGAGAACCTGGAAGTGAAGAAATCTTTCCCTTCATCAAATATATAATTTAATCAATAAACTCATAAACTATAGAAACAAGGAAATTTCTTGAAATTAAAAAATTATCTATCTACTGAAACAAAACTAAAATATAATAAATATATATCACCAGAATTCAATCTATCTCCATGATAAAAAATATAAAATTTAATTATCAATATTACCAGAATAAAACAAAACTACATGATAAAATTTAATCAATAAACCAAGAAAAAAATTTACATTAGAAATATGCCTCAATATTAGTATTACCAGAACCATCATGATATTCATAATCTTCTATTGAAACACTAACATCATTATCACCTTCTCGCAGACTGCCAACATCATTGTCGACATGAGTATTGACATCTTCAATTATATATGCACCTAAATTAGTTTCTAGAGTAGGAGAATCCTTATAAACCAAAAACACATAAATGAGAACACATTTAATAAATGATAACACACAAAGTTCATACAAATATTTTATATAACATATTTTTACTTACAAGAACTGTTATTAAAACAAATATTTAATATAATTTTTTTTAAATTAAATGTAATGTGGAGAATCAACAATGTTACAGACCAACAATTTGATATGGAATATCAAATAGTAAGAATGGGGTTATCAAAAAAGTCTTTATGAGAAAAAAATTCTTAATGTTAATAATATTTATAAAATTTGATATGGGATTTAAGGCATCAACTACATCATATATATATAGGAAATTGAGGGTTGATGTTCAGTGATAATGTCACTTTCATCATAAGTGAGATGACAAATCAATTTATTAATAGTCATTTAAAAATTTTCATCTATATTTTGAATATGAGTGTAGTTTAACTAAAACAAAATAAGAACAAGAAATGATTTATTTCATGGATGAATATCGATGGTCCATTTTAGAAACTTTGTTTTAATGTCCTTTAAAGGGCAATATTTTTTTATTATAGAGATAATTTTTACATGTAAAAACAAATTAATAATACAAGGTTATGTGTTTATCAACTTAATAGAAAATATGACTAATATAAAAGATTAAATTATTTTCTTGATTAATTTATGATTATGGTTACCAATGATAAACTAAACCACCATCATAAATATATATTTATAATCAAGTAATTATTTCTCGTAATCTTTAAAGAAAATAATGTTCCAAACTTTGAAGGGAAAATTATCCTTCAAAATCTTGTGGAATCTTTTTTATTCAAAGATACAGATGAATGTTTATAAATTTTCATGAAGTGATGTGAAATACTGAGATATGAAAGGAAGAGATTCCTCATACATAAAAATAGAGGATGTGCCAATGAAAATTT
This sequence comes from Viscum album, assembly GCA_963277665.1. Lineage (NCBI taxonomy): Eukaryota > Viridiplantae > Streptophyta > Magnoliopsida > Santalales > Viscaceae > Viscum > Viscum album. Next base: position 324,692,100 of record OY728132.1, read on the forward strand.
GGTGAAACTTAATAATATTTATAATTTTAATTCTATGTTAGTTTTTATGCATGTATATATGTGTTAGAAAATGAAAAATTAGTGTATGTGAAGTAAAGAATAATACATGGTGCCTAATATATTATGAAATTTATGGAGTATTGGATTATGATATTAATTAACATTTTAAACCATTAACATTTTTTATTAGATGAAATATTTTTTAAACTATATAAAAATGTGTATATTGAAATGGAATTTCATAAATGGTTTTATTATTTAATTTTTATTGATTAAATATTAATGAATTATTTCATTTTTGTGTAAATTTAATTGATATCCTATGTGAGATATTATTTATAGAATTATGTTTCAAAGTGGAATTTGTTATGATATTTTATGTATTATATGAGTATGTTTTATAAATGTTGTTTATTAGTGAATATGGTGAACAAAGATAAAAAATTATAGAATTTATAAATAATAAAGAATTTAGTAGATATAATTTTCTACGTGATTTAAGAAATTTTTTTTATATATTTTTTATATGGTTTAGATCTCATTGATTTAATGTTTTAAATAATTACATAATTTTAGAAGATTTAATGAGGATCTACACTTCAAAACTATAAATGAGTAATAAATAGTGGAAAAGAGGTTAAATTTTAAAAAGATGATTGAAAATTGGTTATATTTAGTTCAATTCATAATTCAATCGCTAATAATATAAATACATCATTAGTTATAAGGATTTTCCTCAATATATTTCACTCAATGTATACCGTAAAACCATAAGATTCTATGACTATACTATATTATATCTTGAGGTCTCACAATAAAATATTGTGAAAGAACTCCATTTTTAATTGATAAATTATCAAAGTTTTAATCTACCACTGAATACAAAGTTAAAACCGGGTAACTATACTCAAAATATAAAATTTGTATATGAAATTAAAAAATACAATCAAAAATGATTTATATCTAAATTAAGCATACTAAAAAAATAAAATACACTCAACTATTCAAAGTATTTCATCAAATAGGATTTCAATAGAAAATAATGGATGTAAAAATAAATATTAATATGGTTAAATATCTTATTGTTTAAAAAAATATTATTTTTTTTACCCAAAAGTAAAGATGATGATGTAACGTTTAAACTTTTCCTAGTGTGAATGATATCATTGTACTGTGGTCATCACTCGATAGCTGCAACGATGGTAACTTCAATATTACTCTTGAGAATATTAAAAGAATCCAAATAATGATGATTCACCAAATATTAATTTGTGTTTAAATCAATAATTTTGTCATTATGAGAAAGATCCCTATAGTCCATGCACTCAATTTTATCTTGAGAATGATAATGGGACATCTATATTTTTAAATATAACCCCAATAGATGATCATGATACACACATTTTTTTTTTCTCATACCTGATTCCAAGATTAAATAAAACTATATTGATATAAAAACATGTAAATTTTATTAAGATATAATTTGTATGAATATATAAATTTTATTAACATATAATAGCATAATAATATAAAATATATGAATATATAAATACATATATATAATGTTTCTAAATAATAAATTTTTATGTTAAAAAAATTTAAATAGAATTTAAATATTTATTTAGATGTTGATTTATTAAATACAATTAACATATAAACTATATGGACATTATGGTTTGAAAATTTTAAAAAATATTACTATATAAGATCAATAAATACAATAAAATTAACATATAAACTCTTGTTTTCATAAAAAAATTCAAAATAGAATCACTAAAACATCAATAACTAAACATAAATATAAAGTGAAACGAATATGGTTGAATGAGTTTTTAATATAGGATTAAATGATATTTGATAAAAATTATTACATATCGTTACGTAAAATTATGACATTGATAGAGTACATTTTTCAATTTTTGAGAACTTTCATTAGAAGTAGAGAGTTATAAGGAAATAAATAGTAATTTCATATTGAATGACTTCTCATATTCTGGACATAGGTGGCTAGAAGAGCTAATAATATTCACTATTGCAAGAAGTTCCCCACTCTTATGATTGTGAATGGAAGCAATTAGTCATCAATCATACAATTAAATAAAGAAAAATATTCATATAAAATAAAATAGTTGGAATATTTTATTTGAATTAACACTAAATCATTATAAATAAATTAAAATACATATAAAATTAAAAACTATTAATTCTTAAACTCCATATTGAAATAATAAAGGAAACGATTATAGAATCACACATCAATGGTAAAGGTGTTAATATAAAAAAATATAATCATGCAATAATAAAACATTTTACTTGAAAATTACCACACAAAAATAAACACACTAATGAAAAAAAAATTAACATACTTGTGAAAACCACAATATGACATATATTTACCAACATTCAAAATTTTCAATACAATATGATAATAAATTCAACCAATGAGTAAAAATGATGAAGAAAATTTATCCACCTATGTTTGGATTGATGGAAAACACAACATTAAAAATTCTTATTACAATCATATTATAGTTTCTGAAAATTTATTATATCACAATTAAAGTCACTAATATTTTGTTAATAGAAGTAATTTATAGTCCAAAAGATATCCACTTGAATGAATAATAGAAAACTTGAACCCATTAAATTCATATATAACACATCACACTCCACAAAATAAATGATATTGGTCTGGATCATCAACCGAACATTTCATCAATACAAATCAAACAAAAAATAAGGCGTCAAAATGTAACGCCCCGACCCCAGCTACCCGGAGTCGGTGCATTACTTCGTAACATTGGCATGATCAGAAAAGATCATGTCTCGAAAGACCGATTAGTTTAGTAGCCTTGGAAACACTAGATACATTCATAAACGTTACATTAAATTATAAAGTGAAAAACTACAATAACATAGTCTCCATTTCCAATAGTCATATCCCCTTCAGACTATCCCTACAGGTCAATCCTAAAATACTTCTTCACATCCTGGAAAAATTAAAACATTGAAAGGGGTGAGCTCAGATTCTCAGTAAGGATAAAAATATTGCGGATGCTTTCATAAATAAACATTAACATTTAAGGCAATGTATAACTAAAACAAAAGCCTTTTAAACATGAACTTCAATATAATATGGCAAAAGTAAAATGAGATAATGCCATTCACTTCTTCACATGGATATTCTACTGGTCGAATAATCACATGCAATATCAATAACCACTTTCATAATGAGGGAATGTATAATGCCAGACATTCTGAAACATTTTGTCAAGGCCTCGGCCAAGACGTCTAAAATGATTAAGGCCTCGGCCAAAACCGTAAATCAAATTGGGAAAGGGCCTTGGCCAATTCCACGTCTAGTTGTCTCATGAGACCTACCGATGCATCGAGGAGCTATAGCGGGCTCCACCCGTCACTTATTAAGTCTAATACATTCCTCATATGAATAGGTTTAAACATATCATAAACCATAACATAATCGTATCACATAAAACATGCATAAAGGAAACATAAAATTTCCACATTTCAATCACAAGATATCAATACAACACATTGATATAATAAAAACGCTTTCAAAACCATTTTCAATACCAAAATAAAAGAAAGATAAAACTTTGTATTTATTTTTCATTAAAAAAAATGATGGCTTGTAGAGGAAGCCGAAACTCAAATAATGGTCACGGCGGCGGAGAAGTCATTGTCGCCGCATAAGTACGGAAAGAAAAATATCCCCTTTTGTCGTTTAGCAAAATGCTTCGTATAAAAAAGATTCCTTTTGAATAAATGTAAAAGTCAAAGGGGTTTATACACTGTATAAAAGAAAGTTGTGTATAAAACCAAATATGCCTCAATGAAAGGGGATTGAGATGAAGTCCTTACAAAAATCATTTTTTTTAAATAAAGTACATCTATAATGTGTATTCACTATAAGTAAACATAAATAATGTAAAATACAAGATAAGACATAATAATATCATGACATAAATTGAAAGTAGGAGATTAACCCAAAGAATAGAAATTGGGTTAAGAAATTCCCTTACCTCGTGTCTGACTTGACTCAACCATTCTTTAACCTCCTGAATAATAAACTAGAGTTAATATATACCTTATTAAGAACCATTTTCAATTTCATTATCCTTTTTATATCACTTATTACAATGATATGAACATTATGTAATTATTTAAGTTAATAACGGTCGTTTTGTCGATCTTTGGTACTTGAGTCAACAATAAACTTCTTATAATTACAAGTTGTTTATGTGGTAGAATATCCATTATCTCCAGAATTATATTCATGAATTATATTTCATATATATCATATATATCCAGTATATACATTCATTTATAATATTACGTAACATTTAGAGGTAAGAAATGAAATGCACCGTTCATGGAGACGGTAAGCCGTACGTACGGATGAACGCTACTTTCATTTCTATTTCATATTTAATGGAATGAAATCATAATGATATAAATGTATAATATAATTCCAGTATAATATAGTGTATAATACCATTTACTCCATCCTTTATACATCCCACATATGGCATTAACGATTCAAATCACTTTGAGGGGGCGGTAGTCCGCACTTCCTAAAATGAAATTATCGCGTTTACCCATAATGGAAATCCTAAAGTATGCCATAAATGAGAAATACAGAAGAATAAGTAAAACATAAACATATTATATATCATATATAAATATAGTGACATCTTAATGGCCACCTTTGAAGGTGTTATATGAGTGTTGAACAATCATCGTTTCGTGAGACATAAATTCGCCATCCACAGAAATCGTATGTTCTTTAACCATTAGATGTAGGTGTGTGTAAGTGTAAACCAAACACTTATCATAACAACATCCTATTATATTGTAGATACTGTTTTTGTTACAAAATAAAGGAATAAAAAGAGTTTAAGGGGTTGGAGAAGCTAAATAAAACCAAACAACATAAGAGAAGACATTACCTAAAAATCGGGTAACTCTTTTTGATTTGATCCAAAGGCTTCCTTGGGAAGAATTCTTCCAAAAGTGAGGCTTCTAGGAGTAAGGGAGGGAAGTTGGGAGAGTATTTGGGCAGAGGTTGGCCGAACCAAAAGGCTTTGAAAGTGTGAGTAAGGTGGTAGAGGTGGGGCCTTTTATAAGTGGAGAGGAGGGGCACTCTTGGAAAGTAAAGAAAAGTAACTTTATTATAAAATGAGTTTCGAATTTCAGAGGTCCCACACTTATATAATTCGAGGCTAAGTTGATAAGGGTTCAAAATCTACTCATCCAATAGGTTTTTGACAAGTGTAAGCCTTGGATTTTACATTATCTTTTTATTTTCTTTAAATCGTTAAATAATGAGGTCATCGATGCATCATCATGATGTCATAAATAATTTAATTTATTTAATGTCTAAAAATTATAAAAAAAATACTATGATGTAGTAAATCTTTTTAGTTTTCCAATTACTATTTATAGTCAAAAATATGACTTTTATAACCCCATGTAAAAATTGTTTTAGTAAAACATTTCATGTTTGTGTCATTAAATAAAAGGTATTTATGTCATTTTCCAACTAAAGTGGCTCCATGGGGTCCCCAAGTTGACCCATGGATTTTCTTGGTCGGCCATGGCACATCCAATGAGGGTAGGACATGTGTAAAGCTCATCTCATATTATTAAAACATTATTTTTACCTTAAACTACACTAATTACCTCTAATCACGATTAAGAACTTAAAAGTTACTATTCACCAAAAAATTATTCTAATCCCATTGAACCACATTTTACTTCTTAATGAAAACCATGTATGTCGGATTTTTGAAATTCAAAACACAGAAGTGGTAAAATTTCATTTAAATGAAAAATCAGTTTTTTAACTACCACTTAGTGGTTTACTATTCATCAAAAATTGAAGTTTTTCAGAAAAATCCCAAAAATTCACCCTAAGCTATATTTGATATTCCAATTTCAAAAATGATGTCTATTTTAAAAAATTACAAACATATAAGTTTCATTAATTAATTTTATAATTAATTCCCGCTGTCATAACAAATAGCGTGTTTTTAAGAAACAATTTATATCAAAAGATTGACAATTGTTCATGCCCAATTTCAATGTTAAATTAATTCTAATGACCACCATTGGATAAAATGGTAAAAATATATTCTAATTATACTTTAAAACCACTAAATATTATAATTTATCACAATAAATTATTTTGATTAAAAAAGTTGTTTTTATGTATTTTTCACTATTCATAAAAAATTGAAAGTTCTCAGAAAATTACAAAAAATTCAACTTAGGATAATTTCGATATTACGAATACAAAAATGAAGTCCATTTTGAAATATAAAATTTCTATAATTTTAAAAAGTGGTTATTACTATTTATAACGGCTACTTTGATTAGTCGCGGTGTGTTAGAACTTGAAGTTGCGTACAATGCAAGCTATTGCATTATTGAATGAGAAGCATTTCATGGAAGCTCGGGGTGTTACATTCTACCCTCCTTCAATAAATTGCGTCCTCGCAATTTGAAATTTTTCTTTGAAAACAAAAGGTTGAAAATAGAAAATACCTTTGTGCAAAACCCACATCGGAAATAAGGTTAATAAAAATATAACATTAAAAGAATGAAAGATAAGTACAAAGGTCACCCGAGATAGACCATACAAAGATTCTATGAAAATTTGGATATGGAGGAGAAACAAACCATCAAGTTCTGATGGAGAGTTGTAGAATACAGGATTAGGAGAAAGTTTAACTACAACAAAATCACAAACTTGTGATTGGTTAAATGATCATTGATTCCCCAGTAGGAAAAGTTAACCAACAATGTTTTTGTTTTCAGTTACCTTTTATAAAGTTGAGGAATTTATTTAGGATATTTACTAAGAACGTAAGGGAATATACATACTTGTTATGTATACTTTCATTCTTTAATAAATTTTCACCACAAACCCATATTTTACTCCAAAAGGTAATAGAACTCAAAAATATTCTATTTATCCTAATTGTATAAGGTTCCAAATATCAACACATACCATTTAGATTAGTAAAACTATTTTGTAATAACCAGGGACTTCCTGTAGGCTAGTGGTAGGTAATAAAGGCTTGTCGTACTGTGGTTGTGGGTTCGATTCTTACAGCTTTGTCTGACGCGACGGGTTATGCCCCACCCTGTAGGTTTTCCTTTTCCTAAAACTATAGTATTATAATATTCCAAAAATAATCTTCAGAAATGTTTTAACCTTAAACAATACTTTCCAAAGATCAACTTAATCCATTCCATCCTTTATAGTTATCCAAAATACCTCTGTCCAACTCATAGTCCAAATTTTATAAGGAAGGTAAACATAATGAAGATACTTTTTTTTTCCACGTAACAACATGTGAACACCATCATCATGTATTATTTTTAAACATACTGAATTACCATGATCCCTTATTCCTTATAGAATACTAGATATACTCCTTCTATCCAAAAATGTATACAAATCATTAATCAGTTTCAAGGAAGTTAAGAATATCCAATATAATTTATCCAAATCAATCATGTCTTATTCCAAAATCACTATCTTGGTATCAGAACCATATTATGGTTTATCTTTCTCTCAACCATATATTTTCTAAAAATTTAACCTACTGTGGAGTCACTTTTCTTGGTTACACACAATCTCAAGTCCTTGATGAAATAGTACTGTAGTACAATCCTTATATACTACATAATTATTATAACCAGTACAACACTCAAATTACAAAATTCTTTAATAACAACATAAGAACTCCAATCCTTCCTCCTCATATGTGGTAGTATCATAACATGATTATTATCCAATAACATCATTTGGGGCACACTCTGATGATTTGGACATTGGTTTGCGTAGTGTCCCCACTCCTTGCAGATGAAGCATTGTACATTTGAAACCTTTTTCTTACCCTTGCAGTCACGCACTTTGTGTCCTTTTTCTCCACACTTATAACAAACTCTCATTCCCTTCAGGAAAGTACCAGGGTGATTCTTCCCACAATTATCACATAATGGAAAATATTTCTTTCCCTTTATCCGTCTCTTGTTCCACCGTTCTCTTCTTTTCTTTCTTTGCTTTAAAGTCATGAGACTTAGAGAATTCCTTTTCCATCTTGATAGCACATGAGACAATATCTTCGTATGACGAGAAGGTTTGTGAGGCTAATGCTCGACGGAGAAACGGTTTTAACCCATCAAAGAAACGATCAACCTTGCCTCTTGGGTTACGTATATAATCTGCAACATACCTCACTAACCTTGTAAAGTTGGCCTCATACTTTGCGACATTCTCATCCTCCTTTTGTCTCAGACTCAAAAAATGTCTTTCGATATCTGCTCGATGGTCACGAGGATAGTATTTTTCTAGGAAAAGCTCTTTGAAATCCCTCCATTCCATATTCGATATGTCATCATCTTCGTTTGTGTTTTGAATCAATGACCACCATTGATCAGCATCTCCAGTGAGGCGGTAAAATGCCATGATAACCTTCTCCCTTTCGCTACTCCCTAAGGCATGGAATATCTTCTCTAAGGTGTTTATCCATTGCTCAGCTACTAATGGATTTGTACCCCCATTAAATGTTGGTGGTTGTTGCCTCATGAAGTAGTCTAACCTTGATCCTCCACGTTGTGGATCAGGGTGATCCATACGAGTAAGGTTATTATTCATAACCTGAGTGAGTTTTCCCAGTATGGTAATAAGTTGATCAGCACCAATTGTATCTCCAGCTCCACAATAATTATCTTGAGCAGGAGGGCAATCCCTACATGGAGTGCGTACATTGATACGGTTTCCATTCCTTCCACTAGGCGCCATTTCTAAACAATGGCATAAACTATATTAGTTTATGAATCAAAATACATAATTCCATACTTGTAAGATACTTAACATAAATTGAACTATTTATGGATATAATCCATAAAAATGTTTTCTTTGAGGAAGTATATAATCATAACCCTTTATAGTGGATTGTAAAGAAAATGAGAATTATCCTAAGCATATCCCCCGGGAGTGTCGTAACCAAGAGTGCAGCAAGCCCCGTTGTCCTGCACCAGTTCCCATTCGAGTCTAGCTCAAAGCAGTGTTTTTGGGTTTTACCCCTAGGTACATCTATGCCAGAGCCGCCTCTACCTGCTCGTATCCAGACAGGGATGTATTGCTCGGAAAAATCACAAAATATCTATAATAACAAAATTTTAGGAAGTTCTTCTATACTAATCCTCAAAGTCTATCTTTGGGCTATGTGCTCTAATCAGAGTTTATCTAAATATAGCTTCCAAGGTTAGTACTAAACTGCCTCTGATACCAACTGTAATGCCCCGACCCCAGCTACCCGAAGTCGGTGCATTACTTCGTAACATTGGCATGATCACAAAAGATCATGTCTCGAAAGACCGATTAGTTTAGTAGCCTTGGAAACACTAGATACATTCATAAACGTTACATTACATTATAAATTGAAAAACTACAATAACATAGTCTCCATTTCCAATAGTCATATCCCCTTTAGACTATCCCTACAGGTCAATCCTAAAATACTTCTTCACATCCTGGAAAAATTAAAACATTGAAAGGGGTGAGCTCAGATGCTCATTAAGGATAAAAATATTGCAGAAGCTTTCATAAATAAACATTAACATTTAAGGCAATGTATAACTAAAACAAAAGCCTTTTAAACATGAACTTCAACAAAATATGGCAAAAGTAAAATGAGATAATGCCATTCACTTCTTCACATGGATATTATACTGGTCGAATAATCACATGCAATATCAATAACCACTTTAATAATGAGGGAATGTATAATGCCAGACATTCTGAAACATTTTGTCAAGGCCTCGGCCAAGACGTCTAAAATGATTAAGGCCTCAGCCAAAACCATAAATCAAATTGGGAAAGGGCCTCAGCCAATTCCACGTCTAGTTGTCTCATGAGACCTACCGATGCATCGAGGAGCTATAGCGGGCTCCACCCGTCACTTATTAAGTCCAATGCATTCCTCATATGAATAGGTTTAAACATATCATAAACCATAACATAATCGTATCACATAAAACATGCATAAAGGAAACATAACATTTCCACATTTCAATCACAAGATATCAATACAACACATTGATATAATAAAAACGCTTTCAAAACCATTTTCAATACCAAAATAAAAGAAAGATAAAACTTTGTATTTATTTTTCATTAAAAAAAATGATGGCTTGTAGAGGAAGCCCAAACTCAAATAATGGTCACGGCGGTGGAGAAGTCGGTGTCGCCACATAAGTACGGAAAGAAAAACATTCCCTTTTTTCATTTAGAAAAACGCTTCGTATAAAAAAGATTCCTTTTGAATAAACGTAAAAGTCAAAGGGGTATATACACCGTATAAAAGAAAGTTGTGTATAAAACCAAATATGCCTCAATGATAGGGGATTGAGACGAAGTCCTTAAAAAGATCATTTTTTTAAATAAAGGACATCTATAATGTGTATTCACGATAAGTACACATAAATAATGTAAAAATACAAGATAGGACATAATAATATCATGACATAATTTGAAAGTAGAAGATTAACCCAAAGAATAGAAATTGGGTTAAGAAATTCCCTTACCTCGTGTCTGACTTGACTCAACCATTCTTTAACCTCCTGAATAATAAACTAGAGTTAATATATACCTTATTAAGAACCATTTTCAATTTCATTATCCTTTTTATATCACTTAATACAATGATGTGAACATTATGTAATTATTTAAGTTAATAACAGTCGTTTTGTCGATCTTTGGTACTTGAGTCAACAATAAACTTCTTATAATTACAAGTTGTTTATGTGGTAGAATATCCATTATCTCCAGAATTATATTCATGAATTAGATGTCATATATATCATATATATCCATTATATACATTCATTTATAATATTACGTAACATTTAGAGGTAAGAAATGAAATACACCGTTCATGGAGACAGTAAGCCGTACGTACGCATGAACGCTACTTTCATTTATATTTTGTATTTAATGGAATGAAATCATAATGATATAAATGTATAATATAATTCCAGTATAATATAGTATATAATACCATTTACTCCATCCTTTATACATCCCACATATGGCATTAACGATTCAAATCACTTTGAGGGGGCGGTAGTCCGCACTTCCTAAAATGAAATTATCGCGTTTACCCATAATGGAAATCATAAAGTATTCCATAAATGAAAAATACAGAAGCATAAGTAAAACATAAACATATTATATATCATATATAAATATAGTTACATCTTAATGGCCACCTTTGAAGGTGTTATATGAGGGTTGAACAATCATCGTTTCGTGAGGCCGAAATTCGCCATCCACAGAAACCGTATGTTCTTTAACCATTAGATGTAGGTGTGTGTAAGTTTAAACCAAATACTTATCATAAAAACATCCTAGTATATTTTAGATACTGGTTTTATTACAAAAGAAAGGAATAAAAATATTTTAAGGGGTTGGAGAAGCTAAATAAAACAAAACAACATTAGAGAAGACATTACCTAAAAATCGGGTAACTCTTTTTGATTTGAGCCAAAGGTTTCCTTGGGAAGAATTATGCCAAAAGTGAGGCTTCTAGGAGTAAGGGAGGGATGTTGGGAGAGTATTTGGGCAGAGGTTGGCCGAGCCAAAAGGCTTTGAAAGTGTGAGTAAGGTGGTAGAGGTGGGGGCCTTTTATAAGTGGAGAGGAGGGACACTCTTGGAAAGTAAAGAAAAGTAACTTTATTATAAAATGAGTTTTGGATTTTAGAGGTCCCACACTTATATAATTAGAGGCTAAGTTGATAAGGGTTCAAAATCTACTCATCCAATAGGTTTTTGACAAGTGTAAGCCTTGGATTTTACATTATCTTTTTATTTTATTTAAATCGTTAAATAATGTGGTTATCGCTGCATCACCATGATGTCATAAATAATTTAATATATTTAATGTCTAAAAATTATAAAAAAATACTATGATGTATTAAATCTTTTTATATTTCTAATGACTATTTATTGTAAAAAATATGACTTTTATAACTCCATGTAAAAATTGTTTTAGTAAAACATTTCATGTTTGTGTCATTAAATAAAAGGTATTTATGTCATTTTCCAACTAAAGTGGCTCCATGGGGTCCCCAAGTTGACCCATGGATTGTCTTGGTCGGCCATGGCACATCCAATGAGGGTAGGACATGTGTCAAGATCATCTCATACTATTAAAACATTATTTTTACCTTAAACTACACTAATTACCTCTAATCACGATTAAGAACTTAAAAGTTACTATTCACCAAAAAATTATTCTAATCCCATTGAACCACATTTTACTTCTTAATGACAACCATGTATGTCAGATTTTTGAAATTCAAAACACAGAAGTGGTAAATTTACATTTAAACGAAAAATCAGTTTTTTAACTACCACTTAGTGGTTTCACTATTCATCAAAAATTGAAGTTTTTCAGAAAAATCCCAAAAATTCACCCTAAGCTATATTTGATATTCAGATTTCAAAAATGATGTCTATTTTAAAAAATTCCAAACATATAAGTTGCATTAATTAATTTTATAATTAATTCCCGCTGTCACAATAAATAGCGTGTTTTTAAGAAACAATTTATATCAAAAGATTGACAATTGTTCATGCCCAATTTCAATGTTAAATTAATTCTAATGACCACCATTGGATAAAATGGTAAAAATATATTCTAATTATACTTTAAAACCACTAAATAGTATAATTTATCACAATAAATTATTTTGATTAAAAAAGTTGTTTTTATGTATTTTTCACTATTCATAAAAAATTGAATGTTCTCAGAAAATTACAAAAAATTCAACTTAGGTTAATTTCGATATTAAGAATACAAAAATGAAGTCCATTTTGAAATATAAAATTTCTATAATTTTAAAAAGTGGTTATTACTATTCATAACGGCTACTTTGATTAGTCGCGGTGTGTTAGAACTTGAAGTTGCGTACAATGCAAGCTATTGCATTATTGAATGAGAAGCGTTTCATGGAAGCTCGGGGTGTTATACAAAACATGGAAATTCAACACAAAGAAACACACTTTAAAAAAATGTATTTGAATGTCTTTAAAAATACATTTGATACCCTCATCTAATCATATTGGATTTAGTACTAATATAAAATCAACCATGGTCCATGATAATAAAAGATATCTACTATAAATGAAGTTACATGTAAAAAAGGTTACAACACTTATCACATGAGAAATTATATGAAATTACTTTCATATTTATTCATGAAAAAGTATCATTTACCCCTATTTATTTATTATAATTTCATTCATAAATTAAACTATCAAATATAGATCTATAATTTGTTACCTACAATGACACACAAACATTATCAAGCTCATGTGGGGTGTCCGAGAATCCAAAATTCCCAAAAAAACTACCCATGATAGAGAAACCATGTTGACATAGAATAACGATCACCAAAACATTAACTTGAAGAAAAATAAATTTTTTTAGGCTAGTGATACATGGACAGTTTTGTGAAAATGATTATATTAACTATCATTGAAGAAGAGTATTTCTAATCCGATGCTCTGTTATTTTTTATATAAAAGGAAAATGTCAATGAGGTTATGGGTTGTGTGGATATAACAAACTGATAATTTTTTTTCCCAAAAATGTAAATATTATTTTAAGAACCTACCACTTATGACTATATATAAAATTATAAAAGGTTATTTTTTTTATTTTTGATTAAGCACATACACTTACGCTATGTTTGACAATAATTATTTGAAAGTGATAGGGATTCTCCAACACTAAGAAATAGAGGATTATCTAGAATATACAACAATAGATAGATGAAAAATAGTAGTTATGTATAGACATTTATTGAGACAATCAAATATACACTAGCTTCAATAAATACCCTCTTGGACGGATCATATTAGTTTATCAAGAACATCCCCACATGAATATATAAATAACATAAAAATATTAGTTTTTATGAAAATACTTCATGAATTGATCAATGTAATTTTTCAAGAATATACCTACTTGAATATATAAATAATGTCACAAACAAGCCCAATTACCCTAGTAACCTGATAACCGAGTCAGATCTAACATGGACCAAATAGAATTCCCAAACCCCACGTGTTGATGACTAGCACCTGACATCATACAAAATGAATGTGTGATGGAATTTTCCACAAACATTGCTGAAGAAGGATAAAAAAATTAGAATGAAAATTAGAAAAACACCATATGGAGAACTGTACCAGAATATAAATAGGTAAAAAACCCAAAGTACTATTGATATGTACTATAAAAATAAGATTATGTCCCAAGTCCCATTGTATGAAACTCTCTAAGGCCAAGGATCAAAAACTACTACAATCTCCAATTGGCTCATTACCCTTGCTCGAACTTGGAAGAAGAAAGTATAAAAACACTAGAAGGTATAGGTAGGGTGTGAGATAAAATTACAGAAGGGTCTCACTAAGGACTCCATAAAATATTCCCTCATGTAATTAACCAAAGAGATCTTTCGATTTTAAATAAATAGGTGTGGAATTTCAAAATCTTAATTAAAACAATTCATGCTTTATATTTCAAAATAATGTAAATAATTTAAACAAATGGCTTCAAATACATTTTACATGAAATATTTTATATAAATTTGGAAGGAATTTAAAACACATTACAATTATCATTGTAATATATATATATATTAATTAAAAACAAGAAAGAAACATTTCCATATGCCTAAATGTACGATAGTTCTAGGCCATGGGACTCCACTCAATCAAAAGTTGCAAAAGAATAATATGTACACACGTTCCCCTAAATATTAACCAAGGTTTAATTATCACCATTCTGTATGGGATGTTTCTAATACATATGTATTGTTAATGTTGTAAATTGTGGAGTTCTATGTGAATAACTCCCTAACTACCGAAGTATTTCATGTTCTCCAATAACAAAAAATGATGGGAAATTTATTTTAAGACTTATTAAAATACAATTCATCCCATTCCCCATTTCAAATATACCAATTTTCCATTTTAAAACCAAAATGGTTGTTTAATAAAATCATGCATTTTATAAAGATAGATTCAATTGGTATCTATCAAAATCATTTCAAGCCATTTTATCCAAATACCAATTTTAAATAAATTCAAATAAATTAATATCACAATTTGAATATAATAATTCAAACATCATTTAATTCCATTAATTACAAAGATACCCAACAATTCAATGGAATTGGGTGGTTTCCCAAATTTCATTCCAAAATCTAATTTCACAAATAAAATTCCCCAATTCAATGGAATTGTGTTTTTAATAAATCAATTAAGATAGATTTCACAAAATTTAATTTTAATCAAACAATGGAATTTAAATAATGAATATTAGGTTTTATAAAAGTTGACCATCATAATGAAACCGCATACCTTGGAAACATGGGATCTCAAAACACCAAACCCCTGCCAGGAAATCTTACAAAGAATGCCGACAACGAATATACAAGACCCAAAAATTAGATTCAATATCTAATGTATAGGGTGTTATATCCTCCAAAAACACAAATAGATCTATAAAACCCTATGTAAGAATAGAAAGAGACCAGGAGAAAGAGAACAAGAAGAGAAAAATCACTGGAAGGAGATCAAATGTCATTCTCCTATCATCGATTCACTTTTGGGAGCATGGAGAAGGTAAAAATCACATATTGAGAGCCTAAAACGAATAATAAAACATTATATAGTCATAAAATCCCATAAAAAATAAAAAATGAGGGTTTTATGATTTTTAAAATTAATTTTTGGATTAAAATATCCCATATTCATGATTTCCTAGGCAGGGCCATATGGTTAAAAAACCTGTGTTCCCTAGCTATATGCCCTTATAGAATGGGTTTCGTGGTTTATCTTAGGTTCGAGAAAAATTTTAAATACAATGTTTTAACTTTGAAAAATCTCATTGTATTGTTTTTCGTTATTTTCTCTAGCATGGTGCACAATTTGGGAAAATTGTGCCCCAACCATGCATAACCCATAAACATTCATGATTTCCAAATTTTCCCCCTGAAAAAACCCCAAACAAAACCTGAAAAAATGATTTATCAAAATATGGGTTTAGGAATACCTAAAGAAAAAAAGAGGATGTTACAACCTACCCCCCACAGAAATTTTTTGTCCCTATAAATCCTACTCAGAAGCTTCCATGCCAAAAAATGAGGCCACTTCTCTCTCATCAGTGCCACCCTCATCCACATCTTAGTTGAATAAAAATAGTGCTACCATAACACTAAATCGAAAGGTATCATCCTTCAATGAAATACCTTGGTATTAGAGTCTACTATACAAAATGGCTATTCAGAACTAGATAAATTAGGTTCAACCTCAAGATTACTTCAGCGTAGAACATGAGATGGATCAGATACATACATTCATAGTTAGGATACATGGAAAACATTAGGTATTGACATCAGTTACAGTGGAAGTGCTAAAATGTATGAAATTTTTCCCACATACTCAACAACCTAAAATGTTCCACCTAAATGATCAGTAGGATTACATTTCCTCCCAAGATGACGATGAACCAACTGAGGTTACACTTTTAAGAACACCTAGTTGTAAATTGAAAATTCCAACGGTCTGTGATGACGATCAACATAAGACTCATACCATCTTTGTTCCATCAACATTATATGAAGAACCAACTGAATCATTGATGTTATCTCCTAATCCAATCTCAATCTATCCACCGATATTTCACAAATATCCAACCAACACAACAGAGATCTGCAAGACTAAACATACAAGGCCTCAAATGGGGAAATTTTGAATTTGGGTAACTATTGTTATTAAAAAAATTCAAACAACCCTATATGGTCAACCCGAACCCCAAAAATTCCCTAACATTGGTGTGAAGCATATCCTAGAAAATACAAATAGCTCTATCAGTCTGACCATCTTACTACGGATGGTATTCCATGTTCAAAAGGACCTCAAATCTCTAATCCTCCTTAAGGCCTCTCCATAAGTGAGATGTGAATCATGGTTCCTAATAATAGAATATTGAATATGGAAGTCTGTGGAACAAAAAAATATATTTCACGTACATATTTACCAAATCTTAAACTTTGTTTATATGATGAATGGGTAAAAATTGAGCTTATTTAGTCAGTTGATCGATCACAACCTATATCACATTATTCATTATTTATGTACATTGAAATCCACCAAAAATAATGCGAGGATTCTATCCCACTTCAAAGTAGTCATTGGAAGTTGATGAAGAAAATCCGAAGGTTTTTGGTGCTCGACCTTGACCTACTAGAATGTATTACATTGAGAAACAAAATCATCGATGCCTCATCTCATACCTCCCTACTAGAATCTATGTCATATGTTATGGAACATATTTGTTGTTCATTGGTAGAAAAAACATTAGTAATTATCTAAATCCCTCATCACATATTCCCATAACTATAATGGAATAATAAAATTATTCTGATTGAATAGAATTCCCTCAGTGGAGAAAGTCCAGTCTTCCGTGCTAGCCCCACCATAAAAAAGTATCTAACTCATTGGAACTAATCATTGAGCTAATATTACTAAAGAATCATCATGAGAAGAGAATATTTTAACTGAACACTATCCAAAGCTACCTCAACCCCTGATTCCTGGACTATAATATGAAATTGTGAAAAGATAGCCATCAAGATCCACCCCTCCAATGATTTTTTCTCTGTCTGGGTTGAAAGTTTCATGCTAAAAGCATATGTGACAACATTCCCATTACCTATGGTGTTCGAAATTCCTATGTTTAAATATTTAAGGTATTCCACCAAATGCCTATATAAAAGATTAAAATCTTTTTTCAAGAAGATATAACTCAAGATATTGTGGTATGATAACATGGTAAACCGTTTTTTGTAAAGGCAATGCCACTAAATATTAACATCCTTCATCATAAATATAAGTAAAAGGTCATGTTTTGGATAATTCTTCTCATGTGGTATGAGACGATGAGATCCATAAAAATTTAAAAGATCATCCTGTATAAGGACATAGCCCAAACCAGAATGAGATGTATCATAAAAGACAACATTGACATACCCGGCCTCTGGTAGAGTTAACACCGCTGCATAATTCAAAAATTATTTTAGATTAATAAAATAATTATGAAATTTCTATTCCCAAGAAAACATTACTCCCTTTTGAGTCATATTATTCTTTGAAGAATCCAACTTTGAGAAGTCGTTAATGAACCAGTGATAATACCCAACTAGACCCAAGAAGCTATAAATTTTCAAAACATTTTGGGGTTTTTTCCATGTCGTAATAGCACTCACCTTTTTAGGATTGACTAAAAAAACATGTTCCAACCCAAAATTTACTAACAAAAACACTTCTAAAATCCATAAATCACATTTCAAAAGCTTGGCATAAAGTCAGTGATTTCTCAAAAATTCCAAAACCACTCTCAGATGATGCACATGATCCTCCTTGGACATAGAGTAAACACGGATGTCATCTATAAAAACCACCACAAAAGTATTTATGTTCCCATGGTAAATCATGTTCACTAAATCCATAAATATTTTTGGAAAATTGGTTAAAAATGGAATTACAAGGTAATAATAATGGCCAAAACTGCTCCAAATTTCATTTTTTGGAATGCTAGAATATATTATTCTTAACTGATGGTAACTAGACCAAAGATAAATCTTTGAGAACAAACATTCCCTTTTCAACTGGTCAAATAGAGCATCAATCCATGTAAATAGATATTTTTTCATTACTATAACTTGACTGAGCATTCACTAATCAACATAATATTGAAGGGAACCAACATACTTCTAAGAAAACCGAACTAGATCCACCCAAGGTGACACACTCAAGCATATAAAGCCTTTATATTAAATATCGTCCAACTATGTCTTCAAATATTTAATTTTAGCTAGTTCCTTATGGTAAGAAGGAAGAGAAACTAGATGTTTACTATCCAAAAATTTTATAGAAAAGTCTACCTCCCTTACCAGTGGAAATACAGAGAAGTTAGAAGGAAAAACATCAGGAAACTCGATGACCACTGGATGGAGATCACCTCTCAAATATTATTTATCCAAATAAAATGAAAAAATAGATATCACTTTCCCTAACTCTTGATAGGATGGTCTGCCTCTACTTTACCTTAGGTCCCATTTCCCTTGATATATTTGGGAAACCCCATCAAGTGTAGTAAAGGATACCCATCAGAGATAATAATCAATTTATGATTTATTGGCAGGGAGATAATCCATCCTAAAAATGATGTCAAGTGATTTCAATTCAAGAAAAAGAAAACTACTTGGATGTTTGATATATGATTGAGATAAAGCACAAGTGGGGCTAAAAATTCCCTTCCATATCTTCATTCCAAGGGGTTTAGTAATATCCATCCTATAGGACAAAATATCAAAGAAGGATTTATAAGAATAAAACCATGGGGTAAAATAAATGAATGAGATTCACCAGTGTCAAATAAAGTTGTCACTAATAATGAATATATAGTGATGTTACCTCTTATAGTCACTGGAATTATATCCACTTCCTCTGGATACTCTTTCACTGCTTAAGGAAACAATGATCCAGATGCCTGTGGATGGAACCCTTTTTCTCAAGAACAATCTTGATTTCAATATATTTTTATAAGGTAATAATGATCATGTTATACCATGAGGAATAGAATAGACAAGGAAGAAACTTTTTAGGTGACCTGAGCATCTACAAAAGCCACAAATTACGGATGTCTTAGTGAAAACCTGATTAAAATTCCCATGCTTTCCACACAAGTAGAAAATCAAAGGGACTATTCTAGGAAATGAAAGTGGTTTTGAAAAAAAATTTCATCAAGAAACAATAATAAAATCCTCACACTTACTCTTACCCTTATAGTAATTCACACAGCCACACAAAGAGATAAAAACACCCAAAAACCCTAACTTTCTATCCATATCAATTTCTACCATTAGTGCTCTATCCATGAAATCAGCATAAGAGGGATGTTTCAGAAAGAAAACCTAAGAATGAATTTCTAATCAAAGTCAAAAATTGAATCGTTGAGTCTTTATATTATAATTCGATATTATATCATCTCAAAACTACACCTTCTTAGCATAATAGTTTGAATACACCATCCTGGTCTTGTCATCCAGCCAAGTTTGAAAATCTCCATAGCCTTTCATAACACCATTGAATCCGGATATAACTATTCAGTGGAAAGATCCTTCTAGTATTTCCACTCTAATCCCTCATTCTTCTCCATTTTCACCATCATGTCCCACCACTTCCTACTCTATCCATCCAACAAAAATGTGGAACACTTCACTATTATTTCTTCAGCTATATCAAAAAACAAAAAAAAAACATTACGTCATCCTCAAACATTCCTCATCCTCTTGAGGATCACTGGAGTCTTTGAATGATAGTGGATTATAGAGAAGAAACTCTTGAGAATGATCTCTAAGAGCACCCCTCTAGGGTTCCATAGCTAGAGTTGGAACAAGAACTTGTGATGGTGCTTGTCTCGGAGCATGGACAATACACATGATCACCTAAACTAGACTCAGTTACATAAAAGGGTTCACTCAATAATGTTCATCAGTATCTCCATCTTGGATCTAATTCCCATGTCTTCTCAAAGGAAAAATTCTATACAATATTAGAAAACTATATTGAAGAAATCATAATAACACCCACTAAGGGAAAAAAGGAAAATTAATCCCAACAGATAGAAAACCATATTTGGATGGCAATCTATCCAAATCAAAAGTAGGCTAAAACTAGAACTAATCCTCTCCACATCATTCTGTAACCACCATTGGTGAATTATGGTTCATTGTGTTGAGGGGTATATAGGCACTCAATCATAACTACCTCATATGTCCTGATAAGATTACACAAATTCATACTGACATCAAGACAATAAGCTCAACCTAGAGCTCTGATACAACTTTCACTACTATAAAAACACTCTATAGCAATGCACATATACCAACAGTTTGTGAAAAACATTGGTATAATCATTTTTATAGACTGGTTTCCCAATGATTTCATAAAACCATTGGTATAGATCCATCTTATCCCAATAGTGTGACTCAACCATTAGGATATGATCCTTTCTAAAAACCTATCCAAATGGATTTTTAAAAACATTGGAAAATTTTCTCAGAAATACATAGTGTCCATCCACTACCCCCCTCCACCCATGTGTTGCCCTAATCCGGAGATCCACTCTTCCCCATCCTGCGGACTTTATTCCCACCAGTTGATACATTTTGATTCATGACATGTTTCATTCTAAAGTATCAATTCTGTAAGTGGTAAAATAGTTTTAATGTTATCCATCTATTTATTTTTTGATTTGTGTTGTGATTTTTCCTAAACGATAGCTCCCTTATCTTTCCCAGTGTGCCAACCATTATTCCCAACTAGGGATCCATATTCAAGTCATTTTCTCTTCTTCCAATTCAAATAGGTAATCTCTCACTGAGTTATATGTTCTTACGCAATTTATTTTGACTTTGTTCATTCGTATTGATTTTAAGATACAGTTATTTTTTTGTTTTTTTTGTTTTGATCAAAAATCCAATATAATATCTACCATTGGAAAGACATATTTTGAAATGAAAAAAATTTGATTTGAAAAGAAAAGAAAAGGGAGGAGCTAAAAATCAAGTGGAAGACTACATTTATAGGATTCACTACACAACCGATGTAGAAATTCTAGACAAGGAACTATTTAACTAAATAATTCTATAATATTAACAACATTTTATTAAAGGAGATGTACTAATATATGATGATATGTTAATTTTTTTGGTAACCTATCATGTTCTATAACATCTAATCCAACAAAAAAATTTCTATGAAATATTTTATCATTGTTTTATATTTGGTAAGATCCATATATATGGAAGTTTTATAATGATAAAATGATCAACATATGTTTCCCTAAAATTGAGGTAGAATATGTGTTATAATTTTATCATAATTAATCTTCTGAAGGTTAATTTGAACCTCAATGAAATTTTAGGGATTTCTTTAAATATAGAATATATTATCCCAATGTTTTTAAAGATGATTTTGAGTTTTATAAGAAATACGATCAGCAAAAATTCACTGGAAATGTATTAAAGAGCTAATAAATACATCAATGACCAATGATTGTTTTGTGAAATATTTGATTTATGGGGTATATACTCTATAAAATCATTTCTTAATTCATTTTAATATTAAAAAATATTTTTATTTTTTGACTATGTTTTAAAATGTGTGGAATACAAGACCATAAAAATTGTTGATTCCAGTAATGTTTGCAATTTTTGGAGTAATACTATATTTTTTGATTTAGAATCATATAAGAATTCATCATTGACAGATGAACCCACTTTATCTATAGGTTATTAGAATCTTTAAGGAGGAAGTATAGAGTGTACCACAATACAACAATAGCTTTCCATCTACAATCTAATAAAAAAGTTAATTTTTTTAAAATTGATATTAAAGGAATCTTAGAAAAGATAGTAAAGTAAAGTAGAAAATATATGAATAAAAGGTTGGAAGACTCTTTATGAGTTTATAGAATAGATTAAAAATACCCAAATGGAATGGGAACATAATAATTTATCAAATATAATAGTTATCATATGAATATAGAGATATAAAATAAATCTTATTAGGAAGTTAAAGATATGAATATGGATATAGAAAAGGTTGGATATGAAATAAGACTATATATTCAAGAACATATAGAAATAAAGAGAGAACTATTTGTAAATTCTAGAATTTACATGGAGAGAATATGATTAACACTTAACTTTTTGATTCAATAAATCGACTTCCAACCCACAGAAAATTTATTTATCTATAACTCAAGACTAAAATTAATATATGATGAACTTAATTCCACATGGGAAGGCCCATTGACCATCCCTAATGGGTATATATATAGTATTGTTTTGAAAGTTCATGAAGGGGAAATGTATGAATTTGTTATCAATGAATATAGGCTAGAGAAGCATCTCAACAATATGATACTATTACCAGTGGAAAAGATCACACTACACCAACCCTCATACTAATGAAATCTTAGGCTATACCAAACCAACTGAATTGAATTGAAATGACTTGATTTGACCCAATTAGACTTGAGTAGACTTGAAAAATAGTAAATTACATCAAACTGAACAAACATAAAATGAATTGAACTAAAGTGAGACAACTTAAAAGAAATCCTATAGTAATGATAAAAAATTAATTGAGTTGAAAAATGTTCATTTACTTAAAGAAAACTTATCTATATATTATTTTGTGTTCTTTCATATTATGATTATCATATATAGTAGTGTGTCAGTTATGGTTTTATATAAAGAGAAAAATTCCGATTTAATTAAATATAATTTTGATTAAATGACAATCTTATTGAATTGATTTCATGAAATGACTTATTACATTATTTTTATAGGGTGGATATAAGTAAGATGTATGAAACTAATCATATCTCAAGCGATTTTTAAAAAAATTGAGAGATATTTTTAGATTTCTCATTTAATAATGCCTTAAATTGTCGTCACATACACTGACCATGTTATAATTGTGTTGGAAGACATTGGTTGAACCAAGAATAAGTTAGTTACCATATAACCAAATATGGTTTTCATAAAAACTACCATGTGTTGTATCACAATGGGAAGAAAATGTAATCTCAAAATACTGATGATCCAAACGAGAGGATTGGATTGGAGAATTTTATATATCACTAGTTTATATTTATTAATAATCATGAGACGGACATGATATCAGCAAAATAATACTTTTATATGAGCACACATGATGTGTCCAATGAAAATGATAATGTTGATAGGGTTGAAAATTTTGAATGATGTTGCGACGAATCTAGTATATTGGCAATGTGGTATAATGAAAAATTTGGAATTTTTAATCCAACTATTACATGGGAAAACAATGTATGGTATTTCTAATACTTGCATCAATTCCATTCATACTATATTGAAGGACTTAGTTACATATGATGCAGATATTACATCAAACCACTATATGACATGGATGATAGTTGACGAAACAGGATTCTAAAACATCAAAATTCATTCTTGATGAAAGATTTCAGCTTATTCTGGGAGGAAACTACTTAAATAAATGATTGTATAAAATGTGAAACATCTCGATGGAATCCAAAAGCTGACAGATTACTATCTCATGTGCCACAGAATGTGATGTGGCACTTTTCATTGATTCCCAAACTCCATAATTTTTTTATTTCTGACAAAATATCAATAATAACGTGATAGCATGATACTAAGAAAAATAAGAATAATGAAGAGTTGGTTCACCCTGCAGATGGATTTCTATTGAAGATATTTGTTTCTCGATATCATGATTTTTCAAAAGACGTATGTAATGTGAGGATGAGTCTTTCATGTGAAGGTTTTAATTAGTTTGGGTAGATTATTACATCGCAATAGAATATGGCTAGTTTTTACACACATTTACAACCTTCCCCATGGTTGTGTATGAAGAAAAATTTCACTTTAATGAGAATAATCATGTCTATCCCTTATAATATTGACTATAGTATAAACGTATACATGAAACCTTTAGTAAAAGAGTTGAATTTTTTTTGGGATTTCGGTGTGACCACATCTGATGCATGTTCGAAAGATGTATTTCATATGTGTGATGTGATTATGTAGATGATCACTGATTTTCCTACTTATGAAATGATTTCTGGATGGGGCATGAAGGGAAAACTATCATATCCTGTTTGAGTGAAGAATAATCAATCTAGAAGACTTAAATGTAACTGTAGTTTTAGTTTTATGGGAACGAAAACTCTTGCCAATGGAACATCAATATATAAATAATCATTGAAGATTTGACAGTACCATGGAGACCGATGATCCACCTCAGTGTATTTATGGAACTGATGTGCTTAATGAATTTCAAGATTTTAGTTTTTCATTTAGTAAGGGTAAAATGATATCTATAAAGAGGAATAATGTTTCCAATGATAAGTGTTATAATTAGAAGAAGAGGAGTATCTTTTTATAGTTTCCAAATTGGTCATCCAATTTGTTTCATCACTACTTAGATATAAAGCACATTGAAAAGAATATGTGAGAAATGTTGCATTCGATTCTTATATATGTCCAGGGATAGAAAATAGATCCATGTGGGTATTAGTGCCAATAAATAGCAAGATCCATGTGCTTATTATGTGATGAAACCAGTAAGAATTTTTTTTGAAGTAATAGAGACTATTAAGGTTTTTTATGGATATTCAAGAAATATGTCAACATGGTTCAATAGAAGATTGTTGAAGCTGGAAACTTTGAAGGCTTATGATTGTCATGTCATTATTCAGGAGTTGATTCAAATAGAAATCTGTCATCTTTTGTCCAATAATGTAATGGTGTTAGTTATTCAATTGTGCCATTTTTTAAAGATCGTTGTGATAAAATGTTGTGCAGGCCATTCTTGCTAAAAAAGATGGCAGATACACAATTAATTTTGTGTGAGTTATAGATAATATTCCCTCCATCATTTTTCACATGCATGTTACAAATGACTATCCATCTTCCAACCGAAATACTTTTTCAGAGGACCTATTGATTTTGGTTGGATGTATCTAACTGAATCAATTATGTACACATTGAAGTCCTATGTCTAGAATAGGAATCATCATGAAGGTTCGATCATGAACGGTTACTTGGCTCAAGAATGTGTGGATTTATTCTCAATGTATTTGTCTTATCTTACTACGAGAATGAACATACCATTAACAAATGGATAAGAACATTATGAGAAAATTGAACCCATTATTCCATTATATCCTCAAACAAGAGGAATTCCTAGATAATATACATTAACGACATTAAGCCTTGAAGAGTGGGAGACAACACATTACACAATGTTGTTCAACTTTGATTTTTTTGATAACTACATCAAGTGAATTGAACATGTATATCTTATCTCATCTCTTTTAATTTTACATCTCTATAAATTTTTTTTATTTTTATCTATAGGGAACATAATGAAATGATAAATAGAAATAATCATTCTTTATCTTGGAGAAGGAGAGAAACTTTGGATAGAAATTATTTCTCTTCTTGGTTGACATTCAATGTAGAAATATTTCTCTAATAAATAAATAAAATCATTATTTAATTAAGTTTAATATTCATTTATATTCTATGTATCAAGTTTTCCTGATGAATCTATTTCTGAGGAAATAGAAGCTTTTCAATTTGGTCATAATCCAATGGTTCATGAATGTAAAACAATCCTGATCAATGGGTAAACATTTATTATCATTTAACGAGCATAGAACATGATAACACAACATGATTGTGTAGTATTAACTACCACAATAGACTGTTCGGCTAGTGAATCAGATAATAGACCTCATTTAGAAAATGTAGCTTATTATGGATTCATTGCGAAAATAATAATATTGGATTATTACTCTCATGGTTGAGTCACAGTGATGAAATTCTAGTGGTTTGATTCGATGATGAGGTAGGGAACCTTTTTGGACGATTGTAGATTTTGAGTAATTTACATGGCTCTCACACTTGCTACCGATGAACCATATGTAATGGCATCAATGATGAAGATTGTTTTTTTATGTCAAAGGTCCTCTTCGACCTAAATTTGGTGTCATTATTGAAGTAATTGCAGGAAATGTTTTTGATGATGGTGATGATCTAATTGAAACCATCCATACTTCCATAGGCACCAATCCATTTATTACATCTGATGAATCCAATAGATCATTTATCAACGTTGATTGTGAACATGAAGTTGTAGTTGGAAATATTTAGAATCATCTATTCATGTTCTCAGTTTTTCTAGATTAGCTCAACTTTGTTTATTAAGGTTGGTACTATTGAAAATGATTTAACTTTTATTGTAAATATTTTTTTATCCTAATTTACCTTAATGTTAATTTTCAATGTTTATTGGTTTCTATTTTATTTGATTTTCATTTTATTATATTGAATTGAAATTTTTTCAAACATTAAAACTATAAAAAATTGTAATAATTGAATTAGACTAAAAAAGTAATTGAATTGGACATATTAAACTTATTAATATGAAAATCAAAACAAATGAAAATAATGACTTAACCAAAAAAATTTCAAAATTACATAACTGAAAATATGACCCAAATGACCTAAGACAAATAAGTCATGTCTCATATTTTGTTGTTATTTGGGTTATAAATTAGTTATCCTTTTTGAATCAGTTCCATATTTTTTTCAAATGAAGAAAATGATACCTACTAAGGAGCAGCAATGAAAAATGATGATGGACAATAATCTCCGAATGACTATGATGGGCATTCCTCCATTAGTGCATATTATGAGTATTTAATTTCAAATATATATATATATATATATATATCAATGACTTATAATTTCATGTTACAAATTTTGTTTTAAACTTTTATGAAGGATCCATGACTTAGGTGCCAGTTATTCGATGAGAATTCTAGTAGTGGTCCTAGTACTCAGGCCGGTGGTTCCGCTGGTCAGGGGGGGTTATGAGAACTAGGAGCTCTAGTCGGTGTACCTGACTATACCCTTCCACTCCCACTAAAGTACCATATTCCACACATTTCGATCCTACTATGTCATTAGGGAAACATATGATATTTAGGTTACCCATATTTTCATCAAACATTACATTTGAGCCACCACACCCATCTTTACCATATCCGGTGATGATTCCCACTCCTCATCTATATAATGCATTTGGATATACATCTATGCTATCTTCTTTACCATACAATTATTTCTCTATGAGATTTTACATTCCTTCTTCAACTTTTTCTCTAACTCATTATATTCATATAAAGCATACGTTGGGACCCACTCCACCTGTGTAAGACTATGTTCCTTTAGTAAATGCGGATCCAGTGGATCCTTTTGATCAGACTACCGCATATATATTTAGAAACCATAAAAAAATTTATACCACAAGTTATTATCATTATAAAATGTGTTGATATAATATTTGTTTTTCTCTCATAACAGATACATCTTCTAATAGGCAGTGAGGGAGTACATGTATGTGTGTGGTGTAGAACAACTGCACACAGTTGATGGTGGACTATAATGAAGACAACCAAATGAAAGAAAAAATAGGGCCACAATGTCCGAGTTTTTTGGTGACGCTTTAGAAATACTCCAATATCATTCCTATCAGCCCACTCTCCTAGAGACAGTTTTCAAACAAAGTCAAGGATAATGCATGGGCACAGATATGAGTAAAAAAATCTATTATGTTTATTGTAATATTATTTTTTTATTTATATGAATCAATATTTTTGTGTCAAGTTTGGTTTAATTTTCCTGATAGTGAGGGTGAACAACCATCACATCTAAAAGAATTTGGTGAGATTTGGAGAGCCTATAAACATGAGTAGTATATGAGCTAGTGTGATAGAGTTGGAATAGAGTCAGAGGTGGTACCTATCAAGAATGAGTGTCCAATAGAACAATATCGACAATTTATTACTCATTGGATGAGTACTAAGTTTAACCTATTAATCACATTTGGGGTTTTTAAAAAAATTCATGTTTTTCATTAATAATATATTTTTTATTATTGAATTTTATCTAGGAATCATCCAGAAAAAACAAAACAAAAATTGATGCTAAAAAATACCCCCACACATTGGGGAATACAAGGATGTCAAATCATGAGAGGAAGAATGTATGCCATTTGTTTATATTTTTTCTTTAAGAATTTCACTTTCTATTGTTTCTTCCATAATTTATTCAATTTCTAATGTTTAGTATAATTTTAGTCTTAAAATTTATTATTTGTAATGTATTTTCAATTATAGTTTCCTATATTCAATGTCATTATAGAGGCATGTATTAATTTTTAAGTACATGTGCCTCAAGAAAAACTATTTTTCTTGAGTAAAAAGAAAAAATATGGATGTGTGGTTAACCAAGAGACATAGTATTTTTTTCATGAACCAGCCTGGGTACCTAGGTAACCAGATCACTACTCCAACTCTGACATGGCTTAAATGTAATTCTTGATCTCCATGGGTTTGTGACTAGAACATAGAATCATACAAAAATAGAGTGTGAATGATTTTTACACCAACATTATAGAAGAAATGTAAACCAATCAGTATGTATACAAGAAAAGTTCCATCGTGAGAAATGTTCCATAAATTAAATAGTAAATGAAACTGAAGTACTATAGAAAATTACCAAAAAATTGGATAATAGTCCAAGTCCCAATGGACGCAATTCCCTAAGCCCAAGGATCACCATACCCTTTCTAAAACCTATAAGAAGATTGTCTACAAAAATCCGAAGGCACAAGTAGGGTGTGAGATAACATACTAGTCGGGTCTCACAAGTTATTCCAAAAAAGGATCCCACATTTAATTCACCAAAGTTATATTTAAATTTTAAATAAAAAGCTATGATAGTTCTAAAATATAATTAAAAAAATTCATTTTTTTTAGATTAAAAGCAATGGAAATACTTTAAAAATGCATTAACAAAATTTTTATATAAAATAGTTTATATAAATTCATAAGGCATGTACAACTATTTACAACAACCATTTTCACTCACATATAAATACAACACACACACACACACATATATATCAAATATAAACATGTGAGAAACAGGGTCATATGCCTAATGGGATGGTAGTTCTAGGATATAGGACTCCACAAACTCAAAAGTTTTTAGGACATTATGTGTATTCATGTTCCCATTGATACTGACTATTGATTACTTGTCATCATCCTCTCAGGGATGTGAATACTGCATATATATTTTTAGTGTTGTAAATCATAGTGTGATATCTGAATAAATCCCTAAGTACCTACGACTTGCATGCTCTCCAATAACAAAAAATCATTGGAATTTCTTTAAGAATTATTAAAATAAAATTCATCCCATTATCCATTTCAAATATGAAAATTTTCCTTTTCAAAACCAAAATAGGTTTTTAATCAAATCATATATTTCTACAAGATTTGACCATTTGGTTTCTGTCAAAACAATTTAAATCCATTTTTCCCAAATACCAATTTGAATTTAATTCCATAAAAATAATCTAAAAATTTAAATATAAAAATTTAAACTCCACATAATTCCATCAATTTCACAAATACACCGCAATTCAAATGAATTGGGAGTTTTCCCAATTTCATGTCAACATACTATTTCACAAATAAAATCACCCAATTCATTGGAATTATGTTTTTAATAACTAAATTAAAATAAATTTCTGGAAATTGAATTTAAATCAAAAAATTGAATTTAAATAAATAATTTTAGGGTTAACAAATATTTTACATCATAGCAAAACCACCAACCATTGAAACACATGATTTCAAAATGTCAAAATTTAGATGGGAAATCCTATGAAGAACACCGAAAATGATGATCCAAGAACAAAACACTAGATTGAAGATCTAAACGAGGGTATTAGATCCTCCAAAAAAACACATGGATCTAAAAAACCCTAGGGAGGAAAGGAGAGGGAGTGGGAGAAAGAGAATGGGAAGAGGAAACTCATCAAAAGGAAACCAAAAGTGGTTCCAATAGCTTCAATCTGATTTTAGAGGGCCTGGAGGGGCCAAAATCTTATATTGGGTCCTTCCAAGGAAGAGGAAAACGTTATGGGGTCATACAAGCTCATTTGGAAACTAACAGATTATTTTTGAACATTTTAAAATATATTTTCGGATTATAAAATCTGATACACAAGGTTTCTTGGGTAGGGATGCACAGTTACACAAACCACTTTCCCTATATGTGCACCCATTTTAATTGGGTCACATTATTTTTACTTGGTGGGTGGAAAATTTTCCGTATGGTGTTCCAACTATACAAAACCTAACTATCTCAGTTTATAGGGTTTTCTCTATTAAGGTGAAAAATTTGGGAAAACCATCCACCTAATGTGCACAATGCAAAAACATTAAACATTTTGAATTTTTTCACTTAAAATAACCCCAAATATAACCCAACCAAAGAATAATCAAAATAAGAGTTTAGTAATACCTAAAAATAGTAACATGATATTACAAATAAAATAAATTAGTTATTTATAAATATTTATTATTTATCATGAATGGGTACTTTCCGAAAAAAAATAATAGTTATGCAAGGATATATATTAACATAAGAATAGATACAATTTCTTGAATATATACCTACTGAGATTAAACAAAGAATTTTATGAAGAATACATCGTCGTAAATATATAATTAGCATAAAAATTATTGTTTTCAAAGAAAATATATACCTTCTTGCATTTCTCATAGTACTTTATCAAGAACATATCATCTTGAATATATAAATAATATAAAAGAGTGGGTTTTAAATGTAGATTATTTAAATAAGTGTAAGAAAGTGATCTTTTTAATGTGATACAATTATATAAAATAACATATCATATGTGATATATGCTACAGATACTTTTCAATGAATGTAATGAAATAGTCCCTTGTGAGAAAGAAATATTATATTTGTTTGCAATATTTTTACTATACTTGTATTCTCTAGGTAATATTACTATTATCACAAGGTTGGTATGATTGGAATATAAATTGGAATTAAAAAATAACTAGGAGACACTGGTGTAAAGTTAAATAAATATAAAAATATAAGGATATTGATTACAAAAAAATCATTAGGAAGAAATTACCATAAAAATAAAAAATATTAAAGAATGAGTTTTTGTAATTAAGATAAAAATATAAACAAAAAAGAATTACATTTTGACTATCATGGAGAGGTTGAATGTAAAATAAATCCAACCCAAAAACAACATGAATCTATACATACCCACATTTTTCAAACCCCTTTATATATAAAAATATTATTATATTATTCTATAATAGAACATTATTTTATATGAAAAGTCCATGTAAGTTGGATAATAGATAAATGAAATATAAAACCTCAAATAATTTATCATATAACAAGTCTAAAAAATATTGAAATAGTTATAAATTTTGAAATAAAATAAAAAAACAAAAACTATATAATTTTCATAAAAAATATTTTCATTTCCATTAAAAAAACTAACCCCCTATAATTATTAATTAATAAAATAACCCCTTATTTACTTAAAAAATCCTCATTGGATTTTTTATTACATGTCACACATTCATACATCTGAGTAAATGAGAAAATAGTGTAAAAAATAATAAATCACAATATCTTGGAAAGTAAAATTTCATACCATGGAAAATAAATACTATAATATGGATTAGTACAAAAAACATATATTTAAAAGACTTCTAAAACTATCAATAATGTATGAATAATATGACACAACAAAAAATAATTATTCCATGCACCAAATTAAAAGAACTTTGTGACATGAAAAAATTAATTATACACATTGAAAACTATTTAATAACATAAATCAAAAAAATTTAGTGTCTTATTGACTTGACTTTCAAAAATTTTTATCCACTTATCACATATGATAATCAGTTTAAAAAATCAGAATTGTTGGTTCTATTATTCAAAATATGGATAAATAAGTTATAGAAAATGACTTTTTTAATTGGAAATAGATATAAAAAAGAAAATACCATAATCAATAATTTATATAATAACTGATTAGTAATTTATATCAAATAAACCCAAATGAGGTAAAAATCATGTTGCAGTTCCTGGAAACTTTGTAACACCTGTAATCTCTATGTAATATCGATACTATTGAAAGTTGGGTATGATCAGATTGGAATAGGGAATATAGAACATGATTTTCAGTAACCAATATAAGCATTCAGAAATATAAACATGGAATAATATGAAATATAATCTAGTCATACCATTAACACTATATAAGATTGAATTCATAGTGTAGAAATTACATTATGTAACAAAAAACAATGTGATTTAAATTAGATATTTTTATAGGAGGAAATCTTAATAGTGTATGTTAAAGAAATAAATATTATGCACTTGGAATTACAAACCTGTTCATTCATCTAATCTATCCTTCTAACCATCCTTGAGAGACATTGATGTAAAACATAATGGATCACATCATGGAGGTGGTAGTCCGCCCGTTCGGATGATCAATGTAATTTTTTTCTTAGTGGATGGAAAATATTGAGTATTTCTCGTCTAATTATTATAATGATATTTAATTATAATAATTAATTTAATTTAATTATATTTTCATGGTTATAAATGATTTTATGAATGAGTAAAATAAGTAAAAAGACAAAGAGAAAGTAATAATCCTTTTGGAAGATTTAGTTTTATCTTGGAATACTCTTTGTAAGTGAAGGTCTTAAGAAAT
Source organism: Viscum album (assembly GCA_963277665.1). Classification (NCBI taxonomy): domain Eukaryota; kingdom Viridiplantae; phylum Streptophyta; class Magnoliopsida; order Santalales; family Viscaceae; genus Viscum; species Viscum album. Next base: position 324,725,503 of record OY728132.1, read on the forward strand.
ATTAAAAAGAAATGAAACTTATGTAGGTGAGATAGGGTTCTAGGAAGAGTAAAATGATATATTTTTAATGGGTAATTCTAAGGTAAAGGGTAACCTCTAATAGTGGTTGTGGTATCCAATTATAAGAGAATAAAATGGTACCGTGGGAAACATATATAGTTTTTCAATAATGTCATTACAATATTAAAGGTTTAATGGCTAAATATTTGAAAATTAGTGGGAGTTAAACAAGATATGGTCTAAAATATGGTCATCCATTCATTTTTATACATGGTAAGTGTTGTTTAAGGATTATGTTTTCTTTTACTTTTTACCCTTTACCAAATTAACTTTTTACCTTGGAAATTAATTTTTAACCTTAGTAATTAACATTAGTAAAAAAAATTATAATACATTCCTTTTACTTAATTCGAATCCTATGATTTAAAATTTGGAAATCGTTTAAACACAAAAAAAATAAAAATGTGTGAAAATATAATATTAAAATAAACACACTTAAATATATAGAAACATTTTGCTGAAAGAAAAAATAGTTTTATGTTTTAAATTTATATATGTCATAAAATAATATTGGATATATATTATAATGAAATAAATTTATTTATTATAAATAAATAAATGGAAGTATCCATTAAATTCAATCTAAAACTAAATTCCACAATCTAAACACTTAATTAGTGAAAGATACTAAAAACAATTTCATTAAAGTAACATTATAATTTAGTTTTAAAAATATTGGATGTAAGATTATCAGTTCAATGATATTTTAAAATTCCTAATATTATTTATTAAATACATTTTTTATTACATTTTTTTTTAATATTATATGAAAATATTTTATAATGATAAAATCATAAAAATTACAATTTTCATAAAAAACATTTTTTATTGAAAATCAACCCTTTCAAAAAAAACCCAAAAATTCATACCAAGTAAATTTTTATGAAACGAATCAAAAAAAAATTATTTCATAAAATTTAAATTCTAAAATTTTAAAATTATCATTTAAAATAAAATACATAATTAATATATAATTAATTCAATTAAAAATAATATTTCTAAATATTAACTCATATAAATTATTTGCCATCTAAATATTTAAAGGTTTACCATATTCGTTTTTATTATACCATTTTTAGTAATTTCAACCTAATATTTTAATATTTTTTATCCTTAGGTGTAGTTTTTAATGCAGGTTTTTGAATATAAAATCTATTTTAAAAAGTCTATAATTTATGGTTGATACATTCTACCCCTTTAAAATAATTTTGTACTCAAAAAAATTTTACATAAAGGAAAACATGGGAGAGTAATTTTCGTCCATACCATCCTTAGGTTCCCATATAGATTCTTAAAACTTATGAATCATCAATATAACTTTGACTAGATGAGTGGTCTTGTTCGATAAAACATTATATCTTTGATCTTTAATTTCCACTAGTTGTTCCTCATATGAGATATTATGTTTCAGTTGTATTATTTCGGAAATCATAAGACGTGATGTGACTTGTATATACTTCCTAAAAATCAATTAGTGGAATAAATCATGTATTTGGTATATTCCATGAGGAAGTACTCAACCATAATCTACCATGATAACCAAATAAAGGATATCAATGGGACTGATATACCTCGGTCTTGACATCCCTTTCATAAAAAATATCACAACCTGATTCCAAAAAGATATTCAGGGGAATACCTTATCTCTAACTTCAAACTCCATATCTCATTGATGATTATGTACATATACCTTTTTACAACTTTTTTATTCTATCATATTCTACTGAATGGTTTTAATCTCCCCCTTTTTCTTGGATAATTCCAACACCTATAATCTTCCTCTCTATAACTTCATCCTAACACATTGTAGTACTACATATCATGACATACAGAGACTCATATGCTTCCATCTAATTTTTTTTTAAAAAAAGGTCAAGTCAGAAGCATAAGCTTCTGACCCTTTATTCAATAAAGAAAAAGAAAACAGGTATGAGGTGAAAGGGGTCACACAATCAATAATGCCCTAATTCTCAAAAACTAAAAATCATAATACGACATGTCATTCCCTTAATCAGAGTCTCCAGCAGGCTCCCATTCATATATGCTTCCATCTAAATGCTTGAATAGAAATAGTAGATATGTGATAACTCTACCAAGGGAATGTGTTGATCCCACCATCCTTGGAATTCTATCAAACAATATATCATCATTTACACTAGAGTTTGGATGGTCATCTCAGACATACCATCTATCTTTATGTGATAAGATGTTCTAAAACTGAACTCCATATCCAATACCTTCTAAATACATTTCCAAAATCTTGGGGTATACCATGGATCTCGATCAAATACAATGGAAAATGGAACCCCATGTAGTATTTCCATTTCTCTTATGTATATCTTAGAGAGTTGGTTAAGAGAGAATTATTATTTGATGTTGATAAAATAAAATGAATTTATAAGAATATAAACTACCATAAAAGTATAATTATGGACCTTAGATGTTTTTTGGAGTCCCACTAAAAAATCTATGGATATTTTTTCACTTTTACATAATGGTATGGGTAATGGTTGTAACATACCATTATACTTTTGTAATGTATCCTTAAATTATTGGAATATTAAGCATTGAGATGTGTATTTTGATATTTCCTTTTTTATGTTATCCTACTAAAAGTTTTATTTTATAGCTATATAAATATCCACGCTTCCTGGATAGATAGAGAATGATGAGCCATGAGTATCATCTAAAAGTTCCTTATTTAGTAATGGTTTTTATGGGACACATTTCTAGGTTCCAAAAATTATAAATTTTTATTTATCAAAACTGAACTCCATAATACTCAATACATTTTTATATAACTCCTCATCATATTTATAATCTTCGTTGATCTTATCATGAATGCATGGTGGAGAGATGATTTGGGGAACAAATGATTTTTCATCTTCCCTTATTATTTCTAGATTCATCCATTATAAATCCTCAAGTAATGAATCCTTTTCAATCCTCATCTTGGATAATATAGAATTATAGTTCCTTCTCAGGGAATAATCCACCTTTCATGTCATCCTAGGTTAGTAATATATTGACATGAAATAGTACTTGATCAATTTTAACCATATCATTTAGTAAATGTTTTTTTATTATTTACGTGAATGTATACTTTTGGAACTTACGGTCAGTATAAATACCACACATCTCACAATGGGGATAATGCTACTAGATTTTAAATTAAAATATAATTGTCTCTAGATACAGATTAGGATTTGGGTAGTTCTTCTCATGATTATGTAATTATGATGACGACTAAGAAATTAACTTATCATTATACATAAAAAACAACCCCAACCATTAAAGGAATCATTTATATATGTCAAAAACTCTTATCCACCACAAGGAGATGAATGTATAAGCATATTTACCAATATCTTGATAATATACCTAAATATTTCCAAACACTTCATTATCTATAGGAACTTCATCCCCTTTTGGGTAAACATGGGTAAGGGATTGGATAATTATGATACGTTTCTCACAAATCAAAATTATTATCCATATAATCCAAGAATACTTCATATAGTAGTAATGGAGGTTCACCTATACAATTTTGTAATTTTATATGTTTTTGATGTGTCCACATATATACCCTCATTGGAAATAGCATGACTTCAGAAGGATACTCTTTGAAACCAGAATTCACAGCTGGTAAAATTGGAATATAATTCGTATTTTCATAGGATCCTTAGGATAATTCCGAATTGTTATTCATGTTCTTCCTTACTCTTAGAATACATGAAAATTTAATCAATATAGAATACCCAAAATTTGTCAAAGTAATTTCAAAATAATCTATTCATCAAATTAATAAATATAGTTAGAGAATTTTTAAGCCCAAATAGAATCACTATAAATTTATAGTTTTAGTAGCTTGTGTGGAAATATATTTCAGTTATTTCTTCTATCCTTACCCACAATTGATGATATCCAAATTGACGGTCAATATTTGAGAAATATTGAGATACTTATTGTTGATTGAATATATAATAAATACTTGAGAGGGGATATTTTTTCTTAACCATGAGATTTTTATTTTCACAATAGTCAATAAAGAAGTGAATTGATCCATCCTTCTACTTAACAAAAAGCACCAGAGTACCCCAAGGAGAAGTACTTGAGTGTACAAATACATTATCAAGATTCCATTTCAATTGAATATTTTATAATTTAAACTAAATCAGGTACATTATTCAATGAATATTTGAGATAATAATTGATCCAGGTATAAGCTCAATTGTAAAATCATCTTAAATATTTGGTGGAAGGATATGCAGTTCATCGGAAATTATATTATCATACTTCTGTACAATAATAAAGTCATTATTTTTCAATTTATCCACAATAATTTGAGAAAAGATTCCCTTATTATGGGTATCATAACACATATTATATAATTTTAGTCTAAAGGGATCTCATAGTCATCCTTGCATCAATATTTGATCACAAGTTGGTTGGGGATATAAAATGATATCAAATTATCTCTACAATTGATATGTTATCAATGTAGGGATATCTAATTCATACCCAAAATCACATCAAATTAAGCAAATGTATGAAGAACAAGATCTGAAAATATTATCTCCCAAAAAACATATATCTATGAAGAGTTTTATATCTTGAATGATATTATTTTACAATGAAGGGATTTTACATATAGTTCATCACCCATGGTTTGAAGTGGTAAATAAACATTCTTAGGAAACTTTTGTAGTATAAAATATCATTAAGAACCAAAATTAAATAATTCATTTTAATATATTGAGTAAATAATTTGGTCAACTTACACCACTTCATGATCATGCCCCAAATCATAAATTTTGATAACATACACTCTCTCAGACTATCTTAGTTTTAGAGGTTACCGAGGCATACTCTCTTCTATATCTTTGGGGTAAGGGAAGTTATATTCATAATACCCGAACTATTTTAATTTAATTGTTGGAGAAACTTTGGTTAGATCCTTCTTATCCTTTACTATTTTAATAAACCCCTTATCACCACTTTGGTAGTTCTATGAAATAATTCATACCCTACTACATTTAAAACCCTTCATAGAACCCTTGAGAAAGCTTCTCAAGAGCTTCATCCCATAGTTTTGAAACAGAGGAAGTTTAAATTTGATTCCATAATGTTTCTTATCATCATATCATCCATGATACTAAATCTTTGTTTTCTTTTCATTAATGAAAGGAATTTCAAAATTTCAATCTCTTCCTTTAGCACACATCTAACAATATCCTTGTACCTTGCAATTTCTTGTATAGAAAATGACATTCAATGAATTGGTTTTAATCCTCCAAATAATCAATCAATATAATATTCATATTGCGAGATAAAACTAGTGGCATAACATGAAAACCTCATGAAATTTAATTCGTAAGTGGAAATAGATTCATCCTCATTTCTTAACAGAAGGAAATCCTTCTCCATATTAGTTCAAGGATTTCAATGAAAGTGAATTATAAATAATACTCTATTGAACTCCTCCCAATCCATTGATTATAAATAATTCTATTAAATTATATTCTAAATAATACTAAACTACTATTCATCCTCTCATTCTAAATTATAAATACCCAAAGTGACCATCTCATGCAATGACCACTAATGGAAGGAAAATATATTTTCCATCGTATTGATCCATTGATCGGTAATAGTTGGATTAAAAGAGACACTAAAGGAGGGAGGACATTGATTAATAAAGGATTCCATAGAATATTTCTCTATTTTTTGTGTGTTTGGTGAATTGATCTGATTATTGTTATTATTCATAGCTTTTGATAGTTACTCGAACATTACTATGAGGTTTTTTATACTAACTCCCTTTCCATTAGGAATCTTATTCAGAAAATCTCTGAATTTTCCCTCACACTCATTATTATCTGATTTCCTCATTTTTCCAACCATTACATCAAATAAAAAAATGGATAGGGACATAATTTATTAAATCCAATGAGGTAAAACTGTTTGTTTTGAGTAAATAACTCAAATATGATGTACATATCATAAAATATTAACTAATATGATTTAATATAGGTTATCCATGATAATTAAATTTTTAGGTTCTCTAACCTAAACATATTAAAAACTCTCATCACAGTCAATAAATATAATATAAACTAACAAAATCATATATGTTGTGGGTATCTATCCAGGTGCATAGTCTTAATACCACTCATCATGCACCAGGGTGACGATCAGTTCAACTCCCAACAACCCTTTTTAGGTGATTTCACCTAGGTTATTTTTGTCATTTCCACATCCACTTTCCAGTATCTAGATAAGGACTAATTACTATAAAAATCACATAACCACTACTTTACTAAAAAATCAGGATATTATACAATACTTGGGATCATTCCAAGAGTTATCACTATAGTTTTATAAACTAATACCCATAATTATTAAAAATTCCCCTTAATACAATCTTTATGACCCAGGATAATCATACATAAATAATACATTGATTTTATGGTTCAATTAATACATTCCACAAATAAACACACAAACTAATGATTGAATGGTTTAATAGAATGCAAAATATCTACATAAAAAATATTATTTTATAACACTACACAATATTTATCCATAACCCTTATCCTATAAAACCTCTTATAAACATCTCATATAATAAAATAATCTTCATTACCTTGAGAATGATAACATAAGAAGGGGTGAGTTCAAATTCTTAATAAGGAAATCATATCAACAACTCATAATAGCTACATATTAACCATGAGGGAAAACATGAGTAAGGGATAAATACTAGAAAAAAAGATCATGATATATCTAGTTATAATAAAAAAACTTATTTTAACAATAAATATTATAAAAAAGGAACATAATACATGATAAATGTCATAAAAACATGACCTAGAATCATACAACCAAAATCGAAAAAAACATGAAATCACAAAATAATGAATAATAATATATTTTTAACATGTAAGAACATAATATTTAGAATAAATTATAAATAATGAAAATTTTATATAAGTAGTTCCAAAAACAAAATAATATGACAACATTGTGAAAAAAATCAAATAATTTTCAACAATTAATATTGTGAACAAATACATGTTTTTCAACCCATTAATTTTGTAAAAAAATACAATTATGTTCACACATCATTATATAATGAGATATAAAACCATAACCAAGTCATTGGAAGGTGATATTGGACCCCACACATCATCATAAATACATATGATTTCCACTTAAAATCAAATCATTCTTCTAATCATAAATAACATATCAGAATAAAAATGGGATTCCAAACTTTTTCAAATGGAATGTTGTTAAAAAAACATGATAATTTGATACCAAAACTAGAATAAAACCAAAATAGAATATATGAGGTGATATATGAAGAATTAATTTATATGATAAAAATATTTTGAACATGAAAGATAAATCAAAAAAATTATTTTTATTAAAAAATATTTCTTAACATCGTCTTAAAAAAATTGATTTTTTATTCGAATTTGAAAACCACTTTTTTGAATATAAAGATGACACATCATAAAATAATATTTAAAAATAAATTACAATAAAGATACATTGAAAATAAATAAATCATATGTCAAAATATGGTGTCTAAGGTAAGAATGGATGATCATTTAAAGGGAAATACTTTGAAATATTTGAAAATTAATTTATTGAAAATATCATGTCATTAAAAGGTTATAAAAACCATGGTTTTAAAATAGATTTGAATATAAGGTTCATTTTAGAAAAAAAAATATTTTACACTAGTAAATACGGAACATTAGTGGAAAGTAAAAATTTGTAAGTGGAAGATAAAAACCACTAAAACATATGAAAATTATCTTTAACACGATTTCATTTCAACAAAAAAATAGATTCATCAAGGAGGAGAGTTTGGTGTGAAATATTATTTCCCCATAGAATAAATTTTAAATAAAATATATAGTTATTATATTTTAGATAAAAATATACTTTAAAGGTTTTAGATAAATAGAAGTGATTTAAACCCAAGGGAAGAATCGGAGTCATGAAATCCCTTTACCTTTACTCATGCTAAGTGTAATGAACTATAACCTATAATGTCAAAAAATAACTATATTAAATTCATATTTCAAAACATTTTTCACTTCCATAAACTTTCCTAAAATCCCATTACAAATATTAAATACTAGTTTATTAGTTAGTAATCATATATTTTCAAAATTATGTGTGAGTAATATTGATCATTTTGAACTTATTTTGTAATATAGTATTGTTCTTCATTATTATCCCAAAGTTAATAAATCATAAATAATACTAGATATTTCAATATATTTTTAAGAATAAATTTTCAAATATCTAATTCAATTTATTATATTTTTTGGGATCCAATTTTTAATGGTGGAATCGAAGATGAGGTCGTTTTTGTGAGTTTAACAAATAAAAGGTGACGTAGTAATAGAATCAATAGATTATAATATTATGACTATAGAATAATTTGGAAATATTTTATAAATTTTAATTACATGTTTTTAAAAAAATTTAACATTACTTCATCATACATGATATAAACATTGCAACATCACTCATATAGGTGGTTAACATGACCCAAACAATAGTGTGTTATAATGATTGAATGGGTATGATAACATTATTATATACTGTAAATATAAAATTTAAATAATATTTAGAATGTAATAATTATCATATATCTTCATGAAACTCATTATTATAACCACACAAGATGAAGGGTTAAGAAAAATGAAATCCAATGTTCGTGGAGGTGGTAGTCTGCACGTATTCATGATTTACTATCCCATTTCTCAATGAATTAGTGGAATGATGGTATAATAAAAATGGTCATTTAATAATTTTATTTTTGAAATATAGAACCTATGTATTCATAAAATAAATCCTTGGTACCATTATTAATATATGATTATGGGAAAAAGTTAGATGAGGTCGTAGAGGCGACAATCCATATGTTCATAATATCAATTTTATTTTGGTTTCGTAGTGAATAGAAATGATTTGATTTTTTTATAATTAATATAATTATAAATAAAGAAATTATGTTTATGAATTAATTATATTAAAATGTTTAGAAATAATTTTAGGATGGATCAGAACAATATAATAAGCTAATATAAGGTAAAACTCATGTTAGAAGCTTGAGTTTTCGCTTGGAAAACTCCTTGGAAGTGAATGGATTAAAATAATTATGTTTGATAGAATATTTTTTAAATGATTTAAAATTCTAGGGAGATTAAAAGGGAAATGTTTGAAGTTTGAATTCTAATATGAGGTGTAACTTGAAAGGGTGGAAGTGGTATCCTTTTATAAGAGAAGAAAATAGAACCGTTGGAAACACACATCCATCTAATGGTCCGAAGGCCATCATTTTTTATTGAATTTTGATAATCCACATTTCAAGGGGTGAGGTGGAACTTTTACAGTGCCTGTATGCATAGGTAATACATGTCCCTATAGCCCTTATATAAATTCATTACCCCTAGGCTTCAAACATTACATACAACCCATACTAACTGCTTGGAACTGCTTCTCCCAGCATCTTCATCGTGAAATCAGATCTCTACCTTCACAGGGCAGTTCAACTAGGCTATCCTATGCATGCACAGGCTTATACCGATGGCATGTTCCTTACCCTCTCATTCTTTCAATCCGTGTATCTTCTGATGTGGTCAAATCTCCTTGCTCATCCTCCTATAAAGCTTGTTCCTTGTAGGTTGTCTGGTTTGAATCAGCACTAAAGGTGGCCTACAAGCCTTGTGGTGGCCCGAAGGCCTTACTATCCCAAAGGCATGGGTGGCCCGAAGGCCTTAAAGGACTCTGGGACTAAATTGGTGGCTTGAAGGCCTAAAAGGGGGAAAATTCCCCGCTACTATAGTTCCAAACAATGCAAGCTACAGTTCCCGCTACAGTACCTACTATAGTATTGCATAGTTCCCGCTACAGTACCTAATACAGTACTACTACAGTACCTGCTACAGTACTTCTACAGTACCTGGAAATTGTGGCTCTTCTTGGATTTGATCCCGGGTCACCTGGATGCACTTAAGAGTCCTCACCAACCGGGCTAAGGCTCATTTTTTTTGGAAACGCACATCATTTTTCATTGATGTCATGGAACTATTCAAAGGTAAATGGATCAAAAGTAGAAAAAGAGGGGGTGTGGAATAAGATAAGGTGTAAAATATTATAATTAATTCATTTTATACAAGTTAATAGTTATTTAAATCTATTGTTTTTTTAATTTTAACCTTTTACACAAATTAACTTTTACCTGGGTGAATGAGTTTTTACCCTAGTAATTAACATTAATGAAAAAAATTAGGATTCAATAATTTTTCCCAATTTTAAAATTATAACATAAAAATTTTAGAACATTTAAAGACATAAAATTTCTAAATGTTTTAAAATATAATTTTAAAATAGTAACACATAATAGCAAAAATTATTTTTTATAATTTTTTTTAAGGATTTAAATTTATATATTAGGTAAAGTAATATTGGATAATGATTTTAATGATAAAAACTGATTTACCATGTAATGAATATAAATTTAAAGGTATAAAATGAAATTGAAAACCTAATTTAACCATTTAAACACTTAATTATAAGAATTAGTTAAAAACAATTTATTATTACTAATGTAACATTTTAATTTAGTTTCAAAAATATTCTACATAAGATTATGAGTTCAAAGAATATTTTAAATGAATAATTATAATCTTTAAATATATATTTTATTACATAAAATGGATTTTAATATTCTATTATAGCTTTCAAAATGAAAAAATATAAAAATTATAATTTTTCAAAAAAAAAACATATTTTTTAACTGAAAATCTACCATTAAAAAACTCATAAATTCATACTAAGTAAATTTTTATGCGAGGAATGAAAAATCAACTTTATTTTATAAAATTTAAATTCTAAATTTTTTAAAATTATCTAGTAAAATAAAATACATAATATATAAAAAACGTATTTTATTGAAAATGGCCTTTCACAATATTAACTCGTATTAATTATTTTCCATCTAAATATTTAATGGTTTCCTATATTAATATTTATTATAGTTTTATTAATAATTTTATATTAATATTTTGTGGTTTTTTTTATTAGGTGTAGTGTGTAATGAAATTTATCTAACATAACATTGGTCTTATAAAGTATTGTATTTTGTTTCATTACATTTATTCCTAGTTTTCCCTAACAAGATTAATTTCACTTTTTTAGGGAAATTATGGAACAAAATAGTAATCCAAAAATATATTGAGAATTGTGGTTCATATGGTTTAGAAAATTTTCCTCCATCCTTGGAGAGAAACTAGCAAATTTCGATAATATAGTAGATTTATAATCACACAAGAACTAACACTCTCCCTCACCCCACACATAATTTAATTTTACACCCAAAGGAGTTTATCACTCGAAGGAATTTTTTACATAAATGATTTTTCTATTAGAGGTTGAATAAAAGAGATATCTATATATTATATCATCATATCTTTAGATAAGATACCATATGAAAGGTAGCCTCTGTCCAAAACCTCTCTCATAAGGCTACATCACCACCCTCACACCTCTTGATGGATCATTGGGATATTCATTTATAGGATTCATGTAATCTTCTCTCCAGTCAACAAATGAAATATTAATTATTCTCATTTAATGAGGATCACTATTAAATATTTTCAATATTTTGTTTAACCATTTTATTCCTTGTATATATATTTTATATCAAATTTTCAATAATATATAACATAACTTTAAATATATATACCTTGGTTTCATTTAATTTTCCTTTATTAACCTCACTATCACTTTCCTAATCCCTATAGGATCCATATGATCTATTTATATTATACAACAATTTTTTCATCCCTGGGATAAGCCTCCTAATCATCACAACATTAAAGAGACTTTCAATACTTTGGAACAAGGATCCACATGCTCCATCATTATTATTGTACTTTTTAATTTGTGATATCTCAATCACTACTTTATATCTAATATCAACGAGTATTCACATTTCCTTCATCTATTTCCATTATTCATGATATAAATTTATACTTTCAAACCATAAAGAAGTATTGATTCTATTTTTTTAGAAATCAGGCATAATGCCCCATAAAGTTAAAAAGTTAAACTCCAAAATATTACAGTCCATGTCCACATGGTGAAATTTTTTTGTGAGTATACCTAATTATAACTCCATAATTAAGAGAGGACTATCTTGGAGTAGTGTTAGGATGGGTGACCTTCTGTGAAGTTTCCTAGGGTATGTGTGAGTGAGGAAAAACACACTAAAGAAATAATTATTGGATTGTGGTGAGAGTAATTAGTCTGATAATCTATTTGGGAAGTTGGTAGGATATAGGGGGAAACTTATATACAGGGAAAATGGTGGTTTCTTGTGGGACAAGAACCAACAACCATCATAAGGCAGAGTGACTATGTTATCAGTGGGGCTTAATTTCAATAGTGGTATCAGTGCTATGTTCTAAACTAGAAGTGTAGTGGCACTACCAAGGTTAAAATGTAGGGTCCACACAGAATATGTTGTACTCTAAAGAATGGTATAATATAAAAACCCCCAACAATTAAAGGGATAAAATAATAAATGTCAGTAACCATTTCAATAAGGTACACCTTTCTTTTAAATAAACAACCTGATTAAAACTATAGAGTTAAGTGATGTTTTTCCTGGAGTAGTGTTAGGATCAGTAACCTCTTGGGATGTTTTTAGGTTGTGTTTGAGTGAGGACCAAGCACACTAAAATATAATTTGTTTCCTTTTGGGGAATTCATTAGTCTGATGATCTGTTTGGGAATGTGGGTGGGATCTTAGGAAAAAACATGTGTCTTTAGGGAAAATGGTGGTACATGGTGGGTCAGGACCCAACAACCATGTTAAGGATGGGTTATTGTGGTTTGAAAAATAATTTTACTGACAGTGAGAGGAAAATATTCTATATGAGGGTATATTTACCAACTTACCAAGTTGACACACTTTATTGTTATCTAGGAGAAATGTTCAGTTGATGGTATGAGGCATCTGTACATGTAGGAGATGATACGTCTTCATGTGGTACATAATATGATCATCTTTTACTGAATTTTTTGGTTCATATCATTGTTTTGGAAATTCTTACATAAAGATTTTGGGACCCAGTTATAGAGGATAACAACAGTTCACCTCTATATTGATGGTCAAATGGACTAGAATATAAATTTTTTTGAGGATATTCTATGAGTATATGTGTTGTATTTTTACCAAAGTTTGGATGATAAAATACCATTAGGGGAATTCACCTTTAATAATATCAATCACTCCACAATCAACATGACACCATTCGAGATATTGTAATAGAGACACTATAGGTTACCCTTATGTTTGTCCAAATTGTAGAGACATCTCTTTTTCATATAGAACGTATACAGGTAAAATATATAATGTTGAAGTGATTCATGTGTGTTTGAGGATGGATCATAATTGACTAAAATATCATTAATAATGATATCATTGACCATTGGAATTTGAGTAGGGAGACCATGTTTTCCTAAGAGCCTCCCAATGATAACAATTGCAAGGATTTGGTCTAAGTAGAATGTTATCCTAATGGTTTATCATACCTTCCTAGATTATATAGATGTTTTGTGAGATTGATTAATACTATTACTTCCCCAAAATATTTACTATGTGCTTGATATGGTCCACATGTCATAGTTGAGGAGATATGTTCCTAAACCACCACAAATTATTGGCTGGGAAGAGATGGACATTGAGGATAAATCAACCTTCTCGGAGTACCTAGTGGTGATTGATAATTGGTAGGAGAGGATCTTATATGGGTGGAACATTCCTTTGGATAGAGTGATTTAAAATCATAGGGACATAAATTAGAGCTCCTGTGAGTGAGAGAGCAAGATACAAGCTCATTACCCTCACCTTTTGGTGTAGCTAGTTCTTTTTATGGTGAAAATCCCTGAAGGAGGGGATTATGTAACAACTTGGTTTTCAAAATTTTATCCTTCTATTATTTCGTTATGTATCTATATATTTTTAAATGGATATGGAATGGTTTTTTGTATTTCATGGGACTATATAAATAATATATTATAAATATTAATATATATTAAATCATGTGCATGCATATTTTTAGAATTTAGAAAATTCATATTGATCGGAACCCCATGGTGGAAAATCCAAAAATGCTCTTGTTTCCAGAATTTTGGGTTCACCCTTAGAGTGACATGTGTTTGGTTAGTGTGGAAATTATATTAATGTCTAGTCATTGGTAAGTGCATTAAATAAATTAAATGATTAATTTATTAAGGTATTGATGTGTAAACCTATCCATCCAATTTTTAGATAAATGTTTTTGGAAGACTAATAGGGTTTGCGACATAACCATGGGAATATAGATGAGGAGGAGGATATCCACCATTGGTGTTGATGAACATGGGGCCATATATGAATGATGAATAAATCTATGATAATCATCAGGAAAATAACAAATTCAATCAAATCTTTAAGAAAATCTCTAACAAATTTGTTCTTCACTGATGATCGATTAGTTCTCGATACAATGATCATTATTTCATGGATTTATACCCTTAGATACTTAATATATGATCATGGACTGAAAATTTTATTATTTTCCATTGAATATTTTTTTTTCTAAATGGATAAAAATTTTAATCATCATTTTTTATCTGAAAATATTTTTTTGTTATGCCTATATATTTCACCACTTTGTTTCTATGATTATGATCATTGGTCATGATCACAATGGACAATGATAATCTTATTTTTCCTATTATTTCCTTCCCTACTTAGTTCTTCATGTTATTCATCTTTGATCCATGGGGTTAGTGATTGGACATTTCTTTAAGGGTTTGGGAATTACTAGACCTCCAGATTCATGATTTTTTTGTGAACAAAAAATTACTAAAGATATGTGGGTGGTTTTAGAGGCAATGATGGATCATAGATGTTCATTATGGGGATTGAGACCCCATTTTCATGATAGTAGGTGAAAAGAATCATTATTGGTTGATGATAATCCTGATATCTCAAAAACATAGGTCAAAATTGATAATCCATGGAATTTCCCTTCAATTTTATTGGATTTGATAATGAAATAGTGAGATTTGGGGAAGATTCTAATGATATGTCATCCATGTTAAGATTGGATGTTACTATCTATGTAAAACCCAAATACACACTATTCATTTAAAAAGAATACATCACATCATTTCATGTGGATTATAGGGTTTTAGTGCTAAGATAAATATGACGTGTTCTATTTTTGTTCCTACGTGTTTTATGATACTACCCATTTGGTAAAGGCATGTGGTGGGAGTAAATGGTCGGGACACTGAGTGATCAGAAATGTTGTGTCCCCACATTGACACTTCATATGTAGGGACATGGTTTTCTATTCTATATCTAGGGTAGAACATTCCAAGGTCCTCAAGTGGTTCTATACACCGCATGCCTAGATGTACACAATGTTTACTTTTCATAAAAATTTCTACATTATGTATGTTATTCTTTGGGACTCTAATTTTGGATGAAGAGTATCCCATTATAAGTATTATTCCATATGTGACACAATTGTTTCCTTTCTTTCAGTATTAGAGATATGTTTTGAGTTGATACACAAGATGCGTCTTCCAATGACACTAGGCTGATGACAGTGAGCAGGTTTAGTCATCAAAGAGATATTGTGGTCGGTACTCCCCTAACTCATCATGGAACGGGTAACCCTATCCTATTTATAGGTAGATTTGGTTCTCCCCCACATTAATAAGGAAGTTGGTCCTAAATTTCTAGAGTGGCACTCTATCATCATTGAGATCCGGTAAAGAGCATGTCCTCTGCGAGAGTTCGTGATCCCTTGGCTATGGAATGAAATAGTGAGGAGTAGGACCTCCATTCATATTATTTTTAGGTTTTACATAGATAATATTATTAGATATAGGAAAAATGGATCAACATGTAGATACATTATCCTTAGATAGTTTTGGAGATTAAGATGCCCCACTTTTTTTGATTGGTGTTATAATATGATCATATATGATGTTTGGTTTCTTTTCCCTATTGAACTTATGGTTTGAGATGAATATTTTAATCTATATATCACATCTTGTTTTTAGGTGAGTCTTACAGAGTATGTTTATACTCACATGTTCATATGCTTTCCCACATGTTTTGTGTCTTATGCCAATGATATTTAGATCAAAAATGACTTTAGTGGACCTGGTACCGGTGGATCATAATAGTACCTGGACACATTGTCCATGTTTATTGGTAAGTCATAGATATTATTAGTCGATATCTCTTATATTTACCCCATTTTAGTTATATTCTAGTTGGGAATTCCTTTATCTCTATTTGGGCATGTATTTTTTCAAATTATAATTATTTATTACCTTGATTCACTTAGATATATTCTTTGACATTATCTCATATATTGTTTATTGTTTTTTGGTTTCAATTTTATTATATATTTGTACTATTATATGGATCTAGGAGTACTTTTATGTATATTTATGTTATGATAAGACCTCTCATTTCAGTGGTATTTTTACTCGGTGCATTTCATTAGCCCCTGGCATATTAGTGGTAGGATTGGGGTTTCACTCTTAGCTTACTTCTAGTCCAGGTGGGGCTTCGATATGTCGGGTCATGAAAACAGGAAATAAAAAAGAAATAAAAAATATATCGAGAACCTAAATTTACAAGGTTCTATCATTTTCCATACATACACAGTAAGAAATAGGGTAATCTATCTTTTGGAGGAGTTTTATGATTATATAAAAACCCATACTCTCTCTCACCCCCCCACACAAGGGGATTATACATCCAAATAAATTTATCACCTTGAGTAATTTTTTTTGGAAAAGAGTATTTTTTTCTTTGATGATATAATAGTGTAATATTTATATTTCACATAATTGTATCTTAATATTTGTTATTTTTTGGTTTGTATCCTTTTTCTACCCTCTCTCACATAGGGCTACATCTCAAACTCGTCTTTAGAAAAAACCATATAATCTCTATTTATAGGATTCATATAACCTTTTCTTAAATAAATGTTGTCAAAATATTCATTATTACCATTTAGTGTGGCTCACCATTAAATCTATAACATAATGTGTTTCAGAATTAATTTTAACATAGTCAAATTCTACATAAAAATTTCAACATTATTTCATTAATTCTTCTTTATTTTAACGAAATTATTTATTCTCTGGATCTATAGAATAGTTTGAAATTTTGTTTCAATAGATAATTGACATAATACAAATGGGTTATAGGTTTGTATGAATTAGAGTATCAGGTTTGATTATTCAATGATATGATTATTCAAGTATTGGATTGAGGATTCTGATTTGAGTAATCTCTCCTTTTATTACTATTTATGTGCAATTTTCTGGTTTTAGAATATGGGAGTTAATATATGAGATTTATGTAATCAGCTAAAATAAATTTAAAATATAAGAGTGATGTGAAATTTTCATTATATAATATTTAACCCATTCATACTTTTATGTTTTATATATATGAGATTATGGTAGATTTTTTAGTAGTATAAACTGTTAAGTGTTATTGTGATATAGATGGGAATGTGTAGTGGAGTTGATGCAGTTGTATATATGAGGTTAGTGATTCCCTAAACATGGAATGAATGAATAAACTAACAAATATGAACCAATAGAGATATATACCATATATTATATGAATATAATCGTAGATAATTGTGTAATTTGGTGACTAATATATGTGGTAAACTAGTAAATTATTATAAAGTAAAAATATTTATCTAAAAACTTGTTAAATGAAACTTGTTTGATCTCTATTTTTATGTTTATATTTATTTATTAGATTAATATGTGGAATAGTAAGATAAGGATGGTGTTTTCATATGGAAAATATATATTACCTTAGTATGATGTAAAAACTATGTTAGGATATCTCTATGTGTGCGTTTATAAGGTAAATTTTTTTATATTGATAATATTTTAAGTAGAATTATTCATTGTAATGTAACAAAAATAATGGTGAATAACATTACAAAATCCTATATAGATTTGGTTACTTATCTAGCCACTGACATTGAAGGTTTCCTTTGGGGTTGGGTAATGATAGAGTGTTATCAGAGTTGATGTTTTCCTTTTTTTAGAGTTTACAATATTATTTGGTGAGGATTAAATTGGTTTTTAGGGAAATACTATTATTTTAAATTAGGATGTCAAGTTGGTTGAGGAGACCAGTTAAAGATATAAAAGGGCCCATGTGATTCAAAAAATGGATTCTTTTATTATATTGAATATACATTTGTATTATTGTACTAATTTTATGGAAGAAACATAAGTGTATTGTGTGAATCATCATTTATTTAATATGTTCCCAAATTTATGGGTTTTGGGATATTAATTGAATTTAATCAAAATAACTAGAATTCATTACATATCATAGGGATTATGAGTTTTATTTTATTGTTATACATATTGCTGGTTGACGATGAACTCATATATAGTTCTAAAGGGGGAGGTGTATTAGGATGCTTATGTTATTCATAAAAGGATTGATTAGATATATTATGATTCTTAGAGGAAGAATATATGGGTTTTTTAGGATAAAATTTACCAATGTATAATTGATATAATTTTGATCTAGTGAAAAAGTGATTTCAATTGGAGGTAGTGATTTATTTTGGGATTATTTTAGAAAAGTAATAACTTTATAGGAGTTATTCTCCATTTTTATAGAATTATTATCCTTAACACTTATATTGGTTATATGGTAGGATTTAAACTTCATTTTGAATTGGGATTCTAGTATATAATCGTTTAGGGTGAAATTTATAAAATAATTATGTTATTCTCTTGACTTGTTACTAGAAGAGGAGGAGAATATGTGACATTTAGAAGAACCTATATGTCTATAGATTCAATATCAATTAAGCCCCTTCACCTTTATGGTCTATATTAATGTGTATATAAAGTTATTTTGATTATATGGATTCACTCTAGGATGAGAGGAATCATAAAATATCATGGAGAATATATAAAGAGGGGAGTTTTGATTTGTTAGGGTTTTCAAGTTTATGACCTATTAGGGGTTAGCCTTATTCCACCCTCTTTATTTTCATAGTAGTGGGTAGTTCAAGTAATTATATAGTGAACAGAAGAATCATCTATTTTTTTATAGAATATTTGAATTCAAATAGTATATATATATAGTATTTAGTTGTGGTTAATATGAAGTAAGTGGTATGATAGTGATAGTATCTGATGAAACCCCAACAACAATTTAATCCTTTACTATATCCAAAATATTTAAGTTATAAGGATTTCAGTCAATAAATATGAGATAGAGTAGGGAGAGGATATACAATTGATATTTTTTGTCCTAAATACCCTTAGGTTGTGCATGGATTGGGTGGTGGATGACATTATGGGTGATGAAGTAGATGTGGAGGTCATCGATAGATATATGCAACAGAGTTACTTATATTATGTGGGAAAAATTTCATTCAATGTATATTCTATTTATATTATAACTTTTCTTATAAACTGACTGAATTGGTAACTTCATTTTTATTCATCATACACACTTTAGTTAGTACATTGAAAATCATAGAGGATAGGCTTCCATGATCAATGGTGTTTTGTTCATTATTTACGAGCATTATATATTTCTATAGGTGTACTGGTGATGTGAGTTGATGATATGGATGTAAAAATATATTATTTTTTTATATTATTATAGATGCAACCATATGATGTAATCCTTAGCATAGATTAATTGAATTCTGTGTGGTTCTTCCCTAATTTCTATCATACATGAGTGATCTTAACTAGCATTAAAGTTGATCAGGTGACATTTACTTGGGGAATGATTATCAAATGTAATATAGATGATTTGAACCTATTACATTATAGTTTTAAGGATTTGTATTTAGTTCAAAAAATTTATAGATGGATGGATTCTTGATAGTTGAATAGGAGGTACTATATATTTCTCTTGAATATGTTATAACACTATACCTTAATGTGTGATCAAGTTTTAGACAGACTTACTAAAAAGTGATTCCCTCATTTTTTTAATACCTTATAGGATATAGACTTTAAATCTTCAAGAGTTATTGATCTAGATTTATGAGATATTGTAGAAGGTTTTCATCCCCAACAATGTGTCTCTTTAAAGAGCTCCAGTATTAATTTTGAATAATGTGTTTAATGGCTTATGAATATTTATAAATTCTAATTTATTAAACCCTATAACTGTGAAGAGGTATTTCCCATTTCTAATAGTTGATATTAACGAAGGATGATGTCATCTATAAGACAAATTTATTGTTTTTGTATGGGAATTATGAGTTCATGATAATTACCTTAAAAGTAATGAATTAACCAATAGTATTCATGGGACTAATGAATTTAGAGTTTTATAAATTCTTCATTCAATTTGTGTTTATGTTCATTGATAATATAGTGTATTTGATAATAGAGGATGATCATTTTGAACACATAATTATTGTTTTGAAGCTTCTTCGACAACACCAGTTGTACAAAAACTTATCTATGTTTAAATTTTTAATGCATGAAGTCCATTTGTATGGTTATTTTGTACCTCATTGAGCCATAAAAATTGATAAATTAATTATTTTGGAACTAATCTCTTATGTAGTTTCCCAGATTATTGAAAAGGTATGTAGTTTTCTTTATCTGGTGGGAAATTACATCTGGTTAATATTTTATTTTTGTTAAATCAAGATACCTTTTTCTTCCTATAATAAGAAGTTCAATGTATTTAGGTAGTTATATAATTATTATTTTGTGTGTGATTATATAAAATAGAATCTAATTAGTTGTATTATCCATTTATTAATAGATGAAGGTGTGATTTTTTGAGGTTTATTGTTATTCTTCCCATCTTGATTTGGGATTAATGTTGATGTAGGATTAAGTGATAATATTTTATAGTTCTAGGAAGCTATATCACCATGAGTGTAACTATAAAACTCATGAACATGGGATTTCATCAATAGTATTTGATTTGAATCATTTGATACATTACCTTATCAAATAGTACATTTTTATCCTCATAAACCACAAGATCCTATAGTATATCTTTTTTAAGAAAGAATTGGATTTTTTTTCTAGGGAAGGTGTATATATTTAATATATATTATAACCTTATGATCTCATATACCCTATGTAAAGACAAATTTGCTAATATTAAGCTAGGTAGGAATATAAATGGTAATGTTTATCACAATTCTAGTGGTGAATAGAGTATTATAGAGGACCTTGTAGCCTTGTATATGGAAATGGAGCAGGTTAGTGGTGGAGTTTTTATTTATAAATAATAGTTTAGTCTCTACCATTTCCACAAGTGGAGGAATCAAAGCAATGATATAATAAGGCAATATAGAGGATGTATTATTAATGGGGACGCGCTTGAGGATGGATAATTGATTTGGGTAATCATGTTTTATTTCTAGAGAATCAATTTATTACACACACTTTATAATAGGTGATTTTAGGTAACTTCCACAACTCACCTATAGAAGTGTATATGGGTGTTTAAAGGTGTTGTAGGATTGTTAGTGAGCTATTATGTGGAATATAGATTTTATATTATAGGACATAGATAACATATTATCATCATGTGTCTTATATTTTTAGAGGACCACTAGTGGATCATTTTCCTTTGGTTAACAACCATTACTCATTTATTAGCATGAAAAATTTTAATCCCTTATATGAGTGGCCATATGGATAAAATTTGTTCTATTTTGAGGATAAAAATATGGGAATCATTTATCTAAACACGGTCAAAATTCTAACAAATAAATTATAGGTAGATTATGAGTGGATTTAATATATACAAGTGTAATTCCACCAAACATTCATGTGGTTTATGGTTTAATTATATACATAATCATGAGCATTTTTCTTGGTCTTTGATTTTTATAGTGTCATTGAATTTGAAGAGTTATTTTGTGAAGAATGGGAATGTTCTATAGTAGAGATGATGTCACAGACAAGCATTCACCTAATAAATGATTGCCTCACTCCATGATTTTTTTTGAGATAATATACTTAAGGTTTTACCTATAGCCATTCACACCATGACCACCTAGGTCATGCTGTGAAAGATGAAATGTATAGGATTTTTTGGGGAAAGGTTGTAATTTTAACATTAACCCCTCTAAACCCACTCTCTTGTCTCCCTCACCCAGACCTAGTATTTCGGTGTACATGAGATATCTTTTGAAAATTTTGGCTCCTTCCTCCTCATATATTATGCACATAAATGATCTTTTCATTAAGATGGTTCTATATTTAAAACTCTAACATTATCTAATTTATAAGTGAACTTTTATTCCTTTAATTATACCATACCATTTATAGAAACCTACTATGTGAATTTGTGGATAATTTTAGTTATTCGGTGGTTTATGATTGAACCAAAAGGTGTGGTTTGGTGAATACACTCCCTTATTCTCAATGTAAGAAGGTATTACCAATTTATATCTTCTTCATAAATTTATGTACCTCAATTTAAATCTAGGTTACTACGTACCCCGTGAGAACTCTCCATGCGGTTTCAATGTATAAAGGTAGGTCTATATGTATTGAATTGACCATTTAGAGGGGAAGTGGAGAGTTTGGATTCTAGTAAATTGGAAATTACACTTCTGTTCATTAGTGATGCTAAGGCTCTATGATCGAGAAATGTAACCTTGAGGTAGTCATTTAGGATAAATTTAGGCTATATTGGCTTTGTATGTGGAATGGCCTTAGAACGACTTCTCGGTTCTCATCCACAGCTGCTAGGGTTACCATAGGGATTTCTTCCCTTCCCCTTCGGCCAGGCTCATTCTTGAAGTTGGCCTCTCCTAGATTGACTCTGTCTCGGTGTGGCTTGTAAATGGAGTGGCATGGTGGGTCTCCGGTGTGGTCAGAACTGTCTTGGTTTTCAGTGCGGTGTTTCTCGGCCCTTCAGCGTCGCTGTGGCTTCCCTTGGCTCCGATCTCGACTCGACCTGAGCGGCTCGATCATGCTGTCGCGCTTCCAGTGAGGCTCATTTTTTCTTCTCACTTGCGTCCATTTTTCCAGTGTGGGTTGATGCGGCATGGTCAAGACAACATGTTTGGATTGGATCTGATGGTTCAGCCCAGTGTGGCCAGGTGATGCCTTCGGCAAGCTTCCGGTGCGCCTCGACGAAGGATCTAGAGTGGTTTGGAGGGGGAGGTCATGGGTTTGGGTTTCGGTTTGCTATGTGTTTTTTGAAGTTTTGATTTGGTTCTTCTTCAATTTTCTTGATTTTCTGTGAAATTGGTTGGATTGAAATTGGTGATCTATGAGATTCTTGGTTGATTGTCATTGTAGGTGCAAGGAATCATCCGTTGGGGAACCCAGATAGACGATACAGATCTTTTTTGGATGAGGATAGAGCTGGTTGTATTCACCATGCATGACTCTCAGATTTTGATGATTGAGAGGGTATGGCGTTTCCATCAGTATCATACCCATTCATTTTTCATAGGACAGCTTTCTGAGTAGCCATGCTCAGGTGGAGATGTGTTTTAATGATGTTAGTGCCCGGAGGAGGCTCTTCTACGCAGTCTTGTTCTGGGTTGCAACCCTCTTGTTTTATGAATTTTGTTAATGTTTTTATGTCCTTGAAGTATTGGTTTTCCCTCCTTTACCCTTACAAGGGGGTCTTATCCATAATCAATAAACATTATTGGCCTTCGGGTCATTCAGGTAGACTTGGTAAAATTGTAAAGGGAATTTGATAATGAATTACCTTGATTATGGTGAATTTTGGTGAATTATTTTTTCTAATTTCAATCTGTTTGTTACGACCTCCCTTGATTTCATAGGGATGGGTGGTGTGCTTGATGTGATATCCCTTGATTATGAATGTTCTTGATTTTTCCTCCATAGATTATGGGGAAATTGGATTGTTCTATTATGTTACCTCCCATGAGTGCATATAGATATATCTGTGTGCTTATTGAGGCTGTGACATGAGTAACATGACATATTATATGTATTTTATATGATTCTATGGTCTGGATAGAAATTCCTTCTAGTACGGAGATAGAGTTTGTGTGAATGGGGATTTTTGGGATCTTGGTTAGTAAAAAATGACATGATGAGTGTTATTTATTCAGCTCTTTCATTACATACACCTTTATACACTTACTAAATTTATTCTAAGGTCTCATTGGTGGTGTCCAACTAGTTTTATTCTAACACCCTTCATGGGAATACTAATGTGTGTTTTGACTTTATAATCAAGGATTTGGCCAATGGAAAGGGCCCTATGACAAACTTCTATGTAGGTGTTGTTGGATAGGGACTGAGGAAATAATGATACATGTCATAGGATATTTTATAGTGCTTACTTTTTCATTATTTTGTTCTTTTTATTTTCATATATATTTACATACCCCATTCTGGCATATCTTTTATCTTGAGGTACTTGAAATTTATTCCATTTATATATAACATGGGTTGGTGTTATTTTTATTTCATCAGTTATGTGATCTTATTCTCTTTAGAAATATTTTTATTATTTCTATTTTTTCACAGATCTGATGATTTTATAATATAGAGGTAATAGTATCTTCACAATGTAAATTAGGCCCTCATTGCTAGTTGGAAGCCTCTTGAATTTTGGGAGGCTCACATGAGGTCATGTGGACCTCTAGACTATGCTTGGTGATTTAGTTTGGGGTGTAACAAAATGGTATCAAATCCCACTTTCTTTCTCTTTGATATATTTTGGGATTTAGTATAATAGATATAGGATAGACATGAGTCTGGTAAGAGATATAGGCTTGTGATGATAAAGTTACTGTATAATTGACCTCTGAGTTATTGAGGAAGTGGGATTGATTTTATTGGTTGTGATATTAGGGTTTTGTAACACCCCGACCCCAGTTACCTAGAGTCAATGCATTATTACGTATCATTGTCATGATCACAAAGGATCAAGTCTCATAAGACCGATTAGTTCAGTAGTCTTGGAAACACTAGATATATTCACAAGTATTACATTACATCATAAGGTAAAAAAACTACAACAACATCTTGTCTTCATATCCCCTCATACTATCCCTGCAGTTCATTCATAAATTACATCTTCAAATCCTGGGAAAAATAAAACACTGAAAGGGGTGATCTCAGATGCTCAGTAAGGATAACAATATAGCAGAAGCTTTCATAAATAAGCATAAACACTTAAGGAAATGTATAACAAAAACAAAAGCCTTTTAAAATTAAACTTCATCATAATATGGAAAAGATAAAATGAAATAATTCCATTTACTTATTCACATGGATATTCTACTAGTCAAATAATCATATGCAATATCAATAACCACTTTCATAATGATGGAATGCATAATTCCAGACTATCATAACCACGTAGCCAAGGCCTCTTGCCGAGACTACAAATAAGATTTTGTCAAGGCCTCGTGCCAAGACACTATTTTGTGTCATGAGACCTACCTATGCATCGAGGAGCTATAAGGGGCTCCACCCGTCACATACGAAGTCCAATGTATTCCTCATATGAACAGGTTTAAACATAACATAAACATTTGTATTAAAACTAGCATACGAAATGTCCATAATTTAACCACAAACCATGAATGGTATAAAAATAGCACATCCACAGTCAAACATAACTCATTCGATACAATATGGAAGATTGTATTGTATCATATTAATCTCAATCGAGA
Source organism: Viscum album (assembly GCA_963277665.1). Taxonomy (NCBI): domain Eukaryota; kingdom Viridiplantae; phylum Streptophyta; class Magnoliopsida; order Santalales; family Viscaceae; genus Viscum; species Viscum album. The sequence goes on from OY728132.1 coordinate 324,751,338, forward strand.
ATAATGAAGTATATTGACATAGATGGAAATAATCATCAAAACTATTAGAGAGAAATATCCCCCTTTTTCTTGAAATCATTTAAAAGTCACACTATTTGTCAAGAAGCAATTTAAAAATAGATTTTTGAATCAAAGTGTCTCATAACACTTTGAAACTTTTAAAAGGAATTTTGATTTTAAAACTTTAATGTCCATATAAATAAATCCTTAAAACTATTTTTAAAACATGGACATTAATGAGAAAGATTTGGAATAATAAATCTTTAAAACATTTAAAATGATATTTTAGTTAGAGTTCCTAACCAAAAGAGAGACACTTGAATACAAATAATTGAGGTAATAAAAACATTGTAATATAATGAGAATACATGGATTCATGATATACAATGTCGAAGTACAATATATACACCATATAAAAGTTAATTGGCGCATAACAACAAAGAAGTCTCAATGAAATGTAAATTGGGATGAAATCTCTTATAAAGACTATATCCTTAGGTTAAGGATAAATCAAAGACATAATTATGTGTGATAAATATAAATACACTCAATATGATTGGATATTTAGTGTAATTCAATCAGAGGACATTCACACATATTCATGTAAAAACAACACCAATGAATTGGATTTTTAACTCAACAAATAGAGATTGAGTTAAAAATTACTCTTATCAAGTTCATACCGATGTCTTGAGAATTTATCAATGGAGTGATTATGTGTATCAAATGTATATACACAGAAAGGGGACTGGAAATTATTACATAAGAAAATGAATTGTGATTCCACACATAATCTGGGAGTAAAATAATCAATGAAGAATGCGTAAAGCTGAATGAGTGGAAATTTAAATTTCAAATTCCCTTATCGATCTGGTAACTTATGAAACATACAACCATGAAAGAAGTATCATACAATGATGATGTAAATATACATAAATTAAAGCATATTACATAGTGAATACAATCATGGGAAGTACACACACGACATGCAATAAATAAGTGGTGAACAATAGAAATCTCACGGAATTAAAAGTGAGATAAGAAACCCCTTACTTTGTACTTTTTCCTTGGTCTATGGTAGGTTAACCTAATGTATAATGGTGAAATAATTGTTATTTAATTACACAAGAATAATTTACATTAATATGATATCATATATGATCTTTTAACATTGATTTGTTAATAATATCTTAGTATTATCGTCATTTCGGGTTTTAACGGATTCGTTTTACTTTATATTATTTGTTATGCGAGCCATATTTTTTATGGATGGGATGTGTCTTATTAATATCCAGAATTATATCATGTCTCTAAAATTATATTTATTCATCAAATGAAATTTAGTCTTGAATGGATATGATGGGGAATGAATCTCATCGCGTTCGTGGAGACGGTAGTCCGTACATACACACGAGCGACAATATCATTATTTTGATATTAAAATAATATATAATTGGATGGTATATCATATATAAAGAATAATTATCATGTTATATTTATTATTTACATGAATTACACATCATTATTATACCCATCCAAATAATAATATATTGAATAAGAATTACACCACGACGTGGAGACGGTAAGCCGTACGTACGCACGTTTGGTGACATGTCATTCAAAGGATGGATAGAATACTGAATATGGTTGTACCATATTTATAATAATATAACAGTATATAAGAGATACTGGATTTATTATTTTATAATGGGAATAACAAGGAAAGAAGAAGTTGAAGAAGAAATGAACTTGAAAAATGGTGGTGAAAACATTACCTCTTCTTCGGGGTCTTCATTTTTATTTGATCAAAAGGGATCGTTAGGTTGGATTTATGATCAAACTAAAGCCTCTAGGTTGAAGTTAGGGAAGTTTAGAGAGTATTTGGGAAGTGTTTGGTTGAACCAAAAGGCTTTGAATGTGTGAATTAGTGAGAAGAGGGAGTGGTCTTTTATAAGAGGGGTAAGGGGCACCTTTGGAAAAGCTAGAAATATTATTTTATAATAAATTCATATTCGGTTTCTAATGGCTCCAGAGTGGATAATTTAAATTTTAAGGTGGGGATGGTTCTAAAACCACTCAACCAATACAATTTAGATAGTTTTGGGTCATTATATTAACATTATGTTTTAGTTTTAACTCTTAGATAATTAGTTTGACACTTAGCATGTCACTTTGTATTTTTATATTATATAGTTAATAAACATACTATATACCTCCATGAGACCTAAAAGTGGTCCATTAATGATACAACTATCATTATATAAGTCTCTTGGACTATCCTTAGATTTTTTCGAATTTAATATCAATTAATAATGTAATATTTGTTTTAAAAACTCTTTTATGTGAATTTTGACACTATTCAATAATTGATTTTTGTTAATGTCTTAACAACTTTTTCAATTCTAAAAAAATTCATTTAAGAAATCCTATAATATCATATTAATAAATAAAATTCATCTATGTCATTAAAAATTTCAAATTATATTAATTTTAACATTTATAATACCAATTATTTGATTCTTTCATTAATAAAGAAAATACTGCATCATTATTGTGTCATAAATAATATTTATTATAAAATGTCTAAAAATTATAAATAAAATACAATTATGTAGGAAATAATTTTATCTTTCTAATGAATATTTATAGTCGAAAATAAAACATATATAACCCTATGTAAAAATTGTTTTTCTAAAAGATATATGCTTATATCATTTTTGTATTTATTTTAACTTAATTAATATAAAGTGTCATTATCACTTACAAGTGGCTCCATGGGGTCCCATAATCGACCCAAATATGCCCATGGTCGGACATGTATCCACAAATAGTGTTAGGACATGTTTTACGGTAAATTAATATTATTATAATATTATTTGTTTACCCTTATTTACTGGATTTACCCTTTAACCATGGTAAATAAAATATTTACCGAAGTAATTATTCAAAATGTCTAAAAATTAGAGTTACCTATTTAAATAATTTGGACATCCTAATTAAAAATATGGAATTTATTTTTCCGAATTAAAAACACAGAAGTGGCAAAAATTAATTTAAAATTAATTCTCGCTGTCAAAACAAAAAACCGTGTTTTTAAGAAATAATAACTATCAAAAGATTGACACTTGTTTATGTCTGGTTTAAATGTGAAATTGTTTCCAATGACGAAAATTGTATTAAATGGTAAAAATATATTCTAAATATTCTTTTAAACCACTAAAATTCAAAATTTATCACTTTTAATTATTTCAATTAAAAAACTTGTTTTTAATTAAAATTTAGTAATTTTCACTATTCATCAAAATATGAAAGTTATCCGAAAGGTACCCAAATTTCACCCTAGGATAATTTTGATATTCCGAATCCAAAAATGAAGACCATTTTGAAAGATAAAATGTATAAAATTTCAAAAAGTGGGTATTACTATTCATAACGGCTAGTTTTATTAGTTGTGGTGTGTGTTAGAACTTCAAGTTGCGTACAACACACGCTACTATATTATTCAGCGAGAAGTGTACCGTGGAAGATTGGGGTGTCACATTCTCACCTCCTTCAATAAATTTCATCCTTGCAATTTTTAAAATTAGGCTTGGGAATATAATGGAAAGTCTCACATCAGAAAAAGAGTCAATAAAACTATCACTTTAAAAGAAAGAAAGAGAAGTATAAAGGTCACCCGAGATAACCTATACTAGGATTCCATGTAGAAAAAACATGGATATGGATGATAAACTAAGTGTCAAGTTCTGATGGAGAGGGATAGAAAACATTATCAGGAGAAAGTTAACAACAAGAAAACCAAAAACTTGTCATGGGAACAACGGTCATTAGTTTCCCAGTAGGAAAAGTAAACGGACAACATTTTTATTTATATTTTTAAGTTACATTACATAGTGATGAGGAATTACTTTCTGAGATTGACTAAGAACATAAATAACTATAATTAATTTTTAAGTAAAGTTTCATTATTTAATAAATTTCTACTACTAAATCATTTTTAAACGATGAGTATTCCAGAAGACTTGGTCACACTATAAGAGATACGATAAAATTCTTATAGAATCACATGATCCATGAAGAATAAAATATATATTTACCTTGTATTTAGAGATTAGTCAAAACCAAAACATTTAGTATAAGATCTGATGATCCCCCAAAAGGTTATTTCATTAGAGAAAGAAACACTAATCTTAATTTCTAAAATTAAACCAACAATACCCCACAGTTAAATAAATAGAAATCAATAAATAATTGTCCATTAAATCCTTTAATAAAATCCAAAATAATATTGAAACTCAAAACATAGAAGAATTTGGTTATGTAGTCTTCCATGTTAAATGGTATCTCCAAATGACATCAATTACTCTTAAAGTCACATACTTAAAAGTAATTAAACTAATCACATATTCTCTAATATAAGTTCTTCATTTCCATAAATAACCCAAATCACTATAAATCTACAATAAAAACAAAGATAAAAAATCCACCATTACTCCTAAAATAAAATCCCATACTATTCTATTTTCCTTGGGCATATAGTGTTCCCAAAAAAGAGAACATCTTCCAAAATAACATTTATCACTTAACCACCAAATCATTTTCCTATAGTAAGGGTATTCATTTGATAATACATAAGATCCCAAATCAAATTATTATTGATAAATAAAATCATTTAACTAAAAAAATAGTCACACTAACCAGGGACTTCACGTAGTCTAGTGGTAGGTGATAAATCCAAATCGCACTTTGCTTGTTGGTTCGATTCCCACAGCTTTGTCTGATGCGACGGGTTGTCAAACGGTCTGCGTGTTGTCCTTTTTCAAAAACTATATTTTATAACACTACCAAAATGAGATAAATTCCTCAAAATAACAATAACATAATTTAACCACAAATGTTATCTCATACCTTGCATTTTCATCCGAAATTATAATAACTTGTAATTGCCTCAAACCTCATGATCATATAAAACCAAATGATTATTTATAACTATATCCAGAAGAGAAAAGATAATTATTCCTCAAATATCATTCTCACATGGAAAACTGCAAGGTTACAAATACTAGAGAAAATTATTCCAAAGTAAACCCATCAACAAGGAGCACTAATACTTTTTAAACATTTCCCCAACCATTTATTTCCACATAGATTCTTCTTTGACCAAGAAAATATCCTATAGAATTGGGCATTCACTCAGGTAATGGACAGTTCCCCTACATTTACGGCAAATGACTATAAATGGATTCTTCAGACCATTTTTACCTTCTTCTATAGTACTATTCATTTTTCTTCGGTAATTCTTCACTTTATGTCCTTCCTTCCCGCACATAAATCATTTCTTTTTTCCATTGAGACACTTCCCTAGGTGTCTCTTTCCACATTTCCTGCATGATGGAAATTGAGGATTCCTTTCCCCATGGCCTCCACTGCTGGACCTTTTATCATTCATCACCTTTATCTTCTTTTTGGAGTCTGAGAATTGGATAATATATATATTATTGATCATATTTTTGGAAAATTTATTTGGCATGAAGAAGATATCTTTTACACCTATAAACATTCCATTTTGTTGCTCATTTCTTCCACTGTTCCCACATTGTACATCATTCTCAAAGTCACTATGAATTCCTTGGAATCTATCCATTGACTAAAACGAGAAAGCATTGTGTGAGTAATAGTAGCCATAAAATCATTTAGAGAATATCATGTCATCATATTCTCAATTTGAAACACATTAGGATTAACCAAGGTCATTTAATCTCATCCAATATATAATACTTCAAATTTTTTTGTAAAGAAAATGTAAATTATCCTAAGAATATCCCCCGGGAGTGTCATAACCAAGAGTGCAGCAAGGCCTGTTGTCGTGCACTAGTTCCCGTTCGAGTCTAGCTCAAAGCGGTGTTTTCAGGTTTTACCCCTAGGTACATCTGTTCCAGAGCCGCCTCTACCTGCTCGTATCCAAACATGGATTTATTGCTCTAAAAACTCAAAAATTCTCTACAATACCAAAATTCTAGAAATTTATTCTATACTAATCCTCAAAGTCTATATTAGGGTTATGTGCTCTAATCAAAGTTTTTCTAAATCTAGATCCCAAGGTTTGTACTAAACTTCCTATGATACCAACTGTAACGCCTCGACCCCAGTTACCTAGAGTCAGTGAATTATTAAGTATCATTGGCATGATCACAAAGGATCATGTTTTGAAAGACCAATTAGTTTAGTAGTCTTGGAAACATTAGATATACTCATAAGTCTCACATTACATCATAAGGTAAAATAAACAACAAAAACATCTTGTATTAATATCCCGTCATACTCTCCCTACAGGTCATTCATAAATTACTTCTTCACATCCTGGGAAAAATAAAACATTGAAAGGGGTGAGCTCAGATGATCCGTAAGGATAACAATATAGCCGAAGCTCTCATAGATAATCATAAACACTTAAGGCAATGTATAACTAAAAAAAATCCTTTTAAACATGAACTTCATCATAATATGGAAAAGAAAAATGAAATAATGCCATTTACTTATTCACATGGATATTCTACTAGTAGAATAATAACATGCAATATCAATAACCACTTTCATAATGATGGAATGCATAATGCCAGACTATCATAACCACGTAGCCAAGGACTCGTGTCGAGACTACAAATAAGATTTTGTCAAGGCCTCGTTCCAAGACACTGGTTTGTCTCATGAGACCTACCGATGCATCAAGGAGCTATAGCGGGCACCACCTGTCGCATACTAAGTCCAATGCATTCCTCAGATGAACATGTTTAAATATAACATAAACATTCGTATTAAAACTAGCATATGAAATGTCAATACTTTACCCACAAACCATGAATGGTATAAAAATAGCACATCCACAGTAAAACATAACTCATTCGATAGAATATGGAACATTGTATTGTATCAGATTAACCTCAATCGAGAATAATGAAGGATATTGACATAGATGGAAATAATCATCAAAACTATTAGAGAGAAATATCCCCCTTTTTCTTGAAATCATTTAAAAGTCACACTATTTGTCAAGAAGCCATTTAAAAATAGAATTTTTAATCAAAGTGTCACATACCACTTTGATACTTTTAAAATGAATATTTATTTGAAAACATTAATTTCCATATAAATAAATCCTTAAAACTATTTTTAAAACATGGACATTAATGAGAAAGATTTGGAATAATAAATCTTTAAAACATTTTAAATGATATTTTAGTTAGAGTTCCTAACCAAAAGAGAGAATCTTAAATAAAAATAATCTAGGTAATAAAAACATTTTAATATCTTGAGAATACAGGGATTCATGGTATACTATGTCAAAGTACAATATATACACCATATAAAAGAGAATTGGCACATAACAACAAAGAAGTCTCAATGGAATGTAAATTGAGTTGAAATCTCTTATAAAGACCGTATCCTTAGGTTAAGGATAAATCAACGACATAATTATGTGTGAAAAATATAAATACACTCAATATTATTGGATATTCAGTGTAATTCAATCAGAGTACATTCAAACACATTCTTGTAAAAACAACACTAATGAATTGGATAGTTAACTCAACAAATAGAGATTGAGTTAAAAATTACTCTAAGAAAGTTCATACTGATGACTTGAGAATTAATAAATGGAGTGATTATGTGTATAAAATGTATATCCATAGAAAGGGGAGTGGAAATTATGACATAAAAAAAATGAATAGTGGTTCCACACATTATCTGGGAGTAAAATAATCAATAAAGAATGCATAAAGCCGAATGAATGGAAATTAAAATTTGAAATTCCCTTATCGATTTGGTAACTTACAAAACATACACCCATGAAAGAAGTATCATACAATGATGATGTAAATATACATAAATTCAATTATATAACACAATGAATACAATCATGGGCAGTACACACACCACATGCAATAAATACGTGGTGAACAATGGAAATCTCATGGAATTAAAAGTGATATAAGAAACCCTTTACTTTGTACTTTTTACTTGGTAGATGGTAGGTTAAACTCATGTATAATGGTGAAATAATTTTGTATTGAATTACACAAGAATCATTTACATCAATATTATATCATATATGATCTTATAACATTGATTTGTTAATAATATATTAGTATTATCGTCGTTTTGGGTGTTAACGGATTCATTTTCCTTTATCTTATTTGTTATGTGAGCTGTATTTTTTATGGATGGGGTGTATCTTATTAATATACATAATGATATAATTTCTCTAAAAATTATTTTTATTCATCCAATGAAATTTAGTCTTGAATGTATACGATGGAGAATGAATCTCATCGCATTCGTGGAGACGGTAGTCCGTACGTACGCACGAGCGACAATATCATTCTTTTGATATTAAAATAATATATAATTGGATGGTATATCATATATAAAGAATAATTATAATGTTATATTTATTATTTACATGAATTAAACATCATTATTATACCCATCCAAATAATAATATATTGAATTACAATTACACCACGACGCGGAGACGGTAAGTCGTACGTACGCACGTATGGTGACATGTCAATCAAAGGATTGATTGAATACTGAATATGGTTGTACCATATTTATAATAATATCACAATATATAGGAGATACTGGATTTTTTATTTTATAATGGGAATAACAAATAAAGAAGAAGTTGAAGAAGAAATGAACTTGAAAAAGGGTGGTGAAAACATTACCTCTTCTTCGGGGTCTTCATTTTGATTTGATCAAAAGGACTACATAGGATGGCTTTATGATCAAACTAAAGCCTATAGGTTGATGTTAGGGAAGTTGAGAGAGTATTGGGGCTGGGGTTGTCCGAAACAAAATGCTTTGAAAGTGTTAATTAGTGAGAAGGGGGAGTTCCCTTTTATAAGAGGGGTAAGGGACACCTTTGGAAAAGCTAGAAATATTATTTTATAATAATTTTATATTCAGTTTATAATGGATCCAAAGTGGATTATTTAATTTTTAAGTTGGGGATGGGTCTAAAACCACTCAACCAATAGAATTTAGATAGGTTTGGGTCATTATATTAATGTTATGTTTTAGTTTTAACTCTTAGTTAATTAGTTTGACACTTACCATGTCACATTGTATTTTTTATATTATATAGTTAATAAACATACTATATAGCTCCAAGTGACCCCAAAGTGGTCCATTAATGATACACATATCATGATATAAGTCTCTTGGCCGAACCTTAGATTTTTAGGAATTTAATATCAATTAATAATATAATATTTGTTTTAAAAACTCTTATGTGAATTTTAACACTATTCAATAATTGATTTTTGTTAAAGTCTTAAAATCTTTATTAATTCGAACCAAATTAATTTAAGAAATACTATAATGTCATATTAAGCAATAAAATTCATGTATGTCATCAAAACTTTCAAATTATATTAATTTTAACATTAATAATACCAATTATTTGATCCTTTCATTAATAAGGAAAATACTGCATCATTATTGTGTCATAAATAATATTAATTATTAAATGTCTAAAAATTATAAATAAAATAACATTATGTAGGAAATATTTTTATATTTCTAATTAATATTTATAGTTGAAAATCCAACATATATAACCCTATGTAATTTTTTTTTCTAAAAGATATATGCTTATGTCATTTTTGTATTTATTTTAACTTAAGTAATATAAAGTGTTATTATCACTTACACGTGGCTCCATGGGGTCCCAAAATCAACCCAAAGATTCCCATGGTCGGAAATGTATCCACCAATAGGGTTAGGACACGTTTTAGGGTAAATTAATATTATTATAATATTATTTGTTTACCCTTATTTACCGGATTTACCCTTTAACCATGGTATATAAAATATTTAGCGAAGTAATTATTCAAAATGTCTAAAAATAAGAGTTACCTATTTACATAATTTTGACATCATGATTCCAAATATGTAATTTATTTTTTCGAAATTCAAAACACAGAAGTGGCAGAAATTAATTTAAAATTAATTCTAGCTGTCAAAACAAAAAAATCGTGTTTTTAAGAAATAATAACTATCAAAAGATTGACACTTGTTTATGTCTGGTTTAAATGTGAAATTATGTCCAATGACCAAAATTGTATTAAATGGTAAAAATATATTCTAAATATTCTTTAAAACCACTCAAATTCATAATTTATCACTATTAATTATTTCGATTAAAAAATTTGTTTTTAATTAAAATTTAGTAATTTTCACTACTCATTAAAATATGAAATTTATCCAAAAAGTACCAAAATTTCACCTTCGGATAATTTCGATATTACAAATCCAAAAATGAAGTCCATTTTGAAAGATAAAATGTATAAAATTTCAAAAAGTGGATATTACTATTCATAACGGCTAGTTTTATTAGTTATGCTGTGTGTTAGAACTTGAAGTTGCGTACAACACACACTACTGTATTATTCAGCGAGAAGCATGCCATGGAAGCTTGGGGTGTTACAAGTTTTATGATGATTTTCATTGTTATTTTATTATTACATTTGATGGGGTTTTTTCTTCACATGATTAGAAAGAGTGGGTGAGTTCACAAATCATGGATAAACATATAGGTTCACATTTATTATGCTTGATTACTTGTGATTGATATAGATTTAAATTAATTGATGTCAGAAATCATATATTAATTACATTCCTAAATAAATAATTGGTGAAATTTATTTAATTTAAACTAATAATGTATATATTCTAGAAATTATGATTGCGACTAGAGTACATGTACAGAATATTTGGGATTAAACCTTGGGTACTTCATAACAGGGTAATTCCTAGTGGTTGTGGGTAGTCCTCTTGGTTTTTTCCTTAGATAATAATCATGTTTGTGCATGTTCCTATTATTTCCTTAAGTATTATTAATATTTATGTTAAAAGGTCATTTTTGAGTATTTTATTTGGAATTGATGATAATATCACCTCATTGTCATCATATAGTACTCTATAGGGCCTAGGTTCAGGTCACTCTTGAATTAGGGAAGTTTTACATTATACCTTTAGATGTCCATAATGGTCAATATAAGATTCCCTAGATGTTGTTCCTACAGTCTGGGTTTATGAGACTCTTTAACCGGGCGCCTTCTCATCATGCCAGTGAATCGTGGAGGTGCCCGTTTGGGAGGATGATGATAGGAAAAATTTTCAAATACATTCAGCTACAACACCCTCAAGCCTTACTGGGAATTGGTGGTTCTCGAGATGATGATGACCCAGTCAAGGTTATTGAGGGAATCGTTGAGTTTATAGAGATTCATAGTGATCATGGGGTGAAGTTCCCAATGTTTATGCTATATGGACCATCCCTTAGGTGGTGGGGTTTTATAATCTCAGCTTAAAGGCATTGGGTTATAACAAGAGTATCATTCAAGGATATATTCTTTGAGGAGTTATTCTATAGACATTGATGTTGGGTAGAAGTTATGAGTTCAAAAATACCTAGTAGTGGATGACATCAGTGGCCAACTATGTGACCCATTTTTGGGAGTTGATTGGTTTTTTGGTTGCTGGATAAAAACGAGGCTTAGAAGATGAAGAAGTTTGAGATAAAGCTTTATCTTGAGGTGAAATGACCAGTCCAAACATTTCATATGAATTCATTCTATGATGTTTTCTATATGGATATCAATATTGAAAATGTCCTAGAAACATATTTTTTGATATGTTTTTTCCTTTAAATGGGCCGAGTGGTGTCCTTATAACTGGTGTGGCAGAGGCTTCTTCCAGTGGTAGGAAGAAGAGATCTAATAATATGTTCTAGGTAAATGATATATAGTTAGGGAAACATAGGAGTTCATATATTATGGTTTTAGGATGGGCTCCTCTAATGTGGTTCTAGTGAAATAAGTCCGATCTTTACCAATGTATGTGTACCAGTCAGTTGGGGGAGTTCCATTCTTCTAGTAGAATGGGACATCTCTAGTGATTTTATTCAAGGGATCCCATCTCAGTTTGGATATAGGTTAGATACAAACATAATCCTTAATATATTAGATAGGTGGATCATATTCAAATAGTACGAATATGTCTTGGTGGCTAATCTAATGAGCTAGATGAGGGTCTTAGTATCTACAACCATAGATTCCATAGCATTCATTCCCACAAATGAGTATGGGATCACAAGGGTAGGGTTTTATATCTATGGAAGGAAGGTTTTATATGTTGTATTAGGTTCTAGGAGATTGTGGAGATGCACCTTTGATAGTTAAAGGTATAGTTTTTATTAAATTAAGGATCTCTAATGATTTATTTGATACATGAGAATCTAACTCATTAATTTCTTCCAAATTAATTATTGGTTTAAGGTTGTTATCTTATTTGTCACATACATTTTTAGACATTAGAACCCTTATTGGTATGAGGGTATATCATATTCAGAGCTTCCCAGAGTGTCCCATAGTGTTCATGGGCTATATAAATCTACGTGATTTTCTGATTTTTGAGATGATGAGTTTTGATATCATCTTTGGAATATATTAGATAATGTGTTATAGAGCTAACATTAGTTGTTATCATATGTGGTTTACTTTTACATCCCCTAAGGAATATGAGTACATTATTACCGAGGAATTGAATCTATAGGCAAGTTGAGAAAGACTATACCATATCCAAATTGGGATTATTACAACATAGGTGGTATTTATAGTTCTTACATCATGGTAGTTGATGATTAAACCCATTTTCCTCCAATATTGGATAATTTCCATGATTTTTCTCTAGAATATATATAAGTAATTCCACTTTATAGGGGGATTGAGTTTGAAATAGATCTCATTTCATGTGTGATTCTATATCGATTCCCTTATATCGAATGCCACCAACTGAGTTGGGAGAGATTATGGTGTAGTTGGATGATCATGAGGGGAAATTCCTTATTCACTCAAGATCATATGCTTAGAGTGATTTGGACATGTTAATTAAGAAAGAAGAAGTAAACTTTTAATTATGAATGGATTAAAATAATTTTAATTGATTCATGGTAATGAATAAGTATCCACTTCCAAGAATCAATTATTTTTTTGATCAGTGGAGGAGAGTGTAATGATTTTTCAATATTGATCTATTTTCTGTATACCCTTAGCTACAATTTAGGGATGTGGATATACAAAATATATAGTTCATGATTATGTATCAATTATACAAGTATCATGTTTTAAAATTTTGTCTAAAGATGCACTGGCAGTGTTTATGGATCTCATTATCAAATTTTTTCACCATACCCAGACTACATCATTATTAAATTTGTAAATGATATTTTAGTTTATTTTTAGGCCCTGGAGTTACATAAAAAGAATCTGGAGATCATATTGATTACACTCTGAGAACATATTAGAGTTATAGGTCGGTAGTCAAGTATTCTTGAAGGCCTCCCCTAATAATAGGAAGTAGAGGTTTGGTGGAGGTATCATGATTTAACTATGATTTTTTAGATATTCAATGGTGTTAGAGTGTATTAATGATGTTATGTACTAGTTATCAACTCCACCTAAGATGAATTGAGTCTACAAAATCTTCCACATATTATGACTTCACATATATCTTCATGATGGTTCTCATATCATTGATTAGTGTGAGTATGATATTAAAGAGTATATGAAATTAATGGAATAACCCATATAGATTATGGGTCATCATGCGAAAACCTTATGATAGGGATTAAATCCATTGTTATATGTTATTTAGAGTCATAATGACATAGGGGAAGAGGGTATATTGTCTTTTGTTGGTATAATTTCAGGGTATTATTGTGATTATACTATGGTAAGATTTGGAAGAGTGTTCTTATGGTGAGATGAGATTATGGTGAGTTATTAGAGAGGAACCTACTAAATATATTCATATGTAAACCAATAATTTTATATATACCATATTTCCAAATTTAAGGGATAGTATTGGAGACTCATTTAGATAGTAAAAGCTCATTAAATTGTGGTTAGTTGGTATTTGAGGTGTTATTTGTAGCCTTCCTTCAGATATTTCTTTCTTAGTATTAACTTTGTAGAATGTATGTTTATCTTTATTGTATAACATTACATGTATTTTTATAATATTATTGGACAATTTTTTCTATAATTTTTTATTCTTTGGTATTTATTAGTGGATTATTTCTTTCCATGTCATATTTTCCATATCCATAGTGCTACTCACAAACCTGTGGCCTATTAAGGACATGCTTTACGTGTCACTCCTAATATCACCACTAACTCAGGATGGGTACAAGTGGGGTTGGGTCATGGAATAAATTTATCACATATAATTATATTCATATATTCTCTAAAAATATTAGCACATCGATCATGATATATCATGTGATAGCATAAGGGAATCAAGTTCCTTATAATGTTTTTCTTGATCATATAGGATATATCCCTTAATCTTCTCTCTCTATAAATTGAATGAATACTAAGATATTTCTATGTAATTCTCTCTATAGGTATTAAGAGGATAATTAGATAAATGAGAATCCATAATGTACAATATGAATTTATTTTCTACATTTGGGTTTAAATAAATATAATTTATCAAAAAATATTTAATTAATCTTAAACTAAATAATGACCCCATGTAACTTTTTAAAATATTATTTATTTATTTATAATATTTTGAGTGATATTGAATTTTAATATCACTTGTTAAAAATAAATAATTATATTTTTTAAGTGACATACAAATATATCCCTGGGAGAAATAATTTATCCCATGTTCTCCCCATAAAATTATCAACTGTAAACCCTAAAATAATTATGTTCATTTGTTAAATAACTTGTATTTATTTATCCATACAACGATAATATATAAATACCATAATAAATAAATAAAAAATAACTTATTCTCTTAGTAAATAACTTATTATTAATTTATTCATGACATAACTTCAATATACATCAACTAGAAACTAATAACAATACTATTCTAACACTTAGATTCAAATGAATCTAATAAGGTCATGAATATGCCTAGTAGGTGAACCTCGAGTTCCATTTACCATTGTATGTAGGTATAACTCATAAAACAAGATTGGTATATAGAAATACATAATTACAACCATAAAGAAATATATAATTTATATAACTATCAACATTTTTAAAAATAATTCTATATAATAAAATCCATTTTTCACACTAATATCTAATCAATCTAGATAGATAAATGTGTCATTATCTCATAATGATTATTCTATAGTTCTTTAACTTACTGAAATTTTTTTCTCATTAATATAAACATGTAAATTGTTATAGAATTTTTATCTCAATTAAAGGTATATATATATATTTTTCCAATAGCTAGAATACAAAATTTATATCTCGGTCATTCAATTGATGTTATATCACTCATGGAGTACCCAATGCAAGATTCCCTGATATAAGAATCAGGTGTCATGGTTTTCTTTAAGAATATAAGTATATATTTTATGATATATATTAATAATGATCTAATTTCAAAAGACTAAAACACAAAATCATTAATACAAGTAACCAATTACACATAAAACCCTTGTAGTTCTTATTAACAAGTTTGTACTCATGATATCCCATTTGGAGATCACTGACCAAAAACTTGATGAGAAGATGTCCCAATGTCATTGAGTCTCCAGAACCAGATATTCATGAATCATCTATATCATATCAGAATAACCTTTTTAGGCCATTTCTCATATTTTAAGAATATTTTTAGGAACTTCTATAACCTATTGATATGATAATTTTTTTAAGGAAATTACAATTTATTTCATGTAGATGAAAATTTAATATGTGATAAGTATAAAATAACTATCACACTAAATATAAGATGGGGTAATAATAATTGCATCATAAATTTGGTTTTAGAGAAATAACTCTAACATACTCCCACTAACACTTGAGTCAAAAAATAACTATCTCAATTTGTTCACTATCACATTATATTAATATTTTTTGGAGATATTGATTTAGTTAATGGGGTTTCCTTGTGGGTAATCTACTTACTCAAAATTTACCTCTATATTTCAAATTACTCAAGATAATATCTATCCAAAATATGTGAATATTATTTCATTATCTACATTGAAACCTTTTATATAATAACCCATATCATTATGGTTAGTAGTTTATTCTTTAATATGAAGTTTATTATCTATTAAAAAATTATAAAATAATGTTTAAGGAAATTTATAAAAAAATAGTAATTTAGGGAGAAAGTATGAAGAGGTATTGGTATATAATTAGAATTTATTATGTTGGGATTGGGAATAGAATACTTGATGGTAGGGCATTGGGAACCTGGTTGTATCTTGTGTGGATTTTATCACTTTTAACCATCTTAATAGGTTCCTGATGTCCTTATACTAAGTGAAAAGTATATTCCTAAGATATTTAATAAAATGGTAATGTAGTAATTTTTATAAATTGAATTTAACATTATCAAATTCATTATTAATATTATTCAAGTAATATTTAGTTGTGTTTATCTCTCGAATATCTACATTTTATTCTTTTCTACCTATACTGGATCCGTTCTCTGATGTTGATCAAAATCATCAAAAGGATTTCACAAGATACTATATCTTCTTAGGATAATATAGGATAACAATTATATTTATATTGTTTGTTTAGGTAGTGGATCAAAAACCTAATTCCAATCTCTTATATGTTTTAAAGATAAATCTTCTTCTTCTATATTATTTTCCATTGACCAAATTTTGGAGCTCGAATATGGTGATATCAAGGTAAATCCACCTCTTATTACTCTTTATTTATACCTTTTATTTATATGGTTACAAATTTACCAAACCGTTATACTTAGATTTTTATAATTCTTGGATGTGATAGAATGTTTTATTCCATTATTTTAGTGATTGGACTAAAAAAATTATTTAGTAAGTGACCTCTTTTCTCTCAAATATTATTGAGTTGTATAGATTGTTAGCAACATGGGATAGTTTGAAAGTAAATAAAAAATTAATATTTATCGAAAAAATTTGATTTGATTGGGTTTTTTATCCACATGATACTAGTTTTGTGTTGTTTCTATTCACACATACATGATATGATTTCTCTGGATTAGTAGTCATATGGTATGGAATATATAATAATTTTTATTTCAATTAATTTAATATATATGTGTATATGAATTTATAATTTAATAAACATGTGGAAGGGTAAACAAATTATTGTAAATTATCTACAGGTACCTCAATCCAATTCTGTTGGTCATATTGGATTATATAGGGGATCCTAGGGAACTAATTATATTATTTCTTTTCCCCACACAAGCATTTATTCCAAAAAATTATTTACTTATATCATTCTATATGTTGATATTCTATAGGCTTTAATCTATCCCACTAGATAACTAACTTTTATTCCACTATATAATATAATATTATTTAACCAACATAGATTATAAGATTGGATCCAATTAGGTATTATTATTTTCCAATATGGATTTCCTCCTCTAATTTTAAATTTTTATTCTAGAATTTTTATGTGAAAATGGTAAACAATAGTTTAGAAACACGATAGAACTGCATGTTGAAAGAGCTCGCAAAATGATTAAACACCAGATTTACATTACTGGACTCAGCCACTATATAATGTTCCTAGTGAAGCATACTAAACTAGGTATCCATATCCTCTATGATGAGCTCTTCAAGGTGATTGATCATCCTTTCCATTATCTGAATAAATTCCTATGTGTTTATTTTTCTCTGATTGAAGCCTTGAGCCAGGATTTGATCAGGTTTATCTATCCACACTTCTTGACCCTCATTGACCTCAAATATCAACCCTCTTTCATTAATTCTTTTAATCTACTCTTCCTAGACAATGAGACAGAGAGAATTTATGCTACTACTGCCTGAAAATAGTTTTATAATTGATATATTAAGGTCAAGTGGTAACCTCTTACATGGTATGATGTACTCACACCCCACATTCCTTCCCTTGAAATACGGTTAACCTTTATTATAAATGATCCATGTATAGGGATGGTACCATTAAATACGGATTTATAAGACTTAGAGATAGGATTTTGGGGAATTTCATTGATTGTGGTGGTTTACTTGAGAGGTATGTCTTGTGTTGTCCATGATTACTTTTTAGATTATATATGTTTGGTTATGTTAGAGTTAGGTAGGACTAGTGTTATTTTTTTGGATGATCTTTGTCTTGTATTCCCATACATGTAGTTTATTTTTTATAATACTATTTAGGTAAGACTGGTAACCTTTGGGATATATGTTTATATTTTTGGAATATATATCTTATGAATGGATATTGGTGATTTTTTTCACAGTCTCATAGTATCCATGATTAATTAAAAATGAAATAAAATAACTTCCCACATCTTCTATGTTTTAACTCGATATTTAAGCTAGCCTATAGTGATTGGAAAGTACATATGAGGACTTCTGATTCTTTGGTTCAGACCCTTAGTATCCATACCACGTCATAAAAAAATGGCTTTAGAGAACATATAGGGTATTTTTTATTAGGATTATCTAAATATAAGATTCTAAAGAATCAATAATTATTTAATAAATATATGTATCTTAGATAATTATTTCACAATCATGATTTATTAGGTTACTCTGAGTTTAATTTTGAATTTAATTTTAGGAAGGCATATACTTTTGAGTCTCATTCATCATGAGTAGGTCATCATAAGTTGGTACTTTAAGGATAGAATCATAATGTGTTATTTTATATTATCATTTAATTTACCACGATAATAAATAATAAATTTATATTTTTACAAAAACATAATAAATAAATATTTATTTTAAATTATTTATTTTTTAGTGATAATTATATTAATATAATTTTTTAACTAATTTACTGTAACAAATATTTTTATTATATTTTTTAACTAGATTTTCCATTCCTAGTATTAATGTAAAATTTTTCAAAAGCAATTAAATTGTGATTTAAATTGTGTATGGATTTGATAAACTAGGAATAATTAATAGAGGGGTGTGGGTATTATCCTTACCATTGAAGTGTTTTCCTTATTTTGATAAGATGTTTATTCATGGAAAAAGTATTTAACAAGATTATAAACTTTAATATAGAGTATAATGCCTCAAAAACCACCTATATCTAATAATTAAGGAGCTGGTGATTATACTCTACCTGCTTGGCCTATCCCTGATTTACAAGTACGAGAAAGTATTGCTCAACAACTATATGAAATAGTGTAGAGAGAGCCTTTATCAGAACATGCTTTTGTCGATGCTATGCAGTATTTATAGTTCTATCACACCTCCCAAACCTTTTGAGGTAATTTATTATTATAGGATGTGGGGGAAGGAATTGATTATATCTATTATATATTTGATCTAAAAAACATTATGTACAATATGGTTTTATTGGAATCTATTATTCTTGAGAGGGATGTCTTCCAATAGTTTTATGTTATGATTTATGAAAATAAGGACCATGGGTTGACATTGAAAGGTATATATGAGTTAGGCTTTGAGAAATGGTACACTATTACCATTCATTGGGTAATGACTGTCTGCTTATGGAACTCAAAAAAGACTAAATAATAATCAGGGGTTATAAAACGAAATTAATTAACATACTATTTTTTCACTCTACTTTTATTAGGATGAGGAATTTAATGATTAAAATTTATAATTCGGTTCGAATAAACCATTGCATACTCAAGTGATGTTATTAAATTTTCCTAATATCTCTAACCTTGAAAATATTTATATAATAGTGATGATTGGTTATAGGGTATGTTTAGGGGTTGGTGGATTACTTCCTAGAGAAAGCACATGTGTGGGGACTTCTAGTGGAAGTGTAACATCTGACCTGGGTCAACCTCTCACACCACTCAAGGAAACTCACTAAATGTACCGAAGAATATTACATATTTCTATAGATTTAAAATAGGATTTAAGTGCATAAAATATATACCTTTTGGGATGATTTCACCTTCCGAATCCAATAAACAATGAAATTTATTTTAAAACAGAATCTATAATGATGTATCTATATAATAGATTTTTTTTCTAAATGAATAAAAATATTTACAATAATAAAACATCAAAAAATGAATAAAAATAGAAAACCAAAAAAATCATCTAAGCATGTGTCTATACATATAATGTGTATGTTAATTCATGAAATTTATAATACAAGTGGAATCAAAATGAGTTTAGGTCAATGAGGTCAATGCATGTACTTGAAAAGACTACTAAATGTCACAAAATGTTTTAATAGACATCACCTCATGATCCGTGGTCACCAAACAATCATTGTTTCAACCGAAATAATGAAGAAATAATATAAGGTACACTATTTAAGAATGATACTCCATTCCTTTTACCAACATGTGACATAAACAGGTCTATATAAACATGAGTGTGTGTATATAGGGTGTGATATAACACTTCGTAGGATACTATCAAGAATCAATGCAACTCCTTTTATGATTCATGGATCAATTTCTAGCATAAACTACCTTTAGAGAAAAATGTTTTCAAGTTTTATTCATAATGGAAAATCCAAAAAACACTTCATTACATTTTTATAAATGTTTTACATTTAACAAATTATTTAAATATATAGAAGTGTGAAACATCACACAATTAAAAAATATAATAAGTTATATTAAAACCAAAGTGTAATGAAATTAATAAAATAAAGAAGTAATTCTCAATGCATAATGAAAACACCCTCTACACACTATACCCCTTTATTTATTATAAAAAAATTAATAATGATGAAAGTTTCAAAATTTATAAAAAATACAATAAGAGGTGTATATGAATAAAGATATTCATAATCGTAAGACAAAATATTACCTTTCAAGATATAAAATAGTAATGATTCATGAAACTAGTTCTATATAAAATCAAAAAACCATAAAAAAATTTCAAAAAATCAATTTGATCTAAAACAAGTTTTTCAAACTAATTATCAAACTCTTTTCTAGAATTTGGAATTCACGTCAGAATCATATCCTTGAAGAACTATAAAAAACCATTTACGAAATGTTTGAAAAGTGTAAACAAATTTGATAAAATTATAGATTTACAATAGAGTAATTTTCGGGTTACTAATTACCAAAGAGAACACCTAAATAAAATAAAGAATCAAAATTTTTCAAAATAAAATATTGATACATTAAAACAACTACATAAATACATTTGAATCAACAAACACTATTTATTTGATGAGTGATTAAATTAAAAGTGATTCATCACAAACCATAGAAACTAAAAAACCAATGATTTTCCCAACCCTACCATAAGACATCGCAAAAAGGGCCCCTTAATTTAAAAAAATATTGAAAAATTTGTATGAAAAATACAAGAATATAAATAAGGAATAATAAATAAATATAAAATAGTGTATTTCCTTAAATAATCACTTAAAGTTGAATGAGTGACACTACGAAGGCCAAAAGGAGGTGAGGTGATTGTTGAGGTGCTCCAAAATGAAGGGTTTGGATTAAAAGTGAGATAAATTGAAGACCACCAATTTAAAATGGGAATGAAAAATATATACATATACAAATTAGGTAAATCATATGGTTTGGTTGTGCAATTTGGGAAACCATGCACAAACTGTGTGATAGATTTTAGATTCTAGCATCACCGTCTACATGATTAGAATGAATGGTTTACACTAATTGTGTGCTACCCATGCATCCTACACTATCCACCCAACTTTAGAAATTTCAAAAAATTCAAAATTCATTAATATTAAGAAGAAAATGAAAAGTAAAATTAAAACAAGACCATGATAGAGTGGGAATCTTGAGATGGAAGAAGTGTCATGAAAATATGATCAATGGTGGATCTTTCCTAGTTAGTTATTATTAAAAAACTATACCTACATGTAGATTGTGGATACTACTAGTCTGATCATATTAGTGTATATTCCTTAATTACACTAAACAATATTGTCTCTCTAAATAGATTCATTTCCAATGATAATTGTTGTTTGGGCTTCATCAAATATTTTTCAAGATGATCACATTGGAGTGTATTAGTCAAAGTGACTAGATGTATGAGGTATCTCATTTGTATTTGAGTGGATACTCAACTATGGGAAGTCAACTACTTGTAGTTATACTTGAAAAAATATCCATATGACAAGGTCTGAGTTAACAGTTTGCCTCATCATCTTCAAGGATAAGATTTTATTCATAGAGTCATATTGAGGGAATATGTAGGGTCTATGTATTCTATTAGTCACCAAATGATACCTTCATATGAACTTATATAATAAAAATAATTTAATTATAATATCTTATTCTTACTTATTATTTATTTTATATAAAATATTATGAATCCTTTATATTAGAAAATATGGAAACATTTTTGGGACTAAAAGTGGAGGTATCTTCAGAAACTGACAAGCCTTGATATATCTTTAGGAAAGTTTTTATAATGGAGAAATAAATGCCACTATTATACTATTTTCAATGTAAATTATAGATATATATTGGATTATTTAACTGAAATATGAATTACTTCAATGATATTTTGGGTATGGACTGGTTGACCTACTTTCAAGACCATATTAGTAGTTATAAAAGGGTTATTTCTTTCTCATCTCTAACTGGTAATTTGTAACACATGATCCATAGTTATAGTATATAAAATTTTTATTTTAATGAAGCTATAAAACAATTAAAATTATAATACACCATTTTTCAAAATTATAATATGGTAGGATAAAGATCTATTCTAAGCATACTTGTTCAACATAACCACAGAATGAATTTTTGAAATATTCCCTCAGAAATATGATATTATGAAAAATAAAAAACATAGTATTTAAATATTCTCAATCCAAGGATGGATTATTATCCTATAAAAAATGGATGTGGTATTATGGGTTTTGTAATGGGCCCATGAAAGGGGCTTCCTATATATCCATGTGAAGGGAATCAAAACATGCATAGTTCTGTGCCACATAACGGGACACACCATACCTTTTAAGATCATATGATAAGTAAAATCATAGTGAATTTTATGTATGTGTATCCATGAAAACATTCAAGTAGTTTAAATTCCTATGGAATATAGTATTCATGGAAAGGGGCATATAAATGTTTTGTGTGGGACTTAGCCTTAGCGTCCCTATCTGTGCCCCTCTAATGTATGTTGGTTTCTAAATGAAGAAGGAAGATGATTTGGTATGGGATTACCCCCAGTTGGAGGAATATATGGTTTTATATAATCCTAAAATTTATTAACTATACAAGTATGATGAAATGTTTGGGTATTTCACCTAGTATTAGGTTCAAATAGTTTTATACCCTCCCATATGTTAGTAAGTAGACAAAAGTTAAAGATGATGTGGTTGTGGGTTACACCTAGTATGCATCCCAAGATTTATATTTGGGTGTTGGGATTGAAAATCAAATATGAATCCAATTTATTCTTATTAATATAAAAAAAACCTTCATAGTATGAGTTTCAAAATTTAAGGTCATGTCTTAGGAACCTGCCATGAATTTTAGTATCAAGTGATAAAGACATGTGATATACAGTTTAGAGTTTTGAATCTAGGACAACTTGGTTATCACTAATTGAAAACATGATGAGTCTTGATTATGATAATAAAATGATAAAATAAAACATAAAACCTCATGTAATTCATAACCTTTGTGAGAAGTAACTGATAATAAAAAATCAACTATATTGCATCAGAGTAGAAAACAAAGGATTGGGTGGGGATTGGGATTACTATTTCTAATTAATCTAGAGGACGATCTATCAAAAGTTATTTTCGGAGAAAATAGAGGTGTATCTCAACTCAAGGAGTTACTCTAAAACCACCTGTGTATATTCACTCAAGGAATTTAAGGAAACCAATAGGATTATCTCGACTCAAGGCACTAATATGGGGCTTAAACTGAGCTACCCATTCTAATTTATACTATCCATTTGTAAATAAACAAGATACGTTTACATTTGGGCTTACACCTAGTAAGATAAAAATTATAACTATGATATTTTGGGGATTTAGACCTGTTGAAATGAATCCCTGAATTTCATTTGGATGATCCCAACCCAAGTAGGTGACTTAGGTGGAAGAAAGGGCTCCATGGAAGATTGGTTACCCCCAATTGGGTTTCTTCCAGAAGTATAAACCATTAGGATAAATGCTTCATGCTCATGGATTATTTGAAAGAGGATAAAACATGTTTTAGGAAACCTTATTTTCACATAGAATTTGGTGTGATATGTGAATAAAATATAATTTAATGTCACTAGTTTATGAGCGGTTCTTCACGAACAGCCCTCTATAAATGTTGTTGATTTGAATTATGTACTAATTATCCTCACAGAAATACCTCCATGAATTGTGTTTATCAGGTTAATCCTTGAAGTGACCACATGAAGTCCCCATAATAAACTATGTTCATAGGGTGTATCCATGAAGGATACTTATGATCTTTTCTTCATAAGGTGTATTCATATGGTGATTTTTTAAATGGGCCTCACGATTCAACCTCTGTGAACTGTGTTCACAGGGTGGATCCCTGAAGGGGCCTCATGATCTACCTTCCTTGAAACATGATTTTAGAGTGGACACTGGAAGGGGTCTTCTTGTGATACCATTTGTGAATAGTGTTCATGACATGACTATAAGAAGGGGCCTCATGACCTGTCCTCCACAAACTATGTTCATAGAGAAACTTTTAGAAGGGGAATCATGTTACAACCTATGTGATTTGTGCTTAATAGAAGTGTTACATGAAATCTTATTTGTGATGTGACTTCATGATCTTTCTTTTATAGAGGAATTCATGCATTATTATCCTCATGGAGTTCTTTGTGAATTGAATTCATGATAATTTTCCTTATTCCATATCTATCACTCGAATGGGAATTACCAGTAGTATTTAATTGAAAGAAATGTGATTTCTAAGTGTTGAATGGTTTCCCAAAAAATAGAAAATTTCTCCATATTTGAATGGTGTGATGATTAATTATAGGTGACACCTTCACAAGATATGTGGTCATTTCATAAAAAAATAGTGTAAGATGTGCATAACCATGATGAAATTTTGTATCGAAGGTAGAAACAAAACCCGATCCATAAAGTAACCACATGACCACAAAGAGTAGCGTTAGTCAACCATGAACAATCCCTATCTATAAAATGACCTTGCAGTTGTGAAGGGGAAAGAGGAGAAATAGAAAAGTATTTTAACAAAATTAATGTATGTGTGTGAAAAGAAAGTATACGTGTTTGAAGAGATTATGTAATTTCAAAGGATCTATGACCTTATATCATAAAAGGCCTATGTAAGAGAAATTTTCAATCACTAAAAATTTATTTTCTTCATGGTGAATTATTTTCCCATTTTTATTTATTTTAGGATCAAAATTAATCCCTAAATTAAATTTCCATAATGTTTGATCTGTAAGTCCATTTGGGCTCCGCAAACAGTAAAATTGAAGCTTGTGAAATGAGTTACACACTTATATATGAGTTTTACAATATATTTATTTTTTATGTCCTACAAATGTCTATAAGTCCCAAGAAAATTGTATTTTGGTCATAATTAATTATCCATCATCAATGGATGAAACCCAATACCGACCCCTAGTGGAAAATTCTCCCTACCAAGTCTCCAGTATAGGAATTGTTTTTGAGGAATATCCATCCCTCGATATATGAGAAATCATGCAACACATGGGGATCTCATTTACTACTTCTTAGGGCATGTAGCAATTTTTTTTTATCAAATTCTACTTGAATCACCTAGATAGAGATTTCTTCATGGATTGTACAATAAGGCCTGTGGTACATTGTTTTCAGCGTCAAAAAAAGACCTAAATTTTTCATTATAAAGATCTTTGTTCTTAATATATATATATGTGTGTGTGTGTGTGTGTGTGTGTGTGGTATAAGGTGTAATATAAATAAATCACATTCACCACATAAAAAATTCACACCACTTTATTTCATCAATATATAAAATAATATAGGAAGGATAAATACCCCTATAAAATTAAAAACAGTACAATATTATAAAAAATGAATAACATGAGTTGAATTTTAAAATTCATAAGGTCATGGCCTCTTATAAATATCACACCTATGAATAATAATGTAAATATATAAAAATTAAAAATATGTTTTAAATTTCATAAATGAAGATTATAAAATCATGAGAGAAAATTTAGTGAATGAAAAATAATGGAAAAATGTTGTATTTATAGGATGTATAACTATTATATGAAAATTGGAATAATAAATAAACATTATAATGGTAAGGTGACCATTTAGAATGATAAAATATTCAATAATAAATATTTATAATGAATAAAATTATTCAATATAAATGTTATAATATCATAAAATTATTTCAAAAATTATATAACATAATGTGTCTATAAGTGTACATTTAAAATAAAGTATATTTAACTTGTTTAGTAAAATATTTATTTTTATATAAACATTTAAAAATTATAATCACTTAATTTAAATATTTATTTTAAAAAAATGGATATAATTTTTTGGAATCATCCTATCAAAATTATATTAGGGTGAATTTTTCACATTTTTCGAAAAAACATGATTTTTTGGTGAATAGAAAAAATATATCTTTTTCATATAAAGTAATTTTTATGAAATCATTGTGATTCCAAAATGAATAATTAATATAATAAAAACTCGAGTGATTAAAAATGTAATTAATGAGTAAAATACTATTATAAAAAATAATAAACTTAGTTTCCAAACCTATAAATGAATTTTTGATGTCTAAATTATATTTTGTTCTAGTGAATATTTATATTTGATTCATTACTTTGAATTAAATATTTTATTCATAATATTGGATATTGGAATTTTTTATATGTTATTAAAATACATATTCTATAATAAAACATTTTTATTAATCATGTGAATAAAAAAATTGATTTTCGTGAGAGAAAACCCTAAATAAGTTAATATTTATTCGAAAACACCATTCGTATTCACCGAATATAAATCCTCTTCCACCCATTTATATTCACTTATAAACCTATTTCCTAGATAAATACCTAAAAATTCTCTCCCGAAATCTTTATTTCCAGATTTTTATATCTCATTCTAACCAAAATAACCTTCTTAGAATCCTTAAGGCATAGTTCAAATAATTCATCTCGAAGAGTAAATGTAACTACCCAACTCAGAACTGTCTCAATTCCTTATCCATAGTTTATTTCACATCCCCTATATAATTTTTAAAATATAATATTTTATCATATCATATACGATATGATGATACATCAATATATGTTTAATTAACATACAACTAATTAACTATATTTCATAGTTTTTTATAATAATCATCAAATCATGGTCTATTTAAACCGTTTGTATGGATGATGTTATGAATAAATTATTACATCCCTATATATATATTTTTAAAATTTATTTCATAATGAAATATAATTTTTATCATAGTATTAATATTTTAGAATTGTAAAATAAAAATTTTATTGATAACAATAAAAATAAACTATCATAGTGATTTTAACCCATTAAAATGAGTGTACTAAGTCATGCTTCATGACTTGCAACCATTATGGACCAAATATTTAACTATAAAACCCATATTATAGTGTAATTATGAGCACTCCATAAATTTAAACATACATTGATTATGAAATAATTTGACAATACCTTTGATAATTACTAATACGTCGAAGTAGATTTGGAGCAGTTGTCCAAACAACACCTTAACGATTGACATGAGCAACATCAATCTAATACATTTAAAAAATATAATAATAAATTTATTATAATATATAAAATAAAAATTAGTAAGATTATATATTATTCAATTAAAATATGTTATTCAACTATTTATGTGGTTATAGGAGCATCAAAACAAGTCAAGACTCAAGGTAAGGTGAGTCCCTCACCTCCTGAATTTTAGTTTACTCTCTCACTTTTCTTTTTCATTCAATGTATAATATATCAATATTTCACTTAATAATTATCCCTTTCACTTATTTTCATTATATTTTATTAATACATACTCCCTTACTGTATAATAATTTATTTTTCCATTATTTTATGGGGGTATGTATGTTCTTCAAGTTCCCTTCTTAGTCATTTTTTAAAATCAAACACAATGAAAGGGAACTATCCTATTTTCTTATTCCATTTCACGTGACAATTTTATGAATACTATTATTTCTAAAAAAATCACATATAAATTATACATTTTCATTTATTTTTTGTGTGAAAAATCATATGATTTTATTTATATATATATTTTAAAAATTATACCCATATTTTCAAACATTATTAAGGGGTATATTTATATAAGTACTTCTACATCATTTTTTATGACTTTCCTTCACCTTGAGATATATTTTAATGAATTAGAATTTTTAAATTATAAGAATATAATATTAATTAATCCTATTTTCATGGGAACCATTATTAAACATAATTCGATTAATCTTTGTTACATAATCTGGTTATCAAATTCATTCTGATGGGTTTTTGTTGTTGTTTATGATTGGTGTATGATTTATATTTTATTTGAAACATATATAATTGAAATTTTATGATAAAATGGGTGGTATTATAATTATATATCGCCCCTCTCCAATTTATTGGGTAATTATTACATCTCATGAGTACTTTGTATAGTCTACTATTAGAGAACCAAGAATATTCTATTATGATTTCTTGGTAGCATGTCTCGACTTATTTTTATGATGAAATGTGCTATTTTTATTCCATATTATTAGGATTCACGTGATTATCATGTTCTTGTAACACCATTTAATTTTCTCCACATTTCCATGTCATGTTTCACTACCATTATATTTCATGCTTCAATGTTATTGTTGTTGACTATTTTGTTATACCACCCTCCTATTTATCATGATTGTCCCCATACTAGTCTTTTAAATCATTCCTTTATTATATTTCACCAAGGTATCATATATAGTGATATTTATGATGATATATAAGAAAATATTACGAATATGGAAATGATATATGATGTATTATATTCAAATATATTGTAATATATAACTAATATTTCAAATATATTAAACCTCTAGATTAATCATTGTTTTTATTATATGGTTTTATGTGATAAACGATATAGTATCATGTTTAAGAAATTCAGGTCTCTATAGTTATTATTATATCAATACACACAAATTTTTGAGATTATGTTAGAGAACCGACATCATAAAAAACCTAAAATGAGACATAAGAACTCACAAGTTAATGTATATTGTTTATTTATAAGTTTATAATTTTCCTTTTTAAAAGTTTTCTAATTTTGGTTTTTTCATAACTAATTTTCCTTTATTATAGTACATTGATATAAATATGAGGAAAACTTCAACCACTAATACGATGTGAAATGTACTGCTTTCCCAAATGAGATGCCTAATATGATAGTTTCAGGGTTCAAAAACTTCATGGAGGTACTAGCTTAATTAACTCAACTTATGAATAATAAAATGAACCGTGTAGAGTTTCCTACTTCTTCTATAATATAAAATGATATGGTTGGGTGTTTTATGTGACAATGACCTACCTATTTTGGTGGATCTTCCAATCCATTAATCATTTAGTAATAGAATAATACCATTGAGAAGATATTTTTTACAATCTAATGCTTCATGTAATATAATGTAATCCTAGTTTTATATTTTCTCAAAGGAAAATATTATTAATGATGGATAATGATAATTAGGTATAAGGCAAAGGATAACATCGAATCAATGGATTTTGAATAATTTATGAAAATATTGTTCAAAAATTATTATCTCCATAGTCACCATATTATAATGAAATTGGAATTTATTAGTTATAAGAAAAAAGGTGATAAATCAATTTGGTTTTATGAATTAGAATTCGGAGAGTTTTTAAAGGTATGACTCTAAATTTACAATTAAAACCAATATAAAGGAATTCCATTTTTTAGTGTCTTAAGTCCATGTATTTGAAAATATTTGGCGTTTTAGGACTTTTATCACTTTGAGGAAATGGATTTATATTCCTTTATATTAGAGTTGAGGATTGGTGAATCTCAATGGTATAATGGGGTTGGAGTTAAAAATAAAATTACTGTTTATTTCTATTTATTTAACTAATAAGTCTCAAGTAAGAAAGAATATTAAACTACTATCATTTTTAATGTATGGGAAGAAGAATCCTAGGAACTAACATAAATGAATGAGTAAATTATTTAAGTATTGA
Organism: Viscum album; assembly: GCA_963277665.1. Lineage (NCBI taxonomy): Eukaryota > Viridiplantae > Streptophyta > Magnoliopsida > Santalales > Viscaceae > Viscum > Viscum album. The sequence goes on from OY728132.1 coordinate 324,781,559, forward strand.
AAATAAGGGAATATATATCAAGAAGATTGAAGGTACATGATGAATCCAATCAATATAATTGATGAGGGGAAGGTTATACTCAATCCTCCACCCATGGTCAAAAATTTTAACTAAAAGGAGCATGAAAACTATGTAATTAGTCCCTCACATCAAGGTATATAGAGGATAACCATTGATAACAACCTCCAATGAGAAGAAATAGATAGAGGATGAGCTTATAATATAACTAATATAGTGGTCGATATTGAAAATGAAGTGGGGAGAGGTACACTTGTTATTTATCAAATAATCCATAATGAATTTTTTGATTCTGGTTCTATGTATTATTTTATATCATGAATGTTCAGAAGAAATATTTAAACACCACCTCACGACATATAGGTTGATTTATTGATTAAAAAACTAAGAAGTGAAATCATTTAATATCAAATATATAACACTCAAAAAATTAACATTTTTTGAAATAATACCCTATAAAATTTAGTAATACTCTCTTTGGTAAAATTTGATTTCATATATGGCTTTAATGGGATGTATTTATATAGAAGTAATCTTATCTACTAATATAGTGAAATCAATTTTCGTATCCTAAACAATTCTCTATTTCTATACAATTGAAATGTGAATTACGTATTCTATTTAGAAACTCTATCTCAAGTGTTGATATTATTATCTTATGTGAAATCATATGTAACTAATATACTTGATACAAAGAAATGGGTTATTTTGGAAGACATTCCCATTATGAGGTAATATACCAATATATTCTTTAATGAGTCTTCTGGTATTTCACTAGATTGATACGTTAATTTCTCAATAGAACGTATCATGATATTAACAAAACCACTCCCATTGTCTCCCCATTTCCACCCTTTAATCATTGAATTCACCATTATCTTCTCGAAATAATCCAATCAATCAGTGTCATCCCTAATGTTCAGTCATGAATTGATAGAGTTCATTTAGTCTTTATTTCTTCTCTAGAGTACACGTGAGCCTTGATAATGATGGAGCTTTCTTTGGTGGCCCAATTTGAAAGAAAATACCATCCTGGGATACCTTCAATTTTTTTCCTCTTAAAGTTTTTAATACAGGAAAATTTTAGGGATTTTTATCCCCAAGAATATCTTGATAATATTCCCAATAGATGTCAACCCTATCCATGCTTGAGAGAATTCTCTTCACTTTGTTTCAGGTTATTTATTTTCCCTATTTCTGTGTTCATTTTATTTTTATATAAATAAATATTCATCCATCACTGTGATATGGGTATCCCTTTTTGATATTCCCATACTATTTTAGAATCTATTGATTCTTTGGTTGATTGGAAGCATTGTGGGATGATACTTCTTCTCCGATCACCGTACCCATGCCGTTTTCCATCCAATTTTAATGATAATATATATCAAAGAAGATATCTCCAATAATATATTAGATTTCATCAACATAAAGTTCAAAGATTTGCTATGATGGAAGAAAAATGTTTAATATGAATCATGGGTTTCATTTTTTCCCTCGTGTATATGTGTTGGTCTTAAATTATATAGTTTTTGAAAACATATTTGTGGAATTTATTAGAGGATCCTCCCTTGTGAATCATTAAGAGATTGTCACCCCATGTAGGTTGTAGGAAGGTTGAGTCTTTCACCCTGAATGATGTGTCATTATGAAAGAACCTGAAGGATTAGTGGAGATATCAGTGGGAATGATATTTTGGATCTCATCCAGAAAGCAGTGAGGTACATTTATTATGAGATGAAGATCATGGACATCATTGATCGGTTGGAGTGGGATTTGGATGAGACCAATTTGTCATGTATGGTTCAAGGAAGCTCAAGGGATCTTGAGGGGGAACATGAGGCCTCAAAAAACAACATAATATACCCCTTATCTCATTATTATTATCTAGAGGATGTCTATTATTCTGCTCAAGAGGTTATGATTCAAGATTCAGGTGAGGTTGATCCGACCAACTGCTATAGCTGGGTTCCAGGAGAATCCATGATTCTACCCTATATTACTAACATCTTCAAGGATGTAGTTACCATCGATTGCCTAGAAAAATGAGACTCCTCAGGACCCATTACTACTTTCCTAGGACAATTGAATGAGATCACTAAAGGAGTTTCTTCTCAAAACTATTTTTTGGTCTTGGCTGATGGTAATCCAATCCCTTTTGAATAAGGGAATGTTGAGGTGGAAGGAAAATAAAATGATCATATTTCATGAGGAAGGTCTGATGAGAAAGTAGTGGATATTGATCTTGACTCTAAGAAAAGGTTCCTTGAGTTAAAATATGTGGAATGCATGAAATAGTACCTCTGATCCTCCTCAAAGAAAGGAATGAATACTCATTTGGATTTAGATAGATTTATTTAGAATGTGCAGAGGCCACATAGATGAATAAACTACTCAAAGTTATGTATACCTCCCATTAAAAGGTCATCTTGAAAAGGTATAGTACATAGAAATAGATTTTATACTACTGAGAACATCCCAAAAATAATGTATAATGGTCCTAATATGGATGTGTAACTAGCATTATCTCCTCGTGATGAGGAAAGAAAACACAGTTAGTATTACCAACTGCCATCGTTATGGTGAAAGAAATTAGAGAGGAAATTAAATTAGAACCACCTAGAAGATCTTCATGGATTATAATTAATAATTTTTTTGAGGATTCCTTCTTGATCAAGATCTCAAAAGATGATGTTCACATGATTTTTGAAAGACCATTGCGATTTGATTTTAATAAAGAACAAACCTCTTGGATTTTTATATAGTGTCATATTTTAATACAAATCTTCATCGAGGGGAAAACAATCCTAGGGGAACAAGTGAATATGTGGGAAAATATTTCATTTTACTTCTAGGATATAATTAAGGACAATCCATTAAATGAGTTTACCTCCATAAAATGGAGATTAATAAAAGCAAGTAATTCTAACCGCTTTAAATTTTTCAGGAACAACCTTTTTATTTCTAATGAGTTTTGACAGTATCTATATAAATAATTTTTTTGGGTTCCCACATTTCCATTAAAATCGATTATGAAAGAAAATAAATTATTTATTTTTTTAATGTTAAAAAGTGGATATTTCAATGAATACATATCATAAAATACATGGTAATTGCGTGTTCATAGTGATACCTTTTAGATTAACTAGTTCTATAACCATATTCATAGACTTTATGGATATATTCGTTAGATATTACTTTAAAAATTTGTGTGTTGTTTATAGATAATATTATTTTATACTCAAAAATAAATTAACAAAATTAGGAGAACATTAAACTTATACTAAACACTTTTCAAAAGGAAAAGTTATATATAAATCATAGAAAATGTGACTTCAATATTGATAAAATTACATTTATGGAGAATTTAATCATAAGTAAGAAGATATATGCTGATACTTCAAAGAAAAAAGTGGTATATAAATCACCAAAAAACACATATATAATAGAGATATGTATTTTTCTTGAATTATACGGGTATTGTTAATGATTTGGGGGGAACAACTCATTATTTGAAAATACACTAATATAGATATAATTGATAAGAGTAAATTTTTTCTAGATAGGTGAATGTGGAAAGAGATTATAGGAGGAAATTATGGAATAAATTTTGATAACGTGATCTATTGGTATATGAAATGGTTTAAGATATGATAAAAATATCCAAGCTATTTAGAAACATCTCAGGAAAATATAGATTTCATTGAAGTGTTATGCTGAAAAATACCAATTAGACCTACATTTTGATGGTAAAGATAAATTATTTCAATATATATCTATATGGAGTTGATTCATGGGTTTTTGAAAAATGGAATGTTACGTCCCAGATACATTACCCCTTTTGAAAATCTTAATCATGTTAGAGTAGTAGTATATTCACTAGAAGTTCCGTAAAAATTTTATCAAGCATATAATGTGTTTAACATATCCCTCTTGAGGAAGTACATATCGTATCAATCGAATATATTGAATTTAGAGAATGAATATTTGGATCGTGATTTATTTTAGGAGGATTAGTTAGTAAAACCTTAAACTTTCACTCCTAGATCCGGTGTTAAAAAAATTTAAATTCTTTGGCTTTGATACTCATAAACGTGACACAATTTTAACCATATATAACCTACAACACGGAAATTAAAATTTCGATCACTAACATACGAATGGACCATTTTAGGATTATATTTTTAGAGAATTTGGATAAAATATTTCAATGTGGATATTTCGATATAGTATCCATTGTTCTCAAAAATAGGTTCTTTATAAAGTCATTGTTTCTTCACTCAAGTTTTCTTTAAAATCTAAAACTATAACTTTATTAAGTTATCTACTCATCCTTAAAAAATTTGAAAAAATATTAAAAACAAGGGATGAGAAAATAAATATTAGTAAGAGACATAAAATTAATAAATTTGTTAGTCAGTGAAAGGATAAAAAAAATATTTTTTTACCTATGTAATAATATTATTTGATCATATAAAAATCAAATTTTGTTTTTAATAAAAACCTTAAAACTAAAAAAATAGAAACCCTATTCAGAATCATATAAAATCATTTTCATAACCAATGTTCACTTGTGTAAAAAATAACTACTGCCAAGATAAATCTATAGAAGGAACCACCCTAGTCAACTCCCTTCCTCATTTCATTATATACAAGAAACATTAATTATTGTATTAGAGAGATATATCAGACTCACCCATCGTATAGGTTATATCAGGATCACCCATTGCATAGGCTATATTAAGATCACCCTTCATATAAGAAATATAAGTCTCACCCATCATCATAAAAAATTTTAGTTATCATTCATGAATATAAAAAATTGAATCTTTCATTTCAACATCAAACTTTTAACAACATCTTTCATTCCTATATAACTTGATTTAGGCATGGAAAACAAATTGTTTTCATGAAAATTTCATTAAAACAATCATCATATGTTATCATGTGAAATAATATGGTTGGTATTATAACATCACAATCCAAATGAATCTAAGGAATCCTTAAATTATGTTTACATAGATAAAAATACAATTAAATAAATATTTAAAATATTTCTTAAAAAACATGGGAAGATACCCTTTTCTTTTAATTACTTTAAAATCTAAAAACTAAAACAAATATTGATAAAAATGATTTTATTTGAAAGTAACCATGTAAAACTGTAAATTAATCTTTAAATTATTGAACTATCATGATGTAGGAAAAATCCATTCATTTCATAATGTTGAAAATAAACATTCCTTTCAAAATTTTGTAAATATATATAAAAATGAAGCATGGTGGAAGTGTCAATATGTTTCCTTAAAAAATTGAAAATAAGGCCAAAGATAAATTGAAATACCTTTAGGAAATAATTTATGTTTATATAATAACATTATTCATAACATTTATGAAAACATGGATATAGAAGAGAATGACTCTTGATCTTGAAAAAGATACAAGATCAATATCACTTATAAAAAAATTTCTTGTTTTTTATTTAATAAATAAGAGGGTAATGAAAACTAAACATTAAAAACAAATTCAGAGCCACATTATAAGAAAATATAATTGGATTAATAATATAATATCATATTATTTTTTCAAAAGGGACCTTGAATATAAAAAATTTCAAAAATAAAGGAGATTGTAACATAAAGCCATTATAGCTTTGGAAAATTTCAAATCAAATTTCATTGAAATAATTTATACAATTTGGATATATATTGTCATGAACCAACCTAGGTGGAACTTGAACCGGTCACCCATATCGATCCACAACAAGGCCGAAGAGGCATTATTGATCCTCCCAGGTTAGCGACAAGGGCCAGGGCGTGGACAGAGAGGGAAAGAACGATTTCTACCAAGGTAAATAAATAAAAGCAGAGAAAATGATAAATAATATTGAAAAATAAATAAACTAGATAAAATGACAAAAAATAATGAAATAAAATAAAACTAACCAAACTCGATGTCTGAACTAACTCCGTGTGACCCCATGGGTTACTCTCTAACTCAACGATCAAGCATCTACCACGGCGAGCGCACTCAACCATGAGCCTACACAAACACTAAAATAGAAAATAACTATAGTTGTGAGTATTAAAACTTTTTAGGATAGCTTGATATCTATTTACAATTCACTACCTTTAAAAATAAGTACATTAATTATATTTTTGAACTAAAACATATTAATGTATGCATTTCTACAATTTTTGCATGAAAAAAAGCACAAAACATTTCCCTTAATCATTTGAAAAAATAGAACAAGAGTTTGAAACACATTTTCTTTCGAATGAAATTTCCAAAGGAGTTAAGAAACAAAAATGCCACTTTTCAAGAAAAACACCACACAAGGGTACAGACATGTAAGACAAGGGAAATATAAATAGGTATGCAAGTATCTCTATAACAGTTCAATAGCTAAAACCCACTAGACATAGGTGAACGTGAGAGATCAAGAATAATCCAGACGACACTAATACCTATGACCCCTTCTACAGTAGCATTCCATATATGATGAAATCTAATACTCCAAAATGCTCGGCCATCCTTTCTCAGGTAGGCCGAGGTAAAATCCCATAGCAATAAACCCAAACATATCCGCCTACTATGGGCCACTGGTTAGTACCATAACCTACTAGTGAAGTACTCATCTTAGACAATTCTCGCAATACGTCAGGTTCGTATATCGCATGTATAAAAAGAGGTGATCCAATAGATGTTTCCGAGCATCAAATTACAACCCATACTTATAATAATATTTCATAGTAGGTCTCACCCCAAGTCTCCGAATGGTCAACTTTTATGCCTTAAAATAAATAGATTACAATGGTTCCTAGCCGAGGAACCCACATAATGGAATCCAAGGATTCCATACCAAGGACATCCCAACCATTCCATAATGTCAAGACATGAGGAGTAACCAATGTAGGTTTTCATAATATGTACTTCCACTTATTTTTACAAAGTGGCAAAACGGGCCCTTAAACATTCCTTACAAACATTTTTACCAAATATAAAAACCAATTTCTGAAGAGGTGAAAGACACACCACTTACCATAGAAAAGAATTTTTAAAACCCCCTTTAAAAACATTTTATTCACACTTCCAAACAAAAAAAACTATTATGAAACACCAACCTGGCTACAATTCCTTTTTACAAAACAATCCAATTTTTTTTTAAAATGACTAACATCACACTTCACTTAGCTTAAAACATTTAAAACATTTTGAGAACACAAAAACATAAGAAGAACCCAAATCAAACTACTTTTTAAATCTATAAGAAGACACCATAATAGAATTTCGCATGCTACCAACACTTTTACAAAAACAAATAAAAACATTTTATATCACTTTTGACATGTAAAAGTCAACCGGGCACCATTCTGAAGACCAAGCATGCAATGATTAGTAAACGATTTCAGTTGATAGTCACAAAGTTATAAAACACCAATATCGCATGCTAGGATCTTACTGAAAATGCTAAAACTTGTTCTAAAACATAAAAACCAGTTGCGAACCAAATGAAACAATTAATTAAAGAAAACAGTGTGCACAACTATAACTAGACGATACCATTTTCATTAAACAAGGTCAAAAATACCCATTTTCCAAACAAAGTGAATTAAGTAAATGTTTCACAGTGAAAACAAACAACTAGAACTAGGGATAACAAGAATAGATAGATTAAGCTCAAATTATAATGTCAACCGCAATAGTTCCCTACATTCTGTGTGCACAATTTCACAAAATAGAGTTAGAAATCATCAAGTAAGCATAAAACAATGAATAAACACAAAATAAATTTGAACCAGAGCTTGAAATTAGAACTTAATAGTCATATAAGGTATGAAAGCATAAAATTTATGATTCTAAAATTAAAACGATAGATGCATGGGAATCCTACCTCGGAGTCGCGGCGCGGTGAAAAAGAAAACATAGAAACACCTCATGTAGGTCCTAAAATCCTAAACCTAAAAATTAAAACCCTCAATCAACAAAAAAACTGCTAATTCAATAAAGATAAAAAAAAGAATAATATAGACCAAGAAGAAAAGTATATCAATGGAAAGAAAAAAAATGTCGGAAGAGGCGACATCAGAAGGTGCAGGCTGGTCGGGGCAACACCGGTAGGGGAGGAATGACCGGGAGGGGCTGCAGGTCAGCCAGAATGGCTGTTGTGCACCAAACAAGAGGTTTGGTGGGGTTGCAGGTCATCCAGAGAGGGTGAGGATTGGCTGGAAAGACTGCTGCGCACAAAATGGGAGGTTTGATGGGGTTACAGGTATGCCAGATAGGCTGTTGCACAATAAGAAGCGGGTCCGAGGGGTGTTGTGCCGTTGGGAGAAAGAGGTAGGATTGGGGGGTAGCGGCTCTGGAAGGGAAAGATGAGTCTGCATGTGCCGTAGCTGTAGCGAGGAAGGGGAAAATGTGCTGGAGGTGGTGCGGGTGCAAGTGGGAAGGGCTAAAGTCATAGAGGGGTCTTGTCGTAGTGGTTTTGTTGGACTGCAGGGGCCGCACCAGACTGGAGAGGAGGAGTTTAGGCCACATCTAGGAGGCATGAGGAAGGTTGGGTCTGTTTTTTGCAAGGGGAACAAGGTAGAAGGAGGTAAAGTTGTCTACCAGGAACAAGGAAGGTGCGTCTGGGTGTGCTGAACGGGAGGAAGGATGCATCTCTGGAGGCTACTATAAGGGAGAAGTTGGCTGGCTGTTGTGAGCTGAGAAGATGTCGACGAGAGGATCTATTGGGGTGCACCTCATAGAACGGAAAGGGGAAGGGTGCACTGCTAGAGAAGAGGGCCGGTTGGGGCTATGCACACACTGGGAAGGGGGGCACCGCGATCGGAGGAGGTCACATGGGGAATGGTGGCGGCACGCTCCAAACATGGGCTTACAGGGGGGAGGCCGAGCAGGAGAGGGATTGGAGAGAGAGAGAGGGCCATTCGAAACTCAAAAAAAAAGAAAAAAAAATCTAAAAAAAACTATTTAAAATGTAAACAAAATAATAATAATAATAATAATAATAATAATATGAATCATAATATTAAAATTAATTATAAAATTAATTTCATTTATAATATTTATAATAATAAAAATAATAATCATAACTTTTACTATCTTATTCATAACATTTAATAATGATAATAATAATAATAATTTAAATTCAAATAGCTTAATAATAATATCTTTTAACCTAAAATAAAAATAAAAAATTTCAAATTAATAATGACCTTTATAATAATAATAATGGTCTTAAAAATATCTATAACGTTGATATTTAACACTCATAAATATATACATCATTTATGGAAACATTAATGATAAAAACGCAAGTATCCACACGGGTAACGAGCTTACCGTACGGCTCCCGCTAACCATGTGGTGCCCGCGCACTGACCTAAATAATAATAATAATAACAACATGCTGATAAAAATTAAAAATAATAAAAGTATTTATTTCATTTTAATTATAATAATAAAATTCAAAACAATAAAAAATTTTAAACGATGCAATAGTAACATTTATTATTAATCACAATAAAAATATTACATTTTTTAATTTTTTGGAGACGAACAGGCCGCACAGTGTCTAGGTGAAGCCGTGCAGGGTTTTCAAGTGTGCTCCACCCAAACACCAATGACGTCAACCCAAAACGTATACTTTTTAACATAAACTCAAAAATCTCATCTCAGAGTAAACATGAATCCCAAAAAATATATTTATAGCCAATGAAATAATAAAATAAAATAAAAACACGGGTCAGGGTGTGACAATTCTCCTAACCATAACGGTTTCCGCCCCCTGAAAACCAAAATAGTATCCAGGCGGTCAATCAACTCCAAAGGATTCCATATAAACATGATCCAACCTTCTAACACAAGGACATTCCATCGACGACCAACGAGACTGAATCCTATTTCCTGAAATAGATTACCAGTAGAGGGGAGGCCTGAACAGACACTCCACCATAAGAACTCAACTAGAATCCAATAACGACATAAGAGAAAAACCAAAGGGATGGTGGGTCTCACCAATATCAAAAACCAACCTATACATGGAAAAACAAAAATCCAATTTAGACCTGAACCGGGCCTTACACAAGCTAGAAAAAACATAACAAGAACACTTAAACCATTCACTCCCATATGAAAGGGATAAGAGTTGAACCGAAAAATACGCATGAACCGAAAACCCTCACCCCATGGGTGGGGAGGGAGGGTCCAAGGATTAGATTAATGAAACTATGACGAAAATTTTCTCATGACTTACCACTTTCGGATGGACACAATGCAAAACCGCAACTGATTCACATGGGTGGTCCTCGCATGGACCCTAATCAGCAACTCACATCCAGAAAGGCACAATTACTGACATCAAGTGAGGGATATTTCCATCGTGCTCTTTGAAATAATAAGAGATTCACAATGATAGAGAAACCACGATATAAAATCTAAAACTACCTCACCACAACGATAGATCCATAACTTAACCAAGCTCCTTAAAATTCCCACAGCATTCATAACTACGCAATGGCTTCACTCCATGGCCTTTTGGCTAGAGCTATGATGGATGATGCATCTCTTGCCTCGTAGAAAGGTTCTGATAATCCCAATAAGAAACATACATCTTTTGATCTGACATATGAAAGGACATAATATTTGAAATAAAAACCACACTGGCATTGTAAACCCGAGTTCGTCAAACGACCCATGATATTCCAATTCATTTCAAAAACCAAAACACCATCAATACATTTCAACGATACGATATCCCTTACACTAGAAGGAAACATACATCTGAAACATTAAAAAAAATTAAAAAACACATCACTTATGAGAACTTCCTCCATGACGTTTTCTAGAAATGTCCTGACAGAATCATTGTAAGTGACCCAAACGTCTGAAAAAATGACAAGGCTTAGTAGTACTTTGGAACGCTGGATTCTTGTGACCTAACTTTCCACACTGATAACACACTATGATCTCTCGCTCTGAAGAGGTTGATGACGGATCTTGAGGCCTTTTGATTCTATGACATTCTCCATCCACTTCCAATTTCTTTCTCATCCCCTTTCAAGGATCTTCACCACTACTCATGGGGATTGATGTAGGGAGGACTACTTTGTGGACTCCTGCCATCACAGCTTTGGCATGAAAATATTGTCTCTCCATATCGAAAAAAAGGTTTTGTTGGATTATGACACCTTAGACTGTAGATCGGGGTGGAGACCTGCCTAGAAATGCCGAGCCTTCATGGAGTCATCTGTGGTATACCCTGAATCATAAAGGACCAGCTCCACAAAGCGATGGAAATATTCCAACATGGGTATATTTCCCTACTCCTGACAACAAATCTACATCCCCTTTCTCCCCATTTCTTCCTCAAAGAAATACTGACGAATAAAAAAAGCCTTGAAAAACTCCCAAGTAATCTCCTAATGGGGCTTGTTCCAAGACATTGACTTCCACCACATCCACAGTAAACCCTCAAGCATGATGGTTTCAAAATTAACCTTCATCTACTTGGGAAACTCAACGAGGTTATAGTACCTTTCAATCCTCTACATCCAATCCTCCACCACAGAAGGGTTTTCTTGACCATAAAAGAGAGGTGGATCTAGCTTCTAAAATTCAAGCATAAAATATTTAGGTTGATCAATCGTACTACGATCACCCATCAATGCTTTAAGGGAATAACCACTAAAAAGAGGAGTCATGAACCCAATCAAGTCCAAATAAATAAAAAAATCCTAAAAAACAAACACTGCATATATGACAAGGTTTAACATAAGAAAATGAGACGTCATAGAATCAAAACATTACTTTTGAAAACATCATTAATTTAAAACAAGAATGTTGGGTTAAACCCTCGACATTGGTATTCTTTAGAGTCTCACTCACATGCATGTGTCCATTCCACCTCAGGAGTCCTTCCACCATACCATAAATCCGTTCATAATCCAACATACCCTTATGCATGTGAGACTCATCAGAACACAAAGGCCAAAACAAAACAACTTCATTTTCAAAAAACAAAACATTCATTCCATTTATTTTAGAACAATCCACAAAATAAACATGTCATATCAAACAACCCCTTTTATTAGAAACCAATTTTTTTACAGATTTGATCCACTTTCAGAAATCAGAGGAGACCCAAAATAACTCAAACATGGAACTAGTGTTGGTGGGTTACTTGACCATATAGTTGGCGGCCATATGCTAAACACATCACCGACACAGAGAGCCTTTTTGGAACATTCCCCTAGCTCAACATGGCTTGCCAGGCTATGCAGGGTAATGAGGATTGTTAGCCAAACTCCCTTTGTTATATCCCAATCGCAAAAAAATCCATAAACACACAAAGAAACTAAATAAACTGAACTTCCCATGGAAACCTAAGGACCCTCACAAGCAAGAGTTAGCGAAGCTCTTCCCGCACATACCCCTTGAGTCTCAAAAATCCTACCCCATCTACCTTGATATCACAAATAACAAAGGGAACTCTAAGAAGTGAGGTCTTCTAAGAGCCAACCATCCTTTGATACCATTTTGTCACAAACCAACTTTAGTCACCCCTCAAACTGGTCACCTGAGCCGATCCACGACAAGGCCTGAGAGGTGTTCCTAGTCCTCTCAGGCTGGCAACAAGTGCCAGGGCATCAACATAGACAATGGGAATGATTTTTCACAAGGTAAATAAATAAAAGAAGATGAAATGATATAGAGTAGTGCAGAATAAATAAACCAAATAAAATGAAAAAAATGAATGAAAGAAAATAAAACTGACCGAACTCGATGTCCGAACTAACTCCGTGCGACCCCATGGGTCTCTCCCCGCCTCAACGATCAATAGTCTCCCAAGGTGAGCACACTCAATCTAAAGCATGAACAAACACTAAAATAGAATATAACTATAGGCGTGAGTATTAAAACTCAATAGGCTAGCCCGATAACTATTCCCAATGCACTACCTTTAAAAATAAGAAACATCAATTCTATGTTTTAACTATAGTATATTAAAGTATTAATTTCTAAAAAATTTCATGAAAACAAAGCATAGACCACTTCCCTTAATCATTTGAAAAACTAGAATAAGAATTTGAAACACATTTTGTTTTGAAAAACTTTTCCATATGAGTTAAGAATCCCAAATGTCACTTTTCATGAAAAACACCACACAAGGGTACAAGCAGGTACGACAAAGGAAATGTAAATAGGTATGAAAGTATTGTTGGAACCACTTTGTGTATAGGTTTGTATTTGTTGTCAATAGTTGTCAATGGAATATCAAAATGAAAGAGATCAAGAAGTACTCCAATAAAATGGAGGAATGGAAGATCACAATGAAGGAGATCATGAAGTACTCCGATGAAGTAGAGGAGTAGTGATTCAGACGATTGTTGTGCTGATCGTAAGTTCAAAGAACATGTGTCAAAGGTGGTACATTATTTACAACAATGAAGAATGTGAGGAGTTATCCATCCAAGGATAAAGACCATGCAATTCCTCATTATTCCATGAGAACAATGGGTTTTGATGAAGACCATGAAATTCCTCATTATTGCATGAGAACAATGGGTTTTGATGAAGACCATGCGATTAATCATGATTACGTGAGAACCATGCTAGAGACTTCTTGACGGATTGAATCACATGGTTTGCATGAAGTTGATCATGACGGTTGATGAAGGAGGCAATGTGCCAATGAGTTGACTTATGAAATGACCATGCACATCACATTTTCATAGAAGATGATGGTACTAAAGCTGTTCCTTCAAAGAATACATATCACAATAGTGGAGTTTGTGATAAAGGCAAAAGAGATGAAGTGTTGTTGATGTGATCGTGCTTGTTGACAATGAAAACAAACGACATACAAATTTGTTGAAAAAGGAGATTCCATTGTGACATGTCGAGTTCAAGAGTTGTGGTCAACGATCTATGTTTGATTCAAGAACATCGACAGAGGAATGGATGATCTGGAGGCGGTACAAAAAGAGAAGATACAAGGTGGCGCCATTTTCTAGTGTTTTCAAAATTTCAGGGCCTCAAAATCAACAAATGAAGAAGAGTGATTTTGGAAAAGGGACTTGCGTGCCATACTCTTGGAGGATAGGAAACTTGCGCGCCATATGTTTTTGAAGATCAGAGCATCAAAATATGGAAAAGGGATAGGGGTCGCGCACATTTTGGTGAGGTCGCGCAGGTGAATTATGTGCTGGGCCGAGACTTGCGCGCCGATGGATGACTTGCGCGCCGTTGCGCAAGGGGGTCTAGTTTTCCTATAAATACTGGACCACCCCTCCTCATTTATTACGGAGCTCAAGACTTTGAGATTGTTTGAGCTCTCGTCGCGTAGGTGGTTGAACCGCGCAAGTGGTAGTTGGGTCGCGCAAGTAGAGGTTGCGCGCCGACTGATGGTTGAGCACCCCAGGTGATTTGGGAAAGGAAGGAAGTGAGTCGCGAAGGTTTGAAGTTCAAGAAGGCATAGTCGCGCAGGTTCTTTGGAGACACTTGCATGCCAGGTTATACTTGCGCGCCTAAGACTTGTGCTCCAGATAGAGACTTGCACGCCGGGCTTGAAAAGGAGAGCCAAATATTGTTGAAGCACGCCCGCCTTTCTCGAGCTGCACAAGAGCTAATGATTACTTGATACTTTTGGTGCAAAGCGAGATTGAAGAAGAAATATAAATGATACATGCATGATCTCATGCATACATGGAGAACTGATTCTGACAATGTCGAGTAAGCTGAGATTCATTAAGTAAGAAATCACATCAGTGATTGTGATTCAGGTAAACGAAGACAAGGGGATCTAGTGCATTCAGTCATTGCACTAAAAGAGAAAGATTGAACTATAAAGAGCATCAACTCTGAACCCTGATGCAAGCAAAGTCTAATGCTGAACATGAGACAAATAACATCAATGCACATTTATTTAAGAGACCTTCATGTCTATAAACTGAGTGAGACTTCACCAACGGCAGTGAGCCAGGGGGAGTCAACGGGAGTGACCCGAGGGACGCAGTGAGCTATCCCTGAATAATTGTAAAGGAAGTGATCCTGGGACATAGTGTCTGTACCTGAACATTTCTAATCCGCAGTTAGTTAAGCATAGTGGATTTAGGTATGACCGAAAACCTGTCAGCGTATGCTCCTTAGACGTATCCCTTAGCGGTGAACCAAGTAAAAATAGTTGTGTCATCTCTCTGTATGTGAATGTTTAATTGCTGTTTATATCCATCATACAGGTTTAAGTAGTTCCTACCAACATGGGAACAAGATCCATAACTAAAAGAAGAAAAAGTTGCCACCCTGATTCACCCCTCCCCTCTCAGGGTGTCCCGGGGTCCTACAAGTGGTATCAGAGGGAATGGTTAACGTATGTTGGATATTCTCCAGTAATTCTATTGAGAAGAGGATTTGAGTTTCTTTCCTAGAGTCAACAATGAAGAGCAGTTTTGATAATGGTGCAGTCATTTCTGAGCAGAAATCTATATCCACCAAGACTTTGACAAATAGGAAAAAGAAAGAGAAGAAGATGATGAAGAAGTCCCCCACATCCAAAGAAGATGCAGTGTCTTGTTCTCCATGCCATTCCAATAATGAAGAAACATTAGGCTTGGAAAGTAACAAGAAGGTGGCTCAGAACTCATCCAGAGGAAAGGATGATACCCCTAATTCAAGCATTCATGAAAAACTCAGAACATATCTGCATGATATTCCATAAGAAAGGGTTGCTATTATTTGTAGCCAATTCCAATCTATGTAGGTTGAGATCAATCAATTAGAAAGGGAAGCTGACAATATGGAAAAGGGGTTGGAAAGAAAAGTTATGGAAAGTATGAAGCTCATAAAACGGGTGAAAGTCTTTGAAGAAGAAGAGGAAGTCAATAAGACTTTAAAAGAAAGGATCCATGCACTTGAAGCTGAGCTGAAGAAGAGCAATGAAGTCAAGAATTTTTTTTAGGAAGAAACGTCCATTAAATTCAGAGAACTTGACACGTTGTTACAAAACAAAGTTAAGATGCATGAAGATGAGGTTGAAAGGTTGAAGAAGACTTGTGAAGAGAATATGATCACGATTGAAGATCAGAAGATCATCCTCAATATTGTGGGTCGCAAATTGGAAGCTCAGTTGACCAAGATTGAGAACACACATATTGAGACTTCACAAAAGAATGAAATGAGTGATGCTTGCACTCAATGTTCGTTGGAGGAGTCTAAAGCTGAAATGCCTCCAACATGTGATAATAAGATTATGAAAACTCTTGATTATCCACATCAAGAATCAGTTGCTGCTGGTACTCAATGCTCACTATAGGATTCTATTGTCAAAAGGCCTCCAACATGTGATAAGAAGATCTTGAATTCACTCTTTGATCTATCACAAGGAACTGAGAAAGTGAAGGTACCATCCAAACCATCTTGTACTCATATTTCTAAATACACTCCTACAATCATTGCAGGTGGGAAGAAAAGTTCTAAACAAGTATGGATGAGGAAAGGTGAGAAGAAGAAACCTACCACCATGGCTAGGGTGGATAGGAAGAAAAAGGAGGAAGTGGGTTCCTCAAATAGAGCACAAAATAATAAGCAGATGGCCCAACAACTTAATACAGAAGACACAAAGAAGAAAAGATTTTTGGGTCAATGTTGGTGCTGCAACAGATTTGGGAACTGTGCACTGGATTGTATTTATAATCCCTTACATGGAAAAGCACAGAGAATTCCTATATCAAAGAGAAGGAACCCATAGAAAAAGAAGCAACATCAGCAGGTCCAGAAGCATCTGTTTACTGCAAACAGATTTGGAATTCTTGATAACATCTGTGATGTATGCACCAGTAGTGGTCACAATACAGGCACATGTCCATATCAACATGCTTTCACTGTTGAAAAGAAAAGAAGACCTCTGATGCTATCAAAGAATGAAGCAGCTACCTTGGGGAGAAATCAGAAGAATGTTGTGAACACACATTTCCCCAAGAAGATCTCAAGTAGGGAAGCTGAGAAGACTCAGGATTTTAGATCCATGAAATTGAAGGGTCATTCATCCAAAATAAACACTAAGTGGGATGAATCTCGGATGAACCCATGTGGAAGACCTAAACCAGCTTCAAAAGTTCCAAATGATATATTGGTCATCTGGCCAGAAGATTTGAAAAGAATAAGGAAACTTGATGATAAGAAGGCCAAGGCTGGTGACAAAGGAAAAGAAAAACTTTCACATGATGAAGACAGAGTGCAGGAGATATTGCAAACAAAGAGAAACACACGTGTCAAAGAAGTTCTGTGTGAGAGATGCAAGAAGTCTGGTCACATTGCAAAAGTTTTCCTAACCTTAATACCAGAGGAAGAAGCAGTCCTTAAGAGGATTAAGAATGTATCATTCATGATGGATGCTAAGCAGAACAATTCTCCACACAAAGCAGAAGAGAATGCGAACAGAGCCATGCCACACCGACAGATGTCAGAACATATGTTCAAATGTGCAGGCATGAAGACTGGAGTGAATAGAGGAACTTGGTTAAGAAAAGAACCTCAACCAATCAAGTCTTATTGATGAATCAAGAAGGAACCACCTTATTCCCGTAATCATTTGTGTATTGTATTTGTGCTAATAATGTAGGGAATTGAAAGTGAAGCATGCTCTCAGGGGGAGAACCTGAGAAGTAGTGAATGCTGTCAAATCTTGATAGCCAAGCTGAAGAAGTTTCCATCCATAGTATATTCTTCAATTGATATTCAAAGATTATGATGATGAAGGATCACTCTTGATGAAGATGATGAGGAGTGTTTCCCTTAAGGGGGAGAAGAATGAATAAGCTTCCATAATCACTGTTTCAATAAATATCAACTCCAGTTGGACTCAAAAGCAGTTACTCTGTGAATTTCTTTAAGAACACATCAGTGGAGAAGGTATGTCATTTCACAATCACTATCCCTTGGTTACTCAGATCAATGATTATTTTACAGAGGGGGAGTAACTGAATTGATCAGTGACATAAAGAGAATGGAAGTGCCCCAAGGTCACTTATCCTGCCGATTGAACTTGAATGTTTTTGATCTATTTGCTGAAGTGAGTGCAGGAGTTTCAGGTTGATTATTATCTATCATAGTTGATCTTATTCTACCTAGAATTAAAGTGGTAAACCCTTGAAGACAAGATACATGAGTTATCATCTCATGTTGGTATCATGATCTGTGGATAATGGACAACCTTGTTGACTTAATCAAATCCTCTTGTTTTCTACATCGAGCATTGCTCAAGTAGACTTAGAGTGAAATGATTAATGAAACATTGCTTAAGTGTGGATTGTTACCCTCCCTACAATGTGGTTTGTATTTCTTGTCAATAAGGGTGAGAGAAAGTGAAATGAACGTTTGAAAAGAAAAGTTGATTGAATAGAAGATTCTCATTTTGACATTGACAAATTCATTTCAGAAGATGTATAAGGTATTGACAACAAAATACAAAGGGTAAGATTGTTGGAACCACTTTGTGTATTGGTTTGTATTTGTTGTCAATAGTTGTCAATGGAATATCAAAATGAAAGAGATCAAGAAGTACTCCAATAAAATGGAGGAATGGAAGATCACAATGAAGGAGATCATGAAGTACTCCGATGAAGTAGAGGAGTAGTGATTCAGACGATTGTTGTGCTGATCATAAGTTCAAAGAACATGTGTCAAAGGTGATACATTGTTTACAACAATGAAGAATGTGAGGAGTTATCCATCCAAGGATGAAGACCATGCAATTCCTCATTATTGCATGAGAACAATGGGTTTTGATGAAGACCATGCAATTCCTCATTATTTCATGAGAACAATGGGTCTTGATGAATAGCATGAAATTACTCATGATTGCATGAGAACCATGCTAGAGACTTCTTGATGGATTGAATCACATGGTTTGCATGAAGTTGATCATGACGGTTGATGAAGGAGGCAATGTTCCAATGAGTTGACTTATGAAATGACCATGCACATCACATTGTCATAGAAGATGATGGTACTAAAGCTGTTCCTTCAAAGAATACATATCACAATAGTGGAGTTTGTGATAAAGGCAAAAGAGAAGAAGTGCAGTTGATGTGATCATGCTTGTCGACAAAGAAAACAAACGACATACAAATTTGTTGACAAAGGAGATTCCATGGTGACATGTCGAGTTCAAGAGTTGTGGTCAACGATCTATGTTTGATTCAAGAACATCGACAGAGGAATGGATGATCTGGAGGTGGTACAAAAAGAGCATATACAAGGTGGCGCCGTTTTCCAGTGTTTGCCAAATTTCAGGGCCTCAAAATCAACAAATGAAGAAGAGTGATTTTGGCAAAGGGACTTGCGCGCCATACTCTTGGAGGATAGGAATCTTGCGCGCCATATGTTTTTGAAGATCAGAGCATAAAAATATGGAAAAGGGATAGGGGTCGAGAAAGTTTTGGTGAGGTCGCGCAGGTGAATTATGTGTCGGGCTGAGACTTGTGCGCTGATGGATGACTTGCGCGCCGCCGCGCAGGGGGTCCAGTTTGCCTATAAATACTGGACCACCCCTCCTCATTTCTTACGGAGCTCAATACTTTGAGATTTTTCGAGCTCTAGTCGCGCAGGTGGTTGAACCGCGCAAGTGGTAGTTGGGTCGCGCAAGTAGAGGTTGCGCGCCGACTGATGGTTGAGCACCCCAGGTGATTTGGGAAAGGAAGGAAGTGAGTCGCGCAGGTTTGAAGTTCAAGAAGGCAGAGTCGCGCAGGTGCTTTGGAGACACTTGCGCACCAGGTTATACTTGCGCGCCTAAGACTTGCACGCCAAATGGATACTTGCGCGCCGGGCTTGAAAAGGAGAGCCAAATATTGTTGAAGCACGCCCGCCTTTCTTGAGCTGCACAAGAGCTAATGATTGCATGATAATTTCGGTGCAAAGCGAGATTGAAGAAGAAATCTAAATGATACATGCATGATCTCATGCATACATGGAGAATTGATTCTGACAATGTCGGGTAAGCTGAGATTCATTAAGTAAGAAATCACATCAGTGATTGTGATTCAGGAAAACGAAGACAAGGGGATCTAGTGCATTCAGTCATTGCACTAAAGGAAAAAGATTGAACTATAAAGAGCATCAACTCTGAACCCTGATGCAAGCAAAGTCTCATGCTGAACAGGAGACAAAGAACATCAATGCACATTTATTGAAGAGACCTTCACATCTATAAACTGAGTGAGACTTCACCAACGGCAGTGAGCCCGGGGGAGTCAATGGGAGTGACCTGAGGGACACAGTGAGCTATCCCTGAATAATTGTAAAGGCAGTGAGCCTGGGACAAAGTGTCTGTACCCGAACATTTGTAATCCGCAGCTAGTGAAGCATGGTGGATTTAGGTACGACCGAAAACCTGTCGGCGTATGCTCCTTGGACGTATCCCTTAGTGGTGAACCAAGTAAAAATAGTTGTGTCATGTCTCTGCATGTGAATGTTTAATTGCTGTTTATATCCATCATACAGGTTTAAGTAGTTCCTACCAACGTGGGAACAAGATCCACAACTAAAAGAAGAAAAAGTTGCCACCCTGATTCACCCCTCCCCTCTCAGGGTGTCCCGGTGTCCTACAAGTATCTCAACAATAATTCAATATCTAAAAACCACTAGACATAGGCGAACCCGAGATATCGAGAATAATCCAGATGACACTAATACCTACGACCCCTTCTACAGTAGCATTCCAAAAACGATGAAATCTAACACTCCAAAAAGCTCAGCCATCCTTTCTCATGCCGGTTGAGGGGAAATCCCATAGCAATAAACCCAAACATAACTGCCTATGATGGGCCACTAGTCAATAACATAACCTACCAGTGTAGTACTCGTCTCAGCCAATTCTCTCAATATGTCAGGTTCTTATGTCGCAAGTATAAAAGGAGGTGAGCCAACTGATGCCGTCGGGAATCATATTACAAGCCATACTTATAATAATATTTCATAGTAGGTCTCACCCTGAGTCTCCCCAAAGTCTACTCTCATTCCTTAAAATAAATAGATTACAATGGTTCCCAGCCGAGGAACCCACATAATGGAACCCGAGGATTCCATACAAAGGACATCCCTAACATTCCATGTTGGCAAGGCATGAGGAGTTACCAAGGGAGGTTTTCATAATAAGCACTTCCTCTTGTTTTTAAAAAGTGTCCAAACGGACCCTTAAACATTCCCTACAAATGTTTTTACGAAAGATGAAAACCAATTTCTAAAGAGGTGAAAGACGCACTGCTTACCATACAAAAGAATTTCTAAAACCTCATTCAAAACATTTTTACACACTTCCAAACAAAAAAAACATTTATGAAATGCCAACTGGCCTACAATTCCTTATCATAAAACAACAAAAAATTTGTTTTAAGAGAAACAAACTTCCTACTTCACTTAGCTTAAAACATTTAGACCTTTTCAAGAACACAAAAACATAAGAAGCCCCCTAAAAAAACCACTTTATAAATCCATAAGAAGACCCCAAAACAGAATTTCACAAGTTGCCAACACTTTAACAAAAACAAAAAAACATTTTATATCTCTTTTGACTCGTAAAAGACAACTGAGCACCATTCCTAAGACCATGCATGAAATGCTTAGTAAAAAATTTTAGTTGACACTCACAAAGTTATAAAACACCAATATCGAATGCTAGGATCTTACTAAAAATGATAAACCACGTTCTAAAACTAAAAATTCAGGTGCGAACTAAAAGAAACATTTAATTAAAGAAAGCAGTGTGCACAACTATAACTGGGCGATAACATTTTCGAAAAACAAGGTCGGAAGTACCCATTATTCAAACAAATTGAATTAACCAAATGTTGCACAATTAAAACTAACACCTAGAAAAAGGGAGAAAAAGAATAAATAGATGAAACTAAAATTATAAGGTCAAGCACAATATAAACCTACATTCAGTGTGCGCTATTTCACAAAACAGAGTTAGATTGCACCATGTAAGCTTAAAACAATGCTTGTGCACAAAATAAATTTGAACGAGAGCATGAAATTAGCACCTAATAATCATATAAGGTATGAAAATCATAAAATTGATGATTCTTAAATTAAAAGGATAGGTTCATGGGAATCCTACCTCAGAGTCGCATCGCGATGACAATGCAAACTCAGAAACACCTTGTGTGGGTCCTACAATCCTAAAAGTAGTAATAAAAACCCTCAATAAACAAGAAAAACCTAATACAACAAGGATAAAAATAATAATAAAATGAACCAAGCAGAAAAGTATAGCGATGGAAAGAAATAAACGCAGGAAGAGGCGATGTCAGATGGCGCGGGCTGGTCAGGGCAATGCTGGTAGAGGAGGAAAGGGTGGGAGAGGCTGAGGGTCAGCCGGAAAGGGTGTTGCGCACCAAATAGGAGGTTTTAGGGGGTGTGGGTTGGTCAGAGAGGGTTTGGATCAACTAGAAATGCTACTGTGTACCAAACGGGAGGTCCGAGGGGGTTGTGGGTAGGCTGGAGAGTTGTTGCACACTATGAAGGGGGTCTGAGGGGTGATGCATCGTTGAGAGCAAGGGGCAGGACCGGGGGTCGTTACACTAGAAGGGAAGGA
This sequence comes from Viscum album, assembly GCA_963277665.1. Classification (NCBI taxonomy): domain Eukaryota; kingdom Viridiplantae; phylum Streptophyta; class Magnoliopsida; order Santalales; family Viscaceae; genus Viscum; species Viscum album. Next base: position 324,804,174 of record OY728132.1, read on the forward strand.
GGAGGCAGCATGTTCTGGAGCTTCAGCTTGGAAGGTAGAAAAATGCACTAGAGGTGGCGTGGGTGAAAGTGGGAAATGCCAAAGTCTGAGAGGGGTCTTTCCAGACTGGTCATGACGGACTGTAGGGGCCGCACCAGACTGGAGAGGAAGAGAGAAGGCCAGATCCAGGAGGTAGGAGGAAGGCCAGGTCTGTTGTTTGCAAGGGTAACAAGGAAAAAGGTGGTCAAGTGTCGACCAGGAACAAGGAAGGTGCGACTGGGTGTGCTGAACGGGAGGAAGGACGTGCCACTAGAGGCTGCTGTAAGGGAGAAGTTGGCTGGCTGTTGCGTGCTGAGAAGACAACAACATGAGGAGCTGTTGGGGTGCACCACACCAAACTATAAGGGGAAGGGTGCGCTGCTAGAGAAGAGTTCTGGTTGGGGGCTGTGTGTACACTGGGCAGGGGGGTCATAGCGATCAGATGAGGCCAGATGGTGGATGGTGGAGGCGTGCTGCAAACCGGGGGCGTACAGGGGGAGGCCGAGAGGGAGAGGGATTGGAGGGAGAGAGGGCCATCCAAAACCATAAAAATTGGAAAAAAAATCTAAAAAAACATTTTAAAAATTAAACAAAATAATAATAATAATAATAATAATAATCATAATATTAAAATTAATTCTAAAATTCATTTCATTTATAAGATTTATAATAATAAAAATAACAATCATAACCTTTACAATCTTATTCATAATAATTAATAATGATAATAAAAATAATAACAATTGAAATTCTAATAGCTTAATAAAAATATCTTTTAACCTCTAATAAAAATAACAAAATTATAATTAATAATGACCTTGTTAATAATAATAATGGTCTAAAAAATCTCTATAATGTTTATATTTAGTGCTCATAAATATGTACATCATTTACAAAAAACGTAATAATAATAACGCAAGTAGCCACATGGGTACGAAGATGACAGTACGGCTCCCACTAACTATGCAGAGCCCACAAACCTACCTAAATAATAATAAATATAATAACATGGTGATAAAAATTAAAAATGATAAAATTATTTATTTCATTTAAATTATAATAAAAAAATTATTAACAATAAAAAAAATTTAAATGACCCAATAGTAATATTTATTTTTCAGCGCAATAAAACAATTACATGTTTTAATTTTTCAGAGATGAACATTCCGAACAGTGTCTGGGTGAAGCTGCATGAGGTTTTCAAACTCACTCCGCCCAAGCACTAATGATGTCAACCCAAAATGCATAATTTTTAATATAAACTCAAAAATCTCATCCGAGACTGAACCTGAAGCCCAACATTAATATTTAAAGCCAAAGAAATCATAAAATAAAATAAATTCATGAGTAGGGGTGTGACATATATTCAAATAATTACATTATGTAACAATTATAAATTCATTAATGGGTTATTAAGTAAACCATTAAATAAAATCCCGGTGCCTGGCATGAAACATGTCCTGATAAAATGAGTTTGAGACTAAAAAACCCCTTCCAAAGATAATAAATTTTAAGTGATAATTAATCCATGATGGGATTACATGAACATATGTAATTAAGCATAAATAATTAAATAAAACATAACATAATTTAGATATTAATTCACAAATAATAATGGTATACAAAATTCAATGATGACGATTTATAACACAATAAAAAGATATTGAGTTAAGGAAATTTTACAACTTAATAACATTCATGTCAAATCCCCATATATGAAATAATATGAATTTAAACATAAAATACCACAAAAATTTATAATTAATAATATAACATGTAAAAAAATTATATACACGATACAATTGAAATTAGGTTCACAATTAAAATATACCTCAATAAAAGGAAAATGAAATGAAATCCCTTACCTTGAGTCTCACTCATCATGTATGTTATTTATATTCCGGAATAAAAAAAATATATTAGTTACTTACATTATTAAGATTATTTTTTATGTTTATTATTCCATTTTATTTATTATCATGTTATATTCAATTACCTGATCATGTAAGTTCATGTAGAACTTTTTAATGATATTTTTATCATACGTACAAAATGACTTCTGTGGGTTGATTAGGGTCAAAGTGTTAATTTACCCATCATATATGGAGTAATAAAAAAAATTATTATTTTAATACATAAATTATAATTTTAGAACCCACTATTAATTATTGTTATGAAAAATTAACTATGTTACAATCATGGAGATGGTTGGTCATACAAACGCATGAGTACATTTTTTATTTTTCAATGATCAAGATGGAAGGAAGGTAATTATTATTTTATCTTTCAAGAATTGAAATTATATCATAAATATTATATTATTTTTTTAAATGAACCTATATATAATACACTTGATGTAGTGATTAAAAATGAATCACATCAATTTGTGGAGGTGGTAATCCACACATAAACACAAATGACATTACCATTTTTAATGGATGGAAAGGAAATAAAATAAATAATATATTATCCTTATATAATTATTAATATTTCATTAGTATCATTAAATTAATCATTATATCCATTCATGATAGGTGGTGATGGAAACGAATTACATCGGTTTGCAAGGTGGTAGATTACCATACACATGAATGATAGATTCATTTTCCATTTTATGGGAGAAGGATATAGATATAGGTTATTCCATTTACATAAAAACATATTATTATATGGGATTTTTAATGTAATCATGTTTTAATAATATTTGAAGGAGGTACAAGAAGAAATAAAATAAAAAAATTTGGTTAAAAACTATACCTCTTCTTTGGACATTTGCCTTTTATTTACACCTTGAACACTATAAGGATTGTATTATACAAAAATAAGACAAAAAAATTTGGAATTTATTTTTTGAATTTATATTTGTAGTTATTGGATGATATTTAGTGCTCTAGAGTTTTGAGTAAGAGTGGATATGTGGTGCCCTTTTATATGTGATGGGATTGGAACTCTTGGAATTACATAAAGTATTAAATTAATATAAATTAATTTACTTTATCGATCCAAATTTATATAATTTGATTATAATATTATTATTGGAATAAATCATATCATTAAATAAAATTTGGGAATTTCTATATTATTTTATTACTATTATATCTTCCTTTAGCCTCTCGTTATCCATTTTTAAAATTATGGTGATATCAAAGTTTTTTACTCTTTAGAGGTTAATAAAGTCACAAAAAAGGATACATAAAACATAAATCGACAATGGTTTATATTTTAAATCATATATAATTCACTTGTATGAAGATATGATTTTTAGTAATTTTAAATCATTTAATAATGAATGTGCATTATAAAATATCATTTATTTCATTTTTGAACTATTCATTTAATTTTACTTTAACAATCGTCATGATAGTAAATAAATTAGAATATAAACCATTTAAAAGTCCATAAAATATTATATTTATCTATGAAATTATTAGGAAACTATTAATCGCCCCATGAAAATTACATTTAGAGTTTTTAAAATCATTTAATTTATTTTTCAACTATTTGAACAAGCCCAAAGTCGGTGTGGTGTAAGAATTTAAGGTGATTATTTCATCGCTAATAATTTAAAATAAATTACCATAAGAAAAATAAAAAAATTAATTTCAATATAAATCATTGTATTAATTAATTATATATATATATTTACTCCCATCCATGTCATGAAAACTTATTTAATATGTTATTTGGATTTTTCTAACATTGTACAAGCATTACAAAAGAATTTGGATAAGTCATTTGTTATATAACTCAAAAATTTAAATATATCCATAAATATAATTAATAATTTTTAATATATATATATATATATAATTATTCTACATTGTCAAATATTATCTTTAGAACAACATATTTTACTTTTCTAGTACTGCGCAAGCACTACATCACCAATGAAAATGATTTTCATATTTATGATAAAATAATTTATAATTTATATGATTTTATTTATCTTAATATGATATTTTATCTATATAATCATACATGTCTCATTACATAATTTTATTACATTTTTATATCATATCTATTTTTTAGAGATATCATAAAAGATAATATATTTCATAAACACTATTTTTTTCTATTCACCAAAATTTTAACTTATTTCAAAAAATATTAAGAAGAATTCCTCGGATAAATTTTAATTAATGAATAAAAATATTAATTCCAATTAATTTAAATTTTACTCAAATAATTTTAATAAATAAATTTAAATATGAATGTATAAAACACAACAAAAAACAGATTTTAGAAAAATGCTTTTTTAAGCTCAAAAAGGTACATATACCAAAATCAGGTATAATAAAGATTAAAACACAATTAATTATATAATATATAATTAAATAATTTTTAAGTTATATTCGGACCAATTTAAAATTGTAATGGTACTTTTTAATTAAAATAAATGAAAGTTTAAAAAAATGGTATTTTTTACCATTCACTGAAAAATCAATATTTTCAAAAAAAAATACCAAATTTTTAGACAGGATAATATTGATATGATGATTTTAAAAATGATATTACTTTTATGAAATAATATTTATAAATTTTTCCCAAAATTAATTATAATATTTACTTACAAAATAACTAGAAATATTTTTTGAAGGAAATATATTTTTGAATAGTAAAACGACTTTGTTAAAAATTAAATAATTATTTAAGAAGAATATAGAAATAAAATGTCATTTAGTAAAAACCAAATATATATATATATATCATAATTTGGTTTCACTTATTCATCATGACAAATTCAATCTATAGGTTATGATTGTGATAATATTATTTTGTAGTTTTTTTAAGATCAACGTTGTATGTTGTATACAATATCAAACATAGTATTATTTTAAAATATCAAGATATTAGAAAAGATATTGGATAATATAGACGATGTTATTAAAAATAATAAAACTCACCTTTTTTAATGTACATTAGAGAAGTCGTATGTTTAAATTGCCAATATGGGAACACATGGATATAATGAAATAGAATTTAACCATTTTATTCATGACTAAGGGTTTCAATTAATATTTTGAGGGAGAAATTTATAAATATGGCAAGAATTTTTTAAAATAAACTTTTAAAAATTAATAATGTACCTTTTTAATATATATTTTATATAAATTGTAGTATAAAAAATCACATGAATCCCATAATAAAAATTGACACTATATTATTTCATCAACATAAAATAATACAATTGGGGAATAAAAACAAATAAATTATATGAGAATAATTTAGAAATATATAATGTTTTAGTCACCATTAAACATTACTCCCATGAAACACCATGTAAAAATAAAATAATACATTACAAATATGATTGGAAATTTATAAATGAAAAATAGAGAACATTAATAGAAAATTTATAAAATGATAAATTGAGGGTATTTAATAGAAGTGTAAATATATTTTTTTACAATTAGAATATAAATTTATCATTGGAATAATAAGTGACCATTAGTGTATCTCCTCAATGCATGGGCCACTTGGAATGATTCCCTAATCTGGGTTTCCACTACACCTCAAGCACGCCTCCCTATATGTGAGAGGCTATTGAATAGTAGTGATAGTCTAATGGAGGTATAGTGGGAATACTAAACCCGCTAGATTAAATATAAATACATTAATAGAAATAAAAAATAAGAAAGTGTAATATGATAACAACTAATCATATATAATTAATGAGATATTAATCATGCATGACATTTTCTGACATAAATACACACATGTATACAGAGTACATGGAATGTATAACAAAAGGATATAATAAATAAAAGGCACATCAGCTATCTCTATTATAATAATGATCACAAGCTTTGTCCTTTTCCCCCAAACTCTATCCTAGAACCGAGGGATAATAGTAAGTAAGTACATAGAAAAATATCTTCTCATGACCCTACGATAATGAGGTCCTCTTGGGTCCCCATCTGTAATGGCTTTTTAAATAGGGTGAGAGATATACTCAAGAGGCCACCACCATTGGTGTCTTTTCATATAGGGAATAGTACTGTGAAAATAAAGCAAGAATAAAACTGAATGATAAGTTATTAAATCCATTATAGAATCACATGCAATAATGAGGAGTTAATAGATGAATTAATGTATACAGTGAAAAAAACCACTATAGCCTACATCGGAATATCAAGTATCAGAAATTTTGGAATAAGATAAGTAATCATACATCAGACCTATTAGGTCCTGGACTTAGGGCCTTTGACAAAGGCATCCTCTTTGAGTTCATGGAGCCCATCCATGTAAAACTCATTGAAATGTATACATACATGTGCTAGGACCCAATGTCATTTCCCAGTGTGTCCTCTTCTATTCCATGGAGTGCATCCATAGAAAAATTATTAAATACTTGGGTGGATACTAAAGTGCTTTTCAAAGGTGTTCCAAGACATCTGAATCCAAGGTTACAATCTAATTCATCCAATATAATATATATATAAGTGTTCATCGATTCCAAATAATTTTATGTCACATCAGTTCCATACTATGAAATCCGATTTAACAAAAGTCATATAATTATTCAAGGGACCGTGTTAGTTTTCATGCCCATATCAATGTAATTTACCACATTAATTTATTAATTTAATTCACATAAAAGGGGTAATAAGGGCCATGTTAGTTTCCATGATTCTTCATTCAATAAATGTATACTTGGAATATCATAAGGGAATGTCCATTTCATTCTATATTTCTCACTTTATCCATTTTATTCCACCTTTAATTTATAAATTACAAGGTTCTCACCATGACAGAAAACCATTAAAATTTTATTTAGTTTTACATTCGTCTCCCATTAATATGTGGTGAGCTTAACTCACCCCAAGGATGTTGAATACATAGTCAATAATAAAAACCAGATCAAGTGTTGTTTAGTTTGAGGTTACAACCACAAACCATTAACAAGGGTTTGAAAATATGTTTAAATTATAGTTTTAATATTCAATTGAAGAGTCTATTATTTTTGGAGAAATGATAAGAAACTTCATCGTGTGTCATAGTGATACAAGCTATAAAACACATAAAAACATAGGAAAAAAAGTTTAAGACCACCTAAATCATGCTCAGGATAGTCCAATAGTCTAACATCTTGTTTTTATTTGTGAAATAATAAGAAAAATTAAATTATTAGATAAATTCAAAGAAAATATGGTAAATTAACTCACATGGATTTAGCATTCCGTATCGTTAGATAAAAAATAAAATAACACTTAGGAGTCTTATACATAAGGGAATCCAACACATGAAGAGAAATTTTATTCAAACAAAGAACAAAAGAGATTCCCTATGGAGGAGGAGTGGAAGTGATAGGAATGTGTGGGAGAGATACTAGAGAAATAGGGGAAGAAAAATAGGTAAAAAACCTTAAAGGGTTAGAGGAAAAAATCATCATTTTCCACCATTAATGAGGCACAATGTTTGTCCACATAGTTTTGATAATCATGAACCAACCATGAAGATCTCACTAGTCAAGATCCATACCCCACATTGTTTGTATTCATAGTTTAATGTAACTATGTTCCAACCAAATGACGCTACAAGTTTAGTGTGACAAACCATGCTGCTAAGAGAATGATTTGGAAAAAGGTGTGAAGCCCATTCACCCTCCTCTATAATTTACATAAACATTATGAATATTTGGGTTCCCCTCCTTGAATGGTTAAAAAAACATGTAAATCCACCATACAGGGATGCACAATTTCTCTTAAGGGTTCACACAGTTTAGAAAAACCAGGTGCCATGTTTACTTCTCCTGGAGTGTGAGATTTTAGTGCCTAATGCTATTTAAACTCATCTAAAGTATCAAGAAAACTCTTTGGCCTTAAAACCTATCTAAAAAACACTCTTAAATGTTCCAAATCTTATATTTATGTTTGAAGACTTAATTTTGGATTTTGACCATCCACCAAAGGAAATTTTTAATTACCATAGGAAATTTCCACTAGCTCAATAATGCGGGATGTTACTACCTGCCAACCATAGAACTTCTCATCCCTATAAGTCCTTTGAGAATAAGGAAAAACAACATAACCTAATCCGGTTGTGTCATTTTGTTTAGATGGTCACATTTCATTTCCAAATCCTCAATGCACATCTAGACACCCCTTTAAAGAAACATTACATAAGCCACTAAAACTCAAGAGAAAAATAAAACTAGCATTGAAACACCAAAAGAATATTTCCTCATCCCGTATTACCTGAGTCATGATCAAATTTTCATCTCATACATAATATGGACTATGGTACTCCCACCCATAAGTTCTAGTTGTAATATGGAAAATTATAATTCATGGTACTGCAACCATTATAATTACCAAATGAAGACATACATAGAATTCTAGAAACACTCCCAACACATTTATAAAACTAAAAATGAGTAAACAACCATTGATCCATAATCTAATTGAAACTATTCAACATCCATTAACCAATTTTAGCTGGTTTCAATGTCTTTTCCACAAGAAGCCCCGATTGACTCCCTAATCTACCCCAATATCATGTCAATGGAATTATTGATGCAATTTACTCAATAATAACATCATATTATTGAGAGAAATAAACTTTAAATGGTTTTAATAATCTATTTTATAAAAATAAACAACATCTATGGCTTGAACGTCACTAAAAAAATATTTTGAAACAATTATCCCTAGGTGTGCTGAGATTTTTCTAGGAACACTCACTGAATATCATACTCAACATTTGGTGATGTCTCCTTGTCAAACAGTCTCCCATGAAAAATTCCATAATTCAATAACCCTAGAACCTACATGTCCCGATCAAACATCCATGGATTTTCATGAGATACTTTGGTAATAATTCCCACTTCATGATTTCACCAAATATTTTATTGATTCATATATGGTATTACTAAGGAATTTAGGTATATATGTCGTTATTCATTAAATAACCTATGAGTTCCTAATTTACAATCACATGACTGGGATTGAGGTACCACAACGCTACCCACATGAGGGGTACCACTAATGACCAATATAGTTCTCCCAACAATAAGATAATCCATAACATCATTTATCTAATGAAAGTATGAATTGAAACTGCAGTCCATACCTTATCCATTTATGTACTTAATGATGACAGGTCTAAAAATCCTTTAATCTCATTTTCCAAAGTAAATGGAAACCATCATCTATTAATTCTTCCCTAGAATAGTTATCATGGAAGAATCTATATTTTAATAACAATACAGGTCATCATCTTCCTAAAAACAACAGTGCACTACACACTATTTTTCTTATCTTAAAATTGTTTGTTGAGCACCACTCCCAAGAATTTCTTTTGTCAAACTAGAAGATAAATTTAGAGAAGTATCTAGACATAAGCTGACACTCTGTAATTTTAATTTGGATGATTTGAGGATATACAGAATTATCACCTCTAACATGTAGTACACCAATATATTATCGATAGGCGTATATAACTCCCTCCAAGCCATGATTCCATCACTAGGCCACACCTACCTTTTTCAACTCATGACACTATCTATACCAATTATTCATGTCTAGGTATATTCTAGTTTAGTCCTCATATTTGGTAATCCCTTTTAATTTCTCAAAACTGTGGATCACCCTACCCATCAGAGTCATATTTCAAACCATTGATCTTCAATCCTTTTGCAGCTACTCACAGACATTCAATTCTAAATAGTTTCAATGTGCAACAGGAACGAGTTAAAAATAACATAAAAAACTAGTGTACATATTATACCCCCGGATTTGTAATCCAGACTAAAAATTCTAAGAGTCTTCCGTAATTAAGGTCAAGCTGGTCGTGATACATGGAACACCATTTCTATTAATCTGGAAGATCCTGTGGAGCTTGTTTTCTAAATTGGGCATCTTACGCACACCCTGGATTATCAAATGAGATCCCACCTCAAGTATTCATTTTTAGTAGCACAAGAACTATTCAATGGGTCCATGAACCGAAATAGTCATACCCAACCAATTTAGTGTCAATATTTTATACCATATGTGTTTGCTGGATGGAAATGGAATCAATGTTCCTATATTCCGAATTTTTAACACCTCCCATGAATCTATCTCATAAAGAGTGTTAAATGATGGTAATTACATTTAATTAATTCATATACACTGTTTTAGACTCTCTCAACAGCCTCCCTCAATCAATGAAATGCATCTAACTTAATAGTGTCTGAATCAATGGTAAGGGAATCAAAGTCTGCCACATTTCCCTATGGATCAAACTAAAATTAGGTCTAGTAGGTCTAACTGATGAGAAATAAGGTTTAACGCATGATAACCATGTTTCATTTAAGGTAATTTATAACATAGAGACTAATGCTTCTAAATACACTCTTTTAGAAGAGTTTAAACTAAAACCTTTGATGAAGAATCAAACTAAAAGTGTAAAATTCTATTATCATTGGAAAAATGGCATAACATTCAAAATGGAAGGCTATCAGGACTTGATCATCACTATGTATCTGAAAATGGGAGTTCCCATTAATGTTTTAAAAACCTAATGTATGAAATTAAGAGTTTCCACTCATTAGTATCTGTATATGGTAATACACCCTAGAGGCTCAACTAACCAGGAAACCATATTTCTTCCTGAGGGTGTCATTTATTTTTCAAAAGTCTTATATGGAAAATCTAGTACATAAATATCACCTCGTATTAGGAAAAATAAATGAAATAATTTTTCTAATTACTTTAGGTCGGAGGGCACTACTAAAACCTAGATATCCCCTTACATACACAAGGAATCGACCCTAAAACAAGGCCACACATGAAGTGATCATTGGGAATTAACACCTACCCACTAGATCCATTGCAACCTAGTAAGATGTCATTAGGGTTCCATGTAAATTCCCACATTCGCATTCAGCCCAACTCCCTAGGAAACATTTAAAACTCTCCCCTATATGTGGGTAAATACAACAAGAACCTCTAAAGGATTCAATTTAATGCATTTAGATGATGCTCATTTATTTCTATATTTTAATCATCTTGTATTCAAGGGATATTGAGGAACCGTTTTTTGAATCAATAATACTCATCAAATAATTTAGCTAACTCCATGCATCATTTGGAAAATTGTCTCATAATTTCCTTCTAAACATATTAAATGAGTATTTTGTTAACTATGAAATTATTAAAAGTGGATAAGTTGAATAAAATTTCAATTCTATGATATAGTGTAGAACACCCTTTAGGTTGTTATTGGAATTTTAATTAACTGACACCTAATAAGAATAATGATCCAAAGTATAAAACAATTATTTTATTAATTTATGGAAATGGTCTAGTATGTTTCCACCATAAATTTATTTGTAACACTATATATGTTATTTTAGAAACATTATATAACCATCCCATTTGAATAAGACTACCCATAGGGGTTTAAGTATCATGTAATTTAGAAAATAATGTAACATACAAGGGAACCATAATGTCAATATGGTTTCAATTATATGGTAAACCATTTCCAATTTATATAGTCAATGATATATAGATTAAAATTGGATTCCAAATTAAATGTTACACATACCTACCATTTTATTCAAGATTTATCACACCCTTAATGGGTTCATATCATAAGCATACCATTTGAAGACTGGCATACTTGGGTCAAATATAGTTTATAACATAAGAAACATGACCCAACCATCCTACTTAAGGTCCATTTGTGCATTTAGAAATTTAGTCATATGGCTCATCATTCCCAAGTCATAGAGGTATGACCCCCTTAAAGTTTCGATGTACCCTTTATTTAAAAGTGTTAATTTTATATACATTTTTTCATTTAAATATTTATACACACACACACACATATATATATATATCATGGTTCAGTTAGATTAATTACCATTCCCAATTATAAAATATACTTTCCTTTATAATTTACAATTTGAATTTAGGTAAATGTGACCAGGTTTTAATTTTTTGTCAAAAATATTTCAAATAAATGTATAGTGTTTTGAATACATGTGATAGACTTCCTAATTTATTAAGACCTAGACAATCTATAAATTTTTTTTAGAACTGATTTAATCAAAAAATTAGTTTGTTCATCCCATGGGACCAATGATCCATTGATTAAACATGTCATGATTGGTTAATTAATGTTACACGATCAAAATCTATTGAAAAACACTATTTAGGTTGTTGTAGACACTTTAATAATAAATTATGTATGGAATATGTGAATCTAGTAATGCTATCACAGACCAAGAAATATATTCATGAAAGATAAAAAATTTCATCAGCATGATAATAGACCACATATCATGGTATATGAACAAACATGCTAAATATATACCTAAAAAGGATAAACAAATCATCATGCATCAGGAAATATATGATGTAACCGACATGGTGTGGTATATGCATAGAATATGGATTATAAGTACCTATAATTACACATGTAACCATACATCCATTCTATACTACGACAAGGTAAAATATACATAAATCAATTAAGGACTAGATAATATAAGTACAACAATCTCCCAAGGAGAAATAATAATATAAAGAATAGTCCCAACCCTGGAAACATGATATTTCCATCATTTGTGGGTTGGATGAACCCAAAAATTATCTAGTACCAAGTACCGAAACATTCATAGTCATCAGTATACAATCCCAAAGAGTAATAAAAATAAAAAAGAGGTTATGATACCTGTTTTAGTTCCACATCTTGAGGACCACATAGAAACGTTCCCCAAGATGGTTTTCCACTGGGCCCCAAGTGCACCTCCCTATATGCCAGAGGATACTGACTAGAAGCAAGTGGATAATGAAGAAAAAATGGGGATATTATACCCTCTAGATTAGAATTAAATACAATAGGCGAAATAATAAATAAGGTTATAGAATGTTATAATAACTGATTGTCCATAATTAATGCGAGTGTAATTATACATGACATGCTATGACATAAATAACTGTAGGTATACACAGTACATGGAATATCTAACAAAAGTATTAAAAAAAATAAAAGACATATCATCTATCCCTATTATAATCACAAGAACAAGATCAACCCCCCAATAATCCATCCTATCCCTGAGGGATAACAACAAGCAATCACATTTCATAATTCGTTACCCTAAACCTATAATCATGAGGACAATTTGGGTATGCCGGTGTGATTGAATCTTAAATAGGGTGTGAGATATACTATGTAGTCTACCACTAAAGGTGTATATAACAAATCTAGTATGCTCATATAGGTTGTAGAAGTGTTTAAACAAAACTGGAACAAATATTCAAGATATGTGATGAAAACTAGTATATAATGATAGGAACCAGATCTGTAGACAAACTTCCTAAAAATAGGGTAAATTAACTCGAATAGATTTATACTTTTGTATGGAGAGATAAGCAAAGAAAAGAAAAATGATAAGTCTTAGACTTACTGAGGGTCTTCCAATGAATTTGATGATTTTAGAATTAGATAAGAAACATAAGGAATTCCTTATGGAGGAGGTGAAGATAGATATATAGGCATGTGTTGGAGAGCATCTAGATAAATGGGGAAAGAAAAATATGTGTAAAATATTAAAGGGTCAGAGGTAAAATTCATTATTTTACCCCTTTAATGAGGAGCATGGTTAGGCCACACATATCGATAAACCATGTACCAACCATCTATATCTCACTACACAAGATCCACACCCTTTATAGTTTGGCCACATGGTTTAATCTAACTGTGCACCAATCATGCAATGCTATTTTTAAGTGGTACTAACCTTGAGGCTAGGTGCATGATTTGTAAAACCAAAGTGCACCGTGTTCACCTATACCTATCATTTAATATATTAATTCTTAATATCCCTGAACCCCTACTTTAATGGTCAAACAAACCATGATAAATCTCTTTACAGGCCAATATGCTTTCTCTAGAGGTGCTGCATAGTATAAACAAACTGTACAGTCGGTCAACCTCTCCCAGAAAGTGAGATTTTTAGGGCTCAACACTCTAGAAGCTCATCTAAACACCCAATAAAATTATTGACAATTAAAACCCATCTAAAAAGTCAATTTTTGGTCTTCATACTATCATAATTATTTTCCAAGACTTCATTTATGATTTATCCTATCTACCAAAAAAAATTCAACTTCCCTTTGAAATTTACACTAGTTCAATATGTGGAACATTAGAATTAGTACGGTAATCTCACATTTAGATAGAATAAAATATCTAATATGAAATATTTTAAAAGGATAAAATAAATAATTATAAATATTATAATATAATAAAATTATTTCTCAAAATATATGACTTAAGAGTGTCCATAAGTGTAAATTTTAAATGGTTTATATTATAATTTATTCATGAAAACATTAATTTATATAATAAAAAATAAATATTATAAATAATGATTTTTGAAATTTATTTTTACAAAATATATCTACTTTCCAGTATAGAAGCATTTAAATTATCTTATGATGATTTTTTGTTAATTTTTTTTAAAATTCTAATTCTGGATGAATAGAAAAAAATACACTTTCTTGTTTATATAAAATGTTTTATGAAATCATTATTATTCCAAAATTAATCTATAATTTATAATATATTTTTAAAAAATTCAAATTTATTTAATATATAATAATCCATATAATAATACACTTTATTTACAAACCAAAAAATGTATTTGAAAAAAATCAATATTATATTTTTTTTCTAATATGAAATTATATTATATTCTTTACATTGAATAAAATATTTCAATGATACTACTTGGTTTAAGAAATCATTAAATATAAATATAATATATATATTCAAATAAAAATTATTATTTCTCACAATAATCATTATTATCCATATTCTTGAGAAAAAATAATATATCAATCAATATTTTATTTAAAAGTGGTGCACCCCCTCACCGATAAATACACACCTTTTCCACCTATTCATATTCAATTTAAAACTTCTTAATTAACCAAATATCTTCCAAAATTATCTCTCTAAATAATTTTAAACACTTTTTAGAAGCACAAATATATCCAAAATACCATTCCTAGAAGCCTTAAGGTTTAGTCCAAAGGATTCATCTTATGGGGAAAAGTAAGTTCTTAATTAAAAACTCCTCTTATTCCCTTTTCTTTATTTCTTACACATAATATTTATAACTTCATAAAATAGAACTTAATAATTTAATAAATGATAAAATTCTACAGATATATTTTTTTTTTCATAAAATAATTAGTTAAACTCATTTCATAGTTGTTTATAATAATCATCCAATTATTTTAGTTTTTAACCGCCTAAGAGGATGATGTAATGAATGAACTATTAACTCACTACATAGCTATTTTAAAAATGTGTTTAATAAATAAATATAATTTTTATGAAATGATTAATATTTTAGGATTATTAAATAATAATTTTAATAATAATAATAATGGTCATTTTAACCTCCTAAATCAAGTGTTTCGATAATTTTAGGATGATTTGAGACCATTTAAGACCATTAATTGAAAAATGAAAATTATATGGTATGGGAATTATGATTAATCCATAAATTAACACACATAAATAATATTAAATAATTTTTCAAAACCATTAACCATTACCTATATATTGAAGCAGTTTTGGAGTAGTTGACTAAACAACACTAAATGATCGACATGAGAAAAATAGATCTAAAAATAGTTTAGAATAAAAAAATAAATGGATTATAAAATATTTAAGTGACATTATTAATGTTATATGTTGTTTGAAATTATCATGTATAATTAATATTTTTAGGTTTTTATAAGATCATCTAAGAGATTCCATACTTGAGGTATGGGGATTCCCTCACTTCCTTCATAATCTTAGTTTACTTCCTCATTTTCCTTTTCCATTCAGTGCATACTATCTCTCTTCCACTATATAAATATATATAAATTTAAATTATGTTACTTTTATTTTATATATGCATAATTCATTTTTTATATTATTTCACTTTCCCACTCTTTTTTAGGTATGTTTGTGCTTCTGAAGTTTCCTACTCAATTATTTGTTTTAAATCAATCCCTATAAAATGAACTTTCTTATTTTCTTCTTACTATTGATGTGAATTTTTTATTAGGGTTATTTTTATAAATAATTTTTATTAGAACATAAATTATGTTGGTTAATTTCTTGTTTTTATGAATATCCTATCCATTTCACTTTTAAAGGGGGTTTACCTATTTTTTAAAACATTATTATGGGGTTCATTTCCATTAATCATTCTCCATACTTAATTAATATTTTTATTAAATTTTATCTATATTTTTAATAAATATTTTTCATTATACAATTATTAACATCAAATATTCTTTAATCCATCATTTTCTCAAGAACCTTTATGATACTACATTTAGTTACGTTTTATGGCATTATTAGGTAAAAAATTCCCTTCTCAAGGGTGTTTTAATATTTATGATTTATGTATGATTTTGTTTCTATATGTAACACATATACATGAAATATTATTATGTGAAAAGTGGTATTAGAATTATATAACCTCCTAATCGATTAGGTAATTCTTACACCTCTTGAGATACTATGTATTATTCTCGTGACGTGATCCTAGAACATTATATTATGATACATTAGTAGTGACATTTGATTTATGTTTATGATGAAATATTTTATATTTGTGATAAATTAGTATGATTCTCACTATTACCATATTTCTATGTCATAATTTTACTTATTCCATTTTTACATACTATGATTTATTCTCTATCTATTTTATAAGTCTAAGTTTCGGTTATAGAATCATGTGTTATATCACCCCATGCTTATCTTGATTATCTGCTTAATGTGATTTTAGATTACTTCTTTTATGTATGTCATTTGGGTATCCAATTATATGATATAAGTAAAATTAAATCTAAAATCATATTATGAATTTGAAAATGATAAATGATGTAGTTTATTAAAAAATTTATAACTTGTAGCTAATCTCACAAAGACACCAACCCTCTATATTTGTGTGCCTGTTTTATTATATGGGTTTATATGATAAATGATGTAATATTATGTTTAAAAATGAGGTTCATTAATGTGAATAACTATATTAGAATAAGGTTAGTTCAATCAGTATAAAAATAGTTATTTTTATGGTTGGAGTGATCAAAGATAACAAAAAATCGATCTTACATCCTATAAAAGTTCTCTTTATAGTCGTATTTACTAAAATAATTCTTTGGTTTAACTAATAAAATAATAGTGTATTTAGTAATAAATTTTTTTCCATAAATGTAAATAATTTATATTTCAACATATTATATATCCCCAATCAAGATAAGGTAAATACGTAAGCATATAGAGGAGATTAAAGCTAAGTGTCTTATTAAAACCAATACTTCTTTATGGGGATTCCCGGTCCTTTTTTCCAAGAAAATAAATGATATTAATTGACAATGTGTATATTACTAAATATTTAATTAATTAAAAATAAACAACTTCTATACATTTACTTATATTGAAGACTTATTTGATCAACCGAATGGGTTTAAAGGGTTATATAAGACTAACATATTCTTTGGTTATCATAAACTACGACAGAGAATGTAGGAAATTACAAAGATGTATTTTTGAAGTTATTATGTCCTCATTAAGTGTTTGGTAAAGACAATTGGGTTGGATAATTCCCTTTAAGTGTTTGTATATTTAATGAATATGATATTGTATTCATTATTAGACTTTTTATTGTGGTAATTTTGGATGAAATTTTTTTATAATTGAGATGAAAGGTAGTGTATTACTATAATATCATGATAATATTGGATATATTATGAGAATATGTGTAACATCCCAAGTAAGTAATGAATAATAGATATTTTTATCTATGTATTTTAATGATTAAGATAGTGTTATAGAGGCTTAAAATGAAAATAGATACAATCTTATGCATGGAATACACTAATATTCTTAAAAGATTGTTTTACTGCCATTTGATGGCAAACCATTTTTGAATCTATATTTTGACAATTTTATAAACTATGTTTGTCAAAATAAACTTATCCTTTATTATTGGGACATCAAAATTTACCTTTTGTGAATTTTTGGTATTTTTCTGACAATGTACATTTTTAATGAATAGTGAAAAATACTGCATTTTACATCAAAACTGCTTTTTAATCTAATTTATTTATATTATTAGATTATGTTTTGAATTGGTTTTGAAGTGAAATTAGAATATATTTTTACCATTTTATCCAATGGTGGTCATTGGAATCAATTTCACTTTGAAATTAGACTTAAACTGGTGTCAATCTTTTGATACTTATTGTTTTGTAAAAACACGCTATTTGCTCTGGCAGCGGGAATTAATTATTAAATTAATTAATGTGACTTATATGATTTGAATTTTGTAAAATAGACTTCATTTTTGAATTCGGAATATCAAATATATCTTAGGGTGAATTTTTGGTAATTTTCTGAAAAACATCAATTTTTGATGAATAGTGAAACCACTAAGTGGTAATCAAGCAAACTGATTTTTCAGTTAAATGAAAGCTTACCACTAATGTGTATTGAATTTTGAAAATCCGACATACATGGTTGTCATTAAGAAGTAAAATGTGGTTCAATAAGATTAAAATAATTTTTTGGTGAATAGTAACTTATTAAGTTTTTAATCGCGATTAGTGGTAATTAGTGTAGTTTAAGGTATAAATAATGCTTTAATAATATGAAATGACCTAGACACATGTCCCAACCTTATTGGTTGTGTCATGGCCGACCAAGACAAGCCATGGGTCAACTTGGGGACCCCATGGGGACACTTTGGTTTAGAAATGACATAAATAACTTTTTATTAAATGTTAAAGTCAAAATGACACAAACAAGAGATGTTTTACGAAAACAATTTTTACATGGGGTTATAAAGATCAGATATTTGATTATAAATAGTCATTGGAAAGCTAAAAAGATTTCCTACATCATAGTATTTTTTATTATTTTTAGACATTAAATAAATTAAATTATTATGACATAATAATGATGCAGCGATGACATCATTATTTGACGATTTAAAAAAAATGGAAAATCAATGTAAAATCTATGAACTACACATGGCCAAAACCAATTGGATGAGTGGATTTCGAACCCTTATCACCTTATCCACGAATTATATCAATGTGGGACCTTTTAAAACCGAAACACATTTTCAAATAAAGTAATATTTCTTTACTTTCCAAAAGTGCCCCTCCTCTCCTCTTATAAAAGGCCCCCAACTCTACCTCATTTCACACACTCCTCAAGCCTTTGGATCGGCCAACCCCTGCCCATTTACTCTCTCCACATCCCTCTCCTAATCCTAGAGGATTCCATTTGGGCATAATCCTTTCAAAGGAAGCCTTTAGGCTCAAATCAAAAGAAGTTACACTTTTTAACGAGATTAAAGAACGGTCGGGTCAAGTCGGATACGAGGTATGGGACTTCGTCTCAATCTCCTTTCATTGAGGAATATTTTATTTTATACACAACTTTATTTTATATGGTGTATAAACCCCTTTGACTTTTATGTTTATTCAAAAGGAATCTTTTTTATACGAAGCGTTTACTAAACGACAAAAGGGAATGTTTTTGTCGTACGTATGCGGCGACAACGACTTCTCCGCCATCGTGATCGTTATTTGAGTTTCTGCTTCCTCTACAAGCCATACCTTCTTTTTAAAAGAAAAACAAATACCATGTTTTACTTTTCTTTTATTTTAGTATTGAAAATGGTTTTCATAATGTTTTTATATCAATGTGTTGTATTGATATCTCGTGATTGAAATGTGGAAATTTTATGTTTCCTTTATGAATGTTTTATGTGATATGATTATGTTATGGTTCTTGGGAAATATTATGAAGACGGGTGGTTCCGTGATAAACTAAGGGCGGGTGAGCCCGTTGTAGCTCTCCAATGCATTGGGTAACGTGAAGGAGTGAAACGTTAAGGTTTCTCCGAAGAGATTTTAGGGAATATACTGTGATGGGTATTCCAAACGTAACCAAGAGGGTTACTCCCTACGTAAGAATGTTATGAATGCCTCAAGTTACCTTTATGTCGTATGATTTCTATGATTTATTCATGATTTTATGAGGTATGTTAAAGTGCCTATGTTTTATGGGTAAAGTATGATTTCATTCTTTTGTATATATGAACTCATGTTTCCTTTGCATGTTTTTTTTATAACCCATACTGAGTTTTTATGCTCATCCCAAGTTTTTGAAATGTTTTTCACAGGTCAAGGGAAAGGTACATGATAAGATGATAGAGTCAAGGATGTGTCAAGAAATAATCCATGTTTTATTTTAAATGTGTTACCATTGATGGGAATGAAGAATACTATCTTTATGTAACCACTTTGTTTATATGTGGAATGTAATGCATGTTTTATGATCTAATTCTCTAAAACTCTAAACCCGAAAAGATCCTCAATGTGTAATCTTGTAATAACTCAAGATTAAGTAAGGTTTAAGGCTGGGGCCTTATAGTTGGTATCAGAGGTCAGTTTAGATAACTTTAGGAGTTAGAATTCTATTAAATGATTATCCAAAAATATTTTTTTCGAAATGATATAGCATTTAAAGATTACCATGTTGCTTCATCTAAGACATGTTTGTTCAGAATGGTTTTCCGCAGAGGAAACAGGGAAGCAGTGCTAGGAAGGCATACAGAAGGAAATAACCTTCCGAATCAGCATCCTGAGATGGTCGGAATTGGAACTGAACAGTTTGTTGCAGTAATGGCGCAGTTGACTCAAGCGATAAATGGCGGTGGTATCCATGCACGAGATCAGCCAGATCAACCGCAGAGGAACATGTCAGTGGTGGAACATTTCATGAGGCAACATCCACCATCATTCAGAGGATCATCTGACCCTGTTCTAGCTGAAGGGTGGATTAAAGCACTGGAGAATATTTTTTATGTCATGGGGTGTTCAGACAATCAAAAGGTTAGTCTTGCTATTTACCGTTTAGAGGGTGAAGCAGATCAGTGGTGGTCTATGGTTAAAAATATCAGGGACGCCGATGAGATTGATGCTCTTGACTGGGATGAATTCAAAGGTATGTTTCTTGAGAAGTATTTTCCTAAGGCTGTTCGACTTAGGATGGAAAAGAAATTCTTGGAATTGAGGCAAGAGGAAGACTCAGTGGGTGCCTATGAAGAAAGGTTCACTCGATTGGCAAGGTATGCTCCAAATTTTATCCGGGACCTTGATAGTAAAATCAATCGTTTTTACTCAGGATTAAAGCCAAAATATCGAAGGGAATTAGCTTCTCGTGAGTTTAAAAGTTATGAAAAGCTTGTTCGATGTGCTGAGAAGGTGGAAATGGAGTTTGCCGATGACCAAGTTTTCTATAACAACCAGCAGAAGAAGAGACCGAGGTGGCAGGAGAAAGGTAAGAATTCTTCAAAAAAGTCTGATGGTAAGAGAACTAAGTTTCTAGTTTGTGATAAATGTGGCAAAAGGCATGCTGGGGAATGTCTTCTGAATTCTGGGAAGTGCTACCGATGTGGTAAGATGGGACATAAGGCTCGTGATTGCACTGAAAAGGATCAAGGTGAAGGTAAGAACAAATTTGATTTACAATTAGTGAAATGTTATAAGTGCAATGAGATGGGTCACTATGCAAACGAGTGTCCGACAAGGAGCTTGAGTGATGGGAAGCAGTTAGACTACAAGCAGAAAGGGGTGGTGAAATCCTTTGCAACTACTTCAGCAGATGTCGGGCCATCAAATGAAGTTGTATCAGGTACTTTGTTTGTTTTTTCAGATTATGCCAGTGTGTTGTTTGATTCAGGGTCTACACATTCTTTCATCTCTGAAACCTTTTCTAGTAAAATGGGAATACCATCTCAAGAAATGACTCCTGAACTTTTGGTAAAAACACCCGGGGGGAATGTTGAGGCAAAAATAATTTACAAGAATCTTCCTATCCTTATCTGTGGAAATAACCTACTTGCAAACCTTATTGTTCTACCTCTAGTAGAGTTTGATGTTATCCTGGGTATGGATTGGCTCTCTATTTACCATGCTAAGATTGACTGTAGAGCTAAAGAAGTTTCTTTTCAGAAAGACTTTCAATTTGTTTACAAGAATGAACCCTTACTTTTGATAACATATCAAGAGGCCGAGAAACTTGTAAAAGATGGAAATGAATGTTACCTTGCACACGTCGTTGAAAATAAAGTAACTATTCAGATTAATGACGTGCCAGTGGTAAATGAGTATCCTGATGTTTTTCCTGATGAGTTTCCTGGAATAATACCAGATCGGGAAGTTGAGTTTACTATTGACTTAGTTCCTGATTCTAAGCCAATTTCAAAACCCCCTTATCGAATGGCACAAATTGAACTTTTAGAGTTGAAGGAGAAATTGAAAGATTTATTAGAGAAAGGTTTCATTAGACCTAGCACATCACCATGGGGTGCTCCTGTTTTATTTGTTAAAAAGAAAGATGGTTCTATGAGACTTTGCATTGATTATAGAGCCTTGAATAATATCACTGTTAAGAACAAATATCCTTTGCCTCATATCGATGATTTGTTTGATCAGCTCCAGGGAGCTCAGTTTTTTTCAAAGATTGACTTGAGATCGGGGTACCATTAGCTGAAGGTAAAGGAGGCAAATATTCCGAAGACCGCGTTTCGTACGAGATATGGCCATTATGAATTTATAGTAATGCCTTTTGGGCTAACCAATGCACCTGCTGTATTCATGGAATTAATGAATAGAATTTTCCCTGAGTTCTTGGATAAGTTTGTGGTGGTTTTCATTGATGATATTTTGGTGTTTTCTAAAAGTAAAGAGGAGCATGAAAAACATTTAAGGGTTATCTTGCAAACCTTAAAAGAAAAGAAATTGTATGGGAAATTCAGCAAGTGTGAGTTTTGGTTGCAACAAATTTCTTTCCTTGGTCACATTGTTTCTAAAGATGGAATAACTGTTGATCCTGCAAAAACAAAAGTTGTGTAAGAATGGCCAAGACCAACAAATGTAACCGAGATTCGTAGCTTCCTTGGTTTGGCGGGCTATTACCGAAGGTTTGTTAGAAACTTTTCACGGTTATCTAGTCCAATGACTAAGCTAACTCGGAAGGGTGTTATGTTTATCTGGACAAAAGAATGTGATGATTGTTTTCAGGAATTGAAAAGAAGATTGGTGAATGCTCCAGTTTTGGCACTACCTTCTAGGAATGGTGAGTTTGTTATATACATTGATGCTTCATTGAAAGGACTTGGTTGCGTCCTAATGCAGAATGATCAGGTAATTGCTTATGCTTCACGACAGTTGAAAACTCATGAGGTAAATTACCCTACACATGATTTGGAATTAGCTACTGTTGTTTTTGCTTTAAAAATTTGGAGGCATCATTTGTATGGTGTAAAGTGTGAAATATATACCGATCACAAAAGTTTAAAGTATATATTCACTCAGAAAGAGTTAAACATGAGACAAAGGAGATGGGTAGAATTAATCAAGGATTATGATTGTACAATTCATTTCCATCCGGGAAAAGCAAATTAAGTGGCTGATCTTTTGAGTCGAAAAAGTAATGCTTCATTAACAATGTTGTGGTTGGAACGCAATCCTTTGGTTAACGATTTGATGAACTATGGCATAGAAGTTGTTGGTGCAGGAAGTCCTTCTGTTTTGTTTCAGGTATCAGCGAGATCATCTCTATCAGATAGAATCAAGCAAGCACAGAAGCAAGACAGTGAGTTGCAGAAAAGGGTAGAGCTGGTTCAGAAAGGTAAGTTGCCTGAATTCAACATTGATAATGATTGTGTTTTGAGATTTGGGAAGAGATTGTGTGTGCCTTGTGATTCACAGTTGAAGAGAGAGTTGTTATGTGAAGCTCATAGTTCTCCGTTTTCAGTTCATCAGGGCAGTACTAAGATGTATAGAGATCTGCGGGAGTATTACTGGTGGGATGGAATGAAAAGAGATATTGCTGATTTTACTGTGAAGTGTTTGACTTGTCAGCAGGTTAAAGCAGAGCGGCAGTTACCAAAAGGGATGCTTCAGCCTTTACCAGTGCCAGAGTGGAAATGGGAGAATATATCCATGGACTTTGTTCTTGGATTACCGAAGACATCTCGAGGTAATAATTCAATCTGAGTTATTGTTGATCGCTTGACCAAATCTGCTCATTTCCTTGCTATACGAGATACTTTCTCTCTTGATCAACTTTCCCGTTTGTATCTTAAAGAGATAGTCAGGTTACATGGAGTTCCTCTCTCCATTGTATCGGATTGTGATCCCAGGTTTACTTCTAACTTTTGGAAAGGCCTTCAGAAGTCGTTGGGTACTGAATTAAATTTTAGTACAGCTTTTCATTCTCAATCAGATGGGCAGTCAGAACGAACAATTCAGACATTGGAGGATATGCTACGAGCTTGTTCTATGGATTATCAGGGAAGTTGGGACCAACATCTTTCTTTGGTTGAGTTTTCATATAATAACAGTTTCCATTCCAGTATACAGATGGCACTATTTCAGGCATTATATGGGAAGCGGTGTCGAACTCCAGCTTTCTGGGATGAAGTGGGTGAAAGGAAGTTGATGGGACCAGAATTGGTAGAAGAGATGGCAGAAAAAGTTCAGCTGATTCAGAAACACATGAGAACAGCTCAGAGTAGGCAGAAGAGTTATGCAGATAACCGGAGGAAGGATCTATCCTTCGAGGTAGGTGATCATGTTTTTCTCAAGGTTTCTCCTTGGAAAAGTGTGATGATATTTGGTAAGAAAGGAAAGTTGAGTCCAAGGTTCATTGGACCATACGAAATTCTGGAGAGAGTTGGATCAGTTGCATACCGAGTGGCTTTACCTCCGAGTTTATCTCAGGTACACAATGTTTTTCACATTTTGATGTTGAGAAAGTATATGCCAGATCTATCTCATGTTTTGAGTCCAGAGGTTGTTCAGCTGGAAGAGAACTTATCTTATGAGGAACAACCGGTCCAGATTCTTGACCACAGGGAGAAAGTGTTATGGAATAAGGTGATTCATCAGGTAAAGGTTTTGTGGAAAAACCACATGATTGAAGAGGCAACATGGGAATCTGAAAATGCAATGAGGGATAAGTACCCCCATTTATTCGATAAGTAAATAAATTGCGGGGACACAATTTTCTAAAGGGGGGAAGGATGTAACATCCCAAGTAAGTAATGAATAATAGATATTTTTATCTATGTCTTTTATTGATTAAGATAATGTTATAGAGGCTTAAAATGAAAATAGATACAATCTTATGCATGGAATACACTAATATTCTTAAAAGATTGTTTTACTGCCTTTTGATGGCAAACCATTTTTGAATCTATATTTTGACAATTTTATAAACTATGTTTGTCAAAATAAACTTATCCTTTATGATTGGGACATCAAAATTTACCTTGTGTGAATTTTTGGTATTTTTCTGACAATGTTCATTTTTAATGAATAGTGAAAAATACTGCATTTTACATCAAAACTGCTTTTTAATCTAATTTATTTATATGATTATATTTTGTTTTGAATTTTTTATGAAGTGAAATTAGAATATATTTTTACCATTTTATCCAATGGTGGTCATTGGAATCAATTTCACTTTGAAATTAGACTTAAACTGGTGTCAATCTTTTGATACTTATTGTTTTGTAAAAACACGCTATTTGCTCTGGCAGCGGGAATTAATTATTAAATTAATTAATGTGACTTATATGATTTGAATTTTGTAAAATAGACTTCATTTTTGAATTCGGAATATCAAATATAGCTTAGGGTGATTTTTTGGTAATTTTCTGAAAAACTTCATTTTTTGATGAATAGTGAAACCACTAAGTGGTAATCAAGCAAACTGATTTTTCAGTTAAATGAAAGTTTACCACTAATGTGTATTGAATTTTGAAAATCCGACATACATGGTTGTCATTAAGAAGTAAAATGTGGTTCAATAAGATTAAAATAATTTTTTGGTGAATAGTAACTTATTAAGTTTTTAATCGCGATTAGTGGTAATTAGTGTAGTTTAAGGTATAAATAATGCTTTAATAATATGAAATGACCTAGAAACATGTCCCAACCTTATTGGTTGTGTCATGGCCGACCAAGACAAGCCATGGGTCGACTTGGGGACCCCATGGGGACACTTTGGGTTGGAAATGACATAAATAACTTTTTATTAAATGTTAAAGTCAAAATGACACAAACAAGAGATGTTTTACGAAAACAAATTTTACATGGGGTTATAAAGATCAGATATTTGATTATAAATAGTCAATGGAAAGCTAAATAGATTTCCTACATCATATTATTTTTTTATGATTTTTAGACATTAAATAAATTAAATTATTTATGACATAATAACGATGCAGCGATGACATCATTATTTGACGATTTAAAAAAAATGGAAAGACAATGTAAAATCTATGAACTACACATGGCCAAAACCAATTGGATGAGTGGATTTCGAACCCTTATCACCTTATCTATGAATTATATCAATTTGGGACCTTTTAAAACCGATAAACATTTTCAAATAAAGTAATATTTCTTTACTTTCCAAAAGTGCCCCTCCTCTCCTCTTATAAAAGGCCCCCACCTCTACCTCATTTCACACACTCCTCAAGCCTTTGGCTCGGCCAACCCCTACCCATTTAATCTCTCCACATCCCTCTCCTAATCCTAGAGGATTCCCTTTGGGCAGAATCCTTTCAATGGAAGCCTTTAGGCTCAAATCAAAAGGAGTTACACTTTTTAAGGAGATTAAAGAACGGTCGGGTCAAGTCGGATACGAGGTATGGGACTTCGTCTCAATCTCCATTCATTGAGGCATATTTTATTTTATACACAACTTTCTTTTATACGGTGTATAAACCCCTTTGACTTTTACGTTTGTTCAAAAGGAATATTTTTTATACGAAGCGTTTACTAAACGACAAAAGGGAATGTTTTTGTCGTACGTATGCGGTGACAACGACTTCTCCGCCGTCGTGACCGTTATTTGAGTTTCGGCTTCCTCTACAAGCCATACCTTCTTTT
Source organism: Viscum album (assembly GCA_963277665.1). Taxonomy (NCBI): domain Eukaryota; kingdom Viridiplantae; phylum Streptophyta; class Magnoliopsida; order Santalales; family Viscaceae; genus Viscum; species Viscum album. Next base: position 324,831,188 of record OY728132.1, read on the forward strand.
TAAAAGAAAAACAAATACCATGTTTTACTTTTCTTTTATTTTAGTATTGAAATTGGTTTTCATAATGTTTTTATATCAATGTGTTGTATTGATATCTCGTGATTGAAATGTGGAAATTTTATGTTTCCTTTATGCATGTTTTATGTGATATGATTATGTTATGGTTCTTGGGCATTATTATGAAGACGGGTTGTTCCGTGATAAACTAAGGGCGGGTGAGCCCGTTATAGATCTCCAATGCATTGGGTAACGCGAAGGAGTGAAACGTTAAGGTTTCTCCGAAGAGATTTTAGGGAATATACTGTGATGGGTATTCCAAACGTAACCAAGAGGGTTACTCCCTACGTAAGAATGTTATGAATGCCTCAAGTTACCTTTATGTCTTATGATTTCTATGATTTATTCATGATTTTATGAGGTATGTTAAAGTGCCTATGTTTTATGGGTAAAGTATGATTTCATTCTTATGTATATATGAACTCATGTTTCCTTTCCATGTTTTTTTTATAACCCATACTGAGTTTTTATGCTCATCCCATGTTTTTGAAATGTTTTTCACAGTTCAAGGGAAAGGTACATGATAAGATGATAGAGTCAAGGATATGTCAAGAAATAATCCATGTTTTATTTTAAATGTGTTACCATTGATGGGAATGAAGAATACTATCTTTATGTAACCACTTTGTTTATATGTGGAATGTAATGCAAGTTTTATGATCTAATTCTCTAAAACTCTAAACCTGAAAAGATCCTCAATGTGTAATCTTGTAATAACTCAAGATTAAGTAAGGTTTAAGGCTGGGGCCTTATAATATGGGATTTAGGAAACTTTTTCCAAATTATCATTACAGATTTATAAATTTAAATTCATTGTGAATGTGGTCTTGAAATCTCTAATTTTAATAAATCCTTAAAATGTAGAGTTTTCCATGTGATGGAAGGTTCCCATGAATCTCACAAAGATCATAACATTTCTATAAAAAACAAGATATTTTTATTTCCTCGTCAAATAATTTTTTTAAATATTTACTGATAAAAATTATTTAATAAAAAAGGAGTTATGATTATGTTTTCCAAAAAATGAATGATATATTTTTAAGAGATTAATAAAAGGATGATCACTGATCATTTTTTGATCTTACCTCAAGCTTGAGAATTATTTTATATTCGTTATAATTCCAATTATATGTGTCTTGGATATGTAATATTAAAACATCATTGTTTGTTATTATTTGGTTCAAAAAAAATCTCAACGTATGAAAAGGAACATCTAACCCATGAACTGGAATTTAATACAATAGTGAATGTGATAAAATGTTAGAGACACTATCTTTTTAGTGAGAAATTCATGGTATAAACCCACAAAAACAATAAATTAAATATTTTCCCAACGGGGTTTGAGTTTTTGGAATTTTTATTTTGTTAAATACATAAAACCAGTTAATTTTAAACAATTTTATGTTGTTGGAAGAGGAATTTTTTTTATAATTATTTTAGTATTAAGTCCCAACCATAGAATGAGTGAAATGCTAGATGTAATAGAGATTTAAGTCTTTTATGAATGATACTTACTTACATTTCATTGATGGAAAAAGTTGGAGACAACTATTCCATATTAAATCTACATCAACCATTATAGAATGTGTCAAGGAATATTAGACATAGAACTAGGATTGTGTCATTATTCAAGATATACTCAGTGGAGTGGATATTCTCATTAGATGGTTTTTGGTATTTTCACCCCTTCCACTTTAGCTATATAAGGCTTTTAGTTCAAACTAGCATGAGAGAAGTGGTTGTGATGGAATATAATTCTCTTGAGTGGGTTGTTCATCCAAGGTTGTGTAGCTAAATTCATTTTCCTACTATGTTTCACACCCAAATTGAGTGGGGATGATTAATTGACAACTTATAATTTAGAAATAGGTTGAATGGAACCATTGAAGACTTAGGTGATGTAATTAAATATTTTTACGAACTCTAATGTTGTAAATAAGGACATGAAATATGATATAGGTTTCTATGGAAGCTTAGGATCTATTGGATTACTTATTAGTTGAAGAAAACGTGAATGGTATTCTATTATATATATGTTGTCTCAGGAAAATATGAGAAATGGTGGATACATTCACATTAGTCATGGAATAATAACTATTTCTACTACAAGCTAATGGTAACCTCTAATACGATGTTATTAGTGTGAAATTCCAAGACACACTAAACATAACTATACAAAAAACGTAAATAAGTTCTATTTTGACATCCATTTCATGTATATTTATAGATTTTACAAGATTATTCCACCAAAGGGAATTAGTCAATGACCTTAGAATATCTCATTCTCATTCTGGTGTAAATAAAACTATGGAATGATGACCACCTATAGGTAGAACTAGTCCGGGAGGTAAACATGATACACTCAGTTTATAGTCAGATATGCCATCTTCTAGTTAGTGATTTTAACCACATTGTAAAATTGAGGGGACATGCAGGGTCTATATAGTCAAGAAGCTCATAACTATTATAGGCGAAAGAAATTTTATAATAAGAGGTTTTAATTTACAAAATTATACTCATAATTGTTATTTATTTGATAGATAATCATCTTACACTATTATATAATAGTATCAAATATTTATTTTTGGACTAAAAGTTGAGGTAACTTAAAAAATGAATAGCCTTGATTCTTCTATGTGAAAGAGACTAGAAATGGGTTAGAAGTGTCCCTATTTTTCTATTTTAATTAATATAAGTCGGTATATTTGGGATTTATTCAGCCAATATATATATATATATATATATATTCAATGTTATTTTGCGTATTAACTAGTTATCCCACTTCCATTCCCATATTTATTGTTATCTAAGGTGGGTTTCATTCTCATCTATGACTGGTGTTTAGTATACACTTATTAGAGTGAGGGAATTACATGTAGGATAGGTAGGACCATATCAGCACCAATTTGTATCAATCACTAAAAAGATGACCATTTTGATACTTAAAACAACCAAATATATGGATAAATGTTTCTTACCTTCTACGGTGGACCTCTTTCTATATGTCAACCCTACAGATTTCTCAGAATACCCCCTTAATAAGAGGTGTATTTTTTGGTTGAGATAATACATTGAATGGAACTAATTTCTATTTCACCTTATCATATAAACCTAATAACTCTGGGGTAACAAATATATTACCCTAATAAACACGAGGTAACAAGTTTTATTAGACCAAATACTTATTTATGGGGGTGCATGGTTTTTTTTCAAATAAGGATGACGTGAGTATATTATTATTTATAAACTACTAAAAATTGAATTTCATGAATAAAAAGAACCAGTATAAATTTACATTGATCAAATATTTATTTGATAAACTATAAGGGGTTAAATAGTTCTAAAAATTTTACATGTTTTTAGCTATCATCTTCATTGAGAGAGAGTGAAGGGGATTCTGATGTTTTATTTTTGAAACCATTATGGATTATTTGAGTATCTTTTCATCCCATTCTATGATGAAAATTACCTTAAAATGTTCATTTATTTAATGAATAGAATAATATATCCATTCTTATACTCCTTTTTGGTCGTCTTTTTTAATGAAACTTTTGTATAATTGAGATTATAGGAAGCACATTATAGGTATTTTCTAGGGATTAAATGGACAATAATTGAACATAGTCTGTGTGAAAATATATGAAAATTATACTTTTGGGTTCAGAAATTAAAATTCTTGCGACCATGGTATCATAATATAAATTTGATTAGATCCAAAAAATGTAGAGGTATTCATGTCATGGAAGGTACCCATGAGTGTTTTTGATATCTGAAGGTTTGTAGAACTCTCAGGATACTATCATTAATTCTTTAATGAATTTTATAGAATAGTTTCTCATATGACTACATTAATATAGAATAGTTACATGTTCATGAGGTATAAATATTGAAATATATCTTTTTATTAGCTAAAGATGAGGTTTAAAACTACTTCTATTTGGATCTAACCATAGGTAGGTGAAGGATCTGATTATTACTACAACAACAGTTTAGTCGGTATTGTATTTGTACTTATATAGAATCTTCATGTGTTATATTATGGTTATTATAAACTCAATATGCATAAAAAATATCTTAGATCCATCTTTGAAATTTCTACAATAGTGCATGACTTAATTTGTTATAGGCACTATATTTTTGGAGAGAAATTTGAGTTATAACCTGACAAAAAATCCCCAAGTATAAGTTTTCATAAAGGGATTTGAATATATGAATACATTGGTTGGTTTAATACATATAATCATTTTATTTTGAACATTTATATTCACCTACAAAATGAAATGTTGTTGTTGATGTCGTCAATGGGATGGATTGGACTCAAATAGTGTATGAGGTAAAAGAGGAATGGAGACAAATATATTCAATGGATGTGCTTCTCCAAGATGTCATTAAGGATCAAGGTGGGAAATGTCTATTTAATATTGAGTTATCATCATCTATTTGAGAGTGATTTATGTACTCCCTTGTTTCCAAGAATGATTATATATTTATTAAAGAAATACTTTATAGTGGTAAAAATCATGATGGATGGTTTTTGTATTACCACTCTTTCCCCTTTATCCATGTAAGGATTGTGGTTCCAAATAGCATTAGAGAAATGGTTATGATGGAATATCATTATTCTAGGTGGGTTATTCATCTTAGGGAATAATGGAAATTTGATGACATTTTCAAGAAATTTTGGTGGTCAAGCATGAAAAGGGATATAGTTGGTTTTTTTTTCAAATGCATCACTTTAAAAAAGGTTAAAGTAGAATGTATTTAAATCAAATCTGAATTATAGAAACTTCCTTTACAAATATTAAAGTGGGATGTTATCATAACTTATTTTAGCACTATCTTATTGAAATCATAGAAGGGACGGGATATGTTTTGGGTGATCATAGACCACCTAACCAAGATTCCTCACTTTACTTATCAAGGATCCTTATCCTACATTTAAGATGAAAATTAAATGTATAAGAGATTATGAATCTTTATGTTTTACTATTGGGAATTGTTTTTGATTGTGACTCACGGTACACTTCCTTTTTTTCTATCATGAAACTTTATTGTATACCAATGATAATTATTTAAGCATACAATTTTTATATTTGATGATTTTAATAAAACATTTATTCATTAATTCAATGAATCATTATAAGATCATAAATCTCATATAATTTTTTATTTCAATAATAATTATCATTCATTTTATCAGATGGATCCTTTTGAAGAAATCTTTTGTGGACCTTAACATTATCTATGTTTTTAATGGATATTAGTAAATAGTATTTGATTATTCCAAAAAGAGTTCAAGAGATGAATGAGTAGGTGAAATTTATATTGAATTGGTTGACCACCAATAAAAGTTTTCAGATATTAATATTGATAATCAGTGATGATATTTATAATTATAGGATAGTAATAATATATTTATCTATGTTTCCCTATGATTTTTTCATTGAATGATGGGGAAAAAGGGAAGATAACTCCTTGATATTTTAACGTATTTGAAATATTATAGAGTGTCATGGAAACTAATTATATATTTATATTACATTCTTTTTTGGTTTTGTACATGATGTTTTTCATGTATCTCAACTGAGGAGATATGTACATTATCTAACACATGGGATCCATTTCAATGGTATAAAATTGATTAATTGTTCTTGCATGGAGAAAGATATTTATACAATTAATCAAAGTGAAAAAGAAATATAGGAAAGAAAATTTATCTAGTACATGTATAGTAAAATCATGGAAGTCTTCAAGAGGAATCCAAGGAGTGGTTGGCTAATATTGAAGCACAATGGTCAATTTTATTCCCATATAAAGCTTAATAATTATTCTTAGGGATGGTAATTACAATGAAGGGGAGATTATAATAACCCACATAATTTAAGTTAGTATTTATTTTATTTTATTATTAGTTATATTTCATCTAAATTGTTGTATAATTTATTTTAAAGAGTTTTGGATATAAATAAAGTGAATAGGTAAGGGGAGGTAAATGGTGTTGGTGTAGAAGTATCACACCTAGTGGTAGAGTACCAGTTACAAAATGGTTTCTGGTGTGGATTTTAGTTGTTCTAAATATCTTAAAGGGTACGTAGCATCCTTATACCTAGTAACTGATATATTATTGATAATTTTTTCATATATTTCTCTTTGTTATAGTGAGAATTTTATTCAGAGAATCTATTCGAAATAAAAATTTTCCTCTCCCCAGAAATGATATAAGTCTAGTTATATAATTCGGGTAAGATAATTATTCATTTTTCATAGGTTGTAATTAATTAATTTATTCTAATTAATCCCCATTTCTAATAATAAAAATAATAAAATCATTATTATTATATTTCTTGACATGTGATAAATCAAGGAAATTAAATATCATTTTTCAAATAAATCAATTTTTATTAAAATAATATTAAATGAAATATATCATTTTCATAGAACTCTTAACCAAGTCCATCAATCCTCATTAGTATTTATCAAATATTAAATAATAAATATCCATTTAAACAAATAAATATCTATATATTATTATTTTAATAAAAAATTAAATATTATATTCACAATATGAAGAATATGTTTTCATTTTTAATATTCATGTAACCAAATAAATATTTATTTAATAGATATAAAATTATTTATTACCTCACCAATAAGAAAAAAATGATATTAAATATTATATTCATTAACTAAAATATAATTTTTATTTAATATTCAATTTTCGCACAGAGAAAACTATATTTATATATTATAAACAAGAATATAACATGTGAATAAATTTATGTAATCAACATAATCTTAACAACTATTATATTTCAGCCTATAGAATAATATTTTTTCTGTCATTAAATTCTAATAGAATCTAACTATGATTCTAGATTTACGTACTATGTGGCCCTCTAGACCTCATTATTAGTAGCATTACATGAGTTGTCATAAAGTATATTATTATTTTGTAACAACACATCATGTCACCCATAGAGAAATAAGTTAATATCACAATGAAAACAACCTCATGTAGATACTTGTGTAATGTAATCTCTTTTTCATGATATACCTTCAAACATGTTTCATACTTGTGTAATAAACCTATATGTTTAGAACATATTTAACTGAATTTTTAAAATACACACATTGATAAAACACTATAGACATGGGATTAATCAAATAGATCAATTTTAATAAAAGGCCAAGAGACATATAATTTTATTCTAAGAAGGGATAAATCCTTTATTTACATATTCAATTAATTTAATATCAGTTATTATTCACCAAAAATAACTTACTTCACCATGATCATATATCATCACGGGTTTCACAAATAAATTCATGATATACATTAATAATAATCCCATGTATAAGGAATAATAAACATGTCTGTAGATAGATTTATCCAATAACACATATAATATGTGGATTAATGATTAGATGGTATGTCCTCATTAACTCCTCTCTTGGATATTAACTAATGTGAAGCTGCACAAGTCTGATCCTCATCTACATACAAGAATAATACAAAATAATTTTCAAAAAATCATCCATGTCGTGCTAGATATATGTCATCTAGACTATAAAACATATTTTCTAGAATATTCACATAGTATTTCAAATTTCTCATTATATTTTGGAATTGTTAAAAACCTTTGATGTGATGAATACACTAAGGACATTATAATGTTAATGTTATATAAAAGATTAAAATCATCTAAAATGAAATTTATTAATATTAATGTCTTTGAATATTTTAATAATCAAAATTAAAAAAAACCAATTGTTTTTAGAGAACTAACTCTTGGAGTCCCCAAATTAAATGTGATCTAATTGCCAACTAATTGATTGTCCTCACATGATAATCACAATTTTTTAAATGTATAGCTATTGTTTTTGGGTCTATTATGTTCTTATGGTTGTTTTTATTACTTAAAATTTATCCATCTAGGAAAATTACACAAGTTGTGATATCCCTAAGTATTAATCATTTTTCCTCTACCAAACACAACCTATTGGATAAAAACATGGACCATAAAAAAACAATTATTAAATCACTTATTATGAAACAACAAAAATCACAATGCACTCATTCTATATATATATATATATATTACAAGTCCCCAACCATAAAAATTATATAATCTTGAATTTAGTTAATAATTCACATTTTTTATCTTTTCAGGTTTAGATCTTTAGAGAACTAGGTCAAAACATATACATAATAACTTGAATATTACATGTAGACACTTCCACTCAGTATCCATTTTTTCATAAAATAAAAACTCTTAAAATAAAAAAAACATGTTTAGTTCCATGTTTTAAATAGAAATACTTTTCCATGATCCCATCCATGACCCTATTCCACCTTAAACCCCATCAAAAACATTTAAAAAACATGGGATGGGCATAAAAAAGCTCATTAAGGGATACACAAAGAAGGAAAAATATTAGTTTTTCAAAACAAAATGTAAACCATAATACTTTATCATACGTAATAATTTTCACCTTTATGATGTAGTAAATACTCTTCACTGAATAAAATCTCATTTCTTACCCTTTTTAACCAAAATATTACCATAAAACCCATAAAAATCACACATAACATATAAAAGGTAAACATGGGACATAATCATATTTAAATGGAATAACCTAATGGTGGAATTACATAAATCATTCTTACAAATTGTATAACCATACAACCAACTTCCATAACCAATGAATTGGACATTATAACATAACCATCCATCCTTGGTTTATCAAAAAACCACCCATCATTTGGTTTTTCTCGTAACCACTCATCAAATGTCCAAGTACTATTATATAATCATCACAGATGAATGATTGGAATTATGAACATTTCAATTAAAAATTTTCATTTCAAATAAAAAGATATAATTTTATGATATTTAAATATTAAATACACTTTAAAAAACATTTTCAATACCAAAATATGTAAAAATAGTATATGGTTTTTATTTTCCATTTAAAAACATCACATCTTGTTTAATGAATCCAAATATCAAATAATTCTTGCGGCGGCGAAAAGATCGTTGTCACCACGTATGTTAAAAAGAAACATTCCATTTTTTATTTAGTAAAATGATACGTAGAAAAATATTCCATTTGAATGAAATAAAAATAAAATGGGGTTTATACACTGTATAAAAGAAAGTTGTGTATAAATAAAAATATTCCTCAGAGAAAGGAGATTGAGACAAAGACCTTTACCTGGCGTCCGACTTGACTTGGTTGTTCTTTAATTTCATGAATAAAAAACATAAGTTAATTTATACTTGATTTAGAAATTTTTTAATTTTTATTATTCCTTATATATTACTTATTTACTTTTTATAAAAATTAATGGATTATTTGAGTTCATATTATACATTTTGTCTATGTTCGGAACATGAGTAAAAAATGAACTTTTTATAATTATAAATTGTCCATGTGGTCAAAATAAAATTATCTATAGAATTATATTAATTAATTATGTATCATATATATCATATATATCCAGTATATATGTATTTAGAAGAGTCCATAGAATTTGGTTATAAGAAATGAAATGCACTATTCATGGAGACGGTATGCCGTACATTCACATGAATGCTACTTTCATTTCTTTTCATATTTAAAGGAATAAAAACTAAATGATACATAGATATATTATAATTAAAGAATAATATCTATTATATATATGTTACATAATTTTATTAATTCCATCTTTTATACATTCCATGTATAGCATGAACGAGTAATAACACTTTGAGGGGGCGGTAGTCCGAACTTTTTCAAATGAAATTATCATATTTATACAACATTAAAAGTATAAAGTTATGTTATAAATGATAATTTCAGAAGTATAGAGATAAAATAAATATCATATATAACATATAAAATTATAGTTCCATCATAATGGTCACCATAATAGGTGGCAGGAGAAGATTGAACAATCATAATTTCGTCAGGTAGCAGTTCGCCGTCCAGAGAAATAGTAGGTCCTATACCCATTAGACAGAGGAGTGTGTAAGTGTAGATAAGATCCATATCATAAAAACAACATAGTATATTTAGTATACTGGTTTTTTTAAAGAAAATAATAATAAGAGAATAAGGAGTGGAGAAGGAAAAATAATGGAAAGGAACTTGAGAGAAGACGATACCTCAAATCGGGTAACTTCTTTTTATATGAGCATAAGGGATCTTTTGAATTGCCTTCTTCCTACGGGAAGTCTTATTAGAGGAAGGAAGGGATATTGGTAGCTTATTTTGGTAGATTTTGTATGGTCCAAGGGGTATTTAGAGGTGTGAGTAATGGTTAGAGGTTATTCCTTTTATAAGAGGGAGGAGGGGCACTTTAGGATAGTTTTAAATTATTATTTTATTAATAATTTATTTTTGAATTATAATAACAAAAAATTGATATATTTATATGATAATATGATAATGGGTCAGAATCCTCTCATCCAATGAGTTTTAAACAAGTATAGGTCACAAATGTAACTTTATCTTTTAGCTTTGACCCTTAGTTAACTAATTTATCTTTTAAAATGTCTTCTTGTGTATTCATAGTATATCGTAAATATAGTTACTATAAAATGAAAAGAGACCCAAAATAGATCATTAATGAATTTTTAAACCTAATAAATTTTATTTTTATGAATATTATATTTTTAGGACTATTAAATAATTGGATAAAATATTAATTTATTTAAAAACTCATTTCTGTCAATTTTTATACTATTCATATCTAGATTTTTAAAAAAACATAAAAACTTGATTCATTCCAAAAAAATTCATTAGTTAAAATATAACAAGTCATACTCATCCATAAAAAAATTGTATGGCATAAAATTTTCAAAATATATTTATCTTAGTTTTTATAATCTTATTTATTTAAATCAGTCATTAATAAGGTAATCAGTACATCACCATTGTGTCATAAATAAATTTATTTATTTGATGTCTAAATATTATAAATAAAATACAATGATGTAAGAAATATTTTTATATTTTTAATAACCTTCTATAGTCTAATATATAACTTATATAACCCCATATAAAAATTGTTTTACTAAAAGATACATGTTTTGGTTATATTTTCCATAACATTAAATTAAAAGTGATTAATTGTCATTTTCAAACACAAGTAACTCCATGGGGTCCTAAAAGAGACCTAATGATTACCATGGTCTTAAATATCTCATCCAATAGGGTTAATACATGTGTTAGGGTAATTTTATATTATTAGAATATTATGCTTTACCCTTATTTACAAGATTTACCTTTTAACCATTGTAAATAAAATATTTATTGAAGTTACTATTCATAATGTCTAAAGATAAAAGTTACCTATTAACATAATTTGGACCTCAAGATTCCAAATATGGAATCCATTTTTCAAAATTCAAAACACATAAGTTGCAAAAATTAATTTAAAATTTATTCTCGTTGTCAAAACCAAAAAGTGTGTTTTTAAAAAGTATAAACTACCAAAAGACTGACTTTTGTTTATGTAAAATTTAAAAGTGAAATTACTTCAAATTACAATAATTGGATTAAATTATAAAAATATAACTTAATTACACTTTAAAACCAATTAAAATGATAATATAATCATATAAACAAATTATATTAAATGCCAGTTTTGATTTAAAATGAGTATTTTTCAAAATTCATTAAAAAGTGAACTTTATTAGAAAAATACCAAAAATTTCACTAAAGTAAATTTGGATGTCTAGGATATAAATAAGAAGTTTAGTTTTTCAAATGGAATATATAAATTTTACAAAAAATATATTTAAAAAGTTTTTTCCATCAAAAGGTGGTAAAACTACCTTTTTTTAAATATTATAGTATTTATACTTAAAATTCAATTCATTCTCATTTTAAGAATCTAAATTTTATTGGATAAATGTAAAAACAATTAACAAACACATTTAATTATAATATGTTTAGTTCTATTCATTCCATCCAATACAACAGATTTGAATTAACTACAATGTAAAATAATAATATTATATTATTATTTTTCAGTATGACTTTGCCCTGTGTGTAACATAAGATTTTAGAGAAACCCATTGTTGCATGTTGGGTACGCCATTGAACCTAGCATCCAATATAATATAAAATTAATATTTAATTAAAAAATATTAACAAATATGAAAATGTTCTATTCTTTATTCACCTGGGTGTTACATCCTTCCCCCTTTTGGAAATTGGATCCTCATAACTTTATTCACTTTTCCAATAAGTGGGGGTATTTATCCCTAATAGAATTTTAATATTACCATGTTATCTCCTCAACCACATTGTTTTTACAAAAAAACCCTTAAAGGATGAATTATATTATTCCACCACACTTGCACTCTTCAGTCATGAATCTGGACTTGTTATACATCATAAGAAATATTTTGTTCTAACTGAACTATCTCTAGAATCAAAACATGAGAGGGATCCATCATATATTTTCTCAACATTGAAACATTAAAAACATTGTGTAACTAGGATAAAAATGGGTGTAAATCCACTATACAGTCAACTAATCCAACTTTCTCCAGGATTTCATAGCATCCAATAAACAACAAACTCAGCTTCCCCTTCTAACCAAAATGCATCCCACATTTCCAGGGAGAAAAATTGTGAATGACATAATCACTCACCTCGAATAAAAGATCCTTCCTTCGGTTATTCGCATAACTTTTCTAACTGCTCTGAGCTTCCCTCATGTGTTTCTATATCAACTGAATTTTCCCTACCATCTATCCTGTCAATTCTTGTCCCATCAGCTTCCATTCACCTACTTCATCCCAAAAATCTAGAGTTCGACACCGTTTCCCATATAATGCCTCAGATAGTGACATATGTTTACTCGAATAAAAAATGTTATTATAATAAAAAAAAAACAAAGAATGATGTTTCTACCAAATTCCCTGGTAATCCATTGAACAAACACATATCATATCTTATAATGTCTAAATTTGTCATTCTGACTGCCCATCTGATTGAGGTTGAAAGGAAATACTAAAATTTAATTTAATACCCAATGACTTCTAATGGGATTTCCAAAAGATAGAAGTAAACCTAGGATTATGATCAGATGTAATATAGACGGGAACTCCATAGAACCTGAATATATCATTAACATAAAACTGAGAAATTTGACCTAGATATAGAGTATCTCGAATATAAATAAAATGAGCCGATTTAGTCAATCAATCAACAATAAACCATATTTCATTATTACCTCAATATGTATTCGGTAATCTCAAAACAATGTCCATGGATATATTTTCTCATTTCCACTCTTGCACCGGTAAAGGCTGAAGCTTCCCTTTATTTAAATGACACTCTACTTTAACCTATTGACTAGTTAAACACTTCACAATAAAGTCATCAATATATCTTTCTATTCCATCCCACTAGTAAGACTCCTGATGATCTCTGTACATCTTAGTACTGCCAGGATGAACTTCAAACAGTGAACTATGAGTTTCAAAAAACAACTCTTTCTTCATCTGTGAATCACAAGGAAGTCATAATCTTTTCCCAAATCTCAAAATACAATCATTATCAATGCTAAATTTAGGAAACTTACCCTTCTCAACCAACTCTACCTTTTTTTGCAACTCACTATCTTCCTTCATCCCTTTCTTAATTATGTATGAGGGAGATGATTTCACTAACACCTAAAACAAAATAGAGAATTTTCCCTCACAAAAAACTTCTATTCTAATGTTCATAAAATCGTTATTCAAAGGATCCTGTTCCAAACCTAAAATGGTCATTGTAGCATTACTTTTTCAACTCAAAGCGTCATCCACTTTATTTTATTTTTCTAGATGGTAATGAATCATGAAATCATAATCCTTGATTAATTCCATCCATCATCTCTGTCTCATGTTCAATTCATTCTGAGTGAATATATACTTCAAACTTTTTTGGGCAGTATCTATTTCACATTTTACTCCATAAAAGTGATGCCTCCAAATTTTTAATGAAAAAACAACATCATCTAATTCCAAATCATGTGTAGGGTAATTTAACTCATGAGGTGTCAACTGAAATTAAGCATAAGTAATTACCTGATCATTCTTTATTAAGACCCAACCAATTACATTAAACAAAGAATCTTGGTAGATAACAAATTCACCATCACTGGATGTTAATGCCAAAACTGGATCATTTACCCATACCATTTTCAATTTCTGAAAACAATCATCACATTCTTTTGACCAAATGAACTGAACACCTTTTAGAGTTGAATTATCCCATGGGATAAATAATTGGGAAAAATTATCAACAAAACTTCTTTAATAGCCTTCCAAACCAGGAAAACTTCGAATCTCGGTTATATTTGTGGGTCTTGGCCGTTCTTCAACAACTTTTGTTTTAGTAGGATCAACAGTTATGCCATTTTTTTAAATAAAATGTGACTAAGGAATGAAAATTTTTATAACCAAAACTCAAACATTCTGAATTTTCCATACAATTTATTTTTTGACAAGGTTTTCAAGAAAACACTTAAATAACTTTTATGTTCCTCTTTACTTTTGTAATATACCAAAATTTCATCAACAATCACAACTAAAAACTCATCCAAGAACTCAGGGAATATTCTATTCATAAGATCCATGAATATAGTAGGTGTATTGGTTTACCCAAAAGGCATAACTAAAAATTCATAATGGCTATATCTAGTATGAAACACGGTCTTAGGAATGTATGCTTCCTTTACATTCAACTAATGGTACCCTGACCTCAAGTCAATCTTTGAAAAATATAGAGCTCCCTGGAGCTGATAAAAAAAATCATCGATATGAGGCAAAGTATACTTGTTCTTAATAGTGATATTATTCATGGCTCTATAATCAATGAAACATCTCATTGAACCATCTTTCTATTTAAAAAACAAGACTAGAGCACCCCATGGTGATGTACTAGGTTGAATGAAACCTTTATCTAAAAACTCCTGTAATTGTTTCTTTAAATATTAAAGTTCAATTTGAAGAATTCAATAAGGGGGTTTTGAAATTGGATTAGTATCAGGAACTAAGTCAATAGTAAATTCAACTTCTTGATCAGGTATAATACCAGGAGACTCATCAAGAAAAACATCAAGGTTCTCATTTACTACTTGCACATCATTAATCTGAACTATTCCTCTAGTTTCAATAATATGTGCATGATAACATTCATTTCCATCTTTAAATAGTTTCTCAGATTACTGATATGTTATCAGACATAAGGGGTCATTATTGTACACAAAATAAAAGTATTTCTGAAAAGATACCTCTTTAGCTCTATAGTTAATCTTATCATGACAAAAAGAAGTAAATACATTCTCAAAATAACATCAAAATCTAGTATTTGAAAAACAATAAGGCTTTTAAATAGATTCCTTCTACAAAAAAGGATAAGAAGGTTCTTATAATTTCGTTTTGTCTCAATATTTCCTCCTAGTGTTTGTACCATAAGTTCTAGCTTCATTTCATGATGTGGAATTCCAAATTTTCCTAAAAAAATTTCAGAAATGAAAGAATGTGTAGATCCTAAATCAAAAAAAATATTGGCATAATCTGAAAAAAAAAGTACCTGATACCACTTCATTTGATGGCCCCACACCGACTGTAGTAGTTGAAAAAGATTTCACCACACCTTTATTGTTTTGATCTGAATGGTTTCCACCTTGGGTAATCAACATTGGAAACACATTGGCATAATGCAAAAAATCATTGAAACTAAAACATCTTACAACTAGCTTTTTATTTCCTACTTGATCAACTTAATTACAATTATGAGAAATATGACTAGTCTTACGACACTAGAAGAACATCCCAGACATTAATAAAAATTCCCCAGGATTTTTTCCCACACTTATCACAAGATGAAAATTTCATTTTCTTACCTCCAGACTTCTTTGATGAATTATTTCCCTTTTCCTTCCAACTAGAACTGTTATTTTTCTTTCTCTCATGGAACACCTGATCATTAAAAAACTCTATTTCCACCTTCTCATCACATCTGAATAGTTTATCATAGATTTTGAATTCACGAGAGGCTAATTCTATTCATTATTGTGGATTCAGTCCTGAGAAAAATCTATTTATCTTAATATCAAGATCTCTGGTAAAATTTAGAGCATACCCTTCCATTCAAGTGAACTTTTCTTCGTAAGAACCCATGGAGTCATCCTCCTACCTCAATTCCAAGAATTGGTTTTGCATCCTAAGTTGAACTGCCTTATGAAAATATTTCTCATGAAACATAAATTTGAATTCTTCCCAACCAAGAGTATCAATATCTTCACTATTCCTAATATTTTTAACCATTGAACACCATTGTTATACTTCTCTCTCGAAACGATAAATAGAAAGACTAACATTTTTATTGTCTGTACAACTCAAGACATCAAAAATCTTTTCTAGTGCTTTGATCAAACCTTCAACTTGAATAGGGTTTTATAATTATCTGAATGATGGGGGATGTTGCCTCATGAAAATATCCACTGTAGACATGCTTATATAGGGTTGATCTAGTTGATCTTGTGCATGAATACCACCACCATTTATATGCTAAGTTAACTGCACCATTACTGCAAAAAATTATTTAGTTATGATTCCAACCATCTCAGAATTGCTGATTTGGAAGGTTATTCTCCTCTATATACCTTCCCAACATAGCATCCATGTTTCATCAATGGAAAAACATTCTAAACCAACACATATTAGAAGAAGAAACATTGTAATCTTTAAATTCTATATCATTTCAATTTTACCATAATGTAAAAAACATTAATTGATATTCTATTAACAAAATTCTAACTCTTAAAGTTATCTAAACGGACCTATGATAACAACTATAAGGCCCTAGACTTAAACATTACATAATATTGAATTAAGTGAATTATTCATATTGGGGATATTTTTAGGTTTAGAGATTTATAGAATTAGGTCATAATGTATACATAAGAACCTGAATATTACATGTAGACACTTCTACTCAGTATCCATTTTTTCATAAAATAAAAACTCTTAAAAGAAAATAAACATATTTAGTTCTATATTTTAAATAGAATGAATTTTACTTTATCCTATCCTTGACCCAATTACACATTAAGTCCTCTGAAAAATATTTCAAAAACTTGGGATGAGCATAAAAAAGCTCAGTAAGGGATTCACAAATAAGTAAAACTGATATATTTTCAAAACAACATGAAATCCAGAAATACTTTATCATATGTAATAATTTTCACCTTTATGAAGTAGTAAATACTATTCAGTGAATGAAAAATAATTGATTATATTTTTTAACAAAAATATTACCATAAAACCAATAGAAATAACACATAATATATGAAAGGAAAACTTGGGAAATAAACATTCTTAAATAGAATAACTATATGGTTGACTTCAAAAAATCATTCTTACAAATGGAATAGCCATACGACCGACTTCAATACCCAATGAAATGTAGGTTATAAAGTAACCACCCATCCTTAGATTATCACAAAACCACCCATCATTTTTTTATCATATAACCACCCATAAAATGTCCAAGTACCATTATATAATCAACACACAGAAAAGATTGTAAATATCAACATTTCAATCGTCAAATTTCATTTGAAATAACAAGAAATTATTTCATGAAATTGAAATAGTAAATACACTTTAAACCCCATTTTATATAAAAAATATGTAAAAGGGGTATATGATATTTATTTTCCATTTAAATACTTCACGGATTTTTTAAGGAATCCAAATATCAAATAATTCTAGCAGGAGAGGAGAGGTCGTTGTCACTGCGTACGTTAAAAAGAAACATTCCCATTTTCATTTAGTAAAACACTACGGAGAAAAATATTTCCTCAGAATTAAATTAAATTTCAAAGGGGTTTTTACACTGTATAATAGCAATTTGTGTATAAATCAAAATATTCCTCAATGAAAGGAGATTGAGACAATGTCCCTTACCTCATGTCCGACTTGACTCGATCATTATTTAATTTTCTGAATAATAAACATAAGTTAATTTCTAATTGATTCATAACATTTTTCAAGTTTTTTATTCCTTTAATATCACTTATTACCTTACAATAACAATTAGTTAATTATTTTAGTTCACATGAAACATTTTGTCGATGTTCGGAACTTGAGTAAAAAATGAACATGTTATAATTATAAATTATCCATGTGGTCACAATTCTATTATCTCTAGAATAATATTAATGATTTAGATATCATATATATCATATATATCTAGTATATATGTATTTATAATATTCCATATCATTTGGATATAGGAAATTAAATGCACCGTTCGTGGAGACTATAAGTCGTACGTACGAATGAACGTTACCTCTTTTATTTTTCAAATTTAAAGGAATGAAAAATAAATTATACATTTATATATAATAATTATATTATAATTAATATGTTTTATAGGTAACATAAATTCATTAATTCCATACTTTATACATTCCACGTATATCATGAACGAGTCATATAACTTTTAGGGGGCAGTAGTCTGTACGTCCACAAATGAAATTATCATATTTATACAACATGAAAAGCATAAAGGTATGTTATAAATGAGAATTAAAGAAAAAAAACAGATAAAATAAATAAAATAAATATAATATATTATTATATTTAAATCATAATGTCCACCATAATAGGTGGTAGGAAAATATTGAACAATCATCATTTTATGAGGTAGTAGTTCACCGTCCACAGAAACAATATGTTCTATACTCATTAGACAGAGGTGTGTGTAAGTGTAGTTAAGATCCGTCTCCTAAAAAACAAGTATATTGAGGATACTTGTTTCATTATGTAAAATAATAATAAGAAGATAATATGGAGTGGAGATGGAAAAATAATGGAATGGAACTTGACAGAATATGTTACCTCAAATCATGTAACTACATTTGATTTGAGGCTATGGGCTCTATTGAATTTCCTTATACCTAGGGTAAGGCTTCTAAGAGTAAGGAAGGGATCTTGGGGGATTATTTTGGTAGAGTATGGATGATCCAAGGGGGATTGAGGGGTGGGAGTAAGGGTTAGAGTTGGTGTCCTTTTATAAGAGGGAGGGGTACTTTATAAAATATTGAAAGTATTATTTTATTATTAATTGATTTTCGAATTCAAATAACACCAAAGTAATATATTTAGAAGATCATATGATTATGGGTAGAAATCCATCCAGTAAATGGGTTTTAGACATGTTTAGATCACAAATGTAACGTTATCTTTTAGCTTTAACCCTTAGTTAACTAATTTAACTTCTTCCATGTCTTCTTTTATATTCATACTATATGGTTAATATAGTTCTATAAAATGCCAAAAGATCCAAAAATGGATCACTAATTACATTAGTAACATAATATATTTCATTTGGCCGAATCATATATTATTAAGACGATTATATCATTTAATAAAATAGTAATTGATTAAAAAACTCATTTATGTTATTTTTTATACTATTTATATCATGATTTTTTAAAAATCTATAAGAACTTGATTAATTTGAAAAAACATATTTAATTAAAATATAACAAGTCATAATCATCCATAAAATTATTTTATGGCATAGAAAGTTAAAAAAATAAATAAATTTTAATTTTTATAATCTCATTTATTTAACTCTTTCATTAATAAGGTAATCACTACATCACAATTGTTCCATAAATAAATTCATTTATTTGATGTCTAAAAATTAAAAATAAAATACCACGATGTAGGAAATAATTTTATATTTATAATTTCAATTTATTGTATAAAATATAACTTATATAACCCAGTATAAAAATTGATTTACTAAAAGATACCTGTTTAGGTTATATTTTCCTTAACATTAAATTAAAAGTAATTAAATGTCATTTTCACACACAAGTGGATACATGGGGTCCTAAAATCGAGCCAAGGATGAACATGGTCAGAAATATCTCATAAAATAGGGTTAAGACATATGTTATATTAGTTTAATATTATTAAAATATTATTTTTTACCCTTATTTACCATATTTACCTTTTAACCATGTTAAATAAAATATTTATTGAAGTTACTATTCATAATGTATAAAAATAAAAGTTACATATTTTAAAAATTTGGAGCTCTTGATTCCAAATATGGAATCCATTTTTCTAGATTCAAAACACAAAATTTTTAAAAATTAATTTAAAACTAATTCCTATTGTCAAAACCAAAAAACATGTTTTTTAAAAATAAAACTACCAAAAGATTGACACGTGTTTATGTCAAATTTCAAAGTGAAATTACTTCAAATGACCAGAATTATATTAACTGATAAATATATAATCCAATTACACATTAAAAACAATTAAATGTACAATCTAATCATATAAATAAATTAGATTAAAAGACAGTTTTGACATAAAATGCAATATTTTTCCTTATTCATTAAAAAAGTAACTTTATAAAAAAATACAAATAATTTATCCAACATAAATTTTGATGAACTTACTATAAAGAAGAAGCTTATTTTGTCAAATGGAACATATTAATATGAAAAAAACTATATTTAAAAATTATTCTCCCTCAAAAGTCGGTAAAACTACCTTTTTAAACAATATTAGAGTATTTATGCTTAAAATTGGAATCATTCTCATTTTAAGCCTCTAAATTTTATTGGATAAATGTAAAAATATTTAACAGACATGTTTAATCATAATATTTTATGTTCTATTAATTACATCTAATACAATAGTTAGGCGTTAACTACCATTTTAAATAATCATATTTTATTTTTATTTTTCAGTATGACTCAGCCTAGTTTGCAACATGAGATTTCAGAAAAACCCATTGTTGTGTGTCAGGTACGCCATTGAACATAGCATCCCTTTAAAGTAATGTTAATATTTAATTCACAAATATTAATAAATATAAAAATGTCATATTCTTTATTTACCTGGGTTGTTCCATATATAGAAACTACTAGCTATTAAAGGATTGTATTTCATATTGCCTTATCCTTACTCTAATCCTATATCAAAAAGATATAAATTAAAAATAGTTTTATATACACTTAAAAACTACTATTACCAAATCATTAATAACCATGAACTCATATATTTCATGTATCTCAATTAATGTTATATAGGTTCAATTTTAAGCTTGTGGGGTTCTCCTAATTCTATTTAATATTAATCTTTTATACATTACACATAATAAATATCAAACCTGAGAACATATCATGTAATATGAGATATCTTCTAATGTAATCATAAGAATATGAAATATATTGATCAAAATAAAACCTTGTTGTGTTTTCACACATCATCTGGGAGATATTTCATGCAATGTGATATGGGAAACAATTCGGTCTTGAATTTATCACCCTTGTTTTTTTCAATACCTTATCAATGTATGTACTAATACAAGATCAAATAAATTAAATTGGATAATTTTCCTTGATCATGTTTCCAAAAAATTTGGCTGATAATCTAAGTCATCTATATAGATATCCTTATTCTCAATTAACTATAATACTGGTCATTTGTTTATATATGTTATGACCATATCAGTCAAGGAAAACAATGGTTCTCCCACTATACATTAGTATAGACCTAGAACTTATTCTCTCTAAAAAAATATCCTATGATCATTATTATTTAATTAATATATAAATGTATTTATGAAGCATTCATATAATATTGTAGTTATTTGGTGTCAAAAACCCTTTTGGTGTGTCATATATTCATCTTTTATAAGGTTTATTCCATGAATAGTTACCTTGACATCCAATCTCCCAAAATAATGGTAATAAAAGGTTTCTATGAATAGTATAATTCTAATTTATTTTTTTATGATATTGAATATACAATCTTGAAATACATTATTTGTAAATATTTCCTAAATACTTCAGTAACAAATCGAGCCTTATTAGCACCAGCTTATAAAATATGTGTCTAGTTTCTATAGAATAGCCACCAAAGTCTTTAGATAAATTGGATAAAATACCAAATTATGGGACTAGTGAATGATGTAGGGAATCCATCTCAATATTCATATAAACATTTCAATATTAACCTGTTTCCATTTTACATATTCCTTATAGAATTCATTATTCTTATTGAATAATATATCATCGATATTGGTTAATATAAAATGGCCTATTTGGGTTTAACGTTCTTAAACAATAAGTGTCTTATAGAAATTTAATATCACTAAAACTAGGGGGTCTATGGTTACTATTGAAACTCATGTGCATCAGGATACTTAATCACATTGATGTCAAGCCTACTCCCACTATAAAAAAAGTGTATTTTTCACTCTTATAGAAAAACATTTTGTATGGATTAAAACATTTCTATATTAAAGA
This sequence comes from Viscum album, assembly GCA_963277665.1. NCBI lineage: Eukaryota > Viridiplantae > Streptophyta > Magnoliopsida > Santalales > Viscaceae > Viscum > Viscum album. The sequence continues at coordinate 324,853,581 of OY728132.1, forward strand.
TATAATTATCCTAAGTATATATATGATGAATAAAAGAGAAGCACTTACTGTTTTATTCCATATATATTTCTAGAAAAATATAAATTTTAATGAAAAATACTTATTAAAGCATATAAAGCGGTGAGATAATGGTTTTCTCCCATATAATGAAATATATCAAACCATTAGTCAATATAGTTGACATATGGTTTGTTGTTACAATATTATATATGAAATATGTTTGGAACAGAGTCATTCATGACATAAAATACATATTAGACTCCTCGTTGATCGTCTTTGTACTATCACATAATCATTGATGTGTATATGATAATGTGATTTTGGGAGTAGCTAAACAATTTTTTAATTATCAGTGAAAAATTTATTAATATATTATCTAACAAGATCTCCTAGATGATCTTATAATTTTTTTCCAAGTGTATATATTTATCCACTTGTCATTCATAAATATTATTAATGGAGTCTCATAGTGTATCAATTTACCTCTAGATAACTCTTAGAATAGTTTTCATGATCTAGCCGAACAAACTCTAGATGTTTTGTGGATTACCTTTTTAAGGTTTATTTTTTAAAAATTATTAAGTGAATATGACATGTTATAATTTATATTTTTATCTCTATGGATTCAAAACATCCTAGGGGTTATATACTTGATAAACTATAAATTTTTCTTAACTAAGAATTATCTTAGAACAATTGGATATAAGTATTATATTTTTTATACATCATTCATTGATAAATTTTTTAATCTTTGATTCATGTTTAACCGAAAAATTTGTTAATCATTACATTCAATAAAAACATCCATTCTAGACATGGAATAATAAATGTTATTTTATTAGTTTCTGAATATTTTATCAAATTATAATAGCCCTCACCATTGGATTTAAAATATCTTATCAAGTGGATATTCTAGTGGAAATGAATCATATTTCCCTTTAAATTACCCAGAATATCTTCATACATACCACTTGAATGTAGTTATGTAGTTGGTATTTCAAATTAAATTAACATGTTGTTCCGTTATTCGTTGAGAGGACTTCCCTTTCCTAAAATAATCGACATGAATCTCCACAACACTTTCCTCAAAATGTTATTGATTAAAAAATTTTCATTACCCAAAATACAGATTTGGTTAATTCAACCCATCATTATTCTTAAGAGTCCCTAATAATTGGAATTGTCCCTAGCTATAACGAGGATGACACTTTATCTATGGTTGTATCTTGAAGAAAAATATGGTCTATGATGTCAAACATAATATTTTCTTAAGGGATTTTTTATATTTATGCATAAAAATTCTTAATTTAATCATTTACATGATTTTTAAAGTTATATTTATTTTAAATATTTATTTAATGATGTTTGATAAAATAATTTATTCATAATTAATTTATTAAATTTTTTTCTTTTTTATGATTTTAATTTTATTTAATATTTGAGAACACATTTAATTAAAAAATAAAAATTGAATCACATAAATAAATAAATATTCATGAAATAGAAAAAACTATATAATCACATGGTATAATCCTAAGCATTTACTATTGATTTTTTTATCGAGTGGATAATAAACCAACCCTCTACCTAAAGGGAATAACTTAATGAGTCAGGGTAGGCTCAATTAGCAATAATCCACCTTAAAAATATATACCAATTTGGTTGTTTTCAACTCAACATAGTCTGGTGTCATCTCTTATCATCTAGATATCCCCCATTTACATATTTTTACTCACTCTCAGGTGAAGGTAACCAAGGTTTTTGGGTTACCTAAAAGAAACAACAAACACACAAGACCATACATAAAAAAAGGAGGATGGGATGATACACACATCATCATATTTAATTTGATAATAAAACTTATCTAAAAATACATGCATTAAATAATCAAATTAAATGGAAAATAAATAAATACATAGGTTATTAATTCTCATGGTCATCCACTCATGCAACAAATACTCATTTAATCTCCCTACATTTCATTTAATTTTCTTTATTTATTAAGATAAATCTATTGAATTAATAAATTAATTGCATGATGAATTAATTAGTTATTTTTTATTTTTTAAAAATTTAAAAAGTAATTTTTATTTATATAACCCTATAATTTTCAAACATATATATTACAAATAAATAGATTAATATTCTTTAAATAACATAATGATCCACCCCAAAATCATATAGGTCCAATATCATTGGAAACTTTGAAAACATAAATAACTAGTTCATAATAGTTTTACATCATCTCCCAAATAGATATTAATAAATATCATCTTTCTAAGACATATCACACATAAATACCTTATTCAAAACCCAGGAATGATAATATAAGAACAGGTGCGATCTGATGCTCTATAATTGTAAACAATGGAGATAACAATGATCATATAAGCATAACATTAGAAAAGGGTATGAGTGAATGATAGTAAAATTTAAAAACCATACCCTACACATCATAGATCATAATATTGAGTCATGGAATACATATTAGTATTTTATAATAATAGAATCATAAAATAATCAAATAAGATGAAAAATGAAAGCATAATATAGACATTAGACATGGATTTGTGTTATACACATAAGCATATAAAATCATTTCAATAGTAGTCAGGGATACTTTCCAAGAAAATAATAGTGTAATGTTTTCAATCCCAAAACTATTATAGTAGTCAATATCCACTCCCAAGACTATAATAGTTGAAAAATTCTCTTACTGAGTTGGTTTCAATTCATAATACAGTCTTGTTTATCTCAAGTGATATCAATATTTACCTAATGCATTGGAGGGAGATATTGGTTCTACAAATAATATAATAAAAACCATACATATATGTTCCAAAATATCATAAAACATTAATAATATTATAAATAATGAAAATAAATTAGTTTAAAAAACATTTCATCAAATCATAACCTATGGAAAAGAATTAGGTTTCATAAACATTTCACCATTTCATCATATCGTAAACTTCTGAAAAGGAAAAGGCTTCATAAAAATCTTGTCATCATAAACATAAACCATCCAGGTAAAAAATAATTATGGAATCATTGGATCATACCCCATAAAATATTAAGTGAAATCAAGGCTAATTATCTTTAATAAAAGGAAATAAAATTAAAAGAATATTTAAACATTCTTAATGAAAACAAGTTTTCAATTTTTGAAATCAGTTATTAATAAAACTCATAAATTACAAAGGATTTTTTTCGTACAGAACCATGTACTATTTTAAATTAATCATCAATGAAAATATTATTCATGATGATAAGAAAATTCATTCATTCTGTATAAGCTAAAAAATCTATTTCACATTGTTGAAAAAAAACATAAAAAGTACCTCATTTGGAAAATAACAAGAAAATTCATTTCAAAAAATATTTTAAAAATCTAAAAATGGGTAATAATTAATTTAAAAATTATTATTTGAATAATAAATATCTTTATTAAAACATTTTTATAAAACATGGATATGGGTGAAAATGGTTTTAATACTGAAGACAAAAATGAAGATGATTATCCTTAAAAAACTTTTTTCGGTCTCTTGAGTACTTAAGGGGAGGAAAATGAAAGGAATCAATTCTTTTCTAAGAAATAACAATAGGATAATAAAATTAAAGATTTCATTGAGTGTTTTTTCATAATATTTCATCATCATAACTTAATAAAAAATAATCATTATAAACAATGATATTGTAACATAAAACCAATTACCTCGAGTTCACCAAGCCTAAAAGGAACTCTAACCTCATGTATAATAAATTTAAATTTATAAAAAATATATAAAAGTGTATTTTTCATAATTATATTATCCTAAATTATTCCTTTATAACATTTCAACTCCCAATTTTATCAATAATTCCTTATTAAAATTGTTATTTATAGGTGTTAACTGTTTCGTTTTTCATGTGTATTTCAGTACAATAGTTCCATTCCTTGAAATGTTTATTGGTTATATCATATAAAAAATACCAATCATGATATTAATATAATATATATTCTTTATATACATATTTATTGTCATCCATAAATTTTATAGATATAAATATTAATTAAACCATACATAGAGACAGTGATCTATACATAAACATGAACAATGTCTTCATTTTCTGAGAAGATGGAATGAAAAAAAGGTATACAATTATTCTCCTTATAAAAATAATTATCTTGTTATATATAAACATATCATATATATTCATTAAATCTATCATTACTACCTTATAAGTTAAATATAAATGAAAAAATAATCACATTTGTCTATGGGGGTGGTAGTCCACACTTACGCACAAGCGGTGTTATCATTTTCTAATGGATTGTTTGGTAAGTATATAGATGTTATATTTGATTAAAGAAGTATAATTATGTTATAAATATAATATATAAACGTTAAATGCATCATAATACTCATTTGTAAAATATGTTGATGAAAAGTGAATTATATTACTATGTGGAGATGGTAAGTCGTATGTACGCAAGAGTAATACATTCACTACTCATTTGAAAATAAATATGATATATAATGGTTCATAATAAAATTAATTCATATTTATTAGACTAAATATAAAATTTTAGGATAATACCATACATTAAGAGGTGGTAAAGAAGATAAGAAAAGAAATCTATCAATTAAAGCGATTACCACTTCTTTGAAATGGCCAATTTTGATCTCCTCTAAAGGGATCTAAGATTATTTTTTTGGCAGTTAGAAACATATAAAATTCTTATCGTGGATTTTATAACATAAATTAGGATATTATTTTAATATGGAGGGTTAAATGTGGTGTAAAGAAGTTATAGAGGAGGTTCCCATTTATAATTGATGTTATTGACATTTTTAGAATTTCTCAAAATATTATAAGATAATAAATATATTATTTACAAAAATTCCTCAAAATGGAAAATAATTTAAAGATAATGTATTATAAGGGTTTAATCAAATGAAAAAATATAAATTATACATGTTTTAGTGTTATTTTAAACCACATAATTTTTATTAAACTTGAAGAACCTTTGTGATGAATTTTTTAACAATGTTTTTGTATTTATTGACAAGTAGTTTTTTTAGTATAATTTTTTTTTCAGGAATTAGGCCTAATCCATCATAACGAGATAATCAGAATAACCAGTATTTGTTTCAAATCATCGAATCTAAATGTATTGTGTTAGAATCATCATATCCAAAAGAATCAGAGGCATAAATTGTTATTTTTTGGAAGTTTTACTCTATCGTAATCAGATAGAGAAAATAGTTGGTGAGTAAAAAGGTAGTATTGTTGCTAAAGAGTCTGGAAACAATATTATGAATTTAGGATTTAGAATTTTTTATAATTTCTAAAAAAAATAATATGATTCTTTTCTGCTCTTAATGTTCTCACAAATCATGAAAACATTCCAGATAAAATATTTTGAATAAATAGTGGAAATTTTTGAACAATTTTAGAGTTATTTTATGACTATTCCATCTTAATGGGAATTACATCCTAATAGTAATTCAATAATAATTGGAACTCCATAGTAATGGGAATTCCATCATAATGGGTATTACATCATAATGTGGATTAAATTATACTGAGATGAGAAGGAAAAAAAATTTGTATTGTGATGAAGAGGGAAAAAATTCATAATGAACTGAAGAGGAAATAAAAATCATAATGAGATAAAGAAGGAAACCGAAATCATAATGAACTGAAGAAGGAAAAATAAATTTTAATGTGCTGAAGAAGAAAACATAAATCAAAATGACATGAATAAGGAATCATAAATCATAATTACCGAGAGAAGGAAACAGAAATCATAATGATATTAAGAAGGGAAAAAGAAATCCTAATAAGATAAAATGAAAAGAATTCATAATCACTGAGAAGGATAAAAAATTCATAATAGATTATAAGGAAATAAAAATCATAATCATTGAGAAGGAAACAAAATTCTTATTCAGTTAGAAGGAAACATATTATTAATGAGACGATTATCAAGAAGTACCAAAAAGAAAATTCTAGAAGTTTTGTAAAAAGTTGAAAATGTCAAACTTGAAATTCAATTTTTCCTAAATATCATTGAAATCAATGGAGGTTTGAAGAAGTAAACTATTATGTTTAAATGTGAGTTATTTTACTAGATTTGGACATTTGAGGAAGTGGGGAATGTTTTCATGTTTCCAAATTTTTCTTTTCGATTTACCAATAAATACATTCTCAGATAATTTGTTCCTTTATAACATTTATGAAAGAGGAAAAGGTAGAGTGCTAAAGAAATCAAGTGAGAGTCATTATTATCACGAGATCTCATTAGGGGAATCAGATAGCTTAATGTCTGTTTACTAGATTGAGCGATACTGTATAGAAAATATTATATTCAATCAATCAGATTGAGTCAATCAGAATAAGGAAAATTATATTGAGAATTTAATCAATGTTTGAGTTTTGTAGATTGAGAATGGTTTTATCATACTGATATAATTGGATCCAGACTCAAAATATTGAGAGAATCTGATTTAGACTAATCGTATTGAGAAAATAACATCTAGGCTCATCATATTAGGAGAATCATATCCAAACACATCAGATTGATAAAATTAGATCCATTCAAATAAGACTAAGGATTCAGACTAAGCAATTATGGAACAGTTTCAATAAATTGTTGATTCTTTTGTTTTCTCATTTTTTTTATAATAAAACATTGTAAACTGGTGGGATCTAGTATAATCCTTCTTATCAGGAGATAAAAGGTGTCTAATAGGTGTTGGCACAAGCTGTATTCACTTAATCATAATAGGGGATTTCCATAGACCCATTGGAGTGGCTATGGTAAGGATGTGGGTTCTCACATTGAGGTGAACCATATAAATCGTTTGTGCTATACATGACTTCTTACTTTTTAATGAAATAGTATTTACTAAAAGTTGATAAGGAAATAAATCTAAATATGTTATAGGGGTAATGATTTGAAAAGTATTGAGACATATAAAAAGTGGACAACTGATTCAAACCCCCTTCTCTACTATTATTTGATCCTTTGAAACTTTAATTGGTATCAAAGGAATGGTTACATTTTTGAATCCTTATAATGGATAACATTAATTCTATTAATAGTTTAGTAATTCCTACATTTTATGAAAAAACTTATTATCGATGAAAAAATAGGATGATTTTTTAACTCATATCTCTTAGAATTAATGTTTTTTATGTTGCTACTATGGTTTTCCACATATTGAGAAAGATAATCCAATGATGTTTGTTTATAAGTCAAATATAGAGGTTGATGAAAAATATATAAATTTTATTCTCATGCCCATATGAAAAAAAATTTATTAGAAGGTGATGGGTCTCAGAACGTCAAAAAATATTCAGTACAAGCTAGAATGTGTTTTCAAAGGGAATACAAATGTTAATGAAGAAAAGATACAAATCCGGCATAGTAAGTATAAAGACTTAATAATGAGGGATGAAGAAACAATTGATGAATAATTCAGTAGATTAAATGAATATTTTTTTCAATATCTGAGGATTCTGAGATGTCTTATAAGATTCTACAATTTTGAAGAAACTCATGAGAAACTTTCTGGATATGGTTGATTCTAACATTTCTTCATTCAATGACATGGATCATTTATCTCTTGATGAATTTAATACCTTTCTTGTAGATTATGAAATAAGGAAATCTCTAATGATTAAAAGGAATATAAAAGGTGAAATTTCTTTTGAATCTTTGAGAATGTTTAAAAATCAAGATGTTGAAGATTTTAACCCTTGTGACTCTGAAGATAAATAGAATGACGAGTTAAATGAAAAAACCCATGTCTCTTATATCTAAGAACTATAAAATAGAAATATTAATGTATAAAGGAAAAATTACTCTCAAAATTTTTTAGTGTGGTGGAATTAAACACTTTTCAATGAATTTCCCTAAGAATAAATTTAGAGAATATGGAGATGATTCTGATAGAATCCTCGATTGAATAAGTGGAACAAAAAATGATAAAGAATAAAATTATTTCAATAGATACAATAATAAGATTACTAGAAAAAAAATATTTTGAGTAAGAATGTTAAATAGAACTCAACTGACACTAATTATTCTAAAAATGAGAGTTCAAAAAAATTTAGAACACTTATTGAAGGTTTTGAGAAAACCAAAGATTCCTCATAGTGAGAAGAAGGTGGTATAGAATCTTGTAGAGAGTATCAACTCAAAACAGAATTTGGTGCATGTTATAAGACAAAAAACCATCAGTAATGAATTTTAAAAAATGAATAAATATTTTTATGAAGTTTTAGATGGGTGAAAAGGATTCATCAAGTATGAGGATGAATACATTAAAAATATTTTAAGTTAAACATTTAGAATTGGTTAACAAGAAACTATGTTGGAAGATATTAGTAAGAATAAGGATTATAAGGAAAAATAATTTAAAATATTTTAATATAAATTTCTTGATTCCAAAAGTAATGTGAGAAATATGAATGAAAACATAAACAATTATTCATAATTAAAAGTCGAGACTACTAAAGATACTGAGAAGGCCCAATATGAGAATCTGTTGAAATGTTTTCTTACCAAAAATAAGGTTTCAGCTGATTATTTTAACATTTAATGTTCCAAAAAAATATTGGAAAATCATGGGTATAAAATTGATATGTTAGACATATAAAATATATAAAATTAGAAAAATCAATCAAAATAAAATATGTTCCACATCCTGAGTATTTTTGATATGAAAGAAGTTACCGACTTCAAAAAAGATTCTATAAAGAATGATCTTTCTTAAATGGAAAAATAAGATCATATATGTATTTCTGGTGTTGTGGAATCTATGGGAAAATGCCATATAATGTTCTCAACAACATATCTCTGCCTGGAACAATATTTGAGCTAAGTGGAAGAAATAGTGTATGTATAATGAGTAACATTCCTAGGCTATATAAAGTTGAAGAAGTGAATTCAAAAGATATTATAAACATTCCAAAAAATAAATTTGAATTCTTGGAAGAATTTTGTGGAATATGTGATCAAGCTATTCGTCATGAAAAAATATTTATGGCACTCTTTCCCAAACATATTTCTTATGATAGAAATGAAAATAATGTTAAAAAGAAGAAATTTGAGGAAATAATTTTTTTGTGGATACAACGTTGAAAGCAAGTAAAAGTAATAATACATGGATATGTGATAGCTGTTTCTATTCACATATGAAAGGTGACATTAAAATATTGAAACACGTTGAAAGTCATGATGGAGGACCATTTACCTTTTGTGATGATAGTTCCCTAAAATCATAGGATTTGTACGACTGACATTGAATCCAAAAGGTTAAAATCTAAGGAATTTTTATTTCCTAATTACATATGACATAACTTACTTAGTGTAATTCAATATTGTGATGATAAAATATATTTTGTTTACAGAAAATATTTGTGTATCATCAAATGTGTGAAATATGGAAAATCCATTATAAAATGATAAAGAACCATTGAGAATCTCTTCTAAATAGAAGAATTCAATAACTAATGTTACTTGTGTATGGAATATGAAAACAAATTGGGGAACAGAAGACATGGGCTTCTTGGATATAAAAATATGAAAAAAAATTATAGTGTTTATGTCATTAAAAACTTCCCATAATTGAATAGAAGATATGAAATTGTTTTTGTAACATGTCAAAAAGGTAAAATGACTAACAAAAGTCATAAAAGATTTGAGATTCAATCTAACAGACCACATGATATTATTCATTCCAATTTATTTGGGTCTATGAGATATCAATAAACAAAAATAGATTTATACTTTATCACTTTTATCAATGATTTCACTCGGATAAAAAACATCATGTCTATAAATCAACCGTTATAGGATATTGAAATGTTCAAACTCTTCAGAAAAGATATTGAGAAAGAAAATGGGTTTCTATATATAAGTTGAGAAAAGATAATGGTACCAAATTAAAAAACTATACTTTTGAAATTTATCTATGAAATCATGGTATTAAACAATAGTATAGTGCTCCCTATACTCAACAACAAAATGGAGTAGCAGAAAGAAAGAATACATGTTTGGGGAAAATGGGAATAAGTATGTTAGCATAATATAAAATTTTAAAATTCTTTTAGAGATAAGCTATTAGTACTACAATACATGTTCAAAATGAATTCTTGTTGAGATTGGAAACTATCATGACTCCTTATAAAATTATTTATAACATAATAACTTTATTTAAATACTTCAAAAAATGTAGAAGTCCATGTTTTCTCAAAATAGAAAATTTGGATTTGGAAAATTATGATGAGAAAGTTAAGGAACGAATTTTTTTGGGTTATTCACCAAATGAAATAAGTTAAAACTGCTGGAAAAAACATTTACAAAATTTGGTGAACTCATATGATGTGCAGGTTGTAACGCCCCGACCCCAGTTACCCAGAGTCGGTGCATTAATTACATAACATTGGCATGATCATGAGAAAGATCAAGTCTCGAAAGACCGATTAGTTTAGTAGCCTTGGCATAACTAGATACATCCATAAATTTTTACATTACATCAAAAAAAACATCTTGTCTTCATATCCCCTCATACTATCCCTGCAGGTCATTCATAATTACTTCTTCATAATCTTGGGAAAAAAATAAAACATTGAAAGGGGTGAGCTCATATGCTCAGTAAGGATAACATTATAGCAGAAGCTTTCATAAATAAGCATAAACACTCAAGGCAATATATAAATAAAACAAAAGCCTTTTAAACTTGAACTTCAGCATAAAATTGAAAAGGTAAAATGAAATAATTCCATTTACTTACTCACATGGATATTCTACTAGTCGAATGATCACATGCAATATCAATATCCACTTTCATAATGATGGAATGCATAATGCCAGACTATCATAACCACATAGCCAAGGCCTCATGCCAAGACTACAAATAAGATTTTGCCAAGGGCTTGTGCCAAGACACTAGTTTGTCTCATGAGACCTACCGATGCATCGAGGAGCTATAGCGGGCTCCACCCGTCACTTATTAAGTCCAATACATTCCTCATATGAATAGGTTTAAGCATAAAATAAACATTCGTATTAAAACTAGCATACGAAATGTCAATACTTTAACCACAAACCATGAATGGTATAAAAATAGAACATCCACAGTCAAACATAACTCATTTGATACAATATGGAAGATTTTATTGTATCACATTAACCTCAATCATGAATAATGAAGGATGTTGACATAGATGAAAATAATCATCAAAACTATTTGAGGGAAATATCCCCCTTTTCTTGAAATCATTTAAAAGTCACACTATTTGTCAAGAAGCCATTTAAAAATAGATTTTTGAATCAATGTGTCCCATATCACTTTGAAACTTTTAAAAGGAGTTTTGATTTCTAAACTTTAATGTCCATATAAATAAATCCTTAAAACCATTTTTAAAACATGGACATTAATGAGAAAGGTTTAGATGAATAAGTCTTTAAAACATTTAAAAATGGTATTTTAGTTAGAGATTCTAACCAAAAGAGACACCTGAATACAAATAATTGAGGCAATCAAAACATTGTAATATCATGAGAATAAAGGGAATCATGATATACTATGTCAAAGTACATTATATACACCACATAAAAGTGATTTGGTGTATATCAACAAAGAAGTCTCAATGGAATGTAAATTGAGATGAAATCTCTCATAAAGGCTGTATCCTTAGGTTAAGGATAAATCAATGACATAATTATGTGTGACAAATATAAATACACTAAATATGATTGGATATTTAGTGTAAACCAATCATAGGATATTCACACATATTCTTGTAAAAACAACACCAACGAATTGGATGCTTAACTCAACAAATGGTGAATTACTCTTATCAAATTCATATCAATGACTTGAGAATTATCAATGGAGTGATAATGTGTATCAAAAGTATATCCAAAGGAAGGGGAGTGGAAATTATTACATAAGAAAATGAATAGAGATTCCACACATAATCTCGGAGTAAAATAATCAATAGAGTTTGCATAAATCCGAATAAATGGAAATTGGAATTTCAAATTCCCTTATCGATTTGGTAACTTATGAAACATGAACCCATGAAAGAAGGATAACACAATTATGATGTAAATATACATGAGTTAAAGTATATTACACAATGAATACAAACATGGGCAGCACACACACCACATGCAATAAATAAGTGGTGAATAATGGAATTCTCACGAAATTAAGATTGAGATAAGAAACTCTTTACCACGTTAATCAACTGAGTCGTATGGACAAAAGATAATAACCACAAAATGATTTACAGAATAACATGAATATAAATAGAATCATGATAATATATATCAAATGGCAGTACACAATACACCACTTTCAATAATTTAGTGGCGAACAATGGAAATCTCACGGAATTGAAAGTGAGATAAGAAAATCCCTTACATGTACTTTTTCCTTGGTCGATGGTAGGTTTACCTCCTGTATAATGCTGAAATAATTGTTATTGAATAATACAAGAATCATTTACTTTAATATGATTTCATATATGATCTTTTAACATTGATTTGTTAATAATATCTTAGAATTATCGTCATTTCGGGTGTTAACGGGTTCATTTTACTTTATATTCTTTGTTATGTGAGCCATATTCGTTATTAATGGGATGTATATCATTCATATCCAGAATGATATCAAGTACTTAGATACTATTTTTAAATCATCAAATTATAATTATACTTGAATGGATATTATGGACAATGAATCTCATCGCGTTCGTGGAGACGGCAGTCCGTACGTACGCACGAACGCTACTTCCATTTAATTTTTCATTTTAAAAGAATTGAATCCAAATGATACATAGGTATATTATTATTCCAGTATAATATTATATTTTATATATGTTACTTATGTTCATTAACACCATTCTTTAAACGTTCCATGTGTGGTATGAATGAGTCATATCATTTTAAGGGGGCGGTAGTCCGCACTTCCTCAAATGAAATTATCGTATGTATATACAACATGAAACGAATAATGGTATGAAATAAAATGGAATTAAAGAAGCTTATATATAAAATATGTATCATTAATATCACACTTAATTACAGTGCCATCATAATGGCCACCATGAGAGGCGGTAAGATGTATTTGAACAATCATCGTTTCATGAGGCGTTAGTTTGCCATTCACAGAAACATTATGTTCATCATCCATTAGATGGAGTTGTGTGTATGTGTAGTTCGAATCCTTCTTATAAAAAAATCCTAGTATATTGAGGATACTTTTTTTGTTGCAAAAGAAAGGAAATAAAAAGATTTTGGGGGTCGGAGAAGCAAAATAAATGAAAATAATTTAAGAGAAATCGTTACCTTTAATTTAGGTAACTCACTTTGGTTGGAACCAAAGGACTTCTTGAAATGCTTTCTGCCTAAGGGGAAGCTTCAAGGAGGAGGAGAGGGATGTGGGGAGCTTTTTTGGGCAGAGTTTGGACGATCCAAGTGGCTTGAGAGGTGTGAGGAATGAGTAGAAGTGGTCTCCTTTTATAAGGGAGAGGAGGGGCTCTTTAGGAAAGAGTGAAAGTATTACTTTATAATATAATTAAATTCGGTTTATAATGGTCCAAAAATAATTGAGGTCAAAGATAAGATGACTAATATTCTATATAAAATCAACCAATAAGAATTGGACAGGTTTTAGATAATATTTTAATCATTATAATCTTATTTATTTAAATGATTTATTAATGAGGTAAACATTCCATCATTATTGTGTCATTAATAATTTAAATTATTTGATGTCTAAAAATTATAAATAAAATATCATTATGTAGGAAATCCTTTTATATTTCTAATGAGTATTTATAATCGAAAATCCAACATGTATAACCCTATGTAAAAATTGTTCTTCTAAAAGATGTAAGCTTATGCCATTTTTATTTTTATTTTAACTTTATTAATATAATGTGTCCCTACCACATACAAGTGGCTCCAAGGGGTCCCCAAATCGACCCAAGGATGCCCTTGGTCGGGTATGTGTCTACCAATAAGGTTAGGACACGTTTTAGGGTAATTTTGTATTATTATAATATTATTTTTTAACCCTTATTTACCGGATTTACCCTTAACCATGGTAAATAAAATATTTACCACAGTAATTATTCAAAATGTCTAAAAATAAAAGTTACCTATTTACAAAATTTGGACATCCTGATTCCAAATATGGAATCCATTTTTCTAAATTCAAAACACAGAAGTGGCAGAAATTAATTTAAAATTAATTCCCGCTGTCAAAACAAAAAGCGTGTTTTTAAGAGGTAATAACTATCAAAAGATTGACACTTGTTTATGTTCGGTTTAATTGTAAAATTATGTCCAATGACCAACATTATATTAAATGGTAAAAATATATTCTAAATATACTTTAAAACCACTCAAATTCAAAATTTATCACTATTAATTATTTTGATTAAAAAAGTTGTTTTTAATTAAAATTTAGTAATTTTCACTATTCATCAAAATATGAAAGTTATCCGAAAAGTATCAAAATCTCACCTTAGGCTAAATTCGATATTCCGAATCCAAAAATGAAGTCCATTTTAAAATATAAAATATTCATGATTTCAAAATTTAGGTATTACTATTCATAAAAGGCTAGTTTGATTAGTTGTGGCGTGTGTTAAAACTCAAGGTCGCGTACAACAAACGCTACTATTTTATTCAAAGGAAAGCGTACCGTGGAAGCTTGGGATGTTTCATTTTAAATTTTTTGATGTCCCAATTTATTCAGATAGTTTAAAATATTTTATTTAAAAAGGTTTCACTATTAGAAGTTGATAAAAGTGCAATACTGAAAATGAATCTGTTCTTGCATTGTGACTAAGAAACTCATAATAGGGATTCTAAAATTATAAGGATTATATAAAGTTCAAAATGTAGTTAATACTATTCATAACCTCTTTTAATGGATTTTTTTTACGTCATGGTGTGATTGAACTTGGTTTTGCGTGTAGTGCAAGTTATTGAATTATTTTTAAGAAATAACTCACTATGAAATCCTAGGGTGTTACATTCTCCCCTCCTTCAATAAATTGTGTCCTCGCAATTTGAAATTGTTCTTCGAAAATAAAAGGATGAAAGTAGAAAATATATTTGTGGGAAAACCCACATCGGAAATTGGGTTACTAAAATTTAGTCTTAATATAAGGAAAAAAGAAATGAAAGGGTCACCACCAAATTATGATCTCGATTAGGAGAACATTGGTGGAAATTAGAGACATATATTTGGAGGAAAAACGTAAATATTTATAGGTAGTGATTGAGGTCATCAATCAAAAACAAGTATAAAATTGAGGTCCTTAAACTCATCAATCTATGATGATTTGAAATACCATCGGTCCAAGAAAACATAGGGTATTGGGATAACACATTTTTGACGTTTCAAAATATCTTAGTTGAAATCCCACATTGAAAAATGAATTAATGAGGCCTCTATTTAAAATAAAGAGTGGAAGGTATGAAGATTACCAAAAATAACACATACTAGGGTTCCATGTAGGAAAATATGGATATGGAAGAGAAATCTAACCATCAATTATCTGATGGAGAGTGGTAGAGAACATGGCTATGAAAAGGCCAACAATCCCAAAGCCATAAATTAGTGATGATTTAATGTACCATCTAGGACAACATTTTTTTAAAGTTAAATTACATAAGGAATAGGAATTCATTTATGATATTGACTAAGAACATTATGAGATATACTTAAATTTTAAGTAGATTTTCATTCTTTAATAAATTTCCACCACTAACTCAATTTTTTTTAAATGATGAGTATTCAAGAAGACTTGGTCACACTGGAAGAACTAGAATAAACTTCTATAGAATCACATGATCCATGTAGGATAAACCATATATTTACATTGTCTTTGAAGATTAATCAAAACCAAAATGGTTAGGGAATGATCTAATGATCCCCCAAAAGGATATTCATTGAGATAAATATGCACTAATCTTAATTTCTAAAATTAAACCAACAATACCCCAAAGTTAAATAAATACCATTCAATAACGAATTGTCCTTACAATCCTTTAATATAATCCAAACTAATATTGAAACCCAAAACATAGAAGAATTTGATTATGTAGTCTCCCATGTTACATTGTATCTCCAAATGACATCAAATACTCTTAAAGTCACATACTTAAAAGTAATTAACATCATCACATATTCTCTGTTATAGGTTAATCATTTCCATAAATAACCCAAATCACTATAAATCATCAATAAAAACATAGATAAAAATCCACCATTACTCTACAAATGAAACCTCATTGTATTCTATTTTCCTTGGGCATATAGTGTTCCTAACAAAATGAACATCTTCCGAAATAACATTTATCACTTAATCACCAAATCATTTTCCTATACCAAGGGTATTCATTTGATAAGACATAAGAACCCAAATCATCTTATTATTGATCAATAAAATCATTTAACAAAAAAAAATAGTCACACTAACCAGGGACTTCACGTAGTCCAGTGGTAGGCGATACATCCCAATCGCACTTTGGTTGTGGGTTCGATTCCCACAGCTTTGTCCGACGCGATGGGTTGTCACACGGTCTACGTGTTGTCCTTTTTCAAAAACTATATTTTATAATATTACCAAAATGAGATAAATTCCTCAAAATAACATAATTTAACCACAAATGTTATATCATACTTTGCATTTTCATCCCAAATTATAATAACTTATCATTTTCTCAAACCCCAATGATCATATAAAACCAAATGGTTATTTATACCTATATCCACAAGAGAAGAGACAATTCTTCCTCAAATATCATTCTCACATGGCAAACTGCGGGGTTACAAATACAAGAGAAAATTATTCCAAAGTAAACCCATCAACAAGGAGTGCTAATACTTTTTTAAATTTTTCTCCAACCATTTATTTCCACATAGCTTCTTCTTTGACCAAGAAAATATCCTATAGAATAGGACATTCACTCGGGTAATGGCCAGGTCCCCTACATTTACGGCCAATGACTGTAAATGGACTGTTGGGACCATTTTTATCTTCTTCCATAGTACTCTTCATTTTTATTCGGCAATTCTTCACTTTATGTCCTTCCTTCCCGCACGTAAAACATTTCGTTGTCCCATTGAGACACTTTCCTGGGTGTCTCTTTCCACATTTCCTGCATGATGAAAATTGAGTTTTCTTTTCTCCATGGTCTCCATTGCTGGAGATCTTATCATTCATCACCTTTCTCTTCCTTGTTGAGTCTGGGAGTTGGTTAATATATATGTTGTTGATCATATTTTTGGAAAACTGATTTGGCATAAAGAAGATATCTTTTACGCCTATCAACATTCCATTTTGTTTCTCATCACCACCACTGTTCCCACCTTGTACATCATTCTCAAAGTCACTATGACTTCCATGGAATCCAGCCATTGACTAAAACCAGAAAGCATTGTGTGAGTAATAGTAGTTGTAAAATTATTTAGAGATTAAAATGTCACCATATTCTCAATTTGAAACATATTAGGATTAACCAAGGTCATTTACTCTCATCTTATGTATATATTACTTAAATCGGTTTGTAAAGAAAATGTAAATTATCCTAAGCATATCCCCCGGGAGTGTCGTAACCAAGAGTGCAGCAAGGCCCGTTGTCGTTCACCAGTTCCCGTTCGAGTCTAGCTCAAAGCGGTGTTTTCGGGTTTTACCCCTAGGTACATCTGTGCCAGAGCCGCCTCTACCTGCTCGTATCCAGACAGGGATGTATTTCTCGGAAAACTCACAAAATCTCTACAATACCAAAATTCTAGGAAGTTCTTTTATACTAATCCTCAAAGTTCATCTTAGGTCTACATGCTCTAATCAGAGTTTATCTAAATCTAGCTACCAAGGTTTGTACTAAACTTCCTCTGATACCAACTGTTACGCCCCGACCCCAGTTACCCAGAGTCGGTGCATTAATTACATAACATTGGCATGATCACGAGAAAGATCAAGTCTCGAAAGACCGATTATTTTAGTAGCCTTGGAATAACTAGATACATCCATAAATTTTTACATTACATCAAAAAAAACATCTTGTCTTCATATCCCCTCATACTATCCCTGCAGGTCATTCATAATTACTTCTTCATAATCCTGGGAAAAAAATAAAACATTGAAAGGGGTGAGCTCAGATGCTCAGTAAGGATAACATTATAGCAGAAGCTTTCATAAATAAGCATAAACACTTAAGGAAATTTATAACTAAAACAAAAGCCTTTTAAACTTGAACTTCAGCATAAAATGGAAAAGGTAAAATGAAATAATGCCATTTACTTACTCACATGGATATTCTACTAGTCGAATGATCACATGCAATATCAATATCCACTTTCATAATGATGGAATGCATAATGCCAGACTATTATAACCACATAGCCAAGGCCTCATGCCAAGACTACAAATAAGATTTTGCCAAGACCTTGTGCCAAGACACTAGTTTGTCTCATGAGACCTACTGATGCATCGAGGAGCTATAGCGGGCTCCACCCGTCACTTATTAAGTCCAATGCATTCCTCATATGAATAGGTTTAAGCATAAAATAAACATTCGTATTAAAACTAGCATACGAAATGTCAATACTTTAACCACAAACCATGAATGGTATAAAAATAGAACATCCACAGTCAAACATAACTCATTTGATACAATATGGAAGATTTTATTGTATCACATTAACCTCAATCATGAATAATTAAGGATGTTGACATAGATGAAAATAATCATCAAAACTATTTGAGGGAAATATCCCCCTTTTCTTGAAATCATTTAAAAGTCACACTATTTGTCAAGAAGCCATTTAAAAATAGATTTTTGAATCAAAGTGTCCCATACCACTTTGAAACTTTTAAAAGGAGTTTTGATTTCTAAACTTTAATGTCCATATAAATAAATCCTTAAAACCATTTTTAAAACATGGACATTAATGAGAAAGGTTTAGATGAATAAGTCTTTAAAACATTTAAAAATGGTATTTTAGTTAGAGATTCTAACCAAAAGAGACACTTGAATACAAATAATTGAGGTAATAAAAACTTTGTAATATCATGAGAATAAAGGGAATCATGATATACTATGTCAAAGTACATTATATACACCACATAAATGTGATTTGGTGTATATCAACAAAGAAGTCTCAATGGAATGTAAATTGAGATGAAATCTCTCATAAAGGCTGTATCCTTAGGTTAAGGATAAATCAATGACATAATTATGTGTGAAAAATATAAATACAGTAAATATGATTGGATATTTAGTGTAAACCAATCATAGGATATTCACACATATTCTTGTAAAAACAACACCAACGAATTGGATGTTTAACTCAACAAATGGTGAATTACTCTTATCAAATTCATATCAATGACTTGAGAATTATCAATGGAGTGATTATGTGTATCAAAAGTATATCCACAGGAAGGGTAGTGGAAATTATTACATAAGAAAATGAATAGAGATTCCACACATAATCTCGGAGTAAAATAATCAATGGAGTTTGCATAAAGCCGAATAAATGGAAATTGGAATTTCAAATTCCCTTATCGATTTGGTAACTTATGAAACATGAACCCATGAAAGAAGGATGACACAATGATGATGTAAATATACATGAATTAAAGTATATTACACAATGAATACAAACATGGGCAGCACACACACCACATGCAATAAATAAGTGGTGAATAATGGAATTCTCACGAAATTAAGTGTGAGATAAGAAACTCCTTACCACGTTAATCAACTGAGTCATATGGACAAAAGTTAATAACCACAAAATGATTTACAGAATAACATGAATATAAATAGAATCATGATAATATATATCAAATGGCAGTACACAATACACCACTTTCAATAATTTAGTGGCGAACAATGGAAATCTCACGGAATTGAAAGTGAGATAAGAAAATCCCTTACATGTACTTTTTCCTTGGTCGATGGTAGGTTTACCTCCTGTATAATGGTGAAATAATTGTTATTGAATAATAAAAGAATCATTTACTTTAATATGATATCATATATGATCTTTTAACATTGATTTGTTAATAATATCTTAGAATTATCGTCATTTCGGGTGTTAACGGGTTCATTTTACTTTATATTCTTTGTTATGTGAGCCATATTTGTTATTAATGGGATGTATATAATTCATATACAGAATGATATCAAGTCCTTAGATACTATTTTTAAATCATCAAATTATAATTATACTTGAATGGATATGATGGACAATGAATCTCATCGCGTTCGTGGAGACGGTAGTCCGTACGTACGCACGAACGCTACTTCCATTTAATTTTTCATTTTAAAAGAATTGAATCCAAATGATACATAGGTATATAATTATTCCAGTATAATATTATATTTTATATATGTTACTTATGTTCATTAACACCATTCTTTATACGTTCCATGTGTGGTATGAACGAGTCATATCATTTTAAGGGGGCGGTAGTCCGCACTTCCTCAAATGAAATTATCGTATGTATATACAACATGAAACGAATAATGGTATGAAATAAAATGGAATTACAGAAGCTTATATATAAAATATGTATCATTAATATCACACTTAATTACAGTTCCATCATAATGGCCACCATGAGAGGCGGTAAGATGTATTTGAACAATCATCGATTCGTGAGGCGTTAGTTTTCCATTCACAGAAACATTATGTTCATCATCCATTAGATGGAGGTGTGTGTATGTGCAGTTCGAATACATCTTATAAAAACATCCTAGTTTATTTAGGATACTTATTTTGTTGCAAAAGAAAGGAAATAAAAAGAGTTTGGGGGTTGGAGAAGCAAAATAAATGAAAATAATTTAGGAGAAATCATTACCTTTAATTTAGGTAACTCACTTTGGTTGGAACCAAAGGACTTCTTGAAATGCTTTCTGCCTAAGGGGAAGCTTCAAGGAGGAGTAGAGGTATGTGGGGAGCTTATTTGGGCAGAGTTTGGACGATCCAAGTGGCTTGAGAGGTGTGATGAATGAGTAGAAGTGGTCTCCTTTTATAAGGGAGAGGAGGGGCTCTTTAGGAAAGAGTGAAAGTATTACTTTATAATATAATTAAATTCGGTTTATAATGGTCCAA
Organism: Viscum album; assembly: GCA_963277665.1. Classification (NCBI taxonomy): domain Eukaryota; kingdom Viridiplantae; phylum Streptophyta; class Magnoliopsida; order Santalales; family Viscaceae; genus Viscum; species Viscum album. The sequence continues at coordinate 324,874,733 of OY728132.1, forward strand.
AAATAATTGAGGTCGAAGATAAGATGACTCATATTCTAAATAAAATCAACCAATAAGAATTTGACAGGTCTTAGATAATATTTTAATCATTATAATCTTATTTATTTAAATGATCTATTAATGAGGTAAACATTGCATCATTATTGTGTCATTAATAATTTAAATTATTTGATGTCTAAAAATTATAAATAAAATATCATTATGTAGGAAATATTTTTAGCTTTCTAATTAATATTTATAATCGAAAATCCAACATGTATAACCCTATGTAAAAATTGTTCTTCTAAAAGATGTAAGCTTATGCCATTTTTATTTTTATTTTAACTTTATTAATATAATGTGTCCCTACCACATACAAGTGGCTCCAAGGGGTCCCCAAATCGACCCAAGGATGCCCTTGGTCGGGTATGTGTCCACCAATAAGGTTAGGACACGTTTTAGGGTAATTTTGTATTATTATAATATTATTTTTTAACCCTTATTTACCGGATTTACCCTTAACCATGGTAAATAAAATATTTACCACAGTAATTATTCAAAATGTCTAAAAATAAAAGTTACCTATTTACACAATTTGGACATCCTGATTCCAAATATGGAATCCATTTTTATAAATTCAAAACACATAAGTGGCAGAAATTAATTTTAAATTAATTCCCGCTGTCAAAATAAAAAGCGTGTTTTTAAGAGGTAATAACTATCAAAAGATTGACACTTGTTTATGTTCGGTTTAATTGTAAAATTATGTCCAATGACCAACATTATATTAAATGGTAAAAATATATTCTAAATATACTTTAAAACCACTCAAATTCACAATTTATCACTATTAATTATTTTGATTAAAAAAGTTGTTTTTAATTAAAATTTAGTAATTTTCACTATTCATCAAAATATGAAAGTTATCCGAAAAGTACCAAAATCTCACCTTAGGCTAAATTCGATATTCCGAATCCAAAAATGAAGTCCATTTTAAAATATAAAATATATATGATTTCAAAATTTAGGTATTACTATTCATAAAAGGCTAGTTTGATTGGTTGTGGCGTGTGTTAAAACTCAAGGTTGCGTACAACACACGCTACTATTTTATTCAAAGGAAAGCGTACCGTGGAAGCTTGGGATGTTTCATTTTAAATTTTTTGATGTCCCAATTTATTCAGACAGTTTAAAATATTTTATTTAAAAAGGTTTCACTATTAGAAGTTGATAAAAGTGCAATACTGAAAATGAATCTGTTCTTGCATTGTGACTAAGAAACTCATAATAGGGATTCTAAAATTATAAGGATTATATAAAGTTCAAAATGTAGTTAATACTATTCATAACCTCTTTTGATGGCTTTTTTTTGTACGTCATGGTGTGATTGAACTCGGTGTTGCGTGTAGTGCAAGTTATTGAATTATTTTTAAGAAATAACACACTATGAAATCCTGGGGTGTTACACAGGTAATTGAAAATAAATGTTCCTTCACAAAAGTTGTTGAGAATACTGCGGTAGATAAACTGGATAATTACAATAATAGTGAAAGTAATTCAAAATATCTTTATCAAGATTCAAAGGAATCATGTTATGATGATATTTTAGCTGGGAAAGAAACTTTGAAATTTAATATGATACCAAAATATTTTAAATATGAAAATATTATTGGAAATTAGAAGGATTTAGTTCAATAAAAAAGGAAGTTGAGCTTATAGAATCAGTCTTCACTTTTCTCAAAATTTGAACCAGAATTAGTTTCTGATCCTATTCAACAAAAATAATGGGTCTATTCCATGAATAAAGAGTTAGACAAAATTGAGAAGAAAAACAAATTAAAACTTGGTTCATGATCAGTAAATATAAATGCTATTGAAACAAAGCAGGTTTACAAAAAAATTTACCAGGGAAAGTTTCAAGGAAAGAAGCCAGGATTGTTTGTAAAGGCTTTGCACAGGTGGAAGGTGTGGATTTTGAAGAAACATTTCCCCAGTTGTAAGATTAGAAACTATTATAATGTCTTTTTCATTGGACACACATTGTAATTACAGTTTTTATCATATGGATGTAAAATCATCTTTCTTATATGGTGAGATTGAGGAATAATTTTACATGGAACAACCTTGTGTGATTACACTTGATGAGGATGAAAAATAGATTATATATTTAAGTAATATTTGTATGGGCTGAAATAAGATCCACAAGATTGGTATTCAAAACATGAAAACTATTTGAGAATGATGTAATTTTCTAAATAAAAAGTATATATCAAATTATACGTGAAATATTTTGACTTCAAATATCTAATTCAAATTGTTTGTGTGGTTGATTTTATTTTTTCTAGGGATAGAGAATATGTTTGTAATGAATTTTTTATGGAAATGAAGTTGAATTTTTAAATTTCTATTTTAGTATAATTAAATTTCTTCTTTGGATTCCAGTTCAACAAAAGAAAAAAATAACTTTTCTTTTATCATGAAAAGTGTGCCAAGGAACTTTTAAAAGAGGTTTGGGATAGCATAATCCAATGAAATTTCAACTCCTATTTCAATTACCACAATGTTGAGTACAGATGAATTTGCAATAGTTTGAATCATAAAGTCTTTCCGAAGAAATAGACAATATTTTTAGCTTTCATCTTTAAGGTCTAATATTGTATATGGTTTGAGTTTTCATGCCATGTATCAAAGTAATCCAAAATAAACAAATATATTTGTAGTAAAAATAATTATGAGATATTTAAATGGAACAACATCACATGGGTTGTTATACAAAATAAGTTGTGATATGAAGTTTCATGTTTTTACTGATGCCGACTATGCTGGAGATTGCAATGGTAGAAAATAAATCTCATGAGGAACATTTTTCTTGGGTTAATGTTGTGTGAGTTGGAGTATTTAGAAAAAAAGTAAATGTAACTTTGAGTACACCTGAATCCGAATATGTTCCCGATACTCAAGCTTGTACTCAAATGTTGTGGATGAAATTTCAGATAAAATATTTGAATGTAAATGTTTCTAAACCATTGAAGACCCTTTGTGATAATCATTGTTCAGTTTATCTTTCAAATAATCTCATCAAACATTCTAGATCAATACACATTAATATAAAGTTTCAATTTATAAAAGAGAAATCTGATGATGGAGATCTTTTTCTATAAAACATTTCAACAATGTATCAGGTTTATGATGTCAATAATAGATGTAATTTAAAAATAATTTTTTGTGTAATTGGTTCTACAACTTCATGTTCAGCCTCCTCTCATGTCTTCCAAAACCTAATAAGGAAGAATCCCCACCGTGATTTGGATTTTGTTGAAAAAGGGGGAGAGAATGTAATTACTTCATAATTTGTAAAAAGTTTTTACTTATTTCTATTAAATGAACTTGATGTTGTGGTTATAAGAAAATGGGTGAGAGAAAAAGAAAATTGAGAGAAAAATAAAAGTTAGAGAAAAATAAAAGTAAGATAAAAAAATTTTGGAGCTGAAAATATAAAAGTGAGGGTGAGATTATCATTACAGGGACAAAAATGTTTCTTTCCACCGAGATATGTTACTCTTTAAAAAATATTTCATTATCCAGTTGTGTGGTATCATGACACTCTCTTTTGAGAAAGTTTATCTTCTAATGAATGTAAAAAAAACACGAATTGTTTACAGTGGTTGAGTTGTGAAAAAATAAAATAAGTGATGGAAAATTTTTTCAAAAGGGTTTTCAAAAAACCAATGGGGGACTGAAGAACCTATGTGATGAATTATTTAGAAAAATATATATATTGGTAGAAAACTGATTTTTTTGTATAATAAAGTTTTTTTTAGGAATAGGAACCAGTCCATTGTAATGAGATAATAGGATTGACTAACATAATTTTTATATCATCAAATCCATCTATATTGTATTTGGATCATCGAATCCCAATGAATCATAGTAAAAAAATTGTTTGTTGGAAGATTTCCTTTGTTGTAATCAGATGAATACAATAGTTTTTGAGTGGAGAAGTCACATTTTTTTTAATATTTTTGAAATTAGATTATAAATTCAGTAGTTAAAAAGTTTTTAAACATTATTAACAAAATCATATGATGCTTTTTTGGTCTTAAAGTTCTCAAAAATCATAAAAACATTCCTGATAAATTATTTTGAAGAAATGGAAGAGAGGTTTGAAGACTTTCAGAGTTATAATATAGAGATTCCATCATAATGGGAATTCTAATGTAATGGGAAATCCATCATAATGGTAATTCCATATTAATGGGAACTCCATCATAGTGGGAATTCATTCGTAATAAGGATTCCACAGTAATGAGGATTCCATTAGACTGAGCTGATAAGGAAATAGAATTCATAATGAGATGAAAAGGAAACTGAATTTGTAAAGAGATGAAGATGAAATAGAAATTGTAATGAGATGAAGAAGGAAACACAAATCGTAATGAGTTGAATAATTAAAGAGAAATAGTAATGAGCTAAAGAATTAAATAGAAATCTTAAGGGGTTGATGATGGAAACATAAATTGTAAGGAGCTGAAGAAGGAAACCAAAATCTTAATGAGCGGAAGAAGGAAATAGAAATCTTAATAAGCAGAGAAATAAAAATAATTCATAATCATGGAGAAAGATACCTAATTCATAATCACTAAAAAGGATACATAATTTCCAATCACTGAGATGGAAAGGGAATTCATAATCATAAATAAAAAAAATTCATAATCTTTGAGAAGGAAATATACTTATAGTGAACTAATTACGAAGAACACTCAAAATGAAAATTCGAGAAGTTTGGTAAAGATTCTAAAAGGTCAAATAAGAAATTGAATTTTTCATATATATTGTAGAAATGTAAGGATCATTTAAGAATTCAAAGTTGAAGTTTAAATGTGAAATAATTTTGGAGATTTTAAAATTTTAAGAAAAAGGGAACTTTTTCATGTTTCTATATTTTTCTTTTTGAGTCACTTATAATTACTTATAGAGATCAATCATTCATTTATAGCATCCATGAAAATGGAAAAGGCAGAGAATAGAGGAAATTAATTAAGAGTAATTTCAGGCCGGATATCTTGTGAGAAGGATCAGAAAGTTGAATTTTTGATTACCATATTGAGCAATATTGAATTGAGAAGATTCTATTCAGTCAATCTGATTGAGTCAATCAAACTGAAGAAGATCATATTGGGAATTTGAGCAAAGCATGTGTTTTGTAGATTTAGAATGGGTTTTCCGTATAGAGACCATTGTATTGAGAGAATTGGATCCAGACTCATGGTATTTAGAGAATTAGATTCATACTCTTTGTATTATAAGAATCATATCTATACACATCAGATTGAAAAAATCAAACCCATCTAAATTAGATTGAGGATTTGGACCGAGGAATTGTGGAGCAATTTCAACAATTTCTTTATTATTTTTTTTGGATCAATTGTTTTTATAAAAAAACATTATAAATTGATAAGAGTCAGTATAATCATTCCTATAATAGGATAGAAGGTTTCTAATTGGAGTTGGAACATGTTGTATTAACTTCTTCATAATAGTGTATTTTCATAGACCCATGGGAGTAGCTATGGAGAGGATTTAGGTTTGCACACTTAGGTTGAACCTTATAACTGTTGAGTGCTTTAATTGCTTTCCTAATTTTGTGTTAATGAGTATTTAATAAAAGTTGATAAGTAAATTTATCTTAACATGTTTTAGGGGTTATGTTTTGATATGTATTGAAACTTGTAAAAAATGAAAAATTGATTCAACCCCCCCTCATATTAGTTATTATTCTATCCTTTGGAACTTCAACCCCTTAGTTAACCAATTTTAATTTTAACTATGGAAACAACTTTTGTAATATTAAAGTGTTGTAATTTCTACATAAATAGTGAAAATTATCCATTAAATGGTCAATTTATATCATTATATACAATATTATTAGTACATTTTATTATTTCAGGATTTTTATTATTTCTAAATAATTTAATAAAATATTTCTTTAAATGATATTATTGTCAAATTCGAAACTATTCCTTTATGTTTATTTAGGAGACAAAAATAAAAAGTTTTAATTCAATTACAATATTTTAAAACTACAATAATATTTCATATTCACATATAAAATTCATGGAACACTATAACTTACTAAATTTATATCAATTTGAATATTCTAAAAGTTATTTATTTTAATGTTTCATTAAATGAAAAAATTATGTTTCGGTGTTGTGTAACCATTTAAAGTAAATATAGAATATCTAAAAATTATAAATAAGATAAAATCATGAATTGAATTTCTTTATAAATAAAATAACTATTAATATTCATTTATAACTAGTTTTTCCCTTATGTGAACACATAAACCATATTTAAAACTAAGAGACTGGCATGTTGTTACATTCTTTGATTTAAAAAAATAGATAAATTATTTTCATGGAAATGTGTCTATTTAAATAATATATTTAAATCCTAATGTGATAAGTGTAGAATACCTTCATCTAATAATATTTTGGATGAAACATTATGTCTTTATCAGATATTTTAATATAGATTAACTAAATTTACCCTTTACTATGGTGATAAATTTTACCACAATTATTATTCATATTAACTAAAAATAAAAAAAGTGTATTTATCTAATTAGAACCTCCAAATTCTAAATATTTAATTCATTTTACCAAATTCAATAACTAAAAAAGGCATAAATTATTTTAAAAATAAGTGCACAAAATGCAACAAGAAATGTTTTCTTTTGAAAGAATACAATTTTAAGAATAAAACTACATTTACTTTAATACTACTCCTAGAATAAGATTTATTGAATTTTCAAAAAATTTATCAAGTAAATTATATATAAAATTAATTAAATTATTCACCAATAGTGATTAATTTAATTTATTAAAATAAACATCATTAATCTCATAAAAAAAATTTAAGAAAAAAAACATTACTTTTATTTTAAACTAATTTTTGTTTTTAATTAAAATTCTTTGATAAATAATGATTTAATTTTATAAATTTGTATATAATATATTTTTTATAATTTTGTTACTTTTTTTTCATATCCACCAATATAACAATACAGAGATAAAGAACACCTAATATTTTTATAAAGTTACATAATTTTTCTAAACTTGATGTTATGCGTAAGGCAAGATATCGATGAAATACTATTATATAAATAGAAATATTTCATAAAATATCGAGGTGTTATAAGATTCTCATCCACTATAATTATAAATTAATTAAATAAATTATTTTAATTCAAAAATTATTTTAAGCACAAGATACATACTGGAGACGACACAGCGTGTACCTTTTTTATTCTTCTAAAACCCTTTTATAGAGTTTAACTTTTACATAGCATATAAAAACACATGAAATGGAGTGTGAATAACATTTTTTATATTCCTTATCTTCGGAAATGTTCTTACAGAGAATGTATTCCTACATGATCTGTCATGATCTACATGGTGTGTTATTCTATAAGTCAGGTCGCGTAGTCTGTGTGATGTGTATAACTGCATGACATGCCATGAATATATACTATGTGAAGCACTTGGGATACCTTAAATAAAAAAAGAATGTATAATAACAAAAAACATCATGCATATATAGAGTATACATGAAAAATAATTAATTAATCATTTAATTCCATATGACTCTATGAAAATCACTGAATATATAATTCATGTAGGAATCCCTTTCACACGGTGATTACAACCAACAACACATTGTGTAGTTTGTTTTTTCTTCAATTAATCAGTTCTCTCCATCTATTTACTCATACAAAATGAATGTATTAATATATTCCTTTCTTGAGTTGGACTGAATTACAAATCATGTACAACTAGAAACATGGTGGGTGATTAATTACTGGCCACCCACACCACATTCCTAGGAAGTTAGTTTGCATCTTGCATGTGTTTTTATATGTTACACTATGTGCTCAACCCTCTATATTCTATTGTTTTCCATATAATTCCATTTTTCATTACTATAAGTCAATACACCATGTTTATTAATTTCATTTTGGGTTCTTTGACCACATGACTTTTTTTCAATTCTTGAGAGGTTGTGTGGAGTTACACAACATGTATAACAACTACACACCGTGTACAAATATTACACATCATGTCAATTGGAGGTCAATACATAGTGTGTAATGACACCATATACAGAACCCCCTTACAACAAGTTGTAATTTTCATGGCTCATCTATGTGTGGTTTACAATGGGTACATGAAATGTAATTTTTCATATACATTTTGTGTTACCATGATAGTTGGACAGATTTCTCAGCACGTCCTGATTGAATATTTGGGAATTCCTCATAATTTAAAGGAATTTTTTTGGTCATATGAATCTAAATAATCATATTATATAAAATTTTGGAATAAATGAATAAATTGGCAATGAAAAATAATAATAAAATGTGTAATTTATCAGCAAATAAAAAATAATTATAAATTAATATATGAATGATTTGATACAACATGAGGGTTATGTGGTGTATAAGATATATTTGGGCCATACTTAATAATAATTTTCATTGGTTTATTTGGATAAATCTTCAAAACTAGATAAATGAAACCCTAAAATATTCGATGAGAGTACCTTTTCACATGTAATTTATAAGATATTTATATAATAGTAATTACCTCAACATGATTGTTTTTTTATCGTTCATGAATTATATTGACCATATTCTCATACAGTCATTATAATGAATAGTCCAAAGTAGAATTCCTCAAGCATTATCTATATGTGCTCTATGAATCTTAGAACATATATATTGAAACTATAGGTTCTGGTGTAAAGGATCTAAAAATATTGAATCATTCAAAAATTATTGAAAATATATATATTTTTAGTCTATAATAATTATTTCACATGTTTTTATGGTTTGGAGAGGGGGGAGGAGGATGATTGATTCTCATTTTTTGTAGAATTCATCAGAGAGTTCTCCATGGTGTAGAGATAAATATCTTGAGATAATAAATTGCGCAAAAAAATTCTCTTAACCCTAGAAATGATATAGGTTGGGATATATAATATGGTATATATAATTAGTTATTTCACAAAGTCCCTTAACTGATTTCATTATTCAAAGTAAACCCCACATTTGACAATAATAATAAAATTATAATTTTTATATTTCATGACTTTTGTTAACATGTTAATATTTAGGTATCATTGTGTTAATTCATCAATATTTATTTAAAGGATATTAAATAAAATATTTTATTTATATCTGACTATTAAATTAGCCCATCAAAACACCTCGAAATTTATTGAACGTTGGATAATAAATATTTATTTAAATTTATAAATATGCATCTATTATTTTTTTAATAAACAAATAATTAAATATACATTAAATATCATATGAATTAATACTTCTTATTAATATTCACATAAGTAAATAAATATTTAATAAATAAATAAATAAATATTATTACCTTTTGAATAGTAAACAAGTGGTAAATAAATAATATATTCACATACTAGAAAATAATATAAATTTAATATTAATCTCTCATATAAGTTCTATACTTGAATATTAATTGTTTATTGGATATATTATATCAATATAACCTGAATAGTTATTATACCCTAGTATTTAAAATAATATTATTATATTATTCAATTAAAATATAATTTAACTGATATTTGGGATACACTCAGTGTGTGGCCCTCTAGGATTCATTCTCAATTTTGTTAAAAAAGGTGGACTAAATTCCAGGAATATAATCTTACAATATGTCAAGGTACCCCTATAGAAAAAAGTTAGCATCATAGTGAGAACAACCTCATTTGAATGGTTACTGTACAATATAATTATATTGTCTTGATATCTCATGAAGTAGGTTTTATACTTGGGTAATCAACCTATATTCGTGATATATATTTCATTGACTATCTGAAATAAACTAATTGATAAAATTCCAGTGACATAAAATTAGTCAAACAATTCTATTTCAGTCAAAAGGATTGAGATATCTACTTTTTTTTCTGGGAAGTGAATGATAATTTCTTGACTTATTCAATTAATGTAACATCACTTATGACACACCCAACATATCCAAACTCACCCTGATCTTATTTTCTCATATTTTTTTTAAAATAAATTCTTGATATAAAAAATAATAATATCAAATATAATGACTAAAATACATGTCCATAGATAATAATATGCATGGACACATATAATATGTGAATTTCCTATTAGTGGGTTTTTCTATAATACCATCTCATTGAGATTACCACGTTAAAAACATTATGAATTAATGCCTCATATTATTATGAGAATCGAACATCTAATAATCAAAACATCATATATGTCTTGTTATATATATAACATATAGAATATATGATATATGTTTGGTCATATTTTCATTTCATTTCCTTGTTCTCATTACAGTTGCGAACTATTATAACCTTTCGATGTGACAAATACTCTACATAAATTATCACTTTAAGGTTAGAAATTATAGTACTCCTGATGTGATAAATAGTTTATTAATATTATTGTCTGTGAATATTCCATTAATCAAAAGTGTAATGTTAGTTTCTTTTAGGGTAGTAACTCTAACATCAAGTTGATCCCACCTCCAATCTTGATAAGGATTTCTTCCAAGCTACCATGGTAGCTTTTTTAGGGAGTATAGGGTAGGATGACCATTCATCATCTTTATTATCAACTATTATTTGCACATTGGATCATATCATTTATTACCATTTCATAAACATTTAAATTATATATCATCTTATTTTATATTTATTCCATCCAAAAATGGATAAAGCATATACTAATATGATATTTTTCCAGAAAGTTATGATCGGTGCACATATTTTATGATATTGAGGTAAATCCAAATCATTTGGCTTGTAATTTTATGTTTTTTTATAATACTGATAAAATACATAAAAAAATATTTTTAGTTTTCTAAAAACATTAGTGGTGGTGTCATAATATCATTCTCTAACATAGGTACTGGAATCAATATATAATTTGGTTGTTTAGCCTTCCAATCTCAAATATAATTCAGTTATACATGTTGAAAATATCATACAGTAGAGGGATAATAAACACAAAATGATTTTTAATATAAAAAATGATTTCTTAAAACTAAATATACATATAATTTTGTTTTGGCTGAGTTGATTATCTCTATACTACTAGTTATGTGTCATTATAATTTATGCCAACTTGTGATACTTTTTCTATCTTACTTTTTTTTATCATTTTTTGTATGGAATACTTTATGATGGTTATTATAATTACTTCAAATATGCATGTGTGATTTTTAATAATATCATAAGTAGGTGGAAAGGTGGTGACATCATATTTTTTGGGGGTTTCAAGGGCACTCTATATGTTATTCCCCTTCCCCGTATGGTTATGTAAATTGGAATATGATTAATTCATTCCATTCCCTAAATAAATTTTCCATAGGATCATTATGAATTATCTTAGGTATTTTATAAGAGGATATATTATTAATCCACTAGATACCATGTTATTTTCAACCATCAAAGAATCCAAGTATGGATCAATAAATATATAGTATTCTTCCACAAAATATTTTATAAAATATAGAAACCAATAATAAAGGTAGATTAGTTTATTTATTTTTAGTTCTTATCGAATATAAAAAACATTATTTTATTTATCTTACTTCCCTAAATTATATTTCCACTACATGTACTTTATTTTATGAAAGATAGATAGTGGTTGGGTGGGGACCTCTTACTAGGTACAATGTACTCACACCCTACACATGTCGCATTTGAATTCATGTGGAAATTATTATCCATGCTCTAGGTAAGGGAAAACACCAAGGCATAAGGATTCATAAAACGTGGAGATATGATTTTATCATCTTTTTAGAGAATCTGGTGGATAGTTCACGTAATAATCTTGTTTTTTTTAATTTATTTGTTGATAATATATATTTGAATAAGTAATGTTTACTACTAACTAGGGGTTTTTTGTATATTTAGAATATAATTACAATAGATAAATTAGAATTCATATAGATCATTTTATCATGGTTATTTGGCATCGATACTGATTTCAATCATTGAAATTTGTTCTTACTTGATCTATCATTGAATATGATTTATCTCTCAAGGCCTATGGTTCATCTTCCCTACCTAGAAAATCTAGAAACATCAAAAACCATCTAAAAATAGAGAATCCATCATTGAGGTGTTATGAAAGAGGGTTAAAATTAAAAACTGAGCCTCATATCTAGTTACACATTAGCAGTGAATGTCTAAGAATGAGTTTCGAAGGTTTATTATATTTATAGATCAAGATTCTTTGAAATAGAGGCTTAATATATGTAAATTACTAATAAATTGGTGTTTGATATTATATAAAGGATAAAAACCATGAATATAGAAGAGTAAAAATTTAAGATTTCCAATATCTAGGGTGTTAATAACTGGAAGATCATTCTGATTGGGAAGGGCCACCTTTAATTTAGTTTTCATTTTGAACTACATCAATTTAATTCTTATAAATTTAGTTCTTATGATATCAATCTAGGTGTATTTAGATATTTGATATGGGAAATAAACATCCATAATCACAATAAAAAATGTAAAAATACATAGATATGGGTTATCATTCATGGATTAATTTTCTTCCACAAATTTGAAATGAAATTACAGCAGACATCAAGGCCCTTCTTAAACTAGATGAAAAAATCGTTGAAGAAAAATTTGTCTATTATACAAGAGCGATGGTTGATTTGGACCTTATTGATCCTCATCCTATCAGTTTTACTATCCTTGATGATGGAATAAAGATAGTTTTTAACATTAATATTAATTTATTCCACGTTTTGTAACATTTTCAAAATGTTTTTTCTTTGAATATCAAGTTACATACAATTCCCTAAGATTTATGTGAAGAAATATATTCCTCCTAATAATAAAGAAATAGTGAATTTAAAAAAATATTGGTAGGAAAATTTCTTCTAAAACTAAGGATGATTATGTCAGACCAATTGGCACTTCTATAGATACCATCATAGAAAAAGGTAATAAGATAACATTTGATCTCCAGGATCATCCAGCATTTCCAAGGCATGATCTTCAGAAGGATGGGGTGGAAGTTGATTTAGGTAATATTTTGGTTGATTCACCTCAAATATAATTATGTCTTATAGAGATAGATAAATCTATGTCTTGGAATAAATTAATATCTATAGATAAGGATGAGACTAGTAAAAACATTATTTTAAACAAAGAAGGACCTTATGCTGATATGTATGATTAACTAGGGGATTAAGAAGTTATGGAGGCAGGAGAAATTAATCCATTTTAGGGATTGGACTAGTATATAATCAATGAAAAAAATCATAACCTAAGACCAATTTATATTAATATATCATGATTAGATAAGAAGGATGGTGAAACCAAGGAGCTAGAGGCCTCTATTTGATTGATAAATCTGGAGAAAACAATAATATATCATTTGTTTCGGCTAAATTTTTTTCCATCCGAAAAATAGAAGGATGAGGTTAATGCATCCAAAGAAATATTTATTTTTGGGCCTCCAATCTCAAAAACCCCAAGGTCAGATTACTTACCTAGGATTGAGAAAATCATGGCATTGGAGGACAATTATGGAATAAGTGGAACTTGGAAGAGGAAATGCAATAGGAATAGAATCTCCTAATAAGTGAGAAGGTGGATATCCTCAAAAGGTGAAGGTGGAAATGGGTTATTATCTAGTAAGGGAATCACCAAAGGAGAAACTATCATTTGGAAGCCACCTCTGGGTGGAATGAAATAAAAACCAAGATCCTGTAATAAATTAACTCTCATTGTTTGAATTGAAATGTGATGGATAATATATCCATAGAAAAATATCTTATGATATACCTATCCTATCATCACCATCATATTATAGGCTTTAAATAATCTAATTTTCAATTTAATCTATTTAATGGACATAAATTTAATTCTTTAATATTCAGAATTTCTTTTACTAATTACCACATTCTGGTATGGAAACCCTTTGGTATTTGGCATTGAAATTCATCACTAGCTGGACAATTGTTCATAATATCCTAAAAATGAATATAGTTATAGTTTCCAAGTATGAACAAAAATTATCTCATAACATTATTTATTCTCTCAGCAATTATTAGTGGTGATGGATTCTTTGAGAGTATATCATAAGGCTTTAACAATACATTATGAAACATTGGCTACTCATTTAGGACGTTAATGTAGTTTTAACATCTAATGAAAGAAGGGGCCATCTGATAATATCATTTCTATCCACGATTTAAAGGATTTCATGGATTATAATTAATTTTATTAAGTGGATATTTTTTGGGAATGATTTAATGGGTATAGGAAATATCTTAATAAAAATATGCACAATAAACATCATAAAATCTTCGTTAACATACATATTCGAGAGAAATGTGAGGAAATTCAATCGAGGAATCTTATCATTCATAATTATGATCATCTTTCAATACATACATCCATAATTTCCAAAAAATAAATAATATCTTTACCTTTTAGATTTAATAAAATGTATATCAACTTTCTCGATTGCATGAGTATTCTTCGGGAATTTTGGGATATCACTGAATATTCTAATGATTTATATTGTTGTCTACTTAAGCTTAGGAATATTAAATCAAAGATAAATATTGGGTGAAAAGAAGTATTTTGTTTTATTTATAAGGAATTTTCTAGGATGTAAAATTATTTATAGGACCTTTATAATGTTCTTAGTGATCAATATCATGTATATAATTTCCATAAAAAGGTAGATATCTCCACTAGGTGGAATGATAAAATCTTGCTGAGGGGGGAAATACTCAAGGATAAATTTAGGATTAAAGGTCTAAAATATTGGAAAAATACTAGTTTTTTAGATTAAAATGAACCATGAATGTCTCTAATAATATAATTTATTTAGGTAAAGGGAACGACCTCATCACTGGAAGGAAGGATATTAGCTTTCATGTTTTTCACTATTTTCAAGTGATGTTTAAGAGTTAAAATATTGTTAATCTTGATGCTTCTAATCATGTTATACATGGGGTTATTAATCATGTTGAAAATTTCACTCTCTCTAGGGAACCTAATTTGGTGGAGGTTAATGTTTACATTTTCACTCATAATACATTATGTTTTCCCGGCTCGAATGACTTCACAAATATTTTCTTTCAATAATACAATGATATTATTCAAGGGGATCTCACTAAGATGATTTCCAATTTTCTTAGGAACAGAATTATCCCTAGGGGATAAATTCTAAATTTCTTATAATACTTCCTAAATCAGATGTAGGTGATATTTTCAACTCCTTTAGGCTAATTTCCTTAGGTTATTCACTTTAAAAAATCCTGTGTATGAATTTTGTGATTAGACATTCTAATATTTTCAGTAAAGCGGTGTCTCTAAATTAATATTCATTTTTCATTATAAGAGGATTCCATAATTCCTTTTTATATCTTCTAAATACAAGTTTATGATGATTAATCATAAAAAAGAAGGAATCATTTCTTATAAACATGATATTGGGAAGGATTTTGATCCCATCCATTGGGAATTTATGAAAAAGGTTTTTCAAAGATTTGGATTTAGTTGTTGCTCTATTAATATGATTTTAATCTTGTTTAAATATACATGGATATTTATAATCATCAATGAAATACCTGAAGGATATTTCTATTAATCATGTGGTATCAGATTTGGGAAATCCTATATCTACGATACTCTTAATCATTTATGAAAATTATTTAATTAGATTCCTTATTGATATGGTGGATCATGGCAGTGAGAATGATATCTTAGTTGGGATTGGATTAAAGGAACCATCTCATATATTTTATGATGATGACTTAATTTTTTCTTCTTCAATGAGTGATGAAAAAATAAACTATATAAAAGAAATTATTAATTATTATGGATCCATTTATATTCATTATATAACCCAAGATAAATCCAGAATTTTATTTAGCCACAATTTTAATAATAAATGAATGGCGAACTTTAAATAATGTTAATGGATTTTTGAATTCCGTTTTCCATATAATTATTTGGTAGTTACCCTTTTTGGTATTCCTAAAGATTTCAACATTAGGGATATATATGATATTTTGAAGGGTCAACTCAATTCATGGTAATGGAGTCTCTATATCTTATTAGGATAACATTTCTTATTAAAGGATTTTCAATTCCCAAGTTGTTTTAACATTTTATTATCTTTAACTAACCTTATTTTTAGTTAAATATCTTTAAATAATGTATCTGGAACTTCATCTAGAAAGGATTTATATCTGAAAAGAAAATCTATCATTATCAAATTGTTAATATGTTTCAAATCCTTACAAGATAAGGGATTGGGTATTAACAATAGTATTAAATTTATTAATTATTTACATTATTAATTTTCTTTGATTATTTTTACCACCTATTCTAATAGTTTGTAAGGTAAATATTTAGAAATAGGTACACTTTTGGTAAGAAAAATTATATATTCCCTTCAATTCAGTCTTGAATTAAAATAACCTATATAGAGGTTATGAAGAATAGATACTAGAATTCATCTATTAATTCATGTCTCATGTTTTGAAAAGATAACTAGCTTGGAATTAAATTTTATAATTATTTTCATTATCATATTCCTAATCCATAGGTGACTATCTGGGAGAAGATATATTATCCCCAAGAGCAACTGCTTTCACCAATAAGGGAAGCCATATAATCCAACTAGTTCATGCTAAAATCTGATTCACTGATTTGGTTTCCTTCCTAAAATGGGGATTTAATTTTTAGAATGCATTATACCTTATATAATGATAGACCTATACGAATGACATGTAATCTGAATCCCTTTATGAAATCATGTATGACCCAATATTTTTTACTCTGATTTGAAGGGATATTTATGGGAAACACCATATAGATTCTAACCATATGAAATTTGGAATTATTCTTTGTTCGTTGTGCAATGTATGAAGGTCTAGGGAGGATAACAGTTATCATGTTTTACTTCAATGACCTTTTATAGAGTGATTTTGGGAATTATTACAGCTATTTTGGAATTTGATCCTCTTAGTGATACACCATTTAGGACATTTTGGGCCATTGTATAATACAGAATGGGCCATCATAGCTACATAACCTATTCTGGGTTGAATTTGATGAACATTTTTACCTAATTTATTATAATACTAATTATTTAAGGGTGTAGGGGAAACATTAATATGAACATTGTTATGCTCATCATACTCTTTAATGTGTGAGTGGTCAGCTCCATGAATATTCGGATGAATGAGAACTCCATCAAGGAACTTTTAGTGCCTGATAGGTTGGGAATATAAGGTTACTTTAAAATCAATAAATATTACATATCAGTGACTGGAAAGATAGTTATTTCATACTGGATCAAGGTAAATACTATTGGTGAATATAAATGAAATCTTGGTACCGTAGTCTATGGGGGTATCTTCAACAACTCCAATTCTGGTTTCATTTCATGGTTCTCTAAAGACTATTGGATAGATACTACCAATGTAGCAGATATAAATGTGTTAATTCTAGAAATCTTGATTTCTAGGTTCAATAATTGGAGTAATATTTTTTTGGAACTAGATTTATATTTTTTATCGATGTGATAAAGAATCACTCCTCCTCTCTTTCCTCAAGACTTACAACATCTTGGAGGGAATGAATGGAGTATTTTAAAAATATCAAATTTGTGGTGTCACATAAATTTAGGGAGGGAAATTTTATTGATTTTTTTATTTCTAATATGGGTGTTGGTTCTAGGAAATATAGTTGGTTTTTGGATATTTGACATTTGATTGAGAATAGGCAATTTCATGAAATTTTTAAAACTCATTATTTTTTATAAATTTTGGAACCAATAGCTTTACTATGGGGAATAATCTTATTATATTTTATGATTACCTTTTCTTTTCATACATGTTTTTATTGTTTTATTTTACTATATATATACACCTTGTAACCACTGATGTGTAGGTTTTAATTTTCTGAATTTCTATCGTACATATGGGTGATATTATTTTTCTAGTAGAATCTATTTATAACTTAAATTAATTCTAAAAATAGAAAAATCACTTCCCAAATCCTCTAAGGTAACATTTAGTGTTTACGCTAACCTTTGGTGATCGGAAAGATCACTTTATATCTTATCGTGATCTTGGTCAGACCTATAAGATCTAGACCATGTCATTACATTCAATACACGTGGATTTTTTTCTGAAATAGAATCTAAAAACTACAATCACATATCAATATGTACTATAAAGAAACTAGTATCACATTTTCCCCAAAATATAAGTTTCTTATCTTATCTATAAACCAAGAACATATATTATATACATGTTTAAAATATTAGTCTAGAACTATTGTTAAATATAGCTCTCCTATATTTATAAATACATAGAATGGTATATATGATGAATCCAATCACTGATGTAAAGGGAGATATAATCATTCAATATTTCTAATTTTAGATATAAATACACATATTCCTGAATTGTTTATTTCATGTGACAGTAAAAAACACTCTATTTAAATGTTCTATATTTGGTCTTTTAAATACTTTTTCATTATATATAATTTGACTTAGAACAAGGGGTCAATTAGATTGATCTAAATAGATAATGATCCTTTGAATATAGGTTATTTCAAAAATATATATATATAATAATTCATTATATAATGAATTTACTTATTGAAATAATAGTATCTCAATTATCATAATCAATATGTCATCAGAATTTAGCACTGAGAAAATAATCCAACTCCCATTAACTTTTTTTATAGACATATGAGTCACTTTTATTTTTAGTTAATCCAAATTCTATTATGATCTTATCAAAATAAAAAATTTACAATGTGTTTCTAAATTTATCCCAAAAATAGATCCCTGAATCCTGTATACCTTATTGGAATTCTTTAGTGTCACAAACCCTAGTGGGTTTTATACATAGAAATCTTCAATAATTTTTCAACTGAAGAATATAATTTTTATATAAATATATCAAATATCATAATCATGGTATTTTATTATGGAAAGTATAATTCTAATGGGTTTAAACATAGAAATCGGTGAAAATGTTTAATCATAGTCAATGCTTTAAAATTGATAAATACCATTATTAAAATTAATGACTTATAAGTTTAATCTATACTATTCATGCCTAAATTTTTATTAATACTCATTTACATTGAATTGGAATTACAAAGTTTTAGGTTCAACCAATATCCAACTAAATTTTATTAAATATAATAAATTTAAAAATGTATAGCCTCTAATAATTTAGATTATTTTGGGTTTTTTATTACATCCACATCTATTAAGGGTTTTTTATTCTCATTTAATGATGTGTCACCCTCCTCGATGATAAGAATAGAATGCTTCCCAAGTTATATGATGTCCTTAGTTAATATATATCATAAATATATATGTAGAGTAACTACTCTAATGGGGTCTTGTAAAATTTCATCTCGTGTAAACTCTTATGCATCTTAAGGATTGATTTAATTGAAGTCCATCTTTCTCTTACTATCTTATTTGATTATTTCCCTCTTTTTTAAAAATATCATCCATTTTTATAGTTAAATTTTATCATAGTGATTATATATGTAATAAAAACTCATTTCCTTAGAGTTCCCTAAAAAGATGAAATTTTCACATTATATTAGATGTTTTTTTCTTGGAATATAATTAAAAAATATTTTACATTATCATATATGAATAATATATTTGGTTTGTGTGTATTTAACTAATTCCAATCTATATAACCAAAAATGGAAAAAAATTCACGACTCAAAATTAATTAGCTCTTGGTTATTATATTCTCCACATCGTTATGATAGAAGGTTCTTTATATTATTATAAATTCAATTTTATAATTATATTTTCTATTAAAAATATTTCAAAAATCAATTTTATTTATGTCTCATCAAGTAGACATAACTGTATATACTAATATTATTATTAAAAGCAATGAAGTACGAGAGTCCATATCTAGATTCCATTGGAACTGAACTACAAATAAATCAGTGTGAACATATTCTAGAATCATTATATACCTTTAAAAATTAAAATTAAAATGGTATTTTTTCGATTTTAATTATAAAAAAATATTATATTAAATCAAGGGTATTGACATGATGAATTCTAATTTTCATTAATGATATTTATTTTGAAGTGATTATTTTTACATGACTACGTCAATAATTCTAAAAGTCATTATAATAGAAGTAACATGATTTAGATTATTTATATATTAGAAACATAGGATATTATAATTCAAGTATATATAAAAAATTATTTAAATATTTCAAACCATAGAATATATTATCCTTATAAAAGAATAAAAATTATATTTCTAAACCAATAATAAAATCAATTTATTTTTAAAATTGATATATAAATTATACTATTGGTGATTATTAACACATAATAAAAAAGATAAAATAGAAATAATAATATAATGGATAGAGTAATATATATATATTTTATAACTAATATAGAAAAACTATCTTAATCAGTATCTTAAAGATCCACTTTACCATTGTAAATATTTCAAATCTTAGTTAGTCCATGTATTTGAGTACAAATATTTGATCCTAAATTTGTATTAAACACCTAAAATATAAAATAAAAAAGATTATATTCCTTCAAAAATACACATAATGTAAACAATTTCCCATTATTTTATGCTATTATACTGAAATTCCTTTTCTAGTGGACATTATTTTCATTACAAATTTGAAAACATTTTTCTCATTTTTTTCTCCCTATATCTTGTGAATCTGAGTAGAATATTCAAATGAATCATTTTGCTTTGAACCTAACATTTTTTAGCTTATCCTTCTTCCAAACAATCATAAGAATTTAGTATTTTTATTTCTTAATTACCATGTTATTTTATATATTTATTGATAAGAAATTAGGGATCATATTTTCTATAATTTTTATTTTTAAATTTATCAATGAAACCAGATAAAGTAGTTAGTAAGGATGATAGTATTTTATGTGTGGATATATATTTATTCAACATGAATCCCAACTATTAAAATCATTCTATATAATTAATTATCTAGAGTGCATTAAAACCATCCTAAATTTCTTATTCTATCTTACTTGTGAATAATCTATTGAATATTTCCATTATTAATTGAAATAATCTATCTAGGTAAAGCTCTAAGAGATGTGACAATATGATATAGTCATCCTCTAGTTTTTTCTTATATTATATATCATTCAATATTAATGAAAACATAATGAAATAGATATCAAACACAGAATCCATCTTTCCCCTATAAGAATCCTTCTCACCCTCAATATCTTCTTCAGATGTCTTAATATATGTGTAAAAGAATTTAGCATGTATGGTTTCCTTTTTAGTCATAGTATATATACAAGAGCCAATACAACATCTATAAATTTACAAAATTAAGAAAATTTTATTTTTCTAGAATCTATCATAGAAATATCGAGTTCATGAAATCTTTTATCATCTCTTATTTATAATAAACATCATATAGAATATTAGTACATTATCATGATTATAGGTTTCATTATATATTTATTAATTATTTATAACTCCCACTATTTTATCAAATACCAATAGAATACCCCATCAGATTCAGAATATCCAATCAATTATATAATTTAATATGAAATGAACTATGTTTTAATTTTATAGTATACAATTTATCCATGTTATAATTTAAAGGCATTTAGCTTGGATTTACTTTATAGAACTTAATAAACTCTAAAAACTTTGATGTTTTGAATATAAAAATATATACATAAATCTTAAACTCATATTTTCATAATTATTGACCCCAAATTCCATCAAACATTCTCTAGTATATTTTATTAATGAAAATTAAGTTATTCAACCTATCCCTTTCATTAAAACATCAAAATAAATGGAAATTTAACTGATTTTGGATAAAAATAACATTTATCTATGGTCTCATTTTAATTGAAATTATGGAATATTGGTAAATAAATTAATATATTATTTGTGGATATTAATGTTTTTTCAAGAAAACTATTTTTTCTGAGTATATTTCATAACTATTCTATACATTCAATTTAAGGAATAATTTTTCATAAAAAATATTTCTGTAATAATTTAATTTTAAATAAGAATTTTTATTAAAATTTATTATTACATTTGATTATATAAATTTATAATCAACCGTGAATAGATAGAGTTAAATTTTAAATGATAATGAATAAAGAGGTAGGAATCATAAGTAGGTTATAAAATTTTAATTTAATAATCTTAATTAAATAATAACCCACATAATAAATAAAATAAAAAAACTTAAAATATCATAGGTCGGTCATACTCATTATAATTCATCATGTAAATATAATTAAATTTAATAAAATTATTTTTAAAATCATTTCATTAGTCTCTTATAATAATTAAAATTAATAAATTAATTTTAAATTAATATTTTACCGTCTTATAGTTCGTGAGGTTTTATTTTTCAAATAATTTATTTATTTTAAATTACTACAAAAAATATTTATAAAAAATAAATGACTATATACATGTTGTGTATTTACAGGATCCTAGAATTTACACGATGTATATTCACATGTGCTTCACAAATATCAACACACTGGTGTTAATATTTTTGGTGCATGTCATAGGGACTTGAGTTTCTTATGAAATTTATTCCCAATCAAGTATAATATAAATATTCACACTTTAGAAAAAACATTATACATTATGGGATGAATTCTATTTGAATTTATCTCAAGGCCATGAAGGATAATTGAAAAAATGATATTATAAAACAAAAAATATGATATTTTTTCCTTTTTATATTTGTGTTTAAATTTAGAGAATTTTGTATATTCCATTTAATTAATCTTAAACAAGTAATGATTACATGTCAATTTTTAAATTAGTTTTTACTTATTCATATCATTTTAAGTAAAAATAAATCTAATATCACTTACTAAAATAGAAAAATATGTACTTTTTTTAGTGATATTAGAATATGTCCCTTGTACCATTAACTCCACTCATGTTCTCCCCAAAAAATTATTCATCGTAAAACCAAAAAAAATGATTATTTTATAAATAAATTTTATTTACTTATCTATACAAGGATAACATATAAATTCCATAAGAGTTGAAATCGAACTACCTTATTATATTAATTAAAATTATGATTGGATTACAATCGATATTATCAAAATAAACAATAAATATAAATCGAGGAAAATTATATTCTAATTCATATATTCGAATCAATCTAATGAGCTTATGAAATATGCAATGTACGCTACCCACTAGGTCCCCATATCTGTGGTTGTAGAACTAAGACATAGACTATGAGCGGTTTCTAAAAACACATAATGATACCCATAGAGAATGATACAATTTATAAAAATAACAAACATTCTATGAATGTTAATATATAATATAATCTCTTTTTCAATCAATATTTCATTGAGAATGTTGAAAAAAATTTACTGCCATCCCTACATTCATGATATATATTTCATTAACATAAAAAAGATAAATTTTGTATAATCACCATAGAGATGGAATTTGTTTATTCTTTTTTATATAAATCAGTGATATTTTCTTGAAACAATCATAAGTGAAACATTAAATCTTAATCATAAAATTAAAGTCATATCACTTAAGAAACACCAAAAAAGATTTTCCTGACCATGACCATCATGTGTCATGGTTTTAATCTTGTATATGAGTAGCAAAATCAAGATATACATTAATAACAATATCTTATATAAGGTCTAATACACACACATAAAGATATAGATAACCAAGGAAATGTAAAACATGTAATGTTTCTATTTTGGTTCTATCCACATGATCCCCCATATTAGATGTTATCATGTATGAACTTCATGAGAATAAATCTTAATGTCATATTACCCATAAACACATAGTAGTCATAATTTTAATGTATGCTATTAGAATGGTGTGTTTAGACCAAAAGTTAGAGTTTTAGATTATTATTATTTCTAGAGATTTTACATGGTGGGAAATCACTTGAGTTGGGTCTCATTATTTATTTCTAATGGTGGGACACCTTTCACCATCGATTTTTAGATAGTGGCTCCTTTCATTGGGTAATGGGGTGAATAGTTATTTCAACGCAGTATATAGATTATTTCATATTCCTAGACACTCTCATATATTTATGTACATTCATGAATCCCTTACTGATAACATCCTTGTTAATATTTATTAATTATATCACTTGACAGATTAGTAGGGTGAAGACATTAGATAAAATGGTTGAGTGAGCTACACACATTATATAAAATAATTTATTCCTCATTCTAGAGAATAATGGTATCTTATATATAACACATAAGGTAATGGGTATAGTTTTTGGATCTAGATGGGATGATTCTCTACAATATAATTTGATGTAGAAAGGAATATATATTTTAAATTTCTATAGGATGGATTCTCATATTTTAGAATCTTATTGAGTTTCATAATGTTTAAATCCTTGAAGGGATAAAAATCAATTAAATTGAAATGTGAACACTAATTATTTAATGTCCGTTAGGGAATCATGGTTTAAAGTTTGGTGAAGACACTCATTGTTTAATGTCTAATGGGGACACTCATGGTTTAAATACTTACAGAGAAACATAAAACATAAAGTATTATGGTGACACTATATGAGATAAAGTCCTATATGTAGGAACTTAGGTTTTGAATGTTTATAAAGAAGTATAGTGGTATTATGACTAATTATATAATTAAACCTCAAAGATTCATCCTACATATACTGTTCAAAATTTGAAACAAAATTCACAAAGGTCAAGTTACACAATATAAGGTCATATAAAAGGGACATTCCATGAAATTTGACATCATCCGGTAAATATGATTGGTTCATTAAAAGAGAGTCAAAAGGACTATGTATTGGGCTTACACAAAGGTTTTCTACAAATGGATGGTATTTATTTAATTCACCTCTTAATATTACCTATTGTGGGTAGAAGGTAAAATCAATAAATGTTGTGCCATATAGATTACCATTCCATCCATGTTCATGTTAGTTAGAGTCACAACTGAGTTTTATAGGGTGTATTCTTGAGTGTTATAAGATTTTTGAAGATGAAGAAAATTTTGTTTGATAGGAAATTTCATCAACAAATAACAGTTTCACTGAATTAAGAGGATTAGACCCACATTTTTATGGAATATTCCCATAAATTTATTTTGGGACCATCTTAGAGTCTCCATTTATATATAACTAGGACTCTAGGACTTCAAAACACAACAAGAGTTCGGTAATGAGTGCTTGATATTCTTCCTAATTTTTACTAAATTGTTCTAAAAGAAGGCATACATATATAATAAGAAACATTAAAGAATAAATATGTATAACTCCTAAGTTAACCCTATTGAGAATATGGTTCTCTATACTCTTCCTAGTTGGGATTTAAGAGGTTGTATAGAAGTGTGTTTCCTATATTTCCATCATCACATCAAAGGATAAAATTTCTTTAGAGTAATTTGGTGTCTAAAATAAATTTCCCTTGAATTAGTTATGAAACCAAAAAATCTATCAATTCTTGTCCCAGGATGATATCTTAAGGGTTAAAGATGATGTCAAATTTCTAGAGGATCACTACCCATTATGCCAATCTTCTAGTCAACTTTATATAATGAAGAATGTAATTCAGTGGTTCGGTTCTAGAAATTTTCTAAACCTCAATGTTTTATAGATACTGATGTACCTTCTAGACCACAAATCCCAAGGTAAGGATACTCTTTTCAATGGGGGAGTATCTAACCAAAATATTTATCATTTTTTAATTTTGGTATTAAAAGATATTCTATTTACCCAAATTGTTTTTTGGGTCAATAAGGAACCAATAGTTTACTCAAGTGCTTCCACAATATAAATATGTGTTTCTTTATAAAAACTAGTCATTAAGATAAGAGTATTCGGTAAATACTTTAGGTTTTCAAATGTGCTTCAACATTTTTCATCCAATTTTTATTTTGAAAATTACTTCATTAACTTCGAGTGTTGGGGATATTTTTAAGTCAATAAATCACTTAATAATTTATTTCAAAATTTAAAATACATTTTATATAAAAATAATCTAAAATAGAGTTTCTATTTAATTTGTTATTCTTATACATCCTGAACGTCTGGTAACTTAAATATCAGAGAACTATATTTTTTTATAAAATTATAATAATCTAATGTTTCATTACAAATTAATTCCATAAAATTTAGATGAAATATATCTATATTGATCTAACTCTTTAATATATGTAGAAAAAATATGTG
Source organism: Viscum album (assembly GCA_963277665.1). Taxonomy (NCBI): domain Eukaryota; kingdom Viridiplantae; phylum Streptophyta; class Magnoliopsida; order Santalales; family Viscaceae; genus Viscum; species Viscum album. Next base: position 324,901,052 of record OY728132.1, read on the forward strand.
TTTTACAATTTAATAATAAATTTATTTCAATTCAGTTATGATTATCTTTGAGTTTTTGGAACTCAATAATTGATATTTTTATAACATTTATTTTAAAAAAAGATTCACATTGAATATCAGAAGTACATGTATGTTATGAATGATCATCTGGATCAAGAATTATAAAATTATTTATTCACTTTAAATCTTTTAAATTTATTATTGTTTAGAGAACTTCAATATAGTATAATTTTTCTTTCTAAACACTTTAGATATGACATACCATTGTTTGAGGTTTTAATATTAAAGCACTTTATATTTATATTTTAATTATTTTTTATCAAATCCTATATGATTGAAATATTTTGAGGAATATAATACAATTGTTTTTTAAATAATTAAATTCATGGGTTCTACGAATATGACAATAGAGCTCCTGTAATTATGATGTCATGAAGTGAGTTTTTACGAAGTAGTTTAGTCAAGGGATTTCAGGATGGGAATATAGACCATCTGATAGGCATAATATTGGGGATTCCTTATGATAGTTTGAAGTTTGTGGATACCTTAGATCGATTATATAGAAATAAATTTCACTTTATTTCATATTTTTTATAATGTTTTTACTCTAATCACTATTTTATTGAGAAATTTGAAAAAATTATCAACTTATTAAATGAAAATGAGAAAATTGTATGTTTGTCTTTAATTTTGAAAGTCACCCATTCTTTTATTTTATTATACACCATATTTATAGAAAACATAGAAGAGGACCTATATTTACCATCTAGATTAGTGAAAACACTTTATATAATCCAAAAAACCTTAAAAACATTTCAAATCACACATTTTTCCTAGAGGGGTATTTTGAGTAAGGACTTGATCTTCTCGAGGTCAATATTGATACCTCTCAATGTGAAAAAAAATCAAAGATATTTAGTATACATTGCCCAAAAAAGAAACTCAAATTGATTCATCTTCAATATATGGTTTCGGAAGGTAGAAAACATGTTCTAAAGATCTATAATATGACCAAATAATTGGTGTAATTTTTCCACCAAATCATCCATATAGTATTTCATGATTATCCATATCAGGGACTTGGATATGTATTGCATTGTCCCCTAATATGTCCCTTAAATATTCTTCAAGATAAATCGAATCATTCAATGGAAGTTTGTGACATGGGGTTTCCTAAATATAGTATGATATACACCATTAGGTTTGATAAAGATATGACTATATTTTGGATATCAATCCATAAAGTAAACATCATAAAATCTTGTGGTTATGTCGATCAATAATTTTATGAATGGGATGGGTAATTTATCTTTTGGATAGTGGTTGTTTAGATCATGAAATTTTATGTAAAATGTAATCTACCCATTCTTCATCATAAATGTTATAATTTTGGCCAACCAATTGAGATACTATACGTCACTAAGGAAGTTATATTTAATTAACTTGTGAATTTTAGCCTCAATCAAGGCAATTTTTTGGATTTTATCCTTCTACGTGACTACCAATATCAATTATGGCCGTTAGGAAAACCAAATGACGAATTATGACATGAGAATCATACATTCGTATCTCATAGTTGTTCCATACAAATTCATCAAGGCGTTTCTTCAAGAATATGGAGTATTAATCCTATTCATTAAGTCATATAAAGGAACCGGTCAATTTCATCTTTGGGTATTATTCAATACTAAGGTTATCTTATCTTAACTCATTGATGATGGTAGAGACTCCTTACTCAATGGTAAGAGAGGGCATCGTCTAACTATTCCTCATTGAAAACATGATGGATTTGGGGGTTCTCAATTTAGTTGACAAAAGAATTTATAGAGTGTCATCATATTATTGTATAGTGGAATAATATTTAGAGGAAACCATCTCAGCCTCTATCTCTATAGAAACCATGTTAGTGAATGTCAGAAACCCATGTCCTTATTTTTGTTTCAAATATTCTTCTCACAATGTGTCGATATCTCAAGGATAAAATGGATTCCAACATGTCATCCTCACCCTATTTTATATATGTGTAAGATAAAAATTGATGGGAATAAGGCAGACCTATTGATACACCTTAGGTGTGTGTTTCCCAAGATTCTAACTCATGTGTCCCTTATATAATAAATAGAATATTTGATAGATATCCTTTATCTTAGATTCATTAAAGAGTATTCCCATATTTAGGGTGGTTTCTTTGAGATGGAAAAATAATAGTAGAAAATTTATCTTCAAATCATTTCAATGATTTTCCATATTTATGATAACATTTTCTAGTTTTCTAATTACTAGATAACACTGATAAAAGAAAACTATTAATCCCCATTAGAGAAAAATATCAATGATAGGGAATAATATTCCTCATAATTGGAGGGGAATGAAATTCTAGATAGTGTATACAGATCATGGGAAGGGTTTTGAATGAGTCCGTCATTCATGAACTATCCCATGGGTTCAAGTCGTCATGTTTTGAGATACCAAAATTTTAATATATTTAGTACCTCTACACAAAACCTATATCCATTTCCCTATACCATAATCATAATACAGGGTGGCAGAAACATAGATGACATGTTTCAGTTGTTTTACTAGCCCTTTCACACCCATATCTATCATATTATGGAGCAATTCCTTAAAGATAAATCAATCCAATATCTATTTTCTAAGGAGAATGTGATAGGATAAATAGTTTTGATGGTTATTAATTTAAAATTCTAATGGATTCTTGATTTATGGAAGCTTGTATATATTTTCCCGACAACACATACAGAGTACTAGGGAACATTCTCATTATTTAAGGAATGAACCACTTTATTCCTATCTTAAAGAGATATTACATTATAAACCTGATGAGATCCTTAGGAATTAGTATTTAAATAGAGTTACACCTGATGGAATTTGTTTTTTAAGGTCAATTGAAACTATATCATTAAAGGGTTCAGAGCCTATACCATAGAATCCATATCAACTATTCATTACATCCACATATGTTAGGTGGTTAATGGATGTGTTTTTTTTATTTTTCTTTTTCATGGCCTCCTATGTAAATTGTGTTGTCTCAAAAAACTCTAATAGGAAATTTTTTGGGATTTCCCCAAAGTGATGAACTATGGGAAACATTCATTCTCTAACACATAATTGTCTGAGTGTTCTTGAAGTCTCTTTATTAATAATGTAAAACTAGATAGGTATTATAATTTCTTGCTGAGATCCTCTTGGCTGATCATAGTCCCTAACACCAAATTTTTGTACCAAATATTGGAAGGTCCTTCCCATTTTAGGAAAAATAAATCGTGTTGGTCTAGAACCTATTACTTGGTAGATAGTAATGGTACACACCAATATGAAATGTGTATGAGGTTTTTCCCTTGTTTTATCATCCCATTCATGGAATAGAAACTTTGATTTCTAAAATTTAATGATTGGGGATATGATCCACCCACTCGGTGTATATCTTAGTCTTGGGATATATCAAAGAATATCATCCTTCTAGGGCCTCTTTCATGTAATTTCATAGTTAGGATCAAGTATCAATGAGTTGGGGAGGGGGAATCAATGATATATTTTTATTTTAAGTTTCCTTATTTTTTAGATGATATTTTATTCATGTTAAATTAATTCCAATATTTAGAAAAAAGCACACATCTAAAGGACCATAAAATTTTTACAAGGTTCACTACTCAAAAAGAGAAGTTACATCCTTGGTATTTTTTTGAAAAAAATCCAATACCACAAATCCAATATAAAAATATTTCTATGTTGATAAAACAAGTAGGATAATCCCTTGAACTTATGTAGCACTATGATCAATAAAATAGTTCATGTGCTTCAGGTAGCATGAAATGACATAATGAAAGTTTTGTGTAACAAGTAATGAAACTTTCACAGGATGATTCAAAACATGTTATTGTGATTCATTTTCAACATTCACAAATATGATCTTTAAAAAAATCTTTATTTCCGTACCATGAAGTAGGTAATAATAACTAGGGACTTCGAAATGATACTAATCCAATTTACTAGTCTGGTTCACTAATATGACTACTCTATCTAATAAAATAACTCTACCACAATACCGCTGAAATAAATTTTAACTACTTAGGTCTTAGTATAGAAATCATAGTCTGATTTCTCAATCTAATCTGAAAATTTTTATTATGGTCTTTATTATTATTATTCTATTTTCTGGAAGACTTCCTCTGTAATTATAAATCCTAAAATTCCTTCTATCTTGAAAATTTTATTTCTCTACCTTCTCTCGTCACCCATGAGGAGTACTTGTCGAAGAAAGTGCAATGTACTTTACACTATTTATAGGTGTTCTAAAACTTGTTTAGGAAAGAATTTAAAATATTTTCCTGCTCAACCAAATTTCCCAAAATATAAATTTTACTTAAATTTTAGATATATCTTTTTCTTTCTCAACGCATCTCAACTCTTCTCATTTCTTCTCAAACCTTTCCAAATCTCTTCACAACTTCATATAACTTTATATTTTCTTTACAAACTTCAGTCCAATTTTAGTTTTTATGATGATTTCCTCATTACGATGAAAATATCATATTCTTCATTATGTTACTCTATGCCAATTGAATGATATGAAAGAACATTTCTTCTCATTACTATTTTTGGAACCAACTAAAGATACACTGCCCAATATGATGCTATGTAAGAACTAAAAATAAATATGCTCATATTGATCCTTTGTACCAACTATTATATAAAAACACATAAAAAAATTACACCATAAAAATTGTTTCTACTTAATTAGACTTTAGAATCATTTATTTCTATAAAAATATTGTGGAAACTTTTAATGATTCTTTCACTTACTCAGAAACACTTCAACACCATATTTAATCTTATTTGACAAATATTTTCTCTAAACTCTTCAATCATCAAGATCCCCTTGAAAACACTTTTTAACTACTTTAAGAAGTTACCCATTTATTATTTTCTTCAGACCATTTATAGTACATTTGATTAGGTCTAATATCAGATTACTTTTATCAGTGTCAATCTATGTTGGATGAATCAGTATCTACCTCACTCTAATAATTAGTGTCAGCACCGGTCTAATGACACTTGACCCAATCAAAAAAATATTATATTTTTTCTTTATGTCATTACACAATTAAAAATAAACAAAAATTCATCTGTTTAAAAAATGGTTGACTATATTTTTCTATTAAACTCTAATCTCATTTAGCATCTATCCCAACAACTCCATCTTTCTCATCAGTCCCAAAAAACATTTCTACCTCAAATTTCCATTAGAAACCACCACTGTGTTTGATGATCGATGTCATAATTACTCTGATGATCAGTGGTACAAAATGTCTGATAGACCGGTATTAACAGCTTTTACATCAGTAACTTATTTCCTTGTCTAATTATAGTATGTGTCGATTTATTTCTTCGATGACTTATATATTATGGAATATTTTCCGGACTAAAAACCAAAATTAATGTTTCCTGACATTCATAATAACCTTTATATATTTTAAACCCATATATTTCTAATGGTCTCCCAGTAATGGAAAATAACTAGAAATCTTCAACTTTATCAACCTCCTTCTTCCACAAACTTCTTTATATCAACATGGATTCCTCGTGACTTTTAGAACAATTAATATCATCATAACATTGTATGAATTACATTGGAATGTATTGTAGCTTTCCATATTTCTAGAATCTTCTATAATTAAAACCAAACCTCAATATGATTAGCATCACTTTTTCTTCTTCTTTTTTTCATAAAGATCGTATCACAATTTTTCTAGATAACTTATCATTTATAAGAACTATAAGATCTGAATATCATTGTCTTACTTTCATCAAATCTATTCATAATATGATACACATATATATTATGATTGAAAATTCTTTCCAGAACCCATATGAGTCTGATAAACCTTTTATTTTAGAAAAAAAATTCTCAATTGTATGGACTTTCATAATCATTTTTCATATAATTACCTAATTACAATTTTGAGTCAGATCACTAACTATTATAATGTGTGGTGATTATTTTTCTCTTTAAAAACACAAGAAAGAAATTTCATCATGATTATTATTTTGAGTCCAATCATATTCCTATCAACATAGTCCCAACAATCTCCCAATTTATATTTTTTTGTAATCCTAGGTTTATAAATCATTGAACCTTGTTACCTCAATCTTTGGATTACATTTCATAAATTCTAAGCCTATTTCATCTAACCAATTATAGGAAACAATAATCAATGACAAAAAAAACCATGTTGTCCAAAAGTAATGACTCGTGAAATTTTTTCATATTTTCATTACATCTTTCGTCACTTATTTAACTTTCTTATAAGAAGAAAATTCTTACCACCAATCAAACAAAATGCTAGAATAGTTAACACACATACATGATGCATTCAAATTTTATCTGAAAATCCCCTACATTCATGCTCCTTAAACGGTTTATCACATATCAATGGATAGATTTATGATATAATACTCACCCTTTGAAAAAACTATACAAATACTAGATAAGAGAGGGGATGAACACATGCCTCAACATTGAGAGGAAATATGTTGGATTCCCATGATTAACCTCAATTTAAAAAATGATTTCTTTGGTAATGGTTTTGTGAAAACTTCAGTGATTTTTTCTAATATAGGAACATATTGCAGCTTTAATTTATTTTTATCTACATTATTGTTGATGAAATGATATCCGATATCAATATTTTTTTGAATAAGAATATTGTACCATGTATATTTTAAGGTTGAAAACACTTTTATTATCACAACCCAATTGCAAGGGTAGCATTACTACCACAAGTAAGTCTTCCAAATTAGTTCTCATTCACATAAGTTGAGTATAATATTATGAGGCGACAACATACTCAACTTCAATCATGCTAAAAGTTACTATTTTTTTTATTCCCAATAATAATTTTTTTTATAAATAAAATTGTACCATATAAGGATCATCTATAATCTACATTTTCTACAAAGTCGGTATCGGATTACATAAACAAGTAAATGCTATCTAAGTTATCACAACTAATCCTAAAATTTGTTGTGCCATTGATATATTTGATAGTTATTTTTCCATCCAATATATGTGACTATATTAGAGAAATTTGGAGTCTTTTACATTTGGTAACCACAAAAAAAATGCTAGGTCTTGAGGAATTAAAATATAAAAAACATAAAATCTTATTTCGAAACACTTTAGAGTCAGCTTACTTGCCTTCTTCATCTTTAGACAACTTGGTTCCCACTAAAATCAGTGTGTAAGCTGGTTTTGAATTTTCCAAGACAAACTACATGATAAGATCCTTAGAAAACATTTCTTGGGAATGAAATAGGTGTTTCTCATTTTTTTATATTTGTAATCCAAGATAGTATTTCATTTCACCAAGCATGGAAATCTCAAAAAACCTTTTCATCTCTTCAGTAAATATTTCACAAGTTCTTATATCATTCCCAAAACATGTAATATCATATAAATAGACAATTATAATGAGTGAAAACACATGAATTTCAGTGATATACAGATTACTATCAACCTTCCTTTCATAAAAATCATCTTTTTGAAGCAATTATCCAATTGGGAATACCATCCCTTCAGTTCTTGATTGATACCATTCAAGTCTTTATTTAACGTTCACATATAATATTAATCCTTAAAAATGAAAATCCACATGGTTATTCATTACAAACATCCTCATTAATATCACCTTCCAAAAATTATGATTTCACATCCACATGAAAAATTATGTAACTTCATTATGTAGTAATAGTAAGAAAGAAGATTATTTTTAAAACCTTTCCATAGATGAAAAAACTTAATCAAAATAAATGCCTTCAATTTATGAGTAACCATTCCACATTAATATTTCTTTGTTTCTTATCACTTAACCTTAGTCATTCATCTTTTTCAGGAAAATCCATTTTGTACCAATAAAAAAATTCATTTGGTTTATGTAAGAGTTCCCAAGTAACATTCTTTTCTACCTGATCAATCTCTTTATTCATATCCTAAACCCATTCTAGATGCTCAAAAAATTATTTCCCATATTTCAACTCCACTTTTGAATACATGAATGTTTGTGTAATAACATATAATTTTCATATTGTTTGAACCTTTTAATATTGATAAAAAAAATGTTTGATATTTCAATTACTTCCATATCTTGTGATGCATTTTTTTGGACTCTTTCTCATCACTAGAAATAGTTGAGTAACATTCCTCTTCTCGTGTAGGATTAAAATTTTTTGTATCCTTATCATAATTGTTAAAAAAATTCTTCCATCCTATGAATCTTCTTTATTAGAAATTTTTTATCACATATTTGTAATAATTTTCAATAACTTTCACATCAACAAAGTCAGCTAGTCTTCCTATCTCTTTATTAAAACATCTATATCCCCTTTCTTCAAGAGCATAGCCAATAAAAATTCCATCATCACATCTCTATTCAAACTTTCCAAGATTTCCACCTTTTCTCTTTATAATGCATAGACTCTAAATAACACATAACTATTCCAAAAATTACGTTTTTTCAAAAGAACATTTCGTATAGAGACATATCTAAAAATTGCATATAGAAACATTAGTTTTGAAGATAAATACCAGTTCTCATGGATTGCCTCCAAATGTGATGAGGGAGACCATGTTCAAGTAACATAGTTATTCCCATTTCAACCACAATTCTAATAATTTTTTCAGCAACACCATTTTATAGAGGTGTGTATGGTGTACTAAACTCATGAAAAATTCCATGTTTCTATATATAACATTAAAACTCTTAATTTTTGTATTCACCACAATTTCAAATTCCCAACTTCTTTACTGAATACTCACAATCCTTCTCTTTTTTTTCGTAAAACTTTTAAACATCTTCAGAGTAGTTGAATTATGATTCGTATACAAAACACAAGGAAGTTAATTAAATTAATAAATGAAATTAATAAAGTACTTATATCGATGAGTTTATTTTTTCCTCATTGGTCCACATATATTAGAATGAATATGTACTCTGGGTAGTTTTGAACAAATTTCAAATTTCTTATACAAAAATATTATTATTTTTATTTTATGTAAAATCTTACAACCCAAATTACTTTTTTTGACATATTAGTAAAACCCAATAAATTGTATCTATTTGATAACATAATCAGGTTTCTCTAACACAATTTTCCCATCCTTTAATTCCATAAATGATTCCTTTCCAGCCCTCCTAAGTAACAAGATTTTTTAGAATCACCAACATGGAATAATTTTTTTATATGTTAGCCTATTATAAATATTTTTCCATCTTCCACACTTTTCATGATAAAAAAATATTTTCAAAAAATAGCATTTTTCTTTTATCACAAATTTTTGAAACACTTATCATGTTGTCTTTCATCCCACACACAAAGAAACATGTCTTCTATTTTAAATTTTATTTTCTAATGATAGCTGATCCAACACCTTTGATTCTGAGAGATTCATCATTTCCAAATGTCATTTTTCATTCATTGAAGTCTTTAAAATTATTTAAAAATTATAAAAATACTTTCATATTAGAAGAACACCTACTGTCCAAGATCCAGCATTATTTTCCTTTTGTGACATTGAGAGAAGTTTCTAGAACATGAGATTTAACTTTACCATTAACTTTTTTAACATCACACTTCTGTGAATTCATATGAAAATTATGTTGTTACAATAAAAAGACATATCCTTTTGAAATATGTATAGTTTGTTCATATCTTTCAAAAAAATCAAGGGGATGGAAACATTTTTCAAATTTACACCAACCTTCTCGGGTTTATTCAAACTAGCCTTCTCATAATTCATTATTCAAGGAGATTGACCCCCCTAGACTTTGTATTTTGTAATTTACGGAATAATAGTAATGTTGTTTATTAAACCAACACATATTTTCTATATGCCAAAATCCACCACAATACCAGCAGTATCTATAGAAAAAATAATTACCTCTAAAATTTCCAAACAATCCGGAGTTGTGATCTGGTTTTTTAGAAACATTATTTTCCTTCATATCATAACTCTTTTGACCACCAACTTTTCTATTTTCAACTAGAATATTAATTTTCATCTCATTTTGATTTTCATTCTTATTAGATCCATAACTAGTAAGTAATTTTTCAGACTTGATAATATCATCAACTTATAGCTTCTCAACATTTTTTTTCTTGAACCCATAGATAAATTTACCAGCTATCTTATTTTCAAAAATAAAATGTCATATTTCTTTACAAACATTAAAGTAAACTTTTGATCATTATCAAGTTAACCCTCACTATAACTTTCATTGACTTCATGTATATATTTATTGAAAATTTTAACCCAATGTTCATATTTAGAAACTTTTTGTTGGACTTGTTCTATATCTTCTTTTTTTTATTTTAGTTTTACTTATATATGTCCATTATGATTATTTTCATTACCAAGTTATTTATTCAATTCATAAATTTCTTTTAAAAGATTAACTTTATCATTATGAAAACATTCTTTATTATTTTCTAATGAGTTGTAATTTTTAAAAAATTTCACGATTTCTTTCTGAATCCCTTGAAATATTCTTAGAAATTATTTCAATTATTCTTTCAGATGACATTCTAATAAAGATTCTTATTATTCATAATTGATGCTTCTGAACTCTTCATTATTTACTATTACAATGAAATTATATTCTCTATCATACTTGGTATATTTTTCGGATTCAAATTCACTTTCTTCTTCATCATCTTCTGACAAAAAGCTTCTCCTTTTAGATTTAGAGAACAATTTATCGATCCCTTCTAAATATAATTTAGCCTTATCACCCTATTTCTTCCATGATCTTCTATTACTTCTATCATATTGACCATTATCTTATTTATTCATTCTTCAAATAAAATTATTTACAAAGTGAATAATAGCTCTACAATCAAAAAAATTAATCAGAAGTTCCCCCTTGAATTATCCTATAACAATTTTCAAATATTTAGAAGACAAGGATAAAAATTTATCAATTTTTTATATACCTAATTTTCAGAAATAGAATCTCCAGCTTCTCCTTCAAGAATATTCTTAGGGTTTTATTTATTGGAAACCTTAAAATTCATTTCAGAATAAACTTTTTTTTTCATTCATAACTTTCTACCTTATCATTTCATAAGTACTGAGAGTAATATGTAAATCTTAAAAAGATAATGTTTCATGATATATATCTTTTTAAGAGGAATCTTGAGAGTCAAAATTGTTAGAAATAATTCTCTTGATATTTTCAGGAATAATAGAATCTTCTAAATTTTCACCATGAAATATGATAGTGATAAAAACGTCATTGAACATGGTAAAGAAGTCACCAATGGATTCAAACTCCCCAATATTGAGATCTCCATTTTTCAACCTCCATATTTTTAATATTTTCTTCTTTAATTTTTCATTTCCTTTGTAAATGGTCTTCTACTTGTCCTAGATACCTTTTGCAGTGGAAAACCCTTCACTCTTAGAAACACAATTTATGAAAGTGATGTGTGTAAAAACTTATTAGTTATTCTATCATTCTCAAGATTATTCTTACCAATATAGGTAATAGGAACTTTTTTATCAATTAGATTAAATCTATATTTTACTGGTTCAAGAACATCATATCCACGAAGCATAAGATTAAGTAACATTCTATCTTTCCAAATAATATAGTTTTTACCATTAAAGACCATAATTCATTTATTTTTCACACAATTAAGATTCTTCATCACAAATTATTCTTCAAGAAATTCATAAAGGATCAAATAAGTGGAACCCTTTATTTAATAAAAATTGAGATTACCCAGTTTGGATCAAATATCACTTATAGGGGGAGGGAGTAAATCCATGATATCTTTACTTTTAAGTTTTCATCCTTTTGAAAAAACGTTTTCTTCATATTAAAAGAATTATAATTTGATGAAAAAACAATCACACATATATAGGAAAATAATAATATACAAGGTTAATTACTCAAAAATAGTAGCTATGTCCTTGGTATGTTCTAAAAAAAATCCAACACCACACAATCTACTAGACAATAATAATTCTCTGTTGATATAAAAATTAGTATATACCGTTACACTTGTGTACCACTATGATCAATACAAAATTAAATGTACATCAAGTAGAAAGAAATTATGTACTACAAATTTGTGTGACATGTTACGATACATTTTCTAGATTCTTCAAAATATGTTTCTATGCTACATTGTTAACATTCGAAAATATGATATTCAAAAAAAATAAACACTTTATTACCTAATAGTAAGTAAGAACATCACTAAAATTCATAATAATGTTCCATAAAATTTAATAGTTTGATAAACTTGTCTGTATTCTCAGTTTAATAAAATAAATCTACCATAATACCACAAAAAGAAATATGAACTACTTCTATCTTAAATCGTAAATCCCAGTACAATTGCTCGGTCTGGTCCAAAAAATATGAATATGATCTTCTAACTTCTTCTTCTTTAATCTGGAAAACAAACTTATGAATGTTCAATCTAGAAACTCTTTTTCCCAAGAAACATCAAGCGCTATTCCTTCTCTATTAACTTGTGAATAATACTTGCGGTTAAAATATAATGTACTTCCCAATATTTATATGTGTTCCAAAAGTGGTTTAGGCAGAAATGTATAATATTTTCAGGCTCAACCATTGTTCCCAAAACAATAAATTTCATTATATTTAGGATACATATTTTAATTCTTCAGTGCGTCTTAAATCGTCTCACTTCTTCATGATGATTTTTGAATCATCTCACAACTTTTTCTCGATTCTTAATTTCTTTACAAAAATCAGTATGAGTCTGATTCCAATTATGATTTCCTCATTATGATTAAAATAGTACATTCTTAATTACAATACTCCACACTAATTGAAAGATATGAAATCAATATGTATTCTCATTAAAATTATGAGAACCAACAGAAGATACACTACCCAATTTGATTCTCCATACCAACTAAAGAGAAATTGGCTCATTCTGATACTCCATACAAACTGTTAGGTAAAAAATATTGAAATTATTTAACCATAAAAAATTTTACTTCTTTATACTTTATTAACAATAGTTTTATCACAAACATGGTGGAATGTTCTAAATATTTTGACACTTCCTCAGAAACACATCTACACCGGCTTCAAACTTCTTTGAAAAACATTTTCAATAAAATATTAAAACATTATGATCTTCTTAACCAAACTTTTTCACTACTTTAAGTAGTTATCCTTTTCTTATTTTCTTCAAAGAGACGATCCTGAATTCGATTAAGTCTAGTATCTAATTACATTAATCGATGTTATCCTATTCCTGATGGATCAGTGTCTGCCTCACTTTGATAATTAGTGTCAACGCCAGTCATATGACTCTTGACCCAATCAAAAAATATAAAAAAATTATTTAATTCTTGAAAAAATTGAAAACATCAAACAATTCATCTTGGGAGAAAATGGTTGAATACATTGTTCACTAAAATCTAATCACATTTTTCATCTATCCCAGCAAATATTTCTTTGTCTTCTGTATCAAGAAACTTTTCTACCTCAGACATTATTTTTCAACCACCATTATGTCTGATGATCAGCTTTCTAATTACTATGATGATTAGTGGTACATTGCATCTGATGGAACGATATCAGCAACATTCACATTATATACTAAAGTCCTTATCTGATTACGGTAATCTCTAACTACTTTATTCAAGTATTTGTATATCATTTCTTGTTGGTCTGACAGAAAACTATCATATTCTTTTTCTCACATTCCGAACAGCATTCCAATCTTTAAAAAAAAATATCCATCTAGTGATCACACACTGATGAACTAAGATATTCAATATTCAACTCCAGTAACCTCCTTATTTCAAAAACATCTTCTTGAAATCCTGAATTTATCATGAATTTAAGAACATTTAGTATCGGTATAACATCTTCTAACATACATTGGAATGTATTATAACTTTCTATCCTTATAAAAAATTCTTTATTTCCAAAAAAACCCAATATGATTGGATGCACTTGTTCACCTCCTTTCCTTAATAAGTCTTTAATAACATGTTTTATAGATAACTTATGAATAATGAGAACTCTTGGATCAACAATTCATCATAAAATTTTTATCAAATCCATTTAGACTCTGATACTCTTATTATGATCAAAAGTTCATTTGGGACCCAATATGAGTTTGTTGAACCTTTTATTTCATAAAAAGTCTTCCCAATATTATATAAATTTTTAATAATTTTCACCAGTTTACTTAATTATGATTATGATTCCGATCATAAACACTAACAAAGTGAGGTGATTTATTTTCACTTTGATAAAAACATACAACAATTTCTCAAAAAAAAAATCTTCCTGGTTATGATGGTGAGTTTGATAATATACCTATAAACTAGGTCCTAACATGGCCAGTATTTTAGGGAATTTATATCATTATATAAAATTTCCTCACACAGCAATACCTTTATCAGATGAGTCAGTTTTGAAGGGGGTGACCATGATCTAGGGGTGATAAACCATGATGATCCACTAGAGGTGGAACCATAGGGACTTCCAAATCTGACATTAAGTTAGAAGTGAATTCGACATTAGTTCTAACTAATTTAGTAATAGTTGGTGATTAAACAAACCCCATAGAGTGTACAGATAGCTCTATTCCAAAGATAATCTTGAAATTCTATTTCTAATAGTTTGGAATCTCTTATGAAAAGGTGGTGATCCATTCATACAAAGAATTTTTTTCAATGAATTCAGAATCACAAGAAGGGGTATATTAACTTTTTATTTAAAAATTATTCCAATGATAAAAGTGTAGAGGAATAATAAGTGGGTCCCCAAGGACCATAGTCTTACTTTGGTTTTTCATTTAAATTCCTCCTATGGGATTTCTTAACTGTATAAAATATTTTTTGGGTAAATTTCAATTTTCTAGTTAATTATATGTATCATGTTATTAGTTTTAAGATGGATTAACATTAATAACATTCTATAACTCAGTATCCAATAGTTTATAATCTATCACATAATTAAATGACAAAAGGAGTATTTTATTTTATAGCACAAAACCATGCATATATTTTAATACTCCAACCATATCATCAGGATTGGAATCCATATAATAAATCTAATATTACACCTTCTTTTCCCTAAATACATATCTAGGAATAAGGTTTGATTTTTCATATAGAGTAAATTTTAGTGAATTTCATATAGTGTCCACCCTACAGTGTCTGAAACGATGAACTGATCAGCGAGAATGAGTGGAACTAATCTTAATCAACAAAACACTGACTAGAATAATGGTTGGTAAAGAGTTATTTCATGACTTATAAACAAATTATAATTGATGTAGTGTAAACCATCCTTGAAAAATTACCCCAACCTAGTTTACAATGTCCTCAGAACCATGAGACCCCCCCACACACACTATTGATGATATATACTAATAGCCAATGAGCATGATAATTATAAATACTTCAATTATTAGATAACCACTTAGAGTCTCTTAATAGTTATATATTTATACCAATCATGTCTCCTTCTAAATTTGGATACATGGTGAGTATCATGCATAACTGAGGGATGATAATTACATTCTGGATTCATACCAAATTTAGTTGTGATTACCTCACAAGATTCCACTCATGTTCCATACATAGTAGAAGATATTAGTAATCCTTTAGAAGCCTTTTTTGATTTTTAGTGGGGGAGAACTACAAAGTATCATTTTTCCACCAACACTTGATGTACACATGTTTTTAGGCCGCCAAAAATATTCTATGAATTCCCAGGAATGTTCGATGCATGATTGTTGGAATCTCTAATGGCATTTACCAAGATTCACATATTTCATGGTAAATTGTAAATTATGATCATCCTTTTAAAAATATTTCTCATATTTCATGAGGTTTCTTGAAAAATAATGGTTAATAAATTGATTTTCACTATATAGATTGAATATCACCCA
Source organism: Viscum album (assembly GCA_963277665.1). Taxonomy (NCBI): domain Eukaryota; kingdom Viridiplantae; phylum Streptophyta; class Magnoliopsida; order Santalales; family Viscaceae; genus Viscum; species Viscum album. The sequence goes on from OY728132.1 coordinate 324,917,027, forward strand.
CAAGATCTAACAATGGTATGCTTTTCACTCTTCATAAATAAATTGTTTGAAGGAATAGTGTAGGATTTTCTATGTCTCGATAATTAATGGAATTTTATCTATATCCATAGCACTCATGGGTTTTTTTGACCCTATATCATTCCTATAATGAGATACTTATTATGAAGTGGTAGGTTGATTCCCAACTAACTACACAGTGAGGTAGTGGGTACCCACCAAAGGGGGTGACGATGACCTATGTCACAACACATCCCAAAGTAGAAGATTAGATGCATGAGATTATCTATATCAGTTTGGGGAGATATTTCTCTATGTTGGATCTGACGATGGTAGAGAATCATTATAGTTGAGGGATAACATATAATCTAATTGGGATGGAATGATATAAACATACAACACATGTTCATATTGTCACTCATCTAGTGGTCATGGGCTACAATTGGATGGTTGTACTACATTTTGTGAAATGGTAGATGTTGTTCATATGGATATAATATTTAATGGTTTTAGGGAAACTCCATGAAAGGATAACAATGAATCTTCAACAAATGAATACTTATGAATGGTATTTTGGATGCTGTTTATCAGGACTAATGGAATAGACATCCTTAGTCACTATATTATTGATTCCAAAGATCGTGGTGATGAGGGAATAATAATCTCCTTCTGATCCTTAGTTACTTGGTATTATGAAAGATCACGGGTAACCCACCATTTTTGTCTCCAACTGGAATTCTAGTATTGAAAAGGGAGTTCTATGAGAATAATTTTCAATATGTTGTGGTTAAGGTCATTATGAAAATTATTGTCTACATTATATGGATGACTTACATGATGGATAGTGAGTACCTATCTGATGATTATATCCATAGGGTATTAATATTCTTTGTAGAAGTGATAAATCATCATTCTTAGTGGGTAAATGGGACTTTTATCAAGATGTTTTGAAAAAATTCCATTCCATAATAGTTTTAATTTATGGAGATGCAACATAGGATAATGGGTCAACCCACCCTAGACCGGTGATGGAGAATCACACCTAGTGTGAGAACCTTAAGGACTAAATGGATGTCTTGAATAAGAGTCTCCTTGACTAGTTCAGCTTCTGGTTCTACATCCCTATGATAATAGTTGTTCCATTTAGCAAGATCCCCCTTTATATATCTCGAGTAGAAATTCGGATTATCCCATCCTATACCTCCACAACCTGCTCAGAATAATGGATAGAATTTTCACAATGTTCTAAGAAATGACATCTGAAATGGATAGTGGTAAATATAGGAGATATTTTTCCGAAAGAGATCCCACTTGTTATGTTTACTTTCATATTTTCATGTTTTAAGGCTTTATTGTTCCATATTTTCATTATGATAACACTTTTCTACTCATATTATTGAAAATAGTTAATTGACTACCCACCCTACTATCACCTCCACTGGGGAAAGGAAGAAAGGGTTCTCAGAAGATGTTTGATATACAAAAGAAGAAAACCAAGTATAGGTATGTGGGATCTCCATGTGATGGAATATGAGAATAAAAAAAATCAACAATATTCCTCCTGCCGACACATCTATTAAAAGTGGTGTTGGATCTTTTCCTATCATGTCCAATGGTCAATGATTTGTATGTGAAAAATAGAAAATATAATCATGAATAGAATATTAAATGGTGTTGGTGTAAAACATCATTCACCCACTCTATGTTGAAGGGTAAAGGATTAATGGTGGGTTAACTACTCTTATTTAATATGACTTTTAATGTTGTTGGACCATTTTGATCAGGCCCTCATTTGTACCGAAAAATTGTCTACAATACACTTTTCGATGATATGAGCCTCACTTAGAAGACATGAGTTTAGTTGAAGATGAAGCAGTGTAACACTTGTTGAAGAAGATACAAATGGTATATTTTTATATTTCATGACTATTCACACACAAATGGGTGGAGAACATTCAAAAAAATTTCCCAGTCTGATGAAATGGTAGTAGGAAAATCCCCTAAGAGTAGGATTTGTTTTTCATAAATTATCAATGAAAGGGATATTGAAAAAATAAAAACCATTTTAAGGGTCTTATAGATAATTTTTTTCACATAAAACATATGTTATGGGTAAAATTGATATCCATGGGGGTAATTAATTTCAAATGTTTTGATTTGATGACTCGTGGAGAAAAACTAATACTTGGATCAAAAGTTACATACATTTGAAGTAATACTTTTATGATATAGTATTGTGTAAGTCCATGTTTGTTACCATCTTTATGTTCCCTACCATATTCATACCCTACCTCATATACAATACCATGTGCGTTCCCAACCATATAAGTTCCTAGTCTCCCGGTCTTCCTCAAATTTAGAAAAATATACCTTGGAGTTCAGGGTAGTTATAGGTAGTTACTTCCTATAAATGATCACCCAAGTTATATTATTCTCGTAAAAGGTCTTACAAGATTCTCATTTCACAAAATAAATTGAAACCCAAATTAAACCTGATTTCCAACTCACATTACCATAAAAAACTATAATTCAAGTGATTTCTAAATCCAATCCTAAGGAGATGGGATATAAAATTTCATTCCAATTACCTCCGAATGGAATTAATTCCTTGGGATTAGGACCACCTAGGCACCAACCACCTGGGAACCAAACAACCTATACACCCTAATACCATAGAGCCTACCCACTTGGGTGTTGAATCAACTTGGTGTTATACCACCTAATCACTAGCCACCCTAGGAACTGACTACCTAGGTACCTACCTATCTGGTAATCAACTACTTCAGTGTTTATTCTCCTGGTAATTCTACCTGATAATTTCTATACCAAAAAATCCTACTTGGATTGCACTTTACCCAGACCTCCTACATTGTTTCCCACTCAACCCATACCTAGGAACCAACATACACTAGGCCACTAACATGGGATCCCATTTACTATTACCTTTGGGGTTCTTCCACCCATACCCTTAGTCAGAATCAAGGATAGGTTATAGTAAAAAGTCTTTAGCATGATACCTTCACTATAATCATTTAACCTTTTGAAAAATAGAGTGTTTATCTGCAAACATTTTTATCCAGTTATAAAATGCTTTTCTTTGTTATACAAAAAACCCTAGCCTTGATTCCATAAAACACCTAGATTATGGATACTCTTCTTGATTTATTTAAACACATTGAGTGAAGATATTTTTCAAGGTTTCCTCGTATGACTTGAGATGAAATAATCATATTGGTTTCCTCATATTAATTAAATCCAGATACTTCTTTTAGTTTTCTCATTTGAATCATGTCAAGAATCTCTTCTTGGTTCCTAAATTTCATTCACATAACTCATATATTTTTTAAAACTAAAAATGTTTTATCATGTGTGAGTTCAAAACCCACCCATATCTAGGTACCATACACCCAATAGACCACTCTAATAGACATTAGGATTATTGGAAGCAATTGTGACAGAATGACCATGAATGGAACCATGGTATTCCTTGTCACATGATCTTAAAAGACATGTCACATACAACTAATTCACACTGAAATACGTTGGTTATGATTAAGTTTATAAGGATACATAGGAATCCACCCTCATAGGTCTGATCCCAACTCCACAACACTTACCTCCTCCTTTAAAAGGATTCCAATTAATCCTTGGATGATGATAAATTCCCTATTTTTCATGCTATATGGATTAAGGCTATAGATTAATCGAACATCTTCATCAAATGAGAGAAATTATAGTCCTCATCTATAGTTTACCATTAAAATAATGATTTTAGTTAATCATATTCATCTATATTTCTACTGGGAATGATTTCAATATAATGTATTAAATTTATAAGTGTCTCATACAAATAAATATTATCCCTTAATGGATGGTCTAAAATCTAATCCTCTCACCACAAAAAAATTATCCATTATCTCCACCTCTAGTGCGTGAAAGGTATCCAAAATTTTGGAAATTAAGAGAGTTACATGATTATAAAAAATATCTAAAATGGGCCTATGAAGAATGAAAAGATATACTAAATTGTCTCATTACAGATTTTCAAAGGCGGGTGGCCTTTCTCTATCGTGGCAATGGTGATGTCTCTATTCATAGTATATGATGATTTAAAGTTGAATCATCCCACTAACGAGATTATTTCCTAATTTAGGACACCCTCATATATTTATTAATATTTTTAAACCTTCCCCAATTATTATTTTTTGGACATTGGTAAATTAAATTTCTTTCTTCCTTAGTAGGTTAAATGCCTTCAATTAGAGGTCTAAGTCAGTTACACACATTAGATACAACTATTTCATCCTCATAATGCATCACAAGGGATTATCATGTTAATCATACAAGGGACTAGGTATAATATTTTAATCTAATAAGTAAAACTCTTGGTAATTTAAAAACATACAAAAAGAACTTATAGTTCAACGTATTGAAGGATAGATTCTCAATATTTTGAGTCTTGTGAAGATTCTTATTGTTTAAAATCATATGAGCAGACTGAGGGTTCAATGTCAGGTAGGGTATTTATAGAGCATTATCTCATGGAAATGAAAATTCATTCTATTTATATAAAAATGTAGGGAACTCATGGAACGAGAGGGTTTTGTGGTGAATCTAGTAGTGTTCTCATTGAACTATTAGTTTGTAAGAGTTTGTGTCCTTTTCTATAAATTTATCTATAATTAGCACTATAAATCCTTGATCTATGTTGGACACATTTTTGTGTGTCAATAATGATCATGGAATATATAGGTTCTCATTATAATAGGAAATTGGTATAACCTATTGAGATTATAAATATTTTAAGGAAATTATCATATATTAAATATATAATAAAAAAATAATTTATAAGAATAAAACATGTACAGAACAAAATAAATGATTTGGTAATCCAAATTACATTATATATGTATTTTTAGGGAAACTACCGTAACATAAGTATCCATATACACAGAATGATATCCACCAATTATTGGGATATCAACTTCAATACAAAACAATAAACCATAAATAATAATAATCATCATTAATTTGAATAATAATCATTTATAATTCAGTCATTAGATCAAACTACTTAGGAATTTGCAAACACTCTAATTAATTATATTAATCTTCTACCAAGTTCATAAACCACCCACTCAACCTACCTCTTACTCTTGATGACTAATATTCCTAATAAACCATTATAAAATCCATCATAAACAATACTTATAAAATTAACCAATAAACCTTAATTGGATATTAAAAAAAATCTTAATTTTTATACTTCAAATAACCACTTATTTATAGAGAGTATATGTAATAAAAATAACATATATAATTAATATTCATATATTTCTTATCTATGAACCCAATATTTTACCCATATATAGAAATAAATTTAAGTCACCCAGATAATATCACATTTAATAATATTTTATCATCCATTTGGGGTATTGAAAACATCATCCAATAATATCCATGAAGAACCCCAAAATCTAATACGAAAAACAATCCTATTAAATCCCAAATGAATGAAAAATATAGTAATGGTTAACATACATAAATATAACATAAAGACATCCTCTAAAAAAGTGTAATCAACCCACTATATACTCCCTTCTCCTCTATGAATTAAATACCCATCATTTAGAATAGTTTCTCCATACCACTATGAATAAAAAAATATATCCCTATATTAAAACACCACCATGAAAGAAGTAAGATGAAGAGTAAAGTATCATAAAGTGTAATATAAATATTATTCTTTATCATAGAATATAAATAAGATCTTGTGATAAATAAATCATCAAAATTTGCAAAAAGAGTCAATGAGATCCCCACAAAGGAGGAAGTAAATGGTGGTTTTTTTTAAAATTTGGGTAAAAATATAAAATTGGGGTTAAATTTTAATAGATTAATATTTTTATACATGTTATACTAAACCATAGAACCAAAATATTTAAAATCATTGTTTGATAGACTTTGAACAACCAATTCATTTTTTATATAATCACTATTCTCCCCTAAATTTTATTATATGAATCTCTTAACACTTTATCATATTTTAAAACAATATTTCGAAGACAAATTAATTATTCCCATTGCATAATGGAATTATAACAATGATGAATCCTAATCCAAATTGAATACTCAACTTTAACCTAAAAATTGGGGCATAAAAAATATATACCCCTTAAATGTATTTTCATCATTGAAAACTCATTTAAAAATAATACATTAAATGACCATAAAAAAGTCGTTACATAATCTATATAATTAATACATATGTCTTTACTCTTTGATTCATTGGAATATCCTCCTTGTAAATAAACTAAACTAAAGGGTAATTTCTAAATGACCTGAATACATTAAACCAATAAATCGAATAATATGTGTATAATGATACAGATATATAAAAAATATACATTTATTATATTTTTCCTAATTTCATACACTATGAACCATCCTTACCTACTAAGAACACACTATCATTACAAACTATGAAGAAAATATATGATGCATGATCTATTTACTACAAAGTACCAAGTAAGTAGTACACATATCATCTGGGAAAAACTATAACAATTAAGGTTCTTTCATAGGAATGTGTCGACCACTACATCTTTAGGTATTTTCCCTTGTCCACTTTTTATTCCATGTTCATGTTTGCCAATCTCGAACCATCCTAACATTATCCTTGAATGTAACTAACTTAACTGCCATTATAAGTAATTAGTATCAATATTATAATCTAATACCACTATGACACAACTTGGCCCAATTGAGACTCCTCCAAAAGTCAATAATGATAATGAGTTTCACCACTATCTTACCTTTAATAGGCCATAGATTGATAATTATTATTAAGTATATAATTGATCATTTATAGAGGAAATTAATATAAATAAATAGTGAACAAAATAAAATAGTATTTAATTCCCAAAGTATTGAAATATAATATACACAATAAACAAATATATAATCTATAAATTATATGAATAAAATAAATGATATCATAAACTACCAAGGAAAAATAAGCACTAACCAAAAAATAATAAACCCCAAAAGAAACATGGTATACTATTGGAACAAAAAAATATGGCATGTAATTTTTCCAAATGACCATGATAATATCCACCCAAATATTATGGGAATTTAGTTGAAGATAAATAATCATAATATCCAATGATGAAAAAACCAATGCAGTCTCTATATGCCACATGACTGCTCACACACTATGAGAGGAGATCCTTCAAAAAAAACTAATCTATTAATGTGGGGTTTCGAAAATACTAGTAAGATTAGGTTGTAACACCACATGATTAAACATTATATATCTTATTTACTTTGTAAAATCATGTGTTTGATATTTTATGACACTTGCAAAAATGATCCTAAAAGAACCATGAAAATATATATAACTCTTAAAATTTAGTCTTAGAATTTGATGTCAAAAATCGATGTAACCAAATTATTAAATATTTGTAAAAATAAAAATAAAGGTAATTATCAATTCTAAACTATTGCTAAATTAAAGTAGTGTAGATAAGTAACTAATAAGACTGATTCATGAATCAAAATACAACCTTTATAAAACTATATTTTTAATTTTTGTAAAAAAAATTAAATAATGGATAAATTATATTGTAGATATGAATAATATATTAACAAAAATTATATAGTTAATTTATATTAAATATGAATATTAATATGTAATATTTTATAAAAAATGTTATTTTCCCATGAAAGTAGTTTTCATTACAAATTTATAATTTAATTTGAATGTTAAAATATAAAATTTTAGAATTTAAATTTTAGAAATTATTATTTTATATTAATAATTTCAGTATAATATTTAGATTAATTATTTGTAATTTTTATTGAAATGCATGATTTTTAATTAAATATTTAAAAATTAAACTTTTATGAAAATTGAGTCTTTTGTGACTTTATCATTGTGTAGGAAAGATATAGAAGTTAATAAATCCTTTTAATTTTTAAAATATTTATTAAATATGTAATAAAAATAATTTTAAAAACAGTTATAAATTTATAAAACCAACATTTATGATTTATGGAATTCATTAATATTTTTCAATAAAAGAAATCATTTTTGGTCATTTCTTTAATTAAATAATTTTTTGGTGAAATTCGGTTTTAGATTGTAATAAAAGCCACATAATTTTATTTTTTATATTACTCCAATTTTTATCATGGAAAATAAATTGATCTATAGTTTTATCATATGTATAAATTTTAATCATAAAAATAATCTTTTCTAAAACTGGTTTTTTGCGAGGTACATGTGCTAATGTTAAAATTGATTTTTTTATCAAATAGAAATTTAAATTGTTAAAAATGGATTTCATATTTTTGAATCAATATTTCCAGATTATTTAATATGTGTGATTTTATATATCAGCATCAAAATATTGTTTCATTGGTAAGAACTATTTACCACAGTAAAATAAAAAATGGTAAAAGTGAAAATTCTAAGCATATAGTGTTAATGTTTATTAAAAATGTTTAAAAATGAATGATTGAGGTATTGAAGAACTTATCTCATCAACCACTCAATTTGATTCTCCATTTTTTGAGTAACCTATCATGTGAAACATGTGTTTTCTTTATATTAAGTTTAAATATTAAAAAAATATCATTCTATAAAAGGGGCCTCTCACCACCCCTTCAATTCAAAAAAAATATTATATTTCATATTGAATATCTGACCATATTCCATCTTATATAATCATATTTCAACATATTAAGATTTTTTAAGATGATATTAGCGTGATCCATCCCTTTCCAAGGAGTCCTCTAAGGGAATGTTCAAGTCCTCAATGTGAGTACCAAATTTTCTTAATTTATTTTCTTTTCAATATTAATTTAACAAATATATTTTTATCCTTCCTATATAATGATATATAAAAAATTTATACTTTATTTTATTATTCTAATGGAATAAATGTTAAACACCTTATCTCTTATCCCTTATAAAAAACAAAAACAATAATTTGTGCATGTGTGCGGATTACCACCTCCATAAAGTGTCATGTTTCATTTTCATTAACCACCTTACACAGCGGGTCCTAATATTTAATTTAATAAATAATTATGATATTTATTAGATATTTTATATTAATAAATCATAAAATATATTTTTTAGTTCACCCATTTTATGTAAAATAAAATCATAAATGATGCATATGTGTGGACAATATCCTACACAAAATGATTGATTTCCATTTTTATAAGCATCATTGTATTTTGTGGCTACAAATAAGAATAGTTTTAGTGGATAAATATTTTTTTTATCAAATAATTAAGTATTTGGTAAGAAAAATTGGATAACCTATTAAAAATATGGGCAATAAACAACCCGGTAAATTCAATCGTCCAAAATAGTGTTCTTTGAGAAAAAATGATTTCTTTATACAATGTAATAACATCATATCGGTTGAATTATTCTTATTATTTTTTAAATTTAAAAATTATATAACTTATATAAACTAAATAAGTTCATTATTTTTTTGTTATAATTATATGAAAACTAAATAACTTCATAATCCCCCATTAATTATGGAGTGTTTTTGTTTGGGTCGGTTTAACTACTTACTTGAAAAATGCAATAAATTTATATCATGGATTACTATAGGGATTTAATTTCGGTTAATAAATTATATAAATAAGTGAATAATGATTTTATTTTAGTTTCTGAATGGTAATTTTAATATTAAACCCATTATTTATGATACCAATGTATGTTTGTGAAAAATCACTAAAACATTCTCACCGTTGATTTAATCATTATGGAACATAACTACATATCTAATAGAATGAAATTAAAACATCAAAAAAAATTATAAAAAAATTATTTATATTATCTGGGAATGATTTAATTTTGGTTAATACTAAAGAATAATACTTTTATTAAGAAACTAGTTCAAAAGGACCATGATTACCCACACTTGGTATTGGAAATACATAATAATTAACAAATATAAATGTGGAGAATAATAATAAATAAAGTTAAAAATGGTTATAGATATGAAAAATGTTACTAAATATGTTGTTAAGATAGTTATTTTTTATAAAATAGGTCCATGTTCATTTCGAATAAGAAGGAATTAATATTATGTTTTGGGCTAACTAAATTTTCATCCAATGAGGTAAAAACATTATTATTGAACTCTATTTTTCCATGATTGGTTTATTCTACCTAATGAATAATTTTTATTATATTTTATTCTTATTTTTCATAGTTCTATACTTATTTCTTATGAACTCCTTATCAAATTATTATTACCTCAAATATTTTGTTACTAGTATGTATTTATTGTGACAATGTCTACCACCTTGAGACATATTTATATTATAGATAATTTTGACTATTTTATATTGTATTTAATACACCTTTAATATTTTGGACTATGATCCTATACTTATTAAAGGTATTTAAGGTTAAATTTAAAATTATATCCTTTAAGTTATTTTTATAACACATTGATAGTTTTTTATTTTCTTTTCAAATAAATTTAATCCTTTTAGTATTTTCTATAACACCCCGAGATTTTATGAGATATATTCTTTTTAGTTTCTTTCATATCTTATGTTGTACACTACACCAAGATTATCTTACACTATACGCAACACCGTATTAGCTTGCAGTATACGCAATACTATTCTTGGATCGTGTTACATACAATTTCAAGTTCGTTTGATATTAGTGTGTATATATATATATATATCCAATGTATAAACAAAATATGGTTGGATTCTGTTATACGCAATGAAAAAGGAGCTTGCACTACACACATCCCTGGCTTGGCTTTTATTACACCCAATTGCGACCTTCTTCGATAGCGTGTGTACTACGCAATATCATGTTTCACTAAACAATGATATATGGTTATAATATTATTATAAACTAGCTGTTATGAATATTATTAACTAAATTTTGAATTTTATGAAATTATAATTCATCTTACACATTTTATAGAACATGGTATGAGAACAAAATAATTTTTTTGGGTAAAATAAGTATTTTTCATAAAATGTAGTTTTTCCGCATTTTGATGGCGCACCCACGTTAAATATAGTTTTTGACATGTTTATAAGTTCAATTTGACAAAATAAAATTCTTCTTTTGAATCAAGATATAAAAATTTAATTTGGATATATTTTTCAAATTATTCCGATAACTTTCTTATTTTAATGAATAATAAAAACACGCTATATTTTAATTAAAAACAACTTTTTTCATCACAATAATTTATATGGTTATATTATCTTTTTATTTGGTTTTAAAGTGTATTTAGAATATATTTTTACCATTTAATCCAATGTTGTTCATTCTAATTAATTTCACTTGGAATTTGGACATAAACAAGTGTCGATCTCTTGATAGTTATTGTTTCTTAAAAACACGCTCTTTGTTTTGATAACGGGAATTAATTTTAAAATTAATTAATGCCACTTCTATGTATTGAATTTGGAAAAATAGACATCATTTTTGAGTTCAGAATATCAAATATATCTTAAGCTGAATTTTTGGAAGTTTTCTGAAAAATGTTGATTTTTTATGAATACTGAAACCACTTAGTCGTAGTTAAAAAACTAACTCTTTCATTTAAATGAAATTTTACCAATTCTGTGAATTGAATTTCAAAAATCCGAGATACATTGTTGTTATCAAGAAGTAAAATGTGGTCTAATAAGATGAATATAATTTTTGGTGAATATTAGATTTTAACTTTTATTTACCATGGTTAAAATAAGTAGGGTAATTCAAGGTTAAAAGAATATTATAAAAATTAAAAATTACATTAACACTTGTCCTAACCTTATTAGATGAGTATTGGCCGACTATGGGCATCCTTAGGTCGATTTTGGGACCCCATTGATCCACTTGGTAGTGATAATGACAATTTGGATTAATTTATTTAATGTAAAGAAAAAATTGACATTAACAAAAATCTTTTAGTAATTAATTTTTATAAGGGGTTATATAGATTATCTTTTTGACTATAAATATTAATTGGAAATATAAAACAATTTCTTACATGGTGGTGTTTTTTATAATCTTTAGACATCATATAAATTAAATTATTTATGACATAATAATAATGCAGTGTTTACTTCATTAATAAATGATTTAAATAAATAAGATTATAATGATTAAAATATTATCCAAAACATGTCTAATTATGATTGGATGATTTTATTTAGACCATGAGTCTTCTTATCTTCATCTTTAATGATTTTTGGACCTTTTGAAACTGATGATACGTTTATAATAAAATAATATTTTCACACTTTCCAAAGGTGCCCCTCTCCTCCCTTATAAAAGGGAACCTCCTCCCACTTCTTTTTACACAACTTTGAGCCTTCAAGCTCGGCCAAACCATGACAATTTATCTTCTCCACTTACCTAGAAACATTCTGGAGGTTTTTTTTCTCAAAAGACCATCTCTAGTTCCTTAAAAGGAAGCTTAAAAGAGGTGCGTCGAAGAAGAGGTAATCTCTTCTACCGATTCTTTCAAGTTTCTTTCTTCTTCTACTTCCTCTTCTTTAGTTGTTTCATTATAAAATAATAACATAAGTATTTATTAAATACTGATATGTTATTATAAATATGAAACAAACATATTTCACCTTCTATCCATCCTACGGAAAATGAAATCACTGCGTGTGCGTACGTACGGAATACCGTCTCCACGCCGTGGTGTAATCAGTTATTCCACCACCAACTTACTTGGATGGGTACAATGGTGTAAAGAATAACTATATATGATTATTATAACATCATACTGATTCTAAGATATTATATCATCCACTCCAATTCCATTCAATAAATATGGGAACAATATCATCGCTCGTGCGTACATACAGATTACCGTCTCCACGATGCGATGAGATTCATTTTCCATGTTAACAGTTCAAGAATGATTATAATGTATATATAATAAGTAATCATGAAATATATGACATAATAATGCTACTGGATTTATGTATATATATATGTATGTCATCTACTTAATTCCATTCAATTCAACAAGGAAACGAAAAATAGCATTCATGCGTACGTACGGCCTACCGTCTCCATGAACGGTGTATTTCTTTCCATTTATCGAAATAATATATATATGTATATTATGAATATATATAATATATAAATCATGTTTTATATTATGGATTTTTTTAATCATGATCTATATATTCATATTAATAATTACAAGTCAAAACACGGACGATAAATAGAACGATTTTACCCAAAATGCTGCTTTAACATTGAAATGACAAATGAACGGATAATATAATGTCATAAGTGAATCATATATGATATCATAAATATTATTATGGTTCTATTACAAGTTTATAATTTGTTTAAACCCACTATATAGGAGTCTCAGACACATACGGAAGAAATTGGACATAAGGTAAGGGATAATTATTCCAATCTCATTCTTATCTGAGATTGTTTATTCGTAAGTATTTACTGGGGTTATGTTTATTATCCATGTCCATATGTTCTCAAAATGTTTTCATAAAATGTTTACTTTTCTTCCATGTATGTTTAAAGTAATTTTTTACCCTTTTTTACTTTTACCACATCGTATGGAAGAAATCTTTTTTTTGTTTACCATACGAGGTACTTTTTGACTTTTCAGACAAAAGTACGAGGATAATGTTTTTTTATCTTATACGGAATGAACGGATTCTTACGGTTTCGTAACGCCTTATTTACATGAAGATTCCTATATAATATTTCATGATTATTTTGAAAAAATTCCTTTCTTTTAAAATTCCCTGTCATTTTGTGAAAAGAAAATGATTTTGAAGAAGAAAGGATATTTTCATCAAGAATTCATTACAATTGTTTTGTCAAAACTATTTTACATCTAAGATGAAATTATTTCATATGTGTATAATGTCTCAATGATTTAAATGGTTTCACTTTTCTTATGATTAAATTATATTCATTTTTTTATATGGATTATGTTATGATGGGATGATGTTAATAAAACCCATTTTATTCTGTGGGTAATGATAAATGATTTATGTTTATTTTTTGGCACATGTAAGAATGATTTCATTATGAGATGGGTTGGACCGATATCTCCCACCAATGAATTGGGTAAAGATTTATATCTCATTAGATAGACATGGCTGGAATGGCAGGTTAATCCATTTCAGTGATAGAGGACTGGAACGAGGAGTGAACTCGGTTCAGTAAGGAAATTTTTCCACTAAGATGGTCTTGGCAGCAATTCTTTGGCTACTATAGAAATAATATCATGTGTTTAATGATTTTATACAATTAAAAGTTTTATTTCCAAGCTATTTTTTCATGATTGATGTTCCATTATGATCTATGCCATACGTACTGCCATTTTTTATGTCATTGCTCAAGATTTTGATGTTTAAACATTTTGTTCAAGTTTTTATGTTAAAATATATATGGTTTGTTTTATTTTCTCCATGCTTACCCATACTGAGAATTTGGGATCAACCTTTATATGTTTTCTTTTCCCTATGATATAAAGAAAGGTTTTAGGTATGAAGAAAAGGTATGATCTTTATGGGAGATGTTAAAGATCTTTCACCATGATTAGATTATTATGTTCCGAGTTTCTAAAGACACTAAACTATTACGGTCCATTAGTGTCTGTTTTTTTATGTATTTAGTATTCTAAAAAAGTAATATAATTTCCATCCACGTCAAGCTTTGGGTATCTACATTTTGTGTCACATAAAACACTATGTTTATCTTGCATTACATGAAATACCGAGTTTGAAGGAAACATTACATACTATTAAAATTATATTATTTAATATGATAATTATCGACTAGATATTGTAATGGTGGTTTTGAATATGATTAAATAAATTATGAAAATATATAGATTGAACACATATATAAAATTAATTCTTTGGTAACCAATTAATTAGAAATGAAAATAGAGGAAATATTTTTCTAGAAAACTATTTTTATGAACAAAAACTTTCTTTACCTCAATCAATTAAACAAAAAAATTTTGGTGAATGAATTTAATGAAATTTATATATTATATATTAAATAAATTTTTTAATATTCATCTTACGTGGGTTATATACAAGAGATATCAATTAGTATAATTTTATGCTTAAAACTGCATTTATCGAAAAAAAATATTTTTCAAATTTTTCTCACTTATTTAAAATGTATTTTTTTCAATATTATAAAATTTATTTGAAAATTTTATATAAATATTTTAAATAAATTTTTAAAAATTATTAGAGGGTTGATTTTTTAGAATATTTTGTGAAGATAAATATTTTTATAAATAGAGAAAATTAAGAATTTCAATTTCTATTAAATCATGTGAAAACATAATAATTTTTATAATAATGTATTAATAGTAAAAACAGTTCAATTATATATCTTTTTATCTTATTTATGTAATTTAAATCATTTTAACATTGAATTTTGATATAAAAATTTATAAACTTTTGAACATTTTATATTTAGAAAACTACTTTCTCATCATCTCTGTGAGATTATTTTTAAATTAAATTCTGCCAATTTTTTGAGTTGAATTTATAAAAATGGATTCCATAATTATAATCAGAATAATTTATATTGTCTAATAATTCAGACATAATTTTTTCCCATAATGAATTGTAAAAATAGTAAAAATTATTTACCACGGTAAAGGTAAAAATGGCTTTACATGTGGGTTAAACTAAAAATATAAGGGTTATAAATAACCCAAAACATGTATAACACCATTTTTTGGCCAAATTGTGACCTAATATCTTATATTTTACATAATTTACCATTTTTGGGTCTTGTTTCATATGAAAAATGTGGGTACCACTTTTTCTTTTAAAAAATTATCAGTATGGCGCTCACCTCACTTATAAAGGCCACCTACTCTCCTATACTCTTCACACTTCCAAAACCTATTGGTTCAAAAAATACCAAACAAATTCACTTTCATAAATTTCTAATCTCATACTACAATCCTTCAATTTTCTATAAATTAAACCAATGTATCCATTTAGTTAAAACCAAAAGAATTTTTCCAAAGAAATGGTAACATCCTAATCCAAGTGTTTTATTTTATTTCCTCCTCCACCTACTTCAATTATTGTTAAAACATGATTATATAATATCATTTTAATATTATATATACAGATATGTTATTATATTAATGTTATAACTTAAATTTCACTCCTCCTTCATCGAATGGTTCATGAAAGCATCATTTGTGTGTATGGCGTACTCCAAATCACGAATCGATGTTATTCGTTTTCAATAACCACCTCTCAAAGATGGATTTAATTAGGTATTTATTATTTATATGACATATTT
This sequence comes from Viscum album, assembly GCA_963277665.1. Lineage (NCBI taxonomy): Eukaryota > Viridiplantae > Streptophyta > Magnoliopsida > Santalales > Viscaceae > Viscum > Viscum album. Next base: position 324,933,363 of record OY728132.1, read on the forward strand.
AGGATATTTTTATTTTTTTGAGTCATGATATAACATATTACTTCTTAAAAACTATTTTGTGGAAATATGATAACAACATTGGTGTGTATAGTGGACTACCGCCTCGCGAAGCGATTTAATTCACTCTTAGCATAGTCTCTACATGGAATGTAATAAAAATATGATCAAATAAATACATGTGATATATTTTGAATAAATATTATCCTATAAGATTAATATATTATTTTATTTTTTAAATTTTAAAAATATATAAAATGGAAAAAATGTATATGCATACATACGGCGTACCATATCCATAAATAATATATTTTATTTTATATATCTAACTCTTATGTATATCTATAAATAAATATTTCATTAATATATATTATATTTATATATTGGTTAATATTATATAGATTATGGAACCGTGATCAATGTAATATGATCCAAAATAAAAAAAATCAACACATACATGAAAACAAAAGTTGTTTTTGCCTAATAGGTGACTTTAACATATAATTCTTAATAAACGGGTAATAAAAGGTCATAAGTAAATAAAATATGATATGATATATATAATTATGGTTCTATAATTAATTTATAATAATCTTGTATTTATTATATAGGATTCTATAATGTGTATGAAATAATTAGAGATGTAAGCAAAGGGATTTGCATCTCACTTTTTTACATCGGTGACACACATGTCATTTTCACCACTTATTTATATTATGTGGTCTATATACATTCCATGAATATATTTAATGATTATTATACAAAACATTATTTTTATTGAAATATCCATTTGATGATATCTGTTTTATTTGGTTTATGTTTTTGAAGTTTCCAAGGTGGTAAGGGATTTGTGTCTCAATTAGTCTTTTTTGAGACATGTCTATTTTATGCAACTGTATTATTTTATGAGGTGTATATATTGATCCATTAACATGTAATATAATTAATATATTTATTTTAATGATATTTAGAGCTTAATTTTCTTTAATTATTTCATTGGTGCTTATTACTAAATGTTACCAGATTGATAATGGTTTTATAATAAAATCACATTATTTATTGGGATTGTTTAAGATTATGTTTTCAAGGATTAAATGATATTACCCATATCAAAAAAAACTCCTTGAATTTTATTATATTTTATTTATTTTATGAGAATAAATTTATTCCCTTGATTTTCCCTCTTTATGTAATCAATATTTCAAAATAATGTTATTAATAAAACACGTCTTTATTCCTCTCTTTGATCGAAAACACTTTTTCTTCCAAAAATTTTTTTCAAAAAAAGATTGAATTTAAAAAATGATTTATTAAAAAAATTTATACCCATGTTTGAATTCTTACAAAAAACAATTACCAGGAATCATTATTCTATTTTAAAAACAATTCCCATTTTTCTTTTATTGAAAATTGAAAAGTAATCTTTGTTTTGAAAATGTACTAAATTGTCATTATTTTCCACCATCATAGATATTTTTTTTAAATATTACATTATAAGTATCAATTATTATTTTCATATAAAATTATATCAAAAATAGTTTATGTATTTTTAGTTATAAAAAATTATTTTCAAAGAACATTTATTTTTTTTAATAAATGTTTTAACAGATCTTTAAAGCTTCTTTTATAAGTTTCGAGGTTTATTTTCAAATAAAATGATTTTTTTAATGTTATATATATTAATTTTTTGTAAAATTTTAGAAGTCTATTTTTCTCAAGATATATTCCTTGTTTTCTTGTAAAATTGTAATCCATATAATATGACATCCTTTGGTATTAATTTTTCTTTAATGGGGATATTATCCAGAGATAGTATTGTTATTATTTTTCTAAATGGTTTATGTTTATATTGAAAAGTTTCTTATGAAACCCGATTCTTTTTCCATAGGTTATGATTTAATGAAATGATAACATTATTATGAAATGTTTTATATTACAGGTAATTCTATGATTAAATTTTTATAAAATAGATTTCTTTTTATTGGTTTTGATATAATTAATGTTTTATGATCTTATAGATAATGTAAGTATGATTTTTATTATTTGATGGGTGGTACCTATATCTCCCACTAATTCATCAGGTAAATATTGATATCTCATGAGATAAACCGAAATTGAATGGGGAGTTAACACAATTAATTAATGGACTCTATCCCTTATAATAGTCTTGGGAGTAATCCTTGACTAATATGATAGTTTGGTGAGTTAAATCATTCCACTGTGATATCCTAGGAAATGAATCTTGAATACTATGGAAATTATTTTCTATGATTATGTTCCGGCCAAAAATACATGTCTTATGGAAATTTTATGTTTACATGGTACATGATCTCTGATTCTATTTTGATTCGTGTATTTTTAACTACTAAGATTTATTTTATAACCCATCTTTATGATCTATGATATAAAATGTACTGTTTTAAAATGTTAATATTATGTTCTCATGCCCTAATTAACATTTTATTCTTATGTATTGAATTATATCTCCCTTTTTCACCCTTACCGATAACATGATATCACAGTTTTTAATTTTTTTATTTCCCTAGGATATGGATAAATGTATAATTTATGATATGTCTTAGAAGGGTTCATGTTATGAAGATCTTAGTGGAAGGTGATTTATTTTAATTATGGACTACTTGTTAATGTTTCCATGATTTCAATGCCACTACACCAAAATTATTACAACGTCTACCATTATATTATGTAATGAATATTTGTCTACTAAGAAGTTATATTTATGTATGAGAAGTTTGAATTGATTATATTGTTATTGTAAGAAGGATTATTAATACGTTGGAAACTATAATTAGAAAACTTTAGTGAGATCCCTATGGATAGTTTTAGGGACAAGTCTATGTATGTGACAAAGGATAATTATTTTGATGAATCAATGTATTGGAAAATGTCATGCAATTTTTTTAAATGATATAGTGAGTAGTTTTCAAGAAATTACTTCCCTATCTGGATATTTTAATTAGATGTGGCTATGGCACAGAGGTTCCTAGGGGTAATTACTCATAAAAGGGTGCATTAATCTAGATGTGATCGTCACTTTGTACATGAAAAAGGGCCTTGTTTCACACCTATTTTTATACTCCCAGGGGGTATAATTTTGACATTCACAAACTCCTTATGAATTATCATGAATAATCACCATGAATAACATTGGTTAACCCCATGTTGTTATATATTGAAAATATGGTGTCATGATTTAGAGGTAATACATGTTATTTATTACGAATATATAGTTTTCAACAATGATTAGGATTTCTTACACCCTGATTTATAGTTTAATCAATGATTGGAACTGGAAGGGATCATATTAACATTGAATGAAATAGAAAGTGCAATGATTTCCCTTCTAAGAAAGAATATATTATTTTATCTATAATGAAAACCTGAATTGTAACAATCATACTACTTTATGAAGATATGAACCTTGATGAAATTAAAATTAGTAAAGGAGGGATCAAAATTCTATTAATTACATCATTATGGAATTTCCACCGTATTTTAGTGGTTCTAATGATCAACTAGTTTCCAAGTAATAGATCAGTACCACTGAAAAGATATTTTCTATTCTCCATTGTTCGTAAAATGAAAAATTCATTTTATGTCTATAATTTTGATGACGAAGCATATCAACGATTCAACCTTATTAGGAATACGGGTTATTGTGAGATAATTAAATACATGGATTGGGATTAGTTTAAGAGGATATTTTTTATTAAGTACTTCCCATATATTCTATGTAAATGAATGGGGAATAAATTTCTTGATATCAAACATAAGGATGTTAAATTTTTTTGTACCTATGAAGCTAATTTTATAAGAATTTTATAATACACTTCTGGTTTAATTATTTGTCTAGGAAGGAAAATTCATTCATTTTGTGGTGGATTAAGACCAAGTCATTAATTTTTTTTTCTATAAATGACTTTAGTATCTAAGATTAATTTATTCAATTTTAACATAATGTATAAATTGAAATTTTATATTCTTAACATTACCATGGTTTTTATTAGGAAAGTAAGATTGAGTCTCATGATAACTCGAATAAATCATAAGGTGGAAATAAATTTCAATCACCTATATGCCAAAAATGTGGGAAGAACCACTCAAGTGAATTCATGAAAGGAATAATAGGGTGTTACAAGTGTGGGAATCCTAACCATCAATCAAAATAATGTGGAAGTGATAAAAATAGGTTATTTAAAAAATTAATGGTGGATAACTCAATAAAATTCACCACCCACACTACAGTATTTAAAGTATAAGGTGTTTAGGAAATATGTGAATAAATTCCCCAATCCAAGGAATAATGTCTATAACAATAAATAATAACCTCTAAAGAAAAGGATGAAGGGAATTATTATTAAATAATATTGGATTAATAGAACCATGAAAATTAGGGAACAATTATCCTCCTCTCCTTAGTTCATAATTTCATATATTATTTTGTATGAATGATCCCTATAGAAATAATATTGTTCATATTTTAGTAAAATTTCATTTGATTATCTCCCTCTACATGTATTATAGTATAATTGAAGAGAATTTTATATTTTATTATTACATTAATTAACACAATATAGTATGGAAAATGTTTTTGTACAAGAAAAGAGATTATATAAGCAAAAAATGGTGAAATAACTTTTGGATGTTTATATGTCTGTATGTATGATTAACATAAGAGTTATGGATACTATCAAGTGTTTATGGGTTTAAAGATGACCATAAGGTTAAAATTACTTAATTTACATTTTAGGTTTTATGTTATGGGATATTATTATGATTAATGATGTTTTAAGAGACATTTTTGGAAATACAGCCCTTTGGTTTTGTATATGTTTTTGTGAAAATTTCATTGGAGTAGGAATACCATTAAAAATTATAGATATATGACTAAATGGATTGGTAACCTTTGTGATTTATTTCATATTTGATGTTGATGTAATTATGAGTTTTAGTTTTTCACCTTATGAATTCCACACACTTTGTTGCTATCAGAGAATATTTCTCTCTGAATCTTCTTACAAGAATACATATTAATGAAGTGGTAATATTGTAAGGAGTGCCACATTTAATTATATGTGGTCAGGATCCAATGTTTAACGTGTTGTTTTGATGAAGTATTCATCAATTTCTTGATATGGATTTGAGTTTCACCACTACGTATCATCCTCATACAAATGGTCAGTTTGAGAGAACAATTCAAAACCTAGAGGATATGCTAAGATCTTATTTTATGGATTTCAAAGGTGGTTGGGATCGACAACTTCTTATTGATGATTTTTCTTACAATAATTGAATTCACTATAGAATTCATATTTCCCCTTATGAATCCCTTTATTAAAATAATTGAAAAAATCCAACATATTGGTATGAAGTTACATAAATAAATCTATACGAACATGGACTACTTGATTAAAAAAAGAAATGGTTAAAGGAATTTAGCAACATTTAATGGTAGTATTGGGTTTATATAAATGTTATAATGATAATCAAGGACATGATCTAGAATTTGAGGTTATTGATAATGTGTTTCTATAAAATTCTCCATTGAATAAATAAGGTAAAACTAATACCGTGGTATATTGGTCCCTTTGTAATTCATGATCATATCAGGACAATAGATTATCGATTGATTATTCTACTGAACATATATCAAGTTTATTACATGTTCTATATATCTATCTAGAGAAAGTATATACCCGATCCATCCCATGTAATGAACTCAGAGGTCATACCACTAGATCATAATAATTTTTATGAGGAATAACGAGTCATTATTTTTTTATTTAATAGAGAAAGATATAGGAAATAACACCACTAACATGGTCAATGTTTTATGGAGAAACTACCAACTTGTGGATGCTGCATGTGACCTGAGGATGTAATGAAGCAGAAGTATCCTCAATTTTCAGTACCAAAGTGATGAATTTAGAGGGAAAAATTATTTTAAGGTGGGTAAAATTTAACAACCGAAGATTTTGTGAAAGAAAATTAAAATAATTTTAATCATTTCAATATTTTTTATTAATCCAATGCTGAATTTGGATTTAGTTACACACAACACCATGTTTAAAAGAAATGTGACACACTATTAAAATAATAATATTTAATATGATATTTACTAGCTACCCATTAAAATTCATGGTATGAATAATATTAACTAATTTATTTAAATATATGGTTTACAAATGTATAAAAATTTAATTATTTGGTGATAAATTAATTATAAATAAAAAATAAAAAATATTTGAAAGTAAAAGAAATATTTTTCTAAAAAACAATTTTTATTCACAAAAACATGTTTTACCTCATAACATTAAAAAACCATTTTTTAATGGTTTAATGAAATATATATATTATATGTTAATTAAAAAATTTTAACATTCATCTTCTGTTTTTTTTTCAGATAATAGATAATAATTAATCCAATTTTACGTTTAAAAACTATATTTTTCTAAAAATAAGTTTTATCACATTTTACGAAGATATATTAAATTTAATTCATTCACTTTTATAAAATTTATGTGAAAAATTAAATTCCATTTTTTAAATAATTATTTCAAAATTATCTTAGGGTGAATGTTTAATAATTTTCTTGGAATATAATTTTTTTGATGAGTAGTGAAAATAATTTTTTTTATTAAGAGTTTTCAATTCTTTAAAAGCACTTACAAACATGAAAATTGTTTTAATTTTATTTTAAAAGTAAAATTTGTAAAATTATATATCTATTATTATAATTTAGGCCACTTTAATCATTTTTTTATTTAATTTTTATAAAAAAACTTTTAAAACTTTAGAACATTTTTTATTTCAAATACTGTTTTCTCGTCACGTCTCCAGGTTTAATTTTAAATTAAATTATGACACTTTTGTGAGTTGAATTTGGGAAAAAATGATTACATATTTTAATTAGAATAATTTATATTATCCTATAATGTCAAATAAAATTTTAACTGTAATGAAGAGTGAAAACAGACAAAATTATTTAGTGTAGTTAAGTTAAAAATGGGTTTGTGGGTACACATTTTTCTTTTTTAAAACTAAATGTGTTCCACTCACCTCACTTACAAAGGACATCCCTTTATCTGCTCCACATCACAATTACAATACCCATTGGTTCAACCAGGATATACCAAAATAACTTCTTTATTTACATAATCTCATCCTATAGAACTTATTTTGGAAAATAATCCTTCCTAATAATCTATTTGGTGTAAACGAAAATATGTTTTCTGAAGAAGATGTAACATCCCAAACCGACCAATTTATTTTATTTCTTCCTCCACCTCCATCAATTTCTATTAAAACATAATGATAAAATATAATATGTGTATTCCATATAGCTATACTTTATTAATTTAAAAAATATTCTAAATCATTATCCTCTTATAACAAATGGGTTATGAAATCATCATTCATGTGTACGGCATACTACCGCCTCATGAATATATTTTATTTTGTTTCCATCACCACCTCTCACTGTTTGATATAATGATGGGATTATTAGTTATATATGATATTTATGATATTTTTATGCTTATGGAATCCTTTTATCACATATTAATTCTTAATTTATTTTAAGTGGGAATATAATTACGTCTTTCGTGTGTACAACAGACTACTGCCTCACATAGTGGCTTGATTCGTTCTTCACATACACTATACATATATGGTAATAAGGATTTTTTAAAATTAAAACATGTTAAATATTTGAAATAAAATTTGTAAAGTTAATATATTATTTACATTTTTTTCAATTTATTTATCGAGAAAATGAAAACAACATTCATGTGTACAAACGGCTTAACATCTCCATGAATAGTGTATTTCATTTTCTATCTCCAAATTGTATAGATTACTATAAATACATATATAATTAAAATTTATGATACTTATATCCTGGGTTAAATTCTATATAATATTTAACCATGATCAAATTAAGAGAAATAAAAATATCAAATCAAAACATACATGAAAAATAATGCAGTTATTACATGATTAATGACTTTAACATGTAATTAATAATAAATGAGTAATAAAAATCCATAAGTAAAAAACTATGGTATTATATATATATATAATAATGTTTCTTTTATAAAATAACACTAAACTTATATTAATTATAAAGGAGTTTTGTATGTGTATGAAATAATTCAATACTTAAGGTAAGGGTTTTCTATCTCGCTTGTTAATTATGTGAGACACATGCCATTTTGACTACTTATTTCATATATATGGTTTATATAATACAAATAAATGATTTATATTATTTTAATAATAAAAATTATTAGTATTTATATATCCATTTTAGGATATATATTGCAGGGGGTTTACTTTTCAAATGATACAAAAGAAGAAATGGATTTTGGTCTCAATTATCCTTTTTTGAGATATATGTTGTGTTATACACCTATATTATTTTAAGAACTGTATATAAAACAACATTTAAATGTAGTATCATATATTATTTATTATCCTGATATTTTAAGCTTCTATTTCTAATATTATTTCATTTATGCTTACAAATCAGTGTTACCAAACTTTTAATGGTTTTATGATACAAGGTCAACATTTATTGGGACTGTTTATCATTATATTTATGATGATGAAATATTACGATCCATCTCTCAAAAACAACATGAAATTTCATCTCTTATTTTTATTTCATGGCATCTCAATTTTTCTTTTTCTTTTCCTCTCTTTTTGTAATCAATATTTCAAAATAAATTTTTTAAGAGAAACATCCTTTATTCCTCTCATTGATAGAAAACCCTTTTTTTCCAAAACCTTGTTTTCTAAAAATATTTCCAGAAATTATATTAACATTTTAAATATGATTTATGAAATAAATATTAACCCATTTTTTAATTTTTACAAAAAAAATTAAAATTAATCTTTATATTATTTATAAAAACAACTACCATTTTGATTTTATCGAAAATATGAAAGAAATTTTTGTTTTACCATGTATGACATGAATGGTATTTACTACTGTAATGAATAGATCATTGTTTTTAAATATTCTATTATAATTTAAAAATATTATTTTAAAATAAAATTATTTACAAAATGTTTTATGAATTTTTATCTTTAAGATGTGATTTTCAAAAAAAAATCCCTAGAGATGTTTTATGTTGTCTTTAAAGCTTCCACTATATATTTCTAAGGTAATTTTCAATGAAAAATATTTTTAATATGTTCTATGTGTAAAAAAGTTTTTTTAAAATTGGTAAGGCTATTTTTCTCAACAAAGTATCCATGTGATCTTTCAAAATCATTTTCTATCTAAGATGACATCCTTTGATGTTATGTATGCTTTACTAGGAATATGATATAAGGATACCATTATTAATTTTCTTGAATGGTTTATGTTTATGATAAAAATATTCTTATGAAACCCACTTCTTTTTATATTGGTTATACATTGATTAAATTATGAAATGATTATGAAACATGTTTTCTTTCATAAGTTATGATATGATTAAATGTTTACAAAACCTATTTATTTTGAATTTTTCTGATATGAGGAATGTTTTATGATATTATAGAGAACATATGTTTGATTTTCATTATTTTATTGGTTTTATTTATATATCCTTCTAATGCATTAGTTAAATATTAATATCTCATGAGATAAACAATACTATAATAGAGAGTGAACCCAGTTATGTAATGGACTCTATCCACTATGATAGTCATGGAAGTGTACCTTGACTATTAAAATGGTTTGTGGAGTGAATCCATTACATAATTATATCCTTGGAAATGATCATTGACTACTATGTAAATTATTTTCTATATTATTTGTATTCCAAAAAACAATTTCATATTTGAATTTTATAATCTCATGGATCATATTATTTGATTCCATTGGGATTCTTGACTTATTAACTACCATGATTTATTCTATGAATTATTTTTATGATTGATGATATGTAGGGTATTGTTTTAAAATGTTAAGATTATGTAATTGTACCCTTATAATCATGTTATTCTTATGTTATCAATGATATGTCCTTTATTTACCCTTAGTAAGAATCTAATCTCACGCTTTCTTACGTTTCCTTTCCCCTTGATATAAATAAAATATTATGTATGGTAAGTCTAAGAATGGTGTGAGTTATGTATAACATAGTGATACATGATGTACCTCACTTATGGACCTGTTTTTTAATATTTACAAGTTTCCAAAGGCACTAAGCCTAAATGATTCTGGAATGTATCATTATTTTATATATTGTATACTCATCTAATAAAATGTATTACTTATGTAAGAGAATTTTGGTTTACTATAGTTTGGATCAATGTTTTTAAGTTTTTATGTGTGTTTTTACCTCATTTTCAATTCCATTAGAAAAGTCGGACATTTCAATCCATATTTTCATTTATATAGTATATTCAATACACTATTTCTATTAAGTGTAGTGATTATATTTAATTTCATTATATTATAATTGTATGGTACCAATATCATGTTCTTTCGATTATTACATTACCATTACCATACGAGTTTTTTCATCTCAATTTTACATCATTGAGATATGATTTATATCCATGACTTGTTTTTATTTTTTTATATACATTAGATATGTAATATCTTCTAAATCCATTCATACTATTTTCTTGAGTGATTAAACCCATAAAAATCTATCAGTTCCTTTTTTATTTTAAATCACCATCAATTATAATTATAACATTCCATCCAATTACTTTCCTCAATGAAAACTCTATATTTTGTTCCTGTGATCAAAGGGTGTTTATCTAGATGTCATATATCAATTCATTTTTGAATATTACAGAAATAAACATTTACCCCATACTCTATATGGTTTTATTTTATGTGATGCTAATATAGACATATATTTTATTTATTAATTGGGGAAATTATTGAATTAACCATGTACCCATTATTATAATGGTGTTAATTTCATCGTTGGTTACATCATATTATATTTTATTGATTGATTAGATAAATTATTAAAATCTGCATACATATCATTCCAATATGAGTGATTATTGATTACTAAGGAATGTGAGTTATTTATTGAATATAGTAATCACCACATTATATAGTGAATGTATTGGAGATAATTAGTGATGGATGGAATCCAAAATATCCCCAAGATACAACACAAAATCTCGTGAAAAAACAAGCTTGGTTCTTTTACAATATGCTTTCTTGAAAAAAAAATATTCTCTAAACATCTAGCCTTGGCTGTAAAATCATGATGTCTAAGTTCATGATTTACCAACATAAGAAATGGAATTATCTACCTATCATTATCCATTTAATATCTAGGTAAACATTAATTATTAACAATTAATTTACTTGTTGACATGATAACCATGGATTTGTTATGCTCACAGTTTCTTTTGATTATGGAATTATATTGATTATATATTCATACCATATTATTTTTGCTCATATTATTCTCACTTATGATCTTAAATTGATATCACTTATGCTTACCCTTACAAAGAATTTGGGATAAACCCTTTTATGTTCAAATTTCGCTATGTTATGAAGAAATTTATGACACATGATATATATAAAAAACCAACTTGTGTATAGAATTTGTGGGATATGTTTTAGAATTATTAAGGATTAAGTAGTTTCTTATATAGTGGAAAAATATAAATATGATGATATATAAATAGGCTTTGTTATTTTATTTTTTCATAACTATTTAAAAGAATAATCCTACAAATTCCTTTGAATGTATGTGACTGCATATTTTCAGTTATATTGTAATTATTAATGGTTAAAATCCGGTATCATTAGTTTAGTTCAATGTTGGTATGTAAAGAAGGTGTTTAGTTGCCCCAGATTATTGTATTATGGGTCTGGGGCATCACAGTTGCTATCAAAAGAAGCTTTAGATAACTTGAAAGGTTATTTTTTTAGTTGAGGATAACTTAAGGGCTGATAAGTTAAAAATTATCATAATCTCAAAGATATAGATAACCATATAGTATTGGTTTATGTATTATTGAATATTTTAGGTTGTTTATGTATTAATATAAGGGAGATTTAGTGAACACCCTAGGGATAAATATAATATATATGTCTATGTATAGGATAACATCATGAAATTTTGGTAAATTATAGATTGTGTGGACCCCCTAAAAATTACATTCCTATCTAGATACCACATATATATTCAAACTTTGGAATATATGTGCCTAGGGGTAATAACCCTAAAGGGGTGTTTTGGATATTAACTTAGTCGTAACCCGATGAATGACACTGAGGTCTAACTAGACACCTTTTTTTAACAGTCTCATGGGTTATTATTTGGTCAATAACATTCTCTTTAAAATACATTGTGATGTATTTATTATATCAAAAAATTAGAATAAAAATTAAAATATACTCCAACATAAATAAATATAGTTTAATCTAATAGTTATTTTGGTTGAACATAAAGATATTTTTTTTATTTCAAGATTAATACATTTCATGGTTGTTTTTTCTTAGATGTTTTATTCTAATTATATTATGTTTTTAATTTATCATCACTCATGTCAAACCATTTTATTTTTAGTAATGGTATAAGTCAAACAGAATCAAATTAATGATGGGTATAATAGAAAATGTAATTATTGTCACAGTAATATACCTAATGGAATATGACTTGGAGTTATAAACCTTGTGATTATTCCAAACCAGCAATGAATGTCCTGGGAACATTTACTTTTCCTTTATCAACTCCATTGTCACCAACAACATCCTCCTTAAATCCATATGATATAGTCATATTATACCACTATTTTCGTCATTGTGATATGCATAATAATAATCACAATATCAGAAAGACTTTAAACAAAAGGAACTAAGGATCCACATTCTCCATCACTATTGTTTTACTTTAAAATTGGGGATATATCAACCAACACTTTATCTCTAATTTCAAGAAAATATTCACATTTCATTAACTGATTTCCGTGGTTTATGAGAAATTTTTTAAATCTCAAACTATAGCCAAGTTTTGATTAGAGTTATTTAGTAAATTAGGTTTAAATATTGAGAAAGTTAAAAGGATAAAAGGCTTTATGTTACTACCCATGTAAACAAGGCACACCTTTTTTGGGAGTATGCCGAATTAAAAATCCACATCTACGAAAGGATTTTCCTATAGTAGTGTAAGGATGGGTGAACATATAAAATCTTTCCTTAGTTATGTGTGAGTGAGGGAAAATTATTTATAGAGCAAGTGTTGGTGAGTGGGGCCGTCGTTAGACTGATGATAAATTAAGGCACATCATTAGGTCTTACGAGGGGAATGACATGTGTCTCCAAGTAAATTGGTAGTGCCAAGTGGGACATGACCTGAAAATATATTAAGGATATGTGTTTGTACTGTTAGTGAGACATATTTTTTATAGTTCCATCAAATCTAGTTTCCCATCTATAAGTCTAGTGAAATATCCTAGGTTGAAATATAGGGTCACTAAATGATTAAAATATTCTCTAAAGGGGGTAGAATATAACACCATAAAAATATAATGTTTCAAAATGTTAATGTTACTTGAAATGTCAATAAGATTCATCATTATTTTCAAAATAATGCATAATTAAATCTTTGTAGTTAAACATGGATAGACCATGAGTAGTGTTATAATGGTTGGCCTCCTAGGAGGTTTCCCAGGGTGCGTGCGCGTGATAACTAAGTATATTAAAAGAAAATGTGTTTGCATATATAGAGAGTAATTGTTATAATGATCTATTCATTCATGTGGGTGATCCTTAAGGGAGAGCATTCTAGGTCATTAGAAAAATTGGTGGTTCCTGGTGGGTGAAGACGTGACAACTATGTTTAGGTAGGTTCATTTGATATCAGTAGAAAATACATTGATTGTAAGAGGTTATGACTCAATTTGGGTGATTTTTGACAAAATTACCAACTCATCACAATTTATTTCTATCTGAGAAAAAAAAATATTTGAGAGTCTGCAGTGTATGTACACGTTGGAGATCATCCATCTTCATAAGGTACTAATAATAATCATCACTAGTTGGGATGCCTAGTTGAAATCATGGCTATGTAGAGGATTATATGAGGATTTTGGGACCCATTTACGGATTATCATGGCATTCCACCCATATAAGGAAGGATAGATGGACCAAACTATCTTGTTTTTGGAGTATACGATAATATCCTACATTTTGTATTTTGGAAAAATCTTGAAGGATCACTTACCATAAATAAGGTTCCCCTAAAATAATAGTAATCTCTCTAATACAAATATGGGGCCATTAATGCACTATATGAGAGACCTGGTAGGTCACCTTTTTATTGGTACGAGAATGGTAAGAAATCTCTTATTGGTAAAAAATATTATAGGTGAAAAAATATATTGTTTAAGTGATCTATGAGCATATAAAGAATAAATAGAGTTGACTAAAATCTAATGTAGGATGATGTCGAAAACTATTTTATTTTAAACAAGGAGATCATATTTTTCTTAAGTGACTCCCGATGATGAGGATAGTGTATTTTTGGTCAGGGTATCAGTTTATCTCTAAGGATCATCAAATATTTATAGATTCTATGGGGTTTCATGAGGATTGATTCCACATAGACATTCCCCCATAGTTCAACTGAGTGCATGGAGTATTCTATGCGTCATATCCAAGGAGATAGTGACATTGACCACTGTATGTTATTGAATATGGAAAACTAGATATTGAGAATAGTGGTACCTTCTTAGAGTACCTATTTGTGATCAAGGATCGATAGAAGAGGATCCTGAAATGGAGGACTATTCTTTTGGTCTTAGTGATTTGGAAACACGTGAACATACATTAGATCTCATAACAGTGATAGATCCTTGTGTGGTCCCAGAACTTTCACCTTTTTATGTAACTTGAGATTTTTAGGGTGAAAATTGTTGATGTTGGGGAGAGTATAACAAATTTGGTTTTCATAATTTGATCATTTAATTATGTCCTTATGTATCTATGGATTTTCTTTTGATTTTGAATAGTGTTAATGGTGTTGTAGGTACATAGAATTAATACATTAATATATATTAAAAAATGTTCATACATATTTTTAGGTTTTATGAAATTCTTATTGATTAAAAACTCATGTGGAAAATCAATAGTAGTAGTTGTTTCTAGAATGTGGGTATTACCCTAGGAGTGACATAAGTTTTGTCAAAATTATATGTTCCATTGAAGATAATTCATTGGTAGGTGCATTAAATAAATTAAATGAATAATTTATTAAATATATTGATGTTTAAACATATCTATCCCATATATAAATAAACAATTATGGAAAACCTCCAAGGTAAGTAACATAATAATATAAATATAAAAGAGGATGAGGAGAGCCATCATTGGTGTTAACATACTCAGGATCATGGACCGATGATGAATGAATCAAGGTGATTCATGGGAGAAATTGGGGATAAATTTTAATCTTCAATGACATCTCTAGAAAACATGTTATTCAAAACAATAAATTCATTCCTAAGGAAGGGCTCAATATTTTTTGTATTTCAACCCTAATTTCATGGTTGTTGAGCATAGATTTAATATCAAATTATTTTTCCTTGAATCTTATTTTTTACATGGAACAAAATTTAATTATAATGTTTTATCCTCATTATATAGTTTGTGTTTCACATACGTATTTCACTACTTTTGCTTTCCATGATTAAGATCATTGGCCTAGATCACAATGATCAATGATAATATCACTTTACAATTGTGACTCTTTCAACTCTGTTCTTCATTTTTATCATTTTTGTACTACATGTAAATGGATTAAAAATTTTAAAATTGGTTTGAGAATTATTGAACACCCATATTAAATATTTTAATGCAAAATAATATCAACGAAATATTTTAGGAAGGATTGGGAGGCAACAACATATCACAATTTTTTGTTCTGGGTATTAATACTGCATTTTGGAAACAGGATTCTTGAAGAATCATATTTGGGAAAGTAATATTACAATTACTATACACTAGATGTTGTGAATCTATTATCAAAGCCATTTACCCTCAATTTTGGGGGATTTGGTTATGATAAGATGACATTTTAGGCAGATTTTGTAGATATAGAAACCATTTTAAGACCATACATTATTGTCCATGTTAAACTGAACTACACACTCTATGTTTTAGAAGAAAAAATGTTGTGTAGTTTGTTTGATGTGTATTCTTGGGTTTCATTGTTGAGTTGAATAATTAATTCTGTTTTTTGGGCCCACATGTCATATGAAACTACCCTGTTGGTTGACTCATGTGTTGGGAGTACACGGTTTGGACCCCATGTGGTGAAACATTTCATGTCCCCATATATAGACATCATGTGGAGGGATAGGGCCTATTGGGAACTTTTTAGATTAGAACATGTCTTGGTATTCCGGTGTGTCCACACTCGATGAAAACATTTTATACATTGCTACAAAAATTATACATTGTGTATATCATTCTTTGAGACTCAAATTTGAGCTGGTGAGTTGCCCTTTCTATGTATAAATCCATGTGGGCATGATGGTGGAATATTTTTCTGAATCAAAGGTATGATGTATGGTGACACAAGTGGATGTTTCTTTAAATGACACTTGACTAATGGTATTGATTTGGTTTTTCCATTAGAGAGATGTTGGGTTCGGTGCTCCACTGACTCATCATGGCGTGGGTGCCCATGTCCTATGTATAGGTAGATTTGGTATTCAAACCACACTATAGAAGAATAAGGTCCCCTATATATGGAGTGTCAATATACCATCATTGAGCTCTAGTGGGGAGTAGGTCCTCCACTGAAGTTTATGATCCCTCACCAATGGTACATTTTATCAAGGAGTAGACCCTCTATTTAGATTCTTGTGAGGTGGTGTCCAATGCATAGAATTAGATAGGTTACCTTTGAATATAAAATAAGACTCGTCATCCATATATGTATATGGATATTGAATACCTATCTGTTTTAAAAGAAATTCAGTATGAACGTATCTGATGTTTGATATCTTTTCCCTCTTTTACTTATGGGTTGTTCTGGACATTTTATTCTTATGATTCCATCTTTGTTTTATGGAAGTCTTATTGAGTATGTTTATACTCACCGTTATGTAAGCATACAGAAATTTGTCACGTATTATGCAGAATATAGGAACATTGGTGGTGAATTTGGTGGACCAGGTATCAAAGGAGCATAGTAGTACTTGGAGGTGCTAATCTTATTCAGTGGTCAGGCTCAAAGATTTTGAGCTATGAAATCTTCTATTTTTCCCTTTTTTAATTATTGGTGGGTTGTTATTTCCTTTATCTAAATTTAGGCATAAATTTTCCCCTTATAATTTTCTATTACCTTACTACACTTTCATGTTTTCCTAGAGGTTATCGCATTCATTGTTTAGTATCTTGAGGTTTCAATTTTATTATTCATTTGTACTCTTTCATAGAGATGGATATATACATGTGTATATGTGCATTAGGTTATGTACTCCCATTTCAGTGGTATTCCAAACTATCACTTGTCTCCATCTACATTCCTATTAAATGTGGGATTATAGTGTCACTCTTAGCTTACTATCGGTATAGGTTGGGCCTCAGTAAGTCAGGTAATGAAATTAATGAATAATAAATGAAATAAGAAAGAGTTCAAGAACCAAAGTTTATATAGTTAAATAAATTCCCCCATATACATGGTTATAAGTAGGGTAATCTTACTAATGCATGAGTTTTACAATGACATTAAAATCTATACACTCTCTTACTCCCATGCTCAAATGGATTTTACACCCAAAACAATTTATCAACCTAAGGTATTTTTCACCAAAGTGATTTTTATCTCATAGGATGAAATAAACCATGTCCTACATAATCATCTTGTCATACTATATATTTTAAGGTTGGTATAATCCTTTTAACTTCTCTCACAGAAGGTTACGCCTACACCTCACATCCTACAAATGACTTGGAATGTCTATTTATAGTATTTAAATAACCTTATCCTAAATCAATGTGGTCAAAATATTCATTCTTCTCATTTAATGTGGTTCACCATTAAATTTCACAGATAATGTGTTTCACCTTTAAATACCACACATTAAAATTTTATATCAAATTTTCAACATTTTTTCATTCATTATTATTCTTTTTAACAAATTATTCCATGTTTGGATTTATATTAGTGGTTTACAAGGTGTTTCAATATAGAATTGATAGGAGACTAATGTTTTGTATCTTTATGATAATTTTAGTGATAATATTCATTCTTCAATTATGTTAATATTAAAGTATTGGTTTGAGGTAGGTGATTTAAGAAATAGCTATTTTTATTACTGTCGATATGGAATTATCATGTTTTATATTTAATGAGTGAGTATGTGAGATTTATTTAATCATCTAATCTAAATTAAAAATATATGAGAGATTTGAATCTTTCATAATATATTCTTTAAAAAATTCATACTTTCATGTTGTTTTGATATATGATATTATGGTATATATTAGAATAGTAGTAATTGTTAAGTGGTAGAATGATGTTTACAGGAATGTGTAATGGAGTTGATGTAGTTGGATCGATGAGGTTAGTTATTCCCTAGACATTGAATGAATGAATAAACTAAAAAAGAAAAAATAGTTTATTTAGAAGCCATAGAGTAATTGAAAGTAATGATATATAATTGTGTATTGTGGAAAATTATTTTTGTGGTAAAATATTAAGTGATTATAAAGTGTAAATATTTATATAAATACATGTTAATGTAGGCTTGTGTGATATATGTGTTTTGAATTTCTAATTTCTCATGGATGTAGAGGTGGAATTATGTGATAAGTACGGTGCTTTATATGGGAAAATATACATGACCTCATTAAGATGTAAAACATAGCATGGGATATGTCTATGTGTATATAATGTATATTTTTATGTAAATTATTTTTTATATGGAATTATTCATTACTATATAATGTTACTCAATTGGGATAATGTTATAAACTCTTATATAGAATTGTTTACTAGTTTAATCCCTAATATTCAAATTTTTTAAGAATTGGATAGTTGACTACTCATCTTTTTTCACTATTATAGAAATTGAGATGTGGTACTGGAATTAGTTATGTGGTTGTGGTGTGAGGAAGAATTGGATGGGGTTGCGATAAAAAGTGGTAGTAGTTGTGGTAAGATGCAGTATACAGTCATGGGAAGGGATGCGAATACTATGAAATTTTCATTATGATGTGAAGGAGGATAGATCAGTAGGAAAGTGGGTATGGGGAAACATTGTTTCTATATTTTCATTCTTTTATTATTATTAAGCTAAACTCATATTTTGTGGATTGTATTTGTGCTGAGATGGGATTATGGAAGACCTTGTAAGGGATAATATGTTAGTTTTAAACATTTTTCATTAAATATTTAGTATAATTCATCTATGTTTACATGATAGTTATTAGGGAAAAACATAATAGGTATATTTTTATATTCACCCCTACTTATATATATTATTTTTCTACATATTGCAGATGGTATGGGGGATTGGGCTGGACTTCACGAGATCATGACGTTGTGGTTTGTAGATATTTTAGGAGTTATTTTTTATTTTCCTATGGATTTTTCTTGATTATAATTATCTTTTTATATTTCAAGTTTATTTGGGTTTTATGAATTTACATTCATTTTCATAGTGTTATTGGTTCATTATGTTTTATTATTGTTCAAGATTGGGTATTGATTGGTGGATTTATTCTTTTCAAGTATTAAAAATAGTAGTGCCTCCCATGTTTTATTTTTCATAACCATGGAGATGGTTACTAATTTGTGGGATATTGAATATGGGATTTAGGGGTCACTTATTATCTAACCACTAACATAGAAGTAGTTCTTGTGGAGTTGGGTCACGAAATAGTAATATCATAGTTAACGTTTTCTTTTTTGTTGGAGTTTAGAGTATTAATTGGTGGTGATTAAATTGGTTTAATAGGGAAATAGTATTATTTAAACATATTTTGTGATGTTGGTTAGGGAGATAGAATAATGATATAAATGGTATATTTTGATGTAAATAAAAGATTATGTTATTATAATGAACATACTTAAGTAAGACTATACTAATAATGATGTAGAATCATATGTGTATTAAATAGATCATTATTCATTTCATGTGTTTTTTAATTTAGGTGTTATAGAATATTAATTAAATTTAATTGAAATACATTAAATTTATTACATACAATAGGAATAATGGGGTTATTATAGTTTTAGGAATGGATGGTGGAGAATGAACAAATATAGTTTATTGGGAACCGGTGTAACAAGATTCATAGGCTATTTATAAAAATATTTATCAAATATATGACGATTCTTGGTGGAAGTATCTGTGGTGTTTTCAATGATGGAATTTTACAATTTTTAAAGGATCTAATTTTGATCATCATAAAAGGAAATGTTGAGGGAAGGTATATATTTCTTTTGGAATGATTCGAGTGAAGTAAGGGAATTATAGGAGTTACTCTCCATTTGGATGTAGTTTTTATCCTTAATAATTAGATTAGCGAAATGGTAGGATTTACTCTCCATTAGGAAGGGTAATTGCAATATATAATAGTTTAGGGATAAATTAATTACCCTATTATGTTATTCTCTTGACCTATTACTATATAAGGATGTAATGATGTGACATTTATACAAATATATATGTCTATATATTTGGAATCAATTTAGTACCTTCACATTACTAACCTATATTGAGGTGATATTGAAGTTATAGTGGTTATATGGACTCAATCTAGGAGGAGAGTCACCTTCAATTTTTAGGTAAAAGAGATACATAGTAGAGTTTTTATCTATTAGTTTTGTTGAGATTATGAGATTTTAGGGGTTAATCCCATCACTCAATATCTATTTTCATATGAGTGATTAGTTTACTAAATTATATAGCGATCTCAAGAATCATGTGTTATTTTTAAAGAATATGGGAACCAGAAAATTATATATGTCATTTATTTCTTAGTGGTTAGTGTGATGTAAGTGGTATAATAGTGGATGAAACTCAATAGTATCTGATGAAACTCAGAAAAAAATTTAATCCTTGACTATATACACATAAGTTAGGTTAAAAATATTTTAGGCCATCAATATGTGATACAGTAGGGATAAGATGTCCAATGGATATTACATGTCTTTAATGTCCTCAGGTTTTGCATGAATGAGATGGTAGTTGATATTAGGGGTGTTTAGGTAGATGTGATGGGAACATGTAGATACATGTAATGGAGTTCTGTATATTAGCTAGGCTAAAGACCATTCAAGGTACATTCTATTATAATTAACATTGACTTATATACTGATTGACATGTTAACTTCACACTTCTTCATTGTAACTACTTTAATCAGTACATTGGAACTCAATAAGGATAGTATTTCTAGAACCTTGGTGTTTTATATAGTATTTTTCAATGAGTATAGACTATCATAGGTATTATGGGGGTTTGATTTGATAATATGGATATAAAAATCAATTGGAAAATTTTTATTGCAGATGCAACTATACGATGTCATCATTGGCATGCATTAATTGTATCCTATGCGATTCTTCCAATATTTCTAAAAAATATAAGTGATATTCACTAGAATAAATGTGCTAAAGTGGCATTAATTTATGGGTTGGATTATAATATGAACTATAAATTATTAGAACCTATTATATTATAGATTGAGTGATTTATATTGAGTTCAAAAATGATATTGATGTGATAAATCCTGAGATTTAAAAAGGAGTTTCTAAATAAATTTTCTTTAGTAGGTTATAAAAATGATCTTTGATGAATGATCAATTTTGGTAAATCAAAATAGCCAAGTGATTCCAAAATTTATTTTCACATTACATGATATTACCTTTAAATATTAAGGATTTATAGATCTAGATTTATGATATGTTGTATAAATCTTTCATCCAGTACAATATGTCTCTTTTTAGAGATCAAGTATTACTTATGATGAAATTTCTCAATAGATTATGGTTTTTTTGTAATTTTGTGTTGTTAAATCATATACCAGTAAAGATATTTCACCCAACCCTAATAATTGATATTAATAAATTATGATGGAATCTTTACGACCACATTAATTTAATTATATGGGAATTTTTAGATCATGGTAACGTCATTAAAAGGTATAAATGTGCATGTAGTGTTATTGGTACCAATGAACATAGCATTTCATGAACACTTCAATTATATTGTGATGATATTCATTGAAATTCTAGTGTATTCTAAAATATTAGAGGAGCATGTCGAACACCTAAGAATTTTTTTGAATATTCTTCAGCTACACCAGTTTTATAATAAGTTCTATAAGTGAATATTCTAAATGGATGAATTTTATTTCCTTGGATATATTTTATCTTAATAAGGAATATCATTTCATTCATTAAATATTTGGGAAATAATTTCTTATAGAGTTCCCCTGGTTATTACAAAGTTGTGTCATTCACTTGTTCTAGTGGGATATTACATGTGGTTAGTATATTATTTTTGTTTGATCAAGATACCATTTTATTCCTTGAATAAAATTCACCTTGTATTCATATAGGTTGATCAATGTTCGATGGTGTTATAATATTTAAAATAGAATCTAATTTGTGATCAAATCCATTGATTAATTAAGGAAGGTGTGATATTTGATATTTATTTAGTTGATTTTTTATTTTAATTGGCATGTATGTTGATGTAATATTAGGTAATGATATCTTATTGGTCTATGTAGACATATCTCTATAAGTTTAACAACACAACTCATGACCATGAGTTTGGATAAATAGTATTTTCTTTGAATCTTTTGATACATTTCCTTACCAAACCTTACATTTTGATCCTCCCAACCCACATGATCATATAGTATATTTTTCTATGAAATAAATGATATTTTTATAGGGAAGGTTGGTAAATTTACAATAATATTATGACATAAATATCTCATAGAATCCTACTAAAGAAAACGTGGGGTATAGTTAGGTGGGTTAGAATATATATGGTAATGTTTTTCTTGATTATAGTGGCGAATGGAGTATGATCGAGGAGCTTGTATCCTTATATATAGAAATTTATTATGTTAGTGGTGTAGTTTTCCTTTGTAAATAATAGTGCACTCTCTACCATTTCAATAAGTGGAGTAATCAAAGATATGATATCCTACGGTAATGTAGAGAATGTATTATTAATGGGGATGATCTTGTGGATTGAAATAGGATAATGATCATCAAGTGTTATTTCATTAGAATATATTAGTCACAAAAACGATGTGAAAGGTGATTTTTGGTGAATTCCATAACTCACCTCTAGAAGTTTATATGGGTGTTTTCAAATTTGTAATCATATTGGTGAGAAATTTTGTGGAATATAGATTGGATGTTCTAGGATATAAATGACATGTTGTTGGCATGTGTCCCAAATTTTATAGGATCATGGGTGAATCATTTACCTTTGGTTAAATATTATTACTCATATATTAACATGGTAACTTCTGATGAATTATATTGGTGGCTATATAGATCAAATTTTTTCTAGATTGAGTATGGTGACATGGTAATCATTGAGCTAAATTTGGTGAAAAGTACAATTAATAATGTTTGGGTGGGTTGTGAGGGAATAAAGGCTATAAATGTTTAATTCCCCTCAACTTTCATGGTGTTTTATAGTTTAATTTTTTTCCTAATCAAGATTTTTTTCATGATTTAGGATGTTTGGGGTGTTGGTGAAGCTCTAGTTTGTGTTTGTGAAGAATGAAACAAACCTCTTTAGATGTTTCCATAGGTAGGTATTTAAAGTGTAAATGAATGACTCAATTCGCGAATTCTTCAAGAAAAACCCCCTAAGGTTTTTCTATATTCATTCAAACCAAGACCACCTATGTCCCACAATGAATGACCACTTAGGCTATTTTTTAGGGGAAAGGCATAAATTTAACCTTCAACCCCCTCTAAACCTTACCACTCACCTCCATCAACCTCCAAATAGTATATTCATGTGTAAGAGATCCATTTTGAAAATTTTAGTTCCATTATCCTCATCCCTTGTCCATTTAAAAGATCCATTCATTATAGTGTTTCTCTATTGTAATGTCCCAGTTCTGAGTGCCACCCAGAGGTGCCCCGTAACTAGTTGCTCACATGGCTTCAAGCGCATTTCCCCAAACGCTAGAGGCTGCTGACTGTCAACAAGGGCCTTGGGTGAGATTGTGGGGACATTATTCCCTAATTGGAAGAATAATGCAGTAGAAAGAAATAGATAACAATAATATACAATAGAGGAAGTATTAAAAACATGCAACACGAAAAAAATTGGAAGACTGAAGGAAATAAAAAACTAGAGCACAGATATAAATGATGCATGATACATATGTCTAGGAAGAAAGCCAAACTAGTCACAATGCTGGAATACAGTATTAATCCTATGAACAAAGAAAATAGATAAACTATAACAGTATCACAAGCCTCAACTTGGTCCCATGCTCTCCAGCTCCACAACAATCAAGCACCTGAAGTAGAAGGGTGCCTTCCCTTATCTATACCCGCATCAATATAATCTGTTTGGGCCCAAAAGCATGACCCAAATAGGGAGTGAGACGAATCCCAATTAGCAACCAACCAAAGATATGTGCCTAATAGTCAGTGAATATATATGGCAGGCAATAAGAAAAATGAAGTAGTAAACAAATAAGTACTCCAAAGTAAACAATCCTACAATTTCAATTACATCATCTACATTTAACAATTTAGTCAACAAAACAAAAATACAAGAAGCCCTATAGGGAGTTATCACAGCCTATCCCCTTTGGTTCAACCAAAAAAAATTACAGTAACAAAGACTCTTTGAGGAAGCACTCACTGTCAATCCCCCCTATAATTTTGTGTAATCAATGACTCTCTGAGGAAGCACCCACCATGAATTCCCACTATAGTCTTTAAACAGTAAACTACAGACACTCTGAGGAACTAATCAACTTCAATTCCTCCTATCGTCTCATAATGTCTCTATATACACTCTTAGGGGGCACTAAATGTCAATCCCACCTATGGTATTGTAGCTTGATAATAATAACAGACACTCTGGGAAATCCCTCAGCGTCAATTTCCCCTATGGTCTCACTACACCAGGTTCTTGCAGCCCCGTATAAAGTAATCGTGCACAAACATTATTGGAAATTGTGCCTATACCAACACTTTGTTCCCAACGGTTTAGAAAACCCATTTGGAATAAGAACCTATACCAATGGTTCTAGTAAACTGTTGGCATAAGCTGTTATATGTCATGTTTTCCCAATAATTTAAGAAAACCGTTGGGATATAAAACGATTACCCACAGTTTTTATTAACCATTTGGAAAAATTATACCCAATTTATGGATCCCTCGCGACATTTCATCCCCGCGCACTCCTCCCCTCCCTGACCTCGACCTCCTCCTGGCCTCCGCCTTCACCTCTCGGCCTCCACCTCCACCTCCCAACCCACTCCCTCTCCTCTGGTGATGTTCCCCTTCCCCTCTCGGCTCATTCTCCAACGACGACATCCCCCTCCCCTCTCGGCTCCCAGCGACATTCCCCCCTCCCCTCTCATATCCCTCTCTTTGCAAGATCCCCCTCCCCTCTTGGCTCAATATCCTCCTTCGACATCCCCCAACCCCCTCTCCAGTCGCACACGAGACCCCCATGGCCGAACACCCAGCGAGACGTCCCCCTCTCTCGGCTCCCTCTCCTCCCGCTAGGGTTTTTGATGGGTACTTCCAGGTAAGAATTAGTCTTATTTTTTATAAAATGAGGCAACAAAGAATGCATTGTTAGGTTCATAGTCAAGATAACCATTCATATTAATCGTGCATTTTCTAGTGTTTTGGGTAGTAACCAACTTATGTTGTTGTGAATTATAGGGTAAATTGTAATTTTTTTTTCAAAATAGAGTCTTCCAGAAATGTAGGGTTAGATTCATAGGTTGTATTCCATTTATTCGAACAGTGCATTCAATAAAAATTTCATGATATTTGAAAACCTCGTATTTTCCTATATAGACACCAATTAGACTGTATACTGTGTTGGATTTTGTTTTTTAATCATGATATATATGTGATGAGGTAGTATCGTCATTAAGATGTGCAATGATGTGGGGTAATTAGAGGTGAGTGAGGCTATATGAGATTTTATGGGTTATTATGAGGAGTTTCTTTCCCTTTAATTGATTAGTTCATAAAACATAAGTTGGTGTTGCATATATTATGTAATTGGAATTGGTAAATTAAAATGTTGGTCTCAGATTTCCAAGTTGGTTATTTGGATGGTATTATCTATCAAAAGTGGCTATATCTCTATTGAATATGGATGTATTTTCTAGTTGACTAATGTATTTATTAAACTGACCATGATATACACATTTCCCACAATACGGAAGCACCACAAAAATCATAGATAGATACTACACACCACAAGACACCCATGGGAGACCCCCCTTGACATCTACAAATAGTAAAGGGGCCATTAACTTAAGAACTGAAGTCTATTGGCACTCAAGCCTTGAGAAATTCCTATTGCTGGTAGAAAATATACCAAAAAATTTATTCTTAGTATAGTATAATGAAATGGTTTACACCCTCATGACCAAGTAGACCATATGGTTCATGGACAGGTGCCCAACCAGGTTCAAGAGTAGGATCAAATACTAAACATTGATTGTGGTCCCTCTGAGGTTCTTTCCATAGTGAAGAGGGTTATGTGCACAATCATCAACTCAACTAATGTACCATAGGTTCATATTCAACGGCTAAGTATACTATTATGTTGTTTCTAACAACGTGCTATATAAAGAACAAAATGAAAAATGAAGATATTATTAAATAGAAATATTTACCCCTTTCTTGTAGGAACAAAATTTTACCCATGGGGTGGTGTGGTTCTTATATATTGAGTAGTGACATGTATAGTCACAAGATACTGGTATGTTTTTGTTTTGTTTTTATTTTATTTTCTTTATCGCATTGGCCACATAGGTATTTTACTTCTTTCTACAGATGGAGGATAGTGATGCTATCCTGACTAGTTGACATAGATCACTTGTATATTGTAATACCATGAGATGTGAGTGTGAGGAAACATTGGAAGATAGAGAAGCCTTGGGTCTTCCATGAGATGGAATTGTTTTTCTAAAACATTGTGTGGGAACAATTCAGGAGTATGTTCGAGTCATGAAATAACCCCAAGTGTCTCTATAAGATAGCATAAATAACCCTAAGTGTCTCCAAGTGTCTCCATAAATCATATCATCCTCGCATGGGTTGGCCACTCACCCAATCCTATCAAACATATCCAAGTCTATCCTCTCAGTCACATAATCTAGAATCATCTCTCGAGGACTATCCCATGCCTCTATGCACATCTCATCATCCAACTAGACAAATAGGATTATTCACCTTATGATTGTCCTAGTCTCAAAAGCACACCATGTCAAACCCATATATATTATATTCTCAACAATCTGGTCAAGAACCTCATCAAAATCATTTATTATAACCCAGCCCCACAAACCAGGTTCCATCCTAAGATAAATCACACCAAGCCTCTTGGAATTATAAGGACAATCTGTCCGACAAAACCCAATACTCACACTAGAATCTCATCCTTCATCTCTTTAGTTGAACTATTGAATCATTAAATTGATTAAATCTATTCATAATACATTTTATATACTTAGAGGGACCATCCCACTCAAAGAACCTACCAATATTCCAATCCATCCTCATAAGTATTTCCTTATCAAACTCTAGTTGTACAATTTCCACACCTATCACTACAAGGCCCAATCCTCTTAGGAATATTTTACTTGATCTAAATCTTCATCATTAGTGACATCAATCACAATAAAATGCATAAATGTCAACTGAACCCTACATTCCAAAAATTATTCATGTGGATAGACCCATGGAAATAGGCTAATAACTAAAACCATAAATAATAATGCCTAATACATGCATCATTTTTAAATAAATATCTCGAGTCTAATCATAAAAACCAATAATAATAATACCTCATCCCTTGTATTGAACAAAACCAAAATAAGTTGAAACTCGGGCCAAATTGATTATATACCACTAATAGGAAGATTAATTGTTAATTAATAGGAATGTACTATTTCATAGTATCATTTTGAAACATTGATCTATTTCCCCTTTGCTTGCAGGAACTTGATTTGACCCTTGGGGCACTGTGGTACTTATATGTTGGGCGGTGAAAGGTATAGTCACAAGAGACAGGTATGTTTTAGTTTAGTTTTTATTTTATTTTCTTTATCGCATTGGTCACTTAGATCTTTTACTGTTTTCTATGGACAAAGGGTAGTTATATTCTGTGAAGGGTGCCAGAAGGAGTTCAGATTGATTCAGTCTATCGGCTTTGATCCGAGGTAAGATTCTATGGTTACTACACTTTGATCCGAGGTAATATTCTATGGTTACTACATATCTCGCACCTCATGTATTTGGAGTTTTAGTGTTTTTTACTCCATATTATGTTTTTAGTAGGGAGTTGGATCATTTCCTATTGGTTAGGGTGGATTTGGTTATCCGCTGCCAATCTAGGTAAGGCTTTAATTCCATTGGTTGGTTTCTCACTAGTTATGTAGTGTCCTTTATGTGTTTTAAGGTTTTTAATATCCTCTGTGTAGTGCGTTGATCCCTTCTCGTTGGTTTCAAGTTTCCAAGTCTAGGGAGACTTGCCTGCGTGTGCACAGGTAAGTAATTAGATGTATGTGGGTTCCCCTGTTATGTGTATAGTCATCCATGATAGTGATTATTCATGTATAGGGCTAGGTGTGCCCATGTATTTATATATAAATTCATGCATAGGTGAGTGGAGAATGATATATGCATATAATCATATGTGCAAGGATCCCCTTGCACATTCTCATGGCCACACAGGTGTGTACATAGGGAATTGGAGTCCTTTCATGTGTGTGAAGGTGCGTATACCCAGTGGAGGAGCAGCAGCTTTTAGTTTGAAAGCTCCAAGAGCTGAAGTGGATGGCTTGGTTCCACCTTGAGGTAGATTCCCTCTCGTAGCCTCTTTAATTTAAGAATTATTTAAGTTGAATTTAGATTCTTTCTTAGTTATTCTTAATTATATTGAATTGCATATCCTGAATAAGTGTTCTTTAATATACTTGGTTCATTTGATAAATAAAGTCATGTTTTTATAATAAAACCCCTCCAATGGAGGTGCACTGTCTGCAAAAACTCACTGTGATAATTTAGGGTGTATGATTCTTTTCTGTTGTTTAGTTTCCCTTTAATCGTTGCGTCATAGTTCCGATCACTAAAACCTTCCGATGATCCCTTGTTACAACATATTAAATAGTTGATTTGTTCTATAATGTATGTTGTGACCTTACCTTATGGTGAAACATGTTTCTGGTGTTTTCATGGCCTCTGGGACACCCCATATGGTGTTTACTGAGCCTATATATCTAAAAAAACTGATGGTTTCATTGTTTAACAGCTGTCAAGCTTATGTTTCTCCCCACCATAAGCACCATCTTAACACTGTTTGGGGTGTTTTCCTGGCCTCGATGCACATCTAAATTTATATATATACGAATTCTCCTATAAGGGTTGTGTTGCATATTGAGATGTTAAAACATACTCAAATTATATTGCTCTCAAGGTGACTGAAGTTTTATTATTAGAGTTCCAATAAATGCTTATACCATTGATAACTAATACACCTGTGTAATTTGACTCTCAATCCATAGTTTCAACTACATAATACCACTTTTAAAAACAACAAATATAAAATATATATCTTTACCATACCACAATCCTGAATCAATAGTATTTTTTTATAACACAAGACCAGTTTCTATAATGTGAAGGACAACAACATAAGATTTATTTGGAATCTTGGCCAGAAGATGCTGCCCCATGGATGTCGTTGGACCAGGCTAACATGCCGCAGTCACGCCGCGGTCACGATGTGGTAATGCCGTGATTTGGCCCTGCTCCAAGATGACACCCCACAACAGTTCGCAGTCATGTCAGAATTCAATGTATGATACCTAGATAGATTTTTAGATACATTACCCATCCAGAGTTAATGGGGAGGGAGGAAACGGTTGAAATGTTTCCATGCTTCCTCCTGGTCCCTTAGATCCTAGCCGGAAGATGCTGCCTCACGGATGTCACTAGACCGGGCCAACACATCGCGGTCACACCGTAGTCACGCCGCGTTCACGCCATTGTCACGCCGCGGTCACGCCACGGTCACGCCGCAGTCACGCCGCGGTCACACTACAGTCATGCCGCGGTAATGTCATGATTTGGCCCTACTCTAGGATGACACCCCACGGTGGTTCACAGTCCTGTCAGAATTTGATGATTGATACCTAGATAGAGTTTTAGATACATTACCCACCCATAGTTAATGGGGAGGGAGGCGGTGGCTGGAATGTTACCCCGCCTCCTCCCGCTTCCTTCACTCCCAGCAGGAAGATGCCACCCTGCAAATGTCACTGGACCTGTCTAACACGCCACAGTCATGTCGCGGTCATGCCGCGGTCACACCGCGATCACGCTACTGTCAAGCCACGTTCACGCCGCGGTCATGCCGCGGTAATGCCGTGATTAGGACCTACTTCAGGATGACACCCTGTGGTGGTTTTCAGTCCTGTGAGAATTCTATGTATGATACCTAGATAGAGTTTTAGATACATTACCCACCCATAGTTAATGGGGAGGGAGGTGACAGCTGGAATGTTTCCCCATCTCTTCCCGCTCCCTTCTTTCCTGGCAAGAAGGTGCTACCCTGTGAATTTTGCTGGACAGGGTCAACACATCGTGGTCACACCGCAGTCACACCATGGTCACACCACAGTAAAGTCGCGTTCACGCCGTGGTCACACTGCGGTCAGGCCTCGGTCACACTACAGTCACGCCGCGGTCACGCCGCGATAATGCCGTGATTTGGCCCTCCTTCAAGATGACACCCAATGGTGGTTCGTAGTCCTGTCAGAATTTTATGTCTGATACCTAGATATAGTTTTAGATATATTACCCACCCATAGTTAATGGGGAGGAAGGTGACAACAGGAATGTTTCCCCACCTCCTCCCGCTCCCTTCGCTCCTGGCCGGATGATACTTCCCTGCGAATGTCGTTGGACCGGGCCAACACGCCACGACCACACCGCGGTCATGCCATGGTCACATCATGGTCACGTCGTGGTAATGCATTGATTTAGCCCTGCTCTAGGATGACACCCCGCGGTGGTTCGCAGTCCTGTCGGAATTCGATGTATGATACCTAGATAGAGTTTTAGATGCATTACACACCCTCTTTCCTGGACCTCAGACAACCCCCCCCACCCTCCCGCTGGACCCCAGACAGCCCCACCCCACCCTCCTCCCTAGACCCTGGACAGCCCCCCAACCCTCCTCCCTAGACCCTAGATCCAAATATATTCTCTCTTCAAGATTCACCCTAAATCCCAACGGAAAAGAGGGGTTTAGATCTTTGGAAGAATATGAGAGAAGAGTACAAACCCCAATCGAAAAGATGAATAAAGGAGAGGATTAGACTCAAATGGATCTTAAATCCTCACTTGACAGCACTAAAAAGGCCCAAGTGACGTGTACGAGTGACACTCGCCTCAATCTAAGGGCTGGTGTGGCTGACACCCCTCAAACTGTCTCACTTTTATTTGAAATGGACATGATTTTAAGTGAAAACAGATGGCATATGGAAAACTGACCAAACACATTTAGATTGTGTTGATCCTTTAGTACATCAATCAATGGGTCATTTGTGACAAGTACGAGTAAACCCTGCCTCAATCCGAGGTGCGATATTGCCGACACCACTCAAAATGTCTCTCTTTTGTTTGAAATGGACAACATTTTAAGTGAAAACAATAACTTCCATATGGAAAACCAACCAAATGCAATCGAATTCTGTTGATATTTTAAGAAAATGATCCATGGGTAATTTGTGACGTGTACGAGTCAACCCCGACTCAATCTGAGGAACAGTGTGGCTGGTATCACTGAAAGTGTTGCACTTTTATATGAAATGGACAACATTTTAAGTGAAAACAACTGGCATACGGAAAACCAACCAAACACTTTTGGATTGTGTTGATACTTCATAACAATGATCCATGGGTCATTTTTGACATGTACGATTCAACCCCGCCTCAATCCAAGGCATGGTGTGGCTGGTACCACTCAAAGTGTCTCACTTTTATTTGAAATGGACATCATTTTAAGTGAAAACAACAACTAGCTTACAGAAAACGGACCAAATGCAATCAGATTCTTTTAATACTTTAGTAAAATGATCCATTGGTCATTTTTGACGTGTATGAGTCAACCCTGCCACAATATAAGGCTTGGTGTGGCCTATATCACTCGAAGTGTCTCAATTTTATTTGAAATGGACAACATTTTATGTGAAAACAACAACTGACATACGGAAAACTGACAAAACACATTTGGATTGTGTTGATACTTCAAAAAAAATCCATGGGTCATTTCTGATGTGTATGATTCAACCCCACCTCAATCTGAGGTACGGTGTGGCTGGTACCACTCAAAGTGTGTCACTTTTATTTGAAATGGACTACATTTTAAGTGAAAACAACAACTGGCATAAAGAAAACCGACCAAACACATTCGGATTTTGTTGATACTTCAAAAAAAACAATCAATAGGCCATTTTGGACATTTAAGTTTCAAACTCATCTCAATCCAAGGTTCGGTGTGTCCGTCACCTCTCAAAGTGTCTCACTTTTCTTCGAAATGGACTACATTTTAAGTGAAAACAACAACTGAAATACGGAAAACTAACCAAACACATTCATATTCTGTTGATACTTTAGAAAAAGGTACTATGGGTCATTCTTGACATTTATGAGTCAACCCTGCCACAATCAGAGGCCTGGTGTGGCCGGTACCACTCAAAGTGTCTCACTCTTATTTGAAATGGACAACATTTTAAGTGAAAACAACAACTGGCATATGGAAAACCTACCAAACGCATTCGAATTGTGTTGATACTTCAACAAAATGATCCATGGGTCTTTTTTGATGTGTAAAAGTCAACCTCACCTCAATCCGATGCACGGTGTGGCTGAAACCACTCAAAGTGTCTCACTTTTCTTTGAAATGGGCAACATTTTAAGTGAAAACAACAACTGGCATACGGAAAACTAACCAAAAACATTCATATTCGGTTGAAACTTTAGGAGAAGGATCCATGGGTCATTTTTGATTTGTAAAAGTCAACCTCGCCTCAATTCGAGGCATGTTGTGGCTGGTACCACTCAAAGTATATTTCTTTTTTTTAAAATGGATATGCTTTGAAGTAAAAACAACTGGCATATGGAAAATAAACCAAACGCATTCGTGTTGTGTTGATACTTTAGGAAAACAATCCATGGGTCATTTGTTATGTTTAAGAGTCAACCCATCCTCAATCCGAGGTGTGATGTGGCCGGAACCACTCAAAGTGTCTCTCTTTTGTTTCAAAAGGACATCATTTTAAGTGAATACCATAACTGAGATATGGAAAAGTATCCAAAGGCATTCACATTCTATTAAAACTTTAGGAAAATGATCCATGGGTCATATTTGACGTGTAAGAGTAAACCCTACCTCAATTAGAGGGCCGGTGTGGCCGACACCACTCAAACTGTCTCACTTTTATTTGAAATGGATAAGATTTTAAGTGAAAACAACTGGCAAATGGAAAACTGGCCGAACACATTTGTATTGTGTTGATACGTTAGGATAAAAATCCATGAATCATTTTTGACGTGTAAGAGTCAAACCCGCCTCAATCCATGGTGTGGTGTGGCCAACACCACTCAAAATGTCTCTCTTTTGTTTAAAATGGATATCATTTTAAGTGAATGAAACAACTGACATATGGAAAAATGACCAAACACATTCAGATTCTGTTGAAACTTTAGTACAATGATCCATGGATCAAATGTGACGTGAACGAGTCAACCCCACCTCAATCTGAAGCACGGTGTGGCCTAAACCACTCAAAGTTTCTCTCTTTGGTTTAAAATGAACATCATTTTACGTGAAAACAACAATGACATATGGAAAACCGACCAAATGCATTGGAATTCTGTTGAAAATTTAGGAAAACGATCCATGGGTAATATGTGACGTGTTAGAGTCAAACCCTCCTCAGTCCAAGGGACAGTGTGGTTGGAACCACACAAATTGTCTCACTTTTATTTGAAATGGATAGGATTTTAAGTGAAAACAACTCGCATATTGAAAACTGACCAAACGCATTAGGATTCTGTTGATACTTTAGTACAACGATCCATGGGTCATTTTTTATGTGTATGATTCAACCCCACCTCAATCCAAGGAATGATGTGGCCGACACCAGTCCAAATGTCTCTCTTTTGTTTAAAATGGACATCATTTTAAGTGAAAACAACAACTGACATATGGAAAATCAACCGAACACATTCTGATTCTATTGAAACTTTAGGAAAATGATCCATGGTTTATATGTGATGTGTACGAGTCAACTCCACCATAATATAAAGCGTGGTGTGGCCGGAACCACTCAATGTGTCTCTCTTCTATTTAAAATGAACATCATTTTAAGTGAAAACAACTATTGACATAAGTAAAACTGACCAAATGCATTCAAATTCTATTGAAAATTTAGGAAAATGATCCATGGGTCATATGTTATGGGTAAGAGTGTACACCGCCTCAATCCGAGGTGTAGTGTGGCTGATACCACTCAAAGTGTCTCTCTTTTGTTTAAAATGGACATCATTTTAAGTGAAAACAACAACTAACATATAGAAAACCAAACAAACACATTCGGATTCTATTTAAACTTTAGTAAAATTATCCATGGGTTATAGGTGACGTGTAGAAGTCAACCCCACGTCAATAAGAGGCATTGTGTGGCCGGAATCACACTAACTATCTCTCTTTTGTTTAAAATGGACATCATTTTAACTAAAAACAACTAGCATACAAAAACCAATGAAACATATTTGGATTTTGTCGATACATTATCACAATGATCTATGGGTTGTATGGGACGTGTACAAGTCAACCCCACCTCAATATGAGGCGCGGTGTGGCCGACACCACTCAAAGTCTCTCACCTTTATTTGAAATGTAAAACATTTTAAGTTAAAACAACAACCGGCATACGAAAAACCGACCAAACACATTCAAATTCTGTTTAATCTTTATGAAAACAATTCATGAGTCATCAGTGATGTGTACGAGTCAACTCCACCTCAATTTGGGGCACAGTGTGGCTGGTATCACTCAATGTTTCTCCCTTTTATTTTAAATGGACATGATTTTAAGTGAAAAAAACAACTAGAATACAGAAAACTGACCAAACGCTTTCTGATTGTTTTAATACATTAGGAAAATGATACACGTGTCATTTGTGATGTGTACGAGTCAACCCTGCCTCCATATGAGGCACATTGTGGCCGGTATCACTCTAACTGTCTCACTTTTTTTTAAAATGAACAACATTTTAAGTGAAAACAACAACTAACATTCAGAAAACGGACCAAACGTATTTGGATTATATTGATACTTTAGGACAATGATACATTGGTCATTTTTTTCGTTTATGAGTCAACTTGGCCTCAATATGAGGCACGATGTGGTGGAATCATACTCTTATCAATAGATTGCACCATACATGTACAATTTAGTGTTCATAGCCTTAATAACATTAATATTATTCACACTGAGGTCAATAATCATACAGTTCCATTCTTCTGGAGCCTCACAAGTTAACCTTATAATCATTTCAGTTTTTCCGGAATTTTAAATATAGTAAAGAGTTCCATACTTTACTCCTTTTGTAATGACTATGGAACCATGGGTCAGTTTCCATACCCCATTTTCAAATTTAGTTTCATAGAATGGATCATCAAACTTTCTCTTTAGATTTAGGATGATGAAAACCACTCCCAGGTAAAATCAATTTTTATATGTTTTTCAATTTCTATAAATGTTGCTTTTGTTTGAGGATATATCCTATTTGGGTGTTCTTTCGTTGTCAAAAGATCTTATTATGATCCTCAAAAACCTAAAAATTTCAAAAATTGAGAGGTTTTACTTCACAACATCAAGAAAGTGTAGTGAGGGAATATGCTGCCACTTGTCAAAGTCCTATGGTAGGATGGTTGGGTTAAAGAGGGTATTTGGGGCATATTCAGTTGGATCCAATTTTTTTGAGGATATTATATGTCATCACTTTTATTCTCAATATTAACCATGAGAGGGTCTCATTAATTATTTTTATCATGGAATGAAGAAGTGTTTCTCTTACATTAACCAGTAGTACACAATGTATGACTATAACCCATCCTGGAAGGGGACTATTTTTTGTCTACCTCATATGCATCACGACACACTCTGGATCAGACCCATGTTCAACATCCACTAATTCAACCAATTTGGACATAATCACTATGAGTACAAAAACCAATACCCAAGTATATTATGTTATTACCACAATAGAGTCTACCAACAATGCCATTACCATTCACCCAATATCTGACATTAACACCCCTACCTCCTTCATCTTCCTTATTAGTGAATCAAAACTAACATTTAATTTACAAAGAACATATTACATTTCAATTTTTAACATCTACATGTATTTTATCCAACATATTTGAAAAATATTTAGTTCACATTAGAATAAATTTTATTTCTATGACATTCAGTTTTTATATATAACATGTTTCTAATCAAAGAGGTGGTGTCTCTGAAATTTACACTCATCCACAATAGTCGCAAACTCTTTTCCATGAGTTGGTTAGTTTCACTAATGGGGTCATAAGTGATGAGACTCCTAAGAAAATACTTTTTCACAATATATTATAAAAAATACATGTTCAATGAAAAATGCATCACAAGTCATTACATACCCAAATCTAAGATCATAAAAAAAATTGGGATTTAAGCCAATTTCAAACACTTATTAAACTCAAATATGTATTTCTCAAACAATTCTACCTATATGAATTTTATGGGGAGGTGGGGGCTGTGCTGGTTGGGGGGTTGTGTAGGGGTGAGGTGAATTACTATTGGAAGAGTGGTTTTCATATGAATATTGAAATGGGTGTAAATAATGCTTGAGTTATGGAAACTGTTATTCAACTATATTGGAAGATTTTTTTTTTCATATGAAGATTGAAATAGGGATTTGTAGTACATGACATGGTTGGAAGAGTTTGATGGTTTTTTGTATTTTTTGTGTGCTATTGCAGGTGTTTTTATGCTGTTTTAAGTCTGTTTGTATGTGTTTTTTGTGCTATTTTTTATGCAGGCATATACTGGAGGGCTACTAGAGGGGCTGCTGTGTAATATTTCTAGAAATACACAATAACAATGGTTTTAAACTATTGGTATACATTGAGACAAATTTAAAAACTTTCCCAATGATTTTAAAACCATTGGTATAGTGTTTAGTCTTCAATATATACTAACAGTTTCATTGAAACTATTGGTAAAAATGCTATACAAACATATACCAATAGTTAACCTATAACCGTTGGTAAATCAATATATACGGTGGCCAATACGAATGGTTTAGATCAAACTGTTGGTATAGTGCTTTCCTCACAGCTTACAACCCTACGGTTTGGAAAACCATTGGTATTAGCTATACCAATGGTTATCTAGCCTACACCAATTGTTTAGAGCTGTTGGTATAACCTTCATTTCCAGTAGTGAAATGATGTTCAGTAGGGAAAGTAAACCTAAAATTACTACGTGGATAAGTAGCTACAAGTCATGGCACAACATATCAGATAACTGATCACCCCATCCTAACAACACAAGGAATGGATAACATATATCCTAACTTGTAAAGATAGACCAAACGGTCAAAATAAAACAAGCATGGGCAAACCCATCCATAACATGGAAATTAACCCTATTCATAATCAAACAACCTCTATTCAAACATAAAATGCCAAGAAGGCATTAACAAGGTTAAAATCCCTAAACATGCAATACCCTGAATGACGATATTGGGAACTTTTGCACATATAACTCAATGACTAACTATGTAAAGGCACAAACCACATACCTCATCATTGTACGGATGATATACATGAACCTCAGGACTTGAATCTCCCTAGAATGTTGTAGATCTAAAAAACACTAAAAAAATTCATCTAAGGATATCTCATGAAAAAGGAGGAATCAGAAAGAGTGGCTCTAGAATAAGTAAGAGGTTAATATGGAGATTCCAACACAATCAACGGCGTTATATTAAAAGGATGGATGGAGATTTGGGGGCTTGTAGAAGGATCTCCAACTACAGACGCTCCTGGACAAGATGAGCGGAGAAGAACATATTTTTGTTAATGAGACGTGATCCAGGTTCGTTTAATAAAATTAAAAGAAAGTACAAGACGTGTTCTTCAAGGGTACACAAAATTTACTTGCTTTAACTGGCCTCCACATTAGGTGTTCTCTAGGTCACCGCACATGGCCATGTATCGGGCCATTCCATAGTCAGTACATGGTCAACCGAGGAAACTGTGTTGACGACATGTACTTATAAGTACATGGCGTGTACTCCTAAAATGTCCAAAACTCATCTTTTTCTAAAAAACAACCAGAAAAGAAAAAAATTCATAAATAGAAGATCCAGGTTCTTACAAACTTCCACCCTTAAAGAAATTCATCCCTAAATTTCCTTAGCATGGCGGTGTAGAATAATAATCTTCAAACAGCTCTATCCATTACGATCATACATCAGTTTCTCTCTCCCATGTCTCATCTTTTACTCACCCGTGTTTCCATAGCACTCATACCAGAGAAATAGACTGACTATGGATAAACTTACCACTGTGATAAATAATATGGATAGGATTCTCCTTGAACGAAGAATCCACTTCTAGCTCAACCTACTCGGGTTGAAAAAAAACGAGAGGGGTCTGAGAAGTAATGTTGTAGGTGAGAAATATGGAAGATGTCGTGCTTGGACTGGTACCTCTGAGGTAAGTACAACCGATACGCAACCGGCCTGAACCTTTCCAAAACATCAAATGGACCAATGTATCTCAGCGAAAGCTTACTCTATACCCCAATCCTCATGTGCCCCAACCTCAGTGTGACACCACAAGAAAACTAGATCTTTGACCTCGAACATCAGAGGTCATATCCATTGTTAAACATAAGAATTATATTGTGATTGTGCAATAACCATCCTCATCAAAATCAACTCTATCTGTTCTGTTGTCTTCTAGAACAGATGAGGTCGCAACATAGTTGTCTCTCCTACCTCCAGCCAGTATAAGGGTGATTGGCATGGCCTACCGTAAAGATCCTCATAAGGTGCCATCTGAATAGTTTCTTGAAAACTATTATTGTAGGAAAACACCAAAAGAGGTATATGCTTCTCCCAAGACCCTCTAAAATCGAGGAAACATGCTCAAAGCATTTATTCTAGCACCTAAATCATACTCTCGGAATGTACATCTCTCTGGGGGGGGGGTAAGTTGTTCTCATATGTACATGTGAATCCAAAGCCCTCTATAATCCCTACCAAACCTGATAAGTAAAATAGATATCCCTGTCAAAAACAATTGACTGTGGAACTCCATGTAAACATACAATCTCTTGGATGTAAAAACTTCCCAGATCATCTACATTGAAGTTATCCTTAATTGGCAAGAAGTGAGAAGCCTTCAATGTCAATGACAACCCATACTACATAATTCTCTCTAGGTGACCTCGGTAACCCTATCACAAAGTCCAGCGCGACATCATTCCACTTCCACTCGAGAACTGGTAACTTATTTAAAAGCTTTGCGGGACGCTGATACTCCGCCTTTACCTACTAACAGGTGGAACATCTCATGACAAACCTCGAAACATCTCTCTTCATACCTGGCCACCAATACTGATAGTTCAGATCTCGATACATCTTGGTTGACACTAGGATGAAGTACCCAAACTGAAGAATTAATGTCCCACATCAGCTCTTCGCATATGTATGTTGACACCCATACACATCCATGAAAATACAAGATCTCGTCCTCACCGACTGTCCATCTAGGAATAGGTTCCTCTCCTGACACACTCCCCCATAGAATTTGGCTTCTAGAGTATGATAGCTTCCTCATTCACACTTGATCAAGAAGAGTAGAGGTAACAGCTATAGAAGAAAGAAGCATCTACCACTACCTATCATGTACCTCTAAATGCTTCTCAGAGAACAGAGGCATTAGCCACCACTCACTACTGGCCTCCTGAAATGCTTGTATCTGAGTCCTCCTCCACAACACATCATCTACTGCGTTGCCTTTCCCAGGAATATAGGAAAACTCATTGTCAAAGGACTGAAGGTATTTAACCCACCTTCATTGTCTCAGATTCATATCGTGCTGATTGAAGATAAAATTGAGACTTTTTTGATTGGTGAAAACCAAAAAATTCTCTCCCAAAGGATAATGTCTCCAACAAGGTAAGGCATGAACAACTGTAGCCAACTTTAGATCGTTCTTCGGGTAATTAATCTCATGTTGCCTCAACTACCGATTCTTGTACGCAATGACTCCTTCTCCCTGCCTAAGAATTTCTCCTAGCCCAATACCTGATGCATCACAGTAAACTTTATAACTCTATCTCAACTCTGGAAAAACTAGTATCGGTGCTGAAGTCAACCTCCCTTTCAGCTCCTAAAAGGCTGGCTCACAAGAATCTAAAAACAAGTACTTTTCACCCTTCTATGTTAGGCCCGTCAGTAGTGCTTCTATGTGTGAATAGTCTTGTATAAAAAGACTGTAGTATCCAGACATCCCTACAATAATTTATAACTCAAAGAAGTTCTTCAGATGCTCCCAGCAAACTACTTATATCAGTTTCTCTGGGTCTACTGATACAATTGTCACTAATATAAAATGACCCATGAAGTGAATTTTGTCCATCTAAAATTGGAATTTTGAGAGCTTAGAATATAACTGATGCTCTCTCAGTGTACTCAAAATGATCTCAAGATGTGTTGCATGGTCGTGTTGAGTGTGAGAGTACACAAAGATATTTTTCACAATGACTACCATGAAATAATGCAGGTATGGATGGAACACTCAGTTCATCAGTTCCATTAAACTTGAAGGTGATTTAATGAGAATGAACGATATTACCACATACTCTTATAGTCTATACCTACTCTAAAAGGCTATAAGAGGTATATCAGATAGTCCAACTTGCAACTGATGATTGCCAAATCTCAAATTTATCTGTGAGAACACATGAGATCCTCGAAGCTGATCAAAGAGATCATCAATCCTCAGCAAGGGATATTGGTTCTTTACTATCAACAGGTTCATCTTTCGATAATCCACACAAAGTCGGATGGTACCACCTGCCTTCTTTTTAAACAGGAAAAGAGAAATCCAAGGAGAAGTACTAGGTCGGATGAAACCCTTAGGCTGTAACTCCTCCAAATGCTTCGTCAGCTCCTGTAACTCTAGTGTATCCATCCTATAAGGTGGAATGGATATTGGTGCCTCTCCAAGAATGAGATCAATAGAAAATACTACCTCATTCTATGGAGGATAACCTAAAATGTTTTCTAGAAATACATATCTAAAACGATCCACCACTCAAAGAAAGACTGACTGTGAAGTCCCATGGTCATCCAGATATAGACTTGGAATCTAGGTGGTAACTCCTCCCATCCCATGATGCTTGGGTCCTGCTCTACTCACCTGGACAATCCATTCTCCCTTATGTAAGAAAAAACCTCCATTTAGTGATGTGAAACTCACCCTACGATGATATAAATCGACTACATCCTGGAAGGGAACTAACATGTTCATTTTGAGAATGAAATCATAGCCTGTTATCTACTAGACATAAAGTTCCTATAAGAAGTGACACCAACCAACCACTAGAGGCACTCCTTGCAATGTCAAACACTATCCATTCTTGTCCCCAGTGGAGTGTCCAACTTCAAGACATCAGAATAAGAAAAGATACCGAGCTCAAGGATCTCCCTAATAGCAACAGATATGAAGATATGGGAAGACCCTGTGTCAAAGAGTGAAGAAGCTAAAACCGAGGCAACGATAATAGTACTTATAATTATAGAAGGTTCAGGATCCTACCCCTGCTAGGTCTTCTCCACTGTAAAATTCTGGCCTGTACTGTGTCCCTATGAACCTGGCTAACCACCTTGAGTTGATCCACCCTATTGTTGTTGAAAGCCTGTCGACTGGATACCATAGTCGTGACCTCTACCTCATCATGAATGGTCAGAAGAACTCCAGTTCCCAAACTAATGAGAAACTAGTGGTTCTACTCCTAAATATGGAGTTATATATGATCCCCTTTCACCAGCTGCTGTTGATAAAAACTTACAAAAACGTTGAAGATGACACATCTTATTGCATGATCGGTACTCCATTGGGTATCTCAGGCAATGTGGCCTCATATGCCCGACCTTCCCACATGGGTAGGGTACCAACTGGCTACCTGAATGTGCATATCGCCTACTCGGATCTCTCTATGATGGTTCCCGATGGTGCTTCCTACTATCAGCTGGAGAAGCTCTGACTTTGGATGTCGAACCTCCATGGCCCACAACTCCAGAATCTCCCAGGTTGCACTCCGTTATCAGCACCTGATTGATGATTGAAGATATAGAAGTCAATATGAAGATGTTCACCTGATCCCTAATGTCTTTCCTGAGAGCATCCTCAAACTTCCTTGCTATAAATAACTCATCTCGCCCTAGAAATGGTGTAAAGTGCTACAACTTTGTGAAGCGAGAAGAATACTCCATTACTAAAAGAGTACCCGGCTCCAGACTCATGAACTCTCAGGCTCAATCATCCCTCAAGGTCTCCGGGTAGAAGTAATCATAGAAGGTATGCTAAAACTCATCCCAATCCATAACCTGCTGGCGTCCCTCCTGTGA
The DNA here is from genome assembly GCA_963277665.1 of Viscum album. NCBI lineage: Eukaryota > Viridiplantae > Streptophyta > Magnoliopsida > Santalales > Viscaceae > Viscum > Viscum album. The sequence continues at coordinate 324,976,335 of OY728132.1, forward strand.
GATCGCATCCCACCATCTCTTGGAGTATTCCCAAAGCATATACGTAGCGATCTTGACCCTCCTCTCCAAAGGCGTCTCCAGATACTTGAAGATCGTAAGCAAGGATTCTAGCCATGACTTTGTATCCTGGGGTCCTTCATTCCCTAAGAATGTGGTAGGATGCTTCTGCTGAAAGATCCGTGTCAATTCTGCCATCGATGTGGCTAGAGGTGGTGCTCCCTGGATGTTATGCATCATCCTCATAAAGTCCTCTCGAAACTGTGAATCAGAACCTGTATCCTAGATAATGGATGATTCCAAGATAGGCATGACTGGACGATTTATTGGTGGTCCTTGATCTCCCATATCTGGTGTCTGGTCACCTCCCTATAACCAGCGTACAACCGGAGGATGTCTCGGGGGCATGACTCTTCAAGGTCAAGTGCACACCTTAGTTAAATATTATCAAGGACTGAAACATATATGTTTAATAAGGGAACATGATAAAGAAATAATTCATGTTCTTAAAAACGTGGATACACTGCGTGTGTATCCCCTACACAACGTGTTCCTTTAACCCTTCACATGGGCATGTACACCTGCCAACTCTGGTAATGTAACACCCCATACACATGGTGTATTTTTCCAAGACACGACATGTACTTGAATCATGTTCCCCTACTCATGTTTTTCTACATGAATAACCCACATGGTTCCCCTAGAAAAAGAATTCACGACGTGTTTGTGGAAGACAAATTGTGTGTGAGACGAACTTCACCAACCTATTTTGATAGTCACATGGTCGGTTACATGGTAGACTCTACATGACGTGTTTTTTCCAGACATGGCGTGTACTAGATACCAACCGTCCACTTGTTTTTTTATTCACACGGCTGGACACATGGTCTCTACAACATGGTGTGTACATCTGATACACAGAGTGTCCCCCATGATTTCAAAACCCCATGTCTCTGCCCACACAGAAAGTGACACAGATAGATATTACATGGCATGTATATAAAGTACATGACGTTTACATGAGAAAAACATTTCCTTCCCAAAAACATGATATATGGATTTTATTTATCATTACACACCGAGTATTCTGGGTTTTTCCGAATAGTAAGCCTCAGAAACTACTCTGGAACCTAGAAAACACTGAAATGAACATTAAAGTGCCAAATTACGATCCGTGAGGGCCCATCCTCCCCGAAAATCAAAAAATGGAATCTTCTACATGTCATATACAAAATAACAGAGCAATGATCAACCAAATTCCTTTCCATGAGGGCCCATAACACCTTGAGAACAAAATTTTGTGGTTCATTCAAAAGAAAACTTACATATTAGCAATACCCTATCAAATAGAAGATATTCTATTATGGAATCTATGACAACAACATGAATATATAGCACAAATTCTATCACAACAACATATAATCAGTAATTTACCCTCAACGGCATGATAAGAATGCATAACATGTGATCTCTAGCAAGTACCTATACAATGCATGAGATAGAATAACCTCATCTCATCAGGTTGCAATAGAAATAGAACCTCAATAATATCCACAATAATAGAACAAGACATGTGAATCAGAAAATGGTGAAATCAAATCAACTGTAATAATTAAAAAAACTAGAAAAATTGTAAAATACGAGGTAAATTGGATTTTCTATATACGTGGGTTAGCTACTCCCAAACACAACTTATTACCAAGTACTTATTCCTTCCTATCCCGAGATATAGGCTCCAATCAATATGTCAAAAATAAAATAATTCCTATAATTACACTTCGTAATGTCCCGGTTCTTGGTGTCGCCCAGAGGTGCCCCGTACCCAGTTGATCACATGGCCTCAAGCACATTTCCCCAAATGCTAGATTCTACCGACTAGCAGGGAGGGCCTTGGGTGTGATAGTGGGGAAACTATGCCCTCATTGACAGAATAATTCAATATAAAGAAATAGATAACAATAATATACAATAGGAGAAGATTTAATAACATGTAACAAGAAAACATCAGAAAACTGAATGTAATAAACAACTAGATCACATATATTAATGATGCATGATACATATATCTAAGAATGAAGTCATACAAGTCACAATACTAGAATACATTACTAATCCAATAAAAAAAGAAAATAGATAAACTCCATCAACATCGCAAGACTCATCTTGGTTCCATGCTATCCAGCTCCACAAAAAATCAAGTACATGAAGTAGAAGGGTGATTTACCTTATCTAAACATGTTGTAATAAAATCTGTTTGGGCCCAAAAGCAGGACCCAAAAAGGGTGTGGGATTAATTCCAGTAGGCAACGACCCAAATATATGTTCCTAATAGTCATTGAATATATATGGCAGAAAATAAGAAAAACAAAGTGTAAACAAATAAGTAATCAAAAGTAAACAATCCTACAATTTCAATTACATCATTTAAATTTAACAATTTAGTCAAAAAAACACAAATATAAGAAACCCTGTTGGAAGTTATCATAGACTATCCCCTCTGGTTTATCAAAACAAAGTAAAGTAACAAAGACTCTTTGAGGAAGAACTCACCATCAATTCCCCCTATTGTATTGTTTAATCAATGACTATCTGAGGAAGCACTCACCGTCAGTTCCCTCAATAGTACTTTAACAGTAAACTATGGACACTATGAGGAATAACTCAATGTCAATTCCTACTATGGTATCATAATATATCTATAGACACTCTGAGGGAGAACTCAATGTCAATCGCCCATATGGTCTCACAACGTGATAATTATAACAGACACTCTAAGAAATCCCTCAACATCAATTTCCCCTATGGTCTCACTACACTAGGTTATCTCAGCCCCATGTAAAGCAATCTTGCATAAACAATTTTATGAAGCCCAAGTAAACCAAAAAGTACTACCTATCTAATTAGCCAAAATGAATGGAACACCATATCAGATAATTAATCACTCCATCCTAACAACACTAGGAATGTAATACAAGTATCCTAACTAGATATCTAAATCAAACAGTCAAAATCAAACAAGCATGGGAAAACACATCCATAGCATGGAAATTAACCCTATTCATAATCAAACAACCTCTATTCAAACATAAAAGGCATTTCAGGCATTAACAAGGCTAAAATCCATAAACACACAATACCCTGAATGAGGGTATTGGGAACATTTGCATATATAACTCAAAGACTAACTAATGAAAGGCACAAAACACCTACCATGGAGTTGTACAGATGAGATACATGAACCTCATGCCTTGAATTTCCCTAAAACACTATAGATCTATAAAAACGCTAAAAACAGTCTACCAAGGGTATCTCATGAAAAATGAGGAATCAGAAAGTGAGGCTCTAGAAGAAATAAAATATTATCATAGAGATTCGAATGCAATCAAAGGCGATCGATTTGGAGGAAGGATGGAGAGTCGAGGTCTCAGAGAAGGATCACTGGGTACTTACACTCATAGACGAGATGAGTATAGAAGAAGATCTTTTTGTGAATGAGATGTGACCATGGTTATCTTAATGAAATAAAAATAAAGTACATGGAGTTTTCTCCAAGGGTACATGGTGTGAACTTCATTTAACTGGCCTCCACTTTAGGCAGTCTCCAGGTCACCCACATGTCCATGTACTAGACTATTACAAAGGTAGTACATGGTGACCCGCAGAAACCATGTACACAGTGTGTGCTTATAAGTATATAGTCTGTACTTCTGAAATTTTCAGAAACTCCTCTTTTCCTCAAAAACAACCAGAAAATAAAGACATACCTAAAAGGAGGATCTAGGTTCTTACATCTATCAGTGAGTGTAAAACATTTTTATCTAATAGTTCCCCTTTTTCCCTGTATTTCTTATTTCCCATTTCTATATCACAAATGTGTGAATTTGGGGAAGAGATCCAGTATTTTATGGTTTGGGAATGAAATAATGGGTGTGGTTTGGTGTGTAATATCCCTTCATCTTGAGTTAGGAATTCCTTTCTATTTTATATCTTTCGTATAAATTTATATGTCTCATTTTTAATTTGGTTTATATTGATGTTTTGGTAGAATTATACATATGGTGTCAATGTTGATAGGTAGGTTTATATATATGTATGTGACTTTTTAGAGGGGGAGAGTAGAGTTGTTATTGAGTTAATGTGGGAATTCATCTTCAATTCAAATATGACAAAAGGTTTGTCGACTTAGGAAATTTGACAATGGGGGACTCATTCATGTTTGATTATGGCTAGAATGACTTGTTAAAATGATGTAGGTATTTTTTGATAAATTATATTATTCGTGGTTGATTTTGGTGGACGTTTTTTCCTATTTCATACTATTTGATGTGACCTCTGTTCAGTGAATAAGGATGGGTTAGTGTTCTTGATGTGATATATCTCAAGTATATGGGGGATTGGTCAGTGTGCTTGATGTGACCTCCAAATATTATGGGGGGGATGGGCTGGTGGCCTATGTGAACTCCCTTGATTGCACATGGATGGGTTAGTGTGCTTGATGTGGTTGTGACAAAATTGTTAAGGAATATCTATTTGTTTTATATAATTATAAGGTTCTTACAGACATTATTTCTAGCTTGGAGTTAAAGTATGTGTGACTGGGGATTTGTGGTGGTATTTTTAGTGAACAATGACTCAATGGGTATTATTTATTCATTTCATTATTTTGTTCTATCGATACATACACCATTATACACATGAATCATTTGTGATAAGGGCCCATTGGTGGTGTCCTACTGAGTTTATTCTCATTCCCTTTATGATAATCATTATGTGAATGATGAAATTATAATCATGGTTCCATCCAATGGAAAGGGACCTATGATATACTATCGAGTAGGTGTTGATGGTTAGCGATTGAGGAAATACAGGGACATGCTCTTAGATCTTTTGTAATGGTTCCACTTTTTATATATATATTGAGATGTTGTATTTGGGTATCTCTTATAACTTGATGTACTAGGAATTGTATTACATTTTGATATCGTATTGGTTGATTTCATTATAATTTATTATGTTATGTGATCTTCCATTATTTACCTTTATTGTTATTATTTTTTATTGTGTTAATCTATTGCTTCTCTGATATATATGTAGTAGTATCTCCATGATCTAGTTTAAGAACCCACTGTTAGTTGGAAGCCTCTTGCATTTGTGGAGGAGTGAATGAGGTCTTGTGGCCCTCTAGAAAAAAATAGATAATTTGGGTTGTGGTGTCACCATATGTTATTAGAAAACCTTTACATTCCCTTTGATATATTTTTGGACCTGAAGTAATAAAGATAGAATAAACAAAACATCACCATGGGGCCTCATCTTATGCCTAGCCAGTAATTATATAGTAAACCAACAAGTTATCAGGGATGTGGGATTAATTTTATTAGTAGTAATATTAAAGTTTCACTCTAAACTTGGGTGTTATTATGTTGTCAAAATTGAGGGATTTTCTTATATCCTAATTAGAGAAATTGGGTGATGTAGTGCCCCCGGTTTGAGGTATGTGGCCTTTGTTTATGCTTTTTTATGTTTTTAATGTGAATGGGAAGAGTTGGGAAGAGGTTGGGAGAGTGTAGATTTGTTTTGGATGAGTTTGGAGGCTTTTAAAGGGGTGTGTGGTCTGAGCATGGTTAGTGGAAACCGTGTGAATTCTCCAAAAAAACATGCAAGGGAGACAGTAGGCTTCACACGGCCTGTGCATGTTTTTCCAAACTGTGTGAGTAAACCGTGCAGACCCTTGCTCTCAAGGAAGTAGTGTGCACATGGTTAGCGCACGGTTTTCCAAATCGTGCGGACTAACCGTTCGGCCACTTAAAAATAGGGTTATAAGATCCAGGCTCCCTTGAGCTTAACCAATTTCACTCCAATATTCCTCCCACTCGAGCCTAACTCGGGATTTTGAGTTCTCAGGGGTTAAGGGTGCCCTCCCACTCGATTTGGAAGCGATTCGAAGGGGTTTCAAGGTGGATTCAAGGTGGTTTCTCTCAGGTAAGTCTCTCCTCTTGGTTTCCTTGTGTTTTCCTCTAGATCTACATCCATCTTTTTCTTGGTTTTCTAGATCTACACTTGTTGTGTGTATATCTAGGGTTGTGGGTGCCTTGGATGATGTTTTAAAGGCTTGTGAGTCTTAGGGAAGGGGATCTAGAGAGGTTTCAGTGGTGCGTTCACCGGATTTGACGCACTGTTGTTCGTGGGTCGATTTCTTGGGAACCCTAAAAGTAGGTGGCTTCTCTCTCGAATCCACTTGGTTAGAACTAGTGGTTCTTTGTTACAATTAATTTTTGTGCTGAAAATTATTTATGAATTGTTATAAAAAAATGATTAGAAATCCCTTGGGTGATGTTTTGGGGATTTTGGGGAAAAAGAGAGTTTTGTGGTGAAATGAAATTGTAGTGGATGTTAAAATGATGATTTTAAAATGGGATCCTATGGTGGATTTGTGAAAATGATTGATGGAAATGGTTTTCAATATAAGTGTTGTTTTATTGAAATGTTGTTTTTCATTGAAATGGTTTTCAATAAATGGGTGATTTATCAAAGTGGATTGATATGCAATGGAATTGGTTGATTACATGTGGTTGTGACCTTGGTGGGTTATATTCTTGGCATTGGCTTGTTTTGAATGTTGTGTGGAAGTGGCGAGAAGTACCACTATAAAAAGGGAATGGATAGTGGACAGAAGGGCCACCATCAATGGAAAGTGGACGGGAAGTGCCCTGAAAGTATGAATGGGTGAACGGGTTGGACGGAAGCTACACCGTTTGGTTGTTTGGTTGTTTCTTTGTGCATTTCTCGACAAGATGGAAGTTGTAGTGCTAATGTGAAATGATGAAATGACTTGTGGCATGTTTGGTTGGATTTCCCTTGATTACTTGGTTTGGGTGTGATGGCTTGGTAAGGGCATGTTTGGCATATAGAAATGGTTTCACTTGTGATTTATTTTATATAAACTATTTTATATAAATGTACAAATGGTTTTATCCTAGTGGCATGTGTAGGGAAGCCATTTGGGGAAATACTACTGAGTTTTAGTACTCAACCCCTACTTTGGCACGTTGGTGTCTTTGCAGATGTCGTGTACCATGACGTAGGCAAAGTTGAGGCATCACCCACCTTTAGTGGAGCATTATGATCCCTTGGTGGAGCTTGGAGCATGGTGTGGAGCTGTGGTGGTGTCATGGCTTGTGGTGTTTGATGTTTAGTTTCTGCTTTGTACTCTGATGTTGGTGGACATGTCTAGTGGTATTGGTTTTGGGTTGTATTGTGGAACTACTTGGTTGTCTTTGAGAATACATGTTTGGGTGTTTTATTGACATGCATCATATAGTGGTCAGTTTTATCTTAAGGGAAAATCGTTCCAAAACTTTTTCTAGAATCCCTCGACATTTATTGCCAGCCTTTGGCACCATGGGAACGTCGCTTAAGGCCAAGTAACCCACACCGCCTCCTCAAGCCAATGAGGTAGGGATGGGGTGTTACAAGTGGAATCAGTTTGTTCGGTCCTTTGGAGTTGATTCTCGGATTTGGTGTTGACATTCGTTGTTGTATACTCCTTGATTCAGGATGGTAGCAAGGCATAGGATTGTTGGAACATGAAATGTATACCATAAAAGAACATAGGTAACCATTTTGTGCTAAAATTCATGTTACCAAGGATTTGGGTACATAAGTGTTTTGGAAACACTTATAGGCATTGGATATCTAATTGTCGTGGGTGTAGACAATAAGATGAGCATGACATGAATGGTAGAAATGACTTCCCACTAGGATACATATTTCATTAGGCATAATGATTTATGGGCTGAATTGAGAAATGGTTTTGTGATTGTGTGAAATTGTAATGTGAATAAATATGGTATTTTGAAAATGGTTTGGTTTTAAAAAATGGTGAACCATGGGAAATGTGAACTGCTGGAAAGACTTGTGGTGAAAGTGTTGTGTAATGTGATTTTAAATGGGATTTCATGATGTCTATGGAAGTGAGACTCATGGTTGTTTGTTTTCTATTTATAGAAATGGCACCGGGTAGGTGTCGTAGAGACCAATCGGAGGAGGTAGCTGAGAATGTGGTAGCACCGGAGCCTCAGGTGAAACAGCAGCTAGTGCAAAGCATAGTGCAAGTTATCCAAGCTGTGGAAAGAGGAAATAGAATGGATTAACCAAGGCATGTGGATCATGCGGTTCAGTTTCAAAAGAATAATACACCCATCTTCAGGGGTGATTCAGAGCCGGAGAGGGTAGAAGAATGGTTGAATTGAATGAAAAAGATCTTTGGGTTCTTGGGAACACCGGTAGAGCTGAAAGTGAAGTTGTCCATGTATATGTTGGAAGATCATGCCCTTCAGTGGTTGGATTTGGTAGTCCAAACGGGGAAAGACCCAGGAATGATGTGGGAAGGCTTTGAAGAATTGTTTAACAATCAATTCTACCCACATACGTTCAGAATTCAGCGTACGACTGATTTATTTAGTTTGAAGCAAGATCTTATTTATGTGACAGAGTATGCAGCTATGTTTATAAACTTAGTGCAGTTTGCAACCGAGGTGGTGGGTAGCACGTAGTTGAAGGAAAGGATCTTTGAAGTGGGGTTAAGGCAAGAAATATGTTCAAAGATAGAGGTGTTGTGTGTAGATGATTACACAGAGATTGTGAATAGAGCCTCGGTGGCTGACCGGGATTTGTTGGGAGCTCCGGGCGGAGGAAGCATGGTGCTACCCATGGGGAATAGTGGGAACTCTAATGCCGGATTCAAGGGAAGGAGGGACACTTATTCCCTTGGTGGGAATATGGAATATAATCCGATGGAAGGATCGATAAATCTTCATCCGAATCCCCAGATCAAACCAGGATGTTTTTAGTATGGTTCTATGTGCCACATCAAGTGGGATTGTATGACACAGTCTTGAGCATGTCATAATTGTAAGAAGATGGGGCATTTGCAGCGTTATTGTCATAATTCTCCAAGGTCGGGTGCGTGTGACACTCCTTAGGGATCGAAGATGTCGTATGCTTCGACCGGACGAGGACAACAACACACCCCTCGTCACCAGAGTAAAGTTGGTCGTGGTGATTCTCAGAATACCACAATGCCTCAACAAAGCAATAAAAGAGTAGAGTGTGGAAAGAAAATATATGTTCGGAGCTGAGCATGTTGAGGTGGATGATCAGTCAGGACCATCCTTGGTGCGAGGTGCTATTCTTTTAAATTCTACCTTGATGCAAGTGTTGTTTGATATGGGTGCTTCACACTCTTTTATTGCTGCACGTGTGGTTGATTTGCTGGGTTTAAGGGTAGAAATGATGCCCTCAGTTTTGAAACATCAAACTCATCTTGGTTGAAGAGAGTGTCGAGCCTTCTTGTGTAGAGAATGTAGTATCATTGTGGGAAAGGTAGAGATAATGTGGAATTTCGTAGTGCTTGAGATGGATGGCTATGATGTAATCCTGGGAATGGATTGGTTGGTGGCATTTAAGGCCCACATCGACTACAATGAGCGGACAGTGGCTTTTAAGACACATGATGGCATTAAACATATCTTTAGAGGAGTGACACATGAAAGGGAGGGTGCAACAGGTTTGTTGGCACCAGCAGTGGGTACGTTTTTGTATCAGTTGGCGGTTTTGTTGTTGGAATCGATAGAGGGTGCTGAGAAAACTCTTCTTCCAGCAGTGGTAGATCAGTTCATGGATGTTTTTCCTAAAGAATTCTCTGGGTTATCTCCCGTAAGAGAAGTTGAGTTTACAATTTATCTCTTTCTGGGGACCATTCATATCTAACCTCCTTCTTATCGGATGGCACCGGCTGAATTGCAGGAATTGAAAGTCTAAGTGGAAGAGTTAGAAAACAAAGGGTTTATCCGGCCTAGCACGTCTCCATGGGCAGCCCCGGTGTTGTTTGTTAAAAAGGGAGGTGGAACGTTGAGGCTCTGTATTGACTATCATAGACTTAACCACGTTACGATAAATAATAGAAATCCACTTCCACAAATTGATGATTTGTTCGATCAGTTGAGGGGATCCCATTGGGTCTCCAAGATCGACCTGAGGTTGGGATATCTTCAATTGCGGGTGAGGAATAAGGATATTCCTAAAATAGCTTTTAGAAGTAGATATGGACATTATGAATATGTTGTTATGCCCTTTGGTCTAAAAAATGTGCCAGTGGTGTTTATGTCATTAATGAATTAGATATTTCAGAGATATATAGTTTCATTTGTGGTGGTGTTTGTAGATGATATTCTTGTATATTCAAATACAAGGGTGGAGCATGAGAAGCACTTGGCGACATTGCTGGAGATCTTGAGGGATCATCGGTTGTATGCCAAATTTTCAAAGTGTGTTTTTTGGATACATGAAGTTTGTTTTCTTTTCCATGTGATTTCTGAAAGAGGTGGTTTAGTGGATCCAGAAAATATAGAGGCTCTTATCTCATGGAAACTGCCAAAGAATGTGTTTGAGATACAGATTTTTCTTGGTCTAGCTGGGTATTATTGGTGTTTTGTTCATGATTTATCACATTTGGCTTCGCCGATGACAGCTTTGAAAAGGATGAATGTTCCATTCCAGTGGAATGAATAGTGTAAGTAGTGATTAGAAGAGTTAAAGGGTCGTCTTACATCAGCACCAATCATGGATTTTCCAGAACTAGAAAGAGGGTACGTGGTGTATTGCGATGCATTAGTATCATGGTTGGGGTGAGTTATCATGCAAGAGAATCATGTGGTTGCGTATGGCTCACGGAAGTTGAGGGTTCATGAGAATAAGTACCCACCTCATGATTTGGAGTTGGGAACAGTGGTCCATGCTTCGAAAGTGTGGCGTCATTATCTCTTTGGTGAGAAATTCACGGTATATACAGATCATAAGAGCATGAATCACATTCTCTTAAAAAGGGATTTAAACTTGAGGTAATGGAGATGGATGGAATATCTCCAGATGATTGATTTTGACATAATGTACACACTAGGTAAGGGAAATTCGGTGCCGGATGCAGTAAGTAGAAAATCATATGCTCGTGTGGTAAAATAGGCATCAGACCAGTGGCAGTTGATGTCATTTATAGCCGATATGTGTTTGGAATATGAGGACCAGGTTGATAGAGTGGTCTTCTTTCCGGTTTTGTTGATTCTTGACTTGGTCGACCTAGTTAGAGAGGCACAAATATATGATTTTGAGTGTGTGAACATGGGGTCGAGACTCAATGGTAGGGACACCATTGAGGGTTGGAAACTTAATATAGATTTATTTTTGTGTTTTCAGAATCGTATGGTTGTACTAGTTGCTTTCAAGAGGATCTTCTCAGGTTGTATCATCATTCCAGGTGGGCTGTTCATCCTAGAATTCAAAAAGTGTATAAAGCATTGAAAACACAGTTCTAGTGGGCTGGTATGAAAAGGAGAGTGGATGACTTTGTTTCGAGATGCTTAACATGTCAACAGGTCAAGGAAGAGCATCAAAGTCCAGTAGGAATGTTGTAGTCTTTACCAATCCCTATTTGGATGTGGGAGTAGATAATGATGGATTTTTTAACAGGTCTCCCAAGAACGATATGAAAACACGATTCCATTTGAGTGATAGTGGATCGGCTAACGAAGACGTCCCATTTCATCCTGATTCACGAATCTCACACGGTGGAGGATCTATCCAAAATCTATATTTGGGAGGTGTTAAAAAGGCATGGTAGTTTCGATAGTATCATATAGATAATGAGTATTACATATCGTTTCTGGAAATAATTACAAAAATCCCTTGGAACTAAGTTGACCATGAGTACGGCGTATCACCCTCAGACGGATGATCAATCTGAGAGGACGATACAAACTCTGGAGGATATGTTGCGGGCTTGTGTCATGGAGTTTGGTGGCTCATGGGAGGATCACTTGTTGTTGGTTGAGTTTTCGTACAATAACAGTTATCAGGAATCCATACATATGGCTCCATTTGAAGCGTTGTATGGGCGGTTGTGTCATTCTCCACTATGTTGGGTGAAAATGGGTGAGTCCTTAATGGTTGGACCGAGCCTAGTCCAGGAGACTATGGAGAAGATAAATTTGATCATAATGATACTGGAGATAGCTCAAGGTCATCAGAAATCATATGCGGATCATCATCGATGGCCATTGTCGTTTGAGGTGAGTGATCGTGTTTTCTTGAGGATCTCTCCAAGGTTGGGACATCGTTGGTTTGGGAAGCAGGGAAAGTTATCTCCGAGGTATATTGGGCCTTTATAGATTCTTGATAAGGTTGGTGAGGTGGTGTATTGTTTGGTTTTTCCACCTTGATTCAGGGCGGTGCACAATGTGTTTCATGTATTGTAGTTGAAAAAGTGTCAGCGGATCGTGACCATGTGATTCGATAGGATCATGTTGATCTAGAACCGGATGCTTCATTGGTGCACATGCTAGTGCAGGTTATGGATAAGCAAGAGAAATTCTTGCATGGTAAAAGCATCAGTTTAGTTCTTGTTTTGTGGCAACATGGTCAGATTCAAGAGGAAACTTGGGAGCGGGAGAAAGAGATGGTCGAGCAGTGGCCTGAGCTCTTTCAGTAAAGGGCGGGTTCACTACTTTCCAAGGACGGAAATTCTAATGGTGGGGAGAATGTAGTAACCTCGGTTTGAGGTATGTGGCATTTTTTATGTTTATTTATGTGTTTAAAGTGCATGGGATGAGTTGGGAAGAGGATGGGAGAGTTTGGAATGGTTTTGGATGAGTTTTGAGGCTTTTAAAGGGGTGCACAGTTTGAGCATGGTTAGTGGAAACCGTGCGGATTCTCCAGGAAACTATACAAGGGAGACGGTAGGCTTCGCACGGCCTGCACACGGTTTTCCAAACCGTGCGAGGAAACCATGGAGACCTTTGCTCCCGAGGCAGTAGCATGCGCACAGTTAGCGCACGGTTTTCCAAACCGTATGGACTAACCGTGAAGACACTTAAATGGGGTTATAAGTTCCAAGCTCCTTCAGGATTAACCTATTTCACTCCAATATTCCTCCCAATCGAGCCTCACTCAGTATTTTGAGTTCTTCAGGGTTAAGGGTGCTCTCCCACTCGATTTGGAAGCGATTCGAAGGGGTTTCAAGGTGGATTCAAGGTGGTTTCTCCTGGGTAAGTCTCTCCTCTTGGTTTCCTTGTGCTTTCCTCTAGATCTACATCCCTCTCTTTCTTGGTTTTCTAGATGTACACTTGTTGTGTGTGAATCTAGGGTTGTGGGTGCCTTGGATGATGTTTTGAAGGATTGTGAATGTTAGGGAAGGGGATCTAGAGAGGTTTCGGTGGTGCGTTCTCAGGATTTGAGGAACGGTTGTTCGTGGGTCGATTTCTCAGGAACCCTAAAAGTAGGTGGCTTCTCTCTCGACTCCACTTGGTCATAACTAGTGGTTATTTGTTACAATTAACTGATGTCCGGAAAATTATTTGTGAATTGTTATGCGAAATTGATTAGAAATCCCTTGGGTGATGTTTTGGGGATTTTGGGGAAAAAGAGGGTACTGTGGTGAAATGCTATTGTTGTGGATTTTAAAATGGAGATTTTAAAATGGGATTCTATGGTTGATTTGTGAAAATGATTGATGGAAATGGTTTTCAATAAATGGGTTGTTTTATTGAAATGTTGTATGTCATGGAAAATGGTTTTAAAAAAATGGTTGATTAATTGAAGTGGATTGATATGTAATGGAATTGGTTGATTGCATGTGGTTGTGACCTTGGTGGGTTATATGCTTGTAATTGGCTTGTTTTGAATGTTGTGTGGAAGTGGCGAGAAGTACCACTATAAAAAGGGGATGGATAGTTGACGGAAGGACCACCATCAATGGTAAGTGGACGGGAAGTTCCACTAAAGTGTGAACGGGTGAACGAGTTGGACAGAAGCTCCACCGTTTGGTTGTTTGGTTTCTTTGTTGTGCATTGCTTGGGAAGATGGAATTTGTGGTGCTAATGTGAAATGATGAAATGACTTGTGACTTTTTTGGTTGGATTTCCCTTGATTTCTTGGTTTGGGTGTGATGGCATGGTAAGGGCATGTTTGGCTTATGGAAATTTTTGCACTTTTGATTTATTTTATATAAACTATTTTATATAAATGTGCTAATGGTTTTATCCAAGTGGCGTATGTAGGGAAGTCATTTGGGAAAATCCTACTGAGTTTTAGTACTCACCCCCTGCATTGGAATGTTGGTCTATTTGAACATGTCGTGTACCGTGACGTGGGCAAAGGTAAGGCATCACCCTCTTTTTAGTGGAGCATTGTGATCTCTTGGTGGATCTTGGAGCTTGGATCATGGAGTGGAGCTATAGTGGTGTCATGGCTCATGGTGTTTGTTGTTTAGTTTCTACTTTGTACTATGATTTTGGTGGACATGTCTAGTTGTATTGGTTTTGGGTTGTATTGTTGAACAACTTGTTTGTCTTTGAGAATACATGTCTGGGTTCTTTATTGACATGCATCATATAGTGGTTGGTTTTATCATAGGAGAAAATCATTCCCCAAATTTTTCTAGAAGCCCTCGGCATTTATTGCCAACCTTTGGCACCTTGGGAACGTCACTTAAGGCCAAGTAACCCTCACTGCATCCTCAAGCCAGTGAGGTAGGGACGGGGTGTTACAGGTGAGTTCTTGCATCATGGATAGAAATGTCATTTCCCATTTTATATGACTAATTTCTTGTGATTGAAATAGGATTAAATTAATCAAATTCGAACAATCATATATTCAGTTTTATACATAATATATCATTTTAAAATTATTTAATTTAAACTAATCATGACTAATTTACTTTTATAATTACTCTTAATAACATTCAGGTACCGAGGATTTGGGCTTAGGCCTTAGGTAAGGCTTAAGAGGGTTATGAAAAGTGGTTGTGTGTTGTCCTATAAGTTGTTTACTTATATTATCATTATGTGTGTGTATGTGAATATTAATTTGTTATGTATTATTATTATTTATGTTGGTTGGGAAGATTTTTAGATTGCTTTTGGCATTCCAGATATTGTCGCCTCATTGACAGCCATCGATGCTATATAGGGGCTAGGGAGAGTATTCTCATGAAGTAGGGAAAGTTCCTTTAATTCCCCCAGATGTCCAGTAGGGTCAATATAAGAATTCCTTCGATTTTGTTCCGACAATCCATATGGTAGAGACTCATCAGTCATTTTTTTTTTCATATAATACCTTTGATAAGTGAAGGTTCCCATTTATTAGGGATGATGATAGTAGAATTTTCTCAATAATTTAACTTATAGAACCCTCCATACTTACATGTTATAGGTGGTAATCAGGATTCTAATGACTGGATAGAGTTTTATGAAGTAATATTTGATATTTTATGGATTCCATTTGATTTTCATCTGAATTTGGAATTATTACTACTACATGGACTAACTGGGAGGTTGTGGGGCATGAGAATCCAGGATCAGAGGTATAAGGGTCTGATTTGGGAAGCTTTCAAGGATTTCTTCTTTGAGAAGTTATTTCTACAGATGTTGAGTTTGGATATATCTTATGAATTCAAGGATCTCTATCAGGGGATGACATTAGTGGATGACTATGTGACCTATTTTTTGTATTTCTTTCATTTTTCCTAGCTACAGGCTAAAAAATAGGCTTAGAAGGTGAGGATGTTTGAGATCGACCTTATTCCTATGGTGAGAAGGCATGTCCAAACTTTTGACCAAACCTCATGATATGATATCAAATGTGAGGCTCCCAATATTTAAAGGGGCCTATTATATTATTTTATTCATGGTTTTCCCCTTTTAGTGGGTTGACCAAACGAATTAAGAGTGGTGTTGTGGAGGCTTCTTCTAGTGGTTGGAAGAAAAGATATAAGGTTATGTTCTAGGGTAGTGATAGGTAGTCAGGGTAAGGAAATAATTCATTTATTCTAGTTTCAATAGGGACACCTATTTTTTGTTTCCATTATGAGAAGACTGTGAATTACTAATGTTCGTGTTTTAATAAGATTAGGGGCTTCTATTCTAATGATGGAATGAGACATCTCTTGTGATTATTTTCAAGGTTTTCCCTCTATGTCTAGAAAAAGGATAAAGTCATACAATGGACTTGAAATAATAGTTAGGTGGACCATAGTTCGATAGTAGGGATATTTTGGGGTGGTTGATCTGAGGAGCTAGTAGAGGGTCCTAACAACCACATTAGCTTATTCGATAGGGTTCAGTTCCACAGGTGAGCTAGTGATCATGAATGTAGGGTTATGGTTTTATGTAATGTAGTGTTTCTATGTTGTATTAGGTTACATTAGATGATTAATAGGTACCTTAAATAATTATAGGTATGATTATGATTATTTCAATTCACTCTAAATTTTCATTTGATAAAGGAATATATCACTCGTTTATTTTGTAAATAATTTTTTCTATTTTATAGTTTCTGGTGAATTAATCCCATAGTTTTTTATCTATTGATAATACTTTTAGGAAGAGGGTAGATCATATGAAATGGTTACTAGATTTTTTATAGAGGTTGTGGGCTAAAAAACATGTGTATGTTTCTTTTGATTTTCGAGATGATGAGTTTTGATGTCATATTTGGCATAGATTAGTTAACATGTTTTTGAGATTTTATTGGTTTTTATCATAGTATTATGACTTTTAACTCACTTTAGGGGGATAAGTATGTTATCAAAAAATAAAAAATCTAGATTCAAGTATATAAGGATTCGAATATAGTAAAATTGGGGTCATTATATCATGGGTGGTAGGTATGGTTCTCACAGTAGGATAAGTGATGGTTCTACCCATTTTCCTCCTATATTGGATCATTATCGGAATGTTTTTATGTAATATTTCTCAACAAAATATCTTTAGAGGGGGATTTACTTTAAAATTGAACTCATATTGTGTGTGCAACCTATATATATTCCCTCATTTACAATGACATCAACTATTTTGGTAGAGATTAAGGTACAACTGGATGATCTGTAGGCATAAGTATTTACTCAATAAACCACTTCTCCTTAGGATCCTCTCAACATGTTTACTAAGAAAGTAGAATAGAACCTTAAATTGTGCATCTATTACCTAAATTTGAATCATTTAATTCATAAAAATAGGTATCCACCACCAAGAATCGATGATTAGTTTGACTAGTTGAGGGGAGACTAATGGATTTACATGCTTAGCCTATGTTTTAGCCTACATCATCTATGGTTTTGGGATGATGATACACCAAATATATAATTTATGAGTTGGTTATAGCTATATGAGTATATTTTGATTCCATTAAATATAAATATTTACCATTGGAGTTTATACCTCTCATTTACCATTTTTTTCACCCTTACCAGGACTCCATCAATGTTGAATTTTTTAATGATATTATAATTTATTCACAGGCCTCGAATTTACATACCATACATCTTGAGATCATGTTTAGTACACTATTAGCACATATTAGAGTTTTAGGTTGGCGATCATATGTTCTAGAAGGCCTCCCTTAATAGTAGATAGTAGATGATTGGTAGAGGTAGCATGCCTTAACTATGATTCTTTGTATACTTAATGGGGTTGGAGTGTATTGATAAAGTGGTATATTGGTTAGAAATTCCACCTCATATGCATTGAGTCCACAAAATCTTCCATGTATTATGACTTTGGATATAACATCACGATGGCTCTCATATAATTTATTATATTGACTATTATTTTAAGGAGTATATGAAATTACTGAAAGACCCGTATATATCTAAGGTCATCATGATAAATTAATATTCAAGAGATTAATTTCATTAGAACATGTTATTTAGAGGCATGATGACTTAGGGGAATATTCATGGGACTATGAGTTATAGATAAGGGATCGATATTATAATTATTTCTAAGTTTATCTTTGAATAATCCACTTTTTATTCCATTTTATTTGGTATCTAATGTTTGAATATTTTTCAATAGTTATGGTATTTTATGGGTGGTATTTAACATGGTGGTTATGTTTTATGAATTTTTTGATTCTTTTTATGTTTTTTAGGTTATCACAAACAATAATCATTTAACAAGTTTCTAATATAAAATAATAGGTTACAAATGATAAACTCTTACTTTATATGTTATGGGATTTTCATATTGAATATGAGTAAGTGGAGTTGAGTTTGTGGTGAATTTCAACATGATGTAAAAATCATACTATAATCTATGAGTAAGTAAATGTAATTTATTTTATCATATAATGTATATTATTAAACTAGGAGGGAATAAATTTGTACATGATATTTTATACAACCTATTACTAAATTATTTTTGTTATGATATATGAAATTATGGTAGATATTAGAGTAGAAATAGTAATTAATTGGTAGTATGGTGTTTAGTGAAATGTGTAGTGGAGTTAATGTAGCAAGATCAATAAGGATAGTTATGTATTGGTATGGTCTGAATTAATGAACTAAATAAAATTAATTGGATGAGATACCTATCTTTGAGTAAATCAATAGAATATGAAAAAATATTTTTAGTTTAGAAATTGATATATATATATATAGTAAATTACAAAATTATTTTTAAGTGTAAAGATTGATGTGAAAACATATTAAATGTATTTTATGTGGTTGATGTGTTGATATTTCTATGTGGTGCTTAAAATAAGAGGGTGAATTGTTTGACAATGATGAAATCTATGATGTAGAAGATATAAAAACCATTGGAGGATGTGGAACCTAGGTTAGGATATGTGATTTTATTAGTCTATGTGTGTGTGTTTTTATTTCAATAATGGATGATGTGCCATTCTATATTGATATTAACCATCACTGGAGTTTGATAACCTTACCAACACCCATTAGTTTTAGGTGATAGGTGAATACTCAATATTAAAGATATATTGAAAATAAATGGTTATCTATCTCCCTCTCTTACCCTCCCTTTTGGTTCTAGTGATGTGGTAGTGGATACGGTTATGTGATTGTGGTATGAGGTTCACATGGATGCAGTTTTGGTATAATAAGGTAACTATTTTGGAATGATATGTTATTTTCACATAGGAAGGGATGTGAGTTCTAGGATATATGTCATTTGAATATGTTGGAAAATTGATTGATGTGGAAGTAGGTATATATACATTTGTTGGTATAATTTCATGTTTTTATTATACTTATACTATACTCAAATTTTTTATAGTGTTATTGTATTGAGATGGACTTGTGGATAGTTATTTGGGAAGAACCTGCTAAATATATTCATATTTCCGCCCCATATTTATATTAAGGTAATTTTTTCAAATTTAGTCGATAGTATAGGAGATTTGTTTGGAAATTACTAGGTCATGACTTGGTGGTTAGCATGTAATGGAGGAGTTATTTTTTGTTTTCATTAAGATATTTCTTTCATGGTATTAACATTGTATATTGTATGTTTATATTGGTTTTATAACATTAGATGTATTTTTATAGTATTATTAGTTAATTTTGTTGTATTATTTTTTATTCTTAGGTATTTATTAGTGTATTCTTTATTCCCATGTAATATTTGATATACCTTTAATGCCAGTCATCAACCTGTAGCATATTAGATACGGGATTTTGGTGTTATTGTTAATCTAACTACTTACTCGGGATGGGTATAAGTGGGTTTCGGTCATTAATAAACTAGATCTTCTATAGTGATTTCAATATATTCTCCGCAAATTACAGAACTTTGGTCTTGATGTCTCATGTTCTCGCATAAGGGAATCAAGTGCCTTATAATATTTTTTCTTGATCGTACAAAATATCCCTATTGATCTTTTCTCTATATATCTTGAGATAATACTAAATTAATTCTATCTAATTATCTCCCTAGGTCTATAGAGGATAATTAGTATAGTGATAATCCATAACACACAATACGGTATTTTTTAATTTTTTAATTTATGTTTAGAGAAATAGATTTTATAAAAAACCCATTTAATTAATCATAAACTACATAGCAACCCCATGCCACTTCATAAAATAATATTGATTTGTTTATATTATTTTGAATGATATAGAATTTTAATATCGCTTCTTAAAATAAATAAATATATATTTTTATTAAGTGATATTAAAATATAACCCTTGGACCAATAATCAATCTCATGTTCACCCCACCAAACTATTAACCTTCAACCATAAAATAACTACGTTAATTTGTTAAATGACTTGTATTTATTTATCTAGGCTAGGATAACATGTATGTACTATAATAGATAAAAATAATATAACTTCTTCCCATCATGAATATCTTGTTATTATTTTAGGATTTACATAACCTGAATATACATCAACCACAAACTTGTAATTATTCCATTCTATCACTTAGATTAAAATGAATCTAATAAACACTTGTAAATACCTTTTATGTGACCCTTAATTCCATTTATCAGTGTAAGTATGTCAAAATCATAAACCAATATCGCTATCTAGAAACTAATAATGAACGCTATAGATAAGGAGTTAGGTTTTAGATAAGAAAACCTTCCTAAAAATACTATTGTATAATAAAATCCCTTTTTCAAAAGATATATTTTTTTGAAGGATCTATAAATGGGTCATTATCTCTTAATTATTAATCTTTAATTATTTTAATTACTGAAAAAACATTTTTTGACTACCATATACATAGAAATTGTTCAATATTCTTCATCTCAATCAAAGAGACATAGATATATTCTTTCAATACATTGATTGGAAAAATTAATTCTTGGTCATTAAATTATTGTAATATCACTTATGAAGTTACCAATTACAGGTAACTCAATATAAGAATAATGTATTATTATTTTCATCAAGCATATACGTATGTGGTTCATGATATATATTAGTAATTAGCTCATATAGAAGGACTAATACAAACACTAATAAAAAATAATAACCAATGAAAAATAAAACATGTGGAGTGTCTATCAACTAGACTGTAATTTGGATCTACCATTATGGAGATCCTTAAAAAACATCATGAAATGAACTCTCAATTTCATCGACCTTCCAATACATGATAGTCATACATCATTTATGTCCTATTAGAATTATGTGTCTAGACCGCTTATCAAGATTTAAAAATATTATAAGAAACTACTTTGACCTAGTGATATGACCAATATTCTATAAGAATTATCACGTATTTCATGTAGAAAAAAAGTTCATATATGATAAGTTTTGAAGAATTATTATACTGAATATATTATGTGGTAATAAAAATTACATAATAATGATTATTATAGGAAAATAATTCTAACATACTCCCACTTACACTAGGGACAACATATAAATATCCCAATTGGTTCACTCTGAGATTATATTCATTTTTATACTAAGAAATATATTTAGTCAATTGTTATTCCTTTTGCATAATATAATTACTATTTATTTACCCCTATATGTAAAATTACTTAGTATATAATCTATCCAAAAAATATACACATATTTTCTTTGGTTTTATTAGAATCTTTGATGTAATAAACCACATTATTAGGGTTATTATTGTTGTTCTTTATTGTATAGTTGATTATCTATTAAGATGTTGGAAAATTAATTTTAAAGAGGTTTATGGATAAATGGAGGAATATATTGAGAAATTGAGAAGGGGTATTGGTATGGAATTTTAAATGAGTGTGTGGTGATAGGGTACTGGGTACCTGGTGGTAGGGTATATGGAAAAAGGTATTACCTGGTATTTATTTTAGCGCATCTAACTATCTTAATAGGTTCTTGATGGCCTTGTACTAAGTAACCAGTTGATTCCTCATATTTGTTTAGGGTATAATAGTAATTTTATAAATTAAAATTATCTTTATTAAACCCATTTATTGGAGTTTTCTAATAATTTTTTTAGGAAATCCCCAGAAAACATCACTTTTATTTAATTCTCTCTCTCGTGGATCCCCTATCTAATATTTATCAAAATAATCACTAAGATTCCATGATTTATTTTCTTTTTTGAGGGTAAGTTAGGGTAAACCTTCCTCTTAATGATATCTTATTATATTTTAGGTAGTGTATTAGAAACCTCATCCCCCCTTCATCAATGTTTTAAATATCAATTATATCCATTATTTCTTTTTCTATTGAGTGATAGTTAGAGATATAATATAGTAATATCAAGGAAAATTCACATATTTTTATTGTTTATTTATTATTTTTGTTGATAAAGTGACTAAATCCAAATACCTTTATACTAATATTTTTAATATTTCAAGTGTTGGTTGAACACTTGATTCCATAATCCTATATATTAGAATCAAAATAATATTTGGTAAGTGTCCACTCCTCTCTCTCATATTATTAAAGTTTATAGAGTTTCAAAAAGATGGGTTATAGTGATATTAATTCCAAAATTAATTTTTATCTAAAAAAAATATTTTCTTGAAATAAATTTCAGAAAAAATTATTTGTTAGAGTTGATTTTCCCCAAGCTACAAGTTATGTATTGTTATTTTTCACACTAACTTTATATACCTTTTAAAGATTACTAGTAATACGGTATAGAGTACATGATAATAATTATTTTAATTACTTTCATATATAAATATGTGTGTGTGTGTTTCTGTGTGTGTGAATTTATAATTTCATATGCATGTATAAGGGGAAAAAACTATTCTACATTATTTATTGGTAGTTGAATTTATTGACGATGGTTACATTGGATTATACATGGGAGCATTGTAAACTCGATATATTATTCCTTTTCCTCATATGGGTGTTCATTCTAATATGTGATTAAATTATATCATTCCATATATGGACATTCCATAGGCACATGATTAATTTTTTAATTATTTTATTGTAGAATATGCTTTTATTCTACTAGATGAAAAATAGTTTTTCATCCATCATTGATTCTAAGAACATATCAACGCAGTTATAGTTAGTTTCCAAAAAGTATTGAACGAATTAGGAAACTAATATTAATTATGAAGTAATTTTTTATTTATAGTGATTTCATGACTGAGTGAAATTTAATTATTAGCTTACATTGCCATATTATACTAGTACTATATTCACATGGTCTTATAATAAAAAGGTAATGGTTAGGTGTTGACCACATTGATGGTATGTTCAACTCAAACCCTACATTATTTCCTTTTAAATATTTGTAGAAATTATAATCCATGATCCATGTATGGTTAATGAACTAGTACACGAGGATTCGAAAGACCTATAAATAGATGTTGGTTGATATTCAATGATTGTGGTGGTTTTATTTAGACAGATGCCTTGTTTTATTTTTTATTACTTTTTTAGATTATGTATATATTTTTATGTAAGATTTATGTAAGACTAGTGGGTTTTTATATTTGTAATATCTTTTCCTTGGGTTCTCATACATATAGTTTATTATTCTATGATAAAATAGAGATAAAATAGGTACAGTCTAGAATATATGTTTCTATTTTTCGAATGCATATTATATGAATGGTTTATATATGTTTTTTATAGAATCACTTAGTAACTAATATTAAATAAAATTGAAACGACTTAGAAACCCACATATCCCAAGTTATCACTTGATATTTTAGTTTGCCTCTAGTGATTGGTAAGTGTGTCTGAGGCCTTTCTTTTATTTTGGCTTGGACCTTAGGATCCAAACGGGGTCATTAAAAAATGCTATTAAAGACCATATAGGGTATATTTTATTTGGATTTTCTGAAATATAATATTTTCTTGACATGGGAATTATGTTATAATATTTATTTATTATATAATTATAGTTGAATCTTGATTTATTTGCATAGTTTATGTTTAATTTTGAGTTCCTTTTTTATTTAGACTTAGTATTTTGAGTCTCATGCATCATGAGTGGGTCTTAATAAGTATTAAATTTTATGATATAATCATAATGTGTAATTTTACATGTTTATTTAATTTATTATTAGAATAAATTATACATTAATATTAATTTAAGAGTTAATAATAAAGAAATAGGTTATTTTATCTTATTTATTAGTGATTATATGTGAATATAAATTATTAATAAATTTATTCGAACAATAAATATATTTTATTATAATTTTTAAATATATTTTTTATTAGTATGTTAAAATTACTGTTTTTGAAAATTAATTTAAATGTGATTTAAATTGTATAAGGATTTGACAAAATCAGAATATGTGAGAGAAGGTGGGTGTTTTATCCTGATCATTGAAGTGTTTTCCTTATTTTAATAAGAAATTTATTCATGGATGTATGATTTTACAAGATTCTATACTTAAATATAGATTATGTTTCCTTGAAAACTGCTTATAGCTATCCAATAAGGATCTGATGAGAATTACCCTCCTTCTAGGCCTACCATTGATCTAGAGGTCTTGGAGGATCTTTCCCAACTAATATAGGAAATAGGGAAGGGATCAACTTGATAGAAACTTATTAGTATTGATTTCATGTAGTATATATAGTATTATCACACCTTTGATAGAAATTTTAGGTGATGTATCACTTAAGGATTACAATGGTTTAAATGGGAATGTCTATTATATATCTAATACTAACAAAAATGATATGTAGTGTCAGGTTATATTGGAAACATTTAGGCTTGAGGGGGATATCTATTGATAGTGGTATGTTACGATTGAAGAAAAAAAATATCATGGGTTGATATAGATGTTTTTCAAAGAGTTAATTTTTGAAAAATTTAATCTTTATACCCTTCATCATACAATGATTAAATTTTTATGGAACTCAGGAAATGGTAAATGATATTTTTGTGGAATAAAACTAAATTTATATCATAATACGTTTCTTTCCCTACTTGAGTGGGGATAAAAACTTGAATGCTAAAAATTTCAAATTTGGTTTGAATTAACCATTGAAGACTCAATTAGTATTATTCAATCATTATACAATCAATGAACTTTTAAAGAAGGTTATAATAGTGAAGGGGGGTCTAAGGTAAGTTCACTTCCTTTATAAATCCAAAGTGAAGGGTATTATAGTGGAAATATTAAAAAGTAAAATGGGTAAACCTATATTATCACATTAGGAAGCTCTAAAAAATTCCCAAACCCATTGTCACGTCCCGATAATCATGTCCACCCATTAAATGAAGAAATAATTTAAGGTACACCACTAAAAAAAGATGATCCCATCCCTTTACCTATATCTAATGCAAACTGATATATATTCACATGAGTGTGTATATGTAGGGTGTGAGATAAATACAAGTATGATACTAACAAGAATTAGTGAAACTCTTTTTAGGATCAAAGCCTCCAATTCAATATTAAACTATATTTATAAAATAATATTTCATCTTTTTTTCAAAAAGGGAAACCCTAACACATTTCATTATCTATTTATAAATCCATTCCATTTGATAAAGTATATAAATATAAGTAAGTAAAAAATATCACACAATGAAATTATATCCAAAGAAATACTAGAAATTGTTATGTAATTAAATTCATAAACTAAAAATAATAATTCTCAATACATAACTAAAACACCCTATACACATTATCCCCCATTAAATATTCTAGAACAAATAATTTACATCGAAGATTCCATATTTAAAACAAAACCAATAATTGGTATATGTGAAAGAGGATATTCATAATTAATAATAACAACCATAATTCAAAACATATACTCTAATGTTATAAAATAGTATGGGATCATGAAAATACTTCTATATAAAATCAAGCATCTATCAAAAAACATTTATAAAATTTATTGAAATAAATAAAAATTCTTGCAAAAAAAATTCTCAAACGCATTATAGGGACTAGAATTCAATTTATAATCAAATCCTTTTAAAACCATGTAAAAAACATTATAGAAATCTTGAAAACCCATAAATAATATAGAATAATTAAGGATTTTCTGAATAATATTTTTTAAGATACTAATTACAAAAGAGAACGCCTAAATAAAATAAAGCACAAATTGTTTTTTAAAATAAAATAATGATAAATTCAAACACCTACCAAAATCCATTTTAATCCACACACATTCTTTATTTTATAATATATTAAATTAAAATCGAACCTTCAAAAACCATATAAACTGAGAACCCCTTGATTTTATCCGCCCTCGATTTGGAATCCACCATAATATCCCCTTAATTTATTAAGATAGAGTAATTTGGAAGAAAAAGTGATGAAGATACATGTGGATGAATAAATAAATATAAAATATTGGATTTCATTTAATAATCACTTAAAGAAAAATAAACTAAACTAAGAAGAAAAAGGGTGGATGGGACGATGGTCAGGGTGCTCCATCATGACAGTTTTAGATGAATGGGGAGAGAAATTAAAGACCCCCAACATAAAATGGGAAATAAAAGTATAAAAAAAATAAATCTATGTAAATATCTAAATTTGGTAACATAATTTGGGAAACCTTGTACCATCTATGAGATTTATTTTATAATCGATCCTCTCCCTTCACATGATTGTTAGGAACAGTTAACACTAATAGAGTACTACCCATGAATCCTGTATTATCCCCCCTAATTTTAAAATTTTCAGAATATTCAAACTCTAAAAATGTTAAGAATAAAATGAAAAGTCAAAAAAATATAATCCATGATAGTTTATGTGTCATGATATGGAAGTGGTGTTGAGAGGATACAATCAATGGTGGATCTTTCTTGGTTATTTAATATGAAATCCCTCCTATTATTCTTAGATCTAGGACACTGCTAGTTTGATCTTATTGGTATAGATTCCTAAGTTACACTAAATCTTATTATCCCTCTAAAGAGAATAATTTCCATCTATAAGGATATTTTTGGCATTTTTAATGATTTATCATGATGATAACGTCAGATATAATTGGCTAGACACTCTATAATACTTATGTATCTAATTATTATTTTTGTGGGTAGTCTATTAGGGAAAGACAATTTTTTGTAGGTGGACATGGCTATGAAGCTAGATGACGTGGTATGAGTTAATAATCAATCACACCTACTCCTAGGATGATATTTTAGTGATAGAGACATATTGAGGGAATATGTAGGGTCTTTGTAGTCAATCGGTCTATGTAGGATCATGGTATATAACCTTCTATAATAAAATGGATTGAATTAATATATTTTACTCTTGTTATTTATTTTATTTAAGAGCTTATCACTCTTTTATATTTGTGTAATTGTAAATATTTTAGAAATAAAAGTGTAATTATATTCCAAACAAATCATCCTTAGAATTTCATCATGTTATTTATTGTAATTGTGAAAACAATTTCCCTCTTGTACTATTTTTATGGGAACATATAGGTATATTTATGATTATTTTCCCTCAAAATGAATACCTTCAATTATATTTTTGGTATGTTGTGGTTAAGACACTTCCTAGACCATATTAGTAGATATAAATTGTGGTTTTTTATCATCTATAACTGGCAGTTGGCCTACACTAAGAATAAAGTGGTAGTTATAAGAAGTTTAAGCATGTATGATTGGTTTTTACAGTATATCTTTTTGAAATATTTTTTAACAGATGCAGACCTCTATTCCAAAGTAATTTTGTGGCATGGGATTTATTAGAGATTCTTCATTTGGGAATTGGTTGAGATAATTAGAGTTTTGGATTGTCAAACTCTTTAGTAGTGAATTATTCCCTACACCAGGAGTCTCTTATACATATAAGACATGTTTTTAATCCTTTCTAGAAGAATTTGTAACCCCATCATCCAGTCTTGTTAAATAAAATGAATTAGAACATGAATTAAATAGGACATTACATATGAGGTTCATATTATCACTCATTTAATCCAAATATTCTTACACTATGTAGTTTAAATGAACTCTATAATTTATCTCCATACAATAAGTGTTTTGGGTCCAGAAAATAGTTTAGGAGGTGTTGTAGAGTTAGGATCGGGCCCCTAAAAGGGGATTCATATATATCCCAATAAAGGGAGTCAAACCCCACATGTTTCACTCCAACATAACGAGAGTTGTTTTTAAATTAATGTTCTTATAAAAATTAACATAGATGGTTCGATTTATCTTTTTTGTATCCATTAAAAATTATAAGTAGTCTAAAATCATGTGGAATTTACTATTTTGTGAATGGTTCCTAAAATGGTTTGTGTGGCACTTAGCTTAAGTGTCCTTATCTTCCACCTCCCCCATGTATGTTGGTTGATAAACAAGTAAGATGATATGGTTTTGGATTACACCCAGTATGAGGGATATATGATTTGGTACCATCATATCCACTAGTAACTAAAAAAGGAAGGTGATATGGTTGGGTCTTACACCTGGTAGGAGGATCATACAGTTTTCCACCCTCTGATCCATTGGTAACTACACAAGTAAGAAAGATGATATGGTTGTAGATTACACCTAGTAGATGGCCTATAATTTATATTAGGTAATTTGAGTTTATCCTTAAAAAGTAATCCTATATTTTTTGGTTAACATGAATCAAGGTCCTCATATTCTGAGTTTCACAATTTAAAGTCATTTTTTGGGGCTTTACCAGAATATTATCATCATATGGGAAAGATGTGTGCTATTCATTTTCGATTTCTACATCTAGGAAAAATAGGTGAACCATGATATTAAATGTGATTTTTCTCTATTGTTTTAATGAAATGATTAGCTAAATCCTCTAATCCCATGTGATTCATGCTCTGTGTGAGAAACAAGTGATAATATAAAATCAATTGTATTGCATGAGAGTACACAACATGGGGTTGAGTGGGGATTACAGATTGGTTTATCTATTTGAGTTTACTCTATAGGATTATCATGAAATATGTGTTTTAGAAAAAGATAGAGTACTATCTCAACTCACGGATTTATGATGAAAACCCGATAAGTATCTTCAATCAAGGAAATTAAGGAAACTAAGAGTATTATCTCTACTCAATGCATTAATATGGGTATTACGCATGAGATACCAATTCTAGATTATCTTATCTATTACTAACTAACTAAGGGGAGGTATTATTGGGGTTTACACTTTGTAGGAGTCCCATTATGGATATAATACTTTGATTCCTTGACCCCGGTGGAAGGAATTTGATATGTTCATTTGGATTATCTCAACCTAGGTAGAGGACTAAGGTGGTAGAATGGATTCCAAGGAACATTTGTTACCCATAATTGAGTTTCTTTGAAAAGTTTCTACCATTTTTTAGATTATTCATGTTCATGGAGTATTTTAAAGAGGCTAAAATGTATTTTAGGAAACCTCATTTACATGTATAATTTGGCATTCTACGAAAATAAAATGGAATTCATGGCAGTTAGTTCATAGTGAGTGCTTCATTAATGGTCCTCTATAAAAAAATTCATGGGAATTCATTAAAAAGGATCCTCACAAGAATACATCCATGAATTGTGTTTATATGGTGGCTCCATGAAGGTGCCTTTTGAATTACCCACGACATGGTGTGTTCATGGGGTGGATCCATGAAGGTTCCTCATGATATTCCCTCTATAAGGTTTGTTTGTGGTGGTGGTTTTGAAAATAGACCTTGTGAGTTATACTCCCTGAAATGTGTTTTTGGGGTGGATCCATGAGGGGAACTCATAATCTACCGACCATGAAATGTGTTTCCAAAGTGACTCTATAAGCGGGGCCTCATTAGCTACTTTATGTGAATTTTTCTCATTTTGTTTATTTGTAAAAGTGCCTCATGGGATATCCCTTATAAATACTATTTGTGGGGTGGCTCTATAAAAGTTACTCACAAATATTCCCTCTTTGAATTATCTACTATAGATGATTTATGTGTAGTGTTATTTTCATAGTGACTTAATGATCCTCCCTCTATGAAGAGTCTTTTCACATTATGCTCTGAAAAAATTGATTTTTGGATAGTCTTCATGATAATTTTTTGTAATTATTTCTATATATTTATAATGGAAACTACTAATGGTATTTCTCTATAAGATATTTAATTACCAAGTCTTAAGTGGTTTCCCAAAAAATGAAAAATTCCTCCCTCTCTGAATGGTATGATGGGTAACTATAGGTAACTCCTTCCCAAAATATATGGTCATGTTGGAGGCATGAAACTATGAAAGAGGCACGTAGCCATAAAATAATCTATTGTTAGGGGTAAAAACCATATCTAGTTCACAAAGGTAACCCATGAGAAAGAAGGTTAGCATGAGTCCCCCATTAACATGCCTCCATCTATGAACTGGACATGTAGTTACAAAGGGCTTGGATAAGCATAAATAAATTATTTCTATGTCAATAAATTATGTGTGTAAAAAATAAGTACACTTTTTAGATGCAACAACATAAGTAAAAAAGAGATATGTTCTCATATAGAAAATGGAATCTTTAAGTGACCTTTCTTTGAATCAAAAAATGGATTTTCTTCTTAGTGAAATTTCATTTTCCGCCTTTCCCTCTTTCAGGGATAAAATGAATCCCAAATATAAATGTCCATAATGTATGATCTTTAAATCTATTTGAGATGAACAATAAGTGAAATAGAATATTTTAAAATGAGTTAAACCCTTTAACATGGGTTTTATGCTATGTGAGATGTTTTTAAGGAAAAAAATGTTGACAAATCCCTCAAAATGGAAATTTTAGTCATAACGAATTTTTAATCTATAATAGATGAAAAAAGGCATAATCCTAGTGGAGATTCTTACAACCACGTCATCAGTCTGGGAAATATTGTTCTAGAAAATTCCATCCCTCGATATGTGAGAAGTCATATGGCACATAAATATCTCATTTATTTCTTCATTGGATACTGAGATACTTTTTGGTCAAATTTTACTTACATCACCTAGATAAGTACTACATCATTTCTTACTCAATAATGATTGTGGTAAACATTTTTTAGTGTCAAAAAATGAATTATATTTTCAATATGAATATATAACTCATTAATATATATATATATATATATATATATGATATAATGTATAAAATATATAAATCACATGAACACCACAAAAAAATGAACACTACGATATTTCATAAATATACTACATTACGTTACAAGGATAAATGAACCCTTAACAGCTAAAAAACTATATAATGGTATTACAAAAAAAATACCATTAGTATAATTTATATATTCATAGGGTTGTGGCCATAAAAATAAAAAACATTAAAAATAAAACCTATGAACAAATATGTAAATGGAAAAAACATGAAAAATATGATTGAAATTTCATAAATGAAAAATATAAAAACATAATATAAAATTTTGTGAATTATAAATAAAGTAAATAGGTTTTATTTTTTAGAATTACAAGAATTATATGAACATTGGAATAGTAATTGTCTGTTAGAATGGTAATATCGAAGTTTGGTATAGTAAAATATTCATTAATAAATATTTATAATGTAACACCCCAAGCTTCCATGGTATGCTTCCCTTTCAATAATACAGTAGCGTGTGTTGTACGCAACTTCGAGTTCTAACACACACACCACAACCAATCAAACTAGCCGTTATGAATAGTAATACCCAATTTTTGAAATTTTATAAATTTTATCTTTCAAAATGGACTCCATTTTTGGATTCGGAATATCGAAATTAGCCTAGGGTGAAATTTTGGTATTTTTCTGAAAACATTCAATTTTTTATGAATAGTGAAAACACACTTAGTTATAGTTTAAAACCGAATTTTTATTTAAATAATTATTTATTTTATTTAAATTTAATTATGGTCAAAATATATACATAATACCTATATAAGTTTAATGTAATTCATTGGAGTTAGTTTAGAATAATTTTAGATATATAAAAATTTTATTGAACTTTTCCACGTATTTTACCCACCTCCTAGGAGAATTTGGAAATTCACATAAAACATAATTTTACCGCTTCTGTGAGTGGAATTTCAAAAATTCGAGAGACATGGTTAATATCAAGGAATAAAATGTGGTTCAATGAGATGAAAAGAATTTTTTGGGAATAGTAACTTTTTACTTTTATTTACCACGGTTAAATGTAAATTGGGTAAATAAGGGTACAAATGATATTAATATTACTGTAACACATGCCCTAATTCTATTGGAAAAGTTTATCTCGACCAAAAACAACCTTAGGAAAAAAAATATTATCATTTAGGTCCACTTGAATTAGATTAGGACATTTATTATTATTTAATTCAAAGAAGAGTTAAAAGAGTTTAAATCAAATTTTATTTACTAAAACATTTTAAATATAGGGTTATACATAAGATAAATTCAATTGTGAATATTAAATAGAAAGCTAAAAAGATTTAATACATAATGGTATTTTATTTATAATTTTTAGATATTAAATAATTTAATTTATTTATGACACAATGGTGATGTAGTAATTACCTAATTAATGAAATATTAAAATAATTGATATTATAAATATAAAAGTAATGTAATTTGAGACTTTTTATGAATTACACTAATTTTATAGTTTAATATTACATATTATTACTGGTTATATAAATTTGTTTTGAATTTATAATGCTGTTATGAAATTATCCAAAACAAAATATGAGATAGTGTCAAAATTGACATAAAAGTGTTTTTAAAACAAATATTATATTATTAATTGATATTAAATTCCTAAAAATATAAGGTTCGGCCAATAGAGTTATATCATGATAGGTGTGTCATTACTGGACCACTTGGGGGTCTCTTGGAGATATATAGTAAGTTTATTAACTATAGAATAAAAAAATACAAAGTGACGTGGTAAGTGTCAAACTAATTAACTTTGAGTTAAATCTAAAACATAAGGTTAATATAATGACCAAAACCTATATAAATTCTATTGGTTGAGTGGTTTTAGACCCATAACCACCTTAACCTTTAAATAATACACTTTTCAGCCATTAGAAACCGAATATGAATTTATTATAAAATAATATTTCTAGCATTTCCAAAGGTGCCACTCACCCCTCTTATAAAAGGGCACTCCCCCTTCTCACTAATTCACACTTTAAAAGCCTCTTGGCTCGGACAACCCCTGCCCAAATACTCTCTAAACATACCTCACTTCTACTTAGAGGACTTATTTTGATCATAAAGCCAACCTAAGTAGCCATTTTGATCAAATAAAAAGGAAGAACCCGAAGAAGAGGTAATGTTTTCACCACCCTTTTTGAAATTCATTTTTTCTTCAACTTCTTATTTCATTGTTATTAAAATTTTAAAATAATAAATCCAGTATCTCCTATTAACAATGATATTATTATAAATATGGTACAACGATATTCAGTATTCCATCCATCCTTTGAATGACATGTCAACATACGTGCGTACGTACGGCTTACTGTCTCCACGTCGTGGTGTAATTGTTATTCAATATATTATTATTTGGTTGGTAATAATAATGATGTGTAATTCATGTAAATAATAAATATAAAATTATAATGATTCTGTATATATGATATATCATCCAATTATATATTATCTTAATATCAAAAGAATGATATTGTCGCTCATGCATATGTACAGACTACGGTCTCCACGAACACGATGAGATTCATTCCCCATCGTATCCATTCAAGACTAATTCTCATTTGATGACTAAAAGTAATGTTTAATACCTTTATATAATTTTGGATATGAATAAGGTACACCCTATACATAACAAACATGACTTATGTAACAAAACATATAAAAGAAAACGAGTAAGTTAACACCTGAAACAATGATAATACTAAGATATTATAAACAAATCAATGTTAAAAGATCATATATGATATAATAATTATGTATATTGTTCTTGTATAATTTAATAACAATGTTTTAACTATTATACAAGAGGTTAACAGAACATCTACTAAGGAAAAGTACAAGGTAAGGGTTTATTTCAGAATCTCTTCATTATCCGAGGTTGTTTATACATGATTATCTATTGGGACCTCTTTATCATCCACATCCATGTTTCATAAAAATGTATTTAAAATAATTCTTACTATTTTAAATACTATGGGATAAAGTCATTTATACCCTTTTTTACTTTTTATAAGAAGTTTATAGAGTAATTTTTCTGTCGTTTTCCAAACAAGGTCCTTTTTGACCTTTTGGACAGAATTAAGGTAAAAATGTCTTTTTTTAACTTATACGGCGGGTGCTGATATTTTATGCCATTATAAAATTGTTGAAGCTTCCCTTAAAAGATTATATGAATATTTTGAAATTAAATGTCTTCTTTTATAATTATGTGACTTTTAAATGATTTCAAAAAAAGAGGTATTTTTCTCAAATGGTTTTGATTTCATCTATGTCAACCTCCTTTGATGGATTTTAGGCTTATTTGAAGTTGATTTATTATGAAACAAAAAATCCATATTGTATTGAATTTTTTGTGATATGTTTGACCGTGGATGTGTTATTTTTATACCATTCATGTTTTATGGAGAAATTATTGACAATTCGTATGCTAGTTTTAATACGAATGTATATGTTATGTTTATACCTATTCATATGAGGAATGAATTGGACTTAATAAGTGATGGGTGGAGCCCGCTATAGCTCCTCGATGCATCGGTATGTCTCATTATACAATCTAGTGTCTTGGCACAAGGCCTTGACAAAATATTATTTGTAGTCTTGGCACAATGCCTTGGCTATGTGGTTATGATAGTCTGCCATTATGCATTCCATCATTATGAAAGTGGTTATTGATATTGAATGTGATTATTCAACTAGTAGAATATCCATGTGAATAAGTAAATTGAATTATTTCATTTTATATTTTCCATATTATTCTTAAGTTAAAGTTTAAAAGGCTTTTGTTTTAGCTATGTATTGCCTTAAATGTTTCTGTTTATTTAGGAATGTTTCTGCTATATTGTTATCCTTACTGAGCATCTGAGCTCACCCCTTTCAATGTTTTATTTTTCCCAGGATGTGAAGAAGTAATTTATGAATGACCTGCAGGGATAATATGAGGGGATATTAAGACAAGATGTTTTTGTAGTAGTTTTCACTTTATGATGTAATGTAAAATTTATGAATGTATCTAGTTATTCCAAGGCTACTAAACTAATAACTATTTCGAGACTTGATCTTTCATGTGATCATGCCAATGATATGTAATAATGCACCGACACTAGGTAACTGGGGTCGGGGAGTTACAGTTGGTATCAGAGAATGTTTAGTACAAACCTTGGAAGCTAGATTTAGATAAACTCTGATTAGAGCACATAGACCTAAGATGGACTTTGAGGATAGTATAGAAGAACATCCTAGAATTTTGGTATTGTAGAGATTTTGTGAGTTTTCTGAGCAATACATCCCTGTCTGGATACGAGCAGTTAGAGGCGGCTTTGGCACAGATGTACCTAGGGGTAAAACCCAAAGACATCGCTTTGAGCTAGACTCGAACGGGAACTGGTGCATGACAACGGGCCTTGCTGAACTCTTTGTTACGACACTCTTGGGGGATATTCTTAGGATAACTCTCATTTTCATTACAAATAATTATGAAGGGTTTATGAGTATATAATTCCTCAAAGAGAACATTTTTATGATTGTGGATTATATCCATAACTAGTTAAATTTATGTTAAGTGTTTTATAAGTATGGAATTATGTATTTTGACTTATAAACTGATCTAGTTTATGTCATTGTTAAGAAATGGCACCTAGTAGAAGAAATAGAAACTGTATCAATGCACACACTCCATTTAGGGATTTCCCGCCTGCTCTAGATAATTATAATGGAGATGGTGATACAACTGGTGCTGATCAGCTTATAACCATACTGGGACAACTCACACAGGTTATGAATAATAACATTACCCGTATGGAGCAGCCTGATCCACAACGTGGAGGATCAATGTTAGATCTCTTCATGAGGCAGCAACCACCAGCATTCAATGGGGGTACAAATCCATTAGTAGCTGAGCAATGGATAAGTTCCCTAGAGAAAATATTTCAGGCTTTTGGGAGTACTGAAAGGGAAAAAGTTGTCAGGGCAGGTTATCGCCTCACTAGAGATGATGATCAATGGTGTTCATTGATTCAAAACAAGAAGGAAGATGATGAAGTATCAAATATGGAATGGAGGGAGTTCAAAGATCTATTTTTAGAAAAATACTTTCCTCAAGACCATTGAGCAGATATGGAAAGGCAATTTCTGAGTCTGAGACAAAAGGAGGATGAGAATGTCACAAAGTATGAGGATAACTTTACAAGGTTAGCAAGGTATGTTGTAGATTATATATATAACACAAGAAGTAAGATTGATCATTTCTTTAATTTGTTTAAACCATTTCTCTGTCGAGCATTAGTCTCACAATCCCTCTCATCGTACGAAGACATTGTCTCATGTGCTATCAAGAGAGAAAAGGAATTCTCTAAGTCTTATGAATTTAAAGGAAAGAAAGAGAAGAATAGATCTACTGATCAATCTGGGAAAGGAAATAAGGGGAAGAATGGAAATGTTGAATATACATCCTGTGGTAAATGTGGTAAGAACCACCCCGGTACTTTCTTAAATGGAATGGGAGTCAGTTACAATTGTAGTGAAAAGGGCAACCGAGATCGTGATTGCAAGGGGAAGAAGGAAGCTACCGATGTCCAATGCTACAATTTTAGGGAGATGGGACATTATGAAAATGAATTTTCTAAGCATCAAGGGAACTTACCTTAGAAAAGTACAAGGGATCAAGGCCAAGCTTATGTTATCACTACTGCTGAGGTAAAAGCTCCGAAAGACATGGTGGCAGGTAATTTAATGGTCTCCTCAAGTTTAGCAAATGCATTATTTGATTCTGGATCATCACATTTTTTTCATATCTTCCCAGTTTTCTAAGAAAATTAGATATTTTCAATTTGATTTAACAAAGGAGTTGTCAGTTAAAACTCCTAAGGGAAGTATCATTGCAACAAAGTTTTATTAATCAGTCCCCATTAGAGCGCATAAATGTTCTTTATCTGCTGATCTCATCGTCATACATATGGTTGAGTTTGATATAATCCTCAGTATGGATTGGCTTTCAGACCACGATGAAAAAATTTATTGCAAGAAGAAGGAGGTTACTATTTTTGATGATGATGATAAGGAACACCATATCTTTAGGGCGGAATCATCAACACCTAATTCTTATCTAGATCCACCCCAGTACATCAACTAAATTCAATTATTGGGGAGGAAGAGAATGAAATGACTGTGGGTGAGGAATGGAATGTTTAAATAGAGGATGTACCTATTGTGAAGGAATATGTATATGTGTTTCCAGAAGATTTACCTGGACATCCTCCAGAACAAGAAGTTGAGTTTTCCATTGATTTAATTCCGGTATCAAGGCATATATCGAATACCCCTTATAGAATGGACACTGTGGAATTAGTCTAACTAAATAAACAACTAGAGGAATTGAGTAATAATGGATTTATTCGACCTAGTGTTTCTCCATGGGGAGCCCCTGTGCTTTTTGTTAAGAAGAAAGATTGATCTATGAGGTTATGTATTGACTACAGGGAAATCAATGCTATAACAATAAAGAAAAAATATCTCCTACCTCACATTGATGATTTATTTGACCAACTACCTGGAGCTCAATACTTTTCAAATATTGACCTTCGATCTGGATACCATCAGTTGTGTGTGAAGAAGGAAGAAATTCCAAAGACAACATTTTGAACTAGGTACGGGCATTACGAGTTTATAGTAATGCCTTTTGGGATGACTAATGTGCCCTTTGTATTCATGGATCTAATGAATAGAGTTTTCAAGGAATATCTAGATGAATTTGTTGTGGTATTTATTGATGATATCTTGGTATACTCCAAAAGCTACGAAGATCATGAATATCACTTGTGAATTATTTTGAAGACTCTGATAATACATGAATTATATGGGATGTTTACCAAGTGTGAATTCTGGCTTCAAGAGATTTCTTTTCCTGGATATATTGTCTCCAAAGAAGGGATATCTGTTGATCTTCTAATACTATGGCAATCAAGGAATGGCCAGCACCTACAAGTATAACTGAGGTACACGGTTTTATTGGTTTATTAGGTTATTATCGACGTTTCATCCAGAATTTTTCCTGGTTGGCTAACCCATTAACAAAGTTCACTCGTAAAGGGGTTAAATTTGTTTGGAAAAAAGAGTGTGAAGAATGTTTCAAAGAATTGAAGGTAAGATTATTCAATGCTCTAATATTGACTCTACCATCGGGGAATGATGGGTTCGTTATTTATAGTGATGAATCGAATAAAGGACTT
Source organism: Viscum album (assembly GCA_963277665.1). NCBI lineage: Eukaryota > Viridiplantae > Streptophyta > Magnoliopsida > Santalales > Viscaceae > Viscum > Viscum album. Next base: position 325,014,404 of record OY728132.1, read on the forward strand.
GGTTGTGTCCTTATGCAGAATGACATGGTTATTGCCTATGCATCACGATAGTTGAAAATTTACGAGCAAAACTATCCTACTCATGAGCTCGAGTTAGCAGCTGTGATCTTTTCTTTGAAGATATGGAGGCACTACTTCTATGGTGAAAAATGTGAGATTCCTACTGATCACAAGAGTTTGAAGTATATTTTTTCAAAAAAATAAATCAACATGAGGCAAAGGAGATGGCTTGAATTACTCAAGGATTATGATTGCACGATACAATACCACTCGGGGAAGGAAAACAAGGTGGTAGATGCTTTGATCAGAAAAGATCATGGAGTTTTGAACAATATGAGAATTTAAAGGGATCCAATTTTCATGGATCTAGTGAAGATGGAAATGGGAATAACCATGGAAGGTGAAACATCAATGATTTTTCAAATGGTATCCAAACCATCTTTACTTGAAAGGATTAAGAGTTCTCAGACTGATGATGAAGAATTTCAAAAGAAGATTAATGTTGTGAATGATGTGAGATTGAGAGACTTTGTGTATGAAGATGGAATTTTGAAATCTGGGAAGAGGCTTTGTGTTCCTGATATACCTGATCCAAAAAGGGAATTGCTGGGTGATTCTCATAGTTAAAATCTCTCTATACACCATGGGAGAACTAAAATGTATAGAGATTTGAAAGAACATTTTCGGTGGGAAAAAATGAAGAGGGAGATTGCTAATTTTTTGTCAAGATGTATGGTTTTTCAATAAGTGAAATCTGGAAGACAACAACATGGTGGAGTATTACAACCTATTCCTATAACTGAGTGGAAATGGGATAACAATACGATGGACTTCGTCATGGGGCTACCAAAGACTCCTAGAAGGAATGATGCAATATGGGTCAGTGTTGATCGTGTTACCAAGTCAGCACATCTTCTTGCTATAAGAGAATATTTACCACTTGAATGGCTAGCAATACTATATATTAATGATGTTGTGAGACTTCATGGAGTACCCCTATCGATTGTTTCTGATCGTGATCCCCATTTTCCTTCAAGATTCTGGAAGAGTCTTCATAAGGCCTTGGATACTAAACTTTATTTGAGCACTGCCTACCACCCTCAAATAGATGGACAATCAGAACGGACTATTCAAACCTTATAAGACATGTTGAGATCCTACTCACTTGACTTTCAGGGTATGTAGGATAAATATTTACCTATGGTAGAATTTTCCTATAACAATAGCTTCCATTCGAGTATTCAGATGGCACCATATGAAGCATTATACAGAAAGAGATGTCGCACACCGACCTATTGGGATGACGTTGGTAAAAGAAAACTTGTAGGTCCAGAACTAGTGGGGGAAACTATGGAAAAGGTGAAGGTAATCCAAAATCACATCAAAGCAGCTCAAAGTAGGCAGAAGAGATATGCCGATAACCGAATGAAGGATTTGGAATTTAATGTAGGAGATCATGTTTTCTTGAAGGTATCTCCATGGAAGAGAATTATACATTTCGGTAAGAAGGGTAAATTGAGTCCCAGGTACATCAGATCTTTTTAAATTCTAGAACAAATTGGGGTAGTAGTTTACCATTTGGCAATGCCGCCATGTCTCCCCAAAGTTCACGATGTGTTCCATGTATCACTGTTGAGGAAATACATGCCTGACCCAACGCATGTACTCAGTTATGAGGAATTAGAACTGGAACCCAATCTGTCTTATTGCGAAGATCCCATTAGGATTCTTGATACCAGAGAAAAAGTGCTCAGAAACCGGATGACTCGTCTGGTAAAAGTTCTATGGAGAAACCATATGATGGAAGAGGCAATGTGGGAACCCAAGGAACTTATGATGAAAAGTCACCCGAGTCTTTTTATACAGTTATTTTCATGAAATTTTGAGAATGAAATTATTTGAAGGTGGGGATAATTTAACACCCCAAGCTTCCACAGTACACTTCTCTTTCAATAATACAATAGTGTGTGTTGTACGCAACTTCGAGTTCTCACACACACATCACAACCAATCAAACTAGCCATTATGAATAGTAATACCCACTTTTTAAAATTTTATAAATTTAATCTTTCAAAATGGACTTCATTTTTGGATTTGGAATATCGAAATTATCCTAGGGTAAAATTTTGGTATTTTTCTAAAAAACATTCAATTTTTGATGAATAGTGAAAAAACACTGAGTTATAGTTTAAAACCAAATTTTTATTTAAATAATTATTTATTTTATTTAAATTTAATTAAGGTCAAAATAGATACAGAATACCTATATATGTTCAATTTAATTCATTGGAGTTAGTTTCGAATAATTTTAGATATATAAAAATTTTATTTAACTTTTCACCGTCTTTTACCCATCTCCTAGGAGAATTTGGAAATTCACATAAAACAAAATTTTACCGCTTCTGTGAGTGGAATTTAGAAAATACTAGAGACGTGGTTAATGTCAAGGATTAAAATGTGGTTCAATGAGATGAAAATAATTTTTGGTGAATAGTAACTTTTTACTTTTATTTACCACGGTTAAAAGTAAATTGGGTAATTAAGGGTAAAAATGATATTAATATTACCCTAACACATGTAAAAATTCTATTGGACAAGTGTATCTCGACCAAAAACAACCTTAGGAATAAAATATTATCATTTAGGTCCACTTGGATTAGATTAGGACATTTATTATTATTTAATTCAAAGAAGAGTTAAAAGAGTTAAAATCAAAGATTATTTACTAAATCATTTTTAATATAGGGTTATACATAAGATAAATTCGATTGTGAATATTAGTTTTAAATATAAAAATATTTCCTACCTAATGGAATTTTATTTATAATTTTTATACTTAAAATAATTTAATTTATTTATGACACAATGGTGATGCAGTAATTACCTAATTAATGAAATATTAAAATAATTGATATTATAAATATCAAATTAAATGTAATTTGAGAATTTTTATGAATTCCACTAATTTTCTAGGTTAATATGACATATTAGGATTAGTTATATAAATTGTTTTATAAGTAATAATGCTTTTATGAAATTATCAAAAACAAAATACCCAATAGTGTCAAAATTGACATAAAAGAGTTTTTAAAACAAATATTATATTATTAAATGATATTAAATTCCTAAAAATCAAACATTCATCCAAAAGACTTATATCATGAAAGTTGTATCATTACTGGACCACTTGAGGGTCACTTGGAGGTATATTGTATGTTAATTAACTATAGAATATAAAATACAAAGTGACATGGTTAGTTTCAAACTAATTACCTAAGAGTTAAATCTAAAACATAAGGTTAATATAATGACCCAATCCTATCTAAATTTTATTGGATGAGTGGTTTTCCAACCATACCCACCTTATCTTTTAAATAATCCACTTTGGAGCCATTAGAAACCGAATATGAATTTATTATAAAATAATATTTCTAGCTTTTCCAAAGGTGCCCCTCACCCCTCTTATAAAAGGGAACTCCCACTTCTCACTAATTCACACATTCAAAGCCTTTTGGATCAGCCAAAACCTGCCCAAATAATCTCTAAACTTCCCTCAATACAACTTAGAGGCCTTAGTTTGACCAAAAATCCAACCTAAAGAGCTTTTTTGATCAAATCAAAAGGAATAACCCGAAGAAGAGGTAATGTTTTCACCGCACTTTTTCAAATTCATTTCTTCTTCAACTTATTATTTCTTTTTTATTCCCATTCTAAATTAATAAATCCAGTATCTCCTATATACTATGATATTATTATAAATATGGTACAACCATATTCAGTATTCTATCCATCCTTTGATTGACATGTCACCATACATGCGTACGTACGACTTACCATCTCCAGGTTGTGGTGTAATTGTTATTCAATATATTATTATTTGGATGGGTATAATAATGATGTTTAATTCAGGTAAATAATAAATATAACATGATAATGATTCTTTATATATGATATACCATCCAATTATATATTATTTTAATATCAAAAGAATGATATTGTCGCTCGTGCATACGTACGGACTACCATCTCCATGAATGTGATGAGATTCTTTGCCCATCGTATCCATTCCAGACTAATTCTCATTTGATGATTAAAAGTAATGTTTAATAAAATTATATCATTTTTGATATGAATAAGGTATAACCTATCCATAACAAACCTGACTTATGTAACAAAACATATAAATGAAAATGAGTATGTTAACACCCGAAATAATGATAATACTAAGATATTATAAACAAAGCAATGTTAAAAGATAATATATGATATCATAATTTTGTATATGGTTCTTTTATAATTTAATAACAATTTTTTTACAATTATACAGGATTTTAACATACCATCAACTATGGAAAAGTACAAGGTAAGGGTTTATTTCACAATCTCTACATTATCTGAGGTTGTTCATATGTGATTATCTACGGGGACCTCTTTATCATCCACATCCATGTTTCTTGAAAATGTATTTCAAATCATTATTACTATTTTAAATACTGTGGGATAATGTAATTTATACCCTTGTTGACTTTTTATAAGAATTTTATAAAGGAATATTTCTGTCGTTTTCCAAAAAAGGTCCTTTTCAACCTTTTCGACAGAATTAAGGTAAGAATGTCTTTTTTAACTTATATGGTGGGTGCGGATATTTTTCTCCCATATAAAAATGTTGAAGCTTAACATACAATCTTATAAGAATATTTTCAAAGTAAATGTCTTCTTTTATATTATTTGGCTTTTAAATGATTTCAAAAAAAGAGATATTTCTCTCAAATGGTTTTGATTTCATCTATGTCAACATCCTTTGATTGATTTTAAGCTTTTTTGAAGTTGATTTATTATGAAACAAAATTTCCATATTGTATTGAAGTATTTGTGATATGTTTGACTGTGGATGTGTTATTTTTATACCATTCATGGTTTATGGAGAATGTATTGACAATTCGTATGCTAGTTTTAATACGAATGTTTATGTTATGTTTAAACCTGTTTATATGAGGAATGCATTGGACTTAATAAGTGACGGGTGGAGGCCTCTATAGCTCCTCAATGCATCGGTAGGTATCATGAGACAAACTAGTGTCTTGGCACAAGGCCCTGACAAATTCTTACTTGTAGTCTTGTCACGAGGCCTTGGATATGTGGTTATGATAGTCTGGCATTATGCATTCCATCATTATGAAAGTAGTTATTGATATTGCATGTGATCATTCAACTAATAGAATATCCATGTGAATAATTAAATGGCATTATTTTATTTTAGCTTTTCAATATTATGCTAAAGTTCAAGTTTAAAAGACTTTTGTTTTAGCTATACATGGCCTTAAATGTTTCTGTTTATTTATGAATGTTTCCCCTATATTGTTATCCTTACTGAGCATCTGAGCTCACCCCTTTCAATGTTTTATTTTTCTAGGATGTGAAGAAGAAATATATGAATGACCTATAGGGATAATATTAGGGGATATAAAGACAAGATGTTTTTGTAGTAGTTTTCACATTATGATGTAATGTAAACTTTATTAATGTATCTAGTTATTCCAAGTCTACTAAACTAATAGGTCTTTCGAGACATGATATTTCTTGTGATCATGCCAATGATATGTAATAATGCACTGACTATAGGTAACTGGGGTCGGGGTGTTACATATAATGAATTAAATAATTAAATTTAAATATTATAATATCATTAATTATTTATCAATTTATATTACCTAAAGTGTGTATAATCGGAAATTTAATATAATGTATATGTAACTTATTTTATAAAATAATAATTTTTTTAAAAAACTTTAGACCATATAATTACCTAATTAAAATATTCATTTTGATAAAATTGGTATCAATTTTAATGATCATCATATGAAAATTATATTATGGTCAATTTTTTGTATTTTTATGAAGAAGATGATTTTTGAATAATAAAAACACTTTTTTGTATATTGTAATTTTTAAGACACCATTATGATTCTAAAAATAATAATTAATTTATAAAAAATTAAAGGTTTAAAATTTAATTAATGATTAAAATAATGTTTTAAAAAATAATGAACTTAGTTTCGAAACCTATAAAGGAAAGTTAAAAGTCAAAATTAATTTTTGATCTATTAAAATATTATATTAAACTCATTACATTGAATTATATATTCCATTGATACCATTTGGTTTTTTAATTGTTTAAATGTCAATAAAATACATATTTTTATAAGAAAACACAATTATTAGTCATATGAAAAAACAATATTAATTTTCATGAGAAAAAATAAAAAATTAATCATTTTTTATTCAAAAAAACCCTCTTTTTCAGCTATAAATACACCCCTCTTACATCCATTTCTCATCACTTATAAATTTATCCCCTTGAAAAATACCTACCAAATTGTCTCTCTAAGTAATTAATTCCACATATAGAAAGATAATTATCACCAAAATACCATTCCAAGATTCTTTTTAGTGTAGTTTAAATAAGTTATCTCAATATGTAATGGTATGTTCTCAACTCAAGACTCACAATTCCTTTTCCCTTATTTCATCCACACGCTCTATCAAATTTTTTTAAAAAATATTTTTTCATATAATAAATGATTTAATTATATATTAATATTTTTTTTTCATCACATATCTATGTAAATTAATTTTATTGTTGTTTATAATAATCATTTAATCACGGTCGGTTTTAACCATCTATATCGACGATGTTATGAATAAACGGTTACTTCCAAATATTGACAGTTTTAAAAATTTATTTTATAAATAAATATAATTTTTAATATTGTATTATGATTTTTGGAATGATAAAGTAAAAATAATATTGATAATATCAAAAATACACTATAATGGTCATTTTAACCTTTTAAAATGAGTGTTATGATGCATATTAAAAGATTTGCATCCATTTTGGGCCATATATTTAAATATGAAACATATTTTCTATTGTATTAATTAATACTCCCAAAATTTAACCTTATAGATATTTTTAAATGCTTTTAAAACACCTTTTACCATTACTAATATGTCGAAGCTGATTTCGAGTAGTTAGCCAAACAACCCACAAATTATTGACATGAGAAACAATAATCTAATAAATTAATAAAATATAATAATAAATGTATTATATTGTAAGAAATAAGTATTAATAAGTTTTAAATGTATTCAATTAACATATATAATCAATCTATCTATTTGGTAAAAGGAGTTTCCAAGTAAGTTAGGACTCAAGGTATGGTTACTCCCTCACCCATTTTTGGAATTTGTATCTACTCTCTCACTTTTATTTTTCATTCATTGCATATTCTATCTCTATATCTCTCTATTTATATTAATATTTATAACTTTGAATTATTTTTATTCTACTTTATTCAAATATATTTCATTAATATATACTATTTTATTGATATTCATTCCTCTCAAGTTTCATTCTCAATCATTTTTTATTTCAAACCCAATGATATGGAACTTTAATATTTTCTTCTTCGTTTATCACGAAACATTTATGAAGAATAATATTTCTAAAAACATGTTTATTTAAATATAAATTATACCTTTTTTATTTCTAGTTTATTTAAAAATATTATGCTCTTATCTTCATTAAAAATTGTTTATCCCATTTTTTTAAACATTTTAAGGCATTCATTTACATAAATTCTCCCAATATATTCTTATGTTTTTAATTTTATTTGAGATATATATTCCTGAATTAAACGTATGAAATTATGAAAATATAATATGAAAAACCCCACTTTTATTGGGAGCCTTTACGATACATCATTTGATTATTCTTTGTGATGTTTAGTTAATCCAATTATTTCTCAAGGGGTTTGTCATGTTTACTCTTTGTGTATGATTTATTTTATTTGTGAAACACTTATGCATGGAATGTTATAATTGGATTATTGGTCATATAATTATACATAACCCCTCATCAATCGATTTGTAAATGATTACATATCATGAAATACTATTTATAGTGCACTCTTAGTGAGCCCAGTATATTATGCTTTGATGACTTGGTAGTGTGCCTCAAATTTTTTTTTATGATGACATGTTTTATGATTATGCCATATTCTTAGGATTATTATGATTACCTTGTTCCTATGAAATCATTTCATGTATTCCAAATTTCTATGTTATGTTTCATTCTCAATATCTATTTTTTATTTTATAATATTGTTATTTACTTTTTGGTTATCTCATACTAATTCGTATCATTATTATCTCCTTACCGGGATTTTAACTCAATCCTTTATTATATTTCTTCTAGGTTTCCGTCAAAGTGATATATGTATTATTAGATATAATAGAATTTAGTGAATATTGAAATTAAGTATGATGTATTTAATTCATATATATTGTACTATGTAGCTATAATTCTAGATAAACTGGACCTATAGATTATTTAGTGTGTTTTATTATATGATTTTATGTGATAAATGATATAATATAATGATTAGGAAATACATATCACTTTTTTTAGTATTGGATAAAGTTTTAATTATTTTTTAGGATTATATTAGATAACCTACACCATAAATTAAAAAAATTGAAATATAGAAACTCATAAGTCTACTTTTTATTCATTAATAAGTCATTATTTATAAGTCAATAGGATTTGTTTTTATATTTTTACTAATTATTGCATTCAAAATACTAATTTTATATTATTTTAGTAGATCGATAGAAATATTATGATATATTTCAGTAAATAATGTTATGGTAATTGTAATGATGGCATAAATGAGGTACCTAATATGATAGGGGCGGGGGTCAAACACCACTTGGCATTACTAACATAATTAACTCATGTTATAAATAATAACATTAACTATGTTTAGTTTCCTACTGATCCCAAGAGATGAAAATTTGTGGTTGAGTTGATTATATTACAATAAATATCTTTATTTTTTGGATCCCCCAATCCATTAATCCTTGAAAAATATATTAATTCTAATGAGAAGATATTTTCCATCATCTAATGCTTCAATTAAAATAAATCCTTCCTAGTTGTATCATTCCTAGAATAATATTCTTATTTCTTCTGGATACTATTAAATAATTATAATCCAAATGATACAATAGACTTAATTTAATTGGAATAATCGAAGAAAATATTTTTCAATAAGTATTTTCCTTTTAATGTCCATATTAATTGAAGATTTAATTTCTAGGACCTAAAAATAGAGCATGAATCAATTGGGTTTTATGAAGAAAACATTAAAAGGTTTGTAATGTATGACTCTAGATTTTACACTAACACCAGAAGAATTTTTTTTGGTTTCATTATAGTATTAAATCCAAATATTTGAAAATATACAATGATTCGAGACTTTAAAAGATATTAGAAAATGTTTGATGTTCCTTTAAGGTAGAGATGGGTGTTAGTGAATCTCAGTTGTTTCATGAGACTAGATATATAATTAGAGTATTAGAGTTTAATTATAGATTTTAAACTAATAAATCTCAGGGAAGGAACAATGTTCTGCTACCCATATACAAAAATTTTGGGACGACACACCGTTTGAACTACCTTATGGGAATGAGTATATTATTCATGTATTGAAAATAAGGGCATCAAGCTCCAGAATATTGAATTTAAATAATGATCCTAATCAATATAATTAAATCTAGTAAGTTTCCACTTAATCCTCTACCATTGGTCCAACTTTTCAATTGCAATGAACATAAACACTCTTGAATCAATTCACCATGTCAAGGGATGTTTATGATAAATGATGAATACGACCTCCAAATATTAGGAGAGAGAGAGGATGTGCTTATTCTATAACTACTATTTAGATTGATCATGAAAATAATATAGTGATAGGTACACCTATTATTCATTAAAGAATAATAATTTCTAATTTGATTCTAGTTCTATGTATTCTTTTGTACCAAGCAATTTTAGTTGAAATATTCAAATATCACCTTATAACATAGTGGTTGGGTTATTGATCAAAACCCCATGTAGTGAAATCATTACTTATCAAGTATATAAGTCATCCCTAATTAATATATATAGGAATAATATCCATGAAATTATTTTTATACTCTCTTTAGTAAAGATTTATGTTATATACGGAATGAATTCCATACCCTTATACAAATGAAATATCAACTACTGGGAGAGGGAAACCAATTTCCATATCCAAAACCATCTTTTAATTTTGTACAATTAAAATAAGAATTATTGATTCCCTTTAGAAACTCTTTCATGAGTAAAGATGTTATTGTATTTTTAGAAATCGCATCTAGCTTCAATAATTGAGGCAAAGGAAGAGATTTTCCTAGACGACATGACCATTATGAGGGAATATATTGATGTATTCATTGAATATTTTTATTAAGTTCTATTTGATTGAGAGGTTAATTTCTCAATAAAATGTATACATAGGTCTCTACCAATACCCATCATTCCCAATAGAAAATACCCCCTTAAATTATAATTGTTTAAGAATAATCTAAAATAGAAATTGGAAATGAGTTTTGTACACCCTGGGGATTCACTATAGGGTTAACCTATCATATTTCTTAAGAATAATGGGTTTTCAATGTGTTTATACATTGATTATCATGATCTTAATAAAATCACTATAAAGAATAGTTATCCACTACAACAAATTGGTGAATTTTATGATCAACTATATTGGAATTAATACTTCGAAAATGTGGACCATTTATCAAGATACTATAAGTTAAATTTGAAAAGGAGGATATTCCAATGAATACCATTCATACAAGACATGAACAATATGAGTTCATGGGGATATGTTTTTGGATAAAAAATTCACTAAAAATTATCATTTTCTTAATGGATACATTCTTTTGATATTACCTTAAATTTTTTTGTGGTATTTATTTTCAATATTCTCATATACATAAAAAGAAATTGAGATCATTATTAGAACATGAGTATTATACTAAAGTATTTTTGAAATGATATTTTATATGAAAATAAAATTTAATATGACTTTTTGATTTGTAAAATTACATTCCTAGGTAATGTAATCACGAGTAAGGGGATGTATTTTGATCCTTAAAAAAGGTTATTGATGAATATCCCAAACACACATATATAGTGTATACCTATAGTTTTCTGAAATTAAATTGGAACACTCTATGATTTGTGGGTATCCACTCATGATTTGAAAATTCACTAACCAATATAGCTTTAATATGATCATAGTTTTTCTAGATATGTGAATGTTAAGAGAGATTCATGGATTATAAGATAATGTTGGTCAGGATATGAATATTCACACTACCCTCAAGTGAGTAAAGGTTTTGATATACATTTATTCTTCAAATTAGTTCTTTAGATGTTCACTAATAAATAATAATAAATGAATAACTTATTTTTCATGATAGTTGAATGTATATGAGAGAAATTACCTAGCGTGTGATGTGGAGTTGGTGGATGTACTGTTAAAATTGAATGTTTGTAGGTATCATATCTATTGAGAGAATTGTGACATATATAATGATAATAAAAACATAATGTATATATATTTATATAAATATCTCAAAATTTTCCAATGAATATGGTAAAATATGATAAATGACTATGAATGCTAATTCCATTACCATCCTAGAATGTTGAACACAGTGGTAAGTACTCTGATTGAAAATATCCTACAACCACATCCATGATGAGGATTGGAAGGGATTTAGTATTCATAAACATGTAAATGATCTATTTGTAGTCATAAAGTAATGTATGTAATATTACCATGATAAAATATTTTCCCAACCACTTATCTTATAGAATATTAAGGAATCTCAAAGGGATGATGTTGTGATAAAAAAAATAAAGTGGAAACAGTAAGGAAGGGGGAAATCAAAGAGTTAAATATTTGTAAGGATAAATTTTTATGATTTAGGAAATAATTATATTTACCACCAAATATTTAGATAAATAGGGAGATATTATATGATTCATATAGCACAACATTCATTATCTCCCCATGAAGAGAAAATTTGAATATAGATATCTAAGATTAATTTTGGTGGGAAAATATAAAGAAGGTTATTTTGGAATATACATCAAAATACATAGTAATATACTAATTTAAGAAATAATGAACAATTTACAAGGTGATGATGAAATAATTATATATAATAACAAGTAAATAAGAGAACATTGTGATGGATTTTGTTACAGGCCTTCCAAATACTTCAAAAGGAATTGACATTATATGGATTATGGTGGATAATTTTATAGATAATATTCATGTTATCACACTTAAAAAATACGTATCACTTGATCATATTTAAAGTATATAAATTATGTAAGAAGTGAGGTTTCATGTAACACTATCTTTAATTGTATAATATCAATATCAAGGGTTAGCCTCTAATTTCTATAGAATTTTTCAACATTACATAAACAAAAAGTTGAACTTCAGTATGGTATGTCATCCCCAAATACAAGGTCAATATTAAATGAAAAATAAAAATATATAATACATTTTCAAATCCTACTCTATGTACTTAAATGGAGTTTAATGTCTATATATTCCACATATCTAGTTCTCATACAGTAATAGTTTCTGCTCAAGAATTCAGATTGATCCATATAAAGCCCTATAAGGTTTGAAATTAATAACTCCAACATAACGGGATAAAGTTATAGAATATGAACTATTAGGATAATAAATGGATGAATATGTGATAGAAAATATCCATGAAATTCATAAACATAATAGAGAAACATTTATTTGACTAATGATATATGATGAAAACCATCGATTGAACTTAGAGTTTGATGATAGATATAAAGTATTTATTCAATTATATCTATGGTAGTAAGTCATGGGTTTGGAAATAGTTTAAAGTTAGGTTCCATATACATTTTCCCTTTTAAAATTCTTGACTGCATTAGTGTAGTCAACTTTTGAATAGAACTTCTTTTAATCTTGTCTCAAACACATAATGTGTTTCACCTTTCCCTCTTAAAGATATACATAACATATCCATCACATGTACTAAATTTAGAGGTGATGTGGTTGATGAATTATCTATTTTACTATGAGTGGCTGGTATAGATCTTTTATTGTAGAGAAAATGTTTTGTACAATAATAAATCTCACTTTGTTAAAGTACATTAGAAAAACCATAAGTATGAAGATCTAACATGGGAACTAGAGAATTTAATGAAATTAAAGTTCCCATATCTATTCATGAATACCATTTCTTATTAAAAAGTTTAAGGAGAAATTTCTAAATGGGGGATGAATTTAATGACCTAAACATTTCAAAATAAGAATACAACTTCTTAATATATATATATAAGTGATATAATGTTTAATATAAATAAATAACAAGAACACCATAATAAAAACAAACACTATTGTATTTTACTAACATAAAAAATTACATTATAATGATAAATATACCCCATAATATTTTTAAAAAAATACAATAAGGTAATAAAAAAAATTATATGAGTTGAATTTATAAATATATAGGGTCTTGGTCTCTTAGAAATATCAAACCCACAAAAAACCCTCTGAAATTAAAATAAAACAATATAATCATGATTGGAACATTATAAGTAAATAATTTATAACATTGAGAAAAAATTTAGTGAAGGATAAATTGAGGTTATTAAATAGATGTATAAGTATTTTATGACTATTGGAAGAGAAATTGATCGTTAGAATAATAATTTACAATTAACCTAATAACATGCCCATTAGGAATAATAAAATATATAATAATAAGTATTTATAATAAATAAAATAACTAAATATAAATATTATATTACCATAAAATTCTTTCTCAAATTATATGACTTAATGTGTGCATTAGTGGAAATTTTAAATGAAGTATATTATAATTTTATCACTAAAAGATTATTTTTCTATATTAAAAAATAAATATTTAAAATTAATTATGTGGAAATATATTTTGATAAAATATGTCTGATTTTTTGGAATCAAAACATAAAAAATATATTAGGGTGATCTAAAAAAAATGAATTTTAATTGATAAAAAATACACTTTTTTATTATATGGTACGTTTTATGACATCATTATGACTCGAAAATGAGTCTATAATTTATAAAGAAAATTTTGTGGATTTAAATATATTTATTAAGAAAAATAATTTACTTGAAAATATTAATATTAATTTCCAGTCCTATAAATGAATTTTTAAAATTCTAAACTATATTTTTTCCTAATAATCAATTATATTGGATTATTTTTTTGAATCAAATATTTTAATGAAACTATTTTGTTTTGAATGTTATAATATATAAATAATATTTATATATTATAATAAAAAACTATTATTTTTCATAATAAACAATATTATCCATAATCTTGAGTAAAAATAATAAATTAATAAATATTTTATTTGAAAATGCAACTCCCGTTCATCTATAAATACATGCCTTTTCAAAAAAAAATTTATTCATTTAAAAACATATTACTTATACCTATATATACCAAAATATATTTCTAAGGATTTATTAGTACTTTTCAGAAGCACTATTATTACCAAAATACCGTTCCTAGAAGCCTTTCGATGTAGTCCAAAGGAGTCATATTAAAGAGGACAAGTATGTTCTCAATTAAAAACTCTCTCAACATAATTTAATTTATTTATTCCAATTACTATTTATAATTTTCATAAAATATTATTTCATAATATAATAAATAATTTAATTATATTTTATTATGTTTTTTATCAGCATATAAAATATTACATTAATTTAATATTTTTTATAATAATTGACCAATTGTAATTGTTTTTAACTACCTAAAAGGATGATGCGAGGAATCAACTATTACCACACTATAAGGTAGGTTTAAATTTTGGATTTCATGAATATATATATTTTTTATGACATGATAAATATTTTATTATAAAAAAATAATCATTATATTAATAATAATAATAAGAATAAAAATAAAGGTCATTTTAACCTCCAAAAGAGAGTGTGTCGAGTAATGTTTCATGATTTGCGAAAATTTTAGACCATATATTGATCTATGAAAATTCTATTCTAATTTAATGATGAAGACTCTATACCTTTACAACATTTAAACATTATGAAATCATTTTGATAAACCATTAACCATTAGAAATATACCAAAGCAGTTTTCAAGTAGTTCACTAGACAACCCTGAATGATCGACAAGGGAAAAATAAATATAATAAATGAATAACATAAAATAATTAATAGATCATAATATATGAAATAGACAATAATATTTTAATTTTGTATGTAATTAGTATTTATAATTAAAATTTTCATGTGGTTAGAGGAGGGTCCAAGTGATTTGAGGCTCGAGTTAATGGCACACCCTCGCTTCCTTCAAAATCTCAGTTTACACTCTAATATTAATTTTCAATTGATTGAAAACACTATCTCTATATATATATATATATATATTATTATTTCTACATTTCACTTATTTTATATTTTTTTATATACATACTAAATTTATATATATTATTTCACTTTTCCTTTCTTTATTATGGATGTGTCTTTTTTTCATATTCCTTACTAAGTCCTTTTTTAACCAAACCCTATAGAGGGGACTTACTTATTTTCTTCATCCATTTAATGTAAAGCATTTATGAATACTAATATTTTAAATAAATTGTTATTTGAAAATAAATAATTTTTGTTAATTTCTTTTTTTGATGAAAATATTATGGCGTTGTCTCCTTAAAAGGGTTTTTACATGTTTCTTAATATTTTTTATGGGGTACATTTCCATTAATTCTTCCTCTACCTTTATTATGATTTTGTTTCATAAATTGAATCTCTATATTCATAAAATATGATTCCATAAACAATTATTAACAAAAAACATATCTTAATAACTCATTTTCTTAGAATCAATTATGATACTTCATTTGATTATTATTTATTATGTCATTAGGCATATTGTTACCTTATCATGGATTTTTCATGTTTCTACTCCATGTATGATTTTTTTCTATATTTAACACATATTCGTGACATATTATGATGTGAGAAGTGGTATTAAAATTATAACTCATCATAATTTATTTTTTAATGATTACACCTCATGAAATACTATATATGATTCTTGAGAAGTGATCCTCGAACATTATATTATGATATATTAGTAGTGATCCTTAATTTATGTTTATGAAAAAATATTTTTTATTTGTGAAAATTTATAATGATTATGACTAATACCATATTTATATGTTGGAGGAACTATCTTTTTAGTATGAAATTCATGATATAAAAAACCAAAAAAACCCATTACATATACATTTTTTCAAAATGTTTTTGAATCTAAAAAATTTTTTGTGGTCTGAATACCAAAAAAATAATTTATAAAAACATGTGTGTGCCTTAAAAGGGAACCATTTTTTCCATTGGTAGAAATTCGCAACCTTTGAAGGTCTAAGAGGATAAATTTAAATATAGATTTATTCGTTTGATGGTTGATGTTTTGTTGGATGTCCTTGAGGATCGAGGTGGGATACATCTTTTCCATATTGATTTCACATCATCCATTGTATAGTTACTCAAGGACACTTCAATTGATATCCCTGATTGTGTCATTATTTAATTAATATTCGATGGTTTGGAGATTCTCATTAGATTGTTTTGGGATTTCCAACCTTTATTATTTATCTATAGAAGGATTCCGGTTCAAAATATCATGAGAGAATAATTTGTGTGGGAATATTAATCATTTAGTTAGGTAGTTTGTCCTATGTTGAGCATTCAAATTCATTGATTTTATTTTTTTTCCTACATGAGTGGGGATATGTAATTAAAATCACATAATTTAGAAATAAGTTTAAAGGAACCATTCATGTCTTAAATGATGTTATTCAATATGCATACCATATACAAGGATGAAAATAAGGATGTGATATTTAAGATAGGTTTTAAAGGAAGTTTATGAGAAATTTGTTCAATTACTGGTTAAATAACCAGTGAAGGGTCTTTTAGTATATGGAAGAAGTGCCACGAATAGATGAGAATGCGTGGACACTTTAACAATATTCAAGTAAAAATTTCTCATTCTACTCCTAGCTTAAGGTTACCTCCAACCCAGTATTGTTAGTATGAACTCCAAAGAAACACTAAATTTAATTATCCCTCTAAGGATAATAATCTTTATCTATTTATCAATTTCAATCATCTATAAAGATTTTACATGATAATTTCATCTGAGGGCATTGGTCAATGAGCTTAGTAGACTCAGATATCTCATGCTCAGTCTATTGGGTACTCAACAAAAGAAAGATGAATACCTATAGGTAGACATTGTTAGTGAAGTAAACTAGATTGTATGAGTTGATAGTCAGATGCACATTATTTTAGGATGGTAATTCTAACAATGGGTTAATTGGAGGGCATATGTAGTGTCTATAAAATCATGTATCCAAAAACTAATAAAGGTGAAAGACGTTATATAATAAGAGGTTCTATTTTAATATATCCTACTCTTTCTTGTTCTTTATTTGATACCTAATCTTCTTAATTATTTATATAATAAGAACCAATATGTATTTTGGGAATAAAAGTTAAGGAGTATTCAAAATTTTTGAGGCTTAATACTCTTTTAGGAAATTGAGTTAAAAAGAGTAATATGTGTCCCTCTTGTAACATTTTAATGAACATATGTGGGTATATTTGGGATATATTCTTCATAATGTGAATAAATTCAATGTTATTTTGGGTATAGTGAAGTTTACTAACAATCATGATCATATTTATTTTTATTTAAGGTGGGTTTATTTCTCATATATAATAGGTATTAAGTAAACACTTATCAAAGAGTGTGAATTCAAAGCAGGTTCATAAAGAACATATTAGAGCCAAGTTGGGTTTATCACTCCATAGATGGTGAGTTTGATACTTGTAGTAGTAAAAGATAAGGAAAATAAGATCTTACATTCTATTGTGGACCTTTTTCCCGATGTATTCCATAAATATTTCTCAAAATATCTTCTTAAATAATCTGTAGATATCTTGGTTGATCTAATACCTAGAATGGAACTAATTTTTATTTCATTTTATCGTATGAACTTAATTAGTCTGAGGGACCAAAAATATTATCCTAATGAACTTGTGTATATAGGTTTTATTAGACCTAATACTTCTCTGTGGTGGTTCCCAGGTTCTTTTTTAAAAGAATAGTGATGGTATTATATGATTACTAGTAGGCCACTAAAGATTGAGTTTGATAATAAAAGTAAGAATCATTATCTATTTCTATAGAAGAATGATTTATTTGATAAACCGAATGGGGTTAAATGGTTCTCAGTGATTTGAATGTTTTTTGGTAATCTATAGCTTCTAAAGAGAGTGAATTTTTAATACTACTATAATTAGTTTAAATGAATAATTTGCATTACAGCTTTCTTAAAATGAAATATCGGGCTAGAAGAAAATTGAAATATATTATAAAAATAATATTATTCAAATGTGAATATTATAACAAAGTCATTGAATTTACGGGTAGGAATATGAGTAACCTCATTATGAAATATATGTATAATGTTCCATATCAATATAAATGTATTGATTAATTCATAATAAATAAGCACTTAATTTTTAGTAAAGTCATATTATGATTTTAAAATGTATTTTTTTTCAAAAATAATTTTTATCTCATTTTTTGTGTGCATGGAAATTGTAATTAATTTTTTTTAGTTTAGATTTTTTTAAAAAAAATAAAAAATAATTTCTGAAATCATCATATCATAAATTAATTAGGGTAAAAACTTTGTATTTTTCTGAAATAATTGATTATTCAGTGGATAGTGAAAATATCGATTTCTCAAATACGGTAATTTATTTTCATTAAATCACCTAACATAAAAGTCCCATTATATTTCAGATTTCATATTAATGTTAAATATGATCCATTTTATTAAAAAAACATAATTAATTCCATTTGAATCTATAAAATTCACGATTTTGATATTGGTTAATTTTTATGCTTAGTAATACATTTTTATAAAAAAACTTATTTTTCATTATGTTTTATAATTTTAAAATAAAATTGATATTTACAGTAATAAAGATTGAATACTGAAAAACTGATGCTATATTTTTAATAGGGAGATTGATGTTCAGTAAATAGGTCCCTTTTTATTTTTTTCATTATAAATAGTAATAGTGATAAATAGTTATCACCTCGATAATAGTAAAATGGGTAAAATAGGGTTAATACCATGAGATAACCATATAAAATAAACCAAAAACATTCCCTAAATTAATTTTATGGAATTAATTTTTCTATATATATATATATATTAAATTCTGATATACATAATTTTTGTTTCATTTTCCCTTATTGATTAAATTTTTATTAGTTTTCATTATGAAAATTCAAAAATATCACCATCCTAACTTTAATGTCTCTAAAATTTATTCATTAGGATAAAAAGTGGATAATTCTTGTTATAAATATTTATTATATGTATAATTAATTTTTTTTCATGTTAATTTATTTATAATTCTTAGTGATTGGATATGTACATTAAATACTTACGCAACCTCGACATAGTATTTATTAAATTAATTGAAAAATAAAACAAATGATTAAAAATAATTCAATTTGGAAGAATTATTATGTTACAATTGTTTTTATGGATACATATAACGTTTTGGGATGTTTTAAGGGATTATATTTTAATTCTAGAACTATCTTGATGAATTTAAAGCCAATATAAATGAATAGTGTCAAAATGATATTAATTATATATTATATAAAATAATTTATATTAAATTATTTGAAAATCATAAAAACATTCAATAGGATAATAGGAATGATAAATGGTTTAAGATTTCAACCCTTTTCCATTTATGAGATATGATTTATCTTATAATTTAAATTTCAACCCTTTAAGAATGAAAATATTGTTACGACAATTAAGGTTAAAATGAGTTAACGAAGCGGTTTAACTAATATATAATGTTTTAGATGAAACCAAAACATATATAAATATCATTTAATGTGGATTTTTATCTTATACTATTTTAATTAAAATATATGTCCATTTGAAATCATTTTTCTTGAGAATGACTTTAATATATTTTAATCTTTTTAGTAATTCCAAGTGTGTCATTTCACTCCCTTATAAAAGGACAACCCTTATCTCTTTTAATTGAACCAATTTGAAGCATCTATCCTCGCCAACCCCTAGAAAATTATCTTATAAACTTCTATAAACATTATTTAGATGTTATGGCCTTCTTAAAATACCATTTTGAGGGTCCTTAATAAATGACCTAAAGGAGGCCTACCAATGAAGAGGTAATCATCTTACACAACTATTTATTCTTATACCATATAAAAATATGGGGTATTCAAAATAAAATAATAACCTAAATATATTAAATATAATAAAATGTTATTATGATTTTTTTAAAAATTATTCACCCTCTATTCAATAAAATAGAAATAGAAATTATTACTTGTGCCTACATGTGGACTACTGCCTCCCTGTACCGATACAATTTATTTTTCGTGACCATCTATCTTGGATAGATATTATGATGGGTTTAAATTTTATTTATGATATTTATGAAATAATTATTCTTATTGAATTATAATATCATATCCGCATTCTTACCTTCCAATCTATTGGAAAATTATAATGTTTCTCATGTGTATGTGTGGACTACCACCTCCATGAAATGATGTGATTCATTAATCATTTCTGATTTACATGGATGGTAATACAGATATTTTTAATGACTAAATATGAAATATATAATATTATAATAATTCATAAAGGTTAATTATAATTTATAATTATTCCATTACATCCATCAAAAAGTGAAAATAGTCTTCATGCATATGTATGACCCACCATCTCCGTGAATGGTATAATTAATTATTTATCATAAAATTATATGGATAAATCTATATATATTTATATCTACTGAATATATTTGATATTTATGTCATTTTTTTCATTATGGATATTATGTACCCATAATCCATGTATAAGGACCCTAACTACTGAACTGAAATTCTCATGAAAAATGAAATAGTGAACACATGAAAACGATGATGTTAATAAGAAGTCATTAAAAATGTGTATTAATATAAGTGAATAATATATGATATGACATTTATTTATTTTAAATTTATATATAATTATAATAAATTTTAATTTATTATGTATGGTTTTAAAGTTCTTTCGAAGAAATTCAAACTCGAGGTAAGGGATTTTTATTTCAATTTTATTTCAATAAGACACATTCTATATTCACTGTCTACACATTTTATGTTGTGTATATAATAACCATGAATTCATTATATGATTCTTATCATGAAAGTTATGGTATATACATATTCATATAAGTATATCTATTTCATGGGACTTATGATTCAAAAGTTACCAAAGTATTAAGGGTTTTTTTGTTACGATCTCATTGTTTATTAGGATTGATTATGACTAGGTTTATGATGAATAAATATCATGACATAATTCTCAAGTATCAAATTATCTTTATTATACTATATTTATTTTTGGATATTACATGGTTTCCTTTCATATTCCTCTCTTTAAGAACTTATTATACCAAAATAACATTTTTAAGGAAATATGACTTTATTTCTCACTTTGGTCGAAAATCATTTTCCTTCTATGTCTATATTTTCAATAAATTATTTCAAGAATGGTTTTTAATATTCAATAATGATTTTTCTAATTCATTTCCACCTCTGTTTTTATATTTACAAAAAAATTTTAAAACAAATTGTTGTTCTATTTTTTAAATAAGGTACTTTTGATTTTTTTACTAAAAATTAAAATGGAATCATTGTTTTAACATATATATCTTGAAAGTAATTTCCCACCATCATGAAAAATCAATGATTTGAATAACTTAATAAGATTCTAATGTGATTTTCAATTAATTTTTTTCAATAATATTTGGGAAACTTTTTTATTTTAAATAAGTGATTTCCAAATGAAAGTGTATTTTTTTAAAAGAAATGTTCTACATGATCTTTTAATGGATTTTTATCTATTTTATGATCCTTTGATGTCACCTATGTTTCAATGGGGATATGATTCTATGATACCAACCTTATTATTTCTTTGGATTATTTATTGTTATGATTATGTGATGATTACAAAACCCATTGTCTTTTCCACGGGTTAAGTTAGGATAAAATTTTAAATATATCATGATATTGTGGTCTACATATGAATGTGTTATGATTATTTGATTAATTGTTCTATTATATATCTCTAATGAATTGGGTAAATATATATAACTCATGAGATGAGTTTTTTAGTGATGAACTTGATTTCATGTTCACAATTTCATGCATGGACCTGGTCTTCATGTCCATAATAAGATGCATGGACCTCGATTTCTTGTCCATCAGATTATGTGAGGACCTGATTTTCATGTTAATAATATTATGTATAGACCTGGTTTTATGTCCAAAATATTATACAATGGATTTATTTAATGTACTTAACTTAATGAGTGAATCTTTTCTATTTATAAATGTTCATAATTTTATACTCTTGTGTTTTTCCACATTTATATGTTTATGTTATGACCTCATGGATATTGATTGATTATTAAGGATTCTACACTCTTATAAATATTATCTATTATTATGATAATGTTTTTTTCCTTGAATCATGTTATTATTTGTGATAGATTAGGTATGAAATTTCAAATTTTTTATCATGATATCATGACCTTATTATTATCTTATACTCAAGTATGATCATTTATTGATATATCCAATATTTACCCTTACTAAGCATCTGAGCTCGGCCTTTATTATGTTATATTTTACCTAGGATATAAAGAACAGTTTTTAATATGATTTTTATAATAAGGGTTCGTTTTATAAAGAACTATGTGGTAGATGGTATAGATCTTTTATGAACTAGTTGATTATGTACCCACGTTTCCAAAGGAAATAAAATTGTATGGTTCTGGTGTGGATTATAATGTTTGGTATTGAATAATCATCTAATAATATATAATATTTATGTACGAAAAGTATGGGCCACAATAGTTGGTATCATTATAAGGATTATTTTTCATTAGAAACTAGGATGAGAAACATTTATTGATAACCCTTAAGATGATACTTTGTTTCAGAGAATGTATTATGTTATAATAATGATGTGAGTGTGGTTTTACTAGAAAAATATACCTATATAGAAATTATAAATGGACATGATTTTGGAATAGATTCATCTAGGGGTAATAACCCTGAAAGGAGATGGTCAACTATATCGTAGCTATCTTTATCATGCATGATAATAGTTCACATAAGGGACACCTAGTTTAACACTCCTAGGAGATATTATCGAGGAAATTCACATTTTTCATTATCAACAATTATAAAATATTTTAATAGATGATAACTAGGGATGACCTTGGTTAAATTTAATTTTTCATTAAGTGGAATTAATTTTCCATGATTTATATATTTGATAAATGTTTTTCAAGATCTCTCACTATGATTTTTGGTTTTCAAACAATGGTTTATGGTTTTATAAAATGATTGGAACTAGGTGGATGCATGAAAATATTGAATGGGATAGAAAAGGGAATGATTTTCTTGATGGAAAAAATGAAATAGGACCTAAAAAGAGAATCCTTATTTTTATTCCTAATAATTTAGCATGATATACAATTAACAATGTAAAATTTGGTGTGTTTCCTAACACATTAAATAATAGATGATGGAAATTCATGAAAGTTCACGTGTAGAAATGAAGCACACATAGAAATGAATTACTATGTAATTAAATTTCTTATATGTGGGGAACTTGGGAATTTTCACATCCAATGATCTAATCCAAAAATTAACACCTAGACCATGTACAGACTTAAATCATACTAATCGTTGAAGTGGAATGATTTAAGTGTGTATGTTTTAGAATTTAAGAATTATTTTATTGAAGTTTTATATCAACGATATTAGATTTAGAAGAATCATGAAACATATATTGATTTTTACATAGTATTTTTCTTTAAGGTCTCGAAAACATATGCTTAGTGATATGATAACCATGAAAAGTGATTTAGTGGTAAAGTGATAGTTTTGGGCAATACATGATTAAGAGAAAGATAACCCTTAATATTCACTTGATTTTGAGATAATCATGTTTATTTGTGATAAATATATTATTTCCTATGATAAAGTAAATGGGGTAATATTGGTAACCATGAAATTTTCCAATGATTTGATAACAAAGTGATTTAGGATATATTTGATGAAGGTTATTGCATTTTTGGATTTATGCAATATATTCCAAAGTAAATGATTTGATTTGAAGAATAATGTTAGTGTTATTTTTTGAATTCATGTATTTTATCATTGATTTTTTATGTTGATTCATGTTATTATCATGTTTTAAGAGAATCAAGGTATTCACATGTTTGGTGTGTGACATAATAGGAAACATCATGTTTTATAGGGATAAATGTTAAATTTGATCTTGAATATATATATATATATGTCATAAAATATTTAATATTTTTGTGTTTTGAATTTGGTCTAATATATAATACATGATTCTTATGTTCAACCATTTATGCAATGGATTAAGTTGAACTTTGGGGGATATTGTTCTAGTTTTGGAACAGATGTATTATATTTGTCCATATTGGATAACCTTTCCAAAAAAAATGTTTTTGATGATAGTTATTGTTATATAAAATCAATTTTCATTCTTTTATAGATTTTATGATCCATTAAGAGAAAATCTTAGTGTTTGAGGCATGAAAAATCATATTGAATATTCATTTCATAAAGTAATAGATGATGCAGAAATTCATCAAAACGCGTCCAAAGGATGAAATTGTGATTATTAAATGGAAAGAAATTATTTTAGTACATTATCTTGTATTATCTATGATGATTGTAAAAAATACCTCAAATTTATGAAAAATATCTTAAAATATAAATATAAAAAATCTACGTTTATTTATATTAAATCAATTTCCTTTCCACTCATCATAGATTTATGGTTTTTCGGTCGTCATATTCCTCATGACTCTATTCACTATAACTCACATTTATTACTTGGACTCTAGTTTTCTCTACAATGTCTATAATTTAACTTCCCACAAATGTTCTCCAAATCTAGGAACACTTGTACAAATACATTATTTATCATTGTTTTTTTTTCAATTTTAACATTGGCTTATAACTAATGTCTATAATGATGATATTATAATCAAGGTTTTCAGCATTGGTTTTTGGAAAACTAACACCAAAAATGTTAATTGGTTTCATTTTTACATTATTTTTTTGGAAACAGACACCAAAAACCCAGAAATTTTTTTAATGTTTTAACATCATTTTTTTAATAAAAACTAGCACTAAAAATTTATAAATTTTAAAAAATTTAATATTACACCCCATAAAAATCAAAATCCTTGTAACATAAAAAATAGTATACAACCATCAAACAACATGTATCACTGACAGAAAAATTATAAAAACAAACATACTTTTACAAAGTTAATCAAAAAATTATCTATGCATTTGTATTATAATGTAAAAAAAAACCACATACCTAAAATTTAAAACATAATGATTGTCAGTTGAGGATGAAACATTCTTATGAGATCATTATTTTAAAACACCTATTATACAAAAAAGAATTTTTTTTGAACACTTATTATTAGAAAATGTAATACAAATCATACACATTTGAATATACATAACTTTAATCATAATCAAACATAACAAATAGTTCATAAAAAATATCGAAGATGTGTAAATTCATCTTTCGTATAAGAATTAGTATCATTTAATGTATACAATAAAATTGATTGATATAAGATTAAAAAATATAATACTATGAAAAAATATATATAATAATTAATATAACTAACCTTATCAAATTAAGTAGTTACCGCGATTGTGATTATCTCATACAAGAATCATAGAACATAGTAACCACTTTCAACATATCCATGTTGATGACGAAATTTTGGTTATAGAACATTAAATTGAAAATAAAAACCAATATATATCTATATATATCAAAAATTAGAATAATATCTTATATAAAAAATAATTACCATTACTTTCAAATATTAGATTTCATTTTAGTTAATTATCGACATGTAAATTTGTTAATTTTTTTTTCCATAAAGTACATTTTCTTATATATGATCTAATAATACATGTATATATAATGATAATTTAATATAATGAACTTATAAAAATAATATAACATACTTTTCTAACAAGGTGGTTAATTTTTTATCAACATAACCTAATAAAGATAAAAACCAATATAATTTTCCATCACATGGGAATAATGTTCCAAAAATCAAATTCCCCTTAGAGTACAAAAATTTAATCAATAATGACAGTATAAAAAACACTGGTTATTAATAATGTTTGTGTTCTAACCCATCATGAAATGAGAAAATCCAATACTAAATCTTCTTCTTTGATAATCTCTCACATATATGTATATCTATTGAAAATCACCAAATGTTTAATAGTAGATTAAATGAATTTTGGATCTATAAAACAATAAATTTCTTTAGCCTAATTATGAATAAGAATCATGTGTAGATAACTAATTAAAAAAGAATATAGTTATTCAATTTAAAACATTTTTAATTAAAGAAATAATAATTGAAACATCAATTTAATTACATGGGATGAAACTTCATCACATGCATGTTGAGCTCTTAAAAATAAACTAGATCCATTATAATTTTTCTAAGTATTCTCAATGGATTGTCTCTTCCATATATAGAAGAAATCATCTAAAACTCATAGTTATTATGCAAGGAAGAAGAAGCTTGAGATAATATTTCTATCCCATTATAAATATCATAAGCATCTACAATTCTTTCTTCTGAGACCTTTTGTTTCCTTTGTTACCTTTATTTCGATTTTGACACTCCTATATAAATTAAATATCAGAAAACATTATAAGTAATTTTCAATCATAAATAGTTAATATTAAAAAATGAGAACCTCATATGAAAGATAACAAAAAATTCTTTATAGAAAAAGTAAAAAAAAACTAACCCATACAATCCCCAACTATGGTAACAACCTCAGTAGGTAATGGTAGTTGAGTAATAGGATCAATAATATCATGCACTGATACTCTAATCTGACCCATATTCATTGGTTGGTGATGTACATAATTCCACAAAAAATTCATCAATATGAACTTTCAAATATATAAATGAGGATCTATATAATATAGTTCATAGTATAAGGTTGGGTTCAAGTGAGGTAGTGGAGGATCTGAGTAGGAAGGTTATGTAGGTTGGTCCAGCTAGTACTGTTTTATAGGATTCACAACCAATTAAAAAGGATGGACAATCTAGGAAGGTTATGTAGACTATTACTATTTGATCAATTGTTCTAATATATCCTATATAGATTATTGAATTTTATTACCCATGGATTGTTTCATATCATTCAACTAGGCTATTTAGGATTTGATATATGGGTCTCCCGATTTCTTACTTTGATGACCAAAAACATTTCGAAAACTAACACCTGCCTAATATTGTCTTTCATGGCCAGGTTGTTCTAGATTTTCTAAAGAAGTGGTTAGGATGTCCATCCTACCCTTAGGGATAAAAGTGCCCAAGTTATGATTTCTGCAAAAGTTCTTCCAGAAATGAAAAATGAAAATGGTATATTAGTGTTTTCAATTTTTAAAATATAAAAATTTATGAAAAATAAAAAATATTTACATATAATTCTTTCAACTACTTCAATAGATCTTTTTGTAATATATTTTTCATTCTTTCTTCTTCTTAATTTTTTTTCATGGTAGGTGGGGGAGATGGAAGAATGAACTAGGCCTCATCAGAACCACTAGCAGACTGAGCTCCTAATGCTTCAAAATTTTCCAAAATCTTTTTGTCCTCCAACAATAATACCCTCCATGTGATAATGTAAGAGGGTATACATTCTAAAATAGGATTTCATAAGTGAATTTTCTAAAGGCCTATTATATAAAAAGTAAAATAAATCAATAATTTGGTATATATAAAAAAATTAATATAAAATATAGTTATCCTACAAGGAAGGATTTATCATGTCGGCTGGAAAAAAAATTCCTCAATGTCTCTGCATCTAAAAACTCAAAATTGAGTCATGGTTTTTCATTTCATCTCTTTCCAAAAAACATAATTGTTTTCAGTTTATTTTTAAATCTCTCCATTTAACCACTACTAGAGAAACATATCTTTTTTAAATTTATTTTTTTCTTCAAAATTAAATGCCATCTATAATTAAATAAAATAAATAATAGTCATTTAAAATATTTCATATATGAAAAATGCGATAAAATAAATCAATTGAAATATTTTACCATTACGGCCACCCAAATCTGATTTATCACCATCTTTTTTAGGGAATTCTAATAAATATATAACACATTAATCCGTCAATGACTCTACAAAGTGATATAGCTATAAAAGTTTGTAGAATTTTGGGCAGTTCCATTACTATTATAATAAAAACTAATATACAGTCGCTCATCTCCACAAGAATGTGATAGTTTTAGTAAATGTGTAATGCTACATTTAACAACTCGAGAACTTGATTTATTAACAGAAAAAGATGAATACACCATTGATTAAGTCTCATCAGTAGTTTTGTAATTATTTTTTGTAAATTAAAAGTTCATTAGGAATAAATAATTTTATTAGTGGATATTTAATAATATGAAAAAAATAAAAATACCATGGTACACGTCCATATATCTCTAAATTTATATCCATCATTGAAATAAGAAAATGTAATGAAATTATTGTGTAACAACATATTATTAGACAAGTAAATATTTATAGAAAAAGAAAACATTAATATTTATGTAAAAAAAGTCTCATCGAGGTGTACATTTAAAAACAATATGTTACGATTCATAAACAAAAACTTATACAAGGAAAAAAAATTAAATATAAACATTACTTCTAAAATGAGATAAACATTTATAAATTTAAATATCAACGTTCTAAAAGTTTTTTCATATGAAAATCTTTAACTGAAATATAGCAATGTATGTTAGGTATTTCAATGATTATTTTTACAATAACCATATAATATCAATATTTAACAAAAAAAATCATATAAATAATCAAATATATATAATTTAATATCAAATATTAATTAAATAATATATTTTTTACACATGTAAATTTTAGAAAATAAATATAATGTAAATAATTACTAGATTAACTCGTAGAGTAATTTTGTGTTTTCTCATATCCCTTCATCATGATCATTTCGTATTGTATGTACTGTATCTGAATTATTGTCATTGTTATTCAGGAATCATGTATTAGGAAAAGAAGCATCATATAAATCAATAACATCATCATCATCCAAATGAATGGTTCCTCATTGCCACTAAATATTTCAAATCAACATGTTTAACCCCATATTCATCATGTTTCAAACCACTGTTACTTGAAAAACAATTACACATAAACACAGTGACCCAAAATTTTAAATAATAAATTTCCCATATGACTTTATGAACCCCAAAATATGGCATTGATGAAAAAATTGGGTTTTTATCTTTTTCACTTGAAAAATGAAGTGCTTTTGCAATGACCATTTGACCAATATTTTGAATAGTGCACCTTTCATCCATCTTTTTTTTGTAAAATGTGTACCCATTAATATAAAAAATAAATAATGTGATCACATTAATAGATGGTCCCCCTACCAACCATTTTAATCGTTATGATATAGATATATTTGTGGTGAATTTCTCTTTAAACTGTGAATGAAATGTATTTTATGTTCAATCATCAACCAATTTTCATTTATTTTTGGATATCATAACTTTAATTCAGCAATACGTGATTATATATATGATTGGAACTCATATGTGTTGTTCAAAATGTATAAATGTGATTACATCACTTCATCCCATGGAATGAACTTTACCATTATGCCTCGAGACCCACATCCTTCACTATCAACTATCATATATCAAGATATAAGGAGGAAAATATACACCACTTCATATAAATAATAAGTACATAACTCAATCACCTCTATCAATACATATTTTTTAATAATAGAGTCCTAAAGAAGATAATTATTTTCAACATATCCCTTAAAAAGTTTAATATATCTTTCAAATGGATACATGCGTCATAATTTAAGAGGCCTGCATATTCTTATCTAATGCACCAAATAAATCACCAAATAAACAATTATATCAAAAAAAACAGGTGGGAAATACATTTCAGGTTGATAAAGAATAATATTTTCTTCATTCACCAAAAAAATATATCAAATTATTATCAACAAATTTTATAAAAATGTATTAGAAAAAAATACATAACCTTATTAAAGTATTTCTGACATTTTTCAGCAATATACCATGCAATACGATTAGTGAATGTTATTGATTAAATACATGGTAATCATGATATTCCATACCTATTAATTAAAAATCCTTTATGACACCATATTCATCATATTCTAGGATTAAACACTAGTCACTTTAATACAATGATGAAACTGGAAAAAATTCATATTCTCAATCATGCTTATCATGTGACTAGTAGGAGGGAAAAATATTCAATTTCATTTCATAGTGGGAGAAAACTCTAAACCTATTCCCCTTTATATCAAGTCCAATATATTATGAAATAAAAAATTTTTCTTCCCTTTTATGTTCATCAAAGTGACAATCAAACTATCACATATGTTTTTATCAACATATATAACATAAATGTTATTTTTTATGTTTAAATATATTAAATAAGGTTGTTCAGAGAATTTGGGTTATTTCATCAAGATATTATTTGAATATAAAAATTCATTTTCCTTCCAAAGGTAGAATCAATATTTTGAAAACTATCATAATATTATTAAACTAAAACATTTGTGGGGGAATATTGTTTTCATGTAAACAGTTTAATGATTTTATCAATCTACGACAAGGAATATAATTAGAAAAATATTTGACATACAATGTACACTCTCTTTCATATATTCTAATATTGTTAATATGATGTCTCTTCTTAACAAATTGGATATAATTTTTGTCCCTTAACATTTTATCCTTATATGTTTCAATATGAAGGAATTTTATTTATAATGAACATTATCATAGCATTAAAAAAATGTACACATTCTTGTATGCATCAAAAACATTAAAACATATCCCCCATAGAAGTTTCATTTCATCAATAAATAGTGAAATATACACATTAATATCATTTATTGGATATTTTTGTCCAAAAATAATCAATATCATCATAAAATATTTCTTCTTCAAATATATATATTGGGAAAAGATGTAAACTACCAAAAAAACAGTCCTTGAACTATGTCTGCTACATAGGCTCTAATATGGATTCATTCCATCTGCACAAAATCCCATTCTAAGATTTAAAAATTCACTTAAAAAATCATTTAATTGTTTATGAAATATCTTCCATTGTGGCCCATCACCAGTGTGACATAATTTACCATCATAGATTCACTCATCTGAATGTCATCTTAACCTTTTTGCATCAATCGAATTTGAAAATTGACATGAAAAACTATGAATTATTGTATGGTACCAATGATATTTTATAGGAGATTTAATTTCGGTACCATAAATTGAATCCTAGTTGAATTATCAGAATTATATAAAGTAACTATGGGAAGAAATTATTAGAAAACATATAGAATTGATTTTTCATGTGGTTAGATTCCAGTATCAGAGAATGAATCTGAGTTGAATTTTTCTTCAATATTATAGTGTGATGAACCACATGTCTAATAGTTTTATAGATATTCATATTCTTTCTAATATAACACATAGTCATTGGGGAAATAACTTAACTTCTTATACCCAAAACTCGTTGGGAATAATACTTTTTTCACCTCAAAATTGGAATCTGGAAGCCTATTGTATTTGGCATATAGCTCTTTAAAAAGCTCAAGTAAGCTAGAGAAACATTTATCACTCCACTCATTTATTTATTTCAAGTTAACTAATTTAAAAAAATAACATTGTATATTTACCACAACCTGTGAATATTGCATTCTCAGAATCTCTAAAAATCATTCAATAGTTGTTGTTATTTTCAATTATTTGAACACCTAAATCGTGAATTAATTTTTCAATTCAATCCTTTGGCACATTATGAATATTTTCATCAACATTATATGTCTAATTTTAAATTATTTAACCATTATAGATCTAACATGTACAATTAAGGCTAAAACCATAGAAAATGGGATGATCCTTGATTTATATAGAGTTTATATTTCTCAAATTCGAACACTTCACACATGGATAGAAATTCCAATATATGTTTTAAATATTTTTTTAACGAATTCCGAGAATTCATCGACTCCTTTTTCATATTAACTAGTGTTTATTCATAAATTTTTCCAATTATGATGCATTAAATACATGATATATCAATAAAATTGGTGAATATATTAATACATATAAACATTTAAAAATACATATATAAATTGATAAATTATTAACATAAACACATTAAAGAAAAATAGTAATCAGGTAGGAAACATTAATGATTTTTAGGAATAAAAAAAATAATCTACTAATGGTATTTAATTTTCATGATGTGTGTCATGTTGATCCAATGTAAATCATATGTAATTACCCCGGTAGAAACTCCCAATAGAAAATCTTGATTTTTTAAACTAATCTATTGTTTGGTTTAATTTATTTACTTTTATTTTGTTTAATATATGTGAAATTCATAGTATAAAATCATGATTACTTTACTATATATATGTTTTCTACAACTCAAATTATAATATTTGGATGTCTATTTAATTTGATACCCTAATTTTTATAGTTGTGTATGATAAATGGTTACTTATTTTACTAATTAACATTTTAATATAGGGGGTATAGTCACCCCATGAAAAATAATTAGACCCCCACTACTATCAAAAAACTCGTTTTAGTGAAAACAGTAATAATCATTATCTAAATGAAAATAACTTATTTATGAATAAATACCAAAACATAATTGAAATTATAAATCCATAATTGATGTTCCTTTTACCATATTAAATTTATAAAATTATATTTTTTAAATAAAGTATTATATATAATGAAAATATTTTTTATAGAAATATGATCATTTTAATATTTATGGGTTTGAAATATTATTTCAATAAAATATGAAATTTAAGCAAAGTTAACAAATTATTTCATATATGTAAATATCATATATTTTTTCAGTCATTTAATAGTGGTCAATTTAATTTATTTAGGTCAATTACACAAAATCGTATCATATTTTATTGGAAAGAAAATCCTATTATGATATAAATTATATATATTCTTAGTTTAAAAATAGTAAACTTTTTATTTTCATGTTATATACACGTGGTTTATTGATATTATAATTTAATTATTTTTAATCATCTAACATGTATTATTTCATTTTACATAGTTTTTACATTAGTTTGGTGTCGCGTGTATCAAAAGGTATTGAAGATTATATTAATTTAATGGGTAAAAATATGGAGTCATTCCATATGAAGAACATTATATTGATGAATGATGAAACTGCATATCATTGTTCATTGCATAATTTCATCAAGACCATTTGATAATTTCATGAAATAAAAAATTTATCAAAATCAATAAACTTTAACAATAACATTTATAAATAACAGTCAACAATATAAAAAATTTGAAATAATAAAAATAAAATATAATTAAATGATAAAAAACTTATATCCAAAATTGAAAAAAAATAAAAAATTTAGAGTTCAATAAGGAAAATTGAACCTTAATCTAAACTTGCTCCCTCAAATTTGATGAAAAATAAACACAGAAATATCTAATAATTTTTTTGTTGAAATGAATAATAAACAAGAACAAAGTAATAAATTAAAACAATGGCTGATGGTTGGACATAAAATGGTTTTCTAAAGACATGATAATCTCATTGACGATGAAACAATTATAGAATTTGATGAAAAGAGACCACAAATCCTGAAATTATGATAAAAATTTAATGAAATCTAAAACAATGGTCGTTGAGGATCAGTAGTTCGCCTTCAGAGTCATTACGAGGCGAGAAAAAGGGTTTCAGAGATAAAAAAAATGAAGGTTTCATGATCCTATGTATTTTTTTTAAAAAATTGGGGGTTGGGTTTTATAGAAATCGACACTAAAAACAGATTAAGGGCATCGGTTTTTGAGAAAATGGATGTCATTTTTTAATTTATGGCATCGTTTTTAAAAACAACTAACACAGTGAAGCCTTTTACTGGCCTTTCTTGGCATCTATATAGTTAAAAACAGACCAAAAATAGTCAATATAAAAGATATTTAGCATTGGTTAATGTTAAAACCAATACATGAAAGTTCCCTAAAATACATTTTACATTAGTTTATAAAAAACCGATGTCGTAGATTTGACGTTGAAGCCATTATTTCTACTATGGGAACATGATTTTGTGTTATTTTAGACAACCTTTATGTGTCCCATTTTTCAGTATGATTTGGGTGTTCAATGAAGTTATTTTTAAATAATTAAACATTGGTAACATAGATAAAATTTCAAGGGAAATTTTTATTTATGATGGGGTGAATGTGTCACCCTAAAATTTTATTTTAAAATAATAATAATCTTGATGGATTTCTTAACATGAAACAATATGCTTTAAAAGAATTGAGATATATTATAAAAATATTTTTCTAAAATATGATTATTAAAATATAGTCATTTAATTGGTAGGATGGAATATGAGTAACCACGTTATGATATATATATTTATAATGTTCCCACTTAATACAAATTTAATGATAAAATCATATTAAATAAGCTCTCAATTTTTCGTAGAGTCGTTTTATGCTTCACCGTCATTTTATTCAAAAAGAAATTTCATGTGTTGAAATTATAATTGATATATTCCACTTCTAGAAAATTTATTTTATAAAATAAGAATAATTATTGAAATCATCATATATTAATTCATATAGGGTAACGTTTTGGCATTTTTAAGAAATGGTTTATTTTGTAATAAATTGTGAATATACTAATTTTTCAAATACTATTATTTAATATCATTAAATTAAGTTTTTAAAGGATCCATTTTATTTTTTATTTTACCTAAAAGTGACATGTTATAAATTTGATTCATAATGATATAATTAATTCCATTTTAATTGGAAATATTTGTTATTTTTATATATGTTAAATTTTATGTTTCTTACACATTTTTATTTAAAATTAACTTTACTTATGTTTTAAAAATTTATATTAAAATTTATATTTTACATTATGGGGATTGAATCTTGAAAAATAAATAAAATATTTGGAATTTTGATGTTCAAATTTTGTAAATATGTCACTTTTATTTTTGGTCATTATAAATAGTTACAGTGATAAATAGTTATCACTAAATTAATGGTAAAATGGGTAAAACATGGTTAAAAACACGATATAGGGTCTCCAAATAAATCCATCTCTTGAAAATATTTTATTTTATGGAATAAAATATTCCATATAAATCTAGATTTTAAATATATTGAATTTTTGTACTATTTTTCTATGATAATGAAATATATATTATATTATGTAATGAAAATTCATAAATGTCACTCTTCTGACTTTAATCTCTATAATTTTATGAATAAGATAAAAAGTAGATATGTTTTGTTTTAAATATTTATTTGAAAGTATAATTTTTTTTCATTTGTATTTATTTGTAATTTTTTGTTATTTATTAATTACCTTAAATATTTAAGAAAAGTCGGGGCACTCTTTATTCAATTAATTAAAAAAATAAAAATAAAGATTAAAATTAATATAAATTCGGATAATTATTATGTTAAAATAATTTTTTAAGATTAATATAACATAGTATGGTTGTTTTAAAGGTTTATATTTTAATTCCACCACTATATTGATGACTAAAAATATAATTCATACTAATAGTTTCAAAAATGGAATTAATGATATTTTATAAAAAATAACATTTTATTAAAAAATTCCAAAATCATAAAAATATTTAAAGGATAAAATGAGGATGATAAATTGTCTAAAATTTAATCCATTTTTTTATGAACTAACTGTTAGCTTATATGTAAAATTGTATACCTTTAATATTGAAAAAGATGTTACCGTGGTTAAGGTTAAAATC
This sequence comes from Viscum album, assembly GCA_963277665.1. NCBI lineage: Eukaryota > Viridiplantae > Streptophyta > Magnoliopsida > Santalales > Viscaceae > Viscum > Viscum album. Next base: position 325,050,500 of record OY728132.1, read on the forward strand.
AGTAAACAAAGGGTTTAAACCAAAAGATAAGGTTAAAATGAGACCAAAACCTATTAAAATTTTCTTACATGATTTTATTTTTTTCCTTATACTCTTTTTATTCATATATATATATATATATCCATTTTTATGCATTTTTCATGAGAATTGATTAATATTTTTTTAATCTTTTTTTCCAATTCCATGATTGTCATTTCTGTGCCTTATAAAATGAAACACCTTTTCTATTTTATTTCAACCATTTTGATCCATCTAGATCAAACAAACCATAATGAATTATGTTATAAACTTCCATATATAATAATTATAGGTTCTGGACTTCTTTAAATGAAAATTAAAATGGACCTTAAGAAAGGATCTAAAGGAGGGCTTCCAAGGAAGAGGTAATCCTATTACCTGACCTATTTCAATTTATTTCTAGTCCAAAATCCTATAAATTTGTGGTATATATATTAAAATTAAAAATTAGGTATCCTAAATATACCAAAATTTTATTTTTATTTTGTAAAGAACTATATCCACCCACTATTTCATTAAAAGGAATGTGAATTTATCACTTGTGCGTGTGTACGAAGAACCGTCTCCATATAGTGATACAATTCATTTTCAATATACATCATTAATGGATGATTATTATGATGGTATAAAATATTATATATTCTGTTTTATGACATAATCATGATTTTGGAATTATAATTTCATATCTAACTTCTTACCTTCCAATTTGTTAGAAAATAATAATGTCGCTCGTGTGTAATTGTGGACTACCCCATCCACGAAGAAATGTGACTTTCTTTCATTTATGAATTACATGAATAATAATAAGGATATATTTAATGAATAAATATGATATATTTGATATTATAATAATTCTACGTAGGGTAAATAATTATTTAACTTTCGTTTGTTCCATCCTTAAAAAATTGAAAACAGTGTTCATGTGTACATATGACCTACCATCTCCATGAATGGTGCAATTAATTTTTCTATCTCAACCTTTTCTGGATGATTATAAAAAATTATACAATAAATATATTTTATATTTAATTTATTTTAACATTATGGATATGATTTAACCATTATCGAAGTATAAGAACCATAACTACTGAACAAAAAATCTCATGAAAATAACATAGTGAATACCCAAAAATGATGATTTTAGTAATGAGTCATTAATAAATGGGTGTTAAAATGTAAAAATTAGATCATATATGACATTAATATTATGTTAATGAACCTATTATAGAATTATAATAAATTTAAATTTATTATACATGAGGTTAAATAACATTTGAATCAATTCAAACTCAAGGTAAGGGATACTCATCTCACTTTTATTTCTTTGTGACACATTCCATATTCACCACTTGTAAAAATTTATGTGTTATATATACTACCCAGGAATGTATTTTATGATTATTTTCAAGAAACTTTTATGATTTAAATATCTATATATGTTTATTTCTCCCATGTGGATTATGATTAAAAATTTACTAAAGAGGTAAGGGTTTTATGTTGCAATTTCATTATCAAATGGTATTCTTTAAGATTAATTTTATGATGAGGAAATTCCATAATATAACTAATAATAATCTCATGATTTTTATTTTAATCTATTTATTTATATATATAACATTTTTCATTTCATTTTTCACTCTTTAATTTGTCAAAAGATAGAAATAATATTTTTATGGAAATCTAACTTTGTTTCTATCTTTGGTTAAAAAAATAATTTTTTTTCAATGCCAATGATTTCTAAATATGGTTGTAAGAATTTAATTACTAATATCCATTTATTTTCTAAATATGTAATGTCCCTAAAATTATATTTAATTTTTTTTAAATTATTTGGGTTCATTTCGAGAATAGGTGCTAAGACGGCACGTGATTCGGAGGCCCAGTGATCCTGGAATAAATGTTTGAATATTTTTAAGTTATTTAACATAGAACGCATGTATAGTTCTAGAAAAATTTAAATGGGTTCTTGGATTAAAAATACAAGGGCACCATTGCATCCATAATGACGACATTACCTAATAAAGGACATCACCATGACCAGTGCAGGTCGATGGTAAAAGTTAAATTTTTAGCATTATGAAGAAAAAGAAAAAAAACTTAAGACAATTTATTTTATTCAAATTTATTTCTCTGTGGAAAAATATCAATCCAGATGTTACATTTAATAAGTGAAACAGCGTAGCAGTACTAAAAATGAATAGAAACAGAAACATTGTTTCGTATGATAAATTAAACAGTGTAACAACGGAGCAACTCAGTGTAACTGAAAACGCTAAAATGAGTTTCCACCATTTAATTGTTTAATAGATATATAGGTTCATTGGTATGATCCTGGAACCACTCTAAATCTTTGGAGGATTTCCGTCGAGGAGCAATAAATGATGAATCGCCACCAACAATGGATTGAGGATCAAGGAACAATGAACGAACGTAGTGAGACTCTGATATTCACCATAAAACAATCCAAAGTAGAGGTAGGGTTTTGTTTTATGTGATTTTGTTTCCCCATTCTCTCTTTATAAATGAATAACAAAGATAAACCCACTAATATGTTGATATGCAGGTCATTCATTCCTATGGTGTGGATTATTTATTGTAGGTCTTTAAGGGTTAGAAACTTAGTGTTTAAGCTTTTTTTCCTTTCATTATAACGAGACGTACAATGGTCGAACGAACAAGGCCAATATATGTTCTTTGGGTGTTCTTTGATCTTTTCCTATCCCCAGTCATACATTATTCACCGACGGGCCCACATGGTCACGTAGGACTTTTCTGAGAGGTTTCGAGTGAGATAGGACACCCGGATCAATGACAAGATGAGTTGGATCCTGTGGCAGGAGAGATGAAGACCTGAGGACTCTGAAAAACATTCTAGATCTAAGAATAAACGAGTGGAGTAAGCCCGTTGGATAGTGGAAGAAGCCTTTGATGAAGGACGCCTGTAGGAGTCTATGCACCAAGCAAGTAGAGGAGGCATAGGGCTATGTAATGGACAGTGGATAGGGTTCGTCGGCAATGACTGGTTGTTGTATGGGAGGATGTGGCTGGAGTCCATGGTCGAGTTGGATCAAAACGGTGACCTGCAACAACATCTGTGGGAGGGACGTGGTAACCACAACATTCCAGGTGGATCAAACTGGCCTACTCTTGTGGGTCAGGTTGGATAGGTTACTTGGCCTCGATCCAGGCTGCTCCCGCTGGTCGGGATGGGTCCAGCGGTCCGGTTCGAACTGACGGGTCGGGTCGGCTGACTGAGTCGGGTTGGAGAACTAAATCTGGTCAGGTCGTCAAACCCCGAGCTAGATTGGGTCAGACCAGACCCGGACTCAACTGTCCCCTTTTCACTAAAATACTCATTACTTTTAAACCGTATGTCTTATTGACCAGCGGTATGTGGAATTGGGAACCTTCTGATGAGGTGCTCCTTTTGGTATATTCTAAGGGGGTTTTAGGGAGAATTTGAGATACGACTACTAGCTTGAAGAGAAGATTCTTCCAAAATCAAGTGTGATACAAGTATGAATTCTACAGCTGGATGAGACGAGAAGATTATGACGAGCAGATCTAGGTGCCCCAGCAGGCCAAAGTGATGAGCGAGTCTAGGTTCACGAGCATCCAAAAGTTATGAGCAGGTCTAGGTGCCCCAGAAGGCTAAAGTGACCAGCGGCTCAAGGATCCCCAAAAGGCCCATGTGACGATCAGGTCTAGGTTCCTCAACATTCCAATGTGACGAGCGGGTTTAGGTGGCCTAGTAGGCCAAAGTCACTCATCAGGGATGAGTGCCTCAGCTGTACAAGGTGTTCAATGTTTAAAACTGATAGTCTTGATTTTCTTACTTCATATTTATAACAGTGTGAGTTGAATCTGCTGAATCTATATTTATTTAACTTCTTAGGGGCTACACTTCATTCACCTCTTTGGTAGTCTACTGTGTGCATACCTTCCCTTGTGGTATTACCTTTTTGTTTTCATTCCCTTACTGAGTATTGCATTAATCACCCATGTAGGGGCTCCACCCACATGCGTCGTGTCTTGGGAAGATGATATATGCTTTGACAGAGACCTTGGGGGTCTGGGACCAGGCGTTTCCCAGTGATATCTGACAAATGAGGCATACTTCTACGGCTTCAAGAGGTACCCCATACACCTCGCCTTCATGTAGGGTTTAACATAGATAGACATTAAGATATTGTACTTTTATTTTTTTAGGGATTGTACTACATCCTCTTTACATTCAGTTTTGTAATGTTACTCTCAGTGGTTTTCTTTTTGGAAGGAATGTTTACTTTTTAGCATTTTGGGATAGGATGTCTGAGTGCATGTGTATAGGTACTCGAGAAAATAACTCCCACATAAGGGATAATTCCTTGGGCTCTAATCACAAAGACCTATCCTTTGGGAGGTTATATTTGAGTAGTCATGGCACAAGCCCTGGGGGATGGTTCATGAAAAAATAATTTTTCACCCATGTCCTAGTTTTTAAAAAATGGTTTAAAAGAAATCATCATGTAGTTTTCGGAATGAGTTGCTTTCAAATTTAAAAAAAAAGAAAAATGAATCTTTGTTTTGACATATACGGAATGAATGAAATGTTCCAATATCATGACTACTAAATTAATTAAAATTTCCTTTACATGTTTCTAGGTATTTTCAAGAGAAATTGTCTTACAAAATATTTGGGATTTTTTTCAAAGAAGTGGCTTCAGAATGAAAAAATATATTTTCCTTGAGAAAATTTTCATGTGATATTTTAATGGATTTTTTATCTATAATTAAATCTTTGGATTTCACTTATTCTTAATTAATGATATTATTATATGAAACCATCCATATTATTTCTTTGGATAGATTATTTTTATGATGAAGAGATGTTTAAAAAGCCCATTTTATTTTCCATTAATTAAGTTAGGATGGAATGTCAAATGTTTTAATAATCATATGAAATAAATATGGATAGATTATGATTATGTGTTGAGTGGGTATGTTATATCCTTCCAATAAATTTGGTAATAATATATAACTCATGTGATAAATATGTTATGGTTGATCCTAATTTGATGATCACAATTTTATGTGTGGACTTTATTTTCATTGCCAAAAGATTATGCTTAGACCTTATTTTAATGGCCATAAGATTATTCATATACTAGGTTTTCATGTCCATAATATTACCTGGGGACTTAATTTCATGTCCATAAGTTTATGAAAGGTCTTGATTTCATTTCATGAACATTACGAGTGAACATATTTTATTTATATATTTTCACATTGTTATAATCTTTTTTAAAAATAAAAATGCTTATGTTAGGTTCCAAAGGATCCTGACTGATTATTGACAATTTCATACTCCTAATAATATTTTATATTATTATGATAATGTATTATTGCATGACTCAAGTTTATTATCCATGATATATTGGGTATAAACACTGAAATTTATGATCAAGATGGCATACACTTATTCTTATCTTATGATCATGTATGATCATTGATTTATATGTCCTATGTTTACCTTAATTGAGAATCTAATCCCACCCTTTATTATGTTTTCTTTTCCAAAGAATATAATGAATGTATGTAAGTAAAATCTATCTAAGAAGTGTATTACTTATGAAGAAGTATCTGGGATATTATGTAGATAATTTTTAAACTAATTGTTTATGTATCCAATATTCCAAGGAGAATTTTTTTTTTGATTCTGGTGTTTATTGTAATGTTATGTAGAAAAAAATAATCTTATAAGATGTAAAATTTATCTATGAAAAGTATGGGTCAATGTAGAGTGGAATTAAAAAGATGAATTTTTAAAGTCCTTGTGGATTCTTGGAGTATCTAATAATTATATTTGGGTAGAAAAAATCTTTTAAAATACTCAGGGAAATAATGAATAGTGTATTATATCCATTCTTATACTTCTTTCATGGTGGTCTCTTGGAATGAAATTCTTGTATACTCAAGATTCCTGAAAGATCATGGAAGGTATTTTAGGTTCAAATAAATGGAATTATGACAGAATTGTTAATATTAAAATCAATATAAATTATCCTTATAGGTTCATAAAGTAAAATTCCTTGGGTCCAAGCTCTCATAATCTAAAATTTTAGTTCATCCTAAAAGTTTGGATGTGTACACGTCATGGAAGGAAGCACTAAATGTCTTTGAGATGTGAATATTTCTAGGACTTTAAGGATATTATCATTAATTCATTTATGAATTTTATAGAATATATTATCGTATAACTACATTTTTCAATAATATGTTCAAGTTTAAGTGGTCTAAAAAGTGTGATATTTCTTTTCTGGACCTAAAGAAGTTGTTTGACACTGCTCATATTTTTATCTTACGTTGAGTAGGTAATAGATTTTATTTTTATTATGATACCAATATAATTGGTCTAGAATGTGTACTCATGTAGGATCATCATGTTGTATCCAACAGTTCTTAGAAAATATATATTTATAAAAATAACTATCAAATATCCATCTTAAAATTGCCCATAGTAGTGCATGAATTAAAGTATTGGTGGAATTATGTATTTAGAAATAAATTTATGGCATACGGTGACCAAAAAATCATGTGGTATATATTTTCCTAACGTGATCTTAATTTAAGGTAACATTGGTGGTTTTAATAACTATATTAATTTTATTTTTAACACTTGTATTCACTTATAAAATGAAACGTTGATGTCAATTCCATCAATGGGAAGGCTTAGACTCAAAATGTACAGGAGGTTAATGAGGAATTGAGACTATGATATTTGATGGATATGATTACCCTAGATGTTATTGAGAATCAAGGTGGGATATTTCTATTTCTTACTATTTTAACATAATCCATTGTTGAGTCAGTTAAGGAATCCCATGTTTCCAACCATGATTATATCTTTATTCGATAAATACTTAATGGTGGGGTGAATCTCGATGAATGGTTTCTGGATTCCCACTCTTTATTCTTTTTACAAGGAAGGATTGTGGTTATTACTAGTATGAGTGAATAATTTATTAAGGAATATCATTCTTCTAGTTGGGATTTCATTCTATGGAATTATGGATATATTATGAAATTAATAAGAAATTTTGGTGGTCAAGAATGAAAAGGGGGATAGTTGGGTTTATTTCAAAATTCATTACATTACAAATGTGAATGTAGAGTGGAAGTGACTAATAGGTGAATTATTTCCACTTATGTTACTAATATGGAAGTATTATATGATCATAATTAATTTTCGTACTAGCTTTGTAAGATCATAGGAAAGCCTATATGTGGTTTGGGTGATCATGGACCACCTGACCAATATGCCTCACATTTTACCTATCATGGAATATTATCCTATAAAAAACATAAGAAAATTAAATGTCTGAGATATTATAAAACTTTATGGTCTATCAGTGAGAATTATTTTTTATCATGACTCACATCTCACTTCATATTTTTCGAGTCAAGTCTCACTTCAAGGTTTTTTATCATTAAACATTATGGTTTACTAGAGTTGATTTTTTAACTGATCCATTTTTATATTGGATCATATTATTCAAAAAAATATTTTTTATTTTAATGAATCTTTCATTGATCATAAATAATTTATGTATTTTTCTTAAAATAATAGTTATTGTTCATTAATTCAGATGTATCCTTCCGAAGAACTATATGGTACACATTATATTAATCTATGTATTTTAATAAGGACTGGTAAATCGTATTTGATAATTCCAAGAATAGTTTAAGAGATGACTGAGTAGGAGAAACTGATATATAAATGGTTTACACCCATTATAATTTTACAGAAATCATTATTGATTATAGGTGATGACCATTAAGATTAGGAACACTGATAATATATTTCTATATGTTTCTCCATGATTTGGTCACTAAAGGATGGGAAAGGAGGGAAAGAGAAATAATTAATTTGTTGGTTCATTGGAAATATAGGGGAATATAAGCTAAATTGCCTATATATTCATATTAGCAACTTATTTTTGTTATATGCATGATTTTTTCCATGTATGTCAAATGAGGAGATTTGTACAAGATATTTCTTATGTGATTTAGTACAATGATATAAAATGTATTAAAGGTTCTTACATAGAGAAATATATTTTTATCATAAATTGTGGTGAAAAAGATATGTGGGGAAAGTAAATATCACTATTACATGTATAAAAATTATGGAACAAATCGGGATGAAACCCAGAAGTGGGAGGATAATATTCAATCTCCATTGTGTAGGGAAGTCCCTAAAGAAGCTCAATAAAGACTCTAGAATATGAGAAGCCCAATGATTGGAATATTACAATTACCATTATAATTTGAGTTAGTATTTATTCCATTTATTTATCAGTTATTAATGATCTAAATTATAGAAAACATGATTTTAACGTGGTTTAAGGATAAATAGAGGGAATTGGAAAGGGGTGTTAAAGGGTATTGGTGCAGAAGAATCACTAGTTACCTAGAGGAAGGGTACTATTTACCCAGTGGTATCTATTGTGGAATTTAATAATTTTATATTTCTTTATCAGTACCTAGTGTACTTATACTGAGTACCTGATAGAGACTTGAGTGGGGGTTTGAAAAAACTAGATAAAATAGTGATTTTAATGTTTTAATTATCATTATTAAACTTATACTTTGTGATTTTCATGACACATATATTCATATAAATCCCTTAGATATTTCCCATCCATTATCTTCTCCCTCAAGGAAAGGATCTATGGAGAAAATAAAATAGTTGGGTTTATGCCCAATAATGTTTTTCATCAATTTATTAGGATAAATCATTAGAACTAGATGAATTTAACCCTAGAATATTAAAAGAGACGATTTTTCACCTATAATATATATATAATTTAAATAATAAAAATTACCATGATTTCATAATTCATTCATTTTTTGGAATTTAGTTTAATATATTATCATACCATAATTGCATCAAATAAACTGGCAAATAATCCATCTAGTTGTATACAGACGTGCTCTATGAATCTCAAAATGACACTATTAGATTTTTGAGTTCTCGCACATAGTATCCAAACATCTTCAATTATTTTATATAGACTCTAATAAGAGTCCTTCCAATATGGAATGTTTATTTATCCTATTCTATTGGTCGTGGGAGAGATGAGGATGATGATCAACTCTTATTCTTGAGGCCATTTTCTAGAGAGTTCTCCTTGATGTGGAGATAATTCTATTGAGTGAATAAATTAGTTAACACATTTTTTATAAACATGTAAATGATATTATTTGGGATATATAATTAGGGATAGATAATTAGTTACTACAAAAGGCATTAATTAATTAATTTATTATAATTTGACCCCATGTTTAATAATAATAATAATATTATTATTATATTTTTTGACATGTGTTAACCCACAAAAATTTAATATCAATTTCTAAATAAATCAATATTTATTAAAATTATATTAAATATATATATTTTTCATAAAACCCTTAACTATGTTGACCAGTCCTCCTCAGTATTTATCAAACATTGAATAATAAATATTTATTTAAATAAATAAGTATCCATTTTTTATTAATTTAATAATTAAATAAATATTATATTCACTCTCTGAAGAATAAATATTTATTATTATTAATCATGTAACTAATTAAGTATTAATTTAACTATTAAATAATTATTTGTTAACTTGATAGTAATAAATAAGAGATAAATAATTACTATATTTATCAATTACCAAATATCATTTATTTAATATTCAACTCACACACATATATATACTCTAAACTTGAATATACTAGGTGATTGAATTCAATCAACCTAAACTTGAATAATTATTATACCTCAGTATATAGAGTAATATTTATTCTATAATTAAATTGAAATAGACTTTAACTAAGATTCACGAAACACTTACATTGTGGCCCTTTAGTCCTATTTCATAGTAACATTACATGAGTTATCCTTATGTTTAACATTCGTATCTAACAATACATTATATTACCCATAAATAAATAAGTGAATATCATTATGAAAAGACACTTATATAGACACTTGTGTAATATAATCTCTTTGTCTCGATATCTCATCAAGTAAGTTGCGTACTTGTGTCATGAACTGATATTTTTGTCACAATTTTCATTGACTACCTGAAATAAACTCACTGATTAAACACAATATTCATATACTTAATCAAATATATATATTTCAATCAAATGTCTTGATATATATACTTTTAGTATAGAAAGGGGAAATTCCTCTTTTTACTTATTCAATTAATGTCACATCACCACATACATATATAATCATTATTTTCAAAAATAATTTCATGACGACACATTAATAATAATCTTAAGTATAATGACCAATACATATGTCTATATATAGGAATATCTAATAACACATATAACATATTAAATTTTAATAGGAGGTTTTGTCATCAAAACCTCATCTCTTGGAGATTACCAAGTGAAAAACTTCATGATCCTAATCCATATTCAATTACAAGAATACGACACCAAAATATTTAAAACACCATATTTATCCCATTAGAAACATTCCATTTATAATATATGAAATATTTTCCAAAATATTTTTATATTATTCCCATGTTCCCATTAAAGTGGGTAATTTTTTATAAACTTTTGATATGATAAATAATCATAGAACATTATAATAAAAATATTACACATAAGACTACTCATCATTTGATAATAAATTTATTAATATTCCACTCTTTGAATATTATTGTAATCAAGAGAACCAATACAATCGGTTCAATGAAGTAACCCCAAAATACTCCCACTTGGACTCCATCTGACTAATAACTAATTGATTATCCACATATGATTGACTTTATTTTGCTAAGGGATAGCTATAAATGATAGGCCTACAATATCCATTTTTTGTTTTCTTATAACATCAACTTTATCCTTCTAGTAAAATACAGCACGATGTGATTTAACTGGGTAATCATATTTTTTCATCCTCCCAACTTGACATATTAGCTCAAACCAAATCCTGGAAAAATATATTTCTATGTCACTTCTTAGGGTGCATCAGAAACCATAACACACTCATTCAATTTTTCTATGGAAAGTACATGCTAAAATAGTTTTGTCTTCTATATTATCTAAGAGTAATTATGATCTAGGATCAAAATGACATGGATGAAAAGTTATTTTATATATCTTTAATATGTAGTGTTACCATTTCATTAATGACCATAAACTTATCCATTTCTACTTTCTCAATTACTGTTGGATAGTTCCAATCGGAATCATGTGTACTTATCCTTGTTCTATTTGATATTCTCCCTCTAAAAATTACACATAAGAAATATCAAACCTCATTAGATATCATGGAATACAAGATATATTACAAAAAATTAATAAAAAATATGTATTATATTCATAAAATAATCTCCTATTTTGATTTCAAACATAAATTGATAGATATTTCATACCATGTGAAAACTGAAAAAATCTATTCTTCAATCTTTCAACCTTTTATTTTTTAATTCATATTCAATTTATATACTTTGACTTGGTCTAAGAAAGCTTATAGATAGATGTTTATTTATATTGTGTCATATAAATTGTTTTTATAATTTAATTAATTCATTGATAAATTATCCATTTTATTGATTAAATATAATATTAATCATATTTTTTCTAATTTTATCAACATAATTGTCTGGGAAAATAATGGTGATCCCCCTAACTTCTTATAGAAACCTAGAAAACATTCTATAAAAATATAGTATGATAATTATACTTTCATCATTATATAAATGGATTTTGAAACATGCATACCATATAAGAATAATTTTGTGAGAGAAAACCTTATGGTTTTTTTATATGTGCCACTTTTATAATGTTTCTTCCAAAGAAGGTGACATTAACGTCAAATTCCCCAATAATAAGATCATAAAATTTTGGTATGACTAGTAGAATTATTATTTTATTTATCATGATTACTATTATAATTTTTTCCATACTATATGTCTAAATTATTCATGAAACCATAAATAACCAATCAATCCTTATTAGTGTCTTCTTGCACATTCCGTGAATAGTTTATATTGAAAATCCACCAAAGTCTTTACAACAGTTAGAAAAAATACCAAATTATGGGACTTGTATTCAGTGCACGGAATCGATTTTATAATTTATATAAACTTTTAGATCTTATCATGTTTCCATTTACATATTCTATTTAGAATTCATTGTTATTTTTAAATAATATATCACAATTATTTGTTAATATAAAACCAACTATTTGGATTCAACTTTCATAAATAATAATTTTCTTCTAAAACACATCCTCCCACTAAAACTTATGGATTCTGGTGTTACTATTCCAAATAATGTGCACCTATATCCTTAACCTAATTAAATTCAATCATTCTCCCACTATCTCAAAAGAGTAGTGTTTCCCTCTTATAGAAACATTGTTTTTATAGATTAATACCTTTCTATTTTAGCTATATAAATATCTTATTTATCTATAGGATAACTTACTGGGATGCAGTTATATTTTTATTTCACGTATATTTATATCTAAATCCAACTTTTAATAAATATTTCTCATCAAACACATGAATCTGGGAGATAACAGATTTATTTCATATAATGATTTATATGACACAATTCATCTATATAGTTGACATAAGTCTAGTTGATAAACTGTTATTTTTGAAACATGTCTATAAAGGAATCATGGATGACTTACAATTTATATTAGACTCCTCATTTATACTCTTTATACTATCACTATGTCTTTAATGTATATAAAGTAACATTAGTTTTGGAGTAGCTCCACTAAAAATTTTGATTATCAATGAATAATTTATTAAGATATTCTAAAATTATACCACATAGGGAATATTTTACTTTTTACCAAGTGTATTTATTTCTCCATCAAATATTTGTAAACTTTTTTAAAGGAATTGTTCACATGATATTTTTTTAGAAACACTATAATTTGTGGGTATTACCTATACTTTAAAGGATTCATTATATAAAAATTAATATGTTAATGTTTGAAGTGATACATTAGATTTATATCTGTAAGGAGTGAAAACATCCTACTGAGTATATAACTAAAAATTTCATTAAATTTTAATTAACTAATAATTATCTAATCACAAATGGGTATAAGTCTTATATTTTATATTAATAATTTATTGGCTACTTTGGAAATTTTTTATTCATGTAAAAATGAGAAATTATTTAATAATAAAATACCATAAAAAATATATTCCAAACATGAGATAATGTCTCATTGTGTCCAACTAGACACCAAGAAAGATATTTTTTGTTGCTCAATAAAAAATAATAATTTAACTTGAATCTATCCTTTAAGAAATATTATGTCATGTCCTCTTCATAAATAACATAGGAATCTTCCATTTCTCAACTAATTATTGGTATCACCATATTTATTATAATATTTTTTAACTCACTTGGATAATGTATTTAATATAATCATATAATTTACATATTTTACAAAATACCAAATAAGTGAAACAGAAATATTATATGCAATGATGCATATACCTAAAATAGATACTATTGGTTACTTCTTATTCAATTCAATTTATTCCCTATTCCATAGAATTTTCTAGCCACATGATAATCATATATCTTCTTATTCAATACTCTTCCATTAAATCTTGTGTCTCTTTGAAGGGTTCTGTAATGGAACCATTGAAATAGACACATTCATGGGATTTTCAACCTATTCATTCCCTTTATTCAACATAAGGGATGATGAGTTATGTTTCTACCATCTCATATCTTCTTGATAAATCAGAGTCAAATGATTCATGAGAGGATTCTTTAGATATTTTTTCTTATAAAATTTGATAAATGTAAAGTATTTGGGTTTTAATGATAATAACCTAATATTAATGAAAATATTATTATCTACATTGAAGCCTAAATTTTATAACTAATAAATATAATTTATCATTATTAAGGAAAGATCACTACTTTGAAAAATGTCTTATATTTTATAGTGGTATATTGTTTTTATAATCTAATTTATATTAATACTCTCATTCTCTTTGTCATGTTTGAAAAGGTGAGTTTTCATGGTCCTATAATTCATATACTTATGTTTCATCATCATCTCTATGGACTTAAAAAGGATCATCATGTAACTAATATAAGAAGTATCCTCCATGAATACCTTATTGGTATATTTTTACATTTTTCACTTAGTGAGGTTGCTGATCAAGTATATGGGATTCCATCACATATAATATTTTTTCATATAGTAGTGAAGTGTATAAATGACAATAATAGTATAAAAAATATTTTTTGGTGAGAACGTGATCTATGTCTAAGAAGTTTCATAGTTTTCCTCGGGTTTTTCTTTCAATTTTATTTGATTTAAAATAATATTTTAGAACATTATCTCGATTTCTGAAATGTGATACAATAAATTTTATTTTATTAGTCTCCCACTATGTTATGAAATATAAAAATCCCTCTCCCTTGGAATCATAATATCCTATAACATGGACATTATAGTGGATATGATTCATATTCCCCTTATCATAACCTAGACAATGGTTATAAAAATTACTTGATGTTTTTTAGGTGGGGTTTATTAACAACTACATTAACTGGATGTTCCTTGATCCGTAGAGTGGACTGCTCATTCCTAAAATCCTTGACATGAATTTCCTCAACACTTACCACAAAATGGATTTAAATATACTATTTCTATTTCAATAAACACCAAATTTTTTAGTTTAACCCATTACCTTTTTTACAACTCGATGATAATTTAAAGTGTCGCCGATGATGGCTTTACCAACACATTAACTAGAATTTCATCTTAGGGAAAAATTTGAAAGATGATGTGTTACATAATATTTTCATGATGGATTTTATTATATTTATATATAAATATTCTTAATATAATTATTTTACAAGATTCTTAATATTATATTTATTTTATATAATCAATTTACCATGAATAATAAAAAAAATTAATAATCCATTTATTTTTTAATATTTTCTTGGTTTTCATTTAATTTAATTTATCCAATCACATTGAATTATCAAATAAATAGTAAATTTTATAAATAAATAAATAAATAAATAATGAATTGGAAAAATAGAATAAATTCTATTATAATCATGGGACTTTACTTCTGGATGGTTTATCGAGTAGATGATAAAACAGCCCTCAACCATAAGGGAATAACCCCTTGAGTTGGGATGGGCTCAAGTTGAAACATTCCACCTTAAAACTATGTATCCATTTTGTTGGATTCTCCCCGACTCAGTCTAGTATGGTACCCCCTATTTTATAGATCCTTCATTTACATATTCTTACTCCCTAATAGGTAAGGGGAAGAAAGGTTTTGTGGTGAAATATATGAAAAAAATGAAGACTCAAGATGATGACTAAAAATGTTGAAGATATTATACACATATCATAATATTTAATTTAATAATAAAAGTTGTTATAAAAATCTTGAAAAATGTAATAAAAATAAATGAAGTAAATATGTACATACGTCGTTCATGATCATTATTATCCATGTATTCAGCTACTAGACTTTTAAAATGGATGGTATTTATTTAGATATGTTATTTATTGTGTTAAATATCTTGAATTAATAAATTTATTGTCTGATAAATTATTTAATTAATCAATATTAATTATCCATCAAAAAATTCATTGAGATTACCATCCTCTATAATTTTAAATAAATTAATTAAATTTATAATTAATAAAATTACATGAAATGTAGTGGAGGCAGAACAACGTATACCCTTCTTCTTGTATTTAATCCCATTTGATGAGTATACCTATTAAAAAACATGTACCATAACATGAAATGGCTTGTGAATAATGTTGTGTATGGTCCTAGTATTGTATATTGTACTTATAAAAAATGTATTCCTACATGGCATGTTGGGATATATGGGTTGTGTTGTTTTGTTCTTCAAGTTTTTCAGTCTTTGTGACATGTAGGGACTACA
This sequence comes from Viscum album, assembly GCA_963277665.1. Taxonomy (NCBI): domain Eukaryota; kingdom Viridiplantae; phylum Streptophyta; class Magnoliopsida; order Santalales; family Viscaceae; genus Viscum; species Viscum album. Next base: position 325,066,490 of record OY728132.1, read on the forward strand.
AGACACACCTTGAATATATGTCTTGGGAAGAACTCATGATACATTTAATGTAAAAAATACTGTAAAATAACCATACACATCATGTATTTATAGAATATATGTGAGAAATAATCCATTATTAATTTAATTCCTCATGACTCATTGAAAATCATTCAATATATAATTCATATGGAAACCCCTATCACATAGTGTGTTCAACCAACTATATATCACGTATTTTAGTTTGTCTTCAATTAATTAATTATCTCCACATATTAACTCACACGACATGCCTATCTTCTAAAGATCCTAACACCAGTATCCCAGAGTTGGTACCTTACTTTATTACATTGTTATGATTACGAGGAATCTGTATCCCAAAGGACTGCACAGTTTAGTAGGTTGGAAAAACTATATTATATATATGAACTCTACATTACAACATGAAATGAAATAAAATAGAGAAATTTTGTTTGAATCACACATAGACTCCACGATTATCCGTACATGTCTTTTATAATAATCATTTTTGCAACCTACAGAAAAATAAAACATAAGAAATGGGAGATCTCAAATGTTCAATAAGGGTAACCAATTTAACGGAGATTTCATAAATTAACATAAACAATAAGGAATGATGAATAACTAAAAAAACATTCCAATAAAATATAATTTTGAGCTCAAAATAGTAGGAATATAATATGATGGAATAATTCTATAATAAAACTTATCCATAGATATTCTACTAGTTTAATAATCACAGGAACTATCAATTACTAGTTTTGTAGTGAGGGAAATCCATAAAGATGGATATATAAAACATATATTATAAATATAAACATTACATTACAACATGAAATGAAATAAAACACGTCAATTTAATTTGAATCAAAAATTAACTCCAAGATTATCCCAACATGTCATTCATAATAATCAATTTTTCATCATAGGAAAAAATAAAAAATATGAAATGGGTGAGCTCAAATGCTCAGTAATGGTAACCAATACAGCGAAAGCTTTGATAAATTGACATAAATAATAAGTCATGATGAATAACTCAAAAAATTCCAATAAAACATAATTTTGAGCTCAAAATAGTAGGAATATAATATGATGGAATAATTCTGCAATAAAACATATCTATGTATATTATACTAGTCATATAATTACATGAAATATCAATTACTAGTTTCATAGTGAGGAAAATCCATAACAATGGATATATAAAACATAGATTCAATGATTTATTCCAAGAATATATTATATTCAAGGCTTCGTTACAAGAAACTATTATTGTCTAGGCTTCATTCCTAGAAAAAATTATTGTAAAGGCTTCATTACATGAATATATTATTTTCAAGGCTTCATGCCAAGAATCTATTATTATCAAGGCTTCATGCCAAGGATCTAACAAACTGGTAAGGCCTCTACCAAAAACCATATCTAGTTTTCTCCTGATTCCTACCAATTCACTAAGGGATTATATAGGTCCCCACCTAAAACATATTAAGTACAATGAATTCCTCATATCAAAGGGGTGAAACATAATCAACATATACATTCATATTGAAAAACTTAAATACGAAATTGGAATATTTTTACTACAACCCATGAATGGTGTCATATTAGCACATACACAGTCAAAATGGTCATAAACCCTTCAAAAAAATATTTTATATTATATCATAATAGATAAACCTAAATTAATTACAAGATTAAATAAAGGTTGTTTACATAGATGAAGATATTTTCAAATGACACAATTGAGAAATTCTTTAGCAAATAATCATAAAACATTCCAAAGTGTCCCATACAACTTTGAAACATTCAACTAATAATCCCATTAAAGATCATTAGAAAAATGAGACTCTTGATATGATATATAAAAGTCTATTACATACACCACACAAAATGAATAATTGGTTAATAATAAATATATCTCACAAAAGTAAAAGTGAGATAAGAAAACCCATTTTTACTTTTAAGGGAAGAGTTCTTTTGGAAAATCATTATTATTTTTCATAAAATGAGATTGTAAAAAAATTATATCCCAAAATTTAATATTTAATGAAAATTAAGTTATATTTGAGGCCTAATTTATGTCCCACTAAATTGAAATCATTTAAAAATAGTTTTTATGAAACATAAGAAATAAAATATTTTAGTGTGGTTTAAGGAAAATATTAAGAAGATTCTAAAGAAGAAAGGCATGTTTATTTTCATAAAATAATAAATGAATCAACATAGTTTATAATGATTAAAATTTTTTATTTTAGAAAAACAATGGTGGCTTCAATTTTATTATACAGTGAACTTGGAAATGGGTAAAAATTTAGGAAGTTCCCTTTAATCAGGCTTGTTTATCAGGAATAATTTAGAAGGGAACCATTTTAAAACATGTATATCCCTATAAAATAAGAATGATATGATTTGGATATATGAGTTTGGAATATATAAATAGAATTTAGAATAAATATACAAAATAATAAAGAATAATTACACTTGAGTAAAGGTATAGAAAGAGTAACCTAAAGGAAACACGAGGGGTTTAGGTGGAATCCCTTACCACATTGCAATTAATCGAATCATATGACCCGAAATTAACAATCCTAAAATGATACATTTTATAACATGAAAATAAATAGATTCATTTTATAATACATCAATGGAATGTATACATACACCATATGTAATAAATTGTGTTGAATGAAGAATATCTCTCAAAAATGGAAGTGAGATTAGAAAACCCTTACCTTATATCTGAATGTGTTCTGAACTTAACATTAATATCTTGAATAATAAAACTATATCTATTAATTAATTAATTAAAATACTTTTATACACTTATTTGATTTATAATAATTTTATTAAATTATTTTATGGCGTTTTAAGAGTTATAAGATTCAATTTTTTTGCTCGAGAGTGCTCATTTTTTTGGTTTTCAGGATCAGTATACTTATATATGAGTATGGAAGTTCATGAAATAATGGTATGATTCTTTATGATTGAATTTATATTATATTAATTAACATAATGAAGTTTAAATGGTTATATTTGTCATTTGATTATATGGTATGAGGACGAATCATTAGATAAGATATTTAGTGATAATTTTTTACATTATTACAGTAGTTATAGATCATAACGAGCTCATTTTGTTTTATTGTTTAGTATTATGTAAATATATTACTTCAAGAACATAATAAAGGTGTTATTAATTATATTATAGTCTGGTTTAATGATAATTTTTTTTAATTTATATCCTTTAAGGTGAAATTGAAGAAAAAAAAATCATGGTGTGAGGATAAGAGGTTGTGAGTATTGGGGGGAATATTGGGTATAAATTGTGGGAGAGTATTGGGGGAGAGTATTGGGGATAATATTGGGGGGAATATTGGGTATAAATTGTCGGAGAGTATTGGGGGAGAGTATTGGGGAGAGTATTGGGGGGAATATTGGGTATAAATTTTATACCTCTCAAATATTTTATGGTGTGAGGATAAGAGGTGGTGAGTGGTGGTATTTATATTGGAGGAGATGGGTGATTTCTCGTTATTTTATTCATTATTTTATAATTTTCTCAAGACAAAAAATAGGGTTGATTATTATGACTAATTATAGTAATAAATTAATGTTAGTTCGAACCAATTGTGTTTAAATCATTCATGATGTTTTTAATAGTGTATTTAACTTATAATTTATAAATACCGTAAATTAATATATTTTACTATTCACCACAAATTCAACTATTTTTAAAAAATTCCAAAAATTCAGCCTAGCTATTTTTCAATGTGTAGAATCCAAAAAAATACATTTCATTTTAATAATTTCCTATATATGAGAATTTTAATTTTTAATTAAAACCATCATTTACTCAAAAAATATAGATTTTAAATCTATAACTGATTTTATAATGCTTTCAAAACCTAACTATGGTCTCATAAAATTATAATAAGACAAAAAAAATATTGATTTATGAATAAATTTTATGAAAATTTATTTTATTTTAAATAATTAAATTAAATATAAAATTGTAATTAAATATTTATGACTCACAAAAATACTAGCACTCAAATTTTTTTAAAATAATCATTAACCTATATGATGATATAATTATATCATACTTTCAATTATAATATGCCTAAATTTTATATATACTTTAATCGGTGAGGTTACTATTCATTTGGTTGGTTTATTATTCATGAGGGTCATATTACTATTCATAAGGGTAATATTACTATTCAAAAGAGTCAAGTTAATATTAACCAAAATATTAATTTGATCCTCTCAGAATCTAACTATCTTACTGATCACAATTTTGTGTGTTAATTTTTTTAAATTCAATACAAAAATGTGGAAAAATTATGTTCAATGTCTTGGTTATAAATATCGTGTTTAAAAAAGAGTTGTTTCATAATGATTCAATGTTGTGTGAATTACATTCTATATAAAATTTATTTGTAAATCCTTAGTGTGATACATTCTCCCATATTTCAATAAACTGTGTCCTCACAATTTTATATTCTAATTTGAAAAATATAGGTCGATTTTTGAAAATTCTCTTATGTGACACCCACCTCGAACCGAAGGGTTATTGAATATCCTCTTAATGAGAGAGAAAGTGGAAATTCCAAGGTCACAAAAATATTTGGCTTTTGAATAGGATAACATTAGTGTGAGGTGAAAACATAGCCATAGAAGAGAAATATAACCCTCATGTTTTGATGGAGAGTGATAGTGAATATGGTCATTAAAAAATAAAACATCAGAAAATGTCAAATCTATGTTTAGATAAAAGAAAATTATTTTCATAGAATGAAAACTAATCGGATGTTGTTTTTTCTCCAAAATCTGTTTCCTAGAGTTGAGGGTTTCTTTTACTATCCATAGAAGAACTTTAGAAAATAAAATTACTTGATGTTACAATATCATCTTTTTATTGGTATTCAACCTATCTCCACTTCATTTATTAAACCAAAATATGTATATTCAAGATTAATTTTTATACTTGCAGAACTTTGATCAATGAATCTGTAAGTCATTCTTTCATCATTTAAATTTTTACTGTACCAAAAAGGTTGAAATAGGTTACCCAAAATCATAATTTAGTCTTAATCCATTCCTTATGTAGTTAACCTTAAGACTCTTCCCAATTATGTAAATCTAAAATTTAATGTCCCAAGATTTAGAAAAAAGGACCCTTTACATCAAATTTTCTTTAAAATAACATAATGTATCTCTTCTTGTCCCATACCAAACTTATGAACACATTGATTACCTTTAAACCATTATAAAACATGAATACTTCCAATTCCTCAAATAAGTACTGCAGTGCAACATAATTCTAAAAAATTCAAATACTTGAATTATTTCATTTCAATTATAGTGACCACATAAGATTAGCCTTGATAACTTTTATTCTTTTGGGGTATATTCCATTGGTGCGTAGGTAATTCATTTTCATAGTGCCCCATGGCCTTACAGTTGAAGCTTTAGACATTAGAAAATTCTTTCCTTCCCTTGAAATATTGATCATGGTGTCCTTCTATGCCACACATAAAACAAAATCCTTTTACTTCTAATCATATACCAAGGTGTTTCGGTCCCCAAGTATCACATGTTATAAAATCCATCTTTCCCTTCTTCCCTTTATCCGTATTTTTCATTGCCATCATCTTTTTATCATTTATACCTTCAGAACCTTAAGACTAATATAATTCGTTATATTTCTTGATATCATAAGATACTGTATCCTAATATTATTAGTATTTTTGTTAGACTAATTTGGTTCATAGAATTGGATTAATACCATAAAAGAGACGGTCAGTATTGCACCATGGATTACGTACGTAGTTCATGGAATCCCTTACTATCCTTGTAAATTTGGCTTCATATTTGGAAATATTATCTTCCTCCTTTTACCTCAAATTCAAGATTTACCTTTCCATATCCACTCTTTGTTCACCAGGAAAGTATTTTTTTTAAATTTTTTCTTAAAATCCCTCCATTCCATAACAGAAATTTCATCCTCCTCCTTTGTGTTTTGGATTAGTGACAACCATTTATGGGTGTTATTTTCACACAATGTGGTCTAACATTTGACCACCACGTTGTGGATCAAGATGCTCTATATGGGTAAGGTTATTTATCATAACTTGAGTCAGCTATCCCAGTATAGTTATAAGTTTCCCAGCACCAATTTCAACTCCAACATCTATATCATTATCTTCCATATGAGGGTCATCCCTACATGGAATATGATCTATAATATGGTTTCCATTCCTTCTACTAGGAGCTATATCTAATTAATGGAATACACTAGATTAGGTTATTAATTTTAATTTATAATCTCAAAATAGAAAAACTCTTAACATAAATTTAATTTTTTTCATGGCTAATCTAATAATCATAATTTTTTTTTCCTTGGGTACATATTTTCTTTTAAATCCTTCATAATGGTTTGTAAATAAAATGTGACTTATCCTATTCATATCCCATAAGATTATAAAACGAGTTGTGCAGTAAGTCTTATTGTCATGTGCTAGGCTACCTCGACTCAAGCATGGGACACCATGTTAGAGTTTATAACCCTAGGTATATCTATGCTAGAACTACATCCACTTGTAGAATCTAGACCATGATTTATTTCTAAGAGGTTCCATATAATCTCTACCTTATCAAAATTCTTGGATGTTCTTATATTATTATCCTCAAAATCTATGTCAGGTTTATGTTCCCTAATATATGTTTTCTATATCAAGTTTCCAAGGTTTCTACTAAACTTCCTCCAATACCAACTATAAATTCCCTAACGCAAGTAACCTAGAGTCGGTACCTTTCTTTATTTCATTGGTATGATTACAAGGAAGTTGTATCCCTAATCACCAAATAGTTTAGTAGTTTTAGAAAACCAGATTACATTTATGAGATTTAGAGTACAACATGAAATAAAATACAATGTATAAATTTCTTTTGAATCACTCATAGACTACTATATTATCACAAAAATTCATTCATAATAATCATCTTCGCATACTGGAAAAAAATAAAACATAATAAATGGGTGAGGTCAAATTCTCAGTAAGGGTAAGCAATACATCAGAAGATTCCATTAATTAACATAAACAATAAGCCATGTTGAATAACTAAAAACACAAGCCATTAAAAAAAATTTGTGAATAAAATGGTAGTAATATAATCTGACTGAATAATTCCACATTAATATTTTAAAACGGATATTCTACTAGTTGAATAACCACAAGTAATATCAATTACTAGTTTCATAGTAGGGAAAATCCATTATAGTGGATATATCAAACATAGCTTCAAGAAATCATGCCAAGAATCTATTATTTCCATGGATTCATGCTGAGAATCTATTATTTTCTAGGATTCATTCCAAGAATCAATTATCATCAAGCCTTCATTATAATAATATATAATTTTCTATTCATCATGTTATAAATATAATAAATGGGTACTCCCTCAGCCAAAACCATATCTAGATTGTCTTATGGGACCTACCGATGCACTGAGGGGATATAGTGGGCAGTACCTGACACATACTATCTTTAATGTACTCCATATATTAAATGGGTGAAACATAATCAACATATATATTCATATTGAAAAACTAGCATATGAAATGAAAATACTTTAACTATAACCCATGAATGGTATCATAATAGAACATCCACAGACAAAATGGTTATAAAAACGTCAACAACATATGGTAGATGGTATCATTATAGACACACCTCAATGAGAAAAAAGATTCAAAAAAGGGTGTTTACATATATGAAGATACTTTTAAATGTGTCCATTGAAAAATTCTTGAGGAAATAATCATTAAAAATTCAAAAGTGTCCCATACCAGTTTTAAAAATTCAAATCATAATCATGTAAATTATTATGATAATAAAGAGACACTCTATATGATAAATCAAAGGTCATTATATACACCACACACAAGGAATAAGTGGTTAATAAGTCATATATCTCACAGAACTAAAAGAGAGATGAGAAAATACCTTTTTTACATTGGATGAAAGATTTCATTTGGAAAATCATTATTATTTTTCAGAAAATCATATTGTAAAAATTTATGTACCAGAAAATAAAATTTATGAAAAATTAAATTATATTTGATTTATAATTGATCTCCCACTAATGCGAAATCTTCTAAAAATAGTTTTTAAGAAACATTAAAAAGAAAACATTTTAGTACAGTATAAGGAAAATATTAAAGGCATTTAAAAATGGAAAGGCTTGTTTGTTTTCCTAAAACTATAAATGAACCAAGATAGTTTTTAGTGATATTTTTTTTTTATTTTATGTAAATAATGATGACTTAAAATAGATTATATTATTCACTTGAAGATGGGTAACAATTCGTGAAGTTCCCTTTAATCGTGCTTATTTATCAAGAAGCATTGAGAAGGGAACCATGTTAAAACCTATATATCCATATAAAAAAAGATTATATGACCTAGATATATGATTTTGGATCATATATACAGAATATAGAATAAATAGACCAAAATAAGCATTAAATTAGAGTAAAGGTAGAGAAAGAGTAACCCAAAGGAAAGACAGGGGTTCGTGTAGAATCCCTTCCCACTTTGTAATGAATCAAATAATATGCCCCAAAATTAATAATAAAAAATGATGCATAGAATAAAAAAATATATATTACTGATATTATACATCAATTGGAAGTATACATACACCCTACATAATAAATAGTGGTGAATAAGGAATATCTCACAAAAATGGAAGTGGGATGAGATAACTCTTACCTTATGTTTAAATGTGTTCTGCAATTGGACTTAATGTCATGGATAATAATGATAAATCAATTAATTAATTAATTGAGAAACTTTTATATGGTTATTTTATTTATTAAAATGTTATAATTTTTTTTTTGTTTTTTTAAGAGTTATAAGATACGATTTTATTGCTCGGGGTGCTCATTTCCTTAGTTTTCATGATCAGTATACTTCTATATGAGTGTGGAAGTTCATGTGGAAAGGGTATAATTATAAAGAACTGAATTAATATTATATTAATGAGAATATATAAGTGTGAATTTTTATATATATCATTTGTTTATATGGTATTAGTATTAATCATTAGATAAGACATTTATTGATAAATGTTTATATTATTACGACACTTATTGATCATAACGAACTCATTTTGTTTTATCATGAAGTATAATGTAAATATGTTAAAAAATATTGTAATGATGGTTTAAATAAATATATTATAGTCTTATTTAAACATATAATGGTTTCATTTTCGGAAATGGAAGAGAAATTGACGAACTAAAATTCGTCTTTCATGAAGGTTGTAAATCAAAACCACTCAGATGATGATTTTTTTAAATTAAATAGAGAGAGAGAAAAAAGTTTGATGAAGGATATTCCATTAATGATATCATTATAGTATATATATGATATTTTATTTGTCCTGATCAGTTTTATAGTGGAGGTGAGGATATAATAATAAAATAGGATAACTTGAAAAGAAATTAAAAGGAAAAGGAAGAGGATTTTACCTCTTGAATACTCATCCTTAAGAACATCCTTAATGGGATTTGTTTTGGTATTTTGATGAGAACAAGTGCTCGTAGACATTGGGGAGAGAATTGAGGATAATATTGGGAAGATTTATTTCAAGTCTCAAAGCTTGGAAGGTGTGTTGAGAAGTGGTTTTGAGAGGTGGTATTTATAGTGGAGGAGAAGGGTGATTTCTCATTATTTTATTCATTATTTTATTATTTTTATAAAGATAAAAAATAGTGTTTATTATTGTGAATAATTACTGTAATATGTTCATGTTTTTCCTAACCAAGGGAGATTATATCATTCATGATGTTAGTAAATGTTTCATTGACTTATAATGTATAAATACTGTAAATTACAATAATGTACTAATCACAAAAATGTAACTATTATAGAAAAAAAACAATAAATTCCCCCTAACCATTTTTCAATATGTAGAATCAAAAAATGAACTCAATTTTGTGAAAATGATTTTCTAAATATTAGAAACTTAATTTTTAATTTAAACCATCATTTACTCAAATAATATATATTTTAAATCTATAACAGATTTTATGAAACCTTCAAAAATTAACTAAGGTGTCATAAAATTATCATAAGAGAAAAAACATATATTTATGAATACATTTTATGAAAATTAATTTTCTTTTAATTTTTTTTATTAATTATAAAATTGTAATTAAATATTTATGATAGATAAAAATACCAACTCTTAATTAATATAGATTAAAATAATCATTTACCTATATTATAATATAATTATATCATACTTTCAATTATAAGATGCCTAACTTTTATTTATACATACATGGGTGAGGTTAATATTCATATTTCTGTTTTACTATTCTTAAGGGTCATATTACTATTCATAAGGGTAACATGACTATTCAAAATGGTCATGTTACTATTCACCCAAAAGTTTTTTGATGTTATTAGACTCTAAATATCTTACTGATCACAACTATTCATATCCATTTTCTAAAATTCAATTCACTAAAGTTGAAAATTTAGGTTTAATATCATGGGTATAACTATCTTGTTTAAAAACAGTGTTGTCTAGCAGAGACTCAGTGTTGTGTGCATTTCATTATATAAGAAATTTATTTGTAAATATTTAGGGTGTTACATATCTAGATATGCATCATGGATTAGTTGGCTTGAATTTAACATCTTGTACAACCAGCTACACGGTAAGTGATTCATTATTAGCCACTCGTAGAATACACCTAAGGGCTAGATATACATATCACATGTGTTGTTATATGTAACATGGTGTGTACATCCCACTAAATGGGGTGTACTATATGTGATGTAATTTTTTAGATATAAATCAATAAATGGTGTGTATTAATTTCATTTTGTGTTCTTTGACCACATGACTTTTTGAATTCTTGGGAGGTCATGTGGGGTTACAAGATATATACACCAGCTACACTCTGTGTATGCCTATTAAATTGGATGTCAACTGGTAGTAAATATACAGTGTGTAATGACACCACATACTAAACTCCCACACAACATGTTTTTATTACCAGGGATCATCCCATTGTGGTGAGCATGGGTACATGACATGTAATTTTTCAGTTAGATATCAAGTTACCATGTTTATCAGCTAAATTTATTGAAACCTCTATATAGGATTATTGAGTATTCATCATCTGCTCATGGCATGTTTTGGGTCATATGAAACTAAATAATCATATTTCCTTGAATTTTGTATTAATGAAAAATACTAGAAATTAAATCTTTCAATCAAATTTGTAATTGATAAAAAAATAATATATAATTATAAATTATTATATGATCACTAATGATATAACTTGAAGGTTATGTGGTGTATTAGAAGAAGTTGGGCCATAACCAACAATTTTTTCATCAATTTCTATGGATAAATCATCAAAAATTGGATAAATGAAACCCAAAGTTTTTTTTGAAGAGAAGACATTTTCACATATAATTTATAATTAATTTATGTAATATGAATTATCTCAAATTGATAGTTTTTTCAATCATTAATGAATTATGTTGAAACTCTTCTCATATTATCATTATGTTTAACATTCTGAAGCATAATTCCCCTAGAGGTATCTATACATGATCTGTGAATCATGAAACATCTCAATTGAAACATCATGGGCTAGTGCGAAGGACCTAATCATCTTCTGTCATTCAACATTGATTTCAAAAATAATCTTTTTGGTCTAGAAGTACTCTTTCTATTATCCACATGGATTGGAGAGGGATTGGGAGGATGGTTCATTCTCATTCTTGAGATATTTCTTCAGAGTTCTTTCCATGGTATGTATAGAATTATCCTAGGAGAATATATTGTGTAAAAAATTCTCTTTACCCCATAAATGGTAAAAGTTGGGTTACATACTTGTGGTAAGATAATTAGTTATCACACATAGGCCCTTAAATAATATCATTTTTCAAATTAAACCCCACATGTTAGAATAATACTAATATTATAATTATTATATCTCATTACATTTAGTAACTTGTAAATATTTATAAATAATTTATTAAGAACATAAATATTTATTTATATGATATTAAATAAAATATATCATTTCTATCAGACACTTAACGTAGCCCATCAACCATCCTTATCTAGCCTTAAATAAATTTTTTTAATTTAAATCAATAAATATTCATCTATAATTTTTTTAAAAAAATATTATATTCACTATATCATGATTAAATATTTATCATTACTATTCATGTAACTAAATAAATAACTATTTACCAAATAAATATTTATTTCATATCTTATTAATAATAACAAAGAGATAAATAAATATTATTTTTTCTTACTAGAAAATAATATTAATTTAATTTTCACCTCATGTATAAATTATAAACTATGATTTTGATTAGTGATTGGATTTCATTGATCAACATAACCCAAATATTTATTATACCTTGTCCAAAATAATAATATTTATTTTAATATTAAACTAAAATAAAATTTAACTAAGATTTAAAAACACTTAGTGTGTGTCCCTTAAAGACTTTTTCTCCGTGGTATTAGAAATGATCTCTTAAATTCCAAGATTAGAATCTAACAAAAGGTCAACGAATCCATAAATAATGAATTCAATGTCGCAATGAAAACAATATCATATAGACACTTACTATGTAATATAAATAACTTTCCTTCATATATCACAAAGTAGGTTGTGTACTTGTGTCATCAGCCTATATTCTTGATATATATTTATTTAAAAAGATGAAATAATATAATTGATAAAATTCCATGGACAAGGGAATTATCAAATAGTTCCATTTCAATCAAAGCTAATGATATGTCAACTTCTATCCTGGTATGGGAAAATCATTTCTTATCTTATTCAATTAATGTAATATCCCTTATGACACACCCAATGTATCCTACTTCACTATGATCATATGTCATCAATGTTTTTGAAATTAAATTCAGGAATAAAATAATAATAATATCAAATCTATGGATTAAAAAAATATCTATAGATAGAAATAACAAAGAAAACATATAATATATGGAATTTATATTGTTGGGTTTTTCCTTATAATATTTACTCTTTGATTTTACCAAGTGTTATACTTCATGATTTTAATCCCCATATACTTATGATCATATTTAACCTAATAATCGACACATAATCTATGTGCTGTTAGATAGATATCATATAAACTATATAAAATATGTTTTAGAATAATTTTACATCATTTACATGTTATAATTATAGTTAGTAATTGGTATAACCATTGGATGAAAAGAATAATCTAGAGAAATTATCACATTAATATTACACATATTAGTACTTTTCATGTGATAATATATTTATTAATATTGAAGTATTTGAATATTCTGGTGATGAAAATCACAAATTCAGTTGGTTAAAGGGGACCAACTCCAATATCAACTGGATCCCTCCTCCAATATTAGTATTTATTTTTTCTATGCTACTATGGTCATGTGTTTTTATGGAGTCAAACTTATTATAACCACTCCTTATATTTATATCCTACTATTATTTGAGTAGTGGATCATATCATTAAATACCCATTCATAAATGTTTCAAATTTGTATCATTTCTATTGATATTTCTTCAATAAATATGTGGAAGGAGCCCATATTTGTTGATCTTGATGGAAATCTGCCTCTTTTTTCTCTAAATTTTTAATTTTTTCAAATATAGTGATAAAATACCTAAACCAATATTCTTATGTTTCTAAAATCATTTATGGTGGTGGTATACTTTCTTTTTATAACATAGGGATTAGGATCAAAACAGTATTTGGTAAGTTACCCTTTCAATCTCATATATTATTGAAGTATATAGGTTGGAAGTAGCTTGTGGATGAGTTAAATTAAACCCAAATGGAATTTTTATATAAAAAATTTATTTTGACTATAAATTTCAATATGAATTTGGTTTGATTGAGTTGATTATCCCCATACTACTACTTATTTATTATTATTAATTATGAAAAATAGACATGTTTTCCCATATTACTAGTCATATCATTTTTGGAATGGAATTCTTGATGATAGTGATTATAATTACTTCTATTTAAAAGTGTTCAATTTTTCATAACATTATAGGTAAGTAGAAAGGTAGTGACATCAGATTATATTGGTGTTTTTAGGGAACTTTATATGTAATTCCCCTTCCCCATATGGGAATGTATACTGGAAAATGATTTATTTTTCCCTTTATTATATTAATTTTCCTCAAAATCATAACTAATTATCTTAGTTATTATGTAAAAGAAAAGGTTAATATTCTACTATAGAAAAAAGTTTTTAATTCACCAGAAAAAAATAAAATCAAGGCTTGAAAAGGTTATTTTCAGTTTCCACTAATGATTTTCTCTTATACGCAAACTAACATTAAATATATATTAGTTTATTTATTTACATTTCTTACCTAATATAATAAGCGTTGTTTTATTTACAGTACTTATTTAGTTTATATTTCTAATGCATGCATTGTATTTTATGATTGAATGATAGGGGTAGGGTTGTGAACTCTTACTAGGCAGGTTATGCACACAACCTAATCATTTTATATTAGGATAAATATGGACCTTGGTATCAGTGATCAAGGTAAGGGAAAAACACCAAGTCAAAAGGATTATTAGGAGATGGAGAAAAGATTTGACGTGATTTTTAGAGTTTATGGTTGTTATTTTGATTAGTAATCTTGTGTTGTATTTTCTTCTTTTTTAGATTATATATTTTAATATGTTAATGTTATGCATAACTAGTGGTTTGTTTTTATATTTATATTATCATTACATTGAGTTTTTAAACATGTTGTTTATTTTTTCATATTAATATATATACACCAAGTACCCTCGGATGCACAAGTTTAATTTTTTTGAATGTCCTTCATACATATGGGTAATAGTAGTTTTCCATAAAAATTTATTTATAAGCTAAATTAAATCCAAAATAGGTAAAATAACATCACATATCATTTATGTTATCCCCCAGTGATTACGCCACCCATTGGTGATTGGGAATTGTATGTAACGACCCTAAATTCTATCAATGGCAATTCACTTCTTATAATCTTGCCATATAGGATAAATCATATAAAATCACATAGAGGACATGATAAAAACTTTATAATTTAATAATGGATGGAATAAGAGGTATTTCATAAAGTTAAGGAACCTATACCAATGGAATAGTAACTCAACCACTAGAATAAAAATGTGACCATTTGGAATATTAATCTATCGAATTGAATATTAACCTCATCTATGAGAGTATAAATAAAATTTAGTCATATTATAAAATATAATATGATATAAATATATCATAGTATAAATAATTAAATATTTAAAAAATTATTTATTAAGTTTAGTATTTCCAAAAAAACATAATTTTTTATTTATAATATTATAATTAATATAATTATGTAAAATAAAATTTATTTTCATAAAATAGATTCACAAATTGTTATTTTATTTTCTTACGATTATAGGATTATTTTATAAGACCTTAATTAATTTTTCAAAGTTTTATAAAATCAGTTATAATTTTAAAACATGTATTTTTTGAGTGAATGATTATTTTAATTAAAAATTGAATTTCTCATATCTAGATCATTATTTCCCTAAATATGAGTTCATTTTGGAATTTTATACGTTGAAAAAGTTCGAGTGAATTTTTTCAATTTTTATGAAATACATGATTTTTTAGTGAATAGTAAAATTCTGTAATTATGGTGTATATACATTATAAATTAAAGAAAATATTACTTGAGATAGGGATGATGTAAGCAACATAATCTAGAAATTCCCTTCATTATTAAAAATTTATAATGATAATTTTGAAACTAATCATAGTCTTGATCCAAAATAATAAAATAATGAATAGAATAACGAGAAAACAACCCTATCCTCCCCTATAAATACCATAGTAATGGAAAGTTAAATAATACCAATGGTTTAAAAGAATTAGTATTGAAGAAAAAATCATTGCTATACAATATACCAATGGTTTGGAAAACTGTTTGTAAGTCCGGTGTAGGGATAGATATATACCAACAGTTTCTAAATAAACATTGGTATATGCTGTAAAAAATCATAGCTTCCCAATGGTTACCTAGAACCATTGGAAAAAATATATACCAATGGTTTAAAACTGTTGTTTTACAAAGAATTCAATGTTTTAACAATGGGTTTGAACCTTTGGTATAGTTTTTTTCCAAATGATTGCAGCGAACTGTTGGTATAATGCAGAGGTCCTTCGATATACCCAAGCTTTTGTCTGTGTTTCAATAAATTTCACCCCTATACCAAATGTTATAAACCATTGTAATAGTATTAAAATTTCTTTTAGTAGTATACGAATAGTTATAAACCATTGGTAAATCCTTCACCCAGATTACATAGCATCATGCCGAACCCAACACCCATACATGCAGAAATCAATACACCTACAGGAAGCCTATGCACCAAGGCCAATACACCACATATAATCCAATATCACCTACACACAGAATCCATAATTACATACACCAGACTCTAATACACATGAAGCAAATCAAATACACCAAGCGACACAAACCAACACACCTACACATAGAATCCAATATTGCATACACTAGACTCCAACATTGCATACATTGTGAAAATAACATTCCATATTCACCAGAAGATAAATCTTTTAAATACTCTTCCTAGTCCTATTAGTTCAATTCCATACCCTTGCCTTCCACATTACTAAATACTGAAACCAGGTAACAGTTGAATGTTTTCTCATTAGTCTTCCATCCAATATCAAATTCAGATTCTTGGTAATTTTGTCAGATAAGTAACTATAACCAAGAATTGATACCGCATTTTTGGCTCAGGTGGAGAATATCAATTTTTGGAAGTTATATATTACAATTGGTAAAACTATAGATATTCAGTATTTGAGACTGGGTAGTCGAGGCACTACATCCATCACTCTAATACACCCCTACTTCCAGTTTGGTCAACTCATTTTTCTTTCAAAAGCACTTCCATTTAATTAAAATGAACATGAATAAAATAATGCATGCTATAAAAGAAAAATACAAAATTGGAAAAAATTTGGTTTAAATGATAGTAATATTTTTTTTGGGGGGCTCTCCATTGGGGCTGTCTGGGGGTGGGGCTGTCCAGGGGGTAGGGGGTTGTCCAGGGGTAGGTGGTGTCCAGGGGGTGGGGTGGGGTCTAGGTGGGGTGGGGGATGTACAAGGGATAAGGAGTGACATGAAGGTGGGGTGGTGTCTAGGGGGTGGGGGTATCTAGGGGCTGGGGTGGTGTCCAGGTGGGGTGGGGGATGTCCAAGGGGTAAGGGGTGTCATAGAGGTGGTGTGGTGTCTAGGGGGTGGGGGTGTCCAGGGGTTGGTGACGCCCAGGGGGTTGGGGGATTTCCACAGGGGTAGGGGTGTCCAGGGGGATGGGGGTGTATAGGGGGGTTGTCTAGGGTGGGGGTGTCCATGGGGGTGTCCAGGGGGTGGGGTAGTGTCCAGGGTGTTGGGGGACTCTCCAGAGGGTGGGGGTGTCCAGGGGGTGGGGTGGTATCCATGGGTTGGGGCGGTCCAGGGGGTTGGGGGAAGTCCAAGGGGGGTGGGGGTGGCTGTCCATGGGGGTGGGGTGTCCAGGGGGTGGGGGTGTCCAGGTGGTGGGGTGGTGTCAAGGAGGGGTGGGGCCATCTAGGGGGTTGGGGGTGTCCTTTGGTCTATCCATGGAGGTATCCAAGGGGTGGGTGGGGGGGGGGGGCTTTCCAAGGTGGTGGTAGGGGGTTGTCCATGGGTGTGTCCATGGGGTGGGGAGGTTTCTAGTGGTGGGGGTGTCTAGGGGTGGGGGTGTCTAGAGGTGGGGTGGTGTCCAGGGGGTGTGGGGGTGGTCCAGGGGGTTGGGGGATATCCAAGGGGGTGGGGTGGCTATCCATGGGGGTGGGGTGTCCAGGGGGTGGGGGTCTAGTTGGAGGGGAGGTTTCTAGGAGGGGTGGGGTCATCCAAGGGTTTGGGGGATGTCTAGGATGAAGGGGGGTGTCCAATGGGTTGGGGTTTTCTAGGGGTTGGAGTGGTCCAGGGGGTCAGGGGGGCTACCCAAGAGGGTGGGGTGGTGTCCAGGGGATGGGGGGCTATCCAGGGGGTGGGGGAGGGGGGATATCCATGGGGGTGGGGGAGGGGGGATATCCATGGGGGTGGAGGTATCCACGGGGGGGGGGGGGGGAGGTCCAGGTGTTGGGGTGGTGTCTAGGAGGGGTGGGGCGGTAATGGAATGAATTTCATGGATTTTAAGAACATTGGTTTTTTTAAAATGGTTTTGGAATAGTTTTTATTTCAATAGTATGTGTTTCTTTAAGAAAAGATGAATGCTTTTGGTGTCTATGGTAGGAAGGGGATTTGGTTATTAGGAAATGGATTACATTTTTATTATGGGAAAAAATAATATATGATTTATGAATTGGAACCTTAAAAGGTATTTTTATAAACCATTGGGGCGTTTTAAATAGAATCAAGTCTCTATTATGTGATTTTGAAATGGTCTTATGAAGAATTATTTATGATGTATCTTTAAAGGATTTGTGATTTTGTGTCCCTTGTAATAGAACATCATATTATTTTACTACTGGTTTTGTTTTTGATAATTATTTATAATGATACCACTATAAAGGAATCAAAAATTCAATAAGGGGATATCTCAGGTAGTCATTCTTGTGATCCAGCAATTGTCTTCCTAGTATTGGTCTCTACTCAAACTCTTGTGGAAGTGTAATAGGCATGTTCTTATAGAATCATTGAATATGCATGGCAGTTTCTAATATAACATCCACTATTTTTTAATTGTGATCATGGATCCCAGGAGGCAATGATGTTGGTAGTAATGATTAATGTGATAATTGAGTCGTTAGAAACCCTATCATCTAGGGGGGCTTTCTAGGGGCTGGGGGCTGTCCATGAGGGTGGTGGGGCTGTCCAGGGGGTAGGGGTGTCTAGGGAGTGGGCGGGGCTGTCCACGGGTGTGGAGGGCTGTCCAGGGGGTACGAGGAGTCCAAGGGGGTGGGCAGGGCTATCCAGGGGGTACGGGGGGGGGGGGGGGGGGGGGGGGGGGTTGTCCAAAGGGTGGTGGGGTTTTCCGGGGGGGGGGGGGGTCGAGGTGTCCACGGTGGTGGGAGGGGTGTCTAGGGGGTGGGGGCTCTCCACGGGGGGAGGGGGTTTCCACAGGGGTGGGAGGGATATCCATGGGGGTGGCAGGGCTGTCCAGGGGTGTAAGGGTTGTCCAGGGGGTGGCCGGGCTATCCACGGGGGTGGGCGGGCTGTCCACAGGGGTGGGGGGCTGTCCAGGGGGTAAATGTAGTCCAAGGGTGTGGGTGGGATGTCCACGTGGTGGGGGCTGTCCACGAGGGTGGAGGGGATTTCCAAGGGGCACAGGGTGTCCATGAGGTGGATGGGGCTATCCAGGGGGTACATGGTGTCCAGGAGGAGGGCGGCCTATCCACCTGCGTGGAGGGGTTGTTTAGGGGGGTATGTGCTGTCCAACGGGGTGGGTGGGCTGTTCACGGGGTCGAGCACGCTTTCTATGTCGGTGGGGGCTATCTAGGGGGCACGTGGTGTCCAAAGGATGGGTGGAGTTGTTCAGGGGGTACAGGGTTTCCGGGGGGTGGCCAGGCTGTCCACGGGGGGAGAGGGTGTTTAAGGGAGTGGGCGAGCAATACATGGGGGTGGCGGGGCTACTGAGGTGGGGTAGGGGTGTCTAGGGTGTGGGCGGGCTATACACGAGTGTGGGTGGGCTATCCATAGGGGTGGGGCCTGTCTATAGGTATGGGGTGTTCAGGGGGTGGGTGGGCTATCCACAGGGGTGGGGGGATGTCCAGGGGGCACAAGGTGTCCAAGGGGGTGGGCGGGTCTATCCAGGGGGTACGGGGTGTCCAGCGGTGAGCATGCTATCTATGGGGGTGGCGAGTCATGTCCAGGGGGTACAAGGTGTCCAAGGGGTGGGCAAGTTGTCCATGGGGGTGGGCGGGCTATCCACGGGGGTAGAGTTTGTCTAGGGGGAAGGAGGTGTCTAGGGGGGGTGGGGCTGTCCAGGTGGTATGGGGTGTCCAGGGGGTGGGTGGGCTGTCCACGGGGGTGGTGGTGCTTTCTAGGGGGTACAGGGGTGTCCAAG
This sequence comes from Viscum album, assembly GCA_963277665.1. Lineage (NCBI taxonomy): Eukaryota > Viridiplantae > Streptophyta > Magnoliopsida > Santalales > Viscaceae > Viscum > Viscum album. The sequence continues at coordinate 325,086,685 of OY728132.1, forward strand.
GGGTGGTAGGGATATCCACAGTTTTGGGGGATGTAAAGGGGGAACGAGGAGTCCAGGGGGGTTGGTGGGGCTATCCATGGGGGTACGGGCATTCTAAGGGGGCAGGATGGCTGTCCACAGGGGTGGTGGGGCTATCCAGCGGGTATGGGGTGTCCAGGGGGCGGGCTGTGCACGGGGGGGGGGGGGGGGGGGGGGGGCTTTCCACTAGGTGAGGGGTTTTCCAGGGGTTCTAAGGACTATGGATGGGGGTAGCAAGGCTTTCTAGGGGGGTTGGGGGAGTTTAGGGGTAGGGGTGTCTAAGGGGGATGGTTGGGACCTCCACGGGGGTGGGGGCTATCCACTGGGGGAGGGTCTATCCAGGGGGTGGGTGGGCTTTCCAGGGGTGGGACGGTCTGTCCAGGGGGTGGTCGGGGATGTCTAGGGGGTACGTAGTGTCCATGGGTGTGGGAGGGTTTGTCTAGGGGTATGGGGTTTCCAGGGGGTGGGTAGGTTATCCACGGGGTTGGGTAGGCTGTCCATAGGGGTCAGGGTGGGTGTTTATCCATGGGGGTGAGAGTGTCCAGGGGGTGGGGGCTATCCATGGGGGTGGGGGCCTTCCACATGGGGAGGGGCTGTCCGGGGTGGTGGGCGAGCTGTCCATAGAGGTGGTGGGGCTATCCATGGGGGGTACGAGGTGTCCAGGGGGGTGGGCGGGTTGTCCACAGGGGTGGGGGCTGTCTAGGGAGGGGTGAATCTGTCACAAAAAATTATCAAGTCCTGATTTATTATATATATAAATAATGATAATGTGACCTACCTAATCAAACATATATATTCAAGAACAACAAATCAATAAACAACAAAGGTCAGTAATATCAGTCAAAAATGTAACGGATCAATCTGTCACTCATCACCATCACTATCATCACCGTCATCAGTAGCCTCCATTAATCCTCTTTGTCATCCCCATCATCATCCCCGCCCTCCTCAGTGCCCTCCTCCTCTCCCTCGTACTCTGCCTTAGCCTCCTCATCACCCTCCTCCTCTGCCTCACCCTCTGCCTCGCCTTCCTCCTCCGCCTCGGCCTCCGCCTCAGCCTCCTCCTCCTCCGACTTGGCCTCCTCCTTGACATTCACTTGACCACCACTAGAACTGCCACCTGGTTCAAAATATATAGAACACATTGATGAAATTTATTCATCAAAATCTATGCTAGCCTCTGGTGGATGTTTTGGACGTAAAACATCCATCAGTTTCATAAATGCAGTGATTGCCCAAGCAGACTATTCTTCCATCTCTGTGGCCCTTCTTTCTACCTATTCTTCTTGTGCCTTAACGTGCTAGATCTTGGACTCACTACAACTATTACCTAAGGAGGGACAATACCTCGTTGGAACTATACCCTTCCCAGGTCGGCAGAGTACTCCACCAGGGTGCTCATCTCCCAACACCTAAAGTAAGTGATCGTTTAGACCAAAATTGTTAGGTTCTTGGGAATCAACGGACTCTAAAGTAGCCTACTCCAAATATAGATAAATTATTAAGTTACAAAATAGAGATTAAAACTTTAAATCTACATATTAAAAAATAAAATCTACTGCTGAGTTGGTTCATTAACCGCACTTCCATCTTTCTTCCTTCTACTCGAGCAAAATAGTTTTTCTCAAGGCACACATCCTTCTATATTCAATTTATGCCTCTAAAATGACATTGAATGTAGGAAACCATAATTTAAAATATGATACCAATAATTAATTGCATAAATAAAATTATATAACAACATTGTAAATTGAATAAATTATGGAGGATGAAATCGAAAGTGAAATTTGTAAAGAGAAATTATAAACCGCTAAACCTGTTGCCTCTCATGATATGGCATCATAGTACGTCCCAATGTGTTGACGTATTTTTTAGCATCAATGTATTTTTATTTCTTCCATATGAATACTAAATAAAATTCATGAATTAATCTTAATAAAAAACATGAAATATTTCATTTAAATACCTATAATGTGATTAATAACTTAAATTGGATAGTCATCCAATGAGTAATCATCCATCAATACTGTTCTAACAGACAATCGTCCACGAAAGGGACTGCCATTAACTCTATACCCACTCTAGAATGCCAGCCAATGTACAACTTGTGCTTATAAGCTCTCTAAATCTCGCCTAAATCCTTTAGACATGTTGACCGTGCACCTTAACCATCGGGGAAATTAAACCGTAGCTGAAAAAAATATATTAATTCATATAAATAAATAAAAATATTTCATTAAATACAATATATTTTTCTACCAATATCTCTACCCAAGATTTATCCTTGACTTTATTTGGAATTTGTCTCCATTAGAGCGGGCTGACAGGGATGATGTTAGAGTTTTAGGAAAGCATCTCCAAAAAACATTAACATTGCTGCCCTAATTTTTCAATCATTTGACTATCTTCATTGTAGTTCACCATCTAATGTGTGCGGCAGTTCCACACCGCACGCATGCATGTACACCCCCACCCTCACTTCCTATCAGTATATGTATCTATTATGAAATAAAATCAAAAATTATATCAATAAATGTTATAAAGAAAATTAATAATTTTGTAAAAATTTATTAGTGTTTTATAAGTATACTTGTGGTAGTATGATCAATGGGTGCTGCTGGATCCACCGAAACTGAAGGAACACCCTGTACAGATGGAGTGGGTCCCAATGTATCCTCCGTAGAGACAAACTATGGTAGACCAAGAGTCGTAGAAGATGGAATATAAAATCCCAGAGAGAAAGAAGCAGAAGTAAAATACGATAACCGAGATGGCTAGCAGAATACTGGATGGGGAGTGGGAATCATCATCGGATATGGTATAGACAGGTGAGGAGGCTCAGATTTAAAGGATAGTGAAAACATCATAGGCCTAAATATCTCTTGTGTCCCTAATGAAACACTGAGATCAGAATGTGGGATGGATGGTATGTCAGTGGGAGGTGCAGGGTCTAATTGGGTATGCCGACTAGATTGTCTAGCTCTCGTACCACCCCCCACCCCCTTACGAACACCCTGAGTACTAGGACCACTACTAGGTTTCTCATCAAATAACTATCGCCTAATAAATGGATCCTAAAAAATTAAAAAAATCGATCACATGAAATTATATATTATTTAAATATATATATTTGAAATAAAATATTCACTGCAGGCACTAGTGGTGGAATGCCCAGCTCAGTCATGTGACGATTATTGTCCATATTTTGTTTTCGCTGCCTCTCTTCAATTGGTTTCATTTCATAAATTTGAAAAAAAATATGGAAGTAAATAGAAAAGTATAACTAATGTGTAACCCAAAAAACAAAATAAATGAGAGGGAATAGGGGGATTCATGGATAATTTAACTTTCCATTGTTTTAAGTGAGCTTGAAAAGATATATAATGATGTCAATAAATCATATAAGATGTAATAAGGAAATTTAATTTTTGGTAGGATAGTTATTTACTAAGTTTCATCAGTATATTAAAATCATGGAACATTGATTCTACTGGATACATAAGGGGTAAAGAGGTTGTCAAAATTAAGGAAACTTTTAAATTATTTTGACCAGGTAGATGATGCAGGTTTCAATACATGTTTTGAAGAAGAATACAAACCATCATGTTCATTACCTGGTAAAATTTTAAAGAGAGGTCTTAGAGTTATACAAATTTTATACAAATCATAGTTGAAGCATTGAAATGTTCACCAAGTTTTGAAATGTTGGTTTCATAGGTTTGAATAATGTTCATTTCAAAATTAGAAAAGGCAATTCAAATAAAATTGCAAATAATAATCATTAAGAATTCACATAATGGTCAAGTCAGATACAATATATTTATAATAAATATTAAATCAATTTGAATAGTACCAAATTTAATAGCCCTAGTCGAGGTAAACCAAAATAATTGAGTACACGAATGGAAGATTTTATATATTTCCCACCACAACTTCAGGTTCACAGTCAACTCTGACGATTGATCTATTGGAGTCATCAAAAGTAATAAATGCATTGTTTCCAATGGCAGTAGGGATGGTGTTAATTCCATTATCACCATCATCAAAAATATTTTTTGAAATTACTTCAATAATGACACCAAAATCCGGTCGAAGATGGTCTTTGATTTAAAAAACATGTTTTTATAATGATGCCAATACATATGGTTAATCAGTAGTAAGAGTGTGAGTCTTATCAATTACACGAAATACATAATAATCAATAAAATTTCCATGCCTCTTCATCAAATCAAACCACTGGAATTTCACCATTGTGACTCATCCTTGAGAATAATAATAAAATATTAATATTTTTTGACCGACTCTATAATAACCTAAATTTTCAAATCGTGGTCTAATATCTAATACACTAGCATTTCATTCTGTTGTGTCAGTAACCATAACACCATCATGTTGTGTTCGCGTGTTCTTTGCTCATTCAGTGAAAATAAATCTGTACCTATTGATAACAATTGATTTAAAGTCATGAACCATGGTATTAGGACCAAAATCCAAAGATATTATTTTCTCAGAGACAAATTCAGTAGAAAAACTCAATACCTGAAAGATAAATCAATATTAAACTTAATTAATTATTGTTTTAATTATTTTAAACAGTAATATTATTACCTTCAATTTTAACCAATCGAAAACTCTTTGCTAGGCCAAGTCTCCATCCATCCTCAAAGATAGAGAATGATTCTTTTTATTTATCATCTCTTTATGTTCCATGTAGATAAAAATAGGAATAGTTTAACAGAGATATATATATATATATAAGATATACATATTAAATTTACTTACAAGATTTAGTCATCGAACAATTCAAAGATGAAGAAAACTATGTGATGTGCCATCTCCTGCTCTTCAAGGCTTAATGCCGTCAATGTATATGATCAAGGAATTCCTCAAATTTGAGGAAGTGATGGAAAACTGGGTTCAATTCTCTCAAATTATTCTTCTTCATTTCTCATTGGTCTATTCATTCTTGTAGTATGATCAGGAAAATACATAGAGTATAAATTCTTACATTCATGATCCAAGTAACCATTCACGATACAACCATCGGGATGATTCCTGTTACAAATGTAAGACTTTAATGTGTACATATTTCTTTCAGTTGAATACATCAAAAAAAATAGCTCCTCCACTAAGTATTTCAGTTGGAATATGGATAGTAAAATGCAACATGCATGTGAAAAATGATGGAGGAAATATTTTATCTAACTCACACAAAATTAATGGTGCATCTACCATTATTTTTTGCAAAAAAACATGGAAACCTTCTTAGCACAAAGATCTCAAAACAAATGGCACAACTGAATAACAACCACCCTTACATTATTGGACAAAAGATGACGAATTTCTATTTGAATCAACTCATGTATAAGGATGTGATAATCATGAGCCTTGAAAGATTTTAGCTTAAACACTCTTCGGTTGACCTGTTAATATATATTGCCAGAATAGACATCATGAACTTAAATAGTCTCTAGTACATCTAGGAATTTCTTTTTTTCTATAGGTGTCATCACATAATAATTCCATGTAACATGTCATTTATTTTCATTGAGACACACATGATGCTATTCTGGTCTGATTTCCCAATCCACCATGTCATGGCGAGACCATAAATCAACTTTTGTCTTAGCCTTACCATTTAGAATAATTGGAATCAACATTTCATATATATATTTTCGTCAATGTGAATTATATCTAAGTAATGACATAACAAATTGGTTGACTAATAAGGCAAATCAAAGAAGATACTTCACTTCTTCCAATTATAACAGGTTTTGTGAAAAAATTCTTTCTCTTTCTAGATTTCATTTGACCCTTCCCGAATAAAAAACTGAAATCATTCAATTCATTAAGCACATCTGTTCTAAACATACAATGATATAGATCACTGGTCTCCATGGTATTGTCCAATATTCGACGCTTATTTCTATATGGATGGTCTATTGGCATGAATCATTGATGTCCCATAAAACTAAAACTACAAAGATGTTTCAGTCTTCTGGAATGTGTATTCTTCATAAAAACAGGACATGATAATTTTCTCTTCATTCCCCATCCAGACATCATTACATAAGTAGTAAAATCATTGAGCGTCCACATAAGTGCAGTATGCATCTAAAATATGTATTGTGAACATGCATCTTATGTGTACACACCCACATCCCAAATAATTTCCAACCATTTTATTGAAGGTTGATTGTATACTTCTATATCAATGTTGGGACCAGAAGGGCTAGATATGAGTATACACATGAAAGTGAATTTTTTTTTCATACTAAACCATGGGGGAAGATTATAAATGTGTATAAAAATCATCCATGTGTTGTGTGGCGTATGAATATTCCCAAACGGATTAAAACCATCACATAAAACACACAACCTCACATTACGCTTGTCAGCTGCAAAATCAGTATATCGAGCATAAAATCTCTGCCATGCAAATCCATCTTCATGGTGAACTAACTCATCCTTAGTCTTCTTTCTCTCGGTATCATGCCATATAATTTTTATTGGTATTTCATCTGACATAAAAAAATTCTGGAGTCCAGGGATCAACGGAAAATTCCATATTACTTTCTCTAGTACACGAGATGGTATTCCATTATCTTTTCGCTTCTAGAGGGATGTATCGCATTTTATACAATCATTTCGTTCAGTAGTTTCCTCTTAGAATAAACCGCAATAGTTCCAGCATGGATGAATTTTGTTTCTTGAAAATCCAAGTTTCTCAACTAACATCTATGCCATATAGTGGTTCAAGGGAATATTGGAATCATCAGGAAGTAAGTCCTTCAGGAAAGTAAGAATGTAATTGATAGAAGTATTAGAAATCCCATACATAGTTTTCCCATGAAACAATCAGATTAAAATTTCCAGCTTTTTTATATTACCATATTGTCGATATACTAGAGTTGTGCCAGCATCATTGAATTTTTTCACCCCGACAAAATCATCATTTTTATTACGCACATCATGTCTGCTCATATCAAAATCTTATTGGGTCAAAATCCTTTATTTTTCATGATGACGAATAAATGGAAACCGATCATATAAATAATTCTCCAATCCAGTCCTCTCATTTGGATCATCAGCAATTTTGAGATTTCATTTTCTCCCCACTGTGATACCACACAGAGTAGTTTTCTAGAAAACCATATTTGTTTATGTGGTAGCTGACTTCTTCATATTTCAACCAAGGACTACCAACACAATTGTAATAGGGTAAGTGTATGTGAACACTGTCTGAAGCATTGTAAAATGAAAAATCTAAAAAGATCTCCAATTTTTTTTGAAAATCTCTTGAGATCTGATCGGTTTCATAAATCCAACTTATATCCATTCTGTAAAATAATTGTTATAAGTAATTTCGTCAAAATCATTTCAATAACCTTAAAGTTTCATTGAAAATATATTTAATTAAATGAGAATTGTTCACTTTATATGAAACCATAATTAACCCACTACTCTATATGAGAATCATAATATAAAAAACAATAAAATACTATATATATAACAATATATATTTGAAGAACTATACATGAGTGTACAAGATCATGTACACTTGTGGAGGATAATTATTCAAGAGTTGAGTAAATTTTAGATCGAGAAAATTTTATATTTTAGTAGATTATTTGAGTGATCACATACAATGCCCAAGGGGGTGGGGTGTCTATGGGGTGGGGTTGTCCAGGGGGTGGTGGATATCTCAGGGGTGGGGGATGTCCACAGGGGTCAGGTTTGTCCAGGGGCATGGGCGGGCTGTCCACGGGGGTGGTGGGGTTGTCCATAGGTGCGGTAGGGTTGTCGAGGGGGTAGGGGGTGTCCAGGGGGTGGGGGATACCCAGGGGGTACGAGGTGTATAGGAGGTGGGGGTTTCTGGGGGGATGGGGGTCCGGGGGGTGGGGGTGTCTAGGGGGGTCATGCGGGCAGTCCACAGGGTTGAGGGGGCTGTTTAGGTGGGTATGGGTGTCTAAGAGGTTGGTGGGCTATCCACGAGGATGGAGGGGCTGTCCAGGGGTGTACGAGGTGTCTAGGGGGGTGTGGGTTGTCCACCGGGGTGGCGAGGCTGTCTAGGGGGGTAGGGGGTGTCCAGGGGATGGGTGGGCTGTCCCCGGGGGTGGGGGATGGGGGTCCATGGGTGTTGTCTCGGGGGTTTAGTTCTATCAATGGGGGTGGTGGGATTGTCTAGGTGGTGGGGGTGTCCTGGAGGATGGGGGTGTCCAGGGGGGTCTCTAGAGGGTGGGTGGGCTGTCCACGGAGGTGGGGACTGTCCAGGGGGTATGAGTTGTCCATAGGGGGGGGGGCTATCTATGAGGGTGTGAATGAGATCTATGAGATTTAATTGGGATTTCATTCATTTTATGAAAAACAAACAATGGGTGTTAAGGATTAGAGCATTATATTTTATTGAAAATCCAATTTGGAATTATTGGGGACGTGATAACATGATGGTGTCAAATTTTCAATTGAGAATATTTTGGGGTATTGGATTGTGGTGGAAGGAATATAGGTTAGAAAATTTTTATAGGTAGTTATTATGAATGATAAGATGCATGGTAATGATTTCGTAAGGATTTTTATCATCGTGGCATGATGATTAAGGGTGTTTTCTTATATGAAGTTTTATGGATTCCTCAATAATTTTTTCTTCATAACATGAATTGAATTTATGATGTCATTAGAAGGTGAATTCTAGATAGAATAACTAATCAGTTAATACATGGAGAGGTAGGCTTATAAATTTGGGACGTGCATATGGTAGTAGGTCCCTGGCCTAGGTGGATATATATGGAGATTTTCCTCCCCTGGTCTTTGAATGAAAGGATTCTATAAGGTTACCACCACCTTCCAAGGATATATTATTTCTAGAAAAATGAGTTTTGGGAGACGAAATTCATCCTATATAGTTGATTTCACTTTTAGATCATGTAATGCCTTACTGATCAATATTACTAGACAAGAACATAAAACAAAGAGGCCTCAGACCTATCCAAATATCTAGATGTGATGACTTCCCAGTGCATATTGGAAAAAAATGGAAATGATGACTTCCCACCTGCACATCCCCCCTCCCCACATCACCCTCAACAGACTCCCCCTGCACAGCCACCCTCCCTCCTACACACCCCCTCCCCACATGCACACTACACATCCCCCACCTGCACACCCCCCTCTCATCCACCCATTGCAAACCCCCCCCCCCCCACTAGCCCCCCCCCCACATGCATAGCCCACCTCCCCCACCCCACCTGCACAACCCCCCCCCCCCCCCAACCTGTACACCCCCACCTCACCCCCAATATACTCCCAAATACCCAGCCCCCCCCCCCCCCACCAACTTGCACATCCCCCCTCCCCCACCCCCACCTGCACAGCCCCCCCCCCCCCCACCTGCAGTACCCCCCCACCTCACGCCTAATAGACTCCCCCACTACACACCCCCACATGCACATCCCCCTTCACCCACTTCACATTCTCCACCTGCACGCCCCCCTCCCCCCACACATTTCACCCCCACCACCAGCACCCCCCACCCCTTTCATAGCCCCCTCCTCCCACCCCCATCAACACAGACCACCACCACCTGTACAACCCCCACCTCACCCCAGCAAACTCCCCCTTCACAGTTCCTCTCCCCCCTTACCTGCACACCCCCACCTGCACAGCCCACCCCCACCTGCACATCCCCCCACCTCACCTCCACCTACGCAACCCCCTAAAGGATAAATACTTCATATATTATAATTCTTTATAAAATACCTTTTATTTCATTAACAATATATCCAACAAAAATTTACATGGATTATTCTTATGAATATCTCCATTTGAGTGTTATAGTATGATGGTTTACATGTAAATAACCTTATTAACCTCAGGCATATTATAAAAAAGTATAATAGGCTCAAAATAAACCAAATAGATACAAACATAAAACTATACATAGTTAAGATAAAGTAAACTAAATTCCATAGAAACTACCATATCACTCCACTAAAAAATGGAAAACCACATACACCACTCCCCTAAAAGAAACCAATCCCTTCACATGGTTCAATAACTCTACAAATGAGTGGCTATAAATAATTCAAATAAAGATGATTCACACAATAATAATAGTTGAAGTGTTGAACAAAAACAAAAATCAAATCAAATTGAAATTAATAGGTATACTATACCGCACAGACCTTGGGTTTAGGCCAAATTAAAACAAAAAACAAAAAACAAATAGATTCAAAACATTAAACCTAAGGTACCACTTACAGATTTGAATTGTATAACAAAATAATTTTTTGATTAAATATGGTTCTGGTGGAATAATTTTCTGAGTGACCGAGCTCTGATTTAGGGCACAGCTTTAGGCATGAAATTGCGCGGATGGGGGATTGGTTCTATTGAAAATTTAGAGGAAAAAATTCACAACAGTTTTAAAAAACCATTGGAAAAGGTAAGCTTTACCAACGATTTAAAAAACCATCGGGAAATCCTTCCTAAAACTCACATATCTCAACTGTTTGATAAAACTGTTGGGTAAAATTCATTCACATATCCCAACGGTTTGATAAAACTCTTAGGTAAAACTCATCTAAAAATCTCTATTTCCAACAGTTTAGTGAAACCATTGGGTGAGAACCTCTCGACATCACAACTCCAACAGTTTATGAAAACTGTTGGAAATTATTTGTTGGTATATTCTCCATTTTCAGTAGTGACACCCCTCACCACCCCTTCTCATAACACCTTCCAAGAATTGTTTTTTTTCTATATTCTTCCAAGTAACCATCCCAATTCCCTCCCCCACGTTCCAGATCTGTTGGTCTCAAAAAAATACGAAAACTAATTCCCTATAGAGGTTCTCAAGGAGGATAATTCAAGATGTAAAAACCTCTTTCATTTTCTTTTTATTTATTTTCAATTTCTTTCTTTTCTTATTGTATCCTCATCTACCCTATCTAAGTGTCCTGGTAAATATATTATCTTATATAGATTATAATTTTATTATGTTAATGGAATAATCCATTATAAAACCTCTTTTCCACTCTCTATTATTCTAAAAAATAAAATCATCGTTCATGATGTATCGATTTACCATCATCTGGGGAAATGCATTTTCATTTAATTTTACAACCTTCATAGATGGTCATAAAACCATTATAATTGTTGAATTAGATTTTAAAATTTATTCTATAACATTTGTAATGTTCTGTAACTAAATAATATACATAATATTAAATAATAAAATAAAATGAGTTTGTTGTGATTGAAAACTGCTAACATTAATCTAAATAGGTATCATTAAAATTTCTCCTAATTAATAATCACCATATATGAAAATAAATAATATATAAGACCAATTAAACTTATTTATATCCATTAATAACATAAAATTTCAATTTTTTAGAATCATTCTTATTATACATGAACTTCTATACCTATAAACAATCAAACTGGTCCTGAAAACCCAGAAAACTAACACTACTAATTGATGAAATTAAACTATATAACTCATCCAAATAGACATAAATGAAATTAATAAAACTACAATAAATAAAATATGTGTACAATAGGTTCTTTATTTTTCATTTAATGAATTTAATTTTATTATACATGATATTAAAGTAAAGAAAGCATTTAGACATAAGGTAAGGGGATTCTTGATCCCAACTCTCTTACATAGGGTTTTCCCTCTCTAAATCCATTTTCAGTATTGATGTTACTTCAATGATCCTTAAAAATAATTTATTTTCCTTAAATTTTATTTTCCGAGAATTACATGTTTCAAATATGGTTTTATGAAAAATTAAAATATTTTTTAAAAGAAACTCTTATTTCTAAGAAAAAAATCGGTTACTTTTCTTAAGATTGTCTCTTCTTCAATAAATATGGATTTTTATTATTCCATGTATGATATTCCATTTTTTATTTTCAGAACCCTATATTTTATTTATGAATGTATGATTTAGGAAATTATCAGGAATCCCATTTCCTTTAAATGGGTTATTCTATATCCATGATTGATATATGTCATATGTGAGAAGAATGATTATATAAATGTTATGATGTGACAAGTGTGCCTATAATTTTATAGAACTATAATGAATTGGGTAATGTGATAGATATCTTGATATAATGTTAAATATTAATGAACATAATGATATATTTGTTCATAATTATGATATTATGATTATGAAGATATGTTATGTGTGAACACGATACTAGCCTTGTTCACAACAATGTTTGGTATTTGAAAACTAAGAAATGATGTTTTATTTTTATGAATTTCCACATTCATTATGTTTATTTCATGATTATGATTATGATTCTTTGTTTATGTTATTATGATGATGTTTATGCTCACCCATGTCTCATGTCACTTATTTATCCTCTTATTGGGATTTTATCTCACCCCTTATTTTGATGTATATACTCAGGTGATTACTTGTACTATGGATAGAACAAGGGACACTAAGTAGCTAGAGAAAAAAGAATTAAATAATGTTTATGTTTCATTGTGCAAATTTTATGTTCGGTCCTAATTTTCCTAACACACTAAACCATTGTATCTATGTTTTGTAACACTATTATATTGTTTATATTTAAAAATATATAATAGTAATTAAATAAAACTAGGGTCACTATAGTGAATCTGATATATTATAGTGATTTAGGTTAGACCATTAGGATATATTCCAAGTTATTACATTTAATATACTTGTTTTTTTATCAAAACAAAAACTAAAAACTAAATTCTAATATCAATGAAAACATTATAGAAACTAGAATCTATTTATACTCTTAATACTAGTTCCTTATCTTCGCCATAAACCACGAATATTTTCTATATAAAATTTTAATATCTTAGGACAGTTTTAACTATTATTAAATATATCTCTCTAAGATTTACTAGTATATATAAATGTAAAAAAGATATATCTAAACACTTAGGTGAAATGGTATCCAATTATCCCATCTTTCTCATCCAGTATCTGAATACACATCTTCTAAAAATATTTATTTCATGTGATAGTAAAAAATCATCTTTTGGATATTTACATCTTTTATCTCTTCAATAATTATTCAATGTATATACTTTAACATAGTTCTATAAGTATCTTTAATTAATCTATATAGATTATAATCCCAAGAATATTGAGTATTTCACCTAATTCCATTAGAGATAGAAAAATAATTACGAAAAAATTTACTAATAATAAGAATTGAATCTCATTTCCCATAATTAATTTATTATTATAATTTATCAATGGGAAAACCTGGGAACTCTTAATAAAATTTTTATATAAAAATGAATCACATTTATTTTTCTTGAAACAATTTTATATTATGATCTGATAAATATTTAAAAAATCAAGATTCTTATTCTTCCTTAATATGATAAATAGATACTTAAGTATTTCATAACTTTTTGGCATTATTTTTTCTCAAAAACCCTTCTAGTTGTGTTATATAGACATCTTATATAATTTTCCTACTCAGAAATGTATTTTTTACATCAATATATCAAATATCATAATCATGGTATGTTTTTAAGGAATGTATAATTATATTGGATTTCAACATGAAAGCTAGTGAAGAGGTTTAATAATAGTAAAAACCTTAGAATTACAATATACATTTAGTAACTTCCATGCCATATTGTTACTATAGATCCCATATATGCCTAATTTTTTCATGAATACTCTTTTAGATATAATGGGACTTACTCAGTTTGAGGTTTAACCAAATTTCAATCAATATTTTAGTAAGTAGAATGAATTCATGAATTCATATCATCTAATAATTTAGGGAATTTTATGTTTTTTATTGCCTATTTATCTGATAAGGGTTTGTTATTATTATTGAATTATGATTCAACTTCCATGATGATAAGAATAAACATCTCTCTAGTTCTATAACTTCCTTAGTTAACATATATTTTACATATATCTATAGAATAATTTCTCCCTTGGGGTGTAAGATCCTTGTTTTCATGGAGGGGATTTCTTGTTTAAATTTTGGTATAAATATATTAATTTGGTTAATGAAAATTTTTCGGAGTGTATGAGGAGGATATGGGATCTTATAGGGGATTTCGAACATGATTTAAATTGGATTTTTACATTCAATGCATGTTTCATGGTTGGCCAATGGTTATAGATAATCATGTGGTCAAGCCATTCTAGATAGTATGAGGGGTTCACTATCAAGTAAAACCATGGAATGTGGAAGTCCAAATGATGTCATCCTAAACAGTGGTATTTTACATGGTTGGCACATGGTTTGTAAAACCGTGCACTCCTCTCTAGGAAACTGTGTAGCTTAACTCCTCTTGGGATGTGGCAGGCACAAGGTTTGTGCCCTATTTTGAAAATTTAGTGGCCAAACCATGAACCCCATTAAATAACATAAAATTAAAAATCATTCCCATTAGGATGTTTATATTCTTTCCCTATTTCTTCCCAATTTATCCTCCTCTCAACCCTAATGAAGAACTAAACTCTCCCTAGCTTCCAATAGATCATTCTCCTTCAATTCTAGGCTATTTTGAGCGTCGATGGTTGCGGATCGAAGCTCCGGGTATGTCTAACACTCCACTTTCATTACTTTTTCTGATTAGGATTTGTGGTTCCTCTAATCTTCTCCTAAATACCTAAAAAACTATTTTCCTAATGGAATATTGGTTGGGTCTTCACAGATTTTTTGAATCAGGATCTAAGGATATGATTAAGAGTTTTTTCATTGTTGGATTCATGGTATATGGACTACAAGTTACATTCCATATTCGTTGGGTTGATTTTTTCTTGTTTGGTTGCATTATTGGTTATCCCTTGTTGTGATTTGCATTCCTTTGGTGATATTTGGTAAAATTGGTGTCTAAATTATGAATTTCAACCCCTCATGATCTCCGATGCATTGAGGATGACTTGACTGAGTTTGGGCAACCATTGGGGTGCACCGACATTCCCAAACCAAGAAATTGGTGAGGTTGATTTTTGAGTTGATGTGTGATAATGTATATCCCATGAAGAATATTTTAATATGATTGGTTGAGTTTAAAATGTAACAATGATAGTTGTTCCTAGAGTTGGTAATGCCATAATTTGTTGTTTGGCATGGAATGAAAATGGTTTGATTATGTTAATTTAGATTCTGTCAAATGACTCATAATTCTTGTTAGAAATGACTAATTGGGTTAGTATATATGAAATGGTGAACTTGTTAAATGGGAAATTTATTGTGAATTGAGGAATATGTTAAATGGGATTTTATAAGATAATTAATAAATATGTTAAATGGGTTGATATAAAAAGAATTATTGAAAAATCCTAATGGGATAGGGCATGAGAATGGGAATTGGGCTAAATGGGATAAGTAATGTAAATGGTAAATGTGTTATTTGGTTATGGCTTAATATAAGATCCCGTGTTGATTTTTATGGATTGTGAATGTTATGTGTATTGTTGTGTATAGATTAGGGTATGTTATATGTGGTGAATATATAAATATATATATGTGTGTGTGTGTGTGTGCATATGGCCGGGTAGTGCGGGTTATTGAATTGAGACTTTATATCCACAGGTCAAGTTAGAATGTGTCTCTAAACTCCACCCAAAAATTCATGGTTTAGGGAAGTAGATGGAGGATCTATTCTGCTAGTAATTTCATTTGATGTTACAACACAGATCAAGGCTTCGAGGTGACTGTGATTCATTTTTGTGACATGATTACCCCTAGTGAGCTGGGGACATGACTTATTTAATTATGAATTGTGGTTGAATTCATTATTAAATTGTGTAAATGATATAAATTCTTAACCCATTGAACACATAATGGAAAGGGATTATGTAATGAAGATGGTATAAGTGATGAAAATATTAACAATAATATAAATGGTTAATGTAAATATTGTTAACTAATTCCACTCATGTTGTATTTTGTTTAACTTTTCATTTATATGGTACCTGTATGCACTATCTCTTTAGACTGGACAATTTCGAGATACCGTTGGCGGTGGCCTATAGACTTTTACTCACACAATTCATGGGAAACATTAGGCACCCGAGTCAATTTCATGCTAGCAGGACTAGAAAATGGAAAAGGCCATAATCTTTAGAGTTGAGTTGGTCTTGGGATGTTCATATATGAGGCCCTTGTCTTGGAGTTAGGATTTTTTGGGGATTTATCTAGAAGTCTTTTTCTTGTGTTTTCCTATTCTTTTGGAACTGTTAGCATGACATGACATATTTATTTTTGGTTTGTGGTTTGTTCCCAACGTTGGGAAATGAAATATTATTCTTGGTCATTGGTTATTACATATTTTCTATTCTATTAAATTTTCTATCTATTGTGCCTTACTTTGGTAAAGAGGTTATAGTCTCCCCATGTGACTTATTAGACCATCTCTGCTAGTCTACACCTTTTGGCATATAAGGAGGCATGCTTGAGTTCATGTGATGACTTGTCTTGGGGAACCAGTTTAGTGTCCCTCATGTCGGGGGAAATACAAAGTGGTATTATATGAGTTATTTTCTATGTCTACTATTCTGGAATGGTAGATGGGAGATTATTAAGTGTATGGATTGGAGAATGAGATCACGCATGGAAGTATATGACCCATGTACAAGTGAAAACCCAAGTTCCCATGATGGGAATTGTTGTTCTTGATGTGGGATGTTATAGTTGAATGATGTTTCTTCATTATGTGATGCACTTGTTGTGTGATGTGACTATTTTATAATACTTTTCCCATGGCCAAAATGGCATGAGTTTGTTTATTCATGCATCATTATCAGCACCTAGGTATATAGGTGCCATGCATCCCGATAGGCACACCCAAGATGGGTGTGTGGGTCATAAAGATCAGCATGCATTTTACATTCTTGAAATTAGAATAAATGATGTCTTATAAAATGATTCAAATAGGTAAAAAATAGAAAGTGTTAAAAAATAGTCAAATAATTTTTTCTAATGAAGGGTAGTAAGTGATTTAAAACATTGATTAGAACAAATTATGAAATGGGAAATGATATTAAGGGGAATGTTTTACATTGTAAGTGTGTAACTAGTTTTGAAGTGTTGTATAATGTAATACTTGTAACTATTTGAGTTAGTTACCGCATGTTTGAAATTGACTATGGTAGGGATGGTTGAGTGTAGTGTTTTGTATTTGATAATGTCCATCTGGATAGTGTACGAGAAATGGGTTTTCTATTGATTGTAGAGATATTTCTTTTATGAATTTTTAGGAATCTTTATGATTCTTGTTCTAAGACTCATGTTTGGCATTATAGAAGAAAATACAACCACCATATCGTATACTAGTTGGGTAAAATGAGGGAATCATTGAGAAATATCCACCATTTGTAAGGAATCAAAATATACTGGCCAAAGATATATGAGGAGGGGATATATTCCTTTAT
Organism: Viscum album; assembly: GCA_963277665.1. Classification (NCBI taxonomy): domain Eukaryota; kingdom Viridiplantae; phylum Streptophyta; class Magnoliopsida; order Santalales; family Viscaceae; genus Viscum; species Viscum album. Next base: position 325,104,117 of record OY728132.1, read on the forward strand.
AAATTCACTCATTTTTTAAAATTATGGATATGGACCTAGGGAGGGTTTTGGTGAGTATTTTCGAGCTAACTATAGAGTTTCAACTACATAATCCCCCAAACATTACCATATAGGGCAGTTCATAGGTAGCCAACTTCTGGAAAGAATCTATACAGATGATTCCTGACCATTTGGATACTCCTTCTGACAAAGTGAGTCATGTTGGAAGCCTATATGGTCCTAAGTCAAGAAATTCATTGATGGGACATCATGATTTAGCCTGAGTATACTGAAAGAATTATATGGAAATATTTCCATGAAAATTTTCTAGAGAACAAATATATAAAAACCATGTGGCATGAGAAGGTAGTGATGTTTATGAGTGGGACTCAAGGGGTTGTGTCGGTGATGTATTATACTAGTTGTTTCATTGACTTACGCTGCTTTATTCCAATATTGTAAGGTGGCAAAGAAACTATGGGAAATCATTTCGAATATGGTCTTAGACACTAGATCACATCTATTGTGAATATATTCTATTTTAATAGGTTTTAATAGGTAGTGGATCCTGCCCTTATCTAAGAAGGGATCTTGATGGGGGGCTTTAGATAGTGTATTGTTGGTGCTAGTTGGAATTATGGGTGGTGTGGCTACTGATGGTTGGAAGTTTCATTTAGGGAGTTTCCATAAATGTGGAAGTGCACAAAGTAGTCATAAGAGAGGTTTATCCACTCATGGTGGTAATCATGTGTTATTTTTTTAGGGTGGTAGGTCGGAGAAAATACCATGTCAGTGTCCCTATCCAAAAGTTGGGTGCTAGTCATATGGAAGGATGAGGCATGTGCAGAGATTCTGTAGGAATCCTTGATAGGTGGGTTTGGGTGGAGAATCGAGGTCATTGTCAAGTGTAGGTAGGGGGTTGGTAACCTCATATCAGATAGACAGTTGGAGATCTATAGACCATAAAATTCAAGATGGTGTAAATGGTACTCTAGGGAAGGAGTGTCCATACCAGTAGGGTAGTGCAATTTCATGTACTCGGGCTAGAGCCTAGGGTAGAGGGGAATTCCAGCTTCACCTAATTTAGTATACACATATATGTGCCAAGGCTAGACCATACACAATTTGAGGTATGATCTTTATACATTCCATGCTTGTTAGTGCTTTGTTTGACACATGTGCGACACACTATTTTATATCTTCTTAGTTTGTATTTGTGTTGGTCTTAGAAGAAAAATATGTGTGTGGGTTTATGTCGATTGATACTCTCTTGGGGTGCGAGCTGAGGATATCAGACAATGTAAGGGTTTTTATCGATTGGTTGGGCTACTATTTTCTGTGGGACCTATTCTTCACCAAGTATTCAGGTTTTGAAATGATTTTGGGCATGGAAGGTCTTGTGTTGTACTAGGACCATATTGATTGTTACTATCATCAGGTAAGGTTCATGTCTCCTGAGGGAGAAACTTATATACATTAAGGTGAGTGGAATGTTCATGCAATCCATGTAGGGGCAATTTTCTAGCAATTTTAAGAAATCATAGCCCAATGGGTTTATCTTATTCTTAATGATGGAGGAATAGAGAAACCAATATTTCTTTCCATTGTGGATAAATTTCATGATGTATTTCATGAGGACTACTTCGGGATACAACCTGATATTTATGTTGAGTTTATGATCGAGTTTCTAAAAAGGGTAGAACCAGTTTAAATTCATTTATATAGAATGGAACAAGAAATCTGTAGGATCACATGTCTCAGTTAGATGAGTTAGAGATGAAATAGTTCATCTACACTAGTATGTCACCATGGAGATCTCCTATGTTGTTTCCCAAGAAATATGATAGATCATTGAAGTTATGTGTTGATTATTAGAAGGTGAATCAAATTAAGGTCATGAACTAATACCATATTCTGAGAATATATTATCTTTTTGACCATCTGAGAGGTGCATCAGTGTTCTCTAAGATTGATCTGAGTTTAGGGTATCATCAAATGAGGGTGATACCTTCTAACTTACTATTGGATACTTTAAAGAGAATGTATGGATTGTATGAGGTTATGGTTATTCTATTTGGGTTGACCAATTCACTAGCAGTGTTCATGTTATTTAATGAATTTAAACTTTCACCCATATATGTATCAGTTCATAGTTGTCTTGGTCGATGACATCTTGGAATAATCAAAGACTATCTAAGATCATTCCAAACATCTTGAATCATTTGGAGTGAACTAAGAGATCACAATATATTCGATAATCTATCAAAGTGTCACTTCTTGATTGATTTGGTGGATTTCGTAAGTCACATAATCATAGAGGAAATTGTGTTTAGAAATCTGGAGAAGGTGCATGCTATTGTGTCTTGGGAGAAGACCAAGTTGTTTTTTGATGTCCAAATTCTTTTGGGTTTGGCTTGCTATTACTGAAGGTTCATTAATGACCAATAAAGGAATCATGTTTGAGTTGTTTGGGGCATGTGATAATTCTTTCTATGATTTGGAGAAGTGGCTTAGTATCACACCAATTTGGATCCTTCTTGAACTAGGTAAGGAGTATACCATTTTTTTTCAATGTGTCTAGTGTTGGGATTGGGGTAGTGTTGATGTAGGATGATTGGGTTTTAGTATATTGGTCACTATAATTGAGTCCTCATGGAAAAAATTACCCCACACATGATTTCATGTTGGCTGCAGTAGCCTATGATTTTAAGTGCTGGAGGCACTATATGATGGGAGAACAATTCACAGCGTATACCGATCATAAAAGATTAAAGGGAATATTCTCTCATCAGGAATAGAATATTTTTCATTGAATATTGGTTGAAAATTTTCAATCCTTTAACTTTGAGATGGATTACACATCAGGAAAGGGAAATAAGGTTATATATGCTTTAATTCGAAAGATCCAGAATTGGGTGGTTCAGAATTCCAGATCCTTATGAATGAGGATGGTGTTATTTGTTTAAATGCATTTAGAGGTACAATATGGAAAGCAGAATATGAAATGTGAATCTATAGTAGTTGATTATGTGATTCTGATTCAGGTTAAGGGAAGTTAGCTTGAGGATCCAAAATGCTTGGCTATAAGGGATAACATTAAAGGTGGGGAGCCATCTTCTGGTTGGAATTTTGGGGATGATGGGACCAGGTATCTATGTGGTCATTTTGTGGTTCAAATAGATATTTCAAAAGTGTTGATGCATGATTCTCATAAATCAAGGTGGGTTGTGAATCCTGGTTTAACTATGATGCATCATGATCCTCATAGGTAGTATCGGTGGCTGGGAATGAGGAAAGTGGTTGTAGGATTTTTGGCTTGATTCCGTACCTATCAGCAAATGAATGTTAAGCATAAGCACCCATTTGGGTTATTATAACCATTTACCATTCAATAATGGAAGTGGGATGACATAATTATGGACTTCACAGTGGGTCTACCAGTGACACCTCAATAGAATGATGCAATATGGGTGGTTTGGATCAGTTGACTAAGGTGGTTTATTTATTTATGATACAAGACAGTTTCACTATTTACTAGTTGGGTGATTTTTATGTTTAAGAGATAGTACGATTTCATAGAGTACTATAGACTATAATTTTATATAATGATATTCATTTCACATCTCACTTTTGTTAGTGATTTCATAAGGATCTTGGTACCCATGTGTTTTTGAGTAATAATTTTCTTCCACAGATAGATGGGTAGTCAGATAGTATGATTTAGGTGTTAGAGGACATGTTTAGGGATTGTGTCCTAGATATTAGTGGTTCATGGGAAAATCACTTGTCTCTTATTGGGATTTCCTACAAAAAAAGTTTCTAGGATATGATTCAAATGTCCCCATTTGAGGCACTATATGGGAGATCATGTAGATCTTCATTATGTTAGTTAGAAGCTTGAGAGTCCAAGTTATTGGGTCCAAGTCTCGTGAAAGAGATGTTGGAAAAGGTATATCTGATTCAAAAATGCATGGATACGTCTCTGAGTAGGAAAACATCATATGTGTTTCAGCTTCATAGAACTCTTTATTTCATGGTAGGTGATAGTGTGTTTCTTTGAGTGTCTCCAAGGTTCAATCACCATCGAATTCGGAAACATGGTAAGTTTACACCCATGTATGTGGGTTCATTTGAGATTTTGGAGATGATCAGATTGGTGGATTTCCAATTGGCTCTTACATAGTGGTATAGTGGTATGTATGATGTTTTTCATGTGTCACAGTATTGACAGTATCACCCTAGACCACAGTTTGTGGTTTATGTGGAGGATGTTGGGTTTGAGGCTGATGCGTCCATTGAAGAGCATAGAGTTCATATTTTAGATCATAGCGAGAATGTCTTGAGAGGAAAGGTGTGACCTTTAGCTTATATTTTTTGGATGCATTTGAATTTTTAGGAAGAAAATTGGAATCCCAAAGCAGATATGCAGGCTCAGTGGCCTGATCTATTTCTTAAGGAACATCAATAATGCTTGGGAATGCGTCTTAAGGATGAGCCATTATATGGTATGGGATGTAAGATCTTGATTATCATGGAGGTACATCATAGTTTAAATTTTGTTTTTCATATCTTAATATTGTTTAATGACAGTTTTTCATGTGCATGAGGTGATTTGGGGATGTTTCAGGGGATTTTGGATAGGAAATAAAATGGATTTGGTTATCCAGTGCATGTTCCATGGTTGGTGCTTGGTTAGAGATAATTGTGCACCCAAACCATGATATCCAAAAGGAGGGGTGCACAATTAAGTAAAACCCTACAAGGGTTCTGGCCAAACCCTATAGACCTAGACTGTGGAATTCCACACAATGTCTTATTGTATGTAGAACTGTATGGTCCTCCCTAGGTAACCATGTAACTCAACTCCTATTGGATAGTGGCATACGAATGGTTTTCACATGATTTGGAAAAATGTGTGGCCAAACCATTCACCCAATTAAAAAGTGGAAAATTACAAAACATCCCCCCAATATTTTTAAGTTCTTACCTGATTTCTTCCCCATTTTTCTTCCTTTCAACCCTAGTAACAAAATAAACACTCCCAAGATTCTAATGGATCATTTTCCATCTATTATATTCCATTTGGAGTGATGTTGGTTGCATATTGATGTTAATGGTATGTCTATAATTTCTATTAATTAAATTTCCCATATTATGGTTTGTGGTTCCTCTCATATTCTTCTAAATACCTAAAATACAGTTTTCATGGTGGAATCTAGTTTGGGGCCTTAAAGGGTGTTTGAATCTGGATCTAAGTCTATGATTAAGAGTTAATTCATTATCAGATTCAAGGTAGGTGGTATATAAGTTATATCATATTGTCATTAGGTTTCTTTTCACATGTTTCGTTGTGTTCTACGTTATTTATTAATTTTATTTAGATACATTTTATGAGATTTTAAAAAATGAGAATCTAAGTGATGAATTTTAATCCCTCAAGATCTTCATGGGAAGCGTTGATGATGACTTAACTGAGTTTGGCCCCCCGCATGGGGTGCACCTACTCTTCAGAACCTATAAATTGGTAAGGATAATGGTAGAATTTACATGTGATAATGTAAATCCCATTAAGAACATGTTAATATGGTCATCAGAGTTGAAAATGGAATAATGACATTTGTTCCGAGGGTTGATAATGTCATAAGGGTATGTTTTTGCACGACATCAAAATGGGTTAATTGGTTTAATTTATATTCTACCAAATAGATTATGATTTATGTTTGAAATGCCAATAAAGGTTAGTTCATATGAAATGGTGATCATGTTAAATGAGAAATGGATTGGTAATTTAGGATTATGTTAAATGGGATTTCATAGGAGAATTAATGAATATGTTAAATGGGTTAATATAAAAAAATTATTAAACATGCCTAATGGGTTGGGGCCTGAGAATTAGAATTTTGCTAAATGGGAGAAGTAATTAAAATGGTAAATGTGTTATTGGGTTATGGAATAATATATGTTTCCATGTTGATTGTTATAGACTATGACATTTATGTGTACTATTTTTTATGGTTTGTGGTATGGTATGTGTGGTGAATGGATTTATATAATCATGTGAACATGGATTATTAGTGTGGGGGTAATAACTTGAAGCTCAACACCCACTGGTCAAGTTAGACTGAGGCTCTAAACTCCATCCCAAAATGTATGGGTTAGGGAAAGGGAGGGAGGATCTATTACCCTAATATTTGTATTCAATGAGACCACATTGACCGAGGCTTCAAGGTGAGTGTGATGTATTTGTTGTGATGTGTTTACCCCTAGTGATATAGAGACATGACATATTTAATTATGAATAGTGATTTAATTCCTTAGACCCTTGTGTTAATGATGTAAATGGCTAACCCATGGAATAAATGATGAAAATTTATTAAATAATGAAGATGGTATAAGTGATGAAAATTTTAACAATGATAGAAATGGTTAACGTAATGACTATAAACTAGTGCCACATGTGTTATCTTTTTTTACCTTGTCATTTATTTTGTACTTTCATTCAGTATCTATTTAGACTGTATATTTTTTCAAAAAATTTTATGGTGGCCTACTGAGTTTTACTCACACCCTAGTTTGGCATCGTTGGGAACCTACGAATATTTCATGCTTGTAGGTCATGAAAAGTGAAAAGGTCTTATGTTAGGGATTTGAGTCATGCTTGGTATATTCATGGATGAGGATTGGGACATAGAGTCAATGTCATTTGGGGATTTAGCTGGTTGTCTTTATTTTGTGTTTTCATACACTTTTTTCAATGTTAACATGACATGGAATATTTATTCTTGGTTTGTAGTTTGTACCCAGTTTTGTGAGATGCTTTTTTTTAATTTTTTATTTCATATTGTTTCTGCTATTAAATTTTCTTTATCTATTGTGAATTACTCTAGTAAAGTGGGTATAGTCTCCCAACATGACTTATTTGACCCTTACTTATAGTAGGTAACCTCTTGTGTATGGGTAGGCATGCTTGAGGCCATGTGTTGACTCGACTCGAGGCACCAGTTTAGTGGCTCTCAAGCCAGGGACATTACATGGGGTATTTTTGAATATGATTTGTGTAACATCTTATATATCTTGAAGTATTATTTAATTAAATTATATATTTATTCTACTATACCCTTGAATATACTCTATCTTTCTAAAAATATAGTCCTTCCATTGACTATAACTTACTCATTGTAGGAATTATATAGCTAATATTAATTCTTTTTCAGAGATTACCCTAACAAGATGATGTTTTTGACTTATAATAAAAGTTTGTTTCTTGAATTACACATAAAAAGGTATATACCATCATATATGAACACGTTGTTTGGTCAGTTTTTATTTCACTAATTCTGATGCATATACCCAAAAAATAATATAAAATATTTTCACGACTCATCGTTAATGATACATTGGTTCCTATATTCTCCAACTCAATATAATAGATGATTATTTATCTTCTTGTCATGTTAAATCTCTAATTCAACTTTTATTCCTTAAATTTATCAGATGAATTTGATTCATGTCTCATCAAGTAGGCATATCCATACCTACTAATGTTATCAGTAAAAGTGATGAAGTAATGGAATATATATCTAGATTCTATTGGAATTGATCAACATATATCAATATAAACTAATTCCATAATCATGAAATGCCTTTCAGTATTACAACTAAAATGTTTTTTGGTCACTTAATCTTTTAAAACATCATGATATATATAAAAGGGTTTTAAGTGAGAAAATTATACATTTTATTCATGATATAACCTTTTCAAAGGCTTTTGGTTTACATTAACATGTCAATAATTCCAAAATCGTTTGTAATATGTGTTATGTGATATGGTTTTTTTATTTATTAGCAATATATATTTTTCATAATTATAGTATATATATACAATTATTTATATATTTCATACCATATAATATACTATCTTTATAAAATAAACAACATCTTTTTATAAAATAATGATAAAACCCATTTATGTTTAAACTTGATACAAAAATAATTTTTTTATAGATTCTTCGTAAGAAATAACAATAATAAAATAAATTATTCCCTCTAACAGATAAAGTGATATCGAAATATTTTAAAACTAATATAGAAAAACTATCTTCATTAATAACTCAAGGATCCATTTCCCCTCTTGAAATCATTCAAAACTTATTTACTTCATGTATTTGAATAAAAAATTGTCATCCAAAAGTTTTTTCAATACCTAATATTCAAATAGAAAAAATATTACATTCAATTAAAAATATACTTAATGTAAAAAATTTAACCATGATTTTTCTGTATTATGTTGAAATTATTTTTCAAGTGGCCTATCTTCTGATATTAATGATGACAAACCTTTTATCATTATTTTCTCCATATATATTTGTATTCTTAGTATGATATTACAATGGAACATTTGTCTTCGAACCATCCACTAGTTTTTTACCTTTTCCTTATTCTTTTTCAATATTTATCTTTCATCATATGCACCTTAATTTATAAAATTATTGCTACAAAATTATGTATTTTTTTCAACATTTTTTTATTTTATAGGTTTCAATGTATCTAGAGAAACTGTTTGTTAATGATGAAATAATTATATGTGTAGATAAATATTTATTGAACTTAAATCCTACTTTGATAATAAGAATATATATTTAACTATCTTCAGTGTATAAGAGCTATTCTAAATTCATTCTCCTATCTAATGTATCAACAATATATTGAATATTTCATTTCTATATTTCCTTACTCTCTTTTTTTAAAGTACATAATGATGTGAAAATATGATATAATCATCCTCTTATTCATGCTACTTTTGTAGCTTAGTATATATTAATGAAAACATGATGAAATGGAAATTACATATATCCTCCATGTTTCCCCTATACGAATCATTCTCACCCACACTAGATTAGTGATATAGATCAATAGTTTGAGGGGAATTCAACATGCATGATTTCCTTTTTTTCATAATACATTATACAAAAATCAATTCCAATTATAGAAATTTACAACGGTAGGGACATTTTCATTCTCAAGAATAGACCATAGTGATAATGAGTTCATGGTATTACTTTCCATTCATTATTTACAATAAAATGAATAGATAATATTAGTACATTATATATAATATATGTTACATTATTGATTGATTAATCATATATGGATCCCTATAATTTATTAAATCCAAATAACCCTAGCCATTATATTTAGGATATCTATTCACTTAGATATTTTAATGGGAAATGATCCATGATTCCCTTATTACAGTGTATAATATATATATGTTATAATTTAATGGTATTTTTGTTGGATTTACTCTATAAAAATTCATTAACTCAAAACTCATTGATCTATTGAATGGTAACCTTTATACAAAAACCATAAACTCATATTTTATCAATTCATGACTTCAAATTGAATCAAATATTATTTTGAAATTTATATTCTTTCAAATTTTGTTAATTCAACCCAAATATATCATTAAATATCCCTAATAAATGGTTAGTCCTCTGATTTTTAGAAAATGACTTTCATTTATGGTTTCATTTTAATTGAAATGATGAAATATCAGTTACAAAACTCATATTTTCATTCAGTATTTTTTAAATATTTTTGACGTAAGAATACCAATTTTTGTATGACTATTTTCACTAACTATTATATATTTTCAATTTAATAAATTATTTCCATACATAAAAAATATTTTGTGAAATATTCCAATTTTCAATAAGAATTCTTATTAAATTTTATTATTCCATGCGATCATATAAATTAATTATCAAAAATGAAAAGATAAAATTCAATGTAAAATGGCCATTATATTTTATCTACTGGTTAGTTACCTAGAAATTAAATACCAACCTATAACCTAGGGGATAACTCCTTGAGTTTAAATTAACTCATGTTTTAATATCCAATATTACCCTGTGATTCCTCTTTTTTAGACTAACCTCAGTTTGGGTCGTGTAATGCCTCCTCTAAGTGAAAAACATTATATTTTACATTTTTAATCACATAAAAATGAGTGGAACCATGGGTTATGAGTTACACAAAAAAAATCGATGGACTTTCTCTGTTATTAAAAAAGTGGTACGTATAATACACATGTTATCCAATTTTAATTTAATAATTTATTTTATAAACAAACCCATATAATAAATAAAATAAAATTTAAAAAATTATACACTAATCAAGATCTTAATAATTCACAATATAATAAAATTTAAATTAAATTAAATAATTATTAAAATTATTTCTTTGGCCACTTATAAAAATTAAAATTAGTAAATTAATTTGAAATTATTATTTTTCCATCTTATAGTTCTGGAGGATTAATTTTTTAATTTTTTATTTTACATTAATGAAATTTTAAATAAAAAAAGTTTAAAAAATCAATAAACGTATACTGGATGTGTACTTACATGACACTAGAAGCTACACGACATGTATCCATAGCTGCTCCTAAAATATCAGGAGACTGGTATTAATATATTAGGTGTATGTGTACGGGAATTATGTTTTTTACGATCCATGTTCATGATCATGTAAAATAATTATGTATACCCTTGTCTAAAACTTTATAGGATATAGGAAGAATTATATTTGATTTTCTATCTAGGTCTTGAGAGGATAATTAGAAAAATGAGAATAATAAACACACAATTTTATTTTTTTCTCCCTTTTAAATTATGTTTTAATTTATAGATTTTTATAAAATATCATTTATTAAACATAAACTAAGTAATTATTAAAAGACATTTATTAAATTAATATTTATTTATTTAAATTCTTTTAAGTTATATATGCATATTATATCACTTCGTAAAATAAAAAATATTTTTTTAATTGTTTTATATTAAAATATTTCCCCTGGACCATTAACTCAACTCATGTTTACCCTGAAAATTATCATCCCTCAAACTAAAAATATATTGATATTTATTTGGTAAATAAATTTTATTTACATATCTTAAAAATATAAATTATAAGTTACATAAGAGATGAAATCCATCTCCCTTATTCTAATCATGAAAAACATATGATTGTATTACAATCAATATAACATGAATAAACATCGACTAAAAATAAATAACGATTTAATTTTAATACTTATATCAAAAAAATATAATGAGATGAGGAAATACACTTAGTCTGCTTCCCTCTAGGTCCCCTTTTTATTTTTATTAGCAGTAATCCATAGAAAAATATCAGTTTCAAGAAACATATCATGGTCACCAAATAGAAATAGATGATTTATTACAACAAAAACCCTTCTATAAATGTTACTATATAATATAATCTCTTTTTTAATCGATATCACCTTCATCCAGATGCATAAATGTTACACCATCCCTGAAATATTTATATATCTTTCCTCTAATTACCAAAACAAACTTCATTATGATCACCATGGACATGAAATTTTTGAATCATTTCCAAATTTACCAATGATATTTTATTCTGACACATAGAAGGGAAAATTAAATCTTAATCATTAAATTAATATCATCTCAATCATGAAATTCCCAATAATATCTATCTCACCATGAGCATCATGTTTTATAGATTTCATAAAGTATATAAGTATGTAATTCTAGATATACATTAATAATAATCTCTTGTTTAAGGAATAATACACACACTTATAGATAGGGATAACCAATGACATATAGAAATTATAATGTTTTTATTTTTGAGTACATCACCATGATCCCGTATCGTAGATATTAGAAAGTATTAAATTAATGAGATGAAATATTAATGTCATATTAGGAAAAAACACATTACAGTCGTACATTTAATGTACATTATTATAATGATGTGTTTATACCATAAGACATATTTTAAAAATATTATTTTTCTAGATATTTTCCACGGTGGGACACTATTTAAGTTTTGTCCAATTCTCAATTTACAAATGTGGGAGGCATCTCACCATCAAAGGGGTGATGGTGGATCCTTTCATTAAATAAAATGATAGGAGGTCAACTCATCCCACTAAGGAGATTATTTTCTAGTATGTGAATCCCTTATATATTTAATCACATTCATGAATCCCTTTCCGATTCAATCCATAATCGTATTTACTAATTATATCACTTGATTCTTTAGCATGGTGAATATATTCATCCAATGTGATGAGTGAGCTACACACACTAGATACAGTTATTTCCTCCTCGCTCTAGAGCATAATGGTATCCTATGTTCACCACATAATCTAATTTGACTGGTATTTGAAGCCAGTTTGGATGAAAATCTATAATTTAAATCCTTGTAGAAAGGTACGTATATTTTAAAGTTGTATGGGATGGATTATCATGGTTTGGAAACTTATGGAGATGTTCATGGGTTAAATCCTTACAATTATAATCATTGATTAAATTCCAATGGGGAAACTAATTGTTTAAAGAATATTAAGGGTTCGTGGTTTAATGTTTGGTGAAGGCACTCAGATCATGATTTCTAATGGGGAAACTCATGGTTTAAAGTCTTTTGGAGACACTCCCAACTTAAAGTCTAATAAATTCACTCTATGTGATGAATCCCCATAGATGAAAACATTAGTGTTTGATATTTCTAACGAATTATGGATTTATTTGGACTAATAATAAGATTGGACCTCAAAAATGAATCCTACGTTTCATGTTGGAAATGCGAATCAAAATACACATAGTTTTATTTTCATAGTTTAAGGCCATGTGAGAGGGCTTGTCTGTGAAATTTTACATCATGAAGTAAAGAAACTTATAATGAAAATAGGGAATAAGGCTATGCGTGGTGCTTACACAAGGGTTAACCAAAGGATAAAAGATATTTGTGGAACTGATACATATCCCACTTACCCCATTCCTGATACAATGGGTTATAATATGGGAGGTTTAAATTTTTTCCACATATAATGGGTTTGAATAAATGACCCATGATTAGATGAATTGGTTTTCCAAATGCCATCTCCCCTATTAATGTCTTCCTCCATAAAAGGGGCCTTATATGGATATGCACCATATGAGCTCATATAAACTATATTTTGTGAAAACCATTTAATTTGATAAGGATAAATGACCTACATGAGGGTAATTAATCATATGGGGGTTTCACAATCAACTCTCTAGAATTTTTCAATGTTCTAAGGGATTATGAGAAACAATACACACAACTTATCTCACTAGTATGAGCCTATTATTTTCCACTATAGGGGTGCATGAGTCACAATTATTAGAGTGAGGAAAAAATGGATAAAACTTCCTCCAAAATTCAAAGGGGTCCCAAAAATGGGAATTTTGGTGGTATTTATGGGCCTTTGGATCACAGAAATGGTAGTGAAGGATATTTGTACTGAACATAATTATGCACTCAAGAAAATAATGTTTTTCATAGAAACTACAATGGTTCACTCATTAAACTTATGGTTCATGTGATCATAAGATGTATTATATAAATTTATTAATATTAATCACTATACATCGTTAATCCATATTATACATCTCTTTGAGTATCTTGAAAATACCCACTTAAAATTTCATTTATTTGGGATAAAGAGGATGTAATTTGGAGAAAATTGAGGTACTTTGACATGTTTCTCCTTTTAATGAAATTGGGAAAGTGAAAGTTCAACCCTACCCCTCTATATAATGGTAATAATTTCTAGATGTTGGCCAAGATCTTTCACACAAATTGATATGAACTTTTCTTTTAAAGAATATAGACTTTATATGAGTGACCAATGTGTAAAAAAAGGTTTTTGCAGAAAAAAATATTTTTAGGAGTATATTTGAAGAATTTGAATACTAAATCTCTATTAAACTTCATTCGTGGATGTAATATCCCAACAATCAACTACACCCAACCCTGCTTCATGGAGGAAACATATGGGTATGAATAATAAATCAAGTTTTAGGCACCAAACCACATAAAGATAAGAAATACTAACCATTACTCTAGGGAAAGATTTAACGAACTAAAAAATTTCATAGAGGGTACTGATATATGATTTAAGTATATTATATAATTTAAAAATTCTACAATATGACTTTGATTCACTAGAATACTTGTTATGAGTCTTGCCTAGATTTTTTACAGAAAATATTTTCAAAAACATCTATATATCATGGTAAAGTGATGTTACCCAAGATTACATAGTTTGGAATGTCATAAAGATGGTGTATGATGATAAAACAACCACTAAATATTCTCCCCCATAAAACTCAACAATATCACCAAATAGAACCTCTAATAGGTGATATGTTTGGGACCTATGCCAAAGAGGATAATTCATGGATGATAAGTCATGTGATTTCTAGATTTATATGAGTTTTTCAAAGTTCATAAATCATATATTAATTACTTTAATATATGAGGATAATGTGGGTTTCATAGTTTCATGCTTACTACTACGTGGGTATCCTATCATAAATCCTCAATAGGCATTCTCCAACACCAAAAACCTTTAATTTACTACACTGAGATATCAAAATCAGTTTGTGAGTCATTTTCAAGAACAAAGGGATCTTGATCCTTGGTGAAATGTTATATGATTTTATAGCAAGATAAATAGTCTATAATAATTTTGAAAAGACCCCAACATTGCCCAAGGTGAAACTATAGGCCATGGGGGAAAACAAACCAAGGGAACGTCATCAAAACCATAATATCCACATCAATATATGGTTTTTAATACTATTGAAAAATCTAGAATAGATTATGGTGGGCCAGATAATCAAATTCCTGTCACTGTGCTTTATGGGATTCAATGAATGTATTGGTTCATCCTAGAGGAAGGATGATACATAGAATGGGGCTTCAATATAATTTAGGATTTTAATCTTAACATGATAGTGGAGGTCTTCCTTGTGAAATTTATAAGGGGTGGCTATAGCCAATTAGGTATTCACACATGGGGTTGAGGCTAAGAACCTTCATTATACCAATAAAACCAGCATATTTATGACACATCAATCTCATCATCCTGATATGGGTGAAACTATATAATATTATAAGGAATGTGATCTAGGGGGAATGGATTTTATTAATTTTTTAGGCCTTTATAGTTCCTGTATGGATCAGTTGTTATACAACTTGCAGGATATTGGTTTCAAAACCCCATAAATACTCCCAAAAAGGGATTATAATTAACCTTACTCAATATTATTGGAATTAATCACATAAAAATATATAAGGATAGATTAATTGTGAAAATGTTATCACACATAATGTTCACTTTTATAATATTTAATAATCCAATAAAGATTTCACCATCCATAGGGGTGGTTCCTATAAGGTGAGTTCATATGTGATGGACTTCAAGGGTAGGGTACTTATGTAAGGCTCCAACCATAAACATTACATAATGTTGAATTAAGTTAATAATCCACATTAAGTATATTTTCCGGTATCGAGAATTAGAGAATTATGTCATAACTTATACATAACAACTTAAATATTACGAGTAGAAACTTCTACTCACTATCCATTTTTTTCATAAAACCAAAACTCTTTAAAAAGAGACATATTTAGTTCCATGATTTTAATAGAATGATTTTTCCTTGATCATATCCTTGAACATATTCATCTTTATGTCTTGTGAAAAACATTTCAAAACATGGGATGAGTATAAAAGATCATTAAGGGATACATAAAGAAGGAAAAATATTAGTTTTTAAAAACAACAAGTAAAACATGAATACTTTGTCATAAAGTAATAAAATTCACCATTAAGAAGTAGAATAAAAACTTCACTAATTATAAAAGAATTTCTTATAATTTTCTAACCAAAATATTACCATAAATCCCATAGAATGAAATATGTATCATATAAAGGTAACTTGGGACAAGAACTTAATGAAATAGAAAAACCATACGGTTGACTTCCACACATATCACCAAATAGAACAGCCATACAGATGACTTACATACACAATGAATTGGAGATTCTAACATAACCACCCATCCATGGCTTTCATGGAACCACCCATCATTTTGTTTTTCATGTAACCACCCATCAAATTCATGTACCATTATATAATCACGCGACATAAAATATTGAAAATATAAGCATTTCACTAATAACATTTCATTTGAAATATCAAGAAATAATTTCAATATATTAAAATACTCAATCAATTTCAAGAAGCCATTTTCAATACCAAAATACATAAAAATATTTTATGGTATTTATTTTCCTTTAAAATACATTATGGCTTGTTAAGGAATCCAAATATCAAATAAATCACACAGCGATGGAAAGGATGTTTTTTCTACATACGTTAAAAACATTTCTTTTATAGTTTAGTAAAAAACTAAATAAAAAAATATTTTATTTTAATGAAAATAAAAATAAAATGGGATTATTATACACCATATAAAATAAGAAGGTGTAAATTATCAAAATATGCCTCAATGAATAGAGATTGAGACGAAGTCCTTTACCTTATGTCCGACTTGACTCGGTCGTTCTTAAATTTTCTGAATAATAAACTTAAGTTAATTTCTACTTGATTCAGAACCTTTTTCAAGTTCATTATTCCTTTTATATCTCTTTTTACCTTGGTATAAAAATTAGTTTATTATTTGAGTTCAAATCATACATTTTGTCGATATTGGGAACATAAGTCAAACATGAACATGTTATACTTATAAATTGTCCATGTGGTCAAAAGTAAATTATCTCCAGAATGATATTAATGATTTAGATATCATAAATATCTAGTATATATGGATTTATAACCGTCCATATCATTTGGAGATAATAAATGAAATGCATCGTTCATGGAGATGGTAAGTCGTACGTACGCTTGAACGCTACTTTCATTTCTATTTAATATTTAAATGAATGAAAACTTAATTATAAATATGTATATTATAATTAAATTATAATAAAATATTTTATATATGTTACATGTGTTTATTAACTTCATCCTTTATATGTTCAATGTATGTTTTGAATGAGTAATAACACTTTTAGGGGTGGTAGTCCGTACTTCCTCAAATGAAATTATGGTATTTATACAACATGAAAAGCAAAAAGGTTTTTTATAAAAGAGAATTACCGAAGAATAGAGATAAAATAAATATCATATATATCATATAAAATTACAGTTCCATCATAATGGCCACTATAATAAGTGGTAGGAGAAGATTGAACAATCATTGTTTCGTGAGGCAGTAGTTCACTGCCCAAAAAAAAACAGTATGTTCTATATCTATTAGACGGAGGTGTTTGTAAGTTTAGTTCAAATAATTATCATAAAAATAAAATTGTATATTGAGGATACTCGTGTGGTTTTGTAATAAATGAATAATAATAAAATAGGTAGTGGATAATAAAAATAAAAGAAAAGAAAATGAAAGAAGATGTTACCATTAAATCGGGTAACTTCTTTTGCTTTGAACCAAAAGGATTTTTGGAACTGCCTTATGCCTAAGGTAAGGATTCTAAGTGGAATAGAAGTGTGTTGGGAGATTATTTTGGAAGATTTAGGATGATCCAATTGGTCTTGAGAGGTGCGAGTAAGGGTCAGAGGTGATTCCCTTTTATAAGGGGGATGAGGGGCTCTTTAGAAAAGTTTGAATGTGTTATTTTATTATAAAATAATTTTTGGTTTCAAAACGTCAAAAACTAAATAAATTCGAATCTAATAAGAATATAAGTCCAAATAAAATCATCCAATAAATATTTTACAGTTTCTGGATATTTTTTAATCCTTATCCTTTTTATTTAACCTTTTTTTACTCACACCGTTTTATCAAGAATTTAAAACTTTGAGAATAAAAATAGTTAGAAAAACATGATATATATCCCAATAAAGAGTCATTATCAAAATTTTAGACTTATAATTACAATTTTTCCTAATATTATATTTTTTAAAATTTTATTATAATTAATAATATGTTTTATATTTTAATATATGAATTATGTTAATTTTGACACTATTCATATGATGACTATTTTAAAGCCCATAAAAACATTAGTAATTCGAAAATACATCATTAATTAAAAGATAAAAAGTAAATATCAACCATAAAATTCGTGTCTGACATTAAAATAACCAAATTAAATTTTTTTAACATTTATTATATCATTTAGTTGAATCCTTTATTAATGAAGCAATCACTGCATCATCATTGTGTCTGGATTAATTTTTTTATTTTACATCTAAAAATTATAAATAAAATACCTTGATGTAGGAAATCTATTTAGAGTTATAGTTAATATTTATAGTCAAATAAAAAACTTATATAACCCCATATAAAAATTGTTTTATTAAAAAATATATGTTAAGGTTATATTTTCCTTAACTTTAAATTAATTTTTATAAAATGTCATTTTCACATAAAAGTGGATTGATGGGGTCCCCAAATAATCCCAAGTATTTATATATTTGGATATATTTCATCCAATAGAATTAATACACATGTTATGGTAATTTAATAATATTATAATATTATTTTTTTCTTTATTTTATAGATTTTCCCTTTAATCATGGTAAATAAAATATTAACTAAAGTTACTATTCATAATGTATAAAATTAAAAGTCACATATTTACACAAATTGGACCTCCTGATTCCAAATATGGAATAATTTTTTCCAAATTCAAAACACAGAAGTTGCAGAAATTTATTTCTATTGTCAAAACCAAAAAATGTATTTTTTAGAGATAATAACTATGAAAAGATTGACATGTGTTTATGTTTAATTAAAAATTGAAATTACATCCAATGATAGAAATTGGATTAAATGGTAAATACATAATCTAAATATTTTTTAAGACTAATTAAAAATATAATCTAACTATATAAATTAATCAGATAAAAAGATAGTTTTGACATAAAATGCAATATTTTTCACTATTCATCAAAAATGAACTTTATCAGAAAAATACCAAAAATTTACCCAAAGTAAATTTTGATATCTCTCTTCTAAATAAAAATTTTATTTTGTCAAATCGAATATATAAAAGTGAAAAACTATATTTAAGAGTGGTTCTCTATCAAAAGGTGGTAAAACTACCTTTTAAAAATATTAGAGTATTTATGCTTAAAATTGGATTCATTATCATTTTAAACCTCTAAATTTTATTGGATAGAAGTAAAACCATTAAGAAAATATGATTCATAATAATATGATTCGCTAACTTTATTCCTATCAATAAAATAGGTTGGCGTTAACTACCATTTTAAATAATAATATTATTTTATTATTATTTTTCACAGTATGACTCAACCTTGTATGCAACATGAGATTTTGGGGAAACCAATTATTGTGTGTCATTTACACTATCTAACATAGCATCCCCTTTAAAGTAAAAATAATATTTATGTCAAAAATATTAATAAATATGAAAATGTCACATTCTTTATTTACCTAGTATGTGGAAACTTACTTCATATATTGATAAAAACATCTTTTTTGGATTCATTTTCACATGAAACATCAAATCAATTTCATATCCAAAAGTGGGTTACCTCACTGGTATACTTCTGGGTTCATATTGAGTTGAATCTAATTATCATTTAAAAATTCAAGATCATGTTGGCTCATGGAATCATCCAAACTCAGATCATACTAAAAATTGAGGGTGCCCTAACTTGATTTATCCTCAATTAGGAATGGAATTGGGTAGAAATTGTAACACCCTGAGATTTTGTGAATTATTATTTTTTGAATTAATTTAATATTTTTGATATATTTAATTTCATGCAATAATGAAAATAGTTTATTTTATATTAAAGCAATTTGAATGGATTGCGTTATTCGAAAGACCAAGTTAATAGTGAATTACGTTTAACATAAATTTTAGTTTTCTATACATAGAACACTAGTGTTAGTTTTTGTTACATGTAAGATTTACTGTCCTCAATGGATTGTATAACGTGAAAGACTGTGTTTTACCAAACTATAACATATTATTAAAATGTTATTATTTAATATAATAAGATATAACCTAGAAATTAAATTAGAAGTTATGAATATTATTATCTAATTTATGAAAATATTTTTTTAGAAATATAATATGAATTCATCGGTTACTAA
This sequence comes from Viscum album, assembly GCA_963277665.1. NCBI lineage: Eukaryota > Viridiplantae > Streptophyta > Magnoliopsida > Santalales > Viscaceae > Viscum > Viscum album. Next base: position 325,124,115 of record OY728132.1, read on the forward strand.
TTGACTAGAAATGAATATGAAAACTGATTGAGTATAAAAGAAAATATTATTATTATTATAGTCACAAAGTACTTTTACCCTAATAAATTAAAATAATTATAATTATTGAGTGATATTAATGTAATATATATGTTTTATATTCAATGAAATAATTTTTATATTCATACAATAGATTTTATTCACATAAGATATGAACAAACCCAATTTTATGCTTAAAAATCTATATTTTTATTAAGAGATTTTACAGCCTTTTAATGGAGAACCCATTCAAAAAAATTGGAACTTTTATAGATTTAATATGAAAAAATAAAATTTATATTTGAAAATGGATAATAATCATTAGTTCATGTTAAATGGTTTTTATTTTTCTGTGAATCTTCATTTTTGTAATGAATATTGGAAAATACTAAATTTTAGTTCAAAACTAATTTTTTATATAATTTATTTAAAAGGTTAAATTAAATTTTAAAGTGTTTTAAAAGTTTAATTACATCATATTTTTATCAATAAAACTAATTTAGGTCATTGAAATAAATTCTAATTTTAAATTGAATATAAAAACATAGAGAACTTCTGAAATTTTTTACATTAAAACCCTGCATTGTCGACCCAATGGTGGGATTAAATTTAAGTTAATTTCCACACTTCTATGATTTTAATTTTTAGAAAATTGAATAAATATTTGGAAAAATAATAATTTATATTGAATAATTAGTTAAACTTGGGTTTTAAAAAAACTTGTGAAATTAATAAAAAAATAATTATATCGATTAAGGTAAAATTAAGATTATCTAGGAACTACTTCTTAATATTAATGTCATAAATGACCTAAAAACTTGTCCAAAAAATATTTCATGTCCATATTTAGACTAAAAAACCACTTTTATATATATTTCACCATTATGGTATCCAATTTACATGGAAAAACATGGGTGTAACTCCCTTTCCCAAAATTTACAAGAGTGTCGCTCCTCCTCCACTATAAAAGGCCTCCTCTCCTCCCACTTCAGAACACATATAAAACCATATTGGATTGACCAATATCTACCCAATTATATCCTAAAAATACCTCCTATAATATTATAATCCTTCTCTTTGTCAGAAATTAATCTAAGGAATCCCTTTGGGGAAAACCAAAAGGAGTAACCTAAATGTGAGGTAACATCCTTCCTCAAGATAATTTATGATATTTCCATTATCCACCCCTTATTTTATTCTTATTAAAATATTTAATAAAAAAGCAGTATCTTTAATATACTCTTTTGTTTTTATGATATGTTTTCAAACTATAATTACACACACTTTCATCTAAGGTTAACGAACATACTATTTACGTGTACGGTGAACTGTTGGCTTACGAAATGACGATTGTTCATTTTTCTTTTAAGACCTATCATCATGGAAATTATGATGGAAAATATGTTTATATATGTTATATATTATATTTTTTAAATATTTAAGATTATTTAATACTTTTATGAAACATGTATTTATACTTTCCATTTGGTGTAAATATGATAATTTAGTTTGAGTAAGTGTAAACTACTTCCCCCTCAAAGTGATGTGATTCATTCACACAATATATAGAATGTATTAAAGATATTTTTAGAGATAATATATGATATATATGACATAATAATTCAAATTTAATGATATTATATATATATATATAAATATACATGTACATATATATAATTTACTTTATTTTTTCAATATGTTAATAAAACAAAAGTAGTATTCATGCATACATACAACCTACCATCTCCATGAATGGTGTATTACATTTAATATTTCTATAGATTATTATAATACACATATAATTAATATTAAATATATTTATATAATGTTTTAAATTCACTATATCATTATATAAATATAATTACCAAGGATAGAAAAAATTAACACACGTGCGAAAAACAAAGCGATTATTATCTGAAGCGTAACATTAACATGGAATTGTTAACAAAGGGATAATATAAATTCATAATAAACCCATATATGGATATATATATATATATATATGAGTTTAGTTCTATAAAATAGGTATAATGAACTTATATTTTTTATATAGGAAGTTCTTATGAGTGTGAATATATTCAGGACACAAGGTAATGGAATTTCATCACAGTTTTTATTTTTGTGAGATACATGCTTTATTAAACAGTCATTTCTTTTTGTGGGGTGTGTTTACTTACAATTGATGAATTATATTATTAGTATACTTAAATATATTTATATTTACATATAAATTTAATTATACTTTTTCATGGGGTTTATGTTTGAAAATTTACCAAATTGATAAAGTAATTTTGTGTCAATCTTCCTTCTTTGAGACACATGCCATGTTATGCACCTATATTTTCCCATAAGGTGTATAAAATACGCTTGAAATGTTATATAATGAATCTACATATTTTTATCATATTTTAGGCTTCATGTAATTTCATTTTCTTAAATTGGGGAATGGTTCGAAGTTAGCAAGTGCTTAGAGTTTATTTAAACAATCTCATCGCTTTTTGTGATTGTTTATGTTTATGCTTCCTTAGATGAAATATTAACATCAATATCTCAATAACACTCCTTAATTATCTTATCCCATGTTTATTAAAAATATATTCTTGTATTGGTACCATTTTATACTCTTACGTACATAATTTTGTTAATAAAGTATCTATAAGAATGCTCGACTTTTCCTCTCTCTTCTGTAGGAAATCTATTAACTTTGAAACCATGTTTTATAAAAATGTTTTCAAGATTTAGTTATCTATATTTTTTTAATTATTTTCAAGGAAAATTATTTTCAAAAGGTTTTCTATATTTCTTTATATGTTTTCAAATTATTTTCAAATAAATGGTTATCAAAACGTTTTTAATATACTTTTATAAGTTTTTAAGGAAAAAGGTTTTAAAATTGAGTAAAAGCTACATTTATAAGTTTATAACGAAAGAGGATTCCAAAATTTTTTCAATATATCTTTATATGTTTTGAAATAAAAATATTTTCAAAATATTTTCAAAGCTATCTTTATATTTTTTCATGTTTATTTTCAGAGAAAATGGTTTTCAAAAGGATTTCTGTTTTAATGATCCCTTTTCAAAGAAGAAATGATATTTACCTCAAGAAATGTTTCGAAAATATCCTTACATGATATTTTATATCCATGATAACATCCATTGATGATAATAATTACCTTTTAGGAAATGATCCAAAGTTTCCATTCATATTCTTTTTTGAATGGTTTATGTCTTGATGTAATAATGTTTATGATACATATTTCTCTTCCATGAGTTATATTCTTTTGAAACATTCTTAATTTCATGGGTTATTCATCGATGAAATTATTATAAATCCTCTATATTTTCTATATTTTATGATTTGATGAATTTTTAATGATACCCATTTCATTTCATGGGTTCAGATTTGATGTTCATAAATCCCATATTTTTTTATAGGTCATGATATAAGATTTATTATCTTGTGGGACATGTATGTATGAGTTATTATGTGATAGGTTAGACCTATATCTCCCTAAAATTCATTGGGTAATGATAATTTGTATATTATCTCAAAGGGTACACATGTTTTAGCCCAATCCAAAAAACATGAAGGTGCATGGGTTCTATCCAAAATTTTAAAAGTAATAGGGGACATGGGTTATATCCTATGTTCGAATATAATAAGTTACATGGGTTGTAGACCAAGCCTAAAAATATGAAGGTACAGGGTTTCTAGAACAAAAATTAAATTATTATGGCATATGGGTTGTTAGTCCAAGCCCAAAGTAGGTACATGGGTTTTATCCCAAGCCTAACATGTTATTAAGTTCTTGGTATGTATCCTTGACATAATATTTTATATTATTATATGTATACCAAAAATTCTATGCCTTATTCCTTTATTATGGATTCACGGCTTATGATATTTATTTCCTTAGGATTAATTTCTTATGAAATTATAATATTTATTCCATAATTAATTTTTATGATCTTTGATATGCAGGGTACGTTCATCTAATGTTCTGATCACATTCTTATACCCTTATTGTCATGTTTATACTTACATGTCTCCCCTGTTTACCCTTACTTAGCATTTGAGCTCACCAATTATTATGTTTTCATTCCTAGGTTATGTATATATATCTCATGTATAATATGTATAAGAGGGGTTCTAATTTTGGAGAACCTATTGGGAGATAATGTAGCTATCTTATGTACTAGTGTTTATGTTTCCATGCTTCCAAAGGCTATAAACTAACACTATATTTAGGCATTGATTTGTAAAATGTTATCAATTATTCTGAAAAACGTTATTTAATGTTTATATATGTTAAGACTGGGTCTTTGTAGTTGGTATTATAGTGAAGGAGTAGTTAAAATTTGTAAACTAGGATGGTAACAATTTAGTGTGATAATTAGGTATATTTGTAAGGATATGTTTATGGATGCCTATAAGGATAACTATAAGGATGAGTTATGTTTTAGAAGAATGTACTAGAATTTTGGTAAAGGATATAGTGATTGGTTTCCTGAAAATGAATCCATGTCTGGATACAACAAGTGGATGTGGCTCTACCATAGTTTTACCTATGGGTAACAACTCCAAAAAGATATTACAGGCCTAACTCAAGGTAATCTGGAATATGACAATGGGCCTTTCTACACACCCGGTTTGACACTAATGAGGGTTGTTCTTTGGAAATTCAAAAACTATTCACAAAAAATCATGAAAGATTTAAATGAAAGTTGGTTATGAATAACTCAAAAAAAACATATGGTTCAATATGTTAAGGAAGGTATCATAATTTAGACATCATATTGGTGACTTTTCATTACTATGTGGTTGCTCATTGTGATAATTGTTTATTACTCTTTGATTTTGGTTTTAGTTAATGGATAGAATAGAGAGTAATCGTATTAATGGTTATTGTGATAGAAAATGTAATGCTTTTCCCCCTGAATAACCAAATGACATGGGAGATGGAATAAAAAATCTTATTTCTATGTTTACACATATTTCTCAAGATATGAATCATGATTCACTTCCAAAAGAACAAATGAGGGAACAATGTTTTGTTGAGCCCATCATAAGTAAATCTTCTCATTCTTTAAGTAGGTATTCTGATCCAATTGTAATTAAACACTAGATTAATACCCCTGATAAGATATTTTTTTCTCCAGTGTTCGGATTATGAATAAATTCATTCTGGTTGTTTATTCATAAAAAAATTAAAGCAGACTAATGGTGGACTCTAATCCAGAATAATAGGAAGCAAGAAGAAATTGAATCCATGTATTGGGATGTGTTCAAGAACTTATTCTTCAATAACTACATTCCTCATGTTCTTTATAAGAAGAAGGAAAATTTGTTCCTTGAGTTTCATCAAAATAATGATGATTTTTTCGAAACCTATGAGGCTAATTTTGCATGACATATGAGGTATGCTTCTGGAATTATTTTCCAACTAGAATGTAAGTTTGATAGGTTCGTTATTGAATTAAATCCATATCTCAGAGGGGTTATGTCAATAACTGATTGTGCATTGTTCAATAAAAATTGAAATGGATGTTGGAGTTATGAATCAATCTCATGGTTTCAACATGAAGCAGAATATGGAGTTGAAAGGAAGATATACAAACCATGGAGATAAGAAAATGAGCCTTTATTTGTGATGTAAGTGTGGAATGAAGTAATGAGGTAATTTTATTAATGGGACAAGTTAATTTTTTATGTGTGGAAAGAAATGATATCGAGCGGCTTAATAATGAAGTGATTGGAAAAATTTATATAGCGATGAAAATAATGAGAGAACTGAAATGGATGCACATCCCACACATCAGTGTTTCAATTGTAGGGAGTTTGGGAATTTTTCAAAAAGTGACCAAATAAAAGGGTTACTAATTGGGATAAATTCCAATAAACTTTGAAGACATAGTAAAAAAGAGAAATCATATGAAATCACATTGGATTAAGTGAACCATGATAATATAGTAACTCCATAGTGGGGAATTTTCTATTTGGTTTTGTAAAAACAAGATCTCCGAAAACATTTTTGATCCTTTGGCAGAACATGATATGAGTCTGAGCATTGATCATCTATCTCTACATTAATTTTAGATTAAAAAAATCATGCTGATTTTCTATATTTACAAGGATGAACCCAATATTCTAACGGAATTTTTTTAAGATAAGTCATATTTAAGGAATAAAGGGTGAATTGTCTTTTGGAAGCATGTATGTTTTCAACAAGGGTTTATGGAAGTTCATATTATGGCCATGGTTTCAAGAGAATATATGATTAAGTTATTCACATGTTTGGAATGTGATGACACATGGAGGATCAATGTTAATCTGATTTCATGGCCTTCTTTTTATTGTTTTAGGATTTTCATCTTTTAGAAGGGTTATAGGGTTAACCATTTATGGAAAGTTTAAGTTAAAATTTTATTGAAGTTTGTGAGATTAATGTATAATAACACTACATGAGGATTTATAAATATTAGATAACCCCATCTAATTAACTTTTTTTTGGTAACAAAATATAGATGGGATAACATATCATGGATCTCATTATCTATTAGTTCTTCATTATTGAAAAAAAATCACCTTCCTTTTTGGAGAAAGAGTTGAAGTGGAAATTGGTCAAGACACGATCCAAGGGTGATATTTTACTGAGTCATGGGAATAAAATCAAGTACATTTAACTACTCCTGAAAATTATGCACCTCTAAGGAAAGAATTGTAAAACCGAAAAGGTAATCCTAGTACCTTCTTTTCCGATGAATAAAACGGTCCCTTAGATAATCATGGATTTATGGATTTGTGATTTTTAAATTTCACCTGACCATTTTCTCTATCACTCACCTCTAGAATATGATAGTTATATTTCTCTTCCATGTTTATGTTTTCACTTTACACCTATCTTTTCCTACATGGGAACTTATTTATATGTTACTTTGGGTAACCGTTATGTTTCTAACTTTCCATTTTAAAATGAAGATTTAGTATTCATTTTTATGATGTAGGATTCAATGAATGGAACATTCAACTATTAAAACATTCATTAACTAGATTCATTTTGAAAGAGAAATTTATTTTAAGAGGGGTATAATGTGATAACCTCAGATTTTGGGAATTTATATTTTTCAAAATAATTTAATTTTTTTAATTTTTTTTATTTCACACACCACTGAAAATATTTTATTTTATATTAAATAACCATGTATGGCTTACATTATAAACAAAAACAAATTAATCATGTACTACACCCAAAATAAATTTTATATTTATCAACAGGGAACAACTATGTTAGAATATATTATACACAAGACTGTATTTCCTTGATGTATTTTGTAACATTCAAGACCGTGTTTTATAGAACAATAATATATTTTTAAAATGTAATTATTTAATATAATAATATATAAACTAGCTGTTAAATTACTGCTTATGATTATTATAAACTAATTTATGATAATATATTATTTACAATAATATAATTTGAATTCATAGGTTAGTAATTAATTAGAAATGAATATGAAAACCGATTGAATATAAAATAAAATATTATTATTATTATGGCCACAAAGCTATTTTACCCTAATAAATTAAATTAATTACAATTGGTGAGTGTTATTAATGTAATATATATTTTATATATTCAATAAAAAATTATATTTATCTAATAGATTTGATAAACATAACACAAGAACAAACCCAATTTTATGCTTAAAAACCTATATTTTTATTAAGGGATTTTTCCGCCTTTTAATAGAGAACCCATTTTAAATAAAAATATTGGAACAATAATCTATTTAATATGTAAAAATAAACTTAGTATATTAAAGATAAAATAATAATTTGGTTAGGGTTTATTTTTGGTGTTTTTCTGTGATGTTTTGTTTTGTTAATGAATAGTGGAAAATAATGAATTTTATTTCAAAACAGAATTTTCATATAATTTATTTATAAAGATAAGTTTCATTTAAAATTTCATAAAAAGATTAATTGGATAATATTATTATAAATCAAACAAATATAATTCATTTTAATAAATTTAACTTTGAAATTGAATATAAAAATCTAGAAAACTTTTGAACATTTTTACGATAAAAATCTGCTTTGTGGACCTAACTGTGGGATTAAATTTAAATTAATTTATTCCACTTGTGTGATTGTAATTTGAACAAATGAAGTACATATTTGGAATAATAATAGATTATAATGTCTAAAAATTTAGAAATAGTTTTTTACAAAAAATATTATAGAAAATGATTAAAATTTATTAAATTTCTTAAGGTAAAATTAAGTTCAACGTGGGACTACTCCTTAAATGTAAAGGATGAAATGACCAAAAAAAATTATCCAAAATCTATTGGATATATATATTTAGACACTATAATCACCTTTTTATACATTTTATCATTATTTTATCCTCTTTCTGTGGTAGAAATGTGGGTAGAATTCCCATTCCAAAAAATTTATAAGAGTGTCACCCCATTTCTACTACAAAAAGGCCTCATCTTCTACCACTTCCTCACAAATTTAAAAGATAGATTTTATAGACCAATATCTAACCCAATAGATTAAACAAAAAAAATCCACTCACTCTATAAGACTCTCCCTGATAATAAATAAATCTATAGAATCCCTTTGGTTCAAACCAAAATGAGTTTCCCGAATGAGAGGTAACATCCTCCCATAAGTTCTTTTATATTTTTTCCATTATCCATACCCATAACCTATTCTTCATTAATGATTGTATAATAAATACAGTATAATAAATATACTAGTATATTTTTATATAAAGTTTTCTTGGAACACTTACAAACACTTTCATATAACGAGTATTGAAGCTATTGTTTATGTGTACGATGTACTACTTCCTCAAGAAACACTGATTGATCATTTTCCTTTACCACCTCTCGTGGTGGAAATTTTATTGGATACTCTATTTTTATATGATATATATGATATATATTATGTATTTAATATTATTTCATCATTTTGAAACACATATATTTATACTTTCCATTTGGTGTAAATATGATAATATCATTTGAGGAAGTGTGGACTACCGCCCCTCAAAGTGATTTGATTCATTCACAAACTATATGGAATGTATTAAAGGAATTTTTAGTGAAAATATATGATATATATAAAATAATAATGATTATTTAATTATATTATTTACAAATATTCATTTACTTACTTTCTTTTAATATTTCAAAAAAACGGAAGTAACGTTCATGCATATGTAAGACATCCCATCTCCATAAACGGTGTATTCAATTTCATAATTATATAGATTAAAACAATAAGAAATAAGAAATATTAATTTTATTTATATCATGGTTTACATTATTTAAATAATGATATTATTATAAGTATAATTGAAATAAAAATTTAGTCACATGCGAGAAATAAAAAGAATATTACCCAAAGTGTAACATTAACATAGAATTGATAACAATCGGGTAATATAATGTCAAAATAAACCCATATATGGAATTAGATATATGAATATAGTTCTGATAAATATTTATAATAAACTTATAATTATTATACTGTAGGTTATTATGACTGAAAAAAGATTCAAGACACAAGGTAAGGGAATTTATCTCACTTTTTATTTCATGAGATATATGATTTATTCACCACCCATTCCTTTCATGTGGTATGTTTACTACCCATGGATGAGTTATACAATTCTTATAATTAAATTTATGGGTCTTTAAATATCCATTTTATGATATTTCATCAATGGGGTATTTGTTTGAAAATATACAAAATGAGTAAAGTAATTTTGTCTCAATTTTCTTTCATTGGGACACATTCCAAGTTATGCACCTATATTTTTTAATGAGATTTATATACTGCCTTTGAAATGTTATATCATGAATCTAATTATTTTCATGATATTTTGAGATTCATGTAATTTAATTTTCTAAAGTGGGGGTATGGTTAAAAGTTTCTATGTAGTAAGCGTTTATTGAAATAATATCATCACTTTTCGAGGTTATTTATGATTATGATTCCTTCGATGAAATATTCTGATAAATCTCTCAAGAACACTCACGAAATTTATTATCCTATATTTATTCCGGATATATTCATGTATCAATGCCATTTTCACACTCTTTGGTACATAAGATAGTTAATAAATTGTTTTTAAGAAAGCTTGAATTTACCTATCTCTTTGGTCGGAAATAAGTTTTCCTTCAAACAATTCTTTTCTAAAAACATTTTCTAGTTATATATATATATATATTGAAATTATTTTCATGGAAAATAATTTTCAAACCATTTAAAATATTTCATTATAAGTTGCAAATAATTTTCAATGTAATGGTTTTCAAAAAAAATTAATATTCTTTTATTAGCATTCAAGGAATGAGGTTCTCAAAATTCTTTCAATATTATATTATAAGTTTTAATATAAAAAGGTTTTCAAAAAATTATCAATATCTCATTATATTTTTTCCAAAAAAAATTCCAAAATGTTTTCAAACATTTATTTTTAAGTTTTCACATTTATTTTCGTGAAAATGGCTTTCAAAAGTTTTGATGTTTAAAATATCCATTTTCAAAGAAGAAATGATATATAACTCAAGAAATGTTTTCAAAATATCCTTCAATGTTATATTTCATCCAGGATAACATCCATTTATCTAAATCGTTACCTTCTAGGAAATTATCCAATGTTTACATTCTTATTATTTTTTAATGGTTTATGTCATTGTATAATGACATTCATGACACCAGTTTATCTTATATAGGTTATATGATGTTTGAAACCCACTTCATTTTATAGGTTATGCTTTGATGAAATGACTTTTACAACTATTTATTTTCCATTGTTTATGATGTAATGAAATGTTAATGGTACCCAATTCATTTTATGGGTTATGATTTGATTTTTATAGATCTCATATTTTTATGGGTCATGATATATAATTTTTTATCTTTTGGAACATGTATAAATGAGTTATTATGTGATGGGTGGGAACTATGTCTACCTCCAATTCATTTTTTAATGATAATTTGTATATTATCTCAAAGGGAACAATGGTTGTAGACCAATCCTAAAAACATGAAGGTATATGGGTTGTAGCTCAAAGGCTAAGAGTAATAGGGTACACATGTTGTATCCCAGGCCTAAAAGCAAGAAGGTACATGGGTTGTAACGGAAGAAAAAAAAGGTACATGGGTTGTAGTCCAAACCTAAAAGTAAGAGGGTATATGGGTTTTTATCCAATGCCTAAATTCGGTACACAGGTTATAGCCCAATACTAACATGTCATGAATGTATTGGTAGGTATCCTTGACATAAGATTTTCTATTCTTATATGTATTCCACAAATTCTATGTCTTATTCCTCAATTATTATTTCATGGATTATGATATTTATTTCATTATGAATATTTTTTTATAAAATTCCAAGATTTATTCTATAATTAATATTTACGATCTTTGATATACAGCGTATGAGCTTATAATGTTATCATCACATTATCATACCCCTATGCTAATGTTTATACTTACATGTCTCAATTATTTACCATTACTAAGCATATGAGGTCACCCATTTTATCTTTTTTCCCCTATGTTATGAAGATATATTTCATCTATGATATGTCTAAGAGGGGTTTGAGTCTTGGAGAACATTGTAAGAGATAATTTGGGTTTCTTATGTACCAGAGTTTACATTTCCATGTTTCCAAATGCAGTAATCTAGCACGATCTTTGGGCACCCATTTGTAAATTGTTTTTAAGTATTATGAAAATTTTATTTAAATTCTATGTATGTGAAGAATGGTTCACCGTAGAAATATAATTAGTCACCATACTTATGGATTCATTTTTATGGGAAGATGAGTCATTATAGAATTAGGGGGCACACAATGAGGAAGAAATGATGGATAGGATGACCAAGTGGAAAAGAAGAAATACACAACTGTTCCTATGGCCACTAAGGATGAATGTTTATTCCCTCATAATAAACATAATAGTTTTGATTTAGGGGTTGTGAAACCACTGGTAAAAAGCTCCCTAGAAATATCACCTAGCATCAAGGTGAATCATTGAGTTCTTTCTCAATTTTTCAAGGAGTATCCATGGAAAGAACTTAAGGGAATGGTGATTTCCAAATAGGTATCACGAAATAATTGATTACCTTAGTCCTATGAAGTATGGAACAATACATGGATAAACCATACACCAAGGATATTATGCGGGAACCATTATGCGATAGTAATATACCACACCAGGATTAGGTTAATCATAGTTCCAATTGAGCTCACCTTTGAAACACAACATGAGGAATTCATGGCCCACATAGATGGGTTAGAGGTACTAATATATTATCATTTTCTATATGGTGTATTCACTAATCTATTGTGTATTATTCTAATAAGGAAACCAAAATAAATATTGGTAAATGTTGAGATATCCAGAGATGTAGTGTAAAAAAGGAAGGTGAGGACTCCAAGAATGGTGAGGAATCCAAGTATATAAAACAATTTTAGGAAATATAATAATATAAGTAAATCTAATGTGTCATGTATATAAGGATTTTATTTGAAACATTATCAACCTTCATTCGTTAATCTATATAGGATCCATTAGAATAATATGCTCTATGTTAGTCCCCACATTATGTGTGAGGGAAGGATGACATGCATGGTCCAGATGACTAGAAAGTAGGGGAACGATATCTTGATTTAATGGAATTCATGGTGTTTTTTGGATTTATTCCTTATATAACATCGAACATATCACCAACCTCACATGATGTTCAGTCCATGGTGAAAATGGAGGCATTAACGAATCATTTGTGACATTAACTAATGAGTTAGTTCAAAAACCATTTTCCTTTACAAGATACCAAAAGTAGTATATATTTATTTGTATTATTCTCCCAATACATATATAGTGCATCAGATTGGGGAATTTTTTATAGTGGCCTCAGGCTTTCCCATTGGTGTATAGTGGTCCTCGATCATTGATTAAACATCCAACGCATCAAATCTCAATCTGTTAGCTGATGTAGTCTCCAAATGCGGTCAAACATGGGACAACCCAAAATTTTAGGACTTTATCCTCATAGAGAAACAAAAATAATAGACCATAATAGCTTTATATTATTTTATAACTCTCCCTATATGTTTCTTTACTTTCCTCTTTTTATTATCTAAACTAACCCTTTATTTTATTTGCAATACTCGGAACTAATGGAACGGTTCTAAAGTTCCTATAAACATAGAAGAGGAACCTGTAATCATCCCATTTGAGGTGTGATATGTGAGATATCCCATGATTCCCTTCACCTTGATAGAGCCTATCATTTCCCATGAAGCAGATAAAGGGGAGTATGCCAGAGCAGCATCACCACCTACATCGAGGTTGGTTCCAATTACAGCTCCTGCCCCAAAGGACCCCATTGTGAATGATAAATTTAAATCATCAATAATTCTTATCTGATCATTATAGTGACTAATGTTCGTGGTTTATTTTAGCACCACCACCAGTCACACTAGATGATCCAAGTCTTCCCACTATTGTGGAACCAAGTCATATGGGGACTACGTTTTTACACCCAACATTATTAATCAAAAAATTAATATAGTATAACCCATTCCCTAAGAAATAATATGACTTATCATGATACATGGATATAGAAAATTGGGTGATTTAGTGAAAATAATGTTGAAACATCTAGTACCTAGCTATCCAAACTCCATTGGATAGGATGGGTAGTTAGATGGGTGACTTGCATTATCAGATACTGAAATTGGGAACCGGTGGGGTTGACTACCATTCCCTATATTCAATGATATATGATATTTTGTTTAAGTTGGATTGAGTAGAGTATTTGATTATTGTTCTATGTCTATGCTTTAGGATCTTAGTGTGGTTGACATATATGAAATTCAATAAGAGAGACCTCGATAATCAATAAAGGATATCTAACTATACATCCCCACTTTAGTGAGGGAAGGGGCAGCTGCACACTAGAGAACTTAGAAAAAAGCATTCAACTTTGGGATAGAAAAATTAGAAACCTGGGTAGTAAAATTAAATTCGTTCAAAGGTGAACTCAATGTTTAAGTATCCCAACTATTTATTCAATAAGAGTTCCATTTTGAAGGGATAACAATGTTTTGATTGCATGCCAAATCCTCCTATTAAAGGATAGTTGATCTTGAATTCTCAATATCTAAGTATCTTGCATTGTAATATTTTTTATATTTATATAAACACTCCATATTAAAAAAATTCTCCTTATTTCATCATGTAATTACATTATCACTTGTTCAAAATTCTTATTTTAATTTTTTTTATTTTCATTATATAAATGAAACATTAAACTAGAACCCCTAAGACAATTTGATTAATGATTGATGTAAGAAAATAGTTTATAAAATATCATTCGTATTTCATGAGTGTATACCAGGGTTGAATAGATTGTGATCAAAATAATATTTTTACAATTATAATACACCCAAAATTAATTCAATATCTAGGCCAAATATGATTTCTAAAAAGATAGTTCACCTTAACAACAAGATAAGATGCATGGGGGTGAAACTCCAAGGGTGATAAACATCACTTGAATTCATAACTATTGGAAAAGAAGTGAATTTAGGTTTATGGTATTTTAATCGATCGGTGATTTGGTAATGAAAATTGGTTAAGGATGGATGATAACAGTGGAAATATAGGTTTCATTATTGTATTGTCTGGAAATGGGTAGATAAGTAGAGGATGATCATTGACCATATTAAAAAATTGGATTCCAACACATTTCCATTGAGAATAATTTATATTGGGAATGTATCTTGGATAGGTACTGATGGTCCAAGTCTGGTGTACATGTTCCATCAATATAAACCAAGGGGAATTTATTTGGCTATGAAAGAATTGGGATGGACACAAAGTACGTTTTTGGGGGGAAGGGAAAATATTCAAAAAATGTTTGAGTACTCTAGGGGTTTCATTTTTGTGATCCATAAAAATTGATGGGGTGAACCATCATAGATAGGGATATATAGATCATTTTGGGGGTTTTGTAGAGCTCAATAACTAACCTAGTGAGAAACTTCTGAGTGAGGACATGATCATATGAAAAAAATATTTTAATGGGATCCACATGAAAATATATTTTAAGTTAATATAGTTAATAATGAATGGGTATCTTCTTATATAGGGTCAAAGAGTTTGGTCAATATGGGAAAAGTTTTTATCTTTTTATAACTTTGAGAAAATTAATATCTTCTAATTTATCATCATAGAGCATGGAATTTCTTGAAAATTTTCCTGATTTTTTATCCTAGAAATTTTTTTTACAATGGGGGAAATGATTTCACTATTTCAAGGACTTATAGCATTGAACTAATGATAATATCATTATTTTTTATTGTATATATTAAACCATCCCCTCATTATAGAATGAAATATCAACACCATGGGGTTAGATGTATCTCAATTTGAATAAAGGAATTGAAAACACCAGAATGAAATGGGGGTATGGAATGATTTATGGTTGTTTACATAATAGAAGGTATTTGAATCACTGTGTATCCCATAAATATAGGAATAAATACACATTTAGTATTTTTGGGGTGGTGTGGTAAGTGATCGACATCATAATAGAGAGAGGGGTGTGGTAAGTGAAAAGTTCTAGAATAAAGGGGTGTCTTCTCTAGAAAAGTCTCTGACACAATTATATAGTTTCAGCATCACACATTCAAAAACTAGCCATATTTTTTAAGTATATATAGAGAGGACTAAAATATCAGGTAGTTTATCATTATGTGATCGGGAAAATTATGTGTAGATTAAAATTTTCGTTGAGTACATTTCTATACAGCTTAATATCTTGTGGTAAGGATGTTCCCCATATGGTTTATTGTCTTTTAGAAAGTAAATACACAATGTAGTTTAATATCTTATGTTAAGGATGTTTCCATTGTTTTTTAACAATGTGTGGTGAGGATGAGGGTACTGATATCATCTATTAATTTTACTTTTTATACAATATTTCATTAGTGGGAGGTGTGATGCCTCCCCATCAATGGTGATCAATGAATGTGAACCATATGATTATACCTTATAATCAATGAAGAGACATTCCCACTTTGGTTACAACTTCAATGGTTTTCACCCTAGTGTCTTAGGCACCCTTTTTTCCTAGTACCAATTCACCATAGATAAAATATGAATAGCATACCTTCTTATTGAATGCTTATTCCAGATTATTAAGTTGAGCTTCAAGGTTGTTCAATGTTGAAAATCTATTTTCTACAAGGTATTCTAACTTTATTTTCTATAATTGTGACATCTCATCATATTTCTATCAATTTTATATGGCTATCATAATTAATGTCAGTAAAATATCTATGGAAAACACTACCTATGATTTATATTATAGGGAATAATGTGTCTCCTCGGTGGAAGTTTGGGTTATGTTTTGACATTATCATAATGCATTGCAGATCTTACCAAGCTTACTCTTCTCATTCAGATCTATCATGTTTTGTAGGATATTAGGGAGGACTCTTTTGAATGCCTCAATTTTTCCATTTGTAGACACATGATAGTGAGAAGTATGGTTGGATTGAATTTGATAAATAACATACACTGTATTTGGATTAGAGGCATGGAAATTGGTCATGTTATCCACGAAAATTGTGTGACAAATCGAAAAATAATGAATGATGTTATATTTTACAAACACAATTATAGACGTTGTCTTAAACTAATTTAGGATAATGACTTCATCCCATTCTGGGAATAAGTTGGTAGAAGTTATAATGAACTTAAATGAACATACTATCATGTAATGGCCCAGACCTCTCTGGCCAATTCCTTTGCCGAAAAGAAGGTCATGAAGTGTTCTGGAGGGTAAAATGGACTTTTCCCTCACTTTTCATAATTTAGTAACTACACGCTGTGTAGTGTGAGTACACACAGTGTACCACCTTTCTAGGTATACCCCGTGTTGAAGCCGCATCCTTTTCGTGTGAAATAAATGAGTACACGCCGTATAGCCCATCCTACACGCCGTGTAGTTCCTCCCCGTGTACGCGCTACCCTCAAACTGCGTATTGACCAGTCAATGGCTGTGTTCCATGATCAAGGCATGTCCTTTCCGCCTGAAATAAAGGAGTACCCACCATGTATCCCATACTACATGCCGTGTAGTCCCTCCCCACGTACTGGTTACCCTCAAACCGTGTGTTGACCAGTCAACGACTGTGTTCCACGTTGAAGACGTGTTTGAAGCCGCGTGGTGGCCGTGTAAAATGGCCGAGTACATGCTTTGTACTAGAAAGTACACACAGTGTAAATTAGTTTTTCTTTTTTATAAAAGGAGGTGGCCTCTCCTCTTTTTCAAATCACTCCTCTACTCCCCTCTCCTTCGAGTAGAGCTCTCCCGAGAGGCTCCAAATCTCTTTTCCTTTATAACTTCTTCGTCCGAGCTCTGATTTATGATCCGTCAGCGGACATGAGATCGTAACGACAAGGCGGAACTTATGAGCTTGGATATGTTGTATTACCTTTGTCCTTTCCTTCCCATATTCCACTCGAGGAGGTTTTTCCGGGTTTTGACAGAAGCGGTGGACACCGACGGATGTCTTCTAAAGCTGATCTGGGGGATTGTTGTGATCAGAACCTGTTAAGGTAGGGATCTTACCTTGGTCTATCTAAATTTTGCATCATGTTGGGTGGGTGTCCTCTTGTTTATATTAAACACATTTGTACCGGTTTAATAAAGATAATAACTGGCTTATATAACGGGGATGGGAAGTTTGTGAATGCAGTTACATTATTTATATCCTGTGATATTATGTTGTGAATTGAATGGGATTATGCCGACTGAAAATCATGCTCATTGGGGGCCATTTCATGTGAAATTAAATGTTGCCCTATATTTCTAGACTATTTTGTGGATAGAAACTTGTGGAATATGGAAATTGGTTAATCACATAATTTTGGCTGATTAAATGAATAACCGGAACCCTTATGTGATCACCCTGGTTGAAAAAATTGAAATAATAAACATGTGGGTGCTGGTATGGGTTTATTAATGTGAAGGGAGTGTTTTGTGGATTGTTGTCATTTGGGTGAGCAGCGGGGCTGCGGTTGGCTTGGTTGTGGGTTGGTGTGAATGCAATGTTGGTGATGGGTAGCGGGGCTGCAATAAATGGTATCAAGAGATGATGATGTATGGGTTTTCAGTGTGTTTGCGATTATGGTGGTTGGCAACGGGGATGTAGGGATGGGTTTGAATGTAATAGAACTATGGGTTGCGAATAATAAAAAAAAGTGGAATATTTAATGATTGGTGGGGTATGGTAATTGAAAAGGAATAATAATCAATGGGGATGGTTGGTTAATAAGAAGGTACTTGTTTGTGTTGCTTGTATTTTCCTAACTTGATTTGTGGATGGCAGGGATATGTTTTACGAATGATTGATATGGTTAGTTGTGGTTACTTTCTCAGTAGTTAAGGAACTAATAAAATAATTCTTTTGAAACATGAAAACTTAAATGGGGTTGGGGTTGTTTGTTGTATACATGCTTCAACATGGCAGTGCTGAGGCATATGCTCAGTTTCTCTATGTAGAATCCATAGGTTGGGTTGTGTGTTTGGTATATATATATATATATATATATATATATATATCTGTATCTTTGGGTTTTGTCACACCCCACCCATTTTGAGCACTTTATGACGAACACTCCCATTTCATGGGAGATGGTGTTTTCCTCTTAGTTACTAGCTCCTTCCTGCTCCTTCTTCCATAGGCTGTGATGGCTTGAGGCGACATTACACCAAATAATCTCGGGTAGGCTTCGTTTGGGGTGGATCTAGCCCAAGACTCTTTGGGCAGGTTCACTATTTTTTCCAAGAATCTCCGGGAAGAGGCCCAGTAGTGTGCGGGATGGATACGTGGTGGTGATGCCCATGTGTGTGCGGGTGGGATAAGTGGTTGTGTGGCCCAGGTGTGTGCGGGCGGGATATGTGGTTGTGAGGCCCAGGTGTGTGCGGGCGGGATATGTGGTTCTTGAGGCTCAGGTGTGTGCGGGCGGGAAGAGTGTGGTAGCGTCAGGACGTTCAACGGTAGGAAGAGCAGCTAACTAGTGAGAAATGGTGCGGGGTACCCAATACTCTTGTTCTTATATACTAATACCTGTTGTTTTGTGTTTTGGTGAGCGTGGATAGTGAGGTTGGGTGGATAGAATTACTTGATAGGTTTTGGTTTCTTCTATTGTTCTCACAGGACATTAGGATGTCTCCCCACTTGTGCACGAGAGCTTTAAGTTTCCCTACTGAGTATACTTGTATGCTCACCCTACGTTTACTTTCAAGTTTATAGGAGGACTTCCAGGGCCATGCGGGACACTACTTGTTGGGATAGTTGGAGTTTCTATAGTTTGTTGTACTCTTGTTTCATTTGGTATTGTAATTTTGAGCTTTCTTGTACATGTACTTTGTTTTAGAATTGTTTAAACATGCATGTGGGATTGGTTTGGGTTTATTTCTATACACTTGTTCTTTTCCTTTTTGGTGGTTGACTTGTCCTATTTCCCGATCTTAAATAATAAAAAGGGTAATGCCTCCCATATTTGTGAAAACTCATACCCTTGGTGCTAGTCACCACCCTGGGGCCTACTGGAGGCGGGACTCATGGGTCATTATCTCCCTTTCACCATTTCTAGCTCAATAGGGGCATCTATTATGGAAGGGGGTTGTGACAAAATGGTATCAGAGGTAATGGTCGAGAGATAGGATGGAGTCTGAAGTTAGGCATAGTGAGGATTTCATTGGATGGTAGGGAAACAGTGTTGGCTGATCTTGGTGTGTGACATAGGCCAGGGAAGACCGATTAGGACACGGGATTTTAAGGCCCTCCATGATTCGATTCAAGGACTCTGAGCCTACCGAACGACCAAGTGAGACTACATTAATTGAAGGGTAGAGACCCCATAGAAGGTACATGCATCATCATGATTGTTTTTTACTTGGTTTGGGTGTTCTGTGAAATAAATTGAAATAAAAATGATAAAATAAAACCTTGAAAAATTTTCTTACTAATTGGGCTTAGCCAATCTTTGTTTACCGTACAGCTATGGCACCTGGACGTCATCCATAGGTGGCTCAGATAGCCGAGGCTCAGCAGATTCAGGTTGTTGATCAGTTGAGGACTGACCGAGAGGAGAACGATAGCCAGTGGCAGAAGACTCTCTGTTCTTTCCAGCGACAAACCCTCAAGAAGTACGAGGGTAGTAATTCAGATATGGAGATAGAGGGGTGGCTTGAAGAGCTAGGGATCGCTTTTACATTGATCCGTGCTCCGAGGGAGTACCGGGTTCCCCTAGCAGTCAGTCACCTGAGAGGTGCGGCACGTCAGTGGTGGACGCTCTACCTCGGAGAGAGGATAGAGGAAGAGGTTCCGTGGGCTGACTTTGAGAAGGAATTCTGAGAGGAATTCCTTTCATACATGATCAAGGAAGAGAAGTGGCAAGAGTTAATCTCCCTCCAGCAGGGGAGTATGTCAGTACGAGAGTTGGGTATCATGTTCAAGGATCTCTTACGTTTTTCTTTAGATCGGTTTCCAGATGAGGAGTCTCGGGCGAGACGTTCGGAGGAGGCACTTCGTCCTTCGCTCCATTATGCGGTCACCCCCTTCACCCTTCTGATGTACTTGGCCGTACAGAAGAAAGAAGAGGTTGTAGAGAGAATGCACTCATAGGGAGGTACACCACGAGAGGGGATCAAGCCGAGTTCGTCAAAGGGGAATGCTATCAGCAGCATGTCTCCTGTGATAGGACCTTCCAGATTCATACCAGTATGAAGCAGGCCCTAGTAGTTCCAGTTCAGATCTTCGGGTCGTCATACCTTTTTCACGAGCCCATGACCGAAATGTTTCTCTTGTGGAGGTTTCGGGAAAATTCATATTCGGTGCCCAACCCAAGCTTAGTACGGTGGAGGTGGGAAGGTTCATCACCTACCTCAGCGGCACCAGTTTTCACAAGGCCCTTTCAGCAGCAGCAGGACCATGCTCCTCCGAGGGTAGACATTGCAGGAGGAGGTGGACCTCATGGTGCTCCTCAGGGACCTCGACCAGGGCGTGGTCGGGGAGGTGGTCGAAATTAGAGAGGCAGAGGAGATGGGTGTGGATAGTTGCACGTAGTAGAGTTGATAGCTCTGGCAGGACCAGAGGTTGTGCGAGGTACGATTTGATTGTTCAGCACTCTTTTTCTGCTTTGTTCGATTCGGGAGCTTCGCACTCCTTCGTTGCACCCGGTCTAGCCCATGCTTTGGGTCTGGACGTAGAGAGACTTTTTTTACCCCTGGTGCTGAGTACACTAGTTGGAGGCCAGACCAGCATATCTTGTGTTTTCTGGGGATGTGGGCTGACGTTAGGACCGCATTGATCTAGTGGGGATCTTCTTTTGCTATAGATGTAGTAATATGATGTCATCCTAGGAATCAAATGGTTGTTTTCTGTTAGTGCCGTTATCGAATGCATTAAAATAAGAGTTGTTTTCTCTGATGTGTATATGCAGCGTGTAGCTTTTGTTGGCGAGAGGAACTATCCGGTGGGAAGTCGGCATGTGAAGCCTCTCATTTCCTTGTTAGGCGGGTTATCAGTGGTTCCAGCTGATACAGAGATGATGGATGTTCCAGAGGTTTTTGGGGAGTTCCTTGATGTTTTTCCCGAGGTGGTTGTGACTCTACCCCCACCCCTGATGTGACGTTGAGTTCGGGATAGACTTACATCCTGGTGCCCGTCCGATTTCAATGGCCCCTTATCAAATGGCACCTTCAGAGTTGCAAGAGTTGCAGATTCAGATTGACGATCTGGTGGAGAAGGGTTTTGTTTGACCCATCTTGTCGCCATCGGGTGCTCCAGTTTTGTTCGTGAAGAAGGAAAATGGCAGTCTCAGGTTATGCATAGACTACCGAATGTTGAATCAAGTAACAATCAAGAATAGGTACCCCCTTCCAAAGATAGATGATGACTTCGTCCAGCTAAGGGGAGAAGGTTGGTTTTCTAAAATTGATCTACGATCTGGATATCATCTGTTGAGGGTAAAGGACAGTGATATCTTGAAGACGGCTTTCAGGTGCGGGTATGGGCACTTCGAGTTTGTAGTGATTCCATTTGGAGTTACAAATTCACCAGCTGTGTTCATGGGACTTATGGAATTTGTCTTCTGAGAGTTTCTAGACTGGTTCATCGTCGTGTTTATCGATGACATCTTGGTCTACTCAAGATCAGAGGAGGATCATGTTGAGCATCTCAGGGCACTCTTGGAAGTCCTTCGACACAACCAGCTTTATGGGAAATTTTCAAAGTGTAAGTTCTTGACGCAGGAAGTACACTTCCTTGGGAATGTAGTGTCTCATCATGGAGTGTCAGTGGACCCATCGATGGGGGATACAGTTGTTTCATGGGTGTCACCCAAGAGCGTGTTAGATGATTGTAGTTTCTTGGGGTTGGCAGGATATTATCGGAGGTTCGTTTCAGACTTCTCTCGAGTTGCTGCTCCATTAATAGCTTTGACTAGGATGAACCGGGTCTTCCTATGGAGCGAGCAGTTCTAGAAAGCTTTCGACTACCTGAAGAAGAAGTTGGCCAGTGCTCCCGTACTAAGGTTTCTAGAGGAAGGGTTGTTGTATGAGGTGTTTTGTGATGCTTCTGTCTTTGGTTTTGGGTGCGTGCTGATGCAGAAGAAGGGTTTGATCTATTATGGGTCTAGGCAGTTTCACCCTCACGAGCGTAACTATGCCACCCATGACCAAGAGCTCCCAGCAGTAGTGTTCGCACTGAATTTTTGATGACATTACCTCTTTGGGGAGCACATTGTGGTCTTCTAAAATCTCAAGAGCATACGTTATATGTTCTCCCAGCGTGACCTGATCTTACTGCAGCGGAGATGGGTCGAGTTTCTCCAAGAATATGACTTCGAGATCTCTTACACTGATGGTAAGGGAAATGTTGTGGCTGATTCCCTGAGCAGGAAGTCACTTCTGGAAGTGGTTCAAGAATCCGTTGATGTTTGGAAAGCAATGATAGAGTTCTCTACCTTTAACTTGGATGCAAGGGTAGAGGGTGTTAGAGGCTGTTTGTTTCAGATGATGGTGTAGTCCTCCTTGTTGCAGCAGGTGGAAGAGTCTTAGTGGGGAGACTCTGAGGCAGAAGTAATGCAGGATCGTATCGATTAGGGGAACACTCGAAAAGGATGTTCAGAGGATAGCTGACATCAGATGCTCCTTCATGGAAGGTTGTTTGTTCCGGAGGCGATGCGTGAGGGAGTTCTCTATGAGTTCCATAGCTCAGCCTTGGTGGTGCATCCAGGAGTTTCAAAAATGTACCGAGGCCTAGAGGAATAGTTTTGGTGTCCCGGGGTGAAACGGGCAGTGGCGGAGTTCGTAGCTAAGTACCTAGTGTGTCAGCAAGTAAAGGTTGAACACGGTGTTCCCAGTGGTTTGTTGCATTCCTTGGATTTCCCCGAGTGGAAATGGGGTGACATCTCAACGAACTTCATCACAGGACTACCCAATGCTCAGGGTGGTTATGATTCTATCTAGGTAGTGGTGGATCGACTGACGAAATCAGCACACTTCGTGGAAATTAAGGAGTTGGGCCCGTTGAGTACCTTAGCATAGAGGTACGTAGACGAAGTGGTGTGTTTGCATGGAGTTCTGAAGACTATCATATCAGATTGGGATACTCGGTTTACCTCACGAGTTGGGAAGGGGTTACAATATGCTTTTGGCCCCCAGCTGCGCCTTAGCACTACTTTCCACCCCCATACCGATGGGTAGACAGAGCAGACTATCCAGAAGTTGGAGAACATGCTGTGAGCATGCGTTCTGGATTTCAGAGGATCATGGGTGCGACACTTGCCTTTAGTAGAGTTTTCCTACTACAATAGCTTCCACTCTACTATTGTAATGGTGCCAATTGAGGCTCTGTATGAAATACCATGTCATTCACCCATTTTCAGGGCATAGGTTGGAGAGACAGGTCCTCTTGGGCCAGAGATAGTACAGAGCACCACAGAGAATGTCCAGCTTGTTTGTGAAAGGATGAAAGCGGCTTAGGACCGACAAAAGTCTTATGTTGATCATCGGAGGAGGCCCTTGGAGTTCAAGGTGGGGGATCATGTGTTCTTAAAGGTTTCCCCTCGACGGGGGAAGCAGTGGTTTGGGAAGGGGAGTAAGCTCTCCCCTAGGTTCATCGAACCTTTCGAGGTGCTAATGCGAGTCAGCGAGGTGGCATATCAGCTAGCCCGGCCACCTCAGTTGGAGACGGTTCATGACGTCTTCCACGTCTCCTTGCTTCATTGGTACTTACATGACGACTCTCACATTATCGACCAGAGAGAGTTAGATATGGGAGACGACGTGACCTTTGAGGAACGACCAGTCAGAATCGAGTATCGTAATGAGAAGGTGCTCCATGGATGAACCATCACCTTGGTTTGTGTGTTGTGGAGGCAAGGCAGCCTCGAGGAGAGAACTTGGGAGCGGGAGGCCCAGATGCACGCTTAGTACCCGGAGTTGTTTTCCCTTGTGTTTTTCTTGTTCATCTGAGATTTGTTTTGATGTTATACTCTGTACCTTTGATATATGGAATTCTTGGTTTGTTGGTTGTGAGACATTTTCTTTTCTTGTTCTCTGGAAGTGTGTAAAGTGTCCGAACGTGTGGGGAAAGGGAAAAACCTGATCCTTAATCCAAACGCATTAATGCGGATGTGATTGAACCCGTGCGGGCGAGTCAGTGCCTCCTAAAGAGGATAATATCTCGACATGGGAGAACGAATTTCCCCAAGACATGTGTTCGGATAGTGTGTTGGTTGTACGATGTTGGGGGTAGTGTAAGTAGAAAAATCATAATACATGGAAGGGAAAGACCCAATTCTTAAGACGCATTAATACAGATGTGATTAGACCCATGCAGGTGAGTCAGTGCCGCCTAAAGCAGATAATATCTTGACATAGGAGAAGGAATTCCTAAAACATATGATTAGGGTTATTGGTTGGGTACCTATTATAACGAGGGACCTAAGAGGTATCTTGTTGGGTTCCACTGGGTTGGTTTCTAAATTCTTCGGGATGAGAATGTTTTAAGAGGTATCTGATGTAATGGCCCAGACCTCTCTAGCCCATTCCTTTGTCTAAAAGAAGGTCATGAAGTGTTCTGGAGGGTAAAATAGTCTTTTCCCACAATTTTTAGAATTGTGTAACTACACGCCGTGTAGTGTGAGTACACGTCGTGTACCACCTTGCAGAGTATACCCCGTGTTGAAGCTGCATCCTTTCCATGTGAAATAAATGAGTACAATCCGTGTAGCCCATCCTACAGGCCGTGTAGTTCCTCCCTGCGTATGCGCTACCCTCAAACCGTGTGTTGACTAGTCAACGACTGTGTGCTGTGTTGAAGGCGTGTCCTTGCCACATGAAATAAATGAGTACACTCCATGTAGCCCATACTACACACCGTGTAGTCCCTGCCTGCGTATGCGTTACCCTCAAACCGTGTGTTGGCTAGTCAACGACTGTGTTCCGTGTTGAAGACCGTGATGGAAGCAACGTGGAAGCCGTGCGAAATGGCCGAGTACAAACCATGTAGTAGAAAGTACACATTTTTCTCACTTATAAAAGGAGGGGGCCTCTACTGATTTTCAAATCACTCTTCTCCTCCCCTCTCCTTCGAGCAGAGCTCTCCCAAGAGGCTCCAAAGCTCTTTTACTCCATAACTTCTTCGTCCGAGCTTTGATTTACGATCTGTCAGTGGCCATGGGATCGTAACGACGAGGCAGAAATTCTGATATTGGATCTGTTGCTTTCCCTTTGGCCTTTCCTTCCCAGCATCCACCTGAGGAGGTCTATCTGGGTTTTGATAGAAGCGACGTACGCCGACAGATGTCTTCTAAAGCTGATCCGGGGGAGCGTTGTGATCAGAACCTGTTGAGGTAGGGATCTTACCTTCGTCTCTCTAAATTGTTCATCATGCGGAGTGGGTGTCCTCTTTTTTATGTGAATCACATTTGGACCGGTTTAATAAAGATAATAACTGGATTATATAATAGGGATGGGAAGTTTGTGAATGCAGTTACATTATTTATATCCAGTGATATTATGTTGTGAATTGAATAGGCTTATGGATATTGAAAATCACGGTCATTGGGGGCCTTTGCTTGTGATGTTAAATGTTTTCCTATCTTTCTATACTATTTTGTGGATGTAAACTTGTGGAATATGGAAATTGGTTAATCATGTAAAGTTGGCTGATTAAATGAATAATCGGAACCCTTGTGTGATCACCCCGGTTGAACAAACGGAAATAATAATCATGTGGGTGCTAGTATGGGTTTATTTATTTAAAGGGAGTGTTTTGTGGGTTGTTGTGGTTTGGGTGAGCAGCGGGGCTGTGGTTGGCTTGGTTGTGGGTTGGTGTGATTGCTATATTGGTGATGGGCAGCAGGGCTGCAATAAATGGAATCAAGAGATGATGATATATGGGTTTTCGGTGTGTTCTCGGTTATGGTGGTTGGAAATGGGGTTGTAGGGATGGGTTTGAATGTAAACGAACTATGGGTTGCGAATAATAAATAAAAGTGGGAGAGTTAATGAATGGTGAGGTATGGTAATGCAACATGAATAATAATCAATGGGGCTGGTTGGTTAATAAGAAGGGACTTGTTTATGTTGATTGTGTTTTCCTAACTTGATTTGTGGATGGCAGGGATATGTTTGACGAACGATTGATATGGTTAGTTGTGGTTACTTTCTTAGTAGTTAAGGAACTAATAAACTAATTCTGTTGAAACATGAAAACATAAATGGGGTTTGAGTTGTTTGTTGTATGCATGCTTCGACATGGCAGTGCTGAGGCACGTGCTTAGTTTCTCTATGTAGAAGCCATAGGTTGGGCTGTATGTTTGGTATATATATATGTCTGTATATTTGTGTTTTTCCGCACCCAACCCATGTTGAGCACTTAGTTCCAAACACTCCCAGTTCATGGGAGAGGGTGTTTTCCCCTTATTTACTAACTCCTTCCCACTCCTTCTTCTATAGGCTATAATGGCTTGAGGCGACATTACACCCAAGACTCTTGAGTAGGTTTTGTTTGAGGTGGTTTTAGCCTAAGACTCTTCGGAAAGGTTTACTATTTTTCCCAGAATCTCCGGGATGAGGCCCAAGTGTGTGCGGGGAAGATACGTGGTTGTAAGGCCCAGGTGTGTGTGGGCGGGAAGAGTGTGGTAGCGTCAGGACGTTCATCTTTAGGAAGAGCAGCTAACTAGTGGGAAATAGTGCGGGGTACCCAATACTCTTGTTTTAATATACTTCTACCTGTTGTTTTGTGTTTTGGTGAGCGTGGTTGGTGAGGATGGGTGGACATAATTCCTTGATAGGTTTTGGTTTCTTCTTTTTTTCTCATGGGACATTAGGATGTATTCCCATTTGTGCACGAGAGATTTAGGTTTCCCTACTGAGTATACTTGTATGCTCACCCTACGTTTACTTTCAGGTTTCCAGGAGGACTACCAGGGCCGTGTGGGACCCTACTAGTCGGGACAATTGGAGTTGTTTCAGTTTGATGTACTCTTGTTTCTTTTGGTATTGGACTTTTGAGCTTTCTTGTACTTTTACTTTATTTCAGAATTGTTTGAACATGCATGTGGGATTGGTTTGGGATTATTTCTATACACTTGTTCTTTTCCTTTTTGGTGGTAGACTTGTCCTATTTCCCGATCTTAAATAATAAAAAGGGTAATTCCTCCCATATTTGTGAAAACTCATACCCTTCATGCTAGTCACCACCCCGGGGCCTACTGGGGGCTGGAATCGAGGGTCATTATCTCCCTTTCACCATTTCCAGCTCAGGAGGGGCATCTTTTATGGAAGGGGGTCATGACATATCATCATAGGGTATATACCCATTATGTTTATTCACTGCATTGAAAAGGGACAAGAGTATTTTTTAGTATAAAAAATCTCTAGTGGATGTCAAATAATATTGGAAATAACCTAGAATATGTGCAAAATTTTGTTGAATTTTAAACAATCATGAATCATGGTGGGTTAAAAGTATCCCAACTAATGAATTTTGGGGTAAATATTCACCCATTTTTAATAAGCTTCACATGCACCAACATAAACATCATGCATAAATTAAGGAATATAATTTCCCCTAGTATACTATATGAGGACTCCTTAAATGATTCATTTATAGTTAATTTTCTATGAATTGGTGCCATCATAGAGGATAAATATTTTTTCTCGCCTATGGATTTATTCTCACTTAGCTACACTCAATGGGAGAGTTCAATGATAGAGGTACTATACTATCAAAATCGACCAAGAGTAATATTCTCTATTAAAGTGTTGATTAAGGGACTTATCTATGAATAGATGGTTTTAATTTCATTCACCTCTTATTCACCTCCATTGTGGGTTGTGGGAAATATCACTAAATGATTTTCCATCTTAATTACTATGTCATCATGGTTCATGAAAATGATTGTCACAACGAAATTTTCCTGGTATATAATTGACTATTTTAAGACTAAAGAACATGATAAAACATTGGTTTGATAAGGAATTTCATCATAACTCACAGGTTCACTCAAGTAAGATGATGAGATCCTCTTTCCTTATTGAATAGTCACCTTTAATATATATGTAGACCATCTTATATTCTACCATTTCATTAAACTGGGAAACTGAGAATTTTAGAGAAAATTGAGGCAAGTAAAAATTTATTAATATTATACCTTATTATCATTGCATCCTTCTAAAAAAGTAATAAACATATAATGAGAAAAATTAAGGATAAATATGGATAAGTCTAAGGTAGACCCTATTAGGTTTAAGGTTGTCTATAATCATCATAGTTTGGCTTTTGGAGGAACCATTAAAGTGCATTTCACAACATTCTAGAATCACATTAATGGTGATAATTTCCCTATAGAGTAATATGTTGTCTAAGGGAAATTTCTATAGAATCTAGTCTACAACCATAAAATATACCAATTATTGTCCTTTGATGACCTTATGAGGGATGAACCTGGGGCCAAATTACTAGAGTATCACTACCCAATTTTCCAATCTTCCATTCAATATTGGATGATTAAGTATTTACATCAGTAGGTCGATGTGGGAGATCATATAAACCTCATGGTGATATAGACAATGATTCATCTTATAGACCATGAAGGTCAAGGAAAGGAAATTCTTTTCAATTGTGGAATATGTTACAGTAGTATCAATCATTTTAAGACTGATTTGGTAAAAAATATTCACACTATTCTCATTTTTTTGGGCCAATAGGACACTGATATGTCACTCTATAGTTTCCACATTGATAAATCAGTGGTTTTCATAATCATATGGCATCAATATTGGAGGAATTAGTAAATACATGATTTTTTTAATGTTATTTGGAATTTTAAATCCTAATATTAATTGGAGACATTATCTATCAACATTGAGTGTTGGGATTAGTTTTTAGTCAATTAACCACTTATTTCTTTATTTTAAAAATCACAATAAACTTTATATAAAAATTATCTAACCTGAATAATTTATTAAAGTCGTTATGCTTATATAGAAATAACTTCTAATACCTGGAAAACCAGATAACAAATTTTATTATATAACAATCAGATAATATTAATTTTCATGGAATATTACTTCTATTATATTTAAAATCATAGATTCAATGATAATCTAGCACATCGATAGATGAAGAAACATGTTGATTTTACAATTAGATGTATAAGTTGATGTCAATGATGTTAAAACTGACTCTGAGTTTTGTGGAATTTGATAGTTGATGTTTTTTTACAAAATTGTGTATAAATAATGTTGTACCTTCACAATCATATGTACATTCATGATATTATTGATCATGTGAATCAATAATTTAGAAATCTATTGTTCATTTTTAACCTTTTGAAATTTCTTGTTGTTGAAAGAGCTTCTGATCAATTTCATTTTTCAATATGATTACTTTAGATAATATCTACCATTGTGTGATGTATTACTTATAAAGCTCTCCGAATTTATAAAATAATCATTTTTCTACCAATCATTCCCCATAAATTTATTTGAATATATGAAGATAATGGTTTTTCTGGTCATCTGATCAAGGGATTCCATGGCTAGGAAGATATAAATAAATTAATGTTGTGTGTAAAATTATGAATATACTAATAGGTTTAGTCAATGGATTTTGAGATATGAAGAAATATATTCAATAGGTATAAAATTGGGGATACCTTTTGAAAGGTTGAAAGTCAAAGATACCTTAGATCGGGACTGTAGATTTAATTTTTTTACTTTGGTTTTGAAGTAATGTTTTAATAAATTTCATATATAAAGGATATGTTTTCTAACTAATACACCATGTTTTGTTCTTAAAATTTCATGGTATTCCTTATTGAATTATCATTGAGTTAATAATTTCCTGATATGGTGTCATAATATTGGTTTAAATTTCCTCTTTAATAAATATTTCTTAATCAATTAATAGAATACAGATCATTTTATTTTTATTTTACAAACTATATTTCATACATTTTATAATTTTGTTACACTAGTCTTTGACTTATTTTGTAATTAAAAACCAATGAACTTAGTACTTGGAGAGGATGAAAATTATAAAGTTCTCTTTGAAACTCTCATTCACCCCTTCTTTGATCTTATTTTTCATCATACTTCAATAAAACATTGGGGAGTACCTATATTTTCCTACAAGATTAGTGAAAAAACAAAAAATATCATCCAAAAGGTATTGGAAAACTCTAAAAGATCACAATTTTAATTGAGGGGGTATTTTAAAGAAGTTTTATTTAACTTTTTGAGGTCAACATTGATGCCTTTGTATAAAAAACATAAATTGAATAAATTTACTATTTGTGACCCCAAATACACACTTTAATTGATTCTTCTTAAAGTTATGGTTTTATAGGTTGAAAAACCTTATCAATATCTCCTATAATGTCATATAATTGGTGTAATTTTACAAACAACTAATCCACATATAATTTCATGATTATTCCTAGAAGGTAATTGAATATGTGATGAATTATCCCATGATAAGTCACTTCATTTTTCTTCAAGATAAAGGGAATCAACCAATGATATTATGTTCCATTGGGTTCAATAAATGTAGTATCCAGTTGATAATTTGGTTCTATGTAGAGTTGATTTTATTTAGGATATCCATCCATAAAGTAGGGAACCTAAAAGCTAATGGTGTCAACCATCAACAATTATATAATCATGATGGGGAAGACATAATTCAAGTAATCGTGGTTTAGATCTTGAAATTCAATATAGACCTAGATCTATCCAGTCGTCTTCCTAAATGTTTTAATTTTGACTAAGATCTTTAGGTATTGAACGTGTATGATGAAATTAGGTTTGATTTACTTGTAAAATTTATCCTCAACCATTTAGTTTTGTGAGGGGTTCATCCTTCTAGGTGACTACTTTTTTCCAAAATTGTTAATTGGAAGACCTAGATGATAAATGACAACCAAATGATCAATAAACAGTATCTCCTAGTAGTTATATAAAAATAAATCATGGTTTTTCTTTATGAGTCTAACATACTAAAAATGTTTTTTAGGAGACATAAAATCAATGGTCAATGTTTTCATTATGACTTCTTCTACACCAAGGTTTACCTATCTCAACTCATAGATAGTGGTCGATTTTCCTCCCTTGAAGTTAGAATAAGTATTTATCTAGATCTTAATCAATGAAAACATGATGGATGATTGTGTTTCTAAACTCCTCAAATAGAAATAGTATTATAGTGGCACCATATATCCATATAGGGGAATAATCTTTAGAGGTAACAATTTGATCCTCTTTTTCTAAAAAAACCATGTTAGTGGATATTGAAATCCACAATCCTTGTTTCCTTTTTGGAAGTTGTTTACCTAGTCTATCAATTGTTTTGGATCCACTGACTACCAATCATTCAACCCTACCTATTGTATATAAAGGTAAGTTGAAAATTTATGGTAATAAATTGAACCATTTAATACACCTAGTGTGAGTGTTTTCTTGGATTCTAACTCATGCGAACCTTATATGAGTAATAGGTAATTTGGGAGATATACTTTATCTCAGACAGAATAAAATATATTCTTATATTTTTTTGGTTTCATTGAGATTAATAATTAGAAGTATAATAATGTTCTTCAAATCATCCCATGGATTTTCCATATTCTTGATAACATTTCCCTATAGTCTATTGGCTAGTTAACATTGATAAAGTAAATATATTGTTCCTCATTAGAGAAAAATATTAATGATGGGGCATAGAAATTCCTCCCAATATGAGGGCAATGAAATTCAATAGAATACAAAATGATCATGGGGAGGGTGTTGACTGGTCAAGTAATGCATGAACTATCCCAAGGGATCAAGTGGTCGAGTTTCAAGAAACTCAATTTTCAAACTTCTATGCACCTATAATTGAATCCTATTTCTATTTACTTGTATCGAAGCTATCATACATAGTGTATGAAGTACACATGACTTATTCTTATTCAATTTAACAACTCTACAACACCCTCATCTATCATCTTATAGAGCGGGCCCTTAAAGATGAATCAATACTAACTCATTTTTCATGGATCTTATGATATAAGAAACAATTGGTATGGTTCTTCATTTTAGGTTCTTTTGGATTACAGATTTATGGAAGCTTAAATAATTTTTTTTTCTGAAAACACATCTGCAATACTTGGGAAGTTACTCATTCTTGAAGGAATGATCCTTACTATTTATATCTCCAAATGATAGTATATTATAACCCCAATGAGAGACTTATATGTTATTTTCAAAATGGGCCAATAATTGATGGTTTTTGTTTTGAAGGTTCGCTTACAATTGGATCATTACTATAGTATCCATATCTGATTTTCCTAACTTTTATGTAGCTGAGGAGGTTGGTGGATGATATTTTTGTTCTTTTTCCTGCATGTACTTTTATGGAAATTGTTTTATCTATTAAAATTATAAAAGGGTATGTTAGGCCTTTCCACTGAGTGATTAAATCAATGAAACATTCATTTTCCCACAATTAATAGTTATTGTGGTCCTAAAAGATTAATATTTATAAATTAAATCTAAATTGTTATAGTAATTTCTAACAATGATCCCCTCGGTTGGTGATTGTCCTTGGAACCAAATTATTATTCCAAACAAAGGAATGTTCTTCATGTTTCTAGAAAAATAAATGATGTCTTCCTATATACTCTTGCTTGGGGGTCTAGTAATGGGACACACCAAGAGGAAATTTGTGTGAGGTATTTCTCAGGGTCTCCCATACACTTTATTGATGCAAATCTCAGATTTCCAAAATTTATCAGTGGGGGGATGTGACCCACCTAAATGTGTAGAGCTTATTCATGGGTTATATCAGTGCATATTGTTTTTCAATGGTCTTTTCCCAAAATTTAAGGTAATCAATATCATTATATAAAAATTCCCCATGCACATATACCATCATTGGATGAGTTACTCTGGAATTGGGGTCACCAGGAACTAGGGGATGGAATTAATTATTATCTGTTAGAGGGGGCACCATAAGTACTTCTTGATCCTACATATGGTTAGTAGAGAATCCTACCTTAGTTATAACTAGTCGAATAATAGTTAAAGATTAAAAAAACACTATATAATTTTCATACATATCCACTAAAATTTCATTCTATTATGGTCTATAACCTATTAGGATCATAATATCTAGTTTCTAATAGTTATTAGTCTCTTTTAACAAGTTAGTGATCCTTTCATCCATAGAAGTTATTTCAATGAATTCAGTAACTCATGAATGTGATGATTAACCTCTTATTTTATTAGTATACCAATGGGAAAAGGGGAGTTGAATGATAAGTGGGTCCCAAGTTCCATGGTCTTCCTTTGGTTTCACATATAAATTCCACTTGTGGGATTTCCATACTACATCATATCTTTTTGAGGTAATTTCCCATTCGTGGTTAATTAACTATATCATGTTCTTGTTTTTCGGAGGGTCTAAATATAATAGAATTCTCTAAAGTCATAGTTAATAGTTTAAAATCGTCACCCATGTTAGATAAGAAAAGGAGTCTGTTATTTTATTGCATGACACTATCCCTATGTTTGGATGAACTAACCATATCATCAGAGAGGGATTTTTATAATTATTCTATGATTTCACATTATTTTCCTATATGACATGTCTATACAAAAGGAATGATTATATATATAGAATAAATTCGAGTGAATCGCACATGATAGCCACCTGAAATTGCCTAAAACAGGGAATTTATTAGCAAGAATGAGTGGAACCAAACCTAATTTGGAAAACAATGACTCCCTAAATGGTTATAAAATAGTGATTGGGTGACTTATGGCTATATGATCATTGCTGGAGGGTAATTAATCTGTGAAAATTACCACAACCTAGTTTGTTGGGTCTATGAAACCTTAACCCTCTACTATTGATGAGAATTTCTAATATCCAATGATAGTGAAAATTATATTTACATGATAAATTGGTTAACATCTTAAATTCTCTTAATAGATATATGATTATAACATAAATGAATACTTTTAGAGATAGATATGGGGTGGGAATATTTCATAACTTATGGATGGAGATCCTGGTTTTGAGTAATACCAAATTTAGTTGTGAATACATCAAATGATTCCATATATGTCCCCCCAATGGTAGAATCCAGTAGTAGTCCTTTGAAGACATATTGTGAGTGTTTGATATAGGATAACTAAAAAGGAACAAAATGTTGTATTTCTAATTTTGTCCCAACAAATCCCATGTATGTTAGGTTTTTATGATCTCAAATACCCTTCATACATTACTAATTATTTATTTTTCTAATGTATTAATTGGGTTTTATCTTATTTTAAGTATTTAATCCATTTAAAAATGTAAGTGTATAGTTTTAGATATTTTTGTTGAAATTATACAATGTGTGGAACAATCCATTACCTGTTGGATTTTGGATTTGTTGAGAAATGGATACATTATAATTTATCAACATATATATCCTATGTGATGTATTCTCCTACAAAGAATGGAAACATTGTGAAATATTTTACGTGGAAATCTGTTACGTGGATGAGATATCCTACATTAGAACATTCGTTATGTAGATAAATTAACTACATGAAATGGTTACATAGAGTAATCAACTATGTGAGTCAGATACATGGGGAAATCAACTACATCATTCAAAATGGGTACATTAGTTTGGGCTATGTGAGTTAAAATCATACATGGTTCATTTAGATACATGAAGAAAAAACAACTATGTGGATTCAAATGATGTAATCAACTATGTGATGATAAAAAATTATCTTATTTATATATAAATCGATATTTATTACCATTTACAAACTTGAGTAATATTTTAATACTTTTATACTATCTTCAAATGTTGGGTTACCTCTTTATGATAAAATAAGTTATAATAAGTCCATGTACTGATACATGAAGTAAGTACAAGGATATGTTATTTTCCTTTAATATTTTTGAGGTACTTCAAGTAAAATGTAGTGTATCTGATCATAGATTCTTTGAATCATGTTCTATATAAATAAAAGAAAAAATTTCCATAATTTTTAATTGATGTGTTTTTCAATTTCAAAATAGGCCTTGTGTGAAAAATATAATAGATATATAGATAAGAAGAGAAGTTCTTGAACACTACTGTATTTAAGTGAAAAGGAAAAAGAACCCTTGTAATCATCAGTTATGCTATATCGATCATTCTTTGTAGTTTTTTAAGAATAGTCACCTCAATCTAAAATATTCTCCAATAATCTCTCCTTGATATTTCATTCTTCTTTCAGTTTTATCATAAAAATATGGGCTACATATATAAACTATTTGTTTTCTAACATTTAATTATAAAGGTTATTGGTAAAAAAACCTATACGATGTTATTTATAATGCCTTTTCAGAGCCTTTTTGAAATATCTTTCGATTTTTAACAAGTTTTAACTACTTTCACTCACTCTTGTAGACCAGAACAAAAGGACTAGTTGTCCCTAGTAAAAGGATTGGTCTAGTGAAAATCACCAAACTCATGGAGAAGAGAATTGGTAGAGTGGACTAGCAGACTTATATTCCATGAACCACTATTTATCTCTATGTCTATTATTTTTTTTTCATTAATTTCATGTAATACTCATGATAAAGAAATAAAATAGAGAAAATCCAAGAATATAGGGTGGTTTTCTAAGTGAAAACGTTTTTAATAACTCAATTTTACCCAATCATGACACCCTTTAAAACCTTATAGGATAGTAATTTGTATTAGAGATCATGAATCTTTATTTTTATACTATTAAAGGTTGATTTATAATGATCGTATTACTAATGGATGTAATGAATGGTAGCATAGGAGGTATGTTCATGGTAAGATCTACCTACTTCAATGGTGAGAGTTATGGTTTTTGGAAGGCATGGATGATTATCTATCAAAAGAACCATGGTATAAAGGATTATCTTAAATCCATAAAGCCATATGAAAATCCAGAAACTCAACCAGAGACTTAGGATATAGGTACATAATCTTACTATTATTTAAATTCTAAATCAAAAAATTCTATAATCTGTGGACTAGTTTCAGATAAGTGTTAGAGAGCATCACAATACGAAATAGACTATGAAATGTGAACTTCCAATTTTGTTTCTCATGAATTTAAAAAAAATGTAAGATCTCTAAGATATAATATTTCCAAACTAAATCATTATATGTTCAGAATGGTATAAGGGGAGAGCATCACCCAAATTAGTGAAAGGATTAAATATATTGTAAATAATGTTTTTTACTTGGGAGAACCAATTAAAGATCCAAATCAATCTCTAAATCTTCTTTGAATGGTTCCACCTAAGTGGAGTGGCATTTCTTCTAATATTTAGAAATATAAAGTGGTTAATAATTTTAAAATAAAAGATATTATTTCCACTCAAATGAGGTATGTAGTAGAGATGGATGATGAAGTTGGAGATAAAATGTTGATTAAGAGGGAAAATGTTTCTCTAAAAGTATCAACTTCAAAAGATGATAAGAGGTATAAAGTAATTCAAAAAGAAAATTAATCTGATGATGTGGCTTCAAAAATTTCAAATTCAGAAAGAGAACTTTCTCAGATTTGTATAAAATTTA
Source organism: Viscum album (assembly GCA_963277665.1). NCBI lineage: Eukaryota > Viridiplantae > Streptophyta > Magnoliopsida > Santalales > Viscaceae > Viscum > Viscum album. The sequence continues at coordinate 325,161,346 of OY728132.1, forward strand.
GAATGTTATACAATATTAAATGATATTATAAGAAACTCTTCAATAATTTAACATCACAAACTAGGTGTCACAAAATGGTACAACGCTCCGGTCGCTCACTAGACCTCAAGCACGCCTCCCAATACAAAAGAGGCTACCAAATAGCTGAGAGGGTCTAATATCAGTCTTAGGGAGATTATACCCTCTTTATCAGAGAAATACACCAATAGAAATAAATAGAGAATAACCAAAAGATATAATCATAATCATAAATACCAGTACCACATGATTACCAAAGAAAAAAACAAAACAAAAAACTAAAACTATAGATATACCATACTAATGTTTGTTCTAAGTGTCAAAATTAAACTCAAAAGTGAAGACACTGAAAACTCTCATGCGAGTTTAGAACCACATCTAGTTCCCTCATCTATTGTCCACCATAACTCATCCATCTAATACATTTATTTTTTCCTTATCCTGTCCTGAATCATGAAATATATATTTTTACTGATCCGGAGACCCAAGTAGTGTGTGATTACAACTCATTAGGCCACCACCAAAATAATCTATAACAATATCCAATCAATAATAGTGTATTAAATTGTATAAATAAATTATTTCAATGAATAAGAAATTTTTTCCCACATTATCATTTAATCTTTATATAACCACATAAATCCATGGGTTCCTATGGACACTCGTACCTCAATAGTATCTTTGGCTCAGGACATAGCCCAAAGTATGTCTGAGGGATATCATATCTTATAATTACATAGATAACATTATTTAATTCATAATTTAATGACCATGTTACAATTCATACATCACAAAATAAAATGACCATGTTCCTATTCTTTAATTCATACTTGAATGCTCATGTTACCATTCATACTTCACACATTAGAATGACCATGATCTTATTATTTATTTCATTACAGAATAACCATTATACCATTCATAACATCAAAATATAATGAACATGTTCCCATTCATCAACACATAATTAATTCAACAATTAATTTTTTCAAATAAAACTAATTACTAATTCAAAAATAAGTCAAACACAACAATTCTACGTGTTAATTCAACAATTAAATAATCACATCAATAACATTAATTAATTCAAAAATTATTTAGTCACATCAGTTTATCTATTTAATTCAGTAATTATCTGATAATATAAATAATGTCAATTAATTCAAAAATTAGTTAATCACTTCAATTATATTAGTTAATTCTATAATTAAATAATCACACCAATTTTAATACTGATTCACCAATTAGTTTATCACTCAAATCCCCTTAATTAATTTCCCAATTAGTAAAGTGCATCAATCCCATTAATCAATTTTTCCATTAAATAACCAATACCCATAAACAAAAAATGCCCTAATTAATTCAACAATTAATTATCTCATTCGTAATCTCAATACCTCATAATTAATTATAAAATTTATTATCACAATTCAAAAATATCAATATCTCATAATTAGTTCATCAATTATTTATCTCAAATCAATAATCTCAATATCTCATAATTAATTCTATAATTAATTATCTAAATCTATAATTCCAAAAATCCATAATTTCACATCTCCTCAATTAATTTATTCACCAAATTAATTAATTAAATCAAGAACAAAATTGGTAAAAATTTATTAGAAATTCTAGAATTACATATAGGTAATTAAAATAAATACTTTTTCATTTTAATTATAGAAAACCTTCCTAATTTGTTGACAATGTTTTCCAATTGAGGAATCCACAATTTTGATAGTGTAATGGCCTAGAATAAGATTCAGATCTAAATGCCTAAATGATGAGTAAACAAACCAAGATCTATTGAATATATATATATATATATATAGTTAAATAATACTTGATATATATCCAAACCAAACAGAAATGAACAACCCTACAATGTATGGGAGAGGAACGATAGGGAGACTTGAAATCAATCAGGAAGAAACCACATACCTGAAGAGGTTATGATCTACTAACCAGGCTTCAAATTTCTAAGAATATGTATCGGATGGCATTCGAATCCTCTCGAGAGGCACTTTTCCCTTTTATTCCAAAATTTCTAAATTTCTCCCAAACTCACCCCAAGTTAAAACCCAAATAAAAATTAATCAACACAAGAAAAAATTGTTCTTAAAAATTAGCTCAAGAAATCTCTAAAGAAGGTCAGGGTTTTACAATATCCACACCTTATAACAGCTCATCCTTGAGATTTACTCCTATGAATCTCTAACATTCTGAGTCAAAAAGTTTGGGTCATTGATCATGCATATCCACTTCTCTCTCACATGTTTCTTCATGAAAATGTCCATGTTTCCACAATACACAAACTATTGGCATGGTCTTTTCCTGTAATAATTTATCATTATGATCTAGAACATGTATCAGATTATCCTTAAATGAAGCCTCTATATCTAGCTCAACATCATCAATATTGATCACATTAGAAGGATTGGGGTGATACTGCTATATTTTTGACACATGGAAAACATAAATCATAGTATTATACCTCTATGGAAGATCCAATCAGTACATCATTGACCCAATTCACTCTACAACATCAAACAGTCCAACATACCCAGCGCCAACTTTCCCCTTCATAGTATCCTATGGTGACCCAAGCTAAGAGACACCTGATGGAATACATGATAACCCTCTATAAACTCTAGGATCTATTGAATTCTATCAGCATACAACTTATGTCTACTCCGAGATGTATCCATTCATTTGTGAATCAGTTATACCTAACTCGATGTCTCCTGCATTAGACTCATTCACAATAGCTCAGACTCACCTACCTATATCCATCATAGGGGTGATCTGAAGGGCCTACCATAAAGAACCTTCTATGGTTTTATATGAATATTTTCCTGATAAATATGTTCATAGGAAAACTCCACTAGTTCTAGGTGCTTCTCCCAAAATTCACCAAATTCAAGTACACATGACCAAAACATATCCTTAAGAACCAATATAGTTTTCTCCATCTTCCCATATTTCTATGGGTGGAAATCCATACTCAATAAAACCTATGTACCAATCGTCTTCTACAAGGCCTTTTAGAAGCACGAAGTAAAATGTAAATCATGATCTGAAACAATTGTCTATGACAATCCATGAAAATGTATTATCTCTCTATGATACATTTCCCCCAACTACTCTATATGAAATCTTCTCATATATGAAATAAATGTGCTACCTTCACTAGTCTTCCCATAATAACCAAGATATAGTCATTCATCTAAGGTTCCCTCGGGAGACCTAAAAAAAGTCCATAGTAACATAACCCCACATCCATTCTAGAATGTTCAATAGATATAACAAGCCACTGGGTCGTTGATTCTCTTCCTTCACCTACTAAAATGAGTAGCATTAGGTCACGAACCCTATTGTCTCCTTTTTCATGTCTATCCACCATAACTATCATCATAGGTCATAGTATATTTTGGTCACACATTTATGTACCACCTACTATGAGGCATGAAACACATGCATTATCTCCTCCTACATTCCCATATGGACAACAACTTGATCTCAGATATATATTATCTACTCCACATCTACGCTTCAATGGGAAGGTGACTCCCCACCTTCAAGGAATTCCCTCAAGGTCAAACATATCAAATCCTTATAATTACCATCTCTAATCCTTCTCAAAAAATCTAATCCACTAAAGATGATACCATAATTGTATGATCTTAACTATCCAAAACTAAAACATTCATCTCAACTTGTAAATCCATCATCTTCCACCCAATAGTAGAATCTGGAAGCAACTAAGTTCATGTTTTCCTATTCAAAGAATCAGTAACACTATTCAAATTTCCAACTGTATATGCTAGCTCAAAATCAAAATACTGGATATATTCAACCCATATATGCTATTAGAGATTCAAGTTATTTTGTGAAATGATATAAATTAAGCTTTTTTGATCAGTATAAACTGCAAAATTCTTTCCTAACAGATAATTCTACTAACAATCCAATGCATAAACCACTACAGTCAACTCGAGGTCATAAGTAGGGTAATTATATTCATGATGCCTCAATTTTGGAGACTCATACGCCACAACTCTATCTCCATACATCAAAATTGCTTCTAGTCTGATCACATAAGAATAAAACTTCACTGTATACTCCCTCCTGACTCATGTAGAATCAAAATTTTTACGGATTTCGAATGCTTATATAGCTCCTAGAAATAATTAACAATTACATACAATCGATAAAAATGTATCCCCTTTCCATTCAAGCCCAAAATAAGTGCTTCCAAATGGGAAAATTATTGTATGAACCTCTGATAGTATCGAACACATTCTTGTGATCCTTTCAAGAAACCACTGCCCGAACCTTCTATAGGTCTACTGAAAAAACTTTCTCTGAGATTATGTGACTCAATAAGTGTAATTTCTTAATCCAAAAAATGATGCATAGATAGGTTGAAATATAGTTTATTCTCCCTCAATATACTTAGGATGATGTCAAGATGTTGGGAATTACTGTAATGAGTCTTGGAGTACCCCAAGATTTCATCCCTAAACACTACCAAAACCCGATCTTTTTATGGATGAAAGATCCTATACATCAAATCCATAAACAATGTTCGTACATTTAACAACCAAAAAGGCATTACGAAGAACTCAAAAAGTTCATACCTACTTCTACAAGAAGTCCTTGGTATATCATAAGTCAAAACTACCAACTAATGAATCCCTGATCTCATGTCTATCTTGGAAAAGACATAAGATCCCCTCAACTTGAAAAATATCATCAATACGTGGAAATGGATATCATTTGTTCATGATAATTTGGATAAAATTATGGGAATAGACACATAAGAGAAAACTCCCATTATCCATCTTATAAATAAACACTAATGAACCCCAAGGTGATGTAGTCATATGGATAAATCCCTTTTTCTCTAGCTCCTCCAACTGAGTCTTGCGTTCTTGAAGATCTTTTAGTGTCATTCTTTATACAAGAATTGAAATTGGATCATCCCCAAAAATGATCTCAATGGTAAATTCCCCATCTTTCTTAGGTTTCAACCATGATATGTATTTATGAGAGACATCCTAAAACAAGTCCTCTATAGGTGGAAGTAAATTCAACTCTCCGCCTCCATTATCCAATAATAGACTAGAAACTTGGTTTGTGAGCTCTCCCAGTTGATGAGTAATTTTCCATTCTTGTCCTGCTTTGATATCTCACTGTCCATGACAAATATATTTGTCACCCTTAATAGATGTAAAAGTCACTCACCTATGGTAACAATCAATTTGGGCTTACTATTCTACTAACATGTCTACAACAATAATTCAGTCAAAGTATAAAATGTAAAGAATGTAATGATACTATAGAAAGTGATAATCCCCAACATTGAGGGAATACCCCTTGCACAATAAAATGTATCTCAAAGGTACTCCCATTAGTGTGTATATCATCAGCATCCCATTTACTAACTCTACCACTAGGATCAAACCGTCGAAAAGTTTTTAAAAAATAAAGCAATGAGGGGAACCAGTATCAGACAAGGGACTAGATAGCATATAACCTATGAAAATAGAACCTTTAACTATTGATGGTCCAACCTAACTATCCACAAGTGTCGGCTACAATTCAAGAAATCACCATGCCCCTCTTCTATGGGATGCAATCTGAGTCCCCTGCGCTACACCACACTGCTGATACGAGTACTCTTTCCCAAATGTACAACATCCACTACTTCTACCACCATGGATAGTACATCTCTAATATTCAACTGAATATTGTGTAACAGATCCCCTTCCTACACTCTAATCCTCTCAATATTCCCAATAAATGGCTATCTATCATTGGGTCCTGTAAAAACATTATAGATCACCCATCATGCTATAATACTGGCACTCAACTGGTGGTAAGGGACTGTATCTATGACAGTGGACCTGCTTACCACACTAGTGGTATACAATCTGAGTAAGTTTATGAGTGACTGAACCTTCTCCAGGGCCACTCTTCCTTCAATTCCTCTAACAAACACCCTCATAATGGTGTTTCCTTCTCTAAGAAGTTGTACCTCTTGATCATATAGCTTCAACTATTTTTCATGCACTGGAATCCTTCTTTATGTTCCCCTTAGCTATAAGAGCCTAATCCAATCCCCTATACAACTTTTTAACCGAAAGAGGTTAACATGGGACTTCATGTCACATTTAAGTCTATCTTAGAAACTTCTCACTGTGGTCGTCTCATCTTCTACCATTGCTGATGAAAAGCGCTACATGTCTAAAAAGAGTCATGCATAGTCCATCACAGACATACTCCCCTAAGCCAACCTCATGAACTTATCTTCTCTCTCCTACCTCAGGATCTCTAGATATAAGTTCTCTAAGAACCTCTCCATGAAGTTCATCCATAAATACCATCACCTTATCCATTACACAACTAAATTTCTAATCAATGATTCTCTGGACCTCATAGAATATAAGTAGGAAACTTGACTCTCCTATATAACGGAGTCTGTAAATATTCAAGTATCATCTCAATGGACTCAAACCAAAACTCAACTTCCTTAGGTCCACCCTCTCTAATAAAATTCATTGGGTTTTGTAACTAGAAATCTCATTCAATATCATAAATACCTTTCAAAAACTACCCTAGTTCTCTTCCAATGAATTACATGATGTTAGAAATGTTTTCGTAGAATTTCTTCCCTGCCTACTCACCCGACATGATCAGTACCTTAGGTCTCACAACTGGTAGATCATCTCTATCTATATCCTCTTATAATCCTATCATAAAGTTCCATCATGGAGGCATACCTCTATAATTCCTAAAACACAATTTAGACCAAATTACACAACATTAACACATTCACATATGCAGAAAACAAAACTAGACACAACATGTCTTTTTCCATAAAATTGGCCACATAGTAAAAACTGAGGTGCTAATGCTACCATTAACCATCCTACATTTATGTCTTAATTGACAAGGATAAGAAAATTTTCATTATTAATCTTTATCATTAGAAACCAATTTATTCCCATCCTTTATCTTTTTACAATACTCAATTTCATATTAGGAACCATTTTTAGTTCAATTTCACTAGCATGAAAAAATTGTTCATGTTCAAGAACTTACCAAAAACCCATTTTTTCCCATGCATGTCTAAAATAATGCATGTCACAATATAATTCTATGTTCCTAGAATTATTCATGAAAAATCACTATTGTTTCATACTAATCCATGATTCCAACATAAAAAAATATCAAAAAAAATATCCCATCAGAAAACATGTGCGTCACCAAAGGAAAAATAACATTAAACTATAACAGCAAATAGAAATAACAAAACTTCCACCAAGGGTACATGGTTTCTCCCCCATACATGGGTTAGATACTCCCACACACGACCTCAAAATGAAAACCTAACAATTTCTAGTTTCATATTTATCTTTCCCAAAGAGTAATAAAAATGAAAAATAATAGTCAATTACTTCCTTCTTTGTAACATATCAACTTGGGTGCCACACACCAGTGCCCAAAGCCAGTAGGTCACATGACCTCAAGCACACCTACCCATACCCTGGAGGCTAACGACTTGCTACGAGGGTCTAATATCATTATTGGGGAGACTATACTCTTTTTATTAATAAAATAGACTGGTGGAAATAAATAAATAGGAACCAAAATATATAATCATCACCATAAATACTTTTACCATATTATGAATAAAAAAGGAAATACAATATAACAATGAAACAATAGATATGTCAAACTAAAGTATGTACCATGTGTTAAAATGAAACTGAAAAGTAAATATGCCCACATCTCCCATGAAGGTATTAAGCCATGTCTGGTTCCCTCATCAATACTCTACCCCAACCCAACCATCTAACATAGGGCTTTTCCTTTATCTTGTCCTGAACACATGAAATCTCTTAGGGTACCAATCCAAAATCCCATGTAAGGTGTGTGTAAAACACAATAGGCCACCACCAATGACATTAAAAACAATATCTATGCAATAATTTTTTATATAGTAGTACAAATAAATAATTACAGTGTATAAATAAATAGTTATCACATTATCAATTAAACTTTATTTGACCACATAAACCCTCGGGTTTCTATCAAAACCCGTACCTGAATACCCTCTTTGACACATGCCGGAGCCCAAAGTATTTCTGAGCGATATCATATATCTGAATTCCATTGTTACCGTTCTTTAATTAATACTTTATTTTCCTTGTTATCATTCATAATTAACATAAAATAATGATCATGGTATCATTCTTAAATTCATACATAAAATCCCATGATACCATTCATACTTCCCACATTAGAATGAAAATGTTCATATTATTTATTTCAAAATTGAATGAGCATGTTACCAATCATAACATTGAAATCAAACGACCATGTTTCCATTCATCAACACAATATTAATTCAATAATTAATTTTTTTGACATTAATTCCATTATTTCATAAATAATTGGTAAACACATTAATTTCATTAGTTAATTCAAAAATTAACTAATCTCATCAATAAATTTAATTAATTAAAAAATTAATTAATCCCATCAGTTCCTCTAGTTAATTCCACAATTAATTTATCACACCAATAATATATGTTAATATTATAATTAATTAACAATTTTAATTCTATTTGTAAATTTAGTAATTAACTAATCACACCAACATTATTTCAAATTAAACAATTAGTTTATCACATAAATACCCATAATTAATTACCCATATAATTATGTGGGTCAATCATATTAATTAATTCATTAATTAATTAATCAATATCCACAAACTCAAAATCACATTACAAATTCCACAGTTAATTAGATAATTCATATTCTTAATAATTTATAGTAAATTCCACAATTAATTATCTCAATTATCAAATATAAATATATCATAATTTTTTATCAATTAATTATCTCAAATAAATAATATCAATATCTCTTAATTAGTTCTATAATTAATTATATCAATCTATAATTCCCAAAATACCAAATTTCACATCTCCACAATTAATTAATTCACAAAATTAATTAATTCAATCAATAACCTGGTTTTTAAACATCTAATAAAAATTATAAAATTAAAAAAATGTAATTTCAATAAATAGTTTGGGATTTTAATTATCTACCTCAACTTGTTAACAATATTTGCCAATGGAAAAATCACCAATTTCGATGCAGTAACAAAATTAAATGAGATCCAGATCTAAATCCCTAAATAAAGATTGAATAAACTAAGATAGATTAAATCTAGATCTAGAACCAAAAACCATATATATCTATCCAATCTAAATAGGGAATTAAGACCCTATAATATATGGGATAATAATATAAGAGAAATAGGAAATAAATTGAGAAGAAACGATATACTCAAAGAGGTGTAGATCTACCAACAGAGAATTGAATCACCAAGAATCAAGGTATAAAAGACTTATAATCCCTTTGAAGGGCTCTAGAATCAATAGAAATCAATTATGGATTGATCTAGGGCATTTGGGGATATTTGATAATAGTTATGTTAATATTTTAAAAAATGTATGGGGAGTAAAATACCATACACATTGTTTCTCCTAACTATGCGCCAACCCTGAAAATCACCATTGTGTAGGGATGAATAGTTTCACAGGATAGGGTAAATAGTTTGGGAAAACCATGTTCCAACCATGCACTTTCCCCTTCTCTTCTAAAATTTCTAAATTTCACCCAAGTGCACCATAAGGTAAAAGACAGAAAAAAATTACTCAAGAAAAGTAAAAAAGTGTATTTGTAAATGAGATTGAGAAATATTCAGAAAAGGTCAGGGTTTTTCAATTAAGTGTAGGAATCCTGAAGGGAATTCTAAAGAAGAAAGATGTTATGAATATAAGAATCATGGACAAATACAGATAGATTATCCACAACTACAATATAATAAGAAGTTAGAGAAAAATTATTTCAAAAATGATAGTTATAAGAATAAATCTAAGAAAGACATGAAGGTTACATAAAGTTCTTATGAGGATTCAAGTGGGGTTTCTTCTTCAAAATCGGAAGCTAAACACTCTAATTACAAGGCCAACATGTTCTTTATGGAATATTTAATTGAGGTACATTTGTATTATAATTTTAAGTATGAATCTGAATTTAAAAAAGAAATTTATATTATGAGGAATTAAATGAACATTTAACCATGATGAAAAAAAATATGAGTCTTTGAAAAATAAAAAATATATCACAAAAATTAAAATAGTGACATTGTTAATATAAACATATACTTGAATAATCAAACTTCATAATTAAAGATCAAGTTGTAAATTTTTGATCCATCTTGTGTTGAACATGGAAATTAAATTGAACAACTACAAAACCAAGTTAAATATTTTAATGTTTCTTGTAGTGCATTCACTAAAGTAAAAAAATAAATTATGCTAAATTATTTTAAATAATATGTCACATAAAAGAAATTTAATAGGAATCTATGGTGAGAATCAAAAAATTTGTAAGAAATATTTTTTCCTAGTTCTAAAACCAAGAACCTATCTAAAATTACTTGTATTCATTGTGGGGAGTTAGGAAATTATTATAACAATTGTATCTTGAAAATAAATCAATATTTTGGAATTAAAATTTATTTAATTTTAATGAATTTATCCAAGTTTATTAATGGAATTTCTAGAGAGAAAAAATAGATTTGGATTACCAAATATTTAGTTTCTTACATTATTTTACCCAAGAAAATATGGGTACCAAAATAATTTATTATATGATTTTTCCTTGTTGGAAAAAATGTCCAAGAGAACCAATGATAAATGGTTTTTGGATATTTTATGATGATGGAATATGAGTGTAGATTTCTTTAATTTCCATTCTTTATCAAAATTTTATGGAGACTGTCATTTTTGGGGACAATGTAATAGGAAAAATTATGGGATTTGGATCTGTTCATAATCCAATATCAAAACTCATCAAAAAAGTCCATTATGTGAAAGTATTAAAGAATAATCTGATTTGTTTTAATAGAAATTGTGATGAAGGATATTTCTTTGATATTTCAAATAATATTTGTCCAGTTTTAAAAGATATTTTTCTTAATTTTAAGACACCTATAATAGAGATGGACTATACTCTAGATCAAAATTATTTGAGTAGAAAAAAGTGAACAATCTAAATACTAAAATAGATAAATCCTATATCTGGTATAGAATATTGGGGCATTGTAATTTTTATTTTTTGAAAAAAAAAATTCTAAAAATAAGATAGTTTAAAGATTTAAATCAACCTAAATTTAATAAAAATATGATATATCATGCATGCCTAATGAAAAGTAACACAAGTCATATTTTAAACCCATTAAATATGTTGCTTCTTTAAGACCCCTATAACTAATTCATATGGATTTATTTTTTCCATTTAGAGTTTAATTTGTAAGAGGAAATTATAATTTTATGTTTTAGTTGATGATTTATCTATATTTACATGGGTTTTATTTTTAAGTGCTAAGGGTGAATCCTGTGTTGTTTTTATAAATTTTTAAAAAGTAGTTTAAAATTAGAAGGATGTTAAGACTATTGTTTTAATAACTGACCATAAAGGTGAATTCAAAAACCATGCGTTCAATTCATATTGTTAAAAAGATGGTATCAAACAAAATTTTTCTACCCCCATGACACCATAACAGAATTGTGTTGTTGAGATATAAAATAGGTCTTTGCAGGAAGTTTCATGAACAATGTTATTATAATATATCATTCCAACTCATTTTTTGGATGATGCATTGGATAAATCATATTATTTAATAAATAAATATCTAATTAGACCTATTTTTAAGAAAACGCTCTATGAGCTACCAAATAAATGAACTCTAAAATTTGGATACTTTTATATTTTTAAATTAAGGTTCATATTCTAATCACTTAGGATGATATTGTAAAATTTGATCCAAAAGCTGATAAAAAATATTCCTATTAAATTTTACTACCTCCAAGGTATATAATGTTTTCAATATAATTTCAAAGATTTTCTATGAATCAAATCATGTGAAATTTGATGAAAGTTATAATTTTTATCACAAAATGACTCAAATTGATGAACTATGTTATTGTTTTGAAAAAAAGATACATAAAATCCATACTTTTGATCAAAAAATGAATCTAATTGATGAAATATATGATGTTTTTGAAAACATGAAACATGAACCACTCTTTTATAGAAAAAATGATTAAGATTTGGAACTATATTTTCTAGAATCACGTACTGAAAATATGGATACCAGGGAACCAGAAAGTGTGCCAACAAAATAGCCCTGATCCCTTAATAACCATCCCTTAAAAATAGTTATAGGATGCTTAGATGGAGGGATTAGAATTTGAAGGGGTGTAGCAAACTTTTTATAGTTTCTTACCATTTTATCTCAGTTAGAACCGATGTCTATAAAAGATGTGTTAGTAGATGAGAGTTGGGTTATAGAAATATAAAAGGAATTAAACCTGTAAATGAGAAACAAGGTTTGGGAATTAGTGGATAGACCCTACTACTCTCATGTTATAGGAACTAGTTTGTATATATCCTGATGAAGGGATATTTGATTCTATAAATAAAAAATAGTTCAACGATTTTTCAAAAAGCATGGGAAAACAATTTGAAATGAGAATGATGGGTGAGTTAAATTACTTTCTTGGTTTTCAAGTTTATCAAAAAGGCTTTGGGAATGTGTTGAATGAAATTAAATATGTAGTAGAGTAAATTAAAATGTTTTAACATTAAATTGGAAAAGTACATATAACTCATATCAGTTCTAATGAAATGCTTGACTTGGAAGAAGTTGGTAAACAAGTTTACCACATGCTTTATAGATGAATAATTGTTTTTTTATATTTAATAGATATATGTCCATGAATTATGTTTTTAGTGTGTCTATGTGCTAGATTTCATGAAAGTCATAATGAATTTCAATCAAAGGCTGTCAAAATAATTTTAATATATTTAGAAGAAACTATTTCAATTTTCTTACTTTTTACAATGAAAAATATAATTTAAATTAAACTTCATATTCAGATATTGAATTTGGTGGTTGTATAATATATAGGATGAGTACATCATGAACCTACAATGTTATTGAAAAATAATTGTTATCCTAGTCTAGTGAGAAAAAACACTATGTAGAATTATCTACTACTAAATAAGAATATATTGATGTTGGTAGTAACTGTGAATAGTTATTATGGATGAAACACACCTTGATAAATTTTAGATTCAATTCTATTTAGGTTTCAATTAATGTTGATAACTCCAGTGCTATCAATATCTCTAAAAATAGATAAATCATTCGAGAACAATGAATATTTTTTTAAAGAATCATTTATTAAGATATTACAATCAAAAATATGATATCGTTGTGGAATTTATCTCTTGAGATTTAGATATTTAGAATGATTAACTTGAATTGAAACATCTAAATTATTAAATGTGTAAATTACCAATGGAAAACTAAATAATTATAATCAACGATATGACCCCTTTGACACCACTTCTACGTTCTGGGTGTAGCCGAAGCCCGTTGGTGGGTGTAACCAACTTCAAATTTTGTAATTAAGAAAATTTAATCTATGATCTGTCATGATAATAAAATGTCAGATCATCGGAATAGAATGAAGAATGAAATAAATTAAGGGATTCATGGTACCATAGAGGGGATCATCATATGTTGATTATAATTAATTTAATTAAAAGACAATAATTACCTTGATGTAATTATCTTTCCATTGATGTTTCCAGTCACAAACAGATGTGATTCGTCGTTGCGTTATAGAATCTAAGTGTAGGAGTCCTCTAGTGGTGATCCACTCGTGCTCCACATATCATTGGATGTTGCCTAAGGGATCTTAGGGTGGTACTACAGAAGAACCTTCACTTACGATGTCCTCTTTCGATCTCCTTGATCCAGTTGATAAGGATCTCTCTCTCATAGTATGAGAGTGTTATTGGAAGAAAATAATTCTCTCTTGCCTTGAGATATTTCTCTAGATCTGTTGTGCATAACCCTTGGAAATGGCTAGGCTAATGAGAATTAAATAATTGAAATTTTAATTACATATAATAAAAAAATTAATTAATTACGAGAAATCATTTATTCATTTCATTTAATTCTTAGCAATACCCTATGTCTAATAATAACAGTTGACTACTATTATTACTTGACATGCGTCCAGCGAATTACACCTAATATTATTTAATTAAATGAATAATATTATTTCTCATAAATTCCTAGAAAAAACACACGATGTGTACATTTGTTTTTCCCTTCTCTTTATTTCCACCACCATGTTTATTAGACCTTGAATAATGGCTATTTATTTATAAAATAAATATGACTACATTATATGATAATAAATATATTATTTCACCCACAATATATTCCCTAGAATAACTAGTGTCGAAATAAATTTGATCAAGAATCATTAAATAATTATTAAAACACAATCGGGAATAATCTATATTCAACTTATTAAATTAATATTTAATTGAGATACTTGGACACACATAGTGTGTGACCCTCTAGGCCTCTTTGTCAGTGGCATTCAGCGGAGCCTAACTAATTTCTAAGGTTATTGTCTAGCAAAACACCAAGGCACCCATAGAGAAATAATTTAACACCACAATTACATGTCACCTCCTACGAATTCTTATCATGTAATGTAATCCCTTTGTCCCGATATCATGAATCAAGCGGGTTGAATGCTAGTTCCATCAACCCATGTGATCGATTATTCTTTCTTTGACTTTCTAGAATTTAACTCACCCATTACATACCATGGTCATGGATTTATTTAGGCTATATAAATTCCATAAAAGGGCCTGATATATCTACTTCCATTATGGAACAAAAGGGACAAATCCTTTCATGCATTATCTATTAAAGAAGTATTACTCATGACGCACCCAACATATCCTACCTCACTGCGAATAGTGTGTCATCACAATTTTCGTCAATAAATATCATTTCATGAGTTGTAATACCCATTAATAATAATCTTATTGTCTATGCACCAATACACATGTCCGCAGATAGTAACATCCAATGACACTATGAAATGTCGATTTTATACCAGAGGGTCTCGTTCACATAATATCCTCCTAGATATTACCAAGGGAGCACACCATGATAAGGTGCCCCAAAGTTTTATGAGTCCTCACCCCTAATGTCCTGTATTATTTGTATCCCTCAAATAACATCATCCAGAAATAAAAAATATATTCAAGAACAGTGTTATGGAACTTCCATGTTCTAATAATAACAAGGATCTACTATGACCCTTTAATGAAACAACTATCCTTAGGACATTATAACTTTCATTGTCATGCATAAGAACAATCAAGATGTGATAAGGTATTTATTTATGAATAATGTACAAAGTAGTTGGTTCAAGACCACCAACTCCAATAGATCTATAAAATCTTATTAATGGATGTCACTTCCATTTATAATCTGTGTCGACTGATCCATTACCATGAAAAACAGGTCAGTTCAAATCACCACCATTCTAGCTTGCGTATTCGAAAGGACATCATCCTCTCAATTCCTTCCTAATTCATCTTCCTTGTTTCTTCTGTGGAAACCCATTATAAATATGAATATCTTAGATAAAGAAACAAAGTAATATTTAAATTCTATATCATTAAAATTTAAACATAAATTTAGAAAGCATTTAAGGGTAATATATTAACATTTTCCTAACCCCTAATGTTATCTAAACCATCCTCTAATAAAAACTATAAGGACTCAAAATTAAACATTATATAATATATTAAGCTCAACTAGAATTAACTATCATGCTTTACCAATGATATTCTAGGTTTGCAGTTTCTTAGAATTTGTTCATAACTTATACATAGAAACTCCTATAATTAAAAAGTATACAATTCTACCCAATATACATTTTTTATAGTATTTAACTTTTCAGAACAAAATATGATTTATTTCTATAACAAACATAATGACATTAAACATTGGTTCTTATTTTCCATTACCCATCCATAAACCCTTTGAAAGACATTTTAAAACTTCATTTGAGAAAAAAAATTAGTAACGAATATAAAAATAAAGAAATAAACCATTATTCAGGATTGAAAACATCTTCCCAAAGTTATAACTTTTACACATAAAAAGTAACCTCTTTAACTTACCTGATGAAATCATAAGTTTTTTGTAAAACCATAGAAATGATACATAAATCATAAAGGAGAACTATTGAATCATTTTCATATCACTCTTACAAATAAAGTATCTCTCCTAGAAACACATTGAGTAACCAACATGGTTATAGTTAGAATAACTATCACGATATATTCCCAAAATTTATTAAGAGAAACCAAGCTAGTTAACCATGTCCCTTTAGCCAGTGATTTGGAGAGATATGACGGTCTCATCGAACCTCAATTTATCATGGAACCACCCGTCATATTAAAAATTCTCAAGAACCATAACATGATCATAACATATGAAGATTTCTTAGAACAAAAATTCCCGAGGAAAATAATTTTTCAATTTTTACATCACTTGACATATTTTTACAAGTCGTGCACTCATAAATGAAAACATTTTAGTTGAAAATAAAATTGTAAACCTGTAATGTAAACATAAAAATATGAAATAATCATGAAGGTAGTAAATTATTTTTATTTTTTATATGTAAAAACATGTTCTTATTGAATATTTTAAAAAGTGATATTAATGAAGATCATTATAGTAAAGTCCCTTACAAATATCATATAATTTAAGCGAGAGTTATTTTGATGAATGGAATATGTGAATTAACTATAAATCCACATAATTCAATATAATATAATCAAAATTAATTTTAAAAATAATCTTGGCATGGAACAATCAATTAAGTAAATGTTTAACCCAATGAATATAAATTGGGTTAATAATTCTTTAACCTTATGTACAAAAGTGTTAAGAAAATGTACCTAATGTCTTGGATAATCAAATTATATTCATTAATTACTTAAATAATAACATTTTAAATAAAAAATCTATTTATTACTATTTTTTAAGTTCATTTATGGCCATTTATATGAGTTAAAAAGTGTATAATGGTTAATCTATGAGCATTCATTTCATAGTTATATGGTCCATTCCCCTGAATATAATTATGAGAGTTTTTATCAAATGGAAGAGATACTCGAGAAGTATAATGAAACAGTATTAATTTACTTCAATAATTTTAAATTATCTCATATTTTTTTTCAAATATGAGGATGATTCATTAGATAAAACATTAATTATAAATATTTTGTTTATTTTTGGTGATTTTTCCAACCATCACAAACTAGTTTCATTCAATTTAATTTTATGTCTATAAATTAGTTCCATAACCTTAAAAACCTTATAATATACATATTATATTTGTTATCTATAATAATGGTTTTATGGATAGTTTGGATTGTGGTAATGGAAAATATAAAATTTTCATCCACGAAGGCGGTGAATCGACACATATAAGACGATGTTTTCTTTTTTTAGAAGAAGAGGGGTAGAGAATAGGTTTGATTTTGGATATTTCATTTACATAATAATTTTTATAGTATATTTATGATAATTAATTTATCATTTCACTTTTTATAAGTTAGGTGACAATACGTTAGAAAGAAATAAAGAAGGAAATAAATAATTTAAAAGAGAAAGGATGAAGGATTTTACCTCTTGGATATCATCTCCTTGACAACCTCCTTAAAGAACATGGGTTTGGCCATTCGGTGAGACCATTGGGGTTTTGACATGAGGAAGAGACTTGGGAATGTAATTAGTATGAATTTAAACAATATTAAAGTCTTAGAAGGTGTGAGAATTAGAGGTGGTGAGAGGTGTTATTTATAGGGAGAAGAGAGGGGTGTTTTTGATTATTTTATTCAATTATTTAATATTTTGGCTCAATGCTATCAATTGTGTTGATTATTGTGAATAAGTATTGTAATTAGTGCATCTGAACTTGAAATAATGTGTTCTTACGTCAGTAATGGCTCAAAAATTCGTGTATTTAACTTAAAATGTTAAATACCATAAATTATCGTAATTCACTATTCACAATAAATTCAACTATTTTAGAAAAATCCAAAAAAATTCCCCAAAATATTTTTTAATGTGTAGAATAAAAAATAGACTCTATTTTTATAAAATTATTTTCTAAACATGGTAAATATAATTTTTAATTAAAATTACAATTTTTTCGAAAATTCAAAATTTAATACTATAACTGATTTTATGACAATTTGGAAAATTAATTCAGGTCTCAAAAAATTATAATATAATTATAACAAAAAATAATATTAAATTATAAATCTCTTTTTTGAAATTAAATTTTCTTTTCAATCCTTATATTAATTATAAAATTGTAATTAAATATTTACGTTTCCCCAAAAATACAAACACTTAATTTATCAATTTTAAAACATTAATTTACTTATTCATTGATATAAATATATCATGTTTTCATTCATGAGGGACATAAATTGTATATATAATTTCATAGGTGGGCTTATAATTATAATGTTTAGATTACTATTCTCAGTGTTCACATTACTATTTCAATGGTCAATTTACTATTCCATTGGTATAGATTCTTTAATTTATATAAATGTTTCATATTTATTAATAAATTTATAATGAATTTAACTAAATAACTACATAATGAAAAAAATATTCTAAAAGTACATGATTTGTTACATATAGTGGAAAAAAATCAATTAATGAGATGTACAAGTAATTTATACGTTAAAATATTTTCCAAAATCTCTAGAACTCTAATCCTAAAAGGTCATTTAAATGTACATGAATCAATATTTGTTGTAGATATTGTAATTATTTATGGTTAAAATTTTTCCACATAAATTCATATCAAAGATGATATGTCTATAAGGCATTTATTTGCACCAGACTAGGGGAGTACCGGTCTAGAGTGTTATATGGGGCACATATTTTATACATTATTAGAGAAAATTTTTCTCTAGTCTTTAGATGAACTTTGAGATATCTTTTGAGCCTTTGTAGACTTTCAAAATGCTTTTTACAAGTAAAAATTACATCCAAGGGAATAGTTCACTTTGAATGTTTTTATTTGGCAACTCATAGATGCAAAAAGGTCTTTGCACCAAACAAGAATTTCACTATGTGTTTTTTAAATAAATATTATTTCAATATCTAATTCTACATGAAATATTGAAATGATCCCAAAAATATTTAATATGAAAATTATAATAATAATTAAACCTATGTTAGATGAAAATTTAGTAATCAATTATTTTTTTTCAAGGAAAAGCGGTGCCTTGGTCAAAGACTAATAATCAATTATAAATGTTTACAAAATACTATTATGAACACTTAGAGTTTTAAAAATGTAATTTCTTTAAATAAATGTAGTTTTTTATATATTGTATTTAAATTTAAATGTTAAAATATATAAAATTTCAAATTTTAATTTTATATAATAAACATTATTTTTTCCTATCATAATTTTAAAATTATATTAGGGTGAATTTTTTAGTTTTTCAAAAATAAATGATTTTTAGGTGAATAGAGAAAAATATACCGATGTTTCTAATACCACTATTTTTTTGAATGAAATTTTTTTGAAACCTTATTTATATAAATATATATAATTATAAATTTTATTTAATATATTAAAAAGTTATACATTGAATTTATAAGAACCATGTTTAATTTTTTGGAATCATAAGTAATTTTTTACATTTAAAAACTATTTTTATTTGAATATATTTAAAATTTATTTTCATAACATAAAAAAATTAAAAATATAAAAAAATTAATATTTTAGATAAATATTTTTTTATTATATAAGATTTTAAATTTTGGTTTTAGGTATAAAATAATGCCTAGTTGGATTAAATTCAATTATTGTGATTATGATAAAATAGTTATTTTCATAGAATTGTTTTATTAACATTGTGAAATTTTTATCTAATAAATAAAATTACTATGTTTTTCATATATAATATAATATTATTTTTAAAAACGTATATTGTTATATTAACATTAATTTAATTAGTAATAAATGATAAATAATATTAAGGACACATAATGGTTAAAACAACATTTTTATACAAAAAATAGTTCTTCTACATATAAAATTTTTTAATTTAAAAGTTAATTTTAACCTATTTAGAATTTAAATATTATTAAATGGATATTCATTTTAGGTAAATATAACTCAAATTTTTTAATAGGGGTTATTTTATATGATCATAAAAACATAAGGTACTTGTGTAAAATCTAGTTACAAAGATAAAATGTGACACCCCAAGCTTCCACGATACGCTTCTTTTTCAATAATGCAATTTCTTGCATTTTATGCAAGTTCGAGATTCTAACACACCGCGACCAATCAAATTAAATGTTATGAATAGTAATACCCAATTTTTGAAATTTTATAAATTTAATTATTCAAATTAGACTTCAGTTTTGGATTCCTAATATCAAAATTATCCTAATATGAATTTTTGGTATTTTCTGATAACTTCCAATTTTTGATGAAAAGTGAAAATTACTAAATTTTAAAAAAAAAAATATTCAAAATAATTAATAGTGATAAATTATGAATTTTATTGGTTTTAAATTATATTTAGAATAAATTTTTACCATTTATTCCAATGGTGGTCATTAGAATTAATTTCATTTTGAAATTGAACATAAACAATTGTCAATCAATTGATAGATATTGTTTCTTAAAAACACGCTATTTGTTTGTACAACGGGAATAATTTTGAAATTAATTACTAAAATTTCTATGTTAAGAATTTGTTAAAATGGATTCCATATTTGAAATCAGAAGGTCCAAATTATGTAATTAATACACTTGTTTTTTGACATTATGAATAGTAATGACGTCAATTATCTTTAATTATCATGATTAATTAGTAATCGGGTAGTTTAGGGTAATGAAATAATATCATAATAATATAAAATGACCCTAACATGTGTCCTAATGCGATTTTTTGTGTCATGGAAGACCATGGGATGTATTGTGCCAACTTAGGGACCCCATGGAATCACTTTTGTGTGATAGTGACATTTTATCATTTTATTTTTTAAAGAAAGGAAAATATAACATAAGTATGTAACACCTATGTAAAACAATTTTATTTTTTCTACATAAATAATATCTTAGACTATAAATAGTAATTGCAAAGCTACAAAAATTTACTACATCATGGTATTTTTTTTATAATTTTTAGACCTTAAATAAATAAATTTATTTGTGACGCCATGATGATGCATTGGTTACCTCATTAATGAACGATTTAAATAAAATGAAAAGATAAAGTAAAATCTAAGACATAAACTTGTATAAAGCCTATTGGATGGGTGGATTTCGAACCCTTATCACCTTATCCTCGAAATATATCATTTTTGGAACTATAAAATCCTAAAATCATTTCATAATAAAGTAACATTTCAATCTTTCCAAAATAGCCCCTCCTCTCCTCTTATAAAAGGCCCCCACCTGTACCACCTTATTCACACCATAAAATCCATTTGGATCGGCCAACCTCTACCCAAATACTCTCTAAACTTTCCTCGTTTACTTTTAGAAGCCTCACTTTGAGCAGAAGTCTTCCCAAGGAATCCTTTGGATCAAATCAAAAAGAGTTACCCGATTTTAAGGTAATGTCTTCTCTTATGTTCTTTCATTTTATTTTGCTTCTCCAACCACTTAAACCCTTTTTATTCCATTCATTTGTAACAACACCAGTATATTAATTATACTAGGATTTTTTTATGAGAAGGATTTTATTTTCACTTACACACACACCCGTCTAATGGTTAAAGAACATATTGTTTCTATGGGTGGCGAATTACTGCCTCACGAAACGATGATTGTTCACTGTTCTTTTAACACCTTTCATGGTGGCCATTAAGATGTCACTATATTTATATATGATATATATTTTGTTTATATTTTCCTTATGATTCTGTATTTTTCATTTATATCATACCTTTTTTGTTTCCATTATGGGTAAAACGATAATTTAATTTTAGGAAATGCAGACTACCTCCCCCTCAAAGTGATTTGAATCGTTAATGCCATATGTGGGACGTATAAATGAAGGAGTTAAATGATATTATATATCATATTGGAATTATAATATACCTTTATATAATTATTATTTCATTCCATTAAATATGAAATAGAAATGAATGTAGCGTTAATGCGTACGTACGGCCTACCGTCTCCATGAACAGTGCATTTCATTTCTTACCCCTAAATGTTATGTAATATTATAAATGCATGTATATACTGGATATATATGATATATATGATATATAGATCATGAATATAATTCTAGAGATAATGTAAATTTTTCCACATGAACAACTTGTAATTATAAGAAGTTTATTGTTGACTCAAGTACCAAAGATCGACAAAACGACCGTTATGAACTTAAATGAAGACATAATGTTCACAACATAGTAATAAGTGATATAAAAGGAATAATGAACTTGGAAAGGGTTCTTAAGGAATTAGATATTAACTATAATTTATTATTCAGGAGATTAAAGAACGATCGAGTCAAGTTGAACACGAGGTAAGGGTTAATTCTACAACCTCTTCATTATTCAAGGTTGTTCATATATAATTATCTACTAGGACCTCTTTATCATCCACATCCATGTTTCATAAATATGACTTTCAAAACATTTTTACTATTTATTAGAAAATTGTTTAAATTCATTTATACCCTTATTTGACATTATACGTTTTTGAAAGGAATCTTTCTGTCATTTTCCAAACAAGGTACTTTTTGATATTTTTTTACAAAATTTAGGTAAGAATGTTTTTTTAACTTATACGGCGGGTGTGTCTATTTTCCGCCGTTATTAAATCATTGAATATTTCCATACAAACTTATTAGAATATTTTCAAAGTAAATGTTTTCTTTTACAATTATTTGACTTTTAAATGATTTCAAATAAGATATTTCTCTCAAATTGTTTTTATTTCATCTATGTCAACATCCTTTGATGGATTTTAATATTATTTTAAGTTGATTTACTATGATTCAAAACATCCATATTGTATTGAAGGTTTTGTGATATGTTTTATTGTGGTTGTGTTATTTTTATATCATTCATGGTTTATGAAGAAAGTATTTACATTTCGTATGCTAGTTTTAATGTGAATGTTTATGTTATATTTAAACCTGTTCATATGAGGAATGAATTGGACTTAATAAGTGACGGGTGGATCCCTCTATATCTCCTTGATGCATTGGTAGGTCTCATGAGACAAACTAGTGTCTTTTAATGAGGCATTGACAAAATATTATTTGTAGTCTTGGCACGAGGCCTTGGCTATGTGGTTTTGATAGTCTGGCATTATGCATTCCATCATTATGAAAGTGGTTATTGATATTTCATGTGATTATTCGACTAGTAGAATATCCTTGTGAATAAGTAAATGGAATTATTTAATTTTATGTTTTCCATATTATGCTGAAGAAAAAGTTGAAAAGGCTTTTGTTTTAGTTATACATTGCTGTAAATGTTTATGTTTATTTATGAATGTTTCCTCTATATTGTTATCATTACTGAGCATCTTAGCTCACCACTTTAAATGTTTTGATTTTTCCTAGGATGTGAAGAAGTATTTTATGATTGACCTGCAGGGATAGTATGAGGGGATATGAATACAAGATGTTGTTGTAGTTTTTTTCACTTTAGGATGTAAAGTAAGACTTATGAATATATCTAGTGTTTCCAAGGCTACTAAACTAATCAGTCATTCGAGACTTGATCTCTTGTGATCATGCCAATGTTACGTAATAATGCACCAAATCTGGGTAACTGGGATCGTGGCATTACAGTTGGTATCAGAGTCAGTTTAGTACTAACCTTGGAAGCTAGATTTAGATAAACTCTGATTAGAGCACATAGCCCTAAGATGGACTTTGAGGATTAGTATATAAGAACTTCCTAGAATTTTGGTATTGTAAAGATTTTGTGAGTCTTATGAGAAATACATCCCTGTCTGGATACGAGAAGGTAGAGGCGGCTCTGGCACATATGTACCTAGGGGTAAAACCTGAAAACACCACTTTGAGCTAGACTCGAACGGGAATTTGTGCACGACAATGGTCCTTGCTGCACTCTTGGTTACGACACTCCTGGGGGATATGCTTAGGATAATT
Source organism: Viscum album (assembly GCA_963277665.1). NCBI lineage: Eukaryota > Viridiplantae > Streptophyta > Magnoliopsida > Santalales > Viscaceae > Viscum > Viscum album. The sequence continues at coordinate 325,185,547 of OY728132.1, forward strand.
CTCATTTTCATTACAAACCATTATGAAGGGTTTATGATTATATACTTCTCTCAAAGAAAATATTTCTTTTTATTATTATAGATTATATCCGTAAATATTTCAATTTATGTTAAGTGCATTACATGTATGGAATTGTGTATTTTGATTCATGAACTTATCTAGTTTATGCCATTGTTTAGAAATGGTTCCTAGTGGAAGGAATGGAAATTGTATCAATGAACACACTCCATGTTGGGATTTCCCTCCTACTCAAGATAATTATAGTGGATCTAGTGATGAAACTGGTGTTGATCATCTAATCCCCATACTGGGACAACTCACTCAGGTTATGAATAATAACCTACCCGCATGGAGCACCCTGATCCGTAGCATGGAGGATCAATGTTAGATCGATTCATGAGGCAACAAACACTAACATTTAATGGGGGTACAAATCTAGTAGTATCTGAGAAATGGATAAATTCCCTAGAGAAAATATTTTAGGCTTTAGGGAGTATTGAAAGGCAAAAAGTTGTCATGGAAGTTTACCGCCTCACTGGAGATGCTGATCAATGGTGGTCATTGATTAAAAATAAAAAGGAAGATGAATAAATATCATGTTTGGAATGGAGAGAGTTTAAAGAGTTTTTCTTAGAAAAAAAATTTCCTCACGACCATCAAGCAGATATGGAAAGGCAACATCTGAGTCTGAGACAAAAGGTGGATGAGAATGTCACAAAGTATGAGGCTAACTTTACAAGGTTAGCAAGGCATGATACAGATTATATAAGTAACTGAAGAGGTAAGATTGATCGTTTCTTTGATAGGTTAAAACCATTTCTCCGTCGAGCATTAGTATCACAATCTTTATCAATGTACGAAGATATAGTCTCATGTTCTATCAAGACAGAAAATGAATTCTCTAAATATTATGACAATAATGTAAAGAAAGAGAAGAATAGAATGGTGGAAGAAGAGATAGATAAAGGGAAATAAAGTAAAGAAGGAATTTCTATTATGCGATAATTTTGGGAAGAATCACCCCGGTACTTGCCTAAAAGGAATGGGAGTTTGTTATAAATGTGGACAAAAGGGTCACTAGGCTCGTTATTGCAAGGGAAAGAAAGAGGCTGTCAATATTAAATGCTACAATTGTAGAGAAATGGGGCATTATTCAAATGAATTCCCAAAGCACCAAGGAAACTTACCTCAGAAAAGTCCCAGGGATCAAGGCCAATCTTATGTTGTTACTATAGTTGAAGTTGAATAATTACTGTGTTTGTGTTTTTGGACTCAAGAACTATATTATGGTTATAATAATAATGTGATATATATATAAGGATTGTAATTTAGTACTTTTTTATCATTATGGTTTTAATATGATGAAGGTAATCATATTTTTATTATGTGACAATAAGAGAAACTTTACATTGTTTGGGGAATTTGATGTTACAATTGATTTTGGAATTTAGAGACCTTCTAGAGAGATTCTAGAAAGAGGTATTTTGGATAACTAGAAAGGTTGGAATGTATTAAGTTGAACTTTGGATAGTATTGTTTAAGGTTAAAACATTTCTGAAGATTATTTTTGGAATATTATAATACTATAGTTTTTGGTAGAGGACAACCTGCAGGTCGGGGGATAACCCGTCGCGTCGGAAAAAGCTGTAGGAATCGAACCCACAACCATAGTTCGAGAGGCCTTTATTTCCTACCACTGGCCTACAAGAAGTCCCTAGTTATTACAAAATAGTTTTCCTAATTTAAATGGTATTTTTTAATATTTTTGAACCTTATACGATTAGGATAAATATAATATTTTTGAGTTCTATTATCTTTTTGAGTGAAAGATGGGTTTTTGGTAGAAATTATTTGAAGGGTGAAACTCTACATGTCAATTATATATATATATAATTATCTCTTATTCTATGAATAAATTTATTCTTAAACTGTAGGAAAGGGATATTAAAACAAAAAATGTGTTGTCCTAAAAAATTATGTTTTGTTGGACTAATGATATTTTAAATCAACATAGATTGAAGGCTTTGAAGCCCTCAATTTTACACTTGTTTGTGATTGATGACCTCAATCACTCCCTAAAAATATTTACTTTTTTCCTCCAATTATATGTCTCTGATTTCCACCAATTTTCTCCTAATCGAGATCATAATTTGGTGGCGACTTTTTCATTTCCTTTTCCCTCTTATTAAGGCTAAATTTTATTAACCTTATTTCTGATGTGGGTTTTCCACAAAGGTATTTTCTATTTTCAACCGTTTATTTTCGAAGAACAGTTTCATATTGCGAGGATGGAATTTATTGAAGGAGGGGATAATGTGACACCCCCAAGCTTCCATGATACGCTTCTCTTTCAATAATGAAATAGCATGCATTGTATGAAAGTTATAGATTCTAACACAACACTGTAGGATCGAAATAATGATGTAGATGCTCAATATACAAGAGGGGGGGTTAATTTTACACTTTAAAAGTTTATTTGGAACCTTTAAATTTGGTTATAGATAACTATGTGTTCCTTAGACAAGGAAAAATCTAAGTTTAACAAAGTTAAACTAAGAAAATTCACAACACCTATAATCACCAACAGGAGAATTGGAACCAATGTTAACAATATAAGATTATTCATCAAAGCATATAGAATCTAAACTAATCAGAGTACAAGTGTATGGAAATATTATAAGGTTATGCTTTCCTTAAAAAACAATATGCAGCGGGAAAAAACAAGTAGTAAAACTACAAGTAACAAGATATAAATAGTTTATCCCAGAGAGAAGGGTATCCAACAACCTTGGATAAAGGTCCCTTGATTTATACTTTCAAGAAAGTTTGTCTTACCCACACCAGGGTAAGCCCTCGATACGATGATCGGAATCTCTGTATTGTTATCCCTACAAGCCCTCAACTTCAAGGTAGTTGTAACCTCTGTCTTCCTCAGTAAGGAAGCCCTCTAACTTCAAGGTAGTCGGCACCTCTATCTTCCTATCCCCGGAAGTCCGTGAATGTAATAACCATCATTCAGAGTCACACGAAGCAATCTGAACGAGAAGTTCAGTACGCACAAGGCATGAAAAGCTTCTCTCTCTAGAAATCACCTTAACAACATGTGGTCTCTAGATTGATTAACATCATTTATCGTCACATATCATCATATGTCATCATGTATCGAGCTCTTTAAAATGAGCTCCTATTTATATGAAAATTTCAAACGGTCGGCTCCCTCCTTCAACGGTCATATTTTCCATGAGATTCGGGGGGACCTGTACACGTGTAACTCAACCAACGGTTAATTAGAAATAGAATAGATGACATAATTTAATAATAAATAATGTATAACTGAATGCACAACATCATTTTTTAATGGAGAATATGTAAGTAAAATCTATACAAAATTTCGGAGTGTAAGCAAATTAAAAGTTCAGAGTCTAACCAAAATGAAATTCGGAGTCCATGTTAAGAAATGTTCGGATTCTGTTTTATAGGAATTCGGAGTCTGGTTTCACCAGATATCGGAATCTGAAATTGCAGAGTTCAAAGTCGAACTAGTAAAAAGTTCAGAGTTGAACTATATAAGTGTTTGGAGTCGAACTACATAAAAGTTCAGAGTTGAACTTTATAAGAGTACGGAGTCGAACTCATGAAAGTTCGGAGTCGAACTCCATAAGAGTTCAGAGTCAAACTTTATAAGAGTTCAGAGTCGAACTACTTAAGGGTTCGGAGTCAAATTTTATAGGAATTCAGAGTCGAACTACTTAAGAGTTCATAGTCGAACTACTTAAGATTTCAGAGTCGAACTACTTAAGATTTTGGAGTCGAACTCATGAAAGTTCGTATCCATAATTTGGAGTGGAACTTCATTATAGTTCAAATCCAGAATTCGGATCCTATAAATTGAATACTCTAATACTTATCATTATATGATTCCAAGATTTTGGTTAAGAATCCAGCTTTTGTATTTATGAAAAATATTGCTATGTATAAGAAATTCTAGGTTATGGTAAATTTCCTTATGGAGGAAAATTTTCCTTATGGAGGTAAAACATACATTTGCTTATGTATAAGGTGTTTGTGACTTTCAAAACAACAAGGAATGGAAAAGTAATAAGGAGAACCTTATTGACTCAACAATCTGCCCCTTTTTTGAAATCACACACATCCTTATAAAAAAGAATATAAGGACTTTTAAAAAAGTTTCATTAGGCTTTGAAATTAAAACTTATCTCCCTTTGTTCATGAATGAAAGTGAATACAAATAACTCCTCCTTAGGCATTGAAGCACTAAGGATTGTATTCAAAATTTCTGGAGTGGAGTTTTCATTATTGTAAGAATGAAAAACTTCGTAGTGGGAAACTCCCCCTTTCTTTTAGATTATTTCTCTTAGAAATTTTTCCATTCTCCTCCATAGGAGTGGTTATTTTTCCTTCTCCCCCTATGTGATTTTCAAAAATAATTGAAGGGAATGGAAAATAAAATATGGTACCTGAAACATTGGTATATAACAAGATACATCCAACCAAATAACATTTCATTAGAGTTGGGAAAAATTTTACAAAGAAAGTCAACTACAACAAAAGATCGGAGTGGGTTAATTTGTCTTCTATTTCCTTCAGGATGAGCTTCTTTAACAAGTTTTTGAGCTTCTTTAGGTCTATTTGGTCTTCCTCAACTTGCCTCTCCAAGGCTTTTGTCTTTTCTTCTTGGACTCTTAATGCTTCTGCCTGAGCTTCTGCCTGAGCCTCCATGGCTTCTTTCTGCAACTTTATTATTTCATCTTGCTGAATGACTCTTTTCCCAAGCTCAATCCTGAGATTTCTATCATTTATAAGATTTTGAGCCAGAGAATTTACCTTGTCATTTAGTTCCTTCACATGTTGACTCTGGGAACTCTGCTCAATAATCAGCTCATCTTGAAGATTCTTAATCTTTTTATCTGATGTGTCAAAGGCATTTTGAACTTCAGCCTAAAAACTTTCAAACTGAAATAAATCCTCATCAACTCTCTTATAACACTTTGTCACCTTACTATAGGAGCTTATATGCACATCATAATCGATAATAAAACTTTTTTTCAGCTTTGAGCTTCACAAACTTATCCATGACCATGGATAAGGAATCTGATTTCTGATTCATACTTTGTTGCAGCATCTGGCATCTGGAATCTATTGTTCGAAAAATCGGAATGGTGTCCACCAATTTCTTCAGAGATTGAAACACAAAATCATGCCCATGAGATGGTGATTCCGAATCAGATACATATATTTGAGATTGCTCTTCTTGAACTTGCACTAGCTTCCTTCTAGAGGTACCACCAACCTCTTTCCTCCTGATGACATATTTTATAGGAGTATCCATGAGAACTTGCTTCCCCTTATTAGATTTCGGAATGAGTTCCTCATTAGGAGATACTTCCTCGGATTCAGAAACTTGAATAATCTGGTCTTCATCTTGTTTCTATTTTTCTTGTCATTCCTCAAGAAAATTCCTCTAATAGGATTCTTCCTCATCATACAAGACATTTTCTTCTTCTTCTTCTTGCTGTTTCTTTCTAGGTTCCTCATCTCCCTTTCCTAGAGTTACTATCTTTGCAGATTCAGACTTATCTTTATAGTCCTGTACTTTCTTAATCAGGGTATCCAAATCTTCACTTCCCTCTTCTTCTTCTTCTTCTTCTTCTTCTTCTTCTTCTTCTTCCTCTACCTCTTTAGCATCTTCTTTTTCAGCTTCTTCAACTACTTCTTTACCCTTGGATTTTTCTGGAGTGATATAGTTCTCGGATAGTGTTTTTGGTAAAGAAGGCTCTGTAAGGAAAGATTTCAGAACTGGAATCAGCTCAGAAGCTAACTCTGTAGCTCTCAGTTAATATTATACCACTTCAGCTTCAGACATTTTCTTTTTCATTTTCTTATCCTTCGCCTGTTTCTCTAGCTCTTCAGCAGCTTTTTCTTTTAAGGCCTTGGCCTCTGCAAGGTCCAATCCGAATTCTGTATCTCCTTCCTTCCTATTCTCTTTATCTTCCTTCCACTTGACTGCCACTTCATCTGTATATTTTTTCTACTTCTTCGGCTTGGGAGGAGCAGATTGAGTTTCTTTAGCCTTATGATTTTCTTCATCAACGACCCCTTCTTTAACCATTCTCTTCTTCCTTTGCTTTTGGATGGTTTTGGAGTGTGTGTATCTTTCGGAGCTGCATCAACCTCTTCCACAGATAGAGGGTAAAATTCTCTTGATTCACTGAAAAAACTCATCTTCATCCTCTTCAAGGTATCATCACTTACTAACATGAGCTTGCAATTCCGGATCTTTGATTTTCATGCAACCTTGAAGGATTCTAGGAACTGAACTATCAGCCTAGATAGTAAGGCAGTGAACATGATTATCTGAGCTCTTAAATTTCCTTCTTTGATGTTCTTGATCGTAACCCAGACATGTCTCATCAGATTTATCTTTCATAGATTTACCCAGAAATCTAAGACATAGATATCACTTTTATTCAAATTTTCTTTATCAACTATTCTAGGAACCAGAAAGCCTCGTACCCAAAGTTGAAGGAATCTATTGTTCGGAGTGAGATGAGCAATCATAATGGTTGAATCATCCTTAAGTCAAAGACACTTCAGTGCCTTATCCTTGTGGAAACTTCCTTGCACATCGGGATGTTTGTGTGAGCAGAATTCAGCTTCTCCTTCATAGGATAAACCATCCAAGCTCACAGCCTTGGTGTAAGATAGCTTATAAGTCTTCCTATAAGACTTGTAAGAAAACCACTCTCTTCCATCTTCCATATGGAAGGAAACAGACTCGTAGAACTCGATAAGCAAATCAGTATAAAACGGATCCTGTTTATCTGACTTTTCTATGAAGACATCTTCCCATCCATTTAGTCTAATATTCTTTGAAATTAGGGAATCAAGCTTATAGAAATCTAGATGAACTAACCTTTCCCTGAAGACTAACCACTTAGAGGGCGGTTTCACAGTTGACATATCTTTAGAAGTTGCTTCAACAGACATTTGGAGTGAAGTAATCTGAAAGATTCAGAATGACTTTGGAAAGTTCGGAACCAGTCTTAAGAAGAGCAGCAGGGCTTAGAGACGCTTAGAGACGTGAAGGCTTGAAAAACCGATGTGGGACGAGTATTGGGGTCCCCTTTATATAGGGGATGGATGTGACCTTTGGTCTTCCAAAAGCCATCTAATGGTTGAAAAAGCATTGATCTGATCTGACGGTTGAGAACAATCCCGCAAGGAAAACTTGACTCCGATCCCTTAAGGTTTTTTAAAGAAAACATTCGGATTTGAGGAAAACTAGAATCCGAACTTTAATTTTTTTTAAAGAAGGAAAATACCAGCATGAAAAATATGATTACGAAACTATAAGTAAGGAAATAAAAACTTTCGGATTGGCTAGAAAGATGGTTTGTAATTGGTAATTTTCTTCTTGAAGAAATAAATTTAAAAACAAACTCATTACGAAAGTTCCAGTATGAAAATATCCATTCTGGAAGTTCCAGTATGAAAAACCTCCATTCTAGAAGTTTCCATTCCAAGAATTCCAATCATGAAAATTTCGGTTCCAGAAATTCCCATTCCGGAAATTTTTGTTTCAGAAATTTCCATTCCGGAAACATCAGTTCCGAGAGGTTTGAAAAAATAACTACGAAAATTTGTAGTTAAACTAAGTTTGAAAAACAGATTCCAAAAACTATAATTACACTAACATTTAAATGTACTCCCCCTATGAAAATTAGTTTATTACAGTTAGGATAATTTTTCGACAAGAAGTTAATGAAGAATGATTACCTTACGGTTATCATTCCTAACTTTTGTTTAATGTATTAAAATATATTGGAGGGTAATGATTTTGTGAATATATCAACAAGTTGATCTTGCGGTCTGATAAACTGAAGAATAATATCTCCTTTAAGTGTATGATCCCAATGAAAGTGATGCCTAATATCTATGTGTTTTGTATGAGAGTGATGTGCATGGTTCTTACTTAGGGAAATGGAACTTGTGTTATCACACAAAATGTGAGTCTTAGTAAAACTCAGGCCATAATCTGTGAGTGTGTGTTGCATCCACAACACTTGAGCACAACAACTTCCAGCTGCTACATATTCAGCTTTAGCAGTGGAAAGTGTTACAGAATGTTGCTTCTTGCAAGACCCAGAAACTAATGGATATCCTAAGAAATGACAAGTTCCGGACGTACTCTTTCTATCCATTCTACATCCACCAAAGTCAGCATCAGAAAAGATTTTTAGAACAAAATCATTTCCAGAAGTATAAAATAATCCAAGATCCATGGTTCCTATTAGGTAGTGAAAAATTCTTTTTACTAACTTTAAGTGATATTCCTTAGGATTGGATTGATATCATGCACATAAGAACACTGAAAACATTAAGTCTGGACGGCTATCTGTTAATTAAAATAAAATTCCTATCATGCCTCTAAAAGATGTTTGATCTACTGGTTTCCCAGCTTCATCAAGATCTAAAGAGTTTGAGGTACCGATGGGAGTACTTATACTCTTAGTGTTTTCATAACCACACTTTTTGAGAAGATTGTTAACATACTTATGTTGAGATATATAGGTTCCTTCTGGTTTTTGAGAAATTGTAATACCAAGGAAAAAAGTTAACTCACCCATCATACTCATTTCGAACTCAGATTTCATTAGACATGCAAAAGAATCAGTTAAAGATTGCTGAGTTGAACCAAATATGATGTCATCAACATAAATTTTAACAATCAAAACATTTTTCTTATTTTTCTTTTTAAAAAGGGTTGGATCTGCATTTCCCTTAACATAGTTATTTTGAAGCAAAAATCAGGTGAGTTTATCATACCAGGCTCGTTGGGCTTGCATAAGACCATAAAAAGCTTTGGTAAGTCTAAAAACATGATCGGGATGTTTTGTATCTTCAAATCCAGGAGGTTTTTCAACAAAAAATTCCTCTTGAACATAACCGTTAAGAAAAGCACATTTCACATCCATTTGAAAAAGTTTAAAAATGAAGAATGCTGTAAAGGCAAGTAGAATACGAATAGATTCAAGTCTTGCTACTGCAGTGTAGGTTTCTTCATAGTCTATTCCCTCTTGCTGGTTATAGCCTTTACCAACTAATCTAGCTTTATTTCTAACTATGACTCCATTCTCATCACAGTTGTTTCTGAAGACCCATTTTACTCCAATAACAGAATTTTCCTTAGGACTTTCAACCAAGGTCCAGACATTATTCCTTTCAAACTCATTTAGTTCATCTTGCATGGATTTGATCCAATCATTATCACATAAAGCTTCATCAGTTCTTTTTGGTTCTAATTGGGAAAGAAATGCTAGATGTTCTACTTAATTTCTTAAGGATCTTCTAGTCCTTACATGTTGATTTACATCACCAATGATACTATCACTGAGATGATTCTTAAGGAACACCTGATTTGGGTTTTATAAAACCTGTTCATCAACATAGGGTAGAAAGTCTTCTGGGGTAAATGTTTCAGAAGTATCTTCTTGAACATTTTCCTTATCAGAAGGATCTTCTATCAAAGGTTGACACTCCATTTTTGAAAACACATCCGAGGATATAGGTTGGGATGGTTTAAAAAAAAGGATCAGACTCATCAAATTTTACATGCACTGTTTCTTCAACAGTACAAGTATTTTTATTGAAAACTCTATAAGCCTTAGTAGTTATGGAGTAACCTAAGAAAATTCCTTCATCAGATTTTGGTTCGAATTTATGTAAGTTATATTTAGTATTCAGAATGAATACTTTGCAACCAAAAACCTTGAAGTAGGAAAGTCTTGGTTTTCTACCATTCCATAACTCATAAAGAGTTTTATTAAGAAGAGGTCTAATCAAAACTCGATTTATAGTATAATAAGCAGTACTTATAGCTTCATCCCAGAAATGTCTAGCTATAGAATATTTGTAACGCCCCGACCCTAGTTACCCAGAGTCGGTGCATTAATTACATAACATTGGCATGATCGCAAGAAAGATCAAATCTCGAAAGACCGATTGGTTTAGTAGCCTTGGAAACACTAGATATATTCATAAGTTTTACATTACATCATAAAATGAAAAACTAATACAACAACATAATGTTTCCACAATCCACACTATTATCCCCTCATAATATCCCTGCAGGTCATTCATAACTTACTTCTTCGCATCCTGGGAAAAATAAAACATAGAAAAGGGGTGAGATCAAATGCCCAGTAAGGATAACAATATAGCGGAACATTCAAAAATAAGCATAAACATTTAAGGCAATGAATTACTAAAACAAAATCCTTTTAAACTTGAACTTCAACATAGTATGGCAAAAGTAAAATGAAATAATTCCATTTACTTATTCACATGGATATTCTACTAATCGAATAATCACATGCAAAAATCAATAACCACTTTCATAATGTTGGAATGCATAATGCCAGACTATCATAACCACATAGCCAAGGCCTCGTGCCAAGACTACAAATAATATTTTTCCAAGGCCTTGTGCCAAGACACTAGTTTGTCTCATGAGACCTACCGATGCATCGAGGAGCTATAGCGGGCTCCACCCGTCACTTACTAAGTCCAATGCATTCCCATATGAAAAGGTTTAAACATAACATAAACATTCGTATTAAAACTAGCATACGAAATGTCAATAATTTCACCATAAACTATGAATGGTATAAAAATAGCACATCCACAGTCAAATATATCACAAAACCTTCAATACAATATAGAAGTTTTGTATCATAATAAATCAACTTCAAATAAGCATAAAATCCGTCAAAGGATGTTGACATAGATGAAATCAAAACACTTTTTAGAGAAATATCTCTTTCTATTTTTGAAATCATTTAAGAGCCATATAAAATAAAACATTTTCTTGAAAATATTCTTATAAGCTTGTAAGGGATGCTTTGACGATTTTATAACAGCGGAAAATAACCGCACCCGCCGTATAAGTGAAAAAAAACATTCTTATCTTAATTCTGTCGAAAAGGTTAAAAAGGACCTTGTTTTGAAAACGACGGAAAGATTCCTTTATAAACTTCTTATAAAAAGTCAAACAAGGGTATAAATGACTTTAACCCATATTCTTTTAAATAATAAATATGTTTTGAAATACATTTTGAAAAAAACACGGATGTGGATGATAAAGAGATCCCAGTAGATTATTACGTATAAACAACCTCGGATAATGAAGAGATTGTGAAATAACACATACCTTGTACTTTTCCTTGGTTGGGGTAGGTTAACCTCCTGTATAATGGTGAAATAATTATTATTAAATTATACAATAATCATATACATTAATATGATATCATATATGATCTTTTAACATTGCTTTATTAATAATATCTTAGTATTATCGTCGTTTCGGGTGATAATCGATTCGTTCTTCTTAAATGTTTGGTTACGTAAGACATGTTTGTAATGGATAGATTATATCTTATTCATAATAAGAATGATATTAACATTATTTTTAACCCTAAAATGAGAATAATTCTTGAATGGATACGATGGAGAATGAATCTCATCGCGTTCGTGGAGACGGTAGTCCGTACGTACGCACGAACGCTACTTCCATTTAATTTTTATTTTAAAAGAATCGAATCCAAATGATAAAAAGGTATATTACTATTACAGTATAATATAATATTTTATATATGTTACTTAAGTTCATTAACACCATCCTTTATACGTTCCATGTGTGGTATGAACGAGTCATATCATTTTAAGGGGGTGGTAGTCCGCACTTCCTCAAATGAAATTATCGTATGTATATACAACATGAAACGAATAATGGTATGAAATAAAATGGAATTACAGAAGCTTATATAAAAAAAATATATCATTAATATCATATTTAATTACAGTTCCATCATAATGGCCACCATGAGAGGCGGTAAGATGTATTTGAACAATCATCGTTTCGTGAGGTGTTAGTTTGCCATCCACAGAAACATTATGTTCATCATCCATTAGATGGAGTTGTGTATATGTGTAGTTTTAATCCTTCTTATAACAACATCCTAGTATATATTGTGGATACTGGTGTTGTTACAAAAGAAAAGGAAATAAAAAGATTTTGGGGGTTGGAGAAGCAAAATAAATGAAAATAATTTAAGAGAAATCGTTACCTTTAATTTAGGTAACTCACTTTGGTTGGAACCAAAGGACTTCTTGAAATGCTTTCTGCCTAAGGGTAAGCTTCAAGGAGGAGGAGAGGGATGTGGGGAGCTTATTTTGGCAGGTTTTGGACGAGCCAAGTGGCTTGAGAGGTGTGAGGAATGACTAGAAGTGGTCTCCTTTTATAAGGGAGACGAGGGGCTCTTTAGGAAAGAGTGAAAGTATTACTTTATAATATAATTATATTCGGTTTATAATGGTCCAAAAATCATTGAGGTCGAAGCTAAGATGACTCATATTCTAAATAACATCAACCAATAAGAATTGGACAGGTTTTAGATAATATTTTAATCATTATAATCTTATTTATTTAAATGATTTATTAATGAGGTAAACATTTCATCATTATTGTGTCATTAATAATTTAAATTATTTGATGTCTAAAAATTATAAATAAAATATCATTATGTAGGAAATCTTTTTAGCTTTCTAATGAATATTTATAATCGAAAATCCAACATGTATAACCCTATGTAAAAATTGTTCTTCTAAAAGATGTAAGCTTATGCCATTTTTATTTTTATTTTAACTTTATTAATATAATGTGTCCCTACCACATACAAGTGGCTCTAAGGGGTCCCCAAATCGACACAAGGATGTTCATGGTCTGGTATGTGTCCACCAATAAGGTTAGGACACGTTTTTGGGTAATTTTTTATTATTATAATATTATTTTTTAACCCTTATTTACCGGATTTACCCTTAACCATGGTAAATAAAATATTTACCACAGTAAATATTCAAAATGTCTAAAAATAAAAGTTAACTATTTACACAATTTGGAAATCCTGATTCAAAATATGGAATCCATTTTTCTAAATTCAAAACACAGAAGTGGCAGAAATTAATTTAAAATTAATTCCCGCTGTCAAAACAAAAAGCGTGTTTTTAAGAGGTAATAACTATCAAAAGATTGACACTTGTTTATGTTCGGTTTAATTGTAAAATTATGTCCAATGACCAACATTATATTAAATGGTAAAAATATATTCTAAATATACTTTAAAACCACTCAAATTCACAATTTATCACTATTAATTATTTTGATTAAAAAAGTTGTTTTTAATTAAAATTTAGTAATTTTCACTATTCATCAAAATATGAAAGTTATCCGAAAAGTACCAAAATTTCTCCTTAGGCTAAATTCGATATTCCGAATCCAAAAATGAAGTCCATTTTAAAATATAAAATATATATAATTTCAAAAAGTAGGTATTACTATTCACAACGGTTAGTTTAATTAGTTGTGGTGTGTGTTAGAACTCGAGGTTGCGTACAACACACGCTATCGCATTATTCGAAGGGAAACGTACCGTGGAAGCTTGAGGTGTTACATTCTCCCCTCCTTCAAATAATTGCGTCCTCGCAATTTCTAGGTTATTACTGCATAAAAAGACTCGGGTGGTTCTTCATCATAAGTTCCTCGGGTTCCCACGTTGCCTCTTCCATCTTATGGTTTCTCCACAAAACTTTTACCAGACGCGTCGTCCGGTTTCTCAGTACTTGTTCTCTTGTATCAAGAATCCTGATGGGCTCTTCGCAATAAGACAGATCAGGTTCCAGTTCTAATTCCTCATAGGTGAGTACATGCGTTGGGTCAGGCATGTATTTCCTCAACAGAGATACGTGGAACACATCGTGAACTTTAGAGAGACTTGGCGGCATTGCCAATCGGTAAGCTACAGCCCCAATTCGTTTTAGAATTTCGAAGGGTCCGATGTACCTGGGACTCAATTTACCTTTCTTACCAAAACGTATGACTCCCTTCCATGGAGATACCTTCAGGAAAACATGATTACCGACTTGAAATTCCAAATCCTTCCTTCGATTATCGGCATATCTCTTCTGCCTACTTTGAGCTGATCTGATGTGATTTTGGATTACCTTCACCTTTTCCATCGTTTCCTCCACCAGTTCTGGACCTACAAGTTTTCTTTCACCGACGTCATCCCAATAGGTTGGTGTACGACATCTCTTTCCATATAACGCTTCATATGGTGCCATCTGAATACTCGAATGGAAGCTATTGTTATAGGAAAATTCTACCAGTGGTAAATATTGATCCCACATACCCTGAAAATCAAGTGAGCAAGATCTCAACATGTCTTCTAAGGTCTGAATAGTCCGTTCTGATTGTCCATCTGTCTGAGGGTGGTAAGCAGTGCTCAAATGAAGTTCAGTATCCAGGGATTTCTGAAGACTTTTCAAAAATCTTGAAGTAAAACGGGGATCACGATCAGAAACAATCGATAAGGGTACTCCATGAAGTCTCACAACTTCATTAATATATAGTCTTGCTAGACGTTCCAGGGGTAGATCTTCTCTTATAGAAAGAAAATGTGCTGACTTGGTAAGACGATCAACAATAACCCATATTGCATCATTCCTTCTAGAAGTCTTTGGTAGCCCCATGACAAAGTCCATCGTAATATTGTCCCATTTCCACTCCGGTATGGGATGAGGTTGCATGACTCCTCCAGGCTGTTGCCTTCCAGCTTTCACTTGTTGACAAACCATACATCTTGACACAAAATCAGCAATCTCCCTCTTCATGTTGTCCCACCAAAAATGTTCCTTCAAATCTCTATACATTTTGGTGCTCCCAGGGTGTATAGAGAAATTGGAACTATGAGCATCATCCAACAATTCCCTTTTTAGATCAGGTATATCGGGAACACAAAGTCTCTTCCCGAATTTTAAAATTCCATCTTCATACACAAAGTCTCTCAATCTCCCATCATTCACAGCTTTAATCTTCTTCTGAAATTCTTCATCATCGGTCTGAGAACTCTTAATCCTTTCTAGTAAAGATGGTTTGGCAACCATTTGAAAAAGCATTGATGTTTCACCTTCCATGGTTATTCCCATGTCCGTCTTCACTAGATCCATGAAAATTGGATCCCTTTCAATTCTCATATTGTTCAAAACTCCATGGTCTTTTCTACTCAAAGCATCTGCCACCTTGTTTTCCTTCCCCGGGTGGTAGTGTATCGTACAATCATAATCCATGAGTAATTCAAGCCATCTCCTTTGCCTCATGTTGAGTTCTTTTTGTGAGAAAATATACTTCAAACTCTTATGATCAGTATAAATCTCACATTTTTCACCATAGAGGTAGTGCCTCCATATCTTCAAAGCAAAGATCACAGATGCTAACTCAAGATCATGAGTAGGATAGTTTTGTTCATGAATTTTCAACTGTCGTGATGCATAGGCAATAACTCTATCATTCTGCATAAGGACACAACCAAGTCCTTTCTTTGATGCATCACTATAAGTAATGAACCCATCATTCCCCGATGGTAGAGTCAATATAGGAGCATTGACTAATCTTCTCTTCAGTTCTTCGAAACATTCTTCACACTCTTTTGTCCAAACAAATTTAACCCCTTTACGTGTGAGCTTCGTTAATGGGTTAGCCAATCAGGCAAAATTCTGGACGAAACGTCGATAATAACCTGCCAAACCAATAAAACTGCGTACCTCAGTTATACTCGTAGGTGCTGGCCATTCTTGGATTGCCTTGGTCTAAGAAGGATCAACAGAGATTCCATCTTTAGAGACAATATGGCCAAGAAAAGAAATCTCATGAAGCCAGAATTCACACTTGCTAAACTTCCCATATAATTCATGCCTCCTCAGAGTCTTCAAGATAATGTGCAAGTGATTTTCATGATCTTCGTAGGTTTTGGAGTATACCAAGATATCATCAATAAATACCACCACAAATTCATCGAGATACTCCTTGAAAACTCTATTCATCAGATCGATGAATACAGAGGGTGAATTAGTCAATCCAAACGGCATTACGGTAAACTCGTAATGCCCGTACCTGGTTCGAAATGCTGTCTTCGGAATGTCTTCCTTCTTCACACACAACTGATGGTATCCAGATCGAAGGTCAATCATTGAAAAGTATTGAGCTCCATGCAGTTGGTCAAATAAATCATCAATACGAGGTAGGGGATACTTGTTCTTTATCGTTGTAGCATTGATCTCCCTGTAGTCAATACATAACCTCATAGATCCATCTTTCTTTTTAACAAAAAGAACAGGGGCTCCCCATGGAGAAACACTAGGGAGAATAAATCCCTTATTACTCAATTCCTCTAGTTGTTTCTTTAGTTCGACTAATTCTACAGTGGCCATTCTATAAGGGGTCTTCGATATAGGCCTTGATCCAGGAATCAAATCAATGGAAAACTCAACTTCTCGTTCTAGAGGATGTCTAGGTAAATCTTCCGGAAATACATCTACAAATTCTATCACAACAGGTACATCCTCTATTTGAACATTCCTTTCCTCACCGACAATTATTTCATTCTCTTCCTCCCCAATAATTGAATTTAGTTGAGCTATTGAGGGTGGATCTAAATAAGAATTAGGTGGTGACGATTCTGCTCTAAAGATAAGGTGTTCCTTATCATTATCATCAAGAATCGTAACCTCTTTCTTCTTACAATAAATCTTTGCATCATAGTCCGAAAGCCAGTCCATACCGAGGATTATATCAAACTCAATCATAGGTATGATGATGAGATCAGCAGATAAAGAAAATTTATGTGCTCTAATGGGGACTGATTCACAAAACTTTGTTGCAATGATACTTCCCTTAGGAGTTTTAACTGACAACTCCCTTATTACATAAAATTGGAAATATCTAATTTTCTTAGCAAACTGGGAAGATATGAAACAATGCGACGATACAGAGTCAAATAATGCATTTGCTAAACTTGAGGAAACCATTAAATTACCTGCCACCACGTCCTTCAGAGATTCTACCTCAGCAGTAGTGATAGCATAAGCTTGGCCTTGATCCCTTGGCCTTTTCTGAGGTAAGTTCTCCTGACACTTAGGACATGTATTTGCATAATGCCCATCTCCCTGCAATTGTAGCACTAAACGTTGGTAGCTTCCTTCTTCCCCTTGCAATCACGAGCTTGGTGGCCTTTTTCACCACACTTGTAACAGACTCCCATTCCCTTCAAGCAAGTACCAGGGTGTTTCTTCCCGCATTTACCACATGATGGATATTCAACCTTTCCCTTCTTCCCCTTATTTCCATTCCCAGATTGATCAGCAGGTCTCTTCTTCTCTTGCTTTTCTTTAAAGTCATAAGACTTAGAGAATTCCTTTTCGGTCTTGATAGCACATGAGACAATGTCTTCGTACGATGAAAAGGATTGTGAGACTAATGCTCGACGGAGAAATGGTTTTAAACCATCAAAGAAACAATCAATCTTACTTCTTGGGTTGCGAGTATAATCTTCAGCATACCTTTCTAACCTTGTAAAGTTAGCCTCATACTTTGTGACATTCTCATCCTCCTTTTGTCTCAGACATAGAAATTGCCTTTCCATATCTGCTCGATGGTCGCGAGGGGAGTATTTTTCTAAAAACAAATCTTTGAACTCCCTCCATTCCATATTTGATACTTCATCATCTTCCTTCATGTTTTGAATCAATGACCACCATTGATCAGCATCTCCAGTGAGGCGGTAAACTGCCATGATAACTTTTTCCCTTTCACTGCTCCCCAAAGCCTAAAATATTTTCTCTAGGGAATTTATCCATTGCTCAGCTACTAAGGGATTTGTACTCCCATTGAACGTTGGTGGTTGTTGCCTCATGAATCGATCTAACATTGATCCTCCATGCTGCGGATCAGGGTGCTCCATACGGGTAAGGTTATTATTCATAACCTGAGTAAATTGTCCCAGTATGGTGATTAGCTGATCGGCACCAGTTGCATCACCAGCCCCACTATAATTATCTTGAGCAGGAGGGAAATCCCTACATGGAGTGCGTGCATTTATACGGTTTCCATTTCTTCCACTAGGCGCCATTTCTAAACAATGGCATAAACTAGATCAGTTTATGAATCAAAATACATAATCCCATACTTATAAAACACTTAACATAAATCGAACTATTTATGGATATAATCCATAATCATAAAAATGTATTCTTTGAGGAAGTATATACTCATAAACCCTTCATAATGATTTGTAAAGAAAATGAGAGTTATCCTAAGCATATCCCCCGGGAGTGTCGTAACCAAGAGTGCAGCAAGGCCCGTTGTCGTGCACCAGTTCCCGTTCGAGTCTAGCTCAAAGCGGTGTTTTCGGGTTTTACCCCTAGGTACATCTGTGCCAGAGCCGCCTCTACCTGCTCGTATCCAGACAGGGATGTATTGCTCGGAAAACTCACAAAATCTCTGCAATACCAAAATTCTAGGAAGTTCTTCTATACTAATCCTCAAAGTTCATCTTAGATCTACGTGCTCTAATCAGAGTTTATCTAAATCTAGTTTCCAAGGTTTGTACTAAACTTCCTCTGATACCAACTGTAACGCCCCGACCCTAGTTACCCAGAGTCGGTGCATTAATTACATAACATTGGCATGATCTCAAGAAAGATCAAATCTCGAAAGACCGATTGGTTTAGTATTCTTGGAAACAATAGATATATTCATAAGTTTTACATTACATCATAAAATGAAAAACTAATACAACAACATAATGTTTCCACAATCCACACTATTATCCCCTCATAATATCCCTGCAGGTCATTCATAACTTACTTCTTCACATCCTGGGAAAAATAAAACATAGAAAAGGGGTGAGCTCAAATGCCCAGTAAGGATAACAATATAGCGGAACATTCAAAAATAAGCATAAACATTTAAGGCAATGAATTACTAAAAAAAAAGCCTTTTAAACTTGAACTTCAACATAGTATGGCAAAAGTAAAATGAAATAATGCCATTTACTTATTCACATGGATATTCTACTAATCGAATAATCACATGCAAAAATCAATAACTACTTTCATAATGTTGGAATGCATAATGCCAGACTATCATAACCACATAGCCAAGGCCTCGTGCCAAGAATACAAATAATATTTTGCCAAGGCCTTGTGCCAAGACACTAGTTTGTCTCATGAGACCTACCGATGCATCGAGGAGCTATAGCGGGCTCCACCCGTCACTTACTAAGTCCAATGCATTCCCATATGAAAAGGTTTAAACATAACATAAACATTCGTATTAAAATTAGCATACGAAATGTCAATAATTTCACCATAAACTATAAATGGTATAAAAATAGCACATCCACAGTCAAACATATCACAAAACCTTCAATACAATATAGAAGTTTTGTATCATAATAAATCAACTTCAAATAAGCGTAAAATCCGTCAAAGGATGTTGACATAGATGAAATCAAAACACTTTTTAGAGAAATATCTCTTTCTATTTTTGAAATAATTTAAGAGCCATATAAAATAAAACATTTTCTTGAAAATATTCTTATAATCTTGTAAGGGAAGCTTTGACGATTTTATAACGGCGGAAAATAACCGCACCCGCCGTATAAGTTAAAAAAACATTCTTATCTTAATTCTGTCGAAAAGGTTAAAAAGGACCTTGTTTTGAAAACGACGGAATGATTCCTTTATAAACCTCTTATAAAAAGTCAAACAAGGGTATAAATGACTTTAACCCATATTCTTGTAAATAATAAATATGTTTTGAAATACATTTTGAAGAAAACATGGATGTGGATGATAAAGAGATCCCAGTAGATTATTACGTATAAACAACCTCGGATAATGAAGAGATTATGAAATAACCCTTACCTTGTACTTTTCCTTGGATGGGGTAGGTTAACCTCCTGTATAATGGTGAAATAATTATTATTAAATTATACAAGAATCATATACATTAATATGATATCATATATGATATTTTAACATTGCTTTATTAATAATATCTTAGTATTATCGTCGTTTCGGGTGATAATCGATTCATTCTTCTTAAATGTTTGGTTACGTAAGACATGTTTGTAATGGATAGATTATATCTTATTCATAATCAGAATGATATTAACATTATTTTTAACCCTAAAATGAGAATAAGACTTGAATGGATACGATGGAGAATGAATCTCATCGCGTTCGTGGAGACGGTAGTCCGTACGTACGCACGAACGCTACTTCCATTTAATTTTTATTTTAAAAGAATCGTATCCAAATGATACATAGGTATATTACTATTACAGTATAATATAATATTTTATATATGTTACTTAAGTTCATTAACACCATCCTTTATACGTTCCATGTGTGGTATGAACGAGTCATATCATTTTAAGGGGGCGGTAGTCCGCACTTCCTCAAATGAAATTATCGTATGTATATACAACATGAAACGAATAATGGTATGAAATAAAATGGAATTACAGAAGCTTATATATAAAAAATATATCATTAATATCATATTTAATTACAGTTCCATCATAATGGCCACCATGAGAGGCGGTAAGATGTATTTGAACAATCATTGTTTCGTGAGGCGTTAGTTTGCCATCCACAGAAACATTATGTTCATCATCCATTAGATGGAGTTGTGTATATGTGTAGTTTTAATCCTTCTTATAAAAACATCCTAGTATATTGTGGATACTGGTGTTGTTACAAAAGAAAGGAAATAAAAAGAGTTTGGGGGTTGGAGAAGCAAAATAAATGAAAATAATTTAAGAGAAATCGTTACCTTTAATTTAGGTAACTCACTTTGGTTGGATCCAAAGGATTTCTTGAAATGATTTCTGCCTAAGGGGAAGCATCAAGGAGGAGTAGAGGGATGTGGGGAGCTTATTTGGGCAGGTTTTGGACGAGCCAAGTGGCTTGAGAGGTGTGAGGAATGAGTAGAAGTGGTCTCCTTTTATAAGGGAGAGGAGGGGCTCTTTAGGAAAGAGTGAAAGTATTACTTTATAATATAATTATATTCGGTTTATAATGGTCCAAAAATCATTTAGGTAGAAGATAATATGACTCATATTCTAAATAACATCAACCAATAAGAATTGGACAGGTTTTAGATAATATTTTAATCATTATAATCTTATTTATTTAAATGATTTATTAATGAGGTAAACATTGCATCATTATTGTGTCATTAATAATTTAAATTATTTGATGTCTAAAAATTATAAATAAAATATCATTATGTAGGAAATCTTTTTAGCTTTCTAATTAATATTTATAATCGAAAATCCAACATGTATAACCCTATGTAAAAATTGTTCTTCTAAAACATGTAAGCTTATGCCATTTTTATTTTTATTTTAACTTTATTAATATAATGTGTCCCTACCACATACAAGTGGCTCTAAGGGGTCCCCAAATCGACCCAAGGATGATCATGGTCGGGTATGTGTACACCAATAATGTTAGGACACGTTTTAGGGTAATTTTGTATTATTATAATATTATTTTTTAACCTTTATTTACCGGATTTACCCTTAACCATGGTAAATAAAATATTTACCACAGTAAATATTCAAAATGTCTAAAAATAAAAGTTACCTATTTACACAATTTGGACATCCTGATTCCAAATATGGAATCCATTTTTATAAATTCAAAACACAGAAGTGGCAGAAATTAATTTAAAATTAATTCCCGCTGTCAAAACAAAAAGCGTGTTTTTAAGAGGTAATAACTATCAAAAGATTGACACTTGTTTATGTTCGGTTTAATTGTAAAATTATGTCCAATGACAAACATTATATTAAATGGTAAAAATATATTCTAAATATACTTTAAAACCACTCAAATTCACAATTTATCACTATTAATTATTTTGATTAAAAAAGTTGTTTTTAATTAAAATTTAGTAATTTTCACTATTCATCAAAATATGAAAGTTATCCAAAAAGTACCAAAATTTCACCTTAGGCTAAATTCGAGATTCCGAATCCAAAAATGAAGTCCATTTTAAAATATAAAATATATATAATTTCAAAAAGTAGGTATTACTATTCACAACGGCTAGTTTAATTAGTTGTGGTGTGTGTTAGAACTCGAGGTTGCGTACAACACACGCTATCACATTATTCGAAGGAAAACGTACCGTGGAAGCTTGAGGTGTTACAATATTCACTCAACATGGTTCTAGTAATCTCTTGAATAATTCTATTTCTTATTTCAACTACACCATTTTTTTGAGGATTTCTAGGTGCTGAAAAATTGTGAGTAATACCATTTCTTCTACAAAAAGTTTCAAAATCAAAATTTTGAAATTATCCTCCATTATCACTATGAATAGTTTTTAGTGGAATATTTTTCTCTTTTTTTACTTTTTCTCTAAAATTTTTGTAATAAAAAAAAGAATCAGACTTCTTTGCTAGAAAATACACCCAAGTAAATCTAGTGTAATCATCAACTAAAACAAACACATAGCGTTTACCACCAATGCTTCCGGTTTGTGTTGGACCAAAAAGATCCATGTGCACTAACTATAATGCATCAGTCGTTGAGACTTCACCGATTGATTTAAAACAAGATTTATGTTGCTTTCCATATTGACAAGGATCACAAACTTTAGAAGAATCAAATCTAAGCTCTGATAAATCCTTAACTACTTTCTTCTTAGAAAGTTTACCCGAGTTTATAAGGTTACAGTGACCTAGAATTCTATGCCATAACCATTAACGATCTTCCATTGCACATAGTCAAGGTAGTTCTTGTCTCCTGAGGTCTTCTAAGTTCAAAGTGTAAACATTCTCTTGCTTATTGGCTGAGAGAATAAATTCTTCCTCGGAATTGTGTACTAAGCACTTATCAATCCTAAAATTCACAATGTATCCTTCATCACATAACTGACTTATGCTAATGAGGTTGTGCTTAAGACCCTTTACAAATAAAACATTTGAAATCAATGTTTTAGCAAGAATAACAATATTACCTATACCAACAATTTATCCCTAAGAATTATCTCCGAAATTTACCTTTCCTCTTTTCGTTTTGATAATTTTTTCAAAATAGCTTTTGTTACCAGTCATGTGCCGGGAACAACCACTATCCATGTAACATGTATTGTTGTTGGTACTTCCTCTATTTTCCAGAAAACAAGAAAAGAATTAGACTTTCGGAATCCAAACTTGTTTGGACCCGAGATTTCCAGACAACAAAATTTTATGAATCCACACTTTCTTAGAAAAATAGGTTTTATGAAAACCTAGATATTGGGTTTTATTTAAAGAACAATTCTTTGCCCAGTGACCACCACATTGACACTTGGTAAAAAATGGGGCACTTTGTGGAACAAAGTAGTTGTTACTAAAAGTTGGTTTTTCATGGGTATAACCAAATCCGGATTTGTTTCTTAAAGGTCGTATTTAAGAATACATTTTATCAAAATTTTCTTTACCATGGGTAAAGTTTGATAAACACTTCTTTAAGGAAAAAATTTCTGACTTGAGTTTAATAACCAAGTTTTCATCTTCAAAATCATTTGATTTAGGTCTAGATTTAGGCTCGAAAACACTTTTCTTAGAAATTACTTTTTCCAACTCTTTAGAAAGTTTGTTCCTCTCAGAACATACTTCCTCAATATTTTTTGAAATAATTATAAAATCAGAATTTTTCCTATCAAGATCGTTAGAAGGATCTGATATTTCCTTCATAAGAATAGAATTTTTAGAGTTTTCCTTATCATGTTTTTTATTGAGTTTAATATTCTCAATCTCAAGAAGTTCAGAAAACCTAGAAACTACTTCATAGGTAGGTGAAGTATCTTCTTCATCAGAAGAGGATTCTTAATCTGGAGAGTTATAATATTCTATATCATTAGAATTTAAAGAAACATTGGTCAATGATTCATCATTTCATACCTTATCCATAAAGTAATGATTGTTAATGGGTAATCTGGCTATAAGACCAAGATTCTTCTGTCCTAAATATTCATAATCAAAAGATTCATTTGAAGAATCACCACCACTGGCACTCTAGGTGTCATTTTCTTTTAGAACATTCTTAGCATTGGTTTTGTAGTACTTCTTTTTGTTCCTTTCAGAATGCCTTTCTTTCCTTTATTTCTTTTTGAGTAGAGGGAAATCTGGTCTAATATGTCCATCTCTCTTGCATTCATTACAAGTAACTTCTTCATCTTTCCTATCTTTCCTTTCATTTTTCTTATACTTGGATTGGAAATTTCTCTGGATAGCTATCTTGTTCATCCTTCGAGTAAGATTTGCTAACTCATTTTCTGAGATTTCACTTTCACTGGATTCTGATTGAATAATCACCATCTTAGACATGGATCTGGTTACTCTCTCAGGAGTCTTATCATTCATATGATTTGATGTTGTTGTAAAATCAACAGTACCATTCCCATTCTTCCTTTTGATGTTGTCACCATCTCTCTTCATTCTTGTTTCATGTTGGAGAAGAGTTACAAATAGTTTATCAAGAGAAATTTGAGTGACCTTCTTGTTCTCATCGATAGCTGTTCTTTTTTATTCCCACTCATTAGGAATAATATCAATTATTTTATCCAAAAGGGCCACATCATCCAATCCCTTCTCTCCCATAGACTGTAAGATATTGACTATAGTCATAAACCTCTGTTGAACCTTACGGATTGGTTCTCCATATGGAAAATTGAATCCATGGTATTCATCTCTAAGCATAGCTCTCTTAGTATCAATCATTTTAGAAGTGCCAAAGTGTGTAAC
This sequence comes from Viscum album, assembly GCA_963277665.1. NCBI lineage: Eukaryota > Viridiplantae > Streptophyta > Magnoliopsida > Santalales > Viscaceae > Viscum > Viscum album. The sequence continues at coordinate 325,210,266 of OY728132.1, forward strand.
TTCTAACTTCTTCCAGATACAATTAGCTGCTTCACAAGAAGAAATTTGGCTATATATATTTCTAGTCATTGAACACAGTAATGTATTGCTTACCTCATAATTGAGTTGATACTCTTTCTTTTCCTAGTTAGTGAAAGTTCTAACTTCCTTTTCGGGAATTTTATAATCACCAGTAAGAATAACGAAATTATCTACACCAGTATTGATAACAAAAGTCTTCATTTGATCTCTCCAGTACTCATAGTCATTACCATCAAATATTGGTGGTCTTGTAGGGTTTATATTGTCAATACAACCAACATTGACTCTGGCCATTCTTAAAAAAACTTGTCAACCAAACTTGTTAGTAGAAAAACCACAAATTTAGGAATGAAAATTCGGAATGATAATGTTCGGAACGATAATGTTCGGAATGACAAAGTTCGGAACGACAAAGTTCGGAGCGAATAAAAAACATTCTAAGCAAGGATGAAGAACAAAGAAAAAGTGAGCAATAAAATCTTATACGTGAGTACAACTGTTTGTGAGACCTACTCTGATAGCAATTGTAGGATCGAAATAATGATATAGATGCTAAATATACAAGAGGGGGGGTGAATTGTACACTTTAAAAATTACTTTGGAACCTTTAAAGTTGGTTACAGATAACTATGTTTTCCTTAGACAAGGAAAAGCTAAGTTTAACAAAGTTAAACTAAGCAAATTCACAACACCTCTAATCCCCAACTAGTGAAATGGAACCAATGTTAACAATATAAGATTCTACCTCAAAGCGTATAGAATCTAAACTAATCAGAGTACAAGTGTAAGGAATTATAAGAAGGTTATACTTTCCTTACAAAACAATATGCAGCGGAAACAAAAAAGTAGTAAAACTACAAGTAACAAGATATAAGTCTTTTAACCCAAAGACAAGGGTATCCAACAACCTTGGATAAAGTTCTCATGATTTATAATTTCATGCAAGTCTATCTTACCCACACCAGGGTAATCCCTCGATACGAAGATCGAAATCTCTGTCGTGTTATCCCCACAGGCCCTCAACTTCAAGGTAGTCGGAACCTTTGCCTTCCTTAGCAAGGAAGCACTGGAACTTCAAGGTAGTTGTCACCTCTGTCTTACTATCCCCAGAAGTCCTCGAATGTAATCCCCAACATTCGGAGTCGCAAGAAGCAATCTGAACGAGTAGTTCAGTACGCACAAGGCATGAAAAGCTTCTCTCTCTAGAAATCACCTTAACAGTGTGTAGTCTCTATATTGATTAACTTCATCTATCATCACATATCATCATCTGTCATCATGTATCGAGCTCATTCAAATGAGCTTCTATTTATAGGAAAATTTCCAACGGTCGGCTCCCTCCTCCAACTATCATATTTTCTATGAAATTCGGAGGGACCTGTACACGTGTAACTCAACCAGCGGTTAATTAGAAATAGAATAGACGACATCATTTAATAATAAATCACGTATAACTAAATGCACGACATCGTTTTGTAATGGAGCATATGTAAGTAAAAGCTATACAAAATTTCAGAGTGTAAGAAAGTTAAATTTTCGGAGTCTAACAAAAATCAAATTCAGAGTCTATGTTAAGAAATGTTCGGATTTTGTTTTATAGGAATTCGGAGTCTGGTATCACCAGATATCGGAATATGAACTTACAGAGTTCAAAGTTGAACTAGTAAAAGTTCGGAGTCGAACTATATAAGAGATCAGAGTCGAACTACTTAAAAGGTTAGAGTCTAACTTTATATGATTTCGGAGTCTAACTCATGAAAGATCGGAGTCGAACTCCATAAGAGTTCGGAGTTGAACTTTATAAGAGTTCGGAGTCGAACTACTTAAGAGTTTGGAGTAGAACTTCCTATGAATTTGGAGTCGAACTACTTAAGAGTTCGGAGTCGAACTACTTAAGAGTTCGGAGTCGAACTACTTAAGAGTTCAGAGTTGAAATCATGAAAGTTCGTATCCATAATTCGGAGTGGAACTTCATTATAGTTCACATCCAGAATTCGGATCCTAGAAACAAATACTCCAATACTTGTCATTATATAATTCCGAGATTTTGGTTAAGAATCCGTTTTTTGTACTTAAGAAAAATATTGCTATGTATAAGAAATTATAGGTTAGGGTAAATTTCCTTATTGAAGAAAATTTTCCTTATAGAGGTAAAAAATAAATTTGATTATGTATAAGGGGTTTGTGATTTTCAAAACAAGAAGAATGGAAAAGTCATAAGGAGAACCTTATTGACTCAACATAGTAATACCCAATTTTTGAAATTTTAAAAATTTTATTTTTCAAATTGGACTTCAGTTTTGGATTCAGAATATCGAAGTTAACCTAAGTTGAATTTTTTGTTATTTTCTGATAACATCCATTTTTTTGATGATTAGTGAAAATTACTAAATTTTAATTAAAAACAACTTTTTTAATAAAAATAATTAATAGTGATAAATTATGAATTTGATTGGTTTTAATGTATATTTAGAATATATTTTTACCATCTATTCCAATGGTGGTCATTAGAATTAATTTCACTTTGAAATTGAACATCAACAATTGTCAATCTTTTGATAGATATTGTTTCTTAAAAACATGCTATTTGTTTTGACAATGGGAATAATTTTTAAATTAATTACTGCAATTTATGTGTTTAGAATTTGGTAAAATGGATTCCATATTTGGAATCATAAGGTCCAAATTTTGTTTCTAATAATCTTCTGTTATTGGACATTATGAATAGTAACGACGACAATTATCTTTAATTATCATGATTAATTAGTAATCGGGTATTTTAGGGTAATGAAATAATATCATAATAATATAAATTGACCCTAACATGTGTCCTAATGTGATTAGTTGTGTCATGGCTGACAATGGGATGCCCTGTGGCAACTTAGGGACCCCATGGAATCACTTTTGTGTGATAGTGACATTTTATCATTTTATTTTTTAAAGAATGGAAAATATAACAAAAGTATGTAACACCTAAGTAAAATAATATTATCTTGTCTAATTAAATGATATCTTAGACTATATATAGTCATTGGAAAGATAAAAAAATTTCCTACATCATGATATTTTTTTATAATTTTTAGATCTTAAATAAATAAATTTATTTATGACGCCATGATGATGCAGTGATTACCTCATTAATGAACGATTTAAATAAAATGAAAAGATAAGGTAACATCTAAGACATAAACTTGTCTAAATCCTATATTATGGGTGGATTTAGAACCCTTTTCACCTTATCCTCGCAATATATCATTTTGGTTCCTTTAAATTCTGAAAATCATTTCATAATAAAGTAACATTTCAATCTATCCAAAAGAGCCCCTCCTCTCCTCTTATAAAAGGCCCCCACCTCTACCACCTTATCCACACCGTCAAAGCCATTTGACTCGGCCAAACAATGACCAAATACTCTCTAAACATTTCTCTTTTACTCTTAGAAGCCTCACTTTGGGCATAAGTCTTTTCAAGGAATCCTTTGGCTCAAATCAAAAAGAGTTACCCGATTTTAAGGTAATGTCTTCTCCTATGTTCTTTTGATTTATTTTGATTCTCCAACCCCTTAAACCAATTTTATTCGATTATTTTGTAACAGAAACAGTATATTAAATATACTAGGATGTTTTTATGAGAATTATTTTATATACACTTACACACACCCCCGTCTAATGGTTAAAGAACATACTATTTCTATGGGTAGTGAATTATTGCCTCACGAAACGATGATTGTTCAATATTCTTTTAACACCTTTCATGGTGGTCATTAAGATGTCACTATATTTATATATGATATATATTATGTTTATATTTTCCTTATTCTTCTGTATTTTTCATTTATGGCATACCTTTATGGTTTCCATTATGGGTAAACATGATAATTTCATTTTAGGAAGTGTGGACTACCTCCCCCTCAAAGTGATTTGAATCGTTAATGCCATATGTGAGACATATAAAGGATGGAGTTAAATGATATTATATATCATATTGGAATTATAATATACCTTTATATCATTATGATTTCATTCCATTAAATATGAAATAGAAATTAATGTAGCGTTCATGCGTAAGTATGGCTTACCGTCTCTATGAATGGTGCATTTCATTTCTTACCCCTAAATGTTATGTAATATTATAAATGCATGTATATACCGGATATATATGATATATATGATATATAGATCATGAACATAATTCTAGAGCTAATGGATATTTTACCACATGAACAACTTGTAATTATAATAAGTTAATTGTTGACTCAACTACCGAAGATCGACAAAACGACCGTTATTAACTTAAATGACTACATAATGTTCATAACATGGTAATAAGTGATATAAAAGGAATAATGAACTTGAAAAAGGTTCTTAAGTAGTTATAGATTAACTCTAGTTTATTATTCATGAGATTAAATAACTATCGAGTTATGTCGGACATGAGGTAAGGGATAATTCTACAACCTCTTCATTATTCAAGGTTGTTCATATGTAATTATCTACTGGGACCTCTTTATCATCCACATACATGTTTCTTAAAAATGTCTTTCAAAACATTTTTACTATTTATTAGAAAATGGGTTAAAGTCATTTATACCCTTATTTGACCTTATACATTTTTTAAAGCAATCTTTCCGTCATTTTCCAAACAAGGTACTTTTTGACATTTTCGACAAAATTAAGGTAAGAATGTTTTTTTAACTTATACGGCAGGTGCGGTTATTTCCTGATGTTATAAAATCGTTGAAGCTTTTCATACAAGCTTATAAGAATATTTTCAAAGTGAATGTTTTCTTTTACAATTATGTGACTTTTAAATGATTTCAAAAAAGATATTTCTCTCAAATAGTTTTGATTTCATCTATGTCAACATCCTTTGATAGATTTTAAGCTTATTTGAAGTTTATTTATTATGATTCAAAACATCCATATTGTATTGAAGGTATTGTGATATGTTTGATTGTTGATGTGTTATTTTTATACCATTCATGGTTTATGAAGAATGTATTGACATTTTATATTCTAGTTTTAATACGAATGTTTATGTTATGTTTAAACCTATTCATATGAGGAATGCATTGGACATAATAAGTGACGGGTGGACCCGCTATAGCTTCTCGATGCATCAGTAGGTCTCGTGAGACAAACTAGTGTCTTGGCACGAGGGCTTGACAAAATCTTATTTGTAGTCTTGGCACGAGGCCTTGGATACGTGGTTATTATAGTATGGCATTATGCATTCCATCATTATGAAAGTGGTTGTTGATATTGCATGTGATTATTTGACTAGTAGAATATCCATGTGAATATGTAAATGGAATTATTTCATTTTATTTTTTCCATATTATGCTGAAGTTCAAGTTTAAAAGGCTTTTTTTAGTTATACTTTGCAGTAAATGTTTACGTTTATTTATGCTGTTTTCTGCTATATTGTTATCCTTACTGAGCATTTGAGCTCACCCCTTTAAATATTTTGATTTTTCCTAGGATGTGAAAAGTATTTTATGAATGACCTGCATGGATAGTATGAGGGGATATGAAGACAATATATTGTTGTAGTTTTTTTTTCACTTTATGGTTTTATGTAAGACTTATGAATATATCTAGTGTTTTCAAGGCTACTAAACCAATAGGTATTCTGAGACTTGATCTTTTGTGATCATTCCAATGTTACTTAATAATTCACTAACTTTGGGTAACTGGGGTCGGAGCATTACATAAAAGAAATTAAAAGTATAAATATAACGGAAAACGACTTCTAACATGTCTACAAGATGTGTGAAAAAAACATATGAGTCCTTATCCACCTTATATAACTCCACAGTACATTATTTCTCTATTTTTGAAACATTTATCCATGAATAGTGTAATTCTTTTAATTAAAAACAATAGGTGTTCTCAAAAGTACTATTTTCTTGAGGTATAAAATGAGACACTTACACCCCTTCATTATACTCCCATTACATTGAATTTATTACTAAAACACTACCCTTTTATCCTAATATAATACTATATTAATTTTATAAGCCTCTTAACTCAATTATTTAGACGAATCCCTTCATTTCCAAAGATATTTTCAAGAGAATGTTCATGGTCCCAAAATGAGTATTACATAATGCTTATCTTTTTTTTCTTTTTCAAACCCATTTAAAAAGATCAAAAAACATATATATGATGAAATTAGTAACATTATTCAACTAAATATTTATTATATTAAAATAATAACCCTTATTTTTTCCTTTCGATCCACTTAGAAAATTAAAAGAATCCCAATCGTGCGTTGTACATACTATAGCTTCCACGAAGCAATATCTTCAGTTCTTCACCACTGCCTCTCTTCACTGGTTATATGGATAAAATTTAAAAATATAATTGAATTAAATAATATAATTGTTAATATGAAGAGGAAAATTATAATTCATTTCCATTCATCTCATTCTTCATGAAATTAGAATGTTAACCTTACATTGTGCGGACTATCACCTCCAAAAAGTAATGTTTCATCTTGATTTAAATTATTAATTAAAACCAATTGAAATGTGATTAAAACCCATAGAAAATATAATTAGTATAATTTATCTTATAATAATATTATTTCAAAATAAAAAAAATTTTATCTGTACTCACCCATAAAATTTATGTATCTTCATGTTTGGGTCGGTCAAACCACCAACATGAACAATGCTATAAAACTATATCATTTATGAATATAGAAACATAAATAATAGTATAATTTTAATTTAATAAAACAATTATGATTATTTATAGTTTGTAAAGTCTCATACTAGTAATTTAAATTATTATTACTATTTAATCTTTTATCGTTGAAATTATAGAAATAATCTGACACAGATTCCATTTTCAAGACAAATACCTAAAATTCTTCATGAATGAGAAAACATTTTTATAAATAAGTATAATTTATATATTAAATTAAAATAAATTATGTATTAATGATAAAAATTTGGAGAAAAATCAATAACAACACAGATATCATGAAACTAGTTCAAAGGGATCAATATAACAAACACCTAATAATAAAAATAGTTAATAACAAACTAATCTACATGTAGAGACTAATTATAAATGAAGTTTATGAAAGTTTATAGATATGAATAAGGTTATAAAATCGGTTATTAGGATATTAATTTTTTTATACATGAGATTCAACTACTTTAGTGGATGTCCGTAACTATGGTAAGTATTTTTTATCTCAAAATTAATATCTTGAGAAATATTTCTAATTATAAACAATGTTTTATTCAGAATGGTGTATATACTCCCCCTTTAATATTTTTTTTCTTCATTATACTCTCCCTATTAATGTTTTTTAATTTTTTATTTAAATTCATATCCTTTAGGGGGTTTTATTCAAAGGTTTCAGATCCATAAGGGTTTCATTGAATCAGTTTTCAAAATATAAGATCATAGAATTTCTTACTTGAATATATTTTTTAGGATTTATTTGATCCTGCAATTCCCATATTTTAAATTTTATTTCTCGTTTTTATTTGTTGAAATTATTTCTCATCATTAATAACAACCATTTTGTATTAACGTTTTCTAAAATAAAAGTATAAGTTCTGTACAAATAACTCACATTCCTTCCAATGGATCATTTCTTCTTTATCTATATTTTCCTTCCATAAATATATTCCTCTCATATTGGGAACTCAAATATATATTGATTCATGTGATCCCCTTACTTAGCATCACCATTTTTTAAATAAAAAATTTATTACCCGATTTAAGATGTTGGTTTTCAATAAAAGTGTTTCAAAATATTAAATGGTTGTTTGTATCATGGATATATTTATTATCATACACTCTATATTTTATCTGTACAATATTTCAACCTTATCAAGACCCCATTATTTGATATTTATTAAAAAAAGTTTTAATATATCTAAAAAATTTCATTCCAACCATTTTTGAAAATGGATTTTCAAAATAAATTAGAAATTGTTTTACAAAGACTTTATTAATTAAATTAAGAAATTAATTTGTTTTTAATTTTTTTAATAAAAATGGATTTTCCTTAAATTTTAACATTCTTTACCATGTTTCAGGGTTTTAAAAAGTAAATTATTTTACCTTTATTCAATGAATTTTATTTAAAAGTGTTTTTCATTGAAAAAGGCTAATTTCCATCGTTCTTTTCAAAGTAAAATTCTACTATTCTTCTTAATGTATTATTCATTTACTATTTTATTTTTATGTATGTTTTCAAAAATGAGAAAAATTAAATCTCTTTATGAGAAATGATCTAGAATTTCATTCTTCTTTCTTAATCATCTACTGTGTATAACCATAATTCTTTTTCCAATGAACTTCCTCTCTGAATACCCTACTTTATTTCCTTTTATTTAATGGTGTTCACCAATATATCATGTGTCAATTAATTGGGAAAATAATTTAATTAACCATATAACCCTTTCCTTATATGGTGTTAGTTTTAGTGACACTTATATAGAATGTTATTTCATTTATTGATTGTAGAAATTTTGATAATATGTATACTTGTTACATTAATATAGAAGTTTATTAACTACTAAGGTATGCTTGTAATGTATTATATAGATTATTCATTCCTTCATATGATGAATACATTTTACTTAATTAGCGATGTGTGAGACCTAATATTGATATCCCCTCTATGCATCAATAGGTATCATAAGGCAACTAGATTAGGTATTTTGGTGTATGCCTAACCAAAATAAATGTTTTCGAAAAAAGGTAACTGACATTAACATCATGAATTATTGTATTAGGGAATGTAATTTTCTTCCCATCATTATGATTTTCATCTCTAAGAAACAAGTTATTGTTATCCATGTGATCTTTTCATTTTTGTTATTATCCATGGATATATTATGATTTTAGTTTCATTCTATTACTGAATTATTTTTATTATTTATTCTACATATATTATTTATTCTAGATATATTATTTATTCTCACTTAGAATATTTTATTGTTATCACTTATTTTTACATTTACTAAGTTATTGATCTCACTATTCTTTTATTTCCATTTCCTTTAGTTATGGATAAATTTATTTCACATGACATTTCAAAAAAAATATCTTTTGTGGAGAATTTATTGGATATTTTGAAGACCTTTATTGATAAATTAGTTTCTTATATATTGGAAAAAATATTCTTTTGACATGAAATACATGGTCTTTGTTAGATAAATTTTCTTCATAACTCTCTAAAACACAAAATCATAAAGGTTGATATAATTTATGTGAATCAATATTTGTTAGTGATATTTTAATTATTTATGGTTAAAATTGGGTCACTTTATTTTATCTCAAAAACAGTATATGAAGAACCTGTTTTCAAAACAGGACCTAGGATTTCAGGTCTATGGTTTCATAGTTGGTATTAAAGAATGGTTTTGATAACTTCAGATATTTTTATGTTATTTGTTGATAATTTAATGAGTGATAATATAAGGTTTATCCAAATTTTAAAGGTATAGATAACCCTTTAGGTTAGTGGAAGTAATATTTAATACTTTAGGGATTATTATTGGATAATTTTAGTAAAAAACAAAAGGAGAAATATAATGGATAATTTTACGTTTAGGATAACATCCTAAAAAATTTAAAGAAGATATTGACTGGTTATCATTCAAATAGTATCTTTGTTTGGATACTAAAAGTAGATGTAGGATCTAGTACAGATATGCCTAGGGTAATAACCCTAAAAATGGTTTATTGTGTATTGACTCAATTTTCACAAGGTGAAGAATAAAAACATAATTTGACACCTTGTTTTACACTCCATAGGTTTATAATTTATTTAATCACATAATCTTTAAAATACCTTTCAAAGGATTTGTTATGTTAAGGAATTAGGATATGAAGTATGAGATAACCCAATTTAATGAAACCATTATTTAACCAAGAGTGATTTATGTTGAACTAAAATCTAATGTAATAATTTCAAATGGTAAAATATTTGGATGTTTAATTTATTATTTAATTATCTTTAAATAATTCTCTTATGGTGTTAAATTTTTATAACTCATGATTAACTCCTTCTAGTTTTATTAAGGGATAAATCCTAAAGGTACAATGTTAATAATGGAGTCCATGGACAATGCAGATATTATCCTAATAAGAAACTTAATGTGATATGATATTGAGTTATAAATCATGTGATTATGCTAAACCAACTCTCAATAATTTTGATTAATAACCTAAACATATTTGAGTTTCTAAAATGCAAAAATAAGAGATAGATAGTATCTAATGAAAGTTTAGGTGTTAAAGATGTTGAAGGAAAAAATATTTTATTTCCTTTATTTCTAAAATATATGAAAAATAACCAATTAAAATGTATCAATGGAACTGGAAGATGTTTTTTCTGAGGTAAATGAGGTAATAAACAGAGTATATTTCATGTAAAATGAAGAGCTCATTGTATACGTTGAATGGAAATAAGATTTCATCCAAAAGTATCACAGAAATTTAACTATTTTAAATGTGGAGAACTAAGATATTATCTAAGTCAATGACCTCATAAAAAGACTGTTGGGGATTATGGGAACTATAAACATTTAATAAAATTGAATTCCTATGCATCCACAACTATGAAAGTGAGTTTTGAACATAATTTGGAGTGAGGAACACAAATCATCCACTCAAGAAATATGAGTGTTGTATTCATATATTTTTTTAACTTACTAAAATTTCCATATTATGTTACCTAAGAATCTAAAATCACCAACCTAATGACTATATGTTTAATTATTAATAAAAACATTCATTGGTATGATTTTTCCCCAAGTATACAGATGTTTATAAAAATGTGGTTCCTATAAAATCTTATTATCCTTCTATTAGTCAAATTTGATGTGATATTAGGTTTGTATTTGCTATCATTACATAAATTTAATGATAATTGTGAAGATATAAAAAAATATAAAAATAAATGAACAATCATTTTATAATACAATTCTGACTATAAAATCACTATGAAAAATTACTCCAATTGTATTGGGGTGTTTAACTCAACATTAGTTATATTACTAGTATGAGAGAAAAGATGGTTTCATTAGTCATAAGAAATATATTGAGGATGAAACCTCATTATAAATTAAATACTTATTCATGTATATCATACAAACACCCTTAACACTTTTTTAGTTTTGAATAATTACAATTTTTAGGATGCAATTTATTTAAGGGGAGAATGTAACGACCCAAAACTTCACAAAGTATTTTCCTTAAATAAATATTATGTTAATAACTTGTTCTATATGAAACAATGAAACAAACTATAAAATATTAGATAATGAAACTATAAAAATAATAAAACATATGGTATATAAAAATATATTAATAAATTTTAAATTCTAAGAAAATACAACTAAGAACATTTAGAGTTTCAAAAAAGCATTTTTTTTAATAAATTCAGCTTTTCATTTAAATATTTTATTTTCATTTAAAAAAAATTATAAATTATAGATTTTTTTAAAAAAATGAACATAGTTTTTGAATTCAGTTTGTTCAATTAGGTTAGGGTGGATTTTTAAAATTTTTCTAAAATTATTTTGTTTTTTAGGCGAAAAGTGAAAATATATCAATTTTGCTAATATGATTCTTTTATTGACATAAAAGTTTTTCAAAGTTTATTTATATAAAAATATATTTTTATGAATAAAAATAAGATATTAAAAAATATTATGTTGAATTTATAAAACACATTTTTAGTGTTTTGAAAAAATAAGTACATTTTTACTCTAAAAATTATTTTTCTTCACTTATATTAAAAAATTTTTTTCCACACATGTACAAATTAAAATTTAAAAAATTTATTTCATATTTTTGATAAAAATTTTAGTGTTATGTAATAAGATTAATTTAATTTTATATTACAAAACTATTATTACTATGATTAATGTCAATTATCGTGATAATGATAAAACTATTATTTTTAACGAATTTTTGTATTAATGTTGTCAAAATTTTACCTAATAAATTAACATAATATTTTTAAAAATAAAAATAATATTATCTCTAAACATATATAAAATAATATTAACTCGTATTTAATTTATAATCAATGATAAATAATATTAAGAACACATAATGGTTAAAACATTATTTTTCAATAAAAAATAGTTTTTCTAGATATGAAATATTTTAATATAAAAATATTTATCATATGAATTATCATAAATGTATATATAATTATTTTGATCACACCAAAATTTTGTAATATGTTTTATTAAGTATGTTTAGTAAAACATAAGTTACTTGGGTAAAAACTAATATCCCTGGAAAAAAAATATTAATAGGAAAAATATAAGAAAAAATGACTTATACCACGTTTAAAACATGTTTGGAATTATTTTTTCAAGGATTTATGGATGAAATATTACCCCATACTCCAGTATTTATCAATTTTTCAACCATTTACCCTTAAATAGTAATTATATTATTGAAAAATAATGGGTGTTCATAAAATTACCGATTTATTCACTTATTAAAGGGGCCACTTTCACCCTTTTATACCTCGCTAATTCTTTTAAATTTATTCTTAAATATATAAAATATTTGTCATCCTATTAAACTCATTAAATTTCATAATAAAATGTTTTCAATTAGTTATCCTAAACCATTCATTTTCAATGAGAATTTCATGAAAAGTTTAATGTCCCGAAGTCAGTATTACCTAATCCTTATATTTTTTACTCATTATTCCCCATTAAAATATATCCTTACCATAGTTATATAATTAAAATAGTATAATTAGTATAATAATGTTTTTTACATTAATGTATCAACCCTTATTTATTTCTTTCAATGCACTTATAAAAAGAAAATAATATTGATTGTGTGTTGTGTGGACTATTGCCTTCACAAGGCGAAAACATCGGTTTTTCACCACCACGTCTATTTAGTAGTTATAAATATGGAATTTAAAAATAAAATTTACATACATAATATAATTATTAATATTTATATGAAAATTATAATCTACCATCATTTTCTCTCATTCATTAGGAAATGAAAATGTTAATCGTGTGTTTTGATGACTACCACCTCCAAGAAGTAATGATTTTAATATTGATTTTAATTGTTAATGAAAACCATTTATGTTATGATTAAAACATTTAAAAATATAAATAACATAATTATGATTATTTTATAATGATATTATGTCAAAATAATCAATTTCTTAATAATACACTCACATCAAATGATGGTATGTTCTTATTTGGGTTCGTCTTACAACCTACTTGAAAAGTGTTGTAAAACTCAATAATGGATGAATATAAGAACTTAAATTCTAATATTAATATAATTTAAAAAGGATATAATTATTTTTATGTTATTGGAAATATTATATTAATTATTTAAAGTATTATTAAAATATCATATTTTATCACTAATATTAAAAAATAAGTTGACATTGATTCTATTTTCAAACAAAATTACTAAAAACTAAAGGAATGTAATAAGAAATTTATAAATCAATATATGATGAATATTATATTACGTTAAATTATTTATTAATTATGAACTTTGGGAGAAGAATAAAGAATAGCATCAAAAGTTCAAAACGAGTTCAAAATTGTCAAGATCACTTACACCCGATATTGAAAATTAGATAATAACTACCTGATATAAATGTAGAGAATAATTATAAATTATGTTTTTAAAAGGTTATATATATGAATATGGTTATGAAATAAGTGATTAATATTATTATTTTTTCTATATAGGAGATTCAAGTGATTTAGTAGAAGTTATGAATTAAGGTAATAGTTTATTTTCTCATATTTAATTTCTTGAAACATATTTTCTATTATAGAACATGTTTTAATTTTAACAGTTAATCTAATAGCCCTTTAATATTTGTTGCTATGATCCTATAATTAATGATTGTATTCAATATTTCATTTTAAATCATATCCATCAATGGGTTTTCATTTAACGGTTTCTGATTTCGTGAGAGTTTTATCAACTCAATTCCTGATACATTGGGTCATAGTCTTTCATAGTTGTATATAATTATAAATATTTAATTTTTCCATAAAATTCCATTTTCAAAATTATATTTCCTCTTATTATATTTTTAAATAATCTCTCATTTTCAATAAAAACTTCCTTGATAAAAAAATTCAAAAACAAAATTATAATGGTGTTTAGAATAAATCAAATTCTTAGCAATCAAATTTTTTTTCTTGTCCATATGTTCCATCCCACCAATATTTTCCTATCTTTTTCAAAACTAAAATATGTACTAATTCATCTGATTCTAAAACTTATCAACACCATTTTTCAAATTAAAATTTGATTACACTATTTACAATGTGTGTTATAAAGAATGGTGTTTCAAAATTTTAAAAGGTTTTACATATTTGGGATATAATTCTTATCTTCCACTCCAAAATATCAATATAAAACCTTACTATATTTTCCAAGATTGTATTATTAAATATTTATTAAAAAATATATATCTCAAAATCATTATTTACAACCTTTTTTTTATATTTTTTTTTCAAAAGAAACGGGTGACTTTGTCTCTTAGACTTTCTTTATAAAAAAAGAAATTAATTTTTTTAAATGTTTTAACAAGAATTCATTAACCATAATTTTTAATATTTTTTCATGTTTCATTGTTTTTAAAAGTAAATTATTGACTTAATGTAAAATTCAGTCTTTTTTATAAAATTATTCTTTATCTACCGATTGATTATTTACCAATGTATTAAAAATGAGCAACATTAAATCACTATAATGGAAATGATCTAACATTTACTTTTCCTTTTAATCATCTTTTTTTTACAATCATAAATATTATTCCAATTAAATTCCTCTATAAATCCTATTTTTTGATTCATTTGGTTGAAAGGGGTTAACCTGGATTTAATAAATCAATTGGTTGGGGAAATTATTTACATATGAAAATACCCTTATCACTATACTGTATTAGTTTGTCTGATACATTCATAAAATCCTACTGTATTTATCGATTAGAGAAATATTGAATTTTTTATACATATTATTTCAATATAGATATTCATTGATTTCTAAGAATTTTTGGTTACGTATTTTATAGTTTATTCATTCCTTTATATGATGAATTCGTTAGATTTAATTATTTAAGGGTGGGGCTGATATATAAATACACTTTATACATTGTTATGTCTCATGAGAGAAACTAGATTGGGTCTTTTTTTGTTTGTCTTCTGAAAACAAATATTTGATAGACACATGGATTTGATGGAATGATCTTGATGTCTAAGACCATGATGTCTTGGATTAGGGCATTGAATTGGTTATCCATCATTATTTATTTCATCTCTAAGGAAACTTTTTTTATTATCCATGTGATATTTTTATTTCCATTGTTATCAATAGTTATATTACTCTTTCAGTTTCACTCTATTATGGATTTATTTTGATTACATTTCTATTCCATATTATTTAGTCTCATATTATTCTCAGTTATGATCTTTAATTATTATTTCTTATTTTTACCCTTACAAAAATTTTATCTCACACATATTATGTTTTTATTTTCCAAGATTTTGAAGAAATTTATCACACATGATATGTCAAATAGAATAGAATTTGTAGATAATTTATTGGACATGTTAGATACATATTCTATATTATGTAGCTTTTTATAAAGTGGTAAACATATTTATTTGATTACAAAGACAATTTATTTTTCTAACTCTTGAAAACAGTAAACTTAAAGTGTTCTTCAATTGTACGTGACTCAATTTTTTTTGTGATATCTAATTATTTATATTTAAAATTTGGTATCTTCCATTCATTTCAAATATAGTACGTAAAGAAGGTTTTTTGAGCACTAGAACCAGGATTATAGATATTGGGATTCACAGACATATAGATCAAAAGTTATGGTTTTTTTATGTTGGTATTATTTTATAAACAGGTTTATCAATTTTTTAACATTACTGGAAATGTAAAAATTAGGAAACCAAAAATAAATTATTAGGTCATAATATTTTAGTAAAATAATTGAGAGGTGTTCCAACCACCTAAAACTCAAGTGGTTTCATACCAATTAAGTGATCCATCCACATTTTCACTTATGTAATGGACCGGGTTCATAGTCCTGGTGATATGTTATGGTCACAAAAAATGTATGCGGAGCTCATGTCATTTACAATACCATAACAGGGTTTGATATGAATTTATATTTATCTTATATAGTTCATGACCCTTTTTTCTTAAGGAATATATTCCATTTTTATCATGTTTAATTTATATTAATTACTCATCATTTTGAATGGAATGAAGATGATCATATGATTCCACATTTTTTGTTTGTATCCCAAAATCATTTTTTATTGAAATACAACCCTATATGTGATTGGGAGGATTTTACACTATCTTAAGCTCTGAAAATCATGTTCTATTATATTTTATCTATAAATAGGCCTCCAAACATGAAAATATAGTCTCTTAAGATATTAAAAGGAAAGGAATTAAAGAAATTACATCATTTCTGATAATAATTTCAAATGAGGGTTAAAGATTATATCTCACTAATAGACTCCAAATCCAAGTTTGAAAAGAGAATGGAACCTCTACATAATAATTTCTCAAAATGTTCCCTATGTTTGAGAACATCACTAGCCTTTCTTGATCACATAAGTTCTTTATAGTATGCTACCATCATACCTCCCCATTTTATAATAAATATGGGGTTTCCCACATAAAACTCACATTCCTATAATGAATCCTATATTGTTTAATAAACATAAATCTCATATAAAATAAGGGTAACTTGATAAAAGTATTTCCCACTTAATAGTTGTTTAAAATTATATAATATTTTTTTGGGATATCCCCTTATATAAAAGAACCCATAAATGGGTATCCAAGTCTATTTTGTGAAAATCATCCCTTTCAATACACTTATATACTTAAGTTCACTCTAGGAAACTCATGCGTAATCTACAAAAAACATCCTATTATCCCTGTTTTCCATCATTCATGGATCATAGTAGCCTTTAATCCAAAAAATACTATGATTTGAGAACTTCCTCCTAGTTCCTAAAATAATTTGAGTCTAGATCTACCTATTGGTTTCTTAAAACACTTTGAGTTTAGATACTCCTATTGGTTCCCAAAAATTTATTATGTTATGACACTCCTATTGGTTCCCAAAAATACCTTATCCTAAATCATTTTCCCAAGTAACCTAGAAAATCTATCTCATGTATAAGCACCATTGAAACCACCTCTTAGCCCCATTTTCCATTATACATGGATCAAAGTAGCATCTGATCCCAAAAATTAATTGATTCAATATCCTTCACTTAGTTATTAAGACATCTTGAGTCGAGATCCTCGTGTTGGTGTATTAAAATATCTTATGTTGCAATACTCCTATTGGATTCATAAAACACCTTAAGTTGAGATCCTTTTATTGGTATCCTGAAACTACTTGTAACATGATAATTCACATGGTTTCCAAAAATACTTCGAGTCAAGATATTACTATTAGTACCTCAAAAGACCTTGAATCATGATACTCTTAGTTTCCTAAAATTCATTGAGTCAAGATAATCCCTATAGTTTTTAAAAATACCTTAACCTAGATTATTTTATATAGTAACCTTGAAAGGTATAATCATGCATAAGTCCAACACTAAACCATATCTAGGTACCTTTAACATTTTATACTAGTCTATATGACTTTATACATCTTAAAATGGTATTATATGCATTAGAATAAAAAGAACACCATTATTCATGGATGTAAAATTTAAAAATTCATTACTTTGGTCCTTATTTCATGACCATAAAATTTATTTCATGTCTTATTATATGGAACCAAACTTCATTGGTTTTTCCCTTGATGTGGATACATCCCCTTTATTATTCTAAATCCCACCATTAAAACACTTTCTTCCTCGGTAAGTGGTGATAAATTTTAGAGTGCCTTCCTATATTTTTTTAAACTCTATAATATTCAATAATTTGGGTTAAATGTGAGATAACATAATTCCATTATGTAGTTTACTTTTAAATGCATCTGTGTTAATCAATCACTTTAACTAAGGGGTAACCAATATTTTTAATAGGAAGGATTTCACGAATATGTATTAATTCTATATGGAATTCTCATATTAGTAAATAAACCCATAGTGAGTTGAGTGATCATGACATCCTATCATTAGACAATAGGTTCCATTGTTACCACACTAAGTGATCCAAAAGTTGACAACCTTTGGACTATTGGAGTGGGATCAGAATGAATCAAAACCATGTTAATGAAAGTGTTGGAACATATACCTATACGGTATATATAGCAAACCTCTAACTCTATGCTCAAATGTGTGTGTTAATTTCATCTTGAACATCCATAAACATAATCCTTGATATATAAAAAAATACAATAATAGGGTTTAGTGTAAACATACTCATTTGGATCCATATATAAACCTATAATAGGTTTAATTTGAATTGAGAATATTATCAATTTGTGGTTTCCAAAATAAGAATCCCAGACTAACATAGGGAAATGTTTAACAATGATAACACTATGTAATGTATGTATAGAGTACCATACATATATATAATTATAAATAAATTAGGTCCCCCATAATCCAACTCCAATTATTTTGTACCCACATCCCCAAAATATATCATTATATCACCAACTTTCTTATAACCACATCACACCCATGCCTAGATAAAATCCTTCAATATCGAGTCCATATCGACTAGTGGGGTGAGGAAGGATACACTAAGTTATTTATCTGTTAGTCTACTTAATAACTACATTTGGGAACATAATTGAAAAAAACCTCTGGGTAGAGGTTGTATATTGAATGAAACTACAAATAGTCAAATAATATCTAACATAATAAAGTATCTCTGCAAACCCATATCATGATTTTTTTCATTTATTGATAAACCTTGGTGGTACTACCATGATCAGTAAACAAACATATTCATGTCAGTCCATTATAAACTAGTGAAACAACCACAAAAATATATAAATATATTACTATTTCCATAATTTTATAATAATATTTAGGCTTACTATAAGAAAACAAACTTCCTTCTACCTTAGAATAATCTTCTCAGAAGAAAACATTATATCTACGAATCCAGAGAAAATTGATGGATTATAAATGGGAAAATAAAGGGGAATTTTTCTTTCCTAAAATAATATCCTTGAATAATAAATAATACCAACCAATTTTTACCTATTGATAACATCTTCTAAATCATCATTTAGTTATAAAATTTCATCCGTCACAATCTGGTTTTCATCAATAGAGTTTCTCATAATCCCACCAAACTTATTTTTGAAACTAATGTAACTGATCATGTGATAAAACAAATAAATTAAAACAAATTTGGGAAAACAATCAGAACACAAATTCATTATCTAAGACATTATATAAAATCCTAAACATACCCTCTATGTTATCTCATTATCACTATCAATAACACCCACCAAAATTAACATTAGTTAAACACGTTGAATCACCTCACCCTTTAAACATTGATTCTATTACTATGTCCCAATACACTTTGATCTAATATTAATTAGAAAAGGAGATAATATAAAACAATAAAGGATAATAATAAAATATAATGATACCATATAATATGTCAGAGGCATGTTGTAATAATAATGATTTGAAATAAACTTCAAGAATATAGAGGAAGAGAGAAGGAAACATTGAAACATATAACTTCTTTCTTACCATTATCTTTATACAAACCTATGATCCATATAGATCTTTAAATCCTACTATAGATCAACTATTATACCTAATTGGTTCCATAATACTCCTACCATCAATCCAATACATCAAAAAGAGATAAAATATATATACAACTATAGTATAAAGCTTCTGAATTATCCTATATCAACTTACCAAATTCAAAAATTAGTATTCGAATAGAAACAAACATCTAAAAAACCATCCAATTTTCAAGTAAAGAATAAAAATATAGTTATTAAAATGATGATAAAGTCATAATGGAAATTAAAATTGGGGTAAATGTAATCAACCTCAAAATTTATTTTAAACTCTAATAATAAAAGATTTGTGGGAATTCAAAATAATCCTTCAAATAATAGAATCTACCCACTAGGGAACATCATATAATCATTCCCTCTAAATTAAAATTAATTTAATCATCTTATAATCTAATAATTAAATCATAAAATAATATTAGAGAAGAGATTTATAACTTAAGGAAAATGAATTGAATGAATATGACCTCTTTTTTATTTATATAGTCACTAAAAATATATATCTCATCTACACAGATTAATAACAAATATAGTGGGTAGGTTGATTAGTCCACAAAAATCGTAGATAGTGGTATATAGACTTTACTTAGAAGGATACACCACTATCAAATTGTTTAAAATATTTAAAATTAATTAATCTAAATATCTTAAAATACATGAAAATCATAAAGAAAGGAATATATTGAAATCATTTCATGGATTTTACAAAAAATGATAGTTTGGAACTAGAAGACACATATGTAACCATTCATAAGATATATAAATAAATGATCCAAAAATAAAAATGATTTTTAAATATAATTTTAATGATAATTTAAGAATTTTTTTTAAATAAATTAAATTATTAAAATTAAAAAACAACAAACACTATATTATCTTTTAAAAAATTCATAAGGTAAATACTCTATTATATACTAAAAAATGCTAAATATTTTCCTAAAGTATTCATAACTGTGTCAAAATTATTTTCCCCCTATTGGATAAAAAATGATGGAATTTTCACCAAAAACATCTTAAATTTTATAATATGGATTTTTAGTCCACTATACTTAAGAAAGATGCCTAATAAACACCTATATTAATATAACATATTCATATGGTTTAGTATAACACTATAGATTAACATGTAAATTTATAATAGTTTTATCAAGTATTACAGAGTATCACCTACAATAATATTGTCATCACCCCCCCCCCATACGACTAACCCTGATGGGCTAGAAGAAATAAAAGGGATGGCCCCCAAAGCCCTCATCTTTTAGGCCAGAGGTTAGAAACTAGAAAAAAGGGTATAAAATTCATAAAAATGGGATGTGTTACCCTCAATATATAAATTTAAGGACAAGATATAAAATGAGGTCCACCAATCAACATCATCACATAGATAAATAAATTATCCCAATATATGATTGAAATGTCATTCAAAATGGAAACTACTAAAAATACTAATAACTAAACCTATATAGTTAACAAGAACTCCAAAACCTCCTAGAAAACTCTGAACATCCTGAAGGCATTCTTTTTTATTTTGTTTTAGATAATCCCTCTTTTAAGGGTTGAAGGGGAACCCGTACATGACTTGTAGGCCCAAGGAACAAGGCCTGGTATGACCTGTAATACATGACCCAAAGGCCCAGAGGCATACCCTGCCCATACAAGACCCGTAATCCCAGCCCACTAGAACTGACCTTCCCCAGCTTATGCATCATTGATCACCTTTAGATCCCCAACTACATTTCTGATCGGCTAGCATTTCCCCATACAAAGCTGCATGGTGCCTGGTCTCGATGGTGGTTTCTATACCCTCTCATTCTTCCAATCCGGTTAACTCTGCTTCTGGTGACTGCTACTGTTGCTCTGATCCTCTTCTAGGGCCTCCGCTGTGTGACTTGGGCTAATTCATGGTCTTCAATGGCCTGAAGGCCCTTTGGCCCGAAGGACTTTGATGAACTGAAGGCCCATGAGACGCATTGGACCAAACCGGTGGCCCGAAGGCCCAAATCGGGTGAATAGTTCCAGGTGATACAGTATCGAACAGTACCTGCTACAGTACCTGCTACAATACTGTTATAGTAACCCGGAAATTTTCCTCCACCCAGTTTTGAACTTGGGTCTCTTGGATACCAACCAGGAGCCCTTACCACTTGGGTACGGGCTCGTTGGCCCTAGAAAACCACTCCAAGATAATAACATCCAATTTAATCACCAAACAACTCATGTATACCTAAAATATATATATATATAGAAGACATGTATACTTGGTAGGATCCTCCCAAAAACCTCTCACAGAAAAGTGGTTGAAGCATACTATAGCCTAATAATTAAAAAAATGAAACCATATAATCACCTAAAATAGGTGAAATAAATCACAATATCACCAAGGCTAATTCAACAAGTCACGCATATAAAAAGGTAACATAATATCAAAGTATATATATAAGAAATATACCCTTCCTTTACTTCCCCACTGAGTTTTCACTTTTATTCCCCATTACCAAACATCACATGTTATAATCCCTTCCATAAGTAATTTTATACCCCATTGAAAAATATCACATATCAAAATTGTCACGACCTGTCCACGGGGCCCGTGCCGTGACTACCCCAAGCCCGCCTTCTATAGGCCAGGGGCTGGCGACTAGCACCAAAGGCGTAAATCCAAATAAAAAGGGAGGGAATTGCCTTTATAAAAGTAAACAAACACCACAGAGTACAAGAAAAAGTAAAACACTAAGAACAAAAAAAAGTGCTAAAAAGTAAAAGGGCCAGAATACAAACCCAACTGAAAGTACAGCTACAACTGAAGGAAAGTACAACAGAAAAGACAAGCAGCTGGAAGAATAAAAGCAGCTCCTAAGTCGTCCACCTTGGATCCTACCTGAAGGGTAGGTACAGATAGCGCAGCTCCTAGATCATCCACCATGGATCCTACCTGAAGGGTAGGTACAGATAGCCTCCATAACGCTCTCGCCCGTCAACCTCCTCTGAGTATCATCTCGTCGTGAAGTCCACCTCCGGATACTGACTCTTCGTGAGGTCCACATCTGGGTACTGTCCAGTCCTCAAACACTCGGCCTCTGTCAGTGCTGCCCGTCGTCTGTAACCAACACAATGAGGTGCGGGCATAGCCCGTGCAGGGGTGAGTATACGATACTCAGTAGGGACCCCGAGACTGTAACACCCCAAGATTTTACGAAATATATTCTTTTTAATTTCATTAATGTCTTGTGTTGTATGCTACACCAAAAGGAGCTTTCACAACATGCATCCTTGACTTGGCTTGCATTACACGCAAGTGCGACCTTCCATGATAGCGTGTGTTGTACACAATACCAAGTTTCGCTAAACAACGATATGCTATTAAAATATTATTAAAACTAGCCATTATGAATAGTAATAACCACTTTTTGAAATTTTGTAAGTTTTTTTTTATAAAATGGACTTCATTTTTGGATTCGGAATATCAAAATTAGCTTAGGGTGAAATTTTGGTACTTTTCGGATAACTTTCATATTCTGATGAATAGTGAAAATTACTAAATTTTAATTAAAAACAACTTTTTTAATCGAAATAATTAATAGTGATAAATTATTAATTTTAGTGGTTTTAAAGTATATTTAGAATATATTTTTACAATTTAATACAATGTTGGTCATTGGATGTAATTTCACATTTAATCCAGACATAAACAAGTGTCAATCTTTTGATACTTATTATCTCTTAAGAACACGCTATTTGTGTTGACGACGGGAATTAATTTTTAAATTAATTAATGCAACTGATATGTTTTGAATTTGGTAAAATAGAAATCATTTTTGAGTTCATAATATCAAATATATCTTAGGCCTAATTTTTGGTATTTTTCTGGAAACTTTCATTTTTTGATGAATAGTGAAACCATTAAGTGGTAGTTAAAAAAAATTAATTTTTCAGAAAACTTAATTTTACCACTTCTGTGAGTGGAATTTCAAAAATCTGAGAGACACGGTTGATTTCAGTAAGTAAAATGTGGTTCAATGAGATGAAAATAATTTTTGGTGAATAGTAACTTTTTACTTTTTTTTACCACAGTTAAAAGTAAATAGGGTAGTTAAGGGTAAAAATGATATTATTATTACCCTAACACATGTCCTAATTATATTGGATAAGATTAATTCGACCAAAAACAACCTTAGGAATAAAATATGACCATTTAGGCCCACTTGGATTAGATTAGGACATTTATTATTATTTAATTCAAATAAGAGTTAAAAGAGTTAAAATCAAAGTTTATTTACTAAAACATTTTCAATATAGGGTTATACATAAGATAAATTCGATTGTAAATATTCATTAGAAAGATAATAATATTTAATACATAATGATATTTTATTTATAATTTTTATACATTAAATAAATTATTTTATTTATGACACAATGTTGATGCCGTAATTACCATAATAGTGAAAAATTAGAATAATTGATATTATAAATACCCAAATAAATATAATTTCAGACTTTTTATGAATTAAACTAATTTTCTAGGTTAATATGGCATATTAGGATTGCTTTAATTAACTTTGGTCTAAGTAATCATTCTTTTATAAGTTTCACAAAAATCAACTATTGAATAGTGTCAAAATTGACATAAAATAATTTTTAAAACAAATATTATATTATTGATTGTTATTTTATTCCTAAAAATCTAAGGTTCGGCCAGGATTCTTATATAATGATAGGTTTATCATTAATGGACCACTTGGGGGTCTCTTTGATGTATATGGTATGTTTATTAACTATATAATATAAAAATACAAAGTGTCATGGTAAATGTCAATCTAATTAACTAAGAGTTAAAACTAAAAGATAAGGTTAGTATAATGACCTAAACTTGTATAAATTCTATTGGATGAGAGTATTTCGACCCATCCCCACCTTAGATTCTAAATAAATTAATTTGAAGCTATTTAAAACCGAATTTGGCTTTATAATAAAATAATATTTTTAGTTATTCCAAAGGTGCCCCTCTCCTCCCTTATAAAAGGCACCTCCTCCCCCTCTTCCTCACACCACTTTGAGCCTTCAAGCTCGGCCAACCCCTGCCCATTTCACTTCCCCACTTCCCTAGAAACATCCTAGAGGTCCTGGTATTCTTAAAAAACCAATTTTAGTGCCCTAAGAAGAGGACTCAAAGAGCCGCTTCAAAGAAGAGGTAATGTCCGTTACCGATTCTTTCAACTTTATTTCTTCTTCCACTTCTTCTTCTTCTTAGGTTGTTTCATTATGATGTAATAACATAAGTATCACTCATATACTTATATGTTATTATAAGTATAAAACAACCCTATTTCACCATCTATCCATCCTACGGAAAACGAAATCACCGCGCGTGCGTACGTACGGAATACCGTCTCCACGCCGTGGTGTAATCTATTTTCCACCACCACCTTACTTGGATGGGTATAATGGTGTAAATAATAACTATATATGATTATTTTAAAGTGATATTGATTCTTAAATAGTATACATAAACTCCAATACAGTCCCAAGATCATGAGAACGATATCATCACTCGTGCGTACGTACGGACTACCGTCTCCACGACGCGATGAGATTCATTCTCCATGTTAACCATTCATGAATGATTATAAAGTATATATAATAAGTAATCATGAAATATATGACATAATAATGATACTGGATTTATGTGTATATATATGTATGTCATCTACTTAATTCCATTCAACTCAATAAGGAAACGAAAACAGCGTTCATGCGTACGTACGGCCTACCGTCTCCCTGAACGGTGTATTTCTTTCCATTTACTGATTTATTATATATATGTATATTCAGAATATTTATTATATATAAATCATGTTTTATATTCTGGAATTAATTAATCATGATCTAAGTAATCATATGAATAATTACAAGTCAAAACACGGACGACAAATGAAACAATTTTACCCAAAATGCTCTTTAACATGGAATTTACAAAAGAACGGGTAATATAACGTCATCAGTGAACCATATATGATATCATAAAAATGAGTATGATTCTGGAATAAGTCAATTACATTATTTAAATCATTATACAGGAGGTTCAGACACTTACGAAGCAAATCAGACCTAAGGTAAGGGAAATATCACAATCTCATTTTTATCCGAGATTATTTATACTTTGGAATTTACTGGGGTGTATTTTATCATCCACATCCATGTTTCCTCAATATGTAATATTTATATCCTTCTACAATAGTTTATATCCAATTTTACCCTTCAGTGAGTTTTTAGTAAAAGATATGAAAGGAATATTTTTTCGTTTTTCGTACGAGGTACTTTTTGACTTTTCCGACAAAAGTACGAGAAGAATGTTATTTTAACTTATACAGCATGAATGGATTTTAAAAAAAATATTTCCAAGAATCTTCCATTACAAGTTTTCACGTTTATTTTTAATCAACTTCTTTTAGTTTAAAATTGTATGACATGTTATGAAAGGAAAAATGTTTTTGAAGTAAAAAGGATATTTTCATCAAGAATGGAGTTCAAGAGTTTTATCAAAATCATTTTCCATCAAAGATAATAAAGGGTTATATCTCTATCCCAATTATTACATTGATTTGATTATGTTGTGATGGAAATATTTTTATGAATTCATTTATCTTATATGAATTGTTTTACGATGTCCCAATGTTTAAGATTCCCATTTTTATTACATGGGTTATGCAATGATGTATGATTTATGATTTTGTGGCACACATAAAAATGGTATCATTATGAGATGGGTGGTACCTATATCTCCCTCCAATTCATTGGGTAAATATTTTATATCTCATGAGATAGGTATGGCTAGAACGGAAAGTTAATCTGGTTCAGTGTTATAGGACTGAAACGAGGAGTGAACTCGATTCAGAATGGGACTTTGTCCACTAAGATGGTCTTGGCAGTAATGCCTTGGATACTATGGAAATCATTACATGTGATTAATGGATGCCACAATTACATGTTTTATTCCCATTCTATTTTATCATGGTTTATGTTCCATTATGATCTATGCCTTATGTACTTCCATGTTTTATGTCGTTGCTCAAGATTTTAATGTTTAAACATTATGTTCATGTTTTTAAGTTCCAATGTATATGGTATGTTTTATTTTATCCATTATTACCCTTATTGAGCATTTGAGATCACCCTTTTTATGTTTTATTTTCCCCTAGGATCAAAAGAAAGTTTTTAGGTCCGGAAACAAAAAGTGGAAGATCTTTGTGGGAGATGTTGAAGATCTTTCACCCCGATTAGAAGATTACGTTCCATGTTTCCAAAGACACTAAACTTTTACGGTCCTTGTGTGTCTGTTTTTGTTATGTATTATGTATTCCACAAAATTAATGTAATGTCCATGTACATCAAGCTTCGGGTCTCTACAGTTGGTATCAGAGGAAATGTTTAGTCAACCTTTGGAAACTAGGATGTGAAAACGTTAGTGTGATCCCTAGGGATATTTCTAAGGCATGTCTATGGATGTCCCTAAGGATAAGTATACGTATAGGATATAGTCCTATAACTATGGTAACGATCTTAGAATTTAACCTAAGATGTTAGATATTTAAGGTAATCCCCCTTTATTATATTGTTTTCCCTAGTGTGATTTTTACCTCTCACACTATTCTTTTTGGGATTTAGACGATGGATGGAACCCGAAGGAAACGTGTTGATCAATGTAATGGACAATGAAATGATTGTCCTCCTGAACAAACAAATGTTATGGGAGATGGAGTGAAAAATCTTATTTCTATACTTACACAAGCTATGAATCATTCTGGGCTTCCAAATGAGCAGAGAAGGGAACAATATTCTATTGAGTCCTTCATGATGCAACGTCCACCTTATTTCAGTGGGCCTTCTGATCCACATGTTGCTGAACAATGGATCAGTACTACTGAAAAGATATTTTTAGTTCTTCAATGTTCTGAACATGATAAAGTCATCTTAGCAGTATATCATTTGGAAGGTGAAGCTGATCAATGGTGGAATCTTATCAAGAATACAAGGCCAAGAGATGAAATTGAGTCCATGGATTGGAATGAGTTCAAGAAATTATTTTTCAATAAATACTTCCCTCGTATTCTTCGAACAAAGATGGAGAATGAGTTTCTTGAACTAAAGCAAAAGGATGATGAATCTGGTGGTATATACAAAGAGAATTTTACAAGGTTTTCTAGGTATGCATCTGGATTTATCATCCAACCTGAAAGTAATGTTGATCGATTCTTCAGTGGATTAAAACCAAATCTTCAAAGGGCATTAGATATAAGAGACTTCAGTAGCCATGAATAAATTGTGTGTTGTGCTATAAAGGTAGAAATGGAAGTTGGTGTTACTTATCCATCTTATATTTTTGACAAGAAACGAAAGATGGAGAGTTCAAGGAGAAATCTCAGAATAATGGTGAAAAGAAGATGAATGTTTCCCTATGCTCAAAGTGTGGAAAGAAGCATGGTGGAGATTGTCTTAAAGGGACAAGTAAATTTTTCAAATGTGGAAAAGAATGTCATCGATCATTTGAATGCCGCAGTGATGGGAAGAAGATGACTACTAATGTAAACAAAGGAAGGGATACACAGAATGAAGCTACTACACTTCAATGCTTCAAGTGCAAGGAAATGGGGCATTATGCTAATAAATTCCCTAATAAAAGGGTTAGTGATGATCGACATGAGCAACCACTTAAGGAAAAGGACAAAGGGAAGTCACATGCGATCACTATTGGCGATGTTGAATATAACAACAATGTGGTGGAATGATTAAGTGTTTATGTAATGGGATTCCAAAATAATGTTGTATATAGTATCATGGAATATTGGAATATTTATGTATTGGTAAATTGTGGTTTTCAATGGTACCGGTAACCATGGAATGTGATTGAGATATTTTTGGAAAAAAAGATGATATGCGCATAATGAAACTAAACGAGAAAATGAAATGTTTGACCGTATTCATGAGGTCATGACTGATATAAGGAGAAGGTTATATCATGGTTTGAGTATATAGAAATTTTGGATTTTGGTATGTGGAAAGAGTTAACTTATGACTGCATTCATGATTTCACTAAGGTTCAATGGGTATTCATTTTTCAAGAGAATACATGATTTAGGTATTCACATGTTTGTAATTTGACCAACAAGACATATCTTATGATATATGGGGATCAACGATGGTATTAAATATCTGGTAATCATTTTCACTATATTATGAGAGTGGACTGCAGTATTATGGATAAGCCTAAAGATTGGAATGGATTATGTTGGACATAAGTTAGTATTGTTTAAGGATAGAATTTTTTTCGATATTATTGTTGGTATGTTATAGTAATATAGTTTTAGAAAAAGGACAACCTGCAGGACGGGCGACAGCCCATCGCGTCGGACAAGGCTGTGGGAATTGAACCCACAACCGAAATGCGACTGGCCTTTATCACCTACCACTGGCCTACAAGAAGTCCCAGGTTAGTAGAAACTAGTTTTATTTTATTAAGAGGTATGATATATGAAGTATAAGTTCATTTTTGGAACCATATACAATTAATCTAACCATAAGATGGACTTATAACTTTTGCTAACCTTTTGTTTGAAAGAGATGGAATGACCCATCATTCTATCAAATGATCTGCTAACACATCACGAATAACAAATTCAACTTCATTTCTTTAAGGGATGAAGTGGAAATTGTTCAATTCATTAAAAACAGTGAGATTATACCAAAATCATGTAAGTATTTATTTTAATTCATCAAATTTAGGGAAATGATCTTGAAAACCAAAAATGTTGTCCTAGTTCCCTTATATCCGATGAATCAGATGGTACCTTATATCATCACAAATCTATAGCTTTGTGATTGTTGGTTTTTTCATAGCCATGTTCTCTACCACTCTCCATCAGAACCTGATGGTTAGATTTTTCTTCCATATCCATATTTTCACCTATGTTCTCCTACGTGGAAACCCAGTGATGAGTTAATTTGGGTAACCGTTACATTTCATACTTTAGTTTTTAATGCCATGTTTTGGTATTTCTTTTTATGATGTGGGTTTCTATTAAAGAAACTTTTGTGTAGTAAACCATTTATAACCCCGATGCATTTCGAGGGCAAAATTCATTTTAAGGGGGTAGAATGTAACACCCCAAGATTTTACGAAAAATATTCTTTTTAATTTCATTAATGTCTTGTGTTGTATGCTACAAATAAATGAGCTTTCACAACATGCATCCCTGACTTGGCTTGCATTACACGCAAGCGCGACCTTCCATGATATCGTCTGTTTTACACAATACCAAGTTTCGCTAAACAACGATATGCTATTAAAATATTATTAAAACTAGCCGTTATGAATAGTAATAACCACTTTTTGAAATTTTGTAAATTCATTTTTTTTAAATGGACTTCATTTTTGGATTCGGAATATCGAAATTAGCTTAGGGTGAAATTTTGGTACTTTTCAGATAACTTTCATATTCTGATGAATAGTGAAAATTACTAAATTTTAATTAAAAAGAACTTTTTTAATCGAAATAATTAATAGTGATAAATTATTAATTTTAGTGGTTTTAAAGTATATTTAGAATATATTTTTACAATTTAATACAATATTGGTCATTGGATGTAATTTCACATTTAAACCAGACATAAACAAGTGTCAATCTTTTGATAGTTATTATCTCTTAAGAACACGCTATTTGTGTTGACGACGAGAATTAATTTTTAAATTAATTAATGAAACTGATATGTTTTGAATTTGGTAAAATAGACATCATTTTTGAGTTCATAATATCAAATATAGCTTAGGCATAATTTTTGGAATTTTTCTGGAAACTTTCATTTTTTGATGAATAGTGAAACCACTAAGTGGTAGTTAAAAAAATGATTTTTTCATAAAACTTAATTTTACCGCTTCTGTGAGTGGAATTTCAAAAATCCAAGAGACATGGTTGATGTCAGTAAGTAAAATGTGGTTCAATGAGATGAAAATAATTTTTGGTGAATAGTAACTCTTTACTTTTTTTTACCACGGTTTAAAGTAAATAGGGTAATTAAGGGTAAAAATGATATTATTATTACCCTAACACATGTCCTAATTCGATTGGATAAGATTAATTCGACCAAAAACAACCTTAGGAATAAAATATGACCATTTAGGCCCACATGGATTAGATTAGGATATTTATTATTATTTAATTCAAAGAAGAGTTAAAAGAGTTAAAATCAAAGTGTATTTACTAAAACATTTTTAATATAAGGTTATAAAAAAGATATATTCGATTTTAAATATTCATTATAAAGATAATACGATTTCCTACATAATGATATTTTATTTATAATTTTTATACATTAAATAAATTAATTTATTTATGACAAAATAAAGATGCAGTAATTAACATAATAGTGAAAAATTAGAATAATTGATATTATAAATACCCAAATAAATATAATTTCAGACTTTTTATGAATTAAACTAATTTTATAGGTTAATATGGAATGTTAGGATTGATTTAATTAACTTTGGTCTAAGTAATCATTCTGTTATGAGTTTCACAAAAATCAACTATTGAATAGTGTCAAAATTGACATAAAATAATTTTTTAAACAAATATTATATTATTGATTGTTATTTTATTCCAAAAAATCTAAGGTTCGGCAAAGATTCTTATATAATGATAGGTGTATCATTAATGGACCACTTGGGGGTCTATTGGATGTATATGGTATGTTTATTAACTATATAATATAAAAATACAAAGTGTCATGGTAAATGTCAATCTAATTAACTAAGAGTTAAAACTAAAAGATAAGGTTAGTATAATGACCTAAACTAGTCTAAATTCTATTGGATGAGAGTATTTTGACCCATACCCACCTTAGCTTCGAAATAAATCAATTTGGAGCTATTTAAAACCAAATTTGGCTTTATAATAAAATAATATTTGTAGTTATTCTAAAGGTGCCCCTCTCCTCCCTTATAAAAGGGCACCTCCTCCTCCTCTTCTTCACACCACTTTGAGCCCTCAAGCTCGTCCAAACCCTGCCCATTTCACTTCCGCACTTCTCTAGAAACATCCTAGAGGTCCTGGTCTTCTTCAAAGACAAATATTAGTGCCCTACGAAGAGGACTCAAAGAGCCGCTTCAAAGAAGAGGTAATGTCCGTTACCGATTCTTTGAACTTTATTTCTTCTTCCACATCTTCTTCTTAGGTTGTTTCATTATGAAGTAAGAACATCAGTATCACTCATATACTGATATGTTATTATAATTATGAACCAACCCTATTTCACCATCTATCCATCCTACGGAAAACGAAATCACCGCGTGTGCGTACGTACGGAATACCGTCTCCACGCCGTGGTGTAATCTATTTTCCACCACCACCTTACTTGGATGGGTATAATGGTGTAAATAATAACTATATATTATTATTTTAAAGTGATATTGATTCTGAAATAGTATACATACACTCCAATACAGTCCCACGATCATGAGAATGATATCATCGCTTGTGCATACGTACGGACTACCGTCTCCAGGACGAGATGAGATTCATTCTCCACATTAACCATTCATGAATGATTATAAAGTATATATAATAAGTAATCATGAAATATATGACATAATAATGATACTGGATTTATGTGTATATATATAGGTATGTCATCTACTTAATTACATTCAACTCAATAAGGAAACGAAAACAGTGTTCATGCGTACGTACGGCCTACCGTCACCATGAACAGTGTATTTCATTCCATTTACTGATTTATTATATATATGTATATTCTGAATATATATTATATATAAATCTTGTTTTATATTCTGGAATTAAGTAATCATGATCTAAGTAATCATATGAATAATTACAAGTCAAAACACGGACGACAAATGAAACAATTTTACCCAAAACGCTCTTTAACATGGAATTTACAAAAGAACGGGTAATATAAAGTCATAAGTGAACCATATATGATATCATAACAATGATTATGACTATGGAATAAGTCAATGACATTATTTAAATCATTATATAGGAGGTTCGGACACTTACGAAGCAAATCTGACCTAAGGTAAGGGAAATATCACAATCTCATTTTTATCCGAGATTGTTTATAATTTGGAATTTAATGGGGTGTATTTTATCATCCACATCCATGTTTCCTCAATATGTAATATTTATATCCTTCTAAAATAGTTTACATCCAATTTTACCCTTCGGTGAGTTTTTAGTAAAATACATGAAAGTAATCTTTTGTCGTTTTTCGTACGAGGTACTTTTTGACATTTCCGACAAAAGTACGAGAAGAATGATTTTTTAACTTATACGACATGAATGGATTTTAAAAAAAATATTTCCAAGAATATTTCTTTACAAATTTTCACGTTTATTTTTAATAAACTTATTTTAGTTTAAAATTGTATGACATGTTAAGAAAGGAAAAATGTTTTTGAAGTAAAAAAAGGATATTTTCCACAAGAATGGAGTTCAAGAGTTTTATCAAAATCATTTTCCATCTAAGATAATAAAGGGTTCTGTCTCTATCCCTATTATTACATTGATTTGATTATGTTGTGATGGAAATATTTTTATGAATTCCTTTATCTTATATGAACGGTTTTATGATGTCCCGATGTTTAAGATTCCCATTTTTATTACATGGGTTATGCAATGATGTATGAGTTATGATTTTGTGGCACACATAAGAATGGTATCATTATGAGATGGGTGGGACCTATATCTCCCTCCAATGAATTGGGTAAAGATTTTATATCTCATGAGATAGACATGGCTGGAACGGTAAGTTAATCTGGTTCAGTGTTACAGGACTGAAACGAGGAGTGAACTCAATTCAGAATGGGACTTTGTCCACTAAGATGGTCTTGGGAGCAATGCCTTGGCTACTATGGAAATCATTACATGTGCTTAATGGATGCCATAATTACATGTTTTATTCCCATGCTATTTTATCATGGTTTATGTTCCATTATGATCTATTCCTTATGTACTTCCATGTTTTATGTCGTTGCTCAAGATTTTAATGTTTAAACATTATGTTCGTGTTTTTAAGTTCCAATGTATATGGTATGTTTTATTTTATCCATGCTTACCCTTACTATGCATTTGAGCTCACCCTTTTTATGTTTTATTTTCCCCCAGGATCAAAAGAAAGGTTTTAGGTCAGGAAACAAAAGGTGGAAGATCTTTATGGGAGATGTTGAAAATATTTCACCCCGATTAGAAGATTACCTTCCATGTTTCCAAAGACACTAAACTATTATGGTCCTTGTGTGTCTGTTTTTGTTATGTATTAAGTATTCCGAAAAAGTAATGTAATGTCCATTTACATAAAGCTTAGGGTCTCTACAGAGACCCTCAAGGTCTCACTAAATCCAAAAAGGATAACCATAAAGAAGGATCTCAATAGATAACCCTTACTTAGGTAGAAGCCCAAACTTAGAACTAAGTTATCATGTAACCCATCTCAATCATGAGGAAACACAAAGGTTATGAAATCAATGGACATACACTACCTAGGTATATGCTCATATATATACCAAAGTTATCAAGTGACCCATCTCAATCATGACATAAACACAAAGGTCATAGACTCAGCTCAAACCATGATTTTCACTATCGAAACTGAAACTACTGAAGAGCTCCGTCTCTGAAGAGTACAGTGATCCTGTCACGACTCCGAGGTACTACTCACTATCCTAAGACTGCTGAGGTACTCCTCCTGTCGAGTACCGCAGGTCAGCCACCCAAACACAGCAGTGCTTCCCATTGGGGTCTGCCACCCAAACACAGTAGTGAACCCCCCCCTAATAGCCTGCAGAGGTACTCCTTCTTTTGAGTACTGCAGGTATGCACCCAAACACAGTAGTTCTCCATTTTCCATGGGTCTGCACCCAAACATAGTAGTGCTCCGTCCACTGGGCTAGTCGACTCACTCAAAGTCGAGTCGGTCAAGAAATCGTTAGGTCTCAGCCAGCTACACGGTTTCCATACTCTATACGCTCGTCTCAGGGAGGGTCCGCTCCACGAGCTACAGGTCGATACATCAAGTATCTCAAAGTCCCATGAAGAAGTATCTCAAAGGACTGCCTCGCCATAGGGGTATCAACGCAACAGACGGCGCGTCAAACGGATGCTCGCTCTCTGAGTTATTAGCCTTTTCATCCCAGGGGCCCGGTTGGTTTCATGTATGAACCAACCCAACCGTATCTCAACTGTACCGCAAAGTCACATAGGGTTTACTCATAGGGACTGTTTCTCGACGTTATCACTAACACCGTTGACGGTTCGTCAAACGGACGTCCGGTCTGAAAGTTATCGGCTTTTCTGTTCGAGGGGCCCGGTTTGATTTTCGGTACAATCCAACCCGGCCGTACTCCAACTACATCCAAACCTCAGGTGAATTATGCCAAAATTTCTGTCTCATCAATAAGAATCCAACAAAGTCGACGGCACGTCAATCGGACGTCCGGAACTCAAGTTATAAGCGTTTCCGCTCCGCGGGCCCGGTTGGTTTCGGATTCGAACCAACCCTGACATACCCAAAATCCTCCAAAACCTTGATTGTAATATACCTAAACGACCGTCTCGATCCATGTATCATATCGCAACTGACAGTGCATCAATCGGACGTCCGTAGCCCATGTTATGGGCGTTTGAACAAAACTGCCCGAAAATAGGGGGTTCGGGCCCGGTCCGACCCAGCCCGATACCCCCTAGGTCGGCCCGAACCGGGTCTAGGTCCAGCCCAATAGGGCGCATCCCGGCACGGTGGGCATGGCCCGGCCCGGCCGGCGCGGCCCGGCCCGCATTTCCAGCGTGGAGCGGGGGTTCCAAACCCCCCGCCGGTTGAGCGAAACTGGCGCGGCATAAGCCGCGCCGCCCAATCCGGAATGGCTTTAGTCATTTCGGTTCTCCCTCTACTGCCGTGGCTCAGCCGCAGCGGTTTGCTCTGGCAGCGTGCCGCCGCCGCCTTCTGTGGACCACCGGACACGCTCCGGTGGTCCGTTTCGCCTTTCGTCTTCGCCAATGGTCCTCCCGGGACCCTATCTTCACTGTGAATGGTTTCAAACACCATTACAGCCTGCTTTGTCACCGCCCATCGATCTGCACTCCAATAAACAAACTGTGGAGTCTTCGAATTGCCTCTATGGCCCGGACTCCGACCACGGTTTTGTTCAACCTCAACGGGGCGGTGCGACGGCGCCACGCTTCTTCTCCGTGTTCCTCCTTGTTTCCGCGTGGTGTCGTTGCACCGCGCTACCTTTGTTCGTGCCGCGACAAACACAACATCAAGGGGGAGGACAGTCGGCCGTGTTCGTGTGGTCCGGCCCCCTCTCGTTAATCTGATATCATGCGGCTAATAAATTTACGTTGGACGACAAAGAACATTTATGAACAAAAAAACCCCTACAGTTTTTCCGACAATCAAGAATTCCCAACCTGCAAACATATTCTTTCACGGATCAACTAAATATTTAGTTGATCCAAGTTCTTTGTTTTAGAAGGAAATAAACATGGGTTAATTAACATTTACAAATTAATTCCCTACCTCGTGATGTGATCCCTCGAGGGATCTGCATAGAGGTAGCATCGTTCGTTGATGTCGGAAGGTGACATCGTTGTTTGCGGTTTTCCCACGGTGGTGTCTCCTCCTTTGATGGAGATCCGGGAAGTGTTCTTTGTCGAAGGTCTTGGAAGGCCCGACGTCGCTAAAGTGTACCAAAAGATGTGAAGCCTCCCCTATTGTCACAGAGAAGGAAGAAAGGGGTACGTCGCTGCTCTTTTTGGAGCCTGTGTTCTTTGATTTGAAGTGTCGTTCTTCATTGAGAAGGCATCATTCTTCAATGAAGAGGAATTATCTTCTTCTCCCTCTTCTCATAAGAACTCTCTCCAAATTCTCCAACACAAAGTGTGTCCCAAAATAAAATAA
This sequence comes from Viscum album, assembly GCA_963277665.1. Classification (NCBI taxonomy): domain Eukaryota; kingdom Viridiplantae; phylum Streptophyta; class Magnoliopsida; order Santalales; family Viscaceae; genus Viscum; species Viscum album. Next base: position 325,247,034 of record OY728132.1, read on the forward strand.
TGGCTCACCAATTATTTTATTAACACATTCCATTTGAAATTCAAAACTCAAACACTTAATTAATTAATTGAGGAGACTCAATAAATTAATTAAGGTGTGTGTTGGATTAAAAGAATTAAGAGGGAGAGAGTAAAGGGGAAAAGTTACACAAATTAAGAGGAGGTTACCAATTAATTCAAGAGGTGAGTTAGCAAGAATTTATTAAAGAGAGGAGGATGTGAAAAGTCACATTTAAAAGCAAGGGAGTTTAAGGGGGTTATAAGAAATTCAAGGGGTTATGGTCTCGTGTGGGCCCCACCACAGTAAACTCTCCCATGGGAGGTTAGGTGGGTGTGGGACCCACCTCCCACATATTCACACATGGGATGTTGGGTGGCTGTGGACCCTACCAACAACTTTCCATGGTAGAATTTAACATCCTTGATTATCAAAAATAAAATTGTACATAATTTTATTTATTTCTTCCTTAAACCGCAAATTTTAACTTCTTCCCACGAACAAACGCACCTATGGTAAAAGTGCCAATAAGAAAAAACTGGTGCTACAAGTTCATCAGTGCCCTCATATTTCAATTCCGAGCACCGGTTCAAAAGTTAGGAAAACCCGCTCGTTCGTTCACTGAACGTACCCGAGCTAAATTTTGGAAATTGATTCCGGGCACACCGGGCCTCGGAATCAGCTGCCGTTAGAAACTGCGTTCTTGTAAAATCCCAAAGAAATTAAGAAAAAAATTCCCTTGAAATTTCCGAGTCTTTACGTTACTCCCACCTCAAGGACTAACGTCCCCATAAATCTTTAACACAATCTAGGGATACAAAAGAGGTACTGAGCACGCATCTGAGCCTTCCGCTCCCATGTGCTCACCTGGAGGTTCCCGTACTGCCTACGAAAGCGCACAAGAGGAAATGACCGTCCTCATAGGAAACGCTCATGTCGATCCTCAACCTCTACTAGAACCCTGCAAAAGTCACCCAATCGCCAACGTTCAGCTCCCCATCGTGAATGATATGTGAAGGATCATGCACGTATCTCCTCACCTGAGATACGTGGATGACATCATGAACCTGGTGCAAATGAGGTGGAGAGGTCAAGTTGTAAACCACCTCGCCTACCCTGTTGAGGACCTAGAAAGGTCCATTGAACCTCGGAGATAACATGTCGCATCGACCACATCTCTGTTAACCTCATCTAGGTAAGACCCGTATAAGGACGTGATCGCCATCCTCGAACTCTAGAGGCCTCTATTTCCTGATTAGAACTGAAACACAAAACTCCTGCTAACACGAGGCTAAGGTTGGTTGACCCAAGAGTGATCAGCCAAACCCTCCTTTGCATGAGTTTATCCTGTGCTGCCTGGGGTTTCCTTTTCGTCGACCAAGGAGAAGCCATCCCGACGTTGTAGTTAGACCACAACCTTTTTGCCTAATACAGTCAATCTGAGCATGAACTTTGAATCCAATCCATACCGAGACCAACTTTCTAAGGCCTCGACACTGCCACCGAGAGATTCCAACCGAAACTCTCGCCTCGAGGGTCATACCACAATGTCAGTGTATGTGTGATTATCGAGTCTCCTCCCAAGGTATTTCCAGACGTGAGGGTCAAGTCTACGTCTTACCGAAAACTCTAGGTTTGGGACAAGATTCGTGGAAGGAAGGAATGATTCATATCAACGTCAGTTACTACGGATGCTATTAGTGGACACAGACTATCTCTTGAATCATTTTTAGAGCCATTGGGTCACACTCCTTGACTGAATGCAGCCGCACTCTTCCCCTTCCCTCCATCTCCCTGAGCCAGGCGGGGAAAATTAAGGCGGGTGGTTGTAGCATGTTGAAATGTACACCACCTCATGCTTCTCTCCTAGCTCTGCCCCCACATCTACTGCTTCGCAGACTGATCTCTCCTTAATGATTCCTCTTCATGGAACATTTAACACGCCCGAGTCTCTAAGACTAGCACTGGTTTCCTGTTTCTTACTACACTGTCTATTCTTCATCTACTCCTGGATGATCTTCACCTTCTTTTCCTATGATCTATAAGAGCTATTGAGATTTCTACTTTTCCAAAAAGAGAAACGTTGTATCATCCCCTGGATGAACCACACCCATTTCCTAATACAGTCAATCCTAACATGAATGATGCATTCATGCCATGAATGACGTCGTAAGGCCTCGACGTTACTACCAAGAGATCCAACGATCACTCTAGCCTTCAAGGGTCGAGTCACACTATCGACATCAGTGTGAGGTCACTGGGTATCCTCTAGTAGAAATCTTGAATGTGAGGGTCAAGTCAAAAGATTTAACCAGGACCTCTCAGTATCAACCAAACAAAAGGACAGGAAAGGAAAAATCACAAAGATAAGTGTCTTTTATTATAGCAGCCAATAGTACAAAGACACAAATACAAGAGCAACATGGAACTAGAAGCACTAAGAATAAAAAGTAATCCACTAGTTCCTCTCATGTCCACCTACTTCCGGAGCTCTACTGCCTTGTCCACTGCTCGACTGTTGCTCAAGCACCCACTGATGCTTCTGTCTCGGTGGCTCCTCCAATTCCTGTGGATCAATGTGTGGGGAGTCGGATAGTCACGTGTCATGTGACCCTTCCTGACGCAGGAGAAACACTGTCCATTTCTAGCATGCCTGGCTCTAACTCCACCCCGGGTGCCCCGCACTACCGATCCTATAACCCGAGATCGCCCATCTACTGGTCTGGTCCTCTTGGACCCCTGCATCATCTGTCTACTACCTACAGATGACTCGTCTACTGATGGAAAATCATGTGGAAAAGGTAGCAGCTTCTAAACACGCTTGGGTTGTAGAGCCACTGGTACAAACTCCACCCTGAAAATGGTCTCTAAGTCTCCTCATGTGAAGGTCATCTCATCGCAAAAGTGGAACAAGTGGATCCACCATCTCTCAGCTACTTCCCAAAGGAGGCTGGCATCAAAGATCACCATGAAGTCTGCTGAAGTACCCACTATCCTGAAAACTATCACCACAGCCTCTAGCCAATCCTCAGCCGCCTGTGGGTCCGTCTCTCCCCAGAACCTGGGTGACCTCTGGGGTTAGAACTCGTGCAGCGTGCTCAAGCGGCGTGCATCGCCTGCTGCTGGGGCTGGTGGCATCGGTGGCCCAACGTATGGTAGTACTGCTGGTGCCTCCACTGGTGCCTCAACTATAAGAGGTCCATGTACCGAAGCCTCGTCGCTCGTTAGGCTGTCAGTAGGTACATCTCTCAGAGCTCCAGCTGGTCGTCCGTGATAAGGCATCGTGAAAGAAATAGACGTGACTTGGTCAATCATTTAAACCTGGTGAGCTGACCTGGTTTGAGCTGTTTTAAGGGAAAAACTTTGAAAACACACATGCAATTAATGTTTTCGTGCATTGAGTCAGAAATCAGACATCAGGGTCCTGGTGTATGGATAATTCAGCCGCCCGCACCAACACTGGACTCCCTGAACTGAAGACCACACTCGATACCCTTAACACTATTGCTTCACAGAAAGAAAAAATCAGAGTTATAAGTTCTGCGGTAGAACCGAATCCTCTGATACAAAATTGTCACGACCCGTCCTCGGGGACCGTGCGGTGACTACCCCAACCCCATCTTCCATAGGCCAGGGGCTGACGACTAGAACGAAAGGCATAAATCTCGATAAAAAGGGAAGGAATTTCCTTTATAAAAGTAAACAAACACCACCGAGTACAAGCAGAAGTAATACACTATGTACAAAAATATAATGCTAAAAAGTAAATGGGCCAGAATAAAAACCCAACATAAAGTACAGCTACAACTGAATGAAAGTACAACAGAAAATACAAGCAGCTGGAAGAATAGAAGCAGCTCCTAGGTCATTCACCTCAGATCCTACCTGAACGGCAGGTACAGATAGCGCAGCTCCTGGATCGTCCACCACGGATCCTACCTGAAGGGTAGGTACAGATAGCCTCCACAACGCCCTCGCCCGTCAACCTCCTTCGAGTACCGTCTTGTCGTGAAGTCCACTTACGGATACAGACTCATCGTGGGGTCCACCTCCGGGTACCATCTAGTCCTCGAACACTTGGCCTCTGTCAGCGATGCCCGTCGTCTGCAACCAACACAACGAGGTGCAGGCAAAGCTTGTGCAGAGGTGAGTATACAATACTCAGTGGGGACCCCGAGACCCTCAAGGTCTCACTAAATCTAACAAGGATAACCACAAATAAGGATCTCAATAGATAACCCTTACTTAGGTATAAGCCCATACTTATACCTAACTTATCAAGTAACCCATCTCAATCATGAGGAAGCACAAAGGATATGAAATCAACAGACAACCACTACCTAGGTATATGCCCATACATATACCTCAGTTATCAAGTGACCCATCTCAATCATGAGGTAAACACAAAGGTCATAGACTCAGCTCAAACCAGGATTTTCACTATCGAAACCGTAACTACTGAAGAGCTCCGTCTCTGACGAGTATAATGATCCTGTCACGACTCCGAGGTACAGCTCACTAAACTAAGACTGTTGGGATACTCTACTTTTCATGTACCGCGGGTCAGCCACCCAAACACAGTAGTTCTTATCGCCGGGGTCTTCCACACAAACACAGTAGTGCACCCCCCCTAATAGCCTGTAGAGGTACTCCTTCTGTTGAGTACTGTGGGTCTGCACCCAAACACAGTAGTGCTCCATCCGCCATGGGTCTACACCCAAACATAGTAGTGCTTCGTCCACTGGTCTAGTCGACTCACTCCAAGTCGAGTTGGTCAAGTAGTCGTCAAGTCTCAGCCGGCTACACGGTCTACGTACTCCATAAGCTTGTCTCTGGGAGGGTTCGCTCCACGAGATATAGGTCAATACTCCAAGTATCTCAAAGTCCCATGAAGATGTATCTGAAAGTACCGCCTCATCATAGGGGTCACAATGCAACAGACGGCGCGTCAATCGGACGCCCGGTCTGTGAGTTATTAGCCTTTTCGTCCCAGGGGCCCTGTTCGTTTTGTGTACGAACCAACCCGAACTTATCTCAACTATACCCCGAACTCACATATGGTATATTCATATGGACTGTTTCTCGACGTGATCACCAACGCCACTGACGGTTCATCAAACGGACGTCCGGTCTGAAAGTTATCGGCATTTCCGTTCCAGGGGCCCTGTTGGATTTCGGGTACAATCCAACCCGGATTTACTCCAACTGCATCCAAACCTCAGGTTAAGTATTCCAGAAGTTCCATCTCATCAAGAGGAATCCAAAAAAGTCAACGACACATCAATCGGATGTCCGGAGCTTAAGTTATAAGCATTTCCGCTCCGCGGGCCCGGTTGGTTTTGGGTTCGAACCAACCCGACCATACACAATGTTCTCCAAAACCTAGAGTGTAATATACCTGAAGGACTGTCACGATCCAAGGATTGTATTGAAACTGACGGTCCGTCGATCTGAGGTATGTAGCCCATGTAATGGGCGTTTAAATGAAACTTCCCGAAAATAGGGGTTTCGGGCCCGGTCCGACCCGTCCCGATACCCCCCTGGGTCGTCCCGAACCGGGTGGACCCGACCCGGGACCGGGTCAGGCCCAATAGGGAGCAGCGCGGCCCATCCTGCGTGGCCTGGCCCGGTGCGGCCGGTCCGCGTGGCCAGCGTGGAGCGGCGGTTACAACCCCCCGCTGGTTGAGCAAAACCGGCACGGCATAAGCCGCGTCGCCCAATCCAGAACCGCTTCAGCCCTTCCGGTTCTCCCTCGACCATCACGGCTTAGCCGTGGCGGTTTGCTCCGGCGGCGCACCGCCGCCACCTCGGTTGACCACCGGACGCGCTCCGGTGGTCCGTTTCACCTTCCGTCTTCGCCAATGGTCCTCCCGGGACCCGATCTTCACTATGAAGGGTTTCAAACGCCATTACGGTCTACTTCGTCGTCGGCCGTTGATCCGAACTCCAATAAACAAACTGCAGAGTCTTAGAATTGCCTCTGCGGACTCGACTCCGACCACGGTTTCGTTCGGCCACAATGGCGTGGCGCGACGGCGCCGCACTTCTTCGCCGTGTTCCTCCTTGTTTCCGCGCGGTGTCGTTGCACCGTGCTACCTTTGTTCGTGCCGCGACAAACAAAAACATCAAGGGGGAGGAGAGTCGGACGTGTTCGTACGGTCTGGCCCCCTCTCTGTAATCTGATATCAAGCGGGTAAGAAATTTATGATGGATGGCAAAGAACATTTATGAACAAAACAGACCCCTACAGTTATTCCCGCAATCAAGAATTCCCAACCCAAAAACACATTCTTTCAAGGATCAGCTTAATATTTAGTTGATCTGCATTCTTTTTTTTAGAAGGAAATAAACATGGGTTCATAAACACTCACAAATTAATTCCCTACCTCGCGATGTGATCCCTTGATGGATCTGTGGAGAGGTAGTGTCATTCGTTGACGTCGGAAGGTGACGTCGTCGTTTGCAGTTTTCCCACGGCGGTGTCTCCTCCTTTGATGGAGATCTGGGAATCCGTATTCGTCGAAGGTCTTGGATGGCCTGATGTCGCCAAAGTGTACCCAATGATGTGACGCCTCCCCTCTTGTCACAGAGAAGGAAGAAAGGGGTACGTCACCGCTCTTTGTGGAGTCGGCGTTCTTTGCTATGAAGCGTCGTTCTTCGTTGAGAAGGCATCATTCTTAAACAAAGAGGAATTATCTTCTTCTCCTTCTTCTCACAAGAACTCTCTCCAAATTCTCCAACACAAAGTGTGTCCCAAAATAAAATAATGGCTAACCAATTATTTTATTAACACATTCCATTTGAAATTCGAAACTCAAACACTTAATTAATTAATTGAGGAGTCTCAATACATTAATTAAGGTTTGTGTTGGCTTAATATAATTAAGCATGAGAGAGTGAAGGGAAGAAGTTACACAAATTAAGAGGAGGTGACCAATTAATTCAAGAGGTGAGTTAGCAAGAATTTATTAAAGAGAGAAGGATGTGAAAAGTCACATTTTAAACCAAGGGAGTTTAAGGGGGTTATAAGAAATTCAAGGGGTTATGGTCTCGTATGGGCCCCACCACACTAAACTCTCCCATGAGAGGTTAGGTGGGTGTGGGCCCCACCTCCCACATCTTCACACATGGGAAGTTGGGTGGTTGTGAACCCTACCAAAAACATCCCATGGTAGAATTTAACTTCCTTGATTATCAAAAATAAAATTGTACACAATTTTATTTATTTCTTCCTTAAACCCCAAAATTTAACTTCTTCCCCCGAACAAACACACCGACGGTAAAAGTCCACATAAGAAAAAGACGGTGCTGCGAGTTCATCGGTACCCTCAGATTTCAATTCCGAGCACCAGTTCAAAAGTTAGAAAAACCCACTCGTTCGTTCACTTAACGTACCCGAGCTAAACTTCGGAAGTTGATTTTGGGCACCCCGGGCCTTGGAATCGGGTGCCGTCAAGAAACTGCGTTCTTGTAAAATCCCAAATAAATTAAGAAAAAAGTTTCCTTGAAATTTCCAGGTCTTTACAAAAATGAACCTCTTGAACACATATTTTAAGAACACTTCATAACCGAGTAGAAAGTCTGAAATTCATCACATCACCTGTGTCATGAATTATACCTTAATCTATCATATCCCATGAAACTTCACCTAATGTAACTATAGTTAATATAGTTATAATACATTTTTGTTTATAAAATCAAGCCACTATAGCCAAAGCACACATTTATGGTAAAAATAAGATGCAACACAAACCGTGCAAGCCTCTACATTATACCTTAGTGTATTACATCCTAGATATTCCTAAACATAATACTATTTCTAATGCAGTAGTGGGGAATAGGGAGAAGTCAATCATTCATTCCCTCACAAACCTATTTGCTCGGAATAACACTCATACCCACAAAATTTGGGTGTCGACTTATTAGAAATTCCACTGGAATTTCATACACTAAATATTTATCACTAGAAGACCATTCTAGTAGAAATATGTCATTGGTAGTAACCCTATGGATGTTTAGTATACGAGAATATGAATGAATATACTTCACCCAAATCACTACGCTGAATCGAATGCTCAATCAATCCCTATTTACTCAAAATCAAACAAAAAATCAAGAAAATAATAATTTAGAGCAATTAAAATAAATATTGGTTTTATGTGGTTTATATTTACATCCTAAATCCATCATAAAAAACATTGTAGCTTTTATTTCATCAAAATTATGATGTACACTCATTATGACTCATAATCCACATATATCACTACATATAATTGTTGTGTAGTACCTAAATAAAGTTTTCTCATCCCATTTATAATGAGGTTCCTACCTAGTCATCTGGTTTCACCGCCTTCTTACAACAATGGTCATCCATCTATTTCTTTGTGTAACCATCGATCCTTTGTTTCTCTCTTTGTCTTGACCAGCAATCATTGGTATAACCCTGATTTTCCATACACCACACTCTTTTAAGGAAATACCTATTAGAGTGATTAAAATATATATAATAATTTTTTTTGGTGATTACAACCTATACAAAAATTTATAGTAAGCTAACTTACATGATGACATCCTTCATAAGTCATAATCTCTTGGAAACCTCACTACCACCTAGATGAAACTTGTTTCTATTTCTCTAACATGAAGGAATAGTCTTTCCTAGTTTTCCCTTAGAATATGTTACTGTAGTTCAAAAAGATTTTTCAAAAACCAAATAATCCTTCACATTAATTGTGATTCAAAGACTTCATAGAATTCTCTAACACTTTTCAATACGTAACCCACTATACTTTTGTTTCATCCAATGCTCCTCTTTGTTCCTCCTCCATTAACCCAATTCCAACTGAGGCATTATGTTTCCTTAGGATCTTCTAAACTAAGGTTTTTGTCAAAATATTTGTTGAATTATATCATTTAAATATATTTTTCAACCCCAGCACACCATATTCAATATTTTTATGGATGTGTTCGTACTTCTAGTAAATGTGATTATTAAATGCATAGAACAGAATATTTTTGGCAAAATATATTGCATTATGAATTCCATGGCAGGGTGATTCACTTTCTTGGATGTTTCCGAGCTCCTCACACAAACATTTCAACAATACCTCTTCCTTTACTACTTCTATTTCTTCCAAAAATTCAAATTAATTTTCATACTGAATAATCACTAATTAGAGGATAGAATAGTTAATTATGGTTCTACCGATGGTAAACAAAAATATTTTTGTGATTTTCATGAATCTGAGTATCCCCAAAAGTCTGCATCAATATACCCTACCAAAAATATTCATCTCTAAATCAATGGGTTGTATATTTCATTCCTTTGAAATATATCATCATTTAATTAACAAATTCTCAATGTTATTTCCCCATATTTAACATGAATCTATTAAAAACTCCCAATGCATGAGAAATATTTTTCCAACTGCAAAACATGTCATACATGAGACTTCGTATTTTCAATGTATACAGAATTATCATCATGTGTTTTGCCTTTTCATTCATTTGTGGAATTTATTCCTTTAATATTTTTATGTGACTAGAAATATGATTTGAAATAGGTTATCATCTGGTCATTGGAAATTTTTATATAATCTTATAAACATGTTATTTTAATGATAGGACCAATCTATGTGCATTCTTATCATGATTAATCCCCATTACTGATATCTTATTTCCTTATTGAGATATTCCATTTCAATATTCTTGGTAAATTCAATCTTTATCTCCTAAATTAGTTGGATTGATAGACCAACCATAAAAGTTTCATTTATATATAGTATTAAAATGATAAAATTTCCATTGTTTTACTCCTTCTAGTAATACAATTGATTAGATTTGATATATTCCGAACCATTATCCTCTGTGAATGAGAAAATTTTGAAGTTCTAATACCATGGTGATTATTCCAACCCATAAATACTTTTCTTGATTTCACCCAACAATTCATGATTCCAATTCCCCAAGAAACAAGTAATTTGTTTTATGTATATTTATTCTTCTAGATACCCACGAAGAAAACTTTTCTTCACATCCATTTTTATATATTTAAACCTCTAAAAGAAACCAAAATAACATTGCTCGATTGGTAGTTTGTTTAACTATCAGAAAAAAATTTCAGATAAATCAATTCCCTACTTTAATTGAAAATCATTAACCACCATGATTTATTTATACCTATTACATCCATTAGTTTCATCTTTCAACTAGAAGAATCACTTATTCTCAAGTTCCCTCTTTCTATGTGTTAGTTGTGAAAACTCCAATGTATTTTTGAAATGTAGTAAATCCAATATATCATTCATAGTCTACTCTCAATCACTAGAATATCTTTGTCTAACCACTTCTTCAGGGATTTATATTTCTCCCACTTCAATCAACAGATTAATGTTCCAGTTGTCTCTATACCCATCTTGCATAGGCTCAACTGTTATTGACCACTAAAATTATATCTATTTCACTACTGTTTCCTGAAATGAACTCACTAGAATTTAATCCTTTGAAACTCTAGATCAATACTCTACAGTTCTTGAGATTTATGATATATCCTCTATTGAACTCACTCTCGAGATTATTTTCCTCCTTCTAAACATTCCTTTAGAACTTTTTAATGATATATTTTCATATTCATTTGAATTATCCTGAATTTTCATGATTTTGGTTTCTTCCTTCAAGTCAAATTGAATTGAATTTTATTTTTGACCTAAATATCATTTTACATTAATTTGTTTTAATTTAAAAAGATCTGATAAAAATGATAGCATCATTATTTTGGATGAATTTATTTTTATCATCATCACATATTTCAAACCCAAAATCTTCATCACAATAGCCTATGAAGAAGAATGTGTGATATTTAGAATCAAACTTGAATATATCTTCGATATCCACATGAACATAGGCCAAACTTCTAAATACCTTGGGGTGAGATAAATTTGGTAATATTTCAATCCATGGGACTTTCAAAAATTCTTATACCATTGGTTTAAGGGTCTCTAATTGATCAAATAATAATTGGAACTAAATTCTTCTGTCCAAAAGACCTTGGGAAACCCTGATTTATGTTTTAAATTACACACCCTATCCACTAAAGACTGATTCATCCATTTTACTACAAAATATTTCTCAAGAGTTTTGAGAATAGTCTTCTCATGCCTAACTGTGTTGTTCCTAAAGAAGTTATAGAAACATATTCTGGTGAACTAACCTCTATTTTTAAATCTCAAGCATTGCATATTGCACCCTTTTTTCCTTTAATCCAAATATTTCCATTTCATGAACAGTCCAAAAAGTTCATATTTATGTTTTAGGAAGTATATAAATGATATAATAATAGTAAAATTAATTAAAGTGACAAAGTATTGTGGCCCTTTGTGAGATTTAGTTAGGGATGGTCCCTAGACATCTGGATGCACAAGTCACATCTTTCAATTATTCATAGTTCCTCTGATACAATTAAAACTCACCTTCCACAAATTCCCAAGTATATAAATATCCAGAATTAATTAATCCTAAATGTTCTATATTTAGCATACATTTTTCCTTTAATATTGTCATACCTTTCTCACTAAGGTTCCTATAAAAACAGTACCATATATCTAAATTCATTATTGATGAATTTTGTTCAAGTGTAGCTCTCACCAACCTTCCGGACTAATATAATGCTCCATATTTTACACCTATAACTATGGTAAGAGATGCCTATGTAATTTTCCACACTCTATCAATAATTTTTGTTTTATATCTTCATTTTTTTCAATCCACCAACTAAAATTAGGTCCTATTGAACTTTTGGAATATTCCAAACTTCCTTCTGCCTAAGAAATATTCTATTTTTCAACTAAAATTTTCCATCTTCCTTACCTATAAAATCAAGAACTTTTTTATCTTATAGATTAACTCATACAATGATTTTGTATATATAATTACTTATGAAAAATGTTTCACTCATAGAGTGGTAAGACACTCTATAATCAATAATCCAAAAATGCATTATTGTGTTAACACACATAAGTATATTTTAACTAGTTTTATAAGTCAATAAAATATTATTTACTCTTTCAGAAGTTATTCTTATATAATTTCATTTACACAACAAAAAATCATTCTTTAAGTGCCCCTTTTCAATAATTCAGTCACACTGTTCTGGATCTATATATTTACCTTTAATCTTATCCCTCAACATATCTTCTAATCTTCATTGAATTAATTAATGAGGGAAGCACCCTCATCCATCATCAGTTAATGTATCATCAGAAGATGAATAATCTTATCTACTCTAGTGATATTAATTCAGAATCAAATATAATATATCATAAAATATCAAAATACCTTTCTAATTAGAGTTACTCGTTGTCATTACCACTCACTACCATGATTGTGTTAATGATGAAAACAGTGATATTTCCCATAGATCATCTAAAAATTTTACCATTAAAGATTGAAGATGGATCCTAGTCAAGATGAATTCATTCACATGATTTGGAATATGATACCCCTTCTGATATACTCATGTTGAGTATCCACATCATTAAGAACACATAGTTTAGTGATATAGGCTTCTCATATAAATTTTATTGTCCCAACATTAACTCTGATGTAGTTGACTTTTTCAGGATTATATGAGGCGTATTCTAGGATAATGACATTCTCATAACTCCTAATTCCTTTCTGTATTGATTTTTACATTCTTATTTCTTCATTATATATTACTTAGAACCCTTCAATGAATGATATAGTTATCTATGTGGGAGATAGTCCTCTATCATCACCCAATGGTAACTGAAATTTTGTCCATCAAAGTTTTCAATCCAAACAACTCTTATAAAGAACCAATCTTTTCATACATATATATATTACATCTTAATAAATTAATATTTATTACATAATGTAATGATTCATTCTAAAATTGTTTAGGTATAGTTCCTATTGAAGCATGGACACATAAAAAACTAGTCCACAAGTATGATACACCATCTTCCACTATGTTCTTCATAACTATCACCATTATTATACATATCATACATAATACATTTCATTATATCTAAGGGTAAAGAAACATAAAAAAGGGTATTATTATATGCTTCATATGGTTAAATAAGGAATATATTAATATAACATGATCACATTTTATGAGAACATGATAATAACATAAGAAAACCATTATCTACATATCACAGATCAAACGCATGATTCATGACATAAATCTTGGTAGTTTATAAGAAACAAAACATTATGAAGTAAAATAACATGATCCATGAGAGAATAAGATTTCCATAATAAATATATTGTTTTTAGTATATATAAGAATAAAAAATCTTATGTAAAGGTTACCCACTAAGTCATTAATAATATGATATGCTTGGGCTATCCACATGTATACCTCATTTGGGGATGGAATAACCTCCCATATACCCTCTTTTAGGCTTTGGATAACATCACATGTACCCCCTTTTGGGATTCGTATAACCTATCATGTACCATTTTATCTAATGTCACATTAATCATTACCCAATTAATTGGAGGGAGATATAAGTCCAAACCATCTTGGTTATCATATAACCATCATCCTTGGTTATAACGTAACCACCATCACATAATGAAAATCATACATGTGTGCGCCATGAGATCATAAAACATTAATCATATTAGAACATTTGAAATGAAATGGGTTTTATAAACATTTCCTCATAACATAACATGTAGAAAACAAATAGTTTTCATAATCATTTCAAAATTTCATCAAAGAATTACCTATGGAAAAAGAAGCAAGATTCATAAGAATTTTATCATGGTATAACCCATGGAAGAAAAAATAGTTTAATGAAAATATTCTCATCATAAAACACTCATGTAAATAATAAGAATAGTAACCTAGGATTATATCTTCAGTAAAGAAAATGTAACATCAAAGGATGTGGTCTTAGATAGAAAATGGTTTTGAAAGATCACTTGGAACATTTCTTAAGAAAAATAACCTTTCATTCAAAATTACTTTTAAAACATAAATTATTTTCAAAATCCATTTTTTAAATAGAATTAGTAGCTTATAAATGAAACTTTAATAATCATTTGAATAATTTCCTAAGGAAAATAATATTTCCATTTTGAAAATCACTTCCTAAAAACTAAAATTCATAAAATATTCTGGAAATAATTTTCTTTTAAAATAATTATTGACACTTATAAATGAATATATAAAATAATTATTTGGTCATGAAATCAGAAAACAATATCCATTTTGTGTATGTTAAGGAAATATTCCTTTTATATTTTTGATAAAATCCAATCACATAATGTTTTTTTTGAAAAATAAATGAAGATTCCTTTTGAAATACTTTGTAAAAGTAAAATATGGTAAAATATTTATTTAATATATCCATTAGATGATTTTAAAATAATTTTTGAAATAATTTTTAGAAAACACAGACACATAAGAAAATGGTGTTTTCTACTGAAGAGAGAAATAATGTCAGTTTAATATAAAAACTTATTTTCTTTAATATTGAGTACACAGAGAGAGATAAATGAAAAAAACTATATTATCATTACATAACCACAGAATAAGATAATTGATGATTTTATTTAGATATTTATCACAATATTTAATCGTCTGAAGAATAAATATAAACAATCCTGTTGAGAAATGAAAATTTACGATAAAACCATTAACACTTTGATATCATTGAATCATAATCCCCATGAAAGAATAACATTAAATGAAAATTAAAATATCATGAGAATAAATAAATTCCTAATATTATGTGTCAATTTCATTATATACACCTTATAAAATAAGGTAGGTTCATAACATAACATCTACCTCAATGAAAGAAAATTGAGACAAAAACACCTTATCACATTAGTAATGTTTTGAATCATAAGCCCCAATAAATAATAACAAAAATGAACAATTAAATATAATTAAAAGAAGGATATTAATGATATAAAATTTAAAAGTTGAATTATATACACCAAATAAAATAAATGAGTGGTGAATTGGAATATGTCTCCTATAAATAAAAGATTGAGTAGAAATCCTTTATCTTAAGTCTTAAATTCCTTCATACAAATTAAAACCTCATGTATAATAAATATAAGTTAATTATAAATATATTATAGAAACATAATTATATATATCATACCATATATTATTTACCTATGACATTTTATTGCCTATTTATTAGCAATTCTATTTTAAAGTCATGTTTTGGGTGATAACTGAAATGTTTTTTCATGAATTTTTTGATTTAATATTTTTGGTCCTATTAATTTGATCGTGGTTTAATAATAATAAATAATTTAGTTATTATATAAATATAATATATATTCAGTATATATGTATTTAGATTATACCATAAAAGTTAGAGACAGAAAATGAAATTCACCAATCATGGAGATGGTAGGTCGTACATACGCATGATTGTTGTTTCCATTTTCTCAACTAATTGAAATAAATAAAGATAAATAGTATAATTAAATTAAACAATAATCTTTATGTTATATAAATTACATATTTTTATTAAATCCATCTTTATTTTCTTCTATATAAAGAGAAAATGAATCACATCGCTTCACGGATCAATAGTCCATCGTACAAATCAATGAACTTATCATATTCCGACAGAATAGAAATTTAGAATTTACATGTGATATAATGATTAAAATAATAATAATATAATAAATATATTATATAAATAATAAATCCATCATTATATTCTTCCTTCATAGGTGTTGATGGAAAATTAATTACATCAGTTCACGAGGTTGTAGTCCACCGAACACACGAATGATGATTTTGTAAACCATTTGATGGAAGAGGATAATGATTTATGTTATATAATTAATATAATAACTTTTAAGTATATGTAATATACTGAGGTTTTTATATTATCATGGTTAAATATTAATTTAAGTAGGTGGAGGAATAAATAAAATAAAATGCTCTGTTACGGATGTTACCTCTTCTTCGGACAAATTTTCTTTGGTTGACTCCAAATGGATTCTTAGGTTGTCTTTATGAACAAAGTAATGATTATAGGGTAATACTAGGGATGTAAATAATTTATTTAGGTAGGTATTGGTATAACCAATCAGTTTTGGATGTGTGAATAGGGGATGAGAGGGGTGGTCATTTATAAGTGAGGTTAGTGGTACACTTTTAATTTTTGAAAATAAAATGGTGTGTCTACATATTTCACATGACAAAAGGATCCAAAATGAGACACTATCAAACCTTGGAGGTTATAAGTTCTAAATATGTCCATAAAATGGGTTTTGGATTATTTTATAGGTCATTTTACCCCTTATCTTTTAGTTTGGCCCCCGGTAAACCCATTTTCACTTTAAACACAGTAATTAAATTTTAATAATTTTACTAATTGTAATGGTAAAAAAATAATTTTTACTTTTTAAATAATAAAAATTATTATTATTAAAAATATTTAATCCATTTTTCCTAATTAAACTCACATATTTGGAAATTTTTAATTTAAAATTAAATCATTTGGTACGACGAGAAAGTGGTTTTTCATAGAGAATATGTTCAAAAGCTTAAAAGTTTTTATATAAAAATTAAATATTAAAATGTTTATAATGAACTAAATTGGATTAATATATATATATATATATAATTAAAAAAATTTAATTTTTGTCCCATTTAAAAAAAATTAACCTTATAAATTATTTTATCTAAATGGTAGTTTTAAAAAAACTACTATTTTTCACTATTCATTAAAAAATTTATCTTTTTAGAAAAAATCCCAAAAATTATACCTATTCTAATTTTTCATGATTATTTACAAAATTAATTTTATATTATCAAAATAATTTAATAAAATTTTAAAAAATTTAAAATAAGTGCACAATATGTGACATTTATTTTGAAAAAAATAGTTTTAAGCATAAATTTGGATGTATTCTTATATCAAGACAAGAAAAAAATTATGAATTTTAAAAAATTGATTTAATATATAATATATAAATTTTATTAAAATAATTTACTAATAGTTAATTTTTTTATTTATTGAGGTAAAAACTATTTTTGTTCATAAATATAGTTTTCCAGAAAAACATTCCCTTTATTTTAAAATAGATTTAATTTTCATTTATAATTAATTGAAAAAATAATAATTAGTTTTATATAAATTTATACACCATATAATTTCTTAATTTAGTTAATCCTTTTCACACCTTCCATTCTATTAGCTAGGAGATAACTATCATATTAAATAATAATATTTTAACAGTATATTGTATTTCGTTTAATCATTATGTCTTGTATATTGAAAACAAAACTTGTTGTTTCATTTAACATAATATAAACACCGTTATTCATATAATGAAATCTAATCATATAGGTTTTTGTAATTTAAAATATAAAAAAAATTAATTTTAATTAAAAAATATAAATCTCACAAAATCTCGGGGTGTAAGATTTTACCCCCCTTAAAATGAATTTCCCCCTTGAACTTCATCACATTGGTACCAAAAATGACGATACTTATACCTAATTACATCCTCAAGTTTCCATGTAACTTTTTGAAGATGGTGGGTTTTTCACAAAACGTTGACTACCAGAGTGGTCTTATTCCGTAAAACATTCTTTGTAAGCTCCAAAATCTCCATCAGTTATTCCTCATAAGAAATATCATGCTCCAACAATACAACCGCTAAGTTCATTTCATGTGATAGGCCATGTATTTACATCCTCAAGATAGATACATGGAACCCATCATGAAATTTAGGGTGGTTTGATGAATGTTCTAATCGATAGTCTACCATTTCAATACGATCATTAATATCAAAGGGATCGATATACTTAGGGCTTAGCTTTCCTTTATATCATAAGAAAAATTTAATCTTTTGGTTGTGATTTTATCAGTTTAAACATTATATATAACTACAAGAAATGAAGATTAATTTTTCATTCCTTGAGAACTAAGGGATCACAAGATCCATAATAGAATAAAAAGTTATTCCTTTGATCACTAGTTGTCATCATAAAAAAAATTGTTAGTACAAGTTATCTAATATATATAAATATTTATATGGTGAACTAATACATTAATCTTTATAAACTCATTCAAAATTCATCTTAAACCATTACATAAATAGGTAACCTTAAAAACCTTACAAAACTTAAAATTTATAAATAAAGCCACTAAATTTCCAAAAATAAAATTATCACTAATCCCCCAAACAAAATGAAGTATATCTTAATTATCGTATAACAAATGTGTGAATACCTTCATTATGTATTCTCTTGAAGCATGATAAAAACTTTTATTACCATAAAATCAAATTAAAAACATATATAATTCATTTTTCCTTAAATATAACATAGATTATTAGATTTATTACTTAAATACATAAATTTTGTAATCTCTATCAATGATAGAATAAACTACTTTTCCGATAAATCATTAATCATTTCCAAGGTAATTAGTACTACCCAATTTATTTTATCCATATCAATAATCTCTTTATCCCAAAATCATGAACTCAACATCAACAACAGATTAAGGGTTATCATTCCCTTAATCATGTGTTTTTCATGAAAACCAAATTCCTATTAAATCACTATTCAAGTTTATCTGTACCATTTGACATATTCTTAAAATTCCTAAATGAAAACATATATTGAACAATCTGCATATATTTTTTAGTAATTTAATTCTAATACATAAACACCTTAATCATTCTACTACATTCTTAAACCATTAAGTATGCTTCATCATCTTATTCCTTAATAAACATTTCCTTTCATATGTTATTAATGGTCTTTTCATCATCATAAGTATAGCCATTACTTGTACCACCATTCTTATTTTTTTCATGTGTTTTCCCCCTTGGATATAGATTTTTATAATTCTCATAATTTCCTCATTTAAAACATTTAAACATTGATGATACCTTATGTAGACCATTATTTTCATCCGTTTCATTAACATAACTTATTATTTTTCCTCAAATATTACTTTCTTTATGTCTTTAATTTCCACACTTAAAACATCTTCCCATTCTTATGATACATTCACTCGAGTGTTTATTCCAACATTATCAATATATAGGAAACTGAATCATATTTCCTCAATGGTCTCCACCACCCAAAATCTGAATGAACATTATCCTTCTCCTTTTTGGTGTGTCTATGAGTTGGTAAGGTGCAAGTTATTAATCATATATCATGATAACTTATTAGGAGTAATCACAATATCCTTCACTCTATTCATCATCCACTTTGGTTTCTCATAAACACATTTTATATCATGTTAAACGTTAATCCAATTCATTCTGGTTCCCACTATTGACTAAATACAAAAACCATAGTTTGAGTAGTAATACTTATAGTGGGAAACCACATATCGTGAAAAATTACTTATAGGATGACTAAATAAAGACACCTTATTTTCAATATGTGATGCATTGGGGTTAACCCAAGTAATTCATGGTCATTATTTAAACCCTTCATGATGGTTTATAAAGAGTATGTAAATTTACAAATCATATCCACTATGAGTGTCAAACCATATGTAAAAAATGGATTTTTGTCAATAACTAAGTGATGATTGACTCCAAATCAATATTCCCTTTTTAGATTTAGTACACATGGGACCTTCAGTGCTAGAGCAACATCCACTTATAGTATCTAGACAAGGATGTAATTTCTGAGAAACCACTCACTCTTTCCATTACCAAATTTTAGGACTTTTTCCTATACTGTAACTCATTTTTAGAATTATTATTAGATATATGCATAAAAATATCCTTATAAATATACCTAGGAATATCACTAATGTTTTCTCATCCTAGTTTCCAAAGGATAACTAAACCTTTATCTAATACCAAATGTAATGTCCCAAACTCTCCTACATAATATTTCATCTCAATAGATAAATATTCATTGAATAATATAATGATCTATTCCATAATTATTTAGGTATAGTTTCATTTTAAACTTGGACACATAATACATTGGCCCATATGTGAGCTACATAATCTCCCACTAAGTTATTTATAACTAGTACCCTTCTTAAAAAAAAATACATAATACCTTTATTTATATCATAGGGAAACGAAATATAAAAAAGCATGTGAAAAGATGCTTGGTAAGGTTAAAATATATATATATCAATATAAAATGAGAATATGGTTATTATAACATGATAACAACATATGAAAACTATACCCTACATATCACAGATTATAAACATGAGTCATGACACAAATCTTGGAAGTTCATAAGACAGGAATCATAATGGAATCAATGAACGTGATCCCTGAGATCATAACATTGGAATAAGATATATATTTTTGGAATACACATAATAATATAAAATCTTATATTAAGGATACCCACCAAGACATTCATAAAATGTTATTATTGGTCTAACAACCCTTGTAATTGAATTGGGTTTGGGATAACATCCCATATACCATTCTTTGGGAATGAGATAACCTCTCATGTACACCCATTTGAGATTGGGGTAACATCCCATGTACACTATTAGCTCATATAACATTAATAATTACCCAATTTATTGTATATAGATATAGGTCCCAACCAACTTGGTTATAAGGTAACCACCGCCCCTATCTGTAATGTAACCACCATATCTGAATATAATGGAACCATCATCCTTGGTTATAATATAACCACCATCACATAATAAAAATCATATATGTTTTTCCAAAATATCATAAAACATTAACCATATAAAAACCCATGAAATGAAATGGGTTTTATAGAAATTTCATCATAACAAAACCAGTGGAAAAGAAAAAGGTTTCAAAATCATTTCATCATTTCATCCAAGAATAACCAACGGAAAAAAGAAGCAGTATTCATAGTAATTTTATCATGTTATGACCCATGGATGGTAAACCAGTTTCATAAACATATTCTCATCATAAAACATTTAAGGAATGAATAATAATATCATCCTTGGATCATACCTCTAGTAAAGAATAAGTTACATCCAAGGATGTCATCTTAGATGGAAAATGATTTTGAATGATCACGTGGAACATTTCTTAAAGAAGACTAAAATTCAATGAAAATAAAATTTTAAACCATAAAACATTTTTAAATTCATTTTCATTTAAAACGACATTGAAATTTTATTAAAGAAGCTTTAAAAAATATTTAAAACATTTCTTGAGTAAAATATCATTTTTTAAATCATTTTTTAACTAAAAAGTCATAAAAAATTTGGAAATAATATTTTATTAAAAAAAAATCATAAATTTTAAAGTAATATTTAAAAAATGAGTCGGTTATGGTGACATAAAATGTCATTCATTCCATACATGATAAAACAAATATTGGGTTCACATTTTTGATAAAATGCAAAGTGGTATGTTTTGTTTAAAATGAGATTATGATTATTTAAAAACATTATAAAAGTAAACCATGAATGGTAATGTATTTAATAAATCCTTAGTATAATGCTAAAACATTTTATAAAACCATTTTTAGAAAATATGGATATGGATGGAAAAGTGTTTTTAACCACAGAGAGAAACAAACTGATTTACTTTGAAACATTTTTTTTTAATATTGAGAACATAAATAGAGGTAAATCAATGGGAAAATATATTCCCATGAAATAACCATATGATAAGATAATTCAATTTTTTATTGAGAGATTTTTCATAATATTATATCATTGGAAGAATAAATATAATCAATCTCGATAAACAATGAGATTTTACCCTAAAAACATTACCTCTTTTGTAACATTAAATCATAATACCAATGAATGAATAAAAATAAATTAAATTCCAAATATCATGAGAATAAATAAATTCAAGATTTTAAACGACAAAAGACTATATATACACCTCAAAAAATAAGATAGGTTCATAACATAACATATATTTCAAAGAACGGAAATTGAGACATAATCCCTTAATAATTTAGTAATATTTTAATTCAAAAGCCCAAATAAATAATAACATCAAATGAAAATTTAAATATAATTAAAATTATTATATTCAGGATATATCATATCATAGGGGAATTATATTCAGCACACAAAAAATGAGTGGTGAATTGGCATATGTCTTTTAGAAATAAAAGAGAGACTAGAAATCCCTTACCTTAAGTCTCAACATCCTTCATACACATTAAAGAATCCAATATAATAAATATAAGTTTACTATAAATATATTAAAAAATAAAAATTATATATATATATAATAATATAAATTATTTACCGGTGACCTTTTATTACATGTATGTTAACCCGAATGGCCCGAAGGCCTTCATATTTATTAATTTTTGATAACCCCTCTTTCAAGGGATAAGGGGGACCCATTACAAGTCTTGTAGGCTCATAGATTACATGGGACCGTAGGCTTAAGAGATTAAATGACCTGAAGGTATTAGGTATTTCAACCAAACTATCTACAAGTAACTGCCCCTCCCCTGCATCTGCATCATGATTGTAGTTATACACCTTTGCATGGTCGTTTGGATAGTCTTCCCTTACAAGAACATGTTGGTCCTGATGGAATAGCTATACCACTCATTCTGAAAAATCCATCTGGCTGTGCTCTGGCGAGTCCACCTGCACTGAATCCTTTTCTAGGTTTGCTCCTTTTTTGTAGTCTGTCTAGGGAAACTGTATGTGCTCTTTTTTTCGTGTATGTTTTGATTTTTTATTTTAATTCATTTTATATTGATCAAAATTTTATCATCTAAATAATGTTAAATATTATATAAATATTATATATATTCAGTATATATCTATTTATTTCTGTCCATAAAACTTAGCCATATAAAATGAAACACACTATTCATGGACACGGTAGGTCATACTTGTGCATGAGGTTGTTTCCATTTTCTATATGAATTGAAAGAAATAAAGGAAAAATATATATTACCATTAACGTATCATTTTTATGTCATATATATCACATATTTTCATTAAAACCATTATTATTACCTTCTATGTAAAGTGTGCATAAATAACATCACTTCACTAGCGGTAGTCCACTTTACACACGAATGTTATCGTATTCCCATGGAATGGAAAGTAAAAAGGAACTTGTGATATCATAATTTTTAAAAAAATCATAAATATGATATATAAATAATAAATCCAAAATTATATCCAATCATGGTAAGTGGTGATGGAATATGAATAACATTAGTTCGTAAGGTGGTAGTTCATCGTACACACAAATAAAAATTTTATAACCCATTTGATGGAAGGGGAGAAGGATTTAGGTTATTCCATTTACATAATAAATTCTCATTATATAGAAGATACTAAGGTTATTATATCATCATGGTTTAATGTAGCGATCCTAGCCCCAGTAGCCCAGAGCCATTACATTCTTTAATACATGGGCATAAGATACAAGGAATCATGTCCCGAAGGAATGAACTATTTAGTAGTCTTTGTAAACTAGATACATACATGATTCCCAAATTACATATTAATACACAATTTACAACATAATTATTTTCTAGAATATTATTATTACCTCCAATGTATTCTTTTATATCTTTTATTGTAAAATCGAAACATTCATAAGAAAGGAAACAAAATAACGGTGATCTTTAATGCACAATAAGGGTTATGTATAGTAGAAATTACAATGAATAAATTATCATATTCTAAATTTAAAGGTAAATAACTAAAAAATAATATTTAAATAATTTCACTTGCATAATCAATATGGAAAGGTAAATAACTGAAAACACAAGACATTTAATAAATAACAAGGATATCATAACTGGACAAGGAATAATCAAAATCTAAATGAAAATCACTGAAAACACATGCCATTTAATTAATAACTAAAATTTAAATACATACAGAGATAATATCATTTAAAAAATCTCAAGAAAAATAATAATTGGATTCTAAATGAACGAATTTCATAATTACTG
Source organism: Viscum album (assembly GCA_963277665.1). Taxonomy (NCBI): domain Eukaryota; kingdom Viridiplantae; phylum Streptophyta; class Magnoliopsida; order Santalales; family Viscaceae; genus Viscum; species Viscum album. The sequence continues at coordinate 325,270,936 of OY728132.1, forward strand.
GATGTCATATCTCTAGAATATTATACCTCTATCGTCAAGATCTATCCCCAAGATAGTTTAAAACTAATGTGAAAACCCCATTTAACTAGGGCTAGCGAAATGATTCATCCCAATAGACTACTAAATCATTTAGGGGATATCTATAGTCATGCTCCACTGATTTCTACCATACCCAAATAATTCTTCATATATCAGATAATTGATTTAATTTATAAATAATGTGTCTTATCATCAAAATTTATTATTGAGTATAGTATACTAATTTATCAATATTTACCTAGATAATCAAATGACTTTCAATATAGAACACCGTATGAAGAAATTATATATAGTTAAAAAAATATCTATGATAAATAATATGGATATTTGGGGGAAATTTAATGTCCAATGATCACAGGAAAGTAAAAATTTCTATGGAAAGTTATTGACAACAAAAATGAATCAAGGAACTGAATGTCAATACTATCCATGTTCAAAATAATCATAAACCATCCAATGAATGAATAATTATGGTATCAACACAACATATCCCCAAATGGATTATATATAAAATAAATGGTTTGTATCATTGATGAATTCGAATATCATGAAAATATCTTCCAAAACATTCTTGAGGAAAATATCCTTTTCATTTTAAAATCAATTTTTAAAGAATAAATCATTTTTGAAAATCCTTTTTCATTGAAATCACATTTAAAAACACAGAATTTCTGGAATATTAGAGAAAATTTTAATTAAAAATAAACTTTTAAACTTTAAAAGTAATCTTTAAATAAATTATGGCCATTCCTAGGGGTAAATTCATACATGTCACACAAGATAAAAATATTATACCTTTTGCACTATAAAAAGTGTAAAAAAGTGAATTGTTTGGAAAATGACAAGAATGTGCCATTAAAAAAACATTAAAAAAATTGGATAAAAATAATTTTAATAAATTATTTTTAAATGGTTAAAAACATATTTTAAAACATTTTTTTAAAACATTATTTTTGAAGAAAATAGATTTCCGACGGAATAGAGAAATGAAGTAATATTTTATTAAAAATATTTTCTCAATTATTTTAAGACATCAATAGTGTTAAAATGGTAGTATAACATTAGAATATCATTTATAAATAGAGTAGTATGAAGTTAAATGTTTTTAACAGAAAATATTTAAATACTTTCCTTCAACATAAATTCAATAATAAAAATCTCAATTAACATGAGATTGAGAAGTAAACTCTTACAATGATTATAATGATGAAGTGAGAATTAATCAATGAATTTATTACGTGTATTGACTATAAATAAACGTAAAACAATTTAAAATACAACATAATATAATCAAAAGTAATTATTCACATAATATTATAATATCAGCATCAACATAGATCTAATATAACCCAATGAAAATAAATTGATATGTGAAGTTCTTTACCACATGGTAACTTTTAAGTAAAATTAATACCGATGAAATAATTCAAATTGAAACTTTAAGTTAAATTAATTATTAATTAACTGTTATACAACATACTAATGGGTATTATATAGACCATATAAAATAAAATACATGCATAACATTACAATATGCCTCAATGAAATAAAATTGAGATGAAATCCATTACATCGCGCTTCTTTTTGGTTGAATGTGATTTAAAAAAATTTATAGTTTTTTAAAATTGTTAATTAAATTATGAAATAAACATATTAAAATATAAAATATAATTTATTATCCTTTTATAACATTTCATCACCCCTTCATTAATAATATTTCATTATTTTCCATATTTTAGCTGTTAATTTCCTTAATTTATCATGCTTGTTTCATCATGAAAGATCTATTTCTTGTGTATTATAAAGTTATATCATATAAATAATAATAATCATGAAATAATAATAATATTTACTCATCAATTATATTTTATATAATAATCATGAAATATGGTTTTGATAAATGAAGTATGTTGTGATCATATAGATGGAAGGTCGTATGTACGAATGAGTAATGTTTCTATTATTCAACAATCATTACAAAAAATAGGTAAGTAATATTGTAACTTTAAATATTTGCAATAATATAATAAATATCATATTATTTATTTAATTATAATTATATACATAATATGTATGATGTGGTGATGAAAATAGAGTTACATCGCTTTGTGAAGGTGGTAGTCCACACATACATGAACGAGGTTACCATATTTTAGTGAGTGAAAAGGTAAGAAATTAAATGATATATTATCTTTTTAGAATAATATATAATCCATGAATATCATGACTAGGTCATATATATCACATATATTCATTAACTTTGTCCTTGTTACATTCCATGTAAATCGTTAATGAAAGACAAATCACATCACTTTGTGAGGCAGTAGTTCGTCGTACATAAGAGTGACATTATGGTATCCCTTATAGAATGTAAATTAAATATTAATATATTATATAATGACAAAAAAGGTGTAATTATGTTGAAAATTTCATATATACACTTTATATTCATCACCATACCCAACCTTGAGAGTTGGTAACGGAAAAATGAATGAAATCTGTTTGTGAGGCAGTATTCCTCTGTACACACGAATGATGATTTCATATCCCATTTGATAAGAGTGGAGATGGTGTTAGATCACAAACTTATTATAAAAACACCTCAGTATGTTTAATATACTTATTATATTATATCATCATGTTTTAATAACATTTGAGGGAGGTGGAGGAATAAATAAAATAAAAATAGTCATTGAAGAAGATTACATCTTCTTCAAGTATCTTCCTTAGGTTTGAACCAATATCCTTCATAGGTTTGATTTCTACACCAAATACGGATTATAATATGTGAAGAGGTAATTTGGTAATATTTTTTGGGTATTTTCTGATCAAAAATTGTTTGAATGTGTGAATAATAGAGGAGATTGGGTGGCCTTTTATAAGTTAGGTGAGTGGCACACTTGTGATTTTTTAGGAGAAAAAGGTGTAACCACATTTTTCACATTCCAAAAGGGTACAAAATGGATTATCCACTATAATTAGACATTATATATTTTTAATATGTCCATAAAATATATTTTATAAAAGTTTTTAGGTCTTTTTAACCCTTATCGTTTTAGTTCAACCCCATGGTAAATCCATTTTTACCTTAACGATAGTAAATAATATTTATTGTTTTCAATAATCATTTCAGAAAAAAATAAGTTTAACATATTAGATAATATAAATTATAATTTATCTAAATAAGGAATCTATTTTTCCAAAATCCATTCATATAAGTGGACATTTTTAATCTAAAATAAATCCAAAAAACGTAATGTTAAAACATGGTTTCAAAGAGAAATATTCAAAAGTTTACAATGTTTTTTATCAAAATTCAACATGAAAATGCTTAAAATGACCTGGATTGGATTAATTGAAATAAAATTGAAATAATTTTACATTAAAATCAATTCAAAATTTAATTTATCATTTTAAATTAGTTAAACAAAAAGGCAGTTCTAAAAAGATATTTAGTATTTTACACTATTTATTTAAAAATAGAATATTTTAGAAAAATCCCCAGAGTTCACCCTAAGATAATTTTTTATATTATTATTTCAAAACATTAATTTATTTTTTCAAATAAAAATTTTAAAATTGGTAAAAATTAATTTTCAATTATTTTTGAAAAACACGATTAAACCACTTTTTAGAAAAAATATATTTTTTTTAAAAAATAATTCTTCCACTTTTAAATTATTATTGTTATTATTAATCAATATATATCCCATTAAAATATGTAAACTGTATATATTTATTAATTTATTTAGTATTATTCAAACACACTTATTTAATACTTAGGTTTTAATGGTCATGATTAAATAATATTTTAATAAAGTATCGCATTTCCTTTAAACCTGGTGTTGTGTATAACATAAGCTATCAAAGAAATTAAATTTATTCTAAATAAATATATTTTAAAGCCTTGTGGTGTTATATTCTCTCCATATTTAATAAATTTCATCATTTAAATATAAACTTCATCTTGGTAATCAAGGGTTATATATTTAAGAATTATTTATTTGAAAATCCGCATCATAAAAAGATTTAATAAAAATCCTCTTAATAATTCATAAATGGAAGTTAAATTGTCACATATAAAAATACATGACTCGATTTAAAAGATGGATAAATTTTTTGGAAATTAAATATATGGATATGGATGAAAAGGAAAATTACTAATAGAGAGTTATTGAGGTCATTATTTACAAGAAAGTGAATGATTAATGTATAGTTAGGGGCTTAGAAATTATAAATATATGATAATTTAGAAGTGCAATTAATTTATTGGATAGGAATGTAATAGGATAAATTTTTTTCTAGATACTTTCTCTAATGTTGAGGAATTATTTTAATATCTATTAATATATGTAAATATATATACTTGATATGTTTTTATTTAATAAGAACAACTTCATCCTTTGGTTGGTATTCTATCAATTTACAATTCATCACTTACTCCGTGAAATGAGTATACAAAATGAGAATTTTATGCCTGGATTTTTAAAATTCACTTGGATCCTAAGATCCATAAAAGAGTAGAATGTCCTTCCATTTGTCTCTAATTATTTATTAGACGCAATATAGTTAGAACAAGTTATCCTATGTGATAAATAAATCTAAAAATATTAAAAGTGTCACTATTGTTTAATCATTAATATTATTTTTCAAATCATTTAACTAAAAATAAAGACATTTTAACTACAGAAACATGTAGGCCAATGGTAGGTGTTAAACCTTTATTATCCATTGGTCAGGGGTTCAAGCCCCGTGGACTTTCTAGATGGGTTGGGTTGTCACCCAGCATGTGGATTTTTTTACAAGACCATATTAATATATTCATGTAATGTTTAAAAAAATATTATGGACATCCTTAAAATAAAATTAATCAATTAAAAACCCTTTTACTAAGGTTTTCAATAAAAAAATTCATAAAGTCTAATACTTTTATTTGACTATTATTACAATGTCATTAACAATCATATTAACAGTAAAGTTTATCAATACAATTAAACATATGTCTGCAAAAGTAATATAATTCTGTATTATCAAATTTTTTTACTAAAATTATTACTAAACCAATGGATTTTATTTCCATTAATTTATCCCAATATATCCATAATCATGGAATACTCACATCACATAGAACCTAAAAACTGGGGTTTAAAATACATTGAAGTTATTATCAATCATAAACTCATAAACCATTGATGGTATCTACCCAAATGGACCTAAGGCCTTATTATTTATTTTATTAAGGATAATCCCCCTTTTAAGGGTTGAATGAGAACTCATACATGACCCGTAGGCCGAAGGCACATGGCCCCACTGACCTACAATACATGACCTGAAAGCCCAGAGGCACACAATGCCCAATACATGACACGTACGCCCCACCCACTTGAACTACCCCTCCCCAGCTTCTGCATTATGGATAACCTAGCTCCCCACCCTATGATGGTATCTATAAATCTTAAGTTAATGAATAAATATATTATTATAAAATTTAATATAATTCTTAGATGTTTCATGATTCTTATAACCAAAATACACTTTGAAAAATTACTTATGAAATTTAATTTTTTCAATCCCAATAGATAAATACTTCATCCATTTTCTTTCAACACAGTTCTTTCCTGGTCTAGGGTTTAACATTTATAAGTGGGAACTGATTCAGATAATTCATAGGCTCCCCATATTTAATACAATGAACTATAAAATCATCCTTAGGATCATATTTATTAACTTCCTTCATAATCATCCTGTTCAATCAGAAATTATTTTATTTATTCCCTTTTCTTCTACACATAAAACACTTTCACATTCCATTAAGACACATTCCTATGTGTATCCTTCTATATTTAAAATATGATTTAAATAGATCCAACTTTAATCCATGGTATCCACCCTTCATGATATTAGTGAATTATATCATTCTCTTTTTGGTGAGACCAAGATTTGGTTAATGTATAGGTTGTTAAATATATTTTTGTATAACTGATTAGGAATAATCATTAAATTGTTCACTTCAATCATTAAATTGTTCACTTCAATCATCATCCCATTTGGTTTCTCATAGTCACCTCATTTTCCTTGATATTATATGTTAACATGATTCCTTTAGGTTTCATGTATTCACTTAAAAAAATCATAATGTGAGAAACAATAATCATAGTGGAAAAAACATATAATCATTTATAGGATGTTTAAATAGTGACACCTATTTTTTCTATCTATGAAACTTTCAGTTTAAGTTAGTTCATTCATTTTCATTATATATTCAATCCTTCATTGTGGTTTGAAAATAAAATTTGAATTATCCTAAGAATATCATTGTGAAGTTACAAACTAGGTGCACAGTAAGGCTTGTTTTCATGCACTAGGTGATGATCATGTCATGCCTATTGAACCCTTTTTTGAGTTATTAACCCTACGTACATATTTTCTCGAACCATTTACAATTTTAGTATCTATAAAGGGATGTAATTCTTATAAAAACCACCCAATATCTTCTTTACAAAAACACTAAGATCTTATTCTATAATGATCCTAAAAGTCTATCATAAGATTTTCTATGTTTCCCCAAATCTAGTTCCCAAGTTTTATACTAACCTTTATATAATACCAACCATAGATACCCCAACCCCATTATCTCTGAGTCAATTCCTATATTAATATATTGTCATATGATATAAGGGATTATATCCTAAGTCAGCAAATATTTTAGTAGTCTTGGTAAACTAGATACATACACGATTCCTATATTACATTTGAATACATAAATTAAAACAATTTTTTTCAAGAATATCATTATTCCATCTAGAATATTCCAATATATCATTCTTATTATACATCATGGATTCCTAAAAAAGGAAAAAAATAAGGGTGAGATGAAATGCTTATTAAGGGGTAAGTGCAATAGAAGATATCATGAAACAATTATAATTATAAACATGCAAAGGTTAATAACTGAAAAAAATTCTATTTAAATAATTTTACTAAAATAATCAATATGGAAAGGTAAATAACTAAAAACACATTTCACTAAATCCATAACATTACTATCATGTCTGGATAAGGCATTGTCAATATGGAAGTTTAAATAACTAAAAAACATACAATTTAATCAATGAATAAGAATTAAATTAATAAAGATATAATATCTTTACTAAAATCTCCTGGATAATAATAAATGAATTATAAATTATGGAAATGATTAATAATTGGATATCATATATCAGTTACATCAAACCTATACTTTTAAGATCTATCTTCAAGAAAGTTTAAAATTTATCGGTATAAAAACATTTATCTAAGGCCTACCAACTAATTTGTCCCATTTGACAATTGATTCATCAAGGGGATATCTATAAACAGGCACCACTCATGTCTTATGTGTCCAAATAACTCCTCTCATATTTAATATACAATTTAATTCATATACTATGTTCCTTATAATCAAATATCTATATTGAGTAAAGAATCTGGATTTATCAATATTTCCCCAGATAAACAAATGACCTTCAATATAGAACACCATATGTAGAAATGATGTACAATTTAAATAATAAACATATCCATGAGAAATAATATCAATATTTAGGGGATATTTAATGTCTAATTATCCCAGGAAGGTGAACATTTCTAGTAAAAGTTATTGACAACAAAAATAAATCATGGAAGTGAATTTAAATACTATCACTGGTCAAAAATATTATAAACCATCAAGATGAAGAATAAATATTGTATCAATAAAACATATTCCGAGTGGAAAATATGTGAAATAATTGGTTTTTTTCACTATAGAATATAAATAACATAAAAATATATTTAAACCATTCTTGAGGAAAATATACTTGTCATTCTGAAAATCACTTTTTAAAACCTAAATGATTTTTAAAAATGATTTAATTTAAAAATAACTTCTAAAAATTAATAATTTACCAAATATTTGGAAAAATAGTTAAAAATTAACCTCATAAAATTACAAAGGAAGGTTTAAGGAAATGACAATCATATTAGTGGGTAATTACGTACAAGTCGTACAAGTACAAAATAGCATTCCCTTACCATTGTAAAAAAGGTAAAAATGAAATATTTAGAAAACAACAATAATATGACATTGAAAACATTTTTTAAAAATAAAAAATGGATAACCATGAATTTAGTACATCATTTTGAAAATGTTAAAAACATTTTTGAAAACATAGTTTTGATCGAAGAGAGAAATGAAGTGGGATTTTCTTAAACATATTTTCTCAATTATTTTAAGCACTAAAGATTTAAAAATTGTATTATAACATTAAAATATAATGAATAAAAATATGATAATAAAACTAAATGGGTTTATTTTACAATGATCAAATAACTTCGTTTAACTAAAATTTAAGAATAAATAATCTTGATTAGAATTAGATTGTGAAATAACCCTCACAATGATCATAATGTTGAAGTGCTAATTACTTATTGAATCTAATATGTAAATCAAATATAAAGTCACATAAAATAATTTTAATTAAAAATAATATAATAAAAATTCATTATACACATAAAATTATAATATCAATAACAACGAATAAGTAATATAACCCAATGAAAAGAAATTGAGATAAGAAATTTTGTACCACATGGTAACGTCTAAGTCAAATACCCTTGGAAGAAATAATTAAAATTAACACATAAAATACCTTTAATTATTAATTAATCCTTATATAACATTTAAATGGGTATTATTTAAACCATATAATATGAATTAGGTGCATAACATTACAATATGACTCAATAAAATAAAATTGAGACAAAATCTCGTACCTCACACATCCTTTTGGTGGAATGATATTTAAAATCATGTATATTGGTATTAAAAATGTTATTAACTTATAAAATAACTATATTAATATTTAAAATATCATATATGATGCTTTTATAACATATTATCACTCATTCATTAATAATCATTCATTATTTTCATTGTTTCGGGTGTTAATTGCCTTGTTTCCTCGTGTGTGTTTCATCATGAAAGATCTTATTCTTGCGCATATTATGTAGTAAAATAATCTCAAGAGTTATAATGAAGAAATAATTATCATATTTATACATCAATTATACTTTTATGAAAGTTTTTTTTGAGAAATTAAGTACATTGTGATCATGGAGACGATAAGACATACATACACATGAGTAACATTTCCATTTTTAAATGATCGTTATAGAAAGGAGGTAAGTAATATTTTAAATTATAATAATATCATATATAAAATATTATTTCATTAAATATAATTATATATACCATCCATATGATTTGGTGACTAAAATAGAGTCACACCACTTCGTGAAGGTGGTATTCCACACATACACAAACAATGTTATCATCTTTTAGTGAGTGAAAATGTAAGAAATAAAATGATATATTATGTTTTAGAATTATAAAATTTTCATTAATATCATAATTATTCCATTTATATCACATATATTAATTAACTTCATCTTTATTGTATTCCATTTGACGTTTTTGGTAAAGAAGAATCACATTGCTTCATGAGGTGGTTGTCTGCCGTACAAACGAGCGACGTTATAATATCTCCTACAGCATTGAAATTAAAAATGGTAAATATGATATAATTAATAAATAAGTATAATTATTTTATAAATATCATATATATAATTTATATCCATCATTACACCCAATCGTGAGAGTTGGTAATTTTAAAAATAAATGGCTTCGCTTCTTGGGGCGGTAGTCCTCCGTACACAAGAATAAGGATTTTGTAACCCATTTGATGGAAATGGAGATTGTTATAGGTAATTAAATTATTATAAAAAATATCACTATATTTAAGATACCTTTTTAATTATATAATCATGTTTTAATAATATTTTATAGAAGTTTATGAAGAATTAAAATAAAAATGCTCGTTGAAAAACGTTACATCTTCTTGAGTTATCTTTATTAGGTTTGCACTAGAATCTATCCTAAGTTGGATTTCTACTGAATATAAGGATTATAGGATGATATGACTTAATTTTTTATATGTTTTGGTCAGGTATGAGCCGAACCAAATGGGTTTTATTATGTGAATAAGGGAGGATATGGGGTGGAATTTATAAGTGAGATGAGTGGCACACTTGTAATTTTTGAGAAGAAAAAGATGTACCCACGTTTATATCTTGAAAAAAGGGTAAAAAATGGAGTATTATTGAGAATTATACATTATAGGGTAAAAATATTTCCATCTAATATATTATAATAAAGTATTTCGGTCATTTAAAACCCTTATAATTTTAGTTTAACCACCAATAAATCCATTTTTAACTTAACAATAGTATATTATTTTTAATTTTTTCAGTATTAATTTTTGTAAAAAAATTATTTGATCATATGATATGATAAAAATTATTCTTATTCATAATATGAAATCCGTTTTTTAAAATTCTATTAACATAATTGGAAAGTTTTAATTTAAAATTAATCCTACAGACGCGATGAAGAAGTGGGTTTTCAGAGTGAAAATCTTCAAAAGTTTATAAAGATTTTATATAAAAATTCAATATGAAAATGATTTCAATGACCAAAATTGGATTATTTTGTATAAAATTTAATTAATTTTACTTTTAATCCTATTAATTGTATAATTTAACATTATAAATTATTTATATGAAAATCCTATTTTCTATTAAAATTTAGAATTTTTCAATAATCAACAAAAAATGAAATATTTTAGAAAAAATTCCCAAAAAAACACCATAAGATAATTTTTATATTATGATTTGAAAAATTAATTTTATTTATCCAAATAATTTCTCTGTAAGGGGTAAAAATTAATTTTAAATTATGTTTGCAAAACATGATTTAACTGTTTTTTAGAAAAATACAGTTTTCGAGAAAATATATCTGTTACATTAAAATGATTCATATTATTATTTATAATAAATAGATAAAAAGTCATCTTGTGTAAAATATATATTTTTATTAATTTTTTTAGTATTATTCATTCCCATTTATTTAACGACCAGTTTACAATGGTCTTGTTTATATAATATTTAAGTAAAATATCATGTTTCATTTAAACCTGATGTTTTGTGGATCATAATCTATCAGAAAAATTAAATTTACTCTAAAATAAATATATTGTAGGGTAATTTTTATATTTAATAATAATTTAAATAGGTGATGGAGTTGAAATAATAAAATGCTTGGTAGTGGACATTACATCTTCTGGGACAACTTATTTTGGTTTGAACTAAAAGGATTATTATTTTTGATTTCTGGCCAAAATAAGGTTTCTAAGATGATAGGAGGGAATTAAGGAATTTATTTTCTTAGATATTGGATAAAATAGTTGGGTTTGAAAGTGTGAAGTGGAGAGTAGATGGGTGGCCTTTTATAAGTGAGGTGATTGGCACATTTGTAATTTTTGAAAAGAAAATGGTGTACCGACGTTTTTCACAAGCCACATGGTCCCAAAATGGGACATTATGAAACCTTATATGTTATAAGGTCTCAATATTGACATAAAATTTGTTTTAGAATTTTTTCTAGGTCATTTTACCCATTATCATTTTAGTTTAACCCCCGATGAACCCAGTTTCACCAAAACTACGGTAATTAATTTTTATGGGTTTTGATACTCAAAATGGTAAAAAAATTAATCTAAAATTATTATAAAATATAAAATATTATTATTAAAAATATTAAATCAATTTTTTGAAATTTAATTCACATAATTTTAAAGTTTTATTTTAAAACAAAACATGGAGGTGCGATGAGAAAGATATTTTTAAAAAATAAATTTCCAAAAATGAAAAATATTTTTTATAAAAATTCAATATGAAAATTAATACAATGAAATAAATAGAATTAATAGATATATAATTGAAATAATTTTACTATTAAAACCATTTTCAAAAGAAATTTAACCTTATAAATTCTTTAAAGAAAATATAATTTGCAATAAAAACTTGTATTTTTCCTTATTCAACAAAATATTGATCCTTTTAGAAAACCCCAAAAATATAATTCTAAGATAATTTTCAAATTAATAATTAAAAAATAATTTTTATTTTATAAAATACTTTTTATAAAAGTGAAAAAAGATAATTTTTAAATCAATGCACAAAATATGAAAAAAACCGCTTTTTAGAAAAAAATACAGTTTTAAGCATAAAATTGTAGTTATTCTTATATCATGCCTAGAAAACATATAAGATGAATTTTAAACAATTTTTATAAATATAATATAGATAAATTTCTTTAAAATAATTCCCAAAAATTTACTTTTTTCATTTATTGAGGTAGAACACGTTTGTTGCATAAAATTAGTTATTCAAAAAATGATTTCCATTATATTCAAATGTTTTTTATATTCATTTATAATTAATTTTTCATTAAATAGAGAATTTTTTATACATGTTTAAACCAAATATTTTCATAATTTATTCAATCCTATTCGTACCCACAATAACAAAGGATAGTTGTTAACTATCGTATTAAATAATAACATTTTAATAGTTTTTTCATGTTTCATTTAAACTCGGTGTTGCATGAAACGAAGGATAAACTTGATGTTGCATGTAATGCATACTAAAATTAGTGTTTATTATAACGCAAGATAAATTTATATTCATTTTTAATGAAAAATATCAAAATTATTAAAATTATTTGAAATATATATATATTTCACAAAAATATTAGGGTGTTGAATTTCTCTATTCAAACTCCACCAAATTTCATACCTATAAATTCCACTGAATTAAAAAATGATTAGACAAGTGAGAATGTTACCAGAGTTGTTACCAAGTAACTTAAGATCCTATTAGAACATATATGTATCTTTAATACTAATTTCTGAGAGTTACATCTAAATTACAAAAAATAGAAATTCAGTATTGGAAGACTAAACTGGCATAAACAGGTAATCATTAAGAATCCGATAAATGTTTAGTGTATCAGAACATGGAAGAATATACTTAACCCAAATAACCACATTAAAACCAATTGTCAAATTCATCCTCTTTTCTTCAAATCACAAAAACATTCAATAAAATCATAATTGAAATTATGTAAATTACATATTGGTTTTCTATGGTTCATATTTACAAATTACTTATATACGAGAAGACATTGTAACTTTTATTTCATCCGAAGTAAAATGTGAAATAATTATGACTCATAAGTCATTTATATCACTATATAATATTATTTCAAAAAATCTAATGAAATTTTTATCACAACCCTTTTATATAGAGTGTCTTATCCAGTCATCCATTTTTACCACCGTCTAATTTCTATAGGTATCCATCAATTTTACTGTGCAACTATCGTTCACTTATTTCTCTTCTTTTCATGACCTCACATAAGTGGTTGAAAGTAGTGTTCCCTTTGCCTTACACAATTTCCAAAAAAAAACCAAACAGAGTGATTAAATCATAGACACTTCCAACTACTGGTGATGGAAACCTATATATAGATTTATGTAGAGATGACAACCTTGATGACATCCCCCAAAATTTCACGAACTTCTAACACCACACTACCACCTAGTTAAATCCATATTCCATAACTCTAACAATTCTAAAGATCTCTACTTAATTTATCCTTTCAGTAAACTTACTCATATTCAAAAATAATCTTTACAACCCTAACACATCTATCCTATCGACCCAGGTGGTATAGTATTTGAAATTTTAAAATATAATGAATACTATATAATTCAACCATACCATAATCAACTACCTATACTTAGACTTAACTACAGTAATCATCCCACATGACACTCAGTTTCCACCATTATAGTCTAGGAAACATGATCAGATATATGAACACAAACACTAATATTAAATATCATTAATCATTTCCATTTATTAATTATAAATTACCTATCATTCATTAATACCTTTGAAAATTCTATTCTAATCATTTTATTTCATAAAAATATAAAACATTTATAATTTATATTTCAATTTAAAGATTACTATTTCTAAGCTATTATAGTGTTAATCCAACCACCCCATGATTCTCAATTAATATATCATTACCTACATAAAAATGCACATCCCATGAGTTCCTTATAATTAATTCACCATTACATCATCTGGGTACTCTTAGACTTGACCTAAAAATACCACAAGGAAGATAAACACCTGATGTATTAGCCAACTACAACATGCAGTTGGAAGTCATAGAAAACAACCATCAAGAAAACCATCCATAAAAAATGAAAACACATTGAGAAATATCCATAATCAACCTAAAATTATAAACCCATCAGCAACAAAAAACAAAAAACTATAAAATATCCAAGCCATGAACCTAACATACACCATCCATCCTAATATCAACCTTATCTAAATGATAGACATCAAAGAACCCACACTCTCATCTTCTGATTTCCATCCCTTTCTTAATATCCCAACCATACCATTTTTTATAAATAATAATATGAAGGGTACTATAAAATTTAAAGATACATATACAATGGAAAAATAGATTTTTTTGAGTAGAAAACTCGAGGGGAAACTAAGGCTAAAGCATAATGGCATGAAATCCTATAAAAAACAAAGAAGGGCTCTCTATAGCCCCAAAATATAATTTTTTTATGAAATATTTTCTATTACCATCTTCAATTAAATGATTTTTTATTTTTAGGAACCAATAATATGAAATCAAACATCAGTATCTAATAAAATTATTTATCTAATCATAAATAATATTGTATCAATAATTCCATATTCAACAGTGTTCAAGGAAGTGAAGTAGTTAATTCCACATGCCTATTTCATTAATCACTTCATATTAACATATTTATTGTGTTTATAAAATTTTTATGTATATGAACCATTCCATGGAACAAAAATAACACAACAAGAAGATATCCCACTATCTATCGAATACCAAGCGGCGTCATCAACATAGCATAACCCACATGCACTAGTAGTACACTTCTAATTAATTCTTATTTTCAATTATTATATAAATTTAGGTTGATTACACAACTACCTAAATAATATAAAAAATTGATCTCCCACATTTATATATATAATTTGTAGAATTCCTGAATCATTTACCTCAAGATGAAACTTTCAACATTCATTGAGAAATAATGGAAGAAGGCACAAACCTCTAATTACCTCTCTTATGATGAAATCAAGATCTTTGTAGATATCATCCCATATTGAATCCATAATCAATAGTTGATAAAAAACATGAAAATAGAGAGAAAGAAACTATCATATCATAAAGAGAGAGATATAAAGATAGACCAAGAGAGAACAAAACCAAATTTGAATAAGAAACTCACCTCAATTCACCACGAAATGATCCTTATAAGTCAGAAGATAAATACTAGAAAATGGGGCTCAAAATACATGGAATAGGCCCTTGGTTAAACTAGGGTTCATAGGAGATATGTTGAAATAATAGGAATATGATATGTGTATGGAATTTATATAGGATGGGTAAAATATAAGAGCAAGTTGCAATCCCCATGGACACACTAAAATAGGTAGGGTTTCCACTAAAACCACAATGTAACAAGGTTTGATGTATTTAAAGGGTTCCAAATCCAATGTCTATCTAGAATACATTGTGAAATATTCATTTTTTAAGGTAAAGTCTTGGTCAGAGACCAAGACACACTTTATTAAAAAATGATATGACTTACATGAAGCGGAATGATGGAATATTATTTCAATATCTTTCAAAGTGAGGGAGAAGGTCAACCAGCAAAGTATCACTCCATGTCATTTCTTGGTTGACTCATTCATTGGCAAGGTCATCTGCCACCGTGTTTGCTTCACGATACATATGGTTGGCAATGTATCTGATTTCAAGAAGAGAATTGAGGCAGTTCAACCTGCATGGGGTAAGAGGCCCGTCAAGGTGGATCACCCCATTCCAAATAGCATTCACAATGGTGGTGGAGTCACTTTCAATCTATATGTTGTTCCATCCTTTAATATTGACAATAATAATGTCCTGAATCACCACCATCATTTCTACTCCAAGAGAAAAGGCATTGCCATAGCTCCTAAAGAATCATCCACGACATTGTTTGAGAGAGTCTCTGAAAAAGGCCCCACATCCCGCATGACCTGGGTTTCCTCTGGAAGCTCCATCTATGTTGATCTTGATCCATCTAGGAACCAGTGCTTTCCAAAACACCTTAAGAGAATGCTTCAGCTTAGTATATATTCCATCGATTTTGAGCCGTCGAGGAATCGAAAAGTCCCCAACCGAATTATCGTAGTGGGATTTCTGAAGTAGGGCTGCTTCCCTAATGGAAATAAGAATCCTCCTCCGACCTGCATTAAGATTAAATGAGTAATATTTGTGAATAATTGTGTTTCTATCATACTAGATCACATGTAAGAGCTCAGAAACAACAGAAAGGAATAAGTTCATGATTTTCTGTGAGGAGTCAAGTTCCACACAATGTTTTAGCTGAGAGAAAATAGAGTCAAAGGATAACCATCTCCAGTCAAACTGGTCAGTAAAAAAATTCCAAAGAGTAGAGGTGTTAGAACAAGAAAAAAAGACAGTTGGTTGCCTCCCTGTGCTGATGGAATAATTTACATTTAGAGCATAATTGGATACCAAAGGACGGAAGAAAAACCTCTTTAGGAATATGTTTATGGGAAATGTTCCAGACAAGGTTAAGACTTGAAGGTTTAATCCAAGGCCTGCCAAAAAACTTGAACCATGAAAAAATGGGGTCAGAGCTAGTAAAACAATGGTTATAGAAGTTTTTGGAATCCAAAATACCATTCTGAGCAGGCTCCCAAGTAAAGAAATCTTCCCCATTTACAAAGTGGTAGTTTCCCACAATGTGCATAATGTTATCAGGGATATTAGATGGACTAGAGTGCATTACATATTTTACGGTGAGGTTGGTGTTATCCGGAGGGGCATCATGAGATAACATGGAAATGAGGGGGTTCCAATCCAGTTGTCAAGACAGAAATTCATAGTGGAATCTGAACTAACCATCCATATAGAGTTATGCATGATGTCAACAAAGGTATTTATAATGGATGTCCCGAGGGAAGAATTGAGATAGATAGACTAACCTTTTTTATGTTTTTTCTGAAATCAGTTACAAATATAGGCCATGGAGTCAGATTTATTATTGATCAACCTCCAGGTGATATTTTCTTGAAGAGCCTCATTAAAGAGATGGTGAAATATTCATTATATCTCCACATAATCCTATAAACTTTTGTTACTATAACAAAACACCCCAATCCTAAGTAATAGTGACCCTTCAGAAGTTATATTAGAATACTCGGCCCCTATGACTCCATGATACAATCTATGCCTTACACCATAGTGACCCCTCATGAGGTAGAGATAAGAAAAATAATCCATTGATATCTACAGAGAGTCCCTAAGAACCACAATATAACTAACCCTAAAATAGTTTAACTACTAAATACTTTATCCAAAGACTCAAATCCACAAGGAATATGGTCATGCTATAAATCCCATATGAAAAACCACAACAGTCCATAATCCAAAGGATAATTCCACATTCTACTCTTTATGGATAAAATTTAATCTAAAACCAAACTTCTTCTCATCCAAAATTTCCTAGATATTTCTACCATCGAAAAGAACAAATATCAAGGGAAATTTTGGGAACTTGCTTCAGATACATCTCAAAAAACTCTCAATGATGGGATATTAATAGAAACGCATGAATGAAAATGAAATATAAAATAATATACAACTTTTATGATACATATAAAGGATATAAAAACAATTAAAAAAATACTTTTCACATTAGATGAAAAAGGTGTATAAACATGCAACACTAAAAACCATCTCTTAAAAAACATGCAAAGCATCTCAACAACAACAATACATGGAAAAATGTGGAATATTTGGTATGATTCCTCAAATATCAAATATACGTACTCTAATATAATGCATCATTCCACTATAGTACATATAGTAAGGGAATAACATGTCTTCATATCACATTCTCTTTATGGTTCTAAATTTTAGTAGGTTACTCCTCAAATGATATATCACTTTTATCATCTATATCACCCCATTCAATGACATGGGAAACATCATGAAAATTATAATAAATCTACAACACATGAAATACATCATGAATCTAGATCATTTGTGGGGGTAGGTGATAACTAATACCAAATAGCTCTAACATTTTCCAACACCTCAAAACATACAATAAATTGGTGAGACAACTTACTCTAATGACCAAACCATCACTTCCCATGAGGATGTGATATAATTAATAACACATATACTCCAAAATCAAACTCTAAATTCCTCCTCTTTTTACCATCATTGGACTTATGAAAACCCTATGCTTCCTTCATTAACTCATGAATCACCTAAACATTATATATCGTGATATGCCCTAATTTTAGTCTAAGAATAGCTAACTCTCAATCCTAGGTCCAATATATTTAATATCTACTATTTTAGTCATAAAGTACTTATAATGGGGACATATTAATGGTTGAGTTATTACTATTATTATAAGTGAACCCCACTAATGGTAAACACCTCACTAATGAACCTAGAAAAATTCAGAATGCAAGAAAACAACATATCCTCTAAATATTGGATAGTATGCTCTATCTAACCATGAATGTAAGTATTTAAAGTGTTTCTAATTCATAACTTAGAACCAAAATTATTAAGTATACCTCCCCACACTCTTTAGGTAAAACGGGGATCATGATATGAGATTATCATCTTTTTGACCCATTGAAGCCTCATAACCTCCCCTAAATAATGCCTCAACAAAACATTCACTAAATATTTATAATTAAAATGGAATTAATTAGAATATTCTGAATACAATAGATCATATTTCAATTTAAAAAAATGAAAAATATAATTATACATTTAAATTACATGATTTAATGAAAATAAACGAAAATATTTGACGATTCGTTATTCCTCACTCTCTAGTATTTTGTGTCACTAAACAATTTTTAATAAGGATAAATGAGAGTAATTTTGGTTCAAAATTATTATTTTAAATAATAATTAATTTTTTTCATGGTAACTCATTAATAATTTTATTTATTGAACATTGCCTTAAATTCATATACAACATCGACATTGTATTTATTCACTAAATAGAATAATGAAATAAAAGCTTAAAAGGAATACAATTTTGGTGAACTATTTTGTCAAATTAATATTTATAATACATATAATAAATTAAAGATAATATAAAGGTTTAGATTTTAATTCTATAACTATATTGATGAATTTAAATTCAAAGTAAATGAAGTGTCAAAAATGAAATTAATGAGGTTACATGAAAAAAATATTTTATTAAATTATTTAAAAATCATAAAAAATCATGAAAGAATATAAGTTAGATGATAAATGGTCTAAAATTTTGTCCCATGTGAATTTATTAGATAATTACGTAAAATTATAACCCTTTAATATTGAAAAAGGCATTATCGTAGTTATGGTCAAAATCAGTTAATGAAGGGGTTAAAGCAAAATATAATGTTTCAAATGGGTCCAGAACCAATCTAAATTTCATTTAATGTGGATTTTTGGACCATAGACTCTTTTAATTGGAAATTTTTTCCATTTTAAATAATTTTTCTTAATAATTACTTAATTATTGTTTAAGAAATTTAGTATTTCCAAGTGTATTTGTTTCCTCCCTTATAAAAAGGATACCACATATTTATTTTGTTCCCTCCACTTTGAGAAATATATCTCAAAAAACCCTCCCCTATTGTCTTCTAAACATACTTATATATGAGTTACAAAAAAATTTATTCTTAAATACCATTCCATTGGTCCTTAATAAAGGATCCAAAGGAGGCCTACAGAAGAAGAGGTAATCATCTTACCCAACCTCTTTAAATTTATTTATAATTAAAACACCTATAAATATGTGGTATCAATCATAAAATAATAAATTACATATATTAAATATGATAAAATTTTATTATTATTATTTAACCACAAATATCCATCCTTTATTACATCAAATGGGTGGTGAATGTATCACTCATGTTTAGGTGTGGACTACCGCCTCCACGTAGCGATACAATTCATTTTCCATCACCATTTTTCACAGATGATTATTATAAAGAATTTAAAGTTTATATATGGTATTTATGAAATAATTGTGCTTATATAATTATAATATCATATCTACCTTCTTACCTTCCAATCTGTTGGAAAATGATAACATCGCTTGGGTATAAGTGTGCATTATCACCTCCATGATGTGATGTGATTCAACTTTCGTTTACTATTTTCATGGATGGTAATAAGGATAGATTTAATTAATAAATATGATTTATATTATATAATAATGATACTATAAAGTTGGACTATTATTTAACTTACTTTCATTACTTACGTCAAAAAGTGAAAAACAATGATCATGCGTACGTATAGACTACCGTCTCCATGAATTGTGTTATTTTTTTTCCTATCTATAACTTTTTGAATGGATATATATATATATATATAATGAATGAATATGATATTTATAAAATGTTTAAAATATTTTAAATGATGAAACCATGATCCAAGTACAAGTACCAAAACTAGCAAACCAAAATTCTCCTAAAAAATGAAATAGTAAACTAATGAAAACGATGATTGTAATTAGCTATTAATAATTAAGTGTTAAAATGATATAAGTGGATCATATATGATATTTTAATTACATACATTATTATGTTATAGAATTATAATATATTTAAATTTATAATAGACGAGGTTAAATTACCTTTTAATAAATTTGAACTCGATGTAAGGTATTTTCTTCTTACTTTTTGTTTATGTGAGACATATGCCATATTCACCACTTGTACCATTTATGAGGTGTATATAATACCCATGAATGTATTTTATAATTAATCTCAAGAAAATTATGGAATATACATATCCATAGAAGGTTATTTCTTTCATGGTTCTTATAATTCAAAATTTATTAAAGGAGTAAGGTTTTTATGTTACAATCTCATTTTTTTCTGGGATTTTTTATGATTAAGTTTTTGATAAGGAAAGTAAATGATCTAACACTAAATATTCTCATGTTTTTTTCTCCTATGGATATTTTTTATATTACATTTTTCCATTTATTTTACTCTCTTTAATTACTTAAGATATTGGAAGAATATTTTTAAGGAAATATGATTTTATTTCTCTCTTTGTTCGAAAATAATTTTTCTTCAAGGTCCTTTTTTTAAAATAGTTTCAAATTTTTTTCTACTATGATTATTTAAGATAATTTTCACCCATGTTTTAATTTTTAAAAAATTGTTTAAAATTAATATTCATGGCATTTTCCAAATGAGGTACTATCAACTTTTTACCCATAATGAGAAATGAATCTTGGTTATAATTGTTACAGCATGAACAGAATTTCCCAATTTTATAATCACTAAATTATTTAAATATTCCTTTAAAAGTATCCAATGATATTTTTAAAGAAAAATTTGCCCATAATATTTGGGAAGGTTTTATTTTAATTAGTGTTTTCAAAATGAAAAGGTTATTTTCCTCAAGAAATGTTCCATGTGATATTTTAAAGGATTTTTCATCTATTATGAAATCCATTAATGTTACTTTTGTTTCACTAGGGATATGATGATACCATACTTATTATTTAAATGGATATCTTATTTCAATAATGATGAGATATTTATGAAACCTAATTTGTTTTCCAGGGGTTATGTCAAAATGAAATGTTAAATATTTTCAATATATTATGGTGTACATATGAATGGATTATGATTATACAATGGGTGGATCTGTTATTTTCCTCCAATGATTTGGGTAAATATGTATAAATCATGAGAAAAATATGTTATGCATGAACATGATTTTATGTTCAGAATATTATACGTGGACCTTGTTTTTGGGACCATAATATTATGCATATACCTGGATTTCAAGTCAATAAGATTATGCATGGACCATGTTTTCATGTCCATAAGATTATGTGTAGACCAAGTTTCATGTCAATTAGTTTATAATAGGTACTGGTTTCATTTCCTTAGCTTCATGAGTGAACCTATTCTATTTATACATGTTCACAATGTGATAAGATTATGTTTTTTATACATTCAACTGTATATATTATGATCTCGTAGATCATGATTGATTATTGATGATTCTACAAAATTGTGAATATTTTCTATTATTAAGATAATCTTTGATACCATGAATCATTTTTATGATATGTGACATATAGGGTATGATGTTTTTAATTTATGATCATGATATTATACCCTTATTCTTATATTATACTCATGTATGACAATTTATTGTTATCTCATATGTTTACCACTACTAAAAATTTGATATCACCCTTTATTATGTTTTATTTTCCTTGGTATATGAAGAAAATTTTTAAGTATGATGTGTCTAAGAGGGGTGATAGTTGTGAAGGACTAATTGGGAGATGATGTAGATATTTTATGAATAGGTTATTTATGTATTCAATTTTCAAAAGATACTAAAATTTGAAGTTTCTATTATCGATCACAATGTTAGGTAATGAGTATTAATCTCATAACATGAAATATTTATTTTCGAAAATTATGGGTTACTATAGTTGGTATCAGAGTATTTTTTAGTTACCTTTAAAAACTAGGATGATAAAGCTTTTATCAAAACCCTTAGGATAATCCTATGTACATTGGAACATTTGATGTTATGGTAAATAAAGGATTGTGGTTATCCAAGAAAAACATCTCTTTCAGGATACTATAAGTGGATTTAGTTTTGGTAGAGATGTATTAAAGGTTAAAAACCTTAGAAAGAGTTGGTTGAGTATATCTCATACCTAATTCTAGTTTATGGTTAGTGTGCCCATAATTCACACCTAATTTTTAAAATATTGGGATATATTCTTTGTTTAATTAGAATTTTCTTTATGAATAATTAGAAAGTATTTGGATATATGATAACCAAGAATGACTTAGGTTAAACCTAGGGTGTCATAGATTAGAAAAAAAAAATTCATGATTTTGACATTCTAAAAATAATTTTTCATAATCTCTCACTATGATTATTATTTCTCAAACAATGGTTTTTGGTTTTTGACAATGGATTAAAATAGGAGGATTCAAGTTAATTTTGAATGTGATGGACAAAGGAATGATTATCTATATTAGAAACAGAATGAAATAGGAATCGTAAGAAGAGAAATTGTGATTATTCTTAATAATATATTGTTATATATGATTAATAATATAAGATTTTTTGATTATCCTAACACATAAAAGAATATGAATATGTAATTTTATGAAATTTCATGTGGTAATAACTATATTAGAAAGAAATTTAAATTTTATTCATGTCAAGAATGTGGGAATGAGAACCTATAATAATGTCTCAAAGTATGGGAATTAAGTTTTTTATGATTATATGAAGGTCATATATCAATTAATTGATGGGTAATTTAATGTCTTATGTGTGGGGAACAAGGGAACTATCTGAGTCAATGAACTAATCTGAGGATTAAGTCCTAGGCCAAGGAAGGACTTATGTTTTGTAATAATTGAAGTGAAAGGATTGATTAGTGTATGTATTGGTATTAAATAAATATGTTTTATATGTATTATATCATTAATATTTTCGTTATAAGAATAATTAAACATCTAAGGATTCTTCCATGATAGTTTTTATGTAAGGATTTTAAAACATATGTTGAATGGTACTGATAATCAAAAAATGGATATACTACTAAGGTCATATTTTTCAAGAACACGTTATTATGTTAAAGATAAACCTTAACATGTGCTTGATGTTGATTTAATAATTTTTAGTTGGTATAAATAGATTATTTAAATTTATGAATTAAATATAATAGTATTGATTAGTTATTTGATGACAAAGTGATTTAAGATATATTTGATGAAGTTTATTATATTTATTTATTTATTTAATATAATTAATAGTCTATGATTTTATTTGAGGAAAAAGTAAGTGTTAATTTTTTAAAGCATATATTATTTCATTGTAGTTTTATGGTGATTCGTGTTATCAGTGTGTTTTATTGACTGAAAGTGATTTAAGACAAAGTGATTATTTAAATTTATGAATTAAATATAATAGTATTGGTTATTTATTTGATGATGAAGTGATTTAATACATATTTGATGAAGTTTATTATATTTATTTATTTATTTAATATAATTAATAGTCTATGATTTTATTTGAGGAATAAGTAAGTGTTAATTTTTTAAAGAATATATTATTTCGTTGAAGATTTATGGTCATTATTGTTATCAGTGTGTTAATTTTTTATCAGTGTGTTGTAATATAATCAAGATATACATGTTTTTGGTAAGTGACATTATGAGATAATTCTTGTTTTCTGGGGATAAATGTTGAGTTTAATCACCTCAAAATATATTAATGTAATAAAATCTTTTAAAAATTTGTTTTTTGAATTTGGATAGACATATTTTTTATGAGACATAAGGGTAACTATTTATATAATAGATTAAGTTGAACATTGGGCGTTATTGTTTGGGTTTTAGAGATTAATTTATTATACTTATCCATACAGGATAAATTATAATAACCATTATGATTCTTATGATAACTATAAATAGAATGAATGACTTATCATTATTTAATAGATATTATGATCCATTAAAATTTAATTTTAGTGTTTTATGAATGAAAAATTCATCTGGAATATTCTTTTATTGGAGTAAGATATTTTGTGAAAATTCTTTGAAGCACAACCAAATGATGAAATCGTGGTTTGGAAATGGGAAGTAATCAGGTAAGAATATTTTCTCATTTTTTATATCATAACTATAAAATAATCCCTCAAATTTATGAAAAGGGTCTTTAAATGAAAATATTATACTTTTGCCTTTATTTTGAATGAATCGATAGTCTTTTCAACCCTAACATATTTGTGGTTATGTGGTTATTAACATTTTCTTGATCATGTTCTATATCACTATCTATTAGACCTTATATGAGAGTTTTCTCCCCCAAATATATAATTTAAATTAAGATTAATTTTATCATTATTTGGGAACATTATTATGTGTTATTTTAGGTAACCTTTATGTTTCTCACTTTCACTTTTTAAAAGAAATTATATTATCCTTATGTATGATGTGGGTTTTAAAATAAACATATTTTATAATATTGAAACTTTAATGAACAATAAAAACTTTTGAGGGCCTAATTTTTTAATGGGGATAATTTAACACCATAAAAATATAGTTTAAAAGAATAATAAGCATTATATCTTACTTAATAAGAAACACCGAGCTTTAGGAAAATGGAGATATGTTATAAAAAATATTATTATTTAAGAGTGACTATTATAACATTGTTGTTAAAATAATGATGGTGAATACAAGTAAACACATTATGAAATATATATATATATATATATATAATGTTCCTACCCAATAAAAATGTATTGATTAATATTTAATAAATAAGCACGTAATTTTTAGTAAATTAATTTTTTGCATCAAAAAAGAATTTCATTCAAAAATAGTTTTTATTACATTTCATAGGTGCATGGAAATTATACTAAATATTTACCACATTTAAAATGTATATTTTACAATAAAATAATTTTTTAAATCAGTATATCCGAGTTAAATTGGGGTGAAATTTTGGGAGTTTTTTAAAATGATTGATTTGTTAATGAATAGTGTAAAATACCAATATTTCAAGTACCTTCATTTATTTTCATTAAATAAAGTAATTTTAAAGTCCCATTATATTTTGTATTTGGTCTCAAATTGAAATATGATACATTTGATTCATATTAATCTAATTAATTCCATTTTAATTAGTAATACTTATTATTTTTATGTGAGTTAATTTTAATGCTTAAAATGAATTTTTCTAAAAACAATTCACTGTACTTTACAGATTTATATTAAAGTTGATTTATTACACTTATGAAGATTGAATATTGAAAATTTTATACCATATTTTGATTCAGGAGATTCAAGTTTTCTAAATGGTAACCTTTAGTTTTTTTCATTATAAATATTAACAGTTATATATATTTATCACCTTGGTAAGGGTGAAATGGGTAAACATGTTTAAAAACATGAGATAAGGTCTCCAAATAAACCCAATACTTGACCATATTTCATTAGATAGAATTAATTCTATAAAAAATATTAAAACATTAATATATTTAATTTTTTGATTCATTTTCCCTGGATAATTAAATTTCATAATTTTAAGTTAAGAAAATTCCAAAATGCCACTATCTGTAATTTAATGTATTTAATTTTTTATAAGGATAATAATATTATAATTTTAGTTATAAATGTGTATTTTAAAGTGTTGTTATTTTTTTATCATGGTAATTTATTTATAATTTTAATTCGCATAATAATTACCTTAAATTATTATGAAACACTGATATAGTATGTATTAATTTAATTTGAAAAATATAAAAAACTTTTAAAGGTAATGAAATTTGGGAGAATTATTATGTTCCCAAAAAATTATAGATAAATATAACATTTTAAGGATTTGTAAAAGTTTTATATTTGAATTTCATAACAATATTTATGACTTGAAAATCAATATATATAAATAATGTCAAAAATGAAAGTAATGATGTTTTCTGAAAAATAATATTTAATAAATTATTTAATAATCAAAAAAAATTTTAAAGAGTAAAATTTGGATGATAAATTGTTGAAAATTAACTCTATTTTCCATTTCCTACCTAATTGTTAACTTATAAGTGAAATTAGAGATCCTAAAGATTCAAAAATTCATTACTGTGGTTAAGTTTAGAATTAGTAAATGAAATAGTAAAACCAAAATAAATGGTTTAAAATTATAAAAAACATTATAAATTTAATATAATGAAGATATTTGGACCTTATTCAATTTTTATTCAAATATATGTCCATTTGGAATAATTTGTCTAATGAATGGATTAATTATATCTTAATATTTTTTTTGTAATTTCAAGTGTACTATTACCCTCCCTTATAAAAGGACACCCCTTCTCTCTTTTCTTTGCACCAATTAGAGTATTTTTTTCTTTTGTAAGGACAATTCAAAGGGTCCTTAACAAAAGGATCTATAAGATTCCTACTAAAGAAATGGTAATCATCTTACCCGACCTCTTTCAATTTATTTCCTTTTCTACCTCCTATAAATATATGTTATTCATTTAAAATAAAAAAATTAAGTATACTAAATATAATTAAATGTTATTATTATTATGTATCCAACAATATCCACCCAATATTCCATTAAATAGGAAGTGAATTTATCGCTCATGTGTACGTGTAGACTACTACCTCCACACAATAATATATTTCAATTTCTATCACTATAGTTCATGGATGGTAATTTTGATTATTTTTACTTTTATATATTATATTTAGTAAATTTTTATTTTTATTTAATTTTAATTTCATATATACATTCTTACCTTCCATTCCATTAGAATACGATAATGATTCTTGTTCGTACGTGTGGACTACCACCTCCACAAATTGATGTGATTCATTTTTCATTTCTTACTTACATGTAAATTAATAAGGTTATATTGAATCAATAAATATTATTTATATGATATAATACTAATTTTTAAATTTTAACTATTATTTATATTTATTTCCTTTTATCCATTAAAAAGGGAGAATATTGTTCATGTGTATGCACAATTTTCCATCTCTTAAAATGGTGTAATTCATTTTTCTATCTCCAACCATTATGGATGACTATATATATATGATGATGATTAATATTTATGATATTTATATCATTTTTACATACAAAATATTATCAAACCATGATCGAAGTATAAGGAAAAAAATTACCAAATCGAGATTCTCATGAAAAATGAAATAGTCAACATCCTGAAATGATGAATAAAAAATAATTAATAAATGGGTGTTAAAACATTATAAGTGGATAATATATTATATTATAAGCATTTAAATTACCCTATAATATAATTTTAATAAATTTAAATTTATTATAAAATATGTTAAATCACATTCGAACAAAGTCAAATTTGAGGTAAGGGATTTTTGTCTCATTTTTAGTTATATGATACACATGCAAAATTCACAACTTATACATTTTATGTGGTGTATATACTAAATATGAATTTTTTTATGATTATTATCATGAAAATTATTGGATATATATATCCATATTTGGTTTTACTTTCATATGTCTTATGGTTCAAAAGATACCAAAGTAGTAAGGGTTTTATGTTACATTTGAATTATTTACTAGGAGGGGTTATAATTATGTTTCCGATTCGGAAATTTCAGGATCTAACTATCAATAATCATATTATTTTTCTTATACCATGGTTATTTTTAGATATTAATAGTTTTAATTCCATTTTCCTCTCTTTAACTACACAAGAGACTGAAAGAATATTTTAAATGAAATCTTACATTATTTCTCTCTTCAATCGAAAATACTTTTTTTCCATGTTTATTTTTTCCCAAAATGTTTTCAAGAATCTTTTATACTATTAAATAATTATTTTTAATTTAATTTTCACCCATGTACAAATTATTACAAAATGTTATAAATGGAATCTTCATTCCATTTTTTAATCAAGTTACATTCAAAATTTTAACAAAAATGTGAAAGTAAACTTATTTTTAATGTATATGGAATGAATGAAATTTCTCATCATCATGAAAATTAAATGCTTAGAATAATTAATTACATGTTTATATAGTGGGTTTTAAATAAAATATTTTCTATAATATTCCAGAACATTTTTATTTTAAATAAGTGGTTTCAAAGTGAAAATGTTAATTTCCTCAAGAAATGTTCAAAATGAAATTTTAAAGTATTTTTCATCTATTATGAAATCATTTGATGTTACTTATGTTTCAGTAAGGATATGAATCTATGATACCATATTTATTATTTCATTATATGGTTTATGGTTATGTTGGTTAGATATTTATGAAAACCAGTTTCTTTTTCCACGGGTTAAATTAAGATGAAATGTTAAATGTTTTCATGATATTATGGTATACATATGAAGGGATTATGATTATGAAATGATTAGTTTGGTTATATAAATCCAATGAATTAGGTAAATATAGATAAATCATAAGATAAATATGTTATTTGTGAACCTAATTTCATGTCCATAATTTTATATGTGGACCTGGTTTTCATGTCTATAAGATTATTCATGGACCTAGTTTTCATGTCTATAAGATAATGAGTGGACCTAGTTTTCATATATATATAATTATTCATGGACCTGTTTTTTTTAACAAGTTTATTTAGGGATATGATTTTCATTCCTTAACTTAATGAGTGTATCTATTCTATTTATACATGTTCACAACATTATAAGCTTATGTTTCTTCTACATTTATATGTCTATGTTGTAAAACCATAATATTTTAAAGTATTATTCTTTTAAATAAATTTAATATATTTTATATCTTGTATTATTTGAAATTTTATGTTTTAAAAATAATATCACCATCTTCTACAGTGTATAATACATGCAACAATGAGTTTAAAAAACCCCTGAAATATATTATTTAAATATACACATTATAAAATATTTGTTGGAATTACAGGCATAAATATGATTAAATTAATTATGAAATATATATAAAGGTTCTAATAAATACAAATTTTAATAATAATCACTCAAAACATAGTAATGTCAATATATTCTTCAAAAAATATGTTTTCGTCAAAAATGATATTTTTACCCCTATTTATGAGAATATAATATAAATAATTTCTTCTAGTCTGATAAGATATATGTTTTAAAATTATATCCATATTTTAAATAATCATATAAAAATTATATTATTGTAAATATATTTTATTTTTATAAAAAATATGATTTTTTAGTTAATACTGAAAAATATCACTTTTTGTAAAACTAACATTTCATTTAAAAAATTAAGAACCTTAACATTACCATTTTTATATGAGTTCTATTTTAAAAAAGATATTATTTTGTTTATATTTATAATAATTAATTAAATTTTAATAACATAAATACCCAATTTTGGTATGAGTTTATTTTTTGGCTTTAAAATACATTTTTTATAAAATTATTTTTAAATACATAATGTTCCTCCCATATTGATTAATTAAAATAACCACTAATAAGATAAAATTTATTTCAAATTTATAGATTATATATCTAAAAATAATAATTTAAATCCTTATAATTATTAACACTAGTCATATAGTCAATGTAATATCATCTTATGCTTGAAAAATGCAATTCTTGAAAAACCATTTTTGGACATGATTTGTGGGTTTATTTTTAACTTAAATTACATCACATATATCAAATTAATTTAAAAAAATGACTCCATAATTTTAATCATAGTAATTAATATTATATAAAACGTTTAACTTAATTTTTTTTCATAATTATTAGTAAAGATAGTAATATTTATTTATCAAGATCAAGGTTAAAATGGGGTTTTGCGTGTTACATGCAGTTGTGTTAAAATTAATTTTTCACACACAAATAATTTTTATATGATAAATTTTATTTAATATTTATTAATATTTATTCTCAAATATATAATAAATTTATTTTTATTTTTTTACTAAATGATTAATTACCAATATTAAAAAAACCTGTTACCGTTGTGAAAATTAAATTGGTAAACGTAAATAAACTTATGGGATAAGAGAATAACATATTTTATTTAATATTTTAGAGGTTTTTAATGAACTTAAATTCCTTCAACTACATTATTTTATAATTTTGGGCACTCTTTTGGTGATAATGACTTCCCATTATTGAATATTATTGGATATTTACAAAAATTCCCCTCGTCCTCAATTATATTTGGGAGCACCCTCCCCTCACTTATTATCACTTATAAAGACAGTTAACTCCACCAATAACTACAAAAATACATTACCAACATCATTATCCATTTTCTAGAGGTGATTTTCAATATAATGACCAATCCTATAGTTCTTAATAAAATATCCAAATGTGGTTCTTCTAAGAAAAGGTAATTTTATTCACTAAGCTATTTCTTTTTAATTCGTCTCTTTACACATTCAATTATGTCTTAAAACATAAAATATAATAACCCCAATATATCCCATATAATTATATTATATTTTTTAATGGAATAATATTTATACATCCCCTTATCCATCAAATGAGAGACAAATCCATTGCTCATATGTATGGTGGACTACCGCCTCAGAAACCAATTTAAATGATTTCCATCACCTTCTCTCAGGGATAATAATAATGATGGAAATAATGAATATATATAAAACATAAGATATGATATTATTATTTTTTAAATTTATATACCATAAACTACCTTACCCTTTCATACATTAAGGTATTGATATGATTACTTTTGCATGCGTACGATCTATCATCTCAACGAAGCGATGCGACTTTTTTCATGCCCAACATGAAAAAATGGTTTTAAAAATGAACCCAATAAGTAAATATGGTATATACAAATTTAATATCATTGTGTAGATTATTTAACTATATCCTATACACAATAATATAAACTTCCATGACAAACAAGCATGAAAAATAAAGGTAACTAACTCCTGAAATAATAATAATAATAATAATAATAATAATTATAATAAAATATTGTTAATTAATCAGTGGTAAGATGTTATAATGGGATCATATATGAAATTATAAAAATGAATATCATTCTGGTATAAATTAATAATATTTTAAAAACCATTTTACAGTATTTTAAAGTGTCTTTAAACAAAATGAAGTGTGAGGTAAGGGATTTCGTCACAATTTCATTTCATTTAGAAATATTGTAATGTTATACAACTAAAATATTTATATGGTGTCTATAATACACCTTTTACATATAAAATAATTAATCTATTATAATTTTTTTATTTTTTATTTTATTTTTAATTATTTCATCCCAGGAAATTTGAATTTTAAATTACAATGTTGTAAATAATTTCACAACTCAATTTCTTTTCATTGCTTTATATTACTTCTCTAATGTCTTTGATGTTATATGATTGAGTGTGAAATTAATTTTGATTGTGTTATGTTTTATTTCTACTTGTCTTATGTGTATTTACATTTTATACACAATATAATTTCATTTATTAATTTTCACTTCAATTTTATGATCATTTTAAGGGTTTCTCATCTCAAATTGTCTTCTTTGGGACATATGTCATATAATACACCAATATTATTTTATGGGGGGTAAATAATAGCAATATTATATTTTATATCACTAATCTATTTATCTTCATGGTATTTAATGTTTTATTTTATGTTATTCATTTCGAGGGGCTTATGATTCAAAAGTTACCAAAGTGGTAAGACGTTATTATATAAATCTCATTTTAATAGGGATTATTAATGTTTGGATTTAAATTGATGAACCTTATTAGATCATTGTCTAATAAACCCATTTCATTTTATTATCATCTATTTATACATTAATTTTTCAAGTAATAATACCATTTTCTTCTCTTTGGTAATTTAAATGATTGATGAAATGTTTTAAATAAAATTTGACTTCATTTATTCTTCAATAAAAAATCCTTTTTCTTCCAAATATTTAATTTTATAAAAAAATGTTTCAATAAGATAGTTTAATTTAATTAGTTCCTATAATATTATTTTTACATAAATAAAATCAAAATTAAACTTCCTTTCGTTTTCCAAACAAGGTACATTTGACTTTTCTTACAAAATGTGAAAAGAATATGTGTTTTAACATACTCAGAATGAAAAGAGCATTACCAATATCATGACCACTAATTTCCTTGAATATTACTATATAAGTTTATAATGTTATTTTAAAAGAATTTTTTTCCACAATATTCTTTAAATTTCTAGTTATAAAAAGAGATTTTCATAATAAAAATGAAATTTTCCCCACACAAAAAATTAATTTTATTTTAATGATATTGATATTCATAAAATACAACAGCCCTTTATTTTAATTATACTCTACTATAATTTTGTTATTATTATTCCATCCTTATCCATTGTCTATATAGTTTAAAATCAGTTTGACCAGGTAAGGTATTGACCTTCACTTGATTCATTAATTTTTTATTCATTAACATTCCAGTAAAATATTCTTTTTCATGTGAGCATTTGACATTACATTTCCCCTAAATACCAATATTATTTATCACGTCTGTGCTTATTTATTAAACATTGTATCATTTATGCATATGGAATTTTACTTTGAATGTTATTTTATTGAGTTATGAAATAGTGATATTTCATATTCATTATTCAATACAGACATTTGTTAACAAGGAAAACTCTTCATGAATTAAATCAATCATTCAATATATGAAGAATTAATTAGAAATGTAGTGATGGGTGGGTACCATAATTATATATCCCATCGATGCATAAATATCCTAATTATGAAAATCAATGAGCTATAACTAGAGGGGTTTTACCCATAGTTTTAAATCATCTTTTGAAATTTCTTGATGATATAGATATGATGACTTCTAAGATCATGGAATTAAATATTAATAATTTACTTCATTAAGAATATATTTATTATTATCCATCAGATTATTATTTTTATATTATCATTGTAATAATTTTTTACTCAAGTTATTGATAAAATGGAATGTATGTTTAGTCATTTTTCTTGTTATACTGATTATAACATATCTAATCTTGATAAATAAGTTATTTATTAACTGGAATGGGTTTTCAGGAATTTCTATTTACATATTGATTATTCCTTATTGATTATTCTTTATTTATTCATGATAACTTTAAATTTAAATAACTCTTACTATACATCAGATTTCACCCCTATTTTGTTTACTTTTTCTAGTATTGAAGAAAGAATCATTGAATGAGTTAAAATATGTAAAACTTTTCTAAATTCTACTATGTTTTATTTCATGTATTCAAATTTAATTCAATAATGATTTATGTGTATAGTTTAACAAGACTACTAAACTAGTCCATACTTTTGGATGTGATCACTTGTATATAGTAGTAATGTAATAAAGTAGACCCCAGCTCCGAGCTACTAGGGTCGAGGCCTTTATATATGTTATGATCTCATGGATCATGACTTGTTGTTGAAGATTCCATTCTTATATAAATATTTTCTATTATTAAGTTAATATTTTATTCCATGACTCATGTTTATTATTTGTGACAGATTGGGAATGAACTTGGTAATTTATGATCATGATCTTATACGCTTTCTAATCTTATTCTTATGTATGATCATTGATTGATATATCGTATGTTTACACTTAATGATCATCTATAATAACCCATTATTATGTTTTATTATCGCTCATTCTATACATAAAATTTTATAGTATGGTGTATCTAAGAAGGGTCCAAGTTATGACAAACGAATTGGGTGATGATATAAATATATTATGAACCTATTATTTATGTATCAAAGTTTCAAAATACAATAAAATTTTACTTTTCTATCATGTATTGTAATGTTATGTAATGAATATCCATCTAATAATATATACTATTTATGTATGAAAAGTACAGGTCCCTATAGGTCAATACTTTAATTGCTATGAAATGAGAAGACTTCACCAAGTGGTTCATAATCACCTATATTAAATCATATCCTCCATGGGATCAAGGAAAACTTGTGATGAAGTACATCGAGATGTCCCTCCACTTTCACTATTGAATATTAATATGTTGAAGTAACCCACCATGAAAATGGTTCTTAACCTTTACCATCTTAAAAACTAATTATTGAGGCAGAAAATCTGTGACCAATCTCTTTATCCTAAACCACTAAAAGTGACCCCTCAAAGAATGATACATCTTATCTACACCAATATGCATTATAAATGGATATGTATGGAACACAAGTACAACCACATCACACATCACTAAAGGAATGAAAATATTTCCCCAAAACAACAGTTGATGTTAACTATACTCAGACAGTAACGACCTAATCTTTATGTACATTAACATTACATAACATTTGCAGAATATCTAAAACATTTTACAAACAGAAACCTGAAGACCGTACTTGTCTTGTTCCTTTAGAAACATCAACACATAAACACTGGTACATAAGAGAGCTACATTATCTCTTACTAGGTTCTTCTTAACTATCAACCTTCTTAGACACGTCAAACATAATACATATCTTTTGAACCAGGGGAAAGAAACATAATAATGTGTAAGATCAAATAAAAAATAAGGTTAAAAAATGTATACATGTAAGCATAATCATTAGAATAATGGTATGATAACATTATCAGGAAAAGACAAGGTTATACCCTACATATCAAAGAGAATATACCTCAATCATGGCATAGAGCATGACAGTTCATAAGACATGAATAATAAAAAAATAAAAACATAATCCCTGAAAGCATAACATTGGAATGAAACATGAAATTGTTCTTGAAACATAAGCATATAATGATTTTTATAGTAACAAAGGAATCACTTCCAAGACCATATTAGTATTATGGGATCGCTCCACATACCATATTGGTAGTCATGGTTCACACTCATGGCTATCTTAGTAGCATGAGTTCACTCTGCATACCATCTTGGTAGTCATGGTTCACTCTTATGGCCATGTTAGTATTAAAGGCTCACTCCCAAGAACATAATAGTCTATCTCATGAGATATAAATATTTATCCAATGCATTGGAGGGAGATATAGGTCCCAACCATATCATAAAAAAATCATAAAAACATGTTCCACAAGATCATAAATAATCATATCATAACACATAAAATTAAATGGGTATTATAAACATGTAATAATATCATAACCTTTATAAAGATACAAGTTTTATAATAATTTCATCATAAACATAACTCATAGAAATAAGAGGGTTTCAAAAGAATATAACCAGTGAATGTGAAATGGGTTCCATAAACTTCATGCCATCAAAACATAATCCATCCAACGAAAGAATATGAATGATAACTTTGAATAAATTCCCCATAGAGGCGTGAATAACACCAATGGATATTATCTTATATGGAAAATTATTTTGAAATATCTTTTAAAAACATTTCATGAAGAAAATATAATTTCTTATTTAAAAATGAATTTTAAAAACATAAAACCTTTTAAAAACGTTTTTCATTGAAAATAGCTTTAAAAAATTATAAGTGAATCTTAGAAAACAATAAAACATTTTTAAAATACTTTTTCCATGAAAATTATCTTCAAGGATATTTTTAAAACATTTTTGAAAACATTTTTTAAAGCATGGTTTTTGAATACAGTATATTTATGAGCGAAGAGAGAGACGATAAGATTTTACATAAAAAATATTATATTAACAACCAAAGAGTGGAATAAATGGTACCAACACATGAGTATATCTAGAATAAATAGAGGATAATAAATTAATTAGTTTTCTTGAAATATGGGTCATGATATTTCATCCAAGATGAATAGTCATTAACAATCTCGAAAAGTGATGAGATTGTTTCAATTAACTCTTACCACTTGGTTACTTGGGACCACACTCTTCATTCGGTGAAAGGAAATTACATGAAGATTAAAATATCATGAAAATAATGAGATTAATGATATAACATGTATGTATATACCCCATGAAAAATATTTTAGTTGCAAAATAATACATGAGTCTCAAAGAAGGAAAATTGAGACAAAACATTTTTTTACTGATTTGGTAACTTTTGAAATTTAAAACCCATGAAATAAAGTTAACAAATGAATATTTTAATACCCATAAATTTAATTATATGATACATAAAATAAAATCATGGGTATTACATACACCACACAAAATAAAAGAGTGGAGAACATAGTGTTTATCTAACAAATATATAATGTGAGAATAAATCCCCTTACTTTGTGTCTTGACTCTCGTCTTACTCGCTCAAACCACCTGTATAATAAATATAAATTTATTATAGATATTTCAAATAACCATATAATTATATATAATACCTTATATATTTTTATTATGACCTTATATTACCTTTTTGATAGTGGTCTTATGTTAAGGTTTCACTTCAGGTAAACTTTTCTTAGTTCTTCACATGTGTCTTAATTTGTTATATCGTTGGTCCTTATACTTATATCATGATTCCATTTTGTAAACCATTCCATGAATATAATTTATATTTATTATATTTATATTGTAATAATATATATAATACAGAACTATGAAATGGAATACACACTTCATATAGATGGTAAGTTGTACGTACACATGAATGTTGTTTTTGTTTTTATTGGCGTATTGAAAGAATGTAAATGATATATGTATATATATGTGTGTGTGTGTTTGTGTGTGTGTGTGAATGTTAATATATATGTATATATATATAATTATTCCAGTATAATAATTATATAATATATATCATATAATTTTACTAAACCCATCATTAATACATTCTATGTGCTGTGTGAATAAATCACATCTCTTTGAGGGGGCGGTAGTCCACACTTTCTCAAATGAGATTATCCTATTAAAACCAAATGGAAAGTAAAAAATTAATGTGTTGTCAAAAATAATAAATAATCTCAAATATATAACAAATAACATATATAAATAAAGTTTCCATCATAATGGCCACCATGATATGTGGTAAAGGAAAAATGAACAATCATTGTTTTGTCATGTAGTAGTTCACCATACATAGAAACAATATGTTAGTTACCTATTAGATGGAGGTGTGTATAAGTTTAAGTAAAAACCTTCAAATAAAAACATACTAGTATATTTATGATACTATTTTTTCATACATGAATGTAATAGAGAGATTGGATGGGGGGGAGAAGAAAAATAAAAGAAATGAGCTTGATAAGATGCTACCTCTTAATTGGCTAACTCCTTTTGGTTTGGGCCAAAAGGGTTACTTGGGTTTCCTTCTGACCAAGGTAAGGATTATATTACTATTATAGGTTTTTTGGGAAGTGTATTTTGGATTTCATGGACTAAATTAAGATGTTTTACATGTGTGAGGAAGTGAGAGAGATGGTGGATTTTATAGAGAAGGGGAAGGACTCGTTTGGAATTTTTAGAAACGAGTTAGGTGTACACAAGTTTGTAACTAAAAAATAGTCCCAAAAAACAAAAAAACTCAATAATGTAAGGTGGATGGAATAAATATGGCTAGAATATGGTATTTGGAAAAAAAAAATTATCTCTTTTGGGCCCTTAATTCTAAGGTTTAGTCCCTAAATATTCTCAATTTGACCTTAATCACTGTGATTGAATTGAATCACTTTTACTAATCATTTTTGTCAAAAAAAATTGGTCTTATGAGACACTAAATATTATACTGAATAAAATGGTTTATGTCAGTATTTTTAAAATTCGAATCATAGAAGCCGATAAATTATGATTAATGCTAAGCCTACAGACATGACGAAATAATTGGTTTTTAAAGTAGAAAAATGGTCAAAAGTTTTTTAAGATTTAATATTCAATTTCAAAGAGAAATTTATAATAGAGAATTAAATTTTATTAATAAATTTAATATTCATCTAATATTAAATTAAAACAAATTTATAATATCATTTAACATTAATAATAAATTAAATAAAAATGCAATTTTTAACTGAAAACCCGTATTTTCACTATTCATAAGACAATGAAGTTTCCCAGAAAAATCTTAAAAAATTCACTCTAAGATAACATTGAAATTATAAATTCAAAAGTAAGTTTATTTTATCAAATTAAATGTATAAATGTGTCTAAAATTAATTTTATTATTAAAATTGGTTCATTTAATAAAACATTATTTTAAAACATAAAAGGGATTTACCAAAAATAATAGCATTCATTATTAGTATGATTTATTAATATAAAAAAGTTATACAAAATATTTGAAACGTAGTTATTATTGTTCATATTACTAATGTTAATGTATAGGTTATAATTATCTCATTTAAATAATTATATCATTTAAATGATATTTCGTAGAAACTCTTTGTTGTGTTTGATGTACACTAAGATGGAATTTCATGTATCGTAAACCAAGTTAGTGTTTCATATAAGATACACCAAGTCGGTGTTGCATGTAACATACATAAAGTCGGTGTTGTGTATAGAATTTTCCAATTTCTTGATGTATGAAAGGAATTTTTTACTTAATGCATTGTAAGACACAAATGAATATTTAATTTATTCAAAAAAGTCCATAAAAACTTGGGGTGTTATATTCTACCACCCTTAAAATTAATTTCTCCCTAGAAACACAAAATTGGTGTAAAAAATGAATACAATTATGCTTTATAATATTCTCAAGTTCCCACATAGCTTTCCTTAACTAGTGATTTCTCTATAAAACTTTGACCAGGTGATTGGTATTGTTTTGTAGAACGTTCTCTAATTGGTCCAGAATTTGAACTGGTTGTTCTTCATAAGGCATATCTTTCTCCAGCGGTATAACCTCTATGTTCAGTTCATGTGAAGGTTCAGGTATGTAACTTCTCAAGAAAGATATCTGTAACACATCATGGACTTGAGAGAGAATTTTTTGATGTTCCAAATGATATGTTATCTTCCCGTTATGATCAATAATATAAAAGGGATCGATATAGCTATGTCTTAGTTTCCCTTTCTTCCTAAATCTCATGAAATTATTCTAGGGTGAGATTCCTAGAAGCTACTTCTCTCCAACTCCAAATTCTAGATCACGTCGATGGTTATCAGCATAAATTTTCTACCGACTTTGATCTCCCTTGATATGATGTTGAATAGTTTTAATCTTAACAACCATTTCTTTAGGAATCTCAGGTCCCAATAGCTTTCTTTCTCCGACATCATCCTAAAATGTTGGAGCTCTACATTTCTTCCAAAAAAGGGCTTCATAAGGTTCCATTTGAATTCTTGATTGAAATATAATGTTGTAAGAAAACTCACATAGAAGAAGGTGTTGATCCCAACCAACTTTGAAATATACAGAACAAGATCTTAACATATCCTCTAGGGTTTGAGTTGTTCTTTTCGAATGACCATCTATGTGAGGATGATAACCACTGTTGAAACTCAATTTTGTATCAAGTGCTTGCTGAATACTTTTACAGAACATTGACGTAAACCTTAGATCCCAACCTAATTCAATAGAATGTGGTACTTCATGAAACCTTACCACTTCCTTAATGTATATCCTAGAAAGATGATCTAGAGTGAAGTCTTATATAATATATATTAAGTGTTCTGACTTATTAAGGTGATTGACTACCACTAATATAGCATTAAAAACATTAGAGTTTTTTGGTATCCCAACAAAAAATCCAAAGTGATGTTCTCCCATTTTCATTCTAGTATGGGTTATGGATGCAACATCCCCTTTGACTTTTATCATTCGTCCTGAACTTATTGGAATACCAAGAACTGAGATACAAACTCTATGATATCTCTCTTCATTAAATCCCACTATAAGTATTAATTGAAGTCCTTATACATCTTCATACTCCCAGGATGAATAGAGAATAAAGAACTATGAGCTTCCACTAACAGCTCCTTCAATTCTAGTATGGAAGGAACACATATGTGGTTTCTGAACCTTATCATTCCCTCCCGATCAAGGTTAAACTCAGGAACATCTCTAAATTTATTTTGTAGCTCTACATCTTCCTTTTGTACCTCCATAATCTTCACATGGATAGAGTGATGAGCATTCATTTGAGAAAGATATAATTTTTTCCCTTAATTTCGGATTTTTAGATCCATCCTTTTAAAATCTATAAATATTGAATCTTTTTTACCCTCATCATAACTAGGCTAGCATGATCTTTTAGAATCATAGAATCAACCACTTTTTTCTCTTTCCCATGGTGGTAATGTATTGAGGAGTGATAATCTTTTATCAACTCTAACTATCTTCTCTAGTGAATGTTCAACTCCTTCTCTATGAATATATATTTTTTACATTTATGATTGGTATATATATATCAAAATTTTATCTATAATGTTAATTCCTACATATCATAAATGAAAAAAATAAAATTTCCAACTCTAAATCATGAGTTGTGTAATTTTTTCCATGAATCTTCAACTACTACGAGGCATAAGAAATAACCATGTTGTTTTGTATAAGAACACATCCCAATCCCTTCTTGTATGCATCTCTAAATATTACAAACCCATATCTACTATAGAAAAATGTATGTATAGGTGCACTTACTAACCTTCTCTTCAGTTCCATTAAATTTTCCTCACATTCATCTATCCAGAGGAGCTTGAAACACTTCTAAGTTAACTTGGTCATAGGATTATATATTCATGAGAAATTTTCCACAAACTATCGATAAAATATATCTAAATCAAGAAAACTATGGATATCAATCAGCATGGTTGGTCTAAGGTAGCAGTCAATATCCTCCATCTTTGATGGATCTACTACTTACCATCTCTTGATATTATATATCCATAAATGAATCCTCTTTCCAACAAAAATTCAAACTTTGTAAATTTTTAATATAGCTTGTACTTCCTCTGAAACTTAAGTACAATTATCAATTGATCTTGATGATATTCCTTTATCTTAGAATATATAATAATATCATATATAAATATTATCACAAGCTAATCGAGGTAATCCCTAAAAACTATACCTATTAAATCCATGAAGATAGTAGGGTAATTAGTAAGACTAAAAGGAATAATTATATTTTCATAGTGTTCATATCTTGTACGGAATTCCATATTGGGTATATAGTCATTCTTGAACCTTGATTAATGATATACATAATGAAGGTCAACCATGGAAAAGTAATGATCTCCACACAGTTGATCAAACAAGTCATCAATATAGGGAAGTAGATACTCATTATTGATTGTGATCTTGTTCAACTCCTTATAATCAATGCAGAGTCGTATTTATCCAACTTTATTTTTCACAAAAAAGAACTGATACACCCCATGGTGACACATTTGGATAAATAAATCCCTTGTAAAGGCTTTCTTGGAATTTATTATTCAATTCCTAAAACTCTGTTGGAGCCATTATATAATGAGTCTTTGAAATTGGTGTGAAACTAGGTATGAGTTATATTGAGAACTTGACTTCATGTTTTGGTGGAAGACTAAGAAACTCTTCTAGAAAGATATCCAAATAATCTCAAACAATAGTAATATCATCAATTTTGAAACTCTCCCCAACTATATGGGATAAAAAACCTTTTGAATGGGAATTAAGACCCATTCACTAGATATGATCTCCATAAAAAGTTCATACTTATCGTCACATGGATGGATATCATAGGAGGGTTTGAAATATCAAACATAACTTCCCTTCGTAGAAAACTGATGTGGGATCTTAGTAGAGAAAGTCAATCCATGCCTAATATTACATTAAATTCAACCAAAAGAATAATGAAAATATTTGAAAGAAGAATATTCTCACAAACTTCAACTCGAGAAGAATCATATACTTGAGATGTAATCATCGTACCATAAGGGGTTTTAACTACTAATTCAATATCTAATAGTTTTGGTGAAATCTTAACACCCCAAAATAATTATTTAGATATGAAAGATTGGTTAGATCTAGAAACAAAAATGACATTAGATGTTCTAGAGTGGATGTTAATTGTACATTTTATCATGTCTTTATCGCACCCCATTTCTAAAATAACAATTTCATGAGATTTCCCCATATCCCTCGGATTAACAGGTTACTGACATCGATCATCATCACAAGCCCTTGGGTCTGGGTAGTGGTTATCATAATGCACATTATACATAAAATTATAGCATTGAATCTTGGTAGGTCCATTATATACTACTTTTTCCCCATTCACAATGTTATCTAACATCACCCCCCCCCTCCATCACTTTAGCAATCAAATGCTTGATGGTCTTCCCTTTTATACTTAAAACATTTATTACACCCCTTAAAGAAATTTCCTTCGTGCATATTCCTAGACTTAGAGCATAAATTAAACCTTATCTTCTTTTCCTCATCGTATTTATATTTTACTTTAAACTCTATATACTTCTTCTTGTCAAAACCATGAGATTGATATGTGACTTCAACCTCCATTTCAAACATGATTATAGAAAGCACAGTATCTTCATAGCTACTAAAGTATATTATGGCCAATACCCTTATAATACTTGTATTTAAGACACTAAAGTACCTATTATCTTTACTTTTGGGTTGGATGATAATTCCTGAAGGGTACCTCCCAAGTCTCATGAAATTAGCCTTATAGATACTGATAGATTCATTATCCCTTTGGTTCAACTCAAGAAACTCTTTCTCTATCTTATTATAAAGAATCTAAGGATAATACTTATTAAAAAATAAGTTCTTGAGCTCATCCTAATCCATGTATTCAATCTCATATTTTTGCCTCATATTCTTTATTAGAGACCATCGTTGATCTGCTTCTCCTTATAATTGATAAATAGCTAGAATGACTTTATAATTCTCTGAACACTAAATAATAGAGAATATATTTTCATTATTATTGATTAATTGTTACATAAAAAGAGGATTAGAGGACTCTCTAAAATATGTTGGATTTTTCCTCATGAAAAACTCAACATAATGGTGTTCCCTCCTTTACTCATTTGCAAGTCTAACATGATTCATAACTTGAGAGAGCTATGTGAGCATAGTAATAAGATTTTTCAGTCTAGGTCCCATATAATTTGGTTACTCATGATGGAAATCATTTTATTTTCCATCACAATCAGTATTAACGTGGTTACTTTGGTTTCGATCCATTAGCAGAAACCAAAATCATAAAGTAAGAAATAGTTATCATAATGAGGAACCGCATAATCATGAAAAATCACTTATAGTATTTCAAACCTATGAAACCTTCGTTAATCAATGACACGATAGGTTTATCCTAGTATATTCATAGAAAACTTATATTTAAATCCTTCATAATGGTTCTTGAAGAGTTTTTGAATTCCCAAAGCATAATCCTCAAGAGTGTCAAACCAGGTGTGCAAGAAGGCCCATTATCGTGTATCAAATTACCCCGAGTTAGGCCTAGAACATCGTTTTGGAGTTGTTACCCCAAGGTACATCTATTCCAGATGCACATCCACTTGTAGTGTCTATAATGAGATGTATTTCTAGGAAAAAACTCACTCTATCATTCACCAAAATTCCAAGACATTTTCATATATTATATTTATCCATTGACTTATATATAGACATGTCCTTAGGGTTCTCACTAAGGTTTTCTCATCCTATATTCTGAAGGGTAACTAAAACATTCCTCTAATACCAACAATAATGACCGATTCTTGATACACATTAACATTAAATAAAATTTCTGGAACACATAAAACATTATAAAAACTGGTTCCTGAAGACTGTACTAGTCTAGTGCCTTTCGAAACATGAAAACATAAACACTAGTACATAATCGATCTGCACTATCTCCTACTAGGTTATTCTTGACTAGAACCCTTCTTAGACATAAAAAACATAATACATATC
Source organism: Viscum album (assembly GCA_963277665.1). NCBI lineage: Eukaryota > Viridiplantae > Streptophyta > Magnoliopsida > Santalales > Viscaceae > Viscum > Viscum album. The sequence goes on from OY728132.1 coordinate 325,315,345, forward strand.
GTCATAACCTGGGGAAGGAAACATAAAAAGGGGTGATATTAAAAGATCAGTAAGGGTGAATGAGGGAGACATGTAAGTATTGTTATGAGCATAAGGGTATGAGAACATGATCATTAAAAGAGAAGTTCATACCTTCCATATCAAAGAGAATATACATTAATCATGGCATAATGATTTTCAGCTCATAAGATATAAATAATAAGTAAATAAAGAGCATAATCCATGAAATAATAACGTATGAATGAAACAAAAAATTGTTGAAGACACATAATCATATAATGATTTCCATAGTGGCTGAGGAATCACTTCCAAGACTATCTTAGTAGTATGGGTTCACTAACCATACCATCTTGGTAGTCATGGTTAACTATTGTCGCCTTATTAGAAACATGATTTCTCTACTCATACCATCTTGGTATTCATGGTTCACTCCCATGGACATCTTGGTATTCAAGGTTCATTCCCAATACCATCATAATCTATCTCCTGAGATATAAATCTTTTCCCAATTCATTGGAGAGAGATATGGGTCACACTCGTCTCATAATGAAATCATACATACATGTGTGACAAGATCATAAATAATAATATCATAACCCATGAAATTAACTAGGTATTATAAAAATGTAATCATATTATAAAATGTGTAATGATATAGGTTTCATAATCATTTCATCATAAACATAAACCATCAAAAGAAGTGGGTTTTAAAAGCATATAACCCGTGTATGTGAAACGAGTTCCAAAAACATCATTCCATAAAAACAAAATCAATTTAGAGAAATAATATGAATGGAAATATTAAATAAATTCCCCATAAAGGCATTAGTAACACCAATGGATGTTATCATAGATGGTAAATAATTTTTATAGATCTTTTGGAAACATTTATTCAGGAAAATTTGATTTATTCTTTGGAAAAAATGATTTTAAAAACATAAAACATTTTTAAAACATTTTTATTTTAAAATAGATTTGAAAACATATAAACGGAGATTTAAAAATAATAAAACATTTTTAAAATTATTTTTACTTGAAAATAATATTCAATAATATTTTAAAATAATTGAAAATATTTTCGAAAACATGGTTTTTGAATACAATATATTTTCGAACGAAGAGATAGATAGTTAGATGTTACATAAAATATATTATCTTAAGTACCAAAGAGTGTAAAAATTGTACTAAAACATGAGGATATATAGAATAAATATATTAAAAATAAACAAATTACTGTTCTTGAGAAATTAATCATAATATTTTATCAAAGATTCTTGGTTATTAACAATCTCAAAAACTGAAGAGACTATTTTTGTAAACTCTTAAAATTTTTTTACTTGGGAAAATAATATTAATTTAGTAAAATTAAATTACATTAATCTTCAAATATTATGAAAATAATTATATTCAATATATAATATGAAATTATATACACCTCGAAAAATATTTTAGGTGCATATTAATACATTAGTCTCATAGAAGGTTATTTTAGACAAAACAATGTTTTTCCGATTTGGTAACTTTTAAATCTTAAACCCCATGAAAGAATGTTTTTAAAATGGATATTTTAATACCCATAAAATTAATAACAAGATAAATATAATGAAATCATGGTTAGTACATACATCACACAAAAGTAAAGAGTGTCGAACATATTGTGTATCTCATGAAAATAAAAAGTGAGAAGAAATCCCCTTACCTTGTGTTTTGACTCTCATCGTACTTGCTCAAAACATATGTAGAATAAATATAAATTTATTATAAATATTTTAAATGACCGTATAATTATATCTAATACCATATTTTTTTTATTATGACCTTATATTACCCGCTTGTTAACGATCCAATGTTAAGGTTTCACTTCAGGTAGTATTTTCTTTGTTCTTCGCATGTGTCTTAATTTGTTAAATCATGGGTCCTTATACTGATATCATGATTACATAATGAAAACCATGATATGAATATCATTTATATTCATTATATTTATATTATAATAACCTATATAATATATAATTATGAAATGGAATACAGCGTTCATGGAGATGGTAAGTCATACGTATGCATGAACGTTGTTTCTGATTTTATTGTCATATTGTAAGAAAGTATATAAATGACATATGTATATATATATATATAAATATATCATTATTAAAGTATCATTATTATCTCATATATATATAATATAATTTCACTAAACCCATCCTTAATACGTTCCATGTAGTGTGTGAATGAATCACATCACTTTGAGCGGGCAGTAGTCCACACTTCCTCAAACGATATTATCATATTAACACCAAATGGAAAGTAAAAAAGGTATGTGTTGTCAAAATGAATAGATAATCTTAAATAAATAATGAGTAACATATATAAACATATTTTTCATCATAATGGCCACCATGATATGTGGTAAAGGAAAAATGAACAATAATCGTTTTGTGAGGCAGTAGTTCACCGTATAGAGAAACATTATATTCATTAACCAATAGATGATGATGTGTGTAAGTGTAGGTATAACAATTAGAAAAAAATATTTTTATATTGAGGATAATTTTTTCTTCATACAATAACAGAATAAAGAGAGTGGAGGGGTATATAAGGAAAATAAATGAAGGATCTTAAGAGAAGAAGTTACCTCTTAATCAGGTAACTCCTCTTGGTTTATGCCAAAAGGATTCCTTGGGATTCCTTATTCCAAAGGTAAGGATTATAGAAGGAAAATAGTGATTTTTGGAAGTGTATTGGGAATTTAATGGCCTAACCTAAGAGGATTTATTGGTTTGATGATGTGGGAGAGGTGGTGGCTTTTTACAGGGAAGGAAAAAAGACTCACATGGAATTTTTAGAAACAGCTTAGGTGTACACATATGATTACCCAAGAATAGGAATAAAAAACCAAAAAATAAATAATGTCAGGTTTATGGTAGAAAAATGGACATAAAAGGTGCGTTTGATAAGTTTATAGTTCATTTGGTCCCTTAATTTAATGGTTTAGTCCCTAATTAATTTTAATTTTTCCTTAAGCGCGGTGAATAATTTTAATCACTTTTACTAATCGTTTTGGTCAAAAATAAAATTGATATTATAAAAAATAAATTTTTAATGAATAAAATGGTTTATATCTGTTTTTTTTAAATTAAAATAAATGAAGAATAAGAATTAAGATTAATGCTAATCTTGTAGACATAACAAAATAACGGGTTTTTAAAGTAGAAAAATGTTCAAAATTTTGTTAAGATTTTATATTCACTTTCCAAGAGAAATTTATTCAAATGAATTAAATTGTATTAATAGATGTAATATTTATCTAATTTTACCTTAAAAATATTTATACTATAATTTAACATTAATAATTAACTAAAAAAAATTTAACTAAAAAGCATTATTTTCAATGTTCATCAATGAATGAAGTTTTTCAAAAAAATCCCAAATATTAGCCCCAAGACAATTTTGACATTATAAATTCAAAAATGATGTTTATTTTATAAAATTAAATTTATAAATGTGTATAAAATAATTTTTATAATAAAAATCAGTTCATTAGAGAAAACAGTATTTTAAAACATAAATGGACTTTACAAAAAATCATATCTTTCATTATCAATATGTTTTATTTATATAAAAAATTATAAAATATATTTTCAAATTATTTGTTACTATTCATATTAATAATATTAACATGTAGGTTATCATTATCTCATTTAAATAATTATATCATTAAAATAATTTTTGTAGAAACTATGTGTTGTGTGTGATGTATTCTTAGTCAGCGTTGCATTTATCGTACACCAAATTGGTGTTGTGTGTAATGTACAATAAGTCGGTGTTTCATATTACATATACCAATTTGGTGTTTCATGTAACATACACTGAATTTGTTCTATGTGAATGTAATGTTTTACTTAATGTATTGTAAGACATAAATGAATATTTAATTTATTTGAAAAAAAGTCCGTAAAAACTCAGGGTGTAATACAGACTATCCATTAAGAGAATAGCTACAAACATCCCAATATTACCAAACCCTCTCCTTATAATCACCTAGTCATGACTCCTTTACCTTCTTCACAAAAATAAGACTACACTATCATCTGATAGAGACATTATCTTCCATCAACTACTCCCATGCCAAGGTGCATCACGGAGAGATCCTCCATATTTATTTAAAATTCATTGAACTTGCGAAAAACATCACTGTGTAACATAATGATCAAAAAATTATCTACCAAATTTTTTTCCCTAATTTATTAGAAATATAAAATATATGATATTACAAAAATATTATCCACCATCACTACTTAAAATTGAAATTGTGTTAATATTTGGTGTACCTCAAGCTCTTATGATCCATGAATACCAAAAAGTACTCACCAATAATGTAATTCTATATAACTTTAGAGAAAACACAGAAATTGGAAGGTCAATATCTTGGGTGGAAAAATAACATTAATTAGGTTATAGTTTTCAGTACCCACAGGAGATAAATTATCCATACTATATCAGAAAACAACAAAATCCATGACATATATAATCATAATAAACCAAAAACACAATTCCCTCCTCGGGAAAATGAAGAACCGGAGCACTAATCAACTTCTCCTTAAAATACTCAAAAGTATCCAAGAATTTTTCAATATATTAAAAACCTGATCCTTTCAATTCAATGATTTTAAATTATTTGCAATCTATAAGAATTTTAGTGTGAACCTCATTTGATCATCTAGAGTACCAAGAAAACTCTACACCTCTACAACATTATTATAGGATACCCAAGAAACATTCTCCTCAACCATAAAAGGATTCATGGATACATCATGTTGAGACACACCATGTCCTAATTAATAAACTTCATGGGCCCAAAACTTACTCTTTTAAAGCCTCCCAAATATTTAATGATGTCAAAGAACTCCAAAAATATATTTCAAATGCTTTGTATGATCTTCCCCTATCACAAAAAATATAAGGATTTCATCAATAAGCATCAGTGAAAACTAATTTAGAAATTTGAGGAAAACGGAATTCATCAGTTCTATGAACATGATTAGATAATTTTTAACAATAAATTCTATCATGAAAACCACACAATTCTTATAAATTCATCTAAAATAATGAATGTAATATCCTCATCCTTTACTCATATCTAATTATATCGTAAATACATATTGATATTCAAGAACCTGATAGCTTCATTCATATAATAAAATAAATCATCAAAATGTGTAATAGGATAGTGTCTTTTTAACTGATTTAAGTGATAATAATCAATACAAAAACATAAATTTTTATTCTCCTTCTTTTACAATATAACTGGAGAACCTTAAGGTGACACACTATGCTAAAAGCCCACTATTAAATATCATGAATATGAATCCATAGCTCTCAAAAGTCAAAACAATTCATCATATATCAATACAAAATAGTATTCACTAAATAAATCATGTTGATACCAATGAATATGTCTTATAACTATATATTACAAAATAGGAAATCTCCCCAAGAGAGACGATGCCCAAGTATGAACTCACAATCTCTACACACATCATATAGGCTAGCTATACCTTCAAGCGACATAGTCAATACCAGGGGAAATTGAATTATTTTTGCATGAAGTCCTAAAGAATATAATATGATGGTTGTAATGAAATAGTGTGTTTCTCCTAAATCAAACAAATAATTCACCCATGTAGAATTTAAATAGATAATAAATCACATGAATTTTGGCTCACCTGGTGTTGGAAACTCTAAGTCATGCATATAAAAAAGACCTTTTCTATGATCTATTTAGATTTTATGTAGAACAACTAAAAGTTTGTACTCTACTAATTATACCTGAGGATTAGGGGTGTCAAAAGGTTATCTTATTCTCACTTTATCTTGACTTTGTTAATAAAAATTTGGAGCACCTTGTTATTGTTTCTTGAGAGGATATGACTACATTAATTGAGCTGATAAAGGTATATTATCTCCACATTGACTGGTAAGGAAGATTGAGATCTCAATATTCATATGTAAGTGTCCTATACATGAAAAATAATCACAATTAATTCACTAGAAATATTCAAAGAACAAACATCCCTAATGAAATGGGATGGAGAAAGCTAGAACCAACTCTCTACTATATTAATAATTTTATAAATAGGAAACTTTGAAATTTTTCCATATATATGATCCATAGTGAGTCATGAATACTCCCCTCCCATTATGATATGATCTTAGATAACACCCACTCTATAACCTAAGCCTTCACTTAAACCTTGAGATATGTCAATAACATGAACAGGGTGACCTAACGCTACATCTCTAGATAAAAATCCTCTTCTAAATGTCTCTATCTATACTACTTAACTAAAATATGGTTTTAACCATAATGGTAGATATTATTATAAAAGATAATAACTCCTACACACTGGAATTTATTTTATGGTGAATAAGAATCTCTTACCGACTATACAACTTTTTGGTCCAAGAAATAAACATGGCCCAAAACCGATCATTTAATATCTCCCATTAAATGTCCAATTCCTCATTATCCTTGAGGAACAAGAAAACCCACTACCAAACTACCCCACATAGCACATTAATATCGAATGAAATCAGTTTTACCTCCAATCATGGTTTAAATGAAAGGAAATCTCCACCTATTCTTTCAAAGATACATTATCATGATATAAAATAGAGCCCTAATAATTATTTAGAATAGGTGTTGAACATATAGAATAATATTCCTCCAAGAATAATCATAATTAACCTCAAATATATAGTGATATTCTATCACATATTTCTGAACATCTTTGGCACGAACCTGATGTGTATGTTGACCAAGATTGAAAAATGTAAAAGAATAAATTTTGGGGACTTCTTAACCCATAATATAGAATATTTAAGAATAATTATTTAATATTAAACATAATTACAATTTCTCCCCATTAAAATGAAGGTTCAAGAAATCATCATTCATTATCCATACCTAAGTCCTTGTTGAGCCCAAGAGTTGAATCTTTTGTCCATTATGTGTCAATATGTGTTTGGAGAGTTGAGATGAAGTGGTAATTTGTAGAGAATTATTATGGATTCATAAAATCACTTTGGATTTAATTATTGAGATACTGTCCTTGTAAGTTTTAAAATTGTTTATATGACCCTAATATCTTAGACATGTATAAATGGAATATTAAGAAGTGAACATTTTTTACTTCAATGATAGAGGTCATGTAATATTTAATTTTTTTCATGGGGAGTTTTTTTGATGACCATGAAATTATTTATTTATATAAAATATTGAAACATTAAAATATGAAAGAATATATGAATACCATGTAAAAATAAATTCTTTACATGATGAATAGAAGTAATTGGAGTTAGTGGAATATTGATACTTGGTAATTAATATGTATATTTTTATGGGTGTTAACAAAAAGGAGTGGATAGCCAAAGCCAACAAGCAAGACTAGCTTGATCGTGCTCTTGTAGGAGAAATATCAACCATGCATGGGAGAAATCTAGGCTATCCAACATAGTGATAGGGTATTGGTTTGGAAACATAGTGTTTATAGAACCCATGGGGTGTAAACAAGGTCTGTGAAGGGTTCCCAGGTAGACCACACTGGTGTGGTATAGCCTGGTAAGGGTGTGAGTGCAAGTTGTTTTAGGTGTTGACCATGGTGTCAACTCAAGAGGTGGTAGGAAAAGAGACACATATTAGGTGGTTCTTAAACAATATAGGGTTGGATGTGGGATATGTTATGTGCAATATATTTCATGCATTACAAAAGGTGTGCATATAATTTTGGCCTCTTCATAAAATAGATAGTTGTTTTTAGATGTTCTAAGAATGAAGTATGCTACCTCCCTTCTTGTATTTTCTACATTATTTAGAATAAGGATTGATATTCATGATTTTGGTTGTCTCGAGGGATGAAAATATGAGAAACTTCCATGATTATTCTCAACCATCATGAATGAATTTTCAATATGAAAAATATTTGGTGAAATTCATATAATAAATATCTTTTATGCATATGATATTTTTTTGAAGAAGATAATTTCATTTAAGCGTGATCCACTACTGAATAAATATACTAGTATAAAGATAATTTGAGGTAGGTATGGGAGTATGATATTCATACAATGTGGATCACAATAAGTGATCATCTATTATTGAAGACTTAATGATTTTCAATGTCATGGTATTCCAAAATATTTTGATTACTGAAAATTTTAGTAATATTAATATAGGACATGACACGAAATATTCTTTAGGATTCTGAGTTAGTGAATGATAAATGGATAGGTGGTGATCCTTGGCAATAAATTATGAGGTTTGTATGATCCTACTATCACTATTTCTTATTGAATAGATCCACCCTTTTTTTAAAGAAAAATAGTTCACCGTGAAGAAATTGTTTCATGGAAATAATATATTGCAAATCACTCTACTTGTAAAAAAAGAAGAGGAATTTTGTGTTCCTCACTTGGTTTCCATGAAGAAACCAATATCCCTAATACACAATCTATTACATGAAATCCCTTGAGATATTTCATGATGATTTCATGATTTTATAAAGAACCCTTGAGACTTGTGGGACACCATCATATGAATAAGGAGAACCTAAGAAACCTTCTTAGTCTTCAAGATGTTATTAAGATCTTAAGAATTCACACACTTGCACAAAGATTGTATCATGCCAGGTCTCATGTGAAGAGAACCAAATACACAATTTTTGTTATTAATGATTTCAATAATGTAAAGGATAATACATGTATGATCCCATGTACATGAATACATATGAAACACTTAGGATAATGCAGAAGAGATTGTGTATTCACTTACATACATGAGGTTAATAATACTATGAAATGTTCAAGGTAGTACGGATAAAAATACCATATAAAATAATAGATCAAGAAATATAATGTGGGGTGGGGTTTAAAATATGAACCACATGTTACATCATGCATGCATGAAGTGAATTTGTTGAGATTAAATTTAGAAGACAAGAGTATAGTGATTTTATTTGTATAATTTTAATCTTACATAAAATAATATTAAATAATTTGTGTGTATCTCTTGAAAGAACATAAGTGAAGTCAAGACTACATATAAAGGTAGAATATATACCTAAGAATTATTGCATTGGGGTAATTGATCTTACATAGCTTATCGGATTTAATTGAGAAATAATTGTAGACATGATTAGTGGATGTTGAAGGTAGTTGAAGTGTATATAAGAAAACCTAATGATATAGGATCATAGAAAATGACTATAATCCTGGATTTCAATGATATTTATAACTATGGATCGACCCTTAAAAGTGAAGAATACTTTATGTTGGTGTTTGAAGCAAGAAGTCTTTCAGTTGGTGCTATATCTAGGACAAGACTCGAGTGGGACTTTAGAGTGGGAGAATATAGTTGGGGTATAACTAACCAAGGAAGAGGATTTGGATTATGGGGGTATAACTAAGACCAATTGGAGGATCATATACTATGGTTTATAATTAGTTTCTTCCTAAACCACTATAATTGATAATAATATTATAATGTAAAATCCATGTTTGGGAGTATAACCAACATGGAAAGGAGTAGGTATTTTTGTTGAACCTTGTGAATACAATTTTTTATGCTCCCTATCATCATTTTTGTATATGTTGTGAGACTGTGAGATATCAATGAGTGGATCAAGAACATTATTAGGTTTATGGTTTTGAATTCAAGGTGAAATAATTTTTAAAATTAAACAAAAGATTACCCCCCCCCCCCACACACATAGACAATGGTTAATGCATCCTGGGGATCTACAATTGGAATCAAATAAAGGTTCTATATAAAGATACAAATGAGTTATTATGAAGTGAAGAATTCATGAAATAATTGAGAAAACTCATATTTTAATGTCTTGATCTGGATTCCACTAAACGGGTGCACCAATATGGTGGGTCATAAAGCCTCAAGAGCACCTCCCTATATTAAAGAAATTGTTGACTAGCTGAGAGGGCCTAGGAGGTGAGAGTGGGGAAACTATTCCCTCATATTAGAGTAAGAAAATATTGGGAAACAACTAAGTATCATACAATGAGAAAATTAAATAGATTGTGGAAGTAGTAAAAAACTAAAATAGAACATGTTGTAATTATAAAACATGATAAAATCCAAAACATGTACGCAATACAATACATCACTGGCCACCCAATGGGATGAAAATACAGATATATGAGTAAAAAAGAAACTGAAAGTAAAAATACCGGGATCTTCTACTAACTCTGATCCAACCCATGTACCTGATCTCCATACACTATCGAACTACACCATCCCGATTAGTAGAACCACTCGAGGATCTCCATTCGATCATGAAGCACTGAGCCTTATTACTATCCACCATGAAACTCATGCTCAACCTAAAAATCGGGCATAAGGTTTACACATACATCGAGGTGCATGTGCAGGGGTGGGAAAGAATCTCAGTAAGCCACCCTAACAAGAAACCTATAACTATGTTTCTATAAGTTTATGAAAAAGAAACATGCTTAGCCTAGCTGAATCATAACCAAAAATGTAGTCAAACCCAGGGTCTGTAATCCCTATAAACTAGGCAAGTACCACAATTGATGTTCATAAAAATATACTTACAAATGTATAGTAACATACCTATACATATATACATAGATATGAATACTATTTGTTATGTGAAAAAATAATGAAAAATCATGATTTTAGTCAAACCAAAGGTACATAATCCTGCTCAACTAGAAATCATGTGCAAGGGCATTGAGCTGGACATCATGCCACTCAAGTCTTGTAACATTAATTCAATCTCTGGGTTCATCATCCCAATTGAAATATACATTCTTTATCCAATGCTAGAAAAGTATCTGAGGAAGGTACGTAACCACAAGAGGATACATGTCCTTCCTTGGGTTCTCACGTACTCACCTCAAATCACCAATACAAGGATATCATATAACGACAATCTATCCTGTAAATAAATATTTCTAAAAGAACCATCTGTCCATCATGGGAGACACAATTATACCCCTAGAATCATATAACTGATCTGGAAGAGCATCTTTAATTTGATCATAGAACATCCATCCCAAGAGCCCATCTAATCACTCATGGCATGGAAGTCATCATCCCTCTCAGTTTGTCCAAGGCATACCTCAATTGGATCCAAGTATCACCCAGGGAACTCATGTTATAACCCATTACTCCATCCAAGGCATACCTCAATTAGATCCAAGTATCACTTAGTGTATAACTAATATCATTCAGTGATATCATCCAAAGCATACCTCAATTGGATCCATGTATCGCCCAATGCTTAAGTACAACCCACCATTGAGTCCAACCCTAGCATCCCTCACCTGGATTCGGGTGTCCCTCAAGGTATAAAAGTCATAAATACATTGATCCCATAATTAAATCCCTCAACAAGATAAATGAGTAACTGAATGATTACTTAAACTAACACTGAGTACATCCAAGACATCTCTCAACCAGATTCAAGTCTCACTCAAGGTGGAATCACCAACCCATTGAGCCCCTTCAAGTCATCTATCAACCAGATTCAAGTGTCACACAAGGTAAAATATCAAACCATTGATTTTATCTCAATAATACCTCAAATTAATCTAGGTATAACTCAATGTTTAATTATCATACCAATCATGGATATAAATCAACAGCCTACTGAGCCCATCCAAGGCATTCCTATCGTTGGAATCCATGTATTTCATAGGGCGAAACAACATGTAAGGATTAACATCCAGATGTCAGGAATCACATATCGACATCCCAAACAAATATATATATATATATAATTTATATAAACATCTATATCCTAGTTAATACCTTTTTCTTTACAATAAATATCATAAATAGCATGGATTTGAAGTCGGGTCCAAGGAAGGCACGCCTGAGAATCCCAACAAGCAATACTGATCCGAGAGAGAACATATGGGCATCCCAAAAGAGAGAAATATGCCTCACATCAGGATCAATATCCACTATCCAGTAATCACCTATGTTATACATAATTTCATCAGCAATAATCATGTCAAGATTTAAATAAATGAGTGAGGGTGGCCCGAACACCCAACCCAACACTCCAGCCACAGCCCCATGGGCTTACCGATTCGGCACGGGTTCTAGGTGACACCCAAACACCATATCTATCCAAAAACAATATTCAACTCAGTTTCATTCAAAAAATAGGCAACTGTTGGGTCCCTCAATTAAAGAACTGAATGGAATCCTACTAGGTATCCTTTAGATAAACACATGCAAAGGCATCCTACTCCGGATCTTTAGCTAGAAAGGTAAAGGATGAATCCTACATAGGATCCTTGAATGATAAACCATAGGGACATTCTTTAACAAGGATCCTCTTAATGATAAAAAATAAAGGTATCATACAGAGAACTACCTAGATCAGCATGTAAGAAAAAGCATCCCTTAAGGGATCCATAGAAGCAACAGGCCTCATGGCCTCATAGGCTAGAATGGAATGTCCCATGAGGGGAACGTCCTCAAATCAGAGGTCATGAGAGATATATCATAGCTCATATTAGATAAATATCTCAACTAGGTTGGTCCAAACACCTAATCTATCATTCATTCCATTTATCACTCTTATGAGAGAACTGAAATCGATAACTGTTGGAAGAACCTCTCCATTTAGATAGATGTTCCCAAACACACACTAGGAGTCGTTATTGTGATACACAAGTTCTACCATCACAATAAATTCATAAAACTACTCAAAATGACTACTCTTGGTTCCAAAACTAACATCAGGGAAAGAGAACCTGAAAACCCTCAAGGGGATAGAAGGAAACAGTACATGGTGTGACCCCAATGGTACACGACATGTACTCCCATAGCCCCACCTGGGAGTGCAACTCCTCTGGACTAGTCATGTAAACACCCCAAATACATGGCGTGTAATGAGGGTACATGGAATGTACCAAACATGGGGTACATGCATGTGTCCCTCAAAAGGAATGGCCGGATACTTGGGAAAGTCACGTACTTCTACACAACCTGTTACCCAGACGGGGTCTTGTCATGTACTCCACATGGTTGTGTACCCCTACATGGGTAGACATGACCGATTACTCAACCACACATCCAAGTTCCAATACATGACATGTATACCCCATACACGGTGTGTACCCCATGAAACTTCATATTCCCAGAACGATAAGAACATATGGTGTGTCACACCTGAGTACATGTTAGGTAACATCGTTTCCCCAAACAAGAAACCCTCAAATCGCCCACCCCCCATTTTCACCATCAAAGAAACATATCTGGACACTAGGGGCCTCATAAAAGCATAGTAGGGCTTTAAATTTATAAAAAAACTACAAGGATATATATAGAAAACATACACAGGACAAACTTCGGGCAGAAACTGTCGAAGCATAAGTTGATTTCACCATCCACAAATGTTGCATGTCGAACTAGTGTGTCTAGGGCTTCATAGTGGTACCCTTATTCTCTTATCTCTCCATTTTTATCACACTATCCCTTTTCACCCTTAGGTAATGGATATTATTGAACCATGGGAGGAATTGATGAGAAGGAAAAAGGAAAAATTGAAAAATAAATGACAATGAAGAAAATAAGAATAAAAATAAAATGATAAAAACGGATAGTACCAAACTCGAGTTTATGCCTCACCTAGTCTAAAATACCCATTCCAGACCTAACGGTGGAGATAGAATCTCAATTCGATGCTCTATTAAAATAAATGGCTGAATGAAAATTCATGAATAATTTAATATTTAATTAATAAATATTAATTATTAATTTTTTTTTCAAAATTTGAATGGCTCAGATTTTCAAAAAACTCCCTTTCTAGGGAAAAAACCATATTTAAGGGAAAACAGAGTGGTCATAAAAATATATGAGAACATCTTATATGTGAAAGAGACTATTTTACCCAATTACAAGCATTTAAAAGAATGAAATTCCAATTTCTGCTCAAAACCGTAGTCTAGAAAAACATAGTTTCTTACAAACTCCCCACCATAAACATTCTCATCCCATAGAATCTTGGTGAAAAGACCAGCAGGCATGCTCCCAACTCAAACATCTGCTCAACTAAGCTACATGGACTATCCAATGACTGGCCTCATCACATCAACAAATACCTTCTATGTGGAAGACATTCAACTATGACCGATATGGAATTCCCCACCATAGGAATACCTTTATCTTCATCTCAAAACAAAAATCCTATCACAACAACTCATGGGAAATGGAAAATTTAAATTGAAAATGAAGATCACGACCCTCAAATGGCCAGTGGTGCACTCCCCACCATATGTATTACCTTACACTACTCCATAAGTCCTACACCAATAGGTTCGTTCCTCAACAGGGAAGAACTAACCAAAAGAAAAAAAGGAGCTCGACATAGGGCCTACACTCACTTAGTATACTAAAGACAAATCAATATAGAGCATGAACGTCTCTAACAGGAGTACACTAAGATTCCACCAAAGGCATGTATAGTTCCCTTTGTTCCACGCTCACATCCTATCAAACCTGACCAGGATTTAGCCATTGGTCAACCGTCTCATGGTAGCCCAACATTTCACGATGTCACGTCTACCACATAGGGACATTTCAACACAACATCTGGGCTACAATCCCACACCATGTCCTAAAACATCAATCCTCAGATCACACCTGGTCACTCATAGATTTCTATTCAAACAATACAATGCTCAACTATCATGTATCTTTATCACCTAACCCATACTCGAGTAAGTTGTTCCAGTGACAGGCGTCTAGCCATGCTCTGACTACTTCTGTTGTAGTGGAAAAAAGTGGTTGACAAGGATAGGTACTCGAACAGTCCTTCCCGTCACACCAGTATCGAAAAAAAATCACCCTAGGTGCTTCATCAAAAGATGAAGGCATCAGTATTCTTATAGCACAAAACTAGAGAATCTATAGTTCATTGATCACAAAATGATCATAAAACAATGCTCACTACCTAAAAATTAATCCTAAAACATGATCCAACCTCTCACATAGGATTCCCTAGAATGAAATAGGTATCAACCTATAAGGGTCTGAGTCTAAACTAACGGTCAATAGGTCTCCCACTTATCCCTATAGAAAAAGCCTCACAACTAGGTAACAAGGTCCAACCACCTATCCCAAAGATCAAAACCTTTCAGAAGTAGGTAAATATCACCATGAACAACAAGGGTCAACTTAAAACACATCCAAAAAGGGACATGATCCTCTCTGAGCATCTTCGGAAGGAACTCCTCCCTGGAGGTCACAACCAAAGTAAAATAGAAACTAAACTAACACTCATCGGGCATCCATACAAAGCAATACCCCCTAAAGGTCCATGTCACAAGAGAAGTCATGGTATCTATCAACATCATATTCAGCGACCAGACAATATAACTACAAACCAAAGAAACAATACCCAAAAAGGGTCACAAAAAAAAGGGCATCATGTTCTACATCGAGCTACTAGGTCATTGCACCTCCTATGCATGACTAATTATTCATCTTCCTCAAACTACAAAATGATTCAATATAGATCCACATAACCTACCATCAGAGTAAAAGTATGTTTATGTAATCCCAGCAGAATAGGCCTCTATCACCAGTAAAACCACACACTAGCATGATTATATGATGTTAATATTGCATTCCAAGTATGATTCATGGTACACCACTTTCCTTTTCTGTCCAAGATTCAAAAACCTACCCATGCCCTCTTCTCAATGGACATGATCTAAATATCCATAGTAAATCATAACATTCACACACTACAAGTGTGTCTCCCAAGGAGAAATTATACACATTTGTAACATTTAAAATCATAAAAAAATCTCATACCCTGGAGAAATGGACATCTTACCAGAAAAAGTGTTCCCAATAAATCAGTCTGACATCCATCATAAATTCCAGCACATTCCTAATACTTCTCTCTACCATATCCCAAATAGTAAAGAACAGGAAAAGAAAACCCTCTGATACCACTTTGTAACGTCCCGACCTTGATTCCATAAAATATTTTATCTAATCCAATGGGTCACTAGGCCTCAAGTGCAACTCCCCGTATTCCAGAAGATACCAAATATCAGTAAGGGCCTAATAGGTGATAGTGGGGAGAAAATTACATCATATTAGAGTAAGAAAATAGCATAACAAAAACGAAGTATCATACACAGTGTAAAGTAAACAAAGTGTGTAAGTAGTAAAAAACTGAAATGGAATTTGTTGTAACTATAAAATGTTATAAAATACCGAAAATATATGCAATTCAACACAACAATGGTCACCCACTGGGCCGACCATACATATATTGGAGTAAAAAATAAACAGAATGTAAAAGTACATGGTTATTTTACCAACTTCAAGCCAACCCACATACCCGATCTCTAGACACAGTCGAACTACATCAGCACAGTTAGCAGAACCACATGAGAAGATCCACACGATCACGAAACACTAGGCTTTAGCCCTATCCACAATTCAACTCTTTCTCAACCTGAAAATAGACATATGGTCTACACGTACACTGAGGTTCACATGTAGGGGTGAAAAAGAATCTTAGTAGGATACCTTGACAAGAAACCTATAACTTTGATTCTATAAGTGTATGAAAAATCAATATGCTCAGCATAGCTGAACTAAACCAAAAAGGTTATAGAACCACAATGTGAGCCCACAATTAAACCCAGGGTCTGCAATCCCTGACAGCTAGGCAAGCGCTATCATGGATGTCCATAACTATATAAGTACACATGAATAGTCCCATACATATACATATAAACATAGATATGAATATTCATTGGTATATGAAACAAAAACATGATACCAAAACTGCAGTTGAATCACAGGTCAATAATCCTGGTCATTTAGACATCCTATGCAAGGGCATTGAGTAGGGTGTCGTGTCACCCAAGCCACATACCATTAATTCAATCTCTGGGTCTATAATGCCAATCAACATATACCTTCTTTAGAAAATGCCATAAAAGTCTTTGAGCATGATATGTAACCACAAGAGGATACACATCCTACCTAGGTTCTCATGTACTTACCTCCAATCCCCAAAACAAGGATACCGTATATCGAGTGTCAGTCCTATAAAGAATGATTTTCGGAATAATTGTTTGGGCATCTAGGGATATTCCATGATACCCCTCGATTCATGTAACTGATCCGAAAGAGCATCATCATTCTAATCATAGAACATCCAACCCCGGATCTCATCCAATAACTAATGGCATGGAAGTCATCATCCCTCTGAGTCCATTCAAGGAATCTCTCAAATGGATCCAAGTATCACTTAGGGTATTCAAGTTATAACCCACTGGTACGTCCAAGGCATCCCTAAATTGGATCGAATTATCACTAAGGGAATAACTAGTATCAGTTATAGATCCCATCCATGGTATCCCTTAATTGGATCCAAGTATCACTCAAGGATTAAGCACAAACCACCAATGAGTCTGTCCCTACCATCCCAAAACTAGAACCAGGTGTCACCCAAGGTATACAAGTCATAAATCCACTAATCTCATCATGGAATCCCTCAACAAGATCCATGAGTTTCTCAAGGATTAATTAAATGTCCATTGAGTCCATCCAAGACATCTATAAACCAGATCTTAGTATTAGTCTGGGTGGAAACAACAATCCACTGAGCCCGTTCAAGGAATCTATCAGCCGGATTCAAGTGTCACTCAATTTAACATATCCAACCATCGAATCTATCCATGGAATCCCTTAAAATGGATATATTTATCACTAAAGGATTAATTATCATCCCACTCGAGGATAAAAATCAACATCCTATTGAGCTCATATAAGGCTTTCCTACAACGTGAATCCAAGTATCTCTCAGGGAAAAACAACACGTATGTTTCAATATCTAGAAGCCTAGAATCACCTATGGAAATGAATATATATATATATTTATATCACAATATATATTTAATTAGGATATGCATCCCACTCCATGGTGATACCTATAGGTATAAAAAAATATCAGAAATAACATGGTTCAGAAGCAGGATCCCAGGAAAGCAAGTCTGAGCATCCCAACAAGCAGTACGGATCTCAGGGAGAACATCTGGGCATCCCAAAAGAGAGAAAGATGCCTCACATCAGGATCAAAAGGCACTAACTAGGAATCACATATATTATCCATTTTTGAATCATCAATAACCATGTCAAGATATAAACAAACTAGTATGGGTGGCCCAAACACCCAACCCAATACTTCAACCACAACCTCATGTGCTTACCAGTTCAGCATGGGTTCTAGGTGACACCTGAACAACATCTCTACCCAAATCCAACGTACAAATCAGGGTCGATCAAACAACAAGAACCCATTGGTTTCTTAATGTCAATATCTAAAAGGCACCCTAATTGGGATTCTTTAGGGAAATGGAATCGAAGGAATTCTACTTGGGATCCTTAGCTAGAAGTTAAAGGAGGAATCCTAAATGGGATCATCAAATGATAAATCGTAGAGACATCCTATAACAAGTATCCTATATATGATAAAAAATAAATAGTTCCTACAAATAACACCTTAAATAAGTATGTATGAAAAGGCATCCCTCAGGGGATCCTTAGAGGCAACAAGTCGCCCAGCCTCAAAGGCCAGAAGGGCATGTCCCATGATGGGAATGTCCTTAAAGAATAAGATATGGGAGATATATAAAAGCTCATCTCATATCAAGATCTCAACTAGTTTGGTCTGAACACCCAACCTATCATTCACTCCAAGTGTCACTCTTAGCAGAGAACGGAATTTGATAACTGGAGGAAGAACATATTCATTTAGATAAAAGTGCCAAAACACCCACTATGAGTCCTCAGAATTCTCCACAGGTTATACAATCACAATCTACGTGGAAAACTAATCCGAATGGACTACTCTCATGTCCGAAACTGACATCAGGGAATAAAAACATGAAAAACATTCAGGGGGTTACAAGGAAATTGTACACGGCGTGCCTCCATCGGTACACGGTGTGTAATCTCGCAGCCCCACTTGGGCGTGCACCTCCACCAACATGAGTGTGTAAACACCCTAGGTATACAACGTGTCAGGTGGTTACATGAAATGTACCCTACATGGGGTACATTCCCATGTCCCTCAAACAGAATGGCCGGATACTAGGCCAGACCATGTACTTCTACCTGGCTTGTCACCAACATGAGTTCTGACCATGTATTCCACATGGTCGTGTACTCCTACACGGGTAGACATGCCTGGGTATTGGGACACACGACCAAGTACCATTACATGGTGTATATACCCCATACATGGGGTGTAACCATTAAAACTTAATATTTCCCTAATAGGAAGACCACACAGAATTTCACCCCTAACTAAACACCGTGTAACCTAGTTTCCCCGAAAAAGAAACCCTCCGATTGACCAAAACCCTTATTTTCTCCCCTGAAAGAACAAATTTAGGAACTAGGGGCATCATACTAGAATAATAGGGATTTAAATTTAGAAATCTAAAAACTATGTTGTTCTACAGTGAAAACATAAAGGGGCCTACCTTTAGGTGGAAACTACGTAAGATTTAGTTGATTTCACCATCCACAGATGTCGCATGCTGAACCAGTGAATTGAGGGATTCATGGTGGTACCCTTCATCACTTCCCTCCCCCTCTTTATCCCCCTCTCCAATTTTTCCGTTAGGTAGCGGTGGAGGAGGAACCAAGAGAGGCTTCCATGATAATGAAGAAAGAAAAATTAAAAATGAAAAGAAAAGGATGAAAAGAAAAATAAAAAGAAAAATAATAAAAGGGGTCTCGAGTTGGCACCTTACTTGAGTTTATGCCTCGCCTATGCTAAACTATCTATTCCATACCCAACAGTGAGGATGGAATCTCAATTCGATGCTGCATTCAAAAGACACAGCTGAACAAACATTCAAGAATAATTTAAAATTTAATTAATAAATATTAACTATTAATTATTCTTCCAAAATTCGAAGGGCTCATATTTACACAAAACTCACATCCTAGGGTAAAAAACCAATTTATATACCAATGGAGTGGTCAAAAAAAATATCCAAGATCATCAGCTAGAGGAAAAGACCTTTTTACTACTTTATAAGCATTAGAAAGAAAAAATTTAAATTTTTTCTCAAAAAAACAGTCTAGAAAAACATGGGTTCTTTAACATATAAATAAAAAATGAAGTTACCACTTAGGATAAAAATATGGGTATTTTTTCCAAGACTCAAAAAAATTTGGAAGAAATGATTATAAAAAAATATATAGATGAATCTTATAGAAAATGGAGATACACCTCTAACTAAGATTAATTTTAATGGTATAATTTTCAATAGTTCTCTAAATTATGAATATTGTGAAAAATATTTCTCATGTTGTGATGATGATGTATCACATAGTGATATTATTCTTTAATTCAAATAAAATCTGAAGAAAGTTCCCAAATAAGTTATAAATTTTATTTTTGGAGGTACAAGTGACATATTTTTTATAATGTATAGTTAGAAAGTGAATTTGATGAACTAGAGGATGCACTAGGTAAAAAATTTCGAAATTTTATCACTGTAAAAAACTAAGTATAAATATGGTATCAATCCATTTTTTATACAAAATAATAAATTCATTGGAATGTCTATAATAAATTGTGTTTCTGATATAATTTTTTTACGATTTTCATGAACCTAAAGAATTTCACAAAGTTTTTATGGTTATTAAAGATGTTCAATTAAAGTATAAAGTAAATAATTAAAAAAATATTAACAATTTTTTACAAGAATTAAGAAAAAACCCATGAATAAAAAATTAAGAATATAGAGGAGGATTGGGAAGGAAGTATAAGAATAGATGAGGATGAGAAGAAATCTCTCAGTATTTATTATTTAGATTAGGTGGTGATATTGACAAATAAGAAATCACCACAAGATGAAACTTCCCAAATTACTAGTAGAATATATGCTTTAGCACAAGTGTGTATTTAGGATCATGAATCTATAAAGAGAATGAGTTTAACCTAGAATAAAATACAAACATCCTTTAAGAAGAAGGTGTACCATAAACCGAAATATTTCTTATGCACTAATATTTTTTCAATTTCTAGAACATGCTTAAAAAACATTAGGAATGTATAGATGGTAAAAAATACTCATAGAACCACCACATCAAGGGTGAATGAGAAAATATGTATAAAGAGTTTTTCCCAAAGATGTGTCAAAAAAGTGGTGTTTCCACTTAAATATAGAAAGGTTAAAAATTTATGAGATCTAGAAAAACTACACCAAAAAATAATAGAACAATATTTATAAGATATTGTTTGTGTTTCTAGAAGTTTAGATAAAAATAATTGTAATGTTAGCATTACATTTCAAATCATGAAAATAATTGAATTCCAAAGGAATGGGGGAGAAAATATAAATAAAAGAGAAATAAATTATATTCCACCAAGTCAAATAAGGTTAAAGGTGAATCATTAAATGTTAGTATAATAAAGGGTCTAAATGAGAATCATAGGTATGCACCTAATCAATATCAAAAGAAAAATGTTATTTATAATAGTATAGTTAATAAAAATAAATCTATACCAGGTTATACCAAGATAAAAAGTGATAGATCCTATCCTATATGAAAATATGAAATAAGCATGTTAATAAAATCACTAACCCTAGGAAAATGAAGGCTCAATTTAATGAATTATAGCAATGATAGGTGTCTAGATAGAATACATATCAAGGTGGAAGAACTATGTTCAGTGGTTTTTATTGGGTCTATAAAAGGAATGGGAACATAGCATACTCTTTCGGGTATAAAATGTTATTAATTGGAAATATTAATGAATTAAAGGAAGTTCATGATGAATATATGAAAATAATTCTCTATGAAATAATATTGTGACCATAAATCTATCCAAGCTACCAATTCAAAATGGATATGAATGCATATAATAAATTTAGTGCAGATTTGATTAGAAGGGTCACACAGATGATAAATTCATGACAATACTACCATGAGATATTCCCTATGTTGTGAAAGGGAAAAAATTCAACATAAAAATATTGGTAGGTCATGTGAATATTCTAAGAAGACAAATAATGTCAAGAAACGATGTCTAGTTGTTTGGCCAAATCAATTGAGATTGGATAAGTAATTGGAGGAAGATAAAAAAAACATCTTAAAGCTAAAGGAAATCACATTTTCATAGAAACTGAGGTTGAAAATACTATTCTAAAAAAATTTGGTGAGAATTTGACTTTTATTAGGAGAAAATAATAGGCCACGTTTAGAGGAAATTAAAAACCTAAATTTTACTCCTTCTTAAGCAGAATGTCCCTCTATATTCCCCTATAAATTTATGTGTGTGTGTGTGTGTCTGTTTGGATTGATATGTAGGTAATTTAAGGAAATGGATTTATCCCTTGAGGGGGGAAATTACTGAGGTAATGCTACTAAATCTTCATATTATAGTGAATGTGGAAATTCTAAATGGATGTATCTAATTATAAAATGGGGAATGAAAATCACTCTATGATCCTGACTTTGATGGAATTTATAATGATCACCAAGGAGTTATTTTTTAGCTAATAAGGGGGAGTTATAGATTTTCACTAGAACTTTAGGATTTTTTTGTTGAACTGTGTCTAGGATTTTTCTTTTAATTGATAAATATAGTTACTTGAAACCCCTAAATTGAGAATTAATAATTGTTTTTCATGATTACACATGCATTTAAATTTATAGAAAACCTTGGTTATATATATTTCTTCTACATCAGGTTTGAACACTTATAATTATAGTTAATTAACTATAGGATATTTTCTAAATAAATCTATGTGATATCATCCCTCTCTCCGAATATTTCAAGAGACCGTCACATAAGAGAGGAGAACATGTTTTGGAAAAATTAATTAACTGATAATCGCCCCACTTATCCATTTCATTTTATAGTAATAAAGAGGGGAAATATTTTGAGCACACATATTGATTTTAAAATATATGAAAATATATTTACAAAAAAATGAAAAGGATGAAATTTCTAAGATCAAGTGTTGCATTTATTTTAGTGATGTGTCCATATGTGTTTGGTGAGTTGAGATGAAGTGGTGATGTTTTTAGAATTATTATGGATTCATATAATGACATTGGATTTCATGGTTGAGTAATTATCCATGTAATTTTTATGATTAATGAACTAGTCTTAATATCTTACACATGTGAAAATGGAATTTATAGATTTAACATTGTCAACATTAGTGAAAGAGGAAAGAAAATAATTTATTATTTCCTGTGTAGTTTTTTTGAAGACCATGAAAATATTAATTTTCATGAAGAACGACACATTAGATGTTGACAGAATATATGAAGACCATTCAAATTTTTTTATTTGCGTAGAATAGAGGGTATTGTAGTTTGTTTTTAGTTTGAAACTTGGTAATTAAAAATTATATTTTTAGGGGTGTTAATAAAAAAAGTGTCTAACTAAATCCAAACATCTAGGAAATCTTTACCATAGTCTTATGGGAGGAGGCTCAACCATTAATGGGAGCCATCTAGGGAATCAAGCATCGTTAAAGGAGAGTGGTGAGGGAATATAGCATGAGTATAACCCACAAGGTTCAAAAAGGTGCATGCAAAGGGTGAATGTGTGATGTCCCAGACCCAGATGACACTTAGAGGTGCCCCATGCATATTTTCCACATTTCCTCAAGCACGTTTCCCCAACACCAAAGGTTACTAACTAGAAGTGAGTGCCTAGGGTTATTAAATTTGGATAATATAACCTCATTACTGGAGAGTAGCGCAATGGATAAATAATATAACTAGTAAATAGAGGAATGAATATTGAATAAACAGATGGCATGGAATAAGCAGATAGGAATAATAAATAACTAAAGAAACTGATTGTAATATACAAAAACTGATGATGCTAGTCATGTATCCATAATACTAGAATATATGGATACAAAATAGAACTCATAACATGTTATATAAAAGTAGAAAAAAGAAACTAAAAACTATCTGATCATCTTTAACCCTACCATGGTCATCTAGAACCAAGTTACATCTTAAAGAAAGCAACCAATCAAGTCTATGAAGTGGTATAATTCCCTTTGTCAACACTTTCATTAATATAATCTTCATGTGTTCTAATAGAGGCCCAAATTGGGTGTGAGATAAATCTCAGTAGTCCACCAACAATAGTGTCTATAACATTGAGTATGTGTAATATAAACTGAAACAATGTGCAAGAATGCATATATAGAAGTAAAGCAGTAAAGTAACATAAATACCCAAGAACCTACCTCAAAATAATCTTGTTTTTTAACATGTAACTAGTTCATTAATTAATAATTTTCATTTTTATATATTAAGTCACATGAGGTATAACTAGAACTGATATCATTACATGATAATATATTAAAGGATCCAATATATAAAAAGGAATCCATGATGACAATAATAATGAAGAGGTTCCAAGGTAATAACCAAGGAAACCTTATCCTCAAGGGTCTATCCAACTCAGTGGTAACCAATAGCCTGGATATAAGGGTAAGAGTGAAATCCAAGGGGAATCTCCTCAGTAATTCCACAATAATAAATCTATCCAAGTCTAAGGATCTCATCCAAGGTAAAATAGGTAAGCTGTGACCGAGCCTGTTTTGTGTAACCATGGTGCCTCATGTTTTTAGACATCATACTGGATCCAAGGAGCGTAATCAATGAATTTTATAGTAATAATGAAGTAGGTATCCTATGATGTCATACTAGTCATCTATAAGTATATAATGAGTAGGTTCTATGGTTGGCATCATCCAAGGAAACCATCATCCCTGAATTGGAATGGCATCCACCAGTGATCAAGGAATACCCACTGGAATCCAAAAGCTAACTCGAGTATGACCACTCTTATAATAATGTAATGTTCCATATACAATAGGAACCTTTTATTTAATTCCTTTAATTAATTTGGCCATTCAATACTCATTTTTTTAATAGGTCAAAAGGTTCATTTTGGGCCTTTTATACAAGTGAAAATGAATTTCAAGGACATGAATCCAATCATTAATTCATATATGTCATAGTCATTTAATGAATTTCACTCTACTACATTACATTAGGCATGTAAATAACTGATATGATCCTGAAACCAATCCATTCAATTTCATTTAATTAGGCCAATTCATATATGTAGTATTCTTTCCAATTCCATTTAGATTGGTTTATCAAGTTGAAGAACTTTCCATAGTTAGTTCAAGTGGTAAGAATACATGTTCTATGATTTATAATTCATACATTTAATTAATTACTTTCCTTTATAGAGTTCAATTCGATTCACAACTGAATGGTAGCACATATAATCTTAACAAGTTACTAGAATCATAATTATGGTAAACGCCCTACATGGGGTGGTCTCTGTTGAGGTTTTAACCTCTAATTTTGTATTATATTTATGAAAAGGATCTTAGAATATGGTTTTAATGATTATAAGAAAGAAACATAAATTTAATAGGTCATGCCTTATGAAATCAGTGCTTACACACGACAATTTATAAAATGATGAATCTTGAGGGATGATTTATAGACTACCTACCTCATACTCATATGACTATCCTCATCTAGTATCACCCATTAGTCTGTTCTAGATTAGAAGAGATATATAGAATTGTTAAATGCACAGAATATAAGGCATATGATCCTGCATCTAAATATAATTTTTCATTGAAATAGCAATGATGTGTGACTAAAAACTAATTAATAATGTACCTATATAAATATGATGAGAAGAACAGAAGATTGATTGGACTTCAGACAGGGGAGTTTTTTCAATTCCTAGGTTAGGACTTCAAAGGAACTCAAAAGGGGGAAAAGTGAGGTGGATTTACATTGGATATAAAAGAGGATAAAGGGTGTGTTTAAACATTTCATTTTAGGTTATTTTGGTAAAATCACCCAAAAATGGCATCTCATGGTTTTTATGCAAGGTTTTCCAAAATGTGCACCATCTACTGTAGGGATGGATACATTACATGGTTAGGCCTCACAGTTAGCGAAACCATGAACCAACCATGAAAAACTCATATATAACAGGTATGTTGTTTTTTCATTGGTTTTCATCCCATGTCGCATGGTTAGGGAAAACCATGTGCCTTAATTCACCCCACTATCTAGCCCCACATGGTTAGGAGAGACTGTATGGCTTGGCTCATGTGATTTCTACTAACCATGTGAGTAGTACATTTTTCTTATTGGCAGGAGTTCTAAGCTCTGAAATATCCTTGTACACCCCTAAAACCTTTATAAAGTCATTATTAATTCATATTAGATCCAAAATATGAAATTATACCCACTTTAAAATGATCCATACATGAGACAAAAATTTGGTTGTTGCAGTCTTTCCTCCTTAAAGAAATGTATCCCTGAGTTAACCTTCCAAAGGTAGTGAAACACTATCTGAGAAAAAATCCATCCACTAGGCATGTATGTCAGCCCCCCCCCCACTCCCAAGTCTTGTCCTATACATGGTCATACAGCTATATCACTCATACTAGAGGGATAGAATAGCCTTGGAGAACCTTCATACTCCAATCGATGATTTTTATAGGATGATCCTCAAATAAAGCATTAACATCTACCTCAACTTACTCAAGACCGAAATTATGATATGGGTCAGCATGATACAAGTGAATCTGTGAAACATGGGAGATTTCGTGCATGAAATAGTACCTATAAGGTAGTGGAAACTAATAGGCTACCATCCTAACTCTCTCTAGAATCTTAAATGACCTAAACAAGACTGTTGATAGATACCCTTGCCACTATATCCGTTTATGCTCAAACCTAGGCGATACCCATAAGAAAACTGAATCCCTGACCACAAACTCCAAAGTTCATTGATGGCGATCAGCATGATAGTTTTTTCAAGATTGTGAACTATACATATGATTCAGGATCACCTGGACCTATTTTGAAGTTTCCTACACGAGACAAGGACCTTTTAGGGTTGCCTCTCCTACCTCTATCCAGTACAGGGGTGAAGGAAAGACCTACCCTAGAAGGGATCAAAAGGATAAATCTCAATCATCACTTGGAAGATATTATTAGAGGTGATCTCTATGATAAGGATATGTTTCTACCAAGAATCACTAAAATAAAGGACTCATGCTCAAAGTATTCCCTCTAGAACCTTCATCTTCTGTTCTAACTATCCATCAGTCTGAGGGTGAAATGTTGTTCTGAAAAGTACCTGTGTAGCCATAGATTTATGTAAGCCCTTCCAAAACTGTGATGTGAAATAAGAATACATATCTAAAACTATAGTATGATAGATATTGTGATGTCAGATGATCTAACAGACCTAAAATATTCCAAGATCATCAACCTTGATGGTCTCTTGGATAGGATGGAAGTGGAATACTTTTTTCAGTCAGTCAATGACTACCCATACAGTGTCGCTACCACTAGGTGACCTCAGTTACCGACTATGGAGTCTGTGGAAACATCTATCCAGTTAAATTTCAATACAATAACTGGATGTAACAATATATTAGGTTGTTTGGGCTTTTTCATCACCAAATCATAAATGGAACGCCTGGTAATAAAGCATGCTATATGAAGTTTCATCCTAGGCCACCAATACTAGAATTGTGTATCTCGATACATATTGTATATTCCTGGATGAACTAACCATTGAGAAGAATGAGACTCTCACATTAGTCCATCTCTCATATCTTTAGGAACACAGACATGCCCATGTATACATAAGATGTATTCTTTATCCACAGACCAATCTAGAGGTGGGTCATCTCCTGAAATACTCTCATGAAGAACCCATCCTTGAGGATCTAAAAATTTCCTACTCGTCATTTTATCAATGTGGGAAGAGGTAACTGTAAAGGATAAGAGATATTACTACACATGACTGTCATGAAACATCATATGTTGCACAAAAAATAGGGTCATTAATTTCCATTCATCATCGACTACCTTTATGGCTTATGCCTAAGTGTTATAACTTAGTGCATCCACTACTTCATTTCTTTTTGCAGTTGTTTAGGTAATCTAAAAATCAAAGGGATGAATATATTCAACCAATATCCACTACATTAGGTTCAATTCACTCTATGTAAATATATATTTTAGGCTCTTTTGGTCCATATACACCACAATTTTCTCAGCCACTAGATAGTGTCTCCAACACCCTAACGCATGGAGAACTACTTCTAGTTCGAAGTTGTGTATTGGGTAGTTTTTCTCATGAGGCCTCAACTACTGAAATTTTTACACAACAAATTTATCCTCCTACATTATCACTACTCCCAAACTGATTCCTGGTGCATCGCAAAACACTATATATCCCCAACAAGGATCTAAAATAATTAGAATAGGTGTTGAGACAAGCCTCCCTTTTAGATCTTGAATGGAATTCTCTCACTCTTCAGAAAATATGTACTTTACACCCTTCTTCTTAAGACTAGTAAGTGGTGTATATAGGTGTTATATGTTTTTTTATGAAATTCATGTAATATCTATCCATCCTTAATAAACCCCATATATCAAACACATTCTTCGGATACTCCTAGGAAACCACAAAACTAACCTTATATGGGTTAATAGATACTCCTGATTCAAAGATAATATAACCCAAAAAGTGAAATTTTTTATCTATAAGTGGAACTTATAAAGCTTGGAATAATGATTGTGTTCCCTTAGTGTACTCAGATTAATATAAATGTTCTAAGCATGGACTCAACAAGTTTCAGAATACACCAATATGTCATCCATAATTACTATGATAAAAGAATCCAGATAGGGGTGGAACACCACGTTCATCAAATCTATTAAAATATAAGGAACACTCATGAGATTGAATGATATAACAAGGTACTCATATAGACCATTCCTACTATGAAAATTTTAATGAGGTATGTATGATGGTCAAACTCACACTTGATGATGGTCCAATATAAAGTAAATCTTAGAGAAAACCCTATCTCCTTAGAGATAATCAAAGATATCTTCTAGATGAGGTAGTGGATACTGGTTCTTGACCATAAGTTGATTAAACCAACTAAAATTCTGCATAACTAAAGGGTACCATCTTCTTTCTTGGTGAAAAGCATGGTAGAACCCTAAGAAAAAATTCTAGTCCATTTAAAACCATTCACCTCTAAATGCTACCACTACCACTTGAGCTACGGGAGCTCAGTATGTTCAATATTTTATGGAGGAATGGACAGTGGTTCTTCTCTTGGAATAAGAGAAATTGTAAACTATTCCTCTTTCTCAAGAGGTATGCCAGAAAAATCGCCGGGAAAGACATTCCTGAAATGATCTACAACTGGAGGTAATTTATCCTGATGTAACCACTATTCCTCTATGAAGTTATTATAAATCTGGGAGGTCACTTCACCTAGACCATGATTCTCTATTCTAGTGATACTGGCCCCAAAATTCTACCCACCCTTATGTAGATAACTACTATATTCTAGTGATGTAAATGACACCCTACAATGAAATCTACCTACAATGGTGTGATACAAAACCAAAAAAAACCATCCCTAGAATTAAATTGAAGCCTATAATTTTGAGGAAAATAGCTCCCACGTGGAATGGTAAATTCCTACATGAAGGGGATTGTCCATACATTGGCTTATTCCTTTTGAACATACTCCCAATGGTGTATCTAGGTTCATTGAACCATATAAAAACTATATTCCCAGCCTGAGAATTTCCATTATAGATAAGGAGATGAAGGACTGTGAAGAAACTGTATAAAATAAAGAAGATACTATAGTGGAGGATACTATAAATTTACCTCATACATTAGATGTTCCTACACTCTGATCCTTCTGTATCTTCTATAAATCATGCAACTGGCATGATCCACAAACCTGTGCTATAGCTGGACTACCTTGAGTATTACTAATCTAAAGGAACTAATGATATGAAGTCTGGTCATTGTGTCCATGAGCTTCTCCTCAGCTAATACTATCCATATAAATCCAACTCCCCTCTTGATGTGGCTTAAATAACCTTCCCCTAAAGGTGAAGCTAGTTAGAAACCTCTTCCACTAGAAACTGAGGGAAAGTTCTGAAAAAATATCTGATGGTGCCTAATATGGGTACAATACTAGAACTATATAGGACCTCTATCACTCTGAGGATTCAAATTACCCTACCATCCACACTGATGACCTATAATGAAGTTACCAGTGTGGTTACTCTAACCACCACTGCTCTAGTTTGAAGCCTTAAGGGAACGTTTCCTGGTACCGTAAGAACAACTAGCCTACCTCATCACTCGTTATCTGTGCTCAGTACTATCACCTTCCCTTAGATTGAACTCAATGATAAGATCCTAGTTGACGATCTCATTATAATTATGTAGGAGGAATATATTCACCTAAGTATGATTTCATACTAAATTCCATCTTCAAATCATCTAGCATGAAAAATCTCATCACCAGCTAGAAGTGGTGCAAATCACTATAACTGAATGAATCACACTACATACTATATATCTAATATATCACCCTAACCTAGATACATGAAATAAATTAATCAGTAATCTATCAGTATATGAAGAATTTAGTTGTCCTAGAAAACATTCTAAAATCCATCCCAGACCATGTCTTGATGTCAACCCATCTAGGTAATTACATCCCACCAGTTCTTGTCCAAATAAATTTTCATATATGTATCAAGATTTACCATCCACTTTGGAGAAATATCCAAATTTTCAAATATAGATAAGGGGGAATCTAGAAAATAATTAGTATCCGATGGATCGTTATCCCCTTAAAGGGTAGGAGTATGCAGCTACTGGAACTCATGAGTCAGGTCATCCATTATAGGTTCAGGCCATGGAGCACCTTGCATGGACTGTAACAGACATAAGAATCTCTCATTAAGCTGAGTGTCAGTTCCCAGATCAGGAATAATAGATAGTTCCTAAAGTGAACCTCTTGGTGATAATACTAGAAGCTCAAGGCCCACCATTTATGGATCATGGTCCTCTCCACCCTCCTTACACGCAACATGAGAATTTCATGATGGAATCAGTCTATAAATTCCATGTACATAGCTCATAACATGCTTTAAATAGATAGATAGAAATGATGAAATTAGAATCAAAGTAAAGTGCTCACTATACATGGTATACTACCCCAACTAACTACCTATAAGGCTAGGAGTTGGTATGTTCTCAAGTTTAAATTATAGGGGTTCCAGTAGATGAATAGCCAATAATACCATTCCTCTTCATGTACTAGTAACCATTTCATTTTATATTCCAAGTTTCACATTTTACATATTTAATTTTATTATATTCATATATAAAGGTTAATTTAAAATATATCTCCATTCATAGTTTATCAGAGCCCATAAACCTTATCATTGAAATTGACTGACATTTAGATTCTTTTAAATGGATAGACATTGTAAATTACACATTACAACCCACAAGGGTCCATAAACATCATAAGTTAAAACTAGAAGTCACACAATTTCCACATAATAGAAACACAAGAATATATATAAAAAATCATCACTCATTAATCACAAGTAAAAATGGATAATTCAAGAAGTGAAGTGAACCTATTTGGAATGGAAATATTAATTTCATGTTAATTATAGGTGCCTGCGATGATACATAAAATAATTATTCTTTCCCTCACATCATCAAGCCAAGGATAAAAGAAACCCTTAATCAAAATAATAATAATAACCATCACAAAGAATTTGTGATCCAAATAGTGAAATTATATCAACTTTAATAGGAAAAAACAAATCAATACTGATAATTCTAGCAACTCGATATTTTCCCTAAAAATGGGTTATCTATGCCCAAGAATTTCTTATAACCATGTTCCAAGTGATCCTAATCTCTAGTATATTGTTTCCAAATAGTAATTAAATAAATTAAAGGTTCATTAATACCACTTTGTGACGTCTCATACATGGATTACACATATTGATTCCCCAAGCTCGGTTGGCAACATGGCCTCAAGCTCATATCCCTGAATTCCCGAGGCTGCCGACTAGCAGCGAGGGCCTAGGGTTTGTCCATGGGGATACTATTCCATTAATACCAATGCGTATCAAAATTTATAAATAATATAACTAGTAAATTTTGAAATCAATATATAATAAGTAGATAGAATATCATAAGTAGGAAAGAATAATAAATAACTAAAGAAACATATAATAATATACAGAAGCTGATGTTGCATATAATGTATCCATAAAACTGGAAAACATGGATATACAATATTAGGCATAAAATGATTTACCAAATGATACAAAATAAATGATAAACTATCCAAGAATCTCAATCCTTGGCCTAGTCATATGCTACCAATATCTATCCAAAATCAAGAAAGAAATCAATTTTCTAAAGCAGTACACTTCCATTTGTCAACACCTTCATACATATAATCTTCCTAGGTTTTAATGGTGGCTTGGATAGGGTGTGAGATAAATATTAGTAGGCCACCACCCATGGAATTCATAACATCCAGTCAGTGTAATATAATATGAAATATTGTGAAAGCTTGCATATATGAAAGTAAAGTAGTATAGTGACGTAAATACCCAAGTACCTACTTCTTCCTCAACATGTGTCTGAATATGTAACGAGTTCAATAGTTAATTATGTTCTAGTATATATAGTAATTCATGTTGAGGTATAACCAAAATTAATATGCAAACAAGATAATATTAGTAAAGGTTCCAAGATATATCATGCAATCCATGATGACAATAATAAGGAAGAGTTTCCAAGGTAATAACCAAGGAAATATTGACATAATGGGTTGGGAGAAATCAGTAGTTACTTATAGCCTGGATATAAGGGCAAGAGTGTAATCCAAGCAGTATAACCCATGGAATTACATAATAATAAATCTTTCCAAGTACGAGGATCTCATCTGAGATAATATGGGTAAGCAATGACTTGGATCGATGGGTGTAACCATGGTGCCTCATGTTCATAGATGTCATGTTGGATATAATGATTGTATCCAATTCATCCTATTATAATATTGAAGCATATATCCAATGGTGTCATATAGGTAATCCACATGTATATAAGGATTGGGTTCCAATGTGGGCATCAACCAAGGAAACCGATATCTCTAAATCGAAATGGCACCCAAAAGTGTTCAAAGAATTTCTCAAGAATCCAAAAGCTAACTCAAGTATGACCACTCCTATAATAATGTCAAGGTCTATATACAACATCCACATTCTACATAATTAATTTAATTACTTAGACCGTGTAATAGTAAAGTCGTTTAATAGGTCAAAAGTGTTATTTGATGCATTTCATACAAGTGAAAATCATCCCAAGGACATGAAATTATTCATTAATTAATATATGCCATATTCATTTAATAGGGGTCACTCCACAACCATCTATTATAAATTAAAAGGGGTGTTGTAGATATGAAACCAAGCTATTCAATTTCATTCAATCAGGACAATTAATATACATATTATACTTCCTAATTCTATTTAGATTGATTTATCAAGTTGATGCACTTACCTTCGGTGGGTAAAGTGATAAGAATATATGTGATATAATTTATAATTCATACATTTAATTAATCACATACCTTTATAGAGGTCAATTTGAAGCACACCTGAATGGTGGTGTAGATAGCTGAACATGCTATGAGAACCACAATTATGGTAAACACCCGACATGGGGTGGTCTTAGTTTAGATCATAACCTCCAACATTGAATTAAATTTATGACAAGGGTCTTAAACAATGGTTCTAAAAACTATAAGCATGGAAAATAAATTTAATAGGTCGCACCCAATGAAATCTCCATGCACACGTGGAAATTTATAAAACAATAAATCTTGAGGGATGAGTTATATACCTCCTACCTCGTACTCATATGACTCTCTTAACCTAGTATCATTCTCTAGTTTGCCCTGTATTGGAAGTTATCTGAAAAATAGATTATTTCTCTAAAAATAGGGTATATTATCCTACCTATATATAGCATTGTCGATAAAAAGAAGAATTTTGAATGGATAAAAATGAATTAAGAACATATCGATAGGAATCCATTGAGATGAACAGAAGCTCAATTAGACATTGGATAATGGAGTTCTCTCAATTCCTAGGTTAGGCCTTTAAAGGATCTCCAAGGGGAGAAAGGATATGTGGCAGTCTACTGGAGAGGAAACATGAGAATGGGTGTGTTCAAACCTTTCATTAAAATGTATTTTCATAAAATCACCCAAAAATAGGCATCGTGTGTTTGGCCACATGGTTGGCCAAATCGTGTTCCAACCATACATCTTCTGTTTTAGGGAGGCATACTTTATATGGTCATTATACATGGTTAGGGAAACTATGTTCCAACTATGAAAAACTCCTCTGAAACATGTTTGTAATTTTTTACATGGGTGTGTGTCCCCTAGTTCATGGTTAGGGAAAACTGTGCACCATACTTCGCCACATTGTCCAACCTCACATAGCTAGGAGAGACAATGTGACCTAGCTCACACAGTTTCTAATAACTTTGAGGCCAGTCCATTTCTCATACCAACTGGGGTTATAGGCTCCAAAGGGTCCCTGGAAACAACAAAAACCTTTATAATTTCACTGAGAATCTTTATTGTGTCCAAAATAAATAATTATATGAAATTTAAAATGATTCATTACTAAGTCAAAAACAAGGCTCTTATAGCCCTAGTGGACTGTATAGGTGTGGAATAGCTCAATGAGGGTGTGTGTGCAAGGTGTTTTGGGTGTTGACCCCAGAGTTGGCAAAAGAGGGGAATGGAATGGAGACACTTATTAAGCACTAATCAAATACTCCAAAGTTTGATACAAGGGGTACCTGAGTAAGGTGCATGGTCTATCAAACTATGTGTAGGTCTGGTGGGTAGTTTGGAAAAACTTCCAGGGAAAATAACACATTTTGGTTTTGGTTCTGAAATCCCATGTATTCAAACAATGTATAGTGGATTATGTTTATAAATTTTTCCCCCTTCAAATATTTTTGACCCATTTCTGTTTGATGCGTCTTTCTTCTGAATAATCAAGTGAATATTTTAGGGTTTAAATATTTTTTGATAAAACTTTAATGAAATTTCATATTCCTTGATAATATTGTTTTTTTAACACATGTTTTGAGTTTCCCTTTGGAAAAGTTTTTTAACTAGGGAATTGGCGATTTAAGGAAGGAAATCATTTTTGTGTTGTTATGTTTTTCATGAGTTTTTAGTATGGTGGAATTTTTAAAATTGGTTTAGGACCATATTAGTTTCTAAAGTATATAGTATTTTAGTATGAATGGTTTGATGTGGAAAATGGTCTTAAAGTAGTAAATTATTGAATTTATGGGATTGAAATGTTTTAAGGTTCTTGAAATAGAACCTATAAATGGATTTTTATAAACCTTTGTGGTGTTTTAAAATGGAAATAATCCCTTCTTAGGTTCTTTAGAAATGGGTTTATAAAAGGTGATTTCTGATATGAATTTGTGTGATTTGTGATTTTTTCCCATATTTAAAAACATGGGATGATTTGACTAGATGTTTTGTTTTGGTTATGTTTTATAATGTTACCCCTATAGTGGAATTGACATGTTAATAAGGGAATCTATTCAAAAATTATTCTAGTGATCTAGATGTAGTATCTCTAGTCTATGACTCTACCCAGAATCTTGATGGAGTGGAATGTTCACAATATTCTTGTCTCAGGGGTCATTCGTAAGAGTTACTGGATTGGAGTCCTTTAGTTTTTAGTTTAAAACAAGAATTTAATGTGGATAAAGAGTGAATGTATATAGTTAAAGAGATATTTGTGTTACTAGGAACTCCAAAATCCACAAGTCTAGGGTGCACCACTCCATTTATCAAAGGATTGGGTTTATGTTGGTGGAAGCACACTATCCACTCTCAAGAGTTTGACACATTGTCTTGAGGATATTTCAAGGTCACATTCATCCAATGATTCTATCTGAAAGAGTTATGAATTTCATAGGTGTTGAATTTTTTTTGGCATTATTTAGTGTGATAATTTAGTAAAGGACTATATTAAACATTTCACTATACTTGACCCTTTATCTCTTGAGTGGGTCGCGAATGATTCTAATAAGGCTTGGTTATTTTCTAAATGTCTTCATCTAGATCTCGCTATGTCCTGACTACCTTTGTGGAAGTGATGTATAAGGTCATCATCACTAATAATTTTTCAATAGAAAAACTATAAAAAGTGGTTATTTGACCCCATCAGGTGTCAGCAAAAGTTATTCGGTATGTGGAAAGAAGAAGCTACTTGTGTGCTTTGGGTGGGGGAAATCCCAGCACATTCGATCCTATTATATGACATATTTTAAGATATTTGATAAGTGCATCCAAACCTGTCACATTAAAAGATTTTGTAAGATGAAAAGATGTTAGAAGAAGAAGTCTTAGACTCGTTTTTTATTCAAGAAATGGTTTTTGGTGTTACTTATATAAGAGATTTAGAAGTTTTTTTAGTCTTGGACGTGTTCTCTTTTATAATAATGTGTGTTTAGACATTGTTCCATATATTTTAACCAATCTATATCTATTTTTGTAATGGATGGAATAAATTTTGGCTCATGTTATTTATCCTTTAAGATTTTCATGCCATTTAATGTTCATGCCTCATTTATTTTGATTTCTGTTATTATTTTTTGTATGGTGTGGACTAGGGTTTGAGGTTTTTTTGATGGATAAAATGGGAATTTCTTAGGTGTAAGATAGTGTAATGGGAATAATATTTTCTTTTGTGAAGACTGTTAAAACAACTGATTTGGGACTTTTTTGGGATCATTAAGAGTGCGTGTTCTGTGAGTTTAGCCCCAAGTTACCCTTTATGTAATCTAATATCCCAATGTTAGGACTGTTTAATTCTATTTAGAGTCATCTTCGGGTATGGGGTACTTTGTAACAACCTATATAATTTTAATAGTAGATAAATTTCATGCATTATTAATATTCATAAATTTTATTTTATTGGGTGATTTGTAAAAACCCATGTATTTTTAATAGTAAATAAAATTCATTCCTTATTAATATTCATAAATTATATTTTATAAATTTATATTTTTTATAATAATATTATGTAATTTTAAATCAAAAAATAAATAGTTTTATTCATACTAAATTTTTTTATATATATTATATGATTTTATTTAAAATATTAAATTCAAAATTTTATAATTTTTATCTTAAAAATGATATAATTTTTAAATCATTAATTAAAATTAATCTTAGAGCTATTTTTTGGGTAATTTTATAAATATGTTGATATTTATTTGAATAATAGAAAATACCAATTTTTAAGAAAGATGCCTTTTTGTTTCAAATACATAAAAAATCACACAATATTTTTGATTAGTTTTTAAATTAAATTATTTTATTTTGATTAAATATTTTCCAATAAATTTCTTTGTTTCAACATTATACTTGAATATAGTATTAAAACATTTTTATACTTAAAATGAATTTTTCTGGAAAAAATAATTTTATCATATTTTTCTGGTTTATTTTAAATGTAATATCTTCCAATTATAGAAATTGAATTTGATAAAATGGAATAAATATTTGGAAACATAATTCCCAAATTTGGTAATCTGTTCACTTTTATTTTTTGGTAATTATGAATTGCTGCTTTGGTAAAAATAAGTCAATTACCACTTAAAGAGTTAAGATGCGTTAAATGTGTTAAAACTAAAAAGATAAGGGTTAAAATGACCAAAAAAATTGTATAAGTCATATTTTATGATCATAATTATACACTATACTATCTATGATTCAAATACGATTCATTTTGAATCCAATTTTAAGGAGTAAGACATTAATATAATTTAATATTTTCAAAAATTCTGAGCATATCCTATCCACCACTTATAAAAGGACACCCTAATCCTCTCTTTTCCACACATCAAGATAATTTTGGATCACAAAATCCCTACCCAAATATATTAATAACATCCATACTCAAATCTTAGATATCTTGGTTTGATTATGATACCATCCTAGGTAGGATTTAGCTCTAAACATAAGGAAGTTTTTCGAAGAAGTGGTATAGTTATTAATTGATCATTTTAATTTTATTTATTCTTCCAACTCATTAAAATATTATTCATAAATTTTGAAATAATAACATATTTATATTACACGTAATTTTATTTTATTACATTGTAACACATTTTCATATACTTATCCATCTAATGAAAAATAAAAACATCGCTCATGCTTACGTGCGGAGTACCACCTCGCAAAACACTATATTTAAGTTTTTTTCCATAGACATTTATGTTTGTCCATAATGATGGATAAAAATTAAATAATATTATATATATGATATAAATATTATTCTATAATGTTAAATAATAAATTTACTTATTTATTTTTCATCCAATAAAAAATAAAAATGTCGCGAATGTGTGCGTGCGGACTGCCACCTCGCGAAGCAATGTATTGTATTTTTCATCACCGCCTCAAATAGATTTTATATATAAGTTGATTTAAATAAATAATATTACATTAATGGTATAATAATAATGTTGGAAATAGAAAGAGATATTTACCTTCTTTACCTAATGTTTATTGAAAATTTGTAATGCTACTAATACGTTTGTGTGCCCTGCCATCACCATGGTTATAACATAATTCATTTTTCATAACAATATTAAATGGTTAGTTATAAAAGTATAATTAATGTATAATAATGGTAAATATAACTCGATTAAGATTTTTGAAATGATAAAAAAATTACCTATTTGTTTATTGTAAACCTACCAAAGTTATTTTGGACTTATGAACAAAACATTATTAATATGCCAAAGGTGAACTAAATAGATTAAGTAATTAAGTGTAACATTGATATAAATGAAATAAAATGAATAATAGAATTGAAATTTTTTATTAAGAAAGTAAATAACTAACATAATTTTATTATTAATAAATATAAATAATGTACGAGACCAATAAGACTCATGGTAAGGGACATTTTACCTTAAAACCTCATTTTAAATGTTTTACAGATTTATTTTCTAAATATTTTTATTCCATATCGATATTATTAAAATTATTTTATGGATTAATTTATATTCATATAAATAAATTATAAATTTTATTTTATTCCACTTTCTATTTTCATTCAAAGGTATTCAAAAGGGATATTTTTACATATTGTGTACACAATATTTTGACTTTCTTCACAAAAGGTAAAAGGGATGTAAATTTTTCTTATATACGATGTCGAAGGCTTTTCAAATAATCATAAGAATTATTTATTTTTTGAATTACTTTATAATATTCCATGTTTTCATCAAAGAAACCCAATTTTCCCTTTGTTCTATGTATTTTAGTTCTGAGAATTGGGTTTTAATGTAAAGTTATATATTAATATATGATAATGTTTTTCTTATGGGTTTATAAGTATATTTATATGAGTTAGATGATGAAAATGATATATTTTATGTGTTTCATGTATTTTCTGGTCCTTGAACATTTTTATGATCATTTGGTCATATTATATCTCGCTAATTTATTGGGTAATGATTATGTTCTCCAAAAAATTATATTGGAATTAACAAATTAGGTTCTTTCTAATAAGGTTTTTATGAATATTATGTCCCACGAAACCTACATGACAATTTTATGTTTAATAATGGGTTTTTATGGGAATATTATAATTTCATTGGGTATTCTAATGATCATTTATTTAAAGGAATGTATTTTCCCTATAAGGATAGAATGGTAAATTTTTAGGAAAGTATTATTTAGTTGTTGTTATATTTTATAAGTAATCATAATGATTAGGATTTTTCCTTTATGTTGTCATATGAAGTGTTTTAAAATAAATTCGGTATCAAAAATGATTTCATGGGTAATTAAATGATTATTTTAGTTCAAAGAATAGTATGTTAATGGAAAACTCTCTTTTATAAAATCATGGCCCATGGAATAGTCTTTGAGACTATCTATCGAACCCTTTAGGAGGTGACGAACATGGATAGAAAAGGTATCAGATTCTCTCATATATTCCTCTAAATGAGTTTTAAGTATTTGTTGGTGGAACTAGGAGTGGCTATCAAGGGGGTGGACACGGACACTTTAAAAATGATCATTCGAAAGAAATTCATGAACATGGAAATCCCATGTGGTTATTAGGGGTGGTGGGTCTAATGGAAGACCCCCCCCCCCTCTAGGTTTAAAAATAATGTGGATGACTCTTGTATGGATGGAGTGATGAGAGGGGAGACCAAATAAGGGATTTTAGGGGTTTAGTAATTCGTGGTTTTAGTTCCTTTTATGGTGAGGGAACATCCCTAGGAGCTGATGTAAGATCTATGGTCCCTAGGATTATGCTTTGTAGGAATTTAAACATTCATATTACTAAACTTGAGTTAGATTCAGCTTGTTTCATTGGGTTCTTAAAAAAAGAGGGTAATATTTCATGGAAGTTAATATATTTCATCAGCAACTGTAGGACTTTACTATAATAAGGCATTTCAATTATTCACATATGTAGGGAGGGGTATGGTGCAGCCAATTCTCTATACAAAAAAATTAATTCTAGGAGAGAGGTTTATCTGGTACACCAATATGGTTTACTTAACCAATTATTATAGATTATTGATAAAATTAATGTGATATGTCATCACCATTTTAGATTCCCTTGAGAAGGGTTTCCTATACATTGGCATGTCTTCCTAATAAAAATTTAATTTTTAGCATATTTACCTTACTTAGATTTTTGTGATTGTCCAATGTTTTCAAATGTTTTTCATAATATTAAATGATGATTATGAACAATAATTAATGAATGTTAAAAATCATGAATATTTTTCATGGAAAGAAAACATGTTTAATTTTAAAAGTATTTAATTGGGGAAAAAATTATAAAAAGTGATATTTTACACATTTTAATGTATGGGTTTGTTATTTAAGAGTTGTGAGTTAATTATCTAAACCTATGAACCAAAAAAGGGCTTTGTTAATGTAAGAAAATTAATTATTGTCTTAATACTCATGATTATGTAATATTTATGGTTGGGTACTTATATTTGGTATCATATCAGGGTTTAGATAATTTTAGAGGTTAGAATAATGTATGTAAGTTCCCTTAAGATATTACAATTTATGTTTTCATGATATAGAATTTGAATATTACCATGTTTCTTCATCTAAAATATGTATTATTTGAATTTTTTATAGAGGAAACAATGAAGCTAAAGTAGGAAGGCACCAATATCCTTCCAATTCAACAACTAGGATGTTTGGAATTTGAACATAGTAGTTTGTTTTTGTGATGTATTTATTAATCCAAGCAATAGAAGGTGGTGGTATCCATGTGAGAGATAAAAAATGTTCACTATAAAAAACATGTTTATTATAGAGCATTTAATGAAACAACAACCTCCATCATTTTTGGATCATCTCTCCCTATAGGAGCTAAAGGATGGGTTAATGCCTTGGAGAAAATATTTAAATTCATGGGCTATTTAGAACATAAAAATATATATCCTATTATTTACTAGTTTTTATGGTGAAGCTGATAAGTGGTAGTTAGTGGTTAATAATATCTTAGAAATTAAATATATTGATGCCCTGTAATGGGATGAATTTGGGAATATTTTCCATGAGAAATATTTTCCTTAGAATTTTTTCTTAGGAAGGAAAATAAACTCTTATAATTGAGGTAGAAAGAGTAATATTAAGTGACCACATATGAAGAAAGTATCGTCTAATTTTAAAGGTATACACCAAAAAATGGGTTCTTGATAGTAAAATTATTCAGTTTTACTTTGGTTAAATCCATGATATGAAAGGGAATTGGATTCTATTTAATTTAAAATTTATGTGAAACATTTTCAATCTGTGAATAAGGTTTAAATGAAATTTTTTCAGTCATCATGTCTCTTATGAAAAATATAAAAAATAGGTCTATATATTAGGTAATGGAGAAGCATCAATCAAAGAAATCTGAAGGTAAGAAAATAAATTTTTTATCTTCTTATAAGTGTGGTAAAAAATCCTGGAGAATGTATTATAAAATAAAGGAATTTTTCCTAATGTGGTAATTCTGGAAATTTGGGTCAAGAATATAATTAAAAGGATCATTTTAATGATCATACATTTAATAAAATTTTGGGAATAAGATGATTTAATTTCAATAAAATGGGTAACTATGTGAGTAATTGTTCAAAGATAGTAGTAAATTATGGAAGCCATCATGATCACAAAAATATAACTATGGATAATTCCTTTAAGACTAAATTAGAAGATGTTTGTCCATATGGTGATGTAGTGATAGGTGTATTACTTTTTCATTTAGATTATTCTAATGCATTGTTCAATTCAGGGTCTACACATTCAATCATTTTTGAGAAATTTACTTATAGAATGTAAATTACAGCTCATGAAATGAAGCCAGAAATTTTTATAAAAACACATAGGGTATTACTAAGGATAAAATTAAATATAATAATCTTCTTGATATATTATATTGAAATTATTTACCAAAAAACCTAATTTTCATAACCCTTTTATAGTTTCATGTTATTCTTGGTATTGATTGGCTTTCTATTTATCATGTTAAGATTGATTATATAGATAAAGAAATTATTTTTGGAATTAGATTCAGTGTATACAAAAGACTAAATTAATACCTTTTATAAATTATCATGAAGCTAATAAATTTATTAAAAATGAAAATTAAAGTTTTCTTGCACATATTGTTGATATGGAGAGTGTTCCAAGCGGAGATGTTCTTATAATAAATGAATATATGGGTGTATTTAATAATGGGTTTACTAGTATTATTCCTAATAAAGATATTGCATTTACTATTGACTTAGTTTCTTATATTAATCTAATATCAAAACGTCTTTATCTAATGTCTCAAGTAAAACATTTGGAATTGAGAAAAAAGTTACAATTGTTTCGTGATAATTGCTTCATTCATCCTAGAACATCACCATGGGGTGATTCTATTTTTTTTAAATAAATATCTTTCCCTGAGGATTTTAAATGATTATAAATCATTGAATAATACAACTATTAATAATAAGTATATGTTTCCTAAAATACATGACTTGTCTGATCAGCTCCAATGAGCTCATTATTTTTTGAAGGTTAATCTCAGGTCTATGTACCATCATCTGAATGTGAAGAAAGATAAAATTTCAAATCCAATGTTTCAGACTAGGTATGGTTATTATAAGTTTTTGTTTGTTCTATTTTTGTTGAAAAATACTCTAGATGTATTTATAGGCCTTGCGAATAGAGTTTTCCATGAGTCCTTCGATAGATTTTTAGTTGTGTTTATTAGTAACATCCTAAGATATTCTAAATGTTATGATGATCATAATAAACATTTAAAGGTTTTTTTGTAAACATTTAAGGAAATAAAGTTATATGTAATGTTTTGAAAATGTGAATTATGGTTTTGGTATATTTATTTTATTTGAAATATTATAAATAAATATGGATGAATGGTTGATCCATCTAAAACTAAAATTTCTGAAGAGTTCCAATTGTCGATAAATATAACATGGATTCATATTTTTCTTCGATTAGCAGGTTACTACTAATGGTTTTTTAAAATAATTACCCAATTATCTATCCCAATAAATCAATTAACTTAAAATGGATTTAAATTAATAGGGATAAATAATGTGACGAATGTTTCTAATAATTGAAAAAAACATTAGTAAGGGCTCCAGTTTTGTCCTTGCAGTCCAAAAATGGTGTATTGTTTATC
This sequence comes from Viscum album, assembly GCA_963277665.1. Taxonomy (NCBI): domain Eukaryota; kingdom Viridiplantae; phylum Streptophyta; class Magnoliopsida; order Santalales; family Viscaceae; genus Viscum; species Viscum album. The sequence continues at coordinate 325,359,134 of OY728132.1, forward strand.
TATAATAAATATTATTTAAAGGTACTTGGTTGTGTTATGATGTAGAATAATCAGGTAATTTCTTATGCTTCGCTTCAATAAGACCCTCATGAGATAAATTATCCTATACATGACCTTCAATTGGAGGATGTTTTGTTATCTTTAAAAATATGTAGACAAGATTTATATAGAGTAAAGTGTGAAACATATATTGATAATTAAATTTTAAAGCATATATTCACTCATAAAGAGTTGAACATAAGACAGAGAAGATAGATAAAACTAATTAAGGATTATAACTACATGATTCATTACCATCTAGGAAAACCAAACATAGTGGTTAATTCATTAAATACAAAATATAAAGCATCATTAACTATTCTCTTTTCCGGACATGATACTTTAGTAAATGTTTTGATAAATTTTCTTCTTAGAATTTTACATGCTGAAACTTTCTCTATTTTTTAGGTGTGAGTGGAGTTGTCAGTGCCAAACATAATTAAGCATTCATAGATGAAATATCATTTTTTCAATAAAGGGTAGAATTAATCAAGAAGATAAGTTTCTAGAGTTTAATATTGATAAATAAGGTGTTTTCATATTAATATAGTGGTTTTTTGTGCCTTGTGATTCCCATTTAAAGATATTATTATTGAGTGAATCTCATAGCTCTATATTTTTTATTCATCCCAAGATCACTAATAAATATAGAGTCCTTTAGTAACATTTTTTGTTGTATTCAATGAGAATCGATATTGAAAACTTTAGCATAAAATGTTTGAATTTTAAATAGGTTAAAATAAGAAAAAAATTACAAAATGGGAGGATTCATCCTTTTCCGGTGCTGGAGTGGAAATGGAAAAATACACATATGGATTTTAGGGTTGGATTTTCAAAGACATATCAAGGTAATAATATAACTTATGTTATTATTCATAGATTGACTAAATCATCATGTTTTATTCTTCTTAGAGTTAATATGTATCTAGATCATCTTTCCAGAATTTATGTTAAAGAGGTCATTAGATTCCATGGGGTGTTTCATTCAATTGAATTAGATCATGATCGTAGGTTTAAATCTAATTTTTGTAAAATCCATTAGAATTCATTGGGAAAAAAAATAAAATTTAGTACAGATTTTCATCCTTGATCTAATAGACATTTATAATGAATAATTCATACTTTAGAGAATATTCTTTGATCTTGTGAAATGTATTATATAACATCCCAAATCAGAACCACTAATATAGTTCCCTGAGTCGATGTGCCACATGACCTCAAGTGTGCCTACCCGTATTCCAGTGGCTTCCAACTACCAGCAAGAGTTTAACTAGTTACATTGGGAGACTATACCCTCTTTACCAGAGTAAGATAACAATTAAAATATACATAAGTGATAACCAAAAAATTAATGATCAATAACAAAAAATAATCATACATCTCATAAAAAATCCAAAAACTAGGTAAATACCTACAAACCAAATACAATATACTTTTTATGTCATTATAATGTAATGTGTCAAAAGGAACCCAAAATAAAGTAACACTAATAATCCCAAAAATAGTTCCTAAAATCATTCTAGTCCCCTAATCCACGCTTCATTGCAAAATCCCAACCAAGTCATCCATCATGGGGCCTATCCATTATCCTAACATGCAACTAAGAAATTTTACATGGTACTAATGGTTTCCCGAGCAAAGTGTGGGTAAAACTCATTAAGACACCACTAATAGAGTATAGAAAATTTTCTTTTCTAACAATAGTGTATGTATAAGTACATATGAATGATAAAAAAGATAGAAAAGTAAAATAGGTTTCACAAGTAAAACATTTTATTTGTTATCTGCTTGGGCCCTTAGGTGTTATTATGAAACCCAACCCATCAAACTGACCTCATCTATGCTACTAGTCTAAGATATCAAACATATAGGTTAAACAAATTAAACACCTATGGAAATAATTAACCATTTCAAATATAAATACTAGTGCGCATTATCCTAATTACACATACCATGTTAAAAGATATTAGTTATCCGTAATCATGTTGGCACCCTATCCATGAGTAAAGAACACTATGTAAATAATTTCAAGTCAAGGGTACTGATAATCATTTATATCCATCCGAAATTAATGATAAATAATGTTGTATCCAATATCATTACCCATGGGTATGGAGCTTCATGTCCACCGTTTATAGTCGGGAGATGTAGAATGTCATGTCTATCATTCCAAACCATTTAATTAATTAAAATTTTACAAGGTCTAACCTACATGTACTTTTAAACACATCACAACATCTAGGGTGCACCTCTTCAATTTATTAAAATTAACATGGTTTCTCTCACTCAGCATCTTTAGTTCATTTCCATTCACAAAACATTTATTCATTTTACACAACCACAAAGGTTCTTTAAAGTCATTTTAAAACATAATTAGGCCTCTTTTCCATTTACCCATTATTCCTCTTTATTAACATAAAATAATTAAATTATAATTAAAGAAAAATATCCACTTATGAAATTCTACCATGTTCAAACAACAATTTAAACCATTTTAACCATCTAAACCTTTAAACTCGTTTATTATAACCCATTCTCACATTTTCCAAGGTTTGGAACACCCCATGGGTGGCCCTAACATGATCTTATAGTTTTTAATAGAAACAAAGGGATATGTGAGTGATATAACAAAATGTTCTGGGGTCAATCCTTGTTTCTTAGGTTAGAAGACAAATACATTGAAAGGAAACACAATGGCACGACCACATACACAATAAAAACATTAAAAATATATGAGAAATCTAATTTACCACCTTCCTTATGCTCATAGATGACTACTCATCCAATTTTGATCCCAGATTCAAGCTAAAAAACTAAAAAACAAAATAGATGAACTAACTAGAAATAGGGATCATGATATTCAAATAAAGAGAAATGACTATGATGTACACCTTCCAAAAAATATAGAGTAATGATGTTGGAGACTCACATGGGTCTTAAAATGACATTAAATGACACTTAAATGCCTAATAATTCAATGAAAATTATCATTTTAAGGCTCATAAGCTCTTATATTACACCCTTGTATTTTAGAGGAAGAATGAGGGTGAAAATTGGGATGGATCATATAAATTTCAGGAGGTAAAAATCATCATTTTTTCACTTTTAAAGGGCTGCATGGGTTTTTTAACCTTGCACTAATAGTACAACCTCTTTTTTACAAGGGTGGAATGGGTTAAATGGTTTTCTAGAGAGGCCACATAATTTTTTAGTCAATGTGGAAGCCATGTTTTTTGCCTTATCCAATGCTACATTTTTTCCACCCTCCCCTTAGACGATTTCTAAACCATGCAAACTTCCAACTCTAGGGCCCACTGTCCTAGTGCACAATTATTACTAAACATTTTCTAACCATGCAATATGAATGGAATGTAACATTTTACCTATTATCATGTCTCTAACCCGTAGTAAAAAATTTATATGTTCCCTGTTTATGGTAAGCATACTATTAATCATTTTCAAGAGAGTTTAAACAAAATCAAAATGAAATATACCTCATCGAAGGAGAGGGATCTTAAAATATACCCACATTATAAAAAACATTCCTCAAGATATTATCCTAATAAGTACTATGTCTATAATGTAAGAATATTGGGCCACTAGACCCTCATATCACCAACCCATTCCCATGTCTCCTCCTGAACCTAGCCATGCTACCACAACGCTCGGACCAAAGTATTTGTATTTCCTTGAAGAATTTGGTCACTGTTATCCACAACATGAATCTGCTGCTCCTAAAAGGATGCATCAATCTGAAAATCATTAACATCAATTACTTGAGAATATTTGGTTTGATACTTCCAAATTTATGCAGCATGAAAAAAATTGTTTATATCATTATACCACTATAGAAGATAAAACCAATATGCTACCAGTCTGACCCCCTCCACAATCTCAACCATCTCGACATACCTCAGCACCAATGTGCCTTACATCCAAATATGATGGTGATACAATATTAGTGACACCATAATAAATACATGATCACCCACTGTGAACTCGATAGGTCGGTGACATCAATCATTGTATGACTTATATATACTATAGTTTGGTTCCATAAGCCTTCAAATCAACTGAACATGATCTGATTTATCATGCATGAGACTCAACCGCAACAACTCTGATTACCCCACCATTATCTGGTATAATGTTGATATATAGGGCCTACCTTTTAGTTCATTGTACAGTACAATCTAGATTGTTTCCTGATAAATATTTTTATAATTGAACTCAAAAAGTGCTAAGTACTTCTCCCATGTCCCGAACAAAATTTGGATTCAGCTGTTAGTATGTCCTCTAACCCCTTGATAGTATGTTTTGATTTCCCAATACTCTGTGGGTGAAATTCCATTCATAAAAACACCTAAGTATCATGGTCCATCTAAAATATTTTCTAGAAGTGTGATTTAAAATGAGGCTCCCTATATGAAATTATGGTTTGGTGCACCCCATGAAAACATACTATTTCTCAACACATACAATTTTCCAAAATTATTTATATTGAAAGTATTATGAAATAAGAAGAAATATGATGCCTTTTTAAACTAATCTATAATAACACATATCACATTATTATTTTGAAGAGTTCTTAGTAAACCCATCATGAAGCTTATGGTAACATCATCTCGATTTCATTTCAAAATAAGACATGGATGTAACAGACTAGCAGGTTGTCTATTCTCATCCATTACCTACTAATAGGCATACCAATGTGTTACATAACCTATAATCTATTTCTTCATTCCCAGCCACTGATATCATCTATAAAGATCATGATATTTTTTTTATCAAACTAGGGTATACTAACAACTTCAAATCTTGAAACCCACACATCAAATCCCTTCACATAAAAGTAAGAACAATAACACATCCATGAACATTGATTATGTCATCATTATCTGTGGTCTAACTAGGATGTATATCCCCACCATCAATGTTTTCCCTCAATGCAAGGGACTCAGGATCTTCCAACTATCTTTCCTTGATCTAGCTTAGAAATGAGGGAAAATTATAAGGACATGAGGATCATTTTTTCTCTATACTATTTAACACCTATATACATCTCAAAAAACAAGGACATCATCTTCCACTTATAACTAGACTTATAAACTACTGGTGTCTTTTTCTTCTAACTTAAAGCATCTGCAACACTGTTCCTCTTCCCTTGTGTATAGGCTAGTTCAAAGTTGAAATATTTCAAATATCCAACCCACCTCCACTTCTATAGATTTAAATATCACTATGAAAAGATATATTTTATTCTTTTTTGTTAGTATATACCATAAACTTCTCAATGAGGATATAATTCCACCAACATTTTAGGGAATATAATACCACAGTTAACTCAAGATTGTTTGTAGGATAATTCCATTCAACTGACCTCAATTATTATGATATATATTCCTTTAGTTGGTTCACCTAGATCAACAATTACACATGTTCAATCTCAAACACATCAAAATACTAGGTATACTCTTTAACACACTTGGGTAAAATCCGAATCGATATTATTGTCAAATGAGCCATCAGTTTCTAGAAAACGTTTTCATGCAATTTAAATTATTCAAAATTAATACCCTTATTGGTATAGCTTAATAGTTACCCAAAAAAGTGATATAAGTCTTTGATGAACCTTTAATAATAACCTACCTACCCAAAAGCTTCAGATATCAAATACATTCTTGGGCTGCTCCCAAGACATAACCTCTTTAATATTATCATGGTACACTACCACGCCTACTTATAAGATGATGTGACCTAATAAATGTACCTTGTGATCTTGAAAATGACACTTAATTGGCTTTAATTATAGCATGTTATCTCTAAATGTAATCATGTAAATTTCAAGTTGTTTGGCATGATCATATTGAGCCTATAAGTACACCAATATGTCATCAACAAGGGAAACCATGGACTAATACAAGTATGGGTGGAATATTTGTTTCATCAATGCCATAAACACATTAGGGGCATTTTTAACAGAAATGGAATCATAGTGAACTCATACAATCCATAATTTCTTTTGTAATAAATTTTTGGAATATCAGAGGATATCACCCTTAACTAATGATACTCTAATCTCAAGTCAATCTTAGAGAACATGTGATCTCCTCTTAGCTGGTCAAAAAAATCATCAATAAATAGAATAGGATGTTGATTTTTAATATTCAACTAATTCAACTTCTGTTAATCGACACATAAATGTTATGTTTCATCCGAATTATTAGAAAACCATATTATAGAACCCCATGGGGATGTTCTGAGATATTAAAGGCCTTTTCCATCCAAATCCTACAACTGATTCTTCATCTCTTGATGTTCTTTTAGTTCCATTTTATAATCTAGAACAGAAAGTTTCTTATCCCCTGGAATCAATTCAATCATGAACTCATCCTCTCTCTCTATCTCTATGGTGAAATCCCTAATAACTCTTCAAGAAACACATCCTAAAACTAATCCACTATGGGAGGGAAAACATCATTCCCCACTCCTCCATCAGTAAGTAAAATACTCACATCCTAGTTGATGATCTCACCAATTTCTTTAAGAATTGGCACTGCATTCCCTTCTTGGATATTCTATTCCCCATGAAAAACATTGGGGTTTCCCCCAGGAGATGTGAATGTTTCACTTCTATGGTAAAAATCAATGAGGCGTTGATATGATACTAACCATTCCATACACATTATTAGGTATAAAAATGAAATATGAAGTATGAAAAAAATTATAATGGAAATGGTACTCAGCAACCTCAAGGGAAGACCCATTGCAAAGAGAGATTCTCTTCGCTATAACCCTCAATAGTTTTTCGATCGACATAACCCAACATAATATCTCTACCGCCAAACTTGAAATATTCAGAATTTGGGAAGATATAAAAAATTAATTCTTATAAATCAAGAAAAGAACTAGAAATCATAAAAACATCTAGATTAAAACCTCACAAAGTCAATAGATCAACCTAACCATCACTGGGTGCATGCTAAACTGCATACAGTTGACCTGTCCCTCTAACCTATGCTCAGGTCGGAGTCCCATACGCTACACTGATCTACTGGTATAGATTCAGTTTTTCTGAAACACCTCATTCTCCACCCTGATCAGTATATATAGTAGAACTACAACTATCTGACAGATAAGGGGTATCAGATCCCCTTCCAGTAATTTTTATTTTCCTAGTTCCTCTATTGAAAGCCACATTCTGACGGTTTCTAGTAGAACATCTATAACGTACCATCCTTCCAAAAGATCAGCACTTCACTGGTAGTCATAGACAATATCTACATATGTGACTATGCTTGTAACAGTGATAGAAAACCATTGTATCAACTCATTGAGAGGGCTGACCTATTCCCTGACTACTCTTCCTACCAACGCTCTAGAAAAAACTCACATGACATTGCTTCATAACATTTGAGGATGTAATACTATATTTCTTAATTGACCCATCATTTCCACCACTAGAAGGATCCTTCGGGTTTACCTTAGAAATGAGAGCATGATTTATCACCTCATAAAACTTTTTCAGATACAAGATATTCACTTGGGACTTGATCTCACATCTAAGCATGTACTAAAAATGTTTCACCATAGCTACATCATCCCCTTTAAATAATGGAACAAAACGTTGCAATTCAGTGAAACAGAAAACATAATCAATCACTGTCATATTCCACTGTGTCAACCACATGAACTCTACAGCTATCTCTCACCTCATGATCTTGGGGTAAAATTATTCTGGGAACTTCTCCTGGATTTCCTTCCATTCATTATTCTCTAACTTCTCATCTAGAACCAGAATAACCCACTAATGCTTTACTAGTCCTCATAATATGTAAGATACAAACATAACTCTTTAATATATAGTATTATCTAGATTATCTATAATTTTTTATATAGAGTCGATCTAGAACTCAACTGCCTCAGGTTCACTCTCTTCAGAGAACATTGGGGGATGCTACATTTGAAACCCTATAGTCAGATAAAAAATTCTCAGTGCCACCCACCCTTGGTTTCTCTCTCCATAAATTGTATAAATCAGGAAAATTTATCATGGAACATATTTTCATCCCTATCACTTAGCACCAATGGGGTCTCTGGTCCCTCTACTAAAGGCACATTCATAGCAATTTTCTCTTATCTCCCTACGAGAAACTTTATTCATGGTGGAATCCCTCTACAATACCAAATGAACATCTTAAAACACATTAAATTTCATGTTAAAACCTACAATATATAGTAGGCTCACAACTATCCATATCAATTCATTCCACATACACTATCAGTAAGGTCATAACTGCAACACTATCACCACCCTCAACCACCCCTATCTTGGGTCATGGGTAACTCTGGGTAAACCAAACTTCTATAATTACAAGATTTCATTTTGAAACCATTTTAACCATTTAAATTTACATATTTATATTTATATAATTATTATTTATTTATTATGTAATATTTATTTAAACCCAAAAAAATCACAAAAAATAATTTCATTCCTCATAACCCAACCGTAACCTACTTTTTTGTGTCTATGTGTGTCTGTGTCTGCGCATGAAAAATATTATACATGCCACAAAAATCCATGAGTTCCTAAAATGATGCATGTATATAAAATATTATTCCTCACTGGTCCACAAGTAAAATATTAGAAATAAATAACCTCACACCACATGTGTATCACCCATGGTGAAATAACATCCAACTATAACATTTGAATATCAACAAAAAATATACCACCATGAGAACTTAGGTTTTCCCCACATATGGGTTACTGCTCCCATGAATGATCTCATTACTAAGGCCTAAAACATCTCAACATCCTATATGCATTTCTTAAATAACAATTCAATAGAAAATAAAATTTATATGATATAACTTTGTAATGTCTATTCCTAGATGCCACTAATCTGGTTCCTCGACTAGGTGTGCCACATGACCTTGGGTGTGCCTCCCTATATGATAGAGTCTGAAAACTATCATTGAAGGTCCAATAAGGTACATGGGTATAATATTCCTTCTTTACCATAGTAATAATGTAGAAACAATCCATATCATAAATAACCAAAAGAATAATGATCAATAACTAATAATAATCATGAATCTTATAACAATAACCTCCAAAATATGGAAATTGCCTACAAACCATATTTTGTAAACAATTAATGTCATAATAATGTAATGTGTCAAAAATGACCCAAAATAAAGGCACAGTAATATACCCAAAATGTTTCTTGATATTATCCTAGTCCTCCCACCTATGCTCCATCCCAAAATCCCAACTCATTCATCCATCATGGGGAATTTTCCCTTATCCTGACCTACAACCATGAAATCTTCTAAGGTATCAATGGAGGCCTAAGTAAGGTGTGATTAAAATTTTGTAGGCCACCAAAAATTGTGTATAAGTAAATTTATAGTCAAATAGAATTTTATTCATAATTACACATGAATAATAAACAAGACAGAAAAGAAAAATAGGTTTCACAAGTAAAACATTTTCCAATTAGCCACTTAGTCCCTTAGGTGTTATCATGACCCCTAACCCCTCAAGCCTACCTTATCCATACTGGTATTCTATGAAATAAAACATATAGTTTAAATAATTTATACACAAGGGTGATATTTAATCATTTAAATTGTAAATACCAAGGTATGTTAGCCCAATTACCCATACCATGTCAAATTATATTAGTGCTCATCCATCATGTTGTCACCCTAGAAAATAATAAGGAATTCCATTTCCATCAGTTTGAATCAATTATGTCAATTTTCATGTATAGACATCCTATATTGAGGATAAGTAATTCCAGGTCAAATATCCATACCCATCAGTGTGGAGTTTCATATCCACCATTCACAATCGCAAGATGTGGAATGTCATGTCCACCATTCCCAAACATTTCATCGAATCAAAATTTCCAAGGATCAACCTACTTAGACTTTTAAACATATCATGTCATAAAGAGTGAAACCCTTTCATTTATCAAATTCACATGGTTTACCACACCAAACATTATTAACCCATTTACATTCACAAACCATATACTCTTTTAACACAACCATTAAGGTTCTTTAATCCATTTGACAACAGAATGAGGCCCCTATTTTCATTTACACATTATTTCTCTTCATTAACAAATCATATTTAAATTCAAATTCAATCCATACATAGCCTTATGTGACGATAAATTGTTCAAACAACAAGTTAAACCAATTTAATCATCTATACCTTTTACCTCATAAACTTCAACACATTTTTAAGTTTTCCAAGGGATTGAAACACCCCATGGGTGGCCCTAACCTAGTCTCATAGTCTTCAACAAGCCCAAAGGGGTCTTTGATATATCTAACATAACATTTTGTGGCTCAATTTAAGTTTGATAATCAAGAACACAAATAAGCAACAAGGAATTTTAATAGCACAACCACATAAATATGAACAACATTAAGAATATTTGTGAAATCATGTAGACCATCACATTATAATCATATATAGATAATAATCCAATTTTGATCCTTTATTATAGCTAATATGTCCTCTAATGCCATATTTATGAACTCTTTCGAAATAGGGATCATGATATTTGGAATAAGAGAAACAACCATGATGTCCACTTTCCAAAAAAATATAATGTAATGGAGTCAGAGACTCATCCTAGGCTTCGAATAACAATAAATTGAACGTAAAACACCTAGTAACTGAATTATAACAATCCATCGAAGGCTTGATATCCCTATTTTCACACCCAAGGCTTATTTATGAATAATGAGGGTAAAAATCGAGTTAGATCATATAAAGGTTGGGAGGGAAAGTCATCATTTTTTCACTTTTAAATTGCCTCATAGTTTGACTAGATGGTTTGTAAAACCATGTACACACCATGATATATCCTCTATCCAATGTTAAAATGGGTTACACAAATTCTTGGGGAGCTGACATGGAGTTTCAAACTATGTGGAGGCCATGCGTTTGGTTCGGTCCAAGGCCACATGGTTTCCAACCTCCCCTTGTACGGTTTATAAACCGTGCAACCTACCTCCTCCAGGTTGAACATTCGTGGCACATAGTTGGCCCTAACCATGTTCTGACCATGCATTATACGCATTATGGTCCCTTTTTTATCTTTTCATGTCTTAAACCCGCAAGAAACTCTCAATACATCCCCTACTCTTCGGAATCAACCAATTAATAATTTTAAAGGGAGTTTCACAAAAATCAAAATGAAACGTACATTTTTTAAGGAGATGGATCTTACATTTTACCAAGTTAGTATTATAATTCCTTATTATATGATTTTTCAGATAATAACATTTTTTATTCTAATATATAGATGGAACCTTTTGATACATTACATAGAAATCAAATTCGGACTGTAATTTATTAGGATAAATTTTGTGAAACAAAAATTATAAAACTATAATTGTTAGAAGAAATAGTTGAGAAGATGAATATTATTCAAAATCATATGAAGATGGATTAGAGAAGGAAGAAAATTTTTACAAATAATAGAAGGAAAGATATTTCAATCAATGTAGGTGAACATGTTTTTCTTAATGTATCTCTATTGAAAATGTTATTCATTTCGGTAAAAAAAGAAATTTAAGTATACTGTTCATTAGACTATATGAAATACTACATAAGGATGGATTATTTTCCTATCAAGAGGAATTTCTTCTATTATTATCCTACATACATGATTTGTTTAATGATTTATTGTTCAAAAAATATTTACTACATGCATCTCATTTTTTTCACCCTGAAGTAGTATAGATGGATGAAAATTTCTCATATAACGAATAGTTGGTTAAGGTTCTTGAAAATAGAGATTAGGTGTTATGAAACAATGTGATTCACTAAGTTATGGTTTTCTGTAAAAATCATATGACTAAAGAAGAAACATGGGGATTTGTAAAATTATATGAAGTAAAAATATCCTCATTTATTTAAGTAATGAATAAAATCAGTAGGAAGAAGTTTCAAAATAGAGTGAAGAATGAAACGACCTACTTAATGTTAATAGAAAAGAAATTTCTTTCCTTATTAATTTTAATGAAATATATTTTCTAGATTTCTATTCATTCTAAGTATATTAAGTTATTTTTATATCAAAATGGAAATAGTTTAATTCTTACTAAATTTTTTTATGTGTATTATATGGTTTTAATTATAAGATTAATTTCAAAATTTTATGATTAAAATTTTAAAAAATAATATCATTTTTTATATTAATAAGTTAAAATTTTCTTAGAGTTATTTTTGGGTAATTTTCCAAAAAAGTTGATTTGTTTGGTGAATAGTAGAAAATACATCATTATCTTCATAAGTACAATTTTATTAAAAATTTGAGAAAGTGTAAAAAATCAAAATACAATCATAAATGCCTAAAGTAGCGAATCTCAAAAGCATAATCCCGAACCAGGTTGACACATTAAAGAGGAAGAGATCCAATACTAGAGAAGAAAATGGGGATTGCATCTAGAGGTTCCTAAGAAGCCATAAATTATGCAGCATTGTTTCTTTCATGCCATGTATGAGTCACCTCCACAATTTTGACTCTCTGGATGTGATATATAACAGACTAGGAAATAGAAGATAGTCCATGCAAGGATTTATAAATGATCTAAGAATTAGTTTCAACCGAATCCAGTCTAAGATTATTATCATGACATACTTGAATCCCATTGATAAGTGTGTAGGATTCCACAAGAATTGAATTTCCATGGACATACAAACTAGAAAAATCCACAAACACCAAGACTATATAGTCATGGACCACACCCCCACCCTGAATCAGACGATGAATGCATGAACCATCAATAAAAAGCCTGATGAAATTACTTGGTGGGAGCCATTGAACCAACCTTCCATGATTTTTCTCTATTTGAGTGGTTGAAAATAGATTCTACAATCCATGTGATGAAATAAAGAGGGAGTCATTTCCCACTACTTAAATAGAACCCATAGGTCCATCACCCGGTTCTATGATCTGGAGACCACTTCTAGTCAAGAGGAAATGAATCCCCCTTACTGATCTTTGTTCCCGGCATTCCAAATGCACCAACAGCCTGCCGCTAAGAGTTTGGGTCTTCCCTACTATTTTTATTTTTTTTCACCAACACTATGAAACTAGTTGCAGTGAAAATATTCTATAGAGTATGACTGTAAATAAAATCCAAAAACCCACCAAGATTCCCCTGTAGGAATGAAATAATGATGTAGGTTCTCAATTACAATAGCGGGTGAATTGTAAGATTAAAACCCTTTTTTAACCTTAAGAAAAACTATGTTTAAAAAATTTAAACAGGGTAAATTCACAATGACTCTTTTAGTTCTACTAAAAAAACTTTCTATGTTCAGAAAATATGGTTCAGGAAATGAAACTAAATGAAATTTTTCAAGGAAAATATTCTACCTTAAAGCATATAGATTCTTATTTATCATAGCCTAATAAGTACAAGAAAGTATAAGAAGGTTATACATTATTCCTTTATAAAATTATAGTGGAAATAAACTTGAAACAAAACAAGTAACATGTATGAAATCTCTTAACCTAAAGATTAGGGTATCCAACAACCATGGATAAAGGTCCCTTGATTTATACTTTCAAGAAAGTATGTCTTACCCACACCAGGGTAAGCCCTTGATAGAAATATTGAAATCTATCTTGTTATCCCCACAAGACCTCATACTTTAAGGTAATAGGAACCTCTATCTTCTTATCCCCATAATTCCTCAAACATTACAATAGTTGGCACCTCTATTTTCCTATCCCCAAAATTCCTTGATTGAACTTAGAAACAATCAGAGTCCTACAATGAAATCTGAAAAAATATGTTTAGAATTGCACAAAGCATGAGATTCTCTTTCTTTAGAAATCACATCAGCAGCATGAAATCTTTAGTTTGATGGAACAATATATGATCTCGTTCAAATGATATTCTATTTGTAAGCACTTATCCAACGGTCAGCTCCCTCCTCTAATGGTCATATTCTTCCTTGAATCTCAGAGGGACCTGTACGTGTGTCACTCAATAAATGGTTAGTTTTAAACAGATTGTATGATATTGTTTCAAAATAATAGCATTTGTAATCAAAATATAATTGCTTAACCAAAACTATTTTTTAGAGTCTAATTAAAAAATTGAATTCGAAATCTAACCAAATAAATATTTGATGTCCATAAGACATTGATATTCAATTTATGTTTTTCAAAGAGTTTGGAATCTTAATTATATAGATTCAAGAGTCTGAATTCCAATGAATTCAGAATCATAATTCTGAGGAATTTGGAGTCTAAATTCTAAGAAATTTAGAGTCTCCATTCTAAGGAATTTCGATTCCAAATAATGAGGAATTTGGAGTCATAATTCTGAGTAATTCATAGTATAAATTGTCAAGAATTCAGATTCTCAATTCTACGGAATTTGGAACTTGAATTTTAGTGAATTAGAAACCTGAATTTCAGAGAATTCATAACCTGAATTTTAGAAAATTTTGAATCTAAATTTAAGAAAATTCAAAGTCTATTTTTCAGAGAATTCAGAACCTGAAAGCAAAACACTCTATATCCAAATAATTTTCAGATTTCAAGGTATTACATCCAATTTTTATACATAGGAATAAAATGAGTTAGATTTACAAATACTATAAAAAGAACAATGAAAACATAGGTTAAGATAAAAGTTTCTTTAGAAAAAGAAAATTTTCCTTATAAAGATAATCCTTAAGGAAAATATAATTTTTACTTAAGATAGAGTGTTTCTAATTTTCAAAACATAGAGGAATGGAAAAATCATAAGGAAACCTTATTTACTAAACAATTCCCCCTTTTTGGAAAGCACAAACATACTTACGAAAAACAATATAAGGACTTAGAATTTGTCTTTGTGAACTTGAAAAGAAAAGCATATCTACCTTTACTTATGGATCATAGTGAATACGACTAACTCTCCCTTATGTTTTGAAATCCCTAAGGATCAAACTCTTGACTTCCTTAAAGATATTTTTATTTTTCATATATATGGAAATTTTATTTGATAAAACTACCACTTAGATAGACTATCCCTTTCTTAGGGAATTCTATTCTTTACTAAGTATTCTTTTTATCATTCCTTTCTATGCCTTTGTGATTTTCAAAAATTAATTGAGAGAATTGAAAAAAATATGGTTCCTAAAATATTAGTACTATGAAACAAAAAAAATGAATAAAAATCAAAATTTTCTCATGATTAGAAACATTTTTACAAGAAAGGTAATATAACAAAAGATCGGATTGGAAAAAAATCATCCTTCTCTCTCCTTCAGCATTAACTTCTTCACAATGGTTTTCATCTTATTAAGATCCTTACAATCTTTTTCAAAGCACATAAACAGCTGATCCTAATCCTCATTTTTATTCTCTAGAGGTTTGATTTTTTCATCCAGAGCCTTAAAAAATTAAGCCTGAGTCTTCAGAAGCTCTTATTTATTACTAATATTTTCTTCGAACTCAATTCTAAGATCTCTTTCCCTCTTTAAATTCATAGCAACTGAATTTGGTTTCCCATTTAGATCCTTGACTTCCTGCTTCTGAATTGTTTGTTCAAGATTGAGCTTCCCATTGAAACTTGTAGTAAGGTCTTTGATCTTTACATCATCAGTATCAAAACCATCCTTCACATTTTCTTGAAATTCATCAAAGATTCTCAACTCTTATGTTGTCTTCTAATACAACTTATTAATTTCCTTTCATGACCTTTTGTATGCATCATACCCAGTAAATAAGGATTTAAAAGTGGCCTCAAGATAGAAAAATTAATCCATAAGCATGATAGCAGAATCTGACTTCTGATTAAAATAATGTTGAAGCATCTGAAATCTTGAGTCAATATTTTGAAACAAGGGAATTGTATCAACCAATTTTCTTAGGGATTGAACTACAAAATCATGACCCAAAGTGGATGATTCTGAATCAGATTATTCTTTCTCTATCTCAACAGCCTTTCTCTTAAATGAGCCACCAGTATCTTTCTTAGCTACCACATCCTTCTGAGGTGTATCAGCTATAACCTGTTTACCTTTATTATCTCTCGGAATGATCTCATCAGACTTAGGGGATTCATGTTGACTATCTGATAGTTGAAATATCTTATCTTCCGCAATCTTTTCCTTTACATCATCTTCCACTAAATCCATTGGTTAAACCAATTCTTGATTGTCGCTCTTTTCATATTTTGGTTTGTTAACCTCTTCCTAACCCTCTTATTCTTTTCCTCAGGAAGAAAGTTTGGAGGATTTGGACATGGAAGTCTAGATTGATAATTTTTCAGAAGGACTTTCCTTCTCATGGTATTCTTCAACTTGCCTTATCTTATCATATGTGTCACCACTTCCTTCCTATTTTTCTTCTTCCACTTACTCTTCCTCAAAATTTATTCCTCTTGTTCAACATCCTGAATAACCAATTTTTTCCTAGAGTCTCTACTAGAATATATGTTTATAGAAATTATTCTTGAACCTGGACTTGTTCAGAATCTTTTTTGGTAACCTTGATAAGAGCTTGAACTATTTCGTCTTTGGATATCTTCTTCCTTTGTTTCTTCTCTTTTCTTGCTTCTAAAATTCCTCAGAAACCTTAATATTTAATTTTTTTCCTCAATAGGATCCAAGACAAAGCTAGGATCTCTTTTCTTCTTCTTCTTTTTATTATATTCTCTCTACTTATCAAAAAACATCATATGGATAGTTTTTTTGATTCTTAGATTTTGGAGGTGCTGATTGGGTTTCATGAACTGGTAGAGTTTTTTTCTTGGATTCCGGTTCCTTCTAATTTATCTTCCTCTGGCCCTTATTGAAAGTCTCAGGTACTTCCAGCTTCTTGGATAATACTTTGATTTGACTTTCATACAAGTCATAAATTTCTCTGGACTTTCTGTTAAATCCAACATTCATCCTTCTGAGCATATCAACACTCAACAACATGAATTTTAATTTCTTTGTCTTAGAACTACAAGAAATTTAGAACGATTCTAGAAAAGGGACTATGATTTTGGAAAGAAAATCTAGATACACAATGATCTGAGATTTTAGTGTCCCATTCTTGATATTCATAATTGTAAGTAAGTTATAATTCACCAGATTAATCAATCTGAGATTCACTAGAAAATCAAGAATATAGATATCACTTTTCTTCAGGGTACCCTTATCACCTTTTCTCAGAATGAGAAATCTTGGAACCCATAACTCAAGAATATAGAAATTTGTAGAGTGATGAATAATCTTTGGATTATTCACTTCTTTCAAACCAAGGCAATAAAAATCCTTCTCCTTATCAAACAGTTCTGATATATCTGGTAGCTTGTGGGAGAAAAACTCAGCTTCCCGCTCATATGGAATTCCAATTATGTTGGCTACAATACTATAGTAAAGGGAATATTTTTTTCCATAACTTTTGAATAATAACTTATCTCTCCCACCTTCATTAAAAAAACATACAATCTCCTAAAATTATAGCAGCTATTATGGATAAACCGGATCTTGTGCCTTTGGTTTGGATACACACAAACTCTCCCACCAATTTAACATGATATTCTTCTAAATAAGAGGGTCATATTCAGCAATGAAATTCAGATCTACTAACTTATCTCTATATATTTTCCATTTAGATATTTTTCTAAATTGACGACATTTTCTTCTATGTAGATTCTTCCAAAGACAGTCAGATTTGAGGAAATATGAAATTCAGAACGACCCTTATGTAGAGAAGCGGAGCTTTAGCACATAGGATCTTGAAACCAATGTGGGAAAACCATTAGGTGGCCTTTATATAGTCGTTTGAAGGGATGATTCAACTTCCTAGATCGATCCAACAGTTGAAACAAGCATGATCTGATCTAATGGTTGAGATGAAATATGAAGAATAATTTTGGTAGGATCTGATATTTTCATGTTTTCAAGGTAAAATATTTATATTTAAGGAAATGTGAATCTAAAAAAATTGCTTAAAACAAGATTAAAATACAAACAAGTAAAATTTGTTTATGAAAATTTAGTTAAGTAAACATACCTTCCGGATTGCTAGAAAATTTATCAGTAATGAGGAAAATTCTTCTTGAAGAACATTATATTACAGAAAATTTATTTACAAAAAAAATTTGATTATGAAAAATTTGTATTACAAAATATTTTTATTACTAAAAATTTTGATTATGAAAAAATTTTGATTAGAAAGAAAATGTACTCCCCCTATGAAAATGAGATTTTTATTATAATTAGATAGGTTTCAAAAAAAATTAATATGGAATATTACCTTATGGTTATCATTACTAACGTTTGTTTAATGTATTAATATCTATGATATGGTAAAGATTTTGTTAAAATATCAGCAAGTTGATCTTGAATTCCGATAAATTAAAAAATGATATCTCTTTTAAGTGTGTGATCCCTAAGAAAATGATGCCTAATATCTATGTGTTTTTACGGGACTGATGTGTAGGATTTTTTATTAGGGAAATGGAACTAGTGTTATCAAACAATATTTGTTTTTTGGTAAAACTCATGCCATAGTCTATAAGTGTGTGTTTTATCCACAAAACTTGAACACAACAACTTCCTACTGCAACATATTCAGATTCGGTAGTGGAAAGTGATACTGTGTGTTTCTTTTTTCCTGAACAAGAAACTAATGAATATCCTAAGAAATTAAATGTTCCAGATGTACTTTTCCTATCCATTTTACACCAACCAAAATCAGCATCCCAAAAAACATTTTAAAACAAAATTACTTAAATAAGTATAAAAGAGTCTTAAATCCATGGTTCCCTTTAAATAGCAAAAACTCTTTTTAGTAATTTCAAATGATATTCATTTGTATTGGATTGATATCTTGCACATAATCATACATAAAACATAATTCTTGAATACTAGCTATCAAGTATAGTAAAATTCCTATCATACCTCTAAATGATGTTTGATCTATTGGTTTCCCATCATCATCAAGATCAAGAGAATTTTGAGGTACCAATTGGAGTAATTATGACAGCCCTGATCTTTTATTACACAATTAAAAATAATTTATTACATAAACATCACTTGATACAATAAAAAAGATCAAGAGGTAACGCATCTTTGGGGCTTAGTATCATTAAAGAACAACTTAAAACATGAAATACAACATCTTTATTGAAAAATTCCTTTACATTACCACTACAGTCCCTCGTACTTAGCATTACATGGGATAACCTGAGGACATGCATAATAAAAGGATGAGCTACAAATCCCAGTAAGGGAATAAAAATGGAAAAACATGATGAATATAATACATGTTAGATAATAGGAATATCCATAGATCATAAGAGAAGAATAAACATAAAGGCATGATAAATCATGATAATCATAACATGGAAATTTGACAACAACACTTAACATGGAATTATCATGAGCCAAGGATCATTACACATTGAGCATGAGAAAATCCTCATTTCACATGAAGCACCAGTAAAACCTAGTTGCACATGAATTATCATGAGTAAACACCCATTTCACATGATGTATCAAGATACTATAATTTACCCAATGCATTGCATGTAGAGACCCGAAGCTTAACGTACATGAACATTACATTACTTTTGCGGAATACTTAGTACATAACAAAAACACACATAGATGGACCGTAATAGTTTAATGTCTTTGGAATCTCGGAATATAATCTTCTAATTGTGGTGAAATATCTTCACCATATCCCATAAAGATCTTCTTTTTTTACCTAAAACCTTTATTTATATCCTGGGGAAAAGAAAACATAAAAGGGTGAGCTCAAATGCTCAGTAAGGGTAAACAAAATAAATGTCATTCACATCGTATACATAAAAACATAACTTTTGGAAATCTTAACCTGCAAAAGAAATCATAATTTCATAACATGGGATAAATCATAGTAGTGAAATGTAAACCCCAATAATCATTACTTAAAACATGAATCATTGTGGCATACACACATAATCATAGAGAATCATTTCATGTTAGTCAAGACTCATTGCCAAGACTATCTTAGTGGACAAATTCCATTTCTGAACTGAGTTCACTCCTCATTTCTGTCCTGTTTAACTAAACCGGTTTAACCTGCCATTCCAGCCATGTCTATCTCATGAGATATAAAATTTTTACCCAATTCATTGGAGGGAGATATATGTCCCACCCATCTCATAATGATACCATTCTTATTTGTTCCACAAAATCATAAACCATACATCATAACATAACCCATTTAATAAAAATGGGAATCTTAAACATTGTGACATCATAAAACAATTCATATAAGATAAGGGAATTCATAAAAATAATTCCATCATAACATAATCAAATCAATGTAATAATAGGGATATAAACAGAACACTTTATTATCTTAGATGGAAAATAATTTTGATAAAACACTTTAACTCCATTCTTGAGGAAAATATCCTTTCTACTTCAAAAACACTTTTCCTTTCTTAACATGTCATAAAATTCTAAACTAAAAGAAGTTGATTAAAAATAAACTTGAAAACTTTTAAAGGAAGCTTCTTGGAAATAATGTTTTAAAAATCCATTCATGCCGTATAAGTTAAAAAAACATTCTTCTCGTACTTTTTTCGGAAAATTCAAAAAGTACCTCATACGAAAAAGGACAAAAGATTCATTTCATATCTTTTACTAAAAACTCACCGAAGGGTAAAATTGGATTTAAAAAATTTTAGGTGGATGGAAACAATATTACATATTGAGGATACATGGATGTGGATGATAAAATACACCCCAGTAAATACCAAAGTATAAACAATCTCAGATAAAATTAGATTGTGATATTTTCCCTTACATTAGGTCTGATTCACTTCTTAAGTGTCTGAACCTCATGTATAATGATTTAAATAAATTCATTTACTTATTATAGAATCATATTCATTGTTATTATATCATATATGGTTCACTTATGACTTTATATTACCCGTTCTTTTGTAAATTCATGTAAAAGTAGCGTTTTGGGTAAAATCGTCTCATTTGTCGTTCGTGTTTTAACTTGTAATTATTCATATGATTAATTAGATCATGATTACTTAAATCCAGAATGTAAGACATGATTTATATATAATATATATTCATAATATACATATATATAATGGATCGATAAATGGAAATAAATACACCGTTCATGGAGACGGTAGGCCGTACGTACGCATGAACGCTGTTTTCGTTTCATTATTGAATTGAGTGGAATTAAGTAGATGAAATAAATATATATATATATAAATCCAGTATCATTATTATGTCATATATTTAATTATTATTCATTATATATACTTTATGATCATTCATGTATGGTTAACATGGAGAATGAATCTCATCGCGTCGTGGAGACGGTAGTCCGTACGTACGCACAAGCGATGATATCATTCCCATAATTATTGAATAGAATTCGAGTGGATGGTATTATATATCATAATCATTATGATGTTATAATAACCATATATAGTTATTCCTTACACCATTATACCCATCCATGTAAGGTGTTGGTGGAAAAACAGATTTCACCACGGCGTGGACACAGTATTCCGTACGTATGCACGTGTGGTGATTTCGTTTTCCGTAGGATGGATAGATGGTGAAATAGGGTTGTTTCATACTTATAATAACATATCAGTATATTAGTTATACTGATGTTATTACTTCATAATGAAACAACTAAAGAAGAAAAATTGGAAGTAGAAATAAAGTTAAAAGAATCGGTAACGGACATTACCTCTTCTTTGAAACACCTCTTTGAGACCTCCTCTTAGGGAACTAAAATTGGACATTTAAGAAGACCAGAACCTCTAGGATGTTTCTATGGAAGTGGAGAAGAAAATTTGGTAGGGGTTGGCCGAGCATGAAGGCTCAAAGTGGTGTGAGGAAGAGAGGGAGGAGGTTCCCTTTTATAAGGGAGGAGAGGGGCACCTTTGGAATTACAAAAAATATTATTTTATTATAAAGACAAATTCGCTTTTAAATAGCTCCAAATTGATTTATTTCGAAGCTAAGGTGGGGAAGGGTCGAAATACTCTCATCCAATAGAATTTAGACAAGTTTAGCTATCAAATTTAACCATATCATTTTGATTTAACTTTAAGTTCGATAATTTAACTTTTACCGTGTCTTCTTGTTTTCTTACACTATAAGGTTAATAAACGTACTATATCAAGCCAAACGAACACCAAGTTGTTTATTATTAATATATATAACCTTATCTAAGTAATTTGGCCGAACCTTAGATTTTTTGGAATAAAATAACAATTACTAATATAGTATTTGTTTTAAAAACTATTTTATGTAAATTTTGACACTATTTGGTAATTGATTTTTGTGAAAAACATAACAGAATTATTAGTTCAAAAACATTTAATTAAACCAATACTAACATGTCATATTAACATATAAAATTATTGGAATTCATAAAAAGTCTCAAATTACATTTATTTGGGTATTTATAACATCAATTATGTCAATATTTCATTAATAAGATAATTACGGCATCATCTTTGTGTCATATATAAATTAAATTATTTAACGTCTAAAAATTAAAAATAAAATACCATTATGTAGGAAATATTTTTGTATTTCTAATGAATATTTATAGTCGAATTTATCTTATGTATAACCCTATATTAAAAATTATCTACTTATTAAACTTTGATTTTAACTATTTTAACCCTTCTTTAAAAAAATTAATAATATTTGTCCTAATCTAATCCAAGTGGGCCTAAATGGTCATATTTTCTTCCTAAGGTTATTTTTGGTCGAATTACACTTATCCAATAGAATTAGAACATGTGTTAGGGTAATAATAATATCATTTTTACCCTAAACTACCCTATTTACTTTTAACCGTTGTAAATAAAAGTAAAAAGTTACTATTCACCAAAAATTATTTTCATCTCATTGAACCATATTTTACTTACTGACATGAACCGTGTCTCTCTGATTTTTGAAATTCCACTCACAGAAGCCGTAAAATTAAGTTTTATGAAAAAATTCAGTTTTTTAACTACCACTTTGTGGTTTCACTATTCATCAAAAAATGAAAGTTTCCAGAAAAATACCAAATATTAGGCCTAAGATATATTTGATATTATGAATTCAAAAATGATGTTTATTTTACCAAATTCAAAACATATCAGTTAAATTAACTAATTTAAAAATTAATTCCCGTCGTCAAAACAAATAGCGTGTTTTTTAGAGATAATAACTATCAAAAGATTGACACTTATTTATGTCTGGTTTAAATGTGAAATTACATCCAATGACAAAAATTGTATTAAATTGTAAAAATATATTCTAAATATACTTTAAATCCACTCAAATTAATAATTTATAACTATTAATTTTTTTGATTAAAAAAGTTGTTTTTTAATTAAAATTTAGTAATTTTCACTATTCATCAGAATATGAAAGTTATCCGAAAAGTACCAAAATTTCACCCTAGCTAATTTCGATATTCCGAATCCAAAAATGAAGTCCATTTTGGAAGATAAATTTTATAAAATTTCAAAAAGTGGTTATTACTATTCATAACGGCTAGTTTTAATAATATTTTAATAGCATATCGTTGTTTAGTGAAACTCGGTATTGCGTACAACACACGCTATCGAGGAAGGTCCCGATTGTGTGTAATGCAAGAAAAGTCAAGGATGCATGTAGTGAAAGCTCCTTTTGGTGTAGCGTATAACACAAGACATCAATAAAATTAAAAAGAATATTTTTCATAAAATCTCGGGGTGTTACATCCTACCCCCCTTAAAATGAATTTCGCCCTCAAAATTCGTCGGGGTTATAAATGGTTTACTACTCAAAAGTTTCTTTAATAGAAACCCACATCGTAAAAAGGAATACCAAAACTTGGCTTTAAAAACTAATGTATGAAATGTAACGGTTACCCAAATTAACTCATCACCGGGTTTCCACGTAGGAGAACATAGGTGAAAATATGGATATGGAAGAAAAATCTAACCATCATGTTCTGATGGAGAGTGGTAGAGAACATGGCTATGGAAAAGTCAGAAATCACAAATCCATAGATTTATGATGATCTAAGGTACCATCTGATTAATCGGATATAAGGTCACTAGGACAACATTTTTGGTTTTCAAGATCATTAAAAGAAATAATTACATGATTTGGTACAATCTCATTGTTGTTCGTTAATTGAACAACTTCCATTTCATCCCTTAATGAAATGAAGTTGAATTTTTTATTCGTGATGTGTTAGCAGATCATGTGATAGAATGATGGGTCATTCAATCTGTCTCAACCAAAAGGTCATTAAAGTTATCAAAAATACATAAGTCCATATATAGTGAGATTAATCATATATGGTTCCTAAAATGGAATTATACTTCATATATCATGTTGCTTAATATAATAATGCTAGTTTCTACTAAACAGGGACTTCCTGTAGGCCAGTGGTAGGCGCTAAAGGCCAGTCGCACTTCGGTTGTGGGTTCGATTCCCACAGCCTTGTCCGACGCGAGGGGTTGTCGCCCGTCTTGCAGGTTGTCCTTTTTCTAAATCTATATTACTATAACATCCCATCAATAATATCGAAATATTTCTATCCTAACTTATGTCCAACATAATCCATTCTAATATTTAGGCTTATCTAAAATACTTCGATCCAAGCTCGTAGTATAAAGAAAATGATTACTTGAAATGTCACATAACAATCACATGAATGCCATCATTTATCCCTCATATATCATAAGATATATCTTGTTGGTCAAATTAAAAACATGTGAATACCTTAATCATGTATTCTCTTGAAGAATGAATACCCATTGAACCTTAGTGAAAACATGAATGGAGTCAAAAGTTAACTCTTTCCACATACCAAAATCCAAAAATTCTATATACTCAAACCATGATATAACCTTCTCCTTATATCAGTCATGAGCTCATGAATACGGTCAAACATTTCATTTTCTCGTTTTCCTTTCATTATGCGCATATCATCTTTTTTTCCA
The DNA here is from genome assembly GCA_963277665.1 of Viscum album. Lineage (NCBI taxonomy): Eukaryota > Viridiplantae > Streptophyta > Magnoliopsida > Santalales > Viscaceae > Viscum > Viscum album. The sequence continues at coordinate 325,384,181 of OY728132.1, forward strand.
AAAATATCTCAATCACATTCCATGGTTATCGGTACCATTGAAAACCACAATATTCCAATACATAAATATTCCAATATTCCAAGATACTATATACAACATTATTTTGGAATCCCATTACATAAACACTTAATCATTCCACCACATTTTTGTCATATTCAACATCGCCAATAGTGATTGCATGTGACTTCCCTTTGTCCTTTGCCTTAAGTGGTTGCTCATGTCGATCATCACTAACCCTTGGATTAGGGCATTAATTAGCATAATGCCCCATTTCCTTGCACTTGAAGCATTGAAGTGTAGTAGGTTCATTCTGTGTATCCCTTACTTTGTTTGCATCAGTAGACATCTTCTTCCCATCATTGCGGCATTCAAATGCCTGATGACCTTCCTTTCCACATTTGAAACATTTACTTGTCCCTTTAAGACAATCTCCGCCATGCTTCTTTCCACACTTTGAGCATAGGGAAACATTCATCTTATTTTCACCATTATTCTGAGATTTCTCCTTGAACTCCATCTTTCGTTTCTTGTCAAAACTATGAGATGGATAAGTAACACCAACTTCCATTTCTACCTTGATAGCACAACGCACAATTTCTTCATAGCTACTGAAGTCTCTTGTAGCTAATGCCCTTCGAAGATTTGGTTTTAAGCCATTGAAGAATCGATCAACTTTACTTTCAGGTTGGATGATAAATCCAGATGCATACCTGGAAAGCCTTGAAAAATTCGATTCGTATATACCAACAGATTCATCATCCTTTTGCATTAGTTCAAGAAACTCCTTCTCCATCTTTGTTCGAAGAATACGAGGGAAGTACTTATTGAAAAATAAATTCTTTAACTCGTCCCATTCCATGGACTCAATTTAATCTCTTGGCCTTGTATTCTTGATAAGATTCCACCATTGATCAGCTTCACCTTCCAAACGATATACTGCTAAGATGACTTTATCATGTTCAGCACATTGAAGAACTGAAAATATCTTTTCAGTAGTACTGATCCATTGTTTAGAAACAAGTGGATCAAAAGACCCACTGAAAGAAGGTGGGCGTTTCCTCATGAAGGACTCAATAGAATATTGTTCCCTTCTCTGCACATTTGGAAGTCCAGAATGATTAATAGCTTGTGTAAGTATAGCAATAAGATTTTGCACTCCATATCCCATAACATTTGTTTGTTCAGGAGGACAATCATTTCATTGTCCATTACATTGATCAACATGGTTCCTTCGGGTTCCAGCCATCGTCTAAAACCTAAAAAGAATAGTGTGAGAGGTAAAAATCACTCTAGAGAAAACAATATAATAAAGGGGAAGTACCTTCAATATCTAACATCTTAGGTTAAATTCTAAGATCGTTACCGTAGTTCTAGGACTATATCCTATACGTATACTTATCCTTAGGGACATCCCTAGACATACCTTAGAAATATCTCTAGGGATCTCACTAACGTATTCGTATCCTAGTTTCCAAAGGTTGACTAAACCTTTCCTCTGATACCAACTGTAGAGACCCGAAGCTTAACGTACATGGACATTACATTACTTTTGCGGAATACTTAGTATATAACAAAAACACACACACAAGGACCGTAATAGTTTAGTGTCTTTGGAAACTCGGAATATAATATTCTAATCGTGGTGAAATATCTTCACCATCTCCCATAAAGATCTTCTTTATTTTTACCTAAAACCTTTCTTTATATCCTGGGAAAAAGAAAACCTAAAAGGGTGAGCTCAAATGCTCAGTAAGGGTAAACAAAATAAATGTCATTCACATCATATACATAAGAACATAACTTTTGGAAATCTTAACCTGCAAAAGAAATCATAATTTCATAACATGGGATAAATCATAATAGTGAAATGTAAACCCCAATAATCATAACATAAAACATGAAACTTTTTAGCAAACACACATAATCATAGAGAATCATTTCTTGTTAGTCAAGACTCATTGCCAAGACGATCTTAGTGGACAAAGTCCATTTCTGAACCGAGTTCACTCCTCGTTTCAGTCCTATTTCACTGAACCGGTTTAACCTGCCGTTCCAGCCATGTCTATCTCATGAGATATAAAATATTTACCCAATGAATTGGAGGGAGATATAGGTCCCACCCATCTCATAGGGATACCATTCTTATGTGTGCCACAAAATCATAAACCACACATCATAACATAACCCATGTAATAAAAATGGGAATCTTAAACATTGTGACATCATAAAACAATTCATATAAGATAAAGGAATTCATAAAAATAATTCCATCATAACATAATCAAATCAATGTAATAATAGGGATAGAAACATAACCCTTTATTATCTTAGATGGAAAATAATTTTGATAAACCACTTGAACTCCATTATTGAGGAAAATATCCATTCTACTTCAAAAACACTTTTCCTTTCTTAACATGTCATAAAATTCTAAACTAAAAGAAGTTGATTAAAAATAAACTTGAAAACTTTTAAAGTAAGCTTCTTGGAAATAATGTTTTAAAAATCCATTCATGCCGTATAAGATAAAAAAACATTCTTCTCGTACTTTTGTCAGAATATTAAAAAAGTACCTCGTACGAAAAACAATAAAAGATTACTTTCATATCTTTTACTAAAAACTCACTGAAGGGTAGAATTGGATTTAAACAAATGTAGGTATATGGAAACAATATTACATATTGAGTAAACATGGATGTGGATGATAAAATACACCCCAGTAAATACCAAAGTATAAAGAATCTCGGATAAAATGAGATTGTGATATTTTCCCTTACCTTAGGTCCGATTCGCTTCGTAAGTGTCCGAACCTAATGTATAATGATTTAAATAATGTCATTTACTTATTACAGAATCATATTAATTGTTATTATATCATATATGGTTAACTTATGACTTTATATTACCCGTTCTTTTGTAAATTCATGTTAAAGTAGCGTTTTGGGTAAAATCGTCTCATTTGTCGTTCGTGTTTTAACTTGTAATTATTCATATGATTACTTAGATCATGATTACTTAAATCCAGAATGTCAAACATGGTTTATATATAATATATATTCAGAATATACATATATATAATGGATCAATAAATGGAAAGAAATACACCATTCATGGAGACGGTAGGTCGTACGTACGCACGCGTGGTGATTTCGTTTTCTGTAGGATGGTTAAATGGTGAAATTGGGTTGTTTGATACTTGTAATAACATATCAGTATATGAGTTATACTGATGTTATTACTTAATAATGAAACAACTAATGAAGAAAAAGTGGAATAAGAAATAAAGTTAAAAGAATCGGTAATGGACATTACCTTTTCATTGAAATGCCTCTTTGAGACCTCCTCTTAGAGAACTAAAATTGGTCTTTGAAGAAGACCAGAACCTCTAGGATGTTTCTATGGAAGTTGAGAAGAGAATTTGGTAGGGGTTGGCCGAGCTTGAAGGCTCAAAGTGGTGTGAGGAAGAGAGGGAGGAGGTGCCGTTTTATAAGGGAGGAGAGGGGCACCTTTGGAATAACAAAAAATATTATTTTATTATAAAGTCAAATTCGGTTTTAAATAGCTCCAAATTTATTTATTTAGAAGCTAAGGTGGGGATGGGTCGAAATATTCTCATCCAATATAATTTAGACAAGTTTAGGTATCAATTTTAACCTTATCATTTAGATTTCACTTTAAGTTAGATAATTTAACTTTTACCGTGTCTTCTTGTTTTCTTACACTATAAGGTTAATAAACTTACTATATCAAGCCAAACGAACCCCAAGTTGTTTATTATTAATATATATAACCTTATCTAAGTTATTTTGCCGAACCTTAGATTTTTAGGAATAAAATAACAATTAATAATATAGTATTTGTTTTAAAAACTATTTTATGTCAATTTTGACACTATTTGGTAATTGATTTTTGTGAAAATCATAACAGAATGATTAGTTCGAAATAATTTAATTAAATCAATACTAACATGTCGTATTAACATATAAAATTATTGGAATTCATAAAAAGTCTCAAATTACATTTATTTGGGTATTTATATCATCAATTATGTCAATATTTCATTAATAAGATAATTACTACATCATCTTTGTGTGATATATAAATTAAATTATTTAATGTTTAAAAATTACAAATAAAATACCATTATGTAGGAAATATTTTTATCTTTCTAATTAATATTAATAGTAGAATTTATCTTATGTACAACCCTATATTAAAAATTATCTACTTATTAAACATTGATTTTAACTATTTTAACCCTTCTTTAAAAAAATTAATAATAAATGTCCTAATCTAATCCACGTGGGCCTAAATGGTCATATTTTATTCCTAAGGTGGTTTTTGGTCGAATTAAACTTATCCAATAGAATTAGGACATGTGTTAGGGTAATAATAATATCATTTTTACCCTTAACTACCCTATTTACTTTTAACCGTGGTTAATAAAAGTAAAAAGTTATTATTCACCAAAAATTATTTTAATCTCATTGAACCACATTTTACTTACTGACATCAACCGTGTCTCTCGGATTTTTGAAATTCCACTCACAGAAGTGGTAAAATTAAGTTTTATGAAAAAATTCAGTTTTTTAACTACCACTTAGTGGTTTCACTATTCATCAAAAAATGAAAGTTTCCGGAAAAATACCAAAAATTAGGCCTAAGCTATATTTGATATTATGAATTAAAAAATGATGTTTATTTTAACAAATTCAAAACATATCAGTTACGTTAACCAATTTAAAAATTAATTCCCGTCGTCAAAACAAATAGCGTGTTTTTAAAAGATAATAACTATCAAAAGATTGACACTTATTTATGTCTGGTTTAAATGTGAAATTATATCCAATGACCAACATTGTATTAAATTGTAAAAATATATTATAAATATACTTTAAATCCACTCAAAATAATAATTTATCACAATTAATTATTTCGATTAAAAAAGTTGTTTTTTAATTAAAATTTAGTAATTTTCACTATTCATCAGAATATGAAAGTTATCCGAAAAGTACCAAAATTTCACCCTAAGCTAATTTCAATATTCCGAATCCAAAAATGAAGTCCATTTTGGAAGATAAAATTTATAAAATTTCAAAAAGTGGTTATTACTATTCATAACGGCTAGTTTTAATAATATTTTAATAGCATATCATCGTTTAGTGAAACTTGGTATTGCATACAACACACACTATAGGGGAAGGTCGTGATTGCGTGTAATGCAAGCCAAGTCAGGGATGCATGCAGCGCAAGATCCTTTTGGTGTAGCGTACAACACAAGACATCAATAAAAATAAAGAGAATATTTTTCATAAAATCTCAGGGTGTTACATTGGAGCACTATAAGGGCACACCCTTCCTAATCATTTCATTTCACGAATAAGTGTGCCACATGGATCATATAACATGGATTAGTAAAACATAATAATTTATTCCAAGATAAAGGAATGTGGAATATATACATGATACTTTATAATAAATATGTAAAGGTGCTTAAAGGTGAATACCCTAGATAGAGAAATGGGCATGGTATTCATTACCCAATGACATTGGCTTTGAAAATCGGTGCAATTTCCGTAGTGTAATGGTGTCTTGTGAGAATTCATAAAAATGGTTGATGAGAGGGAAATGGGGGTCCAATAATATTTACATGAAATTTACAGTAATGGGGTCATATAGATACATGTCCCAACAATAGTAATGGAATTTAGAGTCATGATACAAAAGACTTTCTTTAATGTAATAGAGAAGAGAGTAATTTTTTCAGAAATTTGGCATAGTAACGGGTGTACATGGGAGGCATTTAATGAGAGAGGAAGGAGTCTCCCATCATTAAAACAAAAAGAGGGAAGTATGGGGGAGGCTTGAAACCATAACCCAGCATTTATAATTGAAATTAAATGTTCATAACAATTTAATGAATATTGGACAAAAATGAGAAATGAAGAAAAACCCTTACTTGGAAGTGTGCTTCCAAAGGCTTGAGAGAGGCTTGAGAGAGGCTTAATGGGAGATTGGGGAACCTTTGGATGATTCTAGATAGAGGAGGGAATAGTTTGGAAGAGCTCCAAAATCTTTGAGTGAGGAGGAAGTGGGACATTGGGTGGGTTTATATAGGAAAGGTGAGGTAATTCTTTATTATTTAGGTTTGAGACACCTCACATTTAACTAATCCAAACCACAAACCATTACATGGTTTTTGCCCATGGTTTTTGGAAAAGAGATTTGGAAAGAAATATTTTATAAGGCCAAAGTCCTAACTTCTTAAAATAATGGGGGTTTTTTTGTGGATGTGAGTCACACTCCCAAGGAAAACAATTTAAAAAGACAAGATGTTTAATTAGTTTTGAAGGGTCAATTAATGCTTTGTAAAATAAGTCAACCAAACCCAAAATCGAATTATTTTAATGGTAAAACATATATTGGCCGAACATAAAGCTTATAGTATTTTATTATACCACTATTGAGTCATTATGATGTCATAAAACAGTATATATATTTAAACCGTATTTAATTTTTACCCAAAAATTTGACTGTCTCAGAAAATTATGAAAAATTCACCATTGGATAATTTCGACATCTTGATTCTAGAAATAATATTTATTTTATCTAAATAATTTTCTAAATATAGCAATTTTTAATTTTAAAATAAAAACCTACATTAATCAAAAATTCACAGGTTTTGACGATAATGGCTTTCAAACCTTAATAAAAATTACAATTTCATTCATAAAATTATACGATCATTTATATTTACTAAAAAATTAATTTAATAAAAATAATAATTATTTATTAAAATTTTATTTAATTCAAATATCCATTAATTAATAAAAATATATTTCTTAGTTGAACTTTAACAAAAAATACTAATTGATCTTTAAAAGATATTTACAAGGTAACAATAATAAAATGAAAGTATATTAATTATTATATACAAAAATAATATATATAAAAATTGTGCTAAGTTCATGTTACATATCCCCTTATAAAACCCACATAATACCAAAGAGTAATGTGTGTGATGGTGATAGACTCTTAGGGTGGCTCGGATAACATTTCTCAGGTGGTAATCTCTATCAACTTCCATTTCTCTTGTAGGTGGTTTTGATCGAGCTAAACTTATTCAAGCTCAGATTGGGATTGGTCAAGAGTGAAGCCCAATGACGCCACAACCTTTCCGAGCTCTGACAAATGGGTTTCGTATGGGACATGTCTACTGGATGAGGCCATCAAATCCTTTTTCTGAGTAAATTGGATTTGATAAATCCCTATATTTATACTAATAATGTGATAAATTTTCAATGTCTATATTAGCAACTGTCACAATTTTTAACATAAAACCAAATAAGTTGAAATTTTATATAAATAGTTTACATAAAGAGACAGTTAATTATATTAAGATGGATTTCCATTAATGAATGTTTGGGTCGTTACAATCTTTCCCACATAAAAATATTTCTCCCATGAAATTTTCTTTTCCCACACTAAAATATATGTGGGTAACTCTGCTTCATCCTTTCCTCTAATTCCTACGCCGGTTCTTCAAACTTGTGGTTTCGCCACAACGCATTGATGAGGGGAATTGTCTTATTTTGTAGAACCTTTTCTCTACGATCTAAGATCTTCACTAGTTGCTACTCATAAAAAAGATCATCCTCTAATTGTACCACCTATGAAAAGAGTACATGTGAAGGTTCTGGTATGTACTTTCTTAAGAGATATACATGAAAGACATCATGTACTTTGGACATGGTAGGTGGAAGTTCTAGTCAATAGGCCATAGCCCCGACACGATCAAGAATCTCAAAAGGGGCCGATGTATCTTGGACTTAACATCCCTTTCTTTCCAAAACTCATGACCTTATTCCAAGAAGACATGCGTAAAAATACCATGTCTCCAACTTTAAACTCAAGGTATCATCGACTTTTATCTATATAACTCTTCTGTCGACTCTGGGATGCCTTGATATGATGCTGAATGGTTTTCACCTTCTTCACCATTTTTTCGACTATTTGTAGTTCAAGTAGCTAACTCTCACCTACCTCATCCCAACACACCGGTGTTCTGCACCTTTTCCCATAAAGGGATTAATATGGTACAATTTGGATGCTCGAGTGGAAACTGTTATTATAAGAGAACTCAACCAGAGGAAGATGCTGATCCCATCCTCCATTAAAGTTCATTGAGCATGCTCCCAACATGTCCTCAAGTGTTTGAATAGTCCACTCAGATTGGCCATCAGTTTGAGGATGACAGGTCGTACTAAAGTTTAATCTAGTATTCAAAGCATGTTGAAGACTCTTCCAAAACATAGAGGTGAATCATGGATCTCGATTGAACACAATAGATAGTGGTACTCCATGTATCCTTACCACTTCCCTAATATATAACTGTTCCAGTTGACCCAATGATAAATCCTCAAGAATATCAATGAACTGTGAAGCCTTTGTAAGACGATCCACAACAACCTAGATTTCATTATTCCCTTTGGATGTCTTCGGAATTCTGGTGGAAAAGTCCATGGTGATGTTCTCCCATTTCCATTCTGGTATGGGTAATGGTTGCATCATCCCCTTAGACTTGTACCTATCTACCTTCACTTGAGGACACACCAGACACTTCGATTTATATTCAGTTATATCCTTCTTCATATTACCCCACCAATAATGCTCTCGGAGATCTCGATACATCTTTGTTTTTCCTAGGTGAATAGAGGAATTTGAACTATGTGCATCATCCAAAAGTTCCTTCTTCAGCTCCGGACTTGATGGAACACACTGTCTTTTCCCAAATCTCACAATTCTTTCTTAATTTACATTAAACTCAGCGGATTTCCATATTCTGATAGCTTCCATTTTTTCCTGAATTACCACATCATCTTTTTGAGCATCTTTTAACCTTCTCAAAAGTGATGGTTGAAAAATCATTTGTGAAAGGATTGATGATGTTCCCTTCTTTATAATTTCCATGTCTATATTAATCAAATCTAAGAAGATTGGATCCTTTTCAATTCTCATCAATGATAGAATCGTTGGGTCCTTTATACTTAGGGAATATGGAACCTTGTTCTCTTTCCCAGAGTGGTAATGGATTGAGCAGTCATAGTATTTGATCATATTTAACCATCTTCATTGGCTCACATCCAAATCTTTCTATGTGAATATATACATGAGGATTTTTTGGTCCATATATATTTCACACTTCTCCATAAAGAGATAATGCCTCCAAATTTTTAAAGTGAAGATCATTGTAGCCAACTCGAGGTCATGTGGTGGATAGTTCTATTCATGAAATTTCAATTTCCTTAAAGCATAGTCAATGAATTTTTCATTTTTCATCAACACACACCCCATTACCTTCTTCAAAAGCATCACTGAATACCACAAAAATATTTCCACTTGTGGGTAAAGTGAGCACGGGCGCATTTGTCACGACTCGTCCTAGTGGGGCCTGAGCCACAACTCCCCAAGCCCACCTCCAATAGGCCAAGGGCTGGTGACTAGCACCGAGTAGGCATGATATTAACATGGGATGCATTGCCTATAAACCTGTACACACGCACACGCATCTCCATGCCCACAAAGCTGAAAAGTAAAAAATACAAAAGAGAAAAATGCATGCATACACTGAAACCCAACCAATAGAGTATGGTAGGGAAGTAAAGTACAGTAAAGTAAAACCCTGGGCCAAAAGCACAAGCCCACCAAAAGAAAGTCTGCAACAAGTCCAACCTATAGTGAAAGGTACTGGGACTACAATCCGCTGCCTAAGGAACACACCTCGGCCTGTCTGATCTCATTGAGCACCCTACGGTCCTGGTCCGCCTAGAATCTCGTCAAAGGATCGCTCGTCTGCACAAGACACGACACGTGCGGGCAAAGCCCGTGTAGGGGTGAGTATAGAAATACCAAGTGGGACACCCTGAAAACCACAAAGGAAAAACACCACAAAGAAAATGTACAGTCATCTCTACACAGTATATGTCTACGGAACATATAACATGAATATCCAGATATAAACATACACAAACGACCTTTGCGATACCACCACTAGATCCAGCTCGATGATCCCACTAAGATTACTAATGGGAGAACACACTCTTAGGTCTGAAGAGAGAGATACGAAGTACTCGTTCCAGGAGAACACATTCCACAAGTCCCTTGGGAACAAGATTCTCAGATAAGGACCACAGCCATGTCATGGGGTGATTCTGACAACTTAGTTTGTGCTAATCCGCTAAGAAGAGGATCGGCGCCCGGGTAATGTTGGTCACGTCGATACCAAGAACTCTACCTTGGGTTCCTAGAATGTATAAAGGATTCGGCTCAGAGGGTATTCCAACAACTCTATTCAGGGAGTTCTGATGAAGGGATCATACTCCTGTATAAAGGAATCGATACCAGAACCTTCAGGGAATTACCAAGGGTACGAACCCTAAGAACTAGTCCAAGTCACAGAAGGAAAGTGGCTCAGGACTTGAATAATTTATTACACGATGTGTTGTATGGTTACACATCGTGTTCCTTGACTCCGGGTACTGCCCATGTAAACAGCCCATGTCCTCCGCTCAAGCTGTGCAAAACCAAACTACACGGCTTTTAGAAAAGTACATGTCGTGTTCCTTAACAATGAGTACTCCCGTGTAAACGGCCTGTGTCCTTTGGATTTTCTGGATATAAAATAACTACATGGCGTGTGGAAGAAAATCACACTCCATGTTCGAGTGCCTGGGCTCGATCCGTGTATGCTGGCCATGTGCCCGTACAGGGTCTCTGCCCGTGTCCGTGTCGCCTGCCCGTGTACCAGTACACGGGGTACCCCGTGTATCTGGCCGGGTCTGGCCGGGGAGGGGGCTACACAGTGTGTGTTCGTCGGTAGGGTTACTCGTTGTTTACTCCAGGAGAACACAGACATGGGCAGGATACACGGCCACTGTCACGACCCGTCCTAGGGGGGCCCAAGCCGCAACTCCCCAAGCCTGCCTCCAATAGGCCAGGGGCTGGTGACTAGCACTGAGTAGGCATGCTAGTAACATGGGAGGCATTGCCTATAAACCTGTACACATGCACACACATATCCATGCACACAAAGCTGAAAAGCAAAAACTACAAAAAGGAAAAATGCATGCATACACTAAAACCCAACCAACAGAGTACGACAGGGAAGTAAAGTACAGTAAAGTAAAACCCTGGGCCAAAAGCACAAGCCCACCAAAAGAAAGTCTGCAACAAGTCCAAACTATAGAGAAAGGTACTAGGACTGAAATCCGCTGTCTAAGGAACACACCTTGTCCTATCTGATCTCACTGAGCACCGTCCGGTCCTAGTCCACCTAGAATCTCGTAAAAAGCTCCCTAGTCTACACAAGACACGACAGGTGCGGGAAAAGCCCGTGCAGGGGTGTGTATAACAATACCCAGTAAGACACCCCAAAAACCACAACGGAAAAACACCACAAAGAAAAGGTACAGTCAGCTCTACACAGTATATGTCTACGGAACATATAATAAGAATATCCAGATATACTCATACAAAAACGACCTTTGCGATACTGCCACTAGATCTAGCTCGATGATCCCACTAAGCATACTATCGGGAGAACACACTCCTAGGTCTTAAGAGAGAGATACGAAGTACTCGTTTTGGGAGAACACACTCCACAAGTACCTTGGGAACAAGATGATCAGATGAGGATCACAGCCAAGTCATGGGGTGATTCCAACAACTCAGTCTGAGATAATCCGCTAAGCAGAGGATCAGCGCCGCGGTAAAGTTGGTCACGTCGATACCATGAACTCTACCTAGGGTTCCAGGAATGAATAGAGGATCCGGCTTAGAGGGGATTCCAATAACTCTATTCCGGGATTTCTATTGAAGGGGTCATACTCCTGTATAAAGGAATCAATACCAGAACCTTCAGGGAATTACCAAGGGTACAAACTCTAAGAAATAGTCCAAGTCATAGAAGGCAAGTGGCTCAAACCTTGAAGAATCTATTACACGGCGTGTAGTATGGTTACATGCCGTGTTCCTTGACTCCGGGTACTGTCCGTGTAAACGGCCCATGTCCTCCGCTCAGGCCGTGAAAAACCAAACTACACGGCGTGTAGAAAAGTAAACGGTGTGTTCCTTGACCACGAGTACTCCCATGTAAACGGCCCATGTCCTTCAGCTTTTCTAGATAGAAAACAACTACACGACGTGTGGATGAAAATCACACGCCGTGTTCGAGTGCCTGGGCTCGCTCCATGTACACTGGCCATGTGCCCGTACATGGTCTCTGCCCGTGTCCATGTCGCATGCTCGTGTACCAGTACACGGGGTACCCCGTGTATCTGGCCGGGTCTGGCCGGGGTGGGGTATACACGGCGTGTTCGTGGCCGTGTATCCTGCCTATGTCCGTGTACTCCTAGAGTACACGCCGGGTAACCCTACCAATGAACACACACCATGTAGCCCATACTACACGGCGTGTAGTCGGGATTTTTCCATAAACGGTGTCTTCTTCCCCATCCTTCAGCCGATCCTTTAGATCTTTATTTTCTCATCTGTTTGTCACGATACTCTAGGGTTTGGTGTACCTTATCACACGAACACTGAAATGAGTGTTTTCAGTCTTCAAATCGGATCATAAACCTCAATCGATCCACCCAAAGAAAACGCACAAAAATCTGAATCTCCCAAACCGCTCTGAATCGCTCTCTAAAACCATCGTCGCACCTCCATGGGATTGCTTCGGGGTTGGATCTTGAATCTTGGATTGTTGCGCCAACAAACGAATGTGCAATGATCGATTTCATCCAAGAACACGTAGAACACAGTGAAGAATGCAAGGGAGAAAAAAAAACAAGAATTAAACAAGGGGGACGAACCTCGATCGTTGTTCGTGACGATCCGGGTTCGTCGCCATTAGATGAAAAACCACAATAATCAAAAGATTATAATTCTCCAGTATTTGATCTCCCGATATAACCCCAAATCGCACCCTCCCGCAAAATGATCGATCCACGGGCTAATTTGTTCGTGGATTAGCTCACGTTTGTCATAGAAAACAAAAATGGGGAAAGGAGAAATCAATTACAATCATCCTACCTGGATTCTCTACGTTTTCCGGCGAAGAACTGCTTTCCGCGTCATCGTCGCCGTCGAAATCCGTCAAGAACGTTGTTGCCGCCGCGTTGGGGGTCCCCTCTAGAGCCACTATGGGTTTTTCAGGGTTATGGGGTTGTAACCCTGGACCCTAGCGCAAGCCTCTTTTTAAAGAGGATAATTGATATGAGATTTTAAAAGATCTTATTTCAGGAATAAAATATTTTTATAAAATATTTTATTACTGTTGCGTCCATAAACTAGATTTCACCACCGACCTGCGCCGGCTGAAGTTAGACCTGGCCTAAGGTAAAATAACTATTCTGAACGCAGCGGTGCCCTCAGATTTCTAATCCGAGCACCCGTTCGGGTGTTATTCCAATTTTTCATGAAAAATGCACGCGAGTATAATTTAAATATTAAATTAAATTCAACATTTTTCTCAGGCTCACCGGGCCTCGGAACTGCACGTCGTCTCAGAGCTTGGTCTCGAAATAATTCCCATATAATATTAAAATAATACATGGAAAAATCAGGGACATTACATCAAACCCACCTTAGGGATTTTACGTCTCCGAAAAGCCAAAACAAGGGATACTCATAAAGATGTGGGTACTGCACGCGAATCTAAGTCTCCCGCTCCCACGTTCTCTCCTGGAGATTCCCGTGCTGCCACCAAACATGCACCAAGGGAATAGCTCATCCACCAAGGATATTCTCCTACCAAACCTCGATCTCCACTAGGTACACAGCAAAGGTTGCTCCATCGTCGATGTCCAGCTCGCCCTAGTCGATGACGTGTGGTGGATCATGCACGTACCTCTGTAGCTGCGACACATGGAAGACATTGTGTACCCGATCCATCTAGGGAGGTAGTGCCAAGCGATACGCCACCTTGCCAAATCTACTCAGAATCTGAAAAGGGCCAATGAACCTCGGAGATAGCTTTCCGCCTCGGCCAAATCTCTGCAACCCCCGTCGAGGTGAGACCCGAAGAAACACATGGTCTCCCTCCTCGAACTCCAAGGGCCTCTGCCTCCTGTCGACATATGAATTATACCGACTTTGTGCAGTCTTCATCCGCTCCAAGATGAACTGAACCTTCTCTGTATTATCTCTCACTATCTCTGGTCCCATGATTGCTGACTCTCCCGGGTCAGTCCAGCAAAGTGGCGACCTGCAGGGTCACCCGTACAGAGCCTCGAATGGTGCCATACCAATAGTGGAATTATAACTGTTGTTATAACCCAATTCCACAAGTGGTAGGTGATCCTCGCAGCTACGACCGAAGTAAAGCATGAAAGCTCGTAGCATATTCTCCAGGACCTGGATGGTCCGCTCTGTCTGACCATCAGTCTGGGGATAAAACGCTGTGCTCAAGCGTAACTGGGTCCCAAAAGCTTCCTAAAATCCCTTCCATAATTGGGATGTGAACCGAGCATCACGATCTGAGACGATTGTGGATGGTACTCCATGAAGTCAAACTATCTCCCGCACGTAGAGGCATCCCAAGCTCTCTACTTAACGCTGCTCCCGTATGTTTAGGAAGTGGGCCGACTTGGTGAGTAGATCAACGACCACCTAGATGGCATCATGTCCCCTGGATGTGCGTGGTAAACCCATCACGAAGTCCATGGATATCCCGTCCAACTTCCACTCTGGCACCTCAAGGGGCTGAGTCAAACCTGTTGGAAATGGGTGCTCAGCCTTTACTTGCTGACAAGTAAGGCTCCGAGAAACAAACTCTACGACCCACTTCTTCATCCCTAGCCACCAAAACTGACGTCGGAGGTCCTGGTACATATTTTTCATGCCTGGATACACCGCCAAAGGGGATGTATGTAACTCCCTCAGAACCTCCTCCCGCAACGTCACTGGTACTACAGTGCTTGCTCTGAAAAGGAAAATGTGCTCCCTCCTTATGAAAATCCATCAGCTACATCACCTGTGGATATCTGAGCACGTAGAGTCTCACAGCTAGTAACCTCTCACTGTGCTTCCCTGACTCACTGTAAGAGTGGAGGGGTAACACCCATCGACTGAAGGTAAGCTCCCTCGTCTCTATCCACGAAGAACAACTGCAAAGAGGCCAACGTCCTTGCCGCCTCATATAGCAACTGCGAACTGGATTTCTTACTGAGAGCATCTACCACCACGTTCCCCTTCCCAGGAGTATAAATGATCTCAAAGTCATAATCATGGTGGAACTCAAGCCATCACCGCTGTCTCAAATTCAGATCCTTTTGAGAAAAGATATATCTGAGACTCTTGTGATCAGAGTAGAAGGTAAATCGTTCGCCCATCAGGTAGTGCCGCCACATCTTCAATGCGAAGACTACCATTGCCAACTCAAGATCATGGGTCGCATAGTTCTGCTCATGTGGCCTCAACTGACGTGAGTCATAGGCAATCACTGGTTGCCTTTGCATCAGGACACAACCAAGCCTGGTTCCTGATGCATCGCAGAACACTACGTACTCAACACCATCCTCCGTTAATCTCAAGATCGGGGCACTCGTCAGACTCTATCTCAACTGCTGGAAAGCCTGTTGGCATTTCTCGCTCCACATGAAAGGCTGTCCATTTCAGGTCAAAGCTGTCATGGGTGCTGAAATCATAGAGAAATCATGGATGAATCTCTGAGAGTAGCCTGCCAACCCAAAGAAAACTCCGCACCTCCATCACGCTCCGGGGTGGCTCCCATGCTAGCACTACCACCACCTTTGCTGGGTCCACTGTTACACCATCCGCTGAGATAACGTGCCCCAGAAAGTGGACCTCCTATAACCAGAACTGACACTTCGAGGGTTTTACATACAACTGGTGCTCTCAGAGTGTGTTCAGAACCATCCTTAGGTGTCTCGCATGCTCCTCCTCGGACGCAGAGTACACAAGGTTATCATCGATGAAGACCACTACAAACCGGTCTAGATAGGGATGAAAAATCTGGTTCATGAGTCCCATGAACACTTCCGGGGTGTTCGTCACACCGAAGGGCATAACCAAGTAGTCATAGTGACCGTAGAGACATCTTAAAGCCATCTTCGGTATATCCTCCTCCCGTACTCGCAACTGGTGACAGCCTGATCATAGATCAACCTTCGAGAATCATCGTGCCCCTCTCAACTGGTCAAAGAGGTCATCGATCCTCGGTAGTGGATACCGGTTCTTCATGGTCACCTGATTTCAGCACCGGTAATCCACACACAGCCTCAAGCTCTCGTCTGCCTTCTTGGAAAACAGCATTGGGGCTGCCCAGGTTGAAATGCTGGGTCTCACAAAACCCTTCTTTTTAAAGTCGTCCAACTGCATCCTCAGCTCACGAAGCTCTGCAGGAGCCATCCAATAAGCTGATGCTGATATCGGGGATGCCCCGGGTTGCAACTCAACGCAGAAATCTATCTCCCGATGGGGAGGTAGCCCAGGGACATCCTCCGGAAAGACGTCCTCATATTCAACCACCACTGCTGGAAACTGGAAACTCGTAACATCTGCCGCATCATGGGCTAGGCTAGCCAACTTATGTGAAATCGGTTGTGCCCTCCTATGCATGAGTCCATCCTGCGCTGCCTGGGTCTCTCTTTCACCGACAAAAGAGAACCTCGTTCCATCACTGCGAAAACACCGCACCCTTCGCCTAAAACAATCAATCTGGGCATGAACTGTGGATAACCAATCCATGCCATGAATGACATCGTAAGGCCTCGACGCTACCACCAAGAGGTTCCAACCGAAACTATCACCTCCATGGGTCAGGTCAAACTACCTGCAAAGGTCTGTGATCTCTGAATCTTCTCCAGTCAGTGTTTCTAAGATTAAGGGTCGAGTCAACGGCTCAATTGGAATCTCAAGGTCTTGAACAAGATAAGCCGCCAGAAAAAAATGACTAGAACCAATGTCTATCAATATGGAAACCAAAGTATAAAAGACACAGATAGTACCTCTAATCATTCCGGGAGTACCTGGGACATAAGCCTCTGCCGCCTGCAGCTATCCATGCCTCTATCCACCAGCTCCCTAAGCCTGGGGTGGACCTCCTAGGGGTGGTGGTGGTAAAGGGTCGAAACACCGACCACCTCCAGCTACTCTCCCAGCTACTTTGCCACGTCCGCCCCCTCGCGGATCTGCCGGCTCCACATGTTGCCTCTATCTCGGTGGTCTATCAACTGCCCCCATGTCAGAAGCACGATGGGTTGGGAAATCTCGAGCAAGATGTCCCCTGACATCTCATGATTAACATCACCTCTCTCAAGACTGGCTGGAAGCGCCCTGTGAACCGTGTAAGGATTATCCCCTATCCTAGGATCTCCTCTAAAAACGTCTCCCACCCCTGGGTCCCTGACGTCGGCTCCCTGCCGCCAAGGTCTCTGCTCTAATTCACCCACTGCTGACAACTGTCGGTTGTCCGTGCTCCGCCAGGAATCTCTCGACCACCAAAGCCCGCTCGAGCACCCCAGCATAAGTAGGAATGCTCATAGGGATGATGCTAGCTCATATATCTCTGCGCAAGCCCTGATCAAATTTCTGATCTCAAAATTACTGATCTCTGACCATATCCATTGAGTATCGTGAGAGGTCGGTAAACCTTAACGAATAGTCATCCACCGACATGGTTCCCTGCTTGAGCTGAAGAATCTCCTGTATACGTACAGCTATCAGGGTAACCGGTGAAAACTCTTCTGTGAAGAGACACTCAAACTTTTACCATGCAAGAGTCTCCTCGTCGTGAGTCTGGATGACCAAACTCCACCATTGCCCTACCGAGCCCTGCAGAAGGCTCGTTGACAGGATCACCATCTGGTTTGTTGGTGTCCTAACCAAATGGAAGACTCTTGTCACTACCTCAAGCCAGTCCTCTACTGCCTGAGGGTCAGGCTCCCCTTGAAACCTGAGGGGTCTCTATCTCTAAAACTCGTGGAGTGCGCTCAGCCTGCGCTCCTCCTCCACTGGTACAGCAGGTGCCAAACACTTCCCCACAGGTGGTGGAATAACTGGCATTCCACCTGGTGGTAGAACTGGGGGATCTGGTCCTTATATCAAAGCTTCATCATTAAGGGGGTCATCCTCATGATCGATCTGCTGGATCCTAGTGGGTGCACGTCGCGGAGGCATCCTCTTTAAGAAACACGATGTATCACAGTCAGTGAGTATATCTGGAGAGCTGACTCAAGAAGGACATGGAAACCACAACCCATTCCTATATGATGCATGTACCATTACTTTTCCCCATACAACTAGTGTTTTCATGTTCCGAGTCGAAAATCTAGTTTTCAGAGACCTGGTGTATGGATACGTCGGCTGCCGCACCAACACTGGGGTCCCTGTCCTGAGAGCCGAACTCGAAACACTTAACGGTGTTGCCCCAAACCAACTCAAATACTTTCAGTCCTATGGTAGAACCGACCACCTCTGATACCACTCTGTCACAACCCATCCTAGTGGGGCCTGAGCCGTAACTCCCCAAGCCTGCCTCTAATAGTCCAGGGGATGGTGACTAGCACTGAGTAGGCATGCTAGTAACATGGGAGGCATTGTCTATAAACCTGTACACATGCACACACATCTCCAATCCCACAAAGCTGAAAAGTAAAAACTAAAAAAAGGAAAAATGCATGCATACACTAAAACCCAACTAACAAAGTACTACAAGGAGGTAAAGTACAGTAGAGTAAAACCCTGGGCCAAAAGCACAAGCCCACTAAAAGAAAGTATGCAACAAGTCCAACCTATAGAGAAATGTACTGGGACTGAAATCTGCCGCCGAAGGAACAAACCTCGGCCTGTCTGATCTCACTGAGCACCGTCCGGTCCTGGTCCACCTAGAATCCCGTCAAAGGCTCGCTCGTCTACACAAGACATGACACGTGCGGGCAAAGCCAGTGCATGGGTGAGTATAACAATACCCAGTAGGACACACCAAAAACGAAAAAGGAAAAACACCACAAAGAAAATGTACAGTCATCTCTACATAATTTATTTCTACGGAACATATAACAAGAATATCCATATATACTCATACACAAACGACCTTCACGATACTGCCACTAGATCCAGCTCGATGATCCCACTAAGCTTACTATCGGGAGAACACACTCCTAAGCCTGAAGAGAGAGATACGATGTACTCGTTCTGGGAGAACACACTCCACAAGTACCTTGGGAACAAGATGCTCAGAAGAGGATCACGACCAAGTCATGAGGTGATTCCGACAACTCATTATGAGCTAATCCGCTAAGAAGTGGATCGGCGCCTGGGTGAAGTTGGTCACGTCGATACCAAGAACTCTACCTAGGGTTCCAGGAATGAATAGAGGATCTGGATCAGAGGGAATTCCAACAACTCTATTTAGGGAGTTCTGCTGAAGGGATCATACTCCTGTATAAAGGAATCGATAGCAGAACCTTCAGGGAAATACCAAGGGTATGAACCCTAAGAACTAGTCCAAGTCACAGAAGGCAAGTGGCTCAAGCCATGAAGAATTTATTACACGACGTGTGATATGGATACATACCGTGTTCCTTGACTCTGGGTACTTCTCGTGTAACCAGACCGTGTCCTCCGGTCAAGCCGTGCAAAACCAAACTACACAGTGTGTAGAAAAGTACACGCCATGTTCCTTGACCACGACTACTCCCGTGTAAACGGCCTGTGTCCTTCGGCTTTTCTGGATAGAAAACAACTACATGGAGTGTGGAAGAAAATCACGCACCGTCTTCGAGCTCCTGGGCTCACTCAGTGTATGCTGGCCATGTGCCCGTACACGTTATCTGCCCGTGTCCGTGTCACCTGCCCGTGTACCAGTACACGGGGTACCCTGTGTATCTGGCCGGGTCTGGTCAGGGAGGGGTATACATGGCGTGTCTATGGCCGTGTATCCTACACGTTTCTGTGTACTCCCGGAGTACACGCCGGGTAACCCTACCGATGAACACACGCCGTGTAGCCCATACTACATGGCGTGTAGTCGGGATTTTTCCATAAACGGAGTCTTCTTCCCCACGCATCGACCGATCCTTCAGATCTTCGTTTTCTCATCCGTTCATCATGATAATCCAAGGTTTGGTTCGCCTTATCACACGAACACCGAAATGGGTGTTTTCGGTCTTCAAATTGGATCATAAACCTCAATCGATCCACCTGAAGAAAAACACCCAAATATCTGAATCTCCCAAACTGCTCTGAATCTCTTGCTGAAACCATCGTCGCACCTTCGTGGGATTGCTTCGGGGTTGGATCTTGAATCTTGGATTGTTGCACCAACAAACGAATTCACAACAATGTATTTCCTCCAAGAACACATAGAACACAGTGAAGAACACGAGGGATAAAAGAAACAAGAATTAAACATGGGGGAAGAACCTCGATCGTTGTTCATGATGATTCGGGTTCATCGCCGTTAGATCAAAAATCACAATAATAAAAATATTATAATTCTCCAGTATTTGATCTCCTGATATAACCCCAAATCGCACCCTCCCACAAAACGATCGATCCACGGGATAATATATTCATGGATTATCCCGCATTCATTGTAGAAAACAAAAATGGGGAAAGGAGAAATCAATAAAAATCATCCTACCTGGATTCGCTGCGTTTTCCGGTGAAGAACCGCTCACCGCGACATTGTCGCCGTCGAAACCCGTCAAGAACGTCGTGGCCGCCACGTTGGGGGTCCCCTCCAGAGCCGCCAAGGGTTTTTCAGGGTTATGGGGTTGTAACCCTTGACCCTGGAGCAAGCCTATTTTTAAAGAGGATAAAAGATATGAGATTTTAAAAGATCTTATTTCAGGAATAAAATATTTTTTTAAAATATTTTATTACTATTGCGTCCAAAAACTAGATTTTACCACCAACCTGCACTGGCCAATGTTAGGCCTCGCCGAAGGTAAAATCACTATTCTGAATGCAACAGTGCCCTCAGATTTCTAATCCGAGCACCCATTCGAGAGTTATTCCACTTTTTCAGGAAAACTACATGCGCACATAATTTAATTATTAAATTAAATTCAACATTTTTCCCAGGCTCACTGGGCCTCATAACTGCACTCCGTCTGAGAGCCTGGTCTCTAAATAATTTCTATATAATATTAAAATAATACATGAAAAAATCCGGGACATTATAGCAGTGATAATCCTCTTTTTAAACTCCTTGATGCTTTCTTTGCATTCATCACTCCAATATACATTACTCCCTTCCGAGTTATCTTGGTAAGAGGTTTCGACAATCATGAGAAATTTCTCAAAAATTATCGATAATATCCTACTAAGCCCAAGAAGCTACGGATATTCATTACTGATGATGGCCTCAGTAATCCCTCAACTGTATCTGCTTTGGAGGGATCCACATATATCCCATTGCTTGTGATGATATGGCCCAAGAATGTGACCTCCTTCAACTAGAACTCACACTTTCTATTATTTTCATAGATCTTCTCCTTCCGCAAGGTCTCTAGTATATTTTTCAGATGCTCCTCATGATCCTCTGTGGTTTTTGAGTATATCATATTATCATCTATAAAGACTACCAAAAATTTGTCGAGGTAATCACTAAAGACTATATTCATCAAGTCCATGAAGATTTCTGGAGAATTGGTGAGTCCGAAAAGAAATACTATGAATTAATATTTCCCGTATCTTGTACAAAAAGTAGTCTTCGGGATATTTTACTTCTTCACCCTTACTTGATAAAATCCCAACCACAAATCCACCTTGGAGAAGTATTGTTCTCCACATAGCTAATCAGACAAGTCATCTATTTCTGGGAGAGGATACTTGTTCTTTATCATGATTTTGTTAAGCTCACAATAATCGATGAAAATGCGCATTGTTCCATTTTACTTGTTGACGAAGAGGACTGGTGGACCCCATGGTGAAGCACTTGGGCGTATAAACCCTTTATCCAGATTCTCCTGTAGATGTTTCTTCATCTTCTCAAGCTCCACAACATCCATTCTATATAGAGTATTGGGTATTATAAATGCCCTCGGTTTAAGATCAATTGAGATTTCAACATCTCTTCTATGAGGAAGACCAATCAATTTCTTCAGGAAACACTTCAGCGAATTCCTCACAACAGGCATGTCCTCTAGGATGGTTTCCTCCTTAGAATCAATCATCTAAGCTAGATATTCATGCTCATAGGTAATTAAAATCCATGCTTGAGATGATGATTCTAAAGAAGATTCATCTTCCTCCTTTTACTTGTAAAAAATTGGGGGTAGATTCTCCACATGGAGAGTGATTTCCCTCTGACGACAATTTATGTTGGATCTATATAAGGAAAGCCAATCCATGCTGATAATTTCATCAAATTCTACCAGAGGGAGAATGTTGAGGTTCATTGGGAAGTTTAATCCATAGATTATGATAGGGTAAGAGTTAAATTCATGGGATTCAATGATTTCCACATTTTATATACTCACCAACGTCTTCAATTCCATGATTTTTTGTGGTGCTAAGATTGTTCTACTAAACTTTTGATATATAAAAGAATGCGTAAAACCTAAATCAAAAAATATGTTCGATATTATTGAATTAATAACTAGTGTACCTGTCACCACTTCATTGTTGGGGCTCACTTCGGTAGTAGTGATGGAAAAAATCTCACCCTTAATGCCTTGGAGGATATTGGTTGCCTCTGAAAACCCATGTCTTAAGGGCATTGATTTGCATGATGCCCTGGTTCTTTGCAGTTGTAGCAATGAACCACACGTTGAGGTTAGAACGGAGCATTCCTATCCTCTGTTGCAGCCGCGGGTTTTTCTTGTCAGTAGTTAACAGCTAGGTGCCCTTCTCTTCCACAAATAAAGCGTTTCCTCATACCCCTCAGGAAATTTCCGGGGTGCTTCTTTCTGCACCTTTGGCAAGTGGGGTGCTTGATCTTCTTAGCACCTTTGGATTTATCCATCAGACCACCAGCATTGAAGACCACCTTATGCTTCTTATCCCCATGATACCCCAGAGATTATCCAATCTCCATTTCAACCTTGAGGGCACATCGAACAATTTCCATATAGCTGTCAAAGTCACGGATTGCAAGCGCTTTCTGTAGGCAAGGTTTCAGCCCACCAAAGAAACGGTCAACCATGAATTCGGGGGTAACGACAAAGACAGAAGCATATCGTGTAGGCCTTGAATAGTTTTCCTCATATGCTCCAATAGATTCGTCGCCTTTTTTCTTGAGTTCCAGGAAGTCCCTTTACATCTTATGCTGGAGGGTGCATGGAAAATATTTATCGAAAAACATCTTCTAGAAATCCTTCCATTCCAATGCCTCGATCTCCTCCTCAGGATTTGTATTTTTTATCAACGTCCACCATTGATCAACTTCACCCTCCATATGATAAGAAGCTAGGAGAACCTTCTCTTGTTCATAACATTGAATGAAAGAGAATATCTTTTCAAAGGAGTTGATCCATTGTTCAAAGATTGATGGATCGGATGATCCATTAAAAGTAGGAGGTCTTTGTCTCATGAAGCTCTCGATAGCGACTTGTTCTTTCGTAGGGGGGTCGAATTTTCCTCTTGACCCATGTTTCTATTCAAATCCTGAGTTATTTGAGAGAGAATCATGACAATGTTCTCAATTCCCACTCCCATTGGATTGTGCATCTCATTAGTACAGTCATCACATTGATCTTCACGTCGGTTGTTAGGATGAGTCCCCCTATTACCGGCCATTGGCTGGAATAAAAGGAAAGATAGAGGTAACAAAAAAAGGGTAATCCAAGGACAAAACTAAAGACTTATAAATAAATTTTATTTCCATAACATATGAATCTATTGGCATCATTCTATGTTATCCATGATCTACTTTCTAACATATATTCTCAGGGAATTTTTTTGTCCCTTAATAATGGTTCATACTAAGCTTGTGAATTTATCAAATCATATCCCCCAGGAGTGTTGTAACCAAGAGTGAATCAAGGCCCTATTTCATGCACCATTTCTCATTTGAGTCAAGCTCAAACCGGTGTTTCTGGGTTTTACACTGAGGATACATCTGTGCCAGAGCCGCCATTATCTGCTCGTATCCAGACATGGATGTATTTTCTTGATAAACCACTTACTCAATAATCACCAAAACTTAGGGATGTTTTTATTATACATATTCTTGTCTCTAAGGATTTACTAGGGTTTTCTAATCCTAATCCCAAAAATAACTAAACCTATCCTCTGATACCAACTATGACAACCCTGATCTTTTATTACAAAATTAAACATAATTTATTACATAAACATCACATGATACAATATAGAAGATCAAGAGGTATAGTTTATTTGGGGATTAGGATCATTACATAACAACTTAAAACATGGAATACAACATATTTATTGAAAACATCCTTTACATGACCACTACATTCCCTCGTACGTAGCATTTCATGGGATAACCTGAGGACATGCATAAGAAAAAGGTGAGATATAAATCCCAGTAAGGGAATAAACATGGTATAACCTAAGGAATAAAATACATGTTTGGAAATTGGCATATCAATAGAGAGAAAGAGAAGAATAAAAATAAAGGCATGATAAAGCATGATAATAATAACATGGAAATGTGCCAACAACATTTAACATGGAATTAGCATGAGCCAAAGATCATTGCACATGAAGCATGAGTAAATCATAATTTCACATGAACCAATAGTAAAATCTCATTTCCCTTGAATTAGACTGATTAAACACCCATTTCACATGACGTATCATGATACTATACTTTACCCAATGCATTGGAGCGCAATAAGGGCGCACCCTTCTTAAATATTTCATTTCATGCATAAGTGTGCCACATGGATCATATTACATGGATTAATAAAACATAATCATTTATTCCACGATAAAGGAATGTGTAATTCATACATGAAAATTTATAATCAATAAGTAAATGTGCATAAGGTGAATACCCTTGATAGAGAAATTGGCATGGTATTCACTACACAATGACATTGGCTTGGAAAATCAGGGCAATTTCAGCAGCGTAACGGCATGATGTAAGAATTCATAAAAAAGGTTGATGAAAGATTAAGGGGTGTCTAATAATATTTACATGAAATGGAAATTAATGGGTTCATATAGATACATGTCCCAAAAATTGTAATGGAATTTAGAGTCATGATACAAAAGGATTACTTGAATGTAAAAGAGGAGAGAGAAATTCCTTTCAGAATTTCGACATAGTAATGGGTCTACAAGGGAGGCGTTTAATGAGAGATAAAGTGGTATACCATCATTAAAACATAAAGAGGGTAGTATGGGGGAGGCTCAAAACCATACCCAAACATTTATAATTGATATTAAAAGGGAATAACAATTTATAGAATATTGGACAAAAATGAGAAAGGAAGAAAAACCCTTACATGGAAGTGTGCTCCCAAAGGCATGAGAGAGGCTTGAGATAGGAATCATGGGAGCTTGAGGAACCTTGGGAGGATTATAGAGAGATTAGGGTAGAGGTCGGATGAACTCAAAAGGCTTTGAGTGAATAGGAAGTGGGAAATTGGTTGGGTTTATATAGGAAAGGTGAGGGAATACTTTATTATTTGGGTCTGGGACACCTCACATTAAACTAATCCAAACCAAAAACCAACCCATGGTTTTTGGAAAAGTGAATTGGAAAAAAATATTTTATAAGGCCAAATTCCGAACTTCTTAAAATAATTGGGTTTCTTATGTGGAGGTGAGTCACATTCCCAAGGAAAACAATTTAAAAAAACAAGATGTTTAATAAGTCTTGATGGGTCCATTAATGCTTTGTAAAATAAGTGAAACAAACCCAAAATCACACTATTTAAATGGTAAAACATATATTGACTGAACATAAAGCTTATAGTATTTTATTACACCACTATTGGGTCATTATGATATCATAAAATACATTATATACTGAAACAGTATTTAATTTTTACCCAAAAATTTGATTGTCTTAGAAAATTATGAAAAATTCACCGTTGGATAATTTCGACATCCTGATCCCATAAATGATATTCATTTTATCTAAATAATTTCCTAAATATGTTAATTTTTACTTTTAAAATAAAAATTGACATTTATCGAAAATTCACGGATTTTGACAAAAATAGCTTTCAAACCTTAATAAAAATTACAATTTCATTCATAAAATTATACGATCATTAATATTTAACAAATAATTAGTTTAATAATAATAATAATAATTTATTAAAATATTATTTAATTCAAAAATCTATTAATTCATCAAAATAGATTTCTTAGTTGAACTTTTACTAAAAAAATACTATTTGAGCTTTAAAAAATATTTACAAGGTAACAATAATAAAATGAAAGTATATTCATTATTATATACAAAAATAATGTACATAACCACAGTGCTATGGTCTGGTTACAAAACCCCTTATAACACCCACATAAGACCGAAGAGTAAGTTGTGCGATGGTGATAGACTCTTGGGGTGGCTCGAATAACATTTCTCGGGTGGTAATCTCAATCAACTTACATTTCTCTCGTAGGCAGTCCCGCTCGAGCTTAAAATATTCAAGCTCGGCTTGGGATTGGTCAAGAGAGAAGCCCAATGATTCCACATCCTTTCTGATCTTTGAAAAATGGGCTTCATATGGGGCACATCTACTGGATGAGGCCATCACTTCCTTTGTCTGAGTAAATTGGTTTTGTTATAAAACTATATTTATACTAATCATCTAATCACTGTTCAACATCTATATTAGCAACGGTCACAATTCATAACATAAAAACAAAGAATCTGACATTTTATATAAATATTTTACTTAAAGATACGTTTAATTAGATTAATAGGGATTTCCATTAATGAAAGATTGGGTCGTTAAAGAAATTATACTTTTAGTGTTTTCAAATCCATACTTTTTAAGAAGATCTTTATTATAAATACATTGGGATATATAGTTCCTTATGGTTTTTGAGAAATTTTAAAACCTAGGAAAAATGTTAACTCACCCATCATACTCATTTCAAACGCATATTTCATTAGATTCTCAAACGAATTAGTTAAATATTGCGGAGTTGAACCAAATATAATGTCATAAACATAAATTTTAACAATCAAAACATTTTTCTTATCTTTATTTATAAAAATGGTTGGATCAACAGTTCCCTTAACATAATTGTTTTGTAACAAAAATCCTACAAGTCTATCATACTAGGCTCTAGGGTTTGTTTAAGTCTATATAAAGCTTTATTAAGTTTGAAAACATGTTTAGGATGTTTTGGGTCTACAAAACCAGGAGGTTGTTCAATATAAACTTCCTATTGAACATATCCATTAAGAAAATCACATTTTACATCCATTTGAAAAAGTTTAAAATTAAATAATGCTACAAAGGAAAGTAAAATACAAATAGATTCAAGTCTAGATACTGAGGCATAGGTTTCTTTATAGTCTATTCCTTCTTGTTGATTATAGCCTTTATAAACTAATCTCTCTTTATTTCTCACTATGATTTCATTTTCATCACACTTCTTTATGAAGACCCATTTTACTCTAATAACAGAATATTACATAGGTCTTTCAAACAAGGTCCATACATTATTTCTTTTGAATTAATTTATCTCATCTTACATGAAATTAATCCAATCATAATCACCTAAAGCATCATCAGTGATTTTTGGTTCTAATTTATAATGGAATTATAGGTGTTATACTTCATTTCATAAGGTACTTCTAGTCCTTACAGGTTTATTTAAATCACAAATGATACTATCCCTTAGATGATTCTTCAGAAACAAAAAATTTGGGTTTTTTAAAACCTATTCAGCAACATATGGTAGGAAATATTCTCAGGTAAAATATTTTGAAATATTTTCTTGAAAATATTCTTTATCATAAGGATCTTCTATAAAGGGTTGAAAATAAGTTTTAAAACACCTCAAAAGATGTAGGTCGAGGTTGTTTAAAAACAAAAGGTTCAATTTCATCAAATTTAACATGCACTATTTCTTCAAAAGTACACATACTTTTATTAAAAACTCTATAATCCTTAGAAGTTGTGGAGTAGCCTTGGAAAATTCCTTCATTACATTTGGGTGTGAATTTATGAAAATTATCATTAGTATTTATAATGAATACTTTGAAATCAAATACATTGAAGTGGGAAAGTCTAGGTTTTCTACTATTCCATAACTCATAATGGTTTTTTTAAGAAAATGTCAAATCAAAACTCAATTTATTGTATAACAAGTTGTACTTATAACTTTATACCAAAAGTGTATAGATATAGAATATTCACTCAACATGGTTCCAATTATCTCTTGAAGAATTCTATTTCTTCTTACAAAAATGCCATTCTGTTGAGGGGTTCTTAGAGTTGAGAAGTTATGAGTAATGCTTTTCTTACTACAAAAATATTTTAAATTATAATTTTAAAATTTTCTCCATGATCACTACGAATTGTTATCAATGGAAGGTTTTTCCCATTTTTAACTTGGGCTCTAAATATATTGAAATAAGAAAAAGTTGTAAATTTTTTTGCAAAAAAAATTGACCCACGTAAATCTAGTGTAATCATCAACTAAGACAAATACATAATATTTTCCTCCAATTCTTCCAATTTTTGTTGAACCAAAAATATCCATATGCACTAATTCTAATGCATCAGAAGTTGATACTTCACTAATTGATTTAAAACTTGATTTATGTAGCTTTCTATATTGACAGGAATCACAAACTATTAAAGAATCAAATCTAAACTCTATTAGATCCTTAACAAGTCTTTTCATTGAGAGTTTTCATAGATTACTAAAAATATAGTTTCCTAAAATTTTATACATTACCAAGATTGACCATACATTGCACTATTTCAAGGTAGTTCTTCGCTCCAAAGGTCTTCTATGTTTAGTGTGTGTACATTCTCTTGCATTTGGGAAGAAAGAATAAACTCTTCATTAGAATTTTTTACTGAGAATTTACAATTACTAAAATTCACAAGGTAACCTTCATCACATAATTGACTTATGTTAATTAGGATGTTCTTAAGACCCTTAACAAATATAACATTTGAAATTAATGTTTTTTCAATAAGAATGATGTTACCAATACTAATTTATCCCTAATAATTATCTCTAAAAGTTACTTTTCATCTTTTCATCTTGATAATATTTTCAAAGAAGTTTTTATTACCATTAATATGATGGGAACATCCGCTATCCATGTATCGTGTATTGACTTTGGTAGTTTCTTTCTATTCCTGAAAAAAAAAGTTACACTTTCGGAATCCAAACTTTCATGGATCCGGAAATTTCAGAAGGAAAAATTTTAGGTATCCACATTTCCTTAGAGAAATAATATTTATGAAAATCTAAATATTTTTTTTAAAGAACATTTTTTCTCCCAATGTACAACACACTGAAAATTAGTGTAAGACGGAGAACTTTGGGGAATAAAATAGTTATTACCAAAAAAATGGTTTAGAATAGGTATAACCAAATCTAGAACGATTCCTCAAATGATGAATTTGGGAATATATCTTTTCAAAATTTTCATTAACAGATGTAATATTTAAGAGACACTTTCTTAAGGAAAATATTTCTGACTTTTGTTTAATAATTGTGTTTTTATCTTTAAGGTTATTAGTTTTAGAACTAGAGTTAGCCCCAAATATATTTTTCTAATAAATTACATTTTCAAGATCCTTAGAAATTTTATCCTTCTTAGAATAAACTTATTTATGGTTTTTTGAAACATTTTCAAAATCAAAAATTTTCTCATCAAGATCTTAATAAATATCTGATACTTCTTTAATTAAAATAGATATTATAGAATTTTCCTTATCAATATTTTTCTTCAATTTGTAATTTTCATTCTCAAGAAGTTTAGAAAACCTAGACACTTATTCATAAGAAGTTAATGTATTATATTCTGATAAAGAGGACTCATCATATAAATATTTATAATATTTATCATCAGTATATTTTTCATTCAAAGATATATTATTGATAGATTCAACATTGTGTAACTTGGACATTAGAGAATGATTTTTAGTGGGTAATTTGTCTAGTAGACAAAGATTCTTTTGATCAGAGGATTCATACTCTGAAGATTCATCTGAAGAGTCTCGACCAATAGCACTCCATGTGTCATTAGCCTTCAAAACATTTTAATCTTTATCCTTGTAGTCCTTATATCTATTTCTCTCAGTATTTTTTTCCTTTATATCCTTTTTCTTAAGAATAGGAAAATCTGGTCTTATATGCCCTACTCTTTTGCATGCATATCAAGTTACTTCCAAGTCTTTCTTATCATTTATTTATTTCTTCTTATATCTATATTGAAAGTCCTTCTTTCCAACTATATTGTTCATCTTTTGACAAAGATTAGCTAGTTAATTTTCAGAATGTTCAATTTCACTAAATTCAGATAAAATAGTGAATTTCTTAGACTTGGATCTTATAACCCTTTTAGAAGTCTTGAATATATTAGTAGTAAAGGCTAAACTACCATTTACATTCATCTTCTTATTCATATCAACATCTCTTTTCATTCTTGTCTCATGTTGAAGTATAGTTCCAAAAATTTCATCAAGATTAATATGAGATACCTTCTAATTCTCATAAATAGCTGTTCTTTTGGATTCCCACTCATTTGCCATAATATCAATAATCTTCTATACAAGATCTTCATCATCAATAACATTCTCTCCCATATATTGTAAACTATTTATAGAAGTTATAAATGTTTGTTTCACTTTGCAAACTGGTTCTCAATAGGGAAATAATGATCCATGATATTTTTCTCTAAGAAAAGCTCTTCTAGTCTCTATATCTTTGGATGTACCAAAATCATTAACTTCCAATTTCATCCAGATGTAGTTAGAAGCTTCACAAGATGAAATTTTACCATATATATTCTTATTCATAGAACACAACAAAGTATTTTGTACCTTGTAATTTAGTTGATATTCTAACTTTTCTTGGTTGGTGAAGGTCTTGACTTCCTTGTCAGGAATTTTGTAATATCCAGTAAGCATTACAAAATTGTCTAATCTGTTATTAATAACAAAATTATTCATTTTTTCTCTACATTATTCATAATCATTACCATCAAATATATGTGGTCTATTAGGATTTATATTTTCAATAAAACCGGCATTCATTCCTATGATTCTATAAGAAAAAATCTTTCCCCAAAAACATGTTAATATAAAAGGTGTATAAAAAAAGATAAAAATATCTAAGAAAACCTTAAGCTAGAAAAGT
This sequence comes from Viscum album, assembly GCA_963277665.1. Classification (NCBI taxonomy): domain Eukaryota; kingdom Viridiplantae; phylum Streptophyta; class Magnoliopsida; order Santalales; family Viscaceae; genus Viscum; species Viscum album. Next base: position 325,415,474 of record OY728132.1, read on the forward strand.
TAAGAAAGAAAATTTAGAACAAGGAAAGCATGATCAAGAAAACTAATATGTTATTATAAGTAATTCAGATACCTCCTCTTATACCAATTTTAGGATCGAAATAATGATATAGGTACTCAATTACAATAGGGGTGAATTGTATGATTAAAAAACTTTTTTATCCTTAAGGATAACTATGTTTAACAATGTTAAAGAAGGTAAATTCACAAGACCTCTTTTAGTTCTACTAAACAAAATTGTTAGGTTCCAGAAATATGGTTCCAGAAATGAATCATAAGGAAGGTTTACAAGGAAAACATTCTACCTTAAGTGTATAAAATTTTATTTATCAGAGTATATAAAAGTACACGAAATTATAAGAAGGTTATAATTTATTTCTTTATCAAATTATAGCAGAAATAATCTTGAAACAGAACAAGTAACAAGTATGAAATCTTTTAAACCAAAGAGTAGGGTATCCAATGACCTTGGATAATGGTCCCTTGATTTATACTTTTAAGAAAGTCTGTCTTACCCACACGAGGGTAAGACCTTGATATAAATATCATATATGTCTTGATATCCCTGCAAGCCCTCGAACATTAAGGTTTTCGGCACCTCTATATTCCTATCCCTGGAATCCCTCTATTGTACTCAGAAATAATTGGAGTCACAGAAATCAATATGAACAAGATGTTCAGAACTACACAAATCATGAGAGTCTCTCTCTATAGAAATCACTTCAGTAGCATGCAATATCTAGAGTGATGGAATAATATATGAGCTCTTTCAAATTAGCTCTTATTTATAGACACTTCTCCAATGGTGCGCTGCCTCCTCCAATGGTTATATTATTCTTTGAATCTCGGAGGGACCTATACATGTGTCACTCAATCAATGGTTAGTTAGAAACAGATTGTATGACATAGTTTCACAATAATATCATGTTTAATCAAAATGAAATTACTTAAACAAAAATAACTTTCAAAGTGTAAGGAAAAATTTAATTCAGAATATAACCAAATAAATATTTTGAGTCTATAATACATGCGTATTTGGTTTCTATTTTTCAAAGAGTTTGTAATTTGAATTTAATAGATTTTGGAGTCTGAATTCTAATGAATTCGGAATCAGAATACTGGGGAATTCAGAGTCTAAATTATGAGGAATTCAGAGTCAGAATTTTGAGGAATTCAGTGTCTAAATTCTGAGGAATTCTAAACCTTAATTTCAGAGAATTTGAAACATTAATTTCATAGAATTCAGAACCTGAATTTTAGAAAATTCAGAACCTAAATTTTAGAGAACTCATAGTCTAAATTTTAGAGAATTTGAAACATGAAAATCGAACACTCTATATCCAACGAATTATAAGATTCTGGGGTTTTACAGTCGAATTTTAGACTTAGGAATAAAATGAGCTAGATATAGAGAGACTGTAAAAATAACAATGAAAACATAGTTAAGGATAAAAATTTCCTTAGAGAAGGAAAATATTTCTTATAAAAATAATCCTTATGGAAAATATAATTTTTCGTTAAGATAGAGTGTTTGTGATTTTCAAAACATAGAGGAATTGAAATGTCATAAGGAAACCTTATTGACTCAATAAACTATAGCCTCTCATTTTCCATGGAAGAAAAAATTTAAGGAAGATTTTACATTAGAATGCATAAAATGTGTACACTTAGAGGCAATAAAAATACATTTATGATGAACCTAACTATTAGTTGGAATTACTTGATGTATGATGTTACAAACCAGAAAGAAGAACTTAGCAAGGATTTTATGAAACTAGAGGAAAACCACCACCCATCCAAGACAATATTATCTGGCACTAAGAACCTGTAATCCTTGGAAAGGAAGAATCCTGATGGGGAGATCATGAAAACCATCTTGTCCTGGTCATTTCTCAACATTATATTCTGAAAAAAAATGTACTTCTACATATTCAATATGACATGTATAATGGTTTGGTATAAATTTTCTTTAGAGAAAGAAATGTTGGGATTCTGGCTCCCTATAAATCCCAACGGAACTACCGCCCAATTATGTTTCCATAAAATAATATCACCACACATAATAATCCATTATTATTATATTTAAAACTTTGGAACATGATCCCAAATCCTCAAACATAGACCCATTATTTTTCCCTTAATAATGTCAAAGTTTGTTCTCTATTTATAGGTAATTAATTTATCCCAAAGTGAACGAACCTACAAATCATCCAAAGAAAACTTCACTTACATGTAGCACATAGAATCCTTAACACTTCTCCAGTTAATACCCCCACATTTTGGTGACCTAGAAAGCCTCTCGTATGATGTCTAGTGACAAAGGACCTCGAATTTAGTATCCCTTATAAAAGATAGCATGTTATTTTCAATGTTCTTCACAATTGTCTTGGGAACCTTAAAAAGTGAAAATATGGGCTTGGGAATAGATGAGAGAAATGAATTCACAAAATTAATACATCCCCCAAAAGAATGAAATCTATTTTCCCAATAGGATTGGAATTTTTTTCAACCAACCTCTCAAAATACAAAATCTGATTTCTCACTGAGGGGATTGAAGAACCCAAACATTCTATAGAAAATTTCTTCTTGAGAATTCCCAGGGTGTTCTCAACCATCTATGTCTTCATTCTAATATTCAAGATGAAATATAAATTCTAATTTTTTGCTTATTAATTATTTTTCTGCTCCATTTACTATATTCCTCTAAGGCCCTATTCAGATTCTGTATGGATATATTGTTCCCATTAACAAATAAAAGTAAATAATTTGAAATTAAGAGATGATAAATACCGGTCATATTAGGCATGTAGTGAAAGTATTGGATGGAACCATTGTTGATTCATTTGTACATGACCTATTGAAGGTGTGCTGGACCATAATAAATACATTGGGTGAGAGGGTATCACCATAAAATATTCTCTAGACAGACTTGAATAACCTCTATTTCTTTCCCATAATGGTTACAGAAAACTATGGAGAACAAAAACACATGAAAAATAGATCCACCACCCATTTATATAAACTAATGAAATTCATTACCATGACAAAGAAGCCCCATTCCATCCTATAGTAATCCTTTTTGAAATCAACCTTGATAGCTATGTCATATCCCACATGTTTTAAGGTTAATATCACCAATCATTTCCTATTCCATGCCAATTTCTACTTGTGTGGATATCCTTAAAATAAAACAATGTTGTTATTATGAAACCCAATCAAGAAGGTACTTATCATGTCTTTGATTGATAATACAATTCAAGACCTTATAAGAAAAAGTGCATGTGATTATGGGTATGAACTGATTAAGAAATGAGGTGTTGTTAACCTTTGAAATGAGAATCAATGTCATTGCACAAGCCACCCTAGGAAGTTTACAACCCTAAAAATCATGAATGATATCAAAAAATCCATTCTAAATGATACTCCATGATACTATTTATAAGGATACTAGAAATCAATTAGGCCCAAGTTTGGTTTTAGGTTAAAGGAGAGAACCACATCCCAAACCTCTTCCTCCTCTGGAATACATCTCATGAAAGAATTAACATAATCTGGAACCACAGGGACAATAGCATCAAAAATATCTAAGTGTCCCCTTGGATACTTTTCTTAAATTTTATTATTAATGCATACAAAAGGGATTTAAAATAATACTCAGACATACCTCCCCTGGTTTCCAAGTCACTATTGGAGAAAACATCTTCCATGTGGATGTTGGGAATACAAGAATTTATCTTCTCTTTAATTAATGTAGGAATAAAAGAATGCTGAATTTTCTATGCTTCATTAAGCCACCTTTCCCTTGAATGTTAATAGATAACTCTTGCCTCTTCCCATATCATCTATGAATGCTTTCTTTTTTGTAAAAATATCATTAAAAATATCTCCATCTCACTCATCTTCAAGACTTGCTTCAACCAACTCAAAGTATACATTAATAATATCCATTTCCATGAAACGAGAAGTTTAATTCCTATTCTAATTATGAAAAAAAAATTAAACTTATGATTTTATTTTGAAAATAAACCCATAGATGATCCTAAATGGATTTGTTCCATGATTTATGAACCTCCTCAATAAAACCAAGGTCCCTAGGTCAAAGAATGGAGAAGAAGAAATAGTTTCCATTAGCTATGTTGGATTCAAGTCCTATCAGTAAGAGAGCATGATCAAATATATACACAACCAGGTGTTAAATAGTAGCATTGGAAAAAAGAGACAATGCATGAAAGTTATAAAAATAGTGATTTGTCCAACTCTAAGTGCGATGAAACACATTTTGATTATTACACCACGTGAATTTATCAACAAAAAAACCCAAATCCATCATCCTATTAGAGGATAAAGAAGTTGAAAGATATTTCCTGGCATTCCAATGATAGATCCCAACTCCTTTCTTCTCCAATGGTTCTATAATGGTATTAAAGTCACCCCTATTATCCAAAGTGCTTACCTTGGATTGAAGGATCTCAAATCGTGATAGAAGTATTCTCTTACCACTGATTCACATTGTTTATAAAAAAACGAGATTAAACTATTAAAATTTCTAAAGCTTACCTTAGTAGAGATATGTTGGCTAGAGACCTATCTAATCCATCGAAATAGAATTCTTCCAAGGAATATATATATGGTTTTCATAAGTATCTCCATTCATGAAACCATTCAGACCAAACCTATAAAAAAATACATGATTTTATATAGATGATGGTTGGGCTTTTGAATTTCTACTCGAGAGGTATTATAATGCATAATTTCAATAACTAGAAAATCCAATTTAACCTGGGCTCCTAGGCTTTGAACATTCTAGATAATGATGAAATTCATTAGAGATGATGACACTTAGATTTGGACACATGCATCTAATGGAATCTATCTTGATGATAAAAAATATCCTTTTTAGAATGATCTCTAGTAGAAAATGAATGATATGGTAAAGGGGTATAGGATCAGGTAGTATGGAAACAATTGGAACCATGATCGATGATGGAGAATCCAATAATAAGTTGAATCCATTGGAAATGGGAATAGGTGAACTACATGATGGACCAGGATCTGACTATTTAAGTTCAACTAAGCAAGGTGTGGAGACACCAAACTCTCTACCCTAAATATGGTCATTCCTTGAAAATGATGCAACAACAAGTAGAGGAACATATGAGTAATCCAAAGACAACAATATTTTGAAGACCATGAAAGCCCGATAAGAAACTTCCATAGATGACTATGGTAAAAATCATGGATCCATTATAGAAATTTGGATACCCTCATCCAACTTAATAGGATAAATATTTAAGCCCATATTAGCCATCACCAGCACCCCCTCCTCCTCATAAAACATTTTTTACTGAAAAAACACTAACTTTGATGGAGACATGTCACTCACGAACCCACCCAAGCCTAAAACCACTAAGCCATGATGTAACATGATCTTAACGAATGTGGAACACTTTGAGATATAGCAGCAACCCATGAGGCTTTTGGGAAAACATGAGATCTCTTACAGATGGAAAAGGCATGGCCTTAAAGGTTATATGAAGAACAAAATTGATCCATAGAGGGATATAAGATAGGTTACTTCCAGGTTACACAATCCCCTACATGAATATAGATGTTTGATGATGGAGGGTTGGAAAAATCGATTTTTTTGAAATTAAGGTACACTACGAAATCATAGATATTGGTAGTGTTGAAATCAACATATAGAAACGAGCCTCGAGAATCTCCCATATTTATAAGGAAATGTTGTAAAATGGGATCGGCATCCTCATAAGGGACACCAAAACTATTTCTAGAGAATGGTTTTGACCAAAGTAAACCCCTATGGTCTATATAAAGAGATAAAAAAATCATATACCCACTTTCCTACTCAAACAAGACCAAGCCTTGATAAAATACTCCCTTCAAAAGAGAGCCACACAAAAATCCTTATCATTTAAGACTAACACCCTGGTTGGAACATCCAATCCCCAGGAATGTTTGATGTCTGGAAGAGACCAAGGGGGGATTTATCCATCCCAAACCAAGACACCCGAATCCATTAAAGAAGGTATTTGGAAAGATTAAATGAAATTATGGTAAAACCATCCTCTTGAAGTCCCTCTACTGAGATATATCTAGAATACATCACCATGATTTTTAGAAAATGATCTGAAGGATCTGACCTGGGAGGTGGAGTGTGAAGGATAACATCCATGAATAGAGGACCACATGATGTTCCCTTTTCTCTTTCACTACAAGAAATAACCCTATGAGAGGAATGATATGTCCTCCGTAAAGTTATGGGTATGAGGGTGAGGAATGACCAAAGCTAGAGCTTGTGATAGTGAAATTTTGGGAATTTCTAGTGGATAGGATTTAATAGTCCAAAATTTTGAACACACTAGGGGTACATTGTAAGAACCCATATCTTCTTTCTAGGTATGTATCTTTATTTCATGTCATTTTTGAGGAACAATGAAGAATTGTGAAATTTTATAAGTACATTTCACGTACTTTTTCATACACACCATGTACTCGGTTGTCGCGTGCAGCGGTGTACTGGCCATGTAACGGCCAGGTACATGGTCATGTAGGTTACCTAGTAGATCACTTAAAACATGGGTCGGTTGAGGATTGTACATGACGTGTACGTTAAATGAACATGCCATGTAAAGTTTTTTATTTTATGAGTTAGAGTGGGGTCATGTCTCATCTCTAGAAAACACTTCTTCTTACCTTTTTTTTATAAGAGAGTAATTAACGGCCGAAGAACTTCAAGCTCCTCCGGATCCTTCATCCAAGCTCAGATTAAGATGTCATCAGTTGCATTGGATTCCCACCGGTGAGTTCTGTCTTTCCCTAGATCCTTTCTTCGTAATTTCTCCCCTCTCATGAGTTATCAAGCGTTGAACGTTTTTACCCTTTTCATGGATCTACATCATTCTAGGTCGATTCAAGGGCTGATGTTCTAGACTGTCCTTTGTACAACATCAAGGTATGTGGTTTGTGCCTTACTTTGAATGTATTTGAATTATATATGCATAAAGTGATGAATACCCATGTTTGGGGTATTGCATATTTTTGATTTTGACTGTGTTTAAAACCTGCAATGGTTTGGTTGGTTGGTTGGTTGATTAAGGGTTGTTGCATATGAAAATGATTGTTTACCCTTTTTTATGGGGCACCCCATGGGGGTGTTCCCCTGTTTGACAATTTATGGTCGTTTGGCCTAGGTTTCCTATGAGTCATACCTTTTCTCCATGCCTTGAATTTTTAGGATGGATTTGAGTGATTATATGAATTTCATGTGTTGTTCTTGTGAATGTTAGTCATGTAGTAGTTTTAGATTACATGTGCTGCTATGATATGATATGTGCACTGGTCTTCCATTTGACTGTAAGAGCCTTGGACCAGGAAAAATGTTGCAGTTTCTATGTTTATTAACATAGAACCGTGAGGGCCTTAGTGTAGACTTTGATGCAGGGGTATTGACTGTGAGACCTTCCCAAGAGGTCATTTATGATTATTTATTCTACATTGACATAGGGGGTATTGACTGTGGGAGATACCTGGAGGTCGTGTATAAATTATTGATTCCATGTGGACCCATGGGTATGGACTGTGAGAGCTCCCCATGTGGTCGTTTGTAACTGATTAGTGATATGTTAATCTAAAGGGTATAGACAATGAGAGCTTTCCGAGAGGGTTGTCATGAATGATTGATTATTTGTTGTGACGATTTTTCCAAGCCAAAGCAAAAGCTTAGACTCAGTATTTTTGACTGTTTAGATGGTCTTCCAAGATGTTTGTTGTTACTATTACATAGAGGGATACATATCTTAGGCTATATAAAATGATTTATTATTTTAACTATTTTAATAATTAATAAATGTAAAAGAATGTAATTGGAATCTGTGGGATTATTTATATTTGAGTACTTCCATGTTTATTGATTTATTTTTCATATTGACTTCTATATATATTCACTTACAGATAGGCATAGACGTTTTGGTGGGTTCCTACTAGTATTCATCTCACTCCCTATTTGGTTCATGCTTTTGGGCCCAAATAGATTATATTATTGCAGATACAGATAAGGGAAAGTGCCCTTCTTCATCGGCTACTTGACGGTTATTGGAGCTGGAGAGCATGGGACAAAGTTGAGGCTTGCGATGCTGTTGGAGTTTACTAATTTTCTGTATGTATGTTTTAGTATTGTATTTCCAGAATTATGACTTGTTTGGATACTCTCCTAGGCACATGTTACATGAATCATTTATATATGTGCTCCAATTGTTTTTTTACTATCAGTCTTCTACTGTTTACTCTTGGTGCGTGGTATTACTTCTTCTGTTATTATTTACATTTTTTTCTACTGTATTACTCTGAAAATGAGGGTATAGTTTCCCTAATATCACACCCAAAGTCTGTGATGTTAGTTGGTAGCCTCTAGTGTTCGGGGAAATGCACTTGAGTCCATGTGACCAACCGGGTACGAGGCACATTTGGGCAGCACCTGAATCTGAGACGCTACAAATTGGTATCAGAGGAGTCTTTTTCTACTTTGTTTTACCATTTAGAGACTATAGACAGGGTTAAGAAGGATTAGGTAGTTGGTAATAATTTTTTCCCAAGATTAGCTAACCTGTGTACATGTAAAATCCAAGTTACCTCATGTATTGCAATTTTTTGGTTTTCCAATTGTTACATTTGATTTGATTTCACTCTTGGGTGGTGTACTTGTTTTATGTTGTTACTATTGATATAATTTTGGTTCTATTTCTACTTCAACCCAATAATATGAGGGTATTTCATCTCATGCGTTATATATTAACTTTCTAGATATCACTTTTCATGCATTCCTGTCATGTCATTTAGGGTGCATTACTGATTTCATGCTGTTGTGGTAGATGTTGAGCTATATATGCATGTTGTTTTATATATGTAGTGGTAGAATACATACTATTTTGATAGGGTATTGTAATATGTTGAGTTTCATTTTGGTGGACACCAAACATTGGTCCTTGAGGTGTTATGGGCCCTCTTATATCAGAATTTGGTGTATCTTGTTTGAACTTTAATTGAATTTTTTCAAGTTATGATATGAATAATGATGCCAAACATTAATTCATAGGAGTATGGGCTCCCATGAGTCAGAATTTTTAATGCCTTGGACAAAAAATTTCTGTTATAATGGTTCGAGAGAAGTTTCATAGGCATACCTTCCAGAGACCCAAACAACATGAAATATGGTGTTATGAACACACACCATGTGTTCTTATGTTCAGGCTGAAACAACATTTATTAGGTACACGTTGTGTACTGTATGTACACACCATGTAGTATTTAACTATGTGATTGACTGTGTGATTAGAGACATGGGGTTGAGAAACATTGGTAGAACATGCCGTGTACTAGGAGTACACATCGTTCCGTAGAGACCATGTGTCTGTCCATGTGACTAACGACACAGATGGATGAAACTTAGATTGTACACATTGTGTCTCATTTAAGAACACCGTGTAGAGTCAACCACGTATCTGGATGTGCGACCAACGACACAGGTGGAGGAAAATTAACTGGTACGCATCAAGTCTAGGGTGAACACATCGTGTAGTGTTACATATGAGATAATTGTGTGGATCAAGCCACATAAGGATATTGGGTAGAAGGGAAAATTAAATTACGTGTAATGTCATTGGAGGAAAATTTTGTGTGTTTGGGTGTTACATGACCAGGTTTGGCAGAGGTATACGCCATGTAAAAATCTTAAGGTAACACGTCGTGTCAAGTCTATACACGCCGTGTAACCCTATTTTGAAAACATGAATACTTTCCTTCACCTATTCCAATTTTCACTTAAATGTTTAGTCCTTAATAATCTTAAACTGTGGTGTGCACTTGAACTTCGAGATTCATGCTTCCAAGACATTATTTAGTTGTATTCCAGGAGTGGATAAATGAAAAGACATCAGAAAGTATAAATTAGGGACTACCAGCAGATCCTCCCTTCATGCCCGTATTGGCACCGACTGTTATACTGAACATAGGCGCTGATGCATAGTTTCGTAAAGGCTTTATGAGGATAATGCAGACTTTCAGGGAGCACCACATCCTTCCCCAACAATGGAAGAGTTGATGAGGTTGTTCTAGCAGCAGCATCCTCTAACCTTTTTAGTGAATGGAGGACCACAAGCTAAAAAGTCATGGTTGGAGGCCATTCTTGCAATCTTTTAGCATCTAGAGATTCTGTCAGAGAGGATGGTGAAGCTTGTGAAGTAAATGTAGTGTGATTCCAAAATGAGATTGTGGGATGTTATCACACATGCGAGAAGTCACCGGGATATGTATTGGGAAGAGTTTCATAGGACCTTCTAATATTACTTCTACCCCAAGACGTTGAGGGATGATCTAGCCTGAGAGTTCATGCATTTGGAGTAGGGTTCTATTTCAGTGAAGGATTACACTTCTTATTTTATAGAGCTTTAGTTTTTCGCACCTATTCTGGTGGTGATGATTTATCTTTGGCTAGGCAATTTGAGGATTGTCTTAGGTATGACATTTGACCATAGGTGAATCTTTTTAGGCTGACTTCGGTGATGGATATAGTGAACCAAGCGCTAATTACTGTGTGTAATATGAGGGAGTAGGGAGCTGCGAGCTAGGGAGGTTCAGAATCTAGGGCTAGTACTCCTTCGTTTGATAGAAGGAAGTTCTATAGGGAGCCTTCATACAGTGATTCCAGTAGACGGGATGTATCTACAGTTAGTCAGGTGAGATACAAACAGTGTGGTAATAGTGGGAATTAGAGACCTCAGTGCCCGAGAGACATAGTTGTGTGTCGAGATTGCAGCAAATGGGTCATCTACAACATTTTTTCTTGTTTCCTTCACTTTTACCTAGTGTGAGGGGATCAGTTATGACTACATGTTCAAAAGAAGGCCCACCATTTTCTCCTCATTCAGAAAAATGGAGTTCTTCAGGCTGTTCAGGCTAAGGAGGTGGTCATGGCCATGATGGCAAGATGGTATGTTTTCAGCGATAGCAAGGTGGATTAGCTTAGAGTAGTCTGGCAGGGACACATGGTCGTGATATAGGTCAGACGTTTGAAGTGGAGCAGACCCAGCATGAGAAGGATCCTAAACCGTCTACAATTAGAGGTATGTTTCTAGTTTCCTCAGTTTTAGCTTTTTCTCTTTCTGATACAAGGGATTTTCATAGTTTTATATATGTTATCATTTTGGAGATCCTTGGTCTATATATTTACTTTATTGGATATTAGAACACTAGAAACTCTATTGGGGATTAGGATGGCTAGTGTATATTAGTGTAAGGAGTGACCTCTAGAGGTTAGTGGGTGTCACTTCTTATGGGACCTCTATGTCTTAGAGATGACCGACTTCGCTATCATTCTCATAATGGACTGGTTGGTCTCTTTCTAGTCCTTTGAAGACTGTTATCATCATAGGGTGAGTTTTACGTCACCAGAGGGGAGTATTTTCTATACAAGGAAAAATGGGATGTCCAGGAAAGAATGGTGGGACCTGAGCATCATGAGTTTGGAGGAATTATAGCTCAGATTTCTAGTTTATATCTAGATGACTAGAGGACTTCAAAGATGAACATTCCTCCAGTGGTGGATCGTTTGATAGATGTCTTTCCAGATGACTTTTCAGGTTTAACTCCGAAGTGATAGGTATATTTCTCTTATTGATATTGTGCTAGGATTAGCACCGGTGTCCATTCCTCCTTATAGGTTGGCTACACCAGAGTTACAGGAGCACAAGAAGTAGTTAGAGGAGTTTCAGACGAAGGGTTTCATATGACCCAGTACCTCTTCATAGGGTTTTCCTGTCCTATTTGCGAAGAAGGCAGATGGTACCCTTAGAATTTTGGTGGACTATCGAAAGATGAACCACATTATGGTCAAAAATGATATCCCTTACCAAGTATTAATGGCCTCTTTGATCAGCTTCGAGGATACAAGGTGTTCTCAAAGATTGACTTGAGATACAATTATCATTAGTTTCATGTTAGACCATCAGATATACCTCTTACAACCATTTAGAGTATGTGTGATCTATACGTGTATTTGGTTATGTCATTTTGTCTCACAAACACAATAGAAGTTTTCATGGAACAGATGAATTATGTGTCCTGTCCTTACTTGGATTCTTTTGTGGTAGTCTTCATGAATGATATTTGGGTTTACTCTCACACTCGACATGACTATTCCATCCATCGTGAGATCTTATTGAGTACACTAAGAGATCTTCAGTTATATGCTATGATCTCAAAGTGACACTTTTGGATGAACCAGATTCACTTCTTGGGTCATTTTATCTCAGAGACAAGATTTTTATTAGACCTAGAGAAAGTGAGAGGAGTAGTTTCTTGGGATAATCTGAAGAACGTCTTTGAGGTATTATGTTTTATAGGGGTGGATGGTTACTACAAGTACTTCATACATGCCTTTTCATGCTTATCAGCACCACTAATAGGCCTGACTAAGAAGGGTGAAATGTAGTTGTGGACAAAATATTTTGATTCATCCTTTCATGAGAAGAAGGGAACGTTGACTTCAGCACCGATACTAGTTTTTCTTGATCTGTACAAGAGTTACACCGATTACTATGATTCATCAGGTATTGGGCTAGGAGCAGTGCTTATGTAGGGGGATGGAGTCGTTGCGTACAGGTCTTGGTAGTTGAGGCCACATGATAGGAACTACCTGACACACGATCTCAAGTTATCTACAGTTGTACATGCTTTACGTTGTTGGAGTCATTAGCTTTTGTGAGGGAATTTTGTTCTATTCACTGACCACAAAAGTGTCAAGTATATATTTACATAGCCTGATCTAAATTTGAGGCCTTGAAGGCGGTTTGAGTTCCTTTAGTCTTTTGAATTTGTGATTTTCTACACGACTGGGAAAGGCAATGCAGTGGCTCATGCATTGAGTAGGAGGAGAAAGATACAAGCATTTCCAGATTCCAGTATTGAGTACAAGATTATGGGTCTATTCTCTGAGATGCATTTGGAAGTGGACAATAGAAAATGGCACACATTTCTTTTCTCTATAGTTGTTACCTCTACTCTACTGGACCGAGTGAGAATAAGGAAGCTATTAGATTCTGAAGGCCTAGTCCAATGGGAGAGTGTGTTAGGTGAGGATCCTACTCCTGGTTCGAGTGTAAGTGATGATGAGGTCTTGTTTTTTCATGGACGTGTATGGCTGTTAGCAGAAATATGTGAGGAGTTGATGCAGTATTTTAATTCCTCATCATGGGCAATGCATCCTAGTGTCACCAAGATGTATCGACATCTACACTGTCAATATTGGTGGCTAGGTATGAAGAGAGATGTGGATGGTTTTGTTATGAGATGTTTCGCATGTCAGCAGGTGAAGGCGGAGTATTAGCGTCCAGCAGGGCTTTTACAATAGTTAACCATTCTTGAGTGGAAGTGTAATGATGTCGTGATGGATTTCGTGATGGGTTTACCAAGGTTGCCTCAACGGAATGATGTATTTTGGGTTGTTATCGAGTGTCTCACGATGGTTTCACACTTCTTTCTAATTAAGGAAACCTTTAGTGTCGATAAGCTGGATTTCAAGGGCTCTTGCGATAGACACATACCCCTAGGGGATTTTTCCTACAATAACAGTTTCACGCAACGATTCAGATGGCACTATATGAGGCTTTGTACAGTAGGCCTTTCCGATCACCCCTATGTTGGATGGAGGTAGGAGATACAGTTATGTCGGGACGTCGTCTTGTCTAGGATACCACTGAGCAGGTGGAGTTTATTCGGAAGAGGATGGATACTACATAGTCTCGACAAAAATCATATGTTGATTGATGAAGAAAACCTATGGAGTACGAGGTCGGGGATCATGTTTTCTTACATTTCACACTAAGGTTGGGACACAGGAGGATTAGGAGACAAAGGAAGCTTTCACTGAGATACGTCAGGCCATTTAAGGTTTTGGAGAGAGTCGGGTTGGTCTATTCCTCTAGTACCGGTGTAATCAAAGCATGGTCGAGTACATGACTAGACTTAGGAGAATGAGGCCAACATAAGATCATAGTTTCTAGAGTTGTTTGAAGTTACATCTTCACCTCCCTTGGAAGGGCAATTCAGGGATGAATTTCCTTAAGGGGAAGTTTTTAAGAACCCAGATCATATTTTCAGGTATGGATCATTATTTTGGGTTGTTTTTTAAGAAAAATTAATAATTGGGAAATTTTCTAAGTACATATAGTGTACTTTTGGTTACACGATGTGTACTCGGTTGTCACGTGTAGTTGTGTACTGGTTTTGTAATAGCCGAATACATGGCCATGTAGGTGACTTGACAGACTTCCTAAACCGGGGCCAGTTGAGGATTGTACACAGTGCGTACATTAAATGAACACCCTATGTAATTTTATTTTTATTTTATGAGTCGGAGCGGGGTCATGTCTCATCTCCATAAAAAAATTGTTCTCATGTTTTGTACAGGTAAGTGACGAATGTATAAAGAACTTAGATCTCCTATCGGACCTTCATTTGAGCTCTGATTAAGATGTTGTCAGTTGTGTTGGATTCCCACCAGTGATTTCTTTCTTTCCCTAGATCATTTCTTCCTGATTTCTACTCTCTCATTTGTTATATAGGGTTTATCATTTTCACCCTTTTCATTGATCTATACCGTTATAGTATTATTCAAGGGTTGACTTTCAAGAGTGTTCTTTGTAATACATCAAGGTAGGTGGTCTGTGCCTTTATTTTATTATATTTGGATTATATATGCATAATTTAAATAATACCCATGTTTGGGATATTTATTATTTTTTATTTTGAACCTGTTTAATACCTTCTGTGGTTTGGTTAGTTTATTAAGGGTTTTTGCCTATGTATAAGATCATTTACCCTTGTTTACAGGACACCTCATGGGTGTGTTCCCTTGTTTGACAATTTATGTCTGTTTGGACCAGGTTTCATATGTGGCATACCTTGTCTCCATTCCTTGAAATTTTTAGTATAGTGTTGAGTGATTATATAAATTTCATGTTTTGTTCTTTTGAATGTTAGTCAAGTAGAAGTTTTAAATTACATGTGCTACTTTGAAATGATATGTGTGATGATATTCTAATGTACCGTGAGAGCCTTGGACCAGGAAAAATGTGGTGGTTTCCATGATTATTTACACAAGACTGTGAGAGCCTTTGTGTACACATTGACCCATGGGTATTAACTATGAGAACTGACTAAGAGGTCATTTATGATTATTTATTCTACATTGACCCAAGCGGTATTAACCGTGAGAGCTACCTAGAGGATGCGTGTAGATTACTGATTCTATGTGGACCCAAGGGTATTGACCATGAGAGCTTCCCATGTGGCCATTTTCAATTGATTAGTTCTATGTTAAACCAAAGGGGTTATACCATAAGAGCTTTCCCAAAGGGTTGTTATGAATGATTGATTGTTTATTTTTATGAGTCTTCCAAGCCAAATGACAAGCTTGGAATTAGAATTTCTGACTATTTATATGGTCTTCTAAGATGTTTGTTTTTACTATTAGACTATGGGATACAAAGATTATGCTGGATCCCATGATTCATTATTTAGTCTTTTAATAATTAAGAACTATAAATGAATGTAATTGGAAATTGTAGGATTTTTTACTTTTGAGTTTTCCTAGTTTATTTCTACATTTTTCATATTTCTCGCTATATATATTCATTGATAATAAGGTATAATCCTTTTGGTGGTTGACTACTCGGATTCTTCTCACACCTTTTTTGGGTCATTATTTTGGCCCCAAAAATATTATATGTTTTCAGGTATAGATAAGGGAAATCACCCTCATTCATCAGGAACTTGACTATTATTGGATTCGGAGAGCATGGGACCAATCTAAGGCTTATGATGCTATTAGAGTTTACTGCTTTTCTGTACTTTGGTTTTAGTATTGCATTTCCAGTATTATGACTTGTTTGGATGCTTTCCTAGCCACATGTGGCATGCATCATTTATATATGTGATAGAATTGTTTTATTACTATAACTATCCCACTGTTTACTCTTATTGCATGGTATTACTGCTTCCTATACTGTTTGATATTTGTTTTCACTGTGTTACTCTTCCAATTAGTGAATAGTTTCCCCATTATCACACTGATGGCCCTCGCAACTAGTCAGAAGCCTCTACCGTTTAGGGAAATGTGATTGAGGCCATAGGAACAACCGGGTACGGGGGTCCTTTGGGCGGCATGTGGATCCAGGATGTTACATACATCCTGTGCATTCTCCACTGAGATCAAAAGATCCATCCTCAAATAGTATAAAATACTATTTTTATGGAAATTGCCTTTTATTTTTCAAGTATTTAGAAAATAACATTCTATTATCAACTAGTTTTCAAATTAAATTATTTCATTTTGATTAAAAATAGTACAATGAGTTTTATTTGAATCAACATTATACTTTAATTTATTATAAAAAACATTTTTATACTTAAAGACGCCTTTTTTTAACTTGTTTTTATCGCGTTTTGTGATTTTATTTTAAAAGTAATTTATTACACTTATAGAATTTGAATTTGATAAAATGGACCATATATTTATAATTAAAATTTCAATATTTTATAATGAGGCCATCTTCATTTTTGGTCAATATGAATAGTAACTTTTGTAATAATTAGTTATCGTGGTAAGAGTTTAAATGGGTTAAAAGGGAATTAACTAAAAATATAATGTTAAATGTCAACTAATTTTTTTTATAAATCCTATTTTATGAACATGTTAAAACATATATAATCTATTATAAAAGTATGATTCATTTTTATCAATTTCCATTGATTAATACATTAATATATTTTAATCTTTCGAAAACTTTCACATGTGTCCTCTCCCCCACTTATAAAAGACACCCCCTCTCCTCTCTTATCCACACTTCAAGAGCCTATTATCTCATCCAATACCTACCCAAATCCCTTGATAACATCCATAAACATGTCATGGAGGTCTTTTTTATTATAATACCATCCTAGGAAAGATTTAGGTTTAAATCTAAGGTGGTTTTCCAAAGAAGAGGTATAGTTTTTAACCAAGCATTTTCATTTTATTTCATCTTTTTCATCCTTAAAATCCAATTTAATGCAACATAAATAATAACATCAGTATCTTAAATATAATTAAATTTTATTATTTTTATCTCATAGCCCATTTTTATTTTCCTATCCTACTAATGAAAAATAAAAATAATACTTGTGCATATGTGCGGACTACATCCTCACGAGATGATATATTTCATTTTTCATCACCAAATTATATGGTTGGTTATAATGATGGATATAAATTAAATAATATTATATATAATATATAAGTTTTATTCTTTAATGGTATATAAATATTATACTTATTTATTTATAGTCTAATGGAAAAAAGTTCGCTCGTGTGTATGTAAAAACTACCACCCTATGAACTGATGCATGTTATTTTTCATCACCACCTCACATGGATTGTATATATATATATGTGTGTGTGTTTTTAAAGAAAAAATATTATTTATATTATATAATCATAATTATAGAAATATAAAATGATACATTCCTTTTCTTCTCTCATGTTTGTTTTAAAATGGAACTGTTACTCCTACGTATGTATGGCCTACCATCTCCATAATTGTAATGTAATTCATTTTCCATAACCATAATATGGGGATGGTTATCAAAGAATAATTAATATATAAAAATTAAAAATATAACAAGATTATGATTTTGGAAATGATATAATCATGACCTATTTGACCATATTCAACCAACTGATTTCATTTTGGACTTATGAACCAAACATCCATAAAACAGATGACGTGAACTAAATCGATTAAGAATTTAGGTATAATATGGATATAATTGAAAAAAGTAAAATAAACTTTAAAAAGGTTCTTAATAATGTAAATAATTTACATAAGTTTATTATTTGTGAAGATAAATAATGTTTTTGACAATTCATCTTTGAGGTAAGGGACACTTTACCTTACAACCTTATTTTAAAAGTTTTAAATATTTATTTTTACATATTTTCCTTCCATGTCCATATTCTCAAAAAAAATTATGGATGTATTTATGTGATACAAATAAATGATAAATGAAATTATATTTCACTTTTGACATTATAGAAAATATTTTCAAAAGGGATCATTTAATATATTTTATATGGAATGTTTTGAGTTTCTTTACAAAAGGATAAAGGAGTGTTCTATTTTAACATATATGACATCAATGGATTTTTCCATCACTTAAAACATTATTTTATTTTTCAATTCCTTTATAATATTCCATGTTTTCTTCAAATAAAAACCTCTTTACCTTTATTCTTAGTAGTTTAGTTTTAAAATTTTGGATTTAAAAGAAAGAGATATATCGATATCTAAAAATGTTTTTCTTATTGGTTAAAAATTATATTTATATGATTTTGATGATGGGAATGAAATATATTATCTCTTTAATTTATCTTATGGTCCATACAAATTATTTAGGATTCGGTGAAACCAGTGTATCTCTCCAATTCATTGGGTAATTATTATGTTCTTTGGAAAATTATGTTGTAATTAACCAAGGAAGTTACTCCATTTATAAGGGTTCTTGTAAAGTTTTTATAAAGATTAAGTCCCAAGGAACCTACATAAATTTTATATTCATGATAATTATTTTTCATGGAAACATTAATATTTCACAAGTTATTCTAGTAACCTGTTGTTTAAATGAATGAATATTCCCCTTTCAGGTTAAAAATGTATATTTATAGAAAAACAATTTCATGGGTTATCATATTTTCTAAGAAACCCATATAATTAATATTTTTTCAATATTTCTATTATAAATTGTTTTTGAAAAAAATGGTTGTAAATACTTTTTCATGTACAAGTAATGGATTATTTGGGCCCAAAGTTTACTATGTTAATGTAAAACTCTATTATATGATATCATGGTTTTGAAATGGAATAAAGGGTTTATTTTCTTATTTTTATATAACCCTTACTGGGATTTTTTCTCATTTGGGTTAAGGATAAGTATAAAAAATGATGAAGTCATGTTGAAAATCATGGATATTTTTCATAAAAATAAAATGTATTTAATTTTAAAAGAATTTTATTGTGAAAAAGGATATACTAAGTGGTATTGTCTTGTTTGTAATGTATTGGGTTTTTATGTAAGATTTATAAACTAATTCTCCAAAAATCCAAAAAAATGTATTTAGTAATGTAAGAAAATTAATAATTTATTTAAAACTAAAGACCATATAATGTTTAATGTTGGGTCCTTATATATTTCTCCAATTTTTGGGAGTGCATTATCTTAGTGATCTAATCTAGTGACCTTTTTGGGAATTTCATGAGGATGTTCATTCTTTGGGTGTTTTGAGTTGGTTTCCCATGGTGGATGGAATCATGTTTATTCCTTTAGTGAGTAGTATAAATGTATTTACATACTAATTATCACACTTGTCGGTGCAGTTATCTAGTGGTTTACTATTTTAGATAGATACAAAATGGTGGGGAGACCTTTAGTCATTCTATATGCATTTTCCCTTATTATTTGGTGTTTTATTCCTATTTAATTCGGTTGGGACATATAGTTTCAAGTATTTCTCTTGACCTAGGATATTCTGGATGTGCTAGAGTTATTTTCCTTGGGTATGGTTTAAGACTCAAAAATAACTTATGATTTTTGGTATGTGTATTTGTTGGAGTTCTCAGATTCAAGGAAGAATAAAGGATTGGTTGTCCCAATGTCTCATTTTTTGAGGAATATGTTTCTAAGGTTCATGGTGATTTGGTGTTTGGTAGATCATAAATTGTTTTAATTTTATCCCTATGAGTGGGCTACTCAATTTCTATGTTCTTGGTTTCAATTCTGGGATGTTGACCCCTCAGTTGGGTTTATTCTTTCAGTGATTTGATCTTGGCCATTATTATAACCTAAGTTATCAAATACATTCTGGGGTTATAAAGTTGAATGGTGGGGAGAATTTTGGCACCCTAAAATTCCTTTTTCTTTCTTATGATTCAATTATTAATTTTTCCCTTGATTTTAGGGTGTCCTTGGGTGAAATTTTGGAGTTTTTGAAATGTTTACAAGGATGCACGACATTAGAAAACATGTTGTAGAAACTATGTGCACCTATAGTTTTGGGTAGTTTAGATTTCATGAAAACTGAATGGTTTAATAAATAGTGTGGGTAAACTATTCCACCTAATCATTTTTTGGAGAGTGGTTACCACACAACCACCACATAATTCGGCAAACCATGCGAGTAAACCATGTGACCAGCTTAAGTTTGGTGATTTTTGTTGTCTTTATTTATTTTTATTTTGGGTATCTCTCTATATCTCCCCCATTAGGACTCACTAGACCTAAGTGACTCCTAAACACCTCTCCTACACTTCCAAGATCCTCCATTATTGATTTGGAGTGGTTTCTTGGTTACTTTATTGCTGAATCAAAAGGTAAAAGATCAGTTTTTCCCTTTTTCTTTTGGTTTCTCCCATTTTTCTCTTCAACTCTAACCCTAATTTACATGGTTATTATATTTTCATAGTTAGTATTGTTTTATAATTAGGGATTTGATTTTTAAAGGTTTTAAGTAATCCTATGAGACCGATTACAGTGGAAATTTTCTGAGGAAACATGATTCCACCACTTAAGGTAGGTGTTTCCACTTTGACTCCTTTTATTAAAGAGTTCCACGGATTCACGGTTTTTTAAATGTGTTTTTTAACTAAATTAAATATTTATATTTTACATACTTATGTGTTATAAAAGGTTCTCCATGATTTTTTTATTTTTCCTTCAGAAATAATGGGTGAATTTTTTAGTTCAATGGAACTTTGATTCAAATTGATTTTTATGCATTCTTAGAGATTGATAAAATACCATTGTGGGTTTTCTATAATAAAATTGATTATATCATTGTGATTTGGGATAATTTGGATTTATAAAGTGTCTGTACCATTGTGTAAAGTGGTTTCTTTTTTTAAGACTTGTTCCCCTGTTTCAAAAAGTGGATTCCTTGTTTTATAAGTGGTTATATTAATGGGTTCCCTTATTTTAAAGAGATAACCTTATTTTAAAAAGGTTTTTTTTTGATTTATGGGGGTTTTTAGTGATTTTATTGTATTGATTTTGCCATTATCCCTTTTTTATAGTGGTGATTTCCCTTAGAATGTTTTTTTTTCAAAATTGGTTTGAAAGAGGTTTTCAAAAAAGTAATTCTTTATTTTAAAAGATAAATATCATTTGGAACCATGAGAAAAGGTAGTTTATTTATTTATGTTTACACTCTAGTTGATCCCCTTTATTATCATGTGTTTACGCATGTGTGCATGTGTTATAGTTATATGAATTGTGATTAATGGTTATATTGTTTGGATTGGGGATTTAATTAAATGGAATGTGTTGGAGATAAAATATTTTTATTTTTTATTTTCTATTTTACTACTTATGAAATATGTGATTATAATCTTATTGACGTTGGCTTGATAGTGGTTCACTTATGTAATATATGACATGAGGGACTCTAGGATAATAAGTGGGGATTCATTGGGCATTATCTATGCTAATTGATATTGACATAGTCAATATTAGTCCCAAGTTGAATGATATGAACTAGTTATGGTGGTTTCACTGATGAGACTAGTGAGAGTGATTCTAATGACCAGTTTTGTGACCATTAACATATATGAATTTCTTTATGCTTTTAAAAATCTAGTATTTATCCTATTAGTTCTTAAGGAGTTTCCTCATGATATGAATCCTATGCGGTGCCTCTCATTTATTTATTGGTTTGTCAGTTTCTTATCTCTTGTTTTGAGCCTACTTTTATGTATCAGTTATTTATGTTTAAGCATCATTATTTTTTAAGGCTTTCCTTGTATTATTATTTTCATTATGGTGAAACTTTATGTATTTTCATTTTTATTAGGTTTTCCCTTTTTGTTTAATCGCGTTTAGTTTGAGTGTTTGTTAAATCTTTAGAAAGGGAAAACTGATGCTTGATATAATTGAAATTAATTGTAAAATTAATATTTGAAATGTATTTTAAACCATGTGATGGTTTTTTTAAACATGGATTTTTTTGGAAAAAAAAATAAGTTTTAACTCATTTCTTTTTTAAATGAAAATTATTTTCAAATGTAAAAATCTATTTTTAAAATGACATTACCTTTGTAAGTTCACCTTAGATAATTTTTTTATAAAATTTTTATTTAAATAAATTACATAAGGTATTGTATGTTTATTTCCATTTTCTATATAAGAAATGAAAACCTATCTTGTTATGATTTTAAAACTAGTATAATTGGCTCATTTTAAAAATTAATGTAATAGACTCGTGGTGGAATCCTAATAACCTCTAGCTCACACCCTACATACTCACATGGGTGATTACTTAGTATTAATGTTTTCTATTGGTTCTTTTATTATTTACTTCAAGTTTTTTTCTACCACTCTCTATTAAGAAGCAGGTTTTGTTGGGATCATGGGGGTGAATCTAGAGTCACATGGTGATATTGGGGTTTTTCTACTCAGTTTTTTGGACCGGTTTAGGTCATGTAGTATACTGGCCACTTCGGACTCTTATTTTTATTTCAATTTATCTGACATTTCTGTTTTTAAAATATTTTCATTTAAATCATTTCATTTATGTGGAATTTTTTTTGGAAAAATATATTGGTATAGTTTATTTTTTTATGTAGTGTGTAGTTGTTCTTATTTTATAATTGATTATTTATTGAGGCATAAATTTCTGATGCATAGAAATATCATGTAGGTTCCCCATTTAGAACCCATTATTAATCCTTATTTTTCTTGAGGGTGAAAATTTTCACATGTGTTTACTTATGATACCATGGAACTTGTCTCGAGACTGAGGAAATTGGCACCTCAGGCCCTATATCGAGCTGGCCAAACTAACGTGTTAGGTTGACCTAGGCTGGTTCACTATAATCAACCTCTTTATTTGTTAATCACATTTTAATAATATTTTGGAGCTCAATAAGTTTCATAAAATATACAAATAACCAAGATATGCATATAAAGTAACGTGAATATCAATGAAATTCTGGTAATTTTAGTGGAAACCCTTATACAAATATAGTGAAAATAAATAACCAAAACTGATTTTTCAGCAAGATCTATTCATATATTTGAACTAAATTAAATAAATTAAGAATTCATAACTTTTCAAAATTGAACTTGACCTATCCAAGTGCCTCCACATGAGATTTAAATGCATCACTAAGAAGAAGTAGTGAGATCCTTCTTCTAAAAGTATCCATGGGCTGTGTGAATCTACCAATGCTTGGAAAGGAACTGCTTTATGTAATAGTCTGACAAAACCTTGGATTCAAGTATTAAAGAAAAAATAGAATAGAAATCCATTTTAATGAGTTTTACATAGAATAAATATCATATTCTAATTCCACCAATCACAAACTATGGGCCTATTTATATAGTCACATAAGGAGCCTTTGGATTTTAAACATTTATCAAATTCTCAATTAATAAAAGGTAATGTTTCAAAAGTTACAACTATTTGTAACTATTGTATCATCATTATGATTAATTTTTTAATATTTAAATTATTAATTTATCCATTTAATCTCCTTAAATCGCCATAATGTGATAATCAAATTGATCATGATAGCTTAGGTGGAAGAATAATCAAACATGTATTATCATGTAAATCATACACATCCATGCTTAACAGCATGATGTAGTGATGTTTACTAAGACATGGTTTATACCATCATTTAATGGTTTATATTTTGTGAATATTTATATCAATAACTTACTTGTAATAGAGTTAATTTAGTTTCACCTTTTCACATCATATATAACAATTGTGAAACCATATCAAAAACTCTGTTGAATTATCTTATAAGAATCTTTTTGGAAAAGAAATAATCCATTATTACCATAAGTTAAATCATATGCAGCTACGTGAAAAAATATATAAAAAAGTACTTTTTTATATCCTTCAAAATACTTTTGGTGTATCTCACAATTTTTATACAAACACTTTTAAGAAAAACTAAATCCTCTTTCAAACCACCAAAATGTGTCAACCCCTTGGACTTCAAAGAATTAATAATTATTATGAATTCTATAATCCATAATTGTAAAAAAGTAGTAACCTCTAGAAAATAAGCAGTGATAATAAAGTTATAAAAGGATCTAACAGTTTCTTTTTAAAACACATGTATCTTAAAAAATGTGTTCTCTATATATATTGTATACAATTTTCATAATATTATGTTCCCGTTTTCAATGACATAAAGTGACCATGAGACATGTATTTTTTCAATATAATATATCCTAGTCATAGTTTTTTGATTCTTTGAGTATATATTGACCAAATAAATGTACACATCATATGTCATTCACCTTTATGGGTGAGCACATCACATTCCCCTCTCCTAAATAAACACGAACGTCACATGTTTTTTTACCTTGGAACACTGTTAGAAAAGATGATTTAATAGTGATTTAAACTATTGATAAATAATTTGGGATTCTTATGAAAACCCATCATGGATAGCTATGTGTGGAATTATTTAATGATGATTTTTTATTTCACCATAGTATTTTAGTAATAGACTTTCTTAAAATAAATAAATATGTTATTTTTAACAAATATTTATTATTTGTTTAATTATTTTTATAATTTATTATCATATATATATATATATATATATATATATATTCATTCATTATTTCTACTTGGGCCTAGTCTGACCCATCCCACTCCTCCCTTAATCCCAACCCAACAACAAACCTACTAAGAGATTCAATGAAGTCCCTATAAAAAAATAAGCTATCAATTATAGAGGATGGGATTCAGACTCTCACCCACTACGTTAAAATCCAAAGCATAAACCAATAGCCTAGGAAACTTCTTTGTATCATATATACATATTTATTTATATATATATATCTACACATATATATTAATAACTATAAATTTTTAAATATAAGTAATTTTCTATTTTTTACTTATTTTATTTAAATGTATGCATGTATGTATATGTGTATGTATGTATATTTATATATATTTATTGTAATAAATAATTAAAAGTTACTAATTACTAATAATTTTACGTTTTATTGATATTAACTATTATATTAGTAGTATTTATTTCTTAGGATTAAATTATTAAATATAAATTATTTGTTATTTATTATTAATACATATATATTAATAGTTTATTTTTAATTATCTATTGATATTAAAATATATAAACATATATATAATTTTAAATATACACAATCCTATGTATACAAACATACATACATACATACATACATATATATATATACGTATATATATATATATCTATGTGTGTGTGTACACGTAAATATAGTAATGTGAAACAAGTAAGGTTGGGTGTGGTGGGCCAAGCCCGTGTGGGTTTGAGATAATGCGGGCTTGTCTTCAAAAGCCTACATATAATACAAAAAAAATCAATCCCACCCACCCCGCATAATCCTGCAGGTAGCCCGCTGGCTTGCCCACATATCAAAAAATATACACTAATTATAAAAATTTAAATAATGTATTTTTTCTCATTCTTAATTGTAGTTGTAGGGAGAAGTATGGATTCAAAATATATAGAGTTTTATGGAACGTGATGGAATATTTTTCAATGGGTTAATAGTGTAATATAGTCATGCTGATGTGCTAAAGAACTATTCTGATGTAAATTAGGTGAGTGGTCGGTGATGGGCAGTGAATGATAATCATGGTTGTGTGGTGATATGAACGGCTAGACCTATGAATGAAACCATGTGAAGGGGAGATGGGATCCATTTTTTGAGATGTGGGATGTCACACCACATAAATATGGCTAATAATTACTATATAAATATTATAATATCTAATTAAAACAATAAATATAGACATATTTAAAATTCAAATGTGAATGAATCGTGAATTATTATGAAAAATATAGTGATAAATTATATATCATGGTTTAATCATGATTTTTTATTAAAATACTAAAATGTTAAATAATCATATATTAAAAAAATTAAATCAGGACTGTGGGTAAGCCCGCACCCACGCAGGCTCAACCCGTGTTCGCCTGCACTCATATGGGCTAAATGTGTAATGGTATGTGCTATAAATGGTTAAAAAAACTAGGCCCACCCCACCACATGCCTGCCTCATACCCATGAATCCTGTGGGCTATGAGACCGTTTTTCATGTTTACATATACATACATACACATACATACATACATACATATATACATATATATTTATTTATTTATTTAAAAACGTATATATTTAAATTTATTTGTATATGTATATATATTATTATATATGTATACACACACACACACACATAGATATATATTTATATGTTAATGTATATTTATATATATTTATTATTCATTATTAATAATTAATTGTAAATTATTAATTACTTATTATTTATATATTTATATATATATCTATATAACTATATATATAATTAATATTTAAGAATTACTAATCCCTAATAATACAACATCTGATTAATATTAATTACTAAATTAGTAATTATTACTTATTAATTATATATTATGAAACATAATTTTTTATTTTTTATTCTTTATTACGTATTATTATTTATTATTTTTATTATTTTTATTTATTATTTTTTCTGTTAAAAGATGTACATATATTTGAACTAGGTTATAGCCGAGTGGATCGATGCACCCATTTCTATTTGAGAATCGAGGGTTTGATGTTGGGGATGTGGTTTCTTTTTCAATGATGATAAGTTCACCCTTTTGGTAATCCCGTGAAGACAAACATCAATCACTAGAAGCATGTCATCTTCCAATCATCCATCTACCAAATATTTGATGATATTAATTGGGACATCCACGCACCCTATCCACTATATTGAGTTGTCCTTCACCTTCTGGTTTCAGTCACCTCATGATCTTCCTTCCAATGAGCATATAACCGAATAATAATATGATTGATATAAACATTCAATCAGAAATGAAAAAATACAATTCACATTAAGATTATTTGGTTTAGACATTATTACCTACATCTATAGGAGAACAACGGTGTAAAAAACCCAACCCTAGTATCCCAAGGATGGTGGTTACATTATTTAATTGGCACTAGAAACAAGTGATTGCATCCCAAGAGAGTGAATAGTTTAGTAGTCTTGGAAAACTATATACATCCTTGAACCTTAAATTACATTTGAAAACATGAAATATAATAAGTATATTATTTGATAACATTATTTGTCCCTTTGGCGTATCTTTTCTTATCAATCATAGTACACTTCTTGGAATCCTAGGGAAAGGAAAAAAATAAAAGGGTGAGCTCATTTTCTTAGTCAGGAAATGCATACAATGGAAGTTATCATATAATAAATATATCATGAATAATATGGAAGGAATAAATGAGGATTGAATAATTCTATATAAATAATCACATGAAATTGAAAGTTATCCATGGAAAAAATAACTTTTTTAATTATCACATTGACATCAATAATTGATTTCATAATAATGAAATGCATAATATTGATCATCTTAAACTTACCATCAAGTCCTTAAATCCATTATATATTACCTAAATGTGTAAGGAATGTGAAAAAAAACACAACCTATTTTATCTCATTGAACCTACCAATTCATCAAAGGAATATTAAATTTTGTGCCCTACACATCACTTAACATGTTCAATACATTTATAAAATTAATAAACAATATAACTTATTCAACATGCCTAAATAATAATAATTATTCTCATTGGAAAAGCTATTATACGGAATGTCAATATTTTCCCCTATAAAACTAATCATAGTACATCCAAATAAATAAGGTTGATAGCATCATTATATTATATCCTTAGTAAATCACAAGATTCATCAAATTATGTGGGCATATATCAAAATACTTTTAAAAGATCACTAAAACATTTTTTTTGGAAAAATTTTCTTTTCATTTTTAAATAGATTATTTAAAATATAAAATAAATCAAAATAATATAGAAAATGTTTCTTTGGAAATGAACATAGAAATTTTAAGGGAATATTAAAATAAAATATTGTTCATGATGATAGGGAAATTCGTTCCTATAGTGTACATTAAAATAGACATTATCTCCACACCTTTTGTAAAAAGTACCTCATTAAGAATGTAACACGAATATTCCTTTTAAAAAATTTCATAAAAAGTTAAAAATGGTTAAAAATGAATTTTATAAATAATTTTATAATATTAAAATAATTCTTGAAAATATCATAATGAAAATATGGACATGGATGAAAAATATTCCTAACCAAATTGAAAAACAAAGTTGGTATTCCTTTAAATAATTCTTTTTGTATTTTTGAGTACTAAATAATGTAAAAGTAGAAATAATTCTTAAAAAATCTAGAAATAACTAGATGAGAATAAAATTCATGGAGTTTAAAATATAAATATTGTATAGTTCCACTAATTCAAACTTAAACATAAACAATCCTGAATAAGGATAGGATTGTGAAATAAACTCTTACCTCAAGCCCAACATTCTTTTGAAAGTGATTTGAACTTCATATATAATAAATTTAAAATTATTATTATATATATATATAATAGAACCATATACATACTTATAATATCACATATGATCCACTTATAACATTTTTACACATTTTTATTAGTAGTTCCTTATTAAAAATGTCATTTATAGGTGTTAATTATTTTGTTTTTCATGCATGCTTAGATCCAATAGTTTTAGTCATTCCATATTTCTCATGTTTACATCATATAGATAATTTTAATCATGTTAAAAATATCATATATATTCCTTATATATATATTTAGAATCATTCTAGAAAGGAAGACATGAAAAATTAATCACATCACTTCATGAAGGTGGTAACCCACATGTATGCACAAGCGACGTTAATAATTTTTAACAGATGGAAGGGTAAGAAGTTTAATGATATATTATATTTAAATAATCATAATTATTTCATACATATTGTATATATACATTATATTTATTATAATAACACTCTATTAATAGAAGTGATGGAAAATGAAATGCATCGCTTCATGAGGCGGTAGTCCGTATATACAAATGAACAATGATTTCATTTCCCATTTTATGTAGAATGAGAAGAATAAATATTGAGATATCAAAATAATACCATCGATGTATATAGAAGTGTAACATCCTAGCCCAACAGACTATAGAGAAAGTGGCCAGACTGGTCTCCACATAGACTCAATCTTGCCACCCCTTACACCAGAGGTTACAGACTAGTAGTGAGGGTTTGATGGTGGTGTGGTGGGGATACTATACCCAAAATATAAGAGTATAAAAATAGTATAATAATAATTAAATGACAATAAATATCATAAATGATAATAAAAAAAAGAAAAAATAGTGGAATATAAATATAATAAAAGTACAAGAATGACTAATGCCAAATGTACAACTATGAATGCATGTCCAGATGATGCTACATAAGATAATCACTAACATAAATAAAACAAACCAAAAAATTAAACTAATAAAAGACTAAAATAAATAATATCATAAAGGATAACTCCATAATCATGTTAAGAAATAGCTTAGTCTTGTTCTCCTAATCTCCCATGTACATAGCATCGTACAAGCAATCAACTAAGGATTGGGTACCCTAGTGTAATGCCAGCATGTGAAGGGTGTGATACATACTCAGTAGGACACCACAAATGGTTTCTTGATAAATCATTTTCTTTCATATAAAATTATTAATGTGTAAATAGAAGTAAAAATATTGGTAGTAAATAAATAAAACATGGTGGTTTGGGTTCCACATGGATACCCAACTATTTCTATCTTCTTCGGCTGAAGATGGATGTTTAAACCAAAGGAACCTATGAAAAAAGTGATAAGGAATGTATATGGGTCTTCAAAAATAACGTATCAAGTATGGATCATCCCTAATCTTGTGATTAGGCTTGTTGAACGCGTCCCTAGAACATCAATTAGGCATTATCATGCATTAATAAGAAATCACATGTAAATCAAGCAACTGTATCTATCAAATCCAATATAGTAATCCTAATCCCATCCAAGGTGATCCATAAAGGACTCCCAAGGGTCTCTACATGAGCACCCAAAACACCCAATACCATAGATCCCTTCCAAGGTGACCCATAACGGCATCCCTCATATCACTCCTGGCATTGTAACTTCTGAGCTTGTCCTAGGTATCTCACATAGGGGACTTCGTATCACTTGAGTCATGGTATAACCATATTTACAATGAGCCAATCCATGGTTTCTCCTCTATGGAACTATTGTCACTCATGAGTATAAATAATCCACCCGAAGAGCTCTTCTAGGGCAAGCCAAGGGTTACTCTCGGTGCATCTAACAGAACCCAAAACCAAGCATAATGAGTCCATCTACGATGTCCTTAAGTTAGGACCCATGTTTTCTCCCATTCCATAAGATTGTTAGGCATAGTAGTCATGATCACATGTCATCAAAAAAATAATTTTTTGAAAAAAAGGATAAACAATCTAGCAAAGACATTTTTATTCAAGCCATGAAATTTTGGAATATGGCATAAGGCACCAAGCATGAAGCATAAGAAATAAGCATTAAGTATATGGGACATGGTATAAGGTGTAAATCGTAAAGCATGAATCATGGTAAATTATGTATATAGCATAGGAAAAATATAAGGGGACATATATAAATAATAATAAACATGGTATGTGCATAATTATTTAAACAAAAGTTAATAAACAAGGGCCTAACTCATGGTTGTTCATTTATTTTAAGTTTTTTATCATTCAATTATATTTATTAAAAGGATTCCACATGCCCCTGAGGTTGTTAATAATAGTAAGTCAAGGTGATTTATGGTTTTTTAAGTAAGGAACATCCATTGGGTTGGATTAAGACATTGAGAGAAATCAACCATGTTGATTCACTGCTAGATATAATCATTTTCGATATAGGTAAAGAATTTAATTTTTTTATTCAGTATCTTGGAGGCATTTCTAGAAGGGTTTGGCATGTGGCGCAACAGTTCACCCTATAACCACAATGAACTCAGGTAAAGAATTTATACAACCTACCATACTCCATGGAATATCCACACATCCAATATTAAGACTTTATTTGGCCTAGTTCAAAACAAATATAAGAAATTGATGAATTCCCTAGAAATAGGGAAAATTATATCATAACATGAATTTTTTTTCAAGAGGTAGTTAAATAGAAAGAGGATCTAGATGAATTTAGATCTTACCGATGGGAATCCATAGGGATAGATGGTTCTCTATTCTAACAACGGGTAGAGGTGATAAAGAAAGGGAAAGATTTGGCTTGGGATGGGCCTCACATTATAGGGAGAGAAGATTTCCCACTAGAGAATAGAAAAGGTGTTTAAACATTTAACTCATTAAGGGAAAATTGTCCAATCCCACTTCTATTGTGTCCCGTGATTTGGTAACATGGTTGGACAAACCATTAATAGATCATGCAGATCCTACAGCTTATGAACCTAGCCCTGCATTATTGTCCCATTTACTTTAACCAATTGCATTCCAAACAGGGTGCATATACTACCTAAATGGACTAAGAATGCATGCTTAGACACACTATTTGAAAAACCATGTGCAACTCATGCTCACCCTCTGTTAAAAACTGTAGATAATTTCACAATTGTGCTCCCCCCTTATGTACAGTTTGAAAAATCATGACCAATTAAAATGTAGGGTCACATGGTTACTTCTAGGAGCTCATATGGGTAAATATAACCATGTTCCTCCATCTATATTTTTTGAAAAGTAGGCCTTTGTCTTACGTTTCACCTAAAACCCATTCAAACAGCTTGGATGCTTATCAAGCTTCAAAACATGCCTAAATAAAACACATTCAAGTGTTCCAACTCTTTTAATTTGATTCTGAAGATTTTTTTTGAAAAGAACCCATCCACCAGACATAAATTCAAATTCCTTTTCAATTTTCTCCAGTCCAAAAACATGGGATGATAAAATCTCCCCACATTAAAAATTATATTCTAAAAGAATCCTTGGGGAAATCAATTAGAGAACCAACCAACCTACTCGAGTCATGAAGCTCCACTCAAACAGTCACATTGAATTTCTGAATTCCCAATGCACCTACAATAATTACCTTAACCATACATCACATAATCCATAGAAACCCGAACCAAAAATTTTTTATAATTAAACATCAATACGGTGCATACCTGATCCCATCTAACCTGATACATGATCATATCCTTATCTCTTCAAGCATTCGTCCTATGGTTTTCCCACCATAGGTTCTTCCACTGATAAAAAAATATGAGTCATGATACCTCCACTATTAGAATTTTTAAATTAAGAATACCCTTAGAATCCAAACAATGCTCTTGGAATTATTCTTAACATTAAAATAATTTCAATCTATAGTTTCAAAAAAAATCCTTGGATGACTATACTGCACTCACCCTAACCTGATGACAAGCCAAAATCAGTACCTCATTGACTTTATACAAAAATTGAGAGAGAAATATTATGTCAAACTCTCTGGTTGACTAACCTCAAAACACTCATTTTAGGTAACTGGTGCATTTCTAAACTAAACCCAATGTCCTTTGGATGAAGGCCGCTTGATATTTTCTCTGATAATTATCACTAAAGCTTATAACTAATTTCCAATGATGATTCTAGCTAAAACATATACTTATGATGTCATACCCTAACACAAACATGGGTGAATTCCTATTCCAACACACTAGGATCTCCACCCTTAAAACATCCCATCCGAGCCTAATTGAAGTATGGGGTAACCTCATAATGAAAAAATTGATTCCACGGATCTCATACATGGAAAACCATATTATATGTTTATGAGTGATACATCTATACAAAGCTGAGCATCCACATATCAAGAACACTGATTTACTCTAAAAATGGAATTCACATAGTAATCAAGTAAAAGGTAAATAGCCAATGCATATGAGTCCTTCTAAGGAATTCTTACTTGGGAACCTAGGTATCACTCAGAAAAAACCATGCCCCCATGAACAACCATGCTTCTAGAGCTCAGTCTTATAGAGACCACTTAACAAGACCAACAATGTTAAAATTTAGTGTAGCATACAACCAATGTTCTCCCAGTGTACGCAGATGATTTCCAAATAAGAGACATGATAAGGCTCACATGACCTACTAAGAAACTGACCATTCCCTTGGAATGTCTATCCCACTAAAACATTTCATTTCATGCTACTCATGCCAGTAGAAAAATTCTAGACAACACATGACCACCTTTCAAAACAACTATGTCATTTTGGGAACTTAGTGTCTTATATGGACAATGGACCCTAAATAAAACCATAAATTAGGAAAAGGTTCATAATAATCCAATAAGATTTTGAGGGATCGAAGGGTGATACCTTCCTCAGGCTATCACTTACAAAAACAAGAACCATCAACCCAAAAAGGGATTCACACCTAGAAGGTCATTAGGCTTAAGGGATTATAATTATAGTTTGTGCCATATAAAAAAGGGCCCATGGCTAACACTCATGTTCCCATGTCATAGAAACTAGCCGAAATAACATTTATCTACACTTACACAATGGTCAAGATAAACCACCACTTATGGTTCCACCTTATTCATTACCCTAATTCATGTTTAATTAATTAAGAATTTTAAAGGCTGAAATTTTTTTAACATCCAGTTTCGGTCATAAGGAAATCGTGATTGTTACCTTATTTAGCTAAAAATATAAGGCTCTTATGAAAATTATATTAAAATTTCTTTTAAAAATTAATTTATTTTACTAAAATCCCATCATAATTGGGCTATTGATTACATAAAAACCAATTTTAAACATCATTCATTTATTTATAAATTATCACTTTTGGTTTAATTAAAGAAAATTTCAATTTAAATCTATAGAAGAGAACACCATTTAGGTTGTAATAATCATTTTAATTAACTTAATTCCTATATAAGTACAACTCCATGTCAAAAAATAGGTCTTTTATTAATTAAAGGGAACTGGTCATGTAAGATACCACCATATGCTTATATGTATCACCATATAAAATTGATGCAGACACCTTAAATGAGGATCACACCAATAAATAAGTATACCCCCATGGGGTTTAGTATTAAGCACAACAAGGAAGGGATGCATACTAGGGTCATGTTAATCCATTTTTAGTTCATTTGATTGCAACCCAAAAAAAATAAACGTTTATATTTAAAATACCATTAGTGGTTTATTTTTTAAGAAATATTCCCCAACTGTCCTACTTGGGTCAAATTATGCAATTAAAAAATGCAGTCATATGGGTCATCATGACCATAAAATAGAGGTGAAATCCATAATAAAGGAAAAAAATTATTTTTAAAAAAGAACTTGAAAAAATGTATCCTTATAATAGTTTTAAGGTATTTGGAAATTATATATAGCGATTCAATTATATGGTTTTCCATTTTCCATTTTATAAAGAACTAATACACACTATAGATTGAAAATTGACTTTCATTTAATTGAAAATAATAATTTTTCTCCTCTTTAAACCAACGGTTCGTGGCTCAAACATAACATGATTGGTTTGTCAAATATATTGTCACCATCAAACTATGTAGGAAAACACCACTTATATTGATGTTGTAATTTTATATAACTCTCCTTTACATTAAATTTTAATGAAATGCTATCACATGCCTTAAATAAACGAAAATATGTTGAATAAACATATAAACATAAAAAATTATCATTTAAATCCACTATGTAAGCATAAAAAACATCCAAATATGTTATGTTAGAAAATCGGGATATGTAAATTAAAAAATAATACTGTATGGGTGATAATACTAGATAAATAACACAATATTTTATACTGACATAAATGATAATAAAATTCCCTAAGAAATTATAAAACTAATATTTTGTTTCAAAAATTCTAACATGGAATATAAAAATTCAAGAAAATAAAAAATGCAAGGAACATCAATAAATATAAAATATCCTAGGAATGAAATCTACATGACATGGCATATGTATAGAATGGGAATTACCTATGTGCCTATAATGATTCATGTAATGATACTTACATGTCATATCAAGACAAGGTTAAAATGTTATAAATTTCATAAATCAATATCATAATCAATTGCAGTAATGAGAAACATAAACTTCAATCTCATCCCTATCCACATGGTTTTTCCCCAATATGTTGGTTGATCACTCCTAGAAGTGACTATTTACCAAGAGCCAACACATTTTTAGTCTCCTTTATACCATCCCAAAATAGTAAGGTAAAGGAAAAAAAGAATAGAAAAAGATACAATACCACTTTTTAAGGCATCATCTTGGATGAATACAAACACATTATCCAGACTGGTCTCCATAGGACCACAAGTATGCCTCCCCATACCCTAGAGGCTAGAAACTTGCTTTGAGGGTCTAATGGTGGTATGGTGTGGATACTATAACCACAATATCATTTTATCACATTGATATAATAATAAATACACAATAGGAAATTGTATAAATGGTAATAAAAAAAGACAAAGTATGAGAATATAGATATAATAACTGAATAATATTGGCCATCGCCAAATGTTGAACTATACATGTATTTCCAAATGAAGATATATAAGATAAGAACTAAAATATAGTAGGAGAAGAAAAATATTACACTATGACACACAAAAAATAATTAATATCCCAAAGTCTTACTCTATGAGTATCCTGAGAACAATCTTAGTCATGTGCTCCTAAGATACCATATATATAGCAGCACACAATAAATCAACTAAGTATCTTGATCGTACAACCAAGAGGCCTACGCAGGTTCCCTAGTGAAATGGTGGCCTTATTATGGTGTGATATATACTCGGTAGTCTACCACCAATGGTGTATAAATCAATTATATTAATTTATATAATATGAGAAGTGTTTCCATAGTAGTAAAATCAAGGCAGTAAAAAAATAAGACCTGGTGTTCTGGGTCCCACATGGATACCTTTCCATTTTTACCTACATCAGCCAAAGATGAAGGAATGGAGAAAATAAACCTATAAAAAAGTGAAAAGGAGTGTATATGGTTCTTGAATAATAAGGAATCAAGTACGAACAGAACCCAGGCATGTGATTAGGCATGGAATATACATCCCTATATCATTTATTAGGCACACTCATAATTTAATAAGGTATCACATATAAATCAAGTAAGGGAATCCATAAAATCCAATATTTAAATCCTAATCTCATCCAAGGTGGTCCATAAAAGAATCCTAAGGGTCTCTAAGAAGCACCCAAAACACCAAATATCACTGATCCCATCTAAGGTGACCTATAACGACATCCCTCATATCACTCTTGACATGGTAACCTCTAAGTATGTCCTATGTATCTTACATAGGGGAATAATTTTCACACAAGGCATGGTATAAACATATTTGTAATGTACTTGTACATTGTTTCTCCCCTAGGTAACCAGTGTCACTCATGGGTACCAATAATTCACCCAGAGAGCCCATCCAAGGCAAGTTAATGGTTACTCTTGGTGCATCCAACATATCCCAAAACTGATCCCGGTGAGCCCATACATGAAATCCAAAAGGAAACTAATATGTAGGTACGTCATATTAGTCATTATCACATATAAAAAAAATTAATTTCATATACAACATGAAAAAAAAATCAATCCAAAACATTTTTATTCGATCCATGCAACTATGGAGCAAGGCATAAGGCAACAATAATGAAGCATAAGGTATAAGCATTAATCATAGGTAACATGGTATAATCCTTTAATAATAAATAATAAATATTAGGAAAAGAGTCGTATAGAATATTATAAACATAAGGTAATAAATATAAATCATTAGGCACATGGTATGGGCATAAGCATTTAAACCTAATGCAATAAACAAGGGCCTCGCTCATGGATGTTTAGTTCTTTTAAGCACTTTCACATTCTATTATATTTATTACATTGATTCCCCAAACCACTAAGGTGGTTTATCAAATTAATGAAAGGTGATTTATGGTTCTTTAAATAAGTTACACCCATTGGGGTGCTTCAAGAAAAGGAAAACAACCAACTATATTGATTCACCACTATCTATGATCATTTTAAACATAAGAAAAGAATTTAATTCAATTAATTCAATATCATGGAGGTCTTTATAGAAGGTTCCATCTCACATCATAATGGGTCACCTTATATACACAATTAATGTCATGGAAATAAGCTATGAATCCTACCATATACCATGAATGATCATTACATCCAATATGGAGGCTTAACTTGGTCTGGTCTGAGAGAAATAAAAGAATCATATAAACACCCAAAGAATAGGGGGAATTATTTTACACCATTAGAAAATACAGTATATGGAGTTAAATAGAAAAAAGAGTAAGTGGAATGTGTATATTATTTATTTGAATTCATAGAGACCAACGGTACTCGATTCTGTCAATGGATCGTGTAGATCGAGAAAATCCAAGATTTGGCTTGGGAGGAGCCTCACCTAAGAGGGAGAGGAGTCTTCCCATTTGATAAGATAAAAAGAGGGTAAAGGGGTTCAAACATTTAACTCATTAATAGAAAATCATTCAAATCCCACTTTTATTGGGTCGCATGGTTTGGCCGCATGGTTGGCCAAACCATGTGCCAACTATGCAGCTCCAATAGATTAAGAACTAGACCCCTCAATGTTGTTCCACATTGTTTGATAAACCATGTGCCAAACATGCATCAAATAGTGCACACATACTTATTAAATTTCACTAATCATCTGGGATTATTCACACGGTTTTAAAAACCATGCATATCCCATGTACACCCTCTTCTAAAAACTAATACACAATTTGATAAAGTATGCCTAGTACTGTTGGAGGGTCACATGGTTACTCCTAAAAGGATACATAGTTAAATTGAACCATGAACCTCAATCTATATTTTTCTAAAATGGGTCTTTTTTCCTCCAAAAAACCTTAATCCCATTAAAAAACTTAGGATACGTTTTGGGATTCAAACCATGCCAAAGGATAACAAATTCAAGTGTTCCAACTCTCAAAATTTGATTTTGAAGTTTTGTTATGAAGACAACCATCTACCAGACTGAAATTAAAATTTATTATGAATTTTGTCTAGTATGAAATCACATAATTGTATAAGGAGATAATTAAGTTATTATATAATCTTGTTTAGAATATAATTTAAGTAGGTGTTAGAATAAATAAAATTAAAACACTTGGTTAATAGTTGAGCCTCCTATTTTTAAAAACCTTTTTTATTACATCTTAATCCTTATAAGGTTATTATTTTAATCAATAAATGATTAAAGATAATGGGGAGGTGTGTTAGGAAGGTATTTGGGTATGTATTTTTCAAGATATAATGCTCTTTCTGTGTGGATAATAGAGGATAGTTGGTGTCCTTTTATAAGTAAGGGAGAGGACAAACATGAAATTTTTAAAATGATTAGAGTACCTTAATGTGTTACTCAATCCTAATGGATCCAAATTGACTCAAATTTGAAAAGAATATGAGATTTTTCTTTAATATGAATCTAAAATAGGATTTATAATTGTTTTTAGGTCACTTTATCCCCTATCATTTTATTTTAAACCCTTTTAACCTTTTTTTACATTTACTATGTTAACTAAAAAGATTACCATAGTTTTTATTCATAATGAACAAAAATTAAATTGGACTCATTAAAAAAATAGTACATGATAAATCCAAATATGAATTAAGTTTTTTAAAATTAAATTTCTATAAATTATAGAGATTCATTTTAAAAAAACAGTAAAATGTGATGAAAAACGTTTTTCCATAAAAATGTATTTTTATTATAAAAATAAATTTATACCAAATTCAAATATAATGTTGATACTAATGAAATTAATTTAATTATGTATAATTAAAAATATCTAATGTAGAATTATAACCAATAAAAAAATTATACTTTTTAAATACATGAAAATAAAATATATTTTTTCTATAAATCAGTATTTTTCACTGTTCAAGTTAAAATAATTGTTTTTTTGAACCCTAAAAATCAACCATAAGATAATATTGACATGTTCATTTCAAAAATAATACTCATTTTTTAAAAAAAATTATAAAAATTATAATTTCGGTTTCAATCAAAGTATTGAATAAGGTTTTGTGAATTATACTATTTCTTCCCTAAAAATAAGAGCTTACTATAATTGAATATGTCACACCTAAAATTTCAATTCCATACTTTGTTTCTAATCCTCTTTTTGTTAATTGATTTCTCTGGGTTTCCAGGTGTTCTGGGTTTGGAATTTTGGTGTCTCTTGTCTTCTTAACCTATGACCTTGGTCTTGGGGGGGTATTGTATGGTAATTGGACCCCTATTTTATCAATGTGATGGTGTGATATTGTGGTGTTTTGGAGTTGGTTTTGTGACACTCCTAGTGGAACAACTTGTGGGGTAAGTTGATTAGGTGGTTTGTACCCTTGTGTTTGATGAGTTTTGGGTTGGAAAGGGTGATTTGTTTTGGGAATGTTTCTCCACTATCCTTGGCCTATATTTACCCCTTGGTTTCCCCCTTGGACCCCCTTAGAATTGGAGGCAAAACAACACTTTTTGGGTGGCCAGGACAGGCCACACGGTTTGGCCATACAGTTCCAAACCATGCCTGTGTGTCCAGATCATTACAAATACTTTTGAAAATCCCCCCCCCCAAATAAATCTAATTCACCCAATTTCTCCCCCATTCGACACCAGTAGTCATGGGAGGTCTCCAAGCTCCCTCAAACCCCCATGTAACCCATCTTTGATGGGGTTTTTGTTGGGTGACCTCCAAGATTATTCAGGGTTAGTTATTCCTTCTTGGTTTCTCCCATATTCCATTGGTTTTATTTCCTCTTCCATGACGTCCTAAAGTTTCCAAAATCTGGGTTTCATACCTATGGTTTAACCTTGAGTATTTTTGGTGATATATTGTGGTCTAGGGCTGGATTTATCTCCCTTGTGGTGCAGAAGAGGTGTAGTCGAGGTTCCACACCAAGGTTTAAGGGTGTTGACTCAAAGGGTATGTGGTTCCATGTGTAAAAAATTATTTATGAGTTATATTGTTGTATTTACTCATTTTTCATATTCCTCACATGTTTTTTTGGTGAAAAAAATATTTATGATTTATTTGATTAAGCATTTAATTTTATAGGTGCATTTTTGTTTGAAGTGGGGTACTTTTCAAATGTAACACATGTGATATCTTTGGTGGTAGTTTTATAAAATATGAAATTGATTTTTTAGTTGTTTAAAGGGGCCTAAAATTATGTTTTATTAGTGCCGTAGTTTCATGAGGGCCTTGGAATGGGGGTTTTAAATGGGTTTGATGTGAAAAACATTGTTATAGTTCTTTTGAGCATT
This sequence comes from Viscum album, assembly GCA_963277665.1. Classification (NCBI taxonomy): domain Eukaryota; kingdom Viridiplantae; phylum Streptophyta; class Magnoliopsida; order Santalales; family Viscaceae; genus Viscum; species Viscum album. The sequence continues at coordinate 325,455,904 of OY728132.1, forward strand.
TTACGAAAATGTGTGTTTTCATGTGTATCTTTTGTGGTATTATTTTATGTAATTATATAAAACTTGATAGCGGTTTTATAATTATTACTAGGGATTCCAATTCTATTATGAGTTGGTATTGGTGAGATTTTGTCTTTGAAAGTGGGTGTTCAAATAGGTTTGTGTGAAAAACTTGGTTAACCCCCTTGGGATTGTTTTTTGAAAATTGTAAATGTTTTACTGGGTTAAAGAAAGTGTAAAAAGGATGTTTGTGTACTATTTTGTTGGGTGTATGTTCTTAAAATGAGTTTTTTAAAGATAAAGTGGTCGGTTGATATGTCAAACATTTTTAGAATGTTTTATAAATTGCTGAAATGTTTTACTAAATTGTGAGGTGGGTGCGAAACATGTTTGTGGGACTAACAAAATGAATTTTGAAGGTGATAAGGGTATTAGGTGACATGTGTGTGGGATGTAATTTGAGATGGAATATCATGTAATGGTTTTATAAAATTGTTAAAGGATGTGTTGAATTGTGAAAGATATGAAAAATGTGTTGTGGGCTATTTTGGCGTGAGATGGATTTCAAAATAAATTTGAATGAAAAGGGGTTAGATGTTATTGTTTGGTGTACATGTGGGCTATTTAATTGATGTGTTATGTGGAAGTGTTATTTTTATGTTCAAATTCTATTTATTGTCTTGTTGAACTTGTTTGAGCACAAGAGGGAAACCCGGGTATCTAGGTTGGTGGACGTGTACTTGTATGCTAGTGATCTCGTGGGGTTTGACCTCAGTTTCACTTAGAAAGATTAATGCTTACAACAATAACTAAACTATGATGATGATGATTATTGGGGACCACTGGGTTATGGGTATGTTCCCTACTAGTGGCTTGTGCATGAGAATTGATATTTTTATGGTTACTCTCACTGAGATACGAGGTACCTAGGACCCACAGTGAGCTAGTGCCTATGGGTTATTTCCTATTTCTTGTGCTCATTGGATGATTTGTACTTACCGTCATCATACGGTATATTTGTCTGGGAAATTTACTTTCTTTGGAATTTATTTTTAAAGTGTTTATTCTTTAAATTAGCCCACTTGAAAACTATTTTTATTTTAAGTTGCATCTTTTATAAATTATATCTAGCATTTCATGTTTTGAAAACTTGTATGCTTTTTGTCTCTGAATGTTTATCACATGGAATCTCATAGTGGTGAAATCATATTGGTATTTGGCTCAAACCATACTTACACCATTGGTGGTAAGTATACATTGTTATTTTTTTCGTAGGTTTGGGTACTTTTTGGTGCTAATGGTTCGGGTTACTAGCAGGTCCTTCTAATTGCAGTGTTGTGGAGATGACTTGAGGGCGGTGCCTCTTGCCACGAGGAGGTTATTGGGATGTTTCTTTTTTGGTTTTATAAACTTTTTATTGTCTTTGTGAGTTTTTCTAAACTATGTAATTTAGGTCAAATTTTTTTTAAAGATTATTTGGTTTGAAAAATAAAGATTTGTTTTATTAGATTAATTTGTTGTTTTGTGTTTGTAAACTCAGGTAAAGCATTCCCAATTTTCAGTTTATGATACCGGAAAATTTTTTCAATCCCATGGGTATTGAGAACGCCCTTCAGCCCTTGTCACAGGGTGGGTCAGGTGCTAGTTTTTATGGTGACCAGATTCAGTTCGTGACAAAATGGTATCAAAGAAGGTTCAGGTTAACTCTTTAGGTCATGTTATTTGGGGAAACAGTCCTGATAGTCTAAGGTTAGGATTGTTGGGACTTTTCATTCCAGTTATGGGTAGTGTGGCTGATCGCCACACCTCATAATGAGATTCATGTTTCCAAGGGAAGTCAGGATCTTTTTGAGTTTTTTGGTTTTCTTGGTTTGATGATGATTAAGTTAAATAAAAAGAGAGTTGGGTTAATGTCTCAGTGAGATCGCAGGGCCTGGAAAGACATATGGAGCTAGGGATATTCTCTAGAGCACTCTTTTATGGTTTTTAAGTGATTAGAGTATGGTCTCCAACCATATGTCTAAGTCACCCACGGAAACTAGTTTCCTCTCGCATTGTCTTGTGTTCATTAGTTTTGAAATCATGGATGTTCGGTTTTAAAGGAAAATTGACTTGGTTTAAAGGAGCGTAATGTTTTTTTGAAATGATTTTATAATAAATATGGATGAGTTTGAATTTTGAAATGGTAGAAATGAATTTCCAGAATGGTTTTTAAATGGAAAATGTTGTGTTTACACCTTTTTTGAAAATAGGAAATTGTGCTAAGGTTGGTTTTGAAAAAGTGTCCCCAATAGAAATTTCTAGACTATTGAAAGGTGTTTTAATGGGATGAGTTATTTTTAAATTAATTTGAATTACTTGAAAGAGAATTCTTATCTAAATGGTTTGTCCTTTATAGAATTTTTTGTAAGCTGTAAATTGGGATTTTGATTTCTTGGTTAGTGATCCTAAGAAAAAGGAATTTTGGTTGACTGTTTTGGTTTTGAAAAGAAGAAAGTGTTTTTGTTTTAGCCTTTGGTATTTTCATGAGTGAACACATGACTGGGGTTAAATGGGATTATGGATGGTTCATGGCATGATTGGATGAGTGTTGGGATGGATATGAGGAGGGTGTTGGTGTGGCACAGAAACATTAATGTGTGAGGCCCATGGGGTACCATTGGTGGATAAGCTAACCGTTAAACTGTTTGTTTTCAAAGAAATATTTTTAAAGGAAACATGATGTTTTGATTACTAGATTGGGATGGTGTGTATTTTTTGTTTTTTGAAAATTTTGATGTTGTGGGATGTTTTGATTCCAAGGACCCCTCATGTTTGAACTGTGTTTTGTTTTTGTGTTTGGTCAGTAAGCTGGGTAGAAGGACGGGTTATTAGGCTCTTCTGAGAAATGTTTTTGGAAGCCTTTATGGTTGTTTTCCTCATCGATTTGGTTCTGTTTTGTGGAAATTTTTGACCAATGGATGAGCTTGGTTGGGTCCTAGGGTTCTCTCATTGGATAAGGTACACCCCTTCTAAGGGTCAATGCACAACTGAAGTGCAACCCATCTTGTTTCGTCGTTGTAAAATCCACAATTTGATCAATATAAGGAATATTTTTATTGATATTTGGAGAATTATTTTACACCAATTCCATTATTTTATTTGTGTATCCTCTTATAGAAGTAGAGTGCTTGTGGAAGGTTGAAATAAACCTTGGTTTCTTAAGTTACCAGATTCATCGAAGGTGGAAGTGTTCTGGGATTGCTAGTGTTGATGAGTATCTCAATGGTGTCTAAGAGGGCCTCTGGGTCCTTCATAGTCTCTTCAAAGAAGGAGTTCATGTTAAACCACTAGTGTGGGAAATCTGTTCATGAGAGGCTGCTATGGCCACTTTCTAGAATTATGTGGTGTTTGGGGACATTTTTTAAGGACCCTCTCCATGTTTTGTTTCTATTAATCATAATGGTCATGTTCGGTGACACTTTTGATGTTGTGTACTCATGTGACTATAAAGGTAAAGGTCATGCAATCCTCTAGGATTCTTTGTTGTGTTGGGAGTATGTCTCCTTTGGAAAAAATTCCAAATCCTCTGTTTTAGAGGAATGTTATTTTATGTCACCTTTCCTTCTGTTGTTTCCCACTTGAAAAAAATAGGGTGTGATGTGTGTGTGCATCTTATAAGCCCTTGTTTTAGTGAAATTTCGGGTTAGGTTAAAGTGATTTTGGGATTTTGTGTTGTCCTGGTAAACCCATTAGGGTTTACGATGTAGTTGTTGGTGGCACCGAAAGAAGAAGTTTCATTCAGGGGGTTTCCAAAGCCTAACTATGAGGTCAAAGATGCTTCAATCATTTGACCTCCAACCATAGGTATCGGAGAGAAGATGTCATGTAGTCAGGGGAAATAGGATGGACGTTCAAACCCTTGTGCAAAATCATATCCTAAGTATGAATGATGGAGATAGTTTAAACCGATGATGTCGTCATCTTGATTATGTTGTTCCTGTTTTGTGGAAAGAGGTGGAGGTCCTCCTGCCCATGTTACTGTCCAATGTCATTATTCCCCTTTGTTTTCAATTGATTTTTTCGATTATGGTTGGAGTGTTTGGCTAGATAGGTTTATCAAATGGTTTGTGCATGATTAGTAGTGATAGTGTTATAGGAATCCATGTAGACAGAATGACCCAGAAGGTTAGTGCACGGTTTCTTAAATTGTGTAGATTAACTACGCATCCATACCAACTCTTTAAATTTGGGTTCTTCCTATGTCAGCCCATGCTGGTTGGTTAAGATGGTCAGTTCTTATGGTTGGGAGACCCACTATGAATCTCTTTTATGTTCCTTCAAAAATTTCGAATGGAAGTCTACCCCTTGTACCGAGGAGTCCGTTCGGGCCTCCCCGTGTTAGTGTCCCGATACTGTCTTGAGAAAATTATGAGTTGTCTCTTATGGTGGGAATCCCATTTGGGTCTCCCTATACTAGTAACTCATAATTCTCCTTGTTTTTGGATTGGTGGTAGGTAGTCTTGTTCAGAGCAATCTAACTACCTACGTTTTCCTTGGGTAAACGTTGGGATTGGAGAACGCCCAACGGTTTTGCTAAAGCAAGGTAAGTGTAATCTTTTTCATTGTTGTTGTTCATTTGGGTTAATTTCTCGCATCATGTTCAGATAGAGATTGAGGAGTTTTATTTTGGGATAATATCTGAATGTACTTAATCATTTCAGGAAAATGGTGTAAGTGTTGGTTTGTGGGGATATCCCTTCCTTAATTGATCACTAGAGGTGTTTTGGCATTTGGGGGTGTTGCTTGGCCAGGGAGTGCATCTTGGTTTATCTTTTGGGCTTGGTTTTTGATTTGGACGTGATGTGACTTTCCAAATGTAGAATGATTTATGGTGGAAAGAATTTTCACACCCATAATTTCAATTCCATACTTTGTTTCTAATCCTCTTATGGTTCTTATCTTTCTCTCAGTTTCCGGGTGTTCCAGGTTTAGAATTTTGGTGTCTCTTGAGTTATTAACCTATATCCTTGTTGATGGGGGTATTTTATGGTAATTGGACTCCTCTTTTTTCAAATTGAAGGTATGAGATTTTTGTGTTTTGGATTTTGTTTTGTGACACTCTTAGTGGTACCACTTGTGGGGTAAGTTGTTGAGGTGGTTTATACCCTTGTGTTGGATGAGTTTTGGGTTCGACAGTGTGATTTGTTTGGGAACATGTCTCTCCTATACTTGGCCTATATTTCCCCATTGGTTTCCCCCATGTACCCCCTTGGAATCAGAGTCAAAACAACACTTTTTAGTTGGCTAGGACATGTCTCATGGTTTGGGTTCACGGTTCCAAACCGTGCAGGCAAACCACACATGTGTGTCCAGGTCATTAAAAATATTTTTGAAATTCCCATTTTCATTCCCAGAAATATATATAATCCACCCCATTTCTCTCCAATTTGATACCAGTAGCCATGTGAGGTCTTCAAGCTCCCCGAAGCTCCCATGGAACCCATCTTTGATGGATTTTTTGGTGGGGAAACTCCAAGATTCTTCAAGGTTAGTGATTCCTTCTTGGTTTCTCCCATCTTTCTTTGGTTTTATTTCCTCTTCCATGATGTTATAATGTGTCAAACATCTAGGGTTCGTACCTAGGTTTTAACCTAGATTATTTTTGGGGAAATCTTATGGTCTAGGGTTGGATTTTCACCCTTGTGGTGTGGCAGAGGAGCAATTGAGGTTTCGAACCAAGATTTAAGGGTTTTTACTCAAAAGGTAGGTCGTTCCATGTGTAAACAATGATTTATGAGTTATATTTCTGTATTTAATCATTTTCCATATTACTCATATGTTGTGTGAGGTACGAAAACTGTTTATAAATGATTTGGTTATGCATTTAATTTTATAGGTTCACTTTTTTTGAAGTGGGGTACTTTTCAAATGTAACTCACGTGATATCTTTGGTTGTAGTTTTATAAAATATGAAATTGATTAATTAATTGTTTAAAGGGTCTTAAAATTATGTTTTTTTAATGACTTAGTGTCATGTGGGCCTTGGAAAGGGGTTTTTGAATGGGTTTTATGTGTAAATATTTGTTATACTTCTTGAGAGCATTTTACGAAAATGGGTGTTTTCATGTGTATATTTTGTGGTATTGTTTGATGTAATTCTATAAAACTAGAGAGTGGTTTTATAAATATTTATAGGGCTTAAAATTTTATTTTGTCTTGTTATTGGAGAGATTTTGGCTTTGAAAGTGTGTGTTGAAATAGGATGGTGTGAAAAGACAAGGTTTAACCCCTTGGGCTTGTTTTATGAAAATTCTAAATGTTTTTTGGGTTAATGAAAGTGTAAAAAGGATGTTTATGTACTGTTTTGTTGGTTGTATGTTCTTAAAATGAGTTTTTTAGAGATAAATTGGTCAGTTGAGATTTCAAACATTTTTAGAATGTTTTATAAACTACTGAAATCTTTTACTAATTTCTGATGTGGGTGTGAAACATTTTTGTGGGCTGTTTCTTGTGTGTTTGTTGACAAAATGAATTTTGAAGGTGAGAAGGGTATTGTGGGATATGTGTGTGTGTTGTTATGTGAGTTGGAAATTCTTTTAAAGGTTTCATTAAATTATTAAAGGATTTGTTTAATTGTGAAATATATGAAAAATGTGTTGTGGTCTATTGTGGTGTGAGTTGGATTTCAAAATAAATTTGAATAAAAAGGGGGATGATGTGATTGTGTGATGTACATGTGAGATGTTTGGTTGATTTGTGATGTGTAAGTGGTATTTTTATGTGAAAATTATATTTCTTGTCTTGTTTAACTTGTTTGAGCACAAGAGGGAAACTCTGTTATCTAGGTGGATGGATGTGTACTAGTATGCAAGTGATCCCATGGGGTTTGGCCTCAGTTTCACTTAGCAAGATTGACATTTACAACACTAACTAAACTATGATGATGATGATGATTGGGGACCACTATGTTATGGTTATGTTCGCTACTAGTGGCTCATGCATGATAATGGATATTGTGATGGTTGCTCTCACCGAGTTATGAGGTACCTGGGAACCACAGTGAGCTAGTGCCTAGGGGTTATTTCCTATTGATTGTTCTTATTGGATGATTTGTTATTATCATTGGCATATGGTATATTTGGCTGGGAAATTTAGTAACTTTTGAATTTGTTTTGTAAGTGTAGATTCTTTAAATTATCCCACTTGAAAACTACTTTTATTTGAATTTTAATTTTTAGTAGTTGTAGCTAGCATTTCATGTTTTGAAAATTTGAATGCTTTTTTCCTCTAAATGTTTATCACATGGAATATATTAGTGGTGGAACCCTACTGGGATTTTTCTCACACCCTACATACACATTTTGGTGTAAGTAGACATTTTTATTTTTATCATAGGTTTGGGTGCATTTTTTTTAATATTAGTGGTTCGAGTTACTAGCAAGTCTTTATTGTAGTGTTGTGGAGATGGCTTGAGGCCGGTGCCTCTTTCCACGATGAGGTTCTTGGGCTGTTTCTTTTTTTGGTTTTGTACCCTTGTTATAGTCTTTGTGAGTTGTTTTAATCTATGTAATTCAGTTCTGAATTTTTGTAAAAGATTATTTAGTTTGAAAAATTCATATTCATTTTATTGGATTAATTTGTTGTTTTAATTTTATAAACTTGGATAAATCATTCTTAATATTCAGTTTATGATACCCGGGCACTTGTGTCAGCCCATGGGGTTTGGGATCACCCTTCGGGCCTTGTGATGGGCTGAGTTGGGTTCCGGTTTTGATCGAGACCAGATTTGGTTCATGACAGAATCTCAGGTGTTATATTCTTCCCTCCTAAAAATATTTATATTCAAAATTTTTAGAACGTCACCTCATGAATATATGTGGTTAGTTATTCATAATAGATTCTTCAAGTTCCCATATCATCTCTTTTATCTTGTGATTTCTAAAAAAGATTCTTTACCAGTTGAGTCATTAGATTCCTAGATACTTGTTCTCTAATTTTAATAATTTTTATATCCTCTTAATAGTGAGATAAATATTGATCCAATTCTATTTCCTTAGAGTTCAGCACTTCTATTCGATCTGGCATGTACTTCCTCAATAAAGAGATATGAAACACACCATTAAATTTAGAGAGGCTACGTGGAATTATTAAATGGTAAGTCATATCTCAAATTATATTCATGATTTTAGAAGGCCTAATCTACCTAGGGCTTAGTTTCCCTTTCTTTAATATTCTTATACCACCTTTCCATAGATATTTCTTTGAGAAAACATGATCTCCCACTTCAAATTCTAAATCCTCTATCAATTATCGACATAAAATTTTTTGTAATTTGAGATACCTTAATATAATTCAGAATAATATTACTTTTACTATTGTATCCCCAATAAGATCTTGGCCTATAATCTTCCTTTTAGAAACATTGTCCCATAAATTTCGATTGTAACACCTCTTTCTATAAAATGGTCTATATAGTTCCATTTAAAGTCTTGAATGGAATCTATAGTTATATAGAAATTACCCAAAAGATAAATTATAATCCTGCATTTCTTGATAGTAAATTGATATTGAACTCATCATATATTATAATGGCTAAATAGTCTTTTCTTACTAACCATAAGTTTGAGGATGATCAGCGGTGGTCAAACATAGCTCAGTGTCAAGATCCTTCTGAAGACTCTTCTTCAATTTTGATGTAAATCACATATCACTACAAGATATAATGGAAATATTTTTACCATGAAGTATCACAACATTATTAATATATATACATGAATGGTTCTCAAGAGTTAGCTCTTCCTTTATAGTGAGTAAATGTGTATACATAGTAATGCAATCAATAATAACCTTTATGACATCATTTTTTCTACAATTATTTGGAAATCTGGTGACAAAGTGCATAGTTATATCATCCCATTTTAATGTTGGAATAATTATATGTTATATAAATTCTTTTGGATTTTATATCTCGAACATTACCTATTGAAAAACTATGCATTTTAATATATATTATATAATTTCCTATTTTATATTCTCCCAAAAAAATATTTTCCTTAAAATAGTGATATATTTTGGTACTTTCATGGTGTATAGAGAAATTCAAGCTATGGGATTCATCTAATAATCCTATCTTCAGCTCAGGTGTGGATAGAACACATAACATCTTTCAAAATTTTATCACACCATATTAATAAGAAAAATATTCCAATTTACCATCATAAGCAAAATTAATTTTCTATTGTAAAATATTATCATCGAGTTGATAACTATTTAACTTTTCAAATACGGATTTTTTTGTAATAATTTTGAAATGGGGTGATGTTTTACCTTCTCTAATAATTCCCATATCCAACATTACTAATTAACTAAATAAAGAATATTTGGTAGTCCTAGTCTTATTCATAACTTTTTGATCTTTCTTTTTTAATTAATCAACTACTTTATTAGACTTCTCAAGGTGGAAGTGTATTAATAAATCACAATCCTTGAGTAACTCCATCCATCTAATTTTCCTCATGTTGAACACTTTATTTGAAAATATGTATTTCAAACTCTTGTGGTCTGTATATATCTCACATTTTTCACCATATAGATAATTCCACCATATCTTCATGGAAACAATTATAGATTCCATCTCAATATCATTGGTAGGATAGTTATATTCATGGATATTTAACTGACCTAATTTATATGCAATAATTTTATCACTTTTTATAAGGAAAAATTCAAGTCCTTTGTTTGACGTGTCTCTATATATCAAAAATGCATCCACTCTTGATGGTAATGTAAAAATCAGTGTATTTATCAACTTCATTTTTAATTATTCAAAAATTTCATTTACATTCCTCTATGAATAAGAACTTAACCCCTTTAAATATAAATTTTTTTGATAGGTTTTAAAATAATTAAAAACATTAACAAATCATCAATAGTAATCTACTAATCCAATGAAACTGCATACCTTATTTATAATTTTTGGTATATTCTATTATTTGAGTGCATTTGTATTTTTAGGGTTAATTGATATTCTATCCTTATTGAAAACATGTCAAAGAAAAGTAATAACTAGAATAAAAAATTTACAATTGATAAATTTACCATATAACTCCTCTTATCTAAGATTCTTGTGCATTATTCGTTAATGATTCTTATTCTCTTCATAACATTTGGATTATACCAATATATCATAAATAAACACCATAAAAGAATCATCAAGAAATTACTTGAACACCTTGTTCATCATATACATGAAAATAGAGGGTGAATAAGTCAATCCAAAGAGAATTGCTATAAACTCGTAATTTTCATACCTCATCAAAAATTCAATATCTATAATATATTCCTTACTTACTTATAAATGATGATACCTAGAACGAAGATAAATCTTTGAAAAATCTTGAGCTCCTTAATGTTGATAAAACAAGTCATCAATACAAGGAAGAGGGTACTTATTCTTCATGGTAATGGCCATGATTTCTCTATAATCAATGGTTATCATCATATTATCGTCCATATTTTTCAAAAATATAATACAATCTGTGACACCTCAAGCTTCCACGATACGCTTCTCTTTCAATAATGCAATAGCTTGCATTGTATGCAAGTTCGAGATTCTAACACACCGCGACCAATCAATGTATCTGTTATGAATAGTATTACCCACTTTTTGAAATTTTATAAATTTTATTATTCAAATTTTACTTCAGTTTTGGATTCAAAATATCGAAATTATCATAAGTTGAATTTTTGGTATTTTATGATAACTTCCAATTTTTGAGAAATAGTGAAATTTACTAAATTTTAATTAAAAAAACTTATTTAATCGAAATAATCAATAGTGATAAATTATGAATTTCAGTGGTTTTAAATTATATTTAGAATATATTTTTACCATTTATTCCAATGGTGGTCATTAGAATTAATTTCACTTTGAAATTGGACATAAACAATTGTGAATCTTTTGACAGATATTGTTTCTTAAAAACACGCTATTTGTTTTGACAACGAGATAAATTTTTAAATTAATTACTGTAATTTCAGTGTTTAGAATTTGGAAAAATGGATTCCATATTTTGAATCATAAGGTCCAAATTATTTAATTAATACTCTTTTGTTTTTGGACATTATGAATTGTAACGACGACAATTATCTTTAATTATCATGATTAATTAGTAATCAGGTAGTTTAGGGTAATGAAATAATATCATAATAATATAGAATTACCCCAATACGTGTCCTAATGATATTGGTTGTGTCATGGCCGACCATGGGATTCCATGTTCCAACTTAGGGACCCCCTGGAATCACTTTTGTGTGATAGTGACATTTTATCATTTAATTTTTAAAGAAAGGAAAATATAACAAAAGTATGTAACACCTAAGTAAAGCAATTTTAATTTCTTCTAAATAAATGATATCTTAGAATATATATAGTCAATGGAAATCTAAAAATATTACCTACATCATGGTATTTTTTTAATAATTTTTATACATTAAATAAATAAATTATTTATGACACCCTGATGATGCAGTGATTACCTCATTAATGAATGATTTAAATAAAATTAAAAGATAAGGTAAAATCTAAGACTTAAACTTGTCTAAATCCTATTGTATGGGTGTATTTATAACCATTATCACCTCATCCACGAACTATATCATTGTGAGACCTTTAAAATCCGAAAATCATTTCATAATAAAGTAACATTTCAATATTTCGAAAAGAGCCACTCCTCTCCTCTTATAAAAGGCCCCCACCTCTACCACCTTATTCACACCGTAAAATCCATTTGGCTCGGCTAACCTCTACCCAAATACTCTCTCAAATTTCCTCTATTACTCATGGTAGCCTCACTTTGGGCAGAAGTCTTCCCAATGAAGCCTTTGGCTCAAATCAAAAAGAGTTACCCGATTTTAAGGTAATGTCTTCTCTTATGTTCTTTTGTTTTATTTTGCTTCTCCAACCCCATAAACACTTTTTATACCATTATTTTGTAAAAAAACCTGTATATTAAATATACTAGGATGTCTTTATGAGAAGGATTTGATTTACACTTACACACACCCCCGTCTAATGGTTAAAGAATATACTGTTTCTATGGGTGGCGAATTACTGCCTCACGAAACGATGACTGTTCAATCTTATTTTAACACATTTCATGGTGGCCATTAATATGTCACTATATTTATATAGGATATATATGATATTTATATTTTCCTTATGCTTCTGTATTTTTCATTTATGGCATACCTTTATCGTTTCCATTATGGGTAAACACGATAATTTAATTTTAAGAAGTGCGGACTACCGCCCCCTCAAAGTGATTTGAATCATTAATACCATATGTGGGACGTATAAAGGAAGGAGTTAAATGATATTATATATCATATTTGAATTATAATATACCATTTTATAATTATTATTTCATTCAATTAAATATGAAATATAAATTAAAGTAGTGTTCATGTGTACGTACGGCTTACCGTCTCCATGAACGGTGCATTTCATTTCTTAACCCTAAATGTTATGTAATATTATAAATGCATGTATATAATAGATATATATGATATATATGATATATAGATCAGTAATATAATTCTGGAGATAATGGATATTTTACCACATGAACAACTTGTAATTATAAGAAGTTTATTGTTGACTCAAGTACCAAAGATCGACAAAACAACCGTTATTAACATAAATGACTACATAATGTTCATAATATGGTAATAAGTGATATAAAAGGAATAATGAACTTGAAAAAGGTTCTTCAGAAATTAGATATTAACTCTTGTTTGTTATTCAAGAGATTAAATAACGATCGTGTCAAGTCGAACACGAGGTAGGGGTTAATTATACAACCTCTTCATTATTCAAGGTCGTTCATATATAATTATCTAATGGGACCTCTTTATCATCCACATCCATGTTTCATAAAAATGTATTTCAAAACATTTCTACTATTTATTATACAATGGGGTAAAGTCATTTATACCCTTATTTAACCTCATACATTTTTGAAAGGAATCTTTCCGTCATTTTCCAAACAAGGTACTTTTTGACATTTTCGACAAAATTAAGGTAAGAATGCTTTTTTAACTTATAAGATAGGTGTGGCTATTTTACGGAATTATAAAATCATTGAATCTACCCTTACATGCTTATAAGAATATTTTCAAAGTAAATGTTTTCTTTTACAATTATGTTACTTTTAAATGATTTCAAAAAAGTTATTTCTCTCAAATAGTTTTGATTTCATCTATGTTAACATCCTTTGATGGATTTTAAGCTTATTTGAAGTTGATTTATTGTTATTAAAAACATCCATATTGTATTGAAGGTTTTGTGATATTTTTTATTGTGGATGTGTTATTTTTATACCATTCATGGTTTATAAAGAAAGTATTGACATTTCGTATACTGGTTTTAATACTAATGTTTATGTTATGTTTAAACTTGTTCATGTGAGGAATGCATTGGACTTAATAAGTGACGGGTGGATCCAGCTATAGCTCCTCGATGCATCGGTAGGTCTCATGAGACAAACTAGTGGCTTGGCATGAGGCCATGAAAAAATCTTTTTTGTACTCTTGGCACAAGGCCTTGTCTACTTGGTTATGATAGCCTGGCATTATGCATTCCATTATTATGAAAGTGGTTATTGATATTGAATGTGATTATTCTACTTGTAGAATATACATGTGAATAATTAATTGGAATTATTTCATTTTATTTTTGGAATATTATACTGAAGTTCTAGTTGAAAAGGCTTTTGTTTTAGTTATACATTGCCTTAAATGTTTATGTTTATTTATGAAAGTTTCCGCTATATTGTTATCCTTACTGAGCATCTGAGCTCACCCCTTTCAATGTTTTGATTTTTCCCAATATGTGAAGAATTATTTTATGAATGACCTGTAGGGATAGTATGAGGGGATATTAAGACAAGATGTTGTTGTAGTTTTTTTCACTTTATGATGTAATGTAAGACTTATGAATATATCTAGTGTTTCCAAGGCTACTAAACTAATCATTCTTTCCAGACATGATCTTCTGTGATCATGCCAATGTTACGTAATAATGCACTAACTCAGGGTAACTGGGGTCAGGGTGTTACATTCGGTATTATAGGTAGTTTAGTACTAACCTTGGAAGCTAGATTTAGATAAACTCGGATTAGAGCAAATAGCCCTAAGATAGACTTTGAGGATTAGTATAGTCGAACTTCCAAGAATTTTGGTATTGTAGAGATTTTGTGAGTCTTCAGAGCAATACATCCCTATCTGGATACGAGTAGGTAGAGGCGGCTCTGGCATAGATGTACCTAGGGGTAAAACCCTAAAACACCTCTTTGAGCTAGACTCTAACAGGAACTAGTGCATGACAACGAGCCTTACTGCACTCTTGGTTACGACACTCTCGGGGGATACACTTAGGATAATTACCACTTTCTTTAAAAACCATTATGAAGGGTTTATGAGTATATACTTCCTCAAAGAAAACATTTCTTTTTATGATTATGGATTATATCCATAAATAGTTCAATTTATGTTAATTTTTTTATAAGTATAGAATTATGTATTTTGATTCACAAACTAATCTAGTTTATGCCATAGTTTAGAAATGGTACCTAGTGGAAGGAATGGAAACCATATCAATTCACGCACTCCATGTAGGGATTTCCCTCATACTCAAGATAATTATAGTGGAGCTGGTGATGCAACTGGTGCTGATCAGCTAATCACCATACTGGGACAACTCACTCAGGTTATGAATAATAACCTTACCTATATGGAGCACCCTGATTCGCAGCATGGAGGATCAATGTTAGATCGATTCATGAGGCAACAAGAACCAACATTTAATGGGGGTACAAATCCATCAGTATATGAGCAATGGATAAATTTTTTAGAGAAAATATTTCTGTCTTTAGGGAGTAGTGAAAGGGAAAATTTTGTCATGGAAGTTTACCACCTCACTTGAGATGCTGATCAATGGTGGTCATTGATTCAAAATACATAGGAAAATAAAGAATTACCAAGTTTTTAATGGAGATATTTTAAAGAGTTTTTCTTAGAAAAATACTTTCCTCATGA
Source organism: Viscum album (assembly GCA_963277665.1). NCBI lineage: Eukaryota > Viridiplantae > Streptophyta > Magnoliopsida > Santalales > Viscaceae > Viscum > Viscum album. The sequence goes on from OY728132.1 coordinate 325,470,982, forward strand.
CCATCGAGCCGATATGGAAAGGCAATTTCTGAGTCTGAGACAAAAGGTGGATGAGAATGTCCAAAGTATGAGGCTAACTTTACAAGGTTAGCAAGGCATGATGCAGATTATATACAAAACCCAAGATGTAAGATTGATTGTTTCTTTGATGGGTTAACACCATTTCTCCATTGAGCATTAGTATAACAATATTTCTCAACGGACAATGATATAGTCTTGTGTTCTATCAAGACAGAAAAAGAATTCTATAAATCTTATGATAATAAAGTAAAGCAAGAGAAGAAGATAACGGTGGAAGAAGAGACAGATAAAGGGAAAAAGGGAAAGAAGGATTTTCCATAATGTGATAATTGTGGGAATAATCACCCCGTTACTTGCCTAAAAGGAATGAGAGGTTGTTATAAATGTGGAGAAAAAGGTCACCAGGCACGTGATTGTAAGGGAAAGAAAGAGGTTGTCAATGTTAAATGCTATAATTTTAGAGAAATGGGGAATTATGAAAATTAATTCTCTAAGCGCCAAGGTAACTTACCTCTGAAAAGTCCAAGGGAGCAAGGCCAAGCTTATGTTGTTACTACAGATGAAGTTGAATAATTATTGTATTTGTGTTTTTGGACAAAATAACTATATTATGGTTATAAGAATAATGTGATATATAGAAGGATTGTACTGCATCACTTGTTGTTTTCATTAAGGTTTTAATATGATGAAGGTAATCATATTCTTAGTATCTGACAATAAGAGAAACTTTACTTTGTTTGGTGAATCTGATGAATTGATTTTGGAATTTAGAGACATTTTAGAGAAAGTCTGGATAGAGGTATTTTGGATAACTATAAAGGTTGGAATGGATTAAGTTTAACTTTGGATAGTATTGTTTAAGGATAAAACATTTCGGAAGATTATTTTTGGAATATTATAATACTATAATTTTAGGAAAAGGAAAACCTGCAGGTCGGGGGATAACCCATCAAGTCGGACAAAGCTGTAGGAATGGAACCCACAACCATAGTGCGACATGCCTTTATTACCTACCACTACCCTTCAGGAAGTCCCTGGTTATTAAAAAATATTATTTCTAATCTAAATTGTACTGTAAATATTTTAACCTTATACGATTAGGATAAATATAATATTTTTTAGTTCTATTATGTTTCAGAGTAAAAGATGAGTTTGTGGTAGAAATTAGTTGAAGGTTGAAACTCTACTTTTAAAGCATCTATATATATACCTATCTATTATTCTATGAATAAATTAATTCTTAAACTTTAGTAAAGGGATATTAAAACAAAAAATTTGTTATCCTAATACCTTATGTTTTTTGAACTGATGTTATTTTAAATCAACATAGATTGAAGGCATTGAGGCCGTCAATTTTACACTTGTTTGTGATTGATGAACTCAATCACTCCCTACAAATATTGACGTTTTTCCTCCAATTATATGTCCCTAATTTCCACCAATGTTCTCCTAATCGAGATCATAATTTTGTGGTGACTTTTTCATTTCCCTTTCCCTCTTATTAAGGCTAAATTTTATTAACCTTATTTTCGGTATAGGTTTTCCCCAAAGGTATTTTCTATTTTCATACTTTTATTTTTGAAGAACAATTTCAAATTGTGAGGACACAATTTATTGAAAGAGGGGAGAATGTGACACCCCAATATTCCAAAATATGGTTCTCTTTTAATAATGCAATAGCTTGAATTGTACGCAAGTTTGAGATTCTAACACACTACGACCAATCAAAGTAGCCGTTATGAATAGTAATACACACTTTTGGAAATTTTATAAATTTTATCATCCAAATTGGACTTCAGTTTCGGATTCATAATGTTGAAATAATCTTAAGATAAATTTTGACGCTCCTTATTCATCACAGAGTCCAAAGGAATGTAATGGGAAATGATTTAGCACACATTGATCCATCCTTTGAAGAAAATACAAAAATCGGCAAAGGGATAAACAAGGAGAAGATTTCCCATAGGTCGTGCAAGTTTCCTCATAGTCGCGCAAGTCCACTTGTGCGACACATTATGGTCACGCAAGTGACTTGGACGACCTAAGTGATAACCACTCGGGGTCTTCTCCCTGCCTATAAGTAGACCCTGTGGGCCCCCCATTCGGGGAGGAATTTTTCCAGAAACATAGATTTGAGCTCCCGACACCCTAGTATCTTCTCAAAGCTTCCGGAACACTTCTAAGGTAATTTCTTACTTAGAACGGAATATCTAAAGAGGGGGAGGAAGTCCTAAGTGTTGAAACTCATCAAAACTTGCGCGCCTAGGTGGCCAGCCCTTAAGGGAAATGGCCACACTTGCGCGCCGCCTTACTCCTTCAATAGAACCTGCGTGCCCCTTTGCTGGAATAACCTCAAGAGAATTCTAAAGGCCTTAAACAAAGGTCTCTCAAGTATTACCCTGCTGGTTGAACACCACACAAGTACCAAACCTGTCGCGCAGGTATACCTGCGTGACCAAGACTTGCGCTCCCACGCAGTACCTGCGCTCCTGTCAGGACTTGCGCGCCCCTGCCTTTTTGGATGCCTTTCTTTCCCATTTCACCCCACATAAGCCATTACACATTTCCTATTCAAGATTCAGTCTTCAAGACACTCTTCAAAGCCATTTATGGCATGATTTGTTGATTTTACTTCTTTATATGAAAGGAATTCTATGGAATATCTCTCAAAACCTAGTGATTTACACATCATTATGTCACTAAAGATTGGGATTTCATTCATTTAACATCATCCTTTAAAATGAGAGAATCCTTAACCTGGGTCTCCTTTTCAGGAATAATCCCCAGTCACAAATCCCTTAACCTGAGCTTCATTTTCAGGAGTAATCCCCAGTCTCATGTTTGGGCATCCTACTTAGGAGTAAGCCCCAGTCATAATTCTTAAATTGGGCATCTTCATTTGGAGTAAGCCCCAATTCCTAAAGTTACCAGAACTGGGCATCCTCCTTAGGAGTAAGCTCCAGTCCCCTAATTTGGGCATCCTCCTCAGGAGTAAGCCCCAAACCTTAATCCTTGACCTGGGCCTCCTTTTCCGGAGTAAGCCCCAGTCTTAATTTCTCTTAACCAGTCCTAATTTACCTTTGATCTGGGATTCCTTTTCAAGAGTAAAACCCAATAATAATTCTTCTCCTAATTTGGGCCTCCTTTTCAGGAGTAATCCCCAAGTTAGAGTATTCAAAATCTCCATTAAGCACATATAACTTTATGGACCATGTTCCTAGATTTATTCTTTGAAGTTAATCCTAATCTTCATCTATTTTGGGTAGTCATACATACATAAGTCCCACAGCATTTCTTATGATTGCATCGTTCATGGACCAATTGTCTAAATTTTACCAATACCTATTGTTTCTCACACCGATCATGACTCACGTGAGCTTAGAGTGTAAAAGTGACTATGAAATTCTTCTTTGAGCCATCAATCATAAACATCATACTCGCTTACTCGAACTACGTGGGTTCTGATTCCTTTTCTAAACAAAGGATACGTAGGTAGCCCGTCTACAAGTTCGATCCCAACTCTAAAATAATCCATGTCCTTCTGAATGACAATAAACTTCAAGTGCCCCACTGAGTGCCTTTAAAACCAACATGGTCATCATAATGATCAAGAGACTTCTATATAAATGCGTCGAAGGGTACCATTGAACAAGAATCTCTAATAAATACAGATGATTCTCTATCGATGAAGAACCTCAAATACATATAAAAGATTCTATAAATTTCCTACATATTTGATCATTGATTGTCAGATCTGAAGGAAAGCTCATTTTATACTTGGTAATGTAATAAGGATTCACGAACATAACTTAAATCAATAAAGAGAGTCCTAGAGTAGACAATAATTCCCCTCAAAACGGTGTGATGAGTCCAACCTCCCATCCTCTCGACCAATGAAAATTCCTAAGCCTCATCAGTCCACAAACTAATGAGCACCTACCTTTGGAAAGTAGGTCCGAATGGATGTGGAATCATTGGATGTTTCCAGTTCTACGAACAAACCTGTTAGAAACAGATTGGAATGTTTGAACCTCCCATCAAGGCGGTCATCCTCGGATTCCGAGGGAAACAAAAATGGTGAACCCAACGTGAATCCTTAACCAAGTTAAAATGAGGTTTTACATATTTGTTAGGCCCCTATTTAAAACTCAAAGAGGGGGCCAACAAAAACAATCATTGACATATGTGATCATCCAAAATATGTAGTAGCTGAATTTATCTTGATTACGTCTATTATATCTAAGGCACTCTTTTTCCAAGATCTTCTGCATTTCTAGAATGGTTTCTCTCATGTTCACACCTATTAATACTGCTAATGCAAATGCCACTGCTGCTACTCCTACTAGATCATCGTCCACTCTAAGGACGATATCACCTACTAAGCGTCTTCAATGCTGGGTATCAAACGCACTGGTTAAGGAGTACCGTCAACACGGTACCATCCCAACTCTGGAGGCCGCCCGACAAGACCTCCAAGTAAACAACTCACATCGGTCATCCGGACAACGACGACTAATGATCAAGAAGCAGGCGGTGCTGACTACCGTCTCCAACCATTTCAGGTCGTTATCCCCGGAACGCAATCACCATTCGCTCCCTTATTCTGGGGAGGTGAATGAGCAGGTCTCTCAGGACCTTAATTCAAATAGACAGGAGTCCTTCCTGAGGGCTCCCACCAACAATCGCCGCCAGACTCATGCGGCAGTGCGCCCTCAACATGATGAGGGTACCGACTCCAGGCGTTCGGCTTAGGTTCCTCGAACCCGAGAAAGCAAGACGAACCACCAGAGGCGGAATCCAGTCAACAGTGAGAAGGTTCTCATCTCTGCCATCTCCAGAGAAGTCCACCAACCTAACTTGGTGGCAAGAAATGAGAAGGCACATACACCTTCCCGTTTTAAACCCACTGTCCAACAGACTCGTCTGGCAGCATCACGCCAATCCCGCCCAGTAATTCTGGAAGAGTAATATTGGCAGGAACATACACCTGTTTATACATGATCAGCTAGTCAGCAGGATCATCTAACTACATATGATGGATCTCATCTACCGCGTTTGGCGAAGTGCAATCAGCAAGCACATACACCTGCTAATATTAATCAAGACTTCCAACAGTCTCGCTTGGTAGCATTCGGAGAATTTAGTCGGAAAGCCCCGACGACAAATAGGAGGCAGACTCAACTCTCTGCCCCCACACTTGATTACTTTCAGGATTCAATGACAGGAAAAGGAGGACAGGAGCAGGCACATACACCTACTCTAAGCCCAAAATGGACGTATATTCCTGTTCCGGCAGCTGAAGTAACCAAGCATATTCTATCAATGGTGACAGAGGAGAAGCAAATCCCTGCTCATATTCTGGATGCCTGCCAGGATATTATAACAACTTTAGTGGCATCTCAGGGAAAGACACATAAATATATCCCTATGAGTGGAGTGATACATCAACAATTCAATTCGGAACAAACACACACATCTGTTCCAGTCCAAGAGGGTTATGGGGCATACTCCCCCATATCATACAGACAACCAAGTCAGGCACATACACCTGATTTGAGAAGAGATCGTCAGCCTAACCTATCCATATTTCCTGATCAGGCACATACACCTGCTCAGAGCATCCACTTTCATCAACAAGTTGTTTCCAAGGTGAGTAAGAAGGCGTCTTAGAAAAAGACCCGCCCAATACAGTCAGGAGATCAAGAGCCAATCAGTAACAAGGCCTTGCTCAATGTGGAGTTCTTGAAGCCCTCAAACAATTATCAGTTGGAATTCAAGATTCTACTACCTCAGTTCCCAATAGTGGGAACATTAATTCCAATGGTCTTCAACAACCACTTCCTCATGAAGGCTTTCTTCATGACAATTCGGTCGATCTCGAAGTTTCATCTTCAGATGAGTGCCACAAGAACCCTCTGTGTGGTCAGAAGACCAAGGAGCAAGATATCTCATATTTTGTTGTAACCCATTATGGTGGTCCTCCCCATGATGATTAATTTCTCTGCGAAAGTCCTCTTCACAGTAGTGATGCACATTGCCTGGAAAATGCTCCAGTGGACAATGTAGTGCCGAGAAAGCCCTCTTATCTTGAGGCACTTGCAAATGTGAAACCAGTCATGTCTGAAGCTTCATCGCTAGCAAGTGAAATACTTTCTCAATAAGAAGGTTGCCCAGGGTGTAGGTCATTCTCCGAACCACGCCTAATTCATGCATCTTCTTATTTGATCAATGATTTCTCTACCAATCCTGTTGAATCCAATGAAGCAACCAGGAAACACCAACTCTGGTCAAATCAGGTGGAAGAATCTTTATCAAATGATAAAGAAGAAATACTAAATATGAGAAAGAAACTAGCAAAAGTTGAAGTGCCAGTCATGTTTTAGCCTCTGGCTGACTCTCAATATAATATTCTAGAAATGTTGATGGAAGATGAAATTCATGCTATTCATCTCAACATATGGAAAACTCTTTGTCAGTTGAAAAAGAAAGTATTATCTTATGATAAATATGAAAATCATCTTAAGATAATAGAAGGGTTACAGCGTTAGATTGATTTGGCATCTCTATCAGTCTCTCGATATCTGAGGGCTGAAAAGCAGCAGAGAGCCCTTCAACGTTCATGCCTTGGCACACTAAGAAGATTGCATCAGTTAATTTCCAATACCCCATCTGGTATTCGTGTCAGAGGATGGGGTGTTAATGGATCACTGCATTTCACGGTGCTCTCCAGTCATCAAAGCCCGCCGAAAATGGTCTCATGCAATGTTATTGCCCATGGACGGCCACAGTCAATGGTATTTGTTTGTAATCAAAATCTTTCCCAAGAACATGCTTCAACTAGTTCCTCTCAAAATCAAGAATACAGAGAACAATTTTTCAAATTACTCTTACATCAAGCAAACGAGAATTTTGAAAATGCCTCTCGTTTGGAGAAAGCATGTCACCAGGTGATAGAAGTGTCGAAAATCATCCAACGATCTTTTGAACCGGGTGATAAAAGGGGATACAGGTTAATGCATCCAGCTAATTTCCGAAATAAGGTTCACAAGATCAGGAGAGATTTTAAGAAAGTCTCAGACATAGCATGTCAAGAGCCACCCCAGCTTGCCAGACTGAGGACTCTTCTAAACCAACCCTCAGAATCAACAAATAGGTTCCGAGGAGTTGAGCGGGAATAGCAGGAACAACCCCAATCCACTGGAATGGGGACTTTTTCAAATCATCAATCCCCTCCTCAGAGAACGTCGGTCTTTTCTCGATTGGGGAAGAAACCTCTAGAGGAACGAAGAGCCAAATTATCAGGAGATTCCCTCCAAATTATGGTTCATCAAGAAGTTCTTGAGGGATTGAATCAACAAAAGGAAATGTCTCATCAAAGACATGGAAGAATACAATATCACAGAAATGCTGATAGAAGGGATGCGATGAGTTATGCATCGATTAATGTCATCAATTCCATTTTTTCTGATACACCAGATGAGGCTCACTCAGGGGACTCAGATAAGAGGTTCCTGCTCAAAAAGATGTACGCACCGACACAAATGAAGAAGGTGTGTGTACACGAAGTCAAAGGATTACTCAGAATATAAGTAATCCTTCAAGTAACCCACTTCCCCCTCTCCAAAAGGATCCAACAAAGGGAAGGGAAAGAACCAGGTTACATATACTTCCTCTGGAGAAGGTCAATCGCTCTCACTAGAGCAGAGGTTTGCACAAAAGGAGGAAGAAATGAAGGAATTAAGAAGGTTGAATGCAGAACTACTTCAGAGTAGTCTTCTTCTTAAGCATGCTAGAGTCAGTCAGCCAAATAAATTTGTTGCAGCTACTGAGATGGATCAAGAATATCCTCCTCTATCAGTACACCCTCACAGGTATAATCCTATGGGTCAAGTGCAACAACAGTTGTCAGTGCTACCATTAGTTGCAGCGCCAATCGCCACATCTGTCCAAGCTCCAGTCATTGCACTTATCCAAGTCCAAGTTCAACCTGATGTTTCTCAAACGTTAATAACTACTATTGAGTCATTAACTTCTCGGTTAGAAACTATGGAAGGGAAAAGTGTGCAAGTTCAACCAGAAAAGAAAGTTTACCCTGAATGGGTAGATTCAATTTCTCCTCCATCTGGTTTTGGGAACCCGGTATTCCCTATTTTCAATGGATCAGGCGATCCTGAAAAACATTTGATGCATTACGTGTCTTGTTGTGATCCTATGATGGAAACTTCAGATCAGCAAGAAGCAGTGAAACTTAGATGCTTCATGAGAACCTTGCAAGGACCATATTTTGTTTGGTATAAAAGCTTGCAATCCCGGTCAATTACTAGATGGGAGGATCTTCGCCAAAAATTACTCCTTCAGTTCAGCTCAACTTTGCCAAAGACAACAGTTTTCGATCATACAAACTGTAAGAAAAGGGAGAATGAAAGAGTCTCTGATTTCATTGCTCGATGGAAGGGATTAACATATTCCTTGAGTTTAGCACTCCCTCAAGAAGAATTGATGCCAATCTGTTTGGAAAATCTGCGTGAAGAATTACGCACGCCATTAATCCCTGTGAAATACACAGGAGGGTTTCGAGACCTTACTTCAATCGCTCAGCAGATTGAAGATTCCCTTATATAAGCTAAGGATAAATCTCGTGTAATTCCATAAGCTCCAGGAAGGTGAATGGGTAAAGTAGAAACTGCTATAGTTATGCTTAAAAAAGAACCTGTACCTATTTCTACCTCAAAACCTTCATCTTCTTGAAGGGCTCCACCTTCTGGGTGCCAACAAAAAAGGCCTTTTCGTCCAAATGATCAAAAAGATCAAAGACAAAAACAATTTCAGGATTTTAAGAGAAAAACATACTCTTTACGAAATGAACAAGTTCCTGTTTATTTCATTTCAGCTCTGGAAAACAATTTGGTTCAATTGCCAATACCCAAGAGTTCAAACAAGAAAGGAGATGAAGACCGTCATAATTATTGCCCTTTTCATCAAATGTTGGGGCATCCCATCCAGGAGTGTTTTGTCTTCCAAGACCTCCTGCAAAAGATGGTCGACTCGGGACAGGTCACATTGATAGGCTCCTCAGCCCAGGTAGAATGTGTCACTGCTACAGTTCCAGAGGAGGAAGATGAATGGCAGGAAGTCAAAAGCAAAAATGCACAAAAATATGATGATTGGATGGTCCAAAAGACAATCAATCGAACTCATGCTATTTTGATAACACAATTAATGAAACCAATTATGTCTTCTGTCATGAATGTTGCGGCAAAACCCTCTTCGTCAGAGGGAATGTACTCAAAGAAATGGCATGATTCAAAGAAAGAAAAAGAATCAGAAAAGGATGAGTATGTGTCAAAGCCTAAGTTGCCTTTGACTTTGGTGGACATCATGCCATCTACTTCAAAGCCACGGGCACCGCCCCACCAAATGGCATAGCCTGAACAGGCTAATTAGGCAGAGTCTTAATCAGAAAAAGTGTTAATCTTTGGTTCTGTTAATATGATTCTATTAATAGATCCATATGCCAGTCGCAGTTTCGGTTTCAATGAGCCTGAATTCCCTGTATAAAACAGAGGAATCATAGGACGTTCCAGGGGCTCAGGATACAGGGGAAGACATGGATCTTTCAGAAGCCCCTATTCCAATTCTACCCCTGTTAGAACTGTGTATGCAGCAGAAACTCGTGGTAGAGCCCTTCAGCGAGCTCAGCAAGAACAAGCAAGTTCTTCTACCAATAGCAAATTCAGTCTTGGCACAGTTATTTTTGAAGACTGGTTGAAGGTTCCATCTTCTTCCTCTCAGCAAGTAAATGGATCTAATCGGTCTAATCTTCCAAAACCAGGAATATTTCCAACTCCTATCCCAATACAAGATGCATTAACTTCCAAAGCATCTACTTCCAAAGTACCTTCTAAACCACATATTCATGTTGGGAAACACAGACCTCTAGATCAAAAGTATGATATATTGAAACACTTGTCCCAAGTACCAGCCAAGTTATCAATTCTAGATGCTTTGAATCTATCAAAAGATCTTCGGGAAGCACTCATCGAGGCTTTGTCAAGTCCTCAGGAGTTTGAAACTGAAATTGCTGCAGCTGAAGTCTATCACATAGAGAATAATCCTGCAGAATGCCATGCAATAATATATTTTACTGATAAAGATGAAGATGATGTTGTACATGGGCATATCAGACCTTTGTATTTATCTGTAAAGGTCAATGGTGTAGACGTCCGAAGAGCATTCATTGACAATGGTTCAGGAGTCAACCTCATGCCCATTCGTACACTTCGTCGATTTGGCCTCACGGAATCTGATTTATCTCCTTCTACCATGATGTTAAAAGGATATGATAAAAATGAACAAGAACCACTGGGTGAAGTTACACTTAGAACTTAGTTTGGAGATCTGGTATCCAATTCAGATTTCATGATTGTTGATCAAGACTCAGCTTTCAATGTCTTGCTTGGATGTCCCTGGCTACATCAGCATGTGACTATCCCTTCATCATACCATCGATGTCTCAAATATTGTTTTGGTGGTCATGTTTGGACATTGTATAGTGATAATTCCCCGTTCAAGACTTGTGAGTCTTAATACATTGAGGCAGAATTATATCACATGAAGCAAAGGGAGAAATCCATAACAAAAGAGATTACCTAAGTTAATGCTCCATATGGTTTGGAAAAAATTCCAGTAAATCCATTTACACATGTGAGTACATATTATCTATTGCATATCAGTCAAATTGACAAGATAGACTCAAATCAAAATACTCTTATGGAAAGATCCATAATGTTAATTACGGCAATCGAGCCAGACAACATGGGAGAAATTGGTAATCTACCAAGCATTGATGAAAGTACAAATGGTGACGTCTTCATTTCATCTGCTGAAATTCAACAAGTCTATGCTTCACCAATTAGGCCAGAAGAAGTTATAGCAACATCGGAGGTTAACAATGATGTCGATTCTCAATCCATCATCTCCTCTTTATTACCCAAAGAAGGCCCTTCATCATCAATCGGGTCGGAAATGGAAGCTTCTTCTTCAAGATATGCAAATTTTGACATTTCTTCAGATCATGAGATTTATACTTTATCATATACTATGCAAGTAGAAAAGGAAGAAATAACACATGATGAAGAATAAGAGGAAGATTTCAGAGATGCTCCTCCAACATTTGAAGAGGGTATCTCTACCACTGTGGATGAACTCAGAGAAATAAATCTGTGTACAAAAGAAGATCAACGCCCCACTTTAATCAGTGCGGCCGTGACTCTTGAAGAGAAAGAGAAGTAGATTTCTTTTCTAAAGAAAAATATAGATATATTTTCTTGGAAATATACAGAAATTCTCGGTCTTGATATTGATTTTGCTACTCATCATTTGGGTTTACCAAAAGAACATCGATGATTTAAGCAAGCAGCGAGAAGAACACACCCAACTTATGCTTCCAAAATTGAAGCTGAAGTGGATAATGTTATCAAATCTAACTTATTCAGAGAAGTTCAATATCCCAAATGGCTGGCTAATATTGTCCCTGTAATGAAAAAGAATGGAAAAGTTAGAGTTTGTATCGATTTCATAGATCTTAATCAGCATTGTCCTAAGGATGATTTCCCAGTTCCAATTACAGAACTTATAATTGATGCAACAGCTGGATATGAAGCTCTTTCCTTCATGGATGGATATTCTAGATATAATCAGATCCAAATGGCCCCAGAAGATGAGGAATCAACAGCCTTCAGAGCCCCTCAGGGTGTGTTTTGATACCAGGTAATTCCCTTTGGCTTAAAGAATGCAGGTGCAACATATCAGCGCGCCATGCATCGTATCTTCAAACCCTTATTAGGGATGTTTGTTGAATGCTATGTAGACGATTTGGTGGTTAAATCAAAACAACATTCTAATCACTTGTCTGATTTGGAAGTTATATTTTGTAAGCTTCGACAACATAATTTGAATATGAACCCCTTAAAATGTGCTTTTGGGGTAACCTCATGAAAATTTCTCAGCTTTTTTGTACGCCATCATGGTATTGAAGTAGATCCTGAGAAGTCCATGTCAATCCTTGGCAAAAGTTTACCCTTTACCAAATTGATGAAGAAGGGAGTCACTTACCAGTGGACTGATGAATGTCAAGAAGCATTCGATATTCTCAATAAATACCTCTTGAGTCCACCGGTACTTATACTACCTGTTGAAGGAAGACCACTTATCCTCTACGTAAGATCTCTAGAGAGATCATTGGGTTCCTTTCTTGCTCAAAAGAATGATGCTGGGAATAAAAAAAGCCTCTACTATCTCAGTTAAACCATGATTGAAGTAGAAACCCGGTATTCAATTATTGAAAAGTGCTGCCTGGCATTAATCTTTGCAGTTCAGAAGTAGAGACACTACCTGCAACATCACGAGGTCCAATTGGTATCTCGCAATAACCCGCTCAAATTTATCCTAAGTCGTTCAATGCTTACAGGACGTCTAGCAAGGTGGGTAGTTATTTTACAGCAATTTGACATTCAGTATGTGTCTCAAAAGGCGATAAAGGGCCAAGCTCTGGATAATTTCCTGGCTGAACACCCTTCAGTGGAAGACACGTTTTCAGATATTGAACTCCCTGATGAGGAAGTCTTCTCTATTCAAGAAAGTACTCAGGCATGGGAAATGTATTTTGAAGGTGCTTCCAAAAGTCCAACAGGGAGGAAAATGGAAAATCCTAAATTCAACAAAGTTGGCTTAGGAATTGTGCTCATTTCTCCAGAAAAGGCAGTGTTACCTTATTCCTTCTTATTGTGGAAAGGTGGTACCAATAATGAAGCAGAATACCAATCTCTCATCGTAGGTTTGTAATTAGCACTTCAAGCACAAGTGAATCACTTAAAGGTAAAAGGTGATTCCGACCTGGTAATCAAACAAGTCAATGGGGATTATGCCATCAGAAAAGAATAACTAGTCCCTTTTTATGATTACGCTAGAGAGTTAATGGCAGAATTCCCTTTGGAACCGACATTTTCTTATGTCCCAAGATCACAAAATGCTCAAGCTGATGCATTGGCTAATATAGCCACAGCTCTGGCAGATCCAAATCGGGACGAGACAACCATCTGTATTGCCCACCGTCATGCAATTTCACCTTATGTTCGAATCAGAATAGAGGAAATTAATGAAATTTGTCCCATCCTTGAACCGTATGTTCATACTACAGGATGGATGTCACCTATTAGGGAATACCTTCAAAATTGAACACTTCCACCTGATAGAGCTGAGAAAGAACAAATAAGGCGATGTGTGGTTAATTTTACTCTTTATGATAGCCCATATCACCTAGATAAAATTCTCTACAAACGTGGTTTTGATGGATTTCTCTTTAGATGCATTGATGGTGAAGATAAAATGGCTGTCATGAAAGAAGTGCATGCATGAGTCTGTGGTGCCCACCAGTCTGGACATAGATTGTCTGATCAAATTCGAAGGCTTGGACACTTTTGGACTTCAATGAAACGAGATTGTATTGATTTCACAAATAAGTGTCATTCATGCCAAGTATATGCCAACTTCATTCATTAACCTCCAGAGTTTCTTCATACAGCTAAATACTCATGGCCATTTGCCACATGGGGAATGAATGTGGTGGGACCTTACCCTTCGGCTACGGCCAAGCAGTTTAAGTACATTCTTACTGCTACTGACTTCTTTTCCAAATGGGCAGAGTCAATAACTCTCAAAGAAGTCAGTTCTAAATGCATTGTTAGCTTCATCAAGTCTAACAACATTACCAGATTTGGTGTCCCTCATACCATATTGATGGACAATGGCACCAACTTCTATTCATCCGAGATGAAGAAATTGTATCAAGAATACAACATCAAATCTATCCATTCATCTCTGTATCATGCAGCGACCAATGGCCAGATAGAAGCCTTTAACAAGACTCTTTCAAATATACTACAAAAGATGGTGGATAAAGATAAAAGGTCATGGCCTGATAAACTCTTTTATGCTTTATGGTCTTATCGGACTACCACCCGCACTGCAACTCGGTATACTTCATATTCATTGGTATATGGAACGGAAGCCATCTTTCCCATTGAAGTTCAACTACCCTCGCTCAGAGTAACCATTTGCGATCAGTCATCTACATATGAGCAATCTCAAAAGCGATTTAATGAATTGGAATGGTTAGATGAGAAAAGATTGTGCACTTTGCACCACATGGAAATCTATCAGAATCGAATAACACGAGATTTTAACAAAAAAGTTCATCTTCATTCATTCACTTAGGGAGAATTGGTATTAGTTCTCAGAACTCCAATGATACCAGGAAAGAAACCTCCCAAGCTTGAGCCAAAATGGGAAGGACCTTATTCAATACATATGGTCTACTCTAATGGAGCTTATTCATTAATCTCGATGGATGGAGAACTCATCAATACTCCAACCAATGCCAGATTTTTGAAGAAGTATTTTGTATAAACTGCAAAGTACCTCATATATCCCTGCAACATTACACTAAACTATGTAGCACCAGTTCGTCCTTGCTATATGACATTAAACTATACAGTAATGGTCCTGTATGTCCTTAAACTGCAACTTCATCCCACACGATGCTAAACTGTGAAAAAGTTACCCAAATGGTCATGTATGACCTTAAACTGCAACTAGGTCCTGTATGACCTTAAACTGCATCATCAATGGTCCATGCATATGACCTTAAACTATTCGCAAGTCCCTTACGTCCATCAAGATGTTAAACTGTGACGTCCTAACTACATGACGCTAAACTGTAAAAAGTCCCTTATGTCCGGAAAGACGTTAAACTACATAATCATCAACGGTCCAGTATTACCTTAAACTACACCACCGTCCAACATGACATTAAACAACACCATCCACGGTCCATGCACATGACCTTAAACTATTCTCACTTTCGTCCAACATGATGCTAAACTGTATCGTCCCTTTTTCGTCCAACATGACGTTAAACTTTGAAAAAAATCCCCAATGCGTCCAACATGACGTTAAATGGTGTACTCTTTTGTCCTCACTGCATGATATTAAACTGCACAGTCCCCCTTTCGTCCAACATGACGTTAAATTCTATTGTCCCCATCGTCCTAACTACATGACGCTAAACTATACAGAAAGTCTGTGATACGTCCTACATGACATTAAACTGTACTTTTATCCCTGCTACATGACACTAAACTGTGCAGCACCAATAGTCATAACTGCAAGACTTTAAACTGCATAGTCCCTTCATACGTCCTACATAATGTTAAACTTTGTATTGTTAAGTTTGTTGCTACCTCTTGTTTCTCACACCGAGTGTGACTCAAATGAGCTTAGAGCAAACCTCAACCATAACACTCTCTATGGGCTACCAACCATGTGTAAGTCCCAACATCATTTTTTTTAGGTCGTTGTCCCCAAGAACAACTTAATCATTAATTCATTCTTTAATTTACCTACACGAATTTGATCCTTGCCTTCTAGGCTGGGTATGTGGGCAACCTCCCATGGTTCAAGACCAAAACCAATATCTTCACATCATTTCACCTCCATCTCATATGATGTAAATTCGTGAAACTGCCCTTAGAATCAATATCTTTACATTGGTTCACTTTCGTCCTTGTTATACGACGTTAAACTATACAACACTTTTGTCCAGTATGACAATAAACTACAAATTTCTTTGATACCCTCACCTGAGATGGAACCATTATTTTCATTGATTTTTCAATCATGTTTCATTTCAAAGACTACGTGCATACATGGAAATGCCCGAACCCTTTATCTTGGGTTAAACCATCATTGCACTAAAGTCCCCTTTCACCCTTCACATGTACGAACCAAATTTTTACAGAGGGTATTTCTAGAACTACGTGGGATTGATTCCCATCCTTATGGGATACGTAGGAACGTTCGAGTGTCCCTCGAATCCAGCCCCAAGTCTTTGGGCCTAACCCCAAATTCCATTTTCAGTCCCTTGGCTGAAAAGTCCCCAAGAAAACACACACTGTGTATTTCATACAATGGTCCAAGCTCTATGACCCTAAACTATGATATCTAATCCTTTTGTCCCACACGACGTTAAACTGTAGTTTAAGAACTACGTATGGCTTGATTCTCATCCTTATGGGATACGTAGTGAAGTCCAACATTTCTATTCAGGACCCAACCACAACATGATTAATGGTTAGAATTGATCTGTGTATCTCTGTATACATTGAACAATATCCATCTTTATGTGTCATAATCCTAACCTTAAATATTTTTAGATCCTCATAACCCTTTTTCATGACTTATAGTCACAAAAATGTCAAACTTCTGAGAGTTATTTTGCCTGACTATGCAGCACATTCCTATAGGCGTCCTTGCATAAACAGTCTACATAACAGACTTGTTAGCCAAAAGATACTATTATTTGACTATACAGCCAATGCCCATAGGTGGCCTTGCATAATTCAACCCCCTAACAGGTTTGTCGGATAGTGGTAACTTCATTCTTGGGAAGAATTCCACTTTTTTCCTTATTTGTCTTTAATGACAGTATGTAGGGATCCGCAAAAAAATATCCATCCTTAACATATTTTTCCCCTATCATTTTTCATGATCTGAAAGTGTTCAAGTCTATGGCTTATATTCTCCTTCCCTACGTTTGGGTCAGACCTTCGTAGGAGTGATATTCATCCAGTTCTTAGATAATCTTGTATGGAAATATCTTCTCCATATTCAAGTACCACTTTCCATATAGCAAACTCTATGTTTTGGAAGATTTGAATCTCCATAAAGTTTCACTGGCTTTTAGCACTAGTAAAGTAAATTTCTGATAGTTTTTTTTCCTGACTATGCAGCACGTGCCCATAGGTGGCCTTGCATAAACAGTCTACATAACAGACTTTTTATCCAAAAGATACTATTTTATATAACTATGCAGCCAATGCCCTTAGGTGTCCTTGCATAATTCAACCCCCTAACGGGTTTGTTAAATAATGGTAACTTCATTCTTGGAAACTACTTCTTCTAATTCCTTTTAGCTCTTTTTCATATCATTTCTCAAATTCTAATATTCTTAAGTCATAGCTTACATATTTTCCCTTATACTTGAGTATGGTAATATGTTTTCAGATGAATTTTCAAGGAATTGAGTCAATTCTAATCCATTTCGGTCAAAGATATTTCGACCTTAAACATTATCCTTTTTATTTCCGACGTGCATGACTTTAAACTGCCCACAAAAGACAGGGGAACTCTAAATAAAAGTCAACTTCCTAGCTCACTAAACATAAATTTTGTATGATTTAGGTAACATTGAGCAATTAAAAGGATTGATGTTTGTAGGGTTATTTACATTAATCCTAGTAAAAAATCAAACTATGCTTACTATGCCCATTGGCTTAGGTAAAATCTAAAGCATGTAGAAAAAGAGAATGCAGGTACAAATGAGTGAAGGTGAATGTGTTTTTCATTGATGCACAAGAGTTATAAGGACATCCACAGGCTGGAGTCTCTTCTCTTTTTCAAGAATTACAAGAGGCTTTCAACATAACTCTTCATTTGATTTACGGAATCCCGAGATTCATCAGCAACCACTTGGAATTCATTCATTCAACTAGATACCATAAGAGATGCAGTGATACCAGCTCCTCTTGGAACAATTGTAAAAGAATGTTCTTGAGTGTGGTTTGAGAAATTTTTCTGCTGATCAAACAGTGACTCTGTTTCTGTCCAAGAGACTTGGAAGATGGATACATGGATTTGAGAATAGAGTATTGGAAGTAAAGAGCCATTTGGAGAGAGTACTCTTTTCAGATAATGCTCTAATACCATGTTTGTCTTCTCTCCACCAATCGGCAGTGGAAAACATTTCAGCCCATGGGTTTTCCATTTTCATATCTGCAAGGAAATGACATGGAGGAAGAATTTGAATGTTCACACCATTGTTGTTTCTATTAATGCACGGCATAACCGAAATGAAGGAGTAGCTGTGCAGCTACATTTCAGGTGTAAATTTCTTTGAATCTGGAATGGCGACTTCTCGTAGATGACCATAGCCATACAAAGATAGATAAGTGGCATGTGGGAAGTCACGATGATATTTCTTCAGATACTTAGCCAAATCTGGAAGAGTGCTATCTTTGACAGTATAATAATCATGGCCAATGATGTTCATCATATCATCTATCCGCTTCCTAGCCAGTTCATCAACTATTCTGGGTTTAAGAGCCATTGATTCTACACAAAATTTGAATAAATTAAATTCTTAAATGGATTGATTTTTCATAAACATTGTGAAGAAATCCGAAAAAATGGAAAAGGCACTAAGGCGCGCAAGTCTAAACTTGGCGCACAAGTGTTATTTTTCGGCGCTAGTTTTTACCGCGCAAGTCTAAACTGCGCAAGTATAGATACCAAGACAGCAGCGTGATGGCAAGGAAACAACGGAAAGAAGAGACTGACGTGACGAAGGAAACTTGCGCCACGAGAGCTCGAGAATTCGGAAGTAGATATTATGCACAGTCAAGGATCATATATTTATAGGCTAGGCAGCCAATCTGCACGCCATAATTAGTGAGCCCAGGCCCTGCATGATGCGCACTTGTGCGCCGCCCTCTGCGCTATCAAGACTTGCGCGCCACCTTTCCTTTGGATGTCTTCGATTTCCTCAGAGTCAAATCCTCATTTCTTTCGGATTCAACTCTGAGGGGGGACTTTTGTTGACGCTCCTTTTTTGTCACGGAGTCCAAAGGAATGTAAAGGGAAATGATTTAGCACACATTGATCCATCCTTTGAAGAAAATATCAAAAATCGGCAAAGGGATAAACAAGGAGAAGATTGCCCATAAGTCGCGCTAGTTTCCTCATAGTCGCGCAAGTGGACTTGCGCGACCTATGTGATAACCGCCCGAGGTCTTCTCCCTGCCTATAAATAGACCCTGTGGGGCCCCCATTCAGGGAGGAATTTTCTAGAAACTCAGATTTGAGCTCCCGGTGCACTAGTCTCTTCTCAAAGCTTCTGGAACACTTCTATGGTAATTTCTTACCTAGAACAGATGATCTAAAAAGGGGGAGGAAGGCCTAAGTGTTGAAACTCATCAACACTTGCGCGCCTAGGTGACCAGCCCTTAAGGGAAATGGCCACACTTGCGCGCAGCCTTACTCCTTCAATAGAACCTGCGCACCCCTCTACTGGAATAACCTCATGAGAATTATAAAGGCCTTAAACAAAGGTCGCTCAAGTATTACCCTGCTAGTTGAACACCGCGCAAGTACCAAACGTGTCGAGTAGGTATACCTGCGCGACAAAGACTTGCGCGCCCATGCAGTACCTGCGCGCCTGTCAGGACTTGCGCACCCCTGCCTTTTTGGATGCCTTTCTTGACCATTTCACCCATCTTAAGCCATTACACATTTTCTATTCAAGATTCAGTCTTGAAGACACTCTTCAAAGCCATTTATGGCATGATTTCTTAATTTTACTTCTCTATCTGAAAGGAATTCTATGGAATATCTCTCAAAACATAGTGATTTACACATCTTTATGTCACTAAAGATTGAGATTTCATTCATTTAACCTCATCCTTTAAAATGAGAGAGTCCTTAACCTGGGTCTCCTTTTCAGGAATAATCCCCAGTCATAAATCCCCTAACCTGGTCTTCCTTTTCAGGAGTAAGCCCTAGTCTCAAGTTTGGGCATCCTCCTTAAGAGTAAGCCCCAGTCATAATTCTTAACTTGGGAATCTTCCTTAGGAGTAAGCCCCAATTCTCAAAGTTCCCAAATCTGGGAATCCTCTTTAGGAGTAAGCCCCAATCCCCTAATTTGGGCATCCTCCTCAGGAGTAAGCCCCAAACCTTAATCCTTGACCTGGGCCTCCTTTTCAAGAGTAAGCCCTAGTCTTAATTTCTCTTAACCAGTCCTAATTTACCTTTGATCTGGGATTCCTTTTCAGGAGTAAAACCCAATCATAAGTCTTCTCCTAATTTGGGCCTCCTTTTCAGGAGTAAGCCCCAAGTTAGAGTATTTATAATCTTCATGAAGCACATATACCTTTATGGACATTGTTCCGGGATTTCTTCTCTGAAGTTAATCCTAATCTTCATCTATTTTGGGCAGTCATACATACATAAGTCCCACATCATTTCCTATGATTGCATCTTTCATGACCCAATTGTCTAAATTTTACCAATACCTCTTGTTTCTCACACCGATCATGACTCACATGAGCTTAGAGTGTAAAAGTGATTATGACATTCTTCTTTGAGCCATCAATCATAAACATCATACTCCCTTTCTCGAACTACATGGGTTCTGATTCCTTTTCTAAACAAAGGATACGTAGGTAGCCCGTCTACGGGTTCGATCCCAACTCTAAAATAATCCATGTCCTTCTAAATGACAATAAACTTCAAGTGCCCCACTGAGTGGGTTTAAAACCAGTATGGTTATCATAATGATCAAGAGAAATCTATATAAATGTGTCGAAGGGTACCATTGAACAAGAATCTCTAATAAATACAGATGATTCTCTATCGATGAAGAACCTCGAATACATATAAAAGATTATCTAAATTTCCTATATATTTGATCATTGATTGTTAGATCTGAAGGAAAGCTCATTTTATACTTGGTAATGTAATAAGGATTCACGAACATAACTTAAATCTATAAAGAGAGTCTCAGAGTAGAGAATAATTCCCATCAAATATTTGTGATGAGTCCAACCTCCCATCCTCTCGACCAATGCAAATTCCTAAGCCTCATCAGTCCACAAACTAATGAGCACCTACCTTTGGAAAGTAGGTCCGAATGGAAGTGGAATCATTGGATGTTTCCGATTCTACGAACAAACCCATTAGAAACCGATCAGAACGTTTGAACCTCCCATCAAGGTGGTCATCCTCGAATTCTGAGGGAAACAATAAATTTTTGGTATTTTCTGATAACTTCCAATTTTTGATGAATAGTGAAAATTACTAAATTTTAATTAAAAAAAACTTTTTTAATCAAAATAATTAATATTGATAAATTATGAATTTGAGTGTTTTTAAAGTATATTTATAATATCTTTTTACCATTTATTCTAATTGTGGTCATAGGATTAATTTCACTTTGAAATTGGACATAAACAATTGTCAATATTTTGATAGATATTGTTTCTTAAAAACACACTATTTGTTTTGACAACGAGAATAATTTTTAAATTAATTACTGAAATTTTTTGTGTTTATAATTTGGTAAAATGGATTCCATATTTTGAATCAAAAGGTCCAAATTATGTAATTAAGACTCTTTTTTTGGACATTATGAATAGTAACGAAGACAATTATCTTTAATTATCATGATTAATTAGTAATCGGGTAGTTTAGGGTAATGAAATAATATAATAATAATATAAAATGATCCCAAAATGTGTCCTGATGTTATTTTGTGTGTCATGTCCGACCATGGGATTCCTTGTACCAACTTAGGGACCCCATGGAATCACTTTTCTGTGATAGTGACATTTTATCATTTTATTTTTTAAAGAAAGGAAAATATAACAAAAGTATATAAGAGCTAAGTAAAACAATTTTAATTTTGTCTAAATATATAATATCTTAGAATATAAATAGTAATTGTAAAGATAAAAATATTTCCTACATAATGGTATTTTTATTTAATTTTTAGACATTAAATAAATAAAATTATTTATGACACCATGATGATGTAGTGATTACCTCATTAATGAACGATTTAAATAAATTAAAACGATAAGGTAAACTCTAAGACATAAACTTGTCTAAAGCCTATTGGATGGGTGTATTTCTAACCCTTATCACCTTATCCTCAAAATATATTATTGTGGGACCTTTAAAATACGAAAATCATTTCATAATAAAGTAACATTTCAATCTTTCCAAAAGTGCCCTTCCTCTCCTCCTATAAAAGGCCCCCAACTCTACCACCTTATTCACACCATAAAATCTATTTTTCTCGGACAAACTCTTCCCAAATACTATCTCAACTTCCCTCTATTACTCCTATAATCTTCAATTTGGTCAGAAGTCTTCCCAAGCAATCCTTTGGCTCAAATCAAAAAGAGTTACCCGATTTTAAGGTAATGTCTTCTCTTATGTTCTTTTGTTTTATTTTGCTTCTCCAACCCCTTAAACCCTTTTTATTCCATTATTTTGTAACAAAACCAGTATATTAAATATACTAGGTTATTTTTATGAGAATTATTTTCTTTACACTTACACACACCCCCGTATAATGGTTAAAGACCATACTGTTTCTGTGGGTGGTGAATTACTGCCTCACGAAACGATGATTGTTCAATCTTCTTTTAACACCTTTCACGGTGGTCATTAAGATGTCACTATATTTATATATTATGTATATTATGTTTATATTTTCCTCATTCTTCTATATTTTTCATTTATGGAATACCTTTATGGTTTCCATTATGGGTAAACACGATAATTTCATTTTAGGAAGTGCCGACTACCGCCCCCTCAATCTGATTTGAATCGTTAAAGACATATGTGGAACATACAAAGGAAGGGATTAAATGATATTATATATCATATTGGAATTATAATATACCTTTATATCATTGTTATTTCATTCCATTAAATATTAAATAGAAATGAAATTAGCGTTCATGCGTACGTACGGCTTACCGTCTCCATGAACAGTGTATTTCATTTCTTACCCCTAAATGTTTTGTAATATTATAAATGCATGTATATACTGGATATATATGATATATATGATACATATATCATGAATACAATTCTGGAGATGATGGATATTTTACCACATGAACAAATTGTAATTATAAGAATTATATTGTTGACTCAAGTACCAAAGATCGACAAAACGACCGTTATTAACTTAGTTGACTACATAATGTTCATAACAAGGTAATAAGTGATATATAAAGAATAATGAACTTGAAAAAGGTTCTTAAGAAATTATAGATAAATTCTAGTATGTTATTCAGGAGATTAAATAATGATTGAGTCAATTCAGACACAAGGTAAGGGTTAATTCTACAACCTCTTCATTATTCAAGGTTGTTCATATGTAATTATCTACTTGGACATCTTTATCATCCACATCCATGTTTCTTAAAAATGTCTTTCAAAACAATTTTACTATTTATTACACAATGGGTTAATGTCATTTATACCCATATTTGACCTTATATGTTTTTTAAAGGAATCCTTCCGTAATTTTCCAAACAATGTACTTTAAGACATTTCTGAAAAAAATAAGGTAAGAATGTTTTTTTAACTTATACGGCTGGTGAGGCTATTTTCCACCATTATAAAATTGTGTAAGCTTCCATTACAAGATTATAAGAATATTTTCAAAGTAAATGTTTTCTCATACAATTATGTGACTTTTAAATGATTTCAAAAAAGATATTTCTCTCAAATAGTTTTGATTTCATCTTTGTCAACATCCTTTGATGGATTTTAAGATTATTTGAAGTTGATTTATTATGATTCAAAACTTCCATATTTTATTAAAGTTTTTGTGATGTATTTGATTGTGGATGTGTTATTTTTATACCATTAATGGTTTATGAAGAAAGTGTTGAAATTTTGTATGCTAGTTTTAATAAGAATGTTTATGTTATGTTTAAACCTGTTTATATGAGGAATGCATTGGACATAATAAGTTATGGGTGGAGCCCGCTATAGCACCTCGATGCATCGATAGGTCTCATGAGACAAACTGGTGTCTTGGAATGAGGCCTTGAAAAAACTTCTTTGTAGTCTTGGCACGAGGCCTTGGCTACGTGGTTATGATAGTCTGGCATTATGCATTCCATCATAATGAAACAGGTTATTGATATTGCATGTGATTATTCAACTAGTATAATATCAATGTGAATAAGTAAATGGAATTATTTCATTTTATTTTTTCCATATTATGCTGAAATTCAAGTTTAAAAGGATTTTGTTTTAGTTATACATTGAATTAAATGTTTATGTTTATTTATAAAAGTTTCCATTATATTGTTATCCTTACTAAGAATTTGAGCTCACCCCTTTCAATGTTTTGATTATTACCAGGATGTGATGAAGTATTTTATGAATGACCTGCAGGGATAATATGAGGGGATATAAAGACAAGATGTCGCTATAGTTTTTTTTCACTTTATGATGTAATATAATACTTATAAATATATCTATTGTTTCTGAAGCTATTAAACTAATCGGTCTTTTGAGACTTGATCTTTTGTGATCATGCCGATGTTATGTAATAATGCACTGAATCTGGGTAACTGGGGTTGGGGTGTTACACAATCTCTCCAACGTGAAACAATTGGAAATATGAATCCCTTATCAAAAAACTCATGTAGTTTTTTATTAAACATTACTAAATCCATAATGGGTATTCTATAGTGAGTCTCAGATATATGTTTCATGACTAGGATAAGTTTAATATAAAACTAATCATCGTGATCAGGTAAATGTCTACGTAGTTCTTCAGGAAACACGTCAATATATTCATTTTTAATAAGAACATATTATATCATAAGGTTATTGTTCCCATCCATTGTTTGTGTCTGCTTATATTCAATCAATATTTCATTAAGGGTAGAAACTTGGGGTAGATATAAGCATGATTATGATGATGAATTCTATGTTCTAAAGATAAGGAATTCCGCATATTTGTTACAAATAATTATCTCAGTATCTTATAAATAAAAATTTACATCATACATTGAAATTAAATCCATACCAAGGATGATATCAAATACCACCATAGATATAATAATTAAATTTTTGAATAGGGTATGTGGATCCATAATAATGGGGATTTAATGACATATCATAAATGTAATAGTACTTCCTGTATGTGTTTTGATTGATAACTCCCTTCTTAGTGTGACAAAGAAATATTTCATTTTCTCAAAAAATGGATGATATAATAGAGTGTGAGGATAAATAATTGAATAAACATTGGATAACTTTATATTTATTATCAAATTACCTTCCACCTCATCTCAAAGAACTTAAACTCCCATTTTTTTAATTACATAATATTTTCACTCTCACCTTGGCCTCTTACATGGTAAGTTCCCTTGATGTTTGGGGAATTGGTTTTCATAGTGCCCCATATATTTATAGTAAAATAATTATTCTTTCATGGAATATAATTTACCCGTAAATTACTATGTATAACAGTCTTTCTCTCTGCACTTGAAGAAAATTAACATTCTCTTCAAAAATATACCAGGGTTTTTCGTTCCAAAAGTATCAAATGTTGGAAATATACCACATATAATCTTCCCCTTATCCATTTTTTGATTCAGGACATTACCATTCATCCATTTATTATATTTTTTTCATTTTAATTAGTATAACTTAGAGAATTATTTCCCTATATTTATTTCAAAAGATATCATATCCATATATTATGGGATTTTTTTGGAGACTACTGACCTTTGAAAGATTTTCTTTATCCCATAAAAGAAATGGTTATCTTACTCTTTGGATTATGTACATATTATGCAACTTTATTTGATAAACTCGTAAAGTTGGATTGATACTTAGAATCATTTTACACTTCCTTTAGTCTTAGACTCATGAATTATATCTCCATATATGCTCATTTCTCATGAAGAAAATAATTTTCAAAGATAACCACCTTAAAATAATTCTATTTCATGCTCATTATTGTCTCCTTATATATAGTGTTTTGAATCAATGACCATCATTGATCTGAATCCTCCATGAGATGATAAACTACCATTGAAACCTTCTCTGTTTCATTACTTCTCAAAGTGATAAATATCTTTTCTAAAGAACTAATCCATTGCTTAGCTACTGATGGATTTTTGTTTCCATTGAATGTTAAAGGATGTTTTCCAATAAAATGGTCTAACATTGTTACACCACATTAATGATCAGTAGAATGATCCATACAAGAAATTTTATTGGTCATAACCTGAGTTAGCTACCATGATATAATTATAACATGTTTATATCCAGCTCAAGATCCAGCTTCATTATCTTTACCTGTAAGGAGATCCCTTTACAGAGTATATTTACTGATATGTTTTTCATTACATCCCATATACTAAATTTATAAATAATGGAATACACTAAATTAGATCATAAAATTATATATCATAATGTATAATTCTTAAGCCGGTGAAAAACTTATCAAAAATTAAAAAATTATGCATTTTAATATCACATTCTTAAGATTTGTAACATTAGAAATATCTTTAAATCATAAAATATTATTCAAATATTTTATAATGGTTTGTAAAGATAACTTTAATCAACTAAGGCATATACCTCAAAAATGTCTAGTAATATGTGTAGTTTTAGGGCCACTTATCAAGCACCACTGATGGTTGAGTTAATACCCAATATACCCCTTTTAGAGTTGTTACCACTAAGTGCATCTGGGACACAACCAAATCTATATTTTATTATCTAGGTTGGGATGTATTTTCTAGTAAACCATGAATTATCTACCTTACCAAAACATTATGATATTTCCCTACACTTACAATTATCCCTAGAGTCTGTCACGAGATTATATTCTCAAATTTATATTTTCCTAAATCTAGTTTCCAAGGTATATACTAAACTTGTTCTGATACCAATTATAGAAACCCCAACCCAAGTATCAAAGAGTTAGTGGTTAATTTATTACATTGTAACTATATACTACAAATCGCATACTAAGGGATTTAATAATTTATTAGTCTTGGAAAAAAAATACAAAATTTAATCTCACATTATATTTGAAAATATAAAATACAGTTTCATATATTCTTTGAGAACATTATTTTTCCCTCCAGAATATCCTTTCAAATTAAACATAGAAAAATTCCTGGAATCCTAGAGAAAGGAAACAAAATGAAAGGGTGAGATCAGATGATCAGTAAGAGATTGAGTATAGTGGAAGCTATAATATAAGAAATAAGGCATGAATAAAATGGATAGAATAAAAAATGATCATATAATTCCAAATAAATAATAAAATTATCTTGAAATTTATCCATAGATTACATAACTATTTGAATAATAATATGGTAATTAATAAATAATTTCATAATGATTGGTTTCATAATTTGAGACATCTTAAACTTACCATTGAGGCCCAAATTGAAGACATATTACATATATAGGTAACACATATACAAAAAAACAACATATTTTGTATCAGGAGACCCACATATACATTGAAGGGTTATGTAATTCTTAGACAAAGTCATCAATTAATATGTACAATGCATTCATTGTATGAATAAACAATGCTATTTAATCAATATGCCTTAACAATCAATAAAAACCTATATTAGAAGAACTAATTTATAGAATATCAATACTCTACTGAGTAAAAATGAACATAATCCATATAGAGAAATATGGTGGATGATATCATTAAATTATAACCTCATTAAAGAAAAATATTTATTAAATTATGTTTACATATAAGAAAAATACTTTCAAAATATTACTTGAGTGTTTCATGAAGAAAATACCCTTTTCGTTTTGAAATCACTTATTTAAAATAAAAAATAGTATAAAATTTTATGGAAATATTTTCTTTAGAATGAACCATGGACACTTTTAATGTTATTTTCAGAAAAAATGGTACTCATAATGATGATAAAATTCATTTGGGTGAAGTATGTTAAAATAAATCTTTTATTCGCACCTTTGGTAAAACGTTCCTCACTCAGAAAATGACAGAAATATTAAATCTAAAACATTTTTATAGAGAATAAAACATGGGTAAAAATTAATTTAATTGACCATTTGAGAATATTAAAAACAATTTTGAAAATATGTTAAATAAAATGCCTACATGAAATAAAAATATTACGGATTTAATTGAAAAAAAATATTGGTTTTCCTTTGAAATATTATTTTGGTCTTTTTCAGTTCCAAAAAAGGATAAAATGGAACAAATACTTGAAAAATATATAAATAACTATAAAAGAATAAAATTTATGAGTTAAAAGAAATACATATCATATAAACCCCCAGTGTAAACTTAAACATAAATATTCTTGAATATAAATGCAATTGTGAAATAAACCCTTTCATTAGGTCCAAATTACTTCATAAGTTATTGTAACCTCTTATATAATAAATTTAAATTTATTATAATTATATACCAAAATAATATAAATACTTATAAAATCATATATGATCTACTTAAGATATTTCAACACCTATTTATTAATAAATCCTTGTTAAAAGCATTATTTTTTAGTATTAATTGATTCATTTTTCATGAAAGTTTCATTCAGTATTTTCAGTTCATGCATATTTATCTTAGTTTTGTCGTATAAAAAATTTTAATTATGATATTAATATAATATTTATTAATTATATATAAATACATATATTTAGAATCATTCTTGGAATTTATTCATTAAAAATTAATCACATCGCGTCGTGGAGGGTGTAGTCCACATGTATGCACATGTGACATTATCATTTTTAAATGGGAAGAAGTGTAAGAATGAAAATGATATATTATTTTTAAATAATCATAATTATTTCATAAATATAATATATAAAGATTATATATATCATAATAATCATCTATTAATGGTTTTGATGAAAAACAAAATACACTGCTTTGTAAGGCAGTAGTCTGCACATTCGCACGAATGATGATTTATTTTCTAATTTGATGGATAAGGAGATGAACAACTTTATTACATATAATTAATATCATATTATTGTATGGTATATAATTATTTTATTATATCTTCATGTTTATCCTATAATTTAAGGTGGTATAAAAATAAATAAAACGAAAACACTCGATTAAGAGTTATACCTCTTATTCAGACAACCTCATTTTGCTTACACCATAAGCATTATAAGGTGAGTATTTTGATAAGAAATATAGCTATAGATCATGTTTAGAGATTTTATGATTTTATTGGGTAGTTATTTTATTATATGTAATTCTCTTGAAGTGTGGATATGAGAGAAGAGGTGGTATGTTTTTATAAGTGAGGAATAGGGAACACTTTTAATTTTTCAAAAGATTAAAATTTAATAATTTATTAATTAATAAAAAATTATAGAAAATGAATAATATTATAATATAACATAATATAGAGTCAAAATATGACAATAAAATAGTGTTTTTGATAAGTTTTTAAGTCAATTTACCCTTTACCATTTTACTTTTAACCATTTGAACCAATTTTTAACTGTTACTTTGGTAACTAACTATTTTACTGAAGTTAATACTCATAATAACCAAAAATGAAAGTGGAATCATTAAAAATTTATAAATTATGATTAAAATATGAATTCAATTTCAGCAAATTCAATTTCTATATTTGGTAGAAATTCATTAAAAATAAACCCGAAAAACATGATGAAAACTAGTTTTCAAAAAAACCTTTTAAGTATAAAAATATTATTATGATAAATTAAAGTATAGTGTTTATCATAATGAAATTAATTTAATTATATATAATTAAAATGAATTAATTTAATTTTAAACCAATCCTGAATGGTATGATACTTTTTAAATACTTGAAAATAAATTACAGTTTTTTTAGAAAGTTGTATACTTCACAATTCACATAAAATTAATTTTTTTTGGAAAATCATAAAAATTAACATTAAGATAATATATAAATGATTATTTCGAAAAAAAATTCATTTAATCAAATTAAATTTTTAAAAATTAGGATTTATATTTTATTCATATTCATGAATAAATCAATTTGCATTGCTCTATTGTTTCTCTAGAAAGAAAGGTTTACTATAATTTAAGGTAACGTGCTACAAGAGGAATAACTTTTGTTAAATTGTAAAAACATAAATATGGGTTATAAGGTATATAAAATTATTAAATATCTACCCACATAATTGAAAGAATAACCCATTTACTTTTTTCTTCCTCATGGTCTTCCGTCTTCAGTACTTTAGCCTCTGAAACTTGGATGCACCCAGGAGTGATCCATCTAGGACCACCAAAACATTTGCTGGGATTATACATATTTTATCAGTGTTAAAATACATATTTATACTAATTAAACTTTTTATAGTGGTCTCAATAAATCATCCAATCAATACTTCCATCTAGTATGTGTGGGTGCCCCATCGTTGGATTGTGTAACCTCTGATTGCATGTAGCATATTTTTCATTGACAACCAAATCCTAGTGAATAGTTTATGTTCTATTTAACTCTAAACTAATTTAATTTATGAATATTTAATTTTATGAATCCACAAGGAATTATTCATCATCCCAACAACAATGACTATGTGCAAGTCATAAGCCTCTGCACTTGCTTCACCTACTCCAGATTTCTATTCAGCTACCAAAAGTTGTCCCTTCTGCCTGTATAACACATTCCTATAGAAACGTAACCTTTTCCTAGAGTATAAACATATAAATATCATCATCACTATTCATTCACTTTTAATCCACTATTCTCAATCTATTGAACCCCTCCATCTTGTAGCACCTTGGAAAATCACCTTCTAGTGATCTCACCTCAATTTTCTTCCACTAACCTAATTCTTGATTCCACCATCAAACTTCCATTACACTAATATTTCTATATCTGGTGAACTAACATCAATTTATAGAATCTATAATTCTTTGGTGTTAGTGATATTTTCTTCTCGTCTCCCCCAATTGCTACTTTCTAGTGAATGAACTTTCGGAGTTCTAAAACTTAACCAAGAATAGTTTCCACACCAAACCTAACAATATATAAATTGAGAATTATATTCATAGTTTGAGTCCAAAAATCCCCAAATAAAATTTTATTCTAAATATCCAACAAAATTTACACTGTCTATATTCTATCCATCTTCCTTCTACAACATCCATATGGTTCCACACACCAAACGTACTTCTAATCATATGGGCTCCTAATGAAAGAGATTTATCTCTCTAGCTCTAAAACCATGATCTTATATTAAGATGTGACCACTTACTCATATAAATACCTCTACAGAAATCCTATAAATTAAATAATAACTGATTTACTATCCTCTAACATTGTTTAATTACCATTAATATATTGTTTCATGCACTAGGTACACAACCTTTCTCTTCCAGACATTTGTTATCAACACCCTGATCATGTCCCTATAACCTGAGAGCTTCCGATACGCTAAACTTCAGAGACATCATTGAAATTGACCTCCATTAGTATAACTTAACACAATGATTCCAACAGCATGAAAAACTACCACCGAAATTCTTACTCTGTGAAACCAAGTTATTAAGTTCATTTTCTCCAACTACTTTTTCCCTTGATTAATACCCTTTGACGTAACACCCCAAGATTCCACGGTATGCTTCTCTTTGAATAATACAGTTGCGTGTGTTGTACGGAACTTCGAGTTCTAACCCACACTACAACCAATCAAACTAGCCCTTAGGAATAGTAACACCCACTTTTTGAAATTTTATAAATTTCTTCTTTCAAAATGGACTTCATTTTTGGATTCAGAATATCTAAATTAGCTTCGGGTGAATTTTTGGTATTTTTCTTAAAACATTCAATTTTTTATGAATACTGAAAAAACACTGAGTTATAGTTTAAAACCGAATTTTTATTTAAATTTTTATTTATTTTATTTAAATTTAATTAAGGTAAAAATAGATAAATAATACCTATATAAGTTCAATGTAATTCATTGGAGTTAGTTTAGAATAATTTTAGATATATAAAAATTTTATTGAACTTTTCACCATCTTTTACCCACTTCCTAGGAGAATTTAAAAATTCACATAAAACTAAATTTTACCACATCTGTGAGTGGAACTTAAAAAATCCAAAAGACATGGTTAATATCAAGGAGTAAAATGTGGTTCAATAAAATAAAAATAATTTTTGATGAATAGTAACTTTTTACTTTTATTTACCACGGTTAAAATTAAATAGGGTAATTAAGGGTAAAAATGATATTAATATTACCCTAATGCATGTCCTAATTCTATTGGAAAAGTGTATATCGACCAAAAACAACCTTAGAAATAAAATATTATCATTTAGGTCCACTTGGATTAGATTAGTACATTTATTATTATTTAATTCAAAGAAGAGTTAGAAGATTTAAAATCAAGGTTTAATTACTAAAACATTTTTAATATAGGGTTATACATAAGATAAATTCGATTGTAAATATTAATTATAAATATGATAATATTTCATACATAATTTTATTTTATTTAAAAAAATTAGACATTAAATAATAAAAAATTATTTATGACACAATAATGATGCAGTAATTACCTAATTAATGAAATATTAAAATAATTGATATTATAAATATCCAAATAAATGCAATTTGAGACTTTTAATGAATTAAACTACTTTTATAGGATAATATGACATGTTATTATGGATTTAATTATGTTTGTTTGAAGTAATCATGGTTTTATGATTTTCACAAAAATCAAATACCAAATAGTGTCAAAATTGACATAAAAGAGTTTTTAAAAGAAATATTATATTATTAATTGATATTAAATTCCTAATAATATAAGGTTTGGACAAGAGACTTAAATAATTATAGGTGTATCATTAATGAACAACTTGGGGTTCACTTGGATATATATGGTATGATTATTAATTATATAATATAAAAATACAAAGATACATGGTAAATGTCAAACTACTTAACTAAGAGCTAAATATAAATGATAAGGTTAAAATAGTGACCAAAACTTTCCTAAAATATATTGGTTGAAATCATATTAAACCCATCCCTACATTAACCTTTAAATAATCCATTTTTTTCATTATAAACTTAATATGAATTTATTATAAAATAATATTTCTATCTTTTCCTAAGGTGCCCCTCACCCCTCTTATAAAAGGGCACTCCACCTTCTCTCAAATTCATACCTTCAAAGCCTTTGGGCACGGCCAAAATCGGCCCAAATACCCTTTAAAATATCATCCATTCATTCTAGAGGCCTTCCTTTAGTCCTAAAGCCAACCTAAGGAGCCCTTTTGATCAAATAAAAAGGAAGAACCCGAAGAAGAGGTAATGTTTTCACCACCATCTTTCAAGTTCCGTTCTTCTTCAACTTCTTCTTTATTTGTTATTCCCATTATAAAATAATAACTCCAGTATCTTCTATATACTTTAATGTTATTATAAATATGGTACCACCATATTCAGTATTCTATCCATCCTTTGAATGACATGTCACCATACGTGAGTACGCACGGCCTACCGTCTCCACGTCGTGGTGTAATTGTTATTCAATAAATTATTATTTGGAAGGGTACAATAATGATATTTAATGCGTGTAAATAATAAATATAAAATGATAATGATTCTGTATATATGATATAAAATCCATTTATATGTTATTTTAATATCAAAAAAATGATATTGTCGCTCGTGCGTACGTACGGACTACCGTCTCCACGAACGTGATGAGATTCATTCCCCATCGTATCCAAGCAAGTGTAATTCTAATTTGATTAATAAAAATAATGTTTAAGGCCTTGATATCATCATGTATATGAATAATATACAACCTATCCATAACAAACACGGCTTATATAACAAATCATATAAAAGAAAATGAGTAAGTTAACACCCGAAACAACGATAATACTAAGATATTATTAACAAAGCAATGTTAAAAGATCATATATGATATCATATTAATTTAAATGATTCTTGTATAGTTTAATAACAATTATTTCACCATTGTACAAGATTTTATCCTACCCTCGACCAAGGAAAAGTACAAGGTAAGGGTTTATTTCACAATCTCTTCATAATCTGAGGTTGTTTATACGTAATTATCTATTGGGACCACTTTATCATCCACATCCATGTTTCATAAAAATGTATTTCAAATCATTATTAATATTTTATAGACTATGGGATAATGTAATTTATACCCTTGTTGAATTTTTATAACATGTTTATAAAGGAAACTTTCCATCTCTTTCCAAACTAGGTCCTTTTTAACCATTTTGACAAAATTAATGTAAGAATGTTTTTTTAACTTATACGGCAGGTGAGACTATTTTACACCATTATAAAATTGTTGAAGCTTCCATACAAGCTTATAATAAAATTTTAAAAGTAAATTTTTTCTTTTATAATTAAGTGATTTTTAAATGATTTCAAAAAGAGAGATATTTCTCTCAAATAGTTTTGATTTCGTCTATGTCAACATCCTTTGATGGATTTTAAGCTTATTTGACGTTTATTTATTATGATACAAAACTCCCATATTGTATTGAAGGTTTTGTGATATATGTGACTGCGAATGTGTTATTTTTATACCATTCATGGCTTATGGACATTTTGTATGCTAGTTTTAATACGAATGTTTATATTATGTTAAACCTGTTCATATGAGGAATGCATTGGACTTAATAAGTGATGGGTGGAGCCCGTTATAGCTCCTTGATGCATCAGTAGGTCTCATGAGACAAACTAGTGTCTTGGAAGAAGGACTTGAAAAAATATTAATTGTAGTCTTGGCATGAGGCCATTACTATGTGGATATGATAGTCTGGAATTATGAATTCCATCATTATGAAAGTAGTTATTGATATTTCATATGATTATTCGACTAGTAGAATATTCATGTGAATATATAAATGGCATTATTTCATTTTATCTTTTCCATATTTTGCTGAAGTTCAAGTTTAAACGTCTTTTTTTAGTTATAAATTGCCTTAAATGTTTATGCTTATTTATGAAAGTTTCCGCTATATTGTTATCCCTACCGAGCATCTGAGCTCACCCCTTTCAATATTTTAATTTTTCCCAGGATGTGAAAAATTAAATTATGAATGACCTGCAGGGATAGTATGAGGGGATATTAAGACAAGATGTTGTTGTATTTTTTTTTACTTTATGATGTAATGTAAGACTTATGAATATATCTGGTGTTTCCAAGGCTACGGAACTAATCGACCTTTCGAGACTTGATCTTTTGTGATCATGCCAATGTTAGGTAATAATCCACCAACTCTGGGTAACTGGGGTCGGGGCGTTACAGTTGTTATTAGAGAAATTTTATTAAAAACCTTGGAAACTATATTTAGATAAACTTTTATTAGAGCACATAACCCTAAGATAAACATTGAGGATTAGTATAGAAGAACTTCCTAGAATTTTTGTATTGTGGAGATTTTGTGAGTTTTCTGAGCAATACATCCCTGTCTGGATACGAGCATGTAGAGGTGGCTCTGGCACAGATGTACCTAGGGGTAAAACCCAAAAACACAGCTTTGAGCTAGACTCGAACGGGAACTAGCGCACGAAAACGGGCCTCGTTGCACTCTTGGTTACGACACTCCCGGGGGATTTGCTTAGGATAATTCTAATTTTCCTTACAAACCATTATGAAGGGTTTATGAGTATATAATTACTCAAAGAAAACATTTTAATGATTATGGATTATATCCATAAATAGTTCAATTCATGTTAACTGTTTTACAAGTTTGGATTTATGTATTGCGATTCCTAAAGTAATCTAGTGTATGCCATTGTTTAAAAATGGAAGCTAGGGGAAGAAATGGAAACCGTATCAATGCAAGCACTCCATGTAGGGATTTCCATTCTGCTTAAGATAATTATAGTGGAGCTGGTGATAGAACTGGTGATGATCAACTAAGCACCATACAGGGAAAACTCATTTAGGTTATGAATAATAACCTTACCCATATCGAGAACCCTGATCCGAAGTGTAGATAATCAATGTTAGATCGCTTCATGAGGCATCAGCCACCTAAATTTAATGGGAGTACATTTCCATTACTAGCTGAGCAATGGATAAGTTTCCTAGAGAAAATATTTCACGCATTGGGGAGTAGTGAAAGTGAAAAAGTA
The DNA here is from genome assembly GCA_963277665.1 of Viscum album. Taxonomy (NCBI): domain Eukaryota; kingdom Viridiplantae; phylum Streptophyta; class Magnoliopsida; order Santalales; family Viscaceae; genus Viscum; species Viscum album. The sequence goes on from OY728132.1 coordinate 325,506,832, forward strand.
ATCAGGGCATTTTATCGCCTCACTAGAGATTTTCATCAATGGTGGTCATTGATACAAAACACGAAGGAAGATGATGAAGTATCAAATATGGAATGGAGGGAGTTCAAATAGCTTTTTATATAAAAATACTTTCCACGTGACCATCGAGCAGATATGGAAAGGCAATTTCTGAGTCTGAGGAAAAAGGAGGATGAGAATGTCGCAAAGTATGAGGATAACATTACAAGGTTAGACAGGTATCTTGGAGATTATATAAATAACCCAAGAAGTAATATTGATCATTTCTTTTATGGGTTAAAACCATTTCTTCATAGAGAATTAGTCTCACAATCCATCTCGTTGTACGAATACATTGTCTCATGTGCTATCAAGACAAAAAAGGAATTCTCTATGTCTTACGACATTAAAGCAAAGCAAGAGAATAATAGATCTGTTGATCACTCTGCGAATGGAAATAAGGGGAAGAAGGGAAAAGTTGAATATCCATCCTATTGTAAATGTGGGAAGAAACACCCTGGTACTTTCTTAAAGGTAATGGGAGTCTGTTATAAGTGTGGTGAAAAAGACCACCAAGCTCGTGATTGCAAGGGGAATAAAGAAGCTACTGATGTTCAATGATACAACTGCAGGGAGATGGGACATTATGCAAATTAATTTCCTAAGCATCAGGGGAACATACCTCAGAAAAGGCCAAGGGATCAAGGCCAAGCTTATGTTATCACTACTGCTGAGGTAGAAGCTCCGAAAGACGTGGTGGCGGGTAATTTAATGGTTTCCTCATGTTTAAAAATTGCATTATTTGATTCCGGATCATCACATTGTTTCAAATCTTCCCAGTTTGCTAAGAAGATTATATATTTCAAATTTTATTTAACAAGGGAGTTGTTATTTAAAACTTCTAAGGTAAGTATCATTGCAACAAACTTTTGTGAATCAATCCCCATTAGAGCACATAAATGTTCTTTATCTGCAGATCACATCGTCATACCTATGATTGAATTTGATACAATCCTCGGTATGGATTGGCTTTCATACCATGATGCAAAAATTTATTTTAAGAAGAATAAGGTTACTATTTTTGATGATTATGATAAGGAACCCCTTATCTTTAGAGTAGAATAATCACCACCTAATTCTTACCTAGATCCACCCCCAGTAGCTTGACTAAATTCAATTATTGAGGAGGAAGAGAATGAAATAACTGTGGGTATGGAAAGGAATGTTCAAATAGAGGATGTTCCTATTGTGAAAGAATATGTAGATGTGTTTCCAGAAGATTTACCTGGACATCCTCAAGAATGAGAAATTGAGTTTTCTATTGATTTAATTCCTGGATCAAGGCCCATATCGAAGAACCCTTATAGAATGGCCACTGTGGAATTAGTGGAACTAAAGAAACAACTAGAGGAATTGAGTAATATGGGATTTATTTGCCCTAGTGTTTCTCCATGGGGAGCCCATGTCCTTTTTGTTAAGAAGAAAGATGGATCTATAAGGTTATGTATCGAGTACATGGAGATCAATGCTATAACAATAGAGAACAAGTATCCCCTACCTCGCATTGATGATTTATTTGACCAACTGCATGGAGCTCAATACTTTTCAAAGATTGAACTTAGATCTAGATACCATCAGTTGTATGTGAATAAGGAAGACATTCGGAAGGCAGCATTTCGATCCAGGTACGAGCATTACGAGTTTACAGTAATGCCTTTTGGGCTGACTAATTCACCCTCTATATTCATGGATCTAATGAATAGAGTTTTCATGGAATATATCGACGATTTTTTGGTGGTATTTATTGATGATATCTTGGTATACTCAAAAAGCTATGAAGATCCTGAAAATCACTTGCGCATTATCCTAAAGACTCTAAGAAGATATGAATTATATGGGAAGTTTAGAAAGTGTGAATTCTGGCTTCAAGAGATTTATTTTCTTGTCCACATTGTCTCTAAAGATGGAATCTCTGTTGATCCTTCTATGACCAAGGAAATCCATGAATGTCCATCACCAATGAGTATAACTGAGGTACATAGTTTTATTGTCTTAGAAGGTTATTATCAGCATTTTGTCCAGAACATTGCTCGATTTTCTAACCCATTAATGAAGCTCACACGTAATGGGGTTAAATTTGTTTGGACAAAAGAGTGTGAAGAATGTTTTGATGAACTTAAGAGAAGATTATTCAATTCTTCTATATTGACTCTACCATCGGGGAATGATGGGTTTGTTATTTATAGTGATGCTTCAAAGAAATGACTTGGTTGTGTCCTTATGCAGAATGATAGGGTTATTGCCTATGCATCATGACAACTAAAAATTCATGAGAAAAACTATCCTACTCATGATCTTGAGTTAGCTGCTGTAATTGTTTCTTTGAAGATATGGATACATTATCTCTATGGTGAAAATGTGAGATTTATACTGATCAAAAGAGTTTAAAGTACATTTTCTCATAGAAAGAACTCAACATGAGGCAAAGGTTATGGCTTGAACTACTCAAGTATTATGATTTCATGATACACTACCACCCGGGAAGGCAAATAATGTGGAAGATGCTTTGAGTAGAAAATATCATGGAGTTTTGAACAAGATGAGAATTGAGAGGGATCCTATTTTCATGGATCTAGTAAATTTGGATATGGGAATAACCATAGAAGGTGAAACATCAATGATTTTTCAAATTTTTGCAAAACTATCTTTACTAGAAAGGATAAAGAGTTGTAAAACCGATGATGAAGAGTTTCAAAAAAAGATTAAAGATGTGAATGATGGGAGATTGAGTTACATTGTGTATGATGATGGAATTTTGAAATTCAGGAAGAGACTTTGTGTTCCTGATATACCTGATATAAAAGGGAATTGTTGGAAGATGTTCAAAGTTCCAATTTCTCTATACACCCTGGGAGCACCAAAATGTATAGAAATTTGAAGGAACATTTTTTGTTGGACAACATGAAGAGGGATATTGCGAATTTTGTGTCAAGATGTATGGTTTGTCAACAAGTGAAAGCTGGAAGGCAACAACATGGAGGAGTCATGCAACCTCTTCCCATACCTAAGTGGAAATGGGATAATATCACGATGGAATTTGTCGTGGGACTACCAAAGACTCCTAGAAGGAATGATGCAATATGGGTTATTATTGATCGTCTTACCATGTCAGCACATTTTCTTGCTATAAGAGAAGATCTACCACTGGAATGTCTAGAAAGACTATATATTAATGATGTTGTGAGACTTCATGGAGTACGCCTATCGATTGTTTCTGATTGTGATCCCCGTTGTACTTCAATATTCTTAAAAATTCTTCAGAAAGCCCTTGATACTGAACATTGTTTGAGCACTGCCTACCACCCCCAAACTGATTGAAAATCAGAATGAATGATTCAAACCTTAGAAGACATGTTGAGATCATGCTCACTTAACTTTCATGGTATGTGGGATAAATATTTACCTCTGGTGGAATTTTCCTATAACAATAGCTTCTATTCAAGTATTCATATGGCACCATATGAATCATTATACAGAAAGAGATGTGGCACACCAACCTATTGGGATGACGTTGGTGAATGAAAACTTATAGGCCCGGAATTGGTGGAGGAAACAATGGAAAAGTTAAAGGTAATCCAAAGCCACAACAAAGAAGTTCAAAGTATGAAGAAGATCTATGCAGATAACTGAAGGAAGGATTTGTAATTTCAGGTAGGAGATCATGTTTTCTTGAAGTTATCTCCATGGAAGGGAGTTAAACGTTTCAATAAGAAGGGTAATATTGAGTCCCAGGTACATCGGACCTTTCAAAATTCTAGAACGAATTGGGGTTGTAGCTTACCGTTTGGCAATGCCGCCAAGTCTCTCCAAAGTTCACTATGTGTTCCACGTATAACTGTTGAGAAAATACATTCCTGACCCAACGTATGTACTCACTTACGAGGAATTAGAAATGGAACCCGATCTATCATATTGCGAAGAGCTCGTCTGGATTCTTGATATAATTGAACAAGTGTTGAGAAACTGGACGACTCGTCTGGTAAAAGTTCTATGGAGAAACCATAAGATGGAAGAGGCAACGTGGGAACCCGAGAAACTTATGATGAAGAACCACCCAACTCTTTTCATGTGGTATTATTCCAGAAATTTTTAGGATGAAATTATTTGAATGATGGGAGAATTTAACACCCAAAGCTTCCACGGTACACTTCTCTTTGAATAATATAGTAGCATGTGTTGTACTCCACTTCGAGTTCAAACACACACCACAACCAATCAAACTAGCCGTTATGAATAGTAATACCCACTTTTTGAAATTTTATAAATTTTATCTATCAAAATGGATTTCATTTTTGGATTCAGAAAATCTAAATCAGATCTGGGTGAATTTTTTTTATTTTTTTTGAAAACATTCAATTTTTGATGAATAGTGAAAAACACTGAGTTATAGTTTAAAACCAAATTTTTATTTAAATAATTATTTATTTTATTTAAATTTAATTAAGGTCAATATAGATACATAATACCTATATATTTTTAATTTAATTCATTGTATTTAGTTTAGAATAATTTTAGATATATAGAAATTTTATTGAACTTTTCACCGTCTTTTACTAACCTCCTAGGAGAATTTACAAATTCACATAAAACTTAATTTTACTGCTTCTGTGAGTGGAATTTCAAAATCCCAAGAGACATGGTGAATATCAAGGAGTAAAATGTGGTTCAAATAGAAAAAAATAATTTTTGGTGAATAGTAACATTTTACTTTTATTTACCACCATTAAAAGTAAATATGGTAATTAAGGGTAAAAATGATATTAATATTACCCTAACACATGTCCTAATTCTATTGGAAAAGTGTATCTCGACCAAAAATAACCTTTGGAATAAAATATTATCATTTAGGTCCACTAGGATTAGATTAGGACATTTATTATTATTTAATTCAAAGAAGAGTTAAAAGAGTTAAAATCAAGGTTTTATTACTAAAACATTTTTAATATGGGGTTATACATAATATAAATTCGATTTTCAATATTAATTAGAAATATAAAAATATTTCCTATATAATGGTATTTTATTTATAATTTTTAGACATTTTATAATTTAATTTATTTATGACACAATGGTGATGCAGTAATTACCTAATTAATGAAATATTAATATAATTGATATTATAAATATCCATATAAATGTAATTTGAGACTTTTTATGAATTCCACTAATTTTATAGGTTAATATGACATGTTAGTATTGATTTAATTATTTTTTTTAAAGTAAAAACGCTGTTATGATTTTCACAAAAAATCAAATACCAAATAGTTTCAAAATTGACATAAAAGAGTTTTAAAAAAAAACATTATATTTTTAATTGATATTAAATTCCTAAAAATCTAAGGTTAGGCCAAGAGACATATATAATGATAGTTGTATCATTACCGAACCACTTTGGGTTCTATTGGATGTATATGGTAATTTTATTAACTATATAAGATAAATATATAAAGAGAGATGGTAAATGTCAAACTATTTAACTAAGAGTTAAATATAAATGATAAGGTTACAATAATGACCCAAACTTGTCTAAACTCTATTGGTTGAAAGGATTTAGACCCATCCCAAACTTAACCATTAAATAATCCACTTTTTAGCCATTATAAAACGAATATAAATTTATTATAAAATAATATTTCTAGCTTTTCCTAAGGTGCCCCTCACCCCTCTTATAAAAGGACACCCCCCTTCTCTCAAATTCATACCTTGAAAGCCTTTGGCTAGGACAACCTCGGCCCAAATACCCTATCAATTATCCTCCCTTCATCCTAGTGTCCTTCCTTTAGTCCTAAATCCATCCTATGGGGCCCTTTTGATCAAATCAAAAGGAAGAACCCGAAGAAGAGGTAATGTTTTCACCATCATCTTTCAAGTTCCTTTCTTCTTCAACTTCTTCTTCTTTTTCATTCCCATTATAAAATAATAAATCCAGTATCTTATATATAGTATGATGTTATTATAAATATTGTACAACCATATTCATTATTTTATCCATCTTTTTAATGACATGTCACCATACGTGCGTACGTGCGGCTTACCGTCTCCACGTTGTGGTGTAATTGTTATTCAATAAATTATTATTTGGATGGTTAAAATAATGATTTGTAATTAATGTAAATAATAAATATAACATGATAATGATTCTTTATATATAATATACCATCCATTTATATATTATTTTAATATCAAAAGAATGATATTTTTTCTCGTGCATTCGTACGGACTACCGTCTCCACGAACGTGATGAGATTCATTCCCCATCGTATCCATGAAAGTCAAATTCTGATTTGATTATTAAAAATAATTATTAAGGACTTGATGTCATCCTTTATATAAATAATATACAACCTATCAATAACAAACATGGCTTATGTAAGAAAACATATAAAATAAAACGAGTAGGTTAACACCTGAAACAACGATAATACTAAGATATTATTAACAAAGCAATGTTAAAAGATCATATATGATATCATATTAATTTAAATGAATCTTGTATAATTTAATAGCAATTATTTCACCATTACACAGGATTTTAACCTACCCTCGACCAAGGAAAAGTACAAGGTAAGGGTTTATTTCATAATCACTTCATTATCCGTGGTTGTTTATACTTAATTATCTACTGGGACCTCTTTATCATCCACATCCATGTTTCTTAAAATGAATTTCAAATAATTCTTACTATTTTATAGACTATGGGTTAATTTAATTTATACCCTTGTTGACGTTTAATAAGATGCTTATAAAGGAATCGTTCCGTCGCTTTCCAAACAAGGTCCTTTTTAACTTTTTTGACAAAATTAAGGTAATAATGTTTTTTTAACTTACATGGCGGGTGCGACTATTTTCCACCATTATAAAATTGTCGAGGCTTTCCTTAAAAGATTATAAGTATATGTTCAAAGTAAATGTTTTGTTTTATAATTATGGGACTTTTAAATTATTTCAAAAAAAAAGAGATATTTCACTCAAATAGTTTTGATTTCATCTATGTCAACATCCTTTGATGGATTTTAAGCTTATTTGATGTTTATTTATTATGATAAAAAACTACCATATTGTATTGAAGGTTTTGTGATATGTTTGACTGTGGATGTTTTCTTTTTATACCATTCATGGTTTATGGACATTTGATATGCTCATTTTAATATGAATGTTTATGTTATGTTAAACATGTTCATATGAAGAAATCATTGGACTTAATAAGTGACAGGTGGAGCCCGCTATATCTCCTAGATGCATCGATTGGTCTCATGAGACAAACTACTGTCTTGGAAAAAGGCCTTAAAAAAATCATATTTGTAGTCTTGGCATGAGGCCTTGACTATGTGGTTATGATAGTCTAACATTAAGCATTCCATCGTTATGAAAGTGGTTATTGATATTGCATGTGATTATTCGACTAGTAGAATATCGATGTGAATATGTAAATGGAATTATTTCATTTTATATTTTTCATATTATGCTGATGTTCAAGTTTAAAAGGCTTTTTTTAGTTATACATTGCCTTAAATGTTTATGATTATTTATGAAAGCTTCCACTATATTGTTATCCTTACTGAGCATCTGAGCTCACCCCTTTCAATGTTTTAATTTTTCCAGTATGTGAAAAATTAAATTATGAATGACCTGTATGGATAGTATGAGGGGATATGAAGACAAGATGTTGTTGTAGTTTTTTTTTACTTTATGATGTAATGTAAGACTTATGAATATATCTAGTGATTCCAAGGCTACTAAACTAATCGGCCTTTTGAGACTTGATCATTTGTGATCATGCCAATGTTATGTAATAATGCACTGACTCTGGGTAACTGGGGTCGGGGAATTACATTTGAGAGTCTATATCCTTCCATAATTTTTTCTACAAATCTTCTAATATTATGAGGATAATTTCCACAGATTCAAATTCTATTAAAATATAATCATGTTGGGACTTTTTGTTTTCCATTATCAAGCCTTAACGTGGATTAAGTCTACAACTTCTATAGAGTTTACATATGTGAAAGCATCATAGTCCTACTTTCATACATTTAAAGTATCCTTTAAAATTTCACCCTCTATAAATCCATCCTTAATTATTATTTCTCATCTTCTATACCAACTTCCAGCCCATTTGTATGATAGTGACTCACTTTTGTTAAAGTTACTTACATACAATGGATTTTAGTGAGAGAAAACAATAGAACATGAACTTCATTCACGACCATTGAATATTGCAATTTCTGCCACCTAGTTCCATTAATAATTTGTATGAATTAGAATTTCCATAAATCCACCTATCTCAGTCTAATAATCTCATGTAATCCCATGCCTCAAATTCCATCATCTAATAATTTGATCTATATCATGCCAAAACTCATTCTAAAAGTATTTTTTCAGAAGTGGAAACCTTATCCAACTTTTTAATCACCATGAAGTTACCCGACCTAAATTACCTATACCTTCCACAATTATTCATACTTCTTATATGACCATCTTACAATGAATCGGGATTATCTCAGGCCACACCTTCTTCCAAAATTTTCTCTTGAAAATAATTGTTATAATTCTCAGTCACCCCCTATAATAAAAAAGTGTGTGGGAACCTCTGTAAAATTGACCTTTTAAGAACACAACTTTCAATATTTAATTGATTTTCCTCATCCAGACTGAATTCTCCTATAAAAAACCTTTTCAGTTTCATGAATCATTCTGGTTAAAACATTTGGAGTGATCCATATGCTTACTATCTTGGACTCCTGTTTTTTTAACCCTACTTATGGATGACTTCTCCATCCAACGCAAATCAAAAATTCTATAGGGGTAGAATCACCAGCATTCTGTAAAAGTTTTATCCTCCACCATCATATCTTAAAGTCATACCTAGAATATCTACCACTTTCCTCAAAAAAAATTTATAACCCATTGAATCCATATTAATGGTTCATAAACTGGTGTCAGATATCTTGAAATATTACACCATGTTTTGAATGTAGTCCAATGAGTAAAACACACCACATGAAAAATGACTCTTGTTGGACTTTTGATATCTCATCAGCACTATTGGTACCAGCTCCATATTCTAGTGATTTTTTGTAGTAACCCGATAGACCACCAGATCATGAGAACCTAGTAGCCTCCTAGACATGCTCCTTCTAATTATATGAAAAATGATCCACCAGAAACTATGATACTATGCTCTACCACCAAGAAAAATAACCACATTTTGATGCTAATTTTTGGGGATATAGGAACTTTGTAAATCATCAAAATTTTAACCTGCTTGTAATCTTATGAAGGGGAAACTAAAATAATTGATTTGGCTTGGCTTCTAATCATCCATCCCCCATGACTTTTATGACTAGAACTAGGAAGTCCATTCATTCCATCCACCATATTGAAGCATCCTTTAACTTTTGATTTTGAACACCTCACAATCCTCCATCCAATGAGTATACAATTGAATTAGTACATGAAAAACACACACATGAAAGAAAAATGCACAAACACACTGCACATAAGGACTATTTGGATTTGAAATTCCACACGAGAATGGTGATATCACTTATATTCCTTAAAAAAAAGAGTGCATCTGGGTTACAAGGAATTTCACTTTATGAAATCCCAAACCAGAACAACAAAAGAAGACCTCATCTTCCATTTCTCTTCTTCCTGATCTTCCATCTTTGGAACTTAAACCTCCAACACCTAGATATGTCTAGGAGAACTCTATATAGATCCAATTCATCCTCTTTTAGGAATTATCAAACAGCATCAATGTAATTCTATATAATTTGACTAGTCCTTATCTTCATAATGGTCCCAATCGGTCATCTAGTCAGCACTGCCATCCAAAAAGTGGGTGAAACCCTCTGTTGGATTGTAAAAACACTGATTGTCTAATTTCCTATAGAGTTATTTTCATCGACCACCAACTATCGATGAATAGTTCATATTGTATTTCAATCCACACTAATGATTCTAAAAAATATTTAATTTTCCAAATTTTCAAGTAAAGATTACATGTCCTACCATCGGTGACTTAGGGAAAGTCATGAACCTCTACATCTGCTTCACCTACTCATAATTTCCATTTACCTATTGAAATTTGGACCTTCCATCCACCTGACTCCATACTCCAAAAACATGATTTCTTCCTAGAGTACATGCATCATAATATCATCCTCATTATTCCCACACATTAAATCCATTTTTATCCATCCATTATGCTAAATTTGGTGAACTTTTCTTCTTTTGATATCACCTCAGCATGATTCCACTAACCACATTCTTGAGGCCTCTTTCAAACATCTATTTGAATGAGAATGTTGTATTTGATGAACTGACATTATCTTATATAAATTATACATCCATGGTGGTGGTGTAATTTCTTCTTTCAAGCTCCCCCAAGTGTTACTTCTAGTGAATAAACATTTGGAGCTCTGGAACTTGACCAAGAAAATATTTTTAACACCAAATGTAACATTCGAAACTCTATGATGGAACCCAGATGTACATTAAAATATCTATCATTTTTTTAAATTTTTAACTTCGTTATAATTAATTAATATTTGTTTTGTTAATTTTTATTTTGTGTTGTTACGTTGAAATTGAAATTCATTTTTATTATGCATTCATTTTCTACATGTGTGTATGGTACTGTTCATGTGGCATTTTAATTACCCATTTTATTTACAATTATTTTATTCTAGAATGTTTTCTTTATTAGAAAAATAAACTTGGGTCATTGATAAATGATGATTTAACAGCTAAAGAATTATTTTTTTGTGTTTCTTTGCATTGGTCTCGGTCCACACTTCTACCTTGAATCAAATTGGGTTCCTCTATCTATCCTTTCTAGCTGATTTACACTCAGTTATTTGAACATCCATTTTCATCTGAGCTGTCTATGTGGAATGCATCCCAAGTTTTCCACCAATACTTCCTAATGTTTCCCTAAAACACTATCATTACACCTATTATGATCATTTGACTCTATCATGTTTTCATATAATTATTCAATTATAATATTGGGTTTCAATAGATCTATGAGAGTGCTCATATTACATCACCAAAGGTAAAACCCTCCAGTTATGTAGTGATATTTTCATATAAAAAAGTGATATTCTATTTTGTCTTCTTCTTCTCATTCTTTAGTGTTTGGAGTTCCATTCTACTACAAATGGACTTATCATCTGATATAGATTTAGTGGAGACTTCATCATCCTGGAATGAGAACCTGGATGTCTCTCACATAGACATGGTGGTTGTACATTATTCCTTTCAAACCATACCATACATTAGTAATAGTGTTCAACAATGTACATGTTTTTACTTTTTCATTCTACTCTTATATCCTTTATATGTGGGCATGTGTCAGTCTGTCTAGAAGTGGATAATTCTAACTCTTTATGATAGAGCTCATCGTCATCATCTATTTTAGCTTATAAAACCTCCTCGGATAGATTATCTAGTATTTTATTTCTTGTAATTTTTTTATTATCTTTTTCTTCTTTTATAAAAAGAATATTTCATTGGGTTGTGTTCTCATCGTGCACATAGGAATAGCTTGACCTGAAGCGTGTTACATCTTGGTGTTCTCTCCTGTTTTATTTTTTCATTTTCAACCTGTTCGTTCTTTATATTAATATGACTCAAATTTTTATAATAGAATAGTATTTCTAATCGGTTTGTAACTCTCAAAAAAACTTATCAGTGGGTCTTGGCCGTTATTATGGGTAACCAATTAAAATTTACCTCTAAAAATTGGTATCAAATCTATCTAAAATATTTACAATGGGGTATATTAAGTTTTAAAAATAAATATTTGATGGGGAAATTATTTTAACCAACCTAAAATCAAGATGAAAGATATTTTGGATCGTAGTGAGTTGATAGATGCTACCGATGGTTCTATGAAAAAGTTTCCCACTCTGTCCCTTGATTGACATAGCACTAATACATAAATTTATGCCTCTAGTGATGTTCTTATAAAATAATTTAGCCTTAATTTACTATCTTTAGGTGATAATGTTCTTATTTAGATATCCTTTGAGTCATCTACAACTGGTATTTACTCCAAATTGTAATCCATATATATGACGATGTCTTTAGTTGGTTGGTTGTAGAAGAAAATGAGACTTTACACCTTCAAGATAATCCTTATAACTACTGTTAGGAATCATATTAATTGTTTTAATATAATTCTATAATATATTTCTAGCATAAAAATTGAAATAGGGGATCATTATCAAGAAATAATTCTTTTAACCTCATTGGATGGGTCTTATACTTCTGTTAAGAACTCAATAATGTATGGGAGGGACTCTGTTACTCTGGAAGAGGTTATGTCTGCTTTGTTATCCAAATAACATCAAAATAAAAGAATCATTAAGGGTGAGGTTGAGGGTTTGAATATTAGAGGCTACAGTGAATATAGGGATAAGTGTAGAGATATGATTCAATCTAGAAAATAGAGGTTTAAATCCAATAGTAATGGGTCTAAGAAAAAAGTGTGTAAATGGTTCCATTGCAAAAAAACCATACATATGAAATGAATCTTCCCTAATATATAAAATTTGTGAAATGAAAATTATAGTGATCATTATTTATTTTTTGAGCAAGACTTTTTCATGGCTGATGTGTTGAATGTTAGTGGTCATCCTACCACTGCGGAAGGGGTCCTGGATTTAGGATGTTCCATTCACATGTTTCCCAATAGGGAGTCTTTCCCTAAATTAAGTGATATTGAATTAGGTTATGTTTACCTAAGAAATAATAAGAGCTATCAAATTATGGGTGTAAGTTCTATTTTTTCAGAACATCAGGGTACTTGACCTTAAGAGAAACCTCATTTCATTAGGTGTTCTAGACTATATGGGTTATGACTTTAAGTTTGTTTCTAGTTATCTCATATTTTCCTATGGATATCTCATTGTTTTGAAAGTAACACTCTCTAATGTAAAGTATGTTTTAAAAGTTAGAACCCACATGAATCAACTAAACAATTCTCATGTTCCAGTGTTAGAAAATACCACCCTATGGCATAGAATACTAGGTCATTTTAGTTGCAAGGGTCTTGATGAACTTAAAAATAAGGCCTATTGATTTATATTAATCCTAGTATCCTACCTTTCTATTTTTATTTTTTGTATGGTAAGTCTAAGCGAGTATGTTTTAGTAAGACATCATAAAAATCTAAAAACCCTTTAAAATGTGTTCACTCTAATATTTTGGGTCCCTCTAGGATTTCCTCTCATGGTGGAGGTTATTGCTTTGTAACTTTAATAGATGAATAATACCAGAAGGCAAGGATTTACATATTGAAACAAAAATCTAATATGTATAAGACTTTTAAGAATTAGAAGGGTAGTGTAGAAAACTAGTCTAGTAAGAATCCAAAGTACTTAAGAACAAATAATGGTTTATATTGTCTATCCACTATACCTGTTGACTTTTGTAGCTATAAGGTTTTTCATAGTTATTGGAATATTGTGGAAACCCTATGAAATAATGGGTTAGCTGAGAAAATTAATAGGACCATCCTAGAAATGGTTAAATGCATGTTGTCATATTCCTTACGTCCCAAGTATTTTTTGGATGAGGCTAATACTACATTAGTGTACCTAATTAACTATTTCACATCCTCTACCAATCACTTTAAAACAACATAATAATTATGTATATGAAATAAATCTAGTCTTGATCACCACATATTTTTTGGATCCATACATTATGTACATTCTAATAATGACATGTTGGAACCCAATTCTACCAAGTGTATATTTGTTGGTTATTTTGAGGGTTTCTGGGGATACAAGTTCAAGATAGACAAACTAAGGTATCAAATATGACTCAATATTCATGCTTCTATGTTTCAAGAATCATGTATTCTTATAGGGAAGACTATTGAGTCTGATGAGACTATTACACCCCATCCCTTGGATATTGATGTTGGTCCTGGTTCTAGGATTTCTTCAGAACCTAAACCTACCCCTTTTATTCCTTCCCCAAGACCTAATGGTGAATTGGAATCTGATTCTTATTCTAAACCTAAAGCTGAGGAGGGTGACCCAAGAGGAAATCAATTAACTATGGACTAACCCAGAGGATCATTAGACCTCCTATGCATTTCATCCATGTTGATAAGGTTGTTTATGCTTTTCATGTTTCTTAGGAAATGAATAGTGGTGAACTATAAAATTTTAAGCATGTTTTAAAACCTAATGAACCCTGGTCGTGGATGGCTTCTATAAACAAAGAAATGATTTCTTTTTTTAAAAATAAGACCTATAATATAGTGATAATAACCTTAAATGAAAAGGTGATAGGTTATTGATAGATATTTAAGAATAAATAAGATAACACTGGGGAGGTAAAAATCATGTATAAATCTAGATTAGTCTTTAAGAGATACGATTAACATAAAGGGATTGATGATGTTGAGATTTTTCGCATGTTGTTAAATATTCATATTTTCATATTTTTCTTGATTTATCTACAATTAATGTTTTCTATATATAATAGTTGGATGTTAAAACTTCTTTTTTTAATGGAAAATTTGAATAAACTATTTATATGAGGCCTCCTAAAGGGTTTTTCAAAAAATTTAAAATAAGTAAAGTTTTTATTTTACAAAAATACTTATTGTTGCAACCAAGTTGGCTGATGAAGTTTTTTATACATAAGGTAGTGTATTTTTATGTCAAGTATGTTTGAGAGGAAAGGAAATCACTTCACTTTATATAAGTGGGTGAGTAAAGACAGGAAAGTTACAATACATTCCTCAGTAAATTGGATGATGTTTTTCTAATTTGTATTTCACAAGTATCATAATTCATTAAAAGAACATATGATCTATGATTTACAAATTAAAGGGCAATAAAATATGTTTTCAATTATGATGGTTGGTTTTGCAGAATCAGGTGTATAAGGTGGTGCAGTTTTCCAGTGTTTTCACAAAAATTTGGTCTAAAATTTGGAGTTGGGATAGCATCGTGAAATGAATATTTCCTTAAAGATATCATCAATATATGGAAAAGGAATGAATTTTGAGAATATGAGCTTCAGGAATTAGATTTCCCAAATACATGAAGAATGTTGATAGTGTTCTTCACGATTACGATGAGCTTTGCGAATGACAATGGAAAGGAACATTGCGGGTCAACATTGTGGTGGTGAAGGTGAAGAGAATTGCGGTAGTGCAAAGGAATAAGGAGAATCGTGGTGGTGCAAAGGTTTTTATAGAATTCTTCATGATTATGATGAACATTGCGAGTCCATAAAATATCCATGGTGCATTGTGAAACATAGTGATATACAACTGAAATTTTAGAGATCTAAAATTTGGTTATAATGTGGAGCTGAGGTTGCTAGAAGTTTGTAGAGTTGGTGGGAAATACCTATAAATAGGACCCTACCCCCTTGAGAAGAGAAGAGAGACTTAAAGAGAATTTTAGAGCTCTCAAATTGTGAAGAAGATTCAAGGAGAAAGCGATCTCTACGAAGGAAGTAAGTTTCACAAAGGAAAGGGCCTTCGTGGCGAGTCATAGAGCTTTATGAAAGAAGTGAACTTCACAATGAACAATCTATTATTATTGAAATAGTTATATTTTTGTTCTAGTGAGCTCTTTGAACTATATAGCTCTTTGAACTGGAGTTCTCTGTGAAGCTGGGAGCTTTGCGAAGGAGCTCTGCGAGCTGAAGATTTGAGTACCCAAATTAAGTGAGAAGTACTTTAAAGTGGATCATGATTTGATTGGGGTATATGACTAAGTATTATTATGAATTCCAAATAGTTCATATTAGCTCATAGATAGGAATGATAAGATCAGTTTTCAAAGATCATATTTGTGAAAGGTTTTCAAGAAGCATAGAGATGTTGAATTACCCTATTTGTGCTAAGAGGGTGAACACACACTTGAGGATTATCTCCCATGTACTACACAAGTGTAAGGGTATATATTACTCATTGTATGCCACATAAAATCAGTGTTTATTGTGGATTTTGTGGTACTGGATTGTTTCTGTACCATACCAAGGACATAGCTACTGTTATTGAGTAGTGAACCTTGTAAATCTCGTGTTCTTGTGGATTTGTGTTTTCATTGTGTTCAGTAGGGAAATAACTATTTAACAAGAGATTTTTTTTTAAAAAAGTAGGAAACATAAAAGAAAAACATATCACTGATTCACCCCCTCTCCTATTAGTGAAACTTCAATACTATCTGGGCAACTTCACTTATATGGTTTGAAACAATCATCAAGGTAGTGGTATAAACATTTTTAATCTTTTATGTTTGAAAATGAATTTAACATAAGTAAATCTAATGAAAGTGTTTATTTTATGACTTTTAAGAATTATATGATTTGTCTTCTTTTATATATTGATGATATGCTCATTATCTATAAAAAATGGGGATGATTTTTCATGTTAAAACACAATTAAATTATAAATTTGAAATGAAATATTTGAGAAATGAAAAATAAATTCTAGTAATGGAAATAATTAGACACTAGAAGGATAGATCTGTGGTTTTATCTCAGCATTCTTATATTAAAGGAGTGTTAAAGTGGTACATGTTTGAGAACATTAAACTGGTTAGCACACCTATGGGAAAAATGTTATATTATCCCTAAAAAATCCATTATTTGTGAAGTTGAGGTAGAATTAATGAGTAATATCCCTTGTGCTAATGTAGGTGGGAGTATTGTGTTTGTAATAGTTTTTTTGAGACCTGATATTACATTTTTTATGTGTACTCTCATCATGTTGTTGGGAAAACCTCGAAAACCATACTCCTCAGGTATATATCAAAGTCTTCTAACAGAAGCATTTGATTTGGAAAAAATGTTAGTTATGATGATGAAATTGTAGGATTAATATATTCTTTTTTTTGCTAATGTTGAAACTTGTAAGTTAATTAATGGTATTTTTTCCTTGCTTATAGTGGTACCATTTCATGTAAATTTAACATGCAATCAGTCGTTTCTTTACCCACCACAGAGGTTGAATATATTGATTTAACCAAATTCATTAAAGAACCTATTTTTTTAAAAAGGTTTTATTCATGAGTTTCTTTTATCTACTTATAGTGTAGTTGTACACTATTATAGTCATTATGGTTTAAATTCCTCTAATAAATATGATTTCCATGGTATATCAAAGCACATTGAAATTAGAAATCACTTTATTGGGGATATAATTGAATCTGAGATAGTGTGTGTGTCACTAGGATACACATCGGGGATAATCCAGAAGATACATTGACTTGATCTATACCCCATTATAAATTTAAGCACTATTTAGATATTAGGAACGTAGTCCCAGTTTAGTGATAGTGGTTGCAAGAACACCATCAATAAAATGGGCCATTTAAATTACATGTTGGGGATTTATAAATTTTTATTTTGTGTTGTTATGTTGAAATTCAAATTCATTTTTATTATGCATGAATTTTTGGAATGTGTGCATGGTACTATTTACGTGTAAATTTAATTACCCATTGTATATACCCTTTTTATATTCTAATATGGTTTCTTTATTATCATAATGAACATGAGATGTTGATCACAGATGATCTAATGGCCATATATTGTTTTGGTTGTGTTTCTTTTCTTTAGGATAGATTTATTCTTCTACCATTCATCTAATTGGGTACCTTTGGGTATCCTTAATATTTGATCTATTATTATTTATTCTAACATTAATATGGATATGATCCATCCACATGGCATGCATCTTGAACTCTCTACCTACGTCTCTTGACATTTCCTTGACACGTTGTCATTAATCCAACTATGGTCATTTAAATATCTCAGTTTTTTATCTCATTTTTCACTCGTCTAGTTGGTTTCCAAGATATTCGAGAGGGATCTTGTCTTAAGTCATATAGGGTTAAACCCTCTAGTTTTCCAATGATATTTCAAGAGAGGGTATATCATGTGTTCTAGATTTTTCTACATGTTCCGCAGTGTTTTGAGTTTTGTCTTCTCGTAACAATACCTCTAATATATTGAAGATTTGGTGGAGACTTATTCATCATATATTGAGAAAATGGATGTCACCCACACATATATAGTGGTTCCAGATTCTTCCTTCCAAACTATAAACATACT
This sequence comes from Viscum album, assembly GCA_963277665.1. NCBI lineage: Eukaryota > Viridiplantae > Streptophyta > Magnoliopsida > Santalales > Viscaceae > Viscum > Viscum album. The sequence continues at coordinate 325,524,988 of OY728132.1, forward strand.
TCGATAATAAATATTTCCACTATAAGTGGTTTTAATATTTCATTCGGCTCTTGTATCCATTGTACCTGTGCATGTGTGAGTCCATCCAGGAGTGGATAGTGATAACTCATCATGAAAGAGTTCATCACCACCATCTGTTTTAGTATGGAATGCCTTTTCAGATAGCTTCAATGGTATTTTCTTTCTTTTAATTGAGTCTATATTTTCTTGTTCACCTTCTTTAATAAGACTTTTTCCTGGTGTGGTGTTCTCACCGTGCATGTAGGATTAATGTGATTTGAATCATTTCACATCTTGGTTTTATTTTGAGTTTTTTTATTCGACTCGAGCATTCATCTTGTTAATTTGAATCATGATTTTGTAATAAAACAATTTTTCTAATTGGTTCATAACTCATATAAATCATATCAATGGATTTTGGCTATTATTAGGGAGAGACACTTTAAAACTGGCCCTAACAAGTTATTTATTATATATTAATATTAGTTAATTATAATCATTATTATATTATATTAATTTTATATATTATTAATACTTGTATTAATGTTATTATTATTAATATTAAGAATATTAATTCTTTTTATTTCTCCTCCACCCCTGACTAGTTGTAATTAATATTTGTAGAATTAATATTATTATTATAACTATTATTAAATTTTAATAACATTTATTAATAGTGGTATTATTAAATTATTATTATGTGTATAATTATAGTTTTATTATATTTATACTTAATTTATTTTACTAATTATTATAATTAAATATATATATATACATGAATAAGTTATTTTCCAAGTCACATTTAAATGGGATTATTTTCCCACAAGATGATGAAAGTTGTCAATAATGTTGGGATATAGGTATGTTCTCATGCTTGTTGTGGCAGGCATGTGGAGTTATCATAGTGGTTGAATGGTCGATGGCCTATGTAATATTGGTCCTCTGGTCCGTGATAAAAAAATGTCCTTGAGACCAATAAAATTTGTAATGTATGGACTAGGTAGATGGATTATCCATTAGTGAGGCTATGATTTGTCCTTTCGGTATCTCGTTGTGCATGTTCATGTGTTTACTTATATTATACCCTAAAAAATAATGGATTATTATTACGATTATTATTATTATCATTATCATTATTATTATTATTACTATTATTATTATGGTTGGAGGGTCAGACAAACATCATTGACCATAACCAAATAGAGAGAAAAAATGAATATTGAGAAAGGAAAACGAATTCAAGAAGAAGAAGAAAACATAAAAAGATGTATGGTAGGGGAAATTAAGAACATACAAAAATATAATTTAAAAAAGTAAATGGAAAAGATTATTTATGTGGTCCAGACCAATTTAGTTATATTCCATGGCATGAACATCGCCGATGTTTTATGATTATTTATAAAAGAAAACAAATATACAACAGAGATGATAAAAAATATATAAATTCACACAAACTATGGAAACTATCCATGCATGAGGCCCTTATCACTACAGGTATTTTTAGGGAACCTGAGACTGAGGATTATAATATAAACTTCAAATAAAGATGTAATCATGCATGAAACCCATCATATAATAAAAAGAAGAAAGAAAATACAGTGCAACATCGACAGAATAGAAATAAAATCAAAGAAAGCTTATAGTCTCAAGTATACACCAATAACTCTAGGGGATGATCATAAATGGATGTCACTAGGGCTACTAGGGTTGGACTTGTTAAATTTTCTTCAATACTGATAACTTTAGAATGTCGTGAACTCCCCACTTAAGATCATCACTAGAACATGGGCATAGGGAGTCATTTTTGAGAGGTATAAAGCCTCTATTTTTCACTCTTAAGTTTAATTCTATATAGAATAGGAGATATTTAAATAAATATAGTACTCATAGATAAAAATATAGAGTGGTCACACACACTAGAGATTTAAGAAAAAAGGATAGAGGATTAAAGATAGGTAGACGGTGTGTCAAGCACAACAATTGAGGTGGGACACATGGATGGATAAGGGAATATAGAAGGATCCCAAACCCTACTAGTGTTACAAATTTGAACTATTGGGGAAGGAACATCAAAGTAGTGGAGTTTCTAGGAGTAATATCACAGAGATCAACCCTGATTTCTGAGGTTGATAAAACACACCCAGAAACACAAATCCCACAAAATAGAGTCGAAAAATGGTGGCTAATCAATATCCTTGAGCATATATAGAAGGATAACCAAGACCAACCCATAATAATTGGGCCCATATAAATTTTTTCCCAAAACCCAATTCTAATACCAATCACCCAGCATTGTGAGGCCTAGAAAACATGTCCAAGCGGAGATCCAAAATAGAAATATTGCAAAAATTATTTTTCATAATAACTAAACAATATATTTTTGCATGGAATAAAATAAAAACCATCATTATAATTTGAAAATTGTGGAACAAGATTTCAAAATATCAATCTTTTGAGAATAAAATGAAAAACTAACATATGGTGTTCTTGTAAGGCCTAAGCTAGCCTACCTTTTAGTTTAGGTATACTTTCATAAATAAAAAAAACAATGAATAAAAATATATACCATCAGGAATATCTATTAGTATGTTCCATAGTGGCACATTTTCTACCTCTACCACCCATAAACTACAATCATACTACTAAATAATTCATAGAATTTAAACTAATCAATAACATTAATAACGATCTTTCCTATATACAACCTGAGTCTCCATTGAAACTAATGGTATTGTCGAGCATGAAAAAAAATGGAAACAACCAAACAATCCTTCCTCAGTGGTAAAATTAGTGAACATGGAAACTCAAAAAATCATAAATAATGTAGTAATAAAAAAATAGTAGAACTAAAACAAACACAAAATATGAAACATGCGAGAGAAGAATTTTCACCTAAGCCTGCATGAATTAGTCAAACCTAAACTCGCCCTCTTTTCTTACTAGGTTCTCCCAAAAAAATGCATGCAGGTCTAGTATTAGGATTTAAGAATAGATATAACCTGGAATCAATAACCAACACTAACAAAGGGCTACTATGTAATAGTTCAACCTGGGTCAACCAGATTATTCACCTGAGCTAGTCTATTACAGGGTGAGATATAATGATGATAACAAAACATGTCTTGAATATAAGAAAACAAGACATAAAAATTGAGTACGAAGTGGAAATAGGGGGAAGTTACAACTAATACAAACAAGATAAACCAGTAAGTATAATAATTCTAGACCAAAAAACCACCAAGTAACCAACCATCACCTCCACAAAGAAATCCAAATTGGAAATGCTGACCCAAAGAGAAGCCAACAGGCTAGGTAATTCCTATAACTTTACCTGTATCCTGAAAAAAAGTTTCACAACCACCCAAAGGCAGAAGTAGGTTGTGATAAATAGAACGCAGTAAGAAACTACCAAATAATCTAAACAAGTTCTAATATTAACAATAAACAAGTTCTAGTTTTAAAATAAAACAGTTTTACAATAATTTTTATAATAAAATCATTTGAAAATATCTCTCAAACATTCCTTGGGTTTCCATAAATTTCATATCATTTTTTCCGAAACCAGAAACATTTTAGTTATGAAATAAATCAAGTAAACATACCAAAATATAAATACACATGTGATCCAACATCCATTAAATAATCTACCATGAAATAAAAAAAACCAAAAATAAAAATGGACTTACTATCCAGTCTAGAGCTTATGGTGCAATAAGTACTAGATACACATGATCCCAAATAGGCATAAGGTTGGATCTAACTAATATCAACTACTTCCACAGTCCATTGATAGAGAATAGGTTTCCTCCAAGTGGTTTCACACACAATAAGGCTACTCGTGTCCCTATCCCGACAAACCTATCCCCTTCCTGACACACCCAATATTCCCTTTGTGCAATGTTTTTCAATTTTTGTTTTAAAAACAATGATAATGTTTTTTTAAAAATAATTTCAAATCCAAATTAATCTGATTTAGGGTATGAAATCCAATTATTTACAAATTAAAAAAATTATATTTTCAAAGAAAAATCCCTTCAAAACATGAACTCATTACTTTTTCAATTTTAACATAATAAATTCCATTTAAAATATCAATGAAATAATAATAACAACAATAAATTCAAGAAAATAGAAAACATTAACAGATCCACCAACCTTAAGGACATATTAAAGACGAATTCCTTTAACAATAGGAATTGGAAACCACAAGGTCAACCTTTAGAAGACAAGGATTGATAAGATACTAAGATGGATTGATAGAAAACTCTACCAAATCACAAAAGCACATCCAAACCAAAGCCTCAACCAAAACCCAAGAAGAATGAGAAGGAACACTTACTCTGAGAGAATAAATCCAACCACAATAGTGATAAATCCATAAACAAAAAATTCTATATAGAATGAAATCACCCAAAATGGCCTAGGGAGAACTCTATGTCAAGAAAGGAGGGATTTATAGATAAAAAATGAAACATATCACTCATATGGTGCCCTAAAAACCAACATCGCGATGTTTACATGGTGTGTAATCCATTTTTAGGTTGTGTAATCCATAGGATCCTTATACATTGAAAAACCAATAGCCATTTTATATAAAATCTTATTTTTATACATACACACCATGTACCAATTTCATGGCATGTAAACCATTCACCCCATATACCTAGTTCATAATTTATTCCCATCAGTCATTACATGGAGTGTAATTCACTTACATGGTATGTATGTTCTCAATGAGTAGCATAAACTATAGGTTTCTATATTGAAAAATCAAAAAAAACTATGATTTCACTATTATAGGTATCCTCCCAATTCATGGTCGATAATACTCACCCAATGAAAAAGTAACCTAAAATAAAAAATTAGAACATGTATGACAGAAAGTTAATATGGAATTACAATATCCCCTATATAAAATCATTATGTCCCCAAAAATTACTCTCAAGATCCTAGATCCACAAAAATATAAGTCCATTGTTTCCTCATATATGACTCCCAATCCCACATCTCATGAAGATCCTGTCTGAACTTCCATAATATGAAGATTAAGGGGATAATTTTACCACATAGTACCTTATCTTGGTTATCCGTAATCTAAATTGGACACTATGGTATCGAGTTCAAGATCTAAATCCCCCCACTAATCGCATTGGAATTATTTGTTATATACCTCCTCAAATGGAAAACATGAAACACATCATGGATAGAAGTCAAACCAAATAGCAAGTCCAACTGGTATTCCACCCTCCCCAATTAATCAATGTTCTCAAAGGGGGCCACAAACCTCGATGACAACTTACCCAAATTACCTAGCCAATGATTTCCCAGGTGAGGTTAAACTTTAAGAATAATCTCATCAGAAACCATAAACCCAAGAGGTTAATGACGATTGTCTGCATAAGATTTCTAATAACTTTATTCCATGATCAAATGCCTCTAGATCAACTGCACCACCTCAGTCATCTCCTGAACCAAACATGGCCCTACTAAGGACCACTCTCTCAACTCTACCCAATACAAGTGTAATCCACATGGCCAACCATACAAAGACTCAAAGGGCACCATCATGATCGATTCCTGATAACTATTGTTGTAGGAAAACTCGACTAGTGGAAAATATATGTCCCAAGATCCACCCAAATCAAGAACATAGGACCATATCATATCCTCAAGATCCTGGATATCCCTCCCTATTTTTCCATCCATATGTGGATGATAATACATGCTCAATTTTAATTGGGATCCAATTTCCTCCTGTAAACCTTTCTAGAATGTAGATGTGAACCTCATTTCTTTATCAGAAACAACCGAAGAGGCTAGCCCAAAATGTCTCACAATATCTTTGGAATATACCTCCCCAATAAGCTCTAATTTTTTCATTAACATTATTTGGAATAAATTCACTAGTATTGTGATTATTTCGATGATAACCAATATCACATCCTTCTTACTAGGATTCTACGAAAAAATAGTGACAAAATACATGGAAATTTTACACCACTTCCTTACCTGAATAGGGAAAGGCTTCAAAAAACATACAAATATCTGGTGGTTCACTCAAAAAATTTAAAATTTGAGACACAATGATACAAAATCCACAACTAACCACCTCATTCCTGGCCACCAATATCAACATCTCAAATCATGGTTCTTATTTTTAGTTCTAGGGTGCACAGACAAACAAGACTATTATCCACTATCTAAAAACTCCTGTATTATGGAGAATTGAACAACCAACCTACTATAAAAACATAAATCTGCACTGGGATATGGAGACCACTCGACCAAGGTCTTCCCACCATTTTGGATTTCTCATAATCCTTGTATCTCGGTGTCTATCATCTATTCAAGTTGAACTCACTCATAAAAATATTTTCAACCTATATCAAAGCAATGAACACCTATCCACTATCCTCCTTAACTCCAAATCTCATCTCAGAAAACAAACTCATAATATACCACTCTTTAATAGATTCCTTCACTGCTTGGATCAATTCTCTTCAACTCAATGCATCAGAAACCATGTTTACAGTAATTACCCTAGCCTTTTAAACATATTATTTCATGATTTTTATCATAATTAACCATAAAATACAAATGAAGGATCATAAATTCATGTGTCATTAGAAGATTAGGTACATAATTAGAAATCATGAAACCAAAATAAAAACATCATCGATTTAATCTCTATAGTGAGCTCCTAACATTCTTTGAAATCTTAAATTTTCAATGGATAATCTAGGGAATATATAGACAAAAGAGATGACCTAAAACCCAATAAGGTAATAAACATAGAAATATTGCATAAAACATGGGTTAGAAGACATAACATGATGACATAAAAAGGCATATAACATGAGTACACATATGGAAGTATAACATATAGAACATGGGATAATATAATAATAGAAACATAGGAATGTGGCAGAAAAATACAATATGAGCTAAACTTGAGTCAATGCTAACTACCAACATTATATCACATGATGGACAAAGTCCCATAAAGGAATCATGTTTACTCCATATCTCGACATGATGTATCCTGAGACTAAACATTAGCCAATGAATTTAATTTCTTTCTCAGCACACCCATCATAACATGTTCATGAATATGTGTCCCACATGAAGAATAAAACATAAACATAAGGGTTACCCATGGAAAGAAATGGGTAACGTAATCATGTCATGGAGCATACTAAATGGGCGTATCATAGATGTTTCCATGAAATAATGGATTTAAATTATACATGTACATTAATAATGTAAAATAAGAATATATCATGATAAATTATGTTCTAATAAAGTAAAATCAAGTAAAAAAGTGTTTAAGCCACTTTAGAACAGAGCCTCTTTAGTGCGGTTTAAGGGAAAATGTTAAAGAGTATTTGAAGAGGGAAAAGTAATAATTATTTTTTTAAAAACAGAAATGAACATATATTTTTTAATGATAAAAAGTGTGCTTTTATAAAAACATAGGAGGTTTAAAACATATCAAGTACTGTACTTGAAAATGGGTAAGAAATTGTGAAGTTCCCTTTAATCGAGCTTTCTTGTCAGGGAGAATCAAGAAGGGAACCTTATAAAACATCTATTCTGTAATGTCTTTGATTTTCTATGTATTATTTTTAAATAGTATATGAAATTATTTCAAGACGAGACCTTTCGACGGTGTGCAATTCTGGGACCCGGAGTGCCTGGAATAAATTTTTCAAATAAATTATAATTTTAAGCAGTGCTCGTGAGAGGTTTTCCTATAAAAGTAGAATATCTTTTAAACGGGTTCCCAGATTAGAAATATGTGGGCACCGTTGTGTTTAGAGTAGTGACTTTACCATAGGCGGCACCTAACATCAACCGGCACGGGTCAGTTTCAAGAGTTAGTTTTTGGGAAGTTTTAATGGAAATAAAATAAATTAGTAATTTATTTCAAAATGATTCCTTTTTTGTGCAGTAACCTAATTTCCTCCTCTTTAAATACTTGTTAATAGAAATTTTGTAGGGTTAGCCACATAAACCTATGAAATTGAGGATTTTCCATTAGAGCTTTGGAGGAGAACCCGTTGGCGGACGACGGCGGTGTGAGCGATCGACAAATCTCGAAATCGATGAATCTCACCAATGAATGCGATGAAGTGATCGTTATTCCACAGAATCGAGGTAGGAATTTGTTAATTTGGTTTCATTCTTCACTGTTCTTCAATTAAACAATGAACACGAATCAACCCACGAACAGGTTGATCCGTGTATTGTATATTCTTGTGGGAGGGTTTTTATTTTGTTGATCTCAAGGAATTAATCCATGTTAGATTATTGTGTTGATTCTATCGTGTTTGATCCTACTAAAAAGAGTGGATCAACACCATGAAAAATGAAGGTAGAGGTTCGTTCCTTGTTTTTCATTTGGATTTCTTTTCCCTTTCTTTTTCTCTTTCATTATTTGAATTCTTCGTGGGGTGAAAAACAATGGATCGTTGTGCATCCATTTTGCGACACAGAAATCCCAAATTAGAGATCCTACATCATGATAACCTATAGATTGTGCGATAGTGATGGAAGTTGATGAATCGACATGGCCTGATAGTTCTTTTTCTTCAAGCGTTCTTTGTATTGGTAAATGAAAATGCATCTTTCAGGCCGATCAGAGGCCCAAAACTGACGGAATAGGCTCCATACGGTCAAGGCGACCTAAACCCTTTAGTTTCAGGGTGATCAAATAGGCGGATGGAATATCATAGCTTTAACCAAGGTTCATGGTGGAGCTTCACATTTCTTGAATTTTCCCGAACACATGACGTGTATTCTGAAGAACATGTCATGTGGTACCGGCGGCAGTGGCTAGGGTTTTATCTGTCTGATAGGTATCACACGGCCTGTGACCCCAGTCACACTGCATGTTGGACCTTCCCCGAAACTCGGCATGTATTCTATAAAGTACATGGACACAGGATGGACTACATGGATTTACAACACGGCGTGTAGACCCTACATGGAATGACAGAGACAGCTATGTGGGACTCAGCATGTATCGAATGGATACACAGACTCAGGGTTGAGTACACGGACCGTGTACTACACCACACGGCCAGGCAGGGTCAGTAACATGGGTCACCCCGTGTACCGATTACACGGGTTGGCGTAAATGGGTTGAGGCAATGTACTAGCACTTGGCCAGCATAGACAAAGCGAACCCAAGTTACTTTGACAGGGTGTGTGATCCTTTCCACATGCCATGTTGTTGTGTTTTACATTACAAGCCTTATAACATGGGTCATTGTACATGGGCAGTACCTAGGGTAAGATGACACGGCGTGTGGAAGTCCTACATGTCGTGTACATTTTAGTACATGGATTGATCTTCTTGTCCACCATATCTTGGACTGGTTTCATTTATTTTAGTGCCCATTTTATCATTCCCCTAATTGTCAGGTATCGTATCTTGCTAAAAGAGTATGATCCCTTCAGCAGTAATTTCTGTGATAGAGTCAGGTATCCCTCTGAGAGGCCCGGAGCGAGATCCTCTATCCATTATTAACCCTAGGTAGAGTAAGGTATCGACATGATTACTTCCACAAGGCACCAATCCTCTACGTAGAAGGTGAATTTGGATGAGTCGTGGTATCCTCCATGGCCCTGTAAGTGATCCTCATATGTGCATCATGATCTTTCCCCACTCTGGAGTGTGTTCTCCCAGAATGAGTGTATCCATATCTTGAGACCTTTCTCGATGGTCATTACTTCTAGGATGGACGTCATCAGATCTATTAGGCTCATGGAGTGAGTTCTCCGGAATGAGTGCTTCGTGGAATCTTCGAACTGGATCTCTAGCAGGGGGTATGCGATTGTGTGACATGTCTCTGGACTGTTTGTCTGGGTTTTCAGTATATCATAATTTTGTGTCACTCTTTCTATATGTTCAGTAGAAATATATCATGTAGATATGACTGTACATTTCGTTTATGTATTTCTTTTTGGTTTTTAGGGTCCTCTACTGAGTATTGTTATACTCACCCCTTCACGGGCTTTGACCATACATGTCGTGTCCTGTGCAGACGAGAAGCCTTTTGATAGAGTTTAGGGAAGACCTGGACATGACCAAGCTTTATGAGTTCTCTACAGGCCGAGGTGTTTCTATAGCTATGAGCAGCAATCCCAGTACCTCTTTGTGTTTATAGGTTGGACTTTGTAGTTTTTCAGACTCTTGCTTTTGGTGGTCTTGTATTCTAGCCCAGTTTACTTTTATTACTTTACTTTCCATCGTACTCTATTGGTTGGGATTAGTTGTGTGCATGCATTTTCTTCCTTAGTGGTTTTTACATTTCAGCATTGTGGGATTGGAGATGTGTTTGTGTGTACAGGTACTTAGGCAATGCCTCTCATGTTAGTAATATGCCTACTCGGTGCTAGTCACCAACCCCTACCATATTGGATGTGGTCTTGGGAAGTCGCAGTGTGGGACCCAATGGTATGGGTCGTGACATAGTGATATCAGAGGTGGTCGGTTCTACCTTAGAACCAAGATTCTATGAGACTGGTTTCGGGTAACAGTGTTAAGTGTTTTGAGCTCATCTTTAAGAAGAGAGACTCCAGTGTTGGTGTGGTCAGTCGATGTATATATACACCCAGACTCTAATAACCTGCTTTTTGACTTGGTACAGGAAAACACTGGTTGTGGGGAAGTAAAATAATATTACATGCATCATATAAAAATGGGTTGTGTTTTCCATTTTCTTTGTGTCACCAATCTAGATATACTCTTTGACTGTGGTACATCTTGTTTCCTTACAGAATGCCTCCATGATGCATACCTGCTAGGATTCAATAGCGCGATCATGAGGATGACCCCCTCAGTGACGAGGCTTTGATATAGGGACCAGTTCCCTAGGCATTTCCTTCAGGTGGTGAACCTGCTATACCACCACCAGTGGAGCAGCCTATGATACCTGCAGTATTGAATGAATAGGGGCGTAGGCTGATCGTGCTCCATGAGTTCCAGAGATAGAGACCCCTCAGGTTTCGAGGTGAGCCCGACCCTCAGGCAGCTGAGGACTGGCTTGAGGTGGTTACCTTAGTTTTTCGTCTAATGAGGACACCAGCGGACCAGACGATGATCCTAGGAGCGAGCCTTCTTTAGTGTTGGTCGGGACGATGGTGGAGTCTGACCACACAAACTCATGACATGGAGACTCTTTCATGAATGGAGTTTGAGAGAATCTTTAGGGTAGAGTTATCTCTGGTTACGCTGAGAGTAGTGCGCATCCAGGAGCTTCTTCAGCTCCATCAGGGCAGTTTGACGATAGCTGACTATTCATAGGGGCTCACCAACCTCGCCAGGTACTCAATGAATATGTTTAGGTATCAGTACTTCAGAACTCGAACCTTTGAGAAAGTTCTTCGAAGGGAAATCTGATCTTGTGTCGTGCCTCTATTAATTTCAAATTATGTCGGAGTGCTTGAGAGAGCCTTGGTGATAAAGATCTTCTTTGCAGAATAGAGATAGCCGACAATACTCAACTGCAGGCAGACAGGTGCGGAGACCTTGGCAGTAAGGAGCCAACATCAGGCACAAGGATCAGGACATGGGAGATGTCATAAGAGGACCCAGGACAAGGGATCGACAGTCCAGGGCTCTCAGGCTGGATCCAGTCAGCCTAGGGAGAGGCAGTGCTACTCGTGCGACGGTAGGGGACATCTCACTGGGGATTTTCCAACCCATCGAGCTGCTAACAGGGAAGTGGTTGATGGAACACTGAGGCAAAGACAGAGAGTGGAGCAGACAGATCTGCCCGGCAGAGAACGTGGCAGAGGAGCAGGGAGTGATGGAGGTGGTGGCAGACATTTCGATCTACTTCCACCACCTCCCCCAGGAGGTCCTAACCAGGATCAGGGAGCTGGGGGACATGGGCGGGGACAGCCACATGCAGTTGAGGTATATTACCGAGGGACTCTAGGGATGATCCAAGGTATGATCTCTGTCTTATCTACCTTAGATTTCGTACTTATAGACCACAGTTCTAGTCATTACTTCACCACCACATGTCTTGTGAAAAACTTTGAGATTCCAGTAGATCCATTGACTCTATCATTATGCATGGAGACAAAAATGAGAGGAGACTCGATGATCACTCACCTTTTTAGATAGTGTTATCTTACCCTTGTAGGTGAGAGTTTTGGTTGGAACCTCTTGGTGGTAGCGTCCAGGCCTTACGACATCATTATCGGTATGGATTGGTTATATTCGGTCTATGCCCAGATTGACTGCTTTAGGTGAAGGATGTGGTGTGTCCGCAGTGATGGGATGATCTTTTCTTTTATCAAATAAAAGAAGACCTAGACAGTACAGAATGGGTTCATGCATAGGACGGTGCATCCGATCACTCATGATTTGGCTAGCCTTACCCTTAGAGCAGTAGATGTTGTGAGTTTCTAGTTTCCAGATGTAGTGGTGGAGTACGAGAAAATCTTTCCCAAAGATGTTCCAGGATTACCTGCCGGATAGGAAATCAAATTCTACATCGGCTTACACCTCGGGACGACGCTGATTTCCTCACTAGCATATCTGATGGCTCCCGCAGATCATCGCAAGCTGAGGGTATAGTTGGAGGATTTACAGAGCAAGGGTTTTGTAAGACCTATTGTTTCACCCTGGGTGGCCCCACTATTGTTTTCCAAGAAGGAATATGGGAGTTTGAGGTTGTGTGTGGATTACCGGTGCCTGAACTAGGTGACGGTTAAGAAGAAGTATCCACGGCCGAGAATTGACGACCTCTTCGACCATCTGAGAGGGGCATAGTGGTTCTCGAAGGTTGACCTTTAATCAGGTTATCACCAATTACGATTATGGGATGAGGATATACCGAAGACGACTTTCATATGCTGCTATGGTCACTCTGAGTACATGTTGATGTCTTTCAGTGAGACAAAAACCCCACAGTGTTCATGGTACCGATGAACCAGATCTTCTGGTCATACATAGACCAGTTCGTAGTGGTCTTCATCAATGAAATCCTTATGTACATGGCGTCAGAGGAGGAGCATGTGAGACACTTGCGGATAGTTCTAGAGGTACTCTGAGAGCACCCTCTTTATGGGAAGCTCTCGAGGTGCCAATTCTGGATTCAAGTGGTCCACATTCTAGGACATGTCATCTCAAAAGATGGTGTAGTTGTGGACCCAGCTAAGGTGGAGGAAGTTTTAGCAATGGAGCCACCTCAGAGCGTGATGGAGGTGCAGAGCTTCCTTGGGTTGGTAGGATATTACTAGAGATTCATTCCTGACTTCACTCAAATATCAGCACTGATGATAGCCTTGACCAAGAAGGGAAACCCTTCATGTGGAAGGAGAAGTGCCAATAGGCTTTTAAGCAGTGAGGCATAGTTTGACGAGTGCCCTGATCTTGATATTACTAGAGGTGGGTGTTGAGTACGTAGTTTTCTACGATGCATCGACGAACGGGCTTGCATGTGTCCTAATGCAGAGGCAGAAAGTGATTTCTTATGGTTTACGCAAGATTAGGACACATGAGAAAAACTATGTGACCCATGATCTCGAGTTAGCAGTGGTAGTATTCATGTTGAATATGGGGTGACAGTACCTTATGGGCTAGCGTTTCATCGTCTACTCTGACCACAAGAACCTCAAGTACATCTTCTCGCATAAAGAGATGAATTTGAGACAGAGGCATTGGCTAGAGTTCCTCCAGGACTATGATATCAAGATCATCTATACTCCTGGGAAGGGGAACAAGATGGCGGATGATCTTAGTAGATGGTCGAGCTCGCATCTGTTGAGTGAGGCGATAGATCAGTTAGCCACGTTGCAGTTATCCTTCATGGACAGAAAGGTTGCAAATTACCTTCAGTCAATGGTCGTCACCCCTTCCCTCTTACAGTGAGTTATGGATTCATAGCTTGGGAATGTCGACTATGAGGCTTCATGTGCTCAGTTTTCCATAGGAAATGCTTATTATGGATATTCTCAAGGTGGAGAGCACATAATTCATTTCAGAGAATGCACTATTTTACCAGTGGCGTTGTGGGAAAAGGTCATGAGGGAGTTTCATACATCCCCCTTGGCGGTACATCATGGAGTGGCGAAGATGTACCGGGATATCTCATGGCAGTTCTAGTGGTCATGCATGAAGAAGTCAGTAGTAGAGTTCATTTCGTGATGCCTTACATGCCGGCAGGTGAAGGATGAGCATCGGGTTATAGTGGGATTAGCTCATACCTTTGAAGTTCTAGAGTGAATGTGGGATGGAATATCGATGGAATTCATGACAATCTTACCACAGATGTCCAAGGGGCATGACTTTATCTTGGATATCATTGACCGACTCACCAAGTCGGACCACTTCCTAGGTATCAGGGAGCAGAGTTCCATAGAGAGCTTGGGATGCCTCCACGTAAAATAGATAGTTCAGCTTCATGGATTCCCTTCGACAATAGTCTCAGATCGAGATGACCGCTTCACATCCCGGTTGTGAAAGGGATTACAGGAGGCTTTTGGGACTCAGCTACGCTTGAGCACGAAGTTTTATATCCCCAGACCGATGGTTAGATGGAGACGACCATTCATGTTTTGGAAGATATGTTGTGGGCCTATATCTTGGAATTTGGTCGTAGTTGGGAGGACCACCTACCACTAGTAAAGATTGCGTATAATAATATCTATACTCCACCATTGATATGGCACCATTCGGGGTCTTGTATGGGAGACCCTTTAGGTTACCACTTTACTAGACCTACACTGGAGAGTCAGCACTCATGGGTCGAGAGTTGGTGCAAGCTAACACAGAGAAGGTATAGATCATCTGGGATTAGATGAATTCTGCACATAGCCGGCAGAATTCTTATGTTGATAAGCGATGAAGACCTCTGAAGCTCAAGGAGGAAGATCACATTTTTCTTCGGGTCTCACCTCGATGAGGGTTACAGAGATTTGGCTTGGGAGGCAAGCTATCTCTGAGGTTCATCAGACCTTTATAGATAATGCGTAGAGTTGGAGAGGTGGCGTACGGCCTGGCTCTACTGCCACATTTGCACCGGGTACATGATGTCTTCCACATGTCGCAGTTGAGGAGGTACGTGCATGACCCACCGCACGTCATTGATTGGGGTGAGTTGGACATCGAGGATGGATTGACCTTTGATGAGTGCCTGGTATAGATCAAGGATCAGTAGGAGAGGATCCTTCATGGGCGATCGATTCCCTTGGTTCACATCTGGTGGAAGCATAATAATATTTAGGAGAGCATGTGGGATTGGGAGACTCAGATATGTGCCCAGTACCCACATCTTTTTGAGTAGCTCTTATTTTGGAATTTCAGGGACGCAAAGCCCCAAGTTGGGGAGAATGTATGTCTCGTATTTTCCATGTATTATTTTTAACTATTATATGGAATTATTTTGAGACCATACCTTTTGATGTCGTGCAATTCTAAGGCCCGAAGTGCCCGAAATAAATGTTTGAAATAAATTAAAAATTTAAACAGTGCTCATGAGCGGTTTTCCTGTAAAAGTAGAATATCTTTTAAATGGGTGCCTGTATCAGAAATATGAGGGAACCATTTCATTCAGAGTAGTGACTATACCATTGCTGGGGCCTAACATCGACCGGCATGGGTCAGTGGTAAGAGTTAGTTTTTTGGGACGTTTTAATGGAAATAAAATATATTTATAATTTATTTTAAAGTGTTTCCTTTTTTGCGCAGTGACCTAATTTCCTCCACTTTAAATACCTTCTTATGGAAAGTTCGCAGGGTTATCTACCTAACCATGAAAGATTGAGGATTTTCCATTATATCTTTGGAGGATAACCCATTGGCGGACGATGGAGACGCAAGCGATCGATGCATCTCAGAATCGACGAATCTCACCAACAAACACAACATGGCGATCGTTATTCCACCAAATCGTGGTAGGGGTTTATTATTCGGTTTAATTCTTCCCCATTATTTTATTAAACGATGAACGCGAATCAACCAATGAACAAGTTGATCTGTAGGACATACGTTCTTGCGGGAGAGTTTTTATTGGGTTGATCTCGGGGAATTTATCCATGATAGATTATTGTATTGATTCTACTCTATTTGATCCTACTAACGGGAGTGGATCAATTCCATGACAAATGATGGAAGAGGTTTGTTCCTCGTTTTTCTTTTGGATTTCTTTCCCAATTCTTTTTCACTTGTTTTCTTCGGGTTTTTCATGGGGAGACAAACAACGGATCACTGCACATCCATTTTGCGATGCAACGATCCCAAATTAGAGATCCTACATCGTGAATACCTAGTGGAGGTGAGATGGCGATGGCAATAAAAGAATCAACATGGTCTGGGTGTTATCAGTCTTCAAGCGTTCTTTTTGAAGGTGAATCAAAAAGCATCTTCGAGGCCAATCGGAGGCCTGCAACTGATGGAATCGGCTCCATAAGGTCGGGGTGACCTAAAAATTTGAGTTTCATGGAAATCGGATGGCTAGATAAAAGATCAGAGATTCACCCAAAGCACACGGTGAAGGTTCATGTTTTTAGAATTTTCCAGCACATAGGGTGTGTATTTCGAAGAACACACCGTGTGGTACCGGCAGTGGGGTCTAGGGTTTCAAGTGTTAGACAGGTATCACACGGCGTGTGACCACAGTCACACGACATGTTGGACCTTCCCCAAAGCTCAGCGTGGATTCTATAAAGTACACGGAAACGTGATGGACTCCACGATTTTACAACATGGCATGCTAACCCTACATGACATGACATAGGTGGATACGTGGGACTCGTCTTGTATCCAAGGGATACACAGACTCAGGTTAAAGTACATATCTGTGTACTACACCACATGACTAGGTGAGGCCAGTAACATGGGTCACCCCATGTACCGATTACACGGGTTGGCGTACATGTGTTGAGGCCATGTACGAACACTTGGCCAGCATACACAGAGTGGACCCTAGATACTTTGAAAAGACACATGATTCTTTTAACACGTCATGTAGTTTCATTTTACATGAAAAACCTTACGACATGGGTCGTTGTACACAGACAGTACCTGGGGTCCAAATACACGGCACGTGGAAGTCCTACACATCATGTACTTGTTAGTACATGGATTGATCTTCTTTTCCACTATATCTTGGACAGGTTTCTTTTGGGTTAGTGCCCCTTTTTCTCTTTCCCCTGAAGGTTAGGTATTGCTTCATACTACAGAAGTATGATCCCTTCAGTGGGATTTCCGAGATAGTGTCAGAATTCCCTCCGAGAGTCCCAGAGCAAGATCCTCTATCCATTCTTGACCCTATGTAGAGTCAGGTATCAATGTGACTACTTCCACAGGGCACTGATCCTCTACCTTGCAGGTGAATCTGAATGATTCACGGTATCCTCCAAGGCCCTGAAAATGATCCTTATCTGTTTATCGTGATATTTCTCCACTTAGGAGTGTGTTCTCCCAGAATGAGTGTATCCATCACTCGTGACCTTTACCGATGGATAGTACTTCTCAGACAAACGTCATCAGAGTTATCAGACTCATGGAGTGAGTTATCCCAGATGAGTGCTTCGTGGAATCTTCAAACTATATCCCTAGTAGGGGGTATGCGGTTGTGTGAATTATCTATGGACTGGTGGTTTGGGTTTTGAGTATATCTAGATTTTGTGTTACTCTTGCTATATGTTTAGTAGACATATATCATGTAGAGGTAACTACACATTTCCTTTGTGTATTTCTTTGTGGTTTTTGTGGTCCACTACTGAGTACTTTTATACTCACCTCTGCATGGGCTTTGCTTGCATGTGTCAGGTCTTGTGTAGACGAGCATCCTTTTGACAGAGTCCATGGAGGACCAGAGAAGGACCGCGATTTTTGAGTTCCCTACACAACGAGGTGTTCCTATGGCTACAAGTAGTAGTCCCAATACCTCTTTGTGTTTACAGGTTGTACTTTATAGTTTTTCATACTCTTGTTTTTGGTGGGCTTGTATTCTATCCCAGTTTACATTCAGTACTTCACTTTCTGTCATACTTTGTTGTCTTGGATTAGTTGTGTGCATGCAATTTGTTCCTTAGTGTTTTTTACATTTCAGCATTGTGGGCTTGGAGATGTGTGCATGTGTACAAGTACCTAGGAATTTCCTCCCATGTTAGTAATATGCCTACTCGGTGGTAGTCTCCTGCCCTTGGCCTATTGGAGGCGGGCTTGGGGAGTCACAGCACGATCCCCACTGGGATGGGTCATGACATATTACCCAATCAAATAAGGTTGAATTATAGTGACCTAGGATTAACATAAATTTATATCACACCATTTTAGATAAATATTCATTAAAATACAATAATACATGCCCGGGGACCATAATAGTTTTGTATCTTTTTAATTTTGGAAACAAAATCATCTATTCTAGTGAAAGATCTTCAACATCTCCCATAAAAATATCCACGTTTAGTACATATACCAAAAACGTTTTTCATAACCTAGGGAAATAAAACATAAGAAGGGGTGAGCTCAGATACTCAGTAAGGGTAAATAAAAGAAATGTGTAAGCATAACAAGAACACATGGTATGGAACTTAAGCATAAAATTCAAATATCATACCATGTATATTAGTGATAACAATAAATATTAGAAATTCATAATACATGGATCGTAATAGAATTAAGATCATAAGTCAAGAAAGCATAACATAAAAATAAAACATCGAATTTTGGAAAACACATAACCAAATAATATGATTTCTATGGTATCCAATGTATCATTTCCAAGACCAAATTTTTATTATGGTTTGACTCCCCATACCATCTTGGTAGTCATGGTTCACTACCATGCCCATATTAGTAGTCAATTTTCATTCCCAAGACAATATTAGTTTATCTCATGAGATATAAATCTTTACCCAATGCATTGGAGGGAGATATAGGTCCCACAAATCTCATAATTAAATCATACATACATATTCCACAAATTCATAAACAATAATATCTTAATCCAGGAAATGAAATGGGATTCATTAACATGTAGACATATAATAACCTATAGAAAAAGATACATGTTTCAGAATCATTTTATTAGATGGATAAACTATGAATGATAAATGGATTTCATCAAAATATAACCCATGATATATAAACGGGTTTCATAAGACCATAAAATTAAGCATAACCCCTTTAGAGAAGTAATATGATTGGAACCTTTAAATATTTTCCTAAAAAGTCATGAATAACATCAACAGATGTCATCATAGATGGAAAATAATTTTAAAATATCTTTCTAAAAAACTTCTTGAGGAAAATATTTTCTCTACTTGTAAAATGACTTTTTAATACTTAAAATCATTTGAAAATAATTTTCATAGAAAATAAAATGAAAACGTAAAATAAGAACTGATATATTTTTCAAAAAAACATTTCCTTGAAAATGTATAAAGTCATCCTGAAAACATTTTGAAATCCTTTTTCCTTGAAAACGTATGAAATAAGATTTTAAACATTTAAAAAAAACATTTTTCATTGGAAACACTTCGAAAACCTATAAAGAAATCTAGAAAACGTTTTGAAAACCATTTCATTGAAAATAATATTAAATACTTCTAAATAAATACTGAAAACATTTGGAAAACAATTTTCCTTGAAAATCACTTTTAAAAGACATTTTCTTAAAAACTAACCTTTAAAAAATTCGAATAAATATTCAAAGAAGAGATGGTGGGTAAATTTGTACATGATGTATGAGGTAAAAAGAACATTCCATTTGTACGGTAAAAAGGTCAGAAAATTCCTTGATCAGAAACAAACAAGAATATTTTTTTGAAGATATTAGTAAAAGTAAAAAAGTGTAATATTCTTTGAAATTATTTTTATAAAACATGGTTTGAAGGAACATATATTTCTGACTGAAGAGAGTGTAAATTCAGGCTTTCTTAAAAACACTTTCTTAACTATATTAAGTCCGAAAGAGTAGAAAAATGTTACCAATAACTGAATATATCTTGAATAACCTTATGAGAATAAAATTCATGAATTTTATTGAGAGATGGATTATAATATTTCATCAAAGATGAATAATCATTAACAATCTCAAAAAGAAATGAGATTGTTTCAATAAACTCTTACCACTTGGTTAATTAGGATCAAACTCTACATGTAAGAAAATGAAATCACATGAAGCATAAAATATCACAAAAAATGATATTCATTATATAAAATGTAAAATGGATGTATATATGCCTCGGAAGACAATTTAGGTGCGTAACAAAACATGAATCTCATAGAAGGAAAAGTAATACACAACAATTTTACAGATTAGATAACTTTTAAAATTTAAACCCCATAAAAGAAAGATCATAGAATGGATATGTGAATACCCATAAATTTAACTATAATATACATAGAATACAATCATGGGTAGTTCATACACCACATAAAAGAAGAAAGTGGAAAACATAGCATGTATCTCATAGAAATAAAAAGTGAGATGAAATCCCCTTACCTTATGTCTTGAATCTCATCATACTCATTCAAAACAATTATATAATAAATATAAACTTATTTTTAATATTTTTCAGAACCATATTGTTATATCTAATACCATATATGGTTTTTTACGACCTCGTATTACCCATTTTTTAATAATCCTATGTTAAGGTTTCACTTCAGGTAATATTCACTTTATTCATCACATGTGTCTTAATTTGTTATATATTTGGTATTTATACATTATATCATGATTTAATGAATTTAAACCATGATATATATATATCATTTATAGAAAATATTTTTCTGTTATAATAATCTATATAATATAGAATTAGTAAATGGAATACACTGTGTTTGGAGACGATTAGCTGTACATACACATAAACATTGTTTCCTTTTTATTAGCATGTTGAAACCAAGAAATTAAAATCCTTTTATGTATATATATGTTGTAACACAACAAGGTTTTGAAAATAACAATTGAATGCATGAAACACTAAGCCTCTAAAAAATATCACTTTGTTATAACATATCCAATAAATATAATCTTTTCACCTCTGTGATTTGAATTTTGAAAAACTGACATACACAGTTGTGTTCAGTAAGATATTTAGAGACTAATAGGACAAAAATATTTTTTGGTAAATAGTAACATACCATTATGAATAGTAACATACCCTTATTAATAATAATTAATAGTAATAAATAATAAATCAGACAAAAAACTAGAAACTTCATCTATGAATGTATAAATACAATTTAGACATCTTAAAAGTGGATAAACGGACAGAGTATAAGTATTAGTATTTCAATATGTCATACATATTTTAATTATAATTTTCTGATTAATTTAAAAATTTAAAATTGAAATTTAATTTCATAAAATTAAATCCTAAATTGTCACTTTATTGTGTTATGGTTATATGATAATTTTATAGGATTTTGATTAATTTTTCAAGGTGTTATAAAACAAGTTGTAGTTTTAATGTTGTTTTTTTCGAATAAATTATGGTTTTATTTAAAAAATAAATTAAAAATATTTAGAAAATTATTTTCCAAAAATTTATTTAATTTTTTAATTCTACACATCAAAAAATGGTTATGGTGAATTTTTGGGATTTTTCTAAAATACCTGAATTTTGGGTGAATAGTAAATTATAATAGTTTACGATAAATGATAAATAGATGATTTATATGGTCATAATTGATGTAAGGATGATGTAATTACACTAGGTTCTAACTATCAGGCACTTATTACTATAATAGGTCGCATGGAACAACACTATTGGTGGTCTTGAGGGAATTAATAAAATAATGAATAAAATATTCAAAATTCACTCTTCTCCATCACAATAGAATCCCCTCTCACTTCCTATTCTCTTAACTCCTATCAATCCATGTGCCTAGTATAATTTCTACCCAAATACCCTTCCATAGTCACTCCCCAAGTCCAGGAGCTCTTGGCCTTTCCAACAGACCAAAACCCCTTCCCTTAAGGAGGTTCTAAAGGAGGTTATTACAAGAGGTAAATCATCTTTCTTTTTCATTTAGTTTCATTTCAATTTATCTTATTTTGTTATCCTTACCTCACCTCCTCTATACAACTGACCATGATAAATCTAGTATCATCTATATACTATATTTATATCATGTTAATAGAAGAACCATCATCAATATCCTTTCTCTCTCTTTTATTTTATAAACAAAATTGTCATCTGTGAGGTTCTAATTTACAACCTTCGTGGACGACGTTGTTTCTTCATTAAATTTATCCTTAATTACTGGTCATGAAAACATTTTTATGTTGCAAACAGACTATAATATATGTATTATAACATATGTAATATTCATAAACCATTATATTTTCATAATATTAAATCATATTACCAAACTAGTTCCTAATAATCAAAATAACGCTAAAATAATCTAAGTGATGGTAATTAATATTACATCTGATGATTCATCCTCATTCCATGTAACCAAATTATATAAATTTTCATTAACACCTATGTATGTTCATAAATAATATGTATATTCTATTCTGGATATTTACATCCATTCCACATGAACTCCGTTACAAAAAAATAAGTGAACCGATTTTGAAAATCAAGAAAACGAACACTCTAGAACGACGAAATTCAATATTATAACTAATCATTAAGGACATAATGGAATAAATAAAATCACGATAAAGTAAATAATTGTCTAATAGGTTCTTAATTAAGTTATTAAAAGGTTTAATTTCATATTCTAGGACCCTAAGTTCAAGATCGAAACACATTCAGACTTAAGGTAAGAGTTTTTCCACCTGATCCTCCATTTTCATTCGGGTTATTTTTATTGTCTAATTATTTCAAAGAAATTATTATGTACTCATAAATTATTTTTGAGTGTTATATATATTATTACCAACCATAATCCTTCCTTATTTTATGGGGAGTTACACATTTTAAAAGGAAGTTTCAAATTTATTTCCGAAATACAAGCCCGATTCAAGGGATTTTCCCAAATTCTAACCTAATTTCAAGAGAACTATATAATATGCTTTTAGATACCATTATATTTATAAAATCAATCATTTTATTATGATAACACTATATTACTTCAATTCTTGTTTTATACAAATATTTATCCAAAAGAACTCTTCTTTTCAAAGTAAAAGAGTATTTATCTCAAAAATTAATCTATGATTTTATAAGAGTATATTCATATTTTTCAACACTCATGTTGATAATTATGTATGTTATCATCTAAAATATTTAATTGAATGTTTTATGATTAGTTTTACTACGTATTTTCTATCCTAAAACCATTCACCAATTTAATATAAATGGTTAGTGTTTATTCTTAATGTTTGGGGAATGTTATTTACATTTCATATGTTATTTTCAAAATGAATGTATATGTTGTTTATATTTATCCCTGATCATATGAGGAATTAATTGGACTTATTATCTGATGGTTGGGTCCTTCTATATCCCTTATATGCATCATTAGGTCTCATGAAGCAAATAGACATCGACTTGGTCGAGGTCTTGCCCATTTTGAGATATGGTTTTGTCTGAGGTCTTAATCATTTTTAGAAGTCTTGGACAAGGCCTTTATGGAATGTTTCAAAATGTCCAGCATATGAAATTACATCATTATGAATCCAGTAATTGAAATTTCATGTGGTTATTCGACTAGTATAATACTAAGGATTATGTTTTATTATGACATTATTTACTCATCTCATATTCCTGTTGTAACATGTTCATGTTTATTATTTGTAAAGAAATGTGTTTTAAATTATTACTTCTGCCTAATGTTAATGTTTGTGTTATCTTCCATTTTATTTCATACCCTTACTGATTGTTTGATCTCACCCCTTTCTTATGTTTTAATTTCCCAGGATATGAAGAAGTATGTTTTTAGTGACTTGCATTCATAATCTAGGAGGCATGGATGTTTCTAATGGAATAAATTTTTGTTGTATTTCATTTCTTGATATAATTTTAAACTTATATATGTATATTGTTTCCAAAATATACTAAAATACATGGTCATTTAGGATGCATATTCCTTGTTTATATTCCAATGTAATAAAATAAGGCACCAACTTTGGGAAACAGGGTTCGGGTCCTTAAAGTTGGTATCAAAGGAAGTTTAGTAGAAAACATGGAAACTAGATTTAGAAAACACAGATTAGGGAAAAATATCTAAGATGGTATTTGAGGATATGAATACAAGAACATCATAGTATTTTGAAAAGGAATATATTATGCAGATCTTTCTATCAAATACATCCATGTCTGGATACTACATGTGAACATGGTTCCGGCACAGATATAACTAGGAGTGAAAACTCTGATAAGGAGTTTCGATCATGACCTAGGGGATCCTGGTACATGAAAAAAGATCCTTATTGTGCACTTGGGTTGACACTCCTGGGGGATATTCTAAGGAAAAGTCACATTTTCTTAATAAACCATTAAGAAAGATTTAAATGTAAATTTTTCCTCTAGGAAACCATTTTTGTGATTATGGGGTTATCTGTGCATAGGATTTCAATTTAGGACAATTATTTTACTAAGTTAAGATTATAAATTATGATTCATAACATAATATAGTGTATTCCATTATCTAGAAATGGTGCCTAGTGGAAGAAATGGAAACCACACGAACACGCATATCCCATAATGGTATTTCCCTTCGACATAAGATAATGATGTTGTATATGGTGGTGTGACTGGTGTACAGTATCTTATAACGATACTAGGACAACTTACTCGGGTTATGAACAATAACCTTAGCTGTATGGAGAATCTAGATCCAGCACTTGGCGGTTCTTTGTTAGATAAATTTATGCCAGAACAACCTCCATCATTCAATGGGACTATAAACCCATTTGTGGCTGAGTAGTAGATAAGTTACCTAGAAAATATATTTTTCTCTTTGGGATGTAAAAAAAGAGATAATGTCATCATGGAAGTTTATCATCTATCGAGGGATGTGGATCAGTGGTGGTTGTTAATACTATACATAATGAAGAAGGAAGATATAGATGATATGGAATGGAGGTACTTCAATGAAATATTCCTAGAGAAATAATTTCCTTGTGAATAGAGAGCAGATATGGAAAGGTAATTTTTGAATTTGAAACAAAAGTAATATGAGAATGTTGAAGATTATGAAACTAACATCACAAGGTTAGTAAGGCATGTTGTGGACTACATAAAAAATCTGAGGAGTAATATTGATCGATTATTTGATGGACTAAATTCATTCCTCTAACAGGTACTAGTATCCCAAAGTTATTAATCATATGTGGAGATAGTTTCATGTACTATCAAGATAGAGAAGGAATTCTCTAAGTTGTATGACTTTAAGGGAAAGCAGGAGACGAAGAGGGTTACTGAAAAATATGGAAAAGGAATTATGGAAATGGTGAGTATGGTAAGAGTTGAATTTTAACACTGTGATAATTGTGGAAGGAAACACCATGGTGTATGCTTAAATGGAAAATTATTATTCTACAAATGTTGACAGAAATGCCATATTGTTGGTGATTGTAAGGGGATTAAAGAATACATTAATTTTTAATGTTAGAATTTTCGGGAGATGGGGCACTATGATAATGATTTTCCAAAGTGTCAATGAAACATGCAACAAAAAATGCCAAGGGTTCAGGGACAAGATTATGTGATTACAACCACTGATATTGAAATTCCTAATGACATGGTGGTAGGTACTTGAATCATTTCCATAAACTTAGCCAATGCTTTATTTGATTCTGGAACATCGCATTATTTTATATCCTCACAGTTTTCTAAGAAAATTAGTTATTTCCAATTTGATTTATTAAGGGAGTTTTCAATCCCAACTCCTAAGTGAAGTATCATTACAACAAAGTTGTGTCAGGAAGTTCCCATTATGGCATGTAAACGTGCTTTATCTTCTGATTTTATTGTCATAACCATGATTGAATTTGATATAATCCGTGGTATGGATTGGATTTTGAAACATGATGCGAAAATTTATTTCCAGAGAAAGTGGTTACAATTTTTGATGATGATGTGAAATCCCTTATCTTTAGGGTAGAAACATCACCATCTGATTCTCATCTAGATAAACCCCCATTAGCTATACTGAACTCAATAATTATAGATGATGGGAATGAAATAACTATGGGTGAGGAAAAGAATGGTCAAAAATAGGATGTACCTATTGTGAAATAATATGTTCAAGTCCTTCTAGAGGATTTACCTAGACATCATCCAGAGTGGGGAATAGAATTTTCCATTGACTTAATTCCTAGATCAAGGCCCATATCAAATACCCCTTATAGAATTTACACTGTGGAGTTAGTGGAACTAAAGAAAAAACTGGAGGAATTGAGTGATAAAGGATTTATTCTCCCTAGTGTTTCTCTATGGGGATCCCATGTTCTTTTTGTTATGAAAAAAGATGGGTCTATGAGATTGTGCATTGACTATAGGGAGATCAATTCTATAATAATAAAGAAAAAGTATCCTCTAACTTGAATTGATGATTTATTAGATCATCCTCATGGAGCCTAAATTTTTTTGAAGATTGAACTTTGACCTGGATATCATTAGTTTCTTGTGAGGAAAGAAGATATTCCAAAGATAGCATTTCAAACTATGTATGGGAATTACCAGTTTACTATAATTCCTTTTGAACCGACTAATTAACACTCTGTTTTCATGGATCTAATGAATTGAGTTTTAAAATAATATCTTGATGAATTTTTGGTGTTATTTATTGATGATGTCTTGGTATACTCTAAAATCTATGAAGATCATTAAAATCACTTTCACACTATGCTTGAAGACTCTTAGAAGAAATGAATTATATGGGAAGCTTAGAAAGTGAGAATTTTGGTTTCAATTAGTTTCCTTTCTGAACCAAATTATGTCTAAATATAGAATATCTATTGATCATGTGAAGACAAAGTCTATGCCATAATGGCCTACTCCAACGAACACAATTGAGGTACATATTTTTATTGGTTTAGTAGGTTATTATCGGTGTTTATTTCAGAACTTATCCTACTTAGCCAACCCAATTAAAAAACATACACGTAAAGTGGTTATGTTCATATGGAAAAAGGAATGTGAGGGATTTTTTGAAGAGTTGAATAAGAGATTAGTGACTGTTCCAATCCTAACCCTGTCATCAGGGAATGATGAGTTTGTGATCTATAGTGGTGCATCAAAGAAAGGACTTGGTTGTGTTCTTATGTAGAATGATAGATTTATTTCATATGCATCAAGGAAATTAAAAATTCGTGAAAAAAACTATCCCACACGTGATCTTGAGTTATAAGTGGTAATATTTTCTCTGAAGATATGGATACATTATCTCTATGGAGAAAAATTTGAGATATATACAGATCACAAGAGTTTTAAGTATATCTTCTCTAAAAAAGAACTAAATATAAAGAAACACCGATGGCTCGAACTACTCAAGGATTACGATTGTACTATACACTAACACCTAAGAAAGGCAATCAAGGAAATTAATGCATTGAGTATAAAGGACCATGGAGTTTTCACCAAAATGAGCATTGACAAGGATAATTTGTACATAGATCTAGTAATGATGGATATGGGAATTGTCAAAGGAGGTGAAACATCACTACTCCTTCATTTAGTTTCCCAACCATCTTTAATAAGGATTAAATGTTCTCATCCTGATAATGAGAACCTGGAAAAGAAAATTAATGTTGTGAAAGAGGGGATGTTGGATGACTTCGTATGTCAAGATGGAATTCGGAAATTTGGGAAGAGGCTTTTTGTTCCAGCTATACCTGAGATAAAAAGGTAGTTATTGGATGATTCCCATATTTTAATTTCACTATACATCCAGGGAGCACTAAGATGTATAGAGAATTGATGGAAAACATTTTGTGGGATAACATGTAGAGGGAAATTGCAAATTATGTATCAAGATTTTTAGTCTGTCAATAAGTGAAGGCTGAAAGGCAACATCCAAAAGGAGTCATGAAACCTCTACCTACTCCGACATGAAAATGGGGTGGCATAAAAATGTATTTTTTCACTTGATTACCCAAAACTCCAAGGAATAATGATAAGATATGGGTAATTGTGGATCAACTTACGAAATCTTCACATTTCCCCGATATAAGGGAGAATTATCCACTTGAGCGCCTAACAAGACTCTATATAAATGAATTTGTGAGACTTCATGGAGCACCTCTCTCAATTGGGTCTGATTGTGACCCATGATTTACATAAAAATTATGGAAAAGTCTTTAGAAAGATTTGGATACTGAACTTCGATTGAGTACAGCTTACCACCCACAAACTGAAGGGCAATCATAGAGGACGATCCAAACCTTAGAGGACATGCTGATATCATCTTCACTTGAATTCCAAGGTATGTGGGATAAATAATCACCTTTAGTGGTGTTTTCCTACAATAATATTTTCCATTAAAATATTCAAATGGTTCCATATGAAGCATGGTATGGAAAGAGATGTCATACACCAACTTATTGAGATGAAGATAGAGAAAGGAAGATTGTGGGTCCAGAGCTTGTATAAGAAGAAACAACGAAGGAAAAGGCGATTCAAGATCATAACAACACATCTCAAATAAAACAAAATATCTATACCAATAATCAAAGAAAGGATATTGAATTTCAAGTGGGAGATCAAGTTTTCTTAAGAGTATCTCCATGGAAGGGTGTTATAAGATTTGGAAAGAAAGGGAAACATAGCCTTAAGTACATAGGCCCTTTTGAAATTCTGGAGAGAATTGGAGCTGATGCATATCGTTTGGCTATGCAACCCAGCCTGTCCGAAGAACACAATGTGTTCTATGTCTCATTGCTAAGAAATTACATGTCATACCCAACGCCTGTCCCCACTTCTAAAGGTATAGAGTTGGAACCATACCTATATTACTGTGAATAGCCTACATAGATTCTGGACACTAATGAATAAGTTTTGAGGGATCAGATGACTCAACTGCTAAATATACTTTGGGTGAATCATAAAATTGAAGAGGCAACATGCGATCCTAAGGAGATTATGATGAAGTCCTACACAAATATTTTTCTGAGATAACATTATTTGAATTTTGAGGACATAATTTTTGAAGGAGGGGAGAAAGTAACACCTCAAGGTTTTGAAAATAAAAAATTGAATTAATGAATCTCTAAGCCTCTACAAAACTCCACTTTTTTATAAACCAGCCAATAAAAATAATTTTTCAACATCTGTGATTTAAAGTTCGAAAAACTGACATACATGGTTCTGTTCAGTAAGATATTTAGAGTCTAATAAGACAAACTTAATTTTTGGTGAATATTTGTAACACCTAAGAATTTTATGAGAAATATTTTGTTTTTATGTTATATAAATCATCAAAGGAATATTTCACTACAAAAAACACTAGCTTGGCTTTCTTTACACGCAATCACGACCTTCCTTGATAGCTTGCGTTGTACGCAATACCGAGTTTCACTAAACAATGATATGTTATTAAAATATTATTAAAACGAGCCGTTATGAATAGTAATACCCACTTTTTGAAATTTTATAAATTTTATCATTCAAAATGCACTTCATTTTTGGATTCGGAATATCAAAATTATCCTAGGGTGAAGTTTTGGTATTTATCTAAATACTTTCAATTTTTGATGAATAGCGAAAACACTGTGTTACTATTTAAAAACTGACTTTTTATTTAAATTATTATTTATTATATTTAAATTTATTTTAGATCAAAATTGATACATAATACCTATATAATTTCAATGTAATGAATTGGAGTCGTTTTATAATAATTTTAGATATATAAAAATTTTATTGAACTTTTCACCGTCTTTTACCCACCACCTGGGAGAATTTAGAAATTCACATAAAATGTAATTTTACCACTTATGTGAGTGGAATTTAGAAAATCCGAGAGACATAGTTAATATCAAGGACTAAAATGTGGTTCAATGAGTTGAAAATAATTTTTGGTGAATAGTACCTTTTTCCTTTTATTTACCACGGTTAAAAGTAAATAGGGTAATTAAGGGTAAAAATGATATTATTATTCCCCTAACACATGTCCTAATTCTATTGGATAAGTGAAATTCGACCAAAAACAAACTTTGAAATAAAATATGACCATTTAGGTCCACTTGGATTAGATTAGGACATTTATTATTAATTTATTTAAAGAAGGGTTAAAATAGTTAAAATCAAAGTTTAACAAGTAAAACATTTTTAATATAGGGTTATACATAAGATAAATTCGACTATAAATTTTAATTAGAAAGATAAAAATATTTCCTACATAATTGTATTTTATTTATAATTTTTAGACATTAAATAATTTAATTTATTTTTGACACAATGATGATGCAGTAATTATCTTATTAATAAAATATTTACATAATTCCTGTTATAAATACCCAAATAAATGTCATATGAGAGTTTTTTTGAATTCCAATAATTTTATAGGTTAATATGACATGTTAGTATTTATTTAATTAACTTTTTTTGAACTAATCATGCTGTTATAATTTTCACAAAAAGCAATAACCAAATAGTATCAAAATTGACATTAAATAGTTTTTAAAACAAATATAATATTATTTGTTGTTATTTTATTCCTAAAAATAAATGGGTCGGCAAAATGACTTAGATAAGGTTATATATATTAATAATAAACAACTTGGGGTTCGTTTGGCTTGTTATATTAAGTTTATTAACCATATAATGTAAGAAAACAAAAAGACACGGTAAAAATTAAATTATTTAACTTACACTTAAATCTAAATGATATGGATAAAATAGTTACCTAAACTTGTCTAAATTATATTGGATGAGATTATTTCGACCCATACACACCTTAAATTTGAAATAAATCAATTTGGAGCTATTAAATATGGAATATGACGTTATAATAAAATAATATTTTTAGTTTTTCCAAAGATGCCCCTCTCCCCCCTTATAAAAGGGAACCTCCTCCCTCTCTTCCTCACACCACTTTGAGCCTTAAAGCTCAGACAAAACCTGCAAATTTCACTTTTCCACTTCCCTAAAAACATCCTAGAGGTCCTGGTCTTTTTCAAAGACCATCTTTAGTGTCCTAAGAGAAGGTTATGAAGAAGCGCTTCAAAAAAGAGGTAATGTCCGTTACCTATTCTTTCAACTTTATTTCTTCTTCTACTTATTCTTCTTTAGTTTTTTAATTATTAAGTAATACCATCAGTATCACTCATATACTGATATGTTATTATAAGTATGAAACCACCCTATTTCACCATCTATCCATCCTACGGAAAACGAAATCACCGTGCGTGCGTACCTACGGAATACCGTCTCCACGACGTGGTGTATTCTATTTTCCACCACCACCATACTTGGATGGTTATAATGGTGTAAAGAATAACTTTATATTATTATTGTAAATTTATATTGATTCTTAAATAGTATACATACGATTCAATACAATTCCACGATCATGAGAACGATATCATCGCTCGTGCGAACGTACGGCCTACCGTCTCCACGATGTGATGCGACTCGTTCTACATGATCTTCCATTCATAATGATTATATAAAAGAATTGAATGAATAAATATGATATATATTAAACTAATACCATTCTGTAAATGAGGTATCTATAACCAAAAAATAAGAATAATAATTTATTCGACAAAACACGCATAAGAACAAAAAGCAATAAACACCCGAATAACAAGTAGAAATGAAATATTACTAATAAGAAGCTAAGAATATGAACATATATGATATCATAACAATGAGTATGATTCTGTAATAAGTCAATAACATTATTTGAATAATTATACAGGATTTTTGGGCACTGACGAAGAAAATAGGACCTAAGGTAGGGAAAAATCTCACAATCTCTTTTTTATCTGAGATTGTTTATACTTCAGAATTTACTGCGGAATATTTATCGTCCACATCCATGTTTCCTAAATATGTAATATTATTTCTATCCTCTTAAAATTGTTTAAATCCAATTTTACCCATTGTTATGTTTATAGTAAAAGATATGAAAGAAATATTTTGTCGTTTTTAGTACGAGGTAATTTTTTGACTTTTCCGTCCAAAGTATGAGAAGAATGTTTTTCTTTAACTTATATGACATGAATGGATTTTTCAAACATTATTTCCATGAAGATTACATTACAAGTTTTCAAGATTATTTTTAATCAACTTCTTTTAGTTTAAAATTTTATGACATGTTAAGAAAGGAAAAATGTTTTTGATGTAGAAAGGATATTTTCCTCAAGAATGGAGTTCAAGAATTTTATCAAAATTATTTTCTATATAAGATAATATAGAGTTCTATTTCTATCCCTATTTTTACATTAATTTAATTATGTTATGATGGTATTGTTTTTATGAAGTTCTTTTATCTTATATGATTTATTTTATCATGGCATGATGTTTAAGAATCCCATTTTAAATTACATGGGTTATGCTATGAGGGATGATTTATGATCTTGTGGCACACATAAGAATGATATCATTATGAGATGGCTGGGACCTATATCTCCATCCAATTCATTGGGTAAAGATTTATATCTCATGAGATAGACATGGTTGGAATGGCAGGTTAAACCAGTTCAGTGAAATAGGACTGAAACAAGGAGTGAACTCGGTTCAGAAATGGACTTTGTTTGCTAAGATAGTCTGGGAAATGAGTCTTGACTACTAAGAAGTGATTCTCTATGATTATGTGTGTATGACACAAAGTTTCATGTTTTAAGTTATGATTATTGGGATTAAATTTCACTACTATGATTTATCCCATGTTATGAAATTATGATCTCTTTTGAAGGTTAAGATTTCCAAAATGATATGTTCTTATGAATATGATGTGATTGATATTTCTGTTGTTTACCCTTACTGAGCATTTGAGCTCACCCTTTTGTATGTTATCTTTTCCCCAGGTCAGGAAGAAGGATATTAAGTATGATATTCCAAAAGGGACTCTAGATATGATAAAATAAAGGGGAGACAGTGTAGATGATTTATGAACCAGTTGTTTATGTTTCCCAGTTTCTAAAGACACTATACCTATACGGTCCTTTCCTGGTTTTGTTATATTTTGTAATAAGTGTGCTTTAATTTTGAAGAAATAACAATGTATGTAAAGTATAGGTCGTTATTGTTGGTATCAGAGGGAGGTTATAGCCAACCTTTGGAAACTAGGATGTGAAAGCCTGAGTAAGAACCCTAAGGATATGTCTAAGCATAGAACACAGTCTTAGTGTTTTAAAAATGACCATGAACAACCTATGATAAGACCTTAAGTGTGAAATTTTATTCCCGATTATGTGGTTTTCCTATTATAAATAGCGTTTCTCACACTATTCTTCTTGGTTTTAGTCAATGGTTGAAACCCAAAGGAACCGTGTTAATGCGGAATGCAATGGGAAATGCAATGATTGTCCCCCTGAGAAACCAAACGTTATGGGAGCTGGAATGAAAAATATTGTAGCCATACTCACACAACTTTCTCAAGATATGAATCATGCAGGACATCCAAATGGGCAAAGGAAGGAGCAACATTATGTTGAATCCTTCATGAGGCAGCGTCCACCCTCCTTCAGCGGCTCTATAGATCTATTAGTGGCTGAACAATGGATCAGTACCACTGAAAATATATTTTAAATTCTTCAATGTTCTGAACATGATAAAGTCATCTTAGCAGTTTATCGTTTGGAAGGTGAAGCTGATCAATGGTGGAATCTTATCAAGAATACGAGGAAAATGGATGAAATTGAGTACATGGAATGGGATGAGTTCAAGAACTTATTTTTCAATAAGTACTTCCCTCGTATTCTTCGAAAAAAGATGGAGAAGGATTTTCTTGAACTAAAGCAAAAGGATGATGAATCTGTTGGTACCTACGAATCAAATTTTACAAGACTTGCAAGGCACGATTCTAGTATTATTATCAAACCTGAGAGTAAGATCGATCGATTATTTAGTGGATTAAAAAAAGTCTTCGAAGGGCATTAGCCATAAGGAACTTCAATAGCTATGAGGAAATTTTTCCATGTGCTCTCAAGTTTGAGATGGATATTGGAGTAACCCATCGGTCATATGAATTTGATAAGAAGAGGAAAATGGAATTCAAAGGAAAATCTAAAGAGCACACTGAAAAGAAGATGAGTTTTCCCTTATGCTCAAAGTGTGGAAATAAACATGGAGGGAGTTGTCTTAAAGGGACAAGTAAATGTTTCAAATGTGGAAAGGAAGGTCATTGGGCATTTGAATGCTGCAATGATGGGAAGAAGATGTCATGTGATGCGAACAAAGAAAAGGATACATAGAGTGCATCTCCTACACTTCAATGTTACAAGTTCAAGGAAATGGGGAATTCTGTTAATCAATGCCCTAATCCGAGGGTTGTTGATGATGATCGACATCAACAAACTCTTAAGGCTAAAGAAAAAGGAAAGTCACATGCAATCTCTATCAGCGATGTGGAGTACGATAAAAAAGTGGTGAAAGGTACACTTTCCATTGATTCTAAATTAGCAAATGTTTTATTTGATTCTGGATCCACCCACTCTTTTATTTCTGAAGAATTTTCTAAGGGTATCGTCGTATTACCTCAATAATTAGATGTTGAGTTAGATGTGACAACCCCTAATGGCACAACAGTCACATCAAAAGTTTATAATTTTTCTTTGATTGAAGTTTGTGGGAAAGTGCTTCCTGAAAATCTTGTGATCCTTCCTATAGTGGAATTTTATGTGATTCTTGGAATGGATTGGCTTTCTCTATATGGAGTTCAAATTAATTGCCAAAGAAGGGAAGTCACATTTCATATTCTAGATCAATCTATGATCGTCTATTGATGCAAGGATGAAAATAACCTTCCAGTGGAAATTTCTTCCATCTTATAGGTCTTGATTCCACTAAATGAAGGTTATTTATCTCAAATGGTTAGTGAGAAACTCATGATTAATAATATTCCCATTGTACGGGAGTTTGATGATGTCTTTCTGGAGGAATTTTCGGGTCTTCCACCAAATCGTGAAGTTGATTTTTCAATAGAACTCGTACCGGGTGCTTTGCCTATTTTAGAGACACCTTATAGAATATCCCCAATTGAGTTGTAGGAATTGAAGAAGCAACTCTAAGAGAATCTTGATAAGGGATTCAAACGCCCTAGTGCGTCACCTTGGGGAGCACCTGTTATGTTTGTTAAGAAGAAAGATGGATCAACGAGACTCTGCATTGATTATCAAAAACATAAAAAGATCACTATCAAGAACAAATATCCTCTCCCACGCATTGATGACTTATTTGACCAACTACGTGGAGCTCAATATTTTCCAAGATTGATCTTGTTTCTGGGTATAATCAATTAAGGGTCAAAAGGGAGGATATACCAAAGGCGGCTTTCCATACAAGGTATGGACACTATGAATTTATAGTGATGCCATTTGGTCTTACTAATTCCCATGCTATCTTCATGGATCTAATGAATAGAGTCTTTAGAGACTATCCTGATCAGTTTGTGGTAGTCTTTATAGACGATATTCTTGTCTATTCAAATATCAAGGAAGAACATGAATATCACTTGAGAATTGTATTAAAGACCCTAAGAAAGGAGAAGCTTTATGCCAAATTTACCAACTGTGAATTTTCGCTTCAAAAAGTTGTATTTTTGGGTCACATAATCTCAAAAGAGGGGATATTTGTGGATCCAGCCAAAACAGAGGTTATCGAAAGATGGTCGAGACCAACAACAGTAACTTAGATCCGAAGTTTTCTTGGTTTGGCTGGATATTATCGACGTTTTGTGAAATATTTTTAATGATTATATAATCCACTCACTAGGTTGACTCGGAAAGGAGTTAAGTTTGTTTGGACAGAGGAATGTGAAGAGAATTTCAAGGAGTTGAAAAGAAGGTTATCCAATGCACCTGTGCTAACACTGCCTTGTAGTGGATAATGGTTTGTCATCTACAGTGATGCATCAAAGAAGGGGTTGGGTTGTGTTCTCATTCAAAATGATATGGTGATACCTTATTCCTCACGACAGTTGAAAATCCATGAGAAAAATTACCCAACTCATGATTTGATGTTAGCTGCGGTAATCTTTGCATTAAATATTTGGAGGCATTATCTTTATGGTGAAAGGTGTGATATTTATACTGATCATAAAAGTTTAAAGTATATTTTTTTTAAAAAGGAGCTGAATATGAACCAAAGAAGATGGTTGGAGTTGATTAAGGATTACGACTGCTCAATTCATTACCACCTTGGGAAAGCAACCAAGGTGGCAGATTCATTAAGTCGACAAGACCATGCTTGCTTATCCATGATAAGGATCACAAAAGATCCAATATTTATGCATTTACAAAGGATGGATCTTGGAATTATAATGGAAGGGGAAAAATCGTATCTTTCTCAAATGAATGTTCAACCATCTATACATGTGAAGATTAAAGAGGCACATAAAGAAGATGTAGAGTTACAAAAGAAGATGATAAATGTTCCTGAATTCAACCTTGATTGTGATGGGATAATAAAGTACAGGAATCAGGTTTATGTTCCTACCATCCCCGAATTAAAGAAGGATCTACTGGATGAGGCTCATAGTTCTTCATTCTCTATTAATCCTATAATCACGAAGATGTATAGGGACCTGAAAGAGTACTTCTGGTGGGATGGCATGAAAAGAGATGTTGCTGAATATGACTCTCGATGCTTGGTTTGTCATCAAGTTAAAGCTGAGAGACCGAAGTCTAAGGAGATGTTACAACCATTACCCATGCCAAAATGGAAATGCGAAAACATCACTATGGACTTTGTCACCAGACTTAATAAAACATCCAAAGGCAATAATTCTATCTGGGTCATATTTTATAGTCTTACAAAGTCTGCACACTTCATTTCTATTAGAGAGGATTTCTCTCTGGATCAGCTTGCCAGGATATATGTAAAGGAAGTGGTAAGATTGCATGGAGTACCACTTTCCATTATATCTAATCTGGATCTAAGGTTTACCTCAAAGTTCTGGCGAAGTCTTCAGCATACTCTGGATACGGAGTTGAGTTTCATCACTGCTTATCATCCTCAGATAGACAGTCAGTCCGAGAGAACAATTCAAACTCTAGAAGATATGTTGAGAGTTTTCTCTATGGATTTCAAAGGAGGTTGGGATCAACACCTACCTTTGGTGGAATTTTCTTATAATAATAGCTTTCACTCCAGTATTCAGATGGCTCCTTATGAAGCTCTCTATGGAAAGAAATGCTGAACTCCAACTTGTTGGGATGATGTAAAGGAATGAAAGTTATTAGGACCTGATCTTGTTGATGAGATCGCAGAAAAGGTCCGATATATTCAACAAAACATAAGAGCAGCTCAGATTCTACAAAAAATTTATGCCGATAACCGAAGAAAAGACCTAGAGTTTGAATGGGGTGATAATTTTTTCTTAGGAATATCTCTTTGGAAGAGAGTAATGAGATTTGGAAAGAAGGGAAAGCTGAGCCCTAAGTATATCGGTCCTTTCGAAATATCGGATCGTGTTGGGAAGGTAGCTTACCTATTGGTGCTTCCACCAAATCTCTCTCAAGTTCACGATGTGTTCCATGTATCTCTCCATAGAATGTACATACCCGATCCTTCAAATGTACTTATCTCAGAAGTTGTACTGCTGGAGAAAGATCTTTCTTATGAAGAACATCCGATAGAGATTTTGGATCGTATCGAAAAATTCCTATGGAACAAGACCACTCGCTTGGTGAAAGTTTTATGGAGGAACCACCAATTAGAAGAAGGTACATGGGAGCTTGAGGATATAATGAGGAATAGGTATCCTCATCTGTTTGTTACAAAGTGACAAATTTCGAGGGTGAAATTCATTTTAAGGGGGGTAGAATGTAACACCCGAGACTTTTATGATAAATATTTTGTTTTTATGTTATATACATCATCAAATGAATCTTTCTCTACACACAACACTATCTTGGCTTTCTTTACACCCAATCGCGACCTTCCTTGATAGCTTGCATTGTACGCAATACCGAGTTTCACTAAACGGCGATATGCTATTAAAATATTATTAAAACTAGCCGTTATGAATAGTAATACCCACTTTTTGAAATTTTATAAAATTTATCTTTCGGAATGGACTTCATTTTTGGATTCGGAATATCGAAATTAGCCCAGGGTGAAATTTTGGTATTTTTCTGAAAAATTTCAATTTTCGATGAATAGTCAAAACACTGGGTTACTATTTAAAAACCGACTTTTTATTTAAATAATTACAAATTTTATTTAAATTTATTTTAGGTCAAAATTGATACATAATACCTATATAGGTTCAATGTAATTCATTGGAGTCATTTTATAATAATTTTAGATATATGAAAATTTTGTTGAACTTTTCACCGTCGTTTACCCACCTCCTAGGAGAATTTGGAAATTCACATAAAACATAATTTTACCGCTTCTGTGACTGGAATTTCGAAAATCAAAGAGAAACGGTTAATATCAAGGACTAAAATGTTGTTCAATGAGATGAAAATAATTTTTGGTGAATAGTAACTTTTTACTTTTATTTACCACGGTTAAAAGTAAATAGGGTAATTAAGGGTAAACATGATATTATTATTATCCTAACACATGTCCTAATTCTATTGGAGAAGTCTAATTCGACCAAAACAACCTTAGGAATAAAATATGACCATTTAGGTCCACTTGGATTAGATTAGGACATTTATTATTAATTTATTTAAAGAAGGGATAAAATAGTTAAAATCAATGTTTAATAAGTAAATAATTTTTAATATAGGGTTATACATATAATAAATTTGACTATAAATATTTATTAGAAAGCAATAAATATTTCCTAAATAATGGTATTTTATTTATAATTTTTAGTTTTTAAATAATTTAATTTATTTATGACACAATGATGATGCAGTAATTATCATATTAATGAAATATTAACATAATTGATTTTATAAATACCCAAATAAATGTAATTTGAGACTTTTTATGAATTACAATAATTTACTAGATTAATATGACATGTTATTATTTATTTAATTAACTTTATTTGAACTAATCATGTTGTTATGATTTTTACAAAAATCAATTACCAAATAGTGTCAAAATTGGCATAAAATAGTTTTTAAAAAAATATTATATTATTAGTTGTTATTTTATTCCTAAAAATATAAGGATCGGCCAAATGACTTAGATAAATTTATATATATTAATAATAAAAAACTTTGGGTTCTTTTGGCTTGTTATAGTAAGTTTATTAACCATATAGTGTAAGAAAACAAAAAGACACGTTAAAAGTTAAATTATTTAACTTAGAGTCAAATCTAAATGATAAGGATAAAATAGTAACCTAAACATGTCTAAATTATATTGGATGAGAGTATTTCTACCCATCCCCACCTTATTGTTGAAATAAATTAATTTGGAGCTATTAAAAAACCGAATATGACTTTATAATAAAATAATATTTTTAGTTTTTCCAAAGTTGCCCCTCTCCTCCCTTATAAAAGGGAACCTCCTCCCTGTCTTCCTCACACCACTTTGAGCCTTCAAGCTCAGCCAAACCCTCCCAATTTCTCTTCTCCACTTCCCTAGAAACATCTTTGAGGTCCTGGTCTTCTTCAAAAACCATCTTTAGTGCACTAAGAGAAGGTTAAGAAGAGGCGCTTCAAAGAAGAGGTAAAGTCCGTTACCGATTCTTTCAACTTTATTTCTCCTTCTACTTCTTCTTCTTTAGTTGTTTCATTATGAAGTAATAATATCAGTATCACTCATATACTGATATGTTATTATATGTGTGAAACAACCCTAGTTCGCCATCTATCCATCCTACGGAAAATGAAATCACCGCGCGTGCGTATGTACGGAATACCGTCTCCACGCCATGGTGTAATATATTTTCCACCACCACCTTACTTGGACGGGTATAATGGTGTAAAGAATAACTATATATGATTATTGTAAAGTGATATTGATTCTGAAATTTTATAAATACACTTCAACACAATTCCACGATCATGAGAACGATATCATCGCGCGTGCATACGTACGACCTACCGTCTCCACGATGTGATGTGACTCGTTCTACATGATCTTACATTCATAATGATTATATAAATGAATTTAATGAATAAATATGATATATATTACTCTAATACCATTCTGTAAATGTGGTATCTATAACATAAAATGAATAATAAGAATTTATTCGACAAAACACGCATAAGAACAAAAAGAAATAAACACCCGAATAACAAGTAGCAATGAAATATTACTAATAAGAAGCTAAGAATATGACCATATATGATATCATAACATTGAGTATTATTCTGGAATAAGTCAATAACATTATTTAAATCATTATACAGGAGGTGCAGACACTTACAAAGCAAATCAGACCTAAGGTAAGGGAAAATCTCGCAATCTCATTTTTATCCGAGATTGTTTATACTTCAGAATTTACTGGGGAATATTTATCATCCACATCCATGTTTCTTCAATATGTAATATTATTTCTATCCTTCTAAAATTGTTTAAATCCAATTTTACCCATTGGTATGTTTTTCGTAAAAGATATGATTGATATATTTTGTCGTTTTTAGTATGAGGTACTTTTTTGACTTCTCCGGCCAAAGTACGAGAATAATGTTTTTCTTTAACATATACGACATGAATGGATTTTTAGAACATTATTTCCATGAAGCTTCCATTAAAAGTTTTCATGTTTATTTTTAATAAACTTCTTTTAGTTTAAAATTTTATGACATGTTAAGAAAGGAAAAATGTTTTTGAAGTAGAAAGGATATTTTCCTCAAGAATGGAGTTCAAGAATTTTACCAAAATTATTTTCCATATAAGATAATATAGGGTTCTGTTTCTGTCCCTATTTTTGCATTGATTTGATTATGTTATGATTGAATTATTTTTATGAAGTCCTTTTATCTTATATTATTTATGTTATGATGGCATGATGTTTAAGAATCCCATTTTTAATTACATGGGTTATGCTATGCGGTATGATTAATGATCTTGTGGCACACATAAGAATGGTATCATTATAAGTTGGGTGGGACCTATATCTCCCTCCAATGCATTGGGTAAAGATTTATATCTCATGAGATATACATGGATAGAATGGCAGGTTAAACCGGTTCAGTGAAACAGGACTGAAACGAGGAGTGAACTTGGTTCAGAAATGGACTTTGTCCGCTAAGATAGACTTGGCAATGAGTCCTGACTACTAAGAAATGATTCTCTATAATTATGTGTGTATGCCAAAAAGTTTCATGTTTTAAGTTATTATTATTGGGATTACATTTCACTATTATGATTTATCCCATGTTATGAAATTATGATATCTTTTGCAGGTTAAGATTTCCAAAATGATATGTTATTATGAATATGATGTGATTGATATTTCTTTTGCTTACCCTTACTGAGCATTTGCACTCACCCATTTGTATGTTTTCTTTTCCCCGGGTCAGGAAGAAGAATATTAATTAAGATATGCCAAAAGGGACTCTAGATATGATAAAATAAAGGGCACACAGTGTAGATGATTTATGAACCTGTTGTTTCTGTTTCCCTGTTTCTAAAGACACTATACATATACGGTCCTTTCCTAGTTTTGTTATATGTTGTAATAAGTGTGCTTCAATTCTGAAGCAATAACAATGTATGTAAAGTATGGGTCGTTATAATAGTAACATACCCTTATGAATAGTAATGAATGGTAATGAATAGTAAATATAAAAAAATAGAAACTTCACCCATGAATGTATACATACAATTTAGACATCTTAAAAGTGGGAGAATTATCATAGTATAATTATTGGTATTTTTATATGTCAAATTTTTTAATTACAATTTTCTGATTCATTTAATAATTTAAAATAGAAATTTATTTTCATAAAATTAAATCATAAATTTTAACTTTATTGTCTTATGGTTATAATATAATTTTATGGGACCTTGATTATTTTCTCAAGGTGTTATAAAATGAGTTAATGTTTTGAAGTTGTTTTTCTGGAATAAATTTTGGTTTTATTTAAAAATTAAATTAAAATTATTTATAAAATTATTTTCCGAAAAATGAATTCATTTTTAATTATAAACAACAACAAAAATTTATGGTGAATTTTTGGGATTTTTCTAAAATACATGAATTTTGGGTGAACAGTAAAATTCAATAATTTACGATAATTGATAAATAGAAGATTTATTGGGTCATAAGTGATGTAAGGATGATGTAAGCTAACTAGGTTCAAACTCAAATGAACTTATTACTATTAGGGGTCACATGAAACAAAACTATTGGTGGACATGAGGGAATTAATAAAATAATGAATAAAATATTCATAATTCAATCCTCTCCTCCACTATAAAACCCCCATCACTTCCTCTTCTGTTCATTCCTCTCAATCCATGTGCCTTGTCCAATTTATGCCCAAATACCCTTCCTTAGTCCCTCCCTACATCCAAGAGCTCTTTTTTATTTCCAAAAGACCAATACCCCTTCTCTTAAGGAGGTTCTCAAGGAGGTTCTTACAAGAGGTAAATCATCTTTATTTTTCATTTAATTTCATTTCAATTTATCTTATTTTATTATCCTCTTCTCACCTCCTCTATCCAAATGACCATGATAAATCTAGTATCATATATATAATTCAGTTATATCATTTAATGTAATAACCATCATCAATATCCTTACTCTCTCTCTTTTATTTAATAAACGAAGTCATTGTCTGTGAGGTTCCAATTTAAAACCATCGTGGATGAAGACGTTCTGTTCTTAAATTTTTCCTTCATTACTAGTCATTAAATAAGTTTTATGGTTTAAATAGACTAAAATATATGTATTATAACATAATTAATATTCAGGAATCAGTATATGTTCATAATATTAAGTCATATGACCGAACTCGTTCCTAACAATCAGAATACCTCTAAAATAATCTAAGCGATTGTCATTAACATTTCATCTAATGATTCATCTTCATTCCATGTAACCAAATGATATAAATGATCATTAAAACCTTTTTATGTTCATAAATAATATTTAAATTCAATTATTGATATTGAAATCCATTCCACATGAACTCCATTACATAAAAACAAGTGAACCAATTTTGAAATAAAAAACAAACACTCCAGAACGATGAAATTAAATCTTATAACTAATCAATAAGGACATAATGCAATTAATAAAATCATGACAAAGTAAATAAAATTATAATAGGTTTTTAATTAAGTTATTACTAAGTCAAATTTTATATTACCGGACCTTGAGTTTAAGAGCATAACATATTTGGACTTAAGGTAGTGGTTTTCCATCTGAACCTCCATTTTGATTTGGTTTACTTTTATTGTCTAATTACGTCAATGAAATTATTATTTATTATTATTTAATACTAAGAAAATATGTTTTAGTTCAATATATATTATTAACAACCATAATACTTCATTATTTTATGGGGAGTTATATGCTTTAAAAGTATGTTTCAAATATATTTCTAAAATACAAGTTCAATTTAAGGGAATTTCTCAAATTCTAACCTAATTTCAAGAGAACTGTATAATATGTTTCTAGAAACCATTATCTTAGTAAAATCACTCATTTTATTATTATAATACTATCATAATTAACTACTAGTTTTATACAAATATTTTTTCAAAAGAACTCTTCTTTGTAAAGTAAAAGAGTATTTATCTCAATAATTACTCGATGATTTTATAAGAGTATCTTCATCATTTTCGACACGCATGTTTATTATTATGTCTGTTATCATCAACCATATTTAATTGAATGGTTTATGATTAGTTTTACGGGTGATTTTCTATATTATAAACATTCACCAATTTACATTAAATGGTTAATTTTTATACTTAATGTTCGGGGAAAGTTATTTACATTTCATATGATAGTTTCAATATGAATGTATATGTTTTTTATGTTTATCCCCACTCATATGAGAAATTAATTTTACTTATTATGTGATGGGTGGGGCCCTCAATATCCCCTTGATGCATCGATATGTCTCATGAGACAAATAGAAGTGGACTTGGCTGAGGCCTTGCCCATTTTGAGGTACAGTTTTTGTCGAGGCCTTAATCATTTTTAGACATCTCGGCGGAGGCCTTGATGATATGTTTCAGAATGTCCGGAATATGCACTTCCCTCATTATGAAGCTAGTAATTTAAAGTTCAAGTGGTTATTAGACTATTATAAAACCCATGATTATGTTTTATTATGGCATTATTAACTCATCTCATATTCCATTCGTAATGTGTTCAAGTTTATTATTTGTTAAGGCATGTGCTTTCAGTTATTAACCATGCCTAATGTTTATTTTTATGTTATCTTCTTCTGTGTTTATTACCCTTACTAAGCATTTAATATCACCACTTTCTTATTTTACATTTTCCTAGGATATTTAGAAGTAAGGTATGAGTGACTTGTAGGCATAATCTAGGAGGAATTGATGTTTCTAATGGAATAAATTATTGTTGTATCTCCTTTCTTAGTGTAATGTTGAACTTATATATATATCTTGTTTCCAAA
This sequence comes from Viscum album, assembly GCA_963277665.1. Classification (NCBI taxonomy): domain Eukaryota; kingdom Viridiplantae; phylum Streptophyta; class Magnoliopsida; order Santalales; family Viscaceae; genus Viscum; species Viscum album. Next base: position 325,569,558 of record OY728132.1, read on the forward strand.
ATATACTAAACTACTTGGTCCTTTGGGATGCATATTCCTTGTTTATATTCCAATGTAATAAAATAAGGCATCAGTTCCAAGCAACTGGGATCGGGTCCTTATATATGTATATATATATCATAATTATAATAGACTTATTATATCATATATTTCTTATATATTCACTAAAAACATATTTAATATGATATATGTTGTGTACGGACGAATAATATCGCTTTGAAAGGGTGGTATCCAACACATCCTCTATAACACCCCAATATTTCATATTACGTTATCTCTATAAAGTAATTCTATATATTGTGCCACATGCAACACTGAATTCGAGCGCACCATGACTTACCATAATAGCCATTCAAAAAGAGATTAGGAATATTATTAACTTCTTTTTAAAATTTATATACTCCATTAAATTTTAACATCCATATTATTTTTTTCTTATACACAATATAAGAACAAATTCAATTTTTTAGATAAAATAAGTATTTTAAAAAAAATACAATTTTACCACCTTTTAATAGAGAACCCTTTTTAAATCCAATATTTTACACTTTTATATACTCAATTTGACAAAATAAACTTCTTCTTTATAATTGGGATGTAAAAAATTAGTTTGGATAAATTTTTGGTGTTTTTATGATAACATTCATATTTTGATTAATTGTGAAAAATACTAAATTTTAATTGAAAACAAATTTTTTAAACAAATTAATTTATATTGTTAAATTATAAATATTAACGGTTTTTATGTATAATTAGATTATATTTTTATCTTTTAATACATTTTTAATCATTGGAAATAATTTTACATTTAAATTGTATATAAACACAAATCAATCTTTTGCTAGTTTTTACTTCTCAAAAATCTACTTTATGGTTTTGACAATGGGAATTAATTTTAAATTAATTAATGTAACTTATAATTTTTTAATTTTTTAAAATCGACATCATTTTTGAATTTGGAATATCAAGATTATATTAGGGTGAAATTTTGTTATTTTTCTTAAAACATTCAATTTTTAACGAATAGTGTAAAACACTACGTTATTGTTTAAAAACTGACTTTTATTTAAATAATTATTATTATTATTTAAATTCATTTTAATGTAAAAATATATGCATAATACCTATATTGGTCCCATGTGATTCATTGGAGTCATTTTATAATAATATTAGATATATAAGATTTTATTGAACTTTTAAAGGTCTTTTACACACCTTCTAGGCACATTAGCAAATTTGGGTAAAATGTAATTTTACCACTTCTGTGAATTTATTTTTAAAAATAATATAGACACAGTTAACATCATTACGTAAAATGTGGTTCATTAGGATGAAAATAATTTTTGGTGAATACTAATTTTTTTAGTTTATTCACCATAGTTAAAATTAAATAGAAAAATTAAAGGAAAAAATGATATTATAATTAACCTAACACATGTCTTAATTCTATTGGATAAGTGTATTTCGACAAAAATAAACCTTATGAATAACATATTATCTTTTTGATCCACTTTTATTAGATTAGGAAATTTATTATTATTTTATGTAAAGAAGAGTTAAAAGTGTTAAATTCAATGATTAATAATTAAACCATTTTTAATATAGAGTTATACATAAGATAAATTCAAATATAAATATTAATTAGAAACATTAAAATATTTCCTATATCATGGTATTTTATTTATAATATTTATACCTTATATAATTAAATTTATTTATGACACAATGATGATGTAGTAATTACCTTATTAATGAAAGATTAAAATAATTGATATTATAAATATCAAAATAAATGTATATTGAGACTTGTAATGAATTACACGAATTTTTTATGTTAATATGACATGTTAGGGTCAATTTAATGTATTTCTTTTGAATTAATAAATTTTATTTGCTTTCGCAAAAACAAAATTCTAAATACTGTCAAAATTACCATAAATGAGTTTTTAAAACAAATACTATGTTATCAAATGATATAATATTCATAAAATATAAGTTGCATCAAAAGGAATTATATAATTATATATATTTCATTAATGAACCACTTGAGGTTCTAATTTCATTTTATAGTATGTTTATTAACCATGTAATATAAAAATACCAGAAGACATTGTAAAAGTTAAACTATTTAATTAAGAGATAAATTTAATAGATAAGGTTAATATGGTGACCTAAACATGTATAAAACCTATTGGTTGAGAGTATTTCGACGCATCCACAGATTTAAATCTAAATAAATCCATTTGGATCCATTATAAACCAAAAATTATTTTATAATAAAATAATATTTCAAGATTTTCCTAAAATGACCATCACCTCTCTTATAAAAGGGTACCTCTCTTTCTCTCAAAATAACACCTCGAAATCCATTTGGCTCAGCACACCCCAGCTAAAATATCTTCCCATATACCCTAAATTCAACCTATAGGATTTAAATTGATCATAAAGCCAATCTAATTAGCTCTTTGGTTCAAATAAAATGGAAGAACCCAAAGAAGAGGTAATTATTTCATCACCTCTTTCAAAGTTCTTTTCATCTTCCACTTCATCTCTCTTAGTTGTTTCCATAACAAAATAATAACTCTAATACCTTCTATATAAATTTATTTTTTTATAAATATGGTACAATAATATTCATTATCTTATCCATCTTATGAATGACAAAGTCACCATACATGTGTACGTACGGCTTACCGTCTCCTCGTCGTGGTGTAGTTTGTTATTCATCACTTCATTATTTGGATGAGTATAATAATGAGTAAAATTTATTGTAAATAATAAATATAAGATGTTAATAATTATGTATATATAATATAACATCCAATTACATACTATTTCACCATCAATAGAATGATATTTTCGCTCATTCATACGTGCGGCTTTCTGTCTCCACGACGTGATAAGATTCATTTCCATAGTCACCATTCAATGATGATTATAAAAAATATAATATTAATAAGTATGTAATATATTAAATAATAATGATACTGGATATATATATATATATTGTGTGTGTGTGTGTGATTTTGTATTTACATATATCTCATTCACTTTCGTTCAATATGATATAAAAACTGAAACAACGTTTATGCGTATGTAAGGCCTACCGTCTCCATAAATAGTATTTTTTATTTCATATATCTATCTATTATAAATATTAATATTATAAATATATATCCTAATAAAATAATATTTTATGGTCTATAATCAACTAAATCATTATATAAGTGATATGATCAAGAATAACAAGTTAAAACATGTATGATAAAGAAAGCGATTATTACCCGAAATATTATTTTAACAAAGAAATTATTATTAAATGGGTAGTATAAATCCATAAATGAATAAATTATGATATAATAAAAATGAATATGATTCTGTTATAATTTAATAACATACTATGGTCATTATATAGGAGGTTAAATGTACCCTCAACCAAATGAAAGTACAAGGTAAGGTTTATTTCTTTAATCTCATTATTATCTGAGATTGTTTATATGTAAGTATATACTAGGACATATTTATTATCTTTGTCCAGGTTTTATTAAAATTTTTAAAAAAGGGATGTTTTAAGTTTTTATGGAAGGGTCTCTTTAACTAGGTCATCATTTTAAAAGTTTTTAATGATTTATTTTTCTAAATATTTTAATTAATATCCATGTTTTCAAAATTATTTTTAGGATTTATTTACGTAGACATGATTGTTTTAAAGTGTTAATTTCTTTCAAAAGATTCACAGTTGTATGGGACACTTTTATTAGAAAATCTTTTTTAAACAACTTCCATTATAAATTTTGCGACTTTTAAATGATTTCTTGAAAAGGGGTATTTCTCTCAAAGAGTTATATTGGTTATTTTCAACTACCTCAACATCATTTATTGAATATTATTCTTGATTGAGGTTGATTTACTATAATAAAATCTTCCATATTGTATTGAACGAGTTATGATATGTTTGAATGTGGATGTGCTATTTATATACTATTCATGGTTTATGGTTAAAGTATTAACGTTTTGTATACTAGTTTTAGTATGAATATTTATGTTATGTTTCACCCTTTTTCATATGAAGAATGCATTAGACTTAGTAAGTGACGGGTGGGGATCGCTATAGACCCTCGATTCATCAGTAGGTCTCATAAGACATACTATGGTCTTGGTACAAGGCCTTGACAAATTTTTTATTTATAGTCTTGTCACGAGGCCTTGACTATGTGGTTATGATTTCCAGCATTATGCATTCCCTCATTATGAAATTAATTATAACATGTGATTATTCGATTAGTAGAATATCCATGTGCAAGTTTTTGTGATAATTATTTATTTATTTTTGCCATATTAATTTCAAGCTTGTGTTTAAAAGACTTTTGTTTTTATTACAAATCATGCCTTAAAATTTTATAGCTTCCGCTAAATTATTTACCCTCACTGAGCATCACAACTTACCCCTTTCTTATGTTTTATTTTCCCAGGATTCCAAGAAGTGTATTATGATTGACATGAAGGGTTATGATAAAGGAATAATATAATTATAAAAGGAATATTTATGATGTGTTGTATGTTAAAAAGTGTAATGTATTATCCATGTATATAATCTATTTTCCAGGACTGCTAAACTGATCGGTCCTTCAGGAATAGATTCATTGTAATCCTGCCAATGTATTAAAATAATGCACCAACTCTAGGCTTCTGGGGTCGAGGTGTTACAGTTGGTATCAGAGGAAGTTTAGTACAATCCTTGGAAACTAGATTTAGAGAAACTATGGTTAGATAACATTACCCTAAGATATACATTGAGGATTAGTATAGAAGAACATCCTAGAATTTTGTTAATGTAGATATTTTGTAAATTTTCTAATAAATACATACTTGTCTAGATATGATTCGGTAGAGGCGGCTCTGTCATAGATGTACCTAGGAGTGAAAACTCCGACAAGGAGTTTCGGGCATGACTCGGGGTATCCTGGTACCCGACAACGTGCCTTTATACAATCTTGGTTACGACACTCCGGGGAGATATGCTTAGGATAATTCACATTTTCATAACAAATAATTATGAAGGATTTACGAATAAATATCTCATCAAAGAAATATTTTTATGATTATGGATTATATTCATAAGCTGTTCAATTTATGTTAGGTATTTTACAAGTTTGTAATTACGCATTTCGATTAATAAACTAACCTAGTGTGTGCCATTGTTTAGAAATGGTTCCCATTAGAAGGAATGAGAACTCCAGCATTATATATGATTGAAATAGTAAGAATGATCATATCTTTCATGGACTAAAGACATCATTTATAATGGAAATAGTCTCCCATGTATTCTCATCATATGATGAAATATTATCATGTGTTAATAAGATAAGTAAATAATTCCCTGAGTCCTATGTCTTTGAAGGGATTCTAGAGAAGAAAAGGATAGTAGAGAGAAAGATGGATAAAGGGAAGAAAGAAAATAAGGATTTCCCCATATGTGATAAATGTGGAATGAATCACCTTGGTAAATGTTTGAAATTAATTGGAGTTTGTTATAAGTATAGAGATAAATGACACCAAGTACGTGATTGTAAGGGTAAGAAAATGGTTTCCAATGTACAATGATTCATCTACAAGGAGTTGTGACACTGCACCAATCAATGCCCCAGTCATCAGAGTATACCCAAAATGATGTTGTTGGATAATAATCAATTTATGATACTACCGCTAATGAAGAGGAATGACTAGTGTTCTTATGTTACTATTAAATAATTATGTCATTTGAGTGTTTTATCAACGATGTACTGGTAATAAGAATTATAGAGTATATAAGCATTTCACTGCAGCACTATTTCATTAAGGATTTGAGATTGAATGGTACCAAGTAAAGTGACACAGTTTCATGTTAAACATTTTAGAAAATATATGGTTTGGAGAAATTGAACCCTTAATATGTTTCTAACACTGAGATAATGTTTTTTAAATAAGATATGATTTATTTGGATAAATTATATTCAATATTCTTAACTACCTTGAAAACTAATTAATTGTTTGTTTATTCTATCATTTTGGGAGTTTATAAAATTTTGGGATATAAGTAGTATATCCATAATTCTATAAGGAATAAGGGAGAATGAATGTAATCAGTAAGGTTTTATGGCAATTTAGTTTATTACTATGTCTTAAGAGAATATACGATGAAGTTATTCGCATGTATATTTTATGACCTTCCATATAAATTTGGGACAATGAGTTAGGACAAAAGTATTGTGGATAAGTCTAAAGGTTGAAAGAATTTAGTTAGAAATTGGATACTATTGTTTAAGGTTAAAACATTTCTTAGGATTATTTTTGGATTGTTATAAAAAGGACAACCCGGAGGTCGGGTGATAACCCATCGCGTCTGGTAAGGCCGTGAGACTTGATCCCACAACAGAAGGGTGACAAGGGTGCATCACCTACCACTAGCCTACATGATGTACTAGTTTGTGTAATGTAGTTTTTTAAATATTCTAACAAAAGAATTATAAATTCATTATTTTTGGAACCCGATATAATTAGGATATATAGAATATTTTTTAATACTATTATCTTTTGGAGTAAAAGATGAGTTTGTGGTAGAAATTAGTTGAAGGATGGAACTCTACATATAAAGTATATTATTTTCTCTTATTCTGTGAAGAAATTAATTCTTAAACTTTATGGAAGGTATCATAAAACAAAATATGTGTTATCCTAATACCTTATGTTTTTTTAAAGTGATGATATTTTAAATCATCATAGATTGATGGCTTTGAGGCCCACAATTTTACGCTTAATTTTCATTGATGACCTCAATCACCCCTATAAATATTTATGTTTTTACTCTAATTATGTGTCTCTAATTTCCACCAAGTTTCTCCTATTAGATATCATAATTTGGTGGTGAATTTTATTCATTTCCCTTTCCCTCTTATTAAGACTAAATTTTATTAAACCTATTTACGATGTGGGTTTTCCACAATGGTATTTTCTATTTTTAACCATTTATTTTTGAAGAAAAATTTCTAATTTCAAGGGAAAATTTTATTTAAGGAGGGGAGAATGTAACACCCCAGGATTTCATAGTACATTATCTCTTTAAAGTAATTTAATAGCTTGCACCACACACAACACTGAATTCGAGTGCACCATGACTTACCAAAAAAATCATTAAAAAAGAGGTTATGAATTTTATTAACTAAATTTTGAATTTAATATAGTCCATATAATTTTAAAATACATATTATTTGTTTCTTAGACATAATATAAGAACAAATTAAATTTTTAAGTTAAAAGTTGTATTTTTCAAAAAATACAATTTTACAACCTTTTAATGGAGAACCCTTTTTAAATCCAATATTTGACACTTTTAATTATTCAATTTGACAAAATAAACTTCTTATTTAGAATTGGGACATAAAAATTTAGTTTGGATAATTTTTTGGTGTTTTTATGATAACATTCATATTTTGATTAATAGTAAAAAATACAAAATTTTAATAGAAAATAACTTTTTTAATAAAAATAATTTATAGTGATAAATTATAAATTTTAATGCTTTTAAAGAATAATTAGATTATATTTCTATAATTTAATCCAATTTTTGTCATTTAACGTAATTTTACATTTAAATTAGACATAAACACAGATCAATATTTTGCTTGTTTTTACTTCTCAAAAACCCGTTTTATGGTTTTGAAATCAGGAATTAATTTTAAATTAATTAATGCAACTCCTATGTTTTAAGTTTGGTAAAATAGACATCATTTTTGAATTAGGGATATCAAAATTATATTAGGGTGAATTTTTTGTATTTTTTAGAAAACATTCAATTTTTGATGAATAGTGAAAAACACTGCGTTATTGTTAAAAAACGACTTTTATTTAAATAATTATTATATTTATTTTAAAGTAAAAATATATGAATAATACCTATATTATTACAATTTAATTCATTGGAGTCATTTTATAATAAGATTATATATATATATAATTTTATTAAACTTTTTAACGTCTTTTACCCACCTTCTAGGCACATTAGAAAATTTGCATAAAACATAATTTTACCACTTCTATGAATTGAATTTAAAACATCTCAGAGACAATATTTACATCATTAAGTAAAATTTGGTTCAATAAGATGAAAATAATTTTTGGTGAATAGTAACTTTTGAATTTTATTTACCACGGTTAAAAGTAAATATGGAAATTAAAGGTAAAAATAATATTCTAATTACCCTAACACATGTCCCAATACTATTTTATAAGTTTATTTCGACCAAAATAAACCTTATGAATAAAATATTACCCTTTTGATCTATATGGATTATATTATATCATTTATTATTATTTTATTTAAAGAAGAGTTAAAAGTATTAAATTCAAAGTTTAATAACTAAACCATTTTTAGTATAGGGTTATACATAAGTTAAATAAAACTTTAAATATTCATTATAAAGATAAAAATATTTCCTACATCATGGTATTTTGTTTAAACTTTTTATACATAAATAATTAAATTTATTTTTGACATAATGATGATGCAATAATTACATAATTAATGAAATATTAAAATAATTGACATTATAAATATCAAAATAAATGTTAATTGAGACTTTTAATGCATTACATGAATTTTATAGGTTAATATGACATGTTACAATATATTTAATGTATTTTTCAATGTAATAATGTTTCTTTGACTTCAACAAAAACCAAATACTGAATAGTGTCAAAATTGACATAAATGATTTTTTAAAACAAAAACTCTGTTATTAAATTATATAACATCCGTAAAAATATAAGGTTCAGCCAAAGGACTTATATAATGATATATATGACATTAATTAAGCACTTGAGGTTCTATTGGAATTTTAGACTAAGTTTATTTACCATGTAATATAAAAATACACGAAACCAATGTAAAAGCTAAACTATTTAACTAAGAGTTCAATATAAAAGATACGGTTAATATGGTGACCTAAACATGTCTAAAACCTATTGGTTGATATTATTTAGACCCATATTCAACTTAGCCTCTTAATAAATCCATTTGGAGCCATTATAAACTGAAAATGATTTTATAATAAAATAATATTTCAAGCTTTTCCTAAAGTGACACTCACCTCTCTTATAAAAGAGTATTTCCCCTTCTCTCAAAATCACACCTTCAGAGCCATGTTTCTTTGCCAAACCCTACTCCAATATATTCCCAAATACCCTAAATTCAACCTATAGGGATTAAATTGACTTTAAATCCATCCAAGGGAGCCCTTTTGTTCAAATCAAAAGGAAGAACCCATAAAAGAGGTAATTATTTCATCACCTCTTTCAAAGTTCTTTTAATCTTCCACTTCCTCTCTCTTTGTTGTTTCAATACCAAAATAATAACTCCACTACCTTCTAAATATTTTTTATGTTATTATAAATAACGTACAACCATATCCATTATCTTATACATCCTATGAATGACAATGTCACCATACGTGCGTATGTATGGCTTACCGTCTCCACGTCAAGGTGTAGTTTTTTATTCAACACTTCAGTATTTAGATGGGTGTAATAATGAGTATAATTGATGTAAATAATAAATATCACATGTTAATTATTATGTATATATAATATACCATCCAATTACATGTGACTTCCCCCATCAATAGAATGATATCGTCGCTCGTGCGTACGTACGGCTTACCGTCTCCACGACGCCATGAGATTCATTTCTATGTTCACCATTCAAGGATGATTATAAAAATATAAATTATTAATAAGTATTTAATATGTTAAATAATTATTCTACTAGAAATATAAATATATATATATATTTATATCTCATTCACTTACTTCCGTTCAATAGGATATGAAAATAGATTCAACGTTTATGCATACGTACGACCTACCGTCTCCATAAACTGTGTTTTCCATTTCAAATATCTATCTATTATACATATTTCTATTCTGAATATATATAATAATTTGATAATATTTTATATTATGGATGAAATTAAATCATGATATAAGTGATATGATCAAGAATAACAAGTTAAAACATGCACGATAAAGAAATCGATTATTACCCGAAATATAATTTTAACATAGAAATTATTATTAAATGGGTAGTATAAATCCATAAATGAATACATTAGGATATAATAAATATTAATATGGTTCTGTTATAATTTAATAACATACTGTGGTCATTTCATAGGAGGTTAAATGTACCCTCGACCAAAGAAAAGTACAAGGTAAGGGTTATTTCCTCATTCTCATTTTTATCCGAGATTGTTTATCTGTAAGTATCTACTGGGAAATATTAATCATATATGTCCATTTTTTATGAAATTTTATTAAAAAGGAATATTTTAAGTTTTTATATAAGGTACTCTTAAACTAGGTCATCATTTTAAATGTTTTTTAATGATTTATTTTTCTAAATATTTTAATTAATGTCCAGGTCTTCAAAATGATTTTAAGGACTTATTTAGATAGACCTGATTATTTAAAAGTGTTAATTTATATCAAAAGTTTCAAATTTATATGGGAAACATTGATTTAAAAACCTCTTTTAAACTAATTCCTTTATAAATTTTGTGACTTTTAAATGATTTCTTGAAAATGTTTATTTCCCTCAAAGAGTTTTATTGACTATTTTCAACTATGTAAACATCCTTTATTGAATATTATTCGTGATTGAGGTTGATTTATTATAATTCAATCTTCCATATTGTATTTAATGAGTTATGATATGTTTGACTATGGATGTGCTATTTTTATAACATTCATGGTTTATGTTTAAAGTGTTTATATTTCATATTCTAGTTTTAGTATAAATGTTTATGTTATGTTTCACCCTTTTTCATATGACGAATTAATGTGACTTAGTAAGTGATGAGTGGGGCCTTCTATATCCCCTATATGCATCAGTAGGTCTCATGAGACAAATTATTGTCTTGGAACAAGTCCTTGACAAAAATGTTTTTTGTAGTCCTAGCACAAGGCCTGAACTATGTGTTTATGATGTCCGGCATTATACATTCCCTCTTTATGAAATTAGTTATTACATGTGATTATTAGACTAATAGAATATCCATGTGCATGTTTTTTTGGTAATGTTTGATTTATTTTTTCCATGTTATGTTTAATTATATGTTTAAAATGATTCATTTTATTACACATCTTGCCTTAAAATTTTGTAGCTTCTACTAAATTATTTACCCTTACTGAGTATCTGAGCTCACCCCTTTCTTATGTTACATTTTCCAAGGATTCCAAGAAGTGTTCTATGATTGATATATAGGGTTAAGGTAAGGGAATAATGGCATTATCAAAGGATTAATTATGATGTTTTGTATGTTATAAAGTGTAATGTAACATCAATGTATGTAATCTATTTTCCAAGACTGCTAAACTGATCGTTTCTTCATGAATTGATTCTATGTAATCATGCCATTGTATTAAAATAATGCATGGGCTCTGGGCTTTTGGGGTTGGGGAATTACATTTGGTATTAGAAGAATTTTTGTACAAACCATAGAAACTAGATTTAAAAAATCTGATTAGAGAACATTATCCTAAGATAAACTGTGAGGATAAGTATAGAAAAACTTCTTAGAATATTGGTAATGTAGATATTTTGTGAATTTTCCATGAAATATATCTCTATCTGGATACGAGATGGTAGAGGCGGCTCTGGAACAGATGTACCAAGGAGTGAAAACTCTAACAACGAGTTTCAGGCTTAACCCCGGGTATCCAGGAACATGACAACGGGCTTTGCTGCTCTCTTGGTTACGACACTCCTGGGGATATTCTTAAGATAATTTACATTTTATTTACAAACAATTATGAAGGATTTTTGAATAAATAGCTCCTCAAAGAAAACATTTTTTTATGATTATGGATTATATGCACAATCTGTTCAATTTATGTTAGGTATTTTACAAGTTTGGAATTATGAATTGTGATTAATAAACTAACCTAGTGTATTCCATTACTTATAAATGGTTCCCAGTAGAAGTAATGAGAACTCCATCGATACGTATGATCCAAAGAGTAAGAAGGATAATATCTTTCATGGTATTAATCCAACATTTTGAAGGGAAATAGTCTCCCATGTATTCTGATCATATGAATAAATAGTATCATGTGATAATAAGATATGTAAATAATTCTGTGAGTCCTATGGATTTGAAGGGAAGCCAGAGAAGAAAATGATGGTAGAGAGAAACATGGATAATGAGAATAAGGGAAGGAAGTATTTTCCCTTATGTGATAACTGTGGAAGGAATCACCTTGTTAAATTCTTGAAGGGAATTAGGTTTTGCTATGAGTGTAGAGAAAAATGACACCAAGTATGTGATTGCATGGGTAATTTTTTTTTCAAATGTACAATGCTTCATCTGCAAGGAGTTGGGACACTACGGAAATCAAGGTCCCAATCATCCGTGTATACCGCAAATGATGTTACTGGATAATAATCAAGATATGATAATACCACAGATGAAGAGGAATGACTAGTGTTCTTATGTTGTTATTAATTAATTATTCCATTTTAGTATTGTATCCACAATGTACTGGTTATATGAATTATAGAGTATATAAGGATTGTACTACAATACTATTTTATTAAGGATTAGAGATTGTAAAGTACCAAGTAAAGTGACACAGTTTCAAGTTAAAATTTTTGGAAAATATATGGTTAGGAGAAATAAAACCCCTAATATGTTTCCGAAACTGAGATAATGATTTTAAAATAAGATATGATTGATTTGGATAAATTATATTCGATATTCTTGACTACCTTGAAACTAATTAATTTCTTTTTTATTCCATCATTGTTAGAGTTTATAAAATTTTTGGATATAAGGAGTATATCCATCATTATATAAGGAATAAGGGATCATGAATAAATCAGTAAGGATTTAAGTTAATTTATTTTATTACCATGTCTTAAGAGAATACATGATGAAGGTATTCCCATGTATATTATGTGACCATCCTTATAAATTTTGGACAGTGAGTTTGGATAGAAGTATTTTGGATATATCTAAATGTTGAAATGAACTAAGTTATACATTGGATACTATTGTTTATGGTTAAAAAAATTCTTAAGATTATTTTTTGATTGTATTAAAAGGACAACCTAAAGGTCAAGAAACAACATGTCACGTCTAGTAAGGCCATGACACGTGAACCCTCAACTAAAGGGCGACAAGGGTGCGTCACCTACTACTGGCATACATGATGTCTTGGTTTGTCTAATTTGGTTTTTTTAAATAGTCTAACAAATGAATTATAAATTCATTATTTTTGGAACCCTATATGATTAGGATAAGTAGAATATTTTTGAATTCTATTATATTTTGGAGTGAAAGATGAGTTTGTCATGGAAATTATTTGAAGGATGGAACTCCACTTGTCAAGTATATTTTTTTCTCTTATTCTAGGAAGAAATTAATTCTTAAACTTTCGGTAAGGGTTCTTAAAAACAAAAAATGTGTTATCCTAATACCTTATGTTTTTTTGAACTGATGATATTTTAAATCATCATAGATTGATAGCTTTGAGGCCCTCAATTTTACACTTTTTTGTGATTGATGGCTTAAATAACTCCCTATAAATTTTTACATTTTCCATTAATTATGTGTCCCTAATTTCCACTAATGTACTTCTATTCAATATCAGAATTTGGTGGTGAATTATTTTCATTTCCCTTTCCCCCTTATTAAGACTAAATTTTATTAAACCTATTTCCGATGTGGGTTTTCCACAAAGGTATTTTCTATTTTAAACCTTTTATTTTTGAAGAACAATTTCAAATTGAGATTATGCAATTTATTTAGGGAGGGGAGAATTTAAAACACTAGGATTTCAAATTACGTTATCTCTTTAAAGTCATTCAATAGCTTGTGCTACACACAACACTAAATTTGAGTGCACCACGACTTACCAAACTAGCCATTCAAAAAGTAGTTAGGAATAGTCATTACTAAATTTTAATTTTATATACTCCATATAATTTTAAAATACATATTATGTGTTTCTTAGATATAATATAAGAACAACTTCAATTTTTCAGGTAAAATATATATTCTTCCAAAAATGCAATTTTACCACCTTTTAATGGAGAACCCTTTTTAAATCAAATATTTGACACTTTTATCTATTCAATTTGAAAATAATAACTTCTTCTTTATAATTGGGACATAAAAATTTAGTTTTTATAAATTTTTGGAGTTTTTCTACTAACATTCATATTTTGATGAATAATGAGAAATAATACTTTTTAATTGAAAACAACTTTTTTAATAAAAATAATTTATAGTGTAAAATTATAAATCTAAATCGTTTTGAAGTATAATTAGATTATATTTTTAACATTTAATCTAATTTTGGTCATTGTAAATAATTTAACATTTAAATTGGACTTAAACACATATCAATCTTTTGCTAGTTTTTACTTCTCGAAAACACGTTTTATGGTTTTGACAACGGGAATTAATATTAAATTGATTAATGTAACTTCTATGTTTTAAATTTGGTAAATTAGACATCATTTTGGAATTTGGAATATCAATATTAGCTTAGGGGGAATTTTTTGTATTTTTCTGAAAACTTTCAATTTTTGATGAATAGTGAAAACACTACATTATTGTTTAAGAACCGACTTTTATTTAAAAAATTATTATTTTTATTTAAATTTATTTTAAAGTAAAAATAGATAAATTATACTTAGATTAGTCTGATTTAATTCATTGGAGTCATTTTATAATAATATTAGATATATAAAATTTTGTTGAACTTTTTAACGTCTTTTACCCATTTTCTAGGAACATAAGCAAATTTGCATAAAATGTAATTTTACCGCTTCTGTGAATTTAATTTCAAAAATCCTAAGGACACAGTTGACATTAGTAAGTAAAATTTGGTTCAATAGAATGAAAATAATTTTTGGTGAATAGTAACTTTTGAGTTTTATTTACCACGGTTAAAAGTAAATAGGGTAATTAAAGGTAAAAATGATATTATAATTACCATAAAATATGTCCTAATTATTTTAGATAAGTGTATTTCAACCAAAATAAACCTTAATAATAAAATTCTATCCTTTTTTTCCTCATGGATTAGATTAGGACATTTATGATTATTTTATTTAAAAAAGAGATAAAAGTGTTAAATTCAAAGTTTAATAATTAAACCATTTTTAATATAAGGTTATACATAATATAAATTCAACTATAAATATTCATTAGAATAATAAAAATATTTTCTACATCATGGTATTTTATTTATAATTTTTAGACATTAAATAATTAAATTTATTTATGACACAATGATGATGCATTAATTACATTATTAATGAAATATTAAAATAATTGATATTATAAATATAAAACTAAATGTAAATTGAAACTTTTTTTGTATTCCAAAAAATTTATAGGTTAATAAGACTTTTTAGAGTTGATCTAATACAATTTTTTTCTAATAATCATGTTTTTTTTACTTTCACAAAAACTAAATTCTAAATTGTGTCAAAATTGACATAAATGAGTTTTTAAAACAAATACATTGTTATTAAATGATATAATGTTCATAAAAATCTAAGTTTCATTCAAAGGACTTATATAATGATATATATTCCATTAATGAACCACTTTCAGTTCTATTTCCATTTTATAGTAATTTTATTAACCATGTAATATAAAAATACAAGAAGACATTGTAAAAGTTACTATTTAACTAAGAGTTAAATCTAGAAGATAAGGATAATATGGTGACTTAAACTTTTCTAAAACCTATTGGTTGAAAGGATTTAGACACATCCCCAATTTATCCTCGAAATAAATATATTTGGGGCTATTATCAAGAAAAAATGATTTTATAATAAAATAATATTTCAAGTTTTTCCTAAAGTGACGCTCACCTCTCTTTTAAAAGTGTAATTCTGCTTCTCTCAAAATAACACATCCAATGCCATTTGGCTCATACAAAACCTTCTCAAATATATTCCCGACTACCCTAAATTCAATCTATAGGCCTTATATTGATCATAAATCCAACTTAATAAGTCATTTTGTTCAAATCAAAAGGAAGAACCCATAGAAGAGGTAATTATTTCATCACCTCTTTCAAAGTTCTTTTCATCTTACACTTCCTATATGTTTGTTGTTTCCATGAGAAAATAATAACTCTTGTAACTTCTACAAACTATTATGTTATTATAAATATGGAACAACCATATTCATTATCTTATCCATCCTATGAATGAAAAAGTCACCATACGTGTGTATGTACGGCTTACCATCTCTCCGTTGTGGTGTAGTTTTTTATTCATCAATTCATTTTTTGGATGGGTATAATAATTAGTATAATTGATGTAAACAATAAATATAACATATTAATTATTCTTTATAAATAATATACTAACCAATTACATAATATTTCACCATCAATAGAATGATATCGTCGCTTGTGCGTATGTACGGCTTCCCGTCTCTATGACGCGATGAGATTCATTTCCATGTTCACCATTCAACGATGATTATAAAAATATATATTATTAATATGTTTGTAATATATGAAATAATAATTCTACTGGATATATATATATATATATATAAATATATGTATTTACATATATCTCATTCACTTAGTTTTATTCAATATGATATGTAAACGGAAACAACATTTACGCGTACGTAGGGCATACCGTCTCTATAGACGGTGTTTTACATTTCATATATCTATCTATTATACATATTTATAATATGAATATATATGATAATTAAATAATATTTCATATTCATAAAGCAATTAAATCATGATATATGTGATACGATCAAGAATAACAAGTTAAAACATGTATGATAAAGAAAGCAATTATTGCCCAAAATATTATTAAAACGTAGAAATTATTATTAAATGCATAGTATAAATCCATAAATGAATAAATTATAATATCATAAATATGAATATGGTTCTGTTATAATCTAATAACATGCTATGGTCATTATATAAGAGGTTAATGGTTCCCTTGACCAAAGTAAAGTACAAGGGTATGTTTATTTCCTCCATCTAATTATTATCAGAGATTGTTTATATGTAAGTATCTACTATGACATATTTATCATCTATGTTCATGTTTTATTAAAATTTATTAAAACGAAATATTTTATGTTTTTATGGAAGGGAATATTAAACTAGATCATCATTTTAAATGTTTTTAAAGATTTATTTTTGTATATATTTTAATTAATGTCCATGTTTTCAAAATATTTTTAATGATTTATTTATGTAGACATGATTATTTAAATGTTTTCATTTATATCAAAAGTGTAAAGTGTTATGAGAAACTTTGATTCAAAAATATCTTTTAAATGACCTCCTTTATAAATTCTGTGACTTTTAAATGATTTTTTGAAAAGGGGTATTTCTCTCAAAGAGTTTTATTCGTTATTTTCAACTATGTCAACATACTTTATTGGATATTATTCTTTACTGAGGTTGATTTAATATAATACAATCTTCGATATTGTATTGAATTAATTATAATATGGTTGACTATGGATGTCCTATTTTTATACCATTCGTGGTTTATGGTTAAAGTATTCACATTTCATATGATAGTTTTAGTACGAATCTTTATGTTATTTTTCACCCATTTTTATATGAGGAATACATTAGACTTAGTAAGTGACGGGTGGGGACCACTATTGCCCCTCGATGCATCAGTAGGTATAATGATAAAAAATAGTGTTTTGGAAAAAGTACGTGACAAAATTTTTAACTGTAGTCTTGGCACGAGGCCCTGACTATGTGGTTATGATGTCCGGAATTACGCATTCCCTCATTATAAAATTATTTATTATATGTGATTATTCGACTAGTAGAATATCCATGTGCATGTTTTTGTGGTAATTTTGGATTTATTTTTTCCATATTATGTTCAAGTTTATGTTTAAAAGGATTTTGTTTTTATTACATGTCTTACCTTAATAGTTTATAGCTTCTGCTAAATTATTTACCCTTATTGAGAATTTGAGCTCATCCCTTTCTTATATTTTATTTTCCCAGAATTCTAATAAGTGTATTATGATTGTTATGTAGGGTTATTTTAAGGGAATAATGGCATTCTCAAAGTATTTTTTATGATGTGTTGTATGTTAGAAAGTTTCATTTGACATATATATATTTAATATATTTTCCAATATTGCTAAACTGATTGGTCCTTCGGGACATGATTCCTTGTAATCATGCCAATGTATTAAAATAATGCACCGGTTTGGGCTTTTGGGGTCGGGGTGTTACATCCTCAAACAAAATTATTGTATTACCACCAAATGGAAAGTAAAAAACTCATGTGTTGTAAAAGGAATAAATAAGATTAAATAAATAATGAATATAATATTTAACATATAGAAATATAGTTTCCATCATAATTTCCTCTATGAAAGGTGGTAGGGAAAATTGAACAAACATCGTTTAGTGAGGTTTTAGTTTGTCGTACACATAAATAGTATGTTCGTTAACCATCAGATGGAGGTGTGTGTAATTGTAGGTGTAAAACTTATAATAAAAAATAATATTATATTGAGCATAATTTTTTTATACAATCATGTAAAAAAATTGGAGGGATGTAGAAGGGAAATAAAATAAAGGACTCGAGAGAAGACATTACCTCTTAATAGGATAACTCCTTTTGGTTTGTGCCAAAAGGCTTCTTCGGATTGAATTCTTCATAAAGGAAGTATTATATTAGGAATTTAGGGATTTTTGGAAGTGTATTGGGAATATATTGGCTGAGACTAATAGGTTTGAGAGGTGTAAGTATGTGAGATATGTGGTGGCCTTTTATAGACTTGGAAAAGGACTCACTTAAAAATTTTAAAAACAAGTTAGGTGTACATATGTTCTTACCTAAAAAAAGTCCTACCAAACTAACATAAATAAATAATGGAAGGTTTATGGCATAAATATGGCTATAAAATGGGTTTTTGACTAGTTTATATGTCATTTTGGCCCCTAATATTAAGGTTTAGTCCCTAATTAAGCTTAATTTGACCTTAATCGATGTGATTAATTCTAATCACTTTTATTAATATTTTTGGTGAAAAAATAACTTGATCCTATTAGACTCTAAATATTATACAAATTAAAATGTTTTATGTTTGTTTCTCAAAAATAAATTCACAGAAGTTGAAAAATTAAGATTAATGTCAATCCCATAGACGACACGAAATTATGGGGTTTTAAGGTAGAAAGAAGTTTAGAAGATTATTAAGTTTTTATAATCAGATTCAATGTGAAATTGATTCTAATGACATAAATAATATTAATATATCAATAATTTATCTAATTTTATCTTAAAACAAATTTAAAGTATACTTTAAAATTAATAATTATTTAAACGAAAAGGTAGTTTTTATCATAAAAGTAGTGTTTGTCTCTATTCATAAAAAATGATGTTTCTTAAAAAAATTAAAAAAATATTCCTAAGATAATTTCTACATTATAAATTAAAAAATGAATCTTATTTTATCAAACTAAATTTCTAAATGCATCTAAAATAAATTATATTATTAAAAGCAGTTCATTTGAGAAAACAGTATTTTAAAAGAAAGGACTTTACCAAAAATCAAATATTTCATTATCAATATCTTTTATCTATATAAAAATATTATAAATAATATTATAAAGTTAGTTATTACTATTAAAATAAAAATGTTTAATATATTGGTTATAATTATCATTTTTAAATAATTATAACAATAAAATGATGTTTTGTAGAAACATCACTGATGCGTGTTATGTATGCCAAGTCGATGTTGTGGGAATCTCAAACCAAGTTGGTATTGTGTGTAGTGAAAACCAATTTGGTATTTCATGTAGCGAAAGACAATTCAGTTCCATGTGAAAGGAATGTTTTATTTTGTGTTTTAATATATATATATATATATATAACTATTTCCATTGTCACGTGAAATGAAAAATATCAAAAATAAAAATTAATTCAATTAAAAAATAATTCATAAAATATTGGGGTGTTATATTCTACCCCCTTAAACTGAATTTCAACCAAAAAATCCTTCCAGGTTATAAAATGTTTAATAAATGAAATTTTCATTCATAAAATCCCACATTGTAAAAAATAATACTAAAAATTCCCTTAAAAAAGGAAATTTTGAACACTAATGGTTTCCCAAAGTAACATGTAACTGGGTTTCCACATAAGAGAACATAGGTTGGGAAGTGAAAACATGGACATAGAAGAAAAATATAACTGGTGAGTGATAGCCATAAAGGTTAGGAGAAAGTTAACAATCACATATCTATAAATTTTTGATGAACTAATAAACCATTTGATTCATAGAAAATGGAAGTACTATGATAAAATTTTTGGTTTCAAGATCTTTCTTCATAGAGTTAACGATTTTTCGTGAAAAGATATACCTGTATGATATCTAGAAAACCTCACCCTTTGATATTCTTTGATCCACTACACCCCTTTCTCTAAAATGGAAGGTGAATTTTTCATTCCCAAAGTAGTAACAGATCATGAGATCCATGATATTCCATCCCATCTGTCATTAGTAATCATCAAAACCACGTTTTTATAATAGGTT
Organism: Viscum album; assembly: GCA_963277665.1. Lineage (NCBI taxonomy): Eukaryota > Viridiplantae > Streptophyta > Magnoliopsida > Santalales > Viscaceae > Viscum > Viscum album. The sequence continues at coordinate 325,590,179 of OY728132.1, forward strand.
ATCCTATATTCATAAATCCTCATATGGTAAGATAATACTTTATTCTCACAAACTACATCCAAATTTTAACTTATTCTTTCTGTAAATGTTTAACCTTTTAACCCTTCCTAATGATGAAAATCCAAAAAATTTGAAAGAGAGTCACAAAATCAACATAAAATTGATCCCCCATATATCAAGAATTAGTTCTTGGATGTCGCATTCCAAACATGCAGATACCCTCATGGTAAATTCTCTTGGAACATACTAACAACCCGAATTACCACAAATACTTCTATAAAACATGTATGTTTTTTATTCCATATATTACTAGATATATTCCATAAATCCAATAAGTTGTAATCTTCATCCACGATAGCACAAACTACTTGTCAACATGTCCTTATTTAGTTCCATCAAGTTCTTCAAATTTAGTTGTCCATATCCCACATATTTTTATCCAATCAACATTATCATGACATAAGAAACATATTAATGGTTATCATTCCCTTAATCATGTGTTTTCCATGGACATCACCTTACCATTATATCATTTTTTTGTTCCATATATTCCATTCAATGTGTTCTTCCAAATCTGTACAGAAAAACATAAATTGAAAAATCCTTATAAATTTCACCTTTCATAAAACATACATCTTAAATCAAAATATATAAAATATTTTATTATTACACTTAATATTTATTCCATTATCAACGATACTTTATCATATTACACAATATCTCTTTCTTTTAACATTTCATTTATAGCCTCTTCATCATCAGCATTGTAATCGTTACTAACACCTCCTTGTTGATCCTCTTAGAGAGATTTCCTCTTGGGACATTGAGTTGAATAATGAAAGTTTATTCCACACATAAAATACTTAACCATCAATGATTTTTTAGGGAGGCCAATATTCTCATCCATTCCATTAACTGAACTCTTTATTTTCCCCTACAATCACTTGTTTTGTATCCTTCTTTTCCACATTCAAAACATCTTCTCATTCCTCTAAGAAATTCACTTAGGTGATTATTTCCACATTATTAACATGGAGGAAACTGAATCTTCTTTCCTCCATGGTCTTCATTACCATAACTCGCTGTGAAATCCTTATTTCTCTTCCACGGTGAGTCCGAGAGTTGGTTATGGTACATGTTTTTAATCATGTTCTGTGAAAACTAATTAGGTATGATCACAACATCTCTCACTCTATTGATCATACCACTTGAATTCTCATAAAAAATTCTTCCATCTATTTCAATTTTAATCAAGTTCCTTCTAGTTCTCTCTATTAACTAAAATTATAATCATAGTGTTAGCATTACTTATCATAGGAGAAAAGCACATAATCATGAAATTTTTTAATTATAAGATGTATAAATCATGAAACCTTCCTTAATCTATGAAACCCTAGGTTATTCATAGCCAAATTATATTTAAATCCTTCATGATGGTTCATGAAGATTTTTTAATTCCCAAAGCATATCCCCCAGAAGTACCAAACTAGGTCTGCAAGAAAGACCATTGCCGTGTACTAGATTATCCCGAGTAAGACACGAAATACCTTTTCAGAGTTATTATCTATAGGTGTATCTATTATAGAGACACATCCACTTGTAGTATCCAAATAGGTATGTATTTCCAAGAAACCACACATTATATCCTTTAACAAAATTCCAGGACATTTTCCTAAATGCTGACTCATCCATATACTTATCCGTAGAGAGGTCTCTAAACATAGCCGTAGAAATATACCTAGGTATATCACTAAATTTTTTTCATCCTAGTTTCCAAAGGTTGACTAAACCTTTCCTTTATTCCAAATACAGTGACCCAAGCTTAACATATATGGATATTATACCATTTTAGATGAATATTCAGTACATTTCAATAATACATACCTAAGAACCATAATAGTTAAGTGTCTTTAGAAACGTGGAAAGAAAAGATTCTATCCTATTGAATGATATTCAACATGCCTTGTACATATATACACTTTATTACTTCAACCTAAAACCTTTCTTCATAACATGGGGAAAGGAAACATAACAAGGGTGATCTCAGATGCTCAATATGGTTAAATGAAGTAAATGCGTAATAATAACATGAAAACAAGCTATGTAACTTGAGAATAACATTTTAAGATCATACACTGCATATTAGAGATCATAATAAAGATTGTAAATTCATACTATATGTATTATAATATAAATAAGAGCATAATTCATGAAAGCGCAATATAGGAATATAACATGGAATTGTGGTAGACATGTAAGCATATAATGTGATTTCTATAGTTGTTAAGGCATCTCAATCAAGACAATATTGGTAGTATGGGTACACTCCACATATCATCTTGGTATTCATGGTTCACTCTGATGCCCATGTTATTAGAATGATTTTAGTCCTCATACCATCTTGGTAATCATAGTTAACTCTCATGGCCATCTTAGTAGTCGAGGTTCATTCCCAATACTATCTTAGTCTATCTCATGAGATATAAATCATTACCAAATGCATTAGTGGGAGATATAGGTCCCACCCATCTAATAATGAAATCATACATATATATTCCACTAAATCATAAACAATAATATCATAACCCATGAAATTATATGGGTATCATAAACATGTAATCATATAATAACCTGTAAAAAAAGATACATGTTTCATAATCATTTCATCAAAAGAATAACTTGTGAAAGAAAAAAAGATTTCATAAACATATAACCCTTGACATAGAAACAGGTTTCATACAGACCATGACATTAAGCATAACCCATTCCAAGAAATAATGTGATTGTAACCTTTAGATATTTTTATATAAAGGCATGAATAACATCAACGAATGTCATCTTAGATAGAAAATAATTTTGAAATATCTTTCAAAAAAATTTCTTGATGAAAATATCTTTTATTCTTGGAAAAATACTTTTTAATACATAAAACCATTTGAAAATCATTTTCCTAGAATATTCCTTGAAAATGTATAAATAAGACTTTAAAATATTTTGAAAACCCTTTATTCCTTGAAAACTTCTAAAATCATCTAGAAAATTTTTTGAAAACATTTTTCCTTAAAATGTTATAAAATAGGATTTTAAACATTTTAAAAACATTTTTATTTGAAAAAACTTTGAAAACATATAATGAAATCTTGATAATGTTTTCAAAACCATTTCATTGAAAATAAATTTGAAAACTTATAATGAAATTTTGAAAGAATTTTGAAAACAATTTTCCTTGAAAAACACTTTTAAAAAAAAATTTATTAAATATTAAAAATTTAAAAATTCAAATGAAGCTTCAAATAAGTGATGACGAGTAAATTTTTTCATGTTGTATGAGGTAAAAATAACATTCCTTTGGTATGGTAAAAAGGTTAGAAAAATTCTATGATGAGAAAGTGATAATAATATTCCTTTGAATAAACTAGTAAAAGAAAAAAAGGGTAAATTTTTTTTTCTAGGCTTTAGTATACTGGTATAATATTCTTTGAAATCCTTTTTAGAAAACATGGTTTTTAAGAAACATGTATTTCTGACTGAAGGGAGGGTAAAGTTGGGATTTCTTAAAAACACTTTCTTAACTATCTTAAGTACCAAAGAGTAGAAAAATGGTACCAATACATGAATATATCTTTAATTACTAGAGTACAATAAAATTCATGAATTTTATTGAGATAATGATCATAATATTTCATCAATGAATCATAATCATTAACAATCTCAAAAGGTTGTGAGACTGTTTCAATAAACTCTTACCACTTGATAACTTGGTATCAAACTAACCATGTATGAAAATGAAATTACATGAAGCTTAAAATATCATGAAATAATGTAAATTCAGGATATAACATGTAAAATTTAATTATATACACCCCAGAAGAGAATTTGGCTGCATAATAAAACATGAGTCTCAAAGAAGGCAAATTGAGGCAAAACTATTTTACCGATTTGGTAACATTTAAAACTTAAACAACATGAAAGAAATATCATATAATGTTTATGTGAATAACCATAAATTTAATTATAATATAAATATAATACAATCATGTACATTAAATACACCACACAAAATGAGAGAGTGGGGAACATATCATGTATCTCATGAAAATAAAAAGTGAGATGAAATCCCCTTACCTTGTGTCTTGAATCTTGTCATACTCATTTAAAACACTTGTATAATAAATATAAATTTAATATAGATATTTCACAGAACCATATTATTATATCTAATACCATATATGTTTTTATTATGACATTATATTACCCACTTGTTAAAAATCCTATGTTAAGGTTTTACTTTAAGTAATATTCACTTTATTATTTGTATGTGTCTTAATTTTTTATATCTTTGGTATTTATAATTTATATCATGATTTAAATAATTTAAAACATTATATAGATATAATGGTTATATATTATATTTTTATTTTAATAATCTATATAATATAGAAGTATGAAATAGAATACACAGTTCATGGAGACAGTAAGTCGTACAAATAAATGAACGTTTTTTCCATTTTTTATTATCGTGTTGAAAGAAAAAAAGTAAAAGAAATTTATTTATATATATGTATGTATATATATATAATTATTAAAATAGATGTATGATATCATATAAGTCTTATAAATTCACTAAAACCATCCTCAATATGATCCATATTGTGTATGAACGAATCTTATTGTTTTGAGGGAGAAGTAGTCCACACTTCCTCAAACAAAATTATCATATTAACATCAAATGGAATGATAAAAGATATGTGTTGTAATAGGAATAAAAAGTTTAAATTAATATTAAATATAATATATAACATATATAAGTATATTTTCAATCATAACTTACACCATGAGAGGTGGTAAGTAAAATTGAACAATCAACATTTAGTGAGGCGATTGTTCATCGTACACATAAACAATATATTTGTTATCCATTAGATGAAAGTGTTTGTAATTTTAGGTTGAAAAATTAGCATAGAAACATCCTAGTATATTTGTTATACTTTTTTTTATGCAATAATGGAAAAAATAAAGTGTAGGGGTTGAGAACCAAAATAAAAGAAAGGACTTGAGAGAAGAAGTTACCTCTTAATCGGGTAACCCCTTTTGGTTTGTGCCAAAAGGCTTATTTAAATTTCCTTATGACAGAAATGAAGGATTATATGAGGGATTTAGGGATGTTATAATGATTATTGGGTGGATATTTTCTAAACCTAAGAGTTTTGAGAGGTGTAAAGATGTGGGATATGTGGTGGCCTTTTATAGAGAAGGAAAAGGACTCACTTGGAATTTTTGAAAACAACTTAGGTGTACAGATGTTCTTATCTAAACAAGTCATACCAAACCAACATAAATAAATAATTGAAGTTTTATGGCCAAAATATTTCAATAAAAGTGGTTTTGGAAAAGTTTCTAGGTCATTTGGGCCTCTAATATTAAGGTATAGTCCCTAATTAATCTTAATTTGACCTTAATTGCGTTGATTAATTTTAATCACTTTTACTAATATTTTTGGTCAAAAATTAAGTTTCCCTTATTATACTCTAAATATTATACTAATTAAAATTTTGTTTGTTTTTAAAAATTCAATTCACAGAAGAGGTAAAATTAAGATTAATTTGAATCCTGCAAACAGGACGAAATTACGGGTATTTAAGGTAGAAAGATGTTCAAAAGTAAATTAAGTTTTTATATTTAGTTTCAAAGAGAAATTTATTCTAATGACCTGAATTGTATTAATAGATCTATAATTTATATAATTTTATTTTAATAAAAAATTAAAGTATATTTTATGATTAATAGTTATTTAAATAAAAAGGCAATTCATTACTAAAAAGTAGTATTTTTCACTATTCATTAAAAAAAATGAGATTTCTCATAAAAACCCCACAAAATTCACCATAAGCTAATTTTTATATTATAAATTCAAAAATGATGTTTATTTTAGGAAACTAAATTTATAAATTTCTATAAAATTAAATTTATTAATAAAAGTGGTTTATTCGAGAAAACGATATTTTTAAACATAGAAAGACTTTACCAAAACTCAAATATTTCATTATCAATATATTTTATCTATATAAAAAATTATAAGTAATATTTGAAAATTATTTATACAATTAATATAAAAAATTTAATGGCTAGGTTATAATTATCTCATTTAAATAATTATAAAAATAAAATGATGTTTCATTGAGACATTGGTGTTGTGTGTAACGTAAGGCAAGTCGGTGTTTCCTGTAACGTATGCTAAGCCAATGTTTCATGTAACGTATGCCAAGTCTAGGTTTCGGGCAGTGCGAGCCAAGTAATTATTGTGTGTAGGGTGATCCACATTTTTATTTCTTGTAGTTCAATCCAATTCAGTTCCATATGAAAGGAATGCTTGACATAGTGTTTTAATATATATATATATACATAAAGAACAATTTCTAGTGTCACATGAAATGAAAAATATTAACAAGATAAATTAAATTGAACAAAAATCACACAATCATGGGTTGATGCATGAATGGATCTTGATGCATAATTTTTGGACATATATATATAATTAAATAAGTACATAAGATTAATTTAGATTTATATTGTTGTAAAGAGAGAGAAAGAAAAACCCAAAGTAATTGGGATATTCAGAGAGAATCCCTTACCTTAAGTTGAAAAGTGTTATGTACTTGTACTTAATGTCCTGGATAATAAATTTAAATCAACTAATTAATAAATTAAAAACATATTATAAATGTATTATATTTATTATAAATTTTATTAGGTTTATTTATGGCCACTTCATTAAAATATAGTGTTTAATTTCATCATTTTGGAGTGTTTGTTTTATTATTTCATGATCGGTTCTCTTGTCTATAATTACGAGAGTTTATGTCAAATGGAATAAAAACTCCATAACTAGGATGATGTTTTATTAATGTAATTCCATAAGTTTATATTTTCCATTATATAATTTATTTATTAAAATTAGTATGATTCATTAGATATAACATTAATGATAATTGTATAGATTATTTTGATAGTTTTTCGATCATCATGAACTAGTTTTGTTTTATTATTTCATATTATGTATATATGTTAATTCTAAAAAATTAAATAAGTTTAAATACACATGTTATAATTTTATATAACAATAAAATTGGTTTTATGACTAGCCTTGAAGGTGTTAATATAAAACTAAAATTCATCTTCCGTGTTGGTGGTGAATCAAAACATCACAGACGATGTTTTTGTTTTTAAGATAAAAAAGATAATTGAAGAGAATTAATAATGTATATCCCATTAACATAATAAAATTTGAGTATATGAATAATATTGGAGTTATCATGTAACTTTTAATATGTAGTTCAGGATAGGATAATAAAATAAAATAAATTGAAAAGAAATGAAAACAAAAAGAAAGAGTATTTTACCTCTTGAAATTCTTCTCTTTGAGAACATCCTTAGAGAAATTGGATATGGTTTTTTTGAGACCAAAAGATCTTGTACAAGCGGGAGATAATTTAGAAAAGTTTTTTTTATGAATTTGGATAAACATCGAGTCATTGAATGTGTGAGGATAAGAAGTGGTTAGAGGTGGTATTTATAGTGGGATGAGATGGGTGTTTTGATTATTTTATTCATTAGATTGTTATTTTGTCTCAAGACTATAAATAGTGTTTATTAAAATCACAAATTATATTAAAAATAACATCATCCATTCATCATCCATGATTCAATAATTCATGTATTTTTTAAATACCTTAAATGATCATATTTCACTATTCACTAGAATACCAACTATTTTAGAAAAATACCAAAAATTCAACCTAACCATTTTTTGATGTATAGGATTAAAAACTGTAATCCATTTTATGAAAATAATTTTATCAATATGATAAATTTAATTTTTAATTAAAATCATAATTTATTTGAATAATACTGATTTTAAAATTATAACTGATTTTATGTCACTTTGAAAAATTAATCAAGATATCATAAAATTATATTATAATTATATGAAAAAAAATATTAATTTATGAATATATTTTATTAAAATATATTTTCTTTTAAATAATTATATTATTTATAAAATTGAAATTAAATATTTATGACTTACAAAAATACCAACACTTAATTTATCATTTTCAAAATATTTATTTACTTATACCATGATATAAATATATCATATTTTAATTCATAAGATACCTAAATTTTATTTATAATTTCATAGGTGAGGTTACTATTATATTGGATGAATTACTTTTCCTAATAGTAACATTACTATTCCAATAATCATGTTATTATTCCATTGGTATGGGTTTTTTATTTTTAAGAAATACATATTATTTCATTCATTCTTCATTTATAGAGTACGTATTGTGTTTTCTATGTGATTTTATATTATTTTTATTATATGAAATAATTACAAGAAGGTAATTTCTATTAATAAAATCTTCTTTTGTTACATTCTCCCCCCTTGTGAGATTTCACCCTCGAAATTTTGTTTTACATACTATGGTGAAAACAAGTAATTATACATATCCTTCTTTGATTTATCTAGTTTCCATGTTTCCTCTTCGTACTAATGGGTTCTCCATAGTAATTTAACTAGTTGACTAGTATTGTTATGTAGAAATTTATCTCTATGATCCAAGGTCTGAACCAGTTATTCTTTATATAAGAGGTCATTCTTCAGTTGTACCACATCTGTATTTAGTACATGTGAGGGATTTTGTATATAATTCCATAAGAGGGATACATGGAATAAATCATGTACTTGAGACATGGTATATAGATTTTTTAGTAGATAGTCCACAACTCTAACATGATCAATAATCTCTAAGGGGATGATGTACCTAGGACTCAATTTTCCTTTCTTCACAAATCTCGTGATCCACTTCCATAGAGATATGTAGAGGAATACAGTTTCTCCAACCTTAAACTCTAGGTTCTATCGACGATTATCTGCAAAGATCTTCAACCAAATTTGAGTATCCTGGATATGATACTGAATGTTTTTCAACTTTCTACCATTTTTCAACCATTTTAGGTCCCAAAAACTTCTGTTCACAGACTACATCAAATAATGTTGGGGTTCTTAATTTTTTACAAAAAAAGGCTTCATATAGATCCATTTGGATTCTCAAGTAGAAACCATTATTGTAAGATAACTTGACCAGAGGTAGATATTGGTATGATAATCCCTTGAAGTCTATAGAACATTCTCTTAACATGTCTTCCATTGTCTGAATTGTTCACTCAGATTTTCCATTAGTTTGAGGATGATAGGTCATACTGAAGTTCAACTTAGTGTTTATAGCATGTTGGAGACTTCCAAAACCTGGAGATAAATCTTGGATTGCGATCTGATACAGTAGATAGTGGTACTCCCTAAAAACTTACCACTTCGTTGATGTATATATGTGAAAGATGATCTAGTGATAAATCCTCTCAATTTGTGATAAATTGATCTGCCTTTGTAAGAAGATCCACAACAACCCATATAGCATTGTTTCCTATGGATGTATTCAGAATTCCAGTAACAAAGTACATAGTGATGTTTTCCCATTTCCATTTTGGTTTGAATAATGGTTGCATCATCCCCTTATAATTTTATATTTCAGTATTTACTTGCTAACAAACTAGGCACATTGATATACATTTAGCGATCTCCTTCTTCATATTTTCTTACCAATAATTCTCTCAGAAATCTCAATACATCTTTATTCTCCATGGGTGAATAAAGATGGTTGAGCTATGTGTATCATTCAAAATCACATTATTTATCTCTAGAATGGATGGTACACATTATCATGAACCAAATCTTTCAACTCCTTCCTTATCAATTTTGAACTCTGGGGATATCCCATTTCTTATAGCTTCCACTTTTTTCTAAATTTCCTCATAATTTCTCTAAGAATCCTTTATTTTTATCATAAGGGATGGTTGAGATATAATTTTAGAAATGATTTATGATGTTCCTTTCATAATTATTTTCATACTTATACTTTTAAAATTTAAGAATATTGGATCCTTCTCAATTGTCATCATTAATAATGTCACGGGATCCTGTCCACTTAGAGAATCTTCCACTTTATTATCTTTTCCAAGATAGTAGTGGTTTGAGCAGTCATAATCTTTGATGATCTATTACCATATTCACTTGGTCATAATAATATCCTTCTATGTAAATATATATTTTTGGCTCTTATGATCTGCATATATTTCACACTTCTCCTTGTAGAGATAATGCTTCCAAATTTTCAACACGGAGATCACAGCTGCCAACTCCAGATCTTGTGTGGGACAATTTTTCTTATGAATTTACAAATTACTTGAGTATTAGGTTATAAATTTATCATTTTTCATTAGTACACATCCTAATACCATATTTTAAGAATTGTTATATACTAAAAAGAGTTCCCCGCCTGTCAAAAGTGTAAGTACTGGCACAATGATGATCCTCTTTTTAAACTCTTTGATGTAGTTTTCACATTCACTAGTCTAGAAATACTTTTATCCCCTACAATTAATCGTTGTTAGTGGGTTTTAAAATCATGTTAAGTTATTGAAAAATCACTGGTAATACCCATATAAACCAATGAAACTATGATTCTTCATTACTGATGTTGTTCTGGGGAACTCTTTGGTTGCCTTTGTCTTAAAAGGGTCCACATATATTCCATTGCTGGTGATAATATGCCCCGAAAATGATATTTCCTCAATCTAGAACGCACATTTTCTAGACTTTTCGTAAATTTTACCACTTTAAATATTCTTTATCACATTAATAAAATTATCTTCAAGATCCTCCTTGTTTTTAGAGTATGTCACAATTTCATTGATAAATACTACCAAAATTTATTCAAGGTAATATTAAATGAATCTATCCATTAACTTTGTGAAAATTGATAAATCTTTAGTGAGTTATAAGGGCATCACTATGAACTCATAGTTCCCATACCTCATTTTAAATGTATCCTTGGTAATATATTCGTTTTGCACCTTTAATTGGTGATATATAGACTAAAGATCCACCTTATAGGAATACATATCCCCATGTATTTGGTTAAACAAGTCATCTATCCATATAAGGGGATATTTTCTCTTAATCATTATTTTTTTGAGCTCATGATAATTTATTCATAGGTTCATTTTTCCATCATTCTTCTTGATGAAGTGGACTAAAACATCCCATTATGAATAACTCAAATGTATAAAAACCTTTTCCATATTCTCTTGTAACTGCTTCTTTAGTTCCTTCAACTCAATGGTGGCTATTCTATATGGTTTTATTATATATAAAAAGATCCAAAAAAAATTCAATTGAGAACTCAACCTCTATGTTAGGAGGATGACCATAAAATTATTCACGGAACACATCAGTGTAGTCCCTCACAATGGTAATGTCTTTAATTTTCATTCTCTCTTTTATCTCTATCATTTGATCTTGATATGCTTGAAAATAAGGAAATAATATCCACACTTGTGATATTGAATCTGAATGAAATTCATCTTCATCCTTACACATGTATAGAATTTGAGGATTTAATGGGATGTTAAGAGTGATCTACCGTTCTCAATAGTTGATGTTGGATTTGTATAAAGATATCAAATCCATGCCCAATATAGCGTCAAACTCCACAAAAAAAAGTAATAAAATATTTTTTGGGAGGTTCAGTCCATAAACATTAACCAATGAGAATTTGTGTACTTTGGATGTAATAATTTCTCCATTTTATATTCTCACATATAACTCAACATCTATATTTTGAGGTGGTGTATAAATAGTTCTTCTAAACTTGTAAGGTATAAAAGATTTTCTAGAACTAGGATCAAATAGTATTTTATCTATTCTTGAATGAATAATCAGTGTACTTTTAACCACATCATTTTTAGGTTCTTCCTCAGAAGAAGTGATAGAATAAGCCCTTCCTTATTTCCTTGGAGGTTGTTTTTTGTTGAGTGCCTCCAATAGATCTTGTCTTAGGGAAATGTCTCACACAATACCCATGTTCCGTGTAGTTGAGACACTACACTATAGGATGAGTGTTGATCTAAACCTTCCTTTATTCTTTTACATTTGTGTGATTCTTCATATCCTTTTGGAAAAAATTATCCAGATACCTCTATCTTCCTCATTTGAGGCATCTCCTGGTTCCCTTTGGATAGTTCTCAAGATGCTTCTTCTCACACTGCTGACATCTTAGATGATGGGTTTTCTTCCCATCATGGGATTTATCTATTAATCCTCCCATATTAGACTATATTTTCCTATTCTTATCTTCAGGACCATGATACCACTATGAGTATCCAGTCTCCATTTCATCCTTAATGGCATAATGGAAAATCTCCTCATAACTGTCAAAGTTGTGAATCACCAAAGATTTTCATATACTCATATTTAGTCTGATAAAGAATTGATATAGCCTGATTTTAGTTTTCTTTAAAAATCCATAGGTATATCATGAAATCCTTGTAAATTTTTCCTCATTTGCCTTGATATACTCATTTTTCGTTTGCTTTAGTCGGAAGAACTCCCTTTCCATTTTCATACAGAGAGCTCGGGGAAAATATTTATTGAAAAATATTTTCTTGAATTCCTTCCAATCCAAGGAATAAATTTCCTCCATGGACTTTATATTTTAAATCAATGTCCTCCATTGATCAACTTTTCCATTAAAAAAATATATCTCAAGCATGACTTTCTCTTTTTCTGAGCACTGGAGGATGGAGAACTTCTTCTCTATGGATTTAATATATTGTTCTGGGATCATGGGATCAGAAGTTCTACAGAATATGGGAGGCCTTTTTAAATAAATAACTCAAAAAATGTTCTTTCTTAGGTGAAGTATTTACACACAATTAAATTTGTTATTTATAACTTGATTTAGTTGATCAAGTAATTTCATAAAGTTTTGAGTTCTTGTTCCAATTAGATTTAGTATTTCATTAGGGAAATCATCACATTTCCTATAAAATTGTATATTATCATAGGTTCTCCTATTTCCCTCTATTAAATGAGAAAACAAAATAACAATTTGGGTGCTTAATAACTATAAAATAATCAAATAAAAAGGAAACATTGAACATAGAAGGATAAACTAGTAGATCGATAGTATATCCTATATTGTGATTCCCAAAGTTCAATATAAGTTATCCATGAAGATAGAATTATCGCTATGGTTATTACTAAAGTTTTCTAGTCCTAATCTCAAAAAATAAATACTCCATTATTTGATACCAACTATAATGACCTTATCCACTTATACATATTGTTACATGATTTTAAGCATATTTAACCATCAAATACGAACCATGGATCATAAATTATAGTGTCTTTGGAGGATTATGTACATAATTAGAAAGCATGAAAAAAAAGAAAAAAAATATTCTATTTATTATTTAGAATGATCTCAAAAAATCATTTTATATATTACATTTTCAAAGGATGACCTGGGGACTACATTGGAAAAAAGAAAGAGCTAAAAATCCTAATAAGGGAATAAACAAAGAAATAAAGCATAGAACATGTGTTAGAAGGCATAACATGATGACATAAGAAGGAATATAACATGAATAAAAATATGTACTAATAACATATAGAACATGGTATCATGTAATTGTGGAAACATAGGAATGTGTATGCTATATACAACAAGACATAAACTTGAGTCAAGGCTAACTGCCAATACTATATCACATAGTGGAAGAATTCCCATGAAGGAATTAGGTTTACTCCTTATCCCAACATGATTTCTCATGAGACTAAACATTACTCAATGAATTGGAGTGTTATCTGGAAATAACTATCATAACATTTTCATGCATATGTGTTCCACATGAACAATCAAACATAAACATAAGGGTTACCCATGGAAAGAAATGGGTATCGTAATCATGTTAGGGAGCATAAAAGATGGAAATATCCTAAAAGTGACCATTAAAGATTGGATATAAATCCTAAATGGACATTAATAAGGTAAAATAAGTATATATAATGATAAATTATGTTAAAAATAAGTGAAAACATTTAAAAATAGTGTTTAAGACACTTTATAAAAAGCCTCTTTGGTGCGGTTTAAAGGAAAATATTAAAGATTCGTTAAAGAAGGAAAATGCATAATTGTTTTGTATAAAAACCGAAATAAACATTGATATTTTTTTCATGGTAAAAATTTTTGTTTTATAAAAATATACATTGATTAAAATATACTATGGACTGTAGTTGAAAATGGGTAAGAAATTGGAAAGTTCCCATTAATCAAGCTTGCTTATTGGGAAAAATAGTGAAATAAAAATTATAAAACATGTATTTACCCATAAAATAAGGATGAATGGATGTGGATACCTATTTTTGGAACATACATATAATATTAAATAATTATACAAGAATAATTTATATTTATATTGGTATAAAGAGAGATAAATCATAACATAAAGGTGATTGGGAGGTTCAGAGAGAATCTCTTACATTAAGTATGAAAGTGTTGTCCACTTTTACTTAATGTCCTATATAATAAAATTAAATCAATTTATTAATTAATTCAGAACCTATTATACATTTATTTTATTTATTGTAATAATATTAGCTTAATTTTTTCCCATTTCAATGACTTATAGTGTTCGTTTCATGGTCTCATGGTTGGTTTGTTTGTGTATAATTATGAAAGTTCTTATCAAATGGAAGAAAAACTATAGAACAAGAACTATCGGGTGTTAATATACTTAAAAAATATTAATTTTTCCATTATATAAGTATATTTTTTACATGAGGATGATTCATTAAATAACGTTAATGATAATCATTTAGATAATTTTGGTGATTTGTTGATCATCACAAACAAGTTTTCTTTTTTTATTTAATATTAGGTATATATGTTAGCTAAATAACATTAAATAAGTCATAATACACATTTTATAATGTGATTTAACCATAAAAATTGTTTTATGACCAGAACATAAGGTGGTAATATAAAATTTAATATCGTTGTCCTTGAAGGTGGTCAATTTACACATCACAGACAATATTTTCATTTTAAGATGAAAATGAGAAGAGAATAGATTTGATGATGTATATACCATTAATATAATAAAATTCTATTATATTTATGATATTGGAGTTTTCATGTAACTTTTTATAGTGATGTGATAAGAGGATAATAAAATAAAATAAATTAAAAGAAAATGAAAAAAGATTTTACCTCTTGAACTTCTTCTCCTTAAGAACCTCTTTAGGGAAATTAGGTTTGGTCTTTTGTTGAGAAAAAATTCCCCCTAATGTGGGAAAAAGAATTAGGGAAATTATTTCGTAGAATTTGGACAAGATGCATGGGTTGTTAGGTGTGAGGATAAGAGGCGGTGAGGGGTGGTATATATAGTGGGAGGACAGGGGCGTTTTTTATTATTTTATTCATTAGTTTATTGTTTTGGCTAAAGAATATCAATAGTGTTGATTACCAATACTAAATATAGTAAAATTATCATGGGAGTTTGAACAAATGGGTTCTTACCTCATCTATACATCATATGTGACTCAATAAATCCTGTATTTGTTAAATACCATAAATTATTGTATTTCACTATTCACCAAAATTTCAACTCTATTATAATAATCCAAAAATTTCACCCAAAACATTTGTAAATCTGTATAATTAAAAAATGTACTAAATTTTATGAAAATAATTTTCTAAATATATTAAATTTAATTTTAATTAAAATCATCCTTTATTCAAAAATTACTGATTTTAAAATTATAACAGATTTTGTGACACTTTGAAAAGTTATTTAAGGTCTCATAAAATTATATTATAATTATAATAAAACAAAATATTAGTTAACTACTAAAAATTTAACCTATACGAGTAATTTGAAACCATTGAGATAGACCCTGAAACCATTGGGAATGTCTATCCCAGCGGTTCTAGGAACTGTTGGTATGTGTGCTATCAGGATATCCCTGTAACAATGATTTGAAGTGAACCATTGGTATAAGGTTGTTGGGATTTGATTTTATGAATAGTTCACTATGAACCATTTGTATAGATATATTCAAATGTTTTGAAACTATTGGAAAAGAGATATCCCAACAGATCAAACCGTTGCGATATAGCCCAGGGGTTTTGAACAATTGGGAAAGGCATACACCAATGGTTCACAGTGAATTTTTAGTATAGGGTGGTTATACATTTATTTTAACAATGGTTAATTGTAAAACATTGTAATATATTTATTATTATGGCTATAAAACCATTGATATAGACCCCCCCCCCCACTCCCCATCCAACAGCATCCCCACGGCCCACTGCACCTACAATCCAAATTTCAAAACAAAACACACCTACAATAAAAATGTCAAAACAGAACACACAAAATAGTCAAACCAATATAACACCTATCCTATAATATAAAATACCTAAAATAAAAATATTACATATAAAATAATGAATCTAACTACCAAATACACCTATAATCAAAACAGAACACCTACAATGAAAACAGAACACCCTCAACCTACAATAAAAACAACAAAACATCCTCAACACACAGTACCTACAATGAAACCAATAGAGCATCCCTAAATAAAAACAAACCGATAAATAAAAAATGATAACATATTAAATCAATTTATTCTTTTAATAAATGATAAAAAATATAAAAAACATCACATATATTCATTCACACCAAATCATAAAAAAATGTCATAAATATTAGTAAAAAATGTAATGGATCAATATGTCCCTCATCACCATCACTATCATCACTTTAATCCTTCTCTTTAGCCTTGTCTTCATCCTCATCCCCTTCCCCATACTCATCCTTTTCCTCGACCTCAGCCCCACCCTCTTCCTCACCATCATCACTTCCCTCTTCCCCACGATCATCCCCACCCTCTTCATCATGGCCATCCTCACCATCGCCATCGTCAGGAACATCATCATCCGGACCACCACTAAGACTAAATTCAAGTTCTCTATATAAAAAATGAATCATTGAAATATATACAACAAAATCCATGTAAGTATCTTATAAAAGTTAGGACATAAAACATACATCATTTTCATAAATTCATTGTTTTACCTTTGAGCCCGTTATTTAACCTGTATGACCCTTTTTCAACCTTTTCTGCCTTAGCTTCAGCCTGTGATACTTTATATGACTCGAGGTTCCTAGAAATTACACCTTAAGAAATCTAATACCTCTTCAATAAAATACTCTTCCCTGGTCGGCAGCGTACTCTTCCATAGTGCTCATCTCACAAAACATGATGTAAGTGATCATTTGGTCCAATGTTTTTAGGATCCTGGGAATTAAGGTCCTCCAAAGTAGAATATTACAAATATTAATATATTATTTGTAACACCCCAAGCTTCCACAGTACGCTTCTCATTGAATAATACAGTAGCGTGTATTGTACGCAACTTCAAGTTCCAACACACACCATAACTAATAAAACTAGCCGTTATGAATAATAATACCCACTTTTTGAAATTTTATACTTTTTATCGTTCAAAATGGACTTCATTTTTGGATTCGGAATATCGAAATTATCCTAGGGTGAAATTTTGGTACTTTTCAGATAACTTTAATATTTTGATGAATAGTTAAAATTACTAAATTTTAATTAAAAACATCTTTTTTAATCGAAATAATTAATAGTGATAAATTATGAATTTGAGTGGTTTTAAAAAATATTTAGAATATATTTTTACCATTTAATACAATGTTTGTCATTGGACATAATTTCACATTTAAACCAGACATAAAAAATTTTCAATCTTTTGATAGATATAATTTCTTAAAAATACGTTTTTTTTGTTTTGACACAGGGAATTAATTTTAAATTAATTTCTTCCACTTCTGTGTTTTTAATTTGGAAAAATAAATTTCATATTTGGAATCATGATTTCCAAATTATGTAAATATGTCACTCTTATTTTTAGACATTTTTAATAATTATTTCGGTAAATATTTTATTTACCATGGTTAAAGGGTAAATCCGGTAAATAAGGGTAAACAAATAATATTATAATAATATTAATTTACCCTAAAACATGTCCTAACCCTATTGGTGGATACATGTCCGACCATGGGAATATTTGGGTCGATTTTGGGACCCCATGGAGCAACTTGTAAGTGATAATGACACTTTATTTTAATTAAGTTAAAATAAATACAAAAATGACATAAGCATATATCTTTTAGTAAATAAATTTTTACATGTGGTTATATATGTTGGATTTTCGACTATAAAAATTAATTATAAAGTTAAAAATATTTCCTACATAATGGTATTTTATTTATAATTTTTAGACATTTAATAATTAATATTATTTATGACACAATAATGATGCAGTATTTTCCGTATTAATGAAAGAATCAAATAATTGGTATTATAAATGTTAAAATTAATATAATTTGAATGTTTTGATGACTTCCATGAATTTTATTGATTAATATGACATATTTTATTGCTCAAATGAATTTGGTTCGAATTAATAAAGTTTTTTATGACTTTAACAAAAATAAATTATTGAATAGTGTCAAAATTCACATAAATGAGTTTTTAAAACAAATATTATATTATTAGTTGATATTAAATTCCTAAAAATATAAGGTTTGTCCAAGAAACTTATTTCATGATAGTTGTATCATTAATGGACCACTTGGGGGTCGCATGGAGGTATATAGTATGTTTATTAACTATATAATATAAAAATACAAAGTGACATGGTAAGTGTCAAACTAATTAACTAAGAGTTAAAACTAAACCATAATGTTAATATAATGACCCAAAATGACTAAATTATATTGGATGAGTGGTATTCGACTCATCCCTACCTTAAACTTTAAATAATCCACTTTGGAGACAATATAAACCGAATATGAATTTATTATAAAATAATATTTCTAGATTTTCCAAAGGTGCCCCTTACCCGTCTTATAAAACGGAACTCCCCCTTCTCACTAATTCACACATTCAAAGCCTTTTGGTTCAGCCAATTCCAGACCAAATACTCTCTCAACTTCCCTAAATTCAACCTAGAGGCCTTTTTTATCATAAACCCAACCTAAGGATCCCTTTTGATCAAATCAAAAGGAAGACCCCGAAGAAGAGGTAATGTTTTCACCTCCCTTTTTCATGTTCATTTCTTCTTCAAATTATTCTTTCTTTTCTATTCCCATTATAAAATAATAAATCTAGTATTTACTATATACTTTGATATTATTATAAATATTGTACAACCATATTCAGTATTCTATCCATCCCTTGAATGACATGTCACCATACGTGCGTACGTACGGCTTACCGTCTCCACGTTGTGGTGTATTTGTTATTCAATATATTATTTTTTGGATGGGTAAAATAATGATGTGTAATTCATGTAAATAATAAATATAACATGATAATTATTCTGTATATATTATATACCATCCAATTATATATTATTTTAATAACAAAAGAATGATATTGTCGCTCGTGCGTACGTACGGACTACCGTCTCCACGAACGCAATGAGATTCATTCCCCATCGTATCCATTCAAGACTAAATTTTATTTGATGAATAAATATAATTTTTAGAGACAAGATATCATTCTGGATATGAATAAGATGCATCCCATCCATAACAAATACGGCTCAAATAACAAATAATATAAAGGAAAACGAATCCGTTAACACTCGAAACGACGATAA
Organism: Viscum album; assembly: GCA_963277665.1. Classification (NCBI taxonomy): domain Eukaryota; kingdom Viridiplantae; phylum Streptophyta; class Magnoliopsida; order Santalales; family Viscaceae; genus Viscum; species Viscum album. The sequence goes on from OY728132.1 coordinate 325,609,846, forward strand.
TACTAAGATATTATTAACAAATAAATGTTAAAAGATCATATATTATATCATATTAATGTAAATTATTCTTTTTTAATTAAATAACAATTATTTAGAAATTATACAGGAGGTTAACCTACCATCTACCAAGGATAAAGTACAAAGTAAGGGGTTTCTTATCTCACTTATAATTCCATGAGATTTCCATTGTTCACCACTTATTTATTGCATGTGGTGTGTGTACCACCCATGATTGTATTCATTGTGTAATATACCTTAATTTATTGATATTTACATCATAATTGTATGATACTTCTTTCATGGTTGTATGTTTCGTAAGTTACCAAATCGATAAGGGAATTTAAATTTTCAATTTCCACTCATTCGGCTTCACGCATTCTTCATTGATTATTTTACTCACATATTATGTGTGGAATCACTATTCATTTGCTTATGTCATAATTTCCACTCCCCTTTCTATGGATTTACTTTTTATACACATAATCACTTCATTGATAAATTCTCAAGTCATCGGTATGAACTTGATAAGAGTAATTTTAACTCAATCTCTATTTGTTGAGTTAAATATCCAATTCATTGGTGTTGTTTTTACAAGAATACGTGTGAATGTCCTCTGATTAAATTACACTGAATATAAAATCATATTGAGTGTATTTATATTTGTCACACATAATTATGTCGTTGATTTATCCTTAACCTAAGATACGGTCTTTATAAGGGATTTCATCTCAATTTACATTCCATTGAGACTTCTTTGTTGTTATGCGCCAATTCACTTTATATGGTGTATATATTGTACTTTGACAGTGTATATCATGAATCCCTGTATTCTCATGATATTATAATGTTTTTATTACCCAAATTATTTTTATTCAAGTGTCTCTCTTTTGGTTAGGAACTCTAACTAAAATATGATTTTAAATGTTTTAAGGATTTATTATTCCAAATCTTTCTCATTGATGTCCATGTTTTAAAAATAGTTTTAAGGATTTATTTATATGGACATTAATGTTTTCAAATCAAAATTCCTTTTAAAATTTTCAAAGTGGTATGGGACACTTTGATTCAAATATCTATTTTTATATGGCTTCTTGACAAATAGTGTGACTTTTAAATGATTTCAAGAAAAGGGGGATATTTCTCTCTAATAGATTTGATGATTATTTCCATCTATGTAAATATCATTCATTATTCTCGATTGAGGTTAATTTGATACAATAAAATCTTCCATATTGTATCAAATGAGTTATGTTTGACTGTGGATGTGCTATTTTTATACCATTCATGGTTTGTGGTTAAAGTATTGACATTTCATATGCTAGTTTTAATACGAATGTTTATGTTATGATTAAACTTGTTCATATGAGGAATGCATTGGACTTATTATGTGACGGGTGGAGCCTGCTATTTCTCCTCGATGCATAGGTAGGTCTCATGAGACAAACTAGTGTCTTGGCATGAAGCCTTGAAAAAATATTATTTGTAGTCTCGGCACGAGGCCTTGGATATGTGGTTATGATAGTCTGGCATTATGCATTCCATCATTATGAAAGTGGTTATTGATATTGCATGTGATTATTCAACTAGTATAATATCCATGTGAATAAGTAAATGGAATTATTTCATTTTATATTTTCCATATTATGATGAAGTTCAAGTTTAAAAGGTTTTTGTTTTAATTATACATTTCCTTAAGTGTTTATGCTTATCTATGAAAGCTTCTACTATATTTTTATCCTTTTTGAGCATCTGAGCACACCCCTTTTAATGTTTTATTCTTCCCAGGATGTGAAGAAGTAATTTATGAATGACCTGTAGGGATAATATGATGGGATATGAAGACAAGATGTTGTTGTAGTTTTTTTTACCTTCTGATGTAATGTAAGAATTGTGAATATATCTAGTGTTTACAAGACTACTAAAATAATCGGTCTTTTGAGACATGATCCTTTGTGATTATGCCAATGATACGTTATAATTCACTGATTGTGGGTAACTGGGGTCGGGGCGTTACAGTTGGTATCAGATGAAGTTTAATACAAACCTTGGGAGCTACATTTAGATAAAATATGATTATAGCACATATCCCTAAGATAGAATTTGAGGATTAGTATCGAAGAACTTCCTAGAATTTTGGTATTGTAGTGATTTTGTGATTTTCCGAGCAATACATCCCTGTCTAGATACGAGCAGGTAGAGGTGGCTCTGGCACAGATGTACCTAGGGGTAGAACCCAAAAACACTGCTTTGAGGTATACTTGAATAGGAACTGGTGCACGACAATGAGCCTTGCTGCACTCTTGGTCACGACACTCCTGGGGGATATGCTTAGGATAATTTACATTTTCTTTACAAACTGATTTGAAGTATTATATATAGGATGAGAGTAAATGACCTTGGTTAATCCTAATGTGTTTCAAATTGAAAATATGATGACATGATATTCTCTAAATGATTTTATGAATACTTTTAATCAAACAATACTTTCTGGTTTTAGTCAATGGCCGGATTCCAAGGAAGTCATAGTGACTTTGAGAATGATGTACAAGGTGGGAACTGTGGTGGAAATGAGCAACAAAATGGAATTTTGATAGGCGTAAAACATATCTTCTTCTGGCCAAATCAATTTTCTAAAAATATGATCAATAATATATATATATTAACCAATTCCTGGACTCAAAAAAGAAGAGAAATATGATGAATGATAAAAGCTCCGGCAGTGGAGGCCATGGAGAAAGGAATTCTCAATTTCCATCATGCAGGAAATGTGGAAGGAGACACCCAGGTAAGTGTCTTAAAAGAACAAAGAAATCTTTTATGTGCGGGAAGGAAGGACATAAAGTGAAGAATTGCTGAAGAAAAATGAAGAGTACTATGGAAGAAGATAAAAATGGTCCCAAGAATGCATTTACAGTCATTTTCCATAAATGTAGGTGTTGAGACCCAAAGCTTGACGTACATGGACGTTACATTACTTTTACGGAATACTTAATACATAATAATAACCAACACTAAAGGACCACAATAGTTTAGTGTCTTTGGAAACTTGGAATATAAACTTCTAATCATGTTGAAAGATCATCAAGAACTCCCATAACGATCTTCCCCTTTTGGTTTCCTTACCTAAAACCTTTCTTTATTTCCTGGGGAAAATAAAACATAAAAAGGGTGAGCTCAAATTCTTAGTAAGGTCAAACATAGAGAACATAAAACAATCCATAAACATTTGAAAGAAAAAACTTGAACATGAAATTTAAACATCAAAATCTTGAGCAAAGACATAAATCTTGGAAGTACGTAAGGCATGTATCATAATGGAACATAAATCTTGATAAAATAGCATGGGAATAAAACATGTAATTATGTAAACCATTCAGCACATGTTATTATTTCCATAGTAGCCAAGGCATTGCTGCCAAGACCATCTTAGTGGACAAAGTCCCTTTCTGAATCGAGTTCACTCCTCATCCCAGTCCTGTATTACTGAACCGGTTTAACTTATCATTCCATCAATGTCTATCTCATTAGATATAAATCTTTACCCAATTCATTGGAGGGAGATATAGGCCCTACCCATCTCCTAATGAAATCATTCTTTCGTGTGCCACAAAATCATAAATCATACATCATAACATAACCCATGTAATAGAATGGGATTCTTAAACATCATCCCATCATAACAAAATCCATATAAAAAAATGGATATCATTTAATCATAAGAAGAATAAAACCATTTAAATAATTGAGACATTGTACTTGAAACATAAACATATTAAATAATGTCATTTTAGATGGAAAATAGTTTTGATAAAACACTTGAAATGAATTCTTGTGGAAAATATCCTTTCTTCTTCAAAATCATTTTCTTTTCACAAAATTCCATGCAATTTTAAATGAAAATGGTTTTGTTGAAAATAATCATGAAATCTTGTATAGGAAGCTTCATGAAGATGAGGCGTTATGAAACTATAAAAATCCGTTCACGCCGTATAATTTAAAAAAACATTATTCCTATACTTTTGCCAGAAAAGTCAAAAAGTACCTTGTAAAAAAATATTCTTTACATACCATGTTGTAAAAGTCAGAATGGGTAAAAAGGACTTTAAACATACATGATATAATAGTAAACATTTAATGAAAACATTTTGAGAACATATGGACATGGATAATAATCATAACCCCAGTAAATACTTACGAATAAACAATCTCGGATAAGAATGAGATTGGAATAATTATCCCTTACCTTGTGTCTGATATGCTTAGTACGTATCCGGACCTCCTATATAATGATTTAAATAATGTCATTGAATTATTAATCAATAATATTCATTATTATGATATCATATATGGTTCACTTATGACTTTACATTACCCGTTCTTTTGTAAATTCCATGTTAAAGAGCGTTTTGGGTATAATCGTTTCATTTGTCATCCGTGTTTTGACTTGTAATTATTCATATGATTACATAGATCATGATTACTTAATCCCAGAATATAAAAGATGATTTATAGATAATATATATTTAGAATATAAATATATATAATAGATCGATAAATGGAAAGAAATACACCGTTCATGGAGACGGTAGGTCGTATGTACGCATGAACGTTGTTTTCGTTTCCTCATTGAATTGAATGGAATTAATTGGAAGACATAAATATATATATAAATAAATCCAGTATCATTATTATGTCATATATTTCATGATTACTTATTATGTATAATTTATAATCATTCATCAATGGTTAATCATTGAGAATGAATCTCATCGTGTCGTGGAGACAGTAGTCCGTATGTACGCACGAGCGATGATATCATTCCCATAATCATTGAATTTAATTGGAGTGGATGATACAATATATCAGAATCAGTATGATTTTATAATTACTATGTATAGTTATTCTTTACACCATTATACCCATCCAAGTATGGTGGTGTTGGAAAAACATATTACACCACGGCGTGGAGACGGTATTCCGTATGTACGCACGTGCGGTGATTTCATTTTCCCTTGGATGGATAGAAGGTGAAATAGGGTCGTTTCATATTTATTATAACATATCAGTATATGAGGGATACTGATGTTATTACTTCATAATCAAACAACTAAAGATGATGGAGTATAAGAAGAATGGAACTTGAAGAAAACGGTAGAAGGTATTACCTCTTTGTCGAAGTGCCTCCTTTAAACTTTCTCTTAGGGAACTAGAGTTGGTATTTTGAGAAGACTAGTACTTGTAGTAGGTTTATAAGGAAGTGGGGAAGTGAATGGTCAGGGTTTTTCTGAGCTTTAAGGATCAATGTTGTGTAAAGATGAGAGGGAGGAGGTGCCCTTTTATAAGGGAGAAGAGGGGCACCTTTGGAAATATAAGAAATATTAGTTTATATTAAATCCCAACCCCACATAAAAACTTCCAAAATGACTCATATCCGAAGATTAGACGTGATAGGGTTGTAATCTCATCATCCAAAAAAATTTAGACATGTTAGTAATTTATTTTAAAGATTATCAACTTGATTTATCATTATTAATCAATTTTATTTTATTTGTGGTAATAATATTCTAAATATTAAATTATTATAAATAATTACATATGTGTTGTGAGTTTTCCATAATATGACACTTTATGACATTTTGGACCATATAAATTTAAATTTATAATTTTTATATATTTTTTTGATTTTTAAGCAATTTTATAATATGTTATTTTTATAAAATAATAATAGTGTCAATTTTGACACTATTCATTTATTTCAATTTAAATAAACAATATTGAGAAGATATGTTCGAACTAAAAGATTTAATAGATTCATAAAATGTCATATTTATCTAGAAAATTATTGGATACCATTAAATAGTTTATATAATATTTATTTTAAAAATTTTAAAACCATTTATTTGATATTTCTCTTAATAAAATAATTTGAACATCACTATTATGTCACCTTTAATGATAATAATTTAATCCCTAAATATTCTAAATAAATTCATATGATGTATATAATTTTATTATCTTTCTGGAGACTATTTATATCCGAAGTTTCATTAAGTTTATCACTAAACTAAAATTATTATACTTATAAAATTTAAGAAAGTGACATGTTGTCACTTTCTTTGGTTTTAATAATAATTTAATTATTTTCATGGAAAAAGGCACATTAAATGAATCTAATCCGACCCTTAGATGATATGGGTCGACTTTAAGTCATCCAATCGGATTTTGGAAGGTGTTAGGGTAATTTTATAATCTTATATTTACCCTTAATTACCCAATTTACCTTTAACTATGGTAAATAAAATTTACCGTAGTTACTATTCATAATGCCCAAAAAATAATAAGTAGCATATTAACATAATTTGGACCCACGGATTCCGAATATTGAATCCATTTTTCCAAATTCAATACAAAAAGTTGCATAAATTAAATTAAAATTAATCTTGTTGTAGAAAGAAAACGGGTTTTTGTTTAAAACATTGCAAAAGATTGAATTGATTTAACCTACGAATTCAAGGTAAAATCAATGCTAATGACATAAATTATATTAAATGGTAAAAATATATTCTATTTATACTTTAAAACCATTCAACATTATAATTTAACCATATAAATTATTACGATGAAAAAAGTTGTTTTTAATTAAAATATAGCATGTTTTTACTATTCATTAAAATATGAAAGTTATCAGAAAAATATCAAAACTTTATCCAATATAAATTTTTATATCCTGATTCAAAAGAATAAGTTTATTTTTTAAAATTTAACTTATAAACATGTCAAGAACTATATTTAATGTGGGTGCGCCATTAAAAGGCGGCAAAACTGCATTTTTTGAAAAATACTTATTTTACCTGAAAATTTTATTTTGTTAACATACCATGTTCTAAAACATGTGTAAGATGAAATAATAATTTTATAACAATCAAAATTTAGTTAATACTATTCATAACAGCTAGTTCATAATAATATTATAACCATATATCATTGTTTAGTAAAACCCGTTATTGCGTACAACACACGTTATCAAGGAAGGTCATGATTGCGTGTAATACAAGCCAAGTCAGGGTTGCGTGTAGTGCAAGACTCCTTTGTTGTTTTGTATAATATAATCCAACCATATTTCATTTATACATTGAATATATATATATACATATATATATATATACACTCAATGTTGCGAACTTGAAATTATTTGTAACAAGATCCAAGAATAGTGTTGCGTATACTGCAAGCTAATATGGTGTTGCGTATAGTACAATATAATCTTGGTGTAGTGTACAATCAAAGGAATTAAAGAGAATATATCTCATAAAATCTTGGGGTGTTTCATTCTACCCCCTTTGAAATGAATTTCTCCCTTGAAATTCATTGGTGTTATAAATCGTTTACTATTAATAGAAACCCACATCGTAAAAAGGAATACTAAAACTTAACTTTAAAAAGGAAAGTTAAAAACGTAACGGTCACCCAAGGTAACTCAGCATTGGATTTCCACATAGGAGAGTATAGGTGAAAATATGGATATGGAGGAATAATCTAACGATCTTGTTCTGATGGAGAGTGGTAGAGAGCATGGCTATGAAAAAGCCAACAATCACAAAGCCATAAATTTGTGATTATTTAAGGTACAATATGACTCATCGGATATGAGGGAACTAGGACAACATTTTTGGTTTTCAAGATCATTTCCCTAAAGTTTAAAATTTTGAATTAGAAGAAATACTTGCTTGATTTTGGTACAATCTCACTATTGTACATGCTTTGAACAATTTCCACTTCATCTTTTTAAGAAATGAAGTTGAATTTGTCTTTCGTGAAGTTTTAGAAGATCATGCAATAAAATGATAGGTCATTCCATCTGTCTCAATCATAAGTTAGAAAAAATTATATACATAAGTCCATCTATGGTGAGATTAATCAGATATGGTTCCTAAAATGGACTTATACTTCATATTTCATACTGCTTAATATAATAAAACTGGTTTATACTAAATAGGGACTTCTTGTAGGCCAGTGGTAGGCGATAAAGGCTTGCCGCACTTCAGTTGTGGGTTCGATTCCCATAGCCTTGTCCGACGCGATGGGATGTCGCCCATCCAACAAGTTGTCCATTTTCTAAAACTGCATTACTTTAACATCCCATCAATAATATCAAAAAATGTTGTATCCTTAAAAAATACTAACTTATGTCCAACATAATCCATTCTAATCTTTAGGCTTATCTAAAATACTTCGTTCCAAGCTCATAGTATAAATAAAATGATTACTTGAAATGTCACATAACAATCGCGTGAAGGCCATCATTTATCCCACATATATCATAAGATATATCTTATTGGTCAAATTACAAACATGTGAATACCTTAATCATGTATTCTCTTGAAGAATGAATACCCATTGAACCTTAGTGAAAACATGAATGCAGTTACAAGTTAACACTTTCCACATACCAAAATCCTCAAAATTCTATATACTCAAACCATGATATCACTTAGTCCTTATATCAATCATGAGCTCATGAATACTGTCAAACATTTCATTTTCTTCTTGTCCATTCATTATGCGCATATCATCTGCTTTCCAGAATATTTGAATCACTTTTCAAGATTACCGGTACCGTAAAATTATTGAAAACCAAAATAGACTAATAAAAAAAATTCTAATACACCATAAAAGTACCTCAACAACATTATTATTGAATACCAATACACAAACACTTCAATCCATCTTCTTCAATGATTTTCCTAGAATAAGTCCTTCCTTGATTTAGAAGTAACTTTTTAGGTCAGGGCATTGAGTTGGGTAATGTCCATGTTCTCCAAAAATAAGACATTGAACTCTATAATAGTCTGTCACTCTTGACCCTTTTCTCCACATAGATAACATATGTCCCTCCATTTGAGGTATTCCTCACGGTTCTTCTTCCCTTCTTTAGAAATCTCAATCTTCCTTTCTTTATGCTCCTCAACATGCGAACATGCATAAAAGTCTATCTTCCTCTTTTTTGATGAATTATGAATACCACTAAATTTTACCTTGTTAATCATATATCGCAATGACTGATTCAGCATAATCACAATATCTTTCTCTCTAGGCATTACACAATTTTGTTTCTCATAGTCACCAAATTGTCTATTGGATTCAATGTTAACCAAATTCCTTCTGGTTCCCTCCATTGACTAAAACACAAAAATAATTCTATGAGAGGCAAAAATCATACAAGGAAAATAACATAATCAAGGGGGAGTCACTTCGACATCTATCATCTTAGGTTTAATTCTAATATCATTACCGTAATTCTAGGACTATAACCTATACATATACTTAACCATAGGAACATACCTAGACATGCCTTAGAAATATCTCTAGGGATCTCACTAAAGTTTTTGCATCCTAGTTTCCAAAGGATAACTAAACCTTTCCTCTAATACCAACTTTAGAGACCCAAAGCTTGACGTACATGGACATTACATTACTTTTGCGGAATAATTAATACATAATAAGAACCAACACTCAAGGATCGTAATAGTTTAGTGTCTTTGGAAACTTGGAATATAAACTTCTAATCATGTTGAAAGATCTTCAATAACTCCCATAACGATCTTCCCATTTTTGTTTCCTTACCTAAATCCTATCTTTATTTCCTAGGGAAAATAAAACATAAAAAGGGTGAGCTCAAATTCTCAGTAAGGGAAAACATAGAGAACATAAAACAATACATAAAAATTTGAAAGAAAAACGTGAACATGAAATTTAAACATCAAAATCTTGAGCAAAGACATAAATCAAGGAAGTACGTAAGGCATGTATCATAATGGAACATAAATATTGATAAAATATCATGGGAATAAAACATGTAATTGTGGAAACCATTCATCACATGTTATGATTTCCATAGTAGCCAAGGCATTGCGTCCAAGCCCATCTTAGTGGACAAAGTCCTTTTCTGAATCGAGTTCACTCCTCGTTCCAGTCCTGTATTACTGTACTAGTTTAACTTACCGTTCCAGCCATGTCTATCTCATGAGATGAAAATCCTTACCCAATGCATTGGAGGGAGATATTGGTCCCACCCATCTCATAATGAAATCATTCTTTTGTGTGCCACAAAATCATAAATCATACATCATAGCATAACCCATGTAATAGAATGGGATTCTTAAACATCATGCCATCATAACATAATCCATATAAAAAAATAGATATCATTTAATCATAAGAAGAATAAAACCATGTAAATAATGGAGACATTATACTTGAAACATAAACATATTAAATAATTTCATTTTATATGGAAAATAGTTTTGATAAAACACTTGAAATGAATTTTTGAGGAAAATATCCTTTCTTCTTCAAAATCATTTTCTTTTCACAAAATGCCATGAAATTGTAAAAGAAAAGGGTTTTGTTGAAAATAATCATGCAATCTTGTATAGGAATCTTCATGAAGATGAGGCATTATGAAACCGTAAAGATCTGTTCATGCCGTATAATTTAAAAAACATTCTTCTCGTACTTTTTCCGGAAAAGTCAAAAAGTACCTTGTAAAAAAAGATTCTTTACATACCATGTTGTAAAAGTCAGAATGGATAAAAAAGACTTTAACATACATGAGAGAAAAGTAAACATTTTATGAAAACATTTTGAGAACATATGGACATGGATAATAATCATAACCCCAGTAAATACTTATGAATAAACAATCTCGGATAAGAATGAGATTGGAATAATTATCCCTTACCTTATGTCTGATATGCTTCGTACGTATCCGAACCTCCTATATAATGATTTAAATAATGTCATTGACTTATTATAGAATCATATTCATTGTTATGATATCATATATGGTTCACTTATGACTTTATATTTCCCGTTCTTTTGTAAATTCCATGTTAAAGAGAGTTTAGGGTAAAATTGTTTCATTTGTCATCCGTGTTTTGACTTGTAATTATTCATATGATTACTTAGATCATGATTACACAATTCCAGAATATAAAACATGATTTATATATAATATATATTCAGAATATACATATATATAATAGATCGATAAATGGAAAGAAATACACGGTTCATGGAGACAGTAGGTCGTACGTACGCATGAACGTTGTTTTCGTTTCCTCATTGAATTGAATGGAATTAATTGGATGACATACTGATGTGCGCATGTCGTAGGGCATGGAAAAAGCAATTTCTATGTTTTCTTAATGTATCATAGTGGCTGACTAGGGTCGTCTCACTTGAGGATCTTTATCAGTTGTTTATCTACTTAATGTATATCACATAAACTAATTATTGGTTGCTTGTATTTAATCTAGGAAGGTAATTAAATTTAAAAGAACTAAATGTTAAAACTATCAAGCAGTGACAAAATGAAATTAATGAAGAAAGAACTTGGTCCTAAGGTTGGATAACACTGGTTCATTCATTATTTGTTAATTGTTTAAATTGAATTTGATAATTCATTTATTTAAACCTAATTAATGAATTACTTTACATTGATTTATTTAGTGTGTGATTTTAGTATGTGTCCAGTACACCAAACCACACCTCATCCAATAATCAAATAAGATAACACCTCAATTGAGAATGTTATTCCTAAAGGACTTGGCTTCACTGTATGCCATTTCATCCCTTATAGCAACCCCAAATCCACCGTATGAAGGGTTTTCCTAAGAGAAGGGATGGAAAATGAATTAATCAAGGAAAAGAAATGGATTTGGAAATAGTGTCGTGGGGATGACCGCCGCACCCGGGCACTATTCTCACCTCCACCACAAATAGAATAAAAATATTTTGAATTGAAGAACAATAATAAAGAACACAATAAAACCTCCCCCAGGTCTAAGCTTCGGGTTATTCATTTTCCATGGCGAAGTGCATAGAGATCACGATGGAAATAAGGGAGAGAGAAAGAAATTAGATTAAATTTGGAAAAGAAAGATGGTGGGAAAGAAGGTGGAAACACTTTAATTAAAATATGAATGCATTACATGGGAAAATAAAACTAAAAATAAAAAATGAAGCAAAGAAAATTCCTATGTTAAAAGAATTTCCCAGAGCCTCCACTCCAACATTGGTGTCAAAATCCTCCTTGGTTTCTTGAAGGAATGGATGGAGAATGGGATGCTTTGGAAAGGAGGTGAGGGCCTCCTTTAATAGGAAGAATTCGAACCTAGAAATTTTGCACATTGTATACCCTCTTAATGACATATTCACGCGTTCCACCCTTCATGAATGTTGTCCATAAATATCTTTTCCGTATCTCCTCTAAATTTCAGATAATTTGGAAACCGTATGAAGGAGTTATGAATTTTTCATTCTCGGTTTCTTTTTCTGGTTGAAGCATCCAGGAAGGTTCCTCCAAAAGTATGTCATTTAATATCCCCCTTAATGACCTCCAACATCCCCCAAATTTATTTTAGAGACGGACATATATGTCATAGTGGTATCCCAAGTAGAAACACCTCATTTATATATATTTAGGCCGAATTGAAGTTCCGTTACGGTGGGTGGGTCCACGCTGTCCGCCCGGAAAAATGTCCAACTTCAATGAATTTTTAGACCCTTTAGATGGCCGAATCAGCTCCTAGTGCAGAAGAAAAAAAATGAAGGAAATAAAATAAGGAATATAAAAAAATTAGAATCATAAAATTTGGAATTTTTTTTCCAGAAATGTCAAAAATACCCCTGACGTAAAAATCTGTCAAAAATCCAGATTTAGTCGTTTTTCACATTTCGGCTCTAAATAACACTAAAACCTAAAAACATGACAATCACCCATACAATAACAGTTTTGTGGGATTATAAAAAATGATTTACAGTATAAAATATATGAAAATTTGAGCTTCATCACTCCCCCACACATAAAAATTGCACTCATGGGCAATCATCTTACATCCAAATCAAAATCCACACAACAATCAAAATTAAAAAAATATCAATGATTTTATCCAAAATAGAATTTCATTATGTCTCATATATGAATGATAATTCTATATTATTTTCATTTCAATCACTAAAATTTGTTCAACCTCATAAATCAATCCATGGCCCAATCACAACCTACCTCACATTGAATTTTATGTCACTCTTCACTCAAGAGAAATTAAATCTAGAGTTATACTCATACTTTAAAATCACATGTATCACCATATGTTTGTGAAAATTATCATTTCTCCATAGCGTGAAAGATGAAAATGAATTTAATCATGAGGGATTTAATTAATGGTTCAAATGATTATGTGGCTTAGGGTTGGTGGGAAAATTATTGAAAAATGTTCCAGGCTATAAAGAGGAGTTTGGGATTTTAAGTACAATACATGATTAAATCAAGTGAAAACACAAGAAATTACTCACTCAATCCCACTTTAAAATTTGAAACACAACACCACCCTCCATTTAATGATATGGGACAGGAGCAAAGAAGTTATTATAATGAATGATATCATCTATGTTCTCCCCTTTTTTTCAAAGCTCTAGAAAGGCATAGCTTTATTTTCTTTTTTTGTGGAGGATGAGCTGAAAATTGAATACAATGAATAAATGAAAATTCATGCCCTTGATTTTATAGAGGGAAATGATTTATAATAGAATGTTCAATGAGGAATTCAAACGTATCTCTATTTTTTCTTTTTTCTTTTTTTTATGGAGAAATGGATGAAACAAATAAAGCACAATGAAATGATGACACATGCCCAATTCTGTTATTTTACAATTCCCAAATTATTGAAACACACCTCAAACTACCCATAAATGATACATATCCCAATGAATGCACACGAAAGTCCCATCCCCCACACTCAAACTTGAAATATCCATGCCAAAATACTAAAAGTGCGGGTAGGTAAGGAAAAAGTGGCTTGTAATGTGGCTTAAACCTATAAGGCAATTCATGGCATCTAAGGGCTTACGAAGGATAAATGTAAAGGTGGGTATCAAGATAAAATGTGGCTATCCAAATAGATGCCTCAATTATTTCAAATACATTTCATGAAATGCAATGCTTCGAAAGAGAATATTCACAAATTCTGGTTCTCACACAAAATGAAAGTTTACCACAAGAAAGTGTTGGTATTAGGAAGAATATGAAAAAGTGGTTTAGAATACCTCACATGATTGGAAGAAAATATTTTGAGTCAGTGTTTCATGTGCATGGATTTCAAAAATTAGTCAAACTCATTAAAATTCTTGAAAACCTATTTCAAGGGAAAATAATTCGTATCAACAATCATTTAAAATCCATTATTTAAAAAATCATTTCAACTCTTTCAAAATCAATTGATGTGTGAAAAGTGATAAGAATTTTCATTAAAGCTGAAAATATGTTTTGGACCAAAAAAATGAAAGGAGTTTAAATGATAATCATAAAAAATTTAACTTCCTTTTGAAATATTCATTCGGTTCTCTTCCTCTAATTCTCGGGGATTCCTTTTGAATTCATGATCCTACACAAGAAAAATTACTCAATCAATCACAAGGATCATTTCATTTAAGCTCAAAATGAAAAGAGGGATGGGGCCACATGCTAGACTAATTCCTAATACTGAATTTGAAATTTAAATTACTAGAAAAAATGTAAAGATAAATCTTGGTATGATCCCCCAAGTGGGCCCTGGAATCTTTTACTGCCTCCAGAGGGCAGTACCAGCTGTTATCCAAAGTCTGATGGAGGATGAAGTTATTTTATTTGAACCACCACATGTGGCTTTTCCCAGCTTGTGCTTTATCGTTGTTCTTGAGGGATGATCCATGGACAGAGTACACCATATCCTCCCCCTTCACAATAATGTATAGCTTTCATGGTGAGGGAAGGATGAAGTATGGACCATCCTCTTTCATGGTTGCTACATGTGCAACCTTCTTATCTTCCAGTGCTGGCTTCATGGGGGCTGCATGAAGAGAAGCCTCTTGACTGATTTTCTTAGGCTCAGCTACATGGATCTCTTGATGGGGCTCCTCCGATAGATATTCCATGACTTCTGGGAGCTCCAGGTGTTCCTCAACAGGTGTATCTTCTTTTTTCTCTTCATCCTCCAGGGCATAATAGGAGTCATATGATTCTGAAAATTCAAAACAATTGGGAGTTTTACTCAAATTCGTTTCAACAAAATTAAAAGAATTTGAGTTCAAGAATGTATCATCTCCCAGAGTTGGTTCAGCTTGAATCTCTTCTTGATTTGAAAGCGCCTCTTGGAGTTGATTATCGCTGGAGAGAGGTATGTAGTCATGCTCCTCCACCTAGAGTTTGGATTCAACTTCATCGATTTCTTTAGTGAAATTAGGGAAGACCGGTGGCAATTTTTCATTAGCATTGAATCTTTCAATGTCAGTTTTGAGTTCATCGGCCATGGATATCAAATATTCAAGTGATATCCATGTTGTGAGTCCTCTTTCCTTCTATATGAACCTTATCATTAGAGCATCAGCCCTTCATTAGAGTGCCTCCTCAGTGTAGTCGTTTTCTTCCTCCTGCACCTGTGAGTAATTATCCAATGCATAATAATTGTAATTTAAATGCATCTTGGAAAAATAATTTTTTTTGGATTTTTTTAAAAAAAATGAAACTATCTAAAATTTGAAAATAGAAAAAGTAAAGTAAACAACTAACTATCTCCCCGGCAACGATGTCAGTTTTGACGCACGCCTGTCGTAGGGTGTGGCAAAAGCAATTTCTATGTTTTCCTAATGCAGCACAGTGGCTGACTAGGGTCGTCTCACTTGAGGAGATTTATAAGTTGTTCATCTACTTAATCTATATCACCTAAACTAATTATTGGTTGCTTGTATTTAATCTAGGAATGTAATTAAATTTAAAAGAAATAATATTTAAAACTATCATACAGTGACAAAATGCAATTAATGAAGAAATAACTTGGTCCAAGGGTTGGATAACACTGGTTCATTCATTATTTTTTAATTGATTAAATTCAATTTGATAATTTATTTATTGAAACCTCATTAATTAATTACATTCCCTTGATTTATTATTTTGTGATTTTAGTATCCGTCCAGCACACCAAACCACACCTCCTCCAATAGTCAAATAGGATAACACCTCAACCGAGAATGTTATTCCTAAAGGACCCTGCTCCACCGTATGTCGTTTCATCCCTTATGGCAACCCCAACTCCACCGTATGAAAGGTTTTCCTAAGATAAGGGAGGGAAAATGAATTAATCAAGGAAAATAAATGGATTTGGAAATAGTTTCGTGGTGGACGACCGCCGCACTCGTGCACTATTCTCACCTCCAACACAAATAGATTAAAAACATTTTGAATTGAAGCATAATAATAAAGAACACCATGAAACCACTCCCAGGGCCAAGCCTCTGGTTAGTCACTTGGCATGGAGAAGTGCATAGATATCACGATGGAAATAAGGGAGAGAGAAAGAAATTAGATTAAATTTGGAAAAGAAAGACACTGGGAAAGAAGGTGGAAACACTTTAATTAAAATATGAATGCATTACATGGGAAAATAAAAATAAAAATAAAAAGAGAAGAAAAGAAAATTCCTATGTTAGAAAAATTTTCTAGAGCCTCCACTCCAACATTGGTTTCGAACTCCTCCTTGGTTCCTTGAAGCAATGGATGGAGAATGGGATGCTTTGGAAAGGAGGTGAGGGCCTCCTTTTATAGGCAGAATTCGAACCCTGAAAGTTTGTGTGTTGTAGGCACTCTTAATGAACTCTTCACGCGTTCCACCATTAATTAATGATGTTCATAAATATCTTTTCCGTATCTCCTCCAAATTTCAGAAAATTTAGAAACCTTATGAAGGAGTTATGAATTTTTCATTCTCGGTTTCTGTTTCTGGTCGAAGCTTCCAGGAAGGTTCTTTAAAAAGTATGTCATTCAATAGCCTCCTTAATGACCTCCAACATCCCCCAAAATTATTTTAGAGCCGGAACTATATGTCATAGTTGTATCCCAGGTATAAACAGATCATTTAGATATGTTTAGGCCGAATAGAAGTTCCATTATTGTGGGTGGGTCCACACTGTCTGCCCTGAAAAATGTCCAACTTCAATGAATTTTTAGACCATTTAGATGGCCGAATCAGCTCATGGTCTAGAAGACAAAAATGAAGGAAATAAAATAATTATTACAAAAAAATTTGAATCAAAAAATTTGGAATTTTATTTTTCCAGAAATTACCAAAATACCACTGACGTAAAAATCTGTCAAAAATCCAGAATTAGTCTTTTTTCACATTTGGGCTCAAAATAACACTAAAACCTAAAAAGATGACAATTACCCATCCAATAACACTTTTGTGGGATTATAAACAATGATTTACAGTATAAAATATATTAAAATGTGAGCTTCATCACATAAATATATATATAAATAAATCCAGTATCATTATTATGTCATATATTTCATGATTACTTATTATATATACTTTATAATCATTCATGAATGGTTAATCATTGAGAATAAATCTCATCGCGTCGTGGAGACGGTAGTCCGTACGTACGCACGAGCGATGGTATTGTTCCCATAATTATTGAATTTAATTGGAGTGGATGATATAATATATAAGAATTAGTATGATTGTATAATAACTATGTATAGTTATTATTTACACCATTATACCCATCCAGGTATGGTGGTGTTGGAAAAAGATTACACCACGGCGTGGAGACGGTATTCCGTACGTATGCACGCGTAGTGATTTTGTTTTTCCTAGGATGGATAAAAGGTGAAATGGGGCTGTTTCATATTTATAATAACATATCAGTATATGAGAGATACTGATGTTATTACATCATAATGAAACAACTAAAGAAGGAGTAGAAGAAGAATGGAACTTGAAGAAAACGGTAGAAGGTATTACCTCTTTCTCGAAGTGCCTCCTTTAAACTTTCTCTTAGGGCACTAGAGTTGGTCTTTTGAGAAGACCTGTAATTATAGTAGGTTTCTAAGGAAGTGGGGAAGGGAAATGGGGAGGGTTTGGCCGAGCATTAAGGCTCAAAGCTGTGTAAATATGAGAGGGAGGAGGTGCCCTTTTATAAGGGAGGAGAGGGGCACCTTTGTAAATATAAGAAATATTAGTTTATATTAAATCCCAATCCCACATAAAAACCTCCAAAATGACTCATATCCAAATATTAGATGATATAGGGTTTTAATCTCATCAAACAATAAAATTTAGACATGTTAGGAATTTATTTTAAAGATTATCAACTTGATTTATCCTTATTTATCAATTTAATTTTATTTGTGGTAATAATATTCTAAATTTTAAATTATTATAAATAATTACATATGTGATGTGAATTTTCCATAATTTGAAACTTTATAAAATTTTAGACCATATAAATATAAATTTATAATTTTTAAATATTTTTGGGATTTTTAAACAATTTTATAATATGTTATTTTTATAAAATAACATTAGTGTCAATTTTGACACTATTCATTTATTTGAATTTAAATTAACAATATACAGAAGATATGTTCGAACTAAAAGATTTAATAGATTCATAACATTTCATATTTATCTATAAAATTAGTGGATAACATTAAATAGTTCATATAATATTTATTTTAATATTTTTAAAACCATTTATTTGATATTTCTCTTAATAAAATAATTGGAACATCACCATTATATCACATTTAATGATAATTATTTAATCCATAAAAATTATAAATAAATTCATATTATGTAGATAATTTTATTAGCTTTCTGGAGACTATTTATATTTGATGTTTCATGAAGTTTATCTCTAAACTAAAAATATTACACTTATAAGATTTAAGAAACTGACATGTTGTCACTTTCTTTGGTTTTAATAATAATTAAATTATTTTCATGGAAAAAAGCCCATTATATGAATCTAATCAGACCCTTAGGTGATATGGGTCGACTTTTAGTCATCCAATATGATTTTTTCATGTGTTAGGGTAATTTTATAATCTTATATTTACCCTTAATTACCCGATTTACCTTTCACTATGGCAAATAAACTTTACCATACATACTATTCATAATGACCAAAAAATAAAATGTAGCATATTAACATAATTTGGACCCACTGATTCCAAATATGGAATCCAATTTTCGAAATTAAATATAGAAAATTTGCAGAAATTAAATTAAAATTAATCCTGTTGTCGAAATAAAACGGGTTTTTGTTTAAAAGATTGCAAAAGATTGAATTGATTTAACCTACGAATTCAAGGTAAAATCAATTCTAATGACATAAATTATTTTAAATGGTAAAAATATATTATATTTAATCTTTAAAACCATTAAATATTATAATTTAACCATATAAATTATACGATGAAAAAAGTTGTTTTTAATTAAAATATAGCATGTCTTTACTATTCATTAAAATATGAAAGTTATTAGAAAAATATCAAAACATTATCCAATGTAAATTTTTATATCCTAATTCAGAAGAAGAAGTAAATTTTTTAAAATTGAACTTATAAACATGTAAAAAACTAGATTTAATGTGGGTGCGCCATTAAAAGGCAGCAAAACTGCATTTTTTTGAAAAATACTTATTTTACCCAAAAAAATTATTTTGTTCACATACCATGTTCTAGAAAATGTGTAAGATGAAATAATAATGTTATAACATTCAAAATTATTTAATTCTATTTATAACGGCTAGTTCATAATAATATTAAAATCACATATCATTTTTTAGTAAAACTTGGTATTGCATACAACACACGCTATCGAGGAAGGTCGTGATTACGTGTAATGCAAGCCACGTCAGGGTTTCATGTAGTGCAAGACTCCTTTGTTGTTTTGTATAACATAATACAACCATATTTGATTTATACATTGAATATATATATATACATATATATATACACTCAATGTTGTGAACTTGAAATTGTGTGTAACAAGATCCAAGAATAGTGTTGCGTATACTGCAAGCTAATATGGTGTTGCGTATAGTACAAGATAATCTTAGTGTAGTGTAAAATCAAATGAATTAAAAAGAATATATCTCATAAAATCTCGGGGTGTTCCATTCTACCCCCCTTAAAATGAATTTCTCCCTTAAAATGAATTTCGCCCTCAAAATTCGTTGGTGTTATAAATCATTTACTATTCATAGAAACCCACATCGTAAAAAGGAATACTAAAACTTAACTTTAAAATGAAAAATTAGAAATGTAATGGTCACCCAAGGTAACTCAGCATTGGGTTTCCACATAGGAGAGTATAGGTGAAAATATAGATATGGAGGGAAAATCTAATGATCTTGTTCTGATGGAGAGTGGTAGAGAACATGGATATGAAAACGCCAACAATCAAAAATCCATAAATTTGTGATGATCTAAGGTACCATCTGAATCATCGGATATAAGGGTACTAGGACAACATTTTTGGTTTTCAAGATCATTTCCCTAAAGTTGAGAATTTTAAATTAGAAGAAAGACTTGCTTGATTTTGGTACAATCTCACTATTGTTCGTGCTTTGAACAATTTCCACTTCATCTCTTTAAGAAATGAAGTTCAATTTGTCTTTCGCGAAGTTTTAGCAGATCATGTGATAGAATGATACGTCATTTTATCTGTCTCAAACATAAGTTAGCAAACGTTATATACATAAGTCCATCTATTGTGAGATTAATGAGATATGGTTCCTAAAATGGACTTATAATTCATATTTCATACTTCTTAATATAATAAAACTGGTTTCTACTAAACCGGGACTTCCTATAGGCCAGTGGTAGGTAATAAAGGCTTATCGCACTTCAGTTGTGTGTTCGATTCCCACAGCCTTGTCCGACGCGATGGGTTGTCACCCGTCCTGCATGTTGTCCTTTTTCTAAAACTACATTACTATAACATCCCATCAATAATATCGAAAAAAGTTCATATCCTTAAACAATATTAACTTATGTCCAACATAATCCATTCCAATATTCAGACTTATCTAAAATACTTCGGTCCAAGCTCATAGTATGAAGAAAATGATTACTTGAAATGGCATATTACAATCACGTGAATGCCATCATTTATCCCCCATGTATCATAAGATATATCTTGTTGTTCAAATTACAAACATATGAATACCTTAATCATGTATTCTCTTGAAGAATGAATACCCATTGAACCATAGTGAAAACATGAATGCAGTTGAAAGTTAACACTTTCCACATACCAAAATACTCAAAATTCTATATACTCAAACCATGATATCACTTAGTACTTATATCAATCACGAGCTCTTGAATACTGTCAAACATTTCATTTTCTCATTATCCCTTCATTATGCGCATATCATCTTCTTTCCAAAATATTTGAATCACTTTTCATGGTTACCGGTACCATAAAATTATTCAAAACCACAATTGACTAATACAAAAATATTCTAATACACCATAAAAGTACCTCAACAACATTATTCTTGAATAAAAATACATAAACACTTCAATCCATCCTCTTCAATGATTGTCCTGGAATAAGTCCTTCCTTGATTTAGAAGTAAATTTTTAGGTCAGGGCATTGAGTTGGGTAAAGCCCATGTTCTCCACAAATAAGACATTGAATTCTATAATAGCCTGTCACTCTAGGAACCTTTTCTCCACACAGATAACATATGTCCCTCCATTTGAGGTATTACTCAAGGTTCTTTTTCACTTCTTTAGAAATCTCAATCTTCCTTTCATTATGCTCCTCAACATGTGAACATGCATAATAGTCTATCTTCCTATTATTTGATGAATTAGGAATACCACTAAATTTCACCTTGTTAATCATATATCACGATGACCAATTCGGAATAATTACAATATCTTTATCTCTAGGCATTGTGCAATTTTGTTTCTCAACGTCACCAATTTGTCCATTGGATTCAATGTTAACCTAATTCCTTCTGGTTCCCTCCATTGACTAAAACACAAAAAGAATTCTCTGAGAGGAAAAAATCATACAAGGAAAATAACATAATCAAGGGGGAGTACCTTCGACATCTAACATATTAGGTTTAATTATAATATCATTACCTTAATTCTTGGACTATAACATATACTTATACTTAACCTTAGGGACATCCCTAGACATACATTAGAAATATCTCTAGGGATCTCACAAAAGTTTTCGCATCCTAGTTTCTAAAGGTTAACTAAACCTTTCCTCTGATACCAATGGTAGAGACCCAAATTGTGACATACATGGACATTACATTACTTTTACGGAATACTTAATACATAATAAGAACCAACACTCAAGGACTGTAATAGTTTAGTGTCTTTGGAAACTTGGAATATAAACTTCTAATCATGTTGAAAGATCTTCAACAACACCCATAACGATCTTCCCCTTTTTGTTTCCTTACCTAAAACCTTTATTTATTTCCAGGGGAAAATAAAACATAAAAAGGGTGAGCTCAAATGCTCAGTAAGGGAAAACATAGAGAACATAAAACAATCCATGAACATTTGAAAGCAAAAAACTTGAACATGAAATTTAAACATCAAAATCTTGAGCAAAGACATAAATCATGGAAGTACATAAGGCTTGTATCATAATGGAACATAAATCTTGATAAAATATCATGGGAATAAAACA
Organism: Viscum album; assembly: GCA_963277665.1. Lineage (NCBI taxonomy): Eukaryota > Viridiplantae > Streptophyta > Magnoliopsida > Santalales > Viscaceae > Viscum > Viscum album. Next base: position 325,632,399 of record OY728132.1, read on the forward strand.
TGTAATTGTGGAAACCATTCAGCACATGTTATGATTTCTATAGTAGCCAAGGCATTGTTTCCAAGACCATCTTAGTGGACAAAGTCCCTTTCTGAATCGAGTTCACTCCTCGTGCCAGTCCTGTATTACTGAACCGGTTTAACATACTGTTCTAGCCATGTCTATCTCTTGAGATATAAATATTTACCCAATGCATTGGAGGGAGATATAGGTCCCACCCTTCTCCTAATGAAATCATTCTTTCGTGTGCCACAAAATCATAAATCATACATCATAGCATAACCCATGTAATAGAATGGGATTCTTAATCATCATGCCATCATAACATAATCCAAATAAAAAAATGGATATCATTTAATCATAATAAGAATAAAACCATGTAAATAATGGAGACATTATACTTGAAACATAAACATATTAAATAATGTCATTTTAGATGGAAAATAGTTTTGATAAAACACTTGAAATGAATTCTTGAGGAAAATATCCTTTCTTCTTCAAAATCATTTTCTTTTCACAAAATGCCATGATATTTTAAAATAAAAGGGTTTTGTTGAAAATAATAATGCAATCTTGTATAGGAAGCTTCATGAAGATTAGGTGTTAGGAAACCGTAAAAATGCATCCACGCCGTATAAGTTAAAAAAACATTATTCTCGTACTTTTCCCTGAAAAGTCAAAAAGTACATTATAAAAAAAGATTCTTTGCATACCATGTTGTAAAATTCAGAATGGGTAAAAAGGACATTAAACATAAATGAGAGAAAATTAATCATTTTACGAAAACATTTTGAGAACATATGGACATGGATAATAATCATAACCCCAGTAAATACTTACGAATAAACAATCTCGGATAAGAATGAGATTGGAATAATTATCCCTTAACTTATGTTCGATATGCTTCGTACGTATCCGAACCTCTTGTATATTGATTTAAATAATGTCATTGACTTATTACAGAATCATATTCATTTTTATGATATCATATATGGTTCACTTATGACTTTATATTACCCATTCTTTTGTAAATTCCATGTTAAAGAGCGTTTTGGGTAAAATCGTTTCATTTGTCATCCGTTTTTTGACTTGTAATTATTCATATGATTACATTGATCATTATTACTTAATTTCAAAATATAAAACATGATTTATATATAGTATATAGTCAGAATATACATATATATAATAGATCGATAAATGGAATGAAATACACCGTTCATGGAGACAGTAGGTCGTACGTACGCATGAACGTTGTTTTCGCTTCCTCATTGAATTGAATGTAATTAATTGGATGACATACATATATATATATATATATATACATAAATCCAGTATCATTATTATGAAATATATTTCATGATTACTTATTATATATATTTTATAATCATTCATGAATGGTTAATCATTGAGAATGAATCTCATCGCGTCGTGGAGACGGTAGTCTGTGCGTACGCACGAGCAATGATATCATTCCCATAATTATTGAATTGAATTGGAGTGGATGATACAATATATAAGAATCAGTATGTTGTTATAATAACTATTTATACTTATTATTTACACCATTATACCTATCCAAGTATGGTGGTGTTGGAAAAACAGATTACACCACTGCGTGGAGACGGTATTCCGTACGTATGCACGCGCAGTGATTTAGTTTTCCCTAGGATGGATAGAAGGTGAAATAGGTTTGTTTGATATTTATAATAACATATCAGTATATGAGGGATACTGATGTTATTACTTCATAATGAAACAACTAAATAAGAGGGAGTAGAAGAAGAATGGAACTTGAAGAAAATAGTAGAAGGTATTACCACATTCTCGAAGTGCCTCCTTTATACTTTCTCTTAGAGCACTAGAGTTGGTCTTTTGAGAAGACCAGTACCTATAGTAGGATTATAAGGAAGTGGGAAAGTGAAATGGGCAGGTTTTGGCCAAGCTTTAAGCCTCAAAGTTGTGTAAATATCAGAGGGAGGAGGTGCCCTTTTATAAGGGAGAGGGGCACCTTTGGAAATATAAGAAATATTAGTTTATATTAAATCCCAACCCCACATAAAAACTTTCAAAATGACTCATATCTAAATATTAGATGAGATAGGGTTGTAATATAATCAACCAATAAAATTTATACATGTTAGGAATTTATTTTAAACATTATCAACTTGATTTATCCTTATTTATGAATTTAATTTTATTTGTGCTAATAATATTCTAAATTTTAAATTATTATACATAATTACATATGTGTTGTGAATTTTCCATAATTTGACACTTTATGAAATTTTGGACCATTTAAATTTATATGTATATTTTTTAAATATTTTTGTGATTTTTAAACAATTTTATAATATGTTATTTTTATAAAATAACAATAGTGTCAATTTTGACACTATTCATTTATTTGAATTTAAATAAACAATATACAGAAGATATGTTCGAAATAAAAGATTTAATAAATTCATAACATGTCATATTTAACTATAAAATTAGTTGAGAACATTAAATAGTTCATATAATATTTATTTTAATATTTTTAAAACCATTTATTTGATATTTCTCTTAATAAAATAATTTGAACATCACTATTATGTCACCTTTAATGAAAATTATTTAATCCCTAAAAATTCTAAATAAATTCATATGATGTATATAATTTTATTATATTTCTGTATACTATTTATATTAGAAGTTTCATGAAGTATATCACTAAACTAAAATTATTATACTTATAAGATGTAAGAAAGTGACATGTTGTCACTTTCTTTGGTTTTAATAATAATTAAATTATTTTCTTGAAAAAAATCCCATTAAATGAATCGAATCCAACACGTTGGTGATATGGGTCTAATTTTATTCATCCAATAGGATTTTGTATGGTGTTAGGGTAATTTTATAATCTTATATTTACCCTTAATTACCCGATTTACCTTTAACTAGGGTAAATAAAATTTACCGTAGTTACTATTCATAGTGCCCAAAAAATAAAAAGTATCTTATTAACATAATTTGGACCCACTAATTCCAAATATGGAATCCATTTTTCCAAATTAAATACACAAAAGTTTCAGAAATTAAATTAAAATTAATCCTGTTGTCGAAAGAAAATGGGTTTTTGTTTAAAACATTGCAAAAGATTAAATTGATTTAACCTACGAATTCAAGGTAAAATAAATGCTAATGATATACATTATATAAAATGGTAAAAATATATAATATTTATACTTTAAAACCATTAAATATTTTAATTTAACCATATAAATTATTACGATGGAAAAATATGTTTTGAATTAAAATATAGCGTGTTTTTACTATTCATTAAAATATGAAAGTTATCATAAAAATATCAAAACTTTATCCAACATAAATTTTTATATACTGATTCAATAGAAGAAGTTTATATTTTAAAATTGACCTTATAAACTTGTCAAAAACAAGATTTAATGTGGGCGCGCCATTAAAAGGCGGCAAAACTGCATTTTTTGAAAAATACTTATATTACCTGAAAAAATTATTTTGTTCACATACCATGTTCTAGAAAATGTGTAAAATTAAATAATAATGTTATAACATTCAAAATTTAGTTAATACTATTCATAAAGGCTAGTTCAAAATAATATTATTACCATATATCATCGTTTAGTAAAAACCGGTATTGCGTACAACACACGCTATGGAGGAAGGTCACGATTGCGTGTAATGCAATCCAAGTCAGGGTTGTGTGTAGTGAAAGACTCCTTTGTTGTTTTTAATAACATAATCCATCCATATTTCGTTTATAAATTGAATATATATATATATACACATATATATATACTCAATGTTGCAAACTTGAAATTGTGTGTAAGAAGATCTAAGAATAGTGTTGTGTATACTGCAAGATAATACGGTGTTGTGTATAGTACAAGCTAATCTTAGTGTAGTTTACAATCAGAGGAATTAAAAAGAATATATCTCATAAAATCTTGCGGTGTTACAGTAGGGGACCTGGCCATTACCCGAGTGAATGCCCTATTCTATAGGATATTTTCTTGGTCAGAGAAGATGCAATGTGGAAATAAATGGTTGGAGAAATGTTTAAAAAGTATTAGTGCTCCTTGTTGATGGGTTTAATTTGGAATAATTTTCTCTTGTATTTGTAACATTTCAGTTTTCCATGTGATAATGATATTTGAGGAAGAATCATATTTTCTCTTGTGGATATAGTTATAAATAATAATTTGGTTTTATATGATCATTGGGTTTGAGGCAATTACAAGTTATTATAATTTGGGAAGAAAATGCAAGGTATGAGATAACATTTGTGGTTAAATTATGTTATGGTTATTTTGAGGAATTTATCTCATTTTGGTAATGTTATAAAATATAGTTTTTGAAGAAAAACAACACGCAGACCGTGTTACAACCTGTCGCGTCAGACAAAGCTGTGGGAATCGAACCCACAACCAAAGTACGATTGGGATTTATCGCCTACCACTGGACTACATGTAGTCCCTAGTTAGTGTGACTATTTTCTAGGTAAATGATTTTATTGATCAATAATAATTTGATTTGGGATCTTATGTCTTATCAAATGAATACCCTTACTATAGGAAAATGATTTGGTGATTAAGTGATAAATGTTATTTTGGAAGATGTTTTCTTTGTTGGGAACACTATATGCCCAAGGAAAATAGAATAGTATGGGATTTTATTTTTGGAGTAATGGTGGATTATTTATCTATGTTTTTATTGTGGATTTATTGTGATTTGGGTTATTTATGGAAATGATTAACCTATAATAGAGAATATGTGATTAGTTTAATTACATTTAAGTATGTGACTTTAAGAGTAATTGATGTCATTTGGAGATACCATTTAACATGGAAGACGACATAACCAAATTCTTCTAAGTTTTTGAGTTTCAATATTATTTTGGATTTTGATAAAGGATTTTATGGACAATTATTTATTGAATTCTATTTATTTAACTTTGGGGTATTGTTGGATTAATTTTAGAAATTAAGATTAGTGTTTCTTTCTCTAATGAAATAACATTTTGGGGGATCATCATATCGTATAATAAACGTTTTGGTTTTGACTAATCTCTAAAGACAAGGTAAATATATAGTTCATTCTTCATGGATCATGTGATTCTATAAGAATTTTATTGTAACTCTTCTAGTGTAACCAAGTCTTCTGGAATACTCATCGTTTAAAAATGAGTTAGTAGTAGAAATATATTAATGAATGAAAGTTTACGTAAAAATTAAGTATATTTCTTTATGTTCTTAGTCAATCTCAGAAATTAATTCCTCATCTTTATGTAATGTAACTTAAAAAAATAATAAAAATGTTGTCTGTTTACTTTTCCTACTGGGAAACTAATGACCGTTTGTCCCATCACATGTTTTTGGTTTTCTTGTTGTTAACTTTCTCCTGATCATGTTTTATATCCCTCTCCATCATAACATGAAACTTATTTTATCATCCATATCCAAGTTTTTCTACATGGAATCCTAGTATAGGTTATCTCGGGTGACCTTTGTACTTCTCTTTCTTTCTTTTAAAGTGATAGTTTTTTGGATCTTTTTCCGATGTGGGATATTCCATTATATTTCAAAGCCCAATTTTAAAAATTTCAAGGACACAATTTATTGAAGTAGGGGAGAATGTAACATCCCAAGCTTCCACGGTACACTTCTCGCTGAATAATACAGTAGCGTGTGTTGTACGCAACTTCAAGTTCCAACACACACCACAACTAATAAAACTAGCCGTTATGAATAGTAATACCCAATTTTTGAAATTTTATACATTTTATCTTTAAAAATGGACTTCATTTTTTGATTCGGAATATCGAAATTAGCCTAGGGTGAAATTTTGGTACTTTTCGGATAACTTTCATATTTTGATGAAAAGTGAAAATTACTATATTTTAATTAAAAACAACTTTTTTAATCAAAATAATTAATACTGATAAATTATGAATTTGATTGGTTTTAAAGTATATTTAGAATATATTTTTACCATTTAATACAATTTTGGTCATTGGAAATAATTTCACATTTAAACCAGACATAAACAAATTTCAATCTTTTGATAGTTATTATTTCTTAAAAACACGTTTTTTTTGTTTTGACAGCGGGAATTAATTTAAATTAATTTCGGCCACTTATGTGTTTTGAATTTGGAAAAATAAATTCCATATTTGGAATCAGGATGTCGAAATTATGTAAATAGGTAACTTTTATTTTTAGAAATTTTGAATAATTACTTCGGTAAATATTTTATTTACCATGGTTAAAGGGTAAATCCGGTAAATAAGGGTAAGAAAATAATATTATAATAATATTAATTTACCCTAAAACGTGTCCTAACCCTATTGGTGGATACATGTCTGACCATGGGCATCTTTGGGTCGATTTTGGGACCCCATGGAGCCACGTGTAAGTGATAATGACACTTTATATTAATTAAGTTAAAATAAATACAAAAATGACATAAGCATATATCTTTTAGAAAACAAAATTTTACATAGGGCTATATATGTTTAATTTTCGACTATAAATATTCACTAGAAAGATAAAAATATTTCCTACATAGTTGTAATTTATTTATAAATTTTATACATTTAATAATTAATATTAATTATTACACAATAATGATGCAGTATTCTCCTTATTAATGAAAGAATCAAATAATTGATATTATAAATGTTAAAATTAATATAATTTGAATGTTTTTAGTACATCCATGAATTTTATTTCTTACTATGACATTATAGGATTTTTTAAATGAATTTGGTTCGAATTAATAAAGTTTTTATGACTTTAACAAAAATCAATTATTGAATAGTGTCAAAAATCACATAAAAGAGTTTTTAAAACAAATATTATATCATTAATTGATATTAAATTCCTAAAAATGTAAGGTTCTGCCAATAGACTTATATCACGACAAGTGTATCATTAATGGACCACTTGGGGGTATCTTGGAGGTATATAGTAATTTTACTAACTATATAATATAAAAATACAAAGAGACATGGTAAGTGTCAAACTAATTAACTAAGAGTTAAAACTAAAACATAAGGTTAATATAATGACCCAAACCTGTCTAAATTCTATTGTTTGAGTGATTTTCGACCCATACCCACCTTAACCTTTAAATAATACACTTTAGAGCCAATAGAAACAGAATATGAATTTATTATAAAATAATATTTCTTGCTTTTCCAAAGGTTCCCCTTACCCCTCTTATAAAAGGGCACTCCCCCTTCTCACTAATTCACACATTCAAAGCTTTTTGGATCGTCCAACCCCTGAAAAAATACTCTCTAAACTTCCCTAACTTTAATCTAGAGGCATTAGTTTGATCATAAAGCCAACCTAAGTAACCCTTTCGATCAAATCAAAAGGAAGACCCCGAAGAAGAGGTAATGTTTTCACCACCTTTTTTCAAGTTCATTTGTTCTTCAACTTCTTCTTTCTTTGTTATTCCCATTCTAAAATAATAAATCCAGTATCTCCTATATACTGTGATATTATTATAAATATGGTACAACCATATTCAGTATTCTATCCATCCTTTGAATGACATGTCACCATAAGTGCGTACGTACGGCTTACCGTCTCCACGTCGTGGTGTAATTGTTATTCAATATATTATTATTTGGATGGGTATAATAATGATGTTTAATTCATGAAAATAATAAATATAACATGATAATGATTCTGTATATATGATATACCATCCAATTATATATTATTTTAATATCAAAAGAATGATATCATCGTTCGTGCATACGTACAGACTACCGTCTCCACGAACGCGATGAGATTCATTCTCCCATCGTATCCATTCAAGACTAAATTTCATTTGCTGAATAAAAATATTTTTTAGAGACATTATATAATTCTGTATATGAATAAGATATATCCCATCCATAATAAAAATGGCTCTCATAACAAATAATATAAAGGAAAACGAATCCATTAACACCCGAAACGATGATAATACTAAGATATTATTAACAAATAAATGTTAAAAGATCATATATGATATCATATTAATGTAAATTATTATTATGTAATTAAATAAAAATTATTTCACCATTATACATGAGGTTAACCTACCATAGACCAAGGAAAAAGTACAATGTAAGGGGTTTCATATCTCACTTTTAATTCTGTGAGATTTCCATTGTTCACCACTTATTTATAGCATGTGTTGTGTGTACTGACCATGATTATATTCATTGTGTAATATACTTTAATTTATGGATGTTTACATAATCATTGTATGATACTTCTTTCATGGGTGTATTTTTCATATGTTACCAAATCGATAAGGGAATTTGAAATTTCAATTTCCACTCATTCGGCTTTACGCATTCTTCATTGATTATTTTACTCCCAGATTATGTGTGGAATCACTATTCTTTTTCATATGTCATAATTTCCACTCCCCTATATGTGGATATACTTTTGATACACATAATCACTCCATTGATAAATTCTCAAGTCATCGGTATGAACTTGATAAGAGTAATTTTTAACTCAATCTCTATTTGTGGAGTTAAATATCCAATTCATTGGTGTTGTTTTTATAAGAATATGTGTGAATGTCCTCTAATTGAATTACACTAAATATCCATTCATATTGAGTGTATTTATATTTTTCACACATAATTATGTCGTTGATTTATCCTTAACTTAAGGATACAGTCTTTATAAGAGATTTCATCTCAATTTACATTCCATTGAGACTTCTTTGTTGTTATATTCCAATTCACTTTATATGGTGTATATATTTTACTTTTACATAATATATCCTGAATCCCTATTTTCTCATGATATTACAATGTTTTTATTAACTCAATTATTTGTATTCAAGTGTCTCTCTTTTGGTTAGGAACTCTAACTAAAATATCATTTTAAATGTTTTTAAGATTTATTATTTTAAATCATTCTCATTAATGTCCATGTTTTAAAAATAGTTTTAAGGATATATTTATATGAACATTAATGTTTTCAAATAAAAATTTATTTTAAAAGTATCAAAGTGGTATGGGACACATTTATTCAAAAATATATTTTTAAATGGCTTCTTGAAAAATATTGTGACTTTTAAATGATTTCAAAAAAATGGGGATATTTCTCTCTAATAGTTTTGATGATTATTTCCGTCTATGTCAATATCCTTCATTATTCTTGATTGTGGTTAATCTGATACAATACATTCTTCCATATGGTATTTAATAAGTTATGTTTGACTGTGGATGTGCTATTTTTATAACATTCAAGGTTTGTAGTTAAAATATTGACATTTCGTATGCTAGTTTTAATACAAATGTTTATTTTATTTTTAAACCTATTCATATGAGGAATGCATTGGACATAGTATATGATGGGTGGATCTCGCTATAGCTCCTCGATGCATCAGTAGGTCTCATGAGACAAACTAGTGTCTTGGAATGGGGCCTTGAAAAAATCTTATTTGTAGTCTCGGCATGAGGCATTGGCTACGTGGTTATGATAGTCTAGAATTATGCATTCCATCATTATGAAAGTGTTTATTGATATTGCATGTGATTATTCAACTAGTACAATATTTATGTGAATAAGTAAATGGAATTATTTCATTTTATCTTTGCCATATTATGCCGAAGATCAAGTTTAAAAGGATTTTGTTTTAGTTATACATTGCCTTAAGTGTTTATGCTTATCTATGAATACTTCTGTAATATTGTTATCCTTACTAAGCATCTGAGCTCACCCCTTTCAATGTTTTATTTTTCCCAGGATGTGAAATGTAATTTATGAATGACCTGTAGGGATAGTATGAGGGGATATGAAGACAAGATGTTGTTGTAGTTTTTTATACCTTATGATGTAATGTAGGACTTATGAATATATCTAGTGTTTCCAAGACTACTAAACTAATCGGTCTTCCGTGACATGATCCTTTTTGATCATGCCAATTATACATAATAATGCACTGACTCTGGGTAACCGGGGTCGGGGCATTACAATTTTATTTTTAAAACATTGATATTGAAAATTGAAATCAAAAAGTAAAACATACAATTTTTCGTTGGGGCAGTTCATTTATCACACTTCCATTTTTTATTTCTGTTCAATGAAAACAATATTTCTTGAGGCACACATCCTTCAATATTTAAAACCTCCCTCTAAAATTTCATTAAATGTGGGAAACTATAATTTAAAAAAGGTTACTAATAATGAATTTCATTACTAAAATCAAATGTATATTAATTCTAAATAAAGTTGAAATGAAAAACACATGGTGGATGAATTATAATTAAGTATCAATGAATGGATTATCAATAGATATAACATATATATATATATATCTACATGAACATGTTATCATAGTAATCAACAATTAGGTGGTTTTGTGATCACCGTAATTAATGATAAGATGAATATGTATTACCATAACATAAAATAATATGCATGAATGTGTTATTAATGCTCTAATAATGACTATAACCTAATTGAATTATGTTTTCCTAATATTTAATTATTCACATTGCATTCTCTAAATGTTCATTTTGATATTTTAAATGTATTACTTGAGTTTTTTTATTTAAGGATACAAGTGGAAATTTTTTTCTCTACCACATGAGGTCCTAGTGTTATTTTGTGACCATCATTCTATTACTGTGATCCAAATCATCACTAGAAGAATTATTTTTCATGGTTTTTTGTAATCATTATATAAATTTATTTTAGTTAAATTCAATTTAGTTTATTCTATTATTGTTCCATTCTAATCATGTTTGGTCAGGAAATACTCATTCATGTTTACTAAGTTTGATTTAGTTCAGTTTGATTCATTTCAATTCAATTCTATTCATTTTGGTTTAAGTCTGGTTGTAGAAACCCGAAGCTTAACGTACAAGGACATTACATTACTTTTGCGGAATACTTAGTACATAACAAAAACACACACACAAGGACCGTAATAGTTTAGTGTCTTTGGAAACTCGGAATATAATCTTCTAATCGTGGTGAAAGATCTTCAACATCTCCCATAAAGATCTTTTTTTTAAACCTAAATCCTTTCTTTATTTCCTGGGAAAAGAAAACATAAAAGGGTGAGCTCAAATGCTTAGTAAGGGTAAACAAAAGAAATATCAATCACGTCATATTCATAAGAACATATCTTTTGGAAATCTTAAACTGCAAAAGAGATCAAAATTTCATAACATGGGATAAATCATAGTAGTGAAATGTAATCCCAATAATCATAACATAAAACATGAAACTTTGTGGCATACACACATAATCATAGAGAATCATTTCTTATTAGTCAAGACTCATTGCCAAGACTATCTTAGTGGAAAAGTCCATTTCTGAACCGAGTTCACTCCTCGTTTCAGTCCTGTTTCACTGAACCGGTATAACCTACCGTTCCAGCCATGTCTATCTCATGAGATATAAAATCTTTACCCAATGCATTGGAGGGAGATATAGGTCCCACCCATCTCATAATGATACCATTCTTATGTGTGCCACAAAATCATAAACCATACATCATAGCATAACCCATGTAATAAAAATGGGGATCTTAATCCTCATGCCATAATCCATATAAGATAAAAGGACATCATAACATAATCAATTCAATGTAAAAATATGGATATAAACAGAACCTTATATTATCTTAAATTGAAAATAATTTTGATAAAACACTTGAACTCCATTCTTGAGGAAAATATCCTTTCTACTTCAAAAACATTTTTCCTTTCTTAACATGTCATACAATTTTAAACTAAAAGATGTTGATTAAAAATAAGCTTTAAAAATTGTAAAGGTAGCTTCTTGGAAATAATGTTTTAAAAATCCATTCATGCTGTATAATTTAAAAAAAATTCTTCACGTACTTTTTTCGGAAAAGTCAAAAACTAACTCGTACGAAAAACGACAAAAGATTCCTTTCATATCTTTTACTAAAAACTCACCGAAGGGTAAAATTGGATTTAAAAAATTGTAGGTGGATGGAAATAATATTACATATTTAGGAAACATGGATGTGGATGATAAAATACACCCCAGTAAATACCAAAGTATAAACAATCTCGGATAAAAATGAGATTGTGATATTTCCCTTACTTTATGTCCGATATGCTTTGTACGTATCCAAACCTCTTGTATAATGATTTAAATAATGTCATTAACTTATTACAGAATCATATTCATTGTTATGATATCATATATGGTTCACTTGTGACTTTATATTACCCGTTCTTTCGTAAATTCCATGTTAAAGAAGCGTTTTGGGTAAAATCGTTTCATTTAACGTAGGTGTTTGGACTTGTTGTTCTTGACATTATTATTACTTATATCATGATTTAATTACTTACATAATATAAAACATGATTTATATATCATATATATTCAGTATATATATATATATAATAGATAGATAAATGAAATGAAACACACCGTTCATGGAGACAGTAGTCCGTACGTACGCATGAACGCTGTTTTCCTTTCCTTATTGTCTTGAATGGAAGTAAGTAGATGGCATACATATATATATATACATAAATACAGTAGATTTAACATGTCATATATTTCATTATTATTCATTATATATACTTTAAAATCATTTATGAATGGTTAATGTGGAGAATGAATCTCATCGCGTCGTGGAGACGATAGTCCGTACGTACGCACGAGCGATGATATCGTTCTCATGATCGTGAACTTGTGTTGAAGTAAATGTATACTATTTCAGTATCAACATAACTTTATAATAATCATATATAGTTACTCATTACACCATTATACCCATCCAATTAAGGTAGTGGCGGAAAATAGATTATACCACGGCGTGGAGACGGTATTCCGTACGTACGCACGTGTGGTGATTTCCATTTTCCGTAGGATGGATATAAGGTTAATTAGAGTTGTTTAATATTTATAATAACATATCAGTATATAAGAAATACTGATGTTATTACTTTATCATGAAACAACTAAATAAGAAGAAGTTGAAGAAGAAAGAAATTGAAAAAGATCGGTAATGGATATTACCTCTTTTTGACGCGCATTTTCTTAACCTCCACTTAAAGAACTGAGGATGGTCTTTGAAGAAGACCAGGACCTCTATGATGATAATAGGGAAGTGTAGAAGATATTTTTGCATGGGTTGGCTGAGCTCGAATTCTCCAATTGGTGTGAGGAGGAGAGGGAGGAGGTGCCCTTTTATAAGGGAGGAGAGGGGCACCTTAGAAAAATCTCAAAACATTATTTTATATTAAGGTCAAATTCGGTTTATAATGGTTCCAAAGGGTATTATTTCGAAGCTAAAGTAGATATGGGTCGAAATACTCTCATAAAATAGGATTTATACATGTTTAGGTTATTATTTTAACCTTATCAATTAGATTTAACTCTAAGTTAAATAATTTAACTTTTACCGTGTCTTTTTGTTTTCTTACACTATATGGTTAATAAACTTACTATATCAAGCCAAAAGAACCCCATGTTTTTTATTATTAATATATATAACCTTATCTAGGTCATTTGGACGAACCACAGATTTATTAGAATAAAATAAAAATTAATAATATAATATGTGTTTTAAAAACTAATTTATGTCAATTTTGACACTATTTGGTACATGATTTTTATGAAATTCAAAAATAAATGATAAGTTCAAACCAAGTTACTTAAATTAACAATAACATGTCATGTTAACCTAAAAAATTAGTGTAAGTCTTAAAAAGTCTCAAATTACATTTATTTGGGCATTGATAACACCGATTATGTTAATATTTTCTTAAAAAGGTAATTACTGCATCATCGTTGTGTCTTAAATAATTTAATTTATTAGATGTCTAAAAATTATAAAAAAACTACTATAATGTAGGAAATCTTTTTTGATTTCCAATTTATATTTATAGTCAAAAATATTTTTTTATATAAAACCATATACTAATTAATTACTAAAAGATTTTTGTTTATGTCTATTTTGCCTTTACATTAAATTAATTAGTATAAATTGTCATTATCACTTAATGGGGTCCCAAAATCGACCCAAAGATGCCCATGGTCTTTAATGACTCAACCAATAATGTTTGGAATAGTTTTTAGGTAATTTTGAATTATTATAATATTATTTTTAACCCTTATTTACCGGATTTACCCTTAACCATGGTAAATAAAATATTTAACGCAATAGTTATCCAAAATGTCTAAAAATAAAAGTTACCTATTTACACAATTTTAACATCCTGATTACAAATATGGAATCCATTTTTCCAAATTCAAAACACATAAGTGGCATAAATTAATTTAAAATTAATTCTTGTTGTTAAAACAAAAAATGTGTTTTTAAGAGATAATAACTATCAAAAGATTGGCACTTGTTTATGTCTAGTTTAATTGTGAAATTATGTCCAATGAAAATCATTGAATTAAATGGTAAAAATATTTTCTAAATATACTTTAAAACCACTCAAATTCATAATTTATCAATATAAATTATTTTTATTAAAAAAAGATGTTTTTAATTTAAAATTAGTAATTTTCACTATTCATCAAAATATTACAGTTATCTGAAAAGTACCAAAACTTCACCTTAGGCTAAATTCGATATTCCGAACCCAAAAATGAAGTCTATTTTACCAAATTCATAACATATAAGTTTCTGTAATTAATTTTATAATTAAATCCTGCTGTTAAAACAAATAGCGTGTTTTTAAGAAATAATATCTATCAAAAGATTGACACTCGTTTATGTCCAATATCAAAGTGATATTAATTACAATGACCACCATTGGATCAAATGGAAAAAATATATTCTATTTATACTTTAAACCCATTAAATATTATAATTTAAACACATACGATATTACGATGAAAAAAAGTTGTTTTTAATTAAAATATAGCGTGTTTTTACTATTCATTAAAATATGAAAGTTATCGGAAAAATATCAAAACTTTATCTGATGAAAATTTTTATATCCTGATTCAAAATAAGAATTTTATTTTGTCAAATTGAACATATAAACATGTCAAAAACTAGATTTAAAGTGGGTGCGCCATCAAAAGGCAGCAAAACTGCATTTTTTGAAAAATACTTATTTTACCCGAAAAATTTATTTTTTTCTTATACCATGTTCTAGAAAATGTGTAAGATGAATAATAATGTTATAAAATTCAAAATTTAGTTAATACTATTAATAACGGCTAGTTCATGACAATATTATAATAATATATCGTTGTTTATTAAAACCCGGTATTACGTACAACACACGCTATCGAGGAAGGTCGCGATTGCGTGTAATGCAAGCAAAGTTAGGGTTGTGTGTTGTGAAAGAATCCTTCGTTGTTTCGTATAACAGAATCCAACCATATTTCATTTATACATTGAATATATATATATATATATACTAAATGTTTCGTAGAATAACTATTATCAAAATTCTGTGTAACACGATCCAAGAATAGTGTTGCGTATACTGCAAGCTAATACGGTGTTGCATATAGCGCAAGGTAATCTTGGTGTAGAATACAACACAAGACATTAATGAAATTAAAAGAATATTTTTCATAAAATCTCGGGGTGTTACATTCTACCCCCCTTAAAAAGAATTTTTCCCTCGAAATTCGTCGAGGTTATAAATGGTTTACTACTCGAAAGTTTGTTTAATAGAAACCCACATCATAAAAAGGAATACCAAAACATGGCTTTAAAAACTAAAGTATGAAATGTCACAGTTACCCAAATGAACTCATCACTGGGTTTCCACGTAGGAGAATATAGGTGAAAATATGGATATGGAAGAAAAATCTAACCATCAAGTTCTGATGGAGAGTGGTAGAGAACATGGCTATGAAAAAGCCAACAATCACAAAGACATAAATTTTTGATGATCTAGGGTACCATCTGATTCATCAAATATAAGATCACTAGGACAACATTTTTGGTTTTCAATATCATTTCCCTAAAGTTGAAAATTTTGAATTAGAAGAAATACTTACTTGATTTTGGTACAATCTCACTGTTGTTCGTTCTTTGAACAATTTCTACTTCATCTCATAAAGAAATGAAGTTGAATTTGTTATTCGTGAAGTGTTAACAGATCATGTGATAGAATCATGGGTCATTCCATCTGTTTCAAACAAAAGTTTAGCAATAGTTATCAAATATAAATAAGTCTGTCTTTGGTGAGGTTACTCATATATGGTTCCTAAAGTGGACTTATACTTCTTATATTATACTGCTTAATATAATAAAACTAGTTTCTACTAAACAGGGACTTCGTGTAGGCCAGTGGTAGGCGATAAAGGCCAGTCGCACTTCGGTTGTGGGTTCGATTCCCACGGCCTTGTCCGATGCGATGGGCTGTCACCCGTCCTGCAGGTTTTCCTTTTTCTAAAACTATATTACTATAACATCCTATCAATAATATCAAAAAAAACAAACAATACTAACTTATGTCCAACATAATCCATTTCAATCTTTAGGCTTATCCATAATACTGCAGTCCCCCCTCAGAGATTTAATACCATCGTTGATCCCCATATATCATAAGATATGTCTTGTTGGTCACATTTCAAACATTCAAAGGCCTTAATCATGTAATCTCTTGAATACCCATTGAACCTTATTGAAAACATGAGTGCTGTTAAAAGTTAACTCTTTCCACATACCAAAATCCTCAAAATTCTATATACTCAAACCATGATATCACTTAGTCCTTATATCAATCATGAGCTCATGAATACTGTCAAACATTTCATTTTCTCGTTTTCCCTTCATTATGCGCATATCATCTTATTTCCAAAAATATCTCAATCACTTTCCATGGTTACCTGTGCCATAAAATTATTGAATACCACAATAGAACAACACATAAATATTCCAATATTCCATGATACTATATACAACAGTATTAGGGAATCCCATTACATAAACACTTAATCATTCCACCACATCATTGTCATATTCAACATCGCCAATAGTGATCGCATGTGACTTCCCTTTGTCCTTTGCCTTAAGTGGTTTCTCATGTCGATCATCACTAATCCTTGGATTAGGGCATTTATTAGCATAATTCCCCATTTCCTTGCACTTGATGCATTGAAGTGTAGTAGGTTCATTCTGTGTATCCCTTCCTTTGTTTGCATCATTAGTCATCTTCTTCACATCATTGCGGCATTCAAATGCCCGATGACCTTCCTTTCCACATTTGAAACATTTACTTGTCCCTTTAAGACAATCTCCACCATGCTTCTTTCCACACTTTGAGCATAAGGAAACATTCATCTTCTTTTTACCATTATTTTGAGATTTCTCCTTGAACTCCATCTTTCGTTTCTTGTCAAAACTATGAGATGGATAAGTAACACCAACTTCCATTTCTACTTTGATAGCACAATGCACAATTTCTTCATAGCTACTAAAGTCTCTTATAGCTAATGCTCTTCGAAGATTTGGTTTTAAGCCACTGAAGAATCAATCAACTTTACTTTCATGTTGCATGATAAATCCAGATGCATACCTTGCAAGCCTTGTAAAATTCGCTTCGTATATACCAACAGATTCATCATCATTTTGCTTTAGTTCAAGAAAATCCTTCTCTATATTTGTTCGAAGAATACGAGGGAAGTACTTAATGAAAAATAAGTTCTTGAACTCGTCCCATTCCATGGACTCAATTTCATCTCTTTGCCTCGTATTTTTGATAAGATTCCACCATTGATCAGCTTCACCTTCCAAACGATATACTGCTAAGATGACTTTATCATGTTCATAACATTGAAGAATTGAAAATATCTTTTTAGTGGTACTGATCTATTGTTCAGCAACAAGTGGATCAGAAGACCCACTGAAAGAAGGTGGATGTTGCCTCATGAAGGACTCAATAGAATGTTGTTCCCTTCTCTGCTCATTTGGAAGTCCAGAATGATTCATAGCTTGTGTAAGTATAGCAATAAGATTTTTCACTCCATCTCCCATAACATTTGTTTGTTGAGGAGGACAATCATTGCATTGTCCGTTACAGTGATCAACAAGGTTCCTTCGGGTTCCAGCCATCGTATCAAACCCAAAAAGAATAGTGGGAGAGGCAAAAATCATGTTAGGGAAAACAACATAATAAACGGGGAGTACCCTTAATATCTAACATCTTAGGTTAAATTCTAAGATCGTTACCATAGTACTAGGACTGTATCCTATACGTATACTTATCCTTAGGGACATCCCTAGACATACCTTAGAAATATCTCTAGGGATCTCACTAACATTTTCGCATCCTAGTTTCCAAAGGTTGACTAAACCTTTCCTCTGATACCAACTGTAGAAACCCGAATTTTAATGTACAAGGACATTACATTACTTTTTCGGAATACTTAGTACATAACAAAAACACACACACAAGGACCGTAATAGTTTAGTGTCTTTGGAAACTTGGAATATAATCTTCTAATCATGGTAAAAGATCTTCAACATCTCCCATAAAGATCTTTTTTTTTCTAAACCAAAATCCTTTCTTTATGTCCTGGAAAAGAAAACATAAAAGGGTGAGCTCAAATGCTCAGTAAGGGTAAACAAAAGAAATATCAATCACGTCATATTCATAAGAACATATCTTTTGGAAATCTTAACCTGCAAAAGAGATCATAATTTCATAACATGGGATAAATCATAGTAGTGAAATGTAATCCCAATAATCATAACTTAAAACATGAAACTTCGTGTCATACACACATAATCATAGATAATCATTTCTTATTAGTCATGACTCATTGCCAAGACTATCTTAGTGGACAAAGTCCATTTCTGAACCGAGTTCACTCCTCGTTTCAGTCCTGTTTCCCTAAACTGGTATAACCTACCATTCCAGCCATGTCTATCTCATGAGATATAAAATCTTTACCCAATGCATTGGAGGGAGATATAGGTCCCACCCATCTCATAATGATACCATTCTTATGTGTGCCACAAAATTATAAACCATACATCATAGCATAACCCATGTAATAAAAATGGGGATCTTAAACATCATGTCATAATC
The DNA here is from genome assembly GCA_963277665.1 of Viscum album. Classification (NCBI taxonomy): domain Eukaryota; kingdom Viridiplantae; phylum Streptophyta; class Magnoliopsida; order Santalales; family Viscaceae; genus Viscum; species Viscum album. The sequence goes on from OY728132.1 coordinate 325,651,444, forward strand.
CATATAAGATAAAAGGACAACATAACATAATCAATTCAATGTAAAAATAGGGATAGAAACAGACCCATATATTATCTTATATGGAAAATAATTTTGATAAAACACTTAAACTCCATTCTTGAGGAAAATATCCTTTCTACTTCAAATTTTTTTTCCTTTCTTAACATGTCATACAATTTTAAACTAAAAGATGTTGATTAAAAATAAGCTTGAAAACTTTTAAATTAAGATTCTTGGAAATAACATTTTAAAAATCAATTCATGTCGTATAAGTTAAAAAAACATTCTTCTCGTACTTTTTTCGGAAAAGTCAAAAAGTACCTCGTACGAAAAACGACAAAAGATTCCTTTCATATCTTTTACTAAAAACTCACCGAAGGGAAAAATTGGATTTAAAAAATTGTAGGTGGATGGAAATAATATTACATATTTAGGAAACATGGATGTGGATGATAAAATACACCCCATTAAATACCAAAGTATAAACAATCTCGGATAAAAATGAGATTGTGATATTTCCCTTACCTTATGTCTGATATGCTTTGTACGTATCCGAACCTCCTGTATAATGATTTAAATAATGTCATTAACTTATTACAGAATCATATTAATTGTTATGATATCATATATGGTTCACTTATGACTTTATATTACCCGTTCTTTTGTAAATTCCATGTTAAAGAGGCGTTTGGGTAAAATCGTTTCATTTATCGTAGGTGTTTGGAATTGTTGTTCTTGACATTATTATTAATTATATCATGATTTACTTAATTCCAGAATATAAAACATGATTTATATATCATATATATTCAGTATATATATATAATAGATAGATAAATGAAATGAAACACACAGTTCATGGAGACGGTAGTCCGTACGTACGCATGAACACTGTTTTCCTTTCCTTATTGTCTTGAATGGAAGTAAGTAGATGACATACATATAAATATATATATACATAAATCCAGTAGATTTAACATGTCATATATTTCATTATTATTCATTATATATACTTTATAATCATTCATGAATGGTTAATGTGGAGAATGAATCTCATCGCGTCGTGGAGACGGTAGTCCGTACGTACGCACGAGCGATGATATCGTTCTCATGATCGTGAACTAAGTGTATGTATACTATTTCAGTATCAATATCACTTTATAATAATAATATATAGTTACTCATTACACCATTATACCCATCCAATTAAGGTGGTGGCGGAAAATAGATTACACCACGGCGTGGAGATGGTATTCCGTACGTACGCACGCGCGGTGATTTCCTTTTTCTGTAGGATGGATAGAAGGTTAATTAGAGTTGTTTCATATTTATAATAACATATCAGTATATAAGAAATACTGATGTTATTACTTTATCATGAAACAACTAAAGAAGAATAAGTTGAAGAAGAAATAAATTGAAAAAGATCGGTAATGGATATTACCTCTTTTTGACGCGCCTTTTCTTAACCTCCACTTAATGAACTAAGGATGGTCTTTGAAGAAGCCCAGGACCTCTAGGATGCTACTAGGGAAGTGGAGAAGAGATTTTGGTAGGGGATGTCCGAGCTTGAATTCTCCAATTGGTGTGCGGAGGAGAGGGAGGAGGTGCCCTTTTATAAGGGAGGAGAGGGGCACCTTAGGAAAATCTCAAAATATTATTTTATATTAAGGTCAAATTCGGATTATAATGGTTCGAAAGGGTCTTATTTCGAAGATAAAGTGGAGATGGGTCGAAATCCTCTCATAAAATAGGATTTAGACAAGTTTAGGTTATTATTTTAACCTTATCAATTAGATTTAACTCTAAGTTATATAATTTAACTTTTACTTTGTCTTTTTGTTTTCTTACACTATATGGTTAATAAACCTACTATATCAAGCCAAAAGAACACCAAGTTTTCTATTATTAATATATATAACCTTATCTAAGTCATTTGGCCGAACCTTAGATTTTTAGGAATAAAATAACAATTAATAATATAATATTTGTTTTAAAAACTAATTTATGTCAATTTTGACACTATTTGGTACATGATTTTTATGAAATTCATAACAGAATGATAAGTCCAAAACAAGTTACTTAAATCAACAATAACATGTCCTATTAACCTAGAAAATTAGTTTATGTCATAAAAAGTCTCAAATTACATTTATTTGGGCATTTATAACATCAATTATGTTAATATTTTCCTAAAAAGGTAATTACTGCATCATCGTTGTGTCATAAATAATTTAATTTATTAGATGTCTAAAAATTCTAAAAAACAAATATCATGTATTAAAGCTTTTTATATTTTCAATGAATATTTATAGTCAAAAATATTCATTATATAACACCATATACAAATTAATTACTAAAAGAATTTTGTTTATGTATATTTTGCCTTTACATTAAATTAATTAGTCTAAATTGTCATTATCACTTAATGGGGACCCAAAATCGACCCAAAGATGACCATGGTCGTTAATGACTCAACCAATAATGTTTGGACAAGTGTTAAGGTAATTTTGAATTATTATAATATTATTTTTTAACCCTTATTTACCTGATTTACCCTTAACCATGGTAAATAAAATATTACCGCAGTAATTATTCAAAATGTCTAAAAATAAAAGTTACCTATTTACACAATTTGAACATCCTGATTCCAAATATGGAATCCATTTTTTCAAATTCAAAACATATAAGTGGCAGAAATTAATTTAAAATTAATTTCTGTTGTTAAAACAAAAAGCGTGTTTTTAAGAGATAATAACTATCAAAAGATTGGCACTTGTTTATGTCTAGTTTAATTGTGAAATTATGTCCAATGAAAAACATTTAATTAAATGTTAAAACTATTTTCTAAATATACTTTAAAACCATTCAAATTCATAATTTATTAATATAAATTATTTTGATTAAAAAAAGTTGTTTTTAATTTAAAATTAGTAATTTTCACTATTCATCAAAATATTACAGTTATCTGAAAAGTACCAAAACTTCACCTTAGGCTAAATTTGATATTCCGAACCCAAAAATGAAGTCAATTTTACCAAATTCATAACATAGAAGTTTCATTAATTACTTTTATAATTAAATTCTGCTGTTAAAACAAATAGCGTGTTTTTAAGAAATAATATCTATCAAAAGATTGACACTCGTTTATGTCCAATATCAAAGTGATATTAATTACATTGACCACCATTAGATAAAATGGTAAAAATATATTCTATTTATACTTTAAAAGCATTCAATATTATAATTTAACCACATAAGATATTACGATGAAAAAAAGTTGTTTTTAATTAAAATATAGCGTGTTTTTACTATTCATTAAAATGTGAAAGTTATCGAAAAAATATCAAAACTTTATCTAATGTAAATTTTTATATCCTGATTCAAAAGAAGAATTTTATTTTGTAAAATTGAACATATAAACATGTCAAAAACTAGATTTAAAGTGGGTGCGCCATCAAAAGGCGGCAGAACTGCATTTTTTTAAAAATACTTATTTTACCCAAAAAATTTATTTTGTTCTTATACCATGTTCTAGAAAATGTGTAAGATGAATAATAATGTTATAAAATTCAAAATTTAGTTAATAATATTCATAACGGCTAGTTCATGACAATATTCTAATAATATATCTTTGTTTATTAAAACTTGGTATTGCATACAACACATGCTATCGAGGAAGGTCGTGATTGCGTGTAATGCAAGCCAAGTCAGGGATGCGTGTTGTGAAAAAATCCTTCGTTGTTTCGTATAACAGAATCCAACCATATTTCATTTATACATTGAATATATATATATATACTCAATGTTGCGTAGAATAACTATTATCAAAATTGTGTGTAACACGATCCAAGAATAGTGTTGCGTATACTGCAAGCTAATACGGTGTTGCGTATAGCGCAAGGTAATCTTGGTGTAGAATACAGCACAAGACATTAATGAAATTAAAAGAATATTTTTTCATAAAATCTCGGGGTGTTACAATGGTTGTGGGTGTTTCAGGCCAGTTTAATTCATTATATATATTTTTAAGTCTTTTTTTAGTTTGAATTATTTTGTTTGACATATATTCCATTTGGTTGGATTTATCTCATAATAGTTTAGTTCTATTTGTTTTGAATTAATTTAATTTATATATATTTTGTTTAATTGATTTTTGTTTAGTTAGATCCAGTTTCATTTTATTTCGACGATTATGGTTCATTCCTATCAGCTTCAACTAAATATAATTTATTATAGACCAATTTGGATTAATTCATATTGGTCTAATCCATTTTTTCAGATCTGTTTGAGTCTATTTAGGCCAAGTTAGTTTAATTTCATTTAATTCAATTTATATTTATTTGGTTATATTTTAGTTGTTTCAATTGTATTATTTACAATTAAATTTTTTTATGTGGCTTCCCCCTATTTTGTTAAATAAATAAAAAGATAATTTCGGTAATATTTGGATTTTTAATGAATAATTTATTGTTTGTAAATAAATAAGAGAAACAAAAAAGGAATGTTTTTAATTTATTAATATTAAAATATTATTTAAAATGTTATGATAAAAAATAATTATTTTCATTTTTTTAAATCATTTCATTATGGTTCATTTGGGGTTAATTTTTTTTAATTAAATTTATTTTAGGTAAATTTAGTTTGGGTTGTTTTGGGTTGTTTGTTCTAATTTGACATAATTTTTCTTAGCATAATTCTGGTCTATTCTAATTTGACTCATTTAGATTAATTATATTTGTCACGACCCCCTTCCATCAAAGATGCCCCTCCTGGGCTGGCAATGGTGAAAGGGAGATAATGACCCCCGAGTCCCGCCTCCAGTAGGCCCCGGGTTGGCGACTAGCACCAAGGGTATGAGTTTTCACAAATATGGGAGGCATTACCCTTTTTATTATTTTGGATCGGGAAATAGGAAAAGTCAACCACCAAAAAGGGAAAAGAACAGGTGTATATAAATAAACCCAAACCAAGCCCACATGCATGTTTAAACAATTTTTATAACAAGGTACAAGTACAAGGAAGCTCAAAAGTACAATGCCAAAGAAAACAAGAGAACAACAACTGCAACAACTCCAACTGCCCGACTAGTAGGGTCCCGCACGGCCCTGGTAGTCCTCCTGGAAACCTGAAAGTAAACGTAGGGTGAGCATACAAGTATACTCAGTAGGGAAACCTAATGCTCTCGTGCACAAGTGGGGAGACACCCTAAGGTCCCGTGAGAAAACAGAAGAACCAGAAACTAACAAGGAAAAACTATCCACCCAGCCTCACTGGTCACACTCACCAAGTAACACAAACAATTTTAGTATATATATAGAACAAAAGTATTGGGTACCCCGCACCATTTCCCACTTAATTAGATGCTGCTCTTCCTAACGGCAAACGTCCTGACGCTACCACACTCTTCCCGCCCGTACACACCTGGGCCAAACCACGCATCCCGCCCGCACACACCTGGGCCTCACAACCACGCATCCCGCCCGCACACACCTGGGCCTCACAACCACGCATCTCGCCCGCACACACCTGGGCCACAACCACTAACCCGCCCGCAGACACCTGGGCCTCATCCCGAAGGTTCTTGGGAACGGTAAGCCTGCCCGAAGAGTCTTGGGCTAAAGGTCGCGTCAAGCCATCACAGCCTCTGAGACCTACCCGAAGAGTCTTGGGTGTAAGGTCACCTCAAGCCATCATAGCCTATGGAAGAAGGAGCAGGAAGGAGCTAGTAACTAAGGGGGAACACCCTCTCCCATAAAATGGGAGTGTTCGGCACTAGGTGCTTGACATGGGTGTGGTGCGACAAAACACAAAGATACAATTATATATATACATATACCAAACACACAGCCCAACCTATGGCTTCTTAAAAATAGAAACTGAGCATGTGACTCGGCACTGCTACCACGAAGCATGCATCAACAACCAAACAATCATCCCCCAACCCCATTTAGGTTTTCATGTTTCACGCAATGGTTTAACAAATTATTACTACTGGGAAACTATCATCCAGACAAAACCTTTCACAAACATATCCCTGCCATCCACAACCAAGGTTAGGTAAAACGCAAGCAACCACATGCCATTTCATTTAAAAAAGATTATCACAACCATACAACATTCCATCATTCATTTATTTCAAAGTTCCACACATAAAACCCTTTCCCCACACAAAACATTTCCGCATTTGAAAACACCTTTTTACTTCAAAATACTTTTCATAATCAAAACACTTTTCATAAATAAAGGCATTTTCCACAACCAACCACTTCCCATTTCAACCCCATCGTTTACAAAACATTTCACACCTCCACGTTTCCACCATCAACCATTCCAATAAGATCACCACCCAAACGTCGCAGCCCCGCTGCTCACCCAAACCACAACAGCCCACAAAACACCCCCAACACATGCCACGTAACCAAGCCAACACCCACATGTTCATTATTCCATTTTGGTTCAACCGGGGTGATCACACAAGGGTTCTAGATTTTCATTTAAAAAGTCAACTTTACGTGATTAACCAATTTCCACATTTCATGAAGTTTCCATCCATAAGAAAATACAGAAGGAGAGGGCAACATTTAATTGCGTAAGAAAATTCCCCCAATGACTGTGATTTTCAGTAGGTAGAAGCTCATTCAATTCACAAATATAATATCACAGGATATAAAAAGTAAGGTAACAACAATCACTAACTTCCCAACCCCATTCTTTAACCAGTTATTATCTTTATTTAAAGGGTCAACCATTTATCATGAGAACAAAAGGATACCCGCGACACATGATACACAAATTAGAGAGACAAAGGTGAGATCCCTACCTCAAAAGGTCCCGATCACGTCGCTTCCGACGACGTCCTTCGGTGTCCTCCGCCTTCGCCAAACCCGACAAACGCCTCCTAGGATGGAAGCTGAAGAAGGATGGTCGGAAGGAAAGGTGACAAGTCCGGGATTAGAAGCTTCGTCTCGTCGCTACGATCCTGTGGCCGCTGACGGATCGTAATTCGGAGCTCGGACAAAGAAGTTAGAGGAGGAAGACTTCTTGATCATCCAAGAGTGTCGTCGTGCGAAGAAGAAGTGATTGGTCTGGAAATAATCCGCGACCCTTTCTTATATAGGCAACAAATAGGTAAAACAGTATGCAGCGTGTATTGATGAATACACGGTGTGACCGTACACCCGTTACGCGTTTTGACTGGTCAACACACGACACGTCACGCGGTTTCCACGCATTTTAATAATAACGTCAATTTTATTAATATGTGTGTTTCGTTGACCCGAGACATAACTCATAAAAAGGTATCTATCACTGGTCTTAAAATGACCGTCTTAATTACAGGATTACACTGCCGCTGACGGTTCGTCATTCCGACACCATATGAAGAAGTTATAGACTTTTTAAGTTTTGATCACCCAAAATAATAATATTATTATTATATTTATTTAAAAAAAAGGAGGATATATGTCTCTTTCCAATCAAAATTTTCAATTCACTCACTCCCAACACATTCACTTCCTATGTGCCTCGCATGGGATTATGATTATTTTGTTTATTTATTTATTTTCATTTATTATCTCATTTAATCTTTTTTATCTTATTCTTTTTTTTCTTTCTCTCTCCAATCTCCTCAAAATTTCATCACGCACCAAATAAAAGTGGTGCCTCATTGTTTTTCATTTATTATTATTTATTAAAATATTAATAGAATAATATATAAAATGTATAATTATAAAAGGGGAAAGTGGAATTAACGCATCCCCTCCCCATGCATTTCATTAGCATTCATTTTATTTCTTTTCATTTATCATTATTATAATTAATTATAAATTATGTAAAGATACATGGGGCCATGTGCCTCATCCTTATGCCCATAACATATCATTTATTATAGAAATTTTATTAAACATTATATAAAACATATAATTAACATCACCACAATATAGGGGTGGAAAGATACTTTTACGGTAACGCAATCACGCTGCAAGATTTGTGTGCCCCCATTTAATTCCAATTAATTTAAAAAGGTTTACTTTGTTAAATTAAAACCATTTAATTTAATTATCCCGATATATATACATATACATATATATATACATATTTACGTCATCGTTATTATTATTATCTTACATAATAATAACTCGCATTTAATATTATTAATGCACCACCTCGCTTTCTCTATGCGTCTTCATTTATTTATTTGCAATAAATACCATGACTCATTTCATCAATTTCTTATTATTATTAATATTATGAATAATATTAATAACACAACACCCATTTTTATTATTCAAATTTAATTTCAACAATTACTCAATAAAAAAACTGCATGTTTCATTTATCAACGTCTAATGGATCACACACCTTCCCACTTCACATCATTAATAATAACACCAATTAAATCATTTTATCATGATTATTCTTTTTAGTTTAATTAATCACACAATTTATGTCATCATCATTATTATTAACATATTTTTACGTTATCATCAGTATTAAAAAAATCATTATAACGCGCGTCGTGTTGACCACATCGATTTCAACAAAGGAATGGACCGGAGGGGTCCAGTCCATTACATTAGATACCTCTTAAAACATTCTCGTCCTCAAGAATTAAAAACCAACCAAGAAAAAGAATGGATCCAAACAACCACTCCGCAAGATACCTCTTAGGGCTCTTGTCATAACAAGAAACAACCAACAACTCTATGAGTTAGGAATTCCCTCTCCTATGTCAAGATACTATCCGCTTTAGGCGGCACTGACTCGCCTGCACGGGTTTAATCACATCCTCATTAATGCATCTTGATTAAGGATCAGGTTTTTCCTTTCCCATATATTAGGTTTTTTTCCAACTTACACTGCACCCAACAACGTACAACCCACACACTGCCCGAGCACATGGCTTGAGGAATTCCTTCTCCCATGTTGAGATATTATCCGCTTTAGGTGGCATTGACTCGCCTGCACGGGTTAAATCGCATCCACATTAATGTGTCTCGATTAGGGATTAGGTCTTCCCTTCCCCACATGATAGGGCTCTTCACGTACATTTAAAGAAAAGCGGGAAACAACATAGCATTATAGACTCATGAAAAACAAGGTCCAGGCCCAAAGCATGGGTGAGAATGAGTTTCAACAATTGAGTGTGATGCTCCTGGATTTAAACAAAACATAAATGAGGGAATTTAAGTAGAACATAAAACAACTCTCTCGATCTTTCGCCTTGCTGGGGTTGCCACTTCTGTTGCGTGAAATTGTCCGCATCCCACTCCTCTGCATTTTTGTTAACGTCCAAGTGCCATAGATGTTCCGTAAACAAAGAACGCCTAAGCCCAAGTAGTAAGGAAAAACTCAAACTTTTAATTATCATTTTATTTCAATTTCTTTCCCAGAACACCCAAATCAAGTAAAAAACAAACATGATGATGCATGTACCTTCCCTAGTGTCTGTACCCTGCAATCAATATAGTCTCACTTGGTCGTTCGGTAGGCTCAGAGTCCTTGCATCGGATCACGGGGGGCCCTAAAATCCCGTGTCCTAGCCGGTCTTCCCTGGCCTATGTCACGCACCAAGATTAACGAACACTATTGCCCTACAATCCCATGCAATCCTCATTGTGCCTAACTCGAGACTCCATCCTATCTCTCAACCATCAGCCTCTGATACCATTCTGTCACGACCCCCTTCCATCAAAGATGCCCCTCCTGGGCTGGCAATGGTGAAAGGGAGATAATGACCCCCGAGTCCCGCCTCCAGTAGGCCCCGTGTTGGCGACTAGCACCAAGGGTATGAGTTTTCACAAATATGGGAGGCATTACCCTTTTTATTATTTTGGATCGGGAAATAGGACAAGTCAACCACCAAAAAGGGAAAAGAACAAGTGTATATAAATAAACCCAAACCAAGCCCACATGCATGTTTAAACAATTTTTATAACAAGGTACAAGTACAAGGAAGCTCAAAAGTACAATGCCAAAGAAAACAAGAGAACAACAACTGCAACAACTCCAACTGCCCGACTAGTAGGGTCCCGCACGGCCCTGGTAGTCCTCCTGGAAACCTGAAAGTAAACGTAGGGTGAGCATACAAGTATACTCAGTAGGGAAACCTAAAGCTCTCGTGCACAAGTGGGGAGACACCCTAAGGTCCCGTGAGAAAACAGAAGAACCAGAAACTAACAAGGAAAAACTATCCACCCAGCCTCACTGGTCACACTCACCAAGTAACACAAACAAGTTTAGTATATATATAGAACAAAAGTATTGGGTACCCCGCACCATTTCCCACTTAATTAGTTGCTGCTCTTCCTAACGGCAAACGTCCTGACGCTACCACACTCTTCCCGCCCGCACACACCTAGGCCAAACCACGCATCCCGCCCGCACACACCTGGGCCTCACAACCACGCATCTCGCCCGCACACACCTTGGCCTCACAACCATGCATCTCGCCCGCACACACCTGGGCCACAACCACTAACCCGCCTGCAGACACCTGGGCCTCATCCCGAAGGTTCTTGGGAACGGTAAGCCTGCCCGAAGAGTCTTGGGATAAAGGTCACGTCAAGCCATCATAGCCTCCGAGACCTACCCGAAGAGTCTTGGGTGTAAGGTCACCTCAATCCATCATAGCCTATGGAAGAAGGAGCAGGAAGGAGCTAGTAACTAAGGGGGAACACCCTCTCCCATAAAATGGGAGTGTTCGGCACTAGGTGCTTGACATGGGTGTGGTGCGACAAAACACAAAGATACAATTATATATATACATATACCAAACACACAGCCCAACCTATGGCTTCTTAAAAAGAGAAATTGAGCATGTGCCTCGGCACTGCTACCACGAAGCATGCATCAACAACCAAACAATCATCCCCCAACCCCATTTAGGTTTTCATGTTTCATGTAATGGTTTAACAAATTATTACTATTGGGCAACTATCATCCAGACAAAACCTTTCACAAACATATCCCTGCCATCCACAACCAATGTTAGGTAAAATGCAATCAACCACATGCCATTTCATTTACAAAAGATTATCACAACCATACAACATTCCATCATTCATTTATTTCAAAGTTCCACACATAAAACTTTTTCCACACACAAAACATTTCCGCATTTGAAAACACCTTTTTACTTCAAAATACTTTTCATAATCAAAACAATTTTCATAAATAAAGGCATTTTCCACAACCAACCACTTCCCATTTCAACCCCATCGTTTACAAAACATTTCACACCTCCACGTTTCCGCCATCAACCATTCCAATAAGATCACCACCCAAACGTCGCAGCCCCGCTGCTCACCCAAACCACAACAGCCCACAAAACACCCCCAACACATGCCATGTAACCAAGCCAACACCCACATGTTCATTATTCCATTTTGGTTCAACTGGGGTGATCACACAGGGGTTCTAGATTTTCATTTAAAAAGTCAACTTTACGTGATTAAACAATTTCCACATTTCATGAAGTTTCCATCCATAAGAAAATACATAAGTAGAGGGAAACATTTAATTGCATAAGCAAAGGCCCCCAACGACTGTGATTTTCAATAGGTAGAAGCTCATTCAATTCATAAATATAATATCACAGGATATAAAAAGTAAGGTAACAACAATCACTAACTTCCCAACCCCATTCTTTAACCAGTTATTATCTTTATTTAAAGGTTCAACCGTTTTTCATGAGAACAAAAGGATACCCACCACACATGATACACAAATTAGAGAGACAAAGATGAGATCCCTACCTCAAAAGGTCCCGATCACGTCGCTTCCGACGACGTCCTTCGGTGTCCTCCGCCTTCACCAAACCCGACAAACGCCTCCTAGGATGGAAGCTGAAGAAGGATGACTAGAAGGAAAGGTGACAAGTCCGGGCTTAGAAGCTTCGTCTCGTCGCTACAATCCTGTGGCCGCTGACGGATCGTAATTCGGAGCTCAGACAAAGAAGTTAGAGGAGGAAGACTTCTTGATCATCCAAGAGTGTCGTCGTGCGAAAAGAAGCGATTGGTCTGGAAATAATCCGCGACCCTTTCTTATATAGGCAATGAATAGGTAAAACAGTATTTAGCGTGTATTGATGAATACATGGTGTGACCGTACACCCGTTACGCATTTTGACTGGTCAACACACGACACGTCACGCGGTTTCCACCCATTTTAATAATAACGTCAATTTTATTAATATGTGTGTTTCGTTGACCCGAGACATAACTCATAAAAAGGTATCTATCACTGGTCTTAAAATGACCGTCTTAATTACAGGATTACACTGCCGCTGACGGTTCGTCATTCCGACACCATATGAAGAAGTTATAGACTTTTTAAGTTTTGATCACCCAAAATAATAATATTATTATTATATTTATTTAAAAAAAAGGAGGATATATGTCTCTCTCCAATCAAAATTTTCAATTCACTCACGCCCAACACATTCACTTCCCATGCGCCTCACATGGGATTTTGATTATTTTGTTTATTTATTTATTTTCATTTATTATCTCATTTAATCTTTTTTATCTTATTCTTTTTTTTCTTTCTCTCTCCAATCTCCTTCTCAAAATTTCATCACGCACCAAATAAAAGTGGCACCTCATTATTTTTCATTTATTATTATTTATTAAACTATTAATAGAAGAATATATAAAATGTATAATTATAAAAGGGGAAAGTGGAATTAACGCATCCCCTCCCCATGCATTTCATTAGCATTCATTTTATTTCTTTTCATTTATCATTATTATAATTAATTATAAATTATGTAAAGATACATGGGGCCATGTGCCTCATCCTTATGCCCATAACATATCATTTATTATAGAAATTTTATTAAACATTATATAAAACATATAATTAACATCACCACAATATAGGGGTGGAAAGATACTTTTACGGTAACGCAATCACGCTGCAAGATTTGTGTGCCCCCATTTAATTCCAATTAATTTAAAAAGGTTTACTTTGTAAAATTAAAACCATTTAATTTAATTATCCCAATATATATACATATAGATATATATATATATATACATATTTACGTCATCGTTATTATTATTATCTTACACAATAATAACTCACATTTAATATTATTAATGCACCACCTCGCTTCCTCTATGCATCTTCATTTATTTGTTTGCAATAAATACCATGACTCATTTAATCAATTTCTTATTATTATTAATATTATGAATAATATTAATAACACAACACCCATTTTTATTATTCAAATTTAATTTCAACAATTACTCAATTAATAAAAAAAACTGCATGTTTCATTTATCAACGTCTAATGGATCACACACCTTCCCACTTCACATCATTAATAATAACACCAATTAAATCATTTTATCATGATTATTCTTTTTAGTTTAATTAATCACACAATTTATGTCATAATCATTATTATTAACATATTTTTACGTTATCATCAGTATTAAAAAAATCATTATAACGCGCGTCGTGTTGACCACATCGATTTCAACAAAGGAATGGACCGGAGGGGTCCGGTCCATTACAATATTTATTTAGGTTCTCCATGAATCAAATAATTTCTATTTATTTTATTTATATTAAATTTGGTTAATTTCAGTTAGGTACAATTTGGTTTTTACTATGTAGGTTTAGTTCAGTTCAGTGCGGTTTATTTTTTTTCTAGTTATACCATGATCGAGTCTGTTTGGGTAAATTTGGTTTAATTCAAAATAGTTCGGTTTCAATAATTTTATTGTATTTGGTCCAATTTTTCTTAGGTTTCTTCACTTTAGTTTGTTTTGGTTTAGTTTATCTTGGTTCAAGTCTAGTTGGTTTAACGTTGATTAGTTTAGATTGGTTGGATTTGGGTCTATTGGGTTTGGGTTGGTGTGTTTTGGTTCTGATGCATTCTTCATGGTTTGATTTGGTTTAGGTCAAGTCTATTTAGTTAAAAAAAATTGATTCAAAATGGGTTAATTTATTTTCATTTTTATTAATTTACTTATATTTGATTTGGTTTGAATGGTCATCATTTTATGTTTGAGGTTTGATTTAGTATAGTTTACTATATTTAGGTGAAGTCAATTTAGTTCAGGTTGATCTAGTTTTATTTCATTCATATCCATTTAAGTTTTTTTGTATTAGTTTATATTAGTTCATATTATTTAGTGGAAGTTTTATCGAGTTCATTTTTTTTATTTTTTTTATAAATTATTTTATTTCAGTTCAATTTAATTTGATTTAGTGTATTTTGATATGATTCAATTTTATTTAGTTTTTTAATTGTTTTACTTTGGTTTGATTTATTTTGTTTTAGTTTTTCACAGTTATGTTTTATTTAGTCTTACTCTATATATATTTATTCATTTTAGTTCCATTGAGTTAAATTTAATTTTGTTTGAGTTAAAATGATTTAATTTATTTGGTTTTACTTTAATTCATTTGGATTCAGTTTGGTTTAATTGGATTTTGTTTAGGTTAGTAAAATTATTTTTGATTTAAGTCAAAATAGGTATATTCATTTTAATTAAGTATTTCATAGTTTGAATCAATTCTCTTTACATTTATTTAGTTAGTTTCTATTTAAATTAATTTGGTTTGTTTTTATTTGGATCACTTTATGTGAATTTTTTCATATTGGTTTGGTTTTATTCAGGTCTAGTTGGGTCAATTTGGTTTATAATTGTTTATTTTAGTGTGGGTTGGATCCAATTATTATGGGTTAGGTTGGGTCAATTAAATTTATCTGATATTATTAGATTATTTATAATATATGGTTCCATTTGGTTTTGTTCAAGTTATATTAGGATAATTGTATAGTTATATTTGATTTAGTTTTAGTTATTTCATGTTAGTTAGTTTAATTCAATTTTTTCTATTATAAGCAGTTTAATTTTTCTCGGTTTTCACTAATGTTAGGTTATGTTATTTTAGTTATATACCGTTTAATTCATTTTTGTTTACATTTAATTGGTCTACTATGTTTTTATTTTGATTGATTATATCTAGTTTAGTATGGTTCAAATTTTATAGGTTTAGATTTATTGATTTTCATCTTCTTGGATGGTTGAATTTGTTTTGGGTTGGACCAGAGCACTTCATGATCATCTGAGTCATTTTAGTTTACATCAGTTCAGATTAGTTTTGTTTGGTAAAATATTTTTTCTATTATATCTAGTTTCATTTTGCTTTATTCATTTTATTTTAGTTACATTTAGTCACACTCTATTTTTGAAGGGGGGTTGAGCAGTACATCTTTGTTGGACACCCTCGGTTGGGGAAGAGAGGTTTGAGAAGGGGGTTTGAGTAGGACAACTTACCATGACACCCTAGGGCGGGGATCTTGATCCATTGGCCAAGGATCTATAGAATGAGAGGGAAAAGTTTTAGAAGATAATGAAAAGGTAGGAGGACAATATTTATATATATGTGATGTACTCCCTTCTTCTAGTAATTATATAATTGAAAATTTTTATATGTAGTAAATTTTGATATGTGGAGTCACCTACATTAATGGACTTTTCTTAAGTGGGTTTTGGATATATGACTACTTGGATATGTAGATCAGTTAGTCTGTAAATTCTTATTTGTAGTTCACTCAAACTTCAAGATATCATTAATTTAAAATCATGGATCATCTAGTTGGTCATCAACCATTATTAATCATTCATAACCAATTAAAAAAACCTTATAGAAATTATCAATCTTATAAAACACTTGAGCACACTTCCCAAAAACAATTACAATATATAAACACACCTTTGAGAATATCTCTAATAAATCCACTACATTCAAACATTAAACTTTAGTTCAGTCTTCATCCATGTGTATTTAGGAACTAATTTCAATAGTTTTATTTTTACTGTTTTATATGGATCTATTCCATTCAGTTCTAGTTATTTTAAATAATTTTATTCATTTTGATTTAGTTTAGATAAATTTGTTGTTATGTGATTGATTATGTTTCTATATTTTATTTTATTTTTTAATGGTTTAACTTGAATAATATTGAGATAGTTTAGTATAGTCTAAAGATGTTTATTTTGGATTGTTTTGAGAATGTTTGGTGTAGATAAGTTATTTAAAGTAATATTTGGTTTTTTTCAGGTTGTCTTG
Source organism: Viscum album (assembly GCA_963277665.1). Taxonomy (NCBI): domain Eukaryota; kingdom Viridiplantae; phylum Streptophyta; class Magnoliopsida; order Santalales; family Viscaceae; genus Viscum; species Viscum album. Next base: position 325,667,542 of record OY728132.1, read on the forward strand.
GTCGGATTTAGGTCATTTAATACCAGTTCAATTTTGTTATGTTAATTTTTATTCATTTCATTTCATTTTATTTCAATTCCCTTTAGTTTGGGTTTTGTTAAGTTGAGTTTTTTTTACTCAGTTCAGTAATTGTTAATTTGGTTGAGGTTATTTCTATTTGATTACATTTGGTGTGGGTTTTCTCAGGCCATCATTAATTCCGTATTTATTATCCTATTTATTATACTCAGATTCGGGGAATTAAAACTTGAGGGAATAAATACCTAAGTCATAGGACAAAATTAAACTATAAAAAACAATGTATAATAATTCTAGTCTTATCAGGAAGGGATAAAACATAAGATTTATAGGTCAATTCTCTAAGCAGAAAAAAAATAACTTACTTTAACTACTTTTTTGAAAGGGAATTGGTAAGATGATTGACCCTCATATTTTCATAAGATATAAAAAAATTATTGATTCTATGTAAATGAGTGTCGTGCTTGCTTTCTATCATGGCCCTACATTGTAGTCTTCCCCAAAGTGTGGATGTATGTCATAGCATCTTTTTTTTCATAATTATTCCTAAAAAATCAACAATACAAAAGTAATTATTAATGAAATCGTGGTAATTTTCATCTAAAAACTCAATTTTGATTAATACCTCAATCTTGGTAAACATCCAATGAGTGATAATTTCCCTATAATATTCTACGAGACAGTCTTCCATGACTAGTGCGGACTCTAAATCTATGCCAAATCTTGCATGCCATCCACTATACAATGCATGCTTATAGCCTCTCTAGCGCTCACATAATTCCGTAAGTCATGATAGCCTCATAGCCTCACCATCAGAAAAATAAAAATAAGCTACCACCAAAATATTAATTTATATAAATACAATAATAATATAATATTAAATCCAATGAATTTTTTACCCATATTTCTACCCAGGTGATATACATTACTTCTTTTGGCAGGTTTCTCTCGGAGATGGTTGATAATGATATCCGAGTATTTGAAAATCATTGCAAAAAAAACTTCTACATTCCCCTCCTATTTTTTCAATCATTTGGTTGTCTTCATTTTCCTCCACCATCAACTATGTGTGGTGGTTCCACACCCTATGCATGCATGTATTCCTGAAAAGCTTATCTCTAGATCCAACTGTTAATGAATAAACAAATATTATATTAATACATCTTATAATGAAAATAAATTTTTGTAAAATAAGTACTAGGGTACTATAAATATACATGAGGTAGTCTGATCAGTGGGTGTTACTGGATCCCCATGCACTGAAGGAACATAAACCTGTATAGATGGAGTGGGACTCAATGTATGCTTTGTTGTCTTAGAATGTGTTGTAGCAGTAGTTGGAGATGTAAGAATGTAGTATCCCGAGTAGAAGGAAGTAGAAGGAAAAAAATGGAATATATGGATTTGAAAATTCCTAATAAGGCTGAGGATTATGAATCATCACTGGATACAAAAAATGGAAGCAAGGTGGATCAATTGAAAATGGAGGTACAAACATGGGTGGCCTAAATATCTAGTGTGTCTATAATCAAACTAAGAGATCAAGATGTGGGGTAGATGGTATGTCAGAGGAATGGACAGGGTGTGATTGCACATGCCGACTGGAGTGCCTAGCTGAAGTACCACCCTCGCCTCAAATCTCCACCCAGAGCACTGGAACCACTAGGATGGTTGGTGTGACGAACCATGTTGGGATGTCATCTGACTCGACTCCCGACCCGGTCTATGACATGACCCGAAGGGCGTTCCCAATCCACACGGGCTGGAAACCAGTACCGAACATCATATATAAATCGAGTGGGAACGATTTCAGCCCAATAACTAGGATCAAACATATAAACTAATTAAAATGAGAAGGCAGCCAAAAACCATAGCTGAACATAAATAAACAAACATCTAATCCAGATACAATATGGAACTAAATAGACTGAATACTAAAACATGTAAATTGAAACTGAGAACAAACTAAAACTAAACCAAGGTACCGCTATCTCCATGTGACATCTTGGTCACCTCCAACCACAATACCAAACCATCTCCAACCATGACCACCTGAACCAGGATACCTAATAAAATGCTGAACGTGCAAAACAACTCGGGTCTACCTATAATGAGTGTTATTGGTAGGATGTGAGAAAACAGCTCAGTAGGCAAACACCACAGATTCCAAGTGTTTCTTTTCCCAAAAGAGCCCATTAACACTAGTTTGAAATACAATTATAAAAATACATTTTTTCACATTTTATTAAATAACCACAACTTTACCCTTTCAAAGGTTAACACAAGCCACCATCCATTTTTCAAGAAAACTATTATTATATAACATAACCCAACCCAAACAATACTAATAACAATTTTAATGGAACAAATTAAATTTGAAAGCAATTTAAAAGAATTAAATATTATAGACAAATCACAATCTTTTAAAATCACCAACCCAACCTACCATATACCGACAACATATGTAATATAATCATTGAGTACTAGCCACATGAACTCCCCTAGGCACTAGCTAGATGTGGGCCCCAAGTTCATCATATCTCAGTGGGAAAGTAACCATAATAATATCGATTCTCATGCATGAGCCACTATTAGGGAACAAACCCATAACCTAGTGGTCCCCAACATCATCATCATCATCATCATCGTTTAGTTAGTGTTGTCATCGTCAAACATGCTTTGTGAAATAGGGTCCAAACCCCACAGGATCACTAGCCTACTTGTACATGTCCGCCCACATAGATACTCGGGATTCCCTTTTTGTGATAAATAAAATTTCACACATCACATGTTACCATATACACCGTATATCAACCCAACTGAGCATTTCATTTCATAAGCCATTGCTTTCACATCACAAATCGATTATTGATAACTTATGAACACAAAAAAATTTAAAAATCACTTCTAAAACACTTAGGAACACCACTACCCAAGAATATTTTAAAGAAGCCTTTCCACATTTTAGGAAAAACATGAAACTCTAATAACATTCCAAATGGTACTTTATGCTTACAAACTCAAATACATTTATCAAAACATTTACAAACCATTTCAAAAACCATCTTAAAATGTGCAATTCCAAATGGCCCCTCAAGAAAAACATTTTCCAAAACACACACACCAAAAGCAAACCAGGCATACCCCACATGGAATTCCATTTTAAACCAAATTTAGGAAATCAGTATTTCAAGGAACACCCAAAAACCATTTCCACAAAACCCACCATTTTCTTTAAAACCACATCCAAACATCCACATTATTTAATGAACATAAAACAATCCAATTGTAACCACAAAACCATTTTTAAAACATTTTAACACATTTAACAAGATAAATCATTACCAAACCATACACACCAAATATAGAACACAAACAATAAACAACTATCCCAACATAATCAAGGCTAAAATTTTCATTAAACCCCCAATTTAACTTTAAATGACAATGACATTTTAACAATAACTCTATGTGAAATAAACCTAGGTATTTCAAAAAAATCCCTTTGAAAACCTATTTTTAGTAAATTATAACAACATGAAATCATCATTCAAATCAATACATATATATATTATAGGTTTGAAAGATATTTTATAATTAAATTAAAAAACACAAGTTCTCATGGAGTGTTTTGAAATGGAAAAAAGTTTGAAACTCCTACCTCAACCATGTGCGGATGTGATGAAACTTAAAGGGAGGAATGATCTAAGACCCATGAACCATTATCACTCACTATATCCAAATAAAAAACAAACCATAAATAAAACCTAGACATTAGGGTTTGTCCATGGAATAAAACCCCAAAATTAAACCCTAGAACAAAGATAGGAAGGGAAAGAGAGAAGATTTAATGGAGGAAACATGAAGAATCACCAAAATTTATTGATAAATCTCCCCAAAATCTCCCCAAATAAAAGAGGGAAGGAGGTGGAGTCTCCTCTGGTCAATGAACAACATATAAGGATTCGTTTTGGAGGTGGAATCACGCAAATCAGAGCTCCATGTCAAAAGTTATAACGCCCATAAGTGGCTGCACGGTTTGTCAAACCATGTGAAACTCGTGTGAGGACTGCTGGAAACTTCTTTAACTTTTAATGGTTAGGTTGAATAGTTTTTCCAGGCCGTTCTCAAACCATGCAACCCCAAAAATTGGCTAAAAACCTTAAAATTTCACCCCAAACACTAGAGAAGTTCACCCAATCATCCCTAAATGTTTTAAAAACAAAGTAGTGGCATTGGGGGTGTCACAAACTCCCCAACATGCAACTTATCTCAATACCAAAAAGAATGACTAATTATAGGTACAAAAGGAAACCCAAATCCATAAAAACATAAAGAATTTTGTTGGGAACTCAACCAATACCTCAACTAAAATATCCAACATTGATAAAAGAATAAAATAAATGAGTATTTGTGGTTGGGGTGTGAAAATTCTACCCACCACAGACACTTTCATCCCCCATAAAGTCACCCAACTGAAAATCAACCAAAGCCCAAGTCCATTACCAAAAAAACCAAGGGAAAACCACAAAACCCGTGATAACTATTCACTCCACAAGTCAAACCTGACCAATCAAGAAGAAACCACAACGCATGAATGAGGACGAGGTGGAGAACACGAGAGGGTCCTCCCCACCATAAGGATTCAACTTATACGAACAACATTTAAACCCCAAACAACACCCACACTACTACTAGGAACAAGAGATTTCAACATTTAAAATTTTTGTACAACTCACATGGCTTGGAAACATGGTTTACCAAATCATGCGCCAATTGTGTGAGGACTACTAGATGAAAGGGGCACTCCGCACAGTTTCAAAACCCGACGCCAACAGTTCCAAAACCTCTGCCTAAAAAAGAGACAAATTCATACAGTGATAGACCTACCACATGGTCATGCAATGGTGATGTAGTTGGTTTTTTCCACCTTGTTGGGGTCGCACAGTTTTGACTATCCGTGCGGTAAATATGCTTCATCTGAAAAATCCCCCGAATCTCTAAAAACCAAAAAACTCGACTGAGATCAAACCTGAAATTCCATATACAAGTTGGAAACTACCACCACTAGAACAGGGAACCTCCCAAACAAACTGAACCCACAATAAACAAGTTCTATAAAAATATAGCATCTCCAAACAAGCAGTTCCAAAAGTTAAAACCAAAACTGGCCAATGCAAAGAGAAGACACACTCAATGGAGAATGAAAACATTCAAAGTCCACATTCCGATAGACTCAACTGTTTGGGTTAAAAGAGATCTAGTTCATCAAACCATTACTAAAAAAGGTTAATATAAAAAATCAGGGCAACAAGAAAATTGATATGTTAAAATTTTCCATCCCATCATAGAGAAAAAAACTAGGATGGGTTTCACATCCCCCCTGTCACTATTGACCGTGCATGAGCTACACCCCAAGACCTGTGGTTGGGGTTCTGATGGCTGAAGAATCTCTTTTCTCACAGTCAGGAAGCACATCCTCTGAGAAAGACTTCATTTTCAAAAAACACCCCCAACATAACTTCTCCAAATGAACCCAATGTCCACAGTAGCGGAAAGTCTTCAAATGAATACGACAAGACGACTTTGAGTGACCAAACTCTCCGCACTAGAAATATAAAAGCAAATGGTCTGACAAACTGAAAGTCAAATCTAACATAGAATGCTTTTCATAAACCAGTTTCCCTGGAACACCCCACTCACCAAATGGGGAACCTTCACGAGAACCAACAACCATTGGCTACACCCCAAAAACTAGCTTATCCATGAATGACTCATCCACCAACCTCTCAAAATAGGTTTCACCATATGAGAGCACTTTATCCATAATTTCATAATTAATAACCGAAACAAAGAGAGGGACCTTCATCTGATCCTCTAATGCTACTTCCAATGAGAATGAAACCATCTTTCTAAAAATTTCAATATAGGACTTTACAAATCACTGGCTCTACCAAACATCCTTCGCCTCTTCCACCTTCCCCCGATTCACCTCCTCCAGTATGAATCATTGGTTGAAAGTGGCCTTAAACACATCCCATGACATCTCACCTTCCTTATACGATGGGGAAACCAACCCCCACTAGTCTAAGGTTGGACCCTCAAACAACCGTTGAACTGCACATACTCTAATAGCATTGGGAGTTCCCAATGACTTAAAGACACGCTCAACTTCCTCAATCCACTCCACTACCTCAAGAAAACCTTGATCACCACAGAAAATAGAAAAAAAATGTGAAGGAAAATGAATCAGGCATGACTCATTAGGAACATTGGGGACCATTCTAGGTGGAATTTTCTAAACAACACGAAATCACATACCAAATCAAATATCAAAATGAGGCACAAACAAAGAGGAACACCTCAAACCAAATCCAAATGGCTCAGAAGCCAAGTAAAAACATACACCACCATAATATCCTTTTTCAAAAACCATCATTTTCCTTTTAAAACTCAAAACTGATTTCTTCTAAGGAAAATTCCCGAATTCAAAAAACACATTTTTCAAGAAAAAAACAAATTTACAAAATCATTTTCTCAATGAAATCCATTTAGGAAAACCATGCTAATCCTTTAATTCCAAAACCCAACCCATTGTATCCCTTGAATCATTACATGTACATCCATCCATTACCATCCTCATGTGCCAACACACACTTCTCACACATACCCACACACATGTCGACATCCATAAGAAATACTAAGGTCCACATTCCATTAACATTCTCAAACCCAAAACACCCTCAATGGTTGAAACCCCACTTTATCAATTTAAAACCATTTTATAGAAAACACATCCATTTCTAAATCCATTTTTGTTTCAAAATCCAATTTCATTATCAACATACACTCACACCAACTGAAAACAAAATTAAACCCAACCCCAAATGGACCATCGGAATGATGGAATAATACCTATGCCTAGCCCGATAACATGGTGGTGATCCATGCCCGAAGAAAGGCATAACACTAGGAGGGAATTGAACTGGGAACTTGAAATTCACATGGGTCACCACACCACTTAAGGCCACAACATTACCTGACTCACCTCCATTATCATCCCTCAATTCGAAAACAACACAAGACAACAGACTCAATCCTAGACTACCCCTGTTGACTAAAGGTTCAAAACGATCAAGGGTTCATGGCTCCCTTCCCAAAACTACCTCCCAAGTCCCAACAACCCTAGTATCCTTCAACATGACACCTCAAATATCAATAACCTACCTCTGATACCATTTTCTCATGAACCATGCTGGATTTCCATCTTACCCGACTCCCGACCCGGTCTGCAACATGACTCAAAGGGCGTTCCTAATCCCCAAGGACTGGAAACCTATACCGAGCATCATATATAAATCGAGTGGGAAGGATTTCAGCCCAATAACCAGGATAAAATAAATAAAGTAATCAAAATGATCACACAACAATAAATCATAGTTGAATATAAATAAATAAAAATCTATTCCAGATACAATATGCAACAAAGGATAATGCAGACTAAATCAAGAAAAATGAAACTAAGAACAAATTAAAACTAGACCAAGCTATTTATATATCCATGCAACATCTTGGTCACCTCCAACCACAAGACCAAACCTGCTCCAACCATGAGCACCTGAACTAGGATACCTGAAAAAATGTTGAACCTACAAAACAACTTGGGTCTACTGACACTCAGTGGTATAGGTAGGGTGTGAGTTAATAGCTCAGTAGGAAAACACCACAGATTACAAGTGTTTCCTTTCCCAAAACAGTACATTAACACTAGTTTGAAATATAATTATACAAATATATTTTTTCACATTTTATTACACAACCACAAATTTATCATTTAAAAGGCTAACACATGCTGTCATCAATTTTTCAATAAAACTATCATTTTATAACAAAACCCAACCCAAACAATACTAGTAACAATTTTCAATGGAATAAAATCAAATGGAAAACAATTTAAAAAAAATTCAACATTAAATAAAAATCACTCACTTTTAAAATTACCAACCCAACCTACCATATGTCGATGGGAGGTGAAATATAATCATTGAGCACTAGTCAGAAGAATACCCTTGGCACTAGCTAGTTGTGGGCCCCTAGTACCTCATATCTCGGTCTAAGAGTAACCATAACAATATCTCTTCTCGTGCCCGAGCCACAAGTAGGGAACATACCCATAAACTAGTGGTCCCCAACATCACCATAATCATCATCATCATAGTTTTGTTAGTGTTGTCATCATCAAACTTGCTATGTGAAATAGGGGCCAAACCTCATGGGATCACTACCATACTAGTACATGTCTGCCCACATAGATATCTGGGCTTCCCTTTTTGTGCTCAATCAAATTTCACACATCACATGTTTCCACATACACCATATATTAACCAAACCAAGTATCTAATTTCATAATTCACCACTTTCACATCACAAACCCATTCTTGATAATTTATTCACACCAAAACAATTAAAAATCACTTCTATAACCATAAGGAACACCACTTCCCCAACAATTTTCTAAGCAAGCCTTTCCACATTTTAGTAAAAACATGAAACTATAATAACATGCCAAATGATCCTTTATCCTTACAAACCCAAATACATTTATCAAAAAATTTACCAACAACTACTAAAACAATCTTAAAATGTGCAATGCCAAATGGCCCCTCAAGCCAAAATTTTTCCAAAACACACACACCAAAAGCCAAACAGGCATACCCCCTTGGGATTCCATTTTAAACCAAATTTAGGAAATAATTATCTCAATGAAAACCCAAATAACATTTCCACAAAACCCACCATTTTCTTTAAAACCACATCTAACCATACACATTATTTAAGGATCATAAAACAATCTAATTGTAACCATAAAACCCTTTTTACAACATTTGAACACATTTAACAAGATAAATCATTACCAAAACATAAACAAAAAATCAAGAACATGATTTATAAACAAACATCCCGCCATAATAAAGGATAAAAATTCCATAAAACCCCCCAATTTAACTTTAAATAACATTGACATTTTAAACAGTAACCCTAGGTGCAATAAACCTGGGTATTTCACACAAATCCCTTTGAAAACCTATTTTTAGTAAATTATAACAACACAAAATCATCATTTTAATAAATCCATAGATATATTATATGTAAAAAATATATTTTAAAATTATATTAAAACACACAAGGTCTCATAGAGTGTTCTGAAAAGGAAAAAGTTGGAAACACCAACCTCAACCATGTATGGATGCGATGAAACTTAAAGGGATGAGATATTTAAGCCCCACAGACCATTAACACACCCTATATCCAAAGAAAAATGACCCAAAAATAATCCCTAGACCTTAGAGTTTGTCTATAGAAAAAAAACCACCAAAAAAACCCTAACACAAAGATTGGAAGGGAAAGAGATGAGATTTAATGAAGGAAACATGAAGAGTAACCAACCTTTCTTGATAAATCTCCCCAAAATCTCCCTAAATATAATATGGAAGGAGGGGGAGGATCCTATGGTTGATGAAAAATAGATAAAGATTAATTTTGGAGGTGGAATCACCCAAATATGATCTCCATGAAAAAAGTTATAAATTTCGTAAGTGGCTGCACAGTTTGGATGCACGGTTTGTCAAACCGTGCGCAAAGCATGTGAGGGCTACAGAAAACTTATTTAAATTTGAATGGTTAGGTTTCACAGTTTTTCTAGGCCATTCTCAAACTGTGAAACCCCAAAAAATTTCTAAAAAACCCCCAAATTATACCCCAAAAACTAGGGAAGTTCACTCAATGATCCCTAAATGTTTTGAATACAAAGTAGTGTCATTGTGGGTGTCACAAATTCCTTAACATGAAGCTTTTTTCCAATACCAACGAGAAAAACTAATCATAGGTATAAAAGGAAATCCAAAACCACAAAAACACAAGGAATTTTGTTGGGAACTCAACCCGAAGCACATTAAAAGATCCAACACTGAGAAAAGAATAAAATAAGGGAGTACCTGTGGTTAGGGTGTGTCTGTTGGTGAATAACTGGAACCTTGGTGGTGGATCCTGATTAAAAGTTAAAAATATAATTAACCCCATGACATTATATTTCATTGATATATATTTTTGAAATGAAATACTTACAACATAAAGTGGAGGAGGGACACATATCTCACTCATAGGGAGATTGTTCTCTGTCTTATTTTTTCTTTGTTTCTCCTGAGTTTTTTTCATTTACTATATTTAAAAAAATAGAATTAATTAGAAATCCATAACTAATGTGAAACCAAAAAAATTAAGATGCAACATGACGTAATTAAAGAATACCACTTATCAAAAAAATACAAGACATAAAGTGATATAAAAAAAGACATTTAATATCTAGTGGGAATAATATAAAAACATTATACATGTCATAGAAAAAACAATATGTTCAAATTAGCATGTTTATAATGGGTATGATATAGTTCTCTTCTATTTCCAATATGATCCAATTCTATTTTTTCTTGGTTATTTGGTTCATTCTAGTCAATTTATTAGATTATTTGTCTATTTTTATTTGTATTAGGTTATTTGGTTCTTTTTTTTAATTGATTTGGTCATTTCTATATTTTTATCTGACATAGGTGAGTTGGTTTTTATTTTGGGTTGGGTCATTTTTTCATTTTTTTTTGTTATGTAATTATTTTTAATTGGTTTTGATTTTCATATCAATTAGTTTAACATTTCCAATTCAATTCATATATTTTTTGTTACAATATAACTATTTCAGTTTTGTTTGGTCTGGTAGGTTAGAATACAGTTCAATTCATTATTAGAAAATGAATCTCAAAGAAAACTACAACCTGTAAATATTGAAAATTCACAAGAAGGTCTAGTTAGATTAAAAATATTTATAATAAATAGTATATAAATTTGTATAGAAACAACCTCAATAACCCAATTTTAGATAAACCAAAAGAACTGACAACAAAGATGGATGATTCTAAATATTTTCCACTATAACATCAGGTTTACAATAAAATCTGAAAATGGAAGTATTAGAGTCTTATTAAGTATTAAATGGATCGTTTCCAATAAGAGAATAGATGGTTTCAATTCCATCATCACCATTATAAAAAATATGTCCTGGGATTACTTCAATAATGACACCAAATCCATGTCGTATATGATCTCTAGCATTAAAAACTTGTTTCATCATTGATGCCAATACATATGGTTCATCGGTAGCAAGAGTATGAGTAATGTAAAAAACTCAAAATCCAAAATCATCAATAAATGTTACATGCCTCATCATCAAATTGAACCAATGTCATTTCATCAAACTGAATCAACCATGAGAATAATAGTCCAATATTAGTATTTTCTCAATGACTCCGTAATAAGATAAAATTTCAAGTCGAGGTCTACTATATAATACACTGGCATAATATTCTATTTTGTTTATTACCATAACACTATTGTGTTGTGTTCTCATGTTCTTTTCTTGTTTTTTGATAATTATTCTATACCCACTGATCACAATTTATATGAATTCATGAACCACGGAATAAGGAACAAAAGCCAAATCTCTCATTTCCTCAAAGACAGAGCCAACAAGAAAACTCAATACCTGAAATATGAATAAATATTAAACTTAATTAAATATTGATTTTATTAATTTATTTTAGTAATATTTATACCTTCAATTTCAACTTTTCAATGAAATGTCTCTCTCCTTCTCAATAATAAATAACTATGACATCTATTTATCCTTTGTTTATGTTCCATGCCAAAAAAATTGTAATAGTTTAACATATATGTAAAATTAAAAGAGTTGAAATAAAATATACATGTTCAATTTACTTACTTGATTTATTCCTCAAATAAATCGCAGTTAAACAAAACTGTGTGATGTGCCATCTCCTTCTCTTCAATGCTTAATATCATCAATGAATATGATCTGATAATTCACCCTATTTGGGGAAGTCATGAAAAAATGGGTTCAATTTTCTCATACTAGTATTCTTCATTTACAATTGGTATATTCTATCTTATAGTCAAATCATACAAATATATTGAACTAAAATCCATACATTCTTGATCCAAGTAACCTTTGATGATAGAACCTTCAGGATGATTTTTGTTCAGCACATGAGACATCAATTTGAGCATGTTTCTTTCAGTTGGATACTTTCAATGCAAAGAAATATTTCCTTTGAGAATTATTTTTTTTGAATATGGAAAATAGATATGGTATGCATGTCACAATTATAGAGTAAATATTTTCTATAACTTGCACAAAATTAATGGTGCCTCTACCAACATTTTTGTCAAGAAATACTTTGAAAACTTCTTAGTAAAAATATCTCTAAAGAAATGGAACATTTGAATAACTGTCACCCTTATATTATCAGAGAGAAGATGACAGATTACTATTGTAATCAACTCATGCATAATGATGTGATAATCATGAGTCTTCAATGATTTCATCTTCAACTCTATTCTGTTGACTTGTTTCAATATGTTTCTTGAATATACATCAGAAAAATTAATAGTCTATTATACTTCAACAAATTTATTTTTATATATAGGTATCATTACATAATAATCATATATAACATTCCATTTATTTTCACTAATACACATAGGATGAAATTCTAGTCTAAGTCCCCAATCCACTAAGTCATGTTAAGATCATAAATCATCTTTTTTATTTCCCTTGACATTTAGAATAATTGAAATCAACATTTAAAATATATTATTTTCAATGTTCATTACCTCTAATAAATTATGTAAAAAATTGGTTGACCAACAATAAAACTCAAAGAATATACTCGTCATATTTTAATTGTAATAGGTTTTTTGTGGAAACATTCTTCCTCCTTCTAAATTTCATCTGACCCTTCCCAGTTGGAAAACTTAAATCATGTAATTAATTAAGCACATTAGTTATAGGAATACACAGAGGTGTATTTTCAGTCTCCCTATTATTGTAAAATATTTAAAAATTATTCCTATATGGATGGTCCATTAGGAAGAACTATAGATTTCCCATAAAGCTGAAACTATGAAGATACTTTAGTCTTATTGTAACATCCCAACCCAGATGCCACGAAACTGGTGCTCTAAGATGATGGGTTACAAGGCCTTATGCATGCCTCCCTATACACCAGAGGCTGCCAATTAGAAGTGAGGACTTAGGATGTGATAGTGGTGAGACTATGCCCTCATATTAGAGTAAGAAACAGCGGGAAAAAACTAAGTATCATACGAAGAAAAAAGTAAACAGAGTGTGGAAGTAGTAAACACTGAAATAGAACAATTTTTAATAATAAAATGTTGTAAAATCTTGAAAATATATGAAATACAATACAACACTGGTCACTTACTAGGTTAGCCATAAAGATACAAGAATAAGAGAAACAGAATGTAAAAGTATAGGGCTCTGCTACTAACACTGAGCCATACCACATACCTAGCCTCTAGACACTATCTAACTATGCCAACCTATTCAGAAGAACCACTTGAGCAGATATTATTGATCATTCAACACAAGGCCTCATCCCAATCCACCATGCAACTTGTGATTAACCTAAAAAGAATACATAAGGTCTACACATACACCGTGGTGCACGTGTAGGTGGGAGAAATAATCTTAGTAGGCCACCCTGATAATAAAATTATAAATGTGCTTCTATAAGTGTATGAAAAATAAGAGTTCTCAACCTCACTAAGATACTACAAAATTAAGTAAATCAAATGTGAAACCAAAGTCGAACCTAAGGTCTGTAATCCCTATAAACTGGGAAACTGCCACCATGGATGTCCATAACTATATGCGTACACATGTATAGTCCCATACCTAGATATATATATATATATATATAAATATATATATACCTATATATATGTGAATATTAATTGGAATGTGAATAAAATAACATGAAACCACATTAGTAGTCGATCCTTTGTCCATAATCCCAGTCAACTGGACATCCTTTGCAATGGAATTGAGTTGTACCTCATGCCACTCAAGTTGTGTACCATTAAGTCTATCTCTGGGACCATAATCCCAATCGACATATACATGCTTTATCCAATTCTATAAAATTATCTGATCAAGCTACGTCACCATAGGGGGGATACTCATCCAACACCTAGGTTCACACACACTCTACTCCAATCACAAAAACAAGTATACCATATACCAACAACATCATAACCATAATCCACAAATGTAACTAGTTGTAAAACATGGAGCATTAGCCCATGAATCCAATGACGAATCAGAACATAATGTCTAATAATCCCAACCACTAGGTCACATGTCATAAAAAAAGAGAATGAGCCCATGAATCCAACTGAGATTCAGAATGCAATTTTTGGCAATCCCAATCCATAGATTCGTAATGGATCCGAAAGAGAGTAATCATTATGATCATATAAAATCCATACTATGAGCCTATCCAAGGAATTCCTATATATTTAATCCAATTATTTCTCAAGGCTTAGAAATCATGAACCCATCGAGCTCATCCAAGGCATTCCTACAACATGAATCCATGTATCACTCAGGGTATACAAATTATCATACCACTGAGCTCGTCTAACACATTCCTCCAATTAGAATCCAAGTATTTCTTGAGTTATATAAACAACTCCAATAGATCCCATACAAGGCATTACTCAACGGATCCATGGTTTTCTCAGCATTTAAGTATAGTCTCCATAAGCATGACCACTACATCCATGGATCACTCACAACTTATCATAATACTCTCTTTCAGTCTGTCCATGGAATTCAAATCTGAATCCATGGTTCACCAAATGTATACGATATAATAATAATATGATCTCATTCATGTTATTTTATCAAATGTCATGGTTCTCCAATTTCTATTTACCCTTTTAATCATTTTATATTTAATTTAAACATTTCATTAGGTGTGTAAGGGTCAAAACCCAAAAGCATCAAGTTTCAACAGTTGGATACCAAGAAGCACCTTTGGTCATCCCAACAAGGTATATATCACAATATATATATAACTAGGCTCAATATTCATGTCCTAGGTAATACTTTTGGGTATCAATAAACTATCAGAACTAACATGGCTTAGAATCTGGATCTATGGGAAGCATGTTTGGGCATCCCAACAAGGAAAAAAGATCATAAGAAGAACATTTGGAATCCAAGAGAATGAATGAAGCCCCACATCAAGATCAAAAGTCACTAACCATGAAACACCTTTTGTAACATCATCGTATCATTAATAAACATGTGAAGTATAAACAAAGGAGTGAGGGTGGCCTGAACGCCTAACCCAACACTACAACCACAACCCTATATCCTTACCAGTTCGACACGGGTTCTAGGTGCACCTGAACACCATCTCAACCCAGACTCGATGAAATAGCACATGCTCAATCAAACAATAGGAACCCACTAGGTCCCTCAAGTCAAAAACTTAGAGGCATCCTACTCAGGATCCTCTAGGTAAACACAAGTGAATGAATCTGACTTGGGATCATTAGTAAAAAAGGAAAAGGAGAAATCCTACATGGGATCCTCGAATGATACACCACAGAGACATCCTAGAACAAGGATCCTCTAAATTATGAACAAGTGATGTATCCTATAGGGGACTCCCTAGATCTGAATATAAGATAAGGAATCCTTTAGGGGATGCTTAGAAGAAATAGGTCACATGTTCTCATAGGCCAGAAGGGAACATCTCACAAGGGGAATGTCCTCAAAATCCAAACATCATGGGAGATATCTCATAGCTCATATCAGATCACAAAGGTATCAACTAGGTTGTTCTAAATACGAAACCTATCTTCATGACAAGTCTCACTCCCAGGAGACAACTGAAGTTAACAACTAGAGGAAGAACCTCTCTATTTAGATATAATCTCTAAAACACCCATTATAAGTCCACATATCGCTCCACTGGTTTCACCATCATGATCTACAGGGAAAACTACTCAGAAAGGACTAATCTCAGGTCCAAAACTGACATAGCAGAAAAAAAAAACATGAAAAAACCTTAGAGGGTTACAAGGGGTAGTACACGACATATCCCCATGGGCACATGGTGTGTACTCCCACTGCCCCACCTAGGTGTGTACCTCCATCAGCTTGGGAGTGTACAAGCCCCAGGTACACAGTGTATGAAACGGGTACACGACGTGTACCTACCATGGGGTACATGCCCGTGTCCCTCAACTGGACTAGTTAGATACTTGGTTAGGCTGTGTATTCTTACATGGAACTCTACCCTACACGGGTTATGGCCATGTATGCTACACGGCTGTGTACCCCTACACAGGTAGACATGCCCGGGTACTCAGCCACATTGCCAAGTACCAATACACAGCATGTATACCCCATACATAGTGTGTAATATGCAAAACTTCATCTTCCCCAAATGGGAGAAACACACAACGTGTTCCATGAATAACTTGTCATGTAACATAGTTTCCCCATACGAGAAACCATCAGATCACCTGATTCACCCATTTTCACCCCCAAATCAACAGATCGGGCCTCAATATGCCACAATAAAAATATATAAGACTATAAAAACATGGAACAACCAATTTATATGTGATCTATGGTGAAAATTTAAATGGTCCTACCTTCAGGCAGAAACCGCTAAAGCTTTACTTGATTTCACCATAGGCCAACTAAATACATCGTGGGATTCGCAATGGTGCCTCTCTTCCCTTACCTATATCTATCTTTATCCCTATACCTTTTATCCCTAAGTTTAGAGACATAGGAGGAGAATCACATGTGGCATGTGTGAGAAGGAGGAGGAAAGAAAATAAAAGAGAAAAGAAGGAAAACAAAAAAGAAAAAGAAAACGAAGGAAAGGGGGCTCGGGCCGGACCCAACGACCAACTCAAGTTTATGCCTCACCTAGGATAAAATCTCCAATATAGACTCAAAAGATAAGAAAAAATCTCAATATGATGGTCTGTTCAAATTTTATGTCTGAACAAACCTACACGAATAAATTAATATTTAATTATTAATTATTAATTATTAATTATTACACCAAAATATGAATGGATCAGATTTCTACCAACCTCCTTTTGTAGGGTAAACACCCTATTCTGGGACAAATAGAGTGGTCATAAAAATTATTTGAGATCATATTTTAGGGGAAAAGGACCATTTTACCCCTTTATAGCATCCTAAAGAAAAAATTCAAATTTTTTCTCGAAACTACAGTCCAGAGAGACATGGGTTATTATAAACTCCCCACCATAAACCTTCTCATCCTTAAGAAGATAGATGAAAGGACCAGTAGCCATGAAACCATCCCGAGCATTTGTACAACCATGCTATCGTGATTGTCCAATGACCAGTATCGTAGCACCAACCACTGCCTTTTACATGGAATATATTTAACTATGACCGATCTAGTACTCCCCACTATAGGAATAACCTTATCATCATCTCAAAACAAACACTGATCCTAATGGAACATGAAAAAACCACTAAATCCACTTAAAAGGTTAACTGAAAATGAGATTCCCCACCCTCAAATGGCCAAAGGTGCACTCCCCACAATATGGATTACCAAACACCACTTCTAGAGAGAAACATCTAGGGGTACCTTTCTTTAATAGGAAAGAACTTTTAGAAATGAAAAATATCTTATTTTTGGGATGAAACTCTCTCAACAGACTCAAGATGAAATAAGATAGAGAATGATCATCTCTAACAGTAGTATACTAAGAATCCACTAAGGGCCTATATAGATCCCACTGATCTACACTCATCGTCCTATCAAAACCTAACCCATATTCACCCATGGTTCAACCGTCTTATGGTACCAAACATTTCATGATGTCACCTATACTACGGAGGAATATTATAGGACAACTTCTGATACTTAACACCATATAAATAATTGAAACATTGTACCTTGGCTTGCACTTGACCACTCACTAATTTAGATTCAAGTGAACCCCCCCCCCCATCCATCAGGTATCTTTACCACTCGACTTGTACTCAAGAAAATTTTCCATGATAAGGCTAAGGTGACTTTGCTACATAGAACATCGGTTTCATTAATCCTGAAGCTCCCTTGGAACTCCTCTTCAAAATCCAACACCATAACTGTGCCATGATTTATTTCCATGACCACCCATCAACCAGCGTTGTTCCAATCACAAGCATCAACCCTCACTATTAATACATTAGAAAAAATTGAAAAACACTAGTCAATTAGGCTAGGTACCCAAATAATCATGCTCGTCGAATCCAGTCCTAACAAACAACCATCTAAGGTACTTTGTCAAAATATGAATGTATCGTCATTACTATAATGAAAACTCAATAACCTATCATGCCACGATCTCAAGAGGGGCATAAAACCAAGCTCACTTCCAAAAAGGCATTAGAAATCATGGGCCAACCTCTCATATCGGTTACCCTAGAAAAAAATAGATGTCGACCTACACGGGTCTGAGTCAAACTAGGGGTCTCTAGGTCTCCCACCTAGACCTATAGAAAAATCCTCACAACTGGGTCATAATTTCCAACCACCTAACCCAATATATCCAACCTCTTAAAAGTAGGTAAAGATCACAACAACCTACAAAGGTCAAAACTGAAAACATTTCCTAAAAGGGCCCTGATCCTCTCCAAGAATCATCATAAGGAACTTCTCCCTAGAGGTCATAAGAAATGCAGACGAGAAACTAAACTGACATTTACAGGGTATCTGTATACAGAAATACCCCTAAAGGTATAGTTCAAAAGAATATTCTTGTTATCTATCGGCATCGTACTCAGAAATCCAACTAGATAACCAAAAACCTGAAGAACATTACCCAAAAAAGGGTGACAAAAAAGGGCATCACATGCCATATTGACCAAGTAGGTCACTGCACCTCTTGTGTGCAAGGAATAAGTCATCAGCCTCAAATAAAAACACCTCAATGAAGATCCACATAACCCACTATCAGAGTGAAATATATGTGTAAGCAGGACCAAAGGCCTTAGTAGTCAGTAAAATCACACAATATCAGGCCTAGTTGGTCAAATATAATGCATGTGATACCTATTTACTATTTCGGCCAAGATTTAAAATCCATCCCTAGCCTCTTGTCAATGGCTAAGAACCAGATATCCATAGTAAATTTGAATATACACAAAAAAAATTCATTACTCAAGGTGAAATAATATACAATTATAAGACCATAATTCAGAACAAAAATACCAAACCCCTGAAAAATAGGACTTCTTACCAAAACAAGTGGTTTCAACGCACTAGGCCATTATCCATCACAATTTTCAACACATTCGTAATACTCTTTTCAGGCATATCCTAAATAGTAAATACCAAGAAAATAAATCACCTTTGATACCACTTTGTAGCATCCCAACCCAGATGACACTAAACCAGTTCTCTAAGCCGGTGGGTTACAAGGCCTCATGTACACCTCCTCATACGCCACAGGCTTCCGAATAGCAGCAAGGTCCTAAGGTGTGATAGTGGGGAGACAATACCCTCATATTATAGTAAGAAATATATTAAAAATACTAGGTATCATATATATCGGAAAGTCAATAGAGTGTGTAAGTAGTAAACACCGAAATAGAACATGTTGTAATGATAATATTTTGTAAAATATTGAATAGCTATGCAATAAAATAAAACACTGGTCACCCACTGGGTTGACCATATAGATATAAGTATAAGAGAAACTCAAAGTAAAAGTACAGGGCTTTACTACTAACTTCGATCCATACCATGTACCTAGCCTCTAGACATTGTCGAACTATAGTAGCTTGATCAAAATAACCACTCAAGAAACTCGACTCAATCATGAAACAGTAGGCCTCAACCCTATCCACCATGAAACTCATTCTCAAGCTAAAAATAAGACATAAGTTCTAAACAGACACCAAGGTGCATGCGTAGGGGTGAGAAAGAATCTCAGCAGGACACCCCGACAAGCAACCTATAAATATGCTACTATAAGTGTATGCCAAAGAACAGTGCTCAGCCTTCCTGAGACACTACAAAAGGAACTAAACCAAACGTCAAACCCCAGTCAAACCGAGGGTCCATAATCCTTGTCAATTGGGAAAGTGCCACCATGGATTTGGTGTCCTACTGAGTCTTTTATTTACACCCTACTTAGGCATTTTTTATGTGCTTTTATATTTCATGACTAGAGATCCGATAAAGGGAAATGGCCCTATGGTGGACGGTTGAGCGGTGGAGCATAGAGCTGGAGTATAATGGGATAGACACCAAAGTACCTCATAGATGTTTTTTTATTTACTTTATTTGTATTTTCCTATTGGTTACACTCTGGGCAGGATTACCAATTTTGGATCTACCTTTATATGTATGTCATTATTCAGTTTCTACATTTTAATTTAATTATTTATTCATTGTTTTGTTATTGTTCGTTATTTTCTTACTTGATTACATGATATGGAATGTATAGTCTCCCCACTATTGGATTTAGACCCTTTCTACTAGAAGGTACCCTATTGAATGTGAGGTGGCACACATAATGTCTTGTGACCTTCCAGATTAGGCTTGGTGGTTCAGGTCAAGATGTTACAAAATGGTAATAGAAGATCAGGATTCATTAACTTGTTCTTATTTTTTCCTTGGGTTGAAATACGATGGACTAAATATTGGATAGATGGGACTCATGTAGGTGAATGATATCAGTGCCTATCCAGAACTGTACAGTGGACCTATCTGTTTCCATATATGGAAAATTATGTTTTTTTGTTATTGTTCATTAAATTCATCTTGAGTGATCCACATAATGATGATATATGATTTATGGGATTTTGGTTGTGTTCCTGCATCATGACTAGGAAGGTAGGATCACATTCCATATATATATATAACTTTTGTTATTCTATATAAATGTTTATTAACTAAATTCCTTTTTAATTATTTGTTTGGGATAGTTTCCTTATGTGGTATATTTATCGACATACTGTGTGATATATCTTTATTGGATTTAATTAGTTCAGCTAAGTATGTTGTGGTGTCTGTATATATATGATTATTGAGACTAATGTGCATTGATAGAGAAAAATGTTAGTGCTAGAAGGGTTATGCCTTGGGTTAATGGTATAATCTTAGGAGAACCTTGTGTGAACCCATAGACTGGTTAATAGAAACCTTTTTTGATCCCATAGATTGATCAGGGTTTATCATAAAGACTATGTTTCTTTTATGAAGTGTTTCATTCACATTATATAAGATGCTACCTTGACATAGTTTATGGGACTACTAGGGAAGTAAGATAGAATACTCTTGCAAGGGAGGTTTTTTCTACATTACCACTGGGTGTGTAGGAGAATGTAGTTGGGATTGCTCTTATACATATTATGTGGTTAGGGAAATAGGGTTGCTTCATTCAAAAGCCTTTCACTAATTGTATGAACTAGGTATAGAAATCCAGATCTATGGTTAAACATGTCATGACTTTCTATTATAGAATTCTCTATCCTACCAGGGCATGAGAGGCCCTTATGATAATGATTAATGGATTGAAATAATTGGTAGAATCTATAAAATAATAGAGACTCTATAGGATTGGAAGTTAAAGATGAGATAAAGCTCAAGTCGGGTGTAGAGGCAGTTTATACCCCCATAACGTACGACAGCAACAATGAAAAAGGATCTCAAGGTACAACAAGATTACTTAGAGATGTTTCATGCTCTAAAGTTCTATCGACCTTACCTATTTGGAGAAATATTTATTTTCTACATGAACCAAAATACCCTTTTCTATATCTTCACAGAGAGGGACTTGAATCTTAGAGAGATGTCTTGGGTTGAGTACTTGTAGATGTTTAAATTTAAAATTGTGTATTAACTTGAGAAAGGTAATATTTTTTCAGATTCTATATTGGTTACCTTTCCCTAGTTCATACACTAATTAATTACTCATATATTGGTGAGAATCATGGAACACATCATGAAAGCCTCAATGGTGTATGAATGAGGGAAAGGTGAATCCACGGTTAGGTCACCAATATATGAGGAATTAAATAAATCTAACACCACAGATTGTAGGTCCCTTTGAGGTCACCAAAAAATTGGGGACAGTGGCATGCCATTTGGACCTTCCTCTCTGTTAGTGAGGCTTTCATGATGTGTTCCATGATTATCTGCTTTGTAGGTACTTGCCTGATCTTGTTCATGTCATAGACTATGAGGATGTTGAGTTAGGACCAAATTCATCATTTTGGGAGCATCTAATATAATCCATAAAGTTCTATGAGGGAATATGGTACAAATAGTCTTAATTTGGTGGGGTCATGGATGGATATAGGTGGAGATATGGAAGCATGAGTTTGATGTTTGAGCTCTATGGCCTGAGTTGTTCAAGTAATACCACTAGAGATACTTATCAAGGATGAGAATTCGATATAGGGGGCGAATTATAATATCATAAATCTTAAAGACAATAAAACCCTATTATGTAGAAAAATTATTGATATTTTTTATGTGAAAATGTCGTTTTTAAATAATCATAAGTTAATAGATGTTATAGATGGTTTTGTGTGAGGGTAAAATACCACTTAGTACCTTGGAATATTCTATGGAATATTTTTCGAGTTAGGTGCTAAAATACATGGAATTCAGAGGCCCATAGAGACTCAATATGTATAGAAGAAAAATATTGAATATATTATAATATGTTCATGATATTTTTACTAAAATAATGTAATATATCTAAAATGGTGTATTGCATGAGAAATATGAGACCACCGTTAGGTCTAGGATGAGGGGTAGGAATGATATAATATTTTTATACCTCTGGCGTTTGGTAATGTTACATGTAAGGATGACTTATTTAATATTTTTATTTATATATTTATTAAAATAATTTTATATCTCTCAAACAGTGTGTCGTATAATAAATATGATACCACCATTAGGTTTTGACTAAGGGGTTTACCCTAGGTGCGACATAATATTCATGTGTATTGGACATTTGGTTAGATCACGCATGAAGATATCTTAATTGATAATTTTATTATATTATTTTTCAAAAATAATTAAATTTCTCTCTAACAGTGCATCGTATGAGAAATATGAGACCGTCCTTAGGTTAGGGATGCAGGATTAACCCTAGGAAGGACATAACTTTTACGTGTATTGGGTGTTTGAGTAGATCTATCATTAGGTTTTGTTATTTAATATTTCTGATAAATTATTATTATTAATTTAAATCTTAAAAAAATTATATACATGTTTCTTCACCCAAAATGTCGAATCCCCCATTTTTCACACCATTAATTTCTAAAATAGCATAATCATCACTGTTTTCATTTGTTTCAATTGTAATACATTAAATTAGATAAATTAATGATCTATTCAATAATATTTTATTAAATCGGGGATTTAATCGGATGTTTTAATTGAGGGTTTGAATTACTGTGATTTGAGGTTTAAAATAGTTAAACCATTTTTTGTCTAGTGTTGGATGATTTTTCTAGTTTGGATAACCCCAGATATCTTCTAAGAATTATTAGTGAAGTTATGATGATTTTCTTGTGGTGCGTGGTTGGGATTCCTACTCCTCCCTACCTCATCGAACCTCTCACTCGGACTCCCCTATGTGTGGTATTTGGGTTTTTATTATTTCCCTTCTATTATTTTTTATTTATTCCTTCAATATTTTGATAAGGATAAAAGAATAAGAAGAATGAAAAATGGTATAATTTAAATTAAAATAATTTAAACCTAAATTGTATAGAAATAATAACCAATCAATTATTAAAAGATAATTTTTTCTTTAAGACATGAAAATCAACTCGAATGTTCATGGATAATTTATTTAAATTATCAAGCATTAATTATTCTAGATTATAAAGGATGATTGTTAAATAAATTGTGAAAATATGACTGTGTAAAATTATTAAATGATTATTTTAATGATTTTTTGAAGGATAATTTATCAAAATTATCAAAGTATAAAACATTTAATTATCATGGGTAATCTATTGAAATTATTAAATGATAATTTCTATATTATCAAATGATAATTTATAAAATAAAAATTATCAAAGTATAATCTAATATTTTTATCGACAGATAATTTATAGAAGTGATAGATGATAATTACGTTAAAGTATCAAAGAATAATTATTAAAAATTATCAAATGATAATTGTAAGTTGATCAAATTATAAATTATTAGAAATTATCAAAATATAATTATAAAACGATAATTTATAAGAAATTATAAAAATATAATTATAAAAGGATAATTTATATGGAATTATTAAACTATAATTGTAAAAGAATAAATTATTAAAATTATCAAAAGATAATTATAAAAGGATTCTTTATGATAAATTATAAAAAGATAATTATAAAAGGATAATTTATGATAAATTATCAAAAGATATTTATAAAAGGATAATTTATCAGAAATTATCAAAATATAATTATTCTTGTGGAGAATATTGTGATCGCATGTGTTGACATAAATGATAATTTGAAAATTATTTATGAGATAAAATATCATTGCATTTGATATTTTAATGATATTTTGGTAATTATCCCTAAGAGATAAAGTATTATCGCATGTGATATTTTATTTCTTTTTAAAATAAAATAGTTGGTTTTGGTTTTAAGGAACCATGGTGAATCTCGAGTGTTGACATGTCAGCAACTATGATAATAAGGCATGCAAGGAGGTGTTCTTGATTGTTGAGGTTTCCACTCCATATTTCATACCACACGTAGTGGTTTATTCTTACCGTTGATGTTGATGACTTTGAGGTGGGAGGTTCAATACCTGTATGGGACTTTTATATTTATGATGTTACCATGTTGTGATGTTATGATGGACTAACTTATGCTTATTTTGAGATGCATGTGGGTGTGTGAGTAGTCATGGGAGTACTTGTTTATTTTTGGTTGTCCTGACATTGATCTTGGTGTGACTTGTTGTTCCTTGCTAAAACATGTTCTTTTTTTATGTTACATAACCTATATAATTATGTTGTGGGTACCATGATTCCCTAGTGGATCCTTGATTTCTAGTGTTTGAGGTTACTATTTCACGTATATTTAGTATAAGGAACCACCTATGTGAGAGGAACTGAATGGTCTGATGAGAACTAGGTAGTATATCCATTTTATCTTGTTAAGGAGATGTTATGGATAAATGATTTCTCATATGTTTCACCAATTTTTTTCATCAGAAATATGTGGTTTTCCAGGCTCGATGGTTTTATTATGTGTGGTTCAATGTCTTTGGACAATTAATAAAGTCATGCTTACCACTTTTTTATCCCTAACATAAACTCTCAAAGGTACCCACATCCATAACTAAGTATGGACCTACTTTACAAATGTAGGTGGTTCTTTGGGTTTTTAGACCCAATGAAAATTTGGAACTCATATTGGTCTATATGATGGAAGGCTGGGCTCATCATTCCCTTTTGGGGGGGAATTTTTGCCTACTCCGAGACTCTATTATAGATTTAATATATGTTTAAGAATCTCTTCCTAATCCTAATATGAAACTGGTTACCCTAACAAATGATCATAGGTTAAATCCTTTCATATGAAAAGGGGGGTCTTATTATTGAATCCATCTCTATGTATTTGAGGTTCTTCATCCATTTCCTATTGGTGGGTAGCTACTTATATGTTGAATTTTTATAACCAAGTACTCTAAAGTTTGTTGTTATCTAGGGAGGTGATTAATATTTAGAGGATGGGATTAATCTATTATAATTCATCCTACATATCCTTTTTTATAACAAGAATCAAAACTCATGTAGTTTGTTAAACCCATACAGTTTAACATCATATGGAAAGGAAATATATGGGGGTATTAGGGAACTAGATATTTGAGCTCGGACTTCGAGGAGGCATCCAACGTATCATGGGTATAATAGGATTCAAAGTTCTCAAAGTTCAATCACACCCTTAGAAATGTCCCTGAGATAGATACCCATATATGGGGGAGTTATACCATTCCAGAAATCAGGGCTTGCGCATTGAGGTTTCCCTGGATGATAGAGATTCATGATACAGATGACATGATCATTTCAACTCCCTAAGCCTACATGGTCCATGATCAATATAGGAAACAAGGAATAGAAATTAATCAGTCTCATTGCATATAGATTTATGGATTATGTGTTGAGATGGCCCATTGGATTCTTAACATAGATTTAGAGCCTTAGAAATCCATCCTATATATCCTAGTTATGGAAGGAATCAGAGTTATCATAGTTCAATTGACATCTCAATTTGTTGGTGGATGCGGAAGGATGATCAACCTATGGAAGAGATTGGGTATCGATGGTTTGAATGTCAGAGACATGTTAGGGCTTACACTGAGGTGGATGCCTTTTTTATCTTGGGTCTTTCGGAAGGTGTCCTATGTATCATGGCTATAGTAGGAATCAAAGTTCTCATAGTTCTGTTTGGTTGGGGCTTACACTCTGAGGTTTCCCTTAATATGGAGTACATATCATATTATGCCACAAATTGGGGATTACACACTAAGGTTTCCCTTGTATGTGGGACATATCATATTATACCACTGATTGGAGCTTAAACACTAAGGTTTCCCAGTATTAGTATAGGATTATTATGTGAATGAAAAGATCATTGAAACTCCCTAATCCCACATGAGCTATGCTCAGGGTGAGAAACAAGGGATAGAAAGTAATAATTCTCACTAATTGTAAATGTGGGAATTATGTAATGGTAAAACCCTTTTGAATGTTGAATATGGAGCTTAGGTATTAGGAAGGCATCCTACATATCTTGATTATTGTAGGAATCAAATCCATAATAGTTTAGTTTATTTCGGTCTTATACACTCATTCCTCCCTTTTATGCCCACTGGATAAGGTTATCATGACATGAGATGTCTTCTTAACATGGCTTGGTTATTTGCCTAATATATTTGGTTTTCTTCCTAGAATGTCTGTTTTTCTACCTGATATATCCTAGTTATAATCACATGATCTAGGTTTACATTTCTGTAGGATGTCGTAAGACCTGGTCGAGGATGTATGGCGCCAATCGCATGATCAGAGAAGACATGTATGGGGAGTGAAACATGTCTTAGATGACATGTATGGAGGACATCAAATGATCCAGTTTGACTTGTACAGAGGACATTTCATGATCTAGATGAATTTTTATGAGGTCATCGCATGACTTGGATGGCATGTCATGGTGTTGTCATGAGATCTTGGTGGCGATCTTGGCGGGATTCGTGAGACTCATGTGGCATGTCCAAAGGGCATCATGCAACTTGGATGACATGATTGGAGGGTTCCATGTGATCTATATGGAAGTCCCATAGGCTCTGCTAATCCTAGATGATATGCACTGGTGTCACCACATAACTTGGGTGACATGTCTAGAGGACATTGCAAGATCTGGGTGGAAAGATTGGTGGTATTCTTGAGACTTGTGTGACATTCTAGGAAGACATCGTGGGACTTAATTGACATGTCCAAAGGATGTCTCTTGATCTAAATGGTATGTACAGGGCTGTTGCATGAATTTAGTGACATGCACCGGTGCTATCACATGATCTGAATGAGTCGGGAAAAGATAATGAGGATCAGCGAATCTATATTCATGTAAGTATCTCATATTTATTCTTTATTCCATTTTTTATTGTATATGTTCCTTATATTTGTTTAGGGTTAACTTGTTTGTTTAACAAAGGTTGGGTATTTTGTATTTGGCATGAGTGTTGTTGAATACAACCACTCTCCCCATTAGTGATACATCACATGACTAACAAGGGGTCATGTTGCAATGCAAGAGCATTATCACAACCAACCCTTATGTTTGTATTTAGAGGTAATGGTGGATCACAAGTTCACCTGTACATGTTTGTGTCCCTTCGCATGATGAGGGTGACATATTAGTGGGCTTTTGCGCGACTAGGAGGACAGGTCTCCAGGGCTTCCACGATGTCTTCCAAACCATATGGGTGTATCAAAAGATGTTTATGATCGTGAAAGGCTCCCATATTTTGGATATTTTTCTCCTTATTTTTGAAGGATTTCTCACTAGATTTGTAGCTTTCCACTTATTGACATGTTTCTTGATATATAGGAACTCATATGGAATCCATCACATGATCAATGATTTTCTAGGATACATTTTCTAGAAAATGAGACTTTATCAAAGGGGCTTCATAGGATCTTCCAGTAGTTTATGCATTTTACATGACCATTCGGATGACCTTCTGATGTTCATGTGATTATGTGTCCTTTGGAGGGTTATGTGATCTGCGAGTTCTGTCCAAATTCTTCTTCCTTTGATTTTGAGATAAAATAATACCTATATTTATGTATTTATTTCTCTTGGATCAATCAATGATCATTTATTAGGTTCTAATAAATTCCTCCACTTAGGAGTGACATATACGGGGATTAAGGATTTATTATAATTAAATGAAATTCCCACCAGATTCTTTGGTGCTACGTCTAATTGGTGTCTTGGGAAACACTTGGTCTTTCAAGAAGCATTTGGTATTCTACAAAATTCCCAATAAATAGGTTATTAGAGGGTATTTAATTCACCATCTATTCAACTATAAGAGCTCTTACTATCTACCTTCATCATGTGACCCTTTCACAAGACCTTCCAGTAATAACTGATCACATGATCCGTCTGCAAGACCATTTGATGAGAATTATTTTGCAAGGCTTAATTTTCCTAATTATAGATTGAACTAACCGTGAATCCATTTTTAGTAATTGGTTGAACATTTTTATATGTGTATGTATGGTTTTATTTTAAGGTTTTGTTGGATATGATGGATTGATCGCATGATCCTTTGACTATTATGCGAATCACGTGACCATGTTTAGGTCTCATGATCGTGAGTGACTTTACTAGTTTTGTGATCATGTGATGTATTGCAGATTATGTGTTCTGTGACATCATCATGAGCTAGTAGATTAGTGAGGAATTTATGTTATTAGATAATCCCTTTGATGATTCATGCAAGTTCATAACGATTCCATAATTTATGCCTTTATTTTGACAATATTTTGTTCTCATCTATTTGAAATATACCACATAATTTTATTCAGATGGATTTCAGATCTCATCATTGTTTCCACAAGGCTTCATGGAAAGAGGATAAGGCAGTGATAGATCACCAGGATTCTATAATAGTAAGTTTGTATATTGCTTTCTTCCATTTTTTGGGTCATTTTAGATGAGTCTAGTAGAGCTAATGAGGGAGAAATATGGGAAATCCCCTTTATATTTTTTACCCCTTTATGGGTTTGGTCTTACTAATGAAACTCCAATTAAATTGTCATGGTAATAATTTATACCCACCTATTAGATTCAGAAAACCCATAACTCCTTCTGAGAAAACATCTCTCACACGGGATATTTTGATGATGAGGTAGAGCATGAAGATTAGCATATAATGATGTAAATTATAATATAAATTTATGGGAATAATCATGAATCTGATTCGTATGTTCATATGTACCACTTGATAACATAGAATTACACCTCCAAATAGATGTTTGGGAGGGTTCCCAATTGGGAATTTTGATCAAAGGGTAGCTTTAAAATGGATTGGGAATAGATCTTTTATGTGAAAGACATCTATTTTGGGTTTACAAATGATTTGAAGAAAATTGGGATGTATGAAGATGTCTAGATTTTTCAAACATTTTACTATTGCAACAATGGTATGATGATGGGCATGTTTAGTCATTGGAGTCCAGACACGAACACCTTCCACCTCATGTATGGTGAGTTGGGAAACATCCAATGTGATGTTGAGAAGATATGTGGTGCTCTCATAATGGGTGGGACGTATGATGAGTTCTTTCCTCAATAATATATGTGGTATGACACAGAGAGGACTCATCCCCTCTCTTGAGAGATGATCGGTTTGGACGAAAAAGGACCTTATAAAGAAGCCACTTCTCGAGGCGGATATCTCGTTCAAGATGTGGGAGATATACTTCATCAAGAAAGTTTTTTATGAGCCAAAATCTAAGAATCCAAAGGCATATCTTATAAATGACTCTCGTAGTGTGGTGGGTACTTATTTTTCTATGGTTGAAAAAGGGAAATTTAAAGAATGGGGTGAGAAGTTGTCCCCATTGTTTATTGGGATATTCAAGTGGTTGGTTTCCTTTCCATGTACCTAAGTGGGTACTTACTTTTGATGAAGGAAAAAGGTAGTGTTAGGATTTCCACTTTCATTATGGTGATATCCATGGAAAGGGGGAAGCATCTCAGGAAATCTATCCCTATGGTGGACAAACTTTATATCCTTATGCATCATATTTTTAGAGTAGAATTACCCCATGGGATCTTAGGCCCCTTTCTAGTGTTATGGGGTTGGATGGGGGATCATCTAGATGTTTATGAATATCTAAACATCAAGGGATTCCCTAATGTTCATTTTAGACCTCACTTGTAGTGTATTGGTGGGGTAAGACCTATTACACTGAAGGATTGTTAGGTTGGTACTTTTATGATCCTTTATGACCATTTATAATTTTGGCCCTAGTTATAATGTCAATGGGTAATATTCCTTATAATGGTGAGTCAAGTCTTGAAGATCTGGCCTATACAATGTCACTTCATGGGGGCATCATTTCCCCCCACATTGATGGGAACCATTTATGTGAATGGTACACACCCTTCTGGTTTAGTTGTCAATTCCTATGTGTCTAGTAAATATGTCCTCACCACATTCATGTCTGATCAGAGGAGATTCTGATGGTGGGTCTCCAGTTTTGGTTGATGTTCAATAGGGAGGAGACTCGGGCTAAGATGTACCTTCCTCCCCATGATGAAAAAAAGGTTTATCTTGAAACTATGCTGATGTTTGGATTCGCTCATATCCCAATGGGAAATTATCAAAATTGTTAAGTGATTATTACCAATTACCACTAGCTATCGTGGAAAATATGAGGCCTTGTAATAAACTCGCTATGAGAGGACCAATAGTTTCAGAAGCACCCCGCAAGGAAGTTAGGCATTTCTCATTAGCTTTACTACTAGTAAAATGTCAACAGATGCATCCATAATGTGTGCAGTGCTAGAGGGTGAATCGTCATCAATGTTATTACTTCTTTTTTCATCTCAAAAGTTACTAGATTTCATAATGTTGAACTCATAAGCTTGGATATGGGGCATCCTACACCAATCAGAGTTAACTTTGGAGGGTTTTTTTTCCTGTCACCACCCCTCAGGGTATCACTTTCAAAGACCAACATAATGAGTTCAGGGAATTATTCTAATACCTTGAAGTAATTCTAGAAATCATCAAGGGTTAGGTTTTCTATTTGCGTCCAGTTCACTAAATGGTGGTTCGGAGAACATTGAAAATTTTCATGGATAATCATATATATCCCAATGTAAGGGCATCAGTAAGGCTGAATGTATTGTTATGTTTAAGGGGTCGTGGTTCCATTGAAACTGTATAAACGTCCTTTTTATTTTTTTGATACAGTGGGATGATATAGAATACCATCCAATCCTACCATCCCCTATATATCCCCCCTAGGTACAGCTATTGGAGATGAATTTGGCAATGACTAGGGAACATATGATGAGGGATCCCTAGGTCAACTAGCTCAGATGAGGGTGGTGATTTCCATTTCTGGAGAAATGAATTCAGCATCTGACTCCCCTAGAGATCCTACTCCAAAAGGGAAAGGAAAAAAAGGAAGTGCTATGAATTTTCAAATTCCTCTTATTCAAAATCTCTAAGTAAATGTGGAATTTCACTCTTCTATTGTTTTAGATTATTCCAATACCACATTTTAATTTGCCTAAAATGTGTAGGTCTCCACTGATCCTGCTTAGAGGATCATGTATCCACTCTTGAGGATGTGGGTGAGCATTAAGTTGCTGTAGAAGACTCTTCACTATCGAGCCCTACCCATAAAAAAGTAGAGATGGATGAGGTGCAAAGTTAGTCATGCTCATTTCCTACAGCATATATACCAGTGGTCATGCAATTTGATTTGGTTTGGGAGAATTCAATTTTAGAGGATACTAATATAGGTAGTTATTATTCTACTAAGTTATCCTTAAAGGAGGCGGGTTTTGGAGAATGTAAATACTTCTTCAAAAACTAGACACATTGTTTACTTTGTTTCATATCGCCTAACATAATATTATTTCTTGCAGCCCTCAAGGGTGGTGAGTGAATCACATCATTGGGGAAATCACAAAAAAGTACCACAATGCTACTCATCGAAAGAGGGTACCTCCGCTTCACCCGAGGATAGGGTTGGGGAAATGGATGTCACTAGTGATGCAACCAAGGAAGGTATGTTTCTAACATCTATTATATCCATTGATTACTTAGTGATATCATATCATTTATACTTTGGGAGAAAACCCTTGTTCCCCTTATTGTAATGTATTCTCTCCCAATATTGGGGGTACCAGTCCCTACTCCCTTGGGGGTTCTTCTAAATGGGTCGACTAATGTAGAGGCAGGATCCCTTCCTACATTGTTGAAGACCGTGAGAATGACTCTTTATCTTAGCGATATATTCCTATAATATATCATCATTCCCAATATGGTTTTAGATCAAGGCTTTGGGTATGCATCATTTTATGAGTTGATATGTCAAGAAATTTATAGGGGGATATGGACCCTAGTGTTGGAGACCCCTCTAGAAGGGCTAAAAGAATAGATGGCTCACCATAAATTTATTTTCACCACCATTGGTTATGAGGGATTTTACTATACCCCACTTAATTCCCAAGTGAAGGAGTTGGTATCTCTGATAGATAAGAATAGGGCCCTTGAGTAAAGGGTAGTAGTCCTTGAGTCTTCCTCTTCGGTGAAGGAAAGGTGGGATGAAGCCTTAAATGAAGCTTTTCGGTGTGCGGTGGAGTTGGAAACTCACTAGGATGTGATCAGTACTGGGAAGATTGAAATTGAACATCTTCAATACATGATTGGATGTCTTTAAGTAGAACCATCCCAGTCTCAACATGCCTTTCATATATCAAAGAAAACATTACTAGAGAAATAGGGACTCATCAACATGGTAGAGAGGTCCAGGATTGATGTCGTTCATTAGGAGGAGTTTCAATAGATTGTGAATGCATAGACTGAATCTATTGGTCAATTATGCCAATCTATAACCTCCCTAAAGAAGAGTCTTGTAATACTTAAGGGATAATTTTAGTACATTCTATGATGGAATTGTAATTTTTCAACTTTTCTTTGTCTTGTATATTCATGGGAGAGACTCTGATATGTGGATATTCCTCCTCTTGTATGGTATTAATGAATGGGTATACTGAACTTTATATGTGATTTTCTAGTTTTCATTAATTCTTGATGTGCATGAAATTTTGTTGATATGAAGTTTCATGAATCATCAACGATATCCATCCTTTGTATAACATCAAGTAAACCTGAATTCCTATATTTGAATGTCTGAATTATAACAGATTCTTCTTGGGAAATTATCATGAATGACCATTGACATGAGATTCCTTATTAACATATCTTCTCCATCTATCATGATATTACTTTATTCATGGAAGGATAATTTTTGTAGAATATATGTCTTGGAGGGAGAGTTCTCTATCTTCTACCAAAACTAATAGGCTTGGTGAGCGTAGCTTTATTTTTTCCATGGCCATATGGTGACCTCACAAGCTTTGAATATTTTCCATTCTTTCATACTAAATCATTGTTGTGTTTTAGTTTAGGGTCATTTATCTTAGAACTTCTATCACTTCAGTTTTAGGGTCACCTAAATTAGACCTTCTATCACTGTATTTTAGGATCTTTTAGCTCGAACCTTCTGTCATTGTAGTTTTGGGTCTTTTAGCTTGGACCTTCTATCACTCTAGTTTATGGTCCATTATCTCAGACCATTTTTTTAGTTTAGGGTATTTTAGATTATAACTTATATTTTCTTAGTTTTGGTTATTTTATCTTAGACCTTATATTTTTGTATTTTAGGTTTTTTAACATTGGACCTTCTATTATTGTAGTTTAGGGTATTTCAGTTTGGACCTTTTGTTTCTATATTTTAGGGTCTTTTATCTCGAACTATATGTTGTTGTAGTTTAGGATCTTTAATCACGGACCATTTGTTTTTGAATATGAAATATATGGAATACATACCAGGGATGACCCAACACATCATAAGGTTCTGAGTTCGACCATGGTGTTTCTAAGGATCAAGAGAATTGGAGTTCCATTCTTATAAGGAAGGGATATTGTCGATTGGAAGTTCAAATCCCTTATGGGTAGATATTATGGTCAATAAGAGGTATCCCCACTATTTTATGGGGTCCATGTAAGATTTATGGTGTGACATTAGTTGAGGGGGAAATATTAGGGATATTAGGTCTACCTAGACAATTTCAATGTGGATGATGTAACTCATAGACAAAACATTTGAGTCAGTGAGTATGGGATGGGCCAGACATGTGAGGAGTGACTCATAACACCCTAATGTGTTGAGTTCATCCGTGATCTTACCATGTCTCACAATGATTGTGGTGCCTTTCTTGAAAGGAAGAGATGCTACTAATTAGTATTTCAAAGACCTTATGCATTGATAGCATGATAAAATATATGTTCTCCACCATTTTTCAGGGGTTGTGAAATATTTATACACAATTAAGCATATAGAAGATGAAGTTGGGTATGAAGGATAAGCTTTCCATTAAGGGTTTTGGAACCCTAGGGTAGTTTAACTCATAAATTGTGAAGCTCAAGCCCTACACTATGTAGTTTCGAGTCATGATTTGTGGGCCATAAAATGTTTGAGAATTGAGTTTCGCATCCCTACTTTGAGAAGGGGTAGAATACATGGTGATGTAACATTGAGTATGTCAAATACTCTTGGATATTCTGATCATGGGGATTGTAAATAGGGTCCAGTGCTTGGGTCAGGAGGATGATATGGGACAATTAAGCCAGGAATGGCCCTGAACACACTATGGTTTTGTTTTTTTTCACAGTGATGTCAGGGATCGTAATGATAGTAAATACCTTTTTACGAAGTGAAACATTTGGTTAATGACCATAGCTTCATTTTAAATATCCATAGTCATACATGCATAGTCAAACAAAAGGGTCTCTTGAAGCCGGGTATTTTTTTCAAGGGTTGTGGATTGTTTATGGTGATCTGAGGAGCTCAAATTGTGAAGTGTGATTTGGGGAAAGTGTAATATCCAATAAGTGTTCAAGAACCCTAAAAGTTGTGTCACTTCCTAAGAAAATGTTCTCATGAATAGAAGATGTGAAAAAACATTACCCTACCTTTTTCCTAGATCAGTGGGTCTAGAGAGAATAGCTTATCTTTTACAAAGGCTATAAAGTAGGAATTGTGAGCTTTATTCCTTATTTATTTACACCAAAATTTTTCTCTAAACTATGATATTAAGAGTTCAGAATGTGAGGACTTGAATTTCCCTCAGGACACCCTTTATGAGTTTTCTACCTAAAAAGTTTTATGTCACTTTTGTTATCATTTTATGGTCTTTCAATTTGGACAATTGAAGGGTAAATTTTAAGGTTGTGTATCTTTGACGAAATTTCAGGTAGTTTAAGGTCATGACACACATCGACCTATTATAAGGGGGTGTTACAAAATATCCCAATTAGGTCAACCAAGGTCAAGATCACTCTGAAATCCTTCTGAGCGGAAGATGAAAATGTTGTAAATCAGGGCTCAAGGTTCCTAGGTCATCAGTAATGATATGATACAATCATACCATGGATAGTCTAGAACACCCTTAGTAGGTGAGTTCCACCATGGTGACATCAGCCTCACGAGGTTCCGAAATCCCTCCTTACTTTTCCACGATTTATCTAGTTGGTGGGTCTGAGACCTTATAAATCGATATCATGGTCAAGGAGAGATATCTCTTTTCCTTTCCAAGGTCCATGAAGCTTTTCCAGAACTTGAGGTTCTCGACACATGAAGTTTCATTTATGAATTTAGGTGATAAAAAGATGAATCAATAACCCCATAACCTTGTTGAGCAGGTTAATTCTCTTGTGGTCCTTTGATAAGGTATGGTAATTAGTGACGACATGCACATTTTAACATCATGTGGTGGGGACTTATTTTATGTTCAGTTTTAATGTCATGCAACTAGGATATTTTCCTTGCAGTTTAAAATCATATGGTAAAAACATGGGAACCAAAATGAAAAATTGTGCAAGGTATATTATTTTCATAAGCAATCTGTATGCATATCTTACTTTTATCTTGGTAAAATGATCTTGTATGACTCATACCTTATGAATTTGGGGTACATTTTCTTCAGTGGTTGTTATAGTTGGGCCTAGGATTGGGGATATGAGCATAAATAAATATCTTTTGATGGTAGGAATAAAGCCACACATATGTCTTGAATGGAAACTCTGTACACAGGTCTGACCTATAAATAGTGGGAAGATTTTTTCCTATTGATTATTGTAGTTGGGCCTAGTATTGGGCACCTGAGAATCATTATATATCATGTGTTGATAGGAATCAAGCCACACATAGTTCTTGAGCAACCATGCAGTCTAACATTGTGTGGAGAGGACATAGGCTCCTTGACGTGAAAAGGTAGTTTTATAGGTGGTCCTAGTGATGTAAATCTAGGAATCACAACTTATAAAACTGTAATAGGAATAAATCCAAATGTAGTTATTAAACAATATTTTCACACACAAGTATGATTTGTACTCAGGGAGGGAAATTTTTATGTTTCATTATTATGACTGGACCCTTGGTTAGAGATCTAGGTATCAATTCATATCATGTGATGATATGAATCAAGTCACACCTAGTTCTTGAATGGAGGTGTGGTAGGAGACCAACACCAATAATAGTTGTCCTCTCAAGTGAGGTCTATAGAAATATGCAGTTTTATGTCATTCAAGTGACCCCAACCATGTAGTTTAACATCATATGGTGAAGAATCATGTCGTTCCTTTTAAGGTCTTGTATTTATGACCATGATAGCCCATTCATGAGATGATATTCCTTGTTTATTTAGGCAATCCCTTACCAAAATTCCTAAGCTCATGTGAACTATGCTTAGTGTGGGAAATAAGGACTGAAAATGGTTCCTCTCATCATGCAGTTGTAATTAAGGATAAAACAGTGGTATTTTTTATCATGTGGTAGATTGGCCAGGATATAGGATCTAGGTGTCCCTATGTATCTCATTGGAATGAGAATCAAGACATATATAGTTCTATAAACCCATTTATTTTAATGTCATTTGGCATGGTCATTAGCCAAGCGGTTTAACATCATGAGGTGAAGACATGGGTGACTCATCATGAAAGAGGGGGAATGTTGTGGTTAAGCCCAATAACAGAGATCTGGGAGTTCATATGTATCCTATAATGATAGGAATCAAGCCACACATAGTTCATGGATAAATGGATTCCATGTGTGGATCTAACTCTTACACAGGGATGGGGGAATTTCATCCTTCTTTCGCATAGATCTTGCTCATGTGTGGTGAGTTATTGGTTAGACAGTGCTTACTATGAAGTTTAGCATCATACAATGGGAAAATATTCCATGTAGTTTAACATCTTGTGGTGAGGACATATTTCATACACTTTATCATTATGTGGTTAGGATGTGATATGTTGTGTAATTTAACTTCTTGATACCAGGATAATGGTCACCCGACATGAATGAAGATGAACATTAGGGATCCATGTAGTTTATCATAATGTGGCAAGGATAGTATATTTATAGTTTAACATCATGTAGTCAGGATATAGGATGTATTTTATATTATCATCTTGCTTCTATGACAAGATCTGTATAGTTTAGCGTCATGTGATCAAGTTGCGTCAGTCTAGTTTAATATCATGTGACTAGGAAATGAGACATTGAGTGTTTTATAGTCTTGTAGTATGGAATTTCTCCATACAGTTTAATGTCATGTAGTCAGGATTATGGATGTGTTTTATTTTATCATATTTCTAATAAGAAAATCTCTATAAGGTTTAGTTCCATGTGATTAGGTTGTTAGACATTATGTAATTTAGAGTCTTATGGCATTGACTTTTTCAATATAGTTAAATGTCACATGTTTAGGACGTAGGATGTTGTATATTTTATCATCTTGTTTCTAGGATAATCTATGTACAATTTAGCATAATGTGATTAGGAAGTGATACATTATATGGTTTAGATTCTTGTATAATAGACTTTTTCCATACAATTTAATGTCATGTGGTCAGGATGTGAGATGCTTGATGGAATCTATGCAATGTATTTATTAAGAAGTATTTTATTGGTGGGGGTGTGAAATATTCCTCATCCATTGTATCCAATGAGTAGGTTCCATTTTTGGTAGACCTTGTGTATGATATAAGGCCCTCTATTATTGGTTTACATCTTTGGAGGATTCTTCTCTGGTATCATTGAGGTTCTAAGAGCCAATAATAGTTCCCCTTGGAGGAATGAATAGAGGCACACCTTTTTATTAAAGGCATGTATTATCCATTTGGATTTACTTCAAGGTTGTGTAATGTACGCAACCTATTCTCATCAAGCCACTCCATCTCATCCAACCACCACTGCAATTGCTCATCAACTAAGATTTTTTCACAAATGGATCTTTGAAGTGAGGGAAACTGGAATTATATGGGAAATACTACCTTATTTCCATAAACCAATGAGTATGTTATTTCTTGTGTAGTAGTGCGTGTGGTGCTACGGTAGGACAAAAATGTATGCCAGATATTGTCTAGAAAGGAATTCTTATCTTTATTCACCATATTCTGGAGTATATTTTGACAAAGTATTATTAAAGGCCTCTATATGTACATTTTCTGCTACATGATTTTGGGATGAGTGATTGGAAACAATGTTGTACTCCTGGTATAATTTCTGTAACATTGTATAATAGAAGTTGGTGTTGTTGTTTGTCAATATTCTATGAGGAAATCTGAACATGGTGAAGATATGGGAATTTATGAAGTTGATGATATTATGTGTCCCAAATTACTGGAGGAGTATTTCTTCACCCCATTTAGAGAAGAAGTCAGTAGTACTAAAGATGTACATAAACTACATAGTTTTGGTTGGGGGATATGGTCCCACAACATCCATTCCACATAGGATAAATGGCCAGGAATATTTAGTTGAATGTAGCAATTCTTGGGGTTGATCAAATGAAGATTTCATGGATCTGGCATGCATGAAATTTCCTGGTGAATTCTATATAGTCATGTATCATGGTTTTCTAGTAGTATCCCAGCCTCCTAATTTGGTGGGAGAGCCCAGTACTAGACTAATGAGAACCACATGAGCCCGCATAGACTTATTTCGTGTTGGTGGGAATCTCTCTTTCTATTGAGCATCTGAGGAGGATTTCATCGAATCCTCACTTTTAGATGAATTTTTTCTCATTTGGGACATCCTGGTAGTTAAAATTCACTACACGACACTAGATCTATTCTATTCAGGATCGGTCTGTTGGGAGATTTCCATTGTGGAGATAAAAAATTATGGGATCCATCTATCCAAGGGTGGATATCAGTTCATCACTCTCTGGAGAAGTGTTGACCTGATTGATTTATTCCATATTTCAAATTATTATCGATGATATCATTCTTCAGTGTGTGATACAAATGGTTACTTCCTCCTAAACAATGTCATCCAGGATTATGGCTACATTATCCAACAGGTTGTTATGAGCATTCAGTGATCGGAGAACATGATCCAATGTGGGATCAAAAGGGAATTATTTCATTAATCACTGAACATAGCTAGTGAGAGGATCTAATTCATACTTTTTGATGGAATTTTCACCATTGATATGATTTATCACAAACTATGAATCCCCTTTGATATCCAGTTATCCTATCTATAGATATAGGGAAAGTTCTAAGCCAGCGATGAGGGCTTGGTATTTTGCCTCATTATTTGAGTAGACTTTTGATAGTGAGAAAGAGTATGGAAAATTTTCTTTATTTGGAGAAACAAATACAATCCCTAAGAAAACCCATTTGAGATTTGAATTTTCAATCCTTTTTTATAGGACATTAAGAGGTTTCATCAAAATAAATCTCCTATGTCTAGGGAGTTTCATGGGAATAAAAACCCCCTCATATAGAATTTTGGTGTCCATCAGTGTAATTTTAAGAGAAGGATGTTCCATGAGGAAATCACCCATGGATTACCCTTTCACTATATGCTATGACACAAACTAGATGTAATACTATTGCATAATGACCACCCATCAGGACACACACCCAATCAACATGGGATAAAAAGGATGTACATAAAGGCATCGATACGAGAGACCAAACAGACTTTGTAGTGTTATAGGTAATACCTCATCTTATTCACTATAAATATGAGTGTAAGGAACTTATTTTCAACATATGAGTATTTTCATTCAGTACCTAGCATCATTCGGATGACGTAGTAGAGACTGTTATCACTCCCTGCATTATTCTTCTATGCAAGGAGGGCTCCACATGAGCATTCCATGGTAGCAACAAATATGATGAGTGGATTTCCCTCCATTGGTGTCTTTAAGAATGGTGGGTGTAGTAGGTACTGCTTGATACTCTCAAAGCATTCTTAGCAGTCATTTTCCCTTGATATGTGATTCCCTTCTTCATTAGCCTGGTGAATTCGAGAGATTTTCTAGCCAAATTGGCTATGAAAAATCAAATTTAAGAGAGGTTTCCTTGAAGTCCCCTCAGTTATTTGATATTTCTTAGGGTTGAAATTTATAAAATAGAATTATTCTTTTCTGGGTTGACCTTGATTCCATGATGGCATACCATAAATCCAAGTAACTTCCTTGATGTTACTCTGAAAGTGCATTTCATCGGATTCATCTTCATACTGTGCTATCTAAACTTATCAAATATTGTTTGAATATTTGTAAAGTGATCATATTACCATCGAGATTTTATCACCAAGACATCGACATAACATTTTTCTATCCTTAAAAAAATGGCTTGAATATATAATGCATGGTGCATTGATAAGTAGTTTTAGCATTCCTTAAACCAAAGGGTATGACATGATAAAAAAAGATCCCTTGGGGTACTCTGAAGATGGTGTCTTATTCATCTTTAGGGGTCATCTTTATCTAATTGTACCCTTAATACCCATCCATAGAGGAATGGTCTTGGAAGCCAACAGTTGCATCAATCAAGATTTCTATGATTGGTAATGGGAAATTGTCCTTGGACCAATGTCAATTAAGGTATTTGAAATTGATGTAGACCTTAATCATACCATTCTTTTTCTCAATGGGGATGATATTGACAATCCATATTTGGAATTTCAATTCTAAAAAAAATTGAAATTGATTAATTTTTCAACTTTTTCCGCTATATTGGCATCATGAAAGGGGTGCATCCTCCTAGCTACCTACTTGAAGCCTCGATGATCATCGGGTAAGAAGAGATGGTGTGTAGCCACATCTGGATTTAGTCTAGTCATTTCCATATAATTCCAAGAAAAAATATATCATTTATTCTTTAGAAATGTGATATACATCTCTTACTCCTCAAGGTGCATGACATAACTTATCAATGTATGTCATGGGTCTTCTTCTGTTGCTAGATTTACCTGAATGAGCTCATTAGTGGTGGTGTAGATGACTTTTTTGATTTTGGGAGGGGTGTTTCTAATGTCATCCTCTTCTTCCTCCAACTTTTAGTCTATGGATGTATTTTTATAATAATAAATCAATATATGGGTGTA
The DNA here is from genome assembly GCA_963277665.1 of Viscum album. NCBI lineage: Eukaryota > Viridiplantae > Streptophyta > Magnoliopsida > Santalales > Viscaceae > Viscum > Viscum album. Next base: position 325,709,257 of record OY728132.1, read on the forward strand.
TCTCTCACTGTCGAGGTGAGAGAGGCCCTAAGAAACGACATTATCATCCCCTACTATCAAAGTCATTGCAAAGAGATTCTGGAGCTAATTTTCTTTCACACTATCACTAAGGGAAAAGGATCTTGGACCACTTGGACCAGTTTTATTACCTCAACTAGATTTATAAGGAGAACATTGTCATTATGGAGTATACTCTAGGGATTCACAGGGGCAGTCCCTAATCCATTTGGGGATAAAACCTATATATCATAATCCACCTTTATTTTTTCCTCCTTTTTATATAATCTTTCCTTAGCATATGCGGATTTTCAAGTATTGAAGGGGGTACTATCACTATGAATTATGTTGACCATTCAATTGATGGGGTATTTTAGACACTGATGGAATGTCACGGGTACCGCCGCGTGGCTATGGAGCTAGAACCTTCTAAGAAGAACATTGTATGTGGTGTCATGCAAGATAATCATAAAATTAGAGTCAGATGTGAGATCCACAAATTGATCTTTGAGTTTTATCTCCCTGAGGGGTATTTTCTAATGCTTATTATACCGTTGAATGGTCATCTTTGTGGTATAAAAATCCCCTTTTCTATACCTCAAGCATCGTAGTTTTCAAATCTGGATGAGGTTGATCTCAGAACCTTTTTCATTCATGGCCCTTCAGATTTCAACATCATCGAGTTTACCTAAAACATATAGGGGTTTGATGTGTCCCTTGATTACCTCTTCCGGATCCTGCTCTGTGAATGATATGGAGACATATAATTCTATTAGCATGGTCTTCACTCAATATACCTCCACTGTAGAGACTTAAATCTAAAACTCATATGGCCTCTATAGGGCTTCAATAAGTGCATCCCTGAGTTCTATTGAAAGATGGTGTGTGTCCAGGATTAATAAATGGGCTGCAAAAACCTCCATCTATTTTAGATTTTTTTTTAATTTTGTGGAAGAGGTTTGTGATTCTTGAGGTGGGTTTTCACCTTATTATGTGGATATGGAGCTAAGGCGTTTTAGGTAGATGAGCTTAGTGCTTATGCAGAGGTAAAGGGAGAATAAAATACCAGTGGTGTGAGTCAAGTTGGCCTTCCCCATTGCCCAAGATGACTAGATAACTACACCCATGCTAAGTGGTCATGTAATATGACTGGGTGCAATTGACCACTAGAGGGTTTTGAGTCACCTCCATGTCTTTCTTGGGATTTCTAGACTGTTTTCCCATGGGTCTCATATGAAAATATGTTCTTTGTGGGGATATGACTGAAATATTTCGTCCTACCATGCCCATATTATTCTTTGTATCCTTGGTTCCTACACATTCATCCTCTTATTCCCTAGTTAGGGGTGGGGGACTCATACTCGGAGGAATATTCACCATCATATAAGGGGTTTTCCATGTGTATCACACTGAAAGAACCAAATATGAGATCTTCTTTCAGTGAGGTTTCTATTTTGTGGGGTGGTTCCCATGATTCGGATGTTTCAGGGAAGAAATATGAAATATTAAAAGCTTTCCTTGGAGAAGAATATTAATTTTCCTCTTTTATCTCTTCACATATCTAATGTTCATTCCCACCTTTGAGAGACATCTCTGATGTCACTTACCAAGGTGAAAGATTTTTTGTTAGCCTACTCAACTATCCTCTTAGGGTGGCATGATCTTGGGCAACTGCTTTCGAAGTCATCCAGTTGTTGAAATTATATTTACGCCTAGACAAATATTTCTACCAATCAACATATTCTTTTAATTGCGCAATGGTTATGCAGGAAACCTTATCCAGGGACTTATCCATCATCATCTGTCCAGAATTTTCTATGACTCATCCTTCTATAAAAAGGGCAGTAGTGGTGATGATCAGTGAGGTTGACCTTTTTTGGATTCTTAGGATGTGGTATATTGAACAGCTTTTTGTCCATTATTATAAGGAAATAATCGGGGACTTGTTCATTTCAGAAATAGTATGATTTATTTATCCATTCCTTAGATCCTGGTTAACCATAATTTCTATTTTCTTCTGGATGATGGTGATTTTGTGGTTGTTTCTACTCAAAATGATGTGTTGGGTGGTTTGGTACCTTCTTAGGTGATTGGATAGGAACTTCTACTGGTTTTGGTAGTAACAACAGAAGTATATTCCTTATTGATCCTTTTCCCCTATGATAAAGGCATGATCTGATTTTTAGGTCAGGTTCACTGAATGGTGTCTTCCAAATTTTAGGTTGTTTCTGAAAACTCAAAGAACACACATGGATACTTCATTTAGAGAAGAGGTTTCTATAGCTCATCCCATATATTTTCTGCATAGATTTATAGCAATTGTTCAGAGATGGATGTTGAGAGAGTAGGTTAAACCCATCCATCTAGCTATGAAGTCAGATACCCTCTCATTTTTGTGTTTCGTGCAATTCTTCAGGTTGAAGAATGTCTTTTTACTCAATGTGAAGTTGAACTAGTAAAGGAATTGACGATGAAGGTCTTACCATCCTACAATGAATCCTACAAGAAGGCTACTATAACAACCCATGGATGGACCTATCATATTATATACAAAATACCTCATCTTGGTCACCTCTGGTTGATCTTGAGGGCCCACCATCAGACCACATCGAGATACAAAGTGAGTGAGATGTTGTATAGGATCTCCCACTCCATCAATTATAAAGAAGGTATGATTGCTAAATTTGATTGGGGGGAAAGTCTCATCCACCCACTCAGGATATGGATTCTTTTTAGGATATAACCATGTATTCCATTTGAGTATCCAAGGACTTGATGGTGTTGATCAATTTTTGAGGTACTACTATTTGAGATACCTTTCATCTATATGGAGTGGGTGGGGCCTGATAATGTGGACCTATTATTTTCTCCCACTTATTCTCAATTCATTAGAAGACTAGATGATTTAATTAGAAAGGGGGGTGTTTTCACTGTAATGTGTCGAAGTCATGATCATTTCCGACTTCCTCATTTATATAGACCAGATTCCTAGATATGGAGTTGGTCTAATGCTTAGATTCTACTCTTTCATGTGGATCATCCCTTTCCAAATATATTGGAGGAAGAATATTAATCTTTATCTATTGATGATACCCAGTTGGAATGTTTCCACTGGGCATCTCTTCATTGACATACTTGAGATTTTTTATCTCATTATCATATTATGTCATTAATTTTTCTATGAAAGGAACATCAACTCTACTAGGTGATGATTGGGATGTAGCCACACCATTCCCTTTATCTTTGGTAGTGATCCACCATAGAGGTGGAAACTTGAAATTATGAAGTGTTGGGTTTTGGATCCTTCTCTGGTTTTGAGTACATAAATCCTCAGTAAGTGAGTCTAAATCCTCCTCTCAGGGCATATTTTTCACATTGTATCCATATGTATCTATGTATTGATCCATGTTATCTATTAGGTTGATGGTTTTGAAAATCAAATAGGTGTATCAGGAAATGGTTGATGTACCAATAATTTCTATATAATAATATTATTTTTCACTTTCTGTATTAGGGTTGTCTCTCAAACCCATGTCCATGTTGGGATATTGTGGATTGTGACCCCGATAGGGTCTGATTTCCTTCATCGTATACTCCTCCCATCTCATTCTATGAGTTGTTAACCTGATGGAGTTTCGAGTGATGATTGTCAAATAGACCCTGAATAGCATAGGTTTTTCTTGCTGTGAGAGGAATGGATAGGATGTCGACATTCTATATTTTCCTCCTAACCTAGATAAGGCTAATTCTATTTGAGAAGATTATGATGATGAAAATTCCCCCAGTCCTGTAGGATGGGGGTTTTAGGTCCATGATTGGCTTTGATTGATCCTGTTGTTAAGGATTTAATGCTTTCGGTTGTGGATTTCAACATTACAAGGATGGTAATTGAGATAAAAATCCCCCCATCCAAACAAGAAGGGGTTGATCAAGAATCACCATTGATATCCCCATGACCCTATCTATGGATGATGAACCTAGTGATAGTAAGGGGATAGCTCAATATTTTCCTCTGTGGAGCTTGAACCCCAGCGGCGATGCCCTAGCGGAGATGCCTGCGGCTCTATCCCCCTCTTCCCTAGAGGGGGGAGGGGGGAAAGTTCTCCCTTTCTCCATTTCATCTTGGTATTTCATCCATTTCAAAAACCTGGACTTCCTTCCCCCCTTTCCATTTATCCCAATTTTCCCTAAGGTTAATGAGCTTCACATCGGATCGCCCCTGCTTGTGATTTCTACTAAAGAGTTCAATGAGGCCTCAGATCTTCACCTGTTGACGATTTTAGCCTGATTCAGAGGTCTTCGTCCCTCTGTTGACACTTTTTATTAGTTCATCTTTGATTTGTCAGATCTATAAGAATGTGTGGTGGTGGTACTCTTCAATCAATGTAACCTAATGATTCGTTTCTCCTCAGAGGATGACCTGATTTCAGCCTGGTCCAGATCCCCTAATGTAATCAACAGATGCATCTTTTTTCTTATTCATTGGTGTATTGAACTCATCTTGAATCGTGATGCGCCTTCTTCTGTGATATGGGAAATCTTTCTTGATCTACCTCTATTATTCCATAACCCTTCAATTATCTGAATGCAAGGCAATATGGTCAGTAGATACTTTTTCTCTGATAGTCGGACCTTGGCTGTATGTCACCCAATATTCCCTCATGCATTTGTTGAGGCGGATGTTTCAAAGGCCCCCATGGAGTGGCTATGGATTTCGGTTGGAGTAGAGTTTTGATGCAAACAAAGGGCCATCTTTAAATCATGGAATGCGTTATGCAAAGGGTGTCACAGACAAGGACATTCGGTCTCTGCCTGTCATCACGGGTATAATGTTAGTCATGAAAATATCAGTGCAACTGAGGGGAATGTGGTGTAGGTTGATCCTTTTGTGAACCAAAAGGTGTGGGTTTATGATAATAGGGATGAGAAAGTAGAGGTGAGTGGGGTTTCTCTGGAGGTTTTTGAGAGCTCGGGTGGAGCAAGGGTGAAAAAAGTAGATATGGTATTTCCTCCAATACCTAGAGTGGTGGAAGTATTCAAAAGTTTATGGAGTGATTTGGCTAGCCCTCATCATAACAATCCTATGGTAGGGGGTGCTCAGGCCAGTGGAGTGGTTGAAGAAATCTTGGACACACTCACTGCACCTACTCGGGCTCCGAAGGATTCTACTAGAGATGTTGGACTACTATCCTATCAAAGGAGGAGGTGAGAAATCCATGCTATTATGTTATGGCAGTGTGGGAATGTAGTAGAATGAACTCTGAAAGGGTGTATCATGGTGAGAGTAAGTCGAAGGTAGGAAATGATTGGGAACAGACTTCTTATGGGGTACACAGGCCACTGGATACCAATAAGGACACCAACTCGAGTAGATATCTGTCATGCATTGCCTTCAACAACTGATTTGGAAGTTTGAGAAATGAGGGAGAGTCTGAGGTAAATTCCAAGGGTCCTAATGAGGCTGAGTCTGAGGCTGAACAATAAATCTTCGATGATAATGGTTTGGGAGGGGGGGGGGAAGTCTTCCACAACCAAAGAAGAAAGAAAGGGAACAAAGAGAACATGGCCCTGGGGTGATACATTGTTTCTAGGAAGCCGAATACGAAGGGGAGCCAAAACTACTCTTACCTTCCTTGACTGATGGAGACTTGGTCAGCCAAAAAAGAGGGAAAAATCAAGAAGCTCGAGATCCAGCCAATGGAGGGAGTGGAAGGTCAGCAATTATTGGTATCTGATCCTCATGAGAAAGATAATGAACCCCTACAAGAAGGATATTGGCACGAGGAGATTCACTCGCATAAATATAAGGTGAGACTAGTGGTGGAGGATGCTACTTCCCCTGGTTCGCGGTGTGATGCAGGAACCAGGCCAATTGATATGGTCGGTGCAGAGGGAGCAGAGGTGCATGTGAGGGAACAAGCCTCACCTGCCATGGTGGGAGAAGAGGGGATGTCTGGGGAGCTGAAGATCAGGTAATATCCATGGGATTTGCAATTAAAATATGGGGAAGAGATGATAGAGAAGGTGGTATCTATCCATGCTTCTATTGAGGTTACAGAACGGATGCAAGAAAGATCGATTCTAGTAGACACAAATAAGGAGAAAAGTGAGTGGATTAATAAACAACACCTAATCCTAGTTAGAGGGTTCAACAACAAGAAAATAGTTGAGGATGAGTTCTTGCGAGCATGGGGTAAGCAGGATTCTCATTTTTAAGAAATTATTAGGGACGAACCGGGAAAAAAGGTAACAACTCTTTCCTGGAACTTTTGAAGGAAATTAAGTCCAATTGGTTCAAGTTGGTTTTTAACAATTTTGTAATGTGCTATAGTGTTTGATGTCTTGGTTGTACTTGTTGGTTTCACAATTTCTCCATAATAGTGTAATATCAATAAAAATATATATGGAGGAGGTGATGAACCTAGTGATAGAAATTGAGATATCAATAACCCTGATCCAGTGGGTTGGGGGTTGTTTGTAGCTACTGTTGACTTGTCATAAGTCCTCTCAACAATTAATGATATGGGGGGTGGTGGCAGTGGTAGGTATTCCCCCAACCTGGTATTTTGGGTTCACTCATGGATGGTTTTTATGTAAGCTACTACTACATTCAGTTTGATATGGAGTAGTTTTTTCGTGTGTAGGAGGTGGGTGCATTCGTATCCCACAACAGGGGTCTATTTCAATAGGATGTCATTGGGTTTATTGAAACCTTGTCTTCTGTGTCTTAATTGAATTCCAATTTCTTCAAGCGTTTTAATTCAGAGACTTGTTGATTGTCCTATTCCTATTTTCATGATGTCTTCACATCATTGAAATGGGATTATTTTGTTGTAGTGACCAACTAACTTGAGTGTTATCTGGTACCATAATTTCACTAGAGTCTATGGCATTACAGGACACCATATATAAGGTATTTTTTTTCAGAGGTTCATTTAAGTGTAACACTCCACACTTTCCCCATCCTTGAATGTTGATACATGATGTAGCTTTATCTATCAACTTTCGAAGAGTATTGATGAAATTGAGGCAATCATATAGCATATTTTCCCTGGGTTTTTCTAGTTTTGGGTCCTAGGCCATGGAGATAGTAGCTAGGTCTAGCTGACAACAGAGTATCTTGATGGTATGAAGGTGACTCTTACATCATGGATAAGGGATTTTTCTAGCCTTAAATCATTGATGATTTACCCATATATATTGCTATAGATAAGGCATCCGCTCCTTCTCTGGAAAATCTTAGATCTCATAGTCAGAAGTGGAAAGGGTATAGAACATGTTAGGGAGGTTTTTTCCAAATAAATCTCTCCATATTTCAATTTCAGATTCCTTTTCTTCATACTTACATGCCTCCATATGATCATACCACATAAGGTGCTTCTTGGAGTCCCCATTTGACTAGAGTGGAGTGTTATTGTAAGATTATGGGGAACTACATACGGTTTACCCTGATGTTTTGAGAACCTCTCTATATGAAGAGATATGAGTTTTTAAAACCTATATATATAAAGATTTCTGGGAAAGGGGAGGATTTCCTTGTCCATGGGATATATCACTACAAGGTGGTTTACCACAGAAGATATCAATAATATAGTCCCTACGATCCATATCCACACTACCATGAGGATGAATATCAAGGTAAGCATCATTTTTTCTTTAATTAAAGAGTTTATCATCCCTTGGGTTATTGATAATATGCCTTGAATAACCTCAAGGCCACTATCATTGAATATATTAGGGATATGAGCCTCATTTTTTTGTGGACAAAATATTTGAACCTGCCTTCTAGAATTATGCATGTATATGATCATGTTGTATGATGATTGTCGAAACTTGTTTACAACCATCTGGTGTTACAGGGTTATAAGCCTGATATTAAGAAGCATCTACTATATTTCACTGAAATTCTCCATTATTGATTGGAATATGATCGAATCCTGAGGCATGTTCCATTCTCACATGGTGATCCTCGATTGGAATGGGGATATCAGCCTGATCTTGAGCCTTTAGAGTATGCCACGGGTCTTTTGTGATAGGAATATAAGTTTTTCCTGAGGCATATGCCGCTCTCACTTATTGATCCCTAGTTGTAATGGGAATATCATCCTGATATGAACATGTATTCCCTGTTATAATATACTGATGGGCCTTCGTAATGGGATAAGGGATATGAGGCTCCTCCTATATAGACTAAGAAGGATTCTGATGTAGTCGTTCATCGGTGGAAGTAGGGATATGATCATGTCTTCTGTGATCTAATGGAATATACTATGTAGATTCCCTGATATAGATATGAGTTTTCCCGGAGGTATGTTTCATTATCACTTGGTAAACCTCAGAAAAAGGGGGATATGAGCCTGATCTTGAGCATTTGGAAAATGTATCTGGTCTTTTTCAATTGGAATATGAGCTTGTCCCAAAGCATTTTATGCTCTTACATGGTGAGACTCAACCATAATGGAGATATGAACTCGATCATGGGCCATTGGAATATTCCACTGGGATTTTACAACATGGATATGATCCTGTCCCAAGGCATGTGTTGCTCTCACTTGGTGATCGCCATTTGGAACAGGGATATGAGCCTGGTCTGGTGCCTTATCCATTACTGGAATAAGATGATAATTCTCTTGAATGGGAGAAAAAATGTTTGATTGGTCCGAATCAACCACTTTTTCATAATGATCATAGTGCTGATATGCCCTTATTGTAGGGACCAAAATATGCGCTCATCCTTGTATCTTTACTAGTGCCACAATATGTAGGTGGGGTTCTTCATCTATTTCTAAAATGTAATTTAATTTTAACAAAGTGTGTATAGAAATGTAAGTATGCACATTTTCTATCTCCACTATGTACTGGTAGATATATTCAATTGAAGTGAGGATATGAGCCCACTTATATCCTTCGTTTGCTTCCAGAATATACTGATGGAATTCATGCATGAGGGAAGGTATATGTACCTCCCCCATACCTACTATCGGAATATTCCCACAGACTTGTATTGAGTATGGATATGATCATGCTTTCAAGTTATCGTCGGAATATATCATCAAGCATCATCAGCAAGAGCAGGGATATGAGCCCACTCACAGTTATCTAGATCCTTCCACACTCGATATGACTTCCTTATTCCCCATAAATGGGGATCAGATGTGGTAGTGTGTCAGGTGATACCCTCAGCAGGGGACTGAAGGGCACCAGCAGGATGGTTTTGGTGACAGTAGTTGATAGAAGCCCACCTAAATGGCCCCTAAACTGGATGGAATCCATAGTTGGATCCTTGATCCACCTTCATCAGATGCTAAAGGCAGTGATTATTTTACTTTGGGGATAAAATTCTAAATTAGTTGGTTATGGAAATAAATGCTACTATCTTTGCCGTAGATTTCTTCAAATGATATGGACTTGTTGATTTCAATACATGAAGACCCTCTCAAGCATCCTTAATTTTCAAGTTTATACCATGTCAATGGTATTTCCTGACCATTTCATTCTCCACCCTATGCTAATGATCCTGGGTGGGTGAGTTCATTCTAACGCCTGTAGGGGTTGCAGTTGCAGCTGATTTTCCAAAATAGTCATTTGATGAATACATTTCAGATCATCATGTTATTTTATAGAGGAGAAACTACAATCATGAAGACAATTAGGAACAAGGTTCATGATAAATGCATCATCGTTGGCATGATATGTGCTCAATTATAAATGCATGGGTAACACAATTGTACTTTTATTCTTGGTCTATCCATTTTTCTCACATGGACTTGTCAAAGAAAGGATAGACTTATTTCATAAGAACCATGGCTATAGACGATCAACTATGAGATACATGTCATGTTCTAAACAAATTGTCCTAATTCATGGTTAACCGATATGTTTTTTATTTGAGTGATTCATGTTGGAATCACCATTTTTGTTTTCATAATAAAATGAAAACAAAATTGCCTGATTGATAATAACCTGATCATTTTATTATTTAAGAGATTCATGTCAAGTTCACTATTTTTATTTTCATAAGAAATGAAAAAATATTGGACCAAGAAAACAACACAATCATTTTTTTTATTTGATAGATTCACATCAGTTTCACAATTTTTGTTTCATTCATATTTAGGATAAGAAACCACCTATGTGATAGGAACTAAATGGTCTGATGAGAGCTGGGTAGTCTATCCTTTTTATACTGAGAATGATATTTCATGGTTATATTATTTATTTTCTAGTTCAACACTTTTGTTTCATCAGAAATATGTGGTTGTAATGGCCCGATGGTTTGATTATGGGGGTTTCAATGTATTTGTACAATCATTCAAGTCAAGCTTAGAACATGTTTATCTCTAATGGAAACACCCAATGGCTCCCACATTCATAATAGGGTATGGACATGATTTCCAAAGGTAGGTTGTCCAATGGGTTTTCAGACCCAATGATGCTTAGGACCTCACATTTTTTGAGGGGATGGGAGGTTAAGCTCATCCCACCCTTTTGGGGGGGATTTTTCCTACTATGGGACTCTCTTATAGATTTATGATATATTTTATAATCTCTTACTAATCCTGATATAGGGCTGGTTATCCTAAAAAATGATTATAGGTTAAATCCTTTCATATGAAAAGGTGGGATATTCTTAGTGAATCCATCTATATGTATCTGATCTTTTTCATCCATTTATCATTGGGGGTAGCTATTGATATATTGAAGCTGTATAACTAGGTACTTTAGAGTTTGTTGTCATCTAAAGAAATGGTTAATATTTTGAGGATGGGATTGAGCCATTATGAGGTGTCCTATGTGTCATGTTTTATAACAGGAATCAAAACCCATGCAGTCCATTAAAATCATGTATTTTAATCTCATGCATAAAGGACATATATGGGGACACTGGGGAATTATATATTTGAGCTCGAACCTCATGGTGGCATCATATGTATCTTTAGTATAGTAGGAATTAGGGTTATCATAGTTCAATCATGCCCTTGGGACTTACCCCAATGTATATTTCCTTATATATCGTAGTTATATCATGCCATTGGTCGGGTCTTACACACTGAGGTTACCCGAGCTAGTGGAGATTCATGATGCAAATGACATGATCACTGAAACTCCCTATGCATATGTGACCCATGCTCGTTGTAGGAAACAATGGATAGAAAATAATCGGTCTCATTGCATATAGATGCGAGGCTTTCATGTTGGGATAGCTCGTTGGATACTTAATATAGATCTCAAAACTTAGGAATTTCTCTTATGTATCCTGGTTATGGTAGGAATCAGAGTTATCATAGTTCAGTTGACTTCTCAATCCATTGGTGGATGAAGAAGGATGATCAGCCCATGGAAGAATTTGGGTCCTTATGGTTGGAATGTCAGATACATGGTAGATATTACACTGAGCTGGATACCTATTTAAGATCGTGCCTTCATGAAGGCATCCTATGTATCGTGGTTATAGAAGGAATCAATGTTCTCATAGTTCAGTTTGGTTGGGGCAGACACTCTGAGTTTTACCTTAATATATAACACATATCATATTATAATTCTAATTGGTGATTACATAGTGAGGTTTCCCTTGTATGTGGGTTATATCATATTATGTCGATGATAAGGGCTTATACACTAAAGTTTCCATATCGTGGTGGAGTCTTATGATGTGAATGATATGATAATTGAAACTCCTTAAACCCACATGAGAAATTGTCAATGTGAGAAACAAGGGATGGAATTTAATTATTCTTTTATCTTGTAACTTATATTATTGTAGTTTAGGGTATTTTATCTTAGACCATCTATTTTTGTAGTTTGGGTTCTTTAAGATTAGACATTCTATTTTGGAAGTTTAGGGTCTTTTAACATGGTCCTTTGGTTACTATAGATTAGGGTCTTTTAGTTTAGACCTTCTATTGCTATATTTTAGGGTATTTTAGGTCAGACCATCTGTTTTTTAATATGGAATTTATGAAAATTATGTTAGGGATGACCCAAGACACCCTATGGTTCTGAGTTCTGTCATGGAGTTTCCAAGGCTCAATGGGATTGGAGTTCCTTTACTAAAAGGAGGGGACAATGTTGATTGGTTGGTAAAATCCTATATGGGTCGATGTCATGTCCAAATAGAGGTATCCCGACTCTTTTATAAGGTTCATGGAATATTTATGGAGTGATATTAGATGAGGGAGAAGTACTCGGTATATCAGGTCTACCTAGAGAGTTACAATTTAGATAATGAAACTCATAAACAAAACATTTGATTTAGTGAATATGGGATGGGTTATAAATTCCAAGAGTGACTCATAACAACCTTAGGTGTTGGGTTCTTCCATAGTGTTATAAGGGCTCACAATGATTGGGTTTCCTTTCTTGCAAGGAGGAGATGCTACTGATTAGTATGTCAAATCCCTTATGCATCGACAACATGATCAAACAGATGTTTCCCCACCCTTTTTAGAGGGTGTTAAAGATTTATGAAGACTTAAGAATCTAGAAGATGAAGTTGGGTACAGAGGATAATCTTTCTAGTAAGGGTTTTGGAACCTTAGAGTAGTTTAGCTCTTAAATTGTGAAGCTCATGCCCTATGCACTGTAGTTTGGAGTCACGATTTATAGGCCATTAAAGGTTTATGAATGGAGTGTCGCATCCCTACTTTGAAAATGGGTAGAATACATGGTTATGTAACATCTAGGATGTTAAAACCTCTTGGATATTTTGGTCACAAGGATTTTAAATTAGGTATAATGTGCTCGGGTCAGGAGGATGATGTGGGAAAATCAGACCTGGAATGTCCTAGAACGCACTACGGTTTTTTGTTTTTCTACAGTGATGGTAGGACTCATAAGGATCAAAAATCCCTTTTATAAAAAAAATCATTTATTTGAGAACCATAGTTTCATTTTCAGGATCCATAGGCATACATTCATAGTCAAACAAAAGGGTCTCTTGAAGCCAGGTTTTATTTTTAAGGGTTATGAATTGTTTACAGCGATATAAGGCACTAAAATAATGAAGTGTGATTTGGGGAAAGTGTAATATACCAGAAGTGTTTGAGCACCCTATAAGATGTTTTTCTACCTATAAAAAATGTTCTCATTAAGATAAGATGTGAAAAATCATTACCCTACCTTTTTCTTGGACTAAGGGGTCCAGCGAGAATAGATTATATTTTACTAGGGCTATAATTTAGGCCCTATAAGCTTTATTCCTTTTTTATTTTCAACCAAATTTTTCCTAAACTCTAATATAAAGAGTTCAGCAAGTGGGCACTCGAATTTTTCTCAGGCCACCCTTTACGGGTTTTCAACCTGAAAAGTTTTGTGTCTCTTTCGCTATCATTTTAATGTCTTTCAATTTGGACCATTGAAGGATATAGTTTAAGGTTGTGTATCTTTTACCAAAGCGTAGGTAGTTTAATTTCATGATGTTCGTGGACCTAATATAAGGGGGTGTTACACAAGATCCCAATTAGGATAACCAAGGTCAGGAGAACTCTGACATCCTTCTAAGATAGATATGACAATTTTTTAAATCATGGATTATGTTTCGTAGGTCACGAGTAATGAAACAAGACTATCATACCATGGATGGTCTAGAACACCCTTAGGCACTGAGCTCCACCATGGTGACATCAGGATCATGAGGTTCAGAAAACCTCCTTACATAGCCAAGATTTATCTATTTTGTAGGTCTGAGACCTTATGCATCGATATCATGGTCAAACAGAGAGATCACATTTACTTTCCAAGGTCCATTACGGTTTTCAACAACTTGAGGTACTCGATAGATGAAGTTTGATTTATGAATTAAGGTTCTTAAAAGATGAAGGAAGCACCCTGTAACCTATTTGAGTGGGGTAAGGCTCTTGTGGTCCTTTGATAATGGGTGATGTTCTACACATTTTAACGTCATGTAGTGGGGACTTATTTTTAGTTCAATTTTAATGTCATGAAACTAGGACATTTTCCATGAAACTTAACATTATACAGTAAAGACGTAGGAACCGAACTGAAAATTTGTGCAGGGTATATTATTTTCATAAGAAATCTGTATGCATATCTAACTTGTATGTAAGTAAAATGATCTTGTATGACTCAACCCTTATGTAGTTGGGGTGCATTTTCTTCATTATTTGTCATAGTTGGGCTTATGATTGGGGATCTGAGAATCACTATGTATCCTGTGATGGTAGGAATCAAGACACACATAGTTCTTGAATGGGAAACTCTACACACAGGTCTAACCTATACATATTGGATGGCATTGTTCTTATTGATTGTCATATTTGGTCCTAGGATTTGGCACCCGAGCATCACTATGTATCCTGTGATGATAAGAATAAAGCCACACATAGTTCTTGAGGAACCATGTAGTTTAACATTTTTTAGCAAGGACATAGGCTCTATAATGTGAAAAGGTAGTACTATGGCTGGTCCTAGGGATGGGAATTTGGGCATCACTACCTATACAACAGTAATAGAAATAAATCCACGTGTAGTTATTAAACAATATTTTTATGCACAATTATGATCTATAATCAGGGAGGGGAATTTTTATGTTTCTTTATTGTGACTAGGCTTTGGGTTAGAGATTTGGGTATCACTATAGATCATGTGATAATATGAATCAATTCACACATAGTTCTTGTATGGAGGTGTGGTAGGATACCAATACCAATAATAATGGTCCTCTCAAGCGATGTCCACTGGAATGTGCAATTTTATGTCATTCAAGAGATGCCAACTATGTAATTTAACATCATATTGTGAATAATCATGTTGTTACTTTTAAGGTCGTTCATTCACGACCATGATATCCCTTTAATGAGCAGATATTCCCTATTCATGTGGGTAATCCCATACCAAAATTCTTAAGCTCATGTGAACTATGATCAGTGTGAGAAATAAAACTTGGCAGGGTTTCCTCTAATCATGGAGATGCAATTATGTATAGGAAGGGGGTATTTTGTATCATGTGGTGGCTAGACCAAATATATGATCAAGGTTTCCCTATGTATCTCATTGGAATTAGAATCAAGACATATATAGTTTTAGAAACCTGTGTCGTTTAATGTCATGTGGCAAGGAAATTAACCATGAACTTTAACATCATGCAGTGAGGACATAGGTGAATCATCATGAAAGAGGGGGAATGTTGTGGTTAGGCCCATGAATAGAGATTTGGGCGTTTCTATGTATCTTATGATGACAAGAATCAAGCCACACATAGTTCTTGGATAAAGAGATTCCCTATGTGAATATGAATCTCACATAGAGATGGGGAATTTCATCCTTCTTTCTCACATATCTAGCTCATGTGTGGTGAATTGTTGGTGATATAGTTATTCCTATGCAGTTTAGCATCATTTACCGAGGATATATTCCATGTAGTTTAATGTCTTGTGGTAAGGACCTATTCCATAGAGTTGATCATTATTTGTTTAGGATGTGAGATGTTGTGTAGTTTAACTTATTGCTACTAGGACGAGGGTCACCCAATGTGAATGAAGATGAACATTAGGGATCCATGCAGTTTGACATCACGTAACAAGGATAGGCTCTATGTAGTTTAACACCATGTGGTTAGGACGTAAGATGTTCTATAGTTTATCATCTTTTTTCTACAAAAAGATCTGTACAGTTTAGCATCATGTGATCAGAATGATTTAGTCTAGTTTAACATCATGTGACTAGGACATGAGACGTTGTGTATTTTAGAGTTTTGAAATGTGGAATTTTTCGAGACATTTTAATTTCATGTAGTTAGGATATTGGATGTTGTGCAGTTTATCATCTTTTTAATATGAAAATATCCATAAGATTTACTATCATGTGATTAGGGTGTGAGACTTTATGCAGTTTAGAGTCTTGTGGCATGGACATTTTCCAAATAGTTTAATATCAAATGGTCAGGACGTAGGATGTTCTGTACTTTATCATCTTGTTTCTAGGATGAGCTACGTATATTTTAAAATCATGTGATTAGGATGTGAAACGTTGTGAGGTTTATATTCTTGCATCATGGAATTCTTCCATAAAATTTAATGTCATGTGGTCGGGACGTGAGACGCTGGATGGTAGCTATGAAATGTATTTCCTAATAAATCTTTCATTGGTGGGGGTGTGACACGTTTATAATCCATTGTATCCAATGATTAGGCTCTATTGTGGTACATTTTGTGTATGATATAAGGCCCTTCCCATTTGGGTTCCATCTTTGGAGGCTTCTTCCCTAGTATCACAGGGGTTCTAAGAGACAATACTAGTTCTCCTTGGAGGAATGAACGGAGCATGACCTTTTTATTAATGGCATGTGTTATCTGATTCTGATTGACTTCTAGGTTGTTCAATGCACGCAAACTGTTCTCATCGAGCAACTCTAGCTCATCCAACCACCTTTTTGAATTCTCATCATCTGAGAGTTTTTCACAAATGCCTCTTCAAAATGAGAGAAACTAGACTTCTATGTGAAATACTTCCATGTTTCCATAAACCAATGAGTATGTTGTTTCTTTTTTAGCAGTATGTGTGGTTGTATGGTAGTCTGATAAATTGTGTAGGATCTTTTATGGATAGTAATTCTTGTCTTTATTCACCATATTCTAGATTATATTTAAAAAATCATTATTGAACGCCTATATCTATATATTTTCTTATTTATTGGACTCAATATTATACTTCTGATACAATCTTCAAATCATTAGAATAGAAGATGGTGTCGTTGTCCATCAATATTCTGTGAGGGACCCTAAACTTGGGGATGATATGTGAATTTATGAAGTTGATGATGTTATTTATCCAAAATTCTTTGAGGATTATTTCCACCTCTCATTTGGAGAAGAAGTAGTTAGTATTAAGGATGTACATAAACTACTTAGTTTTGGTTGGTGGATATGTCCCCACGACATCCATTCCTTGTACGGAAAATGGCTAGGAATATTTAGTTGTATTTAGAAATTCTGGGGGATGATCAAATGAAGATTCCATGGATCTGGCATGCATGAAATTTCCTAGTGAATTCCATATATTCATGTATCATTGTTTTCCAATAGTAACCCAGCCTCTTGATTTGGTGGGAGATCCTGGTCCCAGACTAATGATCACCCTAGGAGCCCATATGGAATTCTTCCATGATGGTGGTAATCTTTCTTTCTATTATTCATATGAGGAGGATTCTGTCGAATCCTTACTTTTAGATGGATTTTTTCTCATTTGGACCATCTTTTTGGGTAAAATTCACTACATTGAGCCAGATCTATTCTATTCAGGATCGTTCTGTCAGTAGAGTCCCATTTTAGAGATAACAAATTATGGGCTCCATCCATCCAAGTGTGGATATCGATTCATCATTATCTGGAGAAGTATTGTCCTGATTGATTTCTTTCATACTGAAGATGGTGACAAATTATACCATTCATCAATTTTTGATATGAATGGTTGCTTCCTCCTGAACAAGTTCTTCTATGACTATGGCTGCATTAACCAACAAGTTAGTACGAGCATTTGGTGATCTGGTAACATGATGTAGAGTTAATTATTTCATTAATAACCTAACAAAACTTGTGAGAGGGTCCAATTATTCAATTTTTATGTAATATTCACCATTGATATGCTTTATCACTATCTATAAATACCCTTTGATATTTAGTTAGCTTGTTTGTAGTTGCAGGGATAGTTCAAAACTAGCGATGAGGGCTTTGTATTTTTCCTTGTTATTTATATAGACATCGAATAATGAGAAAGAGTAGGGAAAATTTTCTTTTTCTGGAGAATCAAATACAATCCCTAAGATAGCCTAATTGGGCTTTGTATTTTCCATCATTTTTTATAGGACTTTAAGAGGTGCCATAAAAATACATCACCCATGTCTAGGGAGTGTCATGGGCATAGAAAACCCCCTCATGTGGGATTTTGGTGTCCACTCGTATACTTTTTGGGGGAGGATGTTCTGTGAAGAAATCAATCAGGGCTTGCTCCTTCACTGCCTTTTTTAGCATGATCTGGATGTCATACTATTGAAGAATGACCACCCTGTAACACCCCAAGATTTTATGAAAAATATTCTTTTTAATTTCTTTAATGTCTTGTGTTGTACGCTACACCAAAATAAGCTTTCACAACATGCATCCTTGACTTGCCTTCCATTACATGCAATCACGACCTTCCTCGATAGAGTGTGTAGTACGCAATACCGAGTTTCACTAAACAATGATATGCTATTAAAATGTTATTAAAACTAGCCATTATGAATAGTAATAACAACCTTTTAAAACTTTAGAAATTTTATCTCTCAAAATGGACTTCACTTTTGGATTCGGAGTATCGAATTTAGCCTAAGGTGAAATTTTGGTACTTTTCGGATAACTTTCATATTCTGATGAATAGTGAAAATTACTAAATTTTAATTAAAAATAACTTTTTTAATCGAAATAATTAATAGTGATAAATTATTAATTTGAGTGGTTTTAAAGTATATTTAGAATATATTTTTACAATTTAATACAATGTTGATCATTGGATATAATTCAACATTTAAACCAGACATAAACAAGTGTCAATCTTTTGATAGTTATTATCTCTTAAGAACACGCTATTTGTTTTGACGACAGGAATTAATTTTTAAATTAATTAATGCAACTGATATGTTTCTAATTTTGTAAAATAGACATCATTTTTAAGTTCATAATATCAAATATAGCTTAGGTCTAATTTTTGGTATTTTTCTGGAAACTTTCATTTTTTTATGAATAGTGAAACCACTAAGTGGTAGTTAAAAAAATGAATTTTTCATAAAACACAATTTTACCGCTTCTATGAGTGGAATTTCAAAAATCCAAGAGACACGGTTGATTTTAGTAAGTAAAATTTGGTTCAATGAGATGAAAATAATTTTTGGTGAATAGTAACTTTTTATTTTTTTACCACGGTTAAAAGTAAATAGGGTAATTAAGGGTAAAAATGTTATTATTATTACCCTAACACATGTCCTCATTCTATTGGATAAGTGTAATTCGACCAAAAACAACCTTAGGAATAAAATATGATCATTTAGGCCCACTTGGATTAAATTAGGACATTTATTATTAATTTATTTAAAGAAGGGTTAAAATAGTTAAAATCAAAGTTTAATAAGTAAATCATTTTTAATATAGGGTTATTCATAAGATAAATTCTATTTTAAATATTCATTAGAAATCTAATAATATTTCCTACATAATTATATTTTATTTATAATTTTTATACATTAAATAAATTAATTTATTTATGACACAATGATGATGCAGTAATTACCACAATAGTGAAAAATTAGAATAATCGATATTATAAATACCCAAATAAATATAATTTGAGAGTTTTTATGAATTCCAATAATCTTATAGGTTAATATGACATGTTAGTATTGATTTAATTAACTTTTTTCGAACTAATCATTCTGTTATGATTTTCACAAAAATCAATTACTAAATAGTGTCAAAATGGACATAAAATAGTTTTTAAAACAAATATTATATTATTAATTGTTATTTTATTCCTAAAAATCTAAGGATTGGCCAAATGACTTAGATAAGGTTATATATTTTAATAATAAACATCTTGGGTTTCGTTTGTCTTGTTATAGTAAGTTTATTAACCTTATAGTGTAAGAAAACAAGAAGACACGGTAAAAGTAAAATTATCTAATTTAAAGTTAAATATAAATGATAAGGTTAAAATAGGAACCTAAACTTGTCTAAATTCTATTGGATGAGAGGATTTCGACCCATCCCCACCTTAGCTTCTAAATAAATCAATTTGGAGCTATTTAAAACCGAATTTGGCTTTATAATAAAATAATATTTTTAGTTATTCAAAAGGTGCCCCTCTCCTCCCTTATAAAAGGGAACCCCCTCCATCTCTTCCACTCACCACTTTGAGCCTTCAATCTCGGCCAAACTCTGCAAAATTCTCTTCTCCACTTCCCTAGAAACATCCTAGAGGTTCTGGTTATCCTCAAAGACCAATTTTAGTGCCCTAATAGGAGGTCTCAAAGAGGTGCTTCAAAGAAGAGGTAATTTCCGTTACCGATTCTTTCACCTTTATTTATTCTTCCACTTCTTCTTCTTAGGTTTTTTCATTATGAAGTAATAACATCAGTATCAATAATATAATTATATGTTATTATAAGTATGAAAAAACCCTATTTCACCATCTATCCATCCTACGGAAAATGAAATCACAGCGCGTGCGTACGTACGGAATACCGTCTCCACGCCGTGGTGAAATCTATTTTCCACCACCACCTTACTTGGATGGGTATAATGGTGTAAATAATAACTATATATGAATAATTTAAAGTGATAGTGATTCTTAAATAGTATAGATACACTCCAGTACAGTCCCACGATCATGAGAATGATATCATCGCTCGTGCGTACGTACGGACTACTGTCTCCACGACGCGATGAGATTCATTCTCCACTTTAACCATTCATGAATGATTATAAAGTATATATAATAAGTAATCATGAAATATATGACATAATAATGATACTGTATTTATGTGTATATATATGTATGTCATCTACTTAATTCCATTCAACTCAATAAGGAAACGAAAACAGCGTTCATGCGTACGTACGGCCTACCGTCTCCATGAACGGTGTATTTCTTTCCATTTACTGAGTTATTATATATATGTATATTCTGAATATATATTATATATAAATCCTGTTTTATATTCTGGAATTAAGTAATCATGATCTAAGTAATCATATGAATAATTACAAGTCAAAACACAGACGACAAATGAAACAATTTTACCCAAAATGCTCTTTAACATGGAATTTACAAAATAACGGGTAAAATAGTCATAAGTGAACCATATATGTTATCATAACAATGAGTATGATTCTGGAATAAGTTAATGACATTATTTAAATCATTATAAAGGAGGTTCAGACACTTACAAAGAAAATCGGACCTAAGGTAAGGGAAAATATCACAATCTCATTTTATCCGAGATTGTTTATACTTTGGTATGTACTGGGGTGTATTTTATAATCCACATACATTTTTCATCAATATGTAATATTATTTCCATCCACCTACAATTATTTAAATCCAATTTTACCCTTCGGTGAGTTTTTAGTAAAAGATATGAAATGAATCTTTTGTCGATTTTCTTACGAGGTACTTTTTGACTTTTCCAACAAAAGTACGAAAAGAATGTTATTTTTAACTTATACGGCATGAATGGATTTTTAAAACATTATTTCAAAGAAGCTTACTTTACAAGTTTTCAAGTTTATTTTTAATCAACTTCTTTTATTTTAAAATTGTATGACATGTTAAGAAATGAAAAATGTTTTTGAAGTAGAAAGTATATTTTCCTCAAGAATAGAGTTCAAGTATTTTATCAAAATTATTTTCCATCTAAGATAATAAAGGGTTCTGTTTATATCCCTATTATTACATTGATTTGATTATGTTGTGATGGAATTATTTTTATGAATTCCTTTATCTTATATTAATTGTTTTATGATGTCACAATGTTTAAGAATCCCATTTTTATTACATGGGTTATGCTATGATGTATGGTTTATGATTTTGTGGCACACATAAGAATGGTATCATTATGAGATGGGTGGGACCTATATCTCCCTCCAATGCATTGGGTAAAGATTTTATATCTCATGAGATAGACATGGATGGAATGGTAGGTTATACCGGTTCAGTGAAACAGGACTGAAACGAGGAGTGAACTCGGTTCAGAAATGGACTTTGTCCACTAAGATAGTCTTGGCAATGAGTCTTGACTAATAAGAAATGATTATTTATGATTATGTGTGTATGCCACAAAGTTTCATGTTTTATGTTATGATTATTGGGATTCCATTTCACTACTATGATTTATCCCATGTTATGATATTATGATCTCTTTTGCAGGTTAAGATTTCCAAAATGTTATATTCTTATGAATATGATGTGATTGATTTTTCTTTTCTTTACCCTTACTAAGAATTTGAGCTCACCCTTTTATGTTTTCTTTTCCCCAGGATATAAAGAAAGGTTTTAGGTAAGAAAAAAAGGGAAGATCTTTATGGGAGATGTTGAAGATATTTCACCATGATTAGAAGATTACGTTCCGAGTTTCCAAAGACACTAAACTATTACGGTCCTTGTGTGTGTGTTTTTATTATGTAATAAGTATTCCGAAAAAAGTAATGTAATGTCCTTGTACGTTAAGCTTCGGGTTTCTACAGTTGGTATCAGAGGAAAGGTTTATTCAAACATTGGAAACTAGGATGCGAAAACGTTAGTGAGATCCCTAGAGATATTTCTAAGGTATGTCTAGGGATGTCCCTAAGGATAAGTATACGTATAGGATACAGTCCTAGAACTATGGTAACGATCATAGAATTTAACATAAGATGTTAGATATTGAGGATACTCCCCCTTTATTATGTTGTTTTCCCTAACATGATTTTTACCTCTCACACTATTCTTTTTGGGTTTTAGATGATGGATGGAACTTGAAGGAATCGTGTTGATCAATGCAATGGACAATGCAATGATTGTCCTTCTGAACAAACAAATGTTATGGGACATAGAGTGAAAAATATTATTGCTATACTTACACAAGCTATGAATCATTCTGGACTTCTGAATGAGCATAGAAGGCAACAACATTCTATTGAGTCCTTCATGAGGCAACGTCCACCTTCTTTCAGTGGGTCTTCTGATCCACTTGTTGCTGAACAATGGATTAGTACCACTGAAAATATATTTTCAGTTCTTCAATGTTCTAAACATGACAAATTCATCTTAGCAGTATATCGTTTGGAAGGTGAAGCTAATCAATGGTGGGATCTTATCAAAAATACGAGGCAAAGAGATGAAATTGAGTCCATGGAATGGGACGAGTTCAAGAACTTATTTTTCAATAACTACTTCCCTCGTATTTTTCGAACAAAGATGGAGAAGGAGTTTCTTGAACTAAAGCAAAAGGATGATGAATCTGTTGGTATATACGAAGCGAATTTTACAAGGCTTGCAAGGTATGCATCTGGATTTATCATGCAACATGAAAGTAAAGTTGATCGATTCTTTAGTGGCTTAAAACCAAATCTTCGAAGGGAATTAGATATAAGAGACTTCAGTAGCTATGAAGAAATTGTGCATTGTGCTATCAAAGTAGAAATGGAAGTTGGTGTTACTTATCCATCTCATAGTTTTGACAAGAAACGAAAGATGGAGTTCAAGGAGAAATCTTATAATAATGGTAAAAAGAAGATGAATGTTTCCTTATGCTCAAAGTGTGGAAAGAAGCATGGTGGAGATTGTCTTAAAGGGACAAGTAAATGTTTCAAATGTGGAAAGGAAGGTCATCGGGCATTTGAATGCCGCAATGATGGGAAGAAGATGACTAATGATGCAAACAAATGAAGGGATACACAGAATGAACCTACTACACTTCAATGCTTCAAGTGCAAGGAAATGGGGCATTATGCTAATAAATTCACTAATCCAAGGATTAGTGATGATCGACATGAGCAACCACTTAAGGCAAAGGACAAAGGGAAGTCACATGCGATCACTATTGGCGATGTTGAATATGACAATGATGTGGTGGAATGATTAAGAGTTTATGTAATGGAATTCCCAAATAATGTTGTATATAGTATCATGGAATATTGGAATATTTATGTATTGTTCTATTGTGGTATTCAATAATTTTATGGTTCCGGTAACCATGGAATGTGATTGAGATATTTTTGGAAATAAGATGATATGCGCATAATGAAGGGAAAACGAGAAAATGAAATGTTTGACAGTATTCATGAGCTCATGATTGATATAAGGACTAAGTGATATCATGGTTTGAGTATATAGAATTTTGAGGATTTTGGTATGTGGAAAGAGTTAACTTTTAACAGCACTCATGTTTTCAATAAGGTTCAATGGGTATTCAAGAGATTACATGATTAAGGCCTTTGAATGTTTGGAATGTGACCAACAAGACATATCTTATGATATATGGGGATCAACGATGGTATTAAATCTCTGAGAGTGGACTACAGTATTATGGATAAGCCTAAAGATTGGAATGGATTATGTTCGTCATAAGTTAGTATTGTTTGTTTTTTTTGATATTATTGATAGGATGTTATAGTAATATAGTTTTAGAAAAAGGACAACCTGCAGGACGAGCGACAGCCCATCGCGTCGGACAAGGCCATGGGAATCGAACCCACAACCGAAGTGCGACTGGCCTTTAGCGCCTACCACTGGCCTACAGGAAGTCCCTGTTTAGTAGGAAACTAGTTTTATTATATTAAGCAGTATGATATATGAAGTATAAGTCCATTTTAGGAACCATATATGATTAATCTCACTATAGATGGACTTATGTAAGTTTTGATAACTTTTCTAACCTTTTTGTTTCAGACAGATGGAATGACCCATCATTCTATCACATGATCTGCTAACACATCACAAATGACAAATTCAACTTCATTTCTTTAAGAGATGATGTGGAAATCGTCCAACGGTGAGATTATACCGAAATCACGAAAGTATTTATTCTAATTTCAATTTCATCAACTTTAAGGAAATGATCTTGAAAACCAAAAATGTTGTCCTAGTGCTCTTATATATGATGAATCAGATGGTACCTTAGATCATCACAAATTTATGGCTTTGTGATTTCTGGATTTTCCATAACCATGTTCTCTACCACTCTCAATCAGAACATGATGGTTAGATTTCTCTTCCATATCCATATTTTCACCTATGTGGAAACCCAGTGATTAGTTTATTTGGGTAACCGTTACGTTTCATACTTTTGTTTTTAAAAATTGGTTTTGGTATTCCTTTTTACAATGTGGGTTTCTATTAAAGAAACTTTTGAATAGTAAACCATTTATAACCCCGACGAATTTCGAGGGCGATATTCATTTTAAGGGGGGTAGAATGTAACACCCCGAGATTTTATGAAAAATATTCTCTTTAATTTCATTAATGTCTTGTGTTGTACGCTACACCAAAAGAAGCTTGCACAACATGCATCCTTGACTTGCCTTTCATTACACACAATCATGACCTTCCTCGATAGCGTGTGTAGTATGCAATACCGTGTTTCACTAAACAACGATATGCTATTAAAATGTTATTAAAACTGGCCGTCATGAATAGTAATAACCACCTTTTAAAATTTTAGAAATTTTATCTCTCAAAATGGACTTAATTTTTGGATTCGGAGTATCGAATTTAGCCTAAGGTGAAATTTTGGTACTTTTCGGATAACTTTCATATTCTGATGAATAGTGAAAATTACTAAATTTTAATTAAAAATAACTTTTTAATCGAAATAATTAATTGTGATAAATTATTAATTTGAGTGGTTTTAAAGTATATTTAGAATATATTTTTACAATTTAATACAATGTCGGTCATTCGATGTAATTCTACATTTAAACCAGACATAAACAAGTGTCAATATTTTGATAGTTATTATCTCTTAAGAACACGCTATTTGTTTTGACGACAGGAATTAAATTTTAAATTAATTAATGCTACTGATATTTTTTGAATTTGGTAAAATATATATCATTTTTAAGTTCATAATATCAAATATAGCTTAGGTCTAATTTTTGGTATTTTTCTGGAAACTTTCATTTTTTGATTAATAGTGAAACCACTAAGTAGTAGTTAAAAAAATGAATTTTTCATAAAACATAATTTTACCGCTTCTGTGAGTGGAATTTCAAAAATACAAGAGTCACTATTTATGTTAGTAAGTAAAATTTGGTTCAATGAGATGAAAATAATTTTTGGTGAATAGTAACTTTTTACTTTTTTTTACCACGGTTAAAAGTAAATAGGGTAATTAAGGGTAAAAATGTTATTATTATTACCCTAACACATGTCATAATTCTTTTGGATAAGTGTAATTCGACCAAAAACAACCTTAGGAATAAAATATGATCATTTAGGTTCACTTGGATTAGATTAGGACATTTATTATTAATTTATTTAAAGAAGGGTTAAAATAGTTAAAATCAAAGTTTAATAAGTAAATCATTTTTAATATAGGGTTATAAATAAGATAAATTCGATTGTAAATATTCATTATAAATCTAATAAGATTTAATAAATAATGATATTTTATTTATATTTTTTAGACATTAAATAAATTAATTTATAAATGACACAATGATGATGCAGTAATTACCATAATAGTGAAAAATTAGAATAATTAATAATATAAATACCCAAATAAATATAATTTGAGACTTTTTATCAATTTAAATAATTTTATAGGTTAATATTACATGTTAGTATTGATTTAATTAACTTTGTTCGAACTAATCATTCTGTTATTATTTTCAGAAAAATCAATTACTAAATAATGTCAAAATTGACATAAAATAGTTTTTAAAACAAATATTATATTATTCATTGTTATTTTATTCCTAAAAATCTAAGGTTCGGCCAAATGACTTAAATAAGGGTATATATATTAATAATAAACAACTTGGGGTTCTTTTGGCTTGATATAGTAAGTTTAAGAACTTTATAGTGTAAGAAAACAAGAAGACACGGTAAAAGTAAAATTATCAAACTTAAAGTTAAATATAAATGATAAGGTTAAAATAGGAACCTAAACTTGTCTAAATTATATTGGATGAGAGTATTTCGACTCATCCCCACCTTATCTTCAAAATAAATCAATTTGGAGCTATTTAAAACCGAATTTGTCTTTATAATAAAATAATATTTTTAGTTATTCAAAAGGTGCCCCTCTCCTCCCTTATAAAATGGCACGCCCTCCATCTCTTCCACACACCACATTGAGCCTTAAAGTTCGGCCAAACTCTGCCAAATTCTCTTCTACACTTCCCTAGAAACATCCTATAGGTTCTGTTCTTCCTCAAAGACCAATTTTAGTGCCCTAAGAGGAGGTCTCAAAGAGGCGCTTCAAAGAAGAGGTAATTTCCGTTACCAATTCTTTCACCTTTATTTCTTCTTCCACTTCTTCTTATTAGGTTTTTTCATTATGAAGTAATAACATCAGTATCAATCATATACTGATATTTTATTATAAGTATGAAACAACCCTATTTCACCATCTATCCATCCTACGTAAAATGAAATCACCGCGCGTGCGTACGTACGGAATACCGTCTCCAAGCCGTGGTGAAATCTATTTTCCACCACCACCTTACTTGGATGGGTATAATGGTGTAAATAATAACTATATATGAATACGTTAAAATTATATTGATTCTGAAATAGTATACATACACTCCAATACAGTCCCATGATCATGAGAACGATATCATCGCTCGTGCGTACGTACGGACTACCGTCTCCACGACGCGATGAGATTCATTCTCCACTTTAACCATTCATGAATGATTATAAAGTATATATAATAAGTAATCATGAAATATATGACATAATAATGATATTGGATTTATGTGTATATATATGTATTTCATCTACTTAATTCCATTCAACTCAATAAAGAAACGAAAACAGTGTTCATGCGTACGTACGGCCTACCATCTCCATGAACGGTGTATTTCTTTCCATTTACTGATTTATTATATATATGTATATTCTGAATATATATTATATATAAATCATGTTTTATATTCTGGAATTAAGTAATCATGATCTATGTAATCATATTAATAATTACAAGTCAAAACACGGACGACAAATGAAACCATTTTACCCAAAACGCTCTTTAACATGGAATTTACAAAATAACGGGTAAAATAAAGTCATAAGTGAACCATATATGATATCATAAAAATGAGTTTGATTCTGGAATAAGTCTATGACATTATTTAAATCATTATACATGAGGTTCAAACACTTACAAAGCAAATCAGACCTAAGTTAAGGGAAATATCACAATATCATTTTATCCGAGATTGTTTATGCTTTGGTTTTTTCTGGGGTGTATTTTATCATACACATCCATGTTTCCTCAATATTTAATATTATTTCCATCCACCTACAATTGTTTAAATCCAATTTTACCCTTCGGTGAGTTTTTAGTAAAAGATATGAAAGGAATATTTTTTCGTTTTTCATACGAGGTACTTTTTGACTTTTCCGACAAAAATACAAAAAGAATGTTTTTTTAACTTATACAGCATGAATGGATTTTTAAAACATTATTTCCAAGAAGCTTAATTTACAAGTTTTCAAGTTTATTTTTAATCAACTTCTTTTATTTTTAAATTGTATGACACGTTAATAAATGAAAAATGTTTTTGAAGTAGAAAGTATATTTTCCTCAAGAATGGAGTTCAAGTATTTTATCAAACTTATTTTCCATCTAAGATAATAAAGGGTTCTGTTTCTATCCCTATTATTACATTGAGTTGATTATGTTGTGATGGAATTATTTTTATGAATGCCTTTACCTTATATGAATTGTTTTATGATGTCACAATGTTTAAGAATCCCATTTTTATTACATGGGTTATGCTATGATGTATGGTTTATGATTTTGTGGCACACATAAGAATGGTATCATTATGAGATGGGTGGGACCTATATCTCCCTCCAATGCATTGGGTAAAGATTTTATATCTCATGAGATAGACATGGCTGGAACGGTAGGTTATACCGGTTCAGTGAAACAGGACTGAAATGAGGAGTGAACTCGGTTCAGAAATGGACTTTGTCCACTAAGATAGTCTTGCCAATGAGTCTTGACTAATAAGAAATGATTCTCTATGATTATGTGTGTATGACACAAAGTTTCATGTTTTATGTTATGATTATTGGGATTCCATTTAACTACTATGATTTATCCCATGTTATGATATTATGATCTCTTTTGCAGGTTAAGATTTCCAAAATGTTATGTTCTTATGAATCTGATGTGATTGATTTTTCTTTTGTTTACCCTTACTGAGCATTTGAGCTCACCCTTTTATGTTTTCTTTTCCCCAGGATATAAAGAATGGTTTTAGGTAAGAAATAAAGGGATGATCATTATGGGAGATGTTGAAGATCTTTCACCATGATTAGAAGATTACGTTCCGAGTTTCCAAAGACACTAAACTATTACGGTCCTTGTGTATGTGTTTTGTTTATGTAATAAGTATTCCGCAAAAGTAATGTAATGTCCTTGTACGTTAAGCTTAGGGTTTCTACACACCCATTGGTCTAGACGCCCAGTCAACATGGGATGAATAAGGATGTACATGAATTGATTGATACGAGAGACCAAACAGACTTTGTAGTGATATAGGTAACACCTCAGCTTATGCACTAAAAAGTTGAGTGTGAGTTAGTTCTTCTCGACATCCAAGTATTGGGTCTCAATATCTTACATCATTTGGTTAAGGTAGTTGTAAAGACCCGTAAAATTCAAGGGAAATTTTTTTTCTTAATTTTCTTTAGAATTTTACAAGAGCACGGTTTCAGACGGCACCTGATTCCGAGACCCGGAGTGCCCGGAATTAATTTCCGAAGTTTGGCTCGGGTACGTTCAGTGAACGAACGAGCGGGAATTCCTAACTTTTGATCCGGTGCTCGGAATTGAAATCCGAGGGCACCGATGAACTCGCAGCGCCGATATTCGCTTAAAGAGACCTTTTCGGGAGTTGCGTTTGTTGCGGGTTGAAAGTTAGTTTTGGGGTTTTTAGTTTGAGTTAAATAAAATTGTGTAGAACAATTTTATTAAAACTTGTTAAAACCTATCAAAGGAGGTTGGGAGTGGGACCCACACCCACTTAACCTCCCTTGGGAGGATTAAGTGTGGTGGGGCCCACACGAACCCCTAAACCTTTCAAATTCTCCCAACTCCCTTAACGCCTCATTTATGACTTGAGTTACTTATTTAATTAAGGGAGTTAAACCTTTTGAATTTCAAACTTTTGAAATTCTAATGTGTTATGTGATAATAAAATAAGATGTAGTCTTATTTTATTTGGAGGTTATTTGTTTGTCTTCTTGAGAGGTGGAGAGCTTTTCCTTCTTCTCCTCCAACTCTGACGAAGAACTCGAAGAACGTTCATCTTGACGAAGAACGTTCAAGCTCCGACGAAGAACGCCGCACCTCCATTCTTCGTTTTCCGTGTCAAAGAAAGGGGACACCACTTCTTCCTCGGACAACCTTCGTCGGCGTACAAGTTTCGCCAACGACGTGTCTCTTCGAACGCATCCCTTCGTCATCGGATTTGACGAACGGCTACCACGATGCCCGACCTCCGCGACGTCGTCTTCCGCGGAACCTTGACAATCTTCGAACCTTATACCCGAGGTAGGGGTTGTCGATTTCTTTTTGGATTCCTTATTTTATTCTTGATCGTGATTTTAGCAAGACTAACGTGTGGCATGATTTATTTAAAGTTGCATTATTATTTTAACGTGAGGGGGGCCGGACCGCACGAACACGGCCGAACCCCCCTCCATCGTTCTTGTTTAATTATTTTGCGGAAGAATGCAAGTGGCGTGGTGCCGTCGCACCACGCGGATGTTCGTGCAAATATTTTACGCGGCGCCGTCGCGCCACGCCGAGGAAGAATCTTCAAGAACGCGACGCCGTCGCGCCGCGTTGAATGGAATCAAGGCACGGCGAAGGGGCGCGGTGCCGTCGCACCGCGCCGGATGATGAACGTCGCGGCCGGTTCCGGGCCGCGGCGGGACGAGGAGACCGCGGCCGGTTCCGGGCCGCGGCGGAAGAAAAGACCGGCGGCCGGGCCGCCGGCGTCGGAAGCCGAAGGGGGGGACCGGAATTTCCGGTCCCGTTGGAGAAAACCGGCCGGCCAGCTGGCCGGCCGGAAGGCATTAAACCGGGGGAAATAATCCCCCGGCCAGCCTGTAAA
Source organism: Viscum album (assembly GCA_963277665.1). Lineage (NCBI taxonomy): Eukaryota > Viridiplantae > Streptophyta > Magnoliopsida > Santalales > Viscaceae > Viscum > Viscum album. Next base: position 325,740,081 of record OY728132.1, read on the forward strand.
ACCCCCCTCTTTAAGAGGGAGGCGGTTCCATGAAAGGGGGGCAACAGCCCCCCAGTTCTTTTAATTAAACCGCCCCCCACGTGGGGGGCCGTTTGTTGCAAAGGCGCGGCACAAGGCCGCGCCGCTTCCCAAAACAGCGGGGCTTGCCCCCCCGCGTGCCGACCGTGTGCGGCCCCTCGCGGCACCCCGAGCCGCCGCGGCACCCCGCGCCGCCGCGCCGCCGCGCCGCCCAGGGGGGGGGGGTCGGGCCGGGTCGGCCCGGACCCGGACCCCCCCGTTTCGAACCAGATTTGGTTTTTGGCCCATAACTTGAGCCTCGGACTTCCGAACGACGAACCGTCAGCGGCAACGCGATCCTTGGATCGAGACGGTCGTTTCGGTATATCGCACTCAAGGTTTCGGATTACTTTGAGTTCAGCCGGGTTGGTTCGTTCACGAAACCAACCGGGCTTTCGGAGCGGAAACGCTCATATCTTGAGCTACGAACGTCCGATTGACGCGCCGTCAGTCACGTTGTGTTACTCTTAGTGAGACGGATCTTTTGGCATACTCCGCCCGAGGTTTGGACGCAGGTGGAGTACGGTCGGGTTGGTTTAGCCATAAAAACCAACCGGGCCCCGGAGACGAAAATGCCAATAACTCTCAGACCGGGCGTCCGATCGACGCGCCGTCTGTTGCGTTGAGTTCCTATTGTCGATACGGAACTTTTGGATACATCAACTCTGGTCTTTGTGACAGTTGATGTATCAGCCTCTCGGCTCGTGGAGCGGACCCTCTGAACGAGCTAGCTGTGTGCGGGAACCCTAGTGCTGGCTGCGACTGTTCTACTGCTACGACTGCTACTGTGACTGCGACGATGACAGTACAGAGATCCTGTGTGGATTCGACGACGACGACAGTACAGAGATCCTGTGTGGATTCGACGACGACGACTTCAGCACTCAGGGATCCTACGTGGATCAGTGCTACAGGTCCTGTGTGGGCCCGATCCTGTGTGGGTCCTTGCGCTCAGCGGTTCTGTGTGAGCCAGCGCCTACAGGTCCTGTGTGGGCCCGATCCTGTGTGGGTCATTGCGGGGGTTAGTTACCTATCGATCCTTCGTGGGTCCGACGACTTAGATGGATCAGTGATCATCTTTATCGTCCTTGAAGAAGTATACCTGTGTGAGCTGAATCCTATTGCTTTCCTGTGTGGATTGTGTTGAGCAATCCTGTGTGGATTACGTTTTGCTTTCCTGTGTGGAATACGTTTACTATCCTGTGTGGACTGAGTTGTACTTGGGCTCGGAGGTTGGAGCGTATTTGAATTGATGACTTAGGTATATGTATGGGCATATACCTAAGCAGTGTCGGTTGTTACTTCGTGATTGTACATTTCTTCGTGGATTATCCTTTGTAGATTTTGAGAGACCTTCAGGGGTCTCGGGGTCCCTACTGAGTAGCTTATACTCACCCCTGCACGGGCTTTGCCCGCACTACGTTGTGTTGGTTTTAGACGACGGACATCGTTGACCTTAGCTGAGGCTTGCAGAGCGGGACGGTACCCGGAGGTGGACCACTGGGCGGGACGTGCACGGAGCAGACGGCGGGACCCGTGGAGCAGAGGAGCTATCTGTACTCACCCTTCAGGTGGGATTTCCAGTGGACAGCTCGGAGTAGCGGCTTTTACTTTTCAGTTGCGGTTTCCCCTTTCGAGTTGTACTTTACTTTCAGTTTGGGTTTGTATACTGGCCCATTTACTTTTCCGCACTTTCAGTTGTACTCTCCTTTTGTTTAGTGTTTACTTTCCACTTGCTTACTCTGTGGTGATGTTTACTTTTCAAAGGCAATGCCTTCCCAATTTACTGGGATTTACGCCTTGGTGCTAGTCGCCATCCCCTGGCCTATGGAAGGCGGGCTTGGGGTAGTCACGGTACGGACCCCGAGGGCGGGTCGTGACAAATTGGTATCAAAGGAGTTCGGTTCTACCGCGAACTCTGATCTTTTCTATGTGAAGCAATAATGTTTAGTGTATTGAGTGTGGTTATCAGTCCAGGGAGTCCAGTGTTGGTGCGGCGGCCGACGTATCCGTACACCAGGACCCTGACTTCTGATTTCCGACTTAATGCACGAAAACATTGATTGCGTGTGTGTTTCAAAGTTTTCTTTGTGATTACTTATATCATCTCACCAGGTATACTGTTCTAACCGTGGCGCACCTGTTTCCTTTTCAGGATGGCCCCACGACGGCAGGCAGCTAGGGTTCCGAGAGTCGAGCGAGACGACAGCCCACCGAGCGACGAGGCCTCGGTACAGGGCCCTTTTTCAGTAGTGGCATCGGCGGTAGCTTTACCCGCCGAGCCCCCGATGCTTCCAGCAGCAGCCGCTGACGATGCACGTCGCCTCAGTGCACTGCATGAGTTTCAGCGCCAGCGACCACCCAGGTTTCACGGGGAGACGGATCCCCAGGCAGCAGAGGACTGGCTGGAGGCAGTGGTTCGAGTGTTTAGGCTAGTGAGGACACCAGCAGACCTCATGGTGATCCTCGCTGCGAGCCTACTACACGCAGCAGCAGGACGATGGTGGAGCTTGATGCTCTAGGTTCACGATGAGGCATCCTTGCTTTGGACGGACTTTGAGAGCCTCTTCCGCTCGGAGTTCGTCCCAGCCACCCTTCGTGCGGTGCGTATCCAGGAGCTTCTACAGCTGCGGCAGGGCAGCATGACGGTCGCTCAGTACTCGGCGAGATTTACCGATCTCTCGCGCTACTCGACCGACATGGTACGGGACCCATTCTTCCGGGCCCGGACCTTCGAGCAGGGTTTGAGACACGAGATCATGGCATCGCTGATCTCCCTCAGCATACCGACTCAGACAGGAGTACTGGAGCGGGCCCTTCTGATCGAGAGCTTCCTTGCTGAGTCTACACCAGCACAGCGACCCACCGCAGGGCGGCATGTGGCAGAGTCATCTGCAGCAGGCAGTCGACGGATGACTCAGGGGTCCAGGCAGACCAGACCTTCAGGCAGACGACCTCAGGGCACTGGCTCAGCAGTGCGGGGCACACAGCGCGGAGCCAGTCTTACGAGAGGCAGACAGTGCTACTCGTGCGGCGGGCAGGGCCACATGGCACGTGACTGCCCGACCCGCCGTGCCGAGGAGCAGCAGACGGTTGATGGACCACCGAGGCAGAGGCAGAGGGTCGACCGTGGCGGTCCGCAGGGAGGAGGCAGACGAGGCAGAGGAGCTGGTCGAGCAGCCGGTGGTGGTCGACGCTTTGAGGCTCTACCACCACCACCACCACCAGGAGGTCCACCCCAACCACAGGGAGCTGGCGGGCAGCGACAGGCACAGCTCCAGGCAGCAGAGGCCTACGACCACGGCGCACCCGAGATGATTCGAGGTACTATCTATGTCTATTCCACCCTTGCTGCAGTTCTTATAGACACAGGAGCGAGTCATTCTTTCATAGCCGCTGCCCTTGTTCGGAGCTCGGAGATTCCCGCAGAGCCGTTGGCTCGATCCTTACGGCTAGAGACTCCTACGGGAGCAGACTCGACGATTACGCACTGGTGCCGGCAGTCTGAGCTTACTCTAGGAGGCGAGAGCTTCGGCTGGGATCTTCTTGTAGCAGCGTCGAGGCCTTACGACGTCATCTTGGGCATGGATTGGCTATCTACGGTCCATGCACAGATTGACTGTTTTAGGCGCAAGGTGCGATGTGTACGCACCGACGGGAGCAGGTTCACCTTCACCGGTGAGAAGGGAGCCTTAGCAGCACAGGATGGACTTCCGCGGAGGAGAGGACAGCCCATCACTCATCAGTCGGCTAGCCTTATCCTTGGAGCAGTTGACGTGCGGAGTCCTGGTTTTCCTGCAGTGGTGGATCAGTTTGCGGACGTTTTTCCTGACGATGTTCCAGGGCTACCTCCTCGCAGAGAGGTAGAATTTTATGTTGACTTGTACCCCGGGACAGCCCCGATATCCACTCCAGCATATCGGATGGCCCCCGCCGAGCTTCGAGAGCTACGGGTACAGTTGGAGGACTTGCTGGGCAAGGGGTTCATCCGACCCAGTGTTTCACCCTGGGCTTCCCCGATATTGCTCGCCAAGAAGGCGTACGGGAGCTTGCGACTTTGTGTTGACTATCGTCGCCTGAACCAGGTGACAGTGAGGAACAAGTATCCGCTACCGAGGATTGATGACCTCTTTGATCAGCTCAAGGGAGCACGGTGGTTCTCGAAGATAGACCTCAGGTCAGGCTATCATCAGCTCAGAGTCAGAGACGAGGATGTGCAGAAGACAGCCTTCAGATGTCGGTATGGCCACTATGAGTTCTTGGTTATGCCTTTCGGTGTAACCAATGCCCCAGCAGTGTTCATGGCTCTCATGAACAGGATCTTTCAGCCATACCTCCATCGGTTTGTTGTAGTCTTCATCGACGACATTCTGATTTACTCTACGACAGAGGAGGAGAACGCCTACCACTTGCGAGTTGTCCTTGACACACTCCGAGAGCACCAGCTTTATGGTAAGCTCTCGAAGTGCCAGTTCTGGATACGTGAGGTCCACTTTTTGGGAGACGTTATCTCTGAGGCGGGAGTTGCAGTAGATCCCGCGAAGATTGAGGCTGTGTTAGCATGGGAGCCACCCAGGAGCGTGACTGAGGTTCGGAGTTTCTTGGGACTAGCTGGATACTATCGGAGATTCGTTCCAGATTTCTCTAGAGTTGCAGCATCACTCACAGCTTTGACGAAGAAGGGGAAACCCTTCGTGTGGTCAGACAGTTGTCAGCAGAGCTTCCAGGAGCTGAGACAGAGATTGACTAGCGCACCTATCTTGAGGTTGCCTGAGGAGGGAGTATGGTACGTAGTCTACTGCGATGCATCAGGGACCAGACTCGGATGTGTTCTGATGCAGGAGCTGGCAGTGATCGCCTATGGATCACGTCAGTTGAGGCCGCATGAGCAGAACTACGCTACCCATGACCTGGAATTAGCAGCAGTGGTCTTCGCTCTGAAGACATGGCGACACTATCTGATGGGCGAGCGCTTTACAGTCTTTTCCGATCATCAGAGTCTCAGGTATATCTTCTCGCAGAAGGACTTGAACCTGAGACAGCGACGATGGCTCGAGTTCCTCCAGGACTATGACTTTGAGATAGTCTATACTCCTGGGAAGGGGAACGTAGTAGCCGATGCCCTCAGCAGGAGGACAGGCATTCAGCTACTTGAGGAGGCGACAGAGCAGCTAGCCTCTTTGCAGATATCCTTCATGGATAGAGATGGAGCAGCCTTTCTTCAGTCTCTCACAGTCACCCCTCCACTACTGCAGCGAGTCAGGGAGGCACAGCATGGGGACGCTGACTGTGAGACACGGCGTGCACAGATATCCTCGGGACAGGCACCTGATGGTTTCTCCCTTGGAGCAGAGCACGACATCCTTTTCAGAGGACATACCATGGTACCAGTAGCTTTGCAAGAGGAAGTGCTGAGAGAGTTTCACACTTCTCCTTTAGCGGTACATCCTGGAGTGGCGAAGATGTACTAGGACCTCAGACGACAGCATTGGTGGTCGGGTATGAAGAAGGCTGTAGCAGGGTTCGTTTCTCGATGCCTCACCTGTCAGCAGGTGAAGGCAGAGCATCAGGTACCAGCAGGCTTGGTACAGCCCTTGGAGGTTCCAGAGTGGAAGTGGAACGGCATATCTATGGACTTCGTGACTGGACTTCCACGCACTTCCAGAGGTCACGACTCCATCTGGGTGATTGTTGACCGACTCACCAAGTCGGCACACTTCTTACCCATCAGAGAGCAGGGCTCAATGGAGAGCTTGGGACGTCTCTACGTTCAGGAGATTGTGCGACTCCACGGTGTGCCATCATCTATCGTCTCCGATCGAGATGCCCGCTTTACTTCCCGACTTTGGAAGGGGTTAAAGGAGGCGTTCGGTACGCAGCTACGTCTTAGCACAGCTTTTCACCCTCAGACAGATGGTCAGACGGAGAGGACCATTCAGACTCTCGAGGACATGCTCCGCGCATGTGTCCTCGACTTTGGTCGTAGCTGGGAGGACCACCTACCCTTGGTGGAGTTCGCGTACAACAACAGCTACCACTCCACTATCGGGATGGCACCGTACGAGGCGCTGTACGACCGACCATGTAGATCTCCTTTGTGCTGGACAGACCCTGGGGAGTCAGCACTGGTGGGACCGCAGATGGTCCAGGCCACGACAGAGAAGGTCCAGGTCATCCAGGAGCGGATGAGGACAGCTCAGAGCCGGCAAAAGTCATATGCTGACAGGAGGCGGAGGCCACTAGAGTTCGAGGATAGCGACCACGTCTTCTTGCGGGTCTCACCTCGACGTGGTATTCGGAGATTTGGCCGAGGCGGCATGTTATCTCCGCGCTTCATCGGACCTTTCCAGATTCTCAGCAGGATTGGTGAGGTGGCTTATCGCCTGGCTCTACCACCTCAGTTGCACCGGGTGCACGATGTCTTTCACGTATCTCAGCTGAGAAGATACGTGCACGACCCGACGCACATCATTGACCATGGGGAGCTTGACGTTGACGATGGGGTGACTTTTACGGAGGTCCCGGTGGAGATAGAGGATCGACAGGAGAGGGTCCTACGTGGGCGATCGATTCCTCTTGTGCGCATTAGATGGCAGCACGGGAATCTCCAGGAGAGCACATGGGAGCTGGAGGCTCAGATGCGTGCTCAGTACCCTCATTTGTTTCCCTAGTTTTTGATGTAACTTTACGGGGACGTAAAGCCCTGAGGTGGGAGTAATGTAAAGACCCGTAAAATTCAAGGGAAATTTTTTTTCTTAATTTTCTTTAGAATTTTACAAGAGCGCGGTTTCAGACGGCACCTGATTCCGAGACCCGGAGTGCCCGGAATTAATTTCCGAAGTTTGGCTCGGGTACGTTCAGTGAACGAACGAGCGGGAATTCCTAACTTTTGATCCGGTGCTCGGAATTGAAATCCGAGGGCACCGATGAACTCGCAGCGCCGATATTCGCTTAAAGAGACCTTTTCGGGAGTTGCGTTTGTTGCGGGTTGAAAGTTAGTTTTGGGGTTTTTAGTTTGAGTTAAATAAAATTGTGTAGAACAATTTTATTAAAACTTGTTAAAACCTATCAAAGGAGGTTGGGAGTGGGACCCACACCCACTTAACCTCCCTTGGGAGGATTAAGTGTGGTGGGGCCCACACGAACCCCTAAACCTTTCAAATTCTCCCAACTCCCTTAACGCCTCATTTATGACTTGAGTTACTTATTTAATTAAGGGAGTTAAACCTTTTGAATTTCAAACTTTTGAAATTCTAATGTGTTATGTGATAATAAAATAAGATGTAGTCTTATTTTATTTGGAGGTTATTTGTTTGTCTTCTTGAGATGTGGAGAGCTTTTCCTTCTTCTCCTCCAACTCCGACGAAGAACTCGAAGAACGTTCATCTTGACGAAGAATGTTCAAGCTCCGACGAAGAACGCTGCACCTCCATTCTTCGTTTTCCGTGTCAACGAAAGGGGACACCACTTCTTCCTCGGACAACCTTCGTCGGCATACAAGTTTCTCCAACGACGTGTCTCTTCGAACGTATCCCTTCGTCATCGGATTTGACGAACGGCTACCGCGACGCCCGACCTCCGCGACGTCGTCTTCCGCGGAACCTTGACAATCTTCGAACCTTATACCCGAGGTAGGGGTTGTCGATTTATTTTTGGTTTCCTTATTTTATTCTTGATCGTGATTTTAGCAAGACTAACGTGTGGCTTGATTTATTTAAAGTTGCATTATTATTTTAACGTGAGGGGGGCCGGACCGCACGAACACGGCCGAACCCCCCTCCATCGTTCTTGTTTAATTATTTTGCGGAAGAAAGCAAGTGGCGTGGTGCCGTCGCACCACGCGGATGTTCGTGCAAATATTTTACGTGGCGCCGTCGCGCCACGCCGAGGAAGAATCTTCAAGAATGCGACGCCATCGCGCCGCGTTGAATGGAATCAGGGCACGGCGAAGGGGCGCGGTGCCGTCGCACCGCGCCGGATGACGAACGCCGCGGCCGGTTCCGGGCCGCGGCGGGACGAGGAGACCGCGGCCGGTTCCGGGCCGCGGCGGAAGAAAAGACCGGCGGCCGGGCCGCCGGCGTCGGAAGCCGAAGGGGGGGACCGGAATTTCCGGTCCCGTTGGAGAAAACCGGCCGGCCAGCTGGCCGGCCGGAAGGCATTAAACCGGGGGAAATAATCCCCCGGCCAGCCTGTAAAACCCCCCTCTTTAAGAGGGGGGCGGTTCCATGAAAGGGGGGCAACAGCCCCCGGTTCTTTTAATTAAACCAGCCCCCACGTGGGGGGCCGTTTGTTGCAAAGGCGCGGCACAAGGCCGCGCTGCTTCCCAAAACAGCGGGGCTTGCCCCCCGCGTGCCGACCGTGTGCGGCCCCTCGCGGCACCCCGAGCCGCCGCGGCACCCCGCGCCGCCGCGCCGCCCAGGGGGGGGGGGGGGGTCGGGCCGGGTCGGCCCGGACCCGGACCCCCCCGTTTCGAACCAGATTTGGTTTTTGGCCCATAACTTGAGCCTCGGACCTCCGAACGACGAACCGTCAGCGGCAACACGATCCTTGGATCGAGACGGTCGTTTAGGAATATCGCACTCAAGGTTTCGGATTACTTTGAGTTCGTCCGGGTTGGTTCGTTCACGAAACCAACCGGGCTTTCGGAGCGGAAACGCTCATATCTTGAGCTACGAACGTCCGATTGACGCGCTGTCAGTCGCGTTGTGTTCCTCTTAGTGAGACGGATCTTTTGGCATACTCCGCCCGAGGTTTGGACGCAGGTGGAGTACGGTCGGGTTGGTTTAGCCATAAAAACCAACCGGGCCCCAGAGACGAAAATGCCAATAACTCTCAGACCGGGCGTCCGATCGACGCGCCGTCTGTTGCGTTGAGTTCCTATTGTCGATACGGAACTTTTGGATACATCAACTCTGGTCTTTGTGACAGTTGATGTATCAGCCTCTCGGCTCGTGGATCGGACCCTCCGAACGAGCTAGCTGTGTGCGGGAACCCTAGTGCTGGCTGCGACTGTTCTACTGCTACGACTGCTACTGTGACTGCGACGACGACAGTACAGAGATCCTGTGTGGATTCGACGACGACGACTGTACAGAGATCCTGTGTGGATTCGACGACGACGACTTCAGCACTCAGCGATCCTACGTGGATCAGTGCTACAGGTCCTGTGTGGGCCCGATCCTGTGTGGGTCCTTGCGCTCAGTGGTTCTGTGTGAGCCAGCGCCTACAGGTCCTGTGTGGGCCTGATCCTGTGTGGGTCATTGCGGGGGTTAGTTACCTATCGATCCTTCGTGGGTCCGACGACTTAGATGGATCAGTGATCATCTTTATCGTCCTTGAAGAAGTATACCTGTGTGAGCTGAATCCTATTGCTTTCCTGTGTGGATTGTGTTGAGCAATCCTGTGTGGATTACGTTTTGCTTTCCTGTGTGGAATACGTTTACTATCCTGTGTGGACTGAGTTGTACTTGGGCTCGGAGGTTGGAGCGTATTTGAATTGATGACTTAGGTATATGTATGGGCATATACCTAAGCAGTGTCGGTTGTTACTTCGTGATTGTACATTTCTTCGTGGATTATCCTTTGTGGATTTTGAGAGACCTTCAGGGGTCTCGGGGTCCCTACTGAGTAGCTTATACTCACCCCTGCACGGGCTTTGCCCGCACTACGTTGTGTTAGTTGCAGACGACGGACAGCGTTGACCTTAGCTGAGGCTTGCAGAGCGGGATGGTACTCGGAGGTGGACCACTGGGCGGGACGTGCACGGAGCAGACGGCGGGACCCGTGGAGCAGAGGAGCTATCTGTACTCACCCTTCAGGTGGGATTTCCAGTGGACAGCTCGGAGTAGCGGCTTTTACTTTTCAGTTGCAGTTTCCCCTTTCGAGTTGTACTTTACTTTCAGTTTGGGTTTGTATACTGGCCCATTTACTTTTCCGCACTTTCAGTTGTACTCTCCTTTTGTTTAGTGTTTACTTTCCGCTTGCTTACTCTGTGGTGATGTTTACTTTTCAAAGGCAATGCCTTCCCAATTTACTGGGATTTACGCCTTGGTGCTAGTCGCCAGCCCCTGGCCTATGGAAGGCGGGCTTGGGGTAGTCACGGCACGGACCCCGAGGGCGGGTCGTGACAGTAGTATAGAATGTTCTCGCTCCCTACATCATTCTTCTGTGTGAGGAAGGTGCCACTTGAGCATTCCATGGTAGCCACATATAAGTTGAGTGGGTTTCCCTCCATCGGTGGCATCAGGACTGGCAGGTATAGAAGGTACTAATTAAGACTCTCAATGTCTTCTTGGAAGTCCTCATCCCATTGATAGGTGATTCCCTTCTTAATTATCCTGGTGAATGAACATACAGTTTTTGTGTACGACGAACTTTTTATGCGTACGACGAACTAATGCCTTACAAAATGATGATTGTTTGTTCTTTCTTTACTACCTCTCATTGTGAGAATTATCATGGAAACTAAAGTTATATATAATATATATGATATTTTTACTGTATTTAATATTATTTAATTCTTTTATAACACGTATATTAATACTTTCCATTTTGTGTTAATATGATAATTTTGTTTGAGGAAGTGTGGACGACCGCCCCCTCAAAGTGATGTGATTCATTCACACACTACATAGAATATATTAATGATATGTGTGGTGAAAATATATGATATATATATGAAATAATAATGATAATTTAATGATATTATATACATATATTTCATTTATTTTCTTTCTTCTAATGCGTCAATAAAACAAAGTCAGTGTTCTTGCGTATGTACGGTCTACCGTCTCCATGAACGGTGTATTCCATTTATTACTTATATATTATATAGATTATTATAATACATTTATACTGAATTTTATTGATATTTATATCATGTTTTATATTCTTGAAAACATGATATAGTTATAATAATCAATAATATAACAAATTAAGACACATGCGAAGAACAAAGAGGATATTTCTTGAAGAGAAACCTTAACATTGAATTGTTAACAATAGGGTAATATAAAGGCACAATCAAACCATATATGGTATAAGATATAAAAATATGGTTCTGTAAAAGTTTTATAATAAAAATAAATTTATTATATAGGATTTTTGAACAAGTACAATGAGATTCAAGACAAATGGTAAGGGTATTTCACCTCACTTTTTTTTTCCGTGAAATTCATGATTTATTCAACACCCATTACATTTTTTGTGGTGTGTATACTACCCATGGATTTATTAAATAATTATTATACATAAATTTATGGGTATTCACATATCCATTTTATGATCTTTATTTCATGGGGTTAATGTTTCAAAATCTACCAAATCAGTGAGATAATTTTGTCTCAATATTCCTTCTTTGAGACAAATGATTTATTATGCACCTAAATTCTTTTTGAGGTGTATATACTTCCATTTAAAAATTTATATCTTGAATGTACATAATTTTTTTATATTTTAATCTTCATGTAATTTCATTTTCTTACATGGAGAGTATTATCCCAAGTTACAATGTGGTAAATGTTTATTAAAACAATATCATCATTTTTCAAGATTGTTTTGGATTATGCTTCCATTATTGAAATATTATGATCCATCTATCAAGAACACTCATGAGTTTCCTTATCCTATATTTATTCATGTTATATCCATGTATTATTACCATTTTTTCACTCTTTGTAACTTATGATAATTAAGAAAAATATTTTAATGATAAAATGACAGTATTTCTCTCATCGGTCGGAACTTTTTTTATTTAAAAATCGTGTTTTTAAAAATGTTTTAAGATGATCCTTGAAGATCATTTTCAAGGAAAAAAATGATCTTATTTTTTTTTTATGGTTTTCAAAGCTTCCTTTAAAATTTTTGAAATATATTTTAAAAGAAAATGTTTTTTAAAAATGTTTTATGTTTTAAAATATATTTTAAAAATTTTAAAGATTTCAATATAAGTTCTCAAAGTACTTTCAAATAAATGGTTTTCATTACATTTTCAAGACTTATTTATAAGTTTTCGTAGTATTTTCAAATAAATAGTTTTAAAATATATATATATCTTTTTTATAAATTTTCAATGTATTTTTAAAGAAATATTTTTTAAAATGTTTTCAGTATTTTTTATATGTTTTAAATGAAAATAGGTTTCAAAGGGTTTAATATTTTAAAAAAAATCGTGAAGAAATGACATTTTCATCATGAAATGTTTTAAATATATATTTCCAAGTTATGTTTCATCTAATATGAAATCTATTTATGTTACTCATGCCCTTCTTGGAACTGATACATTCATATTTTTTTCTTGAATGGTTTATTTTTTTTATAGAATAATTATTAAGAAACCCATTTCTCTTCCACGGGTTATATGCTTTTGAAACTTGCTTATTTTCACGGGTTATGATTTTGATTAAATGATTATGAAACATATATCTTTTCCCATAGGTTATGAAATGATTACATGTTTACGATACCCATTTTATTTCATGGGTTATGATATGATTTTTAATGATCTTGTGGTACATGTATATATGATTTCATTATGAGATGTGTGTGACCAATATCTCCCTCAAATTCAATGGGTAAATATTTATTTCTCATGAGATAGACATGTGTGTAATAATAAATGAACTCAATTTAGTATTGTAGGGTTTGAATGAGAAATGAACTCAGTTTAGTATTACAGGGTTGAATCAGAAACAAACTTAGTTTAGTATTACAGGGTTGGAATGAGGAGTGAACTAGGTTTAGTAATATAGGGCTAGAATGGGGTGTGAACCTGATTCAATAAAGGACTATATCCATTAATATGGCCTTGAAAACAATTCCTTGACTACTATGGAAATCATTATATATTCTTATGTGTCTTCCACAATTCCATGTTTTATTCCTATGTTATGATTTCATGGCTTGTGTTCTTTATTTTCTTATGATTAATGTCTTATGAACTGCGAATATTTATTTAATGAATCATGTTTATGATCATTGATATGTAGGGTATAATCTTCTATTTTCATGATCATGTTCTCATACCCTTATGCTCACGATTATGCTTACATATCTTTCTTATTTACCCTTACTGAGAATATGAGATCACCACTTCTTATGTTTCTTTCCCCCATGTTATGAAGATATTTATTATGTTTAATGTGTCTAAGAAGGGTGCTAGTTAAGACGAACCTAGTGGGAGATGATGTAGCTCATTTATGTACCAGTGTTCATGTTTCCATGTTTCCAAAGGCACTAGACTAATACTGTCTTTGTCTAGCTATTTGTATAATGTTTTAAGTACTCCACAAAAGTTGTGTAATGGTAATGTATGGAAAGAGAGGGTCGCTATAATATGTTTTAATGAAAATGAATTCATATATTAATTATGTAAATTATAACTATATTAAAAACATATTAAATGTTAATCAATAAAAATAATATATATTAAAACTGAATAAATTATAAAAATATTAAACAAATAAAAAATAAAAAAATAATGAATTAAAAATATATATTAATAAAAATTTAATAAATAGTTTATATAAAATATAAATATAAATAATGAATAAATTTTAATAATTAAAAACATAATATATTAAATATATTAATATATTAATATATGTTTTTTATGATATATTTTGTTATGAAATATTCCTTTTATCAATTATTTTTTGGCATTAATAAAGAATACTCTTTATTAGTAATAAAAATAACTAACAAAAGGTACTATTTATTAGTGCTTTTTAGTTAGCACTGATAAAGGGTAGCACTATTTATCATGGTTTTTGTAGTACTTACAATTTTTATGCATAAAGACCCACCATTTGATGGCCTTGAAGGCCCCTTCATCCTGGACTAGAGGCCATTAGAGGGGGTGTGATCTGTCCTTGTTGTCCTAGGGGTGTGTGTTTTTTCGTTTCATGTAACCTATAAGGGCTTAAATATAAATAAAATAATTAGTAATTAAATTAATAATATAATTATTAATCTAGTTAAAAAATAAAATATTTACTTATGTATTTAATAATAAATAAAGATAATTATGTGATTTAATAATATAATTAATAATAATTAATAAAGTAATTTATAAAATAATTATTAAATTGATTTATGATACTTAATTATAATTTAATTCTTAATATATTTAATTATATAGCTAAAATTTATAATATGTTACAACCCACAGACTCTATTACAAGAAAGATCATATTTATTCTTGGAGTTGCACCCTACCCCCACCCCACCAAAACCCCATATACCCATCCAATTTACATTTTAGGTGGTGATAGTGCGAGGAAATCGGGATCATGTCAAACTGCTCGGTGATTGATATGAAAATCTTAATTTTTATTGATGGTGTTTCCATGTGATGGTGCTTTTGATCTTCAGGAAGTTCTTTTTGGACTTAAGAAATGGGATGGATTGGATTTATGACTGAAATTATACGGGAAGGAATAAACATTGGGTTTTAGGATTTAGCTTCATCTTGATCCCTAAATTCTTTTAGATATTCCATTATAGGAAGAGTTTTCCAGAAAGGTTCCACTGCACGTATTTTTATTAGGTGAGTTTATTTTCATTACTTTTTTCCATTTGATAAGCTAAAGCAGAAGCCATGTGGTTTTGGTTCTCTTTATTTGAATCTTGATTCTTTTCATATTCATGAATGGTCGCATGATTTTGACTCTTTCCCTATCAAAAATAACTTTACTTTGACATGGATTAAGATTTATGAATTTTCCTAGATTCTTTGGCACCCAAATATTCATTATGAAATTTTAGTCGTATTTGGAGTTCCTATTACAATGGATAAAGAAACTAAATTATTTCGTTATGGTCAGTCTTTAATAGTTCCTATTAAAATTGATCTCACTAGCACTTTGATAGAAAAATTTATCTAATTTAATCATAATAATGATATCAATTTGAGAATTTAGTATGAAAAAATGTCTTTGATTTGTGAATATTTTAAGGTTTCATAGAATTCAAAGGATAAATGATTTAGATCACTGAAATGTAATTTTTATTTAAGGATAGAAAATATTGTGCAATATTGTGAAAGGAAGGAAAGTCGAGATGATGTTGGGCCAGATGTTGAAGGCTTCTATAGGGGTTTGTAAGGACAAACTTCTCGAGGGGGTGGGAGATAAAAGGAGGGATCCTTATTATAGGAAATGGGACATGATGGCATAATTGAGGAGTATATAATAAATAATCAAGCTATTATTTTTTATAAAGACAAATATTATACAAGTTGGCATGTAGAGAATAAAGAAGGTGACATGGTGGTGCTAGTATTGTCAAGGAAGATGGAGAGTCTCTGCCTTCAAGGGAACTTTTGGGTTCTTATCATACGATTTCATCTACCGAGGATAATGAGGTAGCCCATGATGGAGATTGTAACCTGCTAATGGGTGTTAGAGATCTTAAACCCAATCTGGTGCAGGAATATGCAGAAAAGGCAGACATTGCAGTTCCTATGGAAGGTGTTTCTATTTCTTATGTTTAAGATGTGAATCAGGCAGTTTCAAAGGCCCCTTGTGAAGCTTCTGGCAGGGCCTAAAAAGCCTCCAACTGATTGGGTGTTAGATTTATCTAGCTCCCAACAACTCCAGGGTGAGCTAATGCAGGGCGGCGTTAACCTAGAAACAAGGGAGGCCTTACCTTTGCAGAATAAGTTTTCCTACTTGGGTGATATCTCCAACATCCCCTTGAAGGGAGGGTGGATGACATTTGGGCCCAAGAAAAAAAATAATTTTGATAAAGCTTTTGACAGGAGGAAAGATAGTGAGACAACAATGATGGAATCACCACTGGTCTCTTTAGAAGGAGCAGAACCAAATACGCTGATTGTTGAGAGATCTGGTAGTCCTACTGCATCTGATAAAGAGTAAGGGGAACATACCCAGATTTGGCCAGGCCTTGATGTTCTTCATGAAACTGATGATTACCTTAGAACAGGTGCGGGCAGAGGCAAGAAGGGACTCTCTGAATTAGGGGATTTTCCAGTGTCTCATAGGATGAAATTTAGGCCTCGAAAAGACTACTCATATTTTCTGAAGCTGATGACCACTAGATATTTGAGGAGAGAATCAGAAGCCAAGAATTGTGAAGGATCCCCTAAAACAGAAGGGATGCAAGAAGTGAATCAGTCCGCTATTGGTGAAACTCATGATCTTGTAGAAGCACATGTATCTTATTTGAAGCAATGCAAGTCCGGCCTGACACAAATAATTGAGATTGAAGGTATGGACCATGCTCCTACTATTATTCCCGTGCCACCAGGCCCAATAGAAAAACAGGATCCTATTGCTCTTGACAAACTGGATCTAAGCCACTTCACATTCCCTTCTCATTTTTCTATGCAGATGAAGAATGAGCTTATCAATACTGATCTGGCTTGGAAATATCGACGCCCACCCTCAGGCCAGAGACCAGGTATTTCTTAAGCGTCTTTCTTTCTATGGTTGTGCTTATGTTTTTCGAGATGACATGTTTCTAGTCCCCACTAAACTCATTGTGGTCTGCTTGAAAATCAATAAAAAATGGATTTGTGGAAAAAAAGGTGACTTGGGTTTGAAGAAATCTGAGTCTAGAGTTGGATAAAATAAAAGTCTTCAGGGAATCCAAATTCCCTTACCCAATGGAATTTATTGTGGTCATCCTATCAAATATATTATGTTAATAAATAAAATTCTAAAATGAATTATAAAAATTTAATAAATTGCAAAAATATTATGTGTGTGTGTGTGTTTCTATAAATTTTTTTATTAATTACATATATGTGAGTTTGAAATTAATTTAACACAAGTTTGATATATGTTAAATTTAAAAAAAATGACATTGTATTAAAAATCCATTACTCAATACTAATTAGTCAATATTTATAATTAATATTAATTTTTAATTATAAACCATTTTCCCTAAATATATAAATTTTTTAATGTAAATACATATTTTTTATTATATAAATTATAATTAAAGAAATATAATATATATATATATATATATATGTGTGTGTGTGTGAATATATTTCTATATTAATTATATTAAATATATTAATGAATAATTATGTATAAAACATTAAAAATGAATAAATTTAAAAAATATTAAAGGAATAAATATGAAAATGAATAAATTATAAAACAATTAAAACAATTTAACTATATATATGAATAAATAATATTAAATGAATGAATGTTAAAAATTAGTGAAATTTAATTAAAATATGAATAGATTGAAAAAATATTAGAAAAGGAATTAGAGTTATGAATTATATAAATTTTTTAAAAATAAAAATTAATATATGCTTCAATGAAAATGAATACATATATTAATTATATAAATTAGACTTGTATTAAAAACATATTAAACCATAATTATTAGAAAAAGGGTATTTATGCCTTTAAAATTAAGATCATCCTTAAAATTATCATCCCAAGACACATTAGGTTTATCCTATATCACTATGGAATATCATAGGTTTGAATAGGTTCTATTTTCTCATTTTTCTTAATGGTTCATAAATAAAATGAGAATTCACCCAAGAATATCCCCTAGGAGTGTCAATCTAGGTCCATGGTAAGGCAACACTCACTGTGCACCAGAATAATGATCGATATATACTCGACCAAATATTTTCATGGTTATTACCCCTAGATGCATCTATTCCAAAAATCACATCCACTTGTAGTATCCAGACAATGATTTATTGCTAATAAAACCAAAAATTTTCTACCTTACCAAAATTTTAGGATTTTATCCTATACTTAGACTTATCCTCGAATTAGGTCAAACAGATATCTTCCCTAATCTATGTTTTCCTAAATCCAATTCCTGAGGTTTTGACTAAAATTTTTCTAATTCCTACTATAACGACTCTGACCCCAGTAGCCTGTAGTTGATGGTTGCTTTATTACATTGGTATAAGTTGCAGGCAATCACGTCCCAAAGGCCTAAATAGTTTAGGGGTCTTGGAAAACTATAAGAATAATTTAATTTCACATTACATTTGAAAACATAAAATACAAGACAATGAAAGTAAATATTCTGTATCATTAAACTCATTAAAATATTTATTCTTCACATTCTAGGGAAATTAAATCAAATAAAAATTCAATCATGGGTAAAATTTCATGGTTCTAAGTGTAGTAGAAGTTCTTTTCATGCCGATTATGTTAAAACAATGATTTCTTTCGCATTTTTGGTAAAAACTCAATAAGTACCTCATTCGGAAAGTGAAAAAAATATCCCTTTTAAAACATTTTGTAAAAAGTAAATCATGGGTAAAATTTTATGGTTTTGAGCATAGTTGAAGCATGCGGTGGTTGGGGATATATTACAATTTCTTTTAATAATTGTTACCCGAAATCATTTGTAGAGATCTTTCACATCAAATTTATAATTAATTTATTTAATATCTAAAGAAATAAATACATTAGCTTAGGAAATTTATTAGTTGATGATTGTTGATCATCTGAAAAGACCCCTTCAAATTGCATTTGTTGTGTTATTAGTGTCCAAGGATAGAATCACTCTAACAATGATCAAAAAATGCTTCAACGATATCCGAACAACACCACTCGATCACTGGGTGCTATCATGGAGAATCAAATGTCTTGCATTATTCTTTCTTGATCGCCCATTCCTTGATCTTGAAGAAATATCTCTTGTGCTTCTTGTTCTTTAGAGGTAGAGATAAAGAGGATTCAAGAGGTAATTCATTATCTTCAATAATTCTCAATTCTCAATTTAGAATTCCATATAAAATAGACATAACCTCCTATTTATAGAGTTAGGGTTTAAGTTAAAATATTAATTAATAGCATGCCGGCCCTTAAATAACATTTAAAACCTCTAATAAACCCCATGTCACATAATAGTAATATCATTATTATTATTTTATGGCATGAATCAACTTTCACAATAACAAATATTATATAATAGTCTTGTTAATTAAAATTTTTCACTATACTCAGTCTTGGTCCATTCGAACTCCACTAGAATTTATTGAGCGACCGAATAAATATTTTATTCATTAATAAATATTTTATTCACAATATAGTGAATTAAATTTTATTAAAATATTAAATAAATAAAATAAATATTCTATTCATAATCTAAAAAATAAAAATTTTATATATATTCATGTAATCAAATAAATTATTTATTAATAAATGAATAATTATTTATTACTTTAGAATATTAGAGGTCAATAAAACATGAGTAAAATTATTCCCCGGAATTGAGAATAATATTTATTCCAATAATCAAATTCAAATAGAATTTAATCAAGATCAATGAAAACCCTTAGTGTGTGACCCTTTAGGATTATTTACATTGGTATTAGGAGGGATTGCCTAAAGTATAATATTACTATCTAGAAAAGGGTCAAGACACCAAAGAGTAATAACTTAATATCACAAAAATGACTTCCAAATATGAACTCTCATTGTGTAATATAATCCCTTTATCTCAATATCTCATCAAGAAGGTTTTACATATAATCAATTGAATTTGGAGTCTAAAACATGTTTTGGATTCTCTTCAATCATTTATAATTTAATTTATTTCCAAATTGAGGACTAAATCAATCATTAGAGGAATAGTGTTCAATGAAGGGATAATACCTTATCCGACAGCAGTTGATGAAAGCGTCTTGTGTTTCTTATCACTTATGATAAGTGATTTTGTTTAAGTGTTATTAGAATACTAAAAACTATTTTACTTCCCCTTATTTAAGTGATATTCCACTAGAATTTAGGAGTCTATTTGAAAACACTTTTTTAATGCTTATTATAAGAGATAAGATTTATAATGTATAATAAATCCCGACAGTGCTTATCACTTATCATATGTGTTTACACATAAACATTTCTAGATTGATTATTGAAAAAAAATCCTACAACTTGAGTGGTATTCTTTTGTTATTTAAGTATAGTAGTTTTATAGAAGCAGGTCTCACTATTCAACTTTTTTACATAAGGTGTTTTAAAAAAGTAATAACAGAACAAACGATACATATTTCTTAAACAGTTTATCATAAATGATAAATGCTATAAAAATTTTCAATATGTGGTATCAAACAGATCCTTCATACAAGTGTTTTTTCATGAATGTAACAAACACAACATATTTTTTAAACTAAGTATAATAATTGTTGAGTGAAATGATCAAATTTCAATATGTACTTTGACAAATACCCAAATTCTCATAGTTGACACCCATATCAACCAGATTCCAACCAGATTCCATGTATTATAGCCCTAGCATGCATTAACTATCTACCGTTTCAATAAAGTTGGGGTTTTCAATGGTTTTCAAAGATAATGATTATTCTCTTATCATTATTCTTTCTAATTGGGTGTGATAATAAATCAAAATTCTAATATTCACTACTATTAATGGAATCGTCTCTATGAAGGACACATATTACCTACCTGGATTCATATGGTAGTTATCAAAAAAAACATGGAAAAAATTTTCAAATTCAGAAATTGTAGAAACAATATCACTAAGAAGAAAAAAGTTATGGTCATCGTTATAAATCCAGATCAATGTCGAAAATATTGTACAGTATTTTTGATGAGCCATTTCTTTGTCGAGAAGGGAAATATGTAATAAAACTGGATGAAAATTCACAAAGAAATTCAAATTTATATCTCAATTCTAGACAATTTAAATATAGAGCGTACAATAGACATTCACATGTTCAGTACTTGAATAGGGGTTGAAAAAATAACCAATCACATGACTAGATAAAACTCTCTTCTAAACTAAAACATCCCAACATACTCATCTTTTTCAACCTACCATGTGTTATTTTCAACTTCGGATAAATAACAAGCTATAGATCAAACCAATACATCTCTCACTAATTCTAGACCCACTAAGATCATGCAATTCTAAAAATGTATAGCTTGAAGCAATGGAAACAATAGATGCATTAGTGATTTCTGATCCAAGCATCAATAGGAGAATCTCCTAACTCTATAAGATAGAAGCCACTAGAGTGATTATAAAACCATGACATAAATAGACTAAATCAACAATTATGTTCATTGATGTGTATTACAATTTTCTAAAATAAAAAAATATATAATGATTGTTCCCTCAAATTAGAGAAGTTGATGGATATCTTTGATGAAGAAACAGTCTCCCCTTATGTTGTGGGAAAAGGAAAATCAAGGGAAAATTTTGAATAACATAGATGAATGCATACTTGGTTTTATTGGCTCAAAATGTATGGTCGAAACAGAACCACATCAGGACATGAGGATGATGGTCATTGACCATGGACAGTAGCGGAACTGGAAGGGACACTAGCACGTGGGCAGAGGGAACACGGGGGGGGGGGGTGCGATTATGACCCGAGGTCGGGGAAGCTATTAGAAGGATTGGGAAGAATAGGATTCAGTGGAGGTAGGAATGCATATCAGGGATGTGTGGGATGTAGTGAAAATTTGGGTAGGCAGGGGGGCACAGGGAAAACCTAGGCAAGTAGGGGGAAGATAGGAGTAGTGGTAGTCAATTGGGGAGGCGCAGAGGCTGAGTAGTGGCAAGGGGGAGGTAGGGAGGGTTATGGGGCGGAAGATAGGAGAAGCAATAGTCAATCAGGGAGGCGTGGAGGTTGACCAGTTGTAGGGGAGGCGCGGGAGGTAGGGAGGCAAGAGAGGCAAGGAGGTGGTGACACAGGGAGGCGAGGAGGTAGGGAGGGTTATGGGGCAGATGATAGGACCAGGGGCGGTAAATCGGGGAGGTGCAGAGGCTGAGCAGAGGTAGGGGAGGTTGGAGAGGCGGTGAGGCGATGAGGCAGGGAGGTCTTCTAGGTTTAGGATAATATTTTTTGTGGACCACACATCTAAAAAATAAATATAATTTTTTAATATTTTTTATATTTAATTTGTATTATCTCTCTCTATGTATATATATATCATGCAAAGAAACATTGTTAAATTATAATTTTTTATAATTCAACATATAAACACATATTTTTAATTTATAATTAATAGGGCTTTGTTAGATAATTTGTAAATATATATTCAATTTTTGAAAAATAATTAATTGATATTGAATAATTTATTGTGATGTGTATTTTTAATTGTAAAATATTTGTTGGTAAAAATACATAATGAAAATAAATACATTAATTGGTAAAATAATTATTGGTATTTGTTTGATAAAGTGTCATATTTAATTATTGATGGTGAACAATAATTATGAATCCATATATTTGTTGGTAAAATGATTTGTTATTACCCGTAAAGTGTTTGTTGTTATTTAATGGGTTGGTGTAAAAAATTATTGATGAGAATAGGTTTGTTGGTAATTGTTATTATTGATGAAAGATTCATGTGTCTGTAAAAAAATGTTGGTATTAGTATGAAAAGGAAATAGATATAACTGTTGTTAAAAGATTCATTGGTATTGAAACATCAATATTGACAGATATATCTGTGGGAAAAAAATGTATTGGTAGTCAAACTTAATACCAATAAAACATAATATCTGTTGGAATTTCTCTTCTTTACCAACAGATATATTATCTGTCATTAAATTTCTGTTCGAAAAGGTCAAATATTTTGTAGTTCCATGTCACCAACATGTATACTCGATGCGTTTTTCTTTGACTATCTGAAATAAACACATTGTTACACCATGGCCATGGAGTTTAGGGAAATGTTCCCATTCCAATCAAAGGACTGATATATCATTTTCCATAAATATGGAATGGACAAATACTTACTCTACTTATCCATTAATGACATGTCACTCATGATGCACCCAATGTATCTAACTTTTCCATGAACTATTATCATTATAGTTTACAAAATACATCTAGTCACATGATTTGTAACATGCATTAATTATAGTTTTAAATTATAAGGACCATCACACATGCTCACATATAGGCATATTCAATAACACCAAAACATGTGGTATTCCTACTGGTGGTTCTATTCTCATAATCTCCCATCATAGTGATTACTAAGTGTGAACTTCATGATAATAAGTATCATCTACTTATGAATACTTTCACCTGATATTCTATGTAATATGTTTCCCCTAATAGTATTTCATCCAACCATAAAACATTATTTAAGATTATTATCATAGTAAATCAAGGTTTTAATCATATTAGTGAACTATTATGAACTTATCAATGGGATGTATTCTCCAGGAAATTATTAAATTAAATTCATGAAGAAAAATGATCAATATGTAATAAGAAGTTTTATTAATATTCAATACATCAAAAATACATATAATCAATGTAAAAAAAAGTTGGTCAACTCCAACGAACTCTCACTTAGACTAGAGCCAAATTACTATGACCTTCGATTCATTAGACCTCACATGATAGTCATATTTCTACAGAGTTAAGTCTTTATTCAAGGGATTTTCCATGATGTATCCCATGTAAATACTCCTCACTTAAACTTTAATTATTTGGGAAAAAATCCTCAAGAGATGATACTTTTGTAGTATTTGCTCCGTCCACCGATGTGACCTTGGCTCTATTGTAAGAGCCACCACTGTGGTATTATCACAATAGAGTGTGATAGGATCTTTACTTATATGAACCATGTTAATCTCTTGGATGAAGTTTTTTATCCAAACTTCTTCTTTATCAGCCCAAAAAGCTTCAATATACTTGAACTATACTATATAATATGAAACCATAGACTTATTTAAGCTATTATAGATTATATTACATTTATTCAAACTGAATATGTATCTATTTTTGTGAATTCATTTCATATTGATTAGTTTGGAAACTAGTATATTTATATCCTTTGATTATTAGTTCTTCAGTTCATCCATTAAACATGAACATATCTGTATTATTCCTCAGATACCTAAGGATTTTCTTGACTACCATCAAATGGCGGTCACCTAGATTATCTTGATATATTCCTACCACACGAAAGGCGTAGGTGACATCTAGCCTAGTATATAGCATAACATACATAACCAGATTAATCATTGATGCATATGGAATCCTTTCCATTATTTTCTTTCCTCATGTGTTTAAGGACACGAATTCCTATAAATATGAATTCCATGTGATATTTGAAGCAATCCCATATTTGATTGTTCCATAATTAATCTCTTCAATATCTTATCAATGTATGTACTTTGACATAGGCTGAACAACCTCTTGGATCTTTCACAATGGATCTTAGTCCCAAGAATATATGTTTCCATTCCTAATTCCTTCATATAAAATAATTTATTAAATCATGCCTTAATAGACTATAAGATGAGTATTTTGTTTAAAATGAGTAATTTGTCATCAATATGTACTATTAAAAAAATTACCGCACTCTCACTAAACTATTTATAGAGAAATAGATCGCATTCATTCTTTATGAAACCAAATTCTATTATGGAATCATCAAAACGAATGTTCCATGACCTGGATACTTTATTTAATCCATAAATGGATATTTACAACTTGAATACATTATTGGAATCATTTTTAGTCACAAACCATTTAGGTTGTGTCATATTGAACTCTTCTTGAAGGTTTCTATTAAGGAAGCCTATTTTGAAATCCATTTTCTAAATCTCATAATCATGGAAAACCTCAATGTCAAGTATAATTATAATGGATTTCAGCATTTCATCTAGTGGAAAGGTTTCTTCATAGTCGATGCCTTGGTGATGTTTAAATTTTTTTACAACCAGTAGTGCCTTATAGGTACTAACTTATCCTTCCATGTCCAGTTCATTCTTGAATATTCATTTACAACCAATGGTATTTACATCTACTGGAGGGTCAACCAACTTCTAGAATTATTTTTGGTATATGGAACCCATTTCAAAATTCATGGACTCTTTCCACTTGGAAACATCCATTCAACTTATTGATTCCTTGTATGATAAATGATCATTATTAACAACTAATAATGAGTCACCATCCTTGGTGACTAGAAAACCATACTGTCCTGGTTCTATAACCTCTATATTACTCTTACATGGTAATTGTAAATTTGGAAAAATTTCCTCTTCCTTTGAGGTTTTTGAAATTAGTTTCTATACCAACACTTGTGTATCTTGATCCTAGATTTTATCAAATTCTATCTTTCGCATGCTATCTCTTTAAGAAATAATATCCTTTTCAAGGAATTTAGTACATCATTCAACTCTAATCTTTTTTTCAGAAGGATTTTATAGGTAGTATCCCTTTTTTCTTTGGTATATTCTATAAATATACACTTTGAGCCCTAGGTTGTGATCTTATTACCTGAAGAGGCCTTAATAAATGCTTCACATCCACACACATGTAAGAAAGATAACATGTGTTTTTTTACATTTCATAATTAGTATGGTGTAAGTTCTGTTGATTTAGTTGGAACTCATTTTAGTATGTATGCTATTGATTATAAAATGCATCCCCAAAAGGATAATGGAAGACTTTCATGACACATTATTGATCTTTCCGTGTCCAACAAGGTGTGGTTCCTCCTTTATCTTACACCATTCCACTAAGGCATATAAGGATGAGTGTTTTGAGATAATATTCCAAACTCCTATAAATAATCAATTAAGTATTGTTTAAGATATTCTCTACCACGGTCTAATATTAGTTTCTTAATCTTATTATCAATCTAGTTCTCAACCTCATTCTGGTATTCCTTGAATTTATCAAAAGAATATAACATATACCTCATTAAGTAGATATATTAATTTATACCAAAATAATCTGTAAAAGTTATGAAGCATGAGCACTTACCCCTTCCTTCAATAAGAAATAGTCCACACACATCAGTATGAACTGATTCAAGAAGCTCTTTAGACCTTTCACCATTCCAAATAAATGGGTATTTGGTCATTTTTCCTTTTAACATGTGTGACATACACCAATTGGTTTTAGTTTAAAAGAATATAAATATCTATCTTGATGTAATTTATTCGATCACTTTTCATTTACCTGACATAGTCGGTGATTCCAAATTTGGGTGTGTCATGAGTCATATGAAGTAACTTCCTTATTGATTTTCATTACTTAGTTTGTGTAATCCAACACATAAACACCAATATTTAAATGTTTATTACCATAAAAAATGCGATATTAATAAAAGAAGAAACATTTATTCCAAAATTTTAAAATAAATCCATATGTATCTAGTTTGGATATAGAAATAATGTTTTTAGTAAATAAATTCACATAATAAAACCCCCCTAAAACCAAGATCATTCTGGTTGGAATGTGAAGTGGTAGTCCTCATTAACTAAAACAGTAAGTTTACTTCCACTGGATGATTGTATATCTACCTGCCCTCACTCAATATTTTTTAATCTACTTGATTCCTATATTTGAATACATATGTGAGAACCACAATCTATATTTAATACCTAATTTTTAGAAATTGATAAATTTCACTCGATAATAAATGCACCTGAATCTTCACCTTCACCTATTTGAGAAAAAAACCTCAAGAGATGATACTTATGAAGTATTTTCCCCATCCACCAATGTAACCTTGGATCTATTGCAAGAGTCACCACTGTAGTATTGTCACAATAGAGTGTGATTGGATCTTTATTGCTAGGTACCATGTCAATATTTTGGATGAATTTTTTCATCTATACTACTTCTTTATCTGCCCTAGAAGCTACAATATACATAGACTCTAGTATAGAATCTGAAACCATAGAATTATTTAAGATATTACAAATCATATTACATCAATTCAAAGAAAATATGTATCTATTTTTTGTGACTTCATGTCATATTGATCAGTTTGGAAACTAGCATCTGCATATCCTTTGATGATTAGTTCCTCCTTTCTTCCATAAACCGTGAACATATCTGTAGAATGCCTCAGATATATAAGGATTTTATTGAATACAATGCAATGGTTGTCACCAAGATTATCTTGATATATTATTATGGCTCTTAATGTTTAGGTGACATCTGTCCTAGTATATAGCATAAAATACATAACCAGATTAATCATTGATGTATATGGAATCCTTTCCATTATGTTTCTTTCCTCATGTGTCTAAGGACACGAATTCCTATAAATATGAATGCCATGTGGTTATGGAAGCAATCCCATATTGGATTGATCCATACTTAATCTCTTCAATGTCTTATCAATGTATGTACTTTGACTTCGGTCAAAAAACCTGTTGGATCTATCACAAGTGATCTTAATCCCAAGAATATATGTTTCCAATCCTAATTTCTTAATATAAAAGAATTTATTCAACCATGCCTTAATAGAATGTAATACTGGTATTTTGTTTCCAATGATTAATATGTCATCAATATGTACTATTAAGAAAATGACCGCACCCCCAATAAACCATTTATAGACACATCAATTGCATTCATTATTTATGAAACCAAATATTATTATGGAATCATAAAAATGAATGTTCCATGACCTGGATATTTTATTTAATCTATAAACGGATCTTTTCAACTTGCATAGATTGTTGGAATCCTTTGTAGTCACAAACCGTTTTGGGTTGTGTCATATAGACATCTTCTTGAAGGTTCCTATAAAGTAAGTCTATTTTTACATCCATTTTCTAAATCTAATAATCATGGAAAGCCTCTATGTTAAGTCTAATTATAATGGATTTTTTCATTTTATATTTAGAAAATATTTCTTCATAGTCGATGACTTAGTGTTGTTTAAACTTTTATACAACTATTATTGCCTTATAGGTACTAACTTATCCTTCCATTTCCAGTTTCTTGTTGAATATTCATTTTCTAGCAATAGTATTTACATCTATTGGAGGTTCTACCAACATCTAGAATTAGTTTTGGTACATGAAATCCATTTCAGAATTCATGGACTCTTTACACTTAGAAACATCCTTTCCAATTATTGATTCCTTGTAGGAAAGAGGATCATTATTATCAACTAATAATGAGTCAACATCCTCGGTGACTAGAAAACCATATTGTCCTAGTTCACTAACCTCTCTATTATTTCTACATGGTAATTGTATTTTGGGAAAAATTTCCTCTTCCATAGAGCTTTGTGAAATTTTTTTATATAACAACACTTGTGTATCTTGATCCTAGATTTAATTGAAGTCTATCTTTCTCCCACTTTATCTTTTAGAAATAATATCCTCCTCAAGGAATGTGGGACAGAATTGAACCATAAACTTTTTTGTCTAAATGATTTTATAAGTAGTATCCATTTTTTTCTTAGGTATATTCTATAAATAGAAAATTTGTGACTCAGGATGTAAGATTATAACCTAAAGAGGCCTTAATAAATGCTTCGCATCCCCGCACATGTAAGAAATAAAACAAGAGTTTCTTTCCATTTCATAATTAGTATGTTGTGCATTCTGTTGCTTTAGTTGGCACTCAGTTTAGTATGTATACTATTGCTTGTAACATGTATCCCTAAAGGGATAATGGAAGACTTGTAGGACTTATCATTGATCTTTCCATGTCCAATAAGGTGTGGTTACTCCTTTCACGTACACCATTCTACTAAGGTGTATAAGTATGAGTGAGTTGAGATAATATCCCAAACTTCCTTAAATAATCAATTAATTCTTGTTTAAGATATTCTCTACCATGGTCTAAGTGTGGTTTCTTAATATTATTACCAATCTAGTTCTAAGCACCATTATTTTATTCCTTGAATTATTCAAAAAGAATATAACTTATACATCATTATGTAGAAATATTCATTTATACTAAAATAATCGGTAATTGTTATGAAGTATGAGCACCCACCCCTTCCCTCAATAGGAAAACATCCAAATTTATTAGTATGAACTGATTCAATAAGCTCTTTAGACCTTTCACTTTTCCCAATAAATGGGTATTTGGTTATTTTTTCTTGTAATCATGTGTGACATACACCAAGTGGTTTTAGTTTAAAGGAATCTAAATGTTTATATTGATGTAATTTATTCAAACTCTTTTCCTTTACATAACATAGTCGTTGATTCCAAAGTTGGGTGTGGTATGAGTCATGTGAAGTAACTTCTTTATTGATTTTCATTACTTAGTTTGTGTAATCCAACACATAAACACCAATATTTAAATTTTTCTTACCATAATAAATTCTATATTTATAAAATAAGAAACATTTATTCCAAAATTTTAAAATAAATCCATATGTATTTAGTCTGGGTATAGAAATAATGTTTTTAGTAACTTAAGTCACATAATAACAACCCTTTAAAACTAAGAAAATTATGTTATGCAATGTGAGGTGGTAATCCTTGATAACAAAAATATAAAGTTTACCATCATTTGATGGACATAGATATATCTACCCTTGGTCAATATTTTTTTAATATACTTGGTTCCTATAATTGAATATATATGTGAGAACCACAAGCTATATTTCATACACAATTTTTAGAAATAGATAAATTACACTTGAGAATAAATGCACCTGAAGCTTCCCCTTACTTCTTTGTTTGGGTATATTTTTTCTTCTTGTGTACCTTTTTGTCACATGTGAAATAGAAAACATCTTATTCCCTTTCTTCCCCATTATCTTCTTCTTCTTGGAAGGGTGTGAAGAATCTTTAAACAAGGAAATCTTCACTTTCCCTTTCCATTTTTTCACTGTAACGATGGAAGGATTTTCACTCTTCGTATCCTTATCAACTTGGAGAAGAAGAGTGAAAATATATCTAAGATACTTATTAATGTTTTTCATGTTTAAATTCACAAACAAGTTAGAGAATCTCTGAGGAAGTGATGACAGAATGAGATTGGTGATCAATTCTTCAGGAAGGTTAAACCCTAGAACCTTTAGGTTCTCAATGTATCCAATGAACCTGACTATGTGTGGCCTAGTTAGGGCACTCTCTCCAATACTTCTCTAAAAAACACATTGAAAATATCAAATTATTTCTATTAATATCTCTCTTGGTATAGACCATAGAGGTGATCAAGCATGTTATATGCATCTATATTTTCATCAGACATCATTAGTTCACTATAGATCGATGAAAACATAAAACATTTAACATTGATCAAGTTTTTTGAAATATTTTTTGAAGACAAGGAAATCTTCATCACTCATCTCTTTAGTAGGCGGATCGATCATTGAAGATTATAGCATGTAATATTTTTGTTCATGGAATTTCATAACCCGAAGGAATCTAAACCACTTCTAGAAGTTACTTCCAGTTAGGAGGTTGTATATCTCTAATATTGATCATAGGGATAGGGTGGATGATAATATTTCCAATTTATTCTTAAATAAAATATAATATTATTAGTACTTATCTTGATTTCAAATTATGTGAGAAATAATAAATAAATAAATAAATTTTATTAAATATCCCACTATTTTATCAAGTCCTAATATGCCTCACCCGTGATTTTTCCCTTTTGTGATTTCCATGTTAAAAATTTCCTATGTCAACATTTGTTTTCTACACGCTAATTTTTCACTCTCAGGGTATCCAATTTTTTTAGGGAAATAAATTTATTTACACTACATGTTAACTTTTCTTTTTTGTGTGTTCGTCACTTGTCATCTTTCCCAAAAGAGGGCACTTTAGTAATTTCTTTAAATATTAAATTAATATAAATTAATTTTCAGGGAAAAAAGGATACAAACTGATATAATTCAAATATAAGATGAGTAGGGGTATAAATAATACCATATATTAAAATATAGATAAGTTTATATTTGTTTTTTACCCTTATATCATTGTTTTAACCTATGTTAACCCTTTTTTACAATTACCATGAAAAAAAAAGTTTCTAATATTTAGGGGTCATGGTAGTTACTATAAAAGGAAAATAGGAAAGTAAATGGACCATGGTTGATATTTTCAACCATAACCCAATCACATGGTTGAATATATGATTTTTTATTAATTTTAAATTATTTAATAAAATATTATTTTTTATAAAATATCATTAATGTCATTTTTTGAACTATTCATATACATTGACTTTGAAAACAATATGACATCAATTTAATTCGAATCTAGTCCTTTTTACACATCAATAACATGTTATATTTATCTAAAAAATTCATAGAAATGATAATTTATACATTTTATATTACTTTTATTATTTCTAATATCATTTATTTTATTTTTTTATTAATAGAATAAATATGATGTCAGTATTTCATAAGCATTTAAGATAAATATTTCATTACTAAAAATTTGAAATAAATTACCATGTTAAAAAATCATTTATCTTTAAAAATGATATTTATAACTGAACATAAGTATTTTTTATCCCTATCACAAAATATTGTAGTAATTAAAAGCAATAAAGTGGAATTTTGGTCTTTATATTTTACTTAAATATTATAGGGGTCAAAATCAACAAAATATGGCACCAAGTTGCCCTATATTTGATAATTATATAGAAATGGATGAACTACCCTCATCCAATAGGATAAAGTCAAGTTTTAGGTTCAATATTTTGTCCTCACCATATTATTGTTTACCTTAATTGCATGATTGACCTTTTTACCATAGTGACAAATTTTAATTATTTTCACTATTCATTATGATGAAAAATTGAGTTCATCTTATTAAAAACTATTTATTATTCTGATAAAAATTATGGAATCTATTTTACCAAATTAGATCTCTATAATTGTTATAAATTCATTTTATAATTATCCCACAAAGCGTGACGAAAAAATGATTTTTCTGTAGAAGAAATGCATTTTTAATTCTAAAAGTATTTTTATACTAAGATAAACTATAATTTTGATTATTATGTAATTAATTATATTATTAATAACTAAATAGTACTTATATTAATGTAGTATCAACTTAAAAATATTTTTGGGATTTTTAAATGAAAATAAATGACATTATTTGAGAAATCGATATTTTTTTTACTATTTACTGAAAAATTAATTATTTTAGAAAAATCCCAAAATTACAACTTAATTTAACTTTTATATGATGATTTAAAAATTATATTCTTTTTATAAAATAAAATTTCTAAAATTTTCATTAATTAATTATAATTCATGTACACAAAATGAAAAATGAAACCATTTTTGAGGAAAAATTATTTTTGAAGAATAAAATTAATATACTAAAAATTGATTGATTATTTACAAATAATTTAACAATAAATTTATATCAATTAGGAAGTTTAAATAAATTTCGTAAATCAGTTAATATTATTCATATTCTTCAATTTAATAGCTAGTTTGTAATGGTCATATTTAAATAATAAAATTTTATGGTTCGTTTAGGATCGTGTTGCGTATCACATACAATATCGAAATTAGTTTTTCTTTTTATAATCTTGGGATGTTACATGAAATTCTTGATATTTTATGAATATCCCTATATAACTTTTATACCATTAAGGTTGTTTTAAAAATAAAAAATTTCTTGTCAGGATAAAGTGTAAGCTACTGGAGGAAGAAAAATTCATTTTTCACCCTTCACTAGTGCTAACTCTTCCGTTATACCCATGTAAATATTGTCCAACCTAGCTTTAATTTCATATTTTCTATCTGGTACATTTAGTTACATGTTAATAAAACTATCACATATATTTTTTTCTACATTCATGATATCAAGAAAATGTATGGCATACAAACAATTCTAGTGTGAAAATTTAAAGAAAATTGATCTCTTTTTCCAACGTGATTTTGTAAGGTTTTTTGAAAAGGTTTACTAAAATCAATGTCAATATATTTTACTTTCTCTAATAGTTGATCACCTATTAGTAAAGAAGGTGGTGTACCTTGTTCTATATTTTCATCAAATGATGTCATCCAGGATTGATATTTATGTCGTCGGGGTAAATATTTGTGATGTCCTAAAAACACAATCTTTGAGGAATGTTTCAACCTAACTAAGTGTCTACATTCTTCAAAAATAGGATAACTCAACATTAATTTAATGCTATAGCCTAAAAATTTTCTATAAGCAGAAAATTTGTTTATCATTTCATATAATGTGTCTCTCATTGTGAACTCTTCACTCCTATGAGCATTATACAGTGTAAAACTTGTATCCCGCATCAATCTCAGATCCTGAATATATGAATCCAAATATTCATCAATATCATTACTAGGTTATTTTGATCTAGATATAATCAGAGACAATATAATGTATTTTTGCTTCATCCATAACCATGGTAGTAAGCTATAATGTACCAATATAATTGGTCATGTACTGTGAGTACTACTTTTAACCTCCAAAATGATTTATTCTATCTGAAAATAATGTAAGATGGAGGTTTCTCGGCTCATTTTTAAACTTCGGATGCTCGTAATCAATTTTATTTTACTGAGGGGAGTCTGATAGGTTACATAGTTTCCCATATTCAATTCTTATATATGTGTGCTATATCAATTTTCTAGCTTTTTTCTAACATCCATATAGTCATCTAAACCTTTGAATAGTAAGAAAGTACCATATAACATTCAATGTACTTGATTCATCTTGATTATATCAATCCACACCATTCTTAAGGCTTTTTTTGATTCGTGATTCTTACAAAACCAATATATAATCATTTGGATAGGCATGTGTTTTTTCAAGGATCATGACCATTGAACATAGCATTCATGTAGTGTCATATGTTTGACAAGGAATCTCATTTTTATGGTATCATATGATTTAGGTGACCAAGTAGTTCTATAAAACTAGTTTCGCTCCATCTGTTATTGGCTTTCAAATTATATTACATCAATACAGCTGAAAATATTTTATATTTAGTACAGCCGGTATACAATGGTCTCTTTCCGTAGTTATTTAACTTCTAAAACAACTTTAGACAATCATGAAGGTTATATTCAATTTATATTGTCATTTATTCCATATTATCTCCATCATCATTTTCATATGTATTTATATCAAATAATCCATAAATGGTTGTATCATCCTAATTAGTATGTATATACAATTTTCTTTATGTTTAGTCCAACATTTATAGCTATGGACTATTTCGTGACAAATAAAATGTTCTTCCAACTCTTATAAAAAAATTATTGGATTATAAAAACATAAACATGGATAAAGGATTTAAGAAGGGTTATATTCATACTCTATTGAAATCTTAATGAACTATTTAATTCCATCCTCATACTCCATTTTTTTACTATTATCATCCATCCATTTTTTATTCATGTCTATCCTATAATGTTTAATAATATTCACTTTTTACAAAACAAATACACATAAGGTATGCATATAATGCATATTTACATTGATATGTAAACAAAGTATCCGAATTTGAGTATATTCATGCTCTATTTTTGGAATGTTTACATAGCTACAATATGTTTAAGGTCACTAATCTAAATCTAGTTCTTACATTCCTTATATTATAAATTCTTCCATTTTTAACATTCTGGTATTCTTTAATTTGTTTCATTCTTCAGAACTCATTGTTTCCACACTCATTTTCTAATAAAAACACCATTTTGAATTACATCATAAATAAGTTTTCAATAAATCCAATACTATTCATTTTGAATAAATTAATATTTTATATGGAAAAAAACTCAATTAACAACCTCCTTGAGAGATAACTTAAGAAAACAATATTTCATTCTTAAGTAAAAAATATTTTGAGTATTCAAACCCTTTGGAAATCATATTAATAATATGAAGATATCATGTGAAGAAATAACATGTTAATAATATGTATGTGTGTCTGTGTCTGTGTCTGTTAAGTAACATGTTAATAATATAGTCTTTTTACACTATAATTCCATGTGTAGAAATAAAAAATAATGGAAATTGTAAAACTTGTATGAGAGAAAATGAGATGGACCGTCGACCAATTGATTTCCATACACACTAAATTATTAGAATAAAATTGACCTATATTGATCCTTGTGGACTCTATATAAACTTGCAATTAGAACTAACTGACCTAGGCCAAAAATACACAATCATTCCAAAACCTTAGCCGCAACCATTTCAATTTACATGATGTTTTATAAAATCTAACAATAAAATATTCAGAACTGAAATTTCTATAAATTATTAACAAAATATAAGATCTCTAAATATTGTTTTGGCATGGGATATTCTTAAAAAATGGTTTAAATTAGAAAATAATACCATATAAACTTTTTATGAAATTAATCAACATGATTTTAAAAAATAAATTTCATCCTATTTTATGGCACATTGTATATAAATCAGAAAAAATTCAATTTAAAACTATTTTTTATAATATTTGATGGGGTAATTAATAATATTATAACTATTATAAATTAAATTAATGTGATAAACTCAGTAGTAAGAAATATTTACAAACATGATTAATATTATATATTTTCTTTTAGGATTTCGTAAAACTTTTTTCTAAATATATCAATAGTTAAAGTGAATCATAACATATTAAAGAAACTAAAATGAATCAACTTTTTGGTTTAATCTCTCTCTAATAATGTTTTTTTGGATTTTGAAATAAGTGTCTAGTTTTAAGGGTTAATTGCAAACATGTGCTTTTTTTAATGGCTCTACCAAAAAATAGGCTTCCTTGGATGGATCAATAGAGATACACAAACCAAACCAAAAAAAATCATACAATAAAAAAACTAGGATGTCCCATAATCAATGAAAGTAGGTATGAGGGTGGGGAGCATGGGGCACTATAGATCAGTGGGTCTCGAGCCTATTTGATTTATGTGGATCACACAGCATGCCCAAACACTTTGGAAAAATGAGAAACACACAATCATTGTATATCCAAACCCTTTGGAAATTGAAAATGGTGGTAGTATGTTACATGGGAAAGGCATTATGGTTCCCATAGGCTAAGTGGAATGGGGGTCGTATA
This sequence comes from Viscum album, assembly GCA_963277665.1. NCBI lineage: Eukaryota > Viridiplantae > Streptophyta > Magnoliopsida > Santalales > Viscaceae > Viscum > Viscum album. The sequence goes on from OY728132.1 coordinate 325,775,869, forward strand.
TTACAGATGAAAAGAAGAACTGGAGATGGTGAAACAGTAAAAGATCGGATAAAAATGAGTAGAAAGAATCACAAACCATTGGTTTTGAAAGGGTCGATTTGTTTGAGAACTTTCAGGGGGAGTGGCGGCAAAGGTTGAGTTTCGTGAGAGCTTGAATTGCGTGAGCGAGCGGGGTTTTCCGCTAGAATTCTATTTAAAACAAGGAAATGGTTTTATCACGGTTTTTTATTTTAGTGCTGATAAAACCTACATTTATAAGTGCTTTTTGGATAGTGATGATAAAAAATGTATAGAATAAATTAAAAACTATTAAACGAATACATATTAAAAATAAATAAATTATTAAAAAAAGTAAAAATTAATTACATTATTAATGAATAAATAATATTATATGTATGAATGTTATAAATGAAGGGAATTTAATAACTAAAAATTAAGACTTTGAGAATATTAAAAATTTGAATGAATTTTATTAATTATATAAATTATTTAAAAAAAATGAATACATATTAAAATGAAGTTGAATTCACATTAAATATGTACATTATAACCATATTAAAAACATAAAATGACAATGAATATATATATTTAAAAAAATATTAAAAATGAATAAATTATAAAAATATTAAACCAATAAATATTAAAAATGAATAAATTAAAAAGAAAATTAATAAACAATTAACTATATTAGTAAATAAATAATACTAAATAATATTAAATGAATGAATGTAAAAAAAGTGTGAAATTTAATAATTTAAAAATTAATAGATTGTAATAATATTAAAATAACAATTTTTATTTATTATACTAATTATTAAAAAACATTAAAAATGAATATATGTTAAAATGAAAATGAATAAATATTAACTATATAAATTACAATGATATTAAAAATATTAAATGTTAATGAATAAACATTTTTAAATAAATATTAATAATGGATAAATTTAAAAAAATATTAAACAAAGAAAAATTGAAAATGGATAAATTTAATAAAATGAAAAAATAATTAAGATTATTAATAAATAAATAATATTAAAAATGAAAAAAATGAAAAAATGTTAAAGAGTAATAAATAGTATATATTGAGTAAAAATATAAAAATAAATAAAATTTACCGATTAAAAACATAGTATATATTAAATATATTATGTTAATAAATAAAATTCTATAATGAATATTAAAATTTGAATAAATTATAGAAGTATTATGTGTGCCTATGAGTTTCTATATGAAATTTCATTAATTACGTATATGTGCATGTGAAATTAATGTAACACAAGTTTGATATATGTTAAATTAAAAAACAAATGATATTTTATTAAACACTCATTACTCGATACTAATTTCCCAATATTTTTAATTAATATTAATTTTAATTATAAACCATTTTTCACTAAATACATGACTTATTTAATGTAAAGGCGTATTTTGTATTATATAAATCATTTTTAATGAAATATTATATATATATATTAATATATTTCTACATTAAAAATATTAAAAATATTAATGAAGAAATATGTAAAAAATAAAATAAAAAATGAATAAATTACAAAAAATATTGAATGAATATATATTTAAAATGAAAAAAATAAAATAAAAAGTAAATAATAATTTACATTATTAATGAATAAACAATACTAAATAATATTAACAGAATGAATTTCAAAACAGAGTGAGATTTAATAATTAAAAAATCAATAGTTTCCAAGAATATTAGAACAATGAATAAGTATTATTAATTATATAGATTATTGAAACAATTAAAAATGAATATATATTAAAATGAAAATGAATACATATTAATTATATAAATTAAAACCACATTAAAAACATTAAATGTTAATGAATAAACATTGATATATAAATAATAAAAATGGATAAAATTGTAAAAATATTAAACAGAAAAAAAAACTTAAAATAAATAAATTATAGACATATTATAAAAAAATTAAAATTATCAATGAATAAGTTATATTAAAAATGAATAAATTTGAAAAAAAATATTAAAAAGTAATAAATAGTATATATTGAATAAAAATATCAAAAATGAATAAAATTTACCGATTGAAAACATAGTATATATATTAAATATATTGTGTTAATAAATAAAATCCTAAAATGAATATTAAGAATAAATTACAAGAATATTATGTGTGTTTGTGTGACATTAATGTAACATATGTTTGATATATGTTAAATTTAAAAAACAACTGACATTTTATTAAAAGTCTACTACTTGATACTATTTTTTTAATATTTATAATAAATATTGATTTTTAATTATAAACTATTTTTTACTAAATATATGACTTGTTTAATGTAAATACATACTTTGTATTATATAAATAATATTTAATAAAATATTATATATATTGATATGTGTCTGTATGTGAATATATTTCTATAGGAAAATTATTAAATATTCTAATGAATAATTATCTATATAGACATTAAAAATGAATAAATTAAAAAAATATTAAAGGAATAAATATTAAAATGAAAAAATTGTAAAATTTTAAAAAATACTTAACATTATTAATGAATAAATAAAATTAAATGGATGAATATTAAAATGAGGGAAATTTAATTAAAAGATAAATTGATTCAAAAAATATTAAAAAATGAACTGGAGTTATGAATTATATAATTTTTTAAAAAATAAAAATGTATATCTGTTAAAATTAAAATGAATACATATATTAATTATGTAAATTGAAATTTTATTAAAAACATATTAAATGTTAATCAATATATATATATATATATATATATTTGGTGCTGAAGGGTACAATTACATTAAACACACACACCACAAACACATGTCGAAAGGCATGCCATAACCAGATAGCTCGCCCATCAAGTCTTATTTATTCAATACACGCCCCGAAAATCCAATGGGAATGAAGCCCATTACATAGCCCAAATTCAAAGTGCAACGTCATATTCTTGCATCATGCATGCATTACCGCTTGCCTGCGTTATCCGTCATGCATGCATCATCGTTTGCTTGTGAAAATTCACATCCACACAGATTTGAACCTGGGTATAATGCAAGATTATGGTGATCCTTTACCACTTCGGTAAGCCCCCAACTGCTTAATTAATAAATATAAATAAATATTAAAAATGAATAAAATTATAAAAATATTAAACAAATAAAAATGAAAAAATGAAAAAATCTAATATATATATATATATTAAAAAGTAATAATTAGTTTATATTAAATATAAATATCAAAAATGAATAAAATTTAATAATTAAAAATATAGAATATTAATTATTTAGTATTAATAAATAAAAATCCAAAACGATAATATTAAAAATTTATTATTGGTGTATATGATTCTCTCTGTAAAATTAAATTTATTTTGTATATGTATGTGTGAAATTATTGCATGAAATTAAGTGTGACATATTTAGTTATAAAAAATTAATTAATAATTTGATATTTATTATTTGATATATATGTCTAATTGAAGAAACGAATTACACTGATAAAATAAAATGTTATTAAATGTTTATTAATATTAATTGATCAATATTTTTAATTAATATTAATTTTTAATTAAATTATTACCATTTTTACTAAATATGTGACATAAAACTTATTTATAACATATTATAATTTTGTAAATAATATTTAAGAAAATTATATATTTTTCTATATGAAATAATATTTTTAATAGTATATACTTTTTATTTTATATGTCATTTTTAATTAAATGTCTTATATATCAAGTAAAAATGTATATTTAGTAATATATAAATCATATTTAATAAAAGTATATTATATTTGTATCAATATAAATATATTTATATATTTGTATATTATTTTTAATGATATAGTTATCTTTATCAAATATAACTTTTGTCAACGTTTTTTGATGCTGATAAAGGATGCCCATTAATTTATCGTTAAGAAACAATGATAAGATGTATCTTTTATCAGCACTTTTTAACTAGAATTGATAAATGATAATACCCTTTATCATAGGTTTTTTAGTAGTGTAAATTTTAATGATTAAAAGGCCACCATTTGATGGCTCTGAAGTCACCTTCATCCTGGCCCAAAGGCCCTTAGAGGGGGATGTGATATGTCCTTGTTGGTCCCAAACATGTGTTTTTTTCGTTTCTTGTAACCTTTAAGGCATTAAATAATAATAAATTAATTATAAATTAAATTAATAATATAATTATTAATGTAGTTTCTTATTGGTATATTTAATTAATTATTTAATAATAAATAAATATAATTATGTGATTTAATAAAATAATTAATAACAATAAATAAAGTAATTCATGATCTAATTATTAGAGAAATTTATGATAGTTAAGTATAATATAATTCTTAATATCATTAATAATATAGTTAGAAATTTATAATACATTACAACCAACGTGCATCCTACCCCCACCCCACCCAAACTCCCTCCACCCTTCTAATGTAGTTTTTGGGGGTAATTGTGCGAGGCTATGGGGATCGTGTCAAACTACTTGGTGATTGATATGAGGATCTTTATTTCTATTGATGGTGTTTCCATGTGATTGTGATTTTGATCTTCAAGAAGTTCTTGCTGACCATAAGACTTGGGATGACTTGGATTTATGATTGAAATTACAGGGGAAGGAATCAACACAGGTTTTGAGGCTTCAGATTTAGCTCGATCCCTAGATTCTTTTAGAGATTCCATTATGGGAGGAGTTCTCAAGAAAGGTTTCACCGCACACATTCATTCCAACTTTGATGCGGTCTTTGAATGATTGGAGGTGTGTAAGAAGTGTCTTGTTGTACGACTAGTTGTTATGAATGGAACTCAAACTAGTCCTCATGAGGAATTGGTAGGCCAAGTCTCTTTGATTTGCGGTTTTTCTGATTGGAAGTGCATTTATATTTGGTGAGGTTATTTTTATGACTCGATTCCTTCTCATCAGCTGAAGCAGAAGGCCTGGGTTTTTGTTTCTCTTAATTTGAAGCTCAGTTCTTTTCATATTCATGAATGGTAGCATGATTTTGACCCTTTCTCTATAAATAATCCCTTTACTGGGGCATGGATTAGGATTTATAGATTTTCCTCGATTCTTTGGCACCCAAAAATTATTTATTACATTGTAGTCACAATTGGAGTTCCTATTGGAATGGTTAAGGAAATTGAATTACTTCATTATGGTCATTTTTCTAGAGTTCTTATTGAAATTGACCTCACTAGCACTTTGATAGATAAATTTATCTTATTTAATCATAATAATGATATCAATTTTAGAATTGAGTATGAAAAAATGCCTTTGATTTCATAATATTGTAATGTAGCAGGGTATTCAAAGTATAAAAGCTTTAGATCACTGAAATGTGATGTTCGTTTAAGGATAGGGCATCTTGTGCAAGATTGTAAAAGGAATCCATGCCAGGTTGATGCTGGGGAGGATGTTGAAGACTCCTCTGGGGGTATGCAAGGACAGACTTCTCTCTGGGGTCGGAGCTCGATGGAGGGATTTTTCTTGTAGGAAATGGGCCATGATGACTTACTTGAATAGTATCTAAGGCATAATCAAGATATGATTGTTCAGAAAAATAAATTTTATATAGATGGTCATGTGTAGCATAAGGATGATGACTTTGGTTTGAAGAAATCTGAGTCCAGAGCCAAAGGAAATAGAAGTATTCAAGGAATCCAAATTCCCTTTTCAACTGGAATTGATTATGGTATGCCTATAATGGGATTTGAAAGGTTCTAAGCACAATATCACTCTGATGAAGAAGGATTTTGGGCTTGTCTAATTTTCCCACATCAATCATATTTAAATGTGTTCTTAGGTAAGATTGTGGGATCTTGAGCTGATGTTGTGGATGAAGGGATGGCGTTTAATCCTGAGGATATAGGTAGGGGAGATTATTGGAAGGGGTTGTGGTGATAATCCTTTTGATAGCCAATTTGATTTTAAATTAGTTGTTTAAGAGGAGGTGGATCATAAATTATGATAGGAGTAAGGGATGGTCTCTGCAAGAGCTCGTAAAGGGAAGAAAAAATTGGATGTTGAATCTCCTACAAGATTATTTAAAAGAAGATCTATTCTTCCAGGGGTATTGATTTGGGATTGGGATATCATCTTGCTAGTGGATCTGCTAATAAATAAAGGTATTTTTTTGGACTAGTTCAATAAATCTGGCACCCCATTTTTGGAATCCCCATGCAAGAAGGTGCCTATCTCTGATTCTGCTTCTTCCAGCAAAGGGGAAATTGTGATTGAAGAACTGAATATATATAAGATGCCTAAATCTAATGATGTTGCTGCTAACAACCAGAAAGTAGTGGTGGCCTCATCTTATATAAATACCACTGGTAATAAAAATATTATGAGAACAATCTCTTTGGTTAAGCATGATGAGGTTTCTCATCAGCAAGATAATGCTTGTGCATATTGTCATGCTTCTATGCTAGATACTGCTAAATCTAAAGTTGATATGGGTGGAACCATGGTGGTAGCTTCTTCCTCAACTCAAGTCCCTTCTACAGGGACTTAATGTAAAGTGAAAAGTTGAGTATCAACTTATAATTCCTTCGAGATTCTTGATTCATTAGAAGTATTTTATGTTTTAGGAATGCTGGATAAACCTGATAAGTATTTTAATTTTGCAATAGAACATCATGTTTGTGATAATATGGGGTTAGTGGCTCCAAGGATACCTGATGTCTCTATGTAATATGACTTTGACAGTCAAGTGACTCCATGGAAAATGGCTAAAATCAGCCGGAGAGGACTCTGTTGGTGTGGTCGGCTTGGTCGGGGCTCTCTTCATAACATGGGCACCGGATCTAAAACTAAAAATATTATTTTTAAATGATGTTTCTGGGTTGACCTCAATTTTTCATGTATAGTGTTTTTGACTTATGAAGTTCATGTTATTGATGGCCTAGTATGCAGTGTCTTCTGCACTGCTGATATGGTCTGAATTTTTTGGATTAGGGTAGGATTATGTTGTCTGACCCCATCCTCCCTTGCTTTTCCTCTTTTTTCTTTTTTTAATAAAAGGGTCTTAGCCTTGGCCTATTTTAAATAATAAATATTTATAGTAATATAATTAATAATGTAATTAATAATACTTAATAATGTGATTTATGATCTAATTATTAAAGCGATTTATCATACTTAAAAATAATATATTTATTAATGTAAAAAAAATTTGGTAATAATATAACATAAAATAATTAATAATTAATAATTAAATTACTAATATAGAAAATATGATTATTAATAATATTGTAATTATTGTTAATTAATTATATATTTAAAATTTATTTATAGTAATTATTAATTGTAATATAATTAATATTTTAATTACAAATAATTTATAATAATTGTAAAGGTTAGATATAATTCGATTATTTATGTATCTGATAACACTTAATAATAATATTATTAAAATTGTAATTAATTATAAATAATCATGAAGTACAAAACATGTCATGGGAAAAAATTATGTGTAAATGTATTAAAATAACATTCTTTTGTTTTGTTTAAATTATTTTTCATTTATTATTTTTATGAAATTCTTTTTATTTTCAATTATTCTTTGTGTTCAAGAAATGTTTTAAATTTCATTTATAGTGTATTTGTATTTTATGTTTCATGATCATTCAAAATCAGATACATGGAACATAACAATGTTACAAGTAATTGATTTTAAAAGATTATAAAATATAAATCATAGATGAAAACTAATTGAAATTTTAAACATTTATTGAACACATAAAGGTTAATTTAAAATAAAAATAACTTCTCAAAAATATTATACAAAGAAAACTTAAATGACACAAAAAATTGATGTTTCAAAATATAGATTTCATACTTAAAAAAAATCTAGCAGGTGAAATATTAATTATGTTATTATTTTTATTATGTTTTATGAAATTCTTTTTAGTCTTGGGACTTTGAGGTCATCTCCTTTAGAAGCGTTTGGGGCCACATTCAGCTAGTGTTCATTCATCAAGAACATGGGCCTTCAGACTATAAATATATAATAAAATAAGACTAGTGGGTGTTTGTCATTCCTTGTAATGAGGGATGAGCCTTAACCAATTAAGGTGTCTGAGTGTGTGTGATGTTTGTAGTTTGTAACCTCTTATACCTTATATATATATATATATATATATACCTGTGTGTTTATGATAAATAATATAAATAATATTTTAATTGGAAATAAATAATAAGAATTATAAATGTTATATGAAATCTAATTATTTATATATTTAATAATAATATAATTAATAATGTAATTAATTTTAATCAATCATTAACTACAAAACATGTTACAAGAAAAATAAAAATTTAAGTATGAATGGTATGTTTTGAATCAACATTTTTTTTGCATTTAAATTATTTTTTTTTACTATTTTTATAAAATTATGTTTATTTTCAATTAATTTTTATGTGTTCAATTAATTTTTAAAATTTCTTTTAAATTATCTATAGTTAATATTTTATAATCATTCATATTCACATACTTGAAAAATTTATAATTTATAAATGTTATGTTTTTAAATAACATTGTTTTGGATCATTTAATTTTTTTGTCAATTTTTATGAAATTATATTTATTTTTAATTTTTTTATGTGTATTCAATATATATAATTTCATTTTGGTTATATTTATATTTCTCATTTTATAATATTTCAAATTCAACTACTTGAAGTTTTTTTAAAACTATATAATCTATATTTCAAAACAACAATGTTTTGAGTAATCTATAATTTCTTTGCATATTATTTTCATCAAATTATTTATATTCTCAGTTATTTTTTATGTGTTCCGTAAATATTTTAAATTTCATTCAGATTGTATCTATAGTTTATATTTTATGATCTTTCATCACCTACTTGAAAAATTGGTACTGTATATATATCGTGTTTTGAAACAAAATTATTTTGGACTATTTTAATTTTTTTTGTTTGTAATTTTTTACGAAATTATGTTTATTTTCAATTATTTTTTATGTGTTATATCAATTTTTAAAAGTTAATTTAGGTTTCATTTATAGTTCATATTCTATAACATTTTAAAGTCACTTACTATTTTTAAGATTAAAATCTATATTTTGTAAAAACATTTGTTTCATTTATATTTACTTTGTATAGTGATTTTATAAAATTATTTTTATTTTCAATTATTCTTTGTGTTCATTAATTATTTACAATTTCAGTTAGGTTGTATCTATTGTTTAAATTTTATAAGCATTCAAAATCACATATTTGAAACCTTATTATGTTTCAATTAGATGATTTGGAAAGCTTATAAAATATAGAAGACATATACACACTAAATAATTTTTTTAATATTGAATGAACACATAAAAAATAATTGAAAATAAAGAAAGTCATAAGATTAATAAATGAAAAATAATTTAAAAGAGACAAAATATTGTTTCTTTAAAACATACCATTTATACTTTATTTTTTTCCCATGACATGTCCTGTACTTAATGATTATTTATAATTAGTTACATTTTTAATTATGTTATTGTTAGGTATTATTCAAAATAAGTAGAGCATAGAGTTTGTAGACTCTTTCTCATTTATTAAAAAAAGAAAAAATATAATAGTGGGATGAGGTCATACAAAACAATTCTTCCCTAATCTTGAAAACTATAAACACAACTCAAAAAAAGATGATAAATCTAGGGGAGGAGACCAGAGACAAATATACCTTCACTAGTTAAGGAAAAAAATTCTCTAAATACTTGTCCTGAGAATGAAAACTCATATTATGATGACCCCCTAGTCACCCTAACCACAGGGGTGACACCCTCTTCTCCATTTAGAAATCATGCTGGGGTTTTCATAGTCCAATATTGTAGGTGCAAGATCCCCAAGCTCGTTATTGACTCCATCTTGAGCAATAGAAGCAGGCTTGGTCCCACTACAAATACAATCTTCCTTATGAGTAACTGCATCAATTATCAGATTTTGTGAACAAACAACAAGTCTAAAATTCTCATTATCTTCTGTATTTTCATCTCCTAAATGAAGAGTAAGATACCTTTGCCCCTATATACTCAGAATTAGGGAGTTATCCCAAGTGCACTACTCAACTTTTTCTTTAGTGTAATCCTTCCTGAGTATAACCTTTTCTGGAAGGATGGTTTGAAACCTGGCATCATACACAATGGTCTTATTCCCTTTAGAAAAAGCTACATGACCTGATTTCTCGACAACCAAGGGAATCAAATCTAGTATCAGACTAAAAGAACACCCAAAGATAGATTATCTTTAGCATGGACATCAAAATGCACAAGCTTCTTTCCCTTCACTCCCTAATTCTCCATTGATCCAAAGAGAAATATCATAGTCCATGTATTTTTGGGTGAACCCATTGCATACTCCACCCCAAAACCATTTGAACCCTACTCATTAAGGCCTACACTGCTAGTAGAGAAAACCACCACTTGTTGGGATCCAATAGTGGTAGTTTTATAACACTGCTACCTCTATAAACTTACATCAGCCTCTACAAAACCAGATGAACCCATAACAAGAACCCATGGAGACACCTCTTTGAGTGGAGACCTGCACTTTCCTGCGGACGGATGATCTATATCAAGTACATCAAGACCCTGCCTATACTCTCTATTATGATTGAGACTGGCACAATTACCGATAACATAACCGATTATTAAGATTGGTCTCATTAATGCAGCATAACTGTCAACATCCAGGTGTACATAGTTATTATCATCTTGCCTTGGCTTCAGTCCAGAAGACTACCCAACCCAACCAGAGTCACCAATCTTGATCATTTTCCCAAAAAACCCAATTCCAATACCTTGAGGAGGGATACCATCAGACCCTTTACCAAGGCCCTTCACCCCTGAAGTATCCTAAGAATACCTAGCATCAGACTAAGGCTGGCTCTGCACAACATTTCCAAAATTCTCTTGCACATGCTCACCTCCTCAACTCTATGAATTAATTCCCTCTCTAATAGTTAACATTAAATTTTTATTCTTCTTAAAACACATACTTTCATCATGAATATGAATAAAATAGAAATCTTAATGGATAGCCCTTATGCAACTCAATTTATCATGTCCAATAACCTTACAGTCTAAAAAAATCGAGAGATTCTCACATATTCAATAGGAAATTCAAATTCATCATTACTAGTTGGAAGAAAAACATTATCAATAAAAGTGGAACATAAATATACTTAAATAAGAAAACGATCACACTAACCATAGTTAGAAATTTCCATTACCTGTTCCATGTTAATAAGAACACTAATTTTCAATGAAACATTATGCTAAATTCATGGGTTCTAAAGAATCCAGTTCAAACATAGACCATAACCCATAGCTGAATAGAAGATATAAAAACAGCCATTGGATTGAATTTTCAATCCCATTCTTGAATGTGTATGTAACATGTCTTGGAATACATGGATCCAAAGCCCCAATCTCTCATCTTCAATTCCTCTCAAGGAAAAAAGAAGATGTTACAATCTATAACCCATTGAATCACATTTCTAGTTGGAAAAATCCAAATAAACATAAAGACAATCAACTAGTTCCATAACTCCCTAGGGCTTAAAACTGCTCAGAAAAATCAATCGAGTGATAATTTAATGATTACATAATTACATTCATTCAAAGATATCATCCTGAGTTTTTGTGAAGTGAGAAATTTTACCTTTTTAAATAATTCATTGGAAAAAAACAATAAAATCCATTCTCTAGGGTTGGATCATCCAAAAAATTCACATGAAGATTAATTAATTTATCCCCCTTATAAATATCAAAAAATCCATGATCAATGAAACGACTGATGGTGAGGAGGTCCTCGGCCAATACAGGATCAGTAAGAAAAATTATTTCCAGGAAAAACCCTAAAGATCAATGAAGATTCCATGATCTTTGCGTAGTGTGATCTTCACCCTGATCGCTACCCCTATTTTGATGAAATTATCATTCATTATTATTAATAATTATTAAACAAATTAATAATTAAATTATATATAACTTTTATAATAATTATTAATTGATTGTTATTAAAATATTAATTATGTTAAAATTAATAATTATTATTAATTATTATTAATTGTATAATTAATTATTAATAATTACATTATTATTAATAATTATATTCTCTACATTAGTAATTAATTAGTAATTATTTTTATTTATATTGTTAATTATAATATTATTTACATTAATAATTACATTATTATTATGTATTGTAAATCACTTTAATAATTAGATTGTAAATCACATTATTGAGTATTATTAATTACATTATTAATTACATTACTAATATTATTTATTAGTAAATATATTATTTTTTTTTTGAAAATAATACATTTTTAAATATATATATTTTTAAATATATATTAATTATATTATTATATAGATTATAAGTAGAGGGGATTAAAAACTGTAAAACAACAGAAATTTAAGATCCCTTGTGGGTCGAGCCTCATCCCTCTATATAAGGAATGACAATAAACCAATGGACCATTTTATTAAATATTATTGGCTAGAAAGGCACATGATCTAGATGATCCAAAGTTCCAGCTGAATGTAGCCTAATGTTCCCTAGAGGAGGTGGCCAATGGCCAATATTAGTATCCATGCGATACTCTAAGTCGACAGTATTTAATATCCCATCGCCTATCCTGTCACCAATATCATGTCGTGTCGCTCTATTATGATGTATCAGGTCACCTCACCATCCCACATCAGAAACTCATATAGGTATAGGGTTAGTTGATGGGTGTCAACACATCATAACTCGTCCAAGCCCCTCACACCAAGAAACTTATATGCCTTCATGCTACAACATCTTCGAGTCATGCCATGTTATCTTACTGGTCACACGAGTAGCAGTTTCACCAGTCATCACATCACGTTTCCCCTGCTAGCAACTGTTAAATCGTGCCGCCCACTATCGTGTTATGGAAAGGCACCCCTCCACCCCACATCAGATATCTGAGTGGATAGAGGGTTGAATGACAAGTGTCAACACACTCATCTCTTTTTTAGGCCACCAACCCATTGAAGCCTATGTTTTTTCATGTCATGTCATCTTCCTAGTTTTTTCACTCCATTATTCTAATCCCATAATTTCGCTCAAATGCTTTCCATTGGTGGCTCAGAGGCCCAACACATGGCCCAAAATCCCCTATAGGGTGAATAATGTCCATAGTTACAGTACCTATGGAAATCATTCCCCTGACTAGATTTGAACCTAGGTCATCCGTGTAGGATTACATTAAGAATTATATTATAATTAGGTATTATAAATTAATTTAATAATTAGATCAAAAGTTACATTATTGATTAATATTAATTATACTACTCTTAATTTTTAAATATTATTAAATAAATAATTAAATATACTAATGTTTAAAAAAATTAATAATCATATTATTAATTTAAGTACTAATTATTTTTATTTATATTATCTACTATGTTACTTTATACAACATTATTATTATTAATTAATTAGTAATTGTGGGAATACCCAAGTGATGAAGACTCCTCATAATCCTTCATGAAACCCAAGTTCAAAACTAGACAAGAGAGGATTTTTAAAGGTATTGTAGTGGTACTATAGTATTGTAACAGAGCGGGTACTGTGGAAGATAATGTATTAGGGTACTGTAATAACAGCACTATTCAATTGAATTGGGATTTTGGGCCACAAATTGGGCCTTCAGGACACCGGGCCTCCAAGACATCAATGTAGAGTTGTTTGAATATGTAGGAGAAGATTTAGGATGATGGATCAGTGCAGTACTAGTCACCAGGAAGAAACAACTAGACACAGGATAGTGGAGGGACAAGGATGACACACCACTGAATTTAGGCCTTGTGTTGCATTACACGGTGCAAGGATATGCTGAATACATTTTTAGGTGGTGAGATAGGTGCATACATTGAATATGTGATATAGAGGGGTTGTTTTGGTGTATTAGGGTCAAATGTGTAAGGAATTTACACCTTTTGGCCTTCGGGTCAAGTATTCTAGGCCTCCATGTAGTGTCTCGACCTAGATTCCCCTAAACCGATGTTTCGAGCCGGTTCACCGCAAGGCCTCAAGAAAACCTCTCCATAAGCCAGAGACTGATAACCTGCAATGAAAGCCTAAGGTGTGTTTTTAGAGAGACTATGCCCTCATATCGTAGTAAACAATAGTGGAAATAATGAGATGTCATCCAAGACGTAAACAAACAGAGTGAAGAAGTAATAATTAAACATAAAATCAAACATGTTGTAATAATAAATGAAATGTTATAAATGTCTGAACTACCATGTCATACAAACAACACTAGTCACCCAGTAGACTGACCATACATACCGGAGTACATAAAAGAATTTGAAATAAAAGAATAAGGTTCTACTACTAACTTCAATCCAGACCAGATACCCGGTCCCCATGACATTATCAAGTTTCTCTAGTCTAATCAAAAGAATCCACATGAGTGGATCTGTTCAATAATGTAAACTAGGCCTAAATCCTAATCCATCATGAATTTATGATCAACCTGAAAAGCTGACATAAGGAATGCATGCATGTCTAGGTGCACATACAAGGGTGAGAAATAATCTCATTAAGTCACCCCAATGATTAACCTGTACATCTGCTATCATAAGTTCATGTTCTTGCAATATTCTTAGCCTAACAGAGACATAACTAGAAATAATAAAAAGATAACATTGTGAAACCATAATTGATCCCTGGTTCCGTGATCCCAGTCAACTTGACCTCATGTATATTTATATTTAGATGTGTATATATATATATTCCCATAAATATATATATAGACACACACATATATAAATATTAATATACATGAGTAGGGTGAAAAATAACATACACAACAACAGTCGATCCTTGGGTCTGTAATCCCAATCGTTTGGTCATCTTGTAAAAATGGCATTGAGATGGATGTCATACCACTCAAGTCATGTATCATTAAGTCGATCCTTGGGCCTGTAATCCTGATCAACAATATCTAATTTGTCCTATGTCAAAAATTTCTCTGAGTAAGACACATCACCATAGGGGGATACTTGTAATAACCATGGGTTTAGCCATACTCGCCTCTAATCATGATACTGAAGGATGTCATATACTGACAGAAAATCCTATAAATGGAAACTGAGCTGAATTCCACTCCACTCAAGCTATATAAATGTAGTATAATGTATGATCCCTAGGTCCCATTATATAGGCGGTTACGAAATTAAAACTTAGATAAACCCTAAGGGGTAGACCCTTAGGGGGTCTTTAAACGGAATGCTCTTTGGACCTAAGTACAAGCTCGTTGTCCATTCATATAAATGGATCAAAATCCTCATCCCTTAGAAATACCTCTGGGTGATATTGTAATGGTGCATCCACCCAATCTGAGAGAGTATCATAGGAATTTCTCTATGAGAGTGTAATCATTCGTCGAGCATATGTCACATCAACGATGAAGATCACCAAGTCCACCACTGCGATCAAGTAATTGATTAGGGAGAGCGTAATCATAACCATACCTTGAGAGTGCATAATCATCCTCAAGTATCCAATCAATTGGGATTCCATGTCTGTGTATCATAATCAAGGGATGCTATGCCCAAATATTATAATTAAGTGATGCCATAACTGAATACCATAACCAAGGGTCACCATGCCCGGATATCATAATTCAAGGGCACAAAAGTCAAATCCGAAGAAGTACCTCTGGGTATCACAACAAAATGATATAACAATCAAAAGGATCAGAAGCTAAATCCCCTAAAATACATTTGGGCATCATAATAAACAAATAATATGGATCCCATGAAATATGTATAGGCATCACAAAGATAAATGTCGCATCGTGTCAGGCTCATCGGCCACAACCAGGATGCACCTCTGGTAATCATCACTACATCAGCAGTAAACAAGTGAATGCATAAATAAAGAGTGAGGGTGGATGAATGCCTAAACCCACCACTACTGTTACAACCTCATAGGCTTACAAGTTTGGTACGAGTTCTATGGTGACACCCACTACCATCACTACGCAAACCCCCAATGCACTAGATTAGGGTCAACCAAACACTAGGGTGCCCACTGGGTCCCTCAGATCAAACACAGGAGAGACATCCTACATGGGGTCCTTGAAGTCTATACATAATAAAAGACATCGTACTTAGTATCATCAAAAAGTAAGGTAAAAGGAGGAATCCTACATGGGATCCTTGATTGTATGTCAACAGCGGCATCCTATGAGGGATCCTCAGAGCGAAACATAGGAAAAAGGTGCCCTATAAGGGACCTTCAATAATAGTGTAAGTAGACGGAGGCATCCTACATGAGATCCCTGGAAAGAGTAAACAAGTAGATAGGATCCTATATTGGATTCCCTAGATCCATATATAAGTGAATGCATTCCATAGGGGACCCTTGGTAACAACAGTCAAGTAGAGGCATCCTACATGAGATCCTTAGAAAGACTAATCTCATGGACTCCTAATCCAAAAGAACACATCTCATAAGAGATACGTTCTCAAGGGGAAATCTATAAAAGCATTGGTCAAGAAATATATCTCATAGCTCATCTTAGATCGAAGGGTCTCACTATCAGAAGATAACTAGATTCAATCACTGAAGGAATAAATTCTCAATTTAGGGAAAATCCCAAAACATCTCCTAGGAGTCCTCAAATCACCAAAAGGGTTTCACTATCGCGATATAAGTGTAAATATAATCAAAATGGACTACTCATGTGTCCAATTCTGAATCATGGGCTTAATGATATGAAAAATCCTAACATGGGTAGCAAGAGAGAAGAATAGAGCGTGTATACCTAGTACATAGTGTGTACTCCCAAAGTTCCACCTAGGCATGTACCTCAATAAGACATGGAGTGTAAAATCCCATGTGCACGGTGTGTAATATATGTACCCATTATGTAAAACATGTACATGACATGTACCATACACGGGGTACCTTCCCGTATACCTCACATGTCGAGACCATGTACTTTACATGGACATGTAATTCTATATGGAATCACTACTACAAAATTGGGTTTATTCAGTGCTAGAGATTTATTAGCGCTAGCTAAAAAAATTGTTAAAGACCCCCTTTGTCAGTGCTGTTATATGGGGTATTTAACAACGATTTTTAGCACTGATAAAGGGGGTCTTTAACAGTGCTAAAAAAGTGTTTTTAAAGGGGGAACTTTATTAGCACTTTCTTACAAGCGCTGATAAAATTATACTTCAAAAAAATATATTTCATTAAAAATAATATATTAATATATAAATATATTTATATTGATATAAATATAATATATATGTTTTGAAATATGTTTTAGATAAGGTGAATAGACATTTACACTTAATATGTAAGATATTTAATGAAAATGGATTATAAAATAACTAATAAAATATTTTTAATTAATAATTTTCTAATTATTATCATGTAATAGTCATTTAATATCAATTTGAAGATAAAAAAATTAAAAAAATTTAAAAGATCTTAAATAAGTTGAAAACATAACTCAAAATTCAAATGACCATAACTTTTGGTTCGAGAGTTCATTTAGGCTATTCTACATATAAAATCAAAGCCTGCGACGAGCTATACATGATAAAATTAGAATAATTTTTTTTTTGCATTTTTTGAGGGCAAAAAAGGCCCTGAAAGCCTCCAAAACTAAGTTTTTAGTCGGGGTACCCTATTTTTTTACTTTTGATGGATTTTAAGCCTCTTTTATTGGTTTTTTTCTTTTTCAATGGGTATTGAATTTATTCTCAAGTCTTACATTCATATTGATATTATGACTTTTAAATTTTATTATTTTTCATAATGTAATTTTATTTATAATCAAATATATAACAATATATACATATTTTTTATATATTCTCCCATAAAATTTTAATTTTATAAATAAATAATTAAACTTATTTACATATAAAAGTTATTTATTAATATATAAACATATATATAAATATATGGATAAAAAATGTGATGAAATATATATAAATATATAGATATATAATAAAATCTAAAACAAGATAGTACAACATACTGGTAAAGTTTCTGGTGTATAACATGGATGTCTAGGGTTGAAACTCACTAAAGGAAGGGGCACGTGTGGGAGAGTAAGATTATCTAAAGTGCTGATAAAGGGGTGGGGGAAGCACTGATAAAGGGGTGGAGGGGTGGGAAGCGCTGATAAAGGGGGGTGGGTGGTTCATGGGAAAACAATTTAAATACCCTTTATCAGCGAGGTCTTTATCAGCTCTAAAAAAGCGCTTCTAAAGGCCCCCTTTAATAGTGCTAAAAACGCTGACAAAGTTGCCCTTTAACAGTGCTTTTTTACCGCTGATAAAAGTTTCAGGCTTTGAACCGTGCTTTGATTATCAGCCATTTTTTTGCGCTGATAAAGGCCTTTCTAACACTATTAAACGTAGATATTGTAGTAGTGCATGAAACCCACATGGATTCTGGTCGTGTACTCCACATGACCATGTTCCAATACACGTGCTCTCTAGATAGTTATTCGGCTTCCTAGTCAAGTCCCAAAACATGATGTTAAACGTATAATTTTAGTCTGACAAGCCGAAAACCCAAGCAGCCCAGCCTGGAAAAGCCCGAGTTGGTCCAGTCCGATCTTACGCTGATGACTCGTCAGGTTGGGCCGAATGGTAAAAGCCTGAACCACTAGCTCATATGAAACCTGACCTGTAAAATCCCATTTGATCTAAAAACAGAGGAACTATTGGTAGGGGGACTCAAAACCCTCCCCACAAGTTTCTAAGGTTGCGCCTGGTTACAAATGACCAGGATAGACTATATATATATATAAACAAAGCTATTAATAATAATATATATATATATATATATAAACCCATAATATATTAACAAAAAAATAGAATTCGCCCAATGATGTTCACAGACGCCCCCCTCTTTAATTTTTTTTAAAACTTGCACATTATATATATATATAGACAAAAATTAATACACCCACATAGTGATACACAACCCTAACACCACATTAATTTTCTTTTTACAACTTGCACATATTATTATGAATGTTATTTATTAAGATTATTGATATTTATTTAGACATGACCATTATCATAGATTCACTTTTTTAATTTAATGTTTTCAAATAAATTATCTTAAATTTAATTATTTTCGAAATTGGTCTATATTTTCAATTTTTATTAAATTAAATAAAATATTATAATTATAATAGTCATGTGATGTTAGGGTAGATGGTTCTTGTGAAACACATGATGTGAACAATTTAAAACATCTCAAATGATTGAGAATTAAATGAAAAAAGTATCAACTGTAAAATGTTAATAAAAAAAGAAAATAAATGTTTAAAAAATACATTTAAAAAATGATGTTTAGAAAATATACGTTAAAATAAGATGTTTTAAAAAATATATTTGAAAAAATGTTTCGATTTTTTTTATTTTTTTTCAAATAAATTTTTTAAAATAAATGTTTAGAAAAAGGTTTTAGTTTTTTTTATAAAAAATGTTCAAAAAACCATTTACAAAAAATTATAAAAGGTTTTATAAAAACTTGAAAAAATATTTTTACAAACATGTTTAAAAAAAGTAAAAAATATATAAAATAAACGTTTTAAAAAAAATTAAAAAACATTTTAAAATATAATTTAAAAATGTTTAAAAAAACATTAAAAAACATTCTAAAATTTTGTTTTAAAAAAAGATTTAAAATAAAGGTTTTAAAATAAATGTTTAAAAAATCATTTTAATTAAAAAAATGTTTGGAATACCCATTTAAAAAACATTATATAAATTTTATTTAAAAACCTTTTTGGAAAAATGTTTAAAAAAAGTAAAAAAAATATAAAATAAAATTTTGAAAAATATTTTAAAAACATGTTAAAAAATCATTTAAAAAATATTTTAAAAAAAATTAAATTACAAGTTTTAAAATAAATTTTTTAAAATAACATATATAAAATGTTTTAAAAATACATTTTAATAAATGACTAAATTTTTTTAAAAACATGTTTAAAAAAAATTTAAAAATATATATATATATATATATATTTAAATACATGTTTAAAAAAAGAAAAAAATATTTAAAAAATGTATTTAACTTATTATATATTTTATTTTAAAAATATTAAAAGCTCGCAAGGCCCTGCCCGTGGCCCGACCCGACTTGACGGTTTGGGCCGGCCTTAGTCCAAGATTTGGCTGCCTTATGGGGTTGTTCGAGACAACCTGGCTTGGCCCGAATAGTGGTCCGTGACCCGGTCTTTTGGAAGGAAGGCCAGGCCTGACCCCACCAGGTCCAGGCTGGGCCGGACCAAAATTACACACTTATATGGCGTGTATACTCGATACATGGTGTGTACTACTAAAATATCATATTCCTTTAACAGAAATAACATATGACGTGTACTCCTAAACTATATTCCATGTGATCAGGATTCCCAAATAAGAAACCCATCAAACCAGTATGAAAATATCTATTTTCTCCTAAAAAGATATAAGTCGACCCAGTAGGGGTCCTTATTACTAATAATAGGGGTTTAAAACTTGAAAACCTTAAATATGTCAGGATTTATGTCGAAACATAATAGTGAAATCCCATTGGACATAATCTCCCAAATCTTCACTCGTTTCTGCGATCCATCGATACCGCATAATGATCTAGATCATCCCGACCTCCAGGGAGGCACCTCCCTCTCTCCCTCTCTCCCTCTCCCCTTTTGTTTCTCCAACTCCATTTTCCTCTCCCAATCACATGAAGGGGATTCCCTAGAGGCATGTGAAAGAGTCCAGGGGAGAATGAAATGAAAATAGGGAAAATAAATAAAGATAATGAAAAGAAGAAGAAAAAGAAAAAGGGTTCCAGACCCGGCCTCTGTGCCTGACCTGACTTTATGCCTTGACTAGGAAAAACTCTTTATTCTGGACTGAATGATGAAGAAAGAATCTCTATGTGACACATCTTTCAAAATATATAGTCAAACGAATGAACATGAATAAATTAATATTTAATTAAATATATATAAAAATTTTATTATTCCATGAAAATTTAAACAGCTCAGATTTCTACCAAACTCATGTACTAAGGTAAACACCCTTCTCTAGGTCCAACAGAGTGGTAAATTAAATTATCTGAGGTCATATTCTAAGGGAAAATTAGCATTTCAACCCTTATAAACATCTAAATGTAAAGATTCAAATTTTTACTCAAATTTCTAGTGTAGAAAAATATGGGTCATTACAAAATATCCCCCATAAACCTTCTCATCCCTCAGAAGCCTTGGTGGTAAAATGCATCCATTACCTCAACTTGATCATCTGAAAACCCATTCTATCTTGACTATTTAATGACCATTCTCATAGCATCTATAACTATCTCCTTTACAAGAGATTCTTAATTATGACCAATATGGTACTCCCCGCTATAGGAGTATCCTTATGGTCGCCTCATAACCCAACTCTGAGCTCAACAACGCATGAAAAACATGGAATTTCAGTTGAAAATGAGGCTCACAACCCTCAAACAACTAGTGGTGTACCCCCCACAATAAGGATTACGTTTTTATATCCCCAAGCACAACCACAATAGGCTACATCACCAACTAGAAATGATATTTAAAAGAAAAGGATCTCGGTGTATAACTGAAACTATTTCAGAATATTCAAGATAATGTCAAGGTAGAGCGTGATTGTCACTAACTAAGATTACTCTAAGATTCCATTAATAGTCATGTATATCTCTCTCGGAACCACACTCACATCAAATAGGATAACTTTCCTTTAACCAACTCTAGAAACCAAGTCTCCTTATAATTCTTGTCTAGGTCCAACCATAGCTCAACCATATCATGACAGCAATTAATTTATGACGTCTGCTCTACCACATAGGGACATTCTTCATTTTAACTACAACTCCCAAAAAACCAGGCCCATGAAAAGTATTTGAAACCATTGATCCTCAACTCGCACACATCCACTCACCAATCAAGGATTTAAATGACACTACACACAACTAGTGTATAACTTTATCACCCTACTCATGCTCCTATGAGTCATCCATCACAAGACTAAGTTGAACATGCTACACAACATGTCAGTCTCATTAATCCAGAAGATCCCTTGGATCTCCTCTTCAAAATCATATACCTTACTTGTTCCATGATTTATCCCATGAATTCCCATCAACTGAAGTTATTCCAATCACGAGAATATACCTACACTCTCACTACATTAGTAATAATGGAAACACTGGTCAATAAGGCTAGGAACCTGAACATTCTTACCCATTAAAGTCGTTCTTGATACATAAGAACCCTTGGTTCTTTGTTAAAATCCACAGGTATCAACATTTCTCTATCACAAATTTTAGTGCTAACCATGCATCGGTATCAAACAATTATATCACCCAAATCCTTACTTGAAAAGGAATTCTGAAACCTGGTCCAACCCTACTAATAGGTTTCCCTTGTTCAAAAAGAATGTTGACCTAAAAGGTTATGATTCAAAACAACAAGCCTCTAGCTCTCCAACCTAGATCTACTGATCAAGTCTCACAATTGGGTCACAAGGTATAACCACATAGCCCAAAATATAAAACCCCTATAATGGAGGTATGGATATAGGTAATCTATGAGGGTCAAAAATATTAAGAATTCGCCTACTAGGGCCCAGATCCTATATGAGCATCCTCATAAAGAAGTACTCTCTAGATTTTATGATACCAACATAGAAAAGATACTTAACTAACACTCATTAGACATATGCATACAATAATACACCCCTTGAGGTCCATTTCACAAGAAAAATCCTGATACCTATTAGTATCGTACTCAGGGATCCAACTAGATAACCACAAATGAATTTTGGTTAAGTAAAATTTCATTTTAATATATATAGGAAAACACTGTATAAGTTGTTACAAACACTTTAGATAACCAAAATAGGAAAACAAGACCCCAATAAGGGTCCAAAACACGGGAATCATGTGCCCTGTCAACCTAACATGGTTGATTCACCTCTTATGCATGAGGACTGAGTCATCATCCTCACCATCAAATATCTCCATGTAAATCCACATCACTTACCATCATAATGAAATATTTATTCAAGTCAGACCCAATTGAGTAAAATGACACTAAAAACCTATAAGGAGAGAGACATTTAGGTTTTTATTAACAATTTAAACAATTAGCCTCAATCATTAGTAAAAGCACACACTATAAGTGTTATAATAGGTGAATCCTACATGCTAAATATGTTGCATGAGATGCCTCTGGACTTTACTATCTGAGAGTCACAATCAATTAATGGTCTCTCACCAACAGATTGATAGCCATAGATCCATAATTAATCAAAATATCCACACAACATGTGCATATCTCAAATAGAAAATCCTATATAACTGTAACATCATAGACCAAAACAACAATCTCGTAACCCTGGTAACCTAGACTTCATACCAGAACAAGTGTTCTTGATACACCTATATGATATCCATCACATTTTCCAACACATTCCTATTAATCTTTCTTACTATATCCCAAATAGTAAATAAAAAGGAATGGAACACATTTGATATCACTTTGTAACGTCCCAAACCAGATTCTACTAAACTGGTGCTCTGAGACGATTCACCAAAAGGCCTCAAGTGTGCCTCTCCATATGCCAGATATTTTCAAATAGTCGTGAGGGCCTAGGGTATCTCCGTGAAGAGACTATGACATCATATCAGAGTAAAAAATAATGGAAATAACAAGATATCATCTAATTAGTAAATAAAGAGTGTGGAAGTAGTAAATGAACTAAAATCAAACATGATACAATAATTAATGAAATTCTATAAAATCATGAACATCCACGCCATAAATACAACATTGTTAACCCATTTGGTTGAACATAAATATATGAGTACATAAAAGAAAGTGAAATAAAAGTACAAGGCTCTACTTCTAACTCCAATCCAGACCACATAACCGATATCCATGACACTTCTAAGCTACTCTAGCCTGATCAAAAGAATCCACACAAGTGGATCTGCTCAATCATGCAACCCTAGGTTGAAGCCCTATCAATCATTTATCTATGCTCAACCAAAAAAAGCATACATAAGGTCTGCATGCACACTGAAGTGCATGTACAGGGGTGATAAATAATCACAGTAGGCCACACCAAAAATAATCCTATGTATTTTTTTCATAAGTTCATTATCATGCAATATGATCACTTGAGCCGAGACAAAACTGAAAATAATAAAGATAATAACATGAAACCACATTCGATCCCTGGGTCTGTGATCCTAGTCAACTAGGAAAATATACTTTATGTATATTTATATGTGTATATATATATTCTAATAAATATTTATATACATATATGAATATACATGAGTAAGGTGAAAAATAAAATATACAACAACAATCGATCCTTCGGTCCATAATCCCAATCATTTGGTCATCTCGTAAAAAGGGATTATTATAGATGTATTGAAACTTAAGTCATATATCATTAAGTTGATACCTGGATTCATAATCCTGATTGACAATACCTACTTTGGCTAGTGCTAGAAATATCTCTGATCAAGCTACATAACCACAAGGGGATGCATGTCCTAACCCTTGGTTCACCTATACTTGCCTCCAATCATGACAATGAAGGATGCCATATACCAATAGACAATATTGTAAATAGACACTTAGTTAAGTTCCAGACCACTCAAGCCTTGCAAATCCAATCCAATGTCTGAGCCCTGGGTCCTGGTCCATAGGTGTCCATGAAATTGGGACTCAGATAATCCCTAAGGGGATTCAACTTAGGAGATCTATAAATGGAATGATCTTAGGACCCAAGTACCTACTCAACATCTATTCATATAAATAGATTAATAGACCCATACCTAGGAAATACCTATGGGCGATGTATTAGTGGTTCATCCACCCAACCCTAGGGGGCGTCCTAGGTGTCACTCGAGGAGATTGTAATCATATGTATAGCATATGTCACATAAAAAATGATGAGATCCATATCCACCACCATGATCAAGTGATCAATTAGGGAGAGTATAATCATCCCCATCACTCGGGAGAGCATAATCATCCATGATCATCCAATCAATAGAGACATTATGACTATTCATCATAATCAAGGGATTCCATGCCCAAATATCTCAATTAAGGGAAGCTATGCCCAAATACCATAATCAAGGAATGTAATTCCCAAATATCATAATTCAATGGATCAAAAGCTTAATCCCATAATGTTCTTATCGACATACAAATAAAATAATATTACAATCAGAATGCTTAAAAGATAGATCCTAAGAAATATGTCTGGGAATCCTAATTAACAAATAATTAGATCCCAGGAAGTACGTATGGGAATCCCAAATAAAAATGTCACCTCACATCAAGATAATCATCCATAGTTATCATCACTGTATCAATAATTAGTAAGTGAATGCATAAATAAATAGTGAGGGTGGATGAAAACCTAAACCCACCACTACTTCCACAACCTCACAAGCTTACAAGTTGAGTGTGGGTTCTAAGGTGACACCCTTTACCGTCACCACCCAAACCCCCTACACATTAGGTCAGGGTTGGTCTAACACTAGAGAACCCACTAGGTCCGTTAGATCAAAAAAATAAGATGTATCCTACTTTGGATCCTTTAATTCTATACATAAGAAAAGGCATCATACTCAGGATCCTCAGTAATGAAGTTAAAAGGAGGAATCCCACATGGGATCGTTGAAGGTAAGTCAATAGAGGCATCCTATATGGGATCCTCAAAACAGTACATATGAAAAGGTATCCTACAAGGGACCCTCAATAATAGTGTAAGTAGAAAGAGGCATCCTACATGGGATCCTTAGAAAGTGTAAATAATTAGAGGGATCCTTCATGGGATTACCTAAATTAGTATATAAGTGAAGGAATCCCATAGGGTCCCCTTGGTAATAGAAGTTAAGTAGAGGAATCCTACTTGGGATCATCTAAAAGAACAAATCTCCTGAAATACTATACTAGAAGGTCCCATATCATAAGGGAGACATCATTAATGGTAAATATGAAAAATAATTTTTCAAGAGAGATAGCTCATGGGTCAAGTCAGATAAAAGGGTCTCACTCTCAGGAGATAGTTGGATTCAATTACAAGAGAGAAGACTCCCAATTTAGTAAAAACCCAAAATACCTCATCAGATTCCTCAAATCATCTCAATGGTTATACTATTGAGATCTATGTGGGAAGTCACTCAAAATAGACTACTCATGTTTCCAATTATGACTCCTCGGTGTAAATATATGAAAAACCCTAACAAGGGTAGAAATGGTGTAGTACAATGCATATATTTTTAGTAAACAATGTTTGCTCTCAAAGATCCACCTAGGAATGTACCTCATCCAAACATAGTGTGTAAACTCCTATGTACACGGCATGTAATACATGTACATTTCATGCACCATACATGGGGATAAGACCCTTTTCACTTTGATATTCACTTTTAAAAAATAAGAATTTACGGAATATTAGGTAATTTTTTTGTTGAAAAGAACCATGGAAATTTAAAGTAATATTTTAATCATTGAGTGGCCATGATGTTGGGAAATTACGTTCATGTTGAGTATGTTAAAATAAATATTTAATTCACATTTTTTATAAAAGGTTAATAAGTACTGATTATACACTAAATGAGGATAATATTCATTGTTAATATATATAATATTCATGTGCTTTATTATTCATGAATACCATTTTAGTGCATTTTACACTTTGAACATCATTTCACATTATGATTGTAATTCCTTTTTAAAATGCACTATTATGTGGTACATTTTTTAACATCATTTAAAGTACCCAATGATCTTGATTTTATTTTCTTATTAAATTTTCATGTTTCTAATTATATTAGGAAAAATTCATAATTGTGGAGTGTTGGAAGATTCACATTGAAAGACCACCAAAATTGGATTTCATGCAAACAATTTTGGAGAAGGCAGATTGGACATCAACGCACTGATGAGAATGTGGGGCCCAACATACATGCCAAATGAATCCAAAATTACGTGGGATTATAGAAGAGATATATAGGAACAAATAATTCTTCATAATCCTGTGCCAATTCGGCTTCCATGGTGGTTATTAAGGTGTCCCAATTTAGAGATAAAATTCTGGGCCAGATTCTACGGCCCAGAAAAACAGACCACCAATATAATAATATATCAGAAACCACATATTAATTTGGGCTGAAATTCTACAAATATCTAGGATACATATAGAGATTTAATTTTTTTCATTCTATATACCACTCCAATTCTTCAATATTTAAGGCCATTTGGATGTGTCTGTTCGGTGGATGAAAGTTGGCTTCCACCTCGGGTCAAGGGTGGAATAATCAACTCTCCCTCAACTTTCCACTCACCTATGGCCTACCAAAATTAATTGAGGAGACTTTTGAATTTTGAAGGATCAAACCAAGGCTTAAAAAATGCCTATTTAAGGTAGCGGTGGTGGAGGATTTGATCATATTTTGGGCTTCGTTCAATTGTAATGTTATGTTGTGATTTTGTTGTCTCAAGTTTGTATTTCACATGTGAGTTGTTCAATTTACTTTAGTTTCTTAATAAAAGTTCTTATTTTCCTATTATTCTATTGTTCTTTATATAAATTTGATACCGTTGGTTTAAGAAGTGAATTTATTCACAGAAAACCTTGTGAAATCATCACACAACGGTGGAGTGATCGTTATTTCATTGTTTTTTTACATCTCCATTTCCTCCCTCATGTGTCTACATTCCGCTTCCATTGAAACCATAGAATCAATGGAGGGATAACCCACATATGGCTTGATCTAAAGGAGTATAAAGGGGATGGATTGGATGTTATTTATCATAGCATTAATGTCTAATCACTTATTTTAATTGATATTTTTATTTGATGATTTCTAAACTCCATCGTCATTGTTGAATTTAAGGCCACACACTTCAACTACTAATATGAACTGTTAACTTGAAGTGCTCAAAACCTTGATAATTAAAGTGTACAGGTAATTAGTATTATAGTGTGTAGGTATTAAACTAGTTGGTGTGGATGTTGTTTGATCTTCTTAAATGAACCCATCTCAAATATAAGAAAATGAAATAGTTGAAAAAGAATTTCATCCAATCCACCCCAAGTAATAACCTAGGATCAACTCATTATTTTATAATGAATTCACCGAAATCTGTTAGTGATACCATAGAACCATCTAAAATCAACGCATGTTGGCTACTTCATAGCAAAAAATAATCCATAGAATTTATGTGTCTAAAGGTCACTTCTTAGGTCTCTGAGGATTCGATAACCCAACCTAAACTACAATGACCGTTCTACATTCATCTCTTGGGTAACTTTGAGCGTGAATAAAATTTTTGGTTCCTTTTTCGGGGACCCATGTAATTCATCTCAACACCCATTCTATTCTCCCCCATTTCTTCTATTCTCACCCAAGATCTCTTATCTTGTCCCTTTCTCGTTTTTTCTTTTGGCGCATGTCTGCCTACACCCGCGATCAATCAAACCATCTAGTTAGGGTGGAAATTCTTAGGGTTGGAGAGTCAAGTACATCAAGGGAACTCTTTCTATTAGATCCTAATCTTCTTAATACTCTAGAGTCAAAAATATATCCTAGTTCAATGGATGTTCTTCAATGAAACCAACTCATAAACCCGGGTGGGAACCAAAATTGAAACCCAAATGTGGCAGCCCCAAACTTGGGGAATGCAGTTGATCAAACCATGAATGACTAACTCACACCTTCTTGGACCAATGCCCCCTAAAGCATTAGACAAAACTCCCTAAGATATTCCAACTATATCTTTCAACCCCATTTTCCTAAACCACCTTCCCACATTCCATGGAATGGATTTCGTGGTGCCCTACCTTTACGTTAAGGAGTTCAATGACATTGTAGAAACCATGTGTCCCCCAAATCAACTAGAATCATCTAAGATGAGGATATTTCCTTTTTCAATAAAGGATTGATCTAAATAATGGCTAAACAATTTTATACCGTCATCCATCAACTCTTGGGACCAACTACAAAGAGAATTCTACAAAAAAATACTTTCCCCACCACAAAACAATTTCACTTAAAAAGAGTATCCAAAACTTTTTTTGAAAAAGAGGGAGAGTTATTCTATGAAACATGAGAGAGGTTCAAAGACACTCTAAACATGGTTCCACACTATGGTTTTCCTATTCCGGAACAAGTGATAATTTTATATGAAGGGTTTGGTCTAGGGAACAAACAATTCATTGGCATGATGTGTAATGGAACCATTAAAAAATCCCCAAATGATGCTTACGAGTATCTAGAAATCCTTTTTGAACAAAAACAAACATGGAAAACTTCACCATATTCTAACAATCCACAAAGAACTACTAGAATTCATACACTTAGAGAAGAGGAAAGACTTAGGTCTAAACTCATAGCACTCTCTAGGAAGGTTGAAGACACAGACCTTTGTAAAGTCCATAAAATCTAAATTGTAGACCAGGATTGCACAATTTTTCACAAACATGACCATAAGACAGACAACTAACCAACCATTCAATCCATAAAAGTTGTTATTTTAGGAGGAACCCCAGCGGAAGTAAATTCCTGGAACTTTAAAAAGCCTCAATACCAAAACAACTTCAACCCAAGGTATAATGACCACCC
The DNA here is from genome assembly GCA_963277665.1 of Viscum album. Classification (NCBI taxonomy): domain Eukaryota; kingdom Viridiplantae; phylum Streptophyta; class Magnoliopsida; order Santalales; family Viscaceae; genus Viscum; species Viscum album. The sequence continues at coordinate 325,805,591 of OY728132.1, forward strand.
AGGCTTCCGGTGGAAAGATAACCAACAACCTAGCCAATCACATGGACAAAATCCTTACCCCCATCAGAACTACCAAACCCATAACCAGTTCCAAACCCAACACATGCCTAATCAGGCAGTACCATCCTCAACTTCAAGGGGAGAGTCATGTTGTACTCAAAAAACTAATGAAAAACTAAAGGCTGTGACTATTTTATGTAGTGGAAAATCAATTGAGAAACCAGAACAACTAACTCAGAACACATATCAAGATTAAAACATGGATGAAAATTCAAATGAAATAAATTATCAAACTGAAAAACATGATAACATTGTCAAAGAAACAACTCTTCAATAAGAAACCCCACAACTTGCACCATTTCCTCAATACATGGGGGGGGGGGGAACCCAGCCTGAATTGAATGAAACATTGAGGGAAATATTCTCACACATCAAGATGAACATTTCAATTCTTGATTCCATTCAAACTATTCCGACATACTCAAAATACCTTATGGACCTTTGCACTTTTAAATGAAATTTTTCACATAAAAACCAAGTCCTTTTGGCTGATAATGTGAGTACCACCATTCAAGGGACCATTCCTCCTAAGATGAAAGACCCGGGTTTCCCTTATATCAATGTTGAACTAGGAGAAAGAAAAGTTGTCAAGGCCTTGTGTAACCAAGGTGCTAGTGTCAATCTCATCCCCTATGATGTGTATTTCCAGTTAGGCCTAGAAGAGTTCCAACCCACATCTGTCACACTTCAACTTGACGATCGTAGCATTAGGGTTCCAAATGAGATTTTAAAGGACGTTCTAGTAAGGGTTGAAAACATCATCAACCCCGCTAACTTCATTGTCCATGAAAACCATCCAAACGTAGGAAATAAGAAACAAAACCCAATTATCTTTGGTAATCCCTTCCTTGCAACAATAAACTCTTTTATCTCAGTCCAAAATGGGAACACGACCATCACATTTGGAAACATGAGTCTAGACTTGAACATCTATAAGTAAATCTCACAAATAGGGGATGAAGAGGACATTCATGAAGTAAAAACGATAAAGAGCACTGATAATGAATCCATAGAACATCAACAGATATTTGATTAATATTTAAGTCATGATGAAATTGACTTCCTTTGTTCACATGAAGGAAGTTTATCTCCTTGGCTTGAATCATCTTCAAATCTCTCTTATGATGAAGTCTTAGGTCCAATAATCAGTGAAATTTTTATAGAATCCACTTTCATGGAGACCACTCTAACATTATTCCCTAAATCTGATCAAGCCAATCTAGAAGTTGGACCTTTTACATGTGGGGAATCAATCTTATCTAAAACTCTAGGGGAAAAAATTGATCTTGATCCAATGTCCCAAACTTCTGCTGAAATTATGAACCAACCTAATCTTGAATTGAAAGAACATCCCATTTCACTCAAGTATGCCTTCCTAGGGGACAATAAAACACATACTACTGTCATTTCTTCTTCTCTTGAATCCAATCATGAGATGATGCTTCTATATGTACTTAAGAAACATAATAAATCCATTTGCTGGACCCTGTATGATATTCTTGGGATTAGCCCAGTTATTGGGACTTATAGGATTGTTATGGAATATGATTCGAAGCCATTTAGTCAACCTCACCGATGACTCAATCCTAATATCATGGATGTTGTGATGAAGGAACTTCTTAAATTTTTAAAAGCTGGTATCATCTATCCCATAGCTGAGAGTGAGTGGGTGAGCCCAATCCAGGTGGTTCCCAAGAAGGCAGGAATCACTATGATAACCAATAAGGATGGAGAGAATCTTCCAACTAGGGAAAGTAGTGGATGGAGGGTCTACATCGATTATAGGAAGTTAAACTCATTCACCAAGAAGGAACATTTCCCCTTACCATTCATTGAACAAGTCCTTGAGAGAGTGGAATGTCATGCCATCTACTGTTTCTTAGATGGGTACTCGGGGTGCAATTAGATTGAGGTATCCCTAGAAGATCAAGGGAAGACTACATTCACCTGTCTATTTGACACCTTTGCCTTCAAACGCATGCCCTTCTATTTATGTGATTCCCCTGTAACCTTCCAATGGTTCATGATGGGAATATTCTTAGACATGGTAGGGGATTTTCTAGAGGTCTTCATGGATGACTTCTTTATGTTTGGGGATATGTTTGAGGGATGTCTGAGGAATGTCAAGAGAGTCTTGTCAAGATGTGAAGAAAAGAATCTAGTCCTAAACTGGGAAAATTCCATTTCATGGTTAAAGATGGACTAGTTATACGCTATCTAGTCTTGAGTAGGGGGATTGAAGATGATAAATTAAAGGTTGATATCATTCATCACCTTCCACCACCCAAAACTGTTAAGGAAGTGAGGTCTTTCATTGGACATGCTAGTTTTTATAGAAAATTCATCAAGGAATTTAGTTTAATCTCTCATCCCCATTGTGCTTTCTTATTAAAGGATGCTCCATTTGTTTGGACATAAATCTATGAGGATTCATTCTCAACCCTGAAATCCTTTCTCACCTCTCTTCCCATTATGAAATCTCTAAATTGGAACCTTCCTTTCGAACTTATGTGTGATGATAGTGACTTTTCTGTAGGGGTTGTGTTAGGAAAACATTATGATAAAACTCCTTATGTAATTGCTTATGCAAGAAAATCCTTAAATTATTCCCAAATAAACAACACCACCACTGAAAAAGAGTTACTTTCTATTGTGTTTTCCTTATAGAAGTTTAGGTCCTACCACTTAGGATCCCCCATCACTATGTTCACTGACCATTATGCACTAAAATAACTCTTCCTAAACCAAGATGTTAAGGCTAGACTGATTAGGTGGGTCCTTCTCTTACAATAATTTGACCTCACAATCAAGGATAAAAAGGGCGTTGAAAATGTTGTAGCTTATCACCTCTCTATGATGGAATTAAAAGACAACTCAAATAACCTTTCTGTGTCTAATTCATTTCTTGATGAACACATATACACTATGAGTGACTATCCTTAGTATGCCGACATAGCCAATTTATTAGTTACAGAAGTCATTCCAAAATTCTTAGGGACTAATGCTTGATGGAAATTCCTTTCTGATGTTAGACGCTATGTGTTTGATGATCCATAACACTATAAGTTCTACCCTGACCAAGTCATTAAGAGGTGTGTCCCAGAATCTGAACAAGAGTCCATCCTTAAATTCTATCACAGTGAGGCTTGTGAAGGTCACTTTTCCTCTAAGAAAACATCTGGTAAGATTCTTCAATGTGGTCTCTTATGGCGCACCTTCTCAAGGGACCCCTACACATTTTTTCAAAGCTGTCCTAAGTTTCAAAAAGTAGGGTCAATCACAAATAGGAATCAAATGCAACTCACTCCCATCTTAGTGATTGAAATCATTGAATGCTAGGGAATCGATTTCATGGGTCCCTTCCCAAACTATAGGCGATACCACTACACCCTCTTAGCTGTTTGTTATTTCTAAAAATGTGTTAAAGCCTTTCCCATAAAGTCTAATGACCATCATGTTGTGATATTATTTCTGAAAGAGCACATATTTTCTCCATTTGGAATTCCAAGGGCTATAATCAGTTATCAAGGAACCCATTTCTGCAACTGTCCATTCTCTTCACTCATGTCTAAGTATGGGATTTCTCATGAAGTTTCCACTGTGTACCATCCTCAAACCAATGGTCAAGCTGAGTTAGAAACTAGGAATATTAATAATAATCTTGAAAAAACTGTCAATCCTTTTAGGAAAGATTGGTCCGAGAAACTCTTGGATGCTCTTTGGGCATATCGTACAACATACAAAACCATCCTAGGAATGTCACCATATAGGTTGGTTTATGGAAAAACATGCCATTTACCTATTGAAATTTAGCATTAGTCTTTTTGGGAAATTAAGAAAATAAATTATGACCACTCATTGGCTGGAACAAAAATGAAATTAGATTTTAATGAACTTGAGGAATGAAGCATGGAGGATTATGAAAATTCAAGGATCAATAAAGATAGATTTCAAGCCTGCCAATCTAGGAATATCAATGTCAAACATTTTGAACTGGGAAAATTCATCCACTTTTATAGTTCAAAAATTCATTTACACCTGAGAATGTTAAGGTCTAGATGGTCAGGTCCTTTCAGAGTGCATCATGTGTACCCCCATGGGGTGGTAGAGGATCAAGATCCCACAGGTGGTTACATTTTAAAGGTTTATTTACAAAGGTTAAAACCATTCATTGAATCATTCATTAAAAAGGAGATAGAGGTTGAGTTAACTGATCCAACCTATGAACCAGAAAAAAATTGATATATTTAGGATCCATGTCGAGCTAACGCCATTAAACAAAAGCATTGCACGAGAGGCAACCAGTGGTTTTCATGTTTCCAGTTTTTTTTGAATCATCTTTATTTTTCAAATTGGATTAATTAATCATTTTGATATTTAAAAAAAGACTATTGACCTATTCTTTTATTATGAGCATGGATGGGTATGAAAGGGGAGCATTATATTCATCTGTGTCATGTGGTGTGATCATTGAGTAATACCATACCCAAAAATTTAAAAAGAAGACAATGTATCATCAGTTCATTTTATTTTTATGTGTTTGTAAGTTAAAATAAAATTACAATAAAAATATATTAATAAATAAAAAAATGAGACGTCATAAGTTGTGGTTTAGACCTCATCACAACTGGTGAAACCGTGGGGAATCGAACCCGGGACTGAAGGGAGACAGGGGTGCACGCTTACCACTGACCTATGGCTTTTTGTGCTTCCTTATTCTATATTTTTTATATATATAATTATATTTTACTTTCTCTATTTTATAATATATATATATATAGTTTTCTTTGTTTTTTTGTTTTTATTTTTATTTTTCCACTATATAATTCTCAGAGCGACATCGAGATCAAGGGATTAAAAGGGAGAATAATTAATTTCAACTTCAACCACCATGTGACTTCATTCCATGATCCTCATTTTCAATTTCCTTTTTGAACTATCATTCTCTTCCACTACCCCCTTCTAAATTTTTGTTTCTTTAAACACTATGAACAATGTTATTTTAAGATAGGGGGAGATAAAATAAAAAATGATTTTTTGTTAAAAAAATGAATGATTTGAAAAAAATTGTGTGTAAATGGAAGGAAAATTTCCTTTAACTTTGAACATGGTAATAAAAATTGCACACTTTGAAACTGAATATCAAATAATTTAGCATGCACCGATTCTGATTTTAATCATTGTATAATTTCATGATCATATATTTTGGAAAGTGTGTCTATCCAATGTAAGGTTTTATCATTTATATTTTCTTCCAAATAAAAAAAGATCACAATGCACGTCCTTTGGATAGTGGGGTATTAGTTTGAGTTCATGGTGTCCCCCAAATAAATATCATATTTTTGGTGATCATTTTAGTTTTAATATGACTATTAAATAAAAAAAATTAAAAAATAATAATTTTGCACATAGAGAAATGAAATAACCTAATGCGTGGCTTTCTGCACTTTCGGATCGTGACTCCATTATTGTCTAGCCCAGAGTTAGTAATTTTATCTCTATTGTTGGTAATTTGAATTTTTTTTTGACTGAGTTAACTCGAGATGATGCCTGAGTATGTGGGATTCACTTGGTTCCCTAAGGTCTTTGAGCCTGAGAGTCATCGACAAAGTCTCGCAAAAGGGGTTGACTCTTTTGAGTGCAATTTCAATTTCCATGGAAAAATTGAAAAAAAAATATGATAAAAAAATTGGAATACTCATCTTCATATTGAAATGTGATTCCACCTAGCACTTCCATCATTTCCCTCTTGAATAAAGATGAACCCCCATGTCTAATGCGATGCACAACACATCATCACTCTTAGTTGATATTGGATGAAATATGGCGATGAATTTGAACAAAGGAATGGGCTTGGGATTAGGATCTCCTTATGAAACTATAATTTATTAAAATATTTTTATGGGTTTCATGATTGTTTGGCATAAGTGTTTTTTGTGATCATTGTGTATTAAAATGTTTTTAGAAAAGGGAATTCAAACTTCATATTGTTGAAATATATTTTGCTCGGGACTAGGAAACCTCAAGTTCGGGGGTCTGATTAGCCATTAAATGAGGCTAATATTCATTTTTAATATATATAATATTCATGTGATTTGTTATTCATAAACACTATTTTAGTTCATTTTACACATTGAACATCATTTCACATTATGATTGTTATTGCTTCTTAAAATGTACTATTATGTAGTACATTTTTTAACATAATTTAAAGTACCCAATGATATTGATTTTATTTTTATATTTTATTTTCAGGTTCTTAATTATATTTTGAACAATTCATACTTGTGGATTGTTGGAAAATTCACATTGGAAGACCACCAAAATGGGATTTCATGCAAACAGTTCTGGAGAAGGCAGATTGGACACCAGCCTACTGATGACAATGTGAGGACCAACATACAGGCCCAATGAAGCCCAAAATTCTTGTGTTGCTAGAATAAATATATAGGAACAAATAATTATGCATAATTAAGTGCTAATTTGTCCTCCATGGTGGCTATTAAGGCGGACCAATTTAGAGATAAAATTCTGGGCCATATTCTGCGGCCTAGAAAAACATCCCACCAATGTAATCATATCTCGGAAACCACATTTAAATGTTGACTGATATTTTATATAGAGATAGGAGACATAATGAGATTCACTTTTTTCTGCTATGGCCTACTCCAATTATACCATCTATAATTCCATTATGACATTTTTGTTCGGTGGATGAAAGCTGGCTGCCACCTCAGGTCAAGGGTGGAAAAATCAACTCTCTCTCAACTTTCCACCCACCTATGGCCTACCACAATTAATTGATGAGACTTAGACTACGGGAGGTTCTATACAAGGATTCAAAAATTCCTATTTAAGGAATTATTGGTGGAGAAGTTGATCATATTTGGTTCTTTGTTTAATTATAATGTTATGTTGCGATTTTGTGGTCTCAAGTTTGACTTTCACATGTAAGTTGTTCAATTCACTTTAGTTTCTTAATAAAAGTTCGTATTTTCCTCTTATTATTTTTTTCTTCATATCACTTTGATACTGTTGGTTCAAGGTGTGAATTTATTCACACCAAACCTTGTGAAATCATCACACAATGGTGGAGTGATTGTTATTTTATTTTTTTACTTCTCCATTTCCTCCCCCATGAGTATACTTTCTGCTTCCATTAAAATCATAGAATCAATGGAGGGATAACCATATTATGGATTGATTAATTGGAATATCAAGAGACTATATTAGATGTTATTTATCACCCCATTAATTTATAATCACTTTTTTTAATTGATTTTTTTATTTGATGATTTTTAAACTCCATTGTCCTTATTGAATTTAATGACACACACTTCAAGTGCTAATACGAACCTTTACCTTGAAGTGCTCAAAACTTTAATCCTTCAAGTGTATAGGTGATTAGTATTAAATTGTGTAGGTATTAAACTAGTAAGTGAGGATGTTGTTTTATCTTCTTAAATGAACCCATCTCAAATATAAGAAATTGAAATAGTTGGAAAATAATTTCATCCAATCCACCCCGAGCGATAACCTAGGATCAACTCATTGTTTTAAATTGAATTCACTTAAATATGTTAGTGATACCTTAAACCCATCTAAAATCAACCGAAGTTGGCCAATTCATAGACAAAAACAATCCACAGAATGTATGTGTCTTTAGGTCACTTATTAGGTCTATGAGGATTCGATAACCCAAGCTAAACTACAAGGACTATTATACCTTCATCTCTTGGGTAAATTTGAGCATGAATCAAGTACCACATTTAGAAAACAATAAAAATATTCACTTTAAAACATTTTTTAAAAATTTCAACCATGGGTAAAAATTACTTCAAGAAATCATATAGGAATATTAAAAACATTTTTGATTTTTTTATTAAACTTTGACAAGGAAGAAAAAGATTCCTGACCAAAGAGGAATTAAAGATTGTTTTTCTTAAAAAAATCTGTTTAATATTTTGAGTACTTAAAAGAAGAAAATGAAGGGAAAACATAATCTTTTTTAAAATAACTATAGTGGAATAAAATATTATTGGTTTAAGATATAAATATCATATAATTACCTTATAAAATACTTAAACATAAACAATAATGAATAACAATGAAATTATGAAATAAACCCTTATCACTTTGGTAATTTTCAAATAATAAGAACCCTGAAATAAGTAAATTAAAATGAGGAATTAAATACCATTAATTTAAAAAGATTCATTATATAACATATCAAAGAGGTAGTAGATGCACATCATTAAATAAAATAGGTTTATAACATAACATATGTCCTAAATAAGACAATTTGAGACAAATAACTCTTATAATGATCATAACGTTGAAGTGAAAATTAATCAATGAAGTGATTAACCATAACAAATGTAAATCCAAAAAAAGCGTAAATACAGCATAAATAAAAATAAACCATTTTACACATAATATTTATGCAATATAATCAATGAATAAATGATATAACCCAATTAAATAAAATTGAGTTACGAAACACTTACCAATTGGTAAATTTCATGTCCAATATAATTAGTTGAAATAATTTGAATGGAAAATTAAAATACCATGAATTATTAATAATTCATGATATAACATGTAAAATATGAATCATATACACCATATAAGATAAATTAGGTACATAACAATAAAATATGTCTCAATGAAAGGAAATTGAGATGAAATCCCTTACCTCAGTTTTCACTTGTCAATTAAATTTTTTATCTTCATGAATAAAAAACTTATGTTAATCATTTACTTGATTAAGAACTATTTTAAGGTTTATTATTCATTTTATTTTATCTATCACCATGTTATATTTAATTTTTTAATTAATTAAGATTATGTCTGATGTTTTGATGATATTCGATTCATCTGTCCAAAATGACTTTGTTAGGTTAACAATGTTAAAAGTGTTAATTGTTCCATAATATCCAAAATATTAATAATTACATAATTATTATTTTTATACATCAATTATACTTTTAAAAGTAACCATGAAATATGGTTATGAAAAATGAACTTTTTTACAATCATAGAAGTGGTAGGTTGTGCATATGCATGAGTAACATTTCTATTATTCAATGATCTTGATGGAAAGAAGTTAAGTATTAATTTATATTTACAAAAATAAAATTATTTCACAAATACCATATTATTTATTTAAATAAACATATATATACCATCCATGTGATGAGGTGATGAAAATTGAATCACAATGATTCGTGGAGGTGGTAGTCCACATGTACACATGAATGACATTATCACCTTTCAATAAATGGAAAGGTATGAAAATAAATGATATATTATTTTTACAGATAAATAAATATTTAATGAATAAAATATGTAAACATGAAACACATAATAATAACCAACCATGATATGCGGTGATGGAAAACAGGTTACATGGGTTTGCGAGGCGGTAGTCCACCGTACATACAAATGACAATTTCCTTTCTTAGTTGATGAAAGAGGATATAGATGTAGGTTATTTAATTAACATAATAAAATATAAGTATATGGGAGATACTAGTTTTATTATATCATCAGGGTTAAATAATATTTTAAGGAGGTGAAAGAACAAATAAAACAAAAATGCTCCATTAAGAATGAAACTCTTCTTCAGAAAACATTTTTAGGTTTACACAAAAATCATTCATTTTAGGGTTTTATAATAAAAAAGGCCTCTAAGAAATGTTAATGGAATTAAGTAAGGTATTTTGGTAGGTATTGGATGAACCAAAAGGACTTTTATTTATTAATAAAAGAGGATTTCTGCTGCCCTTTTATAAGTGAGGGGTGGACCACTTTTAGAATTTCCTAAAATATTAAATTAATATAAATTAATTTTCATGTAAAAAAGAATCTAGAATGATATAATTAAAATTTAGGACTATTATGGGTATATATAATATCATAAATTAAAATTTGGATATGTTTAGATTTGTTTTTTACCCTTATCTCTTTGTTTTAATCCACATTTACCCTTTTTGATAATTACTATAAAAAATATGTTTCTACTCTTTAGGGGTCAAGATAGTTACTATAAAAAAAATAAATGGACCATGGTTAATATTTTAAACCATATTAAAATAACTTGGCCAATGATATTATTTTTATATATTTTAAATCATTTAATAAAATATTATTTATTATAAAAGACCATTAATGTCATTTTTGAAACTATTCAATAATTCGAATTTGAAAACAACATGACATTAATTTAATTGAAATATAGTCCTTTAACAAATCAATGAAAATTTATATTCTTCTAAAAAAATCACCAAACACAATAATTTATTCAATTTATATTACTTATAATATTTTTAATATAATTTATTTTTTTATATTAATTTAGTAAATATGGTATTAGTGTTGCATAAACATTTAAGGTTAATATTTCATTATTAAAAATTATAATTAAATTACCACGATAAAAAATTCATTTATATTTAAAATTAATATTTATAACTAAATATAGGTAGTTTTTATCCCTATCACAAAATATTATAGTTATTAAAAGCAAGAAAGTGACATTTTTTCATTATATTTCAATTAAATATTATAAAGGTGAAAAATCAACGAAATATGTTACAAAGAGCCTATATATTCAAGAATTAGATGTAAATAAAATAACTAAAGTTATAAAATAGGATAAAGTCAAGTTTTAGGGTCAATTTTTTGTTCTTATCATATTATTTTTTACCTTAATTACCTGATTTACCCTTTTACCGTGTCGATAAATTATTATTATTATTACTATTGATTATGAAAAAAATTAAGTTTAACTTATTAAAAATTATAAATTATTGTTATTCAAAATATGGAATCCATTTTACCAAATTCAATATCTATAATTTATAAAAATTCATTTTATAATTATCATGTAAAGAGCGATGAAGAAATAGGTTTTTTTAAAATGCTTTTTAACTCTAAAAGTATTTTTATACTATGATCAACTATAATGTTGATTAATTTGTAATTAATTATATTATTTATAACTAAAGAATAATTTTATTAATTTATGTTCAACTTAAAAATATTATGGGGATTTTTAAATGAAAAAATGAGAGTATTTGAAAAATCAGTATTTTTTACTATTCTCTGAAAAATCAATCTTTTTGGAAAAAACCCAAACATTCACCATAACTAAATATTGATATTATGATTTAAAAAATTATAATTTTTTTATAAAATTCAAGTCATAAAATTGGAAGAAGTTAATTATAATTATCTTACAAAAAATTTAAAATAAATCCATTTTTGAATAATAAAACGACTTTACTAGAAATTGAGTGATTATTTAATTAGAATTTATCAATAAATTTATATAGAGTAGTAAATTTATATTTATTTCGTAATTTAGTTAATATTATTCATATACAACAATTTAATAGTCATGTTATGATGGTCATATTAAAATAATAATATTTCATGGTTCATTTAGGCTTGGTGTTGTGTATCATATAGAATATCAAACACAATTTTTATTTTTAGAATCTCGGGGTGTTACCTGAAATTATTGATATTTGATGAATATCCATATAGAACTTTGAAACCCTGAAGGATGTTTTATAAATGAATTTTTTCTTGACGGGATAGATTGTAAGCTCATAGTGGAAGAAAAGTCCATCTTTCACCATTCACTTGTGCCAAGTCTTCTCTTATCCCCATGTCAATCATGTCAGTCCTAGTGTTAATTTCATATTATTTTATCTCTAGTATGCTTTGTTACATTTCAGAAACACTTTCACATACATTTTTTTATACATGCATGGAATCAAGAAAATGTATGGTATACAAACAATTTCAGTATAGAAATTTAAAGAAAACTGATCACTTTTTCCAACCTGATTTCATATGTTTTTTGAAAAAGGTTTACTCAAATAAATTTTATTATATTTTACTTTCTTTAACATTTAATCACCCTTTAGTGAAGATGGTGTGTTTCCTTGTTCTGTATTTCCATCAAATTATTTCGTCCAAGATTGATATTTACATCGCCAGGGTAAAGATTTATGATGTTCTAAAAGCCCAGTCTTAAATGAATGTTTAAACCTAACTAAGTGTGTACCTACTTCCAAAATGGGACACCCCAACATTCCTTTTATTTTATAAATTGAAATTTTTTTTATAATCAAAACTTTTATTTATCATCCGATAAAATGTATCTCTCAATGTGAACCCTTCACTTCTATGAGAATCATATAACGTTACACTTGTATCCCACATAAATTTCATATCTTTAATAAATATAGCCAAATAGACATAAATATAATTACCGAGTTATTTTTGATCCAGATATAAGTAGAGACAACATAATATATTTGTGATTTATGCATAATCATGGTAGTAAGTTATAATTTACCAATATAACTTCCATGTAATGTTATTAATACTTTTACACCAAAAGGATTCCTTACATCTACATATAATGAAAGATAAAGGTTTCATAGCTCATTTTCAAATTCAAGATACTCATAATCAATTTTCTTATAATGATGAGATTCCATTGGGTGATATAATTTCCCATATTCAATTATTATATCCTCGTTACATGTCAATTGTCTAGCGGTTTCCTAAAATCCATATATTCATCTAAACATTGGAATAATAGGAAAGTACCATACAAATTTCAATGTAATTGATTCATGTTTCTTGTAAGGATCTACACCATGCTTTGGGAATTTTCTGAGTGATCTATGGTTCATGTGAAAACAAAATATAATAATTTTTAAATGAATATATTTTTTCATAAATCATACCCATTGAACATACCATTCAGTTAACCTTATATTTTCAACAAGGAAGGTCAATTTCATTTGGTATCATATAATTTAGAAGACTAATTAGTTTTGTAAAACTAGTGTCACTCCATCAGCTGATCGATTTAAAATTATATAAATTTAATACAACTAATAGTGTTGTATATTTAGTACAAAATGTATTCAATTGTCTCTTTACATAGTTATTTAACTTCTAGAACGACTTTGTAAAAGAAAGGTGTTCACATTCAGTTTTTATTTTCATTACCTACATATGATATCCATCATCATTTTCGCTGGTATTTATATCAGATAATCCAGGAATGGAAGTATCATTCCAATCAGTATGTACCTTATGTTTTTTCTTGTTTTTATTCTAACATTTATATCTATGACCTATTCAAGGAAATATAAAATTTTCTTCCAAATCTTGTATATGAATTATTCTTGATAAACAAAGACGTAAATATGGACAAAGGATTTCAGTAGGGTCATATGCATACTCTATTTAAAACATGATGAATACTTTATCTCCATCCTCATAATCATTTTTTATATTATAAGAATCCATCCATTTTTGACTCATATATATCCTATAATGTTTAATAATATTCATTTTTTATAAAAACATACACACAAAATATTTATATAATTTATATTTACATTTATATGTAAACAAGGTTTCATAATTTGAGTATATCCATGCTCTATTTTTGGAATGTTTACTTAGATAGAAAATGTTTAAGGTCACTACTCTAAATCTAGTTCTTACTTTCATAAAAAGATAAATTATTCTATTTTCAACCCTCTTCTAATCTTATTTGTTATTCATTATTCAAACCCATTGTTTCCACACTCATTTTCAAATAAAAATCACTATTTTGAATTACATCATAAATATATTTTCAATAAATATAATTCTATTCATTTTTAATCAATTAATATTTTACATGGAAAAGAAATCTAATAAAAACCTCCATGAGATACATCTTAAGAAAAGTATATTTCATTCTTAAGTATAAAATATTATGAGTATCCAAAGCCTTTATAAATCATATTAATAATATGAAAAATAAAGTTAAGAAATCACATGTGAATAATATATATATATGTACATACGTATGTATGTATATGTGTGTGTGTGTGTGTATCCTCTAGGAAACAAGTTAATAATATAGACTTTTCACACTCTAATACCGTTTGAAAAAATCAAAATTAATTGAAAGTGTAATACTTATATGAGAGAAAATTAGATGGTGAGTAGACCAATTGATTTCAATGCACACTAAATTATAAGAATACAACTGCCCTATATCAATCCTTATGGACACTACATAGAGTAGTAATTGGAATGAACTAATTGAGGCCCAAAAAACACAACCATTCCAAACCCTGATCTATAACCATTTCAGTTTACATAATGTTTTAAAAGATATAAGAATAAAATATTCATAAATGACATTCCCAGAAATTAGTAAAAAATAAGATCATTAAATATTTATTAGGCATGTGGTATTATTAAAAACAGATTTAAATTAGATAACAATACCATACACACTTACTATTAAAATAATTAGCATGATTTAAAAAAAATAACATTTTTCATTTTTTAAGGAGAACTCTATATAAATTAGAAAAATTACAATTTGTAACTACTTTTTATAATGGTATATAGGGTAATCAATAAATATTGTGACCAATAAAAATAAAATTAAAATGATAAATTTAATATTTTTAAATATTTATAAACATGATTAATATTATATATGTTTTATAGAGTAATATTTTACATTCTAATTTTTGTATAAAAAATATTGTTTATACATGTTAAATGATTAATCTTGCTGGTATTTAATTTTTTTTATGTTTTATGGCAGGATACAAAGTTTGATAAAAAATGAAGAAAATGGAGATGAATTTGTTGAGGCGTGACATTAGATTTTAAAGATATATTAAAGATTAAATAGTTTCATGTACCAAATCTAGAGCTAAAAAATGAAGAACTAGACTGAACTGGAAAAAATTGGATGAAAATCAACTTTACACGTCGTGTAAGAAATTCCTAACGTGTAACATGAATAATTTGACATCATAAAAACAAGCCATGGAATGGATAGTACCTCACATTACACATCATGTTCCAAAATTCACTATGTTTAATATTTTGGAATTAAGAAGTTCATCCAAAACATTACATATCATGTAACACTTAAATGACGTGAAAATGACTGACAGATTCAAGAATTTATAGCGTCAATCGAAATTAATGCAGAAGATATTTTTTTGACCACAGGATGAACTAGGGTCCATTATTGATCATTTATGATTTACTAAGGGCCATTCAATGCCTATATATAAGAGGCTAAGGGTTTGATTAAAAGGCATCGATCGGTAAGGAATGATCTAGAAGGTGGCCTACTATAGTTTTATTTCATTTCTTTTCTTTTATTTTCATTTCTTTTCTTTATTCGACAATGTATCCCCTCTCTTGAATCTACTAAACATCCCCATCCATGTAGGGGTAGTTCCTTTGAGTGTAACATCCCTGACCTGGAATACACTAAACCGGTTCTCCGAGCTAGGTGGTTACATGACCTTAAGGGCGCCTCCCTGTATGCCAAAGGTTGCTAACAAGCAAAAGGGGTCTGAATAGTCAATTGGGGAGACTATGACCCCTTTTATCAGAGCAATCCACAATAAAAGATAAGAAAAATAATAGAATAATAATCAATAATACAAGATCACGCATAAGAACAATTCCCCAAAATGGGGTATAACCATGTCCAATAGTAAATATGCCATGTCATGCTACAATTAAAAAAGTGAACAAATCTCAAAATGAAGACAAAATTCAAAATCCCCAAAATGGTCCTGACACTAAGTCTGGGTCCACCTCCATGCACACCCGTGCCGACCCAACTGCTTAGCAAGGGCATTTTCCCTTCTCCGGACCTATAAACATGAAGTCTACTCAGGTACCCAACGACGGTCCGAGCAGGGTGTGAGTACAACTCAATAGGCCACCACCAACGGTGTCTACAAAATAGACGGTATATAAAATTGTGCATGAAATAGGGATATGAATAATAACTTACACGAAAATATTAAGTGCCCCTAACTAGTTTAGGTCCATTAACAACATTTATTACCAGTTCCTTAGCTTACAATTTCATCCCCTTTCCCATTACTTACCATTTCTAATGCATTTACAATTGGTTCATCACAAACACAAAAATACACGACTTAAAGTTCACAAGCACATACATGAGGAAAAACACAAAATTTTCATATCTCACTAGGACCAACTTCCTCATGTCAACCATATCCTCACCTCAAAGCCTCCGTTCGGGTGGATGAAACCGATAGGGAAATAGAGCATCATTCTTATTCCCTAACCTGTGAATTAGGGGTTGAGTTTAGAGCGTCAGTCCAACTCGACCCATGGGTGTAGAACCTTAGTCAACACACCACACTACCAAGCTATGTGAACATTCTATATATATATATATATACATCAACTATTCACACAACATCACAACCATTTCCCAAGGTAGACATAAATCATAAAAGTAACATGAGTGTTAATACCATGCCTTGACCCATTAACACATTTACCACATTTCACATCATTTATCCACTTAGCTCGATTACCATTTTATTATGCCTCTCTCACTAAGCATTCATTCTTTGTGCCTATCTCACTAGGCTTTGTTCATTATACCTAACTCACTATGCTTCATTAGCATGCTCACAATCCTTTCCATTATAGTATTTAGTCATTTTCACATATTAACCCAATATCCATTAGGTTATTATCAAACCTAGGTGCATCACCTAGCTTCTATCCCAACATGATTAATCACATCATCATGTTTATCAACGTCTCTACATGATTACACAACAATCTCACATTTTCTTCACAAATCTCTAGCTCTGGGAGATCAGCACACCCCATGGGTGGCCCTAGATTAGTCTCATCATCCTCAATGCATCCCATGGCGATCGTGAGGGTCTTCATTTAGCTTTTAAATTACCATTTTACCTAAACATGCCAAGGGTGATCAAAACATTCCTATATACACCCAAGAACAAAACCACACATGCAAAAATCCACAAATAAACAATGGGATATAACTTATAGACCACTTACCTTGATTCCGTGGGTGAACACACTCTTAATCAGGAACTTAGATTCCACTTTGACCAAACATTGAAGCTTCAACCTAGATCTCACCCAAAGTGTAGGGTTTTAGAGATTCTAAAAGATAGGATAAGAAGATACAAACCCTAAACTCAAAAGAGAATCAAGGATGAGATTAGCCTTACCCAGAGCTTCTATCTGCAATCAACGGCACCAAAAATTCCTCAGAAATGAATGATATTGATCCTATGGAGATATTTGGAGATTTGGTTCATCCCTAGGGTGGAGAGAGGAGAATGGGAAGGAAATCCCGAGTTGGGTATTAAAAATCCTGAAGTGAAAAAAACTATAATTTTTTTAAAGTTTCTGGGCCACACAGATTACCCACACTATTTTCCAAACCATGCACAAACCGTACGGAGGCCACTGTCCAAAATATCACCTCCTACATGGTTTTCTGGGATGTACATATGGTTAGTACTAACCATGCACAAACCATGTTTCCTACCCAAAAAAACCCCATTTCCTCCATTTTTTGTGTCCTGAACTCTCAGAACACCCCCGAGCCTCCTTAAAGACTTGGGTAATAACTTAATTATCCAAATCAATGGTTCAAACCAAAAATTAAATGAGAATATACCTTTCCAAGATCCAAGATTTTACAACCTCCCCACCTTTTAACGAATCGTCCTCGCGCCAATCCCCTAAGATTTATTGCACTTCTAAGGGAAAGATATCGGGCTACTGAGCTAGGATATCTGATTCCCACTCCTAAGTTTCTTTCGGAAAAATCTCATTCTACTATAGTACTCACACTAGTGGCATAACCTTTCCTTGAAAAACATTCTCACTGCGGTCCACAGCACGAACCGTATGTGCCTCAAAGGATGCATCAACATGAATCTCAATATCCTCAACATCCACCACATGAGTTGGGTCAAGGTGATACCGTAAAAGCTGTGACACATGAAAGACATCATGAATCTCAATATACCACTATAAAAGAGCCAATTGTTATGACATCAGCTTGATCCTTTCCAGAATCTCAAATGGCCCCACATAACTGGGTGCCAAATTTCCCTATTTCTGAATCCATCAGTGACCCATCCTTGGAGACACTCAAAGGAACACACTATCACCCACCTTGAACTCAAGAGGTCTACGTATCCAGTCCGCCTATGACTTATGTCTACTCTGAGACATTTCCATCCGTCTCCAAATCAAGTCATCTTTCTCTGAAGTTTCTCATATATGAGACTCGATCCCAATAGCTCAGATTCACCAGCCAACAACCAACAAACTAGAGATCTACATGATATCCCATAGAGAACCTCAAACAGTTCCATTTGAACCATATCCTAAAAACTGTTATTATAGGAAAATTCAACCAGTGACCGGTTCTTCTCCTAGGAACCACCAAAGTCCAAGATACAAGCCCCCAAAATGTCCTCCAACACTTGGATTATATACTCCGACTACCCATCCATCTATGGGTGGAAATTCGTACTCAAAATCACCTATATACCAAGCACCTTTTGTAACCCTTTCTAGATGTGCGATGTGAAATGAGGATTAAGATATAAAACTATAGTTTTTGGAACACCATGAAACCATACTATTTCACGAATATATAACTCAACCAACTGATCAACTGTGTAAGTCTCCTTAATCAGTAATAAATGAGCCACTTTTGTTAGCTGATCCATAACAACCCAGATTGCATCATTCTTCCAAGGCATCCTCAGAAGACCTACCACAAAATCCATTGTAACATCCTTTCACTTCCATTCCTGAATGGGTAATAGATGTAACAAACCACCTGGTTGTTGATGATCGAACTTCACATGTTGATAGGTAAGGAACCATTCCCTAAAGCCTGCAACTTCCCTTTTCATTCTCGGCCGCAAAAACTGCCTGCGGAGATCATGATACATCTTGGTTAAACCAGGATGCGCTGACCATTTTGATGAATGGAACTCACACATCAACTCTTCCCATATGAATACCATTACAACCACACGACCATGAACACAAACAACCTTGTCTACTCTGATGACCCAACCTGAAGGTGGATCCCCACCTGTGAGTATTTCCTTTATGGAAACCATTAAGGATCTTTAATATAAATTTCCCTAACTCGGCTAAAAGTGTCGACTCAACTACCATGGAATAAATCTTCACATGAAAATTTTCCTCCCACACATCCAGAGGTATCTCTGTGAACAAATCCATCACCTTCCACTCGGTGCCGGATTCTTGAACCATCTGGTTCTTAGCCTTTATGGTCAAATCATCAACAAAATTGTTCTCTTTTCTTTGTGTATATACCATCTCAAAGTTAAAATACTAGATATTCTCAACCCATCTTCACTTCCAATGATTCAAATCCAACTATGAAAATACATACTTTAGATTCTTGTGATCGGTATACATCATAAACCGTTCACCCAATAAGTAGTGCCTCTAGTACATTAAGGCATACACTACTACAACCAACTCAGGATCATGAGTGGGATAATTCTTCTCACGGGGTCTCAATTTCTTGGATCCATAAGCCATGACCCACACATTTGGCATCAACACATCCCCAAGACCGATACCAGATGCATCACAAAATAGGACATGCTTCCTACCTGGCTCTGGTTGGATTAAGATCGGTGCAGTCTTTAATCACTTTTTCAACTATTTAAAGGCATTCTCACAAGCCTCAGACCACTCAAACATAATTCCCTTCTTGGTCAAGCCTGAATGTAGTTCCGGAAAATGAGAGAAATCTTGGATAAACATCTGGTAATACTGGGCCAAACATAGAAAGCTCCAAACATATAAGACACTATTGGGATTCTCCCATGACACGATAGCCTATACTTTATTTGGATCAACTGACACACCTGCCTTAGAGATGATGTGACCCAAAAAATGCACTTCTCCAATCTGGAACTGACACTTTGATAGCTTGGCATATAACCAATTCTCTCTTAGTGTACTCAGAATGATGTCAAGATGTCGGGCATGATCGTCTAGAGTTTTTGAGTACACCAATATATCATCAACAAATACAACCACAAACTGATCTAGATAAAGATGAAACATTCAGTTCACAAAATCCACGAACACCACTAGTGTATTGGTCAAGCCGAAAGGCATCACCACAAACTCAAACTACCTATACCGACTCCTGAAAGCTGTCAGCGGTACATCCAAAGGCCTCACCCTCAACTGGTGATAACCCGATCTTATATCAATCTTAGAAAAAATTGATGCACCCCCCATTTAATCAAACATGTCATCAATTAATGGAAGAGGGTACCTATTTTTCACTATCCTATGATTTAACTTCCAATAATCAACAGACAGCCCTAAAGACTAATCATCCTTCTTTGAAAAGCATAGGATATCCCCAGGGAGACATACTAGGTCATTTGAACCCCTTACGCTCAAACTCTTCAAGCCGAACCTTTAACTCCTAGAGTTATGTCGGTTCAAATCATTATAGCAGAATAGAAACTGGATTCGCTTGCAGCATCAACTCAAATGTGAACTCAGCATCCTTCTTGGGTGGAAACCCTAAGAAATCCGCAGGAAATACATCCAAAAATTGATCCACTACTGGAGGGAAGACAGACTGTTCCCCTCTTTCATCATCAAGAAAAAGGAAAGCTACATGAGACGTGAGCCTACCCAAATGCTAACAACTTGGTTCTGTATGACCTTCTCGGACATCCCACTATCCAAGATAGATATAAGCATCACCCTCAAGTAACCTTAATGACACCTTAAGATGATAGTAGTCTATGTGTGCCCGATAATGTAACGCCCTGACCCTAGTTACCTAGAGTCGGTGTATTACTACATATCATTGGCATGATCACAAGAAAGATCAAGTCTCGAAAGACTGATTAGTTTAGAAGCCTTGGAATAACAAGGTACATTCATAAAGCTTACATTACATCATAAAGTGAGAACTACTACAAAAACATCATGTCTTCATATCCCCTCATATTATCCCTAAACGTCATTCATAAATTAATTCTTCACATCCTGGAAAAAATAAAACATTGAAAGGGGTGAGCTCAGATGCTCAGTATGGATAACAATATAGCGGATATATTCATAAGTAAACAGAAACATTTAAGTAAATGTATAGCTAAAACAAAATCCTTTTAATCATGAGCTTCAGCATAATATGGAAAAGATAAAATGAAATAATTCCATTTACTTATTCACATGGATATTCTACTAGTCGAATAATCACATGCAATATCAATAACCACTTTCATAGTGATGGAATGCATAATGTCAGACTATCATAACCACATAGCCAAGGCCTCGTGCCAAGACTAAAAATAAGATTTTGTCAAGGCCTTGTGCCAAGAGACTAGTTTGTCTCATTAGACCTACTGATGCCTCGATAGGTCTCATGAGACAAACTAGTGTCTTGGCCCAAGGCCTTGACAAAATCTTATTTGTAGTCTTGGCACCAGGCCTTGGCTATGTGGTTATGATAGTCTTGAATTATGCATTCCATCATTATGAAAGTGTTTATTGATATTGCATGTGATTATTCGACTAGTAGAATATTGATGTGAGTAAGTAAATGGAATTATTTCATTTTATCTTTTCCATATTATACTGAAGTTCAAGTTTAAAAGGATTTTGTTTTAGCTATACATTGCCTTAAATGTTTCTATTTATTTATTAATGTTTCCGCTATATGTTATCCTTACTGAGCATCTGACCTCGCACCTTTCAATGTTTTATTTTTTTCCAGGATGTGAAGAAGTAATTTATGAATGACCTGCAGGGATAATATGAGGGGATATGAAGACAAGATGTTTTTGTAGTATTTTTCACTTTATGATGTAATGTAAACTTTATGAATGTATCTAGTTATTCCAAGGCAACTAAAATAATCGGTATTTAGAGACTTGATCATTCTTGTGATCATGCCAAAGATATATAATTATGCACCAACTCTAGGTAATTGGGGTTGGGGCGTTACATTTGGCATCAGAGGAAGTTTTGTACAAACCTTGGAAGCCAGATTTAGATAAACTCTGATTAGAGAACATATACCTAAGATGGACTTTGAGGATTAATATAGAAGAACTTCCTAGAATTTTGTTATTGTAGAGATTTTGTGAGTTTTCCGAGAAATACATCCCTGTCTGGATACGATCTGGTAGAGACGGCTCTAGAATAGATGTACCTAGGAGTAAAACCCGAAAACACCGCTTTGATCTAGACTCGAACGGGAACTGGTGCCCGACAACGGGCCTTTCTGCACTCTTGGTTATGACTCTCCCAGGGGATATTCTTAGGATAACTCTCATTTTATTTATAAATCATATGAAGGATTTAAGAGTATATACTTCTTCAAAGAAAACATTTTTATGATTATGGATTATATACATAAATATTACAATTTATGTTAAGTGTTTTATAAGTATGGAATTATGTATTTTGATTCAAAAACTGATCTAGTTTATGCCATTGTTTAGAAATGGAGCCTAGTGGATGAAATGGAAACCGTATCAATGCACACACTTCATGTAGGGATTTCCCTCCTACTGAAGATAATTATAGTGGAGCTGGTGATACAACTGGTGCTAATCAGCTTATCACCATACTGGGACAACTCACTCAGGTTATGAATAATAACCTTACTCGTATGGAGCACCCTGATCCACAACATGGAGGATCAATGTTAGATCGCTTCATGAGGCATCAACCACCAACATTCAATGGGAGTACAAATCCATTAGTAGCTGAGAAATGGATAAGTTCTCTAGAGAAAATATTTCAGTCTTTGGGGAGTAGTGAAAGGGAAAAAGTTTTCATGGCAGTTTATCGCCTCACTTGAGATGTTGATCAATGGTGGTCATTGATTCAAAATACGAAGGAAGTTGATGAAGTATCAAATATGGACTGGAAAGAGGTCAAAGATCTTTTCTTAGAAAAATAATTTCCTCGCGACCATCGAGCATATATGGAAGGGAAATTTCTGAGTCTGAGAAAAAAGGAGGATGATAATGCCACAAAGTATGAGGCTAACTTTACCAGATTAGCAAGGTATGTTGGAGATTATCTACATAACCCATGAAGTAATATTGATCATTTTTTTTGATGGGTTAAAACTGTTTCTATGTCAAGCATTAGTCTCACAATCCTTCTCATCGTACGAAGACATTGTCTCATGTGCTATCAAGAAAGAAAAGGAATTCTCTAAGTCTTATGATTTTAAAGAAGAGCAATAGAAGAAGTGATCTGCTAATCAATATGGGAATGGAAATAGGGGGAAGAAGGGAAAGGTTGAATATCCATCCTGCAGTAAATGTGGGAAGAAACACCCTGGTACTTTCTTGAAGAGAATGGGTGTCTGTTACAAGTGTGGTGAAAAAGGACACCAATCTCGTGATTTTAAAAGGAAGAAGGAAGCTACCGATGTTCAGTGCTACAATTTCAGGGAGATGGGATATTATGCAAATGAATTTCCAAAGCGTTAGGGGAACATTCCTCAGAAAAGGCCAAGGGATCAATGCCAAGCTTATGGTATCACTACTGCTGAGGTAGAAGCTCTGAATGATGTGGTGGTGGGTAATTTAATGGTTTCCTCAAGTTTAGAAAATGCATTATTTGATTCTGGATCATTGCATTGTTTCGTATCTTCCCAGTTTTCTAAGAAAATTAGATATTTCCAATTTGATTTAACAAGGGAGTTGTCAATTAAAACTCCTAAGGGAAGTATCATTGCAACAATGTTTTGTGAATCATCCCCCATTAGATCCCATAAATTTTCTTTATCCACTGATCTCATCATCTTACCTATGTTTGAGTTTGATATAATCCTCGGTATTGATAGGATTTTGGACCACAATGAAAAAAAATTTTGTAAGAAGAAGGTGGTTACTATTTTTTATGATGATGATAAGAAACACCTTATCTTTAGAGCAGAATCATCACCACCTAATTATTATATAGATCCACCCCCACTAGCTCAACTAAGTTCAATTATTGGGGACGAATAGAATGAAATGACTATGGGTGAGGAAAAGAATTTTAATAGAGGATGTACCTGTTGTGAAAGAATATGTAGATGTGTTTTCGGAAGATTTACCTGAACATCCTCCAGAACGAGAAGTTGATTTTTCCATTGATTTAATTCCTCGATCAAGGCCTATATCAAAGACCCCTTATAGAATGGACAATGTGTAATTAGTCGAACTAAAGAAACAACTAGAGGAATTGAGTAATAAGATATTTATTCGACCTACTGTTTCTCCATGGGGAGCCCCTGTCCTTTTTGTTAAGAAGAAAGATGGATCTATGAGGTTATGTGTCGACTACAGGGAAATCAATGTTATAACAATAAAGAAAAAGTATCCCCTACCTCGCATTGATGATTTATTTTACCATCTGCATGGAGATCGATACTTTTCAACGACTGACCTTTGGTCTGGATACCATCAGTTGTGTGTAAAGAAGGAAGACATTCTGAAGACAGCATTTTGAACCAGGTACGGGTATTACGAGTTTACGGTAATGCCTTTTTGATTGACTAATGCACACTCTGTATTCATCGATCTAATGAATAGAGTTTTCAAGGAGTATATCAATGAATTTGTGGTGGTATTTATTGATGATATCTTGGTATACTCCAAAATCTACAAAGATCATGAAAATCACTTGCGCATTATCCTGAAGACTCTGAGAATACATGAATTATATGGGATGTTTAGCAAGTGTGAATTCTGGCATCAGGAGATTTCTTTTCTTGGCCATATTGTCTCTAAAGATGGAATCTTTGTTGGTCCTTCTAAGACAAGATCAATCTAAGAATGGCCAGCACCGATGAGTATAACTGAGGCACGCTGTTTTATTGGTATAGCAGGTTATTTTCAACGTTTCGTCCAGAATTTTTCCCGATTGGATAACCCATTAACGAAGCTCACATGTAAAGGGGTTAAATTTTTTTGGACAAAAGACTGTGAAGAATTTTTTGAAGAACTAAAGAGAATATTAGTCAATTCTCCTATATTGACTCTACTATCAGGGAATGATGGGTTCGTTATTTATAGTGATGCATCTAAGAAAGGACTTGGTAGTGTCCTTATGCAGAATGATAGGGTTATTTCCTATGCATCACAACAGTTGAAAATTCATGAGAAAAACTATCCTAAACATGATCTCGAGTTAGCAGCTGTGATATTTTCTTTGAAGATATGGAGGCACTACCTCTAGGGTGAAAAATGTGAGATTTATACTTATCACAAGAGTTTGAAATATATTTTCTTGAAAAAAGAACTCAACATGAGGAAAAGGAGATGGCTTGAACTAATCTATGATTATGATTGCACGATACACTACCACCTGGGGAAGGCAAATAAGGTGGAAGATGCTTTGAGCAGAAAAGATCATGGAGTTTTGAACATGATGGGAATTAAAAGGGATCCTATTTTCATGGATCATGTGATGATGGATATGGGAATTACCATGGAAGGTGAAACATCAATACTTTTTCAAATGGATTCCAAACCATCTTTACTAGAAAGGTTAAAGAGTTCTCAGACCGGTGATGAAGAGTGTCAAAAAAAGATTAAAGCTGTGAATGATGGGAGATTGAATGAATTTGGACATGAAGATGGAAATTTGAAATTTTGGAAGAGACTTTGTGTTCCCAATATACCTGATCTAAAAAGGTAATTGTTCGACGATGCTCATAGTTCCAATTTCTCTATACACCCTTGGAGCATCAAAATGTATAGAGACTTGAAGGAACATTTTTGGTGGGACAACATTGAGAGGGAGATTGCCAATTTTGTGTCAAGATGTATGTTTTTTCAACAAGTGAAAGATGGAAGGAAACAGCCTGGAGGAGTCATGCAACCTCTTCCCATACCTGAGTGGAAATGGAATAATATCATGATGGACTTTTTCATGGGACTACCAAAGAATCCTAGAAGGAACGATGCAATATGGGTCATTGTTGATTATCTTACCAAGTAAGTACATTTCCTTGCTATAAGAGAGGATTTACCACTTGAATGTATAACAAGACTATATACTAATGAAGTTCTGAGACTTCATGGAGTACCCCTATCGATTGTTTCAGATCAAGATCCCCATTTTACTTCAAGATTCTGGAAGAGTCTTCAGAAGGCCTTGGATACTAAACTTCATTTGTGCAGTGCTTACCACCCTCCAACAGATGGACAATTGGAACGGACTATTCAAAACTTAGAAGACATGTTGAGATCTTGATCACTTGACTTTCAGGGTATGTGGGATCAATATTTACCTATGGTAGAATTTTCCTATAACAATAACCTCCATTCGAGTATTCAGATGGCACCATATGAAGCGTTATACAGAAAGAGATGTCACACACCAACCTGGTGGGATGACATTGGTGAAAGAAAACTTGTAGGCCTAGAACTGGTGGAGGAAACGATAGAAAAGGTGAAGGTAATCCAAAATCACATCAAAGAAGCTCAAAGTAGGCAGAAGAGCTATGCCAATAACCGAAGGAAGGATATGGAATTTCAAGGAGGAGATCATGTTTTATTGAAGGTATCTCCATGGAAGGGAATTATACGTTTCGGTAAGAAGGGTAAATTGAGTCCCAGGTACATAGGACCTTTCGAAATTCTAGAACGAATTAGGGTTGTAGCTTACCATTTGACAATGCCGCCATGTCTCTCCAAAGTTCACGATGTGTTCTACGTATCACTGTTGAGGAAATACATGCCTGACCCAACGCATGTACTCACTTATGAGGAATTAGAACTGGAACCCGATCTGTCTTATTGCGAAGAGCCCATCCAGATTCTTGATACCAGAGAAAAAGTGCTGAGAAACTGGATGACTCATCTGGTATAAGTTATATGGAGAAACCATAAGATGGAAGAGGCAACGTGGGAACCCGAGGAACTTATGATGAGGAATCACCTTAGTCTTTTTATACCGTAATTTTCTAGAAATTTCAAGGATGAAATTATTTGAATGAGGGGATAATGTAACACCCTAAGCTTCCACTGTATGCTTCCCTTTTAATGATACAGTAGCGTGTGTTGTATGCAACTTCGAGTTCTAACACACACACCACGACCAATAAAACTAGCCATTATGAATAGTAATACACACTTTTTGAAATTTTATAAATATTATCTTTCAAAATGGACTTCATTTTTGGATTCAGAATATCGAAATTATCCTAGGGTGAAATTTTGGTATTTTTCTGAAAACATTAAATTTTTGAGGAATAGTGAAAAAACACTGAGTTATAGTTTAAAACCGAATTTTTATTTAAATAATTATTTATTTTATTTAAATTTAATTAAGGTCAAAATAGATACATAATACCTATATAAGTTCAATGTAATTCATTGGAGTTAGTTTAATATAATTTTAGATATATAAAAATTTTATTGAACTTTTCACCGTCTTTTACCTACCTCCTAGGAGAATTAGGAAATTTACATTAAACTTAATTTTACCGCTTCTGTGAGTGGAATTTCAAAAATCTGAGAGACATGGTTAATATCAAGGAGTAAAATGTTGTTCAATGAGATGAAAATAATTTTTGGTATATAGTAACTTTTTGCTTTTATTTACCATGGTTAAAAGTAAATAGGGTAAGTAAGGGTAAAATGATATTAATATTACCCTAAAACATGTCCAAATTCTATTGTACAAGTGTATATCGACCTAAAACAACTTTAAGAATAAAATATTATCATTTAGGTCCACTTGGATTAGATTAGGACATTTATTATTATTTAATTCAAAGAAGAGTTGAAAGAGTTAAAATCAAAGTTTAATAACTAAAACATTTTTAATATAGGGTTATACATAAGATAAATCCGATTGTAAATATTCATTAGAAATCTAAAAATATTTTATACATAATTGTATTTTATTTGAAATTTTTAGACATTAAATAATTTAATTTATTTATGACACAATGGTGATGCAGTAAATACATAATTAATGAAATATTAAAATAACTGATATTATAAATATACAAATAATTTTAATTTGAGACTTTTTATGAATTAAACTAATTTAATAGGTTAATATGACATGTTAGTATTGATTTAATTATGTTTGTTCGAAGTAATAATGCTGTTATGATTGTCATAAAAATCAAATACCAAATATTGTCAAAATTGACATAAAAGAGATTTTAAAACAAATATTATATTTTTAATTGATATTCATTTCCTAAAAATCTACGGTTCTTCCAAGAGACTTATATAATGATAGGTGTATCATTAATGGACCACTTGGGGGTCTCTTTGATGTATATAGTAAGTTTATTAACTATATAAAATAAAAATACAAAGTGACATGGTAAGTGTCAAACTAATTAACTAAGAGTTAAATCTAAAACATAAGGTTAATATAATGACCCAAACCTATCTAAATTCTATTGGTTGAGTGGTTTTTGACCCATCACCACCTTAAACTTTAAATAATACTCTTTGGAGCCATTGTAAACCTAATATGAATTTATTATAAAATAATATTTCTAGCTTTTCCAAATGTGCCTCTCACCCCTCTTATAAAAGGGCACTCCCCCTTCTCACTAATTCACAAATTCAAAGCCTCTTGGCTCGGACAAACCCTACCCAAATAATCTCTCAACTTATCTCACTACAACCTAGAGGCCTTATTTTGATCAGAAAGCCAACCTAAGGAGCCATTTTGATCAAATCAAAAGGAAGAACCAAAAGAAGAGGTAATGTTTTCACCACCCTTTTTCAAATTCATTTCTTCTTCAACTTCTTATTTCATTGTTATTACCATTCTAAAATAATAAATCCAGTATCTCATATATACTGTGATATTATTATAAATATGGTACATCCATATTCATTATTCTATCCATCCTTTGAATGACATGTCACCATACGTGCGTACGTACGGCTTACCGTCTCCACGTCGTGGTGTAATTGTTATTCAATATATTATTATTTGGATGGGCATGATAATGATGTATAATTCATTTAAATAATAAATATGACATGATAATGATTTTTTCTATATGATTTACCATCCAATTATATATTATTTTAATATCAAAAGAATGATTTTGTCGCTCGTGCGTACGTACGGACTACCGTCTCCACGAACGCGATGAGATTCATTCCCCATCGTATCTAGGCAATTATAATTCTCATTTTATGATTAAAAATAATGTTTAAGGACTTTATATCATTCTAGATATGAATAAAATACAACCTATCCATAACAAACATTCCTTATGTAACATAATATATATAAGAAAACGATTAAGTTAACACCCGAAACGACGATAATACTAAAATATTATTAACAAAGCATTAATAGAAGATCATATATGATATCAGAATTATGTATATGGTTATTGTATAACTTAATAACAATGTTTTAACTATTATACATGAGGTTAAAATACCATCTACTAAGTAAATTTACTAGGTAAGGGTTTATTTCACAATCTCTTCATTATCCGAGGTTGTTTATACGTGATTATCAACTGGGACCTCTTTATCATCCACATCTATGTTTCTTAAAAATGTATTTCAAATCATTCTTACTATTTTAATGACTATGGGAGAAATTCATTTATACCCTTGTTGACTTTTTATAAGAAGTTTATAAAGGAATCCTTCTATCATTTTCCAAACAAGGTCCTTTTTAACCTTTTTGACACAATTAAGGTAAGAATGTATTTTTTAACTTATACGGTGGGTGAGGCTATTTTCCGCCATTATAAAATCATTAAATCTTCTCTTACAAGATTATAAGAATATTTCCAAGTTTAATATTTTATGTTATAATTATGTGACATTTAAATAATTTAAAAAAATGAGATATTTCTCTCAAATAGATTTGATTTCATCTATGTCAACATCCTTTGATGGATTTTAAGCTTATTTGAAGTTTACTTATTATGATACAAAACTTCCATTTATTATTGAAGGTTTTGTGATATGTTTGACTGTGGATGTGTTTTTTTTATACCATTCATGGTTTATGGTGAAAGTATTGAAATTTCATATGCTATTTTTAATATGAATGTTTATGTTTTGTTTAAACCTGTTCATATGAGGAATCCATTGGACTTAATAAGTGATGGGTGGAGCCTTCTATAGCTCCTCGATGAATTGGTAGGTCTAATGAGACAAACTAGTGTCTTGGAAAAATGCCTTGACAAAATCTTAATTGTAGTCTTGGCACGATGCCTTGGCTATGTGGTTATGATAGTCTGGCATTATGCATTCCATTATTATGAAAGTGGTTATTGATATTGGATGTGATTATTAGACTAGTATAATATCCATGTGAATAAGTAAATGGCATTATTTCATTTTATCTTTTCCATATTATGCTGAAGTTCAAGTTTAAAAGGCTTTTGTTTTAGCTATACATTTCCTTAAATGTTTCTGTTTATTTATGAATGTTTCCGCTATATTGTTATCCTTACTGAGAATCTGATATCACCCCTTTCAATGTTTTATTTTTCTCGGGATGTGAATAAGTAATTTATGAATGACCTACAGGGATAATATGAGGGGATATGAAGACAAGATGTTTCTGTAGTAGTTTTCACTTTATGATGTAATGTAAACTTTATGAATGTTTCTAGTTATTCTAAGGCTACTAAACTAATTGGTCTTTAGAGACTTGATATTTCTTTTGATCATGCCAATGATATGTAATAATGCACTAACTCTAGGTAACTGAGGTTGGGGAGTTACAGATACAACACTAAGCAGTCCATACGCAATATCATGTCAAATCCCGACATATCATGAACAAACAAGTCCCATATGAAACAATACCCACCGACATCTAGAGCACATCCATTACACTGCATGATGTCCTCATTCCACACCCCCAACAGAGTTTAAATCAACATCACTTTGGACACACTCTCCATGAGAAGACTCAATACTACCACAAGATTAGAAGAAATAAAATAGTGTGTGGAACCAATGTCAAACAACGCTCTAGATGGCGTAGAATCTACAAAGATCTTACCTCGAACAATTGATGGCCCAACCTCGCCATCACTAGGTGCATACTGAACTGCATAAAGATGACCCACCCCTCTACTGTGGACCACAACCTGTGTTCCCAGAACTGCACTACCCTGCTGACGTTGGCGGTCCTGCCCCAGAGTTCCACATCCACTACCCCTGCCAGTATGACCCATGGAGCTCTAACTACCTTTTGGATATAGAGAAACTGATCCCTTACCCCTATTTGGAATTTTCCAATCACCAACATTCATACTCTCCTACTAAGGGTTCCTGCAGAATCTCTACATGTGTCCCAATCTACTGCACAAACGACACTCAACTGGAGGCCGAGGACACTGGACACACATGTTCTGCGGCCTTCCAAAATGATAGCAGAAAACCCAGTCACCACCCTGAGAGGATGAACCTCTCTTCTGACCACCTTGTACACTTCTATCCTGCTGAAAACTTCCAAAATAACTCTTCCAACCATCGGATGTTGCTCCATTTGTCTACCCACCTGGCACAACAAGAACACTACCTAGAGCTCCATTCAAGTTCCCCTTTGAGATCAATGATTGATCCACTACCTCTGTAAAGCTCTTAAAGTGAAAGATATTAACCTGAGACTTGATCTCATGTCTCAGCCCAACCTGGAAACACCTCGTAACTAATGCCTCATCCCCTGCCAATGCTGGAACAAAGCATTACAGGTCAGTGAATCATTCAACATACTCCATCACCGACATTGATCTCTGAGTCTGGCTCATGAACTCTGCAGCCCACTCTTGTCTCAAAGTCTCGGGATAAAAATACTCTAGAAAATTTTCATAGAAATCTTTCTCCAACATCCCCTCAGCCTGTTCAGTCTGTGCCAGGATGTCCCACCAACACTTTTCCTGGACCTGCAACATATAACCTTCTAACTTGACTCGCTTCCCAACTGGAGTCTCTATATGATCATGTATCTTCTGGATATACTCTATCCAGAACTCTGCTACCTCTGGCCCACCCTCTCTGGTAAAGGCCGGAGGGTGCTGCAGCTAAAACTCTATGGTCATCTCAAACGTACTTGATGCAACCCACCCTAGGTCTCAATCCATCATCTTCATAAAATGAGCCATGTTCTCTCAGAACCACTCTTCTCCACTTTCCAAGATCACTACATTCTCTTGATCCTCTACTAGAGTAGTGTTCTCAGCAACATCCTCCTATTTCCCAACAAGCCACTACTGGAAAAACGGCCTATACCCACGGTTTAAAACCGTGGGTATAGCCCCCAAAACCGTGGGTATAGGCTATACCCACGGTTTTGGGAACCGTGGGCTGGAACGCCGTCGGTATAGGTCCCCAGCCTATACCCACGGTTTTGGAAAACCGTGGGTATAGGTGTCCTGCCACCGTGTAACCAAAACATAGACAATTTCCACGGTGTCAACGACCTATACCCACGGTTTCAAAACCGTGGGTATAGGTCCTAAAAAAAATGCAGGCGCCGAGTTTCGATCCCGCAACCTCTTCGCTGTAAACACCGCGTCTAACCACTACCCTAACTTCACGTATATGTATATATATATATTTAGTTAAATATAGTTATAAAAACCGTGGGTATAGAGGGAAGAACCGTGGGTATAGGGTTCCCGCCAAAAAAAAAATCCTTCCCGCGGAAAAAAAAATTTCCCGCGCACACAAAATTGACCTATACCCACGGTTTTTCATAACCGTGGGTATAGGTATTTTATCCCAGACCTATCCCCACGGTTTTCACCAAAACCGTGGTGATAGACCCCCCCCCCCCCTATACCCACGGTTTTGGGAAACCGTGGGTATAGG
This sequence comes from Viscum album, assembly GCA_963277665.1. Taxonomy (NCBI): domain Eukaryota; kingdom Viridiplantae; phylum Streptophyta; class Magnoliopsida; order Santalales; family Viscaceae; genus Viscum; species Viscum album. The sequence goes on from OY728132.1 coordinate 325,838,401, forward strand.
TGACTTTTCAGGACCTATCCCCACGGTTTGCCAAAACCATGGGGATAGAGCCCCCTATACCCACGGTTTTGGCAAACCGTGGGTATAGGTCATGAAAATTCACCTATACCCACGGTTTTCCAAAACCGTGGGTATAGGGGGGGGGTCTATCCCCACGGTTTTGGTGAAAACCGTGGGGATAGGTACATTTTCCAGTAGTGAGCGCTCAACATTATGGTAGAATTTCTCTACATTTATAAACACGAGGATTAGAGAACATACAATAAAACATTGACAACTTCATAAAAAGAAAGATCTTCACTAACCACAAAAACCCACTATACATGAACCATCCAAAAAAATCTTAATATTCCTAAAACAACACCTCAACCATCCATATAGCAGGACATGGTCCAGAAGCAGTAAACAACCATACACCCCCATAAGGATAACACAACATGTTGCAAACAAAATTTTTAATTCATTACAAACACTTAATTACAAATATTTCATTAATAATAACTTATCATTATTTTATCTTTACCCACTTTCATTGTTTTTTATGACATTTTCACTTTTTCAATTATCAAGATACAAGGTGAATTCTATCATTCATGCCTTACAGATCCAACATGTGTGTTCCTACCATGATGCATGCCACCCATCTCTATAGGTTCCTACAATGATGTATGAATGAAAAACCTAGTGCCATTGAGGCCACGAGCCAAATATCATAAACCATCACATCACACAATATGTGCATTACCCAATGGTGAAATATCATCAACTGTAACATCACACAATCAAGAACAACAATTACCACCCTTGGTGACTTGGGTTTTCCCTCATACATGGGTTAGCTACTCTTCCAAGCAGAAGCTCATTACCAAGGCATGATATATCCTAACTCCCATCTACCTTCCCAAATAATAAGATTCCAGATATGGAGAAGAAAGACCTCCTCTAATACCACTTTGTAACATCCCCAACCCGGAAGCCACTAAACCGGTGCTCCGAGATGGGTGGTTACATGACCTTAAGCGCGCCTCCCTATATTCCAATGCTTTCCGACTAGCAGGGGGGTCTGAATACTCAATTGGGGAGAATATACCAACTTTTATTAGAGTAAGACCAACATAAGAGAGAGAAAATAACAGAATAATAATCAATAATACAAGAGAAAGAATAAGAACCATTCCCCAAAATGGGGTATAACCTTGTCCAATATTAAATATACCATGTCATGGAACCAGTGAAAAAGTGAAAAAAACTTATAATGAATACAAACTACAAAATCCCCAAAATAGTCCTAACACCAAGTCTAGGTCCTCCTCCATGCACACCCATGAAAAACCAACTACCTAGAAAAGACCTTTTCCCTTCTCCTGACCTGAAAACATGAAGTCTTCTCAGGTACCCAATGATGGCCCGAGAAGGGTGCGAGTACAACTTAGTAGTCCATCACCAATGATGTCTAAAAAAAATCCGGTATAAATAATTGTGCATGAAAAAGGGAAATTAATAATAAATGACAAGAAAATATTAAGTGCCCCTAACCAGTTTAGATCCATTACCAACATTTATTACAATTTCCTTATTTTACCATTTCATCCCATTTCCTGTTACTTACCATTTCCAATGCATTTACCCTGGGTTTATCACACAAATCAAAATACATGGATTAAAGTACACAATCACATACATGAGAGAAAACACACAGTTGTCCTATCCCACTAGGAAAACATCCTAATGTCTACCATATCCTCACCTCCACATCTCAGCCTCGGTGGATACAACCGATAAGGAAACAAAGTATCAGTCCTCTTCCCGAACCCGTGCATTAGGGGTGGAGTTTAGAGCCTCAGTCCAAATCAACCTGTGGGCGTAGAACCTCAGTCAATACCCCACACTACCATGCTATGTGGACATGATGTATATATGCATATCCATTAACTATTCACACAACAATTAAACCATTTCCTAAGGAAAACATAAATCATAACAAAAACATGAGAGTTAATACCATGCCATGACCCATTAACACATTTACCACATTTCAGATCATTTAGCCACTTACCTAGATTCCCCTTTTATTATGCTTATCTCACTAAGCATTCATTCATTGTGCCTATCTCACTAGGCTTCGTTCATTATGCATAACTCACTAGGATTCGTTACCATGCTCACAATCCATTCCATTATGGTCTTTAATAATTTCCACATATTAACCCAATATCTCTTAGGTTATTATCAAGCCTAGGTGCATCACCTAGCTTATATCCCAACATGATTAATCACATCAAGGGTGGCCCTAGATGAGTCTCATGGGTGGCCCTAGATGAGTCTCATCACCCTCGATGCATCCCATGGAGATCATGAGGGTCTACATTTACCTTGTTAAAAAACATTTTACCTAAAAAATACAAGGGTGATCAAAACATACAAGGTGACAGCCAAGAACCAAACCACACATGTGCAAATCCACAAATAAATCATGGGATATAACTTGTAGACTACCTACCTCGATTTTGTGGGAAAACACACTCTTAATCATGCCCTTAGATTCTAATTCAAAAAACCCTTGAAGATTAAACCTAGATGTAACACCCAAGACTTTTATGAGAAATATTTTGTTTTTATATTATATACATCATCAAAGAAATCTTTCACTACACAGAACACAAGCTTGGCTTGGTTTACACGCAATAACGACCTTCCTTGATAGCTTGCATTGTACATAATATCGAGTTTCACTAAACAGTGACATGCTTTTAAAATATTATTAAAACTAGACCTTATGAATAGTAATACCCACTTTTTAAATTTTTATAAATTTTATCATTAAAAATGGACTTCATTTTTGGATTCGGAATATCAATATTAGCCTAGGGTAAAATATTGGTATTTTTCTGAAAAATTTCAATTTTGGATCAATAATGAAAACATTGGGTTACTATTTAAAAACCGTATTTTTATTTAAATAATTATTTATTTTATTTAAATTTATTTTAGGTCAAAATTGATACATAATACCTATATAAGTTCAATGTAATTCATTGTAGTCATTTTTTAATAATTTTAGTTATATAAAAATTTTATTGAACTCTTCACCGTCTTTTCCCTACCTCCTAGGAGAATTTGGAAATTCACATAAAATTTAATTTTACTGCTACTGTGAGTGAAATTTCGAAAATCCGAGAGACACGGTTAATATCAAGGACTAAAATGTGGTTCAATGAGATGAAAATAATTTTTGGTGAATAGTAACTTTTTACTTTTATTTACCACAGTAAAAATTAAATAGGGTAATTAAGGATAAAAATGATATTATTATTACACTAACACATGTCTTAATTCTATTGGACAAGTTTAATTCGACCAAAAACAACATTAGGAATAAAATATTACCATTTAGGTCCACTTGGATTAGATTAGGACATTTATTATTAATTTATTTAAAGAAGTGTTAAAATAGTTAAAATAAATGTTTAATAAGTAAATCATTTTTAATATAGGGTTATACATAAGATAAATTCGACTATAAATATTAATTAGAAAGATAAAAATATTTCCTACATAATAGTATTTTATTTAAAAAATTTAGACATTAAATAATTTAATTTATTTATGAGACAATGATGATGCAGTAATTATCTTATTAATGAAATATTAACATATTTGATGTTATAAGTACCCAAATAAATGTAATTTGAGACTTTTTATGAATTAAAATAATTTTATAGGTTAATATGAAATTTTATTATTGATTTAATTAACTTTTTGGAACTAATTATAATGTTATGATTTTCACAAAAATCAATTACCAAATACTGTCAAAATTGACATAAAATTGTTTTTAAAACAAATATAATATTATTAGTTGATATTTTATTCCTAAAAATCTAAATCTCGGCCAAATGACTTAGATAAGGATATATATATTAATAATAAACAACTTGGGGTTCTTTTGTCTTGTTATTTTAACTTTATTAACCTTATAGTGTAAGAAAACAAGAAGACACGGTAAAAGTAAAATTATTTTACATAAAGTTAAATCTAAATGATACTGTTAAAATAGAAACCTAAAATTTTATAAATTCTATTGGATGGGAGGATTTCGACCCATACCCACCTTATATTCGAAATAAATCAATTTGGAGCTATTAAAAACCAAATATGACTTTATAATAAAATAATAATTTTAGTTTTTCCAATGGTGCCCCTCTACTCCCTTATAAAAGGGCACCTCCTCCCTCTCTTCCTCACACCACATTGAGCCTTCAAGATCGGAAAACCCCTACCAATATCTCTTCTCCACTTCCTTAGAAACATCCTAGAGGTCCTGGTCTTCTTCAAAGACCATCTTTAGTGCCCTAAGAGAAGGTTAAGATGAGGCGCTTCAAAGAAGAGGTAATGTCCAATACAGATTCTTTCAACTGTATTTCTTATTCTACTTATTCTTATTTAGTTGTTTCATTATGAAGTAATAACATCATTATCACTAATATACTGATATGTTATTTTAAATATTAAACAACCCTATTTCACCTTCTATCCATCCTACAGAAAACGAAATCACCGCGCGTGCGTACGTACGGAATACCGTCTCCACGCCATGGTGTAATCTGTTTTCCACCACCACCATACTTGGATGGTTATAATAGTGTAAATAATAACAATATATGATTATTGTAAAGTGATATTGATTCATAAATATTATACATACACTTCAATAAAATTCCACGATCATGGGAATGATATCATCGCTCGTGCGTACGTACGGCCTACCGTCTCCACGATGTGATGCGACTCGTTTTACATGATGTTCAATGCTTAAGGATTATATAAATGAATTGAATGAATAAATATGATATACATTACACTAATAACATTCTGGAAATTAGGTATCTATAACCTAAAAGAAGAATAAGAATTTATTCGATAAAACACACATAAGAACAAAAAGCAATAAACACCCGAATAACAAGTAACAATGAAATATTACTAATAATAAGCTAAGAATATGACCACATATGATATCATAACAATGGGTAAGATTCTATAATAAGTCAATAACATTATTTAAATCATTATACAGGAGGTTCGGACATGTATGAAGCAAATCGTACCTAAGGTAAGGGAAAATATCGCAATCTCAGTTTTTATCCGAGATTGTTTATACTTCGGTAATTACTGGGGCATATTTATCATCCACATTCATGTTTCATCAATATTTAATATTATTTCTATCCTCCTACAATTTTTTAAATCCAATTTTACCCTTCGGTGAGTTTTTAATAAAAGATATGAAGGGAATCTTTTGTTGTTTTTCATACGAGGTACTTTTTGACTTTTTTGGCCAAAGTACGAGAAGAATGTTTTTTTAACTTATACGACATGAATGGATTTTTATGATTTCATAGAAAATTATTTCCATGAAGCTTCCTTTACATGTTTTTAAGTTTATTTTTAATCAACTTCTTTTTTAAAATTGTGTGACATGTTAAGAAAGGAAAAATGTTTTTTGAAGTATAAAGGATATTTTCCTTAAGAATGAAGTTCAAGTGTTTTATCAAAATTATTTTCCATATAAGATAATATAGGGTTCTATTTCTATACCTATTTTTACATTGATTTGATTATGTTATTATGGAATTATTTTTATGATGTCCTTTTATGGATTAGGTTATGATGACATGATGTTTAAGAATCAAATTTTTATTACATGGGTTATGCTATGTTGTATGATTTATGATTTTGTGGCACACATAAGAATGGTTTCATTATGAGATGGGTGGGACCTATGTCTCCCTCCAATGAATTGGGTAAAGATTTGTATCTCATGAGATAGACATGGTTGGAATGACAGGTTAAACCGGTTCAGTGAAACAGGACTGAAACGAGGAGTGAACTCGGTTTAGAAATGGACTTTGTCCGCTAAGATAGTCTTGGAAATGGGTCTTGACTACTAAAAAATTATTCTATATGATTATGTGTGTATGCTAAAAAGTTTCATGTTTTATGTTATGATTATTGGGATTACATTTCACTACTATGATTTATCCTATGTTATGAAATTATGATCTCTTTTGCAGGTTAAGATTTCCAAAATGATATGTTCTTATGAATATGATGTGACTGATAATTCTTTTTTTTACCCTTACTGAGTATTTGAGTCCACCCTTTTGTATGTTTTCTTTTCCCCAGGTCTGGAAGAAGGATATTAAGTAGGATATTCCAAAAGATACTTTAGATATGAAAAAATAAAGGGGAGATAGTGTACATGATTTATGAACCAGTTGTTTATGTTTCCCAGTTTCTAAAGACATTATACCTATACGGTCCTTTCCTGGTTTTGTTTTATGTTGTAATAAGTGTGCTTCAATTATGAAGCAATAACCATGTATGTAAATTATGGGTCGTTATAGTTTGTACTAGAGGAAAGGTATAGTCAACCTTTGGAATCTAGGATGTGAAATCAATAGTAAGAACCCTAAGGATAATTCTAAGCATAGAACATAATCATAGTGTTTTAAAAATGGCCATGAACAACCTATGATAAGACCTTGAGTGTGATATTTTATTCTTGATTATTTGGTTTTCCTATTATAATTAGTGTTTCTCACGCTATTCTTCTTGGTTTTAGTCAATGGCTGGAACCCGAAGGAACCATGTTAATGCGGAATGCGACAGATAATGCAATGATTGTCCCCCGAGCAACCAAACGTTATGGGAGCTGGAATAAAAAATCTTGTAGCCATGCTCAAACAACTTTCTCAAGATATGAATCATGCAGGACTTCCAAATGAGAAAAGGAAGGAGAAACATTCTGTTGAATCCTTCATGAGGTAGCATCCACCCTCATTCAGCGGGTCAACTCATACATTAGTGGCTGAACAATGGATCAGTACCACTGAAAATATATTTTCAGTTCTTCAATGTTATAAACATGATAAAGTCATCTTATCAGTTTATTGTTTGGAAGGTGAAGATGATCAATGGTGGAATCTTATCAAGAATACAAGGAAAAGGGATGAAATTGAATCCATGGAATGGGATGAGTTCAAGAACTTATTTTTCAATAAGTACTTCCCTATTATTCTCCGAACAAAGATAGAGAAGGATTTTCTTGAACTAACGCAAAAGGATGATGAATCTGTTGGTACCTACGATGTAAATTTTACAAGACTTGCGAGGTACTCTTCTGGTATTATTATCCAACTTGAGAGTAAGATCGATCGATTCTGTAGTGGTTTAAAACCAAGTCTTCCAAGGGTGTTATCCATAAGGGACTTCAATAGCTATGAGGAAATTTTTCAATGTACTCTCATGTTTGAGATGGAGATTCGAGTAACCCATCAGTCATATGAATTTGATAAGAAGAGGAAAATGGAATTCAAAGGAAAATCTAAAGAGCACACTAAAAAGAAGATGAGTTTTCCCTTATGCTCAATGTGTGGAATGAAACATGGAGGGATTTTTCTTAAAGGGACAAGTAAATGTTTCAAATGTGTAAAGGAAGGTCATCGGGCATTTGAATGCCACAATGATCAGAAGAAGATGTCTAGTGATGTGAACAAAGAAAATGCTACAGAGAGTGCACCTCCTACACTTCAATGTTACAAGTGCGTGGAAATAGGTAATTATGCCAATAAATGCCCTAATCCAAGGGTTGTTGATGATGATCGACGTCAACAAACTCTTAATGCTAAATAAAAAGGAATTTCACATGCAATTTATATCAGCGATGTGGAGTACAATAACGAAGTGGTGAAAGGTACACTTACCATCCACTCTAAAGTAGAAAATGTTTTATTTGATTTTGGATCCACCCACTCTTTTATTTCTGAAGAATTTTCTAAGGGTATCACAGTATTACCTTAACAATTAGATGTTGAGTTAGCTGTGACAACCCCTAATGGCACAACATTCGCATCAAAAGTTTACAATTCTTCTCCGATTGATGTTTGTGGGAAAGTTCTTTCTGCAAATCTTGTGATCCTTCCTATAGTGGAATTTGACGTGATTCTTTCCATGGATTGGCTTTATTTTAATGGAGATCATATCAATTTCCAAAGAAGGGAAGTCACATTTCATATTACAGATCCATATATTATCGTCTATCGATGCAAGGATGAACATAACCTTCTAGTGGAAATTTCTTCCATCTTATGGGTTTTGATTCCACTAAATGAAGGTTATTTGTCTCAAATGGTTGGTGAGAAACTCACGATTAAGAATATGCCCATTTTACGAGAGTTTGATGATGTCTTACCAGAGGAATTGTCGGGTCTTCCACCAAATCGTTAAGTTGTGTTTTCAATAGAACTCGTACCGGGTGCTTTGCCTATTTCAAAGACACCTTATAGAATTACCCCAATTGGGTTGTAGGAATTGAAGAAGAAACTCCAAGAGAATCTTGATAAGGGATTCATACACCCTAGTGCGTCACCTTGGGGAGAACCTGTTCTATTTGTTATGAAGAAAGATGGATCAATGAGACTCTGCATTGATTATCGAGAACATAACAAGATCACTATCATGAAAAAATATCCTCTCCCATGCATTGATGACTTATTTGACCAACTACGCGGAGCTCAATACTTTACCAAGATTGATCTTCGTGTTGGGTATCGTCAATTAAGGGTCAAAAGGGAGGATATACCAAAGACAGCTTTCCGTACAATGTATGGACACTATGAATTTATAGTGATGCCATTTGGTCTTACTAATGCCCCCGCTATCTTCATGGATCTGATGAATAGAGTCTTTAGAGACTATCTTGATCAGTTTGTGGTAGTCTTTATAGACGATATTCTTGTATATTCAATGATCAAGGAAGAACATGAAGATCACTTGAGAATTGTATTGAACACCCTGAGAAAGGAGAAGCTTTATGACAAATTTACCAAGTGTGAATTTTGGCTTCCAAAAGTTGCATTTTGGGTCACATAATCTCAAAAGAGGGGATATCTGTGGATCCAGCAAAAACAGAGGTTATCGAAAGATGGTCGAGTCCAACAACAGTAACTGAGATCCGAAGTTTTCTTGGTTTGGTTGGATATTATCGACGTTTCATGAAAGATTTTTCACGATTATCTAATCCACTCACAAGGTTGACTCAGATAGGAGTTATGTTTTTTGGATAGAGGAATGTGAAGAGAATTTCAAGGAGTTGAAAAGAAGGTTATCCAGTGCACCTATGCTCACACTGCCTTGTAGTGGAGAAAGGTTTGTGATCTACAGTGATGCATCCAAGAAGGAGCTAGGGTGTGTTCTCATGCAAAATGATATGGTGATAGCTTATGCCTCACGACAGTTGAAAAATCATGAGAAAAATTACCCAACTCATGATTTGGAGTTAGCTGCGGTAATCTTTTCATTAATGATTTGGAGGCATTTTCTTTATGGTGAAAGTGTTATATTTATACTGATCATAAAGGTATAAAGTATAGTTTCACACAAAAGGAGATGAATATGTGCCAAATAAGATGGTTGGAGTTGATTAAGGATTACGACTGCTCAATTAATTACCACTCTGGGAAAGCAATCAAGGTTGCAGATGCATTAAGTCAACAAGAGCATGCTAGCTTATCCATGATGAGGATCACAAAAGTTCCAATATTTATGGATTTACAAAGGATAGATCTTGGAATTATAATGGAAGGGGAAAATCGTATCTTTCTCAAATGAATGTCCAACCATCGATACATGTGAAGATTAAAGAGGCACAGAAAGAAGATGTAGAGTTACAAAAGAAGGTGAGAAATGTTCCTGAATTCAACCTTGATTATGATGGGATAATAAAGTTCAGGAATTGGGTTTGTGTTCCTCCCATCCCTGAATTAAAGAAGGAGCTGCTGGATGAGGCTCATATTTCTTCATTCTCCATTCATCCTGGAACCACGAAGATGTATAGGGACCTGAAAGAGTACTTCTTGTGGGATGGCATGAATAGAGATGTTGCTGAATATGTCTCCCGATGCTTGGTTTGTCAGCAAGTTAAAGATGAGAGACAGAAGTCTACGGGGATGTAACAACCACTACCCATACCTGAATGGAAATGGGAAAACATCACTATGGACTTTGTCACCAGACTTCCTAAAACATCCAAAGTCAATAATGCTATCTGGTTCATAGTTGATCATCTTAAAAAGTATGCACACTTTATTGCTATTAGCGAGGATTTCTATCTGGATCAGTATGCCATGATATATGTAAAGGAAGTGGTAAGATTGCATGGAGTACCACTTTCCATTATATCTGATCGGGATCCGAGGTTTACCTCGAAGATCTGGCGAAGTCTTCAACATACTCTAGATACAATGTTGAGTTTCAGCACTGCTTATCATCCTCAGACAGACGGTCAGTCTGAGAGAACAATTCAAACTCTAGAGGATATGTTAAGAGCTTGCTCTATGGATATCAAAGGTGGTTGGGAACAACACCTACCTTTGGTGGAATTTTCTTATAATAATATCTTTCACTCCAGTATTTAGATGGCTCCTTTTGAATCTCTATATGGAAAGAAATGCCAAACTCTAACTTTATGGGATGATGTTAGGGAAAGAAAGCTATTAGGACATGATCTTGTTGATGAGGTGGTAGAATTGGTCCGATCTATTCAACAACACATAAGAGAAGCTCAGAGTCGACAAAAAAGTTATGCCGATAACCGAAGAAGAGACCTACAGTTTGAAGTGGGTGATAAATTGTTCTTACGAATATCTCCTTGGAAGAGAGTAATGAGATTTGGAAAGAAGGGAAAGCTGAGACCTAGGTATTTCGGTCCTTTAGAAATACTGGATCATGTTGGGAAGGTAGCTTATCGATTGGCGTTTCCACTGAATCTCTCTCATGTTCATGATGTGTTCCATGTATCTCTCCTGAGAAAGTACATACCCGATCCTTCACATGTACTCAACTCAGGAGTTGTACCGCTGGAGCAAGATATTTCTTATGAAGAACAGCCGATAGAGATTCTCGATTGTAGTGAAAAAGTCCTACAGAACAAGACCAATCGCTTGGTGAATGTTTTATGGAGGAACCACCAATTAGAAGAATCTAAATGGGAGCTTTAGGATATGATGTGGAGGAGGTATCCTAATCTATTTGTTATAAATTGGCGAATTTTGAGGGCGAAATTCATTTTAAGGGGGGTAAAATGTAACACCCGAGACTTTAATAAGAAATATTTCGTTTTTATGTTATATACATCATCAAATTAATCTTTCACTACACACAACACTATCTTGGCTTGATTTAAACTCAATCGCAACCTTCCTTGATAGCGTGCATTGTACGCAATACCGAGTTTCACTAAACAACGATATGATATTAAAATATTATTAAAACTAGCCGTTATGAATATTAATAACCACTTTTTAAAATTTTATAAATTTTATATTTCAAAATGGGCTTCATTTTTGGATTCGGAATATCAAAATTATCCTAGGGTTAAATTTTGGTATTTTTCTGAAAACATTCAATTTTTGATGAATAGTGAAAACACTAGGTTACTATTTAAAAACAGAATTTTTATTTAGATAATTATTTATTTTATTTAAATTTATTTTAGTTCAAAATTGATACATAATACCTATATAAGTTCATTGTAATTCATTGGAGTCATTTTTTAATAATTTTAGTTATATAAAAATTTTATTGAACTTTTCACCGTCTTTTACCCACCTCCTAGGAGAATTTGGAAATTCACATAAAATATTGTTTTAACACATCTATGAGTGGAATTTCAAAAATCCGAGAGAAACGGTTATTATTAAGGACTAAAATGTGGTTCAATGGGATGAAAATAATTTTTGGTGAATAGTAACTTTTTTACTTTTATTTACCACAGTCAAAAGTAAATAGGGTAATTAAGGGTAAAAATGATATTATTATTACCCTAACACATGTCCTAATTCTATTGGATAAGTGTAATTCGACCAAAAACAACCATAGGAATAAAATATGACCATTTAGGTCCACTTGGAATATATTAGGACATTTATTATTAATTTATTTAAAGAAGGGTTAAAATAGTTAAAATCAAAGTTTAATAAGTAAATAATTTTTAATATATGGTTATACATAAGATAAATTCGACATTAAATATTAATTAGAAAGCTAAAATAATATTCTACATAATGGTATTTTATTTATAATTTTTAGACATTAAATAATTTAAAAAATATATGACACAATGATGATACAGTGATTATCTTATTAATGAAATATTAACACAATTGATGTTATAAATACCCAAATAAATTTAATTTTAGAATTTTTATGAATTCAAATACTTTTCTTGGTTAATATAACATGTTAGTATTGATGTAATTAATTTTTTTCGAACTAATAATTCTGTTATGATTTTCACAAAAATCAATTACCAAATATGTCAAAATTGACATAAAATAGTTTTTAAAAAAATATTATATTATTAGGTGTTATTTTATTTATAAAAACCTAAAGTTCGGCCAAATGACTTAGATAAGGTTATATATATTAACAATAAATAACTTGGAGTTCTTTTGACTTGTTATATTAAGTTTATTAACCTTATAGTGTAAGAAAACAAAAATACACGGTAAAAGTAAAATTATTTAACTTAAAGTTAAATCTAAATTATAAGGTTAAAATAGAAACATAAACTTGTATAAATTATATTAGATGAGAGTATTTAGACCCTTACACACCTTTTATTCTAAATAAATCAATTTGGAGCTATTAAAAACCGAATATGACTTGATAATAAAATAATATTTTTAGTTTTCCCAAAGGTGCCCATCTCCTCCTTTATAAAAGGGAACCTCCGCCCTCTCTTCCTCACACCACTTTGAGCCTTCAAGCTCGGCCAAACCCTGCCAATTTCACTTCTAAACTTCCCTAGAAACATCCTAGAGGTCCTGGTATTCTTCAAAGACCATCTTTAGTGTTCTAAGAGAAGGTTAAGAAGAGGCACTTCAAAGAAGAGGTAATGTCTGTTACCGATTCATTCAACTTTATTTCTTCTTCAACTTATTCTTCTTTAGTTGTTACATTATTATGTAATAACATCAGTATCAATCATATACTGATATGTTATTATAAATATTAAACAACCCTATTTCACCTTCTATTTATCCTACAGAAAACGAAATCACCGCGCGTGCGTAGGTACGGAATACCGTCTCCACGCCGTGGTTTAATCTGTTTTCCACCACCACCATACTTGGATGGGTATAATAGTGTAAATAATAACAATATATGATTATTTTAAATAGATATTGATTCTGAAATAGTATACATACACTTCAATAAAATTACACAATCATGGGAACGATATCATCGCTCGTGCGTACGTACGGTCTACCGTCTCCACGATGTGATGTGACTCGTTTTACATGATCATCAAGGCTTAATGATTATATAAATGAATTTAATGAATAAATATTATATATATTACACTAATACTTTTCTGGAAATGAGGTATCTATAAACTAAAAGAATAATAAGAATTTATTGGACAAAACACGCATAAGAACAAAAAGCAATAAACACCCGAATAACAAGTAACAATGAAATATTACTAATAAGAAGCTAAGAATATGATAAAATATGATATCATAACAATGAGTAAGATTCTGGAATAAGTCAATAACATTATTAAAATCATTATACAGGAGTTTCAGACACGTACGAAGAAAATCGGACATAAGGTAAGGGAAAATCTCGCAATCTAAATTTTTATCTGAGATGATTTATACTTCGGTAATTACTGGGGCATATTTATCATCCACATACATGTTTCGTCAATATGTAATATTATTTCTATCCTCCTACAATTTTTTAAATCCAATTTTACCCTTCGGTGAGTTTTTAGTAAAAGATATGAAAAGAATATTTTGTCATTTTTCGTACAAGGTACTTTTTGACTTTTTCGGCCAGAGTATGAGACGAATGTTTTTCAACTTATATGGAATGAATGTATTTTTATGATTTCATAGTAAATTATTCAAATGAAGCTTCATTTACAAGTTTTCATGTTTATTTTTAATGAATATCGTTTTTAAAATTGTGTGACATGTTAATAAAGGAAAAATGTTTTTTTGATGTAGAAAGGATATTTTCCTCAAGAATGAAGTTCAAGTGTTTTATCAAAATTAATTTCCATCTAAGATAATATAGGGTTCGGTTTCTATACCTATTTTTACATTTATTTGATTATGTTATGATGGAATTATTTTTATGATGTCTTTGTATGGATTACGTTATGATGACATGATATTTAAGAATCCTATTTTTATTACACGGGTTCTGCTATGTTGTATGATTTATGATTTTGTTGCACACATAAGAATGGTTTCATTATGTGATGGGTGGGACCTGTATATCCCTCAAATGCATTGGGTAAAGATTTATATCTCATGTGATAGACATGGCCGGAACGGTAGGTTAAACCAGTTCAGTGAAACAGGAATGAAACGAGGAGTGAACTCGGTTCAGAAATTGACTTTGTCCCCTAAGATAGTCTTGGAAATTAGTCTTGGCTACTAAGAAATGATTCTCTATGATTATGTGTGTATGTCACAAAGTTTCATGTTTTATGTTATGATTATTGGGATTACATTTCACTACTATGATTTATCCCATGTTATGAAATTATGATCTCTTTTGCAGGTTAGGATTTCCAAAATGATATGTTCTTATGAATATAATGTGATTGATATTTCTTTTGTTTACCCTTACTGAGCATTTGAGCTCACCCTTTTGTTTGTTTTCTATTCCCCAGGTCAGGAAGAAGGATATTAGGTATGATATGCCAAAAGGGACTCTAGATATGATAAAATAAAGGAGAGACAGTGTATATGATTTGTGAACTAGTTGTTTATGTTTCCCAGTTTCTAAAGACACTATACCTATACGGCCCTTTCCTGGTTTTGTTATATGTAGTAATAAGTGAGCTTAAATTCTGAATCAATAACAATGTATGTAAATTATGTGTCGTTATACTAGATCTCACCCAAAGAGTAGGGTTTTAGAGATTTGGAAAGAGAGGAGAAGAAGATACAAACCCTAAACTCAGAAGAGAATCAAGGATGGGATTAGCCTTAGCTGGAGATTTGATCCGCAACCAACGACACCAAAAACACCCTAAAAATTAACGAGATGTATCTCTTGGAGCTCTTGGGAGATTTGGGTTTTCCCTAGGGTGAAGAGAGGATAATGGGAATGAAATCCCAAGTTGCTTATTAAAAATCCCAGAGTGGAAAAATTGTAAATTTTTAACAGTATTTGGGTAGCACATTTAACCTGGAAGGTTTTCCAAATCGTGCGTAAACCATGCGAAGGCCACTATCCAAAATACCACCTCTTGTACGGTTTCTTAGGCTGTTCGCACAGTTATCACTAACCGTGCGCAGACCATGCGGCCTACCCAAAAAACACCTTTCCTATAATTTTTGTGTCCCGAACCATCGGAACGCCCCCAATCCTCCTTAAGGATTTGGGTAAGCACTTTATTAAACAAAAAATGATTCAAAGAAAAACATAAATGAGAACATACCTTTCCAAGATCTAGGATATTACGTTGAGTGATCGAGAAAGGGGGAGGCTTAACCAACTTCAATGTTTTTGTTTCTGAATAAAACACACTCTATTTCTTCTTCCAACTAGTTTCAATTGTTTATTCAAATTTTAATTTTGAGTGCATCTTCAATAGGGTTATATTATTTTTATTTCAATTTCCTTGGTTGATGATTCATATATCCCTCCAACAACTTCTTATATGTTTACTATAGAATAGATTAGGGATGGGTGGTGAGTGTTTGGAGATTACCAGCATGTGTGAGGAATTGTGATGAGTACTGTTGTTATGTTGGGAATAATAATTCCCAGTTGGGAATTGAATTAATTTATCAAAATAACCCATTACCATACCACACCCAGAGGAATAAGGGTATACAAATTTTTACTTGATTAGGGATGCCCTTACCATCACTATTTGACAAAGGGGTATAGATGTATCAATAGAGGAATTTCTCTCTTACCATCCAACAAAAGTAGAGTTAGTAAAAATTGGAAGAATTCATATAATGGAACTATGTTCATCCAAATCTTCTATAATATCCATATTTCTAAAATATTTTAAAATCAATCAACTTAAACTAATATATTTTTAATTTCTCAAACCAATCAAATCTCAGTTTTCTAGAAATCAACCAAAAGTGACAAAATTGTTTTGTATGAACTCCTCTTCAGGTGACTACCTAGGGTTAACCAAATATACTGCATCTAGGTAATTAAAAAAAATTCCACACCCCATGAAAAGTGTGTTCCAAACTTGGAATAATTACCAAGGATGTAGCGGAACTTAAAAAAAGTTGACATTGTATGCCCCATAACTCAAATGAACCATTAATTTAATTTGACCCTGAAATTAAATGAACTCTAACCCAATTAAGAAAAATAAATTAGAAAATATTATTTGAAGAAATAACACTCATATATTCTTGTGAGACATTTATTTTTTACTCTGAACCTATAAAAATGGATGGTAATTCCGACCAAACCCTACAAAATTTGTGTGCACCATAATTCGCTATTCAAAATAACCAACTCATTGGGGCTAATGCAACAAATTATTTTGAATTAATGGTTAACATGATTATTGTGCTTCCAAACTTTCATGGTCTTGATGGAGAAGACCCAAATTAGCATATCAAGGAATTTGGATTTGTCTGCTCAAGATTTAGGCCAAGAGGAGCACCTTAAGACCAATTTTAGTGGTGGGTATTCCCCTAATCAATCAAAGAAGTGACTAAGGAATGAATATAAAATTTACAACTAAGGGATATTAGTGATTATGAGGATCTAAAAAGTTGTTTCATGGAGTGAATATTCCCCAAATCACGGAGAAATGCCATCAAAACAAAGATTTACATCACATGACAATCAACTGTAGAGACCCTTTATGAGTATTGGGAGAAGTTCAAGAAGCTATGTGATAACTTCACACATCAAGAAATATAGGAGAACCAATTCCATGTTATCTTCTAAAAAGGAATTATTAATAATGATTTAAATATGGTAGATGCATCATCAAGAGGACCCCTGATTGAAAAGTCACCTCTAGATATTAGAAGTTTGATTGAGAAGATTTCATAAAACTCACAAAAAATTGGAACGGGAGGTATGAACACTAGAGGGACACATGAGAAATGAAAATATGATTCATCTTATTTCATTAAAACCATTGTTGATGGCCTTATAATGTTAGTATGAAAAATAGTAGTGACCCAAGAAAGTGAAAAACAAGCTTCATCTCAGGAATGTGGTTTATGTTCTTATTTAACTCATTATACCGACTGGTGTCTTGAGATACAAAGAACATAGAGATTCACTGTGCATTTTCATCCATGAAAATTCCTACAGAATCATTTGTGTCAACTCTAGGCACAACCAAGATATGACCTGAATCAAATGAATCCCTACTATCAAAACCAATACCTATCATAGCCTCCTTTTCAGTAATAATAATATCAGAACCCACCCTATTTCAACAATTTTTTCAACCAACATTCAAAAAAATTCCATACGATCTTCCTCTAACAATTGCACCATAAAATGAATCCTAGAAGCTATAAACCAAAGTTATAGGAATGGATGATTAGGTAGGTAAATTAATAGACTATATTATAAATATTCTGGATGTTCTGACAAAGAATCAAGGAAATCTTCTAGAACAAACAATCCTAATTCCCAAAGAGAGTGTGAGAATGATCAAAACAATAAGTGGAAAGGATATCCATCCACCCGAACAAAGTAAATATGATGATTCTGAGCCACCTTTTTTAATCTCAAACCATCCATCCAAAAGAAGGGGACCAAAACAATGAAGGAACCAGAACTAGGTTCAGGAAGGAAAGGATAGAAACACCTTTTCAAAAACAACAAAGGGAGTGAAACGATATCCAAGTACCATTAAATTCTATATTTGTTGAGTCAAATAAGTTTTAAGATTAGAGAATTCAAAAGGAAATTTATAAAACCTTCCATAATGTTGAGATCAATATCTTATTACTATAGGCCACCCGTAAAATCCAAAAATATTCAAAAAAAATTAATGAGTTGTGCACAAAAATAAGGAAACTAGATGGAAATGAAAAAATCAGCTTAGGAAAAATCATCTCAACACTGATCAAATCAAAAATACTGAAAAATTTCAAGATCTAGGGACATTAACTATTCTCTATACTATTATATCATTAAATTTCACTAATGAATTATGTGACCTGAGTGCTTTAATAAATGTTATTCCTAACTCAGTACTTTCATCCCTACATATCGGATAATTAAAGCATACATGAGTGGTTTTAGAGTTAGAAAATATATCCATAGTTTTCCTAGAAGTATTTTTACAATATGTACTCATAGGAGTAAGAGGACTACTGTTCTAGTAGACTTTTATGTCCATACCATGGAAGAAGATAGAGCAATAGGACCGTAACGAAACAAAATTTTATCAATGAAATTACCTTCTAATAATTATATAATATAGAATAAAACTAATAAAACCAAATATAAAACACAATACAAACATTGTACAAAATATTGAATCAAATAAGAGGTATTTCTATAAATTATGGAACCTATACCAATAGAATAATAACTTGAAATAGTAATGTGACCCTTATGAATAGTAAACTGGAAAATAGAATAGAAACCCCACCTATAATGGTATAAATAAAATTTATCCATCTTATAAATGAAAATATGATATAATTATAATATATTATACGTAAATAAATGTTTTAGATATTATTATTTAAGTGTAGATATTTTTTATAAAACCTAAATGTTTATTTTCAATTTTATAATTAATATAATGATTTAAAAGAAAATTTATTTTCTTAAAATGTATTCATAAATCAATATTTTATTATCTTATTATTATAAGATAATTTTATAACACCTTAATTAATTTTTCAAACTATCATAAAATCAGTTATAAATTTAAAATCAGTATTTTTCCAGTAAATGAAGATTTTATTAAAAATTAAATTTCTGATATTTAGAAAATTATTTTCATAAAATGTAATCCATTTTTTAATACTACACATAAAAAAATGGTTAGGTTTAATTTTTGAGATTTTGCTAAAATAGTTGAATTTTTGGTGAATAGTAAAATACAGTAATTTACAGTATGAGTAAATAAATGAATTTTTGAGTCACGCTTGGGTCAGGAATGATCAAAGTGACCATTGGTTCGAACTAAAATGAAATAATAATAATATTATTCTCATGAATCCAAACTACTTCTTGTCTTGATAAAAATCATAAACTAATGAATACAATAATGTGAAAACACCCATCTCCTCCCCTATAAATACCACCCTCACCACCTCTTCTCCTCACACCTATCAAGCATTTATACTTTGTAAAAATTATAATCATACATATTTACATACCCCTACATAATTTTTATAAGATCTTTATCTCATAAAAATACCAAAACATTTTCCCTAATGAGGTTCTCAAGGAGGAGAAATTCAAATGGTAAAATCCTCTTTCCATTTCTTTTAATTTATTTTCAAGTTATATTATTTTTTATTTTATCATCAAATACCATAATAAAAATGGTATGATATCTCCAGTACATTAAATATAAATTAATTTTATTTTTATAATGTAATAATTCATCATCATTTAAATCCCCTCACCTTTTTTAATAAAAATGAAAACATTGTTCAGGATATGTTTATTTATCACATTCAAGGACGATGTGTTTTCAATTTCCATTACTGCCTTCAAGGATGATCATAAAACCATTTTATGGTAAAAATATATTATAATATATGACATAAATCCTATTTAATGTTCTATAACCATTAAATATACATGATATTAATTAATAGAATTAAACTAGTTTTTGATGATTGAAAAAATGCCAAAATAATCTAAACGGTTATCATTAACATCTTATCTAATGATTCATCCTCACCCAAAATAAAAAATGAATTATATAACCATTTAATATTATGTATGTTCATTAATAACATATAACTTAAATTATAGACAGCCATTCACATTTTACATGATTTTCTGTACATGTATACAAGTAAACCGACAATGAAAACCTAGGGAACCAACGCTCCCAAATGATGAAATTGAATCTCGTAACCCATCAAAAAGGCCGTAAATGAACATAATAAATTTATAATAAATGAAATAAATTTAAAAATGGTTCTGAATTATTTAATTAATGGATTTAATCTGATTATACAGTACATTAAGATCAAGTGAAAACCCAATTTGGTCATAAGGTAAGAGATTTTTTTCGAACCTCCATTTTACCTTCAGGTTACACTTTCTCTCTATTTTCCCTAATGTAATTATTATTTACTTTTTTGAAACTATTATAAATTATGTTTATGTGTTCCATAATAATGTATCGATATCATATAATTATTCTTTAATGGGTAAATACATGTTTTCAAAAGGGATCTCTTCTCAAATCTTCCCGATAAGCATGTCCGATTAAAGGGAATTTTCCAATTTCTTATCCATTCTCATGTGCTATCCATAATCTATTTTAAGCCACCATTATTTTTATAAAATCAAAAAATTTATCCTGAATAACTATCATGGTTCATTTATAGTTTTTTGCAAATAATTTTTGTTTATGTTTTAAAGGGTCATTAATATTTTCCCTTAAAATTGCACTATAGTGGCTAATTTCTAAAGTTTCCTAAAGACTATTTTAAAATATTACCACTTAATTTGGACACCATTTATCTTTATATATTCCTATTTTCCTTTATGAATTTCCATTTATGTTCTAAATCCATTATATCATGGAAACTTTTATGATACTCTCATTTATAACACCTTATGACTTGATTAAGATATCCATTTATTTCCATGGGTAACCCTTATGTTATGTTTTATTACTTATGTATGTTTCTTTATGTTGCACACATATTCATGAACATGGTATGATGGGTTCTACAAGATATCAATCTAATTAATTGGGTAATGTTTAGCCTCATGACACTTCATGTTGGGATAGGGAGTGAAACCAATTCCATTATGGGACTTTGTCCACCATGTGTTGGTAGCTTTCCTTGACTAATGTTAATGTCATGTTGTATGTTGTTTCCAAATTTCTATGATGTCATGGTTATATGTTCCCATGTTATACATGATATTATTACTTATTTTTATTCATGTTCTATGCCTTTATGTCATAATTTTATTCCTTCTAACCCATGTTCTATGTTATATTCCTATTCCCATTCGGTTATTGGGATTTTTAGATCATCCCTTTTATTCATGTATTCCTCAGGTTATCCTAGGCATATATAAGGGCTCAAATTGAGTTAGGAGCTCATTATAAAGATTTAATAAAATATGTTTCTATTTTGGTTTCATGATTTTTAATTATGTACCCAATATTCCAAGACACTAGACTTTATAATCCTTAGATTGTGATTGGATGTTTAATTATGCTTAAAATCAAGAAAGAATATGTGTAAAAGGCTAGGGACACTATAGTTGGTGATAGGGGTATGGTCTAATTGTTTTTTGAGATTAAGAAGGGAGATCTTTAGTAATAACCCTATGGGTAATTTTATCTCCATGGATAACCTCGATTGAAACATAGGGAGTGAAAAGTTAGAATATACTTTTTTTACAAGTTTATCCTTCTATGTTCATTATTTCTTTTATATTATTATTTGATAAGTATTAAAGCCCCATAATTGTAGTTTGTTTTTCTTATTTAATGGTTTGAAATAAAATAACATGTTCCAATAATAAATTTGATAGGAAATGCGATGATTTCCCTAATGATATGCCAAATATGATGGGAATGGGGGCTCAAAAACTTATTACAGTACTTGCGCAACTAGCTCAAGTTATGAATAATAAGTTGAATCATGCAGAAAACCCTCAATATCATAATAAAGAGAATGTTTTTATAAAATATTTCTTTTATAAAAGTCCTACCATGTTTAGTTGATCATACAATACCCTCCTCAGAATATAATAGATTAACTCCATTGATAAGATATTATCTGTTCTCTAGTGCTTAGAAGAAGAGAAAGTTGTAATTGCGGTCTATCATTTGGATGGGGAAACTAATCAGTGGTTAAAATGATAAAAAGAACAAAGACCAATGAGTAAATTGAATTCATATATTAGAAGGAATTCAAGAAAAATATTTTTCAACAAATATTTTCCCAGAACCCATTATCTCAAGATGGAAGGGGAATTCCTCATACTAAAGAAGAAGGAAGACAAGTCTATCAGGGAGTATGAGGAAAACATCACAATGATTGAAAGATACACTTATGGAGTTGACATGAACACTAAAATTAATGTAGATATCTTCTTTAGAGGACTAAATTCGAGTCTATGAATATCATTAGAGATTTCAGACTTCGATAATTATGAGGATATTGTATGTTGTGACTTTAAGGTAAAAATTGAGATTGGAGACTCTCAGAGGTCTCATGGTCCCAATGATAAAAAAGGAAAATGAAGTTTCATAAGTGTGGATAAACATACAAATCACATGATGGAAATAAGACCCAATAACACACGTTTCAAAACTGTGGGAAGAAGTATCCTGGAAACTACAGAAAGGGAACCAAGAGATACTTCAAATGTGGAAGAGATGGGAATGTGAATAATACTACCAAATGGAAATAAAGAATACCACTAATGAGGAATAATAAAGGAAGGTTCAGATCAACACTCAGCCTATAGTGTAGTGATTCAACTACAAGTAACACAAGCATTATTTAAGCCATTTACCTAAGCCAAGGGTTGTTAGAGGCAACTAACAACAAAAACCTCCAAGGTAGAAAGGAAGGGAATATTCAATCACTACTACTTAGGTGGAGCCAAAAAATGAAGTGGTGATAGGTAAGCTAGTAATTCATTCAAGAATAGTGAATATATTATTTGATTCTAGTTCTATGCATTCCTTCATAACTTGAAAATTTTGTAGAACTATTAAATCACCACCTCAAAATTTGGAGGTTGAGTTATTTGTGAGAACTGATAATGGGGAAATCATTACATCAAAATTTTATAAATCCTCCTCGGTTAATGTTTGTGGAATAAACCTTCCATAAAATCTTTTCATACTACCTTTGTTAGAGTTTGATGCTATATTGATCATGGATTGGATATATTTATATAAATCCAACATCAATTTTTGGGAAAGGGAGATCACTCTTTAAATTCTGAAGTATCCTCCAATTATATACAAGTGTAAGGAAGAAGATAAATCTCCTTCATAATTATTATCTCAATTGTGGATATTGTGGCCTTATAAGAAATTATATCTAGATAAAATGATTGATACAAAGGAGATAATCCTGCTTGATGACATGCCCATCTTGAGGGATTATACTAAGGTATTACCTGAAGAATTGATTGGTCTTCCTACTGATCGAGAGGTTGAGTTCTCAATTTAAATTATTCTTTTATCTCTTCCCTTATCAATGACACCATATAGAATGACCACCATTGAGATGGAAGATCTAAATAAGCAGTTACAAGAGAATCTGGACAAGGGTTTTATATGTTCGAGTGCTTCAACATGGGGTGCGCTAGTCCTATTCATCAAGAAAAAGGATGGATCAATGTTACTATGAATTGATTATCACGATATCAACAAAATCACAATAATGAACACATATCCCCTTCCACGTATAGATGACTTATTTGATCAGCTATGTGGGGATAGTTATTTCTCTAAGGCGAACATTCATTTGGGATATCACCAATTAAAGGTGAGGAAGGAAGATATTCCCAAGACTGCCTTTCAAATGAGGTATAGAAAGTATGAGTTCATAGTAATTTCCTTCAGACTCACTAATGATCTAGAAATTTTCATGGTGTTAATGAATAGAGTCTTTAGATATTACCTCAATAAATTTTTGGCAGTCTTTATTAATGATATTTTTATATACTCAAAGATTATGGTGAACATGAGGATCATTTGAATACTGTGCAAAAAACTTTGAGAAGGGATAAAATATATGAAAATTAAAAAAATTGGGAGTTATGGATGGAGGAAGTATCATTCGTTGGTAATTTAATCACCAAAAAGAGATATTAGTGGGCCCTTCCAAGACAAAGGCAATCAAAGAGTAGACCAGGAAGAAATTTGTAATAGAGATATGAGGTTTCCTTTCTCTATATGGGTATAACCGGTGATTTGTGAAGAAATTATCATGATTTTTGAACCCACTGACCATTATGAATCCAAAAGGATAACAGTTTTTCTAAACCAGTAAATGTGATGACTACTTTAAAGAGTTGAAAAACAGGCTTATCACTGCACCAATGCTCACACTAGAAACAAGTGTGGAACTCATTATGGTGTATAGTGATGATTCAAATAAATTCTTAGCCTGTGTACTGATGAAAAATGATATTTTGATAGCCTATAACATAAGGAAAGTGAAAATTCATAAGAAAAACTAACCTATGGATGATCTAGAGTCAGAAACTGTGATCTTTACATTGAAAATATGGAAGAATCGTAGCTATGGGGATAATTGTGAGACATATACTGATCATAATAACCTAAAATATATATTAACACATAATAAGCTTAATATATGCTAACAAATATTGTTATTTCTCATAAAATATTACAACTTATCAATACACTGCCATCTGAGTAAAGAAAAATAAATTGGCAAATGCTCTAAGTAGAAAGGATCTTGATACTTTATCAATGATGAGAGTTTAAAAAGATCCAATATTCTTATATTTTTAAAGGATGGAAATGTGAAACATTAATTAAGGAACATCATCAATCCTTTCTCAAATGATTTCTCAACCATCCCTTATAGAGAAAATAAATGATGCCCAAAGGAATAATGTAGAAATTTATAAAATGGTGGAATCTATCAAAAAGTGTAAATCCTCCGAGTTCAATATTGATGTGGATGGAGTCATAAAATTTGGTTCATGACTATGTGTATCATCCAATTCATAGATAATGAATGTGATTATGAATAATGCACATAGATCAACCTTCTCTATTCTCCCAGAGGGCACCAAGATATATCGATATCTCTAATAAAACTGTTGGTCAGAAAATATGAAGAAGGAGATCACTAAATATACATCAAATTGCATAGTGTTTCAAAAAGTGAAGTCCTAAAGGCAAAATTCAAATGTGACGATGCAACTATTTCCCATACCAATATGAAAATGGGAAAACATCACCATTGACTTTTTCACTCGACTTCCAAAGACAACCAAATAAAACAATGATATTTGGGTTGTTGTGGATCATATTAAAAATATAGCTCACTTTATCTCAATTAAAGAGGACTTCTCCTTTGATCAACTTGAAAAAATGTATATCAAATAAGTGCTAAGTATGCATGTAGTACCACTATCGATTGTATCTGATTGTGATTCAAGATTCACCTCTATGTTCAGTAAATATCTTCAACATGTTCTAAACACTGAGTTGAACATTAGTATAGCATATCACCCTCAAACTGATGGAAAACATGAGAAAACTATTTAGACAATAGAAGATATATTGAGGGAATGTTATATGGACTTCAAAGGAGGATAGGACCATCATCTACCTATAGTCAAATTCTACCACAATAATATTTTCCACTCAAGAATCCAAATATACCCTTATGAAGCCCTTTATGAGAAAAGGTGAAGAAAACTAACATTATGGGATGCATCTGGTGATCATAATCTTCTAAGACCTAAAATGGTTGATGAAATGGTAAAAAAATGTGAAAACCATTTAGCAGTACATCTAGGAAAACCAGAGCCGACAGAAGATATTTGCAGATAATCGTCGATGGTACCTTGAGTTTAAGAATTGAGTCATGGTATTCCTACACATATCTATATGTAATAGGATCATGAGATTTGGGAATAAATAAAAGGTATGTCCAAGGTACATTGGCCCCTTCAATATTCTTGATCATGTTAGAGTTGTGGCCTATCAACTTGCACTTCCACCTTTCATGTCTCAAGTACATGATGTATCCCACATATCCCTCTTGACTAAGTATATATCATATCCCTCTCATTTACTGAATTCAGAGGTTGTATAGTTGTAAAATGATCTCTCATACAAGGATAAACTAGTGAAGATCTTGGATTGTAGAGATAATGTTCTACACAACAAGACTACTCACCTAGACAAAGTAATATGGTGGAACCATAAGTACGAAGAGGAAACATGGTAACCTTAAGAAGAGATGAAGGAGAAGTACCCACAACTATTTTCAACATAGAATGTAAAATGAAATTTCAAATGAGAAATTTCATAAGGGAAAAAGATTATAAAATACTAAAATATTATCAATGAAATTCCATTTTTATAATTATTTCATGTAGTATAAACCTCATAAAATCACATAGATAACACAATACAAACATTATAAATGAAGAATGAATGAAATAAGAGGTATTTCTATAAGTTAAGGAACCTGTATCAGTGGAATAGTAACTTGAACTTTGAAATACTAATGTGACCCTTATGAATAGTAAACCACACAATAGAATAGTAAACACACCTTTGGAAGTATAAATACAATTTATCCATATTATAAATGAAAATATGATATAATTATGTCATAGTATAAGTAAATAAATGTTTTAGAAATTATTATTTAAGTGTTGATATTTTTATAAAACAGAAATGTTTATTTTTAATTTTATAATTAATATAATGTTTTAAAAGAAAACTTATTTTCATAATATGTATTCATAAATAAATATTTTTTTATCTTTTGATTATAAGATAATTTTATGAGACCTTAATTTATTTTTCAATGTGTCATAAAATCTACTATAATTTTAAAATCAGTATTTTCAAGTAAATGATGATTATAATTAAAAATTATTTTTCTTGTATTTAGAATTTTATTTTCTTAAAATGGAGTGTATTTTTTAATTACACACATCTAAAAATGTTTAGGGTGAATATTTGGGTTTTTTCTAAAATAGTTGATTTTTTTTGAATAATGAAATACAATAATTTACAGTATAAGTAAATAAATTTTTGAGTCATGATTGAGTCATGGATGATGTAAGTGACCATCGGTTCAAAATCACATGAACTAATTATTGTATTTAGTCACATTAATCCTAACTATTTCTTGTCTTGATCAAAATAATAAACTAATGAATACAATAATGAGAAAACACTCCTTACCACCTCTTCTCCTCACACCTCTCAAGATTTGAGGCCTGAAAATTTTGATCATATATCTTCTGAAGACCCTCCCCCACATACAAGATCTCTTTTTCTCATCAAAATACCAAAACCTTTTCTATAAAGAGGTTCTCAAGGAGGATAAGTTAAAGAGGAAAATTCCTCTTTCCTTTTCTTTTAAATTCTTTTCAAGTTATTCATTTTTCTTATTTTATCCTCATCTCCCCTCACCCAAATGGTATTATAAATTTAGTACCTTTAATAAACTATAATTTTATTATTCTAATGTAATAATTCGTCATAATTTATTTCCCCTCACCTTTTGTACTAAAAATGAAAACGTCATATGTGATGTGTTAATTTATCACATTCAAGGACGATGAGTTTTCAATTTCCATTACTTCCTTTAAGGATGGTTGTAAATCAATTTTATGGTTAAAAAGGATTATAATGTATTCATTAAATCCTATTTAATATTCTAGAACCATTATATATATATGATATTAATTAATAAAACAAAACTTGTTCGTGATGATTGAAAAAGTGCAAAAATAGTCTAAACAGTTATCATTAACGTCATATCAAATGATTCATCCTCACCCCAAATTACCAAATGACTTATATAACAATTTAAGATTATGTATTTTCATTAATAACATATAAATTCAATTATGGACAACTATTCTCATTTTACATGATTTTTTGTACATGTATACAAGTAAATTGATCATGAAAACCAAGGGAGCTAGTGCTCCCAAAAGATGAAATTGAATATCATAGCCCATAAAAAGGGAAATAAACGAACTTAATTCTAAGTGCCTAACCTTAAACATAACTTATTATAGATTTTTTGAAATATAATTCCCAGTTGAGGATATTTTCAATTTATATTTTTAGATAATTAGGAAAAACTCCTACAAAGTAGACCCATACATTACATGTGGACACTTATACTCAGTATCAATTTATATCCACTAAAAGAAAACCTTTTAATAAAACATGACTTCTTTTCAAGACACATCATAGATACTTTCATCACAACATATTATTTATCCTTAAAAAACTTAAGACCCATGAAAAACATTTTAAAACTTGGGATGACCTCAAAAAGTTGAGTAAGGGATATAAAATAAGGAAAGAAACTAGTGGTCCATGAATATTTTAAACTCATGAAAACATTTTCACAAAATCATACCTTTAACCCATACAAAATAAACACTTTATCTTACCTATTGAAATAATAATATTCATATAAAAATATATAGAAATCATAAATAAAAAATGTAACTTGTGGCATCCATGACATTCTTACATTGTATCTTTCATGGATATATAGGGAGTAACCTTCATGGTTACATTTGGAATACCCATCATGGTATATTCTCTAAATCTCTTAGTAGAAAACCTACCATTTAACTCTGTATCAGTGCCCAATGCATTAGAGAGATATTATGGGATTAACCAACCATATCTTATCATAGAACCACACTTATTCATAAAATATTCCCAATAACTAAAACATAATCATAACACATAAAACTAGTATAAGGTAAAAAATAACATATCCACTTCGAAATCACATTTCATTTTTCCAAAGCCTCGCACTCATAAATGAAAACACATCATTTGAAAATAAAATTTTGAACTTATAAAGGAAGCATCAAATAATTAAATAAACATAAAATCAGGAAAATAAATTCATTTCATATAAGTAAAAAATATTCTATTTGGATTTTGTAAAAATAGTTAAAGGAGTAACTTTTAAAGTGGTTTTTAAATGAAAGTCTCTTACCTTGAGTCTGAGTCATCATGTAAAATATTTACCTTCCTAAATAAAAAACTTTGGTTAATTATTTACTTGATACATACCCTTTTAATGGTTAAATAATCCTTTTATATCCATTATTATCATGTTATAACAATTACTTAATTATTTAAGTTCATGTCGAATGTTTTGTCATTATTCAGTACCTGAGTCCAAGATGGCTTTGATATGATGTATATAGTCAAACTTGTCATAAATAAATCATTAATATTATAATATTAATTAAATAATAATCAATTTTTTACATAAATTATAATTTTAAACCAAACCATTAATTGTGGTTATGAAAAATGAACTACGTTACAATCTTAGAGATGGTAAGTCGTACATACACATGAGTTATATTTCTATTTTCCAATGATCATTATAAAAGGAAGGTAATTTTCATTTTATCTTTTAATAATGATAAACGTATCATTAAAATAATATTAATAATTTATATATACTTTTATATATATATCATATATGTGATGTAATTAATAAAAATAAATCACATCGCTTCATGGAGGTGATAGTTCACACATACGAACGAACGATCTTATTATTTTTATGTGAATTGAATGTAAGAATATATTTGATATATTATATTTTTATAATGATTAATATGTCATGAATATTACATATTAATATTAATTCCATAATTATAACCAGTCTTGAGCTATGGTTATGGAAAACGAATTATATCAGTTCGTGGAGGTGATAACTTACACGTACACATAAATGATTAATTCATTTCCCATTTGATGGAATCAGAGATGGATTTAAGTGATTATATGAAAATAATAAACTCTATGAATTTTAGTATATTATATTTATTATTTCTCCCTAGTTTAAGAATATTTTAAGGACGTGGAAGAAGATATAAAATATAAATACTTAAATAAAAACCATACACTTCCTTCGGACAACCACCTTTTATTAACACTTTAACACCTCTATGAAGTGAATTATTCATAAAATAAGGCCACTAGAATATGGGGAGGTATTATAGGAATGGGTTTTGGAAGATATCTTCCAAATAAAATGTTTTTTTAAGTGTAAGGAATAGAGACGAATGGGTTCCCTTTTATAGGAGAGGGGAGCGCACTCTTGGAATTATTAAAATCATTAAATTAATATAAATTTATTTTCTCTTAAAAATAGATCTAAAATAAATTATTTCAAATATATGATGATTTTTGGTATAAATACCTTCATAAATTTAAAATTATACAAGTTTTGATTTTTTTTAATCCTTATCTTTTTCTTTTAACCGTTATTAATTCTTATTGTGACATTATGTAATTTACACTTTCTGAGTAAATATAATTATCATAACATGAAAAACGACCAATTAGTGAGTCATTAATGATATTTATTGACATATATAAACGTTTTTCCTGGATCATAGATTTTTTTAAATTTTATATCATTTAATTAAATATTTTATATTTCAAGATATGTATTATGTCAATTTGGACTATTCAATAAATTACTTTTTTTAAAAGTAATAATAACTTTATTACTTAAAAAAACCATATTAACTCATCACTAACATGTAAAATTCATCCATAAAATTCATGGATGGCTAAAAATATTTCAAATTATATTTATTTTTATATTATTAATATCATTTATTTGATTCTTCCTTTAATCAATCAATTACTGCATCATTATTGTGTCACAATTAAATTTAATTATTTAATGTACAAAAATTAAAAATAAACTATGATGATGTAGATAAAAATTTTATATATCAAATTATTATGTATAGTAGAAATTATATTCTATAAAACCATATATTAAAAATGGTTTACTTATTAAATGTATGAGTTTGACATTTCTAACTTATCTTTAAATAAAATATAATAAATGTAATATTATTACCCAAGTGGATTAATAAGGTTATAATTTAAGATTAATATTTATTTTGGTTGAAATCCACTAATAAAATGAAATTAGTACAAGTGTTTGGGTAATTTTATAATAATATTATATTATTTTTAACTTTAATTACCAGATTTACCCTAAACCGTGGAAAATAAAATACTAAAGTTATTATTCACCCAAAATTAAGTTTATTCTATTGAACCATAATTTTCAGACTAATTAAAACCTTTTATTTCCATTTTTCAAAATTAAATTCACAAGAGTGGATAAAATTAATTCAAATTTAATCTCGTTGACGGATCGAGGAAACAAGTTTTTAAAGTAAAAACGTTCAAAAGTTCACAAAGATTTTATATCCAATTTCAATTTTAAATTGATTCCAATGACCAAAACTTTATTAAATGATCAAAATTTTATTTAAATATAATTTAAAACCAATTAAAATTATAATCTAACTTTATAAATAAATTATTCAAAAAAGAAATTCTGAATTAAAATGCAGTATTTTTCACTATTCATAAAAAATGAAACGTTTCAGAAAAATACCAAAAATTCACCCTAAGATAATTTTTAGATTAAAAATTAAAAAATTAAGTTTATTTGGACAAATAGGGTATATAAAAGTTTCAAAAAATATTTTTAAAATAGTTGTGTCATCAAATGGCGGCAAAACTATATTTTTAGAAAAATACTCATTTTATCCGTAAAATTATATTTGTTCTAATATAATGTCGAAAAAATACTTAAGATGAATTTTAACCATTATATTGAATATATTCCATATATATTTAATTAATAAAATCCATAAATATAGTTTTATTGGCTTCTTATAAAACAAACTTATATACATTTAAACAGTTTATCAGAAACTGATTTCCTTTTATTTTTAAAATTGTTTTCATTCATTTATAATTAATTGGTCACCAATGAATTAATTAAAAATTCATTTGTGAAGAATGTTTTTAAAATTTTATCAATGATATTCGTTACCTTTTTTCTAATGACTATGGTATAATATTAACATTTAAATAATAATATTTAATTATTCATTTAAACTTGACGTAGCAGAACATGTACGAAATTTAACATAGTTTTTTTTAACTCAGGATGTTACATTCTCCCCCCTTTTGGAAATTTCATCCTCAAAATTTGGATTCGGGGTCAGTAACTATGGTATGAATTTTCAAAATACCTTTATTGAAATCCCACATTGAAAAAAGGATTAATAAAACTACCACTTTAAAAGAAAGAAAAGGAAATAAAAAGATCACCTAAGATAACATATACTAGAGTTCCATGTAGGAAAACATGGATATGAAAGGTAAAAATAACCATAAAGTTATTATGGAGAGTAATTTGAAACATTTTTAGGATAAATTTAACAATTAGAGAACCATAAACTTCTGATGGGTTAATTGGTCTTTGATTTCATAGTAGGAAAAGTAAACAGAAAGTGTTTTTGTTTTAAGTTCCTTTTTATAGAGTTGTGGAATTCATTTTCCACATAGACTAATATCATAAGAAAATATGATTACCTAAAAAGTATATTTTCATCCTTTAATCAATTTCCACCACAAACTCAGCTTTTTCTCCAAATTATGAGTATTCAAGATTAATTTTCCCTGCCTGAATCAACTTATAAAGAATCACATAATCCAAAAGATAATAACTATCAATTCATACTATCTTAAAACAATAACCAAAACCAAAATGGTTTGGATAAAATAAGATAATTCCCCAACTATAGTAATCTTTAGAAAAATTAATGACTTCTTTAAATCTCTAAAATTAAACAACATTACCCAATGTTCAATATAGATCATTCAACTATCCTTAAAATTCCTCAAACATATTCTAGACTATTGAACCCCAAAAATGACTTGATCACATAATCTTTCAATAGAAATTTTAACCTCTGTCTCCAAATTAAACCAAACACTCTTAATGTCTCATACCAAAAATATAATATCCCAAGTCACTTAATCTCCAAGATATAATAATTATTTCCATAAATAACATGAATCTTCATAAGTCTACAATTAAATCATAGATTATTTCAAAATATTATTCAATATTTAATCCTTAATTAAAATCACATAGTATTATATTTAACTTAATCATATAAAGTTCTTAAAATAGTGAAGGTCTTTCAAAATAACATTTATTACCTAATCCCTAATTCATTTTCCAGTACCAAGGATATCCATTTGATAAAATATAAGCTCCCAACATTGAATTATTTATATTTCATAAACTAATTTGACTAAAAATAAAAATTCATACTAATCAGGGACTTCACGTAGGCCAGTGGTAAGTGATATACCCTTGTCACCCTTCGGTTGTGGGTTCGATTCTTGCAGCCTTGTCCGATGCGACAGGTTGTCAACCATCCTATGGGTTTTCCTTTTTCTAAAACTATATAATAATTATAACATTCAGAAAATATAATCCTAAAAAAATAACCATAACCTGTTTTAACATCAAATATTATCTCATACCTTTCATTTTTCATCCCATAATGTAATAACCCATAATTACCTCAATAATAAATTTCTTTAAAAATACCATTAATCACCCTAAAATTTCATCACATAAAGTTTCAAAAAGGAGTTTATAAAACACCAAAATTAAGATAAATGTAAAAATTATAAAATCATGATGATATCTATAACTCTTAATAAAAAATCATAATCTCCAAAGTTTTCTAAATCATCATTTGATACCAATGGCAAGAAACCGACCTTAAACATAAATTATTCTAGTATTTTTGAACTATAATTCACATTCGAGGATATTTTTAGTTTAGAGTTTTACATAATTAGGAAATACTCTTACAAAAAAGACCCATACATTACATGTGAACACTTATAATCATTATCAATTTTTTCCACCAAAAGAAACCCATTAAAAAACATTAATTCTTTTCAAGACACATTTTTTATACTTTCATCACAACATCCTCTTTATCCTAAACAATCTTAAGACCTATGAAAAACATTTTAAAACTTGGGATGATCACAAAAATATCATTAAGGGACATACAATAGGGAAATAGACCGTTATTATATGAATATTTTAAACTCATGAAAACATTTTCACAAAATCATACCTTTAACCCATAAAATATAAACACTTTATATTGCCTCTTGAAAACATAGGATTTATATAAAACTCTATACTAATCGTAAATAATAAAGGTAACTTGTGGAATCCATTTCATTCATACAATTTATCTTTTATGGATACATAGGGTGTAACCTTAATGGTTACCTTTGGAATATCCACCATGGTATATTACCTAAATCGTTTAGGATAAAACCTGTTGTTTAATTCTATCTCATTACCCAATGCATTGGAGAGATATCACAGGATAACACACCCTCAGTTTGTAATATAACCACCCATATTCATAAACTATTACCAATAACCAAAACATTATCCTAACACATAAAACAACCATAAAGGAAAAATAACATTTCTACTTTGAAATCACATTTCATTTTTACAAAGCCTGACACTCATAAATAAAAACACATCATTTGAAAATAAAATTATGAACATGTAAAGTAAGTATCAAAAAATTAAAGTGACATAAAAGTGGGAAAATCCATTCATTCCATATAATTTAAAAAAAATATTCTATTTGGATTTTGTAAAAATAGTTGAAAGAGTACTTTTAAAGAGGTTTTTTATAGAAAGTCCCTTAACATGAGTTCGAATCATCACGTACAATCTTTATTTTCCTAAATAATAGAAATTTTTTTATTATTTACTTTATTTAGAATCTCTTTATGGTTTAATATTCCATTTAAATCCCCTATTATCATGTTATAATAACTACTTAATTATTTAAGTTCATGTCGTACATTTTGACGTTATTCGGTACTTGAGTCCAAGATGAATTTGATATGATGTCTATAGTCAAAATGGTCATAAATCCATCATATAAAAAATAATATTAATGAAATAATAATCAATTTTATATAAAAATTATACTTTTAGATCAAACCATTAATTATGGATATAAAAAATGAACTATGTTATAATTATGGAGACTGTGATCTGTACGTACACATGAGTTACATTTCCATTTATCAATGATAATTATGGAAAGAAGGTAATTCTTATTTTATATTTCCATAAATATCATAATATAATTAAAAGAATTAATAATTTATATATAATTATATATATATATATGTCATACAAGTGATGTAATGAATAAAAACCAATCACATTGCTTGGTGGAAGTGATATTTCACACGTACGCATGAACGACATTATTGTTTTTATGTGCATGGAAATTAAAAATGTATTTGATATATTATTATCTTATAATGATTAATATGTCATGAATATCACACCTGAGCTTTAATTCCATCATTATAACCATTCTTGAGATATTGTTATGGAAAAGAATTTATATTAGTTCGTGGATGTGATTAATCACATGTATGCACAAACGATTAATTAATTTCCCATTTTTTGGAATAAGAGAAGTATTTAGGTGATTCTATTAACATAATAAAATATAAGTATATTGAGGATACTTTAGTTATTATTTAAAAATGTTTTAAGAATATTTTAAGGACGTGGAAGAAGAAATAAAATAGAAACACTTAAAAAATGTCACCTTTCCTTCGAACGGTTACCTTTTCTTAAAACCTTAACACCACTAAGGAGGGTGTTATTACTAAATTAAGGACTATAGAACGTGGTTAAGTATTCCAGGAAAGGGTTTGGGTAGATCTTGGATGAACCAAAAGGTTTTGTAACTGTATGTAATTGAGATGAAGGGGTTCTCTTTTATAAGAGAGGGGAGGGGCAGTCTTTAAATTATTAAAATCATTAAATTAATATAAATTCATTTTCCATTCCAAATGGATAAAAAAAATTATGTCAAATATATTATGATTTTGGGTTGAAATAACTTCATAAAATTAAAATTAAAAAAGTTTTTATAAGTTTCTAATCCTTATGTTTTTGTTCTAACCCTTATTCATTCTTACTGTGACATTATGTAATTTACACATTGAGAGGAAATATAATTACCATAACATGCCAAACAACCAATTAATGAGTCATTAATAAAATTTATATACTTTTTTAAAAATTTTGGATTAATCTTAGTTTTTTATAAATTTTATATCATTTAAATAAAAATTTTATATTCTAAGATATGAATAATGTTAATTTTGACACTATTCATTACTTGTTTTTTTTAAACATGAAAATAGTATTCCTTAAAAAAACCACATTAACTCATACCTAACATGTAAAAGTAGTCCAAATAATTTTTGTATATCCTCAACTATTTCAAATTATATTTATTTTAATATTATTAAAATCATTTATTTGATTCATCCTTTAATAAATCAATTATTACATCATCATTAGGTCACAATTAAATTTAATTATTTAATATATAAAAATTATAAATAAATTTATTCGATATAGATAAAAATTTTATATTTCAAATTAATATTTTCAGTTGAATTTGTATTCTTTATATCCTTATATTAAATATGATTTACCTATTAATATTATGAGTATGACATTTCTAACTTTTCATTAATTAAAATATAATAAGTGTCATATTCTTACCCAAGTGTCTTAATGAGGTTATAATTTTAGAATAAAGTTTATTTTTGTCGAAATACACTGATCCAATTAAATTATAACAAGTGTTAGGGTAATTTTATAATATTATTATTTTATTTGTACCTTTAATTACCCGATTTACCCTTACACATGGTAAATAAATTACTAAAATTACTATTCAAAAAATTAAGTTTATCCTACTAGACCATAATTTTATTACTCATTAAAACAATATATTTAAATTTTTCAAAATTCAGTTCATTGAAGTGGATAAAATTAATTTAAAATTAATCCTGTTGACGGATTGAGGAAACATGGTTTTAAAGTAAAACCGTTCAAAAGTTCACAAAGCTTTTATATCCAATTTCAATTTAAAATTTATTTCAATAACCTAAATCAGATTAAATGATAAAAAATTTATTTAATTATACTTTAAAACCAATTAAAATAATAATCTAACAATATATATAAATTATAATAGAAAGATGTTTTGAATTAAAATATAGTATTTTTAACAATTCATTAAAAAGGAAACTTTTCAGAAAAATACCAAAAATTCACACTAAGATAATATTTATATTAAAAATTCAAAAAATAATTTTATTTTTAAAAATAGAATATATAAAAGTTTCAAAAACTATATTTATAATAGGTGCACCATCAAAAGTCAACAAAACTACATTTTTAGAAAAAATACTCATTTTATATGTAAAATTGTATTTGTTATAATATAATATCTAGAAAACACATAATATGAATTTTAAAATTTACATTGAAAATATTACATATATATTTCATTAATAAAATCCATAAAAAGGTATTTATTAACTTATTATAAAACACACGTTTTCATATTTAAATAGTTTTTTAGAAAATGGTTTACTTTTATTTTCCAAAGGATTTTAATTCATTTATAATTAATTGGTAAAGAAATAATTATTTATAAATTCATGTGTAAAACATATTTATATAATTTAATTAATACTATTCATTAACTAATGACTATGGTATAATAGTAACATTTAAATTTGTTGTGGTGTAACTTGTATGCAATTAAACATAATATTTTTTAAACTCGGGATGTTACATTAATAAAATTATAATAAATAAAATACATATATAAATGGTTCTGAATTAATTGATTAATGGATTTAATCAGATGATCCATGACATTAAGATCAAGTGCTGAACTGTTTCAAACATAAGGCAAGGTATTATTTCCGAACCTCCATTTTGCCTTTGGGTTATGCTTTATCTCTCTTTATGCCAATGCAATTATTATTTATTTTTATGCACCTATTAAAAATTTAGTACATGTGTTAAAAACTCATGTATCCAGATCATATCATCCTTTTATGATGGGGAAATATATGTTTTAGAAAATGTTCCATTCTCAAAACTTCCAATAAGCAAGTCCAATTATAATAAATTTCACTATTTATGACCCATTATCATGTTCTATACATAATCTATTTTAAGAGACCATTATTTTTTCAAAATCAATAATTTTATCATGAAAAAATATCATGTTTCATTTATGGTTTTGTGAAAACAATTATACCTTTTTTGTTTTAATGACTCATTAATATTTTCCAGTAAAACCGCACTAAAGTGGCTAATTTATAACGATTCCTAAACCCTATTTTAAAATATTTTTTACTTCAGCTGGAAAAAATTTATCATTATCTATTCCCATTTTCCTTTATTAATTACCATGTATGTTATAAATTCATTCTTTTATGGACAATTTTATGATACTCACATTTTTAATGCCTTGTGACACAATTATGATACCCTTTTATTTCTATGGGTAACCATTATGTTATATTTGATTAATTATGTTTGATTATTCAGGTGGAACAAATATTCTTGAACATGTTATGATAGGTGCACCCAGATATCATTCTGATGCATTGGGTAAAATTTAGTCTCATGATACGCTATGTTGGGATAGAGAGTGACCTTGATTCCTTTATGGGACTTTGTCCACCATGTCTTGGAATCTAGCCTTGACTCATGTTTATGTCATGTTATAGATTGTTTCTATATTCCTATGATATGAGGGTTATATTTTCCCTTGTTATACATGATATTCTTCCTTATATTTATTCATGTTCCTTGCATTTTTGTTGTCATGTTATGTCTTCTAACCCATCTGCTATGTTAAATTCCTATTCTCATTCCCATAATGGACAACCCCAATGACTTTCTTTAAATTTGTGTAGTGAACAGGTTATTGAATAGGCTCCTCTGGGTTGCTTGGGCCTGGACAAAAAGACACAACAGGAACATCCAGAGAAGAATAACACAGGTTCTGCCAATCTTTTAATTAATAATGAATGCATTGATGGTATAGAGGTTGGCAGTGTTTGTCAATATTACTTCCCCACTTCCAGTTCAGGTTTTGGACCTCCATAATATGTCACTACTATAACCAATACTTTGAGAAATATGACTAAAGTCATTGAAGAAGAGCAGGTTAAATTCAATACCACCTCATGCCTAGACAAAGATGACTAGTTGGTTCATCTTGCAACCACATAAGGTACTTCCTATATTTTTAGTTCTGGACTGATTGAATATACTTCTATTCATGTAGGTAAGGGCCAACACTTGGACCACACTAAATAAATTAAAGGTAATAAGGTTGAAAATTCTGGTCAATCTTCTTTCCATTCTTCCAAATTAGTTATTGTAAAGGATGTGGTTACTGTTTCTTTGGATTCAGGCCTGTAATGTGAATCACGACAGGTACATTCTAGGGAAAAAATCCAGGTAAATCTATAATAATTGTTGATTCTAAAATCGATAGACTCTCTCATATTTACACTACTTCACCTTCTATTAATGATAATTTAAATTATGTCTCTAATGAAGATACTAATAATAGTTTGATTAGTAGTCCTATAATCACACTTGATAAAAATAACATGCAAGATACTTCCAAAGTTACATTTATTGTAGAGTCTACTATTATTCTTCCATCCTCCTCTAAAGGTAATAAGGACATAAACTCAAGACCAAATACACCCAAGAAGCCCATAAGACCAACTAGACATAAGGGCTCAGATGAAAAAAGGGGAGTCTAACTCCAAATTTAGGTATAAATGAAGCTTTTATTTCAGAATTGTCAGGGTATTGCTAACCCTGACACCTACAATGTTTTAAAATAAATGATCAACATTCAATGACCTTTAATTTTTTCCATTGATGAGCCTAATATAAAATTTTCAATGAAGCTTCTACACTTCTATCATTTTTTTTACTCTTTCATAGGTGGAAGTCAAAACATTCCTTTTAGTGATACCCTCTGGATATTTGATCATCCTTCTTTGCTCAATATTAACATCTTCCATGTCTCTGAGCAAATTATCACATGTGATTTTATGATTGATAATACTCAGTTGTTTGGTTCCTTTGTTTATGCAAAGATTAGGTATCTGGATAGGAGGCCTCTTTGGAATGACATTTCCTATCTTAGTACTAAAATATATAATCCCTGGTTTTTCATTGGAGATTTCAATGCTATTATTGCTTCATGTGAGAAGCTGGTTCTGTTACACTCTACTATATCTATGAGAGAATTTAAGGCAATACTTGAGAATAACAGTCTTACTTATATTACTCTCATTGGATCCAAATACATGTGGTACAAAATAAATTATAATAAAGTGGTTGCCAAAAAATCTGGATAGAGCATTCACCAATGATCAATATCTAGATAAATGGGACACGCTTTCTAGCACTACTCCACCAAAAATGCAGTATGATCATCATCCAATCATGGTCACTATCTCTTACAATACTATGAAACCTCCTCTACCTTTTAGATTTAACAAATCTTGGTCCATGAACATAGAGTGTTGTGATCTCATTAAAACCTTTTTCTCTTTTATTACATATACTAATGATTACTTTTCCTATAATATTAAATTAAAACTTCTCATAAAAAACATAAGGGTTGGTGTAGTCTTAAATCTAAAAAAAATTGACAATTACATCTTACTTCTTGATAATGAATTGCACTAAATACAAAACAACAATACCAACTCTGATTTTTTCAATGATCATAACCAAAATGTTAACATTTAGGTGAAGCTAAATTCTCTTCTCACCTTTAACGTTAACATGCGTAAACACATAATAAAAATTAAATGGTATTCTGATGGTGGTAGGAACACTAAATTTTATAATTCTCTTAAAATAATTAAGAAATCATGCAGACCTTTAACCTCAATTAAAGATGGGTACATTATTCTAGATAATGATGCGGACACTGCTAATCATGTTGTCTCCTATTTTGAAAACTTCTTTAATGGCCCTAACAAGAACAAGGATATTCTTCAAGATATTATTCCGATAGTTATAATTGAAGAGGATAACACTTATCTCTTATTTACTCCTCTATACCATGAAATCAAATACACTATTTTTAGCCTGAATCCTGATAGAGCTTCGGGTACTAATGGTTTTAATAATGTCTTTTACCAAGAATATTGGGATTTAATTCAACCTAATGTTTGCAAACTCGTTAAAACTTTCTTTTCTAGTGGAATTCTATAATATGGTTTCAATGCAAAATTCCTCACTTTTATTCCCAAGGTATAAAATGCCTTTGAGATTCATCTTTTTAGGACCATGGATCTTATCAATACTCTTTACACAATCATCACTAAATTTCTTGCAAACAGGATTTCCAATATTACTAATAAAATCATCCCTTGGAATCATTTTTATTTTTTCAAGGTTACATCAATCCAAGAATGCATTTGTATCACCGCTGAATCCACTAACACATTAAACAAAAAAGATATAGAAGGTAAAATTCCCATTAAAATTATCATTAGGAAAGCCTTTGATACAATGGGCTTGAAATTTATCTTTAATGTGCTATAGGGTTTTGGCTTCAAAAAATCCTTTATAGATAAAGTTAATACTCTTTTTAAGTCAGCCTACATTTCTATCATAATCAATTTTTCCACTATAGGATACTTCAAATGCACTAAATGTGTCAAATAGGGAAATCCTCTCTCTTCAATCCTCTTTTCAATTGTGGAGGACTATTTAAGTTGCATGATCACTCACCTGGTGGATCAAAATAAACTTAATCCCATATATTCTTATAGGAATGTGAACAATACTACTCATCTTTTATATGAATATGATATTATTATATTCTTACAAGTTTACAAAAGAAACATCTGAACTCTTAAAAATTCTCTAACTCACTATGAGGAGGTTTCAGGTCAGGTAATCAGCTGGAAAAAATCATCTATCTTCTTCTGAAGAAACATTCTGACTAATAAAACATGTCAATGACTTGGTAATTAAGGAAGGCTCATTCCCTTTCACTTACTTTGGAGTTCCCATTTTTTGGGGCAATTCCAAATAAATATATTTCACTAGCATTATTGATCAAATACTTAACAAACTCTCCTCATGGAAAGTTAAAACTCTTTCTATGGCAGGAAGAATTTTATTTGTTAGATCAGTTATGGTTTCTAAAATCATTTACTCTATGATGGTTTATAAATGGGATTCTGGTATTTAAAAAAATGAATGTCTACATAATTGTTTTTGGACTGGAAGCACCTTAGATATAAAATTAATAACTATTCCTTGGTCTAATTGTTGAAAACACTTGGATAAGGGTGGTCTGGGCAATAAAAACTTGTCTCTCTTTAAGGATTCTCTTCAAGCAAAACTTACATGAAACATGATACATAATGACGGTCCTTATATTACTTCCATCAAAAATATGTTTCTTGAAAAATTGAAAAAATTCAACAGGAACCTTCAGAACTCCTCTATCTAGCCTTCCATAAAAAAATGTATGCTCACATTATGACCAATTGTAGATGGATGGTCTCTAAGAACTCCTCTATGAACTTCTACATAGATAACTGGGCTAGTTCTCCTCTTATCAAGTTGATACTTGACTAATCCCTTGAAAATATTAATATTTATATTTTATATGCCATGAATTCCAATCTTGATAACCTTCCTATGAATGTTGTGCATTCTATTTACAGCTATACTTTCACTAGCACAAATTATTTTCTTATATGGGAACCTTCCCCTATTGGTTTTCTTGATTCCATGAATTTTCACAAACACTACTTTCATAATACTGAAACCAACTTTAGTTGGATCAATTTTTTTGATAATCCTTGGATAAAACCTTCACAAATCTCTCTTATTTGGCGAATTGCCTACAACAGGGTTCCAAATGATATTTGTCTCCAATATTTTGGAATCCACATTTGATCCAAATGTTGCTTATGTAATCAACACAGATAGTATTCTAATCATTTATTTCTTTCATGTTCCACAACCACTAATCATTAGAGTTATATTTTTGATATCTTTGATTTCATATGGATTCTTTTCTACTCAATAAAAGCTTAGATAAATCATTGTGTGGATGTGGATAACTCCCAATAAATTAAAAACCTTTTTCTTACT
The DNA here is from genome assembly GCA_963277665.1 of Viscum album. Lineage (NCBI taxonomy): Eukaryota > Viridiplantae > Streptophyta > Magnoliopsida > Santalales > Viscaceae > Viscum > Viscum album. The sequence continues at coordinate 325,881,345 of OY728132.1, forward strand.
ACTGTTGTAGAGATTATTCATGTGATCTGGTATGATAGAAATTCAATATTATAGAATACTTGTTCACTCAACATTAATACAGGTTGGACTCAGATCCTCATTTCTATTCACAAAGCTGCCTTGATTTAGAAGGGATATTGCAACAACATAGTGAAGGCCTTTATGATCCTGAAAAAACTCTAGGTTGATGGAATTTTTCACCAACTGTGGCACATATTTGAAGTTTTTTGGAAACTTCCACCTCCTGGTTGGATTAAGATTAATGTTGAAGGAGATTTTAAAGGAAACTCGAGACCCGTGGGATTTGGTGCCATCTTCAAGAATCATCTTGGTCAGATCCTCGGAATCCACCTTCGAAGGATGTGTTTCTGCCTCCTCCTTGGAAGCTGAAATGATGAGCACCATAGTTAATTTGTGGAATGGTTTTGTATAAATAAAATTGTTATTTCTTTATAAGGTAAAATTTTTTAATTTCAATTGTCAAAATAATTATAGGATGAATTTTTAGAATTTTCATATTATTGATGAATATTGGAAAAAAGGTATTTTAAAATAATTTTTATACTCTAAATAATTAGTAATGTAAAATTATTTTCAAAAAATAGACATATACAGTTCTGATCAGTAAAAAATTTAGATTCTGATAAGATCAAATATTGATTTGGTGAATAGTAAATTGGGATTAGTAATATTACCATTATGAATAGTAATGTGACCAATGGAACATTAACCTCACCTAAGAAAGTATAAATATAATTTAGGCATCTTGAATGGTAATGTGATATAATATCATAAGTAAATAACTGTTTCAGAAATTATTAGTTAAGTATTAGTATTTTTGGGTAAATAGTGATTTTACTTAAAAAATAAATATCTCATATTTAGAAAATTATTTTCATAAAATAAATTTTTTTTTTCGAATTCAGAACATCGATATTTGGTTAAGGTGAATTTATGAGATTCTTATAAAATGTTTTGTTTTTTGGTGAATAATAAAAATATAGTTTTGATTTTCGATGTGTTTAATGGCATCATTATTGATGTAATCCTGATGCAATAATTCTGGTAAACTCTTGAGGAATAAAATATGTACTGATGTGTCTCAAGTGGCCAATACCATGGGAAAATACCATGGGAAATCCCATGGTTTTCAAATACCACTAATGAGGTGTCTCTTGGAAATTAATAAAATATTATCTCATTTTTTATATTAATACCAACCCATTCCTTCATTCCATTAATTTAAAATTCCTCTTCAATGAATATATATTCTTTATACCTGCCAAGTATTCATCCCAAGGTTCCCTAAAGCCCCCCAAGGTCCCAAACATTGAGTTTTTGAAGTTACTCTTCAAGGTAAGGGAACCTTTCACCCCCCCTCTTTTAGTCAAGACTTCTTTTATGCTATTTCTTCTAGTTTCCATTTTATTATGTTGGGGTATGTTATTATATATCCTTATATATTTCCATTTTATGTCCAAATTTTAATAGACCCTTTCAACTATCATCAATTGATTTTCTATATTTTAATCAACGCCGTTAGGCTGCCAAATTTTTGTAAGGGAATTGTCAACTTCTATTTTTTCCGTTCAAGTTCTCTTTTATATGGTATAACTATTAATTTTCCATAAAATGTTCTTATTTATATTTTATTTTTTACCTCTACTGTATTATGAGTCATTTATGAATGGGATACCCTTTTACCCTCTCTTTTTAATGTTTTCTAAAACCATGTTGTATAGTCGTTATGCTGCAGAATTTTCGTCTCAAAATCTCTCTCTTTTTCTCAAGAAATTATCTTATATTATTTATGTGAATACCCAAATTTATTTATTTTTAAAATATATTAATAAATAAATAAAAATTATATATTTTATAATGGAATTGAAATATATAAATCCATCATTCCCATTCCATGGGTTATAAATGACATATTGATCTTGTTTTTAAGCAATTTTTAAAATGTCACAATTTTGATATGAAACCCATTTATTTTAATCTTTTTGGGTTATTTATAAATTTTTTTATTATAATATATGTGTCTCACATGGAAATAATGAAATATTAAGGGTGTACCTTTATATGACTATAATGCATTATGTAATGAAATTAATCTCGAGAGATGAAAAGTTTTATGATACCTTGGTGAATAAACCTGGTAATTTTTTTGAATCCTTGGGGATGGACCTTGGTGAAATGCTTATGAATGTATAAATTATATGTTTTAGACACATTTTCAAGTTATTATTCATTTTATTATTTTTATTATATGCCTGTTTATCATTCTGTTATGATTGTCCCCATGTTCTTATTGATATCGCTCATGTTCACATGTAAACTATTTCACTTGTTTTCCTTATTGGGCTTTCTGGTCACATTTTCCTTTGATGTATGTGTATAAGTTCTGAGATGCGTTAATTATACATATGATGAAATTTTCATGAATTATTTCAAGATTATTAAAATAATGTTATTTTTTTCGTCTATTATGTACATTTTATCCAAGACACTAGACTTTAAATATCATCTGTTTGTAGAATGAAATGAACAGTTATGTAACAAAAAGGTGGGATCCCATAGTTGGTATCAAATGATAGTTTAGTTATTTGTGGAAATTAGACTACAAAAATTTAGGTATATCCATATAGAAAAGTTTAAATATAGGAAAAATTCTTGGAATTTTGGTGAAATATTAAGTAAGTGGTTTTTGAACAAATAAATCATTGTTTGGATACGAATAAGTAGATGTGGCTCTGGCACAGATGTATCTAGGGGTATAACTAAAAACACTGCTTTGAGATAGACCTAAATGGGAACTGGTGCACAACGATGGGTCTTACCGCACTCATAGTTTGACAATCTTGGGGGATATGTTTCATTAATCTCAAGCTTTTTATGAATCATTATGAAGGATTTACAGAGAAATGTAATTGATAAGAATAATATGTTTAAGCATGAAGTTTTAAGACATAAAAATACTTTATATTTAAAAAATGAAATAATATTCTCACAAAGGTTTTATTATTTTAAAAAATTGTTGAAAATAGGATGAATCATTTAAATAGTGACTGTAATGGACCATGATTTGATATCCCTTCAATGGAAGCTGGAATGGAAACTTTCATGAGAATGATGAACCAACTAAATCAAGTTATGAGAAATAACTTAAATCAAGATAAGAGACCGATTTCATCATGAAATGAAAGACTTTATATTTTGTCCTTTATGCATCAACGACCACCAACCTTCAGTGGATCTATCGACCCATTGATTGCTGAACAGTGGATCAGCTATATCAAAAAGAAATTTTCTATTCTCTGTTATTTAAAACAAGAGAAGGTCACACTGGATGTTTTTCGCTTAGAGGGATAAGCTGATTAGTGGTGGGAACTGTTTAAAAACATGAGGCCAAGATAGGAGGTTGAATCTATGGAGTGGGAAGAGTTTATAGTCATATTCTTCAATATGTACTTCCCTCATTCTATGAGAACAAAAAATGGAGAAGGAGTTTCTCGAGCTGAAGTAGAAGGAGAATGAATCTGTTGGAATATATGAGATGAAATTCATAAGAATTTCCCATTACACCTGAGGCTTTGTCATGGATCCTAATGGGATGGTTGGTAGATTATATGGCGGAATAAGACCTCATTTTTGGAAAAATATATCCAACCAATACTACGATAGCTATGAAATGATCATTCATATTTCTATGAAAGTCGAACTAGAGTTTGGTGAGGCGTAGTGGTCTCATAAGTCCAATGACAAGAAGTGATCAATGGAGACCAATTTAGGGAGGACCATTTTTCAGGGGAGAGGAGGCAAGAAATTGCAACCTCCCACATGTAATAATTGTTGGAAAATGCATTTGGGGAAACTGTCTGCTCAGAAATGGGAAGGTCTAAAAGTGTGGAAGAGATGGTCATATCATGCGGATTTGTTACAGTGAGGTGAAGCCTCAACTTCCCAAAACTAACGACAAAGGGAATAAGGTGCATTCCCTACCTAATGTCTAATGCTATAAGTGCAGACAACTTGGGAACTTTACAAAGCAGTGTCCAAATCCAAGGGTAGTGGAGGGGAATCACCATCAGCCTTAACATAGGCCAAGGGAGAAAGGTCGTGCTTTTTTTATCACTACAGATGAAGTTGAAGCACCAAATGATGTCATCGAAAGTACTCTTGTTGTTCTATCAAATCTAGAAAATACTTTGTTTGATTCTAATTCTATGCATTCCTTTATTTCCTCCAAGTTTTCAAGGAATTTAGAATCAACCCCTGAATTTCTAAAAGCAGAGTTATCAGTCAAGACACTTGGTGGGATTATCCAAGCATCATTAGTGTTCAGAAACTCTAGTATTTACTTTAGTGAGAAGAAGTCTTATCGCAAATCTAGTAGTCATTCCCATGGTGGAATTTAACATTATAATAGGGATGGAATGGCTCTCAAAGTATAATGCTAAGATAAAATTTAGAAGCAAGGAAATATCAGTAGTCTTGAATGGAAACCAATAGTTATCTTGCAAGGAGAGATATTTCAACATGATATTTTTATAGAATAACATTCTATATCCTTCTTTATGGAGTTTATTGGTGAAGAAAAAGAATGAAATGAGAGTATTAGGATAGAAAATGTCCCCATAGTCCATGAATACATTGATTTATTTCCTGAGGAGTTACCTGGACCTCCCCTGGAAAGAGAGGTAGAGTTATCCATTGAACTTGTACCTGGATATCATCCGATATTAGAGACCCTGTATAGGATGGAAAATGTGGAGATGGAGGAATTAAAGAAGAAACTCAAATATCTTTAAGAGAAGGGGTATATCTGACCGAATGTGTCTCCTTATGGAGCACCTATTATTTTTGTGAATAAGAAGGATGGATCAATGCAACTTTGATTTGATTATAGAGAATTTAATGGGATAACAGTGAAGAACAAATACCCTCTGCCATGAATTGATGGATTATTTGACCAACTTCACGGGGCTCAATTCTTCTCTAAGATTGATATTTGATATGGTTGTAATCAATTGAGGGTGAAGAAGGAAGATATTCCAAAAATTGCCTTCTAATCAAGATATCTGCATTATGAGTTTGTTGTTATTCCCTTAGAACTGACTAATACAACAACTATTTTTATGGATTTGATGAATAGGGTATTTAAGGACTACCTTGATAACTTTTTGGTAGTTTTTATTGATGAAATTATCATATATTCCAAAAGTCACAAGGAGCTTTAGGATCATATAAGGGTTATTTTTCAATCTCTATAAAGGAGAGTATTTTTGGAAAGTTCAACAAATATAAATTTTGGTTACAACAAGTTGCTTTTTTGGGTAACATTGTAACCAATGAAGGAATCAAAGTTGACCCTACAAAAAAAATGTTGTAGAGGAGTGGCCTTGGCCTAAAACAATAACTAATATTTAGAGTTTACTTGGATTAACGGGATATTATAGGAAGATTGTGAAACAAATTTCACAAATTTTTAATCCACTAACCAATTTAACTCGAAAAGGGGTCAAGTTAATCTAGAAAAAGGAGTGTGAGGAATGTTTCCAAGAGATAAATAATATATTGGTTACCGCACTCATGTTAACTCTTATCTCATGCATGGAAGGATTCATTATTTTTAGAGATGCTTCTCTGAAAGGGCTTGGATGTGTCCTCATGAAAAGTGACAAGGTGATTTCTAATGCATCTTTATAGTTGAAGACTCATGAGTAGAACTATCCTACACATGATTTGGAGCTGGCTGCAGTCGTTTTTCCTCTAATGATATGGAGGAACTATATTTATGGGATGAAATTTGATATATACACAGACCAACAAATTTGAAGTATATTTTCACACAAAATGAATTGAACATGAGACAAAGGAGATGATTGGAACTTCTTAAAGACGATGATTGTTCAATTCATTATCATCCCAGAAGATAAAACAAAGTTACTGATGCATTAAGTGTGAAAGACCCGGTTGTTTTTTCCATGATGAGGATTCAAATAGATCCTTTGATCAATAACCTAGTAAATATGGAAATGGGAAATATAAATTAAGGGACATCATCAACCCTATCCAAAATTATTTCTCTACCATCAGTACTATATAATATAACGAAATATTAGAAAGAAGGTCCTTTGTTATAGAATAAGTTTGAGGCTGTAAAGGATATGATGTTTCCTGAGTTCAATATTGATCAAGAATGTGTACTGAAATTTAATACAAGACTATGTGTTCTATATATTTAAGAAATAAAGAAGGAACTAATGGATGAATGTCATAGCTCTACTTTATCTATACATCCTGGAAGCATGAAAATGTATAGGGACCTTCGTGATCATTATTGGTGGGATAATATGAAAAGAGAGATTGTTGACTACACTACAAGGTACCTGGTATTTCATTAAGTGAATGCAGAGTGACAATTTCTTAAAGTGGTTTTACAACCACTACCCATACTAGCACGGAAGTGGGACAATATCACTATGGAATTTTTCACTAGTCTCCCAAGAAATTCCAAATGAAACAATGCGATATAGGTTATAGTGAACCGTCTCACCAAGACTGACCATTTTATATCTATTCATGAAGATTTTCCTCTTGATTAACTTTCCAGGATTTATTTGAAGAAGTGGTAAGGCGGCAAGGAGTTCTATATTATATAATATATGGTCATGATGCAAGGTTCACATCAAAATTATGGAGAATTTTTCAACATGCTATGTGTACTGAATTGAATTTCATTATGGCCTATCACCCCCAACTGATGGAAAATCTAAAAGGTCTTTTCAAACACTTGATTACATGATGAGAACATGCTGAATGGAATTTAAATGTGGATGTGATCAACATATCCCATTAGTTGAGTTCTCATACAACAATAGTTTCCACTCAGGCATTCAAATATCGCCCTATGAAGCTCTATATGGGAAGTGATGTAAATCTCATACTTGTTGGGATGAAGCTGGTGAGAGAATGCTTCTTGGCCATGATCTTATGCAAGAGATGACTGAAAAGGTTCATGCCATCCAGCAACACATTAAGGCTACTCAGACTCAGCAAAAGATCCATGCCAACAATCGTTGAAGGGATTCTGAGTTTTATATTAGTGACAAAGTATTTATTCTAATCTCACCTTGGAAGAGATTCATGAGGTTTGGGAACAAAGGGAAGCTCATCCCTAGGTATACTGGCCACTATAAAATCCTTGATCACGTAGGAGTAATGGCCTATCATCTTGAACTTCCTCCAAATATAGCATAATTTCATGATGTTTTCCACATAACCCTCTTGAGGAAGTACATACCTGACCCTTCACATGCACTAAATCCAAAGGTGGTACAACAGGAACATGGCCTCTCTTATAAGGAGAATTCGATAGAGATCTTGGATCATAGAGACGAGGTTCTATGCAACAAGACTACCCACCTTGTTAAAGTGTGGTGGAGGAACCAAAAATATAATGAAGCCATGTGGGAACCAAAGGAGTTTATGTGCCAGAAGTACCCACACCTTTTCTCTTATGAGGGTACGAGTTGAAATTTAAGGGATGAAATTTCTTAAGGGGGAATGACTTTAATGACTTGAAATTTTGAATAATATCTTGTTTCTTGAAAATGTATGTCTTACTATGTCAAATATATAAGTATAAATGAAATGTGACCTTTGGTTTTTGACTATTATATTACCATTGGTCAATATGACTATTGGAAACAATAATAATTTTTAATGTTATACTTTTTGTTTATAATATAAATAATAATGGATTGTTGGTTCAAAAAAAAGAGTCGATGGATTCATCCAGTTGTCTCGAGCTGTACGAAGCCTATATTTCAGAGCTTGTGAAGGAGGTAGCATCACTAGGATTTGCTCTAGACCATGTCCAATTTGAGCTTTAACATGTTAATCTTGAACTTAATCTCCTTCGAGAGAAGTTCAAGATGATAGAAATCACCACTTGGGTAATATTGTCCAAGCCTCCCCAAGATTCTATCTCATTTCACACCTTACTCTTAGGTCCTATGTAAGTGTTATAAGGGGATATCTAACAAGGCCTTAGTTACTTTGTGTAATCCTTTTGCATAAATAAAATTTTTATTTCTCCTTATGGTAAATTTTTTGAATTTCAAATATCAAAATAAATTTAGAATGAATTTTTAGAAGTTTCACATTATTGATGAATATTGGAAAAAAGGTATTTCAAAATATTTTTTATACTTTAAATAATTAATAATGTGAAATTATTTTGAAAAAATAAAAATATAAAGTTGTGATCAGTATAAAATTTAGAGTCTGATAAGATCAACTTATTTTTTGATTAATAGTAAATTATGAATAGTAATATTGCTTTTACGAATAGTAATGTGACCAATGTAATAGTAACTTCACTTAATAAATTATAAATATACTTTAGGCATCATGAATGGTAATGTGATATAATAGCATAAGTAACTAACTGTTTCGGAAATTATTAGTTAAGTATTAGTATTTTTTCGGGTAAATAATAATTTTACATAAAAATTAAATATCTCATATTTAGAAAATTATTTTCATAAAATGGAGTTCAATTTTTAATACAGAACATCAATATTAAGTTAGGGTGAATTTATGAGGTTTTTATAAAATGTTTTATTTTTCAGTGAATAGTAAAAAAATAGTTTTGAGTTTTAGTGTGTTTTAATGGAATCATTAATGATGTAATCATAATGTAATAATTCTGTTCGAATCTTGATGAATAAAATATGTTAATAGGTGTCCCAAGTGGCCAATACCATGTGCAATCCCACGGTTTTCATATACCACTAACGAGGTGTCCCTTGGAAATTAATAAAATATTCCCACACTTTTTCTATTAATACCAACCCATTCCTTCATTACATTCATTCCAAATTCCTCCTCAAAGAATATCTGGTCATTTTAACTCCCAAGGAGTCCTCCCAAGGTTTCCTCAAGCTCCCCAAGGTCCCAATATTCTAGTTTTTAAGTTACTCTTCAAGGTAAGGGAACCTTTCACCCTCCTATTTTAGTCAAGACTTCTTTATGTTATATCTTCTAGTTTCCATTTTATTATATTGGGGTATGTTCTTATATATAATTATTAGTGTAAATTTTATTTACAAATTATGAGATACCCTTTACACTCTCATAAACAGATTTTCTGAATTTTAAGCGATGGCGTTACGGTGCCAAATTTTCATAAGGGAATTCTCAACTTATCTTTTTGCCATTCTAGTTCTCTTTTATGTGGTATAACATTCATGTTTCCATACCATGTTCTTATTTATATTTCATTCTATCCCTATAATATATTATAATTCATTTATGGATGTTAGAAACTTTCCCTCTCTCTTTATAATGTTTTCTAAAACCATGTTTTATAGCCCTTATGCTGTAGAATTTTCATCTCAAAATCTCTCTATTTATTTTCATAAATTATCTTATTTTATTTATGTGAATACCCAAACCTATTTCATTTACAAGGGTATTCATAAATACATAAAAATGATATATTTTAGTCTGGAATTGACATACATAAAACCCTCATTCCCTTTCTATAGTTTATAAATGACACAATGATCTTATTTTTAAGCATTTTTTAAAAGGTCGCGATTTTCATATGAAACCCATTTCTTTTATTCTCTTTGGGTTATTTGTTAAATGTTTTATTATGAACTATGGGGAACACATGAAAATAATGAAAGATTAAGGGTGAACCCTTATAGCGCTCCCATGTATTGGGTAAAGAAATTAATCTCTAGAGATGAAAAGTTTTATGTTACCATGGTGATTAACCTTGGTAATTTTTATGACACCTTGGGGATAGAACTTGGTGATATGCTTATGAATATCTAAATTAAATGTTTTTGACACATTTTCAAGTTACGATTCAAGTTATTATTATTGTGATATATCTATTTATCATGCCTGTATGATTTTCTTCATTTTCTTATTGATATCACTCAAGTTCACATGTAAACTATTTCACTTGTTTTCTTTACTAGGCCTTCTTCTCATCCTTTCCTTTAATGTATGTATCCTGGTTATGAGATGCAGTAATTATATATAGGATGAACTTTTAAAGAAGTCTTTCAAGGGGATTAAAATAATGTTATATGTTTTCATGTATTATGTACCTTTTTTAAGACACTAGACTTTAAAGATCCTCTGTTTGTAAAATGAAATGAAAAATTGTGTAATAAAAAGGCAGGATTCCATACACAAATAATCCTAGGTAATTATTTCCTAAAGAAAGTAAATACCCTCATTAATTTCCATGAAGTAACACTCACAATGTATCTTATAGATAACATAATTCACTTCAACATTCTTTACATAATGAATAATCCATTGAAAAATAATTCAAATTATGAAAACTTCCATAAAGAAGGTACATAACCAATTAAAGATTCAGGTATGCATTATGACTTCTTAGAAATAAAAGAGATTTTTTCATTATAAATTTACAATACCAAAAGACCCAAAAATCTTGATATCATTTTTAAGAAAAGGTAAATTCGAATTTTTCAATGATTTATTAAAATAAGATGACATGATACAGGATATTCAAGTCGTAGAAGTAGGAAACCTCAATTGAATATAATCTATTGAAAACCCCCCATGTATAGAGTTAAATACATTTATAAGTGATTTTAAGTATGATTAACTTATATAAATATAGAAATTACTCGTTGTCATTGAAAATAACCTATCCTATTCCCAATAAAAAACTATGATTGAAATTCTCAAAAGAAATGTACAATCTATAGGAAAAAGTTTAGGTGATATACCCAGAATCAATCCCAAAGTCTTCTCTCATAGAATTTTTTTAGAAAGTTATTCTTGACCTATTAAACATCCTCAAAGAAGACTTATTCCCAATATTATGGAATTTTTTAAGAAATAGATAGTGAAATTTCTATCCGCATATATCATTTCCCCAATCTCTGATTTCCATTGGGTTATCCCCATTTATGTAGTCCAAAAGAAAAATAGTTCACCAAATATTAAAAATGAAATATATGAACTAATACCCATAAGAGTTCAAAATAGTTTGAGGGTATGTATATATTATAGAAAATTAAATCATGTTACTAGAAAAGACTGCTTCCATATCTCATTTATTGATCAAATTCTAAAATGATTAGTTGGAAAATATCATTATTGTTTTTAGATGGTGTCTTAGGATACTTCTAGGTACCAATTCCACCAGAAGACCAAGAGAAGATGAACTTAACCTATCCTTTTTAAAATTTCACCTATAAGAGGATATTTTTTGGTCTATGAAACACCCTAGGTACATTTTAACAGTGTATGGTGAGTATTTTCTCAGATAATATTGAGGACTTCCTAGAGGTGTTTCTTAATGGTTTCACTGTTTTTGATAATTATTTCGATCATTATTTAGGGAATTTGGAAAAAGTTTTGAAAATTTGAATTGAGAAGAAATTATTATTTTAAAAATTGAAAAATTACATTTCATGGTCAGGAAATGAATGGAGTTAGGTCACATAATCTCATAGAAAGTAATTTAGGCAGATAAGTCAAAATTTTAAGTAAAAAAATCATTTCCATATCCAACTTGTCTTAATAATGTTAGATCTTTTTTAGTCCATGTAGGTTTCTAATGAATATTTATCAGATATTTCCATAATATTTATCTTCCTATTTAAATATTACTATTAAAATAAGATGAGTTTAATGTTGATAATGAGTTCAGGAAATCTTTCGATGAGTTGAAACAATGGTTGATTACACAACCAATAATGCAACTACCGAACTGGGACCATCCTTTTGAGCTTCTATGTGACACATCAAATAAAACGTTGTAAGATACACTTTAAAAAGGGTTAATAACAAGCCTCAAGTCATTGAATATGCATAAAGGACATTGGATTCCATGTAGATAAACTAAATGACTACAGAAAAGGAGTTCATTGCACTAATATTTGTTCTAGATAAATTCATATCATATTTACTTGTAACTAAAGTTTTTGTTTTCTCCAATTATGAAGCTCTTAGGTATCTAATAAATAAATATGATACTAATTTCTTACTGTTAAGATATATGTTTTTTTATAGGAGTTTCACCTAGAGATCAAGGATAAAAATGGAATCAAAAATCAAGTGGTTGATCATCTGATTAGACTACCCAACAATAATGAAACAGATATTCCAAACCAAAATCCACTCAATGATGAGTTTCCTGGAGAACATCTCTACATCATCAATGGTAAAGTACCATGGTATGATGACATTGTCAATTATGTGGTCACATATCAGGTACCCTCTCTTTTAAACTCTTATCTGCAGTAAAAACATAAACCTAACTCTAAGTTTTATATTTGGGTTGAAATATTCCTATGCAAAATATACATTGATAAATTAATTAGAATATACCGACCTAGAAATATAATTGAATCAATATTTTAATTTTTCCATACTTTAGCTTGTGGAGGCCATTTTGGATCCCATGGATAGCTAGGGAAGTCCTATAATCTGGAATTTATTAGACCATGCTATTTAAAGATACACATAAATTTTGTAAGAAATGTGAAAAATGCCAATTTTATAGAAATGTATAAAAAATACAAGAAATCCCCCAAAGTCCAATCACCTTCTGTGAAATTTTTGAAGTGTGGGTTATAGAATTCATGGGAACATTCCCAGTGTAATTTGGATATTCTTATATTTTTTTAGCTGTGGATTATGTATTAAAATGGATAGAATAAAAATCCAATAGAACTGATGATGATAAAGTTGTCTTTGATTTTTTAGGACTATTATATTATAGAGGTTTGGAGTACCACAAGCCATCATCAACAAATAATGGAACCACTTATAAAATTGGAAAATCGAGGCATTACTGAAACAATATGGGGAACACCATAAAACATCAACCCCATATCATCCATAGAAAAATAGAAAAGAATAAGTTTCCAATAGATAAATCAAGGGAATTATAGAAAGGATAATAAAGCCCAATTGGAAATACTAGGGATAAATATTTTATGATACCCTATGGGATTATAGGGATTCTTATAAGATTCCTATAAGAATGAGCCCCTATAGATTGATTTTTGGGAAGAACTGACACCTCCTGGTGGAATTGGAACACAAAGCCTAACGGACCATGAGATATATGAATATGGACCTTAAAAGAGCTAGGAAATAAAGAAGATTACAACTACAAGATCTTGTAGAAGTAAGATGAGTATATTTTGAAAATTATAAGATTTAGAAAGAAATAACAATGATTTACCATGACAATATGATCCAAACAAGAACTTTTAACTTTGGAGATCAAGTTCTTTTATATAACTTTATACTTAAACTGATGTCAGGTAAACTTCTTTTCATATGGAAATGACTTTTTAATACTATTAATGTATACCATTTTTTGTGAATATTGTAAGGGAAGTATGAGGGAAACCATTCAATATAAATGGGAAGAGGATGAAGAAATACCATGGGACCATACCTCAAGAACCAGTAGAGTAGATTACAGTCCTTCAACCTAATTACCACTGATGACCCACCAAGTTTTACCTTTCCCTTACATTTGATTAAATTTAGTAGTTTCATTTTAAATCTAATTAAATTAACAAAATAATTTAATTCATATAAGACAATTCTTCAATTAAGTACAAGGGATGAAATCTCATAGTCTATAAATTTTTTCATTATTTTTCATTTTTGAGTTGGGCCAATGACATTAAACAAATGTTGTTTTGGGAGGAAAAAAACATTTTTTTCATTAGTCCACTCTTCCCCTAAATATTATTTTAGCATGATTTAATAGGCCTATACTATCATTTGTTTTTATTAATAATTTTTTGGTCTATAAATGAAGTTGACCCAAGAATGGGGAAACTGAATAGAAAACACATCATGAAAGTTTTCCAAAAAAATTGAAGGAACATGACCTATACAACAAACTGAATCATTATTTTTAAAGGGAGTTTTATTTTACAATCATTATAATTTGAATTCCATTTATTTTCATTTGAAAATATTTTCTTGAACTTTCAAAAAAAATTCATGCCCACAATTATCTTTCTTGTTTTACTTGACTGATCTAGGAGACATGAATTTCTTAAGAATCCCATGATTCCATGTTTTAAATTTTTATGTTAATGATATCGGATGAAAAAAATGGTTAATTGTCTAATTATAGTAAATCATAGATATTGAATTAATGACTAATGATTTTATGTAATTAGTTTATTCGGGTAAATAAAACTTACCTACCATTTTCAAACATTAAGTTTATGAAATTTATTTGGATTGAATTGTTATTGTTATTATATGCTATAAGTGATTGTCACAAATTACATGTTTTATTCACAATAGGATTTATAGAACAAATAATTCCAATTTATATCTTGATTATATTTCTTGAGTGGTATTGGGGAATGACACAAGCTAGAACATTCATTGGAACTTGTTGAAGCTATAACTGTGAAAGCCCCAGATTTAAAATGATTGAGGAAATTTTAATTTCTAATACCTTATCCTTGGACCCACCATGAAATTAATCTTTGTGTAGACTGTAGAAGCCATGAATGACCTCATAAAAATGAGCCACATTATAAGACATTTTTATCCATTCCAACCCTGCTTTATTTATATTCCATGATATTTTAATGTCTAAGTGTGGGGTCGGGGAAGTATTGGCTGAAGATATGTATTAAGTTATATAAAAAAAGTGTGGGGATTATATTTTGGGAATTAAAAAGGTATCATGTTTCATCTATTGTACTTTTTATTTTCCCTTGTATAAAAAAATAAATAAAAAAGAATATGGGTTATGTTTTATAAAAAATAAAAATCACGATTACTAGAATGATGATATATCAATCGTATGCAGTTAGGTAGTTGATGTGATATTTTTTCTTAGAATAATTTTCAAAAAAGGAAAAGCAACATAAAAAGAGATAAAAAAATAAAATAAATTCAAGAATGTAAAATTAATTCATTATACATACATTGATCATGACCAAACTCTGTGTTTTGGGATAGGGAGTTTTCATTTCACAAAGGATATTTTCATTGAACATTACTTTTTATATCATTTAGTATGATTTAGAGATAACCCTACTTTTGAGACTTAATATTTTGAACTTCAATATTACCAACCTTAATCCTTATATTCATCAAGACCTTTATTGAAAGTCCCTCGTGATTTCATGTGAATTTTGTCTTTATATAGTGGAGAATGTAGTTCCTTTGCAAGCCTATAGAAAATTAGCATGTACTCATGATAAGAGAATAAATATACTCAAATTTGTATCATGAGTGATGATATAAAAGAATCTATTATGAGGTAAACCATGACTTGGATTGTGCAATAATAATGAATTGTGATATATAAATGAATGAGAGGTAAATATTGACCAGTTCTTGATGGGAAAAAGTAAAATACTTGGGTTGATTTGTTTGTTTTAATAGTGTGAAGTTGAAATGACATTTAATGTGAATCTTGAGAGGTTTACCCCCATTTATAATCATTTGATTTAATTTATTGAGAATTTGAAAATTGATAACATGATGTTCCTCTTTTGTTTATATTAATATTACATGCTAGAGGATAAGAAATTTTTAAGTGTGTTAGAATTGATAGAGAAATATTTTACATGTTTATTTTATTATGAAACATATTATTTATTCAATTTAAATGATTAATCTTGCTATTATTTAATTATTTTTATCTTTTGTGGAAGGATACAAAGTTTGATTAAAAATAAAGAAAATGGAGATGAATTTGGAATGGCGGGAAACTGGATTTTTGAAGATATATTAAAGATATAATAAGGTCAAGGACCGAAAACATAGCTCAGAAATGAAGAACTAGACTAAACTGGGAGAAACTGACTAGAAATCAAAGTTAAACATTGTCATGATGTGTAACATAAAGAATTTCATAGTGTAAAAACAAGCCCTAAAAAGTCATTTCCTGTACATTACATGCCATGAATCCACAATTCAGGATGTTTAATATTTTGGAAATTAGAAGTTCACCCCAAACATCACGCATTGTGTAACACTTACAGAATGTGAAAATGAATGACAAACTCAAATTTTATAGCATCAATGAGAATTAAAGAGGAAGAAATATTTTTTGACAATGGAATGACCTGAGGTCCATTATTTCTCATTTATATAATTCGTAATTCTCTTCCATGACTATAAATAAGAGGATATAGATGGATTGAAAGGCATCGATTGAAGATGGAATCCCTGGATGACGGGCTCCTATATATTTATTTCTCTGCTTTTTGGTTATTGTATTTTCTTCATTATGTAATGTCTCCCCTATCATAAATTAACTAGACCTACCCATCCATGGAGGAGTGGTTACATTAAGTGATTGGGAAAGGGGGAGACTTATACAAATTATATGTTTGAGTTTTTGTATTTAGTGGAATAAAACCTTTTCTCTTTCTTCTGCCAGCTGGTTTTAAATTTTTATTCAGTTTTTAATTTTAAATGCATCTAGACAAGGGTTTGATTATTTTTATTTTTATTTCCTTGGTTGATGATCTATCTGTACATCAACACACTTCCTATATATTTTCTATAGAACTTATTAGGGTTGTGTGGTGAGAGTATGGTGATTGCTAACACCTATGAGGAATTTTTATGGGTACTTTTTTTTAATTCAGGAATAATAATTCACAATTGGAAATTTCCTTAATTTATCAAAATAACTTGTTGAAACACCACAAACATATGAAGGAGGGTAGACTGATTGAGACTTGATTAGGTATTCCCTTACAATCACTATTTTAACAAGGGGGAGAAATGAATCAATATAGGAATCTCTCTCTTACTATCCAACAAAAGTAAAATTGGTAAAAAATGGAAATAATTATAGAATGTCTGTAAATCCCCAACCATAGTTACCTAGAGTTGGTGCATTATTAAATAACATTGTAATGATCACAAGAGATCAAATCTCAAAAGACTGATTAGTTTAGTAGCCTTGGGAGTACTAGATACATACATAAGTTTTTCATTACATCATGAAATGAAAAAAGAAAAACAACATTGTGTCCCTTTGAACACACTCATATCTCTTAGCCTATTACTTCATGTTAATCATAATATACTTATTCGCATCCTTGGAAGAATAAAACATAGAATGGGGTGAGCTCAGATGCTCAGTAAGGATAACAATATAGAAGAAGCTATCATAAATAATCATAATCATTTAAGGTAATGTATAAGACTAAAACAAAAGCCTTTTAAACATAAAATTCAGCATAATATGGAAAAGATAAATCAAATATTTCAATTTCCTTATTCACATGGATATTCTACTAGTCTAATAATCACATGTAATATCAATAGCCGATTTCATAATGATGGAATGCATAATGTTGGACATCATAACCACAGAGTCAAGGCCTCGTGCCAAGTCCACAAATAAGATTTTTTCAAGGCCTTGTTCCAATACACTATTTTGTATCATGAGACCTACCGATGCATCAAGGAGCTATAGCGGGCTCCACCCGTCACTTACTAAGTCCAATGTA
Source organism: Viscum album (assembly GCA_963277665.1). Taxonomy (NCBI): domain Eukaryota; kingdom Viridiplantae; phylum Streptophyta; class Magnoliopsida; order Santalales; family Viscaceae; genus Viscum; species Viscum album. Next base: position 325,898,879 of record OY728132.1, read on the forward strand.
TTCCTCATATGAAAAGGTTGAAACATAATACAAAAAATCGTATTAAAACTGGCATACGAAATGTTAATACTTCAACCATAAACCATGAATGGTATAAAAATAAAAAATCCATATTCAAACATATCACAAAACCTTAAATATAATAAGAAATATTGTATCATAATAAATCAACTTCAAACAAGTGTAAAATCCATCAATGGATTTTGACATAGATGAAATCAGAACTATTTGAGAGAAATATCTCTTTCTATTTTTAAATAATTTAAAAGTAACATAATTATAAAAGATAAAATTTATTTTGAAGATATTATTATAAGCTTGTAAGGGAATATTTGAAGGTATTATAACAGCAGAAAATAGTCGCACATGCTGTATAAGTTTAAAAACATTCTTTCCTTGATTTTGTCAAAAAGGTTGTAAAGAACCTTGTTTATAAAATGACGAAAAGATTCATTTATAAACATTTTATAAAAAGTAAAACAAGGGCATAAATGACTTTAACCCATAGTATAGGAAATAGTAAAAATGTTTTGAAATACATTTTTAAGAAACACAGATTTGGATGATAAAGAGGTCCTAGTAGATACTCACATATAAACAACCTCGGATAATGAAGAGATTGTAGAATTAACCCTTACCTTGTAATTTTCCCTGATTGAGGGTATATTAACCTCCCATATAATAGTTAAATCATTATTATTAAATTATACAAGAACCACATACATATATATGATATCATATATGATCTTCTAATATTGCTTTGTAAATAATATTTCAGTAGTATCATTGTTTCGGGAGTTAACAGATTCTTTTTCCTTTATATGTTTTATTACATAAGACTTGTTTTTTATGGATAGGATGTATTTGATTCATATCTGTAATTATATTAAGTTTTTAAACATTATTTTTAATAATAAAATAGGAATTATTCTTGAATGATTACAATGGGGAATGGATCTCATCGCGTTCCTGGTGACTGTAATTCGTACGTACGCACAAGCGATAATATCATTATATTGATGGTGAAATCATGTGTAATTAGATGTTATATCATATATATAGAATCATTAAAATTTTATATTTATTATTTACATCAATTATACTAATTATTATACCCATCCAAATAATGAAGTGTTGAATAACAAACTACACCACGACATGGAGACTGTAAGCCGTACGTACGCACGTTTGGTGACATTGTCATTCATAGGATAGATAGAATAATGAATATGGTTGTACCATATTTATAATAACATAAAATTAAGTATAAGGTACTGGATTTATTATTTTGGTATGGAAACAAGAAAGAAATATGAAGTGGAAGAAGAAAAGAACTTTGAAAAAGGGGATGAAATTATTACCTATTCTTCGGGTTGTTCAATTTGATTTGATCAAACGTGCTCCTTAGATTAGATTATGATCCAGTTAATTCCAATAAGTTTATTTGAGGGCAGTTATGAGGATATTTTAGTAGGGTTTGTCTGGGAAAAATGGCTATGGAGGTATGATTTCGAGAGAAGGGGAAGTACCCTTTTATAAGAGAGGTGAGGGTCACTTTTTGAAAAGCTTGAAATATTATTTTATTATATAATCATATTCAGTTTATAATAGCTCAAAAATGACTTATTTTGAGGATAAGGTAGGTTTGGGTCTAAAACCTCTCAACCAATAAGTTTTAGACATGTTTTGGTCACCATATTAACCTTATCTTTTAGATTTAACTCTTAGTTAAATAGTTTAACTTTTACCATGTATTCTTGTATTATTATAATAAATGGTTAATAAACTTACTATAAAAAGTCAAGAGAACCCCAAGTGGTACATTATTGATATATATAACCTTATCTAAGTTCTTTTGATGAACAGTATGTTTTTAGGAATCTTATATCAATTAATAATATATTATTTGTTTTAAAAACTCATTTATGTCAATTTTGACACTATTTAGTATTTGGTTTTTGGGAAAGTCGAAACAACTTTATCACTTTAGAAAAAATTATTTAATCAACTCTAACATGTCATATTAACCTATAAAATTAAGGTAATACATAAAAAGTATCAATTTAATATTTTATTAATATTTATAATATCAATTATTTTAATCTTTCAATAATAAGGTAATTATTGAATCATCATTGTGTCCTAAATAAATTTAATTATTTATGGTCTTAAAATTATAAATAAAATACAATTATGTAGGAAATCGTTTTATATTTCTAATGATTATTATAGTCAAATTTTTCTTTTGTATAACCCTATATTAAAAATGGTTTAGTTATTAAACATTGAATTTAACACTTTTAACTCTTCTTTAAATAAAATAATAATGAATGTCCTAATCTAATCTAATTGGACCAAAAGAATCATATTTTATTCTCGAGGTTGATTTTGGTCGAAAAACACTTATCTAATAGAATTATTACACATGTTAGGGTCATTATAATATTATATTTACCCTATTTACTTTTAACCGTGGTAAATAAAATTCAAAAGTTACTATTCACTAAAAATTATTAACTTCCTATTGAACCAGATTTTACATACTAATTTCAATAATTTCTCTCAGATTTTTAAAATTCAATTCATATAAGTGGTAAAATTACATTTTATGAAAATTTGCAAATATGCCTAAAAGGTGGGTAAAAGATGTTAAAAGTTCAATAAAATTTTATATATCTAATCTTATTATAAAATGACTCCAATGAATTACATTGAACATATATAGGTATTATGTATCTATTTTGACCAAAATTAAATTTAAATAAAATAAATATTTATTTAAATAAAATGTTGGTTTTAAAGAATAATGCAATGTTTTTCACTATTCATCAAAAAATTGAACGTTTTGAGAAAAATACCAAAAATTAACCCCAAGAAAGTTTTGATATTCCAAATCCAAAAATGAAGTCCATTTTGAAAAATAAAATATATAAAATTTTAAAAAGTGGGTATTACTATTCATAACGGCTAGTTTGATTGGTCGTGGTGTCTTAGAACTCGAAGTTGCATACAACTCAAGCTATTGAATTATTCAAAGAGAAGGGTACCGTGGAATCTTGGGGTGTTACAATGACACTAGGTTCAGTTTAACCCACTATAATCACCATTTTTATCAAATGATTTAAAATAAATCAATTTAATCTTCTTTCTATTTTTGATTTCTCAAACAAATCAAAACTCGATTTTCTATAAATCAACAAAAAGTGACAAACCCAGTTTGTGTGCACTCCTCATTAGGTGACTACATAGGTCTAACCAAGTATACTTCACCTGGGTAATTAAAAATTGTTTTTCCACACCCTACGATAGGTGTGTTTCAATCATGGCGTCATTTTCAGGAAGTGTCACTTAAAAAAGTTGACATCAAATGACCCATAACTCAAAGGAACCATTAATTGAATTTGGCCATGAAATTGAATGAACGGTAAAACAATTATGAAAACTTTATTTTCAAATATAATTTTAAAAAATAACTATCATAGATTCAAGTGAAACTTTTAGTGTTCACTCTAAACCTGAAAAGATGGCTAGAAATCCAAACCAAACCCAACACTATTTGCACACACCTCAATTAGCTATTCTAAATAACTAAATCATTGCACCTACAACACCAAATGATTTCAAAATACATCTTAAAAATATTCTCGAGCTTCCAAAATTTCATCTTTTTGTAGGATAATACCCAAATAGAGATATCGAAGAATTAAATTTTGTCTTCTCAAGCTTCAGGGTGAGAGGAGCACTTGAAGACCAATTTCAGCAGAAGACATTCCCTTTATCACTTAAAGGATCAGATAAGGAATGGTTGTACAATCTATAACCATGGGATATCAATGATAGGTAAGATCTAAAAATATGATTCATTTATATATTATTCCCCAAATAGAGGATAAATTCCATCAAAAAAGAGATTTACAACATACGACAATCAACTAGAGAGACCCTCTATGTAGTATTGGGAGTGGTTCAAGAAGTTATGTTATAGCTACCCACATCAAGAAATAGTGTGTCACAAATTCCTTGTGTTCTTATACCATGTAATTATCAACAATAATTGAAATATGCTAGATACCTCATCAAGAAGATCCCTGATTAACAAGTAACTTATAGATGTTAGAGGTTTTATTGAGAAGACTGCGCAAAACTCACAACAATTAGAAATGAGAGATATGTTCACTAGGGGGATACATGAGGTCTAAAAATCTGATTCAAATGCTATGATTAAAACAAAAGTTTAAAAAATTAAAATTATATAATGAAAATTTGTTGTGGCCTAAGAAATTGGATAACAAGATTCATCATAGGTATGTGGTTTATGTTCTTCTTCCACTCATTATACTGATAAGTTTCTTGAGATAAAGGGAATAGAGAGATGTGTTGTCACGTTTCATCCACAAAAATTTGAGCATAATCATCCGTATCAACTCGAGGAACAATTAAGATATGGCCAGAATCAATCAAATCCCTAATATCAAAACCAATACCCACCAAATCCTTTTTTCTAGTGGTAGAAATATAATAAACTACCCCTTTCAATAATCCTTTCAACCACCATTCAAATAAAATCACTATGAGCTTCCTTTAACTACTGAACCATTAACTAAAGACCAATAACTACGACCCAAAGTTGTAGGATTATAAGATAAGGTAGGTAAGATAACAAACCAAATTATAACTAAGCTGGATGTTCTAAATAATAATCTAGGCAAGCTACCAGCACAAACAATTCCAATTCCCAAATAGAGTGTGAGTGTGATGAATAAAAAGATTCGCAAAGAGCTCCATCAACTTAAACATAGTAAAGATGATGATTTTGGGCTACCTTTTTAAGCTCAAACTATCCATCCAAAATAAGTGGACTAGAATAATGATGGAACTAGAACCAGGTTCAGGAAGGAATGGTTATAAACACCTTTACAAAAACAACAATGGAATAAAAAGGATATACAAGAACCATTCCCTTTTATATTAGTCGAATAAAATAAGTTTTAATAGGGTAGAATTTAGTATGAAATTAAAGAAACCTTCTAGAATATTGAGACCAAGATACCATTGATAGAGGCCATCAAAAAATCCCAAAATATGTAAAATTTCTTAAGGAATTGTGTACAAATAGAATGTTTCTAGATGGAAATGAGATAATCAACTTAGGAAGGGGAATATTAGCACTGATCACACCACCAATACCAAAAAAATTCAAGAACTATTAATATTCTATATTCCCTACACTATTTGATCTTTTAATTTTACTTATGAATTATGTGATCTGGGTGTGTCAATAAATGTTATGACACACATAGTATTTTCATATATATAGAGTAGATAATTAAAACATACATGAGTGGTGATACTGTTAAAAAATAGATCCACAGTTTTCATATCTTGAGACATAGAATATTTAATCATATAATTAAGAAGGATTATATTTCCAGAATACTTTTTTCCCTTACCATGGAAGAAGATAGAGCACCAGGTCACTCTCTCATCATCTCAAGGAAAAATTTCTTAAAGATAGAAAATATCATCATCAGTGTCCATAAAGGAACACCTAAAATGGATCTTGGAGATATCAAAACTCATGTAAAAATTCTTGATATAATGAATCATCCTTTAAAAAATCATTCAAATTATGAAAACTCCCATGAAGATGGTACAAAACTGATTGAAGATTTAGGTATGCTTCATGACTTCTTAGTACTATGAGATAATTTTTCATTTCAAAATTACAATACCCAAAAAACATAAAATTAAAATCTCATGTTAGATAAAGATGAAAATGATGACTTTTTCAATGATTAAAAAAGAGAAGATAACATAATACAAGATATTAAAGCCTTAGAAGTAGGAAACCTCAATTCAATATCATCCCACGAACGACCACCAAGTATAGTGTTAATGTAATTGCCAAGTGATTTGATGTCTAATTACCTTATGGAAGGATATGAATTACTTGTGATAATTTCTAATAACCTATCCCATTCCGAAAAAATTTTTATTGAACTTCTCAAAATAAATGTCCAAGAAATTGGATGGAGTTTATGTGATATACCCAGAATCAATCCCAAAGTCTGTTCACATATAATATTTTTAGAAAGTGATTCTCAAACTATTTGAAAAACTCAATGAAGAATTAATTCCACCATCATGGTGGTCATTAATAAATAGATATATAAATTTATAAGAGCAGACATAATTTACCAAATCTATGATTCCAATTGGTTATCCACATTCATGTAGTCCTAAATAAAACCAGTCTGACCACTGTTAAAAATGAAAGAAATGAACTGATACCTATGAGAGTTCAAAATAGTTAGAGGATCTGTATATATTGTATAAATATAAATCAAGTTACCTTAAAAGACCACTTACCTATCCCATTAATTGATCAAATTCAATAAAGATTAGCTAGAATATATCATTATTGTTTTTTAGATGGTTTCTCAGGATACTTCCAGGTACGAATTTCACTATAAGACCAGGATAAGATGAACTTCACCAATCGTTTTGAAAATTTTTAATACAAGACAATGTTTTTTGGGCTATAAAAAACCCTAGGTACATTTCAATGGTGTATGGTGAGTATTTTTTTTTATATCACATTAAGGACTACCTAGAGGTGTTTCTCGATGATTTCACTATTTTCATTAATTCTTTTGATTATTACTTAGGGAATTAAGAAAAAAATTTAAAATTATACATTGAGAAAAATCCTTTTTAAAACATTTAAAAATTACATTTCATGGTTGAAAAATAAATGGTGTTGGGATACATAATCATAGAGAAAATAATTTAGATAGATAAGTCAAAATTTTAAGTAATAAACTCTTTTCCATATCTAACGTTTCTTATGCATGTTAGATCATTTTTAGGCCATACAGGTTCCTAATAATGATTTATTAAAGATTTCAATATTATTTATCTCCAACTTTAAAGAGTAATTTTAAAATAGGATGAGTTTAATTTTGATAATGAGTGTAAGAAATTTTTTGACGAGTTAAAACAACAGTTTAGTACACCACCAATAATGAAACCACCAAACTGGGATCATCATTTTGAGCTGCTCTACGAGGCATCAAATCAAGTTCTGTGAGTCGTACTCTCACAAAGGATTAATAAAAATAAACAAGTCATATAATATTCATCAAGGACATTGGATTCTATGAATATCAACTACATGACTATAAACAAGAAGTTCCTTGAAGTCGAATTTGTTCTAGATAAATTCAGATCATATTTAATTGGAACTAAATTTATTGTTTTCTTTGATAATGTAGCTCTAAATTATCTAATAAATAAGTATTATGCTAATATGTGGTTGGTAATATGGATTCTTCTCTTATAAGATTTCCACATTGAGATCAAGGATAAAAATGTAACTGAAACTTAAGTGATTGATCATCTAATTCGACTACCCAATACTACTGAAGCAGATATTTCAAACCAAAATCCACTCAATTATGAGATTCCTAGAGAACACCTCTACATATTCAATGGTAAAGTTCCATGGTATTCCAACATTGTCAATTATTTGGTCACATATCAGGAACTCGCTCCTCTAAACTCTCATCGGTGGTAAAAATTTAAATATGAATCTAGGTTTTATATTTGGGATGACACATTTTTCTATAAAATATTCACCAAACAATTAATTAAAAACTCCTTCTAAGAAATAAAATTGAACAAGTATTTGATTTTTTTCATACATTATCTTGTGGAGGCCATTTTTTATCCCAAAGGACAGTTCAGAAAGTCTTAGAATCTTGAATTTATTGGCCCGTACTATTTAATGATGCACATTAATTTTATAAGAAATTTAAAAAATGCTAATTTTCTCAAAATGTGTCAAAAAAACAAGAAATTACTCAAAGGACAATCACCTCCTATGAAAACTTTAATGTTTGGGGTATAGAATTCATGAGACCATTCCTAGTGTAATTTGGATATTCTTATATTTTGTTAGTTGTGGATTATGTCTCAAAATGGGTGGAAGTGAAATCCAGTAGGACTAATGATGATAATGTTATCTATATTTTTGTGAGGGAAAACATATTTGATCAGTTTGGAGTACCACGAGCCATTATTTTAAAACAAGGGACCCACTTATATAATAGGAAAATGGAGGAATTACTTAAAAATTATGGGATGCACCATAAAACTTAAACCCCATATCATCCATAAAAAAATGAACAAGTAGAAGTTTCCAATAGATAAATCAAGGGAATTCTAGAAAAGATCGTAAAGCCTAATGGGAAATTCTAGACCCAAATTTTGGATGGTACCCTATAGACTTATAGGATCGCCTATAAGACACCCATAGGAATGAGACCCTATAGATTGATTTATGGTAATAGTTGTCACCTCCTAGTGTAATTGGAACAAAAATATTACTAGATCATGAGATATATGAATATGGACCATGATAGAGCTAGTAAAGAAAGGAGATAGCAACTACAAGAGCTAGAGTAAGTAGGGAGAGAATATTTTAAAAATTCAAAGATTTATAAAGAAAGAATAAGGATTTCCCATGATGATTTGATTCAACCAATAACTTTTAACTCTGGAGATTAAGTTCTTTTATAAAACTACAGACTTAAATTGATTCTAGGTAAATTTTATTCCAAAGGAAAAAATACCTTTTAATACTATTCATGAATACCCTTTTGGGGTTGTTCATATTTCAAAAGAAGGAGGAGGAAACCCATTCACTATAAATGGGTAGAGGCTGAAGAAATACTGTGAGACTGTACCTCAAGAACCAGTGGATAAGATTACACTACTTCACCCTGATTACCACTGATGTCCCACCAGGTTTTACCTTTCCCTTACATTTGATTAAATGCAGTAGTTCCATTTTAAATATAATTAAATGAATAATAAATTAAAATTTACTAAGAACACTAGATCAATTAAGTGAGGGAGAGAGACTCTTGTAGTATAGGAAATGTTTCAAAAAATTAACTTTTGAGTTCATCCATGATGTTAAAAAATGTTTATGGGAGGCAACACATATTTCTTTCCTTAGTCCACTATTACCCTCAGTATTATTTTAGTATGATTGAATATGTTTGAACTATCATTTGTTTTTATTCATAATTTTTAGGTCCATAATTGAAGTCGATGCAAGAATGGGGAAAATGAATAGAAAACAAGTCATGAAAGTGTTTCAGAACAAAACTAAAGGAATAGGATCCGTGAAACCAACTAAAGCATCATTGTTAAAGGGATTTTTCTTTTATAATAATTATATTTTTAATTCCCTATATTTTCATTTGAAAATACATTCTTGAATGTTCAAAGAAATTTACATGCCAACAATTAGATTTATATCTTTACTTGACTGATCTAGGGGACATGAATTTATTAGAAATCCCATGATTCTGTGTTTTAGATTTTTAAGTTAATGAGATTTAATGTATAAAATGGGGAATTGATTAATTTTAGTAAATCATGGGTATTCAATTAATGACTTATGTTTGGATGCAATTAGTTGATTCAGGTAAATGAAATATCCCTACCATTTCCACACTTTGAATTTCTAAAATTTAATTGGATGAATTTGTTATTGTAATTACATTCCATGAGTGATTATCCCAAATTAAATATTTCGTTACTGATATAATTTCTAGGCCAAATACTTTCTATTTATATCTTGAGAACTTTTCTTTAGTGATATTGGGGCATGTCACCTGCTAGAACATTCATTGGAACTTTTTGACATTATAACTGTGAAAAAACCACATTTAAAATGATTGAGGAAATTTTTATTGTTAATTCCTTATCCTTGTACCCACATTGCCATTAATACTTGTGTATCCTGTAGAATCATCGAATGAAATTTCATGTAATGATCTGCATTAAAATCCATTTTTATCCATTACTACCCTAATCAATTTATATTTCATGACATTTTAATGTTTAAATGTGGGGGTGGGAGAAGTCTTTCCAGAACAGATATATTAAGTTGTATGTAAAAAAATGTGTAGGGATTCTATTTTGAGTATTTCAAAGGTATCATGTTTCATCCATTATACTTATTATTTTCACTTATATAAAAAAAATGAAAAAATAAGATGGGACACATTTTAGAAAAAATCAAAAATCACCATTACCTGACAAACGATCTATCGATCATATGTGTTTAGGTGGTGGATGAAAGATTCGTTCTGAGAAAAATGTTCAAAATAAGAAAAAACACAAAAAAAGATAATAAAAAAATTCAAGGAGGTTCAATTATATAATTATACATATATTGATCATAACATTACTCCAGGTTTTAGGGTAACGATTTTTAATTTCATAGAGAATATTTTCATTGCATTTTAAATTTTATAACATGCAGCATGATTTAGAGATAACCTTCCTTTAGATCCTTAATATTTTGAACATCAATCCTACCAACCTTAATCCTCATATTAAATAGTAACATTATTGAAAAACCCTCATGATTACATGTGAATTCTTTCTTTACACGATGGAGAAAGTAGTTTCTTTACAAGCCTATGGAAAAAGAGCATGTACTCATGATAGAGCATAAATCTACTTGAATTATTTATCATGAGTGATGAGATAATAAAATCCATAATTAGGTAAATCATGACATGACATGCGTGCTAATAATGAATTCTGATATATAAATTAATAATAGAACAATATCGACTAGTTCATAATGGAAAAAACTAAAATACTTGGGTTGATTAGTTTTTTTGAAGAGTGTGAAGTTCAATTAATGTTTTATGCAAATAGTGAAAGGTTAAAACCCATAGAAAATCATTTGATTTAATTTATTGTGAATTTTAATATTTGTAACATGTTGTAATTCTTTTGTTTATGTTGATATTACATGCTTGACGACAAGAAGTTTCTAAGTGTGGGAGAACTGAAAAAACCCATACTTTACATTCTTATTTTTGTATAAAACATATTATTTATAAACTTTAAATGATTAATCATGGTGGGATTTAATTATTATTTTTTGGTAGGATATGGAGTTTGATAAAAAATAAAGAAAATGGAAATGAATTCATCATGCAATGATAGAAGATTTTTTAAGATATATTAAAGATGCAATAGAGTTAAGGACCAAATTAGGATCTCAAAAATGATGAACTAGACTAAACTGGGAGAAACTAGCTGGAAATCAACTTTACACATCATGTAAGAAATTCACGATATGTAACATGAAAGTTTGAATAGTATAAAAACAAGCCATAAAAAGGTCAGTCCCACACATGAAACGTTGTGAATCCAAAATTCAACACATGTAATATTTTGGAAATAAGAAGTTTGGCCCAAAAGTTACACATCATGTAACACTTACACAATGTAAAAATGATTGACAGACTCAAAAAATGTCACATCAATAATAATTAATGCGAAATATATCTTTTAGAGAACTAGATAGACCATGGTCTATTATTTCTCATTTATTAAATCCCAGAGGATCTTTCATGCCTATAAATAAGAGGATATGGGTGGATTGAAAGGGATCATTGGAGAGGGATGATTTGGATGACGAACTAATATAGATTTATCTATTTTCTTTTCTTTTCTTCATTCTGTAATTTATCCCCTCTCCCAAATCAACTCAACATCCCCATCCATGGGGGGTAGTTCCTTTGAGTGATCCGGAAAGGGGGAGGCTAAGGAAGCTGATATGTTTGAGTTTCTGCATTTAATGGAATAAAAGCTTTTCTATTTCTTCTACAAACTAGTTTCAATTGTTTATTCAGTTTTTAATTTCTAATGCATATGTACTAGGGATTGATACTCTTTATTTCAATTTCATTGGTCAACAATCCATATATCCCTTCCAATTATTATCTATTTTCTACATAACATATTAGGTTTTGGTGGTGAGTGTTCGACGATTTCTAGCACATGTGAGGAATTCTGAAGTGTATTGTTGTTAATTAGGGAATAAGAATTCTGAATTGGGAATTACCTTAATTTATCAAAAGAACCCATTACAACACCACACACAGATGAACGAGGGTAGACCGATTGATGCATGATTAGGAAAACCCTTACCATCACTATTTGGAAAAGGGGGAGAGATGAATCAATATAGGAATCTCTCTCTTACCTAACAATAGAAGTAAAATTGGTAAAAACCGGAAATGATGATATCATAGCACTAGGTTCATCCAAACCCGCTTTGATCACCATATTTCTCAATTGTTTTAAAATCAATCAATTTAAACTAATTTTTTGTTTTTAATTTCATAAACTAATCAAAAATCAACATTCAAGAAATGAACCAAAAGTTACAAACTTGTTTTGTGTGCACTTCTCTTTAGGAGACTACCTAGGGTTAACAAACTATACAGCACCTGAGAAGTTAAAAATTGTTTTTCCACTCTCCATGATAGGAATTACCCAATGTTCATATCGGTTTTTGTAAAATTTTTGTCAAAATATATCAATTGTTAAAGTGAATAATAATATATTTAAGAAACTAGAATGAATCAACTCTTTGGCTTAATCTCTCTCTAGTATACTTTTTTTGGATTCTGAAATTATTGTCAAATTTTAAGGGTTAATTGGAAACATATGATTTTTTGATGGCTCAACCCAAAAACAAGATTCTCTAGATGGCTCTTTAGAAATACACAAGCTAAACCAAAAACAAATAAAAAAAAGGATGACCCAAAATCAAAGAATAGATCTTCTGCTAGGGGTATTGATATGGTCTGCAGATCTAATCCTACCAGCAAATCTTTTAACACAAATGAAGGTGTTATTTTGGATAATAAGGCGGTAAGGGTTTTATTAGTGTTTTTTATTTTAGTGCTGATAAAACTTATCTTTATCTATGATTTTTGGAAAGTGATGATATAAACTATATAAAATAAATTTAAAAAATATTAAATGAATATATATTAAAAATAAATAAATTATAAAAAAATTAAAAATGAATTACATTATTTAAGAATAAATAATCATAAATGTATGAATATTATAAATGAGGGGAATTTAACAGCTAAAAATGAATAGACTTCAAATATATTAAAAAAATTGAATAGGTTTTATTAATTATATAAATTATTAAAAAATTAAAAATGTATACATATTAAAATAAATTTGAATTCATATTAAAAATATACATTAACAGTAAAGAACCTGAAATTTCAAGGAAATTCTTTTTTAAAATACTTTGGAATTTTACGAGTCTGTGGCTTCTAACGAAAATTGATTCTGAGGCCTGGTGTGCCCAGAATCAATTTTTGAAGTTTAGCTCAGGTACGTTCAGTAAACAAACAAGCGTGTTTTTCCATCTTTTGAACCGGTGCTTGGAATTAAAATCTGAGGGCATCGATAAATTCGCGACGCCGCTAATTGCTTAACGTGATCTTTACCGTAGTTGTGTTCACAATGAAGGAAAAGTTTTTTATTGGGGGTTTATTCAAGAAGTAAATAAAAAATTGTCGAAATAGTTTTTATTTCATAAGGTGGTTATTCCCTCCAATGGGTAGTTAAGGGGGGGGGGGTCCCATAGCCACTTAACTTCCCAAGTGTGGATGTTAGAGTGGTGGGGCCCACAGGAGACGCACCATTTAATTTCCTCTAATCTCATTAAGAACCCCTCATTAATTTGGAAAACCCCCTCATTTAATTGACAATGTGTTTAATTAAATGAGAATCTTCCCTCTCCCTTCTTTAATTAATTATCATCAAGATTAATTAAATGTGGTGACTTAATTCTAGGAGTTTCTTTGCGTGTGAAATTAACTAATAGGAGGAACCTATTATTTAATTTTGGGGAGAGCTTCGTTGGAGAAAAGAAGAATGGGGGAGAGCTCTTGAGCTTTGGAAGGACGCCGACCTCCGATGAAGAATGACGAAGAATGACGGTTCCTCAAAGAACGACGATGTGCCACCCATCCTCTTCTCTGAGACAAGAGAGGATACACCGCTTACTCCTCAGCGCACTCCGATGTCGCCTACGATTCATTTCTCTGTGATGTCGTCTACCGCGACGTCGTCTACCACGATACCGATGTCCATCATCAACTGTTGAAGTAGGGGAATTTTTATAAATTTCTTTATGTGATTTTATACCCTTTCCATGGAATGAAAATTGTTTGGTGATGTTTATAACCACTAACACGGTGGTTGTGGACTAATGAACAAGTCTGAACCCACCGCTGCTTTGTTCTTGATGTGCGGAATAATTGGCGATGCGAAGCGGGACCGAAATGGTGATTGGAGGCCTTAGCAGTGATGTACGGGTCCCGAGGTGACCGTCGGCACCGGCCGGCCACCCAGAGGCAGCGGTGCCCCAGCGCACAGTAGGTAAGAGCCCGCCGCGGCTGATGCCGCGCCGGTGAGGGACTGAATCCCGCGGCCCCGCAAGATCCAGGGGAGACGCCGTGTCGGGCGCCGCGTCTGCGTAACACAAAGGGGAGGGGGACTGTGTTCCCCCCTGCTCGGCTTGCTGGCCGATCCAGCGCACCCCCCAGCCAGGCCGGGGTGGGTCGCGCAGACTGGGCCGCGCTGCGCCCTCCCGGGCTGGACCCGGACCCGGGTCGGGTCGGACCGGGCCCCGACCACCCACTTTAGACCATTTTCGGTCATTTACCTATAACATGAGATATGGACCTCCGATCGATGCACCGTCAGTTTTGTAGGAATCCTTGGATCCAGACGGTCGTTTTGGTATATTACACTTGAGGTTTAGGCAATGTTTATGTATATGCGGGTTGGTTCGAACCCAAAACCAACAGGGCCCTTGGAGTGGAAACGCTTATATCTTAAGGATCAGACGTTCGATTGATGTGCCATAAATTGTGTTGGAATAATTTTTTTGGGACGGTTCATTTGAATTACTACACTTGAGGTTTCTAGGCAGTTGGGGTACAGTTAGGTTGGTGTTAGCTTAAAAACCAACCAGGCCCCTCGGACGGAAAAGCCAATAACTCTCAGACCGGGCGTCCATTTGATGCACCGTCTGTCGCGTTGGGTTTCTTTTGATGATATGGGACTTTGGGATACATCAAATCTAGACTTCTTGACAGTTGGTGTATCGACTCTCTTGCTCGAGGAGCGGACCCTCCCGGAATCGAGCATCCTGTGTACGGGAACCATAGAGCTGGCTGCGACTACGACGGTGAAGACTGTACTTGGATCCTCCATGGGTTTGGAAGTGAGGAAGGATGTAATTTGATCCTCCATGGGTTAGGTAGCGAGGAAGAATGTACATGGATCCTCCGTGGGATCGGTAGGGAGGATGACTGTACTTGGATCCTCCGTGGGTTCGTCAGTGAGGACGACTATACTTGGATCCTCAATGGGTTCAACAGCAAGGAAGACTGTACTTGGATCCTCCGTGAGTTCGGTAGTGAAGACAACTGTACTTTGATCCTCAGTGGGTTTAGATTCTAGGAAGAATGTACTCAGATCCTCCATGGGTTTGGTAGCGAGGACGACTGTACTTGGATCCCCCGTGGGTTCTGCAGCGATGATGACTGTACTGGGATGCTCTGTGGGTCCGACAGTGATGACTACTGTTCTTGTATCCTATGTGGGTCCGGCAGCATGACCTATGTACTTGTATCCTGAGTGGGTCTGGTAGAGTATCTAGTCTTGTATCCTATGTGGTTCTGACATCTTAGATGAATCAGTGGCTACATCTGATCATCTCTATCGCTATACGAAAGATGTATACCTGGGTGAGCTGAGTCTTGATTTTTAATCATTATCATCGATTTTATTGACTTTATTTCCTGTGTGGATTGGGTTGTGTTTTCCTGTGTGGACTGGGATGTGTTTTCCTGTGTGGAATGGGCTATTCTTGGGCTCGAAAGTTGGAGCCATTTTTTAATTGATGACTTAGGTATATGTATGGACATTTACCTAAGTAATGTCGGTTGATACTTCGTGATTGTATCTTCCTTTGTGGTTTATCCTTCGTGGATTCTGAGTGACCTTCGGGGGTCTCGGGGTCCCTACTAAGTATCGTATACTCACCCCTGCACGGGCTATGCTCGCACTACGTGGTGTTGGATGTAGACGACAGACAGCACTGACCGAGGTGGAGGCTTGTGGTGCTGGGCGGTACCCGGAGGTGGACCACTTGGTGGGACGTACACGGAGTGGATGGCCAGACCCGAGGAGATGAGGAGACAATATGTACCCACCCTTTAGGTGAGATTTACAGAGGACGACTCGGTGCTGCTGTTTTACTTACTACTATTGTACTTTCCATTAAGTTGTACTGTACTTTTAGGTGGGTTTGTATACTGGCCCATTTACTTTTTAGCACTTACCTTGTACCCAGTTTTACATAATGCTTACTTCACTTGCGTACTCTGTTGTGTTTTTGCTTTCTTCATAAAAAGGCAATTCCTTCCCTTTTATCGGGATTTATGCCTTTGGTGATAGTCGCCAGCCCCTGGCCTATGGAAGTCAGGATTGGGGTAGTAACGGCACGGGCCCCGAGGATGGGTTGTGAAAAAATTATTATCAGAGGAGTCGGTTCAACCATAGAACTCAGGACTCGGATCTTTCCTTTCTGTGAAGCAATAGCATTAAGAGTATTGAGTGTGGTTTTCAGTCTAGGGAGTCCAGTGTTGGTGCGGCGGCTGACGTATCCATACACCAGCACCTTGACCTTTGATTTCGGACTCAGTGCACGAAAACACTGATTGAGTGTGTGTTCCCCTTCAAAAGTTTTCTTTGTGATTAATTTGTGTCAGTTCACCAGGTATACTGTTGACCGTGGTGCACCTGTTCCTTTTCAGGATGGCCCCACGAAGGCAGCCAGCCAGGGTTCCTAGTTACGTGCGGGATGGTAGCCCACCGAGCGGCAAGGCCTCGGTGTAGGCCCCCATTGCAGCGGAGGCACCAGCAGTACCACTACCCACTGGGCCACCGATACCACCAGCCCTAGTAGTGGAGAGTGCACACCGCCTGAGTGCGTTTCACGAGTTTCAGCGATAGAGGCCACCCAGGTTCCACGGAGAGACGGACGCTCAAGAAGCCGAGGATTGGATGGAGTGGGACACCAGCTGACCTCATGATGATCCTTTTCGCGAGTCTCCTGCATGCAGCAGTAAATAGATGGGGGATCCTGATGCTCCAGGTGCATGATGAGGCATCTCTAACTTGGATGGACTTCGAGAGACTCTTTCACTAGGATTTTTTTCCAGCCACCCTCTGTGCGGTGTGCATCCAGGAGTTACTACAGCTGCGGCAGGGCAGCATGACAGTAGCCCAGTACTCGGTGAGGTTTACCGACCTCCCACGCTACTCCACGGACATGGTACGTGACCCATTCTTCTGTGTAACGCCCCGACCCTAGATACCCAGAGTCGGTGCATTATTACATAATATTGGCATGATCACAAGAAAGATCAAATCTCGAAAGACCGATTGGTTTAGTAGCCTTGGAAACACTAGATATATTCATAAGTCTTACATTACATCATAAAATGAAAAACTACTACAACAACATATTTTCTCCATAATCCACACTCATATCCCAACATAATATCCCTGCAGGTCATTCATAATTTACTTCTTCACTTCCTGGGAAAAATAAAACATAGAAAAGGGGTGAGCTCAAATGCCCAGTAAGGATAACAATATAGCGGAAACATTCATAAATAAGAATAAACATTTAAGGCAATGTATAACTAAAACAAAAGCCTTTCAAACTTGAACTTTTAACATAGTATGGAATAAATAAAATGAAATAATTCCATTTACTTATTCACATGGATATTCTACTAGTCGAAAAATCACATGAAAAATCAATAACCACTTTCATAATGATGGAATGCATAATGTCAGACTATCATAACCACATAGCCAAGGCCTCGTGCCAACACTACAAATAAGATTTTGCCAAGGCCTTGTGCCAAGACACTAGTTTGTCTCATGAGACCTACCGATGCATTGAGGAGCTATAGCGGGCTCCACCCGTCACTTATTAATTCCAATGCATTCCTCATATGAACAGGTTTAAACATAACATAAACATTCGTATTAAAACTAGCATACGAAATGTCAATACTTTTACCACAAACCATGAATGGTATAAAAATAGCACATCCACAGTCAAACATAACTCATTCGATATAATATGGAAGATTTTATTGTATCACATTAACCTCAATCAAGAATAATGAAGGATGTTGAGATAGATGAAAATAATCATCAAAACTATTTGAGAAAAATATCCCCTTTTCTTGAAAACATTTAAAAGTCACACTATTTTTCAAGAAGCCATTTAAAAATAGATTTTTGAATCAAAGCGTCCCATACCACTTTGAAACTTTTAAAAGGAGTTCTAATTTTAAAACTTTAATGTCCATATAAATAAATCATTAAAACCATTTTTTAAAACATGGACATTAATGAGAAACATTTAGAAGAATAAGTCTTTAAAACATTTAAAAATGGTATTTTAGTTAGAGATTCTAACCAAAAGAGCGACACTTGAATAAAAATAATTAAGGTAATAAAAACTTTGTAATATCATGAGAATAAAGGGATTCATGATATACTATGTCAAAGTACATTATATACACCACATAAAAGTGATTTGGTGTATAACAACAAAGAAGTCTCAATGGAATTTAAATTGAGATGAAATCTCTCATAAAATCCGTATCCTTAGGTTAAGGATAAATGAACGAAATAATTATGTGTGAAAAATATAAATACACTCAATATGATTGGATATTTAGTGTAAATCAATCAGATGACATTCACACATATTCTTATAAAAACAACACCAATGACTTGGATATTTAACTCACCAAATGGAGATTGAGTTAAAATTACTCTTATCAAGTTCATACCGATCACTTGAGAATTTATCAATGGATTGATTATGTGTATCAAAAGTATATCCACAGAAAGGGGAGTGGAAAATATGACATAAGAAAATGAATAGTAATTCCACACATAATCTCGGAGTAAAATAATCAATGAAGTTTGCGTAAAGCCGAATAATTGGAAATTGAAATTTCAAATTCCCTTATCCATTTGGTAACTTATGAAACATGCACCCACGAAATAAGGATCATACAATGACGATGTAAATACCCATAAATTAAATTATATTACACAATGAATACAATCATGGGCAGTACACATACACCACATGCAATAAATAAGTGGTGAAAAATGGAATTCTCACAAAATTAAGAGTGAGATAAGAAACTCCTTACCACGTTAATCAACTGAGTAGTATGGCCAAAAGTTAATAACCACCAAATGATTTATGGAATAACATGAATATAAAGAGAATCATGATAATATATATCAAATGGCAATACACAATACACCACTTTCAATAATTTAGTGGCGAACAATGGAAATCTCACGGAATTGAAAGTGAGATAAGAAAATCCCTTACTTTGTACTTTTTCCTTGGTCGACGGTAGGTTAACCTCCTGTATAATGGTGAAATAATTGTTATTGAATTATACAATAATCATATATATTAATATGATATCATATATGATCTTTTAACATTGATTTGTTAATAATATCTTAGAATTATCGTCATTTCGGGTGTTAACTTACTCGTTTTCTTTTATATGTTTTGTTACATAAGCCATGTTTCTTGTATCTTATTCATACCCAGAATGATATCAAGTCCTTAAACATCATTTTTAAATCATCAAATTATAATTATACTTGAATGGATATGATGGAGAATGAATCTCATCGCGTTCGTGGAGACGGTAGTCCGTACGTACGCACGAGCGACAATATCATTCTTTTGATATTAAAATAATATATAAATGGATGTTATATCATATATACAGAATCATTAACATGTTATATTTATTATTTACATGAGTTACACATCATTATTATACCCATCCAAATAATAATATATTGAATAACAATTACACCACGACGTGGAGACGGTAAGCCGTACGTACGCACGTATGGTGACATGTTATTCAAAGGGTGGATAGAATACTGAATATGGTTGTACCATATTTATAATAACATCACAGTATATGTGAGATACTGGAGTTATTATTTTAGAATGGTAAGAACAAAGAAAGAAGAAGTGGAAGAAGAAAGGAACTTGAAAAGGGGTGGTGAAAACATTACCTCTTCTTCGGGTTCTTCCTTTTGATTTGATCAAAAGGGCTCCTTAGGTTGGATTTCTGATCAAACTAATGCCTCTAGGTTGTAGTGAGGGAAGTTGGGAGAGTATTTGGGCAGAGTTTGGCCGAACCAAAAGGCTTTGAAGGTGTGAATAAATGAGAAGGAGGAGTGCCCTTTTATAAGAGGGGTGAGGGGCACCTTTGGAAAAGCTAGCAATATTAATTTATAATAAATTCATATTCGGTTTCTAATGGCTCCAAAGTTTATTATTCAAAGTTTAAGGTGAGGATAGGTCTAAAACCACTCAACCAATAGAATTTAGACAGTTTTGGGTACTTATATTAACCTTATCTTTAAGTATTAACCCTAAGTTAATTAGTTTCACTTTTACAATGTCTCTTTGTATTTTTATATAATATGGTTAATAAACTTACTATATACATACAAGAGACACCCAAGTGGTCCATTAATGATGATCCTATCATGATATGAGTCTCTTGGCCGAACCTTGGATTTTTAGGAATTTAATATCAGTTAATAATATAATATTTTTTTAAGAACTCTTTTATGTCAATTTTGACACTATTCAATAGTTGATTTTTGTGAAACTCATAACAGAATGATTACTTCTAACTAAGTTAATTAAATCAATCCTAATATTTCATAGTATCCTATAAAATTAGTTTAATTCAATACAATTCTCAAATTATATTTATTTAGGTATTTATAATATCAATTATTCTAATTTTTCACTATTATGGTAATTACTTCATCACCATTGTGTCATAAATATATTAACTTATGAAATATTTAAAAATTATAAATAAAATATCATTATGTATTAAATCGTTTTATCTTTCTAATGAATATTTATAGTCGAAAATACAACATATATAACCCTATGTAACAATTGTTTTTCTAAAAGATATATGCTTGTATCATTTTTGTATTCATTTTCACTTAATTAAAATAAAGTGTCCCTATCACCTACAAGTGGCTCCATGGGGTCCCCAAATCGACCCAAATATGCCTATGGTCGAACATGTATCAACCAATAAGGCTAGGACACGTTTTAGGGTAATTTAGTATTATTATAATACTATTTCTTTTAACCTTTATTTACCGGATTTACCCTTAACCATGGTAAATAAAATATTTACCGCAGTAATTATTCAAAATGTATAAAAATAAAAGTTACCTATTTACACAATTTGAATATCTTGATTCCAAATATGGAATCCATTTTTCCAAATTCAAAACACAGAAGTGACAGAAATTAATTTAAAATTAATTCCCGTTGTTAAAACAAAAAGTGTGTTTTTAAGAGATAATAACTATCAAAAGATTGGCACTTGTTTATGTCTGGTTTAAATGTGAAATTATGTTCAATGACCCACATTGTATTACATGGTAAAAATATATTCTAAATATACTTTAAAACCACTCAAATTCATAATTTATCACTATTAATTATTTTGATTAAAATAGTTGTTTTTAATTAAAATTTAGTAATATTCACTATTCATCAAAATATGAAAGTTATCCGAAAAGTACCAAAATTTCACCCTAGGAAAATTTTGATATTTCGAATCCAAAAATGAAGTCCATTTTGAGAGATAGAATTTATAAGATTTCAAAAATTAGGTATTACTATTCATAACGGCTAGTTTGATTGGTTGTGGTGTGTTAAAATCTCGAAGTTGCGTACAATGCACGCCATTGCATTATTCGAAGGGAAACGTACCGTGGAAGCTTGGGGTGTTACATTCTCCCCTCCTTCAATAAATTGCGTCCTCGCAATTTTTAAAATTGTTCTTTGGAATATAATGGAAAGTCCCACATCGGAAAAAGAGTCAATAAAATTATCACTTTAAAAGAAAGAAAGAGAGGTATAAAGGTCAACCAAGATAACCCATACTCGGATTCAATGTTGGAAAACATGGATATGGATGATAAACTAAGTGTCAAGTTCTGATGGAGAGGGATAGAAATCATGATCAGGAGAAAGTTAACAATAAGAAAACCACAAACTTGTGTTGGGGCAAACGGCCATTAGTCTCCTAGTAGGAAAGTAAACGGACAACTTTTTTTTGTTTTAAGTTACATTACAAAAGGACAAGGAATTCATTTATGATATTGACTAAGAAAATAAAGAGATATACTTACTTTTTAAGTAGAGTTTCATTATATAATAACTTTTTACCAGTAACTTATTTTTTTTGAAAAATGAGTATTCAAGAAGACTTGGTCACAATAAAAGAGCTAGAATAAACTTCTATAGAAATACATGATCCATGTAGGATAAACTATATATTTAACTTGTCTTTAGATATTAATCAAAACCAAAATGGTTAGTATAAGATCTGATGATCCCCCAAATGTATATTCCATTAGAGAAAAAAATACTAATCTTAATTTCTAAAATTAAACCAACAATACACCAAAGTTAAATAAATACCATTCAATAATAAATTTTCCTTAAAATCCTTCACTATAATCCAAACTAATATTGAAACCCAAAACTTATAAGAATGTAGTCTTCCATGTTAAATTGTATCTCCAAATAACATTATCTACTCTTAAAGTCACATACTTAAAAGAAATTAACACAATCACATATTCTTTATTATAGGTTAATCATTTCCATAAATAACCCAAATCACTATAGATCCACAATAAAAACATAGAAAAAAATCCACCATTACTCCTCAAATGAAATCCCATACTACTCTATTTTCCTTTGGCATATAGTGTTCTCAACAAAGCGAACAACTTCCAAAATAAAATTTATCACCTAATCACCAAATAATTTTCCTATACTAAGGGTATTCATTTGATAAGACATAATATCCCAAATCAAATTATTATTGATCAATAAAATTATTTAACTAAAAATAATAGTCACAATAACCAGGGACTTCACGTTGTCCAGTGGTAGGCGATAAATCCCAATCTCACTTTGGTTGTGGGTTCAATTCCCACATCTTTGTCCGACGCGACGGGTTGTCACACGGTCTACGTGTTGTCCTTTTTCAAAAACTATATTTTATAATATTACCAAAATGAGATAAATTCCTCAAAATAACATAATTTAACCACAAATGTTATATCATACCTTGCATTTTCATCCCAAATTATAATAACTTGTAATTGCTTCAAACCCAATGATCATATAAAACCAAATGGTTATTCATAACTATATCCACAAGAGAAAAGATAATTATTCCTCAAATATCATTCTCACATGGAAAACTACAGGGTTACAAATACAAGAGAAAATTATTCCAAAGTAAACCCATAAACAAGGAGAACTAACACTTTTTAGACATTTCTCCAACCATTTATTTCCACATAGCTTCTTCTTTGACCATGAAAATATACTATATAATAGGGCATTCACTCAGGTAATGGTCAGGTCCCCTACATTTACGACAAATGACTGTAAATGGACTCTTTGGACCATTTTTATCTTCTTCCATAGTACTCTTCAGTTTTCTTCAGCAATTCTTCACTTTATGTCCTTCCTTCCCGCACGTAAAGCATTTCTTTGTCCCATTGAGACACTTTCCTGGGTGTCTCCTTCCACATTTCCTGCATGATGGAAATTGAGGATTCCTTTCTCCATGGTCTCCACTGCTGGAGCTCTTATCATTCATCACCTTTCTCTTCTTTTTTGAGTCCGATAATTGGTTAATATATATATTTTTCATCATAATTTTGGAAAATTGATTTTCCATAAAGACGATATCTTTTACGCCTATCAAAATTCCATTTTTTTGCTCATTTCCACCACCGTTCCCACCTTGTACAACATTCTCAGAGTCACTATGACTTCCTTGGAATCCAGTCATCGACTAAAACCAAAAATCATTGTGTGAGTAACAGTAGTCATAAAATCATTTAGAGATTAACATGTCACCATATTCTTAATTTGAAACACATTAGGATTAACCAAGGTCATTTACTCTCATCTTATATATATAATACATTAAATCGGTTTGTAAAGAAAATGTAAATCATCCTAAGCATATCCCCCGGGAGTGTCGTAACCAAGAGTGCAGCAAGGCCCGTTGTTGTGCACCAGTTCCCGTTCGAGTCTAGCTCAAAGCGGTGTTTTCGGGTTTTACCCCTAGGTACATCTGTGCCAGAGCCGCCTCTACCTGCTCGTATCCAGACAGGGATGTATTGCTCGGAAAACTCACAAAATCTCTACAATACCAAAATTCTAGGAAGTTCTTCTATACTAATCCTAAAAGTTCATCTTAGGTCTACGTGCTCTAATTAGAGTTTATCTAAATCTAGCTTCCAAGGTTTGTACTAAACTTCCTATGATACCAACTGTAACGCCCCAACCCTAGATACCCAGAGTCGGTGCATTATTACATAATATTGGCATGATCACAAGAAAGATCAAATCTCGAAAGACCGATTGGTTTAGTAGCCTTGGAAACACTAGATATATTCATAAGTCTTACATTACATCATAAAATGAAAAACTACTAAAACAACATATTTTCTCCATAATCCACATTCATATCCCCACATAATATCCCTGCAGGTCATTCATAATTTACTTCTTCACTTCCTGGGAAAAATAAAACATAGAAAAGGGGTGAGCTCAAATGCCCAGTAAGGATAACAATATAGCGGAAACTTTCATAAATAAGAATAAACATTTAAGGCAATGTATAAATAAAACAAAAGCCTTTCAAACTTTAACTTTTAATATAGTATGGAATAAATAAAATGAAATAATGCCATTTACTTATTCACATGGATATTCTACTAGTCGAACAATCACATGCAAAATCAATAACCACTTTCATAATGATGGAATGCATAATGCCAGACTATCATAACCACATAGCCAAGGCCTCGTGCCAAGACTACAAATAAGATTTTTCCAAGGCCTTGTGCCAACACACTAGTTTGTCTCATGAGACCTACCAATGCATCGAGGAGCTATAGCGGGCTCCACCCGTCACTTATTAAGTCCAATGCATTCCTCATATGAACAGGTTTAAACATAACATAAACATTCGTATTAAAACTAGCATACGAAATGTCAATACTTTTACCACAAACCATGAATGGTATAAAAATAGCACATCCACAGTCAAACATAACTCATTCGATACAATATGGAAGATTTTATTGTATCACATTAACCTCAATCAAGAATAATGAAGGATGTTGAGATAGATGAAAATAATCATCAAAACTATTTGAGAGAAATATCCCCTTTTCTTGAAAACATTTTAAAGTCACACTATTTGTCAAGAAGCCATTTAAAAATAGATTTTTGAATCAAAGAGTCTCATACCACTTTGAAACTTTTAAAAGGAGTTTTAATTTTAAAACTTTAATGTCCATATAAATAAATCCTTAAACCCATTTTTTAAAACATGGACATTAATGAGAAAGATTTAGAAGAATAAGTCTTTAAAACATTTAAAAATGGTATTTTAGTAAGAGATTCTAACCAAAAGAGCGACACTTGAATACAAATAATTAAGGTAATAAAAACTTTTTAATATCATGAGAATAAATGGATTCATGATATATTATGTCAAAGTACATTATATACACCACATAAAAGTGATTTGGTGTATAACAACAAAGAAGTCTCAATGGAATTTAAATTGAGATGAAATCTCTCATAAAAGCTGTATCCTTAGGTTAAGGATAAATCAACGACATAATTATGTGTGAAAAATATAAATACACTCAATATGATTGGATATTTAGTGTAAATCAATCAGATGACATTCACACATATTCTTATAAAAACAACACCAATGACTTGGATATTTAACTCAACAAATGGAGATTGAGTTAAAATTACTCTTATCAAGTTCATACCGATCACTTGAGAATTTATCAATGGATTGATTATGTGTATCAAAAGTATATCCACAGAAAGGGGAGTGGAAAATATTACATAAGAAAATGAATACTAATTCCACACATAATCTCAGAGTAAAATAATCAATGAAGTTTGCGTAAAGCCGAATAATTGGAAATTCAAATTTAAAATTCCCTTATCCATTTGGTAACTTATGAAACATGCACCAATGAAATAAGGATCATAAAATGACGATGTAAATACCCATAAATTAAATTATATTACACAATGAATACAATCATGGGCAGTACACATACACCACATGCAATAAATAAGTGGTGAACAATGGAATTCTCACGAAATTAAGAGTGAGATAAGAAACTCCTTACCACATTAATCAACTGAGTCGTATGGTCAAAAGTTAATAACCACCAAATTATTTACATAATAACATGAATATAAAGAGAATCATGATAATATATATCAAATGTAAGTACACAATACACCACTTTCAATAATTTAGTGGCGAACAATGGAAATCTCACGGAATTGAAAGTGAGATAAGAAAATCCCTTACTTTGTACTTTTTCCTTGGTCGACGGTAGGTTAACCTCCTGTATAATGGTGAAATAATTGTTATTTAATTATAAAAGAATCATATATATTAATATGATATCATATATGATCTTTTAACATTGATTTGTTAATAATATCTTAGAATTATCGTCGTTTCGGGTGTTAACTTACTCATTTTATTTTATATGTTTTTTTCCATAATCCATGTTTGTTGTATCTTATTCATACCCAGAATGATATCAAGTCCTTAAACATAATTTTTAAATCATAAAATTATAATTATACTTGAATGGATATGATGGAGAATGAATCTCATCGCGTTCGTGGAGACGGTAGTCCGTACGTACGCACGAGCGACAATATCATTCTTTTGATATTAAAATAATATATAAATGGACGGTATATCATATATACAGAATCATTAACATGTTATATTTATTATTTACATGAGTTACACGTCATTATTATACCCATCCAAATAATAATATATTGAATAACAATTACACCACGACGTGGAGACGGTAAGCCGTACGTACGCACGTATGGTGACATGTTATTCAAAGGGTGGATAGAATACTGAATATGGTTGTACCATATTTATAATAACATCACAGTATATGTGATATACTGGAGTTATTATTTTAGAATGGTAAGAACAAAGAAAGAAGGAGTGGAAGAAGAAAGGAACTTGAAAAGTGGTGGTGAAAACATTACCTCTTCTTCGGGTTCTTCCTTTTGATTTGATCAAAAGGGCTCATTAGGTTGGATTTATGATCAAACTAAGGACTCTAGGTTGTAGTGAGTGAAGTTGGGAGAGTATTTGGGCAGAGTTTGGCCGAACCAAAAGGCTTTTAAGGTGTGAATAAATGAGAAGGAGGAGTGCCCTTTTATAAGAAGGGTGAGGGGAACCTTTGGAAAAGCTAGAAATATTAATTTATAATAAATTCATATTCAGTTTCTAATGGCTCCAAAGTTTATTATTCAAAGGTTAAGGTGGGGATAGGTCTAAAACCACTCAACCAATATAATTTAGACAGGTTTGGGTACTTATATTAACCTTATCTTTAATTATTAACCCTAAGTTAATTAGTTTCACTTTTACAATGTCTCTTTGTATTTTTATATAATATGGTTAATAAACTTACTATATACATCCAAGAGACCCCCAAGTGGTCCATTAATGATGAACCTATCATGATATAAGTCTCTTGGCCGAACCTTAGATTTTTAGGAATTTAATATCAATTAATAATATAATATTTTTTTAAGAACTCTTTTATGTCAATTTTGACACTATTCAATAGTTGATTTTTGTGAAACTCATAACAGAATGATTACTTCGAAATAAGTTAATTAAATCAATTATAATATGTCATAGTATCCTATAAAATTAGTTTAATTCAATAAAATTCTCAAATTATATTTATTTGGGTATTTATATTATCAATTATTCTAATTTTTCACTATTATGGTAATTACTTCATCACCATTGTGTCATAAATATATTAAATTATGTAATCTTTAAAAATTATAAATAAAATATCATTATGTATTAAATCGTTTTATCTTTCTAATGAATATTTATACTCGAAAATCCAACATATATAACCCTATGTAACAATTTTTTTGCTAAAAGATATATGCTTGTATCATTTTTGTATTCATTTTCACTTAATTAAAATAAAGTGTCCCTATCACCTACAAGTGGCTCCATGGGGTCCCCAAATCGACCCAAATATGCCTATGGTCGAACATGTATCAACCAATAAGGCTAGGACACGTTTTAGGGTAATTTATTATTATTATAATATTATTTCTTTTAACCTTTATTTACCGGATTTACCCTTAACCATGGTAAATAAAATATTTACCGCAGTAATTATTCAAAATGTCTAAAAATAAAAGTTAACTATTTACACAATTTGAACATCTTGATTCCAAATATGGAATCCATTTTTCCAAATTCAAAACACAGAAGTGACAGAAATTAATGTAAAATTAATTCCCGTTGTTAAAATAAAAAGCGTGTTTTTAAGAGATAATAACTATCAAAAGATTGGCACTTGTTTATGTCTGGTTTAAATGTGAAATTATGTTCAATGACCCACATTGTATTACATGGTAAAAATATATTCTAAATATACTTTAAAACCACTCAAATTCATAATTTATCACTATTAATTATTTTGATTAAAATAGTTGTTTTTAATTAAAATTTAGTAATTTTCACTATTCATCAAAATATGAAAGTTATCCGAAAAGTACCAAAATTTCACCCTAGGATAATTTCAATATTCCGAATCCAAAAATGAAGTCCATTTTGAGAGATAGAATTTATAAGATTTCAAAAATTAGGTATTACTATTCATAACGGCTAGTTTGATTGGTTGTGGTGTGTTAAAATCTCGAAGTTGCGTACAATGCACGCCATTGCATTATTCGAAGGGAAACGTACCGTGGAAGCTTGGGGTGTTACATTCTGGGCCCGGACCTTTGAGCAGGTACTGAGGCATGAGATCAGAGCCTCAAGTATCTCCCTCAACATCCCGACGCAAGCGGAGGTGCTGGAGAGAGCCCTTCTAGTGGAGTGTTTTCTCGTAGAGCAGTCACCAGCGGCGAGACCCTCCGTAGGACGACACATAGCGGAGTCTTTTGCAGCCGGAAGTATACATTTGAAGAAGAGGTCTAAGCGGACCAGGCTATCGGATGAGCGATCTCAGGATACAGGTTCAGTTGGGTTGGGCACACAGAACAGATCCATCCAAACAAGCTGCAGGCAGTGCTATGCATGTGGCGGGCAGGGTCACATGGCTCGAGACTGCCCAACCCACCCTGCAGATGAGCAACATGCGGTAGAGGGACATCCCAGGCAGAAGTTCGACCGTGGTGGTCCGCCAGGAGCAGGAAGACGTGGCAGAGGGGCTGGCCAAGCAGTAGGTGGTGGACGACGTTTCAAGGCCCTACCACCACCACCAGGAGGACCACCCCGACTGTAGGGAATGAATGGACAAGGGGAGATCTCAGCCTCTGGTAGCTAAGGCCTACGACCATAGAGCTCCGGGAGCAGACGGGCAGGAGTGGGACTAGCTCCAACCACAGATACCTTTGTTCATGATTCTTCTAGCTTTGTTAATGTCGTTGTTTGTGGATGCTATGTGTCTGGGTACTTTGAGCTGCATAAATAAAAGACACTTGTTCTTGTGACGTTTGCTTTCTTTCCCTTTTTATGTGGTTGATACTGAGAGGTTCCAGTTAAAACTGTTGACTTGACCCTCACTTTCGAGATTACTACTAGAGGAGACCTTGTGACCACACACTACTGCCAGCAGTGTGACTCGACCCTTGGAGGCGAGAGTAATGTTTGGATCTCTTGGTAGTAGCGTTGAGGACTTACGACATCGTCCCTGGCATGAAATAGTACCATTGATGTTAGGATTGACTATATTAGGCAAAGAACGTGTTTCATGCAGGGGATGAGATCAAATTTCTCTTTTCAGAAAAGGAGAAATCATAACAACTCTTTTGGGACATAAGTGAACATGGGTGTAATCGAGTTCTATACAATGGCCATTCACACCCATGGTTCGTTGAGCGAACGGTTTACAGTCTACTCTAATCTCAAAATTCTCAGGTGTGTCTTCTCATAGAAGGACCAAGACCTGAGACGATGTCGTT
Organism: Viscum album; assembly: GCA_963277665.1. Classification (NCBI taxonomy): domain Eukaryota; kingdom Viridiplantae; phylum Streptophyta; class Magnoliopsida; order Santalales; family Viscaceae; genus Viscum; species Viscum album. The sequence continues at coordinate 325,929,048 of OY728132.1, forward strand.
GACTTGAGTTCCACGTGGACTATGACTTGAGATAGTCTATACTCCTAGGAATGGGAACGTTGTAGCAGAGTTCATTTCACGATGCCCCACTTGTCAGCAAGTGAAGGTGGAGCACCAGGTACCCGCAGACCTGGTACAAAGAGGTCCCAGAATGGAAGTGGGATGGAGTATCTATGGATTTCGTTATGGGGCTTCCACGTATATCCATAGGACATGAAAATATCTGGTTGATCATAGACCGACTCATAAATTCGGCCCACTTCCTACTGATCAGAGAGAAAGGCTCAGTAGAAAGCTTGGGACGCCTCTATGTTCAGGGGATCGTACGACTTCATGGCGTGCCATCGTCTGTCATCTCCGATCGAAATGCTCGCTTTACTTCCAAGATTTGGAAAGGATTAAAGGAGGAATTTGGGACGTAACTACTCCTAAGCACTGCATTTCACCCACAGACAGATGGACAGACGGAGAGGACCATTCAGACACTCGAGGACATGCTCCGTGCATGTGTCACTGACTTTGGTTGTAGCCGGTAGGATCACGTATCCTTTGTGGAGTTTGCATACAAAAATAGCTACCACTCCACCATCAGGATGGCACCATACGAGGCACTGGACGACGGACCATGCAGATCACCTTTGTGCTGGACTGACCCAAGGGATTCAACACTCATAGAACGAGAGATAGTTCTGGCTACGACAGAGAAGGTTCAGATCATCCAGGAGTTGATGAGAACTGCACAGAGTAGACAAAAGTCCTATGCTGATAGGAGGCGGATACCACTGGAGTTCAAAGATGGCGACCACGTTTTCTTATGGTTCTCAACTCGGTGTGGATTACGGAGACTTGGCTAGGGTGGAAAGTTTTCTCCATACTTCATCGGACCATTCTAGGACCTCAGTAGGGTAGGTGAGGTGGCTTACCGCTTGGAAATTCCACCTCAACTACACTGGGTGCACGACTTCTTCCACGTATCTCAGTTGAGGAGATATGTGCACGACCCGACGCATATCATCGACCATGGGGAGCTGGACATCGATGACGGGGTGACATGTGCGGAGGTCCTCGTGGAGATCAAGGATCGACAGGAGCGGGTCCTACGTGGGCGGTCGATTCCTCTTGTGCGCATTCGTTGGCAGCACGTGAACCTCCAGGAGAGCACATAGGAGCGGGAGGCTCAGATGCATGCTCAGTACCCTCATTTATTTCCCTAGTTTATGATGTAGCTTTACGGGGATGTAAAGCCCTAAGGTGGGAGTAATGTAAAGACCCTAAAATTTCAAGGAATTTTTTTTAAAATACTTTGAAATTTTACGAGTCTGTGGCTTCTGATAGCACTTGATTCAGAGGCATGGTGTGCCCAGAATCAATTTCTGAAGTTTTTCTCAGGTACGTTCAGTGAACGAACAAGTGGGTTTTTCCATCTTTTGAACCAGTGCCCGGAATTAAAATCTGAGGGCACCGATGAATTCCAAACGCCGGTAATTGCTTAAAGTGATCCTTACCGTAGTTGTGTTCGTAATGAAGGAGAAAATTTTTATTGGGGGTTTATTCAAGAAGTAAATAACAAATTCTCGGAACAATTTGTATTTTATAAGGTGGTTATTCCGTCCCATGGGTAGCTAAGGGTGGGTCCCACAACCACTTAACTACCCAAGTGTGTATGTTAGAGATTTGGGGCCCACACAAGCCCCACCATTTAATTTATTATAATCTCATTAAGAACCCCTCATTAATTTGGAAAACCCCCCCATTTAAATGTTTAATTAAATGAGAACATTCCGTCTCCTTTATTTAATTAATTGTCTTCACGTTTAAATAAATGTGGTGATTTAATTCTGGGAGTTTCTTTGTGTGTGAAATTAAATAATAGGACGAAGCTATTATTTAATTTTTGGGAGAGCTTTATTGGTGAAAAGAATAACGGGGGAGAGCTCTTGAGCTTTGCAAGGATGCTGGCCTCTGACGAAGAACGCCGAAGAATGCTGGTTCCTCAAAGAACGAAGACGCGCCACCCATCCTCTTCTCTCTCACAAGAGAGGAGACGTCGCTTCCTCCTCGGCGCACTCTGACGTCGCCTACGATTCGTTTCCCCATGACACAGTCTACCGCGACGTCGTCTAATGCGACGCCAACGTCCAACGTCAACTGTTGAGGTAGGGGAATTTGTATAAATTTCTTTATGTGATTTTATACCCTTGGAATGGTGTGAAAATTGTTTGGTGATGTTTAGAACCACTAACACGGTGGGTGCGGACTAACGAACAAGTCCGAACCCACCGCTGCTTTGTTCTCGATGTGAGGAATAATTGGCAATGATGAAGCGGTACCGAAATGGAGATTGGAGGCCTTTGTAGTGATATATGGTTCCTAAGGCGACCTTAGGCGTAGATGGGAGCAAACTTGGACCACCATAATGGCTCCGGGGGCCCGCGGAAGTCTATGGAGGCGTGGGGCGCCGGCGCGGCAGCGTCGGTGGCTAGATACGGCGGCCCGCACCAACCGGCCGCCTGGAGGTAGCGGCGCCCCAGAACCCCACCGGGAGGAGCCCTCCATGGATGAAGCTGTGGCAGTGAGGGAATGGATCCCGTAGCCGCGCGAGATCCAAGGGAGACACGGCGTCGGGCACCGCGTCTGCGAAACACAAATTGGCGGACCACATTCCCCCTTGCTCTGCTCGCTGGCCGATCTAGCGCACCCCCCAGCTGGGCTGGGGCGGTTCACACGGATCAGGTCGGGCCGCGCCCAGCCGGGATGGACCCAGACACGGGTTGGATCAACCCAGTTTGGGCCGACCCATGGGGGGGTTGGCCCAGGTCGGACCGGGCCGAGACCCCCCACTTCAGACCATTTTCGATATTTTGCCCATAACATGAGCTACAGACCTCTGATCGACGCACCGTCTATTGCGTATAAATTCTTGGATCGAGATGGTCGTGTCAGTATATTACACTCGAGGTTTCGGAAAAGTTTGTGTACGGCCGGGTTGGTTCGAACCCGAATCCAACCGGGCCCTTGGAGCGGAAACAGTTATATCTTAAGGATCAGACATTCGATTGATGTGTCTTCAGTTGCATTGGAATCCTTTTGTTGAGACGGTTATTTTGTCTTACTCCACTTGAGGTTTGGAAGTAGTTGGAATGCGGTCGGGTTGGTTTTAGCTTAAAAACCAACCGGGCCCCTTGGACGGAAAAGCCAATAACTCTCAGACCAGGCATCTGTTTGATGCACCGTTTGTCGCGTTGGGATTTTTTTGACGAGACGAGACTTTGGGATACATCAACTATGGACTTAGTGACAGTTGATTTATTTAATCTCTTGCTCAAAGAGCGGACCCTCCCAGAATCGAACATGGTGTGTGCGGGAACTCTAGAACTGGCAGCGACTGCGACTATGACGACTGTAATTGGATCCTCCATGGGTTCGGCAGTGAGGAAGACTGTACTTGGATCCTCCATGGGTTCGGAAGTGAGGACGATTGTACTTGGAACCTCCATGGGTTCGTAAGCGAGGAAGAATGTACTTTGATCCTCCGTGGGTTCAGCAGCGAGGACGACTGTACTAGGATCCTCCGTGGGTTCGGTAGTGAGGACGACTGTACGTGGATCCTCCATGGGTTCAGTAGTGATGACGAATGTACTGGGATCCTCTGTGGGTCCGACAATGATGACTACTATTCTTGTATCCTACGTGGGTCTGGTAGCATGACCTCTGTACTTGTATCCTGAGTGGGTCCGACAGAGTAGCTAGTCTTGTATCCTATGTGGGTCCGAAAATTTAGATGAATCAGTGGCTACATCTGATCATCTCTATCGCTATACGAAAGATGTATACATGTGTGATCTGAGTCATGGTTTTCAATCATAATCATCGATGTGATTGACTCGCCTTCCTATGTGGATTGGGTTGTTTTTTCCTGTGTGGAATGGGTTGTGTTTTCCTATGTGGATTGGGCTGTTCTTGGGCTCGAGAGTTGGAGCCATTTGTAATTGATGGCTAAGTTATATGTATGGTTATATACCTAAGTAAAGTCGGTTGATACATCGTGATTGTATCTTCCTTTGTGGATTATCCTTCGTGGATTCTGAGAGACCTTCGGGGGTCTCGGGGTCCCTACTGAGTATCGTATACTCACCCCTGCATGGGCTATGCCCGAACTACGTTGTGTTGGATGCAGACGACGGACAACACTGACCGAGGTGGAGGCTTGTGGAGCTGGGCGGTACCCGGAGGTGGACCACTTGGGGAGACGTACACGGAGCGGACGGCCGAACCCGAGGAGCTGAGGAGACTATCTGTACCCACCCTTCAGGTTGGATTTCCGGAGGATGACTCTGTGTTGCTATTTTACTTACTGCTGTTGTACTTTCCTTTTAGTTGTATTGTACTTTCAGTAGGGTTTTATACTGGCCCATTTAATTTTCATCACTTACCAAGTACCAAGTTTTACTTATTGATTACTTCACTTGCGTACTCTGTTGTGTTTTTGTTTTCTTCATAAAAAGGCAATGTCTTCCCTTTTATCGGGATTTACGCCATTGGTGCTAGTCGCCAGCCCCTGGCCTATGGAAGGCAGGCTTGGGGTAGTCACGGCACGAGCCCCGAGGATGGGTCGTGACATTAACACCATATTAAAAAAATGTTAATGAATAGATATGTATAAAAAATATTAAAAATTAATAAATTACAAAAATATAAAATGAATAAATATTAAAAATGAATAAATGAAAAAGAAAAGTAAAATAAAATTAACAGTAATAGTAAATAAATAATACTAAATAATATTAAATGAATGAATGTTAAAAAAGAGTGATATTTAATAATTAAAAATTACTATATTGCAAAAATATTTAAAAAATGAATAAGTGTTATTAATTATATTTATTATTAAAACAATATAATCAATATATGTTAAAATAAAAATGAATATATATTAATTATATAAATTACAACAATACTAAAAACAGTAACTGTTAATGAAAAAAGATGTATAAATAAATATTAAAAATAGATAAAATTACAAAAATATTAAACAAATAAAAATTGAAAATGAATAATTTAAAAAAATATTAAAAAATAATTATGATTATTAATGAATAAATAATATAAAAAATGAATATATTTGAAAATTTATTAAAGAGTAATAAATAGTATATATTGAGTAAAAATATAAAAAATGAATAAAATTTACCAATTAAAAACATAGTATATATTAAATATATTATGTTAATAAATAAAATTTTAAAATTAATATTAAAAACTGAATAAGTTATAGAAATATTGTGTGTAAGTATGTGTTTTTATATAAAACTCCATTAATTTAGAATATGTGTGTGCGAAATTAATGTAACACATGTTTGATATAGGTAAAATTAAAAAAAAATAAATTTTATTAAACGTTCATTACTCAATACTAATTAGTCAATATTTTTAATTAATATTAATTTTAATTATAAAACATTTTCACTAAATATATAACTTATTAAATGTAAATACATATGTTGTATAATCAAAATCATATTTTAGAAACTATTATATATATATAGGTATATATTTATATATTAAACTAATTAAAAATATTAATGAATAAATATGTAATTTTTTTAAAAAATTAATTACAAAAATATTAAATGAATAAGAATTAAAAATGAAAAAATTAAAAATTGAAATAAAAAATAATTCACATTATTAGTGGATAAATAATACTAAATTTTACCAAATGAATGAATTTTAAAAAAGAGTGGAATTTAATAATTAGAAAATAAATAGATTACAAAAATATTAAAAAAATGAATAAGTATTATTAATTATATAGATTATTAAAATAATTAAAAATGGAAATATGTTAAAATGAAAATGAATAAATATTAATTATATAAATTACAACCATGATAAAAACATTAATTGTAAATTAATAAACACATATAAATAAATATTAAAAATGAATAAAATTAAAAAAAAATATTAAAATTGAAAATTGAAAATGAAGAAATTACAAAAATACTAAAGATAATTAATATTATCAATGAATAAATAATATTAAAAATGAATAAATTTGAAAAAATATTAAAAAGTAATAAATAGTTTATATTGAGTAAAAATATAAAAAATGAATAAAATTTATCGATTAAAAACATATTTTATATTAAATATATTATGTTAGTAAATAAAATTATAAAAAGAATATTAAAAATTGAATAAATTAAAACAATATTATGTGTGTATGTGTGTTTCAATATAAAATTATATTAAGTACATATATGTTACTGTGAAATTAATGTAACACAAGTTTGATATCAATTAAATTAAAAAATGATATTTTATTAAATGTCAGTTACTCGATACTAATTAATCAATATTTTTAATTAATATTAATTTTTAATTACATACCATTGTTCACTAAATATAAAACTTATTTAAGGTAACTACTTATTTTTTATTATATAAATCATATTTAAGGAAATATTATATGTATTCATATATATATATATATAATAATATATTTCTATATTAAGAATATTAAATATATTAATGCATAATTATGTATAAAAAACATTAAAATGATTAAATTATAAAATTATTAAACGAATAAATGTAAAAATTAATAAATTACAAAAAAGAAAAAAAATTAACAATTAAAATATGAATTGATTGTAAAAATATTAAAAAATGAATTAGAGTTATGAATTATATAAATTTTTTAAAAATAAAAAATAATATATGTTTAAATGAAAATGAATATATATATTAATTAGGTAAATTTCAACTGTATGACAAAAATATTAACTATTATTCAATAAATATACATAAAAATTAAAAATAAATAAAATTATAAAAATGTTAAATAGATTAAAATTACAAAAGAATAAATTTAATATATATATATATATATATATATATTTAAATTTAATAAATAGTTTATATTAAATATAATATAAAAATTAAATAAAGTTTAATAATTAAAACATAATATATTAAATATTGAATATTAATAAATAAATATATAAAACGATAATATTAATAATTTATTATTTGTATGTATGATTCTCTCAATAAAATTGAATTAATTTTTTATATGTATGTGTGAAATTATTATATGACATATTAAGTATAAGATATTTTGTAATTTTGGAAGAAGGGGTGATGCAACCTTTGGACCTTATTCACGGATGAACCTTTGGCAGGGGCAACAATGCGTGGCAGGTGTTTGCTTGGATTTTTGTTTCCTTTGATCTTATTATCCCATTTTGCCCTTTCTCTTCATATTTCTTTTGGTAATTTTTCATTCTCTGTAATAGGTTCCCTCTTACCTAGTCATAAAAGAGGTTCTCTTCCTTTCTTTTCAATAAAAGGGGGCTTCGACCCTCAACCATTCAAAAAAAATATTTATTATTTGATATAAATGTAAAATTTAAAAAACAAATGACACTGATAAAATAACATGTTATTAAATGTCTATTAATATTAATCAGTCAATGTTTTCAATTAATATTAATTTTTAATTAAATTATAATATATTTTCACTAAATATATGACATAGAAATATGATTTATAACACATTATTATTACATAAATAATATTTAAGAAAATTATATATATATATATATATATATCAATATATATTTTTATATGAAATAAGATTTTTAAAAATATATAATTTTATTATATGCCATTTTTTAATTAAATATCTTATATATCAAGTGTAAATGTATATTTAGTCATATATAAATCATATTTAAAAAAATATTTTATATTTCTATAAATATATTTATATTTATATATGATTTTTTATGATATTTGTTTTATGAAATATACCTTTTTTCAGCATTTTTCAGCACTGATAACGACTGTCATTTATTAGTGCTAAAAATTCATGGCAAAAGGTACCCTTTATCAGTGAATTTTAGCTAGCACTGGTAAAGGGTAGCACTGTTTATCACAGGTTTTGTAGTAGTGACAATTTTAATGCTTGAAGTCCCACCATTTGATGACCCTAAAGGCCCATTTATCCTAGCCCAAAGGCCCTTATAGGGGGGGGTGATCTATCCTTATTGGACCATGGGTGTGACTATGGTTTATTTTATTATAACCTATAAGGACTTAAATAATAATAAAATTATTAGTAGTTCAATTAATAATATAATTATTAATGTAGTTAAAAATTAGTATATATAATTATGTATTTAATAATAAATAAAGACAATTATGTGATTTAATAATATAATTAATAATAATTAACAACGTAATTTGTGATCTAATTATTAAAGTAATTTATGATACTTATCCAATGGGGTGCAGGTCAGTTGGTGACATGCACCTATCTGTAGCATCTGATTGTTGTGTAGTTGGGCTTCCACTCTCACCAGCTGCATGATTTTCCCAGGAAAGGATTTATCCATGGGTTGTTGGGGGTGATATGGTTCGATGCAGTTGATAGTGTAGGAAATGGATAGGTTCTAGAAAGTAGCCCCAGTGATGATGGAAAGGGGTTGTGGCCTCCGATGAATGGTGAGGGGGTATGTGCAGTGGCCCCGGGTCTATGATGGGGAGCCCGATAATGAAGGGGCGGTGCAGTTATGAAAAGTTAGCCATGGATCTCAATGATGATGATGTGGGGGTGGTGTGGTGGCCCCTAGGGTGCGATGATGAGTCTAAGGAGAGGCAAGGTGGTGTGGATCTAGTGAAGGGTGATGGCCTCCAGCGATGGAGGCTCCACGCAATGTGGGTGGTGTAGAGGCTCCAGGTGCTGTGAAAACCAATGCAGATGGCGGTGGCCTTTGGTGTGTGATAATGATTGGGCGGTGGCCTCGGTGTGTGATATAGGTTAGTGCAGTGATGGTAAGGGGTAAGTGACCAACAGTGTGTGATTGAGGGCAGTGAACCCTGATGAAGATGGAAAACCCTCTAGATGGGTGAGCTATCCCTGTGGGGGAGCTATGACTCGCCCTTCCGTCATGTGTGTATATTTTGTATGTGTGTGTGTTTAATTTCATTGTATCCCAGAGCACCTAATATATATATAATTTATTATAATTAAGTATAATATAATTCTTAATATAACTAACATGGGATGAACCCCCAACCCCCACCCCACCCAATCCCCATCTAGCCTTCCAATTTAGTTTTTTTGGGCGTAATTGTGAGAGGTAACAATGGTCATGGAAAAATGATTGGTGATTGCTATGCTGACTTTGATTTCTATTTTTGGTGTTTCTATGTGATGGTGATTTTAATATTGAGTAATTTCTTACTGTGTGTAAGACGTGGGGATGGCTTGAATTTATGACTGAAATTATAGGGTAAAGAATCAACACTAAGTTTTAGGCTTCCAATTTAGCTCGATCCCTAGATTGATTTAGTGATTCTGTTATGGGAAGAGTTCTAAAGAAAGGTTCCACTTCTCATATTCCTTCAAACTTTGATGCGGTCTCTGAAATATTGGATATGTCTAAGCACCATCTTAGTTATCAAATAGTATTTTTTAATGGGTCTCAACCAAGTCCTCGTTAACAATTGGTAGGCCAAGTCTCTTTGATGTAGAGTTTTTTCTGATTGGATGTGAATTTCTATTAGGTGCGGTTATTTTCATTACTTGTTTACATATAATGAGATAAATCAGAAGATTGGGGTTTTGGTTATCTTTATTTGAATATCGTCACTTTTCATATTCATGAATGGTTACATGATTTTGACCATTTCTTCATCAAGAATACCTTTACATGCACATGAATCAAGATTTTTAGATTTTCCTGGATTCTTTGGCACCCAACGATTCTTTATGACATGGTATTTATATTTGTAGTTCCAATTAAAATGGATTAGGAAATTGAATTATTTCAATATGGTCATTTTTATAGAGTAATTACTGATATTGATCTCACTAGCACTTTGATAGATAAAATTATCAAATTTAATAATTATAATGACATAAATTTTGGAATTGAGTATGAAAAAATTTTCTTTGGTTTGAATTTTTTAATTTATTAGGACATTCAAAGGTTAAATTATTTATATCATTGAAATTTAATGTTTTGTTTAAGGATAGGACATCTTGTGCAAGATTCTAAAAGTAATCCAAGAAAAGATGATGTTGGGCAGGATGTGGAGGGTTCCTCTCGACTTTTAGAGTGGTGGAAACTCAAAGGAGGTTGATTTCTTGTAGTAAATGATCCTTGATGACAATGTTGAGGAGTATCTAAGGAATAATCAAGCTATTATTATTCATAGGGATAAATCTTATATAGCTGGTCATGTGGAGCATATGGATGATGACTCAGGTTTGAAGAAATCTGAGTCTTGATCTAAATGGAATAGAAGTATTCAGATAATCCAAATTCCCTTAAACACTAGAATTGATTATGGTAAACCTATAATGAAATTTTATGGGTTCTAATCATAGGAGAAATCTAAGAATAATAAAGATTATTATCTTGCCTAATATATCCAACATCAATCATATTTAAATGTGTTCCTTGGTAATATTATTGGATATTGATATGATGTTTTAGATGAAGGGATGACTCTTAATTTATGAGAATATAGGTAGAGGATAATATTGGGGAGTATTTTGGTCATAATAATTTTGATGGTCAATTTGATTTTGAATTATATGTTTAAGAGAAGTTGGATCATCAATTATGGTAGGAGAAAATGATGGTCTCTACAAGATCTTGTAAAGGGAACCTAAAATTGGACGTCGAATCTCCTATAAGATTTAATTAAAAGAAGAGATAATTTTATAGGGGTATTGATTTGGGATTGGGATATAATCCTACTGGAGAATCTATTATAAAAAATGAAGGTGTTGTTTAACACCGGGTTTTTGGCATGAGTTGCAGTTCTATACCCATATTCCTTTAGAGATTCCATTATGGGAAGAGTTCTCAACAAAGGTTCCACTCCTCATATTATAGACAACTCTAACGTGGTCTTAGAAATATTGGATATGTGTAAGCACTATCTTATTGCTCTAATAGTTATTATGAAGGTAACTCAACCTGGTCCTCATGAGGAACTGGTAGGTCAAGTCTCTTTAATTTAGGATTTTTCTGATTAGAGATTCATTACCATTAGAAGAGGTTATTTTCATTACATGTTTCCATCTAATGAGATGAATTAAAAGTATTGTGGTTTTGATTATCTTTATTTGAATCTTGGTTGTTTTCATATTCATGAATGGTGTCATGATTTTGGCCCTTTTTCTATCAATAATACCTTTACGTGGACATGGATCAAGATCTATGGATTAAACTGGATTCTTTGGCACCCAAATGTTATTTATGACATTGTAGTTATAATTGGAGTTCCTATTCAAATAGATAAAGAAAATTAAATATTTATTTATGTTCATTTTTTAGATTTATTATTGAACTTTACTTCACTAGAACTTTTATAGATAATTTTTCTTATTTACTCATAATAATGATATCTATTTGAGAATTGAGTATGAAAAAAATACATTTGATGTGTAAAATTTTTAATGTAATTTGGAATTTAAAGGATAAATTCTTTGGATAACTAAAATTTAATGTTTGTTTAAGGACAAAGAATCTTGTGTAATATTGTAAAAGGAATCCAAGGTAGGATGATGTCAGCCAGGATGTTGAAGGTTCCTCTAGGGGTATACAATGGGATACTTCTCGAGGGGATGAGAACTCAAAGGAGGGATATTTCATGAAATAAATGGTTCATGATGACTTAGATGAGGAGTATCTAAGGAATAATCAAGATATTATTGTTCATAAGGATAAATATTATATAGATTAGAATGTGGAGCATAAGCATGATGACTCGGGTTCGAAGAAATCCGATTTTGGAGTTGGAGGAAATAGAAGTCTTCAGGGAATCCAAATTCCCTTTTCCATTGGAATTGATTATGGTCATACTATAGTGGAATTTGATGGGTTTCAAGCATAGGGTAAATATGAGAAGAATAATGCTTCTGGGTTTGTCTAATCAAGCCATCATCAATCATATTTAAATGTGTTCTTAGGTAAGATTGTTGGATATTGAGTTGATGTTGTGGATGAAGGGATCACTCTTAATCCTGGGGATATAGGTAAGGGAGATTACATGGGAGGGTTGTGGGGGTGATCCCATTAATGTTCAATTTTATTTATAATTAGCTATTTAAGTGGAGTTTTATCATCTATTATGGAAGGAGAAAAGGATGGTCTTGACAAGAGCGTGGAAAGGGAAGAAAAAATTGGATGTTGAATCTCATATAAGATTTAATTCAAAGGAGATCTATTCTAAAAGGGGCATTGATCTAGGCTTGGGAATTAATCCTACTAGTGGATCTATTTACAATAATGAAGGTATTGTTTCAAACTCTAAGTTCAATGAATCTGGCACCCCGATTTTTGAATCCCATGCAAGAAGGTTCTTATACCTGATTCTACTTCTTCCAATAAAGGGAAAATTAGAATTAAAGAACTATATATATATAATATGTCTAAATATAATGATTTTGTTTCTAAAAACTAGAATGTAGTGGTAGTCACATCTCATATAAATACCACTAATAATAAAAATATTATGAGCAAAATCTCTTTGGTTAAGCATGATGAGGTTTCTCATTAGCATGATAATTCTTGTGAATATTATCATTATTCTAATCTAAATACTACTAAATATAGAGGTGATATGGGTGGAATAATGGTGGTAGATTCTTCCTCAAATCAAGTCCCTTCTAAATGGGGTCAATTTAAAGTGAGAAGTCGAGTATCCACTTCTAATTCCTTCAAAATTCTTGATTCTTTAGAGTATTTTGATGTTCAAGGAAATTTGGAAGAACCTGATAAGCATCTTTATTCTGGAATAGAACATCATGTTTCTAATAATATGGGGTTAGTGTCTAATATCATACCTGATGTCCCTATGGAATATGAATCTGATGGTAAACCATAGAAAACTACTAAAAGTTGGAGGATAGGATGATGTATGTGTGGTCGTGGAGGGTGAGGCTCTCTTCATAACATGGTGCGTGATCTAAAACTAAAACTATTCTTTTTTAAATGATATTTATAGGTTTCCCTTAATTGTTCTTGTCTATTATTATTGACTTCTGAAGTTGATGGTATTGTTGGATTACTTTGTATTGTCTTCTTCACTGTTGATATGGTCAAATTTTTTTGGATGAGGATAATATTTTGGTGTCTGACCCCATCCTCTCTTGCTTTTTCCCTTGTTTCTTTTTTTAATAAAAGGGTCTCATCCATGGACAATTTTAAATAATAAATAATTATAGTTATAAAATCAATAAAGTAATTTAAAATACCTAATAATGTGATTGATAATATAATTATTAATGTGATTTATAACACTTAAAAATAATATAATTATTAATATAAATAAAAATTTAGATAATAATATAATTAAAAATAATTAATAATTAATTTTTTAATAGAGAAAATATAATAATTAATAATATTTTAATTATTATTAATTAATTATGCATTTAAAAATCATTTGTAATAATTATTAATTATAATATAATTAATATTTTAATTAAAATTAATTAATGATAATTGTAAAGGTAATATATAATACGATTATTTATGTATTTAATAACACTTAATAATAATATGATTTTCAATATTAGTACTTAGTGGTTCAATTATAGTGAAAAACACACACTCACACCTCATCCACAGGCCAATGGGTAGGTAATATCCCTCAAGGGATATCTTAACCATCAAGCATGTTTTATTTATGCCCCAAAAGGGCCATACAAATAGCCCATAGGGCCTAGACCACTGTGGACCAAAGGTCCTACCCTCATCTGTATAACTGGAGGCAACACCAACATTACTTTCCCTAAAATGTTATCACCAAGTGGCATTGTCACCTATGATCAGGCCTCACCTGCATATCAATGATGAAAAAGTTATTCCAAGCAACCCACACCCACCATAATCTTGTCGGACACCATGGATCTCCCATAGGTGACCGCTAGACCACCACCCCCGCCGTCAAGTGGGGGTTCATCTATCCTAACCTCTAGTCAACATGCCAACCTTCTCCTTCTACTGCATAGAAATCATCAACCTCCACACACCACTCATGCTTGCACAGTACACGATACCTCCTATCCATCACCCATTCGGATCTGCAGTGGCCTCTTCTTCCACCGCATGGGATCATAAAATCACAAACACACACCACAAGTAAAGTTATTTCTCCCCAATGGCCACCAACCACCGAGCATCATCACCCTTCGAAACAAGCATATACTGTAACACCACCCAGGTCCACCATTGATCCACCATCGACACCCACACCCTTGTTATCATGCCTTTTTGAGGCACCTCTTATTTCACCTCCCACCACCTCGTAGCATGCGTCAAGGCCTTTTTTCTCCCCAATATTGACACCCATACCTTCATCATCGTGCATCATCAAGGAATCTTCTATTTCAATCGACACTACCTCATAGCCTAATTCAAGTACTTTTCTCCCCATTTTTCAACATCAAAGACCTACCGTTCACAATCCCCACTACAACAATGCTGCAAATATCCATGTTCAGCATACCGCTATAGTGCTCCTACACCTGATAACAGACATTAAATTCCCTAAATTGGGGCCACTTATATTGAAACCCAGACTGATACATTATTACAGGGCCACCTATACCACTAGTACAAGACACCAACTTCCTTTGTAACACCCCAATATTCCACAGTATGCTTCTCGCTGAATAATATAGTAGCCTGTGTTGTACGCAACTCCAAGTTCTAACACACACCACAACTAATAAAACTAACCGTTATGAATAGTAATACCCACTTTTTGAATTTTTATACAATTTATATTTCAAAATGGACTTCATTTTTGGATTCAAAATATCTAAATTAGCCTAGGTTTAAATTTTGGTATTTTTTGGATAACTTTCATATTTTGATGAATAGTGAAAATTAATAAATTTTAATTAAAAACAACTTTTTTAATCAAAATAATTAATAGTGATAAATTATGAATTTGAGTGGTTTTAAAGTATATTTGGAATATATTTTTACCATTTAATACAATTTTGATCATTGGACATAATTTCACATTTAAACCATACATAAACAAGTGTCAATCTTTTGATAGTTATTATTTTTTTAAAACACGCTTTTTTTGTTTTGACAGTGGGAATTAATTTTAAATTAATTTCTGCCACTTCTGTGTTTTGAATTTGGAAAAATAAATTCCTTATTTGGAATCAGGATTACCAAATTATTTAAATAGGTAACTCTTATTTGTAGACATTTTGAATAATTACTTCGGTAAATATTTTATTTACCATGGTTAAAGAGTAAATCCGGTAAATACGGGTAAAAAAATAATATTATAATAATATTAATTTACCCTAAAACGTGTCCTAACCCTATTGGTGGATAAATATCCGACCATGTACATATTTGGGTCGATTTTGGGACCTCATGGAGCCACTTGTAAGTGATAATGACACTTTATATTAATTAAGTTAAAATAAATACAAAAATGACAAAAGCATATATCTTTTAGAAAAACAATTTTTACATAAGGTTATTTTTGTTTTATTTTCGACTATAAATATTAATTAGAAAGATAAGAAAATTTCCTACATAATTTTATTTTATTTATAATTTTTGGACATTTAATAATTAATATTATTTATGACACAATAATGATGCAGTATTTTCCTCATTAATGAAAGAATCAAATAATTGGTATCATAAATGTTAAAATTAATATAATTTGAATGTTTTGATGACATACATGAATTATATTGCTTAATATGACAATATATGATTTCTTAAATGAATTTTGTTCGAATTATTAATGTTTTTATGACTTTAACAAAAATCAATTATTGAATAGTGTCAAAATTCACATAAAAGAGTTTTTAAAAAAAATATTATATTATTAATTGATATTAAATTCATAAAAATCTATGGTTCAGCAAAGATACTTATATAATGATAGGAGTATCATTAATGGACCACTTGGGTGTCTCTTGGAGGTATATAGTATGTTTATTAACTATATAATTTAAAAATACAAAGTGACATGGTAAGTGTCAAACTAATTAACTAGGAGAAAAAACTAAAACATACAGTTAATATAAAGACCCAAACCTATCTAAATTCTATTGTTTGAGTGGTTTTCAACCCATACCCACCTTAATATTTAAATAATACACTTTTAAACCATTAGAAACCGAATATAAATTTATTATAAAATAATATTTCTAGCTTTTCCAAAGGTTCCCCTTACCCCTCTTATAAAAGGGAACTCCCTCTTCTCACTAATTCACACATTCAAAGCCTTTTGGTTCGGCCAAAATCTGCCCAAATACTCTCTAAAATTCAATAACTTCAACCTAGAGGACTTAGTTTTATCATAAAGCCAACCTAAGGAGCCTTTTTGATCAATTCAAAAGGAAGACCCCGAAGAAGAGGTAATGTTTTCACCACCCTTTTTCAAGTTCATTTCTTCATCAACTTATTCTTTCTTTGTTATTCCAATTCTAAAATAATAAATCCATTATCTACTATATAATTTGATTTTATTATAAATATGGTACAACCATATTCAGTATTCTATCCATCCTTTGAATGACATGTCACCATACATGTGTACGTACGACTTACTGTCTCCACGTCATGGTGTAATTGTTATTCAATATATTATTATTTAGATGGGTATAATAATGATGTGTAATTAATTTAAATAATAAATATAACATGATAATGATTCTGTATATATGATATACCATCCAATTATATATTATTTTAATATCAAAATAATGATATTGTCGCTCGTGCATATGTACGGACTACCATCTCCATGAACGTGATAAGATTCATTCCCCATCGTATCCATTAAAGAATAAATTTCATTTGATGAATAAAAATAATTTTTAGAGAAATTATATCATTCTAGATATGAATAAGATACATCCCATCCATAACAAATACATCTCGCATAACAAATAATATAAAGGAAAACGAATCTGTTAACACCCGAAACGACGATAATACTAAGATATTATTAACAAATCAATGTTAAAAGATCATATATGATATCATATTAATGTAAATGATTTTTAAGTAATTAAATAACAATTATTTCACAATTATACATTAGGTTAACCTACCATCGACCAAGGAAAAAGTACAAAGTATAAGGTTTCTTATCTCACTTTTAATTCCGTGAGATTTCCATTGTTCACCACTTATTTATTGCATGTGGGGTGTGTGCTGCCCATGATTGTATTCATTGTGTAATATACATTAATTTATGGATATTTAAATCATCATTTTATGATACTTCTTTTATGGGTGTATGTTTCGTAAGTTACCAAATCGATAACGGAATTTGAAATTTCAATTTCCACTCATTCGGCCTTACGCATACTTCATTGATTATTTCACTCCCAGATTATGTGTGGAAACACTATTCATTTGCTTATGTCATAATTTCCAATCCCCTTTCTATGGATATACTTTTTATACACATAATCACTCCATTGATAAATTCTCAAGTCATCGGTATGAACTTGATAAGAGTAATTTTTAACTCAATCTTTATTTGTTGAGTTAAATATCCAATTCATTGGTGTTGTTTTTACAAGAATTTGTGTGAATGTCATATGATTGAATTACACTAAATATCCAATCATATTGAGTGTATTTATATTTTTCACACATAATTATGTCTCTGATTTATCCTTAACCTAAGGATACGGTCTTTATAAGAGATTTCATCTCAATTTACATTCCATTGATACTTCTTTGTTGTTATGCGCCAATTCACTTTTATATGGTGTATATATTGTACTTTGACATAGTATATCATGAATCTTTATATTCGCATCATATTACAGTGTTTTTATTACATCAGTTATTTGTATTCAAGTGTCTCTCTTTTGGTTTGGTACTCTAACTAAAATATCATTTAAAATGTTTTAAAGATTTATTATTCCAAATCTTTCTCATTAATGTCTATGTTTTAAAAATAGTTTTAACGATTTATTTATGTGGATATTAAAGTTTTCAAATAAAAATTCCTTTTAAAAGTTTCAAAGTGGTATGGGACACTTTGATTGAAAAATCTATTTTTAAATGGCTTCTTGACAAATAGTGTGACTTTTAAATGATTTCAAGAAAAAGGGGGATATTTCTCTCTAATAGTTTTGATGATTATTCTCATCTATGTCAATATCCTTCATTTTTCTCAAGTGAGGTTAATCTGATACAATACAATCTTACATATTGTATCGAATGAGTTATGTTTGACTATGGATGTGCTATTTTTATACCATTCATGGTTTCTGGGTAAAGTATTGACATTTCTTATGCTAGTTTTAATACGAATGTTTATGTTATGTTTACACCTGTTCATATGAGGAATTCATTGGACTTTGTATGTGACAGGTGGAGCCCGCTATAGCTCCTTGACGCATCGGTATGTCTCATGAGACAAACTGGTGTCTTGGCACGAGGCCTTGAAAAAATCTTACTTGTAGTCTCGACACAAGGCCTTGGATACCTGGTTATAATAGTCTGGCATTATGCATTCCATCATTATGAAAGTGGTTATTGATATTTCATGTGATTATTTGACTTTTAGAATAACAATGTGAATAATTAAATGGAATTATATCATTTTATCTTTGCCATATTATGCTGAAGTTCATGTTTAAAAGGCTTTTGTTTTAGTTATGGATTACCTAAAGTGTTTATCATTATCAATGAAATCTTCTGCTATATTTTTATCCTTACTAAGAATCTGAGCTCACCACTTTCAATGTTTTATTTTTCCCAAGATGTGAAGAAGTAATTTATGAATGACCTGAAGGTATAGTATGAGGGGATATGAAGACAAGATGTTGTTGTAGTTTTTTTTACCTTATGATGTAATGTTAGACTTATGAATATATCTAGTGTTTCAAAGAATACTAAACTAATCGGTCTTTCGAGACTTGATCCTTTGTGATCATGCCAATGATACGTAATAGTGCATTGACTCTGGGTAACTACGGTCGGGGAGTTACAGTTGGTATCAGAGGAAGTTTAGTACAAACCTTGGGATCTAGATTTAGATAAAATCTGATTAGTGCACATAGACCTAAGATAGACTTTGAGGATTAGTTTAGAAGAAGTTCCTAGAATTTTGGTATTGTAGAGATTTTGTTAGTTTTCCGAGAAATACATCCCTGTCTAGATACGAGCAGGTAGAGGCATCTCTGGCATAGATGTACCTAGGGTTAAAACTCGAAAACACTGCTTTGAGCTAGACTCGAATGGGAACTGGTGCACGACAACGGGCCTTACTGTACTTTTGGTTACGACACTCCTGGGGGATATGCCTAGGATAATTTGCATTTTCATTACAAAACGATTTGAAGTATTATATATAAGATTAGAGTAAATGAACATGGTTAATACTAATGTGTTTCAAATTGAGAATATGATGACATGATATTCTCTAAATTATTGTATGACTACTATTACTCACACAATGCATTCTGGTTTTAGTCAATGGCTGGATTCCAAGGAAGTCATAGTGACTTTGAGAATGATGTACAAGGTGGGAACGGTGGTGGAAATAAGCAACAAAATGGAATGTTGATGGGAATAAAAGATATCATCTTCATGCCAAATAAGTTTTCCAATAATATGATCAACAATATATATATTAACCAATTCTCAGACTCAACAAAGAAGATAATGGTGATGAATGATAAAATCTCAAGTAGTGGAGGCCATGGAGAAAGGAATCCTCAATTTCCATCATGCATTAAATGTGGAAGGAGACACCTAGGGAAGTGTCTCAATGGAACAAATAAATTCTTTATGTGTGGGAAGGAAGGACTTAAATTGAATAATTGCGGAAGAAAAATGAAGAGTACTATGGAAGAAGATAAAAATGGTCCCAAGAATCCATTTACAGTCATTTTCTGTCAATGTAGGGGACCTGTCCATTACCTGAGTGAATGCTCTATTCTATAGGATATTTTCTTGGTCAAAGTAGAAGCTATGTGGAAATAAATGGTTGGAGAAATGTTTAAAAAGTATTAGTTCTCCTTATTGATGGGTTTACTTTTGAATAATTTTCTCTTGTATTAGTAACCTTGAAGTTTGCCATGTGAGAATGATATTTGATGAAGAATTATATTTTCTCTTGTGGATATAGTTATAAATAATCATTTGGTTTTATATGATTACTGGGTTTGAGGGAATTACAAGTTATTATAATTTCGGATGAAAATGAAAGGTATGAGATAACATTTGTGGTTAAATTATGTTATGATTATTTTGAGGTATTTATCTCATTTTGGTAATTTTATAAAATATAGTTTTTGATAAAGGACAACAGGCAGACCGTGTGACAACCTATCACGTCGGACAAAGTAGTGGGAATCGAACCCACAACCAAAGTGTGATTTGGATTTATCGCCTACCACTGGACTATGTGAAGTCCCTGGTTAGTGTGACTATTTTTTTAGTTAAATGATTTTATTGATCAATCATAATTTGATTTGGGATCTTATGTCTTATCAAATGAATACGCTTACTATAGGAAAATTATTTGGTGATTAAGTGATAAATGTTATTTTGGAAGATGTTCTCTTTTTTGGGAACACTATATGCCCAAGAAAAATAGAATACTATTTGATTTCATTTTAGGAGTAATGGTGGATTTTTTATCTATGCTTTTGTTGTGAATTTATAGTGATTTGGGTTATTTATGGAAATGATTAACCTATAATAGAGAATATGTTATTAGTTTAACTACTTTTAAGTATGTGACATTAAGAGTAATTGATGTCATTTGGAGATACCATTTAACATGGAAGACTACATAACCAAATTCTTCTATGTTTTGAGTTTCAATATTATTTTGGATTTTATTAAAGGATTTTATGGGCAATTCATTATGGAATTCTATTTATTTAACTTTGGGGTACTGTTGGTTTAATTTTAGAAATTAAGATTAATGTTTCTTTCCCTAATGAAATAACCTTTTGGGGGATCATCTGATCTTATACTAAACGTTTTGGTTTTGATTAATCTCTCAAGACAAGAAAAATATGTAGTTTATTCTTCGTGGATCATGTGATTCTATAAGAATTTTATTGTAGCTCTTCTAGTGTGACCAAGTCTTCTGGAATACTCATCGTTTAAAAATGAGTTAGTAGTATAAATTTATTTAAGAATGAAACATTCCTTAAACAATAAATATATCTCTTTATGTTCATACTCAATATCATAAATTAATTCCTCATCTTTAGGTAATGTAACTTTACAAAATAATAAAAATGTTGTCCGTTTACATTTCCTACTGGGAAACTAATTACCATTTGTCACATCACAAGTTTTTGGTTTTCTTGTTGCTAAATTTTGGCTGATCATGTTTTCTATCCCTCTACATCAGAGCGTGACACTAATTTTATCATCCATATCCATGTTTTTCTACATGGAATCCAAGTATAGGTTATATCGGGTGACCTTTGTACTTCTCTTTCATTCATTTAAAGTGATAGTTTTATTGACTATTTTTTCGATGTGGGACTTTCCATTATATTCCCAAGCCTAATTTTAAAAATTTCGAGGACACAGTTTATTGAAGTAGGGGAGAATGTAACACCCCAAGCCTCCACAATATGCTTCTTTCTTAATAATATAGTAGTGTGTGTTGTACGCAACTTCAAGTTCTAACACACACCACAACTAATAAAACTAGTAGTTATGAGTAGTAATACCCACTTTTTAAAATTTTATATATTTTATATTTCAAAATTGACTTCATTTTTGGATTCGTAATATCGAAATTAGCCTAGGGTGAAATTTTGGTACTTTTTGGATAACTTTCATATTTTGATGAATAGTGAAAATTACTCAATTTTAATTAAAAACAACTTTTTTAATCAAAATAATTAATAGAGATAAATTATTAATTTGAGTGGTTTAAAAGTATTTTTAGAATATATTTTTACCATTTAATACAATTTTGGTCATTGGAAATAATTTCACATTTAAACCAGACATAAACAAGTGTCAATCTTTTGATAGGTATTATTTCGTAAAAACATGCTTTTTTTGTTTAGACTAGGGGAATTAATTTTAAATTAATTTCTTCCACTTCTGTATTTTGAAATTGGAAAAATAAATTCCATATTTTTAGTCAGGATGTCAAAATTATTTAAATTGGTAACTCTTATTTTTAGACATTTTGAATAATTATTTCGGTAAATATTTTATTTACCATGGTTAAAGGGTAAATCCGGTAAATAAGGGTAACAAAATAATATTATAATAATATTAATTTTCCCTAAAATGTGTCCTTGCCCTATTTTTGGATACATGTCCGACCATGGGCATATTTGGGTCGATTTTGGGACCCCATGGAGCCACTTGTAAGTGATAATGACATTTTATATTAATTAAGTTAAAATAAATACAAAAATGACATAAGCATATATCTTTTAGAAAAACAATTTTTACATAGGGTTATATATGTTTTATTTTAGACTATAAATATATATTAGAAAGCTAAAAATATTTCCTACATAATGGTATTTTATTTATAATTTTTATACATTTAATAATTAATATTATTTATGACACAATAATGATGCAGTATTTTCCTAATTAATGAAAGAATCAAATAATTGGTATTATAAATGTTAAAATTAATATAATTGGAAAGTTTTGATGACATACATGAATCTTATTGAATAATATGACATTATAGGATTTTTTTTAAATGAATTTGGTTCGAATTAATAAATTTTTTAACACTTTAACAAAAATCAATTATTGAATAGTGTCAAAATTCACAAAAAAGAGTTTTTAAGAAAAATATTATATTATTAATTAATATTAAATTCCTAAAAATCTATGTTTTGGACAAGAGACTTATATCATGATAGTTTTATCATTAATGGACCACTTTGGGGTCTCTTGGAGGTATATAGTAATTTTATTAACTATATAATATAAAAAAACAAAATGACATGGTAAGTGTCAAACTAATTAACAAAGAGTTAAAACTAAAACATAAGGTTAATATAATTCCCCAAACCTGTCTAAATTCTATTTGTGGAGTGTTTTTTGACCCATACCCACTTTAAAATTTAAATAATACACTTCAGAGCCATTAGAAACTGAATATGAATTTATTATAAAATAATATTTCTAGCTTTTCCAAAGGTGCCCCTTACCCCTCTTATAAAAGGGCACTCCCCCTTCTCACTAATTCACACATTCAAAGCCTTTTGGTTCAGCTAACCCCTGCCCAAATACTCTCTCAGATTCCCTAAATTCAACCTGGAGGCCTTATTTTGATCATAATGCCAAACCAAGGAGCCCTTTTGATCAAATCAAAAGGAAGTCCTCGAAGAAGAGGTAATGTTTTCACCACCCTTTTTCAAGTTCATTTATTTTTCAACATCTTCTTTATTTGTTATTCCCAT
Organism: Viscum album; assembly: GCA_963277665.1. Classification (NCBI taxonomy): domain Eukaryota; kingdom Viridiplantae; phylum Streptophyta; class Magnoliopsida; order Santalales; family Viscaceae; genus Viscum; species Viscum album. The sequence continues at coordinate 325,952,500 of OY728132.1, forward strand.
TATAAAATAATAAATCTCGTATCTCCTATATACTTTGATATTATTATAAATATGGTATGACCATATTCTATATTCTATCCATCCTTTGAATGAGATGTCACCGTATGTGCGTACGTACGGCTTACCGTCTCCACATCGTGGTGTAATTGTTATTCAATATATTATTATTTGGATGGGTATAATAATGAGGTATAATTCATGTAAATAATAAATATAACATGATAATTATTCTTTATATATGATATACCATCCAATTATATATTATTTTAATATCAACAGAATGATATTTTCGCTCATGCGTACGTACGGACTACCGTCTCCACGAACGTGATGAGATTCATTCCCCATCGTATCCATTCAAGACTAAATTTCATTTGAGGAATAAAAATAATTTCTAGAGACATGATATAATTCTGTATATGAATAAGATAGATCCCATCTATAACAAATAGAGCTCGCATATCAAATAATATAAAGGAAAACGAATCCGTTAACACCCGAAACGACGATAATACTAAGATATTATTAACAAATCAATGTTAAAATATCATATAAGATATCATATTATTGTAAATGATTCTTGTGTAATTCAATAACAATTATTTCACCATTATACAGGAGGTTAACCTACCATCAGCCAAGGAAAAAGTACAAAGTTATGGGTTTCTTATCTTACTTTTAATTCCATGAGATTTCCATTGTTCACCACTTATTAATTGCATGTGGTGTGTGTACTTCCCATGATTGTATTCATTGTCTAATATACTTTAATTTTTGGATATTTACATCATAATTGTATGATACTTCTTTCATGGGTGTATGTTTCTTAAGTTACCAAATCGATAAGGGAATTTGAAATTTCAATTTCCACTCATTCGGCTTTATGCATTCTTCGTTGATTATTTTACTCCCAGATTATGTGTGGAATCACTATTCATTTTCTTATGTCATAATTCCCAATCCCCTTTCTGTGGATATACTTTTTATACACATAATCACTCCATTGATAAATTCTCAAGTCAACGGTATGAACTTGATAAGAGTAATTTTTAACTCAATCTCTATTTGTTGAGTTAAATATCCAATTCATTGGTGTTGTTTTTACAAGAATATGTGTGAATGTCCTCTGATTTAATTACACTGGATATCCAATCATATTGAGTGTATTTATATTTTTCACACATAATTATGTCATTTATTTATCCTTAACCTAACGATATGGTCTTTATAAGAGATTTCATCTCAATTTACATTCCATTGAGACTTCTTTGTTGTTATGTGCCAATTCACTCTTATATGGTTTATATATTGTACTTTTACATAGTATATCATGAATCCCTGTATTCTCATTATATTAAAATGTTTTTATTACCTCCATTATTTTTATTCAGGTGTCATTCTTTGGTTAGGAACTCTAACTAAAATATCATTTTAATTGTTTTAGAGATTTATTATTCCAAATAATTCTCATTAATGTCTATGTATTAAAAATAGTTTTAAGGATTTATTTATATGGATATTAATTTTTTCAAATCAAAATTCCTTTTAAAAGTTTCAAAGTGGTATTGGACACTTTGATTCAAAAACCTATTTTTAAATGGCATCGTGACAAATAGTGTGACTTTTAAATGATTTCCAGAAAAAGGGGGATATTTCTCTCTAATAGTTTTGATGATTATTTCCATCTATGTCAATATCCTTTATTATTCTAGATTCAGGTTAATCTGATACAATTCAATTTTCCATATTGTATCGAATGAGTTATGTTTGACTGTGGATGTGCTATTTTTATACCATTCATGGTTTGTGGTTAATGTATTGACATCTCGTATGCTAGTTTTAATACGAATGCTTATGTTATGTTTAAACTTGTTCATATGAGGAATGCATTGGACTTAGTATGTGACGGATGGAGCCCTCTATAGCTCCTCGATGCATCGGTAGGTCTCATGAGACAAACTAGGGTCTAGTCACGTGGACTTGACAAAATCTTATTTGTAGTCTCGGCACGAGGCCTTGGCTACGTGGTTATGATAGTCTGGCATTATGCATTCCATCATTATGAAAGTGGTTATTGATATTGTATGTGATTATTCGACTAGTAGAATATCCATGTGAATAAGTAAATGACATTATTTCATTTTATCTTTTCCATATTATGTTGAAGTTCAAGTTAGAAAGGCGTTTGTTTTTGTTATACATTGCCTTACGTGTTTATGCTTATCTATGAAAGCTTCTTCTATATTATTATCCTTACTGAGCATCTAAGCTCACCCCTTTCAATGTTTTATTTTTCACAGGATGTGAAGAAATAATTTATGAATGGCCTGCATGGATAGTATGAGGGGATATGAAGACAAGATGTTGTTGTAGTTTTTTTACCTTAGATGTAATGTAAGACTTATGAATATATATAGTGTTTACAAGACTTCTAAACTAATCGGTCTTTCGATACTTGATCCTTTGTGATCATGCCAATGATACGTAATAATGCACTGACTCCTGGTAACTGGGGTCGGGGCATTATAGTTGGTATCCGAGAAGTTTAGTACAAACCTTGGGAGCAAGATTTTGATAAACTCTGATTAGAGCACATAGCCCTAAGATAGACTTTGAGGATTACTATAGAAGAACTTCCTAGAATTTTGGTATTGTAGAGATTTTGAGAGTTTTCCGAGCAATACATCCATGTCTGGATACGAGCAGGTAGAGGTGGCTCTAGCACAGACGTACCTAGGGGTAAAACCCGAAAACACCACTTTGAGCTAGACTCAAACGGGAACTGGTGCATGAAAACGGGCCTTGCTGCACTCTTGGTTATGACACTCCCTAGGGATATGCTTAGGATAATTTACATTTTCTTTACAAACCGATTTGAAGTATTATATATAGGATGATAGTAAATGACCTTTGTTAATACTAATGTGTTTCAAATTGAGAATATGATGACATGAAATTCTCTAAATGATATCATGACTACTGTTACTCACACAATGCTTTCTGGTTTTAGTCAATGGCTGGATTCCAAGGAAGTCATAGTGACTTTGAGAATGATGTAGAAGGTGGGACCAGTGGTGGAAATGAGCAACAAAATGGAATGTTGATAGGCATAAAAGATATCGTCTTCATGCCAAATCAATTTTCCAAAAATATGATCAACAATATATATATTAACCAATTCCCGGACTCAAAAAGGAAGAGAAAGGTGATTAATGATAAAATCTCCAGCATTGGAGGCCATGGAGAAAAGAATCCTCAATTTCCATCATGTTGGAAATATGGAAGTCGACACCCAGGGAAGTGTCTCAATGGAACAAAGAAATAATTTATGTGCGGGAAGGACATAAAGTGAATAATTGCGGAAGAAAAATGAAGAGTACTATGGAAGAAGATAAAAATGGTACCAAGAATCCATTTACAGTCATTTTCCGTAAATGTAGGGGACCTGGCCATTACCCGAGTGAATGCTCTATTCTATAGGATATTTTCATTGTCAAAGAAGTATCTATGTGGAAATAAATGGTTGGAGAAATGTTTAAAAAGTATTAGTGCTCTTTGTTGATGGGTTTACTTTGGAATAATTTTCACTTGTATTTGTAACCTTGCAGTTTTCCTTGTGAGAAAGATATTTGAGGAAGAATTATCTTTTCTCTTGTGGGTATAGTTATAAATAATCATTTGGTTTTATATGATGATTTGGTTTGAGCCAATTACAAGTTATTATAATTTGGGATGAAAATGTAAGGTATGAGATAACATTTTTGGTTAAATTATGTTATGGTTATTTTGATGAATTTATCTCATTATGGTAATGTTATAAAATATAGTTTTTGAAAAAGGACAACATGCAGACCGTGTGACAACCCGTCGCGTCGGACAAAGCTGTGAGAATCGAACCCACAACTAAAGTGCGATTGAGATTTATCGTCTACCACTGGACTACGTGATGTCCCTGGTTAGTGTGACTATTTTTTTAGTTAAATGATTTTATTGATAAATAATAATTTGATTTGGGATTTTATGTATTATCAAATGAATTCCCTGACTATAGGAAAATGATTTGGCGATTAAGTGATAAATGTTACTTTGGAAGATGATCGCTTTATTGGGAACACTATATTCTCAAGGAAAATAGAATAGTATGGGATTTCATTTTGAGAGTAATGGTGGATTTTTTATCTATGTTTTTATTGTGGATTTATAGTGATTTGGGTTATATATGGAAATGATTAACCTATAATAGAGAATATGTGATTTGTTTAATTACTTTTAAGTATGTGAATTTAAGAGTATTTGATTTCATTTGGAGATACCATTTGATGTGGAAGACTACATAACCAAATTCATCTATGTTTTGAGTTTCAATATTATTTTGGATTTTATTAAAGGATTTTATGAACAATTCTTTATTGAATTCTATTTATTTAACTTTGGGGTATTGTTGGTTTAATTTTAGAAATTAAGACTAGTGTTTCTTGCTCTAATAAAATTACCTTTTGGGGGATCATCAGATCTTATACTAAACATTCTGGTTTTGATTAATCTCTAAAGACAAGGTAAATATATAGTTTATTCTTCGAGGATCATGTGATTCTATAAGAATTTTATTGTATCTCTTCTAGTGTGAGCAATTCTTCTGGAATACTCATCATTTAAAAATGAGTTAATAGTAGAAATTTATTAAAGAATGAAACATTACTTAAAAATTATGTATATCTCTTTATGTTCTTAGTCAATATCAGAAATTAATTCTTCATCTTTATGTAATTTAACTTAAAAATAATAATAATAATGTTGTATGTTTACTTTTCCTACTGAGAAACTAAGGACCATTTGTCCCATCACAAGTTTTTGGTTTTCTTGTTGTTACCTTTCTCCTGATCATGTTTTCTATCCCTCTCCATCAGAACTTGACACTTATTTTATCATCCATATCCATGTTTTTCTACATGGAATCCTAGTATAGGTTATCTCGGTTGACCTTTTTACTTCTCTTTCTTTATTTTAAAGTGATAGTTTTATTGACTCTTTTTCCGATATGGGACTTTCCATTATATTCCCAAGCCCAATTTTAAAAATTGTGAGGACACAATTTATTGAAGGGATAATGTAACACCCCAAGCTTCCATGGTATGCTTCTCGCTGAATAATACAATAGTGTTTGTTGTACACAACATCATGTTCTAACACACACCACAACTAATAAAACTAGCCATTATGAATAGTAATACCCACTTTTTAAAATTTTATACATTTTATCTTTCAAAATGGACTTCATTTTTGGATTCAAAATATCAAAATTAGCCTAGGGTGAAATTTTGGTACTTTTCAAATAACTTTCATATTTTGATGAATAGTGAAAATTACTAAATTTTAATTAAAAACAACTTTTTTAATCGAAATAATTAATAGTGATAAATTATGAATTTGAGTGGTTTTAAAGTATATTTAGAATATATATTTTTACCATTTAATACAATTTTGGTCATTGGTCATAATTTCACATTTAAACCAGACATAAACAAGTGTCAATCTTTTGATAGTTATTATTTCTTAAAAACGCACTTTTTTAGTTTTGACAGTGGGAATTAATTTTAAATTAATTTCTGCCACTTATATATTTTGAATTTGGAGAAATAAATTCCATATTTGGAATCAGAATTTCCAAATTATGTAAATAGGTTACTCTTATTTTTATACATTTTTAATAATTACTTCGGTAAATATTTTATTTACCATGGTTAAAGGGTAAATCCGGTAAATAAGGGTAAAAAAATAAAATTATGATAATATTTATTTACCATAAAACCTGTCATATCCCTATTGGTGGATACATTTCTGACCATGGGCATCTTTTGGTCGATTTTGGGACCCCATGGAGCCACTTGTAAGTGATAATGACACTTTATATTAATTAAGTTAAAATAAATACAAAAATGACATAAGCATATATCATTTAGAAAAACAATTTTTACATAGGGTTATATATGTAGGATTTTCGACTATATATATTAATTATAAAGCTAAAACAATTTACTACATAATGGTATTTTATTTATAATTTTTATACTTTTAATAATTAATATTATTTATGACACAATAATGATGGAGTATTTTCTTTATTAATGAAAGAATCAAATAATTGGTATTATAAATGTTAAAATTAATATAATTTGAATGTTTTGATGACATAAATGAATTTTGTTGCTTAATATGACATTATAGGATTACATAAATGAATTATTTTTGAATTAATAAAGTTTTTAAGACTTTAACAAAAATCAATTATTGAATAGTGTTAAAATTCACATAAAAGAGTTTTTATAAAAAATATTATATTATTAATTGATATTAAATTCATAAAAATCCAAGTTTCGTCCAAGAGACTTATATCATGATAGGTGTATCATTAATGGACCACTTGAGGGTATCTTGGAGGTATATACGATGTTTATTAACTATATAATGTAAAAATAAAAAGTGACATGGTAAGTGTCAAACTAATCAACTAAGAGTTAAAACTAAAACATAAGGTTAATATAATGACCCAAACCTGTATAAATTATATTGGTTGAGTGGTTTTCGACCCATCCCCACCTTAACCTTTAAATAATCCACTTTGGAGCCATTATAAACCGAATATAAATTTATTATAAAATAATATTTCTAGCTTTTCCAAAGGTACCCCTGACCCCTCTTATAAAAGGGCACTCCCCCTTCTCACTAATTCACACATTCAAAGCCTTTTGGTTCGGCCAAACCCTGCTCAAATACACTCTCAACTTCCCTAACGTCATCCTAGAGTCCATAGTTTGATCATAAAGCCATCATATGGATCCCTTTTGATCAAATCAAAAGGAAGACCCCGAAGAAGAGGTAATGTTTTCACCACCCTTTTTCAAGTTCATTTCTTATTCAACTTCTTCTTTCTTTGTTATTACCATTCTAAAATAATAAATCCAGTATCTCATATATACTGTGATATTATTATAAATATGGTACAACCATATTCAGTATTCTATCCATCCTTTGAATGACATGTCCCCATACGTGCATACGTACGGCTTACCGTCTCCACATCGTGGTGTAATTGTTATTCAATATATTATTATTTTGATGGGTATAATAATGATGTGTAATTCATTTAAATAATAAATATAACATGATAATTATTCTGTATATATGATATACCATCCAATTATATATTATTTTAACATCAAAAGAATGATATTGTCGCCCGTGCGTACGTACGGACTACAGTCTCCACGAACGCGATGAGATTCATTCCCCATCGTATCCATTCAAGAATAAATTTCATTTGATGAATAAAAATAATTTTTAGAGACAATATATCATTCTGGATATGAATAATATACATCCCATCCATAAAAAATATGGCTCACATAACAAATAATATAAAGGAAAACGAATCCCTTAACACCCAAAACGACGATAATACTAAGATATTATTAACAAATCAATGTTAAAAGATCATATATGATATCATATTAATGTGAATGATTCTTGTGTAATTAAATAACAATTATTTCACCATTATACATGAGTTTAACCTACCATCGACCAAGGAAAAAGTACAAAGTAAGGGGTTTCTTATCTCACTTTTAATTCTGTGAGATTTCCATTGTGCACCAATTATTTATTGTGTGTGCTGTGTGTACTGCCCATGATTGTATTCATTGTGTAATATACATTAATTTATGGATATTTAAATCATCATTGTATGATAATTCTTTCATGGGTGTATGTTTCGTAAGTTACCAAATCGATAAGGGAATTTGAAATTTCAATTTCCACTCATTCGGCTTTACGCATTCTTCATTGATTATTTTACTCCCAGATTATGTGTGGAATCACTATTAATTTGCTTATGTAATATTTTCCACTCCCCTTTATATGGATATAATTTTGATACACATAATCACTCTATTGATAAATTCTCATGCCATCGGTATGAACTTGATAAGAGTAATTTGTAACTCAATCTCTATTTGTTTAGTTAAATATCCAATTCATTGGTGTCGTTTTTACAAGAATATGTGTCAATGTCCTCCGATTGAATTAAACTTATTATCCAATCATATTGAGTGTATTTGTATTTTTCACTCATAATTATGTCGTTGATTTATCCTTAACCTAAGGATACGGTCTTTATAAGATATTTCATCTCAATTTACATTCCATTCAGACTTCTTTGTTGTTATGTGCCAATTCACTTTTATATGGTGTATATATTGTACTTTGATATAGTATATCATGAATCCATGTATTCTCATGATGTTACAATGTTTTTATTACCTCAATTATTTGTATTCAAGTGTCTCTCTTTTGGTTAGGAACTCTAAATAAAATATCATTTTAAATGTTTTAAAGATTTATTATTCCAAATCTTTCTCATTAATGTCCATGTTTTAAAAATAGTTTTAAGGATTTATTTATATGGACATTAAAGTTTTCAAATCAAAATTCCTTTTAAAAGTTTCAAAGTGGTATGGGACACTTTGATTCAAAAATCTATTTTTAAATGGCTTCTTGACAAATAGTGTGACTTTTAAATGATTTCAAGAAAAAGGGGGATATTTCTCTCTAATAGTTTTTTTGATTATTTCCATCTTCGTCAATATCCTTCATTATTCTCGATTGAGGTTAATCTGATACAATACAATCTTCCATATTCTATCGAATGAATTATGTTTGACTTTGGATGTGCTATTTTTATACCATTCATGGTTTGTGGTTAAAATATTGACATTTCGTATGCTAGTTTTAATACGAATGTTTATGTTATGTTTAAACCTGTTCATATGATGAATGAATTGGACTTTGTATGTGACGGGTGGAGCCCGCTATAGCTCCCCGATGCATCGGTAGGTCTCATGAGAAAAACTAGAGTCTTGGCATGAGGCCTTGACAAAATCTTATTTGTAGTCTCGGCACGAGGCCTTGGATACGTGGTTATGATAATCTGGCATTATGCATTCCATCATTATGAAAGTGGTTATTGATATTTCATATTATTATTCGACTAGTAGAATATCCATGTGAATAAGTAAATGGAATTATTTCATTTTATCTTTTCCATATTATGCTGAATTTAAAGTTTAAAAGGAATTTTTTTTAGTTATACATTGTCTTAAGTGTTTATGATTATCTATGAAAGCTTCCGCTATATTGTTATCCTTACTGAGCATCTGAGCTCACCCCTTTCAAGGTTTTATTTTTTCTAGTATGTGAAGAAGTAATTTATGAATGACCTGCAGGGATAGTATGATGGGATATGAAGACAAGATGTTGTTGTAGTTTTTTTACCTTATTATGTAATGTAAGACTTATGAATATATCTACTGTTTCCAAGACTACAAAACTAATCGGTCATTCGAGACTTGATCCTCTGTGATCCTGCCAATTATACGTAATAATGCACTGAATCTGGGTAACTCGGGTCAGGGCGTTACATCCTTAATAATAATACAATTAAAATTTTAATTAATTATAAATAATTATGAAGTACAAAACATGTCATGGGGAAAAATAATCTTAAATGATACGTTTTAAAACAACATTCTTTTGTTTTGTGGAAATTATTTTTCTTTTACTTTTTTATAAAATTATTTTTATTCTAAATTATTCTTTATGTATTCAGTCGATGTTTTAAAATTCCTTTATAGTATATTTGTACATTATATTTTATAAACTTTCAAAATGAGATACTTGAAACATAATAATTTTTTCAAGTGATTCTGAAAGAATATAAAATATAATACATAGATGTAACCTAATTGAAATTTTAAACATTTATTGAACACATAAAGAATAATTGAAAATAAAAACAATTTATTAAAAATAGTATAAAAAGAAAATATAAATGACACAAAACTTTATTGTTTAAAAATATAGATATCATAATTAACAAAAATGTGAAGTAGGTGAAATATTAATTATGTTGTTATTTTTTTATCAGTTATGATTTTTTTAGTTTTGAGACATTGACATCATATACTTAAGGAGCCTTTTGGGCCATATTCAACTGGGTCTTCAGGTCATCAAGAACTTGGGACTTCAAGCTATAGATATATAATAAAATAGGACTAGTGGGTGCTTGTTATTCTTTATAATGAGGGATGAGGCTTGGACCACTCGGGTGTTTGGGTATATGTGTTTCTTGTGGTTTCAAACCTCAACTACACACGTAGTAAATAATGTAATTGATATTTTAATTACAAATAACTAATAATAATTATAAAGGTTATATGGAATGTAATTATTTATAAATGTAATAATAATATAATTAATAATGTAATTAATTATAACCAATAATTAAACAGAAAACATGTTACAGAAAATAAAATAAAAAATTACAAATGAATGGCATGAATTGAAATAACATTTTTTTGCATTTAAATTATCTTTAATTTGCTATTTTTATAAAATTATGTTTATTTTCAATTATTTATAATTTGTTCTGTTAGTTTTTAAAATTTCATTTAGAGTGTATCTATAGTTTAAATTTACTAAGCTTTCAAATTCACCCACATAAAAATTTTATAGTATATAAATGTTATGTTTTAAAATAAAACTGTTTTAGACCATTTAAATTTTTTTTTTGTGATTTTTATTTTTTTTTATTTTCAAATATTTTTTATGTGTTTATTAAATATTTTTAATTTCATTTGGATCATGTTTATATTTCATATTTTATAACATTTCAAAGTCACATAATTGATTTTTTTTGGAATATAAAAACTATATTTTGCAACAATAATGTTTTGTGTAATTTATAATTTCTTTTCATATTATTTTCATTAAATTATTTTTAATCTAAATTATTTTTTATGTGTTCCATAAATATTTTAAATTTAAGTTATATTTGATCTATATTTAATATTTTATGATATTTCATCACTTACTTGAATAATTTGTACTGTATAAATATTGTGTTTTAAAACAATATTATTTTGGATAATTTTAATTTATTTTTGTTAGTTATTTTTTATGAAATTATTTTTATTTTAAATTATTTTGATGTGTTATGTCAACATTTAAAATTTAATTTTGGATGTATTTATAGTTCATATTCTATAACATTTTAAAGCCACATTATTTTTTTAAGTATAAAATCTATATTTTGAAATAATAACTTCTTGTGTCATTTATATATTTTTATATGGTGTTTTTATCAAATTATTTTTATTTTTAATTATTATTTATGTGTTCATTCAATTTTTACAATTTTTATTATATTTTATCTATTTTTTTCATTTTATAATCTTTCAAAGTCACATACTTGAAACTTTTTTATGTTTCAAGTAGTGATTTTGAAATATTATAAAATATAAATTACATGTACACTCTAAATAAAATTTTTAACATTTAATGAACACGTAAAGAATAATTTAAAAAAATATATTAATAATAGTAAATGAAAAATAATTTAGACCAGGCAACAAAATTTTGTTATAAAACATATCATTTATACTTTAATTTTTTTCCCCATGATATGTACTGTACATGATGATTATTTATAATTAAATAAATTTTTAATCATTTTGTTATTATGTATTATTTAAAAAAGGCAGATCATAGAGTTTGTAGACACTTTCCAATTTTTTTAAAAAATTAAAATTTTTGTAGGGGATATGGGGTCAGACCAAGAAAAAATTACCTCATCTTGAAAGCTATAAAAACATCTCAAAGAAAAATGAAAAGGCTAGGGGAAGAGATAAGAGACAAATATACCTTCACTATTCAAGGAAAAAAATTCTCTAAATACACATTCTAAGAATGAAGACTGATATTATGATGGCCCCCCTGACCACCCTGGCCATGGGAGTGACACCCTCTTCTCAAATTAGGAATCATGCATGAGTTATCATGGTCCATTATTGTAGGAGAAACAACCACATGATCAGTATTAACTCCAGCTTGATCAAGGGAATCAATTTTGGTCCCACTATCACTAAAATATTCCTTTTTAGTAACTATATTAGTTATTAGATTTTGTGAACAAATAACATGTCCAAAATTCTCCTTTTCTTCTAGATTTTCATCCACTTTATGAACAATAAGATAATTTTCCCCCTACACACTCAGAACTAAATAGTTATCACTAATTCACTACTCAAATTTTCCTTGGGTGTAATCCTTCCCAAGTAAAACCTTTTTTGGATGGATAGTTTGGAACCCATCATCATCCAATATGGTCTTATTCCCTTTAGAAAAATCTACCTATCCTGATTGCTCAAAAACCATGGGATTCACATCTAGTATCTGACTAACAGCAACACACAAAGATATAGTATAGTTAGCATGGACATCCAACTGCACAAGTTTCTTACCCTTCACTTCCTCATACTCTAGTGTTCCATCCACCACTACCTGAGTAACATCAATTCTAGGTGAACCCATTCCATCCTCTATCGTGATAGGGATTTCCAATCCAAAACTATCTAAACCATATTTTATAAGGACAATACTACAAATAGAGAAAACCACCCTTTTTTGGGAGAAAATAGTGAATGTTTTACAACACTCCTACCTCTATAAGATACCATCAGCCTATAGAGAACTAGATTCACCCAAAACAATAACTCATGGAGACTCCCCTTTGAGCAGAGACCTGCACATTCCCACTGATGGATGACCTATATCAAGGACATAAATAACCTTCCTATATTCTATATTATGATTGATACTAGCCCCATTACCTACAAAATAGAATATTTTTTAGACTGGCCCCATTACCTATAGTATAACCATCAATATCTAGGTGTTCATAGCTTTTAAAATCTTGCCTTGGATTCAGTCCAAAAGACAACACGACCCAACCAGAGTCACCAATATTGATCATTTTCCCAAAAAACCCCAATGCCCAGAACTTGAGTGGGGATACCACCAGACCCATTACATAATCTCTCCACCCATGAAGTCTCATAATAATACATATCATTAGACTAAGGATGCCTCTTCTCAACATTTCAAAAATTCTCTTTCCCATGCTCACCTACTTGACTCTATGATTTAATACCCTTTCCAATAGTTAACTTTGAATTTTTATTCTTCTTAAAAAACCTACATTCATGATGAATATGAATGAAATAGAAATATCAAATGATATGCCTTTTTCAACTCAATTTATCATGTCCAGTAACTTTATAGTCTAAAAAAATTGATGTATTCTCTCATATTCAGTAAAAAATTAAAATTCATCAAAACTAGTTACAAGAAAAACATTTTCAACCAAATTGGAACATAATATACGTCAATAACAAAGCGAACATAATGACCATACCAAGAAAGTTCCATTTTCTAGTCCATTTTAATATGAACACCAATTTTCAATGAAACACCATACTAAATTTAGGGTTTATAAATAATCAAGTTCAAACATAGACCTTAACCCACAATTGAATATAGAATTTTCAACCTTTTATTGGATTGAAATTTCAATCCCATTCCAGAATGAGAAGGTAGTCGGGCTCAGAATATGTGGATCCAAATCTATAATCCCTCATCTTCAATTCCTATGAAGGAAAAAAATAGAAAAATATATAACCCATTGAATCACATTTCTAGTTGGATAAATTCAAATAAAAAACAAAATCAAATCGATCCATAATTCCCTAAGGCTTAGAACACATAAGAAAATAAATCAAGAGATAATTGAATGCTAACACAATTCCATTTGTTTTAAGATAATAGCTTAAGTTTTTCTAACATGAGAAACAATACCTTTCTGAAGAATCCACTGTAAAATAATAATGAAATCAATTATCTAGGGATGAATCATCCACAACATTCACACATAGATTAATTAACTTCCCATCATCATGAATATCAACAAATCCATGACCAAAGAAATGACTGCTAGTGAATAGATCCTCAACCAAGACAAGATCATTCAAAAAATCTATTGCAAGGTAAAACCCTAAAGACCAATGAAGAATCCATTATCATTGTGTAGAGAGCTCTCCACCCTAATCCTTACCCCTATTCTCTTGAAATTATCAATCATCATTATTAACTATTATTAAGAACGTAAATAATTAAATTATATATAACATTTATAATTATTATTAATTTTTTTTATTAAAACATTAATAATATTCCAATTAATAAATATTATAAATGATTATTAATTTTATAATTAATTTTTAATAATTAGTTTTTCAGCATGAGTAATTTTTTACAATTTTTTTTAATTATATTATGAATTACATTATTATTTATATAAATAATTATATTGTTATTATGTATTATAAATCACTTTAATTATTCAATCGTAAATCAGATTATTGAGTATTATTTATTACATTATTAATTATATTAATATTATTATTTATTAGTAAATATTTTTCTTATAATAATATAGTTTTAAATATATATTTATTATATTAGTATATAGATTATAGGTAGAGGGGATTACAAACTACAAACAATGCACACCCTCAAGGCCCCTATAGGGTGAAACCTCATCCCTACCAACAAGGAATGAAAAGCACCCACAAGACCTTTTTTAAATATTATTGGCCTGAAAGGCCCATGATCTAGATGATTTGAATGTCCAACTGAATGTGGCCTAAAGGTCCCTGGATGAGGTGGCCCATGGAATAGATTAGCATCCATGTGATACTCTGAGTCAGAAGTCTTTAATATCGCGTTGTCTCTCCTACCACCATTATTAGGCTGTGTTGCTCTGTCATGTTGTGGAAGGTCACCTCACCATCCCACATTAGAATCCCATATGGGTATAGGTTCAGTTGATGGGTGAAAAATAATTCATATCTCTTTAAATCCTCCCACCACATGACACCTATATGCATTCGTCTTGCATCATCTTCTTGTCGTGTCGTGTTATCTTCTGGGTAACACATGTAGTAGTGTCATCAGTCAACATGTCACGTCAACCCCTGATAGCTACTGTTACATCGTGATTCTCACTATCATGTTATGGAAAGGAACCCCTATATCACACATTGGATATCTGAGTTGATAGATGGTTGAATGATAAGTGTTAATACACTTGTCTCTCTTTTAATCCACCCACCCAGTGAAGCCTATGTTTTTTCATGCTGCATAGTTTTCCTAGTGATGCTACTTCATCATTCTGATCCCATAATTTCGCTCAACTTATTTCCATTAGTGTCCTGAAGGCCCGAATACATGGCCCAAAATCCCCAATAAGGTGAATAGTACCCATAGTTACAGTACCTATGGAAATCCTTCCCCCACATAGATTTGAACCTAGGTCATTTATGTTGGATTACATTAAGAATTATCCTATAATTAGGTATTATAAAATAATTTAATAATTAGATCACAAGTTACTTTGTTGATTAGTATTAATTATACTATTATTACCTTTTAATTATTTTTGAATAAATAATTAAATATAATAATTATTAACTACATTAATAATCATATTATTAATTTAATTACTATTTTATTTATTTATATTATTGTCTATGTTACTTTTTACAACATTATTATTATTAAATAAATAGTAGTTGAGGGATTACCCAAGTGGTGAAGACTCCTCGTAATCTTACATGAAACCCGAGTTTAAAACGAGGTGTGTACGTTTTTAAAGGTATTATAATGGTATTTTAGTACTATATTAGTGTGGGTACTATGGGGGATATTATAATAGTGTACTGTAGTAACAGTAATATTCACCTGAATTGGGCTTTTTGGCTATGAATTGGGCATTCATGCTATTGAGCCTCTAGACCTTAAATGTTGAGTAGTTCAAATATATTAGAGAAGCCCTGGATTGATGGATCAAACTAGTATTAGTCACCAGATAGAGTTAACTGGACACATGATATTGGAGGGGCAAGGTTGACACACCACTATATTTAGGCCATGTACTGCTCTACACAGGTAATGAATATGATAACTGCACTATCAGGTGGTGAGTTAGGTGAAAATATTTAAGAGGTGTAATGGGAAGTTTGTTTCAGTTCATTAGGGATAAATTTTTAAGGTTTTTATGCATCTAGGCCTTCAGGTCATGTATTATGGGTCTCTATACAATATTTTGACTCAAATTATATGAAACCAGTGCGCCAAGCTGGTTTTCCACAAGGCTTCAAGTGCACCTCTCCATATGCCATAGGCTACTGACTAGAAGTGAGGGCATATGGTGGGTTTGTGAAGAGTCTATTCACTTATATTATAGTAAACAACAATGAAAATAATGAGATATCATCCAAGTAGTAAATAAATAGAGTGTATAAGTAGTAAATAAATTGTAATCAAACATATTGTGATAATGAATGAAATGATATAAAATCACAAACAACCATGTCATACATACAACATTGGCCACCCATTGGGCCAACCATATATACAAGATTAAATAAAAGAAACTGAAATAAAAGTAAAAGGCTATAATACTAACTCTAATCCAAACCACATACCCGGTCTACATAAAAATTCTAAGCTACTCTAAACCAATAAAAAGAATCCACACAAGTGGCTCCAATAAATCATACAACTTTGGGTTAAATCCTTATCCATCATGCATCTGTACTTAACATGAAAAGTGGAGATAAAGTCTGTATGCACACTGAGGTTCACATAAATGGGTGAGAAATAATCTCAGTAGGACACCCCAATGATGAAACTATACATCTTATTCCATAAATACATGCTCATGTAATATGATCATCCTAACTGAGACAAAACTAGAAATAATAAAAATATAGTTACGTGAAACCACATTCGATCCCTAGGTCCATGATCTCGATCAACTAGGAAATGTTCCATCATGTATATTTATATTTATATGTGTGTATATATATATATTCACATAAATATCTATACATACATAAATATGAATATACAAGAGTAAGGTGAAAAATAACACATACAATAACAATCGATCATTGGTTCTGTAATCCCAATCATTTGTCCATCCTATAAAAAGGGAATTAAGATAGATGTATTACCACTCAATTCATGTGTCATTGTGTCGATCCTTGGGTTCATAATCTCGATCGACAGTATCTGCTTAATATAGTGCCAAAAATTTCTCTGAACAAGCTATGTCACCATAGGGGGATACATGTCCTAACCCTTGGTTCACCCATACTCACATTTTTTCATGATACAAAAGGATGTTGTATACCAATAGTCAATCCTATAAATGGCCACTGATCTAGATTCCATACCACTCAATACATGTAAATCCATTATAATGATTAATCCTTATGTCCTGGTCCATTGGTGGTCACGACATTGTGACTTGGATAATCCATAAATGGATGACTCTTAGGAAAATTGTGTAACACCCCTACCCTAGTTACATAGATTCGGCGCATTACAGTTGGAATCCGAGGAAGTTTAGTACAAACCTTGCAAACTATATTTAGAAAACTTTTATTAGGGAGAATTACCTTAAGATAGACTTTGAGTATTAGTATAGAAGAACTTCCATGAATTTTGGTAATGTAGATATTTTGATAATTTACCAAGAAGTACATCCTTATATGGATACGAGTAGGTAGAGGCGGGTCTGGGAC
Source organism: Viscum album (assembly GCA_963277665.1). Classification (NCBI taxonomy): domain Eukaryota; kingdom Viridiplantae; phylum Streptophyta; class Magnoliopsida; order Santalales; family Viscaceae; genus Viscum; species Viscum album. The sequence continues at coordinate 325,970,040 of OY728132.1, forward strand.
AGATGTACCAAGGAGTGAAAACTCTAAAAAGGAGTTTTGGGCTTGACTCGGGGTATCCTGGTACACGACAATGGGCCTTGATACACTCTTGGTTACAACACTCCCTGGGGATATGCTAAGGATAATTCACATTTTCTTTACAAACCATTATGAAGGATTTATGAGTAAATACCTCCTTAAAGAAAACAATTTTTTTATGATTATAGATTATATGCATAAACTGTTCAATTTATGTTAGATAATTTACTAGTTTGGAATTATGTATTGTGATTCATAAACTAATCTAGTGTATGACATTGTTTATAAATGGCACCTAGTGGAAGGAATGTAAATCGTATCAATGCACGTAATCCATGTAGGGATTTCCCTCATACTCAAGATAATTATAGTGGAGATGGCGATGAAATCAGTGCTGAACAACTTATAACCATACTGGGACAACTCACTCAGGTTATGAATAATAAACTTACCCATATGGAGCAACCTGATCCACAACGCGGAGGATCAATGTTAGAGCACTTCATGAGGAAACAACCACCAACATTAAAGGTGACTACAAATCCATTTATAGATGATCAATGGATAAGTTCCTTAGAGAAAATATTTAATGCATTGGGGAGTAACAAAAGGGAAAAACTTGTCATGACAGTTTATCACCTCACAGGAGATGTAGATCAATGGTGGTCATTGATTCAAAACACAAAGGAAGATGATGAAGTATCAAATATGGAATGGAGGGAGTTTAAAGATATTTTCTTAGAAAAATACTTTCCTCGTGACCATCGAGCGGATATGGAAAGGCAATTTCTGAGTCTGAGGAAAAAGGTGGATGAGAATTTCAAAATGTATGTGGATAACTTCACATGGTTATAAATTCATGCAGCAGATTATATATGTAACCCAAGGAGTAAGATTGATCGATTATTTTATGGGTTAAAACCATTTCTCTATTAAGCATTAGTATCACAATCCTTCTCATTATACGAAGATATTGTCTCATGTGCTATCAAGATAGAAAAAGGAATTCTTTAATTCTTAAGACTTTAAAGCATAAAAAGAGAAGAATAGATACGATGAACACTTTGGAAATAAAAATTTGGGGAAGAAGGGAAAAGATGAATTCCCACCCTATAGTAACTATGGGAAGAAACACCCTAGTACTTGCCTTAAGGGAATGGGAGTCAGTTATTAGTGTGGTGAAAAAGGACACAACGCTCTTGATTGCAAGGGAAAGAAAGAGGCTATCAAGGTTGAATTCTACAATTGTAGAGAAATGGGGAATTATGCAAATGAAAGTCCTAGGTGCCAAGAAAACATACCATAGAAAAGGACAAGAGATAAAGTCCAATATTATTTGATCACTACTGCTGAGGTCGAACCTCCGAATGACATCGTGATAGGTAATTTAATGGTTTCCTCAAATTTAGCCAATGCTTTACTTGATTCTACATCACCGCATTGTTTTATATCTCCCCATTTTTCTAAGAAAATTAGATATTTCCAATTTTATTTAACAAGGAATTCATTATTCAAAACTCCTAAGGGAATTATTATTGCAACAAAGTTTCTTGATTAAGTTCCCATTAGGGAATATAAACATGCTTTATCTATAGATCTCATCATCACACCCATGATTGAATTTGATATAATCCTCAGTATGGATTGTCTTTCATACGATGATGTGAAATTTTTTTGTAACAATATGGAGGTTAAAACTTTTTATGATGACAAGGAGTACCTTATCTTTAGAGCAGAAATGTCACCATCTGATTCTTATCTAGATCCACCCCGAGTTTCTCTAATAAATTCAATTAATGTGGGGGGGGGGAGGGAGTGAAATAACTATGGGTGAGGAAAAGAATTCTAAAATAGAGGATGTACCTATTGTGCAAGAATATGTTGATGTGTTTCCATAGGATTTACCTGGACATCCTCCAAAATGAGAAATTAAGTTTTCCATTGACTTAATTCCTGGTTCAAGGCCCATATCAAAAAACCTTTATAGAATGGCCACTATGGAATTAGTGTAACTAAAGAAACAAATAGAGGAATTTAGTAATAAAGGATTTATTTGCCCTATTGTTTCTCCATGGGGAGCCCCTATTATTTTTGTTAAGAAGTAATATGGATCTATGAGGCTGTGCATTGACTACAGGGAGATCAATTCTATAACAATAATGAACAAGTCTCCCCTACCTTGCATTGATGATTTGTTCGATCAAATTCATGGAGCTTAATATTTTTCAAAGATTGACCTTCGATCTGGATATCATCAGTTGTGTGTGAAGATGGAAGACATTCTGAAGACAATATTTCATACCAGTTATCAGCATTACAAGTTTACAGTAATGCCTTTTGGAATGACTAATATGCCCTCTGTCTTCATGGATCTAATGAATAAATTTTTTATGGAATATCATGATGACATTGTAGTGATATTTATTGATGATATCTTGGTTTACTCCAAAAGGCATGAAGATCATGAAAATCACTTGCACACTATTCTAAAGGCTCTTTGAAGAAATGAATTATATGAGAAGTTTTACAAGTGTGAATTATGGATTCATGAGATTTCGTTTCTTGGCCATATTGTCTCTAAAGAGAGAATCTCTATTGATCCTTTTAAGACAAGAGAAATACAATAATGGACAGCACAGATGAGTATAACTAAGGTACGTAATTTAATTGGTTTAGTAGGTTATTATTGACGTTTCATCCATGATTTTTTTTCGATTGGATATCCCATTAACGAAGCTCACACATAAAGGGGTTAAATTTGTTTGGACAAAAGAGTGTGAAGAATGTTTTGATGAACTGAAGAGAAGATTAGGAAATGGTCCTATCTTGACTCTACTATCGGGGAATGATTGGTTTGTTATTTATAGTAATGCTTCAAATAAAGGACATGGTTGTGTAATTATGCAGAATGATAGAGTTATTTCTTATGCATCATGACAGCTAAAAATTCATGAACAAAACTATCCCACTCATGATCTTGAGTTAGCAGCTATAATATTTTCTTTGAAGATATGGAGACAATATCTCTATGGTGAAAACTGTGAGATATATACTGATGAAAAGAGTCTGAAGTATATTTTCTCACAGAAAGAACTCAACAAGAGGTAAAGACGATGGCTTGAACTACTCAAGGATTATTCAGACACTATACACTACCACCCTTGGAAGGAAAATAAGGTGAAAGATGATTTGAGAAGAAAAGATCATGGAGTTTTGAACAAAATGAGAGTTGAAAGGGATCCTATGTTCATGGATCTAGTAAGGATGGATATGAGAATAATCATGGAAGGTGAAACATCAATACTTTTTCAAATGGTTGCCAAACCATATTTACTAGAAAGGATAAAAAGTTCTCAAACTAATGATGAGGAGTTTCGAAAAAAATTAATGATGTAAACGATGGGATATTGATCGACTTCGTATATGAAGATGAGAATTTGAAATTAGGGAAGAGACATTATGTTACTGACATACCTGATATAAAAATGGAATTGTTGGATGATGTTCAGAGCTCAAATTTCTCTACACAACCTTGTAGCACTAAGATGTATAGAGATTTGAAGGAACATTTTTGGCAGGACAACATGAAGAGGGAGATTTCTGATTATGTGTCAAGATGGATGGTTTGTCAATAGGTGAAGGCTGGAAGGAAACATCCTAGAGGAATCATGAAACCTCTTCCCATACCTGATTGGAAATGGTATGATATTACGATGGAATTTTTCATGGGGATATCAAAGAATCCTAGGAGTGATGAAATTTGGGTCATTGTTGATTGTTTTACCAAATCAGCACAATTTCTTCCTATAAGAAAAGATTTACCACTTGAATGCTTAGTAAGACTATATATTAATGAAGTTTTAAGACTTGATGGAGTACCCATATCAATTGTTTCTGATCGTTATCTTCATTTTATGTCAAGATTCTAGAAAAGTCTTCAGAAGGCCGTGGATATTGAACTTCATTTGAGCACTGCCTACCACTCTCAAACTGATGGACAATCAAAATGGACTATTCAAACCTTAGAAGACATGTAGAGATCTTTCTCAGTTGACTTTCATGGTATGTGGGATCAATATTTACCTATGGTAGAATTTTCCTATAACAATAGATTCCATTAAAATATTCGAATGGAACCATATGAAGTGTTATATGGAAATAGGTTTCGCACACCATCTTATTGGGATGATGTTAGTGAGAGAAAACTCATAGGCCTAGAACTTGTTGAGGAAATAATGTAAAAGGTGACGATTATCCAAACCCAAATCAAAGAAGATCAAGGTAGGATAAAGGGCTATGACGATAACTAAAGGAAGGATTTGGAATTTCGATTAGGAGATCATGTTTTCTTGAAGGTATCTCCATGGAAGGGTGTTGTAAGATTTTGAAAGAAGGGTAAATTAAGACCCTGGTACATCAAACCTTAGGAAATTCTAGAATGAATTGGATTTGTAGCTTACCGTTTGGCAATGCCTCTAAGTCTCTTAAAAGTTCATGATGTGTTCCATGTATCACTGTTGAGAAAATACATGCCTGACCCAATGAATGTACTCACCTATGAAGAAATAGAACTATAACCCAATATGTCTTATTGTAATGATCCTATCAAGATTCTTGATATAAGAGAACAAGTGTTGAGAAACCGGATGATTCATCCAGTAAAAGTTCTATGGAGAATCCATAAAATTGAAAAGGAAACATTGGAAACCAAGGAACTTATGATGAAGAACCAATTGGATATTTTTATGTAGTAATATTATAGAAATTTCAAGGACAAAATTATTTGAAGGAGGGAAGAATGTAACACCCCAAGCTTCCATGGAACACTTCTCTTTGAATAATGCAATAGCTTATGTTGTACGCAACTTTGAGTTCTAGCACACCATGACCAATCAAAATAGCCATTATGAATAGTAATACCAACTTTTTGAAACATTATAAATTTTATTTTTCAAAATAGAATTTATTTTTGGATTCAGAATATCAAAATTATCTTATGGTGAATTTTTGTTATTTTTCTGAGCACTTCAATTTTTGAGGAATAGTGAAAAGCACTACATTATTGTTTAAAACCAACTTTTTATTTAAATAATTATTTATTTAATTTAAATTTATTTTAGGTAAAAATAGATACATAATACCTATATATGTTCAATTTAATTCATTGGAGTCATTTTATAATAATATTAGATATATAAAATTTTATTGAACTTTTAACATCTTTTACCCACCTTCTAGGAACATTTGAAAATTTTCATAAAATGTAATTTTACCTCTTCTATGAATTGAATTTTAAAAATCCAAGAGACAAAATTGACATCAGTAAGTAAAATTTGGTTCACTAAGATGAAAATAATTTTTGGTGAATAGTTACATTTAAATTTTATTTTCCACGGTTAAAAGTAAATAGGGTAATTAAAGGTAAAGATGATATTATAATTACCCTAACACATTTCTTAATTCTATTAGATAAGTGTATTTTTAATAAAGTCAACCTTAGGAATAAAATATGATCCTTTTGGTCTAGTTGTATTAGATTTGGACATTTATTATTATTTTATTTAAAGAAGAGTTAAAAGTGTTAAATTTAAAGTTTAATAACTAAACCATTTTTAATATAGGGATATAAAGAAGATAAATTTGACTATAAATATTCATTATAAAGATAAAAATATTTTAATCATAATATTATTTCATTTATAATTTTTAGACATTAAATAATTAAATTTTTTTATGACACAATGATGATGCAGTAATTACTTTATTATTGAACGATTAAAATAATTGATATTATAAATAATAATATAATTGTAAATTGAGACTTTTGATGTATTCCACGAGTTTTATAGGTTAATATGACATGTTATGGTTGATTGAATTTTTTTTCATAATGATAAAGTTTTTATGACTTTCACATAAACCAAATACTAAATAGTGTCGAAATTGACATAAATGTGTTTTTTTAAAAATAATACTATATTATCAATTGATATAATATTTCTAAAAATATAAGGTTTGGAAAAAGGAATAATATAAGGTTATATATATCAATAATGAACCACTTGGGGTTCTCTTGTATTTTTATAGTATGTTTATTAACCATTTATTATAATAATACAAGAATACATGGTAAAAGTTAAACAATTTAACAATGAGTTAAATCTAAAATATAAGGTTAATATGGTGACAAAAACCTGTATAAAACCTATTGGTTTAGAGTTTTTGACCCATGCACACCATATCATTCAAATAAATTCTTTTGGATCCATTATACACTGAATAAGATTGTATAATAAAATAAGAATTTAAGATTTTTCTAAAATGACCTTCACCTCTCTTATAAAAGGGCACATCCCCTTCTCTTGAAATCACACCTCCAAATCCATTTGGATCAGAAAACCCCTGCTCTAATATTCTACCAACTACCCTAACCTTAACTTATAGGCCTTAATTTGATCATAATCCAAACTACGGAGCCCTTTTGATCAAATCAAAAAGAAGTACCCGATGAAGAGGTAATAATTTCATCACCTCTTTCAAAGTTCTTTTCTTATTCCACTTCCTATTTCGTTGTAGTTTCCATACCAAAATAATAAATCTATTATATTATACTTACTATGATGTTATTATAAATATGGTACAACCATATTCATTATTCTATCCATCTTATTAATGACAAAGTCACCATACGTGCATACGTATGGCTTACCGTCTCCATGTCGTGGTGTAGTTTGGTATTCAACACATAATTATTTGGATGGGTATAATAATTTGTATAATTAATGTAAATAATAAAAATTACATGTTAAGTATTATTTATATATGATATAACATCCAATTATATACAATTTTACCATCAATAGATTGATATTGTCGCTCGTGCGTACGTACAGATTACCGTCTCCATGAATGTGATGAGATTCATTACCCATCATAATCATTAAAGAATAATTTTAATTTTATGAATACAAACAATGATTTATAACTTAATATAATTCTGGATATGAATCAAATACATTCTATACATAACAAACAAGGCTTATGAAAAAAAATGGAAAATGAATCATTTAACTCCTGAAATTATGATACTACTGAAATATTATTTAAAAAGCAATATTAGAAGATCATATATGATATCATATTTATGTAGTTCCTTTATAATTTAATAATAATAATGTTACTATTATACATGAGGTTAACTTACCCTCGATCAATGAAAATTACAAGGTAAAGGTTAATTCTACAATCTCTTCATTATCTGAGGTTGATTATACATGAGTATCTAATAGGACCTCTTTATCATCCACATCTCTGTTTCTTAAAAATACATTTGAAAACATTTTTACTATTTCCTAGACTATGGGTTAAAGTCATTTATGACCTTGTTTGAATTTTTATATAATTTTTATAAATTAATCTTTCCATTGTTTTGCAAACAAGGTTCTTTATGAAATTTTAGAAAAAATTAAGGAAAGATTGTTTTTTTAAATTATACGGAGAGTTCGACTATTTTACTCTATTATAAAACCTTATAAGCTTCCCTTACAAGCTTATAAGAATATTTTCAAAATTAATGTTTTCTTTTATAATTATGTGTCTTTTAAATGATTTCAAAATAAAAAGAGATATTTCTCTTAAATAGTTTTGATTTCATCTATGTCATCACCCTTTGATAGATTTTAAACTTGTTTGAAGTAGATTTATTATGAATCAATCATTAATATTTCATTGAAGTTTTTGTGATATGGTTGACTATGGATGTGTTATTTTTATACCATTCATGGCTTAAGGTTAAATTATTTACATTTCGTATTCTAGTTTTAATACCAATGTTTATGTTATGTTTCAACCTTTTTATACGAGGAATGCATTAGACTTAGTATGTGACGGGGGGAGGCCACTATAGCTCCTCAATGCATCAGTAGGTCTCATGAGACAATATAGTGTCTTGTAACAAGGCCTTGAAAAAATATTATTTGTAGTCTTGGCACGTGGCCTTGACTATGTGGTTATGATGTCTGACATTATGCATTCCATCATTATAAAATTCGCTATTGATATTTCATGTGATTATTTGACTAGTAGAATATCCATGTGAATAAGTAAATGGAATTATTTGATTTATCTTTTCTATATTATATGGAATTCTAAGTTTAAAAGGCTTGTGTTTTAGTCTTATACATTGCCTTAAATTTTTATGCTTATTTATGATAGTTTCCACTATATTGTTATCCTTTTTGAGAATCTGAGCTCACCCCTTTATATGTTTTATTCTTCCCAGGATGCGAAGAAGTATATTACGATTAACCTATAGTAATAGGCTAAGGGATGTGAGTGTGTTCAAATGGGACACAATGTTCTTGTTTTATTATTTAATGATGTAATGTAAAACTTATGTATGTATATAGTACTTCCAAGGATACTAAACTGAATGGTCTTTTGAGACTTGATCTCTTGTGATAATGCCAATGTTATGTAATAATCCACCGACTCTGGGTAACAAAGGTCGGGGCATTACAAATTGTAAATAGAATGGTCTCCGAACCCAAGTACAAGCTTTTCTTCCATTCATATAAATGGATCAACAGGCCCATACCCATGAAATAACTCTAGGTGAGGTAGTAATGGTGTGTCCACCCAACCAAAGTGATCATCCTAGGTGACGCTCAAGGAGAGAGTAATCATCATTCAAGCATATGATAAATCAACAGTGAGGAGTTCCATATCCACTACTGTGATAAAGTAATTGATCAAGGATAGCATAATCATACCCATATCATGGGAGAGTGTAATCATCCATGAGTATCCAATCAATAGTGATGTCCTTCCCATGTATCATAATCAAGGGATGCAATTACCTAATATGAAAATGAATGGAATCCATACCAAAATACCGTAATCAAGAGATTAGATGCCCAAATATCATAATTCAAGGGCTTAAAATCTGGATCCTAGGAAGTACCTCTAGGTATCCTAATAGAATAATATAACAATAAAAAGGATCAGAACCTAGATCCTAGGAAATATGTTTTGTAATACCAATAAAAAAATAAGATAGATCATAGGAAGTATATTTTGTCACCCCAAAGATAAATGTCACATAAGGTCAGGATTATTGGCCACAACTAAGAAGAACCTATGGTAATCATCATTGCATCTGTAGTAAACAAGAGAATGTATAAATAAATAGTGAGGGCATTCGAACACCTAAACTCACCACTAATGTCACAACATCTTAGGCTTACAAGTACGGTATGAGTTCTAAGGTGACACCGACTACCATCACTACCTAAATCCCCAATGCACTAGCGCAGGTTTGGTCAAACAGTGGGGCACCCATTGGGTCCCTCAAATCAAACAAAGTATAGGAATCCTACTTGGGATCCTTGAAGTATATATATAATAAAATGAATCCAACTTAGTATACCCAAAAATTATGGTAAAATGAGGAATCCTACATGGGTTCCTTTACGGTAAATCAGCAGATACATCCTACACGGGATCCTTAGAACAACACATAGGAAAAATGAATCTTATAAGGGGCCCTCATGAATAGTGTAAGTAGGTAGAGGCATCCTACATGGGATCCATGGAAAGAGTAAATAGGTAGAGGGACCCTACATGGGATTCGCTAAATCAGAAGATAATTTTAGGAATCATAAAGGGGACCCTTGGTAATAGTTGGCAAGTAGAGTCATCCTACACAAGATCCTCAAAAATAACTAATCTCATGTATCCTAGGAAAAGGGTAACATCTCACAAGGGAGACGTCCTCAAGGGGAAATCTAAAATATCATTGTTCATGATAGATAACTCATGGGTCATTTTAGATCAAAGGGTATCACTCTAAAGAGATGTCTGTATTTGATTATCATTGGAAGAAGCTCCCTGTTTAGAAAAAAGCCTAAAACACCTCTTAGGAGTTCTCAAATCACCTCAAGGGTTTTTCCATAGAGATATATGTGGAAAGATACTCAAAATGTACTACTTATGTGTCCAATTATGAAACAAGTCTATAAAAATTTGAGAAAACATAACAAGGGTATCAAAGGGTAATTACACGGTGTTTCTACCTAGTATATGATGTATAGTCCCAAAGCTCTACCATTGCGTGTACCTCAGCTAGACATAGCATGTAAAATCCCATGTACACATTTTCTAAGAAATATAAATGGTGTGTACCCTACATGGGGTACCTTCCCATGCACCTCACATGGCCTAGCCATGAACTTTTCCAGGCGATGTCTACATGGAGTGTAACCCACATGGGGTCTGACCGTATACACTACGCATACATGTACCCCTACACAGGATGCCTGGCCACGTACTCAACTACACGAACGATTCATAGTACATGGCCTATGTATCATATACATGGAGTGTACTTATAAAAGACTATATTCCCCAAATTGGAAGAACACACAACATGTGTTATTGAACTACACACCATGTGATTGGGATTTCTAAATGGGAAACCCCTGAAATCGGCCCGAAACCCCCATTTTCTCCTCAAAAGGTATAGATAAACCCACTAGGGGTCCTAAAGAGTGATAATTGGGATTGAAAACTTGAAAATGGTAAATCTCTAGGGATTTATAGAAAAACATAAAAATTATCAACCATTGGGTGGAATCCACCGAAGCTTCACTCGTTTCATGATCTACTACCACCATATGATGATCTGGATCCTCTTGACCTCTGCAGAGGAACCTCTCTTTATCCCTCTTTATTTATCTCTCTCCTTATCCATTTTTATATCTTTTTTGTGAAAAATATAAGCCCCATTGTCATTCTTGTAAAGCCATGGGAGAAATAAAATAAAAAATGAAAAAGAAAATAAAAAAAGTAATGAAAAACAAAAAGAAAAAGAAAAGGGTATGGGGCCTCACCCCGGTGTCTAACCTCAGTTTATTACTTTCCTAGGAAAAAATCCCCATTTCGAACTCAACAAAGAAAATATAATCTCAATACGATGCTCCATTCAAAATATGTAGATGAAAAAATGCATGTGAATAAATAAATAAATAAACAATTATATATTAATTATTAATTATTCCATGAAAATTAGAATAGCTCAAAATACTATCAAACTCATGTCCTAAAATAAATATCATATTCCAAGACCAAATGAGTGGTCAAAAAATTAATCCAATGTCATATTTTAGAGGTAAATTGCCATTTTACCCCTTATAAGGATCTGAAAGAAAAAAAATTCAAATTTCTACTCAAATTTCTAGTCCTAAAAAACATAGTTCATTCCAATCCAGGTCATGTATGAGTTCCCTATGAACCAAATTAAAAATAAGGCTTATCTAAAAATAAAAAACATATGAGATTAGAGTAATTAATAATTCAATTATTAATTATTATTAACAAATTTATTATTATAATTTTTTAATAAGGGCACCAATTATTAAATATTACTGGTTATTTTTAAATACTATATTAATTATATTATAAATTATTCTATTGTATTTATTTATTGATAATTTTTTTGAGTATTATTAAATAAATATTTTTATTATGTAATTGGTAATTATTATATATTATTAACTATTATTAACTATTATATAATTAATTAAGTATTAATTATATTATTTTAATTAATTATAATTAATTACATAATTCATATGCTCCAATTCCATATTTTTTTGGATAATGCCTCATTTCAACTAGAATGAGAGTGAACTCTTACATCGATGGGAGACCTATAATACATGACCCAAAGGACTATATTTAGAAAAACTTTATACATTTTGACTTCACTACACTAAAACAACCCCTCCCTAGTACCTCTTCAAGTCCAAGAGGCACAACTGCCTTACACATTATTTTTAATTATAAATATTAAATATTTAATTAGTTTAATAAATAAAATATTATTTACATTATAATATTTAATTATATTTATTTACATTATTAATTAATATTAATTATATTATTTTTTATGTGTTTATGTATCAGTGTTGTTGCAGGTACTATAGTGATATTGTAGCAGATGAAACTATTTATCGAAGTTGGGCCTTTGGGCCACCGATTTGGGCCTTTGGGCCATAAGGCCTTAAAGACACATGGACTTTGGGACACCATAGGCTTTTAGCCCAAAGGTCCTCTAGGCCACCTCAGTCCTCCAAGATATGCGATTTAGAGCCATATTAGTAGTCAGGATGAACCACAGAAGACCAGATCTCATAAGAGGAATCTGAGCAAGTAGAATCCACCAGAGCAGAGCTAACCAGATTGAAAGAATGAGAGGGTATGACAATCACCATTGGTACAAGGTACCATGCACCTCTACATGAGTAAATTCTAGTTAATCAATCATGTGATGCGGGGATCTAGAAAAATATAAGGATGTAGGTTCTAGGGAGGGGTAGTTATAGTGTTGTTAGACCCTTACCCCTTCAGGTCATGTATTGGGCCATATTCCTCTAGTCCTAAAGGTCATGTAAGGATTACCTCTTTACTTAGTTAAAAAGGGGATTATCTAAAAATAAATAAAAATCTATGGTCTTTGATCCATTCATAAAGTATTTATTAATTTAATAGATTTAATATTAAATACATTATCACTATTAATTATATTTAATTACATTGTTAAATAATTTATATTAGGTAGAGGGGATTTCAAACTGAAAATACTTACACACCCAGAATTTTTGGTGAGTCAAGTTTCATCCACCCCCATAAGGATTGGCAGACACTCAAAGGGAAACTTGGATCCCACATTGAAAACTTGGAATGGATGGTAAGGACCACTCAATTATAAAAGGGTGGTTTGGGTAGGGTTTTAAGGGTGTGATATTATGAAAATAATTAAATGGAAGTAATGTTGAATAAAAAATATTTAATTATTGTTTAAAACATTGTTTAATTTTTTAATTTATATATAAATACAAATAAAAAAATGAATGGAAGGTGATGTCTTGGAAAACACCTTCTTTAAAACTATTTCAAAGAGGGTTTTCTTTGGGATAGTTATTTCTTTGAAATATTTTCAAAAAATGTGTTTTTTTAGAAAAGTGGATTCCTTGGTATTTTTTTAAATAATCCACTATCAAAGACATGCCCACCCTCCTTCCCAAAATCCCCTCTACTTTGGGAATTTGTTTCCCTAAAATCCTATTTCAATATTTTTTATTATTATCTATGTTATAATAGAAAATTTTCCCTAATGTCCCACCCTACCTCCTTTTCGATGTATAAACTAGTCCTGGACTGGCACTATGAATAGTACCAACCTCTTCTCGAGACCACAAACCAGTCCACACTGACAACCCTCTCTTTTGTATAATGACCATCACTGTTTACCTACACCTATTCCTTGTATGAAGAGTAGTTCACATTTCTTATCATGTGATCATTGTTCATTGTGAGGTGGTTATTGACGAATTTTGTGCATGTTCATGCTTACAACAATTTGTGATGATCATTGACAGTGTTTCCATGATGATTTGCGTTGCATTCATGTTTTGTATTGGTTTACATGTGTTGAAAATGTGTAAAGTAGTTCACATTGATACTCAGTGATTGAATATATGAATATTCTAATTTTTTGATTATCTATGGTGAATTTTGGTCATAATTTCATTGAAATAATCAGGGTGATCTCAATTTTTTATTTTATGTGTTGTATTGGAGTTATGTTGTGTTTGAGTTTTGATTATGTGATGGTATTTTCATTACAATTTATTTACTCTTCTTGTTTTATTTTTAATTTATTTTAATTTTATTGGATTGTTATTTATTTAAATTATATAGGTGTTAATACTATTATCATACAAGCTTCCATTCATATTTTGATGCTCATTAATGTGATACCTTGTAAATAATCTTGGGTTGGATAGAAATCAGAGAATTAATTTGTTTTATCTTTAATCACTTACATGAGATAATCATAAGTTTCATGTGAAAAAATATAGAATAAATAATTATATTGAATTATGAATCAATATTTTGGGTGATATGTCTTCAAACTTGCATAAGTGATACATAGAAAGTGATCTTATGTGAGTGAAATTGACACAAATAGATACCTTGACTTTGTGAGAAATGGGTCTTGATCTTTCACTATCTTGTTCTGCATTATAATGTTTCGAAAATTGTTAATAGCACTGAAGAAAGTGAAATTGGATAATTTTTTATAGAAATTAGAATATTTTTTAACATCAAAGAATGGGATATAATGATATTCTAATTAAATTTGGAATCAATGATAATTAAATAAATAATGAAGTATATGTAGAAATAAAATCATTGTAATTACATTCAACTAAGTATAAATCATAACTCTAACACTTCCATCTCCACTTTATTAACTTACTTTAGTTTTCGTTTATTTAAATAGTAATTCCATTTCTATGATTTTTAGTTTTAGTCACATTAAAAAAAATTCTAAACATTATGAAGTTCATAAGTGAGAGTTTCATTTATTTTTAATGTGCAAGGTTTTTATTATAGATGAGAAGAAAATATATGATTGGAAAAGGAAAGTTGTGATTCTTGGAGAATTCTGATGGATTCATGGCTTGACATTGGATTCCATGATTTATAAGGCATGAAACATTTTTATTATGATGGTGTTAGAGTTAATATTCAAAGGAATTACTGAAACATTTTGGTGAAAGAATAAAAAATATCTAAATTTTTTTGGAAGTTTGTTTGAGTTGGTTGAGATGGCCTCAAGTTGAGATAAAGTGGTTATGAAATAATTTGATGAAATATACAATTACCAGAAATTTCATGAAGGAATACTAGTACCTTTGTAATGGTAGTTTGGGATCCCAATGAGTTGTGTAAAAATAACCTTATAATTTCACTGGTTGTGTAATGGTTAATTATAAGTTGTGAAATGGTCATCTGATCATTTTGGTATTGCATAACATGATACTTTTGTAAAGGTGAGTCCATGTTTTGGCTTTTTACGTAAGTGTAACTTGTAAAATATGGACCATGTAAAGGTAACCGAGATCTATGTAAAGCTTATATTAAAGTTCAAATAGGTAATACCATGGGTTTTACTAGTTATGTTAAGGTCATATGGACTTACTCAAGGGTAATACTAAGAACCAAATTCTTTTTAAAGGTGGTTTGACTTTATAGAATTAATTTCTAATCAAGAAGAGAATTTAAAAATAGATGATGATTTTATTGATCTTTAAGGATTAATGTATTATGATTTATCTAATTATATCTTGATACTAGATACTGAGATAGCGGTTTCAAACCAAAGGTGATACTTGAAGATTCTAGAGATTAAGAAGATCAACATTAATTGAGATGAACTCTGCGAAGCCATAGGGATATAGCAAATGAAGATGAAGACATCATAATATATTTTCTTTAGCCATTTTGGTGAGCATTTTGGGTGAGTTTATTCCCAATAATTTGAAAAATGGGAAGGTATGGAAAACCACATTGGGGCACTAAGAATTTCATGAAAGTAGTCTACCTGTGATAAATGATGACTTGGAAATTTCATGATGATGAGTGTTTCCAGTTAGTTTCTCCTCAATGATGAATAATGGGCCATCATATTTGAAAAATGGGTAGAGAAAAGCAAAAAAATTATTTTGGTGACTATGGTGCGTTTTTAAATCACCTCAGAGTAACTAAGAGTTGAAAATTTTCATATATGTGCTTATGATGAATCACATGAGAGATGCAATATGAGAATCTAAAACACCAAGAACTATTACATGTTTTATTATAGATGATTGTTTTGAGATTTCTTTATCATTGAAAGTTGTCTAAGTTCCAACATGAAAATCTCCACACTGCATGTTATGTCGTGCTGCTGAATGCTTCATGTAGATGTGTAAATCAATTAGAAATATTTGAAAACTATAGGAAATTTAGAGAGGAATATCTTGTGGTATTTTTAATATTTTATGAGGAGATATTGAGTCTTTAATGGATACAAATTAAGAATAAACTTGAACTTTTATGACTGAATAAAATCATAATTTTTTTATCAATTTGAAATATAAATAAGGTGGACCTTCTTCCATGATTTTCGAAGATTTTAATGAATAAAATATCATGGAAATATTATTCATGTGATACGTGATTATATTAATTTTGGTAATGATAATTAAGGAATACATATATGAGAATATTTATAGAGATCGCTTATATAGTGTGAGAAAAATATTGAGATCCCAATACACAACTATATCAAAGGAGGAAAGAGGATTCAAATTTTAGGAGGTTATGAAGAGAATGAGACATGGTAAACCTGAGTATTCATAAAGGTTGAGTAAGATCTAGATCACTTAGGATCTTAGAGAAGTCTCATGACCAAAAACCCCTATCAAAATTATCATCTATTTAAGATCATAGAAAAATTGTACATAAGAAAACTCAATCATATAGAATCATTAAACAATATCATATCAGTTGGTATAAAAGAAACATAAAGCCACTAGAGATATTTCTACATTTGGATCAATGTCGAATAAAAGAGTTAGTGACCGAGGCATATGACCAGTTTATATCGATTGGGGTGTATAACTGATAAAATAAGGAGGGGTTTTTTGGGGATATAACCAATCATGTAAGAAGAGTTAGTGTAAAGGGTGTATAACCATATGTGAATGAAGTATCAACTACTAGGGTGTATAAATAGTTTCTTATAAAGTATAATTATTGTGGTGTATAACCAATCACTTTTCTATGCAACTCCGGAACCAAGGAAATTGATAAAAAATATATTGTAAAATTCATAGTTTGGGGTGTCTATTCAATTGCCGCAAGGAGTAAGATTTTATGTCAAACCTCATAAATCTTGTGTATTGAATTCTCTATATATTTACTTTTATGAGGTGAGGATAAGATATTAATGATGGTAGTATCAAGTGGTTAATGTTAAATAGGAGGAACTTTCATAAAATGAAAAATATATCATTAATTCATCCTTACCCCTTTTAGCGATCCATCCAGACCTAATAACTTCAAGTGGTATCAAATTCAGTTTCTCTATGAAGTTATAATAATTTTTTGAGACCTAGAGAATATGAATTAGATGAGGGAGATGAAAATTTTGAAAAATAACTAAACTGAAATATATTATTTAATAAATTTTGTAAGAAACTCTTGAGAATAATACACATCCTGAGAAAGAGAAAATGAAACTGAAGAAAGAGAATAAGAAGGTGACTGATGAGAAGGAATAAAATTCAATGAAATAAGGGATACACATTAATTGATGAGATTAAAAAAAGACTGTTGATTAGGAGAATATGTAAGTTGATCTTGAGGAGAAGCTAGATAAAAAGGAAGGTTAATTGTCTGAGACATATTCTATATACCTCACAGTTCATCAAGAGTTGGACAAGGCCAGAGAAGACTTCACCAAGGATTCTGAGGTTAAGGGTGAGTCTTCTCAAGCTAGTGAGAAGAAATTTTATAACACAGAAGGTGAATCTACATGAAAATTATTTTAAAACATATATTATATTTCTAATAGTTTATATTTAAAAATAAAGTTTAATAACTTTTGGACCAATAAGGCTTATAAGAAAAATTATTCCTCTCGAAGAAAGAATTAAATTCAAGAAAACCAATACCCTTAGGAAAATAAAGGATTTAATTTTATAAAGACAACAACAAAAAAATTTATAGATAGATTCATAGAGAAAATGGAAGATCACTATTTAGAGGTTTTTTCTAGTGTTGTAGAAGGTATGGAGATAAATCCAACTCGTGTGGGAAAAATAAGCATTTATTAAAGAAGGAGAAAGAATTAAGTTATAGATTTGGTGAGAAAGTGAGGATAAATTTCAAGAAAAAGAAATATATGACCATATATATACTAAATCTATAAAAAAATAGATTTGGAGATTTATAAGAAGCATGTAGAATATGTGGACTAAATGGTCAAAAAACATGGGAGTTCTTGATAAATTTACTAGTAAATAATCCTTATGCATTGAAGGGAAATAAATTTAATAAACCTAAAGAGGAGAACTCATGAAATATTAAGTCTTCTAATAATACATGTGATAATATTAAAGAAACTTTATAATCACAAAAGGGTGCCTGACTATTTGGATTGATCAATTTTCAAAGGCTAAACAAATAGAGGAGACACAAATGAGTTTTGATATAAAAAGGAAACAAGTGGTTTCAGGTAAAGAGGCCAAATCTCATGAGAAGATATCTATAAGTAGTAATCTAAAAATTCAATAAAATATGTGTGAAAAGTGAATATGAGTTGGGAATGGAACAAAATATTTAATGAAAATTCTATCATCCTAAAAAGATGGTATGAGAAATATGATGTTGTCCCAAGGAAATTAAGTTGCCTTAATTTCTAAGGAAAATAATGTTACCTCACAAATTAGAATATCTAATGAATAGAAGATGATTTAAAAATATTTTGAGGATATTAATTATATTAAAATCACTTCACAATCAGATATCTGAAGAAAGAGAAATTATACAAGGGTGAGAAGAAACTATCATCATGAGTGTTTTTTCTGAGGAAAAAATAGGTCCCTCATTATTCCATAAAGATTTTATTTAATTGTGCTAAAATTCAAGGAATTGAAGGAGAAAATTGAGTTTTGTACATACTGTATAGAACATAAGGTGTTCTTAAACGTGTTTTCTAACTACCATGGAGAGTAGGTGTTGATCTCATCCCTTGAGGGGGATAAAAAGTGAGTTGAAGCTTTCATGTAGTCAATCTAGATATTTTTAATAGCTATAAAATCTAGAAAAAATTGTATTCCAATAAAACTATCAACCCTTATTCATATTTATACCAAATAAAATTATGAGGGGGGGGGGGTTGTTGGTTGATTATAATATGAGAAATAGGGAATTTTATGTGTCTTTCACTAGAAATTGTTGATGTGTTTGTTGAGTCATGTCTAGGATAAATATTACTTGATAAAACAACTTTTTATGGACCCAACGATGATTTATTTTAGTGAATCTAAGTTGGTATCACATGTATAGTTGTTTATAGATGACATTAACATCCCTGGTTGAAAAAACCATGTTTTATACATTGGGTTTGTCCATGTAGACATATAGTGGACTAACTGAAGGTTCTTTGCTATAGAAAATAATTCAGTGTCATCCTTCTCTCAAATGTGTCTTAAGCTATGATTTTGAGGATGATAAAATTAATTTATAAAATACAAAGGATATGGTGGGATGAGAATCCGCCCATAGTCCCTATGCATCTATTTTCAATAAGGGTGAGAACAAATAATCCATTGAGTCACACAAGATGACTTTGAAGTGTATTGGTATTGAAAAAAAATCAGGGGGGGTTGTAGTACCTATGTGAGAATTTTATTTTTTGTCAATGAGTAAGGATTTAACTAAAAAGAATCATTAAATAATTGATTAGAAAAGGAAATTTTTGATGCTTTGAGTATTGTTATAGATTCATGATTTGACATTGGATTTCATTCATTTAAAGGCAACCTAGTTTTTTATTATGATGAATGTAGAGCTGATATTAAAAGTAATTAATGAAATGTGTTGGTAGATAAAGGAACACTATTTAAAATATTTTTTATGTGTGTTTGAGTTAGTTAAGAAGGAATATATTTGATCTAATGTGGTTCTAGAATAATTTTAATACATTTTGAATTACCTATAGTTTCATAAATGTAAACCAATACCTATATAAAGGTAATTCATGATATCAATGAGTTGTGTAAAGGTAACCCTGGGATTTCATTACCTATGTAAAGATCAGTTCCAAGATGTTTAAAGGTAATTTTGTCTTTTTAATGTCGTGTAAAGGTAACATAATAGTTTCATAAAGGTGAGTTCAATTTTTGTTCATTCACATAAGGGAAACTCAGAAAATATGGACCTATATAAAGTTAACTAATTTCTAAATAAGGATAATCATAACTTGTGTAAAGGTAATCCCATGTTTTCTACTATCTATATAAAGTCTATCTAGACCTATTTAAGGGTAATAATAGAAACCATATGTTATATAAAGGTAATTTGAGTTTCTGGAATAAATTTTTGATGATGAATATAAATAAAATTGGATAGTGCTTTTACTGATCATTAAAGATTCATGTATAATGATTTATCTAAGTGGATCTCCATCCTAGCTGTTGAAGTAGTAACATCAAACTGAAGGTGATTCTAGAAGAGGCTAAAGACTGAGAACCTCCATGTTACTGAGATACAAGACACTACATTATAGGGATCTATGAAATGAATACAATCATATCATGGTATATTAGATGTGGATATTTTGGTGAGTGTTTATGGTGAGTTTCTTCCCAATGAATTAAAAAATGATAAGATAAGGAGAACCACGTCATTATACTAGGCATTTTAGACAATAATTACACCTATGAAAAACATTGACTTGGTTATGCCATGGTGATGAGAATTTTCGGCGAGTTGTTTCTCAATGAATATTAATAAGTCATTGGATTTTAATAATGAGGAGATTTAGTCAACCATGTCATTTTGGTAACCGTGTTGATTCTAGAAATGAATTATGAGAAACAAAGAGTTGAAAATTATCATGGATATGCCCATGACAACTCACATGCGAGATGTATGATATGATTCTAAAATGGTGATTTCCATTTCATGGTCTATTAGAGATGACCATTATTATATACCTTCATCATTCGAAGTTTTATAAGGTCTATAATGGGTATCTTCACACCATAGGCTACGGCGTGTTGTTTCAAGCTTCATACAGATGTAAAAATGGGTTGGAAAGATTTAAAATCTATAAGAAATATTGAGAAAATTAAGATGAAATATTTTTAATATAACATGAAGAGATTCTGAGTATTTTGGAGATAAAATTGGAGAATAAATTAAGATATTGAATGATAATATGAATTCAGAAGTATTGGCCGATTCGAAATACAAATAAAGAGTACATGTTTCCATGATTTCATGAGATTTTAGAGAATTTAATATCATGGAAATATTAGTCACAAAGTACATAGATATATTAATAAAATTAATGATTACGAAAGAATATATATATATATATATATATATGAGAATATTCGTAGATCTTGCTTATATAGTGTAACAAAAATGATGATAACCTTATATAAAACTATATAAAAGTAAGAACATAGAGTCGAATCAAGGAAGGCTCTAAAGAAAAGGAGACCTAGTGCACCAAAGTATTCGGAAAGGTTGAGAAATATTCAAATAACATAGGATCTGGAGGAATTCTCCAGACCACTGGACCTGGTATATGCTACCAACTATTGATGATCTTAGAGAAAATTTACATGAGAAAACTTGATCTTGTAGGCTTGTGGAAGAAGATCATATCAGTTGGTGAAAAATAAATCAGGAGATAATGGATATATTTACATATTTGGATCAACGTTAAAGAGAATATTTGTTGTCTAGGGAATATAAACATTTAATATTGATCAAAGTGTATAACCAGTCAAGGAGGAAGGATTTCTGGTTGGGGAGTATAACTGATCGTGGAAAAAGAGTTGTTGGATGGGGTGTATAATGAAACATGACTAGAGGATCAAATAATGGGCTGTATAACCAATTGGTTCTACATTCTGGTGATTGAGGTATATGACCAATCACTATCTTTGGCGACTGAAGACCATTTTAATTGAAAATAAGATTATAGTGGATAATCAATTGGTTGGGATGTCTAACCAATAGTGGCAATGAGTTTCTTCTATGCAGAATCTTGTAAATCTTATGTGTTAAATTATCTGTATATTTCTTACATAAGACGTGAGGATGAGATATGAAATATTTTAGGATAAATACTTTTTCCTACCATATAAGTTGAAGTTAAAAATGATTAATTTTTATAAAAAGAAAAAAGATCACTGTTTCCTCCCCTCCCCCTCTTAATGATCCATTTGGGAATAAGAACATAATGTTCTTAAATAAAGAAACCACTAGTGTCTACACACATTCTCTATATGGAACCAAACCTAATACCACTTCTACAGTAGTTATAGGTCTATAATTTCTTGTTAAATTTGGAAGGATTCAACAGTGTGAAATAAAGTTTTAGCAAAGTTGATTGGAATAATTTTAGCATTAGTAGATTCTCAAAAGAGAGTGATTTGGGTTGAAGAAAAATATAGATTACTACTCTGATTAATTATTATAATGTAGTAAAATTTAAGATTAATTTGAGTTTAAAATGGTGTGGTCATCACTACACATTTACAACCAACACTCACCTTACCCCCCCCCCATAATGTATAGTGTGAATAGATTTTTTTACCTCTAAATTATTCATGTAATTTTTTTATTTTAATTATAATTATTCATGTAAATTTATTGGTACATGAGATAATGGTTAACCATATTGTTATATTAGTTCATACCCAACACTGGATTATTCTCAAAGTGATGGTATTCTTGAAAATTCATAACCTAATGATCGATGTAATCTATCTAGGTTATAATAAATATTAGAGAAATTTAAAAACTCAAGTACACAATATCATAATTATATAGAATGTAAACCTCATTGAACACTTTAATGTAATACTTAATTTGATCCACTATTGTTTGAACCCGATACTTCAATAGTGGAGCACACAATATTTATAGTATATTTGGTTTGTACTTCTAGAATAACATAATGAAAATTGTGTTACCTCTATAAAAAATCTAGAAATAAAGATGAGTTAAGTTGTCAAATTAAACTTCTTGTAGTCACTTGATATCCCAACATATAACAATTCTTACGATGAATGAGTCTTATAGGTTATATATAAACAACATCCATTTCTTAATTCTCATGATTTTTATGTTTTGATTAATCCTTTTTGTTATCACACCATAGATGAATCTTATCCATCCCAATTTTATTATTCCATTCCAATCATATTTCAATAATATGAGATCCTAATATTATACCTTGTCATATATAATGGTCTATTAGACAATATGATTTCTCGTCCCACACTTGTGAGTTCAAAACCCTTACGCTCTAATATGAGAATTAATTTCTTTGATTCATATTATATTATAACTTTTGATGATGAAAATACATTATTTATTGAATAGAACATTGAACTAAGACCCTTATTTATTGTGATAGAGTAATAAATGAACCAAGATATCAAATATTTCCATACACCATAGAAAATAACTTTAAATAACCTCAACTCACCTCTTTATAAGAATCATAGTTAGTTAGAAACAATTTAAAAAATTTCAACATCTAAAAAAATTTAAGAGTCAAAAAATATCTATAGTTGTCGGTTGAAGATAATCACAACATTATAGAATATTTGAAGAATAATATTCCTTGGAGGATTCTGAGTTTGTGGTAACACTTGTGCAAATGGTGAAACATGAAGAAAGAAATATTGAAGAAACACTATGAGAAAATACCATTATTGACTTGGTGGGGTCCCATACCCCCACTTGGGCTGGTCACACTTTCTCCATGAATTGAGTTCAATTACACTTCACTTGAAATAACCATAGATACTAGTAATACTCTTTACCTAGGATCACTTAATGAAAATATAAAGCATGAATTGAGTTTAAGACTAGTGAATTCCCCTGTGTTGGTGTTCATTGATGAAAAATAACCTAGTTACATGATTTAGCCAGACACTATATTCATGAATATGATGGATACAAGGTGATCATTAAGGGATTCTGGTAATGGAATTTCTTATCTTAGACACATTCAAATAGGTGATCACTTGATCTTAATGATGACTTCCTTTACCCAAGCTTCCAATATTCAGTGTTTTTCTATTCACATGAGGTCTATTCACCTTCTTTTGACCTTGTTTATTCTTATTTAATTCCCCCCATCCATTGTACTAATAACTTTCCATTGATATATTATGTACCTTTCTAGACAATTACCTTCTTGATGGATACATTAAATAATTATACTGATCATGAAGCATATACATGGTATATATTTTCATTAGATCCTAGTGGAGTATCCTCAATGTCTAACTGAAGATGAAGTAAAGTAACACTACTACAAAATTGGGTTTATGCAGCACTAGGGTTTTAAAAATGCTAACTAAAAGTTCTACAAAAGGCCCCCTTTTTTAATGCTAGAAAAATTACTCTTAAAGGGTGACATTAATAGTATTTTTTTAGTGATGTTAATGGGGGTTTTAATAGTGCTAAAAAATACGGTTAAAGGGGACCCTTTATTAGCACTTTTTAAAAAATACTGATAAACAATATATTTCATAAAAAATATTTCATTAAAAATAATATATTAATATATAAATATATTTATATTGATATAAATATAATATCTATTTTTGAAATATGTATTAGATATGGATAAATAGGCGTTTACACTTAATATATAATATATTTTGTGAAAATGGTTTATAAAATAATAAACAATTTTATTAATTAATAATTTTCTAATTATTATCAATTAATATTCATTTAATAATACTTGGATGACATAAACATTAATTAGATTAATGAACGGTGTAATAAAATTTGAAAACAAGACTTGAACTTTAAATTACCATAAATTTTGATCCAGGTGTCCTTTTGGGCTTAACACATATCAAATTGAATCATATGATGATATATATGAACTAATGAGAGGGTGAGACCCCCAATCACATTTCTCAAGGCCTAAAAATGTCCATAATTATTCTAAAACTGAGTTTTTAGTGGGGGTACTCAAATTGTTTAACATTTGATGGAATTTCAGCCTCGTTTAAGGGGTAATTTTTTCCCCTTTTTAGCAGGGAATGAATTTATTCCTAGGGATTTCATTCATATTGATATTATGGTTTTGAAATTTTATAATTATTCACAATGTAATTTTATTTATAATTAAATATATGACATCTTATTATATTTACTTATAATAAATCTCTTGTATAAATACATATTTCAACACGTTTACATAAAAATTTATTTTTTAAATATATAAAATAAATATTTATTAATCATTTTATTTAAATTAAAAAATTATCCATTATATTTACCTTATAATAATTCATTAATATGTATATATATATATGGCATCCTACCTTTTTAAATACATAACATTTCATTACATTTTACAAACATATGACCTTTAAAGTCTAGTGTCTTGGAAATTGGGAACAAAATACATGAAAAATTAAAACACTATTTTAAATCCCCTTGAAAAGACTCTTGAAAAGTTCATCCTACATACAACTAATAAATATCATAACCTGGAGACATACATCCAAGGAAATGGTGAGCAGAAGGCCCAGTAAGGAAAGCAAGGGAATCAGTTTACTTGTGATATCAATAAGAACTTAAATGAAAAACATAAAGACATGAGCAATGGAAGTAGATTCATATCATAATGAAAATAACATGAACCATAACTTTAATATGTGGCTAAAGCATTTAATTTACTCATTCATGAACATATCACCAAGGTTAATCCCCAAGGTATCATAAACATTACCAAGGTTATTCACCAATGTATCATGAAACTTGCCATCTTGATAGATTAAATACTTTACCCAATGCATTGGAGAGCTATCATGGTGCACACTTAAATATGCATTTATTTTCATGTGATACACATAGATCATAATCAAACCATTCATAAATAACCGATATAGAATAAAATATATGGATTTAATATGAAAATCGTGGTGTTAAAAAAGTGCTTAAAAATAAGATCATTAGGTCATTTATAACCCATGGAAAGGGACTGAGGGTTATATGTATGTTAATTACAGTATAAAATATATCAATAATATGTATTGATTAATACCCCTAGAAATGAATGAATCATTTTACAGTATAGGTACAGAATAAAATATAAATAAGATCATGGTGTGGATATTTTAATGACATACCACATGAAAAAGAAAACTTTAAAGAAAAGAGAAAATGCGATTTCTTTTATGACAATTTGACATCCTAACGACGTTATATAAAAATTCCGAAAATAAATTGATGAGAGTGGAAAGGTATCTCATCATTTGGACATGAAATGGAAAGTAATTAGAATATATGAGAACTTACCCCTATATAAGAATATGGAAACTAGAATATATAACATAAAGGAAGTCATGACTTAAAAAAGGAGGGTGAAAGGTTCCCTTACCTTGAAAAGTGACTTCTGAAGATCGAAGGATGGGACCATTTGGGGCTTTAGGGAACCTTGGGAGGACTCCTTGAGAGGTAAAAAGACCAAATCTTTGTTGATTTGTATTTTTGAATGAAAGGAATGAGGGAATAACTTGGTATTTATAGCAAAAGTGAGAGAATATTTAATTAATTTCCAAGGGATACCTCATTGGTGGTATTTTCAAAACCATGGGCTTACCCAAGGTATTTGCCACTGGTATTAGACACTTGGGACACCTCCTAAAATATATTACTATTAACAAGTCGACCAGAATTATTACATCATTAATGAAGTGATTAATCACATGGAAACTCAAAACTGTATTTTTACTATTCACTGAAAAACAAAACATTTTATAAAAATCTCATAAAT
This sequence comes from Viscum album, assembly GCA_963277665.1. Taxonomy (NCBI): domain Eukaryota; kingdom Viridiplantae; phylum Streptophyta; class Magnoliopsida; order Santalales; family Viscaceae; genus Viscum; species Viscum album. The sequence continues at coordinate 325,996,507 of OY728132.1, forward strand.
TCACCCTAACCTAATATTGATTATCTAAATTAAAGAACGAACTCCATTTTATGAAAATATTTTTTTTATTATGATATATTTAATTTTTAAGTAAAAACATTATTTACCCGAAAAAAATAACAATACTAAACTAATAATTTCTGAAATAGTTATTTATTTGTGTTGTTATATCACTTCACCATTCAATATGCCTAAATTATATTTATACTTTCTTAAGTGATGTTATTATTCCATTGGTTACATTCCTATTCATAAGGGTAATATTACTATTCATACATTACTATTCACTAAAAATCAAGTTGATCTTATTAGACTCTAAATTTATTATTGATCACAATTGTATAAGACCATTTTCTGAAAATCATTTCACATAATTAATTATTTAATGTTTACAAAAATATTTTAAAACACCCTTCTTCCAAAATTCACCAATAATATGGAACTTCATCCTAAATTTATCCGGACATTTTAAATTCAAAAATTTAACATAATAAGAAATAACAATTTTATTTATACAAAAGGATTACACAACGTAACAAAGGTCTCGTTACATAGCCCCTTATAACACCTTCATAGTTCCTAAGTGTAAGATGTGCTATAGTGATATAATCTTTGGGCGGCTCGAATAACATTTCCTGAGTGGTGATTTCTATCAGCTTGAAATTCTCTCATAGGTGATTCTATTCAAGCTTCACATGTTGGAGTTCAACTTGGGCTTGGTCTAGAAAAAATCCCCATGATGCAACCTCGTTCCCAAGCTCTGACAGATGAGCTTCGTATGGACCGAGTATACTGGATGAGGCCATCGACTCTCCTTCCTATATTAATTAACCATGATCACTTGTATTTATAAATAATAATCATAATGTTAAGAATTTAGTTTCTAACGGTTATATTGACCAACAATCATATAACAGTCAAAACCTAGTGGTATTATTTTTATTATACTCACTTCATTAATTAGAGGATATAGTTTTGTTGAGTATAAAATAAAATAATACACAAAATTATGAAACAAATATTATTCAATAGTTTAGATAGTTACATTCTTCCCCCATTAAGAAATTTTGTCCCCAAAATTTTAACTTGTACCATCAGAAGAGAAAAGGTGTGGGTACTTCTGCCTTATAGATTCCTCTGGTTCCCATGTTGATTCTTTATATTTGTGGTTCCTCCACAACACCTTAACAAGGTGGGTATTCTTGTTGCATGAAACCTTGTCTCTATGATCCAAGATCTCCACCGGCTGCTCCTCATAAGATAGTTCATGTTCCAGTTGTACCACCTCTAAATTTAGTACATGTGAAGGGTTAGGTATGTACTTCCTCAAGAGGGATACATGGAAGACATCATGAAATTGTGCTAGATTTGGAGGAATTTCAAGCCGATAGGCCACTACTCCTACGTGATCAAGGATTTCATAGGGGCCATTATACCTAGGGCTGACCTTCCCTTTCTTCCCAAACCTTATGGCTCTCTTCCAAGGTGAAATCAGAAGAAATAAGTTGTCACGAACATCAAACTCCGAGTCCCTTCGATGGTTGTTAGCATAGCTCTTTTGCCAACTCTGAGCAGCCTTAATGTGTTTTTGGATGGAATGGATGTATTTTGTCATCTCTTACACAGGATCAGGCCCAAGAATATTTCTCTCACAAGTTTCATTCCAACATGTAGGACTTCTACATCGCTTACCATATAGAGCTTCATAGAGTTCCATTTGAATGCTCGAGTGGAAGCTATTGTTGTAAGAGAACTCAACTAAAGGGAGATGTTGATCCCATCCACCTTTAAATTCCATCGAGCACATTCTCAGTATATCCTCAAGTGATTGAATTGTTATTTCATATTGGCCATCAATTTTGGGGTGATAGGCTATACTGAAATTCAATTCAATGCTGATATCATGTTGTAGACTTCTCCAGAATTTTAATGTGAACCATATATCACAATCATATACGACAGAAAGTGGAACTTCATTCATCCTTACAACTTCCTTTACATAAATCCTGACAATTTGATCAAGAGATAAATATTCACGAATATAGATAAAATGTGTAGTCTTGGTGAGATGGTCCACAATAACCCATATCGCATTGTTTCCTTTGGAATTTCTCAGGAGACCAGTGACAAAGTCAATAGTGATATTTTCCCTCTTCCATGCTGGTATGGGTAGTGGTTGCAATACTCCTTTAAGAAGTTTTCACTCTGCCTTCCCTTTCTGAAATACTAGGCACCTTGAAGTGTAGTCAGAAATCTCCCTTTTCATGTTATCCCACTAATAATGTTCATTATGGTCTCTATACATTTGTGTGCTTCCTATATGTATATAGAAAGTAGAGCTATGAGATTCATCCATCAGTTCCTTCTTTATTTCGGGAATATATGGAACACATAGTCTTGTACAAAATTTCAGTACACCTTCTTGATCAATATTGAACTTTGGAAACTTTCCATCCTTCACAACCTCAAACTTCTTCTGTAGCAAATGATCTTCTTTCAAATATTTTTTGATCTTATCTAGTAATGATGGATGAGAAATCATTTGGGTTAGGGTTGATGATGTCCCTTCCCTTATAATTCTCATGTCCAGCATTACTGGGTCTTTAATCAAAGAATCTATTTTAATCCTCATCATGGAAATAACAGTTTGGTCTTTCCTGTTTAATGCATTAGCAAAAATTTTCTCTCTTCTGGGATGATAATAAATTGAACAATCATTGTCTTTAAGATGTTCCAACTATCTCCTTTTTCTCATGTTCAGTTCCTTTTGTGTGAAAATATACTTAAAATTTTGATGGTCTGTGTATATATCAAATTTATCCTGATAAGATAGTGCCTCCATATCTTCAGAGAAAAAATGATCACATCAAACTCTAGATCATGCGTAGGATAGTTCTGCTCATGAGTCTTCAACTGTCGAGATACATAAGAAATGACTTTTTCATTTTTAATGAGGATTCACTCACTCCCTTTCAAAGATACATCACTAAAAATAACAAATCCTTCTCCATTTGAGGGCCGATTTAAAATGGGTGCAGTAACCAATCCCTTCTTCAGCTCTTGGAAACTTTCCTCGCACTCCTTGGTCCAGATGAACATGACCCCTTTTCGAGTTTACATAGTTAATGGATTATAATGTCATGAAAAGTTTTTCAAAAACATCCTAAAATATCCCACTAATCCAAGGAAACTACGAATCTCAGTTATTGATGTAGGCTGAGGCCACTCCTCTACTACTTTTGTCTTTGTTGGGTCAACTGTGATTCCTTCATTGGTAACAATTTTCCCCAAGAAACAAACTAGTTGTAACCAAAATTCACATTTTCTAAACTTTCCAAAAAGCCTCTCCTTCCGCAGAGTTTGTAAAATAACCCATAGATGATCCTCATGCTCCTCGTGACTTTTGGAATATATTTGAATATCATCAACAAAAACTACCACAAAGTTGTCAAGGTAGTCCTTATAGACTCTATTCATTAAATCCATAAAAATAGAAGGTGTATTAGTTAGTCCAAAGGGCATAACAACAAACTCATAATGGCCATATCTTGATTGAAAGGTAGTTTTGGGAATATCTTCATTCTTCACCCTCAATTGAGGATAACCAGATCAAAGATAAATCTTAGAGAATAACTGAGCCCCATGAAGTTGGTCAAATAAGTTATCAATTCTTGGGAGAGGGTATTTGTTCTTCACTGTGATCCCATTCAGTTATCTATTTTCAATGTACAATTTCATTGATCCATACTTCTTCATAAAGAGAACATGTGATCCCCAAGGAGACACACTTGGACGGATAAACTTCTTCTCCATAAGATCTTGGAGTTTCTTCTTTAATTACTTTAGCTCTACATTTTCTATCCTATACGAGGTATTTGATATCGAATGAGATCTAGATATGTGTTCAATGGATAACTCTACCTATCTTTCTAGGGGAGGTTCGGGTAACTCCTCAGGAAATATGTTAATATATTCCTGGATGATGGGGACAATTTCTATCATTATACTCTCATTTCCTTCTTTTTCTTCGCTGATAAACTCCATAAAGAAGGATATAGTAGGTTCTTCTAGACAAATATCAGGTTGATATATCTCTTCTTGGAAGATAACTGTAGGTTTTCCATTCAAGACTATTGAGACTTTCTTGATTTTACATTTGATCTTAGCATTATACTTTGAGAGATAGTCCATCCCTAGTATAATGTTGAATTCCAACATGGGAATTACTACTATATTTGAGATAAAATTGTGCTCACTAAAGTAAATACTGGAGTTTCTAAACACTGACGATGCTTGGATAATCACACCATGAGTCTTGACTGATTACTCTACTTTTAACAATTTGGGGGTTGATTCTAAATTCTTTTCAAACATGAAAGAAATAAAGGAATGTGTAGAACCAGAATCAAAAAAAGTACTTCATAGGTTTGAGAGAACAACAACAGTACCTACCACCACATCATTTGTCACTTTAACTTCTGCCGTAGTGATTACAAAAGTACAACCTTTTTCCCTTGGCTGATGCTGAGGCTGATGGTGATTCCCCCCCACTTCCCTCAGATTTGGACAGTGATTGGAAAAGTGTCAAAGTTTTCCACACTTATTGTATTGGACATCAGGTAAGGCCTAAACCATCTTTCCATTGTCGTTAGTGTTTTGGAGTTGAGGTTTCACCTCACTACGATAGTTTCATGCGATATGGTCATCTTTTCCACACTTGTAGCACTTTCCTCTCCCGAGCAGGAAGTTCCTCAAATGCTTCTTCCCACATTTATTACATGTGGGATATTGCACTTGATTTACTCTTCTTCCCTGATCAAATATCATCCCTAAGATTGGATCCATCGATCTCTTCTTGTTAGTGGATTTATGATACCATTGCATCTCACCAAACTCTAGTTCGACTTTCATCGCACTACAAACAATCTCCTCATAAATATCATAGTCTCGGTTGAATATATTCTTCCACAGATGTGGTCTCAGTACACTGAAGAATCTATCAACCCTACCATTTGGATAAATGAAAAAGCTATAATTGTAACGTGAAATCCTTGAAAATGTTATCTCGTAGCTTCCCACGGATTCATTATCCTTCTGATTCATCTTGAGAAACTACTTCTCCATTCTTGTTCTCATGGAATGAGGGAAATACTTACTAAAGAAGATCCCTCTAAACTCTTCATATTCCATAGCTTCAATCTTAACTCATGGACTTGTGTTTTTAATTAGTTCTTTCCACTGATCAGGTTCTCCCTTTAAGTGATAGACATCCAGGATGACCTTCTCTTCTCTGAACATCTGAGCATAGAAAAGATCTTCTCTATAGAGGAGATCCATTTTTTAGCAATCAGTGGGTTGGTAGATCTGCTAGAGGTTGGTGGTCATTGACGCATAAAGGACTCAACATAATGTTTTTCCCTTAATGGTGAGATTGGTCTCTCATCAATATTCAAGTTATTTCCCATAACCTGAGTCAGTCGGTTCATCATTCTCCTCAAAGTTTCCATTCCTGCATCCATTGGAGGGTCGTCAGTACGTGGTCCATTGCAGTCACTGTTTTCATGGTTCTTCCTATTGACCGCCATTTTCTATAAAAATAAAACCTTAGTTAGAAGCTTATTAAATTTATGAATCTTTTGACTATAAAGGATTTTATCTCTTAAAACATCATGCTTAAACAATTACATTTGTCTATAAGTCCTTCATAATGATTCAAAAAAATCTTGTGATTGACCAAACATATCCCCCAGGAGTGTCAACCTAGGAGTACAACAAGGCTAGTTTTCATGTACCAGGATACCCCAGTTCATGACCGAAACCCCTTGTTAGAGTTTTTACTCCTAGGAAAATCTGTGCCAGATCCACATCCACTTTTTCAAATCCAGACATGGATTTATTTGTTTAGAAACAACTTACATAATATTTCACAAAAATAACATGTATTTTTTCCTATATTTAAACTTTTATATTGGGTTTTTTTAAATTTTTCATAACCAAATTTCCATAAATAACTAAACAATACTTTGATACAAACTATGGAATCCTGCCTATTTAAATACATAACTTTTTCATTAAATTTTACAAACAGAGGACCTTTAAAGTCTAGTGTCTTGGAAATTAGGAAAAAAATAAAATAAACTTAAAACACAATTTTAAATCCCCTTAAAAATACTCTTTAAAAGTTAATCCTATGTACAACCAATGAATATCATAACCTGGAGACATACATTAAAGAAAAGGGTGAGAAGACGACGTAGTAAGGAAAGCAAGGGAAGCAGTTTACTTGTGATATCAATAAGAACATGAATGAAAAACATAAAGACATGACAAATGGAAGTAGATGCATATAATAATGAAAATAACATAAAATATAACTTGAATATGTGTCGAAAAAAATTTAATGTAGATATTCATGAACATATCACCAAGGTTCATCCCGAAGATTTCATAAACATTACCAAGGAGATTCACCAAGGTATCGTGAAATTTGTTATATCTAGAGATTAAATTCTTCACCCGATGCATTGGAGCTCTATCAGGGAACACCCTTCATATGTATTTATATTAATGTGATCCACATAGATCAAAATGAAACCTTTAATAAATAACCCAAATATAATAAAAGAGATGGGTTTCATATCAAAATCATGACGTTTAAAAAGTGCGTAAAAATTAGATCATTAGGTCATTTATAACCCATGGAAAGGGAGTGAGGGTTATATGTATGTCAATTACATAATAAAATATATCATTAATATGTCTCGATTAATACCCATGAAAATTAAATTGGTTTGGGTATTCACATAAATAAAATAAGATAATTTCTTGAGGGAAATAGAGAGAAATTTTGAGTTGACTTTTTTGCAGCATAACGACTATATAACATGGTTTTAGAAAACAGTAAAAATAGAGAGGACAAGGGTCTCCCATCTAAAAATGAATCACTTTACAATAAATAGACAGAATAAAATATAAATAAGATCATGTTTTGGATATTTTAATGACTTTCCACATGAAAAGAAAACATGAAAGAAGAGAGAAAAGGCGATTTCTTTTACAAAAATTCAGCAGCCTAACGACGTCTTTTTAAAAATCAGAAAATAAATTGATGAGATCAGAAAGGGTCTATCATAATTTGGACATGAAATGTATAGTAATAAAAATATATAAGAATATACCCCCATATAATAATATGGAAACTAGAAGACATAACATAATGGAAGTCATGACTTAAAAGAGGAGGGTGACAGGTTCCCTTACCATGAAGAGTGACTTAGAAAACTCGAAGATTGGGACCTTAGGGGGCTTGAACGAATCTTGGGAGGAATCATTGGGAGGTAAAAAGAATAGATATTTGTTTAAGAGTATTTTTTAATGAAATTAATCAAACAATGGCTTGGTATTTATTGAAAAAGTGAGGGAATATTTAATTAATTTCCAAGGGACACCTCATCAATTGTATTTGCAAAACCGTGTGATTACCCATGGTATTCGCCCACGGAATTGGACACTTGGGAAACCTCATAACATATTTTACTGTTCATGTGTTTACCATAATGAATACATCATTATTATATCATTAATGATGTCATTAATCACGAGGAAACTCAAAACTGTATTTTCACTATTAACCAAAAAACAAAACATTTTATAAAAATCTCGTAATTTTATCCGAACCTAATATTGATGCTCTGAATTCAAAAATTAACTCCATTTTATTATTATAATTTTTTTATTATGATATATTTATTTTTTATGGAAAAACACTATTTACCTGAAAAAATACTAATACTTAACTAATAATTTCTGAAACATTTATTTACTTATGCTATTATATCACTTCAACATTCAAGATTCCTGAATTATATTTATAATTTCTTAAGTGAGGTTACTATTCCTTTGTTCACATTACTATTCATAAGGGTAATATTACTATTCATACATTACTATTCACTAAAATCATGTTGATCTTATTAGACTCTAAATTTCTTACTGATCACAACTGTATAAGACCATTTTTTTAAAATCATTTCACATTATTAATTATTTAATGTATTCAAAAATATTTTAAAACACCCTTTTTCAAAAATTCACCAATAATATGGAACTTCATCCTACTTTTATCCAGATATTTCAAATTCACAAATTTAATAGAATAATAAATAATAATTTTATTTATACAGAAGGATTACACATTGTAACTAAGGTCTAGTTGCATAGCACCTTATAACACCTATATATGACCTAAGTGTATGATGTTCTATGGTGATAGAATCTTGGGGCATCTCAGAAAACATTGCCCGAGTGGTGATTTATACCAGCTTGAACTTATTTCATAGGTGATTCCGTTCAAGTTTCACATGTTGGAGTTCGACTTGGCCTTGGTCCAGAGCAAAGCCCAGTGATGAAACCTCCTTCCCAAGCTCTAACAATTGGGCTTCGTATAACCTGAGTCTACTGGATGAGGCCATCGACTCTTCTTCCTATATTAATTAACTATGATCACTTGTATTTATAAACAATAATCATAATGTTAAGAATTTAGTTTCTAACAGTCATATTGACTACCAATCATATAACAGTCAAAACCTTGTGGTATTATATTAATTATACTCACTTCATTTGTTAAAGGATATAGTTTTGTTGAGTATAAAATAAAATAATACAGAAAATTATGAAACAAAAATTATTCAAATGTTCAGTTCGTTACAATATATATACCTATACAATTAATGTTTATATATTAACATGCATGTGTCAATAATTAACAAATATACATGTATATGTATATTCTAATATATGTAAATGAATACGTATTATAAAAATGTGTTTAAAACAATATCTATGCATTCTTTACATTATAAAAATATTATATTATTTTTATATATACATATATATTTGTATTAATAAATGAATATATATTTATATTATATTCTAGTATATGTAAATTAACATAATATATAATATATTTAAATAAATATAAGTATATATACATATCACACACACACACACATTTTATGAATGTATTTAAAAATAATTATATAAATATATGAATAAAAAAGTTATATGCATATATATATATAAACAAAAATATCATTAAATAGAAAAAAACATGGTGTAGTTGTAAAGGCGTTCCATATTGAAAGAAGAGGTGTAGGGTTTGAATCCAATCATGCATAGGAGGTTGGAAATTCGTAGAGCACTGTTAAAGGGGTGGTGGGGTGAAAAGTGTTAATGTGGGGGTGGTTGTTAAAGGGGTTATGAAAGTGCTAATCAAGGGTTGGTCTCATATAGGTCCAAACAAATATAATTATACCCCCTTTAATTGTGCATTTTTTTCCACTTATAACAGGGGCCTTTAATAATGATTTTTTAGCACTATTAAAGGAACCCTATAACAATGCTTTTTACGAGCACTATTAAAGCCTACCCTTTAATTGCACTTGTGTAGACAACACTTTATAAGCACTGTTAATGGATCTTTATTAGTGCTATTTAAACCCAGTTTTTTAGTGGTGTGAGCACCCAATCAGAGGCAACCCATTGGATTTCCACCCTACCTCCTCTCTAACATGTGAACCAACCCCAAATTGGCATTGTGCAATATACCATACACTGCCTAAAATTGAAAACCATCCCACACCAGCCACAATCTTCCATGCACGATGGCCATCATCAGCCACCAACACACATTCCTTATATGAAAAGTAGTTCTCACTTCATTTCCCATGATTAATGTTCATTGTGTGGTGGTTGTTGAAGGATTTGGAGTGTGTTATTGATTAAAGTGGTTTGTAATGAGGGTTGGTAGAATTCCAGTGATGATTCAAGTCACGTTCGTGTTGGGTGGTAGTTTTTTCATGTAAATGATTTGTGTAATGTTTAAATTTGATGGTATGGTGATTGACTACATGTCATTTTTTATTTGGAGGTCATCGATGATGACTTTTGGTGATCTTTAAATTGACATGAACATGATGATGACTTTTTATTATTTTATATGTCATGTTGGAGTCTTGAATATCTTATCTTTTTGTGTTAGAGTTCTGAATATACGATGGTTTTTTCATTCCAATTTATTTATTTTCCATGTTTAATGGCCAATTTAATTCAATTGTATTGTTATTTATTGATATTATATATGTGTTCAAACTATTATCATATGATATTTTCACACATACTATGATATTCATTCATATAATACCTAATAAGTTATCATCAATACAATAGATACCAAAGAATTTATTGGTTTTATATTTAATTACTTGTATGATAGAATCATAAGTCGCATGTGAGAGAATATACAATAAATGATTATATTGATTTTTGAATCAATATTTTACATAATTTATCTTCAAACGTTCATAACTTATACCTAAAAAGTGACCTTACATGGGTGAACACAACATAGATAGATACATTGACATTGTGAAAATCATTTCTTGGTATTTCAATGCGTAAGTTGGAATTGAAATGTTTCACAAATTATTCATAACATCATAGGATGTAAAATAAAATAATTTTTAAGAAAAATTCACTACTATAAAATTTTCAATTTTCATCAATCAAAATGGGAATTTTCAGCATTATAAAAGCATTGAAGTTCTAATAAAAGATATATCCAGTGACTTTTATTAGCACCAAACAAAACATGGATAAATGAAACCTTTATGAGCGTTAAAAAACTGATAAAGGTCCCCTTTATCAATGTTTTTTAGTGTCGATAATATCTAGTTTTATCATCCCTTTCACCACTGATAAAGAATAGATTTACCAATTCTTTTATAGTGTTGATAAAGGGTTCCTTTATCACTGCTTAAAAAACATTGATAAAACTACAATAATATTTTTTTTCAAATTATTTGACACCCCAACCCCTATCAGTGCTTGTGTACCTTTATCAGTGATCACCACCCATGCCCACCCCACAACACCCCCTCTATCTAATGTTTGATTTCCCCCATTATTGCTTCCCTCATTCCCTGATCAGTCGCATGTATTTAGATTCAAACCTGGCTTCTCCATGTGCCAAGTGAACATCATTATAACTACTCTATCTCATTTACTTATATCTTTTACAATATATCCATTTATATATATATATACATATACATATACATATTTTTATCATATATTTATTCATATATTTATGTAATTATTTATAAATAAATTTATAAAATATATGTTTGTGTCTGTGTTTATATAAATATACATATGTCTCTCTATTTGTGTATAATATATATATATCTATATTTAAATATATTATATATCAATGTTCATTTTTTATATAAATATATATATATATATATATTTATTAATACACACATATATATATTTATATATAAACATTATACATACATTTATATAGGTATATATATATTGATAAGTTTTTATAAGGAAAATTAAATGAATAATTTTTTATTTTAAATAAATAGATAATAAATATTTATTTACGTTTAGTTTATATATTTAAAAAAATATTTTACATGTTAAAATATTTAAAAATTTATTTATACAATTATTTATATATATATATATATATACATATTTTTATATATATTTATATTTTAATTTATAAATATCAGTATAATGTGAAAAAAAATTAAAATTTCAACATCATAATATCCATATAAATGTAATACCGAAGAATAAATTTAGTCTCCACTATAAATAATACCAAAAGACCCTCTTTAATAAAGTGGAAATTCCATTGATTGTTCAAAAATTAGGGTATCCCAACTAAAAACTCAGTTTTGGAGACCTTTTAGGGCTTTTTTGATCAAGGAAAAACAAATGCTAAGGTCATCGCAAGTCCAAAGGGTGTATATATCTTTGTACGATTCTATTTGACATCTTTTAGAGTCCAAACGGATACCCAAATAAAAAATTATTTTTGTTTAAAGTTCAAGTCCTTTTTTCAACTTTTCATGACATCTTAATTAATTTATTGATTTTTTTTCTATCATGAAATTGTTTTTAAAAATATATTACCCAATAATAAATTATAAATTATAAATTAATATTATTTTTTATTAATTTATAAATTAATTTTCACTAAATATTATATATATTGAATGTAAATACATATTCAATATTATATAAATCATACTTAAGAAAATATTATATATATATAAATTGAAATATATTTTTATATTAAAATATTTTATGAATAAAATATATATATATATATATTATCAGTACTAAGACATTTTTTTAATAAAGACGGACCTTTATCAACATTAAAAAAAGAGTTAATAAAGGTCATCATTTATCATCACTAAAAAAATGCTGATAAGGGACAACTTTTTTCAGCGCTAAAAACCCACAGATAATGGTGGTATTTTATCAAATATTTTTTCAACACTAAGAAAATCAAACTTTATAACTGTTGCACTGATAAAAGTGTATCATTGAATAAACATGATTCTATAGTAATGATTAGATTACTATTTAACACTAGAGAGTTAGATCTAATGATATTCTAATTAAATTTGAAATCACTAATAATTAAGTAAATAATAAATTATATATGGAAATAAAATCATTGTTATTTCATTCACCTAAGAAGAAATCATAACTGTTACACTTTCATCCCCACTTTATTACCTTAGCTTAGTTTTAGTTTATTTAGTTAGTTGTTTAATTTCTAGAATTTTTAATATTAATCACATTAAAAATTCATTTGGGCCATGTAATATAAAGCATGTCATGTATACCGCATGATGTATTAGGGGGAATCTTAACATTAGGTATTAACATGAAATCATCCATAAAAAATAAAAGACAAAGTTGGGGGTCACACGACCAAGGATACAGGGTAGTGGATCACCATTCTCCAAGCCTTGGAGTGGGCTTCGGCATATTAAACAAAATATTTAATGTGATATAAATAAATAATCAATGAACATATATATTTTCCATGACTTGTAAAATATATGTGTGTATACATATATAATTTATTTATTGTTTACAATTTATTGTTCATATATTTGTCTGTGTGTTTACATATAAATATTAATATATGAATAGATAAATTATCAATGACTATAATTATATAATTTGTTTATTATTATAAAAGTAAATATTGATATAAACATAATTATTATTATAAATATAAATATCATTTTAAATATGTAATTAAAAAATAAAAATTAAAATTTTAAAAAAATTTGAAATTTAAAAATTGATGTTAAACACCTATAACAGCTACTAAGAAACCATGTTCAAATACTATTTTTTCCAACACGTGATAGTAGTTTTATAAACTATTTCCAAATAAACTAATATTAAATGTCAATATTTTTATAGTGTAATGACCCTGTACTTTCTCAATATATCTCAATTTAGGGACTAGATATCATGATAAACTTACAAGAAGAAACATGCCATCATAGTTAAACCTCAACTGACGACATGATCAACAACTTACCAAACCACCTATGATTATCTCATCGACAAGGTTGGCATAAGAAATGTATCAAATTTTAAATGTAATTATGCTAGGTATATTATCAACTTCTGGTACATAAATTCAATATGAAACATGCACCTCTATAATAACAAATACATAAAGTATTAAACTCTATGTGATATATATACTTCGTGGGTCATCAATCACAAAAAATAAATTTTTACCTCATGATAAAATTAAATATTGATATATAAAACCCCTCCCATGTCAATTTACACATGTCGTTGCATCTTATAATACTTTATGATGATCATTGATTTTAGGTAACTCAAAGTTGTACTTTCAGTGATCAATTATCATTTTACTTCATGAATATATAAAGACAACATGAAAAAATGATAGTGGAGACTACCATTTGTATAACATGGTATGTTTTATATTATTTCTCACAAACCAAACCAGATCACTTAACTATCTTAGAAATCAAGCCAACTTTGAAACTACCAAAAGTCTATTCTCATTCCCCATGGGTTGACAATAAGCACATGTGCATCAATAACTACCTTTGTGAACAATTTTTCTACAAAGATCTAAAACCAAGATGATAAATATAAAGATAAAGTCGATATGCCAATACAATCCAACAATATAAAAGTGACATAAATAATGTAAAAATAGGAACCAAAACCACAAACTAAACCAAGGAACATAAGTAAAGCAACAACCCAACTCTACATAACATGTAGTCACCACCCGACGCCCACACCCTACTATTAAACAAACTCGCTACCACCCTATGGTGCCTTTCTTTTACCTATGTCAAATAAAAGAAGATCAATATTCACCCAAAGGTGTATATAGGGTGTGATAAAAATAATTCAAGTAGGATCCCACCAAGTGTTTTTTAAGTATTTTTTTTATAAAATAAACAAATTATTCTCAATTAAATAAAACAAGGAAAGAGATACATTTTCCAATATTTATTTCAAAATATAGAAATCCACCCTTTTTAACAACTTATAAAACGTTTAAAAATAAAATAGTTTTCATGACATTTCTATAATAAACTGTTTAACAAATCATTTCAAATAAACATTCCAAAGAGTATCAATATGGAAATTGGTCCTTGGGTATATTAGGTCTTGGTTAGATTGGATCCTTTGACAATCTTAGTGATCAAAGGCCACCTGGTGTGCACATTACCCTTAGACACAGGACCAAGGGGGTAAGATACCACTCCCAAGAGTGTTTATCAAGACCCTAGTTCATTAACTAGGATTGAGGAAGATTAATTAATTATTTACCCTATTAAAAACTAGTAAACAAATGAATATAGGTCTATCCATAGAGAAGGACTTCCAAGAGGTGTGCGGAACCAAGTATACGAGAAAAAATTATCCAGAAAATAGTAACAAAAAAAAAGAAATAGAAAATTGATAGAAGCAAATGATGATGGTGATTTGCAATAAGCAGAAATAAGTAGATTAATAAGAAATAACACAAGAAAGTGCACAAGCATAGATATGTAACGAACAATCCATAAGTGAAGTAGGGGAATTCAGTTGGCTGGTTTTTTATTTTATTATTTCCTTTTATTTGGTTTTATTTCTTCGTCTGTGAACACACTCTACTAGATCTAGTGAACATAGGTTGACACATTCTCTTGAATGATCATCCTGTGGGTGAATGGATCCTATGATCTCTCAACTACAATATCCCACAACCCATACAATGTTGGTAGCTATTTTTCATCAGGATCCTCTTCTCAGTTAATCATAATGTGTTACCCTTGATCTATCCTCTTCTCAGAGAAGATCTTAGATGACCAAGTAGTGAAAAAGATATAGATAAGATTATTTCTCATTTGTTCCTATATTTCAAAATTATTTACTACTTTAAAGAATAAAAATGAGGGTATCTTCCAATGATATATGGCGTGTGAATGAAATTATATTAACCATTATAACATCATTCCCCTATTTTAGTTTTATCAAATAATCAATCTTGGATTATCAAAATATTTCAAGATGTTAAAAACAAACATTATAATAGATAAAAATAAAGATATAGGGAGAGAAAAGAAGTTCCCAGCAAGAGAAATCCAACTCCTCATAAGCTTTACTGGTGATGTTTCATGCTGCTTGGCTGAATATCTAATCAATATTACTCTTCAGTGTTTCTACCCACCACCTCCATCTGTTGTAGCTCTATTTTTTAGGTACTTTTTGCCCACATTTTTTGGTTCAATATTATTCTCTAATATAAGTAACAATACGCACACCAATACTCCACTCTAATAAAATAATCATGGCCCCTAAAATTGTCCACTAGATCTACATTGAACCTTCATAGTAGAAAATCCCCCCTTCCAGTGATTCTAGTCAAGATCCCATAAAAGAATGTGTTTCTCATAGAAATTTCACACTATCAGTGGCCATGATATAATTTTCATATGACCACCACATGGAATGTTCAATGGCTGGTATTGGTGAGTGAGAACACCCAGATCTTCCATCTGATCCCACAATCACCTTTACCTTTGTATTTTCATGATTCAGGTAGAAAAATTGAAAAAAAAATCTTTGAGAGAATCTAATATAATCCTGAAATTTCCCTTTCTCACTAATTTTTTGAGTTTTAAGGCACCCATGTAATTTATTTTATTCTTTTTCTAGGATTTGTCATAGCCTTGAGCCTTTCCCATATTCCATTAAATGGGCCCAGTGTGGTGCTACCAAACAATCTGCATTGTCTCCTCCATCTATCAATAAATAATCAGAATAAAATTTCATAACCACTTCAATGAGAACGAAATGATTTACTGGTCTTAATTTGACAAAAAACAAAGTGAGCTCTCTATCTTCATAGATTTTAAAACCACAGGCTCCTGATATCTAATCTAGGTACAATACTCATAACATCCCACCAATAGACTCATAAATAAAACTTTACTAGGTCAATTCCTCAAACAACTAATGTGCATATGATAACCTCACCTCATTCGCATCATCGGGGAGCTCGATTCCCCATAATTATTCAACATTGACTTTCATAGGTAAAAATATATGAAAAAAAATCAAAAAAATCATAATTCTCCTCAAATTCTCAGTACAATGATTTATTAGACACTTAAAAACAAATCAAGTTCAACATCATCTTTAGCATATCCGATGATTAATTTTCAATAATCCTTGGACAAATCAAATTAATTTCCTTAGAATGATTCAATGTACCTCCAATCAGTTCTCTAACTATCTCACAATCACCCTTACGTAGCTTGAGGGAGTGATACTACCCTTACACATGCCATAAACTTACCCGTATGCCATCCCCTTCTCAACCCTTATGAATGTTTCTACAAATTAATCCTACACCTAGAAACTCCAAAATCCAAAAAAATTAAATCATATTCAAGATTTTCCAACAAGCTTTGAATTTTGGTTCCTTTAGTGTAATTCATCTTCTACATTTGAGGTCTCATTGAACCTTCATAAAATAATGGATTCATCTATGTTCTTCAAAATTCATATGGTTGTAGATCTGATGTTATCCCACTATATCTCAGAACAATGGTCAATATTCAGCTTCATATATAAGTCATATTCTCTAATAATCTCAAGAGGACTTCATCCACAACGGCGAATCTCCATCAATATTAGGGGTGTCATCTTCAAGTGTCAATAAAAGATTCTTCTAGATTTATGGGCGTTCAACAATATATTCTTTCATCATGTTTTTTCAATAGTTTTGGCATCTAGATTTTTTGTGAACTTTATCTAGCTTCAAATCATTTCTCCTCATTTTGATTAAATGATGTTAAAGAATAGAAAAGTTCAATGTATTATCACCAAAGGTAAGAATGGACTGGGTTTTTAAATATGTGACATCAACTCCGTTTCTCCTTTAATGGATTCTATAGCACTGGTGAGGATCAATGTTGGTTGTGCTTGGTTTATCTATTGGAATTATTCCATGGTATGCTCAGTTGGTTGAATCTCCAAGATGAAGATCTTTGTGGTTAGTTCCTTCATCATAAATATTGGATTTAGTAACTATTCTTGATCCAAAATCATGAAAAGGATTAGCTCATATCGGTCACCTTTAATCGATGGACTTTCCATCAGCATAGGTCTTCTTTTTTTATCTCATCCAGCCTCAGATCTATTTCTTTATGGTTGACCGCGAGTATGGATTTTGGCTTTGTAGTTGATCAAATTTTCTATGACAGCTCATGGTAAGGCGTCGTCGATTTAAGAGTTCACCAAAATCTCACCATCAGTGGCTTGAGGTTAAAGATGTAGTTTTTTGGATTTTACCTTGTAGAATCCTGATGATTTTGAAAACTTTATGCATGGTCTATTGGCACTAGCTCAGTCACTCAAAAAATTTTCTAGAAAATACCTATGGTGGATTAAAATCTATTCGCATGGTAACTTGAGTTAGACATCACAGTCAATCCAAGAGTTTATAGATTTATGAATAATGGTAAACCATGAGTTTTTTACTTATGATCTTACCTATCCTTTTTCATTTTTACTTTGGTTTATTCAAAAAACACAAAATTCAGAATGTCGTGAACAAATATTCAATTAAAAATTTAATCACACAAAAAATCCCTACATTTTCAAATAGAAAAATTCCAAAGAATATTTTTAATTAAAAATATAGAATTATGGAAGGTTTAATTTTGAACCATCTATAATACTTTCAAACAAATAAAAATATATTTCAATCAAAATTTTAAATAATTATTAATATGAAAATGTTGTTTTTGGAAAATTATGAAAATCAATAGAGGAACATTTCATCTATTTAAATAGAAAAACACACATTTCAATTTATAAAAAATTATTTCAATTCCAATAACAATTATGAAATAATATGAAAATTTTAATCAATAACATTGACCAATAAATCACTATAAAGAATAATTTTTTAACAAGATTTTCAAATAATAACATATTCAATATAATTTTCTCTAGATTCAATGTTTCTCTATTATAAGCTCAATTTCTCATTAAAACTACATTTATTTCTCCAAAATAGATATGGTGAACTATAGTAAAATAATGTCACATCAAATTCTCTCACACATACCCAATTTCACTCCCATACAATTCAATGCATTAAATTTATTTATTTACAAAAGTTATTAAAAAATAATAATCTTTACCAGGTTCAAATAGACACGAAAATTGAATAAAATTACAAAACTATTCATTTATAGAAAACTTCATGCCCCTTATGTGAATTTATATCACTACTCTACTTCAATCCAATTCAAGTTCAATTTCTAGGAGTGAAGACTAGTTAGAGTAAAGTGGAATTAAATTTATAGCAACAACTTCCATCTTCCACTCTCTCCCAAGTTCCTCAACAAAACTTAAACTTTCTACATCATTGATATAATTCAAATTATTTTATTTATAAATCAATTATACCCTTCTTTATCTGAGTTTCATATTCTCCTCACCTTAATGAACTTATTTGTGAAAACGGCACCTTACTCAAATTTTTTCCCAAACATGAATTTGTATATAACACCATATAAATAACTTACTAAAATTGTATTTTATTTATTTACAAATCACACCTAGTTCTTCTCTCAAAGATTCACCATGGATCCCAATTGTCCGTTTTAGTCAAGATTCAAAGGACATAAATTAATATCTACTAAGTTTTCTCTTTGAGGTGTTCAATTTCACCAAGTACAAGTTACCATGTTCAAGTTAAAACATCATGTTTTCTCAATTTATGATTCTGGTTTCACAAGAATATAAATTATCACACTTACTTTTCTGGTTCTCAAATAGTATTTCATAAAAATAGAGGACACAATCACTCAAAACTAATGAAATTATATCAATTTTAGACTTAATGAAATATTTTAATTGTGTGTGAAATTATCACCTAGGCATGAAACATTTATTTTTTATTTTCATAATACAAAATAATAATTTTTTTTATTAATTTATAAGAAGAAGATCCTAAAATGGTGTTGAAGGTGAGACAATTTTGAAAAAATATGGGGTTTTTTGATATGTACATAATTGAATCATACTTAAGGCCTAGATAGATACCTATCTCCCTCAAACATAAAACCTAAAATTATCCAAAATGTTGAATCCTAAGGTGGGGGAACATTTTAATTAAAAAAATACAATTTAGTAGTTCATAGATTATTTAAGGGGTTACATTAAATTTCAAAATAATATAATTTCTACATATCCACATCATTTTTTAAAATAATTTTTAAGGTTAATGTTTTTTATTGTTATACATAGACATGAGAATTCAAAATTTATCTCAAATAAAATCATGATAAGAAATGAAACAACAACATTCAAATACCAGTCATTTTGGGGTGCAATTTTGTTTTAAATTCTGGCTCAAATTAATTTCTAGCAATCTAGATATCAGTAAGATAAACACCCATGAAAGAATAAAATTTATAATCTTAAAAAATCCAAGGAAACTACACCAAAATTAATTTATAGTATCATACAACAGGAATGTATAGAATAAAAAAGTACAAAAATAAAAATAGTACTCACCTTAATGTGGTTCTTTTACCATCTCAGTTCAGTCAATTTCACTTTCCCTTTGATCTTTAAAAATATATATCTAGTTATAATTCTATGTATCCTAAAAGGGTTAAATAGTTAAATATTGTTATGTTTCATTAAAAACTTTAAAAATACCATAGTTTAAATTTATATGATCTTTTATCTAGATGTTTCCAGCAATTACCTCATCTTTATCCTTTAAAAATAGTTGATTTTATGCTACTATGATTTGAATGACAGGTTTGTCTTCTATAAACACTAGAGAGAACTAAATTATAAGTAGGAATACAATCCAAAATCCCATAGATATTAAAATAAAAATTAAAAAATAAAACAACATAATAAACCGTGGGTTTATTCCTATAAAGCACCATGTTTATAGTCTTCAGTTAGCCTTTAGTAAAGGCTCAACATTCAAGGAAATATATAGTAACCAAACCCTTTGGTTTCCCCTCAATGTAATGCTTGATTTTCTAACCATTGTCTTAAATAGAATATTATCCTCCCCAACCAATTCAATATCCCCATTGACCAACACTCTCTAGATAGTAAATAGACCAAACCATTTGGTTTCTAGTTTTCTAGGAAATAACTTCATCCTCGAATTAAATAGTAAAAAATGCTTTCCAACCTTAATTTCCTTACTCTGGATGATAGAGTCAGTAAAGTAGTTGGTTATTTATTGGTAAATTTGTTCATTCTCATATGTTTTTCTCTCTATTTATTCCCACTCACTAAGCTCCAACAACCTCCTCTCTCCCACCAACTTAAAATCATAGTTCTGGGACTTCACTTCCCATAAGGTCTTGTGATACATTTACACATGAAAATTAAATTTATTTTCAAAGAAAATACTACAAGGATACATCCCTATGGAGATCTTAAAAGTAGTTATGTAAGACCATAAATCATAATCCAATGTGATTAACCAGTCTACTCTAGAGTTTAGGACTATCTTCACTATAATTTGTTTAATCTCTCTATTTTAAATTTCATCCTAACTACTAGAATATGGATGATAGGTGGTTCTAGTTCTGTGTGAACATGCGTACTTATTTATTGAAGGCTTTAACATATAATTATTTTAATGAGTTCTATTTTCCGTGATGAATGATTTTGTATCTATGAATCATAAAAATATATTATTCTTTATAAACTTAACAACACTAGAAGAAAGATTATTTGGAAGAGAAAAAACCTCAACCCACTTAGAAACATAGTCCACATTGATAAGTACATACTCATTCTCATAAGAGGACTAAAATGGTCCCATAAACTCTAACTCCCAAACATAAAATAAAGTCCTATAGAATTCATTTCTGTGGAAGCTCCCACCTTCTACAAAAAAAATTATCCTCTAAATTTTTTCACATCCTATCACTAGACTCTTAGTATAATTTAATTGAGTATTCTATTATAATATATCCTATAGGATATTTTGGGTAGGTCCCTCACCAACATGATGTTCACACCAAGGTGAAGAGTGATAACTATCAAGAATGGGAATCATTTCCTCCTCAACCACACACACACACTAATAATTACATCAACACATATTCTAAATGGTATAGGATCTTCACCGAAATAATATTTCATCTTAGAAATGAATTTATTTATTGGGTTTTGTGTAAGGTCCTTGGTAATAACACCTATAATAATACATT
This sequence comes from Viscum album, assembly GCA_963277665.1. NCBI lineage: Eukaryota > Viridiplantae > Streptophyta > Magnoliopsida > Santalales > Viscaceae > Viscum > Viscum album. The sequence continues at coordinate 326,018,148 of OY728132.1, forward strand.
ATCCATAGTATTCATACTAAGCAGATTACCTCACTAAATCATTACAAAATTCCCATCTAGGAATAATGAGTTACTTTCTTTAGGTCGTTCATCTTGGTTGTTGGGTAACCAAGATAGTCATTATGTAAGTAAGTTCTCAAATCCTTTATTATCATTGATCTACAAATAAAAGTCTTATATCATAAGACTTCATATCATAAGCCTAGTTTTGGAATCCTTTTTAGCTAGTATATATTTGAGAGCAAAACGATCTGTGAAAATGGTATCATTAGATCCAATCAAGTGTTATCTAAAATTTTCTAGAGAAAATTTTACAACAACCATTTCCATTTCAGTTGTAGATTAATTATTTTGAAAATTATTAAACAACATTATAGAATAAGAAATAACATGTGGCCTATTTTTCTTTGTCCTAAAACAACACCCACAATAACATTACTATGATCACACATCACCTCAAAAGGAAACTTCTTATCAGGAGATGTGGTAATGGGTGAAGTTGTGATTTTATCTTTAAGTAGGATAAATTACTACAAAAAATTATCATCAAACTCAAATATTTAATCCGTAAATATTAGTGATCATAAAGGCCTTGTGATTTTGGAAAAATCCTTGATCAATATATAGTAAAATCCAACAATAATTAAAAATATTATAATTCCTTTAAAATTTTTAGTAATGGAATATTTTAGATCACATCCATTTTATAATTATCAACCGAAATACCTCTCTTGTAATCCTTATGAAAAAAAATTTGCTTTGAGACCTTATATTAGAACATTTTCTAGAATAAAAGAAGAACTTTTTTTTAAATCTCACAAAAGATAATTCCATATTTTCTATGTAGTTTTCAAAATTAATTTAAAAAAAGTGAAATAATCCATAAAAACCTCAATTAACCTTTGAATAATGCTTGATAAAATAACCACTATTTATCTTTAAATTTTCTTGGGGAACTACACAATCAAAAGGAAATTCACGAGTAGGAAAATGTCCCAAATGGAAAAGTGAAAGAGGCCTTATCTTGATCCTCTTGATCTATGAAATTTTTTTTCACTAGAATATCCATCAAGAAAACAAAATAATTAATTCCCAACCAACCTCTTTAACATTTGGTCAAAAAATGGTAGTGGGAAATGATATTTCCTAGAATCAGCATTCAGTTTTCTGTAATAAATATAGAATCTCCATTTGTTTGTTTTCCTAACCTAAAATTGGTCATTTTTATCATTTGTAACAACTATGACTTCACTATTATTAGAGAAAAATTAGTCAGGGATCACCCATGGATTTCTTGAAATTGGGTAAAAGATCCCAAAATTCATCAATATAATTAATTACACTCTAACCACTTCTTTTATGTTAGGATTCAATAATCCATATTCTTTAAATCTATGTTTATAGTCTGGTTTCATGGGAATTTTGTGCACTCAATGTGAGGGACTAATTCCCTTAATGTAATCCATGGACTATCATATGATATAGTTAAAAAATTTCCAGATAGTTAATAGACATTCCTCTAAACCAGTAGTGATTATAATAGTTAGTGTACAACAAAAAACCATAAAAGAATATTTCAATTGAGTAAGAAAATTTTTTAGCTCCATATCAAGTGCTTTTTTGACAAGATAGTAGACTCTTGGGTATAGGAGCTCCAAGTTCTTCAATGTTTTTCTTAATGTGTGTTTTAAAATTATAAAGATATTGAATTTTCAGATCATTATCAATATTTTATTCAGTTCAATCCCAAGTGGACAACTCACTAATCTCCAAATGAAGACCATATTTTTACAAAATTCCTCTACCAAACCCATCAATGCATTTCAAAATCCCCCCTCAAAGTTTATAAAGAGTAAATCCTTACTTGTAGTAGGGAAACTTTCCTTAAATTTCCCAAAAATTTTATATGATCAGAAAGAAATAATTGATCATCGAAGAGGCTCATGAAAGTAGGGTCAGATTTTCTATCCATCTCTAAATTAGTGTTTGAAACCTCATTTTAAATATTCTCAACATGCTATATATATTCAAAATCAGTTTTAAAATGGTTTTCTTTATCAACCTATTATTTATCCAATTCATAAATAGGGTCAAATGAATCCTATAATTCAATCAAGTTGACTCCTGAATATCTCTCTCTCCCATATGTGGTTCTTATCATTTTTGAAAAGATTAAATTCCTATCTTTTCTCTCCAAAATTTGAAACAATTTTTCCCTTAAAAACACAAATGGAAGCTCCTGATATGGATAATAATGACCTACTTATAATAATGGGAACCACCATGTCAAAATAAATATCTAGAATGATAAAATAATCAAGAAATTCTAAATTCCCTACTCTAACCAATAAATTATTAACCCTCTTGATTGGAAATTAATAGACTAATCATCTAAATTCAAGACTGTAGTGGTGTGCTATGGTTCTAATAACCTAAAACGTGGAAAAATTTCAAAGGAGTCAGGTTGATACTCAACCCAAGGTCACACAAAAAATTAGTAACACCAATCTACCTTAGTGTGTGTGAGATGTAAAATATTCTAGGATCTTGGGGCTTAGGAGGTATTCTGTTTTGCAGGACAACACTACACTCCCCTATGAGATTATAAGTAGAAAATTATTACAATTTTATTTTGGAGGAAGATATTTTCATAATAGAATTAAAATAATATATACTTTTAATTAAGTCTTCTAGGAAAGGTATACCAATCTAAAGTTTATAACAAGTTCGATAAATTCAAGAAGTTTTGTATCATGATTCCTGTTTTTGATTATTTTAGATAAAATGATGGTTGAGGAAAATTCTTATCATATTTTATAATTAATTCAATTTATTCTTCAATATCATTTTTCCATTTATTGTATTTAATTTTCAGGTATTTTATTATGATTTTTAGTAAGTATAATATTTTACAATGGATATCTAGTGAGGTTGTCTTGATTTCCAGATTCTTCATTTTATAGAATCAAATTTCTGATATCATCTTTATTTTAATTTTGGAAAGATTTAGGATATTTCCTAGCTTCTAGTTGGGTTTTAAGACCACTCCTAGTTTTCAAATCCATTAAATTATCTATATGATTCAGTTCAATAGTGGTCTATAGTTTACCCATGCCTCTACCTCTAGCATCTTTAGTTAACTACACCATTTGTAACTCTATCTTTTTTAACCTGGCATCTTTTTATGCTTTATCAAAATCTATTTTGTTCTCCTATTAAAAAAATTACCTATAAAATTTTTAAACATACCCCTTAATTCATCTTTATAATTAGAAGTTTCATCTTTTTGTTCAGTTTGGAATTGATTCTTAGGTTTTTGTTGGATCCTTGGGGGAGCGGTGGGTCTAAAAATAGCCTGATCTCTCTAGGAAAGATTAATATGTTGCTTATATCATGGTTGTTTGTTTTTAAGAGTGGGTATTCCCTATGATTCATACTAAGAAAATACCTATATTTCTTTTCATTTTTTGGATCTTGGGTAGGCATATCGAAATTGGGAAAATAGGATTGTGAGTTCCCAAATATACCAAAATTGTGACATTACTTCTTAAGTGTATTGTGAGTATTTTATGTTTAAAATACAGTTTGAACTTCATCTTTGGGAGTAGGTGTGTTTTTTATCCTAACAATGGTTATCCCATAGAACATTTACGATTTTAATCTTGTTCCAGAGTGTTGATTTTTTTATATTCACCATCTATTTTTTCACTAAAATTCCCTCCTGAAGACTGATCCACTAAATCTTAGTGGTATGGGGTGATACTATTATAAAACATGTCCATAAGAATATTTAGAGTAAATTAGTGATTTGGGAATTTTCTAAGTAACCCCTACATGTGTATTAAGTTTAAAGGAATATTTCACCCTCATTGAAAATAAAACTAGTGATTTTCTGCCTTATTTGTGAGATCTTTATCTTGGGAAAAAATTCCAAGATAAAATAATTGTATAATTGGTCAAAGTAAAAAAAATTATGCATACATTTTTTAGAACCAAATCTTAAAATTTTTCTTAAAATAGAATGAGAAAATCCAAAGTTTCAGTTCCTTCTCACTCAATCCTCTTAGTGGAATCTATTTTACTACATAATACAATTCCCTAGTGAAATCCATAGAATCTTCATTTACATTGAATGATGACAACATGAACAAGTGGTATTGTATGATTTCATAATTATAAATTCAAGTGGTTTGCCTAATGTTGGATATATTTTTTAAAATAGTCGACACATGAATTCCCGAATTTTAACACCCTCCATTAGCTCATTTCTAGGTTGAGGTAGATTGATATTTTCATTAATTTGGTTATTCTTATTTTCATCATTTTCTAGAATATCTTCCATCACATGTTTATTTTAAAATTTTATTTCTCTTAAATGTTTTTTTTAGGTATTAAAGGATCTATGTGTTTCCCAACAAACCTTGTGTTCATTAATAGATTCAACATATTTTTTTAAAAAAATCATATATATTATTTTTAGTTATTTTCACTAGGAAATATGTGCCTTAACCTGAAATGGAAGCATAATTTGATCCGGAAACAACGTCATTAACTAGGATCAAGGAAAATAAATTATTTATATGGTTTAATCCATAAAGAAGGACTTCCAATAGGTGTGTGTGATCAATTAGAAAATAAAACAATATCATGAAAAGAGTAACAAAAAAATTAGCCGAAAAGTGATGGAAGTAAATAACGATGGTGAGTTACAATAAGAAAAAACCAAGAGTTAAAAAGTAGAAACATAAGAAAGAGCACAAGAATAGTGAAACTCTCAATAATATATAGGTGAAGTAGTTAAATTAAATTGGAAAGTATTTTTATTTTAATTGTTTTTCTTTTATTTAGTTTTATTTCACATCCATGCACACGCATTGCTTGATCTGGTGAAAATAGGCTGACACATTCCCTAAAATGACCGTCCTATAGGTGAATGGATCCAAATGTCTCTCATAAAAAATATACTAATCCATATAATGATGATAATATTTTTTTCATCAGGATCAACTTGTCAGTTAATCCTCATGTGCTATCCTCGACAAGCTATCATAATCTCAAATGGATTCAGAGATGAAAAAGTAGCAACAAATAGGCATCAAGGAGAAATTCCCATAGGTTCTGAAATTTAAATTTTATTTACAAAAATTAAATAATTAAGAGTAGGGTAGGTTCTAGAAATAAATTTCATGTGAATGAAATTATATCACTAACCTGCACAACCACATTCCACTATATTAGTTACAGAAAACCATTATGATTTTATTGTCAAAATATTTGAAGTGGTTCAAAACAAATTTTATAATAAAGGAAAATTAGGAAAAAAGGAGAGAAAAGAAGTTCCTGGTGAGAGATCTACAACTCATACCAAGCTTTATTGTTGTTTCTACCCACTTCTTGGTAGAATATTTGATCAATATTTCTCTATAATTTTTTCATCCCCTCATTAGTCTCCTTTATCTCTTTTTTATCTATGTTTCCACTTTTTAGTTTTAGATTATTCTCTAATATAAATAGAAACACCTATTCCTACACCCCACTCTGATAAAATCTTCACATCCCCTAATATTAACCATGGGATCCTCGTGGAATCTTTAGCATAAAAAATCATCCCTATTGGTGATGTTATCCGAGCTCTCATAATCAGATGCATTTCCCCTTAAAATTATACACCAATAGTGTCCATAATATCATTTTCATATAATCTCCATTTGTAATGTTAAATGGTTGGGATTAATGAGTGAGAACACTTTAATATTCTATCTTCTCCATGATCACCTTCAAATGTTTATTTTCCTAATTCAGGTAAATAAAAAGAAAACAAAAAAATGTTGAGTTTGAGAAAATATGCTCTCATCATAAAATTTCCCTCAATCCTCTATTTGATGAGTTTTAAGACACCAGTGTACTTTATTTTATTATTTTACTAGGCTTTGTCATAGAATTTTACCTTTCCCATATTCCATTGACTTATCCCGTGTGGTGTGGCCTAATGGTTAGCATCAACTTCTCCATCCATGGAAAAATAATAAACACAAAAGTTCTTAATAACTTTAATGAGCACCAGAAGCTTTATCAGTGTCAGTTTCAACACATTCAAAGCATTCTCGTCATATATATCAATTTCAAAACCATAATATCCTGATATTGAGTCTAGTAATAGTGCTCACAACATCCCACCAATAGTATCATAAATTAAACTTCTCTAAGTCTATTATACGAACAACTGATGTACATCCTCTAACATCACATCAACCGCATAATTGGGGAGATCGATACCTCATAATTATTCAACATTGACCTTCATAAGGAAAATTCTAGCAATAAAATTCAACAATATCACAATTATCCTCAAATTCTCTATTCAATGATTTATCAAGCACTTGAAAACAGATCGATTTTCACAGCATCATTAGCATGTTCAATGATTATTTTTTCTATAATCCTAGGTTGAAACCAATTTCCTTATTTAGAAAGTTTTAACCAAACTTCAATAAGTTCTTCAATTGGATCAGAATCACTATTACACATCTTGAGGGAGATATGCTACCCTTACTTATGCCATAAAATTTCCCTGATGGCAATCGATTCTCAAAACTTATGGAAGTTTCCCCAGATCAATCTTGCACATATAAAATCCATAAACTAAAAAATTAAATAAAATTCAAGATTCACCAAAAATATTTGTCTTTGGGTTCATTTAGTAGAGGTCATCATTGTTATTTGTGGTCTCACTGCACCTTAATCATAAATCGACTACATTTTTATTCTTCAAAAATCAGATGGTTTCAGATATGAGGTTATTATACTATAGATCGACTCATCAATTAGGAGTTGGTTTCATCTATGATTTGTATTCTCAAGAGATATTTGGTGGAATTCATCTACAATAATGAATATATATTATGATCGGTGGAATAATCATCAAACTTCAGCAGAAGATTCTTCTGGATTAGTGAGAATTTTTCAACATCTTCTTTTGTCAAGTTTTATCCAACAGGTTTGGCATCCGGATTTTTAAAAAACTTCAACTAGCCTCAAATCATCTATCCTTATTTTTATAAAATTATATTAATGAATAGTGGATTTTGGAATCTTATCACTGATGATAGACGTTGATTGGGTTCTTTATTAGGTAGCATCAACTCGATTTCTCATTCAATGGATTCCACATCTCAAGAGAGGCTCATAGTTGTCCGTGATTGGTTCACCCATGGGAATTATTCCATGGCATTCCTGGTTCATCCAATCTTTAAGAATTAGATCTAAATGATTGGTTCCTTCATCAGCGTGCTCAAATTTAGTAAATATTCTTCCTCCACAATCACATCTTAGCTCAACTTGGATCATAAATCTACTACTGTAAATGCATCCTACACCAATGCCTAGCACCCAATAGTTTATAGAAACCATTGGGATAGGATACATATACCAACGGTTTGTTGAAAACCATTGGTATAGGGAATTATAGAATCTATTTTCCAAATGGGATGAAGAACCGTTGGGATGGGAATAGTTTTCCCAATGGTTTTTTGAAACTGTTGGGATAGTGGAGAGTGTACCCCCTTATACCAATGGATCATTGAAACCGTTGGGATATATTTGATAATATAACCCAACGGTTTTTACAAAATGATTGGATAAAAATCAAAAAATGCAGCATGCGATTCCGATCCTGATCTGCCCACATTGTGCCCTAAACGAGAGCTCGTTCCAGCATAAAAACCCTTCTTCCCAGCAACTAATTTTGTGTTCTTCCACATGAAAACTGTAAGTTATAACTCCTACCTCCATTTATTCCATTTTTCGTTTGGATTTCTTTGAAGACCAGGTTGTTTTTTGTTTTTTGTTTTGATTATCCCTAAAAAATCTCCCTTATTCTTTGTGAACCCTTCTTCCCAAACTGTGATCAATCCTTGATTCAAGTAAGTGTTTGTTATTCCAACTCTAATGGATGATAACACGGTGTATCCTATTTCCCCTAACATAACACATGATTCCTCTAGTAGAATATCTATTCATATGATGATTTCTCAAGTTCAAAAATTTGTATCTATGGAATGTTATTCCATTACATAGAGTTCCTTTACAAACAATTCCACTGCATAGAGTTCCTTTTAGGTGTTCCATTGAGACCCTTTTGATTAGAAGCATGTTTCATGTCTTATAGTGAAATTTTAGCGATGTCCTATTATATAGATCCAACATGGTAGTGAGTTCTTAAATTCTAGGGATACCTACTATGGGTCTCCATTTTATAATTTATTTTTCAAAGGAATGGGAGGGGGGCTATGCAGTGGGAGGGGGGCTGTGAAGTGGGAGGGTGGGGATGTGCGGTGGGAGGGGGCTGTAGGGGGATTGTGCAGTGGGAGGGGGGTTGTAGGGGGTGTGTAGTTGGAGTGGGGGGAAATGAAGTGGGGAAGGGGGCTGTAGGGGGTGGTTGTGTAGGGTGGGGATTCAAGGGGTGAGGGGGTGTGTAATGTGGGGGGTGGGGCTGTAGGGGGAGATGGGGGAGGGGGGACTACAGGGGGTATGCATTGGGAGGTGGGGGATATAGGGGGTGCATTGGGATTGGGGGATGTACACTCCCAACCCCCAAATCATTTAAATCCATGGAAAATACATGTCCCATGCTATATCCAAAACATATAATAGCTCATCCTTATGCCATTTTGGCTATACACAGTCCAAAACTCTCCTCCATCTCAACTTCCTAATCTTCATTATCCTAAAATTTGAAATGACATTGAATGTAGATGTATCATTCCCACAAGCCTATAATACCCCAACTACTCAATATAATTAATCAATCCCTTTTGTGGGAACTCCCCCCATAGGAATTACCAACCTCATCACTTCCCAACCGAAGGTATCAATATCCTGGTGGCTCCACAGCAACCATTATCCCATAACACCCATATTAGAAGCATCACACACCATCATTTCCCATATCCCATCATATTCTGACTGAATGGCCCTAAGGCCTTCTTTTTTTATTGATTTTATGATAACCCCCCTTTCAAGGGATGAGGGGGAACCCTTACAAGGCCCGTAGGCTTAGGAATTACATTGCCCGTAGGCTTAGAGACATTACATGACCCGTAGGTCTTAATGAAATCATACAGACTATGACTACTTCAAACTTCTCCTCCCCAGCATCTGCATTGTGATCAGCTCTCCACCTTTTCTTGACTGTTCAGCTAGCATGTCCATGTGTAGGGGTGCACAGGCACAGAACGGATGGAAAATTCCATACCCTCTCAATCTTCCAAAGTCCATTTAGCCCTGCTCTGGTGGATGTGCCCTACACTTTCCTCTTCTGGAGTGGTTCCTTTATTGAATCTGTCTATGAAATGGAAAATGAGGTGGCCCTCAGGACCTTGAGGTGGCTTAAAGGCCTTACTGACCCAAAGGCCTTGGGTGGCCCGAAGGCCTTAAGGACTCCAAGACCAAACCGGTGGCCCAAGGTGAATGGTTATGGCTGTTACAGTACTGAATAGTAGCTGCTACATCAACTGATACAGTGCCTGTGACAGTGCCTACGAGAGTACTGCTACAGTATCCCAAAATTATGCCTCCACCGGGTTTTGAACCTGGGTCTCTTGGATGCACTTAGAGAGACCTCACTAACTAGGCTGAGACTCATGTGCCCATCATAATCTCATTTCATAATCAGACTATACATGATACCATTAAAATACCACATCAAACTCAATGCTCATACAAGTCCTGCATCACTCTTGATTCCCATATATTAACCACACTTTGTTAATTCACTTATCACACATTAACCTCATGCACCAATTTCAATAATAAAAAACTAACAACCACAGTCACATGCTCAAAATGTACCTCTAACTATCATGAGATCTCTGAAATGTCAGTGGGCTCTCACTCTTGATTCCCATATATACCTTACAGAATTTTCTGGAGTCATAATTCGGGATGTTGTCTCTCTCTTGGTTGTTGAGAGAAATAAAGCTACAGAATCAATGTATCATGATTCTAATAGACTGATGACACTTAGTAAATAACCATCCTACTAAAAATTATAGTTTTTTATTACATATTGTATGATTTATTGAATTCATTATATATCTATTAAAACTCACCTAAAAAAAGGGATAGTTAAATTATCTGTGGATAGCTCACCCACCCCCTAGACACCCCACCCACTGGACACCCCGCCCACCCCCCGGGACACCCCCTACCCCCTAGACAGCCCTACCACCCCCGTGGATATCCCGCCCACCCCTTGGACACCCCTACCCCCCAGGATAGCCTTGTAACCCCCGAGGATAGCTCACCCACCCCACTGGACACCCCTACCCCCTGGATAGCCCCCCACCCCCGTGTATAGCCCGCCCACCCCCTAGCCACCCCTACCCCCTTGGACAGCCTTTCCACCCTTGTGGAAAGCCTGCACACCCCCTAGACACCCCCTACCCCCAGGTCATCCTTGTGACCCTCGAGGACTACCTGCCAACCCCCTTGACACCCCCTACCCCCTGGACCGCCCCACCCCCATGGACAGCCCACCCACCCCTTGGACACCCCCAACCCCCTGGAAAGCCTCACCACCCCTGTGGACAGCCCTCCCACCACATGAACATCCTCTACCACCTGGAAACCCCCACCATGGATATCCCCCCACCCCCTAGACACCCTATACCCCCTGGACAACACTGCCACCCCCCATGGATAGCTTTCCCACCCACCTGGACACCCCATACCCCCTGAACAGCCCTGCCACCCCTGTGGAGAGCGCACCCACCCCTGGACACCCTGTGCCCCTATGGAAATCCCCCTCCACCCCCGTGGAAATTTCACCCACCCCCGTGGACACCCCGTACTCCCTTGACAGCCCCACCACCCCCGTGGACATACTTCCCACACCCCTAGAAACACGGTACACCCCTGGACATCCCCGCCACCCTCGTGGAAAGCCCACCCTCCCCCTAGACACCCCGTAACCCCCTAGACAGCCCAACCACCCAATTGGACAATGTGCCCACCCCCTGGACACCCCATACCACCTAGACAGCCCCACCACCCCCGTGGATAGCCCACCCACCCCCTAAACACCCCCTACCCCCTTGGACAGCCCCACCACCCCCGTGGACCGCTTTCCCACCCCCTAAACACCCCGTACACCCTTGGACAGCCCTGACACCCCCGTGGATAGCATGCCCACCCCCTGGACACACCATACTCCCTATATATCCCCCACCCTCATGGACTTCCCACCCAACCTCGTGGACAACCCTACCCTTTTAGACAGCCCTTCCACCCACGTGGACAGGCCTCCCACCCCCATAGACACTCCCTGCCCCACTAGACAACCCACCCACTTCCATGGACATCCCTCCCATCCCCTAGACACCCCGTACCTTGTGGACGTCCCCACTACCCCCATGGATAGCCCACCTGTCCCCCTGGACACCTCGTACCCCCTGGACATCCCCACCACCCTCGTGGACAGCCCTCCCACCCCCACTAGACACATCATACCCCCTAGACAGCCCTTCCACCCCCGGACACCCCCATCCACCTAAATTCTCCCACCCTTAGAAATCCCCCTACCCCCTTGACACCCCTGACCCCACTGGACAGCCCCAGCACCCCCATGGACAGCCCACCCACCCCCGGACACCCCATACCCTTGGACAGCCCCGCCCACCCCTATACCCCCTGATCACCCCTGGACACCCCATACCCCCCTAGACAGTCCCCACCCCTGAAAATACCCCACCCCCTGGACACCCCGACCCCCTGGACAGCCTCACCACCCTCGTGGATAGCCCTCCCACCCACCTGGACACCACGTACCCCCCTGGATAGCCTCCACCCCCGTAGACAGCCCGCCCGCCTGGACACCCCATACGCCCTGGGCAACCCCCCACCCCCTGGACACCTCCGACCCCCCTGGATAGCCCCACCACCCCCGAGACACCATGCACTCCATGGACACCCCCACCCCCATTGGCAATGTATGTGATCACTCAAATAATTTACTAAAACATAAAATTTATTCGATCTAAAATTTATTCAACTCCTCAATAATTCTCCTCCATAGGTGTACATGATCTTGTACACTCATGTATAGTTCTTCAATGATATTTTGTTATAAATATAGTATTTTTTCCTTTTATATTATGATTCTGATATAGAATTGTGTGTCAATTGTGGTTTCATATAAAGTGAACAATTCTCGTTTACTTAAATATATTTTCGATGAAACTTCAATATTATTTAATTTCTTTTGACGAAATGAGTTATAATGTTTTTTATAGAATGGATAGAAGTTGGATTTATGAAACTTATCAGATATCAAGCGATTTTCAAAATAATTTGGAGAGATTTTTAGATTTTTCATTTCAAAATGCTTCAGATACTGGTCAAATACACTGACCCTATTACAAGTGTATTCAAGACCTTGGTTGAGCCGTAGACAAGTTAGTTACCACATAATCAAATATGGTTTTCAAGCAAACTAATATGTGTGGTATGACAATGGGGAGAAAATGACATCTCAAATTGCTGATGATCCAAATAAGAGGACTAGATTAGAGAATTTTTTATATGACTAGTTTCCATTTATTCATCATCACGAAAAAGAAAGGATTCCAACCCAAGAAGATTTAGATATGAGCACACATGATGTGTCTAATGAAAATGATGATGTTGTTAGGGTGAAAAAATTGAATGATGTTTCCATGAATCCAGTATATCGACAATGCAGTAAAATAAAAAAGCGTGAATTTTTAATCTGATTTTTTAATGGGTAAACTATGTATGGGATTTCTAATAATGCCATCTATTACATTCTTACCTTATTGAAGGACTTACATTAAGATGGTGCAGATATTCCCTCAAACCACTATATGGAATGGAAGTTAGTTGAGGAACTTGTATTTTCAAGAAAAAAAATTCATGCTTGGACAAAAGATTGCAGTTTATTCTTGGAGGAAAATGATGAGTGGAATGATTGTATAAAATTTGGCACATCCCGCTGGAAGCCAAAAGCTAATGGAACACCATCTCGTGTGCCACAGGAAGTAATGTGGAACTTTCCATTGATCCCCAGACTCTAGAATCATTTTATGTCTGATGAAATATCAATAAAAATGTGATGAAATGATACTAAGAGAATGAAGACTGATGATAAGTTGGTTCACCTGACAGATGGATTTTAATGGCATAGATTTGATACTTGATATCCTGATTTAACAACTAATATGCGTAATGTGAGGATGGGCCTTTCAGGTGATGGTTTTAATCCGTTTTTTCAGATTCTTACGTCGCATAGCACATGGATTATTTTTATAAACATTTATAGTCTTTTCCAATGGTTCTGTGTGAAAAAACCTCTCACTTTCATGAGTATACTCATATCTGGCCATTCTGATCCCGGTAATGATATAGACATATACATGAAACCTTTAATAAAAGAGTTGAAACTTCTTTGAGAATGTGGGTGTGCACATATACGATGCAGGTTCTAAAGACATATTTCAGATGCGTGCTATGCTTATGTGGATGATAAATGATTTTCCTACTTATGCAATAATTTTTGGATGGATCACGAAGGGAAAACTATCATGTAATGTTTGTATGAAGAATACACAATCCAGAAGACTAAAGTATCATTGTAGTTTCAGTTTTATGGGACATTGACGATTCTTTCCATTAGACCATCCATATAGAAATAATCATAGAATATTTGAAAATACCAAGGAGACCGATGATCCAACTCAGCGTATCTCTCGAACTGAGGTGCTTAATGAATTGAAAGATTTTAGTTTTACCTTAAGTAAGGGTCTAATGAAATCTAGAAAGATAAATAATGTTTCCACTAAAACCTGTTACAATTGGAAGAGGAGAAGTATATTCATTGATTTTCCTTACTGGTCAAACAATTTGTTATGTCATTTCTTAGACTTAATGCACATTGAAAAAAAATATGAGAAATGCTAATTTCAATTATTCTAAATGTTAAGGGAAAGACAAAAAATGATTTATGGTATCGGCGTGACTTGGTGTATTGGGGCATCAGACCGTAATTGCATCTTATGTGTTTCAGTGAAAATAAATGGAAACTTCCATCTAATTCTAAAGTGATTAAACCTATAGAAAAAAGCAATTTCTTGAAGTACTAGAGACTATTAAAGTTCCTGATGGATATTCAAGAAATATATCCAAACAGGTCAACATAAGAGAGCTAAATCTAAAATCTTTAAAGACTCATGATTATCACATCCTTCTGCACAAGTTGATTCCAATAGAAATTCGTCATCTTTTTTCTGATAATGTAAGGGTGGATGTTAATCAGTTGTGCCATTTGTTTAGAGAACTTTGTGCTATGAATTTGGAAAAATATTTCTTGCAAAAAAATTTGGTAGATGCCCCATTAATTTTGTGTGAGTTAGAGAAAATATTTCCTCCATCATTTTTCACATGCATGTTGTATCTGGCTGTTAATATTCTAACAGAAATAATTCTCATAGGACCTATTTATTTTCTACGAATGTATCAAACTGCAAGGAATATGTACACATTAATGTCTTATGTTTGTAACAGGATTCATCCCAAAGGATCAATCATGAATGATTACATGGCTCAAGAATGTATGGATTCATGCTCTATGTATTTGTCTGATCTTACTACAAGAATGAACAGATCAATGAGAAACGAAGAAGAACAATATTTTAAAATTAAACCCAGTTTTCCATTAATTCCTCAAACAGGAGGAATTCCTGGATCATACACATTGACGAAATTAATCCTTGAAGAGAATGAGATGACACATAACACAGTTTTGTTCAACTATGATTTGTTCGATGACTACATATTGTAAGTGAATTATATATTTATATCTTAAATATATATATATATATATCTGTTAAACTATTTCTATTTTTATCAACAGGGAACATAATGTGATGATAAATAGAAATCATCGTTCTTTATCTTTGAGAAGGAGGGATACTTTTCATAGAAAAGAGTATTCTGCTTTGTTAAAATTGAAGGTAATAATATTACTTCTTAAAATAATTAAAACAATAATTAATTAAGTTTAATATTGATTTATATTTCAGGTATTGAGTTTTCCTGCTGACTCTGTCTCTGAGGAAATAAGACCTCTGGCTTTTGGTCCTAATAATGTGTTTGTGACTGTAAATCAATTATTATCAATGGGTACAGATTTATTATCACTGAACGAGCAAAGAACATGAGAACACAACATGATGGTGTTATGGTAACTACCACAACAAAGTGTTATGCTAGGGCATAGATAGTAGACCATGATTTGAAAATGTAGATTATTAATGAGTTGTTAAAAAAATAATTTTGGATTATTATTCTCATGGATGAGTCACACTGATGAAATGTAAGTGGTTTGATTCGATTACAAGGAAGGGAACATTTATTGATGACTGTGGATTTTAAGTAATTGATATGACTAGCACTCTTGCTACTGATGAACCATACATATTGGCATCAATGTAAAAACAAATTTTTTATGTCGAAGACCATCTTTGACTTGAATTTGGTGTCATTATTTAAGTAATTACAAGAAATATTTTTGTTGATGATGATGATGGAATTGACAACATCTCTAATTCCATTGGAAATGATACATTTATTACTTTTGATGACTCCAATAGCTCAATTGTTAGAGTTTACTATGAACTTGAAGTTGTGGTGGGAAATATATAAAATCATCCATTCATGTTCTCAATTCTTTTGGTTTACCTCAACTTGGGCTGTTATGGTTGGTACTATTCAAATTGATTGAATATTGATTACAAATATATTGTAGCCAACTTGATCGTTATGTGAATATTCAATGTTTATTGGTTGGAATTTTTATTTGAATTTCGTTTTCTAATTTGGAATAGAACTATATATAAACCTTCAAAAGAAAAATTTCTAACTTTGTGAACATCTCAATGCTTGAACGGTGATTTGTATAAAATTTCTATCAATCTAAGAATTATCTTTAACAGTTTACCAGGTAATGAACATGATGATTTGTATTCTTCTGCAAAACATGTATTGAAACTTGCATCATCTACCTAACCTAATGAAAATAATTTTTTCCTTAATTTTGACAACTACTTTACCACTAATTAATCTGGTATAATTTATGTTCCATGATTTTAATAGACTGGTGACACTAAGTAAATAACCATCCTATTAAAAATTTAATTTCTTTATTATATCTTGTATGATTTATTGACTTCATTATATATTTGTTCTAAATCACCTAAAACAATGGTTAGTTAAATTATCCATGAATCCCCCTATCCCCTCTCATTTATTTTGTTTTGTGGGTTACACATTAGTTATCTTTTTCTATTTACTTCTATATTTGTTTTCAAATGCAGGAAATGAAACCAATTGAAGAGAGGCGACGAAAATAG
Source organism: Viscum album (assembly GCA_963277665.1). Classification (NCBI taxonomy): domain Eukaryota; kingdom Viridiplantae; phylum Streptophyta; class Magnoliopsida; order Santalales; family Viscaceae; genus Viscum; species Viscum album. The sequence goes on from OY728132.1 coordinate 326,034,572, forward strand.
ATTATGGACAACAATCATCTCATGAATGAGCTTTTTATTCCACCACTAGTGCCTGCAGTGAGTATTTTATTTCAAATATATTTATTTAAATAATATATAATGTCACGTGATTAATTCTTTCAAACATTTTTTTAGGATCTATCTATTAGGCGATAATTATTTGATGAGCAGCCTAGTAGTGGTCCCAGTACTCAGGGTGTTCGTATGATTTGGGGTGGTACAAGAGCTAGACGATCTAGTCGGCATACTCGATTAGACCATTCCCCTCCCACTGACATACCATCCTTCCCACATTCTAATCCTAGTGTGCAATTAGGTACACATGAGATATTTAGGCCTCCCATGTTTTCACCACCCTTTACATCTGAGCCTCCTCACCCGTCTGTACCATATCCATGATGATTCCCACTCCCCATCTAGTATTTGTCTAGCCATCCCTATCATCTTCTTTTACTTCTACTTACTTCTATTTAGGCTTTTATATTCCATCTTCCTTGACTCCTACTCCGCCAGAGTTTGTCCCTACGGAGCATACATTTAGACCTGATCCATCTGTATTGGGTGTTCCTTCAGTTTCTATAGATCCAGCAGCACCCATTGATCAGACTTCTATAGGTATACTTGTATAAACCTAACAAATTTTTACACCATTATTCATTTTCATTATAACATGTATTGATAAAATATTTGTTTTTATTTCATAACAGATACATCTACTGATAGGCGGTGGGGGCGAGGGCATACACGCATGTGTGCGGTGGGGAACTGCCACATGTAGTTGATGGTGGATTACAATTAATATAGTCAGATGATTGAAAAAACGAGGAAGCAATGTCAGAGTTTTTTTTGTGACACTTTCCAAATACTCTGACATCATTCCTGCCAACCTGCTCTCATAGAGACAGATGCCAAATGAAGTCAAATATAAATCCTGGGTAGAGATTTGGGTAAAGAAACCTATTTTAGTTAATGAAATATATTAATTTTGGAATTTATATGAATTAATATTTTGGTGTCAGCTGCGGTTTAATTTCCTCGATGGTGAGGGTGTGCGGCCAGCACGTCTAAAGGATTTGGACAAGCTTATAAGCATGAGTTGTACATTAGATGGAATGCTATAGTGGGCACAAAGTTAGAGGCGATCCCTGTCGTGGATGATTTTCTATTAGAATAGTACTGACAGAGGATTACTTATTGGATGACTAGAAAATTTACGGTATTAATCAAATAATAGGTATTTAAAAGAAAATTTTCATGTTTTTTGTTAATACTAATTATTGAATTTTATTTAGGATTCATATGGAAGAAATAAAAAAACATTGATGCTAAGAAATATGTCCACACATTGGGATGTACTACAATGCCAAATCATTAGAGGCATCAAGTATGAAAATTTATAATCTTTCTTTATGACTTTCACTTTCTATTGCTTCATCCATAATTTATTCAATTTCTAAAGTTGTTATATAATTTTTGTTATGAAATTTTTGTTTTTTTGGTATCCTATTTTTATTTATGGTTTCCTACATTCAATGTCATTATAGAGGCATAAATTGAATATAGAAGGATGTGTGCCTTGAGAAAAACTATTTTTCTCAAGTAGAAAGAAGAAATATGGAAGTGCGGGTAATGAACTGACTCAGTAGCAGATTGTAAGTTTTACTTTGTAGATTTAAAATTTTAATCAGTATTTTGTAACTTAATAATATATTTATATTTGTAACAGGATACTTTTGAGGGCCTTCATGCCCAAGAACCTGAAAATTTTGGTCCAAACGATCACTTACATAAAGTGTTGGGAGATGAGCACCCTGGTAGAGTACGCTACCGACCTATGAAGAGTATAGTTCCGACGAGGTATTTCCCCTCTTCAGGTATGAGTTGTAGTGCTACTGAGTTTCAGTAGGTTAAGGAACATGCAGAACAAGATGACAAAATGGCCAAAAGGACGGCAGAACAGTCTGCTAGGGCAAACACTGCATTTATGAAACTGATGAAAGTTTTATGTCCAACACTTCCACTAGAGGCCCACACTGCTTGTGATGAATATATGTCATTGATGAGTTAAATATATGGTGCACTATATGGAAGTACTAGTGGTGGTTGAGACAATGGAGAGGAGGAGGCTGAGGTAGAGGAGGAGGGAGAGGAGTAGGCCGAGGCAGAGGAGGATGGCGATGAGGAGGCCGAGGCTGAGTACAAGGGTGAGGAGGAGGGAGGGGACAATTATGGAGACGATTATGAGGGTGAGGGTGAGGGCGATAATGATTGTGATCATAGTGATAGTGATGAGTGACATATTGACCCGTTACATTTTTTGACTGATATTACTGACCTTTGATGTTTATTGATTTGATGTGCCTGTTTATTGATTTGATGTGCCTGAATATATCTGTTATTAGGTAAGCCACATTATCTTTATTTTTTTATCTATAAATAATAAAACTTGACATGATGACTTGATTTGACTAATTCACACCTCCCTAGATAGCCCCCACCCCTAGACATCCCCACCCCCTGGACACCCCCACCCCCACCCCCACTAGATATGTGATCAAACTGTTACATGGGATATGTCTAAGATTTAATCTTATTGGATGTTGTGTCACTTGATGATGTGTTGTTATGGGTATTGTTTTACCCATCAGTTTCATGTACCTTATACATGAAGAGTTTTGACATATAGACTTGTATTATTTATCTTTCTATATTTTTTAGGAAAAACATTCATCGTTATTATTTTATTATTTATGGTTCTGGTCACCAGTCTATGGGGTTCAGGAATTCCCATCAAGCTATGTTAGAGAAAACTCATGTTGCAGTTTACCTTGAAATCCAAACTAGTTCATGGTAGATTATTATCATAGTCAAGGATATGCGTCTCTCCTTGATGTCATTATCTATTCCATGTTGTCTTGGTAGACATGATGTAGGATTTTAAAAACATTAGAGGTTGTTATGAGTGATTTGTTTGGCCATCCCTCATTTTTACAAGCTATAAGACACCTTGGGAATTTAGAAAAGGTATCATTGGGGAATGTTTTTAACTGACTCTATTGAAAATAATTAATTATGTTTTCATGAAATTCATATTCATATATCTCATATTTGAGTTATTGATATGTGTATCCTTAATGATTCATTTATTGTGACTTATTGATATTGAGTATAATCATGCATCTTAGATGAAATTTTAATAGACCATATAACAAAGATATTGGTTAACCAAAATAAGAGAGTCCTTATGTGGAAAGAAGTGTGGCTGAGATAGTTGTGTGTGTTATCTAAGATTTGGGACATGAATATGAACCCATTCATGTTCTTTATCTTGTAGTGGAACCAAAAAACGATGAATCGAGAGATCAAGGTAAAGAATATCTTCTCAAAACACCACTAGTATTATAAGGAAAAATAATATTCATCACACTTTGTATTAGTTGAAAAAGATAGATAAATTATTAATTTTCTTGGAAAACCCTATTTCTATTAATGTAAAATGTGGTTCCATCATGATGCAATGAATTGGAAGGATATAGTGGTACTCTACCCCCTGGACATCCCCCACCCACGTGGACCGCCTACCCACCCCCTTGGACAACCCATCCCCATGTGGACAACCCCTACCCCCTGGACACCTCGTACCCCCATGGACAGCCCCGCCAACCCTAGTGGAGAGCCCGCCCACCCCATGGAAACCCCCTTATCCCCATAGATAGCCCGACCACCCTCGTGGACAGCCCTCCCACCCCATGGACACCTCTCCCCCTCGTGGACAGCCCCCCACCCCCTAAACACTCGGTACCCCCTGGAAAGCCCCGCCCACCCCCGTGGATAGCCCACCCACCCCCTGGACAGACCCACCCCCCATAGACAGCCCGTCCACCCCCTTTGATACCCCAACCCCCTGGATACCCCCACCCCCTAGACACCCCCATCCCCTGGAAAGCACCCCCCACCCCCCTGGACACCACCCCACCCCGAACACCACCCCCTAAACACCCCCCCCCCCCCCCCCGTACACCACTCCACCCCTGTACACCCCCATGAACACCCCCACCCTTGACAGCCCCTACCCCCACCCTAATGGACACCCCCCACCACCTGAGATGCCCCCTCCCCCACATCCCACATGGACACGTTGTACCCCCTTGGACATCCCCTCCTCCTATGGATAGACCCCCACCCCCTGTACACCCCGTACCCCCTGGACAGCCCCACCCACACCCTGGACACCCTGACCCCCAGGATAGCCCCGGCCAGCCCTGTGGCAAGCCCCGCCCACCCCCGTGGATAGCCCCTACCCTTGTGGACATCCCCACCCCCCCCCCCCCCACCCCCATGGACAACCCCTACCATCCCCTGGACACCCCTACCCCCTGTGGACAACCCGCCCACCACGTGGACACCCCATACCCCCCATGGACAGCCCCACCCACCCCTGGACACCCCCGACCCCCTGGACAGCACCGCCACCCCTATGGACCGCCCCCACCCCCTGGACAGCCCTCACCCCCCAAGACAGCCCCCACCCCACTGGACAACCCCACCACCCCTGGACAACCCCCAGCACCATGGACACCACCCACCCCCCTTTGACAGCCCCCAACCCCTGGACCTCCCCACCCCTGGACACCCCCACCCCTGGACACCCCCACCCCCTGGACACCCCACCCCCTAGAAAGCCCCCCCAACCCCCTGGACACCACCCACCCCCTAGACACCCCTATGGACAGCCCCCCCCCCCCCCCGGACACCGCCACCCCCGGGACACCCTCGTGGACCGCCCGCACCACCCTTGATATCCCCCACCCCCTGGACAGCCCCCACCCCCTGGACCCCCCCCCCCCCCGGACACCCACATCCCCCCAAACACCTCCACCCCCGTTGGACAGCCACCCCAAACCCCTGAACATCCCCCAACCCCTTCAATTCTAAAGTGAATTATTTATTTATTTAATTAACATATAAATTAAGTGTTAATGGTGTATGGGTATACTTGTAGTATGTAGTGTAATTACCTTATCAATTATGTGTTAATTTGGTATGTGTGTTTAGGGTAATTAAATACTGGATTGGAGGTATTTAGATTTGTGTTTGAATTATGTGTTGGATGAATTCTGACAGAATTCATACAGAATTATGAATTCCATCAAAATTCCTAAATAATTATAAATTCTGGCAGAATTCATACGAAATTATGAATTATGTATGAATTCATAAAAAATTCTATATGTATTATGTAGGTATACTTTTTAATGGTGTATTATGTTACTAGTTGTATATTATGCATATATTCTGTGTTACCTGGTGTACTGTGTTAATTGTTGTATACTTGTGTTACCTGGTGGAATTGACACAGATGCATAGGGAAAGGCCACCAAGCAGGCTTGCTGCCGTAGGTATAAAAAAGATATGCCAACGGTTCACAACAGTTGGCATATGTGTAAAACCAAAACTTATACCAACGGTTCTATGAGAACTGTTGGTATAAGTATATGACAATGGTTTGTAAACCGTTGGCGTATATAATTTTACTTGATATTTACCAATGGTTTATGGAAAACCATTGGTAAAATTCTATACCAATGATTTACACAACTGTTGGTATAGAGATCCTTCATGGTATTACACATGGTTTAGAACCATTGGAAAATATTTATACCAACGGTTTACTGAAACCGTTGGTAAATACTGATTTTTTCAGACTTATCCCAATGGGTTTCATAGAACCATTGGGATATATCAATCCCTACGGCTTGAGACCCAATAGTTTGGACAAACGTTGGTATAGTTTATACCAACAATTGTCCAGCCTTTACCAATGGTTTTGAACCGTTGGTTAAACTAAAATTTTCAGTAGTGATCTTTAATTGGTGGACATGGCATCAATAAAGTTCTTCCTAGTTTTCATCTCATCCAACCTCATATTGATTTCTTAATAGTTGATCATGAGTATGGATTTTGGATTTTCGGTCTATCAAATTTATTACAGTAGTTCATAGTAAGGCGTGATTAATTAATGAGTTTACTAAATGATAACCCTTGGTGGATTTAGGTTAAAAAAATTTTTTTGGATTTTCCCATATAGTAGCTTGAGTAGTTTGAAAATTTCAAGCACAGTTGATTAGCACTATCATGGTCACCCCAACATGTATTTAGAAAACACCTTTGGTGGATTAAAATCCCTTTACATGGTAACTTGAGTTAGACAACATGGTAAATCCAAGAGTTTGTAAAATTTATGACAAATAATCAATTGTGAGTTTTTTTCTTATTGTCACTCTGACCCTCGATCATTTTTTTACCATGGTTCATTATAAAAACACACACTAAAAAATTCAGTGAACAAAATACTCAATCAAAAATTCTAGCACAGAAAAAATCACTTCATTTTCAAAAAGATAAATTCAATGTAATATTTTTAATTAAAAATATGGAATTATGCAAGAATTAATTATTAACCATCTATAACACTTTAAACAAAATATAAATTTATTGCAATCATTTTTTAAATGATTACTAATATGAAAATTTTATTTTTAGAAAATATTGAAAGTTAATGCAAGAACATTTCATCAATTAAAACCCCAAAACACACATTTCAATTTAGAAAAACATTATTTGAATTAAAATAAAAGTTCTAAAATAATATTCAATTATAACCAAGAACTTTAATCAATAAAGTACTAAAAATAACCAACATTTTCAAAATTTTCAAATAATAGTATATTTAATAGAATTTATTCCAGAATTAATGATACTCCCTTATAATCTCAATTTTACATTAAAAATGTATTTATTTCACCAAAATAGATGTGAAAACTGTAAGAAAATAATTTCACCTCAAGTTTCTCCCTACCGCAATAGTATTTGGCCACCATGTTCACACATTACCCGCGTTCACCTGAACTAGAGATAAGAGTTTACTCTCAAAAGTGTCACCTTACCTTAATAACGGCCTCACATGGGGCCTTACCATTTCTAAAAAATAAATTCATTCAAAGGGAATTTCACATATATATAATCACAAAACCTCTAAAACTATATAAAATATTCTTTGAAATAAATTTTCATCAACAAAAATAAGGGGAAATTTCATTCCATATAGATAGCCAAAACATACACATTTCAAAAAATCATAAATCATGATTATAACAGTTTAAAAACTATTTAAATATGACCAACAAAGAAAGGTTCATATAATAATGTATTTTCATGAATCCACCTACCTCAAAACACTTGGAACTTCTCAGACCGAAATGGATCGACAATCATTATAAAAAGGAGGCTTAAAGTATAAATAGGAAGAGAACTAGAATAAAAATTCATAATTAGAAACCTATATTCAATTAATTCTCATGTATTTCATGGATGATCAATATTAAGAACAATAGGAGAATATAGATATAGGACAAAGCAAGGTTAAACTCATTGAAAGAGTATTATGGATTCATTTATCACTTTGATCTTCCAAAAATTTATATTCGGAGATCCAAAATCATCCAAAAAGATCCGCTAGGTTTGTATGGGTTGAGAAAATGTCAAGGCAGGAGGATTAAAAAAATAAAATGAGGGTTACAGTGTAAAATTATGATAATACCCATACTAATCCTGACTAGATCGATTACACCAGTGAGCCGCTAACTCCCACTAGCTGGATGGTGGTCACTAGTTTTTAGGCTAGTGGTTACAAGTAGAATGTCTGCATTTGGTCTCTTCCACTGGCTAGATGATGGAACATTCTAGCTAGTTAGTGAATCACCTATACCTTTTCTAAAAATAGGTATAGGTCAAAAATCATTCAAAACTCTCAAAAAAAACTCACAACCCTCAACAAGGGATGAAAACAATAGTTCACAACCATATATAAATATTTTGAGAAAGAAAACAATATAATAAGAAGTTTATAATTGAAAAAAATATCAGGGATTGATAATTATTCACAATATATTTTTTCATTCCCCAAAAAATCTATGTTAGATATGGTAATTACACTAAGAGATAAGGTCATTACTCCCTCATCAAAGACTCCCACTCCCATATCTCATGAGTATCTGATCCATGCCACCACAAAACTCAGACAAACAATATAGACTTTCCATACAAAAACATTACATAAGAGTTAATAATTCGAAATACTTGCATGGTCACTGTCATATTAGGTTATAAGTTAAAGTCTTCATAATTTATAATGTGAGACAAGTCAAAATAATACTTTTTGAGTTGATTCGGATGGAAAACATTGTGTATTGAAGTCATATGAGGTGGTAATACCAAGATATATACCACCTTTTCAATCCATTCAATAACCTAAAATGGTCCCACAAATCTAGGCACTAGATTACTTTTATTTCCAAGTTATTAGTGAACCAAACATGGTGATACTTTCAGAAATACCTAGTCACTGATTGAAAATACCATATGAAGATGATGATGAACCATATAATATTTTTACTCGCTCTAAGATATCACTAAGTGATTATGAATAAATGAAATATTTTATATTTTTTCTTGAACCAAACTTAGTATAACCAAGGAAGCTTCACCCACCTCCGACCAACACAACAATGAGTTCCATGATTGACTAGATAAATCTTCAAAAGGTTCCATCATTATGGATAACTGGTAACTATTATTAAATGAAAACTCAACCAACCCCAAATAGTTATCCATATATCCTCTAAATCCTAATACATAGGAACAAATAATATCTTCTTGAATTTGAATTTCTTGTTCTGTTTTCCCATCTTTCTGAGGATGATATTTTATAATCAACCTAAAATAAGATCTCATTACATTCTAAAGTCCCTTTCCAAACTGGGAGGCGAAATAAGTATCACTATCAATGATAATCATTATTGGAGTCCCAGGTAACTTAACGATCTCATAAACATACAACTTCCCCAAGTCCACTACATTAGTGGTGTCACAAATCTGAATGAAATAAGCCAAATTGGTTAATTGGTCAATAATTACCCAAATTAATTTATTACCCTGAGGAGTCTAAGGTAAACAAACAATGAAATAAATTGATATTTAATTTATTTTTTATGTTGTAATGGGGATATTTTGAAGAAAATATGAATTTGTTTGGTGTTCAACCATAATCTATTGGAAAGTGAAACATCGAGATAGGAAGTATGCTACTTCCCATTTCATACTATGCCACCATGACTAATGCTTCATGCCATGAAACATATTTATAATTCCATGTTAGATAGCCCACTTAGAAAAATTACAGTCACCTATCAAATCCCTTATCATGTATAGAGGAACAATATACGAGTTCCTAAAGAAAAGAATATCTTCCAAGGAGAGAGGCCATTCATTGATCATCTCCCCACCTTATAAAGAATCACCGATATTCCATAACTCTTTGTCCTATTATTTCTCCTAAAGGTTAATATCAAGAAGAGAGGATTAATTTAACACCATCCATAACATTACTAGACACTTCCACCATAACTTCTAAGTGTATCCATGAAAATAATTCTATCAAGTTATATTCATTATTTATTTTCTTCATAAATTGGGAAAGAAACTACCTATGAAGAGTATCATAAACCACATTAACCATTCTCAGAGTATAGACAATGTCAATGTCAAAATAATATAGGTATTACACCCATAATATCAATTTAATATTCATATAATTCTAAGAAAAGTTTTAAACCAAAATATTATGGTCAGATTAGATGAAGAATTTGTCCCTGAAAAGAGAATTTTTCCAACTCTTAGGAGAATACATAACAAATACGAATTCTAAATCATGAGTGGGATAATTATTTTAATGAGGTAAAATCTAAAAAGAGCCATAATCCAACACATGATCTCCTTACATAAAGATGAATCCCATGCCTTCACCTGAAGCATCACAATGAACCAAATATCCTTATCTGGCCTCTATTAGGGATAGAATTGGTGTTGAGGTCAAATGTTGCTTTAGTTGATCAAAGGTGCCTAACACTTTGAGTCTCACAACAGATTCACCCCTTTATGGGTGATAGAAGTCTAAGATATTATAGTTTTTGATAAATACTTCATAAACCACTAATAATATCCTACTAAACCTAGGGTGCTTTGAATCTCAAATAAATTCCGTGGTTTTTACCATGACATGATAACTATCATCTTTTCAGGATCAAATGAGATACCATGTTCCGAGAACACGTCTCCCCAAAACATGACCTCTCAGATCCAGAATTGAAATTTTGATAATTTTTCATACAGGATATTATCCCTTAGGATTCCCAAAAAATGTCTCATGTGATGAACATGATATTCTTCAGTCTTTGAGTACACCAAAATATCATCTATGAATACCATGAAAAGAGAAGAATTATACTTTTTGAACATCTAGTACATCAGTTATATGAAGACTAAAAGAGAATTAAATAATCAAAATTCCATCACAAGATATTCAAAATGGATATACCTACTCCTAAATATGGTATTTGGAATAGCCGACTCCTTGACTCTGAGCTGGTTATAACCAAAGCAAAGATTAATTTTTTAGAGCCAATTTTCCCCTTTTAACTATTCAAAAAAATCATCAATTTGGGGAAATAGTATTTATTATTTTCTATTTTTCAGTTGATATTCCTATAATCAATGCATAAGAACATATTTCCATCAACCTTTTTATAGAAGATCATATGGTCCTCCTATGGTGAAACACTTGGGTGTATGAATTCCTTGCATCTCAAATCATCCAACTGAGTTTTCATCTCTTTCAAAATAGTTGGATCCTTGTAGTTTGATGGTATCAATATCAATCAATTTCCCAAAATTAAGTCTATTGAGAACCACACTTCCCTCTGAGGAGGAAAACTAGATAAGTCATCTGGAAACACTTTAGGAAACTCATTGACTATCGAAGTAATCTCACCACTAAAATATTCTTGTATCGGTTCAACCACATAAAAAGATATCAATATACCAAAATCTATTATAGGAGGCCCTACCTAACTAGACCTTAAGTTCTATTCTCCTTTAAACAAATGAGAGCTATCAATAGAGTAAGTAAATGACACCCACTAATAATAAAAATCAATTCAAATTTTGTTAGAAGTCAACCAATCCATTATAATGATAACATCAATGAGGTGTAAGGTGAGAACCAGAAAATATCAAACTATCTGAACATCAGAGATTAATAAAACACATTAGGGGAATCATAAAACCTACTCTTTCCTCTCTCCTAGAGGAATCACTAACTCTATAACATATGGCATGAGTTCATTTTCAAGTTTTAAATGACCCAAAAACCATTTTGAAATGAAAGAGTGATAGAAAAATATATCAAATAAATCTATTGATAAAGTTGATGAAATATAAATGGTGCCACACATAGTTATAAGAACCCATAAACTTCCATTTGAGATTCTTTCACAACATGTAATTGCTTTATTCTCGATGCTTGTGGATAGAACCCTATATTCTGTGAAGCATCCAACTATACCGTAGATCCTCTAGATATTGTCGAGGCTATTCCAGAGCATGGAAAAGAAATATCCTAACTCAAATTCTAAAAGTGACCATGAAATCCACATGATTTGTAGATTTTTGAATGTGTAGAGAAGGAACGCATTGGGTGCCGTGTCTATCCACACTAGTAACAAGTCAGACCACTAACCAATACTGATGGTGTATAAAAACAATTTTGTGAATAACCACCACTATTACCTCTATGAAACTCACTTATCTTCCTCTTATCATTAAATAACCATTATATATACCACCAAAGTTAAGAGTAAATATATCAAGCTCTGAATTTCTATCCAATACAAACCCTAACATTAATTCCTTATCCACTACCTCGAAAAGGGTAAAATGTTTTTGTATGAAAAATTATGACTAGATATCTAGTGGAAGGCCTATCTAAAACCTAAAAGGCTATATATTATCATTTCAAACAAATAAATTTCAAAATAGAGTGATCTTAGTAATGTGATTAGAACATTCCATTACTGACTGATTCCCTTGCTCAAGGTGAGGAAATCCATATATTTTTCCAAGGTAATAGAATCTAGGTATATTTTCTTAGTGAAGATGTACTTGAACAATTTCAAATACAATACCCTATAATTCATTATCAATATTACTGAATCCCACCATCTACTTGGGTCTTAAGGCTTGAAGACAACACACTTTAATTTGATTAAGTGTGGGGTTTCAAATAATTCAATGTGTCTTTTAATTTTTCCCAATAAATTTTCTATTTTTAGAGGATCATTCATCCCTTATAAATATGGTGGTTTATAATAAACAAACTTTTAAGATTTATTCTCATCCTCACCCCTTCAATGTTCTACCTCTCTAGCATGAGCAAGGGCATGTGACACTTCTAGGTTTATAGCTCAGACTATGTGCACACCTACCTCAATGATATTCTGATCAAATGGATCATTTTCTAGTTGAGGTTCATCAGCAACACACTCCAAATGATTGATAGATTTCTACAATGGGTTATGGTACTACATACCATCAAAAAAGAGATATAAGAACATTATAACTAAGAACCAGTATCAAATTGAACTAAAAATTGTTAACTAGAATCATAATGGGACATGGAAAAATAAGAGTGGAATTGAATCACTATGTATCCCAAAAGACCCATTTTTCAACCATCCATGGTAAATTAATGCTATTCATGATAGGATTTTTCAAGGAACTCACTTACAACCTTCCCATTTACTCACAAAAATCATATCTCCTGTCCACTAAGACATCCCAAGATGCATAATAATAATGAAAATAGACATAAAATCCCTTTAATACCAATTTTACATGAACCAAACTAGATAACCCAATTATATAGGAACCCGAGCAGGACCTAAACTGGTTCTAAGGTCATTCCTGATCAACATGGATTGGTGATAAATTCCTGGGAATTAATAACTACCTTTCAGAATGATTTTTCCATAAATATATAAAACCAAGATAATGAATATAAATAGTAATCTAGAATGCTAATACAATTCATCAATGGAAAATAAACATAAATAAGGAAAATATAGGTTCTAAACCAATAAACCAAAACAAGGTACACAATTAAAGGAACAACCCAACTCCATGTGACATGAAGTCACCACCAGACTCCCACACCCTGTTAATGAAAAAACTCACCACCAACTAATAATACCTTTCCTTTAATTATATAGGATAAAAATAGATATAAATACATCCAATGGTTTAGACAGGGTGTGAGAAAAACAATCTCAATAAGATCCCACCAAGCGTTTCGTAAGTAGTGTTTATAAAATAAACCAATTATGCTCAATTAAATAAAAAAAATCATGCGATAAAATTTTCATTATTTATTTATAAAAATATATATCCCCCATTTGAAAAACTTATAAAACATTTCTAGAAATAAAAATTTTCAAGGAATTCCCATAATAACCAATTAATCAAAGCATTTCAAATAAATATTCCAAAGTGTAGAAACATGGAAATTGGTCCTTAGGAATATTAGGTCCAGGTTATCTAGGATTATTACACAATCTCAATGATTAAATGTTTTATGGTTTACACATTAACCTAGGATACTGGGCCTAGGGGGTAAGATACCACTCTCAATATTGTCTCTTTACCTCAACAATTATAGGCCACCTGGTGCACACATTTCCCTATGAAATGTTGCCTAGGGGTAAGGGTCCACTCCTGAGAGTTTCCCCCTACCTAAATAATGACCACACTTGGGTATTTACCATTTTACACAACTAAAATAATTCAAAGGGTATTTCATATATAAATAATCACACAACCTCTACAGCCATATAACACATGATTTGAAATAGATTTTCATTAAAAAAAAACCAAGGAGAAATTCCTATTTTATATAGATATCCAAAACATACACATTTCAAAAAATCATAAATCATTCCTCTAATAGTTTAAAAATGATTTAAAAATGATCTAGAAATAATGATTCATAGATCAAATTTTTTTCATGAAACCAACTATCTCGAAAAACATGTAATTTCAACTATCATATGAGATCAAAAAGCATGAGACAAAAGTGTATTAAAAAAGAAATTAAGAGATCCCTAGAACCATAATTTCCAATTATAAACGTATATCCAATGAAGTACCATATATGTACTAGCCTATCAATAGAAACAATAAGAGGAGAAGATAGATCTAGGCCAAAGCAAGGTTAGACTCACTAAAAGATGATCAGAGATTTGATCAGAGCATTGATATGCTTAGAATTTAGAAAAAGAGTGCCAAAATCATCAAAATAGATCCCCTAGGTTTGAATGGGTTGAAACATGGCCGAGGGATAAGTATTAATAAATAAAATGGGGATTTTGGTAAAAAATTATGATAAGACCCTTACTAATCTCGACAAAATTGGAACATTTTTCTTGTCGCTGCATCCCGCCATCGAGACAATGGTGACTAACTAGCAGGCCAATGGTTGGAAGAAGAATACCTATATTTTTTCTATTTCACTCACTGGTTGATTAGTAGTTATCAACCAACTAGTAGACCTCCTATAGTCTGGGTTAGCCCAGGATAGTCCACCAGTTGTCTAGTGGCTTATATCGGCTAGTTAGTGGACAACCTGTATCTTTTATATATACATGTTTAGGTCCAAACTCATCCCAAACACTTAAGAAACAATCATGTCCCTTGATAAGGGCTAAAAAACAATAAATATCTAGAGATATGTAAATGGAGAAATAAAATGATATAAGAAATAGTTCATACCTGAAAACAACACTAGGGGATGACATTCTTAAAATCATGTAATAATTCTACCAAATCCCTAACATTGGTCTAAGCATATCACATATGACATATCACTATAAAAACATTATTTTTATTACATTTTTAATGGTTTTTTAAACACATTAAGTCACTATAAAATTATTTTAATATCTTTATGTGACCCTTAATAAATCTTTCCACTAAAAATTTTAGTGGGTAACATCAAAGAAGAAGGATTTTTTGATTAATTGTGATATTAGGATCTATAATCCTCATTTTAAACTCTTTGAAGAAAATATGAAAACTTGTTTCTTCACAACATCTAATGTCACGATGTTAATAACTTATGTTTTCTATGTAGAAATATTTCTAATTTATCATCATAATCTTTGAATTTTTCTATTCAAAATTTTTCTTAGAGATCATTTTATAATAATTTCTGTATGTAAATCTATATATTAAAATCATTCTTTACCAACATACCCTAAAACCATTTTAGGATATAAAGTGAATTCACTTTGAATTAGATTGGTGTAATAATTTATTCATTATATTTTATACTTTCGTAAGTTCAAAGAGACTCCCACTAGCCTCTTGGAAACTATATTTTGTTTAAAATATATTTCTAACACACAATGTACATTACACCAGGAAATAACACATATTTTCTTTAGGGGTAATATTTAACAATAAAATATTAAAACTCATTCCATATATATAATTCTATGTAAATGGATAAATATTATAAAAATAATATTTATTCATTAAAATATATAACTTTTGGCTGGTGGGAACTTTTACCTTCATATTTTAATAAATAATTTTGATAAAACACTGTAATCCTTGGTAAAACTCATTTTATATTTTTTTTTAATTTCAAACCATGTTATATAATTCGGTGAATAATTAAATTTTTTTATAAAAACCATCATATATTATTATTCATAACAAAACTTTGTTTAAAAATAACTCTATTATCAAATAATATAATTGGAGAAATAAAATACACAATTTTTTTTTGAAATTAATCCTAACCTTGAATAAATAATTTACAATAAACCATTTTCTATAGAAGTACGTTACCTATTTACAAAAATTCATGATTCAATCTCTAATAAAAAATACTTATTCAATTTTGAACTCTTATAAATATTCACAATAATTTTTTAATTTATAGTAGGTATCATATACCCATTAAAACACAAGAATTGATTTCATTGATTTTAATACATGATGTGGACTCTCTATGAAGTTTATTACACCCATTTAATTATAATGAAAAATTAAAACTTTAATTTATAGTCTCTCTATATTGGAAACACTTCTCTTCTATAGAATCTTCTTTCTCTAATTTAAAAGAAATTAGTGTGGACTCTTAATAACCTCTCTTCTTCTTCTCCTAGATAAAATTTTTACCCTCTACTTTTTATGCCATCATCATATTACTTTATATTAGACAACCCATGTGATTCTCAATAATATTCATCATATTAAGGATATTGAGAAAAATATTATTGAACACATTGATGTTATAATTCATAAAAAACTATGATTTCAAAATGATTTTTTTTTCCAGATCAAGTCTATGTGGTAACCCCAGTCACTAAAAGTAATTTAAATACCAAATAATATCAAGTAAATTAGGTGAGAAAGAAGTGGAATCCATAATATTACATAAAAATAGTGATTTTTAATCTTTATATCTCTCATTTTTAGCTATTTCTTCATATATACTTTTCAGGTTTCCTCTCATACTAAAAATAATTATATTTTCATATTTCTTTTTAAGATTAGGATATATATAAATAAGGATAAAAATAAAAATTCCAAGATAATATTTAATATTATTACTGTAAATATATTTCACTTCTTAACTATATTAATCAAAAGATGGTCTCTCAAGAATTTATTTCTCCAAAAAATATTAATTTCTTTCTTTCTTAAAATAATTCCTAAATTCCTATACCAGTTTAGAAAACTATTTATATTAATCATTTCTTTCTCCAGAATTTATCGTAACATAAATTTTAATGATAATGATTTTATTGTAAATCTAATAGAATATTTTATCATATGTAAATCATGTCTTAAATCATTTTGTAATGAATTTAATTAAATGTTCTCCACTAAAATGAACAACCATATTAAATTATATCATATCTATTAATGATCCAAGATCCATATTTAAATAAAGATTTGAGTCCATTTTGGTGTGTGTATATCGATATATATATATATATTATAGAAAATAAAAGTTTAAGGAAGCCTAAAGAAGTTTATCCTAAGTAAATCTCTAAATAAAACATCACTAAAATATGGGGGAAGGTAACTTTTGGTGTAATCAATTTAGTGAGTATTTTTTGTGATTCCGTGGATGAAAAATATCAACTAAATTGTTTCCCTCATTCTAGGTGTCATACCACCACATCATTATCAGTAATTTTCTAATATTTCATGATGTAATAAGACATGAAATAGTGAGTAGGATAAACACACTTTAGGAAGTTATCAAGTAGGTTTGAATCTATTTCAACTTGAAAAAATGGATATTATGTATTCCATAAATTTGAGGATCACTCATCATAATTTGTTTTTTGGTGTGTGTATACTCATTTATATATTTAGGTATACCATCATGTCAATATTATAATATATTACTCTTAGATAGTTGAGTAGAAAAATCATTCCAAAAATCCATCATATGGATTATCCCAACTCTATTCTTTTGGTATCATAACATTTAAAGTTTCCTAGCTAAGTGTGAACCGAAGCATACCAGGTATGGGAACCCATAACTTTATTTCATTTCATAAGATAAGGTGTGGAGACCCTAATTTGGTAGAATATACTATTTTGGATAATCATGGTCTTGAATTGTTTTGTCTTTGGAAGGAATATAACACTTATAATTTTTAATTGGATTTAAAATATCACCATCTAATTTGATGTATTCCCGTTATGTATGCATGATTTTAGTAATTTATTTTTTATAATACCATACCATTAACCAAATTAATATTCTCAAAACATATTAATGTATAATAATTTATTCAAATGATTGTTGATGACCCTGAAATAAAGGATAACTATTCACACATATCCAAATATATCTCAACCATAAGGTGCATAAAACCCTTTTATATAAAGGTTTAAAATCATATAAAACCAAAATAACCATAATAGAAATCAAAATGTGATAGGAAGATAGCCCTTTCTTTTCCAGACAGAGCCTAAACCCCTAGGTCAGTGATAAATCCAACCAACGTCCCATTATACATAGATAAAAACTCGTGAGAGACTTTAATTCCATTATAATATTAACACCAATTATATATAAATCATAACCAAACATTACTTTAAACTCATAAACAACAACAAAAATCATATTTATAGTTGAATGTAACTAAATCTTATACTGAACCTAGCATACAACTCCTTATATACGTGGTATGAAATTTAAAAGAAGTAGTTTATCACATTAAGCTAAGTAATATATATATTCATAAAACAAAACTTATATTCATGAATAAAAAGTTATGAGATAAACTAAATAAATTAACAATTAATAAATTTAGACATGGGATAAACCTTTATGAACGATTCAAAAATAAAAAATGATAAACTCATTATAATGAAACATTATTTATGTACATTATATAAATAAATAAACACAAACATTTCATATTCATTTCAACAAGAACACTTTCATATTAAAAACTTATATTCAAATTAATATGATCCCCTTCAAAAGAAAATACATGATATTTATGAAAAAATTTATAATCATTTAAACATGTCATATTTTAGGTAAATATATTAAATAATCTAAATATCACATATTTAATTTTAATTAAACCTTGATAAATTTTAAAAAAACTCTTTCGTACATGGTTTAAATAAATTATCCAAAATAAGGACTTTAAAATTAAGAATTCTCGAATTAATATAAACACTTTTATATTTATTCTTATTTAATAATTTATAAAAACATTATAAATTATTTAACCATGTAAATAATTTTTAAACCAATATCATATCAAAAAAATTTATTATGGTCCCACACCACTTAATGTTTTTTTGAATTTTAAGAAAAACTATTTTCCATTAATACATAAAAAGTGCATTTTTTATAAAAACTATTGTATGGATTCTACTGGGTGAAAAATATTTCCAAGGGGAACTGTGTCTTTTTTATTCAATCCAAGCTGTTTTGGGAAGATCAATAAAAATTCCTTCTTCTGAAACAATGTCATGGTTTCACATGAATACATCCTGATTTTCTAAAGAAATCAAATTTCAATACTAAAAACATGCATTTTTTCAGCGACCCATGAAATAATATTGTCATTTGTATAAATAATTATTTTGGAAACATTTTTAGAATACCATTTTTATCAAACCAATACATTATTTTATAAATTTAATAAAAAAATATTGGTTTTCCATAAAACTACTTCATGGGTGTGAAAAAAACTAAGAAGCATGAACAATTTCATAAAATAATTTATGGTTCTAGAAGTTTTTTCTTTATTTATTTATCTTCTTAATGTATCAATATAAATATAAAAAAAGAGGATCTAATACCACTGAATGGTTTTAAATGAAAAAACCATGTATTGATGAAGTGAAAATAAAAAATAAATTTTTTTTTCACAAGATCCATCCCTATATTTTAACTAAAATAAATAAATAATGAATTCATATATTTTATTTGTTAATCCTGATCTATCCATGCTCTACTAAAAAAGCTTGATAGTCACAACTAAAAATATCTAATAGAATCTTTCCTCCTAGGGTATCCATAGGTTATCTAAATCTCCCAAAACATGTATGGTATATACTCCAATCCAAGGTCTACTAGATCCTTAGTTTAATGGCTTGGATAAAATGACAGTAGGAGAGAATTTGTTTATAGAGATTTTCATGTTATAAATCTCATATTAAAATGGCACAAAAAATATGATATTTTTTATATATCCACACAAAGAGACACATTTAATTTAAATAATTTCTCAAATTTACAACTTTTAAATAGAAAACATTTTATAAAAGTTTCAAAAGTCACAACTCTTTGTAACTCATGGCTCATAATTATTATTAATTGTTAAAAATTTAAATAATTGGTTTAGTAATTAAAACTCCAGAAATTACCATCTCATTATAATCATACAAAACATGATATTTTATGTGTAATAATAATCAAACAACATGAACTATCTTATAGTGCATAAACCATCATGCACAAAATCTTACCATTGTGGCCTTTACTATGTCATAGTTTACACTATATCAAATCATGACATGATTTATACCACTAAATGATGGTTGGGTTTTAGTGAATAAATAAATCAAGAAAACTCTAATCAATAAATCATGTAATACCATTAATAATAATAACCAATGAATCATTTCCTTATATTAAAAGACAATGATTTAGTCTGTAGTATAAATGATAATTAAGAAGGGAAAATTTGGACACCAATATATCAAGGTAAATTGTCTAATTTCATTACTCCAAATGATTAAAATTATTCATAATCATCAAATTATATTTAATTCCTTGAGTTTATTTTATAAATATAAATTTATTTAATATTTTAATATAACCTTTAATATCAAATTTTATAACACATATTACTTTATTTTGATTATTATGTCATTTATTTGATCATTTTACATTCATACTACATGTTATATAATGATTTTTATAGCCATAAAAAGTTAATCTAATCATTTAATAATTTCTTTAGGTATCTATCCTCTTGATAGGTCATTATACTACCAAATTATTTATTTATAAGCTAATAACAGTAGTATATCACTAACCAAGAATATATTTATAAGGAAGGAAAAAATTTGTGTACAAACAAAGAAAAAATAAAAAATATCAAAGAAAACACAAGAAAGAAATGGAAACTTTTATAGAAGTATATGGTTTAAAGATTTAATGTGTGATTAAATACCCCAAAAAACAAAACTAATATAATTTTATGGAAATTTTTCAGGAATATGAAATAGGATAACAACACAAGAAACAAGTGATTAAATGGGTTAGTGGAAACTTTGATAGTCCAAATTTTAAATGGTATTCCTTCATTGATGAAAAATAATAAAATAAATATGGATAACTAATATGAGAAATGACACCAAACCCAACTATCAAGAGGGGTGGATTTTAACTGGGTATTCTTCAGAGTTTTTCAACTATTAAAAACACACAATGAGTGGAAATGGACAAGTTAGACCCACTAAGATCAAATTGAAATTTGATCTTGGAGTGCTCCATTATTGACTCAAACATATCTTGTAAAAGTATTTTTGAGAGTGGAATTATTATAAATTTTATAATTAAAATCAAGATAATAGTGTTTCATTCTTTAAGGTTTTATAATTTTTTTTGTATGATAAAAAGAATAAGTAATAGTCTAGTTAAAAAAATATACCAAAATGAACTAAAATAATGAATTACATATCATTATTATTTATATAAACAATGGTTTATCCAATGATCATGTTCTTAATAATATATTGAATCATTAAGATAATTAAAAATAGTATAATTTGGAAAATAAGGAAAAGGTATAAAGAAGTCTTCTCTATCAAGGATGTCCAATTTCCTAGCTCTAAATGGTGCCCAATCTCTTTGCTTGCACCTGCTACTCCAGCTAATCCTCCTAAGTCAATTTAATGATCCAATGATTCCCTCAAAATAAATAGGTTTTATTTATTTTAATGGAATCGTATATAGACTCCCAATGTCATCACTCATAGATCGCTTCTTTGAACTCACCTCCTGAGTCTCCATGTTGTTATTGTCTATGTTCATCATCTTTCTGAGATAACATGAGAATAAGTCACTCCCAAAAATGTTGTGTTCCCATATGGGTTGTTGATTCATATATTAAAGATTCCTCAATAACTATCAATAGTGAAATCCTTCAGGAATGACTTTGAAGGCTCATGATCTAGCTTTCAATCCCCTTTTTTGAATTTTATTTGAGAAATAGGGCTGATTTGGAATTTTAATCCAAAATGTTAGTTGAGATCCAAATATCACAAAGTCAAAGGTCATATAATCTAGATGTTGTTTTTGAATAAATTAATTAAGGAATTGAAGATATCCTAGGTACTTGAAGTATAACAAAAATTCATACATGGGTGGTTGAATAAAGTCTTACATCACTCTTCTAAACAAAGTCTTATACAAGACTTGAAAATTTTATACATGTTATAATAAAAATATCATATGTTCTCATGTGATTCATATGAAAGTGTAAGTTTTTTACATGGTTAGCGACTGATGGAAAATAACACATGTATTAGATGAGAAAAATATCATACATGGGTGAGAATTATCTGATTTTCAAGAAAATTCATATGAGAGATGTAAAAATTCTTATAAGACTATGAAACAATTATATGTTATGACCAAAATTTCTTATAAATCTGACTTAAAAGTCTTATGGTCTGAATTCTTAGCCAAATTTTGTTGGAAAAATCTTATGTTGCTTATAAATATCTTATGAAATTGATACTTTTCTAGTTTTTCAAGAACCTTTCAAACTTCAAAATAAAAAGTTTTCCAATCAAGTGTAATCAAATTATAAACAAGGAACAGTAAAAGGATTATTTCAAAAAATTAAACTTTTTCTAATCTTCCTAAAAATTATTTTTCCAAAATATTTGATCCTTTAAAAAATAGGAAAATAAAACCAATAATAATTAACATAGTTAATTACAAAATACACAAAATTTATTCAAAATATTTAAAGAATTACATTTTCACCAAAATTGATAAATAATTAATAATTCTCCACTAAAATTACTTTTTTCAAAAAAAATTAAATCAAAAAAATAGATAGGGTAAAAATGTATCAAATCAGAGAAAAGGGTTCACAAAAACATTGGTTTTTTTTTCAAAAATTGTTGAATTTTAAAACATTTGAAGGAGTTGGTCAAAATTAAAGTTTCATTAAAATGTTCTTGAAAACTTATCATTTTTTCCATGGTAAAAAAACTCACATATTTTGATAAAAAGAATAATTATATATATAACTAAATTGATGGGTGAATTTAATAAATAAAATGAATCATAATTTAATCATCCAAACATCATATATTTAGGAATAAAAATCTTTATGAAGATTAAAATTTCATTTAATAAACCATTCAAATGAAAAACATATTTGTTTAACCCCATATAAGAGGTCGAATTCAATAGAAATTATAAATATTACTCCCAAAATGTGACCAAAAGAGTTTTTTTAGGGATCTATTTAAATTATGTTCAAGATTTAATCCATGATAGAGTAGATAATATTAACCAACTTAAGTAGAAAAATAGTCTTCAAGTTCAAGAAAAATTTACAACCAATGAAAATGAAAATAAAATATTGAAAATAGTTAATTTCTAAAAACATTAATTGAATTTTTATGTATTCTAAATGAAATATTGTTTATCAAAATAAAAGACACCCATCCCCCAAACATAAAACTCAATATTTTCCCTATTATTTAACTTTAATGTATAAGAAACATTTAAAATAGTTTAGGTTCAAAAGAACTATTCAAATATATAGTTCTAAAATCCTGTACAAGGATTAAAAATGAAGATCAAAAACATGTTTTCCACTCACATAGTTAATAAATCATGACATCCAACAAATGTTATTACTATTTACTATATAAAATATTCAGTGAAAATATAATATTTTCAAAGTGAAATTCATGATAAAACTTTAAAGGTTCATAATATTTTCAAATAATTTTATATATCAGCATACATGAGAATTATTTCGGAAAACATTATTATCAAAATATTAAAAATAACTTATAGTAATTTTAGTGTGTTTATCATAAATGTAAAAATATCAAGAAAAAATTAACCACTTATTTTATCAAAAATACAAGTAGTTTTTTATCATTTAAAGTGAGCAGAAAATTGTGAAGAATTAAAACAATAACTCCCTGAATAAAGAAGCATAAACTTGAATGTTCATCTAATAAAACTCTCCCCATTTTGATTCAAATAACTTTCCTCATGTTATTCAGATTTAAACTCTTACAAGTTGAAATATAATAACATTAGATTATATAAAATTAAATATTAAAAGAAAAATAGCCAGATTTATAGGTTAAAAAAGTGGCGTTTAAAGTTTATTCAAATTGTATCTCCTCATTGTATTTGAAAATTAATTTGGGTTATACACTTCCATGAACACTAGAATAATAAAAATTTAACCAAAAAGAATCTATTAATATTTGAAAAATATTTTAATCCATTCTAGTGAGTGTAAAATTCAATTTTTCATAGAAAATTACACAACTAAAAAATTGGCCTATTGCCACGGTTCAAAACCGAGGAAATAGGGCCCAAAAATGGTCAGAGCATATGAAATTGGTTTTCCTAAACCATGGCTTATATCTCCATGATAGTAGGTCCTGACCTATTGCTATGGTTTAAACTTTGGAAATAGGTAGGATATTTTAATGGTTCTTAAAACCGTGGTAATATTTATCGTCATTGTCCATCGTGGGAGTTTATCTAAGGCCATAGTTTAAAATGTGGTCGTAAGTGTTATTTCCACATTTTGAAGGAATGTCTATAGCATAAAAATAATATCTCACCACCCTGATTCAATCCCTATACCTCTCCTATAGAATTTAGCTATCTAACCAGTACACCACACTGAGATTTGGGTATATAAATATATTTAATGTTTTATATATTATGAATAACCATGGAAGTATCCTAAAAACCATGGAAATAAAGCTTCCTTCTCTATTTTCTGTGGGAAAATTTTTCTCCTGCACAAGGGTGGGAGACCTATAGCCAAATTTTCCAAAACCGTGGCTAGAGGCCACACAACCATGGCTATAGGTTCATGGAAATAGCCTCATTTTCTACTTGTGTCAATGAAATAATAGCTCAAAAATAATGAAGACAAAACATCAGTTTTAGTTTTATTCAAAACAAAATAAAACCAATAATAATGGATATGGGTTGAATCCCATGAATCGCTAAATCTTAATTCATCAGTTAGAATCCTTGAAAGTTAAAATTTTACGTAAAATTACAGAAAACAAGCCCCTTGGATTCCCCTCAAAGTAATATTTATCCCTTTTCTCATTAAATTATAATAATCTATTCTCTTATCATACCGTATCCACAACACCATTGACTAATATTATAAGGATTGTGAAACGTTCAGACTATTGAACCCACTTTTTTTGAGTTTTATTTATTTTCAATTACTATTAATAAGGAATTATTTTATTTATGTTAATATGTTGAGATAAGAAGAAATATCATGGATGTTTGGTTGAAGTATCCAAGTATGTTTATGAATTTGAATAAGATCTTAATCATTGTGTATTACTTTATGTAGAGTTTAATGATTTATACAAACATGTATTAGAAGATTTATTTTGAATTTTTGAATGAACTTATTAACTTGTAAATGCTTGATATATTTAAGAAAGTGATTTGAAGATTATAGTTTCATTGAGTTTTAGGATTCATACCAAAGATATAAAGTTTAATGATAAAAGAGTATTTGAAGAATGTTTGGAGACTAATTTATATGATTATTACATCGATTCAAAGTGTTTATATATCATAAATGGAGTTCATGATGCAATATTTTGAAGAAAGGATTATCACACCACAAAACATGTGTTTTCATCGTGAAAGTTTATTGAAGAATAAGTTCTTTACCACGGAGTATAAAAAATGCCATAATGGTGTTAAGGAAGATGTTTTGTGTGTCATGAGAATACAGGCTATGCTATAAATAAGTATAGGTCAATTTTGAGTGGCTTTAAATATTAAATTACCTTCATGCCATAGATTATTGGTTTCACAACAATAATACTAGGGAGATGTTCTTTCACCATAGAAGAGGATACCACATCTCAATGAACTATAAGACTATGTTTGGAGTGACTAGAGAATCTGATAACTCTATGTCTTAGTGAATAACCATGCTAAAATGGGTGGACCTTCTAGGTTATCACATTATACAAGGAAGACTATGCCATAAAAGGTTCTGGATTGGTTTTGATGGTTCTAAAATATTCAAGACATACACACCATAATGAGATAGATATGGGGAAAATGTGTATAATCCTATTTCATATCTCTATAATTTTGAAGACCTCTTTACTATAAAGAATATACAATACACTAATGTGTTTGAAAAGTTATAAAGTAACTAGTTTGAACCACTACAATATGCCGTAATGGAGGTACCCACACCATGATTTCTATATTCCTGGAAATCCTAGTTAGTTCAACTAGGTTTGATGACTTGGATTCATCAGAGATAAATTTTGCAGTTATTTCAACTCTAAATAACTATCAATTTTAATTGTATTTTGAGGATATATTGGTAAAACGATCCAAAGTTTAAGTTTTATGAATAAGTTCATGTAATTTTTTTGTCTTAATTTTAATTTCAATTTAAATTTCAAACTAGAGGAATTGGAGGGATAATGTTCATATTATATTGATCTATAATAGGGAAAATAAATATAATGTGATAAAAAGAGTTTGTAACTATTATCATAAAGAGAATTTCTGTGTTCTAAGATTATATTTTGGATTAATCACTATATATATCTTTAATATATATTATATGTTACATTACATTATGAATAATCATTACGGTGATGGTGCACAATAAAGTACAAGAGGAATAAAAAGAAAATGACATTGTGAAAATGAGTTTGTATAGTGAAGAAGTGTCTTGAAATATATAAAATAAGGGTATGCATCACTCAGTAAAGAAATAAAATAATAATAAATTCCCTACATGTTTCTATTTATGTGAAATAAGAAGAAGAAATAAATCGCGGAAACAAATCTACAATAAAAAAATTCTATGTTGTTATTAAAATGTATTATTTTTATCCAAATATTTATCATTTTAAGGTCAGGGATGCACCTTTGTATATGATGTACCAATTCATAGTAGGGAGATTTAAAAACTTGAGTCTCAAGGTTATACCCTACTCATTGTAGTTCACATGAGGAATCTAGTGGGTTTCATGATCATGGAGGAATATAGTTCACACAAAGGACTATCAATCCCACATTGAGTGGTATACCTTTTAAATTATTGTGTTTCTTGTGTGTGTGTGTGTGTGTGTCTGTGTATGTTTTCCATTGGGTTATATGAAATAATTTAAATAGACATAAATGTTGATTTTTTCACTTTAAAAATTAATATTTGTAAATTTAAAAGGGATAAAACTCAAGTAGTTTAAATTTTTTAAAGACTTACCAACACTAATTCACCCCCTCTCAGTGTTTTTCATATCACAATCTCCCCCCTTAATCAATGTCAAAGGGAAGGTTCACCTCTATTTGTTTCTCTATATTCATTTGAAGTTGTTCTCTTTTAAGAATTGAATTTGATTTACTATTTCATAATTAAGTGTAGTTTTGGTCAATAATTATCTATGTAATATTAGAACTTAGTTTCTACTGGGACCTTGATGAATAGGGAAAATAAAGAGAAGGATACAATGATGAAAATTTCCCTATTTTTAAAGAGGAATAATTTTTAGGTTTTCTAGGAAAGGAAGATAGAACTATCTTAGAAGAATATGAACATATGGTTTGATATAACAAATAGTATATGGATAAAATTTATTCTAAAAAGGGTTTGAGGGATACAAGTTATTCTATGGTATACAAATATTCTTGTAAAAATTATACACAAGAAAATTGTTCACGTAAGTGTGATGTTATTTCAATATATTAGTGTATTGAATAATTGAAGTATATGATTCATGGATTACCCTGAATTAGTTTTTATAATTTATTCTATTTTTAAAAGTCATTAATAATAAATCATTCATATTTAAGGTGAGATAAATAACATGGAGAACATTTTGAAAGAATGATCTCTAACTTTTATAACGATCTCAAAACAAGTTAACCGTCAAATAATACATGAATAATGACCTTGAAGTGAGATGATATAAGTTTTTAGATTATCATATTAGTGAAATAAAAAATAATTTTGAGTCCAATACAGATATTGAAAAGATGATCTATGCATTATAAGCATATCTGAAAAACAAAATTGATGTGAAGAATTAACAATTAGATATTAAATCCAATAAGATCAAGTATCTTGATACACTACTTCTTGAAAAATAAGAATTCATTATGAAGAATTTATAAGAATTAATAAGTATAATGAAGAGAAGGAATCATTAATTTAATATAAGAATAATTCACTCAATATGAAGTTTATTTAATTAAATATTAAATTGGACAACCTTTAAATGAGACATATTGAGTCTTCAAAATTGGAGGAATAATGAGTTACTATCACAAAAAATCTTAAGGAGTATTCTTATGTCAAAATACCTCAATTAATTAATAAGAATATCATTAAATATTTTGATAATATTTATCAAGTAGTCTCAAATAAGGAGGTATCATCCATATCTCAATGTAATGTTTTTTCTAAGTCTACTTATATAAAAAATGCAGGTTTAAATGAAAACTTTATACAAGTATGGAGCATAATTTGTGATGAAAATACTAAAACTATGTCTATGGTGGATATAATAATAAGTATTAGTTCATGTTCCCAATTTAATGAAAACATAGTGACAAAAAATTCAAAAAATAACATGCTAATGAATTTGAAAAATTTAGAAAGAATGTTTGGAAGAAGAGAAGAATTGGGTATATTGGAAATTTGTGGTGGTTCAATAATTTTAGGAATCATGAATATGTTTTTCAATATAATATTATAAATTAATAAGGATAAATAAATCATATTTAATGGGGAAACAAGTTTTAAGAGATTAAAAATTCATAGATGATGAAGAATCTATCCTACTCAAATAGATTTTAGGTACATGATGATTACAATGATGTTTGTAAAGGAAGTGGTCACATAAGTGATTCATACACACACCAACATGTATTAGATGAAATAAGGCATATAATTCCACTTGTGAATAAGTAAGAGACATCCTTGGGTAGAGATATAAAGAAGGTTGTGAATTAGATTTCTCCCAATAAGTTTTAGACTTGTATGGGATCCTTGGGAAATAAGCTGAATACCGACCAAATTCAACTAAAGTCTAAGAATTGTTGGAAGAGTGTTATTTTAAAAGAGAAAATCACTCTCAAGAATCTACTTGGATACTCTAAGAATGCTACTAATGTTTCAAAAGAATTTATGGTGATTTATCTAGTAGATTTAGAGAAAGAAGGAAAGTGAGAATAAGAACAAGACAGATATAGTGTTAAAAGAAAAAAGAAATATACTAATTAAGATCCTAAAATTCATTAGTGGATTTCAAAAAATGAAATATCTTGTGTTAAATAAGTTTTATGCGGGATATGTAACATTTCTGGACACAATGCTAATGATTTTTTTACCATCTTTACAGTACAAGAATAAGACTTAAAAATAATTCAAGCTATAAAGAGAATGAAGGCTGATATATCACACAAAGAAGAAGAGGATGTGAAGAGACCCATGATCCCTCAAAAAATATTTCTTAAGAACATATGTGGAAGAATGAATATTGGAGCATCTTGATTGAGTGAAACACCCCAATATTTCATAGTACTTTATCTCATTAATGTAATTCAATAGCATGCGCTACAAGCAACACCGAGTTCGAGTGCACCACAACTTACAAAACTAACCGTTCAAAAACCAGTTATGAATATTATTAACTTCATTTTGAATCTTATATAATCTATTTAATTTTAACATCCATATTATGTGTTTCTAAGACATAATATAAGAACAAATTATTATTTTTAGGATAAAATAAGTATTTTTCAAAAAATGCAATTTTATCGCCTTTTAATGGAAAATCTTTTTTAAAACCAATATTAGACACATTTATATAATAAATTTAATGAAATTAAAATTATTTTTATAAGTGGGACAAAAAAATTAGTTTAGATAAATGTTTGGTACTTTTCTGATAACATTCATATTTTGATTAATAGTGAAAAATACCATGATTTAATTGAAAACAAATTTTTTAATGGAAATAATTTATACTAACAAATAATGAATTTTAATGGTTTGGAAGTATAATTAGGTTATATTTTTATCATTTAATAAAATTTAGGTCATTACAAGAAATTTCACATTTAAATTTGACATAATCACATGTTAATATTTTGATAGTTTTTACTTTTTAAAAAATGAGTTTTTTGGTTTTGACAATGAGAATTAATTATAAGTTCATAAATGCAATGTCTATGTTTTGAATTCGGTAAAATAGACTTCATTTTTGAATTTGGAATATCAAAATTAGCTTAGGGTAAACATTTGGTATTTTTCTGAAAACATTCAATTTTTTGATGAATAGTGAAAAACACTGTGTTATTATATAAAACTGACTTTTTATTTGAATAATTAGTTATTTTATTTTAATTTATTTTAGGTAAAAATAAAAACATAATACCTCTATATGTTCAGTGTAATTCATTGGAGTCATTTTATAATAAGTTTATATATATATAATTTTATCAAGCATTTTATCGTCTTTTACCCACCTTCTAGGAGCATTTACAAATTTGCATAAAACATAGTTTTACCTCTTCTGGGAGTTGAATTTCAAAAATCCAAGAGAAATGGTTAACATCGGTAAGGAAAATTTGGTTCAATAATATGAAAACAATATTTGGATTATAGTAACTTTTGACTTTTATTTACCACGTTTAAAAGTAAATAGGGTAATTAAGAGTAAAAATGATATTATAATTATCCTAACACATGTTCTAATTCTATTTTACAAGTATAATTCGACCAACAACCACCTTAGGAATAAAATATTACCCCTTTTGGTTTACTTGGATAATATTAGTACATTTATCATTATTTTATTTAAAGATGAGTTAAAAGAGTTAAATTCAATGTTTAATAACTAAACCATTTTTAATATAGGGTTATACATAAGATAAATTAGACTATAAATATTAATTATAGATCTAAAAAAATTTCCTACATAATGGTATTTTATTTATAATTTTTAGACATTAAATAATTTAATTTATTTATGAAACAATGTTGATGCAGAAATTGCCTTATTAGTGAAACATTAAAATAATTGATATTATAAATATCCAAATAAATGTAACTTGAGACTACTAATGAATTCAAATAATTTTATAGGTTAATATTACATGTTAGGGATGGTTAAATAAGTTTTATTCTAATTGATAATGTTTTTATGGGTTTTAAAAAAATAAAATACTAAATAGTGTCAAAATTGACATAATTGAGTTTTAAAACAAATATTATATTATTAATTGATATAATATTCCTTAAAATCCAAGGTTCAGAAAAAGGACATAGATACGGTTATATATATTATTAATTAAACACAATTTGTTCTCTTGTCTTGTTATAATAATTTTATTAACCATATAATATAAAAATACAAAGAGACATGGTAAATGTCAAACTATTTAACTAAGAGTTAAATCTAAAAGATATGGTTAATCTGATGACCTAAACCTGTCTAAAACCTATTTTTTGAGATGTTTTAGACCCATACCCACCTTATCCTTTAAATAATTCATTTTTGAGCCATTATAAACCGAAAATTATTTTATTATAAAATAATATTTCAATCTTTTCCAAAAGGGACCCTCACATCTATTATAAAAGGGAACTTCCCCTTCTCATAATTTCACACCTTCAAAGCCTTTTTTCTTGGAAAAACCCCACCCAAATATCCTTACTACTTTTCCAAATTCATTCTAGAGGCCTTACTTTGGTCAAAAATCCAACCAAAGGGTCCATTTTGATCAAATCAAAATGAAGAACTCGTAGAAGAGGTAAATATTTCATCACCTCTTTCAAGTTCTTTTATTCTTCCACTTCATCTTTCTTTGTTGTTTCCATTTTAAAATAAAAAATCTAATATCTTCTATATACTGTGATGTTATTATAAAAATGGTACAACCATATTCATTATTCTATCTATCCTATAAATGACCAAGTCACCATACGTGCATACGTACGGATTACCGTCTCCACGTCGTGGTGTAGTTTGTTATTCAAACATTTCATTATTTGGATGGTTATAATAATGAGTATAAATTATTTAAATAATAAATATAACATGTTAATGATTCTTTATATATGTTATACCATCCAATTACATATGATTTCACCATCAATATAATGATATTATCGCTCGTACGTACGTATGGATTACCGTCTCCACGAAGCAATGAGATTCATTCCCACATTCTCCATTCAACAATGATTATAAAAATATATATTATTAATAAGTATGTAATATATGAAATAATAATTCTACTAGATATATATATATATATATATTTACGTACATATATCTTATTCACTTACTTCTGTTCAATACCATATGAAAACGGAAACAACGTTTATGCGTACGTACGACCTACCATCTCCATAAACGGTCCCTTCTATATCATATATCTATCTATTATAAATATTTATATTCTAAATATATATTATATATAGATCAAGGTTTATATTTTTTAAGTATTAAAATCATTATCTAAATGATATGATCAACAATAACAAGTTAAAACACGTGCGATACAGAAAGCGATTATTACCCAAAATGTTAATTTAACATGGAAATATTTTTTAAATGGGAAGTATAAAGTCATAAATAAATCATGTATGATATAATAAATATGACTATGGTTTTGGTATAATTTAATAACATACTATGGTCATTATATAGTAGGATAAATGTACCCTCGACCAAAGGAAAGTGCAAGGTAAGGGTTAAATCCTCAATATCATTATTATCCGAGATTGTTTATGAGTAATTATTTACTGGGCTATATTTTTCATCAATGTCCATATTTCATAAAAAAATTCAAAAGTAATCTTATTAGGTTTTATGGAAGGGAATATTTAACTAGATCATCATTTTAAATGGTTTAAATATTTATTCTTCTAAATCATTCTCATTAATGTCCATGTTTTCAAAATGGGGTTTAAGGATTTATTTATATGGACATGAATGTTTTTAAAATGTTAATTCTGTTCAAATGTTTCAAATTTGTATAAGAAACTTTGATTCATAAATTCCGTTAAATATATTCCTTTCTAAATTGTGTTACTTTTAAATGTTTTCATAAAAAAAATGATATTACTCTCAAAGAGTTTTACAAATCATTTTCATCTACGTCAACATCCTTTGATGGATTTTAAAATTGTTTGAAGTTGAATTATTATGATACAAATATTCAATATTTTATTTAAGGTTTTTTGATATGTTTGATTGTGGATGTGTTATTTTTATACCATTCATGGTTTATGGATAATGTATTTACATTTTGTATGTTAGTTTTAATATGAATGTTTATGTTATGTTTTAACCTTTTCATATGAGGAATGTATTGGACTTAGTAAGTGACGGGTAGAGCCCTCTATAGCTCCTTGATGCATTGGTAGGTCTCATGAGACAAACTAGTGTCTTGGCACAAGGCCTTGAAAAAATCTTATTTTTAGTGTTGTCATAAGGCCTTGACTATGTGGTTATGAAGTCTGACATTATGCATTCCATCATTATGAAATTGGCTATTGTTATTGCATGTGATTATTCGACTAAAGAATATCCATTTGAATAAGTAAATGGAATTATTTTATTATATATTTTCCATATTATTCTGAAGTTTATGTTCAAAAGGATTTTGTTTTAGTCTTATACATTTCCTTAAATGTTTATGCTTATTTATGAACGTTTCTACTATATTTTTATCCTTACTGAGAATCGGATCCCACCACTTTCTATGTTTTAATTTTCCCAGGATTCCAAGAAGTGTATTATGATTGATAATCAGGGTTAACTAAGGGGATTAATGGCGTTATTAATGGATTATTTAAGTTGTGTTTTATTTTCTAATGTGTAATGTAATGTTCATGTATGTAATCTATTTTCCAAGACTACTAAACTGATTGGTCTTTCGGGACATGATTCCTTATAAGCATGTCAATGTATTAAAATAATTCACTGACTCGAGGTAACTGGGGTCAGGGCGTTACATTGAGAAAATCCACTTAGCCTTTACTTCTATATTAAGAAATAGTGAGGATCCACCTTATTCCCTTAACATCTGTGTATTTTATTTTTTATTTAAAATTTAAGTAACTGATGGTGATGCATGGTATCTGGGGGAGAATTAGAGAAGAAGTGTATGCTGTTAATTCTAGGTATAAATGATGAATAAGATACCATGATTTAATGATTTCTATATCAGTATTAAAATAAAAATAAGGCAGTGAATCGTCATTGGTGAAGTTTAAGAAGGTCTTATCAACACAGTATAATAGGATTATGAAGATCCCACCCTAGTTAGATCTCATAAGTTGTAATTCCGAAGAGTATAAATTGAAGAGATCGTCCTTGGTGAAGATGTAGAAGTTATTAAAATATATATAGCCTCATGAATATTTCCATTTTGGTGTTTTATCATCATAGAAATACAAAATAATATCTATTTAAGAGATTCATTATTATAATGATCATATAGAGTGTCTCCTTGATGGGTATACAAATGAATAAAATATAAGAAGCTTCCAAAATTTATGCCTCATACAAATTTGATTATTCTAGAGGGTGATTTTTGATGATTTAATCTAATAGGTACATAATTCTTTATCTCTCTTCCTTGACAATAACAATCAAATTGTAAATTAATGGTGGATAAATTAAATTTTTATCAATGAAATAAAAGTGTAAGGTTGAATAAATGAAGGAGCTATTGTAACATTCTATTTTTACTTGAATATTTTTTACTTGTATGTCAATGTTTATGTAGGAAAATTCATGTTGATATGTCTCATGAAAAATTGGTATCTCAAACAGTATATATCAATCATTTTTCATATCCTAAAATAAAATTTAAAGTACTTGAATACATTTTTTAGTTGTCTCATTTCATTTGGTATCATTTCATTATGTATGGGACAAATTAGTTGTTTAAATAAAACCCACTAGTTTTCTACACGGAGCATGGATTATATAGACTTAGAGTAGAATGGTTGATGATTATTTTATAAGTATTAATTAATACCCTTTCCTGGGTACTTTTTAGTTATTTTCAATAAGGTGTAGAGAAGTAAAAATGAAAAATATTTATGAGAATGAGGGATAGAGTAAAAAAATGAAGGTTAAAAAGAAGTGTAAGACTGAAGAGTATAAATTGACATATTTTTTGGGGAGGGTATTAACAAAAAATATAAATGGGTAGATTGTTGTTCTGACTTTGTGTGAGTTTTATTTTTTCAATATCTTTCAATGAAGTGGTATTTTTATTTATGATAATATATTGAGATAAATAATTAGGTTTGAAGTTTGGTTTAAGTATCTAATCCTTTTGAAGAATTTGAATAGGATCCTAAGAATTTTGTATTACTTTTTTGGTGTTTAATGGTTTAAACACACATGTACTAAAAGATTGAGTTTAAATTTTTGACTGGAGTTCTTACCTCTGAAGTACTTGTTATATTGAAGGAAAAAGTGATTTAAATATTATAGATTCAGGGAGTTTGAGGATTCTTAGTGAAGATATATATATATATATATATATATATATGATAAATTATATCTCTAAAGAAAGTTTGGAGACTAATTCAGATGATTTTGAAGATTATTCAAATTTTTTACATATCATGATTGGAGTTCAGGATTCAATATTTTGAAGAAATGATCTCATGATGAAAACCATGTTTTTTAACCATAAAAGTTTGTTAAAGAAGATGTGTTGTACCATAGAGAATAGGACACACCACAATGTTGTTGAGGAAGATGTTTCTTATGCAGTAAAAAGGTAGAAAACACCATTGAGTATGATGGGTTGATTTTAGGCGTCTTTAGATATTTTAGGACCTCTATGCCATGAATTACTAGTTATGCTATAAGAACAAGAAAAATGATGTTCTTTGACTATAGTAGAGGGTACCAAGTCGAAAGGATTTGTAGTTTAAAGTTTAGAGTGCCTAGTGAATCTGAGTCCTCTATGCTATGGTGAAGAACCACACCATAATGGGTGAACCAGCTTGGTGATCATGCTATAGATGGAGGACTATGTCATAGAGGAGGCTGGATTAGTTTTTGAGGGTTATGGAAAATTCAATACCACTAAACCATAATGGGATAACTACAACATAGATGAGTTAAAGATTATTTCATATCTATAGCATTTTGAAGACCACCATGCCTCAAAAAAGATACCACGCCGCAATTTGTTCAATTAATTATAAAGTAACTGGTACGAACCACTATGCTATGCCGGAATGGATATGCACATGCCAAGATTTCTATATCATAGGAAAATATAGATAGTTCAATCATATTTCATATCTCTAGTATTTTTAAGACATTCATGCCACAAATAATATATCACAATATAATTTTTTTAGATAATTATAATGTAATTGGTTTCAATCCCTACACTACAATGAAGATACCCACACCGTGAATTCTGTAAACTGTAAAAATCTGGGCAGTTTGACCAAGAGCGGTGACTTTGATTTATCTAAGTCATTTTTTTGGTTATTTTACATCCAAATAATTATCAATTTTAATTTAATGATAATGATCTATTGGGAAAATTATCCAAAGTATGAGTTTGAATAATAATTTCAAGGAAGTTGGTTCTTTGAATTTGAATTTGAAATTCAAATTCATACTAGAGGAATTATACGGTTGTTGTGAATATTATATTTATCTACAATAGGGAGAAATATAATGTGATAATAAGATTTTTTTAACTATTATCATAGTGAGAATTTTCATGTGTCAAGAGTAGAATTGGGATACAACCCTATATCTATCTTAAATATGTGTTATGTATCTAAGAAAGTGAGGAAGAATCAGTTCAGTACCATTGTGAACTGAAGTACAAGGGTTATAAAAAGAGAATGGTGATGTGAAAAATTGTCTGTACAGTGAATAAGAATCTTGAAATCTATTCAAGAAAGGAATCCATCAGTTATTTCTATAAAGAAATAGAAGAATAAGAAATTATATATATGCTACTATAAAAGTGAAAGAAGAAGAAGAAATAGATCAAGGAAACAAATCTACAATAATATAGAATTATATATTGGAATCAAAATATCTTTTTTGTTATCCAAATATTCATCATTGTAAGTTTCAAGATGCACCTATGTATGAGTTATACCAAATCATAGTTAGGAGACATGCAAAAATGAGTCTCAAAGTTAGATCCTACTTGTTATATCTCACAGGAGGAGTCTAGTGGTTTGGGTAATTATGGAGGATTCAAGTTCACACTAAGGACTTTTCATCTCACATTGACTGGTGAACCTTGTAAATTTTTTCATTCATTGTGTGTTTAATAAGGAAAGAGAGAAAAATATTGATATGTTCACCTTAACAATTAATAGAGGTAATTTGAACAAGGATAAAAGTGAATAATTCTAAATTGGTTTAAGACTTACAAAAATTGATTCACCCCACTCTCAGTGTGGTTCTTATCCCAATCGGTCCCATTACAAACCACTTGAATTTAAACTTTCCATGGAAAAGTTAAAGTTAAGAATTTAAAAGTGGAACCCTTTGACTAAAAGAGACTATTTTTAATAATTGATTCATGGAAATTCTTTGTTATTTCCTTTAAAATATAATAATTTTCATATGATTCTATTATAATATCTTCTAACTCAATCACCTATAAAAATCATCTTTATCTAGAAGATTTAAAATAAAATTTTTGTGTTTTTACATCATATAATGACTTATGCTGAAGATACATAAGAAAATAAAAATATTTCCCTAAAATTATCCTATTATAGGATATACCAACAGGGGTACTGAATGAAATTCTATAGGCCTAAAAGGACTCATTTAATATTAGTGACCAGTCCTTTCTATAACTACAAACACTTTTTTCTATAACATTTTTTAATAATATCTAAGAAATATCATCTTGAAAAATTTAATGTGGGTGGTAATATTTGATATGTTTATGAACAAAACCATATTTATCCATAAAATTCTTGAATTTGATGTTTTTTATATTGTTACCATTTTCAGTGATGAGGGATTTGGGTACTAAAAATCTTGAAAAAATATTATTCTTAATTAATTTTACCATACTATGTTCATGATTATTTATATGTTCTACAACCTCTACCCATTTATAAACACAATCTATAGCCACTAAGATATACTCATTACCAATAAAACATGGAAATAGTCCCATAGAATCTAATCAAAAAACATAAAAAAAATATCAATATCAAGAATTTCCTTCTGAGAAAACTTGTGTTTTCTTCTATCATTGCCTAACCTTTGTCACTTTTCATATCCTACTATGAAGTTCCTAACATATTTTAAAAGATTAGACCAGTAAAAGGAATTTTTAAGAACCATTAAGGCTATTATTTCTCCCCCATGGTGTCCTCCCCATGGTGGAGAGTATCAAATTTCATGAATGGAAAACATCTCTTCCTTAGGGACACGTATTCTAAGGATTCTATCAATATGCATACTAAATAATAATTGGTTATCTAAAAAGTAGTAATTACGTTATAAAATGAATTTCATTCTTTTTATTTTATGTGAAACTATAAGGGATGACTCTTACAACGAGGAAATTATTAATATCTACATACCAAGCATCATGTGTTTCTGAAACTGATAACATTCTTTCATCTAGGAATAAATAATTTATTCCTATGGGGTCATCATTTTAGGTATTATACATTATAAAAAAGTGTTAAACAACCACATTCTCATAAAATCTCTTATCCCTCATGTCCAATTCAAATTATCACAAGATTAGTATCCATATAATTAACCTCAGTTTAGCCTCTTTATTAGCCATCAGGTACTTTAGAGAAGTATAGTCAGTGAAGGTTATAATGTTGGACCCAATCCAGTAATTTCTAAAATTTTAAATTAAAAAAATGACTACCAATAATTACTTCTAATTTTTTATAACATCCTAGCCCGACCCAACACTAAGATGGTGGTTGGACCGATGGGTCACATGGCCTTAAGCACATTTCCGTGTATGCCAGAGGTTACCGACTAGAAATGAGGGTGTAAGGGTGGTTCAGTGGGGAGACTATACCCTCATTATTAGATATTCACAATGGTATAACAGATACAGAATAATTGAAAATAGTGAAAGAAATAAATTCATGAAAGATAAGAAGCAAAAGAATAATATAATATCTAAATGAAAATGGCCAATTCCAATTTACAAAAATCCATGTATGAGAGATGATGCTACAAGTACAAGTAGTAAAAATTTACAAAAGAAAAGAAAATCCCAATGGTCAACTCCTCGAGCATCCTGAGAAATATCCTAGTCTTGTGATCGAAATATCTCATGTACACAACATATCATAACCAATGAATCCAAATAACTGAAAGTAAGAATATCTACTCAGGTTCCAAATGGCACCCAAGTAGAGTGTGACATAAATATTAGTATGATGGTACCCAAAGAGTATATCCCAATCCATTTCATGAAATGAATAATAAATGAAAGTGTGAAAGACATTATATATAAAAAGTGATAACAAATTAAACAATAGAAACTTGGTCTGGGATCCTAAATGGATTTTTGTCCCATAACAACTACTTAGAACTAAGCCGGATATCTATATATGTGGGTAAATCCCCCTGCATTAGAAAGGGCCTCCCAAATCGGTGGCAGATCCTCCTTTTAAGGATGAATCACTTAGAGTATACCATAACATATAACCTCTACCCTCAGGCTAACCAAAACATCTCCCTCATTCATAACTATAATATCTTTCTCAAGCGTCATGTGATTGTGAATCTAGCCCTCATGCACCCGACATAATCATATACTATGCCCTCAACCACTTAGTGATAGTGTGCATATCCCTCATGCGGTAAAAAAGCATGCACCAAACCCTCAGGCGTCAACACCAATAATTACTCCTCAGAAATATAATATAACCATATAGTCCACCCTTGGAAATTAATTAACTATGAACCTTACCCTTAAGCAGTACGAAATAACCTTCACCAAGCCCTCATAAATCCACATTAAACTTGAGTCATATCAAAAAAATCTCAATATGCCAATCAGAATCAAACCCTCAGGTATCAATCACATTAATATCACATAAACTCAAATCTAAGCAAGAAAAATCACAACTCTAGTATCAAAATTTTGAGATTTACCTTCATATGACACAATGATCAATTTATAGAAAATTATCATTTATTAAACCAATTAATTTCATTAATTCATGTTCCTAATTATCATCGTAATAATATAAATCTTGTTTAATAAATCATTCGACCCTAAGGTAATTAATATATTAATTTACTAGATTATCCAATGTGATTCTATCATAATAAATTTCACAATTATTTATTATGACAACTCAAAGTCTAAGCTAAAAATCAAACGATTTATCCAAATTTATTATAGGGATTTAAAGTTTAATAGAAAATGTCTCAATAATTTCCAAGGCTGGCACACCAATCAGGGGACCCCAGTTTTGAGTCTCCAAGCCAATAGTCCCAAGGGGATATGAGGGGTAGTTTAAAATGAACAATTATAATTTAATAGAAATTATTCAATTTATTTGTTCATGCTCACAGCATGATGACACAATCCCACATATCACAATTACTATAAATACTTTTATTAGAAAAAAATTTATTTAGTTTAGACTACCGAAAACAATTTCTTTCAAGGATTGAAACCACCATAAATCTTGTCATTGAATATATTAAAAACATATCATTGAAAAATTTTATATAAATTGTGCTTATTTAATTATAACAAGTGGTGTGGTCGTTCCACCCTAATAAGTTCCATTTAATTCAATTTATTTAAAACATCAAGGACAACAGGTCATCTTAAACATGATAAACATGTCGAGGCATGACATTTGAACATTTAAAGAAGGAAATCCACCATGTGAAAGCCATTTCATTTAATTCAACCCACTCAATTTTCATTATGACATGGTAAAAAGAAAAGAGATAACCATTGAAAGCATTAATCCAAAGGATGATTTAAATCACTAATCAGTATTTTTTGGTTTAGATATTAGTTCACCTCGTCTAAGGTTTTTTTTTAAATCATGTTATTTTTATTAAACAAATCATTTAACATATTAAAATTTTCATTTAAGAATTCATAATTATATTTAACAAATAAACACTTAAATCATTCTTAAATTTAAAGGGTAGATGGTAATGGAATCTTATGTCTACACACTCACATAAAAAATCATGTTAATAACTCATATATTACATCTGAAAAAGTTAAGGACTTCCTACCTTAGGTGCAACGATGACCGATGAGAAGAGTTTGAATCAAAGTTTAATGGCACCACTGAAACCTCATTTCTTTTCTATATAAAAATATGTTTAAATTTTTTCTTGTCGAGATGAACCTAATGACAAAAACGGTGCTTCAATAAAATCAAAATTTCAGTAGATATCGAGGTTAAATGTTTAAAGATAATAATATTAAGAATATAAATTAAGAGATATGGGTAGGAGAGAGGGCATGAGAGAGAGTGTGAGGGATGTGATAACGGCCTTCCCCCTTTCCCATGTGCACCACCACAATCCTCTTATAAAAAATATTTTATCATTTTATTTAAAACTAATAAATTAAATTTGTTATAAAAACATTTGAATACTTGTGGTAGACATTTATTTGTGCACTATTCCCCACTATAAAACATTCCCCAAAGGTCCCTACATAATTCAAATGATTAATTCTTTAATTATTCAAATTTTTGTATCTCTTCTGATTAAACACATTTAACCATTCATCATATATATATATATATATATATATATTAAATGTCATCTATATTTATTTATTTATTTATTTAACCAGTATATATATACCATGTTAATTTACATATTTTAACACACATATATACACACACATTATATATATATACACACATGCACATGTATATACATACATATATATTTAACACATATATTATTTTATTACATTAATAACAACAACAACAAAAACCTTTTATTATTATTAATAATATTATTATTAATCATCCCACATTAATTCCACTACTAACATTTTAAAAACAATAACCATTAAATACCGATAATATCTAATAAATTAATATTGATTTCACATTTTCATTTAATTGGAACAGTTAATAATATCATAATTATTACATTGTCAACTTTTTATTTACACCGAATCAAAATTTATTAATTTTGAAATTATATTTTTATTTTTATTTTCAACATAAATAATAATATTAATAATAAAATTATTATTATTTCCAACTTAACAAAAAAATATTTAAAAACTAATTAAATTATCTTCAGGTGTAATCTGACTAAACATCCAACACTCATAAATGTTATACCCTAACTTGGGTAAACCCCACATTCCAGATCAAATGGTGGTCTCAGATTTCTTATATGACATACCATGTGTGAGAAATTATTTTTTTATTATATAAAATATGGAATAATAAATTAATTAAAAATAATGTAGGTATAATTACATGCCATGTTTCCAAACACCTGATGAACATTAGTGTTATACTATACCTAGGGTAAACCTGACATTCCGAACCTAACTTTGGTCTTAGATTTCTCATATGGCACACCATTTGTGAGAAATTAATTAATTATTGTATAAAAAATGGAATAAAAAAATAATTAAAAAATAAAAATGGTATTATAATGTACGATTTTTTCAAATAATTGATGCGTTTAAAGGTTATACCTAACCTAGGGTAAACCCCACATTTCATACCTTACGGTGGTCTCCGATTTGTCATACAATGCACCATTTTGGAGTTATTTAATTTTAATTGAAAAATGAACTTGCGTATGAATAAAATATTTTTATTATTTTTATTTTATCAACAACAAGGGTATACAGGCCTCATAATCCAATGTTGAATCAGTGTATAACCCTGAAAATATTTTATAGAACATTTCATAGTGATAAAAAAAGATTTTACCCTTTGGAAAAGAAATAATAAACATAAGTATTGAAAAATAAAATTTCCACACCAAAATACTTGTAATTTAATAATAAAAGTGGGGTTTTATTATCATTTAAAATTGAGAATGTTGCAATGTCCCCACCTTATAACTTCTTGTCCCTAAAAAGTATTCAAGAACAAAAAAAATATCACTCGACATATAATGGTCGTGAATTCTTGGTTAGATGGTCGTGTTGCATTTCCAAACGCCCAACACACCATTATGCATTGATTAAGAAAGAAACACTAAAGTGATTAATATCCAATCCAATTCCATTTCTTCCAACAGAAACATTGAAGTAATGCTTATCCAAGCTCATTTAGCTAGAGACATGATCATGTTGTCATCTCTTGAAGCAAATAACTACTGGTGATCCCTACCATAGGTCTCAACCTTTAAAAGGGGGCCAATTCTGAGCCATGACTCCTACATCATTGGAATTTCCTAAAAAATCATGGCTCAAAGTGTTCAAGTAATGATCCAGGTGTGATTTTCTTTAACATAATGAACCTATTTACTTATGAGGTCATATCAAGGACCCCGTCGTAAAGAAATGGTCGAATTTTGTCTCGACCAAACTAAACTAGTCGCAGAATATTTCCAAGAAGACGCTACTGATCTTTAAACCACACCCACCATAACCTGACAGTGTGCTTCACTAGGAGACCACTTAAGCTTCCCAGCAACTTTTAAACTACAATGTGGTGAAAGACTAGTGATCTTTTAGTGTATCAAGGATGAAATCAAGATATGGGACAAGCTATTACCTCAAGGAAGATTGTACTAAGAGGATTTTAAAGATTACCAGAAGAAAAAATGATAAACCACTACAAGTCGATACATTAGAAGAAACAAAACTTCACATGGTGATGCATTATAATCAATCGATCACCGAGCCTTTACCACCTGAGGCATCCCATGATTATTCAAGCTTAAACACCGAAGTCCACTAAAGACCAATGGTGTTTCTCAAAGGTTGCATACATTTCTAACAACACTGATGTTTTGATTCCAAGCAAGAACCAACATGACTCAAGACTTACAAGCCTATAAGGAATTTGATCAAAACTGTCCATATCTAAATGATCCTCTTAGTAGTGTTCCTTTTACTCAGAAGGGAATGTTTACCGAAATCGATGTGATGCTCCTCACCTTAAGAGAGTGATACTGGTTGAAAGAAGAAAATATAACCATTAAAAAGAAATATAGATCATATTCAACTTAAATGTACAGGTGACACACCTCTAAGCCACACTCACATATATCAAGCATTAGACATAAATGTCAGAACCAAACAGATTAGCCTGTCAAAACACACGAGTCTCAAGGAAGTCATCCTGAGCATTGTGATGAACTAATTTCTTTAAATTGTGGGTAACTCTACTACATAGATGACCTGAGATCATACTCAATAGAAAAAGGCTTAATGATTACACTGAACACAACCGTTTCATTACATCATTTATCCTTTTACGGGCACCGCGTATATAAACGCATACTACCCTGAGGTTCCAAAAGCAAGACTACACACCCTGAATATAATCAATAGGATATCCTCCCAATGGATTACTACATCAGATGGTCCATACAATAGATTTTACCCTAATTCATATTTCCCCATACACCCATTAACCTAGATTAATCTATACCAAGTCATCCATCACTAAAGAAAATAAAGGGTTAAGGATACCATGACCACCAATATGAATATGGGTTTTATTAGAAGCTAAGATTATTACAAGGAAAAATGGAACTCAAATGACACCAAACGTCATAAAATGACAATATTTATTGAGGCATTCAAATTATAAGGGTGATAGCTGCTACAGGACAACCCTTTACGAAAGCACAAGTGTCGACCCTATTAACAGGTCATGAAAAAC
Source organism: Viscum album (assembly GCA_963277665.1). Classification (NCBI taxonomy): domain Eukaryota; kingdom Viridiplantae; phylum Streptophyta; class Magnoliopsida; order Santalales; family Viscaceae; genus Viscum; species Viscum album. The sequence continues at coordinate 326,079,190 of OY728132.1, forward strand.
CGAAATCACTTGGCTCAAGATCTGATCATTTAATCCATTTATAAAAAAGAAAAGTCCTAAAGAAAACGCTCACATTTCCATTCCAAGGCTACTCGAAAGAAATTGTCAGGATACCCTTACATGAGGGTTTAAATGAAGGACACATATACATGTTACATTATAAAGTCATTTAATTTATTCACATTTTAGTCTTTAAACATTTAAAATATTTAAATAAAAAATCAAATAATAATTATAAAGTCTCACCAAACATCCTTTTTAAAACATTTAACATTTATTGAAATCTCTTCATGATTTATAAATTTATCAAAATAAATTTCTTTTACACTATTAAAGATAAATCAACCTATGAGGGTCCTGCTAAGACAACCTAGGTTCATCATAATGAAACCCAAAAGTATTTTCTTAACATTTAATATTGTAAACAACCATTAAGGGTTATCTAATAAGGACCATTCCCCAAATGACATACTTGGGTTCAGTTGAGCATTTAGATGGTTAACCAATTCATATCAAATTAATGTTGAAAAACCTTTAATCATATTTAAAACTCAAACATTTCTCAAGTATGCAGGTTACCATTTCCCATTTGTAAGGATCCCACACACCTTACACCTGAAAACTAGATCCCATTTTAATTGCAACCATTTACATTTATCCTATTCCATTAATTACATATTTAAAAGAAATAGAAGCATGTCACTACAAGAATATAACCCAAAAAAACTTGTTGAAATCATAGAATCATGAAATACTAGGTAGGAAATGCATGATAGGTTGTTAATTAACATGGAATATAAAAAACTAAGAATATTATAAAATCAATCATGGATTAGTACTCAAAGCACACAGTCAAAATAGCTAGCGGACTACCAATGAAACTTCATGGAATGGAATATGAATGGCATAAAAATTATCTATGTGTCTAATATGATGCATGTAACACTTCATCCTTGTTGTATTAGGCCAATGGTAAAATACCATAAATCTCATAAATTAATTAGTAGTGTAAAAATACACTGATCACTCTAAGTTAAATCAAATTCAACTATAATATAGAAAAACATGAAAAACAATCCCATAAATGGACACTTGGTAATTTCCCCACATGTGGGGTGATCATTCCAACGCATGTATATTTAACCAGATCAGACACATTCCTAGTCTCCAATCTACTAGACTAAAACAGTAAGACAAAAGAAAAAAGAAACCTCTAATACCACATTTTAATATCCTAGTCTAACTCACCACTAAGACTGTGGTTGGATCGGTGGGTCACATGGACTCAAGTGTATCCCCCCATACACCAGAGGTTTCGGACTAGCAGTGAGGGTGAAGGGGTGGTTTAATGGGGATAATATACCCTCATTATCAGAGATTCACAATAGTATAACAGATAAGAAATAACATGAAATAGCGGAAGTAATAAATAAGTGAAAGAAAAGCAGCGAAAGAATAATATAATATCTGAATGAAAATTTCCAATGCTAATTTACAATAATTAATGTATGACAGATGATTCTAAAAGTAAAAGTAGTGCATATTTACAAAAGAAAAGAAAATCCAACTGGTCAACTCCTTGAGCGTCATGAGCAAGAGCCCAATCATGTTCTCCCTAGCTCATATGTACACAACACAACATAGGAAATCAATCCAAATAACTGTAAGCAATAAGATCTACTCAAGTTCAAACGGTTCCCTAGAAGGGTGTGAGATATAAATCTCTATAGTCTAGTACCCAAAGTGATGAGCCCAATCCATTTTGTACAATTAATAATAAATGGTTGTGTGACACAAATTATAAATGCAAAGTAATAACAAATAAAATAATAGAAACTTGATCCAGGATCCTAAACAGATACTCATCTCATACCACCTACTTCGGCCTAATCCAGATATTTATATTTTGGGTAGATCCTCCTACATCGAGAAGGATCACCCAAATTGATGGCATACTCTCTTATAAAGGATGAATCACTCATAATATACCATAACATATGGAATCTTTCCTAAGGATAACCAAAACATCTCCCTCGGGCATAATAAGAATATTTCCCTCATCCATCATGTGACTATGTATCTATACTTTAGGCATTTGAAATAATCATATACTCTACCCTCAGAAATTTAGTTCCAGTGTGCCTAGCCCTCAAGCAATTTGAAAGCATAAACCGAGCCCTTTGAAATATACACCAATCCTGAGTCCTCATACATCCCATATAATCATATAATATGCCCTTTGGTATCAAGTATATGTGATCCTTTCCCTTAGGCAGTACGAAAGAATATGAACCAAGACCCCAAGCATCCACATTAGACTCAATTCATATCCATACAAACTCAATATGTCAATCAGTATCAAACCCTCAGTTATCAATCGCCTTGATAACATATAATCTCAATAGATAAGTAATAATATTCATTACTCTAGTATCAAAAATACCATATTTATCTTCATAAGACACACCGATCAATTTATAAAAAATTATCGTCTATCAAACCAACTCATTTCATTAATCAAGATTCCTAATTATCATAAAAATTATATCAAACCTATTTAATAAATAATTTGACCCTAAGGTCGTTAATACATTAATTTACCAGATTATCCAATGTGATTCTATCATAAGAAATCACATAATTTATTATTATTCCAACATAAAGTCTAATCCTACAATTAAACAATTTATCCAAATTTATTGAAGGGATTTAAAGTCAAACAGAATAAGTCCTAATAATGTTCACGGATGGAACACCAATTAGGTAGCTATAGATTTGAGTCTCCATGCCTATAGAACCTATGGGATACATGGGTGGTTTAAAATGAAGAACTATAATTTAATAAGAATTATTCAATTCATCTGGTCACTCCCACATCATGACAGTGTGATCCCAAATAACACAATTACTATAAATAATTGTATTAGATAAAAAGGGATTTAGTTTAGGCAAGACAAATCAATTTATTTCAAGGATTTAAACCATCTTAAATCATGTCATAGAATATATTAAAAATATATCATTCAAAAAATTTACATAAACTGTGTTTATTTAAAAATAATAAGAGGTGTGGTCGTACCACCCTAATAAGTTCCATTTAATTCAATTCATTTTAAACATCTAGGGAAATGGGTAATATTGACCATGGTAAACAAGTTCAGGCATGTCATTTAAACATTTATGGAAATACATCCACCATGTTCAATCCATTTTATTTAATTCAACCCACTAAATTTTCATTATGATAAGGAAAAAGTACAGATATGACCATCCAAATAATTAATCCAAAGTATGATTTAAATCAATGATTAATAATTTTTTGTCTATATGACAGTGCACCTCATCTGAGGGGTTTTATTATAAAATCATGCCATTTTTTATTAAAAAATTCATTTAACATATTAAAATCTTCATTTAAAAGTGAATAATTATATTTATCAAAGAAACACCTAATGTATTATTAAATTTAAAGGAAATAAGGTAAGGGAATCCTAAAGATACACACATACAAACAAAAAATTGTGTTAATAACCTGTATATTTCATGTGAAAATGTAAAGGACTTACTAACTTAGGTGAAATGATGACTGTTGATGACATTTGACATCTGAGTTTAACTGAACTATTGAAACCTTGTTGCTTTCGTAAACAAAAATATGTTTGAAATTCTTCTTGTCAAGATGAACCCAATGACACCGACGGTGCTTCAATCATACCAAAATTGAAGTAGATATCATGGTTCCATGTATGAAGATAATAATATTTAAAAACAAAAGTAGGGGAGAGGGTGTGAGAGGGAGTGTGAGGGATGTGAGAGAGGTCTTCCCACTTTCCCATTCACACTACCACGACCCTCTTATAAAGAAATATTTTTATCATTTTATTTGAAACCAATAAATACCATTAATTATATAAATATGTGATTCCATGTGTTGGGAATTCATTTATTCACTATGCCTCATTGTACAGTGTTCCCCCATGGTCCCTCCTTAATTCAAACATTTAATTATTTAATTATTCATATTTTTTATCTCGTCCTCTTAAACACATTTAACCATTCATCGATATATATATATATATAATTCCATCTATATTTTTTTATTTATTTAATCTATATATGTATACCATATTATATATATATACACATTAACACACATATATATACACATTATATTAATATATATGTCTATACACATGCAAATGTATATACATACATATATATTTAACACATATTATTTTATCAAATTAATAATAAAAACAATGACAGCAATATTTTGTTATTATTACTAATTATCTCATTTTAATTCCACCATTAACATTTTAAAAACAAAAAACATTAAATACCAATAACAACTAATAAATTAATATTGATTACACATTTTCATTTAATTGACATAATAAATAATATGACAATTATTGCATTACCAACTTATTATTTACACCGCAACACAATTTACTAATTATTGAATTACATTTTCATTTATTACAACATAAATAATAATATTAATAATAAAATTATAATTATTTCCAACTAACCAGCAAAATATTTTAAAACTAATTAAATTATATTTAGGTGTGATCTGACCAAACATCTGACAATCGCAAATGTTATTCCCCGCCTAGGGTAAACCACACGTTCTAGACATAATTGTGGTGTCGGATTTATCATATGATGAACCGTTTGTGAGAAATTAATTATTTATTATATAAAAAACAAATTAAGTAATTAATTAAAAATAAAGAGTGTATTATTACATGCGAGGTTGAGAAACACCCTACGTACATAAAAGTTATACCCTACATAGAAAAAACTCGACGTTTCGAACCTAACTGTTATCTCTGATTTCTCATACGGTGCACCGTTTGTGAGAAATTAATTATTAATTATATAAAAAACTGAATAAAAAATTAATTAAAAAATATAGAGGGTATTATCACGTACGATTTTTCCAAATACCTGATGCGCAAAAAGGTTATACCAAATATAGGGTGAAACCCACTTTTCTGACCTAACAGTGGTATCAAATGTCAAATATGATGCACTATTTGGGACTTATTTCATTTTAATTAGAAAAAAACTCACATGTGTATGAATAAAATATATTTAATAATATTATTCTATCAACATTGAGGGTATATGGGTCTCCAAATCTCATACTGACTCATTATCTAACTCTAAAAATATTTCACAGAATATTTCAAAGTTATAAAGAAATATTTCACCCTTTGGTAAAGCCATAATAATCAAAAGTATTGAAAAATGAAATTTTCACACCAAAATACATGTAATTTACTCACAAAAGTGGGATTTTTTTATAATTTAAAAATGAGGATGTTACATTGTAACACCCCAAGCTTCTACAGTACGATTCTCTTTGAATAATGTGATAGCGTGTGTTGTACGCAACATCGAGTCCTAACACACCACAACCAATCAAACTAGCCGTTATGAATATTAATACCTACTTTTTGAAATTATATATATTTTATATTTCAAAATGGACTTCATTTTTTGGATTCAGAACATCAATATTATCCAAAGTTGAATTTTTGGTATTTTTCTGAGAACTTCCAATTTTTATGAATAGTGAAAATACTTAAAAACAACTTTTTTAATGAAAATAATTTATAGTGATAAATTATATTATTTAGTGGTTTTAAATTATAATTAGAATATATTTTTACCATTTTATCCAATGGTGTTCATTAGAATTAATTTCACTTTGAAATTAGACATAAACAATTGTCAATCTTTTGATATATATTGTTTCTTAAAAACACGCTATTTATTGTAACAACGGGAATTAATTATAAAATTAATTAATGAAACTTATATTTTTGGAATTTGATAAAATAGACATCATTTTTTAATTCGGAATATCAATTATAGCTTAGGGTTAAAATTTGGCATTATTCAGAAAAACTTCAATTTTTGATGAATACTGAAACCACTATGTGGTAGTTAAAAAACTGAATTTTTCATAAAACATAATTTTACCGCTTCTGTGAATGGAATTTAGAAAATCCGAGAGACACGTTTAATATCAAGTAGTAAAATGAGGTTCAATGAGATGAAAATAATTTTTGGTGAATAATAACTTTTTACTTTTATTTACCACGGTTAAAAGTGAATAGGGTAATTAAGGGAAAAATGATATTAATATATCCCTAACACATTTCCTAATTCTATTGGACAGGTTTATATCGACCAAAAACAACCTTATGAATAAAATATTATCATTTAGGTCCACTTGGATTAGATTAGGACATTTATTATTATTTAATTCAAAGAAGAGTTAAAGAGTTAAAATCAAAGATTATTTACTAACACATTTTTAATATAGGGTTATGCATAAGATAAATTCGATTATAAATATTCATTAGAAAGATAAAACTATTTCATACATAATGATATTTTATTTATAATTATTATACATTAAATAAATTAATTTATTTATGACACAATGATGATGTAGTAATGACCATTATAGTGAAAAATTAAAATAATTGATATTATAAATACCCAAATAAATATAATTTGAGACTTTTAATGAATTAAACTAATTCTATAGGATAATATGACATGTTAGGATTGAATTAAGTAACTTTTTTTGAAGTAATCATTCTTTTATGATTTTTACAATATCAATTATTGAATAGTGTCAAAATTGACATGAAAGAGTTTTTAAAACAAATATTATATTATTAATTGATATTAAATTCATAAAAAACTAAGGTTCGGCCAAGAGACTTATTTCATGATATGAGTATTATTAATGGACTACTTGGAGGTCTTTTGGATGTATATAGTAATTTTATTAACAATATAATATAAAAATACAAAGAGACATTGTAAAAGTGAAACTAATTAACTAAGAGTTAATACTTAATGATAAGGTTAATATAGTAACCCAAACCTATCTAAATTATATTGGTTGAGTGGTTTTCGACCCATCTTCACCTTAACCTCTAAATAATCCACTTTTGATCCATTAGAAACCGAATAAGAATTTCTTATAAAATAATATTTCTAGCTTTTCCAAAGGTGGCCCTCACCCCACTTATAAAAGGGCACTCCCCCTTCTCATTAATTCACACCTTCAAAGCCTTTTGGCTCGGCCAAACTATGACCCAATACTCTATAAACTTCCCTCACTTCATCCTAGAGGCCTTCCATTAGTCATAAAGCCAACCTAAGAGCCCTTTTGAGCAAACCAAAAGGAAGAACCCGAAGAAGAGGTAATGATTTCACCACCCTTTTCCAAGTTCCTTTCTTCTTCCACTTCTTCCTTATTTGTTATTACCATTCTAAAATAATAACTCCAGTATCTTATATATACAGTGATGTTATTTTAAATATGAAACAACCACATTCAGTATTCTATCCATCCTTTGAATAACATGTCACCATACGTGCGTACGTACGGGTTACCATCTCCACGTCATGGTGTAATTGTTATTCAATAAATTATTATTTGGATGGGTATAATAATGATGTGTAACTCATGTAAATAATAAATATAACATGATAAAGATTCTTTATATATGATATATCCTCAAATTATATATTATTTTAATATCAAAAGAATGATACTGTCGCTCGTGCGTACGTACGGACTACCGTCTCCACGAACGCGATGAGATTTATTCTCCATCGTATCCATTCAAGTATAATTATCATTTGATGATTAATAATCGTATATAAGGACTTGATATCATTCTGGATATGATTAAGATACAACCTATCCATGACAAACACAGTTTATGTAACAAAACATATAAAAGAAAATGAGTAAGTTAACACCCAAAACAACGATAATACTAAGATATTATTAAAAAAACAATATTAAAGGATCATATATGATATCATATTAATGTATATGATTATTTTATAATTTAATAACAATTATTTCACCATTATACAAGAGTTTAATCTACCCCAACCAGGGAAACGTACAAGGTAAGAGTTATTTCACAATCTCTTCATTACCTGAGGATGTTTATACGTAATAATCTACTGGGATTTCTTTATCATCCACATCCATGTTTCTTAAGAATGTATTTCAAACATTTTTACTATTTACAAGATTATGGGTTAAATAAATTTATACCCTTGTTTGACTTTTTATAAGAGGTTTATAAAGGAATCTTTCTGTCATTTTCCAAACAAGGTGCTTTTTAACCTTTCTGCAGAATTAAGGTAAGAATGTTTTTTTAACTTATACGGCGGGTGCGGTTATTTTCCGCCGTTATAAAATCATCGAAGATTCCCTTACAATCTTATAAGAATATTTTCAAAGAAAATGTTTTATTTTATAAATATATGATTTCAAAATAGAAAGAGATATTTCTCTAAAAAAGAGTATGATTTCATCTATGTCAACATCCTTTGATGGATTTTACGCTTATTTGAAGTTGATATATTATGATACAAAACATCTATATTGTATTGAAGGTTTTGTGATATTTTTGACTGTGGATGTGTTATTTTTATACCATTCATGGTTTATGGATGAAGTATTTACATTTCGTATTCTAGTTTTAATACGAATGTTTATGTTATGTTTAAACCTTTTCATATGGTAATGCATTGGACTTAATATGTGATGGGTGGAGCCCGCTATAGCTCCTCGATGTATCGTTAGGTTTCATGAGACAAACTAGTGTCTTGGCACAATGACTTGACAAAATATTATTTGTAGTCTTGGCACGAGGCCTTGGCTATGTGGTTATGATAGTCTGGCATTATTCATTCCATCATTATGAAAGTGGTTATTGATATTGCACGTGATTATTAGATTAGTAGAATATCCATGTGAATAAGTAAATGGCATTATTTCATTTTATTTTTGCCATACTATGTTCAAGTTCAAGTTTAAAAGTATTTTGTTTTAGTTATACATTGCTTTATATGTTTGTTCTTATTTATGAAAGTTTTCGCTATATTGTTATCCTTACTGGGCATTTGAGCTCACCCCTTTTCTATGTTTTATTTTTCCCAGGATGTGAAGAAGTAATTTATGAATGACCTGCAGGGAGAGTATGTGGGGATATAGTGTGGACTATGGATACAATATGTTGTTGTAGTAGTTTTTCACTTTATGATGTAATGTAAAACTTTATGAATATATCTAGTGTTTTGAAGGCTACTAAACTATTCGGTCTTTCGAGATTTGATCTTCCTTTTGATCATGACAATGTTATGTAATAATGCACCGACTCTGGGTAACTGGGGTTGGGGCGTTACAGTTGGTATGAGAGGAAGTTTAGAACAAACCTTGGAAGCTATATTTAGATAAACTCTGATTAGAGCACATAGACCTAAAATGAACCTTGAGGATTAGTATAGAAGAACTTCCTAGAATTTTGGTATTTTAGAGATTTTGTGAGTTTTCCGAGCAATACATCTCTATCTGGATATGAGCAGGTAGAGGCGGCTCTGGAATAGATGTACCTAGGGGTAAAACCCGAAAACACTGCATTGAGCTAGACTCGAACAGGGACTAGTGCACGATAACGGGCCTTGCTTCACTCTTGGTTATGACACTCCTGGGGGGATATGCTTAGGATAACTCTCATTTTCTATACAAATCATTATGAAGGGTTTATGAGTATATACTTCTCAAAGAAAGAATTTTTATGATTATGGATTATATCCATAAATAGTTCAATTTATGTTATGTGATTTATAAGTATGGAAAAATGTATTTTGATTCATAAACTGATCTAGTTTATGCCATTGTTTAAAAATGGTGCCTAGTGGAAGAAATGGAAACCGTATAAATGCACGCACTCCATGTAGGGATTTCCCTCCTGCTCAAGATAATTATAGTGGAGCTGGTGATGCAACTGGTGCCGATCAGCTAATCACCATACTGGGACAACTCACTCAGGTTATGAATAATAACCCTACCCATATGGATCACCCTGATCCGCAGTATGGAGGATCAATGTTAGATCGATTAATGAGGCAACAACCACCAACGTTCAATGGGAGTACAAATCCCTTAGTAGCTGAGAAATGGATAAATTCCCTAGAGAAAATATTTCAGGCTTTAGGGAGTAGTGAAAGGGAAAAAGTTATCATGGCAGTTTACCGCCTCACTAGAGATGCTGATCAATGGTGGTCATTGATTCAAAACACGAAAGAAGATGATGAATTATCAAATATGGAATGGAGGGAGTTCAAAGATCTGTTTTTAGAAAAATTCTTTCCTCGTGACCATCGAGCAGATATGGAAATGAAATTTTTGAGTCTGAGACAAAAGGAGGATGAGAATGTCGCAAAGTATGAGGCTAGCTTTACAAGGTTAGCAAGGTATGATGTAGATTATATACATAACCCAGTAAGTAAGATTGATCGTTTCTTTGATGGGTTAAAACCATTTCTCCGTCGAGCATTAGTCTCACAATCCTTCTCGTCTTACGAAGACATTGTCTCATGTGCTATCAAGACAGAAAAGGAATTCTCTAAGTCTTATGACCTTAAAGAAAAGCAAGAGAAGAAGCGATCTGCTGATCAATCTGGGAATGGAAATAAGGGGAAGAAGGGAAAGGTTGAATATCCATCCTATGGTAAATGTTGTAATAAACACCCCGGTACATACTTGAAGGGAATGGGTGTCTATTACAAGTGTGGTGAAAAAGGCCACCAAGCTCGTGAATGCAAAGGGAAGAAGGAAGCTACCAATGTTCAGTGATACAATTGCAGGGAGATGGGACATTATACAAATGAATGTCCTAAGTGTCAGGGGAACTTACCTCAGAAAAGGCCAAGGGATCAAGGCCAAGATTATGTTATCACTACTGCTGAGGTTGAAGCTCCGAAAGACGTGGTTGGAGGTAATTTAATGGTTTCCTCAAGTTTAGAAAATGCATTATTTGATTTTGGATCATCACATTGTTTCATATCTTCCCAGTTTTCTACGATAATTAGATATTTCAAATTTTATTTAACAAGGGAGTTGTCAGTTAAAACTCCTAAGGGGAGTATCATTGCAACAAAGTTTTGTGAATCAGTACCCATTAGAGCACATAAATGTTCTTTATCTGCTGATGTCATTGCCATACCTATGATTGAGTTTGATATAATCCTTGGTATGGATTGGCTTTAAAACTATGATGCAAAGATTTATTGTAAGAAGAAGGAGGTTACTATTTTTGATGATGATGATAAGGAACACCTTATCTTTAGAGCAGAATCGTCACCACCTAATTCTTATCTATATCCACCCCCAGTAGCTCAACTAAATTCAAGTATTGGGGAGGAAGAGAATGAAATGACTATGGGTGAGGAAAGGAATGTTCAAATAGAGGATGTACCTTTTGTGAAAGAATATGTAGATGTATTTCCGGAAGATTTACCTGGACATCCTCCAGAACGAGAAGCTGAGTTTTCCATTGATTTAATTCGTGGATCAAGGCCAATATCGAAGACCCCTTATAGAATGGCCACTGTAGAATTAGTTGAACTAAAGAAACAACTAGAGGAATTGGGTAACAAAGGATTTATTCTCCCTAGTGTTTCTCCATGGGGATCCCCTGTTCTTTTTGTTAAAAAGAAAGATGGATCTATGAGGTTATGTACCGACTATAGGGAGATCAATGCTATAACAATAAAGAACAAGTATCCCCTACCTCGCATAGATGATTTATTTAACCAACAGCATGGAGCTAAATACTTTTCAAAGATTGACCTTCGATCTGGATACCATCAGTTGTGTGTAAAGAAGGAAGACATTTCGAAGACATCATTTCGAACCAGGTACAGGCATTACGAGTTTACTGTAATGCCTTTTGGATTGACTAATGCACCCTCTGTATTCATGGATTTGATTAATAGAGTTTTCAAGCAATATCTCGATGAATTTGTGGTGGTATTTATTGATGATATCTTGGTATACTCTAAAAGCTACGAGGATCATGAAATTCACTTGCGCATTATCATAAAGACTCTGAGAAGACATGAATTATATGGGAAGTTTAGCAAGTGTGAATTCTGGCTTCATGAGATTTCTTTTCTTGGTCATATTGTCTCTAAAGATGGAATCTTTGTTGATCCTTCTAAGACCAAGGCAATGCATGAATGGCTAGCACCTACGAGTATAACTGAGGTACGCAGTTTTATTAGTTTGGCAGGTTATTATCGATGTTTCGTCTAGAATTTTGCCCGATTGGCTAACCCATTAATAAAGCTCACACGTAAAGGGGTTAAATTTGTTTGGACAAAAGAGTGTGAAGAATGTTTCGAAGAACTGAAGAGAAGATTAGTCAATGCTCCTATATTGACTCTACCATCGGGGAATGATGGGTTCATTATTTATAGTGATGCATCGAAGAAAGGACTTGGTTGTGTCCTTATGCAGAATGATAGGGTTATTTCCTATGCATCACGATAATTGAAAATTCATGAGCAAAACTATCCTACTCATGATCATGAGTTAGCAGCTGTGATCTTTGCTTTGAAGATATGGAGGCACTACCTCTATGGTGAAAAATGTGAGATTTATACTGATCACAAGAGTTTGAAGTATATTTTCTCACAAAAAGAACTCAACATGAGGCAAAGGAGATGGCTTGAATTACTCAAGGATTATGATTGCACGATTCACTACCACCTGCGAAAGGAAAACAAGGGGGTAGATGCTTTGATCAGAAAAGACAATGGAGTTTTGAACAATATGAGAATTGAAAGGGATCCAATTTTCATGGATCTAGTGAAGATGGACATGGGAATAACTAGGGAAGGTGAAACATCAATTCTTTTTCAAATGGTTTCCAAACCATCATTACAAGAAAAAATTAAGAGTTCTCAGACCGATGATGAAAAATTTCAAAAGAAGATTAAAGCTGTGAATGATGGGAGATTGAGAGACTTTGTGTATGAAGATGGAATTTTGAAATTTGGGAAGAGACTTTGTGTTCCCGATATACCTGATCTAAAAAGGGAATTGTTGGATGATGCTCATAGTTCCAATTTCTCTATACACCCTGGGAGCACCAAAATGTATAGATATTTGAAGGAACATTTTTTGGGGGGACAACATAAATAGGGAGATTGCTGATTTTTTGTCAAGATTTATGGTCTGTCAACAAGTGAAAGCTGGAAGGAAACAGCCTGGAGGAGTCATGCAACCTCTTCCCATACCAGAGTGTAAATGGGACAATATTACGATGGACTTTGTCATGGGACTACCAAAGACTCCTAGAAGGAACGATGCAATATGGGTCATTATTGATCGTCTTACCAAGTTAGTACATTTTCTTGCTATAAGAGAAGATCTACCACTAGAACGTCTAGCAAGACTATATATTGATGAAGTTGTGAGACTTCATGGAGTACCCTTATCGATTGTTTCGGATCGTGATCCCCATTTTACTACAAGATTATGGAAAAGTATTCAGAAAGCCTTGGATACTGAACTTCATTTGAGCACTGCCTACCACCCTCAAACAGATGGACAATCTGAACAAACTATTCAAACCTTGGAAGACATATTGAGATCCTTCTCACTTGACTTTCAGGGTATGTGGGATCAATATTTACCTCTGGTGGAATTTTCCTATAATAATAGCTTCTATTCGAGTATTCAGATGGCACCATATAAAGCTTCATACAGAAAGAGATGTCACACACCAACCTTTTGGGATGATGTTGGTGAAAGAAAACGTGTAGGTCCAGAACTGGTGGACGAAACGATGGAAAAGGTGAAGGTAATCCAAATTCACATCAAAGCATCTCAAAGTAGGCAGAAGAGCTATGCCGATAATCGAAGGAAGGATTCAGAATTTGAAGTCAGTGATCATGTTTTCATGAAGGTATCTCCATGGAAGGGAGTTATATGTTTTGATAAGAAAGGTAAATTGAGTCCCAGGTACATCGGACCTTTCGAAATTCTAGAACGAATTGGGGTTGTAGCTTACCGATTGGAAATGCTGCCAAGTCTCTCCAAAGTTCACGATGTGTTCCACGTATCTCTATTGAGGAAATACATGCCTGACCCAACGTATGTACTCACCTACGAGGAATTAGAACTAGAACCTGATCTGTCTTATTGTGAAGAGCCAGTCAAGATTCTTGATACTAGAGAACAAGTGCTGTGAAATCAGACGACGCGTCTGGTAAAAGTTTTGTGGAGAAACCATAAGATGGAGGAGGCAACGTGGGAACCCGAGGAACATATGATGAAGAACCACCTGAGTCTTTTCATGCGGTAGTATTCTTGAATTTTCAAGGAAGAAATTATTTGAAGGAGGGGAGAATGTAACACCCCAAGCTTCTACGGTACGATTCTCTTTGAATAATGTGATAGCATGTGTTGTACGCAACATCGAGTTCTAACACACCACAACCAATCAAACTAGCCGTTATGAATAATAATACCTACTTTTTGAAATTATATATATTTTATATTTCCAAATGGACTTCATTTATGGATTCAGAATATTGAAATTATCCTAAGTTGAATTTTTGGTATTTTTATGAGAACTTCCAATTTTTATGAATAGTGAAAATACTTAAAAACAACTTTTTTAATCAAAATAATTTATAGTGATAAATTATATTATTTAGTGGTTTTAAAGTATAATTAGAATATATTTTTACCATTTTATCCAATGGTGTTCATTAGAATTAATTTCAGTTTGAAATTTGACATAAACAATTGTCAATCTTTTGATATATATTATTTCTTAAAAACACGCTATTTGTTGTAACAGCGGGAATTAATTATAAAATTAATTAATGCAACTTACCTGATTTGAAATTTTTGAAATAGACATCATTTTTGAATTTAGAATATCAACTATAGATTAGGGTGAAATTTTGGCATTATTCAGAAAAACTTCAATTTTTGATGAATAGTGAAACCACTAAGTGGTAGTTAAAAAACTGAATTTTTCATAAAACATAATTTTACCGCTTCTGTTAATAGAATTTTAGAAATCCGAGGGACACAGTTAATATCAAGTAGTAAAATGTGGTTCAATGAGATGAAAATAATTTTTGGTGAATAGTAACTTTTTTCTTTTATTTACCACGGTTAAAAGTGAATAGTGTAATTAAGGGTAAAAATGATATTAATATTACCCTAACACATGTCCTAATTATATTTGACAGGTGTATCTCAATCAAAAAAACCTTAGGAATAAAATATTATCATTTAGGTCCACTTGGATTAGATTAGGACATTTATTATTATTTAATTCAAAGAAGAGTTAAAAGAGTTAAAATCAAAGATTATTTCCTAACACATTTTTAATATAGGGTTACACATTAGATAAATTAGATTGTAAACATTAATTAAAAATCTAAAAAGATTTCCTACATAATGATATTTTATTTATAATTTTTAGACATTAAATAATTTAATTTATTTATGACACAATGATGATGCAGTAATTACCATAATAGTGAAAAATTAAAATAATTGATATTATAAATACCCAAATAAATATAATTTGAGACTTTTAATGAATTAAACTACTTTTATAGGATAATATGACATGTTAGGATTGACTTAAGTAACTTTGTTCGAACTAATCATTCTGTTATGATTTTTACAAAATCAATTATTGAATAGTGTCAAAATTGACATAAAAGAGTTTTTAAAACAAATACTATATTATTAATTGATATTAAATTCCTAAAAATCTAAGGTTCGGCCAAGAGACATATATCATGATAGGTGTATCATTAATGGACCTCTTGGGGGTCTCTTGAATGTATATAGTATGTTTATTAACCATATAATATAAAAATACAAAGAGACATTGTAAAAGTGAACCTAATTAACTAAGAGTTAATACTTAAAAATAATGATAATATAGTAACCCAAACCTGTCTAAATTCTATTGGTTGAGTGGTTTTAGACCCATCCCCACCTTAACCTTTAAATAATCCACTTTGGAGCCATTAGAATCTGAATATGAATTTATTATAAAATAATATTTCCAGCTTTTCCAAAGGTGCCCCTCACCCCTCTTATAAAAGGGCACTCCCCCTTCTCATTAATTCACAACTTCAAAGCCTTTTGGATCGGCCAAACTATGCCCAAATACTCTCTCAACTTCCCTCAATTCATCCTAGAGGCCTTCCTTTAGTTAGAAAGCCATCCTAAGAGCCCTTTTGATCAAACCAAAATGAAGAACCCGAAGAAGAGGTAATGATTTCACCACCCTTTTCCACGTTCCTTTCTACTTCCACTTCTTCCTTCTTCATTATTACCATTCTAAAATAATAACTCTAGTATCTTATATATACTGTGATGTTATTTCAAATATGGTACAACCACATTCAGTATTCTATCCATCCTTTGAATAACATATCATCATACGTGCGTACGTACGGCTTACCGTCTCTACGTCGTGGTATAATTGTTATTCAATAAATTATAATTTGGATGGGTATAATAATGATGTGTAACTCATGTAAATAATAAATATAACATGATAATGATTCTTTATATATGATATACCATCCAATTATATATTATTTTAATATCAAATGAATGATATTGTCACTCGTGCATACGTACAGACTACCGTCACCACGAACGCGATGAGATTCATTCTCCATCGTATCTATTCAAGTATAATTATCATTTGATGATTAATAATAGTATCTAAGGACTTGATATCATTATAGAAATGATTAATATACAACATATCCATGAAAAAACAGCTTATGTATTAAAACATATAAAAGAAAACGAGTAAGTTAACATCCGAAACAACAATAATACTAAGATATTATTAACAAATCAATGTTAAAGGATCATATATGATATCATATTAATGTATATGATTCTTGTATAATTTAATAACAATTATTTCACCATTATATAGGAGGTTAACCTAACCCAACCAAGGAAAAGTACAAGGTAAGGGTTATTTCACAATCTCTTCATTACCCGAGGTTGTTTATACGTAATAATCTACTGGGATTTCTTTATCATCCACATCCATGTTTCTTAAAAATGTATTTCAAACATTTTCACTATTTACAAGAATATGGGTTAAAGACATTTATACCCTTTTTTGAATTTTATAAGAGGTTTATAAAGGAATATTTCCATCGTTTTCCAAACAAGGCCCTTTTTAACCTTTTCGGAAGAATTAAGGTAAGAATGTTTTTTTAACATATACGGTGGGTGCAGCTATTTTCCGCCGTTATAAATTCTTCGAAGCTTACCTTACAAGCTTATAAGAATATTTTCAATGAAAATGTTCTATTTTATAAATATATAATTTCAAAATAGAAAGAGATATTTCTCTAAAAACAGTTTGATTTCATCTATGTCAACATCCTTTGTTGGATTTTACGCTTATTTGAAGTTGATTTATTATGATACAAAACTTCTATATTGTTTTGAAGGTTTTGTGATATGTTTGACTATGGATGTGTTATTTTTATACCATTCATGGTTTATGGATGAATAATTTACATTTTGTATGCTAGTTTTAATATGAATGTTTATGTTATGTTTAAACCTTTTCATATGAGAATGCATTAGACTTAATATGTGATGGGTGGAGCCCGATATAGCTCCTCGATGCATCGGTAGGTCTCATGAGACAAACTAGTGTCTTGGAAGAAGGCCTTGACAAAATATTATTTGTAGTCTTGGCATGAGGCCTTGGATATGTGGTTATGATAGTCTGGCATTCTGCATTCCATCATTATGAAAGTGGTTATTGATATTGCATGTGATTATTCGATTAGTAGAATATCCATGTGAATAAGTAAATGGAATTATTTCATTTTATTTTTTCCATACTATGTTGAAGTTCAAGTTTAAAAGGCTTTTGTTTTAGTTATACATTGCCTTAAATTTTTTTTCTTATTTATGAAAGTTTCTGCTATATTGTTATCCATACTGGGCATTTGAGCTCACCCATTTTCTATGTTTTATTTTTCACAGGATGTGAAGAAGTAATTTATGAATGACATGCAGGGATAGTATGTGGGGATATAGTGTGTACTATAAAGACAATATGTTTTTGTATTAGTTTTTCACTTTATGATGTAATGTAAAACATTATGAATATATCTAGTGTTTCTAAGGCTACTAAACTAATCGGTCTTTCGAGATTTGATCTTCCTTTTGATCATGCCAATGTTATGTAATAATGCACAGAATCTGGGTAAATGGGGTTGGGGCGTTACATACAGTTGTGGTGTAATTAATTTTGGAATCATATATTAAGGTGATATCATAATAAACCACTTGTAATATCTTGTCTTTTATTTACCCAAAACATCCCCCAATAACTAGGTTACTAGAATTACACATTAACTCAAAGTAAACATTCTATTTTGGGGAAATGATGATTGGTGGTATGGTTGGTTTTTCTTTGAAAATATTGAATTAATATAAATATTTTCCATAAAAAGGGAATATACATGAAAATAAGAGAGAAAATAGGATTTTTGATCTTTAAAAAATGATTTATGAACCTCTAGTAAAACCCAGCATGCCCCAAAAAGATTCTATCTCCCTTAAAAATTTTAAGAGGTGGTAACTTTTGAATCACCTATATATTAAAATTATAAACTCCTATACCCCTCTTTGTAACCTTTTGGTCGAGAACAATTCCTTTAGTGACCATTAATTGAAATTTTTCCCAATTAAGATCAAGTTCAGTCTTTTCACATCTTTACAACACTAATTCAAAATTCTCTAAACTACATTCAAAATACCTTCCAATAATTGAAAATTCATCCATGTATTAATCAATAATCCTCTCATCCAAGTTTCAAAATATAGTTTTCATATATCAATGAAAGGTGGTTGGGGTACCACATAAAATAAGTGGAATTTTTCGGTAGTAAAATGTTCCAAAGGGCATGTAAATGTGGTTTCCTTATAATCTTTAGGGGCTATGTGAACCTTGTTGTGACCAGAGTACCCCTCAAGAAAATATAAAAAATAATTATTGGCTAGTATCTCAATAAAGTTTTTTCTAAAAAAGTCATATGAAAATGATATTTTCATGTGGATTAATTGGTATTCCTATATTAAATATAGACTATCCACCTGGTAACCATTTTCATTTTGATTGGTTCATTATTTTAATTTTTATGGCATTTAAAACTCATTTTTAGGAACTACTAGGATTGGGATGATCCAAATGATTTTAGAAATGGGATAGCTTATCTAAATATCAATCAATTTTATCAATTCTCCCCTAAAAACTTATTTTATGTTGGGATTTAGCCTTTTTTCCACACAACCCTAATTTTATAATCAGGATCCATTGGTATCTTATACACAAAAAATGAAGGGTTGATCTAATTGATATCAACTTTGGTCTAAACTATTGAGGATTTGTACCTTTTTAACACATACAAAAAATTTTCCTCTTAGATTTTTCCTAATTTGGTATAATTGAAAACTAACAGAGTGGGATTTTCATGTAGAAATGAGTATATTAGATGAGATGGATGAGCTTTAAGTTATAATTAATGTGCTTTTTGACAAAAATAGAGACTCTTGGGATGAGGTGGTATAATTTATTTAACATTTTTCATTAAAAATGAATTGTAACTAAATATGGCCTCTTATTAACTACTATTTTCAAAACATATATCTTCTCATATCCAGATTCCAAGTATATTTTCATCAAAAAATTTATGAAATTATTCCAAAAATTATCCCTCTTACTCATCAAATGGATTCTTATCTTTACTAAAAAAATATTCCAATATTGGTTTTTATAGGTATGGGTATTCTATAAATGTCATTGTTAACCCTAATATATTATTCATTTCCATCAACAACCAATTCATCACAATCTAGTAGTTTATCTGTTGAGTAGATTCTAATTTTCAGAGGTACTTTTCACCTCTAAAAAAACAGTAAATTCTTCATTTTGTTATCCAGATTTGAAAATTTGTTCACCTATAGGAACATCAAATACACCCCCATGGATATAAAGGAATTCATAATATTATGGGGACCACTTTATCACATGACATGTCCAGAATAATAAAATTAGTATGTAAAAACTATTTTACCACTCCAACAATAGGATCATCCACTCTCCTGATTAGATGAGATATAGTTTGGTTTTCAAAATGATGTAAAATAGTGGTGGGATACAATTTTCATAGAATTAACTATTTAATTAGCGAGTAATGGATCCAATTGATACTAACACTGAGGTCACATAAGCAATTGAGTTTGCCACTATTTCCCAAATTGAATGGGATAAAAACCATACCTTGATCTTTGAGCTTTGGAGGTATTTTATTTTTAAGTACAGTGATTCACTCTTCAGTGAAGGTTCACGTGGTAAATTCATACAAGTTTTTCATATTTGTAAAAATATTTTCAGTATTTTTAGGTATGATGAGACTTGAACAAAACCTTTAAGGAATGGGATATTGATTTAAATATTTTCAAATAATTCAAGGAGCATGAGCATTATAGGTTTATAATTATTTTTCTTAATTCATTTAAGGAAAGAAATGTGTGTGGATTTTTTTTTTCAAAATAGCATGAATGCCCTCAAATTCTTATAATTTTTTTCATTCTCATTGTTTATTTTTAATTTCAAGTCTTTTCCTTCAATGTTTTGGTAGGATAATAAGATTTAATTCATTTTTAGGATTTTTATTCTGAATTAAAAATTATTCATTTTATAGATTTTGGTTTCCATACACTTCTAGATTTTAATCTTTGGAATTCCTACGGTTGTTTTTATCTTCTTCATGGGTTTTACCCCACTCTTTGTAGTCACAAAAATTATTTTTCTCCATAGGGTTAACTTTCATTGTGATGGAAAACATACCTTTGTTTTTAGTATTCATGTACCTAGTTAGATTTCCCATTTATAACTCTATGTTATACACCCCAATATATGTTTGAGCATTCCTTGAATCAAGTTGTGATTTCTATGAATCAAGATCATCTTTTTGTTGGAAAAGAATTCCTAACAACTTTTGCACCATTTACTTTACTTCTTCTTGATAATTAGAGGCTTTCACATTATCTTGGTTTTGAAATTATGGAATGGGATGTTATGGAAATATGGGGTAGGTTTTCATATTATTAATTTCTCTCTCCATGAAATGACAGTGTTATTTTTATAAACATAATTATAATTTTTTGAAAAATTGTCGTCTCTAGCTAGAATCCAAGGTCTATACCCATAAAAGTTAACAATTTATATGATTTTTATTTTCATATAAAAGTTTGGGAAACAAGTGATAGAGTTCCCAAACATGAAAATTTAATGTAATTTCTCTATAAGGGATTGGTTTTGATTTTGAATTCTAATTTAGTTCACATTTTATTTTATATTCTGATTTATTAGAGACTAAATTTGGTTTTTTATTTCACCATGTTGTGAGTGAATTTTTAGCCTTGAACCAGTGGTGTACTCTCCCTTATTGATTTTTTCTCATATAATATGTATGTTTTGAATTAAGGGAAATATTTTTTTAAATATATCTTAATTGTTCTTTTTTATTAACTGTGTAATTACCATCAGTAGATTTCTCCATCAAAATCAGTCTTGAAAGTGACAAACCTTCATAAAAGGCATCTAAAATAAGATGGGAAGGGAGTTGGTTATAAGTAAAATACTTGAGAGGGTCCCTAAATATATCCCAGTCCTCACAAGAATATATATACATACTCTTGAAATAAACTAGTGTTCTTATTACTGTGTTATCATATAAGTCTCATAGGGTCAAATTTCATGAAAAATTAATTGTAGACCTGTTCTTAGGTTTAAATAATGTTCTCATTAAAAGATAAAAACTGGTTTCCAGTATTCCATTTTAAGAAGAAGAAAAATCCTTACATTTTCATCCCATTATCACTAAGAACTTATAAATAAGACTAATAAAATATGTTGAAAAAATCATAAATGAAGGCCAAAGAGTATTTATTGGGAATACTATTAATAGTGGGAAGAAGGAAATTTTGTCTTTTATCTCATAATTTATGTCTACTTGGGTCAGCCTAATGGAAGATGGATTTCAAATCACTTGGGTCAGTTTAAACTCCGTCATCCTAGGTCTTACTTTGTATTTTTAAATAAAGTATATTTGAAGATTTTATTCATTGTTGGTAGGGACTCTCTCTATCATCATCATATTCTCTATTATTTATTAGCTTCTGTTATATGAGTAATGATGTATTTTTCAATTTTAGGTTTGATGGGATACAAATATTGGGAGGTTGATATTTTGTGTTTGCACAAGATAAATATTAGATGTGATAATGTAAAAACACACAATTGATTCAATAAAAATTATATATTTTTTAAAATAGATTAAGAAGGCTTTGATATTTTTGTTTTTTTTTTGAATTTTTAAAACATTATTAGTCATATGAATCCCTTCCCCGATAATGGTTCCAAAATTTTATAGTTCATTATAATATCAAATTATTTATTTATAACCTATTAACCCATGTATAGTGATAAGATGTATCATATCCATTTGTAAGGAAAAAGTGTGTGTGTGTGTGTGAACCAAGAGAAACTAAAAAAAATAAATCACAACCAAGAAATTATAATTTTGGTAAAAGTTGACAGGGATAAGATTTAATGTGTAATTGAACACAAAAAACAAAAAAATGAAGACAAATATGTAGAAATGTGTTAAGAAGATGAAATGGGATAACAATACAAGAAAAAAGAGATTAAATTGATTAGGGTGAATTTTGGTTATCTTCTTTTTAAATTGAATCCCCTCATTCTTGAAAAAGAATAAAATAAACCTGGAGAACCAATTTAAGAAATTAAATCAAACCCAAATAATTATGTGGTTAGATCTTGACTAGGTATTATCTGATATTTATTGACTAGTTCCCACACATGGTGAGTAAAAATGGAGAAGTTAGCCTTTACATGATCAAGTAATCATTTTTTCTTGGTATGATACTCTTATGATTAAAAAATATTTTGTCAAATGTTTTTTAAATTAGTAAATATTATTAGTTAGAAAATTGAAATCAATACCAATAGTTATTTATTATTAATGGTTTTAAACAATTATTTAATGTAAGAGAGAATGAAGAAGTAAGATATCAGTTGAAAAAATATATCGAAATAAAGTAAAAGAAGGAAAGATAGATCAATCTCATTTTTCATAAAAATTGTTTATCCAGTAATGATGTGTGTAATTGTATATTTTATCATTGAGTACATTAAAAATAGTATAATTAAGAAAATAAGTATAAGGTAGAAAAATGTATTCTTTGTGGATGAGCTCTTATTTCGATTATCTAATCAGTGATCAGTTTCCCGGCTTATGCCTACTTCTATAGTTGATAATACTCAGTCAATTTTATGATCCAAATATTCTCTCAAAGTTTCTATGTTTTTTTTATTTTTAATGGAGTTATTGGCTGAACCCCAGTGTTATCATTCATAGACAGCTACTCTAAATTCATCTCCTGAGTCACCATGTTTCTTCACTGCTAGAATATAGGGATATGCATACACCTCTATTCTAATGGTTTTTTAAAACATTGGTATATAGGTTTTTAAATCAATATTTTTTTACTAACATTAGATATAGTCTTACTTATACCAATGGTTTTTAAAAAACTATGGTTATATTTTTTGAAATAATCCCCCTACCATGTGTCCTTCCCTCCTCCCATATCACACCCATTTTGATTACTCCTCAAAAGTAGAATTTCCCTTCTATTACCCACCCTAGGAGGTCTCTCCTAACATGATGTTTTGATTAATTTATTATTTAACATTAAATTGGCGAGTTACAAATCTATAATCTCTTCTACCAGGTATCATTTTCATTTTCTTCTTGGTATAAAACACTAAACTAGAATATTTTAGGTTAGGATTTTTCCTGATTTATTGAACAACAGTTATTTTTATTATATTTATTATAGTATTGCATAATAATTAAGATTTAATATGATTTTTTTAATTTAGTTACTCACTAATTATATATAAATATAATATAAACCTATTATTTTGTGTGATATATATTAATTAATCCTATAATTAATTATTGTATTAGTTATTTTATTTTATTTTATTTTCCTAAAAGGTTGGGATTGAAGCTTCATTTATTATTAAATCAAAGCAATGACCTATTTAACTGGGTATAGGGAGACCCATTACATAGCATGAAGGCCCAGTGGGCATTTAGCCCATTACATGGCCCGTAAGCCCAATTTTTTTGGCCTAAGGAACATTTTGTGAATAGTACTACTATAGTAACTTCATTCTACAATACAACATAGTACTTTCCACTACTACAATGCTCTGCCGCCGCTACAGTTCTCACCGTTACTACAGTGCTGCTGCTACTACAGTACGTCTACAGTCCTGCAACTCATTGGGTTTTGAACCCCCATTTTTCATGTAGTATTACGGGGTGCTTACCACAAATCCAAACCCCAACCCCAACTTATTTTATTTTATGAATGTATTATGGGTTTATAAAATTATTCATTTTAATGTTTTATTTTTATAATTAAAATTATTCATTTCAGGACTTAAACATGTTTCGATTCAAAATTTTATATACAATTTGAATATATAGATAAGTGTTATTTTCATAAAAGGTTAAATATAGAACTGATTTATATAAGTAATTTCATTTAAAAAATATTTCTTAAAAATATTTATATTGAGGTAATCTTTTTCAACATTAAAATAGTTTTCCCTAGAAAAAAATTTTCACCTAAAATTAAATCTATATATTTGGTATTAGCTTTACATTCTTCAAAAAATGGGTTGTGTATGAAAAATTTGGTATGGATGAACTTTTTTTATTTCATGAACATGTTTATTAAATTTAGTTAAATGTGTTGAAAACATATTTATATATTGGTTCAGTTTATTTATTTTTATATTTCTAAATAAATAGATTTCTTATGCCTTATGGCTTATGTGGGTAGTTATTAGTAAGCATTTTTTATGACCTATTCTATACTAAATAATTACATAATTTACTATTAATATAATATAGTTATTAACCAACCTCAAAAAATTCCATGTTTGGTTTGTAACTTGTGATCTATATACCACTATATAAAATGTGGCTTCTGTTTAGTAATTGTGTGATTGTTTGTAGCTTTACTAGAGTTTTTTCTGGTATTATGTATAGTTATTACTCAGTTATATAATGGATATAAATATTATGGTTTTATATATATGGTATTGTGTTATCTCATGGGATAAAGTTTTTAAATTAAGGGTATGGGTGATAAATATAAAAGTTTAATTATTTAAAAATTATCTTTTCCCTTATCAAAATTGTAATTTTCATGATAAAATAAGTTGTTTTTATTATAATGATGCATTTATGTATGTTAAATTTTGTATTTATGCATATAAATAGAGAGTTATTTAAAATGTATTTGACTTAAATCTTATTACAATACTTTTCAAAGTAAATAATTCTTGTTTCTTTATATATATTTTTGATTTGATTTCAATACTATTTCAATGATTTTATGACATGACATATAACATTGTTAAGTTTTTTTAATATAATGTATAGAACTTGGATGTAAGATACTAATCAAATACAAATTAATTTTCAAAACAATATTGGATTTGTTTTTAGTTTTTTCAGTTAACAATGCTTCATAGAGAGGTCATATACACTGCCCATGTTATAATTATGTTGGAAGACCTTTTTTAAGTCATGAATAAGTTAGCTACCATTAATAAAATTTATATTTAAAATAAACTACTATTTCTGGTATCATAATGGAGAGAAAAGGAAATCACAAAATATTCATTATTTGAGTGAGAGGAATCAATTAGAGAATTTATTGTATGAACAGTTTTCATTTATTCATCATCATGATAAAGAAATTATTCAAATTCACTAATATAATGATATGAGTACACATGATTCAAATAATGATAATGATGATGTTTAGAGAGTGAAAAAATTTAAGGATACTGCCACGACTCCAGTATATCGGCAATGTGGTAAAATTGAAAAGATGGGATTTTTAATAATACTATTTCCTAGTAATACAATGTATGAAATTTCTAACACTACCATCGATTATATTCTTACCTTTTACTTTAAAATTATTTAGATATTCCCATAAAGAATTATATGGCATAGAATTTAATCAATCGACTTTGATTTTATAAAAAATAAAATTCACGATTTCTTGAAAGGTATCAACTTTTTCTAGAAGTAAACCATGAGCCTAATTGATTTTCCAAGATGTTTCATATCTCTATGGAAACCAAATGATGATGGAACACCATCTCACATTCCATAAAAGGAAATGTGGCATGTTCCATTTATTCCTATTCTCTAAGATCTTTTCATGTATAATGAAGACTCAAAAAATATGTGATGGCATGACACTAATAGAAATAGGGATAATAATGAGTTCATTCATCCTATAGATGTATTATCATTTTAACAACCCAGATAAAGTTAATAATTAATTTCATACCTTATTAATAATAATGAATTATATTTTATATAGTTATATTCATTATAATAATATTAAGTAAATTTTCAATCGAAAAGAAAATAGTTTTATTATTGTTAATTTTTTCAGGTATTATAAGGTTTTATTTAAAAGATTAAATTTTAAAAATTATAATTTTCATTTTACAAAATTAACTTCACTTTTAAAATAATAATATACAATTTATCGTTTGTTTAAATTTTGACATTTTTCTGAAAAGATTTATTTTTAGTGAACGGTAAAAAATACAATTTTTTTGTAAAACTATCATTTATTTTCATTAAATAAACAAATTTAAAAGTAATATTTGATATTAAATAAACATAAGTCTCCTTTAATTATAAAAAATATAATTAATTATACATGAATCATCGTTATACCTGATTTTGTTATGAGTTCATTTTTGGGCTTAAAACGTATTTTTCTTAAAATTGCTTTTTAGTTGCGTTTTTGTGTTTTAATATTAAATTAATTTATGACACTTATAGAAATTGAATATCTAAAAAATATTCCCATATTTTTAATCATGAGTTCCAAGTTTTTTAAATATTATACTTTTATTTTTGGTAATTATGAAAGGTTACCAAAGTAAATATTTATTACCTGTTTAAGGGTAAATTGGGCAATTAAGGTTAAAAAATAATGTGATAAAGAATAAAAGTCTCCCTAACAGTTGTATTGATTTTATTTTATAAAGGTTTTTCAAAAATTACCATAAATGGTTCTAAAATGTGGCATTTTTTTCCAATTTCCGTTTATAATGAATTTAATATAATATAAAGAAAGAATAAAAACAAAATGCATCTCTATTTGATTTAATATATATAAATAATTTTCATAGGGATAGAAAGAGTTTATATTTCTTTGTAAATGTTTATTTTAAATATAAATTATTTAATATCATGATAATTTATTTTTAATTTCTAATGGTGAAATAATTACCTAAATTTATTACGTAGTGCCCACAGAGTGCTTGTGCAAGCAGTAGAGAAATCAAGTGAATGATTTTAAAAACTCTAAAAGTAATATTTTTTGGGTGATTATAGTTTAAAAATAATTTTATAGAAAAATATAACATATTATGGATTTTTAAAGGTTTATATTCGAATTAAATTACTATCTTGATGCCATTAAAGTCAAATTAAATGAATAGTTCCAAAAATTACATTAATGATATTTTATTATAAACAATATTTTATTAAGTTATTTAATATTCATAAAAATATTATATTCATCCAAGTGAATTGTATATGGTTTATAATATCATATGTGGTCTATTTATGGTCCACTTTTCTTTTTATAGGGACTTTCTCAACTCCTATAGTGTAAATAAACTTTGATGTTGTAGTAATCATCAAAAGGATTAACAGGGGTTAAAACAAAGAGATAAGGTTGAGAACATCTCATAAATTTCCCAAATTATATTGGATGATATAATTTAGAAACATAGTCATTCTATATTTTAAATATATAATTTTTTCCCTATTTTCCCATGAAAATTAATTAATATTAATTTAATAATTTAAGTAATTCAAAGAGTACCCCTTCCCTCACATATAAAAAAGAACCTCCTCTCCTTTATTCCTCACACCTTTTGTACAGTCTAGTTCAAGAAATACCCACCCAAATCTATCCCAAAATTTACTCCCCACATCCTATAGGTCCTAGTATCACTAAAATACCAAACATAGAAGGCTTATGGAGTAATAAAAATAGGTTTCGTGAGGAGAATGTATAATTCATAACCGACCTATTTTAATTTTATTTCTTCTTACAACTCCTTCAAATATTCTTTAACAATGTTGGAATGATAAAAAATAATCATATTAAATATACTTAAATATTATTATGATTATGTTATAAATCTTTTTTATCTTCTTTTTCATTATATTGGAAAAGGAAACATTGCTCATGCGTATATATTGATTACCACCTCCATGAAGTGATGTGTTTTGTTTTCTATCACCACCACTAATAGATATTTATAATTACCGATTTAATATATATATATATATATAATATTTATTAAATTTTATTATGATTTAAAGATAATATATCATTTATTTTCTTACCCTTCCATCTGTTAGAAAATGGAAACATCGTTCATGCATACGTATGGATTACCACAACCATGAAGAAATGTTATTCATTTGTTATGCATTCATTTCTTGGATAGTTATAAATTTTTTATTAATCTAAAAAATGATGACTATTCCATGATTATTATTTTTTATATTTTTGAGTAATTACCTCTTTGACCATAGTCAACCTACTAAAGTCATTTTGGACATATGAGCCTAATATTGTAAAAAAGTCCAATGTTTACTTAAATAATTAAGTGATTGAATATAAAATGAAAATAAATAAAATAAAAGGAATAAGAAACATTTAAAATTTTCTTAATAAATTAAATAATTAACATATGTTTATTGTTTTTGAAGATAAAGAATGTATATGGTGAGTCAGATTTGAGGCAAGGGACACTTTAACTTAATGCCCCATTTTAAATGTTTTAATGATTTATTTTCTAAATATTCTTTTTTGATGTCCATAATCTTAATATTATTTTATAAATATATTTATAGAGAAATAAATGTATTATAAGATAAATTTTATGTCTATATATAATTTTAAATAATTATTTTCAAAAATAACCTTTTTAAATATTTTATATAGAATGTTTTTACATTATTTAAAAAAGGAAAAAAAGAATGTTATATTTTAACGTATAAAAAAATAATGGATTTTACCATTTTCAAAACATTTATTTGATGTTTTTTATTCTTTATAAGCTTCCATGTTTTCTTCAAATAAAAACCCTTATTCCATTTGTTCTGGGTATTTTAGTTTTGAAAATGGGTTTTTAAAAGGAAAGGGTATTTTGATATCAGAAAGTATTTTTCATATGGATTTAAAAGAGTTTTTTAATGGTTTTGGATAAAGATCTGTACGATTAAATTGATTTATTTATGATATGGTACTTGAAAATTATATATGATTATGTTTGAGCCTGATACAACTTATATGATGGGTGATCCTAATATATCTTATATGATAGGTGAGACAGATACAACTTATATAGTGGTTGATCCCAATACAGATTATACGATAGGTGAGACCGATATTCTTCTCCAATGCATTGGTTAATGTTACTTGTATTCAAAGTAAATGAGGGAGTTAATTAGGGAGGTTATCCCATTGATTTAACATAGAACCATTTGTTTTTAAAACATGTTATGAATATAAAACTCTAAATTTCCTAAAAGGGTTTCCATTTTATTTTTATCGTTTTAAAGGTTTTATGTGTGAAAAAATGTGTTTTTTCATTTGGATATTATTTTTGTCATACACTCAAATAATATTGTGATAAATGTTATCATTTTATGGGTTTTCATGTTTTTCACTGGACTAATATATTTCTTACTTTTATGTCCCTTACTGAGATTCTTAGGCTTATCCAACATTTTTTAATTTTTTCAAAGGGTTTTAGAACATGTGAGAATAAATAATAAGTTAAGTTTAAACTTAAGAAGATTTTTAAAAATAAGAAAACTTGTTTTTATATAAAAGTTATATATTGAGGAAAAACATTATACCAAGTAGAAGTATCCACTCTGTAATATATGGGATTTTTATGTAAGAGTTATGACCTAATTGTCTAAAACTGTAAATTTTAAAGATACTTGAAATGTAAGAAAGATAATTCTTTCATAAAAACTTAAGATTATATATTTTTTATAAGTTATTTCCTTATATTTGGTATCATAAGAAAGGATTAGATAACTTTAGAGGATATAATTTTAATAGAATACCATTGAGATATTCTAGTTTATGTTTAAGTTGAAATGATATAAAATTTGAAGATTACTACATTGCTTCATATAATCTATGTATGTTCAGTTTTTTTTCATAGATGGAACAAGTAAGATGAAGTGGGAAGGTATTAAGAGGATAATTTTCTTCCAAATTTGTATCCTACAATGGTTGAAATTGTAACTGATCCATTTTTTGTAGTGATCGATTAGTTGAAATAGGCTATAAATAGTGGTAGAATCCATGTTAGAGACAACTGGGTTTACCATAGAGTAATATATCGATAGTTGAGAATTTTATGAAACATGACCCTATATAGAACTTCAATTTTAGTGGTAGTTTAAGGATGGATCAATTCTCTAGAAAATATATATTAAAATTCATGGAATTTTTATAACATAAAAAGGTAACTTTTTTGAAGGATAAATTGATCGATGGTGGTAATTGGTTAAGAATACTAGAGATAGAGATGAGATATATGTCAAGGAATGAGATACATTTAATAATATTTTCCTAGAGAGATATTTACTTAATGTGGTTCTAATATGTATGGAGAAACAATTATTATAATTGAAGAAAGGAGAAGATTCAGTAGATTCATATGAATAGAATTTTACAAGATTGGTTAGGTATGCAACGAATTTAATTCTGGACCTTGATAACAAGATTAATAGATTTTAATCATTATTGAAACCAATTTTATAAATTGGCATAGCCTCATGAAAATTTAAAACATATGAAAAAGTTTTTCATTATCATAATAAAGTTGCGATAGAGTTTTTTGACACTTAGTTCCTTGAGATGATAAGAGTAAGAAGTTATCAAGGTAAAAATCAATGAATAATAATTCAACTAAGAAGTCTGTAAGTACCCCCCCCCCAATATGTTCCATGTGTGGTAAAAACTATTTCAGTGAGTATTTGGTAGAATCTTGTAAGTGTTATCGGTGTGGTATGTTTAGTCATAGGGCTTGTGACATCAATGAAAAAATTCATGAATAAACCAAGAATGGGTTAACAAATATCTGGCTAGTAGTGAGATGTTTTAATAGTAATGAGTTGGTGAATTATGCTAATGTGTGTCTGAAGTTAGTTATTTAGGGTTAAAATCATCAAGATAAAATGTAAAAAAGGTGTGTAAAATTATTTTACTACAAATATAGTTGATTTTGGGACATATGATGAAATGGTGATAGGTACATTACTTATTTATTCAAATTATGTTGATTCCTTGTTTGACTTTGGATTTCACATTCCTTTATTTATGATAAATTTTCATGTAAAATGGGAATATTACCAAATGACAAGAAGATATAATTTTTTGTTGAAAATTATGGGTGGAAGTATTATATAAACCAATATTTCTAGGAATAATACTATTTTTATCAGTGGGATTTTCTTTCCTAAAACATTTATTGAACTACCCATAGTAGAGTTTTATATTATTTTGGGTATGGATTGGATTTCAATTTATTATTCTAAGATAGATTTAGGATCTAATAAATCTATATTCAATGATATTATACCTTTGATTTCATATAAAAAATATGAGAAATTTCTTTGATATGATATTGAAAGTTACCTAACTCATGTTATTGAAAAGAGAGAAATTGTTCAGATTAATGATGTACCCATAATGAATGAATATATGAATATATAATCGGATGATTTTATTGGCATTATTTCTAATTAGGAGGTTGATTTTACTATTTACTTAGTTCCTCATGATAATGAAATTTCAAAACCCCTTTATTTAATGGATCAATTATAACCATTTTAATTGAAAAGGCAATTGAAAGTGTTTTTAGATAAAGGTTTCATTCACTTAAGCACTTCACCATGTGGTTATCCTATTTTATTTATTAAAAATTAATATGGTTCAATGAGAATTTTCATTGATTATATATCCTTGAATAAAATCATAATTAAGAAAAATATTATTTGACTCATATCTATGATTTATTTGATCAGCTCTTGGGATTATAGTATATTTTCAAAGATTGATCTCAGGTCAGGGTACCATTAGTTAAAGGTGAAGTAAGAAGATATTTCAAAGATAGTGTTTTAGACTATATACTAGCATTATGAGTTTATAGTTATGCCATTTGGGTTGTATAATGAACCAATTATATTCAAAGATCTTATGAATATAGTTTTCCATGACAATTTAGATAGGTCTATGGATGTTTTTATTGATTATATATTGGTATATTCTAAAATTCATGGGGATCATAAAAGGAACCTAAGTATTTTTTAATACCTTAAAAGAAAAGTATCTATAGGGAAAATTTAGTAAGTGTGAATTTTGGTTGAAATAAATTTCTTTCCTTGGGAATATTATTTCCAAAGATGGGATAATTTTGAACATTCTAAAACTAAATTTGTTAAATAATGGAAAAGACCTATAATCATTATAGAGATTCACTGTTTTCTTGGATTATCATGTTTCTAAAATCCATTTTTTGAAAAAAAAATCAGTTATCTAGACCATTGAGTACTTAAATATGAAAAGAAGTTATGTTCATCGGGATGAAATATTTTTTTTTCTAGGAACCAAAAAGAATATTGGTGAATTCTGTAGTTTGGTCTATTCCATCTAGAAATGGTGAATTTTTCATCTACAATGATAATTTATTGAATGGAATTAGTTGTGTCCTGATATAGAATAATTATGTAATTTTTTTTTGCTTTATATAAACTAAAACCTCATGATTTTATTTATCCTACATATGATCTAAAATTAACTAATGTGGATTTTTCTTTACAAATTTTTAGGCATAATTTATATGGAGTAAAATGTGAAATATATACTTATCTTAAAATTTTGAATTATATATTCACTCAAAAATAGTTGAACAAAATAAAAAAGTACACGGTTGGAAATAATAAAGTATTATGATTGCATGATTCATTTCCATCATTGAAAATTAAATAAAGTATATAATACTTTGATTTGAAAAGATAACACAACATTAACCATTCTATGTTTGGGGCATGATCATTTGGTAAATGATTTAATGAATGATGAACTAGAAATTTTTCATTCAATAACTTTATATATTTTGTTTCAGGATTTTGGTCAGTCAATTTTGTTAGATAGAATTAGGAATTATCATAAGGAAGATCATGATTTATAAGTAAAGGTGTAAATATTAGAGAAAGGTAAATTTCATGAATTTGACATTGAAATGGAAGGTGTTTTGAGATTTAGGAAAAGGTTGTGTGCTAACAATATCCTAGTTGAAAATAATTGTTGAGTGGATCTCATAAATCTCCCATTTCTATTCATACCAATAGTAATATGATATATAGATAATTTTAAGAGTATTACAAGAAGGATGTAATAAATAAAAACATTGCATAGTTAACCATGAAAGTTTTATCTTGTCAAAAGGTTAAATCTAAATGAAAATTATTGAAATGGATGATTTAAAATTTAATTATTCCATATTATAAATGGGAAAATATATTTATGTATTTCATGGTGGGATTCCAAAGACATATCAAGGTAATAACGCAATTTGGTCCATTGTTGATCGACTAACTAAATCTACACATTTTCTTTCCATTTGAGATATTATGTATTTAGATCTTATTTCTCACCTGTAACTCAAATAGATAGATAGGTTACACGGAGTCCCTCTATCTATTATATCAGACCATGATCTCAGGTTTACTTCATTTTTTTGAAAAGATCTTCAGAATTAATTGGGTACTGAAATAAATTTTAATACAAATTTTTATCCTCAATATGATGGTCAGTCAGAGAGAATGATTTATATCTTTGGTTACATGTTTCATTATTATTAAAAATATCACTAGGGAAGTTACGATTAACATATTTAATTTTTTTAATTTTATTATAATAACAGTTTTCATTCTAATTTTTAGATGACACCTTTTGAGGAAATATATAGAAAGAAGTGTTAAACTTCAGCTTATTATGCTGAAGTTAGAAAAAGGAAGTTTTGAGGAATAGAGTTGGTAGAACAAATGGTTAATACGGTGAATATAATTCAGAAACATATGAGTATGGCTTGGAGTAGGAAGAAATTTTATGTAGATAAACTTAGGAAATTTATTTCTTTTGAGGTAGGTGATCATGTTTTTCTTAAAGCATCTCCATGGAAAACCATTATAAGTTTTGTTAAAAAGTGGAACCTAAGTATGTGGTTTATTGGACTATATAAAATCCAAGAGAAATTTGGATTACTTTCATACTGAGTGGCCTTTCCACTGAGTTTCTCTCAGGTACATGACATATTTCATGTTTTTTTGTTAAGAAAATATGTGTCGGATACATCTCATGTTTTGAGGCCTGATGTAGTTTAGTTGGAAAAAAAACTTTCTTATTAGTGAAAAATAGTACAGATTCTTGAACACATATATCAAGTGTTGTAGAATAATTTAATTCATAAAGTTAAGGTTTTGTGGAAAAATCATATGGTTGAAGAAGAAACATGAGAATCTGAATATGTTATGAAAGAAAAATATCCCCACTTGTTTAAGTAATGAATAAAATTAGATGGATGAAATTTCCAAAATAGGGGATGAATGTAAAAGCCCAATTAAAGTTAATAATCAATTTCATGACTTATTAATATTCAAGAATTTTTTTTATATAGTTGTTTGATTATAAGAATATAAAGTAATTTTTTATTTGAAAAGAAAATAGTTTGATTCATATTAAATTGATTTTTATATATTATAAGGTTTTATTTAAAAGATTAATTTTTAAATTTTTAAATTATAATTTTAAAAAATTAAATTAATTTTTTATATCATTATATCAAATTTAGTTTAGTATGAAGTTTTATAATTTTTCCAAAAAAGATTGATTTTTTAGTGAATAGTTAAAAATATCAATTTTTGTAAAAATATTATGTATTTCTATTAAATAATATAATTTAAAGGTCTCATATGATATTAAAGTAACATAAGTATCATTGAATTTTAAATAATCTAATTAATTACATTAAAATCGTCATTATACCTATTTTGGTATAATTTCATTTTTAGGCTTAAAACGCATTAAAAACGGTTTTTTTGTGTTTTGCTTTTTAATATTAAATTATTATTTTTTTACTTTTAGAAATTGAATATTGAAAAATTTATTCCATATTTGGAATTAAGATATCCAAATTGGTAAAAAGGTCCCTTCTATTTTTGGTTATTATGTATAGTAACTATAATAAATATTTGTCATATTGATAAGAGTAAATCGGGTAATTAAGGTTAAAAAATATTGTGATAAGACCTAAAAATATCCTTATAACTTTTATTTATTTTATATTATCAGTTTTTTTTTTAGAAAATAAACATATAATTTTATAAAATTTAGAAATTTATTGTCACTTTCCTTTGATAATTAATTTAATATAATTTTAATTAAAGAATAAAAATAAAATGTCACTCTGTTTTAATATCTTTAAATTTTTGTAAGAGGGATAAAAAGATATTATGTTTGATTATTAATATATATTTGAAATATACATTATTATTTTTATAATGTTTTATTTAGTTTTTAGTGATGAAATAATTACCTAATATGCTTACCCAACATCGGCACAATGCTTGTAGAAAGAAGTAGAAAAATCAATTAAATGATTTTAAAAACTTTAAAAGTAATACTTTTTGGGTTATTTGTAGTGTCCCAAAAATTTTATAGACCAACATAACATGTCAAGGATGTGTGAAAGGTTTATATTATAATTCCATTACTATATTGATGTCATTAAAGTCAAATTAAATGTATAGTTCCAAAATGTCTTTAATGATATTTTATAATAAAAAATATTTTATAAAATGATTTAAATTTCATAAGAATATTATATTCAGTAAATTGAATGTGATATTAATTTAAATATAAAAATATTTCTATTTATGGTTCACTTTTACTTTTTTAGTAAATT
The DNA here is from genome assembly GCA_963277665.1 of Viscum album. Lineage (NCBI taxonomy): Eukaryota > Viridiplantae > Streptophyta > Magnoliopsida > Santalales > Viscaceae > Viscum > Viscum album. Next base: position 326,115,351 of record OY728132.1, read on the forward strand.
TATTTACTTTTATAGTCACTACTACAAAATGGACATTTAATAGTACTAAAAATGGTCTTTATTAGTGCTAGAGAAGTACTGACTACTGGAGCGAGATTAAAATCCTTTGACTTTTATCAGAACTCAAAAAACATTGATAAATGGGTCCTTTATCCACACTAAAAATCTCTAATAAATGGGTCCTTTATCCGTAATTTTATTTACCACCGATAAATGGAACTATTATCAGTGTTTTTAAAAGTTTTGATAAAGGATTCATTTATCCGTACTTTTAAAAGCACTATTAAAGGAGTATACTGTAGTGTGTTGTAATATAAAACTATAACACTAGTGAAATATTCTCTAACAACATAATGAAACACAATAAATACCACCAGATATCAAAAAAATCATGTACCGACACAAAAATTAAATGAATTTAAATTTACAACCGAAATACAAGAAAAAAACAATATATTATAGACATTTAAAACATTTTTATACAATCACATATGTAAAAATTATTCCATACCGTAAAAAGCATCAATGTTCCTTTGTGTTTTGATCCTGACCTTGACTCATGCTATTTTTGAACATAACACCTCTACTTGAGAAAAATAACATACCTGTATAAAAAAATTTCTTATGTTAGTAATAATATAAAGAAATAAATTAACTGAAAGTGTTAATTTTAAACTAAACCTTGATTCATACTAGGAATGTTTTGTATAAAATTGAGTTGTGGTTGATTCTTACATGTCACAAAAATTCTTTTCATATTAAAGCATTATATTAGTTAAAATTAATTAAATAAGTATAAGATAAATCCCCATTGGAGAATTCTAGTGGCAGCGTCATGTAGTGGTCTTTGAGAGGTCTTATCCTGAAGTCTCCCCATGCATATTTGGGTAGTTATTCATTAATTTATTTACCCTCCTCTAAAAAATGTAATATAAATATGTATAATATAAAAATAAAAAGTAAATCAATTAAGTAATAGCCGATGGAATGATAAGAAAATAATCTAGGCTCAATTATTTGGTTTTGGTGATGTGATGCGCATTTTAAACAAAAAATGACACTTATATATTGAAAAGATACAATTTGAGTCATATTGGCCACAATGTGCATCATATTTATGTGTATCTAATTCCTAAACGTCTCAAATGACTTATGGATCATTTTCCTAAAGTATTAAAACAACCCCAATATGTTTTCTCAGTTTTGAGTACTTTACTTGTCTTTTTTTACTAAAATGTCATTTTAAATTAGAAACATGCACTTTGAATCATACTAACCACATCGTATATTGGTTTTATGTGAGAATAAATTCTACACTTCAAAAATGTATTATGAATCCTTTTCTAAAATTATCCTAAAAATATGAGCATGTATGATCGATTCTTAATGACACTTTTGGAACTAAAATGTCGATTTTAAACTAATAACATACACTTTGAGTCATACCAGTAACATCATGTATCATATTGAGGTATGGATAATTATTACATATCATAAATGACTAATGGTTCTTTGTTTTAAAGTATAAAAACAATATGAATTCTTTTTCTCAGTATTGAGTAGGTCAGTTTTCCATTTTACTAAAAATGATTTCAATTTTAAATAAAAACACGCACTTGGAGTTATAAAGGTCACACTATACATCATATTTATGTGGGAGAAGTTTTCTACACATATAAAATGACTTATGGATTATTCTACTAAGGTATAAAAATAATTGGGATGTTTTTCTCAATTTTGAGTACGTCACTTGTCTTTTTTACTAAAATATCATTTTAAACTGGAAACTTGCACTTTGGATCATAACAATAATATCTTATATCTATTTGATATAAAATTGATTCATACACATCACAAATAACTTATGAATCAATTTTATAAATTATAATAAATATCAAAGCATTTTTTATCCATTTTCATTATTGACACTTTTTGAACTAAAATGTCGGTTTTAGACTGATAACTGACGCTTTGAGTCATACTGGGCACATAAAGTATCAGATTGAGGTGTCTCTGATTCCTATAATTTAAAATCTTCTTATGAATCATTGAAGTAAATTATAAAAACATTCTGAATGTGTTTTCTTGGTTTTTAGTAGGTTATTAAACCATTTTACCCAAATTGATGTTAATTTTGAATAAAAAGATGCACTTGGAGTCATATCAGCCACACCATGCATCAGATTGAGGTAAGGATAATTGTTACACATATCAAATGACATATAGATCATTTTAAAAAAGTATCAAAACACTATGAATATGTTTTATTGGTTTAGAGTATGTCACTTGTGCTTTTTACTAAAATGTCATTTTAAACTAGAAATACACACTTTGACTCATACCAATCACATCAAGTGGTGGTTTGAAATGAGACTAATTCCTACACATCAAAAATTATTTATTAAATATTTTCCTAAATTATCAATAAAATATGAGTTTGCTTTATTGGATTTAAATGAGCGACACTTTTTTAATAAAGATATCGATTTTAAACTGGTAACAGACACTTTGAGTCATACCAAGCACATTGTGTATCAGATTGAGGTGTAGATGATACCTAAAAATAAAAATGATATATGGATCATTTTAGTAAACTATAAAATTAATATGAATTCATTTTCTTGGTTTTGAGTAGGTTATTTTTCCATTTTACTAAAATTGATGTCAATTTAAAATAAAAAGACACACTTGGAGTCATATCAGTCACACTTTCAGTCGGATTGAGGTAAGGATAATTTATACATGTCTAAAATGAATTATGGATTGTTTAACTAAAGTATAAAAATAAATTGAATGTGTTTTCTTAGTTTTTAGTACGTCACTTGTCTTATTTACTAAAATGACATTTTAAACTGGAAACACACACTTTGAATCTTACTGATTACATTATGTATCATTTTGATGGGAGACCAATCACTAAAATTCAAAAAAAATAACTTATAAATATTTTTCTTAAATTATCAAGAATATATGAGAACATTTGATTAGTTTTTAATGAGTAACATTTTTTGAATGCAAATTTCTATTTTAAACTGATAATAGATATTTTGAGTCATACTGGGAACGTCGTGTATCAGATTTAGGTTCAAATGATTGATAAATGTAAAAAATGACTTATGGATCATTTTTATATAGTATAAAAAAAATACCATTGTGTTTTATTGTTTTTTAGTACGTCATTTGTCCATTTTACTAAAATTGATGTCAATTTTAAATAAAAAGATGCACTTGGAGTCATATATATCAGTCACATCATGCGTCAGATTGAGGTGTGGCTAATTCCTACATGTCTCAAATGACTTATGAATCATTTTAATATATTATCAAAAAAATATAACTGTTTTTTTATCTATTTTGAGTCTGAAACATTACTTTTTTACTAAAATGTATTTTTATATTGGAAACACACACTTTAACTCATACCGATCACATCATGTATTGGTTTGACATGAGACCGATTCCTACACATCAAGAATTAATTATGAATAATTTTCCTAAATTATCAATAAAACATGTGTGAGATTGATATGTTTTTAGTGAGTCATTATTTTTGATCTAAAATGTAAATTTTAAACCAATAATGGATACTTTGAGTCATACCATGAACATCATGTATCAAATTAGTGATAATGATTCCTACACATCACAAATGACTTATGAATTGTTTTCTAAAATTATCAAAACAATATGAATGCGTTTTCTCAATTTTGAGTAGGTCATTTGTATATTTTAATAAAATTTATGTCAATTTTAAATAAAAACGTACACTTGAAGTCATACTAGTCACACCGTGTGTCGAATTGAGGTGAGACTGATTCTTACTTGTCTCAGTTAACTTATAGACCATTTTATTAAATTATCAAAACAATTCAAATATATTTCCTTTATTTTTAGTACATCACTTTTCTTTTTTACAAAAATGTCATTATATACTTGAAACACACACTTTGACTCATATCGATCACATCGTATATAAGGTTGATGTGAGACTGATTTCTAGACATAATAAATGAATTATGAATCATTTTCCTAAATTATAAATAAAATAAAAGTGTGTTTGATTGATTTTTAATCAGTGACATTTTTGAAACTAAAATGTTGATTTTAAACTGATAATGGACACTTTGAGTCATACGAGGAACATCATGTATCAGATTGAGGTGTAGATGATTTATACATGTCTAAAAAGACTTATGGATCGTTGATATAAAGTATTAAAATAATAAGAATATATTTTCATGTTCTTGAGTATTTCAGTTATCTTTTTTACTAAAATTAATTTCAATTTTAAATAAAAAGAAAATTTTGGAGTCATACCAGTCACACTGTGTGTCAGATTGAGGTGAGGTGAATTCCTACACATCCCAATGTCTCAAAAAAATCCTAAATACCAATGTTATAATGATTCCCATTGTCTTTATTTATCAAACTAATGAAACTATACATTGAATTGATGTTCTCGCCTGAAAAACCTTTCTCATTGTTGAAATATAGAATAATAGAGGAACATCATGTGCCCATTGTATCAGGATAAGTCACCATAATGACCTCGTGATCTTCCTATAAAATTTTGGATTTCAATGAGAATGTTTTTTTAGTGAAGAACATCAAGCCAATATGACTTCCCTAAAGATATGTGAAAAAAACTAAGTATTATATCAAAATAATAATAAAGTTAACTTTCAAATAGAAGATAAAATGATGAAAAAAATAATTAAATAAGTAGTAGGTATTTAACTATTCATGATGGTTGTATTCATTGTTGATGCATTTACTTGTTGTAATTATCTTAGATTTAGGATCAAAGTCCAATCTCTCGTGATGATGGGAAACTTTGAAAAATCCACCCTGACTCGGACAAAATAATCCACCAATATAAGAAAACAATTATTATTTGAGTAATAATAAAAAGAAATAAATAAAAAAATATTAAATAATACATTAATTATATGGAAAATGATTTTAGTATGAAAACATAATGATTACCTCTATTATTGAGCAGTAGAGAAAACATGAAGGGAAGTAATAAATACCAACACTACATGGGTGAAATGGTTTTGAGGGAGAAGAATTCGGTGGATGTTTTGGTGTAAAAAGGAATAGAATATAGATAGACCACACCAACTCAAATTAAGTAATCTAATATATAAAAAAATATTACATGAGTAATACTAAAAATAAATAAATTTAAAATAAATATTAAACAATACATTAATTCCATCGAAAGTTATTTTATTTTGCAAACACCAAGATTATCATTGTGATTGAGAAGAGACAACATCATTTCTCTTACTAAAAATTCATGAAAGATGTTTATAAATATTCTCAAATAAATTAAATTTTCATGGAATAATGGAAATTAAATCAACATTCCATTATATAATTTTTTGGTAAAATAGATAAAGTATATTGTAACATTACCTTTACATATTCCCAAAGGCTTTCCTTCATTATAGTTTGTTCTTCTGAGGGGTTGGTAACATCATCATATGTAGAAGACATTATATGCATGAATAGTTAATCATTTAATTTATATTATATTAATATGGTATATAACATACAATATTATGAGGGAAATCATAGTATATTAAAAAAACATTTACCTTCTTATTGAACTCTCTATTTTTTACAGGTTTTATAGATTTGGTTCCTCTATAGAGAATCAAAAACCCCTATTTCTATTACAATATAATGTTTAATACATTGTCTACATTTGTACAAACATACACTAGTTGTGATCTCCCAATGAAAGGGTCATCCTCGATTGAATTTTCATTTAACCCGACATTTGTTTTATTCTCCAGTAGGATAATCAACCAATTTTTTTTAATCTCAAATATAAAATACTTACACTACTTGTGATTCCATTATTAATGGAACATATTTTTCCTCTTCCACCCTAAAACTCACATTCATGAATCCCATTTCATCAACTTTCATAGAACACATATTGCCAACCCATTTGCAACGGAAATCAGCACTTGAAATGTCATATAATCTAACTCATATATCAGTTTGATAATGAAAAAATATGAAATATTTGAATAAATTTGATTTATATCCTTGGATCTAGACATGTTAAAAACCATACTATAAACATTGATTATGTGAATTTTATATCCATCCTTAATCCCTTTATGGATTCAAATGTATAATAATTTCTTTTTTGGATTCAATGTATGGATAAACATCTTTAGTATTATGCAAAATGTAATGGTTCAATTGCTCTCGATCTGTCAAGGTAATTGTAACAACATATCTTCTAGAAATAACTTCACCCATAATGTTTCTACTATGACAAAACTTTGGGAGACTGATGCTATCAATATATGATAGGTAATCGTTACAGAATTCAATAGCTTCTTTAATAATATATCATTATGAAATAAAATCTTTTGGCCAACTTCGATTCCGGACATACCCTTTCAAAATATTCATATACCATTAAATGGGGCATATTCATATATAGTGGATAAGAACATATATTTGAACCTCTCTAACCAATTGAATTATTAGGTGGACCATATATCAAAGAATAATGGTGGTAGGAACATATCTAATTCACATAATTTGTCTGTGACCTCCTTATTCATGACTGGAAACTTCATCAGGTCTATAAAATTATAACATATATATTTGAAAAATAAACAGAGCCTGGTTAATGTATACCATAAATTTTGATGTAGAATTCAACAAAAAATAACATGAATCAAATATTACATCAAAACATGAAAGTCGTGTGATTTTAGTCATTGTAACTTTAAATTAGTCACTGACATGACATTATTGAATTTTGATGAATATCCCTATGGAACTTTTACACTATTATGGAAAAGTAAAAATTGCAATTTTTCTTGTTTGGATATTGTGTAAGATGATGGTGGCTGAAAATTCATCCCTTTACCATTCACCGGGGCCAACTTTTCCCTTATTAACATTTCAATCAAGTCCAGCCTATCCTTGATTCAATCTTTTGTTTCACCAGGATCATTTTGTAACGTGCCTATAAAAATATCAAATACATTTTTTTCTAAATGCACGAAATCAATAAAATGTCTGACATACAAACAATTCCAATAAGGAAATTTAAAGAAAACTGATCTCTTCTTCCAACCTAATTTTGAAAGGTTTTTTGAAAATTATTTACTAAAAATAGTTTCAATATATTTTACTTTATTATATAATTAATCACCCATTACTGAAGATGGTGTTGTACCTTATTTGATATTCCTATCAAATACTTTCAATTAGGATCAGTATTTATGATGCCAAGGTAAAAATTTCCAATGTACTAAAAACAAAATCTTTGAGGACTATCTCAACACAATAGAGTATGTGTGTTTTTCATAAGTGGGACACCCCAACATTCCTTCAATGCTATATCATGATAAATTTCCATATGTGAGAAGTCATTTTTCATCCTGTACTACATAGACCTCAATGTGAATTTTTAACTTCTATGAGAATCATAAATTTTAAAACATGTATCCCACATCAATTTTAGATCTTCGATCAATGGATCCAAATAGACATTAATATCATTACCGACTTTCTTTAATCTATATATAAGAATAGACAACATATTGCATTTGAGATTTATAAACAACCATGGAGGAGAGTTATAATTTACCAACATGATGGTCCATGTACTATGAGTACTACTCTATACACCAAAATGATTTTTTCCATCTATAGATAATGCAATACGAAAGTTTCTCTGCTCATTTCCAAATTCAGGATACTCATAATTAATTTTCCTCTATTGAAAAAAAAATGTTGGATGATATAGTTTTCTATATTTAATTCTTGTATCTATATTCCTTTCAATTATCTCTCATTTTATTGACATCCATATAGTCTTTTAAACCATGTAATTATAGGAAATTACCGTACAAATTTGGAAGTACTTGAATCATTTTTTTTTGTATCGATTTGTGCCACACATATGGTCATTTTGTTAGTGATTCATGGTCCTTGCGAAAAAATATGAAATCATTTGGAAAAGAATGTATTTTTTAGAGATCATTCCCATTGAAATCATCATTCGTTTAGAAAAATATTTTTTACAAGGTTGTTCATTTTATTTCGGTATCATATCATTCAAGAGACCAAATAGTTTTATAAAGCTGGTGTCACTTCATCCACTACCAGCATTCAAATTATATAACTTTAATATAGATGAAAATGTTGAGTATTTAGTAAAATTGGTATACAATGGTCTCATTGCATATTTATTTAGATTCTCAAACAATAACAGAATATCATGAAGGTTATCTTCAATTTAAATTTTCATTTCCTCCATGTGATCTCCATCATTATTTACACTAGTATTCATATCAAATGAGCCATAAACCACATTATCATCCCAATTAGTATGTATGTTCAATTTTTCCATGTTTTTTGTCCAACAATTATTGTTATGATCTATTCAATTACAAATAAAATGTTCTTCCAACTATTTCGTACTAATTTTTCTTGAACAACATCAAAGTAAACACACAAAAGAATTTTGAGAAGGGTCGTATGCATGCTCTATTACAAACATGATCAACTCTTTAACTCTATCATCATACTCTTATTTCAAAGGATTAGTGTGAATCCTTTTTCAATTCATATTCATATTATTGGGTTCATAAAAATATTAATTTTTTAAAATAAATAAATAAATACACATAAGATATTCATTTTCAAAAGTGAAAGTTATAGAAAATTATAATAATTGAAACCCAACATTAGATTGTTTCAAAGAATTTCAGTTTGATTTTATGAAATTGGGTAATTGAATTTAAAAAAATAATTAATCTACTATGGTTGGTTTTATCCTCTAAATTCATTCAAAATTAAAAGTTTTAGACAACTTCCATTCTTATCAGCTCATTAACTGAACATTTATAATTACATTTTTTTTGTTTGACACACATCCTCCTTCTCTTGTGAGCATGAACCTATGTTACTTGAAATACTCTGATCATTATAAATCCATGGGATGGATACAACTCACAGTACTATAAGCAACATAAAAGAGATGAGGGATGAGTTTCAAGAAACAAAATGAAATAACTATCTAGGAGATGAAATTGTTCAAGATGACAATTGTCTATAAAAGAGATGGGGGTTGAGTTTCAAGAAACAAATTGCAATAATAACTACTATTTGACACATATCAAGTATTTATTAAATCCCCTAAACAAATGAAAATATAATATTGGAAATTAAGAAGTAATAAGAAGGCCAAATATGACTAACAAGAAGAATTAACTCTCGTTCAATCAACTAGAAGATATAAAAATGTATTGATAAAACATTTTAATAAATAAAGTGTTATTTCATATACATGGATGGTAATTAGAGATTTGTGGGGTTGGAAATAATACATGAATAACTAAAATGATATATACTTAAAAATAATTTCTAATATATAAAATTTTACAACTACCATTCTATTTTTTTGGAACAAGTGATGTAATAAACTAGGGAATTATTTCATTTAATATTAATGGTATATCAAATATTTGAAATCACAGCAAGACTCTTGGGATGTCATACCACCACACTGACCTATCCCAGGGATTATAGGGTTTCATCACATTATATCAACCCATCTAAAGAATTATTGGGAGGCCATCTATTACACGTTGACCCATCCTTAATATTCTAGGGAGACCCGTAAATAAGTTTTCATAAAGAAATAATAGGGATGAACAAGATATATAAAAAAAGGAGAAAAACACACCAACCCTTGAAACATCTATCCCATACACATTATCCTCTACTAGGATGGAACGACTTCCATGAGGTCACATTTTCTAAGTGGACTACACTTACATCGGTCAAAAATCTATGTGGAATCACAAAATTAACAGATCTAGAAAACATCACTCCCCATCTAAAGTCTTTACTACACAAATATGAAAATAACTAGTCAATTTAATACACCATCTGGAAGAAGTCTCATAGGCTACCCAACCACCGTCATGGAAATTAATACATACAAAATTATAGAAATAGTGTAAAATGGGATCAGACTACTACTATATGGTTAATTCAACTATTTATCCAATGAAAATAAAGCATGATTCATCCAAACATTCACATAAATAAAAGAGTTGATCAAAACCCCTCTACATTAATTCACAATTGTAATTGAGAAGGAAGGAGATACTCATATGCCCTAGAAGAGAAGCCGGTAAGGCTCATAGTATAGGTGTTTCACACTCTAAAAATATCAAGCATCAAAATGGATGATCCCCACATCCAACTCTAAAAAATGGATAACTCACCACACTCACAGTTGAAAAACAACCTCCACTACGGCTAGAATAGTTGATGTTTTACACTCTGAGTTCCCAAAGAGAAAGTAACAAAAGACTTACGTTTGAGAGAAAGTAGAGAAATAATTATGTTCGGGCCTTGGATTCGTTTGACTCTTGAATTTTTCAAGCCTTGGATTTTATCCTTGTAATTGTTTGAGCCCTGATTCAATCCGTGATTCGAGCTTCAATTCACCTAGGAGGAGCGTCGATAGAGGGCAGATTTCATAGAAAGATTCGGATATCGTGATGAGTCCATGACTGGTTAGGGATTTTTAAATAAACTAGAACACTTTTATCATCACTTCCAAAAAATTGTGGATAAATATACCTTTTATCAACACTTAAGTAATAAGAACTTATAAGAGGCATCTTTATTATTTATTTTTAGCGCTGATAAAACTCTATCTTTATCAGTGCTAAAAAGCACCAATAAAGATTCTTTTTATCAGTGCTTATTACTTAAGCACTGATAAATGTTTTATAATTATAATTATAAATATTATTTTTTTCTAATATATATATATAATTATATATATTTAATAAATAAATATGAATATAAATATATTTAATATATTTTTTATTTAAATATATTTATTATAATTGTATAATTATTTAAATATATAATTATTTATTTATATTATATAAATATTTTTAAAAATAATATTTATATCATTATATATTTATATAATTATATATATATATAATATATATAAATATAAATTTAGTAAATATATTCATTATTTTAATAAATTTATTATAAATTTAATAATTATTTAAATATATATAATTATTTATTTATAATTATATAAATATTGTTTAAAAATAATACTTATTTATTTGTAATTATAAATTTATAAATGTATAAATAAATTAAATATAAATTTATAAATATTTTCTTACAAATATTTTTTTATCATTATTAATGAATATTTAATCTTAAGTGAATGCATGTTAAAAATGAGTGAAATTGAATAAATTAAAAATAAGTAAACTTTAATAATATTGAAAAAATGGATACATTGTGTGTGTGTGTGTTGTATATAAAAATAAATTAATTATATATATTTGAAATCAATATAACACATATTTGATCTATGTAAAATTGAAAAATAAAATGACATTCAATTATGTCTATTACTCTATATAATTAGTCTGTATTTTTAATTCATATTAATTTTTAATTATAAACCATTATTCACTAAATATATGGCTATTTAATGTAAAGAATAAATATTTTGTATTATATAAATCATATTTATATACATCCACATATATCTATATAGTTAATATATACAATTTATGAACATTATCAATAGCTTTTTAATTAATAAAATGATTAATATTTTTCTCAATTTACTTATTTTTAATTTTTATTTGTTTAATTATCATTTATCATATATATATATGTGTGTGTATTTAATATATAATATTTATTAGTATTTTATAATTTCTATATAGTATAATCAATTTATTCATTTTTATCAATTATTATTTAATTAATAAATTTTTTAATATTTTTTTAATAAATTCATTTTTTAATTTATTTATTTAATTTTATTTGGACATTATCAACGTTAAACAAGCACTAATAAATGATCCCTTTATGAATGATAAAAATAAAGCATTGATAAAGGGTATCATTTATCAACAATATAAATAAAACACTGATATTGGATACCCTTTATCAGTGCTGAAACAAAAGCACTGATAAAAAGTTAAATTTATCAGTGCCTTTTTTAGCACTGATAAAGGTCCCATTAATCAATTATTTTTACCAGAAATGATAAATTCCGGCACTATTAGAGGCCTATTTTGTTGTAGTAACTGTAAAAAAACGTTGATGTCTTAGTAATCATAAAAGGGTTAATGGGGGATGAAACAAAGATATAAGAGTGAAAGAATCACCTAAACTTGTGAAAATTTTATTTTACAATATTATTTAGACACATAATCATAAAATATTATAAATATATCAAAAAAATTCCATTTTCATATGAAAATAAATTTATTTTAATTTAATACATTAGGTAATTCCAAGAGTGCCCCTCATCTCACTTATTAAAGGGAACCTCAACCTCTCCTCTCTTCTTAAAACCTTTTGAAAAAACTAGTTCATCCAAGAACTACAAAAAGATATCCCAATCTCCACTCATCACACCCATGAGGTTTTTTGTCATGAAAATATCAAACCTATAATGCTTAAGGTGTAATCTAAAGAGGTAATCTGATGAGAAGTTATAAATCCTAACAGAACTATTTCCAGTTTATTTCTTTTTCCACCTCCTTCAAATATTCTCCATGAATTCTAAAATATTAAAATAAATATCTTACATATAATTAAATGTTATTATGATTATCTTAAAACCATTTTCATCTCATTTTCTATCCCATCGGAAATGAAAACATCACTTGTGCGTACGTATGAGTTACGACCTCCACGAAGCAATGTATTTCAATTTCCATCACTACCACTCATGGATATTAATAATGATGGATTTAATATATATATATATATATTAATGAAACTATTATAATACTATAAATATAATATATCACCTATTTTATTATCCTTTAATCCATTGGGAAATGATAATGTCGTTCGTGCGTATGTGTGGATTACCCCCTCCACAAAGTGATATGATTCGTTTATCCTATATGCCTTCTATGGATGGTTATAAAATACTAATTAATGTATATAAATGATTATTATTAAATTTTAATTATTATATAGATGATGGAACAATTACCTCATTGACCATAGTTATCCAATTGGATTCATTTTGGATATATGAGTTGAATATCATCAAAACGTCTGACATGAACTTAAATGAATAAGTAATTCAATGTGACATGGTAATAAATAAAATAAAAGGAATAATAAAATTAAATTTTTTATTAAGAAATTAAATAATTAATATAGTTTATTATTAAAGAATAAAAATAATATACATTGCGAGTCAGACTCAAGGTATTGGACACTTTATCTTAAAACCTCATTTTAAATGTTTTAAAGATTTATTTTCTAATTTTTTTCTTCCATGTTCATTTTATTAAAATTATTTTATAAATATATTTATATAGACATAAATGAATTATAAATTATATTTTTTTGTTACTTTTTAATTTCATATAAATTTTTTCAAAATGAGTCTTTTTATATATTTTTTACAGAATGTTTTAAATTTATTAACAAAAGGAAAAAAGGATTGTTCTATTTTAACTTATATGGTGTTCATTGAATTTCATACCGACACAAACTTTATTTTATGTTTTTATTCCTATAAAATATTCAATGTTTTATTCATATAAAAACACTTATTACCTTTTTTGGGTATTTTATTTTTTAAAATGGGTTATTAAAAGGAAAGGGTATTTCGATATTCGAAAATGTATTTTCATACGGGGTCAAAATAGTTTTTCAAGGGTTTTAAGATGAAAAGATGAAAGATTAAAATGTTTTATTTATGATATGGTAATTGATAATTATATATAATAATAGTGATCTGGATATAACTTATATGATAGGTGAGACCAATACATCTTATATGATGGGTGAGCCCGATACAACTTATATGATGGGTGAGTCTGAGGTAGCTTATACGACGAGTAAGACTGATATCTCTCTCTAATGAATTGGGTAATTTTCCATATATTATAAAGAAATAAGGAGGGAGTTAACTGGGGAGTTTTCTCCTAAGGATATAATTGGGCACCAATTATTTCTGACATGGGTTATGAATCTAATTCTCTATGTTTTCTAAAAGGCTTTCTATTCACTTATTTCGGGGTTTAAAGTTTTTATTTTATAAAAGTTTTTTTTTCATGAGGATATTATTTATTTCAAATGATCATGGAATATTGTGATAAAGGTAATAATTTTATGGTTTTTCATGTTTTCCACTCACCTAACGAATTTATTACTTTTATGACCCTTACTGAGTTTTTTTGTGTTAATCCATTGTTTTTAAATGTTTTCATAATGTTTAAGGATGAGTAATAAAAAATATGAAGTCAAGTTAAGGTCGTGAAGGTTTTTTATGAAAAGAAATCATGTTTTACTTTTAAAAAATCATATTATGGAAAAATGGATAATGAAAAGAAGTGCCCACTTTGTAATATATGGAATTTTTTGTAATATTTATATCCTAATTATTTAAAACTATAAACCGTAAAAATACTCAAAATCTAAGAAATTGAATTATTGAATAAAAAATCAATATTATGTAATGTTTTAAGGATAATTCCTTAAAAGCATGGTAGACATTTGATGCTCAATATTATAATTTTGAAAATCAGGTGCATAATGTGAGGTTGGGTTTATCATGTTATGGTTTTAATCTATTTTCTCATATGATTACTTCACTCATCACATGACCAGTTTTCATTAAAATTTATAACCTTCCTCCATGGATTAGTATGAAAAAACCATTCTGTTTCTTGATTATACTAATATCTGAAACTTCTGATCCTGGAAATGATATAGATTTATAATTTCAACCTTTAAAAAAAGAGTTAAATCAACTTTTGAATGTGTGTGTGTGCACACATGTGATGCTTTCTCGAAATATATATTTTAGATGTGTGTTGTTCTTATATGGATGGTAAATTATTTTCCTACTTATGAAATGATGTATGGATAGAGGATGAATGGAAAAATTTACTGACCTACTTATATGAAGAATATATGATCTATAAAAGTTAAATATAGTCACAGTTTTATTTTCATGGTACATCGATGATTCTTACCAATGGATCATCCATATAGAAATAATTAGTGAATGTTTGAAAATACCTTTGAGATAGAAAATCCACCTTAGTGTATTTCTGGATATAGTGTGCTTAATGAAATGTTAGGTATCATTTTTTCATTTGATAAAGGTCATATGAAAACTATAAAGAGGAATAATGTATTCAATGAATCTAATTACAATTGTAAGAAGAAATGTATCTTATTTTAGTAGAATTATTTTCCAACTAATTTATTACATCATTGTTTAGGAATAATGAAAATGGAGAAAAAGTGAGTTTTTTCTTTCAATTATTATAAATATCAATGGGAAGAAAAAAGTTGATTTAAATTCTCATCATGTAATAGTGGATTGGGGTATCAGAATAGAATTTCATCCTTTGTGTATTAGTAAAAAGAAATGGAAAGTTTCTTATTCTTCTTATGTGATGACACCTTCAGAAAAAAATCAATTTTTGGAAGTATGTGAGAATATCAAGGTACTCTATGGATATTATAGAAAAATATAAATAGAGTTTAATTGAAGATAGTTAATGTAGAAATCTTTGAAAGCCTGTGATTATCAAATCATTCTTCATGAGTTAGTTCCAATAACAATTCATCATCTACTATATAATAATGAAAGGGTGACCATGATACATAAAATGTATAATTGGGATCTATGTTATCACTAATAGGGGTAGGGTTAAATCAATGATATCCTATTTATATGTTTTATTACTTAATTTATAACCTTCACTTCCAATTAGTGATAAATTACTCTACTAGAAACCAAAACAAGCACACCCAAAGGAACATGAATAATTATAATGTTCACTACTCAATAAGAATAGTTAGTCCTTGGAATGGTTTAGAAGTAATCCATGACCACACAAACCACTTGAAAATAATACTTTTGACAATTTTAGTAAAATGTTAATATCCTTTCACTTGTATAACACTATTGTCAGTTGATAGTGCATGTGGTCCTTATATAGATAAAATATATAATAACGTTTTGTAACAATACTATGAACCTTCATTAATAGGATTTGATAAATTTTCACCATGTTTCATGCCGTAATCATCCTTATAACCTTATAAAAAACATTTTAAAATGTGGGATGAGTAAAAAAATCTAAGTAAGGGACAAATAAATAGAAATAAAAAAACCTATTAGTTCATGAATACATTCACAAGATTTTTCTTTTTCAAAGTTAAACTTTTGGCTTAAAATAAAAAAAATTTTAACCATGACATCATGTTTTCTACCCAAATATTTTCATAAAACATTTCATAAAAAGTCTTAAAGTAAAAAAACTCTTAAATGTTCCTTTACAATCATAAAAAACTTGTGAAAACATTTTAAAAACAGTTATACATTTTACCTATACGAATTAGCATATACTTTTCTTTAAACATAAACTCATTAGTAATCACATGGAAGAATAACATAAATAACATGGGGTTATAATATCAGATAAAGTTAATAAATTTGGAAATAATATATAATATGGAATAAACATGAGTCAAGGCTAATTTCCTAGACAATATCACATGGTTGAAAAAGTCCCATAATGGATTAGGTTTACTCCTTAATCCCATACATAGCACCTCATGAGACAAAACCCAATACATTGGAGTTCAAGCTAGGAACACCCATAATAAAATGTAAATTCTTATGTGACCCACAAAAGTAAATCTATCTTAAGGCATAAACAAAAACATTCCCATTGAAAGAAATGGGTTACATTTGAGAAAAAAACTCATGGCATGTATTAACCCATCAAAGGAAGGAAGAATAAGATAGGTATATATGTGGGATACATATATAAAAAATTTAGAATCATTCCAAAATATTAAATAGAGATATAAATTGAGTTATATATAGAATGGTTATAACCCAAATAAAAGGGTGGTTTATAGAGATCTCTTATACCCAAGATAAAAACATTACCAAATATCAAAAAGTTTATTCCATTTAATCCCATTTTCTGAAAACACTTAGAACATATGGAAAGAATGGTTTTATTTAAAGAAACTAAGTAATCTTATAAGGAAATATAAATATCAAATAGTGACTTCATCGTTGTGAAATGTTTTGGGCACCGTATACGTTAAAATAAAACATTATTTTCATAGTTTGTAAATAAATTCATTATGTTCTGTATAAAATAACTAAAAAAGATTCATTTTGAATTTTTTTAAAAGAAATTCAAAATAGGAACAAAATTTCCTTTATAATTCATTTATTTAGATATAAGTATATTAATAAAGTAATTTTAAGAATATGGATATGGAAGAGAAATATTTTGAAAATAAATCTTTAATGCCTTCAAAATGAGGTTTTTAAAGTAAAGTGCCCTTATGGAAATCTTAAAAGGATTAATTTTTTAAAAAATGTTGATTAAAGTGAAATATGGCCAAAATTTTCATTTATCATAAATTTAATCTTAAATAATAATTTTATTGAGACATTTAGAAGAACATGTACATGGAAGAAAATGAGTTGGAAGGGAAACTTTAAAAAAGGTTTTTAAAATAAATTCTGTTACCTTCAGTCTAATTCATCACATATGATCTTTATCTTCTTGAATAATAAAATTTTGTTTATTATATACTTACTTATGAACCATTTTAGTGTTTATTATTCCTTTTATTTCCATGTTATAATCAATCACTTAATCAATTAAGTTCATGTCATATGTTTTGATGATATTTAACTCATATGTCCAAATGAATTTTGTAAGTTGACTATGGTCAAAGAGTTCGTTATTCCAACATTTACAGAATAATAATAATTAAATAATTATGATTGTAATACATCAATTAAAATATTAAAATTAAATATGAAATATGGTTATGAAAAATGAACTACATTACAATCCTAGAGACGGTTGGTTGTACGTGTGGACGAGTAACATTTTCATTTTTCAACGATCATTATGGAAAGAGGGTGTATATTATTTTATCTTTATATAAATATAATCATATAATAAATACCACATTATTTCTTTAAATTTAATTATATATATCATCCATGTAATGTGGTTATGAAGAAAAAATCACATTGCTTCGTGGAGATGGTGGTCTACACGCCCCACGAATGACATAATCATTTTTAGCGAAAGGAATGGTAATAAATTAAATGAAATATTATATTTTTAGAATGAAAAATATTTCATTAATAAAATATATTTACATTAAATACATAGTTAAAACCATATGTAAGAGGAGGTTATGGAAAACTAATTGCATCGGTTCACAAGGCAGTAGTTCACTATACACATGAATGATGGTTTCACTTCCCATTTGATGTAAGAGGAGATGAATATAGGTTATTCCGATAACATAATAACATATTAGTATATTTAGGATACTTGTTTTATTATTCCATCATTTTTTAATAATATTTGAATAATTTATAATAATAAATAAAATGAAAATTCTTGATTAATAACTATACCTCTTCTTTAGACAACCTCTTAAGGTTTATTCCAAAACCTTTCCAAAGTTAGTTTTATAATAAAAAGGCCTCTAGAACAAGGGGATGGATTTTATGAATTTATTTGGGTAGGTATTGGTCAAAAAAATGTCTCTTGAAGTGTAAATAAAACTGGATTATATGTTCCCTTTTATAAGACAAGTGATGGTCGTTCTTGGAATTTATTAAATTATTAAATTAATAGAAATTAACTTCTATATCCAAATGGATCCAAATTTATAAAATTAAAAGATATGATAAATATGAGTCTAAATAATCTCATCCAATAACAATTTTAAAAGTTTAGGTGATTTTTTACCCTTATCCTTTTATTTTAACCATCATTACCCCTTTTTTTCAATTACCGTGGTAACAATGTTTTTACTCTTTAACGTACACCTCAGGTGGGATACATAACACGTTATCTAAAACACTGCATAGATCAATATACACAACACCTAGTATCCATCATTTACATTAAGGAATACTGGGGTATCTAATAATATTCTATTCCCTAGTTTTCTTCTCCTAGTGTTAGTATCGGCCCAACAGAGTGCTTTCGTCGTTGGTGTTCTTTCTGATCTTCAAGCATTTCACCGCTCCACTAGAAATTCTCTCTACCCCAACCATACTCCAGCTTGGTAGTTTCCCCCACCTTTCTAGGGTTATGCCCTGGGAATTGATGGTAGACTGAATAAGTCACCTACAGATGATTTACGCCTAATCATTCCAGATAACGATTGCATCCTATGTATTACCATAATTGATGGCACAGAGTTATACAATGCTTATTCCCCAGATATCGTTATCTAATGATATGGATCATGTATTATCCATCTCTTCTCGAGAAAAAATGGGTGATTTCTTTGAAAAATTTAGTTCACATTTATGATTGATCCCAAGGTAGATAATAACTAGTTATACCAAAAGATGCAGTCAATACAACCATAACCACACCAGTAAACCAAGTGAATTCGTGAGTTTTTTTAAATCCACTGGTAAGACACACGAAAAATATGTGAAAGATTATTAAGGTTCAATATATTTACTATAAAAGAAAAATTAGGCCTTAAATATACCATAGGTGATATTTAAAAATAATAATAATAAATTGGTAGAATATATTTTTTTAGTAAATTTTTAATCATTTAATAAAATATTATTTATTATAAAATATCACTAATGTCAGTTTGACACTATTAATTTAATTATAATTTAAAAACATCAATAAAAATATGGAATTAAAATATGTAACTTTAAAATATTATTAACATGTTATATTTACATAAAAAAATTAGGGAACAGAATAATTCATTCAAATTATATTAGTTTTAATATTTCTAAAATCATTTATTTTATTATTCCTTTTAACTAAATAATTACTATGTCGGTGTTGTGTAAGAATTTAAAGTAGTTATTTCATTACTAAAAATTATAAATAAATAAAATTGATAAAAAAATTATCTAAAAAATGAAAATTTAAAACCGATTATAAGTTATTTTTATCCCCATCACAAAATATTGTAGTTATTAAAAGCAAGGAAGTGATATTTTTTTCTTCTCTTTAAATAAATTATATAAAGCTCACAATCATGGAGATATGGTTAATAAAGATCATATATTCTTGTTTTTAATGATTATGGATGAAATATAATCATAAAATAAAAATATTTCAAGTTTTAGGGTTACATTACAGTCCTTATCAATTTATGTTTACCTTTATTTAACACATTTTACTTTTATCATGGTAATAAATATTTACTACGGTTATTACTCATAATGACTACAAATAAAAAGGTCACATTTAAAAAAAATTGGAACTATTTAATCCAAAATTTTAATCCATTTTCCATGATTCAAAACACGTAAGTGGTATAATTTAATTTAATATTAAACTAGAAAAACATGATGAAAAGAGTTTTTCGGAAAAATGAATTTTCAAGAAATAGATGATCATATATTAAATATATGAATTGAAATAATAATTATCTAGAATTATATTAATATTAATATATATATAATATATAAATTTAATTTAAATAATTCCTTATTTTTGGTTATTTTAATTAATTGAAATGGATAAACTTTACGCACTTTAAAAGAGTTTTCAAAAAATTATTTCTTATGCATAAAAATAAACTTATAAAGATATCATGAAAATTTTAGATTAAAATTAAATTAATTAGATTATTTTAAATAAAATGGTTCATATTTCACTTTTAGATTAAATAAAAAATATAATGGGACTATTAAATTACTTTATTTAGTGGAAAGAAATAGCAGTATTTGAAAAATCAACAATTTACACTATTCAATAGAAAATCTATCATTTTAGAAATGTACCAAAAATTAACCCAAACATAATTTTTATATTCTGATTTATAAAATATTTTCACTTTAAAAAATAAAATTTGTAAATGTTTCATAAATTAATTATAATATTTTCTCACAAAAAGCAATAAAATCATCTTTAAAGAAAATGAATTTTTGATGATAAGATGACTTTACTAAAAATTGAATGATGATTTACTAATAATTTATCAATAAATTTATATTTATTAAGAACTTTATATATTTTTCATAATGTATTTAATCATTATTGTACCATCCAATTTAATGTCTAGGTGATAATGATTATATTTAAATAATAATATTTTAAGTTTTGTTTGGGCTCATTGTTCCATGTCGTATATGTTATCAAACCTAGTTTTATTTTTAAAATCCCAGGGTGTTAAATTCTCCATGAACCTTTAATAAATTTTATATTCACAATTTTAAATTGATCTCGGTAATAAAAGGTTTGACATTTGAAAATTCTTTTCTTCAAATTCCACATTATATATAGGGTTAATAAAACTTCTTCTTGATAATAGAGAAAGTAAAATATGTTTGTTATCTAAAATAACACATAAATGTGTTTCAAAATAATATAAAATTGATGGTAAGTGAAAATATATCCACTGAGGAAAAGCATAGTGCCAAAATATTGATGGAGAGTTATAGAGACCATTGATCACATGAAAGTAAATAATCATGAGAAATTTAATGACCACAAAACCATAAGCTAAATAGGTGTTAGAAAGACCATAGATTCATTATAAATGAAGTTAATAGGACAAAATTTCCATTTTAAGACCCTTTTCATAGAGTTGATGATTTACTAACCATCTAGGATAAAAAAAATAAGGTAAATAAATTTAATTGGTAAGTATAATCTCATCATATAATCAATTTCACCCACAATCTCATCTTTTTATCCAAAATTAGAGTATTCAAGATGAATTTTTTATGATTGAATCACTAAACTAAACTTCTAATAGGTCAAATATTTCCAAAATAGGATAAATAGCTATTCCTCCTATATTTAGAAACTAACCAAAACCAAAATGTTTATTATAAGGTAAGATAATTTCCAAAATGAATAAAACTTCATATGATGAAAACAAAATTAATATATAAATCCTCAATAATAACACCCTAATTTCATGTTATATCATTTAATAAATAAATAACCTTAAACTTTTTCAAAATATTTCTAACTAATGATGAAACCCAAATTTTTTATAATTTCATTGCATATTCATCCAAGATGAATTTTATTTTTATCTCTAAAAAATAAATCACTCTTAATCTCTCATACCAAAAATGTATATTACATAGTTATATAATCTCCAATATATGCTAATAATTTAAATAAATTACATGAATGTCTTTAAATCTACATTAAAATCATATATTATTCCAAAAGATAGTTCAACCTTTATCACTAAAATAAAATCACATAATGTTGTGTTCACCTTAATCATATAAGGTTACCAAAATAGTGAACATCATAAAAAATAAAATTAACCACTAAAAAAATTTCAATACCATGGTTATATTTACAATAAAACATATATTCCAAAAATCAACTTAATATTTATTTTTCATGTTATTTTAAAAAAATTTCATACTAACCAAGACATCACATTAGTAAGTGGTAGGCATTGAACACTTTTCGCCCTTCGATTGTGGGTTCAACCCTCAAAACCATTATAGATGTGACATGTTGTCCTTTTTACTAAAACTATATTAATATAATTATTATAAATTCCCTATAAAAAAAAATCAATCATAAAATATTATATAAACCCTAAAGGGTATTAATACCTAAAAACTTATGAAAATATACTTCTTCCTCATATAATACTTCATGTTAAACCCAAAAAAATGACTCAAAAAATGTCAATAATCACATTAAAATCCAATCACTTAAAACCACTAAATGAGTTTCCAATACATTTAACTCATTTTATACCATAAACTCAGAAACCCATGATGATATACATAATTCTTAAGTTAACCTCACATGAAAACATCTTAATCTCTAAAGTTATCTAAACCTTTTCTATGGTACCAACTATAAGGAATTGACCTTAAATAATTACATAATCTTGAGTTTTAAGCAAATAATTCATTTTTTCACATGCCAAATATCTTTTAGGTTTAGTGTTTTTTATAATTATGCCATCATCACTATATAAATAAATATTAAATCACCAATTAGACACTTCTAATTAGTATCTATTATTTCAACAAAACAAAACTTTTATTTTATAACAATATTTTCTTTATTTAAATATCTTTAAACTTTTTATATTAACCTAATCCTTGTCCCTAATAATCCTTAAACCCCTATGATTTTTTAATTCTTTTTATGAGCACAAAAACATCAATAAGGGACAAATAAAAACAAATAAAGAAACCTATTAGTTTAGGAATACTTACACAAGATTTGTATTTTTCAAGATTAGACAATAGGCTTAAAATAAACATTTTATTACCAAATAAGTAAAATTTTCTACCCAAATATTTTCATAAAACATTTCATAATAAATTTTAAATGAAAAATAAAACTCTTAAATTTTCCTTTGAAATTATGAAAAACTTGTGAAAACTTTCTCAAAAATGGTTATACATTTCACCCATATAGATTAGCATATAATTTTCTTTAAACATAAGTTCATGAGTAATCACATAGAATAATAACATAAATAACATAGTTTCATAAGTTTATAGAAATATAAGAAATATGTAACAAACAATAACATGACATAAACATGAGTCATGGCTAATTTCCTAGACAATATCACATGGTGGAAAAAGTCCCATAATGGATTAAATTTACTCCCTAATACCATATATAACACCTTATGAAACAAAATATTTACCCATTTAATTAGATTTATTCCTAGGAACACACTTCATAACATGTATAATATTTTGTGATCCACAAAAGGAAATCAATCTTAAGGCATAAACATAAAAAATACCCATGGAGAGAAACGGGTTTCATTTGAGGAAAAAACTTATGGCATGTCATTACAAATCAAAGGAATGAGGAATAAGATAGAAATATATATTGGATACATATATAGATAATTTTTAAGATTTTGACAACATTTAATAGAGACGTAAAGTGATTTAGAGAGATAATATCACAACCTAA
The DNA here is from genome assembly GCA_963277665.1 of Viscum album. Classification (NCBI taxonomy): domain Eukaryota; kingdom Viridiplantae; phylum Streptophyta; class Magnoliopsida; order Santalales; family Viscaceae; genus Viscum; species Viscum album. The sequence continues at coordinate 326,139,362 of OY728132.1, forward strand.
AGAAAAGGGTGGTATAGAGAGATCTCCCACACCCATAATAAAAACATTTTCCAATACTAAAATATCCATTTCATTTTAAACCCGTTTTGAAAATTCTTAGAATAAAGGGGAAGAGGTTTTTTATTTTAATAATATAATGAATATTATAAAAAATCCAAATATCAAATAATTTTTTTGGATTTGGGAAAATTTGTTGACATAGTATACGTTAAAATAAAACATTTTGTTTTTCATTTTTAAATAAACTCAAAACATTCTATATAAAATACATAAAAAGATTACTTTTATTTTTTAAAAAAAATAATAAGAGAAATCAAATTTCATTTATAATTCATTTATTTTCATAAAAATAAATTAATAAAATAATTTTAGGAATATGTACATGGAAGATAAATATTTAGAAACTAAATATGTAAATCCTTTAAAACAAGGTTTTTAAATTAATGTGTACCTTAAATAAACCTTAAGAAACTACTTATTAAAAATATTGTAAGAAAGTAAAATATAGTTAAAAATAAAATTTATCATTTATTTAATAATAAATAATAATTTTTTAATACATTTAGATGAATATGGACATGGAAGAAAAGAAGTGGAAGGGAAACTTTAAAAGGGTATTTTTTTAAAGTCTCTCACCTTGAGTCTGACTAGTCACGTATATTATTTATCTTTCTGAATAATAAAATTATGATAATTATATAATTTATTAATAAAATTTTCAATTTTATTGTTTCTTTTACTTCCATTTTATAAAAAACTACTTAATTAATTATGTTCACATCAGATATTTTCCAGGAATATATGATCTTATATTAATTCTATGACTAGAAATCATTATTATATGAATTTAAATTAATATAAATATATATATAATCTATACATTTCATTTAAATATTTTCTTATTATGGGTTATTTTAATTAATTAAAATGGATAAACTTTAAGCATCTATAAATAATTTTTTAGAATATGTGTTTTTAATCATAAAAATATATTTATACCAAAATCATGAAAATTAGTAATTAAAATTAAATTAATTATATTATTATAAATCAAATGGTTTATATGTCACTTTAATACCAAATACAAAATATAATGGGGCTTTTAATCACTTGATCTAATGGAAAGAAATAACAGTATTTGAAAAATCAAAAAAATTCACTATTTGCTGAAAAATCAATCATTTCATATGTAACACCCAAAGATTTTATGATATATTTCTTTTTAAACAAACTTAATTTATTTGATGACTTTTGATACACATAACCCTAAGTTTAAATGAATTGTAATATAGTATATTTTTATAACCTAGTTATTAAATTGGTGGGTATGAATGTGATTAACTAATTTATGAAAAATGTATGGTTTACTCATATGTAAAAAAAATTATTTGGTTATAAATTTATTAGAAATAAAATATTGAAATCATTGGAAAGTAAATGATATGTTTTATAAATATTTTTTTATTCATGCAATGTATTTTTATCTTAATAAATTAAATTAATCACTATTGGTGAATTATTTTAATAAAAATTTATACTATATATTCAATAAATTTTTTTACCATTCATATAATATTTTTTCTATGCAGGGGGTAATAATAAATCCATTCTTATGCTTAAAAATGGTATTTTTTTCTTTCTAGAATCAGTTTTTTTTCATGATTTTTGCACTTATTTTAAAATTTATTTATGTTACTTTCAGGTACAGAATTTTAACAAATAGGTTCCATATTTTGAATCAGGAGGTTTAAATTTTGTAAATATGACTGTTTTATTTTTAAGCATTATGAATAGTAACCATGCTAAAATTTCTCATGATGATAAATTATAAATTGGGTTAATATACATTAAAACTTAGTGTTAAAGACCCCATTTTTCATATAAATTAATATTGTATGAAGATAATTTGAAAATGATCACATTAGGTTTGAAATTTAATTTTTAAGAGACACTTATCCATGAAAATGACCAATATAATATGTCTAGAAAAGAAATTTACAAAATTTTAATATCTTAGTTTTAAATATCTATTATGAATCAACATTGGGAAAAAAATTTGAATGAACCTTAATGGTCATTTTTTTCATAATGAAATTATTTTCATAATGGTAATTTATTTATAATTTTTTGTGATTAAATAATTACCTTAAATTCTTATTCATTACTAATACAATATTAATTCCATTAATAAAAAAACTATTTTAAAAATATTAAAAGTAATATAATTTGAGTGATTTATAGTGTTGCAAGAATTTTTTAGATAAATATAACATAATTGTGATGTGTAAAAATATTATATTTTAATTTTAATATTTTTATTGGTTTCTTCAAAGTCAACAGTTCTAAAATTGACATTAAGGATATTTTATAATAATTAATTTTTTATTAGATGATTTAGAATTCAAAAAAATATTATCTTCATATTTTTTAATGGAATATGGTTAAACACATCATCCATGGTCCATTTACGAGTCACTTTTATCTTTATAGTAACATTCTTAACCCTTTTTATTTAAAATAGTTGTTACTGCAGTTAAGGTAAAGGATAATTAAAAAATGGATTAATAAAAAATAAAAGGTTGAAAATTACACCAAAACCTATCTAAAATTAATTGGATGATGTTATTTCAACACTAGACACTTATTCTTCAAATTCATATCCATTTGAATAATATTTTTTGATCATGAATTTATTATATTTACACTTTTTAAGTAATTTAAAATGTGTTCTCTTCCTTCCTTATAAAAGGACACCCCTCCTTCATATTCCTTACAAAAATTTGATCCATTGATATTGAAGATAACATAAGAAAATAACTTCCAAATTTTCTTATCCATATACTGGAGGTGCAGGTATTCTTAAAATACCAACCCTATGACCCATAAGAGGGGATCTAAATGAGTTCTTTCCAAGAATATGTAATCACCTTCCCCGATCACATTATTCTTTTACTTCTTATTTACCTCCACTAAATACATTTTATTTATCATAAAATAATAAATTAAGTATCCTAAAAATACTAAAATTTTATTATGATAATTAAATAACCATTATCATCCCTCTTTCCCATAAAATGATAAGTAAATGTATCACTCAAGAATATATACAACGTACCATCTCCCCGTTGTGATAAAATTCATTTTCCACCACCATATTTCGTAGATAATTATTATGATGTGATTAATATTTATATATAATAATTATTACATAATTATACTTGTATAATTATACCATCACATCTACCATCTTACCTTCTAATATGTTGTAAAATGATAACGTCACTCATGCGTACGTGTGGACTACCCCCTTCACGAAGCGATGTGATTCATTTTTTTTTAATTTATATGGATGGTAAAAAGGATGGATTTAATGAATATATATGATATATATATATAATATAATAACAATTCCGTATTAGGGAATTATTATTTACCTTTATTTCATCAAATCCATCAAAAAATGAAAATAGCATTCATGCATATGTACAACCTACCCTCTCCATGAACTATGGATTAATTTTAATATCTATAAACATTATATATGAATCTAAATTTGTATATAATGAAGTTATATTATATTTATATCATGATTAAAATTATTTATATTAATATTTTAATGATCAAATTATAATGAATGAAACCATCGAACCAAAACTTACATGAGAAAAATGAATCAGTTATTACTTGGAACAATGATTTTAATAAATAATTGTTAATAAAAAGGTGATAAAATATTATAAGTAAATAATATATGGTGTAATATATTTGATTATGTATTTTTAATAGATTTATAATAAATCTATATTTATTATATAGTAGTTTTGGATGCATACGAAGGAAATCAAACCAGATTTAAGGGTATATTTCACAATCTCATCATTATTCAAGATAGTATAAGTTAAAGTATCTAATGGGGGAATTGTTTAATATTTTTATATTGAGAAAAATAATTTTTTTTAAACACTATTTATTTATGTAAATTACAATTTGTTATCTCATTTTTCACTCTTTTAGAACTCAAGATAACGAAACCATTTTTCCTTAAAAAAATTACTTTATTTTTCTACTCTTTAAGGAATATTTTTCTTCTATATCCATGTGTTTCTTAAAATGTTATAAATAATATTTTAACTATTAAAAAATAATTTATTAAATACATTTTTACACATTTTTAAATTTTAAGAAATGTATTAAAATGAATATTCCTATCATTTCTTGAATGAGGTACTTTTTAACCTTTCTTCAAAAAGTGTAAAATGATGATATTTTAACATATATGGTATAAAAATAATTTACCACCATTATGAATACTTAATATTTTGAATATTCCTTTACAATTTTACATGTTTTTTTAAAATAAAATTTTTCCTTTAAAATTTTGGGAAATATTTATTTCAAAATTAAAAGGGTATCTTCCTTAAGAAATATTCCAGCGGTCTTTTTGAAGTATTTTCATCTATGTAAAAATTATTTGGTGAATATTATAATTTACATAAGATGTAATATTTTTATACCATTCACCATATTACGCTTTATGATTTATGATTTTTTTATTGATTGGGTAAATTATTAATATTTTTTCATATTTTTTAATATAAATATTTATATTGATTATGTTTCACCTATTTCATATGATGAATACATTATAATTAGTAAGTGATGGGTGGAGACCACTATAGACCCTCGATGCATCATAAAGTCTCATGAGACAAAATATTTTGGGTATTTGGTGTACGACATACATGTTTATGTATGTTTTATTAGAATAAGACATTGGCTGTAAGATTATAATGTCCAAAATTATGCATCTAATAATTATGAAACAAGTTATTATTATCTATGTGATTATTTATGTTGTTATGATATCCATGGATATAGTCCCCTATTTTATGGTATTAGTTATATGTTATATTTTATTGTTGTTTATCTTGGCCATATTATTCATGTTCTATTTAATTTGTGTCAACTTCCAATATAAGCATACACTTAATAGGTATATAATCTCACCCATTTATTATGTTTAATTATACTAGTATTCTAGGAAGGGTATTATAATTAATATAAAGGGATATGCTAAATATAATAATGGCATTCTAAAAAAATACCATGTTGTATATTATGTTTTGAAATGTAATGTGATATTCAAGTATATATCTAGTTTTCCAAGACTACTAACATACTTGATCTATTGGGATGTGAATAATTGTATTTAGTTCCAATGTAATAAAATAACCACTGGTATTAATATATTAGGGTCTATGTGTTACAAATGGTATTAGAGAAAGTTTAGTAGAAGCCTTGGGAACTATATTTAAGAAAACATATATTAGGGAACATAACCCTATAAAGGAGTTTGAAAATATTCCTCAAGAATGAAATGTTATGATTTTGATATTAGTTATACATAAATTTTCAATTTATGTGAAGTGTTCCAATAGTTTTGAAATTATTCAATATGATTCATAATTTTATGATCTAATATATTTTATTCCATTGTTTATAATTGGAATCTAGTGGATGGAATAGAAACCATATCAATGCATGGTTTCCATGTGTGGATTTCCCTTCTAGGAAAGATAATGAATCTGTAGATGGTGTTAAAAAAATATAACTATTTTGGGGTATATGACTCAGGTTATGACCAATAACATGGCTCATATGGGTCATCCTACAAATCCATAATGTAATGTAACAATGTTAGACCACTTAATGTGTTAGAAAATATTATCATTAAATGGATCTAAAAATTCATTTTATCCAAGAAATGGATAATTTCCTTAAATAAAATATTTCTTTCTTTGGTAAGTAATAAAATGGTTAAGGTGATCCTCGTAGTTTATCATATATCTGGGGATACAGGTCAATATTGGTCATTAATTCAGAACACTAAGGATTAGGAGGAAATATCAAGCATGGAATGGAAGGATTTTAAGGAAATTTTCATGGGAAAATATTTTCCTCATGAAAAACGAGTGGATATGAAGAGACAATTATTGTGTTATAGATAAAAGTAATGGGAAAATTTTATAATTATGAAGAAACTTTATAAGGTTAGCAATGCATGATGCAGACTACATACATAATCCAAATAGTATTATTGACTATTTCATGGATGGTATAAATCCAATACTTTGAGGGGAACTAGTCTCTTAAACCTTATCATCATAAAAGGATATAGTATCATGTACTATCAAAATAGATAAATAATTATCCAGGTTATATGAATTTGAAGGAAAGAAATATAACAAAAGGGAACATGAACACTGTGTAAAGGGAAATATGTAAAAAGGGAATAAGGGAAGGGTTCAATTTCCAAATTTTAATAAATGTGGAAAGAAACACTAGGGAACAGGCTTGATGGGAATTAGATTTTTCTTCATGTGTGGAGAGAAAGGCCATCAGGATAATGATTTCAAAGGCAATAAAGAATCTTCCAATGTTCAATGCTTGAACTATAATGATATGGGATGCTTTAAAAATGACTATCCATTTAGTCCAGATAATTTTCCCTAGAAAATGAAAAGGGAGATGAGTTTGAAGTTCTTAAAGATGTGGTGGTAGGTACGTTATTCATATCCTCGAGTTTATCTAATTTCTTATTTCATTCTGGATATCTTCAACGGTTTTATATCTTCTATTTTTTAAAAGAAAATTAAATATTTTCCTAGAACCTTATTAAGGGAGTTATCAATTAAGACTAATAGTAGAAGTCTTACCATTATAAGGATGTGTTAGTTAGTTCCAATTATGACAGATAAACATGTCCTTTTTTATAAATTTATTATTATTCTTGTGGTGGTTTTTTATATAATCTTTGGTATGGACTTGATTTCAAAATATGATGCAAAAATTTATTTCAAAGAGAAGGAAATTATGATTCATGATGAATATGTGGAATTCGTTATCTTTATAGGAGATACATCGTTATCTGATTCATGTTTAGATCCACCCCTAGTAGCTCTCCTAATAGAGATTATATGAGGGGAAGAGTAGACATAACCTATATATGGAAATTTTAATCTTGAAATTGAGAATGTATATATTTTATAAGAATACATTGACTCATTTTTTGAGTAATTAACTAGACATCCACTAGATCATGGGGTTGATTTTTCCACTGATTTAATCCCTGATGCAAGACCTATATTAGAGACTCCCTATATAATGGAAACTATGGAATTTTTAAAATTGAAGAAATAACTAGATGAGTTGTGTAATAAGGTATTTATACACCCTAGTGTTTCACATTGGGGATCCCTTGTTCTTTTCATTAATAATAAATATTTATCTATGAGTTTGTGCATTTATTATAGGATAATCAATGCTATTATGATAAAGAAAAAGTATCATGTGCCTCGCATTGATGACATATTCGATCAACTCCATGGAGCTCAATATTTTTCAAAAATTTACTCTCATTATGGGTATCATAAATTAAGAGTAAATAAGGAATATATTCTAAAGGAAAAATTTCAAATAAGGTATAAAAATTATGAGTTTATAGTAATTCCATTTGGATTAACAAATGAATCCTCTTTTTTATGGATCTGATGAGTAGATTATTCAAGGAATATAATGATAATTTTATGTGGTATTTATTTATGATATCTTGGTGTAATATAAGTGATATTAGGACCGGGATAATAAATTTTGAATAACTCTTGAAACTCTTATAAGAAAAGAGTTATATGGGAAATTTAGAAAGTCTGAATTATGGCTTCAAAAAGTATCATTTACTGGATATATTGTCTCCAAGGATAGAAAATCATTTGATCCTGTGGAGAATAAGGTAATACAAGAATGGATTACACCAATGAACATAACTAGGGTATGTATTTTCATAGGTTTGGTAGGTTACTATTGGTGATTTATTCAAATATTTTCCCGATTGGATAACCCGTTAATGAAGATTACATATAAAGTGGTTAAGTTAACATGGAAAAGGAATGTGACTAATGTTTTAAAGAATTGTAGTAAAGATTGTGTAATGTTCTGATCCCGACTCTTCTATCATTAAAGGATGGATTTTTGATATATAGTTATGAATCAAAGAAGGGACTTGGTTGTTTCCTTTGCAGAATGATATATTTACTGCCTATGAATAAAGACAGTTAATGAGACATGAAAAAGATTATCAAAATCATTATATTGATTTGGTGGTCATAATCTATTCCCTGAAGATATGAAGACATTATCTCTATAGAGAAATATATAAAATATACACAGATAATAAGATTATAAAATAAATATTTTTTTAGAAATATCACAAAGTGAGCTAAAGATGAAGGCTTGAGATACTAAAGGATTTTTATAGCTCAATACACTACCATGAAGGAAAGAAAATAATGCAGTGGATCCAGTGGGAAAGAAATATCTTGGAATTATAACCAAAATGAGGTTTTAGAGGGATCCTATGTTTATTGATTTAGTAAATTTGGATCAAGTAATTATTAATGAATGGGAAATATTACTCCCTTTTCAAATGATTTTCAAACTATATTTATTATAAAATATAAAAAGTTCTCAGCATAATGGTGAGAATTTTCAAAATAAAATTAATGTTGTGAATGATGGTAAATTTGAAGACTTCATATATGAAGATAGAGTTCTAAAATTTTGAAGGAGGCTATGTGTTCCATTCAAAACTGGGCTAAAAAAATAATTATTTGACATTTCTCATAGCTCAAATTTTTTCTACGCACCCCAGTAACACCAAGATGTATAGATATTTAAAGGAACATTTTTTGTGGGATAATATGAAGTGGGAAATTATTTATTATGTTTTAAGATGTTTGATTTTTCAAAAGATGAAGGGGGAGATACATAATCCTATAGGATTCATGAAAACTATACCTATTCCTATGTTGAAATGAGATAACATTACTTTGGACTCTATCACAAGATTACCAAAGACTCATAGAAAAAATGATTCAATATGGGTTATTGTTGATAACATTACCAAATATACACATTTTCTCGCTATAAGAGAATATTTACCTTTAGAAAACCTTGAACAACTCTATATTAATGATTTTTTAAAACTTCATGGTGCACATATTTCAATTTTGGATGATCATGATCCATGATTTATATCAAAATTTTCAATAAGTATTTCGAAGTCTCTTAATATTGAGCATTATTTGAGTATTGCATATCATCCTCAAACTGATGAGTAATTTTGAAAGGACAATCCAATCCTTAGAAGATGTGTTGATGTAATGCTCACTTTACTTTCATTGTATGTGGGATCAGTATTTACCTTAGGTATATTTATCTAATAACAATATCTTCCATTCAAGTATTCAATGGCATCGTATGAATCAATTTATAGAAAGAGATGTCATACTATAACTTGTTGGAATGAAGATGGTGAAAGCAAGCTTGTTGGACCATAATTTTTTAAGGAGACCAAGATGAAGGTAAATAATATTCAGACTAATATCTATGTAGCTCAAAGAAGGAAAAAGAGTTATACTGATAACTAGAGGAAATATTCAAAATTTCATGTGAGGGATCCTATTTTCCTAAATGTATCTCCATGTAAGGGTGTTAGATGGTATGGTAATAGAGGGTAAATTATCCCCAAGTACATCAGAAATTTTGAAATCCTAGAAAGCATTGGAGTTGTGGCTTACCATTTTTCAATGCCACCAAGTCTCTCTAATATAGATTATGTGTTCCATATATCAGTTTCAAGGAAGTGCATGGAAGTCCCAATGCATATAATTACCTCTAAATAAATGAAATTAGAACCCAATTTATCTTAAAATAAAGAGACAATATAGATTTTATAAACTAGATAATAAGTTTTTAGGAATCAGATGACTCAACGGGTAATGGAACTATGAAGAAATCACAAGATAAAAGAGGTGGCATAGGAACCTGAATAAATTATGATGAAGAAATATCCAAATATATTCATAAGGATACATTTTCAAAATTTTGAGGATTATTTTTTTTGTAGGGATAAATGTAACACCCTAATATTTTATGATATATTTATTTTTAATTAAAATTAATTTCTTTGATAGCACGTGAGAGACACAACCTCGTGTCTAAATGATTTATAATATAGTATACTATTTTAACCAAGTCATTAAATTAGTAGGTATGAATAAGATTAACTATTTTTTTAATTTTTGAATAATTTATGGTCTACGCATGTGAAAAATAAATTCTTTAGTTATCAATTTATTAGAAATAAAAAAATGAAGTCATGTGAAAGTAAAAGAGATGTTTTCTAAATATATTTTTTTTGAGAACGGAATGTATTTTTAACTTAATAAATTAAATTAATCACTATTGGAGAATGATTTTAATGAAATTTATATATTATATATTCAATATTTTCATTAACATTTATCTAATATTTTCTCTATGCGCGGGATTATAATAAATCCAATTTCATGCTTAAAACCCGTATTTTTTTCTAAAAGTTTTTTATAGCGTTTTGTGAACTTATTTTAAAACTAATTTATCTCACATATAAGTATTGAATTTTATAAAATGGATTCTATATTTTGAATTATAAGGCTAAATTTTTTAAGTAATTCCATTTTATTTTCAATCATTATGATTAGTAACCATGGTAAAATTTATCACCATAGTAAAGGGTAAATCCAATTAATCTTGGTTAAAACTAAGTATTATGGTCATAAATTTTCATATAAATTCTTATTAGATGAAGTTAATTCTACCCTTATTACCTTATTCTTGAAATTTAATTTTTTAAGAGATACCTTTCTATGAAAATGGATTATATAATATTTAAAGAAAATAATGTTACAAAATATCACTCTCTTAGTTTTAAATATATCTTATCTGTTCACATAGGGAAAAAATAATTTTTGAAAAAATATTAATGGTAATTTTAGGAATAATGAAATTATCATCATAATGTTAATATATTTAAAAAATTTGGTGATTTAAAAATTAACTTAGATACTTATACAATGCTAATATAGTATTTATTAAATTAATAAAAACAATAAAATAAATTATTTTAAAAATATTAAAATTAATATAATTTTTGTTAGTTATAGTGTTCCAAATTTTTTTTAGAAAAATATAAAATATTATTTATTTTTAAAAATTATTATAATTTAGTTTAATCTTTGTCTTGGACTCTTTGAATTCAAATTAAAGAAATAGTTCCAAAATTGACATTAATGATATTTGATAATAAACAATATTTTATTAAATGATTTAAAATTCAAAAAAGTACAATATTCATCCATGTGAATTGAATATGGTTTAATACATCATCCATTGTCCATTTATAAGTCTCTTTTCCAATTATAGTTATAGTATTATCCCTTTTTAATTATAATAATTGTTACTATGGTTAAGGTAAGAAATAATTAACAAATAGATTAATAAAATAATAAGATTTAAAATGAAAAAATAACCTATATAAAATTTCATATTATATTTTTATTTCAATCCTAGATAGATTTTATTCAAATTAATGTCCATTTGGAATATTTTTCTTGAAAATGGATTTATTATATTTTAACCTTTTAAGAAATTCCAAGTATGTCCTCTCCCTCCCTTATAAAAGGATACCCGTCCTTCCTCTACCTTACAACACTTTGAGACATCTATCTCAACCATACACTAAATAAATACCATATTAACTTCCTTATACACATTATATAGGTTTTATTATTCCAAAAATAACAATCCTAGGATCCTAAAGGTGATATCTAAATGAGTTCTTTCAAATAATAGGTAATCGCCTTAACCGATCACTTTCTTTTTAATTATTATTTACATCCTCTAAATATATGGTATTTATTGTAAAATAATAAATTAATTATCCTAAATATAATAAAATTTTATTATTATTATTATGAAACCACCATTATGTAACCTCTTTTTTCAAATGGGAAGTGAAAGTTTCGATCATACGTATGTATGACTTACCGTATCCCCATAGTGATACAATTCATTTTCCACCACCATATTTCATGGATTGATATTGTGATGGGTTTAATATTTATATATTATACTTATTAAATAATTATAATTATATAATTATAATATCCCATATTCTTTATTACCCTTTAATCCATTGGAAAACAATAACGTCACTCGTGCGTACATGTGGACTACCACCTCCGTAAAGCGATGTGATTCATTTTTCATTTATGATTTACATAGACGGTAATAAGGATATATTTAATGAATATAAATTATATATAAGATATAATAATTAATTTATAAATGTTAATAGTCTTTTACCTTCCTTTCTTCTCATCTATTGAAAAATTAAAACAACATTCAAGTGTACGTACGACCTACTATCTCCATGAATGGTGTAGTTCATTTATCTATTTATAAATTTGATGGATGAATATATTATGTATATAATTAATATATATTATATTTATATCATGATTAAAATTATATATATGATGAAACTATGATCAATGTACAATGACCATATCTACCAAACCAAATGATACATGAAAACAACAAATCAGTTATTACCCAGAACTCTGATTTTAACAAAGGATTATTAATAATTGGGTGATAAATGATTATAAGTAAATAATATATGGTATGATATATATATAATTATTATATTTTAACATATTTATAATAAATCTATATTTCTTATATAGAATTTTTGGATGCATACGAAGGAAGTCGAACCTGAGGTAAGGGTTTATTTAACAATCTCATCATTATTTGGGATTTATTTATGTTAAAGTCTATGATGGGGGAATTAATTGATATTTATATCTTAAAACCAATATATTTTATTTTAATATGGATATTTTGTAAAATTATAAGTTTCCATCTCATTTTAAACTCTTTAAGTACTCAAGATACCGAAACAATGTTTTATTAGGAAAACTGACTTTGTTTTTCTACTCTTTCGGGAATCTTTTATTTACAAATCTATAGTTTCACTAAAATGTTTTAACGAATATTTTTAATATTATAAAATTATTTATTAAAGATATTATTACCCTTATTTTACTTTTAAAATAAATTTTAAAAGTATTCTTCCATCATTTTTCGAATGAGGTACTTTTTGACTTTTCTTACAAAAGTGTGGAAGGAATGTTTTGTTAACTTATATAAAATATACATAATTTATCTCCATAATGGAAAATTAATTTTTGAAGATTAATTTAAAATTTTAAAAGGTTCTTTCAATGAAAATTTTTCCCTTAAGATTTGGGAAATTTTTATTTCAAAATGAAAAGGACGTCATCCTCAAGAAATCATCAAGTTATCTTTTTGAAGTATATTCATATATTTCATAATTATTTGGTTAATATTATTCTTTATTAGGGATGTAATATTTCTATATCATTCACCATATTACTCTAGAGGGTTTATGACTATGTTTATTGATTGGTAAATTATAAACATTTCATATGTGAGTTTTTCAATATGAATGTTTATGTTGATTATATTTCAACCATTTTATATGATTAATGCATTGGACTTAGTAAGTGATAGGAGGGGACTGATATAGCTCCTCAATACATTGATATGTTTTATGAGACAAACTATTCTGTGAATTTTTCATAGACCCTACCTTTTTATGTATTTTTTCTTAGCATAAGGACATGGTGGTAAGATTATGATGTCCAACATTATGCATTCAATCATCATGAAACTAGTTATTATTATCCATGTTATACTTTATGTTGTTCTGTTATCCATGGATTTAGTCCCCTATTTTATGGTATTAATTATATGGAATATTTTATTATTATTTATATCAACCATATTATTCATGTTTTATTCACTTAATGTTAGCTTCCATTGTATGCATACCCTTATCGAGCATCTAAGCTCTCCAATTTATTATTTTTACTTTCCCTAGGATGCCAGAAAGTGTATTATGATTGACATGTAGGGTTATGATAAGGGGAATAATGGTATTATCAAATAAGATACTATGTTTTATTTTAATTTTTCAAATGTTATTTGATATTCATGTTTGTATTTAGTTTTCCAAGAATATTAAATTACTCGATCCTTTGGGATGTGAACACTTGTATCTAGAACCAAATTTAATAAAATAACCCCCATCTTTAGGGTACTAAGGTTGGGGTGTTACATTAGAAAAAACATAAAATTTCACCCTAAGTAATTTTGATTTTATTATTTCAAAAATGATGTTCATTTTATAAAATAACAATTCTAAAAGTTCCAAAAATTGAATATAATATTTCTTTACTAAAACAATAAAAATAATTTTTGAAGAAAAAATCTTTTTTAAGAATAATAAGACTTTACTAAAATTGTGAAATTATTTATTAATCATTTATCAATAAATTTATATTGAATAGGTACTTCATATATATTTTCATAAATTAGTTTATCCTATTCATACCATCCAATTTAACAACTATCTTATAACAATCATATTTATATAATAATATTTCATTATTAATTAAGGCTTGGTTTTATGTGTAATATACGCTATCGAATATAGTTTTCCTTTTAAAATATCAGCGTGTTACACCTTTCACCTTCACCATTATTTGATTTATTCTTTATCTTAATGATTGAATAATGAAGAATGAAGATCCCATTTCCAATAAGACATAAAATAATCATTTTCAAATTAAAAATGGATAGAGACTATTTTTTATGAGAATTGATAATAAAAAATCATCATTTTATCATTGTGAGTTTTTTTAATTTATAATTATTATTTTCAAATTTAGGATAGCCTAGGTTTTGAAACTATTTCATTATTTAACCTATGTAAATGATGCTTATAGTTGAGATATTCTAGTTTTCAAAAAATTATTTTTATATATTTTCAATTTTTTATATTCAAAATGTTTTTTAAAAAATTAAATATGGAGAAAATTTTATTGTTACAATAATAAGTATTTTATTTTTACTGAGGGTTAATATCTGTAGAAAACAATTATTTTAAAAAATTATTGGAACCATTTTATTCTAATTATTTAATATAATAATTATTTTGAAAATGTAGTAAGGTTATTTATTTCATATAATACATTATTTATTTATGAATAATAAATATTTATGAATATGGGATAATTTTATTAATATGATTCTTTTCTATTAAGTTTTTTTTTAAATTTAATTGATCACTATTCTATGTAATTAAAACAAATATTTAATATTAATTAAATTTTTTGAGATATTTATATTACATTTATTTTCATTTGAGGTTCATCTATTTTTTTAACATTTAAAATATTAAATGTTAAATTTTATATTTTAATATTATTTTTAGCATTTAATTACAATGTTAAATAAATAAATAAAATTATTATATTTTGTGTAATGATTTTTCTATAGAAATATATTTAGAATTTAATTCCATTGAGTTAATTATATATAATTTCATTTAATATATATATTTTAATAATATTATATTGACGAAAAAATCCATGGTTTCAATAATTTAAATGGATTTAATTTAATCATTAATTAAAGTTTTTATACATTTAATGTAATGATGAATAAAGGATTTAAAATTTCAAAAGGGTTTAAAATAAACCAAAATCATGTATCAATGGTTTTGAACACATAACCTCTTTGTCAAAGACAATAGGAACAAACCAAAAGCCTTATTTTCTATTTTTCAATTTAATTTACACCTTTAATGTCTTTAGGAGAATTCATTTTTTCATTAAAAATTTAAAATATAAATAAATTTCAATCCTTAAAGAGTTATAAGGCTCTTGAATAGTCAAAACAAATATCATTTGGATATCAACATTATGAATTTAATTTAAAGAAAAGATTGAAGTGATTAATAATCATTAATCAATGTGTGGAGTTTTTATTTAATCTAACCATAAAAATAATTATTAAACAAGAAGAGATTCATATTTATATTCTTTTATTGATTATTTTTTGTATGTATCATGGATAATATTACCTCAGATGAGATAATGGATAAGTAGGGTTTTTCTCAGCCTCATAAATCACATAAATAAATGTCTTGTATTCACTCTACCATCTCAACTCAGGGAATTGATGGGTATATACTACTAATATATTAATATGAATACAATTGGGAATGAAGATATACATCGGATGTATATAAATATTCATGGGAATCATATTAAGGTTTTTCTAGACATGTATTGGACGCATTGATTAATATAAATAAATATATTATTTAAATACATGGGATGAATACATTAATAATGTGAAATCAAATATAAAAAACCCTCAAACAAATATCTAGTTTAACCCATCCAATGTTTACACTATTCTAGACATCGATCAATCAAACATGGCGGGTCATTCCAAAGATAGGTGCCTATGATATATATTTTATATGTTGAGGATAAAGAAACATATCTCACAAAAAACATGGGTCTCACTTATATGTGTTCCTGAAGAGTTTTAGAACATGGAGGTAAGGTGTTCGGTAAATTCATAGGATGAATTTATCGGGCCTGGGATACACCGCCCAACCAACAAAAAGTATCATAGAATACTATTATAAAATTGATTCCTACTAAAATAATCATGATTTGGGAGAAACTATATATGTAAACAAAATCATAAGGATTTTTTGGATCTTGGATAACCTTACATAGTGAGGTTTGTGTTGGTGAAATTTGTTTAATAAAATCCCTTTTTTAATTTTAATAAATACCTTATATTGATAAATTTCACTTCTTCTTGTATATATAAATGGAAACTAATAACACAACCTCAAATATCTATATGGGTAATATACTTGAAATAGAAAATCTGAATGAAAATAGCTTAATCAATTAGTATCAAATCCTGAGGATAGTTCTTTTTCATGAGAATGGTCTAGAGAAAAAAATTCATAATGAACATATTATCGGTGATACCTATGGGGAGTATGATGCGTAAAACAAGTACATAGATTTTTTCAATGATATATCATGTATCATTATACATACCATGTATTCATAGTTCTAAAAATATTATGGATTTATGGATGCAATCAATATGATTGAATAATAAAAGTTGATTAATCAAAATCAAAAGATGAATAAGTGATATGAAATATACAAGGAACTATTTCAGTGTAAAATGGATAATGTTGTATGCATATAAACTCATGTACTTAAGATTATTGGGTACATTTCAAATTTTGAGAGGCTAGGTTTTCCACTCCAAAAAGAATTATATGTTGACTTGATCCTATAATATTTACCAAGATCATTTAATCAGTTCATTATTAATTAAAACATGCATAAGATTAGTAATTCACCCCATGAGATCCTTAACTTTTTAAGGGATGTTTAAGAAAACCTATGAAGGTCACAACCTTAATATTTCCCTGTGATTTAGAAAGTAAAATTAATGGTAAAAACTAAAATTAAGAAGTATTGAAACAATCCAAATAATTTTTCATAAGCACTAAAACCTCATGGAAAAATATATAAAACAGAAAAGTGATTTAATTATAGAATTAAAGGGCATTGTAAAATGGATTATTAGAAATTAATGGATGATCTTTGGAATATTAATGGAATCTAATCTTTTAAACTAGGTGTTTTAATTATAGAATTAATTTTTTGTGACATTAATTCATGGGTATTGGATACTAGTTGTGTTTCTCACATTTTTCTGAATATGAAATAGTTAGAAAGTAAGAAATATTTGGTAAAGGTAGAAGTGTGTCTCCATGTTGGGAAGAAGGTGAAAGATTTAACCTTATATGTAGGAATTTAAAAGATAAATCTTCCCATCATATTAACTTTTGTGTTAGAAATTTTCTATTTTATATCATCCATAAATAATAGTATAATTTATGTATCTTCTATTTATTATAAGGGGTTTTAATTTTTATTTATGGATAAAAATTGTTTTTCTTATTTAAATGGAATGTACTATAGTGGTGAAAATATTATTAATGGTCTATATTAATTAGATATTGAAAACTTGATCTATAACATGGGTGCGAAATGGGTCAAACTGAATTATTTTAACCATTAATACCTTTGACATTATCTCCTTGGTCACATTATTGAGAATCATATTTGAATAATTCATGCACATGGCCTCTTAGAGTCATTTTATTGATAGTAATATGATATATGTGAATCTTATTTAAAGGGTAAGGTGACTAATACTCATTTGTTAGAAAATGAGAAAAAGAAAAATATTTATTGGTTCTAGTACATCAAATGTATATGGTCCTTTAAATTTTCCTAAATATGGAGGTTACCAACACTTCATTTACTTTACCAATGATTATAGTTGTTATGGGTATGTGTTTCTTATGATATACAAGTATAAATCCTTTATGAAATTTAAGGAGTTAAAAAATGAAGTATATAATCAACTTTGAAAATTTATAAAGGTTTTTTTATCATATCAATGTGGTGAAAACTTAAGCCAAGATTTTTGTGAGCATATCATGAAGTGTGGAATTATATCACAACTCACTCCACCATGAACACCATAATGTAATGGTGTATCCAACAGGATAAATCAAACCTTATTGAACATGGATCGTTCAATGATGATTCATGTTTACCTGCCTCTATCCATTTGGGGTTATTCCTTATAAATGGAGCTCTATACACTAAATCAAGTTTCATATAAGATATTGTAAAAGATACCATATGAGATATGGAATGTGTTTAGTCTCAAAATGTATTCTCCAATGATTTGGGGTTATGAAGCTTATATTGAGTGTAAAAATTCAACCAGGTTAGGACCCATATCAGATAAGTGTATCTTTTTTAGTTATCTTAAAGAAATAAGGGGTATTATTTTTATAATATCTATGAGCACAAAATTTGTATGTATCAACATACTATTTTCATTGACAAGTAATTTTTTTCCAAAAAAATAGTGGGAGGAGACTAGAATGTCGGTAAGTTCTAGACCAATTAGAGAATTTATTTTCTAAAGTGGATGATTTGGTTCCATAATAGGTATTATAAGAATAACCGACCTATTATGCACCTTAAATATGAAGGAAAGTAAGATTCTTCATATTCCTAATAGGTGTGAAATTATCTTGGAAAATAGTTATGAAGTTGTGTTCATTTATAATGAACCAACCAACTATGAGGAATCCATTTAGATTTATAAATCTGATAATTGGTTAGGTGTCATCAAGGATGAGAAGGAATGCATGTAAAAGAACCAAGTTAGGAATTTGGTTAAATTACCTGATGGCTTTAGAAATATTGGGTAAAAATGGGTCTTCAAGAAGAATACTGAAATGGATGGTAAATTTTATATATTTTAAGCATTATTAGTGGAAATAGGTTTCAAGAAAATTCATGAAATTGATTATGGAGGAAGCTTATCATAGGTTGAAATAGTTAAATCTAACAGAATTATCCTTGACATTATTGCATTACATGATTATTAAATATATAATATGGATTTAGAAACAATATTCCTTAATGGTAATTTTCTTAATGATGTGTATACGACACAACCTAAGGTTTGTTTTCAATCCAGTAAATGCTACAGAGCTATATAAGCTGAAAACATTCATTTATGGACTTAAGAAGGATTAGAATAGAGAGAATATTAATTTTAATCAAGTAATCAATGAGTTTAAATTAATTAATAATGAATTTAAACCCTGTGTATTTAAAACATTAGTGAGATAATAATTATATTTCTAGTGTTATATGTTGATGACATATTACTCATTGGAAATGAAATTCCTAATCTATTGTCTGTAAAGGTTTGGATTGATGAAATATTTATAATGAAAAACCTTGGAGAAGAATCCTACATCATGGGTATGAATATTTATCGGGATAGATCAAGGAAACTTCTTGGACTAAGTCAATTTACATTTATTGGTACGGTATTGAATCAATTCAAAATGAATGTTTATAATAAATGATATGTATGAATAATGTATGGAAAGAGTCTTTTAAAATATTAATTTTCTTCTAGTAAAGAAAGAAAATGCATATATTTATTACCTTATGCATCAATTATAGGTTCCTTCATGTATGTCATGTTATATATTCATTTAAAAATTTCATTTGAATTAAGAATAATGAGTTGATACTAGTCAAATCTTGGTGAAGATCACCAGATCACTATAAAAAATATCTTAAAATATGTTAAAAAACTAAGGATTCATTTTTGATATATATAGGTGAAGAATAATATGTTGTATGAATTTACATTGATAAAAGTTTCCAAATAGATAGTGATGATTTTAAATCACATCCAAGTTTTTTGATTTACATAAATGGGGTTGCTGTTAGTTGGAAAAGTTATAAGAAAAAAACAATGGATGATTATATAATAGATGATAAGTATATTGCTTCATTAGATAAAAAAAGGATGTTTGGATTAATAGGTTTATGATTAAGCCAACTATTATTCCAAACATTATGGATCCCATTGAACTTCTTTGGGACAAAATAGGGGAATTACCCAAGCTAAGGGGCATTAATCTCATCAAAAATCTAATCACATCTTCCAATTATATAATTATATTTGTAATATTATAAATCTTTGTGATGTATAATTATATAAGATTACTACATATCAAAATGTAGAAAATACTATGACTAAACCACTCTCACAAGAGAGGCATGAGGGGTATATATGATCTCCAGGTATTAGATACATTGGATATTGACTTCAGTGTATGTGAGAGATGATGGAAATTGTTCCCTAGAGATAAATCATGTGATAATGGCTTGGGAAATTGTTTGTACCATGCATTACATTATTAAATAATGAGATTAATTCATCCATTATTATTATTATTTTTATTATTATTATTATATTTATTTATACACACTAATCATCATAATAATCCTCAAGGCACTTAAGGTCCTAGTTTTATCCCTAGATGAGAACCATCACAGAAGTAAGGGTTATGATATAAGGTTATCATGAATTGTGCTTGTATAAGTTTGGATATATAGTGTTCTCACACAAGTTATATATGATTCTTGGTGAATTAAATGTGAATATACATGAGAAAAATCACAAGGATTATCTCATTTATGTCTTTAGTGTATCTCTAGTGGTATACTGTTCTAGTATACTTATATCAATGGGTTTAAGGTATTTTTTCTATGATAACTCTCATAATTAAGATTATATCAAATTCCATTTTAGAATTCAATCTAAACGGATGGTTTTCTAGTATGTTATTGATCATGGATAGTCCATCTCTTGAGATATTATTTTGAATTTTCCACTTTTGGGACTCAATTGACATCATGATCATCATCTACGTTATAACAAGAAAATATATGGTCATTCATAATACATTGGATGTATTAATATGTTCAATTAATTCATATATATATAGGATATATGTATATATAGAAATATTTATAAAGGATGTAAATTATTAATATTAGTTGGTATTTATTAAACTAAGTCAATATAAAATGGACTAAATGGATTCATTGAAATTAATAGACTATATTAATAACCTTGAATATTGGTATTTAGTGTAAAAATTTACATGGACCATATCCTAGGCTCAAGAAGCCTATAAAATAAGTGTTAAGGGGATTGTTATACCATAACCATTGTAAAAAAAATCAGATTCCATACAACCCTTTCTATTATTACGAAACTTTTATCCTCCACCATTCTGTGATAGATTTTACACCTCAAGGATATAAGAATAGAGAACACCTAATGAGATAGAAAATTTTCAATCTATCATTAACATAGGAAAAAGATCATTATTTTACAAGATAATCAATGCAAGTCAATCACTATTTTCTCATTATATGTTTTTATTTTTAATCAATGTTTTATAAATTCTAGAGAGTCTTGGTCATCAAATTATTTTATTATTCCTAATATATAAATGATACTTAAAGAACATGTAGAATTCCTATATATGGGACCTAGATATCCATTTTTTGGTTGTGTTTTATTTTAGGACTCTTGAATCCCTATTAAATTTTAACTAGGTTGAGGGATCCTAGTAATACTTTTTGAAAACCATTTTTATCATGTGATCATGTCTTTGGATGATCTTGGGATGGTGAATAACAATTTGGATGAATTTAAGAGATATAAAGAAAGTTCACTATAAAACATCAGGTAGTCATGGATACTTTTAATGAATAATTAGATCATTAGTTTCATGTAAGAGTTCCATAGTGATTGACCTCATTGGATGAGGTGAGAGTTAATCCTAGTGAAGTTTGATTTATTACTAAGTTTGAATATATGTAAATCAGTCTCTTTATTATGATGATCCTAGGTTGGGATAGAGATTCAAGAATATGAGTAAAGTGTATTCCCACATTGAGGTTTTCAACTAATATAAAAGTGGGGTTCACTCCTTGGTATTGTTTGTTATGAGTGGTGCAAGTTTCCCCACTTGTTGTGTTTGGATTTTTCCAGTTTGTGATATATTATCTAGGTACATGGAATGTGAGACATGGTTTAGTTAACCATGGGCTTCAGATTTAAAGGGGGTATCTAAGATGACCTTAGGTATCATGGTACAACCTATATGGGGAGGTGAAATTAGTGATAAACTAAAGGATCATTATTAAAATTGATTGGAGTGTGGCTTATTTTACAATAATATCAAGAATAAATTATGATATACATAGCTGATGAAAATTCATCCCCTAGCAGTGTGATTCCCCATTAGATATTGGATTTAGTGCAGTGGAGACTGAGTATCTTATAGATAAAGTTATTCTATTTGTGTAAGTGAAAGTACCTACCTAGAAAAACTATTTGCATCCATCTGTCTTTACCACGGTATTATTAGATAGGAAATCTGAGACTCCAGTTATTTCTGGAACATGGGGTTTTCCCAAGGCATGATAAAATTGTGGTCGAAATTGGGTGTTCGGTTGATAGAGAACATTGGTAGTTACATTAAGTGATTAATTAATTTATTTAATTAGTAAAATTAAATGAAATTTAACCCTAGTCACCCTATTTATAAGCCTTGTTATGGAAAATACCCCAGGTTAGCCACATAAACCTCGAATATTAGAGAGTAGGTGGAGATCTATTGATGAACAATGATGGATCATGGTGTGACTGTTGTTTTAAAAAGGAATTTTTCACCAATGAGGTTCTTGTATATTTCCAATGATAGTGGAATAGAACCGTTCTTCACCATTGATCAATTCATAATCAAGGTAGGGAAGTTTATTTCATGGATTTCAATGATATATTATTCAATTAATTTGCATGGATTATAGATCTCCTTATTTTCCACAATTTATGTTCATCGCAATAGCCCCATTCCTTTTGGTAAATTTTAGAACTCAATTTGCTTATCCTTGTTTTTCATTTCACTCACCCCCTTTTTCTTTCAATTCCTAGATTTGGGCTAGGATCTCATCATCCAATGATGATCTTACTTCATTATTTTAATTTCCCCCCACTATTCTTCATGTTATTTATCATTGGACCATGGGGATGCAGTTCAATTTTGTTGGGATGAATTTGAGCATGATTGAAGCTCTAGATTCTTATAGGATGTGTAAATGAGTTCTAGGTATGTTTTTTGTGATTGAATCATGATGGGATAGAGGATACAACTATTAGAAACATAATTCAAAGTATTAATAATGGTTTTGCATCCATGGGTGAGACAACACGATGGTGTGGTGTGATAGGGATGATTAGAACATGGTTTTAGAGGCCAAAATCTTGCTACCAGAGATTGATTGGGTGCATTCAACCCTAGATATGAGTTCCTCAATGAAATTTAAGGCATAAATAGTGAAAAAAAATAGGTGAGATTCATGAATAGATATTTGGTTTTCAGAAAATCATGACATACACATAATATAGTCTAGGAACACATGCCATTTTGTCCCCTTGTTGTGGTGGATAAGGTTTTGGGTGGAATAAAATATCATACACTGTTTATGGCCCATACAGATCATATGACCTGGTACTGGTGACTCGGTTGTACCCTAGGAGTACACAGGTACATACATGTCTTGGTATACAGGCACGGGTAATGTACAGGGGTACGACCATCTTCTCAGACATGACTACTTTACATGGGCATGACCAAAGTACACAGGCAAAACTTTAGTATACAAGAATGAGATAATGTATATGGGTACATGATGGAAGATACTAGAATTCATGGGGAATCCGAGACATACCATGTATACCCTATACACGTCATGCACATTTTTCTAAGGACTTCCTCTTTATGTATATCCTTCTTGAAGACTTGGATTTGGTCCCATGATTAGACTATCCAAAGAAGTTTTCTTTCTATAACATTATAGTGACATTCATTTTGGTTTTAGATATACAATACATGGTGTTACAACCATGCCACTTCTTTTAGAGGTACTTTGTCGATGTAAGTGATCAATTAAGATCACCAGAGAAATTTTAGGGTCAGTAATGCTCTATTGAACTTATTTTTAGGTCATCCATATTCTCAACATGGGTAGAGTCAGTACTCCCCCATATTATAGTAGGTCACATGGATTCTATATACGGAGTGTTACTCTCCCATCTTCGAGCTCTGGTAGTGAGTGGGACCACCATGAGAGTTAGTAATTCCTTAGATGTGGAGCGTGGTAGCAAGGAGAGGGCCCCTTACCTCAGATTCTTATGAGGTTTCACATGGTGATAGAAATCACATATATAATTTCGGATCTATAAGATAACTCATTATTCTTATCTGGTTGTGGAAATGGAGATCCATTTTTTCTATCTCTTAAGTTTCTTTATGGGTATATCTATTTAATTTCAATTTACCCTATTTATTTTGGGTTGAGATGACTATTTCTATTTCTATTTCTGACGTTTTCTTTTCAAGGCCTCCTACTGGTTATGTATATACTCACACTTACATGGGATTCACAATCTATGTTGTGTCATATGTAGATGAAAAGCATATATGTGGTGAAATTGGAGAAGAATAGTAGTACCTAGAGGTGTTGACTGTGTTTAGTGGTCAGCCTTGGAGATTGTGAGTCAAGGCCTACAATATTTCCTTTTTCACTATTTTTTTAGTTTGGGACTTCATTTATAGTTGGACATGTATTTTACCCCTTTATATCATTTTTTTACATTTAATTACTTTGATGTATTTCCAAGAGTTTGTTGCATGAATATTTTACACTTTAAACATTCTTTATTTTATTATAACTCTACAATATTTCATGGAGGTTGTTGTGTGAAAGAGTATAAGTACTTTTGGATAAGGCCTACCATTTCATCATTTTATCACTTCACAATTTTTGTGAACCCTTGGTCTATTGGAGGTGGGTTTGGGGTGTTACACTCAGCTTACAATTGACCAAGAAAACCTTAGTGGGTTGGGTCATGATAGAGTGGGGTTAAATGATTTATTTCACCTAGTATGATTTTTTCAGTTGGAAATTGTTTTGTAGAATGGTTTGGGAACTTAGGAAACTGATTTTAGTGTTCCTTGAGTCCACATCTCAGGCTAGGGAACCTAATTTTAGTGCAAAAAATTACATATCCATATATTAGGACTCTGACTATATTCTTGTCGACTTAGTATACCAAGTTGTTGGTTATAGGGAGATAATGATATATTCATCGTATAATATATTATATTTTTAATTTTATGTTCTTCTTAAATCAACTCCTTATATATGATCATCTAAAAATAGTATGGAATGTAACTTCTAGGATTCCACCATGAAGACATCTATCTAGGATAATGATATAGGGTGAAAATGATGATTAGTTGAGAGACAAGACCTCATTTTAGGGACCTTATCATGAGGTGTTTTCTCTATACATGCATAGATAAGTTCCACAACCTATTGAGAAGAAAATAGTTACATTAGGTCCGGGAGATGATGTATATAGGATTAATGCATTATGCAAGTTCTAGGGATAGAGACCAGTGATGGTTCATAGAGATCTAGAACCTCATGAGGTGGAGGATTTTCATGGGGTAGTGGTATGAGTCTTTATGATTGTTCATACCCCAATTGATCATATTGTTGTGCTTATTACTAACCTTATTCATGGATAAGTAGGGTAGTGGTGGAGTATTTTCACTAAAACTCACGATGAGGCAACATTCTCATGGTTATAATTATAATAGTTGTTTTTAGATTTCTTTTAACCTTTGATTTTTCACTTTATACAGATTCAGGAGCTTCTTAAGATGCAGTAGGGTGATATGTCAGTTTTTTAGTACACCCTGAGGTTTACTTTCCTCACATGTTACTCTCTCAATATGGTAAAAGATGGATACTTCTGAGCATGGAATCTTGAGTAGGGCCTTCAAAGATACATCCATTTTAGAATGGTCTCATTATTTATTACCACTAATGCTGGAGTTATATATTGGGATTTTGTTACATAGAGCTTCCTAGAAGAGGGACATCAAGTGGATGGAGCTGGCAGTGGACATCATGGGGAAGGATCATCTATAGTAGCTAAAAGACATCAATCATTAGGATATTTATTCATGATATATAACCATTCCTGGACTCAGAGAAGTGAGTCTACAATATAGGGTATTCATAGAATATCTATCTAGATAAGAGAGGCGTGATTCTATGCTTGTGATAGGAAGGCTTGTATGGATTAGGATTTCCTAAACCAACATGTTGAGGAGAGTATAAAGGTAGTGGATAGACCGTTGTGGAAGAGCTATGATTGGGTATCTCCCAATAATGATCAGGGTATCCACCAGGGAGGTGGTGATGATAAAGGATAAAGTATAGCTCTATAAGGAGGAAATTTTTGTGGAGGATGATGCTATGAGTTTCTTCCACAACCACAACCTTGTGTCCCAAGCAAGGCTTGAAGGGATGGTAGTCGTGGGCACAGGTAGTTGTAGACTATAGAGGGATACAACCATGTTATAATGATATAGTTTAAGGTAAATCCCATGCCTTTTTTACTCTTTCTTCAGTACTTCTAGAGATAATCTCAAGTCATTCTTTTATCTCCACATTCATTTTTCATGATCTAGAGCTTCCAATTGAGTCTTTATCCTGCATATATTTAAATATGTTCCTATAGGGAGTGATTTTTTGATATCAAACTTCTTTAGTAGTGTGAGTTTTTGCTTAGTGGAAATAGTTTCTCATGGGACATCTTGGTTGCTATGATGAAACCTTATGAAATCATATTGGTTATGGAATAGTCAGGCACGGTGAATATCTAGATAGAATGTCATTGTAGGGGATTTAGAATCATTTTTATAGATGGGATTAGATTATACTTTAGGGGTAATAGAGATATTATGTTCAAGAGTGTGGAGATTGCAAGAAGGAATCTATAATCTATCATCCATCTATAAGTGAGTTTATTAGTTGGTGAAATGGCCTCTCTAGGTATCTAGATTCCTCTGGTAGTAGATGATTTTGTGAAATTATTTCATGAAGATGTCTTAGGAATACCTGTGACATGGGATATTTAATTATTCACTGAATTACACCCTAAGACTACATTGATATCTTTTTTATCATATCAAATGACCCTATTGAGCTCAGGGAGATGAGGGTGTAGTTACAAGTCCTTCAAGAGAAGAGTTTTATCATACCCAATGTGTCCCCTTGGGTGGCTCTAGTTCTACTCATGAAAAAGGTTGATAGGAGTTTGAGGATTGGTGTTAACTATCATCATGTAAATTAGGCAATGACCAAGAACAAGTACCTCTTTCTAAGGATTAATGACCTATTTGAACAGTTGAAAGGTATGAGTTGGTTCTCAATGATCAATCAGAGGTTTGGCTATCATCGGTCGTGGGCTTATGTTCAAGATATTCCAAAGATGGAATTTTGATGTTTCTATAGACACTATGAGTTCTCGGTGATGCCTTTTGGTGTGACGAATTCTCCCACTATATTCATAGCTATTATAAATTGGATATTCCAGCCTTACATGGAATGATTCATAGTTAACATCATCGATGACATTCTCATATACTCTATGTCAGAAGAGGAGAATGAAAAGCATTTTAGGATTGTTCTAAACATACTCTAGAAGCAAAAGCTATATAATAATCTCTCAAAGTGTTAGTTTTTGACCAAATGGGTTTAGTTTTTAGAGAAACTTCATCTCTGGGAATGTATTATATATGAATTTGACAAATATTAATGCAATTATTTCTTGAGATCCACCCAAGAGAATGATAGAGGTGTAGATTTTTCTCTATTTAAAGGGGTATTATAAGAATTTTGTGGAAGAATTTTTAAGGATAGTATCCCCATTGACTACCTTGAAAGGGAAAGGGTAGTTTCTTACCTAGGCTGAGTAGCAGAAGAGATCCTTTTATGAGTTGAGGCTGAGGTTTACTAATGATCGTGTTTTGAGGCTACCAGAGGAGGGAGTTGAGTGCATGGTGTTATTTAGAGATTCTCGAGCTCATATTGGTTTCATATTAACTAAAAGGGAAAAAATAATTGCTTATGGTTCAAGGCATTTAAGACCCCATGAGAAGAACTATGAAACCCATGAATTTGAGTTGGCAGCAATAGCCTTCCCCATGAAGATGTGGAGTCATTTTCTTATGGGAGAGAATTTCATTGTTTACTCAGACCACCAGAGTATCAGGTACATATTCACTCATAGAGATCTCTAACTGAGATAGAGGCATTACTTGAAGTTCCTATAGGATTATGTCTTTGATATAGTATATACTCCAGGGAAGGGAAACGTGGTGGAGGATTACCTTAGTAGGAGATCATGTTCTCTCTTGATAGAGGATGTGTCTTACTAGTTGGATTCATTATAACTGAACCTGGTTGTAACATCCCCCAACCAAATTCTCTCTCACATGGTAAAAAAAGGTTAGTTATAGTACCTAAAGCATGCCTCCCCATATTCCAGTGGCTTTTGACTAGAATCAAGGGTGTGATATGTATAGTGGGGAGACTATTCCCCCTGAAACATTTTTATAACACAGAAGAACATTAAAAATATAAATATATAAATATCAGCGTGCAGAAATAATTTAAACAATATAATACAAAAAAAATACAATAATAAAATCAAACTAAATAATTCCATAAATAATAAAGGAATAATGTAATTTCATGTTGGAATGTATCTAAATTTCATGCTTGAGGTAATAAAAATAAATACTAAAAGAATCAAAAGACCCTAGCCCAGAACCCCATGTTGACCTCATCTCCAAACTTGAGATCATCTAGAAAACCATAATCAATAGCAAAGTCCCTTTCCCTTGTCCAATCCTACATCCATGTAATATGTTTGGGTATCAAACAGTGGCCTGAATAGGTTATGAGTATAACTTAAGAGGTCGAAACCAAAATTTCAAAACAAGACGAGTTCGATAATAAGTGCATGAAATAATTATATAAATAGGTGTATTAATTAATTAAATAATTAAATAAATACCATAATAAACTTCTTTGGCACCATGATAGAATTTCTATAAGCATGTCTCAAAACCATTCCAACCATAACCATATAAACATGTTAAAACATAATTTTCCTCAGGGCCATGTTGATATGTCTTTGAGCATGTCTGATAACAATGCCAACCATAACCTTAAAACCAATGTATAAATCACACAATTTTGGGTCAAAACCCACTATATAAGAATTTCATCATCTAATCGGGGCTGAGCCTGGTATATAATGATTTTAGCATGTATTAGGTTCATTCCTAGTATATACTCATTTCAACATGTGTCACTAGGCATATCCTACTATATAATCATTTCAAAATGTCTTACGGAATAGGTTGGTATATAACCATTTTAACATGTCTCATGGCCTATCCTGGTATATAATCATTTTAGTATGTGAACTGGGATAATTCATTATAGAAGTTTTACAATATAGAAATCACAATACATGATATAGAAACAAGGATATATCAATATAACATCATAAGGCTCAATGGTTAATTAAAAAAATTTCCATTTATATTTCAATTACACGTTTCATTTATCATTTGGTCTTAAACCAATAAGATGTTAGTAGTCACTTTAATAATCAGGTAAATACAAGGTTAATCTATATCAAGCAAACACCCAAATCTCATGTCATGTTAAACACACTTTAATACATTAATAAATTCATATATAATAAGGTTTCATTTCCCTAAATGGTAACCACAAGCCAAGTCAAAACCATTTTGATCCAAAGGGAATACAAGAATAATATAGTTCAAAAATCAATTAATTTAGGTTCATTCTATGTTGAACAATTTAAATATTGCACATAATTAAAATTTATCAAACCATACGGTTATGGTTTATACTATCTACCTTTAAATGACGGTCAAAAAATGATTCCAATAGAAAATGCCAATGAGGAAGTAGGTGAGGATGATTACAAGAAGGATCCTAGATAAAAAATGATCAACATCAAAACCAAAAACAATCACAATAATGTGATTACATTGAAAAGGTTGGAGAACAAAAGTAGAGATGGTAAAAGTGATGAAAACCCACTTACTAGGGATCAGATGCACTATTGCGGCATTTAGAATCAAGAGAGGTGCTCCAAAATTGCCTAGAAGCTACCCTAGGGTCGAGAGGATGAATCATGTCACATCCCAACATTTTAAATTATTTTATTTTATTCTTTTCTTGAATTTGGATCTTTTCTGTTGTGGTTTGGGTGAGTCCCTACTTAAATTTTTGAATTTTGGGAGTCTCAGGTGAGTTTTTGGCCTGTGCATGGTTAGTGCATGGTTTGGGGAAACCGTGTAGATTTTCCTAGGGGTGGATTGTTTTGGTGTCCAATGGTAAGGAACATGGGTTTCATAGGGTTTGGTAAACTATGCATCAACTTTGTAGTTAATTTCTGGAATGGGATAGTGACATTTAACATGGTTGGTGAATGGTTTGGAGACCATGAGGCCAAACTATATGGGGAATCCATTTTGCTATAATGAGGGCTCCATGATCAGCACATAGTTTTTAAAACCATGTGGCCAAACTATATGAGGCATCCATTTTGGTACAGTGAGGGCTACATGATCAGCACACATTTTTTCAAACCATTTGGCCAAACCATGCATGTTTCTAGGTTATTAAAAAGTTTGAATTCCCTAATCTACCCTCCCCTCTTTTTATCCCAAATTGATCCCCCACCTCCCTACTTATTTTTGGTGCATGAATGGGTCCCAAAACCCCCTCTCCTTGGATACTCCTCCCCCATGGATACTTCTCCAAAGTTCCAAGGTGTGTTTCTTTGGTTTTTTGGATAATTTTCTCCACTTATTATTTTCTTCCTTGGATTTATAGAGTTTTCTTGGTGGGGTTGTCTCTTGGATGAACACTAATTGATAGGGTTGATGCATGGTTCTATTTCATTGATGTCAGGGTGTTCATATTGTCTCTTAGTGTGTATTCTTCCTCCTACTAGAGTTTCATCACATGCACACTCCATTGAGGTAGGTGTTTCAATTATTTTCCTTTTGTATTCAATATATTGATTATTGTGGAATTTTATATAGTATAAAAATGTGTTTCTTATTCTATTTGTATGATTAATTCACTTGGTATGGTGTTTTCATGTTGGTAAAAAAAATTGGGAGTGGTTTAAAATGGGGTTTCCTTAAATATGTTAAATAGTTGTGCACATAAAATGTCTGTTAAAATGTTAATTAAGTATTAAAGATAAATTTATCACTTGTTTATTATGTTTTGATAGCTTGGGTGAAATTATAAAATAGTCTTGATGTGTTGTTTGGGTGCCTCCTTATCATATAGTGGTTCATGGTAAAATATTTTGGAAAGATTATTTGGGTTTTAGATTTCTTATTCTTAATGATAGAATTGTGTGACTTGTTGTGTTGGTTTAAAAGAAAGCGGGGTTTCTTAAAAATTGTTTTTATATGATTTCATGGACACTCCAAGTGTTTCATTGGATGTATACACATATATCATGCATGAAGAGCATACATGGATGGGAATTAAAATGAATATGGCACTTTAAAACAATGTTTTCCATGAACCTCAGTCTCTTAAATGGTTTCTTGATTTATAAATGGTGTTTTGGTATGTTATGTGTTTTTGAAAATGGTTTTGAATGTACTCTTTAAAACTTTTGCCTTTTGGTATTTTAGAACATTTTTGGTTTATAAATGCTTTGAATGACTATTTTTAAACATGAAGAGAGTTTTTTATTTTCGTTTTTTCATTGAAATAGTTTTGGAATTTGAAATGATTTGGAAGTGGAATTGTAAATGTATTTCGATTGGAAGTGTTAAAGTCATGTTTGGCATTGTGAACATGAAGGTGGTGTTTTATGATGTTTTGGAAATGGTTAGGAAAACAAATTTGTAATGTGTTGGAATTGGAAATTTTGAAGGCTCTATTTTAACTTTATAATGTTTTTTTAAATGAATTCTAGTTATGGAGGAACAAATTCCAAATTTGCATCCTAGTATGTTTTGAGAAAATGGTTTGAAAGATCTTGTGATGTGACGACCCAATTGGAACTTATGTATAGATTATTGAGGAATGGTCACACCTATAGAGGATTTCCCAATGTGTGTTATCATGTGGGTGGTTTCAATGTTAGGGGTAGGTAGGTGTGGTGGTGGTAGGTAAGGTGAGTCACGTGTGCGAGGGCCTCCTACTTACATAGTGTTTTATTATCATGGGTTTAATGGGAATATTTTAGAGGGTCTAGTGATGGTTACTTTTTAACCCTGATTATATGATTTAGAACCCCCTATAATTTATTGGGATATGTGGGACGTGCCACTATATTGCAAAGTTCAGAGTGTCCAGTTGGTTATTGACTATAGAGCTACACCATATGTCGATAAGTGAGTCTGATTCGATTACATTTGGGGATCACTCTTGGGATGTTTAGAAAATTCCCATGGTTTAGTATTTGTATGTTTTTATTTTTATTATATATCACATGGTTTCTTATTTACATTGATTTTTTACATTTAGTATATCTTGTTATTGCTTTGGTTGGACTTGGGTTTTGGTTTTGGTTTTAAAATGGAAATTTATTTTCAAAATGGAAATGTGGTGTGCATTGTTTTGAAAAAAGAGAAATATTCATCTATTTATCAAAATGATAAAAAACTATATATATATATATATATGTATGTATGTATGTATTTAAAACTAGTGTTTGTGGACTATTTTGAGAAAGTAAAGGTATCATCTATATGGAAGTTTCCTACTGAGATATTCAGGTCACACCCTAGTTATTTCATTCGGTGTCGGTAGACCCAAGCTATTTTGAAGGATTTAGTTTCTAGTTCAAGTTTGCTTTGTAGAATATTGGTAGGTGGATGGTGGTTACCATGATGTAACATAAATATCACATTGGTAGCGGTCTGGTTTTGTTTTTTTATTTAATCTTTGATCTATTGTATTTGTATCTGGATATGTTGGTATATTTATCGAGATTTTGTTATTGTTAGTTATTCTTCTTGTATATTTTATTTATTTTATCCTGGTTATTTATTGAGATAAATCATTTCTTCTAGATTATCTTTGATTCCCTACATGGTTTATAGCTTGTGGGGATCGTTAATTCCCTACATGCCATGTCTCAGACCAGGTGGAATGTCGGGTTGGATTAAATCTCGACTTGGTTCATAGAAAAATGGTATCATAGGAGGCCCTTTGTTGTATGGGATGTCTGGTAATTGGATATTTAGACTGTTAGGAATATCTAGCAGTACTATAGCGCATTGTAGCAGTGGTGGAACTGTAGCAACGGCGGGCACTGTAGCGGCGGCAGGTCACTGTAGCGGCAGTAGAATATTGTAGCAGTGTCGGGTACTGTGCAGTACTGTAGCAGTTCGGGTACTGTAGCAGTACTATTCACATAATGGGCTTTGGGCTACAAAATTGGGCCTACAGGTCATGTAATGGTCTAAATGCCCACTGGGCCTTCGGGCTATGTAATGGGTCTCCCTCTACCCAGTTAAAGAGGTATTTCCTTTGATTTAATAATAAATGAGGCTTCGGACCCAACCTTTAAAAAAACCTTGATTTTCCAAGGGTAGTACAAGCTTGGAGTCATTTGTCTTTGTTTTGGATGAGGAATGAAAATGGAGAGGAGTCATTGTAATGTTGTGATCTCACATGGAGTAGTGACCCATGTTGAGTCCAAGTGTATGGTTTAAGGTCCTCCAAGTTCTTGATCCTTACTTGGTTCATGGATCACTAACCATGTTTCCAAGTTCGGTATTGATACTAGTTCCACAATCCGGTAGTTTGTCTTGAGTTATGTTTTGTTTCAGTCTTGGTTGATGTGAGTATGATTTTAAAATGAATGTTTTTTTATGAAATGGAAATGATTTATTTCATGTGGTTTTGAAATCTGCAAAAATGGGTTCTAAAAGAATTTTTTTTCTAAAAATAATTTTTAAATTTCATGGGTTTTGACAATGAAATGGTAATTGTGCCCCTTTGTATTCCTTATGGATGTTCACATATTTGCAGGTATGTATGGAAAGTAAAAATTTTCATGTGTTCCTGGATGATGTAATTTGAGGTGGGATGGACCCATATGTGATATTTTATAGGATTACATGGGTGATTGTTTGAAATTTAGGGTCGATTTGTTTTTCTTTAAATGGATTTGAATGAGAAAAAATGATTTCAAGAATTGGTCTTTCATTGAGAAGTGGTTTTTGTGTGTGAAAAGTGGTTCTTGGATTTACAAATTAGCATAGGAAAAAGTTATTTTTAAAATTTAAATGGAAAGGTTTGTTTTTTAAAATAGATTTTTTTGTTATGCTTGTAATTTTTTGGTTTGTGAGCTAGTGGTTTTTGGCTTGAGTTGTTATTTCAAAAAAAAAATGGGTTGATGTTGATGTTGGTTATTTGTTTCTTATGTTGATAAAAATATGATGCCCAAAAAGGTCACCAAAGTTATTAGTGTGTTGCATTCTATTTATGGTTTCTCTCAATTGTTTCATGTCCTTCACGGTCATCGAGGTCTGTCAGAGGGCATAGAATGGATTGAGGAAAGAGAGTGTGTCTTCAAGATTTTATGAACTCCCAAATCTTTTTGAGTTCACGTTGTCCTAGGTTTGTTCAAGGGTTTAGCATTCGATCAGTGGAAGATGTTTTCTTCATCATATATGTAAGTTGGGATGATGTGGTAATAGTTTATTTTTGTATTCATCCACTGGTTTATACCTTGGGAGGTGAAGATAATGAATGTAGAAAAATATCATGAGTGTTCAGAGGGGCCAATGGATAGTGGAGGCCTATGTTGACCATTTCAAGGAGCTGGTTCCTTTATCCTTAAACATATTTTCATAGGATCAGTTGAAGTATTCTATTTTCATTGTGGTTCATTATCTATAGATCAAGTATTGTGCTCTCTACCCCAAGGATATTTGTCTTGAGAAGTTAGTGGATGAGGAGTTTTTAGCTGAGTTAGTTCTTAGAATGCAATTAGTGGTGGTTGGCTCTTGTGATGGCTCCCCATCTAGTGAGAGGTGTGAGATAGGGGAACCCATTTCTTAAAATAATATTTCATTAGTTTAGGAATCTAATTCGTTAGACTACCCACTTTGGTTCTTCTAGTGTGTCCATTTTGGGCATTCGAAGACATCATGTTGTAATCCTCTAAAGACATGTCATCATTATGGCCATTTGGTTCATCTAGAGAAGTTTTGTAGGAAGAATTTCTTGACAAAGAAGTCTTGATCGGAGGATGTCAGTGCCTAATTATGGGGTAGCTAATACTTCAAACATTAGTTCTCCATTCATAGGACTAGTATTGAATCTTTTCACATATTCATGAGATCGTTGGGGGTGTAGGGAACCTTGTCCATGTGGCTGTCTCTGGGGTTAGGGTGGAGATAGTTTAAATTTCTTATCATAGTTTCTCATTTGTTTTAATTTACTTATAAGGGACTCTATGGTCTTGTTTTCTTGTAACACCTATTTGTTTCCTTGGATATTGATGTTTAAAAATATTAGCCTTTTTTAAAATTGTTTTTTTTAATTTTTATTGTTTGGGGATGTTTGTGGTTGATGAATCATTGAATGTAGCTTGTGTTTGGGTTTATTTTTTAAAATAGGTTCCTGTAATGGATTTCCCATTGGGTTGGGGGTCTGGTTTCATTTGGGAATTCCCAATCCCAATTAAAATGGTAGTTTCACTTAGTTTGTGTGGATAAGTTTTTGTTAGTTTCCTCATTTGTGTGATGGTGTTTCTGTTTCGATGCCATCGTGTATAGAGTTTAAATTTTGGGCTGTCAGTTAGGTTATTATGGTGGGGAGAACCATTTCATGTTCTCCCATTGTTCTTCGTACTATGGTTTCCCTATGTAATTGTTTGGGTTTCACTTGTGGAGTAAAAGTTCACCCTGAAGTTCTCAGTTTTGTTCTTTTTTTTATTTGGGAGAGAGTTTTGTTTATCATTCTATAGGGTGACTTTCTGGGGGAAGAAAGTGTTTGTGGTGTGGATAATTGTCACACCCGGACCTCTAATTTTTTTTATTACATTATTTTATTGGATTTGGATCATTTCGATTGGGGTTTGGGTGAGCCCCAATTAAAATTTTTGAATTTTGGAAGTCTCAGGGTGATTTTTTGGCTTGTCCATGGTTAATTCACATTTTAGAGAAACCATGTGTATTTTTCTAGGTAACCATGAAACATGTTTTTTCATCTAGGGGTAAGGCACATGGTTAGAAAATGGTTTGGTAAACCGTGCATCAATCTTGTGTTTCAATTATGGAATGGGGAATTTGAACATAACATTGTTAGCACCTGGTTTGTAAACCATGCATCCAAACCGTGTGGGGTGTCCCTTTTGGGATAGTGAGGGGCGCATGGTTATTGAACTTTTTAGCAAACCATGCATCCACATTGTACGCATTGTCTAGGTCATTAAAAAATTGGAATTCCCTAATATACTCTCACCCCTTTTATCCCAAATCTAGCCCATCCATGCTGTATGTTTTTGGTGCATGAAGGGGTCCTAAACCGCCTCTCCTCGACTCCTCCTCCCTCATGGATGATTCTTCAAACTTACAAGGTGAGTTTCTTATTTTTTTTGGTCAATTTTATCTTATTCTCCTTATCCATTGATTTATAGATTTCTCTTGGTGAGGGCTCTCTCTTGGCTAAAACTAAATGGCTAGAGTTGATGTGTGGTTCGATTTCATTGATATTAGGGTTTTAGGATCATATATTGGGGTGTATTTTTCATCCTCCCAATGTTTAATCATATCTATGATTTCTTGAGGTAGGTGTTTCCATTATTTTCCATTTCAATTCATTCCATTTATTCTTGTGGATTTTTAAATAGCATGAATATGTGTTTTACATGATTCTAGTATGATTACATCACTTGGTATGGTGTTTTCATGTATGTAAATATTGGTGGGAGTGGTTTAAAATTGGGTTTCTTTAAATATGGTATATATTAATGCACATAAAGTTTTTTTAAAATTTCTAATTATTTTTTAAAGTGAATTTAATCACTTGTGGTCTTATTTGGTTTTGATTATGTTTTGATTTCCTGGGTAAAATTATAAATTGGGCTTAATGTGTTTTTTGGGGGCCTCTATATGGTATAGTGGTTTGTGTTAAAATATTTTAGGAAATATTCTCTAGGTTTCAGAGTGCTTATTGTTAACATTTTAATTGTGGGAATTTTGTTGGTTTAAAGAAAACTAGTGTTTCTTAAAAATTGTTTTTAGATGAATCCATTAACACTCCAAGTGTTTCATTGGATGTTGAAACATCCATGGGTTCATAGAGTGCACACATAGATGGAAATTCAAGGGAATAAGGAACTTTAAAATAATTCCTTCCCTGGTGTTTTGTCTCTTGAATGGTTTCTTGATTTCTAAATGATGTGTTGGTACGTTATGTGGTTTTGAAAATGGTTTTGAATGTGATATTTAAAACTTGACCCATTTGGTATTTTAGAACATGGTAGGTTTCTAAATGTTTTGAAGGCATTTTTGGAAACTTGTAGAGAGTTTTATATTTTCATTTTCTCTTTTAAATAGTATTGGAATTAGAAATGGTTTGTAATTGGTTTTGTAAATGTATTTGGATTTGAAAATTTAAAGGCTTGATTGACATTGTGAACATGAAAGTGGTGTTTTATGTTGTTTTGGAAATGTTTAGGAAACATTTTTTTAATGTGTTGTAATTGAAAATGTTGAATTCCTAGTTTACACTTTATAATGTTTTGAAAATGAATTTTGGTTTTGGAGGTACAAATTCCAGATTGGCATTCGGTTATGTTTAGAGAAAATGGTTTGAATGATCAGGTGATGTCACAACATATCTAGACCTTTTGAATGGCTTGTTGTGGAATGGGGAAACTTATGGAAGATTTCCCAATGTGGGTTATCACGTGGTTGGTGTCAATGTTTGGGGTAGGCAAGTGTGGTGGAGGTAGGTAAGGTGAGTCATTCGTTAAAGGGTGTCCTATATACATAGTTTACTATTACTATGGGTTTTCTCAGAATATTTTAGATGGAAATGTTATGGTTTGTTGATTAACATTATTAGATGGGTTGGAACCCCCAAGAATTTATAGGTATATGTGGGATGTGCCAACGTATTGGATAGTTTAGAGTAGCTAGTTGTTTATTGACTATGGAGCTGCACCATATACCGACAGGTGAGTATCTCTATCAAAAATGACACTCCTCAGAACACTGTACAGTTGAACTACCTATCACATGTAAAGACTCCCCAAATCATCAATTGTGAAGGTCACACTGATAGGTAAAAATTGGGATACCTTCATAAATTGATCAACAATCACCCATAGACCATCATTATTATGGGTTTTCCTGGGTAATCTTGCCACAAAATCTATAGTGACATCATCCCATTTCCACTCAAGAAATATAAAAGGATGTGATATCCTAGTTAGCATCTGATGCTCGACTTTCATCAGCTAATAAGTTAAACATCTCACCATAAGGCCTTCTACCTCATTTTTTATTTCTGACCACTAGTACTATCTACAGAGATCATGATACTTATTTATCAAACCAAGATGTATCACCCATCTAGGACTATGAAACTCTCTCATTAGCTCCTCATGCAAGCCCGTGAGAATCCATACTCAGCCATGAAAAATAAGGGAATTTTCACTACCAATAGACTATCCTAATGGTTTCTCCCCACCATATAAGCTATCTCTTAGAACGAATCCCTCAAGATTAGATAACTTCCTAGTCTTGATCTAGTCCAAAAACATGGGTATGAAAATTGTCGAAGTCAGAGATAGTCATCCCTAAGACTCCCAAACACCTAGATGCATGTATGTAAAGAGGGAAATTACTAAACACTCATATAAATATTCCTATACTACATCTATCCATGTATTTTAACTCAAAGAATTGACAAAAACATTTACCTTTCTTGTTGTATATTCTAAATCAATGTCTAAAAACTATAGACACTCAACCCACCTCCTCTACTGAAGGTTCATGTTATTCTATGAAAATATGTACCTGAGGCTCTTGGGGTCTTTGTATACCATAGACCTCTCACCCATGAGACAATTAATCCAGCATATGAGGGAATATACCACTACTGTGAACTTTAAATCATTAGTAGGTTAATTCCTCTCATGTGGTCTCAGATTTCTGGAGCCATAAGAAACCACTTGATCCTCCTGCATCAGAACTACTCTAAGTCCAACTCCAGATGCATCACAATACATGTTGTATAATTTACCAGAAACGATAAAGTGAGAATAGGTGCTAAGGTCAGACTTCTATTCATCTCATGAAATGATCTCTCACAAGCATCTGACCAAACAAACTTCACTCCCTTTTTGGTCAACCCTGACATTGGTGCTTCTAAACGGGAGATGTCCTAGATAAATCATCGAAAATAACCCGCTAAACCCAGAAATATTAGAATCTAAAATACATTCTTGGGATGATCCCAGGATTCCAAGGATGAAAATTTCTTTGGGTCCAATGACACTCCTGACATTGAGATGATATGTCCTAATAGGATTAATTTATCATTCCAGATACAAAATTTGGTTAGCTTGGCATAAATTCAATGCTCTCTCAATGTACATAGGACAATGTTAAGATGTTGGACATGATCATATGCTAAATGGTAATACACTAAGATTTCATTGATAAAAAAACACCAAAATTGTCAATTTTATGATGAAAGATCATATTCATCGCATCCATTAATACCATCGGGGAATTAGATAAACCAAAATACATCACTATGAACTCATACGATCCATAAATGCTTCTAAAAGCAGTCTGAGGTATGTTTGTTGGTCTCAACCTCAACCGATGGTGTCCTGATATCAAATCAATCTTGGAAGATATATTATCACCTATCACCTGACCAAATATATCATCTATTCATGGATTAGGATACCGGTTCTTGACCATCATTTGGTTCAATATTTAACAATCCACACATATGAACAATGACCCATAAGCCTTCTTGGAGAAGAGAACTGAATAAATATAAGGAGATGTACTAGGTTTTATGAAATATTTATATTTTAGATCTTCCAACTGAAATTTCAACTCCCTATGATCTACTGGTTCCATTCTTTAAGGCAGGATAAAAACTATCTCTGTTCCCAACACCAACTTGATTGTAAACTCGATCTATCACTCAAGTGGTAAGATATAGAACTCTTCAGGAAATATATACTGAAAATGTTGTACCACTAGAGGAAAATAATCCTGATTCATTCCACTATAATCTATAGAAATTTTGTCTATCTAATCAATGATACAATCTAATCTGAATAGAATTGGTCCTACATGACCAGCCTGAAGATCCCACTCAACTTGGTGAGAATAGTTTCCTCCTTTCAGAGATAAAAAGGTAACTCTCTTATGGTAATAGTAGATATGAGCCTGATAGATAACTAATCAATCCATACTAAGAATTACATTTTAACCTATCATTTACAACATAAATGGTTCTCAAAAGGAATGGTAACCACAAATCTCTAGAGAACATGATTTTCAATGTTTGATATCCTTTGACAGCACTCCCAATAGTGAGATGATGGTCAAAACACCTCCAATATTTCCACATACAAGACAAAAAAAAATATAATATAAAAAGTAATTTGATTATCCTATATCAAAAAAAACACAATAAATGGTATATGATACAAGAATCATACCTCTGACAGTAGGTGGTCATGCATCCATAGTAGCTAGAGTAGTCTGCATAACATATAGCTGACCAACCCCTATTCCCTAGTCTCAAACCTAACTCCCCTGAGATATACCCTTTTCCTGGTACTACCATTCCTACATGGGGGTACCACATCCCCTGCCTCAACTAGAACACCCAGTGGAACTCTAGTTACCTACCTTCTAAGAAGTAGTTAAGTCCTTCCAAGACTCTGATGCTTGTCTTATTTCCTTGGCACTTCTCTACTGCTACATGTCCTTGAAAAACCTTGGTAGGTGGCCCATACTACTAAAAGTATGATACTATAAAGTGGGGTATATACACTAAGTCCATTTTTTCCCATATTACTATACTAATAGCATTGAAAATTGAATATGATCATGAGATGGATGCCCACAACCCTAAATTCTCTAACCACTACTTCCTTGGAGAAAAATACTATAAGGATGATTCTTTCCACTAAAATGAGTTCATAGTTTTTCCTGCTAAAATAGCCTAGATGTTGCTCAGGGCCTCTCTCATATTCCCTTTTGTGATGCGTGCATGATTGATCACATGTGAAGACTACTCAAATGGAACATGTTCACCTGAAACCTGATCTCATAGTAAATAAAAGCCGAAAACATATCACCCTAGAGATCTCATTTGTTGGAAAAGATGATGCAAAGCACTGTACGTTAATGAAGAACTCAACATAGTCCAAAACTAACATTCTCTCACATGTTAGGTGCATGAACTCATGATACTTCTCATCCCTCAAAGTCTCGAGATAGAAATGTCTCGGAAAGTTCATCTCAAATTCCCACCGCCTGCTCCAAAATGTCCCACCAATGCTTGGATGGTCTATAAAGAATATATGTATCATTATTTAACCTCATATCTATGGGTTTATCAAGATTTTTAAAGATCCTACAGACTGACTCAATCTAGAACTCTACTACCAATGGGCCGCCCTTCCTAGTGAACATAGGCATATGCTGCTGGTCAAACTCTCTTGTTAGCTCAGAAATTGAATGAACGGTATAAAAATATCTCTTTCTATATATCACATGACCCTCATGAAGCATTCATGAAGATGAGCATTCATATGATCCTCAGGAGCTATAGGAAACTACAGTTCATCTATGTTAGGAGCGTGCTGATTACCACTCTCCTATCACTCTACTTGAAGATAATGAGATGTAATTTTTTCTAAAAGACAAATATACTCCTTATAACACTAGTTATAAAAATAGGGCCAAACTAAAAGGGTGATAAAAATAGAGATACACTGACTCCTAGTCTCTCTAAAAAAGTCTTATAAGTGTTTTATTGTGACATAATGGTCTATTTATTTCATTTCTTAGATATAACAAGTATATAATATCACTTTTCAACAAGAAAGTATATATCACATGCAGTAAATATGTCCCTATCAGGACAATGAAATTCAATTTATATCCCTACATACCTATCATAATGTATGAATACTCATAATATTCCAAACTATTCCATGAGTATAAATTTCAATAAACAATAACATCATGAAATAATAACCTCACACAACATGTGACTAACTTAGGGTGAAATAATATCAACTGTAGTAAGAAAATAGTATAGACAACAATCCACCCCTGGGAACCCATATTTTCCCCATACATGGTTCAGTTACTCCCATGCATGATATCATTACCAAGTCTTAACACATCCTAGTATCCTTTATACATTTCCCAAATAGTAAATAAATAGAAAATAATCCTTGTACTCTCTAATACCACTTTTTAATGTCCCCCGACCTGTCTCTCTCTCTCTCATGTGACTGAAACAGGATTGTTACAAGACCTCAAGAACACCTCCCCATATTCTGGAGGATTTTGACTAGAATCAAGGGATGTGATATGTATAGTGAGGAGACTATACCCATGGAATATAGATACAACACAATTAAACATAAAAAATATAAATATATAAATATCATAGTGTGGAAATAATGGAAACAATAAAATAAAGTGGAAAACCCAACTAAATAATCCAATAAATAATAAAGAAATAATGTATTGTTGTTTTGTAATGTAACTAAATGTCATCCCATAAGTAATACAAATACATACTAGAAGACTCAAAAGTCCTCGGTCCTGAACCCCATGTCAGGCTCATCTCCAAACTTCAGCCTATCCGGAAAACCACAATCAACAACAAGGTCCCTTTCCCTTGTCTAATACTACATCCATGTAGTATTCTTGGGTACCAAATGACATAACAAATAGGTTGTGAGTATAAATTAGTATGTTGAAACGGCCATGTCTAAACATAACCAGTCTAATAACAAGTGCATGAAATAATGAAATAAATAAGTGTATTAATTAATTGAACAATTAAATCAATTCTATAATAATATGCTTCGACACCATTCCAAAATGTCTCTGAGCATGTCTCACAACCATGCCAACCATAACCATATAAAAATGGTAAAACATTACCTATAACAGTGCCATGTAAGAATTTCTCTAATAATGTCTCACAATCCTGACAACCATAACCTTATAACAAGGTATAAATCACATAAATATAGTTCAAACCACACAATATAAGAATTATATAATTTAATAAGGACTGATCTTGGTATATAATCATTTAAACATGTACCAAGGTTAGACCTGGTAGATAAGCATTATAGTATGTGTCACTGGGCATAACCCACTGTATAAGAATTTCAGCATGTCTCAGGGCATAACCTAGTATATAAGCATTTCAGCATGTCCTAAGGAATATATAGGTGTGTAATCATTTCAGCATGTGAACTGGGCCAATTCCCTATATAATTATTATAGTATATAAATCACAACACATTTCATATAAATAAGGATTTCTCAATATCACAACATATGGATCAATGGTTAATTATGAAAATTAACATTTATCATTCAATTGTAAATTTAATTTATCATTTTTTTCATAAACCAATAACATTTCAATCACTTCAATAATCAGGCCATGGAAATTTTAATCTATATCAAACAAACCCTTAAACCCATGTCATGCTAAGCATAATTGAATCCATTAAAAATTCATTTATAAAAAGGTTTCACTTCCCTAAACAGTACCCATAAGCCATGTCAAAACCATTTGGATCCAAATGGATTCCACAGAATAATCCAATTAAATAATTAATTAATTTAGGCACCCACTATGTTGGTGCAATTGCAGTATTGCACATACTTGACAATTATCAAACGATAAGGTTAATGTTTAGAACCCCTACCTTTAACTGATGATCAAAAAATGCTTCTAATGGAAAACTCCCATGTTGAAGAAGGTGTGGATGATTAAAAGAAGGTTTCTCAATAAAATCTGATCAAGATCAAAACAATAAACAATCAAGTTAAATTTATTACACTGCAATAGTTGGAGAAAAAGGGAGAGAAGGAAAAACTAAAGTAAAACCACTTACCAGGGATCAGATGCATGATCAGGATGTCTGAAATCAATAGAGGCACTCCAAAATTTCC
This sequence comes from Viscum album, assembly GCA_963277665.1. NCBI lineage: Eukaryota > Viridiplantae > Streptophyta > Magnoliopsida > Santalales > Viscaceae > Viscum > Viscum album. Next base: position 326,183,847 of record OY728132.1, read on the forward strand.
TAGAAGCTTCCTTAGGGTTGATAGGAGGAAGATGGTTATGATGGAATGAGATCAATATCATGAACAACACATTTTAAAATTATTCTTGGGAAATTACATGGTGTATAATTCAATTACACATTTTGTATTTCTTTTTAGATGGATATGCTCAAAAACGCATCGCCTCAGGTGATTTTCAAAACCTCCTGAACATTACATGACATGTAATGCCTTCACAACATGTATTCATTTCATGTCATGAACCAGGATCATGAATTTTTCCTGGAAATTGTTACACATCATGTAACATCATTTCACAATGTGTAATTTTTCTATAAACAACCTTCATCTTGTTTCTCATGGAAGAACCCAAACCACCTCTGAATCCATATAAATAGAGAAAAAACCTCATAAACCCATTTAACACATTTTTACCCATTATCCATTAATTAAAACAAACATATGTCCCTAAAATTTAGGTCATTTTCTTGAACAAGGCTCTCCATCTCCGAACAAGACATGGCCACCAAGGCTGAGATGAAAAACTAAAAGAGGGACATACTGGAAAAAATATGGGATCATACACTGGTGAAGGATAGTGGTGAAACTTAAATTTAGTCGATGGAGGAGACTCCAACACTTATTTAGTGTGTGGGAGAGGCATATTTGGGAGATATTGACTGTGAGGTTTTTCATGACCATATATCCTCAAAAGATACACCAAATGGATTTTTAAGAGGGAAGGACCACAACCTTTTTCAATAAAGGATGGTAGTTCTAGTCACATTTCATGAGGAAGATTTGTGGTACTTTCATACATACCACTTAGTTTTACATTTAGGAATGAAAAATATATACAAGGACCTTTAGTGGTAGTTTTAGTGAGCTTGCATGATGTGGAGTGTTGCCGAGTTTATCTCTTGATGCCTCACATGTCAATAGGTAAAGCTTGAATTTCAGATTCTAGTAGGTTTGAATCAACCTATTGAGACCCTAGAATGGAAGTGGGATGTCATATAGATAGATTTTATGTCGGGTCTTCCAAATATATAATGATTCCACAATTCTATCTAGGTGATTGTTGACCAACCCACCAAGTCAACGCACTTTCTTTCCATTAGGGAGTAGGGTTCAGTTAAGATTTTGGGGCAGTTGTATGTGTGGGAGATCATCCATCTTCATGGGGTACCCATGAAAAACATGTCTGAACATGTTTATTGATTCACATCATGTCTTTATAGAGGCTTGTAGGAGTACTTCATGACCATTAGTACAATGATTCACTCCTAGATAAATGTCCAAACCAAGTATACTATCTAGGTTTTTGAGGATATGTTGAGAGGCAATGTGTTGGACTCTGTCAGGAATTGGGAAGATCAGTTACCAGTGTTATAATTTTATAATAATAAAAAATATAACTTTACTATTGGTATGGAACATTTTGAGGCTTTTTACAAGAGACCTTGTAGGTCACCATTATGTTGTAATGAGTTTAGAGAGACATCTCCTATTGGGACGATGTTTCTGGATTATATGATAGAGAAAGTTTAGGTGATATGTGAGTAAATGAGAATATACTAAAGTTCATAGAGATCATATGTAGATCACAATAAAAGGCCTATTTAGTATGATATGGGAAGCCATATTTTCTGAATATTCATCACACAATAAGGATTGTGGATAATTGGACGGGAAAAAAGCTATCTCTGAGGTTTATTGGGTTGTTCGAGACCATGTGGTGAGTTCGAGAGGTTTCTTACCACATGGCCTAGCCCATATAGATGTATCAACTTCATAATTTCTTCTATGTTTCACAACCAAGGCGATACGTGCATGACCTGTCCCACATAATCTAATGGGCTGATCTATACATTGAGGATGAATCAACCTTCTCAGAGTTCCTAGTGGTAATCAAGGACCAATAGAAGAGGATCCTTTTATGGATCTACTATCCCATTGGTTTGAGTGTTTTGTAGGTATGGTAGCATGTAGGAGAGCTCATGGGAGCGTGAGATCCAAATGCAGTCTCAGTACCCTCACCTTTTTGTATAGATAGTTTTTTTCAGGGTGAAAAATAATTGAAGTAGGGGAGAATGTAACAAATTTAGTTTTTTTGGTTCATTCCTTTTAATATTTATTTATATATATATATGGATTTTTCCTTATATTCAAAGTTTTATTTGGGTGTCCCATGACCTTGAAATTAATATATTAAACATATTAACATATATTAAATAACATACATGCATGTTTTTAGATTAATTGGGTTTCCCATTGATCAGGACCTCAAATGGGAAATCCAAGTCCATAATTTTTTTTGGAATGTGGGATTTACCCTAGTAAGGATAGAAAGTTGGTTGGCATCAGATGTTTGGATGGTGGAGACTATTTCTGGGTGTGTTAAGTGATTAATTAATTAATTTAATCAATTAACTAAAATAAATTGAAAACCTAATCATCCTATTTATAATCCTCATTGTGAAAATTCCCCATTAATATCCACATAACCCCAAGAGATTAGAGAATATGGGGAGAGACATTGATGAATGATGATGGATCGTGGAGAAATGATTGTTTTGCAAAGTAATTATCTTCATCGGTGAAGTTTCTTGGATCTTGCTAACAAAAATGGCATGAAACCATTATTCATCAACAATTGATCCAAAATTGAGGTAGGACACAGTATTTCATGCATTTCTGCCATATTTTATTCAATTGATGTGCATGGATTATATATCTTCTTATTCAACATGGTTTATGTTCTTTGAATGAGCATTGTTCTATTTGGTATTTTTGGAACCCAATTTGTTTATCCTTGTTTTGCATGTGATTCACCCCATTTTGTTTCCACAATACATGGATTTTTTCACAGATCTCATCCACCAATGATGATCTTACTTCATTCTTATTATTTCCCAACACTATTATTTTTGTTCTACATTATTGTCCCATGGGGATGTGGTTCGACACTATCAGGATAGATTCGAGAGTGATCGAACACCCAAATTCATGGAAGATGCATAAATTATTTAGAGATTAGAATATTGAGATTGAATCAAGATGTAAAACATGAAGTGGATTTTGGAGACATAATTTGAAGTCTAAATCATGGGTTTCCATTCATGGGTGAGGCAATATGGTAGTGCATTGTTTCATGGATGATTCAAACATTGTTTGCGTGGTTCGAATCTGGATATCGGTGATGGATTAGGCACATTTAGTCTTAAATCCGATTTCATAGATACAATTTGAGGTAGAAACAATGGAATTATTAGCATGGGTGAGACATGTTAAGTTTTCTTTAGTTTCTAGAATATCCTAACACACACAAAACATAGTCTAGGAACACACACCATGTAATTCCCTTTTTGTGGAAGCTAGGGTTTTGAGTGGAATTAAGTATCACATATTCTTTATGAACTATACATGTCACATGACCCAGTGTAGGTAGATCAACGTGTACCCTAGCGGTACATAGGCATATACATGACCAGGTACACTGGCATGGTCAGATTACACGGGCATAACCATGTACTCAAACATGACCAGTGCACATGAGCATGTCTAGAGTACATGATTTTGACTATAGTAAATGGGCATGGGACAAAGTACATGAGCATGGTACAGAAGAAATGTTAATGATTGGTGAATCCATGAAATTCCATATATACCCTATACACAACATTAACTTTTTCCCAAGGACATCTAGCTTGTGTATCTCCTTTTTAGGAATCAGATTTCGGCAGGCGAGTATCATTTCCTAAGAAGTTTTCCATGTGGAACATGATGGTAGCCTTAATTTTGGAATTAAAGATATGAAAAAAAGGTGTGATAAGTGTGAAAATTCCTTCAGTGATGCTTGGTCAATGATAATTATCAGGTTGGATCACTAGAGAGATACTGATGTTGGTACTCCCCTATCACACCAGGGATTGGGTCCCCCAAAATCATCACATAGGTTGAGTCGTTAATCACTAGTATTATAGATGGGAAAGGTTACTTTATATATTTGGTGGTACTCCCCCATATTAAATATCATATAGTGAATGGTTACTCCGCATAATTTTGTGATCTGTCAGCTATGGAGTATAGTAGCAACAAGTGGCCACCTCCACTCAGATTCTTATGAGGTTTCATGTGGTACTGATCATTAGAGATGGAATATGGGAGTTATAGGCTGACTCATAATTCTTAACTGACAGTGTAGATATAGATCTCCTTTATCTCTCATTTGGGTTTATTTATGATCATATCTATTGGGTTTCTCTTTAACCTCTTACTTTTGGGTTAAGCTGACTGTTTCTATTTCTACTGGTCACTTTTGTATTTATTAGTGTCATACTTAGTAAGTATATACTCACCCCTGCATGAGATTTTCCACATGTGTTGTGTGTTATGCATATGATAGGTAGATTGATGGTGACATCTAAGGATCATAATAGTACTTAGAGGCCCTAAAACTTTTCGATAGTCGACCTTAGAGATTATGTGTTAGGGCCTACAGTTTTAAATTTTACCTATTTTTTTAATTTGGGAATTCATTTTTGGATGGGTGTGTATTTTTTCCATTTATATGATTTGTATTATACTATTGTACAATCATGTATTACCTATATTTCATTTCATTCCTGGTTTAGACTCTATATGTTCCATATTTTATTATATCTCTTCATTATTTCATATATCTTGTTATGTGCATGACTATAGGTACTTTATTATAAGGCCTACCATTTTAGTATTTGTCTTACTCGGTTCTTGCCTCCATCTCTAGAGATATTGGAGGATGGATTGATTTATCACACTCAGCTTAATGCTATCCAGGCGGCCCCCCGGTGGTCTGGGTATTGACATTCATTATCATTTGAATGTTTTTATTGATTCTTTATCCCTATTTCATTTATCTTTATTGTATAACATGAAATGATCATTATTTATCATAATATTTTAGTTTTTTATTATTGATGGGAAGTTAGTTTACCAATGGGTTATGTAGTAATCAAATAAAAGAGTCCTTGTGGATATGGTGACACCTCTTGATGATAACATATAGTGAGATGATCATGATTGTGTGATAGACCACATTGGAGCATGATGGTATATGTTTCATTGATTACAGACAGGTGGGAAGTCACATGAGTTGGGTAATGTTGATAATTATTTAAGGTGTCTGTGTCTTTTGGACAAGATAACACAAAGGTATGGATTTAATTGAGTATGAGTGGGTTATATTTTTGGGTTGGTTGAATTACACTCACGACATACATGCACATACATCCACTTGGTCACCAGTACTCAATGTGTAGAGGTGAGTGAGGAAATATTATTGGGTTGTTTTGAAGAAGATATTCCCTATAGATAATATAAAATATAAGATGGTTTTTCTATATCATAGTATATGATATAATTAGGTGATAATGTACAAAATACATTAAAATTAGGGAATATCATTTTATAATATATATGGATATCACATCACTACTACTTAAGCAAGTCATATTTTATAACTTGGTTACACCCAAAAATTCATTAGGAAACTAAATGATAAACATTATCATTCAAGTGATCCTCCAAAATATGAAATATTGAGAGGTTGAACGATTCATTCATGCGATGAATTATTGAACGACCAAACCTTTACTATTGTGTTTTATAACATATGAGTACATACTGTAAATATTTAGGAATTTCCCAAGGAATACATAAGGAGGGTTATTATATAGAGATGGTTACTTGAACCATTTTCAAGACTTTAGTAATTTCTTCCTAAATATATCCCTACTTATCTCTTTACCTTGAGAGGCATTGGCATGCCATGGGAATATAGGAGGATCCTACCCATTCTATAAGTTATTTAGTTTCAACCCATGGATACACCATGAAGGAGTTAGTCCATTGGATACCTCTAAATATTCTTCATCAACCATATACATTATGATAGATACAATAGTTCTCATCCATGAAAGGTATGCAGTGTTCTTTATTTTTTTAAATGTGGTTTTCGTTTTTAAGCATGATAGATCTTAAGAATGAGGTTTATAATCACTTTTTCTACCTTAATTGAGTATCGTTTGATCCTTAGAAACCCATAAATGGTATAAAATCTATTACATTGTTTTTTTATTCTAAAAATCATGTTTTTATGTAAATAAATCATATATCATATTGAAATTTATATTCCATATTTTTTAAAATAATAGGAATTATATACTCTAATTTGCAATATGATATGTGATGTCATAAGTTATGATGTGATTATGACATATGATATAGGAAATTTTGGGCAGTGAAATGATATAAATACTTTAGTTTTATATATATCATAGCATATAATATATGATATTGTATAGGGAAATATTGCTATCTCATGTGATGAAAATAGAGTATCGCATTATCTTAATGATATGATACATATCATAAGATATAATGCTCTTAACATCGAATGAAAGTATCACAAATAACTACAATATATCCTAAAATATAACAAATAATTAATCCAATTACACATTATTATATTGAAAATATCATATAATATGATAAGCATGGATTTTTTTTAAAAAAATTAATTTATAATTGAATTTTTTAGTTTATAGATTGTTTATAAATCATGGAAAATGAATTTAAATTTTTTTTATAAATTCATTAATTATAAAATTTTTATAACTAATTATTAAATGTTTATAAAAAAATTATTAAATATATATTCATAATATTAATGTTTATATCAAATACCTTTTTCATGTTATATGGAATGACCTGTAATTTGGATATAAAAGGTGTATAAGGAAATGATAAGAGTAATTTATAAAAAATTTATAAATAACAAAATAAGGGAAAAAATATATAAGTTTTTATATCTAAATTATATATTTTTTAAACCAAAATACATAATTTGAGAAATTATTTAAAAAATATCAAAATGAAATTTTTATAACTAATTAGATCAAGGTTATATAATATTAAATGTGTGATAGTTAGATTATGAAAATTTTTTACATAATAGAATTAGAATATAATATATATATATATATATATAATTTATTTAATATTATACATTTAAGTAAAATTCCTTTTAAATTATAATATTATGTTCTCATATTAGAGATAAATAAAATGTGTTTATGTTTATTTAATTATGGAAATTCCATAAAGAATGGATAAATTTATAGAGTGTTTATAATTTATTTTTTTATGAATTGTTAGTAAATTTTTTATTTCATGTTTAATTTATGAATTATACATTTTTTTTTATTTTATTCCCTTGTTTACTATTCATGAATATAATTTTTTTATTATGAATGATTTTATTCTTTAGTTTTAAGTGTTAGACTACTTTAATAAATTTTAATACATGCATCAATGGAGTTACTTGCTAGGTATGATAATTGATTTAGTTATCTTCTACCTTATCTTTTTCTTGTACTAGGTTATGAGCTAAAATTTTAAGATTTATTATACTTTATACATACTACGTGTCAGAACTTTGTTTGAATTGAGTTCTCTCTTGAGTAGAGTATCATTGGGTAAAGAGAATTTGGGTCAAACTACTCATTGGGTGGGAGGCTTATGACTTTTCAAGATAAGTGGGGGTTGGCTATATGTTTCTCCAATATTACTCTTTTAGGGATTATTTATTTCATATAATTATAAGACTTTACATGAAAGGGTTTCATGTACCTTATTCATGGGGTGTAAATGGATATGTGAAAATATATTTTGATTTTAATTTGGGATAGTAACACAAATTATGGGCTGTGAAAAGAGTTAGACACCAATATAGTTTAAACATGTTGATTTTCTAGAAGGGTTAGGATTAAAAACTAAAATTTTAGAAGCATTCATAAATAAATGGAATAAAATTAGATAATAGGGTGAGGTTAAATATATTTTAAAATACTAAGTGTTAGATTCCTTCCAATGTGGACACTTATCAAGACCTCCATCAACCAACCAGGTTGGTCATAACAAAATTGGATGCCCCTCTATTTTATTGTGTAAGATATGCTAGTAATGGGTGACCATAATATGATTGGTTTCCTATTTTTGGCATTTTCATTGGGTTACACTCATAAGAGAGGCCCTAATAGGATTATCTTTACATAGGAATGATTTTGAGTTTAACCATATGATAGATTCAATAATGAGTTGTTCATATAACTATCTAAGAGTAATATATGATATGATTAGCATGATGACCTACCCAAATAGATAAGTGATGAGATAAACACAAAAGATAAATAATTACATAATAAAATATAGATCTTGTCCCACTCATGGGAATGATTATTTTCAAAGGGTTCATCATTTTAATGGGATTTCATATAATATAATTTCTTACTAAAAAATGTAAAACATAATACTCATATGATAAAAGATTTTATTGTCGCTAATTGGTATCATAATCAACCAAATTCACTTTTATATCAATTCTATAGAAGGTGAGTCTTTATGTTATAAAATTATTAGATAATTATAGAAACTTATGAAAAAAATTAAGTTAAAAGATTATATGTGTTATAGTAATTCCTTCTTCAGTAACCAAATGCTGAAACTGTTCAAAACATGGTTACAAATGATTATGAGAAGATTGGGAAGATTCATATGAGGTTTCAAATGAATTAGATTCGTAATTATTTAATGAACTTTAGTCTCCTATCAAATATGACTCGGAGAGACTAGAGGTTTCCTTAAGGCTTGTTCTGGATATGGAATTCACTCTAGAATCATTATTGGAAATTTTATGACAATGTGAGTGAGTTCAAAAAATTATTACCTTATTTTCTCAAATTGTTGAGAATATTTGAACTATTACATATGATATCCAGGTTCTAGTGATTTATTTCCAGTATAAGTCGGTAAAATTCCAACCCAGAATAAGAAAAGTTAGATGGGAAGTATGATAATGTTTTTTCAAGTAGCCATCCAAGGTCGTTAAAATCAAAAGGTAATGTAAGGAAAGAAGGAAAATATTTCATATGATGGAATTTTATAGGATATAATAAGGGTTTTATAAAACTTCATGGTGAGTTCATGTTTGGTATCAATTTAAAATATTCTAGATCTTAATTTTTTAAGGTGTATAATATTAACTGTATGTTTTACATGTGTTATAAATATAAAGAGTTCAAAAATCAAGAAAATAATTAGTAAAAATTTTATTTTACATTATAATGATAAAACAAATATTTTTTGAATCATATAATTTTAATTTAAAGTAATATATAAATATGTGATGTATCTAAGTGAAGTATGTGTATTTTCATATCATTTCTATTATATGATAAGAGAAATCTTTTATTAACAAAGATTTATTATAAAAAAATATGATAATGAATAAAATACACATGGTTTATGTTTTATCATATTCTATAATATAATTTAGAATAATATATGGATAAAAATGGTATATCATGGATAAAATATTTTATCTAGATTTTATAAAAATATGAGGAATTGAGATTCAACCACCTACCAATAGAATATTTTAAATAATAAAATCTTATTTTCAACATATTAATCTAAAAATATATAAATCCATATAATATAATGATACAATAATTTATCTGTTAAATATTCCAATTAAAGAAAATAATTGTTATTTCTCAACATAAATGTTTTATGTATCTTAGAATGATATTCTCAATAGAGTATAAATATTAAGAGGTTTGTGGGAGTATGTTTGGACTTTGGGAAGATTAAGGTTTATGAATAAAATATTATGCCATTAAAAATATAGAGTGTTTGTTAGTTAGTATCCTAAAAAAGATTAGGGTGTGTTAGTGAAGAAATAATGTAAACAATTACATTAGTTCCCAAAAGACATCAAGAAAAAAAATTGATGGAAAAGGTTCTAAGGATGATGAAGATCATAGGATTATAAAGAGTCCAAAATAGATAATGAAAGTTATTAACATCATAAAATTGGATGTTGTGAGGTTAAAAGAGTTTTAATACTTTGTTAAAGGATTTAAATATTAGGAATAATATTCCTAGGTATAACCATTATTCACCCATGTTTCTTCATATATTATACCCACTAATAAGATTAGTGTGAAGGTTTTATCCTACATTCACATTGAGTTGTGGAATTAATTACATATATATGTAGTTAGTTTTATTAAACCCAAAAAGTGCAACAAACATAAGGCTAGTTTAACAATCTATCATATGATATATGATAATATGAGAGCTTATGCATGGTTTTATTAATATTCTTAAAATAGTTTTATAATATAAAATTTCTCATTTTGAAAAAAAAGATAAACTATAATTTATAATTATTTAATGTTTTATGTATATATATACATATTATGATGTGAAATGGTAATTGACAACTCAAAGTATGATTTTGAGTTATCCCTAACTAATATATGTCTTGTTGTATTATGTGTTGTGCTGAAAGTTTACGGTTAATGTGAGTAGGTTTTTTATCAAAATATAATATATGCTCATAAGGAGCAAAATGGGTTTTGTGTAATGTATGACCCACAAAGGGTACTACATGGAGTGTCATACACCATGTATTTGGTATAATATGGGTGTGTGTTTCATATTTTGATTTCCCCATACTCAAGGTTGGTGAGATACCTAGCATGAGAATATTTATATTTTGATACATTTCTTATGAAATTTTTAAGCCTTGGATAATTAAGGGTGGTTGGGTAAGTTGTTGATTTTGTCATTGGTTGGATATTAACCTTTATGGTATTTATCCTCTCATATGAACATTATGAAATTTGCGACCTCAATTGAGATAGATTGAGGAAGTTTATTCTCATAATTATATAAGACAAATGTTTTTCTTATCAATCAGGTGAGGGGCATGTGATGTCCCCCATATATAAAGGTGAAATACATGTGAAGTGTTTATCAACCAGTTTAGACTATACTTGAAGAATAAAGAACATATGAGTAGAAATAAAAGATTGAAATACTATGTGTCTCATGGTTATTCTATGTATTAGAAAAAGAGATCATATAGAAGAAAATGTTTTCATATGATGAAGCTGGTTGACACTGGTATAGAGATAGATACATGTAATTGATGGATATCATACCCGATCCCTTTGTATCTTAAGTATAATTTATTCTTTTATAGAAGTTTCTATTTGATTATATTTATGGATTTGGGAAATCATATTTTTTTTCAATTTTTAAATCTCCCATGGGGTTACACTTTATGTTTGAATAAATGAGGTTTTATTTTGACTCAAAGAGCTACTCTAAAAGAGTTTTAATGTTTATCTAAAAGGATTTCTTTTTATTTTAAAAGTTATAAAATATAATATGATAAAAGGTTTAGTTGATTATAGATTTACAAAAATGTTTTGTAATATATCAAAATATGTTTTAGATATAATTTCACAAGTTGTTTTATATGATAAAATATAAATTAAAATAGAATAAAGTTTATTATGCATTAGTATAAGTGGTATATTCAAGGAGATATTCCCTAAAAATAAGATAAACCATTAGATAGTTTTGGATATATCATAATATGTGATATAAGTAGGTCATAATTTATAACATGCTTTAGAACTTGGTTATATCGTTTTATACAATCTACGAATATCATATTACTACTCCTTGAACAGGTCATATTGTAAGATTTGGTTAATCCCTACAATTCATAAAGTGTTGAATGATAATATTTTTCATTTCAATGATCTTCCACATGGGTAATCATTAATTATTAATTTTTCATAATATTATGCACTAGGAGTTTAAAAAATTCATTCATGTGATGAATTCATGAATAAATGAAGCTTTACTCATGTGTTTTTTAATGCATGAGTAAATGCTGTAGTGATACGAGAATGAATTGAGGGATGTATAAGGAGGGGTATTCCATATATTTGACTTATCAAACCAATTTCAATCCTTATATCATTTATCCTCAAACTTATCCCTCCTCTCTTTTCCTCTAGTGGTACTAAGATATTTAAATAATAAAGGAGGGTCTTTCCCATTTGATGGATGGTTCATTTTCAATTTTTGGATACACCATAGAGTAGGGAGTCCATTAGATTAATCTTAGTGTTCTTTATCAACCATATGAATGAATAAAAATGTAATAATTATCATCAGTAAAAGATACACAATGTTCATTAATTTTTTAAGCATAGTTTCATTTTCAAGAATGGTAGATCTTGAGAATGATGTTTCTAATTAATTTCAATGACTTGAATGAGTGTCTTTTGATCCTTAGAATATCATAATGTCAAACTGTCCTTCTAACCATGTACATGACATTGGTTTCAATTCTTGTGGGTAGAATTTATGTTTTTTGGTAGATATAAGCATCAAATTTGAGCTAGAGTTATGGATCAAAACAACTGGTCTTATATAGGCTGGGGATTTAGCATGATCTTGTTTTGTGATTTGGGTCTGAGTCCATTAAAATTTATTTTTTTATTTTTTAGGCATATGTATCATCCAATGGAACCTCTTATTTTTTTATGATGACTTTTATTTATTTTGGGATTGTAATGGCTCTTTCATATTTGATGCATATCATATAGACTAATTTAGCTTATATTTTGAATCATGGGGCACCCCCTTGACTTCCAATTTTATGTGTACAGGTTTTAGGTATGTTTTTGGTTACAAACCGCCCATGTATTTACCTACAATTTTATTTCTTTATTATTATTATTTTATCTTTTTCTGGAGTTTTAGGATAAAATTGATTGAAATTTTAAAAGTATATAATTTTTTCCCTGTTGTAAAATTCGCTTGAATAGTAATGACATGACATTTAAAACCATATGGATGACCCTTCCATTTCTCTCTAGATGCACATGGTTCAGTACACATAATTTAGGAGAAACTATGTAGGTTAACCTTACATGGGGCCTTCTTAGTTCATTTTTGAATGTGTATAGTTAGTATATAAGGGTAGCACATTATAATGGAGAGACTATGTAGGGTTACCCTTCCATAGTAATTTTTTGGTGTTTAAATTGTTCAAGGCTGAGAAAAAAATTTAGAAACCATGTGAAGGCCTATAGTATTTAATAAAGGGATTTTTCATAGTTGGTGAATAGTTTGGTAAATAATGTGGCCAAACCATGTGGAAAAACCTGCAGCTTTTCCAAAACATAAAAAATTGTAATTTACCCTTAAAAACCTCTTCAAATTTAAACTCTAAGAAAAACTATAATCCTATATTTTACATATACAACCTAAGTCTCTCCTTTACATCATTTATCCGTCCTTTTATGGTGATTTCTTGGCATTTATCCAACTTTTAGGCATGATTTCACAAGGTAATCACCTCTAGATCTCATCTACTACTTATTTATTCTCACATTACTCTTGTTATTAGCTTGGTAAGGTCATGGATAATTAATGAAGTTCTTGTATCAATCTTAATTAGGTTTTTTATTGTGTTAGACTTTAGTTTGGTTATCTTTGGGAAGTTTTCCTCTTCGTGGTGGATTAACACATTTTTTTAAAAAGAAACGATTCAAGGTAGGTTTCCATATGTGTTGAATTTAATTTATGAATTATTTATTATTAGTGCTTTTAAATTATTTTTGTGGTTGTATAATGATAATATCAAATATGAACATGGATTTTCTGAGGAGAAAACTAGCTTTTTTACTCGGTCTCTATTTAATGAAAAACTATTTCCATTTCTAAATGTTATGTTAAAATCTATTTTGTTTAACCATGAACACAGGATATTTTAGAAAATTATCAAATGGAATTTATTAATGAGTTTGATATCTTAAGTGTTGTTTTGGTCTTCAAAGTACTTTTCAAAGGTGTTAATGGATTTTAAGTTGTGCTTGGTTCTTTAAAAAGGGATCTTAGAACATAATTTTTAAATAATATCTTGAGGCTTCGTTAGAATGTTTAAATAAGGGTTTTCTTGATGAAATCTCCCTTAGAATATAACCCTATACTAGTTTGTGTTAAAATAGATAAAAGTGGCCCTAGTATAAGAAATGTTTATTATATTGATGATTTTGTAATTAATGTGATATTTCAAAGAGGGGTTATTTGTGTTGAGGATTTATTATGATTACGATTTAAATTTATGAGAATGTGTATATTTTTATATCATTTTTTTATATGGTGTATCACCCTCATTTTATACTTCATGTGAATCTAATAGTATCTTGTAGAACTTTTGAGAACACATCCTACAGTAGTTTAGGATCATGCACTAACTAGTGACCTTTGTTATAGTGTTCACCTTGATTTAAGAATTGTCCCATTGATTAAACTAAATAGGGAAACACTGAGTATTAGGGAAGTTATATTACATCATAAATGTTGATTCGTATAGAAAATTTGTCAGTATGTTTTAGATTTCCCTTGATCTTCTAGGTTACTACAATCATTAGTACTTGATTATATTGTTTTAGTTATGTTTTCTTTGTCTCTATGATAGTAGTTTGGTTATTGTTTTCATTTTCCATTATCTCGTGGTTGATATTGTTATTATTATTATGATGAATGATTATTTTTGGTATCATAATCCATTTTTTTAAAAGTAAACTGGTGTTTTAATGTTTGGAAATTGGTTTGGAACTCTTTGTGTTGAATGTTTAGAAATGTCACCTATTCCAAATGTTTTAACCTCTATGTTTTAAATAGAACTATTTTGAAGGGAAAAGGGAAATAAAAAGTTATTTATTTTTAAACTAAAATTTAAAAACAAATATTTTTAAACTATATTTCAAACTAGATTGAAATGAATATTTTATTTAAATTCAATGCATGGGGTGTGGTTTCTTTTGTCATAACCGCTCATCTGTGTGCTAATGCCTATATATCATTTAAATTCAAGGATTATATCTTAGAATATGGTATCTCATGTATCATATGTGGTCTGAAGGTTTTATAGTGACTTGTGATGTCACATGGATATTAGGGTTGTGTATTTATTAGTTGTTTTTTGAATTCTAATGTATTTGTATCTATATCGGTCAAGTACGTAATTTTTGTAAAAGATATTCTCTTTAGTTTTTTATAGTTGTTTTGGATTTTTTATTTATTTAATTATTATGTGTATATCTGTTTTTAATATATATTTTATTTTTTTGCACATGGATATCTGATGTACATAGTGGTTATGTATGAATTTAAGGTAGAAGTGACATGTCAAAAATTATTCTTCCCGGAAAAGTCATTCCCATGAGCTTATGTTTGATTCCATGGAACTTTTCTATAGCCTATAGAGATTAATAATAAACATCAAGTATGTAAAAGGACATCTTAGGTTATTATATCATGGTTTTCCTAGATTTGGTATATGAAAAAATGTTATCAATGCGCCTTTTTTTATTTGGGTGTGTCTAGAAGATTGAAGTTAGAACTACCACAACACTGAATGTCTGGGAGGTCAGATTGTTTCAGAAATGCCTATTTGGAAGGATTATTTTTATTATGTTCTACATTTTTCCTTTTCCTCCTAGGTTTCCATGGTCACTGGTACTTGATTATATTATTTTAGTAATATTTACTTTTCCTCTATGATAGAGTTATAGTTATTGTTTTCTATTTCCCTTATCTCATGGTTTATATTTCTATTATTACTAGTAAGATTTCTTCTTGTTGTAATCACATTCCTTTGTTTATTTAAAAATAAAGTAATGTTTTAATGTTTGGAAAATGGCATGAAACTATTTATGATGAATATTTAAAAAGGATAAATCATCCAAATGTTTTAACATATATGTTTTAAATAAAACCATTTTAATGAAAAAAAATGAAAGCATACTGTTATTGGTTTTTAAAATAAAAATGAAAAACCTATGTTTTGAAAATATTATTTAAAACTATATTGAAATGGTTTATTTTTTAAAGGTGATGTATGGGTTGTGGTTTCTTTTGGAATACCTACTGGGATTTGTTATCATGCTTATATATCATATTATTTTTAAGTTTCTATCTTTGAAACTTGTCTCTCATGGAGTAATCATGGTCTTAAGGTTGGATGGTGATTAGATTTGGGTATTTGTTTTAGTTTCGTTTTTTATTATAATTGATTTATATCTATATTTTCCAAGTTTGTAATTATTGTAAAAAATAATGTCTTCAGTTTTGTGTAGTTATTCTGGCTTTTTTATTCTCTTACTTGTTTTGTTTGTTTCTAGTTTTTTTATTTTTTATCAATCTTATGTTATTGTGAATGGATCTATGATGTTGTAAGTAGTCATGTCATACATTTTAGGTGAAAGATTCATGTTACATTTTTTTCTCTAGGGATAAATCATTCACATTAGCTTATGTCCGATGCCCTGGTGCTTATCACTAGTCTAGGGGGACAAGAACTCCCCTCAGGTATTTCATAAACCAGAATGGGTTCCCAAATCAGGGGTGGTGTGGATTTGGTCAATTAAAAATAGTATCTGGGAGTTGTTTTTATACGGGTGGTTTTTAAATTGTATTTAGAACTTTTATAACTTGAGAGGTGGGAGAGATAAGATTCTATCTATATCTTACTCATCCCAAGCCTCGAGTTTCCACGGGATTCTAGGTTGTGTGTCCTGAATTTTTATATTTTATAATTATTTCTAGCTTGTTTTGATTTGTATTGGTGTTTTTTGAGATTATATCAAAGTCATTTGGGTGATTCAAGAATTTTTTTTGTTTGGGAGGTGAAAGTGGAGGAAGAATAAGAGGTTCATGGTTCTCCCACACGATTTAGATAATAGTGTGCATACATGGGAGTGGTTTTATTTATAGTCCAATGGAAGTTTCATGGTTGGTGAACAATTCAGAAAATTGTACACTCAAACCATAAACAAACACTAAACACCTTGACATTTTTTTGTATTCATTTTGATATTATATTCCCTTAGGTTATTATAATTACCTGGACATTATAAGTGATATTTTTTTCATGAATAATGTGTGTTATATTATATAGTATTATATACATATAACACATAGAGAAACTAAAATTACTTTATTTAATTAATGTATATTGTTACATTAGTCATAAACTAATCCTATGAAAATTAAAAACATAAAAATGGGTCAAAAAACAAGAAAAGTGGAATGGAGAAATTTGGATCTTTCCATTCTACTAGAATCTTCACACCCATGAACAACTATACAGAAAAGAAACTGAATATTAGTAAACCAATCGACATCTTAGAAATTGAATATATAGAACCTAGGGAGGAATTGTAGTGAATACTGAATGAAGGAGTTAAGTGGTTTTTATGATATGTAATATGATTGATAGAATATTAATGTGATCGTCAAAATAATAACTTTACCATTGGGAATAATAACCTGACCGTTGGTAATAATGACCTGACCATTAGTATAGTAATTTAACATAAAAATCATAAATTTTAATATGAATAATATTTATCATGAGTAATTTAATAAAATATAAATATTATAACTCTATAAAATAAATATCAAGATTAAAAAATCAAAGAAAATATAAGCACATTTTTTAAAAAACTATATTTTAATATATTTCATTAAAGTCATAATTTTTTATATGAAAAATTAAAATAACCTATGTTAGAATATTATTTTGATAAAATTAATTCCATTTTTTATAATCATAATATCAAAATTCTCAAAGGGTGATTTTTTGGATTTTTTGGAATACTTCATTTTTAGGTGAATTGTAAAAATATAGTTTTATCATTATTAATGTATTTTAAATTACATCATTCATTATGTAATAATGACAGAATCAATTATATAAATTTTTGATCAACCAAAAACATATTTAATTTTATAAATGAGTCATTTAAATACAATAAACATGTTTTTCAAACCAAAAAAGTATTTTCCAAAGTCTAAAGTATTCCATTAAAATAATATTTTGTCATTTTTTCGCCTTTCCTTTTGATTAAAATAATAAATTCATATTATAAATTATTTTAAATTATTAAATTCATGTTATTTAATTTAAATATATTTTATAATGTCAAAACATATACTATTTAAAGTTTTAACTAAGATGTAACAATTTATTCAATATTTTATCCTTAAAATAACCCTCTCCTCAAGTATAAATAACCCATAACAACTTCCTTGGAAAACCACCCCTCCCCCACTTAAAAAAACCCAACCACTACCAAAATCTCCTCTATTAATCCCCTTATAATACTTATGTATGTTCTAGAGTAATAATACTCTAACATTTTAATAATTTAAGTGTTTTATAAAAGGAAGAACTTCAAGAAAGGTGTAATGTCGTTTTATCCTTTTATTTCATTTCCCTTTTATAAATTCATATCCTCCTTTTATTTTATAATTTAAGCCTTTTTAAACTAATTAAAAAATATGTTCAAATGACATTTATAATTTTAAAATACTATAAAAATTTTGTTTTTAATATAAGTAAATATTGTATATCTCACGCCTTCTATTTTGACAATGTCTCATCAACGGCCAGTTAACCACCAACAAAGACGTTGCCAATTATTTTCTTATCTTCACCCTTATGGATGGTTATATTAAATTATTTATAATATATAAATGTATGAATATAATTATTTTTAATACTTTTTAGGAAATATCAATATTTTATAAATATAAATTAAGAAACATTATTAAAATAAAGTAAGACATGATATTTTAAGAAAAATATGATCTCAAAATGTTTCAACTTTAAAAAAGGTATTTAAGGGATAGAATCCAATGATTATAATTGATAAATAGTGATAAAATGAACATAATTCACTTCTGGTTCCACGTTTTAATAAACCTATTTTTATTATTCATGATCCAAAGTGATGAAATAATGAAGTATTTAAAGTAAGGGGGTTCTCGAACCCAACTCCTTATTTTGTGTTTTCTTCTATATAACATTGTTATCAAAATTGAAATTACTCTAATATCCTTAAATTTTTCTTTAAATATTATTTCCCTTCTATTTTTTTGGATATACATGTTTTCGAATTATTGAAATTATTTCTAATCTAAATAAAATGATTTTTCAAGCATAGTGTATTTTCCAAAACACTGCATTGACTCCTCTTGAGCTATTTATCCTCCACTCAAGAATGATGATGTTTTGTGGAAAATTATGAGTTAACATATTCATTTAGAAAACCCACAGGTTATTCTTGAATTTATTCTTGACAAATCATTTATTAAATCCATTAATTTCTATTGGTTTATTTCATGACTATGATTGGTATCTTCATGCATGGCATACATGATTATGAGAATTTTATGATATGAAAAGTGTCCCCTGAATTATATAAACTTATAATGAATTTGGTATTGTTATATATCTAATGATATTATGTTTATTTTAGATAAAAAATCCCATCTTTGTTTACAATTATGATGTTACAATTTATGCACATATGTTATGTGTGTACATGATGCTAGATTTGTTCACAACTATGTGTGGTATTTTAATACTATTTTATGTTATGATGTTTCACTATTATTCATATTCCACATTAAAATCATTTATAAAATGTTCCATCATGATTATGATTATGATCCCATGCTTATTATGTGAGTATTATTATTATTTCCACCCATGTTCTATTGACTTTATGTATCTTATTCCTTATATTATTATCCCTCCTCTTACTAAGCTTTTACCTCACCCCTTTATTTTACGCAAATCCTTAGATGATTACAATTACTAAGAAGAACATGGGAGATTTTTTGAGGATAAAGAATAAGGATTGTATATTGTTTATGTTTTATTATTTACACGTTATTTATGAGCCTAATTTTCTTAAGATACTAAACCTTTGAATCTAGGATTGTATCACTATGATGTTTTTTTCTTAAAAATGACATAATAGTAATTTAAGAAAATTTTGGTTCATTATAGGTGATATCAGAGAATGGTTAATTAAATTTTTGAATTTGGATTAGAAAACATTAGAGAAAACATTAAGTATAATCCCAAGTATATGTAAAGATCCTAAGTGTTGGTATAGTATTAAAGAATCTGGTTTTCGAGAAATAAAAACAATGTCTGGATACTACAAGTGGATGTGGATCTCACACAATTGTAACTAGGAGTAATAACCTTAGAATTAGAGGATTGGGTATTAACACAATCATCAATTGGTGTATGACAATGATTCCTTGTTATACACTTGGTTTGACACTCCCGAGGGATATGATTTAGTTAACCACAGACTCTATGAAAACCATTATAAAGGATATATAGCTATGTTGATTATTTATTTTAATGTTACAAAAAGATTAAAGTACATGTCCTAGAATCCTCATTTTAGAAAAAGGATAAACATAGAGATCCCATAAGATATGAATTTACAATTAATTTTCACATAAGAATTAATTATATATTTATTATTTTTTGACTTATGTTTTCTTCAAACCTTTTTTATTTTAGAAATTGGTGGGTATAATGAGAAACAAGACCAAAAACTCGTGTGATGTACAATATAATGATTGTCCAAAAAACATTCCCAATGAAATTGGAGGTGGAGTAAAAAAATCATGGTGATTATTACCAAGCTATCTCAGGATATAAACAATAAACTAAACTATATGAAACATGATCCTTCCCCAAAGGAGAAGAAACTAGTCATCAAGTCCTTTATATAGAAATGACTTCCGATATTCTGTTGTTATTTTGATCCACTTGTCATGGAATAGTTAGTGAAATCAATGGAGAAGGTCTTTTTGTGCTCCACTATTCTTAGAAGAGGAAACAGACCTTGGATGTCTATCATTTAGATGGAAATTCTAATCAATTTCATGCATTGATAAAGAATATGAAGACAAAAGATGAAATAGAATAAATTGACCGGGAAGGATTTAAGAAGTTATTTCTTAACAAGTATTTCCCTTGAACTATCTAAACAATGGTGAAGAGAGAATTCATAAAGCTTAAGTAGAAGGAGGGTGAATCTATTAAAAATTATAAGGAAACTTTCACAAGGATTACAAGATATGCCTTTGGTTTTGTTATCAATAATGATATAAAAATAGATAGATTATTTAGCGGTATAAAATCACATCAACAAAATTCTCTACCTATCTAAGATTTTTGGAGTTATGAATAAGTAGTTTGATGTTATCTCAAATTTTATATGGAGTTTAGAGAATGGACCCATTAACTTGGAGATAAGAAGAGAAGAATTGAATTTTAATATGGAGGATCAAATAAAAAAGTAGAAAAGAAGATCCAAACACCCATATATAAAAAAATTAAAAGAAGTATAATGGAAATTTCCTCAAAGGGATAAGGAAATTGTTCATATATGGGATAGAAGGACACCAAGCTCATTAATATCTAAGAGACATAATACATTTGGCCAACATGATAGTGTAAGGGAAGGAATATCCCAATGAACCACACATGGTTCAATACTTCAATTATAGGAAGAATGGTCACTACGAAAGACAATTAAATTAATAATGAGGCTTTGAGTGTAATAAAAATCAAAACCAAAAAATCCAAGGGAGTAAGGTAAAGCCTATTCCATCACCACCACTGAGGTAGAAAATGAAAATGAAGTCCTAAAAGGTATACTTCCTATTCACTCAAGAATATATATTTTTTATTATAGTTTTATGTATTCATTTATATCCAATTTTTTTTTATAATTATTGAATGAAAACCCTGATACTTTGATGTATAAATATTTTTTTTAAAAACCTAATGCTCGATCAATGAAACCCATGTGTTGGATTGTTCTCCTATTTGCATATATGGGAAGATTCTTCTAAAAAAATCCAATTATTCTTCCCTTGGTGGAATTTGATGCTATAACTGGTATGGATTTTCTCTCATTATATAGATATCATATCAACTATTGGGAAAAGGTAATATATATCTATATTCCAAACCAATATATACTCCTCTAAAAATGAAAGGAAGATCATGAATATTTTTTGGAAAATACCCCAATGATGTGAGTGTTGATACCCAGAAAAAAAAGAATATCCTGAACAAATGGTTCAGGAAAATAAAAATATTAACCTTAAAAAAATTACCATTATAAGGGAATATAATGATGTATTTATTCAATAGTTACCTTACCTTCCCTTAGATTGGGAGATTGATTTATCAATATAGATTATACATGAAACCATTACTATTTCAAAATTCCCTTATATTATGGACCTGATTGAATAGGAGGAGTTAAAGAACCATTTATAAGAACATTTGTACAAAGGGTTTATATTCCCTAGTGTATCACTTTGGGGTGTGTTGATTCTATTTATCAAGAGAAAGGATATATCAATGTGGTTTTTTTCAATTACTAGGAGCTCAACAAGATCATCATAAAGAACATGTATCCCCTTCTAATGAATTATTACTTGGTTAGTAAACTATGAGGAGATCGGTACTTATGAAAGGTGGATCTTCATTATGGATATCATCACTAGGAGGTAATAAAACAAGATATTTAGAAGATAGCCTTCTATACATGGAATGGACACTATGACTTCATAGTAATTCCCTTATGACTTACTAATTTCCTTGAATTATTCATGGATTTTAGAATAGATTTTTTAGATATTACCATGATAAATTTGTGGTAGCATTTATTGAATATATTCTATTTTACTCTAAGAGAAAGGATAAATATTAATATCATCTAATGAGAAAATGTATGCTAATATCAAAAAGTGAAACTTTTGGATTAAATGAGTAATATTCTTGGGGAACATGATAATAAGTGAGGAAATTTATGTAGAACATTAAAAGATAATGGAAATTGAGGAATGACCAAGACCCTCAAGTGTCACAAAAATCCATAGCTTTCTTTTCGTAGCTGGGTACAATAAATGTTTTGTGGGAAATTTCACATGATTGTGTGGCCCACTAACTAAGTTAAGATGGAAAGGGGTAAAATATGTCTGGATAGAATAATGTGAGGAAAGATTTAATGAGAATAATAAGAGTCTAATAACTATACTTTTACCCACACTATCATCCAGTAGAGAATGTTTTTTGTTAAAAAGTAATACTTCAAAGAAAAACATGGGTTGTGTATTGATTCATAATGACAAAGTGATAGACTACGACTCATGATAGTTAAAGATCCATGATAAGAACTACCTCACATTTTATCTAGAGTTAGCATCTATGTGTTTCACCTTGAAAATTTTGTGGTACTACTTCTATGGTGATAAGTGTGACATATATACAGATCATAAGATTATAAAGTATATATTCACACAAAAAGATATGGACATGAATTAATGAAGATGGTTAGAGCTAATTGAGGTCTACAATTTATCTATTCAATGTCATCTTAGAAAGTAAACCAAGGAAGTTTATGATCTTCGAATAAAAGAACATGCTAATCAATCAATTATATGGATTGATAAGGACCCTATATTCATAAATATGCAAAGGATGGATCTAGAAATTATAAAAATAGGGAATAAATCCTCCATTTCCCAAATGATTGTATAACCATTTATACAACAGAAGATTAATTTCACACAAAGGGGTGATCCTGCACTTCAAAAATGGTGTAAGTATAAAATGAGGGGATGCTTCAAGAATTCCACATCGATGAAGATTGTGTCATTTAGTTTGGAACTATATTTGGTCTTCCTACCTCACATGAGATAAATAAAGACCTATTTCATAATTCACATAGCTCATCTTTCCCCATCCATCATGAAGGTACCAAGATGTACTATGATGTTAGATAAAACTTATGGTGGAAAAAATGAATAAGAAGACCGTTAAGTACATCTCAATGTGCATGGTATGTTAAGAAGTTAAAGTATAGTGACAGAAGTCCAAGGGGATGATCCACCATTTCCCATACCCTCATTGAAATGGGATAATATCACCATTGAATTTTCGACTGCTACATCAAATACATACAAATGAAGAAATGTTATATGGGTTGTAGTGGATCAACTCACCAAGGCTTCTCACTTCATCATTATTCTGGACGATTCTCACTTGAAAAAATTTCAAAGATATACCGAAAGGAAGTGGTGAGGTTGAATGGGGCACCACTTTAGATAATCTATGTAACGTCCCGGATCAGGGTGCCACACAATGGGTGCCCCAAACCCGGTTGGTCACATGACCTCAAGAGCATTTCCCCAAATTCCAGAGGATGCCGACTAGTAGCGAGGGCCTAGGTCTGATAGTGGGGAAACTATGCCCTCATTTGTCAAATTGTAGCACAATGGAAAAATATAAACATACCAAAAAATGGAAGTAGTAAACAATATAGAGCTGAAATGGAAAACAGAACTGCAGTAAAAGATAATCAACTGTCATATATAAGATGATTCCACATGTACCTAATTCTATGAAAGTAGCTAAAAAAAGATACACTAAAATATAATACAATATAGGACAAGGTACAAGTACAGTAAATCAAAACCAAAACAGTGCAACCAGAACTCAGCAGCATCGCAATCCTAAGCTCAGTCTTATGCTCTCCTACTCCTCTACAACAATCATGTACCTGTATAGGGACCCTTGCCCTTATAGACATCTACAGAAATATAATCTATTTGGGCCCAAGACATGACCCAAATAGGGTGTGAGAAATAAATCCCAGTAGGCAACCACCAAAGGCTCATGCCAAACTGTTAGTGAAAATGTGCAACAACAGTATGCAACAAAGCAATGAAGTAAGCTAGGAAGCACTCAAAAGTAGCTACTCCTATAAGTTCCATTACCATTTAATTATTATTTAACAATTCAACATAATTAAATTTTAAATTCCCGAGACTCAGCCTCAACCGAAAATATCCTATACAGTGCCACAGCCAAAACCACAACAGGCTACCTAATAAGTAAGAGGTAATCACAATACCAAGCACGTTCTTTAGCATTGCAGGTATAAAAAAAGAAATCACCAAAATTAATATTCAAGTAAACATTTCCCTCAGACATGAAAATACTTACCCTCAGTAAAATAGAAACGAAACCCTCAGTTAAATGCCCTCATGCATAAAAAATATTGCCCTCAAGAATACGAGATATTTTCCTCAGGCACAGAACCTACTGCCCTCAGGCATAAGAAACGTTGCCCTCAGGCTAAACAAAACACTGCCCTCAGGCTAAGAAAAACACTGCCCTCAGGCATTCTATATGAAAAGCAAGTAACCGGGCCGAGCCCAATGCATAAGCAAGAAATTTAAATATGTTTCCTCTCAAGAAAACTCAAAACATGCGATCATCACAGCATACCCACGGGTATCCTAGCCAAACGGCTAAACAAGGGAAATGCACCCATGGGGGTGGCCCAAGATCAAAGAAGCGATCCCAAATAGTAGTTTATACATATTCATTAGATTACCCATGAAATTCTAGGTATCTTAACAGTAAAGTCTCAGCAACACAACACCCCGAACATGGGAACGTGGCACAACGGTGCACAAAACCAACTCGACAGTTGAAAATAAACACTAGACCACCTACCTCGATCTCTTATGATCAATATACGTGAATGACGCCTCCCAAAACAACCGAGAACGATGTAAATCTGAGATAATCATTTACCCATTCAAACTTAAATAATTTCCCTTTAGAAAAGAATTAGAATGAAAGACTCAAGGAGAGGGAAGGCCTTACCCGCGTGGTCCAATTGAGATCGTCGGTGAATGAATCTGAAACTCGGTGAGCGTTTGAGATCTCCTCCATGCTTCGGCCTCCTCTCCCAGGCTCCTAACAAGACTTCTACCTCCTCTGCCAAATGAGGAGTCTACTACCTATTTTTAACAAAAAAACATAACTATACGGCATGTACTCTCAAGTAAAGGACATGTACTTTATTTTTAACTATTCACTAGGGGTAACTCTCCATCACCTTACTATTCATCTGCCGACTAATTACATAGTGTGTAATACTAAATACACAGCGTGTACTATCCATTTTATGATTCATCTGGAGGCTACTCTCCATCACATTACTGTTCACCTATCGACTGATTACACGGTGTGTATTACTAAGTACATGGCGTGCAGTTAGTTTTTACACCATGAATCACCAACATGCCTATATGCCTTGTATTTCTATCCCACAGGGCCAAAGTACAGGGCATGTATAAATGTTCACAGCGTGTACCCATAAATTTGTGATTTTTCCCTCATTTTCATTATATTCTCACAAACACTAAAGGAAATGGAAAAGAAGAAACATGTACCTCAAGAATAAGAACCAGGTTCTTACAAACTTCCCCCTTTAAAAAAATTTGTCCCCGAATTTCCCTTCCAAGGGTGATGAAGTTAATGTTGAGAACATATCTGGACACTGAGCACGTAAATGGGTCTCCTACTCCTAGGTTTCGTCCTACACTCGGCCATGCTGCCATAGCACCCGTAAGAGAGGAACTGACCAGCCTTGGAGAACCTTCATGATCCTATCAACAATACGAATCAGATGCTCCTCAAAGGATGCATCAACCTGAAGTTCAACCTCCTCGGGCTGAAAAACGTGAGACGATACTTAGTGATAATGGCACAGCTGAGATACGTGGAAGACATCGTGCATGGCCTAGTACCTCTGTGGTAACTGAAAACGATAGGCAACCGGCCCGACTCTCTCTAGAATCTCAAACAGCCCTACATACCTCAGTGAAAGTTTACCCTGTCTCCTGATTCTCTT
Source organism: Viscum album (assembly GCA_963277665.1). Lineage (NCBI taxonomy): Eukaryota > Viridiplantae > Streptophyta > Magnoliopsida > Santalales > Viscaceae > Viscum > Viscum album. Next base: position 326,210,351 of record OY728132.1, read on the forward strand.
GTGTCCCAACCATGGTGAAACACGAAAGAAAACCTGATCCCCGACCACGAACTCCAGGGGTCATCTGCAGTTATCAACATAAGATTTATGACGAGACTGTGCAGTATCCATCCACTTCTGTATTAACTAGACCTGCTCTAAAGTCTCATGCATGAGACATGGTCCCAGTAAATCTGCCTCACCTACCTCCAACCACCACAAAGGTGATCGGCATGGCCTACCATATAATGCCTTATAAGGTGTCATCTCAATAGTTTCCTGAAAACTATTGTTGTAGGAAAACTCAACCAGGGGTATTTACTTCTCCCAAGAGCCCCCAAAGTCTAGGATGCATGCACATAGCATTTCCTCTAGAACATGTATCGTACGCTCTGACTGGCCATCGGTCTGAGGGTGGTATGTTTTTCTCAGAAGCACCTGTGCACCCAGTGCCCTATGAAAACTATGCCAGAAAGAAGATGTAAAATGGGCATCCCTATCTGAAACGATAGAATGAGGGACCCCATGAAGACGTACCACCTCTCGGGTATACAAATTTCCGAGCTCTTCAACGCTGAAGGACTCCTTGATCAGCAAAATGTGAGCTACCTTTGTAAGTCTGTACACCACAACCCACACGGCATCATTGCCTCGAGGTGACCTCGGCAACCCAGTCACGAATTCCATCACGACATCATCCCATTTATACTCCAGAATGGGAAGCTGTTCTAATAGTATGGCTAGCCTCTGATGCCCCGCCTTCACCTACTGACAGGTGGAACATCTCATAACAAAACCAGCTACCTCCCTCTTCATACGCGACCACCAATACCGACGTCTCAAGTCATAGTACATTTTGGTAACTCCAGGATGCACTGCCCAAGATGAAGTATGTAATTACCACATCAACTCCCCACTTATATCCCCTAGAACCCACACTCTTCCATGGATATATAGTACCTTGCCTTCTCCTATCATCCAACTAGGAGGGGGTCCTCACTAGCCACTGACTCCTGTAGAACTAGGCCATCTAAATCTGATAGCTGTCTCATCCTCACTCTATCTAAGAGGGTAGAAGTCACGGCAAAGGATGAATGATAGGCTTGACCCTGACTATCGTGCACCTTCAAATGCATCTCAGAGAACAAAGCCATAAGCTACCACTCACCACTGGCCTCCTGCACTATCTATATCTGAGTCCTCCTACTTACTTCATCAGCTATTGTGTTACCCTTACCAGGTGTATAGGCAAGCTCAGAGTTGAAGGACTGAAGGTATTCAACCCACCTTCGTTGTCTCAAATTCCAGTCACATTGGGTAAAGATGTATTTAAGACTTTTGTGGTCCATAAACACCACAAAATGTTCTCCCTAGAGGTAATGTCTCCAAAAGTGTAATGCATGAACAACTGCAGCCAACTCGAGATCATCCGTCCAGCAATTCCTCTCATGTGGCCTCAACTACCAAGAACCGTACACAACTACTCGATCTCCTTACATCAACACTGCTCCCAGCCCAATACCTAATGCATCACAGTAAACTATATACCTCTTCCCTTTTTCTGTAAGTATCAGAACTGATGCTAATGTCAACCTTCCCTTTAGCTTATAAAAGGCTGTCTCGCAAGCTTCTGACCAAATGAACTTCATACCCTTCTTAGTCAAACCCATAAATGGTGCTACTAAGTGGGAGAAGTCCTGTATAAAGAACCTATAGTAACCAACCATCCCCAAGAAACATTGTATTTCAAACATCTTCTTAGGCTGATCCTAGAAAACTACTGCTCTCACTTTCTCTAGGTCTACTGCAACTCCTTCCTCTAAGATAATTTGACCCAAGAAGTGTATCTGGTCCATACAAAAGTTCAACTTTGAGATCTTAGCATAAAACTAATACTCTCTCAGTGTACTCAAAATGATCTCAAGATGGGAGGCATGGTCGTGTCGAGTGTGAGAGTACACCAAGATATCGTCCACAAAGACTACCACAAAAGAATCCAGATATGGAAGGAACACACAATTAATTAGATCCATGAAAACTTCTGGTGCATTCGTGAGTCCGAATGGCATGACCAAGTACTCGTATAGATCATATCTACTCTGAAAGGCTGTAAGTGGCATGTCAGATGGTCTAACGTGCAACTGATGATATCTGGATCTAAAGTCAATCTTCGAGAACACTCGTGCTCCTCAAAGTTGATCAAAAATATCATCAATCATTGGAAAGGGATATCGGTTCTTAACCGTCAACTGGTTCAGCTTCCGATAATCTACGTAGAGTCTAAGGGTACCATCCGCCTTTTTTGAAAACAAGATAGGCGAACCCTAAGGAGAAGTACTTGGTCGGATGAAACCCTTTTCTTGTAACTCCTATAACTATTTATTGACCTCCGGCAATTCTGGTGTGGACATCCTATAAGGAGGAATGGACACTGGTGCTGCTCCTAGCACAAGATCAATAGAGAAATCCACCTCTCTCTCTAGAGGTAGACCTGAAAAGTCGTCTGGGAAGACATCCTTGAAACGATCAACCACTGGGGGAAATCCTTCTAACAACTTCCTTGGTCATCCAGATATAAACTCACAATCTAGGCTATCACTCAACCTCGCCCATGATGCTCGGGTACTGCTCAGCTCGCCTGGACATCCCATTTTCCCTTGTATAGAAACTCTCCACCCTCTGGTGATGTGGAACTCACCCTGTGATGACAGAAATCAACAAAGCCTCGAAAGGGTACCAACCAGTCCATCCTGAGAATGACATCATAACTCGTCATCTTGAAGACATAGAGGTCCCACATAAAGTGACACCCACCAACCTCTAAGGGGGACTCCTTGCACTGATGGAAACATTCCATTCTAATTCCCAACAGAGTTTCAAGAGTCATGATATCAGAAGAAGATGAAACAAAGATCCCAAGTCTCTCCACAATGGGAACTGATATGAAGCTATGTGTAGAAATAGTATCAAAAAGTACTGAAGACAAAACAGAACCAACTAGAATAGTACCTATGATAGTGGAAGTTCTAAGATCCTACTCTTATTGGGTCTGTTGCACTGCATATGTCTACTCAGTGTCATGGCCCTATGACACAGCCTGGATACACTGAGCTGACTCGCCCTACTGTCTCTGAGATCCTGGTGTCTGGCTACCACAACCACGACCACTTCCTCATCTTGAACGCCCTGATGTATTCTAATTCCCTAATTAGAAAGAAGCTATTGACCCTGCTCCTACATGCAGAGTCTACAAAGAACCCCTCTCACTAGTCGTTGGTGGAAACTCCCTACAAAAACGCTAGAGATGGCACATCCTACCGCAAGCTCGGCACTCCACTTGGTCACATGGACACTGAGGTCTCTTATTCCCCTCTTTATCACATTGGTAGCACATTACCTGGGCACCTAAAGAATTATTCTGGCTAGTACTACCACCATGAGAGAAATCCATATGCCTCTTCCTCTTACCAGTAGAAATAGTACCAGAAACTGGTGCTGAACTGCCCTGGCCTGCACCACTAGCTTCCCACAGGTTCCACTCAGTAATCAATGCACGGTTCACAATAGAATGTGCTATAGTCAACTTGAAAACATTCACCAGCGCTCGAATGTCATATCGAAGACCATCATCCAAGCGTCTAGCGCTCAATGTCTCATCACCCACTAGAACAGGTGCAAAACGACGTAGCTCAGTGAAGCGGGCAGAATAATCTATCACTGACATGGAGCCCTACTGCAGATTCATGAATTCTCATTCTTGATCTGCCCTTAGACTCTCCGGAAAGAAAAAATCGTAGAATACTGGCTGAAAATATTCCCACACCATGTCTCAGTGATGCTCAATCATGGTGGTAACATCCCACCATCTCTTGGATGAATCATGAAGTGTGTAAGTAGCGAGCTTGACCCTCCTCTCTGGAGGCATCTCAAGATGCTCGAAGATAGTCTGTAATGAATCCATCCATTACTCCACGGCCTGTGGTCTACCATCCCCTGAAAATGTAGGTAGATGCTGCTACTAGAATATACGTGTTGGCTCTACCATAGATGTGGCAGCCGACGGTGCTCCCTGGATGGTCTGCATAAACCACATGAAGCCTTCACAGAACTACACATTCACGCTTGTTTCCATTATAACAATTGGCATCGCATATGGATCTTCTGGAGGGTCCATCGTTTTCCCATGGCCTACCATCTCTGAAGTATAATCGTTGCCACTTTTTTAGCGAACAACTGGTGGTCATCTCGGCGGCATGACTCTACAAGGTCACACACACGCCTTACATTATGATCATCAAGGACTAAGAACTGGAAATGTAAGAAGGGAGCATGATAAAGAAAACATTAAAGTTTTATAAAACAAGACTACTCGGAAAGTATAATAACTACACATCATGTTCCCTTAAGTCTTTCACATGGGCGTGTAATTCTTCCAGAACTGGTCATGTAACACCCCAAACACATAGTGGGGTGTCCACACAGATGGCTTGTACTTGAATTTTCTTCCCCTTCCTGAGTCCTTCTACACTGCTATGTCAAACGGCTCTCCCTAGAATGAGACTACAAGGCATTTATAAAGTCTGAATGGCATGTACCCATAAGCCCTTACATGGTCATGTTCTGATACTGTCCTAGGCGTGTCTCAACCCTCGGTACATAGTGTGTTACACCCGCACACGGAGTGTAAACCACTCCGTCTCCCCAGCCACACGACCAAGTCTACACGGTCTCTTACTAGTTAATACTACACGGTGTGTCTCACAGGTACACGGTGTGTACTAGACGAGCTTCACCGACCCGTGTTGTTCGAGGCATGGCCGGATACATGACTCACACTACACTGCGTGTTCCAAATGGACACGGCGTGTATGAGAAAGGATAACATCGACCCGTGTTGTTAGTTACATAGCCAGATTCAAGGATTATACTATATGGCATGTTCGGTAGTGACACTGCGTGTTTAATATAAGGTTTATTCATCCGTGTTGTTCACCACACAGGCGGACACCGGGTAAACATGACATGGTGTGTACAACCGGTACACGGCGTGTTACCTCTAGAGTTTTCCCATCATGTGTTTCTGTATACATGGCCTATGACATGGTTAGAAACTACACGACGTGTACATAAGGTACAGGGTGTGTACTTAAAAATTTTCACTTCTTCCCAAACAGAAGAGTACAGGGCGCGTGTTCATAGAACCATACGCCGTGTTGTCTGGGTTTCTAGATAGTAGACCTAAAAAACTACATCAGAGTTCCCTTTTTCTTAAATTTCAAGCATCAGTATACGAAATTTCGATCCGTGGGGGCCCATACTCCCTACGAACCAAAGTTTATCACCCGAACTTTCCCATTATAGTATGAAACACAACTAATGGATGGATCATGATCTGATAAATTCTGGTCTAAGAGAGCCCATACTTCTTAGGAACCAAAGTTTAGTGTCCATCAACCCAACCATAACTTGTACAAATACCCTATCAATAGTAGGCGTATCTATCAAGGTACCTATCACAACAGCATGAATTTTTTAGCACAGCATCTATCACAAAAACATGAAATTTCTAATGCACCTACATGGCATGTAAACTATGCAAGGAATGTGATTCTAACATGTTCCTAAATGATGCATGAGATTTTATACCATCATCTCATTGGGTTACAACTAAATAGAACCCATGTATAAAAATATAAATAGCACACCACAAGTGCGTCACCCAAGAGTGAAAATCAAATCAACTGTAAAATTGAAAAACCAGAAATATTACAATTAAATGAGGTTGATTGGCTTTTCCCTATACACGGGTTAGCTACTCCTAGGTACAACTTATTACCAAGTACCTATTCTGTCCTACCCCTGACTATAGGCTCTAAACATTATTTCAAGAAAAAATAAATTCCTATGATACAACTTTGTAACGTCCTGGATCCGGGTGCCACACAATGGGTGCCCCAAACCTAGTTGGTCACATGACCTCAAGAGAATTTCCCCAAACGCCAGAGGCTGGCGGCTACTAGTGAGGGCCTAGGTCTGATAGTGGGGAATATATTCCCTCATTTTTCAATGTGTAGCACATCAGAAAAATATAAACATACCAAAAAATGGAAGTAGTAAACATATAGAGGTGAAATGGAAAATGGAACTGCAGTAAAAGATAATAAGCAGTCATATATAAGATGATGCCACATGTCCCTAATTCTAAGAATGCAGCCAAAATAAGATACACTGCAATCTAATACAATATAGGAAAAGGTACAAGTACGGTAAATCAAAACCATAATAGTGCAACAGGACTCAGCAGTATCGCAAGACTAAGATCGATCCCATGCTCTCCTACTACTCATCAATAATCATGTACCTGTATAGGGACCCTTTCCCTTATCGACACCTGCAGCAATATAAACTGTTTGGGACTAAGACATGACCTAAATAGGGTGTGAGAAGTAAATCCAATAAGCAACCACCAAAGGTACGTGCCCAACTATCAATGAAAATGTGCAGCAGCAGTATGCAATAAAGAAATGCAGTAAACTAGGAAGCACTCAAAAGCAGTTACTCCTACCAATTCCATTACCATTTAATTATTATATAACAATTCAAAATAATTTAATTATAAGTTCCTGAGACCCAAACTCAACCAACAATCTCCTATACAGTTCTACAACAAAAACCACAACAGGCTACCTAACAAGCAGAAGGTAATCACAATACCAAGCCTCTGCTTTATCTTGGAAGGTATTACATAAGAAATCACCACAGTGAATATTCAAATAAACATTATCCTTAGACATGAAAATCCTTACCCTTAGGAAAACAGAAACGAAACCCTCCGGTAACTACCCTCAGGAATAATGAATATTTCCCTCAAGCGTATGAGATATTGCCCTCAGGCACATAAGCTACTGCCCTTAGGCATAAGAAACGTTTCCCTCAGGCTAAAAAAAATATTGCCATCAGGCTAAGAAAAACACATCCCTCATGCTTTCCATATGAAAAGAAAGTAACCATTCCAAGAACAATGCATAAGCAAGCAATTTAAATATGTTACTTCTCAAGAAAAATCAAAACATGCTATCATCATGGCATACCCATGGGTATCATGGCCAAACGGTTGAACAAGAGAAACGTACCCACGGGGTGGCCCTAGATCAAAGCAACAATCCCAAATAGTAGTTTATAAATATTCACTAGATTACCCATAAAATTATAGGTATCTTAATAGTAAATCCTCAGCCCCACGACACCCTGAACATGGGTGCATGGCACAACGGTGCACAAAAACAACCCGACAGTTTGAAATAAACACTAGATCACCAACCTCAATCTCCTATGATAGATATACGTGAACGATGCCTCCCTAAACAATCGAGAACGATGTAGATCTTAGATAAACATTTACCCGTTCAAACTCAAATAACTTCCATTCGGGAAAGAATTGGAAGGAAAGACTCAAGGAGAGGGAAGACATTACCTGCGCGGTCCAAACGAGATCGTCAGCGGAAGAATCAGAAACTCTGTGAGCGTTTGGGAGCTCCTCCAAGCATCAGCCTCCTCTCCCAGGATCCTAACAAGATTACTACCTCCTTTGTCAAATGAGGAGGCTACTGCCTATTTTTAACAAAAAAAACAAAACTACACAGTGTGTACTCTCAAGTACACAGCGTGTACTTTCTTTTTAACTGTCCAATGGCATCAACTCTCCACCGCCTTACTGTTCATATGTCGACTGATTACACAGTGTGTAATACTAAGTACACGGTGTATAATATCTGTTTTACTATTCATATGGTGATTAATCTCCACCGCCTTTCTATTCACCTACCGACAGAATACATGGCATGTATTACTAAGTACACGGCGTGTATTACTAAGCACACGGCGTGCAGTTAGTTTTTACACCCTGAATCGTTGACATGCCTACACACCCTATATTTCCATCCCACGCGGCCAAAGTACATTAAGTGTGGAAAAGTACACGGTTTATACCCAAAAATTAGAGATTTTCCCCCCATTTTCCATATTTTCTCAAAAACACTAAAGGAAAATGAAAAGAAGAAACTCGTACCTCAAGAATAAGAACTAGGTTCTTACAATCTATGATATTAATCTAAGGTTAACTTCTAAATTATTGATAATTGTTCAACATGATCTAAATACTACCTGTCACCCCTAAATGGATGACTAATATGAAAGGACCATTTTGGCACTCAAGGGAATGATGAGAGCCTACTCGGTGGAATTTAAAGGTAGATGGGATCAATATCTCATATTAGATGAGTTATCATACAAAAAAAATATTCCACCTATTTATTCAACTGGATCCATCTAAACATCTATATAGGAAGTGATGTTGAAATCCTACTTTTTGGGATGTAGTTTCTGAAAAAAAACCAACTTAATCCCAATATTGTGCAAGAGATGACAGAGAAGGTTCAATCCATCTAACAACATATAACTTTTTCTCAGAGTTGGCAGAAGATTTATGTTGAAAACCATTGAAGGGACTTTAAATTTCAAGTTAGAGATAAATTTGTCCTTCAAATATCACCATGGAATAGAGACACGAGATTTTGAAATAATTTAAGGCTTATCCCTATGTATATTAGCCCCTTTGAGGTCCTTGATCTCCTAGGGTTAGAATCCTATCAACTAAAACTTCCACAAAACATGGATCAAGTTCATGAAGTCTTCTACATATCTCTTTTGAGGAAGTACATACCTAATACCTCACATGTACTAATTCCAGATGTGGTAAAACCGGAGTATAACCTCTCTTTTAAGGATAATCCAGTAAAGAACTTAGACCATAGAGACAAATTTATAATTAATAACACAACTAACCTTATCGAAGTGATCTGACGGAACCATAAATATGAAGAGGTAGTGTAAGAACTATGGGAAATGATGAAATAGAAGAACCCTAATCTACTCTCCATTAAGGATATGAGTTGAAATTTTGGTGATGAAAATTAGAAATGGGGAAGAATTTAATGGTCCAGTCTATATAAGTGATATTTGTTTCCAAAATAAATGTGTGTTATATTATATAGTATTATACATATACAAAACATATAGAAACTTATAAAAATTTATTTCATTAAGGGAGACTGTTACATTAGTAAAAAAATAAAACCATGAAAATTCAAAAAATTTAAATGGATAAATAAATAGAAAATGAGAAAAGTAGAATGTGGAAATTTTGATGTTTCTAATCTGCTAGAATCATCACCCCCACAAACAACAATATGGAAAATAAATAGAATATTAGTAAACCAGTATCCATCTTAGAAAAGGAAAATATTGAAACTTGTGATGAATTATAGTGAATTTTTAATGAAGAAATAAATTTTTATTTAAATGAGGCTATATGACCATTGGAATATTAATGTGACCATTAGAATATTAACCTGACCATTGAGAATAGTAATATGGCTATTATAAATAGTAACCCGGCCATTAAAATACTAATTTAACATTAAAATAATAATATTTAATAAGAATAATATTTACCATGAGTAATTTATTAAAATATAAATATTATAATTCTATAAAATAAATATCATGATTAAAACCCCAAATAAAATAAAAACACATTTTTAATAAAGTGTATTTAAAAGTATTCTGTAAAAATCATAATTTTTATATTAAAAATTAAAATTTCCAAGGTTAGAAAATTATTTTGAAAAAATTAATATCATCTTTATAATTAGAACATCTAAATTTTTATTTTTTGCTAATTTTCTGAAATACTTCAATTTTTATGTGAACTTTAACAACACAACTTTTTCAAAACTAGTGTATTTTAAATTAATTTATAAATCTTGAAATAATGACCTGATAAATTCTATAAAGGTTGTATCAACAAAAAAGATATTTAATTTGATAAATTAGTCATTTATATATAATAAATATGTTTTCCAAACCTAAAAAATAGTTTCCAAAGTATAAAATCTAATGTATTACAATAAAATACTTTTTTCCATGTTTCCACCTTTCCTTTTTATTAAACAAATAAATTAATATTATAAAGTGTTTTAAAGTCCTAAAATCCTACTATTTAATTTGAATATATTTCATAATGTAAAAAATATTACTATTTAAAATTTTAACTTGGATATAATAATTTATTCAAAATTTTATCCTTAAAATAACTCTCTCCTCAAGTATAAATAAACCCTCACCCTCCCCTGAAAAAACACTCCTCAATCACTTATAAAATCCAAAAAACATCCCAAATCCCCTATATTAATACCCTTATAATCCTTCAGGATGTTCTATAGTAATAAAACTTCAGGATTTTAAGAATTTAATGGTCGTAGAAAAGGAAGAACCTCAGGAAAAAAGGTAATGTATTTTAATACTTTTATTTTTTTCCTTTACTAAATTCATATACACTTTTTTTCTAACCGAAATCTTATTAAAACAATTAAAAATTATGTTAAAATTATATGTATAATGTTAATATGTTATGAAAAATTTATTTTTAATATAAGAATATATTTATATCTTGCATCTTCTCTTTTGAAAATGTCCCATCAATGATCGATTAACCACTAACAAACACATTTCCAATTCTTTTATTATTAGCACTCTTATGGTTGGTTATAATAAATTATTTATAGTATATAAATTTATAAATATAATTTTTTCTATTCTTTCAGATTTAATCTTAATAATGTATAAACAATAATTACTAAAGGTCATTAAATCGAAGCAAGATAAACTATTTTAAGAAAATATGATATCAAAACGATTCACATTTAGAAAATTTAATTAAGGTATACAATAAATTGATTATAATTGATAAATAGTGATAAAGACTAACTTAATTAAATTCTGGTTTCAAGTCTTAATAAACCTAAGTTTATTATTCAGGAAGTCGAAAATTAAAAAAATAAATCTTGATTTAGGTAAAGGGATTCTTAAACCTAAACCCTTTTTAGGTTATCTATTATATCACATTGTTATCATTATATATATTCATGTACTATACTTAAAATTTCCTTTCAATATTCTTCCCTTATCTTTTGGGGTATATACAAGTTTTCAACTTGCTGAAATAATTTCTAATATAAATATAAATACTTTTCAAAGAGTCTTTATTTTCATAAACACCACATTGACTCCTCAAGATATATTTATCCTCCACTCAATAATGATGATGTTTTATAGAACATTATGATTTCCCGTATTCATTTGGTAACCCAAAAGTTTATTCGTGAAAGTATTATTTACATGCCCTTTTTGAAACTCAATCCTTTTCATGGGTTTCTTTTATGACTATGATTATTCTCCTTCCATGTGGTATGCATGATTATGAGCATTTTATGATGTGACATATGGGACTAGAATTATATATACCTCCAATGCATTGGTTGATTTTATATATCTCATTATATTATTTGTATTATGCACAAACATGATGCTATGTTTATTCATAATTATGATGTTCTGATTTATTCACATATATTATGCATGAACATGATGCTAGCTTTATTCACAACTATGTGTGGTATTTGGACAATATATTATTATTTTTCACTATTATGTATATTCAATGTCCCATGCCTTTATACAATATTTCCATCATGATTATGATGATAATCCTATACTTATGATATTATGATGATGATTATTATGCTCACCCAAGTTCTATGGATTTATCTATCTTATTCCTTTTATAATTATCCTTAACCTTATTGGGATTTTAGATCACCACTCTTATTTATGTATACAAATAGGTGATTACATGTACTAAGGATGATGTGAGAGCTTATAGAAGGATAAATAATAAGGATTTAAATAATGCTGATGTTTTATTATGTATAAGGGAAGAATGAGCCTAATTTTCCCAAGATACTAAACCTTTACATCCTTGATTATGTCACCATATTTTTTTATCTCAAGAATGATGTAATAGTCATGTAAAAAAAATTTGGGTCACTATATTTTTTAGTGGATGTTATTTTTTGTAAATTGAAATGGGTTTTTTAAATGAATTTATTTTACTTTATTTTATTTTGATGATTTTTTCAAATAAAACTTGATTTTCAAAATGAGTGAAGAGAGTTTTTTTTATTATACAGTTATTTTGATTATGGAATTTTATAAATAAATGTTTTTTTATTTTATATGAGGTAATGTAGTTTTAAAAATATATAAGTAAAATTTTAATGATTTTTCAATGTTTCTTAATTGGAACTTGTTGGTGTTATGAGTTGTGAACATGATTTCAATGGTAAAGGGTAAGTTTGAAATTAAAAACATATATTTTTAAAAAATTTCTAAATAAAATTGATATTTTATAATTTTAGAAAGTAATTGGATATATTTTAAAATGATTTTGAAAAAAGGGAATTTTATTATTTAAAATTATAGTGTATGGTTTGAAAGCTAATTTTAATCTTGTTTGTAGCATGTGATATATTCCTTGAGTTATTGGTTGGAGTTGGGATTTATATTTGATTAAATGTGATTCATATTTAAGATATTCTTTATGGGGTCTTATACTCCTTTTATTATTTGAATTATGCCTCCGAGAATAGTCCTAAAAGATTTTAGAGAGTCGGTACCTTAGGAATTACTTTAGATGTGTATCCTCTATGACTTGATTGTGACTTTCCAATTATTTATTCTACATTTACTCTAAGTGGAGTTGTGTGTCAAACCCTCTATTTTGGGAGTTCCTACTTTATTGTAACTTTCCATTCTTGATCTTTTTACACTTGTTTTGGGATGTTCTTTTCCACATCCATCTTGGAGAAGAAAATATTTGTTCCATAAAATTATGGAATGTCATCAGTTGATGTTTTTTGTGGCCTTCCTGAGTGGGTGTTAGGTTATGTTTTATAGGGATTATTTTATAATGTACTTACTATTATGAATTCAATTTTATTTAAATTAATGTGTGTCACAAATGAAACTGGTCCATCCATCCATCAGACGACCAATCCATCTTACAATAGGTCACGAAGGGCATTCTCGATCCCCATGGGATAACATAAGTGCATGAGCATCAAAGAAGTACCACTTGGGAATATTTTTACCCTCGAATTAGTATAAAAGAACAACAGAAAAATATAACAAAAAATCAGTATGACTCATCCATATATTATACATCCATTATGAGAAAAATATTTATAAAATAAATAATAAAGTAATAAATAAAGTAAATTAGAAATACATCCACTCACCCCGGCCTCCCTCCCATACAAATAAAACTAAAGTTGACTCCAGTTTCGTCCTAGTCTCTTATAGTTATAGTTACCCTCTATCTGAATAATGTATTAAAATCCTAAATAGAAAAGGTTTATCATGTAAATGGATACACATTAAACATTATAAAAAATTAAAATAATGGCTAATGAACTCAATTAAGAGGAACCACAAGATGAATGGAATAAAAAAACATACCTCAGATCAAACAATGTTCTCAAGAGCATCAAAAAACTAGAAAAGAGGTGGCAACAAAAAAGATAAATAGGAATGAGATAAATCTCAATAAGAGTGAAAAATATAAACCACACCCCCTACATAAAATATAAATTTGCGATTAATTTATTTATATTTTAAACTACATTACTTATGTATAGGATTTTAGTTTAAAACATATAAATTAGGACGTTCCAAAAACCATTTTATAAACTTTATTATTATTATTATTTAAATAAAAAATAATTATTTAGAAAATATTTAGTGGGGTTAAGACCCTTTTTAGTTCCCATTTAAAAATAGAGTTTTCAAATCATTTTTACATGTTTTAGAAAGAACTAACACACACAAAATAAATAGGAATATAAATACATAAATGTATCATATCATAGAGAAAACAATAAAAGTGGAGATGACAATATTAAGTGCCACAGACATCAAGCAGTTATGGGGTATCAAAGAATACAAGTGAGTCCCCCAAAGTGAATCCATTAACCAAAGGTATAGATTTCAGGGGCTCTACCCTAGGTCCTAAAGTGAGACAATCCTAAAATTTACTCAACAAACCAACATACCAACCTATAGTGAATCCTATCACAAACCACCCGACTAACCAACACCCAACCTCATTAGAATAGAACACCCTAACTAGCCCTATTTAAATGAAAACCAATGGGGATTTAGAAATTTTTTCCCCTTACCCCTTTATAGATCTCTTAAAAGTGTTAATTGGGATTTAGAGGGTTTTAAAACCATACTAGCTAATTGTGTTACCCATTAAAACCTTTAAAATTTAATAAAAATTCAACTGAAAACTCTTGAAAACTCTTTACTGCATAAAATAACATTAAATAAAAATAATTAATTAAAATAATGAAATTAAATGGTGGGAAAATTCTCCCCACCATAATGATTTCCCCTAGAAAGTCATTACCAATGGATGGAAGACACCAACTATTAAAATTCATCAAAATCAATATTGAACCTCCTCATGTAACACCTAAAATCTCTAAGATTAAACGAACCACCAACATGGGAAATAAGGTTTAATAAAAATCGAGACCTATCCAGGTTTTCCCACCATTTATATACTGTCTAAAATGCTGGTTCAACACACACACACTCTCCAAGGGACACAATACCATATGAGAAACACTTCCACCAACCATCCAAATATACTAAAATACCTATATCAAACATACCAACCCAAAGAAAGAGATACTCGAAGAACTCTTGGTACAAGAAAAAACATGGGCCTTAGAACTGGGTCTCCATACTCAAATAGGTAATCTAGGACCTCAAATATGGAACACATTCTCACGATGAACAATAAAAGAATCTGTAATACCTAGTGCTAAACTACATGAAGGCCATCCATCCGAGTTACCAAAGCAATAAACCAAAATCCACCATTCCTAACCCATAAAAACCAAAACTCCCAATACCTAAGCCCTGAAATACCAACCATAAGAAAAAACATCTTCATATAAACATAATCACTCAAAAATAACTAACAGCCTATGATCACTCTCAAACAAATCACCCAAGGCACAAACTAGATCAAAACTTCTCAAAGTATTTCATCGCCTATAATTCAACTAAAAATTGAACTACAAAAGTATTATCCCAAGATGAAATTACATAAGATCCTATAACACTCAATGATGTTCTTCTGAGTTATGAAGGATGAAATTAGAGAATCACACAAAATAGGGAGGAACATCGTTATAAAAACATATATATAAATATAATATAAAGAAATAATTTGGCCTTATCACTCAATTCTGAGTCGGTTTAAGGATGCTGACTAGAGGAACTACACCTAACAAGGATAATAATAACCTAAAGGTTCTTCCCAGAAACAACTGATCCATCCCTTCCATGATTTATCTTAATGGTAAAACCCAAATAACACAAAACATGAACTCAAATAGTTCATGACACATATTCTCAACCAAAAAGACCCACCAAACAAGGAAATAATACAAATAATAAAATAAATTAAACATGAAGCTTCCAAAAAATCAATTCCAAAACATTAAATTTTATTTGAAATTCACCATTCAAACTCTAAAACACTCCTTTAAAAAAATAAACATATCTTTTATTTTTTAAACAACATAAAATTATTTTTAAATACACTTTTTAAAATGAACCACTTTTTAAAACATTTCAAAATCATTCACCTTTAAAAACATTTCTAAGCCCAATTTCAAAATTAAAACACTTTAAATGTTTTCAAATAAAGTAAATAATTTTCAAAGAATTTTTTTCCAAATTCCCCTTTAAACCACTTTATCAAGTAGATCTAATTTTTATTAAACCCATAATGCTTAAATATTTTTAACCCATACCAATTTCCATTTATAAAAAAAATTCATGAAATTCACACAATCAAAAAGCACATCAAAATTACAAACCACATGTAGACATATCACAAGACTTTATTAAGTTTACCCCCATTATTGGGTATTACCCAATTTAATTTAAATTTCAAAACAAAACATTATCTAGAACCACACTTGACTTGGACACATTATTGATGGGGAAATTGTGAATCATGTAATAGTTCCAAAAAATAGGTCTAAAATTAAGTGATAAATTATTTCATGGTTTGTTATCACATACAATACAACCTAAATTATCAATTATATCTCAATTTTTACCGCAAAATCCAATATTTACACCAAATAAACTAAATGATGTAGATGAGGATCAATAAATTATAAATAATAATAAAATAAAATTTCTAACTGAAAATTCAAAAGATGACTACCTATGGTGACTAAATAATTATCATGGTAGGTGGCGATTTGACATCCATTCACGACCAACATCCTAAGACCCGTTGGAAAAAATATAAAATTATCCTACCATGAAATCCTAAATAGCACAAGGGATTCTCACAAAAGATCCAATGTTCCAAGAGAGAAAAGAACATGACTATTTCAATACATTTTTTCAAAAACCAAATCAAGTAATTCATCCTTTGGGCACCCAATCTAGACCATGATAGGGCTTGAAGGTAATTCCCAATCCCTATGGTATGGTATAAGTGTATGGGAATCAAATAAGAACCACTTTAGAATGACTTCAAACTCAATTCAGAGGGAAAGTATAACATAAAAATTTAACAAACAAATTGGCATAACCTATCCATATATCAGATATCTACTAAAAAAATATGTAGAAAATAAACTATATATTAGTATAGAAAAGTGAACAATCAATTCCAAATCTCACCCCTAGTCTCCCTCCTCTAGAAATAAAACCAAATACAACTTTAGTGCCCTCCTCCCTTACTGTAGATATAGCTACCCACAATCCATAAAAAGCAATAAAATCTTAATTGGGCATGGTAAATCATGAAAAGGGACACCAATACTACATTATATAAAATTAGAAGTAGTTCCTATGAAATAAAGTAAAATTAACCATATGCCTAATGCAATAAAATAAAAACTAACCTTAGATCAATAAACTCTCTCAATAGTGGCAAAAACCATGATAATATCCAACAACTGAAATGATAGATAGGTGTGAGATAAATCCCAGTAGGAATTCAAAATAAAATCCAAAACCTATGCATAAAATTTAAAATGAAGATCCATCTCGTGTTAGTTTAAACTACATTACAAAATGATAGGGTTTTAGTTGAAAACATATAAAGTGGGACATTTCTAAAAATATTTTATAAACATTCATTTTAATACTTCTTTAAATGAAAAAATCACTTAGAAAATATTTAGCTGGCTTAATACCCATTTTAGTTCCTTTTTAAAAATATCCTTTTCAAAACATTTTAATTTTTTTACAATGAAAAAACATATAAAATATGAATAGAATTGGAAATATAGAAAGGAATCATGTTAATGATACAATAAGAAAATATAAAGAATCTAATATCAGGTGTCACACACATCAAGATGTCAGGGGGTATCAAAGAAGCTTAGGGAGTATCCCTTAGTGAATCCATAAACCAAAGGAATATATTTTGTGGGATCTACCCTAGTTCTTAAAGTGATATAGTCCTAGAATTTACTCAACAGACCAACCTATCGGCCTACGTTGTGTCCTATCATAAATCACCCGACTAGTCTGAACCTCGAATCATCAGGATGGAACACCCCATTTAGCCTTATTTCATGTTATAGAGGACATAAGTAGTTTGTGATTATCTAGTGTAGTAATATCTAGACTCCCACATAACTACTCATGTTCCCATGACCAATGTAAAATAAGTTTTATAAAGTCATAAAAAATACAATCAATGATAATAAAAAATATTAAACAATGAGAAATACAAGCATCAAAGATGATATCAAATAACTCACCCTCATATTGAGATCCCTAATAAGGAAAATCCTCAATCACCCATCCACCATTGATATCTGTCAAAACCAATAGGTCTTAAGAGTTTTTCACGCACACACACACCCATTTAGAAATCTCATAAAGTGTCAAATAAGACTTTCAATCATATTTTTTAAATAAAGATATAAAAACTACTTTTATTAATTATACCCATATACACATACACACACAAACACACACACACAGATATATATATATATATTTCATTTCAAAAATTTACATATTCTCATGGGAATTCATACACAAATATGTGTGTGTGTGTGTGTCTGTGTTTGTAACTATACACATGTGTTGAACCATCATGTGTGTGTGTGTGTTAAGAGACATTTTATAAAAGTATCATTTCCATTAAAAACACAAATTTTAAATAAAAAAGTTTTTTATACTTGGATTTTCAAAAAACGATTCAAAAATAAATTTCCCAATATTTTCGAAAACCAATTATAAAAAAATCCATTTGAAAACCCTATTAATAATTTGATTTAAATTTTCACATAAATCCTAAAAAAATTATAGGAAACTTTTCAATTTGTTTTCAGACCCAAATGGAGTAAAATAATGTCAATGCATTTGAATTTATTTTAAATAATTATTTCAAAACACTTTAAAAACATTTCATTTCAAGTTCCATTTGGAATTCCATTTAAATGTATTATTCCAATTAAATAACACCTTTGAAACTTTATAAAATATATTTTTTATTTCATAAATAGACATAATTAATTAAATAAAACATTTAAAACATCAATAAATAAAAGTCTCTTAAATTTAAATCTTAAAACATGGGGAAACCTACCTCAAGTTAGGAGAAACCAAGCTACGACAAGCTTAAATGTGTCACCTTTGATTGAGGAAACCCAAATAGGGTGAAAGATATGACCAAAAACCCTAATCACTAAAGAAAACCAAAAACAAATTGGTAAATACCTAGACCTGGGGTTTGGGAAACCAAAATCCTAATAGAAAAAGGGAAAATCACAAGAAAAATGAAAGAGAGAAGTGGAGTTTATACCCATGGGGTTCTACCTAGAATAAAAATTTTTGGAAAAGAAATAAAAAAAGAGGATCTCAAGAGAATGAGTGTGTGTACCATGGAGTTCATATCAGTGGTGTCATGTTCAATAAAGAGGCTGGAGAAATATGGCTTGGCCATGGGGTTCTATGTGAGGTAGAATGCAAGTAGGGAGGGGGTAATGTGATGCCAGTAGCCATGAGAGGTAAGAGGCCACACATAGAGTGTTGGAGTAATGAGGGAGAGGTGATCCATAAGGTAGAGGTAACCCATGTAAGGAGGGGAGGAAAATAAGGGGGGTAAGAAATTGGTGAAAATAATACATAAGAAATATAAAACTTTTAAAATTTGGGTTTGGTGCATGGTTTACCTACACGGATTCAAAAATCATTTGGAATCCATGCCACCGATATTGGGAACTAGAAATGCCTTAAATAGTTACTCCTAGGACCCCATATGGTTTAATAAACCATGTTTTAACCATGTCAAATGTCACTATCTATATTTGTCGTACGATTTTTCAAATCACACTGGCCATCCATGCACCCCTTTAAAACCTTTAAAATTTAAAATTCTCCATCCTGAAACTCTCATAGAATCCCAATGAAATAAAATAATATTAAATAATATTAAATAAAATAAATAATTAAAAATCATCAATTACACATGTGACAATGTTCCTTTGTTCAATTGTTTTGTGTCTTGGGGCCCATGGATGAGATGTTTTTGGGTTTTTATCATATTTCATTATTTTGAATAGGTATATAAATGGTTTTATAGAGAAATAGTTGTGATGAGATTCATTTTGGTCATATTATGCATGGAAAAAACCATAGAGATATAATATGGGTACCTAGAATGAAAGTTGAACTAGTTCAAAGTGCGCTCTTGCTAGTGTCGGTTTAATTTTATTTGGGATCACCATGATTGGTGTTCCAGTCCTGCAGTCTTATGTTACCATTCCTTGTTCTTTGACCCAAAGATATATACCATGCTATTTTGGAAATGTATAATCATGTTTTATAAAGCTATTTAATTTTATTCCTAGTAAAAAACATGTGGGTGGGTAACTCAACACTCCTTATTTAGGTATTTTTTTAAATTGTTCTCAGAATCTTCTTTCCATTGAGGATAATTCAAAAGTTTTTTTTTGTATTTTTCTTCCCCTTACTCTTCTTTTATCCTTATTTAACTCTGGTTGTTATTTTCATTGATCTATGGCTTTCAATTTGGTAATTTTTAAGATTTTTTTATTTTCGAGAAAAATATGTCATTTTATGTATATAGTGGGTGTATTTGTTTTGGAGTTCTATATTGAGGCCTTTATATTGGAATATTGGGTCCGGTATCATATTAGTCCTTTGGTGATGTCTTTTCTGATTAATCTACCATACTAGTGGATTCTTAAATGGTGTATAGATCCAAAATGGTCTTTATTTTGTAGTATCCTCATTATGTTGGTTGAGTGTGAGTTTTGAATTATAGATAGATGTGTATGTGGTGAATCTAGTTAATTTTGATAGAAGTTGGGATTTGGGTTTATGGTGTATTCTTTTGGCTGGAAATCCTATTTTTTATTTACTTCTTCTTAAACTCAATGACTTTATTGGAGAATAAATGCTATGTTGGGGAGAATTATCGCACCCCTTATTTATATTTCCCTATTATTTTATTTATTTATTAGCTTTTGATATTATTCTTGAGTGTTAGGCCAAACCTAATTGAAATTTTAAAATTATACAAATATTTACCTATATGCATGGTCGTAGCATGGTTTTTCAAATTGTGAGGATGAATATTTTGTATCTCTCCCAAGGTTCAAAGTTTTTTCACACAGTTTAAGAGAAATCATGCAGTTTACCCTCACATAGGGTCCTTTCAATTCATTTTTGAACGTGAACAGTTAGTCTATGCTGGTACTACATTGTTATGGGGATACCATGCATGGTTACCCTTTTGTTAGAACTATCTGGAGCATGGATTTCACATGATTAATAGAAATTGTACAATAACCATGTGAAGGATTGAATTATTTAATAGAGTAGTTTTTCAGGGTTGGTGAATAGTTTGGTAAACTTTACAATCATCCCAAAACATAAAAAATGGAATTTACCATTCAAACCTCTTATAATTTAGCTCTTAGGATACCCTGTTCTTTCCCATTTGACTCCTATAGTTTAAGGATATCCCCTCTTAAATTTTCCTTCCTTCCAGGGTGATTTATTGGTGTTTCCTTAAGTTTTAGGGATTGTTTTAGAAGATAATCACCTCTATATCTCAAATCCTACTTCTTTCCCCTCTCTTTCATCTGGTTTTTTTTCTTTTCATGGTCATGAAGACCTAGGGTAGCCCTTGGATCAATTTTAATTGGTGGGTTTTCTTGAGTTAAGGTTAGGTTTGGTTCACTTCTGATCATTTTTCCTCTTAATTAATTGTTTGTGTTTATAGATTTCTACTGTGGGAATATTGTGATAGTATTAAATTTGATTATGGATTTTCTAAGGAGAACACTAGGTTTTTACTTTCTCTCAATTGAGTGAAAATGTGTTTCCCTTTTTCAGTGCTTAGTTAAAATATGTTTTCATTAACCATGCACATCATATGTTTGATGAAATGCCTAAATGGACTTTACTAATGAGTATTGTATCACACCAATATTTTTTATGGAATATTTTTTCAAATAATTTTTATTTCTTCAATATCTTGTCTTACGCGCAACTCCAATATTAAAAAACTATGATATATTATTAAAATAATATTATTTAAGGTTATAGTTTTAAAATAGCCATTAAAATAGAAAATAGGAATAGAATTAACGAAATTATGAATATTATATAGTGTACACAAGTATAAAATAAATTAATTTTTTGTCAATTTATAATAAATTTATTATAAATGAAAATAATCATCATTTGAAAGTAAAAGATATATTTTTTTTGAAAAACAGTTTTTACGTGTCTATATTTTTTTATGTAAATAGATTAAATTAATCAATATTAGTGAATTATTTTAATTATATTTATTTATTATATATTTAATAAAAATTTGTATCATTCATATAATATTTTTTCGGGCATAAGATAAGAATAAATCAAGTTTTATACTTAAAAGTTGTGTTTTTCTAAAAAATGTTTTCATTGAGTTTTGCACACTTATTTTAAAATAATTTTTTTTTAATTTCAGTAAATTTATTTGAAAAAATTAACTTCATTTTTGGAATAAAAATTTAAAAATTATCTTAGAGTGAATTTTTGAGATTTTTTTGAAAAAATTAATTTTTTCAATGAATAGTGAAAAACCAAGTTCTATTAAAAACTAGATTTTTTTAAGTATTTATATATATAAATATTGTTTTAAAAGTAAAATTAGTTCAATTATATTATTATTAGTCTAATTTAATTAATTTTAATCAATTTTAGATTGAATTTGGATATACAGTTTTTTTTACTTATGAAAACGTTTTCTTTGGGAAACAACTTTTCATCGCATTTGTAGGTTTAATTTTTAATTAAATTATACCACTACTATTCATTTAATTTTTTAAAATCGATAAAATATCTTTAATAATAGTAATTAATATTATTTAATAATTTAAACATAATTTTTTTCACAATGAATAGTAAAACAGTAAAAAAATTACAGTGGTTGAGGTTAAAATGGGTTTATCGAGAGTTAAACTAAAAAAACAAAGGTTAAAAGGAATAAAAACATGTATAATTATTCTTTTAAGGCCATATTTTGACCTTATATAGTTTAATGTTCTATAATCATCCATTTTGGATCTTTTTTCCAAGAATGTGATGTGGAATTATTGTCAAACATTGAAAAACTACAAGTGTTCCACTCAACTCAATTATAAAAGGGAAACCCCTCTCCTCTATTATTAATCATTAAATAATCTTTTTTCATCCAATACCTACCCAAATACATTACTTAAATACCTAACCATGACCTATAGTCACGGGTTTGATCAAAAAACCATCCTATGAAGGCTTTAGGTTTAAACTTAAAGAGTTTCTCAGAAGAAGAGGTATAGTTCTTAACCATGCATTTTCATTTTATTTCTCCTGTAACCTTTTCCAAATATACTAAAAATATGATTAAATAATAAAAAAATACATTAAATATACTTATATTTTATTATGTTAATGTTTTAACCTATATTTATATCCTCCTCCATCAAATGGGAAAAAATGTTGAACTTGTGCATGGAAGACTATCGCCTCATGAACTAATGTAATTCATTTTCCATCCCCACCTCACACAGATGGATATAATGATGTATTTAATTCATATATACACATATATATTATTTATAAAATAATAATAATTATATAATTATAATATCACATCTACCTTCTTACATTCAAATCCTTTGGAAAATGATAATGTCGCTCGGGCTTACTTGTGGACTACCACCTCAATGAAGCGATATGATTCATTTTTAATTTAATTTTTACATTAATGATAATAAGGATGGATTTTATGAATATATATGATTTATATGATATAATGATGAATTTTTTAAGGTGAATTATTATATACATTTCTTTCTTTTCATCCGTCAAAAAAAATGGAAATATCATTCATATGTATGTACGGCCTACCATCACTATAAATGATGTAATTAATTTTTCCATCTTTAAATTTTATAAATGACTTTAAATATCTATATAATTAATATATATATATATATTAATATAATTATTAAATTTTTTGAGATTATTGAACTATAATCAAAGTAAAAGGACCAAAACTCTCGAACCAGAACATACGTGAAAAACGAAGCAGTTATCACCTAGAATACTAATTTTAATAAATAATTTTTAATTAATAGGTGATAAAAGGTTATAAGTAAATATTATATGGTATGGTATATATTATTGTGGTTTGGGAATATATTTATAGCAAAAATATATTTGTTATATAAGAGTATCTAATGTGTATGAAGAAATTTGACATTTAAGGTAATAGATTTTTGTTTCACATTTATTTACATGGGCCACATGCCATATTAACCACCTGTTTATTTTGTGTGGTGTATATACGGCCCATGAATATATTTTAGGATTATTATAATGAAAATTTTGGTATATACATATCTATCTAACTCTATTTATTTTATGGGTATTATGATTCAAAAGTTACCAAAGTGTTAATGGCTTTATGTTACAATATCATTATTTATGAGGATTGTTTATGATTATGATTCTGATGATGAAATATTATAATATATCTATCAATAAACTCATTAATTTACTTCTCATATGTTAATTTATTGATTATTCATTCTTTTATTCCATTTTATTTCCCTTTTGTACTCAAGATATTGAAAATATGTTTTTGAGGAAAATCGAATTTATTTCTCTCTTTAGTTGAGAGCCCTTTCTCTTCCATGTCCATGTTTTCTATAAATTTTTTAAAGAATATTTTTACCATTATACCATTATTTTTTAAATTAATTTTATTCCTTTTTTGATTATTTTCAAAAAAATTAATCTTATTTTCATTTTCCGAATGAGGTACTTTAGACTTATTAACAAAAAAGTGAAAGGAATATTTGTTTTAACATGTATAACACGAAGGTTACTTCCCACCATCATGATTTCTCAATGATTTCAAGATTCATTTAAATTTCTTAAAGGTCCTTTAAATAGAATTTTTATTTATTATTTGGTAAATATTTTTATTTTAAAGAAGTTATTTTAAAATGGAAATAATATTTTCCCCATGAAATTCTTAATGAACTTTTTATGGTATTTTAATTCATTAATGACAAAAACCTTAGATGTTTATTATTATTTACTATGGATACTACCTAATGATAAAATCCTTATCCTTTATTTGGATGGTTTATTATTATGATGATAAATTTTTATGGAACTCATTTCTTTCCCATGGGTTATACTATGATGAAATGTGTATGAAACCTGTTTTCTTTTCCCGAGTTACGATATGATGGATGATTTTGTGGTATAAATATATATAATTTTAATTATGTGATGGGTTATATTGGAATTATATATCCATATAATGCATTTTTTAATTATTAACAATCTCAAAGGGTATACATGAGGTTATCCCAAGACCAAAAGGGGTACATGAGTGGTTATCCCAAGCCTGAAAAAGTGGGTATATGAGAGGTATTTTATGTCTAAAAAAATAGGGTACATAAGAAGTTGTCCCAATTCAAAAATAGTATACATAGGAGGTTATCCAAGGAATGAATTAGGTATATGGGAAGTTAGCCCAAGCCTAATATGTTATGAATGTCTTGGTGGGTAGCATTGACATAAGATTTTCTATGCTTATGTGTATGCAAAAAATATATGTCTTATGATAATGTTATACTCTCATGGACCATGTTCTTTTATTACTTAAGGATTAATTTATTATGAAATAACAATATTTATGTAATGAATAATGTTTATGATCTATTATATGAAGTTTGTGTTTTTAAAATGTTAATCTCATGTTTACATAACCCTATGCCCTTTTTATGTTAATATCTCCCTTGCTTACCTTTACTGAGCATCTGAGCTCAGACATTCTTGTGTTTTATTTCCCTGGGTTATAAATAAAGGTATTAGTATGATATTAATAATAATGGTTCTAGTTATGAAGAACTTAGTGTGAGATTATGTAGTTTACTTATGAACCAATTGTCCATGTATCTATGTTTCCAAAGGCACTGGACCTATACGATTCTAATATGGATCATTATGTTATGTAAGGAATATCGATCTAATATGATGTAATATATATGTATGAAAATTGTGGGTCACTATTGTTGGTATCAAAGCAAAGGAAGTAATCCAATACATTGTAACTCCCATGTGTGAACATTGGGAGAAGAATGGTTCTTTACCCAAGGGATACACTAGGAAAGGGATTCCATAAGGGATAACAGTACCAGTCTCACCTATGAGGTGTATCCAACCATGGATTTTTCTAATAGGTATAAATTATATCCCACTGGTAATAATTTTAGACTATTATAGTTGGTATCAAAACAAGTTTTAGTTAACATTTATAAACTATAATCAGAAAACTTTAGGGAGAACCCTGTGGATGAGTCAAAGTATAAGAACATATCCTAGAATCTTGGTGAATGATATAGAGTGTGTTTTCTAAAAATTACATCCTTTTCTAGATACTATAACTGGATATGGATTTGGAACAGTTTTACCTAGGGGTAATAACTCCAAAAAGTGTGCATTGGGATTTGAATTGATTATCACCTGGTGCTTGATAATGGGCCTAACTACACACCTAGTTTTTCACTCACATGGGATCTATTTTAGAAATTCAAACTTTTTATAAATAACTATAAATGATCTGAATAGATGATGACCCTAAATGAACTAGGTCAAACCTAATGTGACATAAATGGGAAAGAAGGTTTCGATTTTTAGACATCTTATGAATGATTTTTTCATGATTCATCACTCGAATTAAATATTATCGATGGTCATGCTAACCATTTTTGTTTTAGAAATGGATTTGAAGTTAAAATGATTAATTTGACTATTTAACAAGTATGCTCAAATATTGAAGTTTTTTATTTGAAATTATTTATATGAATTCCTATATATCAGTAAAAGTCTCTAGGAATGTAAATTCCTATCCTAAAGAACTAGATATGGAATTGGAAGTGAAAACCCCTAATGGTATGATGATCACATCCCATGTCTATGATTCTTATCCAGTTGAAGTTTATGGGAATGTGATTCCTAGAAATATTATTATTCCCCCTCTAGTTGAAGTTGATTTTATATTGGGAATATATTGACTTTCTCTACATAAATTCCACATCAATTATCGATCAAATGAAGTCACATTTGATATTCTAAACCAACCTATGATCATCTATCAATGTGATGATAAATATGAAATTTTGAGGGAGATAATTTTCATTTATCGATCTTTATTCTTATTAAAAGTGGTATTTATCTAATATGGTTTGGGAGAAAATAAATATCGATGATATTCCTATTGTGCGGGATTTTTTGATGTCTTTACAAAAGATTTACATAGTATTCCACCAAATCAAGAAGTTGAGTTCTTAGTAGAACTCATACCCGATACCACATATATTTCAAATAATACCTAAAGAATATACCTGATTGAGTTTTAGGAATTGAAGAAGTAACTCTAGGAGAATATTGATAAATTATTTATTCATCCAAGTGTGTCTCCATGTGGGGCACCTATTATTTTTGTTAAGAAGAAAGATATATCAATGCGACTCTATATTGATTATCAAAAACTTCACATGATCCTAATAAAGAAAAATTATCACCTACCTCATATTGATGAATTGTAACACCCTGATATATTATGTAAGATATTTTTCAATAAAATTCAATTTATTTGATAACTTTTGTTACACACAATACCAATTTTAAATGAATTGTGATATACTATTAAAATATTATTATTTAAGGTGGAAGTTATAACCTAGATGTTAAATAGGAGGGTATTAATAGGATTAAAAAAATTATTAAATATAAATAAATTTCCTACTCAATATAAATATATTGATAAACTGTCAACAAATAATAAATTCATTTTTTAAAATTCATTTTATTTTTCAAAAATACATTTTCATAAAAAAAATATTTTTATTGAATTTGTGAGAAAATATTATGATTAATTTATAAAACTATTAGAAATTTTATTTTTTAAAATGAACATAATTGTATAAATTATCATATTAAATTTATTTTTGGTTGAATTTTTGATAATTTTCTTCAGAGATTGATGTTCTAGTGAATAGTGAAAAATACCAACTTATTTAAAACTGTATTTTTGTTTTAGTCAAGAAAAAAGTTACATTTTATTATAAAATGGTTTAAAAGAAATATTATTTATATTCTATTTAAAATAATATAATTAATTTAATTAGAGTAAATTTTATTATAAAATTTAGTATAAAAAATTGTACATAATAAGTATTTTCTTGAAAAAAATGTTATTATACACATAATATGCTTTTATATTAATAAATAAAATTTATATTTATTGGTGACTATTTTTAATAAATTTTATATATTATATATTAAATAAAATGTTTTAAACATTCATCCAACATTTCTACTATGCATGCGATAAGAATAAATCTAGTTTTATGCTTAAAAATACATTTTTTAAAGTGGTTATCATCATGTTTTGCAAAATTATTTTAAAAATTATTTCCTTCTAATCATAGGTATTGAATTTGATAAAATGGATTCCATATTTGGAATAATGAGTTTAAAATTTGGTAAATAATCCCATTTTTCAGACAATATGATTTGTAATCGTGGTAAAAAAATTCACCTCAATTAAGGGAAAATCAGATTAATCATAGATGAAACTAAGTGATAAGGCCCTAATTTGTCAACAAAATTCTTTTTAGAATAATATTATTCAACCATTATAAACTTAGTCTTGAAATTTATTTGTATAATTGACACTTGTCAATGGAAATAAATTATATAATATTAAAATCAAATAAAGCTAAAAAATTTCACTCTCTTAGTTCTAATTATTATTTTATGTCCAAATAGGGACAATAGAAAGTCATAAATGAATATAAGTATCTATTTATGTCTTTTAAGTTATATTAAATGATTTTTTCTAAATTGTAAATAATAATATTTTATTAAAATAATATTTTATTAAATTACTTAAAAATGATAAAAATATCAAACAGGGAAAATTAGGATAAGATATAGTTTAAAATGTTATGTATTTCTTATTAAAATTCCATTTTAAACCATTTTTAATGAGAAATAATTTAATATATTTTAATCTTTTAAGAAATTCCATGAGTTCCCCTCCCCTCAATTATAAATGGTCACCCCACTTCTCTCTTCTTCATGCCACTTTGAGCACTCTAGATTGATAAAACTATGCCAAGTTCTATTTTTAACTCCCCTATTAAAATTTTATATGTGATGGTCTTCCAAAAATTCCAACCCTATCTCCATTAAGAGGATATCTAAAGGAGTTGTTTTAAAGAATATGCAATCGCCTTAATCGATCACTTCTTTTTTAATTCTTATTTTACCTCCTATAAATATTTTATATTATTCAAATAAATAACTTTAGTATACTAAAGGTACTTAAATGTTATTATTATTATGAACCCACCTTTATTCTCCCTCTTTATGTCGAATGGGAGGTGAAAGGATCACTTGTGTGTATGTAAGGCTTGTCATCTCCACGTAGTGATACAATTCATTTTCCACCGCCATATTTCAAGAATGGTTATGTTGATAGGTTTAATGTTTATATATTATAATTATTACATAATTATACCTATGTAATGATAATATCATATATACCTTCTTACCTTCAAAACTAATGGAAAATAATAACGTCACTCGTGTGTATGTGTGGAATACCACCATAATAAAGTAATGTGATTCATTTTTTATTTTATTTTTACTAGTATGTTAATAAGGATAAATTTAATGAATATATATTATATATATTTTATAATAATTATTTTTAAATGTTAGTTATTATTTACATTTTTTCATTATATCCATTAAAAATGAAAACAGTGTTCATGCATATGTACAGTTCACTGTCTCCAAAAATAGTGTAATTTATTTTTCTATATATAATTATATGAATGACTCTAAAAATGTATATAATGAATATATGTTATATTTATATCATCATTAATGTAAAGACCCGGAATTTACAAGTATTTTTTTTAATTATATGGGAATATTACGAGTTCGTGAAAATTGACGGCACGTGATTCCGAGGCCCGAAGTGCCTATAATAAATTTCTCAACTTTCTTTTGGGTACGTTTAATAAAAGCACGAGCAGAATTTTGTAACTTTTGAACGGATGCTCAGAATTGAAATATGAGGGCACCGTTTAACTCGCAGCACCGATATTCACTTAAGGAGACTTTCACCTCGACAGCAGTAGGTTGAGGGTAGAAGATTGTTTTTCAGTTTTTCGTGGAAGAAGAAAAATAAAATTTTTAACATTTTATTTTTATTTTGAAACCCCTCCTTTTGAGTTATGGGAGTGGGGACCACATGATCTAGAAAACCCCCAATTTAAATTCTTGGTGGTGGGGACCACCCAAACCCCTCTTAATGGGGGAAAACCTCTAAACTCTCCCATTAATAAATTGAGCCAACTGCAATTAATAAAATGTGTCAACTTTAATTAATTGTTAGACTTATTTTTTAATAAGTTGGCTCTTCATTTTTGTTGGGTTGGAGGACTTAGTTGGAAAAGGATCTTGGGAGAATTGTGTAGAAACATTCACACCAACGAAGAACTTTTCTTCTCCAATGAAGAATGAGGAACCGACCCTGAGCCCGGATCAGAAGTACTTCGCGGAAGAAACAAACGCTGACTTTCTTCAACAACTTCATCTTATACCTCTCGAATCCTCCAATGAACTACAAGGTAGGGATTTTTTTGTTTACCCCTTTCCAGATTCTTTATTTTCATCTTGATTTAAGAACATTTATATTCTTCTTCATTCAATAATAAATAAGCTTCTTGATACCGTTCTAACGCGGAGGGTGCAGGGTGAATGAACACAGCCCAACCTCTCTACAACCATTGTCAGATTTTGATGGTCTTGAATCGACGACGAAATCTTGAGGTGAGTGTGGGAATCTACATAATGAAGAATTGGCCATCAGGGCATGCTCGGTGCCTAAAGAACATCACCAGAAGGGCTCGGGAGCGGCGGTCGGCACCCCAGCTGTCGTGACAATAACGGCGGAGTGAGGGAAGAGAATGAAACACGACCAGCCATGTGATGGCTATGGCGACACACATCCACGACGCCCAGTGTGTAGGTGCTACGGTGCAAGGTCATGACAGAAATGGAGGGGCGGTCGTCTCGCTGTTGGCCGCCGGAGATGGCGCGGCACGCGGCCGCACCGCGTGGAGGAAGGCTAGCTACTTAGTGTGGGCTGCCTAGCGGGCCGCCCAGCGCGGGCTACCTAGCGGGTTGTGCCTGTAGGCCGGTCCGGACCCATAGGGCCAGGTCGAACCCCAGGACAGACCCAGGTAGGGCCGGGTCGGACCGGGTCAGACCGAACCCGGACCAGCTTTGACCCCTTTTTGCTCCTTCAACCATATCTTGAGCTATGGGCATCTGTTTGAAAACCCGTCTACAGCACCAGAAACATTGGATCAAGACGGTCCTTTTGGTATACACCACTTGAGTTTTGGATAAATTTGTGGTATGGCCAAGTTGGATCGAACACGAATCCAACTGGGCCCTCAGGACTAAAAGGCCAATAACTTGCAGTTCGAGCATCCGATTCACGCACTGTCTGTTGCATTGAGACCCATATTACGTGGTAGAACTTTGGGATACTTCTTCATGGGACTTCATGGAAGTTGTAGTATAGACGTGTAGCTTGAGCACAGGATCCTCCCAGAATCAAGCGAGCTTAGTGCGGGAACCCTGTAGCTGGTTGTAAGATGAAAAAGGGATCTTATGTGGGTATGTGCCTTGGATCCTATGTGGGTATGTGCCTTAGGATCCTACGTGGGTCTATGCTTTGGGTTCCTACATGGTTATGTGTTTCTGTATTCCACTTGGATCCACTCTAGGAATCCACGTGGGGTTACTCTAGGATCTTGCATGGCTCTGATGTACTAGGATCCTATGTGGGTCTGACAATTTAGGATCCTACGTGGGTCTATCTCTCAACAGAGTAAGATGATTTAGTAGATGCATCTAATTATCTTTACTACCATACCTAAGTTATATCGGGTGTGAGCTGAGTCCTCATATTCGTGGTAATACCTTTGTCGTATTCTTCTGTGTTGCATACCTTTGTGGTACTTACCTTCATGGTGATACCTCTGTGGTATTATTTTGTGTGGTGTTACCTTTGTGGTACTTACCTTCATGGTGTTACCTTTGTGGTAATATTTCCTTCGTGGGACAGTTGACCTTTGTAATTTTGAGTTGGGCCTTGTGTTTCCTCATGATTGAGATGGGTTTACTCGACAACTTAGGTATATGTATGGGAATATACCTTGGTAGGTTTGTTAGTTAATTTCATGCTTTATGGTTTATACTTTGTGGAATTTGAGAGACCTTAGAGGGTCTCAGGGTCCATACTGAGTATCGTTATACTGACCCCTGCATAGGCTTCACCCACACCTTATTGTGTCTTGTGCAGATAACGTACAACATTGATCGAGGATGAAAGAGCTAGGTCTGGACGGTGCATGGAGGTGGACCATTCAGCTTGACGTGACGGAGAGGATACGACCATATGTGGAGTGTTGAGGAGGCGATTTGTACCTACCCTTCATGTAGGAACCTTGGAGGATGACCTAGAAGCTATTTTCCTTTTCCTTTCAGTTCTATTGTATTTCTAGTTGTACTTGTACCTTTATAGTTGGGCTTGTATTCCAGACCCTTTTACTTTCATCACACTTTTACTACAACATTTTACTTCACAGTTGGTTCTTACTGTGTTCTTGGACCATGTGTTTTTAAAGGATTAAAGTCAATGCCTTCCCGTTTTAGGGAGTATGCCTTTCGATGCTAGTCGCCAGCCCCTGGGCTATGGAAGGCAGGCTTGGGGTAGTCACGGCACGGGCCTCAGGGGATGGGTCGTAACAATTAGAATTATTCATATTATATAATAATGATCAATATACAAGGATCAAAACTAATAAACCAAAACATACATGAAACGCAGGACTGAGATCACCTGAAACAATGATTTTAAAAGAGAATTATTAAAAAATGGATGATAAAAGGTTATAATTAAATCATATATGGTAGGATATATATTATTATTGTTAAAAATAGATTTTAATAAATATATATTTATTATTTAGGATCTTCCAATGCTTACAAAGGAATTCATACTTAAGGTAAGGGATTTTTGTCTCACTTTTATATTTGTGTGACATATGTCATATTAACCACTTGTTTCTTTTATGTAGTGTTTAAACTACCCATTAATGTATTTTATTTTTTTATCATGAAAATTATGATATATTTAGATGAATATTTGTTTCTTTCTTTTATGGGTCTTATGATTCAAATGTTACCCAAGCAGTAAGGGTTTTATGTTACAGATTCATTATTTATTAGGATTGTTTATGATTATACTTCCAATAATGAAATATTATGATGTAACTCTCAATAAACTCACAAACCTTA
Organism: Viscum album; assembly: GCA_963277665.1. Lineage (NCBI taxonomy): Eukaryota > Viridiplantae > Streptophyta > Magnoliopsida > Santalales > Viscaceae > Viscum > Viscum album. Next base: position 326,243,318 of record OY728132.1, read on the forward strand.
TCATAATATAGTTATTTATTCATAATACATGGTTTCCTTTAATTTTACTCACCTTAAGTACTAAAGATAACAAAAATATGGTTTTAATGAAAATAAACTTTATTTATCTCTTCGGTCAAAAAAGCTTTTTCTTCCATACCCATGTTTTCAAAAAATGTTTTAAAGAAGGTCTTTACTATTATCCTATGATTTTTAAAGTCATTTTTACTCATGTTTTAATTGTTTAAATAATATTTTAGAAGGAATCTTCTTGCCACTTTTCGAATGAAGTACTTTTTGACATTTTATGAAAAATGTGAAAAGAATGTTTTCCTTTAATTTATACCGCATGAATAGAATTTCTTACCCTCATGGACACCAAATTTTTTAAATATTACTTTATAAGATTCCAATATTTTTTCCAAATAAAATTTTTTCCAGAATAGTTTTTAAATATTTTTATTTTAAAAGTGATATTTAAAATGGAAGGGTTATATTCCAAAACATATATTTTTGTGATCTTTTAAAGGAATTTTTATATATGATAACATCATTTGATGTTAATTATAATTTACTATGGATATGATCCAGTGATACCATTATTACTCTTTATTTGGATGGTTAATGTTTATGATGATGAGATTTTTATGAAAATCATTTATTTTTTGTGGGTTATACTATGATGAATGGATGAAATTTTTATGAAACACATTTTCTTTGAACAAGTGTTGATATAATGATATGATAAATTTTTTATGATAATTTGGCACAAATATGTATGGTTTTTATTATTTGATAGTTCTTACAATATAAATAAGGATGATGGATACTTTATAACAAAGTAATGTGGGTACATTTTAACCAAGGACGAAGGTTACATCATAACCAATGAAGGGTGGACCTAGAATTATTCATCCCTCCAATATATTGGGTAATGATTTATATGACATGGGATAAATCGGAATAGAATGGGGAGTGAACCCAGTTCAAGAAAGGTCTTATATCTATTATGATACTCTTAGGAGTGAATCTTGATTACTCTTATGGGTTGGAGAGTGAACCCATTCCACTATAATATCCTTGGAAATGAGCCTCGACTACTATGTAAATGATTTACTATGAATATTTTTATGCAATAATTCCATGTCTTATACCAATTTTATGCTCACATGGATCATATTCCATGATTCCTATATTATTCATATCTTATTAACCACCAATATTAATTCCATGAATCAGTATTATGATCTTTCATATATAGGGTATGGTTTTCAAATGTTATTCTCATGTTATCATACCCCTATGATCATGTTATTATTAAGTGATTATTGATATATCCCTAATTTACCCTTAATGAGTATCTGAGCTCACCCTTTCTCCTGTTTCCTTTCCCTAGATTATGAATAATGGTTTTAGGAATAATATATATATGAAGAGAGACAGATATGAAGAACTTAATGAGAGACTCTTATGAAGAAGATGTTTATGTTTCCAAGTTTCCAAAGATACTAGACCTATATGATCCTGGAATGGATAATTATCATATGTAATGAATATTCATCAAATAATATGTAATATCTATAAATAAAAATTTTGGGTTGCTATAGTCAGTATCATATATAGGTTTAGTTAACCTTTGGAAACAAGGATGAGAAAATTTTAGTGAGAACCCTGGGGATCATTATAAGTATAGTATAATATCCAAAAGTTTTGGTAATGACCACAGATAACCAAGGTTATACATAAGGTTTCATAGACTAAGAAGAAGGTGTCATGATTTATACTTCCATTAAATGAAATTTCATGATTATTTTATAAATTTATTTGATTATTATAGTTTGAAACTTACACATTACATTTTGGTTTTATTCAATGGATGGAACCAAAAGAAATCATGATAATAATGAATATGATGGATAATGTAATGATTTTCCTCTTGAGAAACCAAATGATATGGTAAATGGAATAAAAAAAACTTTTTATTATTCCAAATTAGCTATCACGATAAATAATTAATAATATAAAAATTGGTGAGTTTCATAACAACAAAAATAATAGAAAATTGAATTTTATGGATTTTCATGAGGTAATGGTCATGGAGTTAAAAAAGTTCAATTTCATTTGTATCAATAATGTGGGAATTAGTACTTAGAATAATAACTAAAATACAGGGGAAATTTTTTTCTTTGTGGAAATAAAGGGTATAGAGCAATGAATTTCCAAAGAATTTAATGTCTTATATATGGGTAACCTAGGCATTATCTGAGTCAATTCCCTATTCTAAATGCTAACTCATAAACCAGAGAATAACCCATGTTATTATAACATTTTAAGTGAAATGATTTAAGTGTTTATGTTTTGGAATCTAAGAATTATATCAAAAACATTTGATATATAATAATCATGAAACATCTAAGGATTGTTACACATTATTTTTCTTTAAGTATTTCAAAATTTATGTTCTATAGTAGCAATAACCAAGAAAAGTGATAATATTTAGTATGGATAAATTTATGATTGAAATTGATGTGATAGTATTTATAACCTTAAAATTGGTTATTGATTTTATAACAAAGTGATTCAGGTCATCTTTGATGAAGTTTATTTAATTTTTAGATTTATGGAAATGGTCAATGATTTTATTTAGAGAATAAAGATTTTTTTATGTGAGGATAAATTATGATTTATGGATACCATCATGTATTTATAGTGTTGAGTTTGATCATAAGTATAAAGTCTCAGATCCCCCCCCCCCATTGAGGTCTTAAGTGATGGGATTTTGAGGTAATTTGAAACTGTTACCGGGTTTTAGAAAGAATACTCTATTTATTTTTAAATAATCATTCGGTTTATTATATGATTTTAGGTCAAGTTATTTTTGGTCTATTAGATGGTGGGATATAGATAATCTTGATGATTGAAAAGTGATTCATTGACAATATGATATTTTATAAGATATCTATAGTCAAGTTAAGGATTACATTTCAGGTTAATATATAAATTTGATTCGTGATATTTTGGTTAATTTCAATAAATTAATATATTATATTCAGATTATTCATAGTGATTAATGATATTTTGGGTTTTTTGGGTTGAGGTCTATGTAACTTTTAGTTTTAATATGTGATTTAACATGAAAGAAATTAATTGGCAATAATACAATTACATTTTTAGGGATATAATATGGAAGGTATGAGATCAAATTTTAGGTTAAAATATTATTTAATTATGAGGATATTGAGGTTATTTTTTATGTTTGTTTATTTATGAAATCATTTTACTATAACCTTTATAATTATTTTGGAAATCATTGAGTTAAATGTACTATTTCAAGGTTTATTCATTCTGGGAATTATCCTATCATGTAATAAAAAAATTTTGATTTGATTAATGACTAATGATAGGAGGAATATCTGGATATACATTTTTAATCCATTATAAGATGATTTAAGTGATTCCGGCATGAAAAAATCAGCTCGAATACTCTTCATTTGGAGAAAGAGATTATATTGTGGTGAAAATTGATTAACAGATGAAATTCTACTATTCAAGTAATCATATTTACTTATGTTATTAGTCAAGATAGTAAATGAATGCCAAAAATATAGGAAAATAATATTAAGAAAGACATTAAAACCAATAAACTTCAATTATGATGAATTTATGGTCTTTTTACCCCTCACTGATACATGGTTTTTTGGTGGTAAACATTCTCTTGACCATGTTCTCTATCATTCTTTATTAGTCCCGATACATTAGTTTTCTCTTCAATTTCCATATTTTCAATTCTCAATAATGTTATCATATTTTTTAACCTTGTTTTTTATTCTTCCATATAACCTTTATATTTATCATTCTCTCTTATCAAGATAAAGATTTAGTAACCCTTTTTATGAAGTGGGTTTCCGCAAAGGAATTTTCAAATGTCAAACCTTCGATTATCAAGCACAAGAAACAATTATGAAGATGAAATTTATTAAATGGGGAGAATGTAACAAAATTATATTTTATGAAATATTATTTTCAAATTAAATTTAATTTCTTTAAACACTTTCATTACACACAACTCCGAGTTTATATGAATCGCAATATACAATTAAAATATTATTATTTAACGTGATAGTTATAACCTAACCATTAAATTGGTGGATAATAATAGTATTAATTACTTTATAAAATAAATATAAATTTCCTAATCAATCTAAATGTAATGATAAATTCTTAGTAAATAATCACTTGATTTTTAGTAAGTAATTTTATTCTTCAAAAATACATTTTTATAAAAAAAATTATTTATTTTGTGAGAAAATTTTATGATTAATTTCTAAAACTTTTAGAAATTTAATTATTTAAAAATGGAACATTTTTTAAAATAATCGTATTAAAATTATCTTAGGATGAATTTTTGACAATTTTCTTAAAACATTGATTTTCTAGTGAATAGTGAAAAATACTGATTTTTATTTACAATGGTATTTTTGTTTCAAGAATATACAATTATCCTTTTTTAAATAGTTTAAAAGTAAAATTAGTTATATTATATTTTTAGAAATCCATTTCAGTTTATTGGAATAGATTTTATGTTTTAATTTACTATAAAAACATATTTATATGTAAAAACACATTTTCCATAAAACATGATTTTAGGAACGAAATGTGTTTTTATTATAATAAATAAAATTGATAACTGAAAAAATTTAATGAAATTTTTATATTACATATTCCTTATTTTTTTTAAAAAATTCATCTAATATTTTTTTTGTCATGGGATAAGAATACATCCAGTTTTATGCTTAAAACTATATTTTTTTCAGTCAATTTCATCGTGTTTTGTGAAATTATTTTAAAATTAATTTTATCCTATTATAGGTATTGACTATTATAAAATGGATTCCATGTCTTTAATTTGGAGGATTAAATTTTGTAAATGTCCCCTTTTATGTTTGGTTAATTTGAATAATAATCCTGGTAAAATGTATCACCTTGATAAAGGGTGTATCATGTTAATCTAGATTAAAAATAAGTGATAAGGAAATAATTTTTCATCATAATTCTTATTCTATGAATTTAATTTGACCCTTATCACAGTAGGATCTAAATGTATTTTTTAATGGGTACTTTTCTATGAAAATGACATATATAATATTTAAATCAAAGAGAGTTAAAAAATATAACTCTCTTAATTTTAAATATATATTATATGTCCAAATAGGTAAAATATAAATTTATAAATGAATATAAGTAACTATTTTGATATTAATAAAATTAATTCCATGATATAAATTTATTTATAATTTTTAGGAATTATATAATGACCTTAAATGCTTATGCAATACTGATAAATGATTTTAAAAATATTGAAGGTAATATAATTTGAGTGAGTTAATGTGTGCCCAAAATTTTGTAGATTAATATGAAATATTAGTGTTATTTTAAGGATTGTATTTTAATTAAAAAAATATTTAATTATTTAAGTCAAATTAAATGAATAATTTCTAAATTAGAAATAATGATGTTTTATGAAAATAATGTTTTAATAAATTTCATAAAAATCATAAAAATATTAAAAAAGGACAAAGGAGATAAGATATGGTTTAAAATTTTATCCCTTTACCATTAATAGTCCATTTGAATCCATTTTTATTGATAAAAATTTTAACATATTTTATATCTTGTAAGAAGTTCAATGAGTGGACATCCCCTAAATTATAAAAGGGCACACCTCCTTTTTCTTCTTCACACCACATTGAGCCTTCTAGATCGACCAAACTCTGTCATTTTCTCTTATAAAATCCCCTATAAACATTATATAGGTTCTTTTCTTCCAAAAATACCAACCCTAGATCCTTTAATAGTATATCTAAAGGAGTTGTTTCAAAGAAGTGGTAATCACATTAACTAATCACATTCTCTTTAATTCCTATATTACCTCCTTTAAATCCAGTATATTCTTCATTAAATAATAAATATGATATCCAAAATATAATAAAATTTTATTTTTTTTATTATTAAACCACCTTTATTCTCACTCTTTCCATTAAATGGGAAGTGAAATTATTGATCTTGCATACATACAACTTACCGTCTCTACATAGTGATATAATTCATTTTACACCACCTTATTTCATCGATGACTATTTTGATGTTTTTAATGTTTATATATGATAATTATGACATAATTATACCAATTTAATTATAATATAAAATCCAAATTCTTACCTTTCATACCATTGGAAAATGATAATGTCGCTCATGCATATGTGTGGAATACCACCTCTACCAAATGATGTGATTAGTTTTTCATTTCTGTTTTACTTGTATGGTAACAAGGATTAATTTAATGAATATATAAGATATAATAATGATTCTATAAAGGTTATTTATTATTTTTATTTCTTTCCATTATTCAAAAAATGAAAACAATGTTTATGCGTACATACAACTTACTATATCTATGAATGGTGTACTTCATTTTTGTATCTATACTTCTATGAATGAATATAAACTTGTATATAGTGAATATATATTATATTTATATAATTAATAAAACTATATAAATTATTTAATCATGATCAATGTATAAGGACCAAAACTACCAAACCAAAACATACATGAAAAATGAAGCAGATATCACCCAGAATACTGATTTTAATAATTAATTATTAAAAATTGGTGGTAAGAGGTTATAATTAATTCATATATGGTATTATATATGTGATTATTTATATTTAATATATTTATAATAAATATATATTTATTATATCATAGTTTCCAATGCGTACAAAGGAAGTCAGACCTAAGGTAAGGGATTTTCATCTAACTTTTATGTTTGGGGGACACATGCCATATTCACCACTAGTTTATTTAATGTTACGTATATAATATGTATAAATGTATTTTATGATCATTATCATGGAAATTATGGGAGATAAATATCCATGTGTATGGTTCTTTATTTCAAGGGGCTTATGATTCAAATGTTACTAAAATGGTAAGGGTTCTATGTTACAATCTAATTGTTTATCAAGATTGTTTACTATTATGTTTATAATTAATAAATATTATAATATACCTCATAATAAACTCATGAGTTTTATTGTGAAATGTTTATTTATTGAGAATAAATTTTTCCTTTCATTTTCCTTAACTAAACTACTCAAGAGACTGAAAATATGTTTTTCGGAAAAAATGACTTTATTTCTCTCTTCGATTAATTTTTTCTTATTCTATATACAAGATTCCATAAAATGTATAAAAGAAAGTATTTACTATTGTAATATTATTTTTAAGGTCATTTTTACCCATGTGTGAATTTTTAAAAAATGTTTTAAAATGAATCTTCTTGTCATTTTCTAAATGATTTACCTTTTGAATTGTTATCAAAAATGTTAGAGGAATGTTTCCTTTTAACTTATACTGTATGAACATAGTTTTACATTATCATGAATGTTAAATGTTTTAAGGATTACTTTAAAAGTTTCCAAGATTATTTTCAAATATTTTTTTACAATATTATATTGGTGAGATGTTTTTAAAATCCATTTATTTTCTATGGGTTATGCTATGATGAATGGATGAAATGTTTATGAAACATTTTTTCTTTGCATGAGTTATGATGTCATGATATGATGAATATTTTATGATATTATGGCACACATATTTATGTTTTTCATTATGTTATGGGTGTTACATTTTAAACAAGGATAATGGTTACATTATAACCAACGACGATGGCTATGTTTTAACTATGGATTGTGATTATGTAATAACCAAGGATTGGTGGGCCTGGAAATTTATATCCCTCTAATGAATTGGGTAATTATTGATATGTTATGAGATAAATAATATTGGAGTGGGGACTGAACCCAGTTCATTAAGGGACTATGTCTACTACGATAGTCTTGGGAGTGAACCCTGACTACTATGATGGTTTGGGGAGTGTAACCATTCCACTATGAAAACCTTATAGATGAGTTTTGAATACTATAGAAATGATTTTATATACTTATGTGTATGAAGAAAAATTATATGTATTATTCTAATGTTATTCTCATATGTCTCATGTTCTTTGATTAATTTATGATATATATATTATGAAATGCCAAGATTTATACCATGAATTAATATTATGAACTTTGATATGAAAGGTATTGTTTTCAAATTATATTTTCATTTTCTCATACCCTTGTGCTAATGTTATGTAAAATTTATCATTGAATTTTTCCTTATTTATCCGTACTAATAATATTAACTCACCCTTTCTCATGTTTCCTTTCATTAGGTTGTGAAGAAAGGTTTCAAGAATGATATTTCTAATAAGGGTGCTAATTATAATGAACATAATGGGAGACTCTTATGAACGAGTTTTTTATGTGTACAAGTTTTCAAATATAACAGACCTATACAAATTTTTTGTGGATCGTTATGATATTTAATGAATATTTTTCTAATAAGATGTAATATCTATGAATAAAAAGTTTTGTTCATTATAGTTGGTATCAAAAAAATGTTTAGTTAACCTTTAGAAACTATGATGAGAATATTTTAGTAAGAACCTTAGACATAAGTATAAGTATAGGATAATATCCTATGGTTTTTTGATGAAAATAGATAACCTAGGTTATACCTAAGGTTCCATATATTGAGAAGAAGGTTTCATGATTTTTAAACCCTTTGATTGAAATTTCGTGATTATTTTATAGATTACGTTGATTATTATAGTTTGGAAAAGACACATTTCTTTTTGGTTTTATTGAATGGCTGGAACTAGAATACATTGTGATAATAATGAATATGATGGATAATGAAATGATTTTAATCCCCAAAAATTGAATGATATGGGAACTAGAAGAATAAACCTTATGATTATACCTAATCATCTACCATGATATATGATTAACAACATAAAAATAGGTGAGTTTCATATCAAGGTAAATAAGAGGGAAAATTAATTTTATAGATTTTCATATAGAAATGATTATGGAAGTATGATATTTCATTTTCATTTTTTCCAAGAATATTTGAAGAAACACCATGAAGAATATCTCAAATGGATGGGAAGATGTTTTATATGTGGAAATAAAGTTTATAGAGAAATTAATTTCCAAGTAATTAAATGTATTATATATGGGGAACCTTAGATTTATCCAAGTTAATTACCTCTTCTAAATGGTGAATCAAAGACCATGTAAGAACCTATACTATTACAACATTTGAAGTGAAAGTATTTAAGTATTTATATATTGGTATTTAACAATTTTATGAATTATATTTTGGATATAAAAATCATGAAGCATATAATGATTGTTTCAAATTAGTTTTCTTTAATCATTTGAAAACATATTTTTAATGTTACTAATAACCAAGATAAGTAATAATGTTTCGTTGGGATAAATAGATGATTCGCATTGATGGGATAATTTTGATATCCTGAAAATTGGTTAGTGATTTTATAATGAAGTGATCATGGTCATCTTTGTTTAAGTTTATTTCATTTTTGGATTAATGGAAATAGTCTATATTTTTATTTGGATAATAAGGATTTTGTTTTCATGTGAGTATACCCTATGATTTATTGATTCCATCAGGGATTTATAAGTTTAAGTTTTATCATAAGTTTAAAGGCATACACCCCCATTTTGACGTTTTAAGTGATGTTATTTTGAGGTAATTTGAAACATTTTCTAGGTTTTAGAAAGAATACTCTATTGAGGTTTAAATAACCCTTTGGGTTAGTATATTATTGGGTTTTAAGTTAATTATGTTCTATTAGAAAGTGTTATATTGATAATATTGATGGTTTAAAAGTGTTTCATTGACAAAGAGATATTTTATAAGATATTTAGGGTCTAGTTAAGGATTCCCTTTGAGGTTAATATATAAATTTGATTCATTATATTTTGATGAAGTTAAATACATTACAAGAATATATATTTTTTTTTAATAGTGTTTAATGATATTTTGGGATAATATTTATTTGGTTGAGGTATATGTAAATTTTAAGTTTAACATGTGATTTAATATGAATAAATGAGTGGGGAAATGAAATTAATATTTAGAGATGTAAGATGAAAGGTATGAGATCACCTTTTGGGTTTAAATATTCTTTAATTTTTCGGTTATTGAGGTAATTTCGGATATAGGTTTATTTAAAAAATTATCAAAGTGGAACCTTTATTTTTATTCTGAAAATTTTGGAGTCAAATGTTTTATTTCAAGGTTTATTCATTTTTTGAATTATCTTACCTAGTTCTAACCATTGTTAGTTTTGGTTAATTCCTAAATATAGTTGTAATATCTTGATGTACATTTATAATCCATTATAAGTTTATTTTATTGATTCATTCCTGAAAAGTTCTTCTCAAATACTCATAATTTGGATAAATAGATTAGATAGTGGTGGAAATTGATTAAAGGATGAAATTATACTTATCAAGTAAATATATTTTCTTATGATCTTAGTATAAATGGTAAAGGAGTGCCTAAAATATTGGAATATAATATTAAGATGAAAATTCAATAATATAACCATTAATTATGATGAATTGATATTATTTTAACCCCTCACTAATTTAGGGTTTTATTTTCATTAAATTTCTACTAACCATGTTCTTTATCACTATCTATTAGTCCTTGGGTGTTTATTTTATCTTCAATTTCCATATTTTCACTAATTTTATCTTATTTGATAACCTATTTTTGTGTTATTCTATATGAACTTTTTATTTCCCATTCTCTCTTATCAGGAGGATGTTTTACTAACCCTTTTTATGATTTAGGTTTCCAAAAATAAATTTTCAAGTGTTGAACCTTTGATTAATGAGCATAAGTTAAAATTATAAGGAATATATCTATTATATATACTAATCCTAGCATTTCCAGCTGCCACGTGTCAACCATTTAATCCTCCACATCATATTTCTCATACGTGTCAACATTCCATGACTCTGCATCCCTCCTCTGATACCATTCTATAACATTCTCTCCCTCCCGCTCCCGCTCACGCTCGGCCTGCCCATTGCGATTTTCCTCTCCCCCATATCTGTTTTCCGCTGCTCCTTCCTTCCACACTGCCCATTGCTTTCATCTTCTTCTGTTTCCCCAATCTATGTTTTCTTCTATTTCTCCATTCTCTGGCTTCACTTCCTTCACATACTTCCCCCACTCATGATTCCCTCCCCTCGTCTACGGTTCCTAGTACATTTTTTCCTCCCCTCATCTAGATTTTCATGCAAACCACCGCTGACATTCTCATCGCCATTTCCCTCTTCCGCTCATGTTCTCACTTCGCCGCTCCAGTTCTCACTCCACCGCTCACGTTCTCCCTACACCACTCATGTAAACCATGTGCCGCTCGCATTTACCCTCCACAGATTCTACAATTTCTAATGCTCGTGTTCTCCCTCCACCGCTCCTTTTCTCCCTACACCGCTCGCATTTTCGCCTCCCTCCACCACCATATGAAATTTCCTCATAACGGTCATTGACTCACATGAACCCATCTGCTATAGAAATATCTCAGATCCCTGCCTCGAATCCCCCATCATCTGAACTGTCATCTCCATCCTCAAAACCCTAGCTTAGTGGGTAAATGAAATTCATATAGCAAACCAAACCTCTCTCCATGACAAGTTATCAAATTTCAGGACCGAAGATCAACCACAGACTCATCCATCTCCTATATAGGGTAATTTTCTCTTCTAATCATCTTTGTAATAAAAATATCGTCATTTCAGTCTTTCATTTTAGTATATTAATAAATAATTTATTTATTTTATTAAAATATCTACATTCTTGAATATGGAATTAGGGTAATTTTATCTTCCATGTTGCTGGATGGTTTTCAGGCTGGGAGTTACTCATTTAATGACATATGTTTCCCTTATATTCATGATTAAATGTTTACTATTTAGTTTGACTTCCATGTTGTTGTTTTCTCATTAGATGAGAATACAACATCATGGATTGCAAATGAATGCATGTATTCTATTGTCAAATCTTAGAGTTAACCTGCCTTTCGTGCATTATATGAATGTAGGTAATTTTTTCCCTATTTAGTACATTGTGTATTGTTTTTTATGCACTAAAAACATATGAAAAAAATGTGTTATAAATTACCAACATTTTTTTCTTGGAGATATAGGTGACCATGATTCTAACATAGATATGTTATCTAATAAGAACATGATCAACAAAAAAAAGACTGGCCAATGATGCCATTAATTTTATTTGGAACTCAGAAAGGATAATGCTCCTCTTTTATTGATTGGTATGTGATCTGTCAGTTATATCAATATCAGGAGTTTACTTTGTAAGATGTTGCATATGCAGTTTCCGGATTACAGATTTATTTTTCAAATTATTTGATTCTGTAATTCTATATTGCTCTATCATCAGGAGTCTCTGTTTCTACTTCGATACTGTTCATAAAAATGTTCATTAGACGGAATATTATCAACAATAATGCATGACGTTCTCTGGTCGAACCATTAAATTATTAATTGGATGGAAGACTCATAACAGAAACACCTTACTTTCAGTTTGAGGGACGATTTTCATGCTATATGTTATTGTTATAGTTTCATTTTCTTCCCTTCGATTCGTGATTAAATATTTACAGGATTATTTGACTATTTTTTAATTGTTTTTTTTAGAAATTGTAAATACAACAACAATAATTGAAAATGAATGCAGGTTCTATGTTGTAAAATCAAAGAGTTAACATCCCTTTCATTCAAAATATAAATGTAGGTAATTTGATTTCACTTTTTACTACACTGTGTATTGTTTTTTATGCATTAATAACATATGAAAATGAATGCAGTTTTTATTGTTTTTAGGTATCCAGTTTACAGTAATGGAGTTTTTTTACCTCCTGTCAAACTTATCCTTTCCATTTTTGTCCTCTCCCCTATGATTATTCTCTTTTATATTACATATCTACAATTCTCTTTATAGGCAGTTATATTTTTATCTAATTTTTCTATCCTGCATCAAATCCCTGTTAATCCCAAACTACCTTTAATTTCATTGCATCCCAAAAAAATATACTAGAGCAGGTATTTTATTTATTTTCTAGATGTTTACAATTCTATTTTACTGATTGGTAACCGATTTCCTTAGGTGGTTGGAGAGGTTAAACTCACAGTATGTAGCTTTTTCAATATGAGTTGGTTCCTACTAATGACCAAGTATAAAATTTCCTTCAGTAGTCTTTTTTATGAATCCACCAGAAAGTTTTGACCAATTTTTCTTTCATTCTGAATTTTATGATACGGAATAGAGTTTTATTTTCATCCTCTTCTTATAAGAACCTTTATTGGGTGATGACAATAATACCTTCATGAGTTTTGTTTCCAATTTGACTCATAATCTGTATATTCATAACCTTATCATGGTTACTATATATATGAAAATTTTTAGTATTTGGAAGGATAAGATGTATATCTTCATTTATGATTAGTATATGATTTTTTCGGAAATGATGAACATTTTTTAGCTGTTCAAATGAGATATTGTAGTTGTTCATAACAACAGAATTATCTTTAATGATTTCCATAGATTATAAGATACCTATATTTTCTACTCCGCCTCAGTCACGCTAAGCCTGCTCTACCTCTATATGTTATAAGATACCTACATTTTCATCGATATTCTCTTCCTAAACCAAGAATTGTGACATTGGGTCAGATCCCTACTCAGGTGGAACTTCGAACATCATTGTTGACCGACAAGGAATTTGAGATTATGTTTATGTTGTAGCTTTTCCATGAACTGTCCACCTCATGTTATTGTGCCTCCAAATTAGAAATTTTATGCCTAAAATGATTTATTAGATGCTTAGATGTTTTTCATTTGTGATTACTTATATGTACAAATCTGTGGGTCAGTCATTTTACTAGTATAACATCGATAGAAGACAGAAATTGTGTTAGGATTTGGAAAGCTAGCATGAAATCCAAAGTTTTTTAACTATAAGTATATAAATTGATATTCAATGAGGTATTAAAAGAATGTATTTCATGGTAACATTCAATATGATATTAGTGCATATATCCTACTTCTTTCAACTTTTTCAGGGATGTTATGCAGATGAGGTATATTCTTGGGAATTTTTTGGTTTGTTTTTTTCACTATTTGTTCATGGTCGGAATGTTGTGTTCACTGTTAGTATGTAGTGCACATTTTCAAGTATTTTTTACCATCTCTAGAATGGTATTTTTTACTATAAATTAATTTAATAATTGAATTGTCATGTATATTATTATGTTCTTCTTCCATAAAATTAATATTTTGTTTCAATATGTCTTTGTTACAGTATGCAATAAGTACCATTTTTTAGGTATCAGTTCAATATATGTAAATATACCTAGAACTCCTAACCATGAAACATTATGTCATTGCCAATTTTACTGTAGGAGGTGATACTAGTTTGATTTATACATTCATATTTGATTTGATTACTGCAAACTAATGATTCAAAAAATACCAAGAATGATTCCACGACCCCCTTTGCCGATATAAGAACTTGCCTTTCGAGATCAAATCCCTGCAATTTCATCCCTTATTTTTTTCTGGGTTGTTTTTATTGTGCTGCCATCATTGATATAAAGTTTAAAAATTTAATAAACACATGAAATTGTATTTCATATCAGGGTAAACCATCCATTATATACTTGAATTCCAGCATGAAAATTGCAAGATTCTCAATTTATATTGTGATTACTAAGATTTTCCTCTTCTCATTCATCTTGAAATATTATATAACCAGACAACTAGAGGTCAACAGAGCTCATGCATCCTACCATCTGGTATACCAATTACAATTTTTTATGCATTTAATAAACCTTTTAATCTATACTTATGCTTACTATTATAGTACATACTGTAGAAAAGTGGTGGAAAAACACATTTTTTTGTTATGACAGTGATCATGCCAAAAAAGGTTGTTCCAGTTTTCTGACCATAAAATGGTGCTTTTATGTGTTTAGGTTTTTTGTAATAATAAAAATTTATATATATATTTCTCAACTCACTATAGATTTTCACTCGCTCACTTTAGATCCCTATATTTATTTTCCTCTTCCCATCAAGTTACTACTCATGTAATGGATATAGACATAGATATTTATATTATGGTTTGTATTTTTGTTGGTGTGACAACTGGAAATGAAAATTTCTTTCCCCTGGTTCTTCACATGATTCATATTTATTTTTATTTTCTAATCTGTCATAACATATCCAAATTTCTTAGTTGATTCTCTACGATGACTTCGTGGAAATATAGTCATTCATTTGGATTTTTCCAGATTACAAAACAATGATACTATACATATCTATAATAGTTATTCTCTCCTTATTCTATATAAATTTTCAAGTTACTACTCATGTAATGGATGTAGACATATATATCCATATTATGGTTTTTATTATTGTTGGTGTGACAACTGAAAAACAATATCAATATGTAGACAGGTTTGAAATGATTGTTGGAACTGTAGGGAGATATTGTGATATAATGATTGTTGCAGAATTCCATCCAATAGAGGTTAGTATCAAAACTATGCAATAGAAAAAACAGAGTTAGTGAGAAACATAATTAGTTTCACCATTAATAACCTCATCATCAAATATATTGTTTGGTGCATTTAGTAAAAGATACAACCAGTTTTACTAAAATGAATGTTCATTTTCTGTACATTCAATTATATCTCAATTTAGTTATGAATTTTGTC
This sequence comes from Viscum album, assembly GCA_963277665.1. Lineage (NCBI taxonomy): Eukaryota > Viridiplantae > Streptophyta > Magnoliopsida > Santalales > Viscaceae > Viscum > Viscum album. Next base: position 326,259,031 of record OY728132.1, read on the forward strand.
TCACATTTTCTTATACTATTATTTTTAGATAAATTTAGAACATGAATTAAATCAAGAATGATTTGATATAGAAGAAACATTCTTCACATTTAGAACATGAATTCATTTCAGGTGTACATAATTGGAGGTGATGGGACGCACAAAGGAGCTTTTGTGATTTTTTGAGGTATTGCGATTTTAGAACATTAATGAGTCTGGTAGTAGTTATTTCATGTTTTAGGCAATATTATTCCCTGATTTCATTTTGATTCAACCACTAATGTATAGGGAACATTGCTGGATGTGAAGGTAATTATTATGGATGAATTTGTAGGTGATCAACTACTGGATTATTAACTATTCTTCAGCCACTATTAATCCTTATCACAACTAAAAAATTAGGTACAAAAACAACATTGATTTCTAGAACTGTTTTCTTTTTGTCAATAGATCATTTAATAAGTACAAGAAATATGTTAATTGGAAGATGTTTTCTTTTTCCTTAAATATTTACCATGCAATAATCAACAAATTTTTTCCTGTCATTGCAGAACCATGACTGACTAGACTTTTCATTGGGTTCTACTAATGCATGGGATTAACAGTGAATATCACCCATTAAACAAAAGCAGAGACGATTGCAACCATATAGTAAGGAAATTTTTGGATTTTCAAATATGTATGCACTTATTTTTCTTTTCATATTCAACATGCTGTTATTATTTATATAGAAATGTAGTTGAACAGAATATTGATATTGATTTTCATGCTACACCAAGATTCAATCGATCTTCATGTATATTTTTTAATTCAATATCACGTTTCCAGGTCTTCTAAAGTGGTTGAGATCTATCAAGAAGCTTCTTAGTATGGGTGAATGACTCCAATCAATAAAAACAAACCTGTCTTCCCCAACACATTCCCGTTATTTGAATATATTTTGATGAGATTTAAATCCAAGGAGTTAAGAAACATAAAATTTTAATCATTATTCATCTATCTTTTTTATTCAATTTCATGTTGTCAGGTCATATAGCGTGGTTGGATTCTCTCTACAGATGATTCTTAGCATGTTTGACTATCTCCACTTAATCAGGATTGGTTTTTTTTTTCTATGCAGTCTAATGAAGAGTTTCAATGTCTCGAGACGATGCGGCATTAACAAGCCATGCTAATCAATGACATCCCCATTTAGGTGGTGATTTTGCAAGGTACCACAACAACCTTATTAAACATAATTTTAGGAAAATATCTTATACATTTATACTCTAAATTTTGACATTACTTTTATTAAAGAATATTGGTTTCTTGTACTAACACATATAATTCACACACTAATCCGATCTATTTATTATTGGTCGTACAGTGTAAATTTTTCCCAATATATATATACTCATATTCGGTATTCTCCATTTCCACATGTCACACTCACATTCACGCACATCATTTTTTCATTATGTGTCCATCCTACAATGATCCATGTATCCAGTATCTCAACATTTCTCTGCGGATTAACCTACAAATATTCACCCCTCATGATTCCCTCCACAGTTTTCCTCCATAAAACCCCTCTCCCTGCTTTAGGGTTCCCACCCCCTCCCCAAATCCCCTCTCTTACTTCTCAAGGGTTCCTGCTGCCCTCCAACTACTGCTCCCGCAGTACCCAATTTATGTCTTCTTTGGTTTTTTCCATTATTAGTGATTTACCATTTTTTTATTAGGCATTTTTTTCTAGTCAATTTTTTTTTGTATTCGTATTTGTAATGTATGATTTTTATAAAAAATAACACTGATTTGATGATATCATGTATGTTTCCAGTTTACCAGATTAAAAAAATTTAGATTGGTCATGTTTCCCTCTAGTAAAACTGAAACCCCATTTTATGAAATCTTATTATAGCTTCCTGTTAAACAAGAAAACCATTTTCTGAATACTAATGTTTGTTTCCAGATTTAACATTTTATGAGTACACATGTTTAATTATAGAAAAAATTATATCCTATGTTATGATATCTCAAGTTTATTTATTTCTACAGAATTAATGAAACTATTGTTGTCTTGGCAATTAGATCTCATTATTCTAAATTGCCTCAGTTTGCATGTCTTGGAATTTAAGAAGCATTGATTCATAAAGGGAGCTACTTTATGTGATCATGCCCATCTTGTGTGTTACTCTAAAAGAGGTTAGTCTTTTTCTTCAGGGTTTCATTCAAATTATGTCATGTTTATTACAGGATTCTGGATACACCTCAACTTATATTTCTGCAGATTCCCACTCATTTTAAAATGTTGTGATTCTCTTTAACTCCACTAGGAGCGGCTGGTAGACTTACTGGTTTGTTTATAAATTTACAAATGAAATGGTTTTGTGTTATGATTAGTGATATAGATGGTGATGTTTTTCCTAATATTATTTAGCAGTTACGGTGTTTGGATGCTTTGAATATGTATTTTGGAGACAAATTCCGATATCCATAGGGTGGTTCCAAATTGTGTTTTCAAATGGTGGATCTAGATGGAGTTTTTCATATTGTAGATTTTTGATGTTCGACAACTGGAGTATTATATTTTCCATTCCTGAATTTCATCTTGTGGGTAGTTATTTAAAGGATATGCCTTTTCAATGTTTTTGCCCTACGATTATCATCACTCTAATGTGGACAGTATTGTGATGTTTTGGCATGATGTTTTGAGATTAATATGGAACCATGAGGTATGGTTTATCAATGATATGGAGAGATGTTTTCATATAGTTCTAGTACAATTCAAATGAAATAATAGGTACATTTTGAAATTTTAGTATAATAAGAACTCCTATTTCATTATCATACACCATTACTTTCTAATTAATTTTTTTTCAACATTATTGTTTCTTCTAAAATTTTATAAAAATTAATCTCTTATTAAAAGAACAACCCAGTAATCGAATGCACCGTGCAATAGCACAAGCGAGTACTAGTTTATTATAATGGGGGGGGGGAATTTAACACCATAAGATTTTATGAAATATATTTTTTCTATAAAATTTAATTTTTCAATAGGTTTCATTAAATGCAACATTGACTTTAATCGAACCATAATATACAATTAAATTTTTATTATTTATTGGAACAGTTATAACCTAGCCTTTAAATTGGTGGGTATGAATAGGATTAATTTAATTGTTAAATATATATAAATTTACTACTCAATATAACTTTATTTATGATTTATTAGTAAATAATCACTCAATTTTTTATAAATTCATTTTCTTCTTCAAAAATACATTTTTATCAAAAAAGATTTTTATTGCTTTTGTGAGAAAATACTATGATTAATTTATAGAACTATAGAAATTTTATATTTTAAAATGAACATCATTTTTCAATTCATAATATTAAAATTATCATAGGATATATTTTTGAGAATTTTCTAAAAAAATTAATTTTCTAATGAATAGTGAAACATACCGGTTTTTATTGAAAATAGTATTATTGTTTCAGGAATGTAAAAAGTTTCATTTTTTTAAAATGGTTTAAAATTAAAATTATTTATACTATATTTTTAATAATTTATTTATCTTAAATGGAATATAATTTATATTTTAATTTACTATAAAAACATTATTATATATATAAATGAAATTTTCCCGAAAAAAAATGTTTTTATGCGTGCAATGTGTTTGTATCTTAATAAATTAGATTTATCACTATTGGTGAATTATTTTAATAAATTTATATATTATATATTCAAGAAAATTTCTTCAAATTCATCTAATTTTTTTATTATTCATGAGATAATAATAAATTTGGTTCTTTGCTTAAAAACTCTATTTTTGAAAATCGATTTTCATCGCGTTTTACACACTAATTTTAAAATTAATTTCTTCCAATCATAGTTTTTTAATTTGATAAAATGGATTAAATATTTTAAATTAGTAGGTTAAAATTTGATAAATATCCCCCTTTTATTTTTTTGTCCATGTGAATTGCAACCATGGTAAAATTTATCACCTTATTAAAGGGAAAATCAGGTTAATTAGTTTAAAACTCAGTGATAATACGATAAATTTTCATCCAAATTCTTATTGGATAAATATATTTCAAAAATTATCACCTTAGTCTCATAGTTTATTTGTTTAATGGAAATTGTTTTATTAAAATTACTTATATTATATTTAAATCAAAGAAAGTTAAAAAAAATGTCACTCTCTTAGTTTTAAATATCACTTATATGTCCAAGTAGGGAAAAATAAAGTTATGAATGAATATAAGTGTCTATTTTGATATTAATGAAATTATTCTCAGGATAGAGATTTATTTCTAATATTTATTAATTATATAACCATCTTAAATTCTTTTGAATCTCTAATGACGTATTTCTCCATGTAATAAAAAATATAATAAATAATTTTAGAAATATTAAAGGTAATAAAATTTGAGTGAGTTAATATATTATAAAAAAAATAGATGAATATGACCTATTAGTGTTATATTAAAGGATTATATTCTAATTACAACTTTATGTTTATGTATTTTATGTCAAATTAAATGAATAGTGTCTAAACATTCAATTATAGTATTTTATGAAAATAATATTTAAATAAATTACTTATGTAACATCCCGACCTAGAAGAAAATAATCCAATGCTCTAATCTGGTGTTCCACATGACCATAGGATTAACTCCCCATATTCCATAGAATACCAACTAGCGGTGCAGGTCTATATAGGTACAATAAAGTGACTATACCTGCTTATCAAAGTAAAACAATAGTGTAAATAATATCAACTCTTATAACAACCAATGTGTATGGTAAATGGATCGACATGTGGAAATTTTAAACCATAAACCAAGTGAATCATGATAAAATAATGAGATGCATATACTATATGTCAGGCAGGCGTACAAAAAAATCCCCAAATACCAAAACTAAAAAAAATACTTGAAAAAGGTCCCGAGATCCAAAACAGTCCAAACATCCCATGATCCATCCCATCATCTCAAACATAATCAAGAACTAGGTCCCTATTCTAAACATATAACTAAAAAAAATTAGCATCTCCTTGGGCTCCCAAGTTCCATTGTAGCCTGAGCTGGGTGTGAGTACAACTCAGTAGGCCACCACCAACAGTGTCTAAAGAAATAATTAATCTAAAAAATAGTCCATGAAGGTAATTAAAGAAAAAAATAAACTATATAAAACAATAATAATGTTCTGTCATAAAAATTATTAATTATCCATTTGGACTCTTAAGTTCCATCATATCGTTCAACCAACAAAACCTACTTCATCCCTGTAGAAAGTTTTAATCACAAATCATAGGGGTTATACATTTTAAATAAGAAATGAATTTACTGATCATTTTATTTTTTGTTAAAATGACCATTTAGTCAATTACCAAAATCATATAAAATTCTTTTAGTGTCCATATTTTCATGCTAGCACCCATGAAATAAGTTAGTATCATATCAAATCCTATTAGTTCCCTAATCACCATGCTGAAACCCTAGACATAATAAAGGGAGTAATGTCCATCACATCAATTCAAGGATGTAAAGCATCATTTTGGGACATCCTTTATCAAGGATAAAGAGTTTCATGTACAACATACTTACCTATGGATGGGCTCCATAATTTCCCTCATCTCTAAACATTTCATCAATTCACATTTCAGAAGGTCCAACATGCTTGAACTTTTCATCAATAGTGCACCCATTCCAACATGCATTCATTCACATTGTCTAACATACTCATCCTACTAGCCCAAATCCATTATTTACCCACTTAACCATTTATAAATTTAAGTCAATAGTTTAATATTATTCAATTTATTATTAATATAAACATGTCCCATTTTTTATTTCTAATTTCCCTTATTTTTATATCATTACACATTCAACTTTTACAAATTAAACCAAATGGTCCCTTATGAAATTCTAAAATTACAAACCCTAACACAAATTTTTTAATATCAGAAACCCTCTATGTTATTATTTACTAAAGTCCCAACAATCCTTTAAACCCAAACATGACTCAAATAAATCCAGATCCCTTTCATATGTCATGAAAGATTTAAAACAAACACCGTTTTAAACATGTATATTCCTCTCACGAAATAAAAGAATTACTAAGAATGTAATTTTCAATAAAAACCATTAAAATATCCATTAATGAATTTTCACCAAAAATAGAACCACACCCTCATTTCAAATCAAAATTTTAACCCATTGAAAAACACCTTTGAAATCATCTTGAGTTCAACAACTAAATTTAAAAAATTATCCCTATTTTAAAACATATATTTTATCTCATTGAAAACCATAACCGAATCAAAATCCAAAGTATGTCATTTAAACCATTTCAAAATCCCCCTATTCAGTTCACAATAGATTAGCATATAAATCATATCAATTCATCATGTTAACAAGGTTTAAACACTTATCCCCAAATATTAACATTTTTCACTTTAACCATGATAGTATACCAAGAAAATTAAAAATATTTTTCTCTCATAAATTATCTATCTCAACATTTACAATTTCATTACACCACATTCAAGGGATTGGAATACCTCATGGGTAGCCATAGGTCTTGTCTCAAATCATCAATATACATGACGTGATCTATAAAGGGTCTCATGCACCAAATTAAGGCATAAATTACTTTCTTTGTTCAAGGGGAAAAAATAAATAATGTTGTTAGCACAACCAAAAACACAAGGAAAATATCAAGACTATGGGAAAGATATTTTAGAATGCCTATATCATGCTCGCAGACAAACACTCATTCAACCATGGACCTTGATTTGATTTCAAATAAATCAAACAAAAACGAAAAAACACCCTATAAAAAGGGCTCATAAGATTTAGAAGAAGAGGAATATACAAGGAAATAATTATCCAGAAAATAGAGAGAAACGGATTTGAATATTGGACTGGAGCTTCAATTCATACTAAACAACAACTTAAACAACTAAGAATCAAAGGAGAACCATCCATGGAGAATGAGAGAGCTCTTGATTAACACCCTAGGCTATTGGGGAATAAATAGTGAGGAAAATTGGGTTAGAATGATTTAATACCAAATGTGGATAATGGTAAATTACCCATTTGTAATGAGACATATTGTTAGGCCACATGATTTTCCTAACCACATGCCAATTGTGCGGACTCCTACGTCCAAGAAGAAACTGTGCCACACAATTTTTCTGGGTACCCAAATGGGTTTGTAAACCATGTGGAAATTGTGTTTTCATCATTATCCTAGAGGGTATCAAGTTGAATGGATTCCTTGGCCACCTCACATAGTTTGTAAATCGTGCACCACATTCCTCGAGGTCGCACAGTCATGGTGCACAGTTAGTACTAACCATACGCCAACCATGTTCCCTGAAAAGTATGACCTATTTTCACTCTTTTCTATATCTAGAACACCAAGAAAACTCCTAGGACATTTCCAAATCCCATTATTCCGTCCATTAACCATTTTTAAAAGGATTTAATCAAAATTAAAATGAGAACGTACCATAAAGAATATTAGAGATGTTAAAACCTCGACACCACAATACTTCTCTTCCTCAAGAGTCCTTGATGGTCATCTTCCTTATAACTCAACCTATTGCAGTAAAAAACTAGAACCAATAGCCTTTTTAACATCTAAAATCCTGAAACACTACCAAGGCATCCTATCCAACTCAAGGTGCTCAACTAGCCAAAACCCAAGCCAACACCCATCTCCAAAACCAAACCACCAAGATCGTGTTTACCTAATCCCATCCAATCAAAACACTGAGTAAAACACCACCTAATAACCCATTAGATCTACGGTGGTCCCTAATATAATTTAATCCTTACCAGCTAAATTTTATTCTAGGAACATGCTCTATTGGAAAGATCCAACAAAACCTCGAACTCACACCCCACAATGTGCCCAGTGTGGTTTCCAACTTACTACATCCATACACCCATAAGAATGCAAATCAGAATTGGATATCATCCTCATTATAAAAAACCAACTAAAAAAACATACCCATCGTTCGTGCATAAAATAAGGATAAGATAAATTTTCCTCAAAACGGTGTTTTCATCTCTTGAAGAACATCCAAATTATCCAAGACGACACATTGGATGTATTTTTCAACTAATCACATTTGTTCCATACATTAACCCATTTCTGACTACCCTCCTCTAAATCATCCCAAAAACTACAAACTCCCACTCCCTATACATTTCTATCATAGAATGCCAAAATTATCTCACTCTTAAAGGCATTCCACAACCACCCAAACACACCCACTAGAGTCCATACGTGAATCTTAGTGAGACTCCACACTCAGAACCCCCATTTTCCCAAAAACATTATTCTGTCTGATCACACCACTAACTCACCTCAAAAAAAACATATTTTATTACTTTTAGAACCAACAAGATCTCAAAGGAAATGATCTTATTAATCATTCACCACATCAATTTTCCTAGAAACATTCTTGATGTAATTTAAGTATACACCTCATCAGTTCCTCACTAGCATCACAGTTCTACCTTGACCAATACACAGCTAGTTAGACATTCCCACAACCCATCCAGTATGAGAGGCATACTCCCATGAATGAAACATCACTCCTTACCATAGGGGCGGTGTTTTCACTATCTAACACAATAAAACTCTAATAACCACTACTCACACTATGACCAAATTTGACCCCTAGAAGTGGACTGTAATGACCCATCCCAATGGGTCCTGTGTTGTGAATCCCCAAGCCCACCTCTAATAGTCTAGGGGATAGTGACTAGAACGAAGTTTTTATATCTCTAACATGGGAGAAATTTCTTAAGTACTTGTATGCACAGACACATCTCTAAGCCCACAAAATACTAAAATGTAAAAACAACTAAACGACCAATGCATGAATACATCTATATACCACAACCAGAGTATGATAGGAATTAAATTAATGTAAAACAGATCCAAATACAAGCCCACCAAAAATAATTATACAAAATAAGTCCAAAATATAAGAAAAACATTCTAGGACTGTTGTTTAAAAGCCACGGAAACACACCTCAGTATGTCTGGTCTCACTAAGCATCATCTGGTCCTGGTCCACCTAGGACTCCATCAAAAGTCTGATCTTATGCACAAGATATGAAACGTGTGGGAAAATCCCGTGAAGGGGTGAGTATAACAATACTCATTGTGGCACCCTGAAACCAAAAATAAATACAAAAAAATTATAGTGATATATACACAATTATATGTCTATAACAGATATAAAAAGAATATCTAGATATACTCAAACCAAGAAACAGTATAGAGGTAAGTCACAACCACTGTATACCAGCCCTAAAATTCCATCTCAAAGATTCCACAATGCACTCATCCTGGAGAAAAGACTCCTGAGACTAATAGCACTGATGACGTCCATCCAAGAGGTACTACTCATCAGGTACTGTCATGAGAGAGATACACTAATAGATCTAAAGAGAATAAAATACATAGATGAGTATCACAAATAGTTAATGGGGTGATACTTATAACTCAATGTATATTTTACCCTACTAAGTATTGAATATTCACTCACATAGTGTTGGTCACATCGATACCAAGACCTCCTCCTAGGGCACAAAGATGAATAGAGGATCCTACTTTGGGCCTCCTAGGGGGGATTCCAATAGATCTATCTAGAAATTCCTACTAAAGTGATCACAGTCCTAGGAGTAGGAAATGATTCATACCAACTTTTAGGGAAATAATAAGGGGAAAGAACCCTAACAAAACTTATCCAAGATACTAAGGACAATAGGATCATACCATGTAGATAGAGGTATACGGTGTGTAGTAGAGAAACATGTTGTGTCCCTTGACCCTGGGTACTATCCACATAGAACAACTTGTGTCATTTCAAACCATGTCATGTAGAAGAAGTGTACACATCATGTGAATGGGTTACATGTTGTGTTCTTGCATCTGGGGTTCTACTGTTTACTCCAGTCATGTTCCAATAAACAATGACAGACTATGTATCTGTGCTCGTGTACTAATACATGGGGTATCCCATGTACATGGTCTAGGGAATTCCATGTGGGGGAGCACATGCAGTGTAGTAAACCCGTGTACTCTACCCCGTGTCAGTGTACTCCTTCAGGTAAACACCGATTTCATCCAAGGGGGAAACATACCATGTGTATCGGGTTTTTTTGTTTAGAAACCCATATTCATTCTCCCACTCACACTGGATTATCTTCTGAATTCCATTCTGGTGATCATTTCTCCATGAAACTCCATATTTGAGGTCGTCTGGTCAAGACATCACTGAATCGGTAAGATTCAGGCCTTCAACCCGGTTGAAAAATGAATCATCTCCATTTTTTATTATGCACTAAAGAATGTGAAATAGAAACCCATCATTGTTCAGTCTGATTTCACAACCAACTTCGAAGCTCCATCGAGTCATACCAATTATAGATCTATGGTTTTGGATCATTGTGGCAAGAATCTAAGGCACAATGATTGATTGTTCAAAATAATTTCAAAGCGTGTGAAGAATGAAAAATGAATGAAGAATGGTGAATCATGGGAGAAAAGAACAAAAAAATGAGAGGGAAAAAACTCAATAGATGTTTGGTTTGACCTTGGTTTGTTACCATTATATTGATAAATGAATCCAAATATCATCAAGATCATAATCCCAATAAATCTCGAAAAATAACCCATACCACAAATATAATCAAACCACATATCAAATTTTTTTTTCATATGTGTTCATTGTGGAATTCAAAAATGTGGAATAATCAAATTAAATCACATACCCTACCTCAATTTTGATCAGTCACTAATGAAGAATGGCCATTATTCTTTCTTCATAAGCACGGTCCATCATGACCAGTGTTCATTGATCGTCAGTCCGTGATTTTTTTGTCGTCTGCTTGAGAGGATACTCTAGATCTATCTCTAATGAATCTCTATATGATTTTGGGGTTATCTGGCTAACCCTAGGATTATTATAAAAATAAATATTTTAAAATCCATCTATCATTTTGTCAATTAATTTAAATAAAAACATTTTCTTAAATTATTTTATTTATTTAAGTGTTCATGATGACTTTTCCAAAAATGACCCATGTAGACCAATGCTAGGTCATGCCTAGGGTAAAAATGTCGTTCTGAACATAATGGTGACCTCAAATTTATGATATGGAAAACCATTAAGAAGTTACTCCATTTTTTTAGAAAAATAATGTGCACGTGATATTTAATATTTTAATATATTTCAAACATTTTTTTAGGCACACTAAGTCTCAGAATCGCATGTATTCTCAGTAACTGGTCTCAAAATCACTCCATATAATATTTAAAAATAATACACAGAAAATATGGGACATTACAGCCTCCCCACTTTGGGGATTTACTTCCCCAACAATCCAAAATAAGGGATACTCAAAAAGATGATTGTACTGAGCATGAATCTGAGGCTCCTGCTCCCAATTGCTTTCTTGGAGATCCTCATGCTTCCAATAGACACACCCCAAAGGAATCGATCAACCAAGAAAGATCATCTCCTACCGATCCTCGATCTCTACTAAGTACTTATCCAAAGTCGCTTTATCCTCATTGTCTATCTCGCCCCAATCAATGACATGTCATGGGTCATGTACATACCTCCTCAACTGTGACATGTGGAAGAAATCGTGTACCCAACCTAAAAATGGGGGTAGAACTAATTGGTATTCCACCTCACCAACTCTAAAAAGTATCTGAAAAGGGCTAATAAACCTATGATATAACTTGTTTCCTCAGTCAAATATCTATAATCCACATCGAGGTGTAAGCCATAAGAACACATGGAGTCCCTCCTTAAACTCAAATGGCCTCTATCTTATATCATCATAAGACTTATGATGGATTTTTGTAGTATTCATCCACTCCTAGATGATTTTCACCTTCTCAATAGTATCTCACACCAACTCCAAGCCCATGAGCGGTGACTCCCCAAGGTTAGTCCCACAAAGTAGTGACCTATAGGGTCTCCTGTAAAAAGCCTCTAATGGTTCCATGCAGATGGTGGAATGATTTTGTTGTGGTATGAAAACATCACAAGTAGCAGGTGATCCTGCCATCTAAGGCCAAAATCTAACATGCAATCTTGCATCATGTCCTCCAAAACGTTAATGGTCTGCTTTGTCTGGCCATCAGTTTGTGGGTGAAATGCAGTGTTCAAGTATAACTGGGTCCCAAACACCTTGTGTAATCCCTTACACAACTGAGATGTAAATAGATCATCACAACATGAAAAAATCAGTGATGGGACTCTATGGAGTCGAACTATCTCTTAAACGTAGAGGTGACTCAAGCTCTTTACTAAACTATGGTCTCAAATAACTAGGAAGTGGGTCAAATTGGAGAGTCAATAAATGATCACCCAAATGGAATCATGTCCCCTATATGTGTGTGGTAATACCTCCATGAAGTCCATATATATCTCATCCCACATCCATTCTTGAACCTCAAGGGGTTGAGCTAAACCTTCTAGAACTTGGTGATCAGCCTTCACTTGCTGACAAGTAAGGCATCAAGAGACAAACTCTGTAACTCCATTCTTCATAAATGTATACCAAAACTAACATTGGAGGTCCTCGAACATCTTTTCCACACCTAGACGTGCCAAAAAATGGGATGTATGAAAATCCTTGAGAACCTCCTCCCACAACGTTACTAGTACCATCGTGCATTCTCTGAAAAGAATGGTGTGCTCTCCACCTTTAGAAAATACATTTAGATAATTCCATGTGGATATTTGAGCACATAGGGTCCAATAGTTTGTATCCCTAAGAAGTGGCTCCCTAACATGATGTAAGAGTGGATGGGTGACAATCATCAACTAGAGTTAAGCTACTCCATATCCATAAAAAAAGGATAACCACAACAAGGCTAACTAATTTGACACCTCATTCAGCAATTGTGAACTATATCTCCTACTGAGATCATATTTTAACACATTCCCCTTACAAGGAGTATAGAAAATTTCAAATTCATAATCATAGAGGAACTCAAGAAATCACCTCTATCTCAAGTTAAGATTCTTTGAAGAGAATATATACTTGAGACTCTTATGATCAAATTAGACTATAAACCTCTCAACCTTTAGGTAGTGTTAAAAACATTTCAAAGAAAAGACTACCATTGTTAGATCATAATAATGGGTCATGTAGCTCTACTCATGTGGTCTAAACTAGTGTGGGACATAGGTAATCAATTCTAACCTATGCATCAAAACACATCCAAGACCGGCTCCTGATGCATCACAGAACACTATGTACTCAACAACTTCCTCTAGAAATCTCAATATGGGAGCACTTTTCAAACACTACCCCAACTGCTGAAAATTCTATAGGAACCTTTTGGTCGACACAAAAGGCTACCCTTTTTGAGACAAATCTATCATGGGTACTAATATCCAGAAGAAATCAGGTATGAATCTCAGGTAATATGCTACCAACCCAAGGTTTCTCTGCACCTCTATCACACACATATGTGGCTCCCATGCTAACATTACATCTACCATGGTTGGTTTTACTATCACCCTATCCACTAATATAACTTGTTCCAAAAATCGGACAACTTTAATAAAAAATGTTACTTCATGAGATTTATGTAAAGTTGGTTCTCATAGAGTACATCTAGAACCATCCTTAAGTGTCTTGCGTGCTCCTTCTCAAATAATGAGTACACAAGGATATTGTTGATGAAGACTACCAAGAACTAGTCTAAGTAAGGATGAAATATCCAATTCATGAGTCCCAAGAACACTGTTGGGGATTTCATCACACCTAAGGTCATCACCAAGTACTCATAGTGACTACAATGACATATAGAGGTCGTCTTTGGTATATCCTCATCTCGTACTAATAGATGGTGACAACCTAATCTGAGGTCAACCTTTGAGAACCATCAGGCCCCTCTCAACTGATGAAAGAGGTCATCGATCCCTGGTAGTGAATACTTGTTCTTTACAGTCACCTGGTTCAAGTATCGGTAGTCCACAGACAACCTCAAAATTTTTTATATATTCTCATAAAACAAAATTGGGCTGCCAAGGGTGAAATGTTAGGTCTCATGAAGCCTTTCCTTTGCAAGACCTCTAACTACACCCTCTGCTCACAAAGCTCTGTGGGAGGCATCCGATATGATGGCATAGATATTGGTATCATCCTGAGGTGTAGATCAATGTAGATATATATATCTCAGTGAGGAGGTAAACCTAGAATATCTTCAGGAAAGATGTCATTGTAATCTTTCACTACTATAGGAAATTATAAAATCACAACATCCACTCCCCCAAGGTTCAGGCTAGCCAACAAATGAGTAATATGCTACACCCTCTAATGCATCAGTCCATCCTGTTCTATCTGGTTTTCCATTTCACCGAAAAAGGAAAACCTCATTCAATTATTACGGACACACCACACCCTTCGCCTAAAAAAATAAATCTAGGCATGAACTGTAGACAACCAATCCATAGAAAGAGTAATGTTATAAGTACTAAATGATGCTAAAAATTATATTCCAATATAATCTATCACCTCTAAGATGAAGGTCACACTACCAGCACAAGTTCTTGATCTATGAGTCTACTCTTGTAGGAGTCGCCAAGCGTAAGTGTCAAGTCAATGGTTCAACTGCAATATCTATGTATTGTAGAAGGTATGTGGAAATAAAGGAATGGATAGATCTTAGCTCTACCAGTACTACAGATAAAGTAGAAAAATACAAAGATCATACCTCAAATCATTCTTGGAGCCCCTGGGTCATAAGCCTCGACTACCTACAAATATCCTCACCCCTATCCTCCAGCTCCTTGAACCTGGTGTGGACCACCTATGGGTGGTGGTGGTATTAAGTCAAAATATCGACCACTTCCTACTACTCTTCCAAATCCTATACCATATATGGCACCCTGTGGATTGGATTGCTCATTTTGTTTTCTCTACCTTTGTGGTCCATCCATAGTCTCCTTGTTCGTAGTATGGTAGGTCATACAATATTGAGCGAGATGTCTCATGCCATCACATGAATATTATTTCCTCTCTCTAAGATGAATGGACCCATCTTGTGAGACCTAGACTGTCTATTCTCTATCCAGGGACCTCCTCTTGAAACCTCTCCCATGTTCTGGTCCTTGAGAATGATGTCGGCTCTCACTACTAAGGTATCTACTCATGATTTCCCACTACTGACCATCAACAGCTGTATCTGGTCATTCAAGAGGCTTCCAACCACCAAATCCCACTCAAGCACCCCATCATAAGTAAGAATGCATATAGGGATAACACAACCTTGGATGTCTCTACATAGACCATCCATGTTCAAAGGTTCAATCCCTGAAGTAATAATCTCAAGACATATCTATCGAGTACTTGGAAATGTTGGTAAATCCAAATGAATAATAATCCATGGAAATGTATCCCTACTAGAGCTGTAGAAGCTCTTGGATATGCACACCCCACCACAGAATTGGTGAGAACTTCTCTCTAAAGAGGAGCTCAAACTCTATCCATGAAAGAGTCACCTCATTATGAGTTTGGGTAACCAAAATCCACCATCGTTCTGTTGATCTATGAATAAGGCTCACCACTAAGACCACCATCTGATATGTTGGTGTCCTCACTAGATGGAAAAATCAGGTCACAACCTCAAGAAAATCCTAAGACACTTGTGGGTCAGGATCACCTCGGAACCTGAGGGGTCTTTTCCACTGAAAATCATGAAGAATGTTCATCCTACACACCTCATTAGTTGGTACTGTGGGTACCACATGCTACTCTACAGGTGGCAGTATGTCTGGTGCACCACCTGAAGGTAACATATCTGGAACTATTCCCAATATCGAAGCCTTGTCACTAAGGGGTTCATCCTCATGATCAAGCTACTAAATCCTAGCTAGAAAACGTCATAGAGGAATCCTATAAGTAAACAAGATGTACCTTGGTTAATGAGAATATCCGGAGTGCTGATTCAAGAAAGTAATGGAACCACAACACATTCCTATATGATGCATGTACCATTGCTTTCCCTACAACCAATTTTCTCATGTACTAAGTTGAAAATAAAGTGATTAGAGTCCAAGTATATGGATATGTTGGATGGCACACCAACACTAGAGTCTCTGGCCTGAAATTTGAACTCAAAACCCTTAACATTGTTTCCCCAAACCAATCTCACAGACTCGTAGTCCTAAAGTACAACCAACTCCTCTAATAGAACTCTATATTGACCCATACTAGTGGTTCCCATGACATGACCCCCAAATCATACCTTCAATAGGCCAAGGGATGGTGACTATCACTGAGTAGGTATATCACTAACATGGGAGGAATTTCCTAAGTGGATGTACATACACACACATCTCTAAGCCCAAAAAATTCTAAAATGTGAAAACAAATAAACAACCAATGCATGCATAAATCTATATCCCACAACTAGATTACAATAGGAGGTAATGTAATGTAAAAGAGGGACAAATATAATCCCACTTCAAAGAAGTATATAACACGAGTCCAACTATTAAGAAAAAGGTACTAGGACTACTGTTTGAAAGACGTATGAACACACCTCGGTTTGTCCAGTCTCACTAAGCACCATAAGGTCCTGGTCTACCTAGTACTCGATGAAAAGTTTGATCATATTCAAAACACATGAAATGTGTGGGAAATCCCATACATGGGTGAGTATAAAAATACTCAGTAGGACACCCCAAAACCATAAGGAAATACAATAAAGTAAAGTACAGACATCACAACACAGATATGTTTCTATAATACATATAACAAGAATATCTATATTTACTCAAACCAAGACACACAATCCAGAGGTAAGTCACAAACAATATATTCCATCCCTATAATTCCATCTCAAAGATTCCACAAAGAAATCATCTGGGAGAACACGCTCTTGAGTCTGATAGCATTGATGACGTTCATCCGAGAGGTATTTCTCATTGGGTACTATCATGAGAGAGATAAAATGATATATATAAAGAGAATATGATACATAGATGAGGATCAAAACTGTGTCCATGGGGTGATACCAATAACTAAATTTGGATTTAACCCTTCTAAGTAGAGGATCGTCACCTGCATAGTGTTGGTCACATTGATACTAAGAACTCCACCTAGGGCATGAAGATGAACAGAGGATCCCACTTCGGGCCTATTAGGGGGGATCCCAACAACTATATCTATGAATTACTGTTGATGGGATCACAGTTCTAGGAGTAGGAAATGATTCGTACCAACCTTCAGGGAAACAACAAGGGGAACAAACCCTAACCAAATCTCTCTAAGATACGGAGGCTAAGAGGTTCAGGCCATGTAGATATAAGTACATGACATGTAGCAGGGGAACACGCATGTGTCCCTTGACCTTGGGTAATACCTGTGTATAATGGTATGTGTCATGTAGAAGAAGATTACATAGTGTGTTGATGGGTTACACATCATGTCCCTACATTCAGGTCCTGGTCGTATACTCCAGTCGTATGTTAATACACAGTATCAGCCCATGTACCAGTACACGGGGTAGCCCGTGTACCTGTACATGGGGTAGCTCATGTACATGGTCCAAGACATGTCGTGTGTGATAGTACACACCATGTATGAAACCCATGTAAACCACCCTGTGTTTGTGTACTCCTTTAAGTACACATCAAGTTCATCAAAGGGGACACATCTTGTGTAGTCAAGGACTACAAAGCATGTGTATCGAGTTTTTTCTAGAACCCATCTTCTTCCTCATGATCACACTATATGATCTTATGAATTCCATTTTGGTGGTTGGTTTTCCATGAAACTCCAAATCTGAATTCTTCAAGTCATTCCATCGTTGAATCAGTAAGATTTGGGCCTTCAATCGGCTTAACAAAGGAATCATCTTTATTCTTCATAATACACTGTAGAATTTGAAATTGGCACCCACTGTCATTTAATCCACTAATACAACCACCATCTTACCTCCATCAAGACAAACTGATATCAGATCTGCAGTTTTGGATCATTTTTCCAAGAATCAAAGGCACAACAATCAACTATTAAAAGGAATTTCAAAGTTCAAGGAAGAACAAATAATGCACAAAGAATGGTGAATCAGGGGAAAAACACAAACCAAAATGAGAGGGGAAAACCTCAATCAATGTTCATGTCAAATTTGGTTTGTCACCATTAGAATGATAAACGAATCCAAATTATTTGAAGATCAAACTCCAAATAAATCGCACAAAAAAACTCATCCCACAAATACAATTGAACTACAGATCAATCTGTTCACTGATTGGTCCATGTTCACTGTGGAATTCAATAATGTGTAATTAATGAATTAAATAAAAAACCATAAATTTATTTGGATTGGTCACTGGAGAAGAATGATCATCACGTTATTGTCATTGTCAAGGTACTTCAATATCGATATTCACTAATAGTCAATATGTGATTCCTTCATTGTCTACTCGAGAGGATTATCTAGATATCTCTCTAATATCTCTCCAGTGGATTCCAAGTTTATTTGTATAACCATATAATTTTAAAAAAAATGTCTATTTAAAGACCCTCCCCACCTATCGTTGTGTCAAAGAATTTAAATAAAACAATTTTCTTAAATTATTTTATTCATTTAAGCACCTATGATGACTTTTCCACAAAAGACCCATGCCAACCAATGTTAGGTTGCTCCTAGGGTAAAACCACCATTCTAAACTCAACAATGCCCTCATATTTATGATACATGAATCTTTTTAGATGTTATTCAATCTTTTTCATGAAAACCATGCATGATTGTTATTTAATATTTTAATATATTTCAAGCATTTGTTATGGGAACAACAGGTCTGAGAATCGCACACCATATTAGAGATTGGTCTCAAAAATACTCCATATAATATTTAAAAATAATACCTAGAAAATGTGGGAAATTACAAATACATTGATACCTAATTCACATACAAGAAATAGGTAAAAGGTAAAATATCACCCATTCTCGTCTTATGAGAATGATACACATGGAATTCATCAACATCCAATCCATCCCAAGGATGTTACTTATAGATGAAAAATTGTTCCCTTCACACTATACAACATCACTTACACCATTCCATGAGAGAAATCTCCACAGAGGCCCCTCATCAAATTCAAATTTAACATTAGATAATTTGGAATATGTTCAATGCTCTTTTAGAGTACTCAAGATGATTTCAAGATGTTGGTCATGATCATCTCTAAACTGAGAGTACACTAAGATGTCACTGATGGATATCACTAAAACATTATCCAATTCTGATGCCACCTCTAGATATAGGGAAAATTCAAACCCCAAAAAAGATCTCAGGTCCTCATGGCTACATGTATCTTAAGAAATCCAAGTCACCATGATTCCAGAGGGACACTCTAACTATAACCCACCACAAACTCATAAATTTCTTCCAAACTGTCATGCACTAACATTATCTATACCTTTACTGCCACTACACCTCTAAAGTTCTTCCACTACAACAAAAAACTTCCTTGAATAAAACACAATAATATATCACCTCAATCCAAAACCAAACAGTATCATGCATAGATGACATCCATTGCCTAAATTTTCAATAAAAATAATAGTTGATTGTTCCCAATCCACCTATTCACATATCTCAAATGGCACTGTGAATCTCCAATATGTGCATACCATATTAACCTCACTAAAGTCCCTGGTTTGTACACTTTCATGTAACCATTAAATGAACTCAAATAATACTCCCATGATTCATACGTCATCAGGACTAGGTTAAATACCCCCTCAAGAAACTAAATATTCCTCTCAAACCATTAGCCTCATCTGGATCAAGGCATCCTTAATGTTTCCATCCAATAACCTGACCTTTAACACAATATAGATCCAACCACAAGACCACCCATCACGTCATGCATTATTTAAAGATCAAAAGTTTCTATTCACGCTATGAACGCCCTTATTTCATCCATCCTAGATCAACACCGACCATTGTATCAGATATCATCCAAACAGTGGGGTTAGGCATTCGAATTATCATGTCCTTTTGAAACTAGACTCAAATCCCACCATAATTACTCAAGGTGCTTCCCTTAAAAAATAAACCAAGGTATTACCATTCCTTTATCAAAACTCTATATAACCTACCATGAATCGATCCCACCTTCAAAAGCATCCACATGTGCTTCATATCCCAAAGAATCCAAAACACTGGACTAACTTCCATCACAGCTACACTTGATTACCTAGAGCCACTGACTCATGGACACAACCTGATTCATATTCCCAAAATCATTGGCTCTCTCACCTAGCCTCTTAGGATTAACCCCACACTAATAAGCACCATTCATATCCCATTGTCGACATACCAAAACATCCACCTATGCCTCTTATACCCAAAATATCTTACAACATGACCAACCCCTCTCACGGGTCACCCTTGAAATCCAAATGACACCATATCCCTAAACTACAGTCACATCAAGGAATTTTACTAGGATCTATCTAATTGAGCCATACATATCAAACCTCACATAATTCATGTCTCATAGGAGACACTCCTTACCCCATTCCAGAACACATGGCTCCATGCACACCAAAACCAAAAAACTGACTCTAGGTTCCACACCCATAGAAACACAACCTCTACTAACCACACCATACACCAAGACACCCATTTCAAGGTCCAATACCCAAATCACATTATCATAACTCACTATAGTAACCACATCCATGTTACCAGGAAACATTATCCCACCTAGGTCTCACAACCTAACAAAAGTAATAACAAGAAATATCACATTATCCATCGCATCCCAAACCATAAAGGCCTCACAACCCATGACCAAGGGTCTCAAAAATAGGGCACTATCAAAGTTCAAACCTGTCATACACAGGGTTAGATAAGAATAGAATGGATATCCATTTCCAATGTCTCTAAAAGTTCCATAATTTCCCATTTCCCTTTAATTAAATATTACCATTTAAATACCAAGGATTAACATTTCAAAATCTTTCATTAACCATCAATTCCATATTTTTAGCATTATTTTAATTTCACGATTCTTGGTTTTGGATAAATAAATTTTCATTAAAAATTTATAATAGGAAATCACCTTATAATTTTCTTACTGACACTTTATTTAATCATAATTGTCACCTTAAAAGTAATTTAACCTTCATATTACCCAAAAGTCACTTTAGGGGTTAGTTAAGTAGAGTTCCACCATACACTTATATATAAACCATATAAGTGGTTTTAGACACTTGAAATAACAAACCCTCTAATTTATTTATAACCATAGGTAGATATTAATGAACAATAAGTATAGAACACAAACATATAATACAATACTAGAATAATGAATCCAAAGGAACTATTAATCACAAGAAACATACAGATGACCTATTAATCATATGTGCCTAGCCTGATGTATGAACTCACATTCTCTTACAATATCAGGCTAAGAGATAAAACCTCATAAACTGGTAACATCACATCCAATTTCACTAATCATGGTGGAAATATTAGTCAAAAATAAATGTAAAAAGTAAGAACATAAATTTCCCACGCCTGAAAACTCAAAATTTCCCCCGTGTGTTGGGCTACAGGAACCCAGGAACTAGATCATTAACAATCTCCAAAAAGATCATGATCTCTTATCTAGCATGCCCAAATATTAATAAAAATTTCATTGGATACAATATCACTTTTTAGCATCCCATCCTAAAATCTAGTA
Source organism: Viscum album (assembly GCA_963277665.1). Taxonomy (NCBI): domain Eukaryota; kingdom Viridiplantae; phylum Streptophyta; class Magnoliopsida; order Santalales; family Viscaceae; genus Viscum; species Viscum album. The sequence goes on from OY728132.1 coordinate 326,280,766, forward strand.
ATTATGTGCTCTGATCCAATGCGCCACATGACTTCAGGTGGTCCTCCCCATACACCGGAGGCTATTGAATTGTAGCACAAGTCTATAGAGGTACAATGGGGAGAGTATACACTCTTATGAGAGAAAAAATAGTATAAATAATAAAATAGGTATAAAACCCAATATAAATTGTAAATTGAAACATGTGGTAAATTATAACAATAACCAAAGTGAAACATAATATAATAAGGAGGTGCATACATTATATGTCAGGCGATCATACAAAAAAAAATCCAAATACAAAAACTAATAAAAATCCTCGAACATGGTCCCAATATCCAACCTGGTACAAACATTACATGCTCCATTCCATCAAATAAAACATAATAAATAACCCGGTCCTCATCTCAAACCTGTACCTGAAAACATATAGTATTTACTCAGGTGACCAAGTGTCATGTTGTCCTAGGAAGGGTGTGAGTACAACTTAGTAAGCCACCAAAAATTGTGTCTAAAGAAACAATCAGTCTAAAAAATAGTGTATTCATGTAACTAAAGGAACAAATAAAAAATAAAATTTAAGAATCATTTTCCATAATAACCATTATTAGTTATCTATTTGGACTCTTGTGTTCCATCATCTCATTCAAAAAACCAAACCTACTTTAGCCCTGCTGAAATTCTAAATCACATATCATAGGGGTTAGAAATTTTAAATAAGAAGGTAATTTACTAATAATTTCAATCTTGGTTCCAAAGAGTGTTGAGTCAATTAATAATACCATATCCAAATCTTTTAGTGTCTGGATCACTATGTCGACACCCTAACCATAAATAATAAGCCTCGTGTCAAATTTTATTAGTGTCCTGATCATCATGTTGGAACCCTAGACATAATAAGGAGCATCATCTCCATCACATCAAGTTAAGGATGTTGAGCGTCATTTTTTCTCATAGTATATCAAGGATAAGGAGAAGCCTATCCAATATCCCCACCCATGGGTTAGAGCCATCATGTCCCTTATCTCTATCCATTTCATCAATTCAAATTTTATAAGGTCCAACACACAAGACCTTTTCATAAAGGTTTCACTCATTCCAAAATTAATTCATTCTCATGGTCTAACATACTCATCCTATTGAACCAAATACATTTTTAACCCACTTAAACATTTATCCATTTAACTCAATAGTTAAATATTCTTCAAAATAATAATAGTAGAAACATACCCAATTTTCCATTTCTTTTTTCCATTATTATCATATCATTACACATTAAACTTTTACAAATTAAAACAAATAGTCCCTAATGATGTGTTAACATGTCAAACCATGGTACAAAAGGTTTAATATCATAAAACCTCTATGTCATTATTCACCGAGGCCCAAATGCGCCTTTAAAACCAAACATGACTCAAATAATTCCCAACCGCTTCACATGTCATAAAAGATCTTAAAACAACACCCTTGTAAAACATTTGTAATCAAACCTTTCAAACATGGGTATTCCTCTTGAGAAACCAAACAAGGCGAAAGACCTTCATTTCTAATAAAAAACATTAAAATAAACATTGGTATTTTCACCTAAGAAAGGGAATGACTCCATAATTTGAAATAAAATTTTTAACCCATTTAAAAACCCATTAGAAATCACTTTGAGGTCAACACATAATTATAAAACATTATCCCATTTCTAAAACATAGATTTTATCTCATTAAAAACCATAACTAGAGAAAAATCCAAAGCACATCATTTAAACCATTTCAAAATCATCCGAGTAATTTCAGAAAAACCTAGCATAGAAATAATTTCAATTCATCCTCTTAACATGGTATAAACACTTATCCATAAATTTTTTCAAGTATCCCATTAACCATGCTAGCATACCAAGATAATTAAAATTCATTTTCTCCTATAAATTCTCTATCTCAATATTTAAAATTTCATTACACCACTTTCAATGGATTGGAATATACCATGGTTAGCCCTAGGTCAGGTATCATATCTGTGAAGGGTCTTATGCACCAACATAAGTCCTAGATTATTTTCCTTATTTAAGGGAACAAAAAAAGTAAGGTGGTGTGTTAACACAATCACATAGACAAGGAAAATATCAACACTATGGGAAAATTATTGTATACCACCTACCTCATTCTCATTGACAACCACTCATACAACTATGACCCTTGATTTGAGATAAAATAGCAACAAACACAAAGGTAAGTAACTCCTTGGAAAAGAGGTTTATAATATTTTAAAGAAGAGGAACAGCCAAGGAAATACTCTTTCAGAAAATAGAGATAAATAGAGTCAGAGACTTACTTAGAGAATTGATTTTTACCAAACAGAAACTCACAGACCTAAGAATTGAGGGAGAACCATCCATAGAGAAGGGGAGATATCTTAGTTCACACCTTATGATTATGGGGAATAAATGGGAAGGAAAATAAGGTGAAAATTATTTAATAGTGAAGGGAAAAATAGAAAATTCTTTATTTTTAATGTGGCACACTGTTAAGAAGCTTGGTTTTCCTAATTGTGTGCCAACCGTGTGACCTCCTATATCCAAGAGGAAACCATGTAGCATGGTTTTTCTAGTTACATACACAATTTTTAAAACTATTAAGTATCCATGCACTCCCCATTATCCAAGAGGGGCATCAGCTACATGATCACCTGGGCCACCTTTCTTGATTTGTAAACCATGAACCTTTATCCACCAGGTCTCACGGTCATAGAGAATGGTTAGTACTAACCAAGTTCCCTGAATTTTATGGCCTATTTTACATACTTTCCACATCCCAAACCCCAGAGAAACTCTAAGTATATTCCCAACTAACGGGAGGCCTTCCATTACCCATTTTAAAAACAATTCAATCAAAATTTAAATGAAAATGTACCTTTCCAAAGAGTTGGTATCTTACAACTTAAAAACATAAACATATTAAAAACTGAAAATGGGGATAATATATGGTATAAAATTTAACTAATTTACCATTAATAGGAAAATTTAAATCATTTTTCATGAGAATTACTTTAATATTTTTTAATATTTTTTGAATTTCCAAAAAATTTCTCCTCCCCTCAATTATAAATGGGCACCCCTACATTATCTTATTAATACCACATTGAACCTTCAAGATAAACCAAAAAATAACAAGTTATCTTATTCAATATCTTATACACATAATATATATTCAAGTCTTCCCAAAAGACCAACCCTTGAGCCCTTAATATGATATCTAACAGAGTTGTTTCAAATAATAGGTAATCTCCTTAACCAATAAATTTTTTAATTAAATATTTACCTCCTATAAATATGTTATATTATTCATAAAATAATAACTTCAGTATCACAAATATAAATAAATCTTATTATTATTATTAAACCATATTTATTCATCATCTTTTCTTCAAATGGTAAGTGAAAGTATCGCTCATGTGTACATATGATTTACCATCTCAATGTAGTGATACAATTCATTTTCAACTACCATATTTCATGAATAGTTATTTTGATGGTTCTAATATTTATATATAATAATTATGACATAATTATACCTATGAAATTATAATATCATATCTATATTCTGACCTTCAAAATAATTTGAAAATAACAATGTCGCTCATGCGTATGTATGTAATACCACCTTCACAAGTGATGTGATTATTTTTTCATTTATATTTAATTGGATGGTAATAAGGATAGATTTAATGAATATATATGATATATATGATATAATAATTATTTTTAATGGTTATTTATTATTTACCCTTCTCTTGTTCCATCCGTCAAAAAATAAAAAGTGTGTTCATGCGTACATACGACCTACCATCTCAATGAACAGTTTCATTCATTTTTCAATCTATAATTTTATGAATGAATATAAACATGTATATAAGGAATATATATGATAATTATATCATTATTAAAATTCTTGAGATTATTTAACCATGATCATTGTAAAAAGAACAAAACTACTGAACAAAAACATACATGAAAAACGAAGCATATATCACCCAAAATAGTGATTTTAATAAATAATTGTTAAAAAATAAGTAATAAAAGGTTATAAGTAAATAATATATGGTATGATATATATTATTATGGTTATTTAATATATTTATAATAAATATATATTTATTATTCATAATTTTCCAATGCGTATGAGGGAAGTGGGACCTAAGGTAAGGGATTTTCATCTAACTTTTATTTCTACGGGACACATTCCATATTCAGCACGTGTTTTTTTGTGGTGTATATAATACCCATGTATGTATTTTATGATAATTATCCTGAAAATTATTGGATATACATATCCATTTATGGTTCTTTCTTTCATGGGGCTTATGATTTAAATGATACTAAAGTGGTAAGGGTTTTATGTTAGAATCTTATTGTTTATCTAGATTGTTTATGATTATTATTCAAATGATGAAATATTAAAATATAATTCTAAATAAAATCATTAATTTTATTCTAATAAAGTTTTTTATTTATAATATATTTTTTACTTTAATTTTCTATATCTCACATACTCAATAGATTGAAAATATGTTTTTAAGAAAAATCGACTTTATTTATCTCTTCGGTCAAAAAACAATTTATTCCATATACATGTCTTCCTAAAAAATTTAATAATGTTTTTAAAATTATAATACTATTTTTAATGTCATTATCTCACATGTTTTACTTTTTACAAAATGGTTTCAAATGAATCCTCTTTTTCATTTTCCAAATGATGTAATTTTGGACTTTTTACCAAAAACATGAGAGGAATGTTTTGTTTTTAACTTATATTGTATGAATAGAATTTTCCTCCATAATGAATGATAAATTATCTAAATATTCCTTTAAAATTTTCCATGGTTTTTTTCAAATAATTTTTTTACATAATATTTTGTAAATATTAATATTTTAAGAGTTATTTTCAAAATGTAAAGGTTATTTTCCTCAAGAAATATTTCAGGGATCTTCTAAAGGAATTTTTATATATTATAAGATAATTTGATGTTAATTATGATTTTATAAGGATATGATACAATGATACCATTATCACTCTTTATATGGATGGTTAATGTTTATGTTGATGATATTTATATGAAAACCATTTATTTTCCATGGGTTATGCTATGATGAATAGATAAAATGCTTATGAAACCTTTTTTCTTTGAATGGGTTATGATATGATGATATGATGAATGTTTTATGGTATTTTGTAACATATATGTATAGTTTTAATTATGTGAAGATGGTTATGTTATAACCAAGTATGGTGGTTACATTATAACCAAGGATAGTGGTTTCATTATACCCAAGCATATTGGTTATGTTATAACCAAGGATCGGTGGTCCTAGAATTATACATCCCTAAAATTAATTGGATAATGATTGATATATCATAAGATAAATAGGACTATAATGAGGAGTAAATCTAGTTCAATAAGGGACTTTTTCCACTATGATTGTCTTGGGAGTGAACCTTTACTATTACAATTGTTTGGGAAGTGAACTCTGTTGGTCGGAGTGGATACTCATGAGGGGGGTGAATTGAGTTCCAATTAAAATTTCTATTAAAAAGGTTTTCAATAAAATTTCCCCAAATTAAATAAAAATTAAGTTGTAGTGAATTTATAAAGCTTGAAAGGTTTTAATTATTTTCTCAAAGACTGATTATTTCTCATTTAACTTAATCTGAATATTAACTTAGCTTTTGAAACTAACTTATAAGCTAACAAAAATTACAAACACTTGCTAGTTTAACTATCAGAGTTAATTTAAAACAGATTTGAATTTCAAATTAATTAACAGCAGAATATAAGATATAGTTTAAAATGAAATAGGATGCCCAAAAGGTTTAACCAAGAGGTTCAGTCTCAAGATGAGACTTAGTCCTCTCAAACAGTTTATATAAACTTTGATCCACACCCTGGATCGGGGAAAACAACAGTACTCAGACCGTCCAAGTCCTATGACCTCTACCATATTTTTTCATGGGAAAAACCAAAACAATAGCACACTGGCTATCCAGGTCACACTTGAACTCTACCACAATTCATAGTGGGAATCAAAAAGAGATAGAAAGATTGAGTGAGGATATTAGATATCCTCCAGTTCTTCTCAGAAGTTAGTGTGTGTCTAAGAAGAACATAATCACACACACTACTAGAAATGTAAATAAACAATTCACAATAGAGCTAATAAAATTGAGATGAGATTATAAGGCTCTATGTGATGGAAATGTAGCTCTGGACTCCTTTTGGATTGAGTAGATGTTGTTTGAGTCCTTCTCTGAAATTTGTCTAAGAAACAGAGTATCACAGTTCTGTTCCTTGACTTCCTTGTATTGGGGTTTTTTCTTGAGATTTCAGTAATCTTTGTAGCATAGTAATGTCCCTCGGCTTTTTATCAAAAGTTTTTCTATGTTTTATCTCTTGTGTGTATCACCTTTCTTCCAGCACTGTGTCACCACTTTCGGAATATCCTCTCTTTATGTTATGCGTTTTTCTTCCCTTTTATAGCTGATGTGGTCCGAGAAAAAGTATAATTACTTCTGCAGGTACGAGGTATGGTTTCCTAACATTCAACAGAAATTAATTAACTAATAGGATTTTCATTAAAATCACCAAATATGACCATTGTTAATAAACAAATATATGTAGGGTTTAGAGATATAGTGACTGGTTTTCATCAGTATCTCTTAGTATCAGTGATCATGTATCGGTGGACCTGAGTCAGTAGGTCTGTATCGATAGCTGTTACTCTTTATAATGGTTGACTATGTATCAATGACAGTGACTCCGTGTCGGTAGCTCCTCTCATCAGTAGCTCTTCTGTATAGGTAGAATTCTTGTATCGGTGGCTCTCTCCATCGGTAACTCGCGTATATTGGTAGCTGCTTGTATCGGTGGCTCTTTCTATATATTGGTGGCTCTGTCTATATCAGTAGAATTCATATCAGTAGCTGTCTGCTTTTATTGGTAGACTTGTATCGGTAGGTCTGTCTGTATTGGTAGACTTCATATCAGTAGTTGTCTGTTTGTATCGGTAGACTTGTATCAATAGGTCTGTCTGTCTGTATCGGTAGCTCTTGATATATCAGTAGACTCTATCTATTGGTGATCTTTTCTTATGGGTAGACTATGTTTGTATCAGTGACTATGTATCAGTAGGTCTGTATCAGTGACTCAAAAACTTAATACTTATCTGTTCTATGCAAATCATATCCAGATTGAGTTAGTTTTATTTCAAAACATGTATAAACATAGATAAACATTGATTAACATATTCCAATGATTATTTTTATATTTTTGTCAACATAATTTAACATATAGACAGGATTATGAAAACATATTGAAACATAATTGATATTATCAAAACAGGTGAGGTCAATAATCTCCCCCTTTTTGATAATCACAAATTATGGTATTATAATCCAAAATAATCATTAATATATCAATATAAAATACATTGGGTCTCACTTCTCAGTGTGAGTAATGAAAATTTCAAATGTATCAGAGAATATATTATTACATGAAAATGTATCAGATGTATGAAACAACTGTATCATAGGTAGAATTATAAAACAAATGTACCGCAGGTAGGATATATTATGCTCATATTTCTTCCCCTTTCTAATTAGAAAAAAGTAGTAAAAAATGGATGAGAGAAGTAACAGAAGGTAAAAGAGAATAATATCATATATATTTCTTGGAGAAAAAATACATAGAAATAAAAAAATTGAGGTAAAAAGAGTACAACTGATTCCTATCAAATTTCCTAGACACTATTCAATCCCCCTCCTAAGCATGTGATTTGGATTCTCCCTTAGAATCAGAAGTGGATTCAGGCTGGGTAGCTGTAGGTGGAGTCTTGGGAACACCAGTGATAATCAGAGGAGGCTGAGATACTGATACAGTGCCTGACCTATAAGGTGGAGCTCTCTGGGTGATCATAAGAGAGAGACTTTTGATTGCTTGAGCTGGTGTCATCTGAGGAATGGAGGCAGACGGAGCAGAGGCAGGTAGAGCTGGAGGTACAATGATAGGGGTACTGTCTACATGAAAAAATGTCAGCAATAGATTCCTAAAGTCCATAATGATTCCTCCTCCTCTTTCCATAGCAAAGATAAAGTCATCCGTGTTCTCTATAAAATTTTCTAGAGAAGTAGTCAACTCCCTAAGATTTCTTACTTGTTTTATGAAATCTTGAGTGACTGGAGGTAGTTTCATGTTCTCTAACAGAAGCTTGAAATTGGTGTTGATCTGATTCTTGGTATAAAATTTATAAAAGTAGATATCAATACAATCTTTGATTTCTTTTTGGGCAGTAGTAGCATCACTCATATGCTTCTGAACAAATTTTCTAATATCTCTTGAGGTATAAAACACCTGAGAATCATGTGAGCTACTGGTACTAGCCTGACCAAACCCCTCTTTCAGCACAGTTCTAAACTGATCAATATCTACTGAAGCACTAGATGTACCAAGAGGTTTGACAGTGAATGCAACAGTTTCTTTAGAAGATTGGGTCAAATTACTTATCAACTTCTTGACAACCAAATCATGTATACTGGCATGCTCGTTTACAGTCTTCTTAAAGGATTCGAACACAGCCAAAAACTGCTTTACTACACTCTTTATATAATTTATGTCGGCAGCAACTTTGGTTTGGGAACTAACCAAGGTATGGAATGAATCAATATATTTCTTCAAATTAATAACAGCCTCTGTACAAGTTTCAAACTGAGTATGACACACTTTGACTTCATTCACCATCTCTTCCACAGTTCTTGAAACAATGCATCCAAGAGATAGTTCAAAATATCCTTTAATTTTGCTCAGATCTTCAACAAAACAATTCTTTAAGTCTGTAACAGATTTAGTCCAAGTCTCCTTCAACTCAACCTTTAAAGACTCAAGATCATCCTTAGTAACCCAATTTTCAGGCACAACTACAGGTTCTCTTTCAGACAAAGTATCAATATTTCTTTAGGGTTGGTCATCATCAGATCCTATGTAATCAAGTCCAAGAACCATGAATCCTGGATCTTCATACCAATCCTCTATCTCATGAATAACTAAGATAGATACAAGAATAGCAGGTTGCTCCCCCTAAAATGGAGCTTCCTCTTCTTCACCATGAACTGAAGCTACCTCCTCCTTAGAAGAATCATCAACAACTCTATCCACATCAGGTGTGTCACGACCCTTCCTTGGGGCCCATGTTGTGACTACCCCAAGACCGCCTTCCATAGGCCAGGGGCTGGCGACTAGCACCAAAGGCATAAATCCCGATAACTGGGAAGACATTGCCTTTATAAAAGTAATGAAAACACCACAGAGTACAAGCAGAAGTAAAACACTAAGTACAAAGAGAAGTGTTGAAAGGTAAATGGTCCAGAATACAAACCTAAAAGGAAGTACAACTAAAACTGAACAAAGTACAACAGAAAAAGACAACAGCTGGAAGAAAGGAAGCAGCTCTTGGGTCGTCCTCCTCGGATCCTACCTGAAGGGTAGGTACAGATGGTGCAGCTCCTGGATCGTCCACCACGGATCCAACCTAAAGGGTAGGTACAGATAGCCTCCTCAACGCTCTCACCTGTCAACCTCCTTTGTGTGTCGTCTCGTCGTGCAGTCCACCTCCGGGTACTGACTCGTTGTGTAGTCCACCTCCGGGTACCATCCAGTCCTCGAACACTCGGCCTCCGTCAGCACTGCCCGTCGTCTGCAACCAACACAACGAGGTGTGGGCATAGCCCGTGCAGGGGTGAGTATAATGATACTCAGTAGGGACCCTGAGAACCTCAAGGTCTCACTAAAACCCACATGGATAACCACAAAGAAGATCTCAACAGATAACCTCTACTTAGGTATATGCCCATGCATATACCTAAGTTATCAAGTAACCCATCTCAATCATGATGAAAATACCAAGATCATGAAATCAACAGATAACCACTACCCAGGTATATGCCCATACATATACCTAAGTTATAAAGTGACCCATCTCAATAATGAGTAAAACACAAAGGTCAAAAGTCTCAGCTCAAACCAGGATTTTCATTATCGAAACCGTAACTACTGAATAGCTCTGTCTCTGGAGTGTACAGTGGTCCTGTCACAACTCCGAGGTACTTCTCACTAACCTAAGACTGCTGAGGTACTCCTCCTGTCGAGTACCGCGGGTCAGCCACCCAAACACAGTAGTGCTTCCCGCCGAGGTATGTCACTCAAACACAGTAATGCACACCCTCTAGTAGCCTGCTGAGGTACTCTCTGGACGAGTACCGCGGGTCTGCACTGTCACACAGGTAGTGCTCTGTCCGCCATGGGTCTGCACCTCACAAAGTAGTGCTCCGTCCACTGGTCTAGTCGACTCACTCCAAGTCGAGTCGGTCAAGCAGTCGTCAGGTCTCAGTCGGCTACACGGTCTCCGTACTCCGCACGCTCGTCTCCAGGAGGGTCTGCTCCACGAGCTACAGGTCAATACTCCAAGTATCTCAATGTCCCACGAAGAAGTATCTCAAAGGACCACCTCGTCATAGGGGTCCCAACGCAACAGTCGACGCGTCAATCGGACGCCCGGTCTGTGAGTTATTAGCCTTTTCGTCCTAGGGCCCGGTTTGTTTCGTGTGCGAACCAACCCAGCCGTATCTCAACTGTACCCTGAACTCTCATAGGGTATACTCATAGGGACCGTTTCTCAACGTGATCACCAATGCCGCTGACGGTTCGTCAAACAGACGTCCAGTCTGAAAGATATCAGCTTTTCCGTTCCAAGGGCCCGGTTGGATTTCGGTTACAATCTAACCCGGACACTATCCAACAGCAACCGAAACTCGGGCGAAGAATTCCAAAAGTTCCATCTCATCAAGAGGAATTCAACGAGACAGACGGCGTGTCAATTGGACGCCCGGTCTGTGAGTTATTGGCTTTTTCGTTCCAGGGGCCCGGTTGGTTTCGTGAGCGAACCAACCCGACCGCAATCTGACGGCATCCAAACCTCGACCGGAGTAATCCAAAAGATCCGTCTCACTTAGAGGAATCTAACAAAGTCGATGGAACGTCAATCGGACGTCCGGAGTTCATGTTATAAGCATTTCCGCTCCGAGGGCCGGGTTGGTTTCGTATCTGAACCAACCCGGACGAACCCAAAGTATTCCGAAACCTTGAGTGCGATATACCGAAACGACCGTCTCGTTCCAAGGATCTCTACGCATCTGACGGTGCATCTATCGGAAGTTCGTAGCCCAAGATATGGGCAAAAGACCAAAGAGGGTCCGAAAACGGGGGGTCTGGGCCCGGACCGACCCAGCCTGACCCCCCCTGGGTCGGCCCGATCTGGGTCGACCCGACCCGGGTCCGACCCGGCTGGGCCCGGACCGGCCCGACCGGTGCGTCCGAGCGGAAGCCGCGGGCAGGGTGCGTGGACCCCCCCCCCCCCCCTCGCCGCTAATTGAAGCCGGCGGCGAACCGCCGCCGCCAGCCTTCCGGCGGCGCGCCGCCACCGCCTTCTGCGAACCACAGGACGTGCTCTGGTTGTCCGTTTCTCCTGCCGTCTTTGCCAACGGTCCTCCCGGGACCCGACCTTCACTGCGAAGGGATTAAAACGCCATAGCGGTCTGCTTCGTCGTCATCCGTCGATCCGCACATCGATAAACAAGCTGAAGAGGGTTGTCGGGCCGTGTTTGTTCGGCCTGCGACCTCGGCGTTAGGTGTTATCAATTGGCAAATAATAAAACATGATTTTAATCATTGAAGAGGGTATAATTTATCCAAAATAAATTATATGAACACCTTTCAATCAAATACCCACGCAAGAGAGTTTTTAAATTTGAATGTGCGGCGTGACGATGCCGCGCATACGTGCCGCTCGATCCCACGCGGCGTGACGATGTCACGCATACTTGCCGCTCGATCCCGCACGGCGGGATGATGTCGCGCATCCTTGCCGCTCGATCCCACGCAGCGCGACGACACCACGTCAATGTCATTCGATCCGCAACAACAAGAAAAACAATAAGGGAGGGGGACGGCTGTGTTTGTGTGGTCCAGCCTCCTCCCGTTAACTGATATCATGCGGTCCAAATAGACGCGGGTAAAAGACGGAAGAGAATCACGTATAGAAAACACGTAAACCCCCTACCTCGGTTTCAAGAGCGGATTCACGGAAAGAGGATTTGAAGACGACGTCGGGGTGCGTCTGAGGAGGAAGTGGCATCTCCTCACGTGTTGTGGTGAAGGGGAAGGAAGGCACATCGTCGTTCTTCGTGGAAGAATGGTGTTCTTCATCGGAGACCGATTTGTTCTTCACGTTCTCCGTCGATGAAGAAGATGTTATTCAAGCCTCCCAAATACTCCCAAGTAACAAAGTAACTAACCCAAAATAAATTAAGCCACACTGAATTTATTAACTCAACATGGCTTTTGAAATTCAAGTGTTTGAATTTCAAAAACTCACATTAAACTCACTACATTAATGTCATAAGTTATTAACTTAAGTTAACAATATTAATGGTGAGTTGAGGGGGTTAGAGGATATGAAGGGGTGGGGTTCGTGTGGGCCCCACCATCCTCATAACCTCCCAAGGGAGGTTGGGTAGTTACCCAACTTCCTTCCAAAGGATTAAACACTTAGAGTAAAATAAAAAATGTTGTTAAATTTTAATTTTTAACTTCCACAATTTTTATCAACTTCTCTCGAATAAACGCAACTCCAGAATAGGCGTTTATAAGCAAATACCGGCGCTGCGGTTCCATCGGTGCCCTCAGATTTTGATTGCGAGCATCGGTTCAAAAGTTAGAAAATCACGCTTGTTCGTTCACTGAACGTACCCGAGCTAAACTTCGGAAAATGATTCCGGGCACACCGGGCCTTGGAATCAGGCGCTGTCAGAAACTGCGTTCTTGTAAAATTCCAAAGAAAATTAAGAAAAAAATTTCCTTGAAATTTCCGGGTCTTTACATTACTCCCACCTCAGGTATTTACGTCCTCGTAAAGCATAAACACAAACTAGGGATACAAAAACGGTACTGAGAATGCATCTGAGCCTTCCGCTCTCATGTGCTCACCTGGAGACTCCCATACTGCCAGTGAAAGTGCACCCAAGGAATCGACCATCCTCAAAGGATCCGCTCTTGTAGATCCTCGATTCCCACTGGAACCTTCGTGAAAGACACCCTATTTCCATCTTCCTGCTCCTCATGGTCGATGATATGCGAAGGGTCGAGCACGTATCTTCTCAGCTAAGATACGTGGAAGACGTCGTGCACCCGGTGCAACTGAGGTGGATGGGTGAAGTGGTAAACCACCTCGCCTACCCTGCTGGGGACCTAGAAAGGTCCATTGAACCTCAGAGATATCTCACCACCTCGGCTACATCTCTGTAAACATCGTCGAGGTGAGACTCGTATAAGGACGTGATTGACATTCTCGAACTCAGCGGTCTCCAACTCCTGTTTAGAACAGAAAATTAAAACAACTGCTACCATGAGGGTAAGGTTGACCGACTCAATAATGATCGGCTGCACCCTCCTATGCAAGAGTTACCCTGCGCTGCCTGGGGTTTCCTTTTCGCCGACCAAGGAAAACCCATCCCGACGTCGTAGTTAAACCACAATATTTTTGCCTAATACCATCAATTTTTGTATGAACTATGATTGCCCAGTCCATACTCAAATCATCGTCATAAGGCCTCAACGCTGTCACCAAGAGATTCCAACTGAAACTCTCGCCTCGAGGGTCTAACCACACCATTAGCGTAAGTGTGATTATCGAGTCTCCTCCTAAGGTATCTCTAGACGTGAGGGTCAATTCTATGGCTTACCGGAAACTCTAAGTCTGGGACAAGATTCATGGAAGGAAGGAATGATTCATATCGATGTCTGTTACTACAGCAGCTAGTAGTGGACACAGACTGTCCCTTGAATCATTTTTTAGAGCCATTGGGTTACACTACTTAATCGCATGTAGCCGCACTCTTCCTCCGCCCTACAGCTCCCTGAGCCTGGCGGGGATAACTAAGGCGGGTGGTTGTATCATGTTAAGATGTACACCACCTCATGCTGCTCTCCTAGCTCTGCCTCCACATCTGCTGTTTCGCAGACTCATCTCTCCTTTAAGCTTCATCTTCTTTAACATTTAACACACTCGAGTCTCTAAGACTGGAGCCGGTTTTCTGTTTCTTACTGTACTGTGCAGTCCTCATCTGCTCCTGGATGATCTGTACCTTCTTTTCATAAGATCTTAAAGAGGTGCTAAAATTTCTCCTTTGACGAAAAGAGAAACTCGGTCTCATCCCCTAGATGAACCACACCCATTTCCTAATACAGTCAATCCTGACATGAATGATGTATTCATGCCATGGATGACGTCGTAAGGACTCAACATAACTACCAAGAGATCCAACTGTCACTCTCGCCTCCAAGGGTTGAGTCACACTGTCGACATCAGTGTGAGGTCACTGGGTCTCCTCCAGTAGAAATATCGAATGTGAGGGTCAAGTCAACAGTTTTAACCAGGACCACTCAGTATCAACCAAACAAAAGGACAGGAAAGCAAACAAAGATAAGTGTCTTTTTATTATTGCATCTCATAGTACAAAGACATGAATACAACAGAAACATGGAACTATAAGTACAAGGGACGTATCCACTAGTTCCTTTCCTGTCCACCTGCTCCCGGAGCTCTACTGCCTTGTCCACTGCTCGGCTGTTTCTCAAGCACTCGTTGCTGCTTCTGCCTTAGTGGCTCCTCCAACGCCTGCGGATCAACTATACGAGGAGTCGGACAGTCACGTGCCAGGTGACCCTTTCCGCCGCATGAGTAACACTGTCTGTTTCTGGCATGCCTGGCTCTGACCCCACCCCGGGTGCCCGCACCACCGGTCCTAAAACCCGAGATCGTCCAACTGCTGGTCTGGTCCTCCTGGACCTCTGCATCATCTGTATAATGCCCACAGATGACTCGACTATTGATCGAAAAACACGAGGCAAAGGCAGCAGCTCTTGAACATGCTCGGGGTGTAGAGCTACTGGCACAAACTCCACCCTGAAGAAGGTCTCGAAGTCTTCCCATGTGAAGGTCATCCTGTCACGAAACTAAAACAAGTGGCTCCACTACCTGCCTGCTGCTGCCTGAAGAAGGCTGGTAGCAAATATCACCATGAAGTCTGCCGGCATCCCCACTAGCCTGAAGACTCTCACCACATCCTCTAGCCAAACCTCAGCCACCTGCAAGTCAGTCTCTCCCCGGAACCTGAGTGGCCTCTAGAGTTGGAACTTGTGCAGCGCACTCAAGTGGCGTGCATCGCCTACTGCTGGGGCTGGTGGCATCGGTGGCCCAACGTATGGTAGTACCGCTGGTGCCTCAACTACAAGAGGGCCCTATACCGAAGCCTCGTCGCTCGACAGGTTGTCAGCACACACATCCCTCTGGGATCTAGCTGGTCGTCCAAGAAAAGGCATCCTGAAAGAAACAACGTGACACGGTCAAACGATTATACCTGGTGAGATGACCTGGTTTGAGCTGATATTTAAATAAAACTTTTGGAAAACACACATGCAATTAGTGTTTTCATGCACAAAGTTGGAATTCAGTTGTCAGGGTCCTGGTGTATGGATACGTCGGCCGCCCACACCAACACTGGACTCCCTGAACTGAAAACCACACTTGGTACTCTTAACACTATTTCTTCACAGAAAGAAAACATTAGAGTTAAAAGTTCTACGGTAGAACCGACTCCTATGATACCAATTTGTCACGACCCATCCTCGGGGCCCGTGTCATGACTACCCCAAGCCTGCCTTCCATAGGCCATGGGCTGGCGACTAGCACCAAAGGCGTAAATCCCTATAACTGGGAAGGCATTGCCTTTATAAAAGTAAAGAAAATAGCACAGAGTACAAGCGGAAGTAAAACACTAAGTACAAAGAGAAGTGTTGAAAGGTAAATGGGCCAGAATACAAACCCAAAAGAAAGTAAAACTACAACTGAATATAGTATAACAGAAAAAGACAACAGCTGGAAGAAAGGAAGCAGCTCCTGGGTCGTCCTCCTCAGATCCTACCTGAAGGGTAGGTACAGATGGCGCAGCTCCTGGATCGTCCACCACAAATCCTACCTGAAGGGTAGGTACAGATAGCCTCCTCAATGCTCTCGCCCGTCAACCTCCTCCGTGTGTCGTCTCGTCGTGTAGTCCACCTCCGGGTACTAACTCGTCGTGTAGTCTACCTCCGGGTACTGACTCGTCGTGTAGTCCACCTCCGGGTACCGTCCAGTCCTCGAACACTCGGCCTCCGTCAGCACTGCCCGTCGTCTGCAACCAACATAACGAGGTGCGGGCATAGCCCATGCAGGGGTGAGTATAACGATACTAAGTAGGGACCCCGAGACCCTCAAGGTCTCACTAAAACCAACATGGATAACCACAAATAAGATCTCAACAGATAACCTCTACTTAGGTATATGCCCATGCATATACCTAAGTTATCAAGTAACCCATCTCAATCATGAGGAAAACACCAAGATCATGAAATCAACGGATAACCACTACCCAGGTATATGCCCATACATATACCGAAGTTATCAAGTGACCCACCTCAATCATGAGGAAAACACAAAGGTCAAAAGTCTCAGCTCAAACCAGGATTTTCATTATCGAAATCGTAACTACTGAAGAGCTCCGTCTCTGGAGTGTACAATGGTCCTATCACGACTCCGCGGTACTGCTCACTAACCTAAGACTACTAAGGTACTCCTCCTGTCGAGTACCGCGGTTCAGCCACCCAAACACAGTAGTGCTTCCCGCCGAGGTATGTCACCCAAACACAGTAGTGCACACCCCCTAGTAGCCTGCTGAGGTACTCTCCAGATGAGTACCGTGGGTCTGCACTGTCACACAGGTAGTGCTCCGTCCGCCATGGGTCTGCACCTCACAAAGTAGTGCTTCGTCCACTGGGCTAGTCGACTCACTCCAAGTCGAGTCGGTCAAGTAGTCGCCAGGTCTCAGTCGGCTACACGGTCTCCGTACTCTACACGCTCGTCTCTAGGAGGCTTCACTCCATGAGCTACAGGTAGATACTCTAAGTATCTCAATGTCCCATAAAGAAGTATCTCAAAGGACCGCCTCGTCATAGGGGTCTCATCGCAACAGTCAGCGCGTCAATCGGACGCCCGGTCTGTGAGTTATTAGGCTTTTCGTCCTAGGGGCCCGGTTGGTTTCATGTGCGAACCAACCCGGCCGTATCTCAACTTTACCCCGAAATCTCATAGGGTATACTCATAGGGACCGTTTCTCAACGAGATCACCAACGCCGCTGACGGTTCGTCAAACGAATGTCCAATCTGAAAGATACCAGCTTTTTCGTTCCAAGGGCCCGGTTGGATTTCGGTTACAATCAAACCCGGCCACTATCCAACAGCAACCAAAACTCGGGCGAGAAATGAAAAAAGTTCCGTCTCATCAAGAGGAATTGAACGAGACACACGGCGCGTCAATCGGACGCCCGGTCTATGAGTTATTGGCTTTTTCGTTCCAGGGGCCCGGTTGGTTTCGCGAGTGAACCAACCCGACCACACTCTGACAGCATCCAAACCTCGATCGGAGTGAGACAAAAGATCCGTCTCACTTAGAGGAATCCAACAAAGTTGACGGCACGTCAATCGGACGTCTGGAGTTCAAGTTAAAGCGTTTCCGCTCCGAGGGCCCGGTTGGTTTCGTATCCGAACCAACCCGGCCGAACCCAAAGTATTCTGAAACCTTGTGTGCGATATACTGAAACGACTGTCCCGTTCCAAGGATCGTTACGCATCTGACGGTGTGCCGATCGGAGGTCTGTAGCCCAAGATATGGTCAAAAGACCAAAGAGGGTCCGAAAACGTGGGGTCTGGGCCCGGACCGACCCGGCCCGACCCCCCCTAGGTCGGCCCGAACCGGTTCGACCCGACCCGGGTCCGACCCGTCTGGGCCTGGCCCGGCTCGGCCGGCGCGGCCCGGCCCGGCCTGCTCGATCCAGTTCGACCGGCCAGCCACGGCTCGGCCAGCGCGGCCGAGCAGAAGCCGCGGGCGGGGTGCGCGGATCCCACCCCCCCCCCCCCCCTCACCGCTAATTGAAGCCGGCGGCGAACCACCGCCGCCAGCCTTCCGGCGGCGCACCACCCCCGCCTTTCGTGGACCACCGGACGTGCTCCAGTGGTCCATTTCTCCTGCCGTCTTCGCCAACGGTCCTCTCGGGACTTGACCTTCACTGCGATGGGATTCAAACGCCATAGCGGTCTGCTTCGTCGTCGTCCTTCGATCCGCACATCGATAAACAAGCTGCGGAGGGTTTTCGGGCCGTGTTTGTTCGGCCCACGCCCTCCGCGTTAGGTATTATCAATTGGAAAATAATAACACATGATTTTAATCATTGACGAGGGTATAATTTATCCAAAATAAATTATACGAACACCTTGCAATCAAATACCCACACACGAGAGTTTTTTAATTTGAATGTGCGACGTGACGGTGTCGCGCATACTTGCCGCTCGATCCCGCGCGGCATGACGATCTCGCGCATACTTGCCGCTCGATCCCGCACGGTGTGACGATGTCGCGCATCCTTCCCGATCAATCCCGCGCGGTGCGATGGCACCGCGTCAATTTCATTCGATCCACAACAACAAGAAAAACAATAAGGGAGGGGGACGACCGTGTTTGTGCGGTCCGGCCTCCTCCCGTTAACTGATGTCATGCGGTCCAAATAGACGCGGGTAAAAGATGAAAGAGAATCACGTATAGAAAACACGTAAACCCCCTACCTCAGTTTCAAGAGCGGAGTCACGGAAAGAGGATTTGAAGACGACGTCGGGGTGCGTGTGAGGAGGATGCGGCGTCTCCTCACGTGTTGCGGTGAAGAGGAAGGAAGGCACGTCGTCGTTCTTCGTGGAAGAATGGTGTTCTTCGTCGGAGACCGATTCGTTCTTCACGTTCTTCGTCAATGAAGAATATATTCTTCAAGCCTCCCAAATCCTCCCAAGAAACAAAGGAACTAACCCAAAATAAATTAAGCCACACTTAATTTATTAACTCAACATGTCTTTTGAGATTCAAGTGTTTGAATTTCAAAAACTCACATTAAACTCACTACATTAATGTCATAAGTTATTAACTTAAGTTAACAATATTAATGGTGAGTTGAGGGGGTTAGAGGATATGAAGGGGTGGGGTTCATGTGGGCCCCACCACCCTCATAACCTCCAAAGGGAGGTTGGGTAGTTACCCAACTTCCTTCCAAAGGATTAAACACTTAGAGTAAAATAAAAATTGTTGTTAAATTTTTATTTTTAAATTCCACAATTTTTATCAACTTCTCTCGAGTAAACGCAACTCCGGAATAGGCATTTATAAGCAAATACCGGCACTGCGGTTCCATCGGTGCCCTCAGAATTTGATTCCGAGCACCGGTTCAAAAGTTAGAAATTCCCGCTCGTTCGTTCACTGAACGTACCCGATCTAAACTTCGGAAAATGATTTCGGGCACACCGGGCCTCGGAATCAGGCGCCGTCAGAAACTGTGTTCTTGTAAAATTCCAAGGAAAATTAAGAAAAAAATTTCCTTGAAATTTCCAGGTCTTTACAAGGTGTCCCAACCTGAGGTAACTAAGGACTAGATACAGGTCTGTCTACTTCAACAATTTCCTCAATAGGCATTGAGGAGTACCCAATCAGTGGACTGAGACTCAAGAAGGCAGAAAAATATTCTTCATTTTCAAATTCTTGTTCTTCCTCATTCTCTGAAGCAAGCTGGTCTTCCTCATCAATAGGGGCTTTTTCATTGCTTACTCCCAACACAGTTTCCTTTCTAGATGATACAACTTCAGCAACTGGACTTGGAGGCAAGTCTGGATCCCCTCCATCAGCTACAGAGGTGTCATCCTCATTAGTATCATCACTATATTGAGGTTCCTATTCATCAGGTCCTAGACCAGGATCTCTTCTATCTCTTGGCCTATTGGAATGGTCAACAGGGTTGAACTTATCATGCACCTTCTCATCATCAACAACCCATTACCTTATCCAAGGGTTCCAGCCAATCTTCATATACTTATTGATTGTGCTTGTGATGCAAAAACTGTTCCTCACAACTACTATATCATCATGAGACTCAGTTACTCCTTTCACCTTGATCAATACTGAAATCAACATTGCAAAGAATAAAGTAATGGATTTTGACTTAGGCCTGGTCATATCCTCAATTTGGATCACTAATAGCCTATTCAAATTTTCCTTGACACCATGCCTCAGCAAATGCAATAAATAAATATCTTGGTATCTCAGATTTGCAAAGTACCCTCTTCTTAGACTTAGCACATGTTGGATGAATTTGAATAACAGCCGGTTTTCTCCATCCATCTCAGCAGCCAATACCTTTCTTTGTTTTCCACTACCGATGAGCTCTTCCAAAGAAATCTCATAGTCAAAAATTCCACTGGTATAAGGTATTGTCTTCGAGGTATACCCAAATACACCCTCATATATGACTTTCAGACAGTCATCCCATTCAACAGAAGAAAAAGAAATTCCCTTACCATTCACTAGTGAAACCATTCTGTTTTCTTCTTCAGACATCTCAAAATGAACAAAAGCATAAAACTCCTTAACCAACTTCAGATAACGAGGTCCATTGTTGTTTGAAAAACATTCAAGCCATCCTTGTTCCTCCAATACTCTTAGAATCAATGAATTGATAGGTAAGAGCCATTCCTCACTGAGTTCCTTTTCGATTACTATTTCTCTATTCTACAAATGCAGGTTCACTGCACGCTTCCCCGACCTTGTTCTACTTTCACTGCCACTACCTTCAGGTCGTATTTTCTGCTTCTTCGCACTTGGTGCATCACTATCATCCCTGACTATCGGGATTTTCTTCTTACCATCTCTAATCGACGAACTTAGTGTTACGCGTAATGTGGGGGTTCAAGAAGTGAGGATTGAAGAGAGGAGAGTTTGCGGTGGATTGAAATGTGACTAATGCTTAGTTTTTATTATTTATGAATTGAAATATAATAAAAAGAATTATACTGAAAACAATAAGAGTTTCGGCTAAAAAAACGAAAATCAGACAGTGCATGACATATCAGTGACAATTACTGGTGAGAACCCTGACGGTGAGGTTTATCTATTGGTGAGGTCTCTAGTAATGAGGTGTCTCAAGCTGTGAGGTGTCTCTAGCGGTGAGGTGTCTCTAGCGGTGAGGTGTTTCTAGCGGTGTGGTGTCTCTAGCAGTGAGGTTTTCTAGCGGTGATGTTTTCTAGCTGTGAGGTTTTCCTAACTGTGAGGATTTGGCTAACAGTGGGGATTTTCTTAACAGTGAGGATTTGGCTAATGGTGAGGATTTTCTTAACTATGAGGATTTGACTAACTGTGAGGATTTTCTTAACAGTAAGGATTTTTCTAATGGTGAGGATTTTCTTAACAGTGAGGATTTGGCTAATGGTGAGGATTTTCGTAATAGTGAGGATTTGACTAACGGTGAGGATTTTCTTAACAGTGAGGATTTGGATAACAGTTCGGATTTTCTTAATAGTGAGGACTTGGATAATGGTGAAGATTTTCATAACAGTGAGGATTTGGCTAACGGTGAGGATTTTCTTCTACAAAGTCTATCATTCCTAACTCATGTCTAATGTAACTTAACCTATCTGAACTTAAAGGCTTGGTAAATATGTCAGCTAATTGATGTTAAGTACCTATAAATTCAAGAGTAATATCACCCTTTTGGTAATGATCTCTCAAAAAGTGGTTCCTTACATCAATGTGTTTGGTCCTAGAGTGAGATATTGGATTCTTAGAGATATTGATCGCACCAGTGTTATCACAGTTTATAGATACATGTCTAAACTGATATCCGTAGTCCAAAAATGTATGTTTCATCCATAGAATGTTTGCATAACAACTACCAACAGAAATATATTCTGCTCATCAGTAGACAATGCAACATAGTTATGATTCTTACTACACCAAGATATCAGGGACTTACCTAGAATATGAAATGTTCCAGAAGTTCTCTTTCTATCTAACTTTCAACCATTAAAGTCGGCATCTGAATAACTTTTTGAATCGGATAATTTTCCTTTGGGATAAAATAATCCTAATTTAGTAGTATGTTTAAGATATTTGAAAATTATTTTAACAGCAAGAAAGTGTGACTCTTTTGGATTAGCATGAAATCTTTCACACATACACACACTAAATTTAATATCTGGTCGACTAGCAGTAAGATAGAGCAGACTCCCTATCATACCTCTGTAGTTTGTTTGATCCACTGGTTTTCTAGTTTCATCACCATCCAACTTACAAGTGATACTCATGGGTGTGTCATTACCCTTACTACTATCCACACCAAAACATTTTAAAAGATCCTTTGTATATTTACCTTGATTTAAGATAATACCATTTTCATTTTGAAAAACATGAAATCGAGGAAAATATTTGAGTTCTCCCATTAAACTCATTTCAAATTAATTTTGTATACTCTTTGAAAAATCAATACACAAAGAATTTTTAGAAGATCTAAAAACAATATCATCAATATCGATTTGTACTATCAAAACATCTTTGTAAATTATTTTAATATAGAGAGTTAGATCAGTAATCCCTTTAGAAAAGCCTTTTAAGATAAGAAAACTACTAACTCTATCATACCAAGCTTGTGCGGATTGTTTTAAACCTTATAAAGCTTTAGAAAGATTAAAAAATCGATTTGGAAAATGAGGATTAGTAAATCCAGGTGGTTGTTCAACAAAAACATTGTCAATTATAAAACCATTTAGAAAAGCACTTTTAACATCCATTTGATATAACTTGAAATTCAGATGAGCAACATAGGAAAGTAGAATCCTAATAGGTTCTAATCTAGCTACAAGTGCAAAGGTTTCCCTATAGTCTATTCCTTCCTCTTGACTATATCCTTGTGCAACTAGTCTTGCCTTGTTTCTAATGATATTTATTGATTCATCAAATTTATTTCTAAAAACCCATTTAGTGCCTATGGTCAAAGTTTCCTTAGGTCTGTCAACTAATTATCAGACTTTGTTTCCTTCAAATTGATTTAATTCTTCTTGCATAGCCATTACCCAAAATCCATCATTGGTTGCATCATTGATATTTTTAGGTTCTAACTGTCAAAGAAAGGCTTGATATTCAACCTGATTTCTTAGAGAAGCTCTAGTTTGGGTTCCTCTATCTAAATCTCCCACAACAGTGTCTAAAAGATGGTTCTTTAGAATCCTAGTTGGTCTGGTCAAGGTAGGACTAGAGAATTTAGGTTCATCTGTAGGTTTGGTTCCAACAGAATCGGGTTCTGGAAAATTTCCTGAATTACTTGTTTTTACAGCAGGTTCACTACTTTTATCATTAAGGTCCAGAACAGACAAATCTTCTTCATGATTTTCAAGAGAGGGTTTGGATTCATGTGGATCAGTTTCATCAAATTTGATGTGAAAATATTCTTCCACACATTTGGTTCTTTTATTAAAAACTCTGTAGGATTTTCTAGTTAAATAATAACCAAGAAAAATTCTTTCATCACTTTTAAATGAAAATTTACCCAGATTATCTTTAGTATTGAGAATAAAGACATTGCAACCAAAAACTCTAAATTAAATAACTTTAGGCTTCCTATTATTACACAATTCATAAGGGGTATCTTTAAGAACAGGTCTAATCAAGACTCTATTTATAATATAGCAAGTTGTATTTATGGATTCTGCACAAAAGTAAATAGGTAGGTCATACTCATTAAGCATAGTTCTTGAAATTTCTTGAAGGGTTCTATTCCTTCTTTCAACTACACCATTATGTTGAGGTGTCCTAGGGGAAGATAAATTGTGATTATAGCCATTTTTTGAGCTGAATGATTCAAATTCATGATTTTTAAACTCACAAACGTGGTCACTTCTCAAGGTTTTAATCTTAAGACCACTAAAGTTTTCTACATACTTGGATTATTTAATAAAGTAAGAGCGAGATTCACTTTTGTGATCTAGAAAATATACCCAAGTATATCTAGAAAATTCATCTACTAAGACATAAACATAGTATTTCCCATTCAAACTAGAAATTCTAGAGGGTCAAAACAAATACATGTGAACCAACTCGAGAGGTTGAGAATCTGAAACCTATTTCTTTCATTTGAATAGAAATTTATGTTGCTTTCCCTTTTGATAGGGAGTAAAAACTTTGTATGATGGGAATTTTAGTTGAGGTAGGTCTCGAACTAAATTTTTCTTAGTCAGTTTCTTAAGTGAATGAGCATTGCAGTGCCCTAATCTTTTGTTCCATAGCCAAGACTCTTTGTAAAAATAATTTAAACAAGTAACCTTTTGTTTGATGAAAGAATTTAAATCTACATCATATACATTTTCATTTCTCAAGGCAATAAATACCAAAGCATTTCTAGAATCAAATAGATTTCAAGCATCATTTTAAAATTAAACATTGAAACCATCATCACACAACTGAGAAATGCTTAACAGGTTGTATTTTAATACATCAAAAAATTATATTTTAGAAATTAAAATTGAATCAGTGTTACCAATTTGGCCTAAGCTGATGATTTTTAATTTTGAATTATCACCAAAGGGGACATGTCCTCTATCAACTTTGATTAAACTTTTGAAACATGAGTAATCTCTAGTCATATTCCTTGAACATCCACTATCCAAGTACCATATCTTATTATGGGAACTCTTCAAGAATGTCTCCTACAAAACAGGATTAAATAGAAAATGATTTTTGTACCCAGATTTTCTTGGGTTCATACAGGTTAGCAAGAAAAACTTTTGGTACCCAAATTTGTCTAATGGGTTTCATAGATTCAAAATATTTTGAAAGATAAACTTTGTTTGATCTATAACTATGTGAATAGCTGGTTGAGACATAAGAATTTCCAAAACTAGAACTAGTATCATACTATCTAGATTTAGGAATAAATATATTCTTTGTAATCTGTCTCTATCCAGGATGATAGCCTAAACCAGTAATATATTTTGGTTCTACATGTTTGCATAGCATTTGTGTAAGAGTGTTCTTTCCATTAGTGAATTTTCTTAGATCTTTCTTGATTTTCTCATTAGAAAATTTGAGTTCAGTATTTTCTTTGAGTAGTTGAGCATTCTTTTCCAAATCTACTTCTAGTGAAGATTTGATAGTGCTTGTTAAAGAATACTGTTTCTATAAGGTTTTATAATTATCTTTCATCTCATTGTAGGTATCCTCTAGTATATTACAGTATTCAAATAAATCTTCACTAGAAATGTTTTCAGAATCATAATAATCTCCAAAATTATAAGAATTTAAAGCATGAGTATCCAATGTTACCTCAGATGTGTTTGTCATGAAACACATATTAGATTTTTGAGATTTTTCATCCTAAGTGGAATCAGAATCACTTGAACTGTCTTCTAAAGAACTCAAGGTTACTTTTATATCTTTCTTATATTTTTTGTCCTTGTAATCATATTTCTTCTTGTATTTTATCTTTGGATAGTCAGCATTCACATGTCCTTTCCTCTTGCATTCATAGCAGACTATGTCATCACTTTTATTAGTCCTTTTCCAATCCTTATTCCAATGTCCTTTATTTTCATACTTTACTTTGTAATTGGATTTTTTGAAAAATGTATTCTTTCTATAAAACTTCTTAAATCGTCTGGCTATTTGAGCCATTTCAGCATTGTTGTCTGATGCACTTTCATCACAACTAGAGCCATCACTTTCACTTTGAATTTTCCATTTGTCCTTACGTTTTGAAGTAGAAGTCTTGGAAGCTACTGACTTCTTCCTTGGTTCATCATCTTCTTCCTTGTTTACTTTCAGTTCTTCTTCATACATCATTAACTTACCAATGAGTTTATTGGCAGGAAAAGTACCAATATCACAAGATTGTCTAATTGAAACTGATGTAGCTCTCCATCTTTCTAGCAGACATCTGAGAAATCTCATGATTTTCTTCTTTTCTGGAATAGCTTTTCCCAGTGAGGTCATAGTATTAACAATCTCGTTGAACCTGAGATACATATCAGAAATAGGTTCATCATGCCTCATTTTAAAATTTTCATATTTAATAGTGTAATTGTTTAATCTCATTTATTTCACATTGGTTGTTCCTTCATGAGAAACGTCCAAAGTATCCCAGATTTCATGTGCTGTTTTACAAGCAGAAATTATGTTAAACTCTCCATCTCCTAGAGAGAAGTAAAGGGTATTCATGGTTTTACAATTATTGTTGTAATCAGATTTTTAGCATCATCTCAAGTAGCTCTAGTAGTCTTTGGAATCTCATACTCAGATTCTATATCAGTCCAAAAATCAAATCCTATACTTTCAAAATGAATTTTCATTTTGATTTTCTATTGGGAATAATTAACACCATTAAAGAAAGGTGGTCTATTTATTGTAGAACCTTCTAATCAATTATGCATAATTAGATTTTAGTAAATATATTTAAAGAGTAAAAATTTAGAACTAACAGAAATTTAAGATCTTTAAGATACAACTAAAATCAAAGTTGAAAAACAGAGTGTTTGAAAATCCTTTATTAATAAAAATCCTCTGATACCAAATGTTGGTCGGAGTGCATACTCAAGAGGGGTGTGAATTGAGGTCCAATTAAAATTTCTGTTAAAAAGGTTTTCAATAAAATCTCCTCAAATTAAATAAAAATTAAACTGTAGTGAATTTATAAAGCTTGAAAGGGTTCAATTAGTTTCTCAAAGATTGATTATTTCTCAGTTAACTTATTCTGAAGATTAAGTTAGTTTTTGAAACTAACTTACTAGATAACCAAAATTACAAACACTTGCTAGTTTAACTATCAGAGTTACTTTAAAATAGAATTTAATTTCAAAGTAATTAGCAGCAGAATATAAGATGTAGTTTAAAATGAAATAGGATGCACAAAAGGTTTAACTAAGAGCTTATGTCTCAAGACGAGACTTAGTCCTCTCAAACAATTTATATAAACTTTGATACACACCCTGGATCAGGGAAAACAACAGTACTCAGACTGTCCAGGTCCTATGACCTCTACCACAGTTTTTCATGGGAAAAACCAAAACAATAGCACATAGGCTATCCAGGTCACACTTGACCTCTACCAAAATTCACAGTGAGAATAAAAAATATTTAGAAAGATTGAGTGAGGATATTAGATATCCTCTAGTTATGCTCAAGAGTTATTGTCTGTCTAAGAAGAACAGAAGCACACAAACTACTCAAAATGTAAATAAAAAATTCACAATATAGCTAATAAAATTGAGATAAGGCTCTATGTGATGGAAATTTATCGCTGGACTCCTTTTGGATTGAGTAGATTTTGTTTGAGTCCTTCTCTGAAATTTGTCTGAGAAACAGAGTATCACAATTCTGTTCCTTGACTTCGTCGTATTGGGGTTTTTGCTTGAGATTGCAGTAATCTTTGTAGCACAACAATGTCCCTTGTCTTTTTAGCAAAATTTCTGCTGTGTTTTCTCTCTCGTGCATATCACCTTTCTGACAGCACTGTGTCACCAATTTTTTCACATCCTCTCTTTATGCGCTACTTTTGTCTTCCCTTTTATAGCTCTTGTGGTCCGACAAAAAGTATGATTATTTTTGCAAGTAAAAGGTATGGTTTCCTGAAATTCAACAGACATTAATTAATTAATAGCAATTGCATTAAAATCACCAAGTATGACTGTTGTTAATAAAAAAATATAAGTAGGGTTTAGAGATATAGTGAATGGTTTCCATCAGTATCTCTTAGTATTAGTGAGAATGTATCGGTGGACTTGAGTCAGTAGGTCTGTATCAGTAGCTGTTACTCTTTATAACGGTAGACTATGTATCAATGATAGTGACTCTGTATCGATAGCTCCTATTATCGGTAGCTCTTCTATATAGTTAGCATTCTAGTATCGGTGGCTCTCTCCATCGGTAACTCGCCTATATCGGTAGCTACTTGTATCGGTGCCTCTCTCAGTATATCGGTTGCTCTGTCTGTATCGGTAGACTTCATATTTGTATCTATATGTTTGTATTGGTAAACTTGTATCGATAGGTCTGTCTATATCAATAGAATTCATATTAGTAGTTGTGTGTTTGTATCGGTAGACTTGTATCGGTAGGTCTGTCTGTCTGTATCGGTAACTATTGAGATAACAGTAAACTCTATCTATCGGTGATCTTTTCTTATCGGTAGACTATGTCTATATCGGTGACTATCTATCGATAGGTCTGTATCAGTGACTCAAAAACTTAATATTTATCTGTTCTATGAAAATCATATCCAGACTGAGTTATTTTTATTTCAAAACATGTATAAGCATAGATAAACATTGATTAACATATTCCAAGGATTATTTTGATATTTTTGTCAACATAATTTAACATATAGATAGGATTATAAAAACATATTAAAACATAATTGATATTATCAAAACAGGTGAGGTCAACAAACTCATTATAATATGATAGCCTTGGAAATGAGTCTTGACTACTATGGAAATAATTTTTTATGCTTATGTGTATGCCAAAATTACATGTATTATGCTAATATTATGATATCATGGCTCATTTTATCATTCCTTTATGATTCATATCTTTTGAACTACCATAATTTATTCCATGAATCAATATTATGATCTTTGATATATAGGGTATGGTTTTAAAATGTTATTATCTTGTAATCATACCCATTTGATCATGTTAGGTTTAAGTGGTTATTAATATCTCCCTTATTTACCCTTAATAAGATTCTGATCTCACCATTTTTCATGTTTCCATTTTTCAGGTTATTTAGATAGGTTTTAGGAATGACATGTTTAAGAAGGGTTCTATTTATAAAAAAATTAACGAGAGACTCTTATGAACCAGTTTTTATATGTTAAAGTTTTCAATGACACTAGATCTATACGATTCTAGCATAGATCATTGTTATATGTAATGAATATTCATCTAATAAGATGTAATATCTATGAATGAAAATTATAGGTCACTATATGTTTTTTTCAACTGCATGGATCTCAATACTTTTCAAAGATTTACTTTCGTTGTAGATATCATAAATTGATGTTCAAGAAGGAGGATATACCCAATATATCATTACATAAAAGTTGTGGACACTATGAATATATAGTGATTCCATTTGTTCTTAATAATTACACTACTATCTTAATGGATTTAATTGAGTATTTATATATTACCTTGATTGGTTTGTGTTACTCTTTATAGATGATATTATTATATATTTTAAGAGAAAGGATGATTATGATGTTCACTTGAGAATTATGATGAATACCTTGAGGAAGGATAAAATTCATGAAAATTTTAAAAAGTGTGAATTTTAGATACAAAAGGATAAATTTTAGGGTCATATAATCTCAATATAGGGTATATTTCTGGATCCATCATAGATAAAACTTATTGAATGTGACCCCAATCCAACCACTATGATTGAGATATAAATTTTTCTTGGTTTTGTAGGATATTATCAATTGTTTGTGGATAATTTCTCGTGACTATATAATCTACTCACCGAGTCAAATCAGAAGGGATTCCAGATCCTTTTGATAGATGAATGTGAGGAAAATTTCAAATAATTTAATAAAAGGTTAGTATGTGCACCAGTTCTTACATTACCCTATAGTGTATAAGGGTTTGTAATCTATAGTGATGAATTGAATAATGGATTAGGATGATACATAAGGAAAACGGTACGATGATAGCTTATTTCTTGTGATAATTTAAGTTTCCTGAGAAAAAGTACCCAAATCATGATTTGGAGTTAGTTGCAGTGATTTTTATATTAACGATATAGAAGTATCATCTTTATGAATAAAGGTGTGATATATATACTAATCATAAAATTTTAAATTATATATTCATATAGAAAGAGTTGAATATGTTATGGAGAAGATGATTGGAACTAATTAAATATTATGACTGCTTAATACATTACCACCCTTGGAAAGTGAACATAGTGTCTAATGCTTTTATGTAAAAAAGATCATGCTAGATTATCTATGATTTAGATCACAAAAGATAAAATAATTATGAATTCTCAAAGGATTGATCTTGAAATCTTGAAGGAAGGGTAGAAATATTATCTTTCTCAAATGAGTGTTCAACCATCAATCCAAATGAATATTAAATAGTACATAAATAATATGTAGATATGATGATAAAGGTTGGAAATTTTCCTAAGTTTAACATTGATTGGGATGTAATTATAAGGTTCAGAAATCATGTATGTGTTCCAACCATACCAGATTTAAAAAAAAGGATCTATTGGATGGAGCTCATACTTATTCATTCTCAATTAATCTTGGATGTAGGAAGATGTATAGAGATCTGAAAGAATATTTTTAGTAGAACAACATGAAGATAGATATTTCTGAGTATGTATCTCAGTGCATGGAATGTCATTCAACTAAGGCTAAGAGACAAGAATATAAGGTGATGTTACAACCATTACCCATACCATAATTGAATGTCACTATGGATCTAATTTTTGGACTCCCCAAAATTCCTAAAGGTAATAATTCTATTTGGGTTGTTTTCAATATCTTTACAAATTCATTACACTTCATTACTATTAGAGAAGATTTCTCTCTAGGTCAGCTTTTCAGAATATACATTTACAAAGTGTTAAGGTTTTATAGAGTACCATTTTCTATTTTATTTAATCGAGATATAAGGGTTACCTCAAAGTTCTAGAAAATTATTCAATAGTCTATGGATATGGAGTTAAGTTTAAACATGACTTATCATACTCAAATAGATGGTCAATATAAGGGAACAATTCAACCCCT
The DNA here is from genome assembly GCA_963277665.1 of Viscum album. NCBI lineage: Eukaryota > Viridiplantae > Streptophyta > Magnoliopsida > Santalales > Viscaceae > Viscum > Viscum album. The sequence continues at coordinate 326,311,584 of OY728132.1, forward strand.
AGAAGATATTTTAATATCTTCTTTTATATATTTCAATGTTGGTTGTGATAAACACCTTCCTCTAGTTGAATTTTCTTATAATAATAGCTTTCACTCAGTCATTCAGATGGATCCTTATCAATCTATCTATATAAATAAGTATAAAAATCCATCATATTGGGATGAAGTTATAGAATGAAAGATATCACGGCCTAAACTAGCTGGGGAAATTACATATGAGGTTAGATAAATTCCGCAACACATAAGGGCAACACAAAGTCAATATAAAAGTTATGCATACAATCGTTAGTTTGATATCAAGTTTGCTGTTGGTGAGAAGGTGCTTCTGTTAATTTCTCCATGGAATAAGGTTTTAGATTCAGGAATAAATGAAAATTAATACCTAGGTATATTTTCCATTTCAATATTCTAGATCTAGTAGGGATGGAAGCTTATCACTTTGCGCTTTCACCAAACCTCTCTCAAGTTCATGATGTGTTCTATGTATCTCTCTTGAGAAAGTATATGCATGACCCTTCACATGTACTGATCTTAGAGGTCATATCGCTGGATAAAATAATTCTTTTGAGGAATAACTACAAGAGATTATGGATCATAGATAGAAAGTGATATGAAGCAATACAACTCACCTTATCAATGTTTTATGGTGAAACTACCAATTTGATGAAGCTACATGGGAATTTGAGGATATGATGTGGAAGAAGTATACTTATTTCTTGTAATAGAGTGATGGAATTTCATGGGTGAAATTCATTTTAAGGGGGTAGAATGAAACACCCTAATATTTTTTATGGAATATTTTTTTCAAATAAATTCAATTTCTTTGATAGTTTTCACTACACACAACACCGATTTTAAATGAACATAAATATACTATTAAAATACTATTGTTTAAGGTTACAGTTATAAAATGGTTGTTAAAATAGAGGGTTTGAATAAGAATAACTAAATTATGAAAATCATATGGTTTACACATGTATAAAATAAATCCATTGGTTACCAATTTATTTTAAATCAAAATAAAAATCATTTGAAAGTAAAAGACATATTTTCCTAAAAAAAAAATTTATAGATGCATTGCATTTTTTTTCAGAAAAAATTAAATTAATCAATATTTTTGAATTATTTTAATGAAATTTATATATTATTTATTAAATAAAATATTCTATCACACATCTAAAATTTTTCTAGGCATGGGATAACAACTAATCAAGTTTAATGCTTAAAAATAGTATTTTTCTAAAAATTGGTTTCATTACATTTTGCACAATTATTTTAAAATTAATTTTTCCAATTTTGAAAAATATATTTAAAAAATGAACTTCATTTTTGAATCATAATATAAAAATTATATAATATTTTATTTTTTATAATTTTCTGAAAAGATTAATTTTTTCGATGAATAGTGAAAATACTGATTCTCATTAAAAATTTCCTTTTAGTTTAACAAATTTACAAAGTTATATATCTTTTTTAAATTATTGAAAAGTAAAATTAGTTTAATTATATTTTTATTAATCCAATTTATTCCATTTTAATCAATTTGAATTATACTTTTGATATAAAAACGTTTTATACTTATGAAAACTTTTTATTTGGAAAACTGATTTTTAGTCTCATCTATGGGTTTAATTTTAATTAAATTATTTTACTTATGTTAATTGAATAAGGAGAGTGTATTATATATTTTTAATCATCATAATTATTATTAGTTAATAATATAAAATTAATTTTTTCATAATTAAAAGTAAAACAATAAAAAAACTATTGTCATGGTTAAAGTTAAAATGGTTTCATCGGGGGCTAAACTAAAATAATAAGGGTTAAAATGACCAAAAATGTATAATTCATTTTTTATGGCCATATTTCAACCTTATATAATATAAGGTTCTTTAATTTTCCATTTTTTAGCCTTTATTCAAATAAATTAACATGGTATTATTGTAAAATATGAAAACATAACAAGTGTGCCACTCACCTCAATTATAAAAGAACACCCCTCTCAACTCTTTTTTACAATTAGAAATACTTTTATTTTGGAAAATACCAACCCAAATCCATTCCTAAAATGCCTCCCCATGACCTATAGTCCCTGGTTTGATCATAAAATCATCCTAAGAAGGATTTAGGTATAAACCAAAATAGGTTTTCCGAATAAGAGGTATAGTTCTTAACCATGTGTTTTCATTTTATTTCTTCTTCCAAATTCTTCAAATATTCTCAAAATATAATGAAATAAAAAAATATCTTCCATATACTTTTATTTTATTATGGTAATTTAATAGTATATATCAATCTCCTCCTCCATCAAATGGGAAACAAAACTGTTAATCATGTGTAAAACAGACTACCGCCTCGCGAACCGATGTAATATGTTTTCCATCACCAGCTCACGCATATGGATATCATGATGGATTTAATGTATAAATATGATATTCATGAAATAATTAAACTTATATAATTATAATATAACATCTACCTTTTTACCTTAAAATCTGTTAGAAAATGATTTAGTCGCTCATGTGTACGTGTGGACTACCTCTTCCACGAAGCGATGTGATTCGTTTTTCATTTTAATTTTTCATGGATGATAATAATGATAGTTTTTATGAATATATATGATTTATATGAAATAATATTTATTCTTTCTACATGAATTATTACATACCTTAATTTTTTTTGATCATCAAAAAAATGGAATCAGTGTCCATGCGTACGTATGGCCTACTGTCTACATGAACAGTGTAATTCAATTTTCCATCTATAAATTTTATAAATAAAAATAAATTTGAATATAATGAATACATGTTATATTTATATAATTATTAAAATTCATGATATTATGTAACTATAATTAAATTACAAGGAAAAAAACTATCGAACCAGAACATACATGAAAACAAAGCAGTTATCACTTAGAATAGTGATTTTAATAAATAATTCTTAATAAACTGGTGATAAAATGTTATAAGTAAATAATATATGGTATTATATATATTATTATGGTTATGGAATATATTTATAATATAACTATATTTATTATATATGATTTTTTAATGTTTACAAATAAATTCGAGACTTGAGGTAAAGGATTATATCTAACTTTTAATTGCATAGAACACATTCCATATTCACCAGTTGTTTCTTTTGTGTTGTGTATATACTGCTCATGAATGTAATATAGTATTATTATTATGAAAATTATGGTATATAAATATCCATATAATTTTATTTCTTTCATAGATCTTACGATTCAAAAGTTACCAAAGCATTAATGGGTTTATGCTACAATCTCATTGTTTATGAGGATTGTTTATGATTATGCTTATGTTGATGAAATGATATGATATAAATATCAATAAATTCATGAATGTTTTTCTCCTATGGTTATTTCATAAGTATTCTTGTTTTTATTTCATTTTTCTCTCCTTAAGTACTCAATATACCAAAAATATGTTTTTACTGAAAACTGTCTTGATTTTTATCTTCGGTTGAAAACCCTATCACTTCTATGTCCATGTTTTATAAAAATGTTTTAAATAATGATTTTAATAATATAATATGATTGTTTAAATTAATTTTTTAACCTTTTTTGACTTATTAAAAAATGGTTTAATTTTAAAAGTCTTGTCATTTTTTGAATGAGGTACTTGTGACTTTTTATTGAGAATGTGAAAGAAATATTTATTTTAACATGCATGGAATGAATGGTATTTCCCACAATCATGACCACTCAATGATTTAAATATTACATTACATGTTTTCAAGGTTTTTTTTGAAATAAATTGTTTTCTTCAATATTTGGGGAATTTTTATATTTTAAAGATGTTATTTCAAAATGGAAAGGATATTCTCCTCAAGAATGTTTGAATGATATTTTTATGGTATTTTTATTCATTAATGAAAAAACTCAGATGTTTCTTATAATTTATTGGTAATGTGATCTAATGATACCATTTTTATCCTTTATTTTGATGGTTAATGGTTATGATGACTAATGTTTATGAAATTCATTTCATTCCCATGAGTTATTCTATGATTAAATGTGTTTTTAAAACTTGTTTCCTTTTCATGGTTTGGGATACGATGAATAATTTTTTGGAATAAATATGTATTATTTTCATTATTTTAGGAGTATTAATAGAATTATATATCCCTCCAATTAATTATATAATTATTAATGAGCTCATAGGGTATACAAAGGGTTTTTCCAGCACAAAAATGGTACACAAGAGGTTATCCAATGCTTGAAAAAAGAGGGAACACTGGACGTTATCTCAAGACCAAAACAAAGAGGGTACACATGAGGTTATCCCAATCCCAAAAAGGGTACACATGAGATTATACCAAGACTAAAGTAGGTAAATATATGGTTATTACAAGCCTAATATGTTATGATTTTGTTGGTGGGTATCCTTGACATAATATTTTCTCTCATTATGTGTATTCTAAAAATCAATGTCTTATGAAAACCTTATGCTATCATGAACCATGTTATTTGATTAAATAATTATTCATGTATTATAAATTGAGAAAAATTCTTCCATGACTCAATATTAGGATATATAATCTACAATTTATGTTTTTCAAATGTTAGTGTCATGTTATCATACCCCAATGACCATGTTATACTGATATCCCCATTATTTACCCTTACTCAGCATCTTAGATTTCCCTATATTATGGCTTACATCCCCATGTTATAAATAAAGTTATCATGTATGATATTTCTAAGAAGGATACGAGTTATGAAGAAATTAGTTGGAGATGGTATATTTCACTTATGATTCAATTTTCCATGTATCCATGTTTCCAAAGGCACTAGAGCTATATGATTATTATGTAGATCATTATGTTATGTGATGAATATTCATCTAATAATAATGTAATATATATGAATAAAAAGTAAGATTCACTATATGTTTGATATCATAAGTGGTATTTTTTTCTTCAAAGAAGTTTCTAAATGTTTTTATGGATTTCTAAGGTTTTTTTGGTCTTTAAAAAGGGATCTTATAACTTGGTTTTTAAATAATATTATGAGGACTAGTTGGAACTTTTAAATGATATTTATAAGATTTGATAAACACTTTTGAATAATTTTTTTCTTTGTGAAAACACGATTTGAAAATTCCCCTAGCTTAGTTTGTTTTAAAATGGATGAGAGTGTTCTTGGTATAGAAAACATTTATTACATATATTATTTTTTAAGTAAGGGCCTATTCCAAAGAGGGGTTCTTGGGGTTGAGGTTGGATTATGATTCTAGTTTTTTATCTAATAATATATCTATTTTCATATTATTTATTATTGTTCTTTATTAGCTCACACCAATTTTATACTTAATGAGAAACCAAGAGTTTCTAGTAGAACTTATGAGAACACATGCTGCATTAGTTTAGGATCATGCTATAACTAATGGCCTCTAGTATGGTATTCACCCTACATTGGAATTTTTCACCTCGATTAGGCTAGTTTGGTAAACTCTGTGCATGTAACACCCCAAGCTTCCACGGTATGCTTCTCACTGAATAATACAGTAGCGTGTGTTGTATGCAACTTCAAGTTCTAACACACACCACAACTAATAAAACTAGCCGTTATGAATAGTAATACCCACTTTTTAAATTTTTTTACATTTTATCTTTCAAAATAGACTTCATTTTTGGATTCGGAGTATTGAAATTAGCCTAGGGTGAAATTTTGATACTTTTCGGATAACTTTCATATTTTGATGAATAGTGCAAATTACTAAATTTTAATTTAAAAAAAATTAATCGAAATAATTAATAGTGATAAATTATGAATCTGAGTGGTTTTAAAGTATATTTAGAATATATTCTTACCATTTAATACAATGTTGGTCATTGGAAATAATTTCACATTTAAACCAGACATAAATAAGTGTCAATCTTTTGATAGTTATTATTTCTTAAAAACACGCTTTTTTTGTTTTGACAGCGGGAATTAATTTTAAATTAATTTCTGCCACTTCTGTGTTTTGAATTTGAAAAAAGAAATTCCATATTTGGAATCAGGATGTCCAAATTATGTAAATAGGTAACTCTTATTTTTAGAGATTTTGAATAATTACTTCGGTAAATATTTTATTTACCATGGTTAAAGGGTAAATCCGGTAAATAAGGGTAAACAAAATAATATTATAATAATATTAATTTACCCTAAAACGTTTTCTAACCCTATTTTTGGATACATGTCCGACCATGGGCATCTTTGGGTAGATTTTGGGACCCCATGGAGCCACTTGTAAGTGATAATGACACTTTATATTAATTAAGTTAAAATAAATACAAAAATGACATAAGCATATATCTTTTAGAAAAACAATTTTTAAATAGGGTTATATATGTTGGATTTTAGACATTAAATATTCATTAGAAATATAAAAATATTTTCTACATAAGGGTATTTTATTTATAATTTTTAGACATTTAATAATTAACATTATTTATGACACAATAATGATGCAGTATTTTCCTTATTAATGAAAGAATCAAATAATTGGTATTATAAATGTTAAAATTAATATAATTTGAAAGTTTTGATGAAATCCATGAATTTTATTTCTTAATATGACATTATAGGATTACTTAAATGAATTTTGTTTGAGTTAATAAAGTTGTTAAGACTTTAACAAAAATCAATTATTGAATACTGTCAAAATTCCCATAAAAGAGTTTTTAAAAGAAATATTATATTATTAATTGATATTAAATTCATAAAAATCTTAGGTTCAGCCAAAAGACTCATATCATGATATATTTATCATTAATGGACCACTTGGGGGGTCTCTTGGAGGTATATAGTAAGTTTATTAACTATATAATATAAAAATACAAAGTGACATGGTAAGTGTCAATCTAATTAACTAAGAGTTAAAACTAAAACATAAGGTTAATATAATGACCCAAACCAGTCTAAATTCTATTGGTTGAGTGGTTTTCGACCCATCCCCACCTTAACCTTTAACTAATCCACTTTGGAGCCATTAGAAACCGAATATGAATTTATTATAAAATAATATTTCTAGTTTTTCCAAAGGTGCCCCTTACCCCTCTTATAAAAGGGAACTCCCCCTTCTCACTAATTCACACATTCAAAGCCTTTTGTTTCGTCCAAACCCTGCACAAATACTCTCTAAACTTATTTAACTTTAACCTAGAGGCCTTAGTTTGATTATAAATCCATCCTATGGAGCCCTTTTGATCAAATCAAAAGGAAGACCCCGAAGAAGAGGTAGTGTTTTCACCACCCTTTTTCAAGTTCATTTCTTCTTCAACTTCTTCTTTCTTTGTTATTCCCATTATAAAATATTAAATCCAGTATATCCTATATACTGTGATATTATTATAATTATGGTACAACCATATTCAGTATTCTATCCATCCTTTGAAAGACATGTCACCATACGTGCGTACGTACGACTTATCGTCTCCACGTTGTGGTGTAATTGTTATTCAATATATTATTATTTATATGGGTATAATAATGATATGTAATTAATGTAAATAATAAATATAACATGATAATGATTCTGTATATATGATATACCATCAAATTATATATTATTTTAATATCAAAATAATGATATTGTCGCTCGTGCGTACATACGGACTACCGTCTCCACGAACGCGATGAGATTCATTCCCCATCGTATCCATTCAAGACTAAATTTAATTTGAAGAATAAAAATAATTTTTAGAGACATGATATAATTCTGGATATGAATAAGATACATCCCATCCATAACAAATATGGTTTACATAACAAATAATATAAAGGAAAACGAATCCATTAACACCCGAAACGACGATAATACTAAGATATTATTAACAAATCAATGTTAAAAGATAATATATGATATCATATTAATGTAAATGATTCTTGTGTAATTAAATAAAAATTATTTCACCATTTACAGGAGGTTAACCTACCATCGAACTAGGAAAAAGTTCAAAGTAATGGGTTTCTTATCTCACTTTTAATTCCGTGAGATTTCCATTGTTCACCACTTATTTATTGCATGTGGTGTGTGTACTGCCCATGATTGTATTCATTGTGTAATATACTTTAATTTATTGATATTTACATAATCATTGTATGATACTTTTTTCATGGGTGTATGTTTCATAAGTTACCAAATCAATAAGGGAATTTGAAATTTCAATTTCCACTCATTTGGCTTTACGCATTCCACTCCCCTTTATGTGGATATACTTTTGATACACATAATCACTCCATTGATAAATTCTCAAGTCATCGGTATGAACTTGATAAGAGTAATTTTTAACTCAATCTCTATTTGTTGAGTTAATTATACAATTAATTGGTGTTGTTTTTACAAGAATATGTGTGAATGTCCTCTGATTTAATTATACTGAATATCCAATCATATTGAGTGTATTTATATTTATCACACATAATTATGTCATTGATTTATCCTTAACCTAATGATACGGTCTTTATAAGAGATTTCATCTCAATTTACATTCCATTGAGACTTCTTTGTTGTTATGCGCCAATTCACTTTATATGGTGTATATATTGTACTTTGACATAGTATATCATGAATCCCTGTATTCTTATGATATTATAATGTTTTTATTACCTCAATAATTTGTATTCAAGTGTCTCTATTTTGGTTAGGAACTCTAACTAAAATATCATTTTAAATGTTTTAAAGATTTATTATTCCAAATCTTTCTCATTAATGTCCATGTTTTAAAAATAGTTTTAAGGATTTATTTATATGGACATTAAAGTTTTCAAATCAAAATTACTTTTAGAAGTTTCAAAGTGGTATGGGACACTTTGATTCAAAAATCTATTTTTAAATGGCTTCTTGAAAAATAGTGTGACTTTTAAATGATTTCAAGAAAAAGGGGGATATTTCTCTCTAATAGTTTTGATGATTATTTCCATCTATGTCAATATCCTTCATTATTCTTGATTGAGGTTAATCTGATACAATACAATCTTCCATATTGTATCGAATGAGTTATGTTTGACTGTGGATGTGCTATTTTTATACCATTCATGGTTTGTTGTTAATGTATTGACATTTCGTATGCTAGTTTTAATACGAATGTTTATGTTATGTTTAAACCTGTTCATATGAGGAATGCATTAGACTTATTATGTGACTGGTGGAGCCCGCTATAGCTCCTCGATGCATCAGTATGTCTCATGAGACAAACTAGTGTCTTGGCACGAGGCCTTGACAAAATCTTATTTGTAGTCTCAGCACGAGGCCTTGGCTACGTGGTTATGATAGTATGGCATTATGCATTCCATCATTATGAAAGTGGTTATTGATATTGCATGTGATTATTCGACTAGTAGAATATCCATGTGAATAAGTAAATGGAATTATTTCATTTTATCTTTTCCAAATTATGATGAAGTTCAAGTTTAAAAGGCTTTTGTTTTAGTTATACATTGCCTTAAGTGTTTATGCTTATCTATGAAAGCTTCTGCTATATTGTTATCCTTACTGAGCATCTGAGCTCACCCCTTTCATTGTTTTATTTTTCGCAGGATGTGAAGAAGTAATTTATGAATGAACTGCAGGGATAGTATGAGGGGATATTAAGACAATATGTTGTTGTAGTTTTTTACCTTATGATGTAATGTAAGACTTATGAATATATCTAGTGTTTCCCAGACTACTAAACTAATTGGTCTTTTGAGACTTGATCATTTGTGATCATGCCAATGATACGTAATAATTCACTGACTTTGGGTAACTGGGGTCGGGGCATTACAGAGCATTAAGGTGGTTGGATTATATTCAATCATATCAATTTGGATGGATCATGTTTTACTATGTTCAGGATTTTACCTTGATTTCCTAGGTTCCCATGATCACTATTATATGATTATATTATTTTCTTTATATTTTTTTTGTAAATGTTATAGTGGTTTTGTTATTGTTTTCTAGTACCCTTATCATGTGGTTGATGTTTCCTCTATTATTATTATAATTTCTTATTGTTGGATTCATACCCCATTGTTTTAAAAAGTAAAGTGGCGTTTTAATCTTTGAAAAATGGTTTGTAACTCTTTATGTTTAATCTTTGAAAATTTCACCAATTACAAATGATTTAAACTCCATGTTTTAAATTTAACTATTTAAAGGGAAAAGTTAAAGAGGTTGTTACTGATTTTTAAACAAAAAATAAAAAACACTATTTTTATAACTACATTTCAAACTAGCTATAAATGGATAGTTTTTAAAGGTAATTCATGGGGTGTGGTTTCTTTTATCATTCCTCTTGGGAATTTTGGTCACACCTATAAAACATTTTAGTTTTATTTTTTTGGCTTAGTATCTTGTCGCTCACGGAGTGTCCATGGTCTTTATGTTAGATGGTGACTTATTATGTCACTTGGAGATTGGGGTTAGGTATTTATTTTAGTTTCCTTTTTTAGAGGGGGTGTGTTGTCAAAATAAAATAATAAAACTTGGTATTGGGATGAAATATTTTATTAACTTCTGTTCTTGTGAGGGGAGCATATATTTTGAGACTTTTATTGATATTCATTTTTGAATTTTGAACCATTATTTTTAGTATAGCTGATTTTGTCCCCTAAAATATTGTATCATGCAATGTTTTATTTTTGGGTTTTCTATATGGTGATCATGTACACATAGATAGTGATATATTTTTGAAATCTAACTATGTGGGATGTTTATGCTCTCAAAAATCTATATTAGGTGTGTAGGTGAGAAGGAGGTAAACGAAAGAAGTATTCACTAAATTTATATGTTATAAACACTAGTATAGAACTTAGTATCACATAATATGAGATTATAATAAGAGAAGAGAGGTGAGATACAATAATGGAATACCAGGAGAGACCACCTCTAGATGAGCCTTCTTACTTTGAGAGGAATAAGCAATTGAGAAACAACCTCACCCAAGCTTTGTTCCATAAGGGAATCATTCCTAAAAAATTCCCAAATAGTGTTCCCCAAACTACCAACTTTCTACATTTATTATCTAATACCTGCCCAAAAAGTATAAAAACTATTACAGAGAAAATGAAAACATTTCCCCAAGGAGGTTGTTCCTACTCTCACTCACTGACAGAGCTCTCACCCTCTCATGGATAGCCCCCACTTCACATAGTAACAATTCCCCCCATGATAAAAAATCACCTTTTACTCAAGGTGAGAATGCCAAACATTTTTTATTAACTATATCTCAATCCAAAATTTCACTGATGAAGACAAGATGATACTGAGCCTCCCTCTATTTATAATATAATTAAGTATTCATATAATCTAGAAAAAATAGTTTCTTTCATCGTGATGGTCTTTAAAGAGTGGTTATTTTATTTCTAGGATATAGGGAGTTGTGATTTGGAGACTGAAAAAGGAATAGTTTTATGTTCTTTTACTAGATAATGAACCATGTTATAATCATCTGGATTATGACCCATAATAATTCTATAGATATATGATATCACCTCATTTACATTGTTTCCATAACTAATTATTATGGCCTTTTTGTTTCGACAAGTCCTTTGAGAAGCAATAAGAAGGTACATATAACAAGGAACCCTAGTTGTTGAACATGTTTCATTAACTTCCCATGTGGATGTAGATTTTAGATCATGATTTCAAAAATAAATTCTCATTTTATAGCCCTCTACCCAAACTGATTTACATGAATTGAATTTTATGAAGTTCTAGATACTATTTCATTCTCACAATCAAGGAATTTAGGACCACAAGAACCATTGGTCTAACATCTTTATAAACATAATGCTTGTATATTTCACTTATTTATTCATTCCTGTAGCCCACTTGAGATCTATCATCTCCTCCAGTACTTGAAAAAAAAATGTGAGCTAAGTGTTCACGCTACAATCACCTCAAATAAAAATTTTGTATGAGGAGTAAACCTAGAATCATAAATCAATAAAAAAAAGTATTTATCCACCATTTGAAATCTATATCCACTAGTGAACACTAAATACTAAGAATTTCTAAAACATGAGAACCATCCAAAGAAAATTTCAGGTAACAATCCCCTATGTTAGTGCTACCCATAAGTAATAGTGAATCAGTCTGATCTTGACCAGAATGTCCCTACGAGATAGATACCAATCCAGTTGGCCTCAATTTAGCTATACACCCTATAACCTGAACTCCCTCATTTTCTTGATTATTTGGTTCATGATGTAGCTCCAACCAGTTCAGTGATACTTGAACTACACACCCACTGACACCAATGAATGTAATGTCACCTAGAACTTCTAATTTTCCCATTTCTATTCAAACAAAATTGGAGATAGTTTTATCCACAAGCATACTATAAATTAATATTTCATGTCATGTCTGTAATATCTATAAGACTACTGTGAGTTATTCCTTTTCAAAGTGTTCTACTTCCTCTTAAAAAATTACCAAATTAGCATAAAACATGTCCTAACTACATAGAAAAATAGACTAAGCTCCTCTAGAATAAGCTATATACGCATGTCCTGTGGTAGTAGACCTAGTGAAAATCATTATGGATTATGTTTCATTGTACTTACTAATCTATTTTCAACTATGACCTTAACCATATTGGCATCACTATATTTTCCCTTATTCAATCCTTTAACAAATTGGGGGAAAATAAATTCTTCTGTTACATGCCTTGATGGCTATAAAAATAGTCTCTAATAATTTTTTCCAAAATTAAATAGTTTTGACTTAATAAAATCTAGCACAAATATTTATCACAATGTTCTTGAGTTCTGAATAACTATATTTTCATAACCATTCAAAACATTCTTCTTCTATTCTGGAAACAGAATATCAACAGTATGAGGTTCAGAATATAGTTCAGAAATAAGTTCCACTTCCCTTTTCTTCCTTTATTTCTTATCCACACTTGTACTCAAAACATAAATTACCTCTTCAAATTGTTACAAAAAAAATCAAGTTGATCTGTAGGATCACAGTTGGAATGGTGTAGCCCAATCCTTTGGAGGAAGTTGGGCCAACTTCTAGTAGCACATACTACACACCAGACTGAAAATCATGTGATTAGACCTCTTTGGTGAGGTCACTGGGGGTTATAGGGGAAGTGTTCCCCTACTCGGGGGTCTGAGGGTGAAAGGGCCTCAATCCAAATTTTGATCATTGTAGAAACTTGGACTAGACTATAGCAGAGCGGACCAGTAACACCAACAAGGAATTATAGCAGTGTATGATTATTATAGAGGCATACAATAGAACATTGTAATAGTGTGGACTTCAATATGGTACTATAGTATCGTGTGATTGGTGACACTGATAGGTCACTATAGCTCTGATGACTTCCATCCACCAATTACCATAACACAGTGGACTTACTGTGCAATTAGTGACACATTTTCATCATCTTCATTAAGATATCATTCAAGTTAGGGTTTCATGTGCTCTAAAAACATTCTTGTGATTGTTCACATGAATTAATGAAGTGATTATATCTTTTTTTTATATAGGGATATCTCTCAAACCTTTTCAAACATTGTTTCATGTGATCTGCTTATCGTTATTTTTTGGTTTATTTTTAAACCATTCTGTCACTATGAATCCTGAATTTTTCACAATACTAACTACTATTGATACTCCATTGACTAGTATATGATCTCTTAAATCATGATGTTACCTATTATATAACAATGGGATCAACCTCAACTTCAATAGATTCTTCAAATAATGAACCAAACATAAGTCTCTCTACGCTGCACATTTTTTGATTAAAATCTATTATCTGTTGTACAATTCATTGAATATTTGTACCATCTACCTCCTTTATAATCCCATAACTCTCCAAAACTATGTTTTATTGCATGAAAACCTTATTCTACCTACAATTATAGTTCCCTATTCCTCACAATTTCCTACTCCTCCATGTCATGCTTCTTGACTGTCACATTTTCATCATAATATCACATCAGAACTATCATAATTCATTGATAATCATCCTATCCATGGACAAGATTTCAATTCTAGAATGAATGTGTAACATCATCTGGTCACTCACCCACTCCTTCTAGTCTCTATCCATGGATCATGACTTAAGAATATAATTAGCCTAAATTCCTTAGCAAATCTATGAAACTAAGAGTTCGGTCAGTCCCATTTCTTTCCCAAAAAGTGACATTTTTTCGAAGACCTAGAATAATCCACTTATTTTCATGCATCTAGAATGAATATATTTCATTATATTTCCTCAACTTTAGGTGCTCATTCTATTCATATTCTAGCTTATCCAAACTATCTAGCATAGTTGAAAACATCTATAGTATACTCCCTTCTACTAAATCAATTGATCCATATCTTTTCTCCATCCATGATAACTTCCAATAAGGAATAATCTCTTGTGAAACTCACTTTATTCATATTTCACAGTAGATCACTCAGCATAGATTAGGTCTATGAAATTGGGAAAATCAATCCCAACCATATTCATTTTTTTCAATAGTTTTAATGAATTTTGTAGGAGATATCATATTTTATAGAATCCACAATACCCCAGTTTTAATCATGTTCCTCAATATCCTCTCAATGATTAGGTTCTCCAGTAGAGTCACCATAGGTTAAGTGCATGGGTGTGGGGGATAGAAACAAAATAAGCATATGCTGAATTTTTTGTATTGCTAACAATGGTATAGAACTGACAATAAAATAAGAGGAGCTTATAGTAGGAGAAGAAAGGTGATATGAAACAATGGAATACCAAGGGAGACCACCTCCAGAATATCCTTCTTATTATGATAGGAAGAATCCAATGAGATACCACCTCACCCAAGCTCTTCTTTAGCAAAGAATCATTCCTAAACAAATGCATAAAAAGTGTCCCTCAAATTAATTCCTTTCCATATTTATTATCCTTTACATTCCCAACAAACACAACTACTAATACATATAAAATGACAACACTTATTTTAGGCTATTACACCCACTCCCACTCCCTGATGGAGATCCCACCCACTCATGGTGATCCCCCACTACACAGTCCTAACAGTTTACCCACACCAGAAAACTACCTTGAACTTAAATTGAGAAGTAAAACACATTCCCTAAATTGTATCTCTATCCAAGCCATCATCAATGATACCATTAGGATAAAACAAAGGCTAAACCTATTCAATATCTCATTAAAAATTAATATAACTTGGAAAAATCGTGTTTCATTCATCATTATGGTCCTCAATGAGTGGGTATTTGTCTTCTTTACTTCATGGAGTTATGATTTAAAGTCTAAAAAAGGTACACATTGAAGTGATTCAACTGGATAATGAACCATGATACAGTAATCTAGATAATGATCCGTGATAAATCCATAAATAAATGAAAACTCCCCATTTCCTTTATTTATATAACTAATTATTATGTCCTCGATTTGACAATTCCTTTGATCAGTAGTGAGAAGGTACATAGTGTAAGATCCCTTATTTTTTTCAAGTTGGTAAACTCTAAAGAATTTTTAATTTTCAATTATTTGATGGGTAAAATATTAATAAGAGATTTATAATGGTAATTCAATGTTGGAATGCCTCTAAATAGTGTTTTCAGATATGGGTTGTGGCTTAGAAGGTATCTTGGTGGTTCGAAGAGTGTCTTGGGGGTTTGAGACCCTAAACTAAATTTTTAGATTCGTACAACCAATGGCGTATAGTTGGCACATGATTAGTGGTAATTGTGTAGACCATTTTATATAGGAGCATGGTTTAAGGAACTATATGGTAGGCTAGGGGAGACTGTGTGTGAGGTATAAGATTTATTATAAACATGTCACATGTTTGGTGAATGGTTTGTTAAAACATATTATATAATCATGTCAGGTGGAGGGGTCGAGGTAGTTCCAACCACATGGTTGGAAACTATACAGCCAAAATGTGCATCCCATTAAAAGGATGAAATGAAAATCTTCCCCTCTGAGCATTAAGGGGGAAGCCCCATATTTCCTTCCCCTTTCTCCCTAGCATGGCCTAGGAAGATCCCTCCCCTCATTCATTTTTTCAAACCCCATCAAGGGTTATTTTAATGGACTTTCTTGTCATTTTATGGTATAATTTATCCTCTTGTAATATTCCTAGGTATCCTCCTCTATTTGTTATTGATCCTTGGGTTTCCTAGTTATGTATTTAAATCCCGATTCCACCGGGGCATGATGGAATCAGATAAAAGTGATAGGAATTTTTCCCTACCAAGGAAGTGGGTAACTTGGGAGGCTGCATACACTTCTGTGTATATATTTTGATTAAGGTATATCATCATGTGGGGGGGTTAAAACTTTAAAGCCTAAATCAAATTATTTTAATATTTTTTTGACAATGTTGGTTAGGTCCTGGAACTAGAACAGTTCCAAGGATACCCAATAGAACTTCTACAAATAGTTTCATGGATTCACAACGAGAAATGAGTGCTCGGTGAGTTATCGCCTGTTATACCTTTTTGGATCTAATATTATATTTAATTTTTTAATTTTTTTAGTTTCTATATTGGGCTATACATGAGTTATAAATTGTTAGGTTAGATCTTGGAAGCTGGTACATCTTAGCTCAGACATTAGTGATCTTGTAAAGAGTTGCTGAGAGTTGTTTACAAATGTAAACCGTCTTCATGTTAAGTGATCTATCATACCCACCCTTTCTGTATTTATTCATGTTTATAGTATTATGTGTATGTTGGGGATCACCCCTGAGAGTGACACCTCATGTTCAATTTATTCAATGGATTGTTTAATTAATTAATTGTATAATTTTATTATATGAATTACATGGGTCACTAACAACCCATATGCTCTAGCCTCAGGCTTTGGTCTGTAGTGGATGAGACTTAGACCTTGAGACACCGAGTAGACTCCATACCTCTCAGAATATGAGACTACACTTGCTAAGGAATTTTGGACTTTTATAGGCCTAGGTGGACAAGTTTTAGGTATACTGGAACTAGGTTGGGTGTGTAGACAGTACCATAGAGACAATGGTACTAACTTAGAGGTTCCAAATAGGGATATGTTTTCTTATGTATATAACTATAGGATCCTGAGTAGGATGAATCTTTGGTTGATTGATTTAGGGGACCCCAGTGGGTTCCTAAGTTGTTACACAACCCCGACCAAGTGTTTATGGGATTGGGTAGAGATGATAGAGGGTGTCACTTAAAACCATACTAAACTTGAAATCCAAATAGGTTGTGACAATAGTGGTGAGTTTAGGTTTTCAGACACCCTTACTCTTTTATTAATGATTTCACTCAGTTACTATTGATGCAGTTATGATTTACAGAGGTGGTTCTTGGTATTTTGGATGGTGGTCCTGAAATGATGTGGTATATCTCGAGGATTACCTAATTTAATTCCTCATTTTTTGCTTCAGATCCATTTATTTGATTGTTATATTATCTGGATGCTCAGATGTTTTAATACGATCTATTTTTTGAGCCTAAATTATTGATATTATAGGGATTCCTAGAGGTACTTAATGGAATCTATATTATGATCCATACTTGACCACATTGTTTGACATGATTCTCCCCATGTTGATTTGAGATACACTCAAGGATGATTATACTATCCCAAATGGATCCTAGGATGCTCCCTAGGGTAAGATAGATGAACCATTACTACACTCACATGAATTATCTATGGGTGGGATGTGGATCCATTTATTTAATGGATATCAAGAATGTACTTGAATCTAAAGACTATTTCCTATATATTTCTTAAGGGTCATCCCCTAATGATTATCGAGTCACAATGTCGTGACCGCTAATGGATCGGTACCTAGGGATCAGACATCATACTATATTTACATGGATTGAGTGGTATGGAATATAGATTAGTGACCATTTACCATATGTCTAGATACTTTCTATAATACTTTATTATTGTGACTGGATATGAGTATGGGTGAACCCAGGGTAAGGACATATATCCCCCTGTGGTGACATGTCATGTTCAAAGACATTTTTGGTGCTGACTAAAGAAGGTATCATCAATTAAGATTATAGACTGAAGGATTGACTTAATTATTCATGTCTTGAGTTGTATAACATTCAACTCAATTCTTTATTCACAAGATTTCTATATGATCAGGATTAAAGACCCAAGGATTGACTTCTGTTTGATTCATGTTAGTTTTCACCTTACTAATATATATACATATATAGGTATATATATATATTCGTGGGAGTATATATATAAACATATAAATATATATACATAATCGAACCTTTTCCAATTGTGTATCATCTAGTTTGATCATTTTTCCTTGATCATTCTTTTTATGACTCTGTCTTTCATCTTATTTCCATCTGTTATTATTATTATTAGTACTGTCATTCAGATGAGTATCTAACTTTTACATACACTTAATATTATTATCTATGTATGGTCCTAAATTTATGGTTCCCTAAAAAGTTTTGTACTTACATCTTGCTCAAGAGACCATTGCACTGGGGTACCCAAGCAGACGATCACTTGGTTGTAGGCATAGAATGGGTTGAGACCTAGGGCTGATGGAGTAGTATGGATCAGATATCTATGTGGAGATCAAGTATGTGGTATGGATTTATGTATGTAGAAAATCATTGTAATTTTATTTTTGTTTCTTTTATTTACTCCTCTATATTTATGGTCACCCCAGTAGGTAATCAGTGTTGTATGTTTGACATAAATGTTCAGGCTTTTACTACATTTTATTTTATTATAGACTTGTTTATATTTACTGCTTTCAAAATATAATTATTTACCACCTTGTATGATGTTTAGTTATTTGCATTGGTTTATTACTGATATATGAATGCATAGCCTCCCCACAGACACCCACACTAAGCCCTCATTGCAAGTCGGTAACCTATTGTATATGGGGAGGTACACTTGGGGCCAACCATATCAGGGAACCATTCTAGTGGATCCTGGGATGGGAAGTTACAAATAAGTATTATAGATATTATTATTCTATTGTAGTAATATTTTGGATATGGTATATAGGAGTATTTTGAATTTGGAAGAATCTATGATGGATATCTGACTGGTGTATCCATAACACTTATTTTGTTAGGAAGTCAAGGTTACTAGGGATATGGGAATGTTGTTCTTGATATGTGATGTTGAAATTTTTTATGATTTTCACTTTTATCAATACACATGTTATGTGTATTTTATGATTTATTGTAGATTTATGGATCTCAAACCATTGGCAGGAGGCTAGTGATTGATTTTGACTCTTGTCCAGCAAAGGAAAGAAGTGGCGCATGCATCATATTTGGCATCTAGGATTCAAATGTTATAGTCCTTCTAGTGTGTAATTTTTATGATGAATGAGGATCAATGTTTAATGTTTCAAAAAAACCTAAATTATGTTGTCTCATAAAGGTTTTTGGTGTAATTATACTAAACTAGGAAAACATATATATAATTCCTTCTAATGGCAGACTATGTGGATCTATGGTGATACATTAGATGTTTAGGATGATGAATCAGTCCTCATTCACATGAGGTGTAGTGACCCTAGTAGGTCAATATGGAATATGACTCCCTTTTAGTGGACCCCTTGTTGGTGTTTCTTTTTAGGTGTGGTTAATTAAAATTTGTAACAACCTACATAGAGTTTTCCTATCAAGATTGCTATGATATTTTTCTTAACTGGACTTCTTTTATGCTGATATAGTCGGATACTCTAGTGTGATGTTGATAGGCACCTAAACATTTAAAGTGAAATGGAACTCGATGGGTTATTACCATATCTAGATACACATTGAGTATCAATTCTCCATTCTTTCTATGTTCATATCAGGACACTTCAGGGATTAGTCCTTTAGGAGGATGATCATATAGGATTAGGGATCTAATAGGTCAATGTTGATAGTTTTGACCCTTACTGGTTGATGTTTTATTTACCACTTTTAGAGTGACCTGATAGGTGTTTTAAATTATTTATTCCGAGATAGGTGTGCGGATGACACCATAAGAGTTGTGACCTTAGAGAGGTTTGACCTTTGGGTCAGGTAATATGTCCTAGTGACCATGTTATGATACATGATTGATAAGTCTATATGGGAGACCTGAATACCCTTATTTGTGAATTATACCATTGTAAGTAAAAATTTGGTATGATCGAGCGACACTTGAGAGAGGTTTTTTCTTGGTTTCGTACTGATTCCTTTTTAGGTAGTGAGTTAGGTTATATACTCTTTTAAGAAAAATGCATGGTAGGTGATTATGTTTTTCAATATAGGTACAATGATACCATCTATTTATAATAAATCACCTAGGGTTCATGTGGTTTTAGACTGGTTTTGATAGGCATAACTATTCGGGTGCATGTCCCCATCAATTATTAGTTACATGATTGATGATAAAATTTCAAAAAAATGACACTGAGTGATGGGAGGTCATGGAAATAATCATGGAAAGAGTAAGGTTCCTGATTTTGAAGATGGGTTCCAAGGGAGATTCTATTTTATGGAGACTAACATTTTGTGTAGCATGGTCTTATTTTCCTTATGATGGATGACTTTCAAGAGAATGATTTAGGTGATTAGGGTACACGTCAGTTACGCGCATTACATTTAAATTGTAATTTAGTGAGTGGATGGGTGAGATTTGAGGAATGATGGTTTTAGAGAAATAACATGGTAATTTTTTCCTATGAGTTATGAAAAGTTATGAAATATCCCTCTATTGTAGACATGACATCGAGAATAAATCAGGTTTCAGGAGGTAATTGGCTCATGGTTAGACCTAGAAATACAATTTTGGGAGATGTGGTGCCAGTAGTTGGTTAAAGGAAAGAATAACATAGTTCGATGTGAGTGTGTTTTGGGGTGAGTGATACACACCTATGGATTAAATCATAGTTTACTCATAGTTAGTGATGACCATTCCCTATATTTTGACATCATCCTGAGTATGATAAGAGAGATTCAGCTACACACCGGGCTATCTATATACCATTTTTGGTTGGATGAAAGGCTCCTTGTAAGTGCACTCAAGGATTGGTTTAAAATTAAGCCATTTGATGCATTTTAAACAATTTTATGTTCATTGGTGGTGAACATTGTTTGGTTTTTAATTTCAACAAGTTCCATTCGAACTATTCTCAGGAAGTGGGAATGAAAGGATGGTGATGTTTATGTTAATGCTTGGGATGAATAGTTTCTAAGACACACTAGAAGTTATGTATAGGAGGGACATGGCATAAGATATGGTGATCAGGTTATATTTTCATTAGAGTGTTGAAAAGGATTATCCTAAGGATGGGAGAGGGACATTAGTCACTATTGGGTGACCCTCATGTGAGAAGGGTCATGGGATCCTGAGATTAGTCATTGTATGGTTGTTTGGATCTCATATGCCATAAAATAAATGGAACTATGTATTAATAGATTAATTATTGAATTCTAGGTATGTGTTTTTCTTGTTTAATGAAAAAAAATGGGTAGGGAATGGTTTTTCCAAGATATTTCATTGTAAGTCGAGTATGGGATCTGGTGATCATATTAGCGATGATCTTAGTGTGCCTTGAGATAAAGGTATCAGGATCTGGGTTTAGATGGAGGAGGTGGTTCAGCTATAATTATTTCATATAGTTGAATGTGGCTAGTGATTAACCAAATCATGAATTCTATTGGGTTGAGATGGGTGCAGTGTAAGGGTTGGGAAATTATTTTTCAAGGAAAATCCAGTGCGACCAGGTTGAGTTTGAACGAATAGAATTTCAACGTTTGTTCAAATCAAGGACCATGAGTAGTGACTTAGTTTTTTATCAGGTGTATCATGTTATGAAATGTTACAGAATACTCATAAGGACAATAGTATTGTGTCTCTTTTGTAAAATTCCATGGTGGACGTATTGTGGCTCAGAATTGGACCTGAAAGCAAGAGCTTGTAGTTAAGATCAACATAAGTTGATTTATAGAAGATATGATGATGTGATCATGTCTTGGGTTAAATGGGATTGGATAGTAATCTTTATACTATTTTTAATTTAGTTATAATCATTGGATCAAGTTTTTAAGTTAAGAAACATATGATTAAAGTACTGCTTGGAGGTGCATTGGGCATTTAGAAATGCAACACTGCCTTTCAAACTTAATTCATGACCCAAGTATGTCATGTTTTTTATTTTGATTCCCAAAAATTATTCTCAGGGATGAGTAGTTTTGTGGTGGGGAGGCTGTAAGATTCTATGATTTTTTGAGTTGTAAATTTCTGAGGGATTTTGAATTTTCAATTACTGGATGGGTAAAATATTGAACGGAAATTCAGAATGGGAATTGAAAGGTTGGGATGAATCAAGATAGTTTTTTTACATATGGGTTAAGGATAATATGGTATATTATAGGTTTTGGGAGAATATAGAGGTTAGGGTCCTAAAGCTGGAGTTTTGGATAGGTACATCCAATGGCACACGATTGGTGCATGGTTAGTACTAACCGTGCAGCCTGACCATGCGGGACATTTTGTGCAGGAACATGGTTTAAGAAACCATGTGGTAGGTCAGGGGAGACCATGAATGGGTTATTTAATTTATTTCAAACATTTTTAAATTTTTTAAACTACGTGCTGCAATAGGTAGGGGTTAAGGTAGTGAGAACCACATGTTTGGCACACAGTTGGGAAAACTATGCGTCCAAACCATACATCCCATTAAAAGGATTAAATGGCCCTCTTCCCTATGATCCTTAAGTGGTAAGCCCCTTATTTCCTTCCTCTTTCTCCCTCACATGATCCAGGAATCTCCCTCCCCTCCTTACCCTATTCAAACCCCATCAATGTGGTGTTTTGATGGCCATTCTTAGATGATTTCTCTTTTAGTAAGCTTCCTAAGTGTCCTCCTTTATTCATTCTTGATACTCAATTTCCTTGGTTAGGTTTTTCAATCCTGATTCCACTAGTACATGGTGGAATTAGATACTGATGATAGGGATTTTTCTCTACCTAGGAAGAGAGTGATCCAGGAGGTCGTCTGCACTTCACCGTGTGTCGTTTCATTGAAGTATATTGTCGTACTGAATTTATAAATCATTAAATCATAAATAAAATTATTTTAAAATTTTGTTTTAAATGATTAGTTAGGGAATTTCCCAAAAACTTTGTTGAGGATATCTGTTAGACCATCTTCATATGGTTTCTCAAATTTACATCGATCAACAAGTTCTTAGTGAGTTATCTCCAGTAATACATTTTTTGGATCTTATATTATAATTAACTTTTTAATGTTGTAATTGATATTTTGGACTATACATAAGCTTTAAATTGTTAGGTTAGAGCTTATAAGCTGATACGGATTTGATCAAACATTAGTGAGATTACATGGAGATTCCAATAGTTATTTATAAATGTAGAGCTTCTTAAAGGTATGTGTTCTGTCTTGCTTTCCCTTTTTTTATTTATGCATGTTTATATTATTATGTGTTTGCATGGGATAAACCATAATGGTGATTCCTAATATTTAATTTATTCAATGACTTGTTTAATTAATTAATTAGCTAATTGTAGTGGATGAACACGAGGGGTCACTAACTACACCTACATGATTTCCTCATTCTTTGTTCCGTAGTGGCTAAGACTTAGCCTTTGAGACATCAAGTAGACTCTGAACCTCTCAGGATGTGTGAAGATGATTAGTAAGGCATGTTAGGCTTTATATAGGCCTATATAGACAAACCGTAGGAAAAAAAACTAGTTTGGTTGTGTATACATTCTTAGAGAGACCATGGTACTGACTTACATGTTACTAAGAGGGATACCACTGCTTATGTATGGGTCTCAAGGATCCTTACTAGGATGCCACTTCGGTGCATTCATCTAGGGTACCCCAGTGGGTTTCCTGATAGCTTATCAACCCCAACCTAGTTCATATGAGTTTGGGTAGATATGATAGCAGGTGTCACTTTGAACCCATACTGAACTTTGAATCCAAAGATGTTGTGATAGTAGTGGTGGGTTTAGGAATTTGGCCACCCCCACACTTTTCTTTATGTTTTCACTCAATTAATATTGATGCATATATGATTTCTATAAGTGGTTCCTAGTATTTTGGACTATGGGAATGACATGATGTGGTATATCTCATGGATTCCCATATGTACTTCCTAGGATCTCACTTTTGATTATTTTATTTTATTATTATATTATTGGGATGCTCATATATACCTATAAGATCTGACTATTGATCATACTTGTTTGATATTATAGGGATTCTCAGAGATACTTCCTTGGATTCAACTTATGTAACTTACTTGACCATGGTTTTGGATGTGACACACCCCATTGTAGATTTACGATACAATCAATGATGACTATGCTCTCCCAAGTGACTCTTAGGATGCTACCCATGGTCGGGTGGATGCACCATTATTGCACTCACTTTTCTTATCTAGGATTGGGCTACTATTGCATTTAATTGATGGATACCAAGCATTTAATTGGATCCAAAGACAATTTACTATAGATTGCCTAAGGGTAAACCCCTAGATAATATCAGAGTCATAATTTCATCACTTATTACATATCAAAAACTTGTCCTTAGACAGTATACTAGATTTACATGGAATGATTGGTATGGAATCCATCCCAGTGACCATTTATAGGATGTCCAGATACTGCTTGGAATCATTTATTATAGTGATTGGAGGAGAGTATGGGTGAACCCAGGGTTAAGACATGTATCCCCCTTTCACGACGTGGCTTTCTAAGAGACATTTCCAATGTTGGTTGATATATTTATTGTTGATCAGGATTATGAACTCAAGGATTGACTTAATTATGCATGAATTTATTTGAACAACATCCAGTTTATTGCATTATTCATCAGACGTCCGGATAATTAGGATTATAGACCCAAGGATCGATTGAAGTTTTATTCATGTTACTTGTCACCTTACTCATATATATATATATATATATGATGTATATGTATATATATATATATATGAATATATACATATATACATGTATAAATATATATACATGAATAAACCTTATTTCAGTTGTGTCTTGGCTATGTTGAGAACTTTTCCATGAGAATACCCTGTATAAATTTGTCTTCCATATTATTTCCAGTAGTTATTATTATTAGTATTATAGTCCTAATGAGTATCTCACTTTTACATATATTTCATATTATCGGATATTTTGGGACCACATTGCTAGTTCGCTACTGATTTTTCTACTCGCCCCCTATTTGGTCCGCCATTACACTGGGGTGCCTGAGCAGATGTTTACTTTGTGCAGACATAGGATGAAGCTGAGGCCCAGGGCCAATCGAGTAAGATGACTTAGATATATATGTAGATATCAAGTATGTGGTATGGCTTAGTGTATGCATTAGACCATTGTTATTTTATTTCTATTTATTTTATTTACTTCTTTATAATTATGGTCAGCTGAATGGGAGATCAATATTGTATGTATGACTTTCTCATTCAGGCTTTACTGCATTTCATTTTATTTCATCCTTATTTATTCTTACTGCTTCCACATTCTAGTTATTTACCACCTTGGATGATGCTTACTTATTTTTTCTGGTTTATTACTCAAATATGATGCCATAGTCTTCACATAGATACACCCTAGGCTCTATCTTCTAGTCAGTGGCCTCTAGAATATGGGGAGGTTCACTTGAGTTCTTGTGTCTAACTGACCTGAGCACTATTTTAGTGGCTCCTAGGTTAATAAATTACACAGAGAACAAGGAACTCCAGTTTCTGAACCTGTTTTATTATATTCCCATGTCCTTTTATATTTTAGATCGTTATTTCAAAAAATTAATTCTCAGGACAAGGCCCTCTACCCAAAAAAAACTTTTCCATGTATTGAATTTAATGAAGTTCAAGATAATCTTTTTGGCTCAAAATCATGATTCCATTTTTAACCGCTTCATCAATCAGTACTGTACTAGGTCTAATATTTTTTTTAAAGGAAAAACTATCAATAACTTTTGAGAGCCTATTGTGATGAACATCTTCACATTATGAAAATTAATATGAATTTATAAAAGGAATATTTATAGTAAAAGACTCAAAAATAGATTCCCCCCTTTATAAGATCCTATGTAAGTTAGTTTCATGAAGAAAGTGAATAAAAAACACTTTTATGGCCACAAAAACCATTGGTGTAACAGATTTCCAAACATAAAGATTGTAGCTTCCTGTTATTTCTTTATTATTGTATCCAACATGAGATCCAAAAGCTCCTCTAGTAATTGAAATAAAAAAATGTGAGCAATATGTACACACTGCAATTGCCTCTAGCAAAAACGTTGCATAAAGAGGATTAAATCTAGATTCATACATCAATAAAAAAAATTTCCATTCCCCTTGGAAACTATATCCTGTAGTTAATATTACATACTGATAATTTCTAAAACCTGAGAACAATTCACATAAACTTTCATGTAACAATCCCATTTGTTAGTGCTGCTCATAAGAAATAGTGAATCATCATGATCATGACCAGCTTATCCAAAAGGAAAAAATGCCAATCTATCTATCCTTGGTTTATAAATGCACTAAATAGCCCACACTCCATGATTTTCAATAGTATTTGGCTCATTATGTAGCTCCATCTTGTGTAGTGATACTTGAACCACACCCCCATTGACACCATTGGAATTATTTTCACCTGGAACTTCTAATTCCACACCTTCCAATCAAACATAAACGAAGACATTATTCTATAAAATAATACTAAAAATGGCCCTTTCTTGTCCATTATAGAAACCTAAAAAGGCTTCTATGAGTTCTTCCTTTTAATAATGTTCTACTTCTTCTTTTAAACATTTTACAGACACCAAACTAGACTCAAACCTTTCCCCATTACATAGAATTAACGAACTGAACTCCTCTAGAATAATTTTCATACACATTTATGGTTTCAGTAGCACAAGAATATTTGAGATGGTATATGTTTCACTATAAATACTTATCCATTTTCAACTATGACCTTTCAATTTTGGTCTTCACTCCACTTTCCCATGTCTGAGCATTCAACTAATTGCAAACCACTGAATCTCAGTGTATCATTCTTTGAGGACATGGGTGATGGTCTATAATAATTTGGTTTTTCAAAATCCGATATTTAAAACTCATTAAAATCCATCGTAAAAGTTGATCCTCAGACTCTTGAGTTTTGAAGAACAACAATTCCATGACCATTCAACACTTTTTTCTTATATTTGAAAAATGAAATATCTGTAGTATGAGGTTTAGAATGTAGTCTAGGAACAAGGTTGACTTAGTGTTCCTTTCCTACTTAAATACGCTTATAATCAGAGAATAAATTACCACTTCAAACCATGTTGTACAAGAATCAAGATTATATATATATTCACTACTATTGGTCCTCCCCTAACCAGTCTAGGAGCTCTTCAAGCCTAATTTTATCTCTTCTATCTCAATGGGATCCACCTCTACTTCATCACATTCTTTAAATGATGAACTAGACGTATGTTTATCCACACTACTCATTTCCCAATTAAAATATATCTTATCTTGTATAATTTGTTGAACAGTTATAATATCCACCTAGCTCTCCAAGATTTATTTAACAACATCAAAACTATGTTCTTACTACATCTCTAGTTCCTTAATCCTCAAAATTTCCTACTCAACCATGTCACATGTCTTAAATGTCACATTTTCTTTAGATTTACACATCATAACTAGCATAATTCACTAGTAATCATCCTATCAATGAACCTATTTTTAGTGTCTGGCTGTATGTATAACATTATTCGGTCACTCACCAACTCATGTTCTCTCTCCACATCATGTGACTTAAGAGTATAATTATCTTGATGTCTTTATTGAACTATGTATTTAAGAGTTTTGTCCTTCCCATTTCTTTCCTATCCGAAGACTTTTTTTAAATACCTGTAATTATTTGATCCTCATTTTCATGCATTCAGAGTGGTGATATTTCATCAGTTTTCCTCAGCCGTTCATTCACTGAGTGCAGGTACTTGTCATGTTCATATTCTAGCTTATCTAAACTATATTTCATAGTTGAAAACATACACATTATAATCTATGATACTGACTCAACCAATATATCTCTTTTCTCCATCCTTGATCACTTCCAAGAAGGAATAATATCTCATGAAACACACTTTGTTCATGTTTCATAGTAGATCACTCGGTAGAAATAAGGTGGAAGAAAGTGGAAAATATTTCATGGCTATATTAGATTTTTTTCAGTAGTGTTAGTGACTTCTCCAACAGCGATCATCTTTTCAAACATGAATAGTACCCTAGTGTTAGTCATTTTCCTCAATATCCTATTAATTATTGAGTTCGCCATAAAATTCTATAAGAACCCGGTTCTTATTCTTGAGGTACAAGTTTCTTCTTTTCCTTTTTCCCTTAAGTGTTTTTGAGAAAATAAGGAAAATGGGGAAAAATCCCAAACTTTATGGGTACACACCGTGTACTTTGGCCATGTAGGATGAGTATATAGGGTGTGTAGACCTATCAGTGATGAAGGGTGTAAAAAATGACTACACGTCGTGTACTTAATATATACACGTCATGTCATCAGTCAGAAGGTGAACAGTAAGTCGGTGGGAGTAGCCGCTAGCAGAACAGTAGTACATGCCATGTACTCACAAATACACACTGTGTAATCAAGTCGACAGATGAACAGTGTGGCGGTGAAAAGTAGCCGCCAGAGGAATAGTTAAAAAATTGAAATTACACACAGTGTACTTGAGAGTACACACCGTGTAGTTGTGTTTTTTGTTATAAACTAGCAGTAGCGTCCTCTTTCAATAGAGGAATCTTATAATGTCGGGAAGCCGCGGGAGAGAGGTTTGGACCTCGGAAGAGCTCTTGAACGAACATCGGGACTCTAATTCCTTCGTTGATGACCATGTTAAGACCTCTCAGGTAAGCCCTACCCTCTCCTTGTGTGTTTCCTTCCAATTATTTCCCAAGGGGAAGTTATTTGGGTTTGAATGGTTGAACATTTATCCCAGATCTACATCGTTCTCGGACATTTCGGGAGGCATCGTTCACGTATATTGATCAAAGGAGATCGAGGTAGGTGGCCTGGTGTTTATTTCCAATTATTGAGTGTTTTTGTGTACCTTTGTGCTACGCGCCCATGTTTGGGGTGTCGTATATATAAGGCCTTGACTGATTAAATACTTAGAATTGCATAGGTAATCTAATGGATATATATATATATAATGCTGGTTGGGATCGTTGCCTTGATCCAAGGCCACCCCATGGGTGTGCTTCCCTTGTTTAGATGATTGGCCAGGATACCCATGGATATGTCGTGATTTTAGCATGATTTGAGTTTTCTTGAGAGAAAATGTATATAAATTTCTTACTAATATGTTGGGCTTGGCCCAATTACTTGCTTGGCCTAAGGGAAGTGTTTTTCTTAGCCTGAGGGAAGTGTTTTATTTAGCCTGAGGGAAAGGTACTGATTCGCCTAAGGGAAAGGTATTGATTCGCCAGAGTGAAACATTTCTTATGCCTGAGGGAAGTAGCTTCTATTCTTGGGGGCAATATATCGTATGCCTGAGGGAAATATTCTCTATTCCTGAGGGCAGTTACCTGAGGGTTTCGTTTCTATTTGGCCTGAGGGCATGGTTCTGATTAGCCTGAGGGAAAGGTATGGTTTAGCCTAAGGTAAATGTACACTTGGATATTCAATATGTTGTTTTATTGTGTTATACCTACCAATATAAATCACATGATTGGTATTGTTTTACCTTCTACTTGTTAGATATCCTGTTGTGGTTTTCGCTGCTGCACTGTATAGGAGATTTTCGGCTGAGGATGAGTCTCAGAAACTTATAATTAAATTATATTAAATTGTTAAATAATAATTAAAATGGAAATGTAACTTGTAGAGATAGTTACTTTTGAGTACTGCCCTATTTACTGCATTTTATTATTGCACACTACTGTTGCACATTTTCAGTGACAGTTGGGCACGGGCCTTTGGTGGTTGCCTACTGGGATTTATTTCTCACACCCTTTTTGGGTCATGTCTTGGGCCCAAACAGATTATATTTTTGCATGTGTTGATAAGGGAAAGAGTCCCTATACAGGTACTTGATTGTTGCAGAAGAGTGGGAGAGCATGGGACTGAGCTTAGTCTTGTGATTCTGCTGAGTTCATACTGCACTATTTTCTTTTACTTTGTTGTACTTGTACTTGGTACGAGATTATTATAGATTTTAGTGTATCCTATTTGTATGATTTCTTAGACTTAGGGACATATTGAATCATCATATATATATGACTATTGTCATCTTTTACTTCTGTACTGTTATCCATTTCAGTTGGTTATTGTTTAATGCTTCCACTTTTGTATGTTTATATCTATTTCTGCTGCACTACACATTGAAAAATGAGGGTATAGTTTCCCCACTATCAGACCTAGGCCCTCGTTTCTAGTCGACAGCCTCTGGCGTTTAGGGAAATGCACTTGAGTTCATGTGACCAACCAGGTTCGGTGCACCCGTTGTGTGGCTTCTAGAACCGAGGCGTTACAAAGTGGTATTAGAAGATTTCTTTTCTTCTTGACTTACTATTTGGTGCCTATAGCCAGGGATAGGAAGAAATAGGTACTTAGTAATAATTTGTGCCTGGGAGTAGCTAACTCGTGTACAGGTAAAATCTAATTTACCTCGTGTTTCAATTTTTATGATTTTTCACTTTACAGTTGATTTGATTTTCACCATTAGGTGACGCACTTGTGGGGTGCTGTTATGGTTTTATACTTGGGTTATATTTAGTTGCAACCCGATGAGATGAGGGTACTCCATCTCATGCATCATTTAGGCATATGTAAGAATCACATGCCATGCATAGTTTTCATGCCATGTAGGTGCATTAGAAATTACAAGTTTTTTTTATAGATGTTGTGTAAGTAAATGCATGCTATTGTGATAGTTTCCTGGATAAAATACCTATTATTTGATACAAAATTGTAGTGTGAGGTTTTATAGAATGACTGCCAAACTTTTGTTTATGAGGACTATAGGCCCTCATTAACCAGTATTTGGTGGATCATTGACTATTTACTTTATTTATAACATGTATAAGATGTCAATATTTGATTCGTGGAGAGTATGGGGCCTCACAGATCAGAATTTGGAACTTAGGGGTTGGTTTTAGTGTTTTTCTGGGCTCCATAGAAGTTTCTAAGGCTTACTGTCCAAAAAAACCCAGAATACACGCCGTGTAGTTTTGACTACACACCATGAACACTTTTCTTCAGGTAGAAATAAAAAAAATTAAGTACACATCGTGCACCGTAAGTACACGCCGTGTAGTTCCGACCCGTGTCATAGGCCATGTGGGCAGAAACACAGGATAGTGAAACTTTGAGGGCAAATGTCGTGTACCGATTTTACATGTTGTGTTGTGTTGACCTTGTGTCTATCGTGTAACTAACAACACGGACGGAGAAATATGAGCTTATACATGCCATGTCAATGAAGAGCATGTCGTGTAGTTGAACCTGGGGATCTGACTATGTAACTAACAACATGGGTTGGTATTTTCCTTTCTAGTACACGTCGTGTACCTGTGGGACATGCCGTGTAGTCTTGACCGGTGAGAGACCATGTGGACTTTGTCAGGTGGCTGGAGAAATAGGGTGGTGTACATGCCGTGTGCGGGTGTAACACACCGTGTAGTGTCATCCATGCATCTGACAGTGTCACTAACAACACAGGCAGTTAGAATCTAAGTCATACATGCCATGTCCATATGAAACATGTCATGTAGTGTGATCTGTATACTTGGCCATGTCACGAACAACACGGGTCGGTGAAGCTCATCTAGTATAGACCGTGTAGACCTTATACACAACGTGCAGTCTCATTCAAAAGGGAGCCATGTGGATTTGCCATGTCGAAGTAATTGGGTAGGGGAATCAAATTCAAGTACACGCTGTGTCTGTGGAAAACACGCCATGTGTTTGGGGTGTTACACGACCAGTTCTGGCATAAGTACACTCCCAGTTGAAAGACTTACGGAAACACATTGTGTAGTTATTATACACGACGTGTAGTCCGGTTTTGTAAAATTTTAATGTTTTCTATTCCCTATTCTCTTCTTACATTTCCAGTTCTTAGTCCTAGATGATCTTAATCTAAGGCATGTGTTTGACCTCTTGTCTTCAGTACTTTTCGATACGGGTGCTACGCATAGCTTTATATCTGTGCTCATTGTGGAGAGCCTTGGGCTCTGTGTTTCTTCTTCTTCTGATATGATGATACTAGACACTCCATTGGGGATTATAATGGAAGGTGTGAGTCAGTGCAAAGAGTTCCCCCTAGAGGTTGGTGGGTGTCACTTTTTGTGGTACCTCTATGTCTTAGAGATGATGAGATATGATGTCATTCTTGGGATGGATTGGTTGGTACCCTTTTGAGCCTTTGTAGATTGCTATCGTCGCAGGGCGAGTTTCACGTCACCAGGGGGAAAAGAGTTTCTATACAATGGCAAATGGGATGTCCAGGCGAGCCGATCTGGACCCAAGCATCGTGGGAGAGGTGGAGTGACATCCCAGAATGCGATTTTATATCTGGATGACCAGGGAACTTGTCTACAGTATTTCCCTCCAGTGGTTGATCGTTTCAGTGATGTCTTCACGGATGACTTTTCAGGTCTACCTCCCGAGTGAGAGGTGGATTTCTCTATTGTACCAATGGCGGAACCAATGTCCATTCCTCCTTATAGGATGGCTACACCAGAGTTTCAGGAGCACAAGAAGCAGTTAGAGGAGTTACAGGAAAAGGGTTTCATCCAACCTAGTACTTCTCCTTGGGGTCCGCCTGTCCTGTTTGCGAAGAAGGCGGATAGTACCCTCAGACTCTGTGTGGATTATCGAAAGCTGAACTAGTTGATGGTTAAGAACTGATATCCTTTTCTAAGGATTGATGATATTTTAGATCAACTTCGAGGAGCACGTGTGTTCTCGAAGAATGACTTGAGATCCGGATATCATCAGTTGCACGTTAGACCATCAGACATACCACTTACTACCTTTCGGAGCAGATATGGTCTATACGAGTACTTGGTCATGCCTTTCGGACTCACAAACGCCCCAGCAATTTTCATGGCTCTGATGAATCATTTGTTCCATCCATATCTTTTTTTTGTGGTAGTCCTTGTGGATGATATCTTGGTGTACTCTCACACTCGACATGACCATGCCACCCATATTGAGATCATACTAAGTACACTGAGATAGAATTAGTTATATGCTAATCTCTCAAAGTGCCACTTTTGGATGGACCAGATACACTTCCTGGGTCATATTATCTCAGAGGCAGGAGTTGCAGTGGACCCAGCAAAGGTGAGAGTAGTAGTTTCTTGATAGTAGCCTAAGAACGTGCTTGAGATATGGAGTTTATTCAAGATGGATGGTTACTACAAGTGATTTATATAGTAATTATCCTACTTAGTAGTTCCATTGATGGGTTTGACTAAGAAGGGTGTGGAGTTTGTTTGGTCAGAAGCTTACGAGACAGCCTTTCAGGAGCTAAAGGGATGGTTGACATCAGCACCAGTCCTGATACTTTCCGAGCAAGGGAAGAGCTATACAGTTTACTATGATGCATCAGGTATTGGGTTGGGAGCAGTGTTGATTCAGGGCGACCAAGTAGTTGTGGATGGGTCTCAGTAGTTGAGGCCACATGAGAGGAATTACCTAATGCATGATCTTGATTTGGCTATAGTTTTTCATGCGTTACAATGTTGGATACATTATCTTTTAGGAGAAAATTTTGTGGTGTTTATGGACCACAAAATTCTTAAGTAAATCATTACCCAGTGTGACTTGAATTTGAGACAGTGAAGGTGGGTTGAATACCTTCATTCCTTTGAATTTGAGCTTGCCTATACACCTGGTAAGGGTAATGTAGTAGCTGATGCACTGATTAGGAGGACTCAGATACAGGCAGTGCAGGAGGCTAGTGGTGAGTGGCAGCTTGTGGATTTGTTCTTTGAGATGCATTTAGAGGTGCACAATAGTCAGGGGAAAACCTATATTTCTTTCTTAGATATGACTTCTACCCTCCTGGATAGAGTGAGGATGAGACAACTATCTGATTGAGAAGGCCTAGTTCTAAAGGAGTCAGTGGAAAGTGAGGACCCTCCTCCTGGTTGGACGATAGGCGATGATGAGGTATTGCATATCCATGGACAAGTGTGGGTTCCAAGGGATATACGCAAGGATTTGATGTGGGAGTTTTGTGCTTCAGCTTGGGCAGTACATCCCAGAGTTAAAAAAAATGTACCATGACTTGAGATGTCAGTATTGGTGGTTGGGTATGAAAAGAGAGGTAGCTGGTTTTGTTATGAGATGTTCCACCTATCAACAGGTGAAGGAGGAGGATTAGAGATCATCTGTACTGTTACAGCAGTTACCCATCTCAGAGTGGAAATGGGATGATTTCTCGACGGACTTCATGACCAGGTTGTCGAGGTCACCTTGAGGAAATGATTCCATATGGGTTTTTGTGGATAGACTTACAAAGGTAGCTCACTTCTTGCTGATCAAGGAGACCTTTGGTGTTGACAATCTTAGAAAGTTATATATCATAGAGGTAGTACATCTTCATGGGGTCCCTTATTCTATCATTTCAGATAGGGACACCCATTTTACGTCTCGTTTCTGGAAGAGTTTTCAGAGGACACTGGGTACACAGGTTCTTTTGAGCACAGCATACCACCCTCAGACCGATGGCCAGTCAGAGAGTACGATACAGGTGCTAGAGGACATGCTTCGTGCATGCGTCCTGGACTTTGGGGGATCTTGGGAGAAGCACATACCCCTATTCGAGTTTTCCTTCAATAATAGTTTTCAAGAAACTATTGAGATGGCACCTTACGAGGATTCGTATGGTAGGCTATACCAATAACCTTTGTGCTGGTTGGAGGCAGGTGAGGCAGCTTTACTAGGACCACATCTCGTGCAGGAGACTTCAGAGCAGGTCCGGTTGACTCAGAAGCGGTTGGCTACTGCACAGTCTCATTAGAAATCTTATGCTGATCACAGCAGACGACCCTTGGAGTTCAGGGTTGGGGATCAGGTTTTCTTGCGTGTTTCACCGAGGTTGGGACACGGGCATATCAGGAGACAAGGTAAACTTTTACTAAGGTATGTGGGGCCGTTTGAGGTTCTGGAGAGTGTCAGGATGGTTTCCTATCAGTTTCAGTTACCATAGAGGTATCGGGCCATGCACGACGTCTTCCATGTATCTTAGCTGCGCCATTATCACTCAGAAACATCTCACGTTATTCAGCACGATGAGGTTGAACTACAGGTTGATGCATCCTTTGAGGAGCATCTAATTCGTATTGTTGATAGGAGCACAAAGGTTCTCTGATGCCAGTCAGTTCCTCTCATACGGGTGATATGGTAGCATGGCCGAGTGTAGGACGAAACCTTGGAGTGGGAGACCGACATATGTGCTCAGTGACCAGAGTTGTTCTCATCTTTATCTTCACCACCCTTGGAAAGGCAATTTGGGGATGAATTTCTTTAAGGGGGAAATTTTATAAGAACCCGATTCTTATTCTTGAGGTACGAGTTTCTTATTTTCCTTTTTACCTTATCTATTTTTTGAGAAAATAAGAAAAATGAGGAAAATCCAAAAATTTGTGGGTATACGCTATGTACTTTTCCACACGCCATGTACTTTGGCCGTGTAGGATGAGTACACAAGGCGTGTAGACCTATCAGCGATGAAGGGTGTAAAAACTAACTACATGCCATGTACTTAGTATATACACGCCACGTCATCAGTCGGCAGGTGAACAGTAAGGTGGTGGGAGTAGCCGCCAGCAGAACAGTAGTACACGTCGTGTACTCAGAAATACACGTCGTGTAATCAAGTTGATAGATGAACAGTGTGGCGGTGAAAAGCAGCCACCATAGGAACAGTTAAAAATGGAAAGTACACACTGTGTACTTGAGAGTACAAGCTGTGTAGTTGTGTTTTTTTGTTAAAAACTGGAAGTAGCCTCCTCTTTCAATAGAGGAATTTTAGAATGCTGGGAAGCCGTGGGAGAGAGGGCTGAACCTTGGAAGAGCTCTCGACCAAACACTAGGACTCTGATTCCTTCATCGACGATCGCGTTAGGACCGCTCGGGTAAGCCCTTCCCTCTCCTTGAGTGTTTCCTTCCAATTATTTCTTGGGGGAAGTTATTTGGGTTTTAATGGGTGAAGTTTTTTCTCAGATCTACATCATTCTCGGATGTTTCAGGAGGCATCATTCACGTTTATCGATCAGAGGAGATTGAGGTAGGTGGTCGGGTATTTATTTTCAACTGTTGAGTGTTTTTGTGTACCGTTGTGCTATGCGCCCATGTTTGGGGTGTCTTATAGCTGAGTCCTTGACTGATTAAATACCTAGAATTGCATAGGTAGTCTAATTGATATATATA
Organism: Viscum album; assembly: GCA_963277665.1. Lineage (NCBI taxonomy): Eukaryota > Viridiplantae > Streptophyta > Magnoliopsida > Santalales > Viscaceae > Viscum > Viscum album. The sequence goes on from OY728132.1 coordinate 326,348,025, forward strand.
AAATGATATTTGGGATCATTGTCTTGATCCAAGGCTACCCTGTGGGTGCGTTTACCTTGTTTAGCTAATTGGCCAGGATACCCATAGGTATGCGGTGATTTTAGAATGCTTTGAGTTTTATTGAGAGAAAATGTATATAAATTACTTTCATATATGTTGGGCTTGACCCAGTTACTTTCTTAGCCTGAGGGAAGTTTCTTTCTTAGCCTAAGGGAAGTGTTTTGTTTTGCCTGAGGGTAAGGTACTGATCCGCCTGAGGGCAAGGTATTGAGTCACCTGAGGGAAATGTTTCTTATTCCTGAGGGCAGTGGATTATGTACCTGAGGGAAATATCTCGTATGCCTTAGGGAAATATTCGATACGCCTGAGGGCAGTTACCTAAGGATTTTGTTTCTATTTGGCTTGAGCGCATGGTTCTGATTAGCCAGAGGGAAAGGTATTGTTTATCATGAGGGTAATGTACACTTGGATATTCACTGTGGTGTTTTCTTATGTTATACCTACAAAGCTAAATCAGAGTCCTGGTATTGGTTTACCTTCTACTTGTTATATAGCTTGTTGTGGTTTTTGTTGTGGCACTATATAGAAGATTGTCGGTTGAGGATGAGTCTCGGAAACTTATAATTCAATTATATTGAATTTTTAAATAATAATTAAAATGCAAATGTAACTTTTAGAGATAGTAACTTTTGAGTACTACCTTGTTTACTGAATTTTATTATTGCACATTTCCATTGCACATTATAACTGATAGTTGGGCACAGGCCTTCGGTGGTTGACTACTGGGATTTATTTCTCACACCATGTTTGTGTCATATCTTCAGCCCAAACAGATTATATTGTTTCAGGTGTTGATAATTGCAAGAGTCCCTATACAGGTACTTGATTGTTGCAGAGGAGTGGGAGAGCATGGGGTCGAGCTTAGGCTTGCGATGCTGCTGAGTTCCTACTGCACTGTTTTGTTTTACTTTTTTGTACTTGTACTTGGTACTGGATTATTCTAGATTACAGTGTATCCTGTTTGTCTACCTTCTTAGACTTAGGGAAATATTGCATCATCATATATATATATTATTGTTGTCATCTTTTACTTCTATACTGTTATCCATTTCAATTGGGTATTGTTTACTACTTCTGCTTTTGTATGTTTATATCTATTTCTGTTGCGCTACACTTTGACAAATGAGGGCATAGTTTCCCCACTATCAGACCTATACCCTCACTTCTAGTCAGTAGCCTCTGACATTTTGGGAAATGTGCTTGAGGTCATGTGACCAACCGGGTTTGGGGGACCCGTTGTGTGGCTTCCAGAACATGGACATTACAGAGTCACTAAATGTTAGGTTTGTAGGTGTAAGGGAGAGAAATGAAATAAGTATTAATTTAATTCTTTTACTATTAGCACCATTATAGAACTAAGAACAAGAGAAGTGGATCTTAAAATACTAAAAAATAGACCTTTAATATCTCTAAAAATGGCCTTTATCAGTGCTAGATAAGCATTAACTACCAGAGATAAATTAAAATCCCTATTATTTTATCAGCGCTAAAAAAGCACTGATAAAGGGGTCCTTTATCACCACTAAAAAAGCACTGATATAGGACAACATTTACTCATGCTTTTATTTAGTGTCGATAAATGATACAATTATCAATGCTTACAGGAGTGATGATAAAGTGTACCTTTATCTGTATTTGTAAAAGCTTGGATAAAGGACCCATTTATCAGTGCTTCTAAAAGCACTGATAAAGGGGAATACTATTGTGTACTGTAATAGGACACTACAACACTAGCGAAATCTACTGTAGCAGCACAGCACAACACCAGAAGTACCACTAGAAATAAGCAAAATCAAAGATCAATATAGAATTTAAATGAAATTAAATTTAAAACACAAATAGAAGAAAACAATTATTATGTTAGTAATAATATAAAGAAATATTTTAAACTTGAAACATAAACTTTGATTCATTCCTATCACATCATGTGTCAATTTGATGTTATATTGATTCTGAAATGTCAAAAATGACTAATGAATATTTGTGCTAAATTATCAATAAAATCTGAGCATGTTTTCTTGGTTTTTAGTGAATAACACATTTTGAACTAAAATGTCGATTTTAAAATGATAACATACACATTGACTCGTATTGGGAACATTCTGTATCAGATTGAGGTGAGGCTAATTCTTATATGTAAAAATGTCTTATGGATCATTTTCCTAATGTACTAAAACAATCTGAATGCATTGGATTGGTTTTGAGTATGATAGTTTTCCTTTTTAATAAGATTTATGTCAATTTTAAATAAAATGTTTCACTTGGAGTCATACTGGTCACACCATGTTTCATATTTAGGTGAGGATTATTTCTACACGTCTCAAATTAAATATGGGTTTCTTTCCTAAAGTATCAAAACAATCTTAATGTGTTTTCTTGGTTTTGAGTATGACACATTTCTTTTTTTCTAAAATATCATTTAAAATTAAAAAGACATAATTTGACTCATAAAAATAACATCGTGTATTGGTTTGATGTGAGACATATTCCTACATGTCACAAATGAATTATGAATCTTTTACCTAAATTATTAAGAAAATTCGAGTGTGTTTTCTAGATTTTGTGTGAGTCATACCTTTTAAACTAAAATATAGATTTTAAACTGATGAAAGACATATTGAGTCATAACAGGATAATTGTGTACTAGATTTAGGTGAGTCTGATTAATACACATAAAAATGACTTATGAATCATTTTAATAGAGTATCAAAACAATCCCAATGTGTTTTCTTGGTTTCGAGTAGTTCAGTTGTCCATTTTACTAAAATTGATGTCCATTTTAAATAAAAAGACACAATTGGAGTCGTATCAGTCACACCGTGTGTTATACTGATGTGTGGTTGATTCCAACATGTCTAAATTGACTTATATATCATTTTACTAAATTATCAAAACAATATGAATGTGTTTTCTCAATTTATATTATTTCTCTTTTCTTTTTTTCAAAAATGTCAATTTAAACTGGAAACATGAACTATTACTCATACCAATCACATCATGTATTGGTTTGACATGAGACCAATTCATACTCATAAAAAATTAATTATTAATCATTTCCCTAAATTATCAATAAATTATGAGTGGATTTTATCATTTTTTAGTGAGTGACACTTTTAAAACTAGAATGTCGATTTTAAACTGATAATGGACACTTTTAGTCATACTGGAAACATCATGTAACGAATTTAGGTTCCTCTGATTCCTACACATAACAAATGACCCACGGATCATTTTCCTAAGGTATAAAAACAATACTAAATAATTTTCTTGGTTTTGAGTAGGTCAGTTTTCCTTTTTACTAAAATTGATGTCAATTTTAAATAAAAAGACACACTTTGAATCATACCGATCACACCATGCTTTATATTAAGGTGAAGATAATTCCTACAAGTATCAAATGAAATATGGATAATTTTAATAAATTATAAAAACAACCCGAAAGGGTTTTATTGGTTTTCAGTACATCACTTCTTTTTTTACTAAAATGTTATTTGAAACTGGAAACAGATACTTTAACTCGTACTAATCACATCATATATTGGTTTTATTTTAGACCAATTCCTATATTTCACAAATGAATTATAAATATATTTCCTAAATTATCAAAGAAATATGAGTTCATTTTATTTGTTTTCAATGAGTGAAACTTTTTGAACTAAAATACCAATTTTAAACTCATAATGTAAACATTGAGTCATATCAGGAACATAGTGTATCAGATTGAGGTTTGGTTGATTATTAAATTTCATAAATGACTTATGAATAGTTTTACAAAAGCAAAAAAACAACATGAATGTGTCTTCCTAGTTTTGAGTAGGTTAGTTGTCCTTTTTACAAAAATTGATGTCAATTTTAAATAAACAGATGCATGTGGAGTCGTACTGGTCACACCGTGCATCATATTAAGGTGAGGATGATTCCTATATGTCTCAAATGAATTATGGATCATTTCCCTAAAGTATAAAAACAATTTGAATGCATTTTTTTATTTTTAGTATTTCACTAATTTTTTTTACTAAAATGTCATTTAAAACAGGGAACACACACTTTGACTAATACTGATCATATCATGTATCAGTTTAACATGAGAAAAATTCCTAAAAATAAAAAAATATTTATGAACTTTTTTCATAAATTATCAAGAAAATATGAGTGTTTTTTCTTTGTTTTTATTGAGTGATGCTTTTTGAACTAAAATGTCGATTTTAAACTGATAATGAATATATTGAGTCATACCGGGAACATCGTGTATCAGATTGATATGCGATTGATTTATCAATGTAAAAAATTACTTATGGATCATTTTACTAAAGTATAATAACAATACTAATATATTTTAGTGGTTTTGAGTAGGTCAGTTGTCTTTTTTACTAAAATTGATGTCAATTTTAAAAAAAATGCTTCACTTGGAGTCATACCAGTCACGTTGCGCATCATATTGAGGTAAGGCACATTCATACACATCTCAACTGACTTATGGATAGTTTTAATAAATTATAAAAACAATCCAAATAATTTTACCTTGTTTTGAGTACACCACATTTATTTTTTACTAAAATGTCATTTTAAACTGGAAACACGCACTTTGAGTTATACAAGTTGCAGCTTGTGTGGGTTTGATTTCAGACCAATTATTATACATCAATAATTAATCATGAATAATTTTCCTAAATTTTCAAGACAATCTAATCATGTTTTATTAGTTTTTAGTGGGTGACACTTTTTTGTATTAGAACATTAATTTCAAACTGAAAATGGACACTTTGAGACATACCCAACACATTGTGTATCATATTGACATGAGGATTATTACTACATGTTGAAAATTACTTATGGATCATTTTCCTAAAGTATAAGAATAATCTGAATTCATTTTCTCAGTTTTGAGTTTGTCGGTTGCCTTTTTACTAAAATTAATGATAATTTAAATAAGAAGACGCACTTAGAGTAATATTGGTCACACCATGCAACAGATTTAGATTTATTTGATTCTTAAACATCTAAAAGTACTTATGGATCATTTTTATAAAGTATAAAAATAATACGAATGAATTTTCTCAGATTTGAGTACCCTACTTGTGTTTTTTACTAAAATGTCTTTTTAAACTAGAAACATGTAATTTGAGTCATACAGGTTGCATCGTGCATGGGTTTGATATGAGACTGATTATACACATCACAAGTGAATTATGAATCATTTTCTTAAATTATCAAGACAATCCGAGTACGTTTTCATAGTTTTTTAGTGAGTGACACTTTTTTGTGTTAAATTTTAAATTTTAAACTCATAATGGATACTTTGAGTCACACCGTACACATCATGTATCAGATTGAGGTGAGAATAATTCATACACATAAAAATGACTTATCCATCATTGAAAAAAAGTGAAAAAACAATCTGAAAGTTTTTTGTCATTTTTGATTATGTCAGTTGTCTTTTTTTCTAAAATTAATGTCTATTTCGAAACAATCCAAATGTGTTTTCTTGGTGAAGATAAACTCTAAAATAACATCATAATTATTTTTTCATTAAAATGGAAAAATACATATTCTAATTTATTTTTTATTGATAATAGCCCAAATAATTCTACAAGCCACCAAAGTGAAACAACTGTATTGTTCTGTTATGAAAATTCATGTTTCAGTCGATAAAATTTTGTATTTATTTATTTGTTTCAGAGTGTTTGGATCAAGATACTAGATTCTTTTTCAAAGGTTTATTTGTTTTTATTTTTGGTTCTTCATGATTATATTTGAATTGGGTTCTTTATTTTATGGGATTTCTTCATAAGGCAGCATCTGTTCATTTAATGTCATGTTTTATTTGACAACAACCCTCCTCAATGACCAAAATCTCTCAATTAATGCATGTTATCTTTTAATAGTTCTTTCATACAATTTATAGCTTCGTTGGTTGATTAAACACATATGTATTCAATTATTTAATTTGTCTTATATACCTATTTGATAATTGGATTGGTGTTGTATGACCCTCAAGTGAAAATTTTCTTACTACTAAGACCCTTTTTTTATAGTGTAGAGAAGTCATGGATAATAAACTGCATATTTTTTTGTTCAGTTTGTTCTTGGTGAGGGTTTTCTTTAATAATTCAATAATATTTGATAGTTCTTGGAATGTTTTAATAGAAATTTTGGCCAAGAATAATCAGTTTAAAAAAATAAGTGGCATTTGTTTTTTCTGTAAAAAATCCCTCTACATAAATTCCTATATAAAATAACTTAACAAGTGGTGAGAAATATTTTTTCAATAAGCCACCAGAAACACCAACATAATTTCTCTTTTCTTAAGTGTAACACCCCAAGCTTCCATGGTACACTTCTCTTTGAATAATGCAATAGCTTGCATTATATGCAACTTCGAGTTCTAGCACACCACGACCAATCAAACTAGCTGTTATGAATAGTAAAACCCACTTTTAAAATTTTTAAAAAATTTATTTTTTAAAATGGACTTCATTTTTTGATTCGGAATATCAAAATTATCTTAGGTTGAATTTTGGGTATTTTTCTGAAAACTTTCAATTTTAAAAAAATAGTGAAAAAATGCGTTATTGTTTAAAACCGATTATTTATTTAAATAATTATTTATTTTATTTAAATTTATTTTAGGTAAAAATAGATACATAATACCTATATATGTTCAATGTAATTCATTGGAGTCATTTTATAATAATATTATATATATAATTTTATTAAACTTTTAACGTCTTTTACCCACCTTCTGGGAACATTTGAAAATTTTAATAAAATGTAATTTTACTGCTTCTAAAAAATGAATATAAAAAATTTGAGAGACATAGTTTACATCAGTAAGTAAAATTTGGTTCAATATGATGAAAGTAATTTTTTTTGAATGGTAATTTTTTATTTTTATTTACCACGGTTAAATGTAAATAGGGTAATTTAAGGTAAAAATGATATTATAATTACCCTAACATGTGTCCTAATTCTATTGGATTAGTTTATTTCGACCAAAATAAACCTTATGAAAAAAGATATGATAATTTTCCTCCACTTGGATTAGATTAGGACATTTATTATTATTATATTTAAAGAAGAGTTAAAAGTGTTAAATTCAAAGTTAAATAACTAAAACATTTTTAATATAGCGTTATACAGAAGGTAAATACGAATATAAATATTCATTAGAAATATAAAACAATTTCCTAAATTATTTTATTTTATTTATAATTTTTATAAATTAAATAATGAAATTTATTTATGACACAATGATGATGCAGTAATTACCTTATTATTAAAAAATTAAAATAATTGATGTTATAAATAATAATTTATTTTTAAATTGAGACTTTTTATGTATTAAAAGAATTTTATAGGTTAATATGACGTGTTAGGGTTTATTAAATAAATTTTCTTCTAAGTGATAAAGTTGTTATGACTTTCACAAAAACCAAATACTAAATAGTGTCAAAATTGACATAAATGAGTTTTTAAAACCAATACAATATTATTAACTGATATAATATTCCTAAAAATATATGGTTCATCCAAACAACTTATATATAGTTATATATATTAATAATGAACCACTTTGGGTTCACTTGTCCTTTTATAGTATGTTTATGAACCATTTATTATAATAATACAAGAATACATGGTAAAAGTTAAACTATTTAACTAAGAGTTAAATCTAAAAGATAAGGTTAATATGGTGACCTAAACCTACCTAAAACCTATTGTTTGAGAGGTTTTAGATGCATTCCCACCTTAAACTTGAAATAAATCCTTTTTTAGCCATTAGAAACATAATATGATTATATATAAAATAATATTTTAAGTTTTTCCTAAAGTGACCCTCACCTCTCTTATAAAAGCGTACTTCACCTTCTCTCAAAATCACACCTCCAAGTCCATTTGCCTCAGCCAAAACCTGATAAAATATCCTTCCAACTACCCTCAAATAAACCTATATGCCTTAATTTTCTTATAATCCAACCTAAGGATCAATTTTGATCAAATCAAAAGAAAGAACCCGAAGAAGAGGTAATAATTTAATCACCTCTTTCAAAGTTATTTTATTCTTCCACTTCTACTTTATTTATTGTTTCCATACAAAAAAAAATAACTTCCATACCTTATATTTAATGTTATGTTTTTATAAATATGATACAACCATATTCATTATTCTATTCATCCTATGAATGATAAAGTCACCATATGTGTGTACGTACGGCTTAACGTCTCCACGTCATAGTGTAGTTTGTTATTCAACACTTCATTATTTGGATGAGAATAATAATGAGTATAATTGATGTTAATAATAAATATAACATGTTAATTATTCTATATATATGATATACCATCCAATTACATATTATTTCACCATCAATAGAATGATATTATCACTCGTGCGTACGTATAGATTATCGTCTCCACGAACGCGATTAGATTCATTCTCCATCGTAATCATTCAAGAATAATTTTCATTTTATGATTAAAAATAATATTTAATAACTTAATATAATTATGGATATGAATCAAATACATACTATCCATAACAAACATGTCTTATGTAACAAAACATATAAAGGAAAATGAATCAGTTAACACCCGAAACAATGATACTACTGAAATATTATTAACAAAGAAATATTAGAAGATCATATATGATATCATATTTATATATGTGGTTTTTGTATAATTTAATATAAATTATTTAACTATTATATAGGAGTTTACTATACCCTCGATCAAGTAAAAGTACAAGGTAAGGGTTAATTCTACAATCTATTCATTATCCGAGGTTGTTTATATGTGAGTATCTTCTGGGACCTCTTTATCATCCACAAATGTGTTTATTAAAAATGTATTTAAAAAAAATTACTATTCCCTAGAATATTTTATAAAGTAATTTATACCCTTGTTTGAATTTTTATAAAAATTTTATAAAGGAATCTTTCGGTCATTTTCCAAACAAGTTTCTTTACGACCTTTTCAACAAAATTAAGGAAAGAATGTTTTTTTTAACTTATATGGTAAGTGTAGTTATATTTTGTTTTTATAAAACCTTCAAATCTTCCCTTAAAATCTTATAAGAATATTTTCAAATTTATTCTTTCTTTTATAATTATGTGACTTTTAAATGATTTCAAAATAGAAAGAGATATTTCTCTCAAATAGTTTTGATTTCATCTATATCCACATCCTTTGATGGATTTTACGCTTGTTTGAAGTTGATTTATTATGATACAATATTTCATACTGCATTGAAGGTTTTGTGATATGTTTGACTATGGATGTGTTATTTTTATACCATTCATGGTTTATGGATAAAGTATTAACATTTCATATGCTAGTTTTAATACGAAACTTTATGTTATGTTTCATCCTTTTCATATGAGGAATGCATTGGACTTAGTAAGTGATGGGTAGAGCCTGTTATAGCTCCTAGATGCATTGGTAGGTCTCATGAGACAAACTAGTGTCTTGGAACAAGGCCTTGAAAAAATATTATTTTTAGTCTTGGTATGAGGCCTTTACTATGTGGTTACGATGTCTGGCATAATGCATTCCATCATTATGAAATTGGCTATTGATATTACTTATGATTATTCGACTAGTAGAATATCCACGTGAATAAATAAATGGCATTATTTGATTTATCATTTCCATATTATTATGAAGTTCAAGTTTAAAAGTCTTGTGTTTTAGTCTTATACATTTCCTTAAATGTTTACGCTTATTTATGATAATTTATGCTATATTTTTTATCCCTACTGATCATATGAGATCACCCCTTTATATGTTTTATTCTTCCCAGGATACAAAGAATTATATTACGATTTACCTGAAGGAATAAGCTATAGGATATGAGTGTGTTCAAAGGGTACACAATGTTGTTGTTGTTTTCATTTCATGGTGTAATGTAAAACTTATGTATGTATCTATCACTTCCAAGTATTATAAACTAATCGTTCTTTCAATAATTTATCTCTTGTGATCATTACAATGTTATGAAATAATGCACCGACTCTAGGTAACTAGGTTTGAGGCATTACAGTTCGTATCAGAAGAAGTTTAGTACAAAACTAGGATGCTAGATTTAGACAAACTCTAATTTAATAACATTACCCTAAGATAGACTTTGAGGATTAGTATAGAAGAACTTCCTAGAATTTTGGTAATGTAGAGATTTTGTGAATTTTCTCAGAAATACATCCCTATCTAGATATGAGTAGGTAGAGGTGGTTCTGGCACAGATGTACCTAGAAGTGAAAACTACGACAAGGAGTTTCGGGCTTGACCCAAGGTATCTCGGTACACAAAAATGGGCCTTGCTGAACTCTTGGTTACGACACTCTCAGGGGACATGCCTAGGATAATTCACATTTTATTTACAAACCATTATAAAGGATTTATGAGAAAATTCCTCCTCAAAGAAAACAATTTTTTAGGATTATGGATTATATGAATAAACTGTTCAATTTATGTTAGGTATTTTAATAGTTTGGAATTATGTATTGTGATTCATAAACTAATCTAGTGTATGATATTGTTTAGAAATGCTGCCTAGTGGAAGGAATGGAAACTGTATCAATGCATGTAATCTATATAGGGATTTCCCTCCTACTCAAGATAATTATAGTGGAGCTGGTGATGCAACTGGTGATGAACAACTTATAACCATACTGGGAAAACTCACTCAGGTTATGAATAATAACCTTACCTGTATGAAGAACCCTTATCCCAAACACGGAGGATCAATGTTGAACTACTTCATGAGGAAATAACCACCAAAATTCAATGGGACTAAAAAACCATATGTAGATGAGTAATGGATAAGTTCCTTTGAGAAAATATTTCATGCTTTGGGGAGTAGCAAAAGGGAAAAAAATTCATCGCAGTTTATCAGCTCACGGGAGATGTAGATCAATGGTGTTCATTGATTCAAAACACAAAGTAAGATGATGAATTATAAAATATGGAATGGAGGAAGCTTAAATAGATGTTATTAGAAAAATAATTTCCTCTTGACCATCGAGAAGATATGGAAAGAAAATTTCTGAGTCTAAGGCAAAAGGAGGATGAGAATATTGCAAAGTATGAGGCTAACTTTACAAGGATAGTAAGGCATGCAACAAATTATATACTTAACCCAAGGAGTATGATTGATCGATTCTTTTATAGTTAAAACAATTTCTCCTTCTAGAATTAGTCTCACAATCCTTCTCATTGTACGAAGATTTTGTCTCATGTGCTATCAAGACAGAAAAGGAATTATATAAGTCTAACAACATTAAAGAAAATAAAGAGAAGAAGAGATCTGCTGAACACACTAGAAATGGATATAAGGGGAAGAAGGGAAAGGTTTAATTCCCATCCAACATTACATGTGGGAAGAACCACTCTGGTACTTTCCTGAAGAGAATGAGAGTCTATTACAAGTGCGGTGAAAAAGGACACCAAGCTCGTGATTGCAAGGGAAAGAAAGAGGCTATCAATGTTGAATGCTACAATTGTATAGATATGGGTAATTATAAAAATTAATGTCCTAAGAACCAATGAAACTCACCTTAGAAAAGGCCAATAGAGAAAGGCCAAGCTTATGCAATCACTACTGCTGAGGTTGAAGCTATGATTGACGTGGTGGAAGGTAATTTAATGGTTTCCTCAAATTTAGCCAATGATTTATTTGATTCTAGATCATCGCATTGTTTCTTGTCTTCCCAGTTTTCTATGAAAATTAGATATTTGCAATTTTATTTAATAATTAATTTGTCAGTCAAAAATCTTAAGGGAAGTATAATTGTAACAAAGTTTTCTGAATCAGTTCCCATTAGGGCATAGAAATTTGCTTTATCTGCTGATCTCATTGTTATACCCATGATTTAATTTGATATGATCCTCGGCATGGATTGGATTTTGTTCCATGATGTGAAAATTTATTGTAAGAAGAAGGAGGTTACAGTTCTCGATGATGATAAGGAGTACATTATCTTTAGAGCAGAAACATCACTATCTGATTCTTATCTAGATCCACCCCCAGTAGCTCTACTAAATTCAATTATTGGGTAGGAAGGGAGTGAAATAACAATGGGTGAGGAAAAGAATGTTCAAATAGAGTATGTACCTATTGTGAAAGAATATTTTGAGGTGTTTCCAGAGGATTTATCTAGAAATCCTCTAGAACTAGAAATTGAGTTTTCCATTGACTTAATTCCTGGTTCAAGGCCCATATCAAAGACCCCTTATATAATGGAAATTGTGGAATTAGTGGAACTAAATAATCAACTAGAGGAATTGAGTAATAAAGTATTTATTCTCCCTAGTGTTTCTCCATGGGGAGCCCATGTTCTTTTTGTTAAGAAGAAATATGGATCTATGAGGTTGTGCATTGACTATAGGGAGATTAATGCTATAATAATAACGAACAAGTATCCCCTACCTCACATTGATGATTTATTCAATAAACATCATGTAGCTAAATATTTTTCAAAGATTGAACTTTGATTGGGATATCATCAGTTTTGTATGAAGAAGGAAGACATTCTGAAGACAACATTTCGTACCGGGTATGGGAATTATGAGTTTACAGTAATACCTTTTGGACTGACTAATGCACCCTCTGTCTTCATGGATCAAATGAATAGATTTTTCAAGAAATATCTTGATGACTTTGTAGTGGTATTTATTTATGATATCTTGGCTTACTCAAAAATCTATAAAGATCATGAAAATCACCTGCGCACTATTCTAAATACTCTTAGAAGAAATAAATTATATGGGAAGTTTATAAAGTGTGAATTCTGGATTCAGGAGATTTCTGTTCTTGGACACACAGTCTCTAATTATAGAATCTATGTAGATCCTTCTAAGACAAGAGTAATATAAGAATGGCCAGCACCGACGAGTATAACTGAGGTACACAGTTTTATTGGTTTAGTAGGTTTTTATTGGCGTTTCGTCCAAGATTTTTCCGGATTGGCTAACCCATTAACCAAGATCACACGTAAAGGGGGTAAATTTGTCTGTAAAAAAAAGGGTGAAGAATTTTTTGAAGAACTGAAGAGAATATTATTCAATTCCCCTATCTTGACTCTACCATCGGGGAATGATGGGTTTGTTATTTATAGTGATACTTCAAAGAAAGGACTTGGTTGTGTCCTTATGTAGAATGATAAAGTTATTTCCTATGCATCGTGACAACTAAAAATTCATGAACAAAACTATCCCACTCATGATCTTGAGTTTTCACTTATAATCTTTGCTTTGAATATATGGAGACACTATCTCTATGGTGAAAATGTGAGATATATACTGATCACAAGAGTTTGAAGCATATTTTCCCACATAAAGAACTCAACATGAGGCAAAGATGATGGATTGAACTACTCACATATTATGATTTCACTATACACTACCACCCAAGGAAGGAAAATAAGGTGGAAGATGCTTTGAGAATAAAGGAACATGGAGTTTTGAACAAGATGAGAGATGAAAGTGATCCTATGTTCGTGGATCTAGTAAATATGGATATGGGAATAATCATGGAATGTGAAACATAAATACCTTTTCCAATGGTTGTCAAACCATCTTTACTAGAAAGGATAAAAAGTTCTCATACTGATGATTTGGAGTTTCAAAATAAAATTAAAGTTGTAAACAATGGGATGTTGATTAACTTCGTATATGAGGATGGGATTTTGAAATTTGGGAAGAGACTTTGTATTCCTGACATACCTAATCTAAAAAGGGAAATTTTTTATGATGATCGTAGCTCCAATTTCTCTATACACCCCGGTAGCAATAATATGTATAGATATTTGAAATAAAGTTTTTGGTGGCACAACAAGAAAAAGGGAGATTATTGATTATGTGTCAAGATGTATGGTTTTTTAACATGTCAAGGATGGAAGACAACATCCTGGAAGAGTCATGAAACTTATTCCCATACCTAAGTGGAAATGGGATGATATTATGATGGAATTTGTCCTAGGGCTACCAAATAATCCTATAAGTAATGATGAAATATAGGTCATTGTTGATCATCTTACCAAGTCAGCACATTTTCATGCTATAAGAGAAGATTTACCACTTGAATGTTTAGCAAGACTATATATTAATGATGTTTTAAGACTTCATAGACCACCCCTATCAATTGTTTCTAATCATGATCCCCATTTTACATCAAGATTCTGGAAAAGTCTTTAGATGGCCCTAGATAATGAACTTCGTTTGAGCATTGCCTACCACCCTAAAACTGATGGACAATTAGAACGGACTATTCAAACCTTAAAAGGCATGTTGAGATCTTTCTCACTTGACTTTGAAGGTATGTGGGATCAATATTTACCTCTGGTAGAATTTTCTTATAACAATGGCTTCCATTCAAGTATTCAGATGGCACCATAAGAAGCGTTATATAGAAAGATGTGTCACACACCATATTTTTGGGAATATGTTGGTGATAGAAAACTCGTAGGCCCATAACTTGGTGAGGAAACAACAGAAAGGGTGAAGATTTTCCAAACCCACATAAAAGCAGATCAAATTGGGAAAAAGATCTATATCGATAACTGAAGGAAGGATTTGGAATTTTAAGTAGGAGATCATGTTTCCTTGAAGGTATCTCCATGGAAGGGTATTGTACGATTTAGTAAGAAGGGTAAATTAAGTCCTAGGTATATCGGACTTTTTGAAATTCTGGAGATAACTTATTACTGGAACTGGGTTTCTAACTTGTGTGCGGGTGCCTGCAGCCCCAGGTATGAGGGGTGGACCAAGTTTCTAATGGGTGGGAATTGCTATTTTCTTTTTTCTCATATTATAGTTTATATGATTTCCACCTCGGTGGCTCACTTGATGTGTGATGTTCTTGATTATGATATCTGACCCTTGACCCGGTGTGGTAAGGGAGAATTGGACCTTGGCCCGGTATGGCAAGGCTGCTTTTCTTGTCTTTTGATAGGCACATTTTAGGGTATTTCAATTTCATAATTTCACGTATGCTTTGTGAAGTGATAATTCCATGTGACTGAAATATCAATTGTCATGCTTTATATGCTTTGAAATTTAATTTGGTGAAAATTTTAATAGAATTTCTTGTTTATTACAATATGGATGCCATGATTTATTTTTTTAGAATTGCATGTGGCAGTATATTTGGGTCTGGCTCTTGTACGAGCAGGCAAGTACTTTAATTGAGGTGATTTTTATCACCAGGATTGAGCAACTAGGTCGTCGGATGAGGCAACGTTAGTTGTCCGGACAGGCATGGCCCGAGGTACTTTTGATACTTGGCTATGTTGAGGGCGGGTAAGGAGGCCATGAGGCTGGGATGTCGTGGGGTATGGGTTGTGGTGAGGGGGAGTAAGGGTAGTTGTTATGCACTGCCTTTTACAACTTTCCTTATCGGTGTAGAATATATTGTTATATATGTATGGGTTGTCTGACCATTTATGGTATTCAGCGGGTTACTCCTTCAGGACTCCATCGAGCGTCAGGAAGGAGATGATACAGTGTCGTAGGAACAGGGTCAGAATTCAGTGCAGTCAGAGCATGAGCCGCAGGTATAGGCTCAGGGACAAGATCAGGTTCTGGATCCAGTGTAGGTAGGGCAGTAGCCGGGTCTGGCAGTGTTCAGACCGTGGCTTGACGAGCAGCTCCGAGCTAGCCTGGTACGTGTCTTGCAGGGGATTGATAGAGGCACGCAGGGTACAGAGCCTTCTATGGCATATCTAAAGCGGGAGTTCCAGTCGTAGCAGCTGTCACTTTTTCAGGGAGTGGGTGGTCCGCAGGCGGCTGAGAACTGGATAGAGAGTATGTAGATGATTTTCTAGCAGCTCGAGACGCCTCCAGGGTGGAGGGCCAAGCTGGTGACGTACATGCTGAGAGGACCGGCGAATCGTTTGTGGGATGTACAGGTACAGGCTTGTAGGAACGAGGGACTAGCATCTAAGGACTTCGAGGACAGGTTCTTCGAGCATTTTTATCCGGAGACGCTGAGGGCCGAGAGAGCTCGGTATTTCTTGAGTCTTCAGCAGGGAGACATGTCCATCATAGACTACACAGCTACCTTCATAGATTTGTCTTGCTTTGCACCTGGTATGGTAAGCAATAACACAGCTAGGGTGAGGCGCTTTGAGGATGGATTACAACATGCCATTCGAGTCCAGGTGAAAAACTTCTGGCTAGGATCTTTATCTAAGGTGGTAAATCAGGCTCTCATAGCCGAGGGCAATGAGAGAGAGAAATCTCGCTTGGGTAGGGTGACAGCTTCAGGTGATGGTTCAGACAGCAGGAAGCGAGGACAAAATGAGTTCCAGTAGGACAGTTAGACTAGGGATTCATCTAGACCACCTCGTGGTAGTTCTTCGGTGATTTTCTTTCAGTGTGGACAGCCGGGACATGTTTGGGTGCAATGCGATAAGCCTCCGAAGGAGTGCCATGCATGTGGACAGGGTGGGCATCTAGAGAGGCTTTGTAGGCATCCTTCTCAGATAGCCAGCAGGCAGGGACCAGGATAGACTGTAGCGTCTAGAGTTGGTTCAGGTTTGGTACCTGGAGAGGGTAGTCAAGGTTCAGTTGTGCGCGTAGGTCGTGACAGAGATAGTGGGACCCAGTTGAGGGGTCAGTGGATGGTGACTGGAGCTGCATCGCAGGGAGGTCAGGCATCAGGCATCCTTGTTTCAGGCTAGGTTCATGTTGTGGAGCTGCCAGAGGCTGAGCAGGTCGGTGAGTTGATGACAGTTAGAGGTACACCGTGGTGTGGTCGTGATCTCCATGTTTCCTTTTTGGCATGACCTGTGGAGGCATGTCTGTTTTGAGAGCACGTGGTGCGCAGAATCTTTGTGGACTGACTAGATACTAGTCAGTGGGATTAGCACCATATCAGGTGTGTGATATATATATACATATGTATGAGATGCGTAGCATCAGGGCATCGAGGATGTGGGTTACTTTGGGTGCCTTGGGCATCTTGGTATCGGGGATGCGGGTTACTTGTGGTGATGTGGGAATCAGGGCATTGAGGATGCAGGTTACTTGAGGTACTAGGCACTAGGACCTCATGGAGGCGGACACCGATGCGGTGCGGGCTACGTTGGGTGTCAGGAGCGACACGTGAGCGCCAATGGGGTGCAGGGGTGACGATGCGTCATGGGAGGACTATGCGTCCGGAAAACAGGTTTGTATACCTTGGTTGCTTTGAGCTTTGAAGGTTGAGACTGAGTATGAAATTCCTAAGGTGGAGAGCCCCCTTGAGGAATTTAGCCAGAACCTTGGGACCAGGGTAGTCCAAGTTGTTTAACTGGGATGGACATGTTCGGTTCCATCTCTGGGTTTCATTTGGTAGTTCGGGGAAGAGCTACGTTAAGGTGGGGAGTTTGAAAGAACCCGGGTTTCTGGAAACGGGTGAAAATTTTGACCCTGTTTGAATTTTTGACTGGTTTCTCAGGAAACTGGTGAAAACAAGAAGTTTCTGGAAATTTCCAGACTTCACGTCGTGTACTTTAAGTACACGCCGTGTATATGTTAAGTGAGTGGCAGCTGTCTGCTCTCCAAGTACATGTCGTGTCGTGACCGTGTAGAAACTTCATACTACACGGTGTGTAGTTTTCAACACGTCGTGTAACCTCGACCGTGTGGTGGCCATACATGGCATGTAGGCCAGTTGGCCGGGTAGAACCGAGGACACGCCGTGTTCCCCTTAGACATGCCATGTAGTCTAGCCGTGTATAAGGGATATACATGGTGTGTGGGTAAGTCGACGAGGAAGAGAAGGGAAACCAAGTACACATCCTGTACTCATGTCGGCGGGTCTGGAAAGTAAGGCAGAAGAATTCAGCTGTCTTATGAATAGTTAAATGAAATATACACGGTATGTAGTCATGAATTACACGCCGTGTACTTTCTTTTTTGTGCTAAAACAGGCAGTAGCCTCATTTTTTAGGCAGAACACACCTCCTTCGCCCGGTTACGCGAACCAAGCCAGTCGGGACTTCAATCCAACCCCGGATCACTGTCAGAACTCTGTTTCGATCACGGATTGATGCGTTGGAACGCCCTCGGTAAGGCCTTGATTTCCATTGAGCCGTTTTGTTTGATGTTTGTTCTAGAACGAGTTATAGGGGTTTGACTGGTTTGGATTCTTTTGTAGATCTACCGCGTTTTAGACCGAATTGAAGGCTGTTACTGGAGGAGTAGCATCGTATGAGTCTCAGGTAGGTGGTGCATACCTCGTTTTGTGTTTTCGTGGTTTTTTGGGTGACACGGCCTCAGCACATTTTTTGGTATTTTGAACGGGACCTGTTTTATCTGTTATTTCATATTCAATCACTTGTTGGACCTATGGGATGCCTTTGGGTAGTCCCTGTTACCAGTTTGTGTGAGCGGGGCCAGGTGAGGGGACATTGCTCATCGGAGCATTTTGGCCAGGGAATGCCAAAATGGTTTTAATTGAAATATTAATGTGTTAAACTTTTATTTTAATTTATTAAAGTCTGATATAAATTGATAGAGGTATTTAAGACCTCAGTGCTGGTATGGGACATCACCTTGCATATTGAAATTCAACTGTTTAGTTTGTTTTGCTTGGTTATGTTTTCTATTTACATTTGTTATATATGAAATTTCTGAATTGCATCTGCGGGACCCTTTTTGGGTTGTGTTGGGCTTGGCCAGTTATGCTTGAGTGATGTTGATCATAGGTTGGGGCATTGCCCAGGTTACTTTGGGTGGTGCTGACCATGGGATTGGGCATCATGAACATCATCTTGAGGCAGTATGACTGTCAGGTTGGGCATGGCCCGGGTTACTTGGATGGCGAGGCCATCGGACTTGAGCGACATCGTCATAGGGACATGAGGTGTCATATGTGTCGGTGGCTTAGGTACTATTTGGTGATGACTGCTCACCCGAGACTTTGAGTAGTGTGCACACAGAGATACTCCGTGATGAGGTGGTTTTGACCACTTGTGTGGGTAGAGGCCCCCGTAGTTGCGGTTAGGTATTCTGGTTGGGGGTGCTTGCCGTAGAAAGCCGCGTGGGAGGTGAGGAGCCTTCAGGGGATAGCTTGAGACATGAGGTGTCTGGAGGCACATGGTGTCGGGTTACTATTCTTGAGCGTGCCTTCGGGACATCGGTACTTGAGACACGAGGTGTCAGGAGGCACAGGGTGCCGAGTTACTATCCTTGGGCATGACTTCGGGATGTCGGTACTTAAGACATGAGCAGTCAGGTGGCACATGGTGCTGGGTTACATGACAGAGATTCTGGGGTTGTCCGAAGCAGGTGATACTCCATGGTGGCTGTTGAGAACCAGTGGAGTTTGTGTTTACCTGTGCATAGTACTGTTTACTAATTTCCTTGTAATGCATGACTGCTTAAACACATATATTTGGTACGCACTGTTGGATGGTATCCTACTGACATTTGTCTCACACCCTGCACGGGCCCTTCAGGACGCGTGCAGACTTAATGGATTTATGTGCAGGAAAGAGGCCAGCTTCAGGAGCTGGGCTGTGATAGTTATTTCATGGAGATGGTATTTACCTTGAGGTCATACCTAGCTGGGTTTACTGTTTTGTTTTTCTGTATCGGCATGCTTACTTGTTGTAGCTACTGTTGGTCAGCCATTGACGCCCTTTTTACATTCAGTTGTGTATGACCTGCTTTGGATGCATGTTTTACTGTTCAGTAGTAGTAACATGTTATCAGCATGATGTTGTGTTTATTTCTGCTACTGTTGTTTATATTTATTGCTTCCACTGTTTATCTATATTGATTATACTTCCTCTCTACGGGTCTGGTTTGAGTTTGCTAAGTCTTTCTTTCCGCTACATCTTTACTGTTATACATAGACCAGTACCCTTATTATAATCCTCTGAGAGGGTATAACCTCCCCACTATATCTAACAGACCCTCGCTACTAGTTTGAATCCTTTGGCATTTAGGGGAGGTGCGCCTAAGGTAGTGACACCCGACCTGTTCGGCACCGTTCGGGTGGCTGGCCGGGTCCGGGTCGTTACAATGTCTGACCTAACACATGTACTCACCTATAAAGAAATAGACTTGGAACATGATATGCCTTATTTTAAAGATCATGTCAAGATTCTTGATACTAGAGGACAAGTATTGAGAAATTGGACAACTTGTCGGGTAAAAGTTCTATAGAGAAACCATAAAATGGAAGAGGCAACGCGGGAACCCAAGGAACTTATGATGAAGAACCACCCAAATATTTTTATGAAGTAATATTTTAAAAATTTCAGGGATTTAATTATTTTAAGGAGGGAATAATGTAACACCCCAAGCTTCCATGGTATGCTTCTCTTTGAATAATGCAATAGCTTGCGTTGTACGCAATATTGACATCTAGCACAACAAGACCCATCAAACTAGCCGTAATGAATAGTAATACCCAATTTATTAAATTTTATAAATTTTATTTTTCAAAATGGACTTCATTTTTGTATTAGGAATATCAAAATTATCTTAGGGTGAATTTTTGGTATTTTTCTGAAAACATTCAATTTTTGATGAATAGTTAAAAACACTACATTATTGTTTAAAACAAAATTTTTATTTAAATAATTAGTTATTTTATTTTAATTAATTTCAGTTAAAAATATATACATAATACCTATATATGTTCAATGTAATTCATTGGAGTCATTTTATAATAAGATCAAATATAAATAATTTTATTGAACTTTTAATGTCTTTTACCCACCTTCTAGGCACATTTGCAAATTTGCATAAAATGTAATTTTACCACTTATGTGAATTGAACTTCCAAAATAATAGAGACACATTTGACATCATTAAGTAAAATTTGGTTCAGTAGGATGAATTTTTTTGGTGAATAGTAACTTCTGAATTTTATTTACCACAGTTAAAAGTAAATAGGGTAATTAAATGTAAAAATGATATTATAATTACCCTAAAACATGTTCTAATTCTATTTCATAAGTTTATTTCGACCAAAATAAACCTTATTAATAAAATATTATCATTTTGGTCTACTTGGATTAGATTAGGACATTTATTATTATTTTATTTAAAGAAGAGTTAAAAGTGTTAAATTCAATGTTTAATAACTAAACAATTTTTAATATAGGGTTATACAAAAGATAAATTAGACTATAAATATTCAGTATAAAGATAAAAATATATCCTACATAAAGAAATTTTATTTATAATTTTTATACATTAAATAAGTAAATTTATTTATGACACAATGATGATGTCGTAATTACCTTATTATTGAAATATTAAAATAATTAATATTATAAATATTAATTGAGACTTTTGATGTCTCCAACTAATTTTATTTGTTAATATGACATTTTAGGGTTGATTAAATAATTTTTTTCAAAGTGATAAATTTTTCATGACTTTCACAAAAAACCAAATACTAAATAGTGTCAAAATTGACATTAATGAGTTTTAAAAAAATACTACATTATTAATTCATATAATATTTCTAAAAATATAAGGTTCAGCCAAAGTACTTAGATAAGGTTGGATATATCAATAATGAACCATTTGGGGTTCTATTGGATTTTTATAGTAATTTTATTAACCATTTATTATAATAATACAAGAATACATGGTAAAAGTTAAACTATTTAAATAAGAGTTAAATCTAAATGATAAAATTAATATGGTGAACTAAACTTGTCAAAACCCTATTGGTTGAGATTTTTTTGACCCATACTCACCTTATCCTCGAAATAAATTCCTTTGGATCCATTATAACCCAAATATGATTGTATAATAAAATAATATTTCAAGTTGTTTCTAAAGTGACCCTCACATCTCTTATAAAATGGTACTTCTACTTCTCTCAAAATCACACCTCCAACACCATTTGTCTCTACCCAATCCTACTCAAATATCCTCCCAACTATGCTCATTTAATCCTAGATGCCTTAATTTTATCAGAATCCAACCTGAGGAGCCCTTTTGATCAAATCAAAAGGAAGCACCCAAAGAAGACATAATAACTTCATCTCCTATTTTAAAGTTATTTTCTTCTTCCACATCCTCCTTCTTTGTTGTTTCCATACCAAAATAATAAATCCAGTACCTTTTACATACTTTGATGTTATTATAAATATGGTAAAACCATATTAATTATTCTATCCATCCTATGAATGACAAATTCACCATACGTGCGTACGTACGACTTACCGTCTCCACGTCGTGGTGTAGTTTGTTATTCAACACTTCATTATTTGGATGGGTATAATAATGAGTATAATTGATTTGAATAACAAATATAACATGTAAATGATTCTATATATATTATATACCATCCAATTATATATGATTTTACCATCAATAGAATGATATTGTTTCTCGTTCATACGAACGGATTACTGTCTCCATGAATGCAATGAGATTCATTCCCCATCGTAATCACTCAAGAATAATTTTCTATTTTATAATTAAAAATAATTTTTAGGAACTTAATATAATTTTAGATATGAATAAAATACACTCAATCTATAAAACACATGGCTTATGTAACAAAACATATAAAGGAAAACAAATCAATTAATACCCAAAACAACGATACTACAGAAATATTATTGACAAAGAAATATTAGAAGATCAGATATGATATCATATTTATGTATGTGGTTATTTTACAATTTAATAACAATGATTTAACTATTATAAAAGAGGTTAACATACCCTCGATCAAAGAAAATTACAAAGTAAGGGTTAATTCTACAGTCTTATCATTATCTGAGGTTGTTTATATGTGAGTATCTACTATGACCTATTTATCATCCACATGTGTGTTTCTTAGAAATGTATTTCAAAACATTTTTACTATATCGTTGACTATGGGTTAAATTCATTTATACCCTTGTTTTAATTTTTATAAAATGTTTATAAATGAATCTTTTCATCATTTTTTAAACATGCTTCTTTACAACCTTTTCGAAAAAATTAAGAAAAGAATGTTTTTTAAACTTATACAGAGAGTGCAGCTATTTTTCATCATTATAACACCTTAGATCATTCCCTTGCAAGATTATAAGAATATTTGAAAAATAAATGTTTTATTTTATAATTATGTGACTTTTAAATTATTTCAAAATATAATGATATATTTCTCTCAAATATTTTTGATTTCATCTATGTCAACATACTTTGATGGATTTTACACTTGTTTGAAGTTGATTTATTATGATACAATATTTCATATTGTATTGAAGGTTTTGTGATATGTTTGACTATGGATGTTTTATTTTTATATTATTCATAGTTTATGGTTAAAGTATTAACATTTCGTATTCTAGTTATAATATTAATGTTTATGTTATGTTTTAACCTTTTCATATAAGGAATGCATTGGACTTAGTAAGTGACGAGTGGAGACTGATATAGCTCCTCGATGCATTGATAGGTCTCATGAGAAAAATTAGTGTCTTGGAACAAGGCCTTGAAAATTTCTTATTTGTACTCTTGTAACAAGTCCTTGACTATGTGGCTATGATGTCCGACATTATGCATTCCATCATTATGAAATTAGATATTGATATTACATGTGAGTATTTGACTAGTTTAATATCCACGTGAATAAGTAAATGAAATTATTTGATTTATCTTTACCATATTATGATTAATTTTATGTTTAAAAGGCTTGTTTTTAGTCTTATACATTACCTTAAATGTTTATGCTTATTTATAATTGTTTTGGCTATATTGATATCCTTTCTGAGCATCTGATCTCACCCCTTTCTTTGTTTTATTCTTCCCAGGGTGTGAAGAAGTATATTATGAATAACCTGTAGGGATAGGCTAAGGGATATGAGTGTGTTCAAATGGTACACAATGTTGTTTTTTTTTCATTTCATGATGTAATGTAAAACATATGTATGTATCTAGCATTTCCAATGCTACTAAACCAATCCAATTTTTGAGACTTGATCTATTGTGATCATTTCAATGTTATGTAATAATGCACCAACTCTAGGTAAATAGGGTCATGGAATTAAATTAAGGGATATGTTTTTTGTGCACTTTTCAACAATTTTTCTCAAACACAATCTTGGTATGATCCTCATTCTACTCTATTTCATAGTATTTTTATTGTTTACAAGCCAACACTTAATCTCCTCCTCCAACTTGGACTTTGTCTAGGTCTCAACCTATGCCTCCTCCTCCACCTTGGTCTCCAAATCCGACTATACCTTCAACTCCACCTCTTCCATTTCCCAACAATTTTATTGTTTTTAGGTCATCAACTCTAAACAAATTGGTTTCCTCCGTTATACTTATCCTTGAGAAACATATCAAAAATAAAATATAAGCATTATGACACTAATATTTCACACCCCAAATATATTTCTAAGGTCATTATTCATACTATATCACAAACATATTAGGTAATCACCTAATTTTTTTGTCAGCATACATTCTGATAACATGTACATTTCCCACTCATATTTAAACAAATTTATTTCTTATTTTGAGTATGAATATTGTTGAAAATATTGTTAAACTGAGAAAATATAGACAAACAAATGATTATGAAATATATTAAATGAAAATTTAATTGCCTAAATAAATTAAATGTTTAAGGATGATGGTATTTTCATGTTTTATTATCTCTCTCATAAATTTGGAAACATAATATTCAAAATCGGTGTCATTTTCTTACTTCAGACAATGGAGAAACATTGAAAAAAAAATAACTTTTTTTGAAATGTTTTTATAGTTAAATATTTTTATATATACCATAATTTTTCCATTTGTAGTAATCAACCGGCTTTATCTATTTAGACACCGACTTCATGCCATGATTTAGCCTATATTTAGTGACTGCCATATCATAAAAAAATTCTTGTTAAAATAAAGACTAAATCAAATAATTCAATGTTTATCTATAAATTTTTAATTGTAGTGTATTAAAAATTCACAATATAGATCATGTGTGGTCGGTTGGTTGGATATCTAGGCATTGAATCCAAAAATAAATATTTGGGGTGTCCAGATTGACTAAGATCAACATCCAGTGCTGCCTAAAATAAAAAAACAAATAACTAAAGAAAAAAAACATATTTTATGTTATTAGAGTGTAGAGTTTTACTTCTGCATTATAGGCATCAAAAAGAGTATGTGATCTGATGTTTTATTCTCAAATGATTTTAGTAACTCATCTATTTTCTTCTCTGTTTATCTATTATCCAATGTTTTTATGTAGAAATGATAATGGGATTAATGAATACAAATCATGATTCCCGTTATTTTCCCTTTATATCGTAGTAATATAAATTCTAATAGATTATATGAATTGTTATTAACGTTAATAAACATGTCAAATCATTATTTAGAAAGATGTATTATAAAAATGTTCCTTATGTATGTATTCATAACTAATTTTCCACACCATTCATGCTTAAGAATATCATTTATAGACATAATAGAAATTATTTCTATCATGTAATATCCTTATATTTCTTTTTCATATGGAATGTAAGACATAATTTCATATTTAAATGTGGTCTCTGCATGAAGTTTCAATGATTATAAATTATTCTCTGGAACTGGTTGGGAGAACTTACTCTTGGAATTTCATTTTTTTTCCTGGTTGATTAACTAGATTTTCTTGACCAGAACTTTTTTCCCCTCCTCTTTATCAATATATAATATAATACCTCACTTAATACCTTTTATCATCAACTGTTATAGGTTTTTTATATGATTTTTTTTAAAATACATACCTCATGTATATTTCTAATATTATAAAACCATTTTATAAAATCTCCAATAGCATCATTGACCATTGTAATATTCAGATAATAAAGTGGAATATGAAACTCAACAGTCAGATCATGAGCTACCTCAATACCCACTCTCATGTGATCTTTTGGGAGGTAATTATTATGTTTCTTTTCTCTAGAGATATTATACACTATACCCATCGCAAGAAGGTTGTGTGTGGGTTTTGAGAGATACAAATCACCTACAATTTTACACTATATGATTTTAGTTATATAAATTTATTAGAAGTTGTTTGATTCATATTTATGAGAAAGAGTAATGAAAAAATTAATTACCTTAGGTATAGAATGTAGTTGGAGGGAATGAATATCCTCAAATCTAGTGGGGTGATTTGGTTTAAGTGTGGATCTTTTTTCAAACTCTTGTTCACTTTGATCCAATCTCATACATTGGTCTTCCAAAGTAGAATGAATAATAAAATCTTACAGTGAGTTTATTTTTGTCTCTAATCATCTCACCATATAATA
Source organism: Viscum album (assembly GCA_963277665.1). Lineage (NCBI taxonomy): Eukaryota > Viridiplantae > Streptophyta > Magnoliopsida > Santalales > Viscaceae > Viscum > Viscum album. Next base: position 326,374,337 of record OY728132.1, read on the forward strand.
TGTATCTTGATGTGGTTTTATCTTTTAGAAATATGTTCTAGGAGAGACTCCAAAACCTTATCCTATAACAGGATTATATTTTTATGGCCACTTAAAAGCTATTGAAAGTAACTCTTCTTCTGGTATGGTCATTGTTGATTCTTGTTTCTAAAACATAAAAAATTGAACATAAATAGATAATTTTATATAATAATATAATAAATCATAACAAATCAAAAAAATATACTTATACATGTTTCCCATACTATTTTTTTTCATCAATAAGTTTAACCCCTTATTTACACAAGCCTCCTTTCATAACACATGATGTGGGATGGAAGTCTATTCAGATTTTGATTCATCAATCTGAATATAAATAAAGGAACTTATGTTGTTTCATATCACATAATTAAAATTTTATTATTGACTTAAAATACATAGTAATTTATTCTTTAATAAGTCATACCACATCCTTGTTTTGAGATTGGGGTACATTGGTTTTGATGTATGTTTTTTTATTTTCAAAACACTTTTTCTGTTTCATAAATTAATAATTTTGAATAAAATTGGATAAAATAAATAATTTAAAATGATATATTATCAACTATAATGCACCTGAAATTATTTGTCATTATAATTATTGATGAAATCAGTCCATGTTAATGTCTTTATAATGTTTTCATAACTAACTGATGGGAGGGATTTTACTTTCTCCTCAGCATCCCTAAGATGTAACTTCATAAGAAGAGTCTAGAATCCTATATGGTATTTTCTTGTGGTTTTTATGACAAATTTATTATAGAAATATTCTAAAATAAATAAAAAATTCAAGTAATATTGAAAATCAAATCAATGTTTCATTATATAATTTTTAATTAAAATAGAGGAAGTATATCATAACATTACCATTATATCATTCCAAAAGATTTAATTCATTACTGGTTAGACGTAGCACCATGAATAAATATCAATTGTAAAATTCATCCTTGTTGTAAACCCAATATAACTAATGATCATTGACTTTTTGGGGTTAATAGGTTGACCAAATTGATTCCAACCAACCTCAAATTTTATACCCTGAATTCTTGCCTTGATAATTTTATTCTACTCTTTGATGTTGTGTCATTGTTTTTTTCATAAATTTTTTGTTGATCCCCTAATAATTCTACTGTTTTATTGTCAATAGTATGTTCTTCCTCAGGATTGGTAACATCGTCATGTGTAGAAGACAGTGTCTTCATGATTATTCAACCATTAAATTTTTCTTGAATAACAACAACGTAAACATGGAGAAATGATTTGAGAAGGGTCTCATGAATTATCTATTGAAAACTTGATGAAAACATTAAATCCATATTTCTATAATTTTTTAAAATGATTATCATTTATCCATTTTGAAGGAAATGTGTAATTGAATATAAGAAAATTAATAATTGAGTATGGTAGGTTTTATCCTCTGAATTCATCTAAAGGTAAAATTTATAGACAATTATCATCCTTTTCAGCTTCATCTCCCAAATATTTATTATTTCATTTTCTTGCTTGATACTAATACCACACCTCTTGAGGACAACCACATATGTTTCTTAAACTACTTTAACTAAAATTCATCCTATACTGGGTACTAGTGATCATTTTGGATAACTATTTCTCACAGTAGTTTGAGAAACATAGAAGAGATGGGGGATGAGTGTCAAGCAACAAAATGGAATAATAACTGTTCAAGGGATGAAGCTTTTTTGGATGATATTTGTCTCCTTAAAACATTTTAAATTACCACATCTTAATTTAAAATTACAAATCTCATCTAAAAATTCTAAAATTTCCCTTAAATTACCATGAGAACATAAACTCATTCTCATTGAGTTGCACAAACTCTAACCTATGTTACTTTTCCTTTTCTCTAGCCTATGTCTCAAATATAAGATCTTTATATACAATGAGGTTCATGTGTAAGATGTGAGTATAAAAATGGATAATTAAACACTAAAAGGGGCCCTAAAATATACAACACATATATTTGAGTATATGTTCAATGTAGTAACACTCAAAATACACATGTAAGTCAAGTTATTGTGTACTAACCAAGACACTATGATAATAAAATGTACCAAATTCATTTCATACTACTTAATTATACGAATCTTACCAGAAGTTTACACTATGGTTGTTCCATGACATTCAAATTATTTCACTAATAAGAGGTTAAATTTTGAATCATAAGAGGTGCAAAAAAATATTTATCTACCTCTGGAAATAACCACATTATAGGTACCATGAGATTAGACCTTAGAGCCCGAGAATCCAAGACTATCCCTCAATTAATCACTAACATGTTTATAGTAACTCACATTTTAACATACCATACATATACCTCACATAAAACCAAGCACTTATTATTTTTAAAAAATATTTTTATCCTATGTATACTCTAAACCCACTCACATTAAAAAATAACCAAAATAAAATTTCAATTATGGATTCTAACATATTAAATTTTAAAAATTTAGGGATTAACATTTTAATCCAAATTGAAATAAATTTTGATTCCATTAATCGATAAATTTGGCTATTCATTAATCCATTTATTTTTCTAAATCACTATTTTTTCTCCCCAAACATTGCCAAAATTATAGATTCTATTAGGCTTTCTGGAAACCTTGTTCACTGTAATTGGTATATTTGGAGAAAAATAAAGCTGATAAAAATATATTCAAATTTATTTTTCCTCTAAAGACACCAATCACAGTGAACCATTTCTAAAAACATTATGAAAATTAAACAAGTGAGTCACATAAGAAAATTATTATCAGGAAACAAAAAAAATCATTCATTATGTTTTGTTTAATTTTTAGGTGTCATTTTTAGCGTTATCAGGAAGTAGTAAATGTGGAGGATGAAAGTGTGAAATATTTGAATAATGGATTGGGATGCGGTACAAAAATTCATGGCAGTATCTTTGACATAGACTAATGAATATAATCCGAGCAGGAGGTATGTCATTAATGAACTTTTGAATCCCAATAATGGGAGGAAGGTTAGTTTGAAAGTGGGATTGCAATCCATCATCAAGATATGGAAGGAAATCAAGTGTCTAGTATGGATTAAATAAAGGTATTGAAGGTTAGTTGTACTAGAGTATTGAATTATTATATCTTTGTTCAATATAGTAACAATTTTCATTCAAGATGCATGAAAATGTGGACTTTTATTCATGAAGTGTATTCTATTGTATATCTATTTTACAAAAAATGAATACATTTTTACACAAACTTATTTGTGAAACATGTGGTCCTTTGTAGATTTAAAAATGATTATGAATTCTTAATCCATAATCATAATCAAAGAACAATATCAAATAGCACATCATTTTTACTCACGTTGCAAAGGTTGTATGACCTCCATCAAAACTATAATTCACTTTCAATCAAAACATACCACCAACCACAATGTAATCCTAGAAAACACTATACCATTTAACATGATTGAATTTATCAATTCATTTATGGTAAAAATTATTTGAATCATAAATAAAATATAATAGTTCTAAGAATCACTAAATTTTTCTAATAATTCACATAAGTTTAAAATAACACCATCAATAATTATTGCAAATGGTATATAATCATCTCGTTATTCAATAATATATTCCACATGTGAAATTATATTCAGATTTATATTAAAATTGTGTATGAACGAAAATATAATAATCAAATGGAAGAAAATATATAGGAACCACCATAAAATCATATCATTTTATGACATAGGAACAAACTTCATTTATTCATTATACTACATCACCTATCCAAAAATAATCATCCAATATTAATTTAGTTAAAAACTACACCTATCATTCTATGAAATTTCATGAAGATGATTTTCTCAAAAAATACACATATATTCATGATTCTTCTTATTGCCTTAAACTTTTTTTCGTCTTCATGTTCATGTTATAATATGGAAAAAGATTCAAACAATGAAAATCTACACTATCTAAAAAGTAACAAGAAATAATATAATATAAAAATCAAGAAAACCACCATCAGTTGAAATAATGGATGGGGATGTAGTTCACAGTGGTCTTGTATGAAGCTAGAATGAGTTTACAGAGAAGGGGTGGTGTTTTGTAGGAATAAATATGTGTGAGAGAGAGAGAGAGATGAGATGTAGGGTTCTTCGTGGTTTAGAAAATCACAAAAATGCAAACCGTGGAACCCAAAAAATCAAACAACGGGAGTGGAAAAGGAGAAAATCACATACCTTGGATTCTAGCCTTGATTCAACCGAGAGAACGTTGAAGAATAGCACTGGAAGTAGGGGAGTTCTGTGAGATCTTGACAATCATGACTGAATGAGTCACGGTTAGGGTTTTTTTAAATAGATTGGGGACACTTTTTTCATTTCTTTCAAAAAATCATTTATAAAGATCCCTTTAATCAGTACTAATGTTATAAGTGATGATAAAAGGCATCTTTATTAGCATTTTTTAGCACTGCTAAGCATCGATCTTTGTTAGTGCTCAAAAGTGCTAACTAAAAATATGTTTATCAACATTAAAGTTTTAGCATTGATAAAGGTTTATTTTATCAGTGCTAAAACTTTAGCAATGATAAAAGATTTATAATTATAATTATAAATAACTTTTTTAAAAAAATTTATATAAGTGTTATTTGTTTATTATAATTTTATAAATATTTAAATATATAATAATTTTTATATAATTGCATTAATGCTTTTTAAAAAAACATACTATTTATTTATAATTATTTATTTATAATTATAAATATATTTATATCATTATATATATTTATATATTTATATATATTTATATAATTATATATATATATATATAATTTAAAAATATAAATATAGTAAATATATTCATTATTTAAATATATTTATTATTATTTTATGATTATTTAAATATATAATTATTTATTTATAAATATATGAATCGTAATTTTAAAAAAATATTTATACATTTATATATTTATATATTTATATATATTCCTTAGGGTCCAGCTCAATGGTAGCTACTCATGTGGGTCTCGAAGAGTTCTTGAGTTCAAGTCATGCTGAGTACATCACTACATTGTATGTTACCTGATATTCTTTGTAATGTTTCCCCTTTCCATAAATAAACAGAGGCTTTAATCTCTGCTTATATATAGATACATATTATTTATTATTTAAATAAATTTATTATAATTTTATAATTATTTAATTATATATAATTATTTATTTATAATTATACAAATACATTTTAAAAAAATTTATTTATTTATTTGTAATAATTATAAATTTATAAATTTATAAATATAGTAAATATACATTTATAAATATATTTATTTATAAATATTTATCTAAAAATATATTTTTGACATTATTAATGATTATATAATCTTAAATACATTCATTTTAAAAATGAGTGAAATTGAATTATTAAAAATGACAACAATTTAAAAATAATGGAAAAATAGATAAGTTTTATTAAATAAATTTAAATTATTTAAAAAATATGGATATATATATTGAAATAAAGATTAATACATATTGAAAATACCAAAACATAGTAAATAAATAAGAAAAAATAAATAATAGAAAATGATTAAATTCAAAAATAAAATAAAAAATAAAAAAAATAAAAAAATATTTAAAATGAATAAATAATACATAAATGAAATAATATTAAAATTAAATAAATAAAATTGACTAATTATTAACATAATATATTAAATGTATCATGTTATAATGAAATTCTAAAATATACTAAAATTTGAATAAATTACTTAAATATTAGGTGTATTTGTCTCTATATAAGATTTCATTAATTATGTAAATATTTATGAGTGTCCATTATATATAAAAATGAATTAATTACATATATTTTTGTGAAATCAATGTAACATAGGTTTGATATATTTTAAATTGAAATATCAAACAACATTAATTAAAAATGAATGAGACATTAATATGTTTCTAATTATTACATTTTATTCAATTTCTATATATTTATATTTAATATATATTATTTATTACTATTTATAGTTAATAAATATTTATATATATTATAATTTTTCATTTTTATTAATAATTGATTCATTAATAATTTTTAAAATAATTTTTGTAATTTATTCATTTTTAATTTTTTTATTAAATTGTTAGAATTTATTCATTTTTAATTTTTTTTGATTATTTAGATTTATTCAATTCATTTATCTATATTTAATATATAATATTTATTAATATTTATAATAAATATATATATATATTTATATATATATCTGTGTGTACTAAATTTATTCATTTTTACTAATAATTATTTAATTAATAAAATATAATATTTTCTTAATTTACTCTTTTTTAATTTTTATTTTTTTATTTCCTCTTATTCATTTTACATATCTATATATTTAATATTTACTATTTATTATTTTTTATAATTTATATATATGTATATTTAATTTATTCATTTTTATCAATAGTTATTTAATTAATGAAATTATCAATATATTTTAAATTTTTATTTATTTAATTATTTAATTTTATTATGGACCTTTATCAGCCCTAAAAATAGATGATAAAGCATATCATTTATTAGTGCAAAAGATAGAGCGCTGATAAAAGGTTCCCTTTATCAGGGCTAAAAAAGTGCTGATAAAGGGTATCGTTTATCAGCACTTCATACAATCACAAATAATGTTTACCCTTTATGGGTTCTAAAAAATGATGATAAAGGGTTCCATTTATCAGCGTTTTTTTAGCACAGATAAAAGGTACCCTTTATTGGCACTTTTTTAGCGCTGATAAAGGTGACCTTTATCAATGCTTTTTGCTAGTGCTGATAAATTCCAATGTTGTTAAAGGTGTGTTTTGTAGTAGTGTTATAGTAGGAGGAGAAAGGTGAGATACAGTATTGGAAGACCAACAGAGAACACCTCCAGATGAGCCTTCTTGATATGAGAGAAAGAAATCAGTAAGAGACCACCTCACATAAGCTCTTCCCCAGCAGGGACTCATTCCTAAAAAATTACCAAAAAGGTTCCACAAAATGCTACCTATATACATTTATTATCCCTTACCTTCCCAAAAACCCAAAAACTAATACATATAAAATGAAAACACTACCCCTAGGATGTTATACCCACTCCAACTCACTGATATAGATCTCAACCATTTATATATTTCCCCCACTACACATAATCCTAATAATCTACACTGGGCATGAGGTTTTTTTATTGGTTTTTACTTGATCTCCTGGAATAAAAATAAACATACAGTCCTATCAGCTCGAGTGTTGATTCTTAATACAGAATCATGTCACAACGAATATCTTGTTGGCATTAAAAAATCTTGCATGATATTAGTTATCCATTAGATAAGTATGAACATATATATCCTAATAATCAGGCCTTATAGAAATTACTGCTAATCTAATATTATTTTGTTTATCAGGTTAAACATCTAAAGATGTATTTTCATTTTGTTTGTGATAACTTTAGAAAAACAATCTTATATTCGGTCACATTTAAACCAGTGAACAATTTTTTGATGTTTCATTTAAGAGGTTCAAGGACCCTGGGTGAAATTTTTATCTAATAGGCTGAGTTTGATAAATATATTCACTACCTTAATTATATTTTGTGAAAACTGACTTTTACCGTGGTTGTAAGCTTAAGGGGTGTTTTTATTCAAGCATATATTTTATGAATTTTACTGATATGTACTTTGAATTTTTTTAATTTTTATTTTAATGATATTTTAGGATGTGTTTGGTTATGGAAAAAAATTTAAGTTTTCATTTTCCAAAAATTTATCCAAAAATGTGTTCAAAATATTTAGGATGGTAATAAGAAATAATAATGTATGGGATTTTCATTTTATTTCATTTTCATTTTTCATGAAACATGAAAACATTTTTTTTATTTTATAAAATGTTCTTTCTTACATTCTCATTTTCTAAAAAATATATTTCATTTACCTAACCCAATACAATTTAATACATTATTAGAAAATCAAAAGAGAATTTTTTTCTCATAACTAAATACAACCCCAGATTATTCACTAAAAACTAGTATTGTGTTAAGTTTTATTTTTGGCTAGAATAAGACCTACAACATCATATCTCTCAGTATTTATAGTTTTAGACCCTTCATGTGTTATACAATTGGAAACAACCAAAATTTGTTCAATTATCAAGATCAAGATTTTATTTTTCTCTTTAATATTTATCACCATAAAATCATTGGATATACTTTTTCAAGAAAATTTATCATGCCTTTAGCTGGATGAAAATACTACCCTATAGTATGATCAGCAATGACTATCATTGATTATAATTAAATTATCTTGGTGCCAATGATGCTCCAACGTTTAGGAAACAACCTCCCACCCCTCCAACATAGAAATCTTTACCCTCTACCCTATATATTAAGATTCCCTTCTATTATACTATATGAACCACTTCCCAATTTTCCAATATCAAAAATATTTTTGATTCCAAATGCCTTTTTATAAACTAGTTCTCCTTGACTGGAATGGATTCCATTATTAATGTTGCATCACTAATTCATAAAATTACAAAAAATCCAAATAAATCTTGGAAGATGGCACAGAGATACATTCCTTAAGATTTGGTAAGGCGCATGGTTGGTGGGTTTTCAAATCATGTAATTCATGTTGAGGTTATCCACCTTTATAATGGGGTTATAAAAAACTAATTCCTATATTCCCTTAACCACGAAAATTCTTTTCTCTACTTATTCACTTCTTTTGATTCTTCATTTACTGATCATTTGGGATTTGAAGTGGGTTTTGAATTTTCTTCACATGGGTATTGACTATGTTTCTCTGAATGAGGTTAATTTTATAAGCATTTCTTGGATGGATGCAATAAAGGAATACCCAGTAACCACTTTTGATCTAGTGAAGTAGATAAAAATTCATAGGGTGCCTCCAAAATTAAGATCATATAACTTAGTTTTACATATCTTCTTTAAGAAGGGATATGTAGACATGGTTTATGAGGTTTTTGTTCATATTATTTATTCCAAGTTTATCATTGATTAATATAGTCTTTTTTCAATTCTAAAACTTGTTTTAGATGTGAAAAAGTATGATAATGTTTATGAGATTCTGTTTTACTTTAGGATCACTTTGAGAAAATTGGATGAATCTGGAATCAGAGTAGTTGAGGGTTGGTATAATTTAGAGGCATCTTTGGAATATGATCCTAAGGAATAGGATGTGGAGAAAGTAATGGAAGGGACTAATAGAGGGATGGGGGTTTGTGGTTTACATGCTACGAGAGGATTATCTACATTAACATTAATCTAATGGAGGTTAGGAAATTGGATAGCTCATTGACCAACTTGGTTTTCCAAAGTAAGGATAAGGAAATTTAGATGCGTAATTAGTTTTTATTTCTTACCAAATATATTTGGAGATTCAGGGTTCATTTGATAGCACTTACTAAAAACTTATCATAGCACTTATCAATTATGATAATTTGTTTTTATGTTTTTGAAAAATCACTTGCACTTAAATTCTAGTAGAAACCCACTTAAATAGATGTAAAAAAAGACACTTATTCAATAATCATCCTAAAACACTCAAGTATTATTTCACATCACTTACTAAAAACTACTTATGACACTTTCCACTTAAGATAATTTTTTATTTATAGGTGTTTCTATATTATTTATTAGAAAGTGATTTTATACGACTTACTTAAGTGTTTTTTTTAATTTAATTATAGTTTTTTTTCAAAATAATAACTGACACGATTTATTTTTTCAAACTTTTTATCATAATTGGTCCATGTTATATGCTATTTTTAGTGAGTTTAATCAATCTGAGCCTTATATAGAATCAATTTTCATAAATTATAAGTTTTATGGGGCTGTTTGAAAATACTTACTAAAAATTAATTTTAAAACTTATCAACTATGATGAGTGCTTATATATACATGTTTCTAGATTGCTTATTAAAGTGTTTTTCTAACACTTATTTAAGTGGGTTTCTTCAAAAATGTAATTGAAAGTGTTTTTTATGAAAAATAATAAACACTGCTTATTTTTTTCAAACAACATGTCATGATTGATAATTATTGTAAGTTTTTTTAATTAAGTATTACCAAGCCAAATATATAAGCAGTTTTTATTAATGCCCCATTTGGTACAATGGAATTAATTTTGAAAAAAAGTAATTTGAAATGGAATAAAAGGAATTGGAAAAGTAAAGGAAACTAGATTAAAAATAATGTATGTCATGATAAGAAAGTTAAAATGGAATAGAAATATAAAAATTTCAAAAGACAAAACTATATTGATCTTCTTTCCTTCTCTATACCTTTCCCATAACAACATGTCTTCCATCGTAGCTCATTTTCCCCTAACACCCAGCCTTGATCTAAAAATATAGTCCCAATCCTTTCCCACAACTCTATTTCCACTTCCCTAGTCTCCCATTAAAGCTCTTATCCCATGCTCCAATCTCACACTAAAACCCTAATATCACTCTAAAAATCCAATTTAAACACACATTGATGTTTTGATCTTATAATTCCCTACTCGGGATACCCAAATAAAACATGTGTGGGGGATCTAGATGACCTAATGTGGGTCTCCCCATATTCCAAAGGATTCTAACTAGGAGAAAGGGCCTATAATAGTTGTGTGGAGACTATTCTATCTAGTGTAAAGATCGTGGGTCATCCCCAAATTCTACAAAAAAAATAGCATGACCCGTCTATATATCTGACATCCCAAATTACCTATAGACATAAAATAGGGATCCCAATGGGCCCCCTTAGTCTATAATAGAAATTATAAAATTGATCTATATGATCCATCAACCATAAAAGAGCAGCAATAGAAAATAAATGAATAAAACAAGAAAAAATGTAATAGTGACCCCTTGGCTAGTACTTTCTGACCAATAACTAAAATAAATTTAAAAATTTAAACTATACTCCAACTGAAATAACTATAACCTCACCTTCTAATTCCTTTACCTCTACAACCTACTAGATTTATACCATTCTTATATCTCTAAGAAAAACCTTTATTTTGAGAGAGAAAGGGAAGATCTGCCCACATACATCAAAACTCAGGTCGTTTACATGGATAGGTGGTGAGTCTAATCTCCTAGTGGAAAATCTTCACTACCTTGAAAATATTTAATGTTTCTATGATAAATTAGTTATACATAAAATACATATATAGAGTGTGTTCATGTTCATTCAATAATCCCACTTGAAAACATAACACACAAGCACATAAAATATAAACATTAGGTTGTCGGGTGATAAACAGACCCTATTGAACCCCGACCATGCTTACCTTTTCTAGTGTTAGATGTCTCTGTCTATATGTAACCACTCTAGGGGACTTATTCATACCCTAGACCCAATACCCAATATCATACCTATTTTAGTAAGTGCTAAAGTGTATCTTAGCACATTATGGGGACTGTTCCATCCAAATACTCAACCCATGACCAATCTAGTAGTCTCATTCTCAGTAGCCAATTCCTAGGATCATGTCCTAAGAAATCCAAAACACACCTATAGGCTATATGGAAGGGTCGCATACCTTATCTCGATTCTAGGGAACTCACCCAAGGAAATCCAAAATAGTTGTCCATACGAATACAAGGAACTCTTCCAAAGAATTCAAAAACATGTCTGTAGGTCGCGTGAAAGGGTTGTATCCCCTATACTGATTCTAAGGATCTTATCTAGGGAAATCCAAACTAGTATCGGACATTATGTCTGGATCGAAGGAGCATCTCCACTGCATCCCATGTATTTATATACATCTCAATGGGATGTGTTCCCCACCATAATCATCTCATGTAACATATTTTGATGGGTTGTCCATCTGCCCAAACTAATCCCCCATCATAAAGGTCAACCTATAAAGTGAAAAACTAGTCATAATCTCCACCATATTAGGCTCACACATCTGATTGGATTCCAAAGGTGGCACCCACAATCGCCTATAATCATATCTTGCACACACCCTCTCTAGGGTCCACATAGTACGAGGGGAACCCATTGAGGTCCCCTAATTCATGTCACTTTATGAAAATCCTACATGTTTTTTTCAATAAAACATCCATATCTTTCTCCATACTCATATTTCTAGGCATATCAACTCTCAACAAATTTTAATGTCCTTCATACATGTATCTACCCTATAAGGATCTTTCACATCTATAGGGATCAATCCACTACTTTTATACCATAATATATCATCAATAAGGATACATACATCATCAAGAAAAAAGCAAAATCGATAAGCAACCACAAATGGGAAACACAATAAGCAATCATACTTAAAAAACAAGATCTTACCCTTGTGAGGTTAAATGAGACAAAACATGTCAAGCCAATTCCTTCAAAATCTCCTTTAAAAAATGATCCAAATCCCTCTTTACAAACAATTTGAAAAAGGAATCACATGTCATTTTATCCACACAAGTCCCTTAGCCAAAATCCTAGTCAATGATTAATTAAAAACCTCACCTTTGTTTGGAAATTTCATTTCAAATACCCATTTCAAAAATCACCACTTCCCCCTTAAAATTTCATTTGAGTTAAAACTAACTTTTAAAATGAATTTTAAAATGAAAAACTGTTTTCACATTGAAAAAAAAAACTCACACCACAAAGAAACCCATTAGGAGGGCACACAACAATAATTCAACCATGACACCACTATCATATTTTTAAGCAAGCTATATGGTCCATTTTGACTATTAAGTTGATGTGAGCCTGCCACAACCATGTGATGAAACCAAAGAGATAATAAAATATACATATAGATATAATAATTTTGATATACAAGCATATAATAGCTAATAAAATAAGAGACTTAGTAATGTAAAGTCCACCTTCCTCAAACTCAAAGTTATTATCCTTGAAACAAACCCTGACCATTAATTCTTTCCCAAGTCTCGAGCATCAATCTCAAACCATAACATCGCAATTAATTAATTAAAACACTTTATAATTAATTATCCAATTCAATTTAATTAATTATTTCAATTATAATTAATTTTACAATTTAAAACAAAAATTCATAAATCATGAAATATCACTTAGTGAACTTTTCACATTGAATCAATGACTTAACTCATGTGGAAGGTCTGAAACACACTTCTGACATCAAACTAGAAAAAAGTCTAAACATGTAATATCGATTGAATAGAGAATTTATTTTAATTAATTCAAAAACCTTAAATTAATCCTTTCCACAAAATATCTCATGAGAAACAATGATTGGTGACTTTATTTCATCAACTCTAGACCTCCTCTATGAGAGTTGTACTAAACCCCCAAGAAGTGGGATGATTTCCATCATGATTCGATGGAAATTAGTGTAAACCCTAAACCAGAGAATCCAAAAATAATAAAGAATGAAGAAAGGGAGGAACATAGGGAAATTTAAGAAGGAGAAAAACATTAATTTTTAATAGTGTGGTAGACATTATCCAAGAAAACACCCTTTTCATGGTTAGACCACATTATTTAACAAACCGTGTGCCAATTGTGTAAACTTTCACTATTTCAGTCTGCAACATTTTTGCACAGCTTTTTTGTAACCATGCACTAATCCCCAAGTCCAATACACCTTTCTCGGTTTCCTTTAAATCCACATGGATTATCCTTGATCATGAGATACCCATGCATGTTAACCATGCGATATAAAAAATGAGTTGGAAACCTTTACACATAATGGTAACCATATAGTTTTCCATAAACCGTGTGACCCAAACCATGCGCCCTAGAAAAAACCTCCAAAAACTCTCAAAATTCAACCCAAATCTCCTAAGACTTGGTCGAGCAATCATGGTATCTCTTAAGCCTAAAAATATATCTAAAAATTATCTTTAAGATTCTACAATTCTTATAATATTTACCTGAATCCCAATTCAAAAAAATCCCTACTCCATAATTCTAGAAATTCAAATTTCCCATGAAATTCATAACTTTCTTTGGAATAGGTTCTTACAACCTCCCATCATAATAATTCTTATCTTTGATAATCCTTGATAAAATTTTAATAAAGTTCCCAACATATCTCAGTAGTCAATTCACTGCTAAACAGCTGTATTTTCTCTCTAATTGATGACTAACTGAATGGCCCGAAGGCCCTTTTTTTTATTTTGATAATCCACCTTTAAAGGGCTGAGGTGGAACCCTTACAAGTCCTGAAGTCTTAGAGACAATTACATGACCTACAGGCCTTAGAGGAAATCACCCAGACAAGACAACATGGAACAACTCCTCCCCAGCACATGTCTTGATATCAACACTCCCTCTTCGCAAGGCTGGTCAGCTAGCTATCCTATGTAGAGATGCACAGGCCTGGTACCGATGGCAATCCCATACCCTCTCATTCTTACAATTCCGGATAGCTCTTCTTTGGTGAGTGTGCCTGCTCTGATCCTCATCTGGAGCCTTGTCCCTTATATTCTGATAAGTATAACTACATCTCCATGTGGCCCGAAGGCCTTGGGGTGTCACGGAGGCCTTAATGTGGCCCGAAGGCCTTGAGATACAACTGGCCCGGAGGCCTTCGGTGGCTCGAAAGCCTTGCAAGACCCAAAGACCAAACTGGTGGCCCAAAGGCCCAAATGGATGAATAGTTCCAGCTACTACAGTACCAAACATTTCCTGCTACTGTGCTGCTACAGTGCCTGCTATAGTACTGCTACAGTCTGTGGTTTCCAACTCAACACATCCTAGTCTTATCCTCAAAAAAAACACCTAAACATTTCCTATTCTACTTTCTCAATGTGGTTTCTAACTCACCACATCTAATTTCACACAAAACACTAGTCAATCCATCCCTAGCTAACTTTCCTCAAAATGCTTGGTTACACCATCGGCACACCACTCCATCATCTAAACCTGGTGCATTTACATTCAATGGAATATCTGAATTGTTCAACCACTCATACCAATGTTTGAACCTGACTCCTGGTGTATTTAAATGATTTGTATCCTCAACCTATCCATCCAACTGTCATGCTCTACTCACAAGCATAGATGCACTACTGATCTGGCCCAACTTTGGATCATGCTACCTCTATCCTGATCCAGATTTCAACCCTCAAAATTCATCCAACATCAAACCTAATTCCTCAAATTGGGTCTACCAGATCAAATCACATTTCCATATAAACTATACACTAACTAGTTTTACTGCACTCACAACCCTTCCAACACAAGCTTCATACACCCACGACTGATATAATGAACCCCATCACGGAGTATCTATATTATCGCCTTGTTAAACCAAAATATCCGGTCACAAAACCCCAAGACAATTTCTAACCAAAATAATCAATCAGAAAGCATTGAAACACAAACTATTGATCTTTCTTGAGTTATATGGTTCTCCCAACTATAAAAATCATCCACTCAACAAAACAAATGGTCCATACCGGCTACTCGAACCCAACATCAACCATAGGTCCCATGATCGCAATACATGAGACTCCCTCAAAACCGGAATTCCAAACTCATAAAACATAATAATAAACCACTTATATCACTTACAATCACTCATAGTAAACATAAAAAACTAGCCAACATAGGCATAGGTTTCTCTCTAGGCAACACACCAACCAAAACGAACAAACCTACCAACCCCACTTAATTTTTTCCCAAAAAATATGGATTACAATCTGCACACACATTTCAAGCACCTAGTTTTACCTTGTTCATGCATAAGAAAATCAATATTTGGTTTTCCCTTGGTTGAGCATAAGGAAATAAAACATGTCAGTTCGCTCCCAATCAAGCACAAGAAGACCGCACATACATGTTCGCCCCCAGTCAATCATAAAAAACCAAATAATATTGGGCTACATAGGCACTAGTTGCCTATTTTAAAAAATATTAAATTACATATCACACACACCCAAGGTGTTTTATATCAAAACTAAAATCACAAAAATACCCATCCTAGTTGGTCACATTTCTGAAAACTGATCTTGTTTTCAAATCCATTTCAAGATTCGATTTGAAAAACCATTTCACTCAAATTTCACAAAACTCAAAAATCATAGATATTTTCAAATCACCATATCCATAAATATTTTCAAGTGAAACTGAATTATAAAACCATTTCACGCACACCGCACACTACCACACAATTTTTTCTATTTAAGAATATTTTTTTTCTCAAAAACCAATAATCCCAAAACCATTTCCATGTGGTGGTTAGAAAATGACAATCAAAACCACCTTCAATAAATCAAATAGTCAAACAAGCCTCTCCTATTAATTAATTATCTAATCACCCCATATAATATATTCAAGGAAACACTAATTATATTGTAATTTCATTTAACTAATAATAGATTTTGGTGAGGAATTATATCAAACAACACTACCCGTAGGTGCATGTATCATTCCCTAAGTATTCCCTTGTCATGATTCATGTACAAATCATTAGATTATAACCAATACATGAGTCTCATCCATCCCACATTGTAATTATTAGTCCAAACCAAAACCTCACTCATTCTAGAGTGCCTAGTCATGAACTAGATATCCTCGGACAACTTGGGTTTCAACCGATTCCATATCAGTCAGAAATGTGTTAAATATAATTATATATTCCCAATAATATTTTCATTTTTATCTACACTACTCATCTCAAATTTTTACCCTGATACCACTTCATAACACCCCGTCCTAGGCCACCTAAACAACACTTTCAGGTGGACACTACTAGACCTTAAGTGCACTTATCTGTATGTCAGAGGCTTTAGACTAGCAATGAAAGCCTAGAATATTCATGGGGGGACAATTAACTCTAGTGTAAATATTTTTGGTTTAAGAACCCCTAGATTTTATTATATATTTCTCTTTAAAAAAACTAATTTCTTTGATGGCTTGCAATACACCCAATCCTGAGTTTAGATGAACAGTAATTTAGTATAACATTATAACATAGCTATTAAATGAGATTAATTAATATGAATAAGTACTTTTAAGAAAAAATATATAGGTTTTTGATGATGTAAGTATATATTTATTAAAGTCATTATATGCTTAAAAAATACATTTTTCATTAAAAATGGTTTTTATTTATTTTTATGAATAAATTAAATAATTAATTTCTACCCTTTTGATATATTTAAGATGAATATATATTTCCTCATTATGATTAAAATTTCAATTTAATTTTTCTATTTTAAGGGTTACAATTTAAAACATATTAAATAGGTAAGAGATTTATTTTACAATCTCATTATTTATCAACATTGTTTATGATTAAGTTTACAATGATGAAATTTTATGATCTACCTCTCAAGAAACTCATTAATTTTATTATCCTATGGATATTCCTAGGGATTACATGTTTTAATTTCATTTTCCTGTCTAATTATTCAATATAATGAAATAATATTTTTAAGGAAATTTGAATTTTTTCTCTCTTCAGTCGAAAATTAGTTTTCTTCAATGTCTATGTCTTCTAAAAATGTTTTCAATAATGATTTACCATTATACTATAAATTTTTAATGTCATTTTACCCATGTTTTAATTTTAAAAAATGTTATAAAATGAATATTCTTGTATTTTTCTGAATGAGGTACTTTTTAGTTTTTATCAAAACCATAAAATAAATATTTGTTTTAATATAAAAAATATCAATATAATTTCCAATCATCATGTCTTCTCAATTCTTAGAAGTTTCCTTTAAAATTTTACAATGTTTTTTACAAAAAAAATCATTAATTTTTTGGAAACATTTAGATTTTAATATGTGATTTCAAAGTGAAAGTGGTTATTTTCTTCAAAAAAATTCCATTTATCTTTTAGAGGTATTTTTTACTATGAAAAAATGAATTGATGTTACTAGGGATATGATCCAATGATACTATCTCTATTATTTCTCTAGATTGTTTTTGATGAAGCAGTGGTGTTGTTTCATATTCTTGATTCAATACAAATAATTTTTTACTTATAAGGAATTTTGAAAATGAATTGTATTTATCATTCAATATATAAGTAATGTATTAGATGTGCAAGTGGAAGGTGGGGCCTAGTTATAGATATCCCCTATATGCATTAATAGCTATACTAATACAACATAGGTTAACATTATTTATATGTTGATGTTGTAAGATCATGTAATAATAGTTGTGTATTTGGTGTATGTCTGCTCAATCAATGATAATTTCTTAGATAAGAGGCCCTAAAAGAATGATAATGTCTTGATTAAAAGGCCTTGGTGGTAAGATTCATGATTTCTTGGTTGAGATGTCTTGATCATGAATGTATATAATAATTCATTTATTTTATTATGAATCCATTTCTCATTATACAAGTGTTTTACATGTCAATATTATCCATGAATTCTCATTAAATAAATTTATCGATTGGATGACATGCATTTTGATTATCCACTCTTCCATGTAAATTATTTTTTATTTACTTGTGATATCTTCTATTGTATGTAACCCTTATTGTGAATCTGATCTCACCCTTCATTTTTTTTCTTTCCCAAAGATATGAATAAGCGTATTATGAATGGTATCAAGGATGCACAAATGTTTCTAGGATATTTTTGTATATTTTAAATGTGATATTAGAATTATATATCTATCTAGTTTACACAGACAACTAAATATTTGGTCATTTGGGATGAGATTACTTGTATCTAGTTCCAATTTAATGAAGTTACCATCAACTCTGGGCTACTAGGGTTGTGGTCTTTATAGTTATCAGTAGATAAAGTTTAGTAAAATCCTTGAGAGCTATATTTATTAAAATAAATACAAGGAAACATGAACCTATGAAAATATTTGAAGATATTCTAATTGTTGGGAAATATCATAAAAGTTTTGGTAAGTTATATATTGTGTGGTATTCTTAAAAATATATCCCTTTTTAGATACTATAAGGGGGCGTAGTTTTTTCATAGATTTATATAGGGGTAATAAATTAGAAAATAGTTGGTTAAATATATTTCGATCATCATTCTAGTGAATAGTGAGTGTTCCCTTACTACACACCTAGTTTAACACTCTGAGAGGATATTATTAGGTTAATTCACATTTTCTTTATGAACCATTATGATGAATAATAGAATAGAACCTATGAAAACCTATGATGTTCCATAATGATATTGAATAAACCTAAAGTATCTTGGGTTGATAAGTATAAGGTTGATCATAATTTTAAAGGCACAGATACCTATTTTAGAGGTTTTATGTGATGGAATTTTAACATGATTAAAGATATTTTAGGAGACATTTATGGGAATACAACCCTTTGGTTTAGTATATGTTTTAATGTGAAGGATATTTAGAAATAATGATTTTATATTTTTTTGAAATAAGTTTAAAGTTATGGATATCTTTTAGGGTTAATGTGATCATTTATGTTATGTTAATAATAGTAAATTAAGATTATTTTATTTTTTGGAAAAAATAAGTGACATAGAAAACCTTAGTAGTTAAAAAGTGATTTAATTATTAATATTATCTTTGAGTATGATCATCATATTTTTGGATAATTTTATAGGAATAATATTAATATATTTTTATAAAAAGAAAATTGGTAGGTTGGGTGATAATCCAATGCATCTAAAAAGGTCATTGGGCTTGAACCCACAACCAAAGGGCAATAAGGGTGCAGCACCTTTCACTGGACTACATGATGTCTTGGTTAGTATGAAATTTTGTTAATTAAATAAATTTTAGGATAAAGATTAATTTTATTTTTAGAATCATATTATAAGATCAAATATTTTTTATTTTTTTGGATTTTGAGGTGATTAATGATATTTCAGAAGACATTTTATTAGTTATATATATATATATATAATATTTACGTCTAACTTAAAGGATTATTTTGGAATAATTATATAAATTTTTTGAATATGTAAGCTAAATGTTATGATATAACCTTGAAGGTTAAAATTTTCTTTAATCTTGATGTTATTGAGGATATAAGGTTATTTATTTATGGAATTATATATATTAAACCTTTGGTTTTATTATTGAATTTTAAATATTAATGTATTGTTTATTCATATTAATTTTTATTCATTTTGGGTATTATCTTACATTGTTCTAACCATTTTGGTTGTAGTAAATATATGATAAATAGCTTGTTATTATTTTTTAGATTATGTGATCTATTAGAAGTTTATTTTAGTGCACCATGCAAAACAAATTCATCTAGAATACTCATAATTTAGAGAGAAAGATGAGAATGTAGTCTAAATTCACAAAATTATTAAATTTTACTTGTCAATTAAGTATATTTCATTATGTTCCTAGTATATATGGTAATGTAATTCCTCAACTTTAGGAAAAGGATCTTGAAATAAAAATGTTGTCCTATTACAATTATTTATGATAAATTGATGGTCTTTTTCAAGACTTGATGATTTATGGTTTTATGTTCATTAATTTTCTCATGGCCATGTTCTCTATCATCCCCTATTAGTCCTTGGACATTATTTTTATCCTATATGTATATATTTTAACTTTTCAACAATGTTATCCCTATCTGGGAACCCAAATATATGATATTTTGGGTAACCATTATGATTACCACTTTCCCTTTTCAAAATAAGTTTTATTATCCTTATATAGGATGTGGGATTTTAAAAAAGGTTTAACATTTATTATATGAGATAAAATTATGAGGGAGAAATTTATTTAAGGGGTAAAATGTAACACCCCGTGATTTTATGATATATTTCTCATCAAATAATTTTAATTTCTTAGATAGCATGCAATACATGAAACCCCGAGTCTTAATAAACTATAATTTAGTATACCTTTATAACCTAGTTATTGAATTTTAATAATTAATAAGAATAACAACTTTTTAAAAAAATTATAAAAAATATAAATGAAGTATATTTTTATTAAATTCCTTATATTATTCAGAAATACATTTTTCCTCAAAAAACTAGTTTTTTTTAATAAATAATATAATTAATTTCTACTCATTTTATTTATTTAACATGAATATAAATTTATCCATTATGATTAAAGTTTCAATTGAATTTTAATCTTTTGAGGGGTTGAAATTTAAAAGATATCAAAGTGGTAAGGGATATATGTTACAGTCTCATTGTTTGTCGGGAATGTTTATGATTAAGTTCCCAATGATGAAATTTTATAATCTACCTCTCAAAAAACTCATGAATTTTCTTTTACTTTGTTTATTTTTCAAGATTATATATTTTTTAAATTCCTCTGATTAAGTATCCAAGAGACCAAAATAATATTTTTAAGTAAATTTGACTTTATTTCTCTCTTTGGTCAAAAACAATTTGGTCTATGTTCATGTTTTCCAAAAACGATTTCAAGAATTTTTTTACTATTCCCCTAGGATTTTTAAATTCAATTTACCTATGTTTTAATTTTTATGAAAAGTTCTAAAAGGAATCTTCTTATCATTTTACAAATGAGGTACTTTCGACTTTTTGTCAAAAATGTAAAATATTTATTTATTTTAATGCACACGATATGAATGGAATTTCCCACCATCATGACCACTCAATGCTTTGAATATTTATTTATATATTTCCAAAATAATTTTCAATGAAATTTTTTTCTTTAAATTTTGGGAAAGTTTTAGATTTTAATAACTAATTCAAAGTGAAAATAGTATTTTCCTCAAGAAATTTTACAGTGATCTTTTAGATGTATTTGAAACTATTAAAACACTCATTCATGTTATTATGATTATGATCCAATGATACCATCATTATTATTTATCTAGATGATTTATGATGAAGAAATATTGATCTTTGATATTCTTGATTCAATACAAATAATTATTAACTTATAAGATATTTTGAGATTGAATTTTATTAACAATTAAAAATATAATGAATGAATAATATGTCAAAGTGATAGGTGGAACCTAGTTATAGATATCCCCTTGATGCGTCCTTGGGTCTCATGAGACAAAATAGGTTGGCATGATGTATAGTATGAGGTTATATTATCATGTCATTATAGTTGGGTATTTAGTGTAGGTTGGCCCATATAATGATAATGTATTGTTTGATAGGCCTTCATGGAATGATTATGTATTGGTTGAGAGGCCTAGAAGAAATGATAATGTTTTTATTGAGAGTCCTTTATGGCAAGATTTATGATTTCTTGGTAACATGTCTTTGATTATGAAAGTACATAATTATGAATTTCCTTTATTAAGAATTCATTTTTCATTATCCATGTGTTTTATATGTTGATATTATCCATAGATTCTCATTGAAATAAAGCTATAAATTGAATGATATGTGTTTTGATTATCCAATCTACCATGTTAATTATTTATTATTTACTTATGATAGATTACGATATACGTAAGCCTTACTAAGCATCTATGTTCAAAATTTATTTGTTTTCCTTTCCTTAGGATATGAAGAAGGATATTATGAATGATATCGTGGAAGAAAGAATTTTTCTTATGATATGTTTTTATATTTCCAATGTAATATCGGAATAATGTATGTATCTATATTACCAACACTACTAAACTATTTGGTCCTTTGGGATGAAATCACCTGTATCTAGTAATAATGTAATAAAGTTACCATCGACTCTAGGATACTAGAGTCAAGGTCTTTCCAAGGGTCATTCCTAAATTCCACTAAAAATTTGGTATGAACTGTCAGTATATCGAATATCCAAAAGTACTTATAGACAAAAAACATATATCCCACTATCCCCCAATAGAATAGAATAGAAAACAAAAAAAATAGTCTATATTTTGCAACTTCCATAATAGATAAGTAGTAGAAAATAAATGAATAAAATAGGAAATAAATATAATAACACTTTAATTAGTATGTGTTGATCAATAACTAAAATAAAACTGAAAAGTAAACTAGCCTTTGACCTAACTCACTATTACCTACTTTTCAAGTCCTTGACCTCTAAAAACTTCTATAACTATAGATTATGTCCATCACTAATAAGAACTAGTGTCCTAATAGAAAATATAAAGATTTACTCATGTACATAAAAATCCACACTACGTACATGGATAAGGGTAATTCCAACTACCAAGTAGGAAATGTCCAATGCCTTGACAATAATAAATATTGTTGTAATCGAGTGGATGAATATACAATACATATATAAATTGTTAGTTCATTCCCATTAAATAAACCCACCTATAAACATAACATGAAAACACATCAAATATAAATGTTGGGTCATCAGGTGTCAAATGGACCACCTCATACCCTGGCCATA
This sequence comes from Viscum album, assembly GCA_963277665.1. Lineage (NCBI taxonomy): Eukaryota > Viridiplantae > Streptophyta > Magnoliopsida > Santalales > Viscaceae > Viscum > Viscum album. The sequence continues at coordinate 326,397,577 of OY728132.1, forward strand.
TCTACTTCAGCCAGTGCGAGATGTCTTTGTCCATAAGTAACCACTTAGGGGGACTAGGTCTTACCGAAAAACTAGTACCTGATTTTATACCTTCCTTTTCTAGTTTCAAAGTGAATCTAAGCATGTTATGGGGACTGTTCCATCCAAATACCCTCCCCATAACCAATCCAGTGGTCCCATACCCAATTGTCGATTCTTATGACCATGCCTTAGGCAATCTAAAACACACTCATAGACCACATGGAAGGGTCACATCCTCAATCCTGATTCCAAGGAACTCATCCAAAAGGAAATCTAAACTAGTTATCCATGTGAATTCGAGGTATTCTAAAACATACCTATATTCCACATTGAAGGGTCACATCCCCTTTCCCAATTCCAAAGTGTTGGATTGGTGTAGCCTGGTCCTTTTAGATGGTGTTGGTCCAAATGATATCATCCCATAATGGATACCATGCCACAACTCTCATGGGTGGTGAGCTTGTTGAGGGATGTAGGGGATAATTCCCCCCTTCTCTGGTGGTATGGGGGCCAAAGAACCAATTTTTGGGAACTGTAGAATCTCTAACCAAATGTATCATAAATAACCAATGACATCACAAAAACACGATGGTGGTGTAGAGTTACTATAGAATCTTGTGACAGGTCACTGTCTCTCCACAGACTTCTAGAAACTAGTCATTATAGCTCTAGAAACTTCTTTCCACTAACACTATAGCATCTTGGACTTGGGTGAAAACAACATTGTAGCAATATGGGCTTTAATCCACCGACCACTGTAGCAAAGTGAGAATATTGTATGTTTGGTGGCATAGTCCTTCATCTTCTTTATTATCTCATTCAACCTAGGGTTTCTATGTGTGTGATAATCTCAATAAAACCACCCAATATTTGTGCTCCTGAATTATAGTGAATTTTTATACCTCTCTGTGGATGTAGGGATCATTTCCCAAACCATTTAAATCATTGTTTCCATGTTCATCATATTCTTATTCTTTTGCTCTATCTTTTCTTCATCTGAAAACCTATATATCGTTGGGATTCTTTAAATTTTCACAAAAAAATTAGGTCATCCAAGTTAATACAAATGATTATCTAGTATGAAGGATGGATCCAAGGATCATGTATAATACATCTCATGTGTGTATGCACATCTCGGTGGGTGGTTTGTCCCACCCAAATCATCTCATGAAACTTATTAGGATGGGTTGTCCATCTACCTAAACTCATCCCCCATCAAAAATTATATCCTCTCAAGTTCATGACCTATCACCATATAATCCATAATATGATAATTCATCCAATTTAGGTCCTAAGGTGGAACCCTCAATTACTTATACTCTTATCTCACATAGACCCTCTCTGGGGTTAACAAAGCATGGGGGAACCCATTGGGCCCCCTGGGTCACATCACTTCACAGGCACCCTAAATGATTTTCTTAATCACGCTATCACCTCTCGATCCCAACTCATCCTTCTAAGTGTATCATATCCCAATGATCATCTAGGCCCTTCAAACCCATCACTACCCTCTAATGGGGTGTCACGTCTATAGAGATCAACATGCTACTTTAATACCAAAAGAAATTTTTAACAAGGATAAACACATAAAAAACATCATCATTCAATAAGTACAATCCATAATCAACCACAAATGGGCATAATAACAAGAAATCATACTTCATAAAAATAGGGTCTTTCCCTCATGAGGTCAAATGAACACAAACAAGTCAAGCTAAGCCCATGTGACTTACCTTTAAAAATCAAACCAACACCCTCTTCATAAACAATTTTAAATGGAATCACCTTCCATTTACCCACAAAAGGACCTCGGCTAAAATCCAACTCAATTGTTATTTAAAAACCCCAACTTTGTTTTGAAACCTCATTTCAAAAATGAATTTAACAAATCTTCATTTTTCCTTAAAAAAATCCTTTAAAATTTTTAAAAGGAAACCTCTTTTCTCTTTGAAAATAAACTCACTCCACAAAATAAACCATAAGGAGGGCCACCGACACTCGTTTAACTAAATATCCATCATTGAACTGTTTATCAAGCTATAAGGTCCATGTTGACAATTAGGCCAATGTGAGCTCATCCCAACCTTATTATGGAATTAAACAGATCATGAAATATTATGAAAAATATAATAATGATGATACACAAACATAAAATCACAAATCAAATAGCAGAATTAGTAATGTAATGGTTTCCCACCCTAAAACTTAGAGTTATTGTCCTTGAAACTAAGTATGGCCATCAACATCCAAGATTTCCCAAGTCCTGGGCATTTATCTCAAATAAAAAATTCATAATTAATTAATTATAACTATTTATAATTAATTATCCAATTCAATTTAATTAATTATTCAAATTATAATTAATTTTACAATTTAAAAATAAAAAATTCATAATGCCTAAAATCTTGCATGGTGACCTCAATGCAATGAAACAGTGACCCACATCACACGGATGGTCTACAACATGCTTTTGACATTACCCTAGGAAAAATCCCTAACACAAAATACTAATTCATTAAGAAATTTAATTTAATTAATCTAAAACCCCTAAATTAATCTTTTTCACAACATACCTCAAGAAAAATGATGATTGATGGATTTGTTACATCCTATTGGGACCTCCTCTACAAGACACATACAAAAACCCCAAGCAGAAGAATTATTTATACCATGGATCAATGTAAATCATTATAAAACCTAAATTGGGGAATTCCATATCAACAAAGAATGAAGGAAAAGAGGAATAAAGGGGAAAAGTGGAATGAATATTATTGGAATGGTTTAGACCAATCAATTTTGATAAAGTGGGACCAAACACTAGTATCCCAAACTTCACACTAGATCATAACTTTTTGTGTTCACCTCCACTGTGAGGTTGTTAGGGGTTGCAGGGGAAATGAACTCCTAATTCAGGGGTACAGTGGTTAAAGGTCCCCAGGCTGAATTTTGGAAACTATAGAAATACTAACTCACTATATTATTATTGACTGGAGACACTAACATGGGAACTATATCAATGTGGAATATGATATGAATTTTAGTAGAGCTGACTAAGAAACATTAACAGGGCACTGTAGTATATCAGGCATTAGAGATAGTGGTATTGTAGCTCTTCCAACTTCTGTCCACTGATAGTATAGTTGCTTAGAATTGGGTGGATTTAGTACTGTAGTAGTGTGTACTTGGGTGGTTACATCACTATATCATAGTAGACTTATTTTGAAGTTAGTGGAATAGTGAATCACCTTATTTATTATCTCATTCAGGGTAGAGTTTCTATGTGTAAAACTATGATATATCCCTATAATATTTCTTTGAAAATTAGTTATTTTTTCCCTCTCCATAGATGTAGGTATTTTTCCTAAACCATGTAAATCATTATGTCCATTTATTTTCTTCTCATTCTTTTTTCCCTTTTACTATTCTTTTCTTCATCTACAAACAATTTTTTCAGTATGACTGCTGATATTTATACAACAAACATACCTTAAATCCCTAAAATAAACACACAAGAACACCCAAAATAAAGGGGTTTGAAGGGGAAGGAGAGGGGGAGGTAAACTTGGCATGTTCATTTGAGATGGAGTGTAAAATGGGGTGTTTTTTGTTAAAATGTTAAAGGTATAATTGTTATATGAAACTTTTAATGATCCACATAGTTTGGCCACATGCTTTACCAAACTATGTGTTAGGAACTATCCAAGAAAACATAACTCAAATGGTTAGGGCACATGGTTTAAAAAACTATTCACCAACCATTTGAACAGAAACTATATCAATTTACAACATTTCTCATTGCTTTTCTACAATTTTGTGTCAAACCCCTAGTCCAACCCATCTCACATAGTTTCCTCTGAGATCCACATGGGTTTTCCTTGACCATGCATTATCAATGTTTTCTAATCATGTTCTAAACAAAATGAACTTTAAATATTTCTATTTAAGGATAATCGCATGGTTTTCTCTAAACCATGTGACCCAAACTATGCACTATGGGCAAGAACCTACAAAATCTTACAGAATTCAATCCAAATCTCCCAAGACTTTCCAAAACACTTTATATGCCTCCCAATACTAAATATATATCAAGAAAATATCTTTAAAACACTCCTACTTGGAAATTATTGATCCAAATCCCAATTAAAAAAATAACCCCTACTTCAAGATTCTCAAAATTCAAATTTCTAATGTAATTGATAACTCATGAAGGAAGGCTTTTATAGATCTCAAATTACAACACCATCACCCCCACATTGGTCTCCCCCATTTCTTATCCTTGGTATCCTATATCATCATCACTCCCATCATCCATTACTTTGAATAGGGGGTTGGGGTCCCTTGGTCAGAGCATGGGTGAGGTCTCTGAGTGTGGTTGTCAGCATAGATCTAGTGTGGGGTGGTGAGTGTGAATCATGAGAGGGAGTCAATCAGTCAGATCAACAATGGTGTGTTTTCCATGTGTGGTGTTTAGATAGGGTATTTGTGGGGAGGATAAGGATGATAAGGATATTTATGCTAAAAAAATTTATTTCCTTTTCCATTGGATTTATTCCACCAGATTTTGTAATGAAACATAATTCCATTATATAATGAAATTTTTAATTTCATTGACCCATGTATATCCTACTAAACAAAATAAAATCTATATACCCTTTAATTTTTCATAAGGTTCCCTTATACCAAATGAGACCTAAATTTTTTCAAACTAACCCTTAATTTGATTAATTATTTCTAAGTAACATGAACTAAATAGATTACTGACATCATTTTTTTATTACAATTTCAATATATTTGATATCTTGTAATTGGGTTTGACTGCATTTTCAACTTCCAACATTTAATGATATTAAAAGAAATTTTTTAATTAATCATTGATGAAATTTTCGATAAAATAATTTCTCTTATTACGTACAATGTATTATTATTAGCATTAAATGAATTTCTTTTTCTTTAAATTTTTTCAAGTATTCATGAATGTATTACATTAAGACTCTCTCCATCTATTTTTCTTTATAATACTGATAAATTAAAGTGGATTAAGCATATTTATAGTATTTTTTATTTTAGGTTTATAGGAATTTACTATTATTTATTTCCATAATTTGGATGCAAAAAATTCCTTATATGAGGGAAAGTAGAGGTTTTAATAAAAACCTTATTTCTTAGCCAAAATTTCCTATATGAAACCAAATAAGGGATAAAGGTGGTTAATAAGTTATTTTATAATATTTGTTCCTTTTTTTAACTTCTTTTTATTGTTAATCATCATTTCACCATCATTTTCTTTCTAAAAATTGATACTTTTCTAGAAAATATTTAGCTATCTAGTTTAGATATATTGATTAAAAATTTTATATTAACTAACATGGAAGGAAAATGCATAAAAAATAGATTCAGTAGCATGGTCTATTTAAGGAAATTACTGATGGAACAAATGTAGCTATTTTAATCTAATAAGCATTTATATTTACACAAGTGAAATAAAAGGTCGTGTTTTGTTTTATAAAATGTTTCTTGTTTATATTTTCTAAAAAATAATTAAAACATGTTTGAAAATATTTTAGATAGTAGGAGATTGAATTTTTATTTTCCAGGAAACATTGAAACAATTTTTTATTTCTTCCAAAAATCTACCATTTTCATTATCATTATTAAAAATATTTATTTTTCATTTAATTAATCCAATACATTTTATAATTAATTCTTATAAATTAAAACTATTTTTTCCTAAAAAAATGTATCATGAGGATCATGATGATGTTTAGTGGTGTCCAAATTTTGTATCTCCTTACTAACCTAAATAAGTCCCAAAAAATTGTTTAGGAACATTACAACCTCTTATCATTTTCATTGAATCTGAGTTCAGGGTGACCCTACTTAGAATATAAATAATAAGAAATTATTAGAGAATTGGATAAAGTTTTGTGCACTTTATTCTACTCCTTCGGGTTCAAATGATGATTTGTAATATTTTATTGTTTGAAACCTTGTTCAAAATGGTTAAATGTAAATTTTCCTTCAATCGGGTATTTTTTATCTTTTCTTTAACTTTGTTAATTAATTTATTATTGATTGGTTCAAAGGAATCCACCAAATTTCCAATTTATAGTTTAGTTTTTCCATCTTGTCAATTTTATGTTTAATTTTTTTTATTAAAAGTTTTTCAATTTGGTTTACATTTCACAGCACTCATTTGAACGTTGTTTATAGCTCTTGTGATAAAAAATAATTTTTGTTTGATCAATTAATGAAAAATCACATTCTTGGTCTTTATTAATAGTTAATCGAAGTGTATTTTTTTAAAGATCAACATATACTTTGTTGGAGGTAGAAAAATTTTAACATATAATGTTTTGTTTTTTAAGTATTGATTACATTTATTGACCTTTTAAATTATCCATAAAACCATACATCATATTGAGAATATGGTTAAAAGATCAAAAAATTATTCGTGAGAATTTTTTAAGGTTTCCTTTAATTTTTCATCATTTGAATATAAGAATAATTGAATCAAATATTATAAACTAGATGGTATTGTTCCTAGTATATTTATTATTTGGTATGATTGTTTAGGTGATCCATGATCAATTATGATAAGTAATATTATTACATGAACCCATGAACATTGTATGTTTGATAAAAGGTTTCTAAAAACAAACTAATGATAATAAAATCATCACTATTGAAATTATACACCATTTCCTATGCTTTTGGAAAACTTTTATAGTGATAAATGTGTTATAATGGATTCATCATGTGGATCATGTATGTATTTTATGATCTTAATTAATTATAAATCAATGTGGTATCACATATGTTTATTATTAACCCATAACTTGGTGTTTTTTGAGTATATTTTTCATTCTAATAATCATATTAGGTGTGAAATTATTAGAGTACTTAATTGATCATATTCAATTTGATAATATGGGTTAATATTACTCATTTGATTTTATCAATTGTGATATTTCAATTGTAATATTTATTTAATATCAAGTTTCTTACGTTTACGCTTATAAATCATTTAAAACCAAAATGAATATTTTTATAACAGGTACATTTGGGGAGATATTTTTTTCATTTTTATTTAATCATGTATTATTGTTATTGTTACTTATTTTGTTTATAACATTGATAAGAGGGATTTTTAATGAATCCTTAACCAATAATTTTTTATTTTTCTAAGAATACAGTATAGTACACACCCATGGTTCGATCTATCAAGGAGGTGAGTCACACAATACTAATTCTCTATTTTCGTTATTTATGATAAAATATATTACTAAATATATTGCTAATAAATTTTATGAGGTTAAATTTGAATGATATAAATATATAAAAAATAAAAATAACATAAAAACAAGACAAAAATAATTTAGTGAAGAGAATGAAGTAGATATTCTTAAGAGTTCACTACAATGCTATTATAGTTATTTTAAAAATATTAATTCTCAGTATTCTACTCAATGCAGAGATCAACCCTATCACTCAACACCCTTCCATTTAAAAATTTGTTACCCCACATCAACCCTCTTCATGTGGGATAATATCCCCCACATCGTCACTATAATTTTTCTACACCATACGAAACATTATGATGATGAATGAGAGGGATATTGATGATCAAGAAGAATAACACAATAGTATAGAAAGAAACTTCTTTATTCAATTGATTTAACTAAAATTTAAATTATCATAATATAATAAATAGAAAAAAAATTATGTGAAATGAAATCAAAACATCACTGGTACCCCTCTAGAACAATAATGAGGTCAGTTATCTATTTCCATGGAGTTGAGATGGGCCATAGTGGGGGAAACACAAAATAGAAAGAAAAAAAGAGAAGAGGAATAGAGGGAAAAAACTAGAATAATATATATTTAAAATATAAAATGCTATAATAGAAACATAACCCCAGCTTAGCTCCTCAAAATGGATAACTAATTGGATAAGAATTTTGAAATGTGGTGGAAGTATAAAGTTATAGGCATGAGAGGCGAGAAGTTGTGGATCTAAATTCATCCTTCAAAAATCCCTTCATTTTTGCCAAATTAATGGCTTAATATTAGAAATTATCCTTCTTTGAAGTTGTTCTAAAATATTTCATCCATTTAGACACAAAAGTTTTTGCTTATTTAGACACATGTAGGGAAATTTATCATTAAATTAATAATAAATTTATTTTTTAGCCTGACAGACTCATCATATTACCTTCTTCTATTTTATAATGATTTTATGTCCATGAAAATGGATGTATCATGAAGAACCATAGTTAATTAATTTGTTCCTTAGTATCTTATAGATCCAAATTTATAATTTTAGCTCAATTGGGCCATCTGTTTGTGAGATATGAGTCAATAAATAAAATCCTCCAAAATTGTGCATATATTTCAAGGCCTGAATTGAATGATTCTTGCGAGTCATATTTAATTGTATCCAACTCATAGTCTAGTTGAATTAAATGTATCACATAATATCTGAAACCCTACAAAAAAATTAATTTATCACTTTATATTATTATATAAAATGTTGTGGATGAAATATTAATATGATATAAAAATGATCAAAATTCTAAAATGGATCCATTTTCACAAAAAAAATCCAAAATATTACTAAACCCTAAAAATGTAAAAACATCCCTTAAAATACCAAATTTATGAATTAAAACTTTTAATTACAAAATAAAACATTTCAAAATGTGATCTTTATTAAACATCTTAAGATTCTAGGTTGCGTGTATGCATGCATACATGATTTTTATATGTATTTCTCCCCCTTCGTGAATTGTAGTTGTTCTATTATATGTAAGTATATGTGATATAGTGTGTGTGTGTGTGTGATGGTGTTGGGGTTATATTTAGTATATTATTCATTATTTTCCATTAAATTTAAAAATAAGGTGTTGATGGGATATGGACCACCCCCTCTAAACAATGGATTATAGTCATTGCTCTAGCTCCCCCTCTCTCTCCCTCCCTCCCTCCCTCTATGTATGTGTGTGTATCCCTCATTCTCTATCTATCTCACTAAAACACACACACACATATATTTTTCAATATTATCTCTTTAAGGAATACCTTTCATGGAGTTAGATCGATGATCCATTTGTGACGTTGTGATCATGATGACTAGACAAAGATAAGACATAACATATTTCAAATATTTTACAATGTTTAATGTGCTACATGAATGAATTCATCTCAATGTGCACTCTTTGACATAGAAGTTTAGATTAACATAGAGGTAGGTGACCTTGATCTTTACTATTATGATTCATATAGTACTAGGAAGTGTCAGTATATGTGTTGTGTAGGGACTGGGTGCAATCAGCCCAATGGGGAAGACAATTCTTTCAGAGATGAGAGAAAATTTAGAAATCAATTAAATAAAAAAATATGACCTTATATACATGGAAAAAAATTAACATGATATCTTGTTAATTTTTCATAATTGATAATGAATATGAAATGAATAAAAGTAGGTGTTTGAGTGTTTTTTTTTGGAATTTACATGGAAGGACCAATATTATACCATAATAAATATTCATGTTATACTGAAATAATTAATTAGGGGTTATGGGTCAAATAAAATGAGATGAAAAAATGGTCTATTTTTATTATTTTAATGATTGTTTTTAATATGTTTATGTGATTTAAAATATCAGGATTAATATTCTATCAAATATGTTAGGTGTTGATATATTAAATATATATTTTGGATACATAAAATATGTGGTTAATATAAATGTTCATTTGATCATTAACGAGTGATTTTTATAACATTTCTATTTTTACACATGAAATGGATGAGTTGTTATTGCACTTAATGATTATTGGTATTGAAATGATGCTTGTTTTTGTTGTATGATTTTTTATATCTCTTTATGGATGCATTGAATTGATATTATATTCTTTGTGTTGTGGTTTGATATAGTCATTCCATGATTTTTTTATGTTATGCGTGAAGTTAAATATCTAGATACATGAGAAAAATTTAAAATAAATTTACATGTAATATTTTTCATGTATCATTGGTGTTGATGATTTATGAATTCCTGGATTGGTTTATATTTTTTTATTAATATTGTTGTTTTATATTTATTCTCATATTGGACCGATAAAGTAAATGAGAAGTCGAATAGTAATAGCAACTCAATGAATTTTTGTTGACTCAACACTTTCATTGATTTTTTGAATATTGAAAATGACTTTCTATAATATGTGTGACATTAATGTTTGATACAAGGTGTCTAACATGACATTGAATTTAATATGGGGTGTTTATTATGGAATTAATATTTTATAAGGGGTGTCTGGAATGACATCAACATTTTATATAGTTTTCTATGTGACACAAATATTTTACAAGGGGTGTTTGACATGACATTGACATTTTATATGGGGTATTTTACATGATATACATATTTTATAAAAGGTTTATCAATACTTAATAAAAATTGTTTTGTTATTTCAATTATGAGATTGAAAATTTATACAAAGAGACTACCAATGGGAAAAATGTTATAAACAATATTATTATCCTGATTATTACTTGGAGAAGGTAGGACCCTCTTGATGGAGTGAGAGAGATTATTTAGTGACTACATTGGTGCTATATTTTCTAAATGATTCTTTATTAACATGTTATGTTAGGTTTTTAGAGGTATATTGATACACACATTCAATTTTCACCCATTAAACTAAAAAATTTTATACAATTACTCCTTAATAGAGGTTTGCAGTCAAGAAGTTTCTCCTCACAAGGAATTTTATATTCAAAAATTTAATGTGAACCATAAGGAACATTCAATCATTATTATAATGAAGGTTTAAAAAATTAATCATGTATGGTCAGTAAATGTGTTGATGTTTAGTGGATACAATGAATAGTTCTAGTATCTACTTTTCTTTCATTTAAATTTTTGTGTACATTTAAAATGATACATAGTAAAAAATTATATAACATACATGAATTGAATTTATATATCCCCCTAAAGAAAAATTTGTAAAGTGTTTTATATTTGATCTATATATCATAATAACAACCATTATAATGTTTATATAGAGTTTTATGTGAACCCTAAAAAAATAGGAATAATTTTTATAACAATATTTATTTCCTTTCTAAAAATAAATAAGATAACGTTTTATATTTGTGTTATATGTATTCCCTAATAATAAATGAATAAAAATATACACAATAATATGGTTTATGGTTAATGATCATTTTGAGAAATGAAGATGTAGAGGAGGATTTATTTCAGTGCATGCATTTATTTTCATTGGAAAAAGAATAAAAACATGAATACGTACCAAATAATATTCAAATGAGATTGAAGATTACTAGGGAAACATAAGTAAAGAGGATATAAATGGAGTATCTAGCTCAATGATAAGAATAAAATGAATTTTCCATAGGTCTTAAAAAATTTTACACGCAAAGGGATGAAGATTCCTAAAAATATCACCCAGTCCAATGATTTAGTGACAAAGATCTCTCTAGGGTTGTAGATTATGGATTCTATCAAAGAATGTAGAATGCTTTCATGTAAAGTTTTTTAAAAGAAAATTTAATTTAATATATCTAGAAGATATTTATTTTATCTGAGTTTGGTTAAAGATTCAACGAGATATTTCAATGGATTCTAACTTTCATATGATCTTTTCTGTCCACCCATGGACATAACACATGTTTTCCCTAATATTTCTTCTATTATAAATAGTAGTCAAGGAACAAATATGTTTATTAAAAAACTCTTTTCCTAGATAATTATGGAGAAATTTGAGGTCTATAATAACTAATTTGATATCGTTTTTTAGGATCATAAAGTTGGATGGTTGACTATGGTTGAGGTAGAACATATTATATTAATCTTGAAAAAAAACTATTTTTTCATCTATTTATCTATCATATTTTATTGCTCCACTAGGATTAGTTCAGCCACACGTAGAGGGGGTGAATCAGTTTTGGTACATTTTCACCAATTAAATTTTTTTACTCTCTTTACATCTATATATAATTGGTGAATAAATCTCTTACTATTTTCTCACCTTTGGTTTTCATGAAAATAACATAAGTGGGAAAGAAAAAAAAGGCACATAGTAATTTGATAATGGGGTTCCCCTATAATGTAGATGACTACATCCCCAATGTATGGTGGTTGTTATCCCACTCACACACAACTTATCTTTTATTATCAATATAAATCTTAGGCAAGGTTATATCCTTGAACCTATTATCCTGACATCAATCGGATGAAATTTCAACACACCAAAAAGAAAAGAAAGCACCAACATTTTGTCTTTAGACTCTAGAACCAACTGACTCTTCTTTTTATAATTATAAATTTTACTGGCTCCTCTTTTATGTATGGTCAATAATGTAGGATCGTGTCTCTCATGGAAAATGTGAATCCAATATCCTTTCTCAAAAATAAAAATATCATATAGATTCCTCTTATATAAAACTATCTTCAATCAACTATCAAAATATCTCCTTTAATCCTTATGATATAGAGATATCATAGTTTGGTCTTCTTATCTTTATATTCTTCATCTGATAAGATAATCAACAGATTACATTCATGATGGTCTCCCCCCTCCCCTCCTACCCTCTCTTATTTTTCTTCTTAAATGCACAAGGATGTTCCTATCACAATAGCATTGGATATGTATCTTTTATTTGATACACATGGTCTTCTTGATAATCACAACATCAATTTATAATCACATTTTTATTCTCCTTCTCTTCACATTTATATTATTTTAATATCACATGGATAATAGTTTTCATATTTTAGAATATGAAAACCCGTCAATCATATAACTTCAATCCTCCACGATCCTTTATGCAACTTGAAAATTATATTTTGTAATATTAAATGTATTGAAAACTAGTTGTGATGAGCCCATGATTTCCTCTTTGATATTAAACCTTAAAAAATTCAAACAAAATCATAGAAAAATATTCAATAATATTAAATACTTATTTAAGTCAATATTCTATATTTGACTTCGCAACAAACTTTTTTATTTCTTCCTAATGATCTCCCGTAATTATCTTGGTTTCTTTCCATGAAACTCTCAAAATATCCCCAAGCTTGTCCTTCCACATGTGCATGATTTCATGAACAAGTTATTATGGTGTGAGGGATATTATCCTAACACAATTACCTTCAACATATCCAAAAATTCATCTCTTCTTGAATCATGTATAGTCACTATCAGTATCACGACCCGTCCTCGGGGCCCGTGTTGTGACTACCCCAAGCCCGCCTTCCATAGGCCAGGGGCTGGAGACTAGCACCAAAGGCGTAAATCCCATTAAAAGTGAAGGCATTTCCTTTATATAAGTAAACAAACAAAACATAGTACGCAAGCTAAAGTAAACACTGAGTAAACTAAGTACAAAAGTAAGTGCTAGTAAGTAAATGGGCTGGTATACAAACCCATCTGAAAGTACAGTACAACTAAGAAAGAAAGTACAATAGCTGAAAAGTAAAGCAGTAACCACCAAGTCATCCTCCGGAATTCCCAACTGAAGGGTGGGTATAGATAGTCTCGTTGGATCCTCGGGTTCGGCCGTCTACTCTGAGTACGTCCCACCAAGTGTTCCACCTCCAGGTACCGTCCCACTTCACACGACTCCACCTCGATCAGTGTTATCTGTCGTCTGCATCCAACACAACGTAGTGCAGGTATAGCCCGTGAAAGGGTGAGTATACGATACTCAGTAGAGACCCCAAGACTCCTGAAGGTCTCTCAGAATCCACAAAGGAATAATCCACAAAGGAATAATACAAACATGAAGTATCAACCAACACTACTTAGGTATATGCCCATACAAATGCCTAAGTCATCAATTCCAGTTCGGCTCCAACTCTCGAGCCCAAGTACAACCTAGTCCACACAGGAAAGCACAACCCAGTCCACACAGGAAAGCAAGTCAATCACATCGATGATAATTATTGAAAGTCAAGACTCAGCTCACACAGGTATACTACTCACGAACAGTGGAGGAGATGATAGATGTAGCCTCTGAATCATCTCCCCTGCCGAACCCACGTAGGATCCCAGTATAGAAGTCATTGCTGCCGAACCCACGTAGGATCCTAGTACAGTAACCATCGTTGTCGAAACCACATAGGATCCAAGTACAGTAATCCTTGCTGCCGAACCCACGTAGGATCCAAGTATAGTCGTCCTCACTTTCAAACCCACGTAGGATCCAAGTATAGGCATCATCGTCGTCGTAGTCGCAGCCAGCTCTAGGGTTCCCTCACACAGTACGATCGATTCAGGGAGGGTCCACTCCATGAGCCAAGAGGGTCGATACATAAACTATCACAAATTCTAGAGTTTATGTATCCTGAAGTTCCGTCTCATCAAAAGGAAATCAACGCAACAGACGGAGCGTCAATCGGACGCCCGGTATGAGAGATATAGGCTTTTCCGTCCCAGGGGCCCTATTAGAAATATGCTCATTTCTAACCCGTTCGATATCCAAAATCATATTAAACTCACTTACAGTATCACAAAAGGATCGTCTCATCGAAATAGTCCTAGTGCCGTAGACGGTACGTCGATCGGACGCGTGGTCTTTAAGTTAACCTCGTTTAAGTGATGAAAGGGCCCGGCCCATTTAGCCAAGTGGGTCGAAGGGTCGGGTTGACCCAGTCTGATGGGTCCGACCCAGTAGGGGTTTCGGACCGGTCCGAAGGGAATACTCAAGTCGGCTCGAAGGGACGCGGACTGGCCTGAAGTGGCATGGCCCAGCCCAGATCGGCCCGGCCTGGCGCGGCCCGGCGGGGTGCGCGGCCCGGCTGGGCGCACGGCCCGGCTGGCTCGGCCGAAGCCGAGCACATTCCAAGGGGGGGAGTGCCCCCCCCCTGTTTTTCCGCACCGGTGGCGCCAGGCAGTGCCATCCTTCCCCAAAACTGACCGGCTAGACTGGCCAGTCTTCTGTGCACACGGACAGCATGGGCATACTGTCGGTCCTCCAGCGCAGCGCCCACCTGGCGCCGCGGTCCAGCACCGCCTGGCCGGCCGACGAGTTGGCCAGTCCTCTAATGCGGCGCCCTCCTGGCACCCTGGCTCCACTTCACCCGGCCGGCCGATGGGCCGGACAGTTCTTCCGCCGAAGCGGCCCGCATTGAGGGATGCGGTTCATTCCACACAACCGGCGTGATGGCTCCGGTTCGCTTTGTCACAATCCCAGCATGGCACGACGGCGCCGTGTTTTTCCTCTGCCTCCAGTTGCCAATTTCAAAGGAATAAAGTTCCAGCGGAGGGTTGTCAGGTCGTGTTCGTTTGGACCGCTCCCTCCGCGTTATACGGTATCACATGGCCAACAATGCACAAGGTTCACGAAACACAATGAACAATTTTATTCTCAATAAAATTGAATCAACACACCCTACCTCAACAAAAGATGACGAGCGTTGGCATCGCGGGGTGAGGTTTCATAGACATCGACGAAGAGCGTCTGAGGAGGAAGTGGCATCTCCCCTTTTTGTCACGGAGAGAAGATTGAAAGGCATGACGTCCTTGTCGAGTTCTCGCATCGGTGTCTCCTCCCTTGTCGCGGAGGAAGAAGAGAATGGAGAAAGTGAGGTCGCTGAGTCGATGTTCTTCATCGAAGAGTTGACGTTCTTCGTTGAGGATGAAGTTCTTCAAAAAAAAACTAGAGCTCTCTCCCCAAAATCTCCACACAACATGCCAACCCCCAAAAATAAAATAAGGCTTCCCTTATTTTATTAAATCATGTCATTCATTCAAATTTACTAAATTCAAGCACTTAATTAATTAATGAAGAGTTTCAATTAATTAATTAATGTGTGTGTTGGCATGCAATAAAGAGGGAGAGAGGGAGAGTTACTTAATTAAAGAGAGTTAAAAAGTTTTAAAGGGGGATTTTATGAGAGTTATGGAAATGTGAAGGGTTGGCGCTCATGTGGACCCCACCTCACATTTATCCTCACATGGGTAGTTAGGATGTTAGTGGGTCCCACCCTAACTTCCCCATGTAGGTTATAACCACTTAAGATATAAAAATAAAATTGTTCCACAATTTTATTCACCTCTCAATTAATCCACAAATATTAACTTCTTCTCCCGTGCAAACGCAATTACGGTAAAGGTCCTCTTAAGCAATTACTAGCGTTTCTAGTTCATCAGTGCCCTCGGATTTCAATTCCGAGCACCGGTTCAAAATATAGAAAAACCCGCTTGTTCGTTCACTGAACGTACCCGAGCTAAATTTCAAAATTTGATTCCGAGCACACCGGGCCTCGGAATCAAGTGTCGTCGAAGCCAAAGACTCGTAAAATTCCAAAGTATTTAAGAAAAAAATTTCCTTGAAATTTTTGGGTCTTTACAATCAGAACCCTAAAATTTAAATCACTAAATAAAAGCTCAGTATCATCTGAATTATCTTTTTATGAACACAGCTTTGGAAAATTTAAATTTATTTAAAATAGATAACCCTTGAATATCACCTTAATATGTATAGTAACTCTTAATTATGCTCCATACACCCTTACATATTCCTTTATAAGTATCCTTGTGTATTATTCATAACTCTACTATCACCCTTACTTATGAGTAGATAACTCTTACGAAATAGATGTTGACCTTTACATATGCTCTAGAAACTCTTATGCATGCACTAGAAATTTAGATTCACTCTTACATATCAAAGTATAAATTTGGTACCTTTTAAAATCTCACTATCTCCTGAGTAACTTTATGTATTTGCTTTAAAAATGATAATTTTTATATATTGAGAAACATATCTCCACATATAACTTTATGACTCAATAATTTTATGATCTCCATTCTTCAAGGTCATTACAACCCTTACGTATGAGTTGAGTCCTTTATGCGTCAAAATTTATGCATGTACTGGAGAACCATTACATATCAAACCTTACGTATTCAAATTTTTTCTATTTTTCAAGAATTTTGGAACATAGAAAGAATATTACACATCCTTCAACATTTCAATGTAGCTCTTACGTATGAAGAAGTTTTCTAAATTTTCAATAACCTAAAACTCCAAAAAAAATTATCCTTCTCTAAACTACTTCAAAAAAGATGAATAATTTAAAATTATTTTCGAATATATTCATATATTCTTAATTAATCACTATAATAATTCCAATGATTTTAAATCATATGAAAACTCCTTAGAGTATTTAAATATATCTTCCACTGCATCAACTAACTTTAAAACTTATTTAACATCATCTAAGTATATTTTTCTTGTAAAATAATTGTACCCCATATGATGATAATTAGGATGGAACATCAAAAAAAATACTAAGAAACTTTTATTATTCTTTTAACTACAACCAGATTCTCAAATTTCTCATGGAGATATAATAACCATCAATAACTATACTCATTGTAACTCTTCTTAGTTCCATAACTTCTTCAAATATGGTAACAATGATCCTTCTCATTGTCCTTTAATAAATTTACTCATCATCCACAAACTTTTCCAATCTTTGGTAGACAATTAGTTTCCATGAAATATTGGTAGAAACTGAATCTTATTATTTCCCCCTTATTATAAATATATCATTATCATGAATATAAATCTAAGGTAACTTCAAACCACAAGTTTCAAGGT
The DNA here is from genome assembly GCA_963277665.1 of Viscum album. NCBI lineage: Eukaryota > Viridiplantae > Streptophyta > Magnoliopsida > Santalales > Viscaceae > Viscum > Viscum album. The sequence continues at coordinate 326,415,230 of OY728132.1, forward strand.
GTTCTCTAAACTACTAAACACCAACACATATTTACACCTTTGATTGAGAACTTCAAATTTCTTATCATCAATATGATCGGGTACTCCAAAGTCCTTCCATGGTATCTTTTATTAACACATATTGACAAAATTATTATTTAATATATACTTATCGGCAACAAATAAAACTCAACACCAAGGGAGTTCAACAATCCACCCTTTTTATTTTTTTCAATATACCTATAAAAAATGTGTTTCGGTATGTTTTATTATATTTTATTCTCTCCCACTACCTTATTGATAATAAATAAAAAATAATAATGAGATAGGTTTGGTATCAATTCACTTAAATCTATATTCCAAAAATTATTTGAATTTTAAGTATATGCAATCTATGCTTGGTTTAGAAAATAATAGTGGATAATTTAAACAAAAAAGGTGTCTATAACAAAACTACAATATGATACCAACTTAGAATTATTTTATTAGGGGATACTAAAATGAATTTTTTGGCTGGAATTAATTGTTTAATATACTCTCATAATATTTTCAACCTAAATTTCTACACTCATATCAACAATATATTATAAAAATTAAAAAAACTAGTAGGTTTGGCTTTAGAAACTAGCACTTGAATTTATCAATTTATTATTATCTATCATTCCATTTATCAATCCATCTTGTCCCTATTAATATCATAATATATTCTTGAAAACAAAGGATGATAGAATATGAAATCATAATTTTTCAATGAAAATTTCAAAGATATTTTTCTATAATTCTATATTCACATGATATGATAATTTCGGAAGCTTCTCAAATACTCCCCCTCAAGGGATACACTTCAACTTCACTTTGTCGTGGTTATTCTATTTATCAATGATAAGCTTAAATATATTAAATTTTAATATCACTAAAAGATTGTTCTTCTATCAAGTATATAATATTTATACCATATTGCTCAATTTTTTCATTTCCCACGTTAATCATGCATCACATTAAATTTCTTGCATAGAAAGAACAAACACACTATATATGGGAATATGATGGAACACCTTTTCTCCATAGTAAGAGTAGAAAGCTTTACAGTTTCTTCTCAACTAATATATTCCATTATTTCTATATCTATTTTTTGAATAATTGTTCATTCTTGTTCCCTTAGTCTTCCATGTAGGAATCTTGGGAATAATTAGTTTCTTACTTTCTTTAATAACCTCCTTAAGTGGAATTTTATCCTTTATATCCACCACCAATGAACATGAATTTATTGGTACTAGATTCATATTATTAATCATATTCACTTGGATTGGAAAAATGATCAAACGATATTTATAATTATTTATATCCTGATTACACATTCCACACACCTCTTTAAGAATTATTAGTTCATACCTTTTAGACAACCACTTATGAGATTAGAGTTCTTCATCATCTAGTGTTTCCTGCTTCACTAGAACTTGCATGCACTTGTGTTTTTTTCATTTTTCTTTCCATTTACAATTGAGTTGTCCAAATTTTTATATTCTATCTAATATAATATTTTATTTTTATGACAAACTACTTTTATAGTTTTAGTGGGAACCCTCACAAAAAGAACGAGTTATACTAGAAATTAAACTGCATAGGTTATCATTATACCATTCAATTTTTTTAAAATTGTTAGATTATTGATCCTAATGAAATATATATTTAATGAAAATCACCCTATTTTATGGATCCAATTTAATAAGGTTCACAAAGAAATAATTCATATTCTCTTAGGTATTGACAAATATTACAAACTAAACTTCTTTTAATTAAATCCTCGGGAAAAAATATGATGTTGTTTTTCAATCCATTTTATTTGTTCGTTATTAGTGTTTAACTTATATCATTGTGTCATAAATTTTCTAAATATACTTTAGTGAATCATTAATAGTCAAAGACTCTATAACTTCCTTGGAATGTAGAAGAAAATCAAGATTAAATTTTGTCTCACTTATGACATTTCTTATGAGCTCCAACTCAATGCCCATGATGCTTCCATCATCCTATGTGGTTTGGTCCTTGTTTAACAACCCATCTGTATCCTCGTGGGAGTATATTTGGTTATCATCATGACTGAACTGGTCTTCTTCATCCCATTTTTTAACTGTAAAATCTTTTGATTTGGCACACCATCATCCATAAGCCCCTTATTTTGGAAAGAGTGTGCCTATTTTTCCTTAGTTGTGAGTTCTTGACATTTTTAACTAGTAATAACCTTATGATACTCTAATTCGGTGAACTTTCTTTTAGGTCCAATATTTATAGAGGCTGATACTTTCTCTATTGATCTTGTTACCATTGGTTTTTCTAAAAATGAGTATTCCTTATGCCCTCTAGTCTTCTTTCTACCTTCCACTGAGTGATCACCCATAACTAATCTCCATTTCCACAATTTTTATTTTTCTATTTTATACTTCTAGGCTATCTTGGAGTCCTCTTCATAGAAATATGATTCCAGTGATAGAGTAATTGCATTTAAAACATCCTCATTAGAGGTTTCTGTTCTCGTTTATTGGGACATATTCCTTTTTATTCCAATAATAGGACTTCAATTTGAAAAAAATGTCCTTCCTATGTTTTACATTCTTCTATTACCCAGATAAACCATTATCTATGGGGTTATTATTCATATTCTCAAACTAGTTATGCATTATTAGATATGGGGATTATTACTTGATGTTTGTAATGCACAAAGTAACACCACCACCTATTGACTAAGATATAGAGATTGATGAATCTCTAGACCCAACCTACTTAGATAGACCATAGAGGGTCTATTACATTGATCCTTCCTTTTTTCCTTTTATAGTATATTATATGGGGTTGTAACATACCTATTAAAATAATTTTCCTAGTTGTGCTACCAATTCTCATTTCTCCATCATGTGTGTGAATAACTGAAACCCCATCCTTCGGGTGTGGGATCTCAAGAACTCTTTCCCCTATTGATTCCCCTGTATTAGATTCTCTATAACTAATTTGAGATTGATATCTCAGTGTATCATGAGGAGTAGACAATTCATTTTTGGTATACAAGTAAACCCTATAGCCATCAATGTTGAAACCATTCGCCTAAATAAAATCACCAACAACACTATGGATAGTATCATTCATTTTCGGATCTTAGTGACATTTTATTTTTGAGTGTCCCAATAATTTGTAGAAAGAGAAAAACTTGTTTGTAAACACAAATATCACAAGCTTTTACATCTAAATTCTTCTCCCACATAAATCTAAATAAGATTCACTGGAGGTATCAACACATCAACTTCAGCTCATGTGCAAGGGGAAACTAGATGATTGATCGAGCGAGTATTGTTGTATGATCATAGATAACAGCCAACAACATTACATAACATCTTGATTATCTCTAAATTTTGAAAAGGAATAGGAAATTATATGAATTTTACACATAAATTCATTTTGGGGGGTCATGTTTAATATAAAAATAATAAAACCAATATAACATAGAGTAATGAAATCCATTAAAGTATCATAAATTATTGGATGAAGAAAAAAATTAGATACTATTAAGATTTAAATCAAATTGGGAAATGGTGGGAATTTAGGAGTCTGACTATCAACCAGTCTTAAATACCCCAATAAGAAAAAACAAACCTATCAAAGGAATTGATCAAGGGTAAATGTCATCTAAAGTGAACCATGATGTATAAATTCATAAATGACGCTAATTTTGTGAACTCTGACTATGAAAGTGGAAGAATAAGGTATCCATCATGTCATGGAGTAACTTTGGTAATAATCATGATTTTAGAAAATGGTGGGAGAAATTTAGGGTTGTTGAAAAGTGTGAAATGAGAGTGAGAGAGCGATGGAGATGTGAAATGTACTTCCCTTTCTTTCAGGGGATAGATCGATGCTATGACCATTACCACCTAGGCTATAGATTACTTAAAACTCTCATGGACCATAAAAAAATGATCATATATTAATTAAGGACATGCTAATCTTTTTTAGTTCTTCTACATAATTTCTCATGAATCTTTATATAAAAACCCCTACTCTAGTATCCTGGATCCATTTTTTATTATATTACTTTGGTAGAAGATACAATAGATCACATCTGATGGTATCGAATAATTTAGCTTCCTTAAGAGACTATATATATACATGATTGTCATATTACATTGGAAACATTAAAACATAACATATAAACTTCTTGAAAACTTTATTATCCCCCTCTAAAATCATTCAAAGATTCTTTCTTGGTATCCCGGGGAAAGGGAAAAAATATAATGGGTGATATCATATGGTTAGTAAGGGAAAAATACAATGAAATTTATCATAGAATAACCAAGACATGAATAATGTGATATAGATAAATAATAGTCAAATGTGTCATATAACTAATATCATGAAATAGTGATATATAAATGGATAATATAATAATATAAATAATTACATGGATAATAATAACTAGTTTCATAGTGATAAAATGAATAATTTTAGATATCATAATCTTACTATCAATGCCTTATGCCAAGACATCATAGATAATTTGGTAAGGAATATTCCAAATAACCAAGATAGTTTGTATTATTAGACCTACCAATGAATCTTGGATCTATCTAATATTTAGCACCATCCTTAAATTATTAATTCCAATTAATTCATCATATAAAATAAATAAATAACAATAAAATACATAATCAATATGTCTTAGTAATCAATAAATAACTGTATTATAAAACTAGTATATAGAATGTCAATATTTTCCCTAGTAAATAATTGAAACAATATGATAATAATACATCTAGGGAAATAATGTGGATGGTGTCATTTAATCATAAGATACTTAAAGGATTTTTTCATAGATGAAAAACACATTTTAAAATCATTAGGTAGTTTCTTTAAAAACAATAATAAATATCATTTTCTTTTGGTAACATAAAAGAAACTAAAAAACACATAGAAATTAGAATAATATTTTCTTTTAAAACCATGGAAACTTTTAAATAAAAATTCATAATTACTAATGTTCATGATGGTGGGAAAATGTGGTCATGTAGAAAGCATTAAAAAAATTACCACTTTGGTAAAAAAGTCAAAAATGAACAATAGAGAAAGAGTTAAAAATATTTCTTATAAAGTTTTCAATATAACGTAAAATTTAACTAAAATTTACATAAATAAATTATTTAAGTATATAAATTAACATACTTTAATTAAAATAAATAATATGGATTTGGAGGAAAAATATTCCCAGCCAAGAAAGAAAAATATGGTAGTTTTTTATTATGACTATTATTTTGGTTGATTTGATTAGAAAAGTGAAGGAAAATGGAAATAACACTTTAAAAACATAAAAATAATCATATTATAAAACAAATATGGGGTTTAGTAGAGAAATAACATATACTTACTCTGATATAAATTGAAACAAAAATAATCCTGATAAAAAGTGAGATTGTAACATAAACACTTACCTTAGTCTTTCTCTTATTTGAACATTCTATAACCTCATGTATAATAAATTAAAATTTATTATACATCCATATTATAACAGTATTTATATTCATCTTACTATATACCATTAACTTATAATTCATCTTTACCTATTTATTAATAAGTATTTTTTAAATTCAGTATTTGGATGTTAACTGTTTCATTCTCCATGCATGTTTCATTTCAAAAGTTTTATTTCTTACACCATTTTCATAATTATTGAATCATAATCATTTCATAAATATCATATTTATTTTTTATACATAATTTTATAACCAACCATTTTTGGAGGTGGTGATGAATTAAATACATCGCTTTGTAGAGGTTGTGGTCTCCACATACACATAGGTGATGGTTTTATTTTTCAATGGATGGAAAGAAAATAAGGACAAAAATGATTTATATTTATATAATCATAATTTTATAATAAATTTAATATATATTCTTTGAATATATATTTATAACCATCCATATTAGGTAGTGATGAAAAGTGAAATATATTACTTTATAGAGGTGGTACTCCAAAAGTATGCATGTGTGACTCTTTCATTTTCCATTGGATGGATGAGAAGTAGATAATAATTATTTCATCAAAATAATAAGTTTTAAGTATATTAATGATACTAATTTCATAATATTATTATGGATCTAATATATTTATAGTATTTGGAAGAAGAAATAAACTTGAATGAACTCACTTAAGATAATTACCTCTTTTTTGAGTTTCCTTCTTGGGATTACACATTAAACCTTACTAAGTTAGTATTTTGGGGAGAAAAAACCTCTAAGAAATGGTAAAGGGTGTAGGAAGTTTATTTATATATATATTGGTTGAATATTGTTTTCCAAATCATGAAAATAATTGAGTATATGAGGATCCCTTTTATAAGTGAGTGTAGTGATGCAATTATAAATACTATTATATTTAAAATAATATAAAGTCATTTTCATGTAAAAGTGACAAAAATGATAAATGTTTTGAATATATGATAATTTAAGTTCTAAAACAACTCATTAAACGAAATTTAGATAAGTTTTAGTGATATTTGAAGAATTATCTCTTAGTTTAACCCCCTCTTTAACCATTTTAACCCTTACTGTGGTGATAAACTTTTACCATTATAACTATTCATTATGAGTAAGAATGAAATGAACCATTTTACATAATTTGAATATATTGATTCCAAATATGAAATAAATTTTACATGATTCAATTTATAATGGTTGTAATAATTAATTTTAATATAATTACACAAAATGTAACGAAAAAACCTTTTTTAAATGTCTTTTAAGAGTAAAAATTATTTTACACTGAAATCACGTATAGAATTGATTATCATGACATTTATTGTTTTATGAATAAAAAAAATAGAGTTATTTTACTTAAAAAACCAATCCATAACTAAATTTAACCTTGGAATTATTTAATTAAAGAAAAAGATAAAAATATTTATTTTATTAGAATAGAACATTACTTAGGTTTTAAAATGTCAAACATGGTTTTATAAATTCAAAAAAAAATTAAATAATTTATTTCTCTAATTAATTAAATATTTTGTTAATATAAATTTTTTAGAAACCTTTATGTCATTCTTATATCATTATGATGTCTTAAAAGTTTTGATATGTCAAAAAAAATTATTTTACTATTTAACTAAAAATAAAATATTTCAAAATAATACTCAAAATTCACCGTAAGATAACTTTGACATGAAGAATTAAAATATTTATTTCATTTCTTCAAATTAAAATTAAAAAATATATTTATTTATCTTTTAAATGAAAATATTAAATATAAATAAAAAACTTTTTAAGAAAAATGTCCTTTTTAAACTTCAAGTATTCTTAATCTTATTTCATATCAATTTATTATTCATTGAGTGTTAATTTATTATTACATGAATTAAATCCTTTTAAATGTGATAAATTTATTAAACTTCCCAACACTTCAAAAATAGTTATTTGAAAAATACACCTTTTTAACATTGAATGATTTTAATCATATCACATTAATTATTTCTTTTCTAATTGTTAAATTTTATTAATAAAAATAATTTATTATTATTAAATTATTAGTATATTTCAATTTAATAAAGTCTTATTCTTATTATAATTGTAAAATTTCATGGATCATTTTATTTTGGTTTTTTATGTGTTGTAATCTATTAAACATAATATTTATTTAAAGGAAATATGTATTAAAATATTAGGGTGTTATATTCTACCTAATTAAATAATTTTAATCCTTAAAATTTTATTTTTTTCTTACCACAATAAATTTAGCTTTATATAGGTATAATATCCGATGTATATTTAATCTTGATAAGTAATTCCTAATTTACTACTATGAATCTTAGTATTTATTAATTAAATATTTTTAAAACCATGTATCTACCATTATAGGACCTATAATTGTGAACGAGTTTCTAGAGACATACCTTGACAACTGGGAGATATTTCACACATAATACTTGATAAATTTATTTTACTCTTGTTGGAGTTTGAGGAATTATTTTACCATCAAGATAGAGAATATGATAAAATATAATTACTTGATTTATTTCTATTCTGTAAACATAATTTTATCCTTTGATTATGTTTCGATCATATTTCTATATTTTCTTCATCTAATAATATAAATGATGAATAACCATGATTAATTTTTCATGCTGAGAGCATGAAAACCAGCTTTTAATTTATCATCAGATCTATAAAATAATTAACAGTTATTCCTAATATATTTATCCACTTACTAAAAGAAAAAATATGAGTGTGAGTAAAAACAACATCTAAATAAATTATAACCTTTAAATACTTTATTATAAATAATACCACTAATTAAACATAAATTATTTTATACTTTGTCCATTGATTCCTCAATCCTCAAAATTAAAACCCCAAAAAACAAAATTAGGTCAAATCTAATAATAGGTATAACAGCCATGTTTTCAACTAGGTAATAATAATTCATATTAATAGAGACCACCCAATATATTCTTCATTTAACCAGATTCTCATTAGGTGTATTAATTGAAAACTCTTTCCTTAGAGTTTTATGGGATGAGTTAATGTTATTAGAAAAAATAAAAGACATAAAAGAGTGTATTAATTGAAAACTCTTTCCCTTGATTCTTGGGTAACTCATTTGAGTAGTGCCCCATATCCTTATAGTTTAAGCATTAGAACATTCTTTTTCATTCATGTTCTTGAGGGTCTTTATCTTCACACATGAAAAAAACACTCATTATCTTCAATAAAATCCCAATATATTTCATTCTATAATTATTAAATTATAAAAATTCACTCTTCTTATTTTACCTTTTTTCATGTTTCTTTTTACATAATGATCAACTAATCTCTTTTTTTCTTTCTTTCCTTTGAAAATATAAGACTTGGATAATTTCTTATCCATCTTTAGTGAAATTGATACCATATCATCATATATTGAAAATGTTTGAGAGAGTAACATCATTTGAAGTATTTTCTTTATCACATAAAATATACAATAAATCTCAATTTCTAGATTGCATACATAGCCCAAAATATTCCTTTATAATCATGTAAAGTTAGATTCATACTTAGAAACATTTTCTTCTTCCCTTTGTCTCAAATTTAAAAATTTCCTTTCCGAATAAACTCATTTCTCATCAGAAATATTTTTTCTAAATAATATATCCTTAAAAGTATCATGTTCCATACCATTAATTTCCCCAACATTCTTACTATTTTCAATTATTGACCACTATTTATTATAATCTATATGATAAACCCAACATGGATACCCTCTCAAACAGGTACCCAACCCAAATTTCAACATATCTAAAGGGTTTTCCTGATCCCCATGAGATGCAAACTACCACACAAGCATCAACAACAAATAGAGGGGATCATTTCAACCAACCTAAAGAAAAAAACATGACTTATATATATAATATGGAAAGAAATAGTGAAAGAGATAATAAGAAATATATGTCATATAAAAAAGGAAACAGAATAAGCAATGAAACTCAAAATTATCTAAATAAAATCCAAGAGAAAATTCCAACAAAAAATGAAAACAAAATCCAAAACCACCACTCCATTTGATAGCATGGTAAATTCCCACAATCTCACCACCAGCTACCTAGACTCAGCTAATAGAAACCTCACTGCCTCAATACATTGCCTTTAATTTCCCTACATCGAAAGACATACAACGTTCTATACACCTTCAAAGGGGTGTGTATGGAGTGAGATAATAGTATCAGTAGGATCCCACTTAGGTTTTCCATAACAAGTCTCTATACAAAAACCTAAACATTCTTAACATTAAAGAAAACAAGGAAATAGTTAAACAATTTTTATATCATATTCATTGTAAAACATTTAATTTCACTTTTTTAGGCATTTTAAAAATAATCCATGTAAATAACTTTCAAATCCTTTCATATACATTAAGCAGTAAAATCAAACCAAATCATTCATTGCATATCATATTTAATCCTTGGTTGTAAAAACAAAAATAGTACAAGACAAAGTATATGTAATATCATTCCAAGTATCATTGAAGGTCAAGCTATCTAGGACACTCATACCTAAACATAGACAATGGAATGTATCATGCCTCTATACATATGCATAAAATATTGAGAGTAGAGGAAAACCATATAAAATGAACACCCCCCCCCCCAATAGTTCTATCAAGTCCCTATATCAATGGGCATAGATAGGAAAGGAACACCCCATGATTTAACCCCCCAAAAATTAACAAGGTCTATTACTACACCTTCCAACTAAATACCCAAGGCTTCCCTTGTGCTCAATTTTCAAAAACATATCATCAAAACCATGCATTGAAAACATTTCATAAATCAATATCATAATACTTTGAAATTACCTTTTCTTTTACCAAAACAAGGGGAAGTCATCTTTCTTGAAAATCCATTTACAAAAACACAAATAAATCATGAAAATACATTGATAAACCAATTTATAAAGATGGGACCACCAACCTCAAACTCGGATCACACACACCCACAATGGGTTCCACCAACCATAAAGGAAAAAAAATGTCCAAAATATAGGCCCTTATATTGATTCTCATGTCTTATAATCACATCCCATAAAAAAGTATATGGCAGAAAGAGTATATTATGAAAAAACTTAAAGACCATGCACCCGCCGCTCCACAAGCAACAAAGGATCAACCCCTAGAAGATGATCACACAATATATATATAAGGAACAAACCATAATATCAAGGAATATAACAAATAAAACAATGACACTACTTTTTTCAAGGTATATGAAGAAATAGTCAGATCACTTACACTAAGAGATATAACACAATAACCCTAATGATCAATCACTGAATGAAGCGGTCCGGAAGGAGCGGAGGTCCCCAAAATCATTTGGGAGATCTCCTAGGTTGAGAGAAAAACGTATGTAGCTAAATAAAATAATCAATCACCTATAAATAACCCTTAAAATAATATACCAACATAATTACATGGCATGTAAACCCTTCACATCATGTAAATTTATGATTAAAAGTACCCAAAAAAAGTGTCGCCTCAGATTAAAAATCACATCTTTGAACATTACATGATGTGAACATAATTCATGGCATGTACAACATTCATTACTTGTAATAGTTCAGTACATTTTCTTAATAACCAATAAATTTTATAAATACTTTTCATAACGTTTAAAAATTTCATGATTTGTCATTATTACACAGCCTAGAATTTTCCAGTAGATAGAAAAAACTATAGATTCTTTAAAAAAATCCCAACCACCTCTACTGTTCTCTAAACTTAGAGATAACCCAAAAAATACTTTAACACATTTATACTTATAATCCATTAATTCAAAAAAACATTCCTCCCCAAACATTATGTTATTTTACCTTGAAAAGTCCCACTATCCTCAGGAGTCCCAAAATGAACCAAAATAAAGAGGGAAATGAAAAAAGAGAAGATAAATACTTGAAAGTGTGTAATGGGTTGTTAAAAACTACCCATCATAAGATTTTCCATCCCCAGTAAGTCATGTGGAATAATTATGCTTGGAAAAGAGGTGAGTCCAATGATCCATAGTCAATTATTCACGCTGCCAAGTCTCGTGAGAATATGATCTTTATCACCATAACACTCTGACCAACAGAATAAACTTCCCATGTAATACTTTTTGTTGAGATTAAATGATCTCCTCTGGATACTCCACAACATAAATATCTATATCTAAATCAATCACTTCCCAATCAAAAATTCAGGGGGGGGGCGGTCGGGATGGTATTTCCTAATCTACGATATGTGGAAAACATCATGCATATGTATCAACTGAACTATAAATTCCAACTGATAAGAAACTTTCCCAAGCCACTCAATGGCCTCAAATGGTATAACATATCTAAGATCCAAATTTATCTATTTCCCAAGCCAATGGTGTCCCAAATAAGGAGAAAATTTCCAGAAAACCATGTCACCAATGGAAAACTACAAAGAATGATGTCTTTGATCCACATATAATTTTTTTCAACTTTAAGATGTAACCAAATGCGGATGTATATAAAAAATCCTTTTTTATGTCTCTTGAATGATAATTGGTCCCACCAAAGAGGAATCACCCACCTATTCTCAACAATGCAGTGATCTACATGGGAAGCTATACAAAGCCTCAAAGGGATCCATTCTAATCAATGATTGATAATAGTTGTTATAAGAAAAATCAACCAATCCCATATGGCTATCCCATGATCCACCAATTTACAATTTATATTAATAGAGTATATCCTCAAATATATGAATAGAACACTCCATATAGTCTTCTTTATGCGGATGGTATGTTGTTCTCATCCCAACCTGATTCTCCATCACCTCTTGAATATTCCTATAAAACCTCAAAGTAAACCTAGGATCCCTATCTGAAAAAATGATATAATTCACCCCATCTAACCTCATGATCTCCAACATATACAGCTTACCTAGATATTTAGATTTTGTGGTGTCCTTTAATGAAATTAAGTGAGATGATTTTGTAAACAGATCAATCACCACCCATATGGAATTTCTCTCTCAAGGAGTCCGTGGTAACAAAACAAAAAAATCTATGGACACCCCATCCTATTTCCAAACTGACATTAAAAGATGATGGATAAAGCCATAGGGTTTCAGATTCTCTACCTTTATCTATTGGCAGGTTTAATAGTGTGACACATAATCTGTAATGTAGGGCTTCATACCTAACCACAGGAATCACTGTCTCGTGTCATAATGCATCTTCATAGTGCCTTTATGGATAAAACATCAATAAATATGATATTTAAAAAAACTGATCTCCTAATATATGTTTTTATGAAAAAAAATCCCCAAAATAGAGAATACCATTTGAAGAGAGTGACTAACTAGAAACAGTCTACCCACCATATAGGATTTTATGAATTCTATAGAAATATTCATTCTGTTACTAGCCCCAAATAATAAAATCAATAAGATATGATGATAAATGTACACTAGACAGAACTATACCTGAAATATCCTCCTGGGTATCCATGAGCAACTGAGTGAAGATCCCCATCAGGTTCCAATCTTCCTTTGATTCCATAATAGCCTATGATATTACTTTTCTATTGATAGAATCTAAAACAAAATTCCCCTTCCAAGGGGTGTAGGAAATGTCAAAGTGAAAGATATTAATATATTCCACCAATAACTCTATCTATGATTAATTTATTTCAGAGAAAAGATGTGTCTTATACTCTTATGGTTAGAAATGATTGTGAACCTCTCCCCAAAAAGATAGTGTCACCACCTATTACGTGCATGTATAACCATGGAAAGATCTAAATCCTGAGTGGGGTAATTATTCTCATGTGGTTAAACCTAGAGAGATCCATAATCCACTAAATGATAATCTTTTATAAGAACAAAACCTAAACCAACACCAGAAGCTTCCCAAAAAACCACATACCCCTTACTTGGATCAGGTAAGATCAGAATATGATCTAATGTTAGAATTCATTTCTTCTCATCAAATGAAAACTAACATTTTAATCCCATGTGAATTTCACCCCTTTCCTAGTAATATCATTCAATGGTGAGGACAACTTTTAGAAATCCCTAAAGAACCATTGGTAATATACAACAAGGCCAAGGAATCTATGAATATAAAATACATTTTATGGTTCCTCCCAAGAAAAATCAGCCTTCACCTATCAGTATCATATGATAATCCATGATCAAAAAACATGTTCCCTAATAAATTCACTTCTTGGATCCAGATTTTTCATTTCAAAAGATTTTGATACAAATGGTGACTCTTCAATATTTTCATAACCAAACATAAATGGTGCTTTTTCTTGTTCTTGGATCTCAAATAAAACAAAATATCATCTATAAACACTACTAAAAAAGTGTTAACATACTCACAGAGTATTTAGTTCATCAAATCCTTAAAACCATAGGATAATTAGTCTGGCCAAATGGAATCACAATATATTAGTAATGGCCATACCTTCTCCTGAAATCCATCTTCGATGTATCAGAATCTCAAAATTTGAACTGATGATAACCCGACCAAAGATAAATATTTAAAAACCACTTTTCCCCCTTTAAATATTCAAAGAAAGCATCCATGTGAGGAAAAGGATACTTGTTATTAACCATTACTTGTTTAAAATTCTGATATTATGCATAGAATCAGAGTGAACCATATTTATTCTTGGAAAAGAGTATAGGGGCTTCCCCAGTCAAAACACTAGGGTTAACAAAACCTTTCACTAGCAGGTCTTCTAAATAAATATTGAGATATTTCAGCTCCATTGGTTCCATATGATAAGTGGGTATCAAAATAAGCTATATACCTAGAACTAGGTAAATCATAGAATCTACCTCCTTATCTTGAGGAATACCATAGAAATATTCTGGGTATACTTCATTAAAATACCAAAAAATCATAGGAATATTAACAATATAATAAATGTAATTGGGCTCAACTTCTCCAGAAGACAATAAAATATTGATCACTATGAAAAAAAGGTCCTATATAACTAGACCTCATATCCCACTTCCCTAAAACATCTGAGAACTCCCATAATCTGTAAGAAACGATACATGTTGATGATAACAATCAACCTCATAATTATGAGAAACAAGATAATCCATCTTGATGATGACATCAAACAGATCCAGATTTGGAATGAGGAAATCCCAAACTAACTCTACATCGACTATCAATAGTGAACAGGAAGGACATAGAAAACCTATATTCTTTCCTCTTCCCAATATGTGTTTATAACTCGAAAATTAATAACATGATCTATGTTGGAAGTTTAATAATTTCAACAAAATGGAAAGATATAAATGAGTGGAAAGAAACGGTGTCAAATAAATCAATCGCTACTGAAGATAAAATAAATATAGTAAATATCATTATCAATGGACCCAAATATACTTCTACTATAAAATCATCTATTTAATGAATTTACTTCACTCTTGAGTCCTATGGATAGAGCCCTATAGTCTATGAAGCATATGGCAGTGCTACAACATCCTTTTGAGCTGATGATCTCTAACCATAACAAGGTATAAACATATCCTTATAAAAATGTTGAATATAGATATAATATCCACAATTGTTTCACATATACAGAGGTGTGGAAAAATAATGTCAAGTGTTTATGACCTTACAACACTGATAACAAGTTTGGGGAAAATACAAGCTATAACTAAAGATACATAGAAGTCCTTCTGTTGATAACCACATCCACCACTCCTAGGAGGATCTTTCCACTTCCTCTTCTTCCCTTATACACCATTGACACTACCACTGGGTGGAAGATAAGGGGAAGAATAACCAAACCTTCCTACCATATTCATCTCTACCATCATTTCTAAATCTACTGTATCCACATATATCAAAATCTTCAATATAAATACCTATGATGTAATATCTGGTCACAACCCCTATAGGTACTTCTGAGCATTCATCTGGTCATTCTTCGCTACCTTTATAGAAAAATGAATCATCATAGTAAAATTATTTGAGTATGTAGATAGATAACTCTCTCCTTTATAAAAATATAGGAACTCCATAAACTTTTCCATCATTAGTGACTCTGTACAAAATTGCTGGAAGAAGAGATATTTGAAACCCTTCTGGTCCAATTTCACATGCCAATCCACATGTACCATGGAATCCCACCATTTCTTTTTGGGACCCTCAGGTCTGAATTCCATACACTCTACATTGATACTATTAGGTGTATCCAAGAAGTAAATGATCTGATCAATCTTTTCCATAAATTCCTCTTCCTTTTGAGGTTAATTATTACCCTTAAAGGATGGTAAATTTTCACACAAGAACTCTTGTGATCAATCCCTTTCTACTTCTTCTCCTGGTTGTACATAAACAACTATGTTCGTGACTTTTGGTACATTTTAGTCAAAACAAAAGCTACTTTCATGATGGAATCGATAAGACTCTAATTTATAAGATGATTCACTTGAGGAGAATATGTTGCACCCTCTTGAGGAACCCATGGAATATGTCTCACTGGAATTCCACTGCACACCAAAATAGAATAAATTATCATAAAAAAATAACCTCAGTTCAAATCAGAAAACCATAAGAAAAAATTGAGATTAAGATCAAGAACTCAAAATAGGGGACAGACATCTTAAAACCTCGTGGTAGCCTGAGTATTTTCACAAAAAGATCCGGTTAGGCACTCACTTAAACCTACATCTCATGTCCCAACAATCCTATATCCAGTCTACCCAACATCCCAATGCAAGGAATCTTGAGGAAAGACCACCTTTGATACTAGACTATGACAAACCTGACCTGGATACCCTCTCAAACCAGTACTCCACATGAATGTCCACATACTCGAAGGGAAGTCTCAATCCCCATGGGCTGGAGACAAGAACCCAAACATCAATGAAAACTATATGGAATGATTTTCCTCATCCTGAAGAAGGCAACATCATATATATATATACACACAATATGGTTGTTTTCTTTTTCATGCATCGAAATACATACAAATTTATATGTACTGCCGGAGGGGTTCATAGTTTCTGATATAACAGACTCATTAGGATCCCACCCAAGTGTTCCATAATAAGTCTCTATAAAACAATATAAATATTTAAAAATTAAAAAAAAACAACACATGATAAAAATTTAAACATTTTTTATATCAAAATCATGGTAAAACATTTAATTTACTATTTTCCAAATTTCTAAAATAAGTCAGGTAAAACATTTTCAAATTATTTTGTTTACATAAATCAGTTAAATAAAACCAAATCATCCATCACATATCATATAAAATACATGGAAGTGAAAACTAAAATAGAACAATCCAAATCATAAGTAACATTGCTCCAAGAAACACTATATGTTAGGATAGCTAGGAAACTCATACCTAAACATAAATAATCATTTGGATCAAGCCTATGTACATATGCGATGAATGTAGAGAGCATAGGAACACCCCAAAAAAGTGAACCCTCAACAAGTCTATAAAGTCCTTAGATCAACAGGAATAGGGAGTATAAGAATATCCTATGAGTGAACCCCCCCCCCCAAAAAAAATTGATGAGGCCTATTACTACACCTTCTACCTGAGTACCCAAGGATTCCCATGTGCTCTATTTTCCAAACCATTTCAACAAAATCATTCTTTGAAAACATTCCCTAAATCTATTTCACAATGCTTTGAAAATACATTTTCTTATAACAAAATATGGAGAAAATCATATTTTCTAAAAAACTCATTTCCACGCACACAAATCAACCATGAAAATTAATTTATAAAACAATTTATAAAAGAGCAATAGAGTTCATCCAATATAGTCCTTATATGGAACCACCTACCTCAAACTTGGGTCACACATGCCCACAATGGGATCCACTATCCATAAAGGAACACAAGGTCAACAAAAAAATACCTAAGATTGATTCCCATATCTTCAAATAAAATATCATAAAAAATAATATGTAAAAAATATTATATCATGAAAAACATCAAAGAACATGCACCCTCATCATAGTAACCAAAAAAGGATCAACCCCAGAAAAAGATCACACAGTGGGTCTAAAAGGAACAACACCACAAGATCAACGGATCAAAAAACATAGTGTAACCCCACTACTGAAATTAAGGTCAACAAAGAAACAAGAATATAACTTACATGAAGAGATGAAACATGAAATCCATAATGATAAAACACCAAACAAAGTGATTCATAAGGAACAAAATTCGCCAAAATCTACTAGGTGAGATCCTAGGTTAAGAGAGAAGAGGTTGTGGATGAATGAAATAATAAATCACTTGTGAATCTCCGTAAAAAAATAAAAGACTATGATAATTACATGGAATGTAAACCCTTCATGTTTTTTAAATTCATGATTAAAATTCCCACCGAAAAATAATTTTCCTCTAATTAAAAATATTGGCTCTAAACATTACATGACGTGAACTCGATTCACAGTGGGTACACCTTTCACCCTTTTACTAGTTCACAACATCTATCTGGTAACCAATACACATCATGAATACTTTTCAGGGCATGTAAAACTTTCATGATGTGTAAAAATTACATGATGTTAAATTACCCAGTAGACAACAAAAACTCTAGATTCAGTATAAAAACTCAAACCACCTCTGGTGTTCTCCAAACTCAAGGAGAATCCCAAAAATATTTTAACACATTTATACCTAGAATACATTAATTCAAAAAAATAAACATCCCCTAAATTTATTTCATTTTCCCCAGAAAGGGATCACTATCCTTGGGAGTCCCAAAATGCACCCAAATAAAATTAGGGATGAAAGGAGAGAAGAGAAATACCTGAAAGTGGGTAATTGGATGTTATAATATCCCTTTAAAAAAACGCTGTCAGAATAAAATTTTCCCTTTAATTATATCTCAAATATAAAAATATCTTTTTTAGGGACTTGATCTATTGTTCAACTACCAATAGATTATTAGTTCCATTAAAGGATGGAGTTTTTTTTCTTCATGAAGTGATCCAACATCATAGTATCATGATTTAAAGATACATTTTTCTCCATATATCCAAGATTATTAGTCATAACTTACTCTGATATATTTATAATCTAATTATATCCAACTCCATTATTATGGAATTTCCTAGGAGGGAAATTCCTATTTAGATTATGGGGTTTGGTATAGTTTCAATTTCTTATAATACATGCTATTTCTAAGCAATTAAATATACTTAATCAGCTTATGACATTATGAATATTAAGCCATAAAATTTTAAAAAATCCAATATAGGTAAAAATTATTGATCAATATATGGTTTTATATTAATTATAATTGTAACATCCTGACCTGGGTGCCACATGTTGGTGCATCAAGCTGGTCGGTCACATGAACTCAAGAGCGCATCCCTGTTTGTCAGAGGTTGCTGATTAGAAATAAGGGTCTGATAAGTCAATCATAGGCATACTATAACTTCTTTTATCAGAGTAAAAACCCATAGGAAATAATTAAACAATAATGGAAGCATAAATAACCATAATCAATACTAATCTCAAGATAATTGATGAAAAAAATAAAATATCCAACTAAAATAGAAAACATGTCATGATAAAGTACGTGTAAAGTGTCTAAAATGAAAACAAAAAATAAAGACATCTACTATTCCCAAGTGGGTCATAAACCATGTTTGGTTCCCTCATCCAAGCTCCATCCTAACTCATCTATCTAACTCAAGGATTTTTCCTATAACCTATCTAGAAAACACAATGTTTATTCGGGTATTGATCAGGCAGCCTGAGTAGGGTGTGAGTACAACTCAGTAGGCCACCACCAATGGTGTCTAAAAAAATCCAATATATGATAGTGTATTTAGTTATATAAATAAATAAATATAGTTCATAATTAAAAAGTTTATCACATTATTCAATATTCTTTATTTAACCACATAATTCATCAGTTTCTCAAGGATACCTAAACCTCATTACCTACTCCAACCCGTGCCATATTCTGATCCATCCCCAAGGGATATCATATTTGAATGTCTATATTTCCATTCATAATACTTTTCTAAATTTCCATGTTACCATTCACATTTAATGTCATGAAACTGAATGAGCATGTTACCATTAACATTTAATTTCACAAAATTGAATGAAAATGTTACCATTCACATTTAATATCACATAGTTTAATGAGCATATTACCATTCACATTTAATGTCACATAATTGAATGATCATGTTACCATACACATTTAATATCACATAATTGAATGATCATGTTACCATTCACATTTAATGTCACATAATTGAATGAGAATGTTACCATTCACATTTAATATCACATAATTGAATGATCTTGCTACCATCCACATTTAATATCACAAAATTAAATGATCACATTTCCATTCAAATTTTATGTCTTATAATCAAATGATCATGTTACCATTCACATTATCACATAATTGAATGATCATGTTACTATTCAAAATCCTTGGTCAAATTTCCATGTTACCATTCACCATTTAATATCACATAAAAAACAACATTACAACATTACACATATCTCAACAACCATTAATTAATTCATCAATTAATTAATCATACTAATAATATAAATATATCTAAATTAATCTACCATTAATTATCTCATCTCATGACATTAATATATCATAATTAATCTACCATTATTTATCTAATCTCATGTCATATATCATGATATCACATAATTAATTTATCAACTAATTATCTCAACATATTTTAATTAATCCCCTTAGTAATTATCTAAATTAAAAACCCCTAAATTTCTTTTTTAATAATCTAATTAATTATCTAAATAGATAGGCCCTAAATCTCATAATTAATTACTTAATTAATTATTTAATTCAACTATAATACAAATATTCAATTGTCCATTATATAAATCAATTTATGAATTATAATGGCTAGATAAGGTAATAAATCCTACAACATGCATACACATATCATAATATTGAATATTGAAATTGAATATTAGACTGCCTACCTCGATTCATTGATGGACGTTCACTTAATAGAAATCCCCAAAATCTGAGCGGCACAACAATGTAGATATAGATCTGAATATATAACCTAAAACTAGATTGAATAATTCAATATCTATTAGATGTATATTTAAATCCACAATCTTTTATCTAGATTCATCAAATCTAGATCTAGATATAGAAAAAATAGTATATAACTATCACCAAAAAAGGAAAGAACAAAGGAGGATAAACAGGAAAGTAATGAGAAGATATACACTTACCAAGAGGGATGTGGATGTAACTCCCCGACCCCAGTTACCCAGAGTCGGTTCATTATTACATAACATTGTCATGATCACAAAAGATCAAGTCTTGAAATACTGATTTGTTTAGTAGCCTTGGAAACACTATATTTATTCATAAGTCTTACATAACATCATAAAGTGAAAAAAAAACTACAAAAACATCTTGTATTCATATCCCCTCATACTATCTCTGAAGGTCATTCAAAAAATACATCTTCAAATCCTAGGAAAAATCAAAACATTGAAAGGGGTGAGATCAGATGCTCAGTAAGGATAACAATATAGTAGAAACTTTCATAAATAAACATAAGCCTTTAAGGAAATGTATAACTAAAACAAAAGCCTTTTAAACTTGAACTTCAGCATAATATGGAAAAAATAAAATGAAATAATTCCATTTACTTATTCACATGGATATTCTACTAGGATAATGACAGACTATCATAACCATGTCACCAAGGCCACGTTCCAAGACTACAAATAAGATTTTGTCAAGGCCTTGTGCCAAGACACTAGTTTATCTCATGAGACCTACCGATACATCGAGGAGCTATAGCGGGCTCCACCCGTCACTTATTAATCCAATACATTCCTCATATGAACAGGTTTAAACATAACATAAACATTCGTATTAAAACTAGCATACGAAATGTCAATATTTTCTTCATAAACCATGAATGGTATAAAAATAACACATCCACAGTCAAACATTTCACAAAACCTTCAATAAAATATAGAAGTTTTGAATCATAATAAATCAACTTCAAATAAGCTTAAAATCCAACAAAGGATGTTGACATAGATGAAATTAAAACTATTTGAGAGAAATAACTTTTTTGAAATCATTTAAAAGTCACATAATTGTAAAAGAAAACATTTACTTTGAAAATATTCTTATAATATTGTAAGGTAAGATTCAATGATTTTATAACGGCGAAAAATATCCACACCCTCCGTATAAGTTAAAAAAACATTCTTACCTTAATTTTGTCGAAAATGTCAAAAAGTACATTGTTTGGAAAATGACAGAAAGATTCCTTTCAAAAATGTATAACGTCAAATAAGGTTATAAATGACTTTAACCCATTTTCTAATAAATAGTAAAAATGTTTTGAAAGACATTTTTAAGAAACCTGGATGTGGATGATAAAGAGGTCTGAGTAGATAATTACATATGAACAACCTTGAATAATGAAGAGGTTGTAGAATTAACCTTTACCTCGTGTCTGACTTGACTCGATCCTTCTTTAATCTCCTGAATAATAAACTATATTTAATCTATAATTTCTTAAGAACCTTTTTCAATTTCATTATTCCTTTTATATCACTTATTACCATGTTATGAACATTATGTAGTCATTTAAGTTAATAACGGTCGTTTTGTCGATCATTGGTACTTGAGTCAACAATACACTTCTTATAATTACAAGTTGTTCATGTGGTAAAATATCCATTATCTCTAGAATTAAATTCATGATCTATATATCATATATATCCAGTATATACATGTATTTATAATATTACATAACATTTAGGGGTAAGAAATGAAATGCACCGTTCTTGGAGACGGTAAGTCGTATGTACACATGAACGCTACTTTCATTTCTATTTCATATTTAATGGAATGAAATCATAATGATATAAAGGTATATTATAATTCAAATATGATATATAATATCATTTAACTCTTTCATTTATATGTCCCACATATGACATTAACGATTCAAATCACTTTGAGGGGGCGGTAGTCCGCACTTCCTAAAATGAAATTATCGTGTTTACCCATAATGGAAACCATAAAGTTATACCATAAATGAAAAATACAGAAGCATAAGGAAAATATAAACATAATATATATCATATATAAATATAGTGACATCTTAATGGCCACCATGAAATGTGTTAAAAGAAGATTGAACAATCATCGTTTCGTGAGGCAGTAATTCACCACCCACAGAAACAGTATGTTCTTTAACCATTAGACGGGGGTGTGTGTAAGTGTAAATCAAATAATTATCATAAAAACATACTATTATATTTAATATACTGGTTTTTTTTACAAAATAATGGAATAAAAAGATTTTAAGGGGTTGGAGAAACAAAATAAAACAAAGGAACATAAGAGAAGACATTACCTTAAAATCGGGTAACTCTTTTTTATTTGAGCCAAAGGCTTCCTTGGGAAGACTTATGCCCAAATTGAGGCTTCTAAGATTAATATAGGAAATTTTAGAGAGTATTTGGGCAGAGTTTTGTCGAGCCAATTGGCTTTGAAGGTGTGAATAAGTTGGTAGAGTGGGGGCCTTTTATAAGAGGAGAGGAGGGGCTCTTTTGGAAAGATTGAAATGTTACTTTATTATGAAATGATTTTCGGATTTTAAAGGTCCCACAATGATATATTGAGAGGCTAAGGTGATAAGGGTTTTAAATCCACCCATCCAATAGGCTTTTGACAAGTTTAAGTCTTATATTTTACCTTATCTTTTCATTTTATTTAAATTGTTCATTAATGAGGTAATCACTGCATCATCATGGTGTCATAAATTTATTTAATGTCTAAAAATTATAAAAAAAATACCATGATGTAGACAATATTTTTATCCTTCCAATGATTATTTATAGTCTAAGATATCATTTATGTATACAAAATTAAAATTGTTTTACTTAGGTGTTACATACTTTTGTTATATTTTCCTTTCTTTAAAAAATAAAATGATAAAATGTCACTATCAAACAAAAGTGATTCCATGGGGTCCCTAAGTTGTCACAAGGCATCCCATGGTCCTCCATGACACAAAAAATAGCATTATGACACATTTTGGGGTCATTTTATATTATTTCATTACCCTAAACAACTCGATTACTAATTAATCATGATAATTAAACATAATTGTCATCATTACTATTCATAATGTCCAAAAACAAGAGTCTTAATTACATAATTTGGACCTTATGATTCAAAATATGGAATCCATTTTACCAAATTCTAAACACAGAAATTGCAGTAATTAATTTAAAAATTATTCCCATTGTCAAAACAAATAGCGTGTTTTTAAGAAACAATATCTATCAAAAGATTGACAATTGTTTATGTCCAATTTCAAACTGAAATTAATTCTAATGACCACCATTGGAATAAATGGTAAAAATATATTCTAAATATACGTTAAAACCACTCAAATTCATAATTTATCACTATTAATTATTTCGATTAAAAAATATTTTTTTAATTAAAATTTAGTAATTTTCATTATTCATCAAAAATTAGAAGTTATCAGAAAATGAAAAAAATTCAACTTAGGATAATTTCGATATTCCGAATCTAAAACTAAAGTCCAATTTTAATAATAAAACTTATAATATTTCAAAAAGTGGGTATTACTATTCATAACTGCTACTTTGATTGGTCGCGGTGTGTTAGAATCTCAAACTTGCGTACAATGAAAGCTATTGCATTATTGAAAGAGAAGCGTATCATGGAATATTGGGGTGTCACATGGATCTATGATTCAAGATTCAAATCATGAATAATGGAGATCGGATGATCATGGAATCCCTCCATAAAGCTCTTAAATTTTCCAAAATCATGTTGGTCTGAGATTGGGTGGAATGGGGGAAGTTTGGGGAGTCTGAGTGGATTTAAAACCAATTTTCTGGAAATTAAAATTATTGTGCATAGTTTCCTAGGTAGAGGTGCATAATTTTCCCTAACATTGATCCAACCATGTGCCTATTATTTTTGGGTGCATGATTTGTATTTTTAAAGAGCACTGTTTGAAAAAACATGAACCAGCCGTGCAAACCCTCACTGTCTAGGGATGCACAGTTTCCTGGGTTGGGCACACGATTTTTTCTAACCATGCGCCAACTATGCATAGCCCTCTTTTATTTAATTTTTCTAAATTTTCACCCAAACATACTCCTAGGTAAAACCCAATCAAATTTTACTTAAATAAAAACAACAAGTACTTGAAATCAAACCTATTTCAACTCTAGAAAAGTTTAGGATCTTACAATCATGCTAGTTATGTTCTTATATAATCAAGTTCCCAAGGGTCCTAAATTTTCTCTGATACTAATTGAAACAACCCCGAATCTATTATCCTAGATCTAATGTTTATTATATTACATTATAACATGATACAAGATATCACATCCCATGGGATCGAATGGTTTAGTAGTCTTGGGAGACTAGATATATATATTATTTCCATACTACATGGGGAACATTAAAACTCAACATATGAACTTCTTGAAAAAATATTAGTCCTCTTTTGAAATCATTCAAATATCCATTCATAGTAAAATTTTTAAAGGAAAAAAAGAAGTGTGAACTCATATTCTTAGTAAATTAAATCATACAATGAATGTTATCATGGAATAACCAAGGCATGGATAATATTGAAGAGATAAATAACAATCAAATGTGACATATAAAAAATATCATGAAATATGAACATATCCATAGATGACATAACAATATAAATAATCACATGGATAACAATAACTAGTTTTATAGTGATAAAATGAATAATTCCATGAATCATAATCTCACTGTCATGGCCTCATGCCAAGAAATCATACCTAAATGGGAAAGACATATGACAAATACCAAGCTATTTTTTTTCATGAGAAATAATGATGAATCAAGGATCTATCTATTATTTATCCCCATTCATTACTTAATAATTCCAATTCATTCATCATATACAAAAAATAAATAAAAATGAAATCCATAATCAATATATCTTAGAACTCAATAAACATTTGAATTAGAAAACCAGAATACATAATTTCAATATTTCTCCCATTTAATAAATGTAAAAAAATGATCATAATCCATCCAGAGAAATAAATTTTATGGTTTCATTTAAGCATAATATACTTTAAAATATGTTGACATAGATGAAAAATACTTTTATAAAAACATTAGGTAGTTTCTTTAAAAACAAGAAGAAATGTCCTTTTTTGGTAACTTATAAAAAACAAAAAAAATCCTAGATAAATGGGAATAAGATTTGATTTTAAACCCCATGAAAATTTTTAAATTAATATTCATAAAAAATAGTGTTCATGACAGTGTTAAAATGAAACATTATGGTAAACATTAAAATCATTCTTTTCCCACTTTTATAAAAAATTCAAAAATTAATTGTACAAAAAAACTTAAAAATATTCCTTTTAAATTTTGAATATAAGGTAAAATTGAACTGAAATTTATCTTAATAAATCATTTATGTGTATAAAATAACATACTTGGAGAAAATTAATTAATATGGGTATGGAGGAAAAATATTCATGACTAAAAATGAGAAATAAGATCGAGTTTTTTATAAACATTATTTTGGATGATTTCAGTAGAAAATAGATTGAAAATAGAAATAATACTTCAAAAAATTATAAGTAAATATATTGAAATAAAATATATAGGGTATACGATAGAAATATCATATAATTACCCCAATGAAAATTGATAAATAAATAATCCTAATAAAAAGTGAGATTGTAACATAAACCCTTACCTCAGTCTTCTATTTAGTTAAACACGCTCTCAAATCTTATATAAGAAATTGAAATTTATTTAAAATTCTTTAACAACTATAGTTATATTTATCATAGTAGATATAATTCACTTAAAATTTCTTATTACCCTTTTATTAATAATTCTATATTAAAGTCAATATTTGGGTGTTAAATATTTTGTTTTCTATGCAAGTTTCGGTTTGAAGGTTCGAGTCCTTATGCCTTGTTCATAGTTCCAAAATTTTAATCATTTCAAAAATATAATTTTTATTTTTTATATTCACTTTTATAACCATCAATGTAAATTTTTGATGAAAAATGAAATACATTGCTTCATGGAGGCGGTAGTTTGCACGTACACATGAGGTATGGTCTCATTTTTCAATGGATGTAAAGAAAATAATGAAAACAATAACTTATATTTCTAGATTAATAATTAATCCATAAAAATAATATATATTCATTAAATTCATATTTATAACCATCTATATGATGAGGTGATGAAAAATAAAATGTTTCACTTCATAGAGGCGGTTGTCTGCACGCACGCATGCCACCCATAATTTTAACCAGTAATTTTTTTAATAAAATTCATTAATTTTTTTATATTTAACCAAATAATTAATTTATTTATCATTTTATGAGTTATTTTATTTTTTAATATTAATTTTTGAAAACAAAAAAAATGAAAATAATTTTAATTTAGAAATAAAAATGTTTTAGTTGTTTGAATTTTTATTAAGGGTTTAATATTTTTTAGGTAAAAAAGCAATCAACACCTGGACAGCCTACAACCCACACATATAGGTCACATAGAAACCCTAGGTGTAGTAGACTAATCTAGAGAGGAGGTCTGGCTTGGGTGAAACATAGGTCATGCATAGCTCACGCACTGAATGTGAATAGGGAGAAGTAGAGCGCCTGCTAGGCCCGTACGAGGTGGAACAAACCTAAAAGTGTGTGTGGTGTGGTGTGGGAACTGATCCACTACTACCTTGGTGACTAAACACTCCAACCAACATCAATTATGATAAAGGGGTGGGATCCCAAGAGAATAACCAATGTGGTATGTGATCTTGCACAGGCATTGTTTTTTATTTTAACAAGCGATATTGTTTCGTTCCTATACCATGTGATCTTGACTAAGACATTTCCACACCACTGATGGTGTGCTAAAACTCTACCAGACCACTTCCTATACTCACCGGAATCCTACAAGGATATTTCTAGAAAAGCTCAGGTTTGATCCATGAATCCACCTTAAAGCTTTAAAGTGCCATAGATGACCTCCGAAGTTTTAGGCAACGCTCTATGAACCTATAACAATGAATATGATGTCATATTCAAAGAAGGTGTGGAACATGATAATTATTTAAATTTAGTGAAGTAACTTATGGTGCACAACATGATTTCAGATCTAAAATATACATCGAAATAGCCTACTGATCAAGGTTCATCCCATGTCAGGTTCATTTCACCCATTGAATTTGAAACATGTTGTTGTTAGGTTCTCTATGGTCAAGAAGATATATAGGAACGGGAAGTTTATGAGGAACATGAGGATTTTAACAACTATGTTAAGATAATATTTGGAATATAGATCATGTCCATGATAAGCCTTCTACATTTTCCCTTAATTCTTCCACCTTGTAACCTTTGTCGTGCTCCCATCGAGTTGTTATCATCATTCACTACCATTGTAGTTCTTCTTCTACCTCACTTACACAACCTTGATATTTTATTTTTGATACTTCTATCATTGGAATTTCTTCTGTCACCACTACTGCAAACCTTGCAACCATTAATTTTATACTACTATTTTCTACCAATGGCCTCATTCTGTAGAAGTGTTACCATCGACTATGCTTCTGTCACCTGCTACCATCGACCATTCCACCAAGTTTCTACTACCATTTCCTAGATTACGTCAAGATTATACCATAAAAGATATTTCAATAAAGATTCTACCATCAGTATGTTCTACTGCCATCTTTTTTTCCATCAGTATGTGCTACCATTGGGATCTACCACAGTCGCTATGTTACCATCAATACACTATTGTTTCTATAGAAGGAGTTTCTTCCAATATATTTCAACTATTTGCATGCTACCTCTAACCTTTTATTTCACCTCACTCAAACTACCATCTTTGTCTCACATATTTTCACATGAAACCATAGTGTGCCTCTACTGAGTCTAATTGAATGTGTTTCCACACTGAGAGTATTTTATGAAAACCTAAGTATCGACTAGAGGGTTCAAAGTTGGTGATGATTGTGAAAACATAGAATATGAGATACACTAATCGAAAAAACCTATGAATCCATGGATTCCAACATTGATTACAATCAAAGATTCATAAATCTATGAATCAAATGAAGAAGAGTTGTATTCTTTTTGTGTGTTCACTTTGCAAGAGAAGATTAAATTTGGAGGGTCCTTGTTAATATCTTATTCACCTATTTCAGTATCAAAGGAGGGTGTACACATATTTCTTGATGAAAGTTCCCAACAAATATTTATTATTAGTCTAATTGAATCCTTCAAAGATAGTTTTCATGCATGTTTAGAGTTGGGGAAAGGATATTGAGACTCCATGGTATACACTTTTTCATTTTAGTGAAGACACGATGTGTGCATGATAATTATCATGCATTAATAAAAAAATAAGTACTTAATAATGTTATAAACAAATCATACTTTCTTTTCATGAAGTTAATGAATGAGTTTCACATTACAGGATGTTCATGAATAATTTTAATGGATCCATGCATTTGAGTCAAGAAAAAAACTATGCATGAGGTAATTTTCAGACATAGAAATACTAGTATGCGGAATAACTGTCACATTTCCAAAAAATATGCACATGGAAAAGTCACATGAACTAAATGTACATGTAAATTAATGTTCTCTATAAAATATATCACATGATTCCATACCATAACAGATAAGGATTTTTAAAATCATTAGTCATGAGGATTTTAAGATTTCTTGAAGTCTTCAGAATGGAAATAAAGTAACATTAACTAAATTAAAAGATAGAAATAATTCAAGTATTTGAGAAGATACTTATGGATCTAAGGTCTGGACTTTGGAGATTTATTTTTCACATGAATATAGGTTCAATCTACTATGCATGAGATATCAACAGATGAGAGGTGGAAGAATCCACTAGAGAAGATCAATATACTACCCTGGATTTATACTAATTTCTTTTGATTTCTTTTATTTTTAATATTTTTTCTACGAATCTAATATTTTACTATCTTTAATGGAGGGTTAGAACACTTGGGTGATTAAGGAATGGAATTCAACCCTTTTGTTATGTTTCATTCTCCAATATTTTAATGAAACCATTTTTCTCTCTCTTGTTGATTGATTTCAATACATAATTATGGGTTTAATATTGAATGTGATAGTGTTTAAATTAATTTTATAATATTATTTATTTTATTTGTTGAGGATCCATCATCTCCCTCTACTTTGTTTTAGATCATATCAATTGAATGATCTGAGGAAAAGTAGGGAGTGATTAGTGATTGTTAACACGTTTGGAAGTTATAGTGGTTAAAATTGGTTTACTTGGGAATAAAAATACCTAATTGGTTATTATATAAGTTAATTGAGGGTAATTTAATTTTTATTTCACGCATTGTAATAATGGTAGACTGGAGTAAATAATTTTTTAAGTTAGACTCAGCGTAATCTCTCAATCAAGGGTGAAGAGGTGAAGAAATTGTGGAACCTCTCATTTATCAATTAACAAGGTAAGTATATCTATTTTAGAAGACAATGATAAAATTGAAATTTGGAATCCAAACCTAGCTTGATCTCTTTTCTCTTGAATTGATTTTTAATCCTTTGTTTCAGTGATTACTTAGTCTTGTAAGTTAAAACATCATCATTAATTTTCTCACATGTGAAAACTAGATTTATATAATTCCTCTCTAGAGAAATCCTAGGATAAAACTACTACTATATTCTCTAAGAAATTAATTATCTATTTCCACACTCCCTGACAGGTGTGAATCAAAACTTAGAGTCATTTCCAGAGAGTTTGTTCCAATCTAACATTATAAATTGTACGACTAGTAATTATAATAAAGATATATTTCATTTTGATCTAGAAATTGAAATAACCTTACTAAATAGACTTATGAACATTTAGTTAGATACTAATTATTAAGAAAAAATTATTATATACTCAAGTGAAACTTCTAGTTTTTTAATTGAACCTACTATCATGTCTCTTAATCCAAATAAAACTTTAAGAGACATGTGTGCCCTATAATTTTCTAAACAAAAAAACTTCTTTTAATTATAGAAGTATAAAATGATTTTGAATTATGAATTAACATGATACAAGTACTATCAAAATTCTATGTTCTTTTAAGTGAATATACCAATAGACACATACAATAATCTACCTATTTCTGTTCAAGTTTCAAACCTAAAGGATTAGCTAAAGAGAAATTCAAGTGGAATACATTCCCCATTTCACTTGAAGGAGTTTCCAAAGAGTAGTTATACATATTACAACCAAGAGAGATTAAAAAATGATATTACCTAAAAATATACTTAATGTATATATTTTTCCTATCCTATTGAAACATAAAGATAAGTAAATAGTTTTAGGCTATCTGAAAATCATCTGGAGAGACTCATTAAGATATGGAAGAAAATAATTTCCTTGTGTTATTAGATCATGGAATGATGTAAAATGATAGGAATATCTTGGATTAATCATTTAGAGGATCTTTTATTGATATGACACTAGTAGAATCTATGGGTTTGATTTAGAAGATTTCATAAAATTCCTAGAAATCTGAAACAAGTGGTACATGTACAAGATGTATTCATGAGGTAAAAATTTCCAAGTAATCTCCTTAGATAGAAATTTAACTTTAAGAGGTAAAAATATCAGTGAAAAATATGGCCATGAAATGAGTGATCGAACAACAAACATTACATCATGTATGTGGTTTTTCTCTCCACCCTATCATTACACTGACCAAGGTGTAGAATTATAGGCCATGGTGAGTTGTGCATTAGCTTTAAAACCTATAAAATTACAAAAAAAAAATAAACCATGGGAAGATAACATACAAGACCAATATGGATTTAAAAGAAAAAATAACTAGTACATACCCCCCCCCCTTTCTAAACCAATACTTAACATATCCCCCATTCCAGTAACAAAAATTCCAAAACCCAACACCTTTTCAACAACCCTACCACTAATAATCGTATCAACCACCCCATTTTCAAAAAAATCATATGAATATCCCAATACTAGTACATTATCAACTAATCACCGTATGATATAATCCATGATTGAAGGGGTGTAAAATAAAATGGATAAGCTAACAACCTAATTCAATATCCTAATGGAACTTTTTTCTAAAAATTGAGGAAAATTATCATCCCAAATTGTCCCTAATATAAATAAGAATGTAATAATGATAATAAAAATAAGTGAAAAGGATAGTAAATTTCATGAACCAATAAAATATCAAATAGGACTTTATGAAATAAAGGATGGAAATTCTAGACGAATTCATGAAAATCAACCTCACCAAGAAGAAGCAAGTGAAGATAAGAATGAAAAATAAGGGACTATGGAGAGTCGTACAAAGGAAATACTAGAGGCACCATTCCAACCTAAATAAAGGGTTAAAATGACATTACACTCCTATTCTCATCCATAATTACCTATTCAAATAATATTGAAGTGGAATAAATTTAAAGGGAGATTCTAGAAACCTTCCAGAATGGTGAAATAAATATACCTCTTCTTGAAGCCCATAAAAAATCACAAAATATGGTAAATTTATCAAGTAAAATTTCACTAAAAATAGATGGATTTATGGGAATGATAGGATTATTTTATAAAGATTTTTTAGACCTAATCACACTAACTTTACCTACCAAATGTAATGATCTAAGGAAATTCTCTATTCTCTACACTATTAGATATTTTACTTTTACTTATTATTTATGTTATTTAAGAGCCTCAATAAATGTTATTCCACAATTTTTGTTTAAATATTTTCATATGGGATACCTTAATCCTACTATATTAGTGGTATAAATCATAAACAGATCCACTATTTTTTCTAGAAGGAGTTTTAAAAGATGTTCTAGTAAGAGTTAAATGATTTATATTCTTATCTATCTTTTATTTTTTTAATGTGGAGGAAGATAGATCACCATTCCATTTATCCATAATATTGGAAATATCATTATTGAGGACCTTAAATATAATATCAATATTCCTGAAGTAACCCTTACCATGGATTTTGGAGACAACATTGTCCACTTCAATATTTTCAACTCAATAAATCGCCCTTCAGATAATCAATCACTTATTACACTTTCCCATGAGGAAGCTACTAAACCTATGGATGTTCCATCCATGTTCCATGAATTATTAGACTTGGTAAAGTAAATATATATTGAAAATACCACAGAACATGTGGCTATCCATATTTCTAAAAATTCTATAAATAATGCTTCCAATTAAACAAAGTGGTAATCTTTAAGTTTTTTTATGAATATGTTGTTTTATTTCAGAAATAATAAGTTGATATATTATCTTATGTGCACGAAATTTCAGTCTTGGAAGTGTAGAAACTCAATTTAATTTCATCACATATTTAACCCTTGAATCTATAATTAAAACCTCTTCCTAATGAGTTAAAATATGTTTATCTCATAGAAGGGGTAAAACTTCCAATGATAATTTCTAAAAAAAATTATCGAACCCAAGAACAAACTCGGATTGAACATTTGATAGAGAATATCTAAGACGTGTGGTTGAGTTTAGGTGATATCCCAAGAATAATCCCCAAAACCCACTCATACATAATTTTGTTATATGGGTACTATGACATCCCAACCTAGGATCCACTAAATACGAACCTTGAGCTGGTGGTTCACATGACCTCAAGCACGACTCCCCATACGCCAGAGGCTACTGAATAACAGTGAGGGTGTAAAGGTGGTACAGTGGGGAGACTATATTCTCATGCCAGAGTAGCACAGTGCATATAAACAAATACAATATATAGAAGAAGAATAATATAAAAAACATAACTAATAAATTGTGAAGGAATAAATAGATAGCTGAACAAGTAAGCAACAAAAGATAATAGACAACTGAACAACTAATAAATATCTAAAAATCCTTAGAGGGAGTGTCTGATACATTATTCATGGAATTTTTTAATACAACAAGGAACAAGAATAAACAAAATGTTATAAAATAGTACAAAAAATATATAGAAACAACTCCATAAGCATCATGATCCTAAGCCCAATCCTCTTCTCCTAAGATTCATCTAGGTTAGAAAATCAAAAACCTGTAGTAGGGTCCTATCCCTTATCAATACTAACATAAATATAATCTTCTAGGTTACGAAAGGTAGAATGAGTAGGGTGTGATATAAAAATATAAGTAGGCCACCACCAATGGTTTCTATGTGTAATCTGAGTAATGATCGTAACTAAAAAGTGTACAAGTATAAGTAGGAAAGTAAAGCAATGCTTAATGAATAATAACCACCTGCTCAGGTTCCTAAGGACACCTGGAAGGTCTACCTGCTTCATCTCATAGCTGGAATAAATTTTTGATCATGTAACTATATATATATAAACATTAATAATATATATATATAGTTTAGTTATATATTGTATCCACCTATTTAAACCAAGTGTGTGGGGATTTCTAATGGTCATATACCTAGAATTCTAGTGTTGGATAGACTGGGGCATAACTCGCAAATCCAAGACCAGTCTAACAAGCCTAAAATCTCATCCATAGGGTACATTCCCTATATCCCAATAGAGTGAGATACATCATGAAACAACACTTGGGATGGAGAGTGAGCCACCATAAAAACACTCTAATCATGGAAAGTGGTTCCTTAGCCCATATCTCATATAGTATCACTTGTGTGAGAAGCCATGAACTCAACACTCGATGTAAGGGAGTGTGATTTATCCTCTATTATCAACACCTCTTACCATTGTACACAACCTATTTAAAAAATATTTATTTATAGTATTACTCATGAGGAACAACCTCTCATGAAACTTATTATCAAGACCATATATATGTATGTATGTAAGGAAAATCATTTATAACGCAATATATAAGTTATAACCTCTTATGCATGTCATTATCCAAGATCAATTCCATATAGATCATTACATTTCATATGAAGCATTTAGTAAAGAATAAAAAAATTCACGGCCTTACTATCCCTTGGAGTCATTCCAATTAAAACTATTTGATTCATTACAAGGAATAAAACTCATAAAATAATACCCTTTAATTTAAAACAACCCACTCTTTTTATCAAAACATGAAAAATTCACTGATAAGGATAAAATTAAAATTATTAAGTGTCATGGTCAATTCATTTAAAAGATTAACCCACCATATAATCCATCATATAAAATCCATTTACTATAACCAATTCATTCAATTTATTATGAGATGCTCATTTGAATCATAAGGCTTGATGGGTAATTTAGAAAAAGGGATGTTCATTTAGGAAATTTTCCACTTTGGTAATTCAAACTATAAAATGTATAAGAACCTATGAGGTTCATTAGGTTAAATTGAATACACATGTCTTGAAGGAAACTTCATTTTAAATCCAAGCTATTATCTAATTAGGAGTTTCATGAGTTTCGAACCAATTGGCCAAAATGGAAAATTCTAAGTGGCGCACTAATGGGGTGACCATATAAGGTATGTGTAGCCTCTAAACCACAAAACGTGAATCAATAAACATTTATCTAGGTTCAATGCTCAATTAGACATGAAGGAATCAATATAAATGAGATTCTAGATAAAGGATGATATGCGGAACAATGACATAATTACGAAACAACCAAAACCCAATAGGAAAATGATGTGACCACCTACCTTAAGGTTGTAGACGACACCTCACTTGATATAAGCCTCGTATTTGAAGAAGGTTGTAAGTGATCTAAGAAATAGTGAAACACCCTAAAAATAGTGAGAATAATCCTACCATTAAATATCATGATGAATGGAAAGATAAAATTTGATATTAGTTGAGATACTAGGGGATCTTACTAATACATATTCTTATATTTCAATAGATCGAATAATGGACACCGGATGATGGATGTATCTCAAAGCCTATATTTATGTGTTCTTAAGATTAAAGGAGGAGTAATAGGCTTGTATATCCTCAGGAGAAATAGGGTAGAAATGAATTAATATTAAGAGGTTAAATGAATGGAAAATCAACATT
Source organism: Viscum album (assembly GCA_963277665.1). NCBI lineage: Eukaryota > Viridiplantae > Streptophyta > Magnoliopsida > Santalales > Viscaceae > Viscum > Viscum album. The sequence goes on from OY728132.1 coordinate 326,450,818, forward strand.
TCACCCCAAAACCAAAAGCGTACAATTTAGGAACATAGTTTCAAAACCATGCACTAATCATTCTCGGTTGTCTATAGGGAAGGGTCACACTATATGATTATGCTCACATTTTGACTAACTATGTGCATACCATGAAAATGGGTTCTACCCCATGTCTGAAACTGGTCGCATGATTGTGTGCCCTGGGTCGTACAGTTATAGAAAAACTGTGTTGGCTAATCAATTTTTCCCATTTAGGGGCTCTAGGCTCTGAAAAAGCCCCGAACGTTCCTATTACCTTCATGAATTGATTATACATTGATATTTGGGCCATTTAAGATAAAAAAAATTAAAAAACTAATGATTTTTACCTCTATTGAAAAGACGGGTCAATACAGGGAATCTAGACCTGTTAAATAGCCCCAAAGAAGGCTCAATCCCACCATCATAGAAGTAATGAAAAATTAAATAGAGAATTTATTAGTAGTAAACATCATTTATCGTTTCTTGACACACAATGGTTCATACTCATCCATGTAATTCCCAAGAAAAATGTCTTTACCATTATGAAGAATGTGCATAATGAGTTGATTCCCATGAGAGTTCAAAATATCTGGAGAGTGTGTACTAATTATATAAATATAAATCAAGTCACTTAAAAAACACTTTCCTATTCCCTTAATTGAAAAAATTATAGAAATGTTATAAGGGTGAATTCTTTACTCTTTCTTGGATTTATTTTCAGGATATTTTCAAGTACCCATTTCTCTAGGAGACCAAGTGAAGATAACTTTCACATGTCTATTTTGAAACTTTTCCTAAAAAGGGTTACTTTTAAGTTGTGAAATTCCCTGGTTACATTTAAAAGGAGCATGGTAAGTATATTTTTAGATAACATTGAGGATTTATTTGAGGTCTTCCTAGATGACTTTATTGTTTTTGGTAATTCTTTCGATCATTTTTTTGGGAATCTGGAAAATGTTTTGAAAACATGCATTGAAAAAAATCTTGTTTTAAATTTTGAAATGTGTCATTTCATGGTTGAGAAATGGATAGTATTAAGAGACATTATTTCATAAAAATTAATCAATTTAGATAAATCTAAAGGTTAAGTGATAAATTATTTACCTTACCCAACTTGTGTGAAACATATTGGATCTTTTTTAGTCCATGTAGGATTCTCTAGAAGATTCATCAAGGATTTTTGTATGAATTCCCTCCCTCATCCTAGGTTACTTTTAAAATAAGATATTTTTTATTTAAATAATGAATTTAGGTATTATTTTGATGATATTAAGATAATATTTATCACCCCAACAATAATTAAATCACCAAATTATGAACATCTATTTGATCTACTTTGTGATGATTTAAATTAAGTTGTGGTGGAAGATCTCTCACAAAGAATTGATGGAGAACTAAAAGTCATCATTTATACCTCAAGAACACTATATTATACTCATATAAACTACACCACTATGAAAAATTATTTCCTTACAGTTTTTTCATTAGACAAATTTAGATCTTATTTTCTTGGAACTGAGGTTACTATATTTTCTGACCATACTTCTCTTATATACTTAATTAATAAGGAAGATGCAAAACCATTATTGGTTAGTTAGATTATACTTCTGAAAGAGTTCATCGTAGAAATTAAAGGCAATAAAGAAGCTGAAAATAAGGGGGACTATAACTTAAGCACACTTCCCAACACCACTGAAGTAGAAATTCTAGAACAGAACCCATTGACTGATCATATATCAGTAGAAAAACTCTACATAATGGAAGTTGAAGTACCATGGTATGAAAACATAGTTAATTAGTTGGTGACTTATCAGCTACCATGTTACCTTAACTCTCATAAAAACACACACTCAAATGTGAATCCTAATTTTACATTTGGGAGGATCCATTCCTTTGGAAAATTTTCAATGATCAAGTATTAAGAAGATGTTTAACCACAAGTGAAATTTAATCTATTTTTGAATTTTATCACACACTAGCCTATGGGGTAACTTTGTACATCAAATAACTATAATAAAAGTTTTTGAACCTGGTATTTATTGGTTCATTTTGTTCAAGGATGCACATGAATATTGCAAGAAGTGTAAAAAATTTCAATTTTCTGGAAACATTTCAAAAAAACAATATATTCCTTAAAAATCCATTATCTTTTTTTTTGAAATATTTGAATTCCAGGACATTGAATTTATGGGATCCTTTACCATGTTATTTTCAAATTATTATATTCTTCTCACTATTGATTATGTCTCAAAATGGTTGGAAGCTAAAGCCACCAAAACTAATGATCCCAAAGTTGTGTGTGGTTTTGATAGATCTAACAGTTTCTATACGTTTGGAGTGCTAGGAGTCAAAAATGAACAAGGGACTCACATTTTCAATAGGATATTGGTGTCTCTACTGAGGAAGTATGGAGTACATCATAAGTCATCTACACCCTACCATCCTTAAGCAAATGGCCAAGTTGAAGTGTCTACTAAGGAAATTAAAGGTATCATTGAGAAAATGATTAGTCCCAACCGAAATAAATGGATATAAAGGTTTGAAGACACCATATGGGCCTACATGATAGTGTTGAGAATGTGTTGATTCAATAATTTAATTTATTTATTTTTGGTTTTGATGCTCTTAAATTCCCAAAATATGTGTTACTAATGAATTTTCTTGTAAGTGTATTTTATTTAATTAATATTCATAGAAATATTTATTACAGAAATATATTCAAGTCATTTGTTTGAGGGGAATATTTTTGGAAGTGTTATGGATGGGTTTAAGTGTATTCCAGAAACATTGTTCATAACCTATGTATGCAATCATAACATAAGTAATAAAACCTATGTTTGGATCCAAACATATATTTCATATACCATTCACTATCAAGAATGTATAGTTAATCAACCCTATATTTGGAATCAACTCTATGTTTGAGGAAACAAACATATGGTCCATCAACCCTACTTTTTTAATAAACTGTATGTTTTCAAACCTACATTTGTAGTTTTTTCATCACATGAAGCAACTCTATGTTTGATTATTCAATGGTGGAGTTTTAAATCCATGATATTATCCAATATTTATATATAGGTCTTGATAAAAGTAAAGATCTATTCAAAACTATATTAGGAAAAATTAAAAGGCTCGTTATGATTGTTTTAAAGGATTTTATTCAACAAAGTAAATTTTTTCTATTCTTAAAGAAAGTTACAGCTCTCTTTAATGTTTTTGAATTCGTATATTCATGATTTATTGTGCGATTTTCTAGAGATGGTTTCACCTGGAATTGTTCGACTTGCTGTATAAATATAAAAGAAACTCTACATCATATATATATATATATAGTTACACACATATACATACAGGATATTGGATATATAAAAGATATACCAAGTGTGTCATTGCCTTCAGAGCTACACTTTGGATGCATACATGTTTTGATATATCTGATTGAATCACTTCTATTGTTTTTATTGTAACTAAATTTAATTATTACATATTCTTCTGTAAGAACAAAAAATCATTTGATGAAGATACACTTGGGAGAAAAAATCATTTAAACATTTGTTTGGTTTTTTCTTTACTACTATTTGAAAAAAAAGCATGTAAAATGTTAAAGATCTAATTATTATTGTGCTATGTTGAAGATCTTAATTCATCTATCAATTTCTACAGAAACTATTAATCTTAACCGATACCATCAAGAAAATCAAAATCTGTTGATTTATTTGACTCTCGAATGATCGTACTCATTCATGGTGAAGTCTCATCTTCTTGTATTAAACTGTGGATATTAGGTTCCTTGTAAAATAACTAGAAGTCCCTATAAATTCCTTGTAAGGTGTCAACTATCTACACTCATTTGTTGTTTAAATGTATGAGGATAAGAGGTCCTGATAGTAAAATCACCAAGCTCATGGAGTTCATTGTTTGCGGAGTGGATTAGGGGATATTTGTTCCTTGAACAAATATTTATCATTGTGTTCATTTCCTTTATTTATTTCCACTACTCAGTCATCTTTTAGGGAAGGAAAGGTTCACTGCATAACAGGAGGAGTGTTCTAAATCTTCCAAAAGTTTTTAAAGAACATAATTCACCCACCCTATAATTTTTTTGTCTTCTATATAATCATTCCAATCAATAATTTCTATCAATTTTATGACTCTATTGGTAATATTTATCATTCTAGAAATATATTTATACATGATACTAATAAGCAGTATCATAGGAAGTACTCTGTTTATATATTATTTTTTTGTAAATACTTGAAAATTATTTTGTTTTATCCAATATCTAATAAGTAAAGTCAAAGGATATCCTCTTTAAATTGTTGAAGATTTTGATTGTCTCTAACAATCCTGAGTTAAAGATTCAGATGAATACATTTTGGAATGGCTGATTCTAGCGAAGGTATGTTGATAATTCATGCTTCTTATTTTAATGGTGATAATTATGGATGTTGGAAATCCCGTATGGTTATTTATTTAAAAAATCTTGGAATAAGGGTTTATTTAAAAGTTATAAAGCCTTATAATATTCCAAAATAACATTTGGAATATTGGAGTAATGATCAAGAAAAAGAATATGATCTCAATATAGAATATAGGAATTTTATTTTGTGTGGTTTAGGTACTAATAAATTCAATCAAGTATCTCAATGTTCTAATGTATATGAGATGTGGTAGACTATTATTTTTTATTATGAGGGAAATTAAAATATCAGGAAATTAAGATACTCTACTAAAAATATAATCTTTAATGCTTTTGGAATGGATGAGAATGAAACTATCAATCAAATGAATAGAATATTGATAGAGATTTCCAATAATGTTGCTACTTTGGGAGATCCAATTTTTCTATCAGATCAAACATTAAAAGTATTCAATGTACTACCACCTAAGTGTAATGGAATATCTGAATCTATATGATTGTGTACATCAACAAAAAAATTTAAAATTATGGATTTTATTAATACATTAATGATGTATGAAGTTGATATGTAGTTTGAAGTTGAAAATAATATCAAAAATGTATAAGACTCTTTGAAGACTAAAATGGATGAATCATATTATTTAATTCATCCATATTTAGATAAATATTTATTAGATCTTGATGAAAAGTTTGAAAAACTATACATAAATAAAAAAGAAAGGTACTGGAGAAAATAAATTTTGTGAATATAAGGAAAGAATTAATAAAAAGGATAACTATCCTTTAATTGATGCTCAAAGGAAATATAATTACAAGAGAAAATCAAAGAACGATTTCAAGGCTACCTAGAGTAATAATTTTGGTTCATATGATGAATCCTCTAAAAATTCATAGATTGAACATAAAATTGTATGTCTCATATATGATACTAATGTGGTACAATCATCTTACTCTTAAAAACTCTAGTTCTGAAAAACTTTCTTATGATGAGTTAAATAAATATTGTTTTATTCTACAAGATAAATATGAATCCTTAAATAAGGACTATAGAGAAATTAGAAAATCTTATTATACTAAAATATTAGATAAATAAAATTTGATAAAATAGATTATATATTTAAAGTCTAATTATTCTAAAAATTATTGTAATTGTATGAAACAAAGATTGATGAATTAACGGATGAAGTTGATTATTTAAAACATGCTTCAAGTATATTAATAAAAGGATAAAAATATTTAAATCAAATCCTTTGAAAAAATATAATTCCAAAAGAAAAATTTGGAATTTTAACTAATGGTGAAATAATGAAACTATATTATAATTATTTTGATCCGAGTTTAAATAGAAAAATAATTTCAACTGCTAAATGTTATTATTGTTGTAAGAACCAGGTTTTTTCTATTAAAGACTTTTGAATATTCTTGATGATATTCCAGAGCAGTGCCTTCAGACGGTGTGCGATTCCGAGCCCCAGAGTGGCCGGAATTAAATTTTCAGTGTGTTCACACTGGAAACGCTAAATAAATGGGATAACTCCTAAACGGAGTTCCGGATCAGGGATCCGGGTGTACAGATGGGTGCGGAATGGTGTGTTTACCCTAGGAACGACATAAAACTTGTCGGCGCGGGACGTTTGCACCCCTCTCCCGCTTCTGGATTGCTAAACGGATTAAATAAAGAAATTAATTCGTTTAAGGGCGAAACACTGGTATCTCTTAAACCGTGGCTCGGATTAGAAAATCGAGGGCACCGTTGAGTTTGGAGCATGCCGTTTACCCTAGGAGGGGTATAAGTTTCGCGGGCGTAGGCCGTTTGTGAAAAATGGCCCCAGGGGCGTTTTCATAATTTAGTGGCTTCGGACGTTAAATTTTATATCTTTTGAATGGGGTCTCGGATTAAAATTACAAGACCGCCGTTGTGCCCAGAGTGTCGTGTTTACCCCAGGGACGCCTTCCTTTTTTTCTGCTTCGAGAGTGGGGTCGGGGGCGTGCCGGGCGGGGGTGTTTAAGTGTTATTACTTAAACGCACCCCCTCCCTCTTCTCTTCCCCTTCTCCTCCCTCACACCCTTACCCCTTCCCTCCTCCTTTCCGGCGAGCTCCGGCGAGGCGAGCTCCGGCGAGCCAACTCTGAAGAGGCAACGGCGCGGGGCGGATCGCACGGGAAGCGTCGGGCAAATCCCCACGAGGTAGGAGTTTTATTTTGTCTGTTTTTAAATTCCCGCTTTCTTTGAGCCCGATTTATACCATATAATTGCCACCCGATCTTCAAACAAAGCCCATATATTAGTATAACTCTATCCGAGCTTTCCGACGCACCTTTCGGATGTGAAATCGGAGCACTGAGGCGTCCGCAGCGGCCCGGCGAAGTTGGGGGTGGTTTTGCGGTTTCCGGCGGTTGGCAGGGCGGTCCGGCGAGATGGCGCGGCGGAGCGGTTCGGCTCCGGGCAGGCGGCGCGGCGGCCGTGGCTTCGGAAGGTGGCGTGGCGGTCACGGCTTTGGAAGGCCGCGGCGGTGGCAGCCGGTGGTGCCGGCAGGGCGCCGGCGAGAGCGAGAGGGGCCGCGGGGCGGCGGCCCCATGCGGCGCGACAACGACCCGCACTATGCGGGTCGTTGTGTGGGATGTGCGACCGGCCCTCGTGGCCAGTCGGTGGAAAATCCCGCGCGGCGGGCGCACGGGTGTGAAGGGGAGTGGGCCGCGGAGCGGCGGCCCGCGGCTCTGCTGGACCGGGCCCAGCGGCTGGGCCGCGATCCAGCGGGCCGGCCGGACCGGGCCGGTCCGGCCCAAGGGGCTTTGCCCCTCAGACTTCGGACGCCCGTATTTCGGGCTACGGGTGTCCGTTTTGCGCGCCGTCTACGGTAGCACGGAGCTTGCGTTAAGGCAGAGTTTTTGAGATGGTTTCGGGAATTTTTAATTCCCGAAACGAGGGGTCTCTGAGACGCGACGCGTCTTTAAGTGGACGAGCGTTCTTCCGGAAAAATCTTGTTTTGGACGGCGCAGACGCATCCGACGTCCGTTTTGAGCGTCGTTAGTGGCGTTGGGACCCTGGCATCGAGGCGGAATTTTCCAGGGTGGTTTCAGGCGTTGAGGCCGAGGTTGAGGCGCGGGCCCCACAGCCCGTCTTTTGAGTTGCGTGCAGCTTTTAGCGACTTTTTCCTCGAACGTCCATTCGGGGCGTGCGAGCAGTCGATGTTGGGTGTTTTTCCGAGGGCATCGCATTGGCGCAGTCTGCCCGTTGTAACTCCGCACGATGGTGCGGGCCCCGTGAGGGCCGTTTCCGGAGTTGAAGGTGATTTCTAGCTTTATCACCAGGCGACCGTTTTGGACAAGTGAATAGTCCATTTCATGTACTTTTTCGAGAGGATCGCAACGGTGCCATCCGTTCATTGAGTTTCGGGACCGGGATGCGGGTCCCACGTGGCACCGCTCGGGTGCGGTGCGCCGGGATTCACCTTTTTCTCCGCATATCTGTTGCACTCAAGTGAGTAGTGCCTTTGACGTGTGTTCCCGAGGGGATCGCAATGGTGCAATGCACCCGACTGTTTTCGGGGCCAAGGCTCGGGATCGCGGGACACCGTTCGGGTGTGAGGCGGTGTTGGCGACTTTTCCGTCGGGTATCCGTTGGAGGCGAGTAAGTAGTCGATCTCACGTGTTTTTCTGCGAGGATTACAACGGTGTGATCTGTTTGGCTGTGCGGAGCCTCTTGCGTGATCTCGGGAAATGTGGAAGCATGGAAGGTGCTCTAGTGGTGGTTCGCCTTACCTTGTTTGTGGCAGACCCTTGGTGTGTGATCGTGCACTCTTGGGAGAGTGATGTAAATGGTTCGCGAGATGTGGATGGCTGTGCCTGGGCCTTTTTGGTGGAGTTGTTATGTCACGCCTTCGCGTTGACGTTGGGTGTTGTGTGCACGATGGCCCTTGGGTTGAGACTGTGGTATACTCTGGGGGTATATGAAAATGCTTGGAGGTACATGTGGTTGTTCGTACCTAAGAACGTTGGTGAATTCAGTTGGGCTTGAGATGGGGCCACACGTTGTGTGGGCCCCATGTGCGTGCCGGGTTCTGCTTGCGTACTTGGACCTCTCACGGCGTAGAGGGTCCCTCTGTGTGTTTGTTTGACCAGCAGGGTGGAGCTCTTCCCCTGGCTCTGTGCTCGTTTGTTGACCAGCAGGGTTGAGTGGTCTCCCCCAGGTTTCGTTCTCGGTGGATTGGCCGGTAGCGGTGCTAGTGACACCCAGTGCTGGAGCAGACGCTGCACCTCTTTTGGGTGAGTTGTTCTGGAGTTGGGAGGTTGCGCAATACCCACTCCGTGTTCAGTTGGCCAGTTTTGTGCCCTATAGTGGAGATTTCTAGAGCAGTTCTAGGGTTTACCCTCCAGCAGAGACTGGGCAGTGGGTCACCCGATGCTATTAGGGTCTACCCTCCAGCAGAGACTAGGTAGTGGGTCACCCGACGCTAGTAGGGTCTACCCTCCAGCAGAGGCTGGGAAGTGGGTCACCCGATGACCTCTTAGGGTCTACCCTCCAGCAGGGCTGGGCAGTGGGTCGCTCGTCGTCTAGTTCCAGGTCTACCCTCCAGCACGGCTGGGCAGTGGGTCGCCTGTCGACTTATTCCAGGTCTACCCTCCAGCACGGCTGGGCAGTGGGTCGCCTGTCGACTTATTCCAGGTCTAACCTCTAGTGGGGCTGGGAAGTGGGTCGCTTGATGATGTAATAAGGTCTACCCTCTAGCGGGGCTGGGCAGTGGGTCGCCGGATGATGTGTTATGGTTTACCCTCCAGCAGAGCTGGGCAGTGGGTCACCCAGTATCTTAATATGGTTTACCCTCCAGCAGGGCTGGGTAGTGGGTCTCTTGATGATGTGTTGGGTTTTACCCTCTAGCGGGGCTGGGCAGTGGGTCACCCGATATCTGGTTATGAATTACCCTCCAGCAGGGCTGGGCAGTGGGACACCGATTGGCATTCCAGACTCAGTCGTTCCAACTAGGCTAGTCTGTGGATTTCCTCCATGATTACCGGAGCGGGACCCTTGGTTGTACGGGTCGGTGATGGAACGTCTTGACTTTGAGAAGACCTCTCGACTGTAGGGCAGTGATGAGGTGTGGTTTGAATTTCCTATAACTCTCAAGTACAAGGGGCGCTTTCCCCACCGAGACGCGTTCTTGTGACGCAATCTAAAACCATGCGGTCGAGTCAGTGCCGCCCAAAGCGGATAGTATCAAGGTGCGGTGACTGAGCCCCTTGGCTTGCGGTTCAGGGCAGACGTGCGGGTTGCTGGGCGACGATGATGGGTTATGTCGGGGACTGTTGGCTACTCTTTTCTTGGGCTGAGCTATGGGACGGAGATCCCCTTACGACGTTGTTTGGGCTTCTTTCTGAGCATAAAGATATGTATATACCTTGTTCGTATGAGTAACCACTCCTTGGGTTTGGTTACTCTCCTGTCAGGAGAGGCGAAGACGTGCGGGGAATGCCACGTGCTTTCCGTGTCTAGCTTCTTAGGGTTGGACGAGTCTACTCTCCTACTATAGGTAGCGAAGACTCGACGGGAAGTTTATCTTCTCACCGTTTCCAGCTCCTTGTGCCTGGACGAGACTACTTCCTTTCTCTTGTTGGGTTGATCTGGACTCTTTACTGTACTTCTTACTGCACTTTCAATTGTACTCCTCTACTTCTCTGTTTGCTCTACTACTCACCCTTCGGTACCTCCTTTGTTGCTCCCTCGAGCCTTCGGGGTATCCTACTGAGTATTTTTATACTCACCCTTGATTGGGCTTTGCTCGCATTTGGTGTTCCCTTCCAGACGACGGACAGGTGGAGCGTGACTTCGGTGGAGCGTAGGAGCTTGGGAGCTTGGACCACGTGCAGTGGTCGTGGCCGAGTTCCAGGTGGCAGACCCGTCAGCTGTTTGTGTTTTTGTTTACCTGTTGTCGGGTTGTGGCACCTTTTCTGGTTGGGCGCGTGTTTTTCCCTTTTTTTCTTTTCAGCACTTTACTTGTATCTTGTAGAGGTCGATGCACTTTGTGGTATATATATAGCAGTTGCCCCTTTTCCTTGCTTGTTTTTTCTTTTACTCTGCAATTTTTCATTGAGTGTGCTGCGTGTGCGTGTACAGGTACTTAGGCAAAGGCCTCCCTGAGTTATTGTGCCTTCGGCGCTGGTGGCCAGCCCCTGGCCTATGGAGGCGGCCTTGGGGTAGTTGCGGCTCGAGCCCGAGTAGGGTCGGGTTGTGACCATTGTAGTATTAATGGTCATTATGAGAGTGGTTTCTATTTCAGAATATTTCAAATTTCCGGTGTTAAAAATGTTTATTTCTCAAAATAATTATCTAACCTAAATAGTATAATTCCTATTCAAAACAAACAAGTTTGGTTATCCAAAAATTTATTTACTAATACTTATGGACCCAAAAGAATATGGGTACCAAGAAACACTTGAATTTGATGTTTTCTAGGATTACACCACTAAGTTGTATCATTAAATCTTTAAGCGGTTGATTGATTGATATATAAAAGTCTCTACCAAAGGAGTGAAAAACTATGAAGTAGTTCATTATCTAAAAATCTGTAGTTTTAATGACTCAATTTTTGACCCATAAGACCTTTGAATTTTTTGGAAAATATTTCCAGATCTAGACGCTGAGTTGGTGTGGGAATCCAGGGCCCAGAGAGCCTCGGTACGATGATATTAAAAGTATTAAATATGTTTTTTTCACACAGATAGTTTCACATGAAATGTAAATAACTCCCATTGAGAGTCTTAGATCAGATTTCTGAGATCGTGGTTGATTCTGGAGCATCGTGTTTTACCTAGGCATGACCTAAGGTCATCTGCGCTGAGAGTTTTTGATGGAGGTGAGTTGGCGAGGTGATGCGGTGTGAGTTAATTGATTAAATGAAAACTTAATTAATTAATTTAAAATCTATCCTAATTATATCTCCCCCACTCTCATTGATGTTTAAAATCTAAAGAAGTTTGCACATATCATTCTCCCCTTTCCTCCTCTCATTGGTCGATGGACAAAAACGATCCAAATCATCAAAGTAAGGTGTTGATGATCTCTATTTCTGACATGGATCATCATTAGATTGAGGAGAAGCAAAATACAAGCATATTTCCTCACCCAAATATTTATCATTTCTTTAAAAAGGTTGTTGGATTTCAGTTCCAGTCTCAATCCCTTTTGTTATGAGTTTTTTTAAGGTTCTAGAGCCAAAATATAATTTCTAGAGATCCCTTCTAAGTAGATCTATAGATATCAATGTAAATTAGGGAAAATCAGAGTTTTGTAGGAGATTATCTAATGTAATCACCATCTACACGACATGTATTTTAGTGACACATTTTGTGTAGCTCTTCCTATTTGGGGAAGATGAACTTTTGGGACTACACACTGTGTATAGGGGTTACACACCATGTAGTTCCCTAAACCATGTAATCTTGGGGCATGGCTTGGGTTAGCCATGTGAAACTACATGATCATGTACTAACACACATCCAAGATACATGAACATCAGTTTTGGTACATGGAAATGGGAAAACTAAATTGGAAGGATGTCGTTTAACCTGAACAAGCCATGTAGTATGGGATACACGGCGTGTAAGGGACACGGTTGGCGGTCCGTATAGAAGGGGAACACGACCAAGTGATAAGTGATGGGGGACATGGTGTGTACCTCCTCTACATGATATTTACCCCTACATCAGTTGTCAATCCATGTAGATAGGATACATGGTCAGGTGCTCGGGCGGGCTCACACGTGGTGTACTCCTAGGATATCCTCGGGGGATCTTCTGCATTCCATATCTTCTTCTCTGGGATTCAAATTCAGAATTTTGAGTATCCTATCCTGAGTTTTTTTCAATGTAGTACATGATGGTTCATCCATTAGGGATTTTGATATATGAGCTGGTATAAATTGGGCAAGATGCACTACAAAAAAGTGGCTTTTACCAACAAAAAATTAATGACACATAATACATTTGTTGGTAAAAATTATTAATTCCAACAGATACTGAGTTCTATTAGTATTAATTTTAACTACCAACAATTGTTTTTAATGACATGTATATCTATTCAATACTAACAAATCTTTTACCAACAATTAAATCCATTATTTTTTCATATTAATACTGGAATTTTTCTACCAACACATGATTATGTTATAAATACCTATTATTACCAAAAATACTTTAACATTATAATTTTTGTTCCAATAAATTGTTTTATAAAAAAATGTTATACAAATAATTGAATATATATATTTATATTTATATTTATATTTATATGTATTTATACCAACAAATCAATTGTCAATAAACATATATATATTTGTACATCTAATTAGAGTAATTTTTAAATAAATTTTTTTTGTTAAAATGAATACACACCCCATTCAAAAAATTTGACCATCTTTCTCCCATTTCTGTTATCGTTTTGGATTGGATGATTCCTCGGTTGGTGATGGGTTTCCCTACGGTGGAGTTTTCTACCCTTGTACAGGCTTCTGCAGTTGATTTTAAAAAAATTACCCTTGTTGCGAGATTTGGGCATCGAAGGCCATCTAAAGATGATTTCGACAAGCATGTGAATATAGAATAGGGTCTGAAGAACAAAGAATAGGTGGTTATTCTCATGCCTCACCTAATCTCTATCAGATATGATGGCGGAGTGGACTTCTTGACTCTATGGTCTCATATCCCTCGGGATTTCTGGTCTTGGGGTTTATGTTTGTTGTGATGGTCACCAATGATTTACTTTAGGAAGTATAATACTACTGTGGTGATTTGGATCTATCTTTCCAGTCTTCCTATACTTTTCCCTTACTTTACAACACTCCATCATCATGGAAATGCTACTGAGGGATTCTTGTAGGCTGATCGATGCACATTAACTGGGAAGCATCCAATTCAGGGTAGGGTTTTCATTGAATTGGAATTATCCTAACCACTTCCGGACGTCGTCTAGTTTGGTGTGGAAGACAATGAGGGTTTCAGTTAGATGATTTGGTATGAGAGATCAACTGAATATTTTCACCATGTAGAAATTTAGGGGAACCATAATGAACATGATGGAAAGGGTAATTTTTTGGCTCGGGTTGATTCAGTGAGGGCCGATGAGGCCTATGTCATTCACTTACAAAACCAGGGGATTCCTTTCACGATAAATGAGTAATGACTGGCATTGACAGAAAGGAATGTTTTTCTCATTTACTATCCCAGGAGGTAATAGCAGCAACGCTGCTCCACAAAGTGATGTAATATGAGACAATCATCGGTGGAGGAACTGCCTTAGGCAAAGCTATCAACGCTGATGGGATTTTATTTACAATGTTTACTTAGGAATTTACAGACACCTAAATTTCTTCTGCTTCAGAGAAAAGAAAGAGTGCCATCACACACTCCCATCACACTAATGAGGCCTATGTCGAGGTGAAATTAATGATTTTTAGGACAAAGAATCTTCTTTTTCCAAGGATCATTCTGAATGTGTTAATAGTTATTGAACCAATGTGTTATGGACCTGATTTTATTAGTTGAGCTACCCAAGGGAATTATGTAAAGGGAGATGGGTGAATTGATTTACAGGTTGCTTTTATGCCTGAAATGGGAAATAGAATGGAAGCCAATATGGTAGACTGTAAAACCCATTAGGATGTGTAATTTCCTATTGCAGGTAGCATTGGGAATGATATACTAGGAGTGCATCTTGAGAATCAATATGCTCAACTTGGTTTTAAGGTACGTGTCATGGGAATGGAATTTTCCTTGAGCAGGGGCTCTGTGTAATATATCAATGTTTCTCTAGTCTATTATCTAACCAAAATGTAACCTATTTGTGGTCATATTCAACATGTTTCTATTTTTCATGTTAGGGATGAGGTAATGACTCAAAATAGGAGTATTGTAGGTTGTAATAAGCTCCAACAATCGGTTTTCTTGTCTACCTTTACGAATATGGAACTGGGTACCTATAATATAGAGAATTACTCTACTGGGAGAATGATTGTGTATATAATAGGTGAACATGAATTGGAATTCAAAACAACAGTCAACAAGTTTACAATGATTAGATTGCTTATAAGTTTCATTATACTGTTACTGCTCAAATAGTTGATGATGATTGTCAAGGAAACTAATATGTTGTTTATGGGGAGGGATCCATATTTTTATCCCATTCTTTAACCTATAGGTCACATTATTTATCATGTTCTGAATATTCTTCCTAAGAGAGTTGGTTGTTCTACTAATTACTTTTGACATCCTTTCTTTGGAAGAGATCAGCATCCCACCTTTGTTGAAAATCAATGCCCACTCCAAGTATCTATTTTTGTTGTACATTCTTAGTGATAGGTTGTTAAATATTATCATTCTATTATTATATAAATGGGGATCTGGGATGCCACAATTTATTCGATAGGACCAAAAAATGTTGGACTTGTAATGGATTTTACCATTAATACGGAATAACCTATAGAAATATCCATTATGTATCCAAAGCTTTGTCAAATATATGTCATTTTTCACCATAGATCTTGTAGTTAGATGAGTAATGGAGAGAGATCCAATATAGTGTGAGTAAAATGTACACTAAAAGAAAAATATGCTTCATGCAGGTTATTTGGTGATCATTTCCAAATCAATCTTGTAAAGGTTGAATATCTAATTTCTAGTAGTGTTTTTTAAAATAATTAATAAATTATGTATTTAGTAGTGGTTTGTTTAGACCTATTACATACTTCTAATCTCGTTTCATCCATTATTTATCTGGGTATCAGGGATTTGGAAGAAAACAACATAGACATGTTGTGGAATACTTATGTGGATGATCACATAGAAATTGCATATTTCCTTTTTTTGCTACCATCATCAGTCTTGGATAAATTTTTTCTGTGCAGTGTACTTCCTTCCCAGAGCACAAGACCATAGAAATTACTTTAATTTGGATGAAATAGAGACTCTTTCACCATTTGGTCCTTTAATCAGTGATAAAGGGTAAAGTTGTGGGTGTTATATGTGGAAAGGGTAATGACTTCCCATAATTTTTTTGAATCACATCAAATATTTTCTAAATATTACACATGAATACATTTATTTCATCTCTTTTTATGTTTTTAAATGATGTGTGGATAAACATGGTTGTTTTAATTTTGTATTGCAATTTTAGTGAGTAGTTGTTATACAGTTTATTTCTTTGTGATCTTGACCTACACTCACATGCTTGAGTGGTGTGTTCTTGATGTATTAGTGTTCTTATGCATGTTTTTTCTTTATGTTAATTGTTTTACACTAGAAAATCACCATTTATCCTTCACCAGAGAATGAAAAGGAAACACCAGTAAGAAACATTCCTTGTGTTTGGATGTTAATTTTTAATATGAAGTTGCAGGTTGTATGCAAAAATGGTAATGACTTCCCTGTTTTTTGAATTTGAAGTTGTGGTTGTTATATGAGGAAAAAGGGTAATGTATTCAATGTTTCTTTTCTTTATGTTAGATGTTTTTTCTTTATGTTAAATTATTTTTCTTTATGTTAATTTTTTTACACTAGAAAAGCAATAATTATCCTTCATCAAATAATGAAAATAAAACACAAGTAAGAAACTTTCCTTGTGTTTGGATGTTAATATGAATTTGTAGGATGTGTGTTAATTTTGAATATGATGTTCCAGGTCATGTTTTCTTCTTGGTCTATATACATCTTTCATGATGGTGTTTTGGATCTACTAAATCCATTGTCTTCATGGCTGAATGCTGGATTTCTCGGACAGTTTGAAGATGGTTTGATAGCTATGTATCTATTGGATGCTGATCATGGAGGATGTTGTTACTTTTGGAACAAAATCAGATTGATTTTTTATTTGTTTTGGACATGCTGGGATGTTTTTGTCACTAGATTTTTAGTTTTCACAATTTGGTGGACATCATTACATCTTGGTTATTTTTTTAATCCAGAATGCTGTAAAAGTTGACCTGTAGATGTTGAGATGTTGTGTCCCTATCACTTTGATGGATGTTTAGATATTGTACCAGATTCAACGATGTCAATTGGTCCTTAGCTAGTTGGATAGTACATCCTTCTTCTAATACTGGAGGATGGATTCTTTTGGAGGTGAATTGTTTTAATTTTTTGTGTGTGAAGTCTATGTAATCAATTTTTTATACTTCCATTTATTTCTATTTTGGTTTCAATTAATGTATATATTTTTCACTGATTTGTGCATACTATCTTTGGGTATTTATGTTGTAGATATTGGAGCTGAAGGGTGTGGCATAGACTGGAGCTGGCTCGATTTGTTTATTGCTTGTATTGGATCTTGCTCGTTATTTTTGTATGCTCATTGGTTGTGTGGTGGAGATCTTGGAGCTATATTTTTTGGTATTTCAATGACATGAGGTCTCTCTAAAGATGTATTTTTGCTCTTTGGGAATGGATGGTTCATTGGAGTTTTGTTTTTTGGCATGGATGGGTCTCTGGTTCTCTTTGGTCGCTGGAGCTGGCTCGCTAATCGCTGGAGCTGGCTCACTGGCATGGATGGGCTGGAGATGCCTCACTAGTGATGATGGGCTACAACTACTGGTGAGCTGACTCGTTGGAGATGCTGGTGTTGGAGCTAACTCACTAGAGCTAAGGTGGGGGGTGGGTGTCCAACTTTTTTGTATTGATTGGTTTTGTAATGAATTTCATTATTAATATAATGAATTTTTGTTTTAAGATTGAACATGTGTTAAAATCTTCTTCGATTTAATAATTAAAACAAAAGTATTATATATGATAAATTAATAAATATAATATGAAATTTTACTTGCAATAAAAATTTATATTTTTTATTCAAATGTAATTTATAAACAAATATTATATTTTGATAATATTATTACCAATAGAAAAATTTGTCACTATAACCTGTTGCTAAACACTTTAACCAACATATATATTATCTGTTGGTATTATTATAATTGCAAAATATCCATTTTATCTGTCACAAAACATTTAGTGATAGAGTTTTTACCAACATTTTAGCGACATGGACATATATGTTGGTAAAACTTTTTACCAACAGAAAATTCACTTTTACCCATAGATATACCCCTATTGGAAAAAATTAAATATTTTATAGTGATGCTTGTGGATTTGTGCTGAGATGATGTTGGGGATCGACATAGTTCATGAAAAGAGACATTGGGACTGGTACTCCCCTATATCTTTAGGATTTGGGTTTCCCTTACCTATATTCTTAGGTAGAGATGAGACTCCCCGCATCATGGGCATGGGTTAGTTACCTTTGGGTATTTTCCTCTAGGGTTTTTTCTCCCCTGATGGTCCAGGGTGTGGGTTTCCCCGTGATGTTCTTGAAGATGGATAGTACTATCATTTTGGAACAGGGTGTGGGTCCTCCGTATATTACGTATATGTAGATTTGGTACTTACCTTCCATGTTAGGGAACGAGTCCTATATCATAGGAGTTAGTACTCACCTATCGTTCCAGGGTGTGGGTCCTCCATACGTGTTATTCTGGCAGAGTCGGCACTCCCCTTCTCTATCTGGGAGTGGGTCCTCTAGCCTGGGGTCAGTAACCCCCTATTGTGTCAGGGTGTGGATCCCCTATAGTGAACAAGAAGGAAGATTCGGTACTCCCCTTTCCTACCAGGGTGTAGATCCTCTACCCACAGAGTGGTACTCCCCTACCAGATTAGGGTGCGGGTCCTCGATCCATGAAGTGGTACTCCCCTATTGTATCAGGGTGTGGGTCCTCCATTCTTTGAGTAGTACTCCCCTATTGGATCTGGGTGTGGGTCCTCACTTTCAAAGTAGTACTACCCCATATCTAAGTAGTTGTAAAGAGGGGGTCCTACATTATATTTTGAGTTCCCTCAGCTATGGGATATTGTTATGAAGATTAGGCCCCTCTACTTGATATGAATGATAAATAGGTAGGATTTAGTTATCCCTTGATGGAATGAGGTGTGGGACACTCCATACCAGAGTGAAATAGGTTTCATGTGTTAGTTAAGAGCAGTACTCCCTCGATTACGGGGTAGTGGCAAGGTGTGGGTCCCTCTATTCTCTCTTGTTATAGAGGATGCATGTGGTGCGTAGTCTGAAGTAGTACTCCCTCAACTATGTGTAGTGGTGAGGGGTAGGCCTCATCACTTGGGTTTCTTTAGCTTGTGTTGGGCACAAGGTAATGATAACAGGACGTCTGGTGCTAGGCACTAGATATGGACCTAGTAAGATATTCCTTATGGAGCATGTTCTCTCAGACATACCATTAAGAAGGGTAGGGTTGTTCACAATAGAGTGTATCTCTTGGATGTGTTCCATCTGAAATGGCTGATCTCATGGAGTGTGTTCTCATGATTTTGTGATACGGTTAGAGCCTATGAAGGGAATCATGTTACTAGATATCAGGTTGGAACCTCTTGAGACTTATTGTCTAAGATGAGTACATCTAGGTGATTTCTAGGATTCCTTGAAGTGTTGTCACATGTTGGGGTTGAAACCCCTTGTAGACTGAGCTAACTTGTCATGTACAGCTGATGATAGTTCAAGATGGAGTTTCTCTCTCTCGATTGGGGTTCCCTCTTACTAGGTCAAGAAAACTTTTTCCTTTTAGTTTCTACCTTTTTATTTTGGAGTTTTTGGGGTGCCTACTGATTATTTTTATACTCACCCATGTACGGTCTTTTCCTGCACATATTTTTTGTCTTGTATAGAATGCATGCCTTTCTATGGATTCCACGAAGGACTCATGGTAGGCAGAGCATAGTGAGCTAGACAGACTGAGATGTTTACCAGAGTTGTGCTGGGGATCTTTCTGGAAGTTTCAGTTGATAGAAATCCTCTCCTTATTAGTAGGTTGGATGCTTTTATAGTTTTCTTTGGTGGGTGATATTTTTCCCTTATTCCACTTTTAGTATATATATTGTACTCTGATTGTGAGATTTATATGTTTGTATGCATTGGTTGCTTTTAGTTTTCACATTTTAGAATTTTTGTGAGCTTGGAGATGTGTGTGTGAATACTGGTACATAGGCAATGCCTCCCATGTTAGTTATATTCCAACTCGGCACTAGTCACCAACCCTTGGCCTATTAGAGGTGGGTTTGGGGAGTTGCAGCCTACTCCCCTTTAGGTCGGGTCATGACATCAGTACTAAGAACATAGATCCAGGAAGTATTTCATTTTTATAAATATATGCTTCTGGTTCATTAGCTTTTTTATACAGGGAAAGAGTGATGTTTCTTAAAAATTGATAAAGACTCTTCTTTACTCTTTAAATCAATTCTTAGTCGACTTTGATTGTATAATTTATTTATTGTAATTTTTAAACTTTTTAAACATTGTTTTACTCTTTAGATAAATAATGTATTTTTCTAAGATATGAAAACTTTTTATTTTACATCTATTAAACCATTTTAAAATAATTGTATTTCGGGTCATAAAAACTTAATTTGTTTACCTAACCTGAATAACTTTTCTTACATATCATGTCTTTTTAAAATTTAAAATCATTGATGATTGTTCTGTTTTTTCAGATAAAGAAAAATAAATTTCATTTACATTTTTCAGAACCAAATATTTAATATTCTTCTTAAAACAATTCTCATTGTCTTCTTATTCTTCAAAATATCTTGTTAAAATGATTATAGAAAATCAGTCACAGAAAGATGAAGTGACAATGTACTTTAAGTTCATAAGAAAATCTTCCACTCAAAAGGACAAAAGGAAATCCTTCTGATCTATTGAAAGAGCATTCATTTTCATATGTTGAAGGTTATTTTGGAAAAACTTATGAAATATATAATTATGTTCTTAGTCACAAAGATCTAGAAATA
This sequence comes from Viscum album, assembly GCA_963277665.1. Classification (NCBI taxonomy): domain Eukaryota; kingdom Viridiplantae; phylum Streptophyta; class Magnoliopsida; order Santalales; family Viscaceae; genus Viscum; species Viscum album. The sequence continues at coordinate 326,471,077 of OY728132.1, forward strand.
TCTTCTTTTAAAATGTCTTATTAAAGACTTCTAGTTAAAGTTATCTCTTAGAATGAAGAAAAAGTGGAGCTACAAGCTGAGTTGGATGCATTTAGAAAGGAGTATGATAAATTAGATAAAGGATCTACATCAAAGGTTGTTTTAGATTATTTACAAAAGGAATATCATAATAGTTCAATTTCAAAAGTAGACATTGAATCTTTAAAAGTAAAAATGCTAAGTCAAATAGAGTTTCTCAGAAAAGAAGTTGTTACAAAGATTGATCTTGATATACTAAATTTGTTTTTGGTTGAACAGTATTTTTCTTCTTCTCATCAAAGAATAGAATATGCTCAAAATAGATTAGAATAATTGTAAAGAGTTTTATCTAATTTAAGTGAAAAATTTAGAAAGATCATATGAACAGTCTACTCCTTCCTAAACCTTTTATTTTTATTATTTTTTTTAATAAATTTTATATGTACTTTTTTAATATATATTTTGGTTAAAATATTATTATAAGTAGCTTTGAATTTTTTTACTTTTTATTTTTTTACATAAGAATGAACTTAATTTTTAATTATCTCACAAATTAGTTTATTACTGTAAGTAACAATTTTGGTTTTATTTTTCTTATGAAAAAAATTATTTTATATGTTTTAATTCATTGAATAATCCTATATGCTATAATTTAGGGGGATTTTTTAATCAAATAATAATTTTATTCATTAAAATTTTATATATGATCCTTATTTAAATATTCATATTTTTTAAAGATAGAATTAATTTAGGGGGAGTAAATTTTACTACTCTTATCTTTTTTATGTCATAAAAAGGTAGGAGAATTTGATATGTTTTAATGTGGGAAAAGTTTTATTATTATAATTATAAAGTTGGAGAAATTTATTCTTATTTATTCCTAATATCCTTGACATAGGGGAGAAGTTTATTGTTTATACTCTTAGTTTCTAGTTTATATATTTATCTTCATGGGGGAGAAGTTTTCTATAAAAACTGTTAATATGGGATAAGTTTTAATCCTTATAATGGGGGAGAAGTTTCCATTATATAAGAAATATTATAAAGAGAAAAAGGGGAGAAATAAATTTTTTATTTTTCTAAAAGATATTTTTTAATTCTATTTATTTATGTTATAGTTTTTGTGATCATCAAAAGGGAGATATTGTTGAGAATGTGTTGATTCAACAATTTTGTTTTTTTTTTTGGTTTTGATGCTCATAAAAACCACATATGTGTTTCTAATGAATTTTCTTTTTTTTTTTTGAATTTTAGAAAATTAATATTCAAGGAAATTTTTATTCTGAAAATATATACAAGTCATTGGTTTTCAGGGAATATTTTTTGATTTGTTTTGGACATGTTTAAGCATGTTTTGGAAACATTGTACATACCCTGCGTGTGAAAGCATAAAATAAGGAATCAAACCTATGTTTCGATCAGAACGTATGAATCATATACTCTACGCTATCAATAAAGTATGATTGATCAAACCTACATTTGGAATTAACCCTACATTTGAGGAAAAAACATATGGTACATCATCCCTACTTTTATAATCAAACATACTTTTTAAACCCTATATTTAGAGTTTTTTCACTACATGAAGGAACCTTATGTTTGACTATTCAATGATGGGGTTTTAAATACCTCATATTATTCAAGATTTATGCAATGATATTTAAGTAAGTAAAGATCTATTCAAATATATTTTACGACTGACTAAAATTATATTTATAATTATTTTTAAGGATCATTTTCAATAGATTAAATTTTTTCTATTCTTAAGGAAAGTTATAACTCTATAAATGTTTTTTAATTAAAATACTCACAACTTATTATGTGATATTTCTGAAGCTGGTTTGACCTAGAGTTATTCAACCTGTTGTATAAATATAGATATTCTCCTTATACGATATATATATATATATTCACACATATATATACAGCAAGGAGAAAAATAAAAGATATAACAAGTGTGTTGTTACCTATAGAGCTGCAATTTGGAGACATGCATGTTTTGATCTATCTAATAGACTCACTATTATTGTTGTTGTTACTACTAAATTTAATTATTAGATCTTATTATACAATAAAGTTGAAGCATTTTTTAAATATACACTTTGGATACAAACATGTTTAAACATATTTCTAATGTTTTATTTGATATTATTTGATGAAATATTATGCAATGTTGAAGATCTATTTGCTATTTTTCTATATTGGTGATCTGAATTAATCTACAATATGTTGTTGAAACTATGAAGTTTAACCTATTCCATCAAATAAATAAAACTCTTTTGATTTAATTGATTATCAACTACTCATACTAAGTCATGGTGAAGTTTCTGCTCCTTGTACTAAGTTGTGGATATTCGATTCCTTTTAAAAGAACAAAAAGTCCCTATAAAAGCCTTGTAAGGTGTCAACTATCTGCACCCAATTATTGTTTAAAGTTCTTAGGATAATAGGATCTGATAGTAAAATCACCAAGATCATGGAGTTGAGAATTTGTGGAGAGGAATGGGGGATTTTTGTGTCATGAACCACTATACATTGCTATATTTATTTCTTTTATTTATTTCTATTTCTCACTCATCTTTGAGAGAAGTACATAATAGGAGGAATGTTATGAATCTCTCAAAGATTTGGAAGAACAAAATTCACTACCATGCCCCATATTATTTCTTTTCCTTTTCCATAATCATTCCAAACAATAGATATCTTACAAGACATTTATATAAATGAGACCTTGCTAGTTGATTTATGGAAAATTTTGTCACCTACATATGGAGTTGGTTCACCAAGAATATTAGGTTATAAAGAATATGAATCTATACTTTGAAATTTTTGGTAAACAGTGTAAATTCCAATTGAAATAACTAGTGGAATTTTAAAGAGAAGATTTTGAAAATTCTAGAATTTACAAAGAAACTCAAGTACCTCAAGACAAGTTGATCCAACAAAAAATATTATATCTTGTAGAATAAGTGTTTCTCTACAATTATATATTGAGGATAATTCTAGGTAAACATCATTCTAGGTGGGAAGTTAAATTGATATTCACTCATTTCTATCCTTTCAGTGATGTAGATACAAGGAAATAAGGTTAAGGAAACCAAATTACAGTTAATGGGAATATAATAAAAAACACCATGGAAATCTACCCCAAGAACTGGTGGAGGATATCACACTTCTCCAACATGTCTATTGATCACTGTTCATCAGGTCAGGTTAAGACAATGACATTAAAAAGGTTATTTTAGAAGGAAAACCACATTTTAATTCTTTATTAGGATTTTGGAATTTAGATTGTATAATTTTTTCTCTTTTCCCTTTTAACGTAAATTTAAATTGTAAATATAATTTATGATTTGTTTTATTTTTGTATGAATATTAAGAAAGGAAGGAATATGATAGTCCATAAACTTTTAGAAGAGTAGTAAAAGAGAGAAAGAGCTTTATGTGGAAAGAGTAGTTCACTTTCATATTCATTATCATTTTATCTCACTCAATTTTGTTTTTAATTTTTTTTAAACTCCAAAGGACAATTACATACCCACACTTAGACTTTTTTCTTTACTTGAATAATATAAGATACATGAATTTCTTATAAATCTCATGATTCCATGTTTTATATTTATAAGTCAGTAAAATTGAATGAGTAAAGTGGGGTATTTAATTATTAAATATTAACATAGGATGTAATCTGATGAATCATGATTTGATGGAATTTTTTTATTCTAGTAAATGAAATTCACCCACCATTTTTCATAATTTTAATTTATAATGTTCATATAGATTGATTTATTATTATTTCTATCCATGATTAATTATCTAAAATTTTATGTTCTATTCCCAAGATGAATTTTAGACCTAATATTTTCCATTTCCATCTTGAGCATATTTCTTGAGAGAACTTGGGGCATGTCCCTGACTATAACTTGCATTGGAACTTATCAAAGATATGATTTTATAGAGTCACAATTAATATTATTGGGGAATTTTCATTTATTTATCCATTTTCCTTGATAATACCTTTTACATTAATCCTTGTTTAGGTTATAGAATCCATGGATGAACTTATTAGGAATGAGACACATAATAATCCAATTATATCCATTCCTACCCCACTTTGTATTTTGCATGATATTTTAAATTAAAAGTGTGGTGGGGAGGGAAAACATAGTGGAATAGATTAATTACATTGAAATGAATTAGTGTGGTGTTTCCCTTTTGGATACTTATAAATAATCATTTTCATTTATTTATTATATTACATTACTTCTCCTCTTAAAAAAAGATAAAAATGTAAAAAAATGAAAAATGAATGGGTTTTGACTTTGGAGAATAAAATATCACTATTACTAGACTAATGATTTTATCATATCGAGTTAAGTGGTGGATGTGAGAATCATTCTAAGCATAATATTTAAAAAATTCTAAAAAAATAGTTTGAAAAAGAAAAAAATGTAAAAGAAAAAAATCAATAGGCTTTACATCATTCATTAAATTAATTGCAACATGACCTTTATTTTGAGTTTTTGGGAAGTAGGATTTGTCATTTTAAAGAGGTTATTTTTATTACACTTTACCTTTGAATATCATTCATTATTATTTAGAGATAAACCTTCCATTTTAACCTTAATGTTTTTAATATCATTAATCACCATCCCAAAGGCTTAGATTCATTTTAACCTTATGATAATCCCTCATCATTATTTTTTATTTCTTTCACTACAAGGTGAAGAATGTAGGTCCTTTTCAAACCTTTGGAAAAGGATCATGCACTCATGACATGAGCATGACTCTACTTGAATTTGTATCATGATTTATGAGAGAACAGAATTTATTGTGAGGTAAATCACAACATGTAATGATTTATAATAATAAATTATGATATGTTAATTGATTAAAGAATATAATTCTCCAATTACCAATTGGAGAAAGTAAAAAAACATGGGATGATTGGTTTCTTTGAAAAGTGTAATGTTTGATCAATATTATATTTGATTATTGAAAGTTTGATTTTACCATTTATAACCATTTGATTTTATTAATTTGAAATTCAAATCATGGTAGCATCGGTGCCCTTTTTAATTTATCATTGAGGTTCAATGCATAATTACAAGCATAATATCAAGTATGGGGGTATTTAATGCCCATAATTTGTACATGAATTTTTTAAATAAAATTCATTGATCTTTATGATTTACCCAAATAATTAATTGATTTATAATTTTATTAGTACTTTTAATTTTGAATATTAATTTTTAAAAAATAAATAAAAAACATGTTTTCAAAATAATTTTAATTAATAAATAAAAATGTTTTAGTTTTTTTAATTTTTACTAAGTGTTTAATATTTATTTAGGTAAAAAAGTGTCCAACACCTGGCCAACATTCAACCCCCGCATGCAATTCACATAGCCTTCCTAGGGTTATCCAATCAAGATAGAAGGGACGGTCATCCAGGTTGCAGCATAGGTTATTCATAGCTTGTGTACTGAGTGTGTATAGGGAGAACCAGAGCACCCATTAAGGTCATATTGGGCGGTATGATACCATGTATGGGCATGTGTGTGGTGTGGTGTAGGAACTGATCCCCCATTGCCTTACTGACTAAGAACTTCACCCTGCATCAAATATGATAATGGAGTGGGAACCCACATGAATAATTGATGCAGGATGAAATCTCACATAAGAATTGTTCATCAATTTCAGAAGTGACACGGTTTCACTCTTATATCATCCACCACCAACTCATACATATACACATTGTTTCTTCTGCACTCAAAATCCACCAAACCACCTCCTTTACTCACCATAATTTTCCATGGATGACTTTGGTGAAGCTCAAGTTCGATCCAAGAAGCCACCTAGAAGCTTCAAAGTGCCCTGGATGACCTCAAAATCTTGAGCTGATGCTTTTTGATCCTAAAAGGATAAATAATTTTCCTTGTTCAAAGAATGTGAGGAAAACGAACAATTTTGTGTAATAGTGAACCAACATGTGGTGAAAAGTGGGATTTTAGAGATGACATGAGCACTGAAATAGCATACTGACTATGGTTCATCCCATATCAACATCATTTTAGATGCATAATTTGAAACATGTTGTGGTAAAATTATCTATATCTATGTTAAATTATGGGCATGGGAATTTGATGAGAAACATGAGTATGGGAATGACCATATTGTGAGAAGGCATGGAGAATAGATCATGTATATGATATTCCTTCTACCCTTTCCCTCTCTTCCTCTACATTTTCATTATTTTTGTTCTACCATCGAATTATTGTTATCATTCACTAAGGTTAGAGTTATTCTTCCACCTTTATACTACCACCTTACTACCTTTTTTGATATTTCTTCCATTGGAATTATTTTCATCTCTATTACCTCTATTATTTCTACCACTGGTTTTCTACTGCTTGTTTCTACCATCAGATTATTACCATCATCCATGCTTCTACCATCTGGTACCATCAACCATTCCACTAAATGAAATCTACCCTTTTCAAGATTCTATTGTTCTGATACCATAAAATATACTTCCATTGAGATTATACCATAAGAATGTGCTACCCCTAGCTTTACAAAAAATCAGGATATGCTACCATTGGGATCCAATGACATCTCTCTACTACTGTAATTGTACTACCATTTCCACAGATGGAGTTTCTTATACGATCTTTAAATTTTTATCATGCCACTTTTATCCTCAACCATGCCTCACTCAACCTACTACCACTAGCTCTTATCTTTACTCATGCAAACATGGTGTGCCTCCAACAAGGCTGATTGAAGATTTAGCTGCACTGAGAGACTATGATGAAAAACTAAGTGTTGAAAAAAAGGGTGTTAAGCTAGTGATGATTGGGAAAACACATAAAATGGTATGCACTACTCAAAAAAACCAATGAACCCATGGATACTATGACAGGGGCCAATCAAATATTTGTAAACCAATGAATCAAATAAAGAAAAGTTGTATTTTTGGTGTGTGTTCACTATACAGAAGAAGATAAAAACTATATGGACATTGTTTATCTCCCATTCACCAGTTGCAGCATAAAATGAGGGTGCACACATGATTCTTGATGAATGTTCCCAATTAATACAGATGCTTAGTCTAAGTAAAACCTTTAAAGATAGTCTACTAAAATTTCTAAAGTCAGGGCAGGGATTTCAAGCCCCCATGGTACACACATTTTTTATCCCCATGAAGACACGATATGTGCATGATAACTATCATGTATTAGTAAACAAATAGGTTTATCACAATAGTGCAACCAATCCATGATCTATTTGCATGATTTCAACATTATAGGAAGCTCATAAATAATTTTAATGAATCCAAACATGTTATTCAATCAAAAATATTCATAATATAATTTTTAGACATGGAAATACTAGTATGAGGAATAATTTTCATGTTCTAATCAATCTACACATAAAGAAGTAATATGCACTACATGAATGTGTGGATTAAAATCCTATGGAAAAGATATCACATGATTCAATGCCATGATCAATAAGAATTTTTAAATTTTTGAGTCATGATGATTTTGAGATCTCCCAAAGTCTTCAGAATGGAAATAGAGAAACTTTGACCAAATTGAAAAGATATAAAAATTTGAGGATTTAATGGAGAGTCTTAGGGATCTAAGGGCCAGGATTTATAGATTTATTTTGTCTATAAATATAGTTCCAATCTACTATGCATGGTATATCAATAGATGATAGGTGGAAGACTCATATGTAGAAGATCAACCTACTTCCCAAGGTTTATACTAATTTATTTCTATTTGTTTTATTTTTAATCGGTCATCTACTCCTCCAATATTTTTTTCTATATTTAATGGAGGGTAAAACTCTTGGTTTATTGGGGAAGGAAAGTAATACCTCTTATGATGCTTGATTCTCTAAGATTTAAATGAAAACTTTTTCTCTCTCTTATTTATTAATTTAAATATTTATTTATAGGTTTAATATTGAATTCATTTGGGTTCAAATTAATTTTTTCATATTATTTATTTCCTTGGTTGAGGATCCATCATCTCCCTCTACATGGTTTTAGATCATATTAATTGAATTATTTGAGGATATATAGTTATTTCTTAGTGATTACTAACACATGAGGATGTCAAAGTGGTTAAACTTGGTTTACTTGGGAATTGCATTACCTAGTTGGTAATTTCCTAAGTTAATTGAGGGTAATTTAATATGTCTTTCACACATTGGAAGGAGGATAGACCGAGGAAAAGAATTTTTTAGGCTATTATCACCATAATAAATCAATCAAGGGTGAAAAGGGGAAGTGATTTTGTAACCTATAATTTATCAATTAACAAAGTAAATATATCTATTTCAGAATATCATGATATCATTTCAATTAGGAAGACAAACCTGACCTGATAACTAATCTATTGATCTGAATTTTAATCCTTTGTTTCATTTCTTTCTTAGTCCTTGAATTCAAAACATTATCATTGATTTTATCACTTATGAAAAAAAGATTTAGAGCACTCCACTCTAGATACAACCTAGGTTTCCAATACAAATAAACTCCCTAGGAAATTAATTAGTTTTTTCAACATTCTATGACAAGTGTGCATTAATGCACAAGTGACACATTAATTTTTCATTGGATGGATTGGAAAAATATAATGATTATTCCATCAACATTTTAAAATTTCAGTATATTGATGATAATTATATCATCATATTATATATATATATTCATTAGAGTTAGAAGAAGAAATAAATATGAATAAATAAAGTTAAGAAAATTACCTCCTCTTTGGGTATCCTCCTTTAGATTACAAAAATGCCTTATTAGGTTGGTTTTTTGGGGAAAACAAAACCTAGAGGATGTGTGAAATCATGTTGGGAAGTGATTTGGGAAGATCTTGATTGATATAAGGTCTTGAAAGTGTGTGAATAATGGAGGAGAGGTGCTACCCTTTTATAAGTTTTATATATATAATGAAATACTATCAATACCTAGGATAGAATCTAATTTAGCTAAAGGAATTATCACAAGGTTCACTATGAAATTCAACCTGAAAATATTAATAAGGGGGAAGTTATAAAATTTGGATGAAATTATTTCCCATTTTCCATTTTCATTGATAACTCATCTTACTTATTTTGAGGTGGTGTTTGAATAGTTTCACTAAACTTTCATGATATAAAATACTTTGCAGAACCAAAATCAAATTATATGTTTTCTATTCTTAAATTAATAGCTAGTGTGCCTATCACCACTTCATTTCCAGGATCCACCTTAGTAATTTTGAAGGAATATTCTCTCTCTTTATCTCTAGGCCTTAGTTATTTCTTTCTTTAGTTATCTTCAACAACCCTTGTCTTAGTGCATTGGTTTTCCTGGTGTCCTTATTCCTTGTATTTGAAACATTGGACAAATAGGCTAAGGGTTGAATGAAGAATTCATTTCTTTTATCACATTAGTGGGTTTCTCCTCTCAAAATTCAGTAGCTTGGTTCCCCTCCTTACCAAACCTAAGGTATTTCCTTATCCCCTTTAGAAATTCCTTGGTTTCCTCTTCCTACACTTTTGATAAGTGGGATGTTAAACTTTCTTACCAATGTGAGATTTATACATCGCTCCACTAGAATTAAAATCTATTCTCCACCTTCTATCTATAGAACCATGAGACCCTTGAGATTATTTTATATCTATTTTACCTTTGAGTCCAAAATAGAAAAATTCTTCACATCTTTCAAAGTCTTGAATCACAATAGCTTTTTTATATTTTACTTTATCCCACTGACGAATCAAAAAACTTTACTTTTAGGGTTAATGAAGAAGATAGAGGCATAGCGTGAAAGTATTTTGATGTTTACCTCATACACCCTCATGGATTCTTCCTCCTTTTTCTTGATAATAAATAACTTCATCTTCATATTAAGTCAGAGAGTGTGAGGAAACAATTTATCGAAAAACATTTTATTAAATTCTTTCCACTTTATCATTTAAATCTCTTACTCATGCTTCTTATTATTTATCAACATCCACCATTGATAAGATTATTCCTTAATATGATAAACATCCAATAGGACCTTATATTTTTCTAGATAATTAAACATAGATAATATATTTTCAATGGAGTTTATCCATTATTCAGAGATTAAGGGATCAAAAGATCCATTGAAATTAAGATCCATTTGTTGTATAAAGGTATCAATTGAAACTTTATCTTTCCAAGGAGGATTTTGGTTCCACCAGATCGTGTTTATGTTTAAAACATTAGTTAATTGCGTAATTATTTTCATAAAGTACTTTACTCATGCTCCCATTGAGTTGGTCATATTTTCTGGGTAGTCATCAGATTTCTCATAACATTGGTTGCTGACTTGGTTCCCCCTATTTCCATCCATTGACTAAAATGAAAGGAAAATTAATGATGAGGATTTTCAAACTATTAAAAAATTAAAGGGAAACTATAAAAATTGAATGGATAACTCATAAATTACAAATATTCCTTAACCTATTAATTTATAGGTTTTGATCTATATTATCCATGGTCTATTTCCGAATATTAATCTTCATAGGAATTTTTATTCCCTTCATAATAGTTTATAAAGAGATTATAAATTTACCAAATCATATCCCCCTAGGAGTTACAAACTAGATGTTTATAAAGTAATATTTATTATATACTAGGTGACGATTGGGTTAATATACAATATTCCCTTTTAGGTTTATTAGCCATAGATACAAATATTCCATAGCTACATCCACTTGTAGAATCAAAATGGGGATTTCATTGCTTGGAAACAAATCACACTATACTTTACCAGAATTTAGATATTTTTTCCTATGTTTATTCTACTCCCTATGGTTTTCACTATGTTTTTATAATCCTGATACCTAAAAAGCTAGACCTTTATCTGATACCAACTATGAAAATTCATATCTTTTATACACTTTATTTCATTATTTATTGCATAAAGATACACATAAAACAATCCAAAAATATAGAGAGGTCTAGTTTATTTGGGTAATTAGATAAATATAAAAAAAATTAAATAAGGGTAAAATGAAATTATTTAAAAAACTCTATAACATTAACATGCCATTAAAAATCCATTAATCTTCTAAAACTAAATGGGATAATCTAGAAACATACATAAGAAAGGGGTGAGATATAAAACCCTGTAAGGGAACTTCAAAAAATATCATATATTATAGCACTAAATGTGATTCAATAGGATTAATATGGTGACATATAAGGGTTATAATCATAATAATTAACACTTAAGAATCATATAAGATGATTATATCAAGGAATCATAGGAATGTGGAAACAACATAAAACACTACATCATAAGCATAAGTCAAGGCTAACTGATGAGACACCATAACATTGTCTGCTTAGTCTAACAACCCATGAACCATACATGGTGTCTCATGAGATAAAATAAATGCCCACTATATTGAATGGATATTTAATTCTGTACCCACCTGTAATGCCCCGACTCCAGTTACCCAGAGTTGGTGCATTATTACATAACATTGGGATGATCACAAAAGATCAAGTCTCGAAAGACCGATTGGTTTAGTATCCTTGGAAGTGCTAGATACATTCATAAGGTCTACATTACATCATAAAATGAAAAAATACAAAAACATTGTTTTTATAGACCACACTCATATCCCCTTAGACTATCCCTATAGGTCAGTCATAAAATACTTCTTCGCATCCTGGAAAAAAGAAAACATAGAAAGGGGTGAGATCAGATGCTCAGTAAGGATAATAATATAGCGGAAACTTTCATAAATAAGCATAAACATTTAAGGCAATGTATAAGAATAAAACAAAAGCCTTTTAAACATGAACCTCAGAACAATGTGGAAAAGATAAAATCAAATAATTCCATTTACTTACTCACATAGATATTCTACTAGTCAAATAATAACATTCAATATCAATAGCCACTTTTATAATGATGGAATTCATAATGCCAGACTTTTATAACCATAGAGTCAAGGCCTTTTTCCAAGACTACAAATACTATTTTGTCAAGGCCTTATGCCAAGACACTAGTTTGTCTCGTGAGACCTACCGATGCATCGAAGAGATATAGTGGGCTCCACCCATCACTTACTAAGTCCAATTCATTCCTCATATGAAAAGGTTTAAACATAACATAAACATTCGTATTAAAACTAGCATATGAAAGGTCAATACTTTATCCATAAACCAGGAATGGTATAAGAATAACGCATCCATAGTCAAAAATATCACAAAACCTTCAATACAATATGGAAATTCGGTATCATAATAAATCAACATCAAATAGGCTTAAAATTCATCAAAGGATGTTGACATAGATAAAATCAAAACCTTTTTTAGAGAAATATCTCTTTCTATTTTGAAATCATTTAAAAGTCATGTAATTATAAAAGAAAACATTTATTTTTGAAAATATTCTTATAATATTGTAAGGGAAGCTTTGATGATGTCATAACGGTGGAAAATGGCCTCACCCGCCGTATAAGTTAAAAAAATACATTCTTACCTTAACTTTGTCGAAAAGGTTATAAAGGACCTTATTTGGAAAAAGATGGAAAGATTACTTTATAAACATATTATAAAATTCAAAAAAGGGTATAAATAACTTTAACCCATAGTCTATAATATAGTAAAAATGTTTTGGAATACATTTTTAAGAAACATGGATATGGATGATAAAGAGGTCCTAGTAGATACTTATGTAAAAACAACCTTGGATAATAAAGAGATTGTGAAATTAACACTTACCTTGTACATTTCCTTTGTCGATGGTAAGTTAAACTCATTTATAATGGTAAAATAATTGTTATTAAATTATAAAAAAATCATATACATTAATATGATATCATATATGATCTTTTAACATTGCTTTGTTAATAATATCTTAGTATTATCGTCATTTCGGGTGTTAACTGATTCATTTTCCATTATATGATTTGTTACGTAAGTAATGTTTGTTATGGATGGTATGTATCTTATTCATATTCATAATTATATTAAGTATTTAAACATTATTTTTAATCATCTAATGAAAATTAGTCTTGAATGGATACGATGGGGAATGAATCACATCGCATTCGTGGAGACGGTAATCCGTACATACGCAGGAGCAACACTATCATTATTTTGATATTAAAATAATATATAATTGGATGTTATATCATATATAAAGAATCATTATCATGTTATATTTATTATTTACATCAATTACACATCATTATTATACCCATCCAAATAATAATGTATTGAATAAAAATTACACCACATTGTGGAGACGGTAAGTCGTACGTACGCACGTATGGTGACATATCATTCAAAGGATGGATACAATAATGAATTTGGTTGTACCATATTTATAATAACATCACAGTATATAGAAGATACTAGATTTATTATTTTATAATAGAAACAACAAAGAAAAAGGAAGTGGAAGAATAAAGGAACTTGAAAGAGGTGGTGAGATATTTACCACTTCTTCGGGTTCTTCCTTTTGATTTGATCAAAAGGGGTCCTTAGGTTGGTTTTATGAATAAAGGAGGGACTCTAGTATAAAGTTAGGATATTTTAGAGGGTATTTTGGAAGAGGATGGCCAAACCAAATGGATTTGAAGGTGTGAATTAGAGATAAGGGGGAGTGCCCTTTTATAAGAGGGGTGAGGGGCACCTTAGGAAAAGCTAGAAATATTATTTTATAATAAAATAATTTTCGGTTTATAATGGCTAAGAAATAAACTATTTAAATTCTAAGGTGGGGATGGGTCTAAAACCACTCAACCAATAGTTTTTAGACAGGTTTGGGTCACTATATTAACTTTATCGTTTAGATTTAACTCTTAGTTAAATAGTTTGACATTTACCATGTCTCTTTGTATTTTTATATTATATGGTTAATAAACGTACTATATACTTCCAACAGAACCCCAAGTGGTTCAATAATGATACAAATATAATTATATAAGTCTTTTGGCCGAACCATATATTTTTATGAATAAAATATCAATTAATAATATAATATTTGTTTTAAAAACTCTTTTATGTAAATTTTGACACTATTTGGTATTCTGTTTTTTATAAATTTATAACAGCATTAGTACTTCAAATATAATTCATCTAACCAATACTAATATGTCATATTAACCTATTAAATTATTTTAATTCATAAAAAGTCACAAATTACATTTATTTAAATATTTATAATATCAATTATTTTAATATTTCATTAATTAGTTAATTACTGCATCATCATTGTGTCATAACTAAATTAAATTATTTAATGTCTAAAAAATATAAATAAAATACCATTATGTAGTAAATCTTTTTATCTTTATAATTAATATTTATAGTCTAATTTATCTTATGTGTAACTCAATATTAAAAATGTTTTAGTTATTAAAAATTGATTTTAACTCTTTTAACTCTCCTTTGAATTAAATAATAATAAATGTCCTAATCTAATCCAAGTGGACCAAAGAGGTTCATATTTTATTCCAAAGAATGTTTTTTCTCGAATTACACTTATCCAATAGAATTCATACATGTTTTAGGGTAATAATAATATCTTTTTTACCCTTAATTACCCTATTTACTTTTATCTGTGGTTAATAAAAGTAAAAAGTTACTATTCACCAAAAATTATTTTCATCTCTTTGAACCAAATTTTACTTATTGATATAAATCATATATCTCATATTTTTTAAATTCCACTCACAGAAGTGATAAAATTAAGTTTTATGTGAATTTGCAAATTCTCCTAGGAGGTGGGTAAAAGACGGTAAAAAGTTCAATAAAATTTTTATATATCTAAAATTATTATAAACTGAATCCAATGAATTACATTGAACTTATATAGGTATTATATATCTATTTTGACCTAAAATAAAATTAAATAAAATAAATAATTATTTAAATAAAAATTCGGTTTTAAACTATAACTCAGTGTTTTTCACTATTCATTAAAAATTGAAAGTCTTCAGAAAAATACCAAAAATCCACCCTAGGATAATTTCGTTATTCCAAATCCAAAAATGAAGTCCATTTTGAAAGATAAAATTTATAAAATTTTAAAAAGTGGGTATTACTATTTATAATGGCTAGTTTGATTGGTTGTGGTGTGTTAGAACTCGAAGTTGCTTACAACACAAGCTATTATATTATTCAAAGAGAAGCGTACTGTGGAAGTTTGGGGTGTTACACCACCCGTCACATTAATATTATGTACATGCATTTTTTTTCTATATAGATCATACAACATAAGAACACATTTCATCACATTTAATACCATGATTAAGGAGTTTGGGTTTTGTTAGGTCCACTAGGTTGAGTACCCTAAGAGGGGGGTGAATCAGGGTATGACTAATTAATAATTAAACCTCATTCTGATCTTGTTTCACTGTTAAGTAAAACACTCTTCTCTCACTTTCCTGTTGCACAATATAAATAGAAGGTAAAGCATGCACAGGACACAGCAATTTTTACTTGGTTCACCGCTAAGGGCTACGTCCAAGGAGCATACGCCGATAAGTTGCCGGTTGTACCAAAATCCACTATTCTTCACTAGATGTGGATTACAAGGTTAGGTCACAGTCACTCTGTCCTAGGATCACTGCCTTTACAAGGTTTAGGGTCAGCTCACTACTTTCCCAAGGGTCACTCCCTATTTCTCTCTCTCTCTGGCTCACTACCGGTGGAGAGGATCACCTTCTTCCTCTTCCTTCACTCACTGCTCTGGAAAGGATCCACTCACAGTTTATATACTTGTAGGCCTCTTAATTTGCATGAAAGAATTAATCTTCTTCTATATTTAGATGCTTTATTGAAGTTCAACTTTCACCCGTAAATGAATCTCTCTTTGCACCGAAGGTATCGAGCAAACATCCAGCTTCCACGCAGCCCGAAAATCACTGCCGGAACTAAACCTTGCTTGGCACGCAAGTCTAACTCGGCGCGCAAGTATCGACGTGCAAGTCACAACGGGCGAGCAAGTCCACCTCATACACTTGCGCGACACAAGCTTCCCCAACTCCAAACTTTCACGACTCTCTTCCTTTTACTCCCAAACCAATGTTGGTGCGCAACTGCCAACCGGCGCGCAACTTCTCACACTGGTGCGCAACTTAAACCAGCGGCACGCAACTTCACCTGCGCGATCATACACCAATTGCGCGACCACCACACCTGCACGACGGGAGCTCTGAATCTTCAAATTGTTGAACTCCGGTTAAGAATGAAGAGGGGTGGTATAGTATTTATAGGCATTTGGTCACCCATGCGCGACGGCGCATAAGTCTCTCCTCGGTGCGCAAGTCTCGGCACGCAGGTCTCTTCTCCTGCAAGTCACTTGCGCGACCTAATTCCAAACTTGCGAGAACCTCTTTCCTTTGTCATATTTTGATCTTCTGATCTTGAAAAACCATATGCACGCAAGTTCTCAAGCTTCCAAGGCATCGGCGTGCAAGTCTCTTTCACGACACACAAGTCACTTGCGTGACACCACCAATACTTGCGCGACACTTGTCCCTTTGCCACATTTTGATGATATGATCTTGAAAAACATATGGTGTAAATGTTTCCAAACCATCAAGTACACGGCATGCAAGTCCCTTTTCCAAAAACCACATTTCTTCATTTGACGATTTTCAAGCCCAAAAATTTGTCAAACACTGGAAAACGGTGCCACATTGTATCTATTCTTTTGTACCGCCTCCAGATCATCCATTCCTCTTGTCGACGTTCTTGAATAAAACATGGATCGTTGACCTCAGCTCTTGAACTCGACATTCGATCATGAAATCCTCTTTGTCAACAAATTTGTATGTCATTGTTTTTCTTTGTCAACAATCACCACTCAGATGTCCACTTTGTCAACAAACACAATCACCTCAAAAATGCTTCAATGATACCTTGAGGGATTTTTGCCCAACAGGTTTCATATATGGAATTCCACAATCAACGAATGATAGGTACAACTAGTTTAATACCCTTGGGAGGAAATGGGGATGGGTATTCATAACACAAAAGTTTGGTAAGGAAAATCATAGGATGTTTTTTGCAGCATAACGGGTGTATATAAAGGTTCATGGAAGGGATTAATGAGAGTAGAAGATGGTATATCATTAATTTTGAATCATAAGGATAGCACAATGGATGTGTAAAAAATTATTTCAACATGAAAAATTGAAAGTAAAAAAGGCTTAATAAAAAGAAAATACTTGAATAAAGGGGAGGAGAGAATCCCTTACCTTGATAGGATCTTCTTAAGAGTTTGGGAAAACATTGGTAGATATTTATAGATATATAGGGAAATTAAATTAAGTCTCAATAGTTTTTGAGTGAATATGAAAGAGAGGTTGGGTGGGTATTTATAGAAAAAGAGGGAAATTATTTTTTAATTTCTAAACTTAGGTTTTGGATTCTGAGTGATAAAATGATAAAAACTAAAAACCTTACCATGGTTTTTGCCCATGTTTTTTACCAAAGAGGACTAGTTTTCAATATTTTATTACGTTAAGAACCCAAATACTTAAAATAATACCGTTCATGATGTGGAAGTGAGTCATGTTCATAAATAATTGTATTTAAATACTTAAAATATAATACAGGTTTTGCAGGATTCATTATAGGTTTGTAAAATTAATTAAATAACTTCAAAAACACATTATTTTAAATGGGAAATATATTTTTAATTATGAATTTATTTTATAGTATGTATTACATCACTTTTGGGCTATTATGACTTCATAATACATACCATCTATTTATATTATATTTAATTATTACTAAAAAATTCAGTTGTCTTGGAAAATTATGAAAAAATCACCATTGGATAATTTCAATATGTTGATTTAAAAAGTGATATTTATTTTATCAAAAATAATTTATAAATATAGGAATTTTAACTTTTAAATAAAAATATTTATGTATTAAAAAATATGTTTTTTACAACACAAACAACATTTTAACCCTTATAAAAATTATATGGGACTTCATTAAATTATATTATCATTTATATTTAAATAAATATTATTTAATAACACTATTTTATGAAAATAAAATCTATATAAAAAATATTGAATTTATTAAAAAATGTACTTTCATTGAAACAATATGTTTTCCAAAAAAATATTTCTTCACATCAAAATCTAATTTTTATCAAACTTGTTATATAATATTGTGTATATATACAGTAACAATGAAAATGTAATCAATTTTTTATTAAAATGAAAATATAAATATTAATACTACTAAGGTCTAGATACATAACCTTTTATTACACCAGTATATTCCCTAAGTTTAAGGTGTTTGATGGTGGTACTTTTTTGGGGTGGATCAAAGAACATGGATTTTTTCAGGGATCTCTATGGAGTTGAACTTATCCTGTAAATGGTTTTTCTCATGTTTTAATTTTCAAATATAGGCTTGATCTTGGTCAATGGAAAATATCAATGATTCCATCTCCCTTAGAATCTCTAATAAATGGGCTATATAGGGTACGATCCTACAGTTCAAGGTTTCGCTTCTTATTTTTGTGTTGATTATATTTTATCATAACCATTAATATATTCTAATCATAATGGTAATTTTAAAATGACTATATTATCAAATATTATGATGCTTAATGGTTTTTTTGAGTTTGACATGATATACTTTATAACAGTCCAAAGTAACAAATGCAGTGTAAGCATTTCTATAACTACATTACATATTAATGCATTTATTCATTAAAATGAGAATTTCACTTATAAAATTTTGGGTCTTTACATTCTCCCCCATTCATAAATTTTTCCCTTAAAATTTTATCTCTTGAAAAAAATAGATGAGGGTACTTATATTTCATCACCTCTTCTATTTCCCATGTTTCCTCCTCAAATATTTGGTTCTTCTATATCAATTTAACCTGGTGATTTGTTGTATTTCATAAAACTACATCTCTAATATCTAAGATCTTCATCAGCTACTCCACATATGAAATATCATTCTACAAAGGTACCACCTTTGGATTCAACACATATGAGGGATCTGGTATTTACTTCCTTAAGAGGGATACATGGAACAAATCATGTACTTGTGATATGTTAGGTGGTAGTTCTAGTTTATAGGCCACAATTTTATGTGATAGATGATCTAAAATGGGATGATATATCTATGATTAAGATTTCAATTCTTCCCAATCTCGTGAATTTCTTCCACAATGATACATAAAGGAAAACCTTATCTCTGACCTAAAACTCTAGGTTTTATTTACAATTGTCTATATATATTTTTTGTTAACTTTTCATGGATTTCATATGACACTGAATGGTTTGAACCTTCTCTATCATATCTTTGATATGATTAGGTCCCATCAGCTTCCTCTATCCAAATTCATCCAAACATGTTAGGGTCTGTCACCTCTTCCTATAAAGAGACTCATAAGGTTCCATTTGAATGAAAAAATGTTAAATGTTGTTATATAAGAACTCCTCTAGGGTACAGTATTGATCCCAACATCCTTGGAAATACATTGAACAAGATCTAAGTATTTAATTTAGAGTTTTAATGGTTCTCTCAGACTACCCATCCATCTGAGGGTGATAAGTAGTACTAAAACACATCTCTCAATCTAGTTATTTCAAAATTATTCTCCATAACCTCAAGGTAAACCTCATATAATGATTAGATACAATGGAGAGTTTTAACCATGTTGTATTTCAATGTATCTTATGCATATCTTAGTGAGTTGTTCAAGGGAGAAATCTTCTTTGATAGCAATTAAATGTGCTGACTTTGTAAGGTGATCAACCACCAAACAAATGGAGTTACTACCTTTAAATATCATGGGTAATACTTTTATGAAATCTGTAGTTATATTTTCCCATTTCCATTCTATTATGGGTAATGGTTTCATCATACCCTTAGACTTCCATCTTTAATCATTGACTTTTGGCACACCAAGAATCAAGATTCAAATTCTATAATCTCTCCTTTTATGTTATCCTAAAATATTTTTTTCTTTAGATATCTATAAATCTTAGTGTTTCCCAAATTAAACGAGAAGGATGAACTTGGCGCATCATCTAGAATTTCCCTCTTCAGTTATGGATTTGATGGGACACAAATACAGGTTTCAAACCTTAAAACTCCATCTTTTGCAAAGTTGAAACTCAAAATATTTTCTACCTTTATCTGTAGAACCTTATCATATTCTCGGTCATCCTTGATCCTCTCAAGAATGTATAGTTACGAAGTTATTTAATAAATCTAGTATGAAGTTACTTTTATGATTCACATGTTTATCCTTTTCATGTCTAAGTAGATTATAACCCTTTTAATCCACATCATGGATAGGGTTATAGGATCCTTTCTACTCATAGTATCTTCCAGTTTATTCACCTTACCATGATGATAATGGGTTAAAAGTCATATTCCATGATAATATCTAACCAAATTCATTAGAACATACTGATATCCTTTTATGATAATATTTACATTAGGATTTTATAATCAGTACCTTTTTCTCACTTCTCTTGGTAGAGATAATGTTACTAAATCTAAATGTAAATATCATTGTATACAATTCTATATCATATGCTGGGTAGTTATACTCATTAATCATTAAATAGTGTGAGACATACACTATAAATTTTTCATTTTTAATGAATACACAACCCAATGCTTTTTTGGATGCATCATTGTAGATCACAAATCCTTCCCCACTAGTGGGTAATGTGATAATAGGTGTAGTGATTAGCCTCTTTTTTAAATATTTAAAGAACTACTAAAATTTATTTATCTATAAAAACTTTACTCCCATAAAATTTATCTTTATTAGTGGGTTTTAAAATCATGATAAGTTTCTAAGAAATCAACAATATTACCCAGTTAATCCAAATAAATTATGGATCTTAATCACAGATGTTAGTCTAGTTCATCCTTCAATTGCCTCTATCATTGAAGGATCAAACAAATTTCCCTTTAATGGTAATAACATTCACAAGGAATGTTACTTTCTCTATTAAAAACACACATTCACTATACTTCACATATAAATTTTCATTTCACAATGTCTTTAATATAGAATTAAAATACTCCTCACGTTTCACCTTGATTTTAGAGTAGATACGAATATTTTATATAAAGAGTATCAATAATTTATCAAGGTAATACCTAGAGACCCGATTCATTAATTCCATTAATACATATGGATAATTAGTGAGTCAAAATGGCATCACAATGAACTCATAGTTTCTATAAATAGTATGAAACACAATATTTGGGATATGCTCATTATTCATAGTTATATGATAATATTATGATAGAATATCCACCTCAGATAGGTACTGGGCTATAAATTGTTGATCAAATAATTCATCAATCCATGGAAGAGGATAATTTTTCTTTATTTTGATCTTTTAGACCTCATGATAATCAATTTATATGTTCATTGACCCATCCTTATTCTTTATGAAAAGGAAAAATACACCATAGGGTGAAGAACTTGGGAATATAAACCCTTTATCCAAATTATCCTATAGTTTCTTATTATTCTATTCAAGTTAAATATTGGATATTCAATATGGACCATTGGATATTTGAAAGCCTCTGGTTATAATTTTTATTAATAACTCAACTTCTCGATTATATGGAATACCAGTAAAATATTTAGGGAATAAATCAACATATTATCTTACAATGGAAATGTAACCAAGGATGATATTTTCCTTAGTCTCAATTATTTGATCTAGATACACTTTCTCATACAGCAATAATATTCATTATTTAGTTGATGATTCCAAAGAATATCCATAATCCTCCTCAAAATTTTATTGAATCATTGTGTGATTCAGGATACGGAGGGTGATTTCCTACTCTCTACAATTTATGTTACCACTATATAAGGAAATCATTGAATCCCAGTAAAGGGAGTTTCACAAGGTTAGCTGGGAAATTCAGACCAAAAATATTGATATGGGATAAGTTATATACTTTGGATAAAATAATTTCTCCATTTTTCAATTTCAATGATAACATGAAATCCATGTTCTAAGGTTGTGTTTGAATATTTCTACTAAATTTGTGTGATTTGAAACAATGCATACAAATAGAATCAAATTGTGCATTCACTATTCTTGAATGAATAACTAGCATACCTATCACCACTTGGTTTTTAGGATCCACCTTAGAATTTGTGTTGACATAGGTTATCCCTTGATCTCTAGGCCTTAGTTATTCTTATCATTGATTATATTTGAAAACCCCTGGCTTTGTGCATTACTTCATATAGTATCTTTATTCCTTGTAGTTGAAACAATAGACAATAGGTTGAGGGTTGAATACAACATTCCTTGATTCTATCACATTGGTGGGTTTCTCTCATCAACATTATCTAGTTCAATGCCCATCTTTACCACACATAATGCATTTCCTTATCCCCTTAGGTAAATTTCATAGATGATTCTTCCTTCACTTTTGACAAGTGGGATGTTGGACTTTCTTACAGTCATGAGATTTCTCCATTGCTCTGCCAAAATTAAAATCCATTATCCACTTCATATCTTCATACCCTTGAGACCCTTGAGATTCTCTAATCTCCATTTTGACTTTTAGTGAACATCCAAAAATTTCTTTAGCTTTAAAAATTTTGAATAACTAAATATTTTTTGTTGATTCAGATTTATCCCATTGAGGAAGAGGTCAAATTTACTTTTAGAGTCAATAAAAATAGGGTGGAATATTATGAAAGTCTTGTAATGTTTTTTGCATATATCATAATGGATTCATCCTCCTTTTCTTAGAGGATAAATAACTCCCTATCTATCTTAAGTCCAAAAACATGAGGAAACATTCTATCAAAAAAATACTAAATTGTTTCCACTCAATTGCTTCAATTCTTCCTTGGGATTCATATTATCGATCAACATCCACCATTGATAAGATTCTACCACCATACGATAAACATACAATATGAAATTGTCATTATTAGAATATTAAAGGAAAGATAAGATATTTTCAATGGAGTTGATCCATTTTTCTGTCATTAAGGTATTAGATTATCCCTCTGAAAGTCATAGGACATTATCAAAAAAAGGTGTTAATTGCAACTTTCCCTTTATTAAGTAGATGTTGGTTTTCCCCATAATTAAATTTTATGTTAAAAATTTATGTAATTGATTAATTGTTATCATTAATTTCTTGAATTCAACTCTCATCAAGTTGGGCATCTTGTTTGGGAAGTCATAAAATTGCACATTCCAATAGTTGTTGGCTCAGTTCATCCTAATTACATCCATTGACTAAAATAAATGGGAAATTAAGGATGAGAATTTTAAAACTATTAAACACATGAAAGGTAAACTATGAACATTGGACGGATAACTCATAAATGAAATATATTCATTAAGATATGAATTTTTAAGTTTCCATCTATGTTATCCATGGTGTACTTCCTAACATTAAATTTAATAGTATTTTCTATTCCCTTTATAGTGGTTCATAAATAGATTGTGAATTTACTAAATGATATCCCCTAAGAATGTCAAACTAGATGTGTAGCATGGCCTCTTTATTGTGTACAGGGTGATGATTAGGTTAATACCCAATTTTCCATTTTAGTGTTATTACCCCAATGTATAACTATGTCAGATCCACATCCACTTGTAGTATACATATATCGATTTCATTTCATAGAAACAAATTTCTCTATAATTTACCAAAATTTAGGTATGTTTTCCAAAAAAAGAATCTTATCCCTATATTTTTCAATATGTTTTTCTAATCCTAATCCCTAAAAATAACTATACCTTTCTCTGATACTACCTATGACAACCCATATAATGTATACACTTTATTTAATGAATTATTATCTAAATATACACATAAAAAATCCCAAAAGATCAAGTGGCCTATTTTATTTGGGTATTTCTATACATATCAAATTAAATTTAAATAAGGATAAAATTGAATTATTTAAAAACTCCATAACACGACCTGAAAAATTCATTGATATTCTAAAACTTCATGGGATAACCTGGGGAAATATAAAAGAAAGAGGTGAGATATAAAGCCCTTTAAGGGAATAATCAAATAATAACATATATTATAGAAGTATATGTGAGTCAATAGGCATAAAATGATTACATAGAAGAGTGAGAATCATAATAATGAATGTTGAATCATGATATAAGATGATAACATTATGTCATCATAGGAATATGGAAATAACATAAAATATGACATCATAATCATAAGTTAAGGCTAATAGCTGGGACATCATAGCATTTTAGGATTAGGCTAACCAAACATGCACCATACATGGTATCTCATTAGATAAAAACAATTATCACTACATTAAAGGTCTATATAATTTCAAGCCCACCCGTCACATTCATATTATGTACATGAATTTGTGTTCCACCTAGATCGTATAATATAAGAACATATTTTATCACATTTAATACCATGATTAAGGAGTTTGGGTTTCATATATGTAATTACAAAATAAATTAAGGATGGGTAACACAAGGTGAATACACTTGAGTGGAAATGGGGATGGGTATTCACAACCTAAAAGTTTGTCTAGGAAAATCATTGGATAATTTTTGTAGCATAACGGGTGTATATAAAGGTTCGTGGAAGAGATAGATGAGAGTATAAGTTGGTCTATAATTAATTTGGAATCATAAGGGTAGTAAATGGATGTTTAAAAACATATTTACACAAGAATAATTGGAAATTAAAAGTTATAATAAAAAGAAATTACTTGAATAAATGGGACTAGAAAATCCCTTACCTTGAGAGGGTGCTTCTAAAAGATTGAGAGGAGATTATTAAGAGCTTGGGAACACCTTGGGAGTGATTTAGAAAGGGATAGGGAGAAGAAATTAATTATAAATGGGTTTTGAGTGGTGATGAATGGGAAGTTGAGTGGGTATGTATAGAAAAATAGAGGGGAATTATTTACTAATTTCTAGACTTAGGTTTTGAAAAAAAAGTGATAAAATAATCAAAACCACAAACCTTTCCACGGTTTTTTCCCATGGTTTTTAAAAAATTGGAGTGGTTTTCAATATTTTATTATATTTAGAGCCAAAATCATTAAAATAATACCACTCATGATGTGTAAGAGAGTCGTGTTCATAACGAATCATTTTTAAAACCATAAAATATAATATAAGTTTTGGAGGATTCATTATTGGATTGTAAAATTATTTAAATAACTTTAAAAACTCGTTATTTTAAAGTGAAAATATTTTTTAATTTTTATTCCTTTTATATTATTGATTACAACACTTTTGGGCTATTATGATTTCATAATACACACCATATATTTATAACATATTTAATTTTCACCCAAAAAAATGGTTGTCTTAGAAAATTATGAAAAAATAACTATTGGATAATTTTGACATGTTGATTTAAAAATTGATGTTTATTTTAAAAAATATATTTTATAAATAAATTAATTTTAAATTTTAAATAAAAATCATTATTTTTTAAAAAATACATGTTTTCACAACAAAAACTGCATTCTGAGCATTATAAAAATTCCATGCAACTTAATTAAATTATATTAAAATTAATACAATTTAATAATAATATTTCATGAAAAAAACATTTATTTAAAAAATTATTTAATTAATCATAATGATTTATTTAATTGAAACTAAATATTATACAAAAAATAAAACTTTGATTGCTTCAGATCAAAATCATTTTTTATCAAACTCATTATATAATCATGTGTGTATATAAAGTAATAATGAAAACTTAATCATTTTTGTATTAAAATGAAAATATAAAAATTCGTACTACTAAATTCTAGATACATAACCCTTATTGCACCTGTGTATTTTCTAAGGGTAAGGTGTGAAATTATGGTACTTTCTTGGGGTGGTTCGGCAAACATGGTTTGGAAAGTGATCTCTAAAATCTTAAACTTATCCTGTAAATAGTTTCTCTCATGTTTCAATTGTTAAATATAGGCTTGGGATTACCCAAATAAAAATGCCAATGAATATGTCTCCCTTGGAAGCTCCAATAAATGGGATTCATAGGGTATGATCCTACTGGTTGAGGGCATCACTTCTTCCTTCTATGTCAACTAGATTTTATCCATGCTATTTTTTGTATTTTTATAAAAGGTGATTGGGAACTATAAACCACTTTTTGGGTTAAATGAAACTCATTATGAAAAATTACACTATCAAAATTAGATTTTATCATAACCCTTAATATATACTAATATTAACAATCATTGTAGAATGACTATATTATAAATAGTTATGATTTTTAATGGTATTTTTAAGTCTGAAATGATATATTTTATAATAGTCCAAAATAACCAATTTTATATCATGTGTATTATATAACTACATAACTTAATAAGGAATTTATTCATTCAAAAGATAATTTTACTTATAAAATATTGGGTCTTTATAGAGGAGGTGATCATCACTCTATCTGCTAACATAATTTTCATATTATTTCATTGTTTGAAATCTAAGGACTCCTGATAATCAATTCACTCACAATACCAATGGAGGTGAGTGAATTGAGAGGTTGAATGGAATAAAATCACTACTAAGTGTTTAAGTAGGTTCACCTTCACGATTGAAGAGTGTTCTTTCCCACTCACCTAGGATAATAAATGAGTTATTATTATACTTAAGGGTATTTTTGTAAATTATATTATCATACATGGGAACCTATTAGGGGTAAGTAGATTAATGGTTTTGAGTTTCTTATTGTATTAGGTTATTCATAACAACAGAAAAGAATAATATAACTCATTGTAATTCACTTAAGAAGTATATACTACTCTTTCTAATTTCTAGGGTGTTTTGATTCCTATTGTTTCAATTTCATAAAATAAAATACCCAAAAATTCCCCCATTCTTATTTTGATTTAATTTTGAAAATAATAAAAATAAATATAAGTTCTAGGATAGTTAGTGTTTCACTCGACACTTCACGAGACAACCTTAATTTGACCCACTTGATTGAATTTTAGGAGTTATAAATTTTGGTTTTCTGAGAGTCCCACAAAAGTATCACATCATTGTCTAAAAATAACATCATTAAAAAGGGAAAGGTACAGATAAATGGAAAGAAATTGTTTAAATTTTTTATTTTCATAGAAGTTAGTCACTTTATAAAAAAATTGTCTAGGTATATAATGATGATGGGGAGCCCTCCATTATTTAATATAAATATTCAATAGAAAAAATTGAATAATAATTAAAGAATATAAAGAAATAAAATTTCAATAATAATTAATTTGTAATGATAGAAGATAGATAAATCGCATGTATGGGAAATAAAGAAAATTATGTTTGTATCAACAAAACTGAAATCAACTTTTTATAAAAAAATGAAATATAGAATATGAGGACAATAATGTGAGTTAAAATTATTTCTTTCTGATTTTAGAAGATAAAATACTTGAAATGTAAAATGTAGAATTCTTAAAATAAGATAAATTATTGATAAATCTGGGAAATTAATCTTAAAGAGCTGATGATGATCCATGTGATGACTTAGTACTACTTACACAAGTAAATCCTATGGTAGACTTATTGAAAAATATGGGGATAGAGGGAGATTCTTAGAATAAACATATAAAAGAGAGATGACAAAAATTGTTGCATGAAAATGATGAGTTGAAGTATAAAATTTAATCATTTAAGGAGAAAATGAATGATTTTTCAAATTCACATTTAAAAAATTTTCAAGTTGTGAATCCAAAGAAATATTCATATATCAAAGAACTCAATTTTTTTTTAAAGAAGGCAGAGGCATGAACTGGTTTCCCAATTCATGCCCCCAATGGAATTTATTAAAATAAAAAAGAAATAATACAAACACGAGGTGTAATGCACTTACACCAGCAGGGAATTAACGGGGATACAAAAATACAAAGACAACATCATCCCAAAACAAGAAACCAAACAACTTACATCGCCATTACCAGCTAGAGTGAGCTTTAAAATAGAGACTTCAAGAGAGTCCAACTTCAGAATATTGCTATAGTAGGAGTCTCAAGGCCAAGTATTGCATGCATCCAATTCCACCAAAAGGGATATTAACAGTTCATATTCAGAATCAAGATTCTGTATAGCAGAATCACAGTGCAAATTTCAAGATAAGATCAGAACATCATGCAGGAACAAGAACATAGCAAGCAGCCAGATAGTGCTTCAGGACAGAGACTTCAAGAGGAACCATTTTCAAAGGAAGAATGCTGCAACATGAGTCACAAAAAAACAGAAACAGCCATTAAAGCAGATTTTTCCTGAAACATTAATGCAGCAAGATTATCCAAGAAAGTTGAACCAAAAAAACCAGCCATCTCTTCAGATCAGAGTAGATTAATCCGGCCTTGAAAAGCAGATTCAAACCGAAAAGAAGCATCTCACAAGTTCCTCTTAAAAGTAGCATATCAAGATCTCAAAATCAACATCAGCCTCAAAGGTAGTGACCACCAATATCAAAAACCCAATGCAACCAGTCCAAAAAGAACCACAAACTGAACCCAGTAGTGAGAAAAAGGGGGCTAAAAACTATGCCCAAAATATGTAGCATCCCTCAAAACCAGAAAATCACCCTCAACCAGATCAGAGAAACATTGAGGTCCAACAACTAAAGAAACATGTAGTAAAAAAAATCCATCAAACAAAATAGCTAAGCAGCAGCTTCACCAGATGTTAAAGAAAAATATAAAAAGAACAGAATCAAAGAAAAGGATAAAAAAACTTTCAGAATTAGGATGATTTGATGCTCATCTTCGCTTTTTCAGTGGAGATGGATTATTTTATACTAAGATACTCTCTAGCTGATATCATACCATCATGAAACTCTTTAAGGGAAATTTCTTGTTGCCTATCCATATATTGAATCCACTCTTTTAGCTCATGTTCGTCAAAATTCTGAGAAAAGTAGTACAATACAGTACGAGAGGCAGCAACCTGAGAGTTTTCTTGAGGGTCCTCTGCAGGTTGAGGGTTGGAATTATCAATGAGAATTTTTTCCTGAGGGGCTTCAATAGGTTCATACTTGGAAGCATTCACTGATCTTATCACAATTGTGCGTTCAGTGTTGG
This sequence comes from Viscum album, assembly GCA_963277665.1. Classification (NCBI taxonomy): domain Eukaryota; kingdom Viridiplantae; phylum Streptophyta; class Magnoliopsida; order Santalales; family Viscaceae; genus Viscum; species Viscum album. Next base: position 326,500,191 of record OY728132.1, read on the forward strand.
AGTAATCTTTGTGTCTTCTAGTCTTTCTTGGATGTGGGGTGATGAAACCATCCTCATCCACCAAGGGATTTTTACCTTTTTTTCCAAATAATTTAGAGAGGTATCTTCAATCTGTCCCAGAGTATCATTATGATCAGAGGACTCAATATCTCTTTCAACTTCATTTTCTTTTATAGCTTGTGTGCTATCTTGAGTCGAGATAAGTCCTTCATTAGTATTTGAATTAGGGGTAGTAACTCTACCTTTTTTCATTACAACCCCAACAGGTTCCTGTAATGTAACCTGATTAAGAACAGAAGTTTGGGGTGTATCATCTAAGACAGCCATGGATAAGGCCTCAACTTGATTTTTAGCAATGTGATTATCCTTCAGATTATCTCTAGGCACTATGTTAGAGGTTTTAGTATCAACAGAATCAACAACAACAACCTGAGCAGCACCCTTGACAGAAACAGTTTGATTATCTTGCATACTAGGCTTCTGTTGTTTAACCCAAGTTGGCTTATAAAGTGTTTGTGTGTGCGCTGCTGACTTCCCACATTCATTATAATAGTGACCTGATTTGGAACATTTTTTACAAAATGGTGGAAGTGTCTCAAAAACCACATCCTGAATAAATTCATTCTCACCATTTTGGATCCAAAAACAAGAGGGAAAATCCTTGGATAAGTCAATTTCTGTGCAAAATCTAGCAACTGAGGGCTGAGAGAGATTCAAAGTGGAAAAATCTAATTTAATATGAGTTCCAAAAAGCATGGTAATTGAGAATAGGGCCCTCTTCTTAAACAGGTGAATTGGCAGGTCAGGGAAGGCTAACCATATGGGAACAATGGGGGATTTAAAGCCCGAAACAAAATCTGGAGACCACTTATGAACCTTCATAATTGCTCTCCCAAAAGACCAAGAACCACGCATCCAAAAACGGTAATAATCAGAATCCGAAGCAAATATAAACAACAAATTCCAGGAGTTTAAAAAACCAATGCTAAAATCAAAAAATCCAATCCTTTCTAACGTCTTACGCAAGAACAGGAGCGAGGGACGATGCTTTGAAAATTCTCCGACCAAGGAAAAACGAATATCAGAGGCAAAGGAGTTTACCTCATCCTTTGAAAAGGAAATTATAGTTAAACCTCGATGCTTAAATACCTTTGGAGTGATAATCACTTCCTTCTTCAAAGAGGAGCACGATTTTTTACCTTCAACCACCTCGACGAAGGTTCGGCCGTCTCTCTTCCACCCTAAACTAGGGTTTTCTCCTTGTGTGCCGCCACCCGACAGGGCCCTCGCTCCAGTCTCCATCTATCAAAGAACTCAATTTATTATTCCTAAGATATTATAAATATGCATTGAATAATAGACCATGATTTAGTGATATTCACCACAACATGGTTTGTGTTTGGATGTTATTATTTATTCCATATCACGGTGCATGTAGTAATAGATATTTTATATCATTCGATAAATTTTCCTATTATGATTATCATGTGTTATTTAGATTATTAAAACAAAATGTGATGATCTATAGATATATTATTAATTGTTAAAGGAGTTTAACAATCATATAAATTAATAAGTGTCCATTTTAAAAGAGTTATAATGGTAGATCCAAAGGTTGGTTGTTTTATAACTTATGAAATGTAATAATTACAATCGGATCCTTTATTTAATTAAGGTACTTTATAAATTAGAGTTCGTTAACCTTACTTGTGATAAATGGTGATTATTAACATAGTATAATCTCTATCAATTCCTTTCACTTAATTTTCTTTTTAGGAGGAGGTGTTAGCACATATTTGAAGAAGAAAGGGTCCCATCGAATCATTTAGTGATTTCAAAGACAAATGTGATGGATGTGTAGTAAAATATATATTCATATGATGCATGTACTTAAATCACATGCAAATGATTCATATAATATATGTAGATTTAGTATGAAATACAATACATATGAAGAGCATCTATAAATCAAGCATGTGATGCATGAAGATTTTATATATATGGTTCATGTAATACATATATATAATATACATGAATATGAAGCATGTACACATACAATATATGAAGAAAACATAACATGATGAAAATTGTGGATTTTATTTATCCCTGTTGGAGTTCGTGTCCTAGAACCAAATGGTTCATACAATAGATTTATAAATATATTCCATAAAGTGTATTAAATAATTATTATCATATATTGATTTTTATTCTATATTAATTTAATTTGATAATGTCCTAGGGTATCAGTCACATCAAAATAGGTCATAGTAGTTCCCCGCTATGATGATAACCTTGAGATATTATGATGATATCTCTCAATTTTTTGTTACATGGTCATCATTATGAACTATGACAGGGCACATAGTTTGTTAATTATTAGGTTTGAGTGATCATAATGGGATGAGGCTTAATCTCATGAAGTTAACATATTGTAATCTATAATACAAGAGATTATAAGGGTATACCCACCAATAAGAATTATGCATGTTTTCATATCATAATATATTCCTATCTATGAGTGTGTGTAATGGCCATTATATCTTAATTTTATTATTCATAAACATCATGAATTCCATTATTAGATATATTAATGAAACCCATGACACACTATGTTCATACTAAGTATGATACATTGGGTACTTCACAATCGGTTTCATATTAACCAATAAGCTAAGGAAGGATTTGTCCCTTCCATTTATGAAAGTTAATATCTCAACCCTTTGATTATAATGGAACCTCTGAAATAAATTACATGGTCATGGTGATTTTTACATTTATATTATAGATAATAAATTAAAGTTATATCAATAATTAAGGTTGATGACATGAGTATGCAACTTTCTTGATGAGATATAGAGACAAAGTGTTTTTATTACATAGTTTGTGCTTGTGTATGGTTGTTAGAGTTGCAACATTAAATTATTAATTTTGGCACCTTAACCCATTACTAGATAGTAATATTGTAATTTAGGAAATACCACTTAATTACAATGAGGAAGAATACAAGAGGTCCAAACAATAAGTGTTTTTATTGATCTCAAATAAATTCTTTTCAAATTTAATTAATGGAATAAATAATATTCTCAAGTCCAGGGAATAATTTGATTAAGGGTTTATTGATCACATAAATTAAATAAATATTTATTAAAAAGGTAATTATTTAATTAAATGGATGTATAATATTTATTTATTTGTCAAAAGAATAAATATTTATTCAAGTATTCAATAAATTCTAAGGAGTATGATCAGACCAAGATGAGTTCTGATGATAAATATTAATTTTTAAGATGGTAAAATAATATTTATCATTGCACCAGTAAGCTCACACCATGAGAAAATAATAATAAAATTATAATTACATTTTATGGAGTAATTTAGGGGTTTAATATATTAGTAAGTTACTATATGAAATTAAATAATATTTAATCCAAACTCATAACTCTATAAATAGAATTCTATGTCTATAGTGCGAGAGTTGAATGAATTAGATAATGGTTGTGCACAATGAAATATTCAGTTCTCTCTCTCAAGACTGGAGAATACTCTAGAGTTTATTCTCTTAATCCCAATATATTCTTCTATATATGCTATCTTTTGAATAATGATAGTGTAATCATGATTCTTAAATATTGAAGGAGTCATCGAAATGATCAAGAAAAACACTGCAAGATGATCGATTTTTTGTTTTAGCACTAGAAAATAAATCGGTGTTGTTCACATATAAAAGGAGCACATTTGGATCATTGGTATATAAATTATAAAATTGGATATTATAATCACAATTATGGTATAATGAATTGTCTTTGTATTATCAATATCTTCATCAAAGAAAAATCTCAAGACGAAGGCATTCTTTCTTCCTATCTATCTAAATTAATTAAAAATATAACATGAAAATATTCTCTTGGTTCTAGTGTGTCTTTTACGTTTTATTAGAAAATTTTCATCAGTCATGGACCCCACATCATGTATGTTGTGGAATATCCTTTGAATCTGACAATTTTTTAGTCAGGCCTGGCTACAATAAACACTTTTGTTGTTCTCAAACCCTTTGTAAAGACCTGTGTTTTTTTAAATAGTGAAATTGAGTAAAAATTTAAATTTTTTCTTATAGATGATCATAAGGGGTGAAATTTTATTTTTAACTTGAATATAAACTTGGATAAATTTTATTACAACTTTTTTGGTCCCAAAATAGGGTATTTACCCTAGAACAAGAGTTTAGTGGAATTTTGAGTTGTTCAAATTTTCACAGAATAATAAATATTTAATGTTTAATTTATTAAATATCAATTTATTCACATGTGTTCATTTAGTGATATATTCTCAATTTAGTGTCATATGGAGATTTTTTCTCAACTTTTAAGTACACAATGGGGTCTTTTTCCTAGTCAAGATGTAAACTCCTATCACATGGTGGGGTCAAACCCCTTTTCCATTCCTTTTCTATTTCTTCCTTTTATTTCCCCCTTTACATTATTATAATTCCCTAAATTCTCACATAAAACCCCTTTGGTATTATATTTTCCATTAATAATAGATAAAAGGGAGAGATTCACGGAAGAGGGAAGAAGATATGTGCTACCACAGAGCTCTCGAGGATCTGAATCATCATACAACAGCTGTGGAATGTGGAAACGGGAGAAGCTTTAGTGGATTCCACCCAAAGGTATGAAATTTTTAATTTTTTACCATAAATCCATATATATTTAATATTTTATAGTTTCAAGGCCTTATAAAAATTGTTAAGGACCCCCATGGGGTCTATCTATTCTAAACCTGGGAAAAGATTGGGGTTTTCTACTGATTACAGGGGTTTCTAGTTAAGAAATCTGGATCACATGACATGTGGTTCCATGAACACAGATTGTGCATTACTCCTATTCTAGGAAGATTAATTTTCAAAAATACACACAATTTACATTTAATACACACCATGTAGTGTCACTTGTCATGTGGTTGGGTATATGTTCAAACAAGTCGTGCAGGGGCACTTAGCTATGTAGGGTATTCAACCGGACCCCGTGTGGGATACATGGCATGTAGTAGTACATGACCAGATAAAAAGATGTTCATTCCATGTGATATACATGGGTAGGTAACCCATGTATGTTAGATTCCATGTACTTGATTAACATGTTTTGTACTTGGGATTTACATTCCAAGTTCATCTAAAGTACACACCATGGTGGGTCTTTGACAGTACACATCATGTACTTGGGTATACACATAGAGTACTGCTTCCTTGCTACCACTTTGGGGGGTTTTCTTATTTTTACGCCTTGAAGTTATAATTTTACATAATATTAGTCCATTTTTAATATTTTTTCATGTATATAATGATAGTGTAACCCTTGGAGTGTTTAAGGGTTTCTATGTAGTGTTTTGGTGTGAGAGACTTAACAGGGAGATTTTTCCTCCATTAAATGGTTCTAGAAGTTTATAGAGTGATATGTTAGATAAGAACCATTTTAGAATTTTGGTAATGTTTAGTGGACTTTTAATTGGGTCACCAATTTCCCCATTTTATTTCTTTCTTGGAACAATCCTTGGTTAGTGGGATTGATATTTCACATGAGGAAATTGATAGGTTGAGAATTTGGGCCAACCTAGAGTGGGACATTGAACTAATAGGTGTTGTGACCATCTCCCTATACAAATTATTAAGTGTATTTTCTCTTTAGGGTATCTACCTTATGGTTTTTATAGTGACCCTAGCCTTTTACACATATTATTACATGATTTTAAGAATAATTATCCATCAAATACAAACCAAGGATTGTAAAGTCTAGTGTATTTGGAAGATTAGGTACAGAAAACTGAAAACATGGAACTAAAAGAAAACATATATTTATTAATCTTCCATAATGGGAACCTAACTTAATGTTATCTCCTATATCTATTTAGGATAACCTTGGGAATACATAGATAAAAGGGATGAGCTAAAAGCCCAGTAAAAGAATAAACATGGGAATAAAGCATAACACATGAGTTAGAAGGCACAAAATGATAACATAAAAAGAATGGAACATGAATAGTCATATGGAATAATATGATCATGAAAACATAGGAATGTATAATCAACATAAAACATGACATAAACATGATTCAAGGTTAACAACTAGGACTATATCACATGGTAGAAAAAGTCCCATAATGGATTAGGTTTACTCCATATTCCCATACATGATGTCTCATGCGACTAAAAATTCTCCAATCCATTGAATTACTATCTAGTATCACCCATCAGAACATGTTCATTCATATGTGTTCCACATGAAGAATCATACATAAGGTATAAACATAAGGGTTACTCATGGAAAGAAATGGGTATCGTAATCATGTCATAAATCTTAACCAAAGGTAATATCATAATGGTGTACATAAAATAATGGATTTAAAACATACATGTACATTAATGAGGGAAAATAGCTACATATCATGATAAATTATGTATAAATGAATTTAAAACATGTAAAAATAGTGGTTAAGAAACTTTAGAAATAAGCCAATTCAGTGCAGTTTAAGGGAAAATATTACATAGTCTTTAAAGTGGAAAATGGAATAATTGTTTGTATAAAACCAGAAATGAACTAAGATTGTTTTTCATAATGAAATTATTTATTTTTGAAAAATAATGGTGGCTTAAAATGGATTATGGAGTGTACTTGAAAATTGGTAAGAAATTGGGAAGTTCCCTTTAATTGGGCTTGGTTATTAGAAGGAATTAAGAAGGGAACCATTTTAAACATGAAATTCCCCATAAAATAATGATGAATTGATCTAGATACATAAGTTGGGAACATATAAATAGAATTTATAAGAATTAAACAAGAATAAATAATAGATTCATTAGTTTAAATAAAGATAAAGTGTAACCAAAAGGTAATTTAGAGGTTCAGAGAGATCCCATACCTTATGTCCAAATGTTTTCTGTACTTTCACATAATTCCCTAGATAACAAATTAGATTTATAAATAATTTAATTAAGAAAATATTCAATATATATTTGATTTATTCAAATTTTATCAAGTTCATTTATGGCCATTTTGATGAGTTATAATGTTTAATTTCATTATATTGGGAGCGTTCATTTCACTGTTTTATGATTGATTCCCTTGAGTATAATTATGGGAGTTCTTTTAAAATTGAAGAAAAACTCTAGAAGTGAAATTATGTGGTACTAATGAACATTAAAAAGTCTAAATAATTCCTTATATAATGTTTTCTCTTATATGAGTTGATTCATTAGAGAAAAAATTAAAGATAAAGGTTTAGATTATTTTGGAAATTTTTCGACCATCATGAAGTATTTTTGTTTTATTATTTAATATTATGTAGACATATTAGTTACAGAACATGTTTGAGGTACTGTGTCCTTTTGGATCTACCCTTTTCATTTTTTCTAAGGTTGAGGTGCTCGGAGAACTCTCAGAGAGTTTCTGGAGGAGTTCAGTCATGAGAAGCTGGAAATAGGGGGATACATGACATGACCAAGGGGTACACAATGTGTAATGTTCGGGTTTCAGAGAAATAAAACAAAGTGCCTAGGTGATGTGTTTTTTGGCATATATGGTTCTCGAGGCGGTACACGATGTGACGAGGAGGTACAACTTGTGTAATTCCCCACTACTGGGTGTTTTAAAGACACCCAACCAATCGGTGTTTTCAAACCCTATGGCTTGAGCAAACCTTATTTTGACCCCAGACGACCTGGACGCCTCCCTCTTCATTGTTTGGGGATTCCTTCATCTGATATCGGTTCCTCACATCCTTCTTCGATCCATCTTCAATCTAAGGTAAGATATTCCTCCGTTATTTGGTTTTCTTTGATTCATCTTCTCTCGTTTCTTTTTGAAATACTACGGAGTTTGATCTTCATGGTTCTAATGAAGTTTATTTTGGATTTTATTGATGTGTTTGTGCCTCAACATCCTCAGGTGGATGTATTTTTTATGGGGAAGGTGATCGTGATCCATTTATTTGATCCATTCTCGAGTGAAGAATGTCATAAACCTTTTGAGGTAGGGGATTCGTTGCTTCTCTAATTATTTACATGAAATCATATTGTTAGTATGATTTAAACCTTTGGATCACCATGGAATTTACCTAATTAAATACTTGAACTGGATTAAAAAAATTGTTTTGATCACATGTTGTTTTTTTTTTCATCATGATAATGGTTTGACTATTGATTTTCTAGATAGTGTGATATCTATTATTTTCTTGTTATCATGCTGTTATTGATGAAATTGGTAAATAACATAAATTCAGAATTAATTGGTAATTTATTGGCTAAAGATAAAGAGGCATGTGAATGAATACAGTTGTTATTATTTTAATTTGATGTTAATCAAATTGATTCATATGTGCATGTTTAATTTGGTTGGTTTTTAAACCTGAATCATGTTGGTTCTTATTGTTTAAAGGCACGTCAAATTAATTATTTAATTAATTTTGTGGTATCTATGATAGCTTTTAGTTTAGGTTTCCCATAGTTTGAACCTACTAATAATGAATTGGTTAATTCAAGATGGATTATAGAACTGGTTGTTTGATAAAAGATAATGATTGGTAGGGTTTTGAGTTACCCTCTTTCTTGTAAAGGCCAAGAGACTTATTATTGGAGCTGTGAGAGCTCATTTCTTGTGAAGGCAGGATGACTTATTTAGGGCCAAGAGCCCAGTTACCTTGTTTTTTCCTACTCCTTGTGATGTGTTGTGAGCCTGGATAGCTATTGTGAGATGTGGGGATAGGGAGGCACAATGGTTGTGGTAGTAGTTGATGTCTAGAGTAACAAGATGCATCAGTTTATGCATGTGGGTGTTAGGGAGGACCCCAAATGTGATGAAACAGGTTGAATTTGGGATTACCCACTATTGTGAATGTGGTTTCTTATTAAATCTCTTATTTTTTTATCTACTTTACTTTCCCCACAGCTTGAGGCAGCTGGTATTTCTTACCCTCCTTCCAAAAGAGGCGAAGACGTGTGGGGTATGACATATGATTTTTGTTTTTAGCTTCTAATGGATGGATAGGTATATTCTCCTAATATAGGTGGAAAAGACTCTAAGGGTAGTCCATCTACTAACCGTGTTTAACACCCTATGTTTGGTAGCTTAGTTTGTATTTTCTAGAATTCTAGGAATTATGGAAAGTAATAATGATATTAATAAATGTTTGACTAAATGATTTTGAAACCATGGGTTTGGATCTTGTTGGGATGCAATGTTGAGGTTGTGCTTGGAGGAACTGTGGATTCGGTTTTTGGTATTCCTGGAGGTCATGGAATATTGTTGAGATTCTAATGAATGTAATGTAAAAATGAAATTGGTTAATTAATGGTTAAAAAATTAATTAACAAAAAGTGAGACTGATTAAAAGGGATAAGATGATTTAATAACACTCTTTAAATGGTTTTGTTCTTATAGGATACCTAATCTTAGTATTGGTAGCTGAGAGTCTGAGAGACGTGATCTGCAGTTGTTTCTGAGACTATGTTTTTTCCATAGTGTGGTTGTGATCTATATTATATCATATACTTTTTGTGTTTAGATACGCTACTCCACCTTTTTGGTTAGGTTGAATCACACCCCAAGGATTCTCAGCCCAAAAGGGTGTTTCCCCTAACATCTTGGTGGGAGGATGGATGGTTGACTTCCGCCTTTAGCCTCACTCTCTTATCTTGTTAGTTACATGTGCTGGTATGTATGACTTCTAGTTTTCCCGAAATTTTTGTGTAGAGGGATGTAATGGATTTTGGTTATTTTACACACATATATTCTGGATATAGTTTCCTTTATGCTATTATAGGTATAAAATGTATAGTTTGTGGTGGATTTAGGATCCTTACTTGGAGTATGGGCTGTAATGGATTGAGGCATAATACCCAATGTATGATACATGTTATGTGACTATGGTGGCTCCCAAAAACTACCTGGTTACTTTTGGTTGTGTGGATGGTGTGGTGCTTCTCCCAGGTGTATGTGGGTAAGCTTTATGTTGCATGAGGTGCATGTGGTTGTGCTCACCCAAGTATCTTCAGGACATCCTTTTTGGAGAGAGATGGATTTGGACATGCGATGTTAGGGAAAAGTGGCAAACCAGTGGGGAAGTGGTAGCGGGGTACCCTTATTATTATTTCTTATATTATATACTCTTGTATGTGATACTTGGTGAGAGTATCCATGGTGAGGTTGGGAACATCGTATACCTATTTAGATGATGAGTTAGTTTCACTTAATGTTCACTGTGCTTTAGCTTTCTTTCTTTACTTTTTCACGATAGGATCTAGGGAGAATCCTACTGGGTATACTGTTATACTCACCCTATGTTATATAAAAAATAGGTCACTTGGAGTAGGTTGGAGATCAAGCCGGTTACTACAAGCTTGCGGGGTTCGGGAGGAGTTGTTCGAGCTTCGTGGTCACTGCCTTTTTACTTTCTTTTGGTACATATAATTTTTCCTTTCAGTTTTATTATTTCTTGCATGACATTACATATATGTGTACTTGGGATTTCTTTTATATTGCAGTTGGAGTTGGTTGGTTTATGTCTTATCTCTCTCTTTAAAATGTGTACTCATAGTGTGTAATGCCTCCCATTTTTGTGTTGTTATACCCTTGGTTCTAGTCGCCAACCCAGGGCATAATGGAGTTTGAACTTGGGGGTCATTATCTCTCTTATAACATTTCCAGCCTAGGAGGGGTACACTTTGTGGGGAGGGGGTTGTGACAGAGTGGTGTTAGAGTTCTGGTTGAGGAATAATATGGTGTTTGGAGTTAGGCATAGGTGAGGTTGCATGGGTTGGTAGGGCAACAATGTCATCTAAGTTTAGAAAGCACTGTAAACATTGTGGATTGGATGAGACAGGTATTTAGGGACCCATGTGATCTAATGCATGAACCTTTTAGATTACAGTGTCTACTAAATGAGGGGATACTGGTTACAGGGTAGAGACCTCAGAAAGGGTCATGCATCATTCTTCTTGGAGCCTATGTTTGAATGGGTAGGCCTTGAGATAGGTTAACCTAAAATGAATAAAAGAATATAATTAATTAATTAATGGTAAACTATTATATTTTCTAGGTTTAGGAGATCTAATTGTTTGTTATTTTGAAGGTATGGATCCAGGTTAATGTCCTCATTAGGTTCTTGCAGAAGATGTCTAGCAGGATATGCCAACAGATCTTTGCAGAGTATGGGTTGATGATGATGACACTTAGAGGAGGAACCTCCAAGAGTTCCAACACCAGAGTTTGAAGAAGTATAAGGTCTTCATTTTAGTTCTATTCATAGAATACTATTTGTAGGTGGTTGATATATCCTTCAGTTCAATCTGTGCTAGGAAGGAGCATTAGGTTTCGTTGGTTGTGACAATGCTGCATGGAGTAGTGAGGAAGTGGTGGTTTTTATTTCTTAGGTATCACAATAAGTTGGAAATATCTTCGGAGAAGTTCTAAGAGTATTGTAGAGCTGAGTTTCTTTCTTTTACTATGAAAGAGACCATTCGGTGGGAGCTACTTACCCTTCGGTAGGGAAGATTCAGTGTACGAGAGTTCAGGGTCTATTTCATAAACCTCCTTCGATATTCTTCAGACCGGTTTCATGATGAGGAGGCCAGGGTGAGGTACTTAGAGAAGGATTCGTTCCCAAAGATCCAATGCCTGGTCACCCCATTTATGCTAATGACATATCTCGATGTGTTGGCTAAGGAAGAGGTCATTGACATAACATTAGCTAGAATCAGATCGTCACAATAGGGGAGTCACCAGGATTACTCAAAAATTAGAGTTGTGGTCTAGGGTTCCTAATTTTTAGGGTAGAAGAGTTTCCATTCAGTTGGGGGTAGGTCCCAGTCCTCAGTATCTCATTTCTCTAGGGGTTGTGGTTCTTAGGCCTATACCAAGGGATCATGCACTTGTTTTTATTATGGAGGTTGAGGTCATCAACAGCGAGAGTGACCGACCTTTCAGAAAAGTCAGTGTGTGCCAGGTGTTCCACTCCAGATTCCACCATTGAGGTAGTTACAACTGAGGCAGTGGTAGAAATTGCACTAGCTTTGGATCAGTAGAGAGCATATAAGGCAGGTAGAGGATAGCCTCAGGATGTTCCTCATCCTCAGAGAGCATAGTGCATCTGTGGTGGTGTTAGTCATTAGGGTTAGAGGGTTGTGGAGCAGGTTGTGGTCAGCTTCATGCTTTAGCGTTGCCAGCGTCAGGCAAGCCAAACATCATTTGAGGTACCCTTTTCTTGTTTTCTACTTGGGTTTATGCCATATTTGACTTAGGAGTGACACACTCCTTCATATCACCTTCCCTTGTCCATGCCTTAGGACTTGAGGTAGAGAGGCCTCCAATGCCCTTGGAATTGACTATGCTAGTTAGAGGTTGAGCTAACTTGTTCAAAGTATATAGAGACTGTGAGCCAGTGCAGAAGAAGCATTTCTCTTGGGGATATTTCCTATTTTTACAGATACAACCATATGATTTCATCCTCAGCATGGACTATTTTTATTCGGTGTAGGCTATTGTGGATTGCTTCTAGAGGCAGGTGGAGTTATTTGATAATTATAGAGATCCAGTAGTTTTTGTTAGCGAGCGAGACCCTTAGATGGGTCAAAGGCATGTTCCTTCTTTTTCATCCTTTATGACTAATATGATGTTGATTTCATCGGGGTTTTAGTGGTCAGCGTTTCCCATGGTTTTAGAAGATTACCCTGATGTCTTTCTAGAAGAGGTTGTAGCGGTACCCCCTTGATGGGAGGTAGAGTTTGGGATCGAGCTACAGCCGATCATGTATCCTATCTCTATGTCTCCATATAGGATAGAACCTTCCGAGTTGCGAGAGCTTCATATATATCTTGATGTCCTTTTGTAGTGTGATTTTGTTCATCCGAGTGTGTCGCCATGGGGTGCACCAGTTTTTTCTCTGAAGAAGGCTGATGGTAGTTTGCAGTTGTGTGTTGATTATCATCACTTAAACAAAGTTACAGTGAAGAATCATTATCCTCTTCCATGGATTTATGATTTGTTCGATCAACTAAAGGGTTCAAGTTGGTTCTAAAATATTGAATTGTGGTCTAGGTATCATCAGATGCATGTGAAGGATGAGGATATTCCAAAGACTACTTTCTATTTTCTTCATGGGAATTACAAGTTCTTAGTGATGGAATTCGGCGTGACAAATGCTTTAGCTATGTTTATGGGGTTGATTAACATTGTGTTTCGTGGGTTTCTGGATAATATCATGGTGGTTTTCATCAATGAAATCCTTTTGTACTCTATGTATAAGGAGGAGCATTTGGAGCATCTATGTGGCATTTTGGGAGTTCTTTGTCAAAAAATCTATTTGGGAAGTTGTCAAAATGTGAGTTTTAGACTCAATAAGTTCATTTATTGGGGCATGTGGTGTCCCATAATGGAGTAGTTGTGGATACATTGAAGATAGAAGCAGTTGTGTCTTGGGAATCCCCCAAGAGAGTGTCAGATGCAAGAAGATTCCTTGGTCTAGAAGACTATTACAGGAGGTTCGTAGAAAATTTCTCTTGATTTGGGACTCCTCTGATAGTGTTAACTAGGAAGGATCAGGAATCCATGTGGAATGATCAGTGTTAGGTGGATTTTGATTATCTAAAGGATATGTTGGTCAGCACTCCAGTTCTTTGTCTTCTAGCAGAGGGAGTTCAGTTTGATGTTTTTTGCGATGCTTCACATCTAGGGTTGTGCTACATTCTGATGTAGCAGAGATCGGTCATTTTTTATAGGTCTCAGTAATTGCATCCTCACGAACGTAACTATTCCACCCATGATCCTGAGTTGTCAGCGGTGGTTTTTTCTCTGAATTTGTGGAGACATTACCTCATCAGAGAGAACTTTGTGGTTTTCAAAAATCATAAGACCTTGAGGTGTGTTTTATCCCAGTGTGACTTGAACTTATGGTAGCATTAGTGGATGGATCTATTATGGGATTACGAACTCAAAATTGTGTATACACCTAGAAATGGGAATGTTGTGTCCAATTCACTAAGAAGTAAGTCACATAGTGATGCAGTGCATAAATCAGGTGATTCTGGGAGGGTGATGGAAGAACTTTCAACATTACATCTAGATAAGGGAGAAGTTGGGGGGCAGAGGTTGTCTTTTCTAGATGATAGTGCAGTCATCTCTGGTGAAGCAGGTAGAAGAGTCCCAGTTGGGGGTTCTTGAGGTGGAGGTCTTGAGAGATATATTTGTTTGTGTTGAGGCCTCTGATGGTTGGTCTAAGGATGAACAACACTGGGTGTTGTTTCGAGGAAGTCCTTTTATTCCTTAGGCGATGTAGGAGATGGTTCTTAGGAAGTTCCATAGTTCATGTTTAGAGGTACATCCTGGTGTGAAGAAGATGTAATGAGCATTGATGAGTCATTTTTGGTGGCTTGGGCTGAAGCATTTTAGTTGTAGAGTTTGCGCCTTGATGTTTGGTTTGAAAGAAGGTGAAGGTCGAGCACCATGTTCCCAGTGGTCTACTCCAGCCATTATACATTCCTCAATGGAAGTGATAGTACATCTCTATGTACTTTTTTATAGGATTAACTCGATCTGAGGTAGGTTATGACACAATATGGGTGGTAGTGGATCATTTTATGAAATCATCCCACTTCATAGCAATCAAGGAGTTAATCTTAGTGGAGGTTTTGTTGAGGTAGTATCTTGAGAAGGTGGTGGCACTCCACGGAGTCCCGAGGATGATCATCTCTGATCGAGATCCTCATTTTACCTCTAGGGTGTGGATAGGTCTTCAGTATGATTTTGTTTCTCATCTATTCCTTATCACTACATTTCATCCATAGATAGACGTTCAAAAAAAATGGACCATCCAAACTCTAGAAGACATGTTGTGCTCTTATGTCCTGGATTTTGGAGGTTCGTGGATAAGGTACTTACCCTTGGTAGATTTTTCTTACAAAAAATAGTTTTCAATCCACCATCATTATGGAGTAATTTGAAGCCTTGTATGTCCAACCTTTCCTTTCTACGTTGTGTTGGACTGGGGTCATAGATTCAGTAATTCTCCCATTAGAACTGGTAAAGAATACAACAGAGATGGTTCAAGTGATTCGTGAGAGGATGAAGGCAGCACAAAATCATCAGAAGTCTTATGTCGATCATAGGTAGAGACCTCTGGAGTTTGATTTTGGGGATCACATGTTTCTGAATCTAACTCTTCGTCATGGGAAGAGAAATTTTGGTTGTGGGAGTAATCTTTCTCCCCAATTTGTTGGGCCTTTCGAGGTGTTTTCTCATGTTAGAGTCGTGGTGTATCGAGTAGCACTTCTACCACAGATGGTATGTATACACAATGTTTTTCACATGTCACAAATCCATCATTATCTTCACGATGACTCTCCATTCATCAATTGAGGTGAGATCGATGTTGATGATGATGTGACATTCAAGGAGAATCCTATAGATATCTAGGACTATAATGAGTAGGTGTTTTGGGGGTATTTTATCCCCATGGTTCATGTCTTGTGGCGGCACGGTGATGTGGAGAAGAGTACCTAGGAATGTGAGTCACATATACAAACTCAGTATCCTAATTTGTTTGATATTTAAAACTTTCCTTATAATGATTTTCATTTTGTGGTTTTAGAACTTTTTTTCTATGAGATAGATTCCTATTGTTGTTCATTGTGGCTTGTTCTCTTTTGAGAATTATCTTCCCCAGTAGAGTGTTTGAGAGCTGGTTGTGGTGGTCGCATGGTTTCATGTTTCCCTTTTCTAAAATGGTTGAGATTATGTGGTGGTGAGAGCCTTGAGAGGTATCCTGTGGGGTGGTTGCTTGGATGACCCCTTTCTTTCCTTTTTGGTTTTCTCTCTAGGATGGTTTTGGATTCTATAGGATGATAATGTTTTGAGATTTATCTGATGTGAGAGACCTAATACATGTAGATAGACCCTTTACATGTTTTCAAAGACCGAGGTGCTTGGAGAAGTATTATAGGAAGTATTGAGTAGTTTGGTCATGAGAAGCTAGAAATAGGGGGCTACACAATGTGACCAAGAGGTACACAGCATGTACCATTTGGGTTTTATAAAAAATAAAAAAAAACACCAAGGTAACATGTTTTTTGACGCAAGTTGGCCTCGAGGCGGTACACAATGTGACGGGGAGGTACGTGTCATATACTGCCCCACCACGGGGTGTTTTAAAGACACCTAGTCACTTGGTTTTTTCAAACCCTGTAGCTTGATCACACCCCCTCTTTACCCCAAACGACTCATACACCACCCTCTTCAATGTTTGAAGATTCCTTCATCCTAGATCAGTTCCCCTCTTCCTTCATTGATCTGTCTTCAATCTGAGGTAACATATACCTCCGTTGTTAGTTTTTCATCAATTATTCTTCTCTCATTTCTATTTTCCATTCTATGGAGTTTGATCTCCATGGTTTTAATGGAGTTTCTTTTGGTTTTTGTTGATACGGTTTTTCCGCAACATCCCCAGGTGGATGTAGTTGTTGCAGGGAAGGCGATCATGATTTGTTTCTTTGATCCATTCTCAAGCGAAGAACATAGAAAACCTTTTGAGGTAGGAGATTCATTGCTTCTCTAATTATTTATGTGAAATCGTAGATTTATCATGATTTAGCACTTTGGATCGTAATGGAATTGACCTAATTAAATACTTGAACCAGATTAAAATAATTGGTTTGATCGCTTGGGTTTACCTCTTAATTTTCTCGATAGTATGATATATATGATTTTATTGTTATCATGTTTCTCTTGATGAAATTGTTAAATAATGTAAAGCTATAATTAATTGATAATTAATTGGCTAAAGATAAATATGCATGTAAATTAATCTGGTTGTTTTTGTAATTTGATGTTAAATAAATAGATACAGATGTGAATGTTTAATTCAGTTGATTGTTATACTAGAATCATGTTGGTTCTTTTTTATTAAAGGCATGTCAAATTAATTGTTTAATTAATTTGTGGTATCTATGATAGCTTGGAGTTTAGGCTTCCTATATTTGGAACCTACTAATAATGAATCGGTTAATTCAATTTGGATCAAAGAACTATTTTTTTGATAAGAGATAATTCCAGTTAGGGTTTTGAGTTACCCTATTACTTGTAAAGTCCAAGATCCTTATGCTTGGAGCTGTGAGAGCTCATTGCTTGTGAAGGAAGAATGCCTTGTTTAGGGCCAAGAGCCCAGTTTCCTTGTTTTTTCCTGCTTCGTGTGATGTGTTATGATCCTGGATGGATATTGTGAGAAGTGGGGGTTGGTAGGACTAGTGGTTTTGGAAGAAATTTATGCTTAGAGTGGTGAGATGCATCGGTTTATGCATGTGGGTGTCGGGGAGGAAACTAGAGGTGTTGAAACAAGATGAATATGGAATTACCCACTACTGTGAATGTGGTTACTTATTAAATCTCTTGTTTGTTAATATGCTTTACTTTCCCCACTTCTTGAGGTAGCTGGTATTGCTTACCCTCCTTCCAAATTAGTTGAACATGTTCAGGGTATTCCATGTTCAATTTGTGTTAAGCTTCTCAAGGATGTATGGGTATATTCTCCTAGTATAGGTAGAAAAGACTTGATGGGTAGTCCATTTACTCACCGTGTTGAGCCCCTTGTATTTGGTAGATTAGTTTTTCTTTTCTAGAATGCCTGGAATTATGGAAATTAATAATTTTATTAATAAATGTTTGACTAAATGATGTTGAACCCATTGGGTTAGAGCTTTCATGGATGCAATGTTGAGGTTATTCTTATGAGAACTGTGGACTTGGTTTTGGGTATGCCTGGAGGGCATGGAACTTTGTTGAGATGCTAATGAATGTAATTTGAAAATGAAATTAGTTAATTAAGGGTTAAAGAATTAATTAACATAAAGTGAAAGTGATTAAAATGGATAATATGATTTAATAATTCTATTTAAATGGTTGTGTGCTTATAGGATACCTATTCTTAGTAGTGGCATCCGGGAGTCTGAGAGACATTAGCTGTAGTTAATTATGATACTAGGTTTTTTCCATAGTGTGGTTGTGATCTATATTATACCATGTACTTTTTTTGTTTCTATACGCTACCCCACACTGTTGGTTAGGGAAACTAACACCCTGGGGATTCTGAGCCCTGGGGGAATTTTCCCCAACATCCTAGAGGGAGGATAGATGGTTGACTTCCCCCTTTGGCCCCTCTCTCTTCTCTTGGTAGTTACTTGTGCTGGTATGCACGGTGGTTAGTTTTCCCTATATATGTTTGTAGAGAGATGTAATGGCTTGTGTTCATTTCACACACATATATTCTAGATATAGTTTCCTTTATGCTACTATAAGTATAATGTGTATAGGTTGTGGTGGCTGGAGGATCCTTACTCGGGGTATGGGTTGTAATGGCTTGATGTATAATACCCAGCGTATGATACACGTTATGCGGGCTATGGTGGATCTCAAAAACTACCTAGTTACTTTTGGTATTTTGGATGGTTTGGTTCTTCTATTAGGTATTTGTGGGAAAGCTTTTTGTTGCACAAGGTTCATGTGGTATTTCTCGCCTAGGTGTCTTCAGGACAGCCTTTTTGGAGAGATATGGATTAGGACGTGCAATGTTGGGGAAAAGCGGTAAACCAGTGGGGAAGTGGTAGCGGTGTACCCTTGATATTCTTTATTATATTATATACTCTTGTATTTGATATTTTGTGAGAGTATCCATGGTGAGGTTGGGAACACATAATACATGTTTAGGTGATGAGTTAGTTTCACTTTTTGTTCAATGTGATTTAGTATTCTTTCTTTACATTTTCACAAGAGGCTCTGAGGAGGATCCTACCGAGTATACTGTTATACTCACCCTACATTATATAAACTTTTTTTCAAGTCCCTTGGAGAAGGTTGGAGATTAGGTTGGTTACTACTAGCTTGCAGGGTTTTATAGGAGATGTTCGGGCTTCGTGTTCACTACCTTTTTACTTTCTTTTTGTACTTGCAGTTTTTCCTTTCAGTTATATCAGTTCTTTCTTGACATTACATATATGTGTGCTTGGGTTTTCATTTATATTTTAGTATAAGTTGGATTTGGTTGGTGCATGTCTTATCTCTCTCTTTCTCATGTGTACTCTTAGAGGGTAATGCCTCCCATCTTTGTGTTGTTATACCCTCGGTGTTAGTCGACAACCCGGGGCCTACTGAAGGCGGGACTCAGGGGTCATTATTGCTCTTCTCACATTGTCGGCCCAAGAGGGGTACACTTTGTGGGTAGGGGGTTTTGAAAACATGAAACAAGTTATAATATACATTTTACAATCTTTTTTAACCATTATAAAATTTTTATGGCTAGCCTTGATGGCAGTAATAGAAAAAAACTCATCATCCAAGAAGGTGGTGAATCGACACCTCACAAATGATGTTTTCATTTTTAGAATAAAAGGAGAAGCAAAGATATTTGATGATGGATATTCCATTAATAAAATAAGACACCGTTATATGTATGATATTTTAGTTATTATGTTGTTTTCTATTGGGGAGGTGGGGAGATGATAAGAAAAGAAAAGAAATTAAAAGAGAAATGAGGATTTTACCTCTTGAATATCGTGTCTATGAGAACCTCCTTAAGGAACTTGGGTTTCATATTTTTTTGAGAACAGAAGCTCTTGGACATGGGGAGGAGGCTTGGGAAGGTAATTGAGTAGAATTTTGATAAGATACAAGACTTAGAAGGCGTGATTATAATAGGTAGTGAGGGTGGTATTTAGAGGGAAGGAGAGGAGTGTTTTTGATTATTTTATACATTAGTTTATTATTTTGGATCAAGAATATAAATAGTGTTGATCATTATCACTAAATACATTAAATAATTAAGTATGGTTTGATATAATTGTGCTTACATCATCCATACATCAACCATGACTCAAAAATTCAAGTGTCTAACTTATATCATAAATTACCGTATTTCAATATTCACTAAAAATAAAACTATTTAAGAAAAATTAAAAAAAATACACCCTAATTTTTTTTGATGTTTAGATTTAAAAAATGGAATCCATTTTATGAAAAAAAATTCTAAATATGAGAAATTTAATTTTTAAAAAAATCATCATTTATTCGAAAAATATCGATTCATATTATTTTAGATTTTATGACCCTTTAAAAACTTAATTAAGGTTTCATAAGATTATATTATAATTATAACACAACATAATATTGATTTATAAATCTATTTCATTAAAATAAAATTTATTTTAAATCATTATATTAATTATAAAATTTAAATAAATATTAATGTTTCAGAAAAATACCAATACTTAATTTATCATTTTTAAAACATTTATTTACTTATTCCATGATATAAATATATCATATTTTCATTTATAATATGCCTAAATTTTATTTATAATTTTATAGGTGATTTTACTATTCTATTGTCCATATTACTATTCCTAATTGTCATATTACTATTCCAATATTCATGTTACTATTCCATAGGTTCCTTAATTTCTATAAATGACACTTATTTCATTTTTCATTAATGGTAACAATGTTTCTATTGTGTTTTCTATGTTATATATGTGTTTTATACTATATAAAAAATTATAAGAATGTAAATTCCATTGATAAAATTCTAGGTCGTTACATTCTTCCCCCCCCCTGAAATTTCTCCCAAAAAAAGTTTGCTTTACATACTAAGGTAAAAACATGTGAGGGTATTTCTATTTCATAGCTTCCTACAGTTCCCATGTCATATCTTCATACTTATGATCCCTCTATAGAAATTTGACATTATGAGTTGTCTTTTTTTTATAGTAATTTGTCTCTATGGTCCAGGATCTTCATTGGATTCTCTTCATACGAGAGGTCATTCTCTAGTTGTACCACCTCCAGATTTAGTACAGGTGAGGGGTCAGGTATATACTTCCTAAGGATAGATACATGGAACACATCATGAACTTGATCCATATTTGGTTTAATTTCAAGATGATAGGACACTTCTCCTATGTGATCATGAATCTCAAATAGTATAGTATAACTTGGGATAAGTTTCCATTTCTTTACAAACCGCATGACTCTCCTCCATGGTGATATTAGAAAGAAGAGTTTGTCTCTAGATTCAAAATCTGAATCCATTTGATGGTTGTCAGCATAGATCTTTTTCCAAATTTGAGAAACATTTATATGTTGTTGGATGTCTAGAACCGTTTATGTCATCTCTTGTACAATATCAGTTCTAAGTAGCTTCTGTTCTCCAACTTCATCCCAACAAGTTAGAGTTCTGCATCACTTCCCCTACAGAGCTTTATATGGATCCATTTGAATACTCATGTGGAAGTTATTGTGATATGAGAATTAAACTAATGGGATATTATAATCCTATCCACATTTTAATTCTATTAACAACTCTCTTAGCATGTCCTCAAACATCTAAATAGTATTTTCAGATTGGCCATCAGTTTGTTGGTGATAGGTCAAGCTAAAATTCAGTATAGTATTCCAAGAATGTTGAAGAATTCTCTATAATTTAGAACCTTGGATCTTGATCAGATACTATCAAAAGTGGACCTCCCTATTGCCTTACCACTTTCTTCACATATAACATGGAAATTTGTTCAAGCGATAAATCTTCATGAATAGAATTTAAGTGGGAATCCATGGTGAGTCAATCCACCACAACCCATGTAACATTGTTTCCTATGGATGATTTTTGGAGACTAATTAAAAAGTCTATAATGGCATTATCCCATTTCTATGTGAGTATAGGCAATGGTTTCATCATCCCTTTTGACTTCTGTTTGTCTTCTTTAACTTTCTTACATACCAAACACCTTGAGATATACTCCATAATCTTTTTCTTCATATTGTCCCACCATAAGTGTTCTCAACTATCATGGTACTTCTTGGTACTTCCAGGATGTGTATAGAAATATGAGTTATGTGCATTATCTAGTAACTCCTTCTTTATCTCAGGTGACAAAGACACACAAACCAAGTTCCAAACAAAATCACACCATCATTGATGTAGAACTCATGTATCTTCCCTTCCTTCACTGCTTTCACCTTATTTTGTAGATCTAGATCATCCCTATGTGCCTCCTTGATATTTTATTAGATAGATGGTTGGGAAATAATTTTGGAAAGGTAGGATTTATTCCTTTACATTATGATTTATAGATCTATCCTTTTAATTTCCATGAAATAGGGTCTTTCTCAATCCACATCATGGATATAGTAGTAGGTTCTTTTCTACTAAGAGAATTAGTTACCCTATTTTCCATACTAGGATGATAATGAATAGAGAATTCATAGTCCTTGATTAGTTCTAACCATATACTTTGATGCATTTTGATCTCCTTTTGTTTGAATATATACTTTAGGCTCTTGTTATCAGTATATATGTCAAACTTCTCACTATAGACGTAGTGATTCCGGATTTTCAAGGTAAAAATCACTGTTTTTATCTCCAAATAATGTTTTGTGTAGTTATGATCATGGGTATTCAACTATCATGAGGCACAGGATATCACTTTATCATTTTTAATTAGTACACAACCCAAGCCTTTCTTTGAAGCATCACTGTATATCACAAAACCTTCTCCACTTTTTGGTAGTGTGAGTATAGGTGCAGTGATTAACCACTTCATGAGACCCTTAAATATTTCCTTTCATTATTCTATCTAGACATAATTTACCCATTTCCATTTTAACTTATATAGAGGGTTATACAATCATGAGAAATTCCTCCCAAAAAGTTGGTAGCACCCAGGTAAGCCAAGAAAACTATGGATCTCCATTAAAGATATTTCCATAAGACACTCATAAATTTCATTTATTTTATAAGGATCCATAGATATTTATTTGATGGTGATATCATGCCCCAAGAAAGACACTTCCTCCATCTAGAACTCACATTTACTATACTTTTCATATATTTTCTCACTTTACAAAGTATTTAGCACAGTATTCAAATGCTCCTCATGATCTTCCTTTCTCTTTGAGTATATAGAAATGGAATCTATAAATACTAACACAAATTTTTCATGTTAATCTCTAAAGACTTTAATTCTTAAATCTATGAAAATTACTGGAGAATTAGTGAGTATGGAGGGTATCACTATAAACTCATAGTGTCTGTACCTCGTTTGAAATGTGGTCTTGGTAATATCTTCCTTCCTTACCATTAATTGGTGATATCCTGACTGAAGGTCCACCTTTGAGAAAAATTTTTCTACACATAATTAACTAAAGGGTTTCTATATCATGATTTTTTTGAGCTCACGATAATTGATGAAGAGGAGCATTGATCCATCCTTCTTCTTGACAAAGAGGACTAGCGCACCCCATGGTGAAGCACTCTGGCATATGAAACCCTTTTCTAGATTCTCTTGTAACTACTTATTTGGTTATTCCAACTCAATGGTGTCCATTTTTTAAGGAGTATTTGACATGTATAGAGATCTAGGAATAATTTTAATTAATAACTCAACCTCTCGGTCAGTAGTAAGACCAGAAAATTCTTTAGGGAACACATCAGTTGAGTCCCTCACAATGGACATGTCTTCAAGAATGATCCTATACTTTTTATTAGTCATTTTGAGATAGATATGGTTTATCATAAGGAAATAATATCTGCAATTGAGATTATGATTCTTAATATGATTCACCATCCTCCTTAAACTTGTATAGAATTAGAGGATTCCTCTAGATGTGAAGAGTGATCTCCCTTTCCCAACAGTTGATTTTGAATTTATATAAAGATAGTCAATCCATGCCCAATATAGTATCAAACTCCACCAAAAGAAGTAAGACAATATTTTCTAGGTTTTCCAGTCCCTAAACATTGAATGGGGAGTAATTATATATTTTTTATGCAATAAATTACCCATTAATTATTCTCACAAATAACTCAACCTTTATATTTTGAGGTGGTGTTTGAATAGATCTACTAAACATGAAATATATGAAAGAATACATAGAATCATAATCAAATATCACATTTTTAATTCTTGAATGAATCATTTTTAGGATCCACCTTAGTAGTAGTGATTGAATATGCCCTCCCATTCTTCCTTGGAGGTTGTTGTCATAGATTTTCCCCAACAACCCTTGGATTAGGGAATTTGATCGCATGGTGTCAATGTTATTTTTAGTTAAATCAATACACAATAGGTATAGTGTTCATTTAATCCTTATTTTCCACTTCTTCATTAGTGGGTTTCTTCATTTCACTTTGGAAATGATTAGCTTAGTGTCTTTCTCTTCCACACTTGAAACACCTTATAGTTCCTTTTAGGTAGTTTCCAAAATGCTTCTTCCCACACTTTTGACAAGTGGGATGTTGGATTTTCTTTCCTCTATAATAGTTTTCTTTTTGACCTCCTGAAGATAATTTCACCTTACATTTCTTATCTCTAGTCCCATGAGACCACTGAGAATCATCGATCTCTATCTCAACTTTAAGGGAATAATGATCAATCTCTTCATAACTGTCAAAGTCTCGAATTTATAAGGCTTTTCATAGACTTGGTATAACAACCCTTCTCTTTATTACACACATAAACATGATTCATTGCATAAAATTTAACTTAAGAAAACTGTAAGGATCTTTAGGTCTAGTTTATTGGGAAATTAAGAACACTACATAACAACTTAGAACATATAACAAAACATATTTATTGAAAACTTCTTTTACATGATTACAACATTACTTCATACTTAGAATTGCATGGGATAACCTTCAGACATGCATAAAAAAGGGTGATCTATAAAGACCAAGAAGGGAGTAAGAATGGAATAACATGAAGAATATGGAACATGTTATAAAATAGTCATATCAATGGAGAATAAGAGAAATATGAACATAAAGGCATGATATAGAATTATTTTTATAACATGGAAATGTGGTAACAAAATTTAAGGTGATATTAGTATGATCCAAGGATCATTGCACATGGAGCATGAGTAAACCCTCATTGAACTTAAATTAGCATGAGAAAACTCTCATTTTACTTGACGTATCATGATACTAATCTTTACCCAATGCATTGAAGGGTTATCAGGGTGCACCCTTCTTAATCATTTCCTTTTATGAATAAGTGTGCCACATAGATCATACAACATGGATTCATTAAAAATCATCTTTTATTCCATGATAAAGAAATGTGGAATTAAAAAATGAAACTCTATAATCAATAAGTAAATATGCATAACGGTGAATACCCCTGATATAGAAATGGTCATGGTATTCACTATACAAAGCATCACTGAATACCACAAAAAGTTCTCCACTTGTGGGTAGTGTAAGAACAGACACAATGATAATCCTCTTTTTCAACTCCTTAAATCTCTCTTTGCATTCATCACTCCAAGAAAAATTGATTCCCTTCTGAGTTATCTTGGTAAAAGGGTTTGACAATCGTGATAAATTTCTCACAAATCGGTGATAATATTCAGCTAACCCCATGAAGCTACGGATACCCATCACCAATGTTGGCCTCATACATCCCTCAATTGCAGCTGTCTTGGAGGGATCCATAGATATCTCATTGCTTGTGATGATATGACCCAAGAATGATACCTCCTTAAAAAGAACTCACACTTTCTATACATTGCATAGAGTTTCTCCTTTCTCAAGGTCTCTAGTACAGTGCTTAGATTCTCCTCATCCTCCTCCTTGGTTTTGGATTATATTAGAATATCATATATAAATACTACCACAAATTTGTTGAGGTAATCTCTAACGACTCTATTCATCAAGTCCATGAATATTTATGTATCATTAGTGATTTTGAAAGGCATTACTATGAATTCATAGTGCATGTATCATGTAAAAAATTCAGTCTTGGGGATATCTTTCTTCTTCACCCTTACTTGATAATATCCCAACCACAGATCCACCTTGGAGAAGTATTGTGTTCGAAATAGCTAATCAAACAAGTCATCAATTCGGGGCAGAGGATATTTGTTCTTTATCACAATTTTGTTGAGATCATGATAATCAATGCAAATGCGCATTAACCCATCCTTCTTCATGATGAAGAGGACTGGTTCACCCCATGGTGAAGCACTTGGGCATATAACCCCTTTATCCAGATTCTCCTTTAGTTGTTTCCTTAGTTACTCAAGCTCTATAATAGCCATTCAATATGGATTCTTGGATATTGAAAAATCCCCAGGTATAAGATCAATCGAGAATTCAACATATCTTCTAGGAGGAAGACCAAGAAATCCCTCAGGAAACACTTCAGAGAATTCCCTCACAATAGGCATGTCTTCAAGGATGGTTTCTTCCTTAGACTCAATCATTTGAGAAAGATATTCATTCTCATAGGGTAGTAATATCCACACTTGAGATGATGGTGCTAAAGAAGATTCATCCTCATCCTTATACTTGTATAGAATCAGGGGTCGATTCGTCATATGGGGAGTTATTTCCCTCTCATGTATATTTATGTTGGATCTATATAGGGAAAGCCAATCCATGCCAATAATTTCATCAAATTTCACTAGAGGAAGTATGATGAGGTTTTCGAGAAGTTCAAACCACAAATTATGATAGAGGAGGAGTTATATTCATGGAATACAATGATTTCCCCATTTTTTGTTCTCACTGAAATCTCTACTTCCATGATTTGTGGTGATATTGTGATTGTTCTAATAAACTTTTGGGATATAAAAGAATTCATAAAACCAGAATAAAAAAGTAATTTTTCTATTCTTGAATGAATAACTAGAGTACTTGTCACCACTTCATTTTCATGGTTAGCTTCAGCGGTAGTGATAGAAAAATATTGTCTTTTCTACCTTGGAGGTTATTGGTTGCCTTTGAAAAACCCTTGGCTTAGGGAACTAGTTTGCAAAGTGCTCTGGTTCTTTGAAGTTAAATCAATGAAAAATGAATTGAGGGTTGAACGGAGCATTCCTCTCCTATGTCGCAGCAACGATTTTTTCTTGTCTTTAGTTAATAGCTATGTGCCCTTCTATTCCACACCTAAAGCATTTCCTCATCCCCTTCAGGAAATTTTCAGGGTGCTTCTTTCCACACCATTGGAAAGTAGGGTGCTGGAATTTCTTAGCACCCTGCTATTTATCTACCAGGACTCCAGAATTTAATTCCACCTTACTCTTCTTATCCCCATGATACCCTTGAAATTATCTGATCTCTATTTCAACTTTAAGGGTACATCATACAATTTTCTCATAGATCTCAAAGTCACGGACCGCTAGGGATTTCCATAGGCAAGTCTTTAGCCCACTAAAGAAGCAGTAAACCTTGTATTCGAGGGTAATGATAAAGTCGGAGGCATATCATGCAAGCCTTGTGAATTTTTCCTCATACACTCTGAAGGATTCATCTTCTTTTTTCTTGAGGGAAATAAAGTCCCTTTACATCTTAATTCAGAGGGTGCGAGGAAAATATTTAGCAAAAAACATTTTCCAGAAATCCTTCCATTCCAATGTTTCGATCTCCTCATCAGGCTTTGTATTTTTTATCAATGTCCACTATTGATAATCTTCACCATCCATATGATAAGAATATAGAATTACTTTCTATTTTTCATAACGTTTAATGATGAATAAGATCTTCTCAATGGAGCTGATCCATTGTTCAGTGATTGAGGGATCAGATAATCTATTAAAAGTATGAGGCCTTTGTCTCATGAAGCTCTTGATTGCGGCTTGTTCTTTCTTTTTTTTGGGGGGGGGGAGGGGGTGAATGTTTGTCTTAACCCATGTTTCTATTCAAAACTTGAGTTAAATGAGAGAGTATCGTGACAAAGTTTGTGATTCCTGCTCTCATCGGATTAGGCATCTCATTAGAACAGTCATCACATTGATCTTCGCATAGGTTTTTAGCCTGAGTCATCCTATTACCAGCCATTGGCTGGAATAAAAAGAAATTTAGGGGAAACACATAAAGGGAAATAAAATGACAAAAATGGATATCTTATAAATTACATTTATTTCCTTAACTTATCTATGTTATCCATGATCTACTTCCCAACATATATTCTTAGGGGAATTTTTTTAATTCCCTTAAAAATGGTTCATACTAATCTTATGAATTTACCGAAGCATATCCTCTGAGAGTTTAATAACCAAGAGTGCAGTAAGGAATGTTTTCGTGCACCAATTCTCATTTGATTCTAGCTCAAAGTGGTATTTTTGGGTTTTACCCCTAGATACATATCTGCCAGGGCCACCTCTACCTGCTCATATCCAGAAAAGAATGTATTTTCTTGATAAACCACTTACTTAATACTCACCAAAATTTAGGGATTTTTTTATTATACTCAATATTATCCATAAGTATTTCACTTGGGTTTTCTAATCCTAATCCCAAAAATAACTAAACCTATCCTCTGATACCAACTATAACAACCTTGCTCTTTATTACACACATAAACATGATTCATTAGAAAAAATTGAACTTAATACAACTCTGAGGATGAATAGGTATAGTGTATTGGGAAATTAGGAACATTACATAAAAACTTATAACATAAAACACAACATCTTTATTGAAAATTTCTTTTACATGATCACAATATTCCTTCGTACTTAGCATTGCATGGGATAACCTGAGGACATACATAAGAAAATGGTGAGATATAAATCCCAGTAAGGGATTAAGAAAGGAATAACATGAAGAATATAGTACATGTTAGGCAATAGGAATATCAATGGAGTGGAAAAGAAATATGAACACAAAGGCATGATATAGAATGATTATCATAACATGGAAATGTATCAACAACATTTAACATGATATTAGAATGACCTAAGGATCATTGCACATGGAGAATGAGTAAACCCTCATTTCACTTAAATTAGAATGAGTAAACCATAATTTCACTTGACATATCATGATACTAATATTTACCCGATGCACTGAAGTGTTATCAAGGCATGCCCTTCTTAATCATTTCATTTCATGCATAAGTGTGCCACATAGATTATACAAGATGGATTCATTAAACATCATCATTTATTCCACGATAAATGAATATAGAATTCATACATGAAAATATATAATCAATAATTAAATGTTCATAAATTTGAATACCCCTGATAGATAAATGGGCATGGTATTCACTACACAATGACTTTGGCATGGAGAATCGCGGTGCAATTTCGGCAGCATAATGGCATGATATAAAAATTAATAAACATGGTTGATGATAGAGAAAAGGGGTGTATAATAATATTTACATGAAAAGAAAAGTAAGAGGGTTATATAGATACATTTCTCGACATATGTAATGGGATTTAGATTCATAATACAAAATAATTTCTAGAATGTAAATGAGGAGAGAGAAATTCCTTACGGAATTTCGGCATGGTAACGGGTGTGCATGGGAAGAATTAATGAGAGATAAAGAAGTATATCATCATTAAATAATAATAAGGGAAGTATTTGGTAGGTTTAAAATCATACCCCAACATTTGTAATTGAAAACAAAAGGGTATAACAATGTAATGAAATTTGGACAAAAACGAGAAAGGAAGAAATCCCTTACTTGAAAGTGTGATCCCAAAGGTGTTGGAGAGGCTTGAGAGGGGATTATTTGGAGCTTGGGGTGCCTTGTGAGGATTCTAGTGAGATTAGGGTAGGGGTTGGTCGAGTTAAAAATGGTTTGAGTGAAGAGGAATGGTAGATTTAGTGGGTTTTTATAGGAAATGAGAGGGAATTCTTTATTATTTAGGTTTTGGACACCACACATTAAATTAATCAAAACCACAAACCATCCCATGGTTTTTTCCCATGGTTTCTAGAAAAGTGGAGTGGAAAAAAATATTTTATAAGTACATTGTTATAAATTATTAAAATATTAGTCTTTCTTATTTGGAGGTGAGTTAAACTCTCGAGGAAATCATTTTAAAATGTTAAAATATTTTATAAGTCTTGGAGGGTCCACTAAGGATTTTTAAAATAAATCAAAAAAACCTAAAAACACATTACTTTAAAGTTAAAACATATCTTGTCCAAACATACCATTTATAGTCTTTTATTACATCACTATTGGGTCATTATGATGTCATAAAATACATTATATATTTAAATAGTATTTAATTTTTACACAAAAATTTGATTATCTCAGAAAATTATGAAAAAATTCACCATTGGATAATTTTGATGTCCTGATTCCAAAAAAAATATTCATTTTATCAAAATAATTTTTTAAATATGTAAATTTTTACTTTTAAAATAAAAAACTGATATTTATCTAAAATTCACGGGTTTTGAAAAAAATAGCTTTCAAACCTTAATAAAATTTACAATTTTATTCATAAAAATTATACGATCATTTATATTTAATAAAAAATTAAGTTAGTAATAATATTTTATTAAAATATTATTTAATTCCAAAATCCATTAATTCATCAAAATAGATTTCTTAATAGAATATTAACTAAAAATATTATTTGTTCTTTAAAAACTATTTACAAAGTAACAATAATAAAATGAATGTATATTATTTATTCCATACAAAAATAATGCACAAAATCATAGTGCTAGGATCTTGTTACATAACCTCTTATAAAACCTGCATAATACCTAAGGGTATGGTGAGAAATGGTGATAGACTCTTGGGGAGTCTCAGATAACATCTTTTGGGTGGTAATCTCTTTTAACTTAAAATTCTCCTGCAGGTGGTTTCATTCAAGCTTAACATGTTTAATCTCATCTTGGGTTTGGTCAAGAGTGAAGCCCAGTGATACTACCTCCTTTCTGAGCTCTAGAAAATGGGCTTCGTATGGAGAAATTCTAGTAGATGAGGTCATCGCTTCCTTTGTCTGAGAAAATTGAATTTGTTAAGGCCCTGTATTAATACTAATCATGTGATCACTGTTTAATGGATATGTTATCAATGGTAACAATTCATAAAGGTATTTTAAAATCCAAAAACATAAAACCAAATAATTTCATATGATTTATATAACCATTTTACATAATAATACATTTAATTAGATCCAAATGAATTTTCATTAATAAAAGTTTGGGTCATGACACTTGGTTTAAACCCACTAAAGAATTAGTCCACATTACCTTAGGTGCTAATGACAAGGCCAGAAGCATATTGTGCAATCCATGTAAATTTTGACTCATATTCTCTGATTGTCACATATTTCTTTTACCTTAGACTAAGGAACTCTCTCTCTGTCTTTAAGATGGAGAGTTAGGGGAAAATATTTTTTCAAAAATATTTTCTTGAATTCATCCCATTATATGGAATCCATTTCATATTTAGACTTTGTGTTCTTTATCAGTGTCCACCACTGATCATATTCCCCATTAAGACAATAAACATTCATCACAACTCTCTCTTATTCTGAGCATTGGAGGACAATGAATATCTTCTCAATGGAGTTAATCCATTGTTTTGTAATAAGGGGGTTAGAAGATCCACTAAAGATATGAGGCCTTTGTCACATAAAGGATCCAAACACAAATTTATATTTCTTAGGAGAAGGAATGATGTTCCACACAATTCATAATATTATTCACAACTCGATCCAGTTGTGTTAGTACTTTCATGAAGTTTTCAGCTCTCTTTCCCATCTGATTTGGAATTTCATTAGGTCAATCATCACATTTCATATCACATTGATTGTTTTCAAAAGTTCTCCTATTTCAATTCATTAAATATGAAAAATAAAGAATAATTAGAGGGGATTTAATACTTATCTAAAAATAATATAAAAAGGAAAATTTGAACATGCAAGGATAAACTTGTAAATAAAAAGTATATTCTAACTTACTATTCCCTAAGTTTTAATCTAGGATATCTATGGTGATAGAATTATCCCTTGGGTTCTTTCTAAATTTTTCTAGTCCTAATATCCAAAAATAACTAGACTAACATCCAATACCAACTATAGTGACCCTATCCTTTTACACATATTATTACATGATATTAAGCATAATCACCCATCAAATACAAACCAAGGATCATAAAGTCTAGTGTCTTTGGAAGATTAGGTACATAAAACTGAAAATATGGAACTAAAATAAAATATCACTTTGTTAATCTTACATAATGAGTTCCTACCTTCCTTTGAGCTCCTATATCTTCATAGGATAACATGGTTAATACATAGACAAAAGGGATGATCTAAAGATCCTAGTAAGGGAATAAACATGAAAATAAATCATAACACATGATTTATAAGGAATAACATGATAATATAAAAGGCATGGACATGAATAATAATATGGAATCCTAGAACATAGAACACAGAATCATATAATCATGGAATCATATGAATATGGAAGTAATATAGAACATTACATAAATATGATTCAAGGCTAACAACCTATACTATATCACAAGGTGGAAAAGGTCCCATAATGGATTAGCTTTACTCCCTAATACAATACATGATATCTCATGAGACTAAAAATTACCCAATGAAATGGAGTGTTATCTAGGAACTCCCATAATAACATGTTTATGAATATGTTTTTTATTTGAAGAATCAAACATAAGGTACAAACTTAAGGGTTGTCCATGGAATGAAATGGGTATCGTAATCATGTCATAAATACTAACCAAAGGGAATATCATAGTGGTGTCCTTGAAAGAATGGATTTAAAACATAAATGGACATTTATAATGGGAAATAATAATATATCATAATAAATTATTCTAACTTAAGTGAAAACATGTAAAAATAGTGGTTAAGAAACTTTAGAAATGTGTCACTTTAGTGTAGTTTAAGGGAAATACTAAAGAGTCTTTAAAGAGGACAAATACATAATTGTTTGTATAAAATTAGAAATGAAATAAGATAGTTTTTCAATAAATTTTTGAAAAATAATGGTGGATTAAAATAGATTGTGGAGTGTACTTTAAAATAGGTGATAACTTGGGAATTTACCTTTAATTGGCCTTGCTTATTTGGAGGAATTAAGAAGGGAACATTTTTAAACATAAAATTCCCCATAAAATAAGGATGAATTGATCTAGGTACATATGTTTAGAACATATAAATACAATTTATAATAAGTAAATAATAATAATAAAGAGATAAATTTTTGTAAAGAAAGATAAAGTGTGACCAAAAGGTAATTTGGAGGTTTGGAGAGATCCTTTACCTTATGTATGAATGTCTTCTTCACCTACACTTAATGTACTAGATAATAAAATTAGATTAATTAATAATTTATTTCATAACCTATTTAATATATTTTTTATTTATTACAATTTTATTAAGTTAATTTATTGAAATTTATATGATTTATAATGTTTATTTTCATTGTTCCAAGAGTGTTTGTTTTGTTGTTTTATGGTCGGTTCCCTTGAGTATAATTATGGGAGTAATATTTAAAAGGAATAAAAATTTATAAGTGGAATTATATGGTACTAATGAACATAAAAAAGTATAAATAATTCCATATATCACTTTTTTCTCTTGTATGAGGATGATTAATTTGATAAAATGTTAATGATAAACATTTAGATTATTTTGGAGGATTTTCGATAATCACAAACTAGTTTTGTTTTATTATTTAATATTATGTAGAAACATTAGTTCTAGAACATGAAAAAAATTATAATATAAATTTTAAAATATTTTTTAACAATTATAATGGTTTTATGACTAGTCTTGAAGGTGGTAATGGAAAATGAAAACTCATCGTCAATGAAGGCGGTGAATCAACACATCATGGATGATGTTTTCATTTTTAGAATAAAAGGAGAAGAAAAGATATTTTATGATAAATATTACACTAAAAAATATAATTACATTATATTTATGATATTTTATTTATCATTTCACTTTGTATAGGGTAGGTGAGGAGAGGATAAGATAGTAAAATAAATTAAAAGATAAAGAATGAGGATTTTACCTCTTGAATATCATTTCCTTGAGAACCTCCTTAAGGTACTTGTTTATGGTATTTTTTGAGACCAGAATATCTTAAACATGTGTAGTATTATTGAGAAAGTAATTGATAATAATTTAGATAATCTAAAAATCTAATAAGGTGTGAGGAGAAGAGGTGGTGAGGGGTGGTATTTATAGGGGAGGAGAAGGGTGTTTTTTATTATTTTATTCATTGGTTTATTATTTTGGATCAAGACTATCAATAGTATTGATAATTATCACTAAATACATTAAATAATGAAGTATATTTAGTGATAATGGTTCTTACATCATCCATACATCATCCATGACTCAATAATTTATGTATTTAACTTATACCATAAATTATTGTATTTCACTATTTACCTAAAATTCAACTATTTTAGAAAAATCAGAAAAATTCACCCTAACCATTTTTTCAATGTGTGGATTTAAAAAATGGATTCCATTTTATGAAAATAATTTTCTAAATATGAGAAATTTAATTTTTAAATAAAATCATCATTTATTCAAAAAATACTGATTTTAATATTATATTTGCTTTTATGACCCATTGAAAAATTAATTAAGGTCTCATAAAATTTTATTATAATTATAACAACATAATATTGATTTAAGAATTCATTTTATGAAATTAAATTTTCTTTTAAATCATTTTATTAATTATAAAATTGTAAATAAACATCTACGTTTCAAAAAATACCCACTTAATTTATCTTTTTTAAAACATTTATTAACTTATGTCATGATATAAATATATCATGTTTTCATTAATAAGATGCCTAAATTTTATTTATACTTTAATTGGTGATATAATTATTCTATTGGTTGGATTACTATTCATAATGGTCATATAACTATTCCAATAGTCATTTTTCTATTCCATAGGTTAATTTCTATAAATGTCACTTATTTCATCCTTCATTTATGAGAATAATGTTTCTATTGGTTTCTCTATGTGATCTGTGTGTTTTATACTATATAAAGTTATTTATAAGAAGGAAAATTTCATTTATAAAATTCTAGGTTGTTACATTCTTCCTCCCATTTGAAATTTCACCCTCGAAATTTCATTTTACATACTAAGGTAAAAACATGTGAGGGTATTTATTCTTCATCACTTCCTCCGGTTCCCATGTCACCTCTTTATACTTATGATTCCCTCCATAACACTTTGAAAATATGAGTCATATTTTTGCGTAGGACATTGTCTCTATGGTCTAATATCTTTAATGGCTTCTCTTCATACGAGAGGTAATTCTATAGTTATACCACCTTCAGATCCAATACATGTGATAGTTCAAGTATGTACTACCTCAGCAGAGATACATGGAACATGTCATGAACTTGGGTCATATTTAGTGGAAGTGAAAGTACGTAGACCACTACTCCTATGCATTCAAGGGTCTTGAAGGGGGAATTGTACCTTGGGTAAGCGTACCTTTCTTTCCAAACTGAATGACTCACTTCCATGGTGATATTTTAAGAAAGACTTTGTCTCAAACTCCAAACTCTAAATCCTTACAAAGGTTGTTAGCAAAGCTCTTTTTTTTAATCTGAGAAACTTTTATATGTTTTTGGATGGATTGAAACTTCTATATCATCTCTTGTACGAGATTAGGTCCAAGTGTCTTTTGTTTACAAAATTTATCCTAACAAGTTGGAGTTCTACATAGATTCCCATACAGAGTTTCATATGGATCCATTTGAATACTTGAGTGGAAGTTATTTTTATATGATAATTAAACTAATGGGGGAAACTGATCCCATACACCTTTGAATCTCATTGAGAAGGATATTATCATGTCCTCAAGATTCTAAATAGTCCTTTCAGATTGGCCATCATTTTGGTGGTGATGGGCCCTACTAAAATTCAATTTAGTACTTAAATCATGTTGAGGCCATCTCTAGAATTTAGATGTGAACCCTGGATATTGATCATATATGATCAAATGGAACTCCATGCAGCCTCACCACTTCCTTCACATATAACATGGAAATTTTTTTAGGCGATAAATCTTCCTTAATAAAAATGAAGTGGGAAGTCTTGGTAAGTCAATCCACCACAACCCATATCACATTGTTTCCTTTAGATATTTTTGAGAGACAAATGACAAAGTCCATAGTGACATTATCCCATTTCCATGTGTGTATAAGTAATGGTTTCATCATCCCTTTGGACTTTTTCACTCTTCTTTAACTTGTTGAAAAACCAAACACATTGAGATATAATATGAAATCTCCTTCATATTTTCCCACTATAAGTGTTTTCAAAGATCACGGTATATCTTGGTACTTCTAGGATGGACAGATAAATATGAGCTATGTGGATTATATAGTATCTCCTTCTTTATCTCTGGTGATGAAGGCACAAAAATCCTAGTTCCCAACTGAATGACACCATCATCGATGTGGAACTCATGTAACTTACATTCCTTTACTTCTTTTACCTTCTTTTATAGATCCAGATCATCCCTTTGTTCCTACTTGATCTTTTCTTATATAGATGGTTGGGAAATCATTTTTGAAAGATAATATGTATTCTTTTACATTATGATTTCTAGATCAATCCTTAGAATCTCTATGAAGATAGGGTCTTTCTCAATCCGCATGATGGGTAGATTAGATGGTTCTTTTCTACTAAGAGTGCCATATTCCTTGTTTTCCTTCCCACGATGATAATGAATAGATAAATCATAGTCATTGATTAGATCTAACCATATCCTTTATCTCATTTTGAGATCCCTTTTTGAATATATACTTTAGGATCCTGTTATTAGTATATATGTCACACTTCTCACTATAGAGGTAGTTCTGCCGGATTTTTGAGGCACAAATCATAGCTGCTATATCTAGATCATGTGTCAGGTAGTTCTGCCCATGGATCTTAACATTTTTTGAGGCTTAGGATATCACTTTATCATTATGCATGAGTACACAACCCAAGCCATTATTTTAATCATCACTGTATATCACAAAACATTCTCTACTTGTTGGTAGTGTGAGTAATGGTGTAGTGATTAACCTCTTCTTGATCTCCTTAAATATTTCCTCACATTGTCATGTTCATACACACATTAACCCTTTTCATGTTAACTTATCTAGTGGGTTATAAA
Source organism: Viscum album (assembly GCA_963277665.1). Classification (NCBI taxonomy): domain Eukaryota; kingdom Viridiplantae; phylum Streptophyta; class Magnoliopsida; order Santalales; family Viscaceae; genus Viscum; species Viscum album. The sequence goes on from OY728132.1 coordinate 326,537,164, forward strand.
AACATGATAAATTCCTCACAAAATGTCAGTAGTACACAGCTAAGCTAAGAAAACTATGAATCTCTATTAAAAATGTTGGTTTGGGCCACTCCTCAGTTGCCTTTATTTTAGAATTATCCAAAAATATTTCTTTTCTGGTGATAACATTCCCTAATAATGATACTTCCTCCATCCAAAACTCAAATTTACTATACTTTTCATATATTTTCTCTATTTTCCAAGTCTTTGGCACAGTATTCAAATACTATTCATGCTCTTCCTTACTCTTGGATTATATTAGAATATCATCTATAAATACTACCACAAATTTGTTGAGGTAATCTCTAAATACTCTATTAATTAAATCCATGAAAATGTCTATAGTATTAGTGACTCATAAGGGAATCACAATAAACTAATAGTGTCCATACCTCATTCGAAAGGCAGTCTTGAGAATATCATCTTTCATTACCTTTAATTGGTGATATCCCAGCCGAGGTTCACCTTACAGAAAAACTTTGATCCATATATGTGATCAAAAAAGTCATCTTTCCATGGAAGGGGATACTTGTTCTTTATCCTAATTTTTTGAGACCACGGTAATCTATACAGACACACATTGATCCATCCTTCTTATAGATGAAGAAGACTGGTGCACCCTATGGTGAAGCATTTGGGTGTATGAAACCCTTTTCCAAATTCTATTTTAACTGCTTCATCAATATTTCTAACTCAATGGTGGGAATTATATAAGTATTCTTTGATATAGTCAGAGATCCAGTATTAAGCTCAATTAAGAACTTAACCTCTCAGCTAAGAGTAAGACCAGGCAATTCTACAGGGAACACAACAGTGTAGTTCCTCACAATGGGCATGTATTCGATAATGATACTCTCCTTTGTATCAATAATTTGAGATATATATGATTTCTCATAAGGTAATAATATCCATAATTAAGACGATGATCCTAAATATGATTCATCAACCTCCTTACACTTTTACAAAATTGGAGTATGCATCAGGTTGTGAAGAGTGATCTCCCTTTCAGAATAGTTGATGTCAGCTTTATATAAAGATATATAATACATTCCCAATATAGAATCAAACACCCCTAAAGTATGTAAGAAAATATTTTATAGGATTTTTAGTCCATAAAAATTGATTGGGGTAATTATATACTTTGGATGTAATAATTTACCCATTCGATGCTCTCAAAAATAACTCAACCTTCATATTTTCAGGTGGTATTTGAATTTCTCTACTAAACTTAAAAGATATGAAAGAATGTGTAGAACCAGAATAAAATAGTACATTAATTATTATTGAATGAATAAATAGATTACCTTTCACCACATCATTTTTGGGATCCACCTCAGTAGTAGTGATTGCATATGCCCTTTCTTTCTGCCTTGAAGGTTGTTGTCACAAATTGTCTCTGACAACCCTTGTCTTAGGGAATTGTCTTGCATGGTTCCCATGTTCTTTTTAGTTAAATCATTTTACAATAGGTATAGTTTTCATCTGAACCTTCTTTTTCAATTCCTAATTAGTGTGTTTATTCATTTCACTTTGGCATTGATTAGCTTGGTTCCCCTCTCTTCCACACTTGAAGAAGCTTCTAGTTCCCCTTAGGCAGTTTCAATAATACTTATCCCCACACTTTTAACAAGTGGGATACTAAATTTTATTTCCACCATTATAGTTTTTTGGTGGATCTCCTAAAGATAATTCCATCTTATTTTTCTTGTCTCCAGTCCCACAAGACCACTGAGAATCATCGATCTCTATATCAACTTTAAGGGAAAAATGAACAATCTCTTCATAACTATAAAAGTTCTAAATTACTAAGTATTTTCATAGACTTAGTTTCAACCCACTAAAGAATCGATGCACCTTACTTTTAGTGCCTATGACAAGGATGGAATCATACCGTTCAATCCTTGTGAAGTTTGGCTCATATTCTTTCATAGACTTGTCTTCCTTTGGCTTCATACTAAGGAACTCCATATCCATCTTAAGATGGAGAGTTCAGGGAAAATATTTATTAAAAAATATTTTCTTAAATGCATCCCATTCCATGAAATACATTTCCTATTTAGACTTTGTGTTCTTTCTAAGTGTCTACCATTAATTATATTCCCCATCAAAATGATAAACTTCCAACACAAATTTCTTTTCTTTTGAGTATTAGAGGAAAGAAAATATATTCTTAATGGATTTAACACATTTGTTCCTTGATAAGGGGATTGTAATATCCACTAAATATAGGATTCCTTAGTCACATATAATATCTAACCAAACCTTTCTCTTTATTAGGATAAATAGGGATTTAAAAAAAATTCAAATTATTATTCATAACTTCAGTAAGTTGTGCTAGTAATGTTATGATGTTTTGAGCTCTTATTCCCATCGGATTTGGAATTTCATTAGGGAAAACATCGCATTTCCTATCACATTGATTTTTTGCAGGAGTTACCTATTTCCTTCCATTAACTAAGAAAATGATATTACTATTATTGGGATTGAATACTTAGATAATAATAATATAAAAGGGTAACTTTGAACAAAGAAGGATAAACTTTTAAATGAAAATTATATCCTAACTTGTGATTCCCTAAGTTTCAATCTTTGTAATCCATGGTGATAGAATTATCCATAGGGTTATTACTAATTTTTTCTAGTCCTAATCTCCAAAAATAACTAGAAATTCATCTAATACCATCTATAGTGACCCTATCCTTTTACACATATTATTACATGATTTTAAGCATAATTATTAATCAAATACAAACCAAGGATAATAAAGTCTAGTGTATTTGGAATATTAGGTACATAAAACTAAAAACATGGAACTAAAATAAAACATCAATTTATTAATCTTCTGTAATGAGATACTAAATTTATATTATCTCCTATATCTATATAAGAAACCTTATGGAATACATAGACAAAAGTGATGAGATAAAAAAGATCAGTAAGGGAATAAAAATGGGAATAAATAATAACATGTGAGTTAGAAAGAATAACATGATAACATAAAAGGCATGGAACAAGAATAATAATATTGAAGTATAACACATAAAAAATATAATCATATGATCATGGAAAAATAATTATTTGAAAAAAATATACAACATAACATAAACATGAGTTAAGGATAACTATCAATACTATATCATATGGTGGAAAAAGTCCTGTAATGGATTAGGTTTACCCCCTAATCCAATACATGAAGTCTCATGAGAAAAAAAAATTACCTAATTCATTGGAGTTCTATATGGGTGAACCCATCATAACATGTTCATGAATATGTTTTCCACATGAGGAATCAAATATAAGGTATTAACATAAGGGTTACCCATGGAAATAAATGGGTATCATAATCATGTCATAAAGTATAACTAAAAGAAATATCATAATGGTGTCTAAGAAATAATGGATTTAAAACATAAATGGAAATTAATAAGTCAAAATATGAATATATAATGATATATTATATCCAAATAACTGAAAAAATGTAAAAATAGTGGTTAATAAACTTTATAAATGAGTAACTTTAGTGCAGTGTAAGGGAAAATATTAAAGAGTATTTAAATTGGACAAAGGAATAATTGTTTATATAAAACCAGAAATGAACTAAGATATTTTTTCATGAATAAATGAGTTATTTTTTAAAAATAATTTTAGATTAAAATGGATTATGGAGTGTACTTTATAATGGGTAAGAAATTGAGAAGTTTCCTTCAATCGGGTTTGCTTATCGAGAGGAATTAAGAAGGGAACCTTTTTAAAAATTTAATTCCCAATAAAAGAAGTATTAAATGATATAGAAAAATATGTTTGGAACATATAGATATAACTTAGATGAATTAACTAATAATAATTAAGAGATAAATTCATTTAAATAAAGAGAAATCATAACCAAAAGGTAATTTGGATGTTTAGAGAGATCTCTAACCTTATATACGAATGTGTTATGCACTTGAACTTAATAGCCTATATAATCAAATTTTATTCATTGGTAATTTAATTTAGAACCTAATAAAAATATATTTTATTTATTATAATCTTATTAACTTAATTTATGTCCATTTCCATGAGTAATAATGTTTAATTTTGTTGTTCCAAGAGCTTTTATTTCACTGTTTTATGGTCGGTTCCCTTGAGAATAATTACGGGAGTTCTTGTCAAATGGAAGAAAAAATATAGAAGTGGAATTATATGGTAATAATGAAATTAAAAAAGTATAAGTAATTTTTTTATATCATTTTTTATTTTTTATGATGATGATTCATTTTGGTAAAACATTAATGATAAATGTTTAGATTATTTTGGCTGTTTTTCTATCATCACAAACTAGTTTTGTTTTATTATTTAATATTATGTAGAGATATTAGTTCCAGAACATGAAAAATTTATAATATAAATTTTAAAATCTATTTTAACCATTATAATTGTTTTATGACCAGCCTTTAAGGCAGTAATAGAAAATAAAAACTGATCATCCATGAAGGTGGTGAATCAACACATCACAGACGATGTTTTCATTTTTAGAATAAAAGGAAAAGAGAAGGGATTTTATGATGAATATTCAATTAAAAAAAATATAATTCCAATATATTTATTATACTAGAGTTATCATGTCACTTTTTATAGTGGTGGTTAGAAGATTATAAGAAAATAAAAGAAATTAAAAGAGAAAGAAGGGGGTTTCCTCTTGAATATCATCTTCTTGAGAACCACCTTAAGGAACTTAGGTTTGGTCTTTTGTTGAGTCCATAAGCTCTTGGAAGTGGGGAGGAGGATTTTTAAGATAATGGAATATAATTTATAGAATCTAAAAGTCTATTAATGTGTGATGATAATAGGTGGTGAGGGGTGGTATTTATAGGGGAGGAGAGTGGTGTTTTTGATTATTTTATTCATTAGTTTATTATTTTGGATCAAGACTATCAATAGTGTTGATAATTATCACTAAATAAATTAAATAATGGATAATATTTTTAGATAATGGTGATTACATCAACCATGGCTCAAAAATTCATGTATTTAACTTATATCATAATTATTGCATTTCACTATTCACTAAAAATTCAACTATTTTAGAAAAATCTTAAAAATTCACCCTAACCATTTTCCAATGTGTAGATTTAAAAAATAGACTCCATTTTAGGAAACTAATTTTCTAAATATGAGAAATTTAATTTATTTTTAAAAATCATCATTAATTCGAAAAATACTAATTCATATTATATTCGATTTTATGACCCTTTGAAAATTAATTAAGGTCTCATAAAATTATCTTATAATTATAACACAGCATAATATTGATTTATGAATCTATTTTATGAAAATAAATATCCTTTTAAATCATTATATAAATTATAAAATTGTAAATAAACATTTTCATTTCACAAAAATACCAACACTTAATTTATCATTTTTAAAACATTTTTTTTACTTATTTCATGATATAAATATATCATATTTTTATTTATAATATGCCTAAATTTTATTTATACTTTAATAGGTTATGTTACTATTCAATTTCCTATATTACTATTCCTAATGGTCATATTACAATTCTAATGTTCATGTTACTATTTTATAGGTTCCTTAATTTCTATATATTCCACTTGTTTCATTATTTGTTTATGAGAATAATGTTTCTATTGGGTTCTCTATGTTATGTATTTGTTTTATACTATATAACATGATTATGAAAAGGAAAACTCTGTTAAAAAATTCTAGGTCGTTATAAGGTATACCAATTTTTCATGGCATGTGAGGCCGTGAGTTGTTAGCAATTGGGTTAAGTAATGTGTTTACCCTAAGAGATGGGAATTGGTTAGAGAGACCCATTTGTAACTAGGAATACCAAGAGGTATCCATATGCTTGTGATCCAACCTATAGGATCCCTTATAGTATGCCTCTACCTATATTCTAACCTAGAGAATCCCATATGGGATACCACTATTTTTTTACTATTTCCAAGGATCCCAAGAGGGATGCCTCTACACATATACTAAATTATATGATCCCAAGAGGGATGCCCCTATTTATGTGTGGACCTCAAGGATCTCGTGTTGGATGTCTCTCCTATGTTTTTAATTAGTGGGCCCTAGTGGTTTCCCTGGTGTTCGATCAGCCCTGATGAAGTGTGTTATGGGTTTGGGTAGATATGGTAGTGGGTGTCACCTTAGAACTCATACTAAACTTGTAATCCCAAGGGGTTGTGGCGGTAGTGATGGGATTAGTAATTCATCCAACATCACACTATATTAATTCTTTCACATGGTTACTCTTGATGTAGCTATGATTTTTAGAGGTACTTCCTAGTACTTTGATGGTGAGCCTGGCACAGTGTGATATATGACAGAGATTCCCATAGATACTTCCTAGGATCCAACTTATTATCATTACATGTTTGAATATTACTATAATCAAAATCCCTATTTATCACTAGGATTCATATCTGTATAGGGAATATAAAGGATATTTTCAAGTGTATCTTTGAACCCCTATTACATTGGGTCACCTAGAGGATGGATAGACTACTAGCATCCAGGTGATTCCAGAGGTTTATTGGTGGGCACATTTCCCCTAAGAACTGGATTCTGATATCCCCAAGGATAGATGATGATCTCCTTGACACAAGTCATGGGATGATCCCTTGGATTGGTTAGATGCATCATTACTACGTCGCCAGGACTTATCTAGTGATGATGTTGTTAATATGGTTATGGAATTGATCTTGATTTATTAACTCAGTCTTGGAGATAATCCCTTACATATCTCATCCCACTTAGAGATTATTTGAGTTCCAATGTTGTGACTACCTATGGATTGGGACCTAGGGAACAAACATTAGAGAAGATTACACATGGCTTAAGTGGTATGACTTCTAACACAATGTTTTATTTCCATGATATCTAATTAATACTTGTAATCCCTCATATTAGTTATTGGAAGCAATTACAGGTGATCCTAGGGCTAGGACATGTATCCCTTGTGGTGGCATTTCTTGCTCTGAGACATTTTCAACACTAGACTAAGGAGGTATCATCAATTAGGATCACAAAACCAAGGATTGGAAGGTTTATACATGGATTGAGTGATATGAAATCATTCTCTATGCCCTAGTCATGGTATGTCCAAACAATCAGGATATCGAATTCAAGTATCAACTATATATGTATTTTATTTATTCATTCTAGTTGTGTCTTGGATAGCCTGAGTATATTACATGAGCATGCACATATGACAGCATGTAATAGGTTCATTGTTAAGGTGGCCTACTAATATTATTTCTTACCCTGAGTACACCACCTCGATGTGCATGCAGACCTTATTTCTAATTTCATTTTGAGAATGGGTGCATGATAGATAGGGTTGAGGCTCAGGGTTTCATGATAAATTGGAGCACTTGTGTAGATATATTATGAATAGTATGGATCAACTCGGTAAGGTATTCGTAGATCAAGTATGTGGTTCATATTGGAGGATAAGAGGATCCATGAAATTTTATTTTTATTTCATTTATTATTGTATATGTGATCAGCCTAGTGGGAAATCAGTTGTTGTATGTATGAAATGACTATTTAGCCCTTTACTACATTTTATTTATCATAACCTTAATTATATTTATTTCTTCTGAACTCTAGTTATTTACTGTTATAGACGATGTTGGTTATTTATATTATTTTATTAATTTTATATGAGGTCATAGTCTCCCCAATGCCACACATCAGGACCTCACTCTAAGTCAGCAGACTCTGGTATACATGAAGGTGTGCTTGAGGCCTTGTTTCTAATAGGTTTGCTTACTATTTATAGAGTGATTGTGGTTGGGATGGGACAAAGTGGAATCATGGGTGTTTCTTATTTATTGTATTACTATTTGGGAAATGGTAGATATAAGTATTAGTATTGTGTCAAAACTTGTGATAGACATTAGATTGGTGAGCTGAGAACACTTATTCTGGTAATAAGTCAAGGTTTCTAGGGATAAGGGGTTGTTTTTTTTATATTTGATGTTATAGTTTTTTATTTTTTTCAATATGAGATATTCACATGTGGTGTGGAGTTTATGATTTATTATATATTTATGACTCTCATCCCATTAGTATGAGGCCATTTGTTGATTTTGAATCTTGGTTAGCAGAGGAAATATGTATCTTATGCATCATATTTGGCATGTAGGTTCAACATGTTATAATCCTGGTAGTGTGTGATTTTGGATAACAATCAAGGAAAACTATTTAAAGTATCAACAACAGACTAAATGGTGTTTCCCATATAGGTTTTTAGTGTAATTATACTCAGTTAGACCGACATATATATGAATTTAATTCTAATGTAAAGTCATGTGGATCTATGGTGAAACTTTAAATAATGAGGATGATGACTCATTCCTCATGTATAAGGGGTGTGTTGACCCCAGTGGGTTGGTAGGTCACATGGTACCTAGGTGTTAGTCCCCTCATTGGGTGTTCTTTCTTAGTTTTGGTTATTTAAAATGCCAGTAACAACCTATCCAGTGTTTTCCCACATATCTTGGATTTTGGTTACAATGTGATGATAAGGATACTCCTTTAGTGGGGAGTACTTAATCAATCCCAGTTGAACATATCCCATATAGGGAGAGTTATGAGAACTATTGGAATCATTGTTTGGTGGTCAATATAGCATAGTTATTTAGATTCTAGGGATGAGAGAATAGAGGATGTTTTACCACCAAGACTTCCCAAGGATAAGAAGGTTTGTGGTGGGGATGCTGTAAAGACTTGTGTTTTTCGGACTTCGAACTTCAGAAAAAATTTGAATTTTTTATTCCAAATAATCATAATGGGTCAAATAGTCTTTTTACCCAATAATATAAACTAGGATAATTTTTTTAACCACTCCACTGGTCTCAGAATAGGGCATTTTCCCTAGAACAAGATTTTGGTGAAATTCCAATCTGTTTGAATTTTCATGGAATATTTAATATTTAATATTTAAATAAATAAATATGAATTTATTTAAACATGTTTTTTTGGAGATATATTATTAATAGAGAATCAAATTTAGATTCCATATTCATTGTTGATTTTTGAATGGGGTGTTTTTTCTAGTCAAGGTGTAAACTCACATTAGGCATCAGGGTCAGGCCCATACCCCTTTTTCTTTTTCTTCATTTTTTTCTCCCCATTTTCTTTATTCTCCTTACCTACCTTCCCAAGTATACCCCATTATGTATTAACCTTACCCTGAATGATAGAGAAAATTGAGATTGAGAGATCAGGGATAGGGAATAAGGGATCTACTGTCATGGAGCTCGAGAGGAGTTGAATCGTCATGTGGTGGATATAGAACGTGGAAAAGGGTGAAGTTTCAGAAGAATCCTCCAAAGAGTGGGACCTTTAACTAAGATGGGTCATGATACATCTCCCTAGAATGATAATTAAGTGGATTGTCCCTTTATTTCCTATCCCATATGATGTGTACCCTTTTTCTAGGCCTGTGAGGCCTTGAATTGTTAGTGACGGGGTTGAGGAATGTGTTTACCTTGAGAGATGGGTGTTGTCTGAAGATATCAGTTTGTAACTAGCTATCCATAAGGGATTCATTCACTTACAATTCAACCTATAGAATCCCCTATGGGGTTCCTTTATCAATGTTATTATCAAAAGGATCCCTTTTGGGATGCCTCGGTTTTCTTACTATTTCTAAAGATCCCAAGAGGGATGCCACTACTTATGTATTGAATTATATGACCCCAAGAGGGATGAATATATTTATGTACAAGCCTTGAGGATATCATGTAGTATGCCTCTCCTTCATTTTTACCTATTGGGCCCTAGTGTGTTACCTAATGTTTAACAAACCCTAAGACAGTGCGTTATGGTTTTGGGTAGAGATGGTAGCATATGTCACTTTACACCCCATAACAAACTTGTAATCTCAAGGGTATGTGGTGGTATTTATGGGATTAGGTGTTCATCTAACCTCACTTAATACTTATACTTTCACAAGGCTACTCTTGATGCAACTATGATTTCCTTAGCTACCTCCCAATACTTATCCAATGAGCCTGACATGATGTGTTATATGATAGGGATTTCCAAAGGTACTTCCTAGTATCTAGCTTATTAGCCCCATGTTTTTTTAATGTTATTATCACTAGAAATCCTATTTTCATTTGGATTCCTACCTATATGGGGATTACAAAGAATATTGTTGAGTGTATCTTGTAACCCCTCTTACATTAGTTCACCTTGAGTATAAATATCTTGCTAGAATACATGTGATTCCAGAGGTTTTTGGGTGGGAAAATTTCCCCTTAACATGGGATGATAATATCCTAGAGGGTTAATGATGATGTCCCCATCATGAGGCCTAGGATACTCCCTAAGATCAACTGGATGCACCATTACTGCATCACCCATACTTTCTTTAGTATGAGGCTATTAAGCTAGTTGTTTAATTCATGTCAAGTTATTACCTTAGTTATAAAGATAATTATTTATATATTACCTAAGGTTCATCCCCCATATGGATTATCCAAGTTCTAAAGTCATTACTTCTTATGGACCAAGACCTTAAACTTGGAAATCAAACTTGATTAAACATGTAATGAATGGTATAACATCCAGGTCAATTTTATATTTTTGGGATAACTAATTGATAGATGAAATCTTTAATCCTAGTTATTACAGTTGATTGGTGATCCTAGGGATAGTACTTGAATCCCAAGGTGGTGAAGTATCTTGCTTAGGAATATTTATGGCACTAGTCGAAGTAGGTATCATCGATCAAGATCACGAACCCAAGGATTGAAAAATTTATAAACAACTTGAGTGGAATGACATCTATCTCTATACCCTAGTCATGGGATTTCCATTCGATCGTGATATCAAATTAAAGGATCTAATAAATATTGATTTTATCTATTCATTCAATTTGTGTCTTGACTAGGCTGAGCATATTTCATGATCACGCACGTATGATAGCAGGTTATAGGTTTACCATTGGGGGTGGCCTATTGAGATTATTTATGACCCCCTAAACATAGACCTCGGTTTATATTTAGACCTTGTGTATATATTCATGTTGATAATGGATGCATGATTAATTGTTTTGAGGCATAGGGTTTCATGATAGAGTGGATCCACTCATGTAGATATCTCATGATCAGGCTGGAGCAACTTGGAAAGGTCTTTAAAGACCAAGTATGTGGTTCAGCTTGTAAGAGAAGAGGATCCTTATAGTTTTATTTGTATTTAATTTATTCCTATATATTTTATCAACCTAGTGGGATATTGATTATTGTATGTATGACATGGCTATTCATACCTTTAATTCATTACATTTATTACAACCTTGTTTGTATTTATTACTTCGACACTCTGATTATTTACTTCTTTGGATGATGTTTTGTTATTTCCACTATTTTCTTACTCTGGTATAAGGTCATAGTCTCCCCACTATCACACCCTAGGACCTCATTTTTATTCAGAAGCCTCTATCATGTACGGAGGTTCACTTGAGGCATTATCAACAATTGGTCTGGTTTTTATTTATAGAGTGACACTACTTGAAATTTCGGCTATAGCCATGGTTTAAAACTATGGCTATAGTTCCTCAAACCGTGGCTATAGGTAAGAGACACAGTTTGAGGAACCATGGCTATGTTTGGCATGTCTATAGACCTAGACCTATAGCCATGATTTGGAATTGTGGCTATATGTCTATAGCCACAGTTCGAACTGTGGCTCTAGGTATACAGCCATGGTTCCAAACCATGGTAATATCACTATAGCCACGGTTTAAAACCATGGCTATAAAAGAGGACAAACAAAAATTTTTACCACGGTTTATAACTATGGAATTATACTTTTATCCATGGTTAAAAACCATGGAAATAGACCTATATCCACAGTTTAGAAACCATGGATATAGGGTCTGCATATCTATAAAAAAAATACCATCCATCCCCCTTGAAGTATCCCACCCCATGGACAGCCCTAGTCCCCACCCTTTCCCCTACACAGTCCCCCCTACAGTGCCCCCCCTGCAGCCCCCCTCCCCCTACAAATCCCCCTGGACAGCCCCCCTCCCCCCTACAAATCCCCCCTAGACAACCCCCCTCCCCCCTGCAAAGCCCCCCTAGACACCCCCCCATGGAAAGCCCCTCTGGAGAACCCCCCTCCCCCCTTCAAAGACCCCCGGAACAACAACACCCCCCCTCCCCCTGAAAATACCCCCTACACAACCCCCCCCCCCCTAAAAAGCCCCTCTGGACACCCCCCTCAAAGCCCCCTAGACAGCCCCCCCTCCAAAGCCCCCTGGAAACCCCCCTACAAAGCCCCATAGACAACCCCTAACCCCCACCCTCTCCCTACACATCCCCCCCTACAGCCCCCTCTCCTAGACAGCCACCCTCTCCCTTGTAAATCCGCCCTTGGACAGCCCCCCCCCCCCCCCCCGCCCGCAAAGCGCCCCTGCAAAGCCCCCCTGGACATCTCCCACCCTCTCCCCTACACAGCCACCCTATAGTTCCCCCCCTGAAGCCCCCTCCTCTGGACATCCCCCCTCCCCCTGAAAAGCCCCCCTAGATAGACCTCCCCCTACAAAGTCTCCCCTTGACATCCCCCCTCCCCCCTACAAAGCCCCCACTGGACAGCCCCCCCCCCCTCCCCCCTTGTACCCCCCTTGTACCCCCCTCATTTAATGATAGTTAAATCATCTTATGATAACATGGTATATTGCTGAGTGGTTGTAAAAAGTTTAAGTCATAACGATGTTAAAGTTACAATGGAGCTCAATAGAACTATGATTCCCAAAAATTGTGATGAACTGATTGATGTTGAATGAAGAGATATATGATTTCAGTCAAACATAATTGTACAACAATCAATATGTGTAGTTAAGAAGTTGTTCTGAATGGAATGAAGGAATCATATAATGTGTTATCCCACCCCCACCCCCACCCACCATATAGCACCCCCTTCCTCGACCCCCCCCCCCCCACTCAACTTACAGTAGCCCACCCCCTGCAGCCCCCCTTCACCCCTAGACCCCCCCCCTTCCTGGATGACACCCCCCCCCCCCGGATAGCCCCCCCTCCTAGAAAACCCCCCTCCCTCTTGAAAACCCCTCCCTCCCTAGACACCCCTCCGCCCTAAACACTGGACCCCCCCTCATGGACAGCACCCCCCCCCCTCCTGGACACCCCTCCCCCTAGACACTAGACACCCCACCCTCCCCCCTGGACACCCACCCCACCCCACCCCTTGAAGTAGCCCCCCCTCCACTCCCTCCTGGAAACCCCTCCCCCTGGACACCCCCCTCCTGGCCAATGTATCCATTCACACCCCTCTGCCCTCTTCCCCCAACACCCCCTGCCCTCTTTCCCCCTTGTACCACCCCTGCTAGACCCCCCTTGCACCAACACTGTTGGACACCCCCACTACCCCCCCCCCTCCTAGAAAACCCCCCTCCCACTAGTAGATTCAGGCTCTCATCCATATAGTGTCTGAGGAGAATTAATAGTGGCATAATATCCATAATATTTGGAGTAGTTATCTACTCACACAACATATGAAATCAACACAAAAACAATCCATTCAAAAATGGTGTCTGATGTGTGGTTACACATGATTGGAAGAACAGAGGAAAATTTCTAAAACCAAAAAACACAGGAAATAATGAAGTTATTGATGGAATAATTAATTATGCATGTAATGCCTTGGGTTTGTTATTTATTTTTTGAAATGAAAAAGAATGTCCCTACCTGGATTCACTTAAAAGTAGTGTCAATTAAGAGATTCGGAGGTGTGGTGGTGGAATAATTAGAGGTTATGACTAATCAAACAAAAGAACTTAAAAATACCAAGGAAACATAAACTATGAGTGATATGGGGAATTTAGAGCCTATAAAGATGCAATGAAAGGAGTAGAAAGAGGTGTTTGAACTAGCACATGATCCTACTGAACTGACTAGTCACCAAGATCTATATTTTTCTTCGACACTGCAGTCCGAGATAAAAAAAATGGGGAGGAAGAGTAGATAAATATAGTTACATCAATGCAGGTTACTACTATTTTTTCTTGTAATCATCCACATATTGAATTATTTCAGCCTCCTAGGCCTCAGCCCAGCCTAGTGAACACTTCCTCCTCACCCCTCCTATAGTCATGCATCCACTTCCAAGCACGACCCTTCCCCTAACCCCTACACCAGCCCCCCTAACCCCCCTTTCACCAGACCCCCCCCCCCACCCACCTCCCCTTGTAATAGACTCCCCCCTAAACCATTCCCCTCCCCCAAAACCATCCCCTAACCCCCCCCCCCCCACCCCCCCCCCTAGCCTGCACCATCCCCCCACCCCTAGCCTACAGCAGCCCCCCACCCCCCACCCACACCACCCCCAACCCTTCCCCTATACTATCCTCCCCCATAAACCAATCCCCTCCCCCCAAAACCAGACCCATCCCCCCCCCCCCCAAAAGCACCCCCCAACCCCCTAGCCTGCACCATCCCCCACTCCCTAGCCTGCACCATCCCCAACCCCCTACACCAGCCCCCCTAACCCCCCTACACCACCCCCACACCTTCCCCTATACTAGCCTCCCCCCAAAACCGGTCCCCTCCATCCTACTCCACCCCCAGCCCCCTAGCCTGCACCACCCCCCCCCCCACCCCCTAAGCCTGCACCAACCCCCCCCCCCATCACCACCCCCACAATTTTACTAGACTCCCCCCACCCCAAACCAACCCCCTCCCCCCTAAACCATCCCCCTCCCCCCCAAACCATTCCCCTCCCCCACAACCATCCCCTAACCCCCCTGCACCCCCCCCCCACCGCACCAACCCCCCTAGCCTGCACCAACCCTCTAATTAAAAAGAGTTATAATATTCATCTCTTTTTATCCTTATTTATGTAGTAGTGTGTCAATAATTTATCATTAACCTCCCAATCCCTAAAATTTCTATAACTAATAAAGTGACCTATTTATATAATGTAATAAATAACTAAATGATAGGTGTGTCTTTAATTTTTCTTCTAAAATTTTCAAAACAACAGTTCAACATAGGTATTATTATGTAAATCGAAGATAGAATCATGAATACTTGAATAATACCAATGCTGAAATGTATTAAAATAAAATGAAAGAGGATATAAACATGACTTATAATAAAATTTCATATAATGAGGAAAAGGAGTCACCATATGAGCCAAAAAGCACAGAAAAAATCCATATATAAAAACTTGTTACAGCATCCACTATTTTTGATCTTCTATAATTATAAGTGCTACAATTAATCAACAAAAAGTCTTCATATTCCTCTCGGACCAACCTAACAATCATGTAAATAATCACTGTTCAGACCTCTATCCAAGTTAATCAAATGCGGATTCAACTGAGCATGAGTATATGAAACAAAAATTTATATCATTATATTAGATAGGCACTAACTGATAGTCTTCAATAAGAATGTCCTTAAACAAAAGTATGGTTCCAAAAGGATGATCAAAGTGCAGCATGAAAAACACCAGTGATTTCTAATTCAATAGGTAGATCTGATTAAGGCCTCAAAACATGATTTCCACTATTTACAACTCCAATCTGGAAATGTAATACAATAGAAAATTAAAAATACTACATTTTATGGTTAAAAGAGATAGGGAACCACAAGTGAAAGGAAGGATATAATCATTCATTCTCCTCACACCTACACTAATATAACAATATTAATTTTAAAATAAGGAAATAATGAAGGAGTGTAACCACAAGTGCATGTAAGAAATAAAATAAAAGTGAAAATGATGAATATAATGAATGTTTCCCTTATATAATTATCTCATTAATTATATAATAATCTCTTACAAAATAAATTCACCCCCTAAATAATACCCTGTAATGACCCAAGATCTCAATCAATTCACTCTCTCTTTAGTGTGTTAGGTTAGGTAGTGAAAAAAATTATTTTCAATACACTAATTTCACCTTCCCATGGTAATTGAGAATGCTTAATCACTCCTTTATCACCCCTCACTCCCCTGCATCATATTATAAATTGAATGAAAATTATGGTAGTGTTATGTGTAAATAAAATTAATAGAGAATATCATGATAAAATTTAAAGGTACATGGATAATAATCTACTACTAATATAGAAACAATCTGATTTCATGAAAATAACACTAGAGAAATGAAAATACAAATTCATTTAAATCAATGGATTTTGATGGGGGAATGTCTCCTTTTAAAGTAAATAATTTTAATCTGTATTTTATTATTATTTTAAGTTGTATTATATCTTAACCTAAACTTGGTTCACATATATCAATAAAATGAAATTTGACATAAATCCAGTCATATAAATCTAGATTAAAACTATAACCATACCTAAATCTTGAAGAGGATTCTTTCCATGGCTGCATTCACCACCTAATTCTTACAAAAAAATATACCAACTATGAGAAAATCTCTTCTTTAATGGCATCCCTGTTATTCCTATTCAATGTAAAAATGGTTGCCACTATATGTATCCTTAATTATGCAACTCTAGTAATATCTTTTCCTCTTTTAGAGATAGAGATAGAAAACAGTACTAGGATATCTGAATTCAGAACACTTGATACTGCTAGAAAGAAATTAGAATTGCACATCTCCATTTTACCAACTTAATCAATGATGAAGAGACCAGTAGTCTAAACACCATCACCATATAAAACAATTAACTAATCAAAAACCATTATGATATATTATAATTTTGTTTGAGATCAATCTATTTATAAGTGGGAATGAGGTTATTTATATAATGGTCACATCAAGGTAGTCTTCCACCTATTATTTTAGTATCGATAAGAAAGATCAATCTCATTATTCATTGGATGGGTTACATGTGTCAATCTTTGAGGGTTGTTATGTCTTTATCTAAACTCTTTAATCTACTATATTTTCTTGACACTCTCCCATAAATAATACAATAATATTTAGGAAAAATTTTCCAAGATTTCAAATTTAATTATTTTAAATAAATAAAATCACTTTTCTCTAGATTTTAACACCCATCAACAATTTCCACATATTCCTCTGGTTGGATTTCAACATTCCCTAACCAATTCACTCATTATCCAGATCTGATTTTTTAGTTTCTAATGTTGGTTATTCAATTTTTTCCTATGATTTTAAAGACTCTAATGGATTAGGAATCGATGTTTTAAGTTTTAAAATAGTTTTCCCACTCTTGGGAATAGTCACAACATTGATTTATTTATGAGAGGTTTGTGTGTAACAAGATTATTCTAATATATTAAGGGTAAACCTGAGTGGGAATGGGTTCTATAACCATTTAACTGTTTTATATATCTAATCTCAATGATGAAAATTGATAATTCATTTTCAATATTTTTTAAAAAAATTATTCTAATAATTTATATGGAAAATATTGGATTCGATGTTGAGATGGTTGGGATTGAAATTGGTCATGGGTTGGAAAATTTTCCAGATGGTTAGGATTTAGACCAGATATTTGATTGGGTAATTGATTATCCAACTAATTGAATTTAGTATTTTCATTTTACATGTGATGAAAATTGTTTTATTCATAAATCTATTGAGTATTTTGATCAGTCACCTACATTAATGATATCCCTAGAAGAACTTCCTTGATTGATGTAATTGTTGGGAAATTATTGATCACTCAAAAAGAACCTTTTATTGGAAAATCTTGCACTTTGGGAGTCTAAAGTGGTGAATACTGAGAGTTTCACCACTAACAATAATTTCATATTAATGTGGAAGATCCCTTGTAATATGATAGATAATAATAATCTCATAAGGTATCTCTTTACTGGATAGATTTTACGCAGAAAAGTTCCCCTACCTCCAAGTATGAATGATATTTGTGCCTTGATCGATGGGGGGCCTACACTTCCTAATATTATAAACTGAATACCAATAAGTACTTGCATTATTATGTAGGAATCTTAAAATAATCTTGGAGTTCTACTCAACCATACAAATATTGAGGTTATATATCCTCCAAATTTAAAGGTCGTTGAGTATAGATCTTTTCTCTACCCAAATAGAATTACCCAAACCATAAAAGGAACTATATTCGATAACCATAGATCCCCTAGAATCAAGCACAATCCCTCCTCATAAATCCCTATTTATAGGACCCATTCACATTATGTTTTAGTCCAACATTGGGGGATATCCACTTGATCCACCACCCAAGAGGAGCTCTATAATTTGTAATTGCGTCCCTATGGAGGATCCCCTTACTATTATCCATTATCTTTTCATTAGGAATAAGGGAACCTAGTTTGTCCATGAGAGAGAGCACATAAACTTGAATGGAGGGAGGGAGCTATTCTTGCCTTCATGACCCCTGTTCCTTATCTCCTAAATCACCCAACACACCACTAAAAACACTATTACATAAATATTAACCATATATGAATGTTTCTCAACACTTTGAAATAATGTACACAAAAATTCAGATATGTATCCCCCCTAAAATTGAAATCCCATAAGTTTCCCAATAAGGGACCAAGCAAAGAGGGCCCATTATACATCAAAAAATAAGTTCTAGACTAACTTTGATTTTATCCTCTCACAACACATACATGGTGAGGGTATCTAAATTACTTTTCTATGGATATTAATTTCAGTTGGTATGCCCTTATTTCAAAACCTCTAGAAATGTATGTTCAACTTAATTGGGATTTATTTAGACAAAACCTTTCTCACCCACTCATCATGCTTCTGGTTGGATCTTAATAACAAGTGAAACTCCAAAGCATTAAATTATCCTAAGGTAAACTTTGAGAATGTGCACATATCCAGTTCATCAAGCATATAAATCCTATCATAAAAAATCTTATGATCCTCATCAAGGGATGCTGATATAAACCCAAGGTTTATTCTCACATTCCTAAAGTAAATGTGAGGGATTGGGAATATAGGGATGAAGTGAAAATGAACTAACAAGTTTTCTTTCTAGTAATTGATGTCACCCCACCAGAAAACCAACACACCAAGTGTGGGATCCTCTATGGAATTTTTTTGAATATCAGGAAAGGGAATTTATTTTAGGATACCTATTCAAATTTTTGGGTATTCCATAATTTAATCCCCATGGTCAATCGTACCTAGAAACTTTTCTAAGTGTGGAATCAAACCTAGATAGGGTACCAATGAAATCAACACTATATAAATGTAACTTATTCATGGATCCATAACATGTATGATTAGGGTAGGTCCTAGGGAAAGCCCCTGAAGACCCCAGGCTAGGGCAACAAGCAGGCCGAGGGCAAGCAGCTGTTCCTTTTCTTCGCCTGCTTCATCTCAATCTTTGTGCGATGCCCATTCTCCCTACGATCCCGATGACCCCGACCTCACCGCCATAGACATATTCAATTCTAGGATTTCATTTTTGATCAGCATGATGTTCATCTAGGTCACTACCTATAACCTGTTTGGCCCCTACCTCACCTTTTCCTCACTCATCGCCCTTACTACGGTCGTCATCTACATTACGTCCATTATTGTTGGCACCACTTCCTCCTTGCGTGATTCTTTTCTGGTTTCTCCTGGCCCAGTTTATTTATGTATTTATTTATTTTTTTTGGATGAATAACCTAATTATAGAGGATGGAACATGAAATATTAGATGGGGATACCCAGAAATGAAGGGGAAGATTGTGAGGTTTCCGGTCCAAGAAATTTTTTCTATTGAAGGGGATCATCACCTATTCTTGATTGTCAAGATTCCCATGTAAAACCCCTTTGACTCATTTGAAATCTAGATTATTCATGCTAATTTTCTAACTACATGAAAGGGAAACAATTTCATGACCTTCCTTGGGTAATGATGTTTCCTGGACCAACCCTATGTATGATGAGGATCATGGGAGTTGGAGTGGCCGTGTCAAAGGAGGAGGATCCCGGGAAGTGGGGTGGCCGCATCGGAACCGTGTCGGAGCTGCGTCGGAACCCTTCCAGAGTGGCGTCGAAGAAGGAGGGTCATGGGGAGGTGGGGTTGTCATGGAGACGTCAGGAGAGGAGGAGGATCGCAGGGGGTGGAGGAGGTGGCCACGTTAGAACCATGTCAGAGCCACGTTGGAGAAGGAGGGTCACGGGGAGGTGGGTTGGCCAGGTCAGAGATGTCGGTAGAGGAGGAGGATCAAGGGAGGTAGGAGGATCACAAGGTAGTGGGGATGGGAAACTCATGAGGGTGGGGGAGTAAAGGGGTCACATGAGGTGCTAATTCCACGGACAGCAAAACAGGTGTGGGTATAAGTGATCTATAGCCACGGTTTTTATTGTACATGGCTATAGATTCGTGGATATAGGTCCAAATTCTAGTAGTGTGAGTCAGGATAGAACAAGACAACCTTCAAGTGGTATCAGACTAGTCACATTTAAATTTTTAATTATTTATTTTATTGTTGATCATTATGCATTTAAAATTTAAATCTCATTTTATGTTTTAATTCATTCTTAATCAGTCACTGATATCTATTCTTCTACCAATTAATTTCTCACTCATATTAACAATATGGGTTAATAATTAACAAACAATGCATCTGATAAACTCATCTAGAGGTTCCAAGAACTATGGACAGACAACCCAGAGTTACATGGAATGTACCCTTATTAATTACACTAAAACACATGTGTGGACTCTAGGTCATCATGTAATGAATATACACCATGTGTATTAAATGTTTTGTTCCCATGTGGATCAAGACAACCAATATGGGGGTGAATCAGTGGTTTTTTTATTTTATAATAAATTTTTCCATAGCTGTTTAGTAAACTTTCTTAACCTTTGAAACTTTTTAAGGTTTTGATCCACTCAAGTAACTTCTCAACCTCACCTTTCTTATGAAATAAATATAAATAAAATCCATAACACAATATTTACAAGGTTTTTTACAAAGACCTATTTCTTACCATGTTGGATATTCACACAAATATGGATTCATCCACTAACTTCTTTCTAAAATACAAAGGCATAAGAAGTAAACAATTCTACAATTCTAGTAGAAAATTTCCCACTATAGTTGGTTATACCCCCAAACTATAATTTCTAGTATCCAATTTTCCAAATATAGTTATACATATAAAAAATAAAATCCTTTTCAAAAACTGGTAAGTATCCATAGTTACAAGCTTCACTTTCCTTATTTCTTTCTGATCCACATCAGAAAGTATTCACTTCCTCTATAAGTAATCTGAATCAAACTTTACCTGTATATAATCTTCAATAACTTCAAAAATTATCTAAGAAACATGTTGGTCTTGAAAATTCTTCCAAAAACATTGTTTAGAAATATTACTTAACAAAAGTTAATCCTATATTCATCGGTCTGGTGCCCTTGGTTTGACCGGCTACATCCGATTTTCCTGAGTCTGATTCTCCTTCTGTACTTCCTTATTCAATTGAGTAGGAACTCAATCGGTAGATCGCAATTCCTCCATCAAATGGAACTTGGTCTGAAGAACCTTGTTCTGATTGATGTTGATTTGATGTTCTTACTCCTATAGACTTTCTCTGATGAAGTTTTGTCCTGGAACTTTCTCCAATGATTAGATTGAACCTCACTCTTATGGACTCATACTGATAGAACATCCTTAGCTTCAACCTTAAAAAACTCTGATTGGAAACTCAATACTTGTTCCACAATTGTCGGATCACTAGTATACGTGAATAGATCTATGTTTTTTCACACATTAAAAATAAACTATGCTCTCCTTGTATAGCCATCTCAGATATGGTTTGGGTAGGATTCTGAAAATCTTCCCACTCAACCAAATTTCCCAAATCTTCAATTTCCCTTGAATATTGGATATATCTTTGAATTCTTGAATGTTACATTATAATTCTAGGAGATTCTTAAAAATTTATAATTATTCAAGTTTTAAAAACATTTCTTTATTATAATTCTTCATTAAGATTCTTCATTTTTATTATTCATTACAATGAAAACACATGAAATACTGAAGATGGCCCTTTATGATGAACTCCTATAAAAACTGAAATTATTCTCATGCAGATGGTCTGTATCAACTCTTAAATGTAAGACATTGAAAACCATTCTGAAATATCTTCAAAGTATTTCTCCTTATATTAAATTCCTCAGACCAATGATCCCATGTCCTATGACTTTATCAGTGTTAGTTAGTGCCTAATGGATCAGTCTCATCTTCACTCTGATTAATCGGTGTAATCCCCAATCCAATGAGTCTTCACTTCTTCTTTAGAAATAATTAATACTTTGGTTATTTCTCTATTGACCCAATTTTTAGAGAACAAAGTATGACTTGTTGTTTTCCTAACCCAATTTAAGTACACTTTAAACTTTCTCAAACATTATTCTATCAATAAAACTCTATATCTAATGTCTTAAAGATACCAACAATTCATAAAAAAATGATTTTAGAATTCAGTATAATGGATCGGTGGAATACCATGTCTGATGGACCAGTGTTAGAAGTGACTTCTTTTCTTCAGTATGATCAATCTCGAATCCTTCTAATATTTTCACAGCATTGATTCTCATTTTGTTGATCTTCATCTTTCTGTGTCTGGTGTTCCTCGCACTGATGAGTAGTAGTCAGAATACTTCACATCGTATCCTAATATCTTCAAAAAAACTCCAACAACTTCTTTATTTCCACCCAAGCCTTAATACTATTGGCAACATCGGCTCTCCCCATTTCCTTTATAAGGATAACATCATAGTTTTTACAAATAAATTGTGATATAAGAATTAAGAAATAGCAAAGCATCATTAGATTCATCCTCAAATCCATTCAAACTCTGGAATACTTACTCATTATGATCACCACTTTCATTCCAGACTTAATAAAATTTTTAGCAGCTTCTGAATTCCTATCATATTCCCAATCTGATGGATCATATTGAATCATGTCAATAGTCTAGATCTAATTTTCATTCCAATGGTTCTGGATCTGATTGAAAAATTCGATCTAAATTTCTATTTCCTTCTTCAATATTCTTTATTTCTTTAACATAATCAACATATTGATCTATTGACAAAAAATACAACAAAAACTCAATCAGGGTCCAATAATCTCTCCCTTTAATTTTTTTCTCAATACCCACTTCAATCACTTCAAAATAATAATACTTCCTTCAAAACAAAAAGTGGACTTGATTTATTTTCTCACTTTTCTGCTCCCCATTCCTTTATTGCTCCACCTATTTTTTATCTCTCCCCCTTTCCTTTTCTCTCCTAATTATTTAAAATCAAATTGAAAGGTTTTATCATGAAAAGTGTCCCCCATTTTGACAAATGATCTCATTTCCAAAGGTTGGAACTTTTTATCTCAAAATCTTGAAACTCTTCTTCAAGTTAACATAAGTATCACATGAGTTTCTTAAAAAATAGCCTTTAACTAAAAAACTATCAGTCTATGTGGGTGAACCCAATGTAGAAAACAATAGTTTATAATCAAAGTTATCAATGTTGTCCATAACACAACTTTTGTGTAATACCTTTTCACATTTTTCTCAACATCATCATTTATGGGAAAATCTTGAAAGGAGTTGTTTATTAAAAAAGTAACATGCACCCATACCAACAAACATATCATAAAGTTCAAGTATATAAACACAACTTTCCAAAAACTCATATTTTATAACCTCGTTACTTTATTTTGAAATAATAGTAAGAGACTCATCAACATTAGCTTCACTAATTAAACTCCTTCAATTCCATGAAAGTTTGTACAAATAAAAATATTTTTGGAATAAGGAGGAACCCCAATTGTTTATTAGAATCATATTTTAGACTTAGATTCATATCTCAACCTTGACTTTTTCTTCTTCTTATTGTATTTTTCATTGGATGTATTTTCTTACTTATGTTTATCCTTCTCATATTTTTTAATAAGTTTATTTTTATTTGTATAATGTTTTGATAAGGTTGTAAATTTCTTTTATTATTTTTTAACTTTTTTGTTATAGTGAGTATGTAACAACTCTTTCATTCATTCCTATTGTTTCGATGAGATAGTCAAATAACTTTTAGTAACATTCTATTCTTACTCACATCTATAGAAATAGAGTTTTTATTTTATATTATTTATCATTATCTTCCTCATACTCATACTCTTTAATTTTCTTCCTATGACAATTATGTGAAAAATTTCCCTTCGCTTTATAATTCTAATATTTGAGAGTTTTTATTTTCTATTTTCCCTTATTGTATTTCATAGAAAGGAGGGAAATTATTGTATTGAAATCTTTTACTTATTCCTTATCTTCTGAATCACATGATTCTTTTTCAATTTATTTATATTCTTTTCCCTTTTAGTAAAGATTTGAAATCTATTTCTTGATCCACCTTTTCTTTAATTTTCATAACCTTATCTTTTCTCATTTCATACATAACAAGATTATTGTGAAGATAATCCAAAGATAGAGTTTCAAAATATCTATCTTCCAAATATAAAACTTTGGTATCAAACTTATCAAGAATAGTTCTTAAGATCTTTTCAACAACGGTTGAGTCTTTTAGTTTCTCACTAAGACATCTTATAGTGCTAACAATATCATTTACCCTTATAAATAAGTCACCCATAGATTCATGATTGGAAATTTTTATATATTAATACTTTAGCCTCCAAAGATATAACTTTGGCTTTTTCACCTTTGTATTTTCTTCATAAATATTTTTCAACTTATCCTATATACCTTTTTCAGTTCCAACTCTCTTTACTCTAAGAATCTCAAAATCTGTTAGTGGTGAGAGTAAAACATTTTTATCTCTTCCATATTTCTCAATATTTCTCTTATCATAAGTAGTAAGATGATTATTCTCAATAAGAGGAGAAAATATATCATTAGTAGCCTCCAAAACATCATACCCAAGAGACATAAGATATGTAAACATTATATATTTCCAAATATGATAGTTCTTACCATTGAAAACAGGAATCCTCTTATAGTTCATAGAATTCAAATTCTCCATTATCATAGATGGATCTTTCATAGGGAACCTAGGATTTGATACCAATTGTTGTTCCCAAGTAGGATCAAGACCACTGATAGGGATAGAATCATTGGTTCCTTTTTCTTTTATAAGAAAGTTTTCCTTAACTGATTTAGTAAAATTTATTAACCTCTAAAACTTGTTAAGGTTATGATTCACTGAATTAACTTCTCAAACTCACCTTTCAAATGAAAAAAATATAAAGAAAATGTGGCACATGATATTTACAAGGTTCATTAAAAATTCTTACTCCTTTCCATTTAGATAGTCCCACCAATATGGATTCTTCCACTAACTTCCTTCCAGAATAAAAATGAACAAGCAGTGAACAATTCTATAATCCCAGTAGAAAATTTCCCACTATAGTTTGTTATACCCCCAACTATCATTTCCAACATCCACTTTCCCACTGTAATGACCCTGAATCTAGTAGCCTAGATTTTATTTCTTACTTTATTACATTAGTATAATGAACAAAAAAATCTCATCCCAAAGGAAGGAATAGTTTAGTAGCTTTGGAAAACTACATACAAAACTAATAGTCACATTACAAATTTGAAAGGAAAAAAATATAGAAACTCCATTGGAAACACCCATAAACTCCAAGATTATCCCTACAAGTCATTAATAGTATATATCTTTTCATCCTAGGGTAAAATAAAAATAAGAAAGGAGTGAGCTCAGATGCTCAGTAAGGGTAAAAAATACAGAGGAATCTATCATAAATAAACATAAATAATAAAGCATGATGAATAATTAAAAACACATTCCATTAAAACATAATATTGAGCATAGTGTGGTAGGAATAAAAGCTAATTAAATAATTCCATAAATAATCACATGAGAAAGAAACTTCACCATGGATATTATACAAGTATAATAATCAAATGGAATATCAATTAATAGTATCATAATGAGAGAATGTATAATTTCTAACATCATAAACATACCGTCAAGACTTTGTCCAAGACACCATAAATGGATAAAAACCTTGTCTAGTTTGTCTCATGAGACCTACCGATGCATCGAGGTGCTATATCAGACCCCTCACATCACTTACTAATTCCAATGCATTCCTCATATATAAGGGGTGAAACATAATCAATATATAAATTCATATTGAAACTAGAATATGAAATTTAAATAATATCCCTAAACAATAAAAATAATCATAAACCATATAAAGTAATATGGAGAATGGTATCAAGATAGTACATCCCCAAAAATATTCATAAACTATTCAATAAAATATAGTAGATGGTAACATAATATATCAATCTCAATAATAATAATATTCAATAGATTTTATTAAAATAGATAAAAATACTCTAATAAAATCATTAAGAAATTCATGGGATAAATACCCTTTTACTTTTGAAAGAAGAGTTATTTTGGAAAATCATTTGTATTTGTCATAAAATCAGATTGTAAATATGTGTATCCCAGAAAAGAAAAGCTGAGGATAATGAAATTATGTTTAAGGAATAAATGACGTCTAACTGAACTGAAAACATGTAAAAAGAGTTTTTAAGAAACTTTAGAAATGGGCCACTTCGGTGCAGTTTGAGGGAAAATATTAAAGAGTTTTTTAAATGGAAAAAAGATTAATTGTTTAAATAAAACTTGAAATTAACTAAGAGAGTTTTTCATTATAAAAATATTGAGTTTATAAAAACAATTATAGATTAAAATATATTATATAGGGTACTTGAAAATGGGTAAGAAATTGGGAAGTGTCCTTTAACTGGGCTTGCTTATCAGAAGGAATTGAAAAAGGAACCTTATAAATCATGTATTTTCCCATAAAAGAAAGAATAATTGTGATAGATACATGTATTTGGAACATTCACACATAGTTTAAGAGTACTAAATAATTATTATTATTAATATTATTAATTACATTGGGGTAAAGATATAGAAAGCATAAACTGAATTAAAAATGGAGATTTGAGTAGAATCCCTTACCTTATGTCTGAAAACATTATGCACTTGTACTTAGTGTCATGAATAATGAAATTATATTCAATAATAATTTAATTCATAACCTATTAAACATGTATTTTATTTATTATAATTTTACTAAGTTCATTTATGTCTATTTAGAAGAGTAATAATATTCAATTTCATTATTCAGGAGAGTTCATTTCCTTGATTTTCATGATTAATTCACTTGTGTACATGTATGAAAGATCATGTGAAATGGAAATAGTTTTCTAGAATTGAAATTATATGTTATTAATAAACTTACAGAATATTTAATACTATTATATATCATTTTCTTATATATGAGGATGATTCATTAGATGAAAAACTAATGATAACTGTTTAGATTATTTTGGCATTTTTTCGATCATCACACACTAGTTTTTTCTTTAGAATTAATATTATGTATATATACTGGTTATAGAACATTAAATAAGTTTTATTATATATATTAAATTATTTTTTAACCATAAAATTTGTTTCATTACCAGCCTTAAAGGATAAATTGAAAAACAAAAACACATCATCCACAAAGGCAATAAATTAGCACCTCACGAACGATGTTTTCATTTTTAGAATAAAAGGAAGAGGAGAATAGAATTGATTGTATATTTATCATTGAAATAATAAAATTACATTATATATAATATAATAGATTTATAATTAATGTTTTAATAGAGTATATTTTTATAGTATAAGAAAATAAAAGAAAGCAAAAGAGGATTTTACCTCTTGAATTCTTCTCCTTGAGAACCTCTTAAGGAAATTGCTTTTGGTATTTTTTGAGACCAGAACTTCCTGGAAATGGGGAAGAGGATTTTAAAGATTATTGGGTAGAAACTGGTCAATATTAAAGTCTTAAGAGTTGTGATAAGAAGAGGTGGTGAGGGGTTGTATTTATAGTAAAGGAGAGAGGCATTTCTTGGTTATTTTATTCATTAGTTTATTATTTTGGATCAAGATAAGAAATAGTGATGATTATGTGACTAAATAAAATAAATAGATAAATATAGTTTGATATTATGGTTCTTACATCAACAATGACTCGTGTAATAGTGTATTTAACTTATACTGTATATATATCGTAAATTACAGTATTTTACTATTCACAAAAAAATTCAAATATTTTAAAAAAATATCAAAAATTCACCCTAACCATTTTTTGACATGTAGAATTCAAAAATGAACTCCATTCTATGAAAATAATTTTATAACTATGAGAAATTTAATTTTTAATTAAAATCATCATTTATTCAAAAAATACTGATTATAAAATTATAATTGGTTTTATAATACTTTGAAAAAAATAATTTAGGTCTCATAAATTTATCTTATAACCATCAGAAAATAGAATATTAATTTATAAACCTAGTTTAATAAAATATAATTTATTTTAAATTTTTATATTAATTATAAAAATGTAATTAAATATTTATGATTTATAAAAATACAAACACTTAATTTATCATTTTTAAAACATTTATTTACTTATTCCATGATATAAATATACCCTATTTTTATTTATAACATACCTAAATTTTACATATACATTTATGGGCGAATTTACTATTCTATTGGTCAGATTATTATTCATAATGGTCTCATTACTATTCCATTCATCATATTTAATATTACATTGTAGTTTTAAACTCAGTGTTGTGTGAGGCCTAAACTATCGAAGATGATAAATTTTAAAAGAGAGATACCATAAGATCTTTGGGTGTCACATTCTCCCCTCTTACAAAAATTTCATCCTCAAAATTTCAAGAATTCCACTTCATAAAAAAATGGTAGTTTTTCACCATAAATTCTTCTAGTTCCCACATCGTCTCTTTAATTTTATGATTATTCCAAAGTATCTTTACCAGTAGAGTCATCTGATTCCTCAACACCTTCTCTCTAGTGTATAGTATATGTATAGGCTCTTCATAATAAGGTAGATCAGGTTCCAATTCTATTTCTTCAAAAGTGAGGACATGCATTGGGTCTGGCATGTACTTCCTTAACAAAGAGATATGGAAGACGTTGTATACTTTAGAAAGGGTAGGTGGAATTGCTTAATTATAAGACAATGATCCAAATCTCTCCATGATTTCAAAAGGACCAATATACCTAGAGATTAGTTTCCCTTTAATTCCAAATCTTATAACACCCTTCCATGGAGATACTTTCAAGAAAACATGATCTCCGACTTGAAATTACAAATCCTTCCTTCGATTATTGGCATAGATATTTTTCTTACATTGATCTACTTTTATATGTATTTGAATAATATTTACCTATTTTTTGTTTCCCCCACAAGTTATGGGAATACAAGGTTCCTTTCACCAACTTCATCCCAACATGTTGGTGTATAATATCTCTTCCCATACAATAATTTATATAGTGCCATTTGAATACTTGAATGGAAACTATTGTTGTAGGAAAACTCTACCAAAGGTAAATACTAATCCCACATGCCTTTAAAGTCAAGTGATAATGATCTCAACATGGATTTTAAAGTTTTGACCATCCTTTTTGATTGTCCTTCAGTTTGAGGGTGATAAGTAGTACTCAAATGAAGCTCAGTAAACAAATATTTCTAAAGACTTTTCCAAGATTTCAATGTAAATCATGGATTAAGATCATAAAAAACTGACATAGGTGCACCATGAAGCCTTCAAACTTCATTAATATAAATTCATGTAAGGTTATCTAGTGTCAAACCCTCCCTTACAGCAAGGAAATGTACAGATTTGGTAATTCGATCAACTATTTCCCATATTGAATCATTATTTCCTGGATGTTTTGGTAATCTAATGAAAAAATACATAGTAATTTCTTCCCATTTCTATGTGGGAATAGGAATAGGTTGCATGAATCTTATAGGATGTTGTATTTTATCCTTCACCTATTGAAAGACTAAACATATTGATATATAATCAGCAATTTCACACTTCATATTATCCCACCAAAATGTTACTTTAAATCTCCATACATTTTATTGCTACCAGGGTGTATAGAGAAATTTGAGCTATGAGAATCATCCAATAATTCAATATTTATCTCAAGTATAGTAGGAACATAGATCCTCTTCTCAAATTTCAAGATTTCATATTCATATTCGAAGTCTACCAATTTCCTATCATTCATAGATTTAATTTTCTTTTGAAAATCTTTATCATTATATACTAAGAACTTTTAATCCTTTCCAATAAATATGGTTTGGTAATCATTTGAAAAAGTAGTGATGTTTCGCCTTTCTTGATAATTTCCATATCTATCTTTACTAGATCCATGAATATAGGATCCCTTTAGATCCTCATTTTCTTTAGAACTCCATAATCCTTCCTGCTCATTGCATCTACTACCTTATTTTCCTTCCTTGGGTGATAGTGTATTGAACAATAATAACCCTTAAGTATCTCAAGTCATTGTCTTTTCCTCATGTTGAGACCTTTCTATGAGAATATATATTTCAAACTCTTGTGATATGTATATATCTCACATATTTCACTATAGAGATAGTATCTCTGTATCTTCAGATAAAAGATTACAACTACAAACTCGATATCATGAGTTGGATAGTTCTGTTCATGAGTTTTTAACTACCTTGATTCATAGACAATAACTCTATCATTCTTCAAAAGGACACGGAAAAATCCTTTCTTTGATGAATCTCTATAAATCAAAAATCCACCATTTCCCAATGGTAAAGTCAAGATCAAAGCATTCACTAATCTCTTATTCAATTATTCAAATAATTCTTTGCATTCCTTTTTCCAAATAAACTTATCCCCTTTACGAGTAATCCTAGTTAACAAGTTAGTTAATTGAGAAAAAAATTGAATGAAACACTGATGGTAACCTAATAAACCAATGAAACTATATACCTAAGTTATGTTCATTCATTTAGGTCATTCCTAAACATCTTTTTTCTTCACAGGATCAACTGATATTCTATCTTTAGAGACAACATGGCCAAGAAAAGAAACTATTTGGAGCCAAAATTCACACTTGCTAAACTTTCCATATAATTTTTTTATAAGAGTCTCTGGAATAATATACAAGTTGTTCTCATTGTCCTCATAGATTTTGGAATATATAAATTTATCATCAATAAATACCACAAAATATTGTAAATAAATTCCTTGAACACTCTATTCATTAAATCCATAAAAACAGAGGGTGTATTAGTTAATACAAATGGAATTACTGTAAACTCATAATGTTCATACGTAGTTTGAAATTTTTTTATTTAGAATATATTCCTTCCTCACATGAAATTGATGATATCCATATAGAAGGTACATCTTTAAAAAATATTAAGCTCTATGAAGTTGATCAAATAAATCATTAATGTGAGGTAGAGGATACTTGTTCTTTATTGTAATAGAATTGATTTATTTATAGTAATTAAATTGGCTCATGGATCCATATTTCTTCTTGAAAATGAGAATAGGGGCTCCCCATGGAGAAATTCTAGGGATAATAAATCCCTTATCACTCAATTCCTATAGTTGTTTCTTCAGCTCCGCTAATTCCACAATGGTCATTATATAAGGAGTATTTGATATAGGTCTTGCATCATAAATTAAATCAATAGAGAACTCAACTTTCCACTATGGAGGATTTATATATAAATACTCTGTAAATACATCAATTTATTCTTACCCAATAAGTACATATTTAATTTGAATATTTATTTACTCATCCATAGATGAAGTTTTTTCTTCCTCCCTAAGAATTTCATTTAGAAGAGCTACTTGAGGTGGATCCATATATGAATCAGATGATGAGGTCTCCTCTCTAAAGATAAGAAATTTCATATCTTCATCACGAATCATAATTTCCTTCTCTTTTAAATATATATTTTTTATTATATTTCTAAATCCATTCTATACTAATAATTATATCAAAATCAACCATTGGTATAATGATAAAATCAAAAATTAGAGTACATTTATGTGTTATAATAGGAACTTCTCAACACATCTTTGTTGCAAAAAGGTTTCCACTAGATATATTTACTGAAAACTCCCTTGTTAAAGTGAATTAGAAATATCTAATTTTTTAGGAAAACTAGGAATATATAAAGGAATGTGATGATCCAAAATCAAATAAAACTTTAGCTAAATTGGAGGAGATAATTAAAATACCTACCACTGAATCATTAGGAACTTCAACCTTAGATGTTGTGACTGTATAAGCTTATCCTTATTCCCTTGGCCTTTTTTTGGGAAAGTTTCCTTGATGCTGAGGAAACAATTTTGCACAATATCTCATATCTCTAAAATTGTAGCATTGAAAATTGGTGGCTTCTTTATTTCCCTTTCAATCACGGGCTTGGTGGCCTTTTTCTCCACACTTGTAACAAACTCCCATCCCTAATAGGCATGTTCCATGATGTTTCTTTCCACATTTTTATGGGATATAAAGCTAACTCTTCCCTTCTTCCCATTTTCCTTATTTCCTTTTCCAGAGTGTTCAGTATCCCTATTCTTCTCTTTCTTTCTTTTAAATTCATAAGTCCTAGCTAATTCTTTCTCTTTATTAATAGCACATGAGACTATATCTTTGTATGATGAGAAATTTTGGGACACCAGTGCACTTTGTAAGAATGGTTTTAAACCATCAATGAATCGATCAATATTGCTCCTTATATTACGTATATTTTCTATGACATACCTTGATAACCTTGTAAATTTGTCTTCATACTTGGAAAAATTTTCATCCTCTTTTTGTTTCAAACTCAAGAATTACCTATACATATTTGCTCACTATTTTCAATAGAAATATTTCTCTAAGAAAATTTCATTAAAATCCTTCCATTCCATATTTAAGATTTCTTCCTCCTCCATTGTGTTTTGAATTAATGACCATCATTGATCTGTATCCCCTAAAATATGATGAATTGTTATGATAACCTTCTCCCTGTCATTACATACAAAATAAAGAAATATCTTCTCTAAGAACTTATTCATTGATTAACTAAAAATGGGTTTATAATCCCATTGAATGTTGGAGGTTGTTATCTTATAAAGTGGTCTAACATTGTTTCACCATGTTGTGGATTGGGATAACCCATGCGAGTAAGGATATTTCTCATAACCTAAGTCAGTTGTAACAATATAGTTTTAAATTTTTCTACTCCAGATTCAGCTCCATCTCCAACATCATTATCTTTCATAGGAGTGAAATCCCTGCATGGGATACACACATTGATATGGTTTCCATTCCTTCCACTAGGAACCATTTCTAAACAATGGAATACTCTAAATTAGGTTATAATTTATAATTTCTAACTAGAAAAATTCTTAACTTAAATTAAAAATTTATGCATAGCTAATATCATAATCATAAACATGGTTTATTTCAAAAATATTTACTTTTAAATCCTTAATAATGGTTTCTAAATAAAATTTAAATTATCCTAATTATATACCCCATAAGTTTCAAACCAGGTGTCAAGTAAGGCTCGTTTTCATATACTAGGTTACACCGAGTCAAGCCTGATGCACCTTATTGCAGTTGTTACCCCTAGGTACATCTATGTCAGAACCATGTCCACATTTAGTATATAGATAGTGATGTATTTCTAGAAAGACCCGCATAATATCTACCTTACCAAAATTATATGATATTATTCTATTCTTATCTTAAAATTATATATTAGGTTTATGTTCGCTAATCTATTTTTTCTAAATCTAGTTTTCAATGTTTCTACTAAAATTACTCTAATGCCAACTATAAATACCCTGACCCCAATATCCTGGATTTAGTGCCTTACTTTATTACATTGGAATAATGAATAAGGAAATCAAATCATGAAGTACCAAATTGTTTAATAGGTTTAGGAAACCAAACACAAACATAATATTCTCATTACAACTTTGAAATAAAAAAATATATAGAAACTCCATTGGAAACATCCATAAACTCTTTGATTATCCCTGTAAGTCATTCATAATATTCATATTTTCATCTTAGGGGAAAATTAAACATAATAAAGGGGTGATATCAGATACTAGGTAAGGCTAAACAATATAGTGGAAGTGATCATAAATAAACATAAACAATAAGGCATAATGAATAACTAAAAACATGTTCCATTAAAACTTAATCTTAAGAATATTATGGAATGAATAAAATCTAATTAAATAATTCCATAAATAATCAAATGGGAAAGAGACTTAACCATGGATATTCTACTAGTCGAATAATCACATGGACTATCAATTACTAGTATCATAATGAGGGAATGAATAATTTTGTACATCATTAATATACCATCAAGGCTTCAGCAAAGACATTATAAATGGGTGAAAACCCCGTCTAGTTTGTCTGATGAGACCTACCAATGCATTGAGGGGATATAGTAGGCCCCGCACATTACTTAATAGGTCCAATTAATTCCTAATATGAAAGGGGTGAAACATAATAAATATATACATTCATATTGAAACTATCATATGAAATGTAAATAATATCCCCAAACATTAAACATAATCATAAACCATCTAGAGTAATATGAAGAATGGTATCAATATAGTAGATCCACAAATACATTCATAAACCATTCAATAAATATGGTAGATGGTAACATAATATAGTAATCTCAATTAAGAATAAGATTCAATAGAGGGTATTGAAATAGATGAAAATACTCTAATAAAATCATTAAGAAATCCTTGGGAGAAATAACCTTTTACTTTTTAAAGAAGAGTTCTTTTGAAAAATCATTTTTATTTATCATAAAATTAGAATGTAAACATGTATATCCTAGAAAATAAAATTTAAGTACAATGAAAATATTTTTGAGGAATAAATGATGTCCAACAGAAGTGAAAACCTGTAAAAATAGTTTTTAAGAAACTTTAAAAATGGGCCACTTCAGTGCAATTTAATGGAAAATATTAAAAAAATTAAAATAGAAAAAGGCTTAATTGTTTTCATAAAAAAGAAATGAAATAAGATAGTTTTTAATGATAAAAATATTGATTATATAAAAATAATGTTAGCTTAAAATATATTATAGAGGGTACTAGAAAATTAGTAAGAAATTGAGAAGTACCCTTTAGCTGGGTTTGCTAATCGAAAGGAATTGAAAAAAGAGCCTTATAAAACATGTAATTTCCCATAAAATAAAGAATAATTGAGATAGATAAATATATTTGGAACATAATAAAATAATTTAGGAGTATTATATAAGAATAATTATTTTATTAGGTTAAATAGAGAGAAAGTGTAACCCGAATGAAAAATGGAGATTCTGGGAGAATCTCTTACATTATGTTCAAAATCGTTCTGCACTTGTACTTAATATACTGGATAATAAAATTATATTAATTAATAATTGAATTCAGAAAATATTAAAAATTTATTTGATTTATTACAATTTTATTAAGTTCATTTATGGCCAATTATAAGAGTTATAAAATTCAATTTTGGCATTTGGTAGTGTTTGTTTCCTTGATTTTCATGATTGATTCACCTATATACATGTATGAAAGATCATGTGAAAAGGGAATAATTATCCAGAATTGAAATTATATGTTATTAATAAAATTAAAAAATATTTAATGGTATTATATATCATTTTTTTATAAATTATGATGATTCATTAGATAAAATGTTAATGATAATGGTTTAGATTATTTTGGCATTTTTTCGATCATCATGCAATAGTTTAGACTTATGAATTAATATTATGTATATATACTTGTTCCATAACATTAAATAAGTTGTATTAAATATATAAAATTCTATTTTAACCATAATTTTTTTTATGACTAGCCTTGAAGGAAAAATTGAAAAATAAAAACACATTATCCACGAAGAAGGTAAATCGGCACCACATGGACGATGTTTTCATTTTTAGAATAAAAGGATGAGGAGAAGAGAATTTATAGTGGATTTTATATTGACATAATAACATTACATTATATATAAGTTACTAGAGTTATCATTCATATTTTGACGGAGGATGTGAGGAGAGTATAATAAAATAAAATAAAGTGAATAGAAAATAAAGAAAGTGAAAGAGGATTTTACCTCTTGAATTCTTCTCCTTCAGAACCTCCTTAGGAAAATTGGTTTTAGTATTTTGCTGAGAACATAACCTCCTAGATGTGGGGAAGATACTTGGGAAGAGTATTGGGTATAAAGTTTACAAGGTTAAAGGCTTAAGAGGTGTGAGGAGAAGAGGTGGTGAGGGGTGGTATTTATAGTGGAGGTAAGGGCTGTTTTTTTATTATTTATTCATTAGTTTATTATTTTGGATAAAGAAAAGAAATAGTGATGATTCCATGACTAAATACAATAAATGGAGAAGGATAGTTCTATATTATGGTTTTTACATCAATGATGACTTAATGAAAGTTGTATTTAACTTATAATGTATATATATTGTAAATTATCATATTTTACTATTCCCCAAAAATTAAATTATTTTAGAAAAATCCAAAAAATTCACCCTAGGAATTTTTCAACATGTAAAATTCAAAAATAAAATATATTTTATGAAAATAATTTTATAACTATAAAAAATTTATTTTTTAATTAAAATCATCATTTATTCAAAAATGATCATTTTAAAATTATAACTAGTTTTATAACACTTTGAAAAAATAATTGAGGTCTCATAAAATTATATTATAACCAAAAGATAATAAAATATTAATTTATGAGCCTATTTTTTGAAAATATATTTTCTTTTAAATCATTATATTAATTATATAATTTTAATTAAATATTTATGACTTACAAAAATACAAACACTTAATTTATCATTTTTAAAACATTTATTTACTTATTCCATGATATAAATATACTATATTTTCATTTATAAGATAAATAAATTTTATTTATACTTTAATGAGTGAAGTTACTATTATATTGGTCATATTATTATTTCTAATGGCCACGTTACTATTTTAATGGTCATATTTAATAGTTTATTACGGTTTTAAACTCAGTGTTATGTAAAGCATAAACTATTAAAGATGCTAAATTTTAAAAGAGATATATCATGAAATCCTGGGGTGTTACACCAACTTATATTTTTACTCCCCAAAAAGAAAATCATTTACATCAACTGGTAAGTATCCATAGTTATAAGCTTCACATTCCTTCTTCTTTTCTAATCCAATTCAGAAAGTATTCACTACCTCCACAAGTAAGATAAATCAAACTTTACCTATATAAAATCTTCAATAACTTCAAAAATTCTATAAGGAACTTATTGGTATTGAAACTTCTTCAAAAAAACTCAGTATGGAAATCTTCCTCAGCAAAATTCAATCCAATCTTCCTCACTCTGGTATACTCATTTTGATGGGATCTATCTGATTGTCCTTAGTATGATTCTCCTTCTTCACTTTCTTATTCAATTAAGTAGGAACTCAATCAATAGCTCATAATTCCTCCTTATGATGGAACTTGGTCTGATAAACCTTGTTCTAATGGATGTTACTAAAATGGTCTTACTTCTATAGACTTACTCTGATGAAGCGTCATCCTCAAACTTTCTTTAATGATCATATTGAACTCCACACTGATGGACTCGTTCCGATAGAACTTCCTCAACTTCAACCTGAAAAAAACTTTGGTTGGAAACTCAATAACTATTCCAAAATTGTTATATCTCTAACATACATGAACAACTCGATGTTTTTTTCACACATTACAAATGAATTGTCCTCTCCTTTTATAGGAAACCCAAATATGGTTTGGGTGGGGTTCTAAAAAACTTCCCGCTCAACCAGATTTCCCGAATCATCGATTTCCCTTGAATCTCAAATATATCTTTGAATTATTCAATGCTTCATAACACTTTTGAGAGATTCTCAAAACTTCATGCTTCTTCAAGTTTTACAACCATTTCTCCAGTTTGGTTCTTAATTATGGGTTTCCATTCTGATTCTTCATTGTGATAAAAAAAACATGCAATACTAAACACAAACCTTTATCATGACCTCATGTAAACACTAAAAGTCTTCCCATACAGATGCTCTGTATCAACTCTTAAATGTAAGACATTAAAAACCATTTTGAAATATGTTCAAAGTAATTATCCTTTTCTTCAATTCCTTAGACTGTTGATCATGTGTCTGTTGAATTTATTGGTGTCATTTTGTGCCTCATGGATCGGTCTTATATTCAATTCGATGAATCAGTGTCATCCCCAATCCAATGAGTCTTCACTTCTTATTTAGAAATAATCAATAATTTTTTTTTACCTTGACCCAATTTTAAGGGAACAAAGTATGAATTGTTGTTGTTTTAACCCAATTGAAATACACTTCAAACTTTCCCATACATTCTTTCTTCAATAAAACTTTGTATCTAATGTCTTAAAGATACCAACAATTCATAAAAAAAAATTGGTGTCTGAATCCATTATGATAGATCAGTGACATACAGCATCTGGTGGACCGGTGTTAGTAGTGACTTCTTTTCTTAGTACGATCAATCTTATAGCCTTTTGATATTGTCACATCATTGATTCTCATATAGATGATCTCCATCTTTCTATGTTCGGTGTTCCTCACACCGATGAGTAGCAGCCATAATACTTCACATCCTATTCTCCCCTTTTCCACAAACTCCAACAACCTATTTATTTCCAACCAATCCTTAATAATATTGGCAACACCAGCTCTCCCCCTTTCCCTTATAAGGCTAGCATCACATGTTTTCTAGATAACTTATGATATATGAAATATGAAATACCAAATCATTTTCAGATTCATCATCAGAGCCAATCATACTCTAGAACACTTTCTCATTATGATCACCACTTTCATTCTAGACTCAATATGATTTCTATAATCTTATGACTTTCTATAAAAATCCAAATCTGAAGGATTGTATTGAATCCTATTGATAGTTTGGACCTTATTTTCATACTAATGGTTCTGGATCCGATTGAGAACATCAATCCATATTTACATTACCTTCTTAAATATTATTTCTTTCTTCAATATAATCAACATATTGATCTATTGACAAACACTACAACCAAAAATAAAATAGTTTCCATCAAAATTCATCACATGTAAACCAGCTATAGTGGAACATAGTTGTTCCAGACTACACACCATGTGGTCTATGTGTTTTCATGGTGGAAAACATATGGTGAATATCCATCATGTAATTAATACACCATGTGAATTTAATACACAATGTGTATAGGATGGAATCCATGTAACTTGAAGTACATGCATTGTATCCTTCCTACATGTTGTGTACCTCATAAATATCTATGGTAAGTACTTAGAGAGTCTCTAGGTGTGTACTGGGGACATCCTGTGAAGCAAAGTATATGTTTTGTGGCTAGACTGCACACACCATTTACTTTACCTGTTTATAAAAAAATATTAAATTTAATTAATTAATTTATTAAAACTCGTTGACCTAAGTTTTGTGAATAATTTAATTGATAGTGAACACCATTCATTAGTTTTTATATTATATTAAATGCTTAATTAATTCCATATAATATTCAAAACTACATTTCATGTATGTTCATTTCATACTAAAGACTCGGTGTTCCTTAAAATGTAAAGGCAACATAATTTTCATGTGTTTCATATGTCATTAATTTGATAGTAAAAACTATGAAATTATGAAACATTCCATGTATGCAATATGTCATGTGATTTCATTGTATACAACAAGTACATTACTAAGTAGTTCATACTAGTACTCATTGAGTTTCTTCCAAGTAAAAGGATGTGTACTATTTCTATTAAATTTTAAATAAAATAAAATATTTTATTTTATTTAAAAACACTATAGATGGGAATCTCTAAGATGATTGTATAGAATATGATAAAATGTATTAATTTATTAATAAGATAATTAATAATGTTAATTCATGTGTGTTTTATCTTATCGAAGAAGGAATTGAAATGAATTATAGCTGGTTGTTTTGAATGCATAGTTGTTGTATGTGTATGACCAATCATGGGATTTGACCAAACCTATTTAAGTGTTGGTTTTATTTTATTTTATTTCATTTCATGGGTTTTCAATTATTTATTATTAAATAAAATATGATGGTTTGTTTTTCATCCCTCCCTCCTTTATTATGTAGGATCTACATGTCCAAGGTTGTTTTATGTAATTCCCCTTAACCAATACTTGGTTCCCCTCGCATGTGTGTGAGATATAAAATATATGTAATAAAATAAGTATTTAATGGTGCATGGAGTTGGTTCTAGGTGGATTTGAGGTTGAGGTGGTTCAAGATAGAACCGAGGTGAAACCAACTTAGACAATACATAAGTGGATAGGCGGAATTTTGTAACTCATACTAAGACCAACATAAGGAGTTTTTTCCTAGGGTTATGGTTTTATTTATTATCCACTCAATTAATCAACCTTTAAATAAATCTCGTGATTTTTTTATTTATTAATTTATTTTATTTCTATCATATTCATGATTTATTTTATGGATACAAGAGAAAAATTACATAAATAAATTGACTAATGTGAAAAGATGAAATTAAAATAAATGGATTATATATAAATGTTTTACTATAACATGGTTAATCCATAAATTAAAATCCACTTAATATTAAAAATACATGTAAAGTATAAAACAATAAAATTTTGTGGATAATAAATAAAATCCTTCAACTTAATATTAAGTTAAATTTAGCATTGTATTATTTGATTATGAATGAAACCATGGAACTAAGTATTGGTTCACCCCTTATTGGGACACTTACTTTTATAAAGGAGTTATTATGAAATTTTTGGGTTGAATTAACCATTTTACATCAAGGGGAGTAATCCTTGATAGACCTTATGTTACTTGGTACAAATTTTTAAGGAAACCCAAGTGAGGGTTTATAGATTGGGGAGTCCACTCAATGGATCAAGGTGCTATAAGCCTATAGTTGGAAAAGACTTTATTACCAAAATACTTTTATTAATTTACCAATTCCTTTATTGGGTTATGAGAATTGGTATATGGATCATTTCCACTAGAATTTCCTTGAAACTATACATTCTGAGTTTAATGGTGAGGGATGTTGATACTTGATAAAATAGTGGGTGAAATATAATTAAATTAATTTTCTCTCACTTTTGGTAATCAGATAAAGCACTAATAATATTCTCTAAATTTTTATATAATCAAATGAAAAGTTCAAAATCCAAAAAACTATCCCTATGAACTATCATAAATAAATACAATGTCCTTACCATCACAAACATCCAAGAATGGCACAAGAACTTTATTATCATACTACGCTAGGAATAGAAGTTATAAATGTTGGTTTTTATAGTTCCTGATCTTCCCACTATGGATTCAAGTGGAAAATAGTTACTTGTCTATGAGAAACACTTGGATGATGCTATAGATTTTTACTCTATAATATTATCTTCCATTTCTAGTCTACTACAAAAAACTCA
This sequence comes from Viscum album, assembly GCA_963277665.1. Taxonomy (NCBI): domain Eukaryota; kingdom Viridiplantae; phylum Streptophyta; class Magnoliopsida; order Santalales; family Viscaceae; genus Viscum; species Viscum album. The sequence goes on from OY728132.1 coordinate 326,578,558, forward strand.
TAACACTGTGGATACATATGAAATTCTCAATCATCTATGTGATCATTATAAGGATAGAGTAAGATAAGAATGGTTTGAGATCTCTAAGGCACTATTCTTGTGAAATATTGGATAAGAGACACTAGTGGGATCTCATATAGTAAAAATTATTGGCTACATAGAGCATCTATAAATTCTAATGTTTAAACTACCTAATGAATTTTGCACTAATATCATTCTCAACTCACTTAATTAGAGCTTATATAACTTTATTATGAATTTCAATATGAATAATATAGATAAATCACTCCCAGATCTCCTCACCTTAATTTACTAGAATTATAAGGAACTGAAGCTTTAAAATTATTTTGTCCTTATGGTGAATAATAGGAAAGTTAAGTAAAAGAGAACCAAGACTAATTAAAATTCTAAGGATTCAATGTACCGCCCTTACAAGAAGAGGAAGATAAAAAGGGATATGAGATACTATGATGTTTTATATTTCTGATGTGTTAAGGGATACTAGAAGAAAAACTGCATAGTGGGAAGGAAGCAATGTAATTCTTCAAGTATTTTCATTATGAAGTGTAACCTTTCAATTTCTATGAATTGGGTTATGGATACCACATGCGGTTCTCAAATTTTTATAAAAATTAAGGATACAATTAGATTTTGAATTATTTTATGGGGTGAGGTGTATTTTTGGTCTACAAATAGAGTTAAGTTTGTAGCACTAGAAATTGGTAACTACCACCACACATTGCTGATGAGAATGATCTTGGTTATTTATAATTGTTACTATGTTACAGGAACTACCAAAAACATTATTTTTATAGCTAAATTATATATGGAAGGATTTATTTTCAATTTCATTAATGAAATTTTCTTATTTTATGAAGAAATCCTATGTTATGGTAAGGAAATTTTACATAATGTTCTTTATTCATTAGATTATGACAATTAAGTGATGGAAATGTATAAATAATCTGATTCACATGAGTCATACCACACCCAACTATGGAAACACCTCTTATTACAAGTAAATAGGAAATTATTGACTAAGTTACATCAATATGGTTATTTAGATTCATTCAAACCTAAACCATTGGGAATTTTTCAAGTGTGTTTACAAGTTAAAATGACTCAAGGTTTATTTAATGAAAAAGTTGAATGGGCTATAGATCCTCTAGGGTTGGTTCACATTGATGTGTGTGGACCATTATCAATTGAATAAAGGGGTTGGTAATCATACTTTATGCCTTTTACTAATAATTTTAGTAGGTATTAATGTATCCACTTAATGAGGTACAATTCATAGTCCTTTGAGAAACTCAAAGAATTCAAAAATGAGGTTGAGAACCATATTAGTGAGAAGATAAAGAAACTCCACTCAAACTATAATGGAGAATATCTTAATCAAGACTTCATTGGATATTTATAGGAGGATGGGATTTTTTCCTAACTCAATCCTCCTTATACATCCTAGTGGAATGGTGTAAGTGAAAAGAGGAACTATGCATTTTTGGACATGGTGAGGTAAATGATGAGTAATGAAAATCTTCCACTATCATTTTGGGGATATGAATAAAAATAGTAGCATTCATACTAAACTAAGTACCAAATAAAGAAGCAGAGGGTATACCATACCAATTATGGAGTAGAAATAAACTTGTTTTTTAGAACTTATATGTGTGGGGGTGAAAATCATTTTTAAGGCATCTTCAAGAAATAAACTTTCACCTTGAGGAACAAAGTGTATCTTCATATGATATCCTAAGGAAATAATGGGATATTACTTATACGAGTTCTCAGATAAAAAGGTAATAGTGGAAATTCATTCCATGTTTCTTGAGAGGGAGAACATCTCTAAAAGAGATAGTGGGAGTGAGATAGACTTCAATGAAGTCCAAACTCAGGATACCTATGAGTTGTTATAAGAAAAAGTTACACAAATCCCCATGGAAGAACCTATTTCAAAGACACAAATACTATATAGAAGTACAATTGAGGTTAGAGAGCCTAAAATATATGGTTTTATATTCACTGAGGATAGTGACTCATTATTATAAAATAATAATTATCCTCTAACCTATAAGGAATAAATAAGTGGCACATATGATACTAAATAGAAATAATTAATGAATTTGAAAATAGATTCCATATACTAAAATAAAGTATAGATTTTGGTGGATCCTCCAGTTGATGTAAACCCCATTGATTCCAAATGGGTATTCAAGAGGAAACTATACATGGATGGTCAATTCAATACCTATAAAGTATGAATAGTTACAAAAGGGTATAGACAGTGTTAAAGCATAAACTAAAATGAAACCTTTTCACCAGTACTCATGCTCAAACCCATTAGAATTATACATTCCATAACATCATATTGTGACCATGGTATTTAGAATATGGATTTCGAAATAGCCTTCTTTAATAGGAACCTTCAGGATGATGCCTATATGACACAATTAGAAGGGTTTAGGACTCTAGGTAATGATAATAAAGTATGCAAGTTACATAGATCCATATATTGATTAAATAAAGCATCTAACTCATGTAAAATTCATTTATATTAATCAATAATGTAATTTGGTTACATAAGAAATGAATGTGAGCCTTGTGTCTATAAACAACTTGGTGGGAGTGTATTCATTTCCTAATAGTATATATTGATGAAATTTTACTTTTTAGAAATGATATATCAGTCTCATGAACTGTTAATACATGCTTATATATGAATGAATTAGGTAAAGTGGCATATGTTTTTGGGATCAAGATCCATCATGATAAATCCAAGAGACTGCTCCATCTAAGTCGGGGTAAATATATTGAAAAGATACTAAGGATATTCAACATGGGACTATCTATGGGGATCATTTCCTATTTCACATGGTATTCATGTTTCTAATAAAATGTTTCCTCAAACAACTTATGAGATAAATAGAATGGAAAGGATTCCATATGCATTATAAATTTGGTCAGTCATGTATGTCATGTTGTATACACAGCTAGATGTTTTTTTCCCTTAAGTGAAATAGGAATATATTAGACATATCCAGAAAACTTCCATTGGATAGATATCAAAACTATCCTTAAATATATTAAGTGAATTAAGGATATGCTCTTGGTGTATAGAGTAGATGAAGATCTAGTCATCATAGGATATTAAGATATTAGTTTTTTAACAGATCGATTTGTTTTGAATTTGTAGTCGGGATACATCTTCACCATAAATGGAGGATCCATGAGATAGAGGAGCTCAAATAAATTAGTGGTTTCTAATTATATAGTGGATTTAGAGTATATTATATCTTCTAATATAGTTAAAGAAGCATTATAGATACAAATTTCATCTAAGAATTGGATGTAGTACCTAGCATTAAATAACCAATCACAGTTTACTGTGATAATACTATAGTGGTAGATCTCCCTAAAGAACCAAGGTCACATTAGTATATGGAAAACAAAATCTGAAAGTATCATCTCTTAAAAGATTTTTCTCAAAGAGGTGAATTTTCATTGAGCATCATTTCTATTAAATTCAATGTTTTTAATCTATTAACAAGACTCACACCTCAGTAGAAACATGATCTTCATGTGAAAGCTAGTGGACTAAAATTTGATAGCATTTGGTTCTAGGCCAAGTGGGAGTTTGTTGGAGTTGGTGTCCTAGAACCAACTAGTTTGTACTTTATATTACTAAATATATTCAAATAATTAAATTTTAAATACATATTATCACATATTGATCATTATTTTAGATGAATTTAATGTGATATTTTCCCAGGGTATCTGTCATATCAAAATATATCATAGTAGTTCCCCTCTATGATGAGAACCATGAGATGCTATGATTATATCTCTTAAATTTGTTTCCTACGATAATAATGATGAAATATTATATGGAATATAATTTTTAAACTTCCATGTGTGAGTTTTCATAAGAGGATGAGTCTTCATCTCGTGATGTTTGCAATTGGTGATCTCTAAGATAGGATATTATGAGGACATATCCACAAATAAGAATTATGAATGTTTGTGTGTCATCAAATATTCCTATCTATGAAAGTTTTTAATGGTCCTTCGAATTTAATATTATTATTAATATATTTCATGAATTTAAAACTTATTTGTATTAAACAAACCCATGATGCATAATGTTCACACTATATAAGACATGTTGGGTATGTCATGATCGATATGTTATTAATGAGTAAGTTGAGGAAGGATTTTTCCCTTTCATTTTTGAAAGTTAATATATCAACACTTTGATTGGAATGGAACCATAGAAATAAATTCTACGGTCATGGTGATATATACATGTATATTAAGGATAATCCAAGAAACATATATCAAGCATTAAGGTTTAAGACACAAGTATGCAACCTACTTGATGAGATATCAAGAAAAAGGGATTACACTACACAGTCTATACTTATATGTGGCAATTGACATTGAGACATTAACATCTTCCTCTTAGATTCAGTAACCCATTTCTAGATAGTAATCTTTTAATTTAGGAAAAATAGCCTAATTAAAATGATGAAGAATCCAAGAGGATCACACACTAATTGTTTCTGTTAATTTCAATTAAATTATATTTGATTATAGGAATAAATATTATTCTCATGTCCAATGATTAATTTTATTTAGGATTTATTGATCGCATAAATTAAATAAATATTTATTCACAAGGTAATTATTTAATTGCATTGATATATAATATTTATTTTTTTATTTATTAAATGAAATAATGAATATTTAATTCAATATTTATTCGAGTATTCAATAAATTCTTAGGAAAATGAGTGGAACAGGATGTTGTCTTATGATAAATATTAATTTTCAAATGGTTAGATAATATTCATCATCGCAGCAAGAAGCGTATGTAATGATAAATAATTAAAAAATTATTATTACGTGGAATGAGGTAATTTAAGGGTTTAATATATTATTAAGGTCCGATGTTCAATTAAAAAATATTTAACTCTAACCCATAACTATATAAATAGACTACTCTGTCTATTACACCAGAGTTGATCAAATTTGAGAATGGTTGTGACCAATGGAATCTAGATCTCTCTCTCTCTCTCTCTCATGACTAAAGAACACTCTATAGATTCTTCTCTCAAGACTGTGAGATTCTCCTCCCTCCATATTCTCAAAAATGAGAGTGTAAGGATGATTCTTCAAGCTTGAAGGAATTTTCAAAAAAAATTAAATTCAAACACCATAAGATGATTAATAGATAGTGATTTCACCCTAAAATCAATCAGCGTTTTTTGAAGATCAAATGAGGATGTGTGAATCAATGCTAGAATAATTCTACACTTAGATCCTATAATTTCATTGAAGGAAGATCGAAAGGTTTTAGATTATCAACATCTTCATTTAAGAAATATGTCAAGACCTAGGTATTAATTATTCCTATCCATTTAAATTAATTATAAATTTAAAATTAAATATCTTATGGGTTCTTTCATGTCTATCAAGTTTTATTAGAAATTTTTTTTGTTCATCGCTCCCATGTCATGTACATCACAGAATGTCTGTTGAATTTGATAGTTGATGAGTTAGGGCTGACCATAATAAGTAATTCTACTATACCTAAAACCTTCGATCCTTGCATGATTTTATCTATATTATAGACTTTTAGTGATGATTTTTGAATTTTTTTAATACACATTAACAAGACACATATCATTATTATTATTTTATAATACCCAAGTATTATAAATATGTTCTTAATTTATGAAAAATCATCAGATATAATCTATAAAAGGAGAATATGTTCTCTTCATTTATAAATGTTTCATGAACGTATTCATTTAATTCTATTTAAGATCATTAGTTTCATGTAAATATTGTAAAAATATTTCTTCTTCCCATAGCTCATTCATCACTATTTATGAAGGTGTTAACACTCATTACAGTGTATAAGAGTCCTCCAATATATATTGGGATCCAGTGGCTGATGTTCCCCCATAATAGGCAGTATCCTTATATCAAATTCTCCTTGTGATCCTCTGTAATCATTCTCCACACACCAAGGAAGGAGGAGGTTGTTTCACTACAAGTCTAAGTATGCTCTATTTTATGATACATTTAATACTTTGATTTCAAGAAGATAGATTAGCCTATTTTTTGTCTCTTTCTACTACCATTGGTCATATAATGATCATAAAAACCCATCAGGGGTATCAGATAAAGTTTCTTCGAGTAATCATTGTATTTAAATCACTAGTTTTGAAGAAAATCATAAAACATTGTGAAATATTGGCTACCTTTATATATCTCACGTAATGGAAATCATGTGTTACCTTTACACTAGGTAGTCTACATAATTTTTTTTTCGAAGTACCCTTATGTGTATTGGGTTTTGTAAAGGTCATCATTTAATTACCTATATATAGACTCCCTAAACCAGTTTATGTAAAATTAAATGTATAATATCTTTATAGAAGACTAAGTGCATAAAGTTCATGGATAACTACCTTAATGTAGAATGAACTACATAATGGTCATGAAAACTAACTTTATACAGATTTTATATCTAAAGGTCATAAGATTCTACCCCTACATAGAATGGGGGTCATGTGTAAGGGAAATTAAAAATGTTAGAAATTTTATATTTTGATATATTTTCTTATAATTTATAAAATTTCTATAAATGGTGAGTGTTAGGATTTAAAAATGTGTTTTTCAAGTATAAATAAAATATTTAAAGTTTATATTTTTATCTCATCTTTTGAAAAATAAATAAAAAATTTATTTATTTATTGAATTACTTTTATTAATTTATATAAAAAAATATTGTGAATATTTTTATGCTTTATTTGTGTGATGGATTACTTATAGGAGATAGATACTTGCATTTAATGTGAGGTATGACTCTATAAAATTTAGTTTTCATGAACCTTGACCTCAGTTTTTAATTAAAGTTATTATATTGAATTATGTTATTGGGAATATATTGTGTATATTACATTTTATAATTATAAGGAATTGGATTCTCTATTGAATAAAACATCTCTAGGGAGAGGGAATTTGGGTTATACTACCCACTGGCCTAGAGGATTCTGATTTTTTCTAAAAAGGTGATGGGTTGGATATCTATCACTCTAATCTTACTCATGTAGAGATTATAAATCTCATATAGTTCAAAACCATTAAATGAAGTATTCATGTACCTTATGCATATGATGAATCCAGATATGTATGAATATATTTTAATTCTATTTTTGAGTGAGTAACACAAAATGTGGGTTTTGAAAATGGTTACACATTAATGTGGTGTGAACACATTAATTTGGTGGATGGAATAAGGATTCCAAAAACTAAAGTGTTAGAATATAACATACACAAAAGGAATAAAACATGAGAAAATAAAAGATTTCATAAGAGGTAATAGTTATGAACATAATATGAATATGATGTATATTAATTTGGTGAGAATTTAAAATAAATATCCTCAAATAATAAGTGTGATATTCCTTTCAAACTAACACTTTTCAAGACATTGATCATCCAACCAGGTGGGTTCTTCTAAACCAGGGTGCCTATAGATTATCTTTTGTATGTAAAGAAAGTAGTAGTTGACACTAGATCATCCTTAGATAGGTTTTTTTAAGTAAGGGTCCCCTAGATTTTCCTTTGTTAACTTATTCTTGGTGTTTGATTTGGGTGACACTAAGCTAGGAAATGCTTAGGAAGGATACTAGAGGAATAAAGTTAAATATATCTATACGATGGATCTGGGTAAAGAGTTATCCACTCAAATATCTAAGAATAATAAATATTATAATTGGGATGATTGCCTAACTAAATTACTAAGTGGTGGGAGGAATTCCAAAGTAGTTTCATTTCTTAGTGAAATATAGATCTCAGCTATGTAAGTGGATTCATCAATTTTAGTGGGGGAACTTTCATTAAAAGTCCTTGATAAAAAGATATAAAGCATGATACTTTCCCATTGATATTTCCCTATTGTAGATTATGGAATTATTTATGAAAATTATATTGAGATCATTAATAGGTATGACCTATAAAATAGTTAAAAATTGGTATCTAGGGTTTTAAAGTGTTCTCAATGAGAAACATTCAGATCCCCTAAACATGAATGTTATAGAATAAAATTTCACTAACTCTAACTCATGGGTATTAGATACCAGGTGTAAATCCCACATTCATGTGGAAAACATAGACTTAATGATATAATGGAATTGATGAAGGGTAAAGTATATCTTCATGTTGGTAATATAGAAAGATTTTTTACTTTAGATGTTAGCACATATGATCTAAATCTACCAAGTAGATTAGTCCTAGAATTAGAGAATATTTATTATGTTTCCTCCATAAATAGAAATTTTATTTTTGTAACTTTTTTAGACCAGATGATATTTTAATTCACTATTAAGAACAAGATTTATTATATATATATATAAATAAATATTTATATTAAAATGGAAATATAATAAATATATTATCTATGTTAGATATAGATAATCTAATTTATAACATTCAGAATAAGAAGGATAGAGTTGATTCTAATCCCACCTACCTTTCTTATTATCACCATGGACATATAAATGAGAAACATGTTCAAAGAATCCATAGATATGGACTATTGGACACATTTAATTATGAATCATTTGATACATTTGAATCTTTTTTATTGGTAAAAATTAAAAAAATATTGGGAGAAAACGTAAAAGGGATAGTGGACTCTTGGATCCTATACATAGTGATGTATATGGATCAATGATTACTCAAGAAAGTGGTGGTTTTCTGTACTTTATTACCTTTATTGGTGATTTTAATCAGTATGGTTATGTGTTTATAATGAAACAAAAATATTAAACCTTTTAAAAGTTAAAATAATTTAAGAATGAACTACAAAGTCAACAAGGAAAAAGTAATATGATTCTATGATCAGATCGGGGTGGTGAATACTTTAGCTATGAATTTATAGATCACCTGAGAGATTATGGAATTATTTCATAAATTTCACCTCCCAGTACACCATAATGGAAGAGTGTATCTAAAATGGGGAATCATACCTTTTTAGACAAGGTTTGATCGATGATGAGTCTATGTGACCTTCCTATTTCATTCTGGGAGTATGATTTAGAGACTCTTTCATTCGTAATAAACTATGTTTCATATAAGGAAGTAATAAAGACAAAATATGAGATATTTTATGGGAAACATCATGTTATATATTTTATGAGGATTTGGGTTTTTGAATAATACATACACTATTTTTCTTCTAATAAACTTTACCCCACATTTTAAAAATGTTTAGTTGTTGGTTATCCTTAGGAAACTAAGGGATATTATTTTTGTAACCCTACTAAGAAAAGTGATTGTAGACTAATTTCCTACATTCCATGAAAAATAATTTATAAATAAAGGAATCAATGATAGGAATGTTGAACTTGTATAAGTTCAATACCAACAAATAAGAAGTTTTTCTAAGATGAATGTTGGGCTAGTTTCATAATGAATTATGGAAGAATAATATACTCAAGTAATATAAGAATTTCAATGGGAGGGTATGATTCATTAGGAACCTAACAGATATAGATTTCTTGTGAAAAATGAGGATTATGTAACATTCATAGGTGATTAAAAAACTCCTTAAAATTAATCTATTTAGATATATAATTTTAAGAAATGATTAAAATCCATGGAATCTTAAATAGACTCCATATACAATAACTAAGTATAGAACTTGGTGGATGTATAAGAATGGGTAATACCCATAGGGTGAAAGTGGGTTTTATATAAGAAAACTTACATAGATGATTGATTGTCTACCTATAAAGAATTATTGGTGGCTAAAGGTTATAAAAATTATGGGTAGTGATGATATGTTATCTTTAATAGATTCTTGTACTTGTTAAAAAGGGTTTTATATGAGATATGATGACTAGATTTATGAGTTAATAAGTAGATTCTTATTACTTGGATGGACTTGCTAAAGTATATCTCATGGAATGTTATGCATTCATCAATATTCTTAGGGGTGTGTGATTATTACTAATCTTGCTTACCTAAGGTTGTTGAGATAACTATCATGATAAACTTCATAATTTGATACCATATTTACACATAAAAAATATGAACTTAGATAATATGGGATTGGTTGGGTATGTTGTCGATCGTGTCATCAGTTTGAGTGCAATCAAGATAAGATTTGACCACTAGTATGATGAGGTGAGAAATTTGTCCCTTGATTTAATTAAACTAAAGAAATTCATGACTATTCTTAGTTAAGTCACATATGTCATATCCAACTTTTGGGATGAGGTATATGTGATTTACTCATTCATTATATTAATAACATGTGATGCATTAATCAACTTGGTCATTCTTTTCTAGAGAATTAATAAAAATTATATAGACTATACTAGATTATCATGTTCGGTGTCTAGTGATCACTTGATGTCATATAAAAGAGATTATATAGAAATACATATGATATATATGACATACATAGTGATTGCCATGTTCATATGAGTATGTTTGATGTAGATCACACTAGACCTCTTACTATAATGAGTAGCATTGGTGCTTTGATAGAGGCCTATCTTTTCCAACATCTTTGAAATATGGATTTTATATTTGTTTTCAATACTACTAAGGCCCGTAGGGTCACATAATTAGGCCCTTGGAAAAGGATAAACTTTTGGATAAACTTTTTATTAAAAATGATGAGATATTGATGAAACTGAATCCCAATAAGTTTGGATAGATTCATAGAGTTATGAAGTTTGACACTATGATATTTTTGTGAAAGTGGGAGATTGATAGATGTGTACTACATTGTAAATACATATGATTCATGTACTTAAAACATGTGTAGTGTATGTATATACAGTATGTGATACTATATATATTAAGATAACATGTAAATAATTCATATGATATATGAATATTACATTAATATGATACATTCAATACATGTATACAATATACATGCACATGATGCTTGTACAACAAAAATATATGCATAAAACACAGTGTGATGAAAAATGTGCATCACATTTATCCTCATGTAATTTCATCCCAATTTAAGGTTTTTCATGATGATTATTGAATGTTTTAATACACATTAATGAGGTACATATCATGGGTGTTATTTGATAATACCTGAGTGTTATAGATGCATTCTTCATTTATAAATAAGTGTCAGATATCACCATTGGTGAAGGTGCTATCACTCCTTCAAATATACGAGAGTCTTATTATAGAGATATGGATCTATAAATTTGTATTCGCTCCTTAGAGTTAATAGACCTAGATCAATTTATACTCATGATCTTCCTCAAGAATTATCCACAAACCAAGGAAGATAGAGGATTCTACACTGCAAGTTCATGTATGCTCTATTTTATGATACATTTAATACTTTTATTTCTTGCAGATAAGTCATTTTGTTTTGGGGTTTATTTCCATTGAAAAGGATCATATAATAATCATAAAAATGCATTATAGTATATACATTTAGAGGTAGGAACCCGATGGTTTCTACTAATGAACTCAGTCAAGCTCACTTTTAGAAAATATTTTACACGGATAGTGTGGTATGCTTATTTTATGGTTTTTAATCTCATTTTACTAATTCATCTTCTAATAGAAATTATTTGTATATTTTTTATTTTTATTCCAATACTTATAGGCTTAGAGATGTCCCAAGAAACCCTTTAGTACTATTATAGTGATTTTCGATGAAGAATCGATAGGATAAAAAATTAAGAAAATAAAAAATAGCATCTTTTCAAAACTCTGAATAATTTTATAAAGCTATGTTTATAACATCATTATATTATCAAAATATTTATTTATAAACCTAATTAACACTAGAATAACAGTAATTAGACTCAAACCTAAGGGAATGATTTTATGTGAGTCCCAAAATAAAACAACTAAAAAAAAGCAACAAAAAAATATATAACAAGTGAGTAATGAAGTTTTGTAGTGTAATGTGTGGTTATATATGGGATAAAAACGAAATTTAGTAAATATAAAATGTGATTTATTGATAATCAAAGTGCAAAAATCATAAAAATAGAAGAAATCACAAACATAGTTGGTGGATAGAGAATAATTGAAAAATATTCTATGGGAATTTTGATTTTTTGATCTTGAATTGATATTCCTTCATTATTGTGAAATGAGATTAAACTAGAACAAAATTCAATAAAAGGATTCCAATCCAGTTTTTCGAGGGTTTGGATTGTATATGGTTATGTTCTATAGTTTTTTAATTGTAGAATTAAACTCATCCATAAGAAATAGTGAAAATTTATTCACCAAATCAAATTGTTATTCAAATTTGATGGTTACACTTTAATGATCTAAGAATGTCTTATTAGATGATTTCAGAATGGAAATATTCTTAGCAGTTTAGTTTTTTAAACATTATTAACTATCCTTAAACCTTTGAAAATTGGTAAAAAATATTCTATAGAGGAAAATAAATAAGAGAAAAAACCTAGTTCAAAAATAAATTAAAAGAAAAAAATAAGATAAATATCATTCCCATACACATTTTTAATCATCAACTATTTTCAATTAAATACAAATCAATAATAATTTCATATTTAAATTTGTATAAATAAAGGGATAAATAGTAAACGTATAAACAACTTATCTATTGATATAGATTCCTATTTTGTGACTGTATCCTCCTATCTAACCCAAATTATGATCCTCTCTCATCTTTTGTCATCTTCCCAGGACTTCATGTCACCATATTCCAGAGATCAAATTTTTTCATCCCTTCAAATTAATTCATAACATGAATTAGAAGGGCTTATCATCTCTTTCCTCACTATCATGAATTGGAAACTCAAATCCCCACATTCCACTTAAAAATTCTCACTATTCATTATCTTCTCAAAGTGATTTTAATATAATCCTTATAAAAAAATGTTCCCCCCCCCCACATGAACTGGCTTCAACTCCATGTAATACACATCTAAATGTATTTCCTGGTCCAGTTCATCCTTTAGTGGCTTTTCTTTAAAATCTCTAGTAACTTAAAAGGAACTTATATTGTTGCCTAAATCCCCTTTTATTTGATTTAAAGTTATGAGAATTAGGGTTTAGTGTGTATTTTTAATTGGGTTATAAAAATTTATAGCACAGACGATTCTTCATATTTGGAAAAGTCCAAAAAAATTACATAAAAAGTTACCCTTATACACTGGGTAGTGACCCTTATGAATAAAATGGGGTCTTAGTCAAATTCTCTATTTTTAATGTGGAAAATAATCTTACATGACTCCCCTTTACTCTTATGCACCACCAATTGTCTCTTACGAAATGGGAACTCCTTGGAAAAATGACTCCTACACATTTGAAAATAAATCTTACATGATTAGAGACTTTATTAATTATTTATGTTTGAGTGGAATGACTCTTATAAAATTGAGATGACCCATATGAAATTAATTTTCTTATAGAGTTTACTCTTATGATTTGTCCTTTACTATTATAAAATGGGTGCTCCTTGATAAATGAATCTTACGCACTCAACATGACTCTAATGAAATTTGGACATAGCCAAATTTGGTTGTTTTGATTCAAAAAATGACCCTTATTCATTTCTCTTTCACTACTAAAAAATCTTCCCTTTTTCGAATTCTACTTCAACTGAAGATGGATATGAATCTTATGAAATTAGGATAACCTTTATGAAATTATTCCTTTTTCGAATATTCCTCTATCTATTAATAATGAAACTTATGAAATTATCAACTCCCAAAAACACAGTACAAACACTTAACCAAATTATATATTCTTTAAAAAAACAACACAAAATAATATTAAAATTTATTTCAAAAAATTATATTTAAAATAAAAACATTGAAAATTGAAAATATTATCTTTAAAATACAAAACCATAAAATAATTTTCTAAAATCAAATTTCAAATAAAATTCCATGAAAAAATATTTAAACTATTATTTCATAAAACATAAGGAAATTAAATTAAATAAATTTTTATTAATTAAGAATCAAAAACACACATTTTCACAAAAATATTGAAAGAATAACCTTTTAAAAATAAAGTGTATAAGAATCACTTATTTACTTGTATAATCACACTTTGATACCAAAATCACTAGAATATCATAAAATGGATGTTGAAAACACGTATTAAAAAAATACACCTCAAAATCCCTCACAATTAAACCATTTTTTATCATCAATCAATTCATTAAACATATTCAATACATGAAAATTAATATAAAAAATGAAGGATTATAATGCGCACAATGAATTGATTTTCAAAAGTTATTTCCCCTGGGAATTTTTCTAGAAAATATGGGTTATTTATCCCTTAAAAAGAAAAGATTTGTTAAAAAATTAGTTTCTAGTTTTTAAAAAGATGATAAAATTTGAAAATTCTGAATGGGATTTAACCAAACTCATTTTCTATTCAAATAATCTTCCAAAATTCCTTTTTTATCCATGGTGAACACACACACATCAATTAGAAACTCAAAATAATTAGACATAAATGGATGTGTGAGTACATAGAAACAATAATTAATATATCACCACAATTAGATTCATACAATAGCTTAAACACACACAACTCAACCAAGATTAGGAGTACATTATCATTCCATTTGAATGTAAAATCCAATCAAAAGATTCAAATTCAATTAAAAAATTAAAACATATTCCCATAATTTCTCCATAAAAAAGTTCTTTAAATAGAGAAATGAAAGGATGTTTACAAATTGAATCCATAGAGAAATAAAAATGATCAACCATCTCAAAGTATAATTTTTTCCAATTTTAAGAAGAATTTTCAACCAGTAAATATTAAAATTTCTTCCCAAAAAACTATAGATTTTGAAAATTTTAAGGTAATTTTATGTGTACCCAAGGAAATATAGTTTGACACAGAAAAACCTCTCTCCCATACATAAAACCTAAAATTATCCTCAATGTTTATTTATAAGGTGGGATAACATTTAAAATAGTTTAATTAAAAATGGTTTTTCATGCATTTACAAAAAATAAATCTTTAAGGGATATATTTAAGCTCAAAATAATATATTTTCAACAAAAAAATATCCAACATATAAATTTAGAGCATGAAAAATGTTTCCATCCAAATAAAACATATAAGTTTCATTGAACATGAATGATTTTCATAAAAGTTCATGCTTTAAGTTAAAGTTCAAAAAAAATCAATAATGCATAGAAACTATTAATAAATAAAATTATTTAGCATACAAAAACATCATAACTATATCAGTAAATATTAGAATTTTTCTCATGATTTTAGTATGAAAAAAATACTATAAAATCAACTTTCAACCATTTTATCCACTTAAAAACAAGAAACATTTTTTTTTTGATAAAGGATAAAAAATAGGTGAAAATTCAAATAGAAACTCCCATAATATCTAAGTCTTGGTCTTTTGAGTTCATCAAAAAACACTTAACTTCTATTTCATTTGATAAAATACCTTTAGTTTCCAAATTCTATCTCCTAAAAGATTAAAATAGATCAATATAAGATTTCATTGATTTAAGTTCAAAACAAATGAAACCAATGAGTTAAGAGTCATAAATTGATTCAAGTATAACCAGTCATTTAGCTCCATTAATCTAGGAAAACCAATTGAGTGGATGCTCCACAAGCTATGGAATTTTTTTCTCAAGGGGAGTGTATAGATGGTTAACTTATTTTAAAACACTGGGGTTATAACATACCAACCCGAGTCAACCTGACATGTTATCCAAGTTGGCCCACCACAATATAAATATCAATAAACAAAAAAACTAGTCTCATGAAAACCCAAAAATAGATAAACCAATAGAGTGCAATATGAAAGAAGAGTATACGTCAATGAGACATAAAATTCCAAGATGAATGGATATACCTAAAAGTAAAACATAACAAGACTAAATACAAGTCTCCTTGTGACCATTTGTTACCACTAATCCATCTCACTAAAAAGGAAACAACAACCAAGATAATTCAGTGAACTACATGAAACCCTCCCATTTACATGTGTCTTGAAAACCAAATCTACAAATTCACAAAGAAAAAAAGTTGGGTGTGAGCACTAGCCCAGTAGGATTTTACCAATGAATCTATAGAAAGTCTAAAACCATACAACTGCTAGTTATATATTTAAAACAAAACAATTTTATACATTTATTTCAAGAGAGAAATAATTTTATAAAACATCATTCGGTTTTCATAAAAACATTCCATATTCATATGAATAATCAACACAACAAGTCCATATAAGATATCATGAAAGCATAATAAAAACCATCCATGGATATGTCTTAAGAAAAACAATTGAGAAACCAAACATGAAAAGTTTCATCACATATAAAACTAAGAAAAAGTTGTCTCTATACTATGATAATACGTACTTGTAAATGTTAAGGGAAACTAGATAGGAATAACAAGAATCCTACCAATATCACATCCTTTTACAGTCTATTAATATAAAAAAACTAACCCCTGGTGGTGTCATGCACACTAAGGTTGCATATGTTCATTTCCAGACGTACCCAAGGTTACCAATGTGAAATGTTTTCCAATCCCCATTTGAAAACCAAGCTCACAATTTATAAAATATTTTCAAAGTGAAGCATCCCCACTCTTTTGATTGAAACCCCACTTTTAAATTAAAACCACCTTTGAGTAAATTCACTAAACACGTAGTGTTCATAACGTTGTTTTTAAATAAAACCCCCATTAAAACTTGTATCTCTCAAAACAAATACACTTAGATATTAGATAAATCATTTTCATGAACAGAACCAAAGGAACTTATAATAACACATGGTATTTTATTAATTAGAACCTCTATATAGAGACACCTACCTCAAGAATAGTGGGAAACTAGTAGCCTTTAAAAATGAATATTACAATTAAAGAGACCGGGTCCTCACAAGCCTAGATCCATAAGAAACATCATCAATTCTTTATCAACCCACTAGATCTGAAATCTATAGCCTAATTTCCTGAAAGCCAAAAGGCTATAGATTTTTATTGATTTTAAAATAAAAAACTTTTTAATAGGGATTAGGGGGAACCTTTCATGACCCATTATTTCAAAGTAATGGGCCTAAAACATGACTCTAAGTCCCCACAAACCTGACACCACTAAAAAATACCATCTCGGTATATTTGTAACAATAAATCAGTTCCAAACTTTCCAAATTTGTACATTAAACATGGTCTTGTAGAGAACTTCACGGTACCTAGTATTGATAGAAGAATCCATACCCTCTCAATAAACCAATCTGGTATCCCAGAAAGCTGAAACCTACAACTCTAAACCCCATCTAGATCTAAAATATGGGAAAATAAAGCTCGACTGAGTTCCCTATCAAAGACACCACCGCACCACTTCAGTTTCGACACCGTCGGAGTGATACCACCCCCACATGCTTGTCCGCACACTAAGATTCCACCATAAAACCCTATCCATCCCACTTCCCATGTTTTCAAATACAAAATCCACCATGAGATTGATGTCGATGCCTCCCATGGACCACCACCTACCTTGATTATCGCCAGGTTCCAAAATCATCACTACCGAAGATCCCACTCATGCTTCGTCGATCTGAAAAAGACAGAACATATCCATCACTATAAAAGAAATTTCATAGCACCAAATAACATGGAAATATCTTGGAAAACCCCTAAAGGATCTTAAATCTCTCGACTAAATCCTCTATATACTAATTGGATTCTAATGATATAAAGGGAGAAGTGATCAAATTAATATCTCATTAGAGGAGAGAAAACTAGATAAAAAATGAGACGTACCTTGAAGAGATCCACCAATAATGAAGGTACATCACTAATTAATCAAGGTAATAATCCTATAAAGTTCTATGGGGAGTTTATTTTGAGTTTAATGATGATTTTTAGTTGATTATATATAAAAAATACCAAGGTAAAAGTGGTAAATTTAAAAAAAAATTAAAGGTTTAGATTGGGGTGCATGATTAGGCCACAAGGTTTAAAACCCATGTTTCAACCATATGTGGCCTTGGTCCTTTGAAGATTGGAAGTTCAAGGCTACCTAGGTAGAGCCACACCGTTTGGGAAAACCATTCTCAAGTTGTGAGACACCTCAGGACAAACACCCAAACAACAAAAAAATTTCTTTAGCAAGCTTCTTGGTTTGACTAACTATGCTCAACTTGTGAAAAACACCACTAGAATTTCCTAGTGTCATACCACATAGTTACCATATAGTCCACACTAACTGGGTGCCTAAACTGTGATTCAAGCTCTTTTTCACCAAGAATAAATTTTTCAACCTATGACTCCTAGAAACCTCTAGAATGAACCAAAGTAAAAAAAAACTAATCTCAAACTAAATCATAAATGTGACATGAAGGATGTCAAAATTCTCACCACTATAAAATATTTTTTTCCCCATAAAGTGCTCAAGACTCTATACTCAGAAAAAGAGAAGGTCACTAATACCTCATCAATGATTCCCACTCCCACATATCATGGATATCCCATATATACTACCACAGTACAGGAACCAAGTGAATTGTTTTACCATGTAGTACTTTACCTTGGTGATAGATAATATGAACTAGATATTAAACCATATTGGTTTTGGGATCAAGATCAGAATCTTCTCATTAAATCACATGTAAAGGGTTTGGTTGATACCTCTTTAGTTGGTAAACATGAAACATGTCATGAATCAACATCAATAATGACTGAAATTACAACTAATAACCAACATTTCCAAGTACTGAAATGATCTAAAAATGGTTAACAAAAATTGGTTCCAACTTACCTTGTTTACCCAATCATTGATATCCCAATAGATGTGAAACTTTGAGAAAGACCCAATCACTGACCTCAAAATATAGTGGGAAATGAAGGTGGTATGAAAAGGATTTTTAATGATTCCGAGTAGCCACTAACCACTTATGAATCAATTGAACTTTCTCTATAATCTATTAAACAAGGATCTATCCAACTAAGGATTTTTCACCCAACTCTACTTAGTATAAGGGAGATTTTAATAGATTCCCATAAAACACTTTGAAGGGTTCCATTTTATTTGAATCATGATAACTATTATTACAGTAAAATTCAACCATAGGCATATGCTTTTCCCACAAACCACCAAATAAATCATGCATGCTCGAAGAATATCCTCAATGATCTAAATAGCTCACTCAGTATTACTATCCATCAACATATGATATGTTGTGCTTAATTTCAATTGGTAACTCATCACCTCTTGAAAACCTTTCCAAAAAATAGATGTAAACTATATGTCCCTATCAGGAATATTTGTAGATAGAACTCTATGCAGCCTTACAACCTCTCGGATGTATGAGTACATGAGCTAATCCACCTTCATACTCTCCTTGATAGGGATGAAATGAGATGATTTTATAATTCAATAAATGATCACCCAAATCATATCCTTCCTGTTGGGATTATATGGTAAACCAATGATGAAATCCATAGAAATATCATCTCAATTTCATATCAGAATAAAAAAAAGGTTACAATAGACCAGTAGGTCTCTGGTGCTCCACCTTAATTCTCTGACAAGTAAGGCATTGTGAAACAAATCTTGTAATCACCCACATTATACCCATCCAACAATAATGATGTATCATATCAGGATATATCTTGGAATTTTTAGGGTGTATGGACCAACAAGACCTGTGTCCATTGTCCATCAATTCCTACCTCAGAGATATGGTAACAACCAACCAAACTCAGAAACACAAAGTGTTAATGGGATACCAACACCAATCACCTAAGTTTTTCCCGCCATTTAGGATTTTATAAAGCATTGTAAATTGGTATTTATTACATGTTCATGAAAAATCCAATCATTGAATGGTGATCTATCCTTCACTGAAGCTAAGAACACCAACCCACCATCCTATTCCACTACCATGATCATCTCAAAAAAATCATCAAATACCACACCTCCATTGATTCCTTCAAGGATTGAGTTGGTAATTTACTTCTCAACACATTGGAAACCACATTCCCTTTCCAAAAACAATAAGAAAAATAAAAAAAGTATGAGGATACTCAACCCAGTGTCTTTATCACAAATTCAAACCCCTCAAAGTAAAGATATACTTTAGGCTCTTATGATTAGAGTTTAACATAAATTTTTCCATGAATAGTTAGTGGCTCAAATTTTTCAGAGCATATATAATAGATTCTAATTAATTTTCATTGGTAGGGTAGTTAATATCATAAGGGAATAATTAGTGAGTACCATGGGTCACCACCTACTTTACTTGCATCAAGACACACCATAATCCCATACCTAAAGCATCATAGAAAAAATAATAACCCAAACTCAGTTACAAAAGAATCAGAACTAGAGTCAAAGTTAACAACTTCTTCAATTCTTTTAAATACCTCTGACAGCTATCATTTCACTCAAACTTAACATCCTTGAGGGTTAAATCTATTATCAGAGATATAATATTGGATAAGTATTGAACAAACCTCCTATAATAACCAGCCAATCCCAAGAATCTATGAATCTAAAACACATTTCTAGGATTGTCCCATGACATTAGTTCCCAAATGTTTTCAAGATCCTCTAAGATGCCCCCTCTCATATATAACATTCCCCAAAAACTTCACTTCTTATATTAAAAATTAATATTTTTATAGATTAATATTTAAGATATGTTCTTTTAATATTCTAAGGATGATATTTGAATGATCCATGTGCTCCTTATATGAATTCAAGTACACCAAAATATTTTCCATAAACACGGTGATGAAAGAGTCCAAGAAACAATGAAATATTTGGTTCATTAACGCCATAAATACTATAGGAGTGTTAGTGAGACCAAATAGAATAACCAAAAACTAAAAAATTTCATACCAAATCCTAAATGTTGTCTTAGGTATATTATCTTATTGGAATCTCGACCGGTGGTACCCCAATTGCAGGTCAATTTTATAAAAACAATAATCCTAGATGAGTTGATTAAAGGGATCATCAATTCCTGGTAAGGGATACTTGTTCTTAATAGTCACCTAATTAAGATTTTAATAATTAATACAAATTTTGAGGATTTTTTATACCTTCTTGTAAAAGATAATAGACGAATCCCAGGGTGACATGCTATGATGAATAAATCCCTGTGTCTCAAGGTTCATAAGCTATAATTTAATCTTCTTTAACTCAATAGGTTCCATGTGATATAATGCGTAGAAATGGGTATCATACTAAGGATCAGGTCAATAGTGAACTCAATCTCTCTCTACATAGGTAACCTAGAAAAATCATCCAAAAATACCTCAGGGTACACACTCACCACTATAAGAATTGGGTTTCTCAAGTGATAAATAATTACATCAAGGAACACCTCCAACAAATAACATGATATCATTCTAGCATAAGGAACAACAATCCCCACCCTCCTTGATAAAGAATCCCATTCACCCTTAATGAAATGGGAGACCTCATAGGGAGATAGAAACTGAACTCAAATATGATAATAGTTTATCAAGGAATTAATGTTGATCATCCAATCTATACAAATAATAATTTCAATGATATAAATATCAAGAACTATCAAATATCACACCACTTCAAAGTTAGATATTATCACCCAACAAGCAGAGAATTTAAAACCTTTTTTTACCTATTTCCCAATAGAATAGAAATGTCCAACATGAATTACATAAACTCAGAATGTAATCCCAACATGACCATAAAATTATAAAATATAAAATAATGATTTTCACCTGTATCAAACAATTATAGAACCATAGAGGAGGAAATAAAAATTGTACCTCTAATAGTAGTCATCCCTGCTTCAAATTCCTCTAGCATATACTCCACTACATAAAGATTCATGTACACAACCCCTCCCTAAGATTTCTTCACTTCCTGAGTATCCCCCTTAGCTTAAGAATGAGATTCACTACCCTTCAATGCATCAGAACAAACCAGAGAGGTTATGGTGAGTATAAATCCATCTCTATTTCCTTAGGACACATTTCTAAAAAAATGCCAAATATGACCAGATTGTCCACAATAATGACATGTCTTGTGAGATTCCATATAGTTAGGCTTGGTATGGCCAGGAATTTTACACTGATTGAAAAAACCTGCTACTATCCAAAAGAATCTTTATAATTTGACCCTAATATAAACTGGTAAACCTTATGTTTCCTTTTCTAGATAGAAGAAACACCATGGCCATCTCCAGCTACAACCAAAGCTCCAACTAATCCCATTTTCCCATTTATGTATTCCTTGAACATTGTCACTTTATTAACTACTTCAAAAAGGTCAGGAGGCATAATAGAATCAGCATTGACTAAATATTGGCCTTCATACCCATCTCAAACCTCTAAGATTTAATTTAATAATTAAAAATAATCTCAGGTTCTAAGTGAAAAAACGTGGAAAAATGGGTGCCATACTCCATAACCAAATTCACCCCTTTCTCTAAGGTTAGAAATTCAAAGTTCTTTTTTACAAGCAATGTTTTAGGATAGAACTTTTGATTTAATATCTTCTTAAAATAATTCCAAGTAAGATCATTATTCAACTTAGCTTTCATAATGTATTCTCACTATTTCATTCCAAGTCCTTTGATCATGTAAGTAGAAAAACCCACCTTAGAGTCATATGGAGTTTTCAAAAAATGGAGATCCTTTCAATATGATTAAAAAACTCTTTGAATTACTGGGGTCATTTATTATCCTATAATATGGTTGGATTCTAAAAGTAAAATTCCAATCCATTATCCACCTTTAATCCTTGGTTTCCAACACCCCCTTGACCCAGAGTCTGAATTGGGAGAATAACTGCATCCACCAAAAAAGGATCCACTAAAGGATTTTCCAGAGGAACTTGCCTCACAACTTCCTATACTAGACTCTGAAGAGATATTATATGAGGAATTTTCTAATAAAAAATAAAATAACCAATTAACTTAATAAAAATTCCCAAATCAAAATAGAAACTTCAAGAATCCAAAATTTAAACCTTTGAATATAAATAATTTAATGCAATCAAGGATTCTTTATACAGGTGAAAAAACATCAAGAAAAAATAGGTTAATTTAAATAAACCCCAAATAAATTTTAATTAAATAACCTCAAACACAAAGTCTCAATATTGTAAAAAAAATCCCTTACCACCCATGGTAACTCAAGTTCAAACCTAGAAGTGAGCTAGGCAGACACCCTCATGCACAAACTACCTGAATTATGACTGTCTGAAATAGTATCTACTAATGACCTTAAACCAAACATAGGTAGTGTTATAAAAATTATATTTGGGTAATGGATCAGATATCATTTTTTAATGAACCATATCATTTCAAATTGACACATCACCCAAGTTGGTCGGACACAAGATAAAGATCAACAGACAACCCAACAAGTCTCATGAATAACCGAAAAGAGATAAACAAAAAAATTACAGTGAGAAATAAGAGTAAACATCTATGAGACATAAAAAATCATGTCAAAATACTAAACCTAAAATTAAAACAAGATAATACTAAATCCATGCCTCCTTGTGACCATCTATCACCACCAATCCATCTCACTAAGAAGGTGATGACAAGCAAGAGAAATTGATGAACTAAATGGAACCCTTCCCTTTACTTGTGTCCTGCAAAACCACATCTACAATTTCCCAAAGTCAAAATTAGGGTTTTAGAAAAGTACCAATAGGATTTCTCCAAATAATCTATACAAATTATAAAACCATGTAACCATTAGTTCTAGTTTTAAAAACAAAACCAGTTTATAAAGACATTTTAAGAGAGAAATCATTATGTGAGACATAATTTGGTTTTCATAAAAACATTCCATATTCACGTGAAAAAGGAATATAAAAAGTATATTTAATATAGTATGAAATTATAAGAAAACCCATCCATGGATATTTCATAAGATAAAAAAGTGAGCAACCAAACAAGAAAAGTGCCATCATGTATAAAACCAAGCACTAATGGGATCTAGCCTATGGGAATGCATACTCGAATATGAAAAGGAACACTAGACAAGCATAATTTGAATCCTAATAATATTGAGTCCTTACATAGTCTATTGATATCAATAAAATAACTCTTATTGGTTTCACTCATACTAAGGTTGCATATGTCCATTTCTAGACACAACTTAGGTTCCTAATGTGCATTATTTGTGAAAAAAAACCTTTGAATACCATAATCACAATTTATAAAATATCTTCATAGTTAAGAATCACCACTCTCATGTTTGAAATCCCACTTTTAAGTTAAATTAACCTTTGAGCTATTTCACCAAAAAAATAGTGTTCATAAATCTATTTTTAAAGAAAATCCCATATAAAAACATGCATATCTTGAAAAAAAGAACACTTATATGTCAAATAAATAATTTTCATAAAGAACACAAAACAAATTTACAATAAAATAAAGTATCTCATGAATTAAAACCTTTATATAGATATTCTGACCTCTAGAATGATGGGGAACTAGTCACCCTAAAAATAGAGATTATAATTGAAGTGATAAGGTCCTAACGTTCCTAGATCCATAAGAAACACTAAAAATTCCCTATAAACCCTCTAGATCCTGCATCCGCATCCCAATTAACTACCAATGAGATGAGGGGAGAAGATATCAAGTAAGGATATAATAAGAGAAAAAAACTAGATTAAAAAAAGTTGCATACCTTGAAGAGATCCATCAGGAATGAAGGGATATCACCAAGGAAGCAAGTGAGAGAATCATATAGAGTATTAGGGGAAGCTTAGTTCAAGACTAATAGGGATTTTGAGGTTATTAGATATAAAAACGAATAATTTCAAAGAGTTAAATTCTATCTTTTTAAATGTTTAGATTGGGGAAAACAGTTAAACAGCACAGTTTAACAAATTGTACACCAACCATGTGTAGCCTCTAACCTTTGAAAATTGGAGGCACACGACTACTAGGGTAGAGCTTCATGGTTTGGAAAAACTATTCTAAATCCATGTGACACCCCCTAAACAAAAACCCATACAACCACACGGTTTCCTTGGTGATCCACATAGTATGAATAACCATGCTCAAACCATGAAAAATTCTACTAGATCATCACAATGCCATATTGCATGGTTATTTCATGGTTACCATAAGGTTACCATAACATTATAATTAATGGTGAACCTAGCATGTTTTCTCCAAAAATCAAAATTTTCAACCTCTAACTCCTATAAACCTCTATAATGACCCAAAGTAAAAAAAAATTAATCTCAAACTAAAGTGTACTTATGAACTATATGGAATCACAAGGGAGGACCAAAATTAAAGTACCCACCTTTTTAAAGCTCTAAAAAATATCCCAAATTATTTTAATGGGTGTAAAAGGTAATTTTTTCAAGGTAGTGAAGAATCAACTCAATAGTTAGGTAGACATAACAAATATATTATTTATATTTAAACATAAGAAACAAAATAAAAAAACTATAAGTACCATGGGTTTACTCCTATGAAACACTGAGTTTAAATTCTTCAGTTAGAGTCAATAAATTTTCATCATTAAAGAATAAAAATATCATCCAATCCACTTGGATGTACCTCAATATAATGTTTGATTCTATATCCATTAAATAAGTATGTAATATTTTCCTCACCAACCAACTCAAAAAATCCATTAACTAAGACCCTAAGTATGGTGAAGGGGCCTGTCCATTGAGACAAAAAAATTCCAGGAAATAGCTTCAGTCTAGAATTGAAAAGTAAAACCTTCTAACCATATTTTAAATCCTAAATTTTAATGATTTAATCATGAAAATATTTACTTATTTATTTTTAAATCTTATAATTTTCATAAGATTCTCTCCTAACCTCATCCAACTTACTCATCTCTAGAAATATCATCTCACAATTATCCTTAAAATCACAATTCATAACCTTCACAACTCAAAAATATTTATGTTTTAGTTTCATAGGAAAGTGGAATTATTTACTAAATATAATTTTATAAGGAAAATAAAAATGTGATTCATGAAATAAATTATATAATCCCATAAGGATTTATCGAGTTTCAAACACTAATCTTTCCTAGAACTTCCAACAGTCTTCTTTAGGATCTATTTCAATTATCTATTTGTTATATTATCATATCCACTAGACTATGGATGATAATTGGTTCATATTTTATGCACACATACATAATTTTCCATAAAATATTAGAATTTATATTTATTAAGGTGGTTTTTATTATCAGTGATAAAATCCATAGGAACTCTAAATATTGGGAAAATGTTCTTAATGATTATGATAACACTATTAGATTTATTTTTTGGAAATGTAACTGTCTATTCCAACTTAGAGACATAGTCAATTGATACCAAAATATACCCATTCCCATGAGAGAATTTGAATAGTCCCCTAAATTATAATCTACAGAGATAAAAAATCTCTACCACAAAAAATTACCTTTTGAGGTAGCTCTTTCATTCTTCTAACATTGCCTATCCTTTTGAATTTATCACGCCCAACTAATAAAATCCTAGAATCTTTGAAGGTATTTGTCCAAAATAATTATTCTTGTAAAATATTTTTAGTTTTTATTTCTCCCTCATGGTGAATAATAGAAACCTTATAAAATAGTAATCATCTCTTCCTTGAGAACACTCCTCTTCAAAATCCCATCAACACATCTCATAAGAATCAAGATATCATATCAAAAGTAGAAACTGAGATTAAAAAAATTTATTCATTTTGTTTTAAGTAAAACCAATAGGAATGACATATGAGACTAGAAAATTCATATAATCTACAAACAAAGAATCTTGTGCTATTCAAAATATGAGTTGTTTTTTATCTAGAAAAGATGAATTTATTTCTCTTGGATAACTATTTTGAGTGTTGTAAAAACTATATAAGAGAAAAATAACTAAATTTTTAGAACCTTGATTATCCCTTGTCTCCAAATAAAACTATTTAAGTAAGAGGATCCACCATATGAGTTTAGTATTAGCCCTCTTATTGTCCAAAAGATACTTCAGGGGTGAATGATCAATAAAAATAATAACCTTAAACCCAATAAAATATTGCCTAAGCTTCTTAAGAGAAAATACAATAACCAGTAACACTTTCTTAGTTTTGTTTTAGTTAATCTGGGAATCATCTATAAACCTAATAGCATTACACATCACATGTAATCTCTTATCTTTTCTCTTCCCCAAAATAGCTTCCCATATTGGTCACTAGAATCACTCATAATTTCAAAAGGTAAATTGTAATTGGTGGCGGTAATAGTGGGTGAAGAATTTAATTTTTCCTTAAGAATATTGAAATAATCTATGAACTTATCATCAAATATAAAGGGTCCTTAACTAGAAGATATCATAAATTACTTATAATATTTTGAAAATATTTTAGGGATCTATGGTAATAATCATTGTTCCCTATGAAACTTATAAAACCATTAACATTCTCAAGAGGTGAAAACTTATAAATAATCTTTTATTTTAATAGTGTGTACCTTTATTCTCATATTAGAATACTTGTGACTAATAATAATTCCATTGGTGACCATAAATGTGCCTTTATCCTAATTGAATACATGGTTGTTCTCTTAGCTTCTTTTTAAAACCAATCTTAAATTCTCTAAGATGCTCTCAAAAAATCTCTCAATAGTGTAGAAATCATGAACACCTATATTATCCTCTCAATAATGCCTGAAATTATGTTTATAATACATATTTGAAAATTCATTGTATCACCCCACAATCTAAATAGCACTCACCGTATTAAAATTTTCCAAATATATATGTGAATGTGGTTTTTTCTTGATCCTTAGAGTCTATGGTAATGTTGTAGTAACTAGAATAGTTATCAAGGAAATAGTATAATCCATTAATGTAAAACCTCTAATGTATTTAGTATATGAATGGTGTGGGTAAATGATATTGACAAGTGGAATAATTAACTCTAAATTTGTCCACCTTCCTAATCTGAATTTCTGAAAGATAGGGTGGATAATTCTTGTATCTAGAATCTTGGTAACATCTTCTCTAATAACATCATTCATATATGGGTTAAGTCTCATTTTTTCCTTAATTATGTTTTTATTCTCAAGTTATATAGGGATACTATGCTTGAAAATGATGGAGTAATTACCTTTATATCAGTAATGGTCTAGCCTATAGAAGTTTTGAACTCTATAAAGACTAATAAAAACCTATATTTTTGGATTTTTTCTATCTCGAATGAGATAATGATAGGAAATATGGAATTCTCACCCAAAAATGAATATTTCATGTGAGGTTGCATTGGTTTAATATCCTCTTCTGGTGTTTTTTGGATAGAGGGTAGAATTTTGGTCCAAGGTGTCTCAACATCCTTAATGTGTTTTTTAAAAGAATAGTAAAAGCTAGATAATACCTCTTCCTCACTCTTATCCATAATGGAAATATCCTCACACTCAAAATTTAGATATGTACTTAGGATGTTTACCTTAGTAAACTCTTCAAGAAATTCCAAAAATACATCATTTTAATAATATAATAGTTCTTTCTCCTCAAAAATTCAAATTTCAAGTAGGTTTCTTACAATTTGTGTATTTTATCTAGTTCTTAAATGATTATTAAAAATTATTCTTCCATTTCATAAAAATATTCCTCATATTCTAGTAGTTCAAATCTTGATTAGTTTACACAATGTCTAGGTTATTTATAATTTTTAAAGATATTAAACTCCTCACCTTTTCACCAAGTTTAAAAAACAATTTTTCTTTTAAAACATATATAAAATATCCTTTGGTGGCTAAGAAAGTCCCACCAATAATTATATGGACTTCCCTATAACACTCCATATCAATAATTAGAAAATTAGTATGTGAGAAAACATTCCCTACTCCTACCAAAACTTCATATACTCTCCCAAAGGGGTGATTACTGGAGTGGTTAGATAACTGAAAAAACTATAATGGGTTGAAAATATCATAATATCTGGTACTGTAATGGTGATAAAGGAGTCAAATTAATGTTCAGACCAACGTCACATAAATGGTTGAACTAACAACCATTTTATAAAGTATAAGGTATGAAAAATCTACCTGGGTCTTGAAGTTTAGGAGGAATTTTATTCTAAAGGATAACACTACACTCCTATATCTCGATATAAGTAGAAAAACCCTCTAAATTATTTTAGTTTGAAATATTTTTTTTAGTAATTTTAGATATGATGGGATTTAAACTAAATCTTAAATAAATCTAATGTTGACTTTAAGATTTTTGAACAACCCATGGAACTTGAGTATTTTATATCCTTGATTATTCTTATTAATACATTAAGGAAATGTGATGGGTGGGGTAAAATTTCTTAAACCATTAGTTATTTCCTCAATATATTCCTAAAATTTCTCCATCCCTTTATTTTTTTCACTTTCAAGTCTTTTCCTATTTGATTCTTATATGGGATAGTATAATTTTACTTAGTTTGAATCCTACGATCCATAATTCTAGATTTTGTGTTTTATAAATTTTTCTTTCCATAGTTTTTTAAAATTTCCTTTCGAATTTCCATAGGATAATCCCTATCTTAATATTGAAATTCCAAACCACTCCTAATGGAAACAATCATGATATTTTTCTTAGGCTTGATCTCAATGAAACTTGGAAAATTTTCTTTATCCCTAGAAGTCATGTCAGTTAATAATTGACCAATTTATAATTATAGATTGTGAATCCTATAATCTATATAATATTTGTGTGATTAAATCTCATCTTTTTATAAATCTAAATTTTATAACATTTTTTTCATCATTCCTCATATTCCCCCTTGAGAATTTGAGGACTCAATCTATTTTTATTTTTAAATTGTTGTAATGGAAGATTTTAGAAACTAGGAGTAGAAGGTTGTCTAATAATTCCTTTCTATTTTTATAATAGATTTATATGGTTCATATACCTAGGTTTATAAATATTATAAAATGGATTATTGTTTTCTTACATCCTAGTACCATATCTTGTAAAGTTAAAAAAATTATAGAAAGGGTAGGCATGTCAATGTTTGTACAACACTCTTCAGATTCCTTAAACCTCCTGTAGTGTACACATATCTATATAATAGTTTGATTTTTATTTTGACACGCAACTTTATTAACAATTTTATTTTCATTCTGGTTTACTAAATTTTGGATCTAGTCCTTAATTTCTATAAGTTTTGAGTTCATTCTAACCCTGTGTCGATGTTTTTTTCACCCATATTGACTCTTCTTCCCCTAGATGAATCATGATGATAATTAAGAGAAAGGTTGTTATAAATATACCTCAACTAATAATAATTTTTATCATTATAATTTCATCTAGATAATTGATCTTCCAGATTTGGAGATAAAGGAAAAAGTTCTTTATAGAAGGAATTTACCATGATATTAGACGGAAGTTGTGCTGTAATGGTGGGTGGCCTAGACCCAACATGATCCGTACTTTTTGACTACCATATAATATATATAGAGATTTATTAATGATGTTATTCTTAATGTAATAGTGTTGTTAATTTTTTGTACACTATTTATATAGAAATTTCCTTGTATTATTTTTCATATCAAAAGTTTATAGTGGTTCCCAGCTCGGATGAGAACTATAAGATACTATGAAAATAATCTTAAAAAAATTCTTATGGTCTAGTAAATTATACTAATGAAAAATTTATGATTCCATCTATTAGGTTATGGGGGAATATAATAATTGATACTTCTTCTCATGAATTTTTTACTTTATGATCTTGAGTAGAGGATATCATGAGAACTAACCCACTGATAAGAAAACTACATGTTTCAAGTATCATTGGTTGTTCCTATCTACATGTATGTATATTGGTCTCTTGAATTGAGATGATTATCAATGCGTATTATTTTATTATTTACTTTGATTCAAGGTGAAAATGATGACATTTATGTCATAGTAAGGTAGCCTATGTTGGATGTGTCATTGGTGGTATGGCACTGATTTAATAATCAAGATAGAATTTTTAACTTTCAAAATGAAGAGATATCTCAGCCCTATTAAACAGTGTGACATTACCTTATCAAATCTATGGACATGGTAAAAGAAGGAAATACCATCCATTATGGCCATTAAAATAATAAATAAATCATGTAATTATGGTGACATAAGCTGTGTGTCTAGAAATATGAGATATTATGAGACAAAGAGATTATATTACACAGATCATGATTACATGAGGTTTTCATTGCTATGAATAAACCTTATCTCCTTATAGGTCATGATGTGTTGCTAGATACCACACTTGGTTGGTGAGTATGATGCATTTATATCAAGATTAAATCTTATAGGGTCACATAAAAAACATATTTAGAAGCTTGCTTAATTATAATGAATTGAAGTTGAGGACATGGTGAGCCCTATAGTGGAGGTCGAGTTATGTATGAGTTTAAATGATCATAAGAAAATACATAAATTCAATATTAGTAAATTTTCTAATAATAAGTATTAAATTTATTAACATTTTGTATTTACAAATTATTAAGTGAATGCATGGAAAATATCTTATGACTAAATATTGAATATTTAAGGTTTATTTAATATTTATGGGTGCAATGAGTTGAATTATTGAATTTTATTTTATTACGTAACATATTTGTTATGTTACATGTGTGTGATGAAATATGTATTATATTTATGACATTAGTACGGAGTCATTTATGTAATTTTGGTGTTATTTAAACGGATAAATTTATTTGGGGTCTTAAGTGAAATTATAATAAGTATTAACCTACCTATATAATCCAAGTGATTCAAAAAAAATAGTTATTGTTCATTTCAAAGAATTTTATAGCTTCTCTATCCCATATCTCTATTTATATAGAGATAAAGAGAGCTTTAGGTCACACCAATCCAAGAGATCCTACCCTGATCAAAGAAATAGTGTTCCCAAGATCACATTGATGTTGAAAGTGCCTTCTATTCTTTTCACTATCACCAAAATATTGAAGATAACCATTAAAGAAAACATTTTAAATGCATGTGTATGATACAGATGGTTTCAACATTGGTTCATTTAAACAAAAATCATTGGTAATGAATGGAAAATCCATTCAATCAAAATCAAATGAGGAATGGTTTTGATATTGTTTTTTTTACTTAATTTAAACCAAATGGGATCCACAGGTTGATTACCATATGGATCCTCACTAGATATTACATTTTGATGTAAGTATTACAATAAAAATTTTAATTTTACATGTTTTCATGCCTCTGCTGCACACTTGGTACCAAAAATTGGTATCAAAGTGATCTTGTGTTTAATTAATTCAAATAAAAATTTAGTTTTCAAGAATTTGAATAGATATCATTGATATAGTCCCAATTACCTTGATAAAACTTTGATATGATGTCCTAAGATTAGGATATGTCCATCTAAAGATCAAAAAATGAATTTTGGGTTTAAAATTATATTGATGTGTGTGTGTGTGTGACTTCTGCCATAGTGGGAGGTGTGTGTTTCTAGAGTGGTGCTGACGGCTAGATTTTTTACAGAAGTAGATGAATGGGGTAAAAATTATGGTAAACATGGTTTAATTTTAAAAAATAAAAAACCTACCCATGTGTAAGATTGAAAAAACAATAATAATAATAATTTTTTGTTATAGGTGGACTTTACCACCCAAAAATAGTGGCAGTGTCGTGTTTTAAAAAATATATTCATTTTTTTTAAATTAGATGGTAGTGGTTTCTCTCAACACCCACCTTCCCCATTCATAGTCCAATGAGGTGCACTACACCACCAACCCAAGTTGGGCCAGGTCAGGCTCTACTTGACCACCTACCCATTCCAGGCCCATTTTTGGGCTCAAAACGCCTTTGGGGGATATTTCATGGCCCGAGGAGCATGGAAATTACAAAATTATTCCAAAAATATTTAAAAAATATGAATATTATAGTATGAATTAAAGTTTTTTTAATTTATTTTAATTCATAATTAATTATCTAGAGTTAAATTGATTACAAACTTAATTTTATTATGCATGTCTATTGTATTCCAACTGATCATGATCTTGTACTAACCAATGTATGTATGATATTTCATTTATTTATTTATTTATTTATTTATTTATTTTATGTTTGTAATAATTGTTTAATAAATTATGGTTTTAATTTCATCCCACACATCATTATATGTATAAGATTTTTCATGTCCATGAATGATTTATTCATGTGTATCTCACATTCCTAATACCCCCTCGCATGTTGTGAGTATATTTGTATAATAATAAGGATGAAAGTAGAACAGTTCACACTAAGACTTGGTGAGGCACCATATGAGACTTTTATGCATTGGATAAGGAGATAATTAAAACTCAAGTTAGAAGAAACTCAATGAATTTCCCAAAGATTATAATTTAATCCATTTTCTACTCAAAGGATCCATTATTCAAAAATCTCATCATAACACTATTTTTTATTTATTTATTTATGTATGGTTTATTTTTTCTTGAATGTGCAGTTTATAAGTGGTCATATAAAATAATAAACAAGAATGAATTTATAAAATGAGCATAAATTGTTATTTTTTTCAAAGAAAGGTTGAGTTGAGAGTGATATCACATAGAATAATCATTTTAAATATAAAATTATTTCATTTACCTAGAACAATATAAAATATCTCAAAATAAATATTAAGTCGCAAACACCTTCCATCACTTATGTTTGAATAAAACTGTAGTAAGGGGTACTCATCAGTTATAGTTGAGGGTTCCTCCTCTTATTGGGGAATTCATACAATAGTGGTGGGTTGACTAAACTAAAATTGGAATCAAAGAAATATACATAGTTAGTTTGGTTCAATTTTAGAGGCAAGGTGTTGAGTAATGAAAAGAAACTATTTTTAGAATCTAGGACTACACTCAATAGATAAAGGATTCATGAGACAAATTGGTTGGACATAAAAAATCCTACCTTATCTTGGACTATGTGGATATGTTTTAAAGGATACTTTCCACTAGAATACTGAGGAGACTAAGAATTCTAAATCTAGTTTTTTAGGGCCAATGGTATTTGATAAAATAGTGGGATACATTTAAAATTTATAAATTGTTAATGTATAATAATCGTTAATCAATATAAAAGTAATAATATACTAAAGTTTTATATTATAAAAATGGGAATTAATTCCACATAAAAATTTTAATAAATTTTGGAAAAATAAATTGTCCTAACCAACACTAATTTTCAAGAGTGGTATAAATGCTTGTTCATAGTACTATGATATGAAATGGAATTGACTTTGTTGGATTCCCCACTACCTATTGAGTCGCCTTAGGAAGTGAGGGTGAAAAATAATATTATAAGAAACACATGGGTGATGAATTTTATGTTTACATAATAATTCAATCATAAATGTCTATTGAGTTGTAAAAGAAACATCATGACATTGATGGTTTTACTATGTTGTCTCATCAATGAGAATTTTCCATGGATAAAGTGAAGAAAAAAAATGAATAAGTTTATGATTACACTAAAAACATGTTGATTGAAAGTTGAATATTTATTTTTATCCAAATATAGTTACCAATTAAGTTCACAATCATTACACTAAGTAAGGTGAATTCTCTAAGTAGCTGAGGAGGTGTGATTCTTGTGTCAGCGATGAGAATAACACAAATTATATTTTGAAAAATTGATTTTTATTCTAGTTAAACTATTATTTTTTATTTAAAATAACCAAAACATTTATCTCATGTGTCATTGGACACATCGAGACATTATTTAATTTTGGAATGAATATTGTTTGTGATGACTCATAATCAACTAATAGTTCAGTAATACTTGAATAATTGGTAATAAATGATGAATATAAAATGTAAGACTAAAAAATACTCAGTTGTAACAAGATAAAACTTGGTCAAGTAAATCCAAAAGAAAATGTTGAGGAAATACCAAGATGTATTTTTAGACTCTTGGTGATATAAAACTCTTAGGTATTAGACATGATTTATTATAAGGTATAATTACCAAGACATTTAAAGTGTTAAAGGTGATAAAGACACAAAGTTTCTAGAACTAGTTCAATATGATATGTGTGAGCTATTTAAATTAGAAACTTAAGGTAAAATCATGTAATTTATGATATTCCTATTTTTATTTAAGGATTTTAAAATTGAAGAAAGTGATATGTTTGGTAAGAATAAAAGAGATACATTAGGATAGTTGGACAAATAATATCTTAATCAATTATTCATCAATCATTATACTCACATTTCCTTATACACATCATACTTGTGATGTTAGTAAATGGTGGATTGATTATGAGTCTTACATGAATTCATTAATCATTAAAATTATTAATGGATTTAATCCTAAACTTAAATTTCCTTACACACATTATAACCATAATGTTAGTAAAAGAAGTATTAGTGATGAGTCTTATTAGTCATGTAAAATCTTCAATTACCTTTCCATGAAGTACTTCACAAATATCAGTATTAACCTATAACCAAATTCCAAGTATAATGAAAAATGGATATCATATGAGCTATAATATGAAGTAAATACATTAATTCACAAAACATGTGTTTATGTGTAAAGATTTTGTTAAGGGTGAGTCAATAAACAAAATTTCATTAAGAAAAACACATTGTTCATCTCACTAATTATCCTAAAGTTTATGTAGGATATATATAAATAACTAACATATAAAATTTTTAGTCAAGTGAAAGAATATATTTAAATAATAGTTTGAATATATTTGTTTGATATAATGAGAGAAATATTGAGTTGATAAATTCAAATCTCCAGATGCACAAGTAGTTGATGTGGGTATAAGTTCCACAAGAGTTCTAGAGACACATACTATATAGGAAAAATAAAACCAAAGTGAGATTGTTTTATCATCATTAAGTTATGTGATATGTTAATCATTATGAATAATAAATCATAATCCTAAAAGGAAGTAGAAAATATAAATAATCTAAAATAATATGTGATTATGAATTTAGAAGAATGGATTTCATGTACCAAATAAATTTTGTATTTTGGTAGTTTCTCCAATTGATGTAAAGTTATTGGTTGGTATTCAAGAGAAACTATATATCGGTGGTAAAATCATGGTACTGGTATTTTTTGATTTTATATTCCAATTATTTATACTTAAATCCATTAGAATTATACTTTTCATGCTAACTTTCTCTGATCATTGTATTGGGAATTGGATGTTAAGAACAACTTATTTGGAAGAAACCTTATAAAATATGTCTATATAATGAAAGAATAAAGGTTTAGTGACACCATAGAATACCAATAAATATTTCAAGTTATAAATATCCATTTATAGATTAATTAAAGCATTGTGATAATACAATATTCATTTGGAGAAAAAAATCATGTGTTTATAAGAGGTTAGTGGGAGCAACATAGTTTTCCTATTAAAATATATTGAAAACATATAGAAAATAGTTTTTAGTACTATGGTTATTTATGGATAGATTGAAATTAACTCTATATAGATTAACTTAAATTAGTTGCCTAAGTTATAGCAGATGGTATCTATTGATGTAGATATATGGGTTTCTTAAACTGTGTCAAAATACATATACTGATAAGGTTTTAAAAAATACAAGTTGAAATAATTAAAGAGGGAATTATTTATTATTTGCCATACCATAAATCTATCCAAAAAGAAATTTATGAGACATATGATGAGATTAAAATGGTGAGTATAACTCTATACACTTCAATAATAGATCTATCACATTTTTCATACTATATACTATATATGATATTTACAACACATTAATTATGGTAGGATAATATTATATAAATCAATAAAAATTGCATGAGAAGTAGTCAAAATCATCCAATATTACTTTAGAAGGTATAAGGGATTTTTAATTGGTGTATAGAGAGGAAGGAATACTTTCAAAGTGGATAAAACTAGTCTTTATATGGATTAATTAATATAGTATCATATTTATGATATGGAAATGAGACAGAAAAACTCAATGAAGTTAGTGGTACACATATCTACTAATAAATATTACATTTTGGTGATCTCAAGTAGAGGACTCCATGTGGATGAACCATTAATAATAACACCTCATGTTTCATGTTACATTGGTCATTCATATCTATGATAATGTGCATTCGTCACTTGAATTTAGATCGTGATCAATGGGTACCATTTGGTCACATAATTTAATTCAAGATGAAGACCATGAAATTTATTTTATGGTGAGGTATATTGTTATAGTGCATCATTAGTGATATGGAATTGGTTGAATGATCAAGAAAAAAAACTTCACTTTTGAAAGCAAGATATATCTCAGGTATAGTTAACCAGGATGGAAGTACCTTATTAAATCCATGGACATTGTAAAAGAAGGTAAGACCATGTAGTATGGTCATTAAAATAATAAATAAAGCATAAAATGATATTGAAAAAAGTTTAGTGGCCTTATTTGTGAAATATCATGAGTCAAATAGATTATATTTCATAAATTATAATAATAATAGGTTTGTGCTGCTCTTACTAAACCTTATCTCCTTAGGGTCCATGATGTGTTTATAGATACCACTCCTGGTATGTGAGTATAACTCGCTACTATTAATATTAGGACTTAGATGCTCACATAAAAATAATATTTAAAAGTTTTCCCAATTCTAATGAATTGGAGTTTAGGATGTGGTGGGACCTGTAGTGAGGGTCAGGTTATGTTGAAGTTTAAACGATCATAAGAAAATAAATAAATTTAATATTATTCATGTTTAGAATAATAATTGTTGAATTAATTAACTCAATTTATTAAATATTTATTAATTTAATACTGTGAAAACATTTTATGAATTAATATTTAATATTTAAGGTTGGTTTAATATTTATAGGAGAAATGAGTTAGGTTAATGACTCGTATTTTATTACATAGTATGTTTATTATGTTATAAGTATGTGATAAAATATATTTGACATTTTTTATATTAGTACTAAGTTATATATGTCATTTTAGGTCTTATTTATAAGGTTGAACTTATTAAAGTTCCTAATAACAATTTCAATAAGTATTAACCTACTTATATATTCCAAGAGACACCCAAATTCACGGTATTATTCATTACCTTGAATTTGAGAGCTTCCCTCTCCCCTATCTCAATTTATAGAGAGTTAAAGAGAGGTTTGGGGCACTATGATCCAATAAATACATCCCATATCAAAGAAAAAATTCCCATACGATCATGTCTACATCAAAATCATCTTCAATTCTCAATGCTCGCACCTGGACCTTAAAGATTTATGTTTAAGAATGCTTCTAAAGCATGTATGGAAGATCAAGAGGATTCCAAATTTGATTCCTTCGATAAAAAATCTTTTTTAATTAGAGTAACATGTGTTTGATAAAAATTTAATGTGGAATGGTTTTTTATTTTTTTTCATGATTAATATAAATCACACAATAGCCTCAGGTTGATTATGAGATAGTGCGTTACTGGATATGACGTTACAACATCAATCCAATGATAAAAAATTTAATTGTCCATGTTTTTTAGATTACATTGTGTGATCTACACCAATAAGATGGTGATGAATACATTAACTAATCATCTCCCTAATCCTATATCAAGATTCATGAAAATCCTACCCTTCATCCTGAAATAAATGGGTTACTTTTCTTCTTAGTTATCCCTTCAACCTCTTAGGGTAATATCTCATGATGAAAGAAATATATACTTATTCCAATTTTAAAAAATATTCTCATATTGTGATAAGAACAAGTTTCCATCATTTAACATTAAAAAATGGGAATACCCTTAAATTAATATCATTATCACTCATCCCTTGTACAAGAATTTGATGCACTAAATTATAGAAATCACTAATGAAGGATAAAGAATCCACATTGGGAATTCCATTAAAGGAAGGACTCTTTAAGTGCATCCAAGTGACCAGGGATCAAATCCAGGTGGAGGCAAAATTTTTGGGTATTGTAGCAGTACTGTAACAGGAACTGTAGTAGGAACTGTGCAATACTGTAGCAGGTACTGTAGCAGTCACTGTTTGGTACTATATCAGCCGTGAATATGCCCCCGTTTGGGCCTTCGGGCCACTGATTTGGTCCCTGAGTCCTGCAAGGCCTTCGAGTCAGTACGGCCTTAGGGCCACCTCAAGGCCTTCAGGCCACCTTTAAGTGCAGATGCAAACTAGACAACCTACAAGGAACAAGATCTACAAGGAGGATGAGCAAGGAGCTTTCACCATAGCAGAAGCTAAACGGATTGCAAGAACGAGAGGGTATGACACCTACCATCAGGACAAGCTTGTGCATGCATGTGAATGCCTAGCCGAACAGCCATGCGAAGGTGGAGAGCTGATTTCATGATGAAGATGCTGGGGAGCAGAAGTTCCAAGTAGTTAGTCTGGTTTGTATGTAATGTTTGAAGCCTACGGGCAATAAATTCCTTTAAGGTCTACGGGCCATGTAATACTTACACCTACGGGCCTTGTAAGGGTTCTACCTCACCCCTTGAAAGGTGGATTATCAAAAATAAATAAAAAAATTAAGGCCTTCGAGCCATTAGAGAGAGTTAACCTAATACAAGAAGAATTGCCTAAAACCTAAGGGAGTTAATGCTCCCTTATTTTAGGCATCTCTATGTTCTCTTTCCCATAATTAGGTAGAATTTTCAATTCATTATTACTAAGATCTATCTCTTTAAATTATTCCATGTCAAATTTTTATTTATTTTTTTAGAGAACTAATATTCTTGTTGATCTCAATTATAATGGGCTTTAAGTTTCGAGGTTTTGACCTAGTGTGCATACCCAAGGCAGTTTTTAGATTTTTTTTAAGAAAAATATTTTTTTAGTTTTAATTTTTTAGGGCATGTATTTCCCTCCCCAGAAATGGCACAATATTTTTATAAGGTCATTGGCTTATCAAAATTTTTATTTCTAAACCTACTTAACACTAGAATAGTATCAATATAGGTTAAACCCAAGGGAAATAATATATATGAGACCCAAAAGAAAACAACTCAAACAAACAATAAAAAAGTACATGACCAATGAGAAATGATGTTTGGTATTGTGATGTGTGGTTGGATATGGAATAAAAATAAAACTGAGTAAAGGTGAAATATGATTGATTGAATAGATAAAATTTTATAGATAACAAAGATATAAGAAATCATAAAAACAATATGAAGACAAAAAAACGATAAATGGGATAGGGGAATTTTGATTTTCTGATCTTAAATTAATATTTCTTCATTCTCATGAAATTATATTAAACTAAACTAACATTCATAGAAAGGATGCCAACCCACCTTTTGAGGGGGTGACTTTTGAATGGTTAATTTCTATAGTTTTTCAACTATAGAATTCAACTCAACTGTAAGAAATATAAAAAATGTATCCACCAATTCAAATTTGGTAGGATACTCTTCAATAATATAATAATTTCTTTCAATATGATTTTAGAAATGAAATGTTCTTAATAGTTTTTTATCAACATTAAATATAATTGAATCTTTAAAAATTAGTAAAAATTTTACTCTCAAGGAAAATAAAGAAGAGCAGTGACTCGGTTCAAAAATAAATATAAGAATTAAGTAAAAGAAGAAAATTAGAATAATCTTATTCCCTAAAAAATGTTTAGGAGGAAAGAATTTTTGGTTTAATACATATCAAAAAATCATATTGAAAGAAACATTATCAAATAGATAAATATTCTAAGCAAATGAATCTCCTCTATCAATATAACTTTTTCTTCCATGGTTTTGTCCTCCTCTGATGCCCAGCTCACGATCCTCCCTAAGCCTTTTTCATATACCTTTTAATTTGTGTCCCCATATCTTAATGTTTGAATTTATAGATCCCTTTAAATAAATTCATTGCATGAATTATCAGGTTCCCTTATCTCTTTCCTCACTTACATGATTCACCAACTCACATCCACTATCTCCATGTGGCACTTGTCACTATTAATTTTCTTCTCCAAATGACTTGAGCATAACCCTTATAACAGAATGCTCTCTCCCCACATGTACTGGATTTGGATCCATGTAATCTACACCTACTCTTATTTATTGGATTGGTTCATCCTTTAGTGGTATTTCTTAACAATATCTAGTTTTTTAATAAGCACTCGTATCATTTTCATGAGCCCTGTTTCTTTTATTTCCAATAATTAAAATTATGTATCCATTTATATTTTTAATTGGGTTAGGTTATAATTATTTTTAACAT
This sequence comes from Viscum album, assembly GCA_963277665.1. NCBI lineage: Eukaryota > Viridiplantae > Streptophyta > Magnoliopsida > Santalales > Viscaceae > Viscum > Viscum album. The sequence goes on from OY728132.1 coordinate 326,619,774, forward strand.
ATCCAGTTCAATAGAGGTTGTGCTTATGATATAGCCTTTACTCTTATGAAATCGATTTTCCTTTAGAAATGATACTTAAGAACTAGGCATGACTCTTTTGAAATTTATACTTAACCAAATTTCACTATTTTGCTTCACAAAATTACCCATAAGAGTCTCTCTTTCACTCTTATGAAATATTCCCCTTGTCAAATCCTGCTTTAATTGAAGATGGAGATGAATCTTATGAAATGAGGGTGGCCTTTATAAAATAAATACTTTACCAAATTCTCCCTCGTCTCTTTATAATGACTCATATGAAATTATCATCTCCTATGAAAACAATGAAAAACACTTATCCAAATTCAAGATTATTAAAAAAAATTAAACTACACAAAATAAAATTAGAAATTGTTCCAAAGGATTATATTTAAAATAAAAACATAGAACATTGAAAACATTAACACAAAAATAAAAAATCATTGATGGATTTTTTTAAATAAAATTTTGATTAAATTTACACAAAAAATTTAAAATATTACTTATTAAAACATATATAAATTAAATAAAATAAAAAATCATCCATTAATCACTAAAAACTCACATTTTCACACAAATATTCAATAAATAACCTTTTCAAAACAAAGTGAAAAGGAATTAATTATTTACCATTAAAATTAAACTTTGACAACAAAATCACCAAAATTTCATAAAATAGATGTGTAAAACATGTACCAAAATAAATCCACATCACACATCATGGTTTATAATTTTTCTCAGAAAAAAATGCATGGTTTATAAAGAATATCATGGTTTATAGAAACTTTTAGGAAAAAAGAAATGTTTTTGGGAAAAACTATTGGTTTTATTTTCATAGAATAAAGTTCTATATTTTTAAATTACCATGTTTAAGTTTATAGACTAAATGTTTTTGGTTTATAGAAATGATATTTTCATGAGGAAACACCATGTAATGTTCAATGTAAACTATATGTAGTTTTTAGTGTGACTATAGAAGACAAATGACTTGTGTTTTGATACTTATTCATGGTACAAGGTGATACCTTCATGTATTTTTCTATCAAAAATATATTTGGAAGAAAACCCACATTGTGGTGTATGGTTATGGTTTTCAAAAAATTAAGAAAAAATATTTTTCCTCAAAATACTTCATCGGTATGTCCTAAAGGGCATGTGCTAAATCTATGTGACTTTAGACTGTGCTAAAAAGTGTTTTGATAGATTTTATAATTTTTTGAATTTTTTATATCTCATGCAAAATAATTGAATTTTTAATTTATTTATTATATCCCTTTTTAGGTATATAAAATATTTCAATTGTTTTTTATAATTTTTATGCCATGCATATAAGAGTTTCATGATAGGTATGACATAAATTATTTAGTTTTAATTCAACCAAGGTTATGGTTTATTATTTTTGTTATAAATTCAATAATATGGATTGGTTGTGATTTTTTCATATTAGGTTTTTGATTTGTATTAGAATTGGGGTCTCTCTTGATTATTAATCCACGGATAGTGGGAATTTTGGTTATACTTCCCACTGTCCATGGGGCTTAGGCCCATTTTTAAAAAAGTTGGGGTTGACTTCCTTTTTCACCATGATTTCTCTTATGATGATTTTTTTGGTTTTATATGATTATAAGAATTTATATAAAAGGCTTTCATGTACCTTAATCATAGAATGCATTTGGATACATGTATATATAATTTAATTTTGTTGTTGGGAAATTAATAAAAATCATGAGTTGTATAAGGTTTTATAGATTAATATGTTGGGAATATATTAATTTGGTTAATGGAATTGGATTTAAAAACTAAATATCAAAAATAATGCATGCATATAGGGATAACTGAAATGTAAAGATTGTATGTGATTAAATGGTTAATAATGATATGAATATGATGCTTATGTAAATGTTTTAGACTAAGAAAACCCTAGAAATACTAAATGTTGGATTTATATCAAATAAAACACTTGTTAAGACCTTGGTTATTTAGTAAGAGTGACCTTAATCATAAGGCACCCATGAATTATCATGTAAAGTGTGTAGATAATAGGTGGACCTAAACATTATGTACCTATATCTGATGTAATATTTGAGTTATATTTAGCATGGTTACAATAACCATTTGGTTCCCATAGGAATAGACTTAGGATAATTCATATGATAAATTTGGAAAATATCTTTCCACCTAACTACACAAGTTTCATATGTGATATGATTAACAATATTTTATACTGTATATAGTCATAGATTAAGTTTTAAGCTAATACAGTTTAAGTCCTGATGAAACATGGAATTGGTCTACTAAATAGATATGAAAATACTTGAAAATAGACTTTTGGCATTGTCTATTTTTTATTTTTAACATCAATCAAAAATAAATGTAAATGTGATTGATGTAAAAAAACTAATGGTTTTAGTGTCGATTATTTAAAGATAATATTAAAATAAATTTGAATATTAATTTTTATAGAAACTATTGTTGAAACCCCTCTAAATGTAAATATACATTGTATTTCACCATCAGTTTGAATGGAAAACTAATATTGAAATCCAAAATAAATATGGATATTTATTTGGGATTTGAATATCATTTTCAATGGAAACTGAAATTTAAAGTGTATTTCAACATCAATTTGAATGGAAAACCAATGTTGAAATCTCTTGAAGTGTTAGTTTCAATGAAATCCAACATTAAAAGATAAAATAAATATCAATATTTATTTGAATTTCAATATATATTCTCAAACTAACTGATGTTGAATATTAATTACATTTTTTTAAAATATAATAGAATATAATAACTCAAAGACATGTAATTAAAGAAAACAATATCATAGAATAGAAACAGTATAAGATAATAGAAAATTAGTAGCAAATAAAATGAAAACTTGAATACAACATCATTTAAAAAATATTCATACATGAATATTTCATATATACATAAAAAACAAACTTACTAGGTAGTCTGCAAATAAACTTCAAATATGGTTTAAGAATAGATCTTCATATGAAGAACCATTATTAAAAACCTAAAAAAACAAAAAAAAATTAAATAAACAATAAAAAATATTGGTTTAAAACATAAGAGTTATAATGGAAGTAACCTTTGGAAAATCTATCATCATTCGAGTCATGATAATCTCAAAAATAAATTTTTAAAACATAACAACCACATTAAACAATTCCTCTTAGATGATGAAACTGTGGTTATAAAATAAAACTTTGAAAATAATAAACATTATATATGTAATACAAAACAAGTATTAACTAATATAAAAGGTGTGTACCTACACATTCACATATTTAATTTTATTTGGATTCTCTATAAACAAAAGGAAATTGTTAAATTATTTCCATGATTTTTTTTATTTTCATATATTAATTACCAAAATATATTTAATAAGACAAATTTAATAACAAATAATTAATATAATTGAATAAAACATATGATTTCAATAAATTTTGAAAAAATTTAGAGACTCCACCTTATAAATATTAGAACCAATATGTCATGAATTTATATGGGTAAATTATACATAACATCCAATTTCTACTAAAATATAAAATATTAATATTAATTATATTATAATGAATAATAGTTTATAATTATATAAGTTTTCCCACTTATTAAGTAATGGAAGTAACCACACTTAATCTCTATATTTTCCAATATATCAAATGTATATTTAGCTCCTGTATCTTTATCTAGATATTTTAAAAACATTAAACTGTATATTGTAACCATAAATTCATAAACTAAACTTCTATCATTTTGGATTCAAAGAGTATGGAGATACTTAATTAGATAAGTAGTAAATCCAATCACTATAAGTTGATAAATGAAAATTGAAACTGAAATTGACTTGTATGAAAAATATCTACAACACGGGTATAGAGAGATCATCACTAGTAATAAGATCCATGATATCTTTTTTAAATATTTTTAATTCTTAGTCTCTCCCACATTTGTAGGAAGTCATAAGAAACTCATAAAAAGTTCCAACATAAAATAATTCAGGGCTAATTTTACTAGCCCAATAGAAATTTGAGAAGTACTTGATGGTGCTGGTTCTTGGAACTTTTATTACTTTTACAATGATTTATTTGATTTCAGATAATCCTATATAAGGTAAATGTATGAAAAATTTATAAGTAATTTGAAATGAAATTTAAATTGAAATTTAAAAGAATACATACCACATATGTTAACTAATGAATAAGGATAGCTTACCAAGGTAAAAAAAAACCCATACTATCTCCAAATCTTGGTACCTCCTTATTAGGCAATAGTAATGGAGTAATTTTATCAATAATATCATGTACTATTTCTCTTACCTCACCCAAATAAATAAGATGATGATGTACATAATCCCCCAAATTATGTATTATTTTATATACTGCAATATGTACATGGGGATCCCCATCATGCAACTCACAGTACATAGTCGAGTCTGAAGGAGGAGGTGGATGATCTAGGTAGGCAAGTTGCATTTGTCATACCATTTTAGTAAAAATGGCATGTATAAATGATTTAATTCAATCATTTATCAACTATTTCATCTATCATAGATTGGACTTTAAGGAATCTATTTCTCCCTTATATTCCTCCTCCCTCAAGTTCATACTAGTATGACTAAAAAAATTCTAATACTGACACCTGCCTTATATCCTATTACATAGCCTAGGTGTTCTAGAAAGAAATCACCAGAATGTATATCCTACCCTTTGGGAAAAAGGCCTCCTAAACCTCTTTCTTCTGAAGGGTGTCATGAAATTCTATATTTATATTTTATCTTAGTGAAATTAATTTAAAAAGTAATAATATTCAAGAAAAATAATAATTAATTTCATATAATATTATTGGCTGATTCTTTTTATGGATTCGTAAAAAAATTTCCCTTTTTTAAAACCCTCCATTTTCTATTTTCATGGTGAGTGGGAGGATATAGAGGGTCGAACTGAACCTATTTGAAACCACTGATTTATTTAGATCTTAATTATTCAAACTTTTCAACAATCATGTTCTCCTTTACTGAAGGATACCCTCCATGTTATAAAGTATGACGGTATAAATTATGTGATTAGATCTCTTAGTGAGGTCTCCCAGAGGCCTATTATATAATAATAGATGAATAATCCATTAATTAATTAACAAAAAATGTTACAGATTGATTTTTTATATAATAACTTTCATACTATAAAGGCTTCATCTCACTATCTAGAGACAATATTCTCATATATATCTACATTTATAAACCCACATTTGAGGCATGGTATTTCATCTTATTCCTTCCTAAAAATATAAATTGAAGTCAATTTTGTTTTAAAATCTCTCCATCTAGTTTCTGCAATAAATAAAAACCTCTTATTAATTTATTTAGTATATCAAAAGTCAAATGTAATTTTTAATTAAATAGATTAAATATTATTCATAAGAAATATAAAATATTTTATCAATTTTAAAAAATAATTTGAGATATTTTACTATTATAGAATCTCATATAAAATCTTTCAATATCTGGTTAAATCTCCACCAATCATGATATAAAATTTTAATCCTGCATTGACATTTCATGTTCATATAACTCCTAAACTAATTTGAAATCAATCCAAATGGGTTATTATTATCATTAAATTCAATTTCCAATCTATACACCCCATTAGAAAGTGAAAGTTTTGGTAAAGGTGTAATCCCACTTCTATTAACTCTTAGTATCATCTTCTATAGATAAGATCAATAATTTTTCGTAGGAGGATCACCAGTAGTGATACAAATAATTTTAAAAAACCAAAGATTAATTTCATTAAATGATTTAATTATTTCAAATATATTAATATGAAAAATCATACACATACCTTGATAAATGTTCCTTTTCCTCTACGTCCATTATTTAAATAGATGAATGTAATAAAATTCCAAGTATTTTTATTTGATTAGAATTAAAGTATCATTAGGGTACAATATCCCTCACTTCTATGTCAAAATTTTTCGGCTGAGATTTCCCCTCCCCCTTATAGGTTAAACTTGAAGGACATCACGAAAACCCCGTGTTAAGGTTATCGGTGTGAACTTATCATTAAAAAGGATTTTTAGAAGTAAAAAAATATTTTTTATTAATAAAAAGAAAATTATATCTATCTGAAAATGATTAATACAAATAAATTGTCATAAACAATTATGGTGTCTTGCTTTTTCAATTATGAAAATTAAAACTAAAATTAATGAATATATCCAAGTTAAAAAAAATAGTGTTCTCAATTGTGTGATTTTCCCAAAAAATAATGATTTCATTATTTTTAAACCATATACTATTAAACTAAAACTAGTGAATATAAAAAATAACAAAAAATGGAATAAAAGATCAACGTATATAGATTTAAATATCCAAGATAGAAAAATACAATTTTTACAGGTGTAAGTTTCACAAAAAAAAAGATATTAGGAATATTGAATCATAAAATGTCTAACTGAAATGGATAAATATAGAATTTAATACAAAAATGATAAAAATGGTCAACATTTATATATTTAAATGTACAAGTTAAAAAAATATATTTTTTGTATGTGTAATTCTAAAAAATAGAAATTTATCTAAATACTTAGGAGTTCAATGGAGTTTTTTCTCATATAAATTCTATGTGATCATTTCATATAGAATCGGTTATGTTTATATCAAAATCATTTTTATCCTTAGTTAATCATGTAACGGATAAGGAAACACCACATGTGTCTACAATATCATCAACATCCTCATCACACAAATTAATTTTTTCCCTTACAAGACAATAGAACAAAAATCATTCTATTGTTAAATAACAAAAAATATTTTATTTACATGAATTTTTAGGATAAACGGTTACTATTTAAAACTAAATATTTTCAAATTAATAAGTGTAAATCCATAATTTTCATATTCTACACCACTGTTACTTTCAACCTAGTTACACATAAACACTGGTACTTAAAATTTAATATATTTAATTTACCATATATTTTTTATAACTCTAAAATATGTTGCTGATATGGAAATTGGGTTTTTATCTTTTGAATTAGAAAATTTCATTTCTTTAGCAACATCCATTACTCCACTATTTTGAATGATACGCTTCTTGTTTAAGTATTTTGTTTAAAATTTGTAACCATTAATTTCAAAACTAGACCATGTGATTATTAATACAAGGTCCAGTAGCTGACCATTTCAAGGTTTATGATGTAGATGAATTGGTGCTGACTTTATCCTTAAATCATGAAACAAATATATTTTTATGCTCATTCATGGGACACTTTCCATTTATTTTTGGATATAGTACCTTCAATTTAGCAATATGTGATGACATACATGGTTGAATCTCACCTAAGTTGTTAAAAATGTATAAATGTTCTTGTATCACTATATCGCATGCAATTAACTTTACTTTTAATCCATGGATACCCTTACCTCCACTATTGACTACAATAAGTTGAGATATAGGGAGATAAATGTGTACCACTTCATACAAGTATTCAATACAAAGATCAATCACCTCCTATGATATATATTTTTTAATAATTGAGGCCACTGGTCACTGCGGATTTTTAATATATCCTTTCATAATTTTCCTAAATAATTCAAAATGATACATCCAATGGAAGTATATAATCCCACATATCCTTATATCTCGCACAAAATGAATTATTAGATGAACCATTATATAAAAAGAAGATGGTGAAAATATATTTCTAATTGAAAAGTATGAGTATATCTTTGTTATATAATGTATTTAAAAAATTTTGGATCCATGAATTTTTTAGAAATCTATTTTAAAAGTAACAAAACTATATCATAGACTTTCTAATAAGAATTGAAAAAATTCCATGTAGTGCAACTAGTAGTAGTTGTTTCATCAATATATGATAGTCCTAAGATTTCATGCCTATTAACTTCAAATACTTCAATGACACCAAATTGATCACATTTGAAGAATAACAACTAGTTACTTTATTACCATGAATACATTGACATAAATTCATCTTTACACTATTTCTTAACATGTGATAATATAAAGGTAAATATATTCTTTTTTTCTTTATTAGTGGGATCTAACTCCAAACATATTTGCATGGATATTAAGTCCAATCATGTATAAAATCTATCTTTTATCTTTCTTTATATATCTAAAAAATTTCCAATCAAACTATAAAATATGTTTTTTTCACCATGTATAACATCAATGTTATGTTTTACCTCCAAAAATATCTAATAAGATAGATCGAATAAGATGGATTGTTTCTCCCATTTATTTTTTTAATTACTCAAACTTTTTATCTTCCAAAATGTGACATTGATTTTTTTTACCTTGTTATAATATTCATCAATTAAAAAAGGTTGTGGTAAAAAATCACACACTTATGATTTCACGACCCCCCCTAGGGTACCCCTCTTAGGTCGGAAATGTGAGAAGGTAGATGGTGACCACCCAAATCTTGCCTCCAAAAGCCACAAGTTAGAAACAAGCACCGAGGGTATAATGAACATACAAATGGGATGCATTTCCCTCTAAGAGAATATGTAAAAGGGGGAGATAAGAAAATCACACCAATCAAAACCTACTCATGTATAGTAAAAGAAAACCCATGTACATACATGTAATTTTATATAAGACTAAAACAATTGGAAAGGAAGACTATAATTACCAAAAGGTAAACTTAGAAACAAACATGAATCCAAAATAGGTCATGATCAACTAAAAGCTAGTAATATCCAGCCCAATCTCCAACCTGCACCTACTTACCTAAAAAATGGTTTATATATATGTAGGGTGATCATAACATGTATACTTAGTCAGTTCTTCTTTAGAGCCTCTTATGAAAAAGATAAAGAAAGCATACTAAATCCTAGTGAACAAAAAATGAAACTAACTCATCACCTAAACAGGTATACTAATTTCAGAGCCTCACCATGTATATCTCTCACCAAGTATCACATACAATAGATCATATATTATAGTAATAAATCAAGGGTATCCTACTACCTCTTCCTCGCTGGTTTTTCACTCTACACTAACATCATACGTCCAGATCCATCTCTCTCTAAAAAAATCCAACCCAAAGACACCTGGAATAGGTATCATAACATGAATCTGGTGCATAAAATCATCTAATAACCTCATTCCACATCTATATATAGTAACCAAGTGGTTTCTATATCCACCATATCATGTATGTCATGTATCATACATCGGTTATTATACCTCAAGTCATCACAACCCATACATTGAGTATGCACCTCAAGACATCATAACCCATACACTTCATACTTATAATAATACTATATATGTGTGTGAAAGAACCAAAATCCATTATATCCCTCTATAAAAATATATAGAGAAACTAACAACCATGCATACCGACACATAGTACTACCAAGATATGTGAGCAAATCTAGAGGGGGTAGTCATCCATTTGTCCCTCATCAACCTGGATGTTGGGGAAAATACCCTCCCATAGTCCACTAGGTGACAGTCACCCTACCGATCAGGGTGGGGTAGAATATGAAATCACAAAACATACATGATATAATATAGCTTATAACCACACTGTGGGAATTAACCTAGTCTCAATCTCAACTGTAGCTATCATCTCTCGAACACCTAGCTCCCACCACTAAGAGCTAGAAATACTATAAACACAAAATCATTTAGGAAGTATTTAATTACATTCATACTTTCCTTTTTAATAATTTCACTTCATGTTAATTTATTTTATTTTCCATTAATTAAAATTTTATCATTTACATTTCATTAACCTTCAGAATGAAGCACATTCCCTCCAAACATAATCCAACCGAGTCCACATTTTCTCAATATTAACATTATTTCATCATTCCAACAAGAACCATCCCCATAGGTTAAAAATTTTGTTAATATTTTACCATTACATAATTCTAGGAACTCTAGGAGACGTCCTAAGATGACTTTAAGAGATGTATAACCAAGCACATCTATATTCTTCACAGTATTGGGGAAAGAAATGTAGATAAACAAGTAACCCATCCATCCGTCCTTTAAACAGATTTATTAATAATGCATCTTGGCTTTAAGGACAACAGTGGGTAGTCCTAGATTCAACCATTTCCATCAACTTTATTTCCCTCCCTCACACCCTCATGTATATCATCACACATCTCTTTGTCATAGGAATCAATTTCTACCACAAACCCAGTTCTCCCTACCAATATCTCATCATCCATCCCAAGCTCACATCACATCACATAGAAAGGCTCATATCCCAAGAAATGTAAAAGGTAGAAAACAACCAACAAGGTCAAAAGTGAAACTGGTCCCTAAAACAAGGCATTTAGCCTTTACATGAAAATGGGCTCTCATAGCCCCAGGCATAAGGAATTCAACCTTCATAGAAAATGGGATCACTCATCCCTGAAAATTTATCTCTATCAAAAAACCAGATTTATTCCATCTTGAACTAACTAATTCATTTATTATAGGTTACATATATAAGTAACCTAAGGTATCAAATATAAAAAGTAATTAAATTATTAAAACATTCTCCCTAGAATCAATTATAGCTTCAACAAAATGTGATAAGAAAAATTCTCATTTAATATTTCTTTTTATTATTATCACAACAAGAATTATAGCTTTAGGTTATTTATCCAATTCCATTAGAACATAAAAGAACAACTTCAATTATACATGCATCACAAATCAATTTGATTACCATAAAATTACATGAATATAAGGATTCATTTAACATGCCATTTTAAGTTCTCTTATCTAGCCAAAAAATTACCAGATTTATATTCTTTAACCAATTTCATCAGATTACACATGTTAACCCAAGAATAACCAACATGCTAAATAAAACATAGGCATAGATATCACACTATGTATAAAATCAAGAGGAAAATAGTTATCACGGTGGGAAATAATGACATGAAATTGCAACAACTGAAAATAAATTCTTGTAATTATCCATTTTATCATTTATTAGGGTTAATTCCATTGCCACCCAAAAATATAAAGCATGATAACTTTACGATTACATGTAAATAAAAATGATAAGCAAAAAAACCCTACCTCAAAGCCTTCGATGTTATTTAAATGAAAAAAAACATCAACACAAATCTCTGATCACCTCTCCTATAAGAAAAAATGATCTATCAAGGATGTATTTCCATGAATGCACTGATAAACAAAAGAATAAACTCCATTATAGTGATGTAGATCAACCTCTATAACATGGCAAGGATAAATAGGGGTAAAAAAGATTGAATGGAGAAAAAACCACAAGAAACGAAGGAATAACTTACCTTAGATCACCAAAAATTTATCTTTAAAAGTTGAGGGTTGGTTATAATCAAAAGTGGATTTAAAAGCCTTGAAAAGGAACCCCTGGGTGCCTAGGGTTTAAGAGAAAAGTTTGTGAGAAAATTAGGTTTATAGGTAGTTTAGGTATTTATAAGAAATTTGAAAATTGGAATACCATGGAATTTCCTCCTAGACCATGTTTCCAAACTAGATAACACATGGAGGGCTATGACATAGCATAAGGTACCATGTTGTATCATTCCCGATCAAACCTGTGTATGAGTAATATGGTGCCTCCCATAACACAGATCCTATAAATCTAAGGGAGGGATTATAGATAGCATAGACCACCATTGTAACACCCGAGACTTTTATGTGAAATATTTTGTTTTTATGTTATATAAATCATAAAAGGAATCTTTCACTACACACAACACTAGCTTGGCCTGCTTTACACGCAACTGCGGCCTTCCTCGATAGCTTGTGTCGTATGCAATACCGAGTTTCACTAAACAATGATATGCTATTGAAATATTATTAAAACTAGCTGTTATGAATAGTAATAACAACTTTTTGAAATTTAATAAATTTTATTTTTCAAAATGGACTTCATTTTTGGATTCGGAATATCGAAATTAGCCTAGGGTGAAATTTTGGTATTTTTCTAAAAACTTTCAATTTTTGATGAATAGTGAAACCACTAAGTGGTAGTTAAAAAACTGAATTTTTCATAAAACTTAATTTTACCGCTTCTGTCAGTGGAATTTCAAAAATCCGAGAGACATGGTTGATTTTAGTAAGTAAAATGTGGTTCAATGAGATGAAAATAATTTTTTGGTGAATAGTAACTTTTTACTTTTTTACCACGGTTAAAAGTAAATAGGGTAATTAAGGGTAAAAATGATATTATTATTACCCTAACACATGTCCTAATTCTATTGGACAAGTGTAATTCGACCAAAAATAACCTTAGGAATAAAATATGACCATTTAGTCCCACTTGGATTAGATTAGGACATTTATTATTAATTTATTTAAAGAATGGTTAAAATAGTTAAAAATCAAAGTTTAATAAGTAAATCATTTTTAATATGGGGTTATACATAAGATAAATTCGACTATAAATATTAATTAGAAATATAAAAAGATTTCTTATATAATGGTATTTTATTTGTAATTTTTAGACATTAAATAATTTAATTTATTTATGACACAATGATGATGCAGTAATTATCTTATTAATGAAATATTGACATAATTGATGTTATAAATACCCAAATAAATGTAATTTGAGACTTTTTATGAATTACACTAATTTTCTAGGTTAATATGACATGTTAAGTAACTTGGTTTGAACTAATCATTCTTTTATGATTTTCACAAAAATCAATTACTAAATAGTGTCAAAATTGAAAAAAATAGTTTTTAAAACAAATATTATATTATTAATTGTTATTTTATTCCTAAAAATCTAAGGTTCGGCCAAATGACTTATATAAGGTTATATATTTTAATAATAAACAACTTGGGGTTCGTTTGTATTGATATAGTAAGTTTATTAACCTTATAGTGCAAGAAAACAAGAAGACACGGTAAAAGTTAAATTATCTAACTTAAAGTTAAATCTAAATGATAAGGTTAAAATTGATACCTAAACTTGTGTAAATTCTATTGGATGAGAGGCTTTAGACCCCTACCCACCTTATCTTCGAAATATATCAATTTGGAGCTATTAAAAACTGAATTTGACTTTATAATAAAATAATATTTTTAGTTATTCCAAAGGTGCCCCTCTCCTCCCTTATAAAAGGGCACCTCCTACCCCTCTTCCTCACACCACTTTGAGCCTTCAATCTCGGCCAAACCCTGCCACTTTCTCCTCTACACTTCCCTAGAGACATCCTAGAGGTCCTGGTATTCTTCAAAGACCAATTTTAGTGCCCTAAAAGGAGGTCTCAAAGAATCACTTCAAAGAAGAGGTAATGTCCGTTACCGATTCTTTCATCTTTATTTATTCTTCCAATTATTCTTCTTTAGTTGTTTAATTATGAAGTAATAACATAAGTATCACTCATATACTGATATGTTATTATAATTATGAAACAACTCTATTTCACCATCTATCCATCCTATGAAAAATGAAATCACCGCGCGTGCATATGTACGGAATACCGTCTCCACGCCGTGGTGTAATATATTTTCCACCACCACCTTACTTGGATGGGTATAATGGTGTAAATAATGACTATATATGATTATTGTAAAGTGATATTGATTCTGAAATAGTATACATACACTCCAATATAATTCCATGATCATGGGAATGATATCATCTCTCGTGCGTACGTACGGAATACCGTCTCCACGATGTGATGCGACTCGTTCTACATGATCTTAATTGCATAATGATTATATAAATGAATTGAATGAAATAATATGATATATATTACACTAATAACATTCTGGAAATGATTTATCTATAACCTAAAGATAAGAATAAGAATTTATTCGACAAAATACACATAAGAACAAAAAGTTATAAACACCCGAATAACAAGTGGCAATGAAATATTACTACTAAGAAGCTAAGAATATGACCATATATGATATCATAACAATAATTATGATTCTGGAATAAGTCAATAACATTATTTAAATCATTATACAGGAGGTTCAGACACGTACAAAGCATATCGGACCTAAGGTAAGCGAAAATATCACAATCTCATTTTTATCCGAGATTGTTTATACTTTGGTATTTAATGGGGTGTATTTTATCATCCACATCCATGTTCCCTCAATATGTAATATTGTTCCCATCCACTTACAATAGTTTAAACCCAATTTTACCCTTCGGTGAGTTTTTAGTAAAGGATATTAAAGGAATCTTTTGTCATTTTTCGTACGAGGTTCTTTTTGACTTTTCCGACAAAAGTACGAGAAGAATGTTTTTTTTAACTTATACGGCATGAATGGATTTTTAAAACATTATTTCCAAGAATCTTCCTTTACAAGTTTTCAAGTTTATTTTTAATCAACTTCTTTTAGTTTAAAATTTTAAGACATGTTAAGAAAGGAAAATGTTTTTGAAGTAGAAAGAATATTTTCCTCAAGAATGGAGTTCAAGTGTCTTATCAAAATTATTTTCCATCTAAGATAATATAGGGTTCTGTTTCTATCCCTATTATTACATTTATTTGATTATGTTGTGATGGAATTATTTTTATGAATTCCTTTATCTTATATGAATTGTTTCATGATGTCATGTTGTTTAAGAATCCCATTTTTATTACATGGGTTATGCAATGATGTATGATTTATGATTTTGTGGCACACATAAGAATGGTATCATTATGAGATGGGTGGGACCTATATCTCCCTTCAATTCATTGGGTAAAGATTTTATATCTCATGATATAGACACGGCTGGAATGGCAGGTTAAACTGGTTCAGTGAAACAGGACTGAAACGAGGAGTGAACTCGGTTCAGAAATGGACTTTGTCCACTAAGATAGTCTTGGCAATGAGTCTTGACTAACAAGAAATGATTCTTTATGATTATGTGTGCATGCCACAAAGTTTCATGTTTTATGTTATGATTATTGGGATTAAATTTCACTACCATGATCTATCCCATGTTATGAAATTATGATCTCTTTTGCAGGTTAAGATTTCCAAAAGTTATGTTCTTATGAATATGATGTGATTGATATTTCTTTTGTTTACCCTTACTGAGCATTTGAGCTCACCCTTTTGTATGTTTTCTTTCCCCAGGTCAGGAAAAAGGTTATTAAGTAAGATATGCCAAAAGGGACTATAGATATGATGAAATAAATGGGAGACAGTGTAGATGCTTTATGAACCAGTTGTTTATGTTTCCCAGTTTCTAAAGACACTATACCTATACGGTCATTTCGTGGTTTTGTTATATGTTGTAATAAGTATGCTTCAATTTTGAAGTATTAACAATGTATGTAAATTATGGGTCATTATAGTTGGTATCAGAGGAAAGGTATAGTCAACCTTTGGAAACTAGGATGTGAAAGCCTTAGTGAGAACCCTAAGGATAAGTCTAAGCATAGAAAACAATCTTAGTGTTTTAGGAATGGCCATGAATAACCTAGGATAAGACCTTAATTGTGAAATTTTATTCTTGATTATGTGGTTTTCTTATTATAATTAGTGTTGCTCACACTATTCTTCTTGGTTTTAGTCAATGGCTGGAACCCGAAGGAACCGTGTTAATGCGGAATGCGACGGCAAATGCAATGATTGTCCTCCTGAGTAACCAAACGTTATGGGAGCTGGAATGAAAAATCTTGTAGTCATGCTCACACAACTTTCTTAAGCTATGAATCATGCAGGACTTCCAAACGATCAAAGGAAGGAGCAACATTCTGTTTAATCCTTCATGAGGTAGTGTCCACCTTCTTTCAGCGGGTCTACTGATCTATTAGTTACTGAACAATGGATTAGTACTACTGAAAAGATATTTTCAGTTCTTCAATGTTCTGAACATGATAAAGTCATCTTAGCAGTGTATCGTTTGGAAGGTGATTCTGATCAATGGTGGAATCTTATCAAGAATACGAGGCAAAGAGATGAAATTGAGTCCATGGAATGGGACGAGTTCAAGAACTTATTTTTCAATAAGTATTTCCCTCGTATTCTTCGAACAAAGATGGAGAAGGAGTTTCTTTAACTAAAGCAAAAGGATGATGAATCTGTTGGTACCTATGAAGAAAATTTTACAAAACTTGCAAGGTATGCTTCTGGTATTATTATCCAACCTGAGAGTAAGATCGATCAATTCTTTAGTGGCTTAAAACCAAGTCTTCGAAGGGCCTTAGCCATAAGGGACTTCAATAGCTATGAGGAAATAGTTCGATGTGCTCTCAAAGTTGAGATGGAGATTGGAGTAACCCATCAGTCATATGGGTTTGATAAGAAGAGGAAAATGGAATTCAAAGGAAAATCTAAAGAGCACACTGAAAAGAAGATGAGTTTTCCCTTATGCTCAAAGTGTGGAAAGAAACATGGAGGGAGTTGTCTTAAAGGGACAAGTAAATGTTTCAAATGTGGAAAGGAAGGTCATCGGGCATTTGAATGTTGCAATGATGGGAAGAAGATGTCTAATGATGCAAACAAAGGAAGGGATACACAGAATGAACCTACTACACTTCAATGATTCAAGTGCAAGGAGATGGGTCATTATGCCAATCAATGCCCAAATTCAAGGGTTGATGATGATGGTCGACGTCAACAAACTCTTAAGGCTAAAGACAAAGGAAAGTCACATGAAATTTCTATCAGCGATGTGGAGTACGATAACGATGTGGTTAAAGGTACACTTACCATCCACTCTAAAGTAGCAAATGTTTTATTTTATTCTGGTTCCACCCACTCTTTTATTTCTGAAGATTTTTCTAAGGATATCACCGTATTACCTCAACAATTAGATTTTGAGTTAGCTGTGACAACCCCTAATGGCACAACAGTAGCATCAAAAGTTTATAATTCTTCTCCGATTGAAGTTTGTGGGAAAGTGCTTCCTGTAAATCTTGTGATCCTTCCTATATTTGAATTTGATGTGATTCTTAGCATGGATTGGATTTCTTTATATGGAGCTCATATCAATTGCCAAAGAAGGGAAGTCACATTTCATATTCCAGATCAATCTATGATCGTCTATCAATGCAAGGATGAACATAACCTCCTAGTGGAAATTTCTTCCATCTTATGGGTCTTGATTCCACTGAATGAAGGTTATTTATCTCAAATGGTTGGTGAGAAACTCACAATTAAGAATATCCCCATTGTACGAGAGTTTGATGATGTATTTCCAGAGGAATTGCTGGGTCTTCCACCAAATCGTGAAGTTTAGTTTTCAATATAACTCGTACCGGGTGCTTTGCCTATTTCAAAGACACCTTATAGAATGACCCCAATTGAGTTGCAGGAATTGAAGAAGCAACTCCAAGAGAATCTTGATAAAGGATTCATACGCCCTAGTGCATCACCTTGGGGAGCACCTGTTCTGTTTGTTAAGAAGAAAGATGGATCAATGAGACTTTGCATTGATTATCGAGAACTTAACAAGATCACTATCAAGAACAAATATCCTCTCCCACGCAATGATTACTTATTTGATCAACTACGCGGAGCTCAATACTTTTCCAAGATTGATTTTTGTTCAGGGTATCATCAATTAAGGGTCAAAAGGGAGGATATACCAAAGACGGCTTTCCGTACAAGGTATGGACACTATGAATTTATAGTGATGCCATTTGGTCTTACTAATGCCCCTGCTATCTTCATGGATCTGATGAATAGAGTATTTAGAGACTATCTTGATCAGTTTGTGGTAGTCTTTATAGATGATATTCTTGTCTATTCAAAGATCAAGGAAGAACATGAAGATCACTTGAGAATTATATTGAAGACCCTGAGAAAGGAGAAGCTTTATGCCAAATTTACCAAGTGTGAATTTTGGATTTAAAAAGTTTCATTTTTGGGTCACATAATCTCAAAAGAGGGGATATCTGTGGATTCAGCAAAAACAGAGGTTATCGAAAGATGGTCGAGACCAACAACAGTAACCGAGATCCGAAGTTTTCTTGGTTTGGATGGATATTATCGACGTTTTGTGAAATATTTTTCACGATTATCTAATCCACTCACCAGGTTGACTCGGAAAGGAGTTAAGTTTGTTTGGACGGAGGAATGTGAAGAGAATTTCAAGGAGTTGAAAAGAAGGTTATCCAGTGCACCTGTGCTCACACTGCCTTGTAGTGGAGAAAGGTTTGTGATCTACAGTGATGCATCCAAGAAGGGTTTGGGATGTGTTCTTATGAAAAATGATATGGTGATAGCTTATGCCTCACGACGGTTGAAAATCCATGAGCAAAATTACCCAACTCATGATTTGGAGTTAGCTGCGGTAATCTTTGCATTAAAGATTTGGAGGAATTACCTTTATGGTTAAAGGTGTGATATTTATACTGATCATAAAAGTTTAAAGTATATCTTCACACAAAAGGAGCTGAATATACACCAAAGAAGATGGTTGGAGCTGATTAAGGATTACGACTGCTCAATCCATTACCATCCTGGGAAAGCAAACAAGGTGGAAGATGAATTAAGTCGACAAGACCATGCTAGCTTATCCATGATGAGGATCACAAAAGATCCAATATTTATGGATTTACAAAGGATGGATCTTGGAATTATAATGGAAAGGGAAAAATCTTATCTTTCTCAAATGAATGTTCAACCATCTATACATGTGAAGATTAAAGAGGCACAGAAAGAAGATGTCGAGTTACAAAAGAAGGTGAGAAATGTTCCTGAATTCAACCTTGATTGTGATGGGATAATAAAGTTCAGGAATCAGTTTTGTGTTCCTCCCCTCCCCGAATTAAAGAAGGAGCTGCTGGATGAGGCTCATAGTTCTTCATTCTCTATTCATCCTGGAAGCACGAAGATGTATAGGGACCTGAAAGAGTACTTCTGGTGGGATGACATGAAAAGAGATGTTGTTGAATATGTCTCTCGATGCTTGGTTGGTCAGCAAGTTAAAGCTTAGAGACAGAAGTCCAAGGGGATGTTACAACCATTACCCATACCCGAATGGAAATGGGAAAACATCACTATGGACTTTGTCACAGGACTTCCTAAAACATCTAAAGGCAATAATGTTATCTGGGTCATAGTTGATCGTCTTACAAAGTCTGCACACTTCATTGCTATTAGAGAGGATTTATCTCTGGATCAGCTTGCCAGGATATATGTAAAGTAAGTGGTAAGATTGCATGAAGTACCACTTTCTATTATATCTGATCGGGATCTGAGATTTACCTCGAAGTTCTGGAGAAGTCTTCAGCATACTCTGGATACAGAGTTGAGTTTCAGCACTGCTTATCATCCTCAAGCAGACGGTCAGTCTGAGAGAACAATTCAAACTCTAGAATATATGTTGAGAGCTTGATCTATGGATTTCAAAGGTGGTTGGGATCAACACCTACCTTTGGTAGAATTTTCTTATAATAATAGCTTTCACTCCAGTATTCAGATGGCTCCTTATGAATCTCTCTATGGAAGGAAATGCAGGACTCCAACTTGCTGGGATGAAGTTGGGGAAAGAAAGCTATTAGGACCCAATCTTGTTGATGAAATGGCAGAAAAGGTCAGATCTATTCAACAACACATAAGAGCAGCTCAGAGTCGACAGAAAAGTTATGCCGACAACCGAAGAAAAGACCTAGAGTTTGAAGTGGGTGATAAAGTGTTCTTACGAATATCTCCCTGGAAGAGGGTCATGAGATTTGGAAAGAAGGGGAAGTTGAGCCCTAAATATATCGGTCCTTTTGAAATACTGGATCGTGTTGGGAAGGTAGCTTACCGATTGGCGCTTCCATCGAATCTCTCTCAAGTTCACGATGTGTTCCATGTATCTCTCCTGAGAAAGTACATACCTGATCCTTCACATGTACTTAGCTCAGAAGTTCTACCGCTGGAGCAAGATCTTTCTTATGAAGAACAGCCGATAGAGATTCTGGATCGTAGCGAAAAAGTCCTACGAAGCAAGACCACTCGATTGGTGAAATTTTTATGGAGGAACCACCAATTAGAAGAAGCTACATGGGAGCTTGAGGATATGATGAGGGAGAGGTATCCTCATCTGTTTGTTACAAAGTGACGAATTTCGAGGGCAAAATTCATTTTAAGGGGGGTAGAATGTAACACCCGAGACTTTTATGTGAAATATTTTGTTTTTATGTTATATAAATCATCAAAGGAATCTTTCACTACACACAACACTAGCTTGGCCTGCTTTACACGCAACCGCGGCCTTCCTCGATAGCTTGTGTCGTACGCAATACCGAGTTTCACTAAACAATGATATGCTATTAAAATATTATTAAAACTAGCCGTTATAAATATTAATAACCACTTTTTGAAATTTTAAAAAATTTATTTTTCAAAATGGACTTCATTTTTGGATTCGGAATGTCGAAATTAGCCTAGGGTGAAATTTTGGTATTTTTCTAAAAACTTTCAATTTTTGATGAATAGTGAAACCACTAAGTGGTAGTTAAAAAACTGAATTTTTCATAAAACTTAATTTTACCGCTTCTGTGAGTGGAATTTCAAAAATCCGAGAGACACGATTGATGTCAGTAAGTAAAATGTGGTTCAATGAGATGAAAATAATTTTTTGGTGAATAGTAACTTTTTACTTTTTTACCACGGTTAAAAGTAAATAGGGTAATTAAGGGTAAAAATGATATTATTATTACCCTAACACATGTCCTAATTCTATTGGACACATGTAATTCGACCAAAAATAACCTTAGGAATAAAATATGACCATTTAGTCCCACTTGTATTAGATTAGGACATTTATTATTAATTTATTTAAAAAAGGGTTAAAATAGTTAAAAATCAAAGTTTAATAAGTAAATAATTTTTAATATGGGGTTATACATAAGATAAATTCGACTATAAATATTCATTATAAATATAAAAAGATTTCCAACATAATGGTATTTTATTTTTAATTTTTAGACATTAAATAATTTAATTTATTTATGACACAATGTTGATGCAGTAATTATCTTATTAATGAAATATTGACATAATTGATGTTATAAATACCCAAATATATGTAATTTGAGACTTTTTATGAATGACACTAATTTTATAGGTTAATATGACATGTTAAGTAACTTGGTTCGAACTAATCATTCTGTTATTATTTTCACAAAAATCAATTACTAAATAGTGTCAAAATTGACAAAAATAGTTTTTAAAATAAATATTATATTATTAATTGTTATTTTATTCCTAAAAATCTAAGGTTCAGCCAAATGACTTAGATAAGTTTATATGTTTTAATAATAAACAACTTGGGGTTCGTTTGGCTTGATATAGTAAGTTTATTAACCTTATAGTGCAAGAAAACAAGAAGACACGGTAAAAGTTAAATTATCTAACTTAAAGTTAAATCTAAATGATAAGGTTAAAATTGATACCTAAACTTGTCTAAATTCTATTGGATGAGAGGATTTCGACCCCTACCCACCTTATCTTCTAAATATATCAATTTGGAGCTATTAAAAACCGAATTTGACTTTATAATAAAATAATATTTTTAGTTATTCCAAAGGTGCCCCTCTCCTCCCTTATAAAAGGGCACCTCCTCCCCCTCTTCCTCACACCACTTTGAGCCTTCAAGCTCGTCCAACCCCTGCCACTTTCTCCTCTCCACTTCCCTAGAGACATCCTAGAGGTCCTGGTCTTCTTAAAAGACCAATTTTAGTGCCCTAAAAGGAGGTCTCAAAGAAGCACTTCAAAGAAGAGGTAATGTCCGTTACCGATTCTTTCATCTTTATTTCTTCTTCCACTTCTTCTTATTTAGTTGTTTCAATATGAAGTAATAACATAAGTATCACTCATATACTTATATGTTATTATAAGTATGAAAAAACCCTATTTCACCATCTATCCATCCTACGGAAAATGAAATCACCGCGCGTGCGTACGTACGGAATACCGTCTCCACGCCGTGGTGTAATCTATTTTCCACCACCACCTTACTTGGATGGGTATAATGGTGTAAATAATGACTATATATGATTATTTTAAAGTGATATTTATTCTTAAATAGTATACATACACTCCAATATAATTCCATGATCATGAGAACGATATCATCGCTCGTGCGTACGTACAGAATACCGTCTCCACGATGTGATGCGACTTGTTCTACATGATCTTCATTGAATAATGATTATATAAATGAATTGAATGAATTAATATGATATATATTACACTAATAACATTCTTGAAATGATGTATCTATAACCTAAAGAGAAGAATAAGAATTTATTCGACAAAACACGCATAAGAACAAAAAGTTATAAACACCCGAATAACAAGTGGCAATGAAATATTACTACTAAGAAGCTAAGAATATGACCATATATGATATCATAACAATAATTATGATTCTGGAATAAGTCAATAACATTATTTAAATCATTATACAGGAGGTTCGGACACGTACAAAGCATATCGGACCTAAGGTAAGGGAAAATATCACAATCTCATTTTTATCCGAGATTGTTTATACTTTGGTATTTACTGGGGTGTATTTTATCATCCACATCCATGTTCCCTCAATATGTAATATTGTTTCCATTCACTTACAATATTTTAAACCCAATTTTACCCTTCGGTGAGTTTTTAGTAAAGGATATGAAAGGAATCTTTTGTCGTTTTTCGTACGAGGTTCTTTTGGACTTTTCCTACAAAAGTACGAGAAGAATGTTTTTTTTAACTTATACGACATGAATGGATTTTTAAAACATTATTTCCAAGAAGCTTCCTTTACAAGTTTTCAAGTTTATTTTTAATCAACTTCTTTTAGTTTAAAATTTTAAGACATGTTAAGAAAGGAAAATGTTTTTGAAGTAGAAAGGATATTTTCCTCAAGAATGGAGTTCAAGTGTTTTATCAAAATTATTTTCCATCTAAGATAATATAGGGTTCTGTTTCTATCCCTATTATTACATTGATTTGATTATGTTGTGATGGAATTATTTTTATGAATTCCTTTATCTTAAATGAATTGTTTTATGATGTCATTTTGTTTAAGAATTCCATTTTTATTACATGGGTTATGCAATGATGTATGATTTATGATTTTGTGGAACACATAAGAATGGTATCATTATGAGATGGGTGGGACCTATATCTCCCTCCAATGAATTGGGTAAAGATTTTATATCTCATGAGATAGACATGGCTGGAACGGCAGGTTAAACCGGTTCAGTGAAACAGGACTGAAATGAGGAGTGAACTCAGTTCAGAAATAGACTTTGTCCACTAATATAGTCTTGGCAATGAGTCTTGACTAACAAGAAATTATTCTATATGATTATGTGTGCATGCCACAAAGTTTCATGTTTTTTGTTATGATTATTGGGATTACATTTCACTACCATGATCTATCCCATGTTATGAAATTATGATCTCTTTTGCAGGTTAAGATTTCCAAAAGTTATGTTCTTATGAATATGTTGTGATTGATATTTATTTTTTTACCCTTACTGAGCATTTGAGCTCACCCTTTTGTATGTTTTCTTTCCCCAGGTCAGGAAGAAGGTTATTAAGTAAGATATGCCAAAAGGGACTATAGATATGATGAAATAAATGGGAGGCAGTGTAGACGCTTTATGAACCAGTTGTTTATGTTTCCCAGTTTCTAAAGACACTATACCTATATGGTCCTTTCGTGGTTTTGTTATAAGTTGTAATAAGTATGCTTCAATTTTGAAGTATTAACAATGTATGTAAATTATGGGTCATTATAACCATGATGTAGACTCTATTTTCCAAGAAGGAAGGATATGTTGCAACCTACCACCATGGTCTATCTAGTCCCCAAATTAGAAGAAGCTCCTCAAACCCCTATTCCACAACCAATTCCTTCATGTCGTATCCACTCGACCAATCTACACTGTAGTTATGCATAATATGGGAGTATCTTTGAAATCCTCCCTCGATCCCCCCTATTTCATATACACTACCCCTACGATGCATTATAAGGCTCCATAGTGAAGAATGCTCTATTAAGTTGAGATTTCAGCTCAATTCCTCTATTTCCATTCCAAAACACCTTGGAAACTTATTTAGACAAATACACACCAAAAACATGTAAAGTAAGGGGAAATTTAGGTCTGGTCCCTTACATCAGAAACCTCTCAAACAGTTCTCATCCTTCAGAATTTAAAACCTCACCTAAAAAGGAAGAAAGAAAAGAAAATGGGCCACCTGAACAACCACCCTGTGAGATAACACTCAAGGATATCTCCATCATAAGAGCTCCACCACCCCCAATTAGAGGAACCAAGTGAAAAACCACACAAAAATGACCAATAACTCCTAAAAACTATCTAGGAGAGATACCTCTCAAATGAGAGAAAGTTCACCAAGGATACATCAAGAGGAAACCATCTCATAAACCAGAAAAGTTCAACATCCACAAAATTAGAAATGCAACAAGAGAAGGGATAAATATCAAATAGATCAAGATAATAAGAACATATCTATTAATAAAGTTAACAAGTACTCTCATTCATTCCACAATGTCACCATAAGATACAAACCAAGGGAATAGAATACCCGTGCAATATCTTCTCTTACCGGTTTTGGATCTCCATAGGTTTCTCCTTGAAGGTTGTGTCATCATCAACATCGATCTTTCCCCAATCAATAAATTGGGGATAATCATGAAGGTAATAGATGAGTTTTGGTACATGTAATGCATCATGTATTTAGATCATCTGTGGGGGAAGTTCTATTTGATATTCCACGGCTGCAATACAATCCAAAAACTCAGAAGTCCCAACAAACAAGGGAGAAAGATTACTTCCATGACTAAACCATCACTTCCCATGATGAGGATTCACCTTAAGAAACACATTATCTCAAACATTGAATTTTATATGTATTATCTTATGATCAGCATAATACTTATGATTATCATGTGTCATTTTCATCCTCTCATCAATTATCTAAACCATCTATGTCATGTTATGCCCCAATTCAAGCTTGAGAATTGTTGACTCTCCAACTTGAGTCCATCATAATAGATAATGGTAAGTTCAGATATATAAATCTTAAAAAATTATCATACCAATGGTGGAGGGAAAACTATTATTGTAATAAAACTTAACCAAAGGTAGTGCCTCCCCCATGAACCTCTAAATCCAAGACAGAAGAACACAACATGTCCTTGAGAGTCTGGATAGTCCTCTATATGTGACCATCTATCTACAAATTAAAAGAAGTTATAAGTCATATCTTATAGGTAAAATAATGATGAATACCTCTTCACACCCTCAAGGTAAAATGAGGATCATGATCAGAGATGATCATCCTAGGGAGTCTATAAAGTCTCACAACTTCCTCTAAATACTACCTCGAAAAAAATCCACTGAGCTCAACTCCCTGATCACTATAAAGTGGGAATATTTCATCAAATAGTCCACTATAACACATATATAATCAAATACTCTCTGATCTAAAGGTAAAACAATAATTAAGTCCATAGAGATGCCTCTCACTTCCACTAAGGAGCATCCAATGGATGGATCATTCCACAGGGAACCGGTGCTTTTCCTTCACCTTCTTACAGAAAAAACATCAAGAAACAAACTCTAAAACTTCACACTTCAACATAGGGAACTAAAAATTCCTTATCAGAGCTCAGTACATCTTTTTCATGCCATGATGTACCACAAAAGGTGAACCCTAGAACTCACGAAGAAACATCTCATCCATCACCAAAGGGAAGAAAATCCTTCCTTGGAACAACACTTGGTGCTTCTCATCCTCATAACAACCATCAAGGGAATCACCAAAGAAAACTTGGTCTCTAAAAACCTCTACCTTAGAATCCCCTAGCTAGGAATCATCCTTCTACTTTACCAAATACAACTGAAATTTCATCTAAAAAGGAAAACATCTTCCTCCAACCTCTCCCACATCAATATGCATTGCTGATAACTCTTTCCTCACTCTCCAACAATATCTATATTTATGGATGGAATCACTGTGGGAATTCTTGCTCATCGCATCAGCTATGATATTACCCTTTTCTAGTGTCTATGAAATCTTGAAGTCATAATCCTATAATAATTTCCTCCACCATCACAGTCACAAGTTAAATTCCTGGTGTTAGATGGCATACCTATGGATATTATGATTAGTAAAACCTAAAAACCACATGATGATGAGGTAATATAATCATAACTTTAAGGAAAACACAACTGATACTAACTTGATATCATGGTTGGCATAGTTACATTTATGAGGACATAATTCCAAATACCCATAAAAACAACTGATATATGCTACATCAGAATCCAACCCAACCTAGGATGTGAAGTTCCATCAAAAAACTTGAACTAAACTACCTCAACTAGAAAAGAAATGGTGGGGGCATTGAACAACTTCTCTTTTAGGTACTTGAAATCTACATAACACTGATCAATCCATAAGAACACCTGGTCCTTTCTAGTCAAATATTTTAAAGGAGTTGCAACCCGATATAAATTTCCTATGAACATCCTATAATAGGCTTCAATACCAAGGAAACATCAAACCTCTACAAAAGTCTTTGGGGATACCTAAGAAACGTTTTCCTTGATCTTTGAAGGATCCATAACTACTCCTTACTGGGACACAGAATGCTCCAATAAATGGTTTTTATAAGCCCAAAAATAACACTTTGATAACTTCCTAAACATAATTTTATGGTTAATAACAATAAAAATGTTACATAGATTCTTTATATACACTTCCTTTTACATAGAGTATATAAGTATATCATCGATGAAAACCACCATGAACCAATCTAGAAACTATCTAAACACTACGTTCATCAAACCCATAAACATGAATGGAGAGTTATCACATTGAAAGGCATAAAAATGAACTCATAATGTCCATGATGATATTGGAAAGTGGTCTTTGGAATATCATCATATTTCACCCACATCTGGTGATATCTTGACCATAGATCAATCTTCAAGAACCAACTAGCTCTTTCCAGCTAATCAAATAAATCATCAATCTAAAGAAGACAATATTGCTTATTCACTATCACCATATTCAAGTGATGATAATCAATAGAGAGATGAAAACTACCATCAGCATTCTTCATGAACAAAACAGGTGCACCCCAAAGTGACACACTCATCTGAACAAAACCTCATAGAAATATATCATTAAGTTGTACTCATAGATCTCGTAACTCAGAAGTTTCCATCATATACTGAGGCATTTATATCATAGAAGTACTCAGTTGTAGATGTATCCCAAACTTGATCTCCCATTTAGGGGTTAATATCACAACCTCCTTAGTAAAAACATCAAGGTGCTCTTCCACAACCCTAGGAAACACCGTCGGTTGAACCTCTGATGAATATAACATCATCATATCTATCAAGGAAGACAAGGACGGAACAAAAATATAATGCATCCAAGTGTATTTCTTACTAATGAACACTATTGTATTATAATCAAAATCATTAAAAAAACATGTCTTCTGAAGCAATAAACAATAGCTTACTCCAAATACAGTTAGTACATACAAAGGATGATGTTGTATGTCTATATATGTAAACATTATAAGTCTTCCCAAGAGTGGTGCTTCCCCAAAACTAGCTCACATTCTCTATATAATTCATAAAAACAAGATCAACCACTATTTGGTGTAGTCAATGCCAAGGGAACTGTATGTATTTCTACCTCAATTTCCAAATCATGGACTAGGGAAGGTGATATGAAGGAGTGTATAGATCCCAAATCAAGCAAGGAATGCATCCAAATAGAAAACAAGAAAACAGTTCCTTGAATGATGTCTCATACTCTTATTACTAGAAATTCCAAGGAATGAATCTAACCACAAACTTCTTCAAAGCCTATATGACCCTGGTGAAGACTAACTCCATGGACATGCTCTGTTCTCTAAGGATAAGGAGCATCTCGGGGTTTTACCCTGCTATCTCTATCTCCTCTCTATTGGTCCTAAGATAGAGTATCCTACTACTACCTTAGATGAATATTAATCAATGAAGGAACCTGAATCAAAACACCTAGTTTATTATACCTTCCCAGAAATGTCAGACACTCTCACTACTAATAACCTCATCCTCCATATGAAAAACAAGTTCATAATCCATTGGTAATGGATTGAGAGCCACCACCCCCAGAGAAACAAGATGATAAGGGATGAGAGATACCCCTAGATACCTAAAATATATTTTATATAGGCAACAAGAAATCATGGACCATAATTCTACTTCATGGGGAATCATGATGACTCCCCTCTCATGATAACCTAGTTCTAGCCAACATCTACTATACAATCTCTACTCTTCCTAGCACCTCAAGATATATCAACAACATGAATGAGATGAATTGGTTCTAGATCTTTGGATGAAAATCCTCCTCTAAATTCCTCACACTATCCTCCTCGTCTAGAAAAAAAAGTGAAGGATATCAAGGAAGGGTCTTGAAATGGATCCTTAACTCCCGCATACTGGAACTCACCTGTCGAAGGGTAAGCTGCTTCTAAAGACTGTCCAGCATCATAGTTCAAGAAAAAAAACTCTACTCAGAACTGGTCCCTGAACTTGTCTAATGATACATTCGAATCCTTGTGATCCCTAAGGAATAAGATCCATTACTACCTTACTTATTCACACAACATCATCACATCCAATGAAACACATTTCTCCTTATAAGCATAGATCAAAATGAAAGTTATCTAAACCTTCTCCAACCAATATTTTATCACTGAGTCTGAAATGGAGCCCTCATACTTCTAAAAATTTTGGAATTGAAACTCTCAGATTTTCCTCCACTAAGTGTTAGCATCATCGACCTATACTCTATAGTTATTTTCTTGAATATCCTACTAAAAATATTCAGTGCAAAACTGATGAGGATGTCAACTTGATTCCATACCTGAAAAAGAAGAAATGGATAAAGAATCTTAAACCTAGAGTATGGAATATTAAACTTTAATTAATTAATTAATTTTATTTATTTAAGGTTTAACTTATCCGAAGGTATGCCCATTTCAAAAACAAGCACAAATACGAATGATGCATGATCCTCCTAGGTCTCTACCCTGCAACCAGTATCACTTTTCTTAGTAGGCTCAGTAAACTTAAAGGTACATGCATCAGATCACAAGGGGGGCCTAAATACCCATGTCTCAGCCAGTCTCCCTTGTTAACCTCACTTAATAAACTTATATGAAATAATTTCCATAACAACCCATGTAGTATCACTTATTCCTAAATCTAAACTCCATCTTATCCCTCAACATGAACCATTGATACCACTCTGTCATGACCCCCTCCCCCGTCAGCTACCCCTCCTAGGCCAGAACTGAGAGAAGGGAGATAGTGACTACCCAAAGCCTACCTTCAATAGGATATAGGTTGGAAACAAGCACTGAGCGTATAATGAACATACAAATGGAAGGAATTACCCTCTAAGATAACATGTGGAAGATAGACATATGACAAAAACAATAATCAACACCTATTCATATATAGTAAAATAAAACCCAAGTACTTACATGTAATGTCATATAAGACTAAAATAGTTGTAAAGGAATAAAACATGTACCAAAAGGTAAACTTGGAAATGACAAAAAATCCCATATAGATCACAATCAACCACAAAATAGTAATACCCCACTCAATATCCAACCTACTTTAACTGGCCTGAAAATAGTTTATATATACATAGGGTGAGAATAACATGTATACTCCCTAGAGCCTCTTTTGAAAAAGATGAAGAAATCATACTTTATCATGGTGAACAACAAGTGAAACTAACTCATAACCTAAATAGGTATAATAAGTTAATAGACTCATCATGGTTATCTCTCACCAATTATATCATAAAATAGATGAAATATTATAAAAATAAATCAAGGGTACCTTGTTGTTGCTTCCCCACTGGTTTGTCGCTCTACCCCAACATCATATGTCATGTGTAATATCTCTCCAAAAGAATCTAGCCTGAATACATCTGGGCTAAGAATCATAACATACATCTCATGCTTCACATCATCTCATCATCCCATTCCATATATTTTTATAGTAACCGAGTAGTTTTGAGATCCACCACATCTCGTATTCTATGTATCATACATCATGTATTGTACCTCAATTCATCACAACACATAAATTAAGAATATACCTCAATCCATCATAGCCCATACACATCATAACTGTCATGACCCAACCCAAGCTAGGGCTCGAGCCGTAACTACCCCAAGCCCGCCTCTATAGCCCAGGGGGTGGAGACAAGTGCTAAAGGCACAACTAAACTTAGGGAGGCCTTTGCCTAAAACCAATACACATGCACATATCCAACTCAATGAAAAAGTGCAGAGGAAAAGTATAAAAATTAAAACTGCTATAAATTAAAATGAACATGAATGAAACTATAGATGGTACAAGAGTATGGTATTGTCAAATGAAAAGTAAAGGGTAAAAACACATGCCCAAACCTGAAACCTATCCCAACCTAGAGGAAATTAAAATAGAGTAACAATAGAGAGAGCCTCGCTCCTAAATCCCAACTATGACCATAGTACATGGTCCAAGTAGCCTATATCCCTATGCTCCTCTATAGTCATGATCGACCTATACACCATCTGAAAAAGACACAACACATATTGGGAAGATCCCATGAAGGGGTGAGTATATACATACCTAGTATAATGCCTCAAAAAGGTGAAGGGGGCAGGAAGAGATACACTGAAGATGAAAGCAGTAGAGAGAACAAGTTATGGTAAAAGTGAATGGATAAAGTATATCTCAATTCAACAAGAGAGTTTAATAGACTCATCCAAACACAAGGAGCTAGAAATGGTGAGGAGATGAACTCCCTGTAGAGTTTATGCTAGCTATAGCAGAAGTGTAGACTCATCCAACCATAAGAAGCTAGACACCAAAAGCACATGGAATACCCCACACATCTTCGCCTATCCTGGAAGGAGAGTAACCAAGACCCGAGGAGTGGGTACTGTAAAAGGATAGATATATATGTTTTCTTAGTAAAAGAAACCCAAATGATAGGGTAAGGGGATCACCATCTCAAAACTCAACCTAAGAAAAGAGTCATCAATATTTTTATAATTATCCATCAATGATGCCCAGCATCTCACATGTATACCTAAACACGTAAGTCAAAGGATATCAATCACCATGCCCTGATAATATCGACTTTGGGTGGCACCGACTTGCCCTTATGGTTTTAGGTTGCGTCACAAGGATGAGTCTTAGTGGGGAAAGTGTTCCTCTTCCTTGTGGGTCTAAAATCACATCAAATAATGTCTCATAAATAATCCACATATTTGAGAGATAGTTTCTGTAAATACCCATAATTTCCATGGAAATTGTTTTCTTAAATTCATGGGATTTTTACGAGTCCGCGAAAATTTACGGCGCTTGATTCCAAGGCCCGGTGTGCCTGGAATCAATTTCTGAAGTTTTGTTCGGGTACATTCAGTAAACGTGCGAGCAGCATTTTATAAATTTTGAACTGGTGCTCGGAATTGAAATCTGAGGGCACCGTTGAACTCGCAGCGACAGTGATTTCTTAGTGAGACCTTCACCGCATTTGCGTTCTATCGATAATGGAAGTTAGATTTTTGGATTTTTAATAAGTTAAATAAAAATAAGTGTAGCTTATTTTTATTTTGTGGTGGTTAAAACCTCCAAGAAGAGGTTAGTGGTGGGGGCAACCACACCATAACCTTCCATGAGAGGTTATGGTGGTGGGGCGCACCCGCATATAACCTCCCTTGGGAGGATATCCTTGGTGGGGCCCACGTGGGCTTTAAACCCCCTTTAACCCCCCATTTATATGGGAGAAAACTCTTCACCTTCCCCCATTAATTTAATGTTCCAACCCTCATAGTTAATTAATTTAACTCTTTCATTTAATTAATTGGCACCTTTTGAATTCTTTTGAATTCGTGCCAATAATTAAATAATAGACAAAGCTATTATTTTATTTTGGTTGCATCTATTCGTTTGGTGGAGTTTTGAGAGAGGAGTTGGAAGGACTTGGAGAACTTTATCTCTCAATGAAGAACATGAAGAACGCCTCTTCATCCACCATTGAAAAACGACGAACTATTTCTTCGATCTTCGACCAAGCCAAAAGAAAAGGAGCTGACCGCGAAGAACACTGAAAACACTTCTTCCTCAGTCTCCTACCTTGGACACTTCCCGACATCGACGGAACGACGTCTGCCTTTCTGTGACTTCGTCAATGATTATCTTCATATGAGGTAGGTTTTGGATTTTGACTATGACTATATTCCCAAGTTCTTCTTTTTTTTTTTAAACAAGAATGTGAATTTTTTCTTTTGCGGGTTGGGAATAATCTTTGCTAGAGGTTAGGGTTTGAGGATCTTATTTTAAGTTCTTGTTGAGCTAGAGTGTTACCGCTCTAATGCGGAGGGTGTGGGACAAACTAACATGGCCCGACCCCTCCGCTATTCTTCTTGAATTTTGTGTTCATCATGATGTAAGGTGGAGGCTTTGCGTTGCGGTGATGAATGGAGAACCCCCTTCGATCCACCAAGAAACCTCTTCGATGTGCCTTCAAAACAAGCTAAGGAGCTCCCCCAACCTCTAAAAAACAGGAAATCCCACATGAGGCATGAGTGGGAGGAAGAATGGGGAAAATATGGGAAATCCCGAGTGTCCCAGGACTTAAACCCCTAATTTTAAGTGGCCACATGGCTTGGCCACATGATTTGGGAAACCGTGCATCAATCGTGCGGTAGCCACTGTCCCACCTGGGGACTTCGCATGGCTTGGCCGCACAATTTGTCAAACTATGTGCCAACTATGCGGTTGCTACTGTCACACCTAGAGACTTCGTACAGCTTGGTCTCATGGTTTGTCAAACCATGCACCAACCGTGTGGTTGCTACTGTCTCACCCAGAGACTTCGCATGACCTGGCCGCACGGTCTGTTTAGACCATGCGCAAACCATGCGCCCCTACACAAACCTCCATAACTTTGGTATAGGGCGTCCATTTGACGAACTGTCAGCGGCACTGGAATTCTTGGAGAGAAGCCATCCCTTTGAGAATACCCCACTAGATTTCAGGGTATAGTTGAGATATGGTCAGGTTGGATTGTACACGAATCCAACCAGGCCCTCGTGACTAAAAGGATAATAACTAATAGACTGGCCTTCTGATTGACTCGTCGTATGTTGCGTTGAGACCCCTATGAGGTGGTGGACCTTTGAGATACTTCTATGTGGGACTTTGTGATAGTTAGAGTATCAACCAGTAGCTTGTGGAGCAGATATTCTAGAGACGAGAAGGCATTTGTGTGGGAACCAAGTAGTTGGCTGAGACTTGACGACTGTTGACCGATTCAACTCGGAGTGATTCGACTAGCCCATGAGGACGATCTAGGAGTTTCTCTTTACCTTTCAACTGTTTGTCACTTTTTCAGTTGTACTTGTACTTTACATTTGGGATTGTATTTCTGACTCCTTTTACTTTCCAACACAGATTTTGTATACATTTTTTGCTTAGTGTTTTGCTTCCAGTTGTGTACTCTGATTATGTGTGTTTAAATTTATAAAGGCAATTCCTTCCTAGCTTAGGGATTTATGCCTTTGGTGCTAGTCGCCATCCCATGGCCTATGGAAGGCAGGCTTGGGGTAGTCACAGCATAGGTCCCGAGGACGGGTCGTGACAAATTAGTATCAGAGGAGTCAGTTCTACCACAGAACTTAGGACTCTGAAATTTCTTTTCTGTGAATCAATAGTGTTATGGGTACTAAGTGTGGTTTTCAGTTTAGGGAGTCCAGTGTTGGTGCGGGTGGCCAACGTATCCATACACCAAGACCCTGACTTCTGATTTCCGACTCAGTGCATGAAAACACTGATTGCGTGTGTGTTTTCAAAAGTTTTCTTAATTCAGCTCAACCAGGTCAGCTCACCAGGTATAATCTTTTGACCGTGTCACATCTGTTTCTTTCATGATGCCTCCCCGCAGAGCCCCGAGAGTCATATGCTCTAACATCCCATCGAGCGATGAGGCCTTGGTGCAGGGCCCTTTACTAGAATAGGCACCAGCGGTACCACTTATTGTTGGGCCACCGATGCCACCAGCCCTAGCAGCAGACGATGCACGCCGCTTGAGTGTGTTGCATGAGTTCCAGCACCAAAGGCCACCTAGGTTCTAGGGAGAGACAGATTCACAGGCAGCTGAGGATTGGATGGAGGCTGTGGTGAGAGTCTTCAGGCTAGTAGGGACACCAGCAGACTACATGGTGATCCTTGCTGCCAGTCTCCTTCAGGCAGCAGCAGGTAGATGGTGGAGCCTGATGCTTCAGGTGCATGTCGAGGCGACACTTCTTTGGACAGACTTCGAGAGCCTATTCTGGGTGGAGTTTAAATTAGCCACCCTTCAAGAGGTGCAGATATAGGAGCTACTGCATCTACAATAGTGTAGCATGACTGTAGCTCAGTATTCAGCGAGGTTCACCAACCTCTCGCGCTACTCCACAAATATGATACGAGACCCATTATTCAGGGCTCGGACCTTCGATCAGGGGCTCAGGCGAGATATCAGGGCATCGATGATCTCCCTCAGCATCCCGACGCAGGTGGGGGTGTTAGAGAGAGCCCTCTTAGTGGAGAGTTTCCTTGTTGAGCAGTCACCAGCAGTGAGACCCACCACTAGTTGACATGCAGCGGAGTCTTCTGTAGTTGTCAGTAGATAGATGACGCAGAGGACCAAGAGGACCAGACCCATAGGTGGTCGACCGCATGACTTAGGATCTGTTGTGCGGTACACACAGAGCTGAGACACACATGCGGGTGCCAGGGAGTTTTACTCATGTGGTGGGTAGGGTCACATGGATCGTGACTATCTGACCCATCAATCAGATGATTAGTAGACAGTTTAAGGACCTCCCTGGCAGAGGTAGAGATACGATCAAGGCAGTCCGTAGGGCGCAGGTGGATGTAGCAGAGGAGCTGGACATGCAGCAGGCGGTGGGCGATGTTTCGAGGTGTTGCCACCACCACCACCAGGAGGTCCACCCCGATTGCAAGGAGCGGGTGGATAGGGGAGAGCTCATCTCCAAGCAGCTGAGACATACGACCATGGCGCTCCAGAGATGATTCGAGGTACGATCTGTGTCTACTCCACCTTATCTTCAGTTCTTATAGACACAGGTGTCAGTCACTCTTTCATTTCCACTACCCTCGTTTAGAGCTCGGATATTCTGATGGAGTCGTTGGATCGATCCTTATGGTTA
Organism: Viscum album; assembly: GCA_963277665.1. Lineage (NCBI taxonomy): Eukaryota > Viridiplantae > Streptophyta > Magnoliopsida > Santalales > Viscaceae > Viscum > Viscum album. The sequence goes on from OY728132.1 coordinate 326,654,994, forward strand.
GATACTCCTACGAGAGCAGACTCAATGATTATGCACTGGTTCTGGTAGTGTGATCTTACTATAGGAGGCAAGAGCTTTGGTTGGGATCTCCTCATAGAGGCGTCTAGGCCTTACGACGTTATCTTGGGTGTGGACTGGTTATCTACAGTCCATGTTTAGATTTACTATATTAGGCACAAATTTTGATGTGTCCACATGAATGGTACCAGTTTCACCTTCACCGGCGAGAAGGGAACCTTTTCATCACAGGACAGACTTACTCTGAGGAGGGTGTAGCCGATCACTCATCAGTTGGCTTGCCTTACCCTCGGAGCAGTTGATGTGGAGAGTCTGACTTATCCTGTAGTGGTGGACTAGTATGCGGATGTTTTCCCTGAAGATTTCCCAGGAATACCTCCTCATAGAGAGGTGGATTTATACATTGACTTGTACCTAGGGACGACACTGATATCTACTCCAGCATATTGGATGGCTCCCGCTGAGCTTCGGGAGCTGCGGGTACAGCTGAAGGACTTGCAGGGGAAGGGATTCATTGGGCCCAGTGTTTCTCCCTGGGTATCCCCGATTCTTTTCACCAAGAAGGTAGATGGGAGATTGCATCTTTGTGTTGACAACCGTCACCTGAACAAGGTGACCTTTAAGAAAAAGTACCCACTTCTGAGGATTGACGACCTCTTTGATCAGCTCAAGGGAGCTCGATGGTTCTTGAAGATAGACCTTCGATCAGGCTATCACCAACTCAGAGTTCAAGATGAGGATGTGAAGAATACGGCCTTCAGGTGTTGGTACGGCCACTATGAGTTCTTGGTTATGCCCTTCGGCATAACCAACACTCCAGTAGTGTTCATGTGTCTCCTGAACAAGATCTTCCAGCCTTACCTTGATCGATTTGTCATGGTCTTCATCGATGAAATTCTGATCTACTCGACTACTGAGGAGGAGCATGGCTACCATTTGCAGATAGTACTGGACACACTCCGAGAGCACCATCTTTATGGTGAGCTCTCGAAGTTCCAGTTTTGGATTTGAGTGGTTCACTTCTTGGGACACGTCATCTCAAAGTTTGGAGTTGCAGTGGATCCATTGAATATTGAGGCGGTACTTGCTTGGGAGCCACCCAGGAGTGTGATGGAGGTACGGAGTTTCCTAGGCTTGGCTGGATACTACTGGAGATTCGTTCTAGATTTTCCAGAGTTGCAGCACCACTGTTAGCCTTGACAAATAAGGGGAACCCTTCATGTGTTCGGAGAGATTTAAACAGAGCTTTCAGGAGCTAAGGCAGAGGTTGACTAGTTCCCCTATCTTGAGGATTCTAGAGGTGGGTGTTGGGTACGTAGTTTACTGCAATGCATCAGGGACCGGAATTGGGTGTGTCCTGATGTAGGAGCAATTAGTGATCACATATGGTTCTCGGCAGCTGAGATAGCATGAGCAGAACTACACTACCCATGACCTGGAGTTAGCAGCAGTGGTCTTCGCCTTGAAGATGTGGTGTCACTATCTGATGGGATAATGTTTTACCGTGTACTCTGATCATAAGATTCTCAGGTATATCTTCTCTCAGAAGGACCTGAACCTAAGACAGCGGCATTGTCTTGAGTTCCTCGAGGAATATGACTTCAAGATAGTCTATACTCGTGGGAAGGGGAACGTTGTTGTAGATACTCTTAATAGGAGATCTGGTATACAACTGCTAGGAGAGGCGACAGAGCAGCTGGCTGCCTTACAGATATCCTTTGTGGATAGGTATGGAGCATCATTTCTGCAGTCTCTTACAGTCACTCCTCCACTTCTTCAGCGAGTCAGGGAGGCACAGCATGGAGACATTGACTGTAAGACACGATGAGCTCAGATATCTACAGGGTAGGCACCTGATGGATTTTCCGAAGGTAGGGAGCACTTCATCCTCTTCAGAGGATGTACTATGGTACCAGTTGCACTTTAGGAGGAAGTTTTGAGGGAATTCCACACTTCCCCTGTAGTGGTATATCCAGGAGTGGAGAAGATGTACTAGGACCTTCGGCGATAGCACTGGTGGCCAGGTATGAAGAAGGCAGTAGCAGAGTTTGTCTCACGGTGCCTCACTTGCCAGCAAGTGAAGGCGGAGCACCAGGTACCAGCAGTCTTGGTACAGCCCTTAGAGGTCCCAAAGTGGAAGTGGGATGGGATATCCATGGATTTTGTGACGGGTCTTCCATGTACATCCATGATTCATGACTCGATTTGGGTGATCGTTGACCGACTCACCAATTCGGCTCACTTCCTACCAATCAGAGAGCAGGGCTCAGTAGAGAGCTTGGGATCCCTCTTTGTGCAGGAGATTGTGAATTTACATGGAGTACCTTCTTCTATAGTCTCTGAATATCACGCATGGTTTACTTCCTAGTTATGGAAGGGGTTGGAGGATCTTTTTGGGATGCAGTTACGTCTGAGCACCACCTTCCATCCTCAGACAGAGGACCAGACCGAGAGGACCATCCAGACCCTCAAGGATATACTCTGAGCTTGTGTCCTCGACTTTGGTCGCAGCTAGGAGGATAACTTACCTTTGGTAGAGTTTTCCTACAATAACATCTATCACTCCACCATAGGGATGGCACCTTTCGAGGCATTGTATGGGAGACCTTGCAGATCGCCACTATGCTGGACAAACCCAGGGGAGTCAGCACTAGTGGGACTAGAGATGGTACGAGCTACCACGGAGAAGGTGCAGATCATCCACGAGCGAATGATGACTGCACAGAGAATACAAAAGTCGTATGATGACAAGAGATAGAGGACTACAGAGTTCGAGGATGGCAACCACGTCTTTCTACGGGTCTCACCTCGACGAGTTCTACGGAGATTTAGCTGAGGCGAAAAGTTATCTCCGAGATTCATCGGAACTTTCCAGGTCCTCAACAGAGTAGTCAAGGTGGCTTACCACTTAGATCTTCCACCTTAGTTGCACTGGGTGCACGATGTCTTCCATGTATCTCAACTGAGGAGATACGTGCACGACCCTCCCCACATCATCGACCATGGAGAGATGGACATCGATGATGGGGCGGCTTTCATGGAGGTTCCAGTAGAGATTGAGGATCAACAGGATCAGGTGCTACGTGGACAGTCGATACCTCTGGTGCACGTTCGCTAGCAGCATAGAAACATCCAAGAGAGAACATGGGAGTGAGAGGATCAGATGCATGCTCAGTACCCCCATTTGTTCCCTTAGTGTGAGTTATAGCTTATAGAGACGTAAAGCCCTGAGGTTGGGAGAATGTAAAGACCTATAATTTCCATGGAAATTTTTTTCTTAAATTTATGGAATTTTTACAAGTCTGTGAAAATTTACAGCGCTTGATTCCGAGGCCCGGTGTGCCCAGAATAAATTTCTAAAGTTTTTTTCAGGTACGTTCAGTAAACGTGCGAGCAGGATTTTATAACTTTTGAACCGGTGCTCGGAATTGAAATCTGAGGGCACTGTTGAACTCGCAGCATCGGTGATTGCTTAGTGAGACATTCACTGCAGTTGCATTCTATCGAGAATGGAAGTTATATTTTGGTATTTTTAATAAGTTAAATAAAAAAAGTGTAGCTTATTTTTATTTTTTGGTGATTAAAACCTCCAAGAGGAGGTTAGTGGTGGGTTCCACCCGCACATAACCTTCTTTGGGAGGATATCCTTGGTGGGTCCCGCACAGGATTTAAACCCCCTTTAACCCCCCATTTATGTGGGAGAAAACTCTTCACCTTCCCCCATTAATTTAATGTTCCAACCCTCACAATTAATTAATTTAACTCTTTCATTTAATTAATTGGCACCTTTTTAATTCTTTTGAATTCATGCCAACAATTAAATAATAGATGAAGCTATTATTTTATTTTTGTTGGCATCTATTTGTTTGGTGGAGCTTTGAGAGAGGAGTTGGAAGGACTTAGAGAACTTTATCTCTCAATGAAGAATGTGAAGAATGCCTCTTCATCCTCCACCGAAGAACGACAAAACCTTTCTTCGATCTTCAGCTGAGCCAAAAGAAAAGGATTCGACTGCGAAGAACATCGATGACGCTTCTTCCTCGATCTCCTACCCCAGACGCTTCTCGGCGTCGATGGAACGACGTCCACCCTTCCGTGACTTCGTCAAAGATTATCATTATATGAGGTAGGGGTTGGATTTTGAGTATGACTATATTCCCAATTTCTTATTTTTTTTAAACAAAGAACGTAGATATTTTCTTTTGTGGGTTGGGAATAATCTTTGCGGGAGGTTAGGGTTTGATGATCTTCTTTTAAGTTCTTGTTGAGTTGTTTGTTACCACTCTAATGTGGAGGGTGTGGGCCAAACTAACATGGCCCGACCCCTCTGCCATTCTTCTTGAATGGTGTGTTCATCGTGATGGAAGGTGACAGCTTTGCGTTACGGTGACGAATGGAGAACCCCCTTCGATCCACCAATAAACCTATTCTATGTGCCTCCAAAACGAGCTAAGGAGCTCCCCCAACCTATGAAAAATCGGAAATCCCACATGAGGCAAAAGTGGGAGGAAGAACAGGGGAAATATGGAAAATACCGAGTGTCATGGGACTTAAAACCCTAATTTTAAGTGGTTGTATGGCTTGGATGCACAGTTTGGGAAACTGTTTTCCAATCGTGCGGTAGCCACTGTCCCACCTGAGGACTTCACACAGCTTGGCCACACGGTTTTTCAAACTGTGCGCCAACCGTGTGGTTGCTACTATCACACCCAAAGACTTTGCACGGCTTGGCCGCACGGTTTTTCAAACCGTGCACTAACCATGTGGTTGCTACTGTGTCACCCAGAGACTTCATACGGCCTGGCCGCACGGTTTGTTTAGACCATGCGCAAACCATGCACCCCTGCACAAACCTCCATAACTTTGGCACCGGGAATCCGTTTGACAAACCGTCTTGGGCATTTGAATTCTTGGAGCGATGTCGTCCCTTTGAGAATACCCCACTGGAGTTCGGGGTATAGTTGAGATATGGTCAGGTTGGATCATACACGAATCCAACCAGGCCCCCGGGACTAAAAGGCTAATAACTAATAGATTGGGCGTCTGATTGATGCATCGTCTATTGTGTTGAGACCCCTATGAGGTGGCATACCTTTGAGATACTTCTATGTGGGACTTCGTGATAGTTGGAGTATCAACCAGTATCTTGTGGAGCAGATCTTCCAGAGACGAGCAGGCATTTGTGTGGGAACCTAGTAGCTGGCTCAGACTTGATGACTGCTAACCAATTCGACTCAGAGTGATTCGACTAGCCCAGTGGGGAGCGCCTCTGTGTGAGTGTGGCAGACCCATGGTGGGGAGTGCCTCTGTATGAGCGTGGTAGACCCATGGTACTCGACACGTGGAGTACCTCAGCAAGATACCAAGGGAGCGCCTCTATGTGAGCGCAGAAGACCCACGGTGGGGAGCGTCTTTGTGTGAGCGCAGCATATACACGGTACTCAACAGGAGTAGTACCTCAACAGTCCAAGTTAGTGGGAAGCGCCTCTGTGTGACGCGGCATGTAACGACCCAAAATTTTTAATAAATCTTGTTTCCTAATTTTGTGTGTTATTTTATTCATATACTCAACAAAACTTTTTCATTTGATAACATGAGTATAATTAAAATGAGACTGTTGGGTTTTGACTATTATATGATCGTTGGTCAATATGACCGCTGGAAACTAAAAATTTCGATTACTGTCTCTAAATACAAGTGATCTTGGTTAATTAATATAGAAAGAAGATTTGATGGCCTCATCCTGTAGTCTCGGGCCAATCGAAGCCCATCTAACGGAACTTGGGAAGGAGGTAGCACCACTGGGCTTTGCTCTGGACCAAACCCAAGCCGAACTTCATCGTGTGAAGCTAGAATAGAATCGCATTCGCGAGAAGTTCAAACTGATATAAATTACTACTCGTGCAATGTTGGCCGAGCCACCCCAAGATTCTATCACCCTAGCACAACTTACTCTTAGGTCCTATGTTGGTGTTATAAGGGGCTATATAACGAGACCATAACTACCTTGTGTAATCCTTTGTTATAAATAAAATTATGTTCTCTTCTTATGGTGAAGTTTGTGAATTTTCAAATTTCCGGATAAATATAGTATGCATATTTTTGATGAATTTTAGAAAAAGGATATTTTAAGAACGTTTATGTAAACCTTAAATAATTAAAAATGTGTAATTATTTTCAAAAAATGGTCTTCTACAATTATGTTCAGTACGAAATTTAGAATCTAATAAGATCAACTTAATTTTTGATGAATAGTAAATTATGAATAGTGATTTTATGCTTAGGATTAGTAATGTGACCAAATGGATTAGTGATCTCACTTAAAGAAAGTATTAATATAATCTAGGAACCTTGATTAAGTAATGTGATTCAATAAAATGGTTAAATAACGGTTTCATAAATTATTAGTCAAGTATTAGTTTTTTTGGGTGAATAGTGTTTTTTTAATTAAAAATTAAATTAAAAATATTTAGAAAATTATATTTATAAAATGGACTTTATTTTTGAACTCAGAGCATCGATATTATGTTAAGGTAATTTTCGGGGATTTTTCTGAAAAAATTGAATTTTCGGTGAATAGTGTATTTATTTAAAAATTAAATTAAAAATATTTAAAAATTTATTTTTATAAAATGGAGTTCATTTTTGAAATCATAGCATTGATATTTGGTTAAGGAAAAAAATTCGGATTTTTCTGAGAAAGTTGAATTTTCAGTGAATAGTAAAAAAATACAGTTTTTGGGTTTCGGTATGTTTAATGACATCATAACTGTTTCATGATGATTTCATGAGATATTTTAAGGGTTTTACAAACAAAGGTGATGAATTATTTTGTATGGGGGGCCATGTGGCCTAACTCCATGGGAAATTCCATGGGAGAGCCCATGGTTTTGAGAAAACCATTTGTGAGGTGACCCTATAAATACCCACCCTTTCCTCCTTTAGTTTTCACTCCCAACTCTCCCCCAATTAATCTATGGTCTCATTACCTCCCATGGAGTCCTCCTAAGTTTCCCCCAAGCCCTCAAGGTTCCAACCTTCGAGTTTTAAGAGTTACGTTTAAGGTAAGGGATCCTACCTCTCTCTTTCTTTTCAAGTAATCTCTTTTATGTCATTTCTTTTATGCTCCATGCTCTTATGTTGGAGGATGTTATTTTATATTACTCTTAATTCCCTTTTCATGTTAATATGATGAGAGACCCCCTCTTTCTCTCATCAATTAATTTTAAGAAAGTTTAAGTGGCGTCGTTAGGCTACCAAATTTTTTTAAGGGATTCGTTCACCTTTCTCATTTTTCAAAGTTCTACTTTCATGTCAAGCCTTTCAAGTTCCTTTTTATTATATTGGGGTATGATCTCTATATCTATCATACTGATATTTTATGTTCATATGATTAGAGACCCTATTTGATCTTGTCAATTCATTTTTTTTTTTGAAGTTTAGGTGACGCCGTTAGGCTGCCGAATTTTTAAGGGATTCGTTCACCTTTCTCATTTTCCAAAGTTCTACTTTCATGTCAAGTATTTCAAGTTCATTTTTATTATGTTGGGGTATGATCTCTATATCTATCATACTGATATTTTATGTTCATATGATTAGATACCCTATTTGATCTCGTCAATTCATTTTTTTGAAGTTTAGGTGACGCGTTAGGCTGCCAAATTTTTAAGGGATTCGTTCACCTTTCTCATTTTTCAAAGTTCTACTTTCATGTCAAGTATTTCAAGTTCATTTTTATTATATTGGGGTATGATCTCTATATCTATCGTACTGATATTTTATTTTCATATGATTAGGGACCCTATTTTATCTCTTCAATTCATTTTTTTTTTGAAGTTTAGGTGACGCCGTTAGGCTGCCGAATTTTTAAGGGATTCGTTCACCTTTCTCATTTTTCAAAGTTCTACTTTCATGTCAAGACTTCCAAGTTCCTTTTTATTATGTTGTGGTATTATATCTATATCTATCATACTAATCTTTTATTTTCATATGATGAGAGACCCTATTTGATCTCGTCAATTCATTTATTTTGAAGTTTAGGTGACGCCGTTAGGCTGCCGAATTTTTAAGGGATTCGTTCACCTTTATAATTTTCCAAAGTTCTACTTTCATGTCAAGTCTTTAAAGTTTTTTTTTATTAAGTTGGGGTATTATATCTATACCTATCATACTGATATTTTATTTTCATATGATTATATACCCTATTTTATCTCATCAATTCATTTTTTTTTTGAAGTTTAGGTGACCCCGTTAGGCTGCCGAATTTTTAAGGGATTCATTCACCTTTCTCATTTTTCAAAGTTCTAATTTCATGTCAAGTCTTTCAAGTTCATTTTTATTATATTGGGGTTTTATCTCTATATCTATCGTACTGATATTTTATGTTCATATTATGAGAGACCCTATTTTATCTCGTCAATTCATTTTTGTTGAAGTTTAGGTGACGCCGTTAGGCTACCGAATTTTTAAGGGATTCGTTCACCTTTATCATTTTTCAAAGTTCTACTTTCATGTCAAGTCTTTCAAGTTCCTTTTTATTATGTTGGGGTATGATCTCTATATCTATAATACTGATCTTTTATGTTCATATGATGAGATACCCTATTTTATCTCATTATTTCTTTTTTTTGAAGTTTAAGTGACGCTGTTAGCTGCCGAATTTTCATAAGAGAAATCTTATTTTTGTCTTCCTTTGATGTTCTTCATTTCATATGGTATATCTTTCAAATTTCAATACCATGTTCTTAAATCCTTTATATTCTGTCCCACTACTGTTTTATGGATCATTTATGAGTGGGTGACTCATGCCCCCTCTCTTTTCAATGTTTTCTAAAACCTCGTAACATAGTCGTTATGCTGCAGAATTTCCGTCTCAAAATGTCTCTCTCTTATTCTCAAATTCATTTATTTTATTAAGTGAATACTGAAATCTCTTTATTCTAAAGGTTTATTCACATATATACCAAAATTTTCTATTCTAAATTCTGGGATTTACATACATGAGACCGGCTTTCCCTTTTCTTGGGTTTAAAGTGACATAAAGATCATGTCTTTAAAGCAGTTTTTAAAACGTTATGATTATGAAATAAAAACTATTTCTTTTATGCTATATGGGTTGTTTATTAAATGATTTATGATGATATATGTGGCTCACATGATAATAAATAAAAATTAAGGGTGTTCCCTGATAGCGCTCCAATGCATTGGGTAAAGACTTAATCTCTAGAGATGACCATTTTTTTAACGACGCCTTGGTGAATAACCTTGGTAATTTTTAATGACACCTTGGGGATGGACCTTGGTGAAATGGAAATGATTGTCAATATTAAATGTTGTAGCCACATCTTCAAGTTATGAAATACGTTATTTTTATTATGATATGCCTCATGATTTCTTTCTCATGCCTTAAAGTTCTTTTTCATGACATTGTTGATGTATCTCAAGTTCACATGTTAAATGTTTCCCCTTGTTTCCCTTACTGGGCCTTCTGCTCACCCTTTATTTTGATGTATGTCCCTAGGTTATGAGATGCAGTAATGAACTTAGGATGAACATAAGGATAAGCCTTTCAAGTTTTTAAGAAGGATATTTTATGTTTTCATGTTTTAAGTTCCTGGTTTCCAAGACACTAAACCTTAAAGATCCTCGGTTTTGTAAAATGTAATGAAAAGTTATGTTATAAAAAGGCAGGATTCCATAGTTGGTATCAAAGGATGGTTTAGTTATTTGTGGAAATTAGGATATGAAAACTTTAGGAAGAATTCTATAGAAAATCTTAAATATAGGAAATCTTCCTGGTATTTTGGTGAGTATTGAGTAAGGGGTTGCCAAGAAAATACATCCATGTCTGGATACGAGCAGGTAGAGGTGGCTCTGGCACATATGTACATAGGTGTAAAACCCGAAAACACCGCTTTGAGCTAGACTGGAATGGGAACTGGTACACGACAATGGGCCTTGCTTCACTCTTGGTTACGACACTCCCGGGGGATATGCTTTGGTAAATTCATAAGCTTAGTATGAACCATTATTAAAGGAACAAAGATAAAATAAAATAAATATTAACATAAGAATATATGATCATGGATAACCTAGTTTAGAACCTAGGGGATCACAAGTTAGGGTATACTTTACTTCTACAAGTTATCCTTATATGCTTTATGTTCCTTTTCCTGATTATTGGCTAAGTATTTAAGCCCCTAATTGTACTTTATTTTCTTAGTTAATAGCGGGAAATGGAAGAACATGTCCCAACAACCAATGTGATAGGAAATGTGACGATTGCCTTATTAATATGACATAGATGATTAGGGGATTAAAATATGATTATTATTTTGGAAGACGTTCACTATTCTGGGACCCCTATTTGATCGAGGTAAATATATTACTACGGTATTTTCTTTGAGGAGTGAAGGTTGACTTATATTTTGAAGAATCAATGAATTTAAAGTGGACTTATAGTAATTTAGGTTACATATAGAAATGATTAACCTATCTTGGGGAAAATTTGATTAGGTTAGTTACTTTTATTATAAGATGATAAGGGTGGTTGATTTTGTTTGGAGATGAATGATAAAGTCTATCTTGGAAGACTATGTTATGAGATTGTTCTTATAATTGGGTTTCAATCTTAGTTTGGTTTATTTTGAGGATTTTTAAGGACAGTTATTTATGGAATGGTCTATGATGAACTTTGGGTAGTACCATGGAACTTTGAAGATTTAAAATTAGTTTCCCTTCCTATGGGATTCTTTATTTTTGAAGATTTTTTTTATCTTACCCTTTCTGTTTTTGGGATAATGTTTAAAGATAGGAGAAATTGATAGTTAATCTTTTGTGGATTACGTGACTCTAAAGAAGATGATTCTTGTGCTTTGATGAGACCAAGTAGTTTTGGATTCTCATCGTTTGGAGAAAAGATTAGTTTCGGTAGAAACTTATTAAAGGATGAAACTATACTTGAAGGTAGGTATATTCCCTGTGTTTTATTCTATGTAGTAAATGAATTCCTCAAAACTATGAAAAGGAACGTAAAACAAAAACATTTTCTGTCAACGTTTCCTACTGGGAAATCAAATACCGTTTAACCCATCATAAGTGTGTGATTTTCTTATTATTAACTTTCTCCTAATCATGTTTTCTATCACTCTCCCTCAGAACGTGACCCTTTGTTTTCTCCTCCATGTCCATGTTTTCTTACATGGAATCCTAGTATGGGTTAACTTGGGTGACCTTTGTACTTACCTTTCTTTCTTTTAAATTAATAGTTTTATTAACTCCTTTTCCGATGTGGGACTTTCAATGAAATTTCAAAAAACAATTTTAAAAATTGTGAGGACGTAATTTCTTAATGGCGAAGATTGTAACGACCCAAAATTTTGAATAAATCTTGTTTCCTAATTTTGTGTGTTATTTTATTTTTATACTCAACAAAACTGTTTCATTTGATAACATGCGTATAATTAAAATGAGACTATTGGGTTTTGACTTTTATATGATCATTGGTCAATATGACCACTGGAAACTAAGCATTTCGATTACTACCTCTAAATACAAGTGATCTTGGTTAATTAATATAGAAAGAAGATTTGATGGCCTCATCCAGTAGTCTCAGGCCAATCAAAGCCCATCTAACGGAACTTGGGAAGGAGGTAGCACCACTGGGCTTTGCTCTGGACCAAACCCAAGCTGAACTTCATCGTGTGAAGCTAGAACGGAATCGCCTTCGCGAGAAGTTCAAACTGATATAAATTACTACTCGTGTAATGTTGGCTGAGCCACCCCAAGATTCTATCACCCTAGCACACCTTACTCTTAGGTCCTATGCTGGTGTTATAAGGGGCTATGTAACGAGACCATAACTGCCTTGTGTAATCCTTTTTTATAAATAAAATTGTGTTCTCTTCTTATGGTGAAGTTTGTGAATTTTCAAATGTCCGGATAAATATAGTATGCATATTTTTGATGAATTTTAGAAAAAGGATATTTTAAAAACATTTATGTAAACCTTAAATAATTAAAAATGTGTAATGATTTTCAAAAAATGGTCTTCTACAATTATGTTCAGTACGAAATTTAGAATCTAATAAGATCAACTTAATTTTTCATGAATATTAAATTATGAATAGTGATTTTATGCTTAGGATTAGTAATGTGACCAAATGGATTAGTAATCTCACTTAAAGAAAGTATTAATATAATCTAGGAACCTTGATTAAGTAATGTGATTCAATAAAATGGTTAAATAACGGTTTCATAAATTATTAGTCAAGTATTAGTTTTTTCGGGTGAATAGTTTTTTTTTAATTAAAAACTAAATTAAAAATATTTAGAAAATTATTTTTATAAAATGGACTTTATTTTTGAACTTAGAGCATCGATATTATGTTAAGGTAATTTTCGGGGATTTTTTTTGAAAAAAATGAATTTCCGGTGAATAGTGTATTTATTTAAAAATTAAATTAAAAATATTTAGAAAAATATTTTTATAAAATGGAGTTCATTTTTGAAATCAGAGCATTGATATTTGGTTAAGGTTAAATTTTGGGATTTTTCTGAGAAAGTTGAATTTTCAGTGAATAGTAAAAAAATATAGTTTTAGGGTTTCGGTATGTTTAATGACATCATAACTGTGTCATGATGATTTCATGAGATATTTTAAGGGTTGGACAAACAAAGGTGATGAATTATTGTGTGGGGGTACCCATGTGGTCTAACTCCATGGGAAATACCATGGGAGAGCCCATGGTTTTGAGAAAACCAGTTGTGAGGTGTCCCTTGGCCATTAATGCCTTGTCCCCTCACATTCCCTATAAATACCCACCCTTTCCTCCTTTAGTTTTCACTCCCAACTCTCCCCCAACGAATCTCTAGTCTCATTACCTCCCATGGAGTCCTCCCAAGGTTCCCTCAATCCCTCAAGGTCCCAACCTTCGAGTTTTAAGAGTTACATTTAAGGTAAGGGATCCTACCTCTCTCTTTCTTTTCAAGTAATCTCTTTTATGTCATTTATTTTATGCTTCATGCTCTTATGTTAGAGGATGTTCTTTTATATTAATTTTAATTCCATTTTCATGTTCATATGATGAGAGACCCCCTCTTTCTCTCATCAATTAATTTAAAGAAAGTTTAAGTAGCGTCGTTAGGCTGCCGAATTTTTAAGGGATTCGTTCACCTTTCTCATTTTTCAAAGTTCTACTTTCATGTCAAGCCTTTCAAGTTCCTTTTTATTATGTTGGGGTATGATATCTATATCTATCATACTGATATTTTATGTTCATATGATGAGATATCCTATTTGATCACGTCAATTCATTTATTTATTTATTTGAAGTTTAGGTGACGCCGTTAGGCTGCCGAATTTTTAAGGGATTCGTTCACCTTTCTCATTTTCCAAAGTTATACTTTCATGTCAAGTCTTTAAAGTTCATTTTTATTATGTTGGGGTATGATATATATATCTATCATACTGATTTTTTATGTTCATATGATGAGATACCCTATTTGATATCGTCAATTCATTTTTGTTGAAGTTTAGGTGACGTCGTTAGGCTGCCGAATTTTTAAGGGATTCGTTCACCTTTCTCATTTTTCAAAGTTCTACTTTCATGTCAAGTCTTTCAAGTTCATTTTTATTATGTTGGGGTATGATATCTATATCTATAGTACTAATATTTTATGTTCATATTATGAGAGACCCTATTTTATCTCATCAATTCATTTTTGTTGAAGTTTAGGTGACGCCGTTAGGCTGCCGAATTTTTAAGGGATTCGTTCACCTTTCTCATTTTTCAAAGTTCTACTTTCATGTCAAGTCTTTCAATTTCCTTTTTATTATTTTGGGGTATGATCTCTATATATATGATACTGATCTTTTATGTTCATATTATTATATACCCTATTTGATCTTGTCAATTCTTTTTTTTTTTGAAGTTTAAGTGACGTCGTTAGGCTGCTGAATTTTCATAAGAGAAATCTTATTTTTGTCTTCCTTTCATGTTCTTCATTTCATATGTTATATCTTTAAAATTTCAATACCATGTTCTTAAATCCTTTATATTATTTCCCCCTACTGTTTTATGGATCATTTATGAGTGGTTGACCCATGTCCCCTCTCTTTTAAATGTTTTCTAAATCCTCGTAACATAGCCGTTATGCTGCAGAATTTCCGTCTTAAAATGTCTCTCTCTTATTCTAGAATTAATTTATTTTGTTAGATGAATACTAAATTCTCTTTCTTATAAAGGTTTATTCACATATATACCAAAATTTTCTATTCTAAATTCTGGGATTTACATACATGAGACCCTCTTTCCCTTTTCGTGGGTTTAAAGTGACATAAAGATCAAGTATTTAAAGCAGTTTTTAAAACATTATGATTATGAAATGAAACCAATTTCTTTTATGCTATATGGGTTGTTTATGAAATGATTGATGATGATATATGTGGCTCACATGATAATAAAGACAAATTAATGGTGCGCCCTGATAGAGCTCCAATGCATTGGGTAAAGACTTAATGTCTAGAGATGACCATTTTTTTAACGACGCCTTGGTGAATAACCTTGGTAATTTTTAACGACACCTTGGGGATGGACCTTGGTGAAACGGAAATGATAGTCAATATTAAATGTTATAGCCAAATATTCAAGTTATAAAATACTTTATTTTTATTATGATATGCCTCATGATTTCTTTATCATGTCTTAAAGTTCTTTTTCATGACATTGTTGTTGTATCTCAAGTTCACATGTTAAATGTTTCCCCTTGTTTCCCTTACTGGGCCTTCTGCTCACCCTTTCTTTTGATGTATGTCCCCAAGTTATGAGATGAAGTAATGAACCTAGGATGAACATAAGGAGAAGCTTTTAAAGTGTTTAAGAAGGATGTTTTATGTTTTCATGTTTTAAGTTCCTAGTTTCCAAGACACTAAACCTTAAAGATCCTCGGTTTTGTAAAATGTAATGAAAAGTTATGTTATAAAAAGGCGGGATGCCATACGGCAGGCCCACTATACTCTATAGAGGAGGAGTTCTCTAGCATCTTAGGGTTCATATTAATAAAAATCATGGTGTGAGCTGAGTTAGTGACATTTTTGTTTACCTCGTGATTGAGATGGGTTACTAGATAACTTAGGTATATGTATGGGCATATACCTAAGTAAGGGTTATCCATTATTTCTTTAATTTTTTGTTATCCTTGTTGGATATTGTGATACCTTTAGGGTCTCGGGGTCCCTAATGAGTATTTTTATACTCACCCCTGCACTAGCTATGCCCGCACCTCATTGTGTTGGATGTAGATGACGGACAGCGCTGACGGAGGCCGAGAGCGCCAGGACTGGATGGTACCCGGAGGTGGACCGGTACACAGAGGAGTCTGACGGATGTGGAGTGCTGAGGTGGTCATCTTTACCTAACCTTGAGGTAGTAACCCTGGAGGACGATCCAGGAGCTGCTCTTTACCTTTCAGTTGTTTGTCCATTTTTCAGTTGTACTTGTACTTTATAGTTGGGCTTGTATTTCCAGCCCCTTTTACTTTCCAGCACACATTTTGTATAGAGTTTATGCTTAGTGTTTTGCTTCCAGTTGTGTGCTCTAATTGTGTGTGTTTACGTTTATAAAGGTAATGCCTTCCCAGCTTAGGGATTTCGCCTTTGGTGTTATTCGCCAGCCCCTTGCCTATGGAAGGCGGGCTTGGGGTAGTCACAACACGGGTCCCGAGGACGGGTCATGATAGTGTCTCAAGGTTGAGGACCTAGCTGGCCTAGCCCTGGATGGAGGGTGACACTATATTTTCATCGAGGAACAATGCCCATCCCAGCTGGAGGGTGACACTCAGAGTAGGTTGAGGACCAATGCCCATCCCAGCTGGA
Source organism: Viscum album (assembly GCA_963277665.1). Lineage (NCBI taxonomy): Eukaryota > Viridiplantae > Streptophyta > Magnoliopsida > Santalales > Viscaceae > Viscum > Viscum album. The sequence continues at coordinate 326,670,886 of OY728132.1, forward strand.
GGGTTCCACTCAGAGTCAGGTTAGGATTAAAATATAAAGTAACATTGATGTTTTTGAATGTATGTAATAATTTTTATTTATGTAATTGTATAAAACAATGTTTGAAATGTCTATAATATAGTGTGTGTGTTTTCTTGTGTTTGTTTTATAAATTTCATTTCATTTAAATCTTGTATTGGGACTTGTTTTTGTTAATATTTAGTGTGTTTTTTGTGATGCGGTGTGCTGTTACAGCATACTGTAGTGGTGCCATGGTGTGTTGTTACATCACACTACATAATGACCCTTTATCAACACTTCTATAAGCACTGATAAATGGTTCTTTTAGCAGTGCTAAATTAAAGTCTTGATAAAGGGCACCTTTATTAGTTCTTTTTTAATGCTGATAAAATTTCAGGTCATTTAACCTTGCTCATGTAGTTAGAACTTTTCTAGTACTGATAAAGGCCATTTCTAGTGCTGTTAAAGGCCTATTTTGTAGTAGTTCATGAATAGATTTAAAAACAACAACAAAAATTCTATTAGAGTGATGGAGATCAACTGCCAAAACATGCAAATGAGAAATGTGAGGAAACAAGATTGAATGGAGAAGAAACCATAAGAAACAAAGGAAGAACTTACCTCAGATCACCATGGATTAATCCTTATAAGGAAAGGGTTGGTCCCAATTAAAATGGGATTCAAAGGCCTTCAAAAATCACCCTTGGGTACTTAGGGTTTGAGAGATAATATTGGGATAAAAGTGGGTTCAGAGGTGGTTTGGATATTTATAGAAAATATAAAAATTATAATACCATGGTACATCCTCCTAAACCACATCGTAGAACTGGATGACACATGTAGGAATAAGGTCTAACACAAGGGGTCATGTTGTAGCCTTCCCGATCAAACTTATGTCCAAGAAACATGGTACCTCCTATGGAACTAATCCTATAAACCTTGGGGAGGTACTATGATGTAGCCTAGACCACCACATTATAAACCCCATTTACTAAGAAGGGAGGAAATTTCCTGGCCTACTTCCATGATATAGCTACCCCCAAAATCAGTAGAACCTCATCGAACCCCTATTCCATACCTGGATCCTCCACATTGCAGCCACTCGACAACCAAGGAAGGTCCTACACTACATTCGGCCTCCATGTTATAGATATGACTAAAATAGAAGTGGCTCTAAAATTTTACCTCTTCCACCCTTCACTACAGCCTAAGCCTCCACATTGTAGCTGCTACCCTTATGATGCAATACAAGGCACCATGGTATAGAATGTGCTGTTAAGATGAGATTTTATCACAATTCCTTTTTTTCTTCTGAAACATCTTAGAAACTTCTCTGAATACCTCCACACCCAAAACTCATAAAGGAAGGGGCTACTAGGTTCCAGACCCGTACATGTGAACCATTAAATTCCTTTTTTAATCTTTGATAAGGGTGATCCATTAGAAAAAATATTTGGTGTCCAAAATACATTTTATTTCTCCCATTCTTTTATTATTTATATGAAGTCCATTCATCTCAAATTAGATAATATTTATGTCTTTTAAACTAAATATTGATAAGTTTCCATATATTTGAATTTAACATATAGTGAACATTATCATAGAATGGAAAATAAAATACTCTTTATTATATTTTTAAAACACTTTAACACATTCCTCCCATTAAAATTTAAAATCATTAATCGATGGTGACATATAAACATCAATATTACCTCTATATTGTTTTGGTCTAGAAATAATTAATCTCATTATAACATATTTTCTATTTATACATATATTTAGAGACATGTTATAAAATACCAACATAATAGTTCATTAACTATGTTGTCTAATGAGCCTTTGATATGGATTCATTTCATCTGTGCATAGTCTCATTCTAATATTTCTAGATTTATTTCCAAAATTATTAAATTGTTGATCAAAACTCTTATATTGTGATAAATCAGCAAGGTGATGTAGGTTTCCATCATAGATTCTCTCATTTTAATTTCATCTCAATCTCTTTGTATCATTTGAATTTGAAAATAAACACTTAAAATGAGGAAATATTATAACGTACCAAATTACCTTAACAGGAGGTTTGGTTTCTATCCTTGATAATGAATCACAGTTAGATCTTCCATCCATTTTATATTGTGATGACCAACATTTAGGGTTTTTTTATCAACCTTCGTATTATTTTCTATATATCATATAATTATTGGGGAAATCATGTATTTTCTTATATCCTAGTCCCATTGGATATAATATTTTTTTCATCATAATCAAAATCTGGAATCCCATTGTCTTCTATAAGTAACTCTTTTAAAATTTTAAGCAGTTTGGTGATTTTTTTCCAACCATTTCTTATTTTTAATTTTACCAATCTCAGTACTCCTCATAACACTATAAATTTCATACAATTGGTAATAGTGGTTTTTCAACATCTCTATACAATAATTCAATGGTTTCTATTTTTTTAATGGTTTCAATTCCTATATCAAGAATTAATTCCTCAGGAAAATCCCTTACCTCATACTAAATATCTTCATCAACATTAGATCTTTAATTTTCTATTATTTTACCATGCTATATCCAGTGTGTATAACTATGATTAAAACCATATAAAATCATATTTTCATTTATTTCTCTAGACCTTGATTTTCTTATATTCAAAAATTTGATACATGGAAAAAAACATGTCTCTATTTTGAAGATTTTTTTTAGAAAATTCTAAGAAATAATTAACCCCTTTCTCATATTCATCATTTCTTATTCATTAATTTATCCAATTATGGTCCATTAATTACCTAAAGTAATAATAGAAATTATAAATATATTAAAACATATGAATATTGAAACATATAGATAAACAAATAAATTTAAAATATATAAAAATATCAATATAAAATCATATAAATATATAAATATATATAAATTTAAAAAATATAGATTAAAATTATATATACACATAAAAATAAAATATATAAACATATAATTATATTAATATAAATATTTTTAATAAATAAACAAAAAAAACTTACTTAGAGAAAATTTATAATTGATAAAGATATAATTCAAAAACAAATCATATCCACAAAAATGAGTATGATTTATAACCATAAACAAATTATAACAAAAAATATATAATTGAAATACAATTTGTAACCGCAAAAAAATGTAACCAAAAACAATTTATAAGCATAAAAATTACAAGTAAAAAAAACTAAAACCATAATAAAATTATAACCATAATTTATAAAAATAAAAAATTAATAATTACAAAGAAATTATAAGGACAAACTGATTATAACCATGAAAATTTATAAATGACAAAGATATAAATATGAAAAAATTAATAAATGAATACAATTTATAATTAACAAAGAATTAATAATTCTTCTAAACATAAAAAATAAATAAAATAACTTATAGAAGATATAGATTTATACAAAAATATTCATAACAAAGAGAGCCAAAATAACAATAAACGGACTTCATATTGGAAGTAATGAAAGAGAAGTGCGACTGAAAATACATATCGAAGTCTGATGATGATGAAGATTGAATGAGAGAAGTGAGACACGGCACTATTGGATGGAATGTATCTAAGAGTGGTGAAAAAATAGCGATGTAGAATGAATAATGTATTAGATAGAAGAAATGATGCATAAAGAAGTAGAAATACAGTCGAAAAAATAAGATGAATCATGGTTGTGAGTCATGGAGCTTAAAATTTCCAAAAAAACATGCATCAAAATGATAAGGATAACCGAGATACCTCATGTGTTTTAATTTTTTTTAAAAATTTTAAAGTTGGTTGATGTTAAAATTAATTTTTTTAACATATATTATTATTATAACCAATGATAAAACCTTGAATTTTAGGGTTTTTATATCGGTTATACTAATAAACGAGATGAAAACCTGCACTTATGGTGTTTTAATATCAGTTATGATAAAACCTGATGTTTTCATCAGTTACTAATAACCAATGTTAAACTACTGATGTGAAATATTCTTTTTCTACTAGTGTGATGTCTAGGGTCATCTTTTTTAGGGGGATTAAATTCAAAAAAAATCCCTTATTTAAATAACATAAAATATGATACTCACCCAAAGATATGTCATGTTATATATAATAACATCTATCATGAAGATCATTTTGAGATCTCTTACAAGCTGGACCTATAGTTTAATAGATTGGTATCTAAGGTTGAGAAGTTTTCTCAAGGAGAAGCATTGAGAATATATGAATGTGAATGTAATAGAAATAAATTTCTCAAATTTTGACTCATGGGTATTGGAGATCGGGTGTGCATCACACAATCGTGCTGATAAAAACAGACTCATATATAAAAAATGATAAAAAGGTGAATTATATCTATGTGTTAGCAATAAAGAAAGAGTTACCACATTACAAGTCAACACTTATGTTGTAATTCTACCTAGGGGGTCAGTTATAGAATTATAAAATGGTTATTATGTTCCATCCATAAATATAAATTTTATTTATATATCTTTTTTAGAAAAGATGGGATTTTTATTTCTTATTAAGAATATGATTTGTTCAGTATACATGGATGAAAGGTTTTGTAGAATTGAGAATATAGTGAATGGTTTATACATTCTGGACACATATAATATAGTCTATAACTTTCAAGATCAGAAATTCAAGATTTATTCTAACACCACTTATCTCCATCATTGTATCCTTTGGTATATAAATGAGAAACACATCCAGAGACTCCATAGAGATATATTCTTGGAATCATTCAATTATGAATCATTTAAAAATTTAAAATATTTTTATTTGGGAAAATGTATTGAGAACCTTTTAGTGGAAATGGTGAAAGTTCTAGTATATAATTATATATAATATGTAGTAATTCATATGGACCAATGTAATGAACTGACCTAGTATACCCTCTAAACTGGTACCCAAACCAATTCTCTACTAACTCAAATTGCATTCCTAGTTCCCATCCGTTAGAGACTAGCACCCAGGCATCAAACAATAACTAGAGAGAATGATTTCACCCAACCTAAAACATGAAACATGGAATATATATGTATACACAAGTGGAAGAATAACCAAAATAGATATATTACATAATCAAAGAAGTAACAATATTAGTGATACAACTCAAAGAAGCAAAAAAACTCCAAGGTGCATGTCCAAAAATTAAAAGGACAAAAAACTAGAAATAATAACTTCATGCGATATGTGTTCAGTCATCCCACCATATCAATTCCAACTACCTATACCCAGCTGACATAGACCTCACTGCCTCACTACAGTGCCTTGTCATTTCCTGCATTGAAATATAATAAAAGGTCTACACATTCCCAAGGGAATGTGTAGGGTGTGATATAAATAGCCTTGGTAGGATCCCACTCAATTTTTACATATCATGTCTCTGCATAATAATCCCAATATGCACAATTTATAGAAAAAAAGGCATGATAAACATTTAAATTATTTTTATATCAAAAACATGGTAAATGGTTTCCCTTTTCCAAAAATTATAAAACAAATCCAGTTAAAATAGTTTCAAATCATAATTTCCATAAACTAGTTACATTTATCAAAATCGGTATATTTAATCCAAAATAGTACAATTCAAATCATAATGGTAAAATACACCAAGGATAACATATGTTCAAGTTATCCTGGTCACTCATTCATCAATCATGACTAGTAAATGCTATAAGTCCCTAAATCCCTAGCATCAAGGTCCAAGGAATGGAAGAACACCCCATAAAGTGAACCCTCATATCATTTCAATCAAGTCTTAGAGCCAAATTCATCTCAATCTAGGAATGTAATAACACCCAAGAAAGTGATCCCCCTTACAAATCCAAAGGAAAAACCCTAATACTACACCCTCCACCTAATTACCCAATTCTCCCATGTGATGGATTTAAAATAATTTTAAAAGGGTTTACACATTTCACAATAAAATTTCAAACACCCAGTTTCTATTAAAACCTTCTTTGAAAATCCAGTTCGTAATCCAGTTCACAATGCTTTGAAAATCACCTTTATTTTACCAAAATGAGGGGAAACCATATTTTTTCAAACACCCATTTACACACACAAATCAATCAATACATTATCATCCCAATTATTTAGAAAAAAAATTATAAAACCAAGATCAATTATGGTTCATCCAATATAGGCTAGAGATGGAACCACTTACCCCAAACTTTGGTCGTACACCACCCACAATGAAATACACACACCAATACTGGAAGGAAAGGAATTTAGATCAATAAATAGAGGCCCTATCATCAATTCTATTATCTTATAATTGAATTATATAATAAAAAGTGTCTAAGTAAATGTTATTTAAACACATACCTTGAGAAACCCACGCATCTCACCACAACCAAATTAGGACTGGCCCCCAAAAGATGGTCTTACAAATAATCTAGAAGGGATCAAAAAGAATCATCACAAGATCATTAATCCCATAAATGTAGATCAATACCATATCCAAGATGAGATAAATGTAAACAATGAGAAGAAAAAAAACCATGCTTACTGTTTCTGATGCTTTCGTCGGGGCGTGTGTAACACCCCAAGCTTCCACGGTACGCTTCCCTTTGAATAATACAGTAGTCTGTGTTGTACAAAACTTCGAGTTCTAACACACCACAACCAATAAAACTAGCCATTATGAATAGTAATACCCACTTTTTGAAATTTTATAAATTTTATCTTTCAAAATGGACTTCATTTTTGGATTCAGAATATTGAATTTATCTTAGGGTGAATTTTTGGTATTTTTCTGAAAACTTTCAATTTTTGATGAATAATGAAAAGAACTGAGTTATAGTTTAAAACCGAATTTTTATTTAAATAATTATTTATTTTATTTAAATTTATTTTAGGTCAAAGTAGATACATAATACCTATATAATTTCAATGTAATTCATTGGATTCAGTTTATAATAATTTTAGATATATAAAAATTTTATTGAACTTTTCATCGTCTATTAACCACCTCCTAGGAGAATTTGAAAATTCACATGAAACTTAATTTTACCGCTTCTCTGAGTATAATTTCAAAAATCCGAGAGACGCAGTTGATATCAGTAAGTAAAATTTGGTTCAATGAGATGAAAATAATTTTTGGTGAATAGTAACTTTTTACTTTTATTTACCGCAGTTAAAAGTAAATAGGGTAATTAAGGGTAAAAATGATATTATTATTACCCTAGCACATGTAATAATTCTATTGGATAAGTATAATTCGACCAAAAAAACATTAGGAATAAAATATGAACCTCTTTGGTCCACTTGGATTAGATTAGGAAATTTATTATTATTTAATTCAAAGAAGAGTTAAAAGAGTTGAAATCAATGTTTAATAACTAAAACGTTTTTAATATAGGGTTAAACATAAGATAAATTCAACTGTAAATATTCATTATAAATCTAAAAATATTTCCTACATAATGGTATTTTATTTATATTTTTTAGACATTAAATAATTTAATTTATTTATGACACAATGATGATGTAGTAATTACCTAATTAATGAAATGTTAAAATAATTGATATTATAAATATCCAAATAAATTTAATTTGAGACTTTTTATGAATTACTATAATTTTATAGGTTAATATGATATATTAGGGTTGGTTAGATGAATTGTTTTAGAAGTAATAATGCTGTTATGAATTTAGAAAAAAACAAAATTCCAAATAGTGTCAAAATTGACATAAAAGTGTTTTTAAAAAAATATTATATTATTAATTGATATTATATTCATAAAAATCTAAGGTTCGGAAAAAGGACTTATATAATGATATTTGTATCATTAATGAACCACTTGGGGTTCTCTTGGAAGTATATAGTAAGTTTATTAACCATATAATATAAAAATACAAAGAGACATGGTAAATGTCGAACTATTTAACTAAGAGTTAAATCTAAATGATAAAGTTAATATAGTGACTCAAACCTGTCTAAAACCTATTTTTTGAGTTGTTTTAGACCCATACCCACCTTAGACTTTAAATAATTCATTTTGGAGCCATTAGAAACTAAAAATGATTTTATTATAAAATAATATTTCTAGCTTTTCCTAAGGTGCCTCTCACCCCTCTTATAAAAGGGAACTCCCCCTTCTCTCTAATTCACATATTCAAAGCCATTTGGCTCAGCCAAACCCTGCCAAAATACCCTTTCAACTGTCCTCCCTTCATCCTAGAGGCCTTAATTTAGTCATAAAGCCAACCTAAGGAGCCCTTTTGATCGAATCAAAAGGAATAACCCGAAGAAGAGGTAAATATCTCACCACCTCTTTCAAGTTCCTTTCTTCTTCCACTTCCTTTTTATTTATTGTTTCCATTATAAAATAATAACTCCAGTATCTTCTATATACTGTGATTTTATTATAAATATTTTACAACCAAATTCATTATTCTATCCATCCTTTGAATGACATGTCACCATACGTCTCCACGTCGTGGTGTAATTTTTATTCAATACATTATTATTTGGATGGGTATAATAATGATGTGTAATTAATGTAAATAATAAATATAACATGATAATGATTCTGTATATATGATATAACATCCAATTATATATTATTTTCATATCAAAAGAATGATATTATCGCTCGTACGTATGCACGGATTACTGTCTCCACGAACGCGATGAGATTCATTCCCAATCGTATCCATTCAAGACTAATTTTCATTAGATGATTAAAAATAATGTTTAAAGACTTAATATCATTCTATATATGAATAAGATACATCCCATCCATAACAAACATTACTTATGTAACAAAGCATATAAAGGAAAACCAATCAGTTAACACCCGAAACGACGATAATACTAAGATATTATTAACAAAGCAATAGTAAAAGATCATACATGATATCATATTAATGTATATGATTATTGTATAATTTAATAAAAATTATTTCACCATTATACATGAGTTTAACCTACCCTCTACCAAGGAAAAGTACAAGGTAAGGTTTAATTTCACAATCTCTTTATTATCCGTGGTTGTTTTTACGTAAGTATCTACTGGGACCTCTTTATCATCCACATCCATGTTTCTTAAAAATGTGTTTCAAAAAATTCTTACTATTTTATAGACTATGGGTTAAATTCATTTATACCCTTGTTTGACTTTTTATAAGATGTTTATAAAGGAATATTTCTGTCGTTTTCCAAACAATGTCCTTTATAACCTTTTCGACAAAGTTAAGGTAAGAATGTTTTTTTAACTTATACGGCGGGTGAGGCTATTTTCCACCGTTATGAAATAATCAAAGATTCCCTTATAATCTTATAAGAATATTTTCAAAAATATATGTTTTCTTTTATAATTACATGACTTTTAAATTATTTCAAAATAGAAAGAGATATTTATCTAAAAAAAGGTTTTGATTTCATCTATGTTAACATCCTTTGATGGATTTTAAGCTTATTTGAAGTTGATTTATTTTGATAAAAAACTTCCATATTGTATTGAAGGTTTTGTGATATGTTTGACTATGGATGTGTTATTTTTACACCATTCATGGTTTATGGATAATGTATTGACATTTCGTATGCTAGTTTTAATATGAAATTTTATGTTATGTTTAAAACTTTTCATATGAGGAATGCATTGGATTTAGTATGTGATGGGTGGAGCCCACTGTAGCTCCTCGATGCATCGATAGGTCTCATGAGAAAAACTAGTGTCTTGGCATAAGGCCTTGAAAAAATCTTATTTGTAGTCTTGGAAAAAGGCCTTGACTATGTGGTTATGAAAGTTTGGCATTATGCATTCCGTCATTATGAAAGTGGATATTGATATTGCATGTGATTATTCGACTAGTAGAATATCCATGTGAGTAAGTAAATGGAATTATTTGATTTTATCTTTTCCACATTATACTGAAGTTCAAGTTTAAAAGGATTTTGTTTTAGTCTTATACATTCCCTTAAATGTTTATGCTTATTTATGAAATTTTCCACTATATTGTTATCCTTACTAAGAATCTGAGCTCACCCCTTTCTATGTTTTATTTTTTTCAGGATGTGAAGAAGTATTTTATGACTAACCTCTAGGGATAGTATGAGGGGATATGAGTGTGGTCTATGGAAATAATGTTGTTGTAGTTTTTCATTTTATGATGTAATGTAAACCTTATGAATGTATCTAGTACTTCTAAGGCTACTAAACTAATCGGTCTTTCGAGACTTGATCTTTTGTGATCATGTCAATGTTATGTAATAATGCACCGAATCTAGGTAACTGGAGTTGGGGTGTTACAATTGGTATCAGAGGGAGGTTTAGTAAAAACCTTGGAATATAGATTTAGATAAACTCTGATTAGAGCACATTACCCTAAGATAGACTTTGATGATTAGTATAGAAGAACATACTAGAATTTTGGTATTATAGAGATTTTGTGAGTTTTCCAAGCAATACATCCCTGTCTGTATATGAGAAGGTAGACGTGGCTTTGGCACAGATGTACCTAGGGGTAAAACCCAAAAACACCACTTTGAGATAGACTCAAACGGGAATTGGTGCACGACAATGGGTCTTGCTGCACTCTTGGTTACGACACTCCTGGGGGATATGCTTAGGATAATTCTCATTTTCTTTATAAACCATTATGAAGGGTTTATGAGTATATAATTCCTCAAAGAAAACATATTTATGATTATGGATTATATCCATAAACTGTTCAATTTATGTTAAGTGTTTTACAAGTTTAGATTTATGTATTGATATTCATAAACTAATCTAGTTTTTTCCATTGTTTAGAAATGGTGCCTAGTGGAAGGAATGGAAACTGTATCAATGCACGCACTCCATGTAGGGATTTCCCTCCTACTCAAGATAATTATAGTGGAGTTGGTGATGCAACTAGTGCTGATCAGCTAATCTCCATACTAGGACAACTCACTCAGGTTATGAACAATAACCTTACCCGTATGGAGCACCCTGATCCACAGCGTGGAGGATGAATGTTAGATCGCTTTATAAGGAAAAAACCACCAACATTCAATGGGGGTAAAAATCAAATAGTATCCGAGCAATGGATAAATTCCTTAGAGAAAATATTCCATGCCTTGGGGAGTAGTGAAAGGGAAAAATTTGTCATAGTAGTTTACCGCCTCACTAGAGATGCTGATCAATGGTGGTCATTGATTCAAAACACAAATGAAGATGATGAAGTATAAAATATGTAATGGAGGGAGTTTAAAGAAATTTTCTTAGAAAAATACTTTCCTCATGACCATTGAGAGGATATGGAAAGACAATTTCTGAGTTTGAGGAAAAAAGAAGATGAGAATGTCACAAAGTATGAAGCTAACTTTACAAGGTTAGCGAGGCATGCTGTAGATTATATACGTAACCCAAGAAGTAAGATTGATCCTTTCTTTGATGGGTTAAAACCATTTCTCCATCGAGAATTAGTCTCAAAATCTTTCTTGTCGTATGAAGATATTGTATCATGTGCTATCAAGACATAAAAACAATTCTCTAAGTCTTACGACTTTAAAGCAAAGCAAGAGAAGAAGAGATATATTGAACACTCTGGAAATTGAAATAAGGGGAAGAAGGGAAAATTTGAATATCCATCCTGCAGTAAATGTGGGAAGAAACACCCTGGTACTTGCCTGAAGGGAATGGGATTATGTTACAAGTGTGGTGAAAAAGGCCACCAAGCTCGTGATTGAAAAGGGAAGAAATAGGTTGTCGATGTTGAATGCTACAATTGTAGAGAAAGGGGGTATTATGCGAATGAATTTCCTAAGAGTCAGGGGAACTTACCTCAGAAAAGGACAAGGGATCAAGGCCAAGCTTATGCTATCACTACTGGTGAGGTTGAAGCTCTGAAAGATGTGAAGGTAGGTAATTTAATGGTTTCCTCAAGTTTAGAAAATGATTTATTTGATTCTCGATCATCGAATTGTTTCATATATTCCCAGTTTGCTGATAAAAATAGATATTTCCAATTTGATTTAACAAGGGAGTTGTCAGTCAAAACTCTTAAGGGAAGTATCATTGCAACAAAGTTTTGTGAATCATTCCCCATTAGAGCATATAAATGTTCTTTATCCACTGATCTAATCGTCATACCCATGATTTAATTTGATATAATCCTCAGTATGGATTGGCTTTCTGACCATGACGCAAAAATTTATTGTAAGAAGGAGGTTACGATTTTTGATGACAATGATAAAGAACACCTTATCTTTAGAGCAAAATCATCACCACCTAATTCTTATCTACATCCACCCCTAATAGCTCAACTAAATTCAATTATTGGGGAGGAAGAGAATGAAACAACTGTTGGTGAGGAGAGGAATGTTAAAATAGAGTATGTACCTATTGTAAAAAGAATATGTTGATGTATTTCCAAAGGATTTACCTGGACATCCTCCAGAATGAGAAATTGAGTTTTCTATTGATTTAATTCCTGGTTCAAGGCCCATATCGAAGACCCCTTATAGAATGTCCACTGTGGAATTAGTGGAACTAAAGAAACAACTAGAGGAATTAATTAATAAGGGATTTATTCACCCATAGTTTTCTCCATGGGGATCCCCTGTCCTTTTTGTTAAGAAGAAATATGGATCTATGAGGTTGTGCATTGACTATAGACAGATCAATTCTATAACAATAAAGAACAAGTATCCCATACCTCGCATTGATGATTTATTTGGCCAATTGCATGGATCTTAATACTTTTCAAAGATTGACCATCGATCTGGATACCATAAGTTATTTGTGAATAAGGAACACATTCTGAAGACAGCGTTTTGAACTAGGTATGGGCATTACGAGTTTACAGTAATGCCTTTTGGATTGACTAATGCACCCTCTGTCTTCATGGATCTAATGAATAGATTTTTCAAGTAATATCTTGATGACTTTGTAGTGGTATTTATTGATTATATCTTGGTATACTCCAAAATCTATGAAGATCATGAAAATCACTTTCACATTATCCTGAAGACTCTTAGAAGACATGAATTATATGGGATGTTTAGCAAGTGTGAATTCTAGCTTTAGGAGATTTCTTTTCTTGGCCATATTGTCTCTAAGGATGGAATCTCTATTGATACTTATAAGACAAGATCAATCCAAGAATGGCCAACACCGACGAGTATAACTGAGGTACGCGGTTTTATTGGTTTAGTAGGTTATTATCGATGTTTTGTCCAGAATTTTGCTTGGTTGGCTAACCCAATTAAAAAAGCTCACACAAAAAGGGGTTAAATTTGTTTATAAAAAAGAGAGTGAAGAATGTTTTGAAGAACTGAAGAGAATATTATTCAATGCTCCTATATTGACTCTACCATCGGGGAATGATGGGTTTGTTATTTACAGTGATGCATCAAAGAAAGGACTTGGTTGTGTCCTTATGCAGAATGATAGAGTTATTGCCTATGCTTCACGACAGCTGAAAATTCATGAGCAAAACTATCCTACTCATGATCTTGAGTTAGTAGCTGTAATATTTGCTTTGATGATTTGGAGACACTATCTCTATGGTGAAAAATTTGGGATTTATACTGATCACAAGAGTTTGAAGTATATTTTCTCACAGAAAGAACTCAACATGAGGAAAAGGATATGGATTGAACTACTCAAGGATTATGATTGCACGATACACTACCACCTGGGGAAGGAAAATAAGGTGGAAGATGCTTTGAGAAAAAAATATCATGGAGTTTTGAACAAGATGAGAGTTAAAAGGGATCATATTTTCATGGATCTAGTAAAGATGGATATGGGAATAACCATGGAAGGTGAAACATCAATGCTTTTTCAAATGGTTGCCAAACCATATTTACTAGAAAGGATAAAAAGTTCTCAGGCTGATGATGAGGAGTTTCAAAAGAATATTAAAGCTGTGAATAACGGGATATTGAGTGACTTCGTATATGAATATGGAATTTTGAAATTTGGGAAGAGCCTTTGTGTTCCCGATATACCTGATCTAAAAAGAGAATTGTTGGATGATGCTCATTGCTCTAATTTCTATATACACCCTGGGAGCACCAAAATGTATAGATATTTGAAGGAACATTTTTAGTGGGACAACATGAAGAGGGAGATTGGTGATTTTGTGTCAAGATGTATGGTTTGTCAACAAGTGAAAGCTGGAAGGCAACAGCCTGGAGGAGTCATGAAACCTCTTGCCATACCTGAGTGTAAATGGGATGATATCACGACGGACTTTGTCATGGGTCTACCAAAGACTCCTAGAAGGAACGATACAATATGGGTCATTGTTGATCATTTTACCAGGACAACACATTTTCTTGCTATAAGCGAAGATTTACCACTTGAACGTTTAGAAAGACGATATATTAATGAAGTTTTAAGACTTCATGGAGTACCCCTATCTATTATTTCTAATCGTGATCCCCGTTTTACATCAAGATTTTGGAAAAGTCTTCATAAAGCCCTGGATACTGAACTTCGTTTGAGCACTGCCTACCACCCCCAAACTGATGGACAGTCAGAACAGACTATTCAAACCTTAGAAGACTTGTTGAAATCATGATCACTTGACTTTCAAGGTATGAGGGATCAATATTTACCTCTGGTAGAATTTTCCTATAACAATAGCTTCCATTCAAGTATTCAGATGGCACCATATGAAGCATTATATGGAAAGAGATGTCACACACCAACCTTTTGGGATGATGTTGGTGAAAGAAAACTCATAGGCCCATAACTTGTGGAGGAAACTATTGAAAAGGTGAAGGTAATACAAAACCACATTAAGGTATCTCAAAGTAAACAGAAGAGCTATGCTGATAACCGAAGGAAGGATTTTGAATTTCAGGTAGGAGATAATGTTTTCTTGAAGGTATCTCTATGGAAGGGTGTTAAACATTTCGGTAAGAAGGGTAAATTGATTCCCAGGTACATCAGACCTTTCGAAATTCTAGAACGAATTGGGGCTGTAGCATACCGTTTGGCAAAGCTGCCAAGTCTCTCCAAAGTTCACGATGTGTTCCACTTATCACTGTTGAGAAAATACATGCCTGACCCAATGCATGTACTCACCTATGAGGAATTAAGACTAGAACCTGATCTGTCTTATTGTGAATATCCTATCAAGATTCTTGATACAAGAGAACAAGTGTTGAGAAACTAGACGACTCATCTGGTAAAATTTCTATGGAGAACCCATAAGATGGAAGAGGCAACGTGGGAACCCGAGGAACTTATGATAAAGAACCACCCAAGTCTTTTTACACAGTAATGCTCTAGAAATTTTGAGGATGAAATTATTTGAAGGAGGGGAGAATGTAACACCTCAAGCTTCAACGGTATGCTTCTCTTTGAATAATACAGTAGCGTATATTGTACGCAACTTCGTGTTCTAACACACCACAACCAATCAAACTAGCCGTTATGAATAGTAATACCCGCTTTTTGAAATTTTATAAATTTTATCTTTCAAAATGGACTTCATTTTTCGATTTTTAATATCGAATTTATATTAGGGTGAATTTTTGGTATTTTTATGAAAACTTTCAATTTCTAGTGAATAGTGAAAAACACTAAGTTATAGTTTAAAACTGAAATTTTATTTAAATAATCATTTATTTTAATTAAATTTATTTTAGGTCAAAATAGATACATAATACCAATATAAGTTCAATTTAATTCATTAGAGTCAGTTTAAAATAATTTTATATTTATAAAAAATTTATTGAACTTTTCACCATCTTTTACCCACCTCCTAGGAGAATTTGCAAATTCACATAAAACTTAATTTTACCGCTTCTGTGAGTGGAATTTCAAAAATCCAAGAGACACAGTTGATATCAGTAAGTAAAATTTGGTTCAATGAGATGAAAATAATTTTTGGTGAATAGTAACTTTTTACTTTTATTTTCCATGGCTAAAAGTAAATAGGGTAATTAAGGGTAAAAATGATATTATTATTACCCTAACACGTGTCCTAATTCTATTGGATAAGTATAATTCGACCAAAAAAAACCTTAGGAATAAAATATGAACCTATTTGGTCCACTTGGATAAGATTAGGACATTTATAATTATTTAATTCAAAGAAGAGTTAAAAGAGTTAAAATCAATGTTTAATAACTAAAACATTTTTAATATAGGGTTAAACATAAGATAAATTCGACTCTAAATATTCATTAAAAATCTAAAAAAATTTCCTACATAATGGTATTTTATTTATATTTTTTATACATTAAATAATTTAATTTATTTATGACATAGTGATGATGCATTAATTACCTAATTAATGAAATGTTAAAATAATTGATATTATAAATATCCAAATAAATTTAATTTGAGATTTTTTATGAATTCCTCTAATTTTCTAGGTTAATATGACATTTTAGGGTTGGTTAGATGATTTTTTTTAGAAGTAATAATGTTGTTATGAATTTAGCAAAAACAAAATACCAAATAGTGTCAAAATTGACATAAAAGAGTTTTTAAAAAAAATATTATATTATTAATTGATATTTTATTCTTAAAAATATAAGGTTCTGCCAAAGGACTTATATAATGATATTTGTATCATTAATAAACCACTTGGGGTTCTCTTGAAAGTATATAGTAAGTTTATTAACCATATAATATAAAAATACAAAGATACATGGTAAATGTCAAACTATTTAACTAAGAGTTAGATCTAAATGATAAAGTTAATATACTGACCAAAACCTATCTAAAACCTATTGGTTGAGTAGTTTTCAACCCATCCCCACCTTAGACTTTAAATAATTCATTTTGGAGCCATTAGAAACCGAAAATTATTTTATTATAAAATAATATTTCTAGCTTTTCCTAAGGTGCCCCTCACCCCTGTTATAAAAGGGCACTCCCCCTTCTCTCTAATTCACACATTCAAAGCCATTTTACTCAGCCAACCCCTGAAAAAATACCCTTTAAACTGTCTTCCCTTCATCCTAGATGCCTTACCTTAGTTATAAAGCCAACCTAAGGAGCCCTTTTGATCAAATCAAAAGGAAGAACCCAAAGAGGAGGTAAATATCTCACCACCTCTTTCAAGTTCCTTTCTTCTTCCACATCCTTTTTCTTTGATGTTTCAATTATAAAATAATAAATCCAGTATCTTCTATATACTGTGATGTTATTATAAATATGGTACAACCAAATTCATTATCCTATCCATCCTTTGAATGACATGTCACCATACGTGTGTACGTATGGCTTACTGTCTCCACGTCGTGGTGTAATTGTTATTAAATACATTATTATTTGGATGTGAATAATAATGATGTGTAATTAATTTAAATAATAAATATAACATTATAATGATTCTATATATACGATATAACATCCAATTATATATTATTTTAATATCAAAATAATGATATTGTCGCTCGTGTGTACGTACGGATTACTGTCTCCATGAACGCGATGAGATTCATTCCCCATCGTATCCATTCTAGAATAATTTTAGTTAGATGATTAAAAATAATTTTTAAAGACTTAATATCATTCTGAATATTAATAAGATACATCCCATCCATAACAAACATTACTTATGTAACAAAGCATATAAAGGAAAACGAATCATTTAACACCTGAAACGATGATAATACTAAGATATTGTTAACAAAGCAATGGTAAAAGATCATATATGATATCATATTAATGTATATTATTATTATATAATTTAATAACAATTATTTCACCATTACACAGGAGGTTAACCTACCCTTGACCAAGTAAAATTACAAGGTAAGGGTTAATTTCACAATCTCTTTATTATCCGAGGTTGTTTTTATGTAAGTATCTACTAGGACCTCTTTATCATCCACATCCATATTTCTTAAAAATGTATTTCAAAAAATTATTAATATTTTATAGATTATGTTTTAAAGTCATTTATACCCTTTTTTGACTTTTTATAAGATGTTTATAAAGGAATCTTTTCGTCATTTTCCAAACAAGGTCCTTTATAACCTTTTCGACAAAGTTAAGGTAAGAATGTTTTTTTTAACTTATACGGCAGGTGAGGATATTTTCTGCCATTATGACATCATCAAAGCTTCCCTTACAATATTATAAGAATATTTTCAAAAATAAATGTTTTCTTTTATAATTACATGACTTTTAAATGATTTCAAAATAGAAAGAGATATTTCTCTAAAAACAGTTTTGATTTATCTATGTCAACATCCTTTGATGGATTTTAAGCTTATTTGAAGTTGATTTATTATGATATAAAACTTCCATATTATATTGAAGGTTTTTTGATATGTTTGACAATGGATGTGTTATTTTTACACTATTTGTGGTTTATGGATAAAGTATTGACATTTCGTATGCTAGTTTTAATACGAATGTTTATGTTATGTTTAAACCTTTTCATATGAGGAATGCATTAGACTTAGTATGTCACGGGTGGAGCCCGCTATAGCTCCTTGATGAATCATTAGGTCTCATGAGACAAACTAGTGTCTTGGCACAAGGACTTGATAAAATCTTATTTGTAGTCTTGGCACAAGGCCTTGACTATGTGGTTATGAAAGTTTGGCATTATGAATTCCATCATTATGAAAGTGGCTATTGATATTGCATGTGATTATTCGACTAGTAGAATATCAATGTGATTAAGTAAGTGGAATTATTTGATTTTATATTTTCCACATTATGCTAAAGTTCAAGTTTCAAAGGCTTCTGTTTTAGTCTTATACATTTCCTTAAATGTTTATGCTTATTTATGAAAGTT
Organism: Viscum album; assembly: GCA_963277665.1. Lineage (NCBI taxonomy): Eukaryota > Viridiplantae > Streptophyta > Magnoliopsida > Santalales > Viscaceae > Viscum > Viscum album. The sequence goes on from OY728132.1 coordinate 326,689,613, forward strand.
TCCACTATATTGTTATCCTTACTGAGCATTTGAGTTCACCCCTTTCTATGTTTTATTTTTCCCAGGATGTGAAGAAGTATTTTATGACCGACCTGCAGGGATAGTCTGAGGGGATATGAGTGTGGTATATGGAAACCATGTTGTTTTAGTTTTTTATTTTATGATGTAATGTAAACCTTATGAATGTATCTAGTACTTCTAAGGCTACTAATATAATCGGTCTTTTGAGACTTGATCTTTTGTGATCATGTCAATGTTATGTAATGATGCACCAAATCTGGGTAATTGGAGTCGGGACGTTACAGCATGCATCCGCCTGTGGAGGACGTACTGATTGTTGCCCCGCATTCCTGCTTTCCAAAGGCAGGCAGAATTTGTCTCCTGTTCATGGAAGTTTTCTCCTTGATTGAAACGGGATGATGGGATGTCAGTTCCTCCTTCTTTGGATTCCTCCTTGGAACTCATTTCCTAGTCCAGGTCTCCCTTAAAGATTAAGTCATTGTTCGTGAATCTCATTCTCGATGCCATATCTTTGTGGATGCTGGTTAATTACACTACTTCCGTCAAGACATTCCATGGGTTCTTGACATGGTAGCAACCTTCGGTCGGAGTAGATGACAACATCAGGCATGTCAGGGAATATTTGGATGCATGGACATTAGGGAACCTGTATTCTTCCTCATAAGAGGTCATCTCAAGGGCTCAGAACCCAAGGAATCTCACGTTGATTGCAGGGTATCTTATGTCGGAGGCATGTCTCTAAGGTTTTCCTCAGCTTCCCATGTTTAGCGTGAGGTATGTTGTGAGTTCAACGTCTTGTGGAGATGGTTACACCTAAGGCGTGTCTTCTGAGTTTTTCCTCAGGAATCTCATGTTTAACACAAGGTAGGCTGCAAGGTTAACGCATTTCGGAGATGGTTACGTATAAGGCATGTCTTCTGAGGTTTTCCTCAGACATCTCATGTTTAACACGAGGTAGGTCGTGAGTTTAAACTTTTGTGGAGATGATATGAGAGTGATCAGAACATCCCATAGAGACGGATAAGATGGGTACATCCCTATGACGTAGCACCTGGGTGGTTTACAATATGGATGGATCAGAACACCCAATGAGGACAGATCCGAGGTGGTGTGTCCCACAGAGGGAAGATATCACATTGTGAAGGATGATCTAGACACCACAAAGAGAGGATCAGAAAGAGTGCACCCTAGAATGGGGGACACCAAGGTTTACCATTGGATGGGATTGAACCTTGTGGAGGTTTTCTATGTACCCTGTGTAGATGACAAGGATCAAAACCCATGTAGTTCGAAGGGTTGATGAATCGAGGTGTACACAAAGGAAAACAACCCAGAGACATTTTGGGGATTACATGTGGTTAGCGTCCCATATCAAGAGGGAAACTCTTGGTTGGATGATTATGGATTGATTGGGGATTATGCACGGTTAGCTGCCCGAGTGCTGCAAGGAGCAGTGCTAGGATGAATTGGCATGATCTCACCGAGATGTGGCGGCCCGGGTAAGAATCAATATGGATGATGGAGAGTTGAATGAAGTGGAGGGGGAATGAGATGGAACCATCATGAAGGTGATGGTAGTGTTGGCCTTGAGCCTCAAAGAGACTTCCTACGTATCAACGTGGCGGAGAATCAAAGTCCACATAGTTCATTATGGGGCGTGGAATCAGGGTGTGCGCATAGGACAGTGACCCGACGACATACTAGGGCTTATGTGTGGTTAGCAGCCTGGGTTGGTCTAATGCCATAGGGGAGGACCAGAGATGTGGGTCCCAATAAAGGGGACTACAACATCTTACCATCGATTAGGGTTGATAACATCTTACCACTGATTGGGGGACATTTTAGTGTCATGCGAGACAAAAAGGGGCTTACAATTTAACGTCATGCAAGACGGGGGTGGACCGATGTAAAGTAGTCGAGACTAATGGGAGTTGGGATTGAACCTCATGGAGGCTTCCTATGTACCTTTCCTTGGAAATGATCAAAGTGCACGTAGTTTAGGATGGGGGCATAGAATCGGGGTGTGTGCAGAGGACAGCGACCTAAAGATGATGTTGGGGATTATGCATGGTTAGCAGCCCGAGGTTGGTTTGACACCAATAAGATGGACCATAGATATGGGTCCCAACAAAAGGGATGACAACTACTTACCGTTGGATGGGGATCTCAATGGCTTACCACTGTTCGGGGAACACAATGGCTTAACACTGGTCGGGGAACGCAACAGCTTACTGTTGGTTGGGAAACACAACGGATTATTGTTGGTCAGGGTTGGACCTTAGGGAGGCTTCCTATGTAACTTTCCTAGGAGACAAGGATCAAAGACCACGTAGTTCTAATGGGTACAGTTTAACATCTTGCGGGATGAAAAGGGGCATACAGTTTAACGCCATGCAGGATGAGGGTGGACCAAAGTGAAGTGGTTGGGACTGATGGGTGTTGGGCTTGAACCTTAGGGAGGCTTCCTACATACCTTACCTTGGAAAGTATAAAATTACACATAGTTTAGGATGGGTGTTGGTGAACCGACGTAAAGGGGGTCGGGTCCAATGGTTGTTGGGCTTGAACCTCTGGGAGGCTTCCTACGTACCTTTCCTTGGAAAGGATCAAATTCCATGTAGTTCAGGATGGGTGTTGGTGCACTGATGTAAAGGGGGTTGAGACCAATGTTTTTTGGGATTGAATCTTAGGGAGGCTTCCTACGTACCTTGCCTTGGCAAGGATCAAAGTCCATGTAGTTCGGTATATTTGTTGGTGCACCGACGTGAAGGAGTCGGGACTAATATGTGTTGGTCTTGAACCTCAGGGAGGCTTCCTACGTACCTTTCCTTGGAAAGGATCAAAGTCCATGTAGTTTGGAATGGGTGTTTGTGAACTGACGTGAAGGGGGTTGGGTCCAATGGTTGTTGGTCTTGAACCTCAGGGAGGATTCCTACGTACCTTGACTTGGAAAGGATCAAATTCCACGTAGTTTGGAATGGTGTTGGGGCATACACTCTAGGGCATCCCAAAGAGTATATCATGGTCACTGTTTACTCTAAGCTCATGTGAGTCATGCTCGGTGTGAGAAACAAGAGGCAAAAACAGACCTGATGATCATGGTGCAAAGGTGCATCCATGAAGGGTGGTGAATGGGGCTTACGCATGGAAGTTCCATGGGTGATGCAAAGGAGAGGGAATGGTGGATGGGGCTTACGCATGGATACTTCCCAGGTGCCACTAAGGAGCAGCAATGGTGGATGGGGCTTACGTATGGAAGATGCCCAAGTGCCACTAATGAGAGGCAATGGTGGATGGGGCTTATGCATGAAAGCTGGCTGAAATGTCTTCCTCATGTCTATCCATGAGGGAATCCCAACTCACTGGTGGGTTGAGGCGTATAATTAAGGTCTACACTTATGCGCTAGTGCACAAGTGGGATAACACCAAGGAGAGTTGCAATTAGTCCAAACAAAGGGAGATGAAATCTGTGACTCACATGCCTGAAATTCGGAAAGCAGTGAGGGTGGCGTGACAATGGAGGATAACTGTTGATCGTGTTCAAAACACGGTATCCATATTGCGTTAGCCTAAAATGGAGACAAACAAACAAGAGTCGATTGTTGACCATGTTTTAAACATAGGACCTAACTCGAAGTGTTTTCCAAAGTCTTATGGGGTATTGGCTCAGAACGGTAGGTTAGTCGAGACGGTATGGGACCAGGTCATCAAGGGGTCCCTTCAGACATGAAAGAGTATAGAGATCCTAATGAAGGATATGCAAAGCATGAGGTGGAGTTATGGAATGTTTGAACATATTTCAATGCTCTTGAAATTAATCCACTGTAATCATGGAATGAGGTATCTTATGCTTTTCACATAGGCCATCTCTTATTTGGAATATGGGGTATCCTATTATTGAATGATAGTACATGATACAGTTTAAAGTCATGTAGTGAGGACTATTGGAATCTTATGCTAGGTGCATAAGGAATATCTTGTTTAGAGCAAGAGTCATCCTGTGTTTGGAACATAGGGTATACTATAGTTTAAATTCATAAAGATAGGACTATTGGTATCTTATGTTTAGAACATAAGGTATATCTTGTTTGGAGCAATAGGCATCCTATGATTGTCACATAGGGAGTACAACAGTTTAAAGTCATGTAGAGAGGACTATTGGCATCTTATGTTTGGCACATAAGGCATTTCTCATTTAGAGTAAGAGTCATCCTATGTTTGGAACATAAGGTGTACTACAGTTTATAGTCATATAGATAGGACTATTGGAATCTTATGCTTGGTGCATAAGGCATCTCTTGTTTACAGTAAGAGGCAACCTATGTTTGTCACATAGGGAGTACTTCAGTTTATATTCATATAGATATAACTATTAGCATCTTATGCTTGGTGCATAAGGCATCTCTTGTTTAGAGTAAGAGGCATCCTATGTTTGGAACATAGGGTATACTATAGTTTAAAGTCATATAGATAAGACTATTGGAATCTTATATTTAGCGCATAAGGTATATCTTGTTTGGAGAAAGAGGAATCCTATGTTTGTCACATAGGGAGTACTACAGTTTAAAGTCATGTAGAGAGGACTATTGGCATCTTATGCTTGGCATATAAGGCATATCTCATTTAGAGTAAGAGGCATCCTATGTTTGGCACATAGGGTTTACTACAGTTTATAGTCATGTAGAGAGGACTATTGGCATCTCATGCTTGGTGCATAATGCATCTCTTATTTAGAGTAAGAGGCGTCCTATATTTTTCATATAAGGTGTACTATAGTTTAAAGTCATATAGATAGGACTATTAGGAATAAGGTGCCTAGAAATGGCTGGTGTTGGGACTTACACAAGGGCGGCCCTTTCTGGTTCAACCTGGTATAGAAGTCAGGTGATGGGGTTTGGATGAGTTGCTTGAGTAATGGTTCAACTCAAGGTACTCGGGGACTTGATGATGAGAATCTCAACTCACAAAATGGGAAACAAACCAAGAGGAATATGTTGAATCAAGGTGTTTCATGGTGTGTGGGGGAGTATCTCAAATCATGGTATTCCATAGGTGGGAGATGGACGCACATAAGGGCATAATGGAAAATGTTGACATCTCAGCCTGAAAAGTTTGCGATGCGACTCTCCATTTTTCATGGGGATTGGTGATGGTAGCGAAGGGACCGGCCTGGAGGGTTATGACCATAGCCCGACACTAATCTCGAGTGGGGGGCGGGGGCACATCTCTCGTAGTATGGACTAGTGGGCGCGGAGGTAGGAGCTTCACAAAGGATAGGGCTTTGCGAAGTAGCTTTGCGGAGGAAAGGTGCTCGTGGAGCATGGGTTATCGCGGAGCATGGGTTCTCGTGAAGTAGTTTCACAAAGTAATGTTGCTAGTAGAGCATGGAATAGAGAATAATAGGCTCTCGTGAAGCAATGTGTCTCATGGAGAAATGCGGCTCACGGATCAAAGGGGCTCACAGAGCAAAACGGCTTGTGGAAAAAAGCGGCTCGCAGAGCAAAGCGGCTCACAGAGCAAAGGGTCTTGCAGAGAAAAGGGTCTCGCGGAGAAAAGAGGCTCGCAGAACATGGACTCGCGGAGTGAATAAGCTCATGGATCATGGACTCGCAGAGCATAGAGTCTTGCAGAGCCTCGAGCAACCTGAATGAGCTCCATCCTTCGCAAATGCAATCACTTCGCGGTGCTTAGGAGCTCCGCGAAATGGGAGATCAGCCGCCCAAGGGGCAACGTGACCGTCCTTATGAAGGGGGTGAGCTAGCTATTTATAGGCAATGGAGGTCAGCAAAGTGTTCCATGAAGCACAAATGCACGCCTCAAAGCAAAAATGCACACCGTGAAGGAAGTCTCACTCTGCAACCGGAGGGAGTTCCCTCAAGTTCTTCGTAATCGTGGAGTTGACCATCATCGACCTTCATGGTGCTCGAAGAGGCTCTGGTAAAGTTCCCTCAAGTTTCTTGTAGTCACAAAACCGACCATCATCAACCTTCGCGGTGCTTGTGGAGTCTTCGGTCAAGTTCCTCTGCTCCACGATCACGAAGGGAGCTTCGTGAATGGGCTCTGTGAACCAGTTTTCCAGCCCAACTTCAATTGTCCATAACTCTTAATTTGTAACTCAGTTTGGTCCCTACAACCTATAAAATCAAATCTTGTGAAATAGTCTATGATCTTGGATCATGTATGTAAGCATTTGGAATATTTTTTGGACGTGTTTTCTGGTTCCAACACTTACTGAAAGGGAAGAAACTAACCAACTTGGAGATCAAACATCGAATGGAGGAACTTGGAAAAATGGAAACCACTCAAAAGAACCTAGGAGAGACTTAGGGTTTGAGGATAGGAAACAAAATCTGAATTAATTAAGAATAATAATTTTAGTGCATAAAATCTCACTGGGAATAAACAATTTATGTCATGAATTATGGATTCATTATGTGAATCCTATGAGATGTTTGTGTGCTGAAAAAGGAATCACCATGGTTAAATAACCCTAATTGACTAATTCATTATGTGAATATAATTAACTTCATGAAATATTTTCACATCATGAACCTATTTCATGGATTCCACCTAGAATAAATTCACATCATGAAACTAGTTCATGATGTGAATTAGTTTTGCAGCCAGTACCCTAACCAGTTTCCTATAGAAAACTCCCAGTGGCCTCCAACACCCTCCAAACCCAAGAAACAAAATATTAAATTTCAAAATAGAGCATAAATTTATACCATTATGTTATAATCTCTCCACCATATGAATTTTCATCCCCTTAAAATCATGTAGAAGAATAATTCTCCAAAAAAGGTGAGGGCATGGCTCCCTCACCGATGATTCACAATCCCAAGTTTCGTAATAATTTAATATGTGCCTCTGTAACACTTTGACCAATATAATAGAATTCCCATGAAATTATTTCATCATAGAATCAATGATCTCTACTGGTTTCTCTAAAACAAAAACATATGGATCTAACTAAGTTCCCTCCCTACTTAGAACATGGGACAAATCAAGATGGTGCTTTTTGAGCTAAGATATGTTGAAAACATCATGTATACCTATCAACTATGCTAGAAATTCCAATTGATAATAAACCTACCCAATCCAATCTATGAATTAAAATATCCAAACATATCATGGATCCATCTTTCCCTATTTCTCAAGATGATGGTGACCCAATCGAGGAGAAACTTTCAAGAAAACACAGTCACCAACTAAAAACTATAAAGGACAACATCGATGATCCACATACGATTTCTGATAACTATGATCTATAACCAAGAATCGATATATATCATGAATCCTTACCAAAATATCTTGAATGATACTTAGTGTCATAAGGGAGGCTTCTCCCACCTCTTCCCAATAAAGTGGTGACCAGTATGGGAGACCATACAAAGATTCTAAGGGAGATATTCTAATTGATGATTGGTAGCTATTGTTATATGAAAACTCAAATAGTCCTAAATGGTTTTCCCACAATCCAATAAAATCTAAGATGTAGGCATGGAGCATATTCTCTAGTATCTGAATAGTACACTTCAGCTGACCATCTGTTTATAGATGATAATATTTACTCAACTTGACTGGAGTTCCCACTACCTACTAGAGACTCTTCAAGAATATAGAAGTAAACTTGGAATCACTATCCAAGAAAATGGTAGAGGGGATCCCATAAAACTTTACAATATCTTGCATATACAGCTTACCTAGATCTTTAACTTTAATGGTGTCCCTAATAAGAATGAAATGAGATGGTTTTTTCAATTGATCGATCACCTCCCAGATAGTATTATTTCCTCAGGGGGACCATGGTAATCCAAAAACAAATCCCATGGAAACCTTTTCCCATTTCTAAACTGGCACAAGAAGTGTCTAGTGAAAACCATAAGGCTTCAGATGAGCTGCCTTTATCTACTAGAAAGTGTAACAACAGGACACATAATTAACAATGTTGTGCTTCATACTCAGCCACCAAAAACAATATCTCATGTCAGAATACATATTTACAGCACTAGGATAAATGATACATGAATAACTATGAAAATAATACAAAAATAAATTACTCATGGATAATGGGATGACAAAGTGATACCCAAAGAGGAGAAATCCATCATAGGGGAGAGACTAATCATAAACGGTATCATCACCATATAAGGTTTCCCTGATTCCTATGAACACATTATCCTACTAATGATCTTACAGAATAGACTCAATAAGAGATGATGATAAATAAACACTAGTCAAAACCATACTTGAATCATCCTCATACACATCCAGATGAAAATGATTGAAAATCCCCATCAGTTTCCACTCCTTCTTTGATTCCAAAATATCATGTGATATAACTTTCCTTTTGAGAGCGTCAATAATGACATTCCACTCCCCCAGGGTGTTGGAAATGTTGAATTCAAACATATAGAGGTATTCCACACACTTCCCCTACCTAAGATTCATTTAATTATGATAAAATATATATATCAGACTCTTATGATTAGAAAACATCATGAAATTCTCCCCAAAAAGATAGTTTAGGATATATTTAAGTGAATACATGACTATGGTGATCTCTAAATCGTGATTAGGTCAATTTTTCTCATATAGAAAACGCTGCTGAAATCCATAGACCATAACATGATCATCCTGCATAAGTACACAACCCATACCAGCACCAGAAGCATCAGAGTATACCACATACCCCTTACCGGGCTTAGGTAATATCAAAATACGAGTTGATTTTATAATCTATTTAAACTCATAAAAAGAAGTCTGAAATTTTGCATCCCATGTGAAATTCTCCCCTTTCTTGGTAAGAGTAGTCAAGGGTGATTCCAACTTTGATAAATCCTTGATGAAGTGCTGATAGTATCCATCCAAACCTAGGAAGCTCTATATCTTGAATATGTTCCATGGTTCTTCCCATGACAAGACAAACTTCACCTTATTAGGATTGACTAATAGGCCATGATCTAAAATTACATGCCCCAAGAACATCACTTCTTGGATCTAGAAAATTCATTTTAAAGGTTTCCTATAAATGTGGTGACTTTTCAAAATATCTAAAACCATTTTCAAGTGGTGCTCATGCTCATGCTCGAATCTTGAATAAACCAAGATATCAACTACAAACACTAAAACAAAGGTGTCAAGATACTGATGGAATATTTATTTCATCTTAGCCATAAAAACTGAAGGATAATTAGTAAGAACAAAAGGTATCATAAGATATTTATAATGGTCATGCCTACTCCTAAAAGAGGTTTTCTGAATATCATACTCTCAAACCCTAAACTGATGATCACCCGATTGAAGATCGATTTTTTAAAACCACTTCATCCCCATTAACTAATTAAATAAGTTTTCCACACAGGGAAAAGGTTAATTGTAATAGTCACTTGGTTTAACTTTAAATAGGTATATGAATAGAAAAAGTTAACCATTTTCCATATTAGAAAAGAGTTAAAGGGATTCCCATGGAGAAACACTAGGAAAAAAAACTTTCTCTATCAGATCGTCCAACTAGATCTTGATCTCTTTCAGCTCTTTCATTGTCATTCGATAAGAAGGTGTCAAGATTGGCTACGTACTCAACACTATATCGATCATAAACTCTAGAAAAATACTTGATAAGTCATTTGGGAAGACATTAGGTAATCCTTAAACAACCAAAGGAAGATCTCCTAGAGGGAAAACATCATCAGGATCGACTATAATGGAAGACAACAAACTCTTGAGATCTAGGAAGGAAGGTCCTACACAACCATAACTCAGATCCCACTCTCCCTAAAACACCTAAGAGATCCCATTGGCGGTAAAGAACAAGACACACTAATGGTAACAATAAATCTCAATGTGATGAGAAACAAGACAATCCATCCCAATTTGATTTTGAATAAATCCAGATTAAGAACCAAGAAATTTCATACCAAATCCATGTATACTATACAAATAGAACAATGCAAACATCAAGATCCCATCTCTTTCCTCTTCCCAAGAGGTGTCTCTAGCTCCATAACAAAGGATATGAGCTCTGTTATGAGTTTTACCATATCAAAAAAATGTGAATAAATAAATGAGTGTGAGGAACCTATATCAAATATAAAAGTTTCTATAAAATATGCAATAAAACTGGAACATCTCACTATCATTGGTCCCACATCAATATTTTTCAGAAACTCATCCACTACATGAAGTTGATTCACTCCTGAGGCCTATGTCTAGATACCTATACAATTTTAATCATCTAATTTCACCATAATGGAATTTGGAACTGAAGACCCTTGACTATAATAGGGTATAGAAATATCCTATAAGAACCTCTATATATGGCCACAGAGGCCAAAGGAACTACATATATTCATGGGTGTGGGAAAAGTATGTTGATTTTTTCCTACATTTCCACACTGATAGAAAGTTAAGGACACACTACTGGATACTTTTGATGGTATAAAGGAAGCTTGCAGCTAAAATCCACCTCCAGAAACCTTTTAACTATCATTAAACTTCCTCTTATTTCCCATCACACCATTGAAACTGCCAATAGGTAGAAGATAAGAGATCGAGAAGCCATGATTTACCATCATATCTATTTCTTCCATTATATACCTATCAACTATATTTTCCTGGGTAGAAATATTTATCATATATACCTATGATCCAATGTATTTTCATAAACCCTGTAAGTATTTATATTCTCTCAGCTAATCATTCATCACCATATCCACAAACCAATTAGTGTACTCTGACACTGGGTGATCTATTTACTACAAAGAGAGGAATTATAGGTACTTCACTATCATTAGGTACTCTAGGTATAATTACTGAAAGAAAAGGGTCTTGAAACCCTTCTAATCCAATCCCATTTTTTGACTTTCTTGTAACATATAATCCCACCACCACTTGCTGGGACCCTCAAGGTTAAAGGTTACACACTTCACCTTGATATCCTTAGGTATATCCAAGAATTCAAAGACCTTGTAAATATTTTCTATCCATCCCTTCACTTATTGGGGTTCATTTGTACCCTTAAAGGATAGAGGATTCTCATGTAGGAACTCTCTTGACCAGTCATTGTCTCCTCCAACTATTATTTTCACCTCAATATCTAGGTTATGAACTCGTGGTACAGTCTGATCTATATCATGAACTAACCACATGATAGCCTCTATAATATTATGACCCAATTGAGGATTCCCTTGAGGAGTATCTCTCATTGTACCCACCTCTGGAACCTATGGAATATGTCTCAAAGTCATGTTTCTAAATACCAAAAATAGAAGAAAATGATTATACAATAGAAAATTATTAGTTTAAACTAGATGAAAAAAAGAAAAAACTAAGATCAAGATAAAAACCCCAACACAAGAGGCACACATCCCAACATTCCATGGTAACTTGAGGCTTATCATGACAAGAGCTAGTTAATCACTCACTGCAACCTACCTCTCTCAAGTCCCAAAAAACCTATCTCCTATCTACCATACATCCTAAGATAGGTAATCTTTAGAATATACCACCTATGATACAAATTGTGATAAACCTACCTAGGATACCCTCTAAACTAGTACTCAAATTGATTCTCCGCTGACCTTAAGGGTGTTCTCGATCCCCATTGGCTGAAAACTAGCACACGGGCATTGAAAAACAACCATAGGGAATGATTTATCCCAACCTAAAACAAAAAAAACATGGAATATATATATATATATACAAGTGTAATAATAACCAAAATAGAGATATTCCATAATCAAAGAATCAAAAATGGTAGCAATACAAATCAGAGCACCAATAAAAACTCCAAGGTACATTTCTAATAATTAAAAAGATAATAAAAATTGGAAACAACAACTCCATGTGATATGTGGGGAGTCATCCCACCATATCACCACCATTTACCCATACCCAGTTGATATAGACCTCACAGACTCACTATGGAATATTTCCTTTTCTTGTATTGAAAGGTAATACAAGGTCTACACATTCCTGAGATAAGGTGCAGGGTGTGAGCTAAACAGGATCAATAGGATCCAACTCAGTTGTTCTATATAAAGTCTCTATACAATAATCCCAATATTCTCAATTTATAGAAAACAAGACATGATAAATAGTTAAATTTTTTTATATTAAAATCACAGTAAATAATTACCATTTTCCCATAGTTTTAAAACTAATCTAGGTAAACTAGTTTCAAAGAATAATTTCTATAAACCAGTTATATTTATTAAAAAAGTTAGATAAAACCCAAAAAAACTGCAGGCCAATTCACAATGGTAAAACACTACAAGGGTAACTTACAATAAGGTTAGTTAGATCACTTGTTCATTAATCATGACTAGTTCACACTAAAAGTCCCTAAAACCCATGGATAAAGGTCTTGGGAATAGAGGAACACCCCATAAATTGAACCCTCCTACCATGTCAATCAAGTCCTATAGCCAAATGAATCTTGATCTAGGGACAAAATAACACCTCAGAAAGTGAACCCTCATACAAAATCAAATGATGATCCCGAATACCACACCCTCCTCCTAAGTTCCCAAGGATACTATGTGTTGGATCTCAAATCATTTCAAAAGGTATTACACATTTCAAAATAAAATTTCAAACACCCTTTTCCCATCAAAAACTTCATTTAAACCCCATTTCACAATTCTTTGAAAATCACATTTCATTTACCAAAATAAGGGGAAAATAATATTTTCTCAAAATTCCATTTATACACACACAAAAATCAATCAGGTATCATGACACTTATTTAAAAAAAATATAAAACCAAGAGAAATTATGATTTATCCAATGTAGGTAAGATATGGAACCATATACCTCAAACTCAGGTAGCACACCACCCACAATAGGATCTACACCAAAATAGTGGGAGGAAAGGAATACAAATCAACAAAAAGAGGCCCTATCATAGATTATCACATCATAGAATCTAATTCCATAAGTAAAAGGGTCAATGAAAAGGTTAGGTCAACACATACATTGAGAAACCCACATGCCACACCACAACCAACACAAGGACCATCCCTTTTAAGATGGTCTCATAATGGATATAGAATTGATCAAAAAAGCATCATCACATGATCAACAATCCTAGAAACACATCCCAACACCACTTTCAAGTTGAGAGAAATGAAACTAATGAGAAAAAAAACTTCACTAACTGAAAGGGAAGAAACCAACCAAGTCAGAGGAAAGGAAAATGAGTAATGATTTAGATGAGTGGAAACCAACCAAAATGAGTAATGACCATAAAAACCCATTGAACATAAATGATTCACGTCATGAATCCCATATTCATGGTGTGAATTCTATAGGTTTCATGCATGATGAAAAAGGATATTACTTAGTTAAATAACCATGATTAACCAATTCACTACATGAATCTCATTCACATATTGAATTAGTTTCATGTCATGAACCCATTTCATGGATTCCTCTTAGAAAAAGTTCACACCGTGAAACTAGTTCATGATCTGAACTGGTTCAATAGCCATTTCCCATACCATTTTCCCATAGAAAACTCCTAGTTGTATTTAAAACCCTCTAAACTTGATAAACACACTTCTAAACATCAAAATAGAACATAACTTCATACTGATATGTTACAACCAATGAATACTCAAGAAATTGGTTAGTATAGGTACTTTTAACCTTTACTGATGACTTTATTTGATATCGTTATGAATTTATTTTAAAAGATGAGTTTGAAACATTTTAAAAAATCAAAGAGTTTATAAAAAAATTACTGAATCAACTAATAAAAATTATTAAGATTCTCCAATCAGATTGGGGTGGGGAACATTTTAGGTATAATTTTATTAATCATCTGAGAGATTTTGGAATTATTTCACAACTTATGATGTCCACAAGAATGGAATGGGTTTACTGAGATGGGGGTCAATCAGTGAAAAATATTCCATTTTCCATTTTAATATGTCTTTCAAAATAAACCTTTGTCACTTGTTATAGTGATTGATCTCACCATTGAACTCACACGCACTAAGGAAATAAAAAAAACAAAGACACATAATGCACAAGGTCCATTACTCAAAGAAAGAATCTAATACTTGGCATGATCCAGAATCATGTGAGACAATGTAGTCTACTAAAATCACCATGGTGGATATAATGAGAAAGGTATATCATTGAATTTTAATAAAAGAATACAATAATTTTGTTGCTCAAAAAATTTCCCAACAAATTTTGTTGTTGTCTTGATCTTTAATAAGGTATCGATTATCATTTTCCTCTGATTATACTATCTCCATAAAATTATCTAGTGCTCCCACACTTATGTATAATATATAACAGGTGTCACTTCCTTCATCCTCAACACACGACACAAGTTTTAGGATCACAAATTAACCAAGTGTATACTTTAATTTTTATTCTTCTCTCTTTCTTTGCACACTTGTTTTCACACTCTCACTCAAAAATAATCATGTAAGATCCCCATTCATATATGTCTTACATATCAAGAGTCACTTATTCAAGTTCAAATTTTAATTTAAAATTCAAATTCAAACTTCCAACTTGTCTTCAAATTCTCTTCAAATTATTTTCAACTTCTTAAATTGTTGGATCTATCCAGGTCATCACAGTATGACTTCATACATTGTGGCATGATAAACCAATTACTATAATTGATTCTAAAAGATTATTCTCTATTTTCAGTGTGGAAATCTTCTCTATAGTGAAATCCATCTTGTTTGATCAAAATATAATGATATTTAACTTCCATAATTTCACATCATGAAGTGACTCCATCCTTCATATTACAGGTCATTTGTTACTATGGTGTGGAATTTACAATATTGATTGGATATATCTCAAATAATAATGGAAGTTTCAAGACACTCTTCATTAATGGATTATATTGTGGTGTGATTAAAATTTTCATAGTGTGACCCTTATTCTCTAACTTCTTGTATCATAATTTCTCTTAATGATATTTAATCCATAAAATAATAGATTTAGTATTTCTATTTTCTTTTTGGAAAAATTTAGTTATCCTATGCATCAGATAAAAAAAATTCATATTATATATAAAATCTTATGTATTAACCCTTATATTTGAGTAACTTTCCATTTTTAAAAATAGAAAAACCCCGCGTATCAGAATTATTAAGATATAAAAACCATACATATCACAGTATAGAGAATTTTACATTTTGAGGATTTTCTAATTTCAGACCATATTCTTAGAGTAACCCTTCTGTACAAAATACAAAACCATTATGTGTCACGGTAATATTTTTTACCTTTTTAAATTTCATATCTTTTGTATATAAAAAAATTTATGTAATAAGGAAATTTACTCTTAAATATTTCTTCTACCTCGGATCAACCTTTACATGTTGGAAAAGTTTCTTTTATGAATCATCAAAATTACTCTTATGTATTGAGAACTTTTTCACTTTTATAATATATTTTTCTTAGAATTAGTGTGACCCTTATGTATGAGCAAAGTTACACTTATATATTAAGGACTTTATTAATTTTATTACCCAATTATTCTCAATACAAAAACTATTCCAAAACACCTTCATACTTCTTCCATGTTCCTCCAATAATTCCAAAACCTTAGAATAAACTTCACCTCAAATAAAAAATCCTAAAATACTTAAGTTTTAACTTGATTTATGTATTGAAAACAAAATACAACACATGAACCATATCCAATTCTCCTCTTCTCTAATTCTACTTCTCCTACTTCAAATCTCATAAAACTTCCCCTGGGTCTCAATAACCTTCTCAAGGTCACAAACACTCTTGATCTCACCGTCTTCTTCATCTATGGGATCAAAAATTTCCCCTTTAAATTTTTTTGTAGACAATTGAACATAAATCAATTTTCAAAATTATAACATGTGAAAACAAATCATCATTAAAAAATTATAAGCCTATATGAGATAAATCACTATAGGAAATAAGAAAATTGAACAATAATTTCATGTTATCGATAATAGTGACTTATATGCACTCCATAATAACTTCATTTCTTCATAAATATTATTCCACTTCACAAAATTTTTCTTTGAACCTATGTATAATAGGTTCCTATATACATGCTTAACAAAAATGTTAGACCAGTTCCCAACTCAGACAATCGCTCTAAATTCACAACTTATCTATTTTAAGAAAACTCCCTTTAAATATATTATTCTCTGAAATAAGAGATATCTACCCCATTATATTAAACACATATCTTTATATTCTCCCTATATAATTTTTTTCTCCCCCTTTGTAAATACATTAAGGAATAAACATACAGGAATTTATATTGTCATTATCCCCTTTTGAAAACAAATATTCAAAGATCAAGTGATATAGGGGAAAATTTCATCATACCATATCCTTTGATGAGTGAAGTATGAGATTTATTTTTGAATATCCATGACTTGGTATTAAACACCTTAATTTCCTGAAAACCTGTTTGACCATCAAAATTCTTCTTTGTATCTAATTAGGAGAACTCGTCTTCTTATCCACTTCAACAATATTACATGCCAAAGATTCTTTCTTCTTTCTCCTATTCACTTCAACATCATTTTAAGAACATTGAAGTTGTTATCCTAAAATAACATCACCTTCATCATACTTCTCAAAAATTTATGTTTGATCATATTAACATTTTTAACACACCTCTTGATATGAAATTTCATTTTTTGAGTATTCTGACACTTTCACATCAACATCATTAACAATATTCCTTGTTCATCATATCATCTTATTCATATTATTTTAACCAATGCGTAAAAGGCTTATATACCACAAATTATTTTCTTCTTTAATTCAAGTATCATAAATTTCCATCTTCTCCAACCTAAAACAAGTTACCTTATGTTAATTTTCCTCTCATCAAAACACTTTAATATTTAAAAATATTTACAACACATTTGTTATTTTAAAATACCAATTCATTAACTATGTCATGGAATTGAGATACAATAAGTAAATTTTGTTTCGACTTATTAATAAACAATGTTTTCTTAAATTCCATATTTTCTTATCCACTGATTTTTGGACCAAATCCTCTAATTTTGAGTGACCCACCATTGCCAAAGGTCACAAATCCTTTCTTTCACTTCTCAAAATCCTTTAATAACTTCAAATATAATATCATATGAGAGGATCACCCACTATAAAAAATCCATATATGTTTCTTTTATGTTTATTTGTGTTCAACTTCAATAATCAATGCCTTATCCTTTCCTTTCTCTTTCTTATTTTTTGACTTTTGAGTATTATAATCCATCCTCAGTTTGGTGGGTAGAATGGTGAGACAATCATTAGTAAATTTATTTGTAAAATCATTTTTAAAATAAAGAAAATGAATATCATATTTCATGTTATTAAATATGATATAGTTTTTGAACTATGATTTGGTTTATGAAATATGATTTTGTAATCTAAAATGGACCCTTTTGTATAATATATGATATTGTAATATTCAATCCAATGAAAAAACCTCATTTTTTATATATCAAAACATATTATATGGGTTATGGTAATAAACTATAGCACTGGTTTTAATCTTATAGATGTGCTAAGATAGAACCTCGCATCATCTGTATGATATAAGTTATATCTTATAATATGACACCCAAGCACCAAAGGAGTTATCACGGGCTAATGTACCCATGTCATAAAGTATGATAAATTTTTTTGAACTATGTTACAACTTAAAATATGTAGATATCATATATTATGATAGAAAATAGATAGATTATTTATCATAGGCCATAATTTTTTCCATAACCCACGGTATAAGTTATGTATTGTATCACAGCTTGTGACAAGAGTAAGTCATAAAATATGACAAAAAAATTTGATTGTTTAATTTTTCAATTATGAATTGAAATATATAATTTATAAAATGGTTATAGATTATATAAAAATGTATTCCGGGATATTTATTTAATTTATAGAGTGTTTATAAATGAATTAATTATAAAATGTTTATATTTAATTATTAAATGTTTGTGAAACATCTAATAAACAAATATCCCTGATAATAATAATTAATGTTAAAGTACATTTAAATTTATATGTCATGGATTATAATTTGGATATAAAATTTTTATATATAAACTATAATTTTAATTTATAAAGTTTTTATAAATTATTAAATAAGGAAAAATATAAAAAGTGTATATATTTAATTATGAATTGATCATAATTGATAATTTGAAAAGTTCAATTTAATTGCCTTATTTGAGAAAATTATTTGAACTATATCAAAATGGGTTTTTATTATTGATATGATCATGGTTTAAATAATATTAAATATGTGATATTTTGATTGTGTAAAATTTTTACAAAATATATTTGGAATATAAAGTGTTTATATTTCTTTAAATATTATATATTGAAGAAAATGATGTATAAAGGATAATACGAAGGAGTTTATACTGGAAATAAATATAAAGTGTTTATATTAATTTTATTATTGAATATCCATAATGCATGTCTAAATTACAAAATTTTTATAATTGCATATTTTATAAATTGTTCATAAATGCTTATCTCATATCTAAATTTATAAATTATTCATTTATTTATTTGTATTACCAAATTTATTTAGGAATATAGATATTATATTGTGAATAGATGTATGATTTAGTTTAAATAGTTAAACTACTTCTATTAATTATCATACAAGTATTTAAGGATATATATGCTATTTATGATAATTGATTTCGTATTATTCTACCTTGACTTTGTATTGTACTAGATTTTAAACTTTAATTAAGAAGTTAATTATATTTTATTCATATTAGATATTAGAATTATGATGGAATTGACATCACTCTTGAGTAATAACCATGGGTAGATGAACTTTGGATCAGACTACTCAATAGAATAATAGCTTAGACTTTATCTATAAAAGTTGGGTTTTCTACATGTCACTCCATGTTTACTCTTATGGGGATTATTGATTTCATATGATTTTAAGACTTGACATGAAATGGTTTTATATACTTTATGAATGGGAGGAATTTTGATATATATATATATATATAGTTAGATTTTAATTTGCATTAGTAACACAAGATAAGAGTTGTATAAATAATTACATATCAATATGGTTTGAATATATTAACTTGGTGTAAGAAATATGGATTTGAAACTAAATCACTAGAATCATGCATGAATAAAATATAATACATGAGATGATATGGTGAGATATTAAAACCCATTAAAATATTTAGCATTATATTCCATCCAAAGTAAACAATTTTCTAGACCTCGATCATCCAATAGGGTAGGTTCATGTCAAAGTAGGCCCCACATGAATTATCATGTGTAAGGAATGGTAAAAATAGAGAAACCAAAGAGTTAAGATTCCAAATCCTGATATGATCATTGGGTAACACTTAGCTGGGAAACCCTGAGGGTTAGGATACCAGAAGAATAAATTTAAATTTATCCATATCATAGATTGGGTAAATAATCATTCACTAAACTATTCAAGATTAATATTAGATATGACTATTATAATGGTCAGTTTATATATCTAAGTGATGATATGAACACCAACATGGGATTTTTTTCTTAATGAAATATTGATCTTGGACCACTAATGAATACGATGTGATTATAAAAGGGGTCATTATTTTAATGGAATTATGTTTAATAAAACTCTTTATTAAATGAATGTAAACATGATACTGATCTGATGAAAGTTTTTTTATAGATAAAATAATATCATCATCATCAAACATGACTTTAAGATCAATACTTGAGAAGAAAAGAAGAAATGGAAGCAACATTCTAGACTGGAATAGAAACTTAAGAATTGTTCCTAAGTAAGAAGTAAAATTCCATGTGTTGGAGTAATGCCTTCTTGAGTAGCCAAATATTAAAGTTATTGAACAATTGGTTCCGGATGATTATGAGAAGCAGATATTAATTCACTTAAGGTTTAAAAGGAACTATTTGAATTCATAATGACCTAACTAACTTCAGTCTATGCTCATTTTCTCAATATGATTGGGTATGTTAATGATTTGTAAATACTAAAGGTTTCCTTTAATGATTGTTCTAGCTATGGAATTCATTGTTTAATCTTTATTGGAAACATTTTGAATGTTTGAATGGGTTTAACAAAATTTTACACTATTTCCTCAATGTGTTGAGGATGTATGAGCATGATATGAGATGTTATAGAATCTGGTGTTATACTAACAATCCATATGGGTATATGTTTAAACTAGAATAAAAAGATTGGATGGTCCAATTGTCAGCCTCAGTCATTAAAATAAAAAGATGGTGTCAGGAAGGAAGGGAAATGTTTCTGTTGAATAAAATTGTTTATAATACCTAAATGGGTTTGTGAAATTCTATGGAGATTCCATTTTAGATTAATATCATATAAATTAATTTTTCACTTTTAAAAGATATATCATTCTGAATGTATACTTTACAAATGTTATAAATATATTGTAGTTCAAACTCAAGATAATAATGGATGGATCTTGTAGTTTTCATTCAAATATGGTAGAAAAGGTTACTAATATGAATAGTTGGAATGAAAAGGAATATTTCAAGCTCAAATGGATCTGAATAAATGGTATATATTTTTATCTCATTTCTCTTAAATGATAAGAGAAGTTGTCTATTGAAAAAGTGTTACTGTGAATAAAATGAGATGATACATATGGTTTATGATTCATCAAATTATATAACATGTTTAAAAAGGAGAAAATAATAAAAATATTTTATCCAAGATAAAAGGATTTATCCATGATATTTATTAAAATATGAGGGAAATAGATCCCAACACCCTTAGTGGAATATTTTAAATAATAGAGTCTTATTTTCATAATAGTTCTCTAAAAAATAGAGTACTATATGAGATATGTTTGATAATTAATTTTTTATTAAATATTCTCCCTAAATGAAATAATTGTTATAACCCAAAACCAATAATTTTGTGTATCTTATAAATATATTTTGGAGAGAATATAGTTTCTAAGAGGATATTGTGAGTATATTTAGACTTAGATAAGTTCAAAAGTTAACAAATAAATTATTATACTAGTAAAAATCCAAAGTAAATTTCACTTAATATCCTAAAAGCATATAGGATATGTTAGTAAATATTAATAATTTAAAGAGTTACATTTAGTTACCAAAATTATCTCAAAGGAAAATTTTGAATGTAATTGTTCTAAAAGATGGTAATGATGAACTTATAAAGAGTTTTAAGTAGATAACATAAGTTATTAATAGAATAACTTTAGATTTTGTAAATTAAAAGAGTTTGAATAATTTTTTAATGATTTTAACACTTGGAATATGATTCCTAATCTCACCATTATTCAAACTATATTTCTTTATATATGTTATACATTAAAGGATTTTAGTGAGAAGGTTTTATCATATAGTATCATGGAGATGTGGTAATAATTACATCAAGATTTAATAATTTTAATAAAACCTAAAATGTAGAAAACATAAGGCATTCTAGTCATCACTAATATAAGATATGAGACTAGTTATTATGTTTGATTTTGTTAGTATATTCTTAATAGAGATCAAGTATATGAAATATTTCATGTTATACACATGGAATATCCACTTTATCATTCATTTATGTTTTTTGCATCTAACACATAAAGTGAAATGATAATTGACCTATAAAAGTATGAATTTGAGTTATCACTAACCAATTTTCAGCATGGATTGTTATAGGTTATGTTAAAATGTTAATGTTATGTTGATTAGTATTTTATATTGGGATATGAAATATACTCATGATATATAAAATGAGTTTTGTGTGTTGGATGAACCACAAAGCATACCACATGGTGTGTCATACACTGTGACTTTAGAATAATAGTGGTACATGTTTCATATTTGGATTTCCATATTATCTGAGGTTAGATAAGATACCTATCATGATAAACTCAAACATTTATACCTTTCTTAAACTATAATTTTGGATGAGTTAATCAAAGGGTGGTTGGGTATGTTGTTAATCATAACATTGGTTAAGTTTAATCAAGATGGGATTTTTCTTCTCATATGTTGAGTATGAAATCTAAGACCTAGATTGAGATAGACTAAAGGAGTGTGTCATTGAACCTATATAAGTAACATTTTATATGCATATCTATTGGTTGAGGGGTGTGTGATATTCTCATCCATCAGGTTGAATGGCATGTGATGTGTCCATTTAACTAGTCAACCTATACTTAGATATTTTAGAATATATTACATTCTATATGAGATTCACATACTTGGTTTCTTATGTTTACTCAATGTCTTGGATAAAGGGACCATATGAAAATGTATGACTTTATATGATACTATCAATTGAAAAAAGTATAAAGATGCATGCTTTTGATGTAGATCACAACAGATCCCTTTATAGCTTAAATAAAATTTATGTTTTTCAAAAGGACAATATTTTATCACAACTATGAATTCAAGAATTGATATTTATTTTCAACACTAAAAATTCCCATGGGATTACACTTTGTGGTTGACTAAATGAGAATTTAGTTTTAAAAAACATAGAGAGCGGCTCTAAAATCACTTTAGAGTTGATCCAAAATAATTTCTGGATAGATGTTTATGAATTATTTAATATGATGTGATACATTGTGAACGTAATTATAAATTTACAAAAAAAATAGTAATATTAAAAAGGAGTTTTGGATATGATTTCATAAGTTATTTTATATGATATGATATAAGTTTAAAGGTACAAAGTCGGTTAGGGTTTAGTGAAAGTGGGATATTGATATAGATATGCCCTAAATCCAATATAATTCATGTAATGTTTTTGGATATATCATATTTTATGATGTGAACATGTGTATGGTAATAAATTTAGTAATCAAGGGATATCATATGCCTTGTTATGGGAAAATCTTAAGGCATGATATGTTGATATAAATTTACTACCTTTACACATCATATTATATGATATGATGATATTGTAATGTGGGTTAATAATATTCTATGATTAATATGTCATCCTATGATTGAAAAGGAAGATGGATTTTATGTGTTAGAATTTTGTTTCTATTCCACATAATCTATCATTAATCATATATGTTTTATGTAATGAACCATTCAGGAGGATACATATTTGTTCAGTGGTTACAAATGTTTTTTAATTGCATTCCATTTACTTATACATTATGAACTTATGATAAAATGAATGAAAGTCTTAGGGAGTGTCCTCAATGACTATATAAAAAGGTCTAATTCCATAAAAATTATATCCATGGTTCCCATTACCTTGAGAGATACTAGAATATTATAGTGTAAAAGATTATCTCACCCAAATCTTGGGTGATTAAAGTCAATGCATGGATACATCACAGAGGAAGGATCATGTTGGTTTCTTCTTTGTGATCTTTATTAAATTCATGTTTGAAGATAAGAGAGTCAACCAGCTATGGTGTAAGTTATAGAAAGGTATATTCATTTTATATTAAACATAGTTTCATTTTCATAGCATAGAAATAATTGGTTTTTGGGTTTATTAATGCCTTATCCTACTTCAATAAGTGTTATTCCATCCTTATAATCTTATCAATTTTCATATAGAAAGGGGATTCTCCACTTTTATTCTCCTTTATACTTCTTAATATCCCCTTGATTCATGGTTTTTTATGATTTTTTATGATTAAATACAAGATTATACTTTTTTATTTATATTCCTTTGATCTTCTTCTTTTTATCCTCCAATTTTAGTTTATGCACCTAATTTTTTGAGCTTTGAGTTCACCAAATCATTGTGTAATCGCTTTGTTGTGATAGGAATTTCATGTGTGGTTCATAGAGGAGGCTTAATAAGTATGGATTCTTGTGTAATATGTTTCTTGATGAATTTTATTAGGAATTTTCGTGAAATTTTATGAAATTGATGATTAATTCAGTGTTATAAATTAGGAATTTTGTGCAACATGGGATCAGGTGTGCATTAGAAGTGGACTGCACCTTATTGCATGTGATTTTGGGGTGTTAGCTTTAGTCAATGAGTTTTAAAACATTTAGACCAATTATGGGATTTTTTATAAATGGTGCGGTGATTAATTTATCATTGTTAAAGATAATATATGTTCTCATTATCATGAAAGTAGTTGATATAAGCTTGAAATTATTAAATGGGCACATGAATGAGTTATGTGATCTTTATGCATTAATTATCTTGGTCACTTAAGTTATTTTATACTCATATATATATATTATTATTATTATTATGAGAATGAATATATGACATTTTATAATACTTATCCATAAATGGGATGTTCTTAAATTATCCTAATAGTTAACAAGGACCCTATAGCTTGTTAAATGGTTCATTGGTGGAACCTTGGTCGTACGAGTGTTGATGACCCATGTTATGCATTGGTTGGTTGTGTGTGTTGTTTTTGACTTGTTTTTTTTTCTAAAAGAAAATCATTTAACCTTTAAAATGATATATTAAAGGGTGTTATATTTTCAAATGGTATTTTAAAGGGGAAATGGGTCGGTTAAAATAATAGTTTTGAAATGGTATTTCAAAATAAAGATAATGGTTTTCTAAAGTGTATTTAAATAGTTTTTAGCCAAGGACCTTGAGTGTGTAAAACTAATATATGATCCCATTTGAATGAATTATAAAATATATAGTTTACTATTATTTTAAATTAAAGTAAATATTTATTATTTTGATAAATAATTTGGTCTGATTTGTCTTATGAGTGTGGTGCTCAATTTTAAAGCCAGTGTGTACTTGTATGACCTCTTTTCATTAATATTTTCCTTGTATGTTATATCCTACTGTATTTTGATTCTTGATATAATGGGAACCATAAGTGAAACCATATCATTTATTATGGGTTTCTTAGACTAATTTGGGATGTCTATTGTACTTCTCGATGGTGGTATGTATATAGTGTTAGAAATTGTGCCTTGGAAACCAATCATGAGAAGATGGTTTGGGGAAATTTTTGTTTAACGTATTACTTTATTAAATAAATAAAATCATTCTTCTATTATCAATATTTTATGTTTTCTATAAACATTCTAATCATGATAATAATCCTCGGTACACTTAAGGTGTAGGTTTTATCCCTAACTGAGAAGCATCACAGATCGTTATACCATAATCATTGGAAAGAAAATCACATTCTTTATGATCCTCTACATAATTGAAAAAACTATCTCCACTTCCATTATTTTATATATTCTTCATCTCAAGTATTTAATAGTAGATAATTAAGATCACATTTCAAATGATAGATAAACTCATCATTTTCTCATTAATAATGAATAGATATCATTTTTTGATGAGAGATTTGATGAGAGAAAATTGTCATTTTCACATTGAAAGTTTTTTTATTTATAATTATTATTTTAAAATTTTAGATAGTCTTGGTTTTGGAATTATTTTTTTATTTAAACTTCATAAATGATCTTAGATCACATATATAATTCCCACTGTGATATCAAAACTATGCTGGTTTAAAAAAACTTATTATGATATTTTTTGAATATTTTATATTCAAAATGTTTGTTTAAAAATTAAATATTGATAACATATTATTGTTATTATAATAAATATTTTATTTTGACCATGGTTCAATGGTTTTATAAAAAAATATATTTAAAAAAAATTGGAAAAATTTTATTCTAATTATTTAATATAATAATTGTTTTAAAAATGTGGTGGGCCATTTATTACATGTAATAAAAGTTTTACTTTTGAATAATAAATGTTTATGACCAAGGGTTAATTTATGTATTATGATTATTTTATATTATTTTTTTAATATTTAATTGATTGGGGATCTATATAATTAAAATAATTATTTAATGTTAATTAAATATTGTTAGGTATTTAGATCACATTTACTTTTGATAGAGTGTTATCTATTTTTTTTAATATTTAAAATATTAAATGTTAATATTTATGTTTTAATTTTATTTATTAGTATTAAATTAATATGACAAAAATAAAAATTAAATAAATTTATTGTCTTTGGTGCATTGATTTTTTCAAAAGAAAATATTTATAATTTTATTCCATAGAGTCAATGATATTTATTTTTATTTAATATGTGTTTTTAAAAAATATTATATTTACTTTAAAATTTTATGTTGTCAATCCTTTAAATGAATTTAATGTAATTTTTAATTAAGGTTTGTATACATTTAATGTAATAATGAATAAATGATTTTAAATTTAAAAATTGTGGGAAATAGACCAAAATCACATATCAAAGGGTTTTAACACATGTCATATTAGTAAAAGAGAAATGGAATAAGCCAAAAGGCCTTAATTTCTCTTTTTTAATTTAATTGACACCTTTAATATATTTAGGAGAATTTATTTTTTCATTGAAAAATTAAAATATCCATAACTTTCAAATGGTAAAGATTTATGGGGCTCATGAATAGTCAAATAAAAGCTTGTTTTGAGATGGACATTATGAAATTAATTTAAAGAAAAAAAATAATTGATTAATAATCATTAATCAATGTGGGGTTTTTTTATTTAATATAACCATAAAAATAATTATTAAAACAAAAACGATTCATATTTATAAATTTATATTGATTATTTTGGTATTCATCATGACAAATACTACTCGGGATGATACACTAGATAAGTAGGGTTTTTCTTGGCCTCTTTGACCACATAACTGAATGATAATATTCATTCTACTATATCTACTCAAGGAATTGTTGGATGTATGCTATTAATATATAAATATGAATTTCCTTTGGAATAGTGATATAAATTGGATGTGTATAAATATTCATGGGATGCATATTGAGGTTTTGATGGATGTTCATTTGATGCATTGATTAATAAAAATCAAGAGATTGATTAAATACATGGTATTCATACATTAAAAAGGTGAGATCAAATAAATAAAAACCCTCACACATATATCAATTTCATTCCTTACAATGATCACACTCTTCAAGACATTAATCAATCAAACATGGTGGGTCATGCTGAAATTAAGAACCTATTTTATATCTTATATAGGTTTAGGAGAGAGTGACATCTATCATGGGGTCATTTGGGTCTCACTTGAATATATTCTTAATGAGTGTTATAACCTAGAGGTATGGTGTTAGGTAAATTCATGAGATGAATTTATTAGTCATGGGATGCACCACCCAACCAAAAAAGAGTAACATATATTGCTATTGGAAAAGTGGTTCCTATAAAAATAATCATGATTTAGGAGAAAATATATATCTAAACCAAATAATGATTCTTTTTTTAGTGAGGTATGTACAATAAAATCCCTTATTTAATATTATTAAATACATGATATTAATAAATTTTATTAATTTATGTGTATATAAATGGAAACCAATAACACAAACTCAAACTTCTCTTTGAGGACTATCCTTAAAAAGGAAAATCTAAATGAAAATAACTTCATTGATTGGTATTTAATACTGAGGATATTCCTCACTCATGAGAAGAATCTATATATTATAGAGAAATAAATCACTAAATAACTTTTTTGTGGTAAAACAACCTTGAACACAAACTCCCAAATTTGGTGATAAAAACATAATCTTTAAATTTATAGCTTTGATATTGATAAACATAACCCAATTTTATCTATACAAAATATATTACATAAAATGGAAATATTGGATCACTTACATAACCAAGGATATTTTAGGTTTATAGTTTAAAATAATTAGGATATACTCTTACATAACAATACCCATGTCTTTAAGTGACCATTTTTTCCACTATACCCAAATTTTATTATTCCAAATTAATTCTTCATCATAAACCACATGAAAACTTATATAAAATTATTACTTAACATCTTTATTTATAACCTAGGGAAGATAAACATAATAAGGTTGAGATAAAATGATCATTAAGGGTAAACATAGTCATTAACAATTTAATCTCTTCAGTGATAAAAATATTAACATAAGGGTATGAGAACATATTCAAAGTTCATGAGAATTACATAAGAAAATTCATACCCATCAAAACCTGTATCATTAAACATGTGACATAGAATAAAGCTTTAACAAATGAAAGAGTCATAAGATTCAATAATCATGATCCATGTGGTATCAATCTTGATCAAAGGAACCATTAAAAACTCATATAAATAATATAGAAAATGTGTTGGTATATTGGAAGATTATCTTTATCACTTGTGTTCACTCATGTCAGAAATAACTGGAGCCCAGTTAAATACATAGGATAAACCTCCCCAGTTAACTCTTTCTTTCTTGACTTTAAAGACAAGGAATTTTACCAAATTCATTAAAGAGCTATATCAATCCCACCCATCATATAAGTTATATAGGGTTTACCCATAATCATGAGTTTTATTAGGCTCAACCATAATCATCAATAATTCAAATGTTCTATACATGAATATAACATAAGAAGATTTTATTTTCATCATCAAACTTTTAAAAAAATTATATTCCTTTATAGATTGATTTACCCATGGAAAAGAAATGGGTTTCATAATAATCTCTTTAAAATAATTATTGTAATCCATATAAAGAAATAATATGTATAGTATTATAAGATCATATTGTAATTGAAGTGGAGTAATCGTTAAAGGATATTAACATATATTAAAATTCCTTTAAAATGACATTTAATATATTTGTTTGAAAATACCATTTTCTTTTAATACCTTTAAAAAAATTCATCAAATATTTAGAAAGATATTTTTTTTGAAAATAATCATGGAAAATTATAAATGAATCTTAAAATCAATAAATAGTTATGATGGTGGGAAAATTAATTCATGTGATATATGTTAAATAAAATATTATGTCTACACCATTGGTAAAAAGTACCTCATTCGGAAAATGACAAGAAGGTTCCTTTTAAAACTTTTTATAAAAAGTAAAAAATGGGTAAAAATGGATTTAATAAATAATTTGAGAATAGTAAAAACATTTTTAAAACATTTTAAATAAAATATGGATAAGGAAGAAAAATTTCATCAACCCAAGAGGAAATAAGGTTGATTTTTCATAAAAAATCTAGTTCATTTTAAGTACCAAAGAGAGGAAAATGAAAGGAAATCATGTAAACCTAATAAATTACTATAAGAGGATAATAGATATGTGTTTCATGAAATTAAGATCATAAAATTTTCCCCAAATGAACCTTGAACATAAAAAATCCTGAAAATAAATGATATTGTAACATAAAGCCTTTACCGCTTTGGTAACTTTAGAATCAAATGTCATTGAAAGAAAGAATATGATATGGATCTATAAATCCAATTAATTACATTAAGTAATATGTATAATTTCATTCATGGGGTTTTAAGTACACCATATAAAGAAATAATGGTGCACCAAAGGAAACATGACTTAAGAAAATGAGACTGAGATGAATAATCCTCACAAATATCATATCATTGACATTATAATTAATCAATAAAGTGATTTTTTATAACTATGATGCCCTCTAGGTCACAGTTATGCCTTGGTAGAGCCTTGGTTTTTTTATTTAGAGATATAGTATTTTTGGGGGACCAAAGGATGAAAATAAGTGTTTTTTTAAGAAAACTATAAATGCAAATGGTTAAGGTGCATGATTAGTTTAACCGTGCGATAACCATGCAGTAGGCCTCAATGAGTTTTTAGTAGCAATTTTTATGGATTTTTCATGGTTAGAAAAATTTAGTGACATGCCCAAGGAACCATGTGGGGTATGGTTCAATTCCATGGGTGTCACATGTTTAAGGTGAACAATTAGTTTAAATATACAGCCTCAGTGAAAGCCATGCGGCCTCTTAAATATAATGGACAATAGGAGCGCATTGTTAAGGTGCATGGATAGATTAACCGTGAAGCCTCTTCCAAGAAACCATCTGACCCTCCTCTTATCCATTAAAAATGGTATTTTTTTCCTTGGTATTTTTTAATCCTAATCAACCCCTAATCTCGTATTCTATTATTATCCTTCCCTAATGATTTTTAGGTCTCTCCCCTTGGATTCTAGGAGGAATTCCTTTATTCTTGATGGATCTCATCAAGGTATTTTGTGTTTTTTATTCGATTTCCCATCTTCTTTGTAGATCCTCGCTAGAACTATTCTACACCCATATCTTGGAACCCAAAGGGGTTGTGTATACCATATCTAAGGGGTTTGATAGAGTATTGAGATGTTTTCTTGTGGATTTAGGATTGTGAGGACCTGTTCTACTCTTCCCTAGTCGTCATTGTCAAAGGTGAATTGTTCAACCTCTATTTTGATGTAAGTGTATCTATACAAAGGTTAAATTCTTTGAATTGATTATTATTATTGTAAAATTTCTTTGGTTTGTTTATTTAATTTAATTGATTTGTTTTTTTAAGATTTTTCTTAGAAATATAAATTTTTTCAATGGGTTTATCTTTAAAAATATTTTTTCACATGAGGTTGTATCACATGGTTTTGCATGATGGAATATGTCATGAATATTTGTTTAATTTGTTACCTTATGGGTGTAAATATTCGTTCTTATTGTATCACTTATATTTTTAATATTTATATCTTTGTGAATATGACATTAGTTTATTATAATCAAAGGAAAACAATTTAAAAATGGGTTTGGATTTATGAAATTCTTTGTAAAACTATTTTTGTTTTAAAATCAAGAATTTTTGCATTCTTGATATTAGACCTTGTATAGACTCTATAGTGGTATCGTACTAGGATTTTTTCTCACATAATAATTTTTACTTTGGAAATTTGTAGATGTTGTATTACAGGATCTAGGTAAAGAGAAGGGTGTCTTATAGCATGATGGCTTCTTTTGTTGTCACTGTCTTCGGTATGGGATGGTTTGGAGGTGACGGTCGGTTACATGGAGACTTTTTGGTCTTGTATGATTCATAATTTTATGGTTTTGAATGTATGGATTGGTTTGTATGGATCTGGTTGTGTCTTTTTCTTACACATTGTACTCTAGTTGTATGTCTTGTTTTGGTTATATTCAAGACTTGTTTTCATTATCTTCGTTATACCTTACCGTGATGGGACAGATCAGGTGGATGGTCTAGTTGACCTGGTTTGGTTTGTTATAATTTGTAATTAGAGAGATGATCATCCCAAAGTGTGCTAACACTTCTTGAGTTTGGTTCTATGTGTTCGGTATAAAGGAGTTAGGATTGTCGTAATTTGGGTAGTAAGGGTGGGGGGGTACCTGGCCAGCTCACTTCCATGTCTAAACTCAAGTTACCATGTGGTTGGAATTTTTTTTACCAAGTTTGAGACTTGGAATTTGAGGTTATTTGAATAAATTGTATTCTAAGTTTATTTAAACTTACCTACTACTTTTTAAGTAATTTCTTTCATTAGTATAATTCATAATCTCTTTAAATTATTATTGTTTTAAAAATATTGGTTTGAATTCTGAAAGTGGTCTTAAGATTTTGGAAAGTGATCATGATCTAATTTGTTTTTTTCTTATTTGTTATAAAATGCCTCCTAAAAGTGCGATTCAAAATCTAATAGAGGAAGATATGAGATAGGATATGTAGAATAATCCTATAGTGGTACCTTCTTTGGTTGAAGTTGTAATCTATACAATACAAACTCTAGGTCAAGTGGGTGTCAGGAACCCAGGATGTGTGGTGGATCCTAACTCTGAATTTACTAAGTAGTATCCACCCATATTTCATGGTGATAAGAGACCCTAGTAATCCTAGGATATGATTGAGAGGATTGAGGGGATCTTTAACTTATTAAAGACTCCTGAGGACTCTAAGGTGGGTTTTTTCATTTACATGCTCGAGGGACTGGGAAAGATATAGTGAGACTCTATTGTGCAAGATAAGTCACATTAGGATCTTAGATGGAATTATTTCAAGAAAATATTCAATAAAAAATTTTACACTAATACATTATATGATTATAATGCCTAGGATTTTCTGACCTTGGAGCATGGGGAGTGTACTGTTTTGGAGTATTCCACCAGATTTATTGAGCTAGTGTATCTATCACCTAAGCTAGTTACCAATTAGTGCCAAAAGGCCCAAAGATTTGAGTTTGGATTAAGGCCTGATATTCAATTTATGTTGATTCTCTTGTGAATTTTTACCTTCATAAAGTTAGTATATAAAGAATATTTAACTAAGGAAGATATATCTATAAATACAGGTTTGGGTGAAGCTTCAGTTGGTACAGTTGTTATCTAGGGTGTGTTTTCTGGCCAGAAAAGGAAGTGAAAGGGTGATCAGTTTTCTTCAAGGCCATTTTCAGGTACTTCATTAGGAAAATATCTATTTTTATTCTATTATTTTGGAATTCATGGTCATACCAAACCTAAATGTACATAGGATCTTAATACTTGTCATCTTTGTGAATTATCAGGCCATCTAAAGAATTTTTGTGAAAGGATATCCCAAGGCCAAAAGAAAGGATCCACTCTCACCAAGGGTTCCCAGGTTCATACCAATGCTTTCGAGGATGGTGGTTATAATCCTCAAGACAAGGTGGATATTCATGTAGCTAATAGTGAATGGATTTATATGGCATATTATGTGCCAAAGGAATCTGAATCAGGGCCATCTATAGTTATAGGTATGGTTTTTATCTCATTCTATATGGTGATGGATTTGTTTGATATGGGTGCTACCCATTCCTCAATATCGTCAAAGTTATTTGATGTGTTGGGTTTGTATTTAGAACTAATTCCATACTTTTTGTATCTTTCCACACCTTTGGGAAATATTTTTTAACAAGGTTTCAAGTATCTTTCATGTCGGGTGATGATAGCCGACTATGAGGTGATATGGGACCTTTTAGTTCTTGATATTGACATATTTTACTTGAACTTGGAATGAATTTGATGATAAAAATTAAGGTCCAAATAGGTTTTTATATTCATCAGGTTCATTTTTTTATTTCGATGGGTACACTCATGTTTTTTTTTGAGAGTGGGACTCTAGATCAAGAAGGTTGGGGCATGTTGTTTCTTATGCTAGGGTAATCTCATGCCATTTTTTAGAGATGTTTCTTGATGTCATTGAACCATATTTGGGTATTTCTCTTCCTATGGTGGTGTGTGTATACCCCAGGGCCTTTTTAGATTATTTTTCTAGTTTTCCACCCTATAGAGAGGTCAATATTCTATTTACCTACTCCCTGGTATGATGCCCATTTATATTCCATCTTATCGAATGGAACCTACTAAGTTGGTGGAACTTAAAGTCTAGCTTGAGGATCTAGAGGCTAAAGGATTTATTCATCCTATCATGTCACTGTGGGATTCACCTATCCTATATTCTAATAAGAAATATGGGAGTCTCATACTTTTTATATATTATCAAAAGTTAAATCAGGTGACCGTTAAGAAAAATAATCATTTTACTAGGATTGATGACCTTTTTGACCAATCGATAGGGGCATGTTGGTTTTCAAAGATTTACCTTCAGTCAGGATGCCACCAATTGAGATTATAAGAAGAGGATATACCTAATATAGTGTTTAGAATCCAGTATGGGAATTTTCAGTTTCTATTTATGTCATTCAGTCTAACTAACACTCCTGTGGTGTTTATGGATTTGATGAACCAAATATTTCATTGGTTCATATACTCTTTATTTATTGTGTTTTTGGATGATATATCAGTGTACTCCAAGTCATAGGAGGATCATATGGACCATTTGGATATCATTATTTGAACCCTGAAGGCATATCATCGATACAGTAAGCTTTCCAAATGTGATTTTTGGATCTAGTAAGTGAAATTTATAGGTCATGTGATATCTAAGAGGGGTGTATCAGTGGATCCTAAAAAGATACAGATAGTTATGCCATGGAAGAATCCTAAAAATGTGTTTTAGATTTGAAACTTCTTGGGATTGGATAGTTAATATAGATGGTTTGTTCATGATTTCTCCAATATTTCATCTTTGAGGACATCTTCAACCTATAATAGTGTAAACTTTGAATGGAATGGAAAATGTTAGATATCTTTTGAGGAGATGAAGGTGGGGTTAACTTCAGCACCAGTTTTGATTCCTTAATAACTGGGTTTGGGTTATGATGTTTACTGTAATGCTTATGTTATGGGTTTGGGATGTACCTTGATGCAGGGAAAATAGGTGGTGGACTATGGATCACACCAGTTATACCCTCATGTGAAGAACTATTCTACCCATGATCTTGAGATGGATACAGTTATTCATGCACTCAAAACATGGCATCACAATCTCTTTGGGGATTGGTTTACAATATATTTTGATCATAAGAGACTAAAATATATTTCTACTCAGAGGGATATAAAATTGAGACAAAGACATTGGGTGGAGTATCTTCAAACTTTTTATTTTGATATTACATAAACTCCAGGAAAGGTAATGTGGATTTTGATGTGTTGAGTATAAAATTACTGACACAAGCCATGAAGGAATCAGTTAAGGAGTGGTCTCTAATTAATTTTTTTGATGATATAATATTGGGGTGGAAGAGGTTGGTGGGCATGTGTTCTTGGATTCAATTAAAGATAACTCGTCTTTTGATGATCGAGTTTGGGTTTAGAAGGTTACAGACACTTATTTCCAATGCTTTAGTAAAATCCATTATGGTGAGGATACCATTGGTGAATGGTCTCAATATCCTAGTGGAGCTTTATGTTTATGTAGTAGGTTGGTTGTTCTGATTTCCCTAAGGCATGAGTTGATGGACAGTGGACATCGGTCATATTGGTCTATACACCCTAGGGATACTAAGATATATCACAACTTGAGGTGTTAGTATTGGTGTCCAGGGATGAGGTGTTCGATTTTAGATTTTGTATCGTGGTGTTTCACTTGTCATAAAATTAAGGTGGAACACTAGAGACCTACTGGTTTGTTGTAACCTTTATATTTTCTGATATGAAAGTGTGATAAGATATCCATTTACTTTTTCATTGGTTTTCCACAAACTCCTAGTGGGAAAGATTCTATTTGAGTGATCATTGATCAAATTAAAAAATCATCTCATTTC
The DNA here is from genome assembly GCA_963277665.1 of Viscum album. Classification (NCBI taxonomy): domain Eukaryota; kingdom Viridiplantae; phylum Streptophyta; class Magnoliopsida; order Santalales; family Viscaceae; genus Viscum; species Viscum album. The sequence goes on from OY728132.1 coordinate 326,724,591, forward strand.
TTACCTATTAAGGAGACATAGAAAGTGGAATAGTTCAGGGACTTGTACATCTGAGAAATTATGAGACTTCATGGGGTTCCCTCTGCTATTGTTTATGACAGGGACTTGAGGTTCACATATAGGTTCTAGAAAAGTCTATAAGAGTTGATGGGTTCCTAGATGAAATTGATCATGGCTTATCATCCACAGAAGGATGGATAGACTAAGAGATCTATCTAAGTTATTAAGGATATTCGTTGGGCTTTTATGCTTTATTTTGGTGGATCTTTATAAAGGAATTTGTATCTGGTAAAATTTCCCTATAAAAATAATTATCAGGATTCAATAAATATGGTCCCTTTGAAACATTTTATGGGTGTCCAAGTAGATATTCCTTGTGTTGAGTAGAGTTGAAATAGTGATCCTTGTTTGGGATAAGTCTCATTCAGGAGACAATGAAAAAGGTGTAGTTGGTCCAAAAGAGATTGGTCACTGTACAAAACCATCAGAAATATTATGTGGACCGTCATTGTCAGATTATATATTTTGAGGTTGGTGATCTATATTTTCTTAGAGTTTCACTTCACTTGGGATATTGTCAGTTGGGTAAGTAGGGTAAGTTGGCACTGAGGTTTGTTGGACCCTTTGAGATTATGGAATGACTTGGAAAGGTGGAATATCGGTTGGAATTACCATCTCACTTGACTTTCATTCACAATGTGTTTCATATTTACTAGGTGAGGAGGTATCATCAATATCCTTCCCATGTGACTGAATGGGAGGATGTTGATCTTAATCCCAATACCACTATTATTGAGTTACCAGTTCAGATTATAGATTTTTAAGATAAGGTATTGTGCAATAAAATGACTCCCTTGGTTTGAGTACTATTGTAGTGCGGATGGGATAGACATGATATGTGGGAGTGGGAATTGTTGATGTGGCACCAATGGAATTATCTTTTTTAATGTATATAATCTTGAGGAATTTATAAGGATAGAAATTTCTTATGGTGGAGAGAATTGTGATGCCCTCCAGGTCACAGGTACACCGTAGTTGATCCATAGTTTTTCTCTTTAGGGGTTTAGAAATTTTTTGTAGATCAGAGGATGAAAATAAGGGTTTTGGGAGAAAATTGGAAAGTTTCATGGTTAAGGCACATAGTTAGTTTAACCATTAGGTAATCATTTAGTAGGCCCCTATGAGTTCCTAATGGAAATTATCATGGCTTGCACGTGGTTAGAAAAACTAAACAACATGCCCAGGGAACCATGTGGGTTCTAGTGGTTGTACAGGGGTGTAATATGGTTAAGTCATATGGTTAGTTTAACCATGTGACTTTAGTGAAATTTTTATGAACCCCCAGATAGAATGGATATTAGGGGGAGCGATTAAGGTGCACGATTAGTTTAACCAGAAGGGGTCCTCCAAGAAACAGTGTGACCCTCCTCTGAATAGTTAGAAAAAATGGGATTTTACCCTTTTTCCCTTAGTATTTTTTAAGTCTAATCAACTCCTAATATCATATAGGATCATTATTATCCTTCGCCATCACTTTTTAGGTATCTCCCCTTGGATTATAGGAGGAATTTCTTTGTTTTTTATGGATCACATCGAGGTATGTTGTATTTTTTATCTGGTTTCTCCGCTTCTTTATAGATCCTTGCTAGATATCTACTCCTCCCATCTCATGGAACCCAAAGGGGATTTATATGCTAAATATAAGGGTTTTTATGGAGGATTTATATTTTTTCTTATGGATCTAGGATTTTTAGGAATTGATATACTCTTCCCCATTCACTGTTGTTGAAGGTGAATTGTTCAACCACCATTTTGAGGTAGGTGTCTGTATATAAAGGGTTAATTATTTGAATTGATTTTTGATCTTATAAAATTACTTTAGGTTATTCATTGAATTGAATTGATTTGTGGTTTGAAGTTATTATTGGAAATACAAATGTTTTTAAAGTGGTTTAGCTATTAAAATAGGTTTTTCCACACCAAGTGTTTGGTTAAATGCTAAAATGGTGGTTTTGGATTGGAAATGGGTTTTAAAACATCAAAGAAGATTGGCTTGTATTTAAAAAAATTATAAATTATAATCATAGTTTTGAAATGGGATTTTGAAATTGGAACAATGGTAACCTTTGGTGCATTGGTAAATAGACATAGGTGACCCTATTGTGTGTGGAACCAATAGGGGCTACTTTTGGGATATCGATGTATTGTGGTAGGGATCAATATTGGTTGGTACCAAAATTATTCCTAGTTTAGGCTATATTATGTATAGTATGTATTACCATAGGCTAGGTCCCAATACGGATTGATTTTTCATTTATGGTTGATTATCACATGAGGAGTTTTATCATGGATTGTTTCTCACAGGTTTTCACATAAGTTTGTATCACATGGTTTTGCATGATAGACTATGTCATGGATATGTGTTTACTTGCTTACCTTATGGGTGTGAATATGATTTCTTATTTTATCACTTCTATTTTTCATATTCCTGGATTTTTTAATATGAAATTATCTTAATAAATCCAAAGGAAAATGATTTATAATTGGTTTTGGATTTATAAAAATGATTTGTAAAACTGTTTTTCTTTTAAAATCTAGAACTATTGCATTCTTGATATTATACCTTTTATAGACTCTGTGGTGATATCCTACTGGTATTTTTTCTCACACACTAATTTTTCCTTTGGTTGGTTTAAAATATGTTGTATTTTAGGATCTAGATAAAGGGAAGAGGATCTTGTATCATGTTTTATTTTCTTATTTTCGCTGCCTTCGGTGCGAGATGGTTTGGAGGTAACGGTCGATCACATAGAGACTTGTGGGTCTTATCTGATTTATAATTTTCGGGTTTATCCTATATGGATTGGTATGTATGGATCTAGTTATATATTTTTCTTCCAAATTTTACTATGGTTCTATGTCTTTTTTTGGTTATATTCAAGAATTTTTTTCTTTATCTTCATTATACCTCACTATGACTGGTCGACTTGGGTGGCTTGACTAGTTGACCCACGTTGGTCTATTATATTAACAATTATAAAACCAAAAAAAACAAGTGTAAATATAATATAATACAATTATATGCCATTTCACAAATAATATTGGCATAACATAATCAATGAAGTATAAGTATTACCCAATTAATTGAAATTGAGTTAAGAAATCCTTTACCTCAAGTCTCAACTTTCTATGAATGTCTTGTAACTCCTATATAATAAGATTATAATAACTATTTAATTTTTTAAGAACATTTTCTAGGTTTATTAACTTATCATTAAACCATTTATTACATTTATTTCAATGACATATTTAATTATAAAATTATTTGAGTCTATGTTGGGAGTTTTGAGAACATTTTGTTCATAATTACAAAATGGCTTTGGTAGGTTGATCATAGTCAAAGGGGTCATGGTCCCATCATCTAAAAGATAATAATAATGACATAATAATAATTTTTAAAAATTAAATACAATTTTTTAACCATCCATTAAATTCATACATGAAAAACAAATCACATCACTTCATGGAGGTGGTAATCCTCACGTACGCATGAACGACGCTATCATTTTTCAATAGATGGAAGGGTAAAAAATAGATGATATCTTTTATTTATAGAATGATAATAATTTAATTAATATAATATATATATATATATATATTAAATATATCATTATAAAAATCCATGACAAGTAGTGATGGAAAATGAAACACATCACTTCATGGAGGTGGTAGTCTGCACGTACACACAAGTGATGTTTCCATTTTCCATAAGATAGAAAATAATATAAAAAATTGTTATAACATAATCATAATAAAATTTAATTATTTGTGAGATAATTATTTTATTATATAATAATGTTTATGATGGGTCTAGAGGAGGTAAAAATTAATTAAAAACACTCAGTTAAGAACTATACCTCCTCTTCAGATAACTCCCTTAGGTTTATACTTAAATCCATATTAGAATGGCATTATGATCAAAAAAGGAACTCTAGGACGTGGTTATGGATGTTATTATTTGATTTTTATAGGTTTTATCTGATTTAATATGATATTTAATTATAAATAAGATATGAAAGGGGTGTTTTTTATAAGTGAGGTCGAGGACACACATGAAGGTTTTCAAAAGATTAAAATATATTAATGTCTTTATCAATCCAAATGGATATAAAATGACTAAAATTAGAATAATAGATGGTCTGGGGTATAAATATTACAATAAAATAGTATTTAGAAAAGTTTTAGGTAATTTTAACCCTTATATTTTTAGTTCTGACCACTTTAACCTGTTTTAACCATTACCGTGGTAACTGATTTCTTACCAAATTTACTATTCATAATGAGAAAAAATGAAAGTGGCCTCGTTAAAAAATTTATAAATTATGATTAAAAATATTTAATACATTTTATAAAATTCAATTTCTATAATTTTTCAAACATTAATTTTAAAATAAACCCATAAAACGTGATGAAAATAGTTTTCCAGAAAAATGTATTTTAAGCATAAAAATTGTTTTTATAAAAAAATTAAGAATAATGTCAATTAAAATGAAATTAATTCGATTTTTTTTAATCAAAATTAACTAATTAAATTTTAAAACCAATTCAAAACAAAATGGTACATCATAAATACTTGAAAAAAAATACAGTTTTCTATAAAATCGGTATTTTTTACTATTCATTGAAAATCAATCTTTTCAAAAAAATAAAAAAAATAACCTTAAAATAATTTTGATATGATTATTTAAAAAATTATATCCTTTTATAAAATATAATTTCTAAAATTTACATAGATTAATTATAATATTTTCTAACAAAAAGAAATAAAATCCATTTTCGAAGAAAATATATTTTTGAAGCATAAAATGACTTTACTCTCATTACTTTCCTAATAACCACAATTAAATTAATTTTAATTAATTAAATTTAATATTATTTCATTAAGATAATTTATCAATATTGATTAATTTTATCTATTAAGATAAAAATATATTGCTCTCATAAAAATAGTTTTATGAAAAATATCTCTTCTACCTTCAAAAGATTTTATATTCATTTCAAACCAATTGAATTTAAATATACCTAATAGATATGTATCTATATATATATATAACATCTATGTATCCAATGTGCATATATATAATTATCATATTAAATCCCTATATATAGACTTACATGCTTCACTAAAATTAATTCATTTATTTCTCTCTCACCATGTCTATTGTATTCATAATTTTATGACTTGTTTATATAATTTCACTTGGAGTTAAAATATTAATAGATAAACATGAGGATAAATATTTTATGTCTATGGTATTTTTATATATGTGTGCATTTACTCCACTTGTACTTTTATTTATGTTGTTTCATATTGCAACCTCGTAATATATTAGTTTGTCTTTTATTATAATATTTTATTTCAATAAAAGTATCATGGTTCATTTTAGTTTGATTTTTTGTGAATAAAAATATATCAAACATAATATTAATTTAAAATTTATATGAAAACCTTGTTTTAAAATATGAAAACCCAGATTTCAAATGGATATGTTTTTATTTTTAGAAAATATAAATGGGGTTTTCAACTTTATTTAAATAAATTAATAAAAAATGGATTTTTAATTAGAATTAATTTTGATAAAAAGGGTTTTTTTTTAATTATTCTATTCTTCATTGTCAACTTTAAAAAAATTTGGGGTAGTGTGTGTTATTTCAAAGGAATGTTTAAATATTTCTTTAAACTGAGAAAGTGGTTTAAATGGAAAGGGTTGGATTTCTTGATGGAATTCAAGGGATTTTAGTAGAATGAAATGGATTAGAGTGTGGAGTTTTAAATTGGTTTTCAAATTGGTTATTAGTGAGTTTTTGAAAAAAAATTGTAGAATTTTTAAGTTGATTTCTTTTTGTGTTTGGTGTTTAATTATGATGAGTTCTTGATGGTGAGTTTATTTTGATTGATTTCTTGGTTTTATTTTTGTTTAGAATATTCCCCCACCAAAGATTCAATGGATATTAGATTTGCAGCTACAGGTTCTTCACTATTGGTGGAACTTATAGTTGATCAACCTAAAGACTTCCTCCTCAATTTTAGGAAGTTTAACCCTCCTCTATTTTATGGTCAAGTTGGTCCTTTTGAAGCAAAAGAGTGGATGAAACTAATTGAGTAGATCTTCAGTTTACTTGTCTTTCCTGAGTCTCTAAAGGTGAATTTTTCTACCTTTATTCTCGAAGGTCTGTGCTGGAAGTGGTGAAAGTCGGCCATTATAACCAAGCTTCAGGAAGACCTCGCGTGGTAATTCATTAAGGATTCATTCATCTGACGATACTTCTGTAAGTCCATAAAGTTTGAAAATGTGATGGAGATGTGATACCTTTAGAAATGTGATGGATTAGTGTTGGATTTTTTCTATAATTTCATGGATCTAGTCTCCTATCTCCTAGAGTTGGTCAAGTATGATTCTTTGAAAGCTTGAAATTTTGAGAATGGGATTTGTCATGATCTTTAGTCAAGGGTGTCAGCATTCAATCTAACCTTATTTTCCAACATAGTGAGGCAAGCTATTTGAGTTGATTCTGTGTTGGAAGGGGTGTTTGATGTATCCAAATCTCCTACAATCTCTATAAGTAGTGAAGGGAATTTTAGTAAATATATGGGAAAGTGTCCTGAAGTTTATTATGCTAGTGGTGGAATCAAGAGTCCCCCTGAGCTTCTGTCAACTTCTTCTGGGTATAGGACCATGGTGTGTCACCAATGTGGAAATTTGGGTCACAAGAATCCTTCTTTTCCAAGATCACCAAATATCTATCATGATTTTGGTTGTTTAGGACATCTCTAGAAATTATGTAACAGTATTTCTCGAAAGAATAGTGGTTTCAAATCCACTCCCTCAATGAAATTCATGGTTTAATCAGATAAATGTGGTGCTGGTATGAGTTATGTTTATGGGTTTTTATGTAACTATTTCTTCATTGTAATGGTTGTGTCTTTTGGTGTTATCTTTTTTTTTGGAATGTAAAATGGAATTTTGTATCTTTTGAGAAATCCTATTTTAATGGAATTGTATTTTGAGGAATTATAGATCTCATCATCTTGGTGTAAACTGTGTATCATTCTATGTCGGGTTTGTGGGGTTCCTTATGAGTTTTGTGCATGGTCTTTCTAGTTTGGAGGTTTAGTTTGGAGGTTCGGTTTGGACGAGTTGTGCTATTTGGGAATCCAATTAGAATCCTAATATGGTGGGAAGTCCATCATGGCATCCTAAGTGGACTGAAGTAATTCCCTTGATTCTATCTTGTTCATTTTCATGTTTTTCCTTTAGGGAGTTATTAGGTGGTTAGAACTTTCCACTAGAGTCATTTAATATTGATTTTTCCCCTTTCCATTTTACTTACATTAGGTTCTTGGAGCAAGCCCAATGGTTATGGTTATGGTAGGGTGTTTGGCTAGTGGCTTGATATTTTTTTCATTGTTTGAGGAATGGTTGGATTCAATGGTATATTTTAGGTAGTAATGTAATTATTTTCCCCATAGTGGTTAAGGTATCCTTTAGTTGGAGGAATTGAATTGTGTTGGTGTGTGAACCTTTGTCTTTAACCTGATAAACTAGAAACGTTGGGGATTTCTAAGGGTAAGAAGTGTTATGGTGTGGAGAATTGTCACACTCCAATTTTTTTATCTTTTATTTTGTTTTATCCTTGTATCTTGGATTTCCTTTTGATTTTCAGGTGTTTCATATCAAAATTTTGAGTTTCGGGTTGTTTTTCCTCTATTTCACGGTTTGTGAGAATGGTTAAGGGGAAAATTTGTGAGTCCTTGAGGTTGAGTATCTTTTCAGTTCATTTTCCTCTTGCACAGTTTGGATTTCATGGGTAGCGCACGGTTATATTCAAATCATGCATCCCCTAGTTGTAATTGTGTGGGTCTTGGGGTATCCCTAGATGAGGTTGCATGGCTTGAGCACATTTAGTCCAAGTTGTGTGGTAAGCATGAACATGGTTCTGTAATTTTTCACAAAACCAAACTACACGGTTGGCGTATGGTTTCCCAAACCATGTGTTCAAACCATTTGGGTGTCCTATAAGTCTAGTAAAGGATGCACGACAGGCACAGGTTTCCCAAACTATGCGCAGTGCCTAGATTCTTTACAATTGTTAAATTATCTTTCTTACCTCCTCATTTTTTAACCCCAAAACCCCTCTTTCTCCCCTATCTTAGCTCGTGTGACCTAGGGAGGCTTCTTCTCCTCTTCCTTACACCTCCCCTTATCCACCCATGGTGATTCTAAGGGATTTATTCAAGGTTTTTTAGTGATTTATCAAAGTAACATTATTCCCTCTTCCTCCTATTTTTACTTGATTCCTCTACCATAGAGTTTATGTTTATTTGGGTTTAAATTGTGTTTTTTTTCTTATTAAGGTTACTCTTGGATATTATTTCTTATTTGGACCTTCATATAGCTTTCTCGGGTTTTTTTGTTTAATTGTCATGAGTTTGAGGTAGGTTTACCTATGCATTAGACTTTAAATTTAGGAATCATTGATTTATTGGATTCTTCATCATGTTTTTACATTAATTAGATATGTATAGTTCTTATAATAATTATTTTATGTGAAATTAAGTGAATTTACCTTTTTATTAAATTGCATAATTTTTTTTAATAAATTTCACATGCCAAGTGTTCAATAAAATGTTTGGTTGGCCTTGCTAAGTGATTTTTGGTTTAAAAAGTGATTTTTTTTATTTTTAAATGTGTTTGGGTCCAAAATGGTGATTTAGGATTTCCCAAATGGATTTTTAAATGGATTTTAGTTTCATAAGTGGTGTGTCGGGTTTTTTTGGAAAAAAAATTTCATTCAAAGAATATCCAAGGTCTAGTTTCCACTTTTAGAAAATGGTTCTCTTTGTAAAACCCTCCTTATGATGCATATATTTCCTTGAATGTTTCTAAAGGGAGTGAGAGGTTCTCATAATGGGACTTACCATGTGATTTGATAGTTTTAAGGCAAGGAGATCATCCCTTTGGATGATTCATGGATGATTCTTAGTTTTGTGGCTCATGTGATAGTTTATGGTTATTATTTATTTATGGGAAATTGTTTAGATTTTCATAGCTCACACCCACTTTAGATATAACATGGTAACCTATCATAGCTAACAGATTATTAGAGAATGTTTTGCTGCACTAGTTTAGGATTATGCTCTCGCTAGTGTCCCTTAGTGGATTTGATCTCCTCTAGGATCATGCCCCTCAGTTAGGCCAGGTAGGGTATGACCAAGTGTGAGGGTTTTTGATTGCATCAGGTGTTCCGACATGATGGATTCGAGATATTATATTCTAGATTATCCCTTGAGCTCCTGGGTACTCCCATGTTTCCCTAGCACTTCTTATCTTTGGAAGATAATTTAGGTGCCTTAGCTAATTTGTTTACATGTGTGTTATCTTCCATTTACCTTATTGTGTGGTTATTGATTTTCCTCCCTTTTACAGTGTATCACTTTGGTAAAAGTGAATAATTGGGTTTAAAATATTTCATGGAAAATGTTTTGAGAATGTTTTACACTCTCTTCCCCTTTTTAAATAAAAACATCACCCTTCTTACTCTCCCTCTATATCTCTATCTAAAATCATAAAGCCTCCTTCTTTTGGAATAGAAACCTATTTTAAATAAAAGGTGAAATTTACCATGATTTTTTTAAAAAATAAATGTGTGTAAAACTTATATTTATAAATTGTACTTCAAACTTGCAGTTATTGAATCTCTTATTTAATGGAAAATATTAGGGAATAGTTTAATTGGGAATGCCTACTGAGTTTTAATACTCACACATATACTTTAATTCTTATTTTTAGCCTCAGGTGAAGGTTTAATCTTAGTCTTGATCATCGTGGGTGATTTTGAGTTTTTGGTTCGGTGAGTGACCTATGGGGTCACACAAAGATCTGTTTGGTTTTCAGGTTTAGCTTTGTTTTTTTAGTTTATGTTTTATTGTTATTACTATTTAGTTTATTTTATATTAGGCTGTTCATTTATCTTTCTACTAAATTTTTTTGTTTATCTTGGGAAAAATTGTTCCCATTGTTACCCTTTAAGGCCATGGTGCTTGTCGCCACCCTGGGGTGATTGGGAACATGCCTCAAGGATTCCACGATCCAGCTCAGGTGACCAGTTTGGGTTTAACCTGGGTTGGTTCATGAAATATATAATCCCTCTAAGAAAAAAAAATGTGTGGTTAAACATACTATTTTCATGTAAAATAGATTCCTTTACATGAAAAATAGTTATAGGGAACTATAAATCTATAAAGTTCTTGACCAATGAGAGAATTTATTTCATAAAATGGATGATTTGGTTCCATAAGAGGTATTTGAAGAAGAACCAACTTAATATACACTAAAAACTAAGAAGGTAAAGTGGGATTATTCATGTTCCTAAGAGGTATAAACTTCTCATGGAAAATTATGATGATTTCGTGGCCATTTATAATGAGATAACTAACTATTAGGAAGCCACTATTTGTTATAAATCTATGAAATGTATTAGATCCATGAATGGAGAGATAGAATCCATGTACACTAACCAAGTTTGTAATTTAGTTAATTTACCTAATGGTTCTAGACCAATAGGTTACAAATGGGCCTTAAAGGATAATACTAACACAAATGATAAACTATATTCCTTTAAAGAATTATTGGTGGAAAAAGGTTTCAAGAAAATTCATGGAATTGATTATGAAGAAACCTTCTCATAATTTTTAATGCTTAAATCCATCAGGAATATCATAACCAGTACAACACTCCATGATTATTAAATATATCATATGGATGTCAAAATAATATTCCTTAATAGAAATTTACTCAAGGATGTGTATATGAAAAACCTGAGAGTTTTTTTATCCAGTGAATACTGTAAAGGTATGTAAGTAGCAAAAATTCATTTATGGAATTAAGTGGGATTCTCGGAATTAGAATGTTCATTTTAATTAATTAATCAAATATATTGGATTCATTAAGAATGAATATGAAACTTATGTATATAAACAAATTAGTGGTGTAACACCCCAATCTTCCACGGTACGCTTCTCTTTGATAATGCAATAGCTTGCGTTGTACGCAACATCGAGTTCTAGCACACCACGACCAATCAAACTAGCTGTTATAAATTGTAATACACACTTTTTTAAATTTTATAAATTTTATTTTTCAAAATGGACTTTATTTTTTGGATTCGGAATATCAAAATTAACTTAGGGTAAATTTTTGGTATTTTTCTGAAAACTTTCAATTTTGATGAATAGTGAAAAACAATGCGTTATTGTTTAAAACCAACTTTTTATTTAAATAATTATTTATTTTATTTAAATTAATTTTAGGTAAAAATAGATGCGTAATACCTATATATGTTCAATGTAATTCATTGGAGTCATTTTATAATAAGATTATATATATAAAATTTTATTAAACTTTTAACGTCTTTTACCCACCTTCTAGGCACATTTGTAAATTTGCATAAAAATTAATTTTACCGCTTCTGTGAATTGAATTTCAAAAATCCAAGAGACATGATTGACATAAGTAAATAAAATTTGGATTAATAGGATGAAAATAATTTTTGTTGAATAGTAACTTTTGAATTTTATTTACCGCGGTTAGAAGTAAATAGGGTAATTAAAGGTAAAAATGATATTATAATTACCCTAAAACATGTCCTTAATATATTGGATAAGTGTATTTCAACAAAAATAAACCTTATGAATAAAATATGATCCTTTTGGTCCACTTGGATTAGATTAGGACATTTATTATTATTTTATTTAAAGAAGAGTTAAAAGTGTTAAATTCAAAGTTTAATAATTAAACCATTTTTAATATAGGGTTATACATAAGATAAATTTGACTATAAATATTAATTAAAAATATAAAAATATTTCTTAAATAATGGTATTTTATTTATAATTTTTTACATTAAATAATTAAATTTATTTATGACACAATGATGATGCAGTGATTACCTTATTATTGAAAGATTAAAATAATTGATATTATAAATATTAATATAATTGTAAGTTGAGAATTTTTATGTACTCCATAAATTTTATAGGTTAATATGACATTTTAGGGTTGATTAAATAAATTTTTCTTGAAGTGATAAACTTGTTATTACTTTCACAAAAACCAAATACTAAATAGTGTCAAAATTGACATAAATGGGTTTTTAAAACAAATACTATATTATTAATTGATATAATATTCCTAAAAATATAATTTTCGGCCAAAGGACTTAGATAAGGTTATATATATCGATAATAAACCACTTGGGGTTCTCTTGGATTTTTATAGTAAGTTTATTAACTATTTATTATAATAATACAAGAATGCATGGTAAAAGTTAAACTAATTAACTAAGAGTTAAATCTAAAAGATAAGGTTAATATGGTGACCTAAACCTATCTAAAACCTATTGGTTGAGAGGTTTTAGACCCATAACCACCTTATAATTGAAATAAATACTTTTGGAGATATTATAAAATGAATATGATTGTATAATGAAATAATATTTCAAGCTTTTCCTAAAGTGACTCTCACCTCTCTTATAAAAGGGTACTTCCAATTATCTAAAAACTACACCTCCAAATCCATTTGGATCGGCCAAAACATGCTCAAATATCCTCCCAACTACCCTAACTTTAACCTAGTGTCCTTAATTTGATCATAATTTAACCTAAGGATCCCTTTTGATCAAATCAAAAGGAAGCACCTGAAGAAGAGGTAATAATTTAATCACCTCTTTTAAAGTTCTTGTCTTCTTCCACTTCCTATTTATTTGTTTTTTCTATACCAAAATAATAACTACATTACCTTATACTTACTGTGATTTTATTATAAATACGGTACAACCATATTTATTATTATATCCATCCTATGAATGACAAAGTCACCATACGTGCGTGCGTACGGCTTACCGTCTCCACTTCGTGGTGTAGTTTGTTATTCAACACTTCATTATTTGGATGGGTATAAAAATGAGTATAATTGATGTAAATAATAAATATAAAATTTTAATGATTCTATATATATGATATAACATCCAATTAAATACGCTTTCACCATCAATAGAATGGTATTGTCGCTCGTGCGTATGTACGGATTACCATCTCCACGAACACGATAAGATTCATTCCCAATCGTAATCATTCAAGAATAATTTTAATTTTATGATTAAAAATAATTTTTAATAACTTAATATCATTCTGTATATAAATTAAATACATCCTATCCATAACAAACATGGCTTACTTAACAAAACATATAAAGGAAAATGAATCAGTTAACACCTGAAACAATGATACTACTAAAATATTATTAACAAAGAAATATTAGAAGATCATATATGATATCATGTTTATTTATGTAGTTCTTGTATAATTTAATAAAAGTTATTTAAATATTATATAGTATGTTAACTTACCCTCAATCAAGGAAAAGTACAAGGTAAAGGTTAATTCTACAATCTCTTCTTTATCCGAGGTTGTTTATACGTGAGTATTTATTGGGACCTCCTTATTATCCACATCTGTGTTTCTTAAAAATGTATTTCAAGACATTTTTACTATTTCCTAGACTATGGTTTAAAGTAATGTATACCCTTTTTTGAGTTTTTATAAAAAAATTATAAAGTAATCTTTTTTTCATTTTCCAAACAAGGTTCTTTACGACCTTTTCGACAAAATTAAGGAAAGAATGTTTTTTTAACTTATACGGCGAGTGTGGATATTTTTCACCATTATAACACCTTAAAAGCTTTCCTTACAATCTTATAAGAATATTTTCAAAATAAATGTTTTCTTTTATAATTATGTGACTTGATTTCAAAATAGAAAGAGATATTTCTCTCAAATAGTTTTGATTTCATCTATGTCAACATCCTTTGATAGATTTTACACTTGTTTGAAGTTGATTTATTATGATAAAATCTTTCATATTGTATTGAAGGTTCCGTGATATGTTTTACTATGGATGTGTTATTTTTATACCATTCATGGTTTATGGTTAAAGTATTAATATTTTTTATACTAGTTTTAATTTGAATGTTTTTGTTATGTTTCAACCTTTTCATATGAGGAATGCATTGGACTTAGTAAGTAACAGGTAAAGCCCGATATGGCTCCTCTATGCATCGGTAGGTCTCATTATACAAACTAGTGTCTTGGAAAAATTCCTTGATAAAATATTATTTGTAGTCTTGGCACGAGGCCTTGACTATGTGGTTATGATGTCCGGCATTATGTATTCCATCATTATGAAATTGGATATTGATATTATATGTGATTATTATACTAGTAGAATATCCATGTAATGGAATTATTTGATTTATCTTTTCCATTTTATGCTGAATTTTAAGTTTAAAAGGTTTGTGTTTTAGTCTTATACATTGCCTTAAATTTTTATGCTTATTTATGATAGTTTCCACTATATTGTTATCCTTACTAAGTATTTGAGATCATCCCTTTCTTTGTTTTATTCTTCCAAATATGTGATGAAGTATATTATGATTAACCTGTAGGAATAGGATAAGGGATATGAGTGTGTTCAAAGGGGACACAATGTTATTGTTGTTTTTCCATTTCATGATGTAATGTAAAACTTATGTTGGTATCTAGGACTTACAATGCTACTAAACTAATTGGTATTTTGAGACTTGATCTCTTGTGATCATGTCAATGTTATGTAATAATGCACTGAATCTAGGTAACTAGGGTCGGGGTTTTATAGTTGGTATCAGAGGAAGTTTAGTATAAACCTTGGAAACTAGATTTAGAAAAACTGTCATTAGATAACATTACCCTAAGATAGACTTTTAGGATTATTATAGAAAAACTTCCTAGAATTTTGGTAATGTATAGATTTTGTGAATTTTCCAAGAAATACATCCCTGTTTGGATATGATCAGGTAGAGACGATTCTGGCACAGATGTACCTATGAGTGAAAACTCCGACAAGGAGTTTCGGGCTTAACCCAGGGTATCCTAGTACACGACAATGATCCTTGTTGCACTCTTGGTTACGACACTCCCGTGGGATATTATTTGGATAATTAAAATTTTTTTAGAAACCATTATGAAGTATTTATAAGTAAATACCTCCTCAAAGAAAACAATTTTTTATGATTATGGATTATATGCATAAACTGTTCAATTTATGCTAGGTATTTTACTAGTTTGGAATTATGTATTGCAGTTCATAAACTAATCTAGTGTATGACATTGTTTATAAATGGCACCTAGTAGAAGGAATGGAAACCATATAAATTCACGTAATCCATGTAGGAATTTCCCTCCTACTCAAGATAATTATAGTGGCGTTGGTGATGCAACTGGTGCTGAACAACTTATAACCATACTGGGACAACTCACTCAGGTTATAAATAATAACCTTACCCATATGGAGCACCCTGATACAAAAAACAGAGGATCAATGTTAGACCTTTTCATGAAGAAACAACCACCAACATTAAATGGTACTACAAATCCATTTGTATCTGAGCAATGGATAAGTTCCTTAGAGAAAATATTTCATGCTTTGGGGAGTAGCAAAAGGGAAAATGTTTTCATGGCATTTTATCACCACACGGGAGATACAAATCAATGGTGGTCATTGATTCAAAACACAAAGGAATATTATGAAGTATAAAATATGGAATGGAGGGAGTTTAAAGATATTTTCTTAAAAAAAATACATTCCTCTTGACCATCTAGTGGATATGAAAAGGCAATTTCTGAGTCTGAGGTAAAAGGAGGATGAGAATGTTGCAAAGTATGAGGCTAACTTTAAAAGGTTATAAAGGTATGCGGTAGATTATATACATAACACAATGAGTAATATTGATTGATTCTTTGATGGGTTAAAACCATTTCTCTATTGAGCATTAGTCTCATAATCCTTCTCATCGTACGAAGATATTGTCTCATGTGCTATCAAGATATAAAAGGAATTCTCTAAGTCTTATGAATTTAAAGCAAATCAAGAGAAGAAGATATCTATTGAACACTATGGAAATAGAAATAAGGGGAAGAAGGGAAATTTTGAATTCCCATCCTGCAGTAAATGTGGGAAGAAACACCCTGGTACTTTCCTGAAGAGAATGGGAGTCTTTTACAAGTGTGGTGAAAAAGGCCACCAAGCTTGTGATTGCAAGGGAAAGAAAGAGGTTGTCAATGTTGAATAATATAATTGTAGATAAATGGGTCATTATGAAAATCAATATCCTAAGTTCCAAGAAAACTTACCTCAGAAAAGGCCAAGAGAGCAAGGCCAAGCTTATGCGATCACTACTGCTGAGGTTGAAGATCTGAATGATGTGGTGGAAGGTAATTTAATGGTTTTCCTCAAATTTAGCCAATGCTTTATTTGATTCTGGATCATCACATTGTTTCATATCTTCCCAATTGCTAATAAAATTAGATATTTCCAATTTTATTTAACAAGGAAGTTGTCAGTCAAAACTCCTAAGGGAAGTATCATTGCAACAAAGTTTTGTGAATTAGTTCCCATTAGAGCATATAAACATGCTTTATCTACTGATCTCATCATCATACCCATGATTGAATTTGATATAATCCTTGGTATGGATTGGATTTTGGACCACGATGTGAAAATTTATTTTAAGAAGAAGGAGGTTAAAATTTTTGATGATGATAAGGAGTACCTTATCATTAGAGCAGAAACTTCACCATCTGGTTCTTATCTAGATCCACCCCCAGTATCTCTACTAAATTAAATTATTTAGGAGGAAGGGAGTGAAATAACTCTGGGTGAGGAAAATAATGTTCAAATATAGGATGTACCTATTGTGGAAGAATATGTTGATGTGTTTCTAGAGGATTTACCTGTACATCCTCCAGAATGAGAAATTGAGTTTTCCATTGAATTAATTCTTGGTTCAAGGCCCATACTGAAGACCCCTTATAGAATGGCCACTGTGGAATTAGTTTAACTAAAGAAACAACTAGAAGAATTGAGTAATGAAGGATTTATTCTCCCTAGTGTTTCTCTATGAGGATCCCCTATTCTTTTTGTTAAGAAGAAAGATGGATCTATGAGGTTGTGCATTGACTACAGGGAGATCAATGCTATAGCAATAAAGAACAAGTATCCCCTACCTCACATTGATGATTTATTCGATCAAATTCATGGTGCTCAATATTTTTCAAAGATTGACCTTCGATATGGATATCATCAGTTGTGTGTGAATAAGTAAGACATTCCGAAGACAGAATTTCATACTAGGTATGGGCATTATAAGTTTACAGTAATGCATTTTGGACTGACTAATACACCCTCTATCTTCATGGATCTAATGAATAGAGTTTTCAAGGAATATCTTGATGAATTTGTAGTGTTATTTATTGATGATATCTTGGTTTACTCCAAAAGCTATTAAGATTATGAAAATCACTTGCATACTATTCTAAAGACTCTTAGAAGAAATGAATTATATGGGAAGTTTAGAAAGTGTGAATTCTGGCTTCAGGAGATTTCTTTTCTTGTCCATATTGTCTCTAAGGATGGAATCTCTATTGATCCTTCTAAGAAAATAGCAATACAATAATGGCCAGCACCGACGAGTATAACTGAGGTATGCAGTTTTATTGGTTTAGCAGGTTATTATCGGCATTTCATCCAAGACTTTTCTCGATTGTCTAACCCATTAACCAAGATCGCATGTAAAGGGGTTAAATTTTTTTGGACAAAAGAGTGTGAATAATTTTTTGAATAATTGAATATAAGATTAGTCAATGCTAATATCTTGACTCTACCATTGGGGAATGATGGGTTTTTTATTTATAGTGATGCTTCAAATAAAGGACTTGGTTGTGTCCTTATGCATAATGATAGGTTTATTGCCTATGTATCACGACAGTTAAAAATTCATAAACAAAACTATCTCACTCATGATCTTGAGTTAGCAGCTGTAATCTTTGGTTTGAAGATATAGAGACACTATCTCTATGATGAAAAATGTGAGATATATACTGATCAAAATAGTTTGAAGTATATTTTCTCACATAAAGAACTCAACATGAGGAAAATATGATGGCTTGAACTACTTAAGGATTATGATTTCACTATACACTACCACCTGGGGAAGGCAAATAAGGTGGAAGGTGCTTTGATAAGAAAGGATCATGGAGTTTTGAACAATATGAGAGTTGAAAGGGATATTATTCTCATGGATCTAGTAAAGATTGATATGGGAATAATCATGGAAGGTGAAACATCAATACTTTTTCAAATGGTTTCCAAACCATCTTTACTAGAAATGATAAAAAGTTCTC
This sequence comes from Viscum album, assembly GCA_963277665.1. Classification (NCBI taxonomy): domain Eukaryota; kingdom Viridiplantae; phylum Streptophyta; class Magnoliopsida; order Santalales; family Viscaceae; genus Viscum; species Viscum album. The sequence continues at coordinate 326,742,925 of OY728132.1, forward strand.
ATACTGATGATGAGGAGTTTCAAAAGAAAATTAAAACTATAAACGATGGGAGATTGATCGAATTCATATATGAAGATGGGATTTTGAAATTTGGGAAGAGACTTTGTGTTCCTGACATACCTGATCTAAAAAGGGAATTTTTGGATGATGCTCATAGCTCCAATTTCTCTATACACCCTAGTAGCACTAAGATGTATAGATATTTGAAGGAATATTTTTGGTGGGACAACATGAAGAGGGATATTGATGATTATGTGTCAAGATGTATGGTTTGTCAATAGGTTAAGGCTAGAAGACAATGTCATGGAGGAGTCATGCAACCTATTCTCATACCTGAATGGAAATAGGATGATATTACAATGGACCTTGTCATGGGGATACCAAAGAAACCTAGAAGGAATGATACAATATGAGTCATTATTGATTGTCTTACCAAGTCAGTACATTTTCTTTCTATAAGAGAAGATTTATCACTTTAGTGTTTATAAAGACTATATATTAATGAAGTTGTAAGACTTAATGGAGTACCCCTATTGATTTTTTCTGATCATGATCCCCGTTTTACATCAAGATTCTGAAAAATTCTTCAGAAGGCCCTAAATACTGAACTTCGTTTGAGCACTGCCTACCACCCTCAAACAGATGGTCAATCAGAACAGACTATTCAAACCTTAAAAGACATGTTGAGATCTTACTCACTTTACTTTCAAGTTATGTGGGATCAATATTTACCTCTGGTAGAATTTTCCTATAACAACAGCTTCCATTCAGGTCTTCATATGGCACCATATGAAGCATTATATGGAAAGAGGTGTCGCACACCAACTTGTTGGGATTATATTGGTGAGAGAAAACTCATAGGTCCAGAACTTGTTGAGGAAATAATGGAAAAGGTGAAGATTATACAAACCCACATCAAAGCAACTAAAAGTAGGCAAAAGATCTATGTCGATAACCAAAGGAAGGATTTGGAATTTCAAGTAGGAGATCATTTTTTCTTGAAGGTATCTTCATGGAAGGGTGTTATACGATTCGGTAAGAAGGGAAAATTAAGTCCCAGGTACATCGGACCTTTCGAAATTCTAGAATGAATTGGAGTTGTAGTTTACCGTTTGTCGATGCCTCCAAGTCTCTTCAAAGTTAATGATGTGTTCCACATATCACTGTTGAAAAAATACATGTCTGACCCAACGCATGTACTCACTTATAAAGAAATAGAACTAGAACTCGATCTGTCTTATTGTGAAGAGACTGTCAAAATTCTTGATACCAAAGAATAAGTGTTGAGAAACCAGACAACTCGTCTGGTAAAAGTTCTATAGAGAAACCATAAAATGGAAGAGGCAACGTGGGAACCCGATGAACTTATGATGAAGAACCACCCGAATATTTTTATACATTAATATTCTATAAATTTCTAGGTCGAAATTATTTGAAGGAGGGAAGAATATAACACCATAATCTTTCACGGTACGCTTCTCATTGAATAATGCAATAGCTTGCGTTGTACGCAACTTTGAGATCTAGCACACTACGACTAATAAAACTAGCCGTTATGAATAGTAACACCTACTTTTTGAAATTTTATAAATTTTATTTTTCAAAATGGACTTCATTTTTGGATTTGGGATATCAAAATTATCTTAGGGTGAATTTTGGGTATTTTTCTGAAAACTTTCAATTTTTGATGAATAGTGAAAAACACTGCGTTATTGTTTAAAACCAACTTTTTATTTAAATAATTATTTATTTTATTTAAATTTATTTTTGATAAAAATAGATACATAATACCTATACATGTTCAATGTAATTCATTGAAGTCATTTTATAATAATATTAGATATATAAAATTTTATTGAACTTTTAACGTCTTTTACCCACCTTCTAGGAACATTTGCAAATTTGCATAAAACATAATTTTACCTCTTCTGTGAATTTAATTTCAAAAATCTGAGAGAAAAAGTTGACATCAGTAAGTAAAATGTGGTTCAATAGGATGAAAATAATTTTTGGTGATTAGAAACTTTTGAATTTTATTTACCACGGTTAAAAGTAAATATGGTAATTAAAGGTAAAAATGATATTATTATTACCCTAACACATGTACTAATTCTATTGGATAAGTTTATTTCGACCAAAATAAACCTTAGTAATAATATATGATCCTTTTGGTCCACTTGGATTAGATTAGGACATTTATTATTATTTTATTTAAAGAATATTTAAAAGTGTTAAATTCAAAGTTTAATAACTAAACCATTTTTAATATAGGGTTATAAAAAATATAAATTTTACTATAAATATTAATTATAAAGATAAAAATATTTCATAAATAATGGTATTTTATTTATAATTTTTATACATTAAATAATTAAATTTATTTATGACATAATGATGATGAAGTAATTACCTTATTATTGAAAGATTAAAATAGTTGATATTATAAATATTAATATAACTATAAATTGAGACTTTTGATGTATTATAAGAATTTTATAGGTTAATATGACATGTTAGGGTTTATTAAATAATTTTTTTTCGAAGTGATAAAGTTGTTATGACTTTCACAAAAACCAAATACTAAATAGTGTAAAAATTGACATAAATGAGTTTTTAAAACAAATACTATATTATTAATTGATATAATATTTATAAAAATATAATGTTTGTCTAAAGGACTTATATAAGGTTATATATATCAATAATTAACCACTTGGGGTTTTCTTGGATTTTTATAGTAAGTTTATTAATCATTTATTATAATAATAAAAGAATACATGGTAAAAGTTAAACTATTTAACTAAGAGTTAAATCTAAAAGATAAGGTTAATATGGTGACCTAAACCTATATAAAACCTATTGGTTGAGAGGTTTTTTATCCATCCCTGCCTTATCCTTGAAATAAATCCTTTTTTATCCATTATAAACCGAATATGATTGTATAATAAAATAATATTTCAAGTTTTTCCTAAAGTGACCCTCACCTCTCTTATAAAAGGGTATTTCCCATTCTCTCAAAATCACACCTCCAAAGCCATTTGTCTCAGACAAACCCTGATAAAATATCCTCCCAAATACCATAAATTCAACCTAGATTCCTTAATTTGATCATAATCCAAACTAAGGATCCCTTTTGATCAAATAAAAAGGAATCACCCGAAGAAGAGGTAATAATTTCATCACCTCTTTCAAAGTTCTTTTCTTCTTCTGCTTCCTCTTTATTTGTTGTTTCCATAACAAAATAATAAATTCAATGCCTTATACTTAATTTGATTTTATTATAAATATGTTACAACCATATTCATTATTCTATCCATCTTATGAATGACAAAGTAACCATACGTGCGTACGTACGGCTTACCGTCTCCATGTCGTGGTGTAGTTTGTTATTCAACACTTCATTATTTGGATGCATATAATAATGAGTATAATTGATGTAAATAATAAATATAAAATCTTAATTATTCTATATATATGATATACCATCCAATTACATACTATTTCACCATCAATAGAATGATATTGTCGCTCGTGCGTACGTACGGATTACCGTCTCCATGAACACGATGAGATTCATTCCCCATCATAATCATTCAAGAATAATTTTCATTTTATGATTAAAAATAATGTTTAAGAACTTAATATCATTATAGATATGGATAAAATACATCCTATCCATAACAAACATGTCTTTCATAACAAAACATATAAAGTAAAACGAATCAGTTAACACCCAAAACAATGATGCTACTGAAATATTATTAACAAAGAAATATTAGAATATAATATATGATATAATATTTATGTATGTGGTTATTTTATAATTTAATAAAAATTATTTAACTATTATACATGAGGTTAAAATACCCTCAATCAAGGAAAAGTACAAGTTAAGGGTTAATTCTACAATCTCTTCATTATCCGAGGTTGTTTATACGTGAGTATCTACTGGGACCTCTTTATCATCCACATCTGTGTTTCTTAAAAATGTATTTCAAAACATTTTTACTATTTTATAGACTATAGGTTAAATTCATTTATACCATTTTTTTAATTTTTATAAAAAAATTGTAAAGTAATCTTTCCGTCATTTTCCAAACAAGGTTCTTTACGACCTTTTCGACAAAATTAAGGAAAGAATGTTTTTTTAACTTATACGGAAAGTGAGGCTATTTTCTTCCATTATAACACCTTCAAAGATTCCCTTACAATATTATAAGAATATTTTCAAAATGTATGTTTTCTTTTATAATTATGTGACTTTTAAATGATTTCAAAATAGAAAGAGATATTTCTCTCAAATAGTTTTGATTTCATCTATGTCAACATCCTTTGATGGATTTTACACTTGTTTGAAGTTGATTTATTATGATACAATATTTCATATTATATTGATGTTTTTGTGATATGTTTGACTATATATGTGTTATTTTTATACCATTCATGTTTTATGGTTAAATTATTAACATTTTGTATGCTAGTTTTAATATGAATGTTTATGTTATGTTTCAACCTTTTCATATGAGGAATGAATTGGACTTAGTAAGTGATGGGTGGAGCCCGCTATAGATCATCTATTCATCAGTAGGTCTCATGAGACAAACAAGTGTCTTGACACAAGGCCTTGACAAAATCTTATTTGTAATCTTGGCACGAGACCTTGACTATGTGGTTATGTTTTCTAGAATTATGCATTCCATCATTATGAAATTAGCTATTGATATTATATGTGATTATTTTACTAGTAGAATATTCATGTGAATAATTAAATGGAATTATTTGATTTATCTTTTCCATATTATTCTGAAGTTTAAGTTTAAAAGGCTTATGTTTTAGTATTATACATTTCCTTAAATGTTTATGCTTATTTATGATAGTTTCTGTTATATTGTTATCCTTAATGAGCATATGAGATCACCCCTTTCTATGTTTTATTCTTCCCAGGATGCGAAGAAGTATATTACGATTAACATACATGAATAGGATAAGGGATATGAGTGTGTTCAAAGGGGACAAAATTTTGTTGTTGTTTTTTCATTTCATGATATAATGTAAAACTTATATAGGTATCTAGCACTTCCAATGCTACTAAACTAATCAGTATTTCGAGACTTGATCTCTTGTGATCATTCTAATGTTATGTAATAATGCACCGAATCTAGGTAACTATGGTCAAGGAATTATAAGTGGGATCATAATTGTGTTTCTAATATTATATATTGATGAAATATTTCTCATTGTAAATGAAATTCCTAATATACAGTCTATAAAGTCTTATCTTGGGAAATATTTTTGATGAAAAATTTAGAGAATCATCATAAATAATAGGTATGAATATCTATAGGGATAGATAAAATAAGTTTGTTAGACTAATTCAGGGTATATATAATAATTAGATCTTGAATTGATTCAAAAAAATGATTCTAAGAAAGGATATATACCAATTATTCATGGAAAGAGTCTTTCAAAAGATTAATTTCCTTTCAATAAATAAATGAAATTATTGGATGGATTACCTTATGCATCAGATATGGGGGAAATTATGTATGATATGTTATTTACTCATATATATGTGTTTTTTGCATTGATCATGATGAGAAGATATCGGTCTAACCTTGAGGAAAATAATTTGATCGTTGTTAAAAATACCTTAAAGTACCTTCAAATAACTAAGGATGGATTTTTGATATATAGAGATTAAGAACAATTTTTTAATGGGGTTACAACAGTAAAATTTTACAAATAGATAGTGGTGATTTTAAATCTCAATTGAGATTTGTGTTTTTTCTAAATGTGGGAGATCTTAGTTGTAAAATTTTTAAGTAATAAACAGTGGTTGATTCTACAATAGAAGATGAGTACATCATTGTATAAGATGTGATAAAAGAGGCTATTTTGATTAAGAAGTTCATAATTAAACCAAATATTATTCCAATCATTGTGGATCCCATTGACTCCTTTATGATAACAATGGGGAAATTTTACAAGCTAAGAAGCCTCAATACCATAAGAAAACTAAGCATATTCTCTGAAGATATCATTTATATGTGATATTATAGATCGTGATGATGTATGAATTTACAAGATTGTCGCATATGAAAATATATAAGATTATATAACTAAACCATTATCCCAAAAAAATCATGAGGTGCATGTATGATCATTGGGTATTAGATAAATGGGAGATTGGATCTGGTGTAACTAAGAGATGTTGGAAATTGTTCCCTAAAGAGCAGTAATGGGATAATGGTTTGGGACAATTTTTGTATCAGGCATTACTTTATTAAATAAAGATATTCATTTCTCCATTATTATTATTTTTTGTTTTATTTCTTTAAACACAATAATCATGATGATAACCCTCCTGAAACTTACAATCCAAGTTTTATCCCTTGCTGAGAACCATCGTAGAAATAAGGATTGTCATGTAAGGTTGTCATAAATAGTGCTTGTATATATTTATATATACTGAGTGCTCACACATATTACAAGTGATAATAGTTTAATATGATTTAACTTGTCTTGAGAAATACCACATGGATTTTCCCATTAATATTCTTTGTGTATCTCTAGTGGAATTATATTCAAGTCTCCTTTGATTAATGGGTTCAAGGTATGATTACCATGACAAATTTCATACTTAGGCTTCCATCTAATGGCATTTTAGAATTCAATCTATATTTATGGTTGGTGAGTATGTTACTAATAATGGGTGGGACGTCACTTTATGTCATATTAGTAATTTTCCACCTATGGGACATGTTTGACATCATGATACTCGTTTGAGTTATACTAAGAAAGTGTATGGTAATTCTTAATAAAATGGATGCATTAATATGTTCAGTTAATTCATGAATATGAGTGATATATTAAAGTTTAGTGATACAGGGTTGAAAATATCCATGGAATGTACTCACACTTAATGTCAAGAAAAATTGGAACTTGATATAGTATAAACATGGGTGATGAGATCACACCAAACATTTTATTTGGTATGTTATAATTATGCATTAGATTCATAATTTATACTAATAATTTAAAAGGTTAAAATTAGTAAAAAATAAGTTTTCTAATGGTATAATATTTAATCCAGTTGTTTTGGATATTTTATGGTCTTTTATTATGATTAAAAAATCAATCAAAATAAAATAATATGTTTTAAATAATTATTATTATTTAAAATACAACATTTATATATATATATATATGGGATGTGTGTGTGTATTTAAATATTATTTTTGGAATTTTATATTTATATTATATATATAATCATAATAGAATGCCATAAAAGTTCATTTAATATTTATTTATATATATGGGATATATATGAATATTTATAAAAGAATTCAATAATTAATATATTATTCAAAGAGTCGGTAAGAAATAGATTAAAGGGATTCATTTGACTTAATATACTATATTAATAGTATTGACTATTGGAATTTAGTGTAAAAATTAACATGGACTAAATCTAAGTCTTGGTAATCCTATAAAAGGAGGGTTAGGGGGATCATTATGCCATAACCATTGGAAAGGAAATCTCATTCCTTATAATCCTCTCCAACATTGAGAAACTTTTATCTTATACTATTCTTTGATTGATTCTACATCTCAAGGATCTAAGAACAAAGAAAAAATTCACCTTTCCAATGAGAGATAAAAATCAACATTTTTTCATTAATAAAGGATAAATATCATTTTTTATAAGATAATTGATGAGATAAAATCATCAATTTCTCATTGTAAGTTTTTTTATTTATAATCATTGTTTTTTAATTTCAAATAGTCTTATTTATGGAATTATTTTATTATTTTTGTTGTGTAAATGATACTTAGATCACATACATAATTCCTAAATGTGGGTCCTAGATAGGTCACCTTTAGGTTGTGTTCAATTATAGGACTCTTTAATCCATGAATTCTTTAAAATGGGTTGAGGGATCCTACTGAGACTTAGTAATAAATTATGTTTGGCATGTGATCAGGTCTTTGAATTTACTTGGGATGGTGTAGGGCACTTCAGATAAATTTTAGATATGGTTAGGGAGTTAAATGTTATAATTTAAGCATTGAATAATACTTTCAATGAATAATTATCCTTCTTAGTTCATTATAGGTGTACCCTAGTGACTGAACTCAATGGTCAATGTGAGAGTTGATCTCATTGATGTTTGATTTATAGCTGAGGCCAAATTTATGAAAATTAGTCTCTATATCGTGACGATCCTTGGTAGGAACCTAAATTAAAAAATATTAATAAAGTGGGTTCCCTCCTTGAGTTTTTTTTTACTATTATGAGAGTGGTTTTTACTCATTATTTTTTGTTATGAGTGGAGAAAATTTGTATACTTGTTGTATCTTGATTTTTCATATGTGATGTAGATTTAATGGTAACATATAATGTGATACATGGTTTGTTTAACAATGGACCTTAGACTTAGAGGTGATGTCTAAGATAACCTTAGGAATCATGGTACAACCCATATGGGGAGACAACATCAATGAAAAACTCAAAAATCATGATTAATCTTGAGTGAATTATAGCTTATTTCTTTGTAAGATCACATGAAAATGATGATACACATAATTAATAGTAATGCCTCCCCTAGTGATGCTCTTACCCATTGGATACTAGACGTAGTGCATCAGGGTATAAGTCACTTGATGATAAGGGATATTCTATTTTTTAAAATTATATTACCTACCTTGGAGTAGGTTTTTCTTTTATCTTGTTTCACCATAGTAATACCATGGATATGGTACATGAGATGTTTTTATAATGTTGTTGATATAGTATCCAATGGATTAGTATGAATTTGTAGTTTTATGATATTTTATAGTGGTGGTTATCCCCTAGGGTGACTCATGATATATGGGATGGAGCCAGAGGTTCTCTATGGGTACTCTAGTGGATATCTCTAGTGAAGACTGATGATATAATATGGGAAGGGAATGATATGTGAGATTTTTATTTCATATGTTTGGACCATGTTCCATATTTTAGTAATTTTTTTTAATATAATATTTTAGTTTAGATGATATTTTTTGGTCTAGTCCCTCTTTAACAACCCTTATGGTTTTCATTATTATTTGATAATTGTTATAGATGGTTGGTACCTCTTTGATTACATATAATTTTATTAATTATCGTGATCATTATTTGTCATAATATGTTGGGATTTGATTGTTAATGGGTAGTGATATTGATGATGGGTTATGTGGAAATATCATGAGAGTGCCTTTTTGGATATGGTGATACCTCTTTATGATAGCATTAGATGAGATGAAATTAATTATGTAGTAGACCTCATTGGGGCTTGAGGGTATGTGAGTCATAGATTACAAGTAAGTAGGACCTACGGTGAGTTGGGTAGTGTAGTTGAGTCTTTGAGGTGTGTGTGTCTTGCTTAAATGATGGAACATAGGTGTATATTTGTGTGATCATGAATGGGTTATGTTTTTTGGTGGGTTGAATTGTACTCACAACATACTTGCACATACATCCACTTAATCACTAGGACTCAGTGTGTTGCAGAAAATAGGGAAATCTTGTTGGGTCATTGTGAAGGAGATATGACCTAAAGCTTATATAAACCATGAGATTGTTTTTTATATATCGTAATATATGATATAAATAGGTCTTTATGCTTAATATTCATGAAAACCTTATCATATCATTTTATATGATATAATGATATAGTATCACTACTATTGATCGTGTCATATCATATGAATTGGTTGTACCCTAAAATTCATCAAGCAGTTGATTTATAAACATTATTATTCAATTTATCTTCCACATGGTCTATCATTTACTATTAATGTTTCATAATATGAAATATTGAGATGTTGAAAAATGCATTCATGAGATTAATTCATGAATGGATGAATCTTAACTCATATATTTTATAAATCATGAGTAAATACTATATTGAATTGGGAATGTCATGAGGGTTATATAAGGAGTTTTATGCCATAGAGATGGTTTATTGAACCAATTTCAAGACTTATATCATTTCTCCATAAATATCCCCCTCCTTATGTATTTACCTTGAGAGTCACTCTCATGCCATGAGAATATTGGAGGATCCTTCCCATTCAATGGGTGATTCATTCTAAATCTATATATGCACCACAAAGGAGGAAGTCTATTAGATACCTATTATTGTGCTTCATCAACCATATAAATTAATATAGATGTGTTAGTGATCATAGGTGAAAGGTATGTAGTTTTCTTTATTTTTTTTAAACATGGTTTCAGTTTCAAGCATATTAGATTTTGGGGAATGAGGTTTTTAATCACTTCTACTACCTTAAACGGGTGTCGTTCGGTCCTTAGAAACACATCAGTAATGTCAAATCCATGCTATGATCATTTAATTCTTGAAAACATTCTTCAAATGAATAAAATATATATTGTATTGGAATTAATATTCCATATTTTTAAAAACAATTTTAAGCTTGTATTATGGTTGGATATACAACATGTGATGTCATAAGTCATGATATGGTCACACTATATGATATGGGATGTCATAGGAAGAGTCTTGGTAGAAATTATTTGGTTTTATATATATCATAGCATATAATATATGAAGTCATATAGGGCGATACCTCTATTTCATGCAATGAAAACAGAGCATCGTATCGCCTTAGTGATAGGATGTATATCGTAAGATACAACATGCCTAACGCCAAAGAGAGATATTGTAGTCGACTATTATCTATCATGGAATATGATATATAATGGATCCAATCTCACCTTATGATATAGTAGATATTATATAATATTATAGGCAATGAAAATTTATTTTTTCTTAAATTTCATTTTATTATTGAATTATATGGTTTATAAATTGTTTATAAATCATGGAAAATGCATTTTGAGGTATTTATTTAAATTTATAAAATATTTATAAATTCATTAATTATAAAATTTTTATAACTAATTATTAAAGGTTTATGAAAATTTTATTATGTAGATATCCATAATATTAAATGTTAATATTAAATACCATTTTAAAGTTATATGGAATGACTTATAATTTGGATATAAAAAGTTTATATGGAAATTATAAAAGGAATTTATAAAATTTTCATAAATTTCAAAATAAGGAAAAAATATAAATAAGTTTATATATAAATTATTAATTGTTCATAATTATTTAATATTAATTGTTTGAACTAAAAGGCCTAATTTGAGAAATAATTTAAACCATATCAAAAGAAAAATTTTATAATTGATATGATCAAGGTTAAATAAAATTAAATATGTGATATTTAGTTTATATAAATTTTTTACATAATATAATTAGAATATAAAATGTTTCCTTTTAAATTTATATCATACATTTAAGTAAAATGTCATATAAATGATAATATGAAGTGTTTGTATTATAGATAAATATAAAGTGTTTGTATTTATTTAATTATAGAATATCCATAATTTGTGGATAAATTTATATTGTTTATACTTTATTTATTTATGAATATTTCATAAAAATTTTATCACATGTTTAATTATTTTACTCCCTTGTTTATTATCCATGAATATAAATGTTATATTATGAATAAATGTATTCTTTAGTTTAAAGTATTAAACTAATTCAATTAATTTTTATACATGCATCTGAGGAGTTACATGCTAGGTATGATAATTGATTTAGTTTTCTTATACCTTGACTTTGGCATGTACTAGGTTATAAACTTGAATTTAAAGGTTTATTATAGTTTATACATATTCAGTGTTAGAATTATGATGGAATTGAGGTCTCCCCTGAGTAAAGTGTCCTTGTCTAGAAAAGTGGGGGTTGGATATATGTCACTTTAAGTTTACTCTTGTGGGGATTTTTATTTCATATGATTCTAAACATTTAAATAAAATGGTTTCATTTACCTTATTCATGGGATACATTTGTATATGTGTAAATATAGTTTGATTTTAATTTGGGTTAGTATCATAAGTTATGGGTTGTGTAAAGAGTTACACAATAATATAGTCTGAACAAGTTAATTTAGTGTAAGGAATAGTATTCCAAACTAAATAATTACAAGAATGTATACATAAATGAAATAATATGAGATTAAATAGATATATTAAATACCATTTAAAATACTAAGTGTCAAATTCCTTCCAAAGTGAACACTTGTTAAGACCTTGATCATCCAAGTGGGTAGGTCATACCAAATTTGGGTACCCCTAAGTTATCTTGTGTAAGAAATGAAAGTAATTGGTAGGTGATCATTCTTGGAATTTTATTTGGGTTACACTTATCCAAGAGACTCTAATAGGATTAGGTTTCCATAGGAATGGTGTTTAGTTTATCCATATGATGTATTCAACAAATAGGTGTTCACTTAGCTATCCAAAAGTCATATATGATATGATTGACATGATGGTCAACCTAAATATATAAATAGTGAGAGAAATTCCAAAGCATAATCATTGCTTAGTGAAATATAGATCTTATCCCACTAATGGGTATGATGATTTTAAAATTGGTTGTCATTTTATTGGTAGTACATTAAATAAAATTCCTTATTAAATAAATATAAAACATGATACTCATTTGAAAAAATATTTGGTTGTAGATAATTTTCATCATCATCAACCAAATTTACTTTGAGATCAATCCTACAAAAGGATAATCATATGTAATAAACTTCTTAGGTAGCTATAGAAACTTAAGAAAAGTTCTTAAGTAAGAAAATTCTATGTGTTATAGAGATACCTTCCTGGGTAACCCAATATTGAAATTGTTCAACACTTGATTATAAATTCTTATGAAAATAATATATGGATTAATGTGAGTCTTAAAAGGATTTTAATTCTTGATGATTGAATAATATTTATTCTCTACTCATATGTGACTTAGAGAGGCTAGAGGTTTCCTTAAGGCTTGTTCTGGATAAGGAATTCATTCAAGATTCATTATTGGAAATGTTTTGATAATGTGAATGAGTTCAAGAAACAATTACCCTATTTTCTAAAATTGTTGAGAATATATGAACTAGGCCATTTTATTTCCAAGTTATAGTATTTTATTAATATTATAAGTGGGTAAAAGTTCAAACCAAAAGAAGAAAAGTTAGTTGGAAAGTATAAAAATGTTTCTTCAGTTATCCAGTCAAGGTTATTGAAGCCTAAAGGTTATTTTAGGAAAGGAGGATATTATTTCATATGGAATTATCTAGGATACCTTAAGGGTTTTTCAAAACTCCATGGAGATCCCATGTCAAGTATTAGTGATATAGAAACCAGTTCTTTGTTTTTAAAGGTATATAATACCAACTATATATTTTACAAGTGTTATAATAAAAATCAATTAAATGATTAGTGTAGATTTATTATTTTGAATTAAATGATGAAATAAAGAGTTGTTGAATCATAATATTTGAATATAAAAAATATATCATGATCAAATGGATCTAAGTAAAGTGTGTGTATCTTTATCTTATTTCTCTTATATGATAAGTAAAGTTTTTTTTCAACAAAGAGTTCTTATAAAAAATATGATATGATGGATTCAATACATATGATTTATGTTTCATAAAATTTGATATTATATTTTAGAATAATATAAGGATTAAAAAAATTATATAGGATGAAAGATTTTATCTAATTGTTTGTTAAAATATGAGGAATTGAGATTCTACAACCTATCAGTGGAATATTTTAAAGAATAATTTTTTTTTGAGATATTTCTCCAAACACATGGAATACCATATAATATATGGATACAATAGTTTATTTATTAAATATTCACATTAAATTAAATGAATGAAATTTCCTAACATAAAAGGTTTGTGTGTCTTATCATGATATTCTAAATAGAATATAATTTCTAAGTGGTTAGTGGGATTTTGTTTAGACTTAGGAAGTTTGAAGTTAAAAAATAAAATATTATTCCCGTAAAAATCCAAAGTGAATGTCACTTAGTATCTTAAAATTTTTTAGGGTATATTAGTAAAACAATAATGTAAATAGTTATATTAGTTCACTAAAATATTTCAAAGGAAAATTTTAATGTAAAAGGTTTCAAGGATGGTTCTAAGTAGAAAATAGAAGTTATTAACATCATGAAATTGGATAGAGTGAAGTTAAAGAGTTTGAATAATTTTTTCCAAGAGTTTAACAATAGGAATATGTTTCCTAAGTCTCACCATTATTCAAACTAGATCTCTTCATAGATGTTACTCACTAAAGAGTTTAGTGGGAGGGTTTTATTAGATGGTTACATAGAGATATGGCATGAATTACATAAATATGTAATATGTTTAACAAAACCTTAAAAGTTGATCAAACTTAAGTCTGATTTGGTAGTCTATCATAGATATGATAAGATAGGAGCTTATGTATGGTTTTATTAATATTCTTAAAAAATTAAGAATGTAAAATACATCATGTTATAAAAAAGGAAATCTTCACTTTATCATTCTTTCATGTTTCCTACATGTGTGTATATACATATATCATAAAGTAAAATGGTAATTGACCCCTCAATGTATGACTTTGAGTTATCACTAATTGATGTCCATCATGGAGTATTGTAGGTTGTGGATAAATGTTAAGGTTAGTGTGAGTGATATTCCTATATTGGGATACATAATATGATCATGAGGCACAAAGTAGGGTTTATACACTGGATTACCCACAAAGTATACCACATAGAGTGTCATACAACATGTATTTGGTATACTAGGGGTGCATGTTTTATATTTTTATTTTCCCATACCTGAATTTTATGAGATACCTTGCATGAGAATATTTATACTTTGATACCTTTCTTATAAAAACTTTTGAGATTATCTAATTAGAGGGTGTTTTGGTATGTTTTTAATCATTTAATTGGTTAGAGATTAACCAATATGGTTTTTGTACCCTCTTATGAAGAGTATGAAATATGTACCCTCGATTGAGATGGATTGGGGAAGTGTATGGTCATACCTAGATAATACATATATTGTGCTTATCTATCGATTGAGTGTCATGTGATGTGCATATCCATAAAGATGAATGAAATATGATGTATTTATTGACCAGGTTTGTTTGTACTTAGAGAATCAAGAAAATATGAGTAGCTACACATGATTAATATACTATACATTTTATGGTTACTCAATGACTTAGAAAAAAGGGATCATATAAAAATCCATTCTTGCATATTATATAGTTAGTGTACATGGGTATAGAGATACATGTGTTTGATGGAGATAATTTAGATCCCTTTATAGATTGAGTGGAATTGATGTTTTGATCAAGCTTACTCTTTTATTATATTTATAGATTTAGGAATTCATATTTGTTTTTAATGCTATAAAGGCTCATGAGGTCGCACTTTGTAGTTGAATGAATGATGTTTTGGTTTGACTTAGAGACCCACTCTAAAAGAGTTTTATAGTTTACCTAAAAGGAGTTTTGGAATTAACAAGGTATTACATATGATGTGATACGAGGTAAAATTAATGAAATATTTCCAAAGGTGTTTTGGAAGATATCCAAAAGGATTTTTGGATATAATTTCACAAGTTTTTGTATATGATATAATATAAAGTGAAATGGAACAAATTCTATTAGGCCTTAGTGAAAGTTTTATATTGAATAATTCATGTCCTAAAGCTAATATAAACCATGATGTGGTTTTTCTATATCATAATATATTATATGAGTAGGTCATGATGTACAAAATGCATGAAAACTAGGTCATATCATTTTATATGACTACAGACTAAGCTAGTCATATTGTATGACTTGATTTCACACTATGATTTATCAGGTAGACAAATGATAATCATTATCATGCAAGTGAACTTCCATGTGGGTTATCATTTACTATTAATGTTCCATAAGATGAAACTTTTGGGGGTTGAATGATTCATTCATTCAATGAATGCATGAATGATCAAAACTTTACTCATGCATTTTGTAACATATGAGTAAATATTATAGTCAATAAATAATGTCTTGGAGGCTATATCAATAGGATTATACCATAAAGATCCAATTTCAATCCTTCTATCGTTTCTCCTCTAAGATATACCTCATTCTATCTTTGGCTCAATAGGCACAAGCATGCCATGAGAATAGAAGAGGATCTTTTCCATTCAAAGGGTGATTCAATTTGAACCCATGGATACACCACATAGGAGGAATTATATTGGATACCTCTCAATGTTATTCATCAACCATATGAATGAAAAAAATAAAACAGTGATCATTAATGAAAGTTACACAATGCTCTTTAATTTTTTTTAAACATGGTTTCAATTTCAAGCATGATATATCATGGTAATAAGGTTTCTAATTGCTTTTTCTACCTTGAATGAGTGTTGTTAAATCCTTAGATTCCTATCGTGTTGGATTGATCCCGTACCCACGTACATGATATGGGTTTCAATATATGTAGGTAAACTTTATGTTCTATGGAAGATACATGAATCAATTTGGAGATAGGGTTATAATTCAAGATAGGTTTCATTATGGAGGTTGAGGATTTAGCATTACCATGTCATGTGAGAAGGGTCAAAGTTAGTAGTGTGAAACGGGCGGGCCGGGGCGGGCCAAACCTGCACGGGTTTGAGCCCATGCGGGTTTGTCCGCAAAAGCCCGCATATAATGCGAACAAAAATTTTCAATCCCGCCCCGCCCCACATAAACCCGCGGGTTTCCCACGGGCTTACCCACATTTAAAAAAAGTAGTATTTATAATAATTTAAATACCATATTTTTTATCATTCTTAAAGGTGTTTGAGGGGAGAAATATGAATTAACAATAATTAGAGTTTTAAGAGATGCGATTGAAAATTTTTTGTGGGTTAATGGTGGCATGTGGCGGCGTCGATGTAGTGGAGAACTGTTGCGATAGAAAGTAGGTGAGTGATCGGAGATGGTCGATGAATGATAATGTTGTTTGCGTGGTGATGTGAAGAACTAAACATGTAAATTAATAAAGTCTCTCCAGGTAACGATCAGTTTTAGAGGAAGCTATTAGTGTTTCCACGAGTTTCTATCATATTATCTTAATAACAAAATAAAATTAAATAATAACAAAATTAAACCGACCTAAAAAATATTATTATTATAATAACTCTAATAGAATTAAAACCATGCGAATGGGTGATGAGTTCCATTTTTCGAGAGATGGGTTGACACACCATGTGAATATGGTTAATAATTACAATATAAATAATATCATATCATATTAAAATAATAAATATGGGCCTATTTAAAATTCACATGTGAATAAATGGTGAATTAGTATGACCATTATGGTGAGAAATTATATGTCACCGTTTAACCATGATTTTTTTATTAAAAAAACTAAAATGTTAAAGAAAAATATATTGTAAAAATAACATATTTTTTTGTAAATCAGGCCCACGGGCAAGCCCGCACCTGCGCGGGCTCAACCCATATTGGCCCGTACCCACGTGGGCTAAACCTGCATTGGCCCACACTCTAAACGGTCAAAATTTTTAGGCCCACCCCGCCCCACATCCACCCCGTACCCGCAAAGCCCACGGGCCGCGGACCCGCTTTGCATCACTAGTCAAAGTCCATTGTACTTTATTTTTGTATTGTATGTGTACCGAATGATGGATCATCCTGTTTATTTATTTATGATTATTTTTTTATATTCTTGGACTTTTGTTTCTCTGTTGTATCATATGCACATCACAAAGACTATTTTAGTTTATATTCTGAACTATGGGTCACCTTATTGACTTCCTATTTTATGTTTACAGTTTTTGGGTATGTCTATCATATGGAAGGGTCATATTGAAATCTTGGTAGATTCAATAATGACCCGTATGATTTATATTCAAGGGAATAGTCTTAACATGACTGTTTTTTTTTCTCATCAAAAGTCCTTGACATGCGAGAAGGTGCGCCTAAGGTCATGTGGCACTCTAGCTTGGGCACCATTCAAGTAAACCAGGTCGAGAGACATTAGATTTCCCACTTACTACTACCTATAAAACTCTGATGGTACCCCACTAGACTTTTGATGAGTGCCCTTATACTGTACAATAACTGTTTTAAATTAAAATCATTCAAAATTCCAACCCGACCTACCCCTATATTTATTTAATGCATCAATGATACAAAATATACCGGAATAATCATGAAAAATAATCCCTTAAAAATTTATAAAACTCAACTTATTGTAACATATACTATATAACCCATATAATATATCATATAACCCATAATACATACATACGTACATATATACATACATACATTCATACATACATTAATGCATGCATACATACATACATCCATACATATATAGAGAGGGGGAGAGGGTTAAACCATGTGACAGAATGTATATGGTCCGTGGAATATAATATAAACAACCCACAAAACATGAATTATATAAATGTATTATAGCCTAAAAAATGTATAACATAATCCAAAGAATACATTATAACCCCAAAAATGTTGTAAAACTGGGTTCCCAGACACAAGTTGAGCAATAATTTTATATTATCATATAATTTATACAGAGAGTTATGCATGATGTATTCTTTTTTATAATAGTGTTATTAATTCTTCATATACCATTTATATTGCAATTTCCTTGGATTACATATCGTATCAAAAGGTTATAACAGTTCCCAACTATAATTAGAACCTCAGAACACTATGATAGTAATCATAAACATATTTCTTATAGTCTAGATACATCATATTGACAGCACACAGATTATGTCTGACTATTAGGTGTTGGGGGATTATAGGTATTGAGACTTTTTCTCATGTGGTTCTCACTTGATGAACTCAAGTAAAAGAGATCATGAGGACCGGACTGCCAATAGGAACACCACATGTTTTAGGTTCCATTAGATGTTTATATCCATAAACATGTGTATTAGTCCCTCACATTAAGATAATTACCAATGTGTATCATTTTATCATGTACATTTATTCAAGACAAAAACCATGAAATTTATGTTTTTGGTGAGGTAGCTTGTGTTAGGTGCATCATCATGGTATGAAATTGATTTAACAATTAAGAAAATATTTTTTGCTTATAAGTATAGGAAGAGATACCTTGGGACCAATTAAAAATGATGTTAGTGCCTTTATTAAATTCATGTCCATGGTAGAGGGAGGTAAGTCCATCTGGTATGGTCATAGAAAGAATGAATAAATCATTAGAGGATGATGATACAAAGTATGCATCCTTATTTATAATATAACACGAGATAAAGATATTAAATTACATGGTTCTTGTTCGTAGGATGTTTTCATTATTATGGATTAACCATATCTCTTTAAGGGACTTGATGTGTTGCTAGAAACCACTCATGTTCTATGATTTACTCTCACTACTATTAAGATAAGGGCCTAGACGGTCACCCAAAAAGTATAATCAAAAGTTTGGCCAAATCTAATGAATTGGAGTTTAGAACATGGTGGGCCCCATGATGGGCATTAGGTAATGGCTAAGTTTGAACAATCATAATGAAATAAATAGATTCAACATTATTCAAGTTTAGAATAATAAGTGTAGAATTTATTAACTCTTAGTATTTTTAAGTTATTAAGTGAATATGAGAAAATATTTTATGAATGAATATTAATTATTTAAGGTTCATTAAATATTTATGGGAGAGATGATTCAAGTTAATGACTCATATTTTATCATGTAATATAATATTGATGTTACAAGTAAGTGATAATTTACTTATAATAATTCTGAATGTTTACTGTGTCATAAGTGTGGAATATGGTGTAATTTAGAATTTTTAACTTATTAAAGGTCCAAGGTTCAGTTTTAATAAGTTAAACCTACCTTTATAAATAATATTAATTAATAATTCATTGAAACTATGACTTACAATAATTTGAAAGCCTCCCACACTTCTCTTACAATTTTTATAGTGAGAAAGAAGATATCTTAGCACCTTGATCCAAGAACTCTCTCCTAGGTCAAAGAAACGGTGCTCTGGTGATCATGAGTATGTCAAAGATGTATGCATAAGAAAAAAATGTAAGTGTGTATGGATGATTTAGAGGGTTTCATCTTTGGTTACTTTGAGAAAATATCATTATAAATGAGTGAAATGGGTTAGCGTCTTCACATCAAATGAGGTTTCAATTTGATTTAATTTTTCATGCTTACTAAAATTACACAAGAACCTCATGTTGTTAAATGAATGTTTTCATGCTATATGTGATGTTATGACATCGATATGATGTAAAAAAATTTATTTTAAATGCTTCCACACTTCTTCTACGTACCTAGTTCCAACAAGTGTCATCAAAATGATAATTTGATTACTTAAGATGATATTAAAATTAAGTTTTCATGAATTTAATTAGAGAGTATCGATACGGTCTCAATGCCACTAATGACACTTCGATCTGAGGTCGTATGACCAAAATATGGTCATCCAAAGATTGAAGAGCGTGATTATAGGTTAAGAATAAGTTATAATTAATATATATATATATATATATTCATGGGAAGGGGTGCATTTTTGGTGGGGTGTGTCATCGATGCTAGCATATTTTCCAGATGGTGAACTGTGTGGGGTGGGAGATTACCACGTCAATGCGATAAGTATAAAAAAAATACGTTTTATATATATATATATAAAGTGGTGAGAATATTTACTACCTGTGATTGAATTTGACTCCCCCCATCCCACTGGTTTGGGGGGAGATACAGGCAGTGCTCGCAATAATTCAGGTGTTTCTTTTGTCTTATAAAAAAATTAAAACTATTTTATTATTCCAAAGAGATGGCAGCACCAAGAAGGCAACAACCACTGTCCATGTGCACCCCATGTAGGGTTAGCTTCCCTGCCTACTCATCTACTCATCCTAGTTGGGTCCTGAATACTTTCCTAGCCAATCTAAGAGGGAGAGCATTGAAGAATATGATTCTTTATTCACATGTGACAATAAAGGTCGCTGGAAAATAATTTTCTATGAATTGACAAAGAAGTAAGCAAAGGATTCAAATTCAGGTATATCCAACATTTCATGTAAAATTTCAATCTTACTTATTATTTATTAGATGTAGTATGTGACTTAAATATTTTTATCAAAATACAAGAACTAAGTAAGTTCAAAAATATTACAAGAGTGAAGTGGATATTCAAGTTGTTGATAGAGCATGAATCCTACATCACCTATAGAAAATTACACACTCTAATTCCTAGTGGATGGATTCTTATATTTTAAAAATATTATCAAGTAATTTGTGTTACCAAATACATTATATCATGTCAATTTTAGGCACAATGAGATTTTTTTTCAAGTTTGAAATAAATTTTTATGTTATTCTATGATTAATAAATAGTTTAATTATACTTGAATCACATATATCTTATATCAGAAATGGAAGATGAATATAAAATATAAGACTCAATAATAACCAGTTGTGGAATGTTAATTCTTGGTTAGGTAAATCTAGAAAAAAAATATCAAGTAAATATAGATAAGGGTATTTAGAATCTTTTTAAGCTAAAACTCTTAGGTATTTGACATGATTTCTTAAAAGGTTTAAAGTTACCAAGAAATATTTTGGTGATAAAGTCACAAAACTTATAAAAATAGTTCAAAAAGATATATGTGAACAATTTCAAGTAGAGACTATAGGTAAATTCATGTACTTCATGATGCTACTTTAATAATTTTAAGGAATGTAAAAATGAAGAAAATAATATGCTTAGTTAGAATACATGAGAGACTTTGGGCAGATAAGCCAAAGAATATCTTAACCAAGAATTCATTGATCATTAAAATGTAGAGTGTAGTAATTCATAAACTCGTATTTATTTATACACATAATAGAAATGATATTAGTAAAAAGTGTATCAATGGTGATTCTTATGATTCTTTCATATATTCCATAATCCTTTTTAGAAATTCTTTGAAAATATCGGTAGTAACCCTTAACCATATTCCAACTATAATGAAAAATGGATATCATATGAATTATAATATGAAATAAATGAAATATGAAACAAAATTAATGTGTTTAGATTAAAATTTATTGTTAAGGTTAAGTAAAAAATAAGAATGAATCAATAAAACACATAGTGCATCACAGTTGTATATTGAAGTGGTTTTTAAGGATATTACATGAAACCTTAAGATAGAAAAGTTACAGTCAAAGGAAAAACTATATTTCTATAATATGGTATAAATATATATTTTGAGATGGTGGGAGAAATATAGACTTGGATAAATTAAAGGTTTTATATGCACAAGTATTTTTCATAAGAACAAGTTCCACAAAAGCCTATGGAAAAGGAATGTTTTAGGAACACATAATGCATAGGAAAGATAAAACCAAGAGATATAGTTTTATAGTGACTGGTTAAGTGATATAATATTTAATTAAAATAGTGAATATTTATCCTACAAGTACGATATAAATGGAAAAAATATTAAATTAAAAGTGAATATAAATTCAATAATGAATTCCATACATCAAAATCAAATCTGTATTTTGGTGATTTCCCCAGTTGATGTAAATACCATTAGGTTGGAATAGGTATTCAAGAGAGAATTCAATATGGATGGTGAATTGATTACCTATAAATCAATATTGGTTATTTAAAGCTCAAGATCAGTCAAATTTTTTACTATGTTGAAACCTTTTCACCAATAAATATTTTAAAATCCATTTGAATTTAAATATCTATTAGTAGTTTATCATGATTATTATATTAATTTTATAAGGATCTATTTATGGATCAAGGTAGGTATTAAATCATGGAATAATTATTTTTCCATGTTTATATATGAGCTTAATGATATCATGATAGTTTTATAAGTAAAATATGTTGATAACATATGGAAAAAATATTTAGTCTTATAGTTAATTAAGACTAGATTAAAAGTAACTTTCTAAAGATTGACTTAAATTAGCAACCTGAGTTATAGGTAACAAGATCTAATGATGTGGATCTAAGGGTTTCTTGTACGAATTCAAAGTACATATATTGATGTGGTATTGAAAAATATCAAGCTGGACCAATTTGAGAGAGAATATTTTCTAATATCACATGGCATAAATCTCTCTAAGAAGACATGTATAAGAAATAGAAGAGATTAAAATGATGAGTATAACTCCATGTTCTCTAGTGATGGATCTATCACAAATTATATTTTATTTACTAGATATGGCATTTACAAAACATACATTATAGTGGGAAAATATCAAAAAAAAATCCAGAATAATTGCTTGAGAAATAGGTAGAGTTATCCAATAGTACTTGAAAAGTACGAGGGATTTGTACCTTGTAATTGGATAGGAAGGAACACTAGTTATCAATGGGATATAAAAATAGTCTCTATTTGGATAAATTGGTATAATATCACAATTAGTCTAAGTAAATGAGTAATATAATCTCATTTAATCCAGTGGTATCCATATCTACAAATGTCAAATATGTGGAAACTTCTAATGCATCTAAAGAAGTAGTTGAAATACAAAATGATTTATTCCATATCTTAGAATTATTCTTGTAAAGTAAATTATTATCATAATATAAGTTGTGATAATCTTATGATAGTGTAACTATCCAAGAATTCATGGTTATTATAGAGAAAAAAAAGAATATACTCAGAGATATCATCACATGAGGAAGTTTTACTCAATGAGGTGAAGTCGTGGATAGCAGAGTAGTCATGTAAGAAAGCATGGTAGCCCAAATGACTAGAGACACAATACAGTAGAAGCATGATCTTATAACATGAGTACTAATGGGTTGAATTTAACAAGTTGGATCTACTGAAAGTGGGAGTGTTGTAAGAGTGGGTGCCCTAGAACCAACTTGAGCAGTAATTTTTGATTACTATATCATGTATACATAGAGTTATGTTTGATGTATTCTTACCATATTAATTTTATTACTTTAATGTATACTATTTATATGATGATTTCCTAATTTTAATTACCGTACCAAAAGGTTATAGTGGTTTCCAACTATAATGAGATCCTTGATATACTATAACAAGAATCTTAAACATGTGTTATATAGTCCAGATGCATCATACTGATGGGACACAAATGATGTCAAAATATCAGTCAGGTGAGAGGGTATTATAAGAATTGATATGTCTTCTCATAAATTTCACACTAATGATCTCGATTAGAGGGGATCATAAAGATTGGCCTACCAATTAGAACACCACATTTTTAGGTTTTCATTTGATATTCCTATTTAAAAACATGTGTATTGGTATTTTATTTGAGATCATTATTAATGTGTATAATTTGTTCATGTACTTTGATGCATGATAATAGAAATGAAATTTATGTTTATGGTGAGGTATCTTGCATCGGGTGTGTCATTGGTTGAATGATCAAAAAATGATTTGTTGCTTCCAAGTAGAGGAAGAGAAATTTCCAGCCTAGTTGACCATGATGGTGGTACTTTCATTAAATCAATGGCCATGATAGAAGGAGTTAAGTATACATGGTATGGCCATAGAAATAATGAATAAATAATTAAAGGATAATGACACAAATTATGTGTAATGAACCAACTCAGAATATTTATCCAACGAACTCTCGATCCAAGCCTCTGCATACTCGAGGAGCATACCGGATCCCCCCAGGCTAAATACAAGCATTAAGGGTATCAAATATAACTTCTAGGGATGGTTTCACCCTCAAGAATCCAACTATAGACCACCAAACAAGTCATAATGACAAATATACAAGGATAAATTTCAACAAATAAACTTAAAACCAAATAAAAATTTAATACAGAGTTACAAAGATACAATGTAATCTAAAAGAAAATAAAATGGAAAACCCAAGAAGTTGAAACAAACTCAAACCAATAGGTTTCATGAAACTGGAGGTCCAACCACCATCTCCATGTGACTCTACTGTCACCACCATGATCCTAGAAATTATTCGCTTCCCAAGGAAGATGGCACCAAATCCTACCTGAAATCCAATAACTAAAGAGACATGCACAAGACATAAAGACTACACACACACCATCATGAGTATATAGGGTGTGATCTAAATCTTGTAGGATAACACCATGAGTCCATTTTATTTCTTTTATAAAAAACCAATTATTCTAGTTGGAAAACAAAGCATGGTAAAGTAGGTTTTCATTTTCTTTCCAAAAACTTGGGAGTAAAACAGGTATGAAACATACACTTCCTTGAGAGTGTCCCATTTATAAATCCATTTCACAAAGATGATTTTATTTAAAAACAGTTCCAATTTCAAGTAAACCAACTCTTCATTATTAAAACACCATACTTTTGAAAATCAACCCACACATGGTTTCAAATATTTCAAAAGTTACACCTAGGGAAAACCCCTTTTAAAAATAATTTCCCCCTTTTTACTTTAAAAGTATCTACACACCCAACTCAAAGGTAAACAAGGAAACAATGGGAAAAATAATGAAACAAAACCATAGCAGGTTATAAATAGTGCCAAAATGGATGGAACAAAATGATCCCATGTCAAGACTAAAACCACAAAAGGATCAACACACCAAGTAATCTCATCTAATAAATTCACCACGCATACCTATATTCATAACAAAAAGTCATAATATATGGTACATATCATTAGGTGACTCTATAGGGACAATGGGAAAGTACTATATGTGAAAATTATATATACTATCGCTAGGTTAACAGTCTATACCCATCAACTGAATCACTCTCACCTAGTATCATTGGTGACACCCTACTAGCTAGGTATTACACATAAATAGAGGCGAATCACCAGCACATAATATCAACTATCATAGAAACATCCCCTAAATTCTCACTTAGTATCCTTTGATCCCTTATGTAATAAACAAATGAGATGGGGCATTAATAAACAATGTCATCACGTGGAAATAATAATCCCCAAGGGCTAACATCAAAATCACATTCTTCCCATATCTCGTTCACAGTCCTTAGAAATATCCCCAATACATAGGATTAATATGAATCACATATCAGACATCCTTATAATGGATACACATAACATCATCAACAAGCACAAGGGGTCTCAACAAGGTCATAGTAAATATCACATAAAAAATTTCCAACTGGGCCCTCACTTATCACATATAACATATACAATTGGAAATCTATTTCTAAAACAATTTGGAATTTAAACAAAATCCCAAAGAAAACAAAATCAATTGTAATAACATTTAAACAACCCAAGGGAAACTACATTTTATTTTATAAAACAACACAAACCTTTTAAAAATCAATTAAACCTCTTAAATAAAAGAGAAACCCCACTTTGTAGGTCACACTTGGATTTAAACCCCATGAATATGTGTTTTCTTGATAAAAACCAAACTTGTCATTTTATCAGGCATGAAAAATATTGTAAATACCCATTTATTACAAAGAACCATTTAAAATATTAAATTAAAACTATTTCCCACATGAAAACTATACCAAGTCAAGGAAAGCTTTAACAAATCAAACCTAGAAAATCCAAACCCCAATTATTTTAGTTAGACGTTACTTTAGAAATCCCAAGCATCATTAGAACTCTTAAATAAAAGAAAATGAAATGGAAACACCTACCTCAAGTGGTGTAACCTTGTTTCCTTTGACGAAATACACCAAAAAGGGACTCATACCTTGGATTACAACCATTCCAAACCAAAATCCCTACTTTCTACCAATCCTAACCAAGAAAATTGAAAAATAATGACATTTAGGGTTAGAGGAGTTATAGAAAAGGAGAGAAACTAAGAGAAAGATAAGTGAGGAGATCATACCTCTTGAACCGGGTGAATAATCACCAAGAAACCACCTTGAAATCACCATGGGGGAGCTTGGGAAAGGGATATTGTTGGGAAAAAAATCCCTCAAGGAGTCCTCTCGGTATGTTTTGGGTGTGGTTGTGTTTGTTGACAAATAGATATGACCATAAATAAGTATGGTTGGTGTTTGCTGAAGACATGTTTTTAAGGTGGCACAATTTCCCAGTGTTTGCCAAATTTTTGGGCCTCAAAATCGGGAGTTTTATGTTGGAAAAGGAATGATTTCTTCATAGGAGTGAATTTTATGAAGAACGTTTAAGAAAATTTGAAAAGGATGAGAACCGCGTACCACAATTCATGGACCGCATACCATGTTCCAGGAATGGTATGTGGAGCGGTGAGAACGGTACGCTGGAGCGGTTCACGAAACAGAAAACGGTTCATGGCAGGAGGTGGTGCGGTACACAGATGGTTTGACATCAATAGAGGAGATCGACCACATAGGAACAAATATAGTATGCGGACCAGATAGAAAAAATAGTTTGCGGGTGTCTTGTGGTTCACAGTGGCAGAAGGATCGGTATGCAGTGAATGTTGGATTGAAGATTTGGTAAATCTTATATAAGATTATTTGTAGGTATATTTGCCTATATAAGAATTACTAATCCCACTGATTACTGTTGAGACTGAATATCATTAGAGAACATATTTTTGGTCTGGGATTTCAGCAAATTCTGAAGGAGGTTCGCAAGGAAGAATTCTACAAAAGCTAAAGTGGTTCGCGCGGAAGAAATTTTTCCAAAGGATTTAGCTGGAGAACTATAACCCACATAAGACATGGTACATGAAGGAAGAAGGCACGATACACAGGTGGTAAGCAAAGGCAGTCCATGAACAAAGAGCAGTTCACAAAAGGAGGGTGTTTCGCAGAAGAGGTTCATGAAATCAGTACACAGATGCGGTACGCAATAGCAAAGGTGAATGTGGTCCATGGATGAAGGGAGGTTCGCATAAGCGATATAAGTATGTGAAGAATGTGTTCCGCATACCAAACCTACTACATAGTATGTATAGGAACAATGTGGTTCACAGTTTTCTCAAGGAAACTTAAAAAATCTTCAAATCAATATGCGAAAGTATTTTCCGGTACCTAACAGTACCTGGAAAGGTGGATTCATCTACAGATGAAAAATGAACTTAAACATATCATATACCTAAAGTTGAGGATGCATTAATTCATGAAAATTAAGGGACCTACATATCCATAAATTATGATTGACCTACAAGTCTATAAATTGTGTATGGATTTCTTTCCAAGAGCAGTGAGCGCAGGAAGAGGAAGACAGTGACCCTTTCCACCGGTAGTGATCCAGAGAAAGATACATAGAGAGTGACCCTTAGAAATGCAGTGATCAGAACCTAAACCTTATAAAGGTAGTGATATTTGGAATAGAATATATATCCCAAACATTTTACTCATTATTTGCAGTGAGACTTGGTGAATTTGGTACATCAGCACACCATCGTTGTATGCTCCTTGGACGTAACCCAGTAAGGGTGAACCAAGTAAAATTTGATGTATCATGTGCATGATTTCATATTTTTTCATATACTTCCATGAGAGGAAGAGAGAATTGAGTTTTATCTTATAATGAAACAAGATTCTAAATGAGGAAAGTTTTTATCTGTCATACTTTGATTCACCCCCCTCTCAGGGTATTCGACCTAGTGAACCTAACAATAAGTATAATAAGCAGTTATAATTAGAATTTTGAATGAAATTAATAGTACAATAAGTAGTGTAATTCCCCGACCCTAGTTACCCAGAGTTGGTGCATTATTTTAATACATTTTCATGATTATAAGGAATCAAGTCCCGAAGGACTGATCAGTTTAGCAGTTTTGGAAAATATATTACATACATGAGCGTTACATTACATTATAAAATGAAAAACAACAAAAAAATTGTCTCAATTGACCACATTCATATCCCCTATATTATCCCTGCAGGTCGATCATAATATAATTCTTCGTATCCTGGGAAAAATAAAACATAGAAAGGGGTGAGCTCAGATGCTCAGTATGGATAACAATATAGCAGAAAATTTCATAAATAAGCATAAATATTTAAGGCAATGTATAAAACTAAAACAAAATACTTTTAAACTTAAAATTCAGCATAATATGGCAAAGATAAATCAAATAATTCCATTTACTTATTCACATGGATATTCTACTAGTCGAATAATCACATGTAATATCAATAGCTAATTTCATAATGATGGAATGCATAATGCCAGACTTCATAACCACATAGTCAAGGCCTTGTTCCAAGACTAAAAATAAGATTTTGTCAAGGCCTTATGCCAAGAAACTAGTTTGTCTCATGAGACCTATCGATTCATCGAGGATCTATAGCGGGCTCCACCCATCACTTACTAAGTCCAACGCATTCTTCATATGAAAAGGTTTAAACATAACATAAACATTTGTATTAAAACTAGCATATGAAATGTAAATACTTTATCCATAAACTGTGAATTGTGTAAAAATAACACATACATAGTCAAACATATCAAAAAAAACTTCAATACAATATGAAAGTTTTGTATCATAATAAATCAACTTCAAACAAGCTTAAAATCCATCAAAGGATGTTGACATAGATGAAATCAGAACTTTTTTTAGAGAAATATCTCTTTCTATTTTGAAATCATTTAAAAGTCATATAATTATAAAAAATATTTATTTTTAAAATATTATTATAAGACTATATGGGAATCTTTAACGATGTTATAATGGCGGAAAATAGTTGCACCCTCTGTATAAGTTAAAAAAGACATTCCTACCTTAATTTTTTTCGAAAAGGTCATAAAGTACCTTGTTTGGAAAGCGACAGAAAGATTTCTTTCAAAACATATATGGTCAAATAAGGGTATAAATGACTTTAACCCATAGTCTAGTAAATATTAAAAATGTTTTGAATTATATTTTTAAGAAAACATGGATGTGGATGATAAAGAGGTCCCATTATATACTTACGTATTAACAACCTCAGATAAGAAAAGAGATTTTAGAATTAACCTTAACCTTGCATTTTCCTTTGGTCGAGGGTACATTTAACCTCCTATATAACGACCTTAATATGTTATTAAATTATACCAAAACCATATTAATTTTTATTATATCATACATTATTCATTTATGACTTTATACTACCCATTTAATAATTATTTCAATGTTAAATTAACATTTTGGGTAATAATCGCTTTCTTTATCATACGTGTTTTAACTTGTTATTTTTGATCGTATCATTTACATAATGATTTAAATAATTCTAGAATATAAACTCTGATTTATATATCATATATATTTAGAATATAAATATTTATAATAGATATATATATGAAATGGAAGGCACCATTTATGGAGACGGTAGGACGTACATACGCATAAACGTTGTTTCCGTTTTCATATCATATTGAACGGAAGTAAGTGAATAAGATACATGTAAGTACATAAATATATATATATATATATATATATATATATCCAGTAGCATTATTATTTCATATATTACATTATTATTAATAATGTATATTTTTATAATCATCGTTGAATGGTGAACGTGAGAATGAATCTCATCGCGTCGTGGAGATGGTAATCCGTATGTATGCACGAGCGACAATATCATTATATTGATGGTGAAATCATATGTAATCGGATGATATATCATATATTAAGAATAATTAACATGTTATATTTATTATTTACATCATTTATACTCATTATTATTCCCATCCAAATAATGAAGTGTTTGAATAACAAACTACACCACGACGTGGGGACGGTAAGCTGTACGTACACATGTATGGTGACTTTGTCATTTATAGGATGGATAGAATAAAAAATATGGTTGTAACATATTTATAATAAAATCATAGTATGTAGGAGATATTGGGGTTATTATTTTGGTATGTAAAAAACAAATAAAGAGGAAGTGGAAGAAGAAAAGAACTTGAAAGTGGGTGGTGAAATTATTACCTCTTCTTTGGGTGTTTCCTTTTGAGTTGATCAAAAGGGATCCTTAGGTTGGCTTTATGATAAAATTAAGGAATCTAGGTTTATTTTAGGGAATTTGGGAGGATATTTGGGTAGGTTTTGGCTGAGAAAAATTTCTTTGGAGGTGTGATTTGGAGAGAAGGGGAAGTTCCCTTTTATGAGAGGGGTGAGGGTCACTTTAGGAAAAGATTAAAATATTAATTTATTATACAATAATATTAAGTTTATAATGGCCTTAAATGAATTTATTTATATCCTTAGATGGTTATGGGTCAAAATAATCTCAACCAATAGGTTTTATACAAGTTTAGGTTACCATTTTAACCTTATCTTTTATATTTAACTCTTAGTTAAATAATTTAACTTTTATCGTGTCTTCTTGTATTCTACACTATATGGTTAATAAACTTACTATAAACTTCTAAGAGAACCTCAAGTGGTTCATTAATGACATATATAATATTATTTAATCCATTTGGATGAACCTTAGATTTTTTGGAATATTATATCAACCAATAATATAGTATTTGTTTTAAAAATTAATTTATGTCAATTTTGACACTATTTGGTATTTTGTTTTTTTGAAAGTCATAAAAAACTTATCACTTCGAAAAAAAATTATATAATAAACCCTAAAATGTCATATTAACCTAGAAAATTTTTGGATGGCATCAAAACCTTTAAATTCAATTTATTTTAATATTTATAATATAAACTATTTTAATATTTCATTAAGAAGGTAATTATTGCATCATCATTGTGTCATAAATAAATTTAATTATTTAATCTCTAAAAATTAAGAATAAAATACCATTATGTAGGAAATATTTTTATATTTCTAATGAATATTTATAGTCGAATTTATATTATGTATAACTCTATATTAAAAATGGTTTAGTTAATAAACTTTGAATTTAACACTTTTAACTCTTCTTTAAATAAAATAGTAATAAATTTCCTAATCTAATCCAAGTGGACCTAAAGGATCATATTTTATTCATAAGGTTGTTTTTGGTCGAATTACACTTATCCAATAGAATTATTACATGTGTTAGGGTAATTATAATATCATTTTTACCTTTAATTACCCTATTAACTTTTAACCGTGGTAAATAAAAGTCAAAAGTTACTATTCAACAAAAATTATTTTCATTTTATTTAATCAAATTTTAATTACTGATGTCAACCGTGTCTCTCGGATTTTTGAAATTCAACTCACAGAAGTGGTAAAATTAAGTTTTATGCAAATTTGCTAACGTGCTTATAAGATGGGTAAAAGAGGTTATAAAGTTCAATAAAATTTTATACATCTAAATTTATTATAAAATGACTCCAATGAATTAAATTGAAATTATATGGGTATTATATATCTATTTTTACTTAAAATAAATATAAATAAAATAAAAAATTATTTAAATAAATAGTCGATTTTAAATAATAACACAATGCTTTCACTATTCATCAAAAATTGAAAGTTTTCAGAAAAATACCAAAAATTCACCCTAAGATAATTTTTATATTCTGAATTCAAAAATGAAATCTATTTTACCAAATTCAAAACATAGAAGTTTCATTTATTAATTTAAAATTAATCCCCGTTGTCAAAACCAAAATGCGGGTTTTTAAAAAAGTAAAAACTATTAAAATATTGATGTGTGTCTATGTCAAATTTAAATGTGAAATTAATTATAATGACCTACATTGTATTAAATGATAAAAATATAATCTAATTATACTTAAAACCCATTAAAATGCAAAACTTAACACTATAAATTATTTCAATTAAAAAAAGTTATTTTCAATTAAAACATAGTATTTTTCACTTTTTGTCAAAATATGAAAGTTATCATAAAAGCACCAAAAATTTATCCAAACTAAATTTTTATGTCCTGCTTATAAAGAAAATTTTAATTTCATTAAATTTAATGTATAAAAGTGTCAAATATTGGTTTTAAAAAGGGTTCTCCATTAAAAGGCTGTAAAATTGCATTTTTTGAAAAATACTTCTTTTATTTGAAAAAAATAAACTTGTTCTTATATTATGTCTAAGAAACAAATAATATGGATGTTAAAATTATATAAAGTATATCAGATTCAAAATACAGTTTATACTATTCATAACCGCTTTTTGAACGGTTAGTTTGGTAAGTTTTGGTGCGCTCGAAGTCGGTGTTGCGTGCAGCGCAAGCTATTGAATTAATTTAATGAGATAAGGTACTATGAAATCTTAGGGTGTTACATTCTCCCCTCCTTTAATAAATTGAATCCTTGCAATTTGAAATTGTTCTTCGAAAATAAAAGGTTAAAAATAGAAAAATACCTTTGTGGAAAACCCACATCGAAAATTGGGTTAATAAAATTTAGTCTTAATAAGAGAGAAAGGGAATAAAAAGGTCACCCCCAAATTATGATCTCGATTAGGATAACATTGGTGGAAATTAGAGACACATAATTGGAGGAAAAATGTAAATATTTATAGGGAGTGATTGAGGTCATCAATCACAAATAAGTGTAAAATTGAGGGCCTCAACGCCATCAATCAATGATGATTTAAAATATCGTTAGTTCAACAAAACATAAGGTATTAGGATAACATGTTTTTTGTTTTAAGATCCCTTCCCTAAAGTTTAAGAATTAATTTATTCATAGAATAAGAGGAAAAAAATATACTTGACAAGTAGAGTTTCATCCTTCAACTAATTACTACCACAAACTCATCTTTCACTCCAAAAGATAATAGAATTCAAAAATATTCTATATATCTTAATCGTATAGGGTTCCAAAAATAATAAATTAATAATTAATTTGTTAGACTATTTAAAAAAACAACATTATACAAACCAGGACATCATGTATGCTATTGATAGGTGATCCACCCTTGTCTCCCTTCGGTTGCGGGTTCAAGTCTCGCGGTCTTGCCGGACGTGACGGGTTTTTTCCCAACCTCTAGGTTGTCCCTTTTATGACAATACAAAAATAATATAAAGAAATGATTTAACCTTAACAATAGTATCCAATGTCAATATTAATCGATTCCAACCTTTAGACTTATCCAAAATACTTCTGTCCAAACTCACAGTCCAAAATTTATAAGAAAGGTAAATACAATGAAGATCTTTTTTTACAAGTAATAACATGTAAATACCTTCATCATGTATTCTTTTAAAACACTATAACACCCTGAATCACCATAAAACCTTATTTATTACACTCATGCTCCCTTATTCCTTATAGAATACTGGATATACTCCTTTTATCCAAAAATTTTTTAAACTCCAACAATGATGGAATATACAAATCATTAATCAGTTTCAAGGAAGTCAAGAATATCCAATATAATTTATCCAAATCAATCATATATTATTCCAAAATAACTACATTAGTATCAGAACCATATTATGGTTTATCTTTCTCACAACCATATATTTTCTAAAAAAATTACCTGTTATTGAGTCACTTTTCTTAGTTCCACAAAATCTCAAGTCCTTAATGAAATAGTACTGCACTACAATCCTTTTATACTCTATAATTCTTATAACATGTACATCATTAATAAAATACTCAAATGACACAATACATTAAAAACAGCATAATAAATCTAATAATTCCTCTTCATCTTCGGTAGTATCATATCTTGATTATTATCTAATAGCAGCATTTGGGGTATACTCTGATGATTTGGACATTACTTCACATAGTGTCCCAACTCCTTATAGATGAAGTATTGTACATTTGAAACCTTTTTCTTACCCTTGAAATCATGTACTTGGTGTCCTTTTTCTCCACGCTTATAAAAAACTCTCATTCCCTTAAAACATTTACCAAGGTGATTCTTCCACAGTTATCACATATGGGAAAATCCTTCTTTTCTCTCTTCCCTTTATCCATATTTCTCTCTTCCATCCTTTTATTCTCTTGCATCCCTTCAAAGCCATAGGACTTAGAGAATTATTTACTTATCTTATTAACACATGATATTATTTCTTCATATGATGATAATACGTGGGAGACTATTTCCCTTTTAAATGTTATCTTAATACCATGAAAGATATGATCCTTCTTAATCATTGGATCATGCGTTTTGCTGGAATTCTCATTCCTTCTGCTAGGCACCATTTCTAAACAATGGCACGCACTAGGTTAGTTTATGAATTACAATGCATAATTCCAAACTTGTAAAATACCAAACATAAATTTAAAAGATTATGCATATAATCTATAATCATAAAATGTTTTTTTAGGAAGTATTTACTCCTAAATCCTTCATAATGGATTGTAATGAAAATGTGAATTATCCGAAGCATATCCCCCATGAGTGACGTAACCAAGAGTGCAGCAAGGCCCGTTGTCGTGTACCAGGATACCCCAAGTTAAGCCTGAAACTCCTTGTTAAAGTTTTCACTCATAGGTACAACTGTGTCAGAGCCTCCTCTACCTGCTCATATCCAGACAGGGATGTATTTCTTGGAAAATACACAAAATCTCTACATTACCAAAATTCTAGGAAGTTCTTCTATACTAATCCTCAAAGTCTATCGTAGGGTAATGTTCTCTAATGAGAGTTTATCTAAATCTATTTCCAAGGTTATTGCTAAACTTCCTCTGATACCAACTGTAATTCTCCGACCCCAGTTACCCAGAGTTGGTGCATTATTTTAATACATTGGAATTATTTTAAGGAATCAAGTCCCGAAAGACCGATCAGTTTAGTCGTCTTGGAAAATAGATTTCATACATGGATGTTACATTATATTATAAAATTAAAAACAACAACAACATTGTCTCCATTGAACACATTCATAGCGGAAACTTTCATAAATAATCATAAAAATTTAAGGCAATGTATAAAACTAAAACAAAAGCCTTTTAAACTTAAACTTTAGTATAATATGGCAAAGATAAATCAAATAATGTAATTTACTTATTAACATGGATATTCTACTAGTCGAATAATCACACGTAATATTGATAGCTAATTTCATAATGATAGAATGTATAATGTCAAACTTCATAACCACATAGTTAAGGCCTTGTTCCAAGACTACAAATAAGATTTTTTCAAGGCCTTGTTCCAAGACACTAGTTTTTCTCATGAGACATACCAATGCATCAAGGAGCTATAGCGAGCTTCACCCATCACTTACTAAGTCCAATGCATTCCTCATATGAAAAGGTTTAAACGTAACCTAAACATTCGTATTAAAACTATCATATGAAATGTCAATAATTTATCTATAAACCATGAATGGTGTAAAAATAACACATACACAGTCAAACATATCAAAAAACCTTCAATGCAATATGGAAGTTTTTTATCATAAAAAATCAACTTCAAACAAGCTTAAAATCCATCAAAGGATGTTGACATAGATGAAATCAAAACTTTTTTTAGAGAAATATCTCTTTCTATTTTGAAATCATTTAAAGTCATATAATTATAAAAGAAAACATTTATTTTGAAAATATTCTTATAAGCTTGTATGGGAAGCTTCGACGATGTTATAACGGCGGAAAATAGCCACACCCACCGTATAAGTTAAAAAAAGACATTCCTACCTTAATTTTTTCAAAAAGGTCCTAAAGTACCTTGTTTGGAAAACGACGGAAAGATTACTTTCAAAACATATATGGTCAAATAGGGGTATAAATGACTTTAAACCATAGTCTAATAAATAGTAAAAATGTTTTGAATTACATTTTTAAGAAAACATGGATGTAGATGATAAAGAGGTCTCAGTAGATACTTACGTATTAACAACCTTGGATAAGTAAAGAGATTGTAGAATTAACCCTTACCTTGCACTTTTCTTTGGTCGAGGGTACGTTTAACCTCCTGTATAATGACCACAGTATATTATTAAATTATACTAGAATCATATTAATTTTTATTATATCATACATGATTCATTTATGACTTTATACTACCCATTTAATAATGATTTCCATGTTAAATTAACATTTTGGGTAATAATTGCTTTCTTTATCGTGCGTGTTTTAACTTGTTATTCTTGATCGTATCATTTAGATCATGATTTAAATACTTACAAAATATAAATCTTGATTTATATATTATATATATTTAGAATATAAATATTTATAATAGATAAATATATGAAATGTAAGGCACCGTTTATGAAGACGGTAGGTCGTACGTACGCATAAACGTTGTTTCTGTTTTCATATTGTATTGAACAGAAGTAAGTGAATAAGATATATGTAAGTAAATACATACATATATATATCCAGTAGAATTATTATGTCATATATTACATACTTATAGTAATATATATTTTATAACCATCATTGAATGGTGAACGTGGGAATGAATCTCATCGCGTTGTGGAGACGGTAATCTGTATATACGCACGAGTGACAATATCATTATATTGATGGTGAAATAGTATGTAATTGGATAGTATATCATATATGAAGAATCATTAAAATGTTATATTTATTATTTACATCAGTTATACTCATTATTATACTCATCCAAATAATGAAGTGTTTGAATAACAAACTACACCACGACGTGGATACGGTAAGCCGTACGTACGCACGTATAGTGACTTTGTCATTTATAGGATGGATATATTAGAAAATATGGTTATACCATATTTATAATAAAATCATAGTATTTATTTTGTACTGGAGTTATTATTTTGGTATGGAAACAACAAATAAAGAGGAAGTGGAAGAAGAAAAGAACTTGAAAGTGGGTGGTAAAATTATTACCTCTTCTTCGGGTGTTTCCTTTTGAGTTGATCAAAATAGCTCCTTAGGTTGGATTTATGATCAAAGTAAGTACTATAGATTTATGTGAGGGAAGTTGGGAGGATATTTGGGCTGGGTTTGTCCGAGCCAAATTGCTTTGGAGGTCTGATTTTGAGAGAAGGGGAAGTTCACTTTTATAAGAGAGGTGAGGGTCACTTTAGGAAAAGATTAAAATATTAATTTATTATACAATCATATTCGGTTTATAATGGATAAAAATGAATTGATTTAGAGCCTTAGGTGGTTATGGATCTAAATAATCTCAACCAATATGTTTTAGACAATTTTAGGTTACTATTTTAACCTTATCTTTTAGATTTAACTGTTAGTTAAATAGTTTAACTTTTATCATGTCTTCTTGTATTATTACACTATATGTTTAATAAACTTAATCTAAACTTCTAAGAGAACCTCAAGTGGTTCATTAATGACATATATAATATTATTTAATCCCTTTTTCTGAACCTTAGATTTTTTAGAATATTATATTAACCAATAATATAGTATTTGTTTTAAAAATTAATTTATGTCAATTTTGACACTATTTGGTATTTTGTTTTTGTGAAAGTCATACCAACCTTATCACTTTGAAAAAAAATTATCTAATCAACCCTAACATGTGATATTATCCTATAAAATTCGTGGATTGCAAAAAAATCTTTTAAATTCTATTTATTTTAATATTTATAATATAAACTATTTTAATATTTCATTAAGAAGGTAATTACTGCATCATCATTGTGTCATAAATAAATTTAATTATTTAATCTATAAAAATTATGAATAAAATACCATTATGTAGGAAATATTTTTTTCTTTCTAATGAATATTTATAGTCAAATTTATCTTATGTATAACCCTATGTTAAAAATGGTTTAGTTAATAAACTTTGAATTTAACACTTTTAACTCTTCTTTAAATAAAATAATAATAAATGTACTAATCTAATCCAAGTGGACCTAAAGGATCATATTTTATTCCTAAGGTTTTTTTTGGTCGAATTAAAATTATCCAATAGAATTAGGACATGTGTTATGGTAATTATAATATCATTTTTACCTTTAATTGCCCTATTT
This sequence comes from Viscum album, assembly GCA_963277665.1. Taxonomy (NCBI): domain Eukaryota; kingdom Viridiplantae; phylum Streptophyta; class Magnoliopsida; order Santalales; family Viscaceae; genus Viscum; species Viscum album. The sequence goes on from OY728132.1 coordinate 326,781,555, forward strand.
ACTTTTAACTGTGGTAAATAAATGTCAAAATTTACTATTCATCGAAAATTATTTTCATCTTATTGAATCACATTTTACTTACTGATGTCAACTGTGTCTCTCAGATTTTTTAAATTCAACTCACAGAAGTGGTAAAATTAAGGTTTATGCAAATTTGCAAACGTGTCTAGACGGTGGGTAAAAGAGGTTAAAAAGTACATTAAAATTTTATACATCTAATTTTATTATAAAATGACTCCAATGAATTACATTGAACTTATATAGGTATTATATATCTATTTTGACTTAAAATAAATTTAAATAAAATAAATAATTATTTAAATAAAAAATCGGTTTAAAATAATAACGCAGTGTTTTCACTATTCATCTAAAATTGAAAGTGTTCAGAAAAATAGAAAAAATTATGTAAGAACCCGGACCTTCTTTTCAGGTATATTTTTCCTTCTCTAGTCATTTTTGAGGAAAAATAAAATTCTGGAAATTTTCTAAGAACACGCCGTGTATTGCCTTGCCCTAGGAGGCCGTGTGCTGGTCGTGTAGTATCCACACACACGGCCGTGTGGGAGTGACTTGGAGGCCGCTTAAAGCGGAGTACTGAAAAGGTGATTACACGCCTTGTACTTCAAAAGTACACGCCGTGTACTTTCTTTTTTTTCATTAAACGCACCGGGGTTACATCTGACAGACAGAACTGAATTCATCTAGGTCTGGTTCGTCTGAGAGCGAGGGTATGGTCACGGATCTTTGACGAACCCCCGAGCCTTCGTCCATCCTCCAAATCGAACATCGTCAGTTGCGTTGGAATCACCTTGGTGAGTTCTCTCTTCTCCTAGAGCACCATCTTCTGTTTTCTCCTCTTTTGTGATTTATCATGGTTTGAACTTTTTATATGTTTTCTTAGATCTATGGCGTTCTAAGGAGATTCAAGCCTCGAGGTTCAAGTATATTGATCTCCCAATTCTAAGGTAGGTGGTTTGTGCCTTTCTGTTGAAAGTCTTTGAGTTTTATATGCAAATTTGCCCAATACCCATGAACAGGGTATTGCGCGTTTACCGTTTTAGCCCTATTGTTTCTCTGCTATGCTGGTATGCCTGAGTAGATGATAATTGATTATGAATAGGGTGATTTGATGTGATTTGGATGTATTTCCCATGCATGTTTTTTTGTTTTGACCTTTGGGTCTTGTTTTCTTGTTAGGATACTGTTTACTTTCCCATGCCTAGTATTGTAGGATGGTGTGATTGTTGTTCTATTATGTTGTTATGATGTAGAATGCTATCCAAGTAGTTCATGAGTTTTACCTTGGTCGTTATGCACTGCTACACATGCTTGACTTACACAGGGTCGTGAGAACCTGGTGTATACACCATAGGTAGAATTGACGTTGAGGGCTTCTCTAGAGTGTCTTTATAATTATATGATGCGAGACCACAGGGGGAATTGATGTTGAGTGCTTCCCCAGAGTGTTTGTAGTTACTCGACGTGGGCCACAGGGGGAATTGATGTTGAGTGCTTCCCCAGAGCGCCTTTAGTACTGATACGAGACTATAGGGGGAATTGATGGTGAGTGCTTCCTCAAAGAGTCTATACTTTATCTGAACCAGAAGGGTGGGACTGTGTGTGCTTACCAGAGGGTTTCTTGTACTTGTTTAGTTGAACCATAGGGGTTAGGTTGTGAGTACTTCTCAGAGGGTTACCTATTGTTTTTAGCTACTTTCTTAGCTACTTCTTGATATTGAAAATGTGGATTGTATTTTTCTGTTGGGTACTTCCTGTTTACTTCTTTCTATACTTTTACCCTGCCATATACTCACTGACTGTTAGGAACAAATCTTTGGGTAGTTTCCTACTGGGATTTAGTCTCACACCCTGTTTGGGTCATGCTTTTGGACCCAAATAGATTATATTGCGGCAGGTACAGACAAGGGAAATCACCCTTAGACTTTAGGTACTTGATTTGCTGTGGAGTTGGAGAGCATGGGACCAAGATGTGGCTTGCGATGCTGAGGAGTTTATCTACTTTCTTTTGCACTTTGGTTTAGCACTATTTTATTCCAGCATTGTGAATTGTTTGGCTATTTTCCTAGACATATTTATCATGCATCATTTTATATATGTGTTCTCCAGTTTATACTTTCAGTTTCTATTGTATATTATTGTTACTGCTTCTGCTCTTGTATGTATTTGTTTACTTCCGCTGTGTACTCTGCTAATGAGGGAATAGTTCCCCCACTATCACACCCAAGGCCCTCGCTGCTAGTCGGCAGCCTTTGGAATTCGGGGGAATGCGCTTGAGGCCATGTGACCAACCGATTATGGGGAACCTCTGGGTGGCTTCCAGAACCAAGATGTTACAAAGTGGTATCAGAGGATTTATTTTCTCTTGACTTACTATTTGGAGCCTTTAGCCAGGGATAGAAAAAAATAGGTACTTCGAAATAAGTTGTTCCCAGGAGTAGCTAACTCGTGTACAGGGAAAAGCCAATCTACCTCGTCATTGAAATTTTTTTCTGTTTTTCAATTTTACAGTTGATTTTATTTCACCGTTGGTTGATTCACATGTTTTGTGCGGTTACCATTGATGTTATTGAGGTTCTATTTCTATCACAACCCGATGAGATGAGGGTATTCCATCTCATGCATCATATAGGCACTTGTTAGAAATCACATTCCATGCATTATTTCCATTCCATCTAGGGTGCATTTGCGATTTCATGTTGTTGTGATAGATGTTGTGTAGAATATGCATGTTGTTGTGATATATGCCTTGATAGAAATACATGTTGTTTGATAGGGAATTGTGTGTAAGGTTTTTTTTTTAATGAACACAAAACTTTGGTTCTTGAGGTGTTATGGGCCCTCATGGACCAGAATTTGGTGGATCATTGCACTGTTATTCTTGTTTATAACACGTATAAGATGTCAAACTTTGATTCGTGGGGAGTATGGGCCCTCACGGATTGGAATTTGGCACTTTCAATGTTTTTTTCAATGTTTTTCTAGGTTATGGAGTATTTTCTGAGGCTTACTGTCTAGAAAACCTAGAATACATGCCGTGTAATGTTAAGTACACGCCATATGTTCTTCTGTTCGGGAAGAAAGAGTTTTTCTTAAGTACACACCGTGTACTTTATGTACACGTCGTGTAGTCTCTGACTGTGTCGTAGGCCATGTGGGCAGAGACACAAGATGGGGAAAGTCTAGTGGGAACACGCCATGTATAGGTTGAACACGCCGTGTAGTGTTGACACAGTGTCCGCCCGTGTAACCAACAACATAGACGAATAAGACTTGAGCTATACATGTCATTTCCACGTTGAACACGCCGTGTAGTCTGACCCAGGTGCCCGGCCATGTCACGAACAACATGGGTCAGTTTTATCCCTCCACGTACACACCGTGTCCGTTCGGAACACGCCGTGTAGTGTCAGGCTATGTGTCAGGTCGTGTCACTAACAACACGGGTCAGGTGAAGCTTTTCGAGTACACGCCATGTCTATCTTGAACACGCTGTGTAGTTTTGTTTTGGGAAAGCCGTGTGGCTTAACCATGTAGAAGAACTCGGGCAAGGAAAGAGGATTCAAGTACACACCATGTGTTAAGACAACACGCCTTGTGTTTGGGGTGTTACATGACCAGTTTAGGCAGGATTATACACCCATGTGAATGACTTCAGGGAACACGCCGTGTAGTAATTGTACACGTTGTGTAGTCAGGTTTTGTAAAACTTGAATGTTTTCTTTCTCTTGTTCTCTTCTTACACTTCATTGTTTCAGTCCCTGTTAATTCTGATCTAAGGTGTGCGCTTGACCTTACAGAGTTATGCCATCGAGACGTCCTCCAGTTTTTTTCTAGTTACAGGGCAGTGATCAGATGCCAGATATGGCTGATCAGGGACTTCTAGCAGATCCTCATGTTGTGCCAGTCTTGGCACCGGCAGTTATACCTGTTACCGGTGCTGATGCGCAGTTCAGGGAAGGCTTCATGAGGATTATGCAGACCTTTCAGGGATTTGTAACACCCCAAGCTTCTATGGTACGCTTCTCTTTGAATAATACAGTAGCATGTGTTGTACGCAACTTCGAGTTCTAACACACACCACAACCAATCAAACTAGCCGTTATGAATAGTAATACCCACTTTTTGAAATTTTATAAATTTTATCTTTCAAAATGGACTTCATTTTTGGATTCAGAATATCTAAATTAGCTTAGGGTGAATTTTTGGTATTTTTCTGAAAACATTCAATTTTTGATGAATAGTAAAAAACACGGAGTTATAGTTTAAAACCGAATTTTTATTTAAATAAATATTTATTTTATTTAAATTTAATTAAGGTCAAAATTAGATAAATAATACTTATATAAGTACAATTTAATTCATTGGATTTAGTTTAGAATAATTTTAGATATATAAAAATTTTATTGAACTTTTCACCGTCTTTTACCCACCTCCTAGGAGAATTTACAAATTCACATAAAACTTAATTTTACCACTTCTGTGAGTGGAATTTCAAAAATAAAAAAGACACGGTTAATATCAAGTAGTAAAATGTGGTTCAATAAGATAAAAATAATTTTTTGTGAATAGTAACTTTTTACTTTTATTTACCACGGTTAAAAGTAAATAGGGTAATTAAGGGTAAAAATGATATTAATAATACCCTAACACATGTCCTAATTCTATTGGAAAAGTTTATCTTGACCTAAAACAACCTTAGGAATAAAATATTATCATTTAGGTCCACTTTTATTAGATTAGGACATTTATTATTATTTAATTCAAAGAAGAGTTAAAAGAGTTAAAATCAAAATTTAATTACTAAAACATTTTTAATATAGGGTTATACATAATATAAATTCGATTTTAAATATTCATTATAAATATAAAAAAATTTCATACATAATGGTATTTTATTTATAATTTTTAGACATTAAATAATTTAATTTATTTATGACATAATGGTGATGCAGTAATTACCTAATTAATGAAATATTAAAATAATTGATATTAAAAATATCCAAATAAATGTAATTTGAGGTTTTTTATGAATTACACTAATTGTATAGGTTAATATGACATGTTAGTATTTATTTAATTATGTTTTTTAGAATTAATAATTCTGTTATGATTTTCAAAAAAATCAAATACCAAATAGTGTCAAAATTGACATAAAAGAGTTTTTAAAACAAATATTATATTATTAATTGATATTCAATTCCTAAAAATCTAAGGTTCGGCCAAGAGACTTATATAATGATAGTTTTGTCATTAATGAACCACTTGGGGTTATTTTTGATGTATATGGTAAGTTTATTAACTATATAATATAAAAATACAAAGAGACGTGGTAAATGTCAAACTATTTAACTAAGAGTAAAATATAAATTATAAGGTTAAAATAGTGAACCAAACTTGTCTAAAATCTATTGTTTGAAAGTATTTAGACCCATACCCACCTTAACCTTTAAATAATATACTTTGGAGCCATTAGAAACCGAATATGAATTTATTATAAAATAATATTTCTAGATTTTCCTAAGGTGCCCCTCACCCCTCTTATAAAAGGGAACTCCCCCTTCTCTCAAATTCATACCTTCAAAGCCTTTTGGATCGGCCAACTTCTGCCCAAATACCCTCTCAAATATCCTCCCTTCATCCTAGAGGAATTCCTTTAGTCCAAAATCCAACCTAAGGATCCCTTTTGATCAAATCAAAAGGAAGAACCCGAAGAAGAGGTAATGTTTTCACCACCCTCTTTCAAGTTCATTTCTTCTTCAACTTCTTATTTCTTTGTTATTCCCATTATAAAATAATAAATCCAGTATATTATATATATTGTGATGTCATTATAAATATGTTATAACCATATTCAGTATTCTATCCATTCTTTGAATGACATGTCACCATATGTGTGTACGTACGGCTTACCGTCTCCACGTCGTGGTGTAATTGTTATTCAATAAATTATTATTTGGATGGGTATAATAATGATGTGTAATTCATGTAAATAATAAATATAACATGATAATGATTCTGTATATATGATATAACATCCATTTATATATTATTTTAATATCAAAAGAATGATATTGTCGCTCGTGCGTACGTACGGACTACCGTCTCCACGAACGCGATGAGATTCATTCCCCATCGTGTCCATGCAAGTCTAATTCTCATTTGATTATTAAAAATAATGTTTAAGGACTTGATATCATCCTTTATATGAATAAGATACAACCTATCCATAAAAAACACGGCTTATGTAACAAAACATATAAAAGAAAACGAGTAAGTTAACACCCGAAACAACGATAATACTAAGATATTATTAACAAAGAAATGTTAAAAGATCATATATGATATCATATTAATTTAAATGATTATTTTATAATTTAATAACAATTATTTCACCATTATACAGTAGGTTAACCTACCCTCGACCAAGGAAAAGTACAAGGTAAGGGTTTATTTCGCAATCTCTTCATTATTCGAGATTTTTTATACGTAATTATCTACTGGGACCTATTTATCATCCACATCCATGTCTCTTAAAAATGTATTTCAAATAATTATTACTATTTTATAGACTATGGGTTAATTTCATTTATACCCTTGTTGAATTTTTATAATATGTTTATAAAGGAATCTTTCCGTCGCTTTCCAAACAAGATCCTTTTTAACCTTTTCGACAAAATTAAGGTAAAAATGTTTTTTTAACTTATATGGTGGGTGCGACTATTTTCCGCCATTATAAGATTGTAGAATCTTACCTTACAATCTTATAAGAATATTTTTAAAGTAAATGTTTTCTTTTATAATTATGTGACTTTTAAATGATTTCAAAATAAGAGATATTTCTCTCAAATAGTTTTGATTTCATCTATGTCAACATCCTTTGATGGATTTTAAGATTATTTGAAGTTTATTTATTATGATACAAAACATCCATATTGTATTTAAGGTTTTGTGATATGTTTGACTATGGATGTGTTATTTTTATACCATTCTTGGTTTATGGACATTTCGTATGCTGTTTTTAATATGAATGTTTATTTTATGTTAAACCTGTTCATATGAGGAATGCATTGGACTTAATAAGTGATGGGTGGAGCCTGATATAGATCCTCTATGCATCGGTAGGTCTCATGAGACAAACTAGTGTCTTGGCACAAGACCTTGACAAAATCTTATTTGTAGTCTTGGCACGAGGCCTTGACTATATGGTTATGATAGTCTGGCATTATGCATTCCATCATTATGAAAGTGGTTATTGATATTGCATGTGATTATTTGACTAGTAGAATATCCATGTGAATATGTAAATGGAATTATTTCATTTTATATTTGCCATATTATGATTAAGTTCATGTTTAAATGGATTTTTGTTTTAGTTATACATTGCCTTAAATGTTTGTGCTTATTTATGAAAGTTTCCGCTATATTGTTATCCTTACTGAGCATCTGAGCTCACCCCTTTCAATGTTTTAATTTTTCCTAGGATGTGAAGAAGTAAATTATGAATGACCTATAGGGATAGTATGAGGGGATATGAATACAAGATGTTGTTGTAGTTTTTTTTTACTTTATGATGTAATGTAAGACTTATGAATATATCTAGTGTTTCCAAGGCTACTAAACTAATCGGTCTTTCGAGACTTGATATTTTTTGATCATACCAATGTTATGTAATAATGCACCGACTCTGGGTGACTGGAGTCAGGGCGTTACAGTTGGTATTAGAGGAAGTTTAGTAAAAACCTTGGAAACTAGATTTAGATAAACTCTGATTAGAGCACATAGCCCTAAGATAAACTTGGAGGATTAGTATAGAATAACTTCCTAGAATTTTAGTATTGTAGAGAATTTTTGAGTTTTCCGAGCAATACATCCCTGTATGGATACGAGCAGGTAGAGGTGGATCTGGCACCGATGTACCTAGGGGGAACCTAAAAACACCGCTTTGAGCTAGACTCAAACGAGAACTGGTGCACGACAACGGGCCTTGCTGCACTCTTGGTTATGACACTCCTGAGGGATATGCTTAGGATAATTCTCATTTTCTTTACAAACCATTGTGAAGGGTTTATGAGTATATACTTCCTCAAAGAAAACATTTTTATGATTATGGATTCTATCCATAAATTGTTCAATTCATGTTAAGTGTTTTACAAGTTTGGATTTATGTATTACGATTCATAAACTAATCTAGTGTATGACATTGTTTAGAAATGGCGCCTAGTGGAAGAAATATAAATTTTATCAATGCACGCACTCCATGTATGTATTTCCCTCCTACTCAAGATAATTATAGTGGAGCTGGTGATGCAACTGGTGATGATTAGCTAATCACCATACTGGGACAACTCACTCAGGTTATGAATAATAACCTTACCCATATGGAGCACCCTGATCCGCAGTGTGGAGGATCAATGTTAGACCGCTTCATGAGGCAGCAGCCACCAACATTTAATGGGAGTACAAATCCATTAGTAGCTGAGCAGTGGATAAGTTCCCTAGAGAAAATATTTCAGGCTTTGGGGAGTAGTGAAAGGGAAAAAGTTGTCATGGAAGTTTATCGCCTCACTGGAGATGCTGATCAATGGTGGCCATTGATACAAAACAAAAAGGAAGATGATGAAGTATCAAATATGGAATAGAGGGAGTTCAAAGAGCTTTTCTTAGAAAAATACTTTCCTCATGACCATCGAGCAGATATGGAAATGCAATTTCTGAGTCTGAGGCAAAAGGAGGATGAGAATGTCACAAAGTATGAGGCTAACTTTACAAGGTTAGAAAGGTATGCTGGAGATTATATACGTAACCCAAGAAGTAAGATTGATCATTTATTTGATGGGTTAAAACCATTTCTCCATCAAGCATTAGTCTCACAATCCTTCTCATCATACGAAGACATTATCTCATGTGTTATCAAGACAAAAAAGGAATTCTCTAAGTCTTATGACTTTAAAGCAAAGCAAGAGAAGAATAGATCTATTGATCACTCTGTGAATGTAAATAAGGGTAATAAGGGAAAAGTTGAATATCCATCCTGTAGTAAATGTGGGAAGAAACACCCTGGTACTTGCTTAAAGGGAATGGGAGTCTATTACAGGTGTGGTGAAAAAGGCCACCAAGCTCGTGATTACAAGGGGAAGAAAGAAGCTACTGATGTTCAATGTTACAACTGCAGGGAGGTGGGAAATTATGAAAATTAATGTCCTAAGCGTCAGGGGAACTTACCTAAGAAAAGGCCAAGGGTTCAAGGCCAAGCTTATGCTATCACTACTACTAAGGTAGAATCTCTAAAAGACGCGGTGGCAGGTAATTTAATGGTTTCCTCAAGTTTATAAAATTCATTATTTGATTCTGGATCATCACATTGTTTCATATCTTCCTAGTTTTCTAAGAAGATTATATATTTACAATTTGATTTAACAAGGGAGTTATCAGTTAAAACTCCTAAGGGAAGTATCATTACAACAAAGTTTTGTGAATCAGTCCCCATTAGAGCACATAAATTTTCTTTATCTGCAGATCTCATCGCCATACCTATGATTGAATTTGATATAATCCTCGGTATGGATTGGATTTCGGATCATGATGCAAAATTTTATTGTAAGAATAAGGAGGTTACTATTTTTGATGATGATGATAAGGAACACCTTATCTTTAGATCGAAATCATCACCACCTAATTCTTACCTAGATCCACCCCCAGTAGCTCAACTAAATTCAATTATTAGGGAGGAGGAGAATGAAATAACTGTGGGTAAGGAAAGTAATGTTCAGATAGAGTATGTGCCTATTGTGAAAGAATATGTAGATGTGTTTCCAGAATATTTACCCTGACATCCTCTAGAACAAGAAATTGAGTTTTCCATTGATTTAATTCCTAGATCAAGGCCCATACCGAATACCCCTTATAGAATGGCCATTGTGTAATTAGTGGAACTAAAGAAACAACTAGAGGAATTGAGTAATAAGGGATTTATTTGCCCTAGTGTTTCTTCATGGGGAGCCCCTGTCCTTTTTGTTAAGAAGAAATATGGATCTATGAGGTTATGTATCGACTATAGGGAGATCAATGCTATAACAATAAAGAACAAGTATCCCCTACCTCGCATTGATGATTTATTTGACCAACTGCATGGAGCTCAATACTTTTCAAAGATTGACCTTCGATCTGTATACCATCAGTTGTGTGTGAAGAAGGAAGACATTCCAAATATAGCATTTCGAAACAGGTACGGGGATTATGAGTTTACAGTAATGCCTTTTAGGCTGACTAATGATCCCTCTGTATTCATGGATCTAATGAATAGAGTTTTCAAGTAATATCTAGAAGAATTTGTGGTGGTATTTATTTATGATATCTTGGTATACTCCAAAAGATGCTAAGATCATGAAAATCACTTGTGCATTATCCTAAAGACTCTGAGAAGACAAGAATTATATGGGAAGTTTAGCAAGTGTGAATTCTGGCTTTAGGAGATTTCTTTTATTGGCCATGTTGTCTCTAAAGATGGAATCTCTATTGATCCTTCTAAGACCAAGGAAATCCAAGAATGGCCAGAACCAACGAGTATAACCGAGGTACGCAGTTTTATTGGCTTAGCAGGTATTATCGTTGTTTTGTCTAGAACTTTTCCCGATTGGCTAACCCATTAACGAAGCTCACACGTAAAGGGGTTAAATTTGTTTGGACAAAAGAGTGTGAAGAATGTTTTGAAGAACTTAAGAGAATATTAGTCAATGATCCTATATTGACTCTACCATCGAGGAATGGTGGGTTTGTTATTTATAGTGATGCTTCAAAGAAAGGATTTGGTTGTGTCCTTATGCAGAATGATAGGGTTATTGACTATGCATCACGACAACTGAAAATTCACGAGAAAAACTATCCTACTCATGATCTTGAGTTAGATGCTGTAATTTTTGCTTTGAAGATATGGAGACATTATCTCTATGGTGAAAAATGTGAGATTTATACTGATCACAAGAGTTTGAAGTACATTTTTTCACAGAAAGAACTCAACATGAGGCAAAGGTGATGGATTGAACTACTCAAGGATTATGATTGCATGATACACTACCACCCGGGGAAGGCAAATAAGGTGCCAGATGCTTTAAGCAGAAAAGATCATGGAGTTTTGAACAAGATGAGAATTGAGAGGGATCCTATTTTCATGGATCTAGTAAAGTTGGATATGGGAATAACCATGGAAGGTGAAACGTCAATTATTTTTCAAATGGTTGCCAAACTATCTTTACTAGAAAGGATAAAGAGTTCTCAAACCGATGATGAAGAGTTTTAAAAGAAGATTAATGTTATGAATGATGGGAGATTGGGTGACTTTGTGTATGAAGATGGAATTTTGAAATTCGTGAAGATGCTTTGTGTTCCCAATATACCTGATCTAAAAAGGGAATTGTTAGACAATTCTCATAGTTCCAATTTCTCTATACACCCTGGGAGCACCAAAATTTATAGAGATTTGAAGGAACATTTTTGGAGGGACAACATGAAGAGGGGGATTGCTGATTTTGTGTCAAGATGTATAGTTTGTCAACAAGTGAAAGCTGGAAGGCAACAGTCTGGAGGAGTCATGCAACATCTTCCCATACCTAAGTGGAAATGGGATAATATCACGATGGACTTTGTCATGGGACTACCAAAGACTCCAAGAAAGAATGATGCAATATGGGTTATTGTTGATCGTCTTACCAAGTCAGCACATTTTCTTTCTATAAGAGAAGATCTACCACTGGAACGTCTAACAAGACTATATATTAATGAAGTTGTGAGAATTCATGGAGTACCCCTATCGATTGTTTCTGATCGTGATCCCCGTTTTACTTATAGATTCAAGAAAAGTCTTCAAAAATCCCTGGATACTGAACTTCGTCTGAGCACTGCCTACCACCCCCAAACTGATGGACAATCAGAACAAACTATTAAAACCTTAGAAGACATGTTGAGATCATTCTCACTTGACTTTCAGGGTATGTGGGGTCAATATTTACCTCTGGTGGAATTTTCCTATAAAAATATCTTCCATTCAAGTATTCAGATGGCACCATATGAAGCATTATACGGAAAGAGATGTCGCACACCAAACTGTTGGGATGACGTTGGTGAAAGAAAACTTGTAGGCCCAGAACTGGTGGAGGAAACAATGGAAAAGTTAAAGGTAATCCAAAACCACATCAAAGCAGCTCAAAGTAGGCAGAAGAGCTATGCTGATAACCGAAGGAAGGATTTGGAATTTCATGTAGGAGATCATGTTTTCTTGAAGGTATCTCCATGGAAGGGATTTATAAGTTTTAGTAAGAAGGGTAAATTGATTCCCAGGTACATCAGACCTTTCAAAATTCTAGAACGAATTGGGGTTGTAGCTTACCGTTTGGCAATGCCGCCAAGTCTCTCCAAATTTCACGATGTGTTCCACGTATCACTGTTGAGAAAATACATGTCTGACCAAACGCATGTACTCACTTATGAGGAATTAGAACTGGAACCCAATCTATCTTATTGAGAAGAGCCCGTCAGGATTCTTGATACAAGAGAACAAGTGCTGAGAAACCGGACGACTCGTCTGGTAAAAGTTCTATGGAGAAACCATAAGATGGAAGAGGCAACATGGGAACCCGAGGAACTTATGATGAAGAACCATCCAAGTATTTTCAAGCGGTAGTATTCTAGAAATTTCGAGGACAAAATTATTTGAAGGAGGGGAGAATGTAACACTCCAAGCTTCCACGATACGCTTCTCTTTGAATAATACAGTAGCATGTGTTGTACGCAACTTCGAGTTCTAACACACACCACAACCAATCAAACTAGCTGTTATGAATAGTAATACCCACGTTTTGAAATTTTATAAAATTTTTCTTTCAAAATGGACTTCATTTTTGGATTCGTAATATCAAAATTAGCTTAGGGTGAATTTTTGGTATTTTTCTAAAAACATTCAATTTTTGATGAATAGTAAAAAAACACTGAGTTATAGTTTAAAACCGAATTTTTATTTAAATAATTATTTATTTTATTTAAATTTAATTAAGGTAAAAATAGATACATAATACCTATATAAGTTCAATATAATTCATTGGAGTTAGTTTAGAATAATTTTAGATATATAAAAATTTTATTGAACTTTTCACCGTCTTTTACCCACCTCCTGGGAGAATTTACAAATTCACATAAAACTTAATTTTACCACTTCTGTGAGTGGAATTTCAAAAATCCGAGAGAAACAGTTAATATCAAGGAGTAAAATGTGGTTCAATAAGATAAAAATAATTTTTGGTGAATAGTAACTTTTTACTTTTATTTACCATGGTTAAAACTAAATAGGGTAATTAAGGGTAAAAATGATATTAATATTACCCTAACACATGTCCTAATTCTATTGGACAAGTGTATCTCGACCAAAAACAACCTTAGGAATAAAATATTATCATTTAGGTCCACTTGTATTAGATTAGGACATTTATTATTATTTAATTCAAAGAAGAGTTAAAAGAGTTAAAATCAAGGATTAATTACTAAAAAAATTAATATAGGGTTATACATAAGATAAATTCGATTGTAAATATTTATTATAAAGATAAAAATATTTCCTACATAATGGTATTTTATTTATAATTTTTAGACATTAAATAATTTATTTTATTAATGACACAATGGTGATGCAGTAATTACCTAATTAATGAAATATTAAAATAATTGATATTATAAATATCCAAATAAATGTAATTTGAGACTTTTTATGAATTACACTAATTTTATAGGTTAATATGATATGTTAGTATTGATTTAATTATGTTTTTTTGAAGTAATCATGCTGTTATGATTTTCAAAAAAATCAAATACCAAATAGTGTCAAAATTGACATAAAAGAGTTTTTAAAACAAATATTATATTATTAATTGATATTCAATTCTTAAAAATCTAAGTTTCGTCCAAGAGACTTATATAATGATAGGTGTATCCTTAAAGAACCACTTGGGGTTCTCTTGGATGTATATGGTAAGTTTATTAACTATATAATATAAAAATACAAAGAGACGTGGTAAATGTCAAACTATTTAACTAAGAGTTAAATATAAATTATAATGTTAAAATAGTGACCCAAACTTTTATAAAATCTATTGGTTGAAATTATTTCGACCCATATCCACCTTAACCTTTAAATAATACACTTTTGAGCCATTATAAACCGAATATGAATTTATTATAAAATAATATTTCTAGATTTTCCTAAGGTGCCCCTCACCCCTCTTATAAAAGGGAACGCCCCCTTCTCTAAAATTCATACCTTCAAAGCCTTTGGGATCGGACAACCTCTGCCCAAATACCCTCTCAAATATCCTCTCTTCATCCTAGTGGCCTTCCTTTAGTCCGAAAGCCAGCCTAAGGAGCCCTTTTGATCAAATCAAAAGGAAGAACCTGAAGAAGAGGTAATGTTTTCACCACCCTCTTTCAAGTTCCTTTCTTCTTCAACTTCTTCTTTCTTTGTTATTACCATTCTAAAATAATAACTCCAGTATATTATATATACTATAATGTTATTATAAATATGTTACAACCATATTCAGTATTCTATCTATCCTTTGAATGACATGTCACCATACGTGCGTACGTACGGCTTACCGTCTCCACGTCGTGGTGTAATTGTTATTCAATAAATTATTATTTGGATGTGTATAATAATGATGTGTAATTCATGTAAATAATAAATATAACATGATAATGATTCTGTATATATAATATACCATCCATTTATATATTATTTTAATATCAAAAGAATGATATTGTCGCTCGTGCGTACGTACGGACTACCGTCTCCACGAACGCGATGAGATCCATTCCCCATCGTATCCATAAAAGTATAATTCTCATTTGATTATTAAAAATAATATTTAAGAACTTGATATAATCCTTTATATGAATAATATACAACCTATCCATAACAAACACGGCTTATGTAACAAAACATATAAAAGAAAACGAGTAAGTTAACACCCGAAACAACGATAATACTAAGATATTATTAACAAAGCAATGTTAAAAGATCATATATGATATCATATTAATTTAAATGATTCTTGTATAATTTAATAAAAATTATTTCACCATTATACAGGAGTTTAACCTACCCTCGACCAAGGAAAAGTACAAGGTAAGGGTTTATTTCACAATCTCTTCATTATCCGAGGTTGTTTATACGTAATTATCTTCTGGGACCTCTTTATCATCCACATCCATGTTTATTAAAAATGTATTTCAAATAATTATTAATATTTTATATACTATGGTTTAATGTCATTTATACCCTTGTTGACTTTTTATAATATTTTTATAAAGGAATCTTTCCGTCTCTTTCCAAACAAGGTCCTTTTTAACCTTTTCGAAAAAAATTAATATAAGAATGTTTTTTTAACTTATACGGCGGGTGCGACTATTTTCCACCATTATAAAATTGTAGAAGCTTACCTTACAATCTTATAAGAATATTTTCAAAGTAAATGTTTTCTTTTATAATTATGTGACTTTTAAATGATTTTAAAAAAAAGAGATATTTCTCTCAAATAGTTTTGATTTCATCTATGTCAACATCCTTTGATGTATTTTAAGCTTATTTGAAGTTTATTTATTATGATACAAAACTTACATATTTTATTGAAGGTTTTTTGATATGTTTGACTATGGATGTGTTATTTTTATACCATTCATGTTTTATGGACATTTCGTATGCTAGTTTTAATACGAATGTTTATGTTATGTTAAACCTGTTCATATGAGGAATGCA
Source organism: Viscum album (assembly GCA_963277665.1). Taxonomy (NCBI): domain Eukaryota; kingdom Viridiplantae; phylum Streptophyta; class Magnoliopsida; order Santalales; family Viscaceae; genus Viscum; species Viscum album. The sequence goes on from OY728132.1 coordinate 326,797,372, forward strand.
TTGGACTTAATAAGTGACGGGTGGAGCCCGTTATAACTCCTAGATGCATCGGTAGGTCTCATAAGACAAACTAGTGTCTTGGCACAAGGCCTTGACAAAATCTTATTTGTAGTCTTAGCACGAGGCCTTGACTATGTGGTTGTGATAGTCTTACATTATGCATTCCATCATTATGAAAGTGGTTATTGATATTGCATGTGATTATTTGACTAGTATAATATCCATGTGAATATGTAAATGGCATTATTTCATTTTATCTTGGCCATATTATTCAGAAGTTTGAGTTTAAAATACTTTTGTTTTAGTTATACATTGCCTTAAATGTTTATGATTATTTATGAAAGTTTTCGCTATATTGTTATCCTTACTAAGCATCTGAGCTCACCCCTTTCAATGTTTTGATTTTTCCCAGGATGTGAAGAAGTAAATTATGAATGACCTGCAGGGATATTATAAGGGGATATGAATACAAGATGTTGTTGTAGTTTTTTTTTACTTTATGATGTAATGTAAGACTTATGAAAATATCTAGTGTTTCCAAGGCTACTAAACTAATCGGTCTTTTGAGACTTGATCTTTTGTGATCATGCCAATGTTATGTAATAATTCACCGACTCTGGGTAACTGGGGTCGAGGAATTACGGGAGTGCCGCCTCCTACCCCATTGATGGTTGATTTTATGTAGGTCTTCCAGCATCAGTATCCTCCCACTTTCTCAGGGGAAGGAGGACCTCAGGCTGCAGAGTCATGGCTAGAAGCCATGCTAACAATCTTTGAGCATCTGGAGATGCCTCCAGAGAGGAGGTTCAAGCTTGTTACCTGTATGATATGGGATTCCACCAAGAGATGGTGGGATGTGATCTCATAGGTGGGTCATCAGCAGGTTATGGCTTTGGAGGAGTTCTAGTGCATCTTCTATTGCTACTTCTATCTGGATACCCTGAGGGCCGACCGAGCTCAGGAGTTTATGATCCTTGAGCAGGGTACCCTATCGGTTATGGATTATTCCTCTTGTTTCACCAAGCTTCAGTGTTTCACACCCTTCCTGGGAGGAGATGGGTTATTCCTGACAAGGAAGTTTGGCGATGGCCTCAGACAGGACATCCACTCTCATGTGACTATCTTCAGGTTGACTTTCATCGCTTCCATCGTCAATTAGGCACTGATCACGGAGTGCAATTTGAGGGAATCTGGAGTTGTGAGCCAGGGCGGCTCGACATCCAGAGTTAGTGTTTCTCCAGCTGATAGCCAGAAGCATCATAGGGAGACCACATGGGGAGATCCGAGTAGGCGGGATGCTTTTTCTGGTATCCAGGTGGTGTGCTACCAGTGCGGGAGAAATGGGCATACGAGGCCGCAGGTCCAGTGAGACCCTGTGGAGTGTCGATCTTGCAGCAAGATGGGACACCTTCAGCGTTTCTGTCAGGTCTTCTCACCAGCAGCCAGTGACCGAGGTCCATCTATGACCCCTCGTATAGAAGCAGCTCCACCAGTTTCTCACCAATTTGGGAAATGGAGTTCTTTCGGCCGTTCAAGCTAAGGTGGAGGTCGTGGCCACAGTGGTCAGTCACCATGCTACCAGTGACAGCAGGGTGGATCAGCTCAAAGTGGTCAGGTAGGGTCACAGGGCCACAGAGCTGGCCAGACTTTTGCAGTGGAGCAGACCTATCAGGAGCAGGATCCCAACCCCTCTATAGTTCGAGGTACGATCCTAGTTGCCTCAATTTTATCTTCATCTCTTTTCGATACAGGGGATTTCTATAGATTTATATCGTCCGCTGTTGTGTAGAGTCTTGGGCTCTGTATCTTTTCTTCTGCCAATGTTTTGACACTAGACACTCTGTTGGGGATAAGAACATCTAATGTACGTCGATGCAAGGAGTGCCCTCTTGAGGTTGGTGGGTGTCACTTCCTTTGGGATCTCTATGTCCTAGAGATGACAGGCTATGATGTCATTCTCAGAATAGACTAGTTGGTTCCCTTCTAGGCATTCATCGAATGTTATCACTATAGGGTGAGTTTCATATCACCAGAGGGTGGATATTTTCTTCATAAGGGTGAGTGGGATGTCCAGGCGAGAAGAGAGGGCCCAAAGCATCATAGGTTGGGAGTAGTTACAACCCAGATTGCTAGTCTTTATCTGGATGACCAGGGGACTTCACAGATGGACTTTCCTCCAGTGGTGGATCATTTCAGGGACGTCTTTCCAGAGGACTTTTCAGGTTCTTCTCTGGATCATGAGGTAGACTTTTCTATTGAGCTTGTGTTAGGGGAGGCACCGGTGTCCATTCCTCCTTATAGGATGGCTACACTTGAGTTGCAGAAGCTCAAGAAGTGGTTTGAGGAGTTGTAGTCAAAGGGTTTCATCCAACCCAATACTTCTCTTTGGGTTTCTTTGATCCTATTTGCGAAGAAGGCCGACGGAACCCTTAGGCTTTGTGTGGACTATCGGAAGTTGAACCAGTTAACGGTCAAGAACCGATATCCCTTGCCTAGGATTGATGATCTATTTGATCAATTTCAAGGATCTCGGGTGTTCTCAAAGATTGACTTGAGGTCCAGTTATCATCAGTTGTGCATTAGACCATTAGATATACCTCTAATAGCCTTTCGGAGCAGGTATGGTCTATACGAGTACTTGGTTATGTCATTCGGTCTCACAAATGCGCCTGCAGTTTTCATGGCACTGATGAACTGAGTGTTCCATCCATACTTAGATTCTTTCATGGTTGTCTTCGTGGATGATATCTTGGTGTACTCTCACACTTGACATGACCATGCTACCCATCTTGAGATCATTTTGAGTACACTGAGGGAGCATCAGTTATATGCTAAGCTCTCAAAATGCCACTTTTGGATGGATCAGATTCACTTCTTGGGTCTTGTTATCTCAGAGGAAGAAGTATCAGTGGACCTAGAGAAAGTGAGAGTTGTAGTTTCCTAGGAGAAGCCAAAGAATGTCTTTGAGGTACAGAGTTTTCTAGGGCTGGCTGGATACTACAGACATTTCATATAGGACTTTTCATGATTAGCAGCACCACTGACGAGCCTGACTAAGAAGGGTGAAAAGTTCTTATGGTCAGATTCTTGTGAGTCAGCCTTTCAAGAGCTGAAAGGGAGGTTGAATTCAGCACCAATACTAATCTTACCGGAGCCAGGAAAGATCTATACTATTTACTGTGATGCATCAGGTATCGGTCTGGGAGCTGTGCTTATGCAGGGAGATGGAGTCGTTGCGTACGGGTCTCGGCAGTTGAGGCCACATGAGAGGAATTACCCGATGCATGATCTGGAGTTGGCAGCTATTGTTCATGACCTATGTTTTTGGAGAAATTATCTTCTGGGAGAGCATTTTGTGGTTTTCACCGACCACAAGAGTATCAAGTACATATTCACTCAGCGTGATCTGAATTTGAGATAGCGTAGGTGGGTTGAGTACCTACAGTCCTTTGACTTTGAGCTTTCCTATACGCCTGGGAAGGGCAACGTAGTGGATGATGCGTTGAGTAGGAGGACTCAGATACAGGCAGTTCGGGAGGCCAGAAGTGAGTGGTAGCTTATGGCTCTATTCTCTGAGATGCATTTGGAGGTGCATGATAGACAGGGGCAGACTTTTCTATCTTCTGTAGCTGTTACCTCTACTCTTCTTGATCGAGTACGAATGAGGTAGCTATCAGATTTTGAAGGCCTAGTTCTACGGTAAAGCGTGTTAGGAGAGGACCCTATTCCTGGATGGACTATAGGTGAGGATGAGATATTGTGTTTCCAGGGGTGCGTATGGGTGCAAGTAAACATACACGAGGAGCTGATGTGGGACTTTTATTCCTCAGTTTGGGCAGTTCATCCTGGTGTCACCAAGATGTATCGTGATCTACACCATCAGTATTGGTGGCTAGGTATGAAGAGGGACATTGCAGGTTTCATCATGAGGTGTTCCACTTGTCAGCAGGTGAAGGTGGAGCATCAGCGACCAGTCGGGCTTTTACAGCTATTACCCATTCCCGAGTGGAAGTGGAATGACATTGCGATGGAATTCATTACCGGTTTGTTGAGGTCACCTCGAGGGAATGACGCAGTTTGGGTTGTCATTGACAGACTCACGAAGGTTGCTCACTTCTTTCCGATCAAAGAGACCTTCAGTGTTGATGAGATGGGGTGGTTGTACATCTGAGAGATTGTACATCTGCATGGGGTTCCACACTCCATTGTTTCATATAGGGATGCTCGTTTTACTTCTCGGGTTTGGTAGGGGCTTCAGAAGGCTTTGGGTACACATGTACTATAAGGCCCCGGCCTTAAACATTACTTAATATTGAATTAAATGAATAATTTACATTGAGGATCTTTTCAGGTTTATAGTTTTAGAGAATTAGAAAATAACTATTACATCTCAAAAGATTACAAAGTAGACACTTCTACTAAGTTCCCATAGAATAAAAAAAACTCTTAAAAAGAAACATGTCTAGTTCCATGTTTTATATAGCATGACATTCCCTTGATCCCATCCTTGACCCTATTCCACATTAAGTCCTGTGAAAAACATTTCAAAAAAACTTGGGGTGAGCATAAAAATCTCAGTAAGGGATACACAAAGAATGAAAACTGTTAGTTTTTCAAACATCAAGTAAACCATGTATAACTTTATCAAAGTAATACCTTCACCTTCATGAAGTAGTAAAAACGCTTCACTGAATAAAATATCATTACTTACCTTTTTGTAACCAAAGGATTACCATAAAACCCATATAAAGAACACATAACATATAAAGGTAACTTGGGACATAAACATACTTAAGTGGAATAACCATATGGTCGAATTCCACACATATCACTTAATGGAATAGCCATACGGCCAACTTACATACATACTTAATGGAATAGCCATACGGCCGACTTCCATACCCAATGTATTGGAGGTTATAACGTAACCACCCGTCCTGGTATTCACGGCACCACCCGTCATATGGTTTATCACGTAACCACCCGTCAAATGTCCAAGTACCAATATAAAATCATAAAACAAATATAATGGAAAGAAAACATTTCCACACTTCGATCACAATATATCACATAAATATATTAACATAAAAAATCCATTATAAAAACCATTTTCAATACCAAAATACATAAAAGAGTATATGGTATTTATTTCATTTTAAAAAAAACATTACGGCTTGTTCAGAAAGCCAAAGACCAAATAATACTCGCGGCGGCGGAAAAGGTCGTTGTCACCGCGTACGTTAAAGAAACATTCCTTTTTGTCATTTTGTAAAATGATTCATAGAAAAAGATTCCTTTTGTATAAAAGTAAAATTCAAAGGGGTTTATACACCGTATGAAATAAAGTTGTGTATAAAACGAAATATGCCTCAATGAAAGGAGATTGAGACGAAGTCCCTTACCTCGGGTCCGACTTGACTCGATCGTTCTTTAACGTCCTGAATAATAAACTTGAGTTAATTTCTATTTGCTTAAGAACCTTTTTCAAGTTCATTATTCCTTTCATATCACTTATTGCCATGTTATAAACATTATTTAACCATTTAAGTTAATAATTTTTGTTTTGTCAATATTTGGTTCTTATGTCGAAAGTGGACTTCTTACAATTACATGTTGTTCGTGTGATCAAAGGTTATTTCTATCCAGAATGACATTCCTGATTTGGATATCATATATATCATATATATCCAGCATATACATGTATTTATAATACTACATAATCATTTAGAGGTAAGAAATGAAATGCACCGTTCATGGAGATGGTAAGTCGTACGTACGCATGAACGCTACTTTCATTTCTTTGTCATATTAATGGAATTAAAAATAAATGAGAGGTATGTATATTTTAATTCAAAAATTATATTCATAATTTAGATGTATCATTCATCATATATATCCATTATATACATGTACTTATAATAGTACATTACATTTGGGGATAAGAAATGAAATGCACCATTCATGGAGACGGTAAGTCGTACGTACGCATGAACGCTACTTTCATTTCTATTTCATATTTTTATAGAATGGAATAATAATGATATAGAGTTATATTATCATTCCAGTATAACATCATATATAATAACTTTAAATCCGTCCTTTATACGTCCCACATATGGCAATAACGAATCAAATCACTTTGAGGGGGCGGTAGTCCGCACTTCCTTAAATGAAGATATCGCGTTTACCCATAATGGAAACCATAAAGTTATTCCCAAAATGAAAAATACAGAAGATTAAGGAAAACATAAACATATTATATATCATAAATAAATACAGTGTCATCTTAATGGACACCTTTTAAGGTGTTAAAAGAATGTTGAACAATCATCGTTTCGGGAGGCAGAAATTCTCCATTCACGGAAACAGTATGTTCTTTAACCATTAGATGTAGGTGTGTGTAATTGTAGCTCGAATAATTATTATAAAAACATCCTAGTATATTGAGTATACTTTATTTGTTACAAAATAAAATAATAAAAGATTTTAGGGGGTTGTAGAAGCAAAATAAAACAAAAGGACTCAAAAGAAGACATTACCTTAAAATTGGGTAACTCCCTTTGGTTTGAGCTCAAAGGCTTCCTTGGGAAGACTTATACCCAAAGTGAGGCTTCAAGGAGTAATATAGGGAAGTGGAGAGACAAAATAGGCAGAGTTTGGCCGAGCCAAAGGCTTTGGGAGTGTGGGTAAGGAGGTAGAGGTGGGGGCCTTTTATAAGAGGAGAGGAGGGGCACTCTTGGAAAGTAAAGAAAAGTCACTTTATTTTAAAATGGTATTCGGATTTAAGAGGTTCCACATTGATATAATTCGAGGATAAGGTGATAAGGGTTCTAAATCCACTCATCCAATAGGTTTTGGACATGTGTAGGTCTTATATATTACATTATCTTTCCATTTTATTTAAATTGTTAAATAATGAGGTCATCGCTGCATCATCATGATGTCATAAATAATTTAATTTATTTAATGTCTAAAAATTATAAAACAATTACTATTATGTAGTAAATCTTTTTAGATTTCCAATGACTATTTATAGTCAAAAATATGACTTGTATAACCCCATGTAAAAATTGTTTTAGTAAAACATTTCATGTTTGTGTCATTTTTTACTTTAACATTAAATAAAAGGTATTTATGTCATTTTCCAACCAAAGTGGCTCCATGGGGTCCCCAAGTTGACCCATGGATTGTCTTGGTCGGCCATGACACATCAAATGAGGTTAGGACATGTTTCTAGGTCATTTCATTTTATTAAAACATTATTCTTACCTTAAACTACACTAATTACCTCTAATCGCAATTAAGAACTTAAGAGTTACTATTCACCAAAAAATTATTTTAATCTCATTGAACCACATTTTACTTCTTAATGACAACCATGTATGTCGGATTTTTGAAATTCAAAACACAGAAGTGGTAAAATTTTCATTTAAACGAAAAATCAGTTTTTATAAGTACCACTTAGTGGTTTCACTATTCATCAAAAATTGAAGTTTTTCAGAAAAATACCAAAAATTCACCCTAAGATATATTTGATATTCCGAATTCAAAAATGAATTATATTTTAAAAAATTCAAAACATATAAGTCACGTTAATTAATTTAATAATTAATTCCCGCTGTCATGACAAATAGCGTGTTTTTATGAAACAATAAGTATCAAAAGATTGACACTAGTTTAAGTCCGATTTCAAAGTGAAATTAATTCCAACAACCACTATTGGATTTAATGGTAAAAATATTTTCTAATTTCACTTTAAAACCAATTCAAATGATAATCTAATCATATAAATAAATTAGATTAAAAGGAGTTTTTGAATTAAAATACAACATTTTACACTATTCATTAAAAAATGAACTTTATCGGAAAGATACCAAAAATTTACACAAAGTAAATTTTGATGTCCCGATTATAAAGAAGAGTTATATTTGGTCCAATATAATGTATAAGAGTGATCAAAACTATATTTAATGACGGTTCGCCATCAAAAGGTGATAAGTGAACCTTTAGTGAAAATTAGGGTATAAATGCCTAAAATTGAATTCTTTCCGTATTTTAAGCCTTCATCTTTTATTGGATAAATGTAAAAACATTTAAAAAACATATATAATCATATTTTAGTTATTTATATCCATTCCCGCCAATACAACGGCTACATGTTAACTACCATTTAAAATAATATTATTATATTACTAGTGTGCAACGTAAGTTTTCAAAGGAACTCATCGTTGCGTATCAGGTATGCTATCGAACATAGCAACCCCTTTAAAGTAAAATTAATATTTAATTCGTAAATATTAATAAATATGAAAATTATTTATTCTTTATTTACCTGGGATGTTACATGTACTTTTGAGTACAACTTACCATCCCCAAACAGATGGTCAGTCCGAGCGTACGATTCAGGTGCTTGAGGACATGCTCCGAGCATGCATTCTGGATTTTGGAGGTTCTTGGGAGAAGCATATACCACTTGTGGAGTTTACCTACAACAATAGTTTTTAAGCAACTATTCAGATGGCACCTTATGAGGCTTTGTACGGTAGGTCATGTCGATCACCTTTATGTTGGCTGGAGGCAAAAGAGGTAGCTTTGCTGGGACCTCATCTTGTTTAGGAGACCACAGAGCAGATATAGTTGATTCAAAAGAGTATGGATACTGCACAGTCTCGAAAGAAGTCTTATGATGATCATCAGAGACGACCTCTGGAGTTCAAGGTCGGGGATCAGGTTTTCCTGCGTATCACACCGAGGTTGGGACATAAGAGGATTAGGAGATAGGGTAAGATTTCACCGAGGTACGTCAGGCTGTTTGAGGTGTTGGAGAGAGTTGGGTCAGTTGCCTATCGGTTGCAGTTAACTCAGAGGTACCGAGCTATGCACGACTTCTTCCACGTTTCTCAGCTTTAACGTTACTGTTTAGACTCGTCTCATGTCTTTCAACCCAAGGAGGTTGAGCTCGAAGTGGATGCGTCGTTTTAGGAGAATCCTATCCGGATTGTGGATCTTCGTACAAAGTTTCTTCGTGGATGGTATGTTCCCTTGGTATGAGTGCTATGGCAGCACGAGCAGGTACAGGACGAGACTTGGGAGAGGGAGGCCGATGTACAAGCACAGTGGCCGGAACTGTTCGGGGTTTCTTCTTCTAAGTCGCGCTATGGAAATTCGGGGATGAATTTCTTTAAGGGGGAAAGTTTTTAATAACTCAGACCTTATTTTCAGGTATGTTTTTCCTTTTTGGCTCATTTTTGAGGAAAAAGGAAATTCTGCAAATTTTCTAAGTACACGTCATGTACTTTGTGAGTACACGTCGTGTATTGCCTTGGTGCAGGAGGTCGTGTGTTGGTTGTGTAGTAGCCACACACGCGGCCATGTGGGAGTGACTTGGAGGCTACTTAAAGCAGAGTATAGAAAAGGTGATTACACACCATGTACTTCAAAAGTACACATCGTGTACTTTTTTTTTATTAAATACATCGGGGTCGCGTCTAACGGACAGAACCGACTTCTTCTAGGTCTGGTTCATCCGAGGGTGAGGGTACGACCACAGATCTTCAAATAACCCCTGAGCCTCCATCTGTCCTCTGAATCAAACACCGTCAGTTGCGTTGTAATCGCATTGGTGAGTTCTCTCTTCTCCTAGAGCATCATCTTCTGTTTTCTCCTCTTTCGTGAGTTATAGTGGGTTGAACTTTTTATATTTTTTCCTAGATTTATGGTGTTATAAGGTGATTCAAGCCTCTAGGTTCAATTATATTGATCGCCCAATGCTGAGGTAGGTGTTTTGTGCCTTTCTGTTGAAAGTCTTTGAGTTTTATGTGCAAATTTTTCCAATACCCATGAACGGGGTATTGCGCATTTACCGTTTTAGCCCTATTATATCTATGCTATACTGGTATGCCTGAGTAGATGATAATTGATTTTGAATAGGGTGATTTGTTGTGCTTTGGATGTATTTCCCATGCATTTTTTGTTGTTTTGACCTTTGGGTCTTGTTTGCCTGTTAGGCTACTGTTTACTTTCCCATGCCTAGTATTGTAGGATGGTGTGATTGTTGTTTTGTTATGTTGTTGTGTTGTAGAATGCTATCCAAGTAGTTCATGAGGTTTACCTTGGTCGTTACGCGCTGCTACACTTTCTTGACTTACACAGGTCCGTGAGAACCTGGTGTATAGACCATAGGGAGAATTGACGTTGAGGGCTTCTCTAGAGTGTCTTTATAATTATACGATGCGAGACCACATGGGTAATTGACGTTGAGTGCTTCCCCGGATTGTATATAGTTCCTCGACGTGGTCCATAGGGGGAATTGATGTTGAGTGCTTCTCTAGAGCGCCTTTAGTACCGATATGAGACTATATGGGGAATTGATGGTGAGTGCTTCCTCAGAAGGTTTATACTTTAGCTGAACTAGAGGGGTGATACTGTGTGTGCTTCCTAGAGGGTTTCTTGTACTTGTTTGGTTGAACCAGAGGGGTTAGGCTGTGAGTACTGCATATAGGGTTACCTATTGTTTTTAGCTAGTTTCTTAGCTGCTGCTTGATATTGAAACTGTGGATTGTATTTTTCTGCTGAGTACTTCATGTTTACTGCTTTCTGTACTTTTACCCTGTTATATACTCACTGACTATTAGGAACAGATCTTCAGGTGGTTGCCTACTGGTATTTAGTCTCACACCCTGTTTGAGTCATGCTTTTGGGCCCAAACATGTAATGCCCCGACCCCAGTTACCCAGAGTCGGTGCTTTATGTAAAGACCCTTAAAATTCAATGGAATTTTTTTCTTAATTTTCTTTGGAATTTTACAAGAACACAGTTTCTGATGGCACCTGATTCCGAGGCCCGGTGTGCCCGGAATCATTTTCCGAAGTTTGGCTCGGGTACGTTCAGTGAACGAACGAGCGGGTTTTCCTAACTTTTGAACCGGTGCTCGGAATCGAATTCTAAGGGCACCAATGGAATCGCAGCACCGGTATTTTCTTAGAAACTCCTTTTCCAGAGTTGCGTTTGCTCGGGTGTGGTTTTTAGTTTTGGGAGTTAAGTTAAGAAATAAAATAAAGTGGTGTGACAACTTTATTTTATTTCACTTAAAGCCACTTAAAGCCACTTAAGCTAAGTTAAGCGGATAGCGTGGAACCCAAAAATATCCTACCCACTTGGTAGGATATTTGTTAGGTGGGGCCCGCACGAGCCCCACCGTTTCTTTTCCTCTAAGTAATGCACCCGCGAAAACCCTTTTTAATGAAAGTCAACCGGTGCGTTTTCTTAAATTCTTAATGCCCCTATTAATTGGGCAGTTAAGTCGTTACCATTAATTCACCAAATTAATGGTTCGTTTCTTAACTTTTTTTTTCGTTTGTTGGCATTAGAATAAAATAAGACCAACACATGTGGGTGGCTTGTTGAGAGGATTGACAGAAACTCTAATTTCTTCATCCTCCTTCGCGAAGAACGCGAAGAATGCGAAGAACGCTGAACCCTCGGAGATCGACGATGCGACGCCGTGTACCGCGACGCCGACGAATCTCCTTCGGCGACGATTCTTCAACGACAATCCTTCCCCGCGACAATCTTCGATCAACACCCGATTGAGGTAGGGGATTTTGGATCTTTTAAATTCCTTTGTGGATTTTATCCTCAACTTGGGTTTAAACGTGCAATTAAATCTGTGTGTTTTCTTTAACCCTCGGAGATCGTCGACGCGACGCTGAGTACTGAGACGATGCGACGCCCCTTCCACGACGCAACGATCCTCTTCTTCTGCGACGGTCAATTCCGCGAAGAACTCACGTTCGATGACAACGACGAGGTAGGGGTTTGATTATTTTAAATCCTTGTGATTTATACCCGCGGCGTTTGATTAAAATTTTATCGTGAGATATTTTAAAACCGCTAACGCGGTGGGTGCGGACCAATGAACAAGTCTGAACCCACCGCCCCTTTCGTTCTTGGTGTGTGAAACGGCGGACGTCGACAAAACAAGCCGCACGGACGATGTGAGGTCCTCACAGTGAAGGATGGACCTCGGGAGGGCCTTTGGCGAAGACGGCGTGAATTTCCAACCACCGGAACTCATCCGGTGGTCCATGGAGCAACCCGCCGGCATGGCGGCGCCGGCGGCGGGAGGCGGCGGCGCCCGGTGCGCCGCCGGGAAGAACCGCCGCGGCTTCAGCCACGGCGGCAGGCCGGCCGACCCGCGACCGCGCGGGACCGGCGAAGGTGGGACGCGGCACCCCGGCCGTGTCCGTTGCCGAGAGGCGGCCCCAACGCGGGGTCGCGGACCATTCAAGGGGGCGGCGCCCCCCTTGCGCACCGCTCGGCCGTTACGGCCGAGCCACCTGGCGACCGGGTCGCGCCGTGCCATCCGGGTCAGACCCAGACCCGAGTTGGGTCGACCCGGTTCGGGCCAACCCAGGGGGGGTTAGGCCGGGTCGGTCCGGGCCCAGACCCCCCGTTTCCAGATCCTTTTCAGTCTTTTGCTCATAACTTGAGCTAAGGGCCTTCGATCGATGCACCGTCAGTTGTGATGTGATCCTTGGATCGAGACGGTCGTTTCGGTATATTACACTCAAGGTTTCAGAATACTTTGAGTTTGGCCGGGTTGGTTCGTACACGAAACCAACCGGGCCCTCGGAGCGGAAACGTCCATAACTTGAGCTCCGGACGTCCGATTGACGTGTCGTCGACTTTGATGGATCCCTCTTAGTGAGATGGATCTTTTGGATTACTCCGCCTGAGGTTTGGACACCGGTGGAGTACGGTCGGGTTGGTTTTGACTTAAAAACAACCGGGCCCCTAGGACGAAAAAGCCAATAACTCTCAGACCGGGCGTCCGATTGACGCGCCGTCTGCGACGTTGAGTTCTTATTGACGATATGGAACTTTTGGATACATAAACTCTGGACTATGTGTCAGTTGATGTATCAGCCTCTCGGCTCGTGGAGCGGACCCTCCCGAATGAGCTTGTTGTGTGCGGGAACCCTAGAGCTGGCTGCGACTGCGACGACGACGACGACTGTACAGAGATCCTCAGTGGATTCGACGGCGACGACTTCAGCACTCAGTGATCCTATGTGGATCAGTTCTACCGATCATGTGTGGGTCTGATCCTATGTGGGTCAGCGCTCATCGGTCCTGTGTGGGCCAGCGCCTACAGATCCTTTGTGGGTCTGATCCTGTGTGGGTCTTTGCGGGGGTTAGTTACCTATCGATCCTTTGTGGGTCAGATCCTTTGTGGGTCATTGCGGGAGTTAGTTACCTATCGATCCTTTGTGGATCAGATCCTTTGTGGGTCATTGCGGGGTTTAGTACCTATTGATCCTTTGTGGGTCCGACGGCTTAGACGAATCAGTGGCAATATCTGATCATCTCTATCGTCATACAAAGAAGTATCCTGTGTGACCTGAATCCTGTTTTTCTTTCCTTTGTGGATTGTGTTGTGCTATCCTATGTGGATTTACGTTTTTCTTTCCTATGTGGATTGGGTTGTACTTGGGCTCGGATGTTGGAGTCGAACGAGAATTGATGACTTGGGTATATGTATGGGCATATACCTAAGAAGTGTCGGATGTTACTTTGTGATTGTATCTTTCCTTTGTGGTTTATCCTTTGTGGATTCTGGGAGACCTTAGGGGGTCTCGGGGTCCCTACTGAGTAGCTTATACTCACCCCTGCACGGGCTATGCCCGCACTACGTTGTGTTGGTTGCAGACGACGGACAGCGCTGATCGTGGTTGAGGCTTGCGGAGCAGGACGGTACCTGGAGGTGGACCACTGGGCAGGACATTCTCGGAGCGGACGACTGGACCCGAGAAGTTGTGGAGGCTATCTATACTCACCCTTCAGGTGGGATTTCCAGTGGAAAGCTCGGCGTTGCGGATTTACTTTTTAGTTGCTTTTTTCCCTTCCAGTTATACTTTACTTTCAGTTTGGGTTTGTATACTGGCCCACTTACTTTTCCGCACTTACTGTTGTACTCAATTTTTACTTAGTGTTTACTTCTACTGCTTGTTTGCTTTGTGGTGTTTGTTTACTTTACAAAGGCAATGCATTCCCTTTTTACCGGGATTTACGCCTTGGTGCTAGTCGCCAGCCTCTGGCCTATGGAAGGCGGGCTTGGGGTAGTCACGGCACGGTCCCCGAGGATGGGTCATGACACTTTATTACATAACATTGGCATGATCATAAGAAAGAACAAATCTCGAAAGACCGATTATTTTAGTATCCTTGGAATAACTAGATACATTCATAAATTTTACATTACATTATAAAGTTAAAACTACAACAACAACATCTTGTCTTCATATCCCGTTATACTATTCCTGCAGGTCATTCATAAATTACTTCTTCACATCCTAGGAAAATAAAACATTGAAATGGGTGAGCTCAGATTCTCAGTAAGGATAACAATATAGCGGAAACTTTCATAAATAAGCATAAACATTTAAGGCAATGTATAACTAAAACAAAAGCCTTTTAAACTTGAACTTAAACATAAGATGGAAAAGATAAAATGAAATGATTTCATTTACTTATTCACATGGATATTCTACTAGTCTAATAATCACATGCAATATCAATAACCACTTTCATAGTGATGGAATGCATAATGCCAGACTATCGTAACCACATAGCCAAGGCCTCGTGCCAAGACTATAAATAAGATTTTGTCAAGGCCTTGTGCCAAGACACTAGTTTGTCTCATGAGACCTACCGATGCATTGAGGATCTATAGCGGGCTCCACCCTTCACTTATTAAGTCCAATGCATTCCTCATATGAACAGGTTTAAACATAACATAAACATTCGTATTAAAACTAGCATACGAAATGTCAATACTTTCACCATAAACCATGAATGGTATAAAAATAACACATCCATAGTCAAACATATCACAAAACCTTCAATAATATATGGAAGTTTTGTATCATAATAAATAAACTTCAAATAATCTTAAAATCCATCAAAGGATGTTGACATAGATGAAATCAAAACTATTTGAGAGAAATATCTCTTTTTTTGAAATCAGTTAAAAGTCAAATAATTATAAAATAAAACATTTACTTTGAAAATATTCTTATAATATTTTAATGGAAGCTTCGAAGATTTTATAATGGTGGAAAATAGCCACACCCGCCGTATAAGTTAAAAAAGACATTCTTACCTTAATTCTGTCGAAAAGGTTAAAAAGGACCTTGTTTGGAAAACGATAGAAAGATTCCTTTATAAACTTCTTATAAAAAGTCAACAATGGTATAAATGACTTTATACCATAGTCTTTAAAATAGTAATAATTATTTGAAATACATTTTTAAGAAACATGGATGTGGATGATAAAGAGGTCCTAGTAGATAATCACGTATAAACAACCTCGGATAATGAAGAGATTGTGAAATAACCCTTACCTTGTACTTTTCCTTAGTCGATGGTATGTTAACCTCCTGTATAATAGTTAAAACATTGTTATTAAGTTATACAAGAACCATATGAATAATTATTATATCATATATGATCTTCTATTAATGCTTTGTTAATAATATTTTAGTATTATCGTCGTCTCGGGTGTTAACTTAATCATTTTCTTTTATATGTTTTGTTACATAAGGCATGTTTTTTATGGATAGGTTGTATTTTATTAATATCCAGAATGATATCAATTCCTTAAACATTATTTTTAATCATAAAATGAGAATTATACTTGAATGGATACGATGGGGAATGAATCTCATCGCGTTCGTGGAGACGGTAGTCCATACGTACGCACGAGCGACAATATAATTATTTTGATATTAATATAATATATAATTGGATGGTATATAATATAAAAAGAATCCTTATCATGTTATATTTATTATTTACATGAATTATACATCATTAATATACCCATCAAAATAATAATATATTGAATAACAATTACATCACGACGTGGAGACGGTAGGTCGTACGTACACACGTATGGTGACATGTCATTCAAGGGATGGATAGAATAATGAATTTGGTTGTTACATATTTATAATAATATCACAGTATATATAATATACTGGATTTATTATTTTATAATGGAAATAACAAGGAAAGAAGAAGTTGAAGAAGAAATGAACTTGAAAAAGGGTGGTGAAAACATTACCTCTTCTTCGGGTTATTCCTTTTGATTTGATCAAAAGGGCTCCTTAGGTTGGATTTATGATCAAACTAAGGCCTCTAGGTTTAAGTGAGGGAATTTTAGAGAGTATTTGGGTAGGGTTTTCCCGAACCAAAAGGCTTTGAATGTGTGAATTAGTGAGAAGGGGGAGTGACCTTTTATAAGAGGGGTGAGGGGCACCTTTGGAAAAGCTATAAATATTATTTTATAATAAATTCATATTCGGTTTCTAATGGCTCAAAAGTGGATTATTAAAAGTCTAAGGTGGGTATGGGTCTAAATACTTTCAACCAATAGAATTTAGACAGGTTTGGGTTATTATATTAACCTTATCTTTTAGTTTTAACTCTTAGTTTAATTAGTTTGATATTTACCATGTCACTTTGTATTTTTATATTATATAGTTAATAAACTTACTATATACATCCAAGAGACCCCCAAGTGGTCCATTAATTATACACATATCATTATATAAGTCTCTTTGTTGAACATTATATTTTTAGGAATTGAATATCAATTAATAATATAATATTTTTTTTAAAAACTCTTTTATGTCAATTTTGACACTATTTGGTATTTGATTTTTGTGACAATCATAACAGCATTATTACTTCAAAAAAATATAATTAAATCAATAATAACATGTCATATTAACCTATAAAATTATTTTAATTCATAAAAAGTCTCAAATTACATTTATTTGGATATTTATAATATCAATTATTTTAATATTTCATTAATTAGGTAATTACTGCATCACCATTGTGTCATAAATAAATTAAATTATTTAATGTCTAAAAATTATAAATAAAATACCATTATGTAGGAAATATTTTTATCTTTCTAATTAATATTTACAATCGAATTTATATTATGTATAACCCTATATTAAAAAATTTTTATTAATTAAACTTTGATTTTAACTCTTTTAACTCTACTTTGAATTAAATAATAATAAATGTCCTAATCTAATCCAAGTGGACCTAAATGATAATATTTTATTCCTAAGGTTGTTTTTGGTCTAGATACACTTGTCCAATAGAATTTAGACATGTGTTAGGGTAATATTAATATCATTTTTACCCTTAATTATCCTATTTACTTTTAACCGTGGTAAATAAAAGTAAAAAGTTACTATTCGCCAAAAATTATTTTTATCTTCTTGAACCACATTTTACTCCTTGATATTAACTATGTCTCTAGGATTTTCGAAATTCCACTCACAGAAGCGGTAAAATTAAGTTTTGTGTGAATTTGCAAATTCTCCTAGGTGGTGGGTAAAAGACGGTGAAAAGTTCAATAAAATTTTTATATATCTAAAATTATTCTAAACTAACTCTAATGAATTACATTGAACTTATATATGTATTATGTATCTATTTTGACCTTAATTAAATTTAAATAAAATAAATAATTATTTAAATAAAAAGTCAGTTTTAACCAATAACTCGGTGTTTTTCACTATTCATCAAAAATTGAAAGTTTTCAGAAAAATACCAAAAATTCACCCTAGACTAATTTCGATATTCCGAATCCAAAAATGAAGTCCATTTTGAAAGGTAAAATTTATAAAATTTCAAAAATTTGGTATTACTATTCATAAAGGCTAGTTTGATTGGTTGTGGTGTGTGTTAGAACTCAAGGTTGCGTACAACACACGCTACTATATTATACAAAGAGAAGTGTACCGTGGAAGCTTGGGGTGTTACATTCTCCCCTTATTCAAATAATTTTGTCCTCGAAATTTCTAAAAAATTACTGTATAAAAAGACTCGGGTGATTCTTCATCATAAGTTCCTCGGGTTCCCACGTTGCCTCTTCCATCTTATGGTTTCTCCATAGAACGTTTACCAGACGAGTTGTCCAGTTTCTCAGCACTTGTTCTCTAGTATCAAGAATCCTGATGGGCTCTTCACAATAAGACAGATCGGGTTCCAGTTCTAATTCCTCATAAGTGAGTACATGCGTTGGGTCAGGCATGTATTTCCTTAATAGTGATACGTGGAACACATCGTGAACTTTGGAGAGACTTGGCGGCATTGCCAAACGGTAAGCTACAGCCCCAATTTGTTTTAGAATTTCGAAAGCTCCGATGTACCTGGGACTCAATTTACCTTTCTTACTGAAACATATAACTCCCTTCCATGGAGATACCTTCAAGAAAACATGATCTCCTACCTGAAATTCCAAATCCTTCCTTCGGTTATCAGCATAGCTCTTCTGCCTACTTTGAGCTGCTTTGATGTGGTTTTGGATTACCTTCACCTTTTCCATCATTTCTTCCACCAGTTCTGGACCTATGAGTTTTCTTTCACCAACGTCATCCCAACAGGTTGGTGTGTGACATCTCTTTCTGTATAACGCTTCATATGGTGCCATTTGAATACTTGAATGAAAGTTATTGTTATAGGAAAATTATACCAGAGGTAAATATTGATCCCAAAAACCCTGAAAGTCAAGTGAGCAAGATCTCAACATGTCTTCTAAGGTTTGAATAGTCCATTCCGATTGTCCATCTGTTTGAGGGTGGTAAGCAGTGCTCAAATGAAGTTCAGTATCCAAGGCCTTCGGAAGACTCTTCCAGAATCTCGAATTAAAACAGGGATCTTGATCCGAAACAATCTATAGGGGTACTCCATGAAGTCTCACAACTTCATTAATATATAGTATTGCTAGACGTTCAAGTGGTAAATCTTCCCTTATAACAAGAAAATGTGCTAACTTGGTAAGACGATCAACAATGACCCATATCGCATCGTTCCTTCTAGGAGTCTTTGGTAGTCCTATGACAAAGTCCATCGTGATATTATCCCATTTCCACTCAGGTATGGGAATAGGTTGAAATAATCCATCAGGTTGTTGCCTTCCAGCTTTCACTTGTTGACAAACCATACATCTTGACACAAAATAAGCAATCTCCCTCTTCATGTTGTCCCACCAAAAATGTTCCTTTAAATCTTTATACATTTTGGTTCTCCCAGGGTGTATAGAGAAATTGGAACTATGAGCATCATCCAACAATTCCCTTTTTATATCAGGTATGTTGGGAACACAAAGTCTCTTCCCAAATTTTAAAGTTACTTCTTCATACACAAAGTCTCTCAATATCCCATCATTCATAGCTTTAATATTTTTCTGAAACTCTTCATTATCGGTCTGAGAACTCTTTATCCTTTCTAGTAAAGATGGTTTGGCAACCATTTGAAAAGGAATTTATGTTTCACCTTCCATGGTGATTCCCATATCCAAATTTACTAGATCCATAAAAATAGGATCCCTTTTAATTCTCATCATGTTCAAAACTCCATGATCTTTTCTGCTCAAAGCATCTGCCACCTTATTTGCCTTCCCTGAGTGGTAGTGTATCATGAAATCATAATCTTTGAGTAGTTCAAGTCATCACCTTTGCCTCATGTTGAGTTCTTTTTGTCAGAAAATATACTTCAAACTCTTGTGATCAGTATAAATCTCACATTTTTCACCATAGAGGTAGTGTCTCCATATCTTCAAAGCAAAGATCATAGCTGCTAACTCGAGATCATGAGTAGGATAGTTTTGTTCATGAATTTTCAACTGTCGTGATGCATAGGCAATAACCCTATCATTATGCATAAGGACACAACCAAGTCCTTTATTTGATGCATCACTATAAATAACAAACCCATAATTCCCTGATAGTAGAGTCAATATAGGAGCATTGACTAATCTTCTCTTCAGTTATTCGAAACATTATTCATACTCTTTTGTCCAAACAAATTTAACCCCTTTACATGTGAGCTTTGTTAATGGGTTAGCCAACTGGGAAAAATTCTGGACGAAACGTCGATAATAACCTGCTAAACCAACAAAACTACGTACCTCAATTATACTCCTCGGTGCTGGCCATTCTTGGATTTCCTTGGTCTTAGAATGATCAACAGAGATTCCATCTTTGGAGACAATATGGCCAAGAAAGGAAATCTCCTGAAGCCAGAATTCACACTTGCTAAACTTCCCATATAATTCATGTCTTCTCAGAGTCTTCAGGATAATGCACAAGTGATTTTCATGATCTTCATAGATTTCGGAGTATACCAATATATCATCAATAAATACCACCAAAAATTCATCTAGATATTCCTTGAAAACTCTATTCATTAGATCCATGAATACAGAGGACGCATTAGTCAGCCCAAAAGGCGTTACTGTAAACTCGTAATGCCCGTACCTGGTTCGAAATGCTGTCTTTGGAATGTCTTCCTTCTTTACACACAACTGATGGTATCCAGACCGAAGTTCAATCTTTGAAAAGTATTGAGCTCCATGCAGTTGGTCAAATAAATCATCAATGTGAGGTAAGGGATACTTGTTCTTTATTGTTATAGCATTGATCTCCCTATAGTCGATACATAACTTCATAGATCCATCTTTCTTTTTAACAAAAAGAACAGGGGCTCCCCATGGATAAACACTAGCGCAAATAAATCCCTTATTACTCAATTCCTCTAGTTGTTTCTTTATTTCAACTAATTCCACAGTGGTCATTCTATAAGGGGTCTTCGATATAGGCTTTGATCTAGGAATTAAATCAATGGAAAACTCAACTTCTCGTTCTGGAGGATGTCCAGGTAAATCTTCCGGAAACACATCTACATATTCTTTCATAATAGGTACATCCTCTATTTGAACATTACTTTCCTCACCCACAGTCATTTCATTCTATTCCTCCCTAATAATTGAATTTAATTGAGCTACTGGGGGTGGATCTAGATAAGAATTAGGTGGTGACGATTCTACTCTAAAGATAAGGTGTTCCTTATCATCATCATAAAAAATAGTAACCTCCTTCTTCTTACAATAAATTTTTGCATCGTGGTCCGAAAGCCAATCTATACTGAGGATTATATCAAACTCAACCATAGGTATGATGATGAGATCAGTGGATAAAGAACATTTATGTGCTCTAATGGGGATTGATTCACAAAAATTTGTTGCAATGATACTTCCCTTAGGAGTTTTAACTGACAGCTCCTTTGTTAAATCAAATTGAAAATATCTAATTTTCTTAGCAAACTGGGAAGATATGAAACAATGCGATGATCTAGAATCAAATAATGCATTTTCTAAACTTGAGGAAACCATTAAATTACCTACCACCACATATTTCGGAGCTTCTACCTCAGCAGTAGTGATAGCATAAGCTTGGCCTTGATCCCTTGGCCTTTTATGAGGTAAGTTCCCCTAACGCTTAGGGCATTCATTGGCATAATGTCCCATATCTCTACAGTTGTAGCAATGAACATCAGTAGATTATTTATTCCCCTTTCAATCATAAGCTTGGTGGCTTTTTTCACTACACTTGTAACAGACTCTCATTCCTTTCAAGAAAGTACCAGGGTGTTTCTTCCCACATTTATTGCAGGATGGATATTCAAATTTTCCCTTCTTCCCCTTATTTACATTCCCATATTGATCGGCAGATCTCTTCTTCTCTTTGCTTTAAAGTCATAAGACTTAGAGAATTTCTTTTTTGTCTTGATAGCACATGAGACAATATCTTCGTACGACGAGAAGGATTGTGACACTAATGATCAATGAAGAAATGGTTTTAACCCATCAAAGAAACGATAAATCTTACTTCTTGGGTTACGTATATAATCTCCAGCATACCTTGCTAACCTTGTAAAGTTAGCCTCATACTTTGTGATATTCTCATCCTCCTTTTGTCTCAGACTCAGAAATTGTCTTTCCATATCTGCTTGATGGTCACGAGGAAAGTATTTTTCTAAAAACAGATCTTTGAACTCCCTCCATTCCATATTTTATACTTCATCTTCTTCCTTCGTGTTTTGAATCAATGACCACCATTGATCAGCATCTCCAGTGAGGCGATAAACTGCCATGATAACTTTTTCCCTTTCACTAATCCCCAAATCCTGAAATATTTTCTCTAGGGAACTTATCCATTGCTCAACTACCAATGGATTTGTACTCCCATTGAATGTTGGTGGTTGTTGCCTCATGAAGCGATCTAAAATTGATCCTCCACGCTGTGGATCGGGGTGCTCCATACAGGTAAGGTTATTATTCATAACCTGAGTGAGTTGTCCCAGTATGGTGATAATCTGATTAGCACCAGTTGTATCACTAGCTCCACTATAATTATCTTGAGCAGGCGAGAAATCCCTACATGGAGTGTGTGCATTGATACGGTTTCCATTTCTTCCACTAGGTGCAATTTCTAAATAATGGCATAAAGTAGATCAGTTTATGAATCAAAATACATAATTCCATACTTATAAAACACTTAACATAAATTGAACTATTTATGGATATAATCCATAATCATAAAAATGTTTTCTTTGAGGAAGTATATACTCATAAATCCTTCATAATGGTTTGTAAATAAAATGAGAGTTATCCTAAGCATATCCCCCGGGAGTGTCGTAACCAAGAGTACAGCAAGGCCCGTTGTCATGCACTAGTTCCCGTTCGAGTCTAGCTCAAAGTGGTGTTTTCGGGTTTTACCCCTAGGTACATCTGTGCCAGAGTCGCCTCTACCTGCTCGTATCCAGACAGGGATGTATTTCTCGGAAAACTCACAAAATATCTACAATACCAAAATTTTAGGAAGTTCTTCTATACTAATCCTCAAAGTCCATCTTAGGTCTATGTGATCTAATCATAGTTTATCTAAATCTAGCTTACAAGGTTTGTACTAAACTTCCTCTGATACCAACTGTAATGCCCCGACCCCAGTTACCCAG
The DNA here is from genome assembly GCA_963277665.1 of Viscum album. Taxonomy (NCBI): domain Eukaryota; kingdom Viridiplantae; phylum Streptophyta; class Magnoliopsida; order Santalales; family Viscaceae; genus Viscum; species Viscum album. The sequence continues at coordinate 326,820,259 of OY728132.1, forward strand.
AGTCGATGCTTTATTACATAACATTGGCATGATCACAAGAAAGATCAAATCTCGAAAGACCGATTAGTTTAGTAGCCTTGGAATAACTAGATACATTAATAAATTTTACATTACATCATAAAGTGAAAACTACAAAAAAAACATCTTGTCTTCATATCCCCTCATACTATTCCTACAGGTCATTCATAAATTACTTCTTCACATCCTGGGAAAATAAAACATTGAAAGGGGTGAGCTCAGATGCTCAGTAAGGATAACAATATAGCGAAAACTTTCATAAATAAGCATAAACATTTAAGGCAATGTATAACTAAAACAAAAGCCTTTTAAACTTGAACTTCAACATAAGATGGAAAATATAAAATGAAATAATGCCATTTACTTATTCACATGGATATTATACTAGTCGAATAATCACATGCAATATCAATAACCACTTTCATAATGATGGAATGCATAATGTCAGACTATCATAACCACATAGCCAAGGCCTCGTGCCAAGACTACAAATAAGATTTTGTCAAGGCCTTGTTCCAAGACACTAGTTTGTCTCATGAGACCTACCGATGCATCGAGGAGCTATAGCGGGCTCCACTCGTCACTTATTAAGTCCAATGCATTCCTCATATGAATAGGTTTAAACATAACATAAACATTCGTATTAAAACTAGCATACGAAATGTCAATACTTTCACCATAAACCATGAATGGTATAAAAATAACACATCCACATTCAAACATATCACAAAACCTTCAATAATATATGGAAGTTTTGTATCATAATAAATAAACTTCAAATAAGCTTAAAATCCATCAAAGGATGTTGACATAGATGAAATCAAAACTATTTGAGAGAAATATCTCTTTTTTTGAAATCATTTAAAAGTCACATAATTATAAAATAAAACATTTACTTTGAAAATATTCTTATAATCTTGTAAGGTAAGCTTCGACAATTTTATAACGGTGGAAAATAGTTGCACCCACCGTATAAGTTAAAAAAGACATTCTTACCTTAATTCTGTCGAAAAGGTTACAAAGGACCTTGTTTGGAAAACGACAAAAAGATTCCTTTATAAACTTCTTATAAAAAGTAAACAAGGGTATAAATGACTTTATACCATAGTCTTTAAAATAGTAAGAATTATTTGAAATACATTTTTAAGAAACATGGATGTGGATGATAAAGAGGTCCAAGTAGATAATCATGTATAAACAACCTCGGATAATGAAGAGATTGTGAAATAACCCTTACCATGTACTTTTCCTTAGTCTATGGTATATTAACCTCCTATATAATAGATAAAACATTGTTATTAAGTTATACAAGAACCATATACATAATTATGATATCATATATGATCTTATATTAATGATTTGTTAATAATATTTTAGTATTATCATCGTTTCGGGTGTTAACACTACTGGAAATCATGGTTTTCCCAACAGTTGTATACCAACAGTTCTTTTGAACCATTGGTATAGGTGATCTTTACCAACGGTTTGCATTAACCGTTGGTATTGATCTACAAAAATTTATTTTTCCCAACAGTTTGATGAAACCGTTGGGAAAGATTGGAAGAAAATTAGTTTTCCCAGCGGTTTCACCAAACCGTTGGGAAAGATGGGGAAAATCAGTTTTCCCAAAGGTTTAATGAAACTGTTGGGAAAACTCTATCTTTTCCAATGGTTTTTGAAAACCATTGGGAAAGATTTTCCCCAAATACAGACCAGCCAAACCCCCACCCATCCCGATTGCAGACTGATTGCAGATGGTTTCTAATCGATCTCTTGAATTCTTCTCGGCCGCGACACTCTTTCCACCCAAGATCCATCTTCAATCAAACAAAATCTTATTTCACACTTCAAATTAGTAAGTGTTACCTTAGTTTTAGCATTATTTATCTTTTTTTTGTGTTTGATGTTTTGATTTAGGCTAAATTAGGGTTGCTGTCTACGAAACCCTTGGATTTGTTTTATGTTTTTTGTTCTACACTTCAAACATGTTAAAGGGTTTGTTTAGTGGGGTGATATGGTACTTTTGGTGGAATTTATTTTAGTTGAAAATTGGATTTTGATTTGGATGAATTTATGTTTCAATTTGAGGTGGGGGAGGGTGTGCAGATGGGGTGGGGGAGGATGTTGAGGGCTATCCAAGTGGGGTGGGGGAGGGGCTGTCTAGGTAGGGTGGGGAGGGGGCTGGGTTGTCCAAATGGGGTGGGGGTAGGGCTGTTTGGGGTGGGGGAGGGGCTGTCTAGGTAGGGTGGGGGAGGGGGCTGTCTAGGTAGGGTGGGGGAGGGGCTGGGTTGTCCAAATGGGGTGGGGGTAGGGCTGTTTAGGGTGGGGGAGGGGCTGTCTAGGTAGGGTGGGGGAGGGGGCTATCTAGGTAGGGTGGGGGAGGGGGCTGGGTTGTCCAAATGGGGTGGGGGTAGGGCTATTTGGGGTGGGGGAGGGTTGTCTAGGTAGGGTGGGGGAGGGGGCTGTCTAGGTAGGGTGGGGGAGGGGGCTGGGTTGTCCAAATGGGTGGGGGTAGGGCTGTTTGGGGTGGGGGAGGGTGTCCAGGCAGGGTTGTCCAAGTGGGGTGGTGAGGGTGTGCAGGTGGGGTGGGGGAGGGGCTATCTAGGTAGGGTGGGGGATGGGTTGTCCAAGTGGGGTGATGGTAGGGCTGTCCAAGTGGGGTGATGGTAGGGATGTCCAGGTGGGGTGGGCGTGGATGGGTTTTCCAAGTGGGTTGTGGGGGGTAGGGGTGTCCAGGTATGGTGGGGGGGATGGGTTTTCCAAGTGGGGTGTGGGTAGGGCTGTCCACGTGGGGTGGGGGTGTTGGGTTGTCCAAGTGGGGTGGGGGTAGGGTTGTCCAAGTGGGGTGGGTGGGGTGGGGGTAGGGCTGTCTAAGTGGGGTGGAAACCCTAAATTCAATGTTTTAATTGGAGATTTGGTTTTTTTTTATTAGGGATTAGGTGTATGAGGCATTCCCATTCCTATTATGGGTGGTGTTAATCAAAAGTTATGATGTTGGAACCATTTATGATATTGTTGTCTCTATTTAATCTCATTTCCCCTAACTTAACATTAAATTCTATATCACATTTGGTTTCTGTTTTTTTAATTTCCAGTTAAGTTATTTGTGGTCGATGATTGTCTCATGTTAATTGTTTTCAATGGTTTGGCATGGAAATTGGGCATTTAATGTGACTTTTCCAAATAGGGGTGCCTTGAGAATACTCCAAATATTTGTTAAAAATGATCAAAGGGATTTTATTATTTAAAATGGATTTCAAAAGATATTTTCTATTAAAGTTCAATCCTATTGAATTGTTTATGACAAAATGACTTATATAAATTCTTTTTACAGAATGGATAGAAGTTGGATGTATGAAACCGATCGGATCTCAAGTGATTTTCAAAACAATTTGGAGAGCTTTATAGATTTTTCATTTCACAATGCTTCAGATAGTGGTCGCATACACTGCCCATGTTCCAATTGTGTTGGTAGACCTTGGTTGAGCCGTGAAGAAGTCAGCTACCACATAACCAAAAATGGTTTTCAAGCAAACTACTTTATGTGGTATCACAATGGGGAGAAAATGAAATCTCAAATTGGTAATGATCGAAATGAAAGGACTAGAATGGAGAATTTGTTAGATGATCGGTTTCTGTTTATTCGTCATCATGAAAAATAAAGGATTTTGACTCAAGAATACTTCGATATGAGGACAGCTGATGCATCTAGTGAAAATGATGATATTGATAAGGTGAAAAAATTGAATGATGTTGCCACAACTCCAGTATATCGACAATGCGATAAAATGAAAAAGCTGTAATTTTTAATCCGATTGTTTCATGGGAAAACTATGTATGGGATTTTTAATACAGCAATCGATTACATTCTTACCCTCTTGAAGGATTTACTTCCAGATTATGCAGATATTCCCTAAAACCACTATATGGCATGGAAGTTAGTTGAGGAACTTGTATTTTCAAGAAACAAAATTCATGCTTTCCCAAAAGATTTCAGTTTATTCTGGGAGGAAACCGCTGAACGAAATGATTGTATAAAATGTGGCACATCCCGCTGGAAGTCAAAATCTGATGAAACACTATCCCGCATTCCACAAAAAGTAATGTGGCACTTTCCATTGATCCCCAGACTCCAGAATATTTTTATGTCTGATGACATATCAATAAAAATGAGATGGCATGATACCGAGAGAAAGAAGACTAATGATGAGTTGGTTCATCCTGCAGATGGATTTTCATGGCAGAGATTTGATGCTCGACATCCTGATTTTGCAGCTGACGTGCGTAATGTGAGGCCAGGTCTTTCATGCGACGGTTTTAATCCATTTGGGCATATGCTTACTCCGCACAGCACATGGCCAGTTTTTATACACATTTATAATCTTCCCCCATGGTTGTGTATGAAAAAACCTTTCACTTTCATGAGTATACTCATATCTGGTCCTTCTGGTCCCGACATTGATATTGATGTATACATTCAACCTTTAATAAAAGAGTTGAAACTTCTTTGGGATGTGGGTGTGTGCACATACAATGCATGTTCGAAAGATATATTTCAGATGCGTGTTGCGCTTATGTGGACGATCAATGATTTTCCGGCTTATGCAATGATGTCTGGATGGAGCACGAAGGGAAAACTGTCATGTACAGTTTATATGAAGAATACACGATCCAGAAGACTGAAACATCATTGTAGTTTTAGTTTTATTGGACATAGACGATTCTTTCCAAAGGATCATCCATATAGAATGAATCGTCGAAGATTTTATAATACCATAGAGACCGATGATCCACCTCAGTGTATGTCTAGAACTGATGTGCTTAATGAATTGAAAGATTTCAGTTTTTCGTTCGGGAATGGGTCAAATGAAATCTGGAAAGAGAAAGAATGTTTCCACTAAAACCTATTACAATTGGAGGAAGAGGAGTATCTTTTTTGATTTGCCTTATTGGTCAACCAATTTGTTACATCATTGCTTAGACGTAATTCATATTGAAAAGAATATATGTGAAATATTGCTTTCGGTTCTTCTAAATGTCAAGGGGAAGACAAAAGATGATTTACGATCTCAGCGTGACTTGGTGGATTGGGGCATCAGACCAGAATTGCATCCTGTGCGTATCAGTGAAAATAAATGGCAACTTCCATGTGCTTCTTATGTGATGACACCTATGGAAAAAAACAATTTCTGGAAGTATTATAGACTATTAGAGTTCCTGATGGTTATTCAAGCAACATATCTAAATGGGTCAACAGAAGAGAGTTGAAGCTGAAATCTTTGAAGACTCATGATTATCACGTTCTACTGCATGAGTTGCTTCCAATAGCAATCCTTCATCTTTTGTCCAATAATGTAAGGGTGGTTGTTATTCAGTTGTTCCATTTGTTTAGATATCTTTGTGCTAAGAATTTGTCCAAGTCTTTCTTGTAAAAAATTTTGACAGATGCCCCATTAATTTTGTGTGAGTTGGAGAAAATATTTCCTCTATCATTTTTCACATGCATGCTACATCTGACTGTCCATATTCCCACTGAAATACTTCTTGGAGGACCTGTTTCTTTTCTTTTTATGTATCCAACTTAAATAAATATGTTCACATTAAATTCGTATGTCCGAAACAGAAATCATCCCGAAGGTTCTATCGTGAACGGTTACCTGGCTCAAGAATGTATGGATTTCTGCTCGATGTATTTTTCTGATCTTACTACAAGATTGAACAGACCAATGAGAAATGAAGAAGAATAGTATGAGAAAATTGAACCCAATTTTCCATCACTTCCTCAAACAGGAGGAATTCCTAGATCATATACATTGAAGACATTAAGCCATGAAGAGCGGGAGATGGCACATCGCACATTTTTGTTCAACTGTGATTTGTTCGATGACTATATCAGGTAACTAAATTAATTATGTATATATTAAATATATATCTGTTAAACTATTCATATTTTTTATCTACAGGTAACATAAAACAATGATAAATAGGAAGCATCGTTCTTTATCTTTGAGAAGGTGAGAGACTTTTCATAGCAAAGAGTTTTCTGCTTGGTTAAAATTGAAGGTAAAAATATTACTGTTTAAATTAATTATTTCAATATTTAATTAAGTTTAACAGTCATTTATATTGTAGGTATTGAGTTTGTCTACTGACTCTGTCTCTGAGGAAATAAGAGATTTGGATTTTGGTCCTAATACCGTGGTTCGTGACTGTAAATCAATTGTTATCAATGGGTACAAATTTATTGTCACTGAACAAGCAAATAACATGAGAACATGACATGATGGTGTTATGGTTACTGCCACAACATATTGTTATGCCAGTGCATCAGATAGTAGACTGTGATTTGAAAATGTGGGTTATTATGGAGTCGTTGAGAAAATAATAATATTGGATTATTACTCTCATGGACGAGTCACAATGATGAAATTCCATTGGTTTGATTCGATGACGATACATGTCACATTTATTGATGATTGTGGATTTAGAGTAATTAATATGACTCGCACTCTTGCTACTTAAGAACCATATGTGTTGGCATCAATGGCTAAATAAGTTTTTTATGTCAAAGACCAACTTCTACCTGAATTTGGTGTCATAGTTGAAGTAATTCCAAGACATATTTTTGATGATAGTGATGATGGAATTGACACTATCCCTATTCCCATTGGAACCAATCCATTTATTTCTTTTGATGACTCCAATAGCTCAATTGTCAGAGTTTATTGTGAACCTGAAGTTGTGGTTGAAAATATATAGAATCATTCTTCCATGTTCTCAATTATTTTGGTTTACCTCGAGTTGGGTTGTTAAGGTTGGTAATATTCAAATTGATTTAGTATTGATCACAAATATGTTTTAGCTGACTTGACCGTTATGTGAATTTTCAATGTTTATTGGTTGTTGTTTTATTTGAATTGCATTTTCTAATTTGGAATTGAACTGTATTCAAACCTAGTCAAACAATATTTCTAACTTGGTGAACATTACAACTTGTATGATTTATTAAATTCATTCAAGATATTCTAAAACAATTGATAGCTAAATTACCAATGAATCCCCCTATTTTCTCATATATTTAGTTTTTTGGTTTACACATTAGTTTCCTTTTTCTAATTAATTACATATTTGTTTTCAAAAGCAGGAAATGTATCCAATTGAAGAGAGATGAAGGAAAAAATGATGGAGAACAATCGTCAAATGGCGGAGATGGGCATTCCACCATTAGTGCCTACAATGAGTACTTTATTTCAAATATATATATATTTAAAGAATATATAATGTCATGTGATTAATTTTTTGTAAACATTTTTGTAGGATCCACCTATACGTCGACAGTTATTCGACGAGGATCCTAGTACTAGTCCTAGTACTCAGGTCGGTGGTACGAGGAGGGTTCATACCAGAGGTGGACAATCAGCTGCGCGTGCCCGGCTAGACCATGCCCCTCCCACAGACATGTCATCCTTCCCACATTCTGATCCTGGTGTGTCATTAGGGACACACATGATATTTAGGCCTCCCATGTTTTCACTACCTTATACATCTTCTTCCCCATCATTTTCACATCCCATGATGATTCCCACTCTCCAGTCAGAATCCAGTCATACTGTTGTCCCATCTTCTTTTACTTCTACTTCTGTCTCTCTGAGCTTCTATATTCCATCGTCTTCGACTCCTGTTCCACCATAGGGTGTTCCATCAGTTTCTGTGGATCCGGCGGTGCTCAGCGATCAGACTGGCGCAGGTATATTTATAAAACCCTAACAAATTTTTATAGCAATATTTATTTTCATTATAAAATGTTTTGATAAAATATTTGTTTTTCTTTCATGAAAGATACATCTACTGACAGGAGGCGGGGGCGAGGGCGTACACGCATGCGTTTAGTGTGGAACCGCCGCTCACAGGTTATGGTGGATTACAATGAAGACAACCAAATGTTTGAGAAATCAGGGCAACAATGTAGGATTTTTTTGGCGACGCTTGCCAAATACTCTGACATCATTCCCATCAGCCTATTGTCGTGGAGACATTTGCTACATGAGGTCAAGGATAGAGCTTGGGCATAGATATGGGTAAAAAATCTGTTTTATTTAATGCCATGAATTATTTTTGTATTTATATGAATTAATATTTTGATGTCAGCTTCGATATAATTTTCCCGATGGTGAGGGTGCTCGAGCGGAACATCTAAAGGATTTAGGCGATCTTTGGAGAGCCTACAAGCATGAGTTGTATATTGGCCAGCGTTCTAGAGTTGGAACTGAGTTAGAGGCGGTACCATTCATGGATGATTGTCCTATAGAGCAGTATCATCAGATGATTACTCATTGGATGAGTACCCAGTTTAAGGTATGAATTACATTTGAGGTATTTAAATAATAACTTTCATGTTTTTCATTAATATTATCCTTTGAATTATCGAATTTTATTTAGGAATCATCTGGAAAAAATAAAAAAAACATTGATGCAAAAAAATACCTCCACACACGAGGACGTACGACGATGCCGGATCATGAGAGGAAGCATGTATGACAATTTTTTATAAGTTTTCTTTACGACTTACATTTTCTTTTGTTTTCTAAATTATTTAATCGTTTACTAAAGTTTTCATATAATTTTAGTTTTCAATGTCATTGTAGAGGTAAATACAGAATATTGAAGGACGTGTGCCTCGAGCAAAACTGTTTTGCTCGAGTAGATGGAAAAAGGATGGAAGTGTCGTCAACGAAGCGACTCAGCAGCATATTGTAAGTTTTAATCTGTTGATTTTATATTTTAATATCTATTTTTTAACTTAATAATATATTTATATTTGTAACAGGTTGCTTTAGAGGCCCTCGATGCCCAAGAACCAGACAATGTTTGGCCAACATATCACTTACATCAGGTGTTGGGAGAGGAGCATCCTGGCAGAGTACGCTGTCGACCTAGGATAGCCCCGACGAGGTATTGGCCCTCCTCAGGTACGAGCTGTAGTGCCACTAAGCTGCAACAAGTTAGGGCACAGGCAGAACAGGCTGAGAAAAGGGCCACAGAGATGGCAGAACAGTCTGTTAGGGAAAACAGTGCGTTTATGAAATTTATTGAAGTTCTACGTCCAACACTTTCAACAGAGGCCAGCCCAGCTTTTGATGAGTATATGTCATCGATACATTCTATATATGGTGCACCAGGTGGCAGTTATAGTGGTGGTCAGGACGATGTCCAGCTTGACGGTGATGATGGCGAGGAGTCTGATGCGGAAGAGGAGGGAGAGGAGGAGGGTGAGGCGGGTGGCGAGGGCGAGGAGGAGGGCGAGGGCAAGAAGGAGGGCACTAAGGAGGGCAAGGACGATGATGGGGACGAGGACGAGGGTGATGGTGGTGGTGATGATGGTGATGGTGATGTGGGACAAATTGATCTATTACATTTTTGACTGATATTACTGAGATTTGATATTTAATCTATTCTAGTTTTTGGTTTTATCTGGACTCGTAGTATAGTATTGGAGTTGAGTTATTTTTATATATTATCTATTTTTATGGATGTTTTTGTCTTTTAGTGGTTGTGTGTTTGGGAACCCCCCTCCTTCCTGGACCCTGGATAACCCCCCACCATCCTCCTTGGACCCCGGACACCCCCCCGGACAGCCCCTGGACAGCACCCCGAACAGCCCCTCGGACAGCCCCCCAGACAGCCCCCCCCCCCCCCACCCTCCTCCTTGGACCCCGGACACCCCCCAAACACCCCCCGCACAGCCCCCCCACCCTCCTCCTTGGTCCCCGGACAGCCCCCCGGACACCCACCGGACAACCCCCCGGACAGCCCCGCCGGACAGCCCCCCACCCTCCTTGATTTCATTTACTACTAGAAAATCTATAATATATATTTTATTTATTTTCATCATGATAATCAATGTAAATCACATTTACACATCTAATCAATATCATAGATTCTTGGTATGTTATAAAAGAGATGTATTCATTGGGCATGACATTGTTAGCTACGAAATGTTTCATAGCATGATAAACTAAAATCTAATACATACTAAGAATGATATAAAAATATTCTATATGAATGTCCACAAGATTTTAAGTAAATACCATTCCACTAATAGACACATGAGGATTCTCATAAAATGGACAACATTTTAAGTACATATGGAAAACCGACCAAACACATTCTATTTTCGTAGAAACTTTAGGAGAACGATCCATGGGTCATATGTGACGTGTACGAGTCAACCCCGCCTCAATCCGAGGTGTGGTGTGGCCGACACCATTCAGAATGTCTCTCTTTTGTTTAAAATGGACAAGATTATAAGTGAAAAGAACAACTGACATATGGATAACCGACCAAACGCATTCAAAATGTGTTGATGCTTTAGGAAAACAATCCATGGGTCATATGTGATGTGTACGAGTCAACCCGGGCTCAATCTGAGGCACGGTGTGGCTGGAATCACTCTAAGTGGATCTCTTTTGTTTAAAATGGACAACATTTTAAGTACATACAGAAAACCGACCAAACGCATTCGGTTTCTGTTGAATCTTTAGTAGAACGATCCATGGGTCATATGTGACATGTACAAATCAACCTCGCCTCAATCTGAGACGCGGTGTGGCCGACACCACTCAAATTGTTTGTCTCTTGTTTCAAAAGGACGTCATTTTAAATGAAAAACATCAACTGGCATACGGAAAACTGACCAAACACATTCGAATTGTGTCGATACTTTAGCACAACGATCCACGGGTCATATGTGACGTGTACGAGTCAACCCCGCCTCAATCTGAGGCGTGGTGTGGCTGACACCATTCAGAGTGTCTCTCTTTTGTTTAAAATGGACTGGATTATAAGTGAAAAAAACAACTGACATATGGAAAACCGACCAAACGCATTAAAAATGTGTTGATGATTTAGGAAAACGATTCATGGGTTATATGTGACGTGTATGAGTCAACTCGGGCTCAATCCAAGGCACGGTGTGGCCGGTATCACTCTAAGTGGATCCCTTTTGTTTAAAATGGACAACATTTTAAGTACATACGGAAAATCGACCAAACGCATTTGGTTTTCGTTGAAACATTAGGAGAACGATCCATGGGTCATATGTGATGTGTACGAATCAACCCTGCCTCAATCTGAGATGTGGTGTGGCCGGCACCACTCAAAGTGTCTGTCTTTTGTTTCAAAAGGACGTCATTTTAAATGAAAAACATCAACTGGCATACGGAAAACTGACCAAACGCATTCGGATTGTGTCAATACTTTAACACAATTATCTAAGGGTCATATGTGATGTGTACGAGTCAACTCCGCCTCAATCCAAGGCACGGTGTGTCCGACACCATTTAGAGTGTCTCTCTTTTGTTTAAAATGGACGGGATTATAAGTGAAAAGAACAACTGACATACAGAAAACCGACCAAACGCATTATAAATGTGTTGATGCTTTAGGAAAATGATCCATGGGTCATATGTGACGTGTACGAGTCAACCTGGGCTCAATATGAGGCACGGTGTGGCCGAGATCACTCTAAGTGGCTCCCTTTTCTTTAAAATGGACAATATTTTAAGTACATATGGAAAACTGACCAAACACATTCGGTTTCCGTTGAAACTTTAGGAAAATGATCCATGGGTCATATGTGATGTGTATGAATCAACCCCGCCTCAATCTGAGACGTGGTGTGGCCGGCACCACTCAAAGTGTCTATCTTTTGTTTCAAAAGGACGTCATTTTAATTGACAAACATCAACTGACATATGGAAAACTGACCAAACGCATTCGGATTGTGTCGATACTTTATCACAACGATCCATGGGTCATATGTGACGTGTAAAAGTCAACCACACCTCAATCCGAGGTGCGGTGTGGCCGAAACCATTCAGAGTGTCTCTCTATTGTTTAAAATGGACTGGATTATAAGTGAAAAGAACAACTGACATACGGAAAACCGATCAAACGCATTCAAAATGTGTTGATGCTTTAGGAAAATGATCCATGGGTCATATGTGACGTGTATGAGTCAACCCGGGCACAATCTGAGGCACGGTGTGGCCGAGATCACTCTAAGTGGATCCCTTTTGTTTAAAATGGACAACATTTTAAGTACAAATGGAAAACAGACCAAACGCATTCGGTTTCCATTGAAACTTTAGGAGAACGATCCATGAGTCATATGTGATGTGTATGAATCAACCCCGCCTCAATATAAGACGCGGTGTGGCCGGCACCACTCAAAGTGTCTTTCTTTTGTTTCAAAAGGACGTCATTTTAAATGAAAAACATCAATTGGCATACAGAAAACCGACCAAACGCTTTCAGAATATGTCGATACTTTAGGAAAATGATCCACGGGTTATATGTAATGTGTACGAGTCAACCCCACCTCAATCTGAGGCGTGGTGTGGCCGACACCATTCAGAGTGTCTCTCTTTTTTTTAAATGGACAGGATTATAAGTGAAAAGAACAACTGACATACGGAAAACCGACCAAACGCATTCGAAATGTGTTGATGCTTTAGGACAACGATCCATGGGTCATATGTGACGTGTACGAGTCAACCCGGGCTCAATCGGAGGCACAGTGTGGTCTGGATCACTCTAAGTGGCTCCCTTTTGTTTAAAATGGACAACATTTTAAGTACATACAAAAACTGACCAAACGCATTTGGTTTCCATTGAAACTTTAAGATAACGATCCATGGGTCATATGTGACGTGTAAAAATCAACCCCGCCTCAATCTGGGATGTGGTGTGGCCGGCACCACTCAAAGTGTCTGTCTTTTGTTTCAAAAGGTCGTCATTTTAATTGAAAAACATCAACTGGCATACGGAAAACTGACCAAACGCATTCAGATTGTGTAGATACTTTAGAACAATGATCCACGGGTTATATGTGATGTGTAAGAGTCAACCATGTCTCAATAAAAGGTGCGGTGTGGCTGAAACCATTTAGAGTGTCTCTCTTTTGTCTAAAATGGACGGGATTATAAGTGAAAAGAACAACTGACGTATGGAAAACCGACCAAACGCATTCTAAATGTGTTTATGTTTTAGGAAAATGATCCATGGGTCATATGTGACATGTATGAGTCAACCCGGGCTCAATCCGAGGCATGGTGTGGTCGGGATCACTCTAAGTGGCTCCCTTTTGTTTAAAATGGACAACATTTTAAGTACATACAGAAAAACGACCAAACGCATTCGGTTTCCGTTGAAACTTTAGAATAATGATCCATGGGTCATATGTGACGTGTATGAATCAACCCTACCTTAATCTGAGACACATTGTGGCTAGAACCACTCAAAGTGTCTGTCTTTTGTTTCAAAAGGACATCATTTTAATTGAAAAACATCAACTGGCATACGGAAAACCGACCAAATGCATTCGGATTGTGTCGATACTTTAGAAAAATGATACACGGGTCATATGTGATGTGTACGAGTCAACACTGCCTCAATCCAAGGCACGGTGTGTCCGACACCATTCATAGTGCCTCTCTTTTGTTTAAAATGGACTGGATTATAAGTGAAAAGAACAACTGACATAGGGAAAACCGACCAAATGCATTCAAAATGTGTTGATGCTTTAGGAAAACGATACATGGGTCATATGTGACGTGTACGAGTCAACCCGGGCTCAATCCGAGGCATGGTGTGGCCTAGATCACTCTAAGTGGCTCCCTTTTGTTTAAAATGGACAACATTTTAAGTACATACGGAAAACCGACCAAACACATTTGGTTTCCATTGAAACTTTCGGAGAACGATCCATGGGTCATATGTGACATGTACTAATCAACCCTGCCTCAATATGAGATGCGGTGTGGCTGACACCACTCAAAGTGTCTGTCTTTTGTTTCAAAAGGACGTCATTTTAATTGAAAAACATCAATTGGCATACGGAAAACCGAACAAACGCATTCAGATTGTGTCGATACTTTAGAACAACGATCCACGGGTCATATGTGACGTGTACGAGTCAACCCCGCCTCAATTCGAGGTGCGGTGTGGCCGACACCATTCAGAGTGTCTCTCTTTTGTTTAAAATGGACGGTATTATAAGTGAAAAGAACAACTGACAAACAGAAAACTGACCAAACACATTCAAAATGTGTTGATACTTTAGTAAAATGATCCATAGGTCATATGTGATGTGTACGAGTCAACCCGGGCTCAATCCGAGGCACAGTGTGTCCGGGATCACTCTAAGTGGCTCCCTTTTGTTTAAAATGGACAACATTTTAAGTACATATGGAAAACCGACCAAACGCATTCGGTTTCCATTGAAACTTTAGGATAACGATCCATGGGTCATATGTGACGTGTAACAATCAACCCCGCCTCAATCTGAGATGTGTTGTGGCCTTCACCACTCAAAGTGTCTATCTTTTGTTTCAAAAGGACGTCATTTTAATTGAAAAACATCAACTAGCATACGGAAAACTGACCAAACGCATTCATATTGTGTCGATACTTTATAAAAACGATCCACGGGTCATATGTGACGTGTACGAGTCAACCCCGCCTCAATCCGAGGTGCAGTGTGGCCGAAACTATTCAGAGTGTCTCTCTTTTGTTTAAAATGGACAAGATTATAAGTGAAAAGAACAACTGACATACGAAAAACCAACCAAACGCATTCTAAATGTGTTGATGCTTTAGGAAAATAATCCATGGGTCATATGTGATGTGTACGAGTCAACCCCGCCTTAATCCAAGGCACAGTGTGTCCAAGATCACTCTAAGTGGCTCTCTTTTGTTTAAAATGGACAACATTTTAAGTACATACGGAAAACCAACCAAACGCATTTTGTTTCTGTTGAAACATTAGGAGAACGATCCATGGGTCATATGTGACGTGTACGAATCAACCCCGCCTCAATATGAGACACGGTGTGGCCGGAACCACTCAAAGTGTCTGTATTTTGTTTCAAAAGGACATCATTTTAAATGAAAAACATCAACTGGCATACTGAAAACCGATCAGATGCTTTTGGAATATGTTGATACTTTAGGACAATGATCGATGGGTCATTTGTGACATGTACGAGTTAACCTCGCCTCAATCCGAGGCACGGTGTGGCCAGTATCACTCTAGGTGTATGTATTTTGTTTAAAATGGACATCGTTTCAGGTAAAAATATGTGGTATACGAAAAACTGATCAAATTATGAATTGAATTCCGGATTCCACATATAATTTTCATCTAAATTTTAAATTGAATTTTAAATTAATTATGTATGTTTATAATTACGTTATGAATTCTAATTTAATTATGGATGTGTATAGTTCCAGGATGCATTATATGTTAAATGTGTATGAATTTGTTCTCTATATGTATGTGTTATTTGGTTATTTCAGGTACAATAATTGTATATGTATGTGTTATTTTATTGCAGGTACAATAATTGGATTGAAAATGAGAGGGAATGCACAAAATGAGACCTGGTGGGAAAATTGCAGACTTGCTGTGCAAATTGCAAGCTGCTGTGCAATTTGCACAGCATAGGCTATTCCAACGGTTTGAAACTATTGGAATAGCATCTCTGGGGGGTTTTTTACCAACGGTTATATGAACCATTGGTAAAAAAAAAATTCCCAACGATAAGCTTTCCCAACGGGCCAAACCGTTAGGATAGGTAAATTTTTCCCCACCCTATCCCAACGGTTCACTGTAAACCGTTGGGAAAATATTTCCCAACAGCTTACTTCCCTACGGTTTGCAGAACCATTGGTATAACATATACCAACGGTTCTGCAGCCTTTCCCAACGGTTTAGAACCGTTGGGAAAGACTGTATTTCCAGTAGTGTAACTTAATCGTTTTCTTTTATATGTTTTGTTAGATAAGGCGTGTTTGTTATGGATAGGTTGTATTTTATTCATATCCAGAATGATATTAAGTCCTTAAACATTATTTTTAATCATAAAATGAGAATTATACTTGAATGGATATGATGGGGAATGAATCTCATTGCGTTTGTGGAGACGGTAGTCCGTACGTACGCACGAGCGACAATATCATTATTTTGATATTAATATAATATATAATTGGATGGTATATAATATAAACAGAATTCTTATCATGTTATATTTATTATTTACATAAATTATACATCATTATTATACCCATCTAAATAATAATATATTGAATAACAATTACACCACGACGTGGAGATGGTAGGCCGTACGTACGCACGTATTGTGACATGTCATTCAAGGGATGGATAGAATAATGAATTTGGTTGTTCCATATTTATAATAACATCATAGTATATAGAATATACTGGATTTATTATTTTATAATGGAAATAACAAGGAAAGAAAAAGTTGAAGAAGAAATGAACTTGAAAAAGGGTGGTGAAAACATTATCTCTTCTTCGAGTTCTTCCTTTTGATTTGATCAAAAGGTCTCCTTAGGTTGGCTTTCTGATCAAAATAAGGCCTCTAGGTTGAATTGAGGGAAGTTGAGAGAGTATTTGGGTAGGATTTGGCTGAACCAAAAGGCTTTTAATGCATGAATTAGTGAGAAGGGGGAGTGCCCTTTTATAAGAGGGGTGAGGGGAACCTTTGGAAAAGCTAGAAATATTATTTTATAATAAATTCATATTCGATTTATAATGGCTCCAAAGTAGATTATTCAAAGTCTAAGGTAGGTATGGGTCGAAATACTTTCAACCAATATAATTTATACAGGTTTGGGTTATTATATTAACCTTATCTTTTAGTTTTAACTCTTAGTTAATTAGTTTGACATTTACCATGTCACTTTGTATTTTTATATTATATAGTTAATAAACTTACTATATACATCCAAGAGACCCCCAAGTGTTCCATTAATGATACACCTATAATTATATAAGTCTCTTGAAAAAACCTTAGATTTTTAGGAATTGAATATCAATTAATAATATAATATTTGTTTTAAAAACTCTTTTATGTCAATTTTGACACTATTTGGTATTTGATTTTTGTGACAATCATAACAGCATTAT
The DNA here is from genome assembly GCA_963277665.1 of Viscum album. Taxonomy (NCBI): domain Eukaryota; kingdom Viridiplantae; phylum Streptophyta; class Magnoliopsida; order Santalales; family Viscaceae; genus Viscum; species Viscum album. Next base: position 326,837,267 of record OY728132.1, read on the forward strand.
TACTTCTAAAAAACATAACTAAATCAATAATAACAAGTCATATTAACCTATAAAATTAGTTTAATTGATAAAAAGTCTCAAATTACATTTATTTGGATATTTATAATATCAATTATTTTAATATCTCATTAATTAATTAATTAATGCATCACCATTGTGTCATAAATAAATTAAATTATTTAATGTCTAAAAATTATAAATAAAATACCATTATGTGGGAAATATTTTTATCTTTCTAATGAATATTTACAATCGAATTTATCTTATATATAACCCTATATTAAAAATGTTTTAGTAATTAAACTTTGATTTTAACTCTTTTAACTCTTCTTTGAATTAAATAATAATAAATGTCCTAATCTAATCCAAGTAGACCTAAATGATAATATTTTATTCCTAAGGTTGTTTTTGGTCGAGATACACTTGTCCAATAGAATTAGTACATGTGTTAGGGTAATATTAATATCATTTTTACTCTTAATTATCCTATTTACTTTTAACCGTGGTAAATAAAAGTAAAAAGTTACTATTCACAAAAAATTATTTTTATCTTATTGAACCACATTTTACTCCTTGATATTAACCGTGTCTCTTGAATTTTTGAAATTTCACTCACAGAAGCGGTAAAATTAAGTTTTATGTGAATTTGCAAATTCTCCTAGGAGGTGGGTAAAAGACGGTGAAAAGTTCAATAAAAATTTTATATATCTAAAATTATTCTAAACTAACTCTAATGAATTACATTGAACTTATATAGGTATTATGTATCTATTTTTACCTTAATTAAATTTAAATAAAATAAATAATTATTTAAATAAAAAGTCGGTTTTAACCAATAACTCAGTGTTTTTCACTATTCATCAAAAATTGAAAGTTTTCAGAAAAATACCAAAAATTCACCCTAGGATAATTTAGATATTCCGAATCCAAAAATGAAGTCCATTTTGAAAGATAAAATTTATAAAATTTCAAAAATTGGGTATTACTATTCATAACGGCTAGTTTGATTGGTTGTGGTGTGTGTTAGAACTCGAGGTTGCGTACAACACACGCTACTATATTATTCAAAGAGAAGCGTACTGTGGAAGTTTGAGGTGTTACAAAACAGATTATATTGCTGCAGGTATAGACAAGGGAAATCACCATTCGACTTCAGGTACTTGATTTGTTGTGGAGATGGAGAGCATAGCACCAAGCTGTGGCTTGCGATGCTGAAGAGTTTATCTGCTTTCTTTTTCACTTTGGTTTAGTACTGTTGTATTCAAACATTGTGACTTGTTTGGCTATTTTCCTAGACATATGTATCATGAATCATTTTATATATGTGTTCTCCAGTTTATACTCTCAGTTTCTGCTGTATATTATTGTTACTGCTTCCGCTCTTTATGTATTTGTTTACTTCTGTTGTGTAATCTGCCAATGACGGCATAGTTCTCCCACTATCACACCCAAGGACCTCGCTGCTAGTCGGCAGCCTCTAGCATTTGGGGGAATGCACTTGAGGCCATGTGACCAACCTGGTACGGGGCACCTCTGGGTGCTTCCGGAACTGGGACGTTACAAAGCGTTATGGCAATCCCACATTGAAGGAGGAGGAGCACGAAGCACCCCTTTATAAGGTGGTGTGGATACCTCTCCCATCATGAGGCCTTTTCCTGGGGGTGCCTAAGGGCCAGAACACAGGGAAAAAATTGTGTGGGCTAGGCCCAAAGCGGACAATATCATGATCATGGGCTGGACTGGGCCGTTACAAATGGTATCAGAGCCGGTGTCCATTTGATGTGCCAGCGAGGACGTTGGGCCCTTCTAGGGGGGTGGGTTATGGAAATCCCACATAGAAGGAGGAGGAACAAGAAGTACCCCTTTATAAGGTGGTGTGGATACCTCTCCCATCATGAGGTCTTTTCCTAGGGGGTGCCTGAGGGCTAGAACCCAGGGAAAAACAAGACCGTGAGAGCTAGGCCCAAAGCGGACAATATCATGATCGTGGGCTGGACTGGGCCGTTACAAATTCACCCTAAGCTAATTTTGATATTTAGAATTCAAAAATGAATTCTATTTTACCAAATTCAAAACATAGAAGTTGCATTTATTAATTTAAAATTAATTCTCGTTGTTAAAACCAAAAAGAGGGTTTTTAAAAAGTAAAAACTATTAAAAGATTGACATGTGTTTATGTCAAATTTAAATCTGAAATTAATTATAATGACCTACATTATATTAAATGATAAAAATATAATATAATTATACTTCAAAACCATTAAAATTCATAAATTAACACTATAAATTATTTTGATTAAAAAAATTTGTTTTCAATTAAAACATAGTATTTTTCACTTTTTGTCAAAATATAAAAGTTATCAAAAGAGTACTAAAAATTTATCCAACTAAATTTTTATGTCCTGATTCTAAAGAAAATTTTAATTTCATTAAATTGAATATATAAAAGTGTCAAATATTGGTTTTAAAAATGGTTCTCCATTAAAAGGCGGTAAAATTGTATTTTTTGAAAAATACTTCTTTTATCTGAAAAAAATGAATTGGTTCTTATATTATGTCTAAGAAACACATAATATGGATGTTAAAATTATATAGAGTATATAAGATTCAAAATAAAGTTAATATTATTCATAACTGCTTTTTGAATGGCTAGTTTGGTAAGTTGTGGTGCGCTCGAACTCGGTGTTGCGTGTAACGCAAGCTATTGAATTACTTTAATGAGATAACGTACTATAAAATCTTGGGGTGTTACATTCTCCCATAATTTAATAAATTGCTTCCTCACGATTTGAAATTGTTCTTAGAAAATAAAAGGTTAAAATAGAAAAATACCTTTGTGGAAAACCCACATCGAAAATTGGGTTAATAAAATTTAGTCTTAATAAAAGAGAAAAGGAATAAAAAAGTCACCCTCAAATTATGATATCGATTAGGAGAACATTGGTGGAAATTAGAGACACATAATTGGATGAAAAATATAAATATTTATAGGGATTGATTGAGGATATCAATCACAAACAAGTGTAAAATTGAGGGCCTCAAAGCCATCAATCTATGATGATTTAAAATATCATTAGTTCAACAAAACATAAGGTATTAGGATAACACATTTTTGGTTTTAAGATCCCTTCTCTAAAGTTTAAGAATTAATTTATTCATAGAATAAGAGGAAAAAATATATACTTGACAAGTATAGTTTCATCCTTCAACTAATTCCTACCACAAACTCATCTTTCACTCCAAAAGATAATAAAATTCAAAAATATTCTATATATCCTAATTGTATAGGGTTCTAAAAATAATGAATTTATAATTGATTTGTCAGAACATTTAAAAAAAACTACATTATACAAACTAGGACATCTCGTATTCCAATGGTAGGTGATCCACCCTTTTCACCCTTCAGTTGCGGGTTCAAGTCTCGCGGCCTTGCCGGACGCGACGGGTTGTCGCCCGACCTCCAGGTTGTCCTTTTTATGAAAATCCAAAAATAATCTCAAGAAATGATTTAACATTAACAATAGTATCCAATGTCAATCTTAATCGATTCCAACCTTTATATTTATCCAAAATACTTCTGTCCAAACTCACAGTCCAAAATTTATAAGAAAGGTAAACACAATGAATATCCTTTTGTCCAGGTAATAACATGTGAATACCTTCATCATGTATTCTTTTAAAACACCGTAACACCCTGAATTACCATAAAACCTTATTGATTACATTCATGCTCCCTTATTCCTTATAGAATACTAGATATACTCTTTCTATCCAAAAATTTTGTAAACTCCAACAATGATGGAATATACAAATCATTAATCAGTTTCAAGGATGTCAAGAATATCCAATATAATTTATCCAAATCAATCATATATTATTCCAAAATCATTACCTCAATATCAGAACCATATTATGGTTTATATTTCTCTCAACCATATATTTTTCAAAAAAATTGACCTGCTATTGAGTCAATTTTCTTGGTTTCACACAATCTCAAGTCCTTAATGAAATAGTACTGCACTACAATCCTTTTATACTCTATAATTCTTATAACATGTACATCATTGATGCAATACTCAAATGACACAATACTTTAATAACAAAATAAGAAATCTAATCATTCCTCTTCATCTTCAGTAGTATCATATCTTGATTATTATCTAATAGCAGCATTTGGGGTATACTCTAATGATTTGGACATTACTTCATGTAGTGTCCCAACTCCTTGCAGATGAAGTATTGTACATTTGAAACTTTTTTCTTACCCTTGCAATCACGTACTTGGTGTCCTTTTTCTCCATGCTTATAAAAAACTCTCATTCCCTTTAATCATTTACAAAGATGATTCTTCCACAATTATCACATATGAGAAAATTATTCTTTTCCCTCTTCCCTTTATCCATCTTTCTCTCTTCCATACTTTTCTTCTCTTGCTTCCCTTTAAAGACAAAGGGGCTCAAAGAATAATTTACTTATCTTATTAACACATGATATTATTTCTTCATATGATGAGAATATATGGGAGACTATTTACCTTTTAAATGTTGGCTTAATACCATGAAAGATATGATCCTTATTAATCATTCGATCATACGTATTGTTGAATTCTCATTCCTTCTACTAGGCACCATTTCTAAATAATGGAACACACTAGGTTAGTTTATGAATCACAATGCATAATTCCAAACTTGTAAAATACCTAACGTAAATTGAAAATATTATGCATATAATATATAATAATAAAATGTTTTCTTTGAGGAATTATTTACTCCTAAATCATTCATAATGTCTTGTAATGAAAATGTGAATTATCCCAAACATATCCCCTGGGAGTGTCGTAACCAAGAGTTCAGCAAGGCCCGTTGTCATGTACCAGGATACCCTAAGTCAAGCCCAAAACTCCTTATTGGATTTTTCACTCCTAGGTACATTTTTAACAGAGCCGCCTCTACCTGCTCGTATCCAGACAGGGATGTATTGCTTCGAAAATACACAAAATCTCTACATTACTAAAATTCTAGGAAGTTCTTCTATACTAATCCTCAAATTCTATCTTAGGGTAATGTTCTCTAATTAGAGTTTATCTAAATCTATTTCCAAGGTTGTTGCTAAACTTCCTATGATACCAACTATAATGTCCCAACCCCAGTTACCCAGAGTTGGTGCATTATTTTAATACATTGGCATGATTACAAGGAATCAAGTCCTGAAGGACCGATCAATTTAGCAGTCTTGGAAAATAGATTACATACATGAATGTTGAATTACATTGTAAAATGAAAAACCAAAACAACATTCTCTCCATTGACCACATTCATATCCCTTATATTATCCCTGAATGTTAGTCATAATATACTTCTTCGCATCCTGGAAAAAATAAAACATAGAAAGGGGTGAGATCAGATGCTCAGTAAGGATAACAATATAGCGGAAACTTTCATAAATAAGCATAAACATTTAAGGAAATGTATAAAAATAAAACAAAAGCCTTTTAAATTTAAACTTCAGTATAATATGGCAAAGATAAATCAAATAATGTCATTTACGTATTCACATGGATATTCTACTACTCGAATAATCACATGTAATATCGATAGCTAATTTCATAATGATAGAATGTATAATGTCATACTTTATAACCACATAGTCAAGGCCGTGTTCCAAGACTACAAATAAGATTTTTTTCAAGGCCTTGTGCCAAGACACTAGTTTGTATCATGAGACCTACCGATGCATCGAGGAGCTTTAGCAGGCTCCACCCATCACTTACTAAGTCCAATGCATTCCTCATATGAAAAGTTTTAAACATAACATAAACATTCGTATTAAAACTAGCATATTAAATGTCAATACTTTATCTATAAACCATGAATGGTGTAAAAATAACACATACATAGTCAAACATATCACAAAACCTTCAATAAAATATAGAAGTTTTGTATCATAATAAATCAACTTCAAACAAGTTTAAAATCCATCAAAGTATGTTGACATAGATGAAATCAAAACTTTTTTTAGAGAAATATCTCTTTCTATTTTGAAATCATTTAAAAGTCATATAATTATAAAAGAAAACATTTATTTTAAAAATATTATTATAAGCTTGTATGGGAAGCTTCAACGATGTTATAACGGCGAAAAATAGCCGCACCCGCCGTATAAGTTAAAAAAAAGACATTCCTGCCTTAATTTTTTAGGAAAGGTCATAAAATACCTTGTTTGGAAAACGACGGAAAGATTCCTTTCAAAACATATATGGTCAAATAAGGGTATAAATGACTTTAACCCATAGTATAGTAAATAGTAAAAAAAATTTGAATTACATTTTTAAGAAAACACAGATGTGGATGATAAAGAGGTCCTAATAGATACTTGCGTATTAACAACCTCAGATAAGTAAAGAGATTGTAGAATTAACTCTCACCTTGCACTTTCCTTTGGTCGAGGGTATGTTTAACCTCTTGTATAATGACCGTGGTATGTTATTAAATTAAACTAGAACCATATTCATTTTTATTATATCACACGCGATTCATTTATGACTTTATACTACCCATTTAATAATGATTTACATGTTAAATTAACATTTTGGGTAATAATCGCTTTCTTTATCGTATGTGTTTTAACTTGTTATTCTTGATCGTATCATTTAGATCATTATTTAAATACTTCCAGAATATAAACCTTGATTTATATATTATATATATTTAGAATATAAATATTTATAATAGATATATATATGAAATGGAAGACACCGTTTATGGAGACGGTAGGTTGTACGTACGCATAAACGTTGTTTCCATTTTCATATCTTATTGAACGGAAGTAAGTGAATAAGATATATGTAAGTACATACATAAAAACGTATATATATATATATATATATATATCCAGTAGCATTATTATTTCATATATTACATACTTATTAATAATATATATTTTTATAATCATAGTTGAATGGTGAACATGGGAGTGAATCTCATCGCGTCGTGGAGACGGTAATCCGTATGTACACACGAGCGACAATATCATTATATTGATGGTGAAATCATATGTAATTGGATGGTATATCATATATGAAGAATCATTAACATGTTATAATTATTATTTAGATCAGTTATACTCATTATTATACTCATCCAAATAATGAAGTTTTTGAATAACAAACTACACCACGATATGGAGACAGTAAGCCGTACGTACGCACGTATGGTGACTTTGTCATTTATAGGATGGATAGAATAAAAAATATGGTTGTACCATATTTATAATAAAATAATAGTATGTAGGAGGTACTGGAGTTATTATTTTGGTATGGAAACAACAAAGAAAGAGGAAGTGGAAGAAGAAAAGAACTTGAAAGTGGGTGGTGAAATTATTACCTCTTCTTCGGGTGTTTCCTTTTGAGTTGATCAAAATGGCTCCTTAGGTTGGCTTTCTAATCAAAGTAAGGACTCTAGGTTGATGTGAGGGAAGTTGGGAGGATATTTGGGCAGGGTTTGGACAATCCAAATTGCTTTGGAGGTGTGATTTTGAGAGAAGGGGAAGTGCCCTTTTATAAGAGTGAGGGTCATTTTAGGAAAAGATTTAAATATTAATTTATTATACAATCATATTCGGTTTATAATGGCTCCAAATGAATTTATTTAGATAATTAGGTGGTTATGGGTCGAAATAATCTCAACCAATAGGTTTTATACAAGTTTAGGTTACCATTTTAACCTTATCTTTTATATTTAACTCTTAGTTAAATAGTTTAACTTTTATCATGTTTTCTTGTATTCTTACACTATATGGTTAATAAAATTACTCTAAACTTGTAATAGAAACTCAAGTGGTTCATTAATGACATATATAATATTATTTAAGCCCTTTGGACTAACCTTATATTTTTGGGAATATTATATCAACCAATAATATGGTATTTGTTTTAAAAATTAATTTATGTCAATTTTGACACTATTTGGTATTTTGTTTTTGTGAAAGTCATAACAACCTTATCACTTCGAAAAAAAATATCTAATCAACCCTAACATATCATATTAACCTATAAAATTCGTGTATGGTGTGAAAACCTTTAAATTCTATTTATTTTAATATTTATAATATAAACTATTTTAATATTTCATTAAGAAGGTAATTACTGCATCATCATTGTGTCATAAATAAATTTAATTATTTAATCTCTAAAAATTATGAATAAAATACCATTATGTAGGAAATATTTTTATATTTCTAATGAATATTTATAGTCGAATTTATCTTATGTATAACCCTATAATAAAAATGGTTTAGTTAAGAAACTTTGAATTTAACACTTTTAACTCTTCTTTAAATAAAATAATAATAAATGTCCTAATCTAACCCAAGTGATCCTAAAGGAACATATTTTATTCCTAAGGTTGTTTCTGGTCAAATTACACTTATCAAATAGAATTAGGACATTGTTAGGGTAATTATAATATCATTTTTACCTTTAATTGCCCTATTTACTTTTAACCATGGTAAATAAAAGTCAAAAGTTACTATTCATCAAAAATTATTTTCATCTTATTGAATCACATTTTACTTACTGATGTCAACTGTGTCTCTCGGATTTTTGAAATTCAACTCACAGAAGTGGTAAAATTAAGGTTTATGCAAATTTGCTAACGTGCCTAGAATGCGGGTAAAAGAGGTTAAAAAGTTCAATAAAATTTTATACATCTAATTTTATTAATAAATGACTCCAATGAATTACAGTGAACTTATATATGTAACACTTTGACCCCAGTTACCCAGAGTTGGTGCATTATTACATATCATTGGCATGATCATAAGGAAATCATGTCCCGAAAGACCGATCAGTTTAGTATTATTGGAAACAAGATTCATACATAAGTTCAACTTTACAACTTGAACAGAAATACAACACTAATTTATTCCATTAGAAACATCCAAGACTCCTAGATTATGTCTGTAAGTCACTCATAACTAACTTATTCATATCTTGGGAAAATGAAACATAAGAAAGGGGTGATCTCAAATGCTCAGTAAGGGTAAGCAATACAGTGAAAGATAACATAAATATTAAGCATGGTGAATAATTGAAAACACACGTCTTTACCAATAATAATCATAAACACTTTTATGGAAGGAATATGAGCTGAATAAATAATGTCATAATAAAACATAATCATGGTCATTCTACTAGTCGAATGACCACATGAACCATCAATATTATTTTCATAATGAGGGAATGTATAATGCTGGACATTCTGAAACATTTTGTCAAGGCCTCAGCCAAGACGTCTAAAAATGATTAAGGTCTCAGCCAAAACCATATATCAAATTGGGAAAGGCATCGTCCAATTCCACATCTAGTTGTCTCATGATTCCTACCGGTGCATCGAGGAGCTATAGCAAGCTCCACCCGTCACTTACTAAGTCCAATACATTCCTCATATGAAAAGGTTGAAATATAACATAAATATTCGTATTAAAACTAGCATACAAAATGTCAATAATTTAACTATAAACCATGAATGGTATAAAAATAATACATCCACAGTCAAACATATCACAAAACCTTTAATAAAATATGGAAGATTTGTATCATAATGAATCGACTTCAAACAAGTATAAAATCTATCAAAGGATGTTGACATAGATGAAATCAAAATTATTTGAGAGAAATATCTCTTTCTTTTTTTGAAATCATTTAAAGTTAGATAATTATAAAAGAAAATATTTATTTTGAAGATATTTTTATAAGCTTGTAAGGGAAGCTTTGATAATGTTATAACGGCGGAGAATAACTGCACTCGCTGTATACGTTAAAAAAGACATTCTTACCTTAATTTTGTCGAAAAGGTTGTAAAGTACCTTGTTTGAAAAATGACTGAAAGATTCCTTTCAAAACATATAAGTTCAAATAAGGGTATAAATGACTTTAACACATTGTCTAGTAAATAGTAAAAATGTTTTGAAATACATTTTTAAGAAACATGGATGTGGATGATAAATAGGTCCCAGTAGATACTTACGTAAAAACAACCTCGGATAATAAAGAGATTGTAGAATTAACCCTTACCTTGTACTTTTCATTGGTCGAGGGTAGGTTAACCTCATGTATAATGGTGAAATAATTGTTATTAAATTATACAATAACTATATACATTAATATGATATCATATATGATCTTCTAATATTGCTTTGTTAATAGTATTTTAGTATTATCATCGTTTCGAGTGTTAACTGATTTATTTTCCTTTATATGATTTGTTACATGAGTAATGTTTGTTATGAATAGGATGTATCTTATTCATATTAAGAATTATATTAAGTCTTTAAACATTATTTTTAATCATCAAATGAAAATTAGTCTTGAATGGATGTGATGGGGAATGAATCTCATCGCGTTCGTGGAGACGGTAATATGTACGTACACACGAGCGAAAATATCATTCTTTTGATATTAAAATCGTATATAATTGGATGAAATATCATATATAAAAAATCATTATCATGTTATATTTATTATTTTCATCATTTATACTCGTTATTATACTCATCCAAATGATGAAGTGTTTGAATAACAAACTACACCACAACGTAGAGACGGTAATTCGTACGTATGCACGTATGGTGACTTTGTCATTTATAGGATGGATAGAATAATGAATATGGTTGTACCATTTTTATAATAACATCACAGTATATATAAGATACTGGAGTTATTATTTTAGAATGTAAACAATAAAAAAAGATGAAGTGGAAGAAGAAATGAACTTGAAAGAGGTGATGAAATATTTACCTCTTCTTCGGGTTCTTCCTTTTGATTTGATCAAAAGGGCTCTTTAGGTTGGCTTTATGACTAAAGGAAGACCTATAGGATGAATGGATGACAGTTGGAAGGATATTTGGGCAGGGTTTGGCCGATTCAAATGGCTTTGAAAGTGTGAATTTGAGAGAAGGGGAAGTGTCCTTTTATAAGAGGGGTGAGGGGCACCTTAGGAAAAGATTGAAATATTATTTTATAATATAATAATTTTCGGTTTCTAATGGCTCCAAAATGATTTATTTTGAGTATAAGGTGGGGATGGGTTGAAAACCACTCAACCAATAGGTTTTAGACAGGTTTGGGCCACTATATTAACTTTATCTTTTAGATTAAACTCTTAGTTAAATAGTTTGACATTTACCATGTCTCTTTGTATTTTTATATTATGTGGTTAATAAATTTAATATAAACTTCCAAGAAAATCTCAAGTGGTTCATTATTAATATATATAACCTTATCTAAGTCATTTGGCCGAACCTTAGATTTTTAAGAATATTATATCAATTAATAATATAATATTTGTTTTAAAAACTCTTTTATGTCATTTTTGACACTATTTGGTATTTTGTTTTTGCTAAATTCATAACAGCATTATTACTTCGAAAAAAATTCATTTAATCAACCCTAACATGTTATATTAATCTATAAAATTAGTGGAATTCATAAAAAGTCTCAAATTAAATTTATTTGGGTATTTATAATATTAATTATTTTAATATTTCATTAATAAGGTAATTACTGCATCATCATTGTGTCATAAATAAATTTAATTATTTAATGTCTAAAAATTATAAATAAAATACCATTATATAGGAAATCTTTTTATCTTTCTAATGAATATTTATAGTTGAATTTATCTTATGTATAACTCTTTATTAAAAATGGTTTAGTTATTAAACTTTGATTTTAACTCTTTTAACTCTTCTTTAAATAAAATAATAATAAATGTCCTAATCTAACCCAAGTGCACCAAAGAGGTTCATATTTTATTCCTAAGGTTGTTTTTGGTCAAATTATGCTTATCTAATAGAATTATGACATGTGTTAGGGTAATAATAATATCATCTTTACCCTTAATTACCCTATTTACTTTTAACCGTGGTAAATAAAAGTAAAAAAGTTATTATTCACCAAAAAATATTTTCATCTTATTGAACCACATTTTACTTACTGATATTAACCGTGTTTCTCGGATTTTTGAAATTCAACTCACAGAAGCGGTAAAATTAAGTTTTATACAAATTTGTAAATGCTCCTAGAAGGTGGGTAAAAGACGGTAAAAAGTTCGATAAAATTTTATATATCTAAACTCATTATAAAATGACTCCAATGAATTACATTGAACTTATATATGTATTATGTATCTATTTTGAACTAAAATAAATTTAAATAAAATAAATAATTATTTAAATAAAAAGTCGGTTTTAAACAATAACTCGGTGTTTTTCACTATTCATCAAAAATTGAAAGTTTTCAGAAAAATACCAAAAATTCACCCTAAGCTAATTTCGATATTCCGAATCCAAAAATGAAGTCAATTTTGAAGGATAAAATTTATAAAATTTTAAAAAGTTGGTATTACTATTCATAACGGCTAGTTTGATTGGTCACGGTGTGTTAGAATCTCGAAGTTGCGTACAATGCAAGCTATTGCATTATTCAAAGGGAAATGTACCGTAGAAGCTTGGAGTGTTACAGTATAGGTATTATATATCTATTTTGACTTAAAATAAATTTAAATAAAATAAATAATTATTTAAATAAAAATTCGGTTTTAAATAATAACGCTGTGTTTTTCACTATTCATCAAAAATTGAATGTTTTTAGAAAAATACCAAAAATTCACCCTAAGCTAATTTTGATATTCCGAATTCAAAAATGAAGTCTATTTTACCAAATTCAAAACAAAGAAGTTGCATTTATTAATTTAAAATTAATTCTCGTTGTCAAAACCAAAATGCGGGTTTTTAAAAAGTAAAAACTATTAAAAGATTGACATGTGTTTATGTCAAATTTAAATGCGAAATTAATTATAATGACTTACATTGTATTAAATGATAAAAATATTATCTAATTATACTTCAAAACCATTCAAATGCATAATTTAACACTAGAAATTATTTTTATTAAAAAAAGTTGTTTTCAATTAAAACATAACATTTTTCACTTTTCGTCAAAATATGAAATTTATCCGAAAAGTACCAAAAATTTATCCAAACTAAATTTTTATGTCCCGCTTATAAAGAAAATTTTAATTTCATTAAATTGAATATATAAAAGTGTCAAATATTGGTTTTAAAAAGGGTTCTCCATTAAAAGATGGTAAAATTGCATTTTTTGAAAAATGTTTCTTTTATCTGAAAAAATGAATTTGTTCTTATATTATGTCTGAGAAACACATAATATGGATGTTAAAATTATACAGAGTATATAAGATTCAAAATGTTGTTAATACTATTCATAACTGCTTTTTGAACGGCTAGTTTGGTAAGTTGTGGTGCGCTCGAACTCGGTGTTGTGTGTAGCGCAAGCTATTAAATTACTTTAATGAGATAACGTGCTGTGAAATCTTGGGGAGTTACAAGTAGTTTGAATAAACAAATCGTATACAAAAATATTGAAGAGAGTAGACAAAAATTGGTATATTAAGCAGTTATAATGCAGTTTGAATGCGAATTGTATGCAAATTGTACACATAAATTGTATATATAAATAGTACAATAAGCAGTCATAATGCAAATTGTATACATAATGTTTACACAAATTGTATACATAAATGGTATAATAAGTAGTTTGAATAAAAAAATAGTGAACATTGTAGGAAAGTACCTTTGGTTCCACTTGGGGATGATGGATTGAGGAGACAAATTGTTTGAATGCTACAGTTAGAGTTGTAGTATAGCCAGGTTCCTGGAAGCGCTACATACAAGATATAAAACTAAATATGTAGATAAAAAAATTAGACAATGGAGTAAACATTAAATGAATTTAATTTATATGTGTAAGTGTTTTTCAGAATAAAAAAACACTATTTATCAATATTATGAAATTGATATATCATTACTATGCTGCAAACAATTGAGAATAACCGATGTCATGCATGATTATTTTAATTTTAGGTCTATTATAACGTGTCAAAGAGACAAAGAAAAATGAATATCAATAAGACAACTGCACTTGCATTACCTAGAACAGAACATCTCATTGATCATAATGAATTTTTCCCAAACATGTTCTTTTTTGCTGCCTTATTAAAAATAATATATCCCCTTCTCTAATTTGAGGAATGACATGTCCCCAAAAAATGTCATCCAAGTTGACAAAGATGTTTGGAACCAGGTTTAACAATCATAAAATTGAATTAGCATTCCACGCTTTTAATACTAATCAATTAATCTCCAGAAACAAAGGAACTCCAGAAATAACATATTAAAGAGGCTTTGTTAAGTTAGAGAGGTAGAAGAATTAATCCAAAGTACCAGTTACCGGAATTTAAATATAAGCAGTAGAAGATTAATGGAGAATGTAGGTTTTGGTAATTTAAATTTGAAAGCTTTAAGAGATTTGATACCCGATTGCAGCAACGGGAAGTGTGATGAACAATAGAAATGCCATTTGAAAAGAAATCGTGGGTCTACTTTGTAAGACACTTTACACTGTCCACTTTTGATCTCACTGGGGCTATTCTCTTAGGTAAAAGAAAATCACGAGACAGAGAGACAAAAAACCTACAAAGACTGTATAATTAACACCAGGGTTGCATGTTATAGGCATTGAATTCCAAGTAAGCCTACCATACGACTTAAATATGAGGGTGATTGAGACAGAGCAGACAGAGGTCGCCTAGAGAGAAATCAGGGGATGACTGAGGCAGAGCAGGAGGAGGTAGAGGAGTCGGAGGTGGAGCAGACTGAGGGCGACCGAGGCGGAACAAGTAGAGGTGGAGGAGCTGGAGGTGGATCAGCCGGAGGCGGAGGTTCTGTAGGTGGAGCAGTCGAAGGCGGTAGATCCCAAGGTGGAGGAGCCGGATGTAGAGTTGGCGGAAGTGGAGCAGGCAGAGGCTGACGCAGAGCATGTGGAAGCGGAGCAACCGGAGGAGGAGGGGGTAGTATAGGAGGGAGCCGAAGCGGGAACCCTAGGACGCAGGGAGGGAAATTGTGAGCGGGAGCCCTAGGAGCTGAGGAAAATCGCAAGTGAGGTCTGGTATGGAGGGAGGAAATGAAAAGAGATGGATGTGGAGGAGGGGCGTGGAAGTGTGTAATGGTGACACATCGAGGAAAATGTATCCAACTTTAGTATAAATTGTAGAAACAAATAATATATAACATACACTCAATTTTATAATAGTTTTGAAATATATATTTATATATATCTATTTATTAATTTAAATATCGTATCTATTGAAAAAAAAAAGATTATCGAATGCACGTGGTATATCATCACGCCTCTCCCTCCACCCTTTCCCACCTGCATTTCTAGCGGCGTTGTGTTAATTCGGATCGGTAAATCATGTTCTATTATAGTTTCCATGACTTGATTTGTCTCAGAAATTCTGTTCGTAAGAAGCTATGATTGCTTTCCAGCACGCCCCCTCGTCTCTCCAATCGTCTCTCTACCTCCCCAGCTCACCTCCTCCCTGTTAGTGTCTCCTCCGTTTGCTCCACCTCCACCATCGCCCTCTCCCACACCTGCTCCGCACCAGGTCCGACCCTGCTTCGCACACCAAAACTTCGACTGGGCTAGCTCCACCTCTCCCACATCCGCTCCAAATCTCCCTCCCCTTCTCCTTGTTCATGGATTCGGCGCTTCCATTGCTCATTGGCGCAGATGATATTTCTTTGGACTCCTGTTTCCCGCCTTCTTGTTAATCCAATCTATATGTCGTGGATTCATTATCTAATTTCGTGTTAAATCTTTTGAATTTCGCGTTTTCCAGTTAACGGGTTTCCTTTTCTTCCCTAAGGCCTCCTAATGTTTACTGAATCCACTGTAAAACTTTTTTAGATTTTTTTTTGTTCACTGAGAATCATTCTGGGACATGGTCCAGAATTTTTCAGCTAGAGACTAATGTAGGCACCGATTCCAGAACAACGCTGCTTAAGATTTCTTCGTTTTTTCACCATTTTTGTATATAGCGGTTTGTTTTCTCCCTGCGTTTCTTTGTGAAGGTGTATTTACATTGAAGAATTTATAATGGCCTATTTGAATAATAAAATAGAATTATTAGTTAAGTTATTGAAGATGATTTGATGTGTTTCATTGTTCCTTTTAATTTCATCAGTTTTTTCTGTCGATTTAGGTGGTTTTATATCTTGAAATGATTTACCGCCGAATTGAATTGTTCACGGAACATTTTATTATTGCCATTGAAGATATAATGGATAAGTTGACAGTGAAAACATCAAGCCCATCCTCCTAAGTTGGGATTGATTCAAATGGTGTTGTGATATGTTGATTCTCCTGAAGGTGCACCAGCAAGGTCAGTCCAGCTTCCTTCATCTCCCCAGGCACACGTAAGTTCTGGTAAACTTAGTCCCAACTCCATTCTAATGCAATTTTGTTCTTCAAATTTATAATCATCATCATCATCATTATTTTTGCAATCAGATTTCTTATAAATCTTTTCAATGTGGGGTGTGTTTCGTTTTTGAAGATCTTACTTTTGATTCAATGAATTTATGATTGCTGGTGCTTGTTTTTGATTCGTTGAATTTCTGATTTTTTTATGTTGTTTTTTTACTAAACTAAAGGGCAGCATTGTGAACACTCGTCTTGGGCAACCATTTTTCCCGGGTCGGCCCTGTTGCTATATTACCTACTCTGCATTATTCCCTCCTTTCTAACTCCTATGATGTTCTGAGTGCTGATTTTTATTTCATTAAATCCACTTTCGTTCCCCTCCATCATTGTAGAATTCAAAAAACACAGTGGTGGTGTCCGTAATCTGGCTTCTTTATAGGATTATAGAGCTTGTTGGGTTTTGTTTTGTGGCACAGTCTGGTTTTTTTATAAATGTCTGAGTAAATTGTGTGTGTGTGGGGGGGGGGGTGGGGGTGTCAATCTAAAGCAAAAACACTTGGTATTGGGTTGAAATATTGTCTTAACTTTTGTTCTTGTGAGGGGAGCATATATTTTGAGACCTTTATTGATATTCATTTTGAATTTTGAACCTTTATTTTAGGACAGTTCAGATGTTTTCCCTAAACTCCGGTGTTATGCAATCTTTTATTTTTCGGCTCAGTGTATCGTGATCATGCACACATGGACAGTGAGCCTTTTTGTGACGCTGACTGTGTGGGATGTTTATCCTCCCAAAAATCTACATCGGGCATGATTTTCTTACTGGTGTTTACTTGATCTCCTGGCATAGCAAGAAACATACAGTCCTATCCGGCTCGAGTGTTGAGTCTGAATGCAGAGCCATGTGACAACATATATCTTGTGGGCACAAGAACTCTTGCATGAGATTACTTGTCCAGTCAATAAGTCTGCACACAGGGTATAGCGCTTGTTCCTGCATGTTCCCATGGGAGCATTGTATTTTAAAGCTAAAGATCCCGTCGTGTTTGTGTGTGTGTGTGTGGGGGGGGGTGTCAAACAAAAACTAGAACACTTGGTATTGGGTTGAAATATGGCCTTAACTTTTGTTCTTGTGAGGGGTGCATATATTTTAAGACTTTTATTGATATTCATTTTGAATTTTGAACCTTTATTTTTAGGACAGTTTAGATTTTTTTCCTAAACTCCAGTATTATGCAATCTTTTATTTTTGGGCTCAGTATATGGTGATCATGCACATGGACTGTGAGACTTTTTGTGACGCTGACTGTGGGATGTTTATCCTCCCAAAAAACGTGTTGTAAATATTTAGGATCGTAAGAAGAAATAAGAATGTACGGGATTTTCCTTTTATTTCATTTTGATTTTTCAAAAAACAGGAAAACATTTTTTTGGTTTTCTAAAATTTCCCCGTTTCCATTATCATTTTCTAGAAAATATCTTCCATTTACATAACCCAATACATTTTTGGAAAATGAAAAGTGAAATTGTTTTTCATAACCAAACACAACCCTAGATTCTTCCCTAAAAGTTAGTATCATGTTATGTTTTATTTTTGGTTAGAATAAGAGCTACAGCATCACATCTCTCTGCATTTATAGGTGCAGACTCTTCATGTGTTATAAAATTGAGAAATAACCAAAATCTGTTCAATTCTCTGGTTCAAGATGTTATTTTTCTCTTGCATATTTATCACCATCAAATTACAGGACGAACATTGGCTGTACTTTTGCAGGAGAATTGTTCATGCCTTCAGCTGGAAGGCAAGACTGCCCTGCAGCATGATCAGTAGTGACTATCATTGAGTGCAATTAAATCGGCTTGGTCTCAGTGATGCTCCCATGTTTAGGCAACAGCCTCCCATCCCCGCCAGCCTGGAAATCTCTACCCTCTCCCCTATCTATTAAGATTCCCATGCTATTACCCTACAAGAACCACTGCCCACTTTTCCATTATCAATATCCTTTTGATTCCAAAGGACTTTATACAAACCATTTCTCCTTGACTAGAATGGCTTCCACTGTTAATGCTGCATCACCGATTCATAAATTTCCAGCAATGCCTAATAAATCTAGGAAGAAGGCACGGAGAGACTTTCCTGAAGAGCTATTAAGGCACAAGCTAGACATGTGTTCAAAGCATGGAAATCTTGTTGAGGCCGTCCACCTTTACAGCGAGGCTATAAAAAACGGAGTCCCGCTTTCCCTTCACCACTACAATTCTTTGCTCTACTTATGCTCTTCTTTCGGTTCTTCATCCACTGATCATTTGGGTTTAGAAGCAGGTTTTGAAATTTTCTGCCAGATGGGTATTGACCGAGTTTCTCCGAACGAGGCTACTTTTACAAGCATGGCTCGGCTGGCTGCTGGAAAGGAAGACCCAGTAACAGCTTTCGATCTGGTGAAGCAGATGAAAATTCATGGCGTGCCTCCAAAATTAAGATCATATGAGCCAGCTTTACATGGCTTCTGTAAGAAGGGCGATGTGGACATGGCTTATGAGGTGGATGATCATATGATTGAATCCGGGGTTTTGATCGATGAATCTGGGCTCCGTGCTCTTCTCAAGCTTAGTTCAGATGTGAACAAGTATGATAAAGTTTATGAGATGCTACATCGCTTGCGGGTCACTGGGAGACAATTGGATGAATCGACTATTAGAGTAATTGAGGACTGGTTTAATTCAGAGGCAGCTGTTGACGCTGGGCAGGAGGAATGGGATGTGGAGAAAGTAAGGGAAGGAGCTAAAAAAGGGGGTGGTGGGTGGCATGGGCAGGGGTGGCTGGGAAGTGGAAAATGGAATGTGGTGAGGACTAAGATCGATGACGAGGGTTTGTGTTGTTCGTGCAGTGAGAGGCTTCTCTGCATTGACATTGATCTAATGGAGACTGGGAACTTGGCCAGCTCATTGACCAGCTTGGTTTGCCAAAGGGAGGCTAAGGCTGACTTTAAGGAATTCCAGGTGTGGAACTGGTTTCTGTTTTTTATCTACTGTTGTTGGAGTTTTAGGGTCCGTTTGGTAGCACTTAATGAAAACTGATCATAGCACTTATCAGTTATGATAATCTGTTTGAAAAATAAGTGATGTTTTTTCTGTTTCTGAAAAAACACTTCCACTTAAATTCCAGTAGAAAACCACTTAAATGGATGTAAAAAAGACACTTATTCAAGAAGCAATTCAGATATACTCAAGTTATGTTTCACATTACTTACTGAAAACTGCTTATGACACTTATCACTTACGATAATTGCTTCTACACAAGTGTTTCCAGATTACTTATTAAAAAAGTGATTTTTTGCTACTTATTTAAGTGGTTTTGTTTTTGGAATTCAAGTGTAGGTTTTTTTTCAGAAGCAGAACTAACACGACTTATTTTTTCGAACTGTTTATCATAATTGATTAGTGTTATATGCAGTTTCCAGTAAGTGCTGTCAAACCGAGCCTTACAGAAGCACTAGTCATAAATGATAAGTGCTATGGGTATGTTTGACAACACTTACTGAAACCTGCTTATGACACTTATCACTTATGATAAGTGCTTATGTATACACGTTTCCAGATTGCTTATTGAAGTGTTTTTCTGTCACTTATTTAAGTGGTTTTCTTGTGCAAGTGTTTTTTCTGAAACAGAATAAACACCACTTATTCAAGAAGCAATCCAGATATACTTATTTTTCCCAACTGCTTATCATAGGTATTTACCTTTTTTTCTTTCCATAATTTGGAGGAAACAAATTCCTCATACGAAGGAAAACTGAGGTTTTAATGGAAACCCCAGTTTTCAACCAAACATGCCTAGATGAAACGAAACAAGGCCCAAAGGTTGACACGTTCTTTTATCATATTTGTTCCTTTTTTTTTGTAACTTCTTTATTTTGTTAAGCATCATTGCACCGTCTTTTTCTTTCTGAATATAGATACTTTTTTCGCAGAGATCAAACCATCTAGTTTAGATATGTTGATTGCCAATTGCATATTAACTGATATGGAAGGCAAATGCATTCAGGAATGGCTTCAGCAACATGGTCCATTTGAGGCAATTGTTGATGGTGCAAATGTGGGTGTTTTCAGCCAACGAGGTTTCAGATTTTCGCAAGTAAGTGCAATATGAAGGCCGTATTTAGTTTTAGAAAATGTTTCCAGTTTTCATTTTCCAAAAAAGCATTAAAAACATGTTAGAAAATATTTTAGATAGTAGGGGATTGCATTTTCATTTTTCAGGAACCATTGAAACAAGTTTTATTTTATGTCTTCCAAAAATCTCTCATTTTCATTTTCATTTTAAAAATAATGTTTTTCATTTACTTAATCCAATACATTTTTTAATGCTTAGAAATGAAAACAAAAAAACATTTTCTAAAAACAAAGGCAGCCTGAGGATCAGGTGGATGTTTAATGGTGTCCTAATTTTGTAGCTCAGTACTGTTGTAAACAAGTTACAACAAACGAGTTCAACAAAAAGACTACCGCTTATCATTTTGCACCAAAGCCGGGTTCATGGTGGCCCTGCTCGGAATTTAAATAACAAGAAATTGTTAGAGAATTGGACAAAGTCTGGTGCACTTTATGCCACTCCTTCAGGTTCAAATGATGATTGGTAAGATTTGATTGTTGGAAACTCTGTTCATAAGGGTTAAAAGTTAATTCGCCTTTAATCAGGTGTTTGTTCTCTTGTCTTTAGCTTTGTTAATTAATTTATTGTTGAGTGGTTCTAAGGAAGCCACCAGTTTGCCCATTTATAGTTCAGGTTTCCCATCTTGTCAATTTTATCTTTAATTTTGTTGTTAAAAGTTTGTCAATTTAGGCTGCGTTTGACAACACTTTTTTGACAAGTGTTTATAGCACTTGTGATAAAAATAAGTGTTGTTTGTTCTGTTTAAGGAAAAAACATTTGCATTTCAATTTCAGAAGAAAACCACTTAAATAAGTGATAGAAAACACTTTTTTAACGACTAATCCTGGAAACAGTCAATCATTTATCGCAAGTGGTAAGTGCTATTGACACTTTTTTAATAAGTGTTACCAAACACAGCCTTATTTTGTAGGTACTGGCTATATGCTGCCGTAAGTTGTGGATGTTTGTTGGTGACAAATGATGAGATGAGGGACCACTTATTCCAGCTGCTCGGAGCCGCTGTCTTCCCCCGGTGGAAAGAAAAACATCAGGTAATGCAATTATCCTATTTTACAATGGTAAAAATGAAAATTTACCTCTAGGCCAACATTACAAAGAATTGGTCAATGAAAAATGTGCAGGTTAGATTGAGTTTCTCAATGGGTGGTGAACTGACCCTCCACATGCCCCCACCTTACTCCACTGTTATTCAGGTAATGTTCTTTTCCACACTAAATGGAAATCAGATTACCATTTCTTAAACTCACAGCACTGTCGGTTTTCTCCTTTCATCTCGTTTCTCACCTCCGGCATTGCAGGAATCAGAAACCGGCAGCTGGCATGTCCCGACAGTCACCGGGGATGATATTGAAACTCCCAGGCAATGGCTGTGCATTACCCGCCCTAACCAACCCTAATTGTTCCACGAGGAAAGACTGAGACTTCCATTGTTCCACGAGGTATGAACGAATTATGCACAACCCTTATTTCTTAATTGAATTGTATAAATAAATCATTTGCATTTTATATGGCCAAAGGAGTTGGTCATTTCATCAATGCAAACTATGCTGCTAGGGGATTACAAGGGGTCCCTCTAATATTATTCTTTATTCTTTCATTCCATCAAAATAAAAATAAAAATAAAAGATTCCTGTTATAAATAAAGATTAGTTGATGTCATATTTTTTTTAAGTGGGATTCCTATGACTTTCATTTTCCAACATTAACTCCATTTTTTATCCTTCATCAACAACAAGATCTTAGTCACTGGATCTTATTTGGAGATTAATGAATGATCTGGATCACTTATCATATATTTAACAGGTTACAAATATGAAAATTCACCACCATTAGTTAAAGCGAATGTCACTGCATATGAAAATTCATATAGCTGAGATTTGATAATAATTGATGTGGTTGAGATCATGATAAAACTCATGCTCTAGGTGAGATCATAATAATATAAAAAATAAAAAGATGAAACATCACTAGAAGTGGCCTAATAATGAACACACATTCAAAAGAATAAAAAAATAATACTGAAAATGAATGTTTTTAATGTATTATAAAAGTGCGTTGGTTGTGTACCTGTTGTATGTCAAAACACTTTTTTGTTTATCAATATTCAATAAAAGTGATGGTTTTTGAAGAGCAAACATGTACTTTCTTGGTGGTAGATAAGTTTTAATAGTGTTATTTTTTTAAGTCGTTGATTTTTATGAACTTTCAAAAAATGATTCTAGAGAAATTTTTAAGGCTTCTTTCTCTTTTGTACCATTTGAATATATGCATAATTGAATCAAGTACGATAAATTGAAAGTATACTGCTTATTGTATTTATTGTATGATATGAATGTTTAGGTTATTGATGTGCGTCGCATTGCGTTCAATTTGCAAATTTATAATCCTACTAAGCGTCGATCAAAGTCGAACCACAAAAGAAATGTGCGTAGATATTTGGAATATCCTTTTGGAAAAATGTTCAAGCAGATGAGTTTTTTTAATGGGATTAACTAAATTTTTTAAAAACAAAATAATTATTTAAAAACAATTAATTAAATTAATTAAAACTATTTAATTGAACTAAATTAATCTATGAAATAAACACACAAAGATGAAAGTGTTAGAGGTGTGATGTTCGTTCAGGTGCATGCAATGTCAATTATTTAATTCTCACATCTGAATATTTATTCATTTAATTATCACTGATTTCAGATTTAATCAAAATACTATCAGGTCTTGTTTTTTGATGTCAGATAATATTCTATTTTTTATAGAAATCATCAATCATTTCGTTCTTTGATTTGATGAATAACTTGGGCGTTATTTTAGGATTGAATTACTTAGTGAAATGCAATGACCCGTTTCTCATAAAATTGAATCATCTATTTGTGTTGAGTTTGATCACATAAGATCACTTATTAGGCATCAATTATGCAAGTTTGAAGGGGAATACACACAAAATATTATTTTTTCAATTAATATAATTATTTATTTAGAATTTGGTCGCGCGTGGTTTACGATTCTCTTACGCGTGTGATCAAATTCTGAACAAATAAATTATTCGATGATCTCCTGTTCGTGATTACTTATTAGGTATCATATGAACAAGCACCAAAACATGTGTTCATACTTTAAATGACAAATAATTCGAACACAGATATAATTAAATAATTAAACATTCAATTAAAAAATTAAATTCAAAAGGCAATCAAATACGATTAAAAAATAATGCCATGTAATAACCGTCATGTTTGTCACAACTTCGACACTAAGAAAATTAGTTCGCCATTACGACAACACGACACATAAAATAATAAACAGAAGTTACCGTGTATGTGTCGACATTGCTGCAGATCACAAAATAATAACCATCGTTCGTCGATCATCACAATGCCAATGCAAATGATCGCACGTGTCGTCGATGTTCGTGAATTGCAACTAAAATGCATGCCGACTATCATCGAATGTTGATACACACAGATGTTGTGTGTGGGGTCTTGTAGCAGAGGTGACAACGTCGATGATAGGGTTTTGAGCAGGGCTGGTCGCGCGGGCGCTGCTGCGTATAAGGAGAAGTCGTTCGTGGGCGCTGCATAGATGAGGAGGAGACGTCTGTTGGCGGTGGTGGGTAGGCTCGACTGCTGGTCGGACCAAGGGTGGACGCCGACAAATGCAGGGTGAAGCATCAAGGAGAGGTCGGGCCACAAGTGTGCTGCTCGGCTGGGTGGTGCGTGCTTGGGTGGTCGCGCGTGATTTACGATTATAATCATTACTAAATATAATAATACTACTATTAAAGGGGAATACACACAAAATATATTAAGTATATTAATATAATATAATCATTACTAAATATAATAATACTACTATTAAATACTAATATAATAATAATAACAAACTAATAATATGAATACTATTAATATGCAATAATATATAATACCAGTATAACAAATTAATATAATTACTAATAAATATTAATAAACTAATAGTAAAACTAATATTAATTAAACTACTAAAAATAATAATAGTGTTAGATATTAATTGTTAATAAAGTATAAAATTAATTAAAACTAATAATAAATAATTAATATCAATATGTAATTAACTAAAAATTACAAAATTAACAAAAACACTGCAAAACTGCGAAATAAACTACACAATAAAAAACGGTTAAAATATTTAATTAAAACTAAGTTATAAAATTATAACAATACCGGCGAAGTCCTTTTACATCAAATCCCTCACCCTTAAACGTTTGTACTTCTGGGCAAAACAATCAGAGAAAATACAATTGGACCCGTAGAAAATCAAAGCATCAAAATTGTAAGTTCAAAAATTTTCAACCCCCTTTACCCACAAAATATCATGCTTCGTTTAAAATTTCAATTTTCAAAAATAGTTCCCCTTCCACTCGCATTCTTTTCAAAAACAAGTACCTAGACTCATGCATCATATGACCTACCTCATCATCACTTTCATCGCTCAAAGCAATTTGATCGAAGATATGCTCAATTCCCGTACACATGCATGCTTGCCACATGCTTGCCATGAATTTCACATCTTCACTCGTGGAAATCAAAAGAACGCATCAATCTCGAGGGCTTTACATTAGATTCAAATGTCTCTGAAGTCGCAGGAAGGTGAAATATTTTTTTTGACAATTTGTGGTCAAACGAGGGTTGAATCTTGAAATAAATACACGATAAATGTCAATTCAAATGTCTCCCTCAAACTATCCCCTCCCTAAACGTTGCTTGTCCCCGAACATATCAAAATCCAATACCTCTATCAAAAATATGTTTTTTTCTCTCTGTTTTTTTAAGGACACAACTCACTCCAACATAATGGATAGGTAAGCAAGTGAGTAACAACTCCCAAACCCCATGAAATAAATGTCAGACAAAATCCCAAAGAAAGACACACAAGTAGCGCGCACACTATAACATCTCAGTGAAAGTAGGACATATAGAAAACTCTCTATCTCCCGGAGTAATGAATCATCACTTTAATAGGTATCCCCAAAAGTGAGGGTTACCACGTAATGACCACAAAAGTACTCGTTGTTGGAACCAAATAGATTCTATATTCCCATATCAAAACACATGTAATGAATGTGGCTACTGTGAAATATAACTCATATGATCATAATGAGATAATGTTAATCTATATGCATCAAATGTCTCACTGTCCAACTCTTTCCATGAATAAATCTCTCCCCCCCACACTCACATTGAAAATTATCATGCAAATAGTCAAGAAATGGGCAGAGAAGGGTATTGGTTGTGGACTCATCCTAAAAAGACTTCTTTATGACTTATAAGGGCTACATGATGGATAAAATGCAAGGGTGGCTCAGTGGGGGACTAAGTATCTCAAACAAATGCCTCAGTCATTTTAGTGCAACCTTCAAAATTCTGACCGCTTTGACGGATAAACATGACAAGTTCTAGAAGACATAACATGTTCGAGATTCCCTCAAGAAAAAGAGAAACAAGTGGCGATGTAAAAATGAGTCAAAATCCTCACGGGTATGGAAATATAATATTGGACAACACAAATGAGCATGAATGCAAATAAGAGTAAAAAATATACAAGTTTCCAAAAAATATTTTCAAAGCATGAAATAATATCTGCAATCATTTAAGTCATGAGATCAAGGATCAAAACATTCCAAACAGGAATCATGTGCTCAGACTATCCAAGGATACAAGTGGTATGCCCTTGATTGTGTTACTACAAAAATGCAACCGTTTTCACGTGGGTTCAACAATGACATGAATGCTAGTTTTTTTTTTCATTTTTAATTCTTTTTTTTTATTTTTTCTGAGTTTTTTTAGTTAGTAAATTTACATGGTGTTTTAGGAAGTATAAAATATAATAAAAAATTACACTTTCCTGAGTAAGTACAGATAGATGCGAGAAGACTGACTGTATCCGATTAAGCTCCAGAAATGATGTACCTATAAAATCTATGTTGAAAGTGGATGCCCTAGACCCAACTTGTTTTGTACTTTGATTACCGCTACATGTATTCAGTTTGTTATAATACATTTGTTTATCTTGACATAATAGTGTAGATACTTCTGCATCCACTTTGTTTATGACAATGTCCTTAGATTACCTGTCGCATCAAAGAGTTATAGTAGATCCCAGGCTATAATGAGAACCCTGAGATTCCATAACATTAATCTTAAAGTAACGTCCTATGATCCAGTTACATCATTATGAAAAGGACACATATGATGTGTGACCATCAGGTGCTGGGGGCTCATAAGCATTGAGACTTTTTCTCATGAAGTTCACACTTGATGATCACTAGTAGTTGAGATCATGAGGACAGACCCGCATAATAGGAACACCACATGTTTTAGGTGTCATTGGTTGTTCCTATCTACGGACATGGGTAATGATCTTTAGACTTGAGATCATTGTCAATAGATGTCATTTAATTACGTACATTTGATGCAAAGCAAAAACCATGACGACAAAGTCGTGGCGAGGTAGTTTGTATCAGGTACGTCATTAATGGCATGACATTGATTGAATGATCAAGAAATGATTTGTCGCTTCCGAGTTCAGGAAGAGATATCTCGGGCCTGGTTGATTAGGATGGTTGCACCTTCATTAAATCCATGACCATGGTAGTGGAAGGTAAGACCGTCCGGACAAATCAACACATAAAATAAAGCAAATAAAGAATGATGACACTAGTGTGCATTCTGCTTTATTGAGATATCGATGACGAAGAGATTATATTACACAGACCGTGTTCATAGGAAGACAGTCATTGCTTTGACTTTGCCTTATCACTATAGGGGCCTCGGTGGGTTGCTAGACCCCGCTCTAGATCAGTGGATATTATTCACTGCTATTGAGGTAAGGGCCTAGAGGGTCACACACAATAACACCTTGAGAATCTGCCCTATTCTGTGAATATGAATATAAAACTTGGTGGGCCCCACCAAAGGGTCTGAGTACTATCCATGTTCTATGGATCACCAAAGAATAAATAAATTCATTAATTATTCAAGTTTAGAATAATTCGTTGAATTTATTTATAACATGTATTTACAAGTTATATAGTAAATACAAGTATTAATATTATTCGAATGGATTTTAATATCCTAGGTTCTTTTAATATTAGCAGGAGGTGTGAGTCGAGTTAAAGACTCAAATTTATCACGCAGTATATTTATATATTACAAGTAAGTGATAAATTATAAATATTATTTATGACATAATTTTATTTGTCATAAATAATTATTTATAACACTTATATAGCAGATGTCTATTACACGGGGGCCGGGAATCCATACCGCGTGTTTTAAACACTCCCTATATAAGTGAGAGAGAGACTCCCATGTGAACTATTCATGTGTTAAGATTGAGAGCTTCTCTCTCCTCCTGGAATCTAGAGAGAGTCTCTCATGTGAAAGAAGATCTTCAAGTTCATCCATCTCGGATTGAAGCTTCTTCCTTTGCGGTGATCGTCGCTGCGCTGAAGTGAGCGTCGAAGATCCGTGCTAGCACCCGGATCTTGAAAAACGACGCGTGGGCAGATTCATGAGGCGTGTGTGGACGATCTAGAGGGCTTCGACGTCGGAGTCTTCGAGCAACGATCGCCGGAGTCCTACGTCAGACTTGCACACGTCAATTCCGAACAAGGTACATGTTCAGTTTAATTTTTATGCTCTGTTTAAACCTTGTGAGATCCTCGGACCAAACCGGGATAAGATCACCGAAGTTGACAGGATTATGTCATTCCGGTGATGCAGAAAATTTTAAATTCCCGGCCCACCGGCTTCCGCTGCACCGTCTCGGTACCCAACAATGGTATCAGAGGGACCGCAAGGTTTTTACGAGTCAACAAAATTAAGATGCATTAAATTTAAGTGCATGGTGTTAAAATGGTTCATTTGGATCCGACCACACGTCGTTTCATTTTCAAATGATCAAGCTACGATCATTTAAAAATTTTAATCGGATCGACGTCGTGATTTATTTTTCGTTCATTTGATGTTAATCTCAATCATAATTGAGATAAAATTAAATGTAATATTTTATTATTATAAAATATAATATATTATTTTCCACAAAGGTGTGTGGAAAATATTTTTGATAATTAAAAAAAAAGGAAAGGGGAGGGAGACCAAGACCCCAAAATGGGGTCTTCTTCCCTTTATTTTTTTTTAAAGAAGGGGGAAAGGGGATGACATTTTTTGTCTAAGGACAACAATTAAATTAAAAAAGAAGAAGACCCAAGTGGGTCTTCTCTTCTCTCACGCGACACACATAGGAGGCGGCTCCCCTTTGAGGGTGTAAACCCTAGCCTCCCCGCCGGTCCCCTTCGCGCTGCCCCGAGCCCCGCCGGGCCTCCCCTCTGCGCGTCGGACCGCCGCCCTCACCGGGCTGCCTGCTCGAGCCGCCACCCCTGTGCGCCGGACCTCCTCCTCCCATGCCCAGCCGGAGCAGCCGCGCCGCCTCAAACCGAACCCCGCCGGCCGCATCGCGCCACCTCGGACCGCCTCTCATCGGACCGCGTCGCGCCGCACCCGAACCTCGGATGGCCGGACCGCCGCCTCACCCCGAGCCCGCTGGACTGCCGCGCCACGCTGCCTCGAAGCACCGCCCCTGGCCGGACCTCCTGCTCGCGCCGGCCGAGAATCGCACTGGCCGCACCGGTCTAGGCCGTGCCGGACCGGGCCGCCGTCTCGCTGGAGCAGCGGGCTGTCGGCCATGCGGCTGGCCGGTTTGCTTCCCGGCCTCTTCCCGCTCCCTTCGGACCTCACTGGAAGTTGCTGCCGTCGCAGGAGTCGCTGGACTGAGCGGTCACGCCGCGATAATGCCGCAATTGGCCCTGCTCCAGGACGACACCCCGCAGCGGTTCGCAGTCCTGCCAGACTCCTCCCCGGCTAGAGGTAACCCTGCTTTAAATTAATTTTAATTAATTTAGTTTTTAAATTAAATTAATTAGAATTAATTTGGGGGTTTAAATTATTTTAATCTGAAATATTAATTTAATTTAAGATTAAAATTAAATTAATGGTTTAATTTAATTTTTAGAATTAAAATTAAATTAAAAAAATGGAACCGATAAAACAAATTATTTGAATTTAATCAAATTCATTTAATTTATTAGAATACCCTTACACTATTTAAATTTATTGCAATTTAATTTTCTTGCGCATATTTTACTCCGACCGGTCTTGAGCAAGTGACCAAACTATATATGTTTGGTATTTATTTATTTATTTAATTATTTATTCAATGCGTGCGATGATTGTAATAATTAATTAGATAAATGACGATCTGCGAATTGTCTCTTTTAATTCAAATATGTATAAGGGCATGCGTGTCCATTGCACGAGATGCATTTTGTACCCCTAGACCCCATCGCCTGCGTGCGAGTACATTTGTAATTAAATGATGATCCGAAACGTAGACCTCGCCAAGACGAGGTGGTAAACCAGACGGGAGCAAAGCGCTTTACACTGGGCAAGCTGCGACGCGAGTCAAGTCACGACTCAGGTATGGATGCCCCTAGGTCAAGATTGATCCGTTATGGATCGATCTTTGTAGAATGCTCAAGACCAGTTGGATTGCATGATTTACTTTATCCATAGTTTATTATTTTATGCGTCTGCATGATTATTGCGTGATCACATAGAATAGTAAACAAGATAAAATGCATAAAGATATGACAAATTATATTCTATTGCATGTCCAGTTGTGAGCGCGACAACCCGGTTTGAACATAATAAATAGAAAAGGATTATATTCTTCAATAAATAAATATAAAAAACCCTCAAAGATATATATTAAGTCTAAAAGCCTTCCATTTCTCACATCTAAACAAAACCGGCTGTTTAGGTGCTCGTCATCCATAGTCGAGAGTGCCTCTTACTACCGGGGCGTTTTCATGAGAGAAATGAGTCGACTTAACTAAAGTGAGTAGTCATGGATTAGCCTTAGCTAACTTGCTATCACTTTAGAGGCACGATGTTGAGGGAATCAAGTTTTGATTCCAAAAGTTGGGACTTTACTCAACAACACAAGGAACCACAAGAACAAGTGGTTGACCAGTCTAGTACCTACCTTGAAACCCTCTAAGTAGTGGCGTTGCCCTAACTTGTAGACTATGAGGGAGGTTTTGAGGATCCTTTCCACTAGAATACTCAAGCGATAGAGTATTCCGAATCTAATAGTGAGGGCTATTAAGGTTCGCTAAAATAGTGGGAGACATTAAAATGATATAATAATTTATTAATCATAAATGACAAAAGGTAATCAAGACAAAGTACTAACTGCTAAATGTTTATCTGATGTAGATTCAAAATGACATTCACTAACACCACAAGTACTTTATCACTGCGATCAATCTTGGATAAAGAAAATATCCTGACCGGTAATAACTTCCAGGAGTGGTACATGTGCTTGCGCATAGTACTATGCCAAGAAAGGAAGTTATATGTGCTGGAATCCCCAATTCCTGCTGAGCCTCCTCAGGGAGCAAGTAAGGCGGAAAAAGATAAATGGATAAAGTATGTAGACGATGCACTTGATATATAATGCATCATGTTGTCATCCATGTCCAGTCAATTGCAAAAAATGCACGAGGATGAGGATGCCTACAAGATGCTTTCACATCTCCAAGAACTTTATGAGGAGAGGGCCAGACAAGAAAGGTATGAGATCTCAAGTGCGCTTTATAAGTGCATGCTAGCAGAAGGGCACCAAGCCGGTCTTCACGTACTCAAGATGATTGGGTATATTGAGAGGCTTGAAGCCCTTGGGTTCAAACTGAACCAAGAACCAGCAGTGGATCTTATTCTTGCCTCTTTACCGTCAAGCTTCTCAACTTTTATTGTCAATTATAATATGAATGATATGACAAAGTCGCTCTCAGACCTTTTGGCTTTAGTTCGCCAACCTGACAAGGATATGAAAAATACCAATTCATCTGTCCTTATGGTGAACAAGAAAAACAAGGGTAAGACAAAGGAGTCTAAGGCCAAGTCAAGACCAAAGACACCAATGCATCGTCCTACAAAGAAGCCAAAGATTCAGAGGCAAAGTAATGAGCAGGAAGCTGTCTGCTTTGGATGTGGCAAGAAAGACCACTGGAAGAAGAATTGCAGAGCTGGGAAGAAGAAGCAAACTGATGCTTCTACTTCAGGTATTTTTGTCATTGAATGCAATCTATCTTTATCTACAAGTTGGGTATTGGATATGACATGTGACTCACACATTTGTATTCATATACAGGAACCAAGTAGGTTCAAGAAGATTGCAAAAGGTCAAGTGGATCTCCGAGCTGCAAATGGTGCAAGTCTGGCAGCCTTGGCAGTGGGAGACTATCACTTAACCTTGCCAACTAGTTTGGTTCTAGTTTTAAACAATTGCTATTATGTACCTTCTATTACCAGAAACATTATCTCTGTGTCAAGTCTAGACACTGAGTTTTTATTTCAAGTTTGTAAATAAATGTTGTCTCTTTTATAGGGACACCATATGTTATGGTATGACACATCTTAACAATGGTTTATATATGCTGGAACTAGAGAACTCAGTAATGACAATCAATGAAAAAAATAGCCAACATGACTCAAATAACACCCGCCTATGACACTTCAGGCTTGGTCATGTAAACGAGAAGCGATTACAGAGATTGCATCAAGAAGGGTATCTAGACTCGGTACAGTTAGAACCCTTAGATGTATGTCAAGCTTGTTTACACGGAAAGATGACCAAATCACCTTTCTTAGGAAAGGGAGAAAGAGCCAATGCAGTGTTGGAATTAATACATACTGATTTATGTGGTCCATTTCCAGTCAAGGCAAGGGGTGATTTTCTATACTTCATTACTTTTACCGATGACTATAGTAGGTATGACTATATCTACTTAATGCGGTATAAGTCAGATTCCTTTCGGATATTTAAGGAATACCAAAATGAAGTAGAAAACCAACTTGGTAAGAAGATAAAATCACTTCGCTCAGACCGAGGCAGAGAATATCTTAACCAAGCATTCATTGATCACTTGAAGGAGTGTGGGATTGTATCCCAACTCACTCCTCCTTATACACCACAATGGAATGGTGTTAGTGAAAGGAGGAATAAGACCTTACTTGACATGGTCAGATCAATGACGAGTCATGCAACACTTCCATTATACTTTTGGGGATACGCCTTGCAGACAATAACATATACCCTTAACCGAGTACCAATTAAAGCTGTATATGGGATTCCATATCAGTTATGGTATGGAAAGAAACCCAACCTGACACACATGCGTGTATGGGGGTGCGAGGCATTTGTCAAGACTCTACCAAGTGACAAATTAGCATCCAGAAGCACTAAGTGCATCTTTATAGGTTATCCTAAGGAAACTAGATGATACTACCTATATAACCCTTTAGATAGAAAAGTCATTGTGGCAAGATACACCACATTTCTAGAAAGGGAACACATTTCTATTGGAAATAGTGGGAGCAAGATTGACTTCGATGAAGTTAATGCTCCAAATGCACAAGAGTTGGTAGAGGAACAATCTCCACAAGAAAAAGTGGAAGAAGAAGTTGTTCCTGAGACACAGATACTGCGTAGGTCTACGTGAGAGGTTAGAGAACCAGAGCGTCATGGTTTTCTTGTCACCAAGTCAGGTGACACATTAGTCCTTCAAGATGATGAACCTCTAATCTACAAGGAAGCAGTAAAAGGAAAAGAAGCTGCTAAATGACAATAAGCCATGAATTCTGAGATGAAGTCCATGTACCAAAATCAAGTTTGGATTTTGGTAGACCCTCCAGCTGATGTAAAACCCATTGGATGAAAATGGGTATTCAAGAAAAAGCTGGACATGGATGGTGAGGTTAATACCTTTAAAGCAAGACTAGTTGCAAAAGGTTTCAGGCAACGTCAAGACATTGACTATGATGAAACCTTCTCACTAGTAGCAATGCTTAAATCCATCAGAATATTGCTTGCAATAGCAGCCTTTCATGATTATGAAATTTGGAAAATGGATGTCAAAACTGCTTTTCTAAATGGGAAGTTGGTTGAAGATGTCTATATGACTCAACCCGAAGGGTTTGTCAAGTCAAAGAATGTCAATGAAGTATGCAAGCTGCAGAGATCCATTTATGGATTGAAGCAGGCATCGAGATCATGGAATGTTCGTTTTGATGAGGCCATAAGAGATTTTGGTTTTATCAAAAATGAAAGCGAGCCTTGTGTCTATAAAAAGGTTAAAAGGAATGCCATCGTTTTCCTAGTATTATATGTTGATGACATATTAATTATGGGAAACGAGGTGCAAGTCTTATAGTCAATTAAGACTTGGTTAAATGAATGCTTCTCCATGAAAGACTTAGGTGAAGCAACCTACATTCTAGGGATCAAGATCTATCGAGATAGATCTCAAAGGCTACTTGGGATAAGTCAAAGTACATATATTGAAAAGGTACTCAAAAGGTACAGTATGGAACAATCCAAGAGAGGATTGTTACCTGTGTCACATGGTGTAAATCTCTCCAAGAAAATGTGTCCACAAACACAGGAGGAGATTGACAGAATGAGTAGAGTCCCTTATGCTTCGGCAGTGGGTTCTATCATGTATGCCATGCTATGTACTAGGTTTGATGTCGCCTTTGCTTTAAGCATGGTGGGTAGATATCAAGAAAATCCAGGAGAGCTGCATTGGACAGCTGTTAAAATTATCCTAAAGTACTTGAGGCGTACTAAGGATATGTTCCTGGTGTATGGAGGAGATGAGGAACTAGTTGTGAGGGGATACACTGATGCTAGTTTCCAGACAGATCATGATGATATGAAATCACAGTTAGGATACATCTTTTGCCTGAATGGTGGTGCAATGAGCTGGAGAAGCTTGAAGAAAGCTGTGGTTGCTGATTCTACAACATAGTTTGAATATATTGCAGCTTCCGATGCAGCAAAGGAAGCAGTCTGGATACGCAACTTTATCTCAGACATTGGTGTTGTACCTAGCAGTGCAGACCCTGTACCAGTATATTGTGATAATACTGCTGCAGTGGTGCTTACCAAGGAGCCCAGGTCTCACCAAAGAATAAAGCATATTCTTCGAAAGTTTCATCTCTTGAGGGATTTTACTCAAAGAGGTGAAGTGGCAGTTAGAAAAGTAGCCAAAGAGGACAACGTGGCAGACCCCCTGACTAAATCCATTTCTCAGCAGAAGCATGATACACATGTGAGAGCTAGCGGATTAAAACCTGTTAGCAGTTGGCTCTAGTGTAAGTGGGAGTGTTGAAAGTGGGTGCCCTAGACCCAACTTGTTTTGTACTTTGATTACCACTACATGTATTCAGTTTGTTATAATACATGTATTTATCTTTCCATAATAGTGTAGATACTTCTGCATCCACTTTGTTTATGGCAATGTCCTTAGATTACCTGTCGCATCAAAGGGTTATAGTAGATCCCATGCTATAATGAGAACCCTGAGATGTCATGACAGTAATATTAAAGTAACGTCCTATGGTCCAATTACATCATTTTGAAAAGGACACAGATGATGTGTGACCATCAGGTGTTGAAGGCTCATAAGCATTGAAACTTCTTCTCATGAAGTCCGCACTTGATGATCTCTAGTAGTTGAGATCATGAGGGAAAAACCGCATAATAGGAACACCACATGTTTTAGGTGTCATTGGTCGTTCCTATCTACGGACATGTGTAATGGTCTTTAGACTTGAGATCATTGTCAATGGATGTCATTTAATTACGTACATTTGATGCAAGTTGAAAACCATGATGACAAAGTCGGTGCGAGGTAGTTTGTATCGGGTACGTCATTAATGACATGACATTGATTGAATGATTAAGAAAAGATTTGTTGCTTCCGATTTCAGGAAGAGATATCTCAGGCCTGGTTGATTAGGATGCTTGCACCTTCATTAAATCCATGGCCATGGTAGTGGAAGGTAAGACCGTCTAGAAAAATCAACAAATAAAATAAAGCAAATAAAGAATGATGACGCTAGTGTGCATTCTTCTTTATTGAGATATCGATGACGAAGAGATTATATTACACGGACCGTGTTCGTAGGAAGGTAGTCGTTTCTTTGACTTTGCCTTATCTCTATAGGGGCCTCGATGGGTTTCTAGACCCCGCTCTAGGTCGGTGGATATTATTCACTACTATTGAGGTAAGAGCCTAGAAGGTCACACACAATAGTGCCTTAAGAATCTGCCCTATTCTGTGGATAAGAATATAGAAATTGGTGGGCCCCGCCAAAGGGTCTGAGTACTATCCAAGTTCTATGGATCACCAAAAAATAAATAAATTCATTAATTATTCAAGTTTAGAATAATTCGTTGAATTTATTTATAACATGTATTTACAAGTTATATAGTAAATACAAGTATTAATATTATTCGAATGGATTTTAATATCCTAGGTTCATTTAATATTAGTAGGAGGTGTGAGTAGAGTTAAAGACTCAAATTTATCACGTAATATATTTATATATTACAAGTAAGTGATAAATTATAGATATTATTTATGACATAATTTTATTTGTCATAAATAATTATTTATAACACTTATATAGCATATGTCTATTACACGGGGGTCAGGAATCCATACCGCGTGTTTTAAATACTCCCTATATAAGTGAGAGAGAGACTCTTCCATGTGAACTATTCATGTGTTAAGATTGAGAGATTCTCTCTCCTCTTGGAATCTAGAGAGAGAGAGTCTCTCATGCGAAGGAAGATATTCAAGTTCATCCATCTCGGATTGAAGCTTCTTCCTTTGCGGTGATCGTCGCTGCGCTGAAGTGAGCGTCGAAGATCCGCGCTAGCACCCAAATCTTAACGAACAACGCGCGATCAGATTCATGAGGTGTATGTGGACGATCTAGAGGGATTTGATGTCGGAGTCTTCGAGAATGATCGCCGGCGTCCTGCGGCAGACTTGCACACGTCAATTCCGAACTAGGTACATGTTCAGTTTAATTTTTGTGCTCTGTTTAAACCTTGCGAGATCCTCGGACCAAACCAGGACAAGATCACCGAAGTTGACAGGGTTATGTCACTCCGGTGATGCAGAAAATTTTAAATTCCTGGCCCACCGGCTTCCGCTGCGTCGTCTCGGTACCCAACAATCTACACATAAGACAACATATATCCACATCATATCAAAGAAGTCACACTATAATCAAAATCATGTGGATGATAAAAATTTGTATGATGAATTAAAATCCAATGTAGTGCCAGAAGAAAACATATTGTGGTAAGTACATGCCATTTTATTACTAAAAAAACTAAATGAATTGAAATTAAATACAGTGAAAGGAAAACAAACTAATGACGAGTTGCCTCCCACTGAGCACTAAGTTTACTTTGTTTTCAGCCATATGTTGATGAAACTCCATCAGGATCGAACAGAAATGTATACCATGCATCTGCTTCGCCATCAATGGGTGTGTGGAATCCATTCATTGAAAAAGAAATTATCATGCAAGTTGCATAATACCTCAACAAAAATTTGTTAAAAAAATGGATAGGTGGAATGAAATGAAACCAACCCCGCTCATAAGGGAATGAATATACCTTGCCTTAAGAAATACTCACAGAAGTTTGTGGAAAGTGCGTCAGTGGGAAGAGCAAAAAAATACCTCTTTGAATGTTCACAAAAGAAAAAATTCCCTTACCAGAATCTTTCAGTGGTCAACTTATATCAATAATATCCTTGAATGCAGTATCTGGGTCAACGATGTATCCCAATTTGTTTTCAAACAACCATTAGCACATGGAATTCCACTGGTTTCCAACTCAATTCATGCTCCACGGTTTCATTGATTGCATCAAGGTCAAGAGTATTGCTAGCAGATGTGGGTATTTCAAGTGAAGTGTTTTTAACCTCGATGCATGGAGAAAGTAAGGCGGGCTCAATTAGAGCAGATGATTCCATTG
Organism: Viscum album; assembly: GCA_963277665.1. Classification (NCBI taxonomy): domain Eukaryota; kingdom Viridiplantae; phylum Streptophyta; class Magnoliopsida; order Santalales; family Viscaceae; genus Viscum; species Viscum album. The sequence goes on from OY728132.1 coordinate 326,874,721, forward strand.
TGTCAAAAATGACATCTTTTTCAAAAGTTTCTTCTATACCACCTTCGTCACATTTCTCTGTTGGCACATGTGGTACCACAGACTCAGGATCCTCTAGACAATATTCATCTATTGTTTCTAGAAAATTATGATTGTTCTCCCATACCATCACTGACTGATTTTTTGTTTCTTGAAATGTTTCATAGGTCTCCATTTTGGAAAAGGATTCAGACTCACATAGATTTTTAGAAAGAGTCGATTCAATGTCATTTGAAGTGACATCCTCTTATGTGTGACAATTCATGATGTCTTGGTTCAATTCTGACTCTATTTATTTAGAGAAGGGTTCTAGTTCAATGTCCCCTTCATCCTCAAAAGGTGTAATTTGATAGACATTGAATGTGTCCTTTTTCATTTGGGATGGATGGGTTGTGAACTCACATAATGAGAACATGAAATCACATTTTCTGAAGGGCCTTTATATTCAACATGGTGGAAGACTAAACTCCTATATTCTTGAAATGCAATTAGGTTGGAAGAATCAAATTATGATGGAGAAGATTTATCAATGGTATGGCAGGAAGAATGATCGATCAAAGTAGTCTCATTATCAGAATCAAGAATTGGATGGTGTGCGGCTCACACCATTCTGAACTTCTGGGTGTCTTAAAGGTCCCTGCAATGAAAAATTCTCAGAGTAGCAAATTGTTTTTTGTTTTTTTGACCTAAATCACTCTTCTTAAAGAACGAGCAATCAAGAATGAAGAATGAGCGATCAAGAACGAACAACACAAGACATTCGATTCGCTGCGCTAGCACCCAAAGAACGAGTGGTGTTGTTCAGAGACCATTGAAGCACATGTGGATCACCGTTAGAGGGATTCTACCCTTGAATCCTCATAAGCGCAATAAAGGAAATCTGGAAGGGCTGTTTCAGACGATCAACAATCATCAACGAAGAAAGTTCCTAAGCCCATGCATTTATTTTTTCAGATATTAAATAAATTAATTATAAATTTGAGGTGCAAGATTCCCGTTCTTGGTTTCAGGCAATGATTATTAAAATAAATTTTAATATATCACCCACCACTGCACGCTTCCGCTGTACCCAAAACTAACAAGTGGTATCAGAGGGGTCACGTTTAAATTTATATTTATTTATTTGATTGTTGATCTATGCAAAATTTTGGTTAGAGTTTATTTCATGTTATTCGTTCTTTAATCCGATTTGAATTAACATGTTATTGACATATTAATCATGTTCGTTTAGTGTTTCATTTTCTTAAAGGTTTAAGAACAAATGAAGAACGACCAGAGATGCAATCGGGAAGTGCCAAATCATTGGCCGATAAAACTGGGTTATACAACGTGCGGTCGAAGCACACACTGTATACCCATGCACAATGTATCCAGATGCGCCAACTAATTAATCACACGCGGTGCTTTTATTGCACACTGCGTGTTGACTAGGCCAACTTGGCACATGAAAATCAGATACAGAGTGTGTAATTGGCATGTACACACCATGTAGTCTGACCAAGTCAACACACCAAAACTCTAAGCATGTGACTTGGATATACGACAATCGAGCTACATGGCGTGTAGCTGTATGTACACGCCGTATAGTCTCCCAATAATGGAAAAAATTAAAATTACATTAAATTTGAAATTGCAGCATTAAAACCTTATTTTATTGATTAACATACCGCTGTGTGTGACAATTTAATAATGGTTTTAAAGAATTTTAAAACGTTCAATTAATTTATTGTAATTAATATGTCATTATTGGTTCTGCCATTTATTTTCCATGAATTCCATTAATGATGGGTATCTCCAAATAAGATCAGATTATCATTAAGAAGAAAGTGAATTAATTAATTAATTAATTAATACAAGCACATTTATCTTAAATAATAAAAAAAAATGAAAAAATGAATGTTAGATGTTTACTTTTGCGTATTTGTTGCATGTGTAGCTGTTCATGAGCTTGACCAAGACTTATGTATGTGTTGACATTTATTTAATTAAATTTATTCCATGGTTTTGTAATTATTTAATATCAAATTAAAAGATGGCATGCGAGTCATCCCTCTCTCCATTATTATGTAGAAACTGTGTGTTCAAGGATATTTATGTAATTCCCTTTAATCAATCTTTTGGTTCCCCTCACCCGTATCTGAGTAATAAATATTTGTAATTAGTAGAGCATCCCATGACACGTGAGGATGGATCAAGACAGAATCATAATGACACCAACTCAACAATACATAGGTGGACACATGGAATGCTGTAGCTCTTTCCAAGTTCGACATAAAGAGTTATTTACCCTAGGTCATATGTTGATTTAATGTCCACTCATTAAATCAACTATTAGATAAACTCACGATCGAGTCATTTAATTAATTATTTATTTTTTGTCTAATGCATTAAAATTATATTTATTGATAAAAGACCACGATCATATAAATGAACGAATTAATATGCAAAGACAGAATTTAAATAAAATTGATTATGCGTAAATGTTTTATCCAAACATGGTTAATTAATTCAGTAAACATCCACTTAAATATTAACAAGACATGTAAAGGATAAAATAAGATAAAAAATTTATGCATAATAAAATAAAATCTCTCAATCTAATATTAAGTCAGAGAAAACCTTTTTTTATTTGATTTGGAACAAAACTCAATAGAACTATGTGTTTGACCAACTTTTGTTGGGAAACTTACTTTTATAAGGGGAGTTCTTATGAAAGTTTCAGGTTGACTTAACCATTTTACATCAAGAGGAGTAGCTCTCGCTAGACTTGGTGTAATTTGGAGACAAGTGTTGAGAAAATCCAAGATTTTTGGATCGGGGAGTCCGCTCAACGGATCAAGGAGCTGCAAGCCCGCAGTTGACAAATACTTGCCTACCTAAATACCTTTAAAATAGCTTAACCAACCCTTGTTGGGGTTACACGAAGGGGAATATAGATCTTTTCCACTAGAATGTCCTAGCAACTAGACATTCCAAGTTCAATGGTGAGGGCTATTGAGACTTGATAAAATAGTAAGAGATTTAATAAAATCAATTAATTATTTCTCACAAAAAAACGTAATCAAGAAAAGTACTAATAATATGCTCTTTTAATTGTAGAATAAAATGACAGGCTCACTATCCCTTCGATCAATATTGGATAAAGACAATCTCGTCACTTGCAGTAACTTCCAGGAGTGGTTTGGATGCCTTCAGGTTGTTCTATGCCATGAATGGAAATCTTATGTGCTAGAATCCTCAATGCCTGATCCGCCTACTCAAGAGACGAGTGATGAATAGTTCCTAGTCTACGAAAAACATATGAACGACGCGGTCAACCTTCAATGTTTATGCTTTCATCTATGACTAGTGAACTCATGAAGTCTCACGAAAATATGGATGTGTATATCATGCTTGAGAACCTCCGTGGTCTTTACCAAAAGAGAGTTAGATAGAAACAATTTGAGATTTCGAAGGCGCTCTTTCAGAGTAAGCTTGGAGAGGGTACCCTACCTGGGTCTCACATAGTTAAGCTCATTGGTTACATTGAGCGCCTAGAGGTTCTAGGGTTTAAAATCCTCGAAGAACTAAGCATCGATCTCATTCTGGTATCACTCCCTTAGAGCTTCTTCAGTTTTGTTGTGAATTTTAATATGAACAATATTGAGAAGTCTCTGCCAGATCTTCTTATCCTCATTTGCCAAGTAGATAAAGATACGAAGCGCGAAAATCCTTCTGTCCTTATGACGAAAAAACAGAAAAGGAAAACAAATAGCTTTAAGTCCAAAGCTTCTTCACGCCCTTCCAAGAAGAATAAGATCAAAGGGGAAGCAAGAGAATAAGATGTCGTCTGTTTTTCATGTGGCAAGAGGGGCCACTGGAAGAAAAACTGCACCCAACTAAAGAAGCAAGAGGAAGCTTGAGATGCATTTGTTATCAAGTACAATTTATCTATTTCTACAAATTGGGTTTTAGATACAGCTTGTGGTGTTCACATATGTATTCAAATATAGAAACCAAGTAGATTCAGAAAAATTGACCAAGAGGAGGTAGATCTACGAGCAGCCAATAAAGCTAAACTTGCTGCTGTAGTTATCGAGGACTACCACCTCACATTTTCGATCAGAACGATCATGGGTTTAAAGGGTTGTTATTATGTGCCTTCAGTTATCAAAAACATTATTTCTTTATCTAGACTAGACATAAATGGATTCATTTTCAAATTTGGAAATAAATGTTTCTTCTTTTATAAAGATATCATTTGTTATGATAAGACACATTTACATAACCGTATTTACATGTTTGATTACATGAATCAAGTAATGATAATCGATAACGAAGTTACTTCACATGACTCATATCACACCAAACTTTAGCATAACCAGCTAGGTCATGTAAATGAAAAACGTTTGATAAAATTATACCAAGATGAATATTTAGATTTTTTCAAACTAAAACCATTTGGTGTATGTCACACATGTTTATAAGGAAAAATAACCAAAACTCCATTTAGTGGGAAAGGTGAAAGGCTAAAGAGATTCTTGAATTAGTTCACACTGATGTGTGTGGACCATTTCATGTTGAAGCAAGGGGTGAGTACTCATACTTCATAATGTTTACTGACGATTTTAGTAGATATAGATATATTTATTTAATGAGGTATAAGTCAGATTCTTTTGATAAATTTAAGGAATATAAGAATGAAGTTGAGAACCATCTTTGTAGGAAGATTAGGAAACTCTGCTTAGATTGAGGTAGAGAATGTATTAATCAATATTTCATTGATTACTTATGGGAGTTTGGAATCCTATCCCAACTCACTCCTCTTTACACGCCTCAGTAGAATAGTGTAAATGAAAGGAATAACCACACCTTGTTGGACATGGTGAGATCAATGATGATTCATGCAAGTCTTCCATTATCCTTTGGGGATATGCGTTACAAATAGCGACACACATACTAAACCAAGTACCAACTAAATCAATAAATGGTATTCCATACGAATTTTGGAGTGGAAGAAAACCCATGTTTTTGAATTTATATGTGTGGGGAAGCGAAACATTTGTTAGGGCCTCTTTAATTAGATAACAAACTTACACCCCGAGGCACAAAGTGTAACTTTATAGGATACCCCAAGGAAATAAGGGGATATTACCTATACAAACCCTCAGACAAAAGGATTATAGTGACAAGACATGCCATATTCCTTGAGAGGAAGCACATCTCCAAAAGAGATAGTGAGAGAGAGATAAACTTCGATGAAGTCGAGACTCAAGACACACATGAGTTGGTACAAGATCAGATTCCACAAAGCCCTGTGGAAAAAGAAACTGTTCCAGAGACACAAGAACTATGTAGAAGTACAAGAAAGGTTAGAGAACCAAAACTGTATGGTTTTCTAGTTACCAAAGATGGAGACTCATTATTATTTGATAATAATGATCCTCTAACCTACAAAGAATCAGTAAGTGGCATAGATGTTTTCAAGTGACAAGAAACCATGAATTCTAAAATGAATTCCATGTACCAAAACCAAGTCTAGATTTTGGTAGATCCTTCAGTGGATGTAAAGCCTTTTGGTTGCAAATGGGTATTCAAGAAGAAACTGGATATGGAAGGACACATTAGTACCTATAAGGCGCGACTGACTGCAAAAGGGTTTAAACAACGTTAACGTATTGACTATGATGAAACCTTTTCACCAGTTGCAATGCTGAAATCCATCAGAATTCTACTTTCCATTGCGACTTACCATGACTATGACATTTGACAAATGAATGTCAAAACAACTTTCCTTGATGGGAACTTTCAGGAAGATGTCTACATGACACAACCTGAAGGGTTTGTGACTCTAAAGGATGCCAATAAAATATGCAAGTTGCATAAATATATTTATAGATTAAAACAAGCATCCAGGTCATGGAACATTCATTTTAATGAAGCCATAGCAGAATTTGGTTTTATAAAGAATGAATGCGAGCCTTGTATCTACAAATGGTTTAGTGGGAGTGCAGTTGTTTTCTTAATAGTATATGTTGGTGTCATATTACTTATTGGAAATGAAATACCAGTCTTACAGTCTGTTAAGGCATGGTTGAATAAATGATTTTCCAGGAAAGGCTTGGGAGAGTCATAATATATTATTGGGATCAAGATCCATCGTGATAGATCCAAGAGGTTGCTCGACCTAAGTCAAAGTACATACATTGACAAGATACTGTAGAGATTCAGAATTGAACAATCCAAGAGAGGATTGTTTCCAGCATCACATGACATTAATATTTCCAAGAAAATGTGTCCTTAGACCCATGAGGAAAGAAATAGAATGACAAAGATTCCATACACATTAGTGATTGGGTTAGTCATGTATGTTATGCTATGTACTAGGCTAGATATCGCCTATGCATTAAGTGCAGTAGAAAGATATCAAGCTGATCTAAGTGTTCGCCATTGGATGACAGTCAAGACTATCCTTAAGTATCTGAGGCATACGAAGGATATGTTCCTGGTTTATGGAGGAGATGAGGAACTAGTCATCAGAGGACATGCATATGTTAGTTTCCAGATTGATCAAGATGACATGAAGTCACAAATGAGATACATCTTCACTTTGAATGAAGGTGTTGTGAGCTGGAAGAGGTCAAAGCAGGTTGTGGTTGCAAATTTTATAACAGAGGTCGAGTATATTGCTGCTTCTGAGGCAGCAAAGAAGTAGTTTGAATGCACAATTTCATCCAAGATCTTAATGTAGTACCTAATAGTAAAGATTCCATCACACTCTATTGTGATAATATTACAACGATGACTCTTGCAAAAGAGCTAATGTTACATCAGTGAACGAAGCACATACTTCAGAAGTATCATCTTTTGAGAGATTTTTCTCCGATAGGTGAAGTTGGAGTGAGTAGTATTTTCACGGAAGACAATGTGGCGGACCCCTTGACTAAAGCCTTGACTCAGCAGAAACATGATTATCATGTGAGGTCTAACGGACTGAAAATTGTAGATAGTTGGCTCTAGTCCAAGTGGGAGTTTGTTAGAGTTGGTGTCCTAGAACCAACTGTTTGTACTTTGATTACATGAATATTTGATGTATTAAATATTAAATTAAATATCTTATTACATATTATTCATTACTCTACATGACCATAATGTAATACTGTCCTAGAGTATTTGTCGTATTAATAAGGTCATAGCGGTTCCATATTATGATGAGAACCTTGAAGTGCCATGATAATATTCTTAATATAGTTCTGCAGTTGGATAACATACTATGATGGGACACATAGTATATAGACCGTCAGGTGCAAGTACTCACAAGCAGATGAGACCTCTTCTCATGAAGTTCGCACTTGGTAATCTCCAAGATAAGAGATTATGAGAACAAACTTGCCAGTAAGAATTCCTCATGTTTTGGTGCCATCAGATATTCCCATCTGCGAGCGTGTGTAATGATCCTTAGACTTTAAGATTATCATTAATGCATGTCACGACTCATGCACTTAGATTTTCTGATGAAAACTGCCATGCCATATGTTGACGAGAAGTAGGGTACGTTGGGTGCGTTGCAAATGACATGTTATTAATGGATAAGTCAAGAAAGAATTTGTCCCTTCCATATTTATGGAAGTTGATATCTCGACCCTTTGATTGAAATAAAACCGTCGCCCTAAATTCCATGACCATGGTGTAACCACGAGTTTATTTCAGATAGTCAAAGAATGTTGTATCAAGCATATAGGTTGATGACACCATCATACAACCTGCTTGATGAAATTATGTGACAAAGGGATTATATTACACAATGAGCATTCGTATCTGGTTTTCGTCGTTACGACTTTAAGTTCTTTCTCTTGGGTACCTTGACTCGTTGCTAGACAGTAATATTGGACTTTAGGAAAAACCCACCTAATGCCAACGAGAATGAATCCTAGAGGGTCAAACATAGTGTTTCTGGTAGTCTCGATTAAATTCTATTTAAATTTAATTGATGAAATAAATATTATTCTAAATACTGAAGAATAATTTTATTTAAGTTATATTGATTGCATAAATTAAATAAATATTTATTCACTGGATTGTGAATAAAATATATTTATTTATTTTATTGAATATTTAATAAATATTTATTTACTAGTTTGTGAATAAAATATTTATTTAAGAGAATAAAATATTTATTTGGGTGTTCAATAAATACAAGAAGAGTTTGAACGAACCAAGACTGTGTCCGGTGATAAAATAATTATTTACGAGTCGGTAAATATTATTTATTCATTTTGCACAAGTTAACACACCACAAAATAATAATACTATTATTATTATGTTGTATGAGATTTCATTAATGGTTATAATTATATTTAATGGCTGTTATGCAATTAAATTTTGTAATCGAAATCCCAACTCTATAAATAGACGACTACGTCTATTGTTTAATTCATTTCAAAACCAATTCCAAGTTTGGGAATAGAGAATTATTGCGCACAATGAATTCTGTCTCGATTAACCCCCTCTCTCCCTCCCTGTCTCTCAAGAATGAGAAACCCAAGAGAGAATTTCTTCAAGACCAAAGAACAAGCGATCAAAAACGAAAAACACAAGACATTCGACTCGCCACGCTAGCACCCGGAGAATGAGTGACATTGCTCAGAGACTATTGAAGCACGTGTGGATCACCGTTAGAGGAATTCTACCATTGGATCCTTGCAAACTCAATGAAGGCAATTCAGAAGGGTTGTTTCGAACGATCAACAATCATCAACAAAGAAAGTTCCTAAGTTTAGGTATTTATTTCTTCAGATATTAAATAAATTAATTATAAATTTGACGTGCAATATCCTCACTCTTGGTTTCGGGCAATGATTATTACTATTTTTAATATATCACCCACCACCGTACGCTTCCGCTGCACCCAGAACCAACAGATTAAGAGTGAAATTCTAGATTACTTAATTAATCATATTCAATTTGATAATATTGGTCAATATTCATCATATACGGGTATCAATTATGGAATGTTAATTTTAATGTGCATTGAACATCATGTTGCTCATGTTTACACTCAAAATGGTTCAACTGTATTTTTTATACAATATTTACAACTAAAATGAATATTTTTATAAGTATATAATTAATACATTTGGGGGGATGTTTTTATTTTGGTCATTTAATCTCTACTTATTGTTATTGGTCTTGATTCTCATTAACATCGGGAAGATTTCATATTCGTACTTCCTTGTGCGCACATGTGTGCATGCATATACGATTTTTCTATATATTTCTCCCCCTCCATGAATTATTGACATCAAAAACTGATTGACCCACTAGTACAATGGTGATATCGAGATAAAATAGTGTACAAATATGGAAAATATGAACATCAAATGTAACGTTGAAAAACCCTCAAATGTAGAAAAACATGAAAAATATGAACACCAGATGTAACGTGGAAAAACCCTCAAATATGGGGGGGGGTAAAAATCATGGGTAAATAGAAGTATCACTATGAGTAAAAATATGTACAAACTCTATCTTACTATTATAAGGGGAAAACACTCGACGTATTATCTCTTGATTAATGGAGAAACACTCTCATAAAATATCATTTGAAAAAGTCCAAATGGGAGATGTTGCTGAACCTGATGATAAAATTGTTGTGAGGAGGGGATCCACTTTTATAGGCCACCTCCCCCCCTTTAGTTGGGTGAGTTTGGAAGGATCTGACCATCCACCCATATGATCTTGCCCACCCCTTTGATAAATCAAGGGGGTGGCAGTCATCCATGAAGAAAAACAACTGCCGAAGATACTGCTGGAATTGATGACCAAAACTATTGGGGGGGGATCCACTTTTATAACCCCCCCTTCTTGCTCTTCTTTTTTGGGTGGGTTTGGTGGGATTTGACCACCCACCCATCTGCTCTTGCCCGCCCCTTTGATAAATCAAGGGTGTGGTGGTCTTCCATGAAGAAAAACAAATGCCGACATATCTCCCACTTGGAGATTTGATTGAAAGAAAATCATATCTTTATACATCATTTTTATCCATCAAACATGATGCTCACATCTCTATAAGGTTTCTTGAAGATTTTCATTATTTGAACTTATCAGTGTCAATCATTTTCGTCAGTAAATCTATCAGATTTTCTTTAGTATGCATTTTATGAATGTTCACACTTTCTACAATACATTTCAAACAAAGTGAAGCTATACCTTAATGTGATTCATATTGGAATGGAAAGATGGATTCCTTGCATGTGCAATATGCTCTGATTGTCACAAAATAGTGAAATCTGCTCTTTGTACTCGAGCTATTCCAATAACATTCTCAACCAAATCGCCTCTTTGTAAGCCCATAAAGCTGTCATGTACTCTGCCACAGTCATGGATAAATGCAAAACTGACTGTAACATTGAAATCCAGCTCACCGCTCCTACAAGAGTAAACACATGACCAATAGTGAATTTTTGTTTGTTAGAGTCACCTTTTAAATCCGAATCAATAGTCTTTGATAGTGGAATTTGATCTTCCACAACATAATGCAACATCTATGGTCTCCTTGATGTATCTCAAGATTATCTCCATTGTGTTATAATACTCTTGTCTTGGATTCTCTATGTATCTAATAACTTCTCTTACTGCATGTGCAATGTTTAATTTAGTACTAATCATAGTGAACATCAAACTCCCTACTATTGATGCATATGACACTCAAGACATCTCCATCATCTCTACTTCATTTTTAGGACTCATCATAAATGAGAACTTGAAATTAATAAGAAGAGGGGCAGAGATTGTAAGAGCCTAGTTTTCCAAACCCCTCCTTTTCTGGTTTCCGGGGCTTGGAGGTTTCGAGAGGGAGTTTAGAGACGTTTTGGAGGTGAGAGTAGAGTTTTCGGCCATTTAGAATTCCATCACGCTGTGGTAGTGGGCGTGGTGCTGGCCGTTGTGAAGTTCGTTTGGATTTGTGTGCGTGGTGTGACCGTTTTTTGTTGGCCGTTCTGAGGCCTTGGGTGTTTTGAGGTAACTGTGTAGTGTTTGGTGCGCCATGGGAGAAAAATGACTAGAGATGCCATTTTGTAAGGCATTTTTACTTGGATGTTCCTCATGCGAGCAACTGTTAGATTGGTGTAGCCCGATCTGTTTAGATGATGTTGAGACGAATGCTAGCGGCCCATACTGCACACTGTGCCGCAACTCTGACTAACTGTAGAAGAGCTGACCAGATGAAACTAACAGATAACTATAACAATGTGGACTTTTACACAGTTATTGTAGTAGCACAGACTTTGGAGACAACGATACCGTAGCTTCATTGACTTCTTGCCACCGTTCACTGTAGCAACATGGACTTGGGTGTCTGTAACACTACAGCATTGCAGAATTCCAGCCAATGTTCACTGTAGCAGTGTGGACTTACTGTATGGTTGGAGACACAATACTTCTTCTTTATTAGCTCATTCAAGCTAGGGTTTCTTGGTGTGTGAAACTCCGATCTCCTTGTAATTGTGCTCCTGATTTTTTAGTGAAGTGATTCTACCTCTCCGTGAATGTAGAGATTATTCTCGAACAATATAAATCGTTGTGTCTATGTTTGTTTTCTTATTCTTTTGTTTCTATTTTTTTCTTCATCTGAAAACCTCTATTGTGTGACTCTAGATGTTTTCGTAACAGAAATGAGGAGCACTACGCTGTAGTAGAAGGCATGGTGTCACTGGAGGTCTTGACCATTTCCTTGTGGGAAAGGGAGAGCGTTGAAACGCTTAGAGCGATGGGTAAGGTGACGTGTGAGGTTGATACGAGGTCAAGTGTATGAGGGAGGAGGAAATGACAATTTGGAGATCATCACTTCGAAGACTTCGGCGTGGTGGGTCAAAAACGAAGGGGGATTTTTCCTATGTCATGGTGAGAGGCCATGATGGTCTGCTAGGCATTCGAAATGCCTTTCACCATGCCATGGTGCATGACATGGTGCTGATCAAATACGTTTAAAACAATTTTGAATGCTCTTTAGAATTATGGGGATATACCGATTCAAACAATAACAAATCATACCACCCTTTGACCGAAGACACCACAAGTGTTTTGTGTGACTCTATGTCGTGGTGGAGGCCTTCCGGGTTTCCTCTATAAATAGAGGACTATGACTTCCTTGGTTCATTTTTCATTCTTTTCCTTTGAACCCTAGTTGAATCTTAGACTTCTCACCACCCTTAACCACTGTTGGTTCCGGGCGCAATGAAAGCATGCGATGAGCGGTTCCCAATATTGCTTTTTTTATCATGATCGACGATCAATACAAGATCTATAAGATGTTTAATCATCGTGATCAATGGAATTGAATCAAAGATAGAAAACATCAATCATGCCAAAACCATAGAGATAAAGATAGAGAGGAGATCAACACATATTGTTTATAATTAATTTAATTAGATAAAGAATTACCTATAAGGAATTATTTCTTCGTTGATAAATCTGGTGATAGATATGCGATGCACCATCATTGTGTTGCCTGAATGGCCCGAAGGCCTTCATTTTTATTGATTTTTTGATAAGCCCCCTTTCAAGGGATAAGGGAGAATCCTTACAAGGCCCGTAGGCTTAGAGATTACATGGCCCGTAGGCTTAGGAGATTACATGACCCGGAGGTCTTAGGGAATTCAACCAGACTATCTACAAGGAACTACCCCTCCCCAACATTTGCATCATGATAGTAGCTCTCCACCTTTGCATGATCGTCTGGCTAGGATTCCCGTGCAAGTACAGGCTGGTCCCAATGACATAGACATACCCTCTCATTCTAACAAATCCATTTGGTTATGCTATGGTGAGTGCACCTACTCTGAATCCTCTTCTGGGGCTGCTCTTTTTTTTGTAGTCTTTCTGGGGAAACTACAAGTGGCCCAAAGGCCTTGAGGTGACCCGAAGCCTTAAAGGTGGCCTGAAAGCCCTACTGACTCAAAGGCCTGGGTGGCCCAAAATATTCTCCTTGATTCGGTGGAGGATGATTGCTCGCCGTTCTTGGGAGTGTTCTTGGAGAAGTGAGCTCTCTAGGTTTAAGAGGATCCTCCAAGATTCATTGTGCACAACTGAATTAAGTCTTCAGAAAATAACACAATTGAGTATTTATATTTCTAGAGTTAAAATAAAATAATTGCACAAGTTCCCTTATTATTTATTTAATCCTAGAAAAACCCCATATCAAATAATAATAGTAATATTATTATTTCTCGACATGCGTTGAACTTTTGAATTATAATTAAATATTTTTTAATGAAATAATATTCAATATTATCATTTCTCACCAGACTATTAAACTCGATCCACCATTCCTCCACAATATTTATTAGTCCTTGAATAATGTATGTTTATTTATTAAATAAATATCATTGCATTATTCACCAATAAAGAAATAAATATAATATTTACTAAACAAAAAATAAATATTTATATAAGATCAAGCATACACGAATAATTATTAAACCATGTAAAAGAATAATATTTATTCAACCTGTTAAATAATAAATAATAATATATTATATAACTGAGGTTCTGGACACACTTAGTGTGTGGCCCTCTAGGCCTCTTTCTCAATGACATTAGGCTCAGTGGCATTAGGATAAGTAGCCTAAAGTCCAAGTTTAGCGTCTAGAAACACGCCAAGACATCCATAGAGAAAGAAGTTAATGTCACAACAACATGTCACCTCATACGGACACTTACCGTGTAATATAATCCCTTTATCACAATATCTCAAATCAAGCAGGTTGCATGCCAGTGTCATCAACCTATATGCTCGATATATCTTTCTTTAACTTCCCAAAAATAGAACTTTCCTATAGAATACCATGACAATGGATTTATTTGGGCTATATCATTTCCATCAAAGAGCCTAAGATATTAACTTCCATTAAAAAATGGAAGGGATAAATCATTTCTCACATTATTCATTAATGCAATATTACTCATGACGCACCCAACGTATCCTATCTTTCCGCAAACATCTGTCATCATGGTTTTCATCAATACATCTAATTTCATGACTCATAATACTTATTAATAACAATCTTAAATTCTAAGGATCAATACACACGTATGCAGTTAGGAACATCCAATGAAACATAGAAATGTGGATTTTATACCAGCGGGTCTCGTTCTCATAATATCCATACTGGATATTACCAAGGGTGTACACCATGAGAAGGTTCCTCAAAGTCCTATGAGTCTCCACCTCTGATAGCCCATATTATCTATGTCTCTCAAATGATATCATTCATCTATAGAACATATATTCAAGAATAGTTTTGTACCACTTCTGGGTTCTCATCATAACGGGGAATTGCTATGAGATTTTAGTGTGAAAACTAATCTTAAGACATTATCACATACTATGTTACATAGAAGAACAATCATGATGTGATAAAGAGTATTAATATTCAAAACCATGAATACAAGTTTATCATAAAGTACAAAGAAATTGATTCTAGGGAACCGACTCCAATAGACTCCCACTTGTACTAGAGCCAACTGCTAACAACCTTCAGTCCACTAGCTCTCACATGATACTCATGCTTATGATGAGATATGCCTTTATTCAAGGGGTTCACCACGTTCTCTTCCATGTATACTCTACTTACTGCAACTTTACCCCTCTGATAGAAATCCCTCAAGAGGTGATACTTCCAAAGTACATGCTTTGTCCGTTGGTGTGACCCTGACTCTTTTGCAAGATCCACCACTGCAGTATTATCACAATACAATGTGATATGGTCTTTACTGCTAGATACCTCATTAAGATCCTAGAAAAAGTTCCAAATCTAAACGGATTCCTTGGCTACATCAGAAGCTTCTATATACTCGGAATCCACTATAGAATCAGTGACAACTGTATGCTTTGAACTCTTTCTGCTCACAACTCATCTATTGAGACAAAACATATCCTGATTGTGACTTCTGATCATTCTAATATGTTTGAAAACCAGCATCAGTATAACCCCTGATGACCATCTCCTCATCTCCTTCATACACTAGGAACATATATTTAGTTCTTCTCAGATACTTAAGGATAACCTTAACAGTAGTCAAATGCTGTTCTTCTAGATCTGCTTGATATCTTCCTACCATGCTCAATGCATAGACAACATCAAGTCTAGCACATAACATGATATACATGATTGTTCCTATCGCTGAAGCGTATGAAATCTTACTCATTCTCCCTTTCTCTTATTGTGTTTGAGGACACATTTTCTTAGAAAGATGTAAACCATGTGACACTGGGACCAATCCCCTATTGTATTGTTCCATACTAAATCACTTTAGTATCTAGTCAATATATGTACTTTGAATTAGTCCAAACAACCTCTTGGATCTATCACAAATGATCTTGATCCCTAGAATGTAGGTTGCTTCACCTAAGTCTTTCATGGAGAATTACTTGTTTAACCAGTCCTTAACAGATTGTAAGACTGATATGTTGTTTCCAATAGGTAATATGTCATCAACATATACTACTAGGATAACGATCGCATTCCCATTAAAATTTTTATAAACACACGACTCACATTCTTTCTTAATGAAACCAAATTATTTTATGGCTTCATCAAATCAAATGTTCCATGACCACAATGCTTTCTTCAATCCATAAATGAATCTTTGCAACTTGAAAATATTTTTGGTATCACCTGGAGTCACAAACCCTTATGGTTGTGTCATATAGACATCTTCCTGAAGTTTCTTGTTAAGGAATATAGTTTTGACATCTATATGCCAAATCTCATAGTCATGGTAATATGCTATAGCAAGTATGATTTTGATGGATTTAAACATGACAACTGACAAAAATGTTTCATCGTAGTCAATTCCTTGACGTTGTTTAAATCCTTTAGCCACTATACTTTCTTTATAGGTACTTTACCTTTCATGTTCCATTTCCTCTTGAATAACCATTTTCATCCAACATGTTTTACATCAATTGGCACATTGATCAGAACCCAAACTTGGTTATGATACATGTAATCCATCTCAGAATTCACAACTTTTAGCCATTTTACATCTTTTGAGCTTTCTACTTTCTTCTGGTAAGAGAAAGGTTCATCATTTTCAACCAAGAAAGACAACTTGTCTGGCAACAATCACTTTCTTGTCTGATGGGTTGTATAGATAATATCCCTTTGTTTCCTTGGGATACCCTATAAAGATACACTTCATGCCCCGTAGTGCTAGTTTGTTTCCTGATAAGGCCTTAACAAACACATTTCAACCCCATACACATGTATGCGACAAAATGAGTTTCTTTCCACTCCATAACTCAAAGGGAATTCCATTTTATACTTTAGCTAGTACTCGGTTTAATGTGTATGCCGTAGTTCGTAATGTATATCCCTAAAAGGATAATGGAAGATCTGCATGACTCATCATTGACCTTACCATGTTAACAAGGTATAGTTCCTCCTTTCACTAACACCAATTCACTGTGGTGTATAAGATGGAGAGAGTTGAGATACAATCCCAGACTCATATATAAATTCGATGAAATCTTGGTTAATATATTCCCTACCTTAATCCGATCAAAACTTCTTTATCTTCCTACCAAGATAATTCTCTACTTCATTCTTGAGTTCCTTGAATTTCTCAAAGGACCCAGACTTATACCTCATCAAGTAGATATAGAAATATCTACTCAAGTCATCAGTAAAAGTTATGAAGTAAGAATATCCACCTTTATCTTCTATTGTAAATGGTCCAAGAACATCAGTGTGTACCAATCCTAGAAGTTATGTGGCCCTTTCACCTTGTACACTAAATGGTGGTTTAGTCATTTTTCCTTGTAAACAAGCATAACATCTATCAATTGGTTTTAGCTTAGAAGAGTCTAAATAGATATCTTAACAGAGCTTTATCAAATGATTCTCGTTTACATGACTAATATGGTGATGCCATAGTTGGGTGTAATATGAGTTGTGTGAATATGATTCATTATTGATTTCCAACACTTGGTTTTCGTAATTTAATACATAAAGACTGTTATTTAAATGCACCATACCATAACATATGTTGTCCTTATAAAAGAGACAAATTTTATTTCCAAATTTGAAAATAAAACCATCTGTATCTAAACATGACACATAAATTATGTTCTTGGTAACTGTAGGTACATAATAGAAATATTTTAAAACCAAAATCATTCCTGTTGGCAATGAAAGGTGGTAGTGACCAATGACTAAGATAGCCAACCTCGTTCCATTAACAACTCTTAGATCCAGCTCTCCTCTGGCAATCTTTCAAAATCTACTTGGTTCCTGCATTTGGATATAGATGTGAGCCCCACAAGATGTATCTAATACCAAATATGTAGATATTGAAAGATTACACTCGATAACAAATGCACCTTTAGCTTCACCTTGCCTTTGGGTGCAGTTCCTCTTCCAGTGGCCTGACTTTCCACATACAAAACATACTGCCTCCTTTTCCTTACCCTGCCTATGGATCTTCTTCTTCTTGGTAGAACGGTGCTTGGGAGCTTCAGAATGTTTATAAGTCTTGATCCCCTTTGCCTTGTCCTTATTTTTCTTTTTCACCATAAGGACCACAGTTTTATCACACCTCATGTCCTTATCCACTTGGAAAATCAAGTTCAGAAGTTCCAAAAGACTCCTCTCATTATTTCTCATATTATAATTCACAATAAAGCTGAATAAGGTCTTGGGCAGTGATGAAAGTATGAGATATGTATGCCACTCATCTGGGAATTTAATCCCTAAGATGTCAATGCATTCAATATAGCCAATAAGCTTAACTACATGAGGCCCAGTTGGCGCAGACTTTCCAAGCTTAGTTGTGAACAAAGCATTGGAGATCTCATACCTCTCTTGTCTCACCTCTTGATAGAGATCATGAAGGTGAGACATCATCCTATATATAAGGACCCGACCTTAAACATTACATAATATAGTAAATTCCTTTAGAATTCACCTTTCACATTCCCAAAGATCTTTTTGGTTTAGAGTTTTAGAAAGTTAAGACATAAATCATACATATCAACCAACAAACATACAAAGTGGGTGAAACTAAAACAATATCCATTTTTTTCATACTATAAAACATGAAATCTTTTCATGAAAAGTCTTCACAACATTCATCTTGGATTCTCCTTTTCTCTTATCCATCCTTACACCCTGTGAAAAACATTTTAAAACTTGGGATAGGCATAAAAAGATCAGTAAGGGATATAAAAAGGATAGAAACTATTAGTCCATGAATACTTATACACATATGAAATCATTTTCAAAAATACATACTTCTCAACCATAAAGCATCATGTATTTACTTTATGAAACATGATATTTCTATAGTAAACATAAATAAAACCATAAATGTATCTTGGTGCATTAATATTGTAATTATCACGACTACTTTATGATTTGTAACCCTCACAGATACCTTACAATATAACCCTCACAACTGCCTTATGGTGTAACCATCACAGTTACACTTGGAGTAACCATACGACTAACCTCCAACTTACACATACCCAACGCATTGGAGGGAGATATAAGTACAACCCTTCATCATAAATAATGCCCATGAACCATAACATAGTCATAAAATATGAACACTTTCATATAAACATTTATTTTGAATTTTGTAAAAAGAAATTTAAAAGAGGATTTTTAAAGAAACATCCCTTACAAATACCATATCATTGTAGCGAGAATTGATAAAAAGAAACAAATATGTATATTCAATGTAAATATACATAATAAAATATAATATAATCAAATGTCATTTCACAATTAATCTTAGTACAACAAAATCATTAAAGTAGAAGGTTAACCCAAAAAATAGAAATTGGGTTAAAAATTCACTTACCTTGGGTTTGTCTTACTTCCAACGTGTTTAAACCTCCTGTATAATGGTTAAAAAAGTGTTATTAATATTTTAAATAAACATAATCATGTTTATAACACTTTACATTATCATTTTATAACATCATTCCACCCACTTATTATTAATATTTTTTTTTATTTTCATTGTTTTAGGTGCATGCTTTACATAGTTTCCATAGTCGGTTCGTATTGGATTTTATTATCGTATGGAAATGAAGATCCAGAAGTAGAATAAAATGGTATTAATATGTTTACAGAATATTAAATGATACCATAAATCATTTTTTTTTCAGATATGATGATGAATCATTAAACAAAACATTAATGATATTCGTTTAGATCATTTTGGTGGTTCTTTGATAATCATGAACTAGTTTCATTATATAATTTAATATTATGTATATATGTTGATTCTAGAACATAAAAGAGGTTATATCATACACTTTTCAATTTTTTTCAACTATTAAAATGGTTTTATGAACATCTATGAAGGTGGTAATAGAAATTGAAAACACATCGTCTATGATGTTGGTAAATCGACACATCACGGACGATGTTTTTATTTTTAGAATAAGTGGGAGAAGATAAGAAGTATGATGATGATTTTTTCTATAAAAATGATAAAATTTTAGTATATATATATGATACTGGAGTTTTCAGGCCTCTTGTATAATGGGAGGTTAAGAGAGTACAAGAAAAGAAAAAGAATCGAAAAGAAAATAAAAATAAAATAAAAGAGTATTTTTACCTCTTAATATTTTATCCTTGAGATTATCTTTAATGCCCTTGGTTTTGGCCTTTTGGTGAGACTATCAGGTCTTGGATTTGGGGAAGAGTCTTGAAAAGATTATTGAGTATAATTTGGAAAATTATCAAAACTTGAGAGGTGTGAGGAGAAGAAGGGGTGTGGGGTGATATTTATAGTGGAGGAGAGGGCGATTTTTCATTATTTTAATCATTATTTTATTATTTTGCTCAAGACAAGAAATAATATTGGTTATTGTGAATAAATATAGTAATTAGTGCATGTGAGTTAGAATTAACAGTGCTTACCTCAACATAACATCATCTATGAATCAATAATTTATGTATTTAGCTTATTTTGTAAATTACTCTGTATTTCACCATTCACAAAAAAAATCATGTATTTTAGAAAAATTCCAAAAATTAACCTCAATCATTTTTCTATATGTATAATTTAAAAATGAACTCCATTTTATCAAAATAATTTTCTAAATATGAGAAATTTAATTTCTAAATAAAATCATAATTTATTCGAAAAATAATAATTTTAAAACTATAACTGATTTTTTAACACTATTAAATATCAATCAGGGTCTCATAAAATTATATTATAATCATAATAAATAAAATAATAATTTATGATTACATTTTATGAAAATACATTTTCATTTAAATTATTAAATTTATTATAAAATTGTTATTAAATATTTATGACTTAATTAATATATATATTTTTAAAATATTTATTTACTTATACTATGATCATATTATCACTTATAATATGCCTAAATTTTATTTATTCATTCACGGGTGAGCTTACTATTCATTTGACTGATTTACTATTCATAAGAGCCATTATTATTCATAAGGGTAACATTACTATTCCAAAGAGTCAAGTTACCATTCACTAAAAATTAAGTTGATTCTACCAGACTCTAAATATCTTACCAACCAAAACCGTGTATGTATGTTTTTCAAAATTCAATTCATAGAAGTATAAATATTATGTTTAGTGGTTAGGTTATAACTATATCCTTTAAATAATTATAACAAAGTATTGTTTCATAGAGACTCAGTGTTGCATGCATTTTATTCTATATTAAATTTATTTGTAAATTCTTGGGGTGTTATATTCTCCCCACTCTGAAAATTGCATCCCTGTAATTTTTTTATTTACTTATTAAACAAGTGATGATATCTTTCCCTCATAGCATTTTTAGATTCCCATGTTGTTTTTTCAACCATGTGGTTTCTCCACAAAAGCTTAACCTGGTGAATTACCTTATTCTGAAATACTTGATCTATACGACCAAGAATTTGAATAGGTTTCTTTTCATAAGAAAATTTCTCTTCCAGCTAAACTACTTTTCGGCTCAAAACATGCGATGAATCTGGAACATACTTTCTCAACATCGAAACATGAAAAACATTGTGTACCTGATATAAAATCGGAGGCAAATATACTCGGTAGGCGACTGATTCAACTTTCTCCTGAATTTCATAAGGTCCAATGAACTGTGGATTTAGCTTTCATTTCTTACCAAAATGCATAACACTTTTCCATGGCGAGATTCTAAGAAAAACATGACCATATACCTCAAAAAATAAGTCTTTACTCCTTTTATCTGCATAACTTTTCTGCCTTCTCTGAGTTTTCCTCATGTATTTCTAGATCATCTTCACTTTCTTAGCCACTTCATCAACTAATTCTGGTCCCATTAACTTCCTTTCCACAAATTCATCCAAAAAAGATGGAGTTCGACACCGCTTCCCCTATAATGCCCCAAAAGGTTTCTTCTGTATACTGGAATGAAAACTATTATTATAAGAAAACTAAACTAAAGAAACATGTTGATCCCAACTTCCCTGGTAATCCATTGAACAAGCTCAAAGCATATAATCCAATGTCTGAATTGTTCTCTCACCCTATCCATCATATTGAGGATGAAAACAATGCTAAAATTTAATTCCATGCCTAACGACTTCTGAAGGCCTTTACAAAAGTTAGAAGTGAACCTGTGATCAAGGTCAGATACATTGGAAAGAGGAACTCTATATAACCAGACAATATCTTTGAGGTACAATCAAGAAAGCTCAAGAAGTCTTTGGTAGTCCCACCATCAAGTCCATGAATATATTTTCTCATTTCTACTCTGGCACTGACAAAACCTGAAGCATCCCCTTTGGTAATTGTCACTCTATTTTAACCTATTGACACGTCAAACATTTCATGGTAAAATATACAATATCTATTTTCATTCCATTCCACCAGTAATACTCTTGAAGGTCTCTATACATATTAGTACTGTCAGGATGAATTAAAAATGGAGAACTATGAGCTTCACACAACAATTATTTCTTCAGCTAAGAATCACAAGACACACATAATATCTTTCCAAATTTTAAAACACAATTTTTATCAATGTTAAATTTTGGAAACTTACCCATTTTAATCAATTATAACTTTTTCTGTAACTCACCATCTTCCTTACACCATTGCTTAATTATTTCTAACAGAGAAGACTGCACTGAAACCTAAAACAAAACAATGGAATTTCTTGCACCAACAACTTCCAAGAAAAAATTCATCAAATCATTAATCAAGAGGTCATGTTCCAAACATAACACGGTTAATGATGCATGATTTTTTTGACTCAAGACATCAACCACTTTGTTTTATTTTCCAATATGTTAATTGATCGCACAATCATAATCCTCTATTAGTTCAAGTCATCTTCTCTACCTCATGTTTAATTCATTTTGAGTGAATATAATTTAGATTTTATGGTCATTATATATTTCACATTTAGCTTTGTATAAATGATGTCTATAATTTTTCAAAGTGAAAACCAAAACCGCTAATTCCAAATCATGTGTTGGGTAATTTAACTCATGAGATTTCTGTAAAGACCTGTGTTTTTTTGGACTGCAGTTTTGAACAGAAATTTGAATTTTTGCTGTTGGATTCTCATGAGGGGTAAAATGGTCTTTTTACCCCACCATTTTACCTCAGATAATTTTTTTGACCACTCTGTTGGTCTCGGAATATGGTGTTTACCCTAGGACATGAGTTTGGTGGAAATCTGAGCAGTTTGAATTTTAGCGGAATATTTAATATTTAATATTATTAAATTAAATATTAAATTATTCGCGCAGGTTATTTTAGTGATAGATTTTAAACAGAGCCTCATATTTAGATTCTATCTATTTCTTTGAGTTCTGAATGAGGAGTTTATCCCAGGTAAGACATAAACTCGAGTCGGGCAATGAGGCCGACCCGTGCCCCCTTTTCTTTTCTTTCTTTTCTTATTTTCCTTTCTTTCTTCTTCTTTCTTCCTCCTTGTGCACACCTCCTGTCTATGGATCTTCCTTGGTCATGAACTATGGGAGAAAACATAGATTGATAAAGAGAGAGAGATGAAATGCAATAGGGGTACCGTTTTGAATCTCTCGATGCACTGAGTCAGCCTGCAACATCTGTGGATGGTGAAATCAACTGAAGCTTCGGCGGTTTCCACCCGAAGGTAGGGGTGTTTACATTTTCTCCATATATCCCTATTAAAGAAATTTTTTTAAGTTTTTAAAGTCTGTTTATGCTTGCTTGTGTCCTCTTAAGGCCGGATCTGTTGTTTTGGGGGCAAAAATGGGTGTTTTGGGCGTTTTGAGGGTTTTCTCATCAGAAACCCAGGTTACACGGTGTGTGTTCCTGGGGAAAACACCACATGCTCTTCCTATTTTGGGAATAATAATTTTTCTTAAGTACACTCTATGTACTCTGAGTACACACCATGTGGTGGTTGGCCATGTGTCCGCCTGTGTGAAAAAAGAACATGGAATTGTGGTTTTTGAAAAGTACACGCCGTGTACTGGGAGTACACACCATGTAGTGGGAGTACATGCCGTGTAGTGGAACATGGGCATGTGTCTGGGTGAAAAAGAACACGGGATGGTGTTTTTTGAACAGTGCACTCTGTGTACAGTAACTTACACATTGTGTACTTTTACATGGGCATACCCCATGTGCTCCAGAGTACATGCCATGTACTTTGTCCAACCTGTTTTCATCTGGGGGTTCTTTAAACCCATATAAGTTGCAATCCAGGGGTCCGTTTTGTATGCCGTCTACGGACACACGAACCTTTCTTTGAGTCAGACTTTTGAGTCCATTTGGAGAAATTTTTGTGTTGGAAACGATGCTAGGTGGTACGAAACATCCAAATAAATAAAAATAATATTTTAATTATTATTATTTGGAATCAGACATATCTTCTGCGTTCGATGGCCGTTTAAGCACCGTCAGCAGCGTTGAAACACTAAATTAAAGGAGGAAGTTTAGAGACTGATTTAAGGTGCTAAAACCTAAATCAGGTGTGGCCCCCACTCAGGATCGTTATAGTGAATAATACCTTTTTTACCGGTTGACCATTTTGGGCGTGTTAGTAGTCCATTCTGAGCATTTTTCCACATATATCGCAATGGTGGAATACTATTGACATTTAGAGGTAATATAAATGGTGTTTTAGGGTTTTTATCTAAATAGAGAGTTTTTTCCTCCAATTATCGAGTTCAATTGTCACATAAGAGTGAGACTTGGCGTGGATGATAGGTTGAGTATTCAGACCAACCTAGTTGAGACTTTTGATCTTAGATGATCTATGAGCTATCTCCCATGTATTATTCTTTTGAGGAAGTTCTCCTTGTGAGACGTTCCCTTATGGGCTACGAGACTGTGAGACCGAATGCTTCCAAGGATCCCCTGAGGGATGCCTTTTCTTATGTGTTGACTTTGGGAGTCCCTTGTAGGATCTCTCTCCTGTTTTCCTTGAGAGGATCCCTGTTATAGGATTCCTATCTTGTTTATAATTCGAGGATACCATATAATATTCCTTTCTTACTCTTCACTAAGGATCTCATGTAGGATGCCTTCGCTTCTGTTTACCTAGAGGAACCTGAGTAGGATGCCTCCTCAGTGTTTGACTTGAGGGACCTAGCGGGTGCCGGTGGTTTGACCAACCCTGAGCTATTACGTCGGGTTTGGGTAGAGATGGTGTTTGGGTGTCACCTAGAACCCATGCCGAACTAGTAAGCCCATGGGGATGTGACTGTAGTGTTGGGTTGGGCGTTCTGGCCACCCTCACTCTTTGTTATGTTTCACTTATTTCTTGTTGATGCCATGATGTTCACTAGAGGTGCTTCCTTGTTGGTGGATGTTGAGCCTGATGCGAGGTGTCTTTCTTGTTTGTTGGGATTACCGGATGTGCTCTCCCAGGATCGGGCTTCTGAGCCATGTTATTTTAGATATTTTTATAGGTACCAGAGATATTACTTGGGACTCGGCTATTAAGACTTATGTGTTGACATGTATGCCCTGAGCGATACATGGATTCCTGTTGTAGGAATGCCTTTCATGGACTCATCGGGCCGTTTATTTACATACCCTGAGTGACACATGGATTTCCGTTGTAGGAATGCCTTGGATGGACTCAGTGGACTGTTGAATGTAATTGAACCTTGAGTGAGTCATGGATCCAGTTGAGGGATTCTATAAACGGGCTCATTGGTTGGATATGTTTAAATCCTGAGTGATACATGGATCCAGTTGAGGGATTCCTTGGACGGGCTCAGTGGGTAATAGACTTATATACCCTGAGTGATACTCAGATCTAGTTGAGGGATGCCTTGGATGGATTTAGTGGGTTGATGAATCCTACTCCTTGAATGATATTTGGATTCCTGTGTAGGAATGCCTTGGATGGGCTCATAGGATGGATGTTATATAATCAGAATGATTACATTCTTCCAGATCAGTTATGGGACACCAGTGGTGTAGCATGGAGTCTCACCAGATGTTTGGATGTTTTCTTGGAATATTTCTTTATAGGATTGACTATCGGTATATGATATCCTTCTTTATAGGATTGACCGTCGGTATACAGTATCCTTGTTCAGTGATTGGAGGTGAGTACGAGTGAACCTAGTTGTAGGACGAGCATCCCCCCTGTAGTGACGTAGATTGGTCAGAGATATAATTCCGACATTGGTCAAAGTAGGTATATGTCGATGGGATTATGAACCCAGAGACCAGCTTAATGATACATGACTTGAGTGACATGATGTCTAGCTCAATTTCCTTGAACAAGATGTCCAGGAAATCGGGATTACGGACCCAATGATCGACTGCTTATGTGGTGTCTTGTTATTTGATTCACATACTCATGAATATTCATATTTACATATATGTGTATAGGTATGAGACTATACATGTATACATATATAGATATGGAAATATATGGCAGCACTTGACCAATTGATAGAGATTACAGGCCCTGAGTTCTATTGTGGTTGCACGTTTGGTTTACTTCTTTTTGTTGGGCTCCAACTAGGCTGAGCACGTTGCTGTTGCATACACTTTTAACATCACAATTATAGGTTTCTTGTCGGGGTGGCCTGCTGAGATTATTTCTCACCCCTACACGTGCACCTCGATGTACGTGTAGACCTTATGTATACTTTTTTAGGTTGAACACAAGTTACATGGTGGATAGGGATGAGATCCAGTGTTGCATAATCGAATAGAGCTGCTCGAGTGGTTCTACGGATTGGGCTGGTGCAGTTCGACAATGTATGGAAATCAGCTACGTGGGTTGGCTCGAAATTAGTAGTATAGCCCTATACTTTTACTTTCAGTTTATTTTGTACTTGTATATGTATGGTCGGCCCAATGGGTGACCCGTGTTGTATTGTATTGCATAGTTTTTCGAGATTTTACAACATTTTACTATTACAACTTGTTCAATTTCAGTTATTTATTACTTCTGCACTCTATTTACTTTCTGCTGTGTATCATACTTAGTTATTTATACTGTTTTATTACTCTAGTATGAGGGCATAGTCTCCCCACTATTATACTCTAGGCTCTCGCTGCTAGTCGGCAACCTTTGACATATGGGGAGGCGCACTTGAGGCCTTGTGGTGAACCAGCTCGGAGCACCAGTTTAGTGGATTCCGGGTCGAGACGTTACAAAGTGGTATTAGTGGAGTTTCTTTTCCAGGTATTTACTATTTGGGATATGGTAGACAAGAGTATTATGAATGTGTTGGAACCTATGATGGATATCAGATTGGCGTGTTGAGAACACTTGTTATGGTAGGAAGTCCTGGTTGCTAGGGTTTGGGATCACTGTTCTGATTTTTGCAAAGTTACGGTTGTATATGATTTTCACCTTGAGCGATGCACATGTTGTGTGGATGTTTTTATTTAATATGGATCTTTGGTTCTTGGCCATTGGTAAGAGGCCAGAGATGGATTTTGACTCTTGGTCGGAAAAGGGAAGAGGTGTCTCATGCATCATACTAGGCACGTAGGATTCACAACACATATGCCTTCTAGTGTGTGTTTTTACTGACATTTGAAAACTTTAGGTCTGCTAGACATACTTTTTACTCTGATGTCAGGTTATGTGGATCTAAACTAAGGTGTTTTTTTTGAGAGGATGATGACTCAATCCTCATGCACCTCCTGTGAAATGACCCCATTAGGTCAATATGGCACGTGATGCCTTTTTGTTGAATCCCTTGTTGGGTGTTGTTTCTTAGGTCTATGATTATCTAGTTGGATCGCTAAGTATGATGATGTTAGATACCAAGAATTTTCTTATGAAATACACCTTTAGGGGGTATTGCTGTATACGGATACCCGATGAGTGTCAGTTCAGTTTCTCTTCTACTTTGGTTGTGACCTCCAGGGAGGAGTTCCTTCTGGGAATGCTCAGAGAGGATCAGGGCCCTCGTAGGTTGTGTTTTCATTTTGACCTTTGTAGGTCATTGTGATCTTACCTTCTTTTCAAAGGTTTGGATCTTTTGGGCTAGGTGTTTAGACCTTGTGACCCAGTTGTGAGGCTTTTTCTATAGGGCTAGGTGAAATACCCAGAGACCCTTTGTTTTGAATCGAACCCTTGTAGGTCGATGTCTATTTCGTTCTAGGGAAACCTATGTGAGAGAGGTTGGCCCGTTTTTTCCAATGACTTTTTGGCGGGGAGATTTGTTTTATGATCGTTTTGTGATCAAGGCACGGTAGGTGCTCAAGGTTGCTTTATAGGCACGTTGATGTCTTCATCCTTTAATCGAGGCACCTCGAGTGCTTTCTTTTCAAGACTGTCTTTGACGGGCATGACTGTTCGGAATCCTGGCTTAGTTGACCAGTGCTTCTGAGGTTTATAATGTAGTTAGGGCATGGGTAGACGCTCACGACTAGAACAACGCCATTTCTACATGTCTGGTGGTAAGGATACATGCTATTTTTGCGTGGTATTGTAACACCCGAGACTTTTATAAGAAATATTTTGTTTTTATATAAATCATCAAAGGAATATTTCACTACACACAACACTATCTTGACTTTCTTTACACGTAATAGCGACGTTCCTTGATAGCTTGCATCGTACGCAATACAGAGTTTCACTAAACAATGATATACTATTAAAATATTATTAAAACCAACCGTTATGAATAGTAATAACCACCTTTTGAAATTTTGTAAATTTTATTTTTCAAAATGGACTTCGTTTTTGGATTCGGAATATCGAAATTAGCTTAGGGTGAAATTTTGATATTTTTCTGGAAACTTCCAATTTTTGATGAATAGTGAAAACACTGGGTTACTATTTAAAAACCGACTTTTTTATTTAAATAATTATTTATTTTATTTAAATTTATTTTCGGTCAAAATTGATACATAATACCTATATAAGTTCAATGTAATTCATTGGAGTAATTTTATAATAATTTTAGATATATAAAAATTTTATTGAACTTTTCACCGTCTTTTACCCACCTCCTAGGAGAATTTGAAAATTTACATAAAACTTAATTTTACCGCTTCTGTGAGTGGAATTTCAAAAATCTGAGAGACACGGTTGATTTCAGTAAGTAAAATGTGGTTCAATGAGATGAAAATAATTTTTGGTGAATAGTAACTTTTTACTTTTATTTACCACGGTTAAAAGTAAATAGGGTAATTAAGGGTAAAAATGATATTATTATTACCCTAACACATGTCCTAATTCTATTGGATAAGTGTAATTCGACCAAAAACAACCTTAGGAATAAAATATGACCATTTAGGCCCACTTGGATTAGATTAGGACATTTATTATTAATTTATTTAAAGAAGGGTTAAAATAGTTAAAATCAAAGTTTAATAAGTAAATAATTTTTAATATAGGGTTATACATAAGATAAATTTGAATATAAATATTAATTAGAAAGCTAAAAAGATTTACTACATAATGGTATTTTATTTTTAACTTTTAGACATTATATAATTTAATTTATTTATGACACAAAGATGATGCAGTAATTATCTTATTAATGAAATATTGACATAATTGATGTTATAAATACCCAAATAAATGTAATTTGAGAGTTTTTATGAATTGCACTAATTTTATAGGTTAATATGACAAGTTAGTATTGATTTAATTAACTTTGTTCGAACTAATCATTCTGTTATGAGTTTTACAAAAATCAATTACTAAATAGTGTCAAAATTGACATAAAATAGTTTTTAAAACAAATATTATATTATTAATTGTTATTTTATTTCTAAAAATCTA
Source organism: Viscum album (assembly GCA_963277665.1). NCBI lineage: Eukaryota > Viridiplantae > Streptophyta > Magnoliopsida > Santalales > Viscaceae > Viscum > Viscum album. The sequence continues at coordinate 326,903,957 of OY728132.1, forward strand.
AGGTTCATCCAAATGACTTAGATAAGGTTATATATATTAATAATAAACAACTTGGGGTTCGTTTGTCTTGTTATAGTAAGTTTATTAACCTTATAGTGTAAGAACACAAAAAGACATGGTAAAAGTAAAATTATCTAAATTAAAGTTAAATCTAAATGATATGGTTAAAATAGTAAACTAAACTTGTCAAAATTCTATTGGATGAGATGATTTCGACCCATCCCCACCTTATCTTCGAAATAAATCAATTTGGAGCTATTTAAAACCGAATATGGCTTTATAATAAAATAATATTTTTAGTTTTTCCAAAGGTGCCCCTCTCCTCCCTTATAAAAGGGAACCTCCTCCCTCTCTTCCTCACACCACTTTGAGCATTCAAGCTCGGCCAAACCCTACCAATTTATCCTCTCCACTTCCCTAGAAACATCCTAGATGTACTGGTCTTCTTCAAAGATCAATTTTAGTGCCCTAAAAGGAGGTCTCAAAGAAGCGCTTCAAAGAAGCGGTATGTCCATTACCGATTCTTTAAACTTTATTTCTTCTTCCAATTCTTCTTCTTTAGTTGTTTCATTATGAATTAATAACATAAGTATCACTAATATACTGATATGTTATTATAAGTATGAAACAACCCTATTTCACCATCTATCCATCCTACATAAAACGAAATCACCGCGCGTGCGTACATACGGAATACCGTCTCCACGCCGTGGTGTAATCTATTTTCCATCACCACCTTACTTGGATGGGTATAATGGTGTAAAGAATGAATATATATGATTATTGTAAAGTGATATTGATTCTGAAATAGTATACATACACTCTAATACAATTCCACGATCATGGGAACGATATCATCGCTCGTGCGTACGTATGGAATATCGTCTCCACGATGTTATGCGACTCGTTCTACATGATTTTTATTGCATAATGATTACATAAATGAATTGAGTGAATAAATATGATATATATTACACTAATACCATTCTGGAAATGAGGTATCTATAACCTAAAAAGAAGAATAAGAATTTATTCGAAAAAACACGCATAAGAACAAAAAGTAATAAACACCCGAATAACAAGTAACAATGAAATATTACTAATAATAAGATAAGAATATGACCATATATGATATCATAAAAATGAGTATGATTCTGGAATAAGTTAATGACATTATTTAAATCATTATACAGGAGGTTCAGACACTTACGAAGCAAATCAGACCTAAGGTAAGGGAAATATCACAATCTCATTTTTATCCGAGATTGTTTATACTTTGGAATTTACTGGGGTGTATTTTATCATCCACATCCATGTTTCCTCAATATGTAATATTATTTCCATCCACCTACAATTTTTTAAATCCAATTTTACCCTTCAGTGAGTTTTTAGTAAAAGATATGAAAGGAATCTTTTGTCGTTTTTTGTACGAGGTACTTTTTGACTTTTCCGACAAAAGTACGAGAAGAATGTTTTTTTAACTTATACGACATGAATGGATTTTTAAAACATTACTTACAAGAATCTTCCTTTACAAGTTTTCAAGTTTATTTTTAATCAACTTCTTTTAGTTTAGAATTTTTTGACATGTTAAGAAAGGAAAAGTGTTTTTGAAGTAGAAAGGATATTTTCCTCAAGAATGAAGTTCAAGTGTTTTATCAAAATTATTTTTCATCTAAGATAATATAGGGTTATGTTTCTATCCCTATTATTACATTGATTTGATTATGTTGTGATGGAATTATTTTTATGAATTCATTTATCTTATATGAATTGTTTTATGATCTCACGATGTTTAAGATTTCCATTTTTATTACATGGGTTATGCTATGATGTATGGTTTATGATTTTGTGGCACACATATGAATGGTATCATTATGAGATGGGTGTGACCTATATCTCCCTCCAATGCATTGGGTAAAGATTTTATATCTCATGAGATAGACATGGCTGGAACGGCAGGTTAAACCGGTTTAGTGAAACAGGACTGAAACGAGGAATGAACTCAGTTCAGAAATGGACTTTGTCCACTAAGATAGTCTTGGCAATGAGTCTTGACTAATAAGAAATGATTCTCTATGATTATGTGTGTATGCCACAAAGCTTCATGTTTTAAGTTATGATTATTATGATTACATTTCACTACCATGATTTATCCCATGTTATGAAATTATGATCTCTTTTGCAGGGTAAAATTTCCAAAATGTTATGTTCTTATGAATATGATGTGATTGATATTTCTTTTGTTTACCCTTACTGAGCATTTGAGCTCACCCTTTTGTATATTTTCTTTCACCAGGTCAGGAAGAAGGTTATTAAGTAAGATATGCCAAAATGGACTCTAGATATGATAAAATAAAAGGGAGATGGTGTAGATTCTTTATGAACCAGTTGTTTATATTTCCCAGTTTCTAAAGACACTATACCTATACGGTCCTTCCATGGTTTTGTTATATGTTGTAATAAGTGTGCTTCAATTTTGAAGTATTAACAATGTATGTAAAGTATGGGTCGTTATAGTTGGTATCAGAGGAAAGGTATAGTCAACCTTTAGAAACTAGGATGTGAAAGCCTTAGTAAGAATCCTAAGGATAAGTCTAAGCATAAAACACAATCTTAGTGTTTTAGAAATGGCCATGAAAAACCTATGATAAGACCTTAAGTGTGAAATTTTATTCTTGATTATGTGTTTTTACTATTATAATTAGTGTTGCTCACACTATTCTTCTTGGTTTTAGTCAATGGCTAGAACCCGAAGGACCCGTGTTAATGCAGAATGCGACGGGAAATGCAATGATTGTCCCCCTGAGCAACCAAACGTTATGGTATCTGGAATGCAAAATCTTATAGCCATGCTCACACAACTTTCTCAAGCTATGAATCATGCAGGTATTCCAAATGAGCAAAGGAAGGAGCAACATTCTGTTGAATCCTTCACGAGACAACATCCACCTTCATTCAGCGGGTCTACTGATCCATTAGTTGCTGAACAATGGATCAGTACTACTAAAAAGATATTTTCAGTTCTTCAATGTTCTGAACATGATAAATTCATCTTAGCAGTGTATCGTTTGGAAGGTGATGCTGATTAATGGTTGAATCTTATCAATAATATGAGGCCAATAGATGAAATTGAGTCCATGGAATGGGACGAGTTCAAGAACTTAGTTTTCAATAAGTACTTCCCTCGTATTCTCCGAACAAAGATGGAGAAGGAGTTTCTTGAACTAAAGCAAAAGGATGATGAATCTGTTGGTACCTATGAAGAAAATTTTACAAGACTTGCAAGGTACGCTTCTGGTATTATTATCCAACCTGAGAGTAAGATCGATCGATTCTTTAGTGTCTTAAAACCAAGTCTTCGAAGGGAATTATCCATAAGGGACTTCAATAGCTATGAGGAAATCGTTCGATGTGCTCTTAAAGTTGAGATGGAGATTGGAGTAACCCATCAGTCATATGGGTTTGATAAGAAGAGGAAAATGGAATTCAAAGGAAAATCTAAAGAGCACACTGAAAAGAAGATGAGTTTTCCCTTATGCTCAAAGTGTGGAAAGAAATATGGAGGGAGTTGTCTTAAAGGGACAAGTAAATGTTTCAAATGTGGAAAGGAAGGTCATCGATAATTTGAATGCCGTAATGATGGGAAGAAGATGTCTAGTGATACGAACAATGAAAAGGCTACATAGAGTGCACCTCCTACACTTCAATGTTACAAGTGCAAGGAAATGGGTCATTATGCCAATAAATTCCCTAATCCAAGGGTTGTTGATGATGATCGACATCAACAAACTCTTAAGGATAAAGACAAAGGAAAGTCACATGCAATTTCTATCAGCGATGTGGAGTACGATAATGAAGTGGTGAAAGGTACACTTACCATCCACTCTAAAGTAGAAAATGTTTTATTTGATTCTGGATCCACCCACTTCTTTATTTATGAAGAATTTTCTAAGGGTATCACCATATTAACTCAACAATTAGATGTTGAGTTAGCTGTGACAACCCCTAATGGCACAACAGTCACATAAAAAGTTTATAATTCTTCTCTGATTGAAGTTTGTGGGAAAGTGCTTCCTGAAAATCTTGTGATCCTTCCTATAGTGGAATTTGATGTGATTATTGACATGGATTGGATTTCTTTATATGGATCTCATATCAATTTCCAAAGAAGAGAAGTCACATTTCATATTCCAGATCAATCTTTGATCGTCTATCGATGCAAGGATGAACATAACCTTCCAGTGGAAATTTCTTCCATATTATGGGTATTGATTCCACTAAATGAAGGTTATTTATCTCAAATGGTTGGTGAGAAACTCACGATTAAGAATATTCCCATTGTACGGGAGTTTGAAAATATCTTTCTGGAGGAATTACCAGGTCTTCCAACAAATCATGAAGTTGAGATTTCAGTAGAACTCGTACCGGGTGCTTTGCCTATTTCAAAGACACCTTATAGAATGGCCCCAATTGAGTTGCAGGAATTAGAGAAGAAACTCCAAGAGAATCTTGATAAGGGGTTCATACGCCCTAGTGCGTCACCTTGGGGAGCACCTGTTCTTTTTGTTAAGAAGAAAGATGGATCAATAAGACTCTGCATTGATTATCGAGAACTTAACAAGATCACTATCAAGAACAAATATCCTCTCTCATGCATTGATGACTTATTTGACCAACTACACGGAGCTCAATACTTTTCCAAGATTGATCTTCATTCAAGGTATCATCAATTAAGGGTCAAAAGGGAGGATATACCAAAGACGGCTTTCCGTACAAGGTATGGACACTATGAATTTATAGTGATTCCATTTGGTCTTACTAATGCCCCTGCTATCTTCATGGATCTGATGAATAGAGTCTTTAGAGACAATCTTGATTAGTTTGTGGTAGTCTTTATAGACGATATTATTGTATATTCAAAGAGAAAGGAAGAACATGAAGATCACTTGAAAATTATATTGAAGACCCTGAGAAAGGAGAAGCTTTATGCCAAATTTACCAAGTGTGAATTTTGGATTAAAAAAGTTTCATTTTTGGGTCACATAAATATGCACTGTATGGATAAAAACTTTAACTAAAAACACAGAGGAGTTAACCAAGAGGTTCAGTCTCAAGCTGAGACTTAGTCCTCTCAAAAGTTTATATAAAGATGATCCACACCCTGGATCGGGGTTCAACAGTTTACAACTGTCCAGGTCCAAGACCTCTACCACTATTATTCGTGGGAAACAAAACAACAGCAACCAGCTGTCCAGGTCACACACGACCTCTACCACTATCCACAGTGGGAAAATGAATGAAAAGAAAGTGTGTGAGGATTTACAAATCCTCCAGTTAAGGTTCAGGAGACAGTGTGTGTGTAAAGTACAATAGATAACACACACTTCTCGTAATGTAAAAAGTAAATCACAGAGATAAAGATTTAGAGTTTAGAAATGGCTCTAGTGATCTTCGTGAAGCTCTTGACTCCTTTTGTTGATTGGTATTCGTTCTGAGTCTTCTTCTGGTTTTTTTCTGGAAAACAGAGTATCATATTTTTCCTTGACTTTCAGGTTCATCTTGCTTATCGGCTCAAAGAATGAAGAGTTTTGTGTAGTTCTTCTTTAGCATAGATTTCTCGATGTATGCTCTATGTTCTGGAGGCTGGTAGTAGTAGTCTCGTGAGTGCAAGTTCTCCAGTTGTTCTTGGCACGTTTTGAGCTTGATCGCAAGTGTGTTCTATGTGCTCGATCTCTTCAAGTCTATTGTCTCTCACCCCTTTTTTGATACATACACGATGTCCTTTTTATGCCCTTTTTTTTGTCTTTCTGAGAAGAAGGAATGATTATGCTTTTTGATCGTACTTGGTACAGTTTCCTGAAATGGCAACATAAATCATTTAATAACATTAAATGCATCAAAAGTAAAAAATATAACCATTAGTATAATAAACAAATAGTGTCAAGTTCATTATAGGTAGCCGTTTGTTTGTAGACGTGTATGGTTGACTCGGTGTAGGATCTTCCATCGGTAGCTCTTCAAACTCTTATCGGTGGCTCTTATCTGTAGCTCTTATCGGTAGCTCTTATCGGTAGCTCTTATCGGTAGCTCTGTGCATCGGTAGCTCTGGCTATCGGTAGCTCTGTGTGCATCAGTAGCTCTCTGTGTCTATCGGTAGCTCTGTGCATCGGTAGCTCTGTGCATCGATAGCTCTGGCTATCGGTAGCTCTGGCTATCGATAGCTCTGGCTATCGGTAGCTCTGGCTATCGGTAGCTCTGGCTATCGGTAGCTCTGGCTATCGGTAGCTCTGGATATCGGTAGCTCTGGCTATCGGTAGCTCTGGCTATCGGTAGCTCTGGCTATCGGTAGCTCTGGCTATCGGTAGCTCTCTGTGTCTTATGCAAACCACATCTAATTGACTTAGAACTGTTTCAAAGCTTGTATAAACAAGGATAATCGAGATTAACATAAATCAGAGATTATTTAAACATTAACTTGATCACTGATTTGAAAGAATTAAAATGTAGATCAACAGTAATTGAGAATAGCATAATATATGAACACATAATTGGGATTATCAAAACAGGTGAGGTCAACAATCTCCCCCTTTTTGATAATCACAACTTATGATATGACCAAAAATGGTGAGAATATAGTATAAGAGAATATAACATTTTTATTCGAATTTCTCAAAGAAAGCAGTATCAGAGGAAATAGAGGAAATAGTAATAGAATGAGATAGATCAAAAATTATCATAGTTAGTATTAAATACAATAGTATCACAGATAAGCTTTGAAGGAATTGGTACCAAAGAAGGAAATGTAAGAAATAGTATCAAAGGCTCAAATTTCTCCCCTTTGATATTTCTCCCCCTCTATTTATATTTTCTCCCCATTTCTTCCCCTTTCTTTATATGTTTCTCCCCCTTTGTGATAATCAAAACGTTGGAAATCAGACATAGAAAACTGATAAACAGAGATAGTGTAAAGAAAAGCATTTGTATTAGACCAAACAAAACGTACATAAACAGAAGATAAAAGAAAAAAAAATTCCTATCAAATAGCCTGGCCACTTTAGCAATCCTGATCTTCAACATGAGATCTTCCTTGTGGATCAGAAGATGATGCAGGAGGTGAGGATGTGGGTGAGGGCTTTGGAATTCCAGAAATGATCACAGGAGGCTGAACCACTGATACAATGCCTGGCCTGTATGGGGAAGTTCGTTGAGTGATCATAGGTGTGAGGCTTCTAATGGCCTGAACAGGAGTCATCTGGACGGGAGACTCAGTAGAGGCAGAGGCAGGTAAGGCAGGAGGGACAATAACTGGTCTGGCATCAACATGCAAAAAGGGCAGCAATAAATTTCTGAAATCCATAATGATTCCTCCTCCTCTTTCCATAGCAGATATAAAATCATCTTTGTTCTCCATGAATTTTTCTAAGGCAGGAGTCAGCTGCCTGAGCTTGCTCACTTGTTCTCGGAAGGCTTGAGTTACAGGTGGTAACTTCATGTTTTCCAACAACAGCTTGAAATGATGGTTGAGTTGTTGCTTGGTAAAAATCCTTTGGAAATAATAATCCACCTTGTTCTTGATTTGCTCCTGAGAGGTAGAGGCCTCTTTCATATGGTCGTGGACGATTTTCACTATTTCCCTGACTGAATCTCTTGTAGAGAGCACTACTCGGCTTAGATCTGATGAGTCCACAGAGCCACTGGTTGAAATAGAACCAAGCTCCTCCTTCATCATAGCTCGTAATTGATTCAAATCAAATGCAGGTTTTGAAGCTAGAGGACCAACTGAGAAAGATACAGTTTCTTTGAAACTTTTGGTCAAACCACTAATCAGAGTTTTCAGTTGAGAGTCCTGATTTTTAACATGATCCTTTATATAAGATTTGAAATCTTCAAATACTGAGACCATTTGGCTTACAACACTTTTCACATAGGCTAAATCCTTATCAGCTTGAGGCTTTGAGCTCATGTAAGAATCTAAAGCAGTAACAGACTTCTTTAAGGCTTCAAGATCTGCTTCTATTCTAGAAGATTGGGTCTGACACTCTTTGACTGCTTCCATTAGCTCACCCATAAAAGTTGACAGATTGAAACCAAGAGAAAGCTCAAGATATTGTTCTAACAACTTCATTTCTTCACGAAAACAGTGCTTTATCTCAGCAACTGAGGCACTGAAGGATTCTTTCAGCTCATGCTTTAGGGATTCGAGATCAGACTTTGTAACAAAATAAGTAGGAGCAACTGTAGTAGGTACTCTTGCAGAAGCTAAACTGACTACAGAATCATTCATGACTGATTGAATCGAGGATACTAAAAAAGATTCCATTGTCTTTACTTCTTCTACAAAACTGACTTTGAGATTTTCTTTCAGCACATCTAAATCATGTACTCGGACCACATCATCAGGTAATAACTTAGAATTGATGTCATAGCTGATCTTTGGTCTATTCAAAGATACTTCATTATCCGAATTAGGATAATGCAAACCACAGACTATAAAACCTGGGCCTTCTACCCAGTCTTCAACCTCAACATCCACTATAACATTTCCAAGATTGGAATGATACTCCCCCTCAATGGGTGCATTCTTATGTACAACAACTACATTCTCTGCTGGTCTTTCTTCATCAGAATCTTCCACAACAACTTCAATTTTAGCAGCAGTAAGTATATTTTCTGGAAAAGGTACAGCTTCTTCTCTTTCTTTTTCTACTTCAGCAGTAGGCACAACTGAGTTTCCAATCAATGGACTCAGACTCAACCTAGAAGAATCAGACGATTCAGATACATTCTCTTTTTCTCCTTCTTGCTGAGGAACTGGCTGGTCTTCCTCATGAATAGATAACACTTCCTCTACTTTTCCTTTTCTTGAGTATACAAACTCAGTAACAGGACTTGGGGGAAAGTCTGGATCTCCTCCAATATCCATAGGATTTTCTTCCTCTTCTTCTTCTTCTGACTCATCACTGTACTCAGGTTACTCTTCATCAGGTCCTAAACCTGGATCTCTTTTATCCTTTGGTCTTGAAGGATAATCCACAGGATTAAATTTATCATACACCTTCTGGTCATCACTGACCCATTCTCCTTTCCATGGGTTCCAATTGATTTTCATGTACTTACAAACTGTAGTAGTGATACAGAAGTTATTCTTAACTACAATTGTCTCATCTTGAGACTCATCTATCCCTTTCACTTTTATCATCACAGAGATCATTTTGGAAAAGAATAAAGCATTAGTCTTTGATTTCGGCCTAATCATGTCTTCCATTTGACTCAACAGCAGTCTTAACAGATTAACTTTCACACCATGTCTTAACAGATGTAGAAGATAAATATCTTGATATCTCATATTAGAAAAATCTCCTCTCCTCGGTATCAAAACATGTTGAACAAATTTGAAAAGCAATCTGTTCTCTCCATCCAATTCAGTAGCAACCACTTGCCTTTGACTTCCATTACCCGTTAGTTCTTTTAAAGCGGTATCATAGTCAAAGATGTTACTGGTAGGTGGAATTGCTCTTGAGACATACCCAGATACACCTTCATGTGGGACTTTTAAACATTCAGCCCACTATACTGAAGAAAACGACATTTCTTTTCCATTTAAAAAAGAACTTACCCGATTCTCATTCTCAGACTTCTAGAAGCTTACGTATTCATAGAACTGTTTCACTAACTTTGGGTAGTAGGGACCATTGTTATTTGAAAAACAATCTACCCATCTCTGATCTTCCAGAATTGCAAGCACCAACGACTTTCTTGGTAGCAACCAATCTATGCATAGCTCCTTTTCAATCACAATATCTCTATTCTGCAAATGAGGGTTTACTGGTCACTTTCCCGACCTAGTTCTGACATTACTTCCACTAGCTTCTTGCTGAAATTTCTGCTTCTTTGTTTTAGGCTCTACACTGTCATCTCTGCTGGCAGGAATCTTGGTTTTTTCCATCGCGGATTTAGGGTTCTCAGTCGATTAGGGAGCTAAGATTCAAAGGTGAAAGGTTTTGGGTCCGGTGGAGTGAGAAGTGGCTTAGGCTTAGTTTTATCATATAGGAATCATAAATAAACGAATAAAGTAAAATAAAATAAAAATAAAAATAAAACGATTCATATTCTTGGCGGCAGACAGAAGTTTTAAAACATTGCATCGGTGAGAATTGATCATCGGTGAGAATTTCAACATCGGTGAGAATTTTAGCATCAGTGAGAATTTCAGCATCAGTGAGAATTTCAACATCGATGAGAATTTCAACATCGGTGAGAATTTCAACATCGGTGAGAATTTCAACATCGGTGAGAATTTCAGCATCGGTGAGAATTTCAACATCGGTGAGAATTAAAGCATCAGTGAGAATTTCAACATCAGTGAGAATTAAACATCCCCAGCTCGTGCCTAATGTAACTTAACCTATCAGAACTTAAAGGTTTAGTGAAAATATTGGCCAATTGATGTTCAGTGCCAATAAATTCAAGAGTAATATCACCTTTTTGATAATGATCTCTCATAAAATGATGTCTTACATCTATGTGTTTGGTTCTAGAGTGAGATACCGGGTTCTTAGATATGTTTATTGCACTAGTGTTGTCACAGTTAATTGAAACATGTTTAAACTCAAATCCATAGTCCAATAAAGTGTGTTTCATCCACAGAATTTGTGCACAGCAACTACCAGCAGCTATATACTCTGCTTCGGCAGTAGACAATGCAACTGAGTTCTGTTTTTTACTACACCATGACACTAGGGATCTTCCAAGTAAATGATATGTTCCAGATGTGCTCTTCCTTTCTAACTTACATCCAGCAAAGTCAGCATCTGAATAGCTAGTTAGGTCAAATGATTGTCCTTTTGGATAAAAAAAAACCTAAATTTACAGTATGCTTAAGATATTTAAAAATCCTTTTAACAGCCAGTAAGTGTGATTATTTAGGATTAGATTGAAATCTAGTGCACATACATACACTGAACATAATGTCTGGTCGACTAGAAGTAAGATAAAGTAAGCTCCCAATCATACCTCTGTAATTGGTTTGATCCACTGGTTTACCAGCTTCATCTGTATCCAACTTACAGGTAGTACTCATAGGTGTATCATTTTCCTTAATACTATCCAATCCAAAACATTTTAAAAGATATTTTGTATATTTACTTTGATTTAGAATAATTCCATCTCTAGTTTGAAAAATTTGAAAACCAAGAAAATACTTAAGCTCTCCCATTAAGCTCATTTCAAATTCATTTTGCATACTTTTTGAAAAATCAGTACATAAAGAGTGTTTAGAAGATCCAAATATAATATCATCAACATAGATTTGTACAACTAAAACATCTTTAGAAATTCTTTTAATAAAAAGAGTTGGATTAAAAATCCCTTTAGTAAAACCTTTTGAAATAAGAAAATTTCCGAGTCTATCATACCAAGCTCTTGGAGCTTGTTTTAAACCATATAAAGCTTTAGAAAGTTTAAAAACTTGATTTGGAAAATGAGGGTTTGTAAATCCAGGTGGTTGTTCCACAAAAAAATCTTCAATTATAAAACCATTTAGAAATGCAATTTTGACATCCATTTGATATAACTTGAAATTCAGATGTGATGCATATGCAAGTAAGATCCTAATAGCTTCCAGTCGAGCTACAGGTGCAAAAGTTTCTCCATAGTCTATACCCTCTTCTTGACTATATCCCTGTGCAACTAGTCTAGCTTTGTTTCTAACTATGTTTCCTAATTCATCAACTTTATTTCTAAAAACCCATTTTGTGCCTATTGTCAAGGTGTCCTTGGGTCTGTCAACTAATTCCCAGACTTTGTTTCTTTCAAATTGATTTAACTCTTCTTGCATGGCTATTACCCAGAATTCATCATTGATAGCATCATTGATATTTTTGGGTTCTATCTGTGACAGAAAAGCTTGATGTTCAACCTGGTTCCTTAGAGAAGCTATAGTTTATGTTCCTCTATCAAGATTACCAAGAACAGCATCTAAAGGATGATTCTTTAGAATCTTAGTCGATTTGGTAAAGGTTGGACTAGAAAATTCAGGTTCATCTATAGGTTCGGGTTCAACAGAAGCAGATTCTGGAAAAAGTCCATAACTGGATGTTTTTATAACAGGTTATTTAGATTTATCATTAAGGTCCAGAATAGACAAATCTTCTTCAAGATTCTCAAGAGAGGTTTTAGGCTCATGTGGATCAGTTTCATTGAATTTGATGTGAACAGATTCTTCCACACATTTGGTTCTCTTATTGAAAACTCTATAAGCTTTACTTGAAATAGAGTAGCCCAGAAAAATTCCTTCATCACTCTTGGATGAAAATTTGTCAAGATTGTATTTGATATTGAGAATAAAGAATTTGCACCCAAAAACTTTGAAGTAGTTAACCTTAGGTTTCCTATGGTTCCACAACTCATAAGGAGTCCTCTTAAGAACAGGTCTGATCAAGACTCTATTGATAACATAACAAGATGTATTAACTGTAACGACCCAAAATTTCATTAATGGAAAATCCCTCTTGATCCAGTTAAATGTTTCTTTATGTTTTTATATGATGTCAACTTCTTTAGTTTAACGTTAAGATTTGTGACCGTTACTTTTATAGCCGTTGAACAGTGATCATCTGGGTAGTTTAAATATAAGGCTTTAACGAAACCATTTTTACTCAGACAAAGGAAGCGATGGCCTCATCCAGTAGAATTGCCCCTTATGAAGCCCATTTGTTGGAGCTCGGAAAGGAGGTGGCTTCTTTGGGCTTTGCCCTTGACCAAGCCCAAGCTGAGCTTCATCAAGTCAAGCTCGAACGTGATCGTCTACGGGAAAAATGGAAGTTGATAGAGATTACCACTCGAGTAATGTTATCCGAGCAACCCCAAGAGTCTTTCACCATCGCACACCTTACCCTTAGGTCTTATGCGGCTATTTTAAGGGGTTATGTAACAAATAAGTAGCACCATGTTCATGTACATTATTTTTTTGTATATAATAATAAATATAATTTCTAGTCATTTTTGATGCATTGTAATTAGTTTTTAAAGTACAAATGATATTTTTAGTTATTATTTAATTAAGAATTATATTTTATTAAATTAAAGGATTTTTGAATTAAATAATATTTTAATAAAATATTATTATTAATATTAAATTAATTTTTATTAAATATAAATGATCTTATAATTTTATGAATGCAATTAAAATTTTTATTAAGGTTTGAAAGCCATTTCTGTCAAAACCCGTGAATTTTTTATAAATGTCGGTTTTTATTTTAAAAGTGAAAATTCACATATTTAGAAAATTATTTAGATAAAATAAATATTATTTTTGGAATCAGGACGTCGAAATTATCCAACGGTGAATTCTTCATAATTTTCTGAGACAGTCAAATTTTTGGGTAAAAATTAAATACCATTTAAATATATAATGTGTTTTATAACATCATAATGACCCAATGGTGATGTAATAAAATACCATAATCCTTATGTTCGGCCAATATGTATTTTATCATTAAAATAATGAGGTTTTGGGTTTGTTTGACTCACTTTTCAAAGCATTAATGGAGCCCTCAAGACTTATTCAACACTTTGCCTTTTTAAATTAATTTCCATGGGAGTGTGACTCACCTCCACATAAGCAACCCTAATTTTTTAATAAGTTAGGACCTTGGCCTTGTAAAATATTGTTTTCCTCTTCCATTTTCCAGAAACCATGGGCAAATACCATGGTATGGTTTGTGGTTTGGATTATTTTAATATAAGGGGTCCCAAACCTAAATAATAAAGAATTCTCTCACCTTTCCTATATAAACCCACCCAAGCTCCCACTTCCTCCTCACCCAAAGCCCTTGAAGTTCGTCCAAACTCTTCCCTACTCTCTCTAGAATCCTCTCAAGGTGCCCCAAGCTCCCAAGAAGCCTCTCACAAGCCTCTCTCTAGCCTTTGGAAGCACACTTCCAAGTAAGGGGTTTTCTTCCTTTCTCTTTTTTTTGTCAATTTTCTTTAAGTTGTATTTCCCTTTATTATTTCAATTATGAATGTTGGGGTATGGTTTCTCACCTCCCCCATACTGCCCTCTTATTTTTTGAATGATGGGAGAACCCTTTCTCTCTCATTAAATGCCTCCCATGTACACCCGTTACTATGCCGAAATTCCGAAAGGAACTTCTCTCCCTTCTTTTACATTCAAGCAATACTTTTGTATCATGAATCTAAATTCCATTTCTATTGTTGGGACATGTATATATATGATCTCCTTACTGTCCATTACATGTAAATATGATGAGGAACCCCTTTCTCTCTCATCAACCTTTTTTATGAATTCTTATGTCACGCCGTTACGCTGCCGAAATCGCACCGATTTTCTAAGCCAATGTCTTTGTGTAGTGAATACCATGCCCATTTCTCCATCAAGGGTATTCACCTTTATGCACATATACATATTGATTGTAAAGTTTCATGTATGAATTCCACATTCCTTTATCGTGGAAGAAATGATTATGTTTTATGAATCCATGTTTTATGATCCATGTGGCACACTTATGCATGAAATGAAATGTTTAAGAAGGGTGCGCCCTTTATAGCGCTACAATGCATTGGGTAAAGTATAGTATCATGATACGTCATGTGCAATGAGTGTTGACTCATTCTAATTCAAGTGCAACGAGGGTTTACTCGTGCTTCAAGTGCAATGAGGGTTTACTCATGCTCCATGTGCAATGAGCCTTGACTCATGCTAATTCAATGTTAAGTGTTGTTGCCACATTTCCATGTTATGATTATCATGCTTTATCATGCCTTTATGTTCATGTCTCTCTCTTATGCTCTATTGATATGCCTATTGCCTAACATGTATTGTACTCCTCATGTTATTCATTATGTACTCCCTTACTGGGCTTTATAGCTCACCCTTTTCTTATGCATGTCCTCAGGTTATCCCATGCAATGCTTAGTACGAAGGAATGTAGTGGTCATGTAAAGGAAGTTTTCAATAAGGATGTTGTATTTCAAGTTTAAAGTTTTTATGTAATGATCCTAAGCCCCAAAGACACTAAAACTCTCGATCTTCTTTGTTGTATCAAGTGAAGTTTTATGTAATAAAGCATGTTTAAGTTGTAATAAAAGCAGGGTTGTCATAGTTGGTATCAGAGGATAGGTTTAGTTATTTTTGGGATTAGGAAACCCTAGTAAAGCCTTAGATACAAGATTAAGCATAATAAAAACATCCCTAAGTTTTGGTAAATACTAAGTAAGTGTTTTATCAAACAAATACATCCCTGTCTGGATACGAGCAGGTAGAGGCGGCTCTGGCACAGATGTATCCTAGGGGTAAAACCCGAAAACACCGCTTTGAGCTAAACTCGAACGGGAACTGGTGCACGACAACGGGCCTTGCTGCACTCTTGGTTACGACACTCCCGGGGGATATGTTTTGATAAATTCACAATCTTAGTATGAACCCTTATTAAGGGAAAAATGCCCCTAAGAATATATGTTAGAAGGAAGATCATGAAAATCCTGGATTGAATCCTATAGACTCATGAGTTAAAGAGATTAAAGTTTATTTATAAGTCATCAACTTTTGTCTTTGTATTACCCTTTATGTGTTACCCCTAACTTTCCTTTTATTCCAGCCAATGGCCGGTAATAGGAGAACTCGGGCTAACAGCCGTTGTGAAGATCAGTGTGATGATTGTACTTATGAGATGCCCAATCCAATGGGAGCGGGAATCGCGAACTTTGTCACGCTTCTCTCTCAGCTAACTCAAGTTTTGAATAGAAACACTGGTCAAGAGGAACGTTCAACCCCCCCTAAGAAAGAACAAGTCGCTATTGAAATCTTCATGAGACAAAGGCCTCCTACTTTTAGTGGATCATCTGATCCCACGATTGCTGAACAATGGATCAACTCCATTGAAAAGATATTCTCCATCCTCCAATGCTATGAAAAAGAGAAGGTTCTCCTGGCGGCTTATCGTATGGAGGGTGAAGCTGATCAATGGTGGACGTTGATAAAAAATACGAAGCCTGGGGAGGAGATCGAGGCTTTGGAATGGAAGGTATTCCGGAAGATGTTTTTCGATAAATATTTTCCACGCACCCTCCGTCTTAAGATGGAAAGGGACTTCCTTTCCCTCAAGCAGAAAGATGAGGAATCTGTGGGAGCGTACGAGGAAAACTTCACAAGGCTTGCACGATACGCTTCCGGCTTTGTCGTTACCCCTGAATGCAAGGTTGACTGCTTCTTTGGTGGGCTGAAGCCTAGCTTGCGGAAAGCATTAGCGATCTGTGACTTCGACAGCTATGAGGAAATTGTCCGATGTGCCCTCAAGGTTGAAATGGAGATCGGAGAATCACAGGGGTATCATGGGGACAAGAAGCAGAAGGTGGACTTCAATGATGGTGGTCCGATGGATAAATCCAACGGCGCTAAGAAATTCCAGCACCCCACTTGCCAAAAGTGTGGAAAGAAGCACCCTGGAAATTGCCTTAGGGGGACAAGAAAATGCTTCAAGTGTGGAAGAGAAGGGCACCTAGCTGTTAACTGTCAGCAAGAAGGACCCGCGGCTGCGACGGAGGGGAGGAACACTCCGTTCGAACCTCAACGCGTTGTTCAATGCTTCAAATGCAAAGAACCGGGTCATTTTGCGAATCAGTGCCCTAATCCAAGGGTTATCGGAGGCAATCAACAACCTCCAAGACAGCAAGGAAGAGCTTTTTCCATCACTTCTGCCGAAGTGAACCCCGACAACGAAGTGGTGACAGGTACGCTAGTTATTCATTCAAGAATAGAGAACGTACTTTTTGATTCAGGTTCTACGCATTCTTTTATATCTCAAAAGTTTAGTAGAACAATCCCTGCACCACCACAAATCATGGAAGTAAAGATGTCGGTGAGTACGGCAAATGGGGCAATCATTGCATCCCATGAGTATAAATCCTCCCCTGTTATAATCTGTGGATTGAATTTCCCGGCGAACCTCGTCATACTCCCTTTGGTGGAATTTGATGCAATTCTTGGCATGGATTGGCTTTCCTTATATAGAGCCAACATAAATTGTCGGGAGAGGGAAATCACACTCCATATGGAGAATCGACCCCCGATTCTTTACAAGTGTCAGGAGGAAGATGAATCTCCTTTAGCTCCATCATCTCAAGCATGGATATTACTACCTTATGAGAACGCATATCTGGCTCAGATGATTGAGTCCAAGGAAGAAACCATCCTTGAAGAAATGCCTATTGTGAGGGAATTCGCTGAAGTATTTCCCGAGGAACTTCCTGGTCTTCCTCCAAGAAGAGATGTTGAGTTCTCAATTGAACTTATACCTGGGGCGCTACCAATATCCAAGACTCCATATAGAATGGCTGTGGTTGAGCTTGAAGAACTGAAGAAACAACTACAGGAGAATCTGGATAAAGGGTTTATACGCCCAAGTGCATCACCATGGGGTGCACCAGTCCTCTTCGTCAAGAAGAAGGATGGGTCAATGCGGCTTTGCATCGATTATCATGAACTTAACAAAATCACGATAAAGAACAAGTATCCTCTCCCAAGAATCGATGACTTGTTTGATCAGCTGCGTGGAGCACAATACTTCTCCAAGGTCGACTTGCGGTCGGGATATTATCAAGTAAGGGTGAAGAAGGAAGATATCCCCAAGACTGCTTTTCGTACAAGGTACGGGCACTATGAATTCATAGTAATGCCTTTTGGACTCACCAATGCTCCAGCAATATTCATGGACTTGATGAATAGAGTCTTTAGAGATTACCTAGATAAATTTGTGGTAGTCTTTATAGATGATATTCTAATATACTCCAAAACCAAGGAGGACCATGAGGAGCATTTAAGAACTGTACTGGAGACTTTGCGCAAGGAGAAGCTCTATGCCAAGTACAACAAGTGTGAGTTCTGGTTGAAGGAGGTCTCATTCTTGGGCCATATCATCACAAGCAATGGGATATCTGTGGACCCCTCCAAAACAGATGCAATTGAGGGATGGCCGAGGCCAACATCGGTAACTGATATCCGTAGCTTCTTGGGGTTAGCTGGATATTATCGACGATTTGTGAGAAATTTCTCACGATTGTCCAACCCTCTTACCAAGCTAACTCGAAAGGGAGTAAAGTTTTCTTGGAGTGATGAATGCGAAGAAAGCTTCAAGGAGTTGAAAAGGAGGCTTATCACTGCACCTGTGCTCACTTTACCCACAAGTGGGGAGATTTTTGTGGTATTCAGTGATGCTTCGAAGAAGGGATTAGGATGTGTGCTGATGCAGAATGATAAAGTGATATCCTATGCCTCAAGACAGTTGAAAATCCATGAGCGATACTATCCAACGCATGATCTGGAGTTGGCGGCGGTGATCTTTGCCTTGAAAATTTGGCGGCATTATCTCTATGGAGAGAAATGTGAGATATATACTGACCACAAGAGTCTTAAATATATATTCACACAGAAAGAGCTTAATATGCGCCAGAGAAGATGGATAGAGCTCATAAAGGATTATGACTGTTCAATACATTACCACCCTGGGAAGGCGAACAAGGTGGAGGATGCCCTAAGTAGAAAGGATCCAGAAATTCTATCAATGATGAGAATTGAGAAGGATCCAATATTCTTAGACTTGATGAAGATGGACGTGGGAATCATAAAGAAGGGAATATCATCAATCCTTTCACAAATTATTGCTCAACCATCTCTTTTGGAAAGGTTAAAGGATTCTCAAAAGGATGATGCGAGAATCCAAGAAAAAGTGGAAGCTATCAAAAAGGGAAAATCCTCAGAGTTTAATGTTAATGAAGAAGGAATTGTGCGGTTTGGGAAAAGACTATGTGTCCCATCAAGTTCGGAGCTGAAGAAGGAACTTTTGGATGATGCACATAGTTCAAATTTCTCTATTCACCCAGGGAGCACAAAGATGTATCGAGATCTCCGAGAAAACTTTTGGTGGGATAATATGAAGAAGGAGATCGCCGAATATACATAAAAGTGCCTGGTGTGTCAGCAAGTGAAGGCAGAGAGGCAGAAGTCTAAGGGGATGATGCAACCATTGCCCATACCAGAATGGAAATGGGAGAACATCACCATGGACTTCGTCACTGGACTTCCAAGGACATCCAAAAGCAACAATGCAATCTGGGTTATTGTGGATCGTCTTACAAAGGATTCACACTTCATTGCTATTCGAGAGGATTTCTCTTTGGATCAACTGGCACGGATATATATCAGGGAAGTGGTACGGTTGCATGGAGTACCACTATCTATTGTGTCTGACCGAGATCCAAGATTTACCTCTAAGTTTTGGAAGAGTCTTCAACATGCTCTGAATACTGAAATGAACTTCAGTACGGCCTATCATCCTCAAACTGATGGCCAATCCGAGCGGACTATCCAAACACTTGAGGATATGTTGAGAGCATGCTCAATGGACTTTAAAGGAGGATGGGATCAACATCTTCCCCTAGTTGAGTTCTCTTATAATAATAGTTTCCACTCGAGCATCCAAATGGCACCATATGAAGCCCTGTATGGGAAAAGGTGTAGAACACCTGCATGTTGGGATGAGGTTGGTGAACGTAAGCTGCTTGGACCAGAAATGGTCGAAGAAATGGTGGAGAAGGTGAAAACCATTCAGCAGCATATCAAGGCAGCCCAAAGTCGACAGAAGAGTTATGCAGATAATCGTCGACGAGACCTTGAGTTTAAAGTCGGAGACATGGTGTTTTTACGCATATCTCCGTGGAAGAAGGTCATGAGGTTTGGAAAGAAAGGGAAGTTAAGTCCAAGGTACATCGGCCCCTTCGAGATTCTTGATCGTGTTGGGGATGTGGCCTATCGACTAGCACTTCCACCTACTATGGCCAAGGTGCATGATGTCTTCCATGTATCCCTCTTAAGGAAGTACATACCAAACCCTTCACATGTACTCTCTTCTGAGGTGGTACAATTAGAAGACGATCTTTCTTATGAGGAGCAACCAGTGAAGATCTTGGATCGTAGAGAAAAAGTTCTACGAAATAAGACAATGCCCCTCGTCAAGGTGTTGTGGAGAAACCACAAGTTTGAAGAAGCAACTTGGGAGTCGGAGGATATGATGAAGCTAAGTTACCCACATTTGTTTTAGTGTGGGAAAAGGAAAATTTCGAGGGCGAAATTTCTTAAGGGGGGAATGTTGTAACGACCCAAAATTTCATTAATGGAAAATCCCTCTTGATCCAGTTAAATGTTTCTTTATGTTTTTATATGATGTCAACTTCTTTAGTTTAACGTTAAGATTTGTGACCGTTACTTTTATAGCCGTTGAACAGTGATCATCTGGGTAGTTTAAATATAAGGCTTTAACGAAACCATTTTTACTCAGACAAAGGAAGCGATGGCCTCATCTAGTAGAATTGCCCCTTACGAAGCCCATTTGTCGGAGCTCGGAAAGGAGGTGGTGTCTTTGGGCTTTGCCCTTGACCAAGCCCAAGCTTAGCTTCATCAAGTTAAGCTCGAACGTGATCGTCTACGGGAAAAATGGAAGTTGATAGAGATTACCACTCGAGCAATGTTATCCGAGCAACCCCAAGAGTCTGTCACCATCGCACACCTTACCCTTAGGTCTTATGCGGCTATTTTAAGGGGTTATGTAACAAATAAGTAGCACCATGTTCATGTACATTATTTTTTTGTATATAATAATAAATATAATTTCTAGTCATTTTTGATGCATTGTAATTAGTTTTTAAAGTACAAATGATGTTTTTAGTTATTATTTAATTAAGAATTATATTTTATTAAATTAAAGGATTTTTGAATTAAATAATATTTTAATAAAATATTATTATTAATATTAAATTAATTTTTATTAAATATAAATGATCTTATAATTTTATGAATGCAATTAAAATTTTTATTAAGGTTTGAAAGCCATTTCTGTCAAAACCCGTGAATTTTTTATAAATGTCGGTTTTTATTTTAAAAGTGAAAATTCACATATTTAGAAAATTATTTAGATAAAATAAATATTATTTTTGGAATCAGGACGTCGAAATTATCCAACGGTGAATTCTTCATAATTTTCTGAGACAGTCAAATTTTTGGGTAAAAATTAAATACCATTTAAATATATAATGTGTTTTATGACATCATAATGACCCAATGGTGATGTAATAAAATACCATAATCCTTATGTTCGGCCAATATGTATTTTATCATTAAAATAATGAGGTTTTGGGTTTGTTTGACTCACTTTTCAAAGCATTAATGGAGCCCTCAAGACTTATTCAACACTTTGCCTTTTTAAATTAATTTCCATGGGAGTGTGACTCACCTCCACATAAGCAACCCTAATTTTTTAATAAGTTTGGACCTTGGACTTGTAAAATATTTTTTTCCTATTCCCTTTTCCAGAAACCATGGGCAAATACCATGGGATGGTTTGTGGTTTGGATTATTTTAATATAAGGGGTCCCAAACCTAAATAATAAAGAATTCTCTCACCTTTCCTATATAAACCCACCCAAGATCCCACTTCCTCCTCACCCAAAGCCCTTTAAGTTTGTCCAACCTCTGCCCTACTCTCTCTAGAATCCTCTCAAGTTGCCCCAAGCTCCCAAGAAGCCTCTCACAAGCCTCTCTCTAGCCTTTGGAAGCACACTTCCAAGTAAGGGGTTTTCTTCCTTTCTCTTTTTTTTTGTCAATTTTCTTTAAGTTGTATTTCCCTTTATTATTTCAATTATGAATGTTGGGGTATGGTTTCTCACCTCCCCCATACTTCCCTATTATTGTTTGAATGATGGGAGAACCCTTTCTCTCTCATTAAATGCCTCCCATGTACACCCGTTACTATGCCGAAATTCCGAAAGGAACTTCTCTCCCTTCTTTTA
Source organism: Viscum album (assembly GCA_963277665.1). Classification (NCBI taxonomy): domain Eukaryota; kingdom Viridiplantae; phylum Streptophyta; class Magnoliopsida; order Santalales; family Viscaceae; genus Viscum; species Viscum album. The sequence goes on from OY728132.1 coordinate 326,925,818, forward strand.
CATTCAAGCAATAATTTTGTATCATGAATCTAAATTCCATTTCTATTGTTGGGACATGTATATATATGATCTCCTTACTGTCCATTACATGTAAATATGATGAGGAACCCCTTTCTCTCTCATCAACCTTTTTTATGAATTCTTATGTCACGCCGTTACGCTGCCGAAATCGCACCGATTTTCTAAGCCAATGTCTTTGTGTAGTGAATACCATGCCCATTTCTCCATCAAGGGTATTCACATTTATGCACATATACATATTGATTGTAAAGTTTCATGTATGAATTCCACATTCCTTTATCGTGGAAGAAATGATTATGTTTTATGAATCCATGTTTTATGATCCATGTGGCACACTTATGCATGAAATGAAATGTTTAAGAAGGGTGCGCCCTTTATAGCGCTCCAATGCATTGGGTAAAGTATAGTATCATGATACGTCATGTGCAATGAGTGTTGACTCATGCTAATTCAAGTGCAACGAGGGTTTACTCGTGCTTCAAGTGCAATGAGGGTTTACTCATGCTCCATGTGCAATGAGCCTTGACTCATGCTAATTCAATGTTAAGTGTTGTTGCCACATTTCCATGTTATGATTATCATGCTTTATCATGCCTTTATGTTAATGTCTCTCTCTTATGATCTATTGATATGCCTATTGCCTAACATGTATTGTACTCCTCATGTTATTCATTATGTACTCCCTTACTGGGCTTTATAGCTCACCCTTTTCTTATGCATGTCCTCAGGTTATCCCATGCAATGCTAAGTACGAAGGAATGTAGTGGTCATGTAAAGGAAGTTTTCAATAAGGATGTTGTATTTCAAGTTTAAAGTTTTTATGTAATGATCCTAAGCCCCAAAGACACTAAACCTCTCGATCTTCTTTGTTGTATCAAGTGAAGTTTTATGTAATAAATCATGTTTAAGTTGTAATAAAAGCAGGGTTGTCATATTAACAGCTTCAGCCCAAAAGTAAATAGGCAGTTCATATTCATTGAGCATGGTTCTAGCTATTTCTTTAAGGGTTCGGTTTCTCCTTTCTAATACACCATTTTGTTGGGGTGTCCTAGGGGCAGAGAAATTGTGACTATAGCCATTTTGTGAGCAGTAATATTAAAACTCATGATTTTCAAACTCACGACCATGATCACTTCTTAGGGTTTTAATCTTAAGTCCACTAAGGTTCTCTATAGACTTGGAATATTTAACAAAGTAAGGACAAGCTTCACTTTTGTGAGCTAGAAAGTATACCCAAGTATATATAGAAAAGTCATCTACAAGGACATAGACATAATACTTCCCATTTAAACTAGAAACTTTTGATGGTCCAAACAAATCCATGTGAACCAACTCAAGTGGTTGAGAAGTTGAGACTTCTTTCTTTGATTTAAAAGAAACTTTGTGTTGTTTTCCCTTTTGACAGGGATTACACACTTTGTCATTTGGGAATTCTAATTTAGGTAAGTCTCTAACTAAGTTTTTCCTAGCCAGTTTTCTGAGTGAGTGAATGTTGTAGTGTCCTAATCTTCTGTGCCATATCCAAGATTCTTTATGAAAAGCATTCAAACAAGAAATATTTTGTTTGGATAAAGAATTTAAATCAACAGCATAAACATTTTCATTCCTTAGAGCAGAAAATACTAAAGAATTTTTGGAGTTAAAAACATCACACGAATCATTTTCAAACTTGACATTGAAACCATCGTCACATAATTGAGATATACTAAGCAAGTTATATTTAAGTCCATCAACGAATAAAACTTTAGAAATTAATACTGAGTCAGTGTTACCAATCTGGCCTAGGCCGATGATTTTTCCCTTAGAGTTGTCACCAAAGGTGACATGACCTCCATCAACCTTTATTAAGCTCTTGAAGAAAGAATAATCTCCAGTCATGTGTCTTGAGCACCCACTGTCTAAATACCATATCTTCTTATGATAGCTCTTCAAGCAGGTCTCCTATAAAACAGATTTAAACAGGAAATGACTTTGGTACCCAGATTTTCTTGGGTCCAGATAGGTTAGCAATCAGGGCTTTAGGTACCCAGATTTGTTTTATTGGTTTTATACAATTAACAGAAGTAACAGATTGTGAAAGATAGACTTTATTTGGTCTATAACCATATGAATATCCTGTTGAAGCATATGAATTTCCAAAACTGGAGCTAGCAATATTTTTTTCAGACTTAGGAATAAATCGGGTTCTGGTGAACTGTCTCTGTCCTGGTTGGTATCCTAAACCAGTAGCATATCTGGGTGCAACTTGATTTCCTAGCATTTGAGTTAGAGCATCCTTTCCATTTGTGAATTTTTCTAAATCCTTTCTAAGTTTCTCATTTGACAGTTTCAGTTTTATATTTTCCTTTAGTAGTTGAGCATTCTTTTCCTTTTCTATATCAAGATCAGATTTATGCTTAACACTTAAAGCATACTGTTTCTTTAAACCTTTGTATTTGTCTTTAAGATCATTACAGGTTTCTTCCAACATATCACAATACTCAAATATTTCAGATTTTGACATGTTTTCCGAATCAGAATCATCTCCAGAATAATATGAATTTAAAACAGGAGTGTCAGATGTTACCTCAGAAGTATTTTTCATGAAACACATGTTGGCTCGATTCCTTTCAGAGTCCGAAGATTCGGCTTCACTAGTGCTGTCTTCTGAAGCACTCCAGGTAGCTTTCATGGCTTTCTTGTACTTCTTGTCTTTGTAATCATATTTCTTTTTGAATTTTAACTTTGGACAGTCTACTTTGATATGTACTTTTCTCTTGCATTCATAGCAGACAACTTCATCAGTCCTGTCAGCCTTCTTCCAATCCTTTTTCCATTTGCCTTGTTGATCATACTTTCCTTTTTAATTTGTTTTCCTAAAGAATTTCTTTTTCCTATAAAACTTCTTGAATCTCCTGGCTATTTGAGCCATCTCGGCATCACTGTCAGATTCTGAATTTTCACTCGTTGAACTCTCAGTCTCCATTTGTAGTTTATCCTTGTCTTTACTCTTAAAGGCAGTAGTTTTAAACGCTACAGATTTTCTTTTGGGTTCCTCATCTTCTTCTTTATTTACTTTAAGCTCTTCTTCATACATCATCAGCTTACCAATTAACTCCTTGACAGGAAGTGCTCCAATGTCACAGGATTCTCTAATTGAAACGGATGTACCTCTCCATCTATCTGGAAAAAATCTCAGTATTCTCATAATTTGTTCTTTTGCAGGAACAATCTTTCCGAGTGAGCTCATTGTGTTTACTATCTCATTGAACCTGAGATACATGTCAGAAATAGTTTCATCAGGCTTCATTTTGAAATTATCATATTTAATAGTATAAGTGTTTAATCTCATTTGTTTAACATTAGTTGTTCCTTCATGAGAAACAGCCAAGGTATCCCAAATTTCAAAAGCAGTTTTGCATGCAGAAATTCTGTTGAATTCTTCATCTCCTAGAGCACAGTACAGAGCATTCATAGCTTTACAATTATTATTGTAAGCAGTCTTTGTAGGTTCATCCCAAGTAGATCTATCAGTAGTGGGAATTTTGTATTCAGATTCAATAGCAGTCCAAATATCAAAACTCATGCTTTCTAGATGAATTTTCATTTTAAGTTTCCACTGAGCATAGTTATTTCCATTAAAGAAAGGTGGCCGGTTAGTAGCAGCACCCTCAAGTCTATTATCCATTATAAACAAAATTTAAAGAGATAAAAATTTAGAAATAACAGAAATTTTAAGAACTTTAAAATACAACTAAAATCACAGTTGAAAACAAAGTAATTTAGAAGATATTAACCATCCTTTGATACCAAATGTTGGTCGGAGTGGACACTCAAGAGGGGGGTGAATTGAGTTCCAATTAAAATTTCTGTTAAAAACAATTTCTATTAAAATCCCCCAATTTCAAAAACAGATTAAACTGTAGTGAATTTATACAGATTATAAAGGTTCAATTAGTTTCTTAAAGATTTATTAGTTCTCAGTTAACTTAATCTTATGATTAATTTAACTTTTGAAACTAACTTACTGGTTTACAATAAATATAAACACTTGCGAGTTTAACTTTCAAAGTATCTTTGAAAATAAATTATATTTCAAAGTAATAGCAGCGGAATATGAAATAAATATGCACTGTATGGATATAAACTTTAACTAAAAACACAGAGAAGTTAACCAAGAGGTTCAGTCTCAATCCGAGACTTAGTCCTCTCAAAAGTTTATATAAAGATGATCCACACCCTGGATCGGGGTTCAACAGTTTACAACTGTCCAGGTCCAAGACCTCTACCACTGTTATTCGTGGGAAACAAAACAACAGCAACCAACTGTCCAAGTCACACACGACCTCTACCACTATCCACAGTGGGAAAATGAATGAAAATAAAGTGTGTAAGGATTTACAAATCCTCCAGTTAAGGTTCAGGATATAGTGTGTGTGTAAATTACAACAGATAACACACAATGCTCGTAATGTAAAAAGTAAATCACAGAGATAAAGATTTAGAGTTTAGAAATGGCTCTAGTGATCTTCGTGCAGCTCTTGACTCCTTTTTTTGATTGGTATTCATTCTGAGTCTTCTTCTGGTTTTTGTCTGGAAAACAGAGTATCATCTTTTTCCTTGACTTCCAGGTTCAGTTTGCTTATTGGCTCAAAGAATGAAGAGTTTTGTGTAGTTCTTCTTTAGCATAGATTGCTCGATGTATGCTCTATAATCTGGAGGCTGGTAGTAGTAGTCTCGTGAGTGCAAGTTCTCCAGTTGTTCTTGGGACGTTTTGAGCTTGATCGCAAGTGTGTTTTGTGTGCTCGATCTCTTCAAGTCTATTGTCTCTCACCCCTTTTTTGATACATACACGATGTCCTTTTTATGCCCTTTTTTTTGTCTTTCTGAGAAGAAGGAATGATTATGCTTTTTTATCATACTTGGTACAGTTTCCTGAAATGGCAACATAAATCATTTAATTACATTAAATGCATAAAAAGTAACAAATGTAACCGTTAGTATAATAAACAAATAGTGTCGAGTTCATTATAGGTAGCCGTTTGTTTGTAGACGTGTATGGTTGACTCGGTGTAGGATCTTCCATCGGCAGCTCTTCAAACTCTTATCGGTGGCTCTTATCGGTAGCTCTTATCGGTAGCTCTTATCGGTAGCTCTTATCGGTAGCTCTGTGCATCGGTATCTCTGGCTATCGGTAGCACTCTATGCATCAGTAGCTCTCTGTGTCCATCGGTAGCTCTGTGCATCGGTAGCTCTGTGCATCGGTAGCTCTGGCTATCGGTAGCTCTGGCTATCGGTAGCTCTGGCTATCGGTAGCTCTGGCTATCGGTAGCTCTGGCTATCGGTAGCTCTGGATATCGGTAGCTCTGGCTATCGGTAGCTCTGGCTATCTGTAGCTCTGGCTATCGATAGCTCTGGATATCGGTAGCTCTGGCTATCGGTAGCTCTGGCTATCGGTAGCTCTGGCTATCGGTAGCTCTGGCTATCGGTAGCTCTGGCTATCGGTAGCTCTGGCTATTGGTAGCTCTCTGTGTCTTATGCAAACCACATATAATTGACTTAGAACTGTTTCAAAGCTTGTATAAACAAGGATAATCGAGATTAACATAAATCAGAGATTATTTAAACATTAACTTGATCACTGATTTGAAATAATTAAAATGTAGATCAACAGTAATTGAGAATAGCATAATATATTAACACATAATTGGGATTATCAAAACAGGTGAGGTCAACATTATGCAAAATGATATGGTGATAGCTTATGCCTCACGACAGTTGAAAATCCATGAGCAAAATTACCCAACTCATGATTTGGAGTTAGCTGCGGTAATCTTTGCATTAAAGATTTGGATGCATTATCTTTATGGAGAAAGGTGTGACATTTATACTGATCATAAAAGTTTAAAGTATATTTTCACACAAAAAGAACTAAATATGCGCCAAATAAGATGGTTGGAGCTGATTAAGGATTATGACTGCTCAATTCATTACCACCCTGGGAAAGCAAACAAGGTGGCAGATGCATTAAGTCGACAAGACCATGACATTTTATCCATGATGAGGATCATAAAAGATCCAATATTGATGGATTTACAAAGGATGGATCTTGGAATTATAATGAAAGGGGAAAAATCGTATCTTTCTCAAATTAATGTTCAACCATATATACATGTTAAGATTAAAGAGGCATAGAAAGAAGATGCAGAGTTACAAAAGAAGGTGAGAAATATTCCTGAATTCAACCTTGATTGTGATGGGATAATAAAGTTCAGGAATCAGGTTTGTGTTCCTCCCATCCCCGAATTAAAGAAGGAGCTGCTGGATGAGGCTCATAGTTCTTCATTCTCTATTCATCCTGGAAGCACGAAGATGTATAGGGACCTGAAAGAGAACTTCTGGTGGGATGGAATGAAAAGAGATGTTGCTGAATATGTCTCTCGATGCTTAGTTTGTCAGCAAGTTAAAGCTAAGAGACATAAGTCTAAGGGGATGTTACAACCATTACCCATACCCGAATGGAAATGGGAAAACATCACTATGGAATTTGTCACAGGACTTCTTAAAACATCCAAAGGCAATAATTCTATCTGGGTCATAGTTGATCGTCTTACAAAGTCTGCACACTTCATTGCTATTAGAGAGGATTTCTCTCTGGATCAGCTTGCTAGGATATATGTAAAGGAAGTGGTAAGATTGCATGGAGTACCACTTTCTATTATATCTGATCGGGATCCGAGGTTTACCTCAAAGTTCTGGAAAATTCTTCAGCATACTCTGGATACAGAGTTGAGTTTCAGCACTGCTTATCATCCTCAGACAGACGGTCAGTCTGAGAGGAAAATTCAAACTTTAGAAGATATGTTGAGAGCTTTCTCTATGGATTTAAAAGGTGGTTGGGATCAACACCTACCTTTTGTGGAATTTTCTTATAATAATAGCTTTCACTCCAGTATTCAGATGGCTCCTTATGAAGCTCTCTATGGAAAGAAATGCAGGACTCCAACTTGCTAGGATGAAGTTGGGGAAAGAAATCTATTAGGACCTGATCTTGTTGATGAGATGGCAGAAAAGGTCTGATCTATTCAACAACACATAAGAGCAGCTCAGAGTCGACAAAAAAGTTATGACAACAACCGAAGAAAAGACTTAGAGTTTGAAGTGGGTGATAAAGTGTTCTTACGAATATCTCCTTGGAAGAGAGTAATGAGATTTGGAAAGAAGGGAAAGCTGAGCCCTAGGTATACCGGTCCTTTCGAAATACTGGATTGTGTTGGGAAGGTATCTTACCGATTGACGCTTCCAACGAATCTCTCTCAAGTTCACGATGTGTTCCATGTATCTCTCCTGAGAAAGTACATACCTGATCCTTCACATGTACTCAGCTCAGAAGTTGTATCACTGGAACAAGATCTTTCTTATGAAGAAAAACCGATAGAGATTCTCGATCATAGTGAAAAAGTCCTACGTAACAAGACCACTCGCTTGGTGAAAGTTTTATGGAGGAACCACCAATTAGAAGAATCTACATGGGAGCTTGAGGATGTGATGAGGGAGAGGTATCCTCATCTGTTTGTTACAAAGTGACAAATTTCGAGGGCGAAATTAATTTTAAGGGGGGTAGAATGTAACACCTGAGACTTTTATAAGAAATATTTTTTTTATATAAATCATCAAAGGAATCTTTCACTATACACAATCCTAGCTTGGCTTTCTTTACACGCAATCGTGAACTTCCTTGATATCTTGCGTCATACGCAATACCGAGTTTCACTAAACAACGATATGCTATTAAAATATTATTAAAACTAGCCATTATGAATAGTAATAACCACTTTTTGAAATTTTGTAAATTTTATTTTTCAAAACGGACTTCGTTTTTGGATTTTGAATATCGAAGTTATCTTAGGGTGAAATTTTGGTATTTTTCTGGAAACTTCCAATTTTTGATGAACAGTGAAAACACTAGGTTACTATTTAAAAACCGACTTTTTATTTAAATAATTATTTATTTTATTTAAATTTATTTTAGGTAAAAATTGATACATAATACCTATATAAGTTCAATGCAATTCATTGGAGTAATTTTATAATAATTTTAGATATATAAAAATTTTATTGAACTTTTCACCGTCTTTTACCCACCTCCTAGGAGAATTTGAAAATTTACATAAAACTTAATTTTACCGCTTCTGTGAGTGAAATTTCAAAAATCCGAGAGACACAGTTGATGTCAGTAAGTAAAATGTGGTTCAATGAGATGAAAATAATTTTTGGTGAATAGTAACTTTTTACTTTTATTTACCACGGTTAAAAGTAAATAGGGTAATTAAGGGTAAAAATGATATTATTATTACCCTAACACATGTTCTAATTCTATTGGATAAGTGTAATTCAACCAAAAACAACATTAGGAATAAAATATGACCATTTAGGCCCACTTGGATTAGATTATGACATTTATTATTAATTTATTTAAAGAAGGGTTAAAATAGTTAAAATCAAAGTTTAATAAGTAAATAATTTTTAATATAGGGTTATGCATAAGATAAATTCGACTATAAATATTCATTAGAAAGCTAAAAATATTTCCTACATAATAGTATTTTATTTGTAACTTTTAGACATTATATAATTTAATTTATTTATGACACAGAGATGATGCAGTAATTATCTTATTAATGAAATATTGACATAATTGATGTTATAAATACCCAAATAAATGTAATTTGAGACTTTTTATGAATTAAACTAATTTTATAGGTTAATATGACATGTTAGTATTGATTTAATTAACTTTTTTAGAAATAATCATTCTGTTATGATTTTCACAAAAATCAATTACTAAATACTGTCAAAATTGACATAAAATAGTTTTTAAAACAAATATTATATTTTAGTTGTTATTTTATTCCTAAAAATCTAAGGTTCAGCCAAATGACTTAGATAAGGTTATATATATTAATAATAAACAACTTGGGGTTCGTTTTTCTTGTTATAGTAAGTTTATTAACCTTATAGTGTAAGAACACAAAAATACACGGTAAAAGTAAAATTATCTAACTTAAAGTTAAATTTAAATGATAAGGTTAAAATAGTAAACTACACTTGTCAAAATTATATTGGATGAGAGGATTTAGACCCATCCCCACCTTATCTTCGAACTAAATCAATTTGGAGCTATTTAAAACTGAATATGGCTTTATAATAAAATAATATTTTTAGTTTTTCCAAAGGTGCCCCTCTCCTCCCTTATAAAAGGGTACCTCCTCCCTCTCTTCCTCACACCACTTTGAGCCTTCAAGCTCGGCCAACCCCTGCCAATTTCTCTTCTACACTTCCCTAAAAACATCCTAGAGGTCCTGGTCTTCTTCAAAGACCAATTTTAGTGCCCTAAAAGGAGGTATCAAAGAAGCGTTTCAAAGAAGAGGTAATGTCTGTTACCGATTCTTTCAACTTTATTTCTTCTTCCACTTATTCTTCTTTAGTTGTTTCATTATGAATTAATAACATAAGTATCACTCATATAATGATATGTTATTATAAGTATTAAACAACCTTATTTCACCATCTATCCATCCTACGGAAAACGAAATCACCACGCGTGCGTACGTACGGAATACCGTCTCCACGCTGTGGTGTAATCTATTTTCCACCACCACCTTACTTGGATGGGTATAATGGTGTAAATAATGAATATATATGATTATTGTAAAGTAATATTGTAGATACCCGAAGCTTGACGTACATGGACATTACATTACTTTTGCGGAATACTTAGTACATAACAAAAACACACACACAAGGATCGTAATAGTTTAGTATCTTTGGAAACTCAGAATATAATCTTCTAATTGTGGTGAAAGATCTTAAACATCTCCCATAAAGATCTTCCTTTTTTTACATAAAACCTTTCTTTATATCCTGGGGAAAAGAAAACATAAAAGGGTGAGCTCAAATGCTCAGTAAGGGTAAACAAAAGAAATATCAATCACATCATATTCATAAGAACATAACATTTTGGAAATCTTAACCTGCAAAAGAGAGCATAATTTCATAACATGGTATAAATCATAGTAGTGAAATGAAATCCCAATAATTATAACTTAAAACATGAAACTTTGTGTCATACACACATAATCATAGAGAATCATATCTTATTAGTCAAGACTCATTTCCAAGACTATCTTAGTAGACAAAGTACATTTCTGAACCGAGTCACCCTTGTTTCAGTCTTGTTTCACTGAACCGGTATAACCTACCGTTCCAGCCATGTCTATCTCATGAGATATAAAATCTTTAACCAATGCATTGGAGGGAGATATAGGTCCCACCCATCTCATAATGAAACCATTCTTATGTGTGCCACAAAAATCATAAATCATACATTATTGCATAACCCATGTAATAAAAATGGAATTATTAAACATCGTGACATCATAAAACAATTCATATAAGCTGAATAAAAATAATTCCATCACAACATAATCAAATCAATGTAATGATAGGGTTAGAATCAGAACTCTATATTATCTTAGATGGAAAATAATTTTGATAAAACACTTGAACTCCATTCTTGAGGAAAATATCCTTTCTACTTCAAAAACACTTTTCTTTTCTTAACATGTCGTACAATTCTAAACTAAAAGAAGTTGATTAAAAATAAACTTCAAAACTTGTAAAGGAATCTTCTTGAAAATAATTTTTTAAAAAATCCATTCATGCCGTATAAGTTAAAAAAACATTCTTCTCGTACTTTTGTCGGAAAAGTCAAAAAGTACCTCGTATGAAAAACGACAAAAGATTCCTTTCAAATATTTTACTAAAAACTCACCAAAGGGTAAAATTGGTTTAAAAAATTGTAGGTGGATGGAAATAATATTACATATTTAGGAAACATGGATGTGGATGATAAAATACACCCCAGTAAATTTCAAAGTATAAACAATCTCAGATAGAAATGGGATTGTGATATTTTCCCTTACCTTAGGTCCAATTTGCTTCGTAAGTGTCCGAACCTCCTGTATAATGATTTAAATAATGTCATTGACTTATTACAGAATCATATTCATTGTTATTATATCATATATGGTTCACTTATGACTTTATATTACCCATTCTTTTGTAAATTCATGTTAAAGTAGCGTTTTGGGTAAATTCGTCTCATTTGTCGTTCGTGTTTTAACTTGTAATTATTCATATGATTACTTAGATCATGATTAATTAATTCTAGAATATAAAACATGATTTATATATAATATATATTCAGAATATACATATATATAATGGATCGATAAATGGAAAGAAATACACCGTTCATGGAGACGGTAGGCCGTACGTACGCATGAACGCTGTTTTCGTTTCCTTATTGAATTGAGTGGAATTAAGTAGATGAAATAAATATATATATACATAAATCCAGTAGTATTATTATGTCATATATTTCATGACTACTTATTATATATACTTTATAATCATTCATGAATGGTTAACGTGGAGAATGAATCTCATCGCGTCATGGAGACGGTAGTCCGTACGTACGCACAAGCGATGATATCGTTCTCATGATCATTGAATTGTATTGTAGTATATGTATAACGACCCATACTTTACATACATTGTTAATACTTCAAAATTGAAGCACACTTATTACAACATACGACAAAACCAGAAAGGACCGTATAGGTATAGTGTCTTTAGAAACTGAGAAACATAAACAACTGGTTCATAAATCTTCTACAGTGTCTCCCATTTATTTCATCATATCTAGGGTCCCTTTTAGCATATTCTACTTAATATCCATCTTCCTGACCTGGGGAAAAGAAAACATACAAAAAAGGGTGAGCTCAAATGCTCAGCAAGGGCAAATAAAGGAAATAAAAATCATATCATATCTTCTTGAAAATCATAACCTGCAAAAGAGATCATAATATCTTAACATGGAATAAATCATAGAAGTGAAAATGAGATCCCCATAATCATAACATAAAACTTGAAACTTTGTGGCATGCACACATAATCATGGAAAATCATTTCATGTTAGTCATGACTCATTGCCACGACTATCTTAGCGGACAAAGTCCATTTCTGAACCGAGTTCACTCCTCGTTTCAGTCCTGTATCACTGAACCGAAATAAACTTCCATTCCAGCCATGTCTATCTCATGAGATATAAATCTTTACCCAATGCATTGGAGGGAGATATAGGTCCCACCCATCTTATAATGAATCCTTTCTTATGTGTGCCACATAATCATAAATCATACATCATCCCATAACACATATAACAAAAATGGGATTCTTGAAACATCATGACATCATAAAACAAATCATATAAGGTAAATGACTTCATAAAAATAATTCCCTCAAAACATAATCAAATCAATGTAATAATAGGGATAAAAACAGAACCCTATATTATCTTAGATGAAAAATAATTTTGATAAAACATTTGAACTCCATTCTTGAGGAAAATATCATTTCTACTTCAAAAAAAAACACTTTTCTTTTCTTAACATGTCATACAATTATAAACTAAAATAAGTTGATTAAAAATAAACTTGAAAACTTATAAAGGAAGATTCTTGGAAATAATGTTTTAAAAATCCATTTCTTGCCGTATAAGTTAAAAAAAACATTCTTCGTACTTTTGTCGGAAAATTAAAAAAGTACCTCGTACGAAAAACGACAAAAGATTCCTTTCATATTCTTTACTAAAAACTCACCGAAGGGTAAAATTGGATTTAAAAATTTGTAGGTGGATGGAAATAATATTTCATATTCAGGAAACATGGATTTGGATGATAAAATACACCCCAGTAAATACTAAAGTATAAACAATCTCGGATAAAAATGAGATTGTGATATTTCCCTTACCTTAGGTCCGATTTGCTTTGTATGTGTCCGAAGCTCCTGTATAATGGTTTAAATAATGTTATTGACTTATTCCAGAATCATACATATTGATATGATATCATATATGGTCATATTCTTAGCTTCTTATTAGTAATATTTCATTGTTACTTGTTACTCGGGTCTTTATTGCCTTTTGTTCTTATGCGTGTTTTTCCGAATAAATTCTTATTATTCTTTTAAGGTTATAGATAACTTATATCAAGAATGATATTAGTGTAACATATATCATATTTATTCATTCAATTCATTTATATAATTACTATGTAATGATGATCATGTAGAACGAGTCGCATCACATCGTGGAGACGGTATTCCGTACGTACGCACGAGCGATGATATTGTTCCCATGATCGTGGAATTGTATTTAAGTGTATTTATACTATTTCAGTATCAATATCACTTTATAATAATCATATATAGTTACTCATTACACCATTATACCCATCCTTGTAAGGTGATGGTGGAAAATAGATTACACCACGGCGTGGAGACGGTATTCCGTACGTACGCACGCACGATGATTTCTTTTTCCGTAGGATGGATAGATGGTAAAATAGGGTTGTTTCATACTTATAATAACATATCAGTATATGAGTGATACTGATGTTATTACTTCATAATGAAACAACTAAATAAGAAGAAGTGGAAGAAGAAATAAATTGAAAAGATCGGTAATGGATATTACCTCTTCTTTGAAATGCCTCTTTGAATCCTCCACTTAGGGAACTATGATTGGTCTTTGAAGAAGACCAGGACCTATAGGATTATTCTAGGGAAGTGGAGAAGGGATTTTGGCAGGGTTTTTCCGAGCTTGAGTGCTCAAATTGGTGTGAGGAGGAGGGGGAGGAGGTGCCCTTTTATAAGGGAGGAGAGGGGCACCTTAGGAATATCTCAAAATATTATTTTATATTAAAGTCAAAATCGGTTTATAATGGTTCCAAAGGGTCTTATTTCTAAGGTAAAGTGGGGATGGGTCTAAATCCTATCAACCAATAGGATTTAGACAAGTTTAGGTTATTATTTTAACCTTATCAATTAGATTTAACTCTAAGTTAAATAATTTAACTTTTACCGTGACTTTTTTGTTTTCTTACACTATATGGTTAATACACTTACTATAACATGCCAAACGAACCCCAAGTTGTTTATTGTTAATATATATATCCTTATCTAAGTTATTTGGCCGAACCTTAGATTTTTAGGAATAAAATAACAATTAATAATATAATATTTGATTTAAAAACTATTTTGTGTCAATTTTGACACTATTTGATATATGATTTTTGTGAAAGTCATAACAGAATTATATGTTCGAAAAAAGTTTATTAAATCAACACTAATATATCATAGTAACCTAGAAAATTAGTGGAATTCATAAAAAGTCTCAAATTACATTTATTTGAGCATTTATAACATCAATTATGTTAACATTTCCTTAAAAGGGTAATTACTGCATCATCGTTGTGTCATAAATAAATTAATTTATTTAAAGTCTAAAAATTATAAATAAAATATCATTATGTAGGAAATCTTTTTATCTTTCTAATGAATATTTATAGTCGAATTTATCTTATGTATAACCCCATATTAAAAATGTTTTAGTTATTAAACTTTGATTTTAACTATTTTAACTATTCATTAAATAAAATAATATTAAATGTCATAATCTAATCCAAGTGGACCTAAATGGTCATATTATATTCATAAGGTTGTTTTTGGTCGAATTAAACTTATCCAATAGAATTATGACATGTGTTAGGGTAATAGTAATATCATATTTACTCTTAGTTACCATATTTACTATTAACCGCGGTAAAAAAAAGTAAAAAGTTACTATTCACCAAAAAATTATTTTTATCTCATTGAACCACATTTTACTTATTGATATCAACCGTTTTTGTCGGATTTTCGAAATTCCATTCACAGAAGTGGTAAAATTAAGTTTTATGCAAAATTCAGTTTTTAACCTACCACTTAGTGGTTTCACTATTCATCAAAAAATGAAAGTTTTCAGAAAAATACCAAAATTTCACCCTAGGCTAATTTCGGTATTCCGAATCCAAAAATGAAGTCCATTTTGAAAAATAAAATTTATAAAATTTAAAAAAGTGGTTATTACTATTCATAACGGCTAGTTTTAATAATATTTTAATAGCATATCGTTGTTTAGTGAAACTCGGTATTGCGTACAACACAAGCTATCGAGGAAGGTCGCGATTGCGTGTAAAGTAAGTCAAGCTAGTGTGTAGTGAAAGATTCATTTGATGATATACATATATAACATAAAAACAAAATATTACTCATAAAAATCTCGGGTGTTACAGTATGTATACTATTTAAGAATCAATATCACTTTACAATAATCATATATAGTTATTATTTACACCATTATACCCATCCAAGTAAGGTGGTGGTGGAAAATAGATTATACCACAGCGTGGAGACGGTATTCCGTACGTACGCACGCGCGGTGATTTCATTTTCCGTAGGATGGATAGATGGTGAAATAGGGTTGTTTCATACTTATAATAACATATCAGTATATGAGTGATACTGATGTTATTACTTCATAATGAAACAACCTAAGAAGAAGAAGTGGAAGAAGAAATAAAGTTGAAAGAATCGGTAACGAACATTACCTCTTCTTTGAAGCGCCTCTTTGATTCCTCCTCTTAGTGTACTAAAATTGGTCTTTGAGGAAGACCAGAACCTCTAGGATGTTTCTAGGGAAGTTGAGAAGATAATTTGTCAGGGTTTGGCTGAGCTTGAAGGCTCAAAGTGGTGTGAGGAAGAGAGGGAGGGGGTGCCCTTTTATAAGGGAGGAGAGGGGCACCTTTGGAATAACTAAAACTATTATTTTATTATAAATTCAAATTCGGTTTTAAATTGCTCCAAATTGATTTATTTTGAAGATAAGGTGCGGATGGGTCTAAATCCTCTCATCCAATATAATTTAGACAAGTTTAGGTTCCTATTTTAACCTTATCATTTAGATTTAACATTAAGTAAAACAATTTTACTTTTACCGTGTCTTCTTGTGTTCTTATACTATAAGGTTAATAAACTTACTATAAGAAGCCAAAAGAATCCCAAGTTGTTTATTATTAATATATATAACCTTATCTAAGTCATTTGGCCAAACCTTAGATTTTTAGAAATAAAATAACAATTAATAATATAATATTTTTTTTAAAAACTATTTTATGTCAATTTTGACACTATTTAGTAATTGATTTTTGTGAAAATCATAACAGAATGATTATTTCTAAAAAAGTTAATTAAATCAATAATAACATGTCATATTAACATATAAAATTAGTGGAATTCATAAAAAGTCTTAAATTACATTTATTTGGGTATTTATAACATCGATTATGTCAATATTTCATTAATAAGACAATTACTGCATCATCTTTGTGTCATAATAAATGATAATTATTTAATCCCTAAAAATTATAAATAAATTCCTATGATGTGGATAATTGTATTATCTTTCTGGAGACTATTCATTTTCGAAGTTTCATGAAGTTTATCACTAAATTAAAATTATTATACTTATAAGATTTAAGAAAGTGACATGTTGTCACATTCTTTGGTTTTAATAATAATTAAATTATATTCATGGAAAAAAGTCCATTAAATGAATCTAATTCAACCCTTAGGTGATATGGGTCGACTTTTAGTCATAAAATAGGATTTTGACATGTGTTAGGGTAATTTTATAATATTATATTTACGCTTAATTACCCGATTTACCTTTAACTATGGTAAATAAAATTTACCGTAGTTACTATTCATAATTCCAAAAAATAAAAATTAGCTTATTAACATAATTTGGATCCACTGATTCCAAATATGGAATCCATTTTTCCAAATTCAATACACAAAAGTTACATAAATTAAATTAAAATTAATCCCGTTGTCGAAAGAAAACAAGTTTTTCTTTAAAACATTGCAAAAGATTGAATTGATTTATCCTACGAATTAAAGGTAGAATCAATGATAATGACATAAATTATATTAAATGGTAAAAATATATTCTATTTATACTTTAAAACCATTCAATATTATAATTTTACCATATAAATTATTGCGATGAAAAAAGTTGTTTTTAATTAAAATATAGCGTGTTTTTACTATTTATCAAAATATGAAAGTTACCAGAATAATATGAAAAATTTATCCAAAGTAAATTTTTATTTCATGATTCCAAAGAAGAATTTTATTTTGTCAAATTTAACTTATAAACATGTCAAAAACTATATTTAAAGTGGGTGCGCCATCAAAAGGCGACAAAACTGCATTTTTTGAAAAATACTTATTTTACCCGAAAAATTTATTTTGTTCTTATACCATGTTTTGGAAAATGTGTAAGATGAATAATAATGTTATAAGATTCAAAATTTAGTTAATACTATTCATAACGGCTAGTTCATAATAATATTATAATAATATATCGTTGTTTAGTAAAACCCGGTATTGCGTACAACACACGCTATCGAGGAAGGTCGCGATTACGTGTAATGCAAGACAAGTCAGGGTTGCGTGCTGTGCAAGAATCCTTCATTGTTTCGTATATCATAATCCAACCATATTTCATTTATACATTGAATATATATATATTTATATATACTCAATGTTGCGTAGAATAACTATTATCAAAATTGTGTGTAACACGATCCAAGAATAGTGTTGCGTATACTACAAGCTAATACGGTGTTGCGTATAGCGCAAGGTAATCTTGGTGTAGCATACAACACAAGACATTAATGAAATTAAAAGAATATTTTTCATAAAATCTCGGGGTGTTACATTCTACCCCCCTTAAAATGAATTTCGCCCTCGAAATTCGTCGGGGTTATAAATGGTTTACTATTCGAAAGTTTCTTTAATAGAAACCCACATCATAAAAAGGAATACCAGAACCAATATTTAAAAACAAAAGTATGAAACGTAACGGTTACCCAAATAAACTAATCTCTGGGTTTACACATAGGTGAAAATATGGATATGGAAGAGAAATCTAACCATCATGTTCTGATGGAAAGTGGTAGAGAACGTGGCTATGGAAAATCCAGCAATTACAAAGCCATAAATTTGTGATGATCTAAGGTACCATCTGATTCATCAGATATAAGAGCACTAGGACAACATTTTTGGTTTTCAAGATCATTTCCCTAAAGTTTATGAAATTGGAATTAGAAGAAATACTTTTGTGATTTTGGTATAGTCTCATCGTTTGTCGTTCTTTGGACAATTTACACTTCATCTCTTAAAGAAATGAAGTTAAATTTGTCATTCATGATGTGTTAGCAGATCATGTGATAGAATGACGGGTCATTCCATCTGTCTCAAAAGGTTATAAAAGTTATCAAAAAATACATAAGTCCATCTATAGTGAGATTAATCATATATGGTTCCTAAAATGGACTTATACTTCATATATCATACTGCTTAATATAATGAAACTAGTTTCTACTAAACAGGGACTTCCTGTAGGCCAGTGGTAGGCGATAAAGGCCAGTCGCACTTCGGTTGTGGGTTCGATTCCTACGACCTTGTCCGACGCGATGGGCTATCGCCCGTCCTGCAGGTTTTCCTTTTTCTAAAGCTATATTACTATAACATCCCATCAACAATATCAAAAAAGTTTTATCCTTAAACAATACTAACTTATGTCCAACATAATCCATTCCAATCATTAGGATTTTCTAAACTACTTCGGTCCAAGCTCATAGTATAAAGAAAATGATCACGTGAATGCCATCATTTATCCCCCATATATCATAAGATATATCTTGTTGGTCAAATTACAAACATGTGAATGCCTTAATCATGTATTCTCTTGAAGAATGAATATCCATTGAACCTTAGTGAAAACATGAATGTAGTTAAAAGTTAACCCTTTCCACATACCAAAATCCTCAAAATTATATATCCTCAAACCATGATATCACTTAGTCCTTATATTAATCATGAGCTCATGAATACTATCAAACATATTAGATTCTCTTTATCCCTTCATTATGTTCATATCATCTGCTTTCCAAAAATATTTCAATCACTTTTCATGGTTACCGATGCCATAAAATTATTGAAAACCACAATAGACCAAAACATAAATATTCCAATATTCCACGATACTATATAAAACATTATTCTGGAATCCCATTACATAAAAACTTAATCATTCCACCACATCGTTGTCATATTCAACATCGCCAATGGTGATCGCATGTGACTTCCCTTTGTCCTTTACCTTAAGTGGTTGCTCACGTCGATCATCACTAACCCTTGGATTAGGGCATTTATTAGCATAATGCCCCATTTCCTTGCACTTGAAGCATTGAAGTGTAGTAGGTTCATTCTGTGTATCCCTTCCTTTGTTTGCATCATTAGACATCTTCTTCCCATCATTGCGGAATTCAAATGCCCGATGACCTTCCTTTCCACATTTGAAACATTTACTTGTCCCTTTAAGACAATCTCCACCATGCTTATTTCCACACTTTGAGCATAAGGAAACATTCATCTTCTTTTCACCATTATTCTAAGATTTATCCTTGAACTCCAACTTTCGTTTCTTGTTAAAACTATGAGATGGATAAGTAACACCAACTTCCATTTCTACCTTGATAGCACAACGCACAATTTCTTCATAGCTACTGAAGTCTCTTATAGATAATGCCCTTCGAAGATTTGGTTTTAAGCCACTAAAGAATCGATCAACTTTACTTTCAGGTTGGATGATAAATCCAGATGCATACCTTGCAATCCTTGTAAAATTTGCTTCGTATATACCAACAGATTCATCATCCTTTTTCTTTAGTTCAAGAAACTCCTTCTCCATCTTTGTTCGAAGAATACGAGGGAAGTACTTATTGAAAAATAAGTTCTTGAACTCGTCCCATTCCATGGACTCAATTTCATCTCTTTGCCTCGTATTCTTGATAAGATTCCACCATTGATTAGCTTCACCTTCTAAATGATATACTGCTAAGATGACTTTATCATGTTCAGAACATTGAAGAACTGAAAATATCTTTTCAGTGGTATTGATCCATTGTTTAGAAACAAGTGGATCAGAAGACCCACTGAAAGAAGGTGGAAATTTCCTCATGAAGGACTCAATAGAATATTGTTCCCTTCTCTGCTCATTTGGAAGTCCATAATGATTCATAGCTTGTGTAAGTATAGCAATAAGATTTTTCAATCCATCTCCCATAACATTTATTTGTTCAGGAGGACAATCATTCCATTGTCCATTGCATTGATCAACACGGTTCCTTCGGGTTCCAGCCATCGTCTAAAACCAAAAAAGAATAGTGTGAGAGGCCAAAATCATGATAGGGAAAACAACATAATAAAGGGGGAGTACCTTCAATATCTAACATCTTAGGTTTAATTATATGAACGTTAGCGTAATTCTAGTACTATAACCTATACGTATACTTAACCTTAGGGACATCCCTAGACATACCTTAGAAATATCTCTAGGGATCTCACTAACGTTTTCGCATCCTAGTTTCCAAAGGTTGACTAAACCTTTGCTCTGATACCAACTTTAGAGACCCGAAGCTTGACGTACATGGAAATTATATTAATTTTTCGGAATACTTAGTACATAACAAAAACACACACACAAGGATCGTAATAGTTTAGTGTCTTTGGAAACTCGGAATATAATCTTCTAATCGTGGTGAAAGATCTTCAACATCTCCCATAAAGATCTTCCCTTTTTTTTACCTAAAACCTTTCTTTATATCCTGGGGAAAAGAAAACATAAAAGGGTGAGCTCAAATGCTCAGTAAGGTTAAACAAAAGAAATATCAATCACATCATATTCATAAGAACATAACATTTTGGAAATCTTAACCTGCAAAAGAGAGCATAATTTCATAACATGGGATAAATCATAGTAGTGAAATGAAATCCCAATAATCATAACTTAAAATATGAAACTTTGTTTCATAGACACATAATCATAGAGAATCATATCTTATTAGTCAAGACTCATTGCCAATACTATATTAGTGGACAAAGTCCATTTCTGAACCGAGTCACCCTCATTTCAGTCCTATTTCACTGAACCGGTATAACCTACCGTTCCAGCCATGTCTATCTCATGAGATATAAAATATTTACCCAATGCATTGGAGGGAGATATAGGTCCCACCCATCTCATAATGAAACCATTCTTATGTGTTCCACAAAAATCATAAATCATACATCATTGCATAACCCATGTAATAAAAATGGAATTCTTAAACATCGTGACATCATAAAAAAATTCATATAAGATGAATAAAAATAATTCCATCACAACATAATCAAATCAATGTAATTATAGGGATAGAATCAGAACCCTATATTATCTTAGATGGAAAATAATTTTGATAAAACACTTGAACTCCATTCTTGAGGAAAATATCCTTTCTACTTCAAAAACACTTTTCTTCTCTTAACATGTCTTACAATTCTAAACTAAAAGAATTTGATTAAAAATAAACTTGAAAAATTGTAAAGGAATATTCTTGGAAATAATGTTTTAAAAAATCCATTCATGCCGTATAAGTTAAAAAAAACATTCTTCTCGTACTTTTGTCGGAAAAGTCGAAAAGTACCTCGTATGAAAAATGACAAAAGATTCCTTTCAAATATTTTACTAAAAACTCACCAAAGGGTAAAATTGGTTTAAACAATTGTAGGTGGATGGAAATAATATTACATATTGAGGAAACATGGATGTGGATGATAAAATACACCCCAGTAAATTTCAAAGTATAAACAATCTCGGATAGAAATGAGATTGTGATATTTTCCCTTACCTTAGGTCCGATTTTCTTTGTAAGTGTCCGAACCTCCTATATAATGATTTAAATAATGTCATTGACTTATTATAGAATCATATTCATTGTTATTATATCATATATGGTTCACTTATGACTTTATATTACCCGTTCTTTTGTAAATTCATGTTAAAGTAGCGTTTTGGGTAAATTCGTCTCATTTGTCGTTCGTGTTTTAACTTGTAATTATTCATATGATTACTTAGATCATGATTAATTAATTACAGAATATAAAACATGATTTATATATAATATATATTCAGAATATACATATATATAATGGATCGATAAATGGAAAGAAATACACCGTTCATGGAGACGGTAGGCCGTACGTACGCATGAACGCTGTTTTCGTTTCCTTATTGAATTGAGTGGAATTAAGTAGATGACATAAATATATATATATACATAAATCCAGTAGTATTATTATGTCATATATTTCATGACTACTTATTACATATACTTTATAATCATTCATGAATGGTTAACGTGGAGAATGAATCTCATCGCGTCGTGGAGACGGTAGTCCGTACGTACGCACGAGCGATGATATCGTTCTCATGATCATTGAATTGTATTGTAGTGTATGTATACTATTTAAGAATCAATATCACTTTACAATAATCATATATAGTTATTATTTACACCATTATACCCATCCAAGTAAGGTGGTGGTGGAAAATAGATTACACCACGGCGTGGAGACGGTATTTCGTACGTACGCACGTGCGGTGATTTCATTTTCCGTAGGATGGATAGATGGTGAAATAGGGTTGTTTCATACTTATAATAACATATAAGTATATGAGTTATACTGATGTTATTACTTCATAATAAAACAACCTAAGAAGAAGAAGTGGAAGAAGAAATAAAGTTGAAAGAATCGGTAACGGACATTACCTCTTCTTTGAAGCACCTCTTTGAGTCCTCCTCTTAGGGTACTAAAATTGGTCTTTGAGGAATACCAGAACCTATAGGATGTTTCTAGGAAAGTGTAGAAGATAATTTGGCAGGGCTTGGCCGAGGTTGAAGGCTAAAAGTGGTGTGAGGAAGAGAGGGAGGGGGTGCCCTTTTATAAGGGAGGAGAGGGGCACCTTTGGAATAACTACAACTATTATTTTATTATAAAGTCAAATTCGGTTTTAAATTGCTCCAAATTGATTTATTTATAAGATAAGGTGGGTATGGGTCTAAATACTCTCATGCAATATAATTTAGACAAGTTTAGGTTCATATTTTAACCTTATCATTTAGATTTAACATTAAGTAAAATAATTTTACTTTTACTGTGTCTTCTTGTGTTCTTATACTATAATGTTAATAAACTTAATATAAGAAGCCAAACGAACCCCAAGTTGTTTATTATTAATATATATAACCTTATCTAAGTCATTTGGCCGAACCTTATATTTTTAGGAATAAAATAACAATTAATAATATAATATTTGTTTTAAAAACTATTTTATGTCAATTTTGACACTATTTAGTAATTGATTTTTGTGAAAATCATAACAGAATGATTATTTTGAAAAAAGTTAATTAAATCAATAATAACATGTCATATTAACCTAGAAAATTATTGGAATTCATAAAAAGTCTTAAATTACATTTATTTGGGTATTTATGACATCAATTATGTCAATATTTCATTAATAAGAAAATTACTGCATCATCTTTGTGTCATAATAAATGATAATTATTTAATCCCTAAAAATTCTAAATAAATTACTATGATGTGGATAATTGTATTAGATTTCTGGAGACTATTAATGTTCTAAGTTTCATGAAGTTTATCACTAAATTAAAATTATTATACTTATAAGATTTAAGAAAGTGACCTGTTGTCACATTCTTTGGTTTTAATAATAATTAAATTATATTCATGGAAAAAAGTCTATTAAATGAATCTAATCCGTCCCTTAGGTGATATGGGTCGACTTTTAGTCATACAATAGTATTTTGACATGTGTTAGGGTAATTTTATAATATTATATTTACCCTTAATTACCCGATTTACCTTTAACTATGGTAAATAAAATTTACCGTAATTACTATTCATAATTCCCAAAAATAAAAAGTATCTTATTAACATAATTTGGATATACTGATTCCAAATATGGAATCAATTTTTCCAAATTCAATACACAAAAGTTGTATAAATTAAATTAAAATTAATCCCGTTGTCGAAAGAAAACGGGTTTTTCTTTAAAACATTGCAAAAGATTGAATTGATTTATCCTACGAATTCAAGGTAGAATCAATGCTAATGACATACATTATATTAAATTGTAAAAATATATTCTATTTATACTTAAAAACCATTCAATATTATAATTTAACCATATAAATTATTGCGATGAAAAAAAGTTGTTTTTAATTAAAATATAGCGTGTTTTTACTATTCATCAAAATATGGAAGTTACCAGAATAATATGAAAAATTTATCCAAAGTAAATTTTTATTTCATGATTCCAAAGAAGAATTTTATTTTTTCAAATTGAACTTATAAACATGTCAAAAACTATATTTAAAATGGGTGCGCCATCAAAAGGCGGCAAAACTGCATTTTTTGAAAAATACTTATTTTACCTGAAAAATTTATTTTGTTCTTATACCATGTTTTAGAAAATGTGTAAGACGAATAATAATGTTATAAGATTCAAAATTTAGTTAATAATATTCATAACGGCTAGTTCATAATAATATTATAATAATATATCGTTGTTTAGTAAAACCCAGTATTGCGTACAACACACGCTATCGAGGAAGGTCGCGATTACGTGTAATGCAAGCCAAGTCAGGGTTGGGTGCTCTGCAAGAATCCTTCTTTGTTTCATATATCATAATCCAACCATATTTTATTTATACATTGAATATATATATATATATACACAATGTTGCGTAGAATAACTATTATCAAAATTATGTGTAACACGATCCAAGAATAGTGTTGCGTATTCTGCAAGCTAATACGGTGTTGTGTATAGCGCAAGGTAATATTGGTGTAGCATACAACACAAGACATTAATGAAATTAAAAGAATATTTTTCATAAAATCTCGGGGTGTTACAAATATTGATTCTGAAATAGTATACATACACTCCAATACAATTCCACGATCATGAGAACGATATCATCGCTCGTGCGTACATACGGAATACCGTCTCCACGATGTGATGCGACTCATTCTACATGATTTTTATTGCATAATGATTACATAAATGAATTTAGTGAATAAATATGATATATATTACACTAATACCATTCTGGAAATGAGGTATCTATAACCTAAAAAGAAGAATAAGAATTTATTCGACAAAACACGCATAAGAACAAAAAGTAATAAACACCCGAATAACAAGTAGCAATGAAATATTACTAATAATAAGCTAAGAATATGACCATATATGATATCATAATAATGAGTATGATTCTGGAATAAGTCAATGACATTATTTAAATCATTATACAGGAGGTTCAGACACTTACGAAGCAAATCAGACCTAAGGTAAGGGAAATATCACAATCTCATTTTTATCCGAGATTGTTTATACTTTGGAATTTACTGGGGTGTATTTTATCACCCACATCCATATTTCCTCAATATGTAATATTATTTCCATCCACCAACAATTGTTTAAATATAATTTTACCCTTTGGTGAGTTTTTAGTAAAAGATATGAAAGGAATCTTTTGTTGTTTTTCATACGAGGTACTTTTTGAATTTTCTGACAAAAGTACGAGAAGAATGTTTTTTTAACTTATACAGCATGAATGGATTTTTAAAACATTATTTCCAAGAATCTTCCTTTACAAGTTTTCAAGTTTATTTTTAATCAACTTATTTTAGTTTAAAATTGTATGACATGTTAAGAAAGGAAAAGTGTTTTTGAATTATAAATGATATTTTCCTCAAGAATGGAGTTCAAGTGTTTTATCAAAATTATTTTCCATCTAAGATAATATAGGGTTCTGTTTCTATTCCTATTATTACATTGATTTGATTATGTTGTGATGGAATTATTTTTATGAATTCCTTTATCATATATGAATTGTTTTATGATGTCACGATGTTTAAGATTCCCATTTTTATTACATGGGTTATGCTATGATGTATGATTTATGATTTTGTGGCACACATAAGAATGGTATCATTATGAGATGGGTGGGACCTATATCTCCCTCCAATGCATTGGGTAAATATTTTATATCTCATGAGATAGACATGGCTGGAACGGAAGGTTAAACCGGTTCAGTGAAACAGGATTGAAACGAGGAATGAACTCGGTTCAGAAATGGACTTTGTCCACTAAGATAGTCTTGGAAATGAGTCTTGACTAATAAGAAATGATTCTCTATGATTATGTGTGTATGACACAAAGCTTCATGTTTTAAGTTATGATTATTGTGATTAAATTTCACTACCATGATTTATCCCATGTTATGAAATTATGATCTCTTTTGCAGGGTAAGATTTCCAAAATGTTATGTTCTTATGAATATAATGTGATTGATATTTATTTTTTTTACCATTAATGAGCATTTGAGCTCACCCTTTTGTATGTTTTATCTCCCTAGGTCAGGAAGAAGGTTATTAAGTAAGATATGCCAAAATAGACTCTAGATGTGATAAAATAAAAGGGAGATAGTGTAGATGCTTTATGAACCAGTTGTTTATGTTTCTTAGTTTCTAAAGACACTATACCTATACAGTCCTTACATGGTTTTGTTATATGATGTAATAAGTGTGCTTCAATTTTGAAGTATTAACAATGTATGTAAAGTATGTGTCGTTATAGGTATCGTTTGAATCTAGATTAGTAAGTGTCCAGGTGCGAGCAGAGGATCGACATTTGAAGACTTTACATGAGATTAGATCCCAAAAGATGTGTTGAAATGTACCTCCTTGGTAGAGGTGATATCGTGTAATAAATCTGGTACAGTAAGACAGTTGACCTATGGCTGAATCCTGGTCTAGTTTTGACAGGATGGTGAGTGTGGCTCGGAGGGATCTAGACACGCCTTTTTGTAAAATCTCAATGTACTCCTATTAGATATGATCATGTGCTATCTTGATTCATCTTGAGTATGCTGAGCGAGCTTCGGCCCTACGTCTAGATCCTTTTTCTTTCTTAATGTTCTTACCTATTGAGGAGGGAACATTTTGTGGTTGCGCTCTTAGAGCGGTGTAAGGTAATCCATATGGTGGGGAGTGCACTATTGGTTGTTTGAGGGAGGTGACCCTCATTTTCAGTTTAACTTTGGTGTTTTTCGTGAGCTTTTGAGCTCGAAGTTTTCTTTCGAGATGATGATAGAGGTATTTGTATGGTGGTGAGTACCAGATCGGTCATAGTTAAATGTCTTTCATGTAGAAGACATTTATTGACGCTATAAGGCTGGTTTTTGGATAATCCAAATAGATTGGCCGTGTAGATGCTCAAGTTGAGAGCATGACTACTGGTCCTTTCACTAGGCTTCTCGGGGACGATAAGGTTTATGGTGGGGAGTTTGTAAGGACTTGTGTTTTTTTGGATTTCAATTTTGAGAAGAAATTTGAATTATTGCTATTGGATTCTCGTAAGGGGTAAAATAGTCTTTTTACCCCATTAGGTGACCTCAGATAATTTTTCTGACCACTCTGTTGGTCCCAGAATAGGGTTTTTACCCATGGACGAGAGTTTGGTGGAAATCTAAGATGTTTGAATTTTAGAAGAATATTTAATATTTAATATC
The DNA here is from genome assembly GCA_963277665.1 of Viscum album. Classification (NCBI taxonomy): domain Eukaryota; kingdom Viridiplantae; phylum Streptophyta; class Magnoliopsida; order Santalales; family Viscaceae; genus Viscum; species Viscum album. The sequence continues at coordinate 326,953,315 of OY728132.1, forward strand.
ATTAAATTAAATATTAAATTATTCGCATAGGTTAGTTCAGAAAGAAATTTTAAATGGAGAATTGGATTGAGATTCTGTCTGTTCCGTTGAGTCCAGAATGAGGAATTTAGCCTAAGCAAGGCATAAACTCGAGTCGGGCACCGAGGCCGGCCCGAGCCCCTTTTTCTTTTCTTTCTTTTCTTCTTTTCTTTTCCTTCTTCTTTCTTCCACCTTCTTGCGCACGTCTCATATGTGTGGATCCTCCTTGGTCGTGACCTTTGGGAGAAAACATATATTGAGAAAGATAAAGATATTTAATTTAAGAGGGGTACTGTTTCGAAGCTCTCGATATGCTAAGTCGGCGTGCGACATCCATGGATGGTGAAATCAACCGAAGCTTCGGCGGTTTCTACCCGAAGGTTGGGATGTTTACATTTTTACCATATATCCCTGTTAAACATTCTGTTTTAAGTTTTTAAATCCTGTTTATGCTTTCTTGTGGCCTCTTAAGGCCAGATCTGTTGTTTTGGGGGAGAAAATGGGTGTTTCGGGTGTTTTGAGGGTTTTCCCGTCGAAAACCCAGGTTACACGGCATGTGTTCTAGGGGAACACGCCATGCGTTCTTCCCATTTTGGAAATAAGAAGTTTTATTAAGTACACATCATGTACTCTGAGTACACATTGTGTGGTGGTTGGCTGTGTGAAAAAAGAACACAAAATGGTGGTTTTTGAACAGTACATGCTGTGTACTGGGAGTACACGCCGTGTAGTGGAACATGGGCGTGTGTTCGGGTGAAAAAGCACATGGGATGGTGTTTTGTGAACATTAAAAACCATTTAAAGTAACTTACACACCATGTACTTTTACATAGGTAGACCTCATGTACTCTAGAGTACATGCCATGTACTTTGTCCAACCTGTTTTCGTCTGGGGCTTCTTTAAACTTCTATAAGTTCCAATCCAGGGGTCCATTTTGCATGCTGTCTACGGACACACGACCCTTTCTTTGAGAAAGAAATTTTTAGGCTAGTTAGAAAAATTTTTGTGTTGGGAATGATGCTCGGTGGTACGAAACGTCCAAAGAAATAATAATAATATTTTAATTATTATTATTTGGCGATTATTGAATCAGACATATCTTCTGAGTCCGATGTCCGTTTCACACACCGTCAGTGGTGTTGCAACCCTGAATTAAAGGAGGATGTTTATAGGTTGATTTCAGGTTCTAAAACTGAAATTAGGTGTGGGCCCACTCAGGATCATTATGGTGAATAGTACCTTTTTCACCGGTTGACCGTTTTGGGCATGTGAGTAGTCTATTCTGAGCGTTTTTCCACGTAGATCACAATGGTGGAATCATATTGACATTTAGAGGTAATATAAATGGTGTTTTAGGGGTTTATATCTAAGTGGAGAGGTTTTTCCTCGAGTTATTGAGTTCAGTTTTCACCTAAGAGTGAGACTTGGTGTGGATGATAGGCTGGGTGTTCGGACCAACCTAGTTGAGACTTTTGATCTGAGATTATCTATGAGATATCTACCATAACCTATTATTTTGAGGATGTTTCCCTTATGAGAGGTTCCCTTCTGGACTAAGAGGCCATGAGACCGGATGCTTCCAAGGATCCCCTAAGGGATGACTTTCATTATGTGCTGACCTAGGGAGTCCCTTGTAGGATCTCTCTCCTATTTTCCTTGAGAGGATCCCTATTATATGATTCCTATGTTGTTCTTCTTTCAAGGATCCCATGTAGGATTCCTTAATTACTCTTCACTAAGGATTCCTTTTATGATTCCTTCACTTCTGTTTACCTAGAGGATCCTGAGTAGGATGCCTCCTTAGTGTTTGACTTGAGGGACCCAGTGGGTGCCTGTGGTTTGAATAACCCTGATCTGTTATGTTGGGTTTGGGTAGAGATGGTATTCGGGTGTCACCTAGAACCTATGTCGAACTATTAATCCCATAGGGATGTGACTGCAGTGTTGGGTTGGGTGTTCAGGCCACCCTCACTCTTTATTATGTTTCACTTATTTGTTGTTGATGCAACGATGTTCACTAGAGGTGCTTCCTGGTTGGTGGCTGTTGATCCTAATGCAAGGTTTCTTTATTGTTTTTTGGGATTCCCCGATGTGCTCTCCTAGGATCCAGCTTTTGATCCATGTTATTTCAGATATTTTTATAGGTACTAGAGGTATTACCTGAGACTCGACTATTAAGCCTTATGTGTTGACTTGTATTCCCTTAGTGATACATGGATTCCTGTTGTAGTAATGACTTTCACAGACTCATTGGGCCGTTTATTTACGTACCCTGAGTGACACATGGATTCCCATTGTAGGAATGCCTTGGACGGACTCATCGGACTGTTGAATGTAATTAAACCTTGAGTGAGTCATGGATCCAATTGAGGGATTCCATGAACGGGCTCATTGGTTAGATATGTTTACACCCTGAGTGATACATGGATCCACTTGAGGGATGCCTTGGACATGCTCAGTGGGTAATAGACTTATGTACCCTGAGTGATACTCAGATCCAGTTGAGGGATGCCTTGGACGAACTCAGTGGGTTGATGAATCCTACGCCTTGAGTGATATTTGGATTCATGTGTAGGAATTCCTTAGATGAGATCATAGGCTGGATGTTATATGATCGGAATGATTACGTTCTTCTAGATTAGTTATGGGACACCAGGGGTGTAGCATAGAGTCTCACCAGATTTTTAGATGTTTTTCCTGGAATCTTTCTTTACAGGATTGACCATCGGTATACGGTATCCTTCTTTATAGGATTGACCGTCGATATACAATATCCTTGTTCAGTGATTGGAGGCAAGTACAAGTGAACCCAAGTGTAGGACGAGCATCCCCCATGTGGTGACATAGCTTGGTCAGAGATATAATTCTGGCGTTGGACGAAGTAGGTATATTATGATGGAATTATGGACCCATAGATTGGATTAATGATACACAGCTTGAGTGACATGATTTCTAGCTCAATTCCCTTGTACAGGATGTCCAGACGATCGGGATTACAGACCCAAGGATCGACTGTTGATGTGGTGTCTTGTTATTTTATTCACATACTCATGAATATTTATATTTATGTATATGTGTATAGGTATGAGACTATACATGTTTACATATATATATATATATATATGGACATCCATGGTGGCACTTTCCTAGTTGACGGGGATTACAGACCCTGAGTTCGACTGTGTTTTCATGTTTGGTTTACTTATTTTTGTTGTGCTTCAACTAGGCTGAGCACGTTTCTATTGCATACAATTTTAGTAGTATAGTTATAGGTTGCTTGTTGGGGTGGCTTACTGAGATTATTTCTCACCCCTGCACATGTATCTCAGTGTATGTGTAGACCTTATGTCTGCTTTACAGGTTGAGCACAAGTTACATGGTGGATAGAGCTGAGACCCAATGTTGCATAATCAAGAGAAGCTGCTCGACTGGTTTTACTGATTGGACTGGTGTTGTTCGACAGTGTCTGGAGATCAGGTACATGAGTTGGATCGGAGTTAGTAGTAGAGCTCTGTACTTTTACTTTCAGTTTCTTTTATACTTGTATCTGTATGGTCAGACCAGTGGGTGACCAGTGTTGTATTGTATTGCATAGCTGTTCGAGCTTTTACAACATTTTACTATTACAACTTGTTCTATTTCAGTTGATTATTGCTTTTACACTCTGTTTAATTTTCGCTGTGTATGATACTTAGTTATTTTTTCTGTTTTCTTGCTTTGGTATGAGGGTATAGTCTCCCCACTATCACACCCTAGGCCCTCATTGCTAGTCGGCATCCTCTGGCATACATGGATACACACTTGAGGCCTTATGGAAAACCAGATCAGAGCACCAGTTTAGTGGCTTCTAGGTCAGGATGTTACAATTTTAGTTGTCTTGAATCATAAGCAATTACCTAATCATTCCGCATCTACACACAACCAAGTCCCTTCAATTAATCATCACTGTAGATTAAAAACTTACCATTTTTGGAAGACAAAGCCAAAACTAGAGCATTCACCAATCTCTTCTTCAGTTTCTGAAAACAAGCATCACATTCTTCTGTCCAAATAAATTTAACCCCTTTTTTCATTAACTTAGTTAGCAGTATAGATAATCATATAAAGTTTTTAAAAAACCGTTGGTAATAACTTGCTAATTTAAGAAAACTACGAATCTCTGTAATATTTGTAGGTCTTGATCATTCATTAACCACTTTTTTTTGTAGGATCAACTGTTATGACCTCCTTATTTACAATATTCCCATTAAAAGAAATCTATTACAACCAAAAATCACATTTTCTAAATTTTTCGTATAACTTCTTTTGTTTGAGAGTTTGCAAGACAATCCTTGAATGTTTTTCATGATCCTCATAACTTTTTGAAAAGACCAAAATATCATCAATAAAAAACAATAAACTTATCCAAATATTCACAAAATATTCTATTCATAAGATCCATAAATATAAAAAAGGAATTTATCAAACTAAAATGCATAACAATAAACTCATAATGCCCATATATAGTACAAAAAACTATTTTTGGGATGTCATCCTCCTTCACCTTCAGCTGATGGTACATGGATCTTAAGTCAATCTTGGAAAAATACTAATCTCCCTGGAGCTGATCAAACAAGTCATCGATATGAGGAAAAAGATACTTATTCTTAACAGTAATGTTATTCAAAACACTATAATTAATGAAAGGTCTCATAGAACCATATTTATTTTTAATTAACAAAATAGGAGCACCTCATGGTGAAGTGTTAGAATGAATGAAACCTTTATCAAGAAACTCCTGCAACTGATTTTTAAATTAAATAATTTCTACTTGAGGCATTCGATAAGGGGGTTTAGAAATTGTATTAGCATCAAGAAATAATTAAAAACTAAATTCAACTTCCTGATCAGGTATAACACTGAAAACTCATCAAAAAAAACATCTAGGTATTTTTTTACCATTGGCACATCATTAATTTGAATTGTTCCCTTATTTTCAACAATATGAGCAAGATAACATTCATTTCCATATTTTTAGAATTTCTCAGACTCCTGATATGTTATCAATTGTATGGGTTTATTCTTGTATACAAACTAAAACTCTTTCTGAGAAACAACTTTTTTAGATCTACAATCAATTTTAGTATGATAAACAGAAAGCCAATCCATTCCCAGAATAACATAAAACTCTAATAAAGAAAAAACAACAAGGTTTTCAGGTAATTTATTTCCATATATAACAAAAGGAAGATTCTTATAATGCATTTTTTCTATAATATTTCTTCATAGCGTTTTAATAATAAGTATTAGTCTCATTTCTTGAGGTGAAATTCTCAATTTACCAAAACATTTCTCAGAAATAAAGGAATGTGTAGACCCCATATCAAATAAGACATTAACAAAATCCTAGTAAACAAACAAAATACCTGATACCACTTTATTGGATGGTGTGAAATCTACTGATGTTGTCACAAAGGATCTCACCACACCTTTATGCTTATGATTTGGTTGATTTCCATCATTCGAATCTTTCTTTGGGAAAGTATTTGCATAATGACCCATCTCACCAAATTTAAAACACTTTATAGTTTTCTTATCCAGATTAATCTTAGGATCATTTTCATTACAATCTTGGGTCATATTTCCAAACTTACCACATCGAAAACACTTTCCAGTTTTTGTAAGGCATTCCTCAGGGTTCTTTTCACCACATTTTTCACAAATTAGAAACTGAACCTTCTTACCATCAGATTTCCTTGATTGATTATTACCCATTGCTTGTCATATGGACATATTCTTATACTATTTTTCAAAGTACACATGATCATCAATAAAATCCATTTCTACCCTCTCAACACATCAGATAAGTTTATCATAACTTTTGTATTCACGGGAATCTAATGCCCTTTGATATCATGGCTTAAATCTTGAGTAAAAAATGGTTTATTTTTCTATCAAGATCCCAAATAAGATTTGGAGCATACCTTGCTAGTCTAGTGAAGTTTTCTTCATACACAACCACCAAATCCTCCTCCCTTTTCTTCAACTCAAGGAATTTATTTTCTATTCTAAGTCGAACCACCTTAGGAAAATATTTTTCAAGGAACAGATTCTTAAATTCATCACATTATAAGGAATTAATCTTCTCTATCCCAGATATTCTTGAACATTGACCACCACTGGTCAGATTCACCTTTAAAATAATAAATGAAAAGACTAACCTTTTGATTATCTGAACACCTCATGACATCAAATATATTTTCAAGGGATTTAATCCATCCTTCAGATGCCACTAGGTCATAAGATTCACTAAAAGCAGAAGGGTGTTGCCTCATAAAATGTTACACTATATTCATGTTACTTTGTGGAAACTTTGGTTGTTCTCTTGCATGGATTTCACCTCCATTTATATCTTTTTTAATTGATCAATTACTATCACAAACTATTTGGTTCCAATTTCCACCATTCCAGGTTGCATATTCAGAAAGATATCATCTCCCCGGTGTCTTCCTACTTCATCTTTCCTATTTCTTCTGCGAAAAATCATTCTGAATAGACATATCTTAGATAAAGAAATATAGTAATATTAAAATGATATAAATATAAGATAAAAATCATTTATGATATTCTATTAATATCATCCTAACCATTAAAGTTATCTAAATTGTGTTCTCATACCAACTATAGGGACTTGACCTTAAACATTACATAATCTAGTAAATTACTTTAGAATTCACCTTTTACACCACCAAAGATCTTTTTGGTGTAGAGTTTTATAAATTTAGGACATAAATCATACATATCAACCCACAAGCATACAAAGTGGGTGAAACAAAAACAATATCTATTTTTTATAATATAAAAACATGAAATATTTTCATGAAAAGTCTTCACAACATTAATCTTTCCTTCTACTTTTCTATTAACCGTCCTTACAACATGTAAAAAATATTTTAAAACTTATAATGAGAACAAAAATATCAGTAAGGGACATAAAAATAAGGAGAGAAACCATTAGTCCATGAATACTTATAAACATATAAAATCATTTTCAAAAAGAGATACTTCTCAATCATAAAGTATCATATACTTTGTGAAACATGAAATTTACATAGTAAACATAAATAAAACCATAAAGGTATCTTGGATAATTACTTAATATTTTAATTCTTGTAGCTACCTTATGATTTTTAACCCTCATGGCTACCTTACAATGTAACCCTCATGACTACCTTATGGTGGAACCATCGCAGTTATACTTCAAATAATCATACGACCGACCTCCAAATTGCACATAATCAATGAATTGGAAATAGATATAGGTCTTAAACTTCATCATAAACAATTACTAATAACCACAACATAATCATAAAACATGAAAACTTTCATAAAAATATTCCTTTTGAATTTTGTAAAAAAAGAAATTTAAAAGGTTTTTTTTATAGAAATGTACCTTACAAATATCATATCATTATAGAGAGAATTGATCAAATAAAAGGAATATGTATATTCAATATAAATACACATAATACAACATAATATAATCAAATTTAATTTCACAAATAATCTTTTCATGACAAAATCATTGAAGTAGAAGGTTAATCCAAAGAATGGAAATGGAGTTAAGAATTCCCTTACCTTAGGTTCGTCTTACTTTAAAGGTGTATAAACCTCCAGTATAATGGTTAAAAGAGTGTTTTTAATATTTTATGGAAATATATTCATGTTTATAACACTTTATATGACCATTTTACAACATCATTCCACCAATTTATTAATAACATTTTGTTATTTCCATTATTTTAGGTGCGTGCTTTACATGGTTTCCATGGTCGGTTCGTGTTGAATTTTGTTGTTGTATGGAAATAAAGCTTCATAAGTAGAATTTAATGGTATTAATATGTTTCTATAGTATTAAATGATACCATAAATAATTTTTTTCAGATATGATGACAAATAATTAGATAAACATTAATGATATTCGTTTAGATCATTTTGGTGGTTATTTGATAATCACGAACTAGTTTCATTATGTAATTTAATATTATGTATATATGTTGATTACAGAACATAAAAGAGGTTATATAATATGATTTAAAATATTTTTCAACCATTAAAATTGTTTTATGAACATCCATGAAGGCAATAATATAAATTGAAAACACATCATCCACGATGTCGGCAAATCGACACATCATGAACAATGTTTTTATTTTTAGAATAAGTGGGATATGAGAAGAAGTATGATGATGATTTTTTACATAAAAATTATAAAATTATAGTATATATATGATACTAGAGTTTTCATGCCTCTTGGATAATGGGAGGTGAAGATAGTACAAGAAAATAAAAATAATCGAAAAGAAAATAAAAAGAAAATGAAAGAGGATTTTTTTACTTATTGATCTCTTCTCCTTGAGATCCTTCTTAAGACCCTTGGTTTTGTCTTTTTGGAAAGAAAAGTGGGTCTTGGAAATGAGAAAGTGTCTTGGTAAGAGGATTTTGTAGAATTTGGAAAATTCTCAAAGTTTGAGAAGTGTGAGTAGAAGAGGGGGTGACAGATGATATTTATAGCAGGGAGGGGAGTTTTTCAATTATTTTAATCATTATTTTATTATTTTTCTCAAGATAAGAAATGGTGTTGGTTATTGTGACTAAATAAATTAATTAGTACATTTGAGTTTGAATTAAGGGTGCTTACCTCAGCATAAAATCATCCATGACTCAATAATTCATGTATTTAGCTTATTTTGTAAATTATTGTATTTCACTATTCATAAAAAAATTCATGTATTTGAGTAAAATATCAAAAATTTACCCCTAATATTTTTCAACATGTAGAATTTAAAAATGAACTCCATTTTATCAAAATAATTTTCTAAATATGATAAATTTAATTTTTAAATAAAATCACAATTTATTCAAAAAATAACAATTTTAAAATTATAACTGATTTTTTAACACCTTGAAAAATTAATAGTGGTCTCATAAAATTAAATTATAACCATAAGATAATAAAATAATAATTTATGATTATATTTTATGAAAATAAATTTTCATTTAAATTATTAAATTTATCATAGAATTGTAATTAAATATTTATGACTTAATTAATTTATATTTTTTAAAAATATTTATTTACTTATACTATGATCATATTATCAATTATAAGATGGATAAATTTTATTTATACATTCATGGGTGATGTTACTATTCATTTGGCTGATTTACTATTCTCAAGGATAACATTACTATTCAAAAGGGTCAAGTTACTATTCACCAAAAATTAAGTTGATCCTATCAGACTCTAAATATATTATTGATCACAACTGTGTATAATTGTTTTTTCAAAATTCAATTAATAGAAGAAGAAATATTATGTTTAACTTCTAGGTTATAACAACCTCCTTTAAATAATTATAACAAAGTATTATTTTGCAGAGACTCAGTGTATGCATTTCATTCTATATTAAATTTATTTGTAAATCCTTGGGGTGTTATAATATAGAAATTCATATCCTCATGTTGATTTAAAAGCTCATTGGATATGGATGATAGCATGAAGCACCAAACATCTGTAGCATCATTCAGATGTTTAGAGAGATAACTCTTCATCACTTGCCTCATTGCCAGACGCAACTGGTAAATGTTCTTCCATCACATACGATTTTATTTCATGGAGAAGGAGACCCATAAGTTCATTTTACATTCCTAGATATTAGTGTTAGTGAGAAGGTTTTCCTTCTCAAGTATGGATCACAATGATATGTTTGACGACATTTTATTACTGTTTCTACAAAATAAGATGAACAAAATTTTAGTACTTTATCTGATAAATTTAGACAAATAAATAAATATTATATTTATTACTCTCTCTATATTTTATCAAAACCCCAAATCCCTCACCATTGGCTTCAGAATATCCCGTTTCATGAATATTCTAGTGGAAAAGATCCATATTCCCCTTCTTATTAAACCAACTTTGGTTGGTCAAGCAACTCGAATGGTTTTAGGTAGGTATTCCAAATGCCAACTGCATTAACTCATAGTTTCTTGATCTGCTGAGTGGACCCCCCAATCCTGAAATCATTAATTTAGATTTCCTCAGCCTTTTCCTATCAGTTACACCAAATGCTGCTTTGACAGTCAACCCTTGATGTGAACCAAGTTAAGTCAACCCAAAACCTCATGTTAGAATTCCCTAATAATTGAAAGTAACCCAACTTTGACTGGTCAAACACTTTGAACTATGGTTTGATTCTAACCAAAATAATGGAAGACTATACCATCTTAATATTTTATTGAGGGATTTTATCCATTATGTGTAAATTTACAATTATTATCTTTATTACATGCTTGTTAATATTAAGTGAGATAACGTAAGTAATTAACCATGTATTAGATAATATTTACACATAAGTCAGTTTATTTTAGTTCAATATAGCATTTTTGTTAATTCGTTAATTATGTGATCACACAAGGCATACATAATTAAATAACCATGCAACTGACAAAAATAAAATAAAGGGTATGATCATGAGTTTATACTAATGGTTAGTTTATCCAGTAGTTGATAAACTAACCATTGACATAGGGGAGAAACACCTGGAACCAATTGAGGTTCGTGTTTATAGCTTTCCACCTATCCACCTTTGTATCTCTTTGGATTGACTTCACCTTAGCTCCTAACTTGAACCAACTCCACTAGATTAAGAGCTCCATCCATTACATATTCTTTTTACTCACACACAGGTGAGGGGGAAAATAGGTTTACATAAAAGAAACCATGGGAACACAAACCCTACATAATGAAAGGAGAGAAGACACGCAGACCAAAAATTTAATTTAATAATAAATTAAATAATACCAATCACATACAAAAGGTCTGGTCTATCTCAAGATCATCCATATGCCTGCAACGAATTACACGTTTAATAAAACTAGCATTAAATTCTTTAATAATTCTTATTTAAGATAAATCACGCTTGAATCGATTAATTATTATCTTTAATTAATCAATCATTTTATCTTAATTCTTACTTGAATTTCCTTGATATTATCATCTATTATAATTTTAAACAAATTAAATAAATTAATTTAAAATTAACTTTATATATGAATGTACCTTGAAGGTAACATGGTGAATACCCGTCTGATTCTGCCTAAAATGTATTATACTCGTTTACTATTTTACTCTTATGACATACGACATACATGACTTATCATGTAATTTCACAACATGTACTTCATGGATGATTACACGGATTACATGATTTTTCGGTCACGTGTTATGCCGAAATGCATGTAGAGTAAAAACTTGTAATACAACTCATACATGATATGCAGATCTAAACATTACACAAATATTAATTAAACATTTAAATATTTATGTGTATTAAAACCTATCGCATGGCGTGACCTATCTTTACGACCACATGCAAGTACATGTCTCAAGGTTTACATAGAAAAATAAATAATTTTTGAATCTGCATAATTTGGTAATAGTATATGACATGTAGATCCGATCTACATGGCATGTACACCCTTCACCGTATATCCTAGGTACATGAATATGGACTCGGCATGTAAAAAGTACCTCAAAATTTTGGAGTACATGACATGTGAAATAGGCCACACGTCGTGTTGACTCCATGTTACATGGTCACCAGTTAGGTAGGTCGTGTATAATACATAGATCATCTCTGACCCAAAGGGACTACATGCTGTGTACATGGGCTACACGACATGTACTCTGACTGACTGTGCACCAGTCTATCTCGGTAAACGTGTGATGTATGAATTTACTATACCACATGTCATCAATGCACAAAGTTTGAGTAATCGCCGGATTAAATCATGGTGTATTGACCATGCGTACACGACCTATAATTCCAATTAAATGATATGTACTCCTGTGTTATCCGTCCAGAATCCTTCGCACCTCTGAATGAGTTCCTTGATTTTATTTTAATTATTAAATTAAACATTTTAATTAGATCTACGAGAAACAAAGGAGGAATAAATAGATCTCTCAATTCAGATTAAAAGTACAATTAAGTTTGAAATTAAAAAACTAAATTACAAATATGTAAATCTCCAATGTTCTTAAATAGTTATAAACAATTATGTTCCCACTCTGATTCCATTTTTAGGTTTTGGGCACAACTGAAGCGTGCAATGGGCGGTTCCCATCATTGCCTTTTGTCACAATTGATGATAAATTCAAGATCTATACGGTGTTTAATCACCGTCATCAATGGAATTAAGTCAAAGATAGATAAAATTATTCATGATAGAACTAGAGAGATAAGATTAAAACATATTGTTTTAAATTAATTTAATTAGATAAAGAATTACCTCTAAGGAATTCTTTCTTTGTTGATGAATCTAGTGACATATCAGTAGTGCGCCGTCATTGAGTTGTAGAAACCAAGTGTAGATTTCCTCTAGCGGTGATCCACACATGTTATAGTAATCTCCAGATGCTACCTATGTATTCTCTAGTTGTTATCATATAAGATCCTTGCGTTTTCATTGTCTGCCTTGATTTCCTTGAGAATTGCTTCCAAAGAATTCTCCTTGATCCGGTGGAGCAGGATTGCTCACTGTTCTTGGGAGCGTTCTTGGAGAAGTGAGCTATCTAGGTTTGAGAGGATCCTCCAAGATTCATTGTGAACAACTAAATTAGGTCATCAAAAAATAACATAATTGAGTATTTATATTGCTAGAGTTAAAATAAAATAATTTCACAAGTTCCCTTATTATTTATTTAATCCAAGTAAAACCTCATGTCAAATAATAATAGTAATATTATTATTTCTCAACATGCGCTGAACTTGTGAATTATAATTAAATATTATTTAACTAAATAATATTCAATATTATCATTTCTCATTGGACCATTAAAATCGGTCCTCTATTCCTCCACAATATTTATCTGATATTGAATATTTTTTATTTATTTATTAAACAAATATCACCGCATTGTTCGTAAATAAATAAATAAATATTATATTTAATAAACAAAAAAAAAATATTTATATAAGATCAAGAATACATGAATAATTATTAAACCACGTATGAGAATAATATTTATTCAACCTGTTAAATTATAAATAGTAATATATTATTTAACTGAGATTCTGGACACATTTAGTGTGCGGCCCTTTAAGACTCTTTCTTAGTGGCATTAGGAGAAATAGCCTAAATTCTAAGGTTACCATTTAGAAACATTCTAAGACACCCATATATAAATAATTTAATACCGTAATGAAAATTTACCTCATATAGATGATTACCGTGTAATATAATCCTTTTATCACAATATCTCAAATCGAGCAGGTTGCATGCCAGTGTTATCAACCTATATGATTGATATATCTTTATTTAACTTTTCAAAAATAGAACCTACCTATAGAACACCCTAACCATGGATTTATTTATGATATATCATTTTTGTCAAAGGTTTTGATATATTAACTTCCATTAAAGAACAAAAGAGACAAATGCTTTATCACATTATTCATTAATGCAATATTACTTGTGACACACCCAACATATCCTACCTCACTGCGAACATCTGTCATCACATTTTTCGTCAATACATCTAAGTGCACGACTCATAATACTCATTAATAATAATATTAAAGTCTAAGTAACAATACACACGTCTGAATATAGGAACATCTAATGAAACATAGAAATGTGGATTTCCTACTAGAGAGTCTTGTTCTCATAATATCCATATTGGATATTACCAAGGGCATACACCATGAGAAGGTATATTAAAGTCCCATGAGTCTCCACCCCTGATATCCTGTATCATCATTGTCCCTCAAATGATATCATACGACTATAGAACATATATTCAAGAATAGTGTCATAGCACTTTTGGGTTCTCATCATAGTAAGGAATTGCTATGACCTTTTAGTGCGACAACTACTCTTAGGACATTATCACATACTATGTTACATAGAAGAACAATCTTGATATGATAAATAGTTTATTAATATTCAAAACCATGAATACAAGTTTATCATAAAATAAAAATAAGTTGGTTCTAGGTCACCAACTCCAACAACCGCTTCCCTTGAGAGTCTAAACATATTGAATCATCACATTGAAGTCTTGTGGATCAAGGTACTATCTTTTTCCCTCTTTTCTTCATCTTCCTTAATCTCTTTACTTTTAGAGGTTAATTTTGGCGAAGTTCCTCTTTTTGGGGTTGAGTTTAGAGCGTGAATTGATGATTATTTACTGTGGATAGGTTCTGAGGTGGCTTCCTTTGAGTTTGGTGGTGGCCAAACCTTGTTCATTTGTTCTTGCTCAAATAAAGTTGAACTTATAACCGAGGTAGAGGATCCATTACTTCTCATATTTATTTATGTGTTGATGTGAAAGTATCATGATTTAGATTATTTGGGTAAATAGTGTAATCAACCTAATTGAAGATAATAACCATAACCAAGAATGAATTGGAAAGGGATGTTGTGATCACATGTGTTGATTCTATGTTAATAAAACCTCTTGATATTTGATAGATATTTTTTATATACATCCTATGATTATGGTTGTTGTTTACCATGGTTGATATGCTTAAAATTGGATAAACAATGTAAAGTCAGTAATGATGAACTGATTAATGAATGCGACATGAGAGCCTATTTACCATTCTTTCTTTAAAATTGATTAATATGAAAAAGTTTCTCAAAACATGTTTATGGTTAGTTATTAACTTTTTTTAGCTACTGATTATAGGTTTCTTTTTTTTGAAACCTATGGATAATAAATTAGTTAATTCAAGACAATAATAAGAAGTTATTTTCTAGAGATAAATGTTTGGGGATAAGTGTACTCATTCTTAGTTGCTAAAGGCTTGAATGCCTTGGTGTTATGTCCATGGTTTCCCCTTGATTTTGTGTGTTAAAAATAATTTTATTTCCATGAATGTGTACTATGATGGTAGAGCCTTATTGTGTTTTGATTTATGGGGTTTGGTTAGATAAGGGATGGGTGATACAAGTTGAGAGTGGGTATTGGTTGTTACCTATTGTTGAGTTAAGGTTGATGTTTGGATAGATGGCATAGGTTGAGAGATGATATTTCTTATTTACTGGGTTGTTGTGTTGGTATGGTTGATGGGTATGGGTTGAGAGTTGGACTTTATCATCTTTTTTGATGTGTGATTTTGATGGTTGGGTTACCAGACGGTTGGTTGTTGTTGATTCCCAACTGCCTGCTGCAATTGGTTTATGCACTGCGAGTGAATCTCTTTATGGTAGCTTAAGACGAGTCATAGAGTGCATGGATTATGGAATGATAAATGAAATTATAAATGAACTCATTAGACGAGTATTGATGTTGATAATATGAAATAGTGGAAACCATGATATGGTTGGTTTAATGCTCCGATGAGTATGAGATGAGAATCTATAAATAGTAATGTGATTTATAAAGCATGTTGGCTTGTAACAAATTGAATTGATTAAACTAGAACATGAGATGGGTTTAACTAATGAATGAATAGTAATTACTAATTACTAGTGAATATGGTTAAGGTAAGGATGTTGAATCTTGATGCTTATGTGCATGTTTGAGATCTTGTTTCCTAGGGCTTAGTGGTGATAGTCGGGTGTCGTGTGAGACGATAGTTGTAGTTGAGTCTAAGGTTAGGTAGTTTACCTTAGTGTGGTTTTTCATGATACTATTATTATGTTTTATGATTTCATATGCTCCATCACCCGAGTTGGGTAGGAAGATGACACTAAAAGGTCTTGGATATGGGTGTTTTTTCTAACATCCAGGTGGTGAGGGAATTAACAACTAGATTCTCACTCTTATATGTTCTCCATTTGATATATCATTATGTGTAAGCGTATCCGAGTTGTAATGACTTAATGTATACGGTATGTTTCTACAAAAGATGTGATGGATCTTAGTTTACTATACTTGTATGTGTGATCTGTAGTGCCTTGGGGTTATAACACACACTTGTATTCCAGTTACAGTGACTGTGTTTTCTTACATGTGTACTTGCATGGGATGTGATAGCTTGATGTATAATGCATGATACACAAAATGTAGTGGCTTTCAGACTCTCTACTTGGTTACAGATGAGGTGATGATGATGAGATTGTGATGAGCTGTATGTGATGCAGGATGAGATAGTGTTCTTACTATGGTATATATGCACGAGGTGCATGATGACTTATGGAAGGGATGAGAGCACATGACATTTGATGTTGGGATGCAAGAGAGACAAACCAGCAGGGAAGTGAATGCATGTTACCTTTCTTACATATATGTTTTTATATTGATATGATTACTTGTATGCGTTACTTAGTGATAAATACTTGGTGATGATGAGATATAGTTTTACCTGTTTATGTAACGAGTTGGTTTCATTTATTTATTCACCGATCTTTGGTTTGCTTCTTTCACATTTACATGAGAGGTTCCTATGAGGATCCTACTGAGTATACTTGTATGCTCACCCTATGTATATATAAAAACTATTTTTCTGCAAAGACCTCAATCCTAGTAGCCTAGATTCAGTGATTACTTTATTATATTGGTATTAGATACAAGAAATCACATCCCAAAGTACTGAATAGCTTATTAGTCTTAGTAAACTAGATACATACATGATTCTCATATTACATTGGAAAAATAAAAACATAGCATAAGAAACATTCTTGCATCCTTGATATCTTTCACAATATCCTTATTCATATCATGGAGAAAAGAAAACAAATAAAGGATGATCTTAGATGCTCAATAAAAGAATTAAAATAACGAAATATATTATATAATAAATAAGACATAACCAATATAAAAAAGTGAAAAACTGAAAAAACAATCCATTTAATCAATAACTTGAGCATGAAGAATAATATAACATGATCAAAAAATGCCATATAAATAAAAACATGAGTTTGAAACTTATCCATGTATATAATAACTATTCAAATAATCACATATACATCAATAACCAGTTTCATAATAATGGAATGCATAATTTCGAACATCATAAAATTATCATCGAGGCCTCATGTCAAGACATTTTAAACATACCTTTAATACCTTATGTCAAGATATCATACATAAATGAGTAAGGTGTATGCCAAATACCTAAACTAGTTTGCCTCATGAGACCTACCGATGCATCAAGGGGTTATAGAGGGCCCTGCTCGTCACTTACTAAGTCTAATACATTCATCATATGAAAGGGTAGAATAAAAATTCAATACATAATCAACATAAACATTCATATTGAAAAACTAACATACAAAATGTTAATATTTCTCCAGTCAAATTGATCATAAACCATCCAAAGAAATAATAAGGATGGTATCATTATAATATATCCCTAGTGAAGTATAATAAAAATAAAGGGTTATTGTGGTTGATTAATAAACATACCATAACAAGATCATTAAAAATATTCCTGAGGAAAATACCCTTTTCACTTTGAAAATCACTTTTAAAAACTAAAAATTTCCAGAATATTATGAATATTTTTTGAAAAGAACATTGTAAAATTGTAAAGTTTCAAATCATTGAAGTCATTCCAGTGAAAAATTTCATTCATGCCGTATAAGTTAAAAGAAAACATTACTTTCACAATTTTGTAAAAAAGTAAAAAAATACATCATTCGGAAAACAATAAGAAAATTCATTTTAAACCATTTTATAAAAGTTAAACATTGGTAAAAATGTATTTAATAAATCATTATATAATAATAAAAATATTCTTCAATTTTTTTTTAAGAAAAATATAGATATGGAAGAAAAATATTCCCGACTGAGTAGAAAAATAAAATCAGTTTTTCTTAAAAACATGATTTCAGTATCTTGAGTACTAAAAGAGAGAAAAATTAAAGGAAAATTCGTAATTTATAGAAATAACCAAAGGATAAGAAAATATTTTGAGTTTAAGATAGAAATATTGAATAATTTCCCCAACAGAGACCTAAACATAAACAATCCTGAATAATGATGAGATTGTGAAATAAACCCTTATCGCTTAGGTAACTATTGAATCATAAATTCCATGAAAGTAATAAATTAAAATGAAACTTTAAATATAATGAATATAAAGGGAGTAATGATATATCATATCAAAGGGGCAGTATATACACCACATGAAAGAAATAAGTAGTAAATATTGCATATGTCTCATGAAAACAAAAGCTAGATAAGAAAACCCTTAGAATGATCATAATGTTGAAGTGAAAATTAATCAATGAAGTGTTTGTGTGTAAAAAATGTAAATCCATACAAAACAAGTGGAATAAATCAAACAAATTCCATTTCATACATAATCTTGACATAATATAATCAATGAAGAAGTGATATAACCCAATAAAAAAATTGAGTTATGAAACACTTACCACTTGTTAACTTTCAAGTCAAATCCCATTAGATGAAATAATTTTAATTGAAACTTAAAATAACATAAATTATAAAGGATTCATGATATAACATGTAAATGGGAAACATACACACCATATAAAATAAATAAGGTGCATAATATTAAAATATGTCTCAATAAAGGAAAATTGAGATTAAATCCCTTACCTTAGATCCGGCTCATCATGTACGTTATTTATTTTCCTAATAATAAAATTATTTTAAATATTTAATTTCTTAAGAAATTTTTTAAATTTATTATTTCTTTTATTTCATTTATTACTATGTTATATTTAATTACTTAATCAATTAAGTTCACATCAGATGTTTTGATGATATTCAGTTCATATGCCCAAAATGACTTCGGTACGTTGAATATGGTAAAAGTGGTCATTATTTCATCATATATAGAATAATAATCATGAAATAATTATCATTTTTATACATCAATTATACTTTTAAAATCAACCATGAAATATAGTTATGAAAAATGAACTATGTTACAATCATAGAGATCATACATACACATGAGTAACATTTCCATTTTTCAATGATCGTGATGGAAATAAGGTAAATATTATTTTATCTTTTTATATTTATCCACACATCATAAATATAATATTATTTTTTTAAATAAACTTATATATATTATCCATGTGATGTGGTGATGGAAAACAAATTACATCGCTTCGTGGAGGTGGTAGTCCACAGTTACGCACAAACGATGTTATTATTTTTCAATGGATGTAAATGTAATAAAGTAGATATATTATCTTTTTAGAATTATAAATATTTCATGAATATAATATATAAATATTGAATCTATTATTATAACCATTCATGATATGCAGTTATTAGAAACAAATTACATCGATTCATAAGGCGGTAGTCTTTCATACACAGGAATGAATGTTTTGTTTCCCATTTGATGGTAGAGGAGATAGATATCGAGTATCACATTAACGTAATAACCTAAAACTATATAGAAGATATTAGTGTTATTATTTCAGCATGTTTGAAGAATATTTGTATGAGTTATAATAATAAATACAATTAAAACATTTGGTTAAAAGCTATACCTCTTCTTCAGTCAACCTCCATTGCTTTACACCTTAAGCCCACTAAGGTTGATATTATTACCAAAATAAGACCTCTAGAATGTGGTAAGAGATGTTAGGAATATATTTGAGTAGATATTTTCTGATTCAAAAGGTTTTTTTTGAATTTTTAAGAAAATAGGAGAGGAAACACCTTTTTTTAAGAGTGAGGAAGGACACTCTTGGAATTTATTAAAGTATTAAATTAATAAAAATTAATTTTCATATTCAAATAGATCCAAACTGATATAATTAGAATATAGGATGATTATAAGTTGAATTATTTCCATACAATAAAATTTGGTCAAGTTTATATTGAGTTTTACCCTTATCTATTTATTTTAACCCGCATAAACCCTTTTTTGACAATTACCGTGATAACAAAGTTTTAACTCTTTAGGGGTCAATATAGTTACTATAAAAGGAAAACTGGTCCATAAATGGATAATGGTTTATATTTTAAACTATATCCCAATAAATAGGGAAAAAATTATATTTTTTGGAATTTTAAATCATTTAATAAAATATTATTTATTATAAAGTATCATTAATGTCATTTTTGGAACTAGTCATTTAATTTGACTTTGAAAATAACACGACAAAAAAGAAATTCGAATATAATATGTTAAAAAATCACTAACATGTTATATTTATCTACAAAATTCATGGAACATAATAATTAATTCAAATTATATTACTTTTAGTATTTTTAAATTCATTTATTTCATTTGTCTATATATTGAAAAAAGACCGTGTTGGTGTTGCATAAACATTTAAGGTAATTATTTGATCAGTAAAAATAGAAAATAAATTACCATGATAAAAAAAATCATTTAAATTTTAAATAAACCTTTTATAACCAAACATAGTCTATTTTTATCCCTATGTCAAAAATCTAGAGATAATAAAACAATGAGAATGACATTTTTGAATTTTCTTTACATAAAATAATATAAAGGTAAAAATTAATGAAATGTGGAACCAAGTTGCCGTGTTTTCAAAAAGTGGATGGGAATGACCAAACTACACTCATCCAATAGGATAAAGACAAGTTTTTTCGTCATTTTTTAGTCTTATCATATTATTTTTAACCTTAATTACGTGATTTACCCATACTATGGTAACAATTATTTTCTATGGTTACTATTCAAAATGAAAAAAAATAAAAGGGACCTATTCGTAGAATTTAGACCCCCTGATTAAAAATATGGAATCTATTTTTTTAAGATTAAATTTTTATAAGTGGCATAAATTAATTTAATATTAAAACAGAAAAGATAATGAAAAATAGTTTTTTAGAAAAATACATTAAGTATATAAATGTTTTTATATCAAATTCACGTATAAAATTCATTCCAAAGACTATATTTGGATTTTTTAATGAAAAGGAATTAATGAAATTTTAAAACTAATCCAAAATGGAATTTTAATTTATAAATACTTTAAAATAAAATACAGTTTTCAATTAAAATCAGTATTTTTCACTATTCATTGAAAAATCAAAGTTTTCCAAAAAATCTCAAATTTTTTATCATAATATAATTTAGATATTATGATTTAAAAAATTATATCCATTTTTATCAAATAAAATTTCTAAAATTTTTAGAAATTAATTATAATATTTTCTCCTAAAAAACAATAAAAATTATTTCTAAATAAAATGAATTCTTTAAAGAATAAAATGACTTTACTAAAAATTGAGTGGTTATTTACTAAATATTTATAAAAAAATTTATGGTGATTATGACCTTTATGTATATTTTATAAAGTAATTAATCCTATTTATACCCTCCAATTTAACAACTATGTTAAACCAATCATATTTAAATAGTAATATTTCATGGTTTGTTTATGCTTGGTATTTAACATCATATACACTATCAAATATAGTTTTATTTTTTAAAATATTGGACTTTTACATTCCCCCTTTAATAAATTTCCTCCTCTATAAGGGCCCAGTTCCACGTGGATTGACCCTTTTCATGTTTTCAAAGATTTAAGTGCTCGAAGGAGACTCGTAAGAAGTTTGGAGAAGTTCGGTTAAGTAGAAGTTGGGAAGAGGGGATTACACATCATGTAACAACATTACACGACATGACATCCTCTTTCACAGGCTGTTTCATGGTGTGAAATATGGGTTCATGGCATGAAATACTTCAGGGTTTGAAAAATAAAATAAAATACCGAGATGATGCATTTTTTGACAGAACTCAAGCCTGAGTAATTACACAAAGTGATAGGGGATTACATGTCATGTAATTTCCTGAAACTGTATGTTTTAAGTATTTTCCATCTGATTGTTTTTTTTCAAAACCTACAACTATAGTGTCTCTCCCTCGACCCTAGGTGATTTGACAACCCTATCTTTAGTGTTTTGGGGATTCCTTCATCAAGGAATGATCCCTAGCCCCCTTATTCGATCCATAGTGACCCGTCTTCGATATAAGGTATGATCTACCTATGTTCTTGAGTTTTCTTCAATATGTTTCCTCCTATTTCTCTTTTCCATGTGATGGTTCATGATCTCCATGTTTCTAATGGAGTTTTCTTGGTTGATTGGTGTGGTTGTGTTGTGACGTCCTCAAGTGGATACAGTTCTTGTGGGAGAGGTGATTGTGATCCATTTCTTTGATATGTTATTGTGTGAAGAACTTCAACAACATTTTGAGGTAGGTGATTTGATGATTCTATTTATTTACCTGCAATTTTAGTGTTAGCATGATTTATCCCCTTAGATCACCATGAAATTGACTTAATTAATACTTAAACTAGATTAAAGAATTGGTATTGATCATGTAGATATGTTGTTTCTTTATACCGTGATAACAAATTGCCTCGTGATTTTCTAGATTGTGTGATATCTATTCCTTACTTGGTTAGCATATATTTCTTGATGGAAATTGGTAAAGAATGTAAATATGGAATTAATTGTTTAATTAATTGGCTAAAATATAAAGAGACATGTTTAATGAATCCAGTTGTTGTTGTTGTAAGTTGATGATAATCAAATTGATGTAGATATTCATGTATAATGGAATTGTTTAATGAACTCGAATCATGTTGATTCTTATTGATAAATGATTAAAGGCATGATAAATTAATTGATTAATTAATTTATGATATCTTATGATAGATTATTTTTAGGTTTCCTGTAGTTGGAACTTGTGAAAAATGAATTGGTTAATTAAAGATTGAATAAGAACTGATTGTTTGATAAAGATAATACCTTTATAGGGTCTGAGTTTCCCGATTTCTTGTAAAGGCCAAGTTCCTTATGCTTTGGTAGCCATGAGAGCTTGTTGTGTGTGGATTCTAGATGCCTTGTTTTAGGACCGAGAGCCCATTGCTATGTTTTTTCCTTCTGCATGTGATGTGATCTAGATACGAGACTTGTGGTTGTGTGGGAAGGGAGGCCTGGATATGATGTGAGTCTGGGATAGCTGAGCCTGGAGGGCTGTTGTGGTGTGTGGGGGCAGGGAGGCCCAATGGTTGTGGAATTAGTTGACTCCTAGAGTGGTGAGATGCATTAGTTTATGCATGTGGTGTTGGGGAGGGCACCAGAGATGATGGAATGAGTTGAATATGGGATTATCCATTGTTATAAAAGTTAGATGCTTGTAGAATATGTTGTTTGTTTATCTACTTTACTTTCCCCACTTCTTGAGACAACTGGTCTTTCTTACCCTCCTTTCAAAATAGGAGAAGTCGCATGGGGTATTTCATGTGCTTTATGTGTTTAGATTTTCAAGGATATATGGGTCTACAATCTTTCTACAGGTGGAAAAAACTCTATGGGTAGTTTACCTACTCACTGTGTTGATCCCCTTGTATTTGGTAGCTTATAATTCTTTTCTAGAATGACTGAGAATATGGAAAAGTGATAATGTTATTAATAAATTATTGGAAATGTTTAACCCATGGGTTTAGAGCTTGCTGGGGTGAAATGTTGAGGTTATGATTCCAAGAAACCATAGACTCAGTTTGGTTATGCCTGGAGTGCATGGAACATGGTTTGAATTCTAATGGAATGTAATTTGGAATTAATAATGATTAATTAATGTTTAAATAATTAATTAACATAGGGCTCAAATAATTAAAAAGGATAAGGTAATTTAATATATCTCTTTAAATGGTCGTGTGCTTATAGGATGTCTAGTCTTAGTAGTGGAAACCGAGAGTCTGAGAGACGTTAGTTGCAGTTGAGTCAAAGACTAGGTGATTCCCATAATGTGGTTGTGAGTTATATTATATCCTATAATTTTTATATTTCTATATGATACTCCACTATGTTAGTTAGGGAAACTGACACCCTAGATATTCTGAGCCTTGGGGGGGGGTGTTTTTTCCAACATCCTGATAGGAGGATAGATGATTGACTACCCCCTTTGGCCCCACTCTCTTCTCTTGGTAGTTACTTGTGCTGGTATGCACAGTGGTTAGTTTTCACCATATATGTGTGTAGAGGGATATAATGGTTTCTGGTTATTTCACACACACATATTCTAGATATAGTTTAATATGGACTACTATAGGTGTAATGTTTATAGGCTGTGATGACTTAAGGATACTTACTCGGTGTATGAGTTGTAATGGATTGAGGAATAATACCCGACATATGATACATGTTATGCGAGATTTGGTGGCTCTTGAAAACTACTTGGTTAATTTTAGTTGTGTGGATGGTGTGGTGCTTCACCTAGGTGTCTACAAGAAAGCCTTTGTGTTACATGTGGTGCATGTTGTGGTTCTCGCCCAGGTGTCTTTAAGCTAGCCTTTTTGGAGAGAGATGTTTAGGATGTGTGACATTGGAGCAAAGTGGAAAACTAGTAGGGAAGTGTTAGTGGATTACCCTTGATATTATTTATTATATTATACACTCTTGTATGAGATACTTGGTGAGAGTATCCATGATGAGGCTGGAAATATATTATACCTGTTTAGGTGACAAGTTAGTTTCATTGTTGTTCACTGTGATTTAGTATGATTTATTTACTTTTGTACTAGAGGCTTAGGGGAGGATCCTACTGAGTATACTGTTATACTCACCATATGTTATATAAACTATTTTTCAGGTCACTGGGATTAGGTTGGATATCGGGATGGTTACTACTAACTTGGGGTTATAGGAGATGTCTGGGCTTCGTAGTCGCTATCATTTTACTTCCTTTTGGAATTTGAAAATTTTCCCTTTTAGTAGTAGTAGTTCTTGCATGATATTACATATGTGCACTTGGGTTTATTTTACTTTTTGGTTTGAGCAAGATTTAGTTGGTATCTATCTTATCTATCACTTTAACATGTGTTCTCTTAGAGGGTATTGCCTCCCATATGTGTGTTTACTATACCCTCAATACTAGTCACTAACTCGAGGCCTACTGGAGGTGGGACTTGGGGGTCATTATCTCTCTTCTCAAATTTCCAGCCCAGGAGGGGTACAATTTGTGGGGATGGGGTCATGAGAGAGTGGTATCATAGGTCTGGTTAAGGTATAGGATGAAGTTTGGAGATAGGTACAGGTGAGGTTTCATGGGTTGGTAGGGCCACGATGTCAGTTAAGTTCAGCAAGCGCTATAAGCACTAGATTTCATGACCCGCCTTCACCAAAAGGAGGGAAGGGTCACCAAATTGCCAGGCCCTTCCTTCTTTAAGTTGAAGGAGAGATAATGACCCCCGAAACCCGCCTTCAATAGGCCCCGGAGTGGCGACTAGCACCAAGGGTATATAAATTTCTCACAAATGGAAGGCATTACCCCTTTTTGTTTTATAGGATCGGGAGATAAGATAATGGAACTCAACAACACCAAGATAAAAGAAAAGTAAAGACAAAAGTAGACCATTCCCACATGCATGTTCCAAAAGTAAAAGCCACAAAGTACAAAAGGTGACTACAAAGGTAAGTACCAAAGAAAGAAAAACAGCAACTGCAACTGCCTCAAAGGTCCGAGCTAGTATGGTCCCGCGCAATCCCCGAATTCCTCCTAGAAACCTGAAAGCAGTTTTATACATGTAGGGTGAGCATACAAGTACACTCAGTAGGGAAAACCAAAGACTCTCGTGCACAAGTGTGGGAACGTAATAAAGTCCCATGAGAAAGGAGTAAACCAAACACCTATCAAGGTAACCTATCCACCCAAGCCTCACCAAGGCACACTCCCCAAATAACGCAAGTCAAGTCATACATATAATAAGATCACATCTATGTTTGAGTACCCCGCGCCACTTTACCACTGGTTATTGAGACATCCTATGCATTGGACCAATCCCACCATTCTCATCGCAGTCCCACTGCCACACCCGCCCGCACACACCTGGGCTACAACCACACACAGTCCCACTGCCGAATCCCGCCCGAAAACACCTAGGCCACAACTGTCACATGTAACCACGCCTGCAAACAACTAGGCCAGAACAACCACCACCACACTCGAAGACACCTGAGATAGAAAATCCACTGCCACGCCCGAAGACACCTGGGCCTCATCCCAAAGACACTTGGTAAACCACCTTCCGCACACACCTGGCCAACCACCACACTACCCTGCCCGAAGGTTCTTGGGCTAATAATAGACCTCAGGCCATCACAGCCTGCCCGAAGATACTTGGGCTATCCGAGAAAGGGAGCATAAAGGAGCTAACAACTAGCCACTAATAATAGTGTTGGGAAAAACACCCTCCCCCATGAAATGGGGGTGTTTGGAACTAAGTGCTCAACTTGGGTGGGGTGAGAATAAGAAACAAAAATCTACAGGTATATATATAGGTAACAAGAACTCACCCCAAACTGGGTTTTTCTTCAAACAACCTACAAATCACAACGACACTCAAGTCTGAGTCACAACTCTCGCCAACAAAACCCATTTGTCCCATTATTACTTTCATGTTCAGTAATAATGTTCAAATAAGTCTATGAACTACTGGGCAACTAACACCATAAGCATAACCAAGGAAAAGAATCCATCCAATCGTCAATTTAAACATTCACACCCGGTTCTCTTGTAAAGTCACAACAACAAGGAAAAGTGAGAATTCTCGAAGTCCTGGAACCAGACAACCCTGAGACACTGCCCCATGTCCCCTCCCCCAAAAAGGTTTTTCATCAACAGAGGATCCCACCCCAATTCATGATATAAACAAGTAGCCACCGGGTTTTAAAACTCACAACCACCGAATCCATATCAACAGGGGATCCCATCCCCAAATTCACAACCACCGGAAGTATAAAAACAGAGGATCCCATCCCATCCCACATTTCCACTAATCGGACCATAAAAGAAAAACAACCAAACCACTTTCACCAACACTAAGAAGGGCCATACTGGTATTTTCAGATTTAAACGATTTAACACACTCCATGATTTCAATTTAGTGTTTTGACCGGGGTTAGCACAGAAGGGATTGATCCTGGTGCTTTCAATTTATTCAGCTGGGTATACGTGATTAACCAATTTACTTTTCACAGCAGGAGTTTACAATTAGGAACAAGCCATTTAAAACACCACGAGGGGTTCATTAGTGCACAAACAACGACCACCAACAGCCTCGATTTTTAGAAGGCATAAGCCAGCACAACTCAAGAAGATGATCATAATATAAACAACATAAACGATCACAGCCCCCCTTCATTCCTTACAGGGTTCATTCATTATATTTAATTAGGTCTGGTTTATCCATTTCTATAGAAACAAAATCATGCCCACCTCGCATGATACACAAAAGGGAGAGGCGAAGGAGAATTTCCCTACCTGTTGATAGATGATCGACGTTTAGGCCGGGTGTGGAACTTCATGGATAACGATGCGGCTCGCCCGATGCACCAGAAGCTGTTCGTGAAAATCCGCGATTGAGGAAAGAAGAAACCACGGCTAACCCTTAGTTTATAAGAACCACAGACGGTTGAGGTGATAACGCGAAACCGCGTAAGGCGCGGGCTCGTGGGTTGGCCACGCGGCCCCACTCATCATTAAAGGGGGTCAGGTGGTTTAAAATGACTCATTAATTCATTAAGTATTTAATTAAAACTCTTATGGGTGTTACGGGTCTTTAAAACACGATCAAATAGGTCAAAAAAAGGGGTATAAAACCCTAATTGCGCAAGCAGGAATGCCACTGGAAAGAACCCGTGGGGTAGGCCAGAGCCACCGGTGGCTGAGGGCTACCGGTGGGTGATGGCTACCGGTAGGCTAAGGCTACCGATAAGCCAAGGCTACCGGTAGGCCAAGGAGACCGGTACGCCAAGGCTACCGGTATGCCAAGGCTACCAGTACGCCAAGGCTACCGGTACGCCAAGGCTACCGGTACTCCAAGGCTACTGGTAGGCCAAGGCTACCGGTACGCCAAGGCTACCGGTACGCCAAGGCTACCGGTACGCCAAGGCTACCGGTACGCCAAGGCTACCGGTACGCCAAGGCTACCGGTATGCTAAGGCTACCCGTACGACAAGGCTACCGGTACGCCAAGGCTACAAGTAGGCCAAGGCTACCGATAGGCCTACACCGCCGTGATTCCCAGACCAGAAAACCCAACGCGACATTTTCACAAAGTAAAGGATCCCCACAAAACTCGAGCCGTTACATCAGATACCTCTTAAATGATTCTCATCCCTAAGAATCAAAACAAACCAGAAGGGAAGGGAAGGTTCGAACAACCACCTCGAAAGATACCTCTTAGAAGTGAACCCATGCTAACTAAAAACACCTCCCTGAAAAGAACCAAGCAACATACCATTCCAAACTACCCAGGCATGTGGGTTGGGGAGTCTCCTCCCCCATGTCAAGATATTATCCGCTTTGGGCGGCACTGACTCGCCCGCATGGGTTTAATCACATCCACATTAATGCGTCTTGATTAGGGGGCGGGTTCTCTCCTCCCCATAGCCAGGGCTTTTCACACACATTCAGAGGAAAGAAGACCAGCACGTTTCATAGCCAAAAAGACAAAACCTTCTACCACAACAACAGGTACAACAAGGAACAAAACTCAAAACAACTCGGGGTACTGGGTACGCATCTGTGCTTCCCTCTCCCACGTACTCTCCTCAAGCCCACCATGTCTCCACAACACACGAACCAAGGGAATGGTTCGCCCACGAAGCACCTTCTCCCTGTGATCCTCCATCATCACTGGTCTCTCCACAAAGGTCACGTCATCCTCGATGTCCAGCTCACCCCAATCAAGGACGTGTGAATCATCGTGCAGATACCGACGGAGTTGGGACACATAAAAGACATCATGTATCCTCAGTAGCGGTGGTGGTAACGCTAGCTGATAAGCAACTTCACTGACCCGCCGCAACACTTAGAAGGGTCCGATGAACCTGGGAGAAAGCTTACTCCCCTTGCCGAACCTCCACTGCCTATGCCGAGGGGAGACCTTCAAGAACACGTGGTCTCCAACCTCAAAATCCAAGGGCCTCCTCCTGGTATCATCATACGACTTCTGTCGGTCCTAGTCCACCTTCATCCTTTCCCGTATGAGCTGAACCTTCTCTGTCGTGCTCTGCACCACCTCCGGGCCAAGGATGCCTACCTATCCTACTTCGGCCCAACACATAGGTGAATGGAAGGGCCTCCCATATAAGGCTTCAAACGGGGCCATACCAAGGGTAGAGTGATATATATTATTGTAGGTGAACTCTACCAGGTGAAAGTGTCGCACCCATGATCCTCCTGAGTCCAGAACACATGCCCGCAGCATATCCTCCAAGGTCTGGATGGTGCGCTCTGTTTGTCCATTTGTCTGGGGATGGAAAGCAGTGCTAAGACGTAACTGTGTGCCAAAAGAATGCTTCAATCCTTTCCAGACTCTCGAGGTAAACCGTACATCCCTATCTGAGACTATAGACCTCAGAACTCCATGCAACCGCACCACCTCATCCACATACCTTCGTGCCAAAGTATCCACTGCACTCGACTCCCTGATCACCAAAAAGTGAGCCGATTTTGTCAACCTGTCCACCACCACCCAGATGGCGTCGTATCCCCCTTGGACCTTGGGTAGTCCCGTGACAAAATCCATCGAGATGTCGTCCCACTTCCACTTGGGGAAATCTAGAGACTGCAGTAGGCTGCCTGGAACTCGGTGTTCAGCCTTCACTTGATGACACACTAAGCACTTGGCCACAAACTCTGCCACTGCTCACTTCACCCTGGGCCACCAAAATTGTCCCTTCAGTCCCTGGTACATCTTGGAAACTCCTGGGTGTACCGCCAGGGGTGAGTTGTGGAACTCACTGAGAACCTTGCTGCGCATCACTCCTGGAACAAACAACATTTTCTGGAAAAGCATCCGGTTCTGACCATCCTCTGTCCATCCTTCCGGAGCATTGCCCTGGTCAACTTGGTCACGCATCTCTTCGCACTCTAGGTCTCCCCACTGAGACTCATCCACTTGCTGTAACAGAAAAGACTGCACTGTCATATGATATAGGTAACCTCTACCACCATCTATCCTCGCATCCAGGTGTAAGGCAGCCAACTCCCCCATCGCTTTCCAGGCATCTTCTGACTCTCAGACCGCATCCTTCTACATCCTCCTGCTCAAGGCATCAGCCACTAAATTGCCCTTTCCCTCAGTATAAGAGATCTCGAAGTCATAATCCTAGAGGAACTCCACCCATCTCCGCTATCGCAAGTTTAAGCCCCTCTGGGAGAAGATATACCTCAAGCTTTTGTGATCCATGAATACCACAAAGCGTTCTCCGATGAGGTAGTGCCGCCATAAATTTAGCACAAAAACAACCGCTGCAAGCTCCAGGTTGTGGGTGGCGTAATTACGCTCATGGGGTCGTAGCTGCCTGGACCCATAAGAGATCACCCCTTGTCACTGCATCAACACACATCCCAGGCCCTATCCTGAAGCATCACAAAAAAACTCATAGGCCGCCCCTTCTTTTGGTAATCTTAGCACTGGGGCACTAACCAACTTCTCTTTCAGATAGCTGAAGGCTGACTCGCACGGCTCACTCCACCCGAAAACCTGGTCCTTCTTGGTAAGGGCTGTCAAGGGGCTGCTAATCGGGAGAATTTGGGTATGAACCTCCGATAGTAACCTGCTAGTCTAAGGAAACTATGGACCTCTGCCACATTCTTGGGTGCTTCCCAAGAAACAACCACCTCAACTTTTTATGGGTCCACCGCTACCCCCTGCTCAGACACCACGTGCCCGAGGAAGTGTACTTCTCGTGTCCAGAACTTGCATTTCGACAACTTCACATAGAGATGATGATGTCGGAGGACCTCCAAAACTGTCCTCAGGTGCTCTGCATGGTCCTCTTCTGACCTCAAATAGATCAGGATATCGTCGATGAACACAACCACGAACCGATCCAAGTACTCCCGGAAGATGGAGTTCATAAGCCCCATGAACACAGCCGGGGCGTTCGTAACACCGAAGGACATGACTACGAACTCGAAATGTCCATATCTGCACCTGAAGGCTGTCTTAGAGATGCCACTCTCTTTCACTCTCAGCTGGTGGTACCCAGACCGCAGGTCGATCTTCGAGAACCATCCCTCCCCTTTCAGCTGGTCGAAAAGATCGTCTATCCTTGGAAGAGGGTAGCGATTCTTGATCGTCACCTGATTCAGCCTCCTATAGTCTATTCACAATCTGAGACCACCATCTTCCTTCTTTGAGAACAAGACTAGAGAACCCCACGGTGACGCACTCGGCCGAACATAACCCCTCTTCATCAGATCGTCAATCTGAATCCGCAACTCCCGTAACTCTGAAGGTGCCATCCGGTAAGGAGCCATCGAGATCGAACGAGCGTCGAGCTGCAGGTCTATCCCAAAATCGATATCACATCGAGGGGGTAGAGTCATCACCTCCTCAGGAAAGATTTCCATAAACTCATAGACAACCTCTGGAACCCCCACCATCTCAGCATCCACTGACTCTACTGACAGCTCGGCTAACAAGGAGAGGAGGGGTTACTCTCGCCTGCTGCCCTTCTGACCGCTCCGCTCGCCGGTGAAGGTAACACGCTGGCCACCCAAGTTCGAGAACACGACCCTTCTTCGGAAATAGTCAATGACGATGCACACATAGAATAGCCATTCGATGCCTAGGATGACATCGTATGGCTGTATCTGTAGTAGAAGAAGATCCCTAACCGACTGATGTGGCCCCATCATCAGTCTACATCCTCGACAAACAAACGACAAGTCGGTCTGACCTCCGACTGGTGTGCTCAAAACCAGGGGCACTAGAAGTCTCTCGTAATCTAGACCTAAGGCACGGGCTAGAATGGGTGCAACAAAGGAGTGCGAAGCTCCGGTATCGAACAAAGCATAATCAAGAGTGCTAAACAAACTGATCGTACCTCGAACAACATCCGACCCTACTGGAACTGCTGCCTATGCGGCATGCAACTGTCCACGCCCAGCTCCTCTACCCCTCGGCTATCGGCCACCTCCCCGACCGCGCCCCAGTCAAGGTCCCTGAGGTGTTCCCTGAGGTCGGCGTCCTCCTCCTACGTCTTCCCTCGGAGGAGAGGGAGCTCGCTGTCCCTGCTACTGCTGTTGGAAAGGTTTGGCTGGAAGCTGCTACTGGGGTGGGTGGTGGGGCTGTCCACCACCGCCGTACTGTACCCGGTCCGGGCACTGACTCCGGAGATGTCCAGGGATCCCACAGATGAAGCACCGTGGTCTTGGGCCCGAGGAAAAAGGGCGAGGACCAGGGGATCGAAACTAAAACTGCTGCGGCCTGCTCCCTGCGGGTCGGAACCTGGAGGGTCCTGATGCAGGAGGTCTGGTGCTGACGACCTTCCCCTTTGATGGTCCCAGATGGATCCCCTCTCGTGACACACCTCCTAGAGCGTGCATCCTATCCACCAATTCGGCCTTCTTCTGGACCTCTAAGTACATCGGAAGGGTAAAGGGGTTAACGAAATACTGGAGGGAGGGGCGGAGCGCCTCCTCCAAATGCCTTGCCCGAGACTCCTCGTCGGGAAAGAGGTCTGGAGCAAAACGTAGGAGGTCCTTGAACTTGATCCCTAGCTCCCTCATGGACATACTCCCATGTTGGAGGGAGAGTAGCTCCTGTTGCTTTTCCACCTTCATCGTCGAAGAGAAGAATTCTGCCCGGAACTCCCTCTCGAAATCCGCCCAAGCCACCTTAGCCTCTCTCCTCTACCCTAGGTAAAGCATCCACCACTGACGCGCCGCTCCCCGCATCTGGCTGACGGCCAGAGGAACCCAGTACTTGGTCGGGGCCCAAATCAGGCCGAAAGCTATAACTAGATCCTCTATCCAGCCTTCCGTATTCATGTCAGAGGTGCTGCCCTCATACTTCTCAAGGGTCTGTCGCTGGAAGGCCCGAATAGTCCTCTGCCACTGGTCATCCTCCTCTTCTCGGTCAGCTCTCTGCCGATCGACCAAGGTAGTTTGCGGGGCCTCGATCGTCTGTACCACACGCGGTCGCTATCTAGGTTCCATAGCTCCAAGGTAAACAAGGAATGTGATGAAGCGTTGTCGTGTGCGCTCTTAAAAATATTTATACTAAGTGCAACACAGTAGCTGACCTAGGTTGATCTCTTGAGGAGCCTTTTGCAGTCAGTCGCTCACTATTTCTAATTCACTATGTATATATATATATATAAGAAATAAAATAATGAAAATCATATTTTAGAAATGGGAATGAAATACTAAAAGTAAATATGCAGATGAAATGCAACAGAATGAATGCAAACAAAATGATGTTAAGACAGAAAGGAGACATTCCCGAGAGCATCACCCAGAGTGAACCTTCATCGTCTCATTATTATTTTCAAATTTACATAATGAAAATGATCCATAGTATGCATGAAAATACTTCTATACATATGGTTGTGAACATATGGTACTCTCAACGATCGTCGAGAGACCACACATCCACCTCCTCGATCGAGGGAAAATATTGCAGAAGTGAAAGCTAAACCTCGGGTGGAAAGTGGAGACACAAAGGCGCCTTGCCCACTAAGATCCCCCTCGGTATAACTCTAAGTAAATAAGAAACATTAAGAATGAATGTTCAAAGACTTGGGTACATCACTGAATTACTCCCCCGGGAACTTTCTCAGGTTAGCTACTCATGATCACGAGCATAAGAGTTCACAGTGATGAAGAAAATGGGGAGAGATAACAAAAGAGAGAAATAAAAGTGAAGAAAGGAGAACACTTGAATAAAAAAATGAAATGCTATTACATAATGAAAGTAAAATAAAATACAAAGCTAAACTACATATAATGTCCAAAAAAGGCTATTCCTAAGTTTCAAACACTTTGGAATGAAAAAGACACACTCTTTTATAGGGAGAGTGTGTGAAAATTTGGCTCTAAAAATCTTCCTCCGGAAGTATGCGCATGTATGACCTTCTTAATTAATGAATTTGGGACCTAGTCCTTCTTTAAAGTTGTTCCAATACTTCTCCTCTATCGACCCATGACATATGGACATGGAATGAAGGAGTTATGGCCACCTTACTTAGAGTATTTAATTCTGCCAGGCAGACTATTCTTATTCCAATACACCGAGTTACAACGCATTAATGGCCTTGAAAAAGAAAGAATCATGCGCTTCCATCTTAATAAAAGTTCTTTATCCAGATTTTTTTCAGCTCCATGTCAAATTTCAGCTCCAATGGTTTGGCCATTTATGAGATATGGACCCAGAAATAAAATTATGCAGTTCTGTACACAGTTTTCGAGGCCTGGATTGGGATCTGAATTTGAGCTTCCAAATGACTGATTGAGCTTTGAGTCCAGAAGGATAAAATAAATACCATTGAACATAGAAACCTGTAAAATAACAAATTTTCAATTTGGATCAGTTTATAAAAAGTTATGGCCGAAACATTAAAATAAATGAAAACTGTTTAAATCCAAAATAAGCCATTTTTTCAATTAAGCTCAAAAATACTCCTAAAACAATAAAATGTGACAATTGACCTTTAAATAACACATTGGTGGGATTAAAAACATTAAAATTCAGAATAAAATAATTGAAAATATTTGTTCTATCAATTCCCCGACACTTAAACATTGCACTCCTGGGCAATCATCTTATACCAAGGTCAAAAACAAACTTCTCAAAGCATAAATGACAACATAGCTCAATTATCATATCAAAGAAAATATCATGCCTCCTACATGGATAAAAATTTCAAAACTCCTAAAAAATCATATGAATCCATTCAATCTCATGTTAATCCTCACATGCATGTTGAACCTACCTCCCCAGAAAATTATTTCTCTCTTCACTCAAGGATATTTAATGTGGAGTTTTTCTCCTTCCCAAGAACATGTGTGATTTCCATAGACTTTCTATCCTCCTAGTATCGCCACTTCACAGAGTCACAAATTTATCAATCATGAGGTCTTTTTCAGGGTTTTTTCTGAGGCTGAGGGTTGGTAGGTTTAAAATGTAAAAACATCTGAGGCAAAATGAGGAGGGTTATGCTCTAAAGTGAAGTAAATGCATGAAAACAGTTTTGCTCAAGAATGGTGTGCTCCTCAATCAACTCAAAAACTAATCACCTCCAAACACCTCTTAATTTGGGAAGTTTACACTTAGAATTTCATCATCAATGATTTTCATCCCTCTTTTCCCCATTTGTAGCATTGTTTCAGCTTGAATTCAGATCTGGATTTATCTTCAGAATCATGTTTTGGAGGAAAAGAGAGGCAGCTTTTTATCTTCAAAAATTGGTGAAAACCCAGCCCATATGTGATGATATTTTGGGCCACCCATCCATATTCCCATCATGACATTTCTTCCACCCAAGCAGCAATAAATATGGAAACACTTTCAATTCAGCTCAAAAAGATTCTTCAGGAAAGCAAAACAAAGCCCATCTTCTCCCTCCCCCACACTTGAGTTCAACAATAATCATGCATTTAACTTCTAGAGAAGGTTGGAAAGGGATAAATTCCTTGTAATTTGGCTTCCTAACAAGGTATTTAATGGCTACTAGGGGCTTAAATAAGGTTAGATGTAAAGGTAGGACAAAATAAGAGTTTAATGCAAAAGGGGATTTCAAAGTGATGCCTCAATCATACGTGACAAATTCCATGAACTCTAACAGCTTTGAAAAAGAGAAAAATAGAAAGTTCTGGATCACACAACATGTCTCAAGACTCTCAAGAAAAATAGAAATTTAAAGAAGATATAAAATAGGTTTAGAAACCTCTCGGGTTGGGCAAGATTTTCAATTTGGACAGCACTAGCGCACATGAGTTTCACAATCAATCAAACGTCATCAAATGAAAAGATCAAAAATTAAAAACAAAATACATTCAGCAATCATTTAAATCCTCAAATAATCAAATCAAGAAATGTGACAAAAATACCAAGATGATTTGAATTTTCCCAAAGTATTTGATTCAGCTCAAGATTCCTAAAAAACACACAAAACAAAATGAAAAAGGAAAACAAGAAAATTTCAACAAAAAAAAAACAACATGAAAAATAAAATGAAAGCACAAAAAAAAAAGAAATAAAAAAACTTAAGAAAAATAAATAAAAAGAAAGAGAAAATGGATAATGCTTGGTTTGACCCCCAAGAGGATGCTAGGTTTTTACTGCCCCTAGTCAGGTAGTTGTAGCAGATTATCCCCCATCAGATGGTGGATATGGATTTTTTGAGATAAACCACCACATGTGACTTTTCCCAGTGTCCATCATTAAAAACTGAGATTGGAGAACCCCAATGAAAATAAGAAAGTTTCCAACCCCCAAGAAATAATAAAGATATAATTTTAGATCCAGAGTGGGAGGGGATAGAATATAGGGGTGTTCCCTGTGAACATCTCTGGTGTCCTCCTCCAAATGGTATGAAATTTGTTGTAGAGGAGGCAGTTGCACCACCACTAGCTTCTCTAGCTCTTCTTCCTTGATCACCACCACTTGAGTTGTATCTTTCACATCATCCAAGGTCTGCTCCATTTGTACTGTATCAGAAATTTCATGAAAAGGGAAGTTAGAAAACAATTCAGTTTGAATAAGATTAAAACAAGATGAATCAATTAAGAAATCTTCCCTTTCAAGTAAGTCAGCTAGGAAATATATCTCTTCAAGAAAGACCATTGTAAACTCCATCTCAGCAGGTGAATCATCATCTTCATCTTCCAAATAAAGAGTGAGGTCAAAAGGTTTTGATTGTTCATTAGAAAGGATGGGAATATCAAGTTTTAGGTTATCTTCAACAAAGTGATTCCAAGATTCTTCCAAAAAATGTTGATCTCCCATAAGTGCATCAGCTGGAATGTGTACATCAGGGACCTCCTCGAGCAATGGATGAGTTCGGTATGATATGATTAATTCCTTTAGAAGCTCCTTCTCACCCTCCTCAGGTTATTTGGAATAAAAAATGTTTGGTGAAATCACTTCCACCACTTGTTCAGGTTCAGGTTCAGGTTTAGGTTTAGGTTCGAGTTTCTCTTGAAAAGCATGTACATATTCAGCTATCAACTCTATTTGGCTCTCCATTTTTTCCACTATATTACTAATACTTTAATATTTAGCATCAAGATCATCTAAAACTTCTTCTGGCACCTAAGATTCATTAGTCCATGCATAAAAATTTGAATTGAAAGACATCATGAACAAAGATTTTTTAGTTTTTGAAATTTATGATTTTTTTTGTGTTTTTTTAATGAATGTTATAAAAATAATTTACAATAAGTGAATAAAAATAATGAGTGAAGACAACTTGGATCCCTGGAAACGATGCCAATTTGATGAAGCATTGTTGTGTGCGCTCTCAAAAATATTTATACTAAGTGCAGCACAGTAGTTGACCTAGGTCGATCTCTTGAGGAGCCTTTTGCAATCAGTCATTCACTATTTATAATTCACTATGTATATATATATATATATAAGAAATAAAATAATGAAAATCATATTTTAGAAATGGGAATGAAATACTAAAAGTAAATATGCAGATGCAATGCAAGAGAATGAATGCAGACAAAATGATGTTAAGACAGAAAGGAGACATTCCCAAGAGCATCACCCAGAGTGAACCTTCATCATCTCATTATTAGTTTCAAATTTACTTAATTAACATGCTCCATCGTATGCATGAACATCCTCCTATGCATATGGTTGTGAACATATGGTACTCTCAACGATCGCTGAGAGACCACACATCCACCTCCTCGATCGAGGGAAAATATTGCAGAAGTGAAAGCTAAACCTTGGGTGGCATGTGGAGACACAAAGGTGCCTTGCCCACTAAGATCCCCCTCGGTATAACTCTAAGTAAATAAGAAACATTAAGAATGAATGTTCAAAGTCTTGGGTACATCACTGAATTACTCCCCCGGGAACTTCCTCAGGTTATCTACTCATGATCACGAGCATAAGAGTTCACAGTGATGAAGAAAATGGGGAGAGATAACAAAAGAGAGAAAGAAAAGTGAAGAAAGGAGAACACTTGAATAAAAATATGAAATTCTATTACATAATGAAAGTAAAAGAAAATAAAAAGATAAACTACATATAATGGCCAACAAAGGCTATTCCTAAGTTTCCAACCCTTTGGAATGAAAAAGACACACTCTTTTATAGGGAGAGTGTGTGAAAATTTGGCTCCAAATGTAAAGACCGGTAAAATTCAAGGGAAATTTTTTCTTAATTTTCTTTGAGATTTTACAAGAATGCAGTTTCTGACGGCACTTGATTCCGAGGCCCGATGTGCCTGGAATTTTTATCCGAAGTTTAGCTCGGGTACGTTCAGTGAACGAACGAGCGGGAATTCCTATCTTTTGAACTGGTGCTCGGAATCGAATTCCAAGGGCACCGATGGAACCGCAGCGCCGGTAATTGCTTAGGAACGCCTTTTCTGGAGTTGCGTTTGCTCGATATGAGTTGTTTAAATTTGTGGATTAAGTGTGAGTGAAATAAAATTTCGTTAAGAATTTTATTTCTCTTTTCCATGTGTTAGAACCTAGGTGTAGGTGTTAGGGTGGGACCCACTGATTGTTAGTTTCTCTTGAATGGATTAAAGGTGAGGTGGGGCCCACACGAGCCCCCACCTTTTCAATTCCCTTAACTCCCTAACTCCTCTTAACCCCCCACTTAAGTTGTGTAACACTTTTACCTTTTAAACTTCCCTTTATTTGGGTGACTTTTCCTCTCCTCTCATTAAGTATGCCAACACACCAATTCAATTAATTAAATTAAGTTTTGATTTTTGAATTGTGGCATGATTTAATAAAATAAGGATGAGCCTTATTTTATTTTGGTTGGTTGTTGTGTGTGGACAATTGAGGAGAGAGCTCTTGGGTGTTTTCATCTTCATCATGAAGAACACCAAGACTTCGACGAAGAACGCTGTCACCGTAAGAAGAGATCGACGTGCTGTCTCTTCTCCTCTCCGCAGCCGGTGTGTGACCCCTTTTTTCCGAAGATCGACGACGCACCCTCTTCCTATCTTCTTCCCATGTCAAAGAAAAGGAGATGCCACTTCCTCCTCGGACGTTCTCCATCAACATACGGAGCTTCACCTCGTGATGTCGTTTTCCGCGACGAACCCCCGTTCTAGCTATGCTCAAGGTAGGGGTTATTTAATTATTTTGTTCATGTTTACCACATTGTCATTCTTCGTAAAAATACAACCAAATGCTATCGATTAACGAGAGGGGTCCGGACCGCACAAACATGACCGACCCTCCTCCCTTATCCGTGTATTTGTTTATTTGTGGTTTGAAACGAGAATGGTGTGGTGTCATCGCACCGCGTGTGATCGTGCGACAAGGAATGCGCGACGCCGTCACGCCGTGCCGTGGAAATGAACAAGGACACGACGCCGTCGCGCCGCGTCGGAGAAACCCGAAGACACCGCGGCCGGAGCGGGGCCGCGGTGGAAGATCACAACGACGTCGCGCCGCACCGGACGACCAAGGTCGCGGCTAGTTCCGGACCGTGGTGAAGTAGGGTGACCGGCGGCCGGAGACGGGCCGCCGGCGTCGGAGCAGGGAGGGGACCGGCCGTCACCGGTCCCGTGGAGCAGGAACCGGCCGGCCAGGGCGGGCCGGCCGGACAGGGGAAGAGCCAGGGGTCAAAACCCTCGGCTGGCCAGCTGAGCGGCCCCTTAATTGGGGCCGCGGTTTCCGAACGGCGGGGGGCAGTGCGCCCCCCCGCATAACCGAACGGCTCGGCCGTTCGGCTGAGCCAGCTGGCGCCGCGCGCCAGCGCGCCGGGCCGCCAGGCCAGGCCGTGCCTAGGCCGGGCCGGGACGCGCCCAGCGGGGCCGACCTGGACCCGGGTCGGGTCGACCCGGTTCGTGCCGACCCAGGGGGTCTCGGGCCGGGCCCGAAACCCCCGTTTTCAGACCCTTTTGGTTATTTTGTCCTTATCTCGGGCTACGAACCTCTGATTGATGCGCCGTCAGCGGAGATTCAATCCTTGGATTGAGATGGTTGTTTCGGTATATCGCACTCAAGGTTTTGGAATACTTTGGGTTCGGCCGGGTTGGTTCGTACACGAAACCAACCGGGCCCTCGGAGCGGAAACGCTTATAACTTGAGCTCCGGACGTCCGATTGACGTACCGTCGACATTGTTGGATTCCTCTAAGTGAGACGGATCTTTTGGCATACTCGGCCCAAGGTTTGGACGCAGGTGGAGTACGGTCGGGTTGGTTTTGCCTTAAAAACCAACCGGGCCACTGGGACGAAAAAGCTAATAACTCTCAGACTGGGCGTCCGATTGACGCGCCGTCTGCGACGTTGAGTTCCTGTTGACGATACGGAAATTTTGGATACATCAACTCTGGACTATGTGTCAGTTGATGTATCAACCTCTCAGCTCGTAGAGTAGACCCTCCTGAACGAGCTTGCTGTGTGCGGGAACCCTAGTGCTGGCTCCGTTTGCTGCTGTGACGACGACGACTGTACAAAGATCTTCAGTGGATTCGACGGTGAAGACTACAACACACAGCGATCCTATGTGGATCAGTGCTACCGATCCTATCGGGTCCGATCCTGTTTGGGTCAGCGCTCAGCGGTTCTGTGTGAGCCAGCGCCTACAGATCCTGTGTGGGTCCGATCCTGTGTGGGTCATTGCGGGGGTTAGTTACCTATCGATCCTGTGTGGGTCAGACCCTTCCTGGGTCATTGCGGGGGTTAGTTACCTATCGATCCTATGTGGGTTAGACCCTTCCTGGGTCATTGCGGGGGTTAGTACCTATCGATCCTTTGTGGGTCCGACGACTTAGATGAATCAGTGGATATATCTGATCATCTCAATCATCATACGAAGAAGTATACCTGTGTGAGCTAAATCCTATTTTACTTTCCTATATGGATTATGTTGTGCTATGATGTGTGGATTTACGTTTTGCTATCCTGTGTGGACTGGGTTGTACTTTGGTTCAGATGTTGGAGCCAAATGAGAATTGATGACTTAGGTATATGTATGGGCATATACCTAAGCAGTGTCGGATGTTACTTCGTGATTGTATCTTTCCTTTGTGGATTATCCTTTATGGATTCTGGGAGACCTTCGGGGGTCTCGGGGTCCCTACTGAGTAGCTTATACTCACCCCTGCACGGGCTATGCCCGCACTACGTTGTGTTGGTTGCAGACGACGGACAACACTGATCGTGGTTGAGTCTTGCGGAGCAGTACGGTACCTGGAGGTGGACCACTGAGCGGGACGTACTCGGAGCGGTTGGCTGGACCCGAGGAGCAGTGGAGGTTAACTATACCCACCCTTCAGGTGGGACTTCCAGTGGACAGCTCGTCGCTGCAACTCTACTTTTCAGTTGATGTTTTCCCTTTCCAGTTGTACTTTACTTTCAGTTTGGGTTTGTATAATGGCCCACTTAGTTTTCCGCACTTACTGTTATACCATCTTTTACTTAGTGTTTACTTCTATTGCTTGCTTGATTTGTGGTGTTTGTTTACTTTACAAAGGTAATGACTTCCCTTTTTATCAGGAATTTACGCCTTGGTGCTAGTCGCCAGCCCCTGGCCTATGGAAGGCGGGCTTGGGGTAGTCACGGCACGGGCCCCTAGGACGGGTTGTGACACCAAAAATCTTCCTCTGGAAGTATGTGCATGTATGACCTTCTTAATTACCTAATTTGGGACCTGGTCCTTCTTGAAAGTTATTCCAATACTTCTCCTATGTCTACCCACAACATATCAGCTTTATTGGACATGGAATGAAGGAGTTATGGCCGCCTTACTCAGAGTATTTAATTCTGCCAGGCAGACTGTTCGTATTCCAATACACCGAGTTCCAACGAATTAATGGCCTTGAAAAATAAATAATCATGAGCTTCCATATTAATAAAAGTTTTTCATCTAGATGTATTTCAGCTCCATGTCAAATTTCAGATCCAATGGTTCGGCCATTTATGAGATATGAGCCCAGAAATAAAATTATGCAGTTCTGTACACAGTTTTCGAGGCCTGGTTTGGGAGC
This sequence comes from Viscum album, assembly GCA_963277665.1. Classification (NCBI taxonomy): domain Eukaryota; kingdom Viridiplantae; phylum Streptophyta; class Magnoliopsida; order Santalales; family Viscaceae; genus Viscum; species Viscum album. The sequence continues at coordinate 326,995,235 of OY728132.1, forward strand.
TGAATTTGAGCTTCCAAATGACTGATTGAGCTTTGAATCCAGAAGGATAAAATGAATCCCATAGAACATAGAAACCTGTAAAAGAATAATTTTTCAATTTGTATCAGTTGAGAAAAGGTTATGTCCGAAACATTAAAATAAATGAAAACTGTTTAAATCCAAAATAAGCCATTTTTCCAATTAAGCTCAAAAATACTCCTAAAACAATAAAATGTGACAATTGACCTTTAAAAAACACATTGGTGGGATTAAAAACATTAAAATTAAGAAAAAATAATTGAAAATATTTGTTCTATCAATTCCCCGACACTTAAACATTGGACTCCTGGGCAATCATCGTATACTATGGTCAAAAACAAACTTCTCAAAGCATAAATGACAACATAGCTCAATTATCATATCAAAGAAAATATCATGCCTCCTACATGGATTAAAATTTCAGAACTCCTCAAAAATCATATGAATCCATTCAATCTCATGTTAATCCTCACTTTCATGTTGTACCTACCTCCCCAGAAAATTATTTCTCTCTTCACTCAAGGATATTTAATGTGGAGTTTTTCTCCTTCCCAAGAACATGTGTGATTTCCATAGGCTTGCTATCCTACTAGTATCTCCACTTCACAGAGTCACAAATGTATCAATCATGAGGTCTTTTTCAGGGGTTGTTCTGAGGCTGAGGATTGGTAGGTTTAAAATGTAAAAACATCTGAGGCAGAATGAGGAGGGTTATGCTCAAAAGTGAAGTAAATGCATGAAAACAGTTTTTCTCAAGAATGGTGTGCTCCTCAATCAACTAAAAAACGAATCACCTCCAAACACCTATTAATTTGGGAAGTTCACACTTATAATTTCATCATCAATGATTTTCATCCCTATTTTCCCCATTTGTAGCATTGTTTCATCTTGAATTCAGATCTGGATTTCTCTTCAGAATCATGTTTTGGAGGAAAAGAGAGGCAGCTTTTGATCTTCAAAAATTGGTGAATACCCAGACCATATGTGATGATATTTTAGGCCACCCATCCATCTTCCCATCATGACATTTCTTCCACCCAAGCAGCAATAAATATGGCAACACTTTCAATTCAGCTCAAAAAGATTCTTCAGGAAAGCAAAACAAAGCCCATCTTCTCCCTCCCCCACACTTGAGTTCAACAATAATCATGCATTTAACTTCTAGAGAAGGTTGGAAAGGGATAAATGGCTTGTAATGTGGCTTCCTAACAAGGTATTTCATGTCTACTAGGGGCTTAAAGAAGGTCAGATGTAAAGGTAGGACAAAATAAGAGTTTAATGCAAAAGGGGCTTTCAAAGTGATGCCTCAATCATACATGACACATTCCATGAACTCTAACAGCTTTGAAAAAGAGAAAAATAGCAAGTTATGGATCACACAACATGTCTCAAGACTCTCAAGAAAAATAGATATGTAAATAAGATATAAAACAGGTTTAGAAACCTCTCGGTTTGGGCAAGATTTTCAATTTGGAGAGCACTAGTGCACATGAGTTTCACAATCAATCAAACGTCATCAAATGAAAAGATCAGAAATCAAAAACAAAATCCATTCAGAAATAATTTAAATCCTCAAATACTCAAATCAAGAAATGTGACAAAAATACCAAGATGATTTGAATTTTCCCAAAGTATTTGATTCAGCTCAAGATTCCTAAAAACACACAAAACAAAATGAAAAAGGAAAACGAGAAAATTTCAACAAAAAAACAACAACATGAAAAATAAAATGAAAGCACAAAAAAAAAAAGAAATAACAAATCTTAAGAAAAATAAATAAAAAGAAAGATAAAAGGGATAATGCTTGGTTTGACCCCCAAGAGGATGCTAGGTTTTTACTGCCCCTAGTCAGGCAGTTGCATCAGATTATCCCCAATCAGATGGTGGATGTGGTATTTTTGAGATAAACCACCACATGTGACTTTTCCTAGTGTCCATCATTAAACACTGAGATTGGAGAACCCCAATGAAAATAAGAAAGTTCCCAACCCCCATGAAATAATAAAGATATAATTTTAGATCCAGAGTGGGAGGGGATAGAATATAGGGGTGCTTCGTGTGAACATTTGTGGTGTCCTCCTCCAAATGGTATGAAATTTGTTGTAGAGGAGGTAATCACACCACCACTAGCTTCTCTATATCTTCTTCCTTGATCACCACCACTTGAGTTGTATCTTTTGTATCATCCAAGGTCTTCTCCATTTGTACTACATCAGAAATTTCAGGAAAAGGGAAGTTAGAAAACAATTCAGTTTGAATAAGATTAAAACAAGATGAATCAATTAAGAAATCTTTCCTTTCAAGTAAGTCAGCTAGGAAATTGATCTCTTCAGGAAAGACCATTGGAAACTCCATCTCAAAAGGTGCATCATCATCTTAATCTTCCAAATAAAGAGTGAGGTCAAAAGGTTTTTATTGTTCATTAGAAAGGATGGGAAGATCAAGTTTCAGGTTATCTTCAACAAAGTGATTCCAAGATTCTTCCAAAAAATGTTGATCTCCCATAAGTGCATCAGCTGGAATGTGTACATCAGGGAACTCCTCGAGCAATGGATGAGTTCGGGATGATATGATTAATTCCTTTAGAATCTCCTTCTCACCCTCCTCAGGTTCTTTGGCATAAAAAATGATTGGTGAAATCACTTCCACCACTTGTTCAGGTTCAGGTTCAGGTTCAGGTTTAGGTTCGGGTTTCTCTTGACAAGCATGTACATATTCAGCTATCAACTCTATTTGGCTCTCCAATTTTTCCACTACATTACTAATCATTTTATATTTAGCATCAAGATCATATAAAACTTCTTATGGCACCTGAGATTCATCAGTCCATGCATAAAAATTTGAATTGAAAGACATCATGAACAAAGATTTTTTAGTTTTTGAAATTTATGATTTTTTTTGTGTTCTTTTAATGAATGTAAGAAAAATAATTTACAATAAGTGAATAAAAATAATGATTGAATACAACTTGGCTCCCCGGAAATGACGCCAATTTGATGAAGCGTTGTCGTGTGCGCTCTCAAAAATATTTATACTAAGTGCAGCACAGTAGCTGACCTAGGTCGATCTCTTGAGGAGACTTTTGCAGTCAGTCACTCACTATTTATAATTAACTATGTATATATATATATATATAAGAAATAAAATAATGAAAATCATATTTTAGAAATGGGAATGAAATACTAAAAGTAAATATGCATATGCAATGCAACAGAATGAATGCAGACAAAATGATGTTAAGACAGAAAGGAGACATTCCCAAGAGCATCACCCAGAGTGAACCTTCATCATCTCATTATTAGTTTCAAATTTACTTAATGAACATGATCCATAGTATGCATGAATATACTCCTATGAATATGGTAGTGAACATATGGTACTCTCAACGATCGCTGAGAGACCACACATCCACCTCCTCGATCGAGGGAAAATATTGCAGAAGTGAAAGCTAAACCTCGGGTGGCAAGTGGAGACACAAAGGCGCCTTTCCCACTAAGACCCCCCTCGGTATAACTCTAAGTAAATAAGAAACATTAAGAATTAATGTAAAATACTTGGGTACATCACTGAATTACTCCCCCGGGAACTTCCTCAAGTTAGCTACTCATGACCACGAGCATAAAAGTTCACAGTGATGAAGAAAATGGGGAGAGATAACAAAAGAGAGAAAGAAAAGTGAAGAAAGCATAACACTTGAATAAAAATATGAAATGCTATTAAATAATTAAATTAAAAGAAAATAAAAATCTAAAATACATATAATGGACAACAAAGGATATTCCTAAGTTGCCAACCCTTTGGAATGAAAAAGACACACTCTTTTATAGGGAGAGTGTGTGAAAATTTGGCTCAAAAAATATTCCTTCGGAAGTATGCACATGTATGACCTTCTTAATTACCGAATTTGGGACCCGGTCCTTCTTTAAAGTTGTTCCAATACTTCTCCTCTGTAGACCCACAAAATATAAAATTTATTGGACATGGAATGAAGGATTTATTTCTACCTTACTCAGAGTATTTAATTCTGCTAGGCAGACTGTTCATATTCCAATACACCGAGTTCCAATGCATTAATGGCCTTGAAAAATAAAGAATAATGCGCTGGTATATTAATAAAAGTTCTTCATCCAGATGTATTTAAGCTCCATGTAAAATTTTAGCTCCAATGGTTCGGCCATTTATGATATATGGGCCCAGCAATAAAATTATGCAGTTCTGTACACAGTTTTCGAGGCCTGGTTTGGGAGCTGAATTTGAGCTTCCAAATGACTGATTGATCTATGAGTCCAGAAGGCTAAAATGAATCCCATCAAAAATAGAAACCTGTAAAAGAAGAATATTTCAATTTGGATCAGTTTAGAAAAGGTTATGGCTGAAACATTAAAATAAATGAAAACTGTTTAAATCCAAAATAAGCCATTTTTCCAATTAAGCTCAAAAATACTCCTAAAACAATAAAATGTGACAATTGACCTTTAAATAACACATTGGTGGGATTAAAAACATTAAAATTCAGAATAAAATAATTGAAAATATTTGTTCTATCAGAATGCCTAAGCCCAAGTAGTGCAGAATATCGTTCTTAAAACTTCTTAAAATTTTAATTTATTCTTAATTCTCAAGACATCCTAGAAACACAAGAACACAAGTCATTATGATGCACGTACCTTTTGTAAAGACCTGTAAAATTAAAAGAATTTTTTTTGTCTTAATTTTTCTTGGGAATTTTACAAGAACACAGTTTCTGACGGCACCTGATTCTGAGACCCGGTGTGCCTGGAATCATTTTCTGAAGTTTAGCTCGGGTACGTTCAGTGAACGAACGAGAGGGGTTTTCTAACTTTTGAACCGGTGCTTGGAAATGAATTCCAAGGGCACCAATGGAATTGCAGCGCCAATATTTTCTTAGAAACCCCTTTTCCGGAGTTGCATTTGCTCGGGTGTGGTTTTTAATTTTTGGGGTTAAGTTAAGAAATAAAATAAAGTGGTGCGACAACTTTATTTTATTTCACTTAAAGCCACTTAAAGCCAATTAAGCCAGGTTAAGCGGATAAGGTGGGACCCACGATATCCTACCCACTTGGTAGGATATTTTTGAGGTGGGTCCTGCATGAGCCCCACCGTTTCTTTCCCTCTAAGTAACGCACCCGTGAAAACCTCTTTTAAATGAAATTCAACCGATGCGTTTTCTTAAATTCTAAACACCCCTATTAATTGGGCAGTTAAGTCCTTACAATTAATTCATCGAATTAATGGTTCATTTCTTAACTTTGAATTTCTAATTGTTGGCATGAGAATAAAATAAGACCAACACATGTTTTACTTTAGGATTGCTTGTTAAGAGGATTGGGAGAAGCTCTCAAGTTTGAAGATCTTCATCCTCCTTCGTGAAGAACGCAGAGAGCGTGAAGAACGCCGGCCTTCGACGAAGGGCGACGAAGAACGTCGAACCCTTGGAGATAGAAGAAGCGACTTCGTGTACCGCGACGCCAACGATTATCCTTCCGCGACGTTCTTCCGCGACGTTCCTTCCCCGCGAAAATGTTCAATCAACAACCGATTGAGGTAGGGATTGCTGTTCTTTTAATTCTTTGTGAGTTATATCCTCGGCATGGATTCTTTTGGTGCAATTAAAATCTGTGTGATTTTAATCCTCAGAGTTTTTCTACGCAACGCCGTGTACCGCGACGACAGAGACGCCCCTCCCGCGACATGATGATCCTCTTCTTCCGCGATGGTCAATTCTGCAATGAACTCACGTTCGACGACAACGTTGAGGTAGGGGTTGATTCATCTAAATCTTTGTGATTTATACCCGTGATGTATGATTAAAAATTTATTGTGAGACTTTTAAAACCACTAACGCGGTGGGTGCGGACCAACGAACAAGTCCGAACCCACCGCCCTTTTCGTTCTTGGTGTGCGTGTCACGACCCGTCCTCGGGGCCCGTGCCGTGACTACCCCAAGCCTGCCTTCCATAGGCCAGGGGCTGGCGACTAGCACCTAAGGCGTAAAATCCCGATAACTGGGAAGGCATTGCCTTTATAAAAGAAAACAAGCACCACAGAGTACAAGCGGATGCAAGACACTAAGTACAAAAGAAATGATGAAAATTAAATGGTCCAGAATACAAACCCAAAAGAAAGTACGACTACAAATAAACCAGGTACAACAGCAAAAAGTCAAACAGCTGGAAGAAGGAAGCATCTCCTGGGTCGTCCTCCTCGGATCCTACCTGAAGGGTAGGTACAGATAGCGCAGCTCCTGGTCATCCACCACGGATCCTACCTGAAGGGTAGGTACAAATAGCCTCCTCCACGCTCTCGTCTGTCAACCTCCTCTGTGAGTCGTCACGTCGTGTAGTCCACCTCCGGGTACTGACTCGTCCTCGAACACTCGGCCTCCGTTAGCACTGCCCGTCGTCTGCAACCAACACAACGAGGTGTGGGCATAGCCCGTGCAGGGGTGAGTACAAGGATACTCAGTAGGGACCCCGAGACCCTCAAGGTCTCACTAAACCAACAAGGATAACCACAAGAAGATCTCAACAGATAACCTCTACTTAGATATATGCCCATACATATACCTAAGTTATCAAGTAACCCATCTCAATCATGAGAAAACACAAGGATTGCGAAATCAACGGATAACCACTACCCAGGTATATGCCCATACATATACCTAAGTTATCAAGTGACCCATCTCAATCATGAGTTAAACACAAAGGTCAAAAGTCTCAGCTCAACCAGGATTTTCATTATCGAAACCGTAACTGCTGAAGAGCTCCGTCTCTGGAGTGTACAGTGGTCCTGTCACGACTCTGAGGTACTTCTCACTAACCTAGACTGCTGAGGTACTCCTCCTGTCGAGTACCGCGGGCCTGCCACCTCACACAGTAGTGCTTCCCGCCGGGGTCTGCCACCCAAACATAGTAGTGCTCCCCCCTCATAGCCTAAAGAGGTACTCCTCCTGTCGAGTACCGCGGGTTTTCCACCTCACATAGTAGTGCACCTCCGCTGTGGGTCTGCCACCTCACAAAGTAGTGCTCCCCACTGGGCTACGTAGGTCACTCCGAATCGAATCGGACAAGCAGTCTTCAGGTCTCTGCCGGCTACACGGTCTCCGTACTCCGTACGCTCGTCTCTGGGAGGGTCCGCTCCACAAGCTACAAGTCGATAATCCAAGTATCTCAAAGTCCCAGGAAGAAGTATCACAAAGGACCTCCTCATCATAGGTGTCTCAACGCAACAGACGACACGTCAATCGGATGCCCGGTCTGTGAGTTATTAGCATTTTCGTCCCAGGGGCCCGGTTGGTTTCGTAAGCGAACCAACCTGGACGTATCTCAACTGTACCTCGAACTCTCATAGGGTATACTCATAGGGACCGTTTCTCGACGAGATCAACAACGCCGCTGACGGTTCGTCAAACGGACGTCCTGTCTGAAAGATATAATCTTTTTCCGTTCCAGGGGCCCGGTTGGATTTCGGGTACAATCCAACCCGGCTATAAACCAACTGCATCCAAAACTCGGGCGGAGGATGCCAAAAGTTCCGTATCGTCAACAGGAACGCAATGAGACAGACGGCGCGTTAATCGGACGCTCGGTCTGTGAGTTATTGGTTTTTTCGTTCCAGGGGCCCGGTTGGTTTCGTGAGCGAACCAACCCGACCGCACTCCGACGGCATCCAAACCTCGAGCGGAGTAAGCCAAAAGATCCGTCTCACTTAGAGGAATCCATTAAAGTCGACGGCACGTCAATCGGACGTTCGGAGCTTAAGATATAAGCGTTTCCGCTCCGAGGGCCCGGTTGGTTTCGTATCGGAACCAACCCGGCCGCACACAAAGTAATCTGAAACCTTCAGTGCAATATACAGAAACGACCCTCTCGATCCAAGGATCGCTTTGGCACTGACGGCGAGTCGTTTGGAGGCTCGTAGCTCAAGTTACGGGCATTTGACCTAAAGTGGTCCGAAAACGGGGGTCTGGGCCCGGGCCGACCCCCCCTGGGTCGGCCGACCCGGGTCGACCCGACCCGGGTCCGAGCCGAATCGCGGGCGGGGTGTGCGGCTCCCCCGCCCTTCGCCGCTAATTGAGGCCGGCGGTTCGCCGGCCGCCTTCCTTCCGGCGGCGCGCCGCCGCCGCCTTCCGCGGACCACTGGACGCGCTCCGGTAGTCCGTTCCTTCTGCCATCTTCGCCTATGGTCCCCCCGGGACCCCACCTTCACTGCGAAGGGATTCAAACGCCCAAACGGCCTGCTTCATCGTCGCCCGTCAATCCGCACGTCAAAAATGAAACGCGCTGTCTTCGTGGTTCTTCGGCGCGGCGCGACGGCGTTGCGTCCTTGTTCTTTTTTTTCACGGCGCGGCGTGACGGCGTCGCGTAATACTTGCCGTGTGATTCTCGTGTGGTGCGACGACACCACATCATTCCGCTCCATCCATAAGAATCAAACATGAACATAGGAGGGGGGTTCGGCCGTGTTTGTGCAGTTCGACCCCCCTCTCGTTAAATGATAACATCTAGTCGAAAAATCCACGATGATCGATAAACTAGAATCATGAACGGAAAATAAATAAATTAACAATAATCCCCTACCTCGGTTCAGGAACGATGTTCGTCAACGACCCGCGGAAGACAAGCATCGCGGAGGTCGGGCGTCGCGGGAGAACGTCGACGTCGCGAAGCGGAATTCGAAGTTGTTGACGGCGATTTTGTCGCAGAAAACCATCGTGGAAGAGATGACGTGGAAGAAGAACTTCGCGTCGCGGATACGGCATCGCGGAAGAACCGTGTTCTTCAGCGGAGAAGTTCTTCGTTGAAGAATGGTGTTCTTCGCGTTCTTCTTCGATGTTAAAGAAGGTGTTCCTTAGATTTTTCTCCAAAAAGCTCTCAAACAACCCAACACCAACCCCTAATAAAATAAGTTCTAAACTTATTTTATTAACACAACAAAGAATTTGAAATTCAATTGTTTGAATTTCAAAAACTTACATGTAACTCACCAAATTAAATACAACAAGTGTCAAATATTAAAGAAGGTGAGTTAATGGGGTGTTAGGAATATGAGGGGTTAAGAGGGGTTAGGGAGTTAGGGAAAATTTGAAAAGGTGGGGGTTCGTGTGGGCCCCACCCTTTTAATTATCCACACATGGAAAGTTGGGTGGTTGTGGGCCCCACCACCAACTTCCCATTGGAGAAACTAACCACCTTGAAAAAGAAATAAAATTGACTTAACAATTTTATTTACTTTTTTTAATTAAACCCCATTAATTAACTTCTTCTCCCACACAAATGCAACTACGGTAAAGGTTCCCTTAAGCGATTACCAGTGTTGCGGTTTCATCGGTGCCATCAGATTTCAATTCCGAGCACCGGTTCAAAAGATAGAAAAACCCGCTCGCTCGTTCACTGAACGTACCCGATCCAAACTTCGAAAATTAATTCCGGGCACACCGGGCCTCAGAATCAGGCACCGTCAGAAACTGCGTTCTTGTAAAATTCCAAAGAAAATTAAGAAAAAAATTTCCTTGAAATTTCCGGGTGTTTAAATTACTCCCACCTCAGGGCTTTACGTCCCCGTAAAGCTTCAACACAAATAGGGTCACAAAAGCGGTACAGAGCACACATCTGAGCCTTCCGCTCCCATGTGCTTACCTGGAGGTTCCCGTACTGCCAAAGAAAGCTCACCCGAGGAATCAATCGTCCTCGTAGGATCCACTCCTGTCGATCCTCGATCCCCACTAGAACATCTGTGAAAGACACCCCATCGCCATCGTCCAGCTCCTCATGGTCGATGATATGCAGAGGGTCGAGCACGTATCTCCTCAGTTGAGATACGTGGAAAACGTCGTGCACCTAGTGCAACTGAAGTGGATGGTTCAAGAGGTAAACCACCTCGCCTACCCAGCTGAGGACCTATAAAGGTCCGTTGAACCTCGGAGATAACTTGCCTCCCTGGACACATCTCCGTAAACCTCATCGAGGTGAGACTCGTATAAGGACGTGATGGTCATCCTCGATCTCTAGAGGCCTCCAAGTCCTGTCAGCATAAGGCTTATGTCGGCCCTGTGCCATCCTCATCCGCTATTGGATGACCTGGACCTTCTCTAGTCTCACAAGAGCTGCTATGATTTCTTCTTTGCCGATAAGAGAAAATCCGGTCTCATCCCCTGGATGAACCACATTCGTTGCCTAATACAGTCAATCCTGACATGAATGATGCATTCATGCCATGGATGATGTCGTAAGGCCTCGACGTAACTACCAAGAGATCCAACTGTCACTATCGCCTCCAAGGGTCGAGTCACACTGTCGGCATCAGTGTGTGGTTACTAGGTCTCCTTCAGTAGAAAACTCGAAAGTGAGGGTCAAGTCAACAGTCTTAACCGGGACCACTTAGTATCAACCAAACAAAAATGAAAGGAAAGAAAACATCACAAAGATAAGTGTCTTTTCATTATTGCAGTTCATAGTACAAAGACACAAAGCAACTACAGACAACATCAACAAAACTAGAAGCAACAGGATTAATATCCTCCAAGTCGGAAGCTAGTCCCGCTCCTGTCCATCTGCTTCTGGATCTCCATGACCATAGGCCTCAGCTGCCTGAAGCTGAGCTCTCCCATGTCCTCCTGTCCCCTGCGGTCGGGGTGGGCCTCCTGGTGGTGGTGGTGGAAACATCCCGAAGAGTCGTCCACCTCCAGCTGCACGGCCAGCTCCTCTGCCATGGCCGCCTTCTCCTTGCGGTCCGCCATGATTGAACCTTTGCCTCTGCCTCGGAGGTTATTCATTTAACTGCTGGTCATCTGTATGGCGGGTCGGACAGTCACATGATATGTGACCAATTCTGTCGCAGGAGTAACACTTCGTGGAAGGTCTGGCTCTATCACTTCCCTTGGTGCCTCGCACTACCGACCCTGAGTCACGCGGTCGACCACCTATAGGTCTGGTCCTCTTGGACCCCTGCGTCATCTGTCTACTACCCGCTACAGAAGACTCTGCCGCAAGCTGGCTAGTGGTGGGTCCTGCTGCTAGAGACTGCTCAACAAGGAAACTCTCCACTAAGAGGGCTTGCTCCAACACTCCTGTCTGCGTCGGAATGTTGTGCGATACAACCGAAGCTCTGATCTCCTGCCTGAGCCCCTGCTCGAAGGTTCGGGCCCTGAAGAACGGGTCCCGTACCATATCTGTTGAGTAGCGCGAGAGGTCTTTGAATCTCGCTGAGTACTGTGCCACTGACATGATGCCCTGCCGCAGCTGAAGTAGCTCCTGTATACGCACCGCTCGAAGGGTGGCTGGTACAAACTCCGCCCGGAACAGGCTCTCGAAGTCTTCCCATAGAAGTGTCGCCTCGTCATGCATTTGAAGAATCAGGCTCCACCATCTGCCTGCTGCTGCCTGAAGAAGGATGGCAGCAAGGATCACCATGAAATCTGTCGGCATCCCCACTAGACTGAAGACTCTCACCACAGCCTCCATCCAATCCTCAGCCGCCTACGGGTCTGTCCCTCCCTGAAACCTGGGTGGCCTCTGGCGCTGGAACTCATGCAGTGCGCTCAAGCGACATGCATCCTCTACTACTGGGGATGGTGGCATCGGTGGCCCAACAGGTAGTAGTACCACTGGTGCCTCCGCTGGTGCCTCAACTGGGATAGAGCCCTGTACTGAGGCCACGTCGCTCGGCGGGCTGTCAGTACGAACAACTCTCGGGGCTCTAGCTGGTCGTCCGCGGGGAGGCATCCTGAAAGAAACAAACAACGTAACATGGTCAAACGATTATACCTCGTGAGCTGACCTGGTTTGAGCTGTTTTAAGGGAAAACCTTTGAAAACACACACGCAATCAGTGAATCCGTGCACAAAGTCAGAAATCAGTTGTCAGGGTCCTGGTGTATGGATACGTCGGCCGCTCGCACCAACAATGGACTCCCTGAACTGAAGACCACACTCGGTACCCTTAACACTATTTCTTCATAGAAAGAAAAAAAAATCAGAGTTATAAGTTCTGCGGTAGAACCGACTCCTATGATACCAATTTTTCACGACCCGTCCTCGGGGCCCGTGCCGTGACTACCCCAAGCCCACCTTCCATAGGCTAGGGGCTGGCGACTAGCACCTAAGGCGTAAAATCCCGATAACTGGGAAGGCATTGCCTTTATAAAAGAAAACAAGCACCACAGAGTACAAGAGGAAGCAAAACATTAAGTACAAAAGAAATGATGAAAAGTAAATGGGCCAAAATACAAACCCAAAAGAAAGTACGACTACAACTGAACAAGGTACAACAACAAAAAGTCAAACAGCTGGAAGAAGGAAGCAGCTCCTGGGTCGTCCTCCTCGGATCCTACCTGAAGGGTAGGTACAGATAGCACAGCTCCTGGTCATCCACCATGGATCCTACCTAAAGGGTAGGTACATATAGCCTCCTCCATGCTCTCGTCCGTCAACCTCCTCTGTGAGTCGTCACGTCGTGTAGTCCACCTCCGGGTACCGACTCGTCCTCGAACACTCGGCCTCCATCAGCACTGCCCGTCGTCTGCAACCAACACAACGAGGTGCGGGCATAGCCCGTGCAGGGGTGAGTATAACGATACTCAGTAGGGACCCCGAGACCCTCAAAGTCTCACTAAACCAACAAGGATAACCACAAGAAGATCTCAACAGATAACCTCTACTTAGATATATGCCCATACATATACCTAAGTTATCAAGTAACCCATCTCAATCATGAGAAAACACAAGGATTACGAAATCAACGGATAACCACTACCCAGTTATATGCCCATACATATACCTAAGTTTTCAAGTGACCCATCTCAATCATGAGGTAAACACAAAGGTCAAAAGTCTCAGCTCAACCAGGATTTTCATTATTGAAACCGTAACTGCTGAAGAGCTCTGTCTCTGGAGTGTACAGTGGTCCTGTCACGACTCCGAGGTACTGCTCACTAACCTAGACTGCTGAGGTACTCCTCCTGTCGAGTACCGCGGGCCTGCCACTTCACACAGTAGTGCTTCCCTCCGGGGTCTGCCACCCAAACACAGTAGTGCTCCCCCCTCATAGCCTACAGAGGTACTCCTCCTGTCGAGTACTGCAGGTCTGCCACCTCACATAGTATTGCTCCTCTACTGTGGGTCTTCCACCTCACAAAGTAGTGCTCCCCACTGGGCTACGTAGGTCACTCCGAATCGAATCGGACAAGCAGTCTTCAGGTCTCTGCCGGCTACACGGTCTCCGTACTCCGTACGCTCGTCTCTGGGAGGGTCCGCTCCACAAGCTACAAGTAGATAATCCAAGTATCTCAAAGTCCCAGGAAGAAGTATCACAAAGTACCTCCTCATCATAGGTGTCTCAACGCAACAGACGACACGTCAATCAGATGCCCGGTCTGTGAGTTATTAGCATTTTCGTCCCAGGGGCCCGGTTGGTTTCGTAAGCGAACCAACCTGGACGTATCTCAACTGTACCTCGAACTCTCATAGGGTATACTCATAGGGACCGTTTCTCGACGAGATCAACAACGCCGCTGACGGTTCGTCAAACGGACATCCTGTCTGAAAGATATCAACTTTTTCCGTTCCAGGGGCCCGGTTGGATTTCGGGTACAATCCAACCCGGCTATAAACCTACTGCATCCAAAACTCGGGCAGAGGATGCCAAAAGTTCCGTATCGTCAACAGGAACGCAATGAGACAGACGACGCGTTAATCGGACGCTCGGTCTGTGAGTTATTGGTTTTTTCGTTCCAGGGGCCCGGTTGGTTTCGTGAGCGAACCAACCCAACCGCACTCCGACGACATCCAAAACTCGAGCTGAGTAAGCCAAAAGATCCGTCTCACTTTGAGGAATCCATTAAAGTCGACGACACGTCAATCGGACGTTCGGAGCTTAAGATATAAGCGTTTCCGCTCCGAGGGCCCGGTTGGTTTCGTATCCGAACCAACCCGGCCGAACCCAAAGTAATCCGAAACCTTGAGTGCAATATACCGAAACGACCGTCTCGATCCAAGGATCGCGTTGCCGCTGACGGAGAGTCGTTTGGAGGCCCGTAGCTCAAGTTACGGGCATTTGACCGAAAGTGGTCCGAAAACGGGGGTCTGGGCCCGGGCCGACCCGGCCCGACCCCCCCTAGCCCGGCCGAACCGGGTCGACCCGACCCGGGTCCGAACCGGCTGGGCCCGACCCGGCCCGGACCGGCTCGGTCCGGCTCGGTCCGGCCCGACCGGCCGGCCGCGGCTCGGCCAGAGCGGCCGAGCCGAATCGCGGGCGGGGTGCGCGGCTCCCCCGCCCTTCGCCGCTAATTGAGGCCGGCGGTTCGCCGGCCGCCTTCCTTCTGGCGGCGCGCCACCGCTGCCTTCCGCGGACACCGGACGCGCTCCGGTGGTCCGTTCCTTCTGCCGTCTTCGCCTATGGTCCCCCCGGGATCCCACCTTCACTGCGATGGGATTCAAACGCCCAAACGGCCTGCTTCGTCGTCGCCCGTCAATCCGCACGTCAAAAATGAAACGCGCCGTCTTCGTGGTTCTTCGGCGCGGCGCGACGGCATCGCGTCCTTGTTATTTCTTTTCACGGCGCGGTGTGACGGCGTTGCATAATACTTGCCGTGTGATTCTCGCGTGGTGCGACAGCACCACGTCATTCCGCTCCATCCATAAGAATCAAACATGAACATAGGAGGGGGGTTCAGCCGTGTTTGTGCGGTCCGGCTCCCCTCTCGTTAAATGATAACATCTAGTCGAAAAATCCACGATGATCGATAAAATAGAATCATGAACGGAAAATAAATAAATTAACAATAATCCCCTACCTCGGTTCAGGAACAATGTTCGTCAACGACCCGCGGAAGACAAGCGTCGCGGAGGTCAGGCATCGCGGGAGAACGTCGACGTCGCGAAGCGAAATTCGAAGTCGTTGACGGCGATTCCGTCGTGGAAAACCGTCTCGGAAGAGTCGACGTGGAATAAGAACGTCGCGTTGCGGATACGGCATCGTGGAAGAACCGTGTTGTTCGACGGAGAAGTTCTTCGTTGAAGAATGGTGTTCTTCGCGTTCTTCATCGACGTTGAAGAAGGTGTTCCTTAGCTTTTTCTCCAAAAAGCTCTCAAACAACCCAACACCAACCCCTTTAAAATATGTTCTAAACTTATTTTATTAACACAACAAAGAATTTGAAATTAAATTGTTTTAATTTCAAAAAGTTACATGTAACTCACCAAATTAAATACAACAAGTGTCAAATATTAAAGAAGGTGAGTTAATGGGGTGTTAGGAATGTGAGGGGTTAGGAGGGGTTAGGGAGTTAGGGAAAATTTGAAAAGGTGGGGGTTCGTGTGGGCTCCACCCTTTTAATTATCCACACATGGGAAGTTGGGTGGTTGTGGGCCCCACCACCAACTTCCCATGGGAGAAACTAACCACCTTGAAAAAGAAATAAAATTGACTTAACAATTTTATTTACTTTTTTTAATTAAACCCCATTAATTAACTTCTTCTCCCGCACAAACGCAACTACGGTAAAGGTTCCCTTAAGCGATTACCGGCGTTGCGGTTTCATCGATGCCATCAGATTTCAATTCCGAGCACTGGTTCAAAAGATAGAAAAACCCGCTCGCTCGTTCACTGATCGCAGCCGAGCCAAACTTCGGAAATTAATTCCGGGCACACCGGGCCTCAGAATCAGGCGCCGTCAGAAACTGCGTTCTTGTAAAATTCCAAAGAAAATTAAGAAAAAATTTTCCTTGAAATTTCCGGGTATTTATAGTGCGGAATAGCGGACGATGAAAAAGTAATCCGCACGGGCGATGTGTGGTCCTCGCAGTGAAGGATGGGCCCCGGGAGGGCCTTTGACGAAGACGACGCATTTTTCCGACCACCGGAACTCGTCTGGTGGTCCGCGGAGCAGCCCGCCGGCGCGCCGCAGGGAGGAGCCGCCGCGGCTAAAGCTGCGACGACAAGGCATGGTCCCGTGACCGCGCACGACCGGAGGGGGACGAGATGCGGCCGACTGCTGCGTCCGCTGGCAAGGGCGGCCCCATGCAGGGCCGCGACACCTTCACGCGGGGGCAACGCGCCCCCCGCTCCGCTCGGCCGTAACCGACCGAGCCGACCCGCTGGCCAACCGGCCAGCGCCAACTGGGCCGCGCCAGCCAGGCTGGGTCGTGCTCAGCTGGGTCGGACCCGGACCTGGGTCGGGTCGCCCCAGGGGGGGTTGGGCTGGGTCGTTCAGGGCCCAGACCCCCCATTTTCGGACCTTTTCAGTCTTTTGCCTATATCTTGGGCTACGGACCTCTGATTGATGCACCGTCAGCACTGATGCGATCCTTGGATCGAGACGGTCATTTTGGTATATCGCACTTAAGGTTTCAGAGTACTTTGGGTTCAGCCGGGTTGGTTCGTACACGAAACCAACCGGGCCCTCGGAGCGGAAATGCTCATAACTTGAGCTCCGGACGTCCGATTGACATGCTGTCGACTTTGATGGTTTCCTCTAAGTGAGACGGATCTTTTGGCTTACTCCGCCTGAGGTTTGGACGTAGGTGGAGTACGGTCAGGTTGGTTTTGACTTAAAAACCAACCGGGCCCCTGGGACGAAAAAACCAATAACTCTCAGACCAGGCGTCCGATTGACGCGCCGTCTGCGACGTTGAGTTCCTGTTAACGATATGGAACTTTTGGATACATCAACTCTGGACTATGTGTCAGTTGATGTATCAGCCTCTCGACTCGTGGAGCGGACCGTCCCGAACGAGCTTGCTGTGTGCGGGAACCCTAGAGCTGGCTGCGACAGCGACGACGACGACGACTGTGCAGAGATCCTCAGTGGATTCGACGACGATGACTACAGCACTCAGCGATCCTACATGGATCAGTGCTACCGATCCTGTGTGGGTTCGATCCTGTGTGGGTCAGCGCTCATCGGTCCTGTGTGGGCCAGCGCCTACAGATCCTGTGTGGGTCCGATCCTGCGTGGGTCTTTGCGGGGGTTAGTTACCTATCGATCTTGTGTGGGTCTGATCATTTGTGGGTCATTGCGGGGGTTAGTACCTATCGATCATTTGTGGGTCTGACGACATATATGAATCAGTGGATATATCTGATCATCTCTATCGTCATACGAAGAAGTATACCTATGTGAGCTGAATCCTGTTTTGCTTTCCTTTGTGGATTGTATTGTGCTATCCTGTGTGGATTACGTTTTGATTTCCTGTGTGGATTGGGTTGTAATTTCCTGTGTGGACTGGGTTGTACTTGGGCTCGGATGTTAGAGCCAAACTTGGAATTGATGACTTAGGTATATTTATGGGCATATACCTAATCAGTGTCGGATGTTACTTCGTGATTGTATCTTTCCTTTCTGGATTATCCTTTGTGGATTCTGGGAGACCTTCGGGGGTCTCGGGGTCCCTACTGAGTAGCTTATACTCACCCCTACACGGGCTATGCCCGCACTACGTTTTGTTGGTTGCAGATGACGGACAACGCTGATCGTGGTTGAGGCTTGCAGAGCAAGACGGTACCTAGAGGTGGACCACTGGGCGAGACGTACTCAGAGCAGATGGCTGGGCCCGAGGAGATGTGGAGGCTATCTGTACTCACCCTTCAGGTGGGACTTCCAGTGGGCGGCTCGACATTGCAACTTTACTTTCAGTTGCTGTTTTCCTTTTCGAGTTGTACTTTACTTTCAGTTTGGGTTTGTATTCTGGCCCACTTACTTTTCCGCACTCATTTTTGTACTCAGTTTTTACTTAGTGTTAACTTCTACTTATTACTTTCTTTATGGTGTTTGTTTACTTTAAAAAGGCAATGCCTTCCCTTTTTATCGGGATTTACGCCTTGGTGCTAGTCACCAGCCCCTGGCCTATGGAAGGCGGGCTTGGGGTAGTCACGGCACGGGCCCCGAGGACGGGTCGTGACAAATTGGTATCAAAGGAGTTTGGTTCTACCGCAGAACTCAGGACTCTGATCTTTTCTATGTGAAGCAATAGTGTTAAGAGTATTGAGTGTGGTTATCAGTCCAGGGAGCCCAGTGTTGGTGCGGCGGCCGACATATCCATACACCAAGACCCTGACTTCTGATTTCTGACTTAATGCACGAAAACATTGATTGCATGTGTGTTTCAAGTTTTCTTTGTGATTACTTTATGTCATCTCACTAGGTATATTGTTCTGACCGTGGCGCACCTGTTTCTTTTCAGGATGGCCCCACGACAGCATCCATCTAGGGTTCCGAGAGTTGTGCATGACGACAGCCCGCCGAGCAACGAGGCCTCGATACAGGGCCCTTTGACAGCAGAGGCACCGATGATACCTCTACCCGCCGAGCCACCGATTCTTCCAGCCCCAGCTGCTGATGATGCACGTCGCCATAGTGCACTGCACGAGTTCCAGCGCCAGCGACCGCCCAGGTTCCGCGGGGAGACGGACCCCCAGGCAGCCAAGGACTGTCTAGAGGTAGTCATTCGGGTTTTCAGGTTAGTGAGGACACCGGCAGACCTCATGGTTATCCTCGCAGCGAGCCTTCTGCACGCGACAGCAGGCAGATGGTGGAGCTTGATGCTCTAGGTGCACGATGAGACATCTCTTCTCTGGACGGACTTCGAGAGCCTCTTCCACTATGAGTTCATCCCAGCCACCCTCCATGCAGTGCGCATCCAGGAGTTTCTTCAGCTGCATCAGGGCAGCTTGACGGTCGCCCAGTACTCGGTGAGATTTACCGATCTCTCGCGCTACTCGACAGACATGGTACGAGACCCATTATTCCGGGCCCGGACCTTTGAGCAGGGATTGAGGCATGAGATTAGGGCATCACTGATCTCCCTCAGCATTCCGACCCAGGAAGGAGTACTGGAGCGAGCCCTTCTGATCGAGAGCTTTCTTGCTGAGTCTACATCAGCAGCGAGACCTACCGCAGGGCGGCATGTAGTAGAGTCTTCTGCAGCAGGCAGTCGACGGATGAATCATGGGTCCAGGAAGACCAGAAGTTCAGGCAGACGACCTCAGGACACTGGCTCAGTAGTGCGAGGCACACAGCACGGAGCCAGTCTTTCGAGAGGCAGGCAGTGCTACGCATGTGGCAGGCAGGGCCACATGGCTCCTGACTGCCCAACCCGCCGTGCCGAGGAGTAGTAGACGGTTGAGGGGCCACCCAGGAAGAGGTAGAGGGTCGACCGTGGTGGTCTTCAGGGAGCAGGTGGACGAGGCAGAGGATCTGGTCGAGCAGAAGGTGGTGGGTGACGCTTTGAGGCTCTACCACCACCACCACCAGGAGGTCCACCCCGACCACAGGGAGCTGGAAGGCAGAGACAGGCACAGCTCTAGCCAGTGGAGGCCTACGACCACGGTGCGCCCGAGATGATTCGAGGTACTATCTGTGTCTATTCCACCCTTGTTGCAGTTCTTATAGACACAAGAGAGAGTCATTATTTCATAGCCGCTGCCCTTGTTCGGAGCTCGGAGATTCCGACGGAGCCGTTGGCTCGATCCTTACGGCTAGAGACTCCTACGGGAGCAGACTCGACGATTACACACTGGTGCCGACTGTGTGAGCTTACTCTAGGAGGCAATAGCTTCGGCTGGGATCTTCTTGTAGCAGCGTTGAGGCATTACGACGTCATCTTGGGCATGGATTGGTTATCTACAGTCCATGCTCAGATTGACTATATTAGGCACAAGGAGCGATGTGTATGCACCGACGGGAGCAGGTTCACCTTCACCGGCGAGAAGGGAGCCTTCGCAGCACAGAATGGACTCTAGCATAGGAGAGGACATCCCATCACTCATCAGTTGGTTAGCCTCATCCTAGGAGCAGTTGACGTGCGGAGTCCTAGTTTTCCTGCAGTGGTGGATCAGTATGAGGACGTCTTTCCCGACGACGTTCCAGGACTACCTCCTCGCAGAGAGGTAGACTTTTATATTGACTTGTACCCCGGGACAACCCTGATATCGACTCCAGCATATCGGATGGCCCCCACTGAGATTCGAGAGCTACGGGTACAGTTGGAGGACTTGCAGAGAAAGGGATTCATCCGACCCAGTGTTTCACCCTGGGCTTCCCCGATATTGTTCGCCAAGAAGGCGTACGGGAGATTACGACTATGTGTCGACTATCGTCACCTAAACCAAGTGACAGTTAGGAACAAGTATCCGCTACCGAGGATTGATGACCTCTTTGATCAGCTCAAGGGAGTATGGTGGTTCTCAAAGATAGACCTCAGGTCAGGCTATCATCAGCTCAGCGTTCGGGATGAGGACGTGCAGAAGATGGCCTTTAGATGTCGGTATGACCACTATGAGTTCTTGGTTATGCCATTCGGCATAACCAATGCTCCAGTAGTGTTCATGGGCCTCATGAACATGATATTTCAGCCTTACCTTGATCGATTTGTCGTGGTCTTCATCGACGACATTTTGATATACTCGACCAGTGAGGAGGAGCACGCCTACCACTTGCGGGTTGTACTGGACACACTCCGAGAGCACCAGCTTTATGGAAAGCTCTCGAAGTGTTAGTTCTGGTTACAAGAGGTCCACTTCTTGGGACACGTCATCTCTGAGGCGGGAATTGCGGTGGATCCTGTGAAGATCAAGGCAGTGCTAGCTTGGGAGTCACCCAGGAGCGTGACGGAGGTGCGGAGTTTCTTGGGACTAGCTGGATACTATCGGAGATTTGTGCTAGACTTCTCCAGAGTTGCGGCACCACTCTCATCTTTGACAAAGAAGGGAAAAACCCTTTGTGTGGTCAGACAGATGTCAGTAGATCTTCCAAGAGCTGAGACAGAGATTGACCAGTGCACCTATCTTGAGGTTGCCGAAGGAGGGAGTAGGGTACGTAGTCTACTGCGATGCATCAGGGACCAGACTCAGATGTGTCTTGATGCAGGAGTGGGTAGTGATCACCTATGGATCACGTCAGTTGAGGCCACATGAGTAGAACTACGCCACCCATCACTTGGAGTTAGCAGCAGTGGTCTTCGCTCTGAAGACATGGTGACACTATCTGATGGGTGAGTGCTTTACAGTCTTTTATGGCCATCAGAGTCTCAGGTACATCTTCTCTAAGAAGGACCTGAACCTGAGACAACGATGATGTATCAAGTTCCTCCAGTACTATGACTTTGAGATAGTCTATAATCCTGGTAAGGGGAACGTAGTAGCCGATGCTCTCAGCAGGAGGATGGGCATTCAGCTACTTGAGGAGGCGGCAGAGCAGCTAGCCGCTTTTTAGATATCCTTCTTGGATAGAGATGGAGCAACCTTCCTTTAGTCACTCACAGTCACTCCTCCACTACTGAAGCGGGTCAGAGAGGCACATCATGGGGATGCCGACTGTGAGACGCGACGTGCACAGATATCCTTTAGACAGGCACCTGATGGATTCTCCGTGGGAGGAGAGTACAACGCCCTTTTCATAGGACGTACCTTGGTACCAGTTGCTTTATGGGAGGAAGTTCTGAGAGAGTTTCACACTTCTCCTTTGGTGGTACATCCTGGAGTGGAGAAGATGTACCAGGATCTCAGACGACAGCACTGGTGGATGGGCATGAAGAAGGCTGCGACGGAGTTTGTTTCTCGATGCCTCACCTGCCAGTAGGTGAAGGCAGAGCATCAGGTACCAGTAGGCTTGGTACAACCCTTGGAGGTCTCGGAGTGGAAGTGGGATGACATATCTATGGACTTCATGACTGTACTTCCACGCACTTCCAGAGGTCACGACTCCATCTGGGTGATTTTTGACCGACTCACCAAGTCAGCTCACTTCTTACCCATCAGAGGGTAGGGCTCAGTGGAGAGCTTGGGGCGTCTCTACATTCAGAAGATTGTACGGCTTCACGGTGTGACATCATCTATCGTCTCCGATCGAGATGCTCGCTTTAATTACTAGCTTTGTAAGGGGTTGCAGGAGGCGTTCGGGACACAGCTACATCTGAGCACCGCCTTTCACCCTCAGACAGATGGTCAGACGGAGAGGACCATACAGACTCTTGAGGACATGCTCCGCGCATGTGTCCTCGACTTTGGTCACAACTGGGAGGACCACCTACCCTTGGTGGAGTTCGCGTATAACAACAACTACCACTCCACCATCGGGATGGCACCTTACGAGGAATTGTACAGCCGACCTTGCAGATCTCCTTTGTGCTGGACAGACCCTGGGGAGTCAGCACTCGTGGGACCAGAGATGGTCCAAGCCAAGACAGATAAGGTCCAGATCATCCAGGTGCGGATGAGGACAACTCAGAGCTGGCAGAAGTCTTATGCTGACAAGAGGCGGAGGCCACTAGAGTTCGAGGATGGCGACCACGTCTTCTTGCGGGTCTCACCTCGACGTGGATTATGGAGATTTGGACGAGGCGGAAAGTTATCTCCGCACTTCATCGGACCCTTCCAGGTCCTCAGCAGGATTGGCGAGGTGGCTTATCGCCTGGCTCTACCACCTCAGTTGCACCGGTTGCACGAAGTCTTCCAAGTATCTCAGCTGAGGAGATATGTGCATGACCCAACACATATCATTGACCATGGGGAGCTGGACATTGATGATGGGGAGACTTTTGCAGAGGTCCCAGTGGAGATTTAGGATCTACAGGAGCGGGTCATACGTGGACGATCGATTCCTCTAGTGCGCATCAGATGGAAGCACGAGAACCTCCAGGAGAGCACTTGGGAGCGGGAGGCTCAGATGCGTGCTCAGTACCCACATTTTTTTCCCTAGTTTATGATGTATCTTTACAGGGATGTAAATCCCTGAGGTGGGAGTGATGTAAAGACCCGTAAAATTCAAGTAAATTTTTTTTCTTAATTTTCTTGGGAATTTTACAAGAACGTAGTTTCTTACGGCACCTGATTCCGAGGCCCGGTGTGCCCGGAATCATTTTCTGAAGTTTAGCTCGGGTACGTTCAGTGAACGAACGAGCGAGGTTTTCTAACTTTTGAACCGGTGCTCGGAATCGAATTCTGAGGGCACTGATGGAATCGCAGCGCCGATATTTTCTTAGAAACGCCTTTTCCGAAGTTGTGTTTTCTCTGGTGTGGTTTTTAATTTTTGGGGTTAAGTTAAGAAATAAAATAAAGTGGTGGATAACTTTATTTTATTTCACTTAAAGCCACTTAAAGCCACTTAAGCCAGGTTAAGCAGATAAGGTGGGACCCACGATATCCTACCCACTTGGTTGGATATTTGTGAGGTGGGGCCTGCACGAGCCCCACTATTTCTTTCCCTCTAAGTAACGCACCCGCAAAAACCTCTTTTAAATGAAAGTCAACTGATGCATTTTCTTAAATTCTAAACGCCCCTATTAATTGGGTAGTTAAGTCGTTACCATTAATTTATCAAATTAATGGATTGTTTCTTAACTTTGAATTTCTAATTGTTGGAATGAGAATAAAATAAGACCAACACATGTTTTACTTGAGGATTGCTTGTTAAGAGGATTGGGAGAAGCTCTCAAGTTTGAAGATCTTCATCCTCCTTCACGAAGAACGCAAAGAACACGAAGAACGCAAAGAACACGAAGAACTCCGGCCTTCGACGAAGGGCGATGAAGAACGCTGAACCCTCGGAGATCGATGATGCAACGCAGTGTACCGCGACGCCAACGATTCTCCTTCTGCGATGTTCTTCTGCGACGTTCCTTCCCCACGACAACCTTCGATCAACAACCGATTGAGGTAGGGACTGCGGTTCTTTTAATTTATTGTGAGTTATATCCTTGGCATAGATTCTTTTGGTGAAATTAAAATCTGTGTGATTTTAATCCTCGGAGTTTGTCTACGCAACGCCATGTACCGCGACAACAGCGACACCCCTCCCACGACGTGACGATCCTCTTCTTCCGCGACGGTCAATTCCGCGACGAACTCACGTTCAACGACAACGTTGAGGTGGGGGTTGATTCATCTAAATCTTTGTGATTTATACCCGTGATGTATGATTAAATATTTGTTGTGAGACTTTTAAAACCGCTAACGCGGTGGGTGCGGACCAACGAACAAGTCTGAACCCACCGCCCTTTTCGTTCTTGGTGTGCGGAACAGCGAACGATGACAAAGTAAGCCGCACGGGCGATGTGTGGTCCTTGCAGTGAAGGACGGGCCCCGGGAGGGTCTTTGGAAAAGACGACACGTTTTTCCGACCACCGGAACTCGTTCGGTGGTCCGCGGTGTAGCCCGCCGACGGCAGGTGGCGGCGGCGCCCGGCGCACCGCTGGGAGGAGCCGCCGCGGCTGAAGCCACGACAGCAAGGCGCAGTCCCGCATCTGCGCGGGACCGGAGGGGGACGGGACGCGGCCGGCTGCCGCGTCCGCTGGCAAGGGCGGCCCCACGTGGGGCCGCGACACCTTCACGCGGGGGCAACGCGCCCCCCACTCCACTCAGCCATAACCGGCCAAGCCGACCCGCTGGCCAACCGGTCAGCACCAGCCGGGTCACGCCCAGGCCGGGCCGGACCCGGACCCGGGTCGGGTCGACCTGGTTCGGGCCGACCCAGGGGGGTTGGGCCGGGTCGGTCCGGGCCCAGACCCCCCGTTTTTGGACCTTTTCGGTCTTTTGCCCATATCTTGGGCTATAAACCTCCGATTGACGCACCGTCAACGCCGATGTGATCCTTGGATCGAGACGGTCATTTAGGTATATCGCACTCAAGGTTTCAGAGTACTTTGGGTTCTTCCAGGTTGGTTTGTACACGAAACCAACCGGGCCCTCGGAGCGGAAACGCTCATAACTTGAGCTCCAGACGTTCAATTGACGTGCCGTCGACTTTGATGGTTTCCTCTAAGTGAGACAGGTCTTTTGGATTACTCCTCCTAAGGTTTGGATGCAGGTGGAGTACGGTCGGGTTGGTTTTGACTTAAAAACCAACTGGGCCCCTGGGACGAAAAAGCCAATAACTCTCAGACCAGGCGTCCGATTGACGCGCCGTCTGCGACGTTGAGTTCCTGTTGACGATACGGAACCTTTGGATACATCAACTCTGGACTATGTGTTAGTTGATGTATGAGCCTCTTGGCTCGTGAAGCGGACCCTCTCGAACGAGCTTGTTGTGTGCGGGAACCCTAGAGCTGGCTGTGACTGTGACGACGACGACGACTGTGCACAGATCCTCAGTGGATTCAACGAAGACGACTACAACACTCAACGATCCTACGTGGATCAGTGCTACCGATCCTGTGTGGGTCCGATCCTGTGTGGGTCAACGCTCAGCGGTCCTGTGTGGGCTAGCGCCTACAGATCCTGTGTGGGTCCGATCCTGTGTGGGTCTTTGCGGGGGTTAGTTACCTATCGATCCTGTGTGGGTCAGATCCTTTGTGGGTCATTGCGGGGGTTAGTACCTATCAATCCTTTGTGGGTCTGATGGCATAGATGAATCAGTGGATATATCTGATTATCTCTATCGTCATACGAAGAATTATACCTATGTGAGCTGAATCCTGTTTTTCTTTCCTTTGTAGATTGTGTTGTGCTATCCTGTGTGGATTACATTTTTCTTTCCTGTGTGGATTGGGTTGTGATTTCCTATGTGGACTGGGTTGTACTTGGGCTCAGATGTTGGAGCCGATCTTAGAATTGATGACTTAGGTATATGTATGGGCATATACCTAAGAAGTGTCGGATGTTACTTCGTGATTGTATCTTTCCTTTATGGATTATACTTTGTGGATTCTGGGAGACCTTCGGGGGTCTCGGGGTCCCTACTGAGTAGCTTATACTCACCCGTGCACGGGCTATTCCCGCACTACGTTGTGTTGGTTGCAGACGACGGACAACGCTGATCGTGGTTGCGGCTTGCAGAGCAGGACGGTACCTAGAGGTGGACCATTGGGCGCGACGTACTCGGAGCAGATGGCTGGACCCGAGGAGCTGTGGAGGCTATCTGTACTCACCCTTCAGGTGGGACTTCTAGTGGGAGGCTCGACGTTGCGGCTTTACTTTCAGTTGCTGTTTTCCCTTTCGAGTTGTACTTTACTTTCAGTTTGGGTTTGTATTCTGACCCACTTACTTTTCCGCACTCATTGTTGTACTCAGTTTTTACTTAGTGTTTACTTCTACTGCTTGCTTTCTCTGTGGTGTTTGTTTACTTTACAAAGGCAATGCATTCCCTTTTTACCAGGATTTATGCATTGGTTCTAGTCGCAAGCCCCTGGACTATGGAAGGCGGGCTTGGGGTAGTCACGACACGGGCCCTGAGGACGGGTCATGACACCTTTCCTAGGGTCTTTACCCTGCAATCAGCGTGGCCCCACTTGGTCGTTCGGTAGGTCCAGAGTCCTTACATCGGATCATGAGGGCCCCTAAAATCCCGTGACCTAGCCGGTATTCCCTGGCCTAATTCACGTGCCAAGGTCACCCAACACTGTTGCCTTACTATCCCATGCATTCCTCACTGTGCCTAACTCCAGGCTCCATCCTATCTCTCAACCATCCCTCTGATACCATTCTGTCACGACCCGCCTTCACCAGAAGGAGGTAAGGGTCGGCATATTGCCAGGCCCTTCCGTCTTTAAGTTGAAGGAGAGATAATGACCCCCAAAACCCGCCTTCAATAGGTCCCGGAGTGTCGACTAGCACCAAGGGTATAGAAATTTCTCACAAATGGAAGGCATTACCCCTTTTTGTTTTATAGGATCGGGAGATAAGATAATGGAACTCAACAACACCAAGATAAAAGAAAAGTAAAGACAAAAGTAGACCATTCCCACATGCATGTTCCAAAAGTAAAAGCCACAAAGTACAAAAGGTGACTACAAAGGTAAGTACCAAAGAAAGAAAAACAGCAACTACAACTGCCTCAAAGGTCCGAGCTAGTATGGTCCCGCGCAATCCCTGAAGTCCTCCTGGAAACCTGAAAGAAGTTTTATATACGTAGGGTGAGCATACAAGTACACTCAGTAGGGAAAACCAAAGACTCTCGTGCACAAGTGGGGGAACGTACTAAAGTCCCGTGAGAAAGGAGTAAACCAAACACCTATCAAGGTAAACTATCCACCCAAGCCTCACCATGGCACACTCCCCAAATAACGCAAGTCAAGTAATATATATAATAAGAGCACATCGATGTTTGGGTACCCCGCGCCACTTTCCCACTGGTTATTGATACATCCTACGCATCGGACCAATCCCGCCATTCTCACCGCAGTCCCACTGCCACACCCGCCTGCACACACCTGGGCCACAACCACACGCAGTCCCACTGCCGAATCCCGCCTGCAAACACCTGGGCCACAACTGTCACATGTAACCACGCCTGCAAACACCTAGGCCAGAACAACCACCACCATGCCCAAAGACACATGGGCTAGAAAATCCACTTCCATGCCCGAAGACACCTGGGCCTCATCCCGAAGACACTTGGGAAACCACCTGTCGCACAAACCTAGCCAACCACCACACTACCCCGCCCGAAGGTTCTTGGGATAATAATGGACCTCAGGCCATCACAGCCTGCCCGAAGATACTTGGGCTATCTGGGAAAGGGAGAAGAAAGGAGATAACAACCAGACACTAATAATAGTGTTGGGAAAAACACCCTCCCCCATGAAATGGGGGTGTTCGGCACTAAGTTCTCAACTTGGGTGGGGCGCGAATAAGAAACACAAAGCTACAGGTATATATATAGGTAACAAGCACTCACCCCAAACTAGTTTTTTCTTTAGACAACCTACAGATCACAACGACACTCAAGTCCGAGTCACAACTCTCGCCAACAAAACCCATTTGTCCCATTCTTGCTTTCATGTTCAGTAATAATGTTCAAATAAGTCTATGCACTACTGGGAAACTAACACCATAAGCATAACCAAGGAAAAGAATCCATCCAATCGTCAATTTAAACATTCACACCCGGTTCTCTTGTAAAGTCACAACAACAAGGAAAAGTGAGAAATCTCGAAGTCCTGGAACCAGAAAACCCCGAGACACTGCCCCGTGTCCCCTCCCCCCAAAAGGTTTTTCATCAACAGAGGATCCGACCCCAATTCGTGATATAAACAAGTAACCACCGGGTCTTAAAACTCACAACCACCAAATCCATATCAACAAGGGATCACATCCCCAAATTCACAACCACCGGAAGTATAAAAACAGGGGATCCCATCCCCTCCCACATTTCCACCAATCGGCCCGTAAAAGAAAAAAAAAACCAAACCACTGTCACCAACACTAAGCAGGGCCATACCGATATTTTCATATTTAAACTATTTAACACACTCCATGATTTCAATTCAGTGTTTTGACTAGGGTTAGCACAGAAGGGATTGATCTTGGTGCTTTCAATTTATTCAGCCGGGTATACGTGATTAACCAATTTACTTTTCACAGCAGGAGTTTACAATTAGGAACAAGCCATTTAAAACACCACGAGGGGTTCATTAGTGCACAAACAACGACCACCAATGACCTCGATTTTCAGAAGACGTAAGCCAACACAACTCAGGAAGATGATCATAATATAAACAACATCAACGATCACAGTCCCCCTTCATTCCTTACAGGGTTCATTCATTATATTTAATTAGGTCTGGTTTATCCATTCCTATAGAAACAAAATCACACCCACCCCGCATGATACACAAAAGGGAGAGGCGAAGGAGAATTTCCCTACTTGTTGATAGATGATCGACGTTTAGGCTGGGCGCGGAACTTCACGGATAACGATGTGGCTCACCCGATGCACCAGAAGCTGTTCGTGAAAAGCCGCGATCGAGGAAAGAAGAAACCATGAATAACCCTTAGTTTATAAGAGCCGTAGATGGTTGAGGTGATAATGCGAAACCACGTAAGGCGTGGGGTCGTGGGTTGGCCACGCGACCCCACTCGTCATTAAAGGGGGTCGGGTGGTTTAAACCGACTTATTAATTCATTAAGTATTTAATTAAAACTATTATGGGTGTTACGGGTCTTTAAAGCACGCTCAAACAGGCCAAAAAAATAGGGTTTAAAACCCTAATTGCGCAAGAAGGAACGCCATTGGAAAGAACCCGCGGGGTAGGCCAGAGCCACCGGTGGCTGAGGGCTACCGGTGGGTGATGGATACCGGTAGGCCAAGGTGACCGGTACGCCAAGGATACCAGTACGCCAAGGCTACCGGTAGGCTAAGGCGACCGGTACGCCAAGGCTACCGGTAGGCCAAGGCTACCGGTACGCCAAGGCTACCGGTATACCAAGGCTACCGGTACGCCAAGGCTACCGGTACACCAAGGCTAACGGTACGCCAAGGCTACCGATAGTCCTACACCGCCGTGATTCCCAGACCAGAAAACCCAATGCGACATTTTCACAAAGTAAAGGATCCCCACAAAACCCGGGCCGTTACATCAGATACCTCTTAAACGATTCTCGTCCCCGAGAATCAAAACAAACCAGAAGGGAATGGAAGGTCCAAACAATCACCTCGAAAGATACCTCTTAGAAGTGAACCCATGATAACTAAAAACACCTCCCTGAAAAGAACCAAGCAACATACCATGCCAAAATGCCCAGGCGTGTGGGTTGGGGAGTCTCCTCCCCCATGTCAAGATATTATCCGCTTTGGGCGGCACTGACTCGCCCGTACGGGTTTAATCGCATCCACCTTAATGCGTCTTGATTAGGGGGCGGGTTCTCTCCTCCCCATAGCTAGGGCTTTTCACACACATTCATAGGAAAGAAAACCAGCACGTTTCATAGGCCTACACCGTCGTGATTCCCAGACCAAAAAACACAACACGACATTTTCACAAAGTAAAGGATCCCCACAAAACCCGGGCCGTTACACTAGAGACTGGTTGAGACACAAGTATTTAGGCCCCCTTGAGATCTGATGCATGAACCTTTAAGTTTATTGTGGCTACTAAATGAGGTGATATGTATTGCATGGTAGAGACCTAGGAAAGGATCATGCATCATTCTTATTTTCACCTATGTTTGAATGGGTAGAAATTGGGATAGGTTAACCTAAAATGAATAAAAGAAAACAATAAATAATGTTAAAGTCTTATATATTACAAGTTTGGGATCTTTAAATGTTTTTTATTTTTTAGGTATGGCTTCAGGTGGAAGTCCTCATCAGGTTCACACAGATGATGTTCAGCAGGTTGCGCCAACAAATCACCATAGAGTAGAGGTTTCCAATGATAACAATTAGAGGAGGACTCTCTGAGAGTTTTAGTGCCAGAGTCTGTAGAAGTATGAGGGATTCATTTCAGATATAGTCATGGACAACTGGTTGGAGGAGATTGAGATAAATTCAGTTTGATCCATACTCGAAAGGAACACTGGGTGTCATTAGTTGTGATGCTGCTACGTGGGGCAACGAGGCAGTGGTGGTTCTTGTTCCTCAGGGATCGTGAGGAGTCAATAGTCTCATTGGAGGAGTTTTGAGAGTAGTTCAGAGTCGAGTTTCTTTCTTTGATTGCGAAGGTCACTAGTTTCCAGGATCTATTTACCCTTTGATAGGGGAGATCCAATGTGTGAGAGTTTGAAATCCATTTTAGGAACCTTTTGCAATATGATTTGGACCTATTTCTAGACAAGGAGGCCAAGGAGAGACATTTTGAGGAGGCTTTGAGTCCAGATATCCAGTGCTAGGTCACCCCGTTTATACTGAAGACATATCTCGAGGTGTTGGAAAGAGAAGATGTCTTTGAGAGGATGTTATCTAGAACTAGATCATCATGAGAGGGGAGTCGTTAATATTCCTCATGAAGCAAAGATGTGTTCCAGGGTTCCCAGTTTTTAGGGAAGAAGTGTTTCTGATCATCCAGGGGTAGGTCCCAACCCTCAATGTCTCGTTTCTCTGAGGACAATGTCTCTCAAGATTATACTAAGGGATCATACACTTGTTTTTTATTGTGAAGGCTAAGGTAATCTATAGTAAGAGTGCCTGAACTTTCTAAGTAGTTGACGTGTGTCAGGTGTTGCGCTTCTGGTTCCTCCATTGAGGCAGTTCGAGCCAAGGTGACAACAGTTGGTTGCACCAGTTTAGGAATAGAAGAGAGATGATGTGGCAGGTAGAGGATAACCCCAAGATTCTCCTCATCCTCAGAGAGTAAAGCACGACCATGTAGGTGGTCTCTGTTAGGGTCAGAGAGGCCATAGAGCAGGTTGTGGATAGCTTCATGCATTAGTGTTGCAAGTTCCAGGTGATCTAGACATCGTTCGAGGTACCCTTTTCTTGTTTTCTACTTGGGTACATACCTTGTTTTATTTAGGAGTGATTCAATCCTTCATATCACCTGCCCTTGTCCATGCTTTGGGACTTGAGGTAGAGAGTCTTCCAGTTCCCTTGGAATTGACTACACCAGTTGGAGGCCGAGCTAACTTGTTTGAAGTATGTAGTGACTGTGAGCTAGTGTTGGGGTAGTACCACTCTTAGAGAGATTTCCTATGTTTATGGATACAAGCATATGCTGTCATCCTCGACATGGTTTGGTTGTATTCAATGCAGACTATTGTGGATTGCTACAGAAGGTAGGTGGTGTTCTTCAATGATGATAGTGATCCAACAATTTTTTTTGGTGAACAATACCCTCAGATGGGTTAGAGGAATATCCCTTATCATCCATGATAGATGAGCTGATACTGAGTTTGTCATAGGTTCAACAGTTGGAATTTCCTACGGTCGTAGAAGAGTACCCTGATGCCTTTCTAGAAAATGTTGTAGCGTTACCCCCTTGAAAGAAGATCGAGTCTGGGATCAAACTATTTTCAGGAGTGTCTCCTATCTCGATGTCTCTATATAGGATGGTGCCTTCTGAGTTGCAGGAGCTGCATATACAGCTTGATTTTCTGTTACAGTGCAATTTTGTTTAGATGAGTGTGCCACCATGGGGTGTACTAGTTTTGTTCATAAAGAAGGATGATTTCAGTTTACGATTGTGTATCAATTATCATTTCTTGAACCGAGTGACAATGAAGAACCTCTATCCTATTTCAAAGATTGATGATTTATTCGATCAACTGAAGGGTGAAAGTTGGTTCTTGAAGATCTATTTGCGGTCTGAATATCATCAGATACCTGTGAAGGATGAGGATTTCCCAAAGACTGCTTTCTGTTGTCATCATGGGAATTATGAGTTCATTGTGATACAATTCGGTGTGACGAATTCTCTAACTGTGTTTATGGGGTTGATGAACACTATGTTTTGTGAGTTCCTGGATAAGTTTGTGGTGGTTTTCATCGATGAAATCCTTGTGTACTTTGCATCCGGGGAGGAGCATACAGAGCATCTGCGTGCCATTTTGGGAGTTATTTGTCATCAAAAACTGTTTGGCAAGCTAAAGAAATGTAATTTTTGGGCTCAATAAGTCTATTTCTTGGGTAATGTTTTGTCCTAGCAGGAAGTATCTGTGGATCCATCGAATATAGAAGTATTTGTATCTTGGGAAGCCCC
This sequence comes from Viscum album, assembly GCA_963277665.1. Taxonomy (NCBI): domain Eukaryota; kingdom Viridiplantae; phylum Streptophyta; class Magnoliopsida; order Santalales; family Viscaceae; genus Viscum; species Viscum album. The sequence goes on from OY728132.1 coordinate 327,027,618, forward strand.
TAAGACAGTGACAGTTGTGCAAAGATTCCTTGGTCTTTTAGGATATTACAAGAGTTTCATTGCTGATTTCTATTGTGTTGCGACTCCTCTAAAATAATTGACCAAAATGTATTAGGAATTTGTATGGACTGATCAGTTTCAGAAATCTTTTGAGTATCTGAAGGAGAAGTTGTTCAGTGCTCCGGTTCTTTGTCTGCCAATAGAAGGAGTTCAGTTCGAGGTTTTCTATGATGCTTTTCATCTGAGGTTAGGCTGTGTTCTGATGCAGTAGAGATCAATCATTTCTTATGGGTCTCGGCAGTTATGTCCCCATGAATGTAACTATGCCAACCATGATCTCGATTTGGCGGTAGTGGTGTTTGTCCTAAAGTTGTAGTGACATTACCTTATTGACGAGCGCTTTGTGGTCTTTACCGATCATAAAATCCTAAGGTATGTTTTCTCCTAGTGTGACTTGAACTTGCACTAGCATTAGTGGATGCAGTTATTTCAGGATTATGACTTCAAAATTTTGTATACACCTAGGAATGGGAATGTCATGGACATCGCATTGAGTAGGAATTCATGCAGTGTTGCAATGAATAATCAGGCGATTCTTGGAGAGTGATGGAAGAACTTTTAGTATTACATATGGATATGGGAGAATTTGGGAGAATAGGTTGTATTTTTTAGATGATGGTACGGTCATCTTTGGTGCAGCAAGTGGAAGAGTCCCAGTTGGGGGATCTTGAGGTGGAGGTCTAGAGAGATCAAGTTGTTTGTGGTGAGACCCCTGATGGTTGGTCTAAGGATGAACAACACCAGGTGTTGTTTTAGGAAATTATTTTCATTTCTTTGGTGATGTGTGAGATGGTTCTCAGATAGTTCCATATTTCTCCCTTAATGGTACATTCTGATGTGAAAAAGATGTACTGATATTTGAGGAGTCAGTTTTGGTGGCTTGGGTTAAAGTGTGTAGTTACAGAGTTTGTGACTTGATGTTTGGTTATCCATAAGGTAAAGGCCAAACACCGTGTTCCCGGTGGTTTTCTCTAGCTGTTAGATGTTCCTCAGTGTAAGTGGAAGGAATTATCGATGTACTTTTTTACTGGTTTACCTCGATCTCAAGGTATATATGATTCTATATGGGTGGTAGTGGATCGTTTTATGAAATCATCCCACTTTATAGCGATCAAGGATTCAATATTAGTGGAGGTTTTGTCAGGGAAATATCTGGAGGAAGTGGTAAGAATCCATAGAGTCCTAAAAAATGATCATTTCCGATCAAGATCCTCGTTTTACCTCTAGGGCGTGGAGAGGTCTCCAACATGGGTTCAGTTCTCAGCTATGCCTTAACACTACTTTACATCCGCAGATGGACAGTCAGATAGAACAGACCATCCAGACACTTGGAAGACATGTTGTGCTCTCGTGTCCTAAATTTTGGAGGTTTATGTTTGAGTCACCTGCCCTTGGTAGAGTTCTCTTACAACAATAGTTTTCACTCCAAAATTGGTATGGATCTATTTGAAGTCATGTATGGATGACTTTTCCATTATCCGTTTTTCTAGACTGGGGTTGGATAGTCAGAAATTCTCAGGCCGGAATTGGTATAGAATACGATAGAGATGGTTTAAGTGATCCATGAGAGGATGAAGGTTGCGCATGATCATCATAAGTCTTATGATTATCATAGGAGGAGACCTATAGAGTTTGAATTTAGGGATCACATGTTTCTGAAGGTGACTCCCCATCATGGGAAGTGATGGTTTGGTCATGGGAGTAAGCTTTCTCCCTGGTTTGTTGGGAATTTAGAGGTGTTGGCTCATTTGGAGACATGGCATATCAGGTAGAACTTCCCCCACATATGAGCCGGATACATGATGTTTTTCACGTGTCACAACTCCATAGTCATCTTCATGATGACTCTCACATAATCTATTGGGGGTGAGATCGATGTTGATGATAATGCAACCTTCGAGGAGTGGCCTATAGAGATCCAGGACTGCCAAGATAAGGTATTACATGGGTGTTATATCTCCTTAGTTCGCATCTTGTGGAATCACAATGGTGTGGAGGAGAGTACCTGGGAACACGAGTCGTAGATACATGCTCAGTACCCTGAGCTATTTGATGTTTATATCTTCTCTTATAATACAATTTGTTTGGTGGTTATAGACCCTTTCTGGTTATGAGATGGATTTGTATTTTTACATGTTGTGGCTTACTCTCTTTTGAGAAGTATCTCCCCCAGGAGAGTATTTAGAAGATGGTTTTGGTTTTTGCGTGGTTTTGCACCTGTTCCTCTAGTGAAGCGGTTGAAATCCTATGGTGGCGAGAGCCTTGAGATATATCTCGTGGGGTGGATATTTAGATGACCCCATTTTGTTTCTTCTACAGGATGGTTTTGGATTTTTGAGAACGATAATGTTTTGAGAGGTATCTGATATAAGGGCCCAGATCCGCATGGATCAAACCTTTTTATGTTTTTGAAGATCAAAGTGCTCAAAGGAGGCTCGAACTAAGTTTAGAGAAGTTCAGTTAAGTAGAATATGGGAAGAGGGGATTACACGTTGTGTAATAGCATTACATGACATGAAATCCTATTTCACGGGCTATTTCACGGTGTGAAAGAAGGGCTGACAATGTGAAAGAAGGGTTCACGGCGTGAAATACTTCAGGGTCTGAAAAATAAAAATAAAATTCTGAGGTGATGTGTTTTTCTACAGAACTTGACCCTGAGGCATTACATGACATGAAATGGGATTACATGTTGTGTAATACCCTAAAATTGTATGTTTTAAGTATTTTCCAACAACTTGGTTTTTTTCAAAAACTATGGTTGCAATGACTCTCCCTTGACCCCAGGCGACCCAACGACCCTATCTTCCATGTTTTGGGGATTCCTTTGTCAAGGAACAATCCCTATCTCCCTTCTTCTATCCGTAGTGATATGTCTTTGATATAAGGTATGATCTACCTCCTTTATTGAGGTTTCTTTGATCATTTTTCTCCCATTTCTCTTTTCCATGTGATGGCGCGTGATCTCCATGTTTATAATAGATTTTTCTTGGTTTGTTGGTGCGGTTGTGCCGTGGCATCCTCGGGTGGATGTAGTTGTTGCAGGAGAGGTGATTATGATCAGTTACTTTGATCTATTCTTATGTGAAGAACATCAATGATATTTTGAGGTAGGGGATTTGATGATTCTCTTTATTTATGTGCAATTGTAGAGTTATCATAATTTATCCCCTTAGATCAGAATGAAATTGACCTGATTAACTACTTGAACTCGATTATAGAATTGGTATCAATTGCGGTGGAATTTGTTGATTTATACCATGAAAACAATTTGCCACTTGATTTTCTAGATACTCCTTACTTGGTTAATATATTGTTCTTGATGGAAATTGGTAAAGAACATAAATTTATAATTAATTGTTTAATTAATTGGATAAAAGATAAAGAGGCATGTTTAATGAATCTAGTTGTTGTTGTTGTAATTTGATGATAATTAAATTGATAAAGATATGCATGTATAATTGAATTGGTTAATGAACCTGAAGCATGTTGATTCTTGTTGATAAATGATTAAAGGAATGATAAATTAATTGGTTAATTAATTTGTGATAACTTGTTTCTTAGGTTACCTATAGTTAGAACCTATGAAAAATGAATCAGTTAATTAAATATGGAATAAGAACAAATTTTGTGATAAATATAATGCCTTTTTAGGGCCTAATTTTCCCGATTTCTTGTAAATTCCAAGTGCCTTATTCTTTGGGATCCATGATAGCTTGTTGTGTGTGAAGACTGAATGCCTTGTTTTTGAGTCAAGAGCTCATTTCTATGTTTGTTCCTATTTCTTATGATGTGATCTGGATATGAGACTTGTGGTTGTGGGGGTAGGGAGGCTCAGATGTGATGTGAGTCTAGGATGGTTGAGCCTGGAGGGACTTTGTGGTATGTGGGGGAAAGAAGGCCCAATGGTTGTGGTAGTAGTTAACATCTAGAGCGGCAAGATGCATTAGTTTATGCATGTGGTGTCTGGGGGGGCACAATATATGATGGAACAGGTTGAAGCTGGGATTACCTATTGTTGTAAAATTTAGATACTTATGGAATATGTTGTTTTTTTATCTGATTTACTTTCCCCACTACTTTAAGTAGCTGGTTTTTCTTACCCTTCTTCCAAAAGAGGCGAAGATGTGCAGGGTATGTTACGTGCTTTCTGTGTTTAGATTCTCGAGGATAGATGGGTCTACACTCTTGCTATAAGTGGAAAAGACTTGATGGGTAGTTCACATACTCACCATGTTGATCCCCCTATTTTTGGTAACTTATAATGATTTTCTATAATTCATGGGAATATAGAAAAGTGACAATGCTATTAATAAATGATTGAAAATTTTTAACCCATGGGGTTGGAGCTTTCTGGGGTGCAATGATGTGGTTAGGATTTTGAGAAACCATGTACTTGGTTTGGTTATTCCTGGAGGGCATTAAACTTGGTTGGAATTCTAATGTAATGTAATGTGGAATTTATAATGGTTAATTAATGTTTAAATGATTAATTAGTGAAGGGTTCAACTGATTTAAAGGGATGAGATAATTTAATATAGCTCTTTAAAAGGTTGTGTGGTTATAGGATATCTAGTCTTAGCAGTAGAATCCGAGAGTCTGAGAGACGCTAGTTGTAGTTGAGTCTAAGAATAGGTAATTCCCATAGTGTGGTTGTGAGCTATTTTATATCTTGTAATTTTTGTGTTTTTATATGCTACTCCACTATGTTGGTTAGGGTAACTGAAACCCCAAGGATTCTGATCCATTGGGGGGGGTGTGTGTTTTCCCCAACATCCCGATGGGAGGATGGATGACTGAATACCCCCTTTGAACCCTCTCATTCTCTTGGTAGTTACTTGTGCTACTATGCACATCAATTAGTTTTCCCCATATATGTGTATAGAGGGTTGTAATGGCTTATGGTTATTTCACACACATATATTCTGGATATATTTTCCTATAGACTGCTATAATTCTAACATGTATAGGCTGTGATGGATTGAGGATCCTTACTCAATGTATGGGCTGTAATGGATTGAGGTATAATACCTAACATATGATACACGTTATGTGAGCTTTGGTGGCTCCTGAAAACTACTTGGTTACTTCTGGTTGTGTGGATGGTGTGGTGCTTCATCCTAGTGTCTGCGGGAAAGCCTTTGCATTGCATGAGGTGCATGTTGTGGTGCTTGCCCAGGTGTCTTTGGGTTCGCCTTTTTGGAGAGAGATTCTCAAGACATGTAGCGTTGGGGAAAAGTGAAAACCCAGTGGGGAAGTGGTAGCGGGGTACCCTTGATATTCATTATTAACTTATGTCATTTGATAAATAATTAACCCCAAAATTCTTTAAAATATCTATGAACAAGTTTGAAACCAAAAAAAAAATTATATTCCTTAATCATATAATCTCCAAAATATGATAATCATTTCTATAAATTAGTTGAATCACCATAAAACCATATTAAAATCATATATTCTTAAAAAAGGTAATTCAATATTTATTCCTCAAATAAAATTACATAATATTATGTTTATCTTAATCATATAATGTTCTCTAAAATTACAGTGATCTTTTGAAATAACATTAATCACCTAATCATAAAATCACTTTTCAATCCCATAGTTATCTATATGATAAAACATATGCTCCAAAAGTAAAATTAATCATCATATATCAAATAATTTAAGTAAAAAAATGTCATACTAACCAACACATCCCGTAGGCCAGTGCTATGAATTGCAACTTTGTCACCCTTCAGTTGTGGGTTCAAGCCCCACATCCTTTCCAGATGCAATAGGTTATCACCTAGGCTATGAGTTGTACTTTTTCTAAAACTATATAATTCCTATAACGTCCCCCCCCCAAAAATATGATGATATTACTCAAAAATAACATTAATCATTAAATCACTTTTTAACCATTTAGTTCATCTATAAAACTTATCTTTTCCAAAAAATATTAATTGACTATTATTACTTTAACATCATTGATAATATTAACCCTAAAGGATATTAATAACTTTAAATTTATGTCCATAAAATATAAAATCATTATTCCTTAAATAAAATTTTCACTAAAACATATACTAAACCAAATTTTGGTTTTCCCATAGTCCAAAATATCCTTAATCATGATAAACTCCCATCACATAAAACCTCAAAAGGGGTATCCATGCCTTTATATTTATTATCAACCTTAGACTTATCAATCCAATACATTTTATTTTTATCCCATATCACTATGAAATATCATAGGTTTTAATAGGTTCTATTATATCATTTATCATAATGGTTTATAAAGAAAATGTGGATTAACCCAAGTATATCCCCTAAAAGTGTCAAACTAGGTGCGCAGTAAGGCTACACTCACTGTGCACCAAAATGATAGTTGATATATACTTGACCAACTCTTTTTTGGGTTATTACCCATAGGTGAATCTGTACCAAAACCACATCCACTTGCAGTATCCATACAGAGATGTATTGTGAGGAAAAACACATAATCTCTACCTTACCAAAACTTTAGGATATTATCCTATAATTATACTTATCCTCAAAGTTAGTTATTAGATTATATTACATAATTTATATTTTCCTAAATCTAGTTCCCAAGGTTTCTACTAAACTCTATCTGATACCAACTGTAAAGACCCCGACCCTAGTAGCCTAGAGTCGGTGGTTACTTTATTACATTTGTACTAAATACAAGTGATCACATACCAAATGACTAACTAGTTTATGAGTCTTGGTAAACTATACACACACACAAGATTCCCATATTATATTGGAAAAATAAAAACACATCATAAAAAATATTCTTTCATCCTTGATATCTTTCACAATATCCTTATTCATATCCTAAGGAAAGGAAAACAAATAAAGGATGAGTTTGGATGTTTAGTAAGGGAATTTAAATATCAGAAGCTATCATATAATAAATAATACATAATCAATATGGTAAAGTGAAAAACTAAAAACACAAGGCATTTAATCAATAATTTAAGCCTGAAGAATAGTATGAAAATATCATATAATATCATATAAATAATCACATGAGTTTGAAACTTATCCATGTATATCATAACTATTAAAATAATCACATAAACATCAAAAAATAGTTTCATAATGATGGAATTCATAATTATTGGCATCATAAACTTACTATCAATACCTCGTTCCAATACATCTTAAACATACCGTCAAAGCCTTATGCCAAGACATCATACATAAATGGATAAGACTTAGGCAAAATACCCAAGATAGTTTGTATCATGATACCCAAAAATGCATCAAGTGGATATATTATTCCCCATACATCACTTACTAAGTCCAATTCATTGATTATATGAAAGAAGATAATAACAATTCAATACATAATCAATATTAACATTCATATCGAAAAACTAGCATATGAAATGTTAATTTTTCCCCAGTCAAATTGAAAATAAAACATATAGAGAAAGAATACAGATGACATGATTACAACATATCCCTAGTGGAGTATAAGAAAAATAAATGGTTATTATCATTGATGAATATAAATAGGATAAAAATATTATTAAAAAAATTCTTGAGGAAAATTCATTTTTAACTTTGAAAATAACTTTTAAAAACTAAAAATATACATAATATTAGGAAAAATATTTTCTTTGAAAATAACCTTGTAAACTTTTAAAATAATCTTCAAATCATTTAATTGTTTTGATGGTGAGAAATTCTATTCATACCATGTAAGTTATAAGAAAACATTCCTTTCACACTTTTATTAAAAAGTAAAAAGACACTTGTTCAGAAAATGAATGGAAGATTACTTTTAAAACATTTTTTAAATGTAAAATATGAATAAATATGTATTTAATAAATCATTTAAGAATAGTAAAATTATTATTTAAAATATTTTAAAAAAAATATGGATATATAAGAAAAAGATTCCCAATCGAGTAGAAAAACAAGGTCTGTTTTCCTTAAAACATTATTTCTATATCTTGAGTACTTAAAGAGGGAAAAATGAAGGGAAAACTCATAATTTACATAAATAACCAGAGGAGAAGAAAATATATTGGTTTTAAGATAGAAATACCAATTAATTACACCATCATAAACTTAAATATAAACAACCCCGAATAATGATGAAATTGTGAAATAAACCCTTACCGCTTTGGTAACTTTAAAATCATGCCCCCCATGAAATAAATAAATTAAAATGAAACTTTAAATACAATTAATATAAAGTTAATCATGTTATATCATATAAAAGTGGTAGTATATACACCATATGAAAGAAATAAGTGGTGAATATTACATATGTCTCACAAAAACACAAGTGAGATGAGAAAACCCTTACAATGACCATAACATTGAAGTGAGATTTAATAAATGAAGAGATTGTGTGTAACAAATGTAAAAAAAAATGAAATTAAAAAACTAAATCAAAATAAGTCAATTTCACACATAATCTTGACATAATATAATCAATGAAGAAGTGATATAACCCAATGAAAGAAAATTGAGTTATGAAACACTTACCACTTGGTAACTTTCAAGTCAAATATCCTAGGATGAAATACTTTGAATTTTAACTTAAAATACCATGAAATATTAAATATTCATGATATAACATGTAAAATGGAAACATATACACCTTGTAAAATAAATTAGGTGCATAACATTAAAATATACCTCAATGAATGAAAATTGATACAAAATCCCTTAACTCAGGTATGAATCATCACATATGTTCTTTATCTTCCCGAATAATAAAAATATGTTAAATATTTATTTTATTAATTATTTTTTTTCAAGTTTATAATTCCTTTTATTTTATTTATTTCCATTTTATTTTTATTTACTTAATCAATTAATTTAACATCAGATGTTTTAATGATATTTAGTTCATATTTCCAAAATGACTTAGGTATATTGACTATTGTAAAAGTGGTCATTTTTCCATCATATATAGAATAATAATAATGAAATAATTATAATTTTTAGACATCAATTATACTTTTAAAACTTAAAATGAAATATTGTTATGAAAAATGAACTATATTACAATTATGAAGATGGTAAACCGTACGTACGCATGAGTAACATTTCCATTTTTTAGGGATCATAATGAAAAGAAGGTAAGTATTATTTTATATTTAAATAATTATAATTATATAATAAATACCATATTATTTATTTAAATAAACTTATATATATCATCCATGTGATTTGGTGATGGAAAATGAATCACATCGCTTCGTGGAGGTGGCGGTCCACACATATGCACGAACAATGCTATCATTTTTCAATGGATGAAAAGTTAAGAAATTAGATGATATATTATATTTTAAGAATGATAAATATGTCACAAATATCATATATAAACATTAAATCCATTATTATAATCATCTGTGAGAGGCGGTTATGGAAAACAAATTACATCGATTCACGGGGTGGTAGCCTATCGTACACACGGACGACAGTTTCATTTCTCATTTGATGGAAGAATAGATGGATATAGGGTATTACATTAACATCACAATAACTTAGTATATAAAATATACTATTGTTATTATTTTATCATGTTTGAAGAATATTTTAATGAGGTAGAATAAGAAAGAATACTAAAATATTCGGTTATAAGCTATACCTCTTCTTCGAACAACAACCTTTTCTTTACACCTTAACCCCTCTAAGGTTGATATTATTACAAAAATAAGACCACTAGAACATAGGAAGTGATTTTAGGAAGATATTTGTATAGATATTGACTAAACCAAAAGTTTTTTTAAATGTGAAGAAAATAGGAGAGGAGGTGCCCTTTTATAAGATAGGGGAGAGACATTATTGGATTTTATTAAAGTATTAAATTAATATAAATAAATTTTCATATTAAAATGGATCCAAATTTATATAATTAAAATATAGGATAAATATAGGTTGAAATAATATTATTCAATAATATTTGAACAATTTTAGATTAAATTTTTACCCTTATCTATTTTTTTAACCCACATTAACCCTTTTTAACAATTACCATGATAATGAAGTTTTTACTCTTTAGGGGTAAATATAATTAATATAAAAAGAAAATTAGGCCATAAATGGGAAATGGTTGATAATTTAAACCATATACCAATCAATTGGACTCAACTAGTATATTTAGTAATTTTAAATCATTTAATAAAATATTATTAATTATAAAATATCACTAATGTCATTTTTGGAACAATTCATTTAATTCGACTTTGAAAAAACATGACAATAAATAAATTCAAATATAATATTTATAAACATCACTAAAATTTAATATTTATCTACAAAATTAATGGAAAACAATAACTCATTCAAATTATATTACTTTTAATATTTTTGAAATCATTCATTTTATTTTTCCATATATTGAATAAATACCGTGTTAGCTTTGTGTAAGCATTTAATGTAATTATTTAATCATTAAAACTTAAAAAATAAATTACCTTGATAAAAAATAATTTATATTTCAAATAAACCTTTTAAAACTGAACATAGATTCTGTTTATCCCTATTTAAAAAATTTATAAATAATAAAGCAAAGAGAATGAAATTTTTGACTTTTCTTCACATAAAATAACATAAAGGTAAAAATAAATAAAATGTGGCACCACATTGCCATATTTTCAAAACTGGGATGAACATGTCTTAACTCCACTCATCCAATAGGATAATGGAAATTTTTATGGTCATTTTTAGTCCTTATTATATTATTTTTAACCTTAATTATTCGATTTACCTTTACCATGGTGATAATTATTTATTATGATTAATATTAATAATAAAAAAAATAAAATGAACATATTTATCAAATTTGGACCTCTTGATTCAAAATATTTAATATATTTTTAAATATTCAATGTATATATGTTATAAAAATTAATTTAATATTAAAATGTAAAATGTAACTAAAAGCTATTTTTTTTCAGAAAAAATACATTTTTAAGTATAAAAATGTTATATATCAAATTCAAGTATAAAATTCATTTCAAAGATTATAATTGAATTATGTTTAATCAAAAGGAACTAATTACATTTTAAAACTAATTCAAAATATGATTTTACTTTATAAATGTAACACCTCAAGATTTTTTGAAATATTTTTTTTCTAAATAAATTTACGCTCTTCGATAGCTTGCATTACATGCAACGCCAAATTTAAAAGAATTGTGATATAATATTAAAATATTATTAATTAATATGACGGTCATCTCCCAATTATTGGATTGGAGGGTATAAATATGAATAAATAAATTATGAAAAAATTATGGTTTGCACATGTATAATATTAATTCATTGATTATCAATTGATTAGAAATGAAAAAAAACATCATTTGAAAGAAAAAGAAATATTATTCTAAAAAACTGTTTTTATGCGCGCAATATTTTTTTTAATAAATTAAATTAACAATTATTGGTGAGTTTTTAGTTAAATTTATATATTATATATTCAATCAAATATTTTTACATTCATTTAATATTTTTTAAGCATGAGATAAGAATAAATCCACTTTTATGTTTAAAAACGTCTTTTTCTAAAAAGCAGCTTTCATCAAATTTTGCACACTTATTTTAAAATTAATTTATTCTAATTATAGGTATTGAATTTGATAAAATGGATTTTATATTTGGAATCATAATATTCAAATTTGGTAAATAGGTCCATTTTGTTTTTGGTCAATATTAATAGTAATAGTGATAAAATTTATCACCTCGGTAAAGAGTAAATTAGGTTAATCTAGATTAAAAATTAGTGATAAGACCATAATTTTTCATCATAATTCATACTGGATGAATATAATTTGACCCTTTTCATGTTAGACTCTAAATATTTTTTTTAATGGACACTATTATTTTAAAATGACCTATATAATATTTAAAACAAAGAAAGCTACAAAATGTTACTCTCTTAGTTTTAAATATCTCTTATGTGTCCACATAGGAAAAAATAAATTTATGAATTAATATAAATATATATATTGAGATTAATGAAATTATTTTCATTATGAAAATTTATTTTTAATTTTTATAAATTATATAAGTACATTAAATTTTTATGCAATGACGACACAATATTTATTCAATTATTAGAAAAAAAATAAATGATTTTTAAAATATTAAAATTAATATAATTTTAGTTATTTATGGTATTACATGATTTTTATAGATTAATATGACATATTAGTTCTATTTTAATGTATTATATTCAAAATCCAACTTTGTCTTTATGTCTTTTAATTCAAATTAAATAAACAGTGTCAAAATTGATATTAATGATATTTTATCAAAATAAAATTTTATTAAATTATTTAAAAATTATAAAAATATTTAAATATGACAATTATGATAAGATATTTTCTAAAATTTCATCCATTTTTTCATTTATTATTCAATAGTTAACTTATAAGTAAAATTATAACCCTTTTAGAGTGAAAAAATTATTACTGTGGTTAATGTTAAAATAGGGTAACTAAATGGTTTAACCAAAAGAAAAGGTTTAAAAAACAACATAAACATGTCCAAATTTTATTGGTTAATTTTATTTCAATACTATACTATATTATATTCTAATAAATATCCTTTTTATGCATTTAGAATAGATAATTAATTTATTATATTTTAATCTTTTAAGAAATCACAAGAGTGCCCCTCCCCTCAATTATAAAAGGACATATATCATTTCTCTCCTTCACACCACTTTAAGCCTTATATCTCGACCATATACTTAAAAAATACCTTATCAACTTCCCTATCCATATTATTGAGGTTCTGGTATCCCCAAAAGACCGACACTATGATCTTTAAGAGGAGATCTAAAGGAGTTGTTTCAAAAAAGTGGTTATCATCACTTTCTTTTTAATTATTCTTTTTCCTCGTCTAAATATATTATATTATTTATAAAAATAACTTTAGTATAAAAAATATACTTAAATTTTATTATTATTATAAAACCACCTTTATTTACTCTCTTTCCATCAAACGGGAAGTGAAAGTGTCACTTGTGCATACGCATGACTTACCGTCTTTACATAGCGATGCAATTCATTTCTCATCACCATATTTTATATATGGGTATTTTGATGGTTTTAATGTCTATATATAATAATTATTAAATAATTATACCTTTTTATTGATAATATCATATCTTACTTCTTACCTTTCAAACCATTGGAAAACGATAACGTCACTCGTGCGTACGTGTGAACTACTACCCCCATGAAGTGATGCGATTCATTTTTTATTTCCTTATTAATTAGATGATAATAAGGATGTATTTAATGAATATATATGGTATAATAATTATTATTTAAATTTTATTTATTCTTTACTTTTTTTTCTTCCCATCCATCAAAAAATGAAAACAACGTTCTTGTGTATGTACGACCTATCATCTCTATGAATGGTGTAATTCATTTTTCTATATATATATATATTTAATGAATGAATCTAAACATGTATATAATGAATATAAATTATATTTATATCATTATTAAAATTATGGATATTATTGAACCATGATCAAAATATAAGGACCAAAAATATTGAACCAAAACATACATGAAAAACGAAGCAAATAACACATGAAATAGTGATTTTAATAAAGAATTATTAACAAATGGGTAATAAAAGGTTATATGTAAATAATATATGGTATAATATATATGATTATGGTTATGTAATATATTAATAATAAATCTATATTAATTATAAAGGATGTTCCAACGTTTTTGAAGGAAGTCAGACCTAAGGTAAGGGATTTTCATCTCACTTTTATTTTTATGAGACACATGCCATATTCACCACCTGTTTCTTTTGTGAAGTGTACATAATTCAAATGAATTTATTTTATGATGATTATTATTAAATTTATGGGGATATAAATATCCATCCAAGTTTCTTTCTTTCACGGGGCTTATGATTCAAATGTTACCAAAGAGGTAAAGGTTTTATGTCACAATCTCATTGTTTATCGGGATTGTTCATGATTAAGCTTCCAATGATGAAATATTATAATCTACATATCAAGTAACTCATAAATTTTCTTTTAATATGTTTATTTTTTTAAAATAAATGTTTTATATTCACTTTCCTCACCTTAAGTATTCAAGATACCAAAAATATATTTTTAAATAAAATATATTTTTTCTCTCTTCGGTCGAAAAAACATTTTTCTTTCATATCTACGTTTTTTAATAATGTTTTAAATAAGGTTTTTAATGTTATTATATTATTTTTATAGTCATTTTTTACCCATGTTTGACTTTTTATAAAATAGTTTAAAAAAAATCTTATTGTTGTTTTCCAAATGATATATTTTTTGATTTTTTATAAAAATGTTAAAGGAATGTTTTCTTCTATCTCATATGGAATAAATGAGATTTCCCACCATCATGACTAATAAATACTATAAATATTCCTTTATATGTTTCCAAGAATATTTTCAATGAAAAATATTTTCACACTATTTTTGTGAATTTTTATCTTTTTAAAAGTGTTTTTCAAATTAGAAAGAGTATTTTCCTCAAGAATGTTTAATGATATTATAATGGTATTTCTATTTATCCAAGAAAAAAACCCTTAATTTAACTTTTAGATTACTATGGATATGATCCAAGGATACCATCCTTATTATTTCTCTGGATGATTTATGTTTATAATGAAAAGTTGTTTATGAAAACTATTCCTTTTACATGGATTATTCTATGATGAAAAGATGAAATTTTTATGAAACTTATTTTTTCCATGGGTTATGCTATGATGAAATGTTTATGAAACCCATTTCTTTTCATAAGTTATGATATTATGAATGTTTTATGATCTTGTGACACAAATATGTATGATTTTCATTATATAATGGGTGATACCTATATCTCCCCCAATGAATTGGGTAAAGATATATATATTTCATGAGATAAATAGAAATGTAATGGGGAGTGAACCCAATTTAGTAAGGGAACTTATCCACTATGATATTCTTAGGAGTGAACCTTGACTACTATGATGATTTTTGGAGTGAACCCAATCCACTATGATATTCTTGGGAGAAAACCTTGACTACTAACATGGGTTTAAGAGTGAACCCAATCCACTATGATAGTCTTGATAGGGAGCCTTGACTACCAATGAAATGATTTTATATGCTTATGTGTATTCCAAAATTCTATGTCCTATGCTAATGTTATGCTCTCATGGATATTATTCTTTGATTTCTTTATTATTATTGTCTTATGAACTACCAAAATTTATGTCATGACTCAATATTATTATTTATGATACATAGGGTATGAATTTTAAATGTTAAACTCATGTTATCATACCCTTATACTCATGTGATCATTGATATCTTCCTTATTTACCCTTACTAATAATCTGAGCTTACCATTTCTTATGTTTCCTTTCCCTAGGTTATAAAGAAAGGTTTTAGGAATTATATGTCTAATAAGGGTCCTATTTATGAAAAATTAAGTGGGAGATGATATATATCTCTTATGAACTAGTTGTTTATGTATCCAAGTTTCCAAAGGAACTATAATTACATGATTTTGGAATGGATAATTATGTTATGTATAGAATATTAATATAAAAAGATGAAATATCTATGTATGAAATCACGAGTCACTATATTTGGTATCATAGAAATGTTTATTTAACCTTTGGAAACTATGATTAGAAAATTTTAGTGAGAACCCTGGGGAAAATTATAAGTATAGGATAACATCCTAATGTTTTGGTAATGACTATGGATGACCTAGGTTAAACCTAAGGTGTCATAGATTGAAATGAAGTTTCATTATTTAGGCATATTATGAATGATTATTCATGATTAATCAATCCAATTAATTATGATTTATGGTCATGTTAACCATTTTGGTTTTAGTAAAGGATTGAAGATAGAATGATGATGTTTAGGTGGTAACAGGTATGCTCAAATATTAAAGTACCCTATTTGAGATTAGTCATATGAATTCATTTATATCATAAAAAGTCTCTAAGAATGTTAATTATTATCCTCAATGATTATATTTTTAATTAGTAGTGAAAACCCCTAATAGTATGATGGTCACATCTCAAGTCTATGATTCTTCTCTGGTGGAAGTTTGTGGGAATGTGCTTCCATAAAATCTTGTTATTCTCCCTCTAGTTGAATTTGATGTTATCTTAAGCATTGATTGACTTTATCTACATAAATCCCAAATCAATTTCCAGGTAATAGAAGTCATTTTTGATATTCTGAACCAACCCATGATCATATATCTATATGATGATAAATATGAAATTCTAATGGAAATTGTATCCATTTTATAGATTTTGATTCCTATTAAAAATGAGTGTTTATTTCACATGGTTGGGGGGAAACTCATTATTGATGATATGACTATTGTTCAGGAGTTTATTAATGTCTTTCCAGAATAATTTCCTATAATTCTACTAAATATTGAAATTGAGTTCTCAATATAAATCATATATATTTATAAACCTATTTCAAAGAATCTATATAGAATGTTCTTGATTGAGTTGTAGGATTTGAAAATAATTTCTAGGAGATTATCCATGTTCGCCTTTTTTATCCATTTGTTTAATAAGGTTGATTTTGTGCATGCCTGGTCTAGGGAGGATATACGGTCTGAATTTATATGGTTCACTTTGTCTCGTTGGTCTTGGGATTATCACTACAGAAAAGAATCTCCAATGGAGGCGGTTTGGATTAAACTTCTGGGTCTTCCCCTACCACTATAGAATCCATCAATTCTGGATACTCTAGGGGATTCTATAGGGAATTTTCTTTGCTCGAATTTGAATTTTGAGACCCTTCTTGAAGCGACTAGTATGAGGGGTTGTGTTAAAATGGATTTATCTGGGAAATGTCCTCTGCATTTACTTGTCAAGACCCCTGAGGGT
This sequence comes from Viscum album, assembly GCA_963277665.1. Taxonomy (NCBI): domain Eukaryota; kingdom Viridiplantae; phylum Streptophyta; class Magnoliopsida; order Santalales; family Viscaceae; genus Viscum; species Viscum album. The sequence goes on from OY728132.1 coordinate 327,044,580, forward strand.
TTCAATTGGTGGCAACACTTAATTTATCAGGCTCCTCTGAGGTTTTGTGTAGTGTGTGGCTTACAGGGTCATTCGCTTGAGGTGTGTAGGAAGAGGATACCGAGAGTGCAATCTCGTGGAGTTATGAAGGGAAAGGGTGTTCATCTATCATTGTCTGAGGTGGGACTAGAGGAGGATTCTAAAATCAGTCTGATCTCACCAAGATTGGATGAAAATTCGGTGCATAGGTTTCCGTTTCTCCAGGAGGAAAAGGAGATTGATGGGGCTACAAATTTGGTTTTCTCTAAGTCAAATAGATCAGCAAGCACTTTAGAGATGACTCCTAATTCTATGAGACATTCTAGCACTGTGGAATATATCTTGGATTTTCCCAGTTCATCTAAGTAGACTTGGGAAGAGGGGGAAATTTGTGAGGCTGTATATCCCCAGATACTTCCCAGGGAGATTCCTCCTCCATCACATTGTTTTCATATTTCCACCCTTTTGTCTACAGATTCTATTAGGAGATCTATTTTGATCTCATATGGCTCTTCCAAGTATAATCTGGAATGGGCTCTGAAGAAGGCTTTCTCTGAGGGGTTAAAGATAGAGATGAGTGCATCCAATAATTCTAATCATAGGCTGGTGCTGATCTCCCTAATACAGGAGGATTCAACTACATGATCCTCTCTAGCTACATATTTTAATAGAATATACTTGATAGAGGAGGTGGACAGCCCTTTCAAATAGAAGGTACTTACACCAAATAAATACACATCTCCGGATGGTATTTTCAGACTGATTACCAGATCCATGTCCAAGGATAATGGTAAGCTTATCTTGGCTCTGAAATCAGGTACTTCTGGCCGTAAGGCCAAGATATCTTTATTTTAATGCTTTCCTTGATTTTGTGGAATGATAGAGGTCTGGGGTCACCTGCTAAGGCTGCCTTCATGGCCTCTGAAGTCAGGAAATATAATGTGTTGTTGGCTGCTATTTTGGAACCAAAGAAAGATTCCATCAAGATCACTTATTTTACTAAGAAAATGTGGTTTGGACATTCTAAGTATGATTTTCTTGATAATAAACACATCTGGATATGCTGGAAAAGGGAGGTGCAGGTAGAGGTGGTCCATTCTTGGGAGCAATGTATTACGGTTAGGATTTTAATGAAAGGAATGATACTTTTCTTTTATTTCATTTATGCCAGCAGTGACATAAAAGGTAGAAGGTCCCTTTGGGACTACATGGCTTCCTTTGAATCACTTGGAATTCCATGGTTGGTTGGCAGCAATTTCAACACGATTTTGTAAAATTCAAAAAAAAGGGGAGGAATTGGTAGCACTAACATTGGTATGCAGGATTTCAGAAGCTGTATTACTAGTAGGGGATGCTGGACTTGGGTTTCAAGGGATGAAAATACACTTGGTCCAATAACCGTAAATGAAACAGGTATATTTGGAGTCATATTGACCGGTGTTTGACCAAATTTCAAGGTTTAGACTCGTTCTCGAAAATATCAATTTCCCATTTGTCTCGTGTTCTGTAGGATCATGCTCTGTTGCTGGTGTAAGTGAAAAGAGGTGAGGCTGATAATTTTCCTTTTGTTTACTCTTCGAACTGGCACCGGGTTGATGGCTTCTTACAAATGATGAGAACATCCTGGGAAAAGGTAGAGACCGGGAGGTCTTGGGTTGGCCTCTCAAGGTGTCTTAGGCTCCTTAAACTGGATATAAAGGGATGGTTGCTGAATAATCCTTTTGGTGATGTGTCGGTAGAATCGTTACAATCAGATATGGATATAATTGAAGAGGAGCTCCAGATAAACTAGGATGTGGGTAAATTTTTGATGATTTGTGATAAACATAGTCTTCTAACGGTGCGATTGTTGGAAATTGAGATAGACTTCAAACATAGATCTAGAATTCATTGGCTTAAGGAGGGAGATCACAATAATGCTTATTTACAGGCTTGTTTTAAGGAAAGGAAAAATATGAAAATAAATTTTAGGTTAGAGGATGGTTCCTACACATCAGATTTGAATGTGGAGGGGGAGCTGGCTTTGCAACACTTTGAGAAGCTACTAGAAGGAGAGGCTTCTGATAATAACCATGGTTTATCAGGGGTGGAAGCAGAGTTTTTGGGTGGATTTCCAAGACTTTTAGTGGAGGAGGATAATGAGGCCTTGATAACTACTCCTTCTGAGGAGGAGATTTGGGGAGTTATTCGCAGCATGGATCCTGAGAGTGCTCCAGTCTCAGATGGTTTCCCTGGAGCTTTCTATGTGGCCACTTGGGAGTTTGTGGGGAGACAAGTCATTGAGGCGATTCAAGATTTTTTCCATGGTAGTTCTATTAACTGAAGATCTTGTGCCTCCAGGGTGTTCCTCATTCCAAAAGTGAAGGACCAGAAAAATCTTAATCAGTATAGACCTATATGATTATGCAATTTTTCTTACAAAATTCTTGCTAGTCTGATTTCTAAGATGTTGAATGAGGTTATCCCTCGGATTGTGTCGTAGGAACAACATGGGTTTGTGAAAGGCATAAATATTAAAGGAGCGATTGGAATTTCTAAGGATCTAGTGGAGTATATTAAAAAAAAAGTTGTGGGATCCAATGTTATCATCCAAGTGGATATGAATAAGGTGTATGATAAACTGGAATGGAGTTTTATTACTCGGTCCATGAGAAGTATGGGTTTTCATGAGTGTGTCATTGATCTTTTCTTCAGATGTTATTCCTTTCCGTGGTTGTCAGTCTCTCTTATGAGGAAAGGGTTTGGTTTCTTCAAAATCTTACGAGGTGTGAGGAAAGAAGACCCTTTGTCTCCCTCTCTTTTCATTATGGACCAAGATTATTTATCTAGAAATATACATAGAAGCATGAGTGTAAGAAGTATATTACCATATAGACAGACTAGGGTAGGTTGTATTTCTCACCTCATGTTTGTGGATGATATTCTTATTTTCATTAATGGTAGGAGGAATTCTATTCTTAACTTCTTGAAGATCATGGGGGTGATGGGGATCTAAGTGTCCAAAGTATTAATTCAAGAAAGAGCAGTGTTTTTATATCCAACAAGTGCTCTACTCTAAGAAGCAGGAACATCCAAGATACTCTTGGAATCTTGAGGAAACAGTTTCCTGTGATATATCTCAGAGCCCCAATCTCTTTTGGACAGGTTAAAAAGTCTTTCTTTGAGGATATTATGAATAGAATTCTAGGGAGAATTATGAACTGGAAGAGCATATTTTTTTACTTTGGTGGCCGTATCACTTTAATCAACAGCGTTTTGTATTCCATTCCGATGCACGTGCTCTCAACCATCACTCCTTCAAAAGGAACCATAGATAGGATGGAGAAGATCATGAATTGTTTCTTATGGGATGCAAATTCCCTTGGTAGATGCCATTGGGCCTCCTGAAACCGTATGGATAAACTAGTGGTGGAGGGGGGTATTGGTCTAAGGGACATCAAAGAGGCCATGCAAGCCATGAAATCATGATTAGCTTGGGATTTCCTCATGGGAGAATCATTATGGGCCACTCTACTTATAAACTGTTATGGAAGACATTGGGAAGATTGGAAAAGTCATCGGGGGAAGATCTCAAATTTGGATAGATGTATTCTCCATCATTTCAAAACTCTTTAGGAGGCTACCCAATGGGTGGTTGGGAGAGGATCAATTAGCTTATATAGGGATAACTGGGTGGGAGAGAAACTTTTTTTTTCCAGGATGTCTGGGTCCTGACATGACTGTTAGGGAGGAAAGCACTTATCCTACAATGCTAGAGGCTATTCTGAGTAAGGATCATATGGGGTCTTTAATAGAATTTCTTTTTCAGAGGAGGCGGATATATTTTGTTTTACCAGATCTTCTTCTAGGTGCTTTAATGAACATGATTTTAGAGAAATGTTGCACCCAATATCAGTGCAGAGTGAATGAGCTATGTGGTTATGGTGTAAGTACATCCCTGCTAAGATGATTTTTTTGGTCTGGTGGTTGTAGAATTGGTCAATTCCAACAGATGACAATATTCAATCAAAGGGTACTTCTCTAGCGTCGCGTTGTTTTTGCTACAATATTCCGAACAATGAGTCGGTATTGCATATGTTCTGTATGAGTGATTGGGCTGTAGGCCTATGGTCTGCTTTTGATATGAGGATATCATCTAGTCGTGATTTAAATTCTATGCAGGACTCCATCTATTTCTATTTTATGGAGTCCGATAATAGAGAGATGCAAAAGAAAATTTACAGAATCACCTTCAACTCCATATGCTAGATCATTTGGGAGTCATAGAATACAACCAGGTTGGACAAACGACCTGCACTCTCTAGTATGCTGATAAAGTTGAAGGTACTCATTTACGAGTTAGCTATATGTTTGAAGGGTGGGCAGAATTCCCAGGCGCTGAACAGGTTCCTTAATAGACCTATTTCAACTAATAGTTTTCTAGGACAGTGGGTAAAGTGAAATCCTCCTGATAGTAGTAACAAGATTAATGTTGATGGTTCTTTCATGAATGTATGCATGCGAGGGGGTGATCTACTCAGGGATTCAAATGGGTCAGTGTTCCTGGATTTCAGTGCGTACTATGGTCTGGGTAATTCCTTATGTGCGGAGGTGAGGGCCTTTCTCACTAGAGTCTCTCTTTGTAAAAGGTTTGGATTCCAGGTTGGTGAGGTTGAATCTGATTCTGAGATATTTGTGAGGTCTATACAAGGGAAAAGAAATCCTCCATGGGATTTGATCTATCTCATTAGAATATGTTAGATGGAAATCAATGAAGGTTGTAGGGTTCATCATATTTAGAGAGAAGCTAATTTTGCTATAGATGTTCTTGCTCGTGCAGGAAGAGAGGAGGAACCGTTGGTGATTTACTTCACTGTTGGATCTATTCCACAGGAATGTAAGGAGGTTGTCTGAGGGTATTCCCTTGGACTTTATCATTTTTGACCTCCGTGATCTGTATATTTTTTGTGGGTGTCCTAACATCCTTTAATAAAAAATTAATTTTCGATCAAGGTTACATTAGTAGATCCTTCAAATACAGAAGTTATTAAATGTTGGCTCATACAAACCATTGTGACCGAGATCCATAATTTTCTTAGTTTGGATGGATATTATCGGCACTTTTTGGATAATTTATCATGAATTTCTAATAAAATCACCAAGTTAACTCAAAATGGAGTTAAGTTCCTTTGGATAGATAAATGTGAAGAAAAATTCAAAGAATTAAAGAGAAGGTTAATCAGTGCACCTTTTCTTACTTTACCTTGCAGTGGAGAAGAGTTTTTGATCTATAGTGATGCATTAAATAAGGGACTGGGATTCATTCTCATATAGAATGATATGGTGATAGATTATTCCTCACACCAATTGAAGGTTCATGAGAAGAATTACCCAACTCATGATTTAAAGTTAGATGTGGTAATTTTTTCATTAAACATATGGAAAAATTATATTTATGAAGAAAGGTGTGATATATATACTGATTATAAATGTTTAAATTATATTTTTACATAGAAAGAGTTGATTTTTTTCTAGATAAGATGGTTTAATATGATTAAATATCATGAATGCTCAATACATTACCATTATGAGAAAGCAAAGAAGGTGGAAGATTCTATGAGTCGAAAGTATCATGCTAGCTTATCTATGATGAGGATCACAAAATATCCAATATTTATAGATTTGAAAATTATGTATATTAAAATATTTAAATCTTGAAGTAAGGGGAGAAATATTTTCTTTCTCAAATGAACTTTCAGCCATATATCCAAGTGAAGATTAAAATGTCACATAATGAAGATATATAGCCATATGATAGGGTGAGAAATATACCTGAATTTAACATTGATTATGATGGAATGATAAGGTTTAGGAACTGTGTATGTGTTCCATCCAGACTATATTTGAAGGATCTATTGGATGAGGCTCAAAATTAATCATTATTTATTAATCTAAGAGTTAAAGAGATTTAGAGATTTGAAAGAGTATTTCTGGTGGGACAACATGAAGAGATATTGGTGATTATGCATCTCAGTTCTTGGTTTATCAGAGGTAAGGATGAGAGAAAAAAAGTCTAATGGGATGTTATAACCATTACTCACACTAGAATAGAAATGGGAAAATTTCACCATGTAATTTATTGTTGGACTCCCCAAAAAATCTAAGGGGAATACTGATAATTAGGTTATAATTGATCACCTTATGAAGTCAGAACACTTCATTACCATCATATAATACTTATATCTTAATAATATTTCTAGAATATACATTAAATATGTGGTAAGGCTACATGGATTACCACATTATATTATGTATGATTGGGATATGAGGTTTACCTCAAAGTTTTGGCAAAGTATTTAGTAGGCTCTAGATACAGAGTTGAGTTTTAGTACAACACATCATCATCAAATAGATTGTTAGTCTGAAAAAAACCATTAAGGCCATAGATGATATGTTGAGATCTTTTTCTATGGATTTGAAAGGTGGTTGGGATCAACACATTCATCTAGTCGATTATTCTTACAATAATAGATTTAACTTAATAATTCATATGGATCCTTATGAATCCATCTATAGAAAGAAGTTTAGAACTCTAACCTGTTAAGATGAAGTTAGAGAGAGAAATATATTTAGACATGATCTAGCTAAGGAAATGATAGATAAAGTTAAAACCATTAAACAACACATCAAGAATTCATAGATTCAATAAAAAATTCATGTTGAAATTCATTATAATAATATGGAAATTTGAAGTTAGTGAGAAGATTTTTCTATGAATTTATCCATGGAATAAGTTTATGTGATTTGAAAAGAATAGAAATACATGACCTAGGTATCTTATACCTTTTGAGATTCTTGATTGAGTTGGGACGATATCCCATCACTTGATTCTTTTATAGTATCTCTCTCAAGTTCATGATGTTTTCCATGTATCTCTTTTGAGTAAATATATACCTAACCCGTCACATGCATTGAACTCAGAGGTCATACCACCGAAGCATGATATTTCTTATAAAGAAAAACTGGTAGAGATCTTGGATCGTAGAGATAAATTTCTATGGAATAAGACTAATCACCTAGTGAGTGTTCTCTAGAGGAATCATAAATTTAAAAAAGCTATATGAGAACATGTGGATGCGATGAAATAGATATATCCCCATTTTTTTGTATTAAAGTGATGAATTTCAAGGAAAAAAATAATTTTAATAGGGGAAGAATGTAACATCCCAATATTTTATGAAATATATATATTTTTCAAATAAATTTATGTTCTTTAATATCTTGCATTACATGAAACATCATGTTTAAATGAACCATGATATACAATGAAAATATTATTATTTAATGTGACAATTATCGCCTAGTTGTTGGATTGGAGGGTATGATTATGAATAAATTAATTATAAAAAATTTATGGTTTACAAATGTATAACATAAATTAATTTCTTATCAATTTATTAGAAATTAAAATAAAAATCATTTGAAATAGACAAATATTTTTATGAAAAACTATTTTTACGCGAACAATGTATTTTTTAAATAAATTAAATTAATCAATATTGGTGTATAATTTTAATGAAATTTATATATTATATATTCAATTAAATTTTTTAATATTTATTTAATATTTTTAAGTATTAGATAAGAATAAACCAAGTTTTATACTTAAAAACGTATTTTTCTAAAAAGGGGTTTTCGTCACATTTTACACATTTATTTTAAAATTAATTTATAAAGTGTATAGGTATTGAATTTGTTAAAATGGATTCCATATTTATAATTTGGAGGTTAAAATTTATTAAATAGTCCCATTTTATTTTTGGTCAATATGAATAGTAACTGTGGTAAAATTTATCACCTCGGTAAATGGTAAATTGGGTAAATCTAGGTTAAAACTGAGTGACAAGGCCATAATTTTTCATTATAATTCTTATTAGATGAAGGTAATTCATCCATTATCACCTTAGGATCAGAATTTATTTTGTTTAATGGACACTTTTCCTTGAAAATTACCTATATAATATTTAATGCAAAAAAAGCTACAAAATATCGCTCTCTTAGTTCTAAAAATCTCTTACGTGCCCACATAGCGAAAAATAGTTATGAATGAATCTAAATATGTATGTAGAGATTAATGAAATTATTTTAATTATGAAAATTTATTGCTAATTTTTAGTAATTATATAATTACCTTAAATTCTTATGAAATGACAATTTAATATTTATTCAATTAATAGAAAAACAAAATAAATGATTTTTAAAAATATTAAAAGTAATATAATTTGAGTGAGTTGTAGTATTACATGTTTTTTATAGATTAATATGACATATTAGTGTTATGTTAAAGGATTATATTCAAATTATAACTTTAAATTTTTTGTCTTTGAATTCAAATTAAATAAATAGTGTTAAAATTGACATTAATGATATTTTATCAAGATAATATATTATTAAATTATTTAAAAATTATAAAAATCTTGAAATTGGACAAATTGGATAATATAAGGTCTTTAATTTCATTATTTTTCTATTTATTATTCAATAGTTACCTTATAAGTAAAATTATAACCCTTTAAGAATGAAAATGTTGTTACCGTGGTTAATGATAAAATAGGTTAACTAAAGAGTTAAACCAAAATATAAGATTTAAGACATCACTTAAACCTATCCAAATTTTATTTTTTGATTTTATTTTAATCCCATCCTATATTATCTTTGAATACATGTAATTTTTGAGGAATTTGGGATAGATAATGACTATTATATTTTAATCTTTTAAGAAATTACTAGAGTACCGCTCCCATCAATTATAAAAGGTCACCTCTCCTTTATCTTCTTCATACCACTCCGAGCCTTCTATATTGACCATAAATTTCCAAAATAACTTCTCAACTTCCCTATAAAAATTATAGAGGTGCTGGTGTAAGGGCCCAAATCCACATGGATTGACCCTTTTTTGCATTTCCAAAGACTGAGGTTCTCAGAGGATGCTCAGAGGAAGTATAGAGGAGTTTGGATACTAAAAGCTATAAATAGGGAGATTTTACACCGTGTAATTTTTTACACAATGTGAAAGTGGGTTTCACAACTTGGTTTGATCATATCGTGATGTCTAATAAATCGGGGTTTAAAAATAAAATGGTGATGCATTTTTCAGCGTAAACCATACCCCAAGGATTACACGACGTGAAATAGGATTACTTCTCATGTAAATCCCTAATGTTTTATATTTTTAAATGACGCAACAACACATTTTTATCAAAACCTATGGCCTACATCACTTTCCTCTCATTCCAGGAAACCTATAAACCCCCTCTTCAATGTTTTAGGTATTCCTTTGTTAAGGATCAATCTTTAGATTCCCTCCTTTGATCCATATTCGATCAAAGGTATGTTCTACCTCTGTTCTTATGTTTTATTCGATCAGTTTCATCTCATTTCTATTTTCAACATGATGGATCTTGATATCCATGTTTTTAATGGGGGTTTTTTGGTTTTTTTGACTCAGTTGTGGCATGGCATCCTTAGGTGGATGCAATTCTTGTAGGAGAGGCAATTGGGATCTGCAGTGTTGATTTTTTCTTATGCGAAGAACATTAAAACCCTTTTGAAGTAGGGGACTCATTGCTTCTCTTTAATTATGTTCAATTGTAAATTGAGCATGATTTTTCCCTTGGATACTAATGAAATTAACCTAATAATTAATTGAACCAAATTAAATAGTTGGTATCGATCACATGGTGATGTTGTTGTTTTGTATCATAATAATAGTTTACCTCTTGTTTTAATAGATAGTGTGATATATATTCTATGTCCTTTATGTTTTTATTATCATTTGAAATTGGTAAATAACATAAATGAAAAATTAATTGATAATTAATTGGTTAAAAAATTAAAGAGGCATGTTTAATGAATCTAGTGTGTTGTAAACTTAATGCTATAGGAATTTTTAAATGATTTTACATACCATGTGTTAATGGAATTGAATAAATATGTGAATCATGTGGATGATTATTGATAAAATAATTAAAGGCATCTTAAATTAATTATGAAAACTTGGTCTAGCTTGCTTCTTAGGTTTCACACAATTGTAATATGTAAATAGTGAATTGGTTAATTAAAGATAAATATGAATCAGTTGTGTGATAAAAGATAATTCCTTTGTAGGTCTTGATTTTCCCACTTTATTGTAAAGGCTAAGTGCCTTGTGCTTTAGAGATGTGAGGGATCATTGTGTGTGAAGTCTAAATGCCATGATTTAGGAAAAAGATCCTAATTGCTATGTTTGTTTCCTACTGCTTGTGATGTTATCTAGATAAGAGCCTTATGATGTGGGGCGGGGAGGCCCTAATGTGATGTGTTCCTGGTATGGTTGAGCTTGGAGGGATGTTATGGTATGTGGGGAAGGGAGGCCTAGATGTTGTGGATGTAGTTGATTCCTATGGTTGAGGGATACATCAGGATGTGCATGTGGGTGTCGGTGAGGACACTTGAGATGATGGAATGAGTTGAAGCTGGGATTACCCATTGATATGAAATATGGATGCTTGTTTGAATATTTTGTTTGGTTGACGACCAAGTTTTCTATTTATTTTCTTTCCTTTCCCCACTTCTTGAGGCAGATGGATGTACTTGGTTGTATACCTTGTTTGGTAACTTAATATGTTTTTCTAGAACATGTGGTAATATAGAAAGTAATAATGTTAATAAATTAATAAATTTTTAACCCATGGGGTTGGAGCTTACTGGGATGCAATACTGAGGTTATAATTATAAGAAGCTTTGGACTCAATTTTCTTATTCCTGAAGGGCATGGAACTTTATTGTGATTATAATGTAATGTGATGTGGAAAATGTTAATGGTTAATTAAGGTTTAATGAATTAATTAATTTAAAGTAAAATCGATGAAAAGTAATAAAGTAATTTAATGTATCTCTTTAAATGGTTGTGTGCTTATAGGATATCTAGTGTTAGCAGTGGAAGTCAGGAGTTTGAAAGACGTTAGCTGTAGTTGAGTCTGAGACTAGATTATGACCATAGTGCAGCTGTGAGCTATATTATATCATGTACATTTTGTGTTTTCATACACTACTCCACCATGCCGGTTAGGGAAACTGACACCTCGGGGATTTTAAGTTCTGGGGGGGGGGGGTCCCCAACATCCCAGTGGGAGGATAGATGAATGACTACCCCCTTTGGCCCTGCTCTCTTATCTTGGTAGTTATTTGTGCTGGTATAAAATACAGTTAGTTTTCCCCATATATGTGTGTAGAGGGATGTAATGGATTTTGTTTATTCCACACACATTTATTCTAGATATAGTTTCCTAAGGACTGCTATATGTATAACATGTATAAGATATGATGACTTGAGTATCCTTACTCAGTGTATGGGCTGTGATGGCTTGAGGTATAATACTGAATGTATGATACATGTTATACGAGCTATAGTAGATCCCAAAAACTACCTTGTTACTTTTGGTTACATGGACATGGTGGTGTGTTGCACTAGGTGCAAGTTTTGGTGCTTCTCTCAGGTGTCTACGGGCTATCCTTTTTTGAGAGAGATGCTCAGGACATGCGACATTGGGGCATAATAGAAAACTAGTAGGGAAGTGGTATTAGGATACTCTTGATATTATTTATTATATGATATGATATTGTATGCAATATTTTTTGAGAGTATCCACGGTGAGAATGAGAACTTATAATACCTGTTTAAGTGATGAGTTAGTTTCACTTTTTTTCACAGTGCTTTAGCTTGATTTATTTATATTTTGTATGAGAGGCTTCATGGAGGATCCTACTGAGTATATTGGTATAACCACCCTACATATATTTAAATATTTTATTTTAGGTCAGTAAGAGAAGTTTAGATATCTGGCTAGTTACTACTAGCTTGTGACTTGGAGGAGCTGTTTAGGCTTCATGGTCGGCACCACCTTTACCATTTTCTTCTGGTACTTGCAGTTTTCCTTTCAGTTGTAGTAGTTCTTGTATGTCATTACATATGTGCATTTGGTTTTTCTTTTATATTAGAGTATGAGTAGGATTTGGTTGGTGTATGTCATATTTCTCTCTTTCTCATGTGTTCTCTTAAAGGGTAATGGATCCCATATGTATGTTTACTATACCCTCGACACTAGTCTCCAACCCAAGGCCTATTGGAGGAGGGAATCAGGTGTCAATATCTCTCTTATCTTATTTATGTCCTATGAGGGGGTTATAAAAAAGTGGTATCAAAGGTCTGGTTGGGGATAAGATGAATTTTGGAGTTAGGCATAAGTGAGGTTACGTGGGCTGGTAGGGAATCGATGTCAACTATGTTTAGCAAGCACTGTAAACATGGGAGACCAACTTAGACATGGAAATTTAGGCCCCCATGATATGATGCATGAATATTTAAGATTAGAATGGCTACTAAACAAGGTGATGTTGGTTTCAGGGTAGAGACCTAGGAAAAGATCATGCATCATTCTTCTTTATGCCTGTGTCTGAATATATAGACCTTGGGATAATTTAAAATAAAATGAATAAAAGAAGACAATTAATGAATGATAAGGTATTATATATTCTAGGTTTATAATATATAAATGTTTGTTATTTTTTAAGCATGGATCCAGGTTGACATCCTCATTAGGTTCATGAAAAGGATGTTCAACAGGTTGCACCAATAGATCACCACAGAGTAGGGTTTGATGATGAGAACACTTGGAGGAGGAGAATACAATAATTTATGCGCTAGAGTATATAGAGGTATGAGGGATCTATTTCATATGTAGTCCCAAAAATTGTTTGGAGGAGGTTGAGATAACCTTCAGTTTGATCTGTGCTTAGAAGGATCAATGGGTATCATTGGATATCAAGATGTTGTGTGGGGAAGTGGTGGTTCTTATTCTTCAAAGATTGTAAGGAGTTAGTAATATTATGGGAGGATTTACGAGGCCAGTTCAGAGCTGAGTTTCATTCTTAGACTGTGAATGTAGAAAATCTCCAGGAGTTTATTACCTTTCAATAGGGTAGATCTAGTGTGCAAGTGTTCGGGATCCATTTTAGGAACCTTATGTGATATGACTCAGACCTGTTGCTAGATTAGGAGGATAGGGTGAGTAATTTTGAGGAGTCTTTGTTTCCAGATATCCATTGCTAACTCTCCCCATTTATGCTGAAGACATATCTTGAGGTAATAGTGAGAGGATAGGTCATCAAGAGGATTTTATCTATATTGGTATTGTTATTATAGGGGAGTTGTTAGGATTCCTCATGAATTAGAGAAGTGGTCAGGGGTTCTTGATTTCCTAGAAAAAAGAGCTTTTGATCAGCTAGGGGTAGGTACTATCCCTTAATGTATCATTTATCTAGGGGAGGAATCTCTCAGTCCTATGAAAATGGATCAGACACATGTTTTTCTTATGGAGTCCAAGGTCATCAGTGGTGAGAGTACCCAACCTTTTTGAGTGGTCATCATGTGTCAGTTGTTCTATTTTAGGATCCTTTACTAAGGTAATTCTAGTTGAGGTATCAACAATAGGTTTCTCTAGTTTTGGATCAACATAGAGTAGATGGGGTAGGTAGAGTAAAACCTTGGGATGCTCCCTATCCTTAGAGAGTAGAGCGTGGCCGTGAAGGTGGTCGTCAGCATGGTCAGAAAAGACATGGATTAGGTCGTGGTCAACTTCATGCTTTTGTTTTTCTAGAACCATATGATCTAGACACCGTTTAAGATACCCTTTTCTTGTTTTTTACTTGGTTTCATTCCTTGTTTAATTCAGGAGAAACACACACCTTCATATCACATACCCTTGTCCACGCTTTTGGACTTGAGGTAGAGAGGCTTCCAGTGCCCTTAGAATTGACTATGCCAGTTGGACGTTAAGCTGAATTATTTAATGTATGTAGAGACTGTGAGATAGTGCTAGGGAAACACCGATATTGTGTAGATTTCCTATGTTTGAGTATAGAACCATATGACATCATCTTCATCATGGATTGGTTGTATTCAGTGTAGGATATCGTTGATTTCTTCAGGTGTTAGGTTGTATTCTTCAATGCTGATAGAGATCTAGAAGTTTTTGTTGGTGATTGACACCATCAGATGGGTTAGAATCCTATTTCATTCTTGTCATCCTTGATGGCTGAGATGATGCTGAGTTCATTATAGGTTTAGTAGTGGTGTTTACCAGGGCCATAAAATAGTACTGTGATGTCTTTCTAGATGAGGTTATAGCGTTACCCCCTCGACGAGAGATCAAGTTTAGGATAAAATTATATCCAGGCATATCTCTTATCTCAATTTATCCATACAGGATGATGCCTTATGAGTTTCAAGATATTTTTATTCCACTTGATGGTTTGATTTGGTGTGTTTTTTTGGAAGAGTGTGTCACTATGGGGTGAAACAATTTTGTTTATAAATAAGTCTAATGAAATTTTGTGGTTGTGTATCAATTATTGTCACTTGAACCAAGTGATAGTGAAAAACCACTATCATATTCCAAGTATTGATGATTTATTTGATCAAATTAAAGGTGAAAGTTGGTTCTTGAAGATCAATTTATGATTAAGATATCATTATATGCGTATGAAGGATGAGGATATCCTAAAGTCTTTTTTTTCATTATCATCATGGGTATTATGAGTTTGTTGTGATGATGTTCTATGTAATGAATTCTCTAGCTGTGTTCATGGGGATAATAAATTCTATGTTCCATGAGTTCCTGGAAAAGTTCATGGTGGGTTTCATTGACAAAATCCTCGTGTAATCCATGTTTGAGGAGGAGTATGCAGAGCATCTACATGCCGTTTTAGGAGTTCTTCATCATGATTATCTATTTGGGAAGTTTTTGAAGTGTGAGTTTTGGGCTCAATAAGTTTGTTTCTTTGGGAATGTTTTATCCCAGTAGGGAGTAGATGTAGATCTGTCAAATATATAATAATTTGTGTCTTGTGAAACCCCCAATATAGTGGAAGAGGTGCAAAGTTTCATTGGTCTTTTAGGATATTATAGGAGGTTCATAGCCGATTTCTCTCAGGTTGTGACTCCTCTGATAACGTTGACTAGAAAGAATTATATTTTCTTGTGGACTGATCAATGTTAGAAAACTTTTTAGTATCTGAAGGAGAGGTTGGTCAGTGCTCTAGTCCTTTGTCTGCTAATATAAGGAGTTTAGTTTGAGGTTTTTTGTGATGCTTCACATATTGGGTTGGGTTGTGTTCTAATGCAGTAGAGATCAATCATTTCTTATGGGTATTAGTATTTATGTCCCCATGAGTGTAACTATTCCACCCATGATATCGAGTTGGAGATGTTGGTGATTTCCCTAAAGTTGTGGATACATTACTTCATCAGTGAGTGTTTTGTGGTCTTCAATAATCAAAAGAGCTTGCAGTATGTTTTATCCCAACATGGATTGAACTTTCAGCAAATTCAGTGGATGGATTTATTATAGGATTATGACTTAGATATTTTGTATACACCTCAAAAGGGGAATTTTTTAGCTGATGTGTTGAGCAAGAATTCATGTAGTGATGCAGTGCGTGAATCAGGCGATTCATGGAGAGCGATATAAGAACTTTCAACATTACATCTAGATATGGGAGAATTTGGGGGAAGAAGTTGTCATTTTTAGATGATGGTGTAGTCATCTATGGTGCAACAGGTGAAGGTATCCCAGTTTGGGGATCTTGAAGTGGATATCTAGAGAGACCAAGTTATTTATGGAGAGGCCCGTGATGGTTAGTTTTAAGATGAAAAACACTGAGTGTTATTTCAAGAAAGGATTTTTGTTCATTTGAAAATTCATGAAATGGTTCTTAGAGAGTTCCTTAGTTCTCTTTTGGTAGTACATCCTGGCATGAAAAATATGTACCAAGATTTGAGAGGTCAATTTTTGTGTCTTGGGTTGAAGTATACAATTTCAGGGTTTGTGTCTCGATTTTTAGTATACCAGAAGGTGAAGGCCAAACACCATGTTCCCGGTGGTTTGTTCTAGCTATTAGAAGTTCCTTAGTGGAAGTGGGAGAATATCTTGATAGAATTTGTTATCAATTTACCTCGAGATTAGGGAAACTATGATGCTATATGGGTGGTAGTGGATTGTTTAATGAAATTATCTTACTTTATAGTGATCGAGGAGTCAATCTTAGTGGAGGATTTGGAGAGGTAGTGTATAGAAGAGTGGTGAGACTTCACAGGGTCCTGATGATGATCATTTTTTATTGATATCCTCATTTTACCTACAGGGTGTGGAGAGGTATACAACATGCTTTTGGTTCTTATCTATTTCTTAGAACTTTTTTTTATCCGCATATGGATGGTCGGATAAAGCATACCATCCAGACTCATGAAGACATGTTGCGCTCTTATGTATTGGATTTTGGAGGTTTATGGATGAGGAACCCACCCTTGGTAGAGTTCTCTTATAAAAAGAATTTTCACTCAACTATTGGTATGGCATCATTTGAATCCTTGTATGGACAAACTTTTCATTCTCCACTGTGCTAGACTGGGGTCCGAGAGTACAAAATTCTTGGGATGGAACTGGTCCATAATACGAAATAGATGGTTAAGGTGATTTTTGAGAGGATGAAATCATTGCAGGATTGTTAGAAATACTATACCAATCATAGTAGGAGACCTATGGAGTTCAACATTGGGGATCATGTGTTCCTAATGGTGACTCTCCATTGTGGGTAGTTAAGGTTTGGTCATGGGAGTAATATTTATCCCCGGTTTGTTAGTCCTTTCAAAGTGTTAGATCATGTTCGATCCACGACACATTAGATAGAACTTCCCCTGCATATGAACTAGATACATAGTGTTTTTCACTTGTAGAAGCTCCATTTTTATCTTTATGATGACTTTCACTTCATATATTAGGGAAATATTGATGTTGAAAATGATGTGACCTTCGAGGAGCATCTTGTAAAGATACAGGATTTCCAAGTGAAGGTGTTTCATGGGCTTGTTATACCCTTGGTTCGTGTATTGCAGTGACATGGTGGGGTGGAGGAGAGTACCTAGGAACGTGAGTCATAGTTACATACTCAATACTATAAGTTTTTTTATGTTTAGATATTCTCTTATAACAATATTCATTTTGTGGTCATGGACCTTTTCTGGTTTTGAGATGGATTTCTCTTGTTGCTTGTGATTGTTTACTCTATTTTTAGAGGTATCTCTCTTAGTAGAGTGTTTAGAAGCTGGTTGTGGTTGTTTTTTGGTTTCACATCATTACTTTGATGATTTGGTTGAGCTCCTGTGGTGGCGAGATCCTTGAGTGGTATCTCATGGGGTGGATGTTCAGAACCATTTAAGTTTTCCTCTCTAGGTTGGTTTTGGATTATCAAAGATGAGAATGTTTTGAGAGGTATCTAATGTAAGGGCCCAAATCCACATGGATAGAACCTATATGCATTCTGAAGACTAAGGTGCTCGAAGGAGGCTTAGAGGAAGTTTGGAGGAGTTTGTATACTAAAATATGGAAGGAAGGAGATTTCATGGCATGTAATCTTTTACACAATGTGAAAGTGGGTTTCATGGATTGTGCTGATCAGATCATGATGTATAATAAATCAGGGTTTAAAAATAAAAAGGCAACTCATTTTTCGATGTAAACCATACCCCAAGGATTACATGACATGAAATAGGATTACTCATCGTGTAAATCCATAATGATTTATATGTTTAATTGATGCAACACTGTGGGTTTCTCAAACCCTTCAGCTTTCACTACCTCCCTCTCATTTCAAGTGACCCATAAACCCCCTCTTTGATGTTTTGGGGATTCCTTTTTCAAGGATTGATCTCTATATTTCCTCCTTTGATCCTTCTTTGATCCAAGGTATGTTCCAACTCCATTCTTACAATTTATTCATTCTCTTTACTCTCGTTTCTCTTTTCCACATGATGATGCTTGATCTCCATGTTTTTAATGGGGTTTTTGGTTGTTTGTTGGATCAGTTGTGGAATGGAATCCTCTGGTGGATGCAGTTCTTTGGGGAGAGGCGATCGGGATCTGCAACATTCATCTATTCTCATGCAAATAATGTTGACACACTTTTGAGGTGGTAGATTAATTGCTTCTCTTTAATTATGTGTGATCATAAATTGAGCATGATTTAGTCATTGTTTCTTGGACTCGGAATCTGACTTTTCTTGGTTGAAGTTTTTTAAAAAACCTTGGATTAAACCTTCTAGGCTTAATCTTATTTGGATCTTGGTGCACAATCATATCCCTACTGTGACTTGTCTCAAATATTTTGGCATTCATCTCTATTCTAAATTCCCTCTCTATCATCAACACCGAGAGGATATCAACCATCTGTTTTTAGCTTTCTCTACGACTTTTTCTATATGGAATTTTATTGCTGACATCTTTGATTACAGATGGCCTTCTTCTGACAATATTATCTTCTAGCTAAAGCATTGTGTGGAGTTTGACTTCTCACCACAAGCCAAAAACCTCTTCCTATCTGCTATGGAGGAGCTTCTACACATTATCTGATATGATAGAAATTCCATTATTCACAATAATCACTCACCCAATCTCATTGAAGGCTATATGAGAATCCTGATTTCCATTAACGATGCTACCTCGATCCAGAATGCTAATTGTGACAACTCAATCGGTGACTTCGTGATCCTGCGATGTCTGAAGATTGAAGGAATTTTTCATCAACCAAAACATTTTCTTGAGGTCTTCTGGCAAGCCCCTCTACCTGTATGGATCAAGATCAATTTGGATGGAGATTCCAAAAGAAATCCAGGCCCTGCGGGTTGTGGATAAATCTTCAGAGACTTCAAAGGACACTACCATGGTTGTTTCTATGGCAGCTGCGGGTTCACCTCCTCCCTTGAAGCTGATATGTTGGGTCTCATCCATTCCATCCACTTTGTTAAGTATAAAGGCTGGAAAAACATCTGGATCAAAAGTGACTCCACCACCATTGTTCAGGAAATTTAGAATGGGGACGTTCACCTCTCTTGGCCTCTTACTGCGAGTCAGAAGATCTTCCTGAACTCGCTTATGGAAATCAAATATACTGCCACCCATGCATACCGTGAAGCTAATATGGTGGTAGATTGTCTTTCCAACAAGGGTATCAACCAGGCCATTACGTGGTCTGATGAGTTTCCGGATGATCTCCTCCCTCTCCTTGCTAAAGATTATAATAAATTTCCCTCTTTCAGAATTTTGTAATTTTCTTGCTTATCTTTAATAAATTCTATCTTGGTTGTTGACCAGGACATTGCCTTTTAAAAAAAATGTAAATCCAGAATTAATTGGTTAAAAGATTAAATAGGAATGTTTAATGAATATGATGTTCTGTAAAATTAATTATTCAGGCATGTTTAAATGATTTGACCTCCCATGTGTTAATGGAATTGAATAAATATGTTAATCATGTGGAATATTATTGATAAAATAATTAAAGGCATGTTAAATTAATTTTTTAATTAATTATGATAGCTTGTGCTTGCTTGTTTCTTAGGTTTACCATAGTTGGAACCTATAAATAATGAATTAGTTAATTAAATATGGAATAATAATCGATTGTGTGATAAAAGATAATGGCTTTATAGGTCATGAATTTCCTTCTTTCTTATAAAGTCCTAGTGCCTTGTGCTTTGGAGCTACGAGGGCTCATTGTGTGTGAATGTTGAATGCCTTTCTTTAGTCCAAGATCCCAGTTTCTATGTTTTTTTCCTACTTCATGTGAAGTGATCTGGATATGAGCCTTTTGATGTGGGGTGAGGAGACCTATATGTGACATGATCTTGGGATGGCCAAGCCTGGAGGGCTATTGTAGTATGTGGGGTAGGGAGGCTCGAATGTTGTGGAAGCTATTGATGCCTATAGTGATGGGATGCATCGAGATGTGCATGTGGGTGTCAAGGAGGACACCAGAGATAATGGAATGGGTTGAAGGTGGGCTTACCCATTGATATGAAAGAATCTATTTTTTGGATGATGGACAGGTTGTTTATTTATCTTATTTCCTTTATCTACTACTTGAGGTAGATGGATATGCTTGGTTGTATACCTTGTTTGGTAGATTAGGATGTTCTTCTAGAATACCTGGTAATATGGAAATTGATAATGTAAATAAATGAATAAATTTTTAACCCACGGGGTTGGAGCTTGCAGGGATGCAATGTTGAGGTTATAATTTTGAGAAGTTGTGGACTCGGTTTGCTTATACCTAGAGGGCATAAAATTCTGTTGTGATGCTAATGTGATGTGATGTGGAAAATGTTAATGGTTAATTAATGGTTAATGAATTAATTAAAATAAATTTAAACTAATGAAATGGAATAAATTAATTTAATGTAGCTCTTTAAATGGTTGTGTGATTATAGGATATTTGGTATTAGCAGTGGCATACAGGAGTCTGAGAGATGTTAGGTGCAGTTGAGTCTAAGACTAGGTTATGCCCATAGTGTGGTTGTGAGATATAACATATCATGTATGTTTTGTGATTTTATATTCTAATCAACCCTTTCATTTAGGGAAACTGACACCCTAAGGATTCTAAGCCCTATGGGGGGGGGGTGTTTTCCCCAACATCCTGGTGGGATGATGGATGAATGACTACCCCCTTTGGACCTGCTCTCTTCTCTTGGTAGTTACTTGTGATGATATAAATGATGGTTATTTTTCCTTATATATGTGTGTAAAAGGATATAATGGCCTGTGGTTATTTCACACACATGTATTATGGATATATTTTCCTAAGGACTACTATAGGTATAATATGTATAGGATGTGATGGCTTGAGGATCCTTACTTGGTGTATGGGTTGTGATAACTTGAGGTATAATAACTAATGTATGACATATGTTATAAGGACAGTGGTGGATCCCTAAAACTACCTGGTTACTTTTTTTTATGTGTATGTGGTGGTGTGTTTCATGAGGTGTACATTGTGGTGCTTCGCCCAGGTGTCTACGAGATAACCTTTTTGGAAAGAGATGCTCAGGACATGCGATGTTGGGGAAGAGCGGAAAACTAGTTGGGAATTGGTAGAGGGGTACCCTTGATATTTTTTATTATATTATATGCTCTTGTATGTGATATTTTGCGAGAGTATCCATGGTGAGGATGGGAACTTAGCATACCTATTTAGGTGACTAGTTAGTTTCACTTGTTGTTCACTGTGCTTTATCATGCTTTTTTTATCTTTTGCACAAGAGGCTCTGGGGAGGATCCTACTGAGTATACTGTTAAATTAACCCTATGATCTATAAATATATTTTTTAGGTTAGTAGTAGAATGTTGAAGATAAGACTGGTTACTACTAGTTTTTGGTTTGCAGGAGCTGTTTGGGCTTCATGGTCATCACCGCCTTTACCCTTTTCTTTTGGAACTTGTAGTTTTCTTTTTAGTTGTAGTAGATCTTGCATGTCATTACATATGTTCACTTGGGTTTTCTTTTATATTGGATTATAATTAGGGTTAGTTGGTGTCTATCTTATATCTCTCTTTCACATGTATTCTATTAGAGGGTAATGCCTCTCATCTGTGAGTTTACTATACCCTCGGTGCTAGTCGCTAACCTGGGACCTACAAGAGGTAGGAATCAGGTGTCGCCATCTCTATTCTCCCATTGTCGACTAAAGAGGGGTAAACCTTGTGGGGATTGGTTCATGTCATCTTATGTTCCCAAAATACCAACCCTAGGATATTTAATGGAGATCTAAAGTAGTTTTTTTAAAGAAGATGTAATCGCCTTAACCGATAAATTTATTTTTAATTATTCTTTTACCTCCTATAAATATTTTATATTCTTAAAAAAATAATAAATTTAGTATCATAAATATACTGGAATTTTATTATTATTATGAAACCACATTTATCACCTTCTTTCCATCAAATGGGAAGTGAAAGTATTGCTTGTACGTACATATGACTTACTATCTCCATGTAGTGATACAATTCATTTACCATCACCATATTTTATGAATGATAATTTTGATGGGTTTAATGGTTATATATAATAATTATGATGTAATTATACTTTTTATTTGATAATATCATATCTACCTTCTTACCTTCCAAACCACTGGAAAACAATAACGACACTCATGCGTACGTGTGGACTACCATCTCCACGAAGCGATTTTATTTATTTTAAATTTTTGAATTAAATATATAGTTATAAGGATGTGTTTAATGAATATATATGATATATATGATATAATAATGATTCTGGAAATTTTATTTATTATTTACATTTTTTTCCATTCGTCAAAAAATGAAAACAACATTCATACGTACGTATGGAATACTGTCTCCATGAATGGTGTAATTCATTTTTCTATCTCTATATTTTATAAATGTCTATAAACATGTATATAATGAATATATATGAAACTTATATCATGATTAAAATTATGTATATTATGTAACCATGATAAAAATAGAAATATAAAAACTGTCAAACCAAAATATACATGAAAAACGAAGTAGATATCACCCCTAAAAGTGATTTTAATAAAAAACATAATAAACGGATGATAAAAGGTTATAAGTAAATAATATATGGTATGATATATATTTTTATATTTCTTTAATATATGTTTAATAAATATATATTTATTATTCAAGAGTTTCCAATGCATATGAAGGAAGTCGAACCTAAGTTAAGTGATTTTCATCTCACTTTTATTTCTATGGAACAATGCCATAATCACCACTTGTTTATTTTTTCTGGTGTATATAATGACCATGAATGTATTTTATAATTATTTTTATGAAATTTATGGGGATATAAATATCTTTTTAATGTTATTTTATTCATGGGGCTTACGATTCAAATGTTACCAAAGTGGTAAGGGTTTGATGTCACAATCTCATTGTTTGTCGAGGTTGTTTATGATTAAGTTTCCAATGATAAAATATTATGATCTATCTCTCAAGAAAATCATTATTTTGTTTAAAAAATTTTGTTCATTTATTTAAAATACATGTCTTACATTCATTTTCCACACCTTAAGTACTCCATATAATGAAAATATTTTTTTAAGTAAAATCGATTTTATTTCTCTCTTCGGTTAAATTTTTTTTTCCTTACATATCCATGTTTTCTAAAAATATTTTAAAGAAGGTTTTTAACATTATCCTATTATTTTTTAAATTAATTTTTACCCATTTTTTATTTTTACAAAATGGTTTAAAAGGAATCTTCTTCTTATTTTCTAAATGAGGTACTTGCTGACTTTTTACAAAAAATGTAAAATGAATGTTTTCTTTTAACTTATACGACATGAATGAAATTTACTACCATCGTGATTGATTAGTATTTTAAGTATTCATTTATTTGTTTCCATAAATATTCTAAAATAAAAATATTTTCACAATATTTTTTGATTTTTTAGTTTTTAAAAAGTGGTTTTCAAAGTAGAATGAGTATTTTACTCAAGAATATTTTAATAATATTGCAATGATATTTATATTTATCCAAGAAAAAAACCATTGATTTCACTTATGATTTACTGGGAATATGATCCAAGGATACCATTAATATTCTTTCACTATATGGGTTATGTTTATGATTACAAGATGTTTATGAAATATGTTCCTTTTCCATGGGATATGCTTTTATGAAAAGATGAAATGTTTATGAAACTTTTTTATTTTCCATGGGTTATGTTATGATGAATTATTTGTGAAACTAATTTCTTTTCATGGGTTCTGATATGATGAATGCTTTATGATATTGTGACACACATATGTACTATTTTTATTATGTGATGGGTGATACCTATATATACCTTTAATGCATTAGGTAGAGATATATTTATCATGAGATAAATATGACTAGAATGGGGAGTGAACCCGATTTAGTAAGGGAATCTGTCCACTATGACGGTCTTGAGAGTGAAAATTAACTCTTACGATGGTTTTGGGAGTGAAAACAATCTTCTATGGTAGTATTTGGGGTGAAAATTTACTATAATGTTGGTTTGTGGAGTGAACCCAATTCACTATAATAGTCTTGGTAGTGAACCTTGACTACTAAGGAAATGGTTTTATATACTTATGTTTATGCCAAAATTACATGTCTTACACCGATGTTATGCTCTCATAGATCTTGTTATTTTATTTCTTTATTGTTCATGTATTATGTACTTCCAAACTTTATTCCATGATGCAATATTATGATCTATTATAAGGAGGGTATGAATTTAAAATGTTAAACACATGTTATTATAGCCTTATGCTCATGTTATGCTTATGTGATCATTGATATCAAAATTGTTTAACCTTACTGAGAATCTGAGCCCACCCTTTCTTATGTTTTTCCCCAAGTTATGAATAAATATTTTAGGAATTATATATCTATTAAGGGTTCTAGTTATGAAGAACTAAGTGAGAGATGATTTAGATCTCTTATGAACCAGTTATTTATGTATCCATGTTTCCAAAGGGACTAGACCTATACAATTCTGGAATGGATCATTATGTTATGTAATTAATATTCATCTCAAAAGATGTAATATCTATGTATGAAAATTATGAGTCATAGTAAATAATTTAAAAGAAAATAAAGATTTTAATAAAAATCAATATTTTTCATTATTCATTGAAAAATAAAACTTTTTAGAAAAATCTCAAAATTTCACCATAAGATAATTTTGGTATGCTGATTTAAAAAAGGATAGATTTTTTAACAAATAAATTTCTAAAATTTCTAGAAATTAATTATAATATTTGTTCAAAAAAATAAAAAAAAACTATTTATGAATAAAACACATTCTTTGAAGAATAAAATGAATTTACTAAAAATCATGTGGTTATTTACTAAGCATTTATCAATAAATTTATATTGAGATGGAACTTTATATAAATTTAATAAATAATTTAATACTATTCATACCTTCCAAGTTAAATTTTAGGTTATAACGGTCATATTTAAATAATAAAATTTCTTGGTTTGTTTAGGCTCAGTGTTGCGTGTTGTATACACTATCGAACATAGTCATATTTTTTAAAATATTAGGGTGTTACATTTTCATGTTTGTTGATGTGGATTTATTTTATTAAACCTTGCCACATATTTTTTAGTAATATAAATGGGTTTTTAATTTAAAATTGAGCATATAATAGATAATCATTGAATCTAGAACAAATGTGGTTGAATTTTCAATTCATTTAATATCTTAATGGAAATGTCTATTTTTAGTGATTAAGTGATTAAATTTCTTAGTATAAGTTTTAATATCATTTATGAATTGTTTTATGATTTGAAATCGAGAATTTTAATGATGATTAATTTGAAAAATATTTGTGTTTTTAGGGTGAGAGAATGAAAATACCATAAAGGGTTGGAGCGATCATGCTTATGATAAAGCGACTACAAGAGTTGTTCAATTGAATGCAAAAAAAACTTAAGTGACTATGAGTTAAAAATGGAAAACTGATGCATCGACTATCATATGGTGAAAAAAATAGGAAATGAATCTGTTGTATAGAATTGAGGGTAAAGTGTCCACATCCCTTCTCATAGTGAATCATCTTGAGTGACCAAACCACTATCGCACCCGAATTTGGAACAATAGGGAGATATTATCACGAAGAAGACAACTAAAATCTTGTTGATGTCTAGAAATGGTTGACCACATCGGATTAATTCTGAGCCTATATACTCACAAAATGGGAACCCTTTCTAAAATTTCTCTTATGGGAGCCCAAGGAGTATCGATAAAGCTCACCACACAAAATCTGACCTCACCAGACCAAGTTAAAGGATTACCAAAAAACTAAGTCCCCTGCAAACTTTGAACTACCCCGTGCCACCAAAGGTATCCACGACCTCTCAGTTGATCCTATTTTGAAGAAAGGGCTATGCTCAATCTTTCACAGCCCTCATGAACCATTATGTGTGAATTACTACACCTGGGGAGAGTGGTTGAATACTTCCAGTTTCAGCGCTATTAAAAACTCATGAGTGAACACCGCCTACCTTTTGAGATAAGAAGAATTGATATCGTTCCACCCATGATTACCCTCACTTTTCCTCATTTGTGGTGAATTTGTGAAGTTGTGCCAATATTAAAGCATAACTGTTACTGTTTAAATAGTCAATTTTTTAGGGCACACAACTTGAACTTGAGCTAATAAATATTACTAGAGAATACATCCTGAATAAAATTTCAACGCTGCTAACAAGCAACGCTTAAAATTCTCTGATTAGTTTTTCTCAATAAATTTTAGCTGCCTTGTGGTGTAGGCTATCACACTATCAGTTTTCATCAGTTCACATTGTATTAATTTCTTGGATTCATCATAGTATACCACAATGTTTTTCCAACTTATGTGTAGTGTATGTACTATTTTAGTGACAAGCACATTTTTCAATTCCTTAATGAAGTCATCACATTCACTTGTCTATACAATATTTACTCCATTCTGAGATAGATTGATTAGTGGGTTTACAATCATGGTAACTTCCTCACAAATATTTAGTAATATAGAGATATGATAAGGAATCTATGGATCTCCATTATTGATGTAGGGATAATACCGCTGAATAGTGAGGCCCAACAATAAAGGCTCAACCCTATTTAGCATAAGCTCACAAAATTATTTTAGTCCAGTGAATTGATGTGTGGAACTCCAAAGAGGTATGAAGATTGATCAAAGGATAAAAAAATCCTTTTTAAGAAATATTTTAAGTATGCTAACTCAAAGGAATCAAGACCATCCAATTTTTCACATGGCATAAATCTAAGAAAAGAAGTGGGAACAGAATTTAATGATTGAATAGAGGGTACATTGTTGGTTAGAAAAGAACTCATGACTATAATAGAGTAGGTACAAAGGATGTGATTTTATATTTAAAAATAAAATAAGAGGATTAAATAAAGAAATGAGGGACATAGTTTTTTCCATGGTAATAGAAACAGAGAGCAACATAAAAGGAAAGAAGAAAACAACATGACTACTAAAGTTTTGGATAATTTTTAGAAATTCTCACTAAGGTATTCTTAATTATTCTTGTTTTTTCTTCATTTCCTATGTATTTAAATGATTATTTTAAATAAATTAAAAAAAAAATTATGTTTTTTGGCTAAATTAATAAAGGGTAATGATATTGAGATGGTAGGATTTTTTACTTCATTCAAGTTTTAAGTGTGGATAGAAATAACATTTTCTCATTATTTGAGTACTGGATATCCTTGAACTTCCAAAAATTAGTGAGAACTATTTTGAATTTGTTTGTTTCTATCTAATTTTCATCTGGAAGTCCGTTTGAGAAGAGGACGATCCATGAAAGGGTATCACATTAGGAAGAACTGAGAAGTTGCTTTTGATCTGACTCCGATTTCTTCTTTGAGTGGATTAGTGGATTTTTCAATTGATAAATCAGAGGTTCTATTCATGAATAGGGTAGTCATTGGAGAAAACTAACCAGCCTATTTTCACCAGACCTGAAAACACACATTCTTTAATAAAGACATAAAAAGAACAAAAAAATATAATGATGAAATAAAAACCATCCAATCAGATTCCCCAATTCCATCCCTAGATTGCCCATTTCTTGTGATCTATGAACTCATTTTTGTAATGTTGATTGATCCTGTACTTCTTGGGTGTTCTGAGTCCACTAAATTTATAACCACCATTCAATCCTTTCATTTAACCTTATCTTTTTTCCTTATTACTTTTTTCTTTCTTTGTTGGAATTATTACTTAGCTACACACAACACACTTTTTTGTAAGTACTTCCCTATAGATCGAACCCTATTTACTAATTTAATAGTGTTAAATAGGTTTTATAAATAATTAATTTTCCTCAAGCCCAGTTTATGACCTAGGAACCTGGCCAAATATTTACAGTAGAAACCCTATTTTTCTCCAGTTCCTTCCAATATAACTATGTGTTTTCTATTTTTTAAATACATGATTGTCTATCATTCTTCCCTCATCAATGTGTTGTGATATTTAACCTTTATATATGAAGAGATAATTTTAAAATCTAGTTCTAGGTAGTGAATCACCAATGTTTCATATATATCTGTGCATCATGTTGATCGTCCTTCTTCATTACTCTTGTAGGATAGCGACCGTATAAGCAGTGAAGCAAGAGTATGGCAACTCAAGGGAAGTGTTTTTCACTATTTACCCTTAATATTTATCACATTATTTTCTTAGATATCTTGATAGAGTTTTTGAGAAAGGTTGTGTGTTTGAAGATCTCATGAGAATCACTTTGTTCAGGAAGAGATTCTTTGTTGGAGTAGTTTGACTAGGTGATACTTTCACTTTTGGGAGAGTATATATGTAATGGAAGAGATTCAAAACAAATTTTATCATCATTTTGGGAGAGAGAGGTGTGTGACTAAAAATATATAGCATCCACTAAGTGAGGTTGAGAAATAATCTAATTTATTTGAGATTAATAACAGGCAGCAAATATGTGGATCGACCTGAATCTAGGCCTATATCTATATGAATTATTCTTTTCCTTCTCCATTTCTTTTCTTACTTTCTCTATTTCTTGTTTCTAACCACTATTTCATCACTTTGTTCAGAACTTACCCTATTATTTTTATCACTATTACATGTTATTTTTAAAGCTTTTAAAATATTAAAAAACCCAAAAATAGTTTCGGGAAGACCACTAAGACATTTGAAACTACTTCCTTGAGATCAACCTCTGATTTGGCCATTATGATATATTTAGGGTTATAAATTTATTTGTGACCATTATTATGATAAGTATTAACTTTTTATCCATAGGAGTTGGTTTGTGATTGATTTTGGTGTTACTATCTTGGTGTGTTTGTTCAGGTGTTGTCAAAGTTCCTGGTCACTTCCTAGGTTTTTTCTAGTATTTCCAATTGTTTTAGTCATGTATGAAATTACATTCATATTTTGAGATGGTTTCTTTATTATTAAGATTTAGAGTTGATTAGTGGATTTCATATTATCTCTCACCCTTATATTTATATAAATAGGGTAATGATTCCCATTTGTTTGAATTATATAACCTTGATGCGAGTCTCCAACCCGTAGCATATTATAAATGAGTTTCATGGGTCATATCACTCTCTCCATTGTCAACCTAGGAGGGGTACCAGTGGGGGGGTTATGATAGAGTGATAGAAAAGATGATGGTTGATAGATATGAAGGTATTTATAGATAGATACTATTAAAGATTACATGAGTTGATAGGGAAACAATATCAGAAGACTTAGTATGTGGTTAAAACAAGGTAGAATGGCTCAGACAAGAGTATTTAGGCCCCCCTTATGATCTGACACAAGGACCATTAAGTTTATTGAATTTACTATGAAAAGTGACGCTTCTTGCAGAGTAGAAACCTCAGAAAATATCACATATCATGATTGTATGAACCTGTGTTTTAATTGGGAATAAAGTGATAATAAAGTTAAAATTGAATTAATTAATTTACCTTACATATTACATATTTTGGGTTTAAGATTCACTAATTTTTTTCTTTTTTAGGAATGGATCAGGGTCGAATCCCCTATCAAGTTTGCATTGATGATGTTCAGTAGGATGTGAAAGAAAATAACTATGGAGTGGAGGATAATGCTAGTGATTCTTAGTGGACACTCAAATAGTTTCAAAATAAGATTATACATAAGTATGAGTGTTCTATTTTAGATCAGGATTTCAAGGATTGGTTAGAGGAGGTTAAGATTGTCTTTAGTTCAATCTGTGCTCATAGGAAGCATTAAGTTTCATTAGTTGTGATGATATTTCATGGGGAAACTCAGTATTAGTGGTTCTTATTCTTCAGGGATCATGAGGATTCATCCATTTCATGGGAAAAAATTCATGATTAGTGTTATATGATTTTCTCTCTTATACCATGAAAGTGACTTGTCAATAGTAGATTCTTACTCTTCATAAGGGGAATTCTAGCTGTAGGAGTTTTTTATTCGGTATAAGAACCTCTTGCATTATGATTTGAACCTTTTTTTCGATGAGGAGTATAAAGAGATACATTTTGAGTAGAAATATCATCTAGAGATCCAACTTTAGGTTACCCCATTCATTTTTTCAACATATCTTGAGGTGCTAGAGAGCATAGAGGTTGTTGAGAGGGTGATAGCTAAGGTTATATCATCACGTAAGTGAAGTTTCCATGAATCTCCATAGAGTAGAGCTATGGATATAAGTTTTTAATTTCTTGGTCTATGAAAGCCTAAAAATTTATTTTAATATAATAATATTCTTGATAGCTTTCTTAACACACAACACCGAGTTTTAAGAAAATTGAGATATATTATTAAAACATTATTATTTAAATGCGACATAGCCATTGTGTTAGAGGGTATAAATATGAGTAAATGCATTATGTCATATATGTACAATATTCTTATTCAATAGAAATATATAGATTAATTCTTTGGAAATAATCACTCTATTTTTATTGAAGTCATTTTATGCTTTAAAAATTCATTTTCTTCAAAAATGATTTTATTTCATTTTCTTCAAAAATGATTTTATTTCATTTTGCATGTGAAAATTATAATTAATTTCTAACACATTTAGAAAGTATATTTTATAAAATTAAAATAATTTTTAAAAATATTATATCAAAATTAACCTAGGGTAAAATTTTGGGATTTTTCAGAAATGATTGTTTTTTAATGAATAGTGAATAACACCGATTTTCAAATACTCTCATTTATTTTCATTAAATAAATTAGTCTAAAATTATAATAATATTTTAGATTTTTTCTTAAAGTTACATATGATCCATTTTATTTATAATAATGTAATTAATTACCTTTTAATCATCAATATTCATGATTATGATATAAGTCAATTTTTATGTTTAAAAACACATTTTTCTAAAAACTATTTTTCTTTGCGTTTTACAAATTTATATTAAAATTGATTTATTACACTTATAAAGACTGAATATTGAAAAATTTAAACAATATTTTTAATCAATAGGTTCAAATTTGGTAAATATAACCCTTTTATTTTTTGTCATTATGAATAGTAATCATGGTAAAAAAAATTCCCCTCGGTATGGGTAAAATGGGTAAAATGGGGTTAAAACTATGAGATGAGGTCTCAAAATTAACCAAAAACTTGTCTATATTTAATTTTAAGAGTGTATTTTATGTTTAATCATTAAAAATTAAAAAAATTGATCTTTTGTTTCCATTTAAATATTATTATGACCTATTTAATATTTCAAGTAAAGAAAATTTCAAAATATCACTCTCATATTCTTTATTTATTTTATATGTTCAAACATAGATAAAAATATTTTATTAATGAATATAAAAGTTTATTTTGATCTTTATTAAATTATTTTTATGATTTTAATTTATTTTTAACTAGAATTTTCCCCTCATTCATTCGCATGAGACATAATTGTTTATAAAGAAAAAAAATAAACAATATATTTGAAAAGAAATAATAATATTATTGTTTTGGGAATAAAAGTAGAAAATATGTTTATATTAATATGGATATAATAATTTTATATATATAATGATAAAACATTGAAGGTTATGCATAGAGTTTAACACAAAGTACATAAATCACTAATTTGTGAGATATGGGTTCACATTTAACATTGATAAGAAAACATTCAACTACCATATAAATCAAAAAATAAAATTTAAAGCCTATCAATATAATATTTTATAAAATGATTTAAAATAATATCTTTAATAAATATTAACTGAAATCACAAAATTTTACTTTATAAATTTTATTTAGAGTATGAATATCATCATTTTGAAAACATCTAGCAGTAGAATCTTTCATTTTTCTTTCACTAGATGGGAACTTATCTTATCAAGAGAAAATAAATTATAGGTGAATAAAAAATTCACATATCATAATATATAATGATCATAAATTAATCTAACTATATTTTAAATTTTATATGGTAAATCCAAAATATTGAAAAATTAAATCCCAAACAAAAACCAATTAATTCATCAAGGAAGTTGAATAAAAACTATGTACTTAAGAAAAATCTTTGGCATATTGAGCGAAGGATAGAGAGAAGGAATCAAAATTATTTTTAACCCATCATTTACCGATTAAATAAAATGGGAATTAAAATTAATAATGCATTTATAGAATAATATGTCAAACAAAATTAACATTTAGAAAAACATTTTCCATTACATAAAATTCACTTAAAAAGAAATGGAATTAAATAGGTAAAATATCATTGTAGTGAAGTGTATAATTTTCAAAATAGGATTTATATAGAAGGATAGAGGAAGGAGGAAATAGGGATGTAGAGGCGGGTGATGGTGCAATGAGGAGGACGATGTGGGGAGATGAGGCAAATCAGGAGCAGGAAAATTTAGGAGGGCGAATATGGAATAAGAGATTGACACGTAGAATAGAATTCACGCACTTTATAAGATATATATATATATAGATAATAATATAAGAAACTTTTTATTTATAAAAATATACATATTATTCTATGTAAGTTCATGTCATGAAGATATAAAAATTGAATATACATATTATTTATAGTATATAACTAATATTCCAGCATCAATATTATTATAGAAATAATAATATTCCAACCTTTTTAATATAACAGGCCAATGTCTATGTTATTATTTATAATTATAATTATATTGAAATATATTTATTATTAATAATAAATTTTTAATAACATGAAGTTCATATTTAGTTTTTAATACATGAGATGGAGTAGGTACTATGATAAAAATTTTAAGAACCATAAAACTGCATTTTAAAAGTAATCCATAGTTAAAATCATTAAACATAAGTGACTAAATAAAATGAATAAATCACATAGAGAGTGTATATAATAATAAAAATCACAGTTTAAAATTAAATTAAATTTATATCATTAATAATTTAGGATAAACAAATATATATAAAATTTAAAGGAAAACTATGTAGAATTTTTATATTTTAGTGACATTAAACAAATCTAAAAATTATTTAAACTTATATGGGCATAAAAATATACACAATTAAAAAATATGAGTAAATATTTAAACAAAAAAACATATTAAACATAGATAGTCAATACTGTAATGAAAAACATATAGTTAACCCGAAAAATGATAAATTGCATCCATTGAACATCTAGAGAGTCAATACATAAAA
The DNA here is from genome assembly GCA_963277665.1 of Viscum album. Lineage (NCBI taxonomy): Eukaryota > Viridiplantae > Streptophyta > Magnoliopsida > Santalales > Viscaceae > Viscum > Viscum album. The sequence continues at coordinate 327,077,688 of OY728132.1, forward strand.
AAATAATGAACATTGAAAAAATTAAATTCATTTAATTTTAAATTCAAAAATATATATAGATAATTAGTATAAATTGGTATTAGTTCCTCTATGAGAGATGAAGTTATTATATTTTCAAATAATTTCATCGCTACAATAGGAAATAAAGTAAAAATATATATTATATGAAAACAAGTAAGGGAAAATACAAATAGTAAATAAATAAGAGTAACTATGAAAATAAAAAAAACAAACATTCAAGACATTATAGAGTCAATATTATAACAATGAACATATATAAATAATAATAAGTAACAAAACTCAATATGGAAGAAATAAGTAAGAATAAAATAAAAATATAGAATTGAAATTAATAGTGTACCTATTGTGGGTGATCTGTATACTCTTTTTGAGAGGTGAGTGTTTTCAAAGCTTAAGTCAAGCATTGGTAGTGACCAAACATCAATAAAATAGTATCATAAATACTATATTATTATTAATTACACATTTGTAAGAGATAATGAATGATTATTTACACATAAAATTAATTTGGTGTTGTTTTAATCTATTGAAATGTTATGAATTCTATAATTAAAAGACCTTATACTATATTTATACTGTCAAAGGTATATGATATAATATGTATTAATAATTCATTTTAATATAATATGAATGCTAAAGAGGCATCAAATGTATCTATTCAAGGCCATATTTGAATCTAAATATTGTATATGTATAGTTGTATGTAATTTGAATCAATATATGCATACTGTATACATACAACCTTGATGTAAATTCAACACACCAACAATGAAAACATATTAGCATGATGTAATCACAATTAATGGATGTTAAAATTAAATAGTTTGATTAATGTTTTTAATTATTATTATCGATATGATAACTGTGAAAATGGTATGATAACACTAAATAAAAACTACTAAAAGTGAATGTGATCCCATATAAAAAAATTAGAATACAATGAACATTAAAAAAATTATATACATTAAAATCACTCTAGGAGTGAGTGATCATATAAATATAGAATAAAATCACATTGATTTTTTTATAACAACAAAATTATGGGAAACAATACAACCACATAAACTTTGGTAACATACAAACTCTCATGAATCTGTATCAACCCAAAAAATAAAGAGTAAACATGTAGGTGTATATAGTTTCCTACTAAAATTTATCCAATAGGATCCTCACAAAATACTACTTTCATATTTCATTTTTATCAATAGAAAAATCAAACCATTTGGATTAAAAACATGCATGTATAAAATAAAGTAATTGTAAAATGGATATTACCCACTTGATAAAAGTCATAAATCTTGAAAGGTACATGGTATAGTATTTTTAATTGAAATGAATACAATGTTTGGATAATTCATCCCTTAAAAAACCATGGAACATACAAATGAATACTAGTATAGGTTAAATAATAAAGAACATAAAAATATGGAAGAATGAAATCACAAGAAATCTACACATGAAAAATTAATTAAGGGATGTATATAAATATAATAAATGAAATCACAATAATCTGCACACATAAAATTTGTAATATAATTTCTTTATAAAATAACAACAATAAATTAAAATAATAAATGGTAAAATAATACTTAACTTCCCATGAATAAATCTATAAAATACAAAAATTACCAACCTCATCCTCTGAAATATGTAGTGTTCATGAAGAAATATTCCAAAATATTCCAATAGTTCTATTAGAGTGATAATAATATCTATTAGATATAGAAAAAAGAAAAGATTAATTTGAATAGAAATGAAAACAAATAAAATATTAATTTGAACTAAAATTAATATAGCCATAGAAAATATCAATGTAACCATAAATTTTATTGAAACGATTCATAATATAAACATACTAGTGATAAATGTTTTCATTGAAAATATTAGAATAAAAAATTAGATTTTAATTAGAAATTAAAATCGAGTTTTATAAGAACCTTTTTATGTTTGATGATGCCTCACAGACCTCAGTTTATGAAAAATTTAAGTTAATAAAAGCAATAAATTTATGTTCAACAATATAATAGAAATGAGGAATTTCTAAATAAGGTATCATCACCAATGGTATTTATGAAAAATTAACAAAATATAAAAAATAAATGGAATTATAAACAAAAAATCAAAGAGAATCGATAATTTTAGGGGAAAGAAGAAGAACCCGTGATCAATTGAGAACCTTGAGTCAATGATAGTATTATATGTTGGTAGTTGCACCCATTTTTCTATACATTAGGAGGATTATAGGTTGTTTAATCAAATCACATCACAATTTCATGGAAAAAGAAATTAATATCTGATTACCCACCATAACCATATATTGGTAACTACAACTTGAACGACCATGAAACCCGTAATGTCTCGGCCTGAGTACCACTAAACCAAGGCCCCAAGCCAGACCACCACATGACCTTAAGAATGCCTCCTCATACTCCAGAGGCTGCTGACTAGCAATGGGGGTCTAAAATGGAACTGTGGGGAGAATATATCTCCATATCATAGTGTACAACCAAAAGAAAATAACAAAATATCATTCAAATTAGAGTATGAATAAATAATAAAAAAACTGAAACTAGAACATGCTGTGATAAAATGAAAATCAATAAAGGGCATAAATGATCATGTCATATATACCACCAACTATCCAATTGGATGGTTACATAACATTCCAAAAATAAAAGAAACTAAAAAAAGGCTCCATGAAATCATCAATCCAAACCATCCATCATCTAATACCACTCAAGAAATCCCACTTGAGCAACTGATACTCAATACAGGCCTCAACCCAAACCTATGTCTATAATAAACATGTGATAACTATTCGGGTACCCAAGTTCAATGGAGGCCCAATCAGGATGTGATTAAAAATAAGTAGGCCACCACCAATGGTGTTTAAAGAAAATACCAGTCAGTACAACAATGTATAAAAGAAAAGGGAAAATAGCATACAAGCATGTAAATAAAACATGTTTCATTATTTAATAATGTTCAATTTATCACTTTTATTCTTTTTTCCAAAAGTTATCCATTTCCATCAGATCACCATCATCTCAATACATCATCTAATCTATATAACATAGGGATCACTAGTTGTAAAATAAGGATCCTCAGTCTAAGTATCCAACCAGGATCTGGTATTCCATGTCTGGCTATCCCAACCACTAGGTCACAAGTCAAAAAACATAGAACATCAGTCCATGAATCCAAACAGGATTCATAATTCCATGTCCAACATTCCAAACCCTTAATCCATATGTCATCAAGCATGGAGCATCAATCCATGAAATCAATCGGGACTCGGAATTCCACATACGACCATCCCAACCTTGATATGGAATGCTATGTCCATACCCTTTGGTTTAGGAGAGTCTATCCTTCCCCTGAATATCTATGGTGTATCGGGGCACCTAGAGCATCAGTTTGGCCCACCCAAAACCAGTGAGTGGATCAGTAGTCCAATATCCCAAAACCATTAATCATAGGTTATAAAACATGGAGCATCATTACATGAATACGACTGGGATTTGACGCATCATGTCCGACCATCCCAAACCATTCCATTATCAAGTAATACCATTTAATTCAACATTTACATATTCCATTACTTTAATAAATAAAATAAAATTCAAAATTAAACCATTTATCTTTTCTTTCTTAACCACAACATTCATTATGGTCCCAACAGACCTTTAAATCAATACAAGTCTCATATAAACCCAACCTCTTTAAAAAGTTATAAACACCCAAAATAAAACATTATTATTAAACATTTCAAAACCACCACTAACATAAGGGTTTTACTCTTTGAAAATCAAAACAAGGTACAATATATTCATTTTCCATGTAAACAATTTAAATATTGAATATTCACCAATTTACAACCAACATTTTAAATCCATTTAAAACCCATTTAAGATCACCTTGAGGCCAACACTGTATTTCAAAACAAAAGTCATTTCAAAACAAGGATTTTCCTCATTTTATCCAAAAACTAATCAAATCCCACTACACATATTTAAAACCATTTCAAAATACCCATAATAAATTCACAAAACTCATCCCATAAAACCACATTTTATCCCCTTAAGAGTAACCACCCCTTTATTTCCAAATAATAGCCATTAGCTCCTTTTTACTATTTTATCCCATCTACCATCAATCTTAATCAAGTTATTTTCATCACCCAAATACTTTATTTAAACCTAGAAAGTAAACATACCACTCATGGTATTTAAGGTGCATACCACATACACATAAAAATAATTTAACAAGACTACGGGTAAAAATATTAGACCACCTACCTCATTAACAAAGCTTTCTAAATCATTACCAAAGCATGGAAGCCTTATCAAGGCCCATCCAAATCTCATCCCAAATCCTCGACACCCAACTGAGCTCATCTTGATCACCCAAGCCTTAACCTCACACAAAAAAAACAATTAATTAATTATATAAAATATAATTAATTAATAAATTAAATCCCAATGTGGCATAATTTCAAAAACTCACAAGGTTCCCATATATCATTGAAAATTAAAGAAACTTCTATAAAAGGTCCACAATGGACTCCCCATACCATTCTTGGATAAATACCTAAGAAGAGATACCATTTAAATACTTAATTAAATTAATTTAACTAGTACGACCTAATAAAATTCACTGTGAACACATACCTTAACAAAATGTCTCGCAATGATGCGTTGAATCCATCTTAGGATCCCCTCTATGCTAGAAAAAAAGGCCCCATGAGAAATGAATGATTCCACCATGATCTGATGGAATATTCAACAAAACCCTAATTGGAAAACTCCAAAATTAAAAGGAAAGAAATGGAAGGATAATGGAAGACATTAGAGGTTATATATTACCTCAAAATGCTGAATAATCACCACCAAAACACCTCCTTAGTTAGGCATGATGAAGGCGGGGAGGGAGGGGAACCCTCATCTGGTTCATGCGAACAAGAGGGGAATAAAGGCGTATGGGCGACTTAAAATAATGTAGGGGAAAAATGGTAAAACACCATTTTAATAGAATTCTGGGTTTTGAAACAGTTTTCCAAACCATGGACCAACCATGTGGTTGATTCTATGCAAAGCCCCCACTTACATGATTTGGCCGAACGGTTGTCCAAACCATGCACTAACCACGCACACCCCTACTACCCAACACCCTATGTACCACATGGTTTGGCCACATGGTTTGAAAAACCGTGCACCAACTATCCTGTCAACACTATCTCCCACCTGCAACAAGGCACATGGTTTGTCTAGAACAATGTGCAACCCATGCGACATGACTCATACACTCCTCTACCTCACACAGTACCACTTGTACCACATAAATTTTTTACTTAACCACGCGGTAACTATGAAACTCACCCATTATCAGTTAAAAAATAAACTAAAACCCTCTAGAGCATCATGGTGTCACATGGTTTCTCCTAAACCATGCACACTAAACCGTGCACCCTTTCCTAAAAACCCCCAAAACTTAATCTGAAGCCTCTAAAGCTCTTTCAAACACCCAGTCTACCTCCCAACCATTATTCCTAATCTTAAAACAATAATTTGAGGCATTCTAACTCTCATAATATCATTATGAGTCTTAATTTAATATTTGAACCATCCGATAAAAGAAATTAAAATTCCATCAGAAATTTTCTATCCATCCGGATGGGGGATCTTACAACCTCCCCACTATAATACTTCTCACCCTCGAGAAGTCTTGGTGGTCATATATTTTCACCAAGCAACCTATGTTGGTCAGCAAATGTTTCAACCAACCTTCTCCTCCAACTTGAAATGGATCAGAACACTACGAAGGCACCACCCCCAACTGGTTAAAACCCCCGAGATAACACCTATTACCAAATGAAACACCAATATGAAACTTACTCGAGCCCATAAAACTGAAACATTGATTAGAACATCACCCGAGTAGTCATCAAACTATGGTTCCCCCACTATAAGATTCAACTTATAACCACCAATTCCTGATACCTAACAACCTTTCCATTGAGAAAATCCATACTCAAACCCAAATGAATATATTGTTTCCAAAATGGAACACCAAACATAGATTTAAACCTTCCACACCCACATTGCGTGCTAACCCAAGTTGGACTATCCTCACCCGACTCCAACTACCGGTCTATCATCATCCCACCTGATCACTATTCCCTCACTCCCAGAGACATTCCACAACCACCCAAACATACCCACTATAGTCTATACTTGAAACTTTCTCTAGAACCACCTTGATCCCGAATCTAACACTTGGTTTGATAATATTTCACCACTGATCTCCCATTAACATTCTCCACAAAATTTAAGTGTGCACCACAATGGTTTTAAATAGAATCACAATGCCACCACGATTGATCCATGACCATTAACACACACCCATAACCCATCCAACATAAGGTTTATATCTCCACAACTGATACATCACTCCCCACCATAGGAGTATCTTTATCACTGACTCACCCAAACAACCTCAATTGTGTCGACCCATGCTCTAACCACTACTAACTCAAGAATTGGACATGGACATCTCTCCCCCACCTAAGATATCAAATGAAACATCAACTACCACATGTACACAACATTAGAGAATGGAACCAATGGTATTCACGAACATCTAGTCCATCCTAAGGACACCACCCACAAATGGTCGATGGTTCTATTTTCATCATGTAACTACGCATTCACCACTCCATGAGCGTAACCTCCAAGAGGCTCCATATCCAACCAAAATAAATTAGGGGGGATAATAGTATATTAATATCTATCTTAGAGTACTCAAGATGTTTTCAATATATTGGGCATGATCATCACTATCTAAGAGTATGCTAAGATGTTTTCGATGAACACGACCACCACACATCCATTTTCAATGTCACCTCAATTTTTAGGGACATATAAAACCATCAAAAGTTATAGGCCTCCCTACCCAAAAGTGTATCATCACACCCACATCGGCCCTCATCTTACTCACAACTTCCCACATAACCCTACTACCTCATATGTAAAATCTGTAATATTTGATCCACAAATGAAATGACACAACATGCCACCATCTGATCGTACCTAGAATATCACATTAACACTTAACTGTCACACACACTCTCGTGTGACCCCACCAGAGGACCTGATTTTGACTCCAACGAGTAAATATTTATAAAAAATTGACATGAAATCCCTATCCATTATCCATGCCTACCCCACACTTCTATCTCACCCATTATTGATCACCCTTGGTGCTTTCTAAAACCAAAAGCAAATCATGAGTCAAAGCCACTTACATAACCACTCAAGACTTGAGAGTCATTCAAAAGTCCCACTAATTTCACATGTAATATTATCAAATTCCTGGAGATGCATCTAGAGTAAAAAGACTAGGAACCTACCCAGTCCTACCCCTAAAAACCACATGTTCCACTGATGCATCAACACTCCAACTATATTTTAATATTAAAGAAAACATACATCTCCTCATGCCTTACAGTACAACCAAAACACTTTAAACTCACTTGTATGGTTGTAACCCAAATAAATCTTTCACTTTTGGTATATTCCAAAACAACCAGGAACATCCTTCCCACACATCCAGTACATGGGCTAGATACCCAAACAAGTCCACCATTCTAGAAGTCAACCACAAGGATAAACCATTATCACTCAAGTTTCCTTCCTCAACAAAAAGTCATAATATGTGCCAAAAACCAATGCTAGGATGCACCATTATTGCATCATTTTAAAGGTTCCAAAGCATCCACTTATTCCCCATGCATCCAAAAACACTCATAACTTGATTAACCCCTCTCATGATTCACCCTTGAAATCCACACACACCACTTGTAACACCCTAAGTTTTAATGATTTTTTTGAATAAATTAATTTTATTTGATGTATTGTGTTAAATGGTACACCAAGTTAATATTTATTTATACACTAAAACAAGTTAATCTTGTGCTACATGCAACACTGACATGGATTTCATTACACGCAACACTTAGTTTCTACAAAACAACATTTTATTATTATAATAATTTAACTGAGATAGATATAACTTAATAGTTAAAATTAGTAATATGAATAGTAATAAATAATTTTAAAATATTATTTATAATGGTTTTATATAAATAAAAAATATTTATAATAAGACATATTATTTTTAGTAAAGTATTTATATATTTTAAAATACAATTTTCTTAAAAGAATTGCTTTTTATGTCCTTGTGTGAACAATAATAAAATAAAATTTATAAAATTTTAGAAATTGGATTTTATAAAATAAACTTATTTTTTTAATTCATATTTTCAAAATTATCTTAGGGTGAATTTTTGGTATTTTTTTGAAAAACTTCATTTTTGAATGAATAGTGACAAATATTGAATTTTTATTCTAAACTGATTTTTCATCTAATTTATTTATATTGTTAAATTAAATTTTAATTTGGTTTTAAAGTGTAATTAGATTAATTTTACATCAATTAATCCAATTTAGGTAATTTTAACCAATTTTACATTGAAATTGGATATAAAAACATCCCAAACTTTTAAACATTTTTTTGATTAAAAAACTCGTTATCGCGACATGTTTGTGGGATTAATTTTAAATTATTTTATTCCAATTATGTGATTATTTTTAAAAATTAATTATATATTTGGAATCATAATAATATACAATTTTTAATAGTGTTAACTTTTTTTTCACCTAAAATATTAGTGAAAGTGATTAAAATTAATTATAGCGATTAAGAGAAAAATCAGCTTAACAATGGAATAAACCTTAAAATTAAGGCCGAAAAAGACCTATAAAATTTTACAAAAGACATTTTATTTTCATATTTATACACTATACTCCCTTTTATTAGTTTTGGACTATTATTGGAGCCACTTTTCATGGGAGATATGTGGGTGGAATTCCCTTTTCAAAAACTTACAAGAATACCACTCCTCCTCCACTATAAAAGGTACTCACCTCCCCCACTTATTCACACATATGAAACCATTTGGATTAGAAAAACTCTGAACAAATATACTCCCAAAATCTCTAAATGTATTCTATAATACTCCCTTTGGGAATAAATCCATCCAAGGAATCCCTTTGGTGCAAACCAAAAGGAGTTACCCAAATAAGAGGTAACATCATTCCTCAAGCTCCTTTGTATTATTTTTATTCTCCGCCCACTCAACTATTATTATTACCTGATTATATAATAACCTAATTATCCTAAATATACCAAGATATTTTTTATTATAATTTTTTTACCTACACTTACACACACTTCCATCTAATGGGTAACAAACTGACCATTTTTGTGTAGAGAAAACCACTGCATCACGACATGAAATTGTTTGTTTTTTCCTTTACCACATATCATGGTTGATAATTATGATGGAAAATATGTTTTTATATGATATATATATTATATTTATTATTTATTTAATATTATTAAATTATAATATAAAAAATACCTTCATTATTTCCATTTTGTGTGAATACGATAACTTCGTTTGTGGACGTGCGGACTACCGCCTCCTCAAAGCGATGTAATTCATTCACACTTTATATGGAATGTATTGAGGATGGTTTTTGTAAAATTATATGTTATATATGAAATAATAATTCTAATTTAATGATAATATATATATATATACATACAAATATGTCATTTACTTTCTTTCATTCAAAATGATAATTAAACGGAAACATTATTCTTGTATACGTACGACCTACCGTCTCCATGAACTGTGTATTCCATATAATATTTATATCATTTATGTATTATTATAAATATTTATATAATTAATATATATGATATTTATATCATGTTTTACATTATATAAATAAGTAAATCATGATCTAAGTAAGAAGATCAAGAATATTAAGTCAAAACATGTACGAAAAACAAAACATATATTACCTGAAGCCTAACATTAACATGGAATTGTTAATAAGAGGGTAATATAAATCCATATATGGTATTATATATAAGAATATATTTATGTGTTATATTTAAAATAAACTTATATTTATTATATAGGATGTTTTAATGAGTATGAAGAAAGTCAAGACATAAGGTAATGGGATTTCGAGTCTCACTTCTTATTTCTGTGAGATTTATGAATCATTCATCACTTGTTTATTTTATATGGTGTATATAATACCCATGAATATATTATAATATTTTTATCCATAAATTTATGGTTATTTACGTATCCATTTGTTTATATATATATTTCATGGTTTTTATGTTTCAAAAGTTACAAAATCGGTAAAGTAGTTTTGTCTCAGTTTTCCTTCTTTGAGACACATGCCATGATATGCACCTATGTTCTTCTATAAGGTGTATGAACTGTTCTTTGATATGCTATATCATGAATATTCTTATTTTAATGATATTTTAATCTTAATTTAATATCATTTCCTTACATGGGGAATATGATTCAAATTTATCAAGTAGTAAGAGTTTATTGGAACAATCCCATCATTTATCTGGATTGTTTATGATTATAATTTCATTGATAAAATATTATAATCCATATTTTAAGAAAAATAATAAATTTTATTCTCATATGGTTAGTAATTATGTCTTCATGTATTAGTATTATTTTTCACTCTTTGTTACTTAATATAATTAATAATTTTTTAAGAAAACATGACCTTATTTCTCCCTTCAGTCAGATACCTGTTTTATTCAAAAACCATGTTTTTAAAAATGTTTTCAAAAAATGTTTTTAAAAAATGATCTTTTGATATTATTTTTAAGGAAAAAGGATTTTAAAAATGTTTTATTGTTTTTAAATCTTTCTTTGGATGTTTTTAAATCAATTTTCAAAGAAAAAGGATTTCAAAAATATTTTATGTTTTAAAAAGAATTTTTCAAAAAAGGATGTTTTCCTTAACAAATGTTTTTAAAAGTATCCTTATAAATTATTTTCCATCTAATATGACCTCTGTTGGTGTTACTCAATCCTTTTTGGGAAATTATCCAAATGTTCCATTCATATTATTTCTTTTAATGATTTATGTATTGATGACATGATATTTATGAAACCCATTTCTCTTTCACGGGTTATATATTTGTGAAACCCATTCATATTCAATGGGTTTTATGATTTTGAAACCTGATTCTTTTCAAGGGTTATGATTTGATGAAATTATTATCAAACTTCTCTATTTTTTACAGGTAATGATATGATTACATATTTATGACACCCATTTCATTTCATGGGTTATGATATGTTTGTTTATGTTTTTATAGCACATATATGTATAGTTTAATAATGATATGGGTGGTACCTTGATCTCCCTCCAATGAATTGAGTAAAGATTTATAGAACATGAGATATACATGGATAGAACATGGAGTTAACTCAGTTAAGTAAAGGACTTTGTCCATTAAGATGGCATTGGGAGTGAACCTTGACTACTAATATGGTTATGATAGTGAACCATGACTACCAAGATGGTATGTGGAGTGAACCCATACTACTATAATGGCATTGGTAGTGATGTAATGACTATTATGGAAATAATCTTATATGATTATGTGTCTACAAAAATTACATGTCTTATTCCTATATTATAATTTCATGGATCAAGCTCTTGATTCCCTTATGATTCATGTCTTATGAATTTCCAATATTTATGACATGATTCATGTTTATGATCTTTGTTATGCAGGGTATGATCTTTTAATGTCACGATCACATTCTCATACCCTTATGTTCATGTTTATGCTTACATATATCATTTGTTTACCCTTATTGAGCATCTGATCACACTCATTTTTATGTTTCCTTTCCCCAAGTTATGAAGATATGTATTATGTATGATATGTCTAAGAAGGGTCCTAGTCATGGAGAACCTAGTGGGAGATAATGTATCTCACTTATGTACCAGTGTTTATATTTCCATGTTTTCAAAGGCACTATACTAATACGGTCTTTGGGAATTTATTTGTGTAATGTATTAAGTATTCTATAAAAATGATATAATGTTAATGTTTGAAAATAAAGGGTCACTATAATTGGTTTCAGAGAAAAATTTTAGTTAACCTTTGGAAACTAGGATGAGAAAACCTTAGTGAGAACCCTAAGGACATGTCTAAGGATTAATATAAGGATAAGAAAAAGTATAGGAAAATGTCGTGGAATTTTGGTAAAGGATAGAGTGAGTGTTTTCCTAGAAATACATCCCTTTTTGGATACTACAAGTGGATCTGGATCTAACATATATGTACATAGGGGTAACAACCCTAAAAAACCATATTGATCAAACCTCAATCAGGAACTGGTGAATGATAATGAGCTTTGATGCACACCTGGTTTGACACTCTCTAGGGATATTCTTTGTAGATTCACTAACTCCTCATGAAAATTCATGAAGGATTTAAATATAAATTTGATATGGATAACCTAGGATAAACCTAAGGTGTCATAGATTAAAGATGATGTCCTAACTTAGACATCCTATATGTGATTTTTCAAGATTATGCGGTTTCCTGCTATGATTATTGTTTCTTACTCTATGTTTTTTATTTTAGTCAATGGATGGAACCCAAAGGAACCATGTCAATGTTGAGTGTTATGGAAAATGAAATGTTTTTTATCTTTAGAATCTAAATTCTATGGGAGATGGAATAAAAAATATCATCACTATGATCACTCAACTTTCTAAATAAATGAATCATACTATACTTCCAAATGAGAAAAAGAGGGAACAACATTCTATTGATTCTTTCATGAGGAAATGTACACCTTCATTCAGTGAGTTTTCTAATCCAATTTTTTATAAACAATGGATCAATACCACTAAAAATATATTCTTCATTATCTAGTGTTTAGAACATGAGAAAGTCATTCTGGCTATTTATCAGCTAGAAGGCGAAACAGACTAGTGGTTGACTCTAATCAAGAATACGAGGCACAAAGATGAAATTTAATCCATGGATTGAGATGAGTTCAAGAAATTATTTTTTGATAATTAATTTCCTATGATTCTTCATACAAAGTTGGAGAAATAGTTCCTTGAGTTAAAAGAAGGGATGATGAATCCATAGGTACTTATAAGGCTAATTTCATATGACTTTCAAGGTATGATTCTGGTTTTATCATCCAACCATAAATTAAGGTTGACCAATTCTCTATTTGCTTAAAGATAAGTCTCGAAATGGAATTGGATATAAGATAATTTAGTAGCTACAAAGAGATTATGAATTGTGAAATAAAGGTTGAAATTGAGGTTGAAGTTACATATCAATATCATGGTTTTTACAAAAAAAGGAAGATGGAGTTAAAAGGAAAATCTAAAAACCATGAAGAGAAGAAGATGATCTTTCCTTTATGCTCTAAGTGTGGAAATAATCATGTAGTAAATTATATTAAGGGGTATAATAAATGTTTTAAGTGTGGAAATAAAGATCATCAGGCATTTGATTACTGAAGTGATGGTAATAAGTCTACTAAAAATATGAATGGAGAAAAAACTACACAAAATGTGCCTCCCCCACTTTAGTAGATTTTTTCTAACTAATTCACAAACCCAAGGGTTGGTGATGATGATCGGTTTTAGAAATATCTTAAGCTAATGGACAAAGGTAAATCTCATACAATCAATATTTCTGACATGGGGTACTATAACTATGTGGTGAAAGGTACACTTACCATCCAATCTAGAACTATTAATGTCTTTTTTTATTCTAGATATACCTACTCTTTTATATTTAGAGAATATTATAAGGGTATTAATATTCAAACCGAAATATTAGATATTTAATTAGTAGTGAAAACCCCTAATGGTAAGATGACTGCATCTCAAGTCTATGATTCCTATCCGATTGATGTTTATGGGAATGTACTTCCTGTTAATCTTATCATTCTTCCTTTGGTTGAATTTGATGTCATCTTAGGCATGTATTGGATTTATATTCATAAATGACACATCAATTTTCAATTAAGAGAAGTTACATTTAATATTTTAAACCAACCTATTATCGTCTATCAATGTGATGATAATTTTGAACTTTTTATGGATATTACATCCAGTTTATGGGTCCTAATTCCCATTCAAAAGGACTATATATGTAAAATGGTTGGGGAGAAAATAAAAATCGATGACATGCCTATTGTTTAGGAATTTGTGGATATATTTCTAGAAGAGTTTCCTAGAATTCTACCAAAACATGAAGTTGATTTCTCGATAGAGATCATATTTGGTTCTACACCAATTTCAAAGACTTTATATAGAATGACCCTAATTGATTTGTAGGAATTGAAGAAGAAACTACAAGAAAAAATTGATAAGGTATTAATTCTACAAAGTGTTTCACCTTGGGGTTCACCTATTCATTGTTTGAAAAAGAAATATGGATCAATGCGACTCTGCATTGATTATCGGGAGTTGAACTAGATCACGATCAGGAACAAGTATTGTCTTCCCCGTATTGATGACTTGTTTGATCAACTGCACGGAGCTCAATAATTTTTCAATATTGAAATTAAATATAGATACTATTAATTGAGGGTCAAGAAAGAGGATATATCTAAGACATAATTCTATAAAAGGCATGGACACTATGAATATATAGTGATGCTTTTCGGTCTTAATAATTCCCCTACTATCTTTATTGGTTTGATGAATATAGTCTTTAGATATCACCTCGATCAGTTTGTGGTTGTCTTTATAGATGATATTATTATATATTAAAATAAAAAGGAAGAGCATGAAGACCACTTTATAATTGTACTGAAGACCCTAAGGAAGGAGAATCTTTATGAAAAATTTACAAAGTGTAAATTTTGGCTGTAAAAGATTTCATTTTTGGGTCACATAATTACAAGAGATGGTATTGAAGTAGATCTATAAATGACAGAGGCTATTGAATGTTGGACTAGACCAACCATGGTGACTGAGATCCACAGTTTTCTTATTTTATATGGATATTATTGATGGTTTGTGGAGAATTCATCCTGACTATCTAATCCTTTGACCAAGTTAACTTGGAAGGGTGAAAAGTTCCTCTGGATAAATGAATTTAAGGAAAATTTTAAGGAACTAAAGTGAAGTTTAGTTAGAGCACCTATTCTTACATTACCCTATAGTGGATAAGGTTTTTAAATCTATAGTGATTCATTTAAGAAGGGATTGGGATGTGTTCTTATACATAAGAAAATTGTTATATCCTATGCCTTATGATAGTTGAATATTCATGTGAAAAATTACCCAACTCATGATTTGGAGTGTTGTTATAATTTTTTCATTAAAGATATGGAGGAATTATCTTTATGGAGGAAAGTGTGATATATATACCGATCATAAAATTTTGAAATCTATATTCACATAGAAGGATTTGAACATGTTCCATATAATATGGTTAGAGATAATAAAGGATTATGATTATTAAATATATTATCACCCTGGGAAAGAGAACAAGGTGGCTGATGCTTTGATTCAAAGGATCATGGTAGCTTATCTATGATAAATATTTCAAAAGATCTAATATTTCTGGATTTGCAAAGGATGAATCTAGAAATATTGAAGGAGGGGGAAATTTTTTATCTTGCTCAACTGAATGTTAAACCCTTTATCCAAGTGAAGATTAAAGAGGCATAGAAGTAAGATGTAGAGCATAAAAAGATGGTTATAAAATTTCTAGAGTTTAACCTTGATCATTATGGAATGACATGGTTCAAGAACTATGTATGTGTTCCTTCCATACTAGATTTGAAGAAGGATATATTAGGAGAATCTCATAGTTATTAATTCTATATTCATCTCATAAGTATGGAGATGTATAGATATTTGAAGGAATACTTCTGGTGGGATTGGATAAATAGGGATATCACAAAGTTTGTATCTCAATTCTTAGTATGATAGTAAGTTAAGGTTTAAAGAAAAAATTATAATGGGATGTTTCATCCATTAACCATACCATAATGGAAATAGGAGAACATCACTTTGGAATTTTTTGTTAGACTCCCTAAAACCTCTAAAGGGTTTTATGCTATATGGGTGGTAGTCGATCACCTAACTAAGTCATAACACTTTATTTACATCAGAGAAGAATTATATCTGGATCATCTTTCTAGGATATACATTAAGGAAGTGGTAACGTTTCATGGAGTACTACACTATCGTATCTGATCGAGATATAAAGTTTACCACAAAGTTATGGTAAAGTATTCAAAAATAACTTGATACAGAATTGATTTTCATCACTTATTATCATCCTTGGATGGATGGTTAGTCTAAAAGAACAATTCAAACCCTAGAGGATATGTTGAGATCTCATTCATTGGATTTCAAAGGTGGTTGGGATCAACACCTTACTCTAATTGAGTTTTCTTACAACAATAAATTTCAATCAAGCATTCAGATGGATCCTTATGAATCCTTATATGGAACAAAATTTAGATCTTCAACATGCTAGGATGAAGTTTGAGAAAGAAATCTATTGGGACCTAAGATAGCTGAAGAAATGGTAGAGAGGGTTAGATCCATTCAGTAGCATATCAAGAAAGATCAAAGTTATAAGAAAAATTATAATGATAACTGATGATGTGATCTAGAATTTTAAGTTGGTGAGAAGTTTTTATATGAATCTCTCCCTAGAAGAAGGTTATGAAATCCATAAATAAATGGAAACTAAGTCCTATTTATATAGGTCCTTTTGAAAATTTTGATCATATATAGATGGTAGCCTATAACATGGAACTTCCTCAAAATCTATATCAATTCCACGATGTGTTCCATGTATCTCTCTATAGGAAGTACATACTTGACCCTTCACATGTTCTAAACTATGAAGTCATACCGCTGGAGCATGATATTTTTTATGATGAACAACTATATGAAATTATGGATTGTACATAGAAAGTTATACGAAACAAGACCACTCACCTGGTAAAGGTTTTGTGGAGAAATCACCAGTTATAGGAAGCTATATGAGAACTTGAGTATATAATGAGGCATAAGTACCCTCATTTTTTTGTATCTGAATGACAAATTTCTAGGTCAAAATTGATTTTAAGGGGGTAGAATGTAAAACCATGGGTTTTTATAAATTTTTTTTGAATAAATTAATTTTTTTTGATTTATTTATTTTCATCCTACATCAAGTTAAGATTTTTGTATATGATACAATGATTTAATCTTGCGTTACACGCAACACTAACTTGTCTTGCATTACACTCAACACTGAGTTTCTACAAAAAACATTTTATTATTATAATTATTTAAGTGAGATAGATTTAACTTAGAAATTAAACTTAGTAATATGAATAGAAATAAATACTTTTTAAATATTATTTATAATGGTTTTATATAAATAAAACATACTGATAATAAGATATACAATTTTTAGTAAAGTCTTTATATGTTTGAAAATAATATTTTCTTAAAAGAACTGTTTTTTATATACTTCTATAAACAATGATAAAATTAATTTTATATAACTTTATAAATTTAATTTTATAAAATAAACTTAATTTTTTATTTTATAATGTCAAAATTATCTTTGGGTGATTTTTTGGTATTTTTATGAAAAACTTCACTTTTGGATGATTAATGAAAAAAATTGAATTTTAATTCAAAACATATTTTTCATCTAATTTATTTATATTTTTAAATTATATTTTAATTTGGTTTTAAAGTTAAATTATATCAATTTCACATCAATTAATCCAATTTAGGTCATTTTAACCAATTTCACATTGAAATTTGATATAAAAATATCCAAAACTTTTAAACATTTTTCTTAAAAAACCCACTATCGTGACATGTATGCGAGATTATTTTAAATTAATTTCTATCACTTAAGTGATTATAATTTGGAAAAATGTATTCCAAATTTGTAATCATAATAATTTATAATTTCTAAAATGGTCAACTTAGTTTTTGACTAAAAATATTAGTAAAAGTGATTAAAATTGATTTTAGCGATTAAGAGAAAAATTTTCTAAACAAAGGACTAAAACATAAACATAAGATCCAAAATTACCTAGAAACTTTTCCAAAATCCATTTTATGTTCATATTTTGACCATATTCTTCTTTGGGTTGGTTTTGGACCATTATTGGAGCCACTTGTCTGTTGTAATAGTGGGTTCCCTAAACCCAACATGAACAATACTTTTGATTACCATATTATGTATAGAGTTAGATATACATGATGTATAATTACCATTATAGTGTATATATTTATACATCCAATGTTTAATGGTTATTTTAATAGATTAATTTTCATATAAAAAGGTTATAGAATATCCCAGGCTATAATGAGAACCTCGAGATACCATGACATTAATCTTAAACAATGGTCCTATAGTCTAGATACATATTACTGACTGGACATAGTAAATGTTTTACTATCAAGTGCTAGGGTCTCATAATCATTGATGATTATTCTCATGAAGTTCTCAATTAGTGATCTCTAGTAGTGAGATCATGAGGACAGACCCTCCAATAGGAACACCACATGTTTTGGGTGTCATTGGTTGTACCTATCTACAATCATGTGTATTGGTCTACTGACTTGATATCATTACCAATGTGTGCCATTTGATTGTGTACTTTGATTCAAGGAAAAAACCATGATAACTATATCATGGATAGGTAGCTTGTGTTGGGTATATCATTAGTGGCATGACATTGGTTTAATGGTCAAGAAAGGATTTTTCACTACCAGGTTGAGGAAGTAATATATCACAGACCTTGTTGATCAGGATGATAGTACCTTTATAAGACCTTGTCCAAGGCAGTTGAGGATAAATCCATACAGTTAGATCAAAAAATAATAAATAAAGAAAGGTGCTATGATACAAGCGTGCGTCCTACTTTATGAGACATCTAAAGACAAAGAGATTATATTACACAGTGTGTGTCTGTAGGTTGGTTTTTGTTGTTATGATTTTCCTTATCTCTTTAGGGGTCATGATGGGTTTCTAGAAAACACTCTTGGTCGATGGATTTTTTTCATGACTATCGAGATAATGGACTAGAGGGTCACACACAATAGCTTATCCAAGAATCCTCCCTGTTCAGTTGAATATATATATTGGACATGGTGGGCACCATGGGGTCCGAGTGTTGTCCATGTAATCTATCACCAAAGAATAACTAAATTCATATTATTCTAGTTAAGAATAATTTGGTTGAATTTATTTATTAAAATTATTTACATGTTAAGTAAATATAATGAATAATATTAATCGAACGAATATTATTTGAATATTCCAGGTTCATTTAGTATTAAGAGAGAACTACGAGCCAAGTTAATGACTCGGTTTTATCATGTAATATATTATATATATATTATAGGTAAGTGATAAAATAATAAATAGTATTAATGACTCAATTTAGTTCATCAATTTTATTTATTTATTTCTTATTTAGTGGATGTTTCATTCCAGGGGATGGGGAACCGTTTTGTGTAATATACCCACCCACTATATAAGTAGGAGAGGAGAAAGCACTATTTATTCACTAGGAATGAGATCTTATCTCTCCTATGACATTCTAGATAGAGAAAGATTCTCTCCAAGCACCGATCCAAGCACAGATTTGAAGAATTGAAGGCAACAGATCATGGTGACAGTTACGACGCCGAAGGACTCATCAGAACTCTATGCTAGAACCCATATTACAAAGAATGGTGACCACACAGATTCTTGAAGCATGTGTGGATGATCTATAGGGGTTCAACTTCATATACTTCGAGCAAAGATCACTGAAGATAAGTTGCAGTCGTGTACGCTTCGGTTTTGAACAAGGTATGTGTTCATTTTATTTTAATGCTCTATTTAATTTAAGAAAGATCCTCAGACTATACCAGGGCTCAAATTGTTAGAGATGAAAAGTCTCATCATCCTGATGATGAAATTTTAAAAAAAACCCAACCCATAAACTTTTGCTGTGACACTGATACCTTCAATTGGTATCAGATCAATCGTGTAGATTTCTTGATCCATGAAAGAAACTAATTTGTGGTAACTTGAATAAAAGGTTTCATTTTGATCCTAAAAGAATAGATCACGCTTCAATCCGATTTCAGGCATCCAAGTTATGGCCATCCAAAATTTTAATATAGATCAATTTGTGGTATCCGGGTATTAAAATATGATGAAAATTTATGTTTTATATGTTACAATTACCTAAATCTTGTGGTGCCAAAGTTTTTCCAGTTAATCTAAATACTGGTGTTTTTTCCGATGCCATCCAAAACAGTTATATCTGGATTTTTTTGTAGTAATTTTAATATTTAATAATTATAATATTTAATTATAATATTTATTTTATGACGTAGTTTGTTAAAAGCCTAAGTAGACTTATGAAAAATTTAAGAATCGGCCAAATTTTTGAGTTTTTCAATTAAAAGACAAAAAAAATGACTACCAAAAATTTTGTTCGGGTAATGGATGTGGAATTAAAAACGTAAAAAATTTAATTAAAAATACTTTTTGAAATTGGGAGGAGGGAGGGACCAGCTTTTCGGGCAGACCCATCTCCTCCCTTGTAGCCATCGGTTATGACCACCGATCTCCTTCCTCCCTCACACGACTGCCTCCTCCAAGTCAAAGGTGAACCCATAACAGCCACCTATGGTCCATTCACCTCTTTCATCGGTCTCCCATTACCCATGTGATCACTATCCATGCCACATCTGTTTCCATTAGTCTGACGTGCGCTGCTTCCCAACTGATCTGCACCCCTCGGTCGACCACCACCCGTGGCTACTCCTCTTGCTTGAGGATGCTACCACCCAACAGCTCTTCGACCACCCATCACTGAGCCACCGAGACCCTAGATCTGGGCCATTGCTTGGACCACCATTTCCCGAGCACCGGCGGCTAGAAAATAGCATCATCTACCCTACTAGTGCCACACCGCTGCCCTGGACCGGTGGTGAGCCACTCTTCCATCAGGACACCCCATAAGAAGACCCCCTCTGTTGAGCTACCATCGACTAGGAGACCTGGACAACCAAAGAGGTCCCCGCTGGCCTCGTGTGTGACTCCTCCTTGCCACTGTGGAACATGTGTGACCCTATAGTGAGGTAACCCCTGCTAACACTTCCAGGATCCAGTTTGTCTCCAACTATCCCAAAGAGGTCCCCGCTCGAAACGGGTTTGCGTGGGTACCACACGACCTCCTTTGGGCCTGCCTGAGTTTTTGAGGCTCAGGGTTAATCAAAATTAATTTCTATTAATTAATTTAATTTTAGAATTAAATTAAATCAACTAAAAAATTATTGTTTAAAAATAATTTTAGTACTCAGGATAAAATTAATTTAATTTTGGTATTAAATTAAATTAATTAACTAATTTAATTTTTGGTATTAAAATTAAATTAATTAAGGTACCGAATGTGAATTAAATAATTTATTTTAATTTTTGATTCATTTAATTTATATAATACCCCTCATACTTAAATTACCACAATTTAATTTTTATTGCACATTTAATTTTACCTACTAACTGGTCTTGAGAACCGACCTATGTATGTATGCATTTAATTATTTAATTAATTATTTTAACTACATGCGATGTTTTTAATTAATTAATTAATTAAGACAGTCTGCATATCATCGTTTATTTTATGTCAATATGTATAAGGGTCCATGCGTCCATTTTATCTAATGTATTTTTAACCCCTAGCACCCCTCGCGTACGTGCGAGTATATTTTTACATTGGATGAAAATGATGAAAGATGTGAACCCCACCAAGATAAGGTAGTACTCCAGATGTGACATGTACCCCACTAAGGCAAGGTGGTACTCCAGATGTGACATGAACCCCGCTAAGATAATGCGGTACTCTAGACAAAAAGAGGACATAATGGATGAGGAAGAGCTACATCAATAGTCAAGAGAATACTCAAGTATGATGCCCTTAGTTCATTTTAGATTCTCAAGACTAGTTGGGTTATTGATTACCTTTATTCATTTATTTTTTATTTTATGCATTTTTATAACAATGGGAAAATACATAAAATAACAAATAAAAAAATGCATAAATAAATGATAAATGTTTTTTCTATTAATGTTGAGTTGTGAGCAAAAAAAAATATGTGAAAAAGATTAATAGAAATGGATTACATTCATCTATAGAAAAACACAAAAACCCACAAAGAAATATTATGTCCCAAACACCTTCCATCATTTGAATTTGAACATATCCAGGTGTTTGGGGTGCTCAGTCATCCATAACCAAGGGTAGCTCTTACTAATGGGGAGTTCTTATGAGAACGATGAGTCAAATCAAATAAAATGGTAGTAATGATTATCCATAGATAAATTTCTATCACTTTAGAGGCAAACATCAAGAAAATCAAGTTATGATTTTAAAAGTTGGGACTTCACTCAACATATTGATGTGGTAGTGTTTTCACACTCCTTGCCACATCCTTTTTGTATTTTTATTGACTTTTTTATACCAAAATGATTGTTTTTAGTAAATATTTGATAAGTTTTGTGTTTTTGAACCTACTGTGTAAAATAATCAGTTGTTAGTTTAAAACATGTGTTTTAATGTGCATTAGTGTCATTTTAAATAATTCTTAAATTAATTTAGTCTTGCGAATTAGAATTTTATTTATTTATTTTTATTCTAGTTAGATTATTAATTCATTAATTTAATTAATTAATTCTTTATTATTTAAATTGTAAATAAATAACACAAGCTAGTTTTTAATTCTTTTAATAACTTAACTAATTGTAACTTACCAATTTTATTCAATTAACATCTTTATTCTTTAATTAATTATTTACTTAATTCTTTGGTTAATTAGTTGGTTAAATAATTTAAGCAAGTTACTGTAAATATTTTAAGTGGTTCTTCAATTAATTTGTTTATAATTTTTAACCCAGATAAATTCATTCTTTTAAATAAAGTATTATTAATTTTATTATTTAACATTGTTTTATTTATTTATTTTTCAATTTCATTATATTTAATTTAATTTATTAATTGATTAATATAATTGTAGGTTTATTTGTATTATTAATTTATTTAATATGTTCTTTTTAATTTGCAGGTACTCACGGTGGCACGTTGCACCGTTTCATCACGGTGCCACCACTTTCCTTACTGTCCCGCACTCACGGTTCCTCACCCACAGTACCTTCACGATGCCTCTACCTCCAGTACTGTATCACCACTTCACTACCTCACTGTCTCACCGGTTCCCCCACATGACTGTCCCACCGTTTCACTCCTCACCGTGAGCACCCTCACGGTGCCTCCATTCCCTGTCTCACCGTGAGCACCCTCACGGTGACTCACATGGTGCTCCTTCCTCACCCACATAGAATCAACACACCAAAAGCCCTGCTATCAAACACATCCTCACAGCAGCATCAACAAATCAACCAACACAGTACAACACTCAAATTGAAATATCAAGTTCAATCTCACAAATTAGACCAAATCAGATCCGAAAATAACACTTTCCCAGATGAAAATTCGAACCCTAACTCACCTGCTGTCCTGCACCCCTGCACTGCTTGGACCTCATCGGTGCCACCTTCTTCTGCCCTAGAAAATCTGCACGAACCCCTGCTTTCCCCCGCCGGAATTCTCGAGTCGACGCACCATCCGCCGCGATCCACAAACTCCTCCATTCCTTGCTTCGCTAACACCGAACCCTACCCGAACCCTGCCGGCCCTTCCTCTCCTCCATCAGCGCCGCCGCGCCCCTTCTTCCACACTTTTCCTTGCTCACCGCAAACCCTATTTCACATATGTCCGCGTCGCCCGAACCAGACCGGCCTCACCTCGGCTCTCCTTGCGACATTTCATCCCACTACTCTCCCCTCCTGCGTGAAGCCGTCATGCCACGCCTTCCCCCATGAACCCCTGCGAAGCTGCCCTTCCCTTTTCACTCCGCCCATCGCCCCCTGCCTCCTCTCTGTTTGCGTCGAACCCTTCCCCCCCTTTTTTCTTTCACTTTGCTTTGTTTCTTTTATTTTGTTTTATATAATAATTATAATATATATAATACACTATATACATAACATATAATAAACATACATATATATATATATATATGATATTGATTACTTTTGTTTTATAATAAGTAGATATTAATAAATTAATATAATAGATATTAAAGCATATATATTAATAATAATATTTGGTATTATATAAAAATATATATGTATATTAATAAGTATTTTTTAAGTCATGATATAATACATGGTATATAATAGTTTCATTTTATTTTAGTTAACTCATGTGCGTTTGTTGTTGTTTCATCACGAGGGCGAGATGCACTCACTTGGAGTTCACTTAAAAGAGGGTGACATGCACATAAAAGCACGCCACATGGATTTGCTGATTTGTAGAGGAAAGAAATTAGCTCACCGCACACATATAATTTTCATTCGATTAAGAGAAATTGCTCTGGTGACCAGCGTCGGAGGGAGCAACACAGTGAAAGCTCCACGTGGAGGCCTGTGAACTCCTCAGGGGAGATTCTAGAGACTTTGATTGGGTGATGTATGCACAAGAGGCGGGAGAGGCATTGAGATAACCATTAGAGAAGGAGCATTCAAAGGAGGTTCATGGAAGACAGAGGGATCATTAAGAGACAAGAAACAAGACTTTTGATCCAGACCGGGGGAGTAGAGTAGGAGTAACTTACACCATCTCCTTTGGAACAATTGGAGTACTGAGATCAGCAGACCGATGCATTTTCAGACCTCGATTCCCAGGGTGGGACATCGAGTGAGTTCCAACATTGCATCCACCATCAAGCAGCAGGAGTTAGAGTTTCCGAAATCTCGAGCAGGGAGACGAACATCCTTATTTGTCTTGTGCTCTCTTTTTCTACAACTCAATTTAACATGAACATCATTATTTCTTACCCTATTATTGCATTAAAACCAACCACTATGTCCAAATAATTTACTTCGGGGGGAATAAGCTGGTTGATTAGAGTTGTTTAGTCTTATTCATGCGCTGCATCCTTTTACTTTGGATCGTCTCTCTCATTGTTTACAGACGAGTTTATTTTCAAAACAACAAGATTGTGTGAAAACCGATCTTGTTTGTACCATAATTAAAACTGTTTCGAATTGAGTAATTCACTGACAAGTGAATTATACTCGAATGAGAGAGACACACCGAACTCAACTGACAAGTTGAGATCGGTGACTTCTGACCTATTTTCACCATTGGATGGAATGACTCTTATAGTCAAAGGACTGTAAGATCTATTTCATCACAAACTGACCAGACGACAAATATGTCCAGCTACTTTTAGTGAGATCCATATTTTTCTAAATCTCAGTGCATGAACAAGGCTAAGCAACATCAAATCGGCCAGTGGACTTTTCCCCATATTCATCTATTGGTTGTTTACACCCCAAATTCTATGGTTGCTCTGTCTACTCCCTTTGCACCCACCAGTTCACCCTCATTTCTTTTATCACCAACTTTCATTCACTCCACTTCACCATCATCAAGTGTTTTTGCTGGTTTTTTTCTTGTGTGTTTTTGTTTAGTTTATTTTTTTAGAATGACAAACACAACACAAGGCCTCCCTGTGGTTCGACCCTATCTTGCCACTGTCCTAAGTAGTAAGTAGGTTATAAATTTTAGTTTTTCACCCGTGCCCAACGACGCGCAAGCGTGAAAATTTTGGCGCCGTTTCCAGGGAGGCTAGGTGTGTTTAAAAAAAACAAACAAAAATTCACATAAAAAAATCACAAAAATCACAAAAAAAATCACTAAAAAAATTTGCAAAAAAAAAATGAAATTCAAAAAAAATTGTGAACCTGCTGCATGAAAACCAGGTCTAAGTCTGAACACTTAGTACCTGGTAACCCTGAAATTGATAAGAATCTTAAGGAAGTGAAAAGGAATAAAGACAAAGTCAAAATGGAAGATAATAGAAATGAAAACTTGAACAACCCATTTCCTGAGAACTTGAACCAACCTGGAATGATGAACCCACCTGGGAATGAGATAGCTGAGAGGAAAAGTTTGAGAGAGTTCTTGTTACCTTCAATGTCTAGAAACCCTTCATGCATTAGAATCTCTCCTAGGTACATGAATTACAAGATCAAGCAATCCATGCTTAGTCAGCTACCTGCCTTCAATGGAATGCCTAGTGAAGACTCTCTTGACTTCATTAGAGCCTTCTATTGTAGTGTCCAGCAGCTACCACTTAGGGGTCTCACTGAGGAAGATATTAAACTGAGATTGTTCCCCTTCTACCTCAAGGGAAATGATAGGACTTGGTTCCAACAGTTATAAGAAGAGATCTTTGTCACCTGGGATCAAGTTTACAATGCCTTCACAATGAAATTATATCCTAGGAGGTTGACATCTGAGATTAGGCACAAAATCACTGGATTCCTTCAGGATTAAGGAGAACTATTTCATGAAGCCTGAGATAGATTTAGAGTTTTTCTTAGGCAGTGCCCAAACCATCAATGTACACCTCAATTACTCATATACACCTTCTAAAATAGTCTCACCCCTTACCACCAAACCTTGGTGGATAAGTATTCTGGAGGATATTTTAGTGATAGGACTGCTAAGGAGCTCAAACAGATCTTTAACACATTAGCTTAGAATTCCCAGCACAAATGCTCTAGGAGGAGAACCATTGTGAGAAAATAAACTACCCCTTCTCCTAAAGCTGAAGCCCAAGCTGCTGGGTTCTTTAATGAGAACCCACATCAAATCCTTAAGGAATAGTGCCACCACTGTGGCATGTATGGCCATTCTCAAACTTGTTGTCCAAACTTCGATATGCCTTTCCAGCCTCATGAGAGTGCCAACTTTTCTGGCTATGGACCTCGGATGCAGCCTAGGGATGATCCTTTTTCCAACACCTACAATCAGGGGTATAGAAACCATCCAAACCTGTCATGGAGGGAGTAGGGAGTTCTCCGACCTTCTGCCCCTCCCGGATTCCAGCAGCCTCCTAGCCAGCAATTCCAACCCCAATCCTAACCTAAGGTTGAGTCATCCAATTCAAAAGATGAGGTGAGAGACATGTTCCATCAATTTATAGGGAGGGTTGATGAAAAAAATACCAAAAATGATTTTGATAAAGTTCAAATGGATGCTAGAATGAAGAACTTAGAAATTCAAATGGGGCAGTTGGCTAGGGATGCTAGTAATAGAGAAAAGGGTAGGCTGCCTGACACCACTGAAGCCAATCCTAGGGAGAATGCCATGGATGTGACCACCAGAAGTGGTCTCCAAACTCACCAAGAGCCTAGGAAAGAACCCCAAAATGATGAAAATGAGAAACTGGATGAATCTAGAAACTCAAATCTGAAAGAACCTGAATCTGGAAAATTGGACAGCACCACCAGAATCCCTCCAGTCCCTATTGTTCCAACTCAAAAACCCAAAGAAAATGGCTTGAAAAACAAAGACAGTAAAGGGAATAAAATTTTTGAATAAGAAGCTATAGAGATGCCCCCAATTGTGAGGAATTTTTCCCCAATAATCCCCTTCCCACAAAGAATTAAGAAACCAATTCATGATTCTGAAGTGTTGAAATTTTTGAAAGTGGTTAAAAAGATGAACATTGATATCCCATTCTTGGAAGCATTGATTCAAAGCTCATCATATATGAAATCACTCAAGAAAATCTGTTCAAACAGAAAGACATTAGAAGAATTTGACACCTATAGTTTAACAGAGGATTGTAACACAGTCTTGCAGAATATGATACCTTCTAAGCTTTAGGAACCAGGAAGCTTTGTCATCCCTTGCACATTTGGGTATAGAGGTGGTAAGTTCAACTGTTTGTGTGATCTGGGTGCTAGTATTAATTTGATTCCACTATCACTTTTTCAGCACCTTAGATTAGGAGTTCCCCAACCCACCACTGTTGTGTTACAACTTGCTGATAGGTCCATTACTCATCCAGTGGGTAGGATTGATGATCTGTCAGTGGGAGTAGGCAGAATCTTTTTGCCTGCTGACTTTCTTATCCTTGATATGGAGTGTGACCCGGAGGTTCCTATCATTCTTGGTAGGCCCTTCTTGGACACAGGGGGAGCTGTGATAGATGTGTCTAAGGGTAAACTGATTTTTAATTTGGGTGAACAGAAAGAAGAATTCAATGTGTTTAAGAAAATCCAAGAACCCACCCACCCATTCTTCCCCAAATACGAGATGTTAGTTTCTGAGAGTATTGTTGATAAGGAGGAAGAAGAGTTTCTGAGAATGATAGCTGAAATCAATAGTGAACCTAAAATCCCTACTACCTCTTGCATGGGGATAAACTCAAGTAAGGAGAGATAATTTGTTGATGAATATGAGGGAGAATTTTTGGAGAACATAGATGAGTTTGTTTTGGAGCACATTCTTACCCCAAAAGAGGAGTCTAAGATTGATGAGGTATCTTTTGGAACCTCTTCCACTGAGGAAAAAGCCTTTTCTACTGCCTTTTTCAAGAGGCAGCATGAAGACCTTGGTCCACCCAGGCCTAAGTGTCTTCCCTCAAGCCAGTCACCACCCACCCTTGAACTCAAGCCCCTCCCTGCCCATCTCAAATATTCCTTTTTAGGAGAAAATTCCACCCTTCCTGTGATCATTTCATCCAACCTGAAGGCAGTTCAAGAGAAAAATATGCTTACTATTTTGAGGAAGTACAATTCAGTCATAGGTTGGTCAATTTCTGATATCAAAGGGATAAGTCCAGCCTTCTGTATGCATAAAATTCCAATGGAACCTGAGTGTAAGCCCAGAGTAGAATCCCAAATAAGACTCAACCCCAACATGAAGGAAGTTGTGAAAGAAGAAGTGATTAGGCTTCTTGATGCTGGAATAATTTTTCCAATTTCTGATAGCCCCTGGGTCAGTCTTGTCCAGGTGGTTCCCAAAAAAAGTGGAGTGACAGTGGTCACTAATGAAAAGAATGAGCAAATACAGAGAGATTGGAAGGCAATGAATTGTTCTACTTTCTTTATGGTTATTTTGGTTACAACCAGATTGCCATTGCACCTGAGGACTAAGATAAAACCACCTTCACCTGTCCATTTGGGACATTTTCCTACCGGCGGATGCCCTTTGGCTTGTGTGGTGCTCCTGCCACTTTTCAGAGGTGCATGATGACAATTTTTTCAGACATGATAGAGAGGATTATTGAAGTGTTCATGGATGATTTTTATGTTGTGGGAGATACCATTGATAACTGTCTAAAAAATCTAGAACTAGTGTTAGAAAGGTTCCAAGAGACCAACTTAGTATTAAACTTTGAAAAGTGCCAATTCATGGCAACTGAAGGCATAGTTTTGGGACACAAGGTTTCTAAGAAGGGGTTGGAGGTCGATAATGCTAAAATTGAGGTCATACAAAAGTTTCCCCCACCTGAAAATGTCAAAGTAATTAGAAGTTTTTTGGGTCATGCTGGGTTCTACAGGAGGTTCATTAACGACTTTTCTAAGATTACTAGACCCCTGTGCTCCCTGCTAGTTAAGGACACACCCTTTGTCTTCGATGAGACATGTCTAGAGGCATTTAATCTGCTCAAGGAGAAGTTGACTACTTCACCTGTAATCACTGCTCCTGACTGGAAGCTTCCCTTTGAGGTTATGTGTGATGTTAGTGACTTTGGAGTAGGAGTTGTGTTAGGGAAGAGGAAGGATAGGAAATTACATGTTATTTACTATGAAATCAAGCTTCTAGATGATGAACAGAAGAATTATTCTACCACTGAAAAGGAGTTGGATGCTGTTATGTTTGTTTTGGAAAAGTTCAGGCAGTATTTGATAGAATCAAGGATCATAGTTTTCACAGATCATTCAGCCCTTAAGTATTTGCTGGCTAAAAAGGACTCAAAGCCCAGACTCATGAGGTGGACCTTGCAGTTACAAGAGTTTGATTTGGTGATTAAGGATAAGAAAGGGGCTGAGAATGTAGTTGTAGATCACTTGTCCTGATTTCCCAATTCCCCAAGTAAGGAACCAAAATAGATCAACACTTCTTTCCCTGATGAATAATTGTTTGCTGCTTCTGTGCAATAGTCTGCTTGGTTTGCAGACTATGCCAACTTTCTGGAAGTTGGAGTCATGCCCAAGGATCTCTCACACAACCAGAGGAAGAGGTTTATATCTAAACTGAAATATTATTTTTTGGGATGGCCCTCTTCTCTTTAGGAGGTGTGCTGATGGTATTTTGAGAAGATGTGTGGTTGAGGATGAGATTTTACCCATACTTGAGAGCTATCATTCATCACTTTGGGGTGGCCATCATGGAGGATAAAGGACTGCTCTAAATGTCCTCCAGGCTGGTTTCTACTGGCCAACACTGTTTAAAGATGCTAGGAGTCTGGTTATTGGCTGTGAGAAATGTCAAATGTTGGGAAATGTTGGAAGAAGGTAGGAACTACCCCAAAAATGTATTCTGAAGGTTGAAATCTTTGATGTGTGGGGCTTGGATTTCATGGGACCATTTCCATCCTCTTATGGGAATGAGTACATTTTAGTTGCTGTGGACTACGTGTCCAAGTGGGTTGAGGCAGTAGCTCTGCCCGACAATTCAGCTGCTAGTGTTGTGAAATTCATCAAGAAAAACATCTTTTCCATATTTGGTGTGCCTCAAGAATTCATTACTGATAATGGGACTCACTTCAAGAATTATAAGTTCAAAGGTTTGATGGAGAAGTATGGGTGATCACATAGGATATGCACTACTTATCACCCATAGTCCAGTGGGCAAACAGAAGTTTCAAATAGAGAGCTCAAACAGATTTTAGAGAAAATAGTTTCTAGCTCTAGGAAAGACTGGTCAAGGAAATTAGATAAGGCCCTTTGGGCCTATAGAACTGCTTATAAGACTCCTATAGGGATATCACCATATAGGATACTCTTTGGGAAAGTATTTCATCCACCTATTGAGTTACAACAGAGATCTTATTGGGCAATTAAGGCACTTAACTTTGATTTTAAATCCGCTGGAGAGAGGAGACTGCTAGAGATGATTGAAATAGAGGAGATTCAAAGGGAGTCCTATGAGAATGATGAAATTTACAAAGAAAGAACAAAGGATTTTCATGACTCAATCATTCAAAATAGAAATTTCAAGGTTGGTGAGAGGGTCCTGCTTTTCAATTCCAGAT
This sequence comes from Viscum album, assembly GCA_963277665.1. Taxonomy (NCBI): domain Eukaryota; kingdom Viridiplantae; phylum Streptophyta; class Magnoliopsida; order Santalales; family Viscaceae; genus Viscum; species Viscum album. Next base: position 327,108,806 of record OY728132.1, read on the forward strand.
TGAAGCTGTTTCCAGGAAAGTTGAAGTCTAAATGGTCAGGAACCATTATCATTGTTAGAGTCTTGGTTAATGGAGATGTTGATATTGTTGGAGAAGAGAATTGACCTTTCTTAGTCAATGGTAAAATAATAAAACACTTCTTTGAAGGGCAGCCAAAGGGCTTGGCTTCCATATCTCTGTTGGAAGAATTAGCTTATTCAAGTCTAACTAAGGACTATAAACTCAGTGTTGCATGGGAACTAACCCATGGTTGCTTAGTTGTTTTCCTTTTATTCTTGTTTGTTAATAAATTTCATCCCTGCTGCTTGTTCTCCAGTTTAATTTCTTAACTAATGATGGTGCCTCATGATCTTTTGTTGTTTTAGAGAGAGTTGTTGCTGCCAGAAACTTGGCCAAGAAACCCCAAGGGAGAAATCCACTGCATCATATGGATAACATTACTCTCTACTCACTCTCTTGTGTTACTTATCTTGAACTTAAAACTCTGAAATCTTATTTTACTTATTTGAACTTGTAGGTTGATGAATAGGAGTAACAACCCAGTGATGCTGAAGAGGATCTATTGATGAAAGCCACTTCTTAAGGTCCAATAATTCAGGGAAGTGTTGTTCTGCCTTTTTCACTTTCAATTACTTGCTTAATCTTCACTGTGAGCTAAGTGTGGGGGACTTCCTCCTAATCTGTGAGACATGACTATGTTTTATTGCATGGGTGTTTAGCTGCTAGTATCTAGAGAGTTTAAAAATTATTTTTGAGCTGATTTCTAAACCATGCTTGCACCCATTGCTTACAATTTCATTATGCTGCTGCACCTCACTTTTAATCATGCTACTATTTGAAGTTAACTGATACAATATTTTGTCTACTCACAATGATTCAAAGCATGAACATTTTAGGAATAGAATATTCACTTGGTTGCTGGTGATGGTTGGTGGGGTTGGGCTCTTATGTGTTTGTTTGTTTTTGTTTTTATTTTCTTTCACTTTTTTGTGTGGAAAAGAAAAAATAAAATTTTGAACTTCATTGATACCCCTCCATATCATTTTTCAACTGAAATGTCCATCTTTATTGAACATAAACTGTCTTCCACCTTAGAATACAACATTGGGGAAAATTTTTGGTTTTAAGTGTGGGGGAGAGGGGTCATTCTAGTGTCATGTTGAATTCCCCATTCTTGAACCTGAGCTTGTGGTTGTTTAAAAAAATGGTCAAATTTTTTCATTTTTTTTAAAAATGGTTCAAAATTCCTTTAATTTTTTTTAAATTTATTCATCAAATGATGGTCATTGTAATTTTAATGGGTTTTCAATTATATCTTGTTTAGTGGATAAGTGTTTTCTGGATGTTGAGAGTGGCACTTAGTCAGAAACTGTTAAGTATGAATGATTGCTAAGTGCAATTGTTCACTGTCTCTATGGATCTGTCTATTTTGGAACTGAGGATAAGAGTATGACAGGATAGGTTTTGTGGGATGATGATCATGATTTAGGGTAACTAGAAGTTCTCACTGGAACCTAGGTGACTCACATTTTTATTAAATAATATCCAATCACTTTAGGAAGTCAATTCGAATGATTATTAATTTAGTCCTTTGTAACTGAAGTAAAATGGAAAAATAGGATCCCACGGTGAGTATCTGATACAAGGTGCATTGGGCACGCTTCTGTGAATAAATAAAGGCAATTTCAATCTTAAAATGTTCTATGCACAGTGCTCTGCACATGGAATATGGCTGGGAAAAAGTAAAATAAAGTGCCCTTGTCAAAAATGAACTCATTAATGTGAGGGGAATTTTGAACCCATATGAAGAAGGGTGCAATTGACTTGGTTAATATTCATTTGAGTTGATCAATAAAGTGATCAATTTAATGGACTTTAATTTTTGGAACTTTGGGGAAGGTGAGAATGGAAGGTGCCCTTGGTTAAGTTTTGAGTTCCACTTCATCTAACCTGTCAGCACTCTTTGAATTAGAACATGAATTGGAAAGTGAAGTAGGACAGTTAATGAATACACATAGGAGGCATGACATACTTGAAAGTGTATGAATTTGTGAGACTTTTGACTTCCAGTGGGTATTTGAAGCTAGACAGGACATCATTTTTGAATACCTTTGAAAAACATGACTCATTTCTTGGTCCTGCTCCTCTGGGTATTAAAGTTTAATCATGCACCTTTTGAGCTAAAACTCACTAAAAATATTTCTATTTTAAAGTTAAAGGCATGTATTTGTTTGAGGACAAACACAGTTTTATGTGTGGGAGAATTTGATGTGGCAGTGTTTTCACACTCTTTGACACATCCTTTTTGTATTTTTACTGACTTTTTTATACCCAAATGATTGTTTTTAGTAAATATTTGATAAGTGTTGTGTTTTTGAACCTGCTGTGTAAAATAACCAGTTGTTAGTTTAAAAAATGTGTTTTAATGTGCATTAGTTTCATTTTAAATAATTCTTAAATTAATTTAGTCTTGCGAATTAGACTTCTATTTATTTATTTTTATTCTAGTTAGACTATTAATTCATTAATTTAATTAATTAATTCTTTATTATTTAAATTGTAAATAAATAACACAAACTAGTTTTTAATTCTTTTAATAACTTAACTAAATGGAACTTACCAATTTTATTCAATTAACATCTTTATTATTTAATTAATTATTTACTTAATTCTTTGGTTAATTATTTGGTTAAATAATTTAAGAAAGTTACTGTAAATATTTTAAGTGGTTCTTCAATTAATTTGTTTATAATTTTTAACCCAAATAAATTCATTCTTTTAAATAAAGTATTATTAATTTTATTATTTAACATTGTTTTATTTAATTATTTTTCAATTTAATTCTATTTAATTTAATTTATTAATTGATTAATAAAATTGTAGGTTTATTTGAATTATTAATTTATTTAATATGTTCTTTTTAATTTGCAGGTACTCACGGTGGAACGTCGCACCGTTTCATCATGGTGCCACCACTTTCCTTACTGTCCCGCACTCACGATTCCTCACCCACAGTAGCTTCACGGTGCCTCTGCCTCCTGCACTGTATCACTGCTTCACTACCTCACCGTCTCACCGGTTCCCCCACATGACTGTCCCACCATTTCACTCCTGCAATGTCTCACCGTGAGCACCCCCACAGTGCCTCCATTCCCTGTCTCACCGTGACCACTCTCACGGTGACTCATATGGTGCTCCTTCCTCACCCACACAACATCAACACACCAACAACCCTACTATCAAATGCATCCTCACAGCAGCATCAACAAATTAACCAACACATTACAACACTCAAATTGAAATATCAAGTTCAATCTCACAAATTAGACCAAATCAAATCCGAAAATAACACTTTCCCAGATGAAAATTCGAACCCTAACTCACCTGTTGTCCTACACCCCTGCACTTCTCGGACCTCATCGGTGCCACCTTCTTCCACCCTGGAAAAGCCACACGAACCCCTGCTTTCCCCCGCCAGAATTCCCGAGTTGACGCACCATCCGCCGCGATCCGCACACTCCTTCATTCCTTGCTTCGCTAACACCGAACCCTACCCGAACCCTACCGGCCCTTAATCTTCCCCATCAGTGCCGCCACACCCCTTCTTCCACACTGTTCCTTGCTCGCCGCAAACCCTATTTCACCTCTGTCCACGTCGCCCGAACCAGACCGGCCTCACCTCGGCTCTCCTTGCGACATCTCATCCCACTTCTCTCCCCTAATACGCGAAGCCGTCGTGCCACGCCTTCCCCCCTGAACCCCTGCGAAGCTGCCCTTTCCTTTTCACTCCGCCCGTCGCCCCTGCCTCCTCTCTGTTTGCGCCGAACCCTTCCCCCCGTTTTTCTTTCACTTTGCTTTGTTTCTTTTATTTTTTATATAATAATTATATTATATATAATACACTATATACATAACATATAATAAACATACTTATATATATATATATGATATTGGTTACTTTTGTTTTATAATAAGTAGATATTAATAAATTAATATAATATATATTAAATCATATATATTAATAATAATATTATTTATTATATAAAAATATATATGTATATTAATAAGTATTTTTAAGTCGTGATATAATACATGGTATATAATAGTTTCATTTTATTTTAATTAACTCATGTGCGTTTGTTGTTGTTTCATCACGGGGGCAAGATTCACTCACTTGGAGTTTACTTAAAAGAGGGTGACGTGCAAATAAAAGCACACCATGTGGATTTTCTGATTTGTAGAGGGAAGAAATTAGCTCACCACGTGCATATCATTTTAATTCAGTTAAGAGAAATTACTCTGGTGACCAGCACGGGAGGGAAAAACACAGTGAAAGCTCCACGTAGAGGCCCGGAAACTCCTAAGGGGAGATTCTAGAGAGTGATGAATGCACAAGAGGCAGGAGAGGCATCCAGCTAACCAGTAGAGCTGGATAATTCAAAGGAGGATCATGGAAGAAAGAGGGATCATTGAGAGACAAGCAGCAATACTTTTGATCCAGACCGGGGGAGCAGAGCAGGAGTAACTTACACCATCTTCTTTAGAGCGATTGGAGTACCGAGAGCAGCAGACCAGTGCATTTTCAGACCTCAATTCCTAGGGTGGGACATCGAGTGAGTTCCAACATTGCATCCACCATCAAGCAGCAAGAGTTAGAGTTTTCGAGAGCTCGATCAGGGAGACAAACATCCTTATTTGTCTTGTGCTCTATTTTTCTACAACTCAATTTAACATGAACTTCATTATTTCTTACCCTATTGTTGCATTAAAACCAACCACTATGTCCGGATAATTTCCTTCGGGGGGAAAAAGCTGGTTGATTGGAGTTGTTTAGTCTTATTAATGTGCTGTATCCTTTTGCTTTGGATCATCTCTCTCATTGATTACATACGAGTTTATTTTCAAAACAACAAGATTGCGTGAAAACTGATCTTGTTTGTTCCATAATTAAAACTGTTTCAAATTGAGTAATTCACTGACAAGTGAATTATACTCGAATGAGAGAGACACACCGAACTCAACTGACAAGTTGAGCTCGGTGACTTCTGACCTATTTTCACCATTGGATGGAATGACTCTTACAGTAGAAGGACTGTAAGATCTATTTCATCACAAATTGACGAGACGATAAATCTGGCCAGCTACTTTTAGTTAGATCCATATTTTTCTAAATCTCAGTGCATGAACAAGGCTGAGAAACATCAAATCGGCCAGTGGAATTTTCCCCATATTAATCTATTGGTTGTTTGCACCCAAAATTCTCTGGCTGCTCTGTCTACTCCCTTTTCACCCACCGGTTCACCCTCATTTCTTTTCTCACCAACTTTAATTCACTCTACTTCACCATCATCAAGTGTTTTTGCTGGTTTTTGCTTGTGTGTTTTTGTTTAGTTTATTTTTTTAGAACGCCAAACACAACACAAGGCCTCCCTGTGTTCGACCCTGTATTGACACTATCCTAATTAATAAGTAGGTTATAAATTTTAGTTTGTCTCCTGTGCCCAACGACGCGCGAGGGTGCACAGATCAAGGACCCGTGAGTTAATGCTGTTATCCAGTCAAAAGTCTACCTTGAAATCTCTAAGTAGTGGAGTAGCCATAGCTTGTAGACTATGAAGATAATTTTAAGGATCTATTCTAATAGAATACTCAAGAGATAGAGTATTATGATTCTAGTATATAGGGTTTCTAGAATTTGATAAAATAGTGAGAGGCATTTAATGATATAATTAATCAATAATATATAATTCAGTAGTCATGATAAAATTACAATATGATAGAATTTATTTTTTTGAAAATGGAAAGAAATATCATAATAAATAAACTACGATAATAATGGAAAAAGTTAATGTCTGAACTAGCTCTAATTTCCAAGTGTAGTACAGGCGCTTACACACACTACTATAATATCAAAAATTCAAGGTGTTGATGTCCTTATACTTGTAAAAAAATATCTCAGGAAGACTGGGTGTAAAATTACTTATAGGAGAAACATGAATATGATGGATATGTTATAATTCTATCACCAACATCTGATTCTAGTTGCGGTAACAACCTTGGGACATGGATGGTATAATATGTAGTCTCATTTTTGAGAAGTTTATGAGGAGGAAGTGAAGAAAGATATGAATGCGATGATTACACTAAATTTGTGTAAATATGAAATAAGGATCATGATCTTTCAAGGAATCCCATTATTATATTTTTTTTCACCCAATTACACCAGTTTTGTTTAAGGTTCCAAAACAAACAAGATGGAGTAAACACTTCATTACCTTTTGGGTAAGGTTCTCTAAGTAAATAAGAATATTAAATACTGATTAATCTCTAATTATCATGGTGAATAAATTAAAATACAAATAAAAAAGTACAATGAAAATTTTAATGCCAATGGAACATTCTCTACATCCTTCAATAAATAGGCTTGTTAATAAACAAGAGGTTATTTATATCTCATAACATGAAATAATTCTAAGTAAGTTTAAATGAAATGAACTAAATTAAAGAAGAAAGTAGCTTCTTCTTCTTCAGTGTATATTCATTTGATATAATTATTGTTTCTGACATACTTATTGGGTATTGAATACAATATTCCAATAACATATGTGTATTAAAATATAGTAACCATGTAATTATAGAAACATTACAAGAACTAAGGTGTATTCTCCAAGCAGCTAATAAAGATTGATTCCTAAGTTAGTATTGAGAAACACATAACTTCTAATTTTTATATTGATGATTTAAGTAAAACTATTATTGAGTATAACAAAAACATTTATCTCATGTTTCTATTAGACACAATGTGAAATTATTCCAAGGTTAATAATGAATTTTGTTTTTGGTGTTTTATACTCAACAAATAGTTCAGTGGTACTTGAAGCATAGACAATACATGATGAATATAAAATGTAAGACTTATTTACCCATTTTTGGAAAGATAATTATTTTTCAAGTAAAAACTAAAAGTGGACATCAAGAATATACCCATTTTGGTAGTTATACTTACTGGAGATAAACACCGTAGGTATTATCGATGTATATAGATATTTAGTTTTTGACAAAGAAACCTTTATAAATAAAGGCATGCCATAAAGATTTCAGAATTAGTTCAGAAAGAGAGTATGATCTATTCCAAGGGTAAGATAGTGGTAAATATACTTAATAATATTCTATTAAGTAATTAAGTAATGAGAAAGTGAAGTTTTCATGGTCATAAGATAAGAGTTTCTTCGGTCTGGCATGCTAAAGAATATCGTGACCAAGTATTCATCAATCAAAATAATGTAGTGTTGAGTAATTCCTAAACGCACATTACCTTATCCGCATAAAAACATTGATGAAATTAAGGATGATTGATGACAAGTTTTACATGTTAAAATTTACCAAAAAAATGTAGCATGGAGTAATTCCTAAATTCATATTTTATACATCATATTCATGATGTAAGTAGTATCATTATTGTAACTTATAGAAAATTCCATTGTATTTAAAGACATCCTTTTTAAATAACGGAAATATCCCATAACCATATGCCATATATAATGAGAAATGGATATAATATGAGACATAATATAATGGAAATCCATTATTTAATAGTACATGGGTTTAAATATAAAGAGTTTGTTAGGATATAAAAAACTTACATCAAGTTAAAAACATTGTGCATATAAGTAATTATCAAAATGACTTATTAGGATATTATATAAATCCATAAGATAGAAAAGTGGAAGTAAAGTGATAGGATACATTTCTATATAAGGGTGGACATCTATACTTTAAATAGTGGGATAAATATTGACATGGGTTTAGTCAATGGAAGTGTAAAGTCATGTGTTTTTGAACTGGGTTAGAATATGATGGTTTTTGATTTTTTTTGGGTTTATTGACGGGTCAATTTTTAAACCATGATATATAATATTATTCCGAGTATTAGAACAACTAAAGGTGTCATTTATGGACTTGCGAAATTACCCAATAATTTTAGCAGGTGTCCTGATGAGTCTCAGGATCACCGAATTCAAAAAAGTCCACTTTAATGGATCTGTATGGGAAACGCACGGTTGTGGTCCAACCCGTTCACTTTACCATATTTAATAAATTATTTAATTTTAATTAAATAAGATTATATGAGATATTGAGATTAATTAAATGAAAGTTTTAATAATAAAAATAATGAAGTTATTATTATTATTATTATGGTCGTTTAATTAAATGAAGGATAAAGAATTAATTAAATGATGGTTAAAGAAATTAATGTGGATTTTGGGTTTATCAATGAACCATTTTAATTAAATAAAGAGTTTCAGAATTAATAAAGGACTATTTATTATTAAATGGAGGTTATGGGTTGGAGTTTTTATCATTAATATCATATTAATAATATTGTAATAAATTGGAGGCTTTTGGTTTTAATTAAATGAAAGTTGGAATAATAATAATAATAATTTTATTATTATTATTATTGTGTTTATTTAATTAAATAAATGATAAAAGAATTTAATGTGGCTTTTCAGCTTTTCAAAGAAACGTTTTCCTTTAAAAAGGGTTAATTGGGAGTTATGGTCTTAATAAATGAAGGTTGATGGAAATAATAATAATGATTTATGGTTATTATTATTATGAATATTATTATGGTTATATTTATTATTATTATTAACTTATTATGGTTGTTTTATAATTAATAATAATAATAATAATATATTTTGGGGGTTTTTGTTGGAAAGGATTAAATGTTGAAAGTGGTGGTAATAATAATATATTTTATTATTATCATAAATGATTTTGAATAAATTAAATTTGAATTAATTAAGGGGTTTCATTTAGTTTTAGGTTAAAAAATAAATGAAAAAGGGGAGGACCCTTCTCCCCCTTCTTCCACACACAGGAGGCACGAACCCTCTTTGCAACCCCATTCGGTACACTAACCAGGCCGCTCCCCTCCTCCTTGCCGCGACCTCCTCTCCATGAATGGACCCTCCTCCCTGTGGCACGATCTCCTTCCTCAACCAAACCTCCTACAGCAGCGTGACATCCCCGGGTGGCTTCCTCTGTAGCGCGCGACCCCTCGGACGACCTACAGTGGCGCGTGTGGGACCTCATCCTTGAAGTACGTTATTCTCCTAGCTACAATTCATAGCAGTCATGTGACCCCTACTACAACCTCCAACAGCGTGAAACTCTTCCCGGGCGGATCCCTTGCAGTAGGTGCCCCCCCCCCTCTAGGAAGAACTACGACACACGACTCCTCCCCTCTGGGTTCTTCATCCATGGATTTTTATATACAATTTATTTGTGGGTTTGGTCTGATTCAATTAGGTATGAACTTATCTCATACTCTCCTTCATCGCATTTTATTTTCATTGTGTTTTTGGTGCCCAATTTGGTTTGGACGAATTTAGGGTTTTGAGGATAATACCCATTGTTGTGTTTTTCATTTAATAGGTTATGAGATCAATGTTTAGGGACCATTGGTCCATGTTTCGAAATCCACCACCAAGGGAAAGGTGGATGAGCTCGATTCTCTTTGAATATGTTGGTTCAGGTAAGCTTCTAAAACCCACTGTTTGATTCTGCACTGGTTAAATTAAGGTCTGTTAATTTTTATAAGTCTTTAGTATCAAGTTAGAGGCGCGTTGATCATTACTACTTTGATTATTTGTACTAGTTTAATATTTTGAATTTTTTTATCAATATAGACAATACACAAATATATATATATATATATATATATATATATATATGAAGGTGTGCGTGTGTACGACTGCGGACCAATTGTGGACTGGTTGCCACCATGTACATTAAAGCGTTGCAGAATTAAAATAGTGCCACCCCGAGGTAAGGTTTTAAATATTTATCTATTTACTTAAGAATGCTTATTAGCTTCTTTAAATAATTTGATAATGTGAGTTTCCTTGATTATATAACTACTAAGTTTTCTTGAAATGCTGATTAAATATAAACTGCTAGTTAGTGGTAATGTCATATCATGCTTGATGCGGTTTGGATTTTCATATGTCTTCTTGATGGTGTCGATATATGATATATCAATTCATGACACTTTTGATGTTATTAAATGATGACGCCCATGTTAGATAAATAAGAACTTGATCATGTGTTGGTTTTAATCATGTATTACTAATTTAGTTAAAGTGATATGATTAAACAGTTAAATGATTTGAATGGTGCATGATGTGTAATAGGGTAATTAATTGAAGAATTAATTAACAAGTCATGTGTTGGAAAAATTTGTGGCATTTAATGAATATTGAGAATATTTAATATTTTGACTTGTTCAGAATATAAATTGGAAACTGGTAATAATTAATGATGGATTCATTTTTACATGATAAATGGTAAATGGTTAATTAATTGATGAACTAGTTAAAGGGATATGATTTAATTAATTAATTGTTGAATTAATTAATTTTCATGCAATAATTTAAGATTGTGAATTGATTGATTGTTATGAATATTGGCCAATAATATCTTTGGATGCATGTTTATTTTCCATGCCTTAATTTTTTTAGGATGGAGATGTTTAAAAAATGATATGCTATGTGAGATGGTTGCTAAATATGCGGGCCTTATTCAACATGTTTGACTTGATATGTTTATTATGTGTATGTTAATTGCTAAAGTCCTGGACAAAACACTATTTTAGTGGAAGGGTTCAGACAAGTTAAAGATTTGGGATAATTAATTAAGAATAATTAATTGATAATTAATTATTAACTATTGATATTCTAAATGGTTAATTTATTGTTTAATTAATTGAAGGGAGGTTTATGTTGTTAATTAGTTGTTGAATTAATTAACAGATTGAATTAATTAATTTATGAATTAATTAATGGAAGGTTTTGTGGTGTTAGACATGGAGTTCTACACCAATGATAAATATATATGTGTGATTGATAAACGGGTTGTGAGATAGGGACTGATGCTCCAAATACTCACGGGGTACTATACATAGCGTTCTACACCCAGCTTGCATGAAAATTTTCTTTTATGGGATAGGGACTGATGATCCTAATACCCATGGGTTGTGAGACAAGGACTGATGCTCCAAATACTCATGAGGATGCTAGACATGATGTTATACACCCATTACTTGACATTGGACTGTGGGTCTAATTGCTCGAACATGAAATGAATTAATGGTTAATGAAAACTATTGTGAAATAATGATTTGTGAATTGAGTATCAGGAAGGGTTCATACTTGTTAATGAATTTGGTGAATCACTATTAGTGGACAGACCGAGGAGCGAATCACTATTTTAGTGGATGGGATCATACATAGTATATGAAAGATTAAATTGAACATCTTATGACATGTTATCCAATCCAAATCACAAGCTTGGATTCAATCTTTACTTTGATTATTTAGATGGTCTTTAGAGACATCTGGGGTGAGTGACTTATACGAGGGATGTCAGGCTTTGGACAAATCTTTAGTCTTTCATAATTTAGTGAGGTTTGAATAATTGATAAATTAAAATAATTGTGTAATGATTGATGAGTATGCATGAAAAATGTATAATGAAAGTTCAGACACCAGCTGAGGGCTAAAGCAGGTACATGGGTATATAGTTATGTTGTACTGCATAATTTATTTATCCATGCTTTCACATGGTTTAAATTATTTATTAAATGTATGGATTTGGGGTAGACATCAGTGTTCTCGGCCTACTAATATTTATATCTCACACCCTACTCAAGCCTCCATTTCACTGGGGTACCCAAGTATATTCTATTTGGTTGCAAGATTGTGCTATTTGCATTTACTTGGAAGATAGGAGCAGAGGACCGAGCAGAAGCTTGGGATGCTCGAGGTGACCACCCTCAGAGCTTTGAGTCATTATTTATTTATTTTTGTAATGTAATGTAAAGCATTCTATTTTGTTCACTGTTTTCCATTTTTGTATCATTAGAATGTCATGCATACATCTGCTGTATAATTGGCGTTGGCCATTTATTTTGTATAAGATTTATAAAATCCGCCTTCCACTGGATTGTCATTTATTGGACTGCTTCCTTTATTTATTTCCATTGTCTATTATTTAACTCTGATATGAGGGATTATTCTCTCCACTTACTATCTATAGACCCTTGCTGCTATTCAGAAGCCTTTGGAATACGGGGAGACGCACTTGTGGTCATGTGGTGACCGATCCGACCACTAGATCAGGGGTGAACTAGGTCAGGACATTACAAAGTGGTATCAGAGGATTCTTTTCCTTTTTCATTTCTATTTTGGGATGGTAGATAGGAGAATAGAAATGCGTCGATACTTGGGTTAATGGTTGTGCTTGGGACTGATCACCCCATGTATGGGAAATAACCAATTTTCCAGGAATGGGAATTGATGTTTGTTCTATTTGAGGTTACAGTTGATATGATTTCACCATGAGTGACTGGTGTATTTTCCACTACTTATTGATTTTTAGGATTTTGAAAAATAATTTTCTTAGCTTTATATGGAAAGGAATTTTCATACATGCATCATCTTAGGCACTTATAGATTCAAATGTCATGCATATAACATTCCATGTAGTTGCATTAGTAGGATTCCTGCTAATTTGGATTGTGTTCCTTGGGTGCAATGCCATGTTTTGATCTACATTAGCATGCCTCTATAGATATCATGTTTCGGTGATAGATTTAACATGCTTGAGTGATTATATGCCGCACTGCCTCAGTTATTAGCATGTTTTGTTGTTCTACCATGATTCTGTGTTATATCATGTTGTTTTCTTACTGCTTATGCTAACGTGCTAGAGTTGTTTTGATATATGAAAGGGATGATAAAGTTAAAATGTTAAATGAATGTTGATAGTGATAAATGGGAGCCAAATTCCAGTGATAAGGTGTATGGGAGCCATATCTATTGGTAGATGTCCACCCATGTGTTTGAACCTTATAAAACCATAATATGTTTGAAAATGGTTAAAAATATAAAACTTTTGAGTTTTTATTTAAATGAACTATCGTTCATTTGTTTTTTTGAAGAAACCAGATTGAATAAATGGGATCCTCAGAGGTTTCCTTTTTGGTAAAAGGAATTCAGATGATAAATTGCCTGTTTATATTTGGATAACACTATATGTGAAATTTTTAAAGAGGATGTTTGTAATAGCATGCCTATTTTTCCATAGGGCATTGTTTTGAAATCAAAGTGACTTATTGTGAAAAAGTACTTGTGTGTTTGTGGAAATTTATTCTAGTGTTAAATGATTAGAATGAATTAATTTAAATGGATAATAGAAAAATGGTATTTTGATATTGGTGATATTATTTTTTCATGACAAAGAAAGAGGGTCAACGTTTATGTTTCATAAGGGGATAACCCGTGGTAGGTTATAACCTTAGAATGTTATAGGTTGTTAAAGTAAGTTTGTTCCACTACTCAGAAGGACTTCTTAGTACTCGGGTGTTATGGTACGCCGATAGGTTTATGCTATGACTTTTATTAACAATATTGGACATGGTGATCCTGGTTTGAGGAACGTCACATGCATGTGTTAAGTGTTCTGAAATAGCACTCTGATGAGAGGATGATATTATATTTCAACGTCATGGAAAATCCTAAGGTGAGTAGTGTCGCATCATTTTCTATAAATGTGTCGGCAGGAGATGCTGATCTTTTAGAACATAGTTTTCTAGTAGTAGTTCGACTAATCTTCTTAATGACCTTGGTTTTCTCTTAGTGTGATCTTCTGAATACGAAGAGCACGTTCCCAATCTTCAACTCATCATGGAGACACTAAGATAGGGTTGGTCTTACTCCACGCTACAGTTTAAATGTTGTTGGGATTAATGAGTGGTTGTTATCTGGGTAGTACACAAGATTCATGGTATCTTTGGGCTACTCTTTTCTTCGTGTTTGGACGTAGTTGTTTTAAAATATCCTTACGATGGATTGATTTGGAAATTTCACCAGAGGTTGGGTAAGGACTTTATTATACATGAGGATGGTTTTGGAATAGTTTTAAAGTCACATCATTAGATAAAGTGAGAATTTGGGTTTTGGGACTTTGGTGTCTTTCGTGGGAAGCATGCAAAACCTGTTCTGTCGGTTGATCGAGATTCAACCGTTTTCATTGATGAGGTCTCTGTAATGGCCTTAGATATAAGCTCTGTTTTGTTGTTTAATCTATAAAGTGATCTTTGGCTCTAGTTTTAAAGTCTTATCCATTAGTCTTGTGAAGGGTTAAAGGTGTTTTTGGCATTAGGAATGTAACACATTAGTTCTAAAGAGATTAAATGACCTTGGTAGGTCGGTTGTTTTATTAGTGGTTCACAATGACTTCTCAGGGATGAGAAGTTTTTAAGGTGGGTATATTGTAAAGTCCCAAGTTTTTGAACTGGGTTAAAATATGAAGGTTTTTGATTTTTTTTTCAGTTTATCGATGGGTCAGTTTTTATACCAAGCTCTGTAATTTTATTCTGAGTGTTGGAACACCTAAAGGTGTTGTTTTTGGATTTGCGTAATTACCTGATAATTTTAGAGGGTGTCCCGATGATTCCTGGGAGCACTGGATCTAGAAATGTCCACTTTAATGGCTCTGCACGGGCAGCGTACATTTGTGGTCCAACCCGTTCAGTTAACCCTTTTTAATAAATTATTTAATTTCAATTAAATAAGACTATATGATAGATTGTGATTAATTAAAAGAAAATTTTAATAATAACAATAATGAAGTTATTATTCTTATTATTGTGGTTTTTTAATTAAATGAATGATAAATAATTAATTAAATGATTGTTGAATAAATTAATGTGGTTTTTTGGTTTATCAAAGAACCTTTTTAATTAAATGAAGAGTTTCAGAATTAATAATGGATTGTTTATTATTAAATGGAGGTTATGGGTTGGAGTTTTATCATTAATATCATATAAACGAAATTGTAATAAATTTGGGGGTTTTGGTTTTAATTAAATTAAAGTTGGAATAATAATAATTATGATATTATTATTATTATTACTGTGTTTATTTAATTAAATAAATGATAAAATAATTTAATGTGGCTTTTGAGCTTTTCAAAGAAACGTTTTCCTTCAAGAAGGGTTAATTGGGAGTTATGGTCTTAATAAATGAAGGTTGATGGAAATAATAATAATGATTTATGATTATTATTATTATGCATGTTATTATGGTTATATTTATTATTATTATCAACTTATTATGGTTTTCTTATAATTAATAATAATATATTTTGGTGGTTTTTGTTGGAAATGATTAAATTTTGAAAGGGGTGGTAATAATAATAGATTTTATTATTATCATAAATGATTTTGAATAATTTAAATTCAAATTAATTAAGGGGTTTAATTTAGTTTAATCATAAAAAAAAGAAAAAGGGGAGGACCCTTCTCCCCCTTCCTCCATGCACAGGAGGCACCACCCCCCTCTGTAACCCCATATGACACATGAACGAGGATGCTCCGCTCCTCCTTGCCATGACCGCCTCTCCATGACCGGACCCTCCTCCTTGTGGCGTGATCTCCTTCCTCGGCTGAACCTCCTTTTGCAGCACGACATCCCCGGGCGGCTTCCTCTGTAGCGCACGACCCCCCAGACGACCTGCAACGGCGCACGCGGGAACTCCTCCTTGTGGTACTTTCTCCTCACGGCTATAATTCATAGTAGGCACGAAACCCCTGGCGATGACCTCCAATAGTGCACAACCCTTCCCAAGAGGATCCCCTGTAGTAGGCGCGACCCCCCCTCCGGGCAGAACTATGACGCACAACTCCTCCCCTCTGGGTTCTTTGTCCACAGATGTTTCTATCCAATTTATTTGTTGGTTTGGTCTGATTCAATGAGGTATAAAATTCTCTCATACCATCCTACATTACATTGGAGTTTTGTTGTGTTTTCGATGCCCAATTTGGTTTGTCCAAATTTTGGTTTTTGAGGATAATACCCATTGTTGTGTTTTTCATTCAATAGGTTATGAGATTGATGTTTAGGGACCATTGGTTCATGTTCTAGAATCCACCGCCAAGGGAGAGGCGGATGAGATCGATTCTCTTTGAATATGTTGGTTCAGGTAAGCTTCTAAAACCCACTGTTTGGTTTTTTACCGGTTAAATTATGGTCTGTTATTTTTTATGAGTCCCTGGTATCAAGTTAGAGGTGCATTGATCATTTCTGCTTTGATTTTGTGTATCGGTTTAATATTTTTTATCAATATAGGCAATTACCAAATATATATATATATATATATATATATGTATGTATGTATGTATGTGTTTCTATATATATATATATATATATATGAAGGTGTGCGCGCATGCGACTGTGGACCAGTTTTGGACTAGTTTCCGCCATGTACATTAAAGCATTGCGGAATTAAAATGGTGCCACCCCAAGGTAGGGTTAAAAATATTTATCTCCTTACTTAATAATTCTTATTAACTTCTTTAAATAAATTCAGAATGTTAGTTTCCTTGATTATATAATTGCTAAGTTTTCTTGAAATGCTGATTAAAGATAAACTGTTGATTATTGGTAATGTCATATCATGCTTGCCGTGGTTTGGCTTTTCATATTTCTTCTTACTGGTTCTGATATATGATATGTCAATGCATGACACTTTTGATGTTATTAAATGATGCCGCCCATGTGAGATAAATGAGAACTTGATCATGTGTTGGTTTTAATCATGCATTTATAATTTAGTTAAAGTGATATGATTAAATAGTTAAATTATTTGAATGGGGTATGATGTGTAATAGGGTAATTAATTGAAAAATTAATTATCAAGTCATGTGTTGGAAAAAACTGTGGCATTTACTGAATATTGAGAATATTTAACATTTTGACATGTTTAGAATATAAATTAGAAAATGATAATAATTAATGGTGGATTAATTATTACATGATAAATGGTAAATGGTTAATTAATTGATGAACTAGTTAAAGATATATGATTTAATTAATTAATTGTTGAATTAATTAATTTTCATGCATTAATTTAATATTGTGAATTGATTGATTGTTATGATTTTTGGAAAATAATACCTTTTGATTCATGTTTATTTTCCTTGCCTTAAGTTGTTTAGGATGATTTAAAAAAAATGATATGCTATGTGATATGGTTGCTAAATATGTGGGCCTTATTCAACATGTTTGACTTGATATGTTTATGAAGTGCATGTTAATTGTTAAAGTCCTGGAAGAAACACTATTTTAGTGGACAGGTTCAGACTTGATAATGATTTGGGATAATTAATTAAGAATAATTAATTGATAATTAATTATTAACTATAGATATACTGAATGTTTAATTAATTTTAGAATTAATTTAAGGGAGTTTTATGTTTTTAATTAGTTGTTGAATTAATTAACTGATTGGATTAATTAATTTATGAATTAATTAATGGAAGGTTTTGGGGTGTTATACATTTCATTCTACAACAATGATAAATATATATGTATGATTGAAAAATGGTTTGTGAGACAGAGACTGATGCTCCAAATACTCACGGGGCTCTAGACATGGTGTTCTATACCCACCTTGCATGAAAATATTCATTTATGGGACAAGGAATAATGCTCCAAATACCCAGGGGTTGTGAGACAAGGACTGATGCTCCAAATACTCATGATGGTGCTAGACATGATATTCTACACCCATTACTTGACATTGGCCTATGGTTCCAATTGGTCATACATGAAATGAATTAATGGTTAATGAAAACTATTGTGACATAATGATTTGTGAGTTGAATATGAGGAAGGGTTCAGACTTATTAATGAATTGGGTGAAACACTATTAGTGGACAATCCCAAAAGCGAATTAATATATTAGTGGATAGGCTCGGACATAGTATATGTAAGATTAATTTGAATATTTTATGACACGTTATCCAAGCCAAAGAAAAAGATTGGATTCGATCTTTACTTTGATTATTTAGATGGTATTTAGAGACATATGTAGTGAGTGACTTATAAGGGGTATGCTGGGATTTGGACAAATCTCAAGACTTTCATAATTTAACGAGGTTTGAATAATTGATAAATGAAAATGATTGTGTAATGATTGGTGAGTATGCATGAAAAATGTATAATGCAGGTTCAGACACCAGCTGAGGGATGAAGCAGGTACTTGGGTATATAGTTACATTGTACTGCATACTTTATTATGCATGCTTTCACATGGTTTAAATTATTTATTAAATGTACGGATTTGGGGTAGACACCTGCTGAGGGATGAAGCAGGTACTTGGGTTAATAGCCGTTCTTGGGACTGATCACCCCATGTACGGGAAATGACCAAGTGGCCAAGAATGGGAATTTTTGTTTGTACTATTTGAGGCTATAGTTGATATGATTTCACCTTGAGTGACTGGTGTGTTTTCCACCACTTATTGATTTTGAGGATTTTGAAAAATAATTGTATTGGCCTAATATGGCAAGGAAGTTTAATACATACATCATCTTAGGCGCTTAGATATTCACATGTAATGAATATAACATGCGATGTAGTTGCATTAGTAGGATTCCCACTAATTTGGATTGTGTTCCTTGGGTGAAATGCCATATTTTGATCTACATTAGAATGCCTCTATAGATATCATGTTTCAGTGATAAATTTAACATTATTGAGTGATTATATGCCATACTTCTTCAGTTATTAGCATGTTTTGTTGTTGTTCCATGCTTCTGTGTTATATCATGTTGTTGTGTTACTGCTTATGCTAACATTCTAGAGTTGTTTTGATATATGAAAGGGAAACTAAAGTTAAAATGTTAAATAAATGTTGATAGTGATAAATGGGATCCAAATTCCAATGATAATGTGTATGGACACCTTATCTATTAATAGATAGCCACCCATGTGTTTGAACTTTATATAACCACAGTATGTTTGAAAATGGTTATAAATGTAAAAATGCTCAGTTTTGATTGAAATGAACTATTGTTGGGTTGTTTTTTTGAAGAACCCAGATTGAATAAATGGGACCCTCCGAGGTTTACTTTTTTTTAAAAGTAATTTAGATGCTAAATTGCATGTTTATATTTGGATAACACTATATGTGAAATTTTTAAAGAGGATGTTTGTGATAACATGCCTATTTTTTCCATAGGGTGTTATTTTGAAAACAAAGTGAATTATTGTGAAAAATTACTTGTGTGTTTGTGGATATTTATTCTAATGTAAAATGGTTGGAAATAATTAATTAAAATGGGTAAAAGAAAAATGGGATTTTGATATTGGTGATATTAGTTTTGCGTGACAATGTGAGAGGGTCAACGTTTATTTTTTGAAAGGGGCTAACATGTGGTAGGTTTTACTCTTAGAATGTTATAGGTTGTTAAAGTAAGTTTGTTCCATTACTCGGGAGGAATTCTTGGTACTTCAGTATTATGGAACTTCGATAGGTTTATGCTATGACTTTTATGAACAATGTTGGACGTGGTGATCATGGTTCGAGGAATGTCACATGCATGTGTTAAGTGTTCTAAAATAGCGCACCGGGGAGAGGATGATATTTTATTTCAACATCATGGATAATCCTAATGTGAGTAGTGTCACATCATTTTCTATAAACATGTTGTCAGGAGATGTTGAGCTTTTAGAACAGAGTTGTTCAATAGTAGTTTGACTAATCTTCTTAATGACCTTGGTTTTCTCTTAGTGTGCTCTTCTGAATACGAAGAGCATATCTTTAATCTTGAACTCGTCATGGATACAATAAGATAGCGTTGGTATTACATTGCACTATAGTTTAAATGTTGTTGGTATTGATGAGTGGTTGTTATCTGGGTAGTACACGGGATGCGTGGTTTCTTTGGGATACTCTTTTTTTTGGTTGGGGAACATTTGTTTTAAAATATCCTTGTGATGGATTGATTTAGAAATTTCACCAGAGGTTAGGTAAGGACTTCATTATACATGAGGATGGTTTTTGAATAGTTTTAAAGACACGTCATTAGATAAAGGGAGAATTTGGGATTTGGGTCTGCGGAGTCTTTTTATTGAATCATGCACAACCTGTTCTGTTGGTTGATCAAGATTCAACCATTTTCGTTGACGAGGTCTCTGTAATGGCCTCATATATAAGCTCTGTTTTTATGTTTAATCTATAAAGTGATATTTGGATCTGGTTTTAAAGTCTTATATGTTAGGCTTGTGAAGGGTTAAAGGTGTTTGGCATTGGGAATGCAACACATCAGTTCTAATGAGATTAAATTACCTTGGTAGGTTGGTTATTTTAGTAGTGGTTCCCAATGACTTCTTAGGGATGAGAAGTTTTTAATGTGGGTAGATTGTGAAGTCCCATGTTTTTGAACTGGGTTAAAATATGAAGGTTTTCAATTTTTTTTTTCTGTTTATCGATGGGTCGGTTTTTAAACAGAGCTCTATAATTTTATTCTGAGTGTTGGAACACCTAAAGGTGTCGTTTTTGGACTTGTTTAATTACTAAATAATTTTAGAGGGTGTCCTAATGAGTCTCGGGAGCACCAGATCTAGAAAAGTCCACTTTAATGGATCTGTACAGGCTGTGCAGGGTTGTGGTCCAACCCGTTCAGTTTACCCTATTTAATAAATCATTTAATTTTAATTAAATAATATTATATGATAGATTGTGATTAATTAAAAGAAGGCTTTAATAATAAAAATAATAATAAAGTTATTATTATTATTATTATGGTTGTTTAATTAAATGAACTATAAAGAATTAATTAAATAATGGTTGAAGAAATTAATGTGGCTTTTGGGTTTATCAAAAAACTATTTTAATTAAATAAAGAGTTTCATAATTAATAAAGGACCATTTATTATTAAATGGAGGTTATGGGTTGGAGTTTTATCATTAATATCATATTAATTATATTGTAATAATTTTGGGGGTTTTGGTTTTAATTAAATTAAAGTTGGAATAATAATAATAATTATGTTATTATTATTATTATTGTGTTTATTTAATTAAATAAATGATAAAAAAATTTAATGTGGATTTTGAGCTTTTCAACGAAACGTTTTCCTTTAAGAAGGGTTAATTGGGAGTTATGGTCTAAATAAATGAAGGTTGATGGAAATAATAATAATGAATTATGAATATGATTATTATGCATGTTATTATGGTTATATTTATTATTATTATTAACTTATTATGGTTGTTTTATAATTAATAATAATAATAATAATATATTTTGGGGTTTTTTTGGAAAGGATTAAATGTTGAAAGGGGTGGTAATAATAATAGATTTTATTATTATCATAAATTATTTTGAATAAATTAAATGCAAATTAATTAAGGGGTTTCATTTAGTTTTAGGCTAAAAAAATAAAAGAAAAAGGGGATGACCCTTCCCCCCCTTCCTCCATGCACTGGAGGCACAACACCCCTATGCAACCCCATCCAGCACATGAACTAGGACGCTCTCCTCCTCTCCATGACCTCCTCTCCATGACCAGACCCTCCTCCTTGTAGCACGTTCTCCTTCCTCGGCCGAACCTCCTGCAGCAGCGTGACATCCTCGGGTGACTTCCTCTGTAGCGCACGACCCCCCCAGACGACCTGCAGTAGTGCACACGAGACCTCATCCTTGCGGTACGTTCTCCTCCCAGATGAGATTCACAGTAGGAGCACGACCCTCAGCGATGACCTCCAATAGCACACAACCCTTCCCGGGCGGATCCCCTGCAGTAGGCGCGACCCCCCCTCCAGGAAGAACTCCAAAACGCGACTCCTCCCCTCTGGGTTCTTCATCTGTAGATGTTTCTATCCAATTTATTTGTGGGCTTGGTCTGATTCAATGAGGTATAAAATTCTCTCATACTCTCCCTCATCATATTGGAGTTTTGTTGTGTTGTCGGTGCCCAATTTGGTTTGGCTGAATTTAGGGTTTTGAGGATAATACCCATTATTGTGTTTTTCATTCAATAGGTTATGAGATTGATGTTTAGGGACCATTGGTCCATGTTCTGGAATCCACCTCCAAGGTTGAGGCAGATGAGCTCAATTTTCATTGAATATGTTGGTTTGGGTAATCTTCTAAAACTCGTTGTTTGTTTTTTCACTGATTAAATTATGGTTTGTTATTTTTTATGAGTCCCTGGTATCAAGTTAGAGGTGTGTTGGTCATTTATGCTTTGATTATGAGTACCAGTTTAATATTTTGAATTTTTTATCAATATAGACAATGAATATATATATATATGTATGTATGTGTGTGTATATATATATATATATATATATATTTATGAAGGTGCGCGTGCGTGCGACTACAAACCAATTGTGGACCGGTTGCCACCATATACATTAAAGCATTGCTGAATTAAAATGGTGCCATACCGAGGTAGGGTTCAAAATATTTATCTCTTTACTTAATAATTCCCATTAGCTTCTTTAAATAAATTGAGAATGTGAGTTTCCTTGATTATATAACTGCTAAGTTTTCTTGAAATGCTGATTAAAGATAAACTACTGGTTAGTGGTAATGTCATATCATGATTGATATGGTTTGGCTTTTCATATGTCTTCTTACTGGTGCTGATATATGATATGTCGATGCATGACACTTTTGATGTTGTTAAATGATTCTGCCCACGTGAGATAAATGAGAACTTGATCATGTGTTGGTTTTAATCATGTATTTCTAATTTAGTTAAAGTGGTACGATTAAATAGTTAAATGATTTGAATGGGGTATGATGTGTAATAGGGTAATTAATTGAAGAATTAATTATCAAGTCATGTGTTGGAAAAAATTGTGGCATTTACTAAATATTGAAAATATTGAATATTTTGACATGTTTGGAATATAAATTGGAATCTGGTAATAATTAATGGTGGATTAATTATTACATGATAAATGGTAAATGGTTAATTAATTGATGAACTAGTTAAATAGATATTAATTAATTAATTAATTAATTATTGAATTATTTAATTTTCATGCATTAACTTAAGATTGTGAATTGATTGATTTTTATGACTGTTGTCCAATAATACCTTTTGATTCATGTTTATTTTCCATGACTTAAGTTATTTAGGATAGAGTTTTTAAAAAATATGATATGCTATGTGAGATGGTTGCTAAATATGTGGGACTTATTCAACATGTTTGACTTGATATGTTTATGAAGTGCATGTTAATTGTTAAAGTCATAGATGAAACACTATTTTAGTGGACAGGTTCAGACTTGTTAATGATTTGGGATAATTAATTAAGAATAATTAATGGATAATTAATTATTAACTATTGATATGTTTAATGGTTAATTAATTGTAGAATTAATTGAAGGGAGTTTTATGTTGTTAATTAGTTATTGAATTAATTAACGGATTGTATTAATTAATTTATGAATTAATTAATGGAAGGTTTTGGGGTGTTAGACATGGCGTTCTACACCAATGATAAATATATATTTATTATTGATAAATAGGTTGTGAGACAGGGATTGATGCTCCAAATACTTACGGGGTGCTAGACATGGCGTTCTACACCCAGCTTGCATGCAAATATTCATTTATGAGACAAGGACTGACGCTCCAAATACTCCTGGGGGTGCTAGACATGATGTTCTACAACAATTACTTGACATTGGATTGTGGGTCCAATTAGTCTTACATGAAATGAATTAATGGTTAATGAAAACTGTTGTGAAATAGTGATTTTTGAATTGAATATGAGGAAGGGTTCAAACTTAATAATGAATTGGGTGAATCACTGTTAGTGGACGGACCCAAGAGAGAATCAATATTTTAGTGGATGGACTTGGACATAGTATATGAAAGATTAAATTAAATATCTTATGACACATTATCCAATCCAAAGAACAATCTTGGATTCAGTCTTTACTTTGATTATTTAGATGGTATTTAGAGACATCTATGGTGAATGACTTATACGGGGGATGTCAGGATTAGGCCAAATCTTGAGACTTTCATAATTCAATGAGGTTTGAATAATTGATAAATGAAAATGATTGTGTAATGATTGATGATTATGCATGAAAAATGTATAATACAGGTTCAGACACCAGCTGAGGGCTAAAGCAGGTACTTGGGTATATAGTTACGTTGTACTACATACTTTATTTATGCATGCTTTCACATGGTTTAAATTATTTATTAAATGTATGGATTTGAGGTAGACACTGGTGGTTCGAGCCTACTGATATTTATATATCACACCCTACTCAGACCGCCATTTCACTAGGGTACTTGAGTAGATTCTATTTGGTTAAAGTATTGTTCTTTTTTGTATTTAATTGGAAGATAGGAGCAGAGGACCGAGCGGAAGATCCAGATGCTCGAGGAGACCACCCTCAGGGATTTGAGTCATTTTTTATTTATTTATGTATTGGAATTTAAATCATGCTATTTTGTTCACTGTTTTCTATTTTTATATCATTAGTAAGTCATGCATGCATCTGCTGTATAATTGGCATTGGACATTTGTTTTGTACAAGATTTATAAAATCTTCCTTCTGTTGGATTATCATTTATGGGACTACTTCCGCTATTTATTTCCTTTGTCTATTATTGAACTCTGATATGAGAGTATAGTCACCCCACTAACTATCCATAGACCCTTTCTTCTAGTTGATAGCCTTTGGAGTATAGAGATATGCGCTTGAGGTCATGTGGTGACTGGTATGGCCACTGGATTAGGGGTGAACTGGGTCGGAATGTTACAGGAAGAGATGCAAATATATTTGGAATATGAACTAGTTTCAAAAGTGCATGTGGAATAAGTATGTTCTAGAGACACATACTATATAGGAAGGTTAAAATCATAGTGTTGGTTTTATATTCACTACTATTAGTGATACATTATTCATTAAGAATAATAATTCCTACAAGTAGTTAGTATATGGAAACAAGCTAATATTGAAAAGTTCAAAATTCAATAATGTATTCCATGTATCAAAGTGCAAAGGGGCTCATTATTTTGAATACTGTGGTGGGTATTCAAGTGAGATGATACATGGATGGTATAATCACAATACCAATAAGTATCTATATGATAAACCAAGTCATTATTCTTAAATACATTAGAATTTTAATTTTCATAGCTAATTTCTATGATAATTTTATTGAAAATTAGATGTCATGACCAACAATCATGGAAGGTGTTTAAGTGACATAACCAAAAAGGGATGGTTATGTCACAAAATGCTAATAAAGGTAAAAAGTTACTAAAATCCAGTTTAGGATTAAATTAAGAAACAAGATCATAGAATATTCATTTTGAATGAATACATGATATATATTTACCAGAGGTTAGTGGGAGAACCATAGTTTTCCATGAGAAATATGTTCGACAACATATGAAAAAAAATATTAGTCTTACAGCTAGTTAAAACCAGGTTGAAAGTAATTATCAAGTTATTGAATTAAATTAGCAACCTAATTTCCAGGGAACATGATTTATTGAGGTAGATCTAATGATATCTTGGACCTAGTAAATCGTACATATATTGAAATTTTATTGAAAAATACAAACTGGAACAATTCAAGAGAATAATTGTTACCAGTGTCACATGACATAAATCCCCCCAAGTATACATGCTAAGACATTGGAGTAGATTAAGTGGTGGATTGATTACCATATGTCTCAGTGATGGATCAATCAAATATGCCATGATATGTACAAGAAATGATATTTCTAACATATAATTAATAGTAGGAAAATATCATTTATTTCTAGGAGAACTACAAGTAATGAAGTCAGAACTATCTGATTGCACTTGGGAAAGTACAAAATATATGTACCAAGTAAGTGGAGAACAAGGGATACTATTTTTGAGGGGATATAAACTAGTCTTCCTTATATCAATGTGATCTAATATCATAGTCAGGCTAAGTTGTTGAGAGAGACAAGATCATAAAATCTAGTGGTAGCCATACCTATAAAAAACGATTAGGTTGCAACTTATAAGGAAGAAAGAAGTAGTTATTAAATATAACAATTAGTTCCAGTTCTTGGAATCACACATACCAAGTAAAGTTTTATCATGATGATAATCATTTTACTAGTACTAGATAATATGTGAAGTTTTGATAGTGGAAAAAAGAGATATACTTAAGATACCATCTCGTGAGAATATTTAATCAAGGATATGAGGTCACATATAATAGAATAGCCATATGGAAGAAACATGGAAGACCCAAAAAATAAATCCATTACTTAGTAGAAATACGATCTTTATCATGTGAGAGATAACTAGGTTTTTTAGCAGGTTTGATCTAGTGATAGTGGGAGTGTTATAATAGTGGGTGCCCTTGACCAAACTTGAACAATACTTTTGATTAACATATCATGTATATAGTTAGATATAAATGTTGTATAATTACCATTATAGTGTAGATATTTATGCATCCACTATTTAATGGTGATGTATATAGATTAATTTTCATATAAAAATATTATAACAGATCTCAAGCTATAATGAGAACCTCGAGATACCCTGACATTAATCTTAAACAAAGGTCCTACGATGTAGATACATCTTATTGAATGAAAAAATTATATTTTTGATAATAAGGTTCTAGGTTATCATAATCATTTATACTTATTCTCATGAATTCTGCACTTGGTGATCTCTAGTAGTGAGATCTTGAGTATAAACCCACCAATAGGAACATCATATGTTTTGGGTGTCATTGATTGTTCCTATCTATGGAAATGTGTATTGGTCTACTAAATTGAGATCATTACCACTGTTTTCCATTTGATCACATACATTGATGCATGGAAATAACCATGACAATTAAATTGTGGTGAGATAGCTTGTGTTGGGTTCATCATTGGTGGCATGACATTGGTTGAATGGTTAAGAAAAGATTTTTCATTTCTGGTTTAAGGGAGTAATATATCTTAGGTTTTTTTGATTGGGATGGTAGTACCTTCATAATACCTTGGAAAAAGTAGTCAAGAGTAAATCTGTCCAGTTAAATCAACAAATAATAAATAAAGAAAAGTGAGATGACACAGGTGTGCGTCCTACTTTATGATACATCTAAATACAAAGAGATAATATTACACATTGCATGTATGTAGGTTGGTTATAATTTCTATGAATTTACTTACCTCTTTAGGGGTATTCATGGGTTTCTAGACTGAACTCTTGGTCTATGGATTTTATTCACTACTATTGAGATAAGCTCATAGAGGGTAACATATAATAGCATATTCAAGAATCCTCTATATTCAGTTGAATACGTATATTGGACATGGTGGGCCCCAACACGGGGTCCAAGTGTTATCCATGTCATCAATCACCAAAGAATAAATAAATTCATATTATTCATGTTAAGAATAATTTCATTGGATTTAATTATTAAAATTATTTACAAGTTAAGTAAATACGAGAAATAATATTAATCGAACAAATATTATTTTAATATTCTAAGTTCGTTTAATAGTAAGAAGGAATTACGAGTTGAGTTAATGAATCGGTTTTATCATGTAATATTATATATATATATATATTAAAGGTATGCGATAAAATAATAAATAATATTAATGATGTTGTTTAGTTCATCAATATTATTCATTTATTTCTTATTTAGTGGGCATTTCATTCTGAGGGCTGGGGAACCCTTTTTGAGTAATCTACTCACCCACTATATAAGTAGGAGAGGAGAACCTCTTGGTGGGATATTAATTTACCAGAAATGAGAAATTATCTCTCCTTGTACTTTATAGAGAGATAAATATTCTCTCAGAGTGTTGATCCAAGCACACCTTCGATGGATCATAGGAAATGGAAAATGGTGATCATCACGACACCAAAGGACTCGTCAAAACTCCACGCTAGCACCCAAATTATGAAGAATAGTGAGCACAAAAATTCTTGGAGCATGTTTCAGTGATATATAGGGGTTAGGATTTTAATCCTTTGATCAATTATCATTAATGATATGTTACAGTCATGAACACTTTGGTTTCGAACAAGTTATGTGTTTGTTTTATTTTTGTGATCTATTTAATTTATACAAGATTATCAGACTATATTGGGGCTTGGATCATCAGATAAGAAAAGTATCATCATCCTAATGATGAAAGTTTTTAAAAAACCTATCCCACCAACTTCTTCTTTGACCCTGGTACCTTTGTTGTCATGGAAAAAACATGGGTGGAATTCCTTTTTCAAAACTTTACAAGAATACCACTTCTCCTCCACTATAAAAATGAACTCACCCCTACCACTTATTCACACCTATCAAGCCATTTTTATTGGAAAAAATCTACCTAAATATCCTCCAAACATACCTACCTTCATCCCAAACACCTACCTTTTGGAATAAATCCATCCAAGGAAGCCCTTTGGTGTAAACTAAAAAGAGTTACCCAAAGAAGAGGTAACATCCTTCCTCAAGATACTTTGTTTTATTTTCATTATATAGCACCTAAAATATTCTTATTAAATGATTATATAATAACCTTAGTATACTAAATATATGGATATGTTTTTAATATAAGGTTTTTACCTACACTCACACACACTTCCATCTAATGGATAACGAACTTACCATTCTTGTGTACAATGAACTACCACCTCACGAAATGTTCTTAATCTTTATCCTTTACCACCTTTCATGGTTGGTCATTATGATGGAAAATATATTTTTTATATGATATATATGATATATATGATTTATTTAATCTTCTTGAATTATTATATAAAACATACCTTCATGTTTTTTGTTTTTTGTAAATACAATAACTTCATTTGTGGACGTGTGGACTACTGCCTCCTCAAATCAATGTGATTCGTTCACACTTTACATGGAACATATTAAGGATGATTTTAGAAAACATATATGATACATATGAAATAATAATTATATTTTAATTATAATATATATACACACACATATATGTAATTTAATTTCTTTCTTTAAAAATGATAATTAAACAGAAACAATGTTCATGCGTACGTTTGGCCTACCGTCTCCATGAACGATGTATTCCATTTCACATTTTTATCATTTATGGATTATTATAAATATTTATATAATGGATATAAATGATATTTATATCATTTTTACATTATTTAAATAAGGAAACCATGATCTAAGTAATAAGATCAAGAATAATAAGTCAAAACAGTATGAAAAACAAAGTGTATATTACCCGAAGCATTACATTAACATGGAATTATTAATAAGTGGGAAATATAAATATATATATGGTATTATATATAAAAATATGGTTATTTATTAGATTTATAATAAACTTATATTTACTATACAGGATTATTTAATGAGTACAAATAAAGTCAAGACATTAGGTAAGGTTATTTCTATTCTCACTTTTATTTATGTGTGATTTATGCCTTATTCACCACTTGTTTATTTTGTATGGTGTATATACTACCCATAAATATATTCAAATATTATTATCCTTAAATTTATGGGTATTTAAATATCCATTTTATTATCTCTCTTTCATGGGTTTTATGTTTCAAAATTTACCAATTCAGTAAAGTAGTTTTGTCTCAATTTGCCTTATTTGAGACACATGCCATGATATGCATCTATATTCTTCTACGAGGTGTATACACTACTATTTAAAATGTTATAACATGAATATACTTATTTTAATGATATTTTAAGATTCATGTGATTTAATTTTCTTATATAGGGAGTATGATTCAAAGTTACCATGTGGTGATAGTTTATTGCAACAATCCCATCATTTATCAGGATTGTTTATAATTATGATTTCCTTAGTAAAATATTATAATCAATATTTCAAGAACATTACTAAATTTTATTATCCTATGGTTATTAATGATGTATTCATGTATGATTACCATTTTACACTCTTTGGTACTTAATATAATTAATAAAATGTTTTTAATAAAATATAATCTTATTTATTCCTTTGGCCAGATACCTGTTTTATTCAAAAATGATGTCTTAAAAAAATCAATTTTTTTATATAAAATGATATTTTGATCTTATTTTCAAGGAAAAATAGTTTTAAAAATGTTTTATGGTTTTTAAATCTTCCTTTATAAGTTTTCAAATCTATTTTAAAATAAAAATTTAGTATGATTTAAAAAGATATTTTCAAAGAAGAAATAATATTTTCATGAATAAATGTCTTTAAAATGATATTTATAAATTATTTTCCATATAATATGACATATTTTTGTGATACTCATGCCTTTTTGGGAAATTATCCAAAGGTTCCATTCATATTCTTTCTCTAAATGGTTTATTTATTTATGGCATGATGTTTATGAAACCCATTTATCTTTCATGTGTTATATATTTTGAAACACATTCTTCTTCCATGGGTTTTATATTTTTGAAACCTGATTCCTTTAATGGGTTATTATTTGATGAAATTATTAAGAAAAATATCTTCTCTAGGTAATGATATGATTATGAAACCATTCTTCCATAGGTAATGATATGATTACATGTTTATGACCTCCATTTCATTTCTTGGTTTATGATATAACTATTTATGTTTTTGTGGAACATGTATGTAAGATTTCATTATGAGATGGGTGAGACCTTTATCTCCCTCAAATTAATTGGGTAAAGATTTATATCTCAAGAGATAGACATGGATGGAATGGGGAGTGAAGTCGATTCAGTAAAGGAGTTTTTCTGCTAAGATAGTATTGGGAGTGAACCTTTATTATTAATATGATCATGGGAGTGAACCAAGACTACCAAGATGGTATGGGGAGTGAAAAAATACTACTAATATGGAATTGTGACACATACATAAGCGTATAATGAAGATATGTATTATGTATGATATGTATAAGAAAGGTGATAGTCATGGATAAATAATTGAGAGATAATGTATCTCACTTATGTACCAGTTTATATGTTTCCATGTTTCTAAAGGCACTAGACTAATATGGTCTTTGACCATCTATTTGTGTAATGTATTAAGTATTCTGAAAAAATGGTATAATGATAATGTTTGAAAAGTGAGGGTTACTATAAAACTATAAAAACCATTTCATGCCAAAAAGACCACTAGGAACTCCCACCTATCCCTACTAATCAATTTTCCACCTCAAGTTACTAGGTCCAACCACCTAGGGTCTATGCCAACTCATAGGACATAAAAAATGGGCATCAAACGCGACATCTTCTCATATTCACATGACATAAACAAGTCAAAACAACCTATTATAGGGTCTCACACTATAAATGTGTCATATACCAACCAACTTACCACAACTGGGGTGCCCATACTCTCTCAGCATATGCACATCAGACTGCTCCCTAGAGGATCTGGACATACAACTAATCCCAAAAAAAACCATCCATATGGGTCCAATGGTCCAATAATCATACCACACCGACCCAACAGGGTCAATGCACCAAATTTACAAAATTACCACACCATTGTCATCATCACCGAGTGCCTAAAAATAGATCCACATAACCCACCATTAGAAGAAAAACCATAAAATCAAACTCTAGTAGGCCTATAACATGCAGAACCTACAGGCTTAACATGATGCATAAGATGCATCTTACCTCTGAAATCCAAGAGTTAAAACCAAATAAAAAGCCCTTTTTCAATGGTCCAAGATCCTAAAATCCATCATAAACTATCAAATCCAAACAACATGTTCATTTTTCAAATAAAAATTCATATACAACTAGAATAAAAATCCCAACCCCAGGTAACCTAGACTTCCTTCATAACAAGTGTTCATGATCCACCAGCTCAGTATCCATCTCAAATCCAGAAACATTATTATATATCCTATCCACTAAATAAAGAATATTAAAGTTACAAGAAATTAAATACTTTAATACCACTTTTTAACATCCCAACCCAGGTTCCTCTAAGTCGATGCCTCGAGTCAGATCGCCACATGAACTCAACCATGGATCCCTATACAAAAAAGGATTCCTATTAGTATCAAGGGTATAAGATGGAACTATGAGGAGACCATACCCACATATCAAAGTGTAAACCCAGGAGAAAATAACCAAATATCATGAACATTAGAGTATGTAGATAGAATAAAAAAACTAAAGCTGAACCATGACAGAGTAAAATGAAATGAAATAAAGGGTCTGAATGACCATGTCATACATACCACCAACCACCCACTGGACTGATTACATGACATACCAAAAATAAAAGAAATTATAAAAAGGCTCCATGGAATCACCAGACCAAACTATCTAGTCTTCTAATACCACTCGAGCAATATCACTCGATCAACCAATACTCAATGAAGGCATCATCCCAAACCTGTGTCTACAATAAACTTATGAGTACTATTCGGGTACCCAAGTTCAATGGTGGCATGAGTAGGGTGTGAGTAAAAATCAGTAGGCCACCACTAATGGTGCATAAAGTATATACCAATAAATACAATAATATATGAAGGAAAATAGATAAAAATAGATAAGAAGGTAAATAAAATAGGTTCCATTATTTAATAATGTTCAATTAATCACTTTTATTCTTTGTTCCAAAAGTTATCCATTTACATGAGATCATCCTTATCCCAAGATGATTGTATAAGCCATATATCACAGGGGTTAATGGTGGGAAAACAAGAAAACTCATTCCACGTATCCAATTAGGACCTAGTATGCCATGTTTGACCATCCCAACCACTAGGTGAAAAATCAGAAAACATGGAGCATTAGTCCATGAATCCAACTGGGACATGGAACTCCACTTCCGACCATCCCAACCCTTAGGTCACAAGTCGAAAACATAGAGAATCAATCCATGAATACAACTGGGACTCATAATTACATGTCTTACCATCCCAACCTTGATATGGAATTCCATGTCCACACCCTTGGGTTCAGGAGCACCAGTCCTTCCCCTAAATAACTGTGGTGCATCGAGGAACCTAGAGAATTAGTCTAACCCGCCCAAAACTAGGGAGTAAAGAATCAATAAAAAATCCAAAAACCATTAATCATAGTTTATAAAACATAGATCATCATTCCATGAATCCAATAGGGATTCATCACTTTATGTCTGACCATCCCAAACCATTCTATTATTAAGTAATACCATTTTGTTCAACATTTCAATATTTCATTACTTCATCAATAAAACAAAATTCACAATTAAAACAATTATCTTTCCTTTATTAACCACAACATTCATTATTGTCCCAATGGACATTTAAATCAATAAAAGTATCACATAAAACCCAACCCCTTTCAAAATTCATAAACACCAAAAATCAAACATTCTCATTAAACATTTCAAAACCACCACTTACACAAGGGTTATCCTATTTGAAAATCTAAACAAGGTCCAAGGCCTTCATTTTCCATGTAAACCATTTAAAGAGTCACCAAACAACCATTTCTATCCAACATTTTAAATCCATTTAAAACCCATTTAGTATCACCTTGAGTTCAATACCTCATTTCAAAACAAAATTCATTTCAAAACATAGATTTCCCATTTTATCCAAAAAACAATCAAAACCCAATACATATATTTAAAAACATTTCAATTAATTCAAAAAACTTATCCCATAACACCATATTTTATCCCCTTAATATTCACCTCCCCTTTATTTCCAACTTCTACCCATTATCCCCCTTTTAATATTTTATCACATCAACCATCAAGCTTAATTATGTTATGATCATAACCCAACAAATTTATTTATACTAAGAAAGAAAACATTCCACTCACAGGATTTAAGGATCACACCACATACACATAAAACTAATTTAACAAGATTATGATTAAATATCTTAGACCACCTACCTCATTAATGAAGCTTTCCAAAACATTACCAAAAAAAGATCACCTTTCAAGGTCCGTACAAACCCCTTCCCAACTGATCAACACACAACCGAGATCTTCTTGATCAACCAAAACTTAAACTCAAACCAAATAACAAATATTAATTAATTATAACAAATATAATTAATTAATAAATTAAACCCCAACAATATATAATGCCATAAAACTCACCGGGTTCCCATATATTATTGAAACTCCAAGAAACTACCATGGAAGGTACACAACAGACTCCCAACACCATTCCTAGGAAAATAACAAAGACTAAATACCATTTCAAAACTTAATTAAATTAATTTAATCAAGAAAAAATAATAAAATTTTCCACAAACACATAACTTAACAAAAAATCTCACAATGATGTGCATAATCCATTTCAGGATCTCCTCTATGCAAGCCAACCAAAATCTCCATGAGAAACGGGTGATTCCACCAAGATCTAGTGGAATATTCAACAAAATAATAGCTGAAGAAATCCAAAATTAAAAGGAAATAAAGGTATGGATAAGTAAATACATTATAGGATAGATATTACCTCAAAAAACTAAATAATCACCATCAAAACACCTTTTTAGTGAGGATTGAAGAATATAGGGAGGGTGGAGAACCATCCTCAGGTTCATGCACATGAGAGGGGAAGAAATGGGGAGGGGTGAATTAAAATCCCATAGGGGAAAATGTTAAAAACATCATTTTAATAGAATTATAGGAAGCTACATGGTTTGGCCACCAAATCATGCACTAACCGTGCAATTAGTTCTATCTAATGCTCCCACTAGCATGATTATCCAAACCGTTTTCCAACCGTAAGCACCCATAATATCCAAAACTCCACTTCCTTCATGGTTAAGGCACATATTTTAACAAACTGTGCACCAACTATTCCATCAACACTACCTCCCACATGTATCAAGGCACACAGTTTTTCTAAAACCATGGGCAACCCATGTGCCATGATTCAAACACTCATCTACCTCGCATTGTTTCCCCTTGGACCTTGCAAGGTTTTTCCATAATCGTGTGGTAACCATGAAACTCACCCTTTCTTAGTTAAAAATGAACTAAAAAACTCATGATAATCAAGGTGTCACATAGTTTCTCCTAAACCATGCACACCAAACCGTGCACCCTTTCTAGAAAACCCCCAAAACTCCAAAACATTATCTAGAGCATCCAAGGCTCTTACGAACACCTGATATACCTATTGATAATTATTCCTTATCTAAAAACAACACTTTGATGAATTAAAACTCTCAGAATCTCATTATGAGTCTTTATTCAAGATTCAACCCATCCGATAATGAAAATTCAAATTCCCTCAGAAATATTTGATCCATGTGGATGTGAGATCTTACAATTCCAAAAAGTGGATAACATTAAATTGGATACTTGATTCTCAGCTAGACCTGTATTGATGAAATCATAATATTAAAGGTAAGAAAGTATGAAATGTGATATGAAAAATTGAATGATTGATGATTTGTGAGGAAATGTGAATTGGAAAGGTTCATAAGGAAATGATATGCTTCAGGAAGAAACACAAAAGGGAAAATTTTAGGAGGAAACAAAAAATAGGATTTTTATAAGAAATACCTGGGGAATACCATAATACATGAACAACAGAGGGTTTTGGACTAGTAATGGATTAGAAGGATGGGAGGTAGAGAAAAGAGGAACGATTGGAGGATGATTATTTTAGATCATGTTCTTGGAATCCATGATGAGTGAATGATTTTAAAATATAATATGGAAGGTAGAGGGTAGGAGGATGAAAACTAAATAATGATGCTTTTGGGAGACAAGGAGGTGAAGGAAGAGGTAAGGATGAAAATGAAAAGTGAGGAGGATATGGGGAGGGAGGAGATTCAGGAGTGAGGGGGCATATCAAGTGGAAGGGGAATTGGGAATCGAGGGGAGCATAGAGATAAGGAAGGAGTGAGGAGGCATGGGAGAATTGGGACTGAGGGTAGAGTGGAAAAAATATGGAAGGAAATTTGGATGGGAAAAATGAAGGAGGTGTTGACATGTGTGTGATAATTTTTAAAACTCAGTATAAATATATATTATATATGTTATTATTTATAATTATAATAATATTAAAACATATTTATTACTGATAATACATTTTTAAAAACATGAAGTTTATATGTAGTTTTTAACATGTGATATGGAGTAAGTACCATGGTTAAATTTTAAGAACCATAAAACTACATTTTAAAAGTAATAAATAATTAAAATAATTAAATATAAGTGACTAAATAAAATTAATACATCACTTAGAGAGTCAATATTGTAAGAAAAAACATATATTAAACCTAAAAAATGATAAATTTCATCCACTAAACATCAAGAGATTCAGTACCTAAAAAATTACAATGAACATTGAAAAATTAAATGCAATGGATTTTAAGTACAAAAAAAGTTATAGAGAATTAATATAAATTGGTACTAGTTATGAAATGAGAGATGAAGATGGTATTTTTTTTTGAATAAGTTCGTCGGTGAAATAGGAAATAAATTAAAAAATATATAGTATAGGAAAAAAATAAGAGAAAATACATACAATAAATAAATAAGGGTAATTATAAAAAAATTCAATACATTATAGATTCAATATCACAATAATGAACATATATAAATAATAATATAGAATAATGTGTAACACCCCAAACCCAGAAGCCACTAAATGGTGTCCTGAGATCGGTTGAACACATGGGCTCAAGCACATCTCTCTGAATGCCAGAGGCTTTGAACTATCAATGAGGGTCTAGGGTATGTCCATGGGGATACTATTCCCTCTTGTCAGAGTGTAACGCAACGAGATGATAATAACAGTCAAATAAAAGAAGATTTATAATAATGGATACATAGCATAAATAGACACTATGACCACTGGACCAGTAACCCACCACAACTGAAGCATAATAATATCTAAACAGAAATATATATAAAAAATTATAGAATTAATATCATATAAAATTATGATCATTTCATGTGTCTAAAAAGAATCCAAAATAGGTATACAATCATCAGTACAATACATGTATAAAAATACTAAAAATCCAAAAAAGCACTATCTCTAGATAGCATCACAAGCCTCAACTTGGTCTCGTGATCCCCTACTTCTAAGCATGAAACAAAGTCAAGAATCTTACTATGGGTGATTTCCATGATCCCTAATTTCATCCAAATATTCTTTTCGGGTACCCAATGATGGCTTGAACAGGGTGCGAGATACAATCCCAATAGGTCTCCACCCATGGTGTCTATAACAAATCCTAGTTGGGCAATAATAGCTAATGCTAATTTCAAAAATAACAGGTATGAAAATACTAAATGTAAAGTTCCTGAGAAAAAAGTAACCAAATAAGTGATACAATACTTCCATATAAGGTTCCCTACAAAAAAGTGTGAAGATTCTATAATAAGGTAGTAGTAAATAAAAGGAAGTAAACACCACAGCCATACCATATACATAATATATCATATCATCCACAAGCACACCGCATAACCTGTAATGTTATATCAACCATAACCATGTTGTATAATCAAGAATTTCATATATACCATGACCGAGCCATATAATTAGAAATGTCAAACCCCACGGGGCTAGATCCAAGGTATAGTGGACCAAGGCATCCTCATCGAGTCCGAGGATCATCTCGATGGAAACTCGGTTAGACTTGGTTTGGGGTCCAAGGAGCATTTCAATAGACCATGTTCACTTTGAACCTAAACAAGCTAGATCCAAGGGGTGGAAAGGCCCAAGTCATCCCACCTAATCATGACCCAAGGAGAAATATCATTCAAGGAATCCACTACCGCTATCAAGATCCAAGGATTAACATACAAGGAATATAATGAAATCATTTTTCATTAATTACATTTATCAATTCACAATAATTCAATCCCATGAGTTTACCCACTCATATAACATTTCCATTCAATTAAATTACCCACTTATATAACAATTAACATCATATATAGCATGGAAAAGGAGGTAAAATATCTTATAACATCTAAACAATTAAATTCAATTCATTTATAAATGGTATTCCTCTAGCTAGGGAAGTATTCACACAACCCATGAGTGGTACAATAAAGGAAAATCTCAAAGACACACCCCATGGATGGCCTTGGTTGGAAAAAAAACCTCCAAAAAGTCTAAAAAAACTAGTGGTTATCCCTAAAATGTTCCATTACAATTAATTCAACCATTCAATTAATTATCGAGGAAATGCAGGAAAGTTCGGCATACTGCATTATGGAAACTATCTCTATAAGGCATGAAACCACTCAATAAAAGTATAGAACACCTATTATAGTTTCGTAGTAGAGTGGTCATCCAATATTAACTTTTTTATTTGATCTATATTAGAATAAAAATGAATAATGGATAAAGAACCTATAAAACGAGGAATATTATTTTACACTTAAATAGAATACCTAATACAAATTCAAACAAAGAACAAATCAAGAGGATTGTATTACTTACCAGCACAGATCCAATGAGATGAAAGACTCTTGATTATGAGTTTGTATGGAATAATGGGATCAAAATCTATGAAATAGCTTCAAAATAGAGCTCCCATGACTAATTTTCCATCCATGGGAGGAAATAGAAATAGGTTTTAGGTTTTAATATATTTTAAGTTAAATTTGGTCATTTAAACCCAAAAATATGGGTCACTTGGTTTGGATACACGATTGTCCAAACCATGCGCCTACCGTGAACCTTTCACTGGTTTGAGGGGCACCTTCCACGGTTAGTGTGGATGGTTTTCCAAACCGCATGAAAAACTATGTCTCAACCATTGTAAAAAACTACAGAGGCCCTTGCATGAGGATTCACCTCCATCCACACAGTTTCCTAAAACCATGTAGTCTCTTTAAGCTCACTATCCAGGCCTCACTTGGTTAGAAAAACCATGCAACCCGCCCTATACAGTTTAAACTGACCATGCGACCTGTATGTTTTTTTTTAAAAAATTTTGGTTTTGGGCTCCGAACAAGTCCCAAACACCCTCCTAGTAACCAATGATCACATTGGGTACTCACATTAATCCACAAAAAACCATTTAAACTAAACAATTAAAGATATATACTTTATAGAAAAACCAAGATCTTACAATATTCCCCCTTCAAGTATTTCATCCTTGAATTTTCCTCTAAAGGGTTTTCAAGAACCACTTGAGAATAAATCTAACCACTGAGCATGTACATCATCCTCCCACTCCCAAGTCTCATCCTATAAATGTTTGTGATTCTATATCACCCATACTATAGGATCTAACCAACCTCAGAGAACCTTTATGTTCCTGCCAACAATACGAATTTGATTCTCCTCAAATGACACATATGCTTGTAAATCCACCTCATCTGACTACAGAGTGTGAGATAGGTCTGAGTGGTAATGGAATAGCTGAGATACATGGAAGATTTCATTCATGGACTGGTACCTCTGAGGTAACTGCAACCCATTAGCTATCAGCACGATTCTCTCTAGAATCTAAAATAGCTCGATATATCATGGAAAAATCTTACCTTGTATTCTAATCCATCTATGTCCCAACCTCGGTAAAATACGTAAAAGACCTGATTTATGACCTTGAAATCTAGAGGTCATTTATGGTGGTTGTCGTAAGATTTTTTTCAAGACTGTGTAGTATCCATCTACTTCCTGATCAATTAGACCTACTCAAAAGTCTTCTACATGAGACATAACCCTAATAAATCTTCCTCACCTATCTCTAACCAGCACATGGGTGATTTATATAACCAACCATACAAATCCTCATAATGTGTAGTCTTTATAGTCGACTGATATCAATTATTGTATGAAAACTCAAATAGGGTTATATACCTCTCTTAAGAGCCCCCAAAATCCAGGACTCATGCTTTCAGCATGTCCTCAAGAACCTGTGTTGTATGCTCTAACTAGCCATCAGTATGAGAGTGGCATGCTGTGCTTTAAAGCACCCATCTACCCAACACCCTCTATAAACTCTGCTAGAAATGAGATGTAAATTGGGAATCCCTATTTGAAATTATAGTACAAGGGACCCTGTGAAGTCATACTATCTCATATATTTACAACTTCCTAATATCATCCATGCTAAAGGTCTCCTTGATCAGCAGGAAATGTGTAACCTTTATGAGCCCATCAATAACAAACCACATAGGATCACTACCTTGGGGTGACCTTGGAAAATCAGTCACGAAATCCATTGTGTCATCATCTCATTTCCACTAGAGAATTTATAACTACTGTAAAATTATGGCTAGTCACTGATGTTTTTCATTCACCTAATGATAGGTGGAACACCTCGTAACAAATCCAGATACCTCACATTTCATCCCTGACCACCAATACTAGTGACATAAATAAAAATACATCTTGGTAATGTTGAGATGCACCTCCCAAACCGAGGCATGAAACTCTCACATCACCTCCTTATATATGTCTTATGGAACCCAAATGTGACCATGGATATGCAGGATCTCATCCTCACCTACCATCCAACTAGGAGGTGGGTCCTCACCCACCACACTCTCTCATAGGATGAGACCCTCAGAATTTGATAGGTTCCTCATCTTCACTCTATCCAGAAGGGTATCGGTCGTAACTAAGGATGAAATAAAAGACTATGCATGATTGTCCTTCACCACTAAGTTCATATCATAAAATAAATCCATAAGCTACCACTCGCTACTAGCCTACTAAACTACCTATATCTGAGTCCTCCTACTCAGTGCATCGACCACTTCATTACCCTTTCTAGGAATATAGACAATATTGAAGTAAAAAATAATGTAGGTACTCAACCAACCTTCGATTCCATATATTCTGATCATGCTATGTAAATATGTACTTGAGGATTTTGTGGTTTTTGTACACCACAAAATTCTCTCCCAGTAAGTAATTTCTCCAACAACCCAAAGCATGAACAACTACAACCAACTCAAGATCATACGTTGGGTAATTCCTCTCTTGTGTCCTAAACTACCAAGACCTGTACACCATGACACTATTAGCCTACATCATAATATCTCCTAGCTCGATACCTAATGCATCATAAAACACAATGTAGCTTCTTCCTTTCTCTAGAATAATTAGTACTGACACTGAATTCAATCTCCCTTTTAGCTCCTAAAAGGATATATTGTAGGTATCCTTCCATAAAAACTTCACACCCTTATTTTTCAATCCCATCAATGGCGCTGAAAGGTGTGAGAAGTCCTATACAAAAATCCTATAATATCCATATTTCCCCAAAAAAATATCTATGTAAATACATTCTTGGGATGATCCCAAGAAACTATAGCTCTCACATTCTCTAGGTTAACTGATACTCCTGTCTCTAAGATAATATGACCCATGAAGTGAATCTTATCCTTTCAGAAGTGGCGCTTCATGATATTATCATATAACTAATTCTATCACAGTGCATTAAAAATGATCTCAAAATGTTTGTGATGGTCGTGTTGATTATGAGAATACACTAAGATATCATCTACAAAAACCACCAAAAACAAATTCTGAGAAGGATGGAAAACTCAGCTCTTCAACACCATGAAAACTACTATCTTGTTTGTGAGACTGAACAATATAAATAGATACTAGTATAGAACATACTTGTTACAAAAAGATATAATAGGTATTCCTATAGGTAAAAAAACAATCCTGATGAAATCCGTACGTCAAATCAATTTTCAAGAACACCTGAGCTCCTTGGAGATGATAAAAAAGGTCATCTATCCGCAACATGAGATACCAGTTCTTAACCATCAGTTGGTTCAATTTCCTATAATCCACACACATCCTAAGGGTACTATCTTCCTTTTTTTTTTAAAAAGGATTGTCGAATCCCATAGAGAAGTACTGGGCTGTATAATTTTTTTCCCCTCCAAATCCTT
This sequence comes from Viscum album, assembly GCA_963277665.1. Classification (NCBI taxonomy): domain Eukaryota; kingdom Viridiplantae; phylum Streptophyta; class Magnoliopsida; order Santalales; family Viscaceae; genus Viscum; species Viscum album. Next base: position 327,150,471 of record OY728132.1, read on the forward strand.
TAACTTCCTCTTGAGCTCCCGCAACTCCGTAGTAGCCATCCTGTAAGGAGGAATGGATACCAGTGTAACTCCTAACACTAACTCTATAGAGAACTCCACCTATCTCTCAGGAGGTAAACCAAAAAAGTTATTTGGGAATAAATCCCTGAAATTATCCACCACTAGAGGGAAATCCATCTGATGTTCTCCTAGATCATCCAGATACAAATTAGAAATCTAGGTTATCATCCCGCCTAGACCACGATGCTTTGGTCTAGATCGACTTGCATGAATGTACCATTCATAACTTTGAATATAAAATCCATCCTTTGGTGATATAAAATCCACCCTTCAGTGATAGAAATCAATATAAGATTGATAATAAAATATCTTGTCCATTCTGCGTATAAAGTCAAACCCAGTCATCTCAATGATAAAAAGATTCCAGATGAAGTGACACTCACCAATATCAAGAGGAAACTCCCTGCATTGATGCAACTCCTCCATTATTATCCCCAATAGAGTTTCTACCATCATAACTTCCTAAAAAAACTGAATCATGAACCCAAGGGTCTCCACAATTGGTACATATATGAAATTATTCAATGAAACTTTGTCAAAAAAGAATAGATATAAGAGTAGAGGCTACTAAGATTCTATCTCTCATCATAGATGGTATGTAACCCTACTTATTGAGGGTTGGATGCATAAAATATATACTATTTGGAGTAGGACCACTCTATTGTCTAGGTAAAACTTGTGTCTGGTTGCATTGACCATGACCACCTCTACCTTGGTCTAAATGACCAATACTACTCCAGATCCCAGCCTGACGTGGAGCTATGAAAACCACTTCCAAACATGGAGTCAGAGATGACTCCTAACACTAACTTATAAAGGGAAGTTCCTACAAAAATGTTGCACATTCCCCAACCTGCTGCAATCACTGCACTTGACTGGGTCATGATCACACTTATTCTTTAAATTTCCCCATCTTCCACACTAATGAAAAAAACTGTACTATAAAAACTGGTTTCCTAGCTGGTACTCATCTCACAAGAATCTTATAAAAATTTCTTCATACCACTGAAAGTTGAAATACTGAGTTGAGAGACTATATTTCTTTTCTTTATGCCCCTAGATTCCCTCAGGTTCCGCTCTATAATTAGCTCATGATTTAAAATCTCAGTATTCATCTTCAACCTGAACAGATTGACCAAATATTGAACATCATGTCGAAGACATTCCTTAAAGAATCTCTCCCTTGATAACTCATTGACAAGGCATGTCGGCAAAAAACACTAAAACTTTGTAAATCATGCCAAATACTCCATAATTATCATAGCACCTTGCTCTAGACACATGAACTCACTGACCTAATCTAATATCAGATTCTTAGAGTAAAATTAATCATATAACATGGTTTAGAAATCATCCCAAACCATATCTCACATCCTATCCTCCTAGTTCAAAACATCCCACTAATGCTTTGCTGCTCCTCAAATCATATAAGTCGCAAACATCAATATCCTCTCAGGAGGTATCTCTAGATGATTGAATATTGATAGAATAGTATAAATCTATATCTCAACAACATATGGACCACTAACCCCTAAAAATGTGGGAGGATACTACTTCTAGAACACACACATAATCTCATCTAGAGACAAGACAAGTTGCGGTGCTCCCTAAAAAGTCCTCAGAATGTTGAAAAATCCCCCATGGAACAGTGCCTCAACAAATATGTCCAGAACAACTACTTGGGCCTCATTTGAAACTATATGAGGATCCACCAATATCACATAGACCACCAAATCTAGAGAATGGTCATCACCACCCTCTCAGAATATGACTGGAGTTCGTCATGGTGGCATGTATCATACCACACAACCTACTACTAAATCTAAGAATGGGTAAAAAGAAAAAGTCATAAACATCACTAGAGACACTACCTAAGCCCGATCAAGATCCAGGTCAATGTCAAGTTCTTTATTTCACAATTTCAAATCCATTTCATTTTCATATTCATTTCACATTTAATTTTAAATGGTTAAATCAAATGGTTCACCACTTCTGATCCATAAGGGCCCATAATCCTCATGAACTAAAATATGGATTCCACCTAACCCACACCATAACCCATTCTAGTCCATATAAATCATGGTCTATGACTCAATGTTCCATAATTGACTACTTTGGGTGCTTGCTATAGCCTAATCAGGAAAACACTACTTAGGTTATGAAAAGAACTCTAAGTACCAACCAAGTTTCTCAATTCCTTTCAATTTACTTATCACAATAGCAGGTATATCTATCATGACACATATCACAACATCATAAAAAAAGAAATGCATCCTAAATGGCGTAATATAATGAATGGCACGTGATTATTGTAAATTACCTAAAGTGATGAATGAGATGACATGCCATCATCTCATCAGGTTGAAAAAATAAAACACCAATTTCATATATGATAACATCACAATTCAATCGCATCAGAAAATGGTGGAATCAAATCAACTGTAATAGTTAGAATCTAGAAAATAGAAATTTCCATTCAGGGCAATTTGTATTTTTCTCATACATGGGTTAGCTATACCTAGGTACAACTCATTACCAAATTCAAATTCTTCATAATACCCTTTCTATTGTCTCAAAATAATAAAGTATAAAAAACCTTTAATACCACTTTGTAACATCCTGAAACCCGATGCCACTAAGAAGTGTGCTGATCCTGGTTGGCCATATGGCATCAAGTGCATCTCCCTAAATGCCAATGGCTGCCGATTATCAGTGAGGGACTAGGGTGTGTCTGTGGGGATACTATTCCCTTATTTAAAAGTTTAACATAGTGTAACGATAATAAAATTCAAATAAATTAAGTATTTTGAAAATGGATAAAAAAAAAATAGACACTATGACCATTAAACCAGTAACCCACTATAATGGAATCACAATAATATCTAAATAGGAATATATATAAACAATTATAGAAGTAATCTCATATAAAATGATGATCATTTCATGTGTCTACAAAGCATCCAAAAAAGGTATACATGCATCAATACAATACATGTATCAAAATACCAAAAAATACCAAAAAGAACTATCTCCAGATAGCATCATGAGCCTCAACTCGGTCCTATGATCCCTTACTCCTAATCATGTCACAAAGTCAAGTATCATAATCTGAGAACTTTCCCCAGTCCCTACCTAAATCTAAATAGTTTATCTGGGTACCCAATGGTGGTCTAAATAGTGTGTGAGATACAACCCTAATAGTTCACCACCCATTGTGTCTATAACAAATCTAGGATGTGCAATACAAGTTAAAGAAGAGTGAATAATATAATAGGTATGGAGAAACTAAATGTAAAGTGAGCAAGGAAAAATTAACCAAACAAGTGATACTGTACTTCCATATAAGGATCCTGAAAAATTAGTGTCAAGATCCTATAACAAGGAAGTAGTAAATAAAAGGATGTAAACACCATGGCCATACTATATACACAATATATCATATCATCCACAACCACATTTTATAACCTGTAATGTCACATTAACCATTTCCATGATGTATAATCAAGAATGTCACATATATCATGGTTGATCTATATAATCAGAAGTGTCAGACCTCATGGGGAAAAATCCAAGGTATAGTGGGCCAAGTCATCCTCGTCGAGTCCAAGGATCATCTCGATGGAAACTTGGTTAGACTTGGTTTGGGGTCCAAGGAGAATGTCAATAGACTATGTCAACTGTGAGCCCAAAAAATATGGATTCAAGGGGTAGGAAGGCCCAAGTCAGCCCACAAAATCAAGACCGAAGGAGCAATCTCATCCAAGTAATACACTACTACTATCAAGATCCACATATTATCATTAAAGGCATCTAATGGAATCATTTACCATTCATTCCATTTATTAATTCACAAGCATTAAATCCCATGAGTTTACCCACTTATATAATAATTTACATCATGTAAAACATGGAAAAGGAGGAAAAAAATCTCCTAAAATCTCAACAATTCAATTCATTTTTAAATTGGATTCTTTTAGCTCGGAAAGAATTCACACACCCCGAGGGTGGTAAATCAAAAGAAAATCTCAAAGTCACAACCCATGGATGGCCTTGGTTGGGGAAAAAACCTCAAAAAAGTATCAAGGAACTAGTGGGAATCCCTAAAAAGTTCCATTACATTTAATTCGATCATTAAATTAATTATAAAGGTGATGATAGAAAGTTCATCATGCCATACTATGAAAACTAGCACTATAAAGAATCAAAACACTTGAGAAAAGTATAAGACACCTACCGTAGGTCCATAGTAGAGTTCTCATCCATAATAAGATTTTGATTTTATCTAGATCAAAATAAAAACAAATAACATGAAAAGAACCTCAAAAATATAGAATATTAACTTTCACTTAAATAGCGTAGTCGATACCAAGTCAAATTAAGAACAAATCAAGAGGATTGTAATAATCACCAGCATGGATCCAACAAGACGAACCACTCTTGATACTGAGGTTTGATGGAATAATGTGATCAAAAGATATGAAATAGCCTCAAAGGAGATATCCCATTCCTAAGTTACTATCCACAGGATAAAATATAAATAGGTTTTATGTTTGAATATATTTTAAGGTAAATTTGGTAATTTTACAGCAAAAATTTAGGTCCCATGTTTTGGCTGCATGGTTGGACAAACCATGCACCCCTCACTTATTTTAGGGGAACCTTGCATGGTTAGTGTGCATGGTTTTCAAAACCACGCACGAACTATGTCTCATCCACTATCAAAAACTATAGAGGCCCTTGCATGGGTGTGAACCTCCATCCACACGATTTCCTCAAACTATGTGGGCTCCTAAATACCACTATCCATGCCTCGCATGGTTAGACTAACCATGAATACTACCCCATAAAGTTTCTACTAATCATGTGTCCAACCTATTTTTTCAAAATAGTTTGGTTCTAGGATTTAAATAAGCCTTAGACACCCCCGAATCACCCCTGATCACATTGGGTACTCACATTAGGCCATAAAAATCATTTAAATTGAAAAACAAATGATATGTACCTCATAATAAATCCATTGATCTTACATAATTCTTGATATGGAAGAAAGAAATAATCATATAAAAGAAAATATGGAATTGAAATTAATAGTGTATCTATTATGGGTGATCTACATGATCATTTTAAGAGGTGAATGTTTTTAAGGCCTAATACAAGCATTGATAGTGAATAAGCATCAAGAAAATAGTAGCATAAATATTGTAGCGGTAGTAATGAAACATTTAAAAGTGATACTAAATGATTATGTCCACATAAAATTAATTTGTTATTTTTTTAATTTATTTAACTGTTATGCATACTATAATTGCAATAATTTATACTATATTCATACTGTATCCATACTATTAGAGGTATATAGTATAATATGCATCAATAATTTATTTTCATATAGTTCAAACATTGAATAGGTATCATATGTATGTATTCAAGTCCATACTTGAATCTAAATATTGAATATGTATAATTATATTTAATTTGAATCAATATATTCATACTATATGAATAAAGGTTTAATGTAAATATTTTACACTGAAAATGAATACATATTACTATGATGTAATCACAATTAAAGGATGTTAAAAGTAAAAAAAAATTTATTAATGTTTTTATTTATTTTTAGAAATATTATAAATGTGAATATAACATGATAAAACTGAATATAGAATGCTAACAATGAATGATAACTCATATAAACAAATAATAATATAGTGAAAATTAGAAAAAATATATAAATTTAACTAACTCTAAGAGTGGGTGATAAATAAAATTAGAATCAAAGCACGATGTATTTTTTTGTCTAATAAAAAAATTATGGGAAACAATCCAACCACATAAAATTTGGTAACATACAAACTCTCATGAATCTATATGAACCCAAAAAATAAAGACCAAACATGGAGTCCTATATAGATACCTACTAAGATTTATCCAACAATCACCTTGAAAAATAATGCTTTAATATTGCATTTGTATCAACAAAAAATCCATCCATTTGGCCAAACCACATACAAGTATAAAATACTGTAATTGTAAAATGGAAATTTCCCACATGATAAAAGTCATGAAGCTAGAAAGGTACTTGGAATGGTATTTTTAATTGAAATTAATACATTGTTTGGATTATTCATCCCTCCAAACACCATGTAATAGGCACATGAATACTGATCTAGGTAAAATAACAAAGGATACAAAAAATATGGAGAAATGAAATCATAAGAAATCTATGCATGAAAAATTAATTGAGGGATATATATAAATATGATAATTGAAATCACTATAATTTGAGCATGTAAAAGTTTTAATATAAAAAACAAATTTATAAATAAAAATAAATAAATTAAAACAATAAATGAGAAAATAATACTCACCTTATTGTAAATAAATATAAAAAATGCATAAATGGAAAACCTCATCCCATGAAATTTATAGAATTCATGAAGAAATACTCCATAATACACTAATAGTTCAGTTATAGTGACAATACTTGTTATCAGATACATAAAAAATAAAATATTAATTTGAATAGAAATTAAAACAAATAAAAGATTAATTTGAAATAAAATTTATGTAGCCATGTAAAGATTAATTCAACCATAAAGATTACTAAAATGATTCAGAAGATAAACACGATAGTGATAAATAATTTCATGTAAAATATTAGAATAAAAAAAAATATGAATAATAAATTCAAATCAAGTTTTATAAAGACTTAATTATGTTTGATTATGCCTCATGGACACGAGTTTATGAAAAATTTATGTTCATCAATGAAATACAATTTAAGTTAAACAATACAATATAATTTGGGCATTTCCAAATAAGTTATCATCACATATGGTCTCCAGAAAAAATTAACAAACCTATATAAAATATAAAAGGAATTATAAATAAAAAATCAAGGATAATTAGTGATTGTAGAGTAAAGGAGAAAAACCCATGCTCAATTGAGAACCTTAAGTCAATGATAGTCTAATATGTTTGTAGTTCCACCCTTTTTTATGTATAGTTTGAGGATTCATGGTGGTTTAATCAAATCACAACATAATTTCAGGGAAAAATAAATACACATTTTATAACCCACCACAAATATATATTTGTAACAACTTAAATTGTCATGATCCATCCCCCTGGGGCCCGTTCCATGACTACCCCAATCCCGCCTTTCATAGGCCAGGGGATGGCGACTAGCACCGAAGGCGTATTCCCTATAACTGGGAAGGAATTGACTTTATAACTTGTAAGAACATGCAACCAAGCACAAAACAAGATACGAAATCAAGTAAACTGAATAGTTATCAGAGTAAGTGCAGTAAGTAAAATGTGCCATAATACAAGCCCAGCTGGAAAGTACAAGGAAAAATGGAAAGTACAAGAAAACTGATAGGTGAAAACTAGCTCTTGGATCATCCACCACGGATCCTACCTGAAGGGTAGGTACCGCTCACGAACAGACGTCTTTGCGGTTCACCTCATCTAACGTCCACCTATGAGATACCTCCAATCCTGGTACCCTCATCCTCGGTCGGCGGTCTCCATCGTCTACACCAAACACAATGAAGTGCGGGCATAGCCTGTACAGGGGTGAGTATAATGATACTCAGCAGGGACCCTAAGACCCTAATGGTATCTTAAAATCTACAAAGTATAAACCACAAAGGAAGGAAACAACTGATAACCCTACTTAGGTATATGCCCATACATATACCTAAGTTATCAAGTAAACCCATCTCAATCATGAGGAAAACACAGAGTCCAACTCCAAATCCCCAAGATAAACTATTACATAAAGGAAGAAATACCACAAAGGAAATTACCACACATGTAAGCCATATAGAAGAATAACACCAAGGTATTACCACGAAGGAAGGTACCACACAAGTACAGACTCAGCTCACACCAGGTATAACTTAAGTACAATAGTAGAGATGATTAGATGTAACTACTAATTCATCTTACTCGGTTAAGAAGTAGAACCACTAAGGATCTCTAATCATCATCATACCCACATAGGATCTCTAGGTGCTAACCTACACATGATCGCTCGGTGCAGACCCACACAGGATCGTTCGGTGTTGACCCATACAGGGCCGCTCAGTGCTGACCCACACATGATCACTCAGTGCTGACCCACACTGTAACAGCCCAAGATTTTATAAAAAAATATTCTTTTTAATTTTATTAAAGTCTTGTGTTGTACGCTACACCAAAAGGAGCTTGCACAACACGCATCCTTGACTTGCCTTGCATTACACGCAATCACGACCTTCCTCGATAGCGTGTGTAATACGCAATACCGAGTTTCACTAAACAATGATATGCTATTAAAACTAGCCGTTATGAATAGTAATAATCAAATTTTGAAATTTTATAAATTTTATTTTTCAAAATGGACTTCATTTTTGGACTCAGAATATCGAAATTAGCCTAGGGTGAAATTTTGGTATTTTTCTGAAAACTTTCAATTTTTGATGAATAGTGAAACCACTAAGTGGTAGGTTAAAAACTGAATTTTGCATAAAACTTAATTTTACCGCTTCTGTGAATGGAATTTCGAAAATCCGAGAGACACGGTTAATATCAAGGACTAAAATGTGGTTCAATGAGATGAAAATAATTTTTTGGTGAATAGTAACTTTTTAGCTTTTTTTACCGCGGTTAATACTAAATAGGGTAACTAAGGGTAAATATGATATTAATATTACCCTAACACATGTCCTAATTCTATTGGACAAGTGTAATTCGACCAAAAACAAACTTAGGAATAAAATATGACCATTTAGGCCCACTTGGATTAGATTAGGACATTTATTATTAATTTATTTAAAGAAGGGTTAAAATAGTTAAAATCAAAGTTTAATAAGTAAATCATTTTTAATATGGGGTTATACATAAGATAAATTCGACTATAAATATTCATTAGAAAGCTAAAAAGATTTCCTACATGATGGTATTTTATTTGTAATTTTTAGACATCAAATAATATAATTTATTTATGACACAAAAATGATGCAGTAATTATCTTATTAATGAAATATTGACATAATTGATAATATAAATACCAAAATAAATGTAATTTAAGACTTTTTATGAATTCCACTAATTTTCTAGGTTACTATGATATATTAATGTTGATTTAATCAACTTGGTTCGAACATTTAATTCTGTTATGACTTTCACAAAAATCATATATCAAATAGTGTCAAAATTGACACAAAATAGTTTTTAAATCAAATATTATATTATTAATTGTTATTTTATTCCTAAAAATCTAAGGTTCGGCCAAATGACTTAGATAAGGATATATATATTAATAATAAACAATTTGGGGTTCGTTTGGCATGTTATAGTAAGTGTATTAACCATATAGTGAAAGAAAACAAAAAGACACGGTAAAAGTTAAATTATTTAACTTAGAGTTAAATCTAATTGATAAGGTTTAAAATAAGATCCAAACATGTCAAAATTCTGATTGGTTGATGAGATTACAACCCTATCTCATCTAAGCTTCGAATATGAGTCATTTTTGGAGGTTTTTAAGTGGGGTTAGATTTATTATAAATTAATATTTTTAAGAATTCCTAAGGTGCCCCTCTCCTCCCTTATAAAAGGACACCTCCTCCCCCTCCTCCTCACACCAATTTGAGCACTCAAGCTCGGCCAACCCCTGCCAAAATCTCTTCTCCACTTCCTTAGCAACATCCTAGAGGTTCTGGTCATACTCAAAGACCAATTTTAGTTCCCTAAGAGGAGGTCTCCAAAAGGCGCTTCAAAGAAGAGGAGGTTCGGACACATACGAAGCAAATTGGACCTAAGGTAAGGGAAATATCACAATCTCATTTTTTTTCGAGATTGTTTATTCGTAAGTAATTACTGGGGTGTATTTTATCATCCACATCCATGTTTCCTCAATATGTAATATTTATATCCACCTACAATTGTTTAAATCCATTTTTACCCTTCGGTGAGTTTTTAGTAATATGTATGAAAGGAATCTTTTGTCGTTTTTTCGTACGAGGTACTTTTTGACTTTTCCGACAAAAGTACGAATAATGTTTTTTTGACTTAAACGGAACAAACGGATTTTTACGGTTTTATAAAGCCTTATTTTCATGAAGCTTCCTCCAAAAGATTTCATGACTATTTTTAATAAAATCTCTTTGTTTTAAAATTGCATGATGTTTTGTGAAAAGAAATTGATTTTGAAGAAGAAATGATATTTTCCTCAAGAATTCATTTCAAGTGTTTTATCAAAATTATTTTCCATCTAAGATAATAAAGGGTTCTGTTTCTATCTATATTTTTACATTGATTTTACTATGTTGTGATGGAATTATGTTTATGAATTCATTTATCTTATATGAATGGTTTTATGATGTCATGTTGTTTAAGAATCCCATTTTTATTACATGGGTTATGAAATGATGTATGATTTATGATTTTGTGGCACACATAAGAATGGTATCATTATGAGATGGGTGGGACCTATATCTCCCTCCAATGCATTGGGTAAAGATTTTATATCTCATGAGATAGACATGGCTGAAATGGTAGGTTATACCGGTTCAGTGAAACAGGACTGAAACGAGGGTTACTCGATTCAGAAAGGGACTTTGTCCACTAAGATAGTCTTGGCATTGAGTCTTGACTAACAAGAAATGATTCTCTATGATTATGTGTGTATGCCACAAAGTTTCATGTTTTAAGTTATGATTATTGGGATTACATTTCACTTCTATGATTTATCCCATGTTATGATATTATGAGCTTTTTTTTGCAGGTTAAGATTTCCAAAAGCTATGTTCTTATATATATGATGTGATTGATATTTCTTTTGTTTACCCTTACTGAGCATTTGAGCTCACCCTTTTATGTTTTCTTTTCCCCAGGATATAAAGAAAGGTTTTAGGTAAAAAAAGGGGATGACCTTTATGGGAGATATTGAAGAACTTTCACCACGATTAGAATATTACGTTCCGAGTTTCCAAAGACACTAAACTATTACGATCCTTTAGTGTGTGTTTTTGTTATGTACTAAGTATTCCGCAAATGTAATGTAATGTCCATGTACGTCAAGGCTTCGGGTCTCTACAGTTGGTATCAGAGGAAAGGTTTAGTCAACCTTTGGAAACTAGGATGTGAGAACTTTAGTGAGATCCCTAGAGATATTTCTAAGGTATGTCTAGAGATGTCTCTAAGGTTAAGTATGCGTATAGGTTATAGTACTAGAATTACGCTAACGATCATAGACTTAAACCTAAGATGTTAGATATTGAAGTTACTCCCCCTTTATTATGATTTTTGCCTCTCACACTATTCTTTTGGGTTTTAGAAAATGGCTGGAAACAAGATGATTCATGATAATGGAGGATATGATGGACAATGGAATGATATTCTTCATAATGAAATGGGATTTGGAAGTCCAAACATCATTATTATGCCGAATCAGCAATCTCATAATATGATCAATAAAGTAAAATTTGGTAAGTTTCCTGACTCGGCTAATAAGAGAAAGATGGAGTTTCATGATGATCATAGAGGAAAGAAAGTTCAATTTCCCCTATGTAAATCATGTGGGAAGAGGCATCAAGGAGAATGTTTCAAAGGAACTGGAAGATTCTTTGGGTGTGGAAAAGAAGGACACAAAGCAAGTAAATGCAAAGGAAAAGGTTCAGTTAACAACATGGATGAGGATAATGGTATTGCTACGACATCAACAATGGTTAAATGTTTTAAATGTGGAATGTACGGGCATTATGAAAACCAATGCCCTAAGGGAAAGTCTCATGAAGATAATCAGTATGGTCGTATGGGAAGTATTTATGTGGATGATGATGAAGAGACTACAAATGATATGTGAGATGAAAGAATTGTTGAAGCTCGGTCAATGGTTTAAGAATGCAGTGGAATGATTACATGTTTATCATGTGTAATGTTGTATAAGTAATCTCATGGCACTATGGAATAAAGAGACATGTAAGGATTGTTACATTGTTGTCTGATTAATGTTACCAGTATCCATGAAAGGTTATTCAGATATTTTTGGAATGTAGATGATATGTGCATAATGAAGGGATAAGGAGAAAATAAAATGTTTGATAGTATTCATGAGCTCATGACTGATATAAGGAGAAGGTTATATCATGGTTTGAGTATATAGAATTTTTGGATTTTGGTATGTGGAAAGAGTTAACTTTTGACAGCATTCATGTTTTCACTAAGGTTTAATGGGTATTCATATTTTTCAAGAGAATACATCATTAAAGTATTCACATGATTGGAATGTGACCAACAAGATATATGGGGGATAAATGATGGTATTCACATGCTTGGTTGGCGACATTTCAAGTAATCATTTTCTTTATACTATGAGCTTGGACCGAAGTATTTTAGATAAGCCTAAAGATTGTAATGGATTATGTTAACCATAAGTTAGTATTGTTTATGTATAGAACTTTTTTTGATATTATTTATGTGATGTTATAGTAATGTAGTTTTAGAAAAAGGACAACCTGCAGGACGGGCGACAGCCCATCGCTTCGGACAAGGCTGTGGGAATCGAACCCACAACCGAAGTGCGACTGGCCTTTATCGCCTACCACTAGCCTACAGGAAGTCCATGTTTAGTAGAAACTAGTTTTATTATATTAAGAAGTATTATATATGAAGTATAAGTCCATTTTAGGAACCATATGTGATTAATCTCACTATAGATCGACTTATGTATATAATTTTTGCTAACCTTTTGTTTGAGACAGATGGAATGACCCGTCATTCTATCACATGATCTGCTAACACTTCACGAATAACAAATTCAACTTCATTTATTTAAGAGATGAAGTGGAAATTGTTCTAGGCACGAACAATAGTGAGATTGTACCAAAATAAAGAAAGTATTTATTCCAATTCAAATTTTCAACTTTAGGGAAATGATCTTGAAAACCAAAAATGTTGTCCTAGTGATCTTATACCTGATGAATCAGATGGTACATTATATCATCACAAATCTATGGATTTGTGATTACTGGCTTTTCCATAGCCATGTTCTCTACCACTCTCCATCAGAACATGATTGTTAGATTTCTCTTCCATATCCATATTCTCACCTATGTGGAAACCCAATGATTAGTTTATTTGGGTAACCGTTACGTTTCATACTTTTGTTTTTAAAGATTGGTTTTGATATTCCTTTTTACGATGTGGGTTTCTATTAAAGAAACTTTCGAATAGTAAACCATTTATAACCCCGACGAATTTCGAGGGCGAAATTCATTTTAAGGGGGGTAGAATGTAACAGCCCAAGATTTTATAAAAAAATATTCTTTTTAATTTTATTAAAGTCTTGTGTTGTACGCTACACCAAAAGGAGCTTGCACAACACGCATCCTTGACTTGCCTTGCATTACACGCAATCACGACCTTCCTCGATAGCGTGTGTAATACGCAATACCGAGTTTCACTAAACAATGATATGCTATTAAAACTAGCCGTTATGAATAGTAATAATCACTTTTTGAAATTTTATAAATTTTATTTTTCAAAATGGACTTCATTTTTGGACTCAGAATATCGAAATTAGCCTAGGGTGAAATTTTGGTATTTTTCTGAAAACTTTCAATTTTTGATGAATAGTGAAACCACTAAGTGGTAGGTTAAAAACTGAATTTTGCATAAAACTTAATTTTACCGCTTCTGTGAATGGAATTTCGAAAATCCGAGAGACACGGTTAATATCAAGGACTAAAATGTGGTTCAATGAGATGAAAATAATTTTTTGGTGAATAGTAACTTTTTAGCTTTTTTTACCGCGATTAATACTAAATAGGGTAACTAAGGGTAAATATGATATTAATATTACCCTAACACATGTCCTAATTCTATTGGACAAGTGTAATTCGACCAAAAACAAACTTAGGAATAAAATATGACCATTTAGGCCCACTTGGATTAGATTAGGACATTTATTATTAATTTATTTAAAGAAGGGTTAAAATAGTTAAAATCAAAGTTTAATAAGTAAATCATTTTTAATATGGGGTTATACATAAGATAAATTCGACTATAAATATTCATTAGAAAGCTAAAAAGATTTCCTACATGATGGTATTTTATTTGTAATTTTTAGACATCAAATAATATAATTTATTTATGACACAAAAATGATGCAGTAATTATCTTATTAATGAAATATTGACATAATTGATAATATAAATACCAAAATAAATGTAATTTAAGACTTTTTATGAATTCCACTAATTTTCTAGGTTACTATGATATATTAATGTTGATTTAATCAACTTGGTTTGATCATTTAATTCTGTTATGACTTTCACAAAAATCATATATCAAATAGTGTCAAAATTGACACAAAATAGTTTTTAAATCAAATATTATATTATTAATTGTTATTTTATTCCTAAAAATCTAAGGTTCGGCCAAATGACTTAGATAAGGATATATATATTAATAATAAACAATTTGGGGTTCGTTTGGCATGTTATAGTAAGTTTATTAACCATATAGTGAAAGAAAACAAAAAGACACGGTAAAAGTTAAATTATTTAACTTAGAGTTAAATCTAATTGATAAGGTTTAAAATAAGATCCAAACATGTCAAAATTCTGATTGGTTGATGAGATTACAACCCTATCTCATCTAAGCTTCGAATATGAGTCATTTTTGGAGGTTTTTAAGTGGGGTTAGATTTATTATAAATTAATATTTTTAAGAATTCCTAAGGTGCCCCTCTCCTCCCTTATAAAAGGACACCTCCTCCCCCTCCTCCTCACACCAATTTGAGCACTCAAGCTCGGCCAACCCCTGCCAAAATCTCTTCTCCACTTCCTTAGCAACATCCTAGAGGTTCTGGTCATACTCAAAGACCAATTTTAGTTCCCTAAGAGGAGGTCTCCAAAAGGCGCTTCAAAGAAGAGGAGGTTCGGACACATACGAAGCAAATTGGACCTAAGGTAAGGGAAATATCACAATCTCATTTTTTTTCGAGATTGTTTATTCGTAAGTAATTACTGGGGTGTATTTTATCATCCACATCCATGTTTCCTCAATATGTAATATTTATATCCACCTACAATTGTTTAAATCCATTTTTACCCTTCGGTGAGTTTTTAGTAATATGTATGAAAGGAATCTTTTGTCGTTTTTTCGTACGAGGTACTTTTTGACTTTTCCGACAAAAGTACGAATAATGTTTTTTTGACTTAAACGGAACAAACGGATTTTTACGGTTTTATAAAGCCTTATTTTCATGAAGCTTCCTCCAAAAGATTTCATGACTATTTTTAATAAAATCTCTTTGTTTTAAAATTGCATGATGTTTTGTGAAAAGAAATTGATTTTGAAGAAGAAATGATATTTTCCTCAAGAATTCATTTCAAGTGTTTTATCAAAATTATTTTCCATCTAAGATAATAAAGGGTTCTGTTTCTATCTATATTTTTACATTGATTTTACTATGTTGTGATGGAATTATGTTTATGAATTCATTTATCTTATATGAATGGTTTTATGATGTCATGTTGTTTAAGAATCCCATTTTTATTACATGGGTTATGAAATGATGTATGATTTATGATTTTGTGGCACACATAAGAATGGTATCATTATGAGATGGGTGGGACCTATATCTCCCTCCAATGCATTGGGTAAAGATTTTATATCTCATGAGATAGACATGGCTGAAATGGTAGGTTATACCGGTTCAGTGAAACAGGACTGAAACGAGGGTTACTCGATTCAGAAAGGGACTTTGTCCACTAAGATAGTCTTGGCATTGAGTCTTGACTAACAAGAAATGATTCTCTATGATTATGTGTGTATGCCACAAAGTTTCATGTTTTAAGTTATGATTATTGGGATTACATTTCACTTCTATGATTTATCCCATGTTATGATATTATGAGCTTTTTTTTGCAGGTTAAGATTTCCAAAAGCTATGTTCTTATATATATGATGTGATTGATATTTCTTTTGTTTACCCTTACTGAGCATTTGAGCTCACCCTTTTATGTTTTCTTTTCCCCAGGATATAAAGAAAGGTTTTAGGTAAAAAAAGGGGATGACCTTTATGGGAGATATTGAAGAACTTTCACCACGATTAGAATATTACGTTCCGAGTTTCCAAAGACACTAAACTATTACGATCCTTTAGTGTGTGTTTTTGTTATGTACTAAGTATTCCGCAAATGTAATGTAATGTCCATGTACGTCAAGGCTTCGGGTCTCTACAGTTGGTATCAGAGGAAAGGTTTAGTCAACCTTTGGAAACTAGGATGTGAGAACTTTAGTGAGATCCCTAGAGATATTTCTAAGGTATGTCTAGAGATGTCTCTAAGGTTAAGTATGCGTATAGGTTATAGTACTAGAATTACGCTAACGATCATAGACTTAAACCTAAGATGTTAGATATTGAAGTTACTCCCCCTTTATTATGATTTTTGCCTCTCACACTATTCTTTTGGGTTTTAGAAAATGGCTGGAAACAAGATGATTCATGATAATGGAGGATATGATGGACAATGGAATGATATTCTTCATAATGAAATGGGATTTGGAAGTCCAAACATCATTATTATGCCGAATCAGCAATCTCATAATATGATCAATAAAGTAAAATTTGGTAAGTTTCCTGACTCGGCTAATAAGAGAAAGATGGAGTTTCATGATGATCATAGAGGAAAGAAAGTTCAATTTCCCCTATGTAAATCATGTGGGAAGAGGCATCAAGGAGAATGTTTCAAAGGAACTGGAAGATGCTTTGGGTGTGGAAAAGAAGGACACAAAGCAAGTAAATGCAAAGGAAAAGGTTCAGTTAACAACATGGATGAGGATAATGGTATTGCTACGACATCAACAATGGTTAAATGTTTTAAATGTGGAATGTACGGGCATTATGAAAACCAATGCCCTAAGGGAAAGTCTCATGAAGATAATCAGTATGGTCGTATGGGAAGTATTTATGTGGATGATGATGAAGAGACTACAAATGATATGTGAGATGAAAGAATTGTTGAAGCTCGGTCAATGGTTTAAGAATGCAGTGGAATGATTACATGTTTATCATGTGTAATGTTGTATAAGTAATCTCATGGCACTATGGAATAAAGAGACATGTAAGGATTGTTACATTGTTGTCTGATTAATGTTACCAGTATCCATGAAAGGTTATTCAGATATTTTTGGAATGTAGATGATATGTGCATAATGAAGGGATAAGGAGAAAATAAAATGTTTGATAGTATTCATGAGCTCATGACTGATATAAGGAGAAGGTTATATCATGGTTTGAGTATATAGAATTTTTGGATTTTGGTATGTGGAAAGAGTTAACTTTTGACAGCATTCATGTTTTCACTAAGGTTTAATGGGTATTCATATTTTTCAAGAGAATACATCATTAAAGTATTCACATGATTGGAATGTGACCAACAAGATATATGGGGGATAAATGATGGTATTCACATGCTTGGTTGGCGACATTTCAAGTAATCATTTTCTTTATACTATGAGCTTGGACCGAAGTATTTTAGATAAGCCTAAAGATTGTAATGGATTATGTTAACCATAAGTTAGTATTGTTTATGTATAGAACTTTTTTTGATATTATTTATGTGATGTTATAGTAATGTAGTTTTAGAAAAAGGACAACCTGCAGGACGGGCGACAGCCCATCGCTTCGGACAAGGCTGTGGGAATCGAACCCACAACCGAAGTGCGACTGGCCTTTATCGCCTACCACTAGCCTACAGGAAGTCCATGTTTAGTAGAAACTAGTTTTATTATATTAATAAGTATTATATATGAAGTATAAGTCCATTTTAGGAACCATATGTGATTAATCTCACTATAGATCGACTTATGTATATAATTTTTGCTAACCTTTTGTTTGAGACAGATGGAATGACCCGTCATTCTATCACATGATCTGCTAACACTTCACGAATAACAAATTCAACTTCATTTATTTAAGAGATGAAGTGGAAATTGTTCTAGGCACGAACAATAGTGAGATTGTACCAAAATAAAGAAAGTATTTATTCCAATTCAAATTTTCAACTTTAGGGAAATGATCTTGAAAACCAAAAATGTTGTCCTAGTGATCTTATACCTGATGAATCAGATGGTACATTATATCATCACAAATCTATGGATTTGTGATTACTGGCTTTTCCATAGCCATGTTCTCTACCACTCTCCATCAGAACATGATTGTTAGATTTCTC
Source organism: Viscum album (assembly GCA_963277665.1). Taxonomy (NCBI): domain Eukaryota; kingdom Viridiplantae; phylum Streptophyta; class Magnoliopsida; order Santalales; family Viscaceae; genus Viscum; species Viscum album. The sequence continues at coordinate 327,168,767 of OY728132.1, forward strand.
TTCCATATCCATATTCTCACCTATGTGGAAACCCAATGATTAGTTTATTTGGGTAACCGTTACGTTTCATACTTTTGTTTTTAAAGATTGGTTTTGATATTCCTTTTTACGATGTGGGTTTCTATTAAAGAAACTTTCGAATAGTAAACCATTTATAACCCCGACGAATTTCGAGGGCGAAATTCATTTTAAGGGGGGTAGAATGTAACAGCCCAAGATTTTATAAAAAAATATTCTTTTTAATTTTATTAAAGTCTTGTGTTGTACGCTACACCAAAAGGAGCTTGCACAACACGCATCCTTGACTTGCCTTGCATTACACGCAATCACGACCTTCCTCGATAGCGTGTGTAATACGCAATACCGAGTTTCACTAAACAATGATATGCTATTAAAACTAGCCGTTATGAATAGTAATAATCACTTTTTGAAATTTTATAAATTTTATTTTTCAAAATGGACTTCATTTTTGGACTCAGAATATCGAAATTAGCCTAGGGTGAAATTTTGGTATTTTTCTGAAAACTTTCAATTTTTGATGAATAGTGAAACCACTAAGTGGTAGGTTAAAAACTGAATTTTGCATAAAACTTAATTTTACCGCTTCTGTGAATGGAATTTAGAAAATCCGAGAGACACGGTTAATATCAAGGACTAAAATGTGGTTCAATGAGATGAAAATAATTTTTTGGTGAATAGTAACTTTTTAGCTTTTTTTACCGCGGTTAATACTAAATAGGGTAACTAAGGGTAAATATGATATTAATATTACCCTAACACATGTCCTAATTCTATTGGACAAGTGTAATTCGACCAAAAACAAACTTAGGAATAAAATATGACCATTTAGGCCCACTTGGATTAGATTAGGACATTTATTATTAATTTATTTAAAGAAGGGTTAAAATAGTTAAAATCAAAGTTTAATAAGTAAATAATTTTTAATATGGGGTTATACATAAGATAAATTCGACTATAAATATTCATTAGAAAGCTAAAAAGATTTCCTACATGATGGTATTTTATTTGTAATTTTTAGACATCAAATAATATAATTTATTTATGACACAAAAATGATGCAGTAATTATCTTATTAATGAAATATTGACATAATTGATAATATAAATACCAAAATAAATGTAATTTAAGACTTTTTATGAATTCCACTAATTTTCTAGGTTACTATGATATATTAATGTTGATTTAATCAACTTGGTTTGAACATTTAATTCTTTTATGACTTTCACAAAAATCATATATCAAATAGTGTCAAAATTGACACAAAATAGTTTTTAAATCAAATATTATATTATTAATTGTTATTTTATTCCTAAAAATCTAAGGTTCGGCCAAATGACTTAGATAAAGATATATATATTAATAATAAACAATTTGGGGTTCGTTTGGCATGTTATAGTAAGTGTATTAACCATATAGTGAAAGAAAACAAAAAGACACGGTAAAAGTTAAATTATTTAACTTAGAGTTAAATCTAATTGATAAGGTTTAAAATAAGATCCAAACATGTCAAAATTCTGATTGGTTGATGAGATTACAACCCTATCTCATCTAAGCTTCGAATATGAGTCATTTTTGGAGGTTTTTAAGTGGGGTTAGATTTATTATAAATTAATATTTTTAAGAATTCCTAAGGTGCCCCTCTCCTCCCTTATAAAAGGACACCTCCTCCCCCTCCTCCTCACACCAATTTGAGCACTCAAGCTCGGCCAACCCCTGCCAAAATCTCTTCTCCACTTCCTTAGCAACATCCTAGAGGTTCTGGTCATACTCAAAGACCAATTTTAGTTCCCTAAGAGGAGGTCTCCAAAAGGCGCTTCAAAGAAGAGGAGGTTCGGACACATACGAAGCAAATTGGACCTAAGGTAAGGGAAATATCACAATCTCATTTTTTTTCGAGATTGTTTATTCGTAAGTAATTACTGGGGTGTATTTTATCATCCACATCCATGTTTCCTCAATATGTAATATTTATATCCACCTACAATTGTTTAAATCCATTTTTACCCTTCGGTGAGTTTTTAGTAATATGTATGAAAGGAATCTTTTGTCGTTTTTTCGTACGAGGTACTTTTTGACTTTTCCGACAAAAGTACGAATAATGTTTTTTTGACTTAAACGGAACAAACGGATTTTTACGATTTTATAAAGCCTTATTTTCATGAAGCTTCCTCCAAAAGATTTCATGACTATTTTTAATAAAATCTCTTTGTTTTAAAATTGCATGATGTTTTGTGAAAAGAAATTGATTTTGAAGAAGAAATGATATTTTCCTCAAGAATTCATTTCAAGTGTTTTATCAAAATTATTTTCCATCTAAGATAATAAAGGGTTCTGTTTCTATCTATATTTTTACATTGATTTTACTATGTTGTGATGGAATTATGTTTATGAATTCATTTATCTTATATGAATGGTTTTATGATGTCATGTTGTTTAAGAATCCCATTTTTATTACATGGGTTATGAAATGATGTATGATTTATGATTTTGTGGCACACATAAGAATGGTATCATTATGAGATGGGTGGGACCTATATCTCCCTCCAATGCATTGGGTAAAGATTTTATATCTCATGAGATAGACATGGCTGAAATGGTAGGTTATACCGGTTCAGTGAAACAGGACTGAAACGAGGGTTACTCGATTCAGAAAGGGACTTTGTCCACTAAGATAGTCTTGGCATTGAGTCTTGACTAACAAGAAATGATTCTCTATGATTATGTGTGTATGCCACAAAGTTTCATGTTTTAAGTTATGATTATTGGGATTACATTTCACTTCTATGATTTATCCCATGTTATGATATTATGAGCTTTTTTTTGCAGGTTAAGATTTCCAAAAGCTATGTTCTTATATATATGATGTGATTGATATTTCTTTTGTTTACCCTTACTGAGCATTTGAGCTCACCCTTTTATGTTTTCTTTTCCCCAGGATATAAAGAAAGGTTTTAGGTAAAAAAAGGGGATGACCTTTATGGGAGATATTGAAGAACTTTCACCACGATTAGAATATTACGTTCCGAGTTTCCAAAGACACTAAACTATTACGATCCTTTAGTGTGTGTTTTTGTTATGTACTAAGTATTCCGCAAATGTAATGTAATGTCCATGTACGTCAAGGCTTCGGGTCTCTACACACACATGATCGCTAGGTGATGACCCACACAGGATCACTCAGGTAGTCCCGCATGGAATCCTAGAGCGGTTCCATATGGGACCCTCAATCACATACCCACAAAGGATCTCTTCCTCAAGTCACAGCCAGCTACTGGGTTCCCGTGCTAAGCTTGCTCATCTCTGGGAGGGTCTGCTTCTCAAGACACTAGTCGATAGTACAACTTCCACAAAGTCCCACGAAGAAGTATCCTAAAGGACCACCATGCCATAGGGGTCTCAACGTAATACACGGTGCGTCAATCGAATTCCTGGTCTGTGAGTTATTAGCCTTTTAGTCCTAAGGGCCCAGTTGGATTCGTGCTCGATCCAACCCGAACATTCCCCAACTTTATACATATCTCTAGTGGGGTATACCAAAGGGACCATCTCACTCCAGGGTTTCTAACACCACTAACAGTTCATCAAATGGACATCTCATTCCAAAGTTATGGACAAGATAGCGTAAATGGGTCGTAGTGGGTCCGGGTCTGGTCCGACCCGGTTTGGGTCGACCTGGCCCGACCCGCTAGGTTCGGCATAGACCGTGTTGTAGCCCGGCTCGCTGGGCGGTCTGGACCGGTAGCACGGAGGTCGCAGGGCCAAGAGGGTGGTGAATCCACGGGGTGGCGCGGCGTGGCCATGGACGGAGGAGCCGCGGGGTGGCGCGGCGGGGCCGCGGGTGGTGAGGCCACAGGGTGGTGCGAGGTGCCGCGGATGGCGGAGCCGTGAGGCGGCATAGCCGTGGGGAAGCGTGGTGGGGCTGCGGGTGGAAAGGCCATGGGGCGGTGCGGGGTGCCGTGGATGGATGTGCCATGGGGCGGCGAAGCCGTGGGGTGGCGTGGTGGGGCCCCGGGTGGCGAGGTCACGAGGCGGCACGGTAGGGCCGCGTGTGGCGAGGCCAGGGGCGGTGAGGCCGTGTGGCGGCGCGGGCCGCGGATGGCGGATGTCACGGTCGGCGGTGGCCGCGGGCGATGCGGTAACCGCGAGCGACACGGTGGCCACGAGGCGGTGCTATTGTCTTCATTGCAACCAGCGGTGGTGTCGGCCACTATTATCATGTTCCACCCGTGCCAAACATCGGCACTGGTCGCCGTCACCATTGTGAAGAACACACAAAAGAAGAACGATAGAGGGTTCAGACCATGTTTTTTTGGCCCACACCCTCTGCGTTAGAGCAGTTTCAAGTGGTTCACAAATTTGAATCAAGAAAATGTATGGAATATTTTTAAAAACATCGATCCCCACAACCTTCCTCAATCACTATTCCCAATCCCACAAAAGAAAACATATGCGGATCAACTATGTTATGAGTGTTGATCCTAATTCTTAGTTTAGAAGGGAAGAACATGGGAAGTGATAATCACTCATAAATAAACCCCTACCTTGAAGGTTTTTTGAAGGAGGCCGCAAGGAAGGAGATGATTTCTTTGGGGATAGACGGACGTCGGTGATGTCGATGTTTCCTCGATCGTCGGTTCGTTCATCAGTGGAGATGTTCCTTGTTGGTGTTCTTCTTTAGAGAGCTTTCTCCCAATAGTTCTTCTCTCCCCAATTCCACCAAAATGAAAGGTAGCCCACATAATGGAACAAGTTATCTATTATGTTTGTTGGAATAATTTTAAAATAACTTAATGAATTAATTGATGGGTTGGATTAATTAATTAAAGGGGAGAGTTAGCATAATTAAGTGGGGGAGATCAAGAGGTTTCTCCCCATTAAGTGGGAGTTCTAGGGGTTTTAAGCCTCGGGTGGTCCCCACCACCATAACCCACATGGGATGTTAGGATCGGGTGGTCCCCACCTCCATATTATATGTTGAGAGGTTTTAGTACAGGTGGTCCACACCATTAAAACATCCACATGAAAGTTTTCAAAAAAAGAAAATAAAAATGTTACACATTTTTATTTATTTTAATCTTTCATGAAAAACACAAATACTATCTATCACTCTCAACCCACTGTGGTCGAGGTGAAGGTCTCTATAAGCGAATACCGGTGCTACGAGTTCAATGGTGCCCTCAGATTTTAATTCCGAGCACCAGTTCAAAAGTTACAAAAACCCACGCGTACATTTACTGAACGTACCCGAAAAAAAGTTCAGAAATTCACTTCGGGCATACCGGGCCTCGGAATCACACACCTTCAATTTTTATAGAGCCGTAAAATTCCCATTTAATTAAAAAAATTACATAGAAATTCTGGGTCTTTACATAAATGACCACAAATCCTAAAAAAGTGGAAAATGTTAAACTGGATACTTGATTCTAAGCCAGACCCATCTTGATTATATCTTCAGATTAAAGGAAGGAAAGTAGAAAAAATTATATGGAAAATTAAATGATTGAAACTTTTTAAGGAAATGTGAAATGGAAGGAGTTTGAAGGAAATTATCCTTTTCAGAAGGAAATGTAAGAGGGGAAACTTTAGAAGGAAACAATAACTAGGTTTTTTAGATGAAATGCATGGGAGAATCTAAGAATACATGAAAAATAGAAGGATTTTTACTGAATATGTGTTAATAATATGGGAGGTGTAGCAAATTGGAATTATTGGAGGATTATGATTTTAGAGCCGGTTCTGAGAATATGTGACGAGTCGATGATTTTAAAATCAAAGACAGAAGTCAGAGGTAGAAAGGAAGATAACTGAAGGATGATGAATTTGGGAGAGAATAGGTGAAGTAAGAGGTATAGATATAGATTAATAAGTGATGAGGATATGGGGAGGGAGGAAATTTTGGAGTGAAGGGGTGTATCAGGTGGAAGGGTCATTGAGAATCTATGGGAGCATGGATATGATGAGGGAGTAGGGGGCATGGGAGAATTAGGATCAAGGGTAGGATTGATAGAATAGGTAGGGAAACGTGGAAGTAAAAAATGAAGGAGGTGTTGACACATGTATGGGAATTAACACATCTTAGTATAATTATATATTTTTAGTAAAGCTATAATTATCTTAAAATCTTACACGGTGCTGACACATTGCTTGTGCAAGCAGTAGAAAAATCAAAGAAAATAATTTTGAAAACATAAGAAGTAATATTTTTTAGTTTACTTATTGTGTAACATAAATTTTATGGTTAATAATAATGTATAATTTATGGTTAAAGAGTTTATATTCAAATTCCTTTATTATATTATGTCTTTAAAAACAAATTAAATGAATAGTGTCAAAAATTAAATTTATGATATTTTATGAAAAATAATATTTTTTTTAAATTATTTAAAATCATTAAAATATTAAAATAGAAAAATTAGGATTATAAGTGGTTGGAAATTTCATCCCTCATCCATTTATGGTCCAATTTGTACCTTATAATTAAAATGATAACCCTTTAAGATTGAAAAAGTTGTTACCATGGTTACGATCAAAATGAGTTTACGGGTTTTAATATAAAAAGATAAGGGTTAAAATAGTGATTTTTTTAAAACTAATTGGTTGGTTTTATTTATAACTCAACCCTATATCATTATAATATGAGTCTTTTTGGAGACATTTTACTAATAAAGTGACATAATAGTATTTTAAAACTTTGAAAAATCACATATGTGCCACCCACCTCAATTATAAAAGGGCACAAAATATCTTCATTTATTCACACCTATTGATCCATTTATCTCAAAAAAACTCTACCAAAATAACTTCCAAAAATCCTTATACAGGTTATATAGTTGTTGGTCTTCCCAAAAGACCAACCCTAGGGTCCATAAGAATAGATCCAAAGGAGGTTTCTCTAAGAGAAGGTAATCATCTTAACCAAGATCTTTATTTTTTACTTCTTCTTTTACCGCCTTTAGTTATGTAATAAAAATCAGAATATAATAAAAATGTTATATTACATATAATTAAATGTTATTATGTTTACTAATTAATATTTATCCATCACCTTATCCATCAAATGTGAAACAAAACCATCGCTTGTGTGTATGTCAGACTACCACCTCTCGAATTGATTTAATTTTTTCCATCATCATATCAGATGGATATTCATGATGATGGAAATAATGAATATATATGATACTTATGATTTAATTTTTATTATTTAAATTTAACATATCATCTACTTCCTTACCCTTTCACCCATTGAAAAAATGATAACATTTCTCGTGCTTACGTATGGCTTGCTGTCTCCACGAAGTGATGTGATTCATTTTCCTTGTACACCTTTCAAGAATAATTATAAAAATTTATATAATGATTAAATATTATATTTAAATCATTAATATAATTTTTTCATATGATGAAACTATATCCTTTAAATAAGAAATGAAACTTTTGTGAAAAAACATGCATGAGAAAACGAGGCAGATAACATCCGAAATAAGGATAACAATAAAATATTGTTGAAAAATGGGTGATAAGATGTTATATTTGGATCATATATAATATTATAAATATGAATATGGTTCTATTAAAAATTAATATCAATTATAAAAACATTATAAGTAGGTAAATTATGTTCAATTAAGTGGAAGCGTGTTGTAAGGGGTTTTTTAGCATAATTTCCATTCATTGGATTATACTTCTACTTAATTGACTATATTATGCCATGATTATGTTTTAAATGACCTATGATTATATTATGTTGTATTTAAAATTTTGTTTTTCAGGATTTACATTTGTTACACATAATTAATTCATTGATTAATTATCACTTTAATGATATGACATTTGTAAGGTATTTCATCTTAATTTTCACCTAATTGAGATATATTCGGTATTTTGTGCATATTTAGTTTTATATGGTCTAAATTATTCACCTTTTATGTATTAAACATTAATATATATTTATTAATTATTATTAAAGTTTAAATTAAACTTTACACTTTCAATGGTTTATGATTTAAAAGTTACCAAAGAGGTAAGAATTTATTTTACAATCTTATTTTTCTGAGATTGCTTATATTTTTCATTGAAGGAATATTATAATATATCCATTATAAAATTAATATATTTTATTATCCTTTTTATATTTAAGTATCTTCATTGTTTTTTTGCAAATTTTCCTCTCTTTTTAAATTGAAACAATTAAATAAATGTTTAAAATAAAATCTGATCTAATTTCTATTTTTTATAAAGTATATATTTTATTCCATGTCCATATTTTTCAAAATTATTTTACAAAAGTCTATTTTATTTTCTAAAAAGGTTTATTAAGGTAAATTTAATTTATCCTTGATTTTTTAAAATGTTTTAAATGAATATTTATACATTTTTTAAGGACTCATTTTCAACTTTATTTATAAAAATTTAAAAGGAATGTTTCCTTTTAACGTATATAACGTTAATGAATTTTCCTACCACCATAACTATTTTATGATATTTGAATTATTCTATTAGTTTTAAATAGTTTTACAAATAAAACTCTTTAATTAAAACTTATTTTAATATTTTTATTCCATTTTATTTTATTCTCCAAAATTCATGAATTTATACAGAACCTATATTTATGATGAATTGATGGTCATCTCTCATCTCTTGATTAATTTTATGGTCATTAAAATTCTCTTGAAACATTCACTTTCTTTTGACCATTTTTCATGGGAAATTATATTCCTGTTAAAAATTTATATTATTTATATCATTTATATTCTTATTTCCTAAATTTTATACCACTTTTATTTATAGTGATTTAGTATGATTTTTTGATTGATTAGGTAAGTATTGATATTCTTTATCCTTTCCTCAATACAAATATTTGTTGATAAGGCATATTTTTTCACGAATTAAATTGATCATTAAATATATGAGGAATAAATTAGACATGTAGTGATGGGTGGGGTATATTTATAGATATCTACTAATTGCATCAACAGGTCTCATGAGACAAACCAATTGGCTAACCTTATTAAATGGGTTTTTAGTGTATACCTACCCATAGTTTAAACCATCATGGTAAAATGCCTTGGTGGTTAAGATATCATGATTTATAAGATCATGACATCCAAAATTATGCATTTACTTTATTTAAAATTCAATTGGTATTATCTATGAGATCATTACATTGATGTTATCCATATATGCATTTCATGATCATGTTATTAATTAAATGGCACATGTTTTTAGTTATCAACCTTACTATATTGATTATGCCTTATTTAATCATGATTGATTCTATAATATGAAACCCTTACTGATTATTTGAGATCACCCTTATTTTTCTTTCTTTCCCTAGGACATGAATAATAAATATTAAAATGAGTTCAAGGATGAATTTTTTTACTTACACCATGTTTTTATATTTTATTTTGAATGTAAAATGGGAAGAATGTTTGTATCTGGACCTTTAAGACAACTAAACTGATCAATACTTGGTGATGTGATCCCTTGTATCTTATTCCATTTTAATAAAGTAGACACAAACTCTGGGTTACTAGAGTTGGTATTTTTACAGTTGGAATCAAATAAAGTTTTAAAGAAACATTGTAAACTAGGTTTAAGAAAACATAGATTAGGGAACATAATCCTATGAAAGAATTTGAGGAATATAATAAGTATATAATAATATACTAAAGTTTTTTTGAGGTAGATATTAATTTGTTTTTTCCGGAAGCACATCCATGTCTGGATACTACAAGTGGATGTGCTTTTAGCACAAATGCATCTAGGGGTAATAACCTTGAAAGGATTTGGTTGAGTATATATTGACCATTATTATGGTGTACAGTGAGTGTTTCCATACAATAATGACCCCATACCTAGTAAACCACAACTGATGTCATATTTATTATATTGAAATAGATATAAAGGGTTAAATCCTTAAGGGATGATCAATTTAGTAGTTTTGGAGAACTAGATACATACATCATACCAATTTTACATTGGGAATAAAAAATAAAACATAATACATAATAATATAAAATGAAATTCATCCTTGAAAAATCATTCTAATAATTATTCTTCATATCTCAGGGAAAAGAAAAAAATAAGGGTGAGCTCAAATTCTCAGTAAGAGTTAAGTACAATGGAATCTATCATGAATCAATAAGAATAATCAATATAGAATGGTAAATAATTGAACAAGAATTCGATTTAAATAACTTTAAAATCATGATAAGATAAGGAATAATCAATATGGAAAGGTGAATAACTTAAAATACACATCATTTAATCAATTTCTTGACTATTATAAATGGATAGGCATAATAAATATAGCATGGTAAATAACTAAATAAACATTCCATTTAATAAATAACCTAAGAATGAAATGCATCCAGAGATAATATCATTGTGAAAATATCATGAATAATAACAAATGAATTCTTAAAAAAGGAAATTATTAATTATTATACATCATTTCTTAGGCACATGATACCTATACCATCAAGATCTATCCTCAAGACAATTTAAAACTACTAGGTAAAAACCCATCCGATTTGGCCAACTAGTTTGTCTCATGAGACATGTCAATGCATCGAGGGAATATCTATAACTGGGCCCACCCATATATTCATGTACAAATAATTTATTATATATCTAATAATTGATTAAATTCATTAACAATGTGCCTTATCATCAAATATCCATATTGACTAAAGGATACATATTTATCATTATTTCCCCAATTATTCAAATAATTATCAAAGTAAACACCATATATAAAAATGGTATACAGTTTAGGAAATAATAATATCAATTATACAATAATATTAACATTTAATAGATATATAATGTATAATAAAATATTATTACCAAAAAGATATTGTTTCAAGAGAAATTAACAATCATAAAAAAAGCGAGACTGTACAATAAATTTTACCACTTGGTAATTTTCAAGTCAAAAGACCTTGGATGAAACATTTCAAATTAAAACTTAAAATACCATTAATTATTAAGGAATTATGATATTACATTTCAAGTGGAATTATACACACCATATAAAATAAAATATGAGCATGAAATTACAATATGCCTCAATGAAGGGAAATTGAGATGAATTCCCTTACTCAAAATTCCTTTTGGATGAACATCATTTAACCTACTTTATAGTGGTTTTAAACATTCTATTAACTCAAAAAATAACCATATTAATATTTATAATATCATATATTATCCTTTTATAACATCTTATCACTCATTCATTCATAATATTTCATTATTTTCATTGGTTCATGTGTTAATTTCCTTGTTTTATCATTCATTCTTTGTCATGAATGTTTCGGTTCTTGGGAATATTATGTAGTTTAATTATCTCGAGGATAATAATCATGAAATAATTATCATATTTATACAACAATTATACTTTTAAGACCAATCATTAAAGTTGGTTTTGAGAAATGAAGTACATTAAAATCATGAAGATGGTAAGCCGTACGTACACATGAGTAATATTTCCATTTTTTAATGATTGTTATGGAAAGGAGGTAAGTAATATTTTAACTTTCCATAATTATAATACTCTTATATTATATACTTATACATATTATACATGTGGTGTGGTGATGAAAATAGAGTCACATCACTTCGTGAAGGCAGTATTCCACACATACATGAATGACATTATCATATTTCAGTGAGTGAAAAGGTAAGGGTGGCTTGGGGATTCGAAGGGAAATAAGGGTGATCCCCCTTTACTAGGTGGTGATGACCACTATTCCAGTCCCTCCCCCTCTGTAAGTTGAGGGACTCTTATCAACTTTCTAGAGGGATCAATATCATTCCTTTACCCCTTTTTCTAAACCCAATCTCCTTCCTTCCTTCCCCCATATTACAGTTTCCTTAAAGTTATAGACTTTTTTGATGGATTCTAAAAACTCTTGATCTCATATTTGTAGTTTTTTTGAATCATCCATTTTGAAACTGACGCTTGTATAATTATTCAAACAATGAAAAACATCGGTGGAATCTTTCGACATGTATGTTTTCAGATCTTGGGGCTTACGTGAATGACCAATTGTTAGTCTCCTTGACAACAAGAACATCATGATTCATTTTTCATCAGAGAGTGATTTGATATTATCTTGGTCCAGAGCTCCCAGTATCTACAATGTATCCCATTTATATTTATTTAGATGGTATTATTATTTCCATATAAAATGTGATATCCCAAACACAATGGTATGGGTTAGTTTTCCTAAAATACCTCTCCCTTTTTACAATCCTTTGATTATTCAAATGTTAAGGATTTTAATGTTCCACTATTTATGTCATAATAATCAAACCATATATATTTTACATTCCTTTTACACACAAATATTAATTGAAGTTTATGTTTCAATACCACTATCATAGTTTGTTTGGATTGCAGTTGGGGAAGAGTTCTATTACAAACAACCCATATTTTCAAAACATGGGTTGAGTTTTATTCTTCATGTAAGAGAATGGGTCAATCAATGGATGTGTGAAGTCTCAAGCTCATGAATAAATTACATAATAAGGTCACATTATTGGGTAGTAATTAATGTCACGGTATCAAGAGTTTGGCCACACTAGCTTCAAATGTGGACTGGGACAGAACCGTATGCCGGTATTATAGCTTACCAGTTGGGTGTGAATGAAATAGAAAATGATGTTCCTACCTAGAAAACGGCATATTATTAAAATAATGACCCTAAAGTTTTGGATATATATGGAAGATTGATATGTGATTTGTATGGGAACAAATTAGAAATGAAGGCCTTATCTGGTTCAGTGGGAATTGAGGTGGTGTGTGCCATGAGGCCTTTAGAACAAAACATAAATGTTTCCAAGGCCTCAAAAAATAGTGATTCGGTGAAAAATGGTGATGGAGCTTCACATAATGTGGTGTTATAGTTGGTGGGTGATAGAGGTTAACCAATATTTATGGACCATGGAAATTCAAGACTGGGTTCATCGGTTGTAAATTGGGGTTGGGTGAATGCAACATGTAGGATGAGCCTGAGAATGTCTATTTTGACTATTAATTTAAGAAACCACTTTGAAGATATAGATATTTAAGGTCCATATTAGGAATAAGGGGATTAAATTCAAGCTATAATGGAAATTAAAACCTCAACATCAGAGGATAATGTCTCTGATGGTCAAGGTTTCTTTAATATAGTTTCTAAGGTGAGATATATAGTAATTCTCAGGTGACTTTGAAAATGGAGTGTACCTAAGAGGACTACACAACCCAAGGTGTAAGAAGGGGAGGAAGGGTAAAAGGGGATTAATAAGATGAATTTTACTTAAGTTAAAGAAGTATAAAGGGCATAAGGATTACTCACAGTTACCTAAGTTGATGGAAAGAAGGTTTTTTAAAAGGAATAAGGCGATGAACTATGAATCCATGGATCATGATTAGGAGGGTAATAAGACTTTGAAAAATTATATTGAAAACTAAATGAATGAGTGTGGTGATGATAAATAACAAGAGAAACTTGGTGGTATGGAATCCCTAATTAAAGAGTAGGTAGTATCCATATTGATAATACTAAGGCCAGGGAAGAAGGTAAGGAGTCTGGGGAAAAAGAAAAATCATGGGAGCTTATTATTCTCTCTAATGAAAAAATGTTACAGGAGGTACTTGTGATCAATTATTCATAAAAGGAGGCTAACACGATGAAATAGAGAATTCTTAGGGTGGATAATAATAAGAAATACTATGTGTGGATAAATAATCAAGATCATATTTTGAAAAGAGACTTAAAGGAAAGGAAGATTAACTTGGGAGATTATATCCATACTTGGGACAAGATGGTTGAACAATTTGAAGATATCATCAAGGATGATATGGATACGAAGTACAATTCTCTTAAATGAAGTTTATATAGGGAAAATGTTTCAAATATGTTTAATTTTTTTTCAATTATTTTGTAATATCTTATGATGTCGATTGATTTTTGTGAGGTTTCCCACTTTTTCCATAAAAGTTCTTTTTAAAATAAAAATTTGGTTTTCAGTTAGTCAATTAGTGAAAAGTTAAGAAATAAAATGATATATTATCTTTTAAAAAAGTTAATTTTTTTAGAGGTTGGGGATGAATCCTCATTTTATTATTAAAGCAAAGAAAAGACCTCTTTTAACTAGGTAAAGGGAGACCCATTACAAAGCCCGAAGGCCCAGTGGGCATGTAGCCCATTACATAGCCCGTAGGCCCAAATTTTTAGCCTAAGGCCCATTATTATTAAAAAAGATAAATATTTCATGAATATAATATATAATAATTAAATTTATTCTTATCAACTTACATTTAAAGATTTAATGAAAGAATAATCACATTGTTTTGTGAGGCGGTAGCCCATCGTACACACGAGCAATGATATCACATCCCCTACTGAATGTAAAGTAATATAGGTATATATGATATAATGAATAAATAGGTATAATTATTGTAACACCTCAACCCCAGTTACTCAGAGTCAGTGCATTATTACATAACATTGGAATGATCACAAGTGATCAAGTCCTGAAAGGCTGATTAGTTTAGTAGCCTTGGAAGTACTAGATACATACATAAGTTTTATATTAGATTATGAAATGAAAAAACAACAACATTTTGCCCCTTTGAACACACTCATATCCCATAGCCTATCCCTTCAGGTCAATCATAATATTCTTATTCACATTCTGGAAAAAATAAAACATAAAAATGGGGAGAGATCAGATGCTCAGAAAGGATAACAATATATCAGAAACTATCATAAACAAGAATAAAAATTTAAGGCAATGTATATGACTAAAATAAAATCCTTTTAAACTTAAAAATTCATCATAATATGGAAAAGATAAATCAAATAATTCAATTTACTTATTTATATGGATATCGTACTAGTCGAATAATCACATGTAATATCAATGGCTAATTTCATAATGATGGAATGCATACTGCCAGACATCATAACCACATAGTCAAGGCCTTGTTCCAAGACTACAAATAAAGATTTTGTCAAGGCCTTGTGCCAATACACTAGTTTGTCTCATAAGACTTACCGATGCATAGAGGGGCTATAGCAGGCCCCTCCTGTCACTTAATAAGTCCAATACATTACTCATATGAAAGGGGTGAAACATAATCTAAGCATACGACATGTAATTAATTTAACCAGAAACCATGAATGGTATAAAAATAGCACATCCACAGTCAAACATAACTAATTAAATACAATATAGAATATTGTCTTATAATAAATCAACCTCAATAAAGAATAAAATACAATGAAAGATTTTGACATAGATTAAAATAATCAGTAAAACTATTTGAGAGAAATATCCCCTTTTTATTGAAAACGTTTAAAAGTCGCACTATTTATCAAAGAATTCATTTAAAAGAGATTTTTGAATCAAAGTGTCCCATGACACTATGAAACTTTTGAAAGTAATTTTAATTTCAAAACATTCATGTCCTTATAAATAAATCCTTAAAACCATTTTTAAAACATGGACATTAATGAGAAAGATTTAGAAGAATAAATCTTTAAAATGATATTTTAGTTAAAGAGTTCCTAACCAAATGAGAGACGCTTTAATACAAATAATTGAGGAATAAAATATAATAGAAACTTTATAATATAATGAGAATAAAGGGATTCAGGATATAATATGTCAAAGGATAGTATATAAACCATATAAAAGTGAATTTGCACATAACAAAAAATAAGTCTCAATGGAATGTAAATTGATATGAAATACCTTATAAGGACTCTATACTTAGATTAAGGATAAATCAATGACATAATTATGTGTGAAAAATATAAATACACTAAATATGATTAGATATTCAGTTTAAATCAGTGAGAGAAAATTCACACATGTTCTTGTAAAAACAAAATCAATGACTTGTATGTTTAACTCAATGAATTGAAATTGAGTTAAGATTACCCTTATCAATTTCATATTAGTGACTTGAGAATTTATCAATGGAGTGATTATGTGTATCAAAAGTATAACCACACAAAGGGGAGTGGAAATTAATACATAAATAAATAAATAAATAGTGATTCCACACATAATCTTGGAGTAAAATAATCAATGAAGTATGCGTAAAACCCAATGAGTGGAAATTGAAATTTGTAATTCCCTTATCGATTTGGTAACTTACGAAACATACACCCCATGAAAGAAGGATCATAAAATGAAGATGTAAATACCCATAAATTAAAGTACATTAAACAAAGAATAAAATCATGGGTAGTACATACACCACACAAAAGTAAATCATGGAAAATATAGCATTAATCTCACGGGAATAAAAAGTGAGATGAAAACCCCTCACCTTGTACATTTCCTTAGTTAAGGGTACGTTAACCTTCTCTTCTTTGGGTTATTCTTTTTGATTTGAACAAAATGGATCCTTAGGTTGGATTTATAATCAAATTAAGGACTCTAATTTTAATTCAGGGAAGTTGGGAGGATATTTTAGTAGGATTTGGTTGACCCAAATGTATTTGGAGTTGTGAAATTAAGAGAAGAGGAAGTACCCTTTTATAATAGAGTTGAGAGTCACTTTAGGAAAAGTTTGAAATATTATTTTATTATAAAATAATTTTTGGTTTCTAATGGATCCAAGTAGATTTATTTCTAGGATAAGGTGGGTATAGGTCTAAATATTCTCAATCAATAGGTTTTAGACAAGTTTAGGTTACCATATTAACCTTATCTTTTAGATTTAACTCTTAGTTAAATAGTTTAACTTTTACCATTTCTTCTTGTATTTTTATATTACATGGTTAATAAAATTACTACAAAATTAAAAGAGAACCTCAAGTGGTTAATTAATGATATATATATCATTATATAAGTCCTTTGGATGAACCTTATATTTTTAGGAATATTATATCATTTAATAAAATAGTATTTGTTTTAAAAACTCATTTATGTCAATTTTGACACTATTTAGTATTTGTTTTTCTGAAAGTCATAAAAATATTATTTATTCGAAAAAAATAAATTGAATCAACCCTAACATGTCATATTAACCTATAAAATTCGTGAAATTCCTCAAAAGTCTCAATTTAAATTTATTTTAATATTTATAACATCAATTATTTTAGTCTTTCATTAATATGGTAATTGTTGCATCATTATTGTGTCATAAATAAATATATTTATTTTATGTCTAAAAATTATAAATAAAATATCATGACGTATGAAATATTTTTATCTTTCTAATGATTATTTATAGTCGAATTTATCTTTTTTTATAACACTATATTAAAAATGTTTTTGTTGTTAAAATTATAATTTAACAGTTTTAACTCCTTTTTAAATAAAATATAATAAATGTCTTAATCTAATCCAAGTGGATAAAAAAGGATCATATTTTTGTCCTAAGGTTTATTTTGGTTGAAATAAACTTATCCAATAGAATTAGAACATGTGTTAGGGTAATTATAATATCATTTTTACCTTTAATTACCCTATTTATTTTTAACCGTGGAAAAGAAAATTCAAAAGTTACTATTCACCAAAAATTATTTTCATCCTATTGAACCACATTTTACTTACTGATTTCAACTGTGTCTCTCAGATTTTTGAAATTCAATTCATAGAAGTGGTAAAATTACGTTTTATTCAAATTTGAAAATGTGCCTAGATGTTGGGTAAAAGACGGTAAAAAGTTCAATAAAATTTTATATATCTAATATTATTATAAAATGACTCCAATGAATTAAATTGGACTAATATAGGTATTATGTATCTATTTTTACTTTAAAATAAATTTAAATAAAAATAAAAATTATTTAAATAAAATCTGTTTTTAAACAATAACGTAGTGTTTTTCAATATTCATTAAAAATTGAAAGTTTTCAGAAAACTACCAAAAATTCACCCTAAGATAATTATGATATTCCAAATCTAAAAACTAAGTCCATTTTGAAAAATAAAATTTATAAAATTTCAAAAAGTGGGTATTATTATTCATAACTATTTTTTAAACGGCTAGTTTCATTGGTCGTGGTGTGCTAGAACTCGAAGTTGCGTACATCGCAAGCTATTGCATTTTTCAAAGAGAAGAATACCATGGAAGCTTGGGGTGTTACATTATCCCCTCATAAAAATAATTTAATCCTCAAAATTTAAACTCGGAAACAAAAACTAGGGGTTTGACATTTTAATGTATCATTGTTGAAACCCCACATCGGAAAAAGAGACAATAAAACTATCACTTTAAAAGAAAGATAGAGAAGTAAAAAGGTCACCCGAGATAGCCCATGCTAGGGTTACATGTAGGAAAACATGGATATGGAAGAGAAAAAAAACATCAAGTTCTGATAGAGAGTGATAGAAAACTTGATCAGGAGAAAGTTAACTACTAGAAAACCACAAACTTGTGATTGGTTAAACGGTCTTTGATTACCCAGTAGGAAGAGTAAACAAACAACATTTTTATTTTAAGTTCCTTTTAATAATTTTTAGGAATTTATTTATAAGATTGAATAATAACATAAGGATATATACTTAATTCTCAATCAGAGTTTCATCCTTTAATAAATTTCCTCCACAAACTCATCTTTTCTCCAAATAGCGAGTATTCAAGATGACTTGGTCACACCTGAAGTGCTAGAATAAACTTATAAAGACTCACATAATCCACAAAATATGAACTATATATTTCCATTTTCTTTAGACATTAACCAAAACCAAAATGATTAGTACAAGATCATATGATCCCCAAAAAAAGATAATCCTTTATAGAAAGAAATACTACTCTAAATCTTGAAAATTAAACAAACAATACCCAATGTTCAAAAAATACTATTCAATAAAAAATTGTCTTTAAAATTCTTTAAAATAATCCAAACTAAGTTTGAAACCCAAAATTCAGACAGATTTGATCACATAGTCTTCCATGTTAAATCTTAACATTTATCTCCAAATAACATCGACTACTGTTAAAGTCGCATACTTAAAAATAATTAACCTAAAAACATTTTTTTCTATGATAGGTTAATCATTTCCATAAATAACCCAAATCTCTATAAGTCCATAATAAAAACATATATTGTTCCAAAATAAAAAAAATTCACCATTACTCCTCAAATGAAATCCCATAGTATACTATTTTCCTTCGGCATATAGTGTTCCCAAAAGAGCGAACATCTTCCAAAACAACATTTATCACTTAATCACTAAATCATTTTCCTATACTAAGCAAATACATTTGATAAATCATTAGTTCCAAAAATCAACATATTCTTTATCCATAAAACCATTTAACTAAAAATTATTATTCATACTAACCAGGGACTTCACATAGTCCAGTTTTAGGCGATAAATCCCAGTTGCACTTTGGTTGTGGGTTTGATTCCAGTAGATTTGTAATATATGGCGGGTTGTCAAACGGTCTACGTGTTGTACTTTTTTTAAAACTATATAACATTCTAAAAAATGAGATAAATTCCTCAAAAATAACCATAACATATTTTAACCACAAATTTTATCTCATACCTCACATTTTCATCCCAAAAAGTAATAACCTATAATTGAATCAGATTCAAGGATCATATAAACCCAAATAGTTCTTTATAACTATAACCACAAAAGAAAAGAATATTCTTCCTCGAATAGAAATTTCACATAACAAACTGCAGGGTTACACAAACAAGGGAAAATTCTTCCAAAGTAATCCCATAAACAAAGAGCATTAATAATTTTAAACATTTCACCATACATTTATTTTCACATAGGTTATTCCTTGACTAGGAGGTTGTCCTATGGAATAGGAAATTGACTCGAGTAATGCCCAGGTCTCCTACATTTTCAAAAAATTATTGTAAATGGATTCTTAGGATCATTTTTATTTTCTTCCATATTACTATTCATTTTTTATAAAAAATTCTTTACTTTATGTCCTTATTTCCCACACATAAAGAATTTATTTATTCCATTGAGACACTTTCCTGGGTGTCTCCTTCTAAATTTCCAACATGATGGGAAATGAGATTTCTTTTGTCCATGGTCTCCGCTGTTGGATCTCTTATCATTCTCCGCCTTTATCTTCTTTGTTGAGTTTAGGAGTTGGTTAATGTATATGTTGTTGATCATATTTTTGGAAAATTGATTCGGTATGAACACGATACCTTTTACGCCTATCAAAATTCCATTTCATTTTTCATTTCCACCACTATTCCCACCTTTTACATCATGTTCAATGTTACTATGAATTCCTTGGAATCCAACCATTTACTAAAAATAGAAATCATACTGTGATTAACAATAGTCATAAAATCATTTAGAGAATATAATGACACCTTATTTTCAATCTAACACACCTTATGATTAACCAAGGTTAATTATTATCATCTTATATTAAAATCATTCAAATTGGTTTGTAAAGAAAACATGAATTATCCTAAGCATATCCCTTAAGAGTGTCATAACCAAGAGTACAACAAGGCCCGTTGTCATGCACCAGTTCCTGTTCGAGTCTAGCTCAAAGTGGCGTTTTTGGTTTTTACCCATAGATACATCTGTGGTAGAGCCGCCTCTACCTACTCGTATCTAGACAG
Organism: Viscum album; assembly: GCA_963277665.1. NCBI lineage: Eukaryota > Viridiplantae > Streptophyta > Magnoliopsida > Santalales > Viscaceae > Viscum > Viscum album. The sequence goes on from OY728132.1 coordinate 327,189,358, forward strand.
GGATGTATTGCTAGGGAAATTCAAAAAATCTCTATATTACCAAAATTCTAAGAAATTATTTTATACTAATCCTCAAAGTTTATCTAAGGGTAATGTTCTCTAATCATATTTTTCTCTAAATCTAGTTTCCAAGGTTTGTACTAAACTTCCTCTGATACCAACTGTAACGCCCCGACCCCAGTTACCCAGATTCGGTGCATTATAACATTACATTGGCATGATCATAAGAGATCAATTTCAAAAATACTGATTAGTTTAGTATCCTTGAAAGTACTAGATACATACATAAGTTTTACATTACATTATGAAATGAAAAAACAACAACATTGTGCCCCTTTGAACTCACTCATATCCCATAGCCTATCCCTACAGGTCAATCAAAATATACTTCTTTATATTTCGGGAAAAGTAAAATATAAGAATAGGGTGAGATCAAATGCTCAGTAAGGATAACAATATAGAGGAAACTATAAAAAATAATCATAAACATTTAAGGCAATGTATATGACCAAAACATAAGCCTTTTAAACATAAACTTCAACATAATATGGAAAAGATAAATCAAATAATTTCATTTACTTATTTAGATGGATATTCTACTAGTCAAATAATCACATGTAATATCAATAGCTAATTTCATAATGATGGAATGCATAATGCTGGACATCATAACCACATAGTCAAGGCCTCGTTCCAAGACTAAAAATAAAGATTTTTTCAAGGCCTTGTTCCAAGACACTAGTTTGTCTCATAAGACCTACCGATGCATCGAGGGGATATAGTGGGACCCACTCATCGCTTACTAAGTCCAATACATTCTTCATATGAAAAGAGTGAAACATAATATAAGCATACAAAATGTCAATAATTTAACCATAAACCATGAATGGTATAAAAATAGCACATCCACAGTCAAATGTAACTCATTCAATACAATATAGAAGATTGTATTATAATAAATCAACCTCAATCAAGAATAAAATACAATGAAGGATATTCACATAGATGAAAATAATCAGTAAAAATATTTGAAATAAATATCCCCTTTTTCTTGAAAACATTTAAAATTCGCACTATTTATCAAAGAGGTCGTTTAAAAGATATTTTTGAATCAAAGTGTCCCATGCCACTTTGAAACTTTTGAAAGGAATTTTAATTTAAAAACATTCATGTCCATATAAATAAATTCTTAAAACCATTTCTAAAATGTAACACCCGAGACTTTTATGTGAAATATTTTGTTTTTATGTTATATAAATCATCAAAGGAATCTTTCACTACACACAACACGAGCTTGGCTTGCTTTACACGCAACCACGGCCTTCCTCGATAGCTTGTGTCGTACACAATACCGAGTTTCACTAAACAATGATATGCTATTAAAATATTATTAAAACTAGCCGTTATGAATAGTAATAACCACTTTTTGAAATTTTATAAATTTTATTTTTCAAAATGGACTTCATTTTTGGATTCGGAATATCAAAATTAGCCTAGGGTAAAATTTTGGTATTTTTCTGAAAACTTTCAATTTTTTATGAATAGTGAAACCACTAAGTGGTAGTTAAAAAACTGAATTTTTCATAAAACTTAATTTTACCACTTAGGTGAGTGGAATTTAGAAAATACGAGAGATACGGTTGATGTCAGTAAGAAAAATGTGGTTCAATGAGATGAAAATAATTTTTTGGTGAATAGTAACTTTTTACTTTTTTTTACCACGGTTAAAAGTAAATAGGGTAATTAAGGGTAAAAATGATATTATTATTACCCTAGAACATGTCCTAATTCTATTAGAAAAGTGTAATTCGACCAAAAACAACCTTAGGAATAACATATGACCATTTAGTCCCACTTGGATTAGATTAGGACATGTATTATTAATTTATTTAAAGAAGGGTTAAAATAGTTAAAATCAAAGTTTAATAAGTAAATCATTTTTAATATGGGGTTATACATAAGATAAATTAGAATATAAATATTCATTAGAAAGCTAAAAATATTTCCTACATAATGGTATTTTATTTGTAATTTTTAGACATTAAATAATTTTATTTATTTATGACACAATGATGATGCAGCAATTATCTTATTAATGAAATATTGACATAATTGATGTTATAAATACCCAAATAAATGTAATTTGAGACTTTTTATGAATTAAACTAATTTTCTAGGTTAATATGAGATGTTATTATTTATTTAAGTAACTTGGTTCGAACTAATCATTCTGTTATGATTTTCACAAAAATCAATTACTAAATAGTGTCAAAATTGACATAAAATAGTTTTTAAAACAAATATTATATTATTAATTTTTATTTTATTCATAAAAATCTAATGTTCGGAAAAATTACTTAGATAAGGTTATATATTTTAATAATAAAAAACTTGGGGTTCGTTTGGCTTGATATAGTAAGTTTATTAACCTTATAGTTTAAGAAAACAAGAAGACACGGTAAAAGTTAAATTATCTAATTTAAAGTTAAATCTAAATGACAAGGTTAAAATTGATACCTAAACTTGTCTAAATTTTATTTTATGAGAGTAGTTCGACCCCTACCCACATTATCTTAGAAATATATCAATTTGGATCTATTAAAAACCTAATTTGACTTTATAATAAAATAATATTTTTAGTTATTCCAAAGGTGCCCCTCTCCTCCCTTATAAAAGGGCACCTACTCCCCCTCTTCCTCACACCACTTTGAGCATTCAAGCTCGGCCAACCCCTGCCAATTTCTCCTCTACACTTCCCTAGAAACATCCTATAGGTTATGGTCTTCTTCAAAGACCTATTTTAGTGCCCTAAAAGGAGGTCTCAAAGAGGCACTTCAAAGAAGAGGTAATGTCCGTTACCGATTCTTTCATCTTTATTTCTTCTTCCACTTCTTCTACTTTAGTTTTTTCATTACGAAGTAATAAAATCAGTATCAATAATATACTGATATGTTATTATAATTATTAAACAACCCTATTTCACCATCTATCCATCCTACGGAAAAAGAAATCGCCGCGCGTGCGTACGTACAGAATACCGTCTCCACGCCGTGGTGTAATCTATTTTCCACCACCACCTTACTTGAATGGGTATAATGGTGTAAATAATGACTATATATGACTATTATAAAGTGATATTGATTATTAAATAGTATACATACACTCCAATACAATTCCACGATCATAGGAACGATATCATCACTCGTGCGTACGTACGGAATACAGTCTCCACGATGTGATGCGACTCGTTCTACATGATCTTAATTTCATAATGATTATATAAATGAATTGAATGAATTAATATGATATATATTACAATAATACCATTATGGAAATGAGGTATCTATAACCTAAAAAGAAGAATAAGAATTTATTCGACAAAACACGCATAAGAACAAAAAGTAATAAACACCTGAATAACAAGTAGTAATGAAATATTACTAATAAGAAGCTAAGAATATGACCATATATGATATCATAACAATAATTATGATTCTGGAATAAGTCAATAACATTATTTAAATTATTATACAGAAGGTTCAGACACTTACGAAGCAAATCAGACCTAAGGTAAGGGAAATATCACAATCTCATTTTTATCCGAGATTGTTTATACTTTGGAATTTACTGTGGTGTATTTTGTCATCCACATCCATGTTTCCTCAATATGTAATATTTATATCCTTATAAAATATTTTATATCCAATTTTAACCTTCGATGAGTTTTTAGTAAAAGATATGAAAGGAATCTTTTGTCATTTTTCGTACGAGGTACTTTTTGACTTTTCTGACAAAAGTACGAGAAGAATGTTTTTTTAACTTATATGGCATGAATGGATTTTTAAAAAAATATTTCAAAGAATCTTCCTTTACAAGTTTTCAAGTTTATTTTTAATCAACTTCTTTTAGTTTAAAATTGTATGACATGTTAAGAAAGGAAAAATGTTTTTCAAGTAAAAAGGATATTTTCCTCAAGAATGGAGTTCAAGAGTTTTATCAAAATCATTTTCCATATAAGATAATAAAGGGTTATGTCTCTATCCCTATTATTACATTGATTTGATTATGTTGTAATGGAAATATTTTTATTAATTCCTTTATCTTATATGAATTGTTTTATGATGTCCCGATGTTTAAGATTCCCATTTTTATTACATAGGTTTTGCAATGATGTATGATTTATGATTTTGTGGAACACATAAGAATGGTATCACTATGAGATGGGTGGGACCTATATCTACCTCCAATTCATTAGGTAAAGATTTTATATCTCATGAGATAGACATGGATGGAACGGTAGGTTATACCAGTTCAGTGAAACAGGAATGAAACAAGGAGTGAACTCGGTTCAGAAATGGACTTTGTTCACTAAGATAGTCTTGGAAATGAGTCTTGACTAATAAGAAATGATTCTCTATGATTATGTGTGTATGCCACAAATTTTCATGTTTTATGTTATGATTATTGGGATTCCATTTCACTACTATTATTTATCCCATGTTATGAAATTATGCTCTCTTTTGCAGGTTAAGATTTCCAAAAGTTATGTTCTTATAAATATGATGTGATTGATATTTCTTTTGTTTACCCTTACTGAGAATTTGAGATCACCCTTTTTTATGTTTTCTTTCCCCAGGCCAGGAAGAAGGTTATTAAGTAAGATATTCCAAAAGGGACTATAGATATGATGAAATAAATGGGAGACAATGTAGACGCTTTATGAACCAGTTGTTTATGTTTCCCAGTTTTTAAAGACACTATACCTATACGGTCCTTTCGTGGTTTTGTTATATGTTGTAATAAGTATGCTTCAATTTTGAAGTATTAACAATGTATGTAAAGTATGGGTTGTTATAGTTGGTATCAGAGGGAAGGTATAGTCAACCTTTGGAAACTAGGATGTGAAAGCCTTAGTAAGAACCCTAAGGATAAGTCTAAGCATAAAACACAATCTTAGTGTTTTATAAATGGCCATGAATAACCTAGGATAAGACCTTAAGTGTGAAATTTTATTCTTGATTATGTGGTTTTCCTATTATAATTAGTGTTGCTCACACTATTCTTCTTGGTTTTAGTCAATGGATGGAACCCGAAGGAACCGTGTTAATGTGGAATGCGACGGGCAATGAAATGATTGTCCCCCTGAGCAACCAAATGATATGGGAACTGGAATAAAAAATATTGTAGCCATGCTCACACAACTTTCTCAAGCTACGAATCATGCAGGACTTCCAAACGAGCAAAGGAAGGAGCAACATTCTGTTGAATCCTTCCTGAGACAGCGTCCACCTTCATTCAGCGGGTCTACTGATCCATTAGTTGCTGAACAATGGATTAGTACTACTGAAAAGATATTTTCAGTTCTTCAATGTTATGAGCATGATAAAGTCATCTTAGCAGTGTATCGTTTGGAAGGTGATGCTGATCAATGGTGGAATCTTATTAAGAATTCGAGGCAAAGGGATGAAATTGAGTCCATGGAATGGGACGAGTTCAAGAACTTATTTTTCAATAAGAACTTCCCTCGTATTCTCCGAACAAATATGGAGAGAGAGTTTCTTGAACTGAAGCAAAAGGATGATGAATCTGTTGGTACCTATGAATCAAATTTTACAAGACTTGTAAGGTAGCTTCTGGTATTATTATCCAACCTGATAGTAAGATTGATCGATTCTTTAGTGGCTTAAAACCAAGTCTTCAAAGGGCCTTATCCATAAGGGACTTCAATAGCTATGAGGAAATCGTTCGATGTGCTCTCAAAGTTGAGATGGAGATTGGAGTAACCCATCAGTTATATGGGTTTGATAAGAAGAGGAAAATGGAATTCAAAGGAAAATCTAAATAGCACACTGAAAAGAAGATGAGCTTTCCCTTATGCTCAAAGTGTGGAAAGAAACATGGAGGGAGTTGTCTCAAAGGGAAAAGTAAATGTTTCAAGTGTGGAAAGGAAGGTCATCGGGCATTTGAATGCCGCGATGATGGGAAGAAGATGTCTAATGATACAAACAAAGGAAGGGATACAAAGAATGAACCTACTACACTTCAATGTTTCAAGTGCAAGGAGATGGGACATTATGCCAATAAATGCCCTAATCCAAGGGTTGATGATGATGGCCTACGTCAACAAACTCCTAAGGCTAAAGACAAAGGAAAGTCACATGCAATTTCTATCAGCGATGTGGAGTACGATAACGATGTGGTGAAAGGTATAGTTACCATCCAATCTAAAGTAGAAAATGTTTTATTTGATTTTGGATCCACCCACTCTTTTATTTCTGAAGAATTTTCTAAGGGTATCACCGTATTACCTCAACAATTAGATGCTGAGTTAGCTGTGACAACACCTAAGGGCACAACAGTCTCATCAAAAGTTTATAATTCTTCTCCGATCGAAGTTTGTGGGAAAGTGCTTCCTGCAAATCTTGTGATCCTTCCTATAGTGGAATTTGATGTGATTCTTGGCATGGATTGGCTTTCATTATATGGAGCTCATATCAATTTCCAAAGAAGAGAAGTCACATTTCATATTCCAGATCAATCTATGATCGTCTATCAATGCAAGGATGAACATAACCTTCCAGTGTAAATTCCTTATACCTTATGGGTCTTGATTCCACTAAATGAATGTTATTTATCTCAAATGTTTGGTGAGAAAATCATGATTAAGAATATTCTTATTGTACGGGAGTTTAATGATGTCTTTTCGGAGGAATTACCGGGTCTTCCACCAAATCGTGAAGTTGATTTTTCAATAGAACTCATACCGGGTGCTTTGCCTATTTCAAAGACACCTTATAGAATGGCCCCAATTTAGTTGCAGGAATTGAATAAGAAACTCCAAGAGAATATTGATAAGGGATTCATACTCCCTAGTGCGTCACCTTGGGGAGCACCTGTTCTATTTGTTAAGAAGAAAGATAGATCAATGAGACTCTGCATTGATTATCGAGAACTTAACAAGATCACTATCAAGAACAAATATCCTCTCCCACGCATTGATGACTTATTTGACCAAATATGCGGAGCTCAATAATTTTCTAAGATTGATCTTCATTCAGGGTATCATCAATTAAGGGTCAAAAGGGAGGATATACCAAAGAAGACTTTCCGTAAAAGGTATGGACACTATGAATTTATAGTGATGCCATTTGGTCTTACTAATGCCCCTGCTATCTTCATGGATATGATGAATATAGTATTTAGAGACTATCTTGATCAATTTGTGGTAGTCTTTATAGACTATATTCTTGTCTATTCAAAGAGCAAGGAAGAACATGAAGATCACTTGAGAATTATATTGAAGACCCTGAGAAAGAAGAAGCTTTATTCCAAATTTACCAATTGTGAATTTTGGCTTCAAAAAGTTTCATTTTTGGGTCACATAATCTCAAAAGAGGGGATATCTGTGGATCCAGCAAAAACAGAGGTTATCGAAAGATGGTCGAGACCAATAACAGTAACTGAGATCCGAAGTTTTCTTGGTTTGGCTGGATATTATGGACGTTTTGTGAAAGATTTTTCACGATTATCTAATCCACTCACCAAGTTGACTCGGAAAGGAGTTAAGTTTTTTTGGACGGAAGAATGTGAAGAGAATTTCAAAGAGTTGAAAAGAAGGTTATCCAGTGCACCTGTGCTCACACTGCCTTGTAGTGGAGAAAGGTTTGTGATCTATAGTGATGCATCCAAGAAGGGATTGGGGTGTGTTCTTATGCAAAATGATATGGTGATAGCTTATGCCTCACGACAGTTGAAAATCCATGAGCAAAATTACCCAACACATGATTTGGAGTTAGCTGCGGTAATATTTGCATTAATGATTTGGAGGCATTATCTTTATGGAGAAAGGTGTGACATTTATACTGATCATAAAAGTTTAAAGTATATTTTCACACAAAAGGAGATGAATATGCGTCAAAGAAGATGGTTGGAGCTGATTAAGGATTATGACTGCTCAATCCATTACCACCCTGGGAAAGCAAAAAAGGTGGCAGATGCATTAAGTTGACAAGACCATGCCAGTTTATCCATGATGAGGATCACAAAAGTTCCAACATTTATTGATTTACAAAGGATGGATCTTGGAATTATAATGGAAGGGTAAAAATCTTATCTTTCTCAAATGAATGTTCAACCATCTACACATGTGAAGATTAAAGAGGCACAAAAAGAAGATGTCGAGTTACAAAAGAAGGTGAGAAATGTTCCTGAATTCAACCTTGATTGTAATGGGATAATAAAGTTCAGGAATCGGGTTTGTGTTCCTCCTATCCCATAATTAAAGAAGGAGCTACTGGATGAGGCTCATAGTTCTTCATTCTCTATTCATCCTGGAAGCACGAAGATGTATAGGGACCTGAAAGAGTACTTCTGGTGGGATGGCATGAAAAGAGATGTTGCTGAATATGTCTCTCGATGCTTGGTTTGTCAGCAAGTTAAAGCTGATAGACAGAAGTCTAAGGGGATGTTACAAAAATTACCCATACCCGAATGGAAATGGGAAAACATCAGTATGGACTTTATCACAGGACTTCCTAAAACATCCAAAGTCAATAATGCTATCTGGGTCATAGTTGATCGTCTTACCAAGTCTGCACACTTCATTGCTATTAGAGAGGATTTCTCTCTGGATCAGCTTGCCAGGATATATGTAAAGGAAGTGGTAAGATTTCATGGAGTACCACTTTCTATTATATCTGATCGGGATCCGTGATTTACCTCGAAGTTCTGGTGAAGTCTTCAGCATACTCTGGATACAAAGTTGAGTTTCAGCACTGCTTATCATCCTCAGACAGACGGTCAGTCTGAGAGAACAATTCAAACTCTAGAAGATATGTTGAGAGCTTGATCTATGGATTTCAAAGGTGGTTGGGATCAACACCTACCATTGGTGGAATTTTCTTATAATAATAGCTTTCACTCCAGTATTCAGATGGATCCTTATGGGGCTCTCTATGGAAAGAAATGCAGGACTCCAACTTGCTGGGATGAAGTTGGGGAAGGAAAGCTATTAGGACTTGATCTCGTTGATGAAATGGAAGAAAAGGTTAGATCTATTCAACAACACATAAGAGCAGCTCAGAGTCGACAGAAAATTTATGCCGACAACCGAAGAAAATACCTAGAGTTTGAAGTGGGTGATAAAGTGTTCTTACGAATATCTCCCTGGAAGAGAGTCATGAGATTTGGAAAGAAGGGGAAGTTGAGCCCTAGATATATCGGTCCTTTCGAAATACTGGATCGTGTCGGGAAGGTAGCTTACCGATTGGCACTTCCACCGAATCTCTCTCATGTACACGATGTGTTCCATGTATCTCTCCTGAGAAAGTACATACCTGATCCTTCACATGTACTCAGCTCAGAAGTTGTACCGCTGGAGCAAGATCTTTCTTATGAAGAACAACCGATTGAGATTCTGGATCGTAGCGAAAAAGTCCTACGAAACAAGACCACTCTCTTGGTGAAAGTTTTATGGAGGAACCACTAATTAGAAGAAGCTGCATGGGAGCTTGAGGATACGATAAGGGAGAGGTATCCTCATCTGTTTGTTACAAAGTGATGAATTTCGAGGGAGAAATTCATTTTAAGGGGGGTAGAATGTTACACCTAAGAATTTTATGTGAAATATTTTGTTTTTATATTATATAAATCATCAAAGGAATCTTTCACTACACACAACACTAGCTTGGCTTGCTTTACACGCAACCACGGTCTTCCTCGATAGCTTGTGTCGTACGCAATAACGAGTTTCACTAAACAATGATATGCTATTAAAATATTATTAAAACTAGCCGTTATGAATAGTAATAACCACTTTTTGAATATTTATAAATTTTATTTTTCAAAATGGACTTCATTTTTGGATTCGGAATATCGAAATTTGCCTAGGGTGAAATTTTGGTAATTTCCTGAAAACTTTCAATTTTTGATGAATAGTGAAACCACTAAGTGGTAGAAAAAAAACTGAATTTTACCACTTCGGTGAGTGGAATTTCGAAAATCCGAGAGACACGGTTGATGTCAGTAAGAAAAATGTGGTTCAATGAGATGAAAATAATTTTTTGGTGAATAATAACTTTTTACTTTTTTTTACCACGGTTAAAAGTAAATAGGGTAATTAAGGGTAAAAATAATATTATTATTACCCTAACACATGTCCTAATTCTATTGGAAAAGTGTAATTCGACCAAAAAAAACCTTAGGAATAAAATATGACCATTTATTCCCACTTGGATTAGATTAGGACATTTATTATTAATTTATTTAAAGAAGGGTTAAAATAGTTAAAATCAATGTTTAATAATTAAATCATTTTTAATATGGGGTTATAAATAAGATAAATTCGACTATAAATATTCATTAGAAAGATAAAAATATTTCCTACATAATGGTATTTTATTTGTAATTTTTAGATATTAAATAATTTAATTTATTTATGACACAATAATGATGCAGTAATTATCTTATTAATGAAATATTGACATAATTGATGTTATAAATACCCAAATAAATGTAATTTGAGACTTTTTATGAATTAAACTAATTTTATAGGTTAATATGACATGTTAGTATTGATTTAAGTAACTTGGTTCGAACTAATCATTCTATTATGATTTTCACAAAAATCAATTACTAAATAGTGTCAAAATTGACATAAAATAGTTTTTAAAAAAAATATTATATTATTAATTTTTATTTTATTCCTAAAAATATAAGGTTCGGAAAAATGACTTATATAAGGTTATATATTTTAATAATAAACAACTTGGGGTTCTTTTGGCTTGATATAGTAAGTTTATTAACCTTATAGTGTAAGAAAACAAGAAGACACGGTAAAAGTTAAATTATCTAACTTAAAGTTAAATCTAAATGATAAGGTTAAAATTGATACCTAAACTTGTCTAAATTATATTGGATGAGACGATTTAGACCCCTACCAACCTTATCTTAGAAATATATCAATTTGGAGCTGTTAAAAACCGAATTTGACTTTATAATAAAATAATATTTTTAGTTATTCCAAAGGTGCCCCTCTCCTCCCTTATAAAAGGGCACCTCCTCCCCCTCTTCCTCACACCAATTTGAGCCTTCAAGCTCGGAAAACCCCTGCCAATTTATCCTCTTCACTTCCCTAGAAACATCCTAGAGGTTCTTGTCTTCTTCAAAGACCTATTTTAGTGCCCTAAAAGGAGGTCTCAAAGAAGCACTTCAAAGAAGAGGTAATGTCCGTTACCGATTCTTTCATCTTTATTTCTTCTTCCACTTCTTCTTCTTTAGTTGTTTAATTATGAAGTAATAACATCAGTATCACTCATATACTGATATGTTATTATAATTATGAAACAACCCTATTTCACCATCTATCCATCCTACGGAAAAAGAAATCACCGCACATGCGTACGTACGGAATACCGTCTCCACGCCGTGGTGTAATCTATTTTCCACAACCACCTTACTTGAATGGGTATAATGGTGTAAATAATGACTATATATGACTATTATAAAGTGATATTGATTCTGAAATAGTATATATACACTCCAATACAATTCCACGATCATAGGAACGATATCATCACTCGTGCGTACGTACGGAATACCGTCTCCATGATGTGATGCGACTCGTTCTACATGATCTTCATTTCATAATGATTATATAAATGAATTGAATGAATTAATATGATATATATTACACTAATACCATTCTGGAAATTAGGTATGTATAACCTAAAAAGAAGAATTATAATTTATTCGACAAAACACGCATAAGAACAAAAAGTAATAAACACCCGAATAACAAGTAGTAATGAAATATTACTAATAAGAAGCTAATAATATGACCATATATGATATCATAACAATAATTATGATTCTGGAATAAGTCAATAACATTATTTAAATCATAATACAGGGGGTTCAGACACTTATGAAGCAAATCAGACCTAAGGTAAGGGAAATATCACAATCTCAATTTTATCTGAGATTGTTTATAATTTGGAATTTACTGGGGTGTATTTTATCATCCACATCCATGTTACCTCAATATGTAATATTTATATCCTTCTAAAATAGTTTATATCCAATTTTACCCTTCCGTGAGTTTTTAGTAAAATATATGAAAGAAATCTTTTGTCATTTTTCGTACGAGGTACTTTTTGACTTTTCTGACAAAAGTACGAGAACAATGTTTTTTTAACTTATACGGTATGAATGGATTTTAAAAAAAATATTTCCAAGAATCTTCCTTTACAAGTTTTCAAGTTTATTTTTAATCAACTTCTTTTAGTTTAAAATTGTATGACATGTTAAGAAAGGAAAATTTTTTTTGAAGTAAAAAGGATATTTTCCTCAAGAATGGAGTTCAAGAGTTTTATCAAAATAATTTTCCATCTAAGATAATAAAGGGTTCTGTATCTATCCCTATTAATACATTGATTTGATTATGTTGTGATGGAAATATTTTTATTAATTTCTTTATCTTATATGAATTGTTTTATGATGTCCCGATGTTTAAGATTCCCATTTTTATTACATGGGTTATGCAATGATGTATGATTTATGATTTTTTGGCACACATAAGAATGGTATAATTATGAGATGGGTGGGACCTATATCTACCTCAAATGCATTGGGTAAAGATTTTATATCTCATGAGATAGACATGGCTGGAACGATAGGTTATACCGGTTCAGTGAAACAGGACTGAAACGAGGAGTGAACTCGGTTCAGAAACGGACTTTGTCCACTAAGATAGTCTTGGCAATGAGTCTTGAATAATAAGAAATGATTATCTATGATTATGTGTGTATGCCACAAATTTTCATGTTTTATGTTATGATTATTGGGATTCCATTTCACTACTATGATTTATCCCATGTTATGAAATTATGCTCTCTTTTGCAGGTTAAGATTTCCAAAATTTATGTTCTTATGAATATGATGTGATTGATATTTCTTTTGTTTACCCTTACTGAGCATTTGAGCTCACCCTTTTTTATGTTTTCTTTCCCCAGGTTAGGAAGAAGGTTATTAAGTAAGATATGCAAAAAGGGACTATAGATATGATGAAATAAATGGGAGACAGTGTAGACGCTTTATGAAACAATTGTTTATGTTTCCCAGTTTCTAAAGACACTATACCTATACGGTCCATTCGTGGTTTTTTTATATGTTGTAATAAGTATGATTCAATTTTGAAGTATTAACAATGTATGTAAAGTATGGGTTGTTATAGTTGGTATTAGAGGGAAGGTATAGTCAACCTTTGGAAACTAGGATGTGAAAGCCTTAGTAAGAACCCTAAGGATAAGTCTAAGCATAGAACACAATCTTAGTGTTTTAGAAATGGACATGAATAACCTAGGATAAGACCTTAAGTGTGAGATTTTATTCTTGATTATGTGGTTTTCCTATTATAATTAGTGTTGCTCACACTATTCTTCTTGGTTTTAGTCAATGGATGGAACCCGAAGGAACTGTGTTAATGCGGAATGCGACGGGGAATGAAATGATTGTCTCCCTGAGCAACCAAACGTTATGGGAGCTGGAATGCAAAATCTTGTATCCATGATCACACAACTTTATCAAGATATGAATCATGCAGGACATCCAAACGAGCAAAGGAAGGAGCAACATTCTGTTGAATCCTTCATGAGACAACGTCTACCTTCATTCAGTGGGTCTACTGATCCATTAGTTGCTGAACAATGGATTAATACTACTGAAAAGATATTTTCAGTTCTTCAATGTTCTGAGCATGATAAAGTCATCTTAGAAGTGTATCATTTGGAAGGTGATGCTGATCAATGGTGGAATCTTATTAAGAATACGAGGCAAAGGGATGAAATTGAGTCCATGGAATGGGACAAGTTCAAGAACTTATTTTTCAATAAGTACTTCCCTCATATTCTCCAAACAAAGATGGAGAAAGAGTTTTTTGAACTGAAGCAAAAGGATGATGAATCTGTTGGTACCTATGAAGCAAATTTTACAAGACTTGCAAGGTACTCTTCTGGTATTATTATCCAACCTGAGAGTAAGATCGATCGATTCTTTAGTGTCTTAAAACCAAGTCTTCGAAGGGCCTTATCCATAAGGGACTTCAATAGCTATGAGGAAATCGTTCGATGTGCTCTCAAAGTTGAGATAGAGATTAGAGTAACCCATCAGTCATATGGGTTTGATAAGAAGAGGAAAATGGAGTTCAAAGGAAAATCTAAAAAGCACACTGAAAATAAGATGAGCTTTCCCTTATGCTCAAAGTGTGGAAAGAAACATGGAGGGAGTTGTCTTAAAGGGACAAGTAAATGTTTCAAGTGTGGAAAAGAAAGTCATCGGGCATTTGAATGCCGCGATGATGGGAAGAAGATGTCTAATGATGCAAACAAAGGAAGGGATACACAGAATGAACCTACTACACTTCAATGTTTCAAGTGCAAGGAGATGGGACTTTATGCCAATAAATGCCCTAATCCAAGGGTTGATGATGATGGTCGATGTCAACAAACTCTTAAGGCTAAAGAAAAAGGAAAGTCACATGCAATTTCTATCAGCGATGTGGAGTACGATAACGATGTGGTGAAAGGTACACTTACCATCCACTCTAAAGTAGCAAATGTTTTATTTGATTCTGGATCCACCCACTCTTTTATTTCTGAAAAAATTTTCTAGGGGTATCACCGTATTACCTCAACAATTAGATGTCGAGTTAGCTGTGACAACACCTAATGGAACAACAGTCGCATCAAAAGTTTATAATTCTTCTCTGATCGAAGTTTGTGGGAAAGTGCTTCCTACAAATCTTGTGATCCTTCATATAGTGTAATTTGATGTGATTCTTAGCATGGATTGACTTTATTTATATAGAGCTCATATCAATGAAAGGATGAACATAACCTTCCAGAGGAAATTCCTTCTACCTTATGGGTCTTGATTCCACTAAATGATGGTTATTTATCTCAAATGGTTGGTGAGAAACTCACGATTAAGAATATGCCCATTGTACGGGAGTTTGATGATGTCTTTCCGGAGGAATTACCGGGTCTTCCACCAAATCGTGAAGTTGAGTTTTCAATAGAACTCGTACCGGGTGCTTTGCCTATTTCAAAGACACCTTATAGAATGGCCCCAATTGAGTTGCAGGAATTGAATAAGAAACTCCAAGAGAATCTTGATAAGGGATTCATACGCCCTAGTGCATCACCTTGGGGAGCACCTGTTCTATTTGTTAAGAAGAAAGATGGATCAATGAGACTCTTCATTAATTATCGAGAACTTAACAAGATCACTATCAAGAAAAAATATCCTCTCCCACGCATTGATAACTTATTGAACCAACTACGGGGAGCTCAATACTTTTCCAAGATTGATCTTCATTCAGGGTATCATCAATTAAGGGTCAAAAGGGAGGATATACCAAAGACGGCTTTCCGTACAAGGTATGGACACTATGAATTTATAGTGATGCCATTTGGTCTTACTAATTCCCCTGCTATCTTCATGGATCTGATGAATAGATACTTTAGAGACTATCTTGATCAATTTGTGGTAGTCTTTATAGACGATATTCATGTATATTCAAAGAGCAAGGAAGAACATGAAGATCACTTGAGAATTATATTGAAGACCCTGAGAAAGGAGAAGCTTTATACCAAATTTACCAAGTGGGAATTTTGGCTTCAAAAAGTTTCATTTTTGGGTCACATAATCTCAAAAGAGGGGATATCTGTGGATCCAGCAAAAACAGAGGTTATCGAAAGATGGTCGAGACCAACTACAGTAACTGAGATCCGAAGTTTTCTTGGTTTGGCTGGATATTATCGACGTTTTGTGAAAGATTTTTCATGATTATCTAATCCACTCACCAAGTTGACTCAAAAAGGAGTTAAGTTTGTTTGGACGGAAGAATGTGAAGAGAATTTCAAGGAGTTAAAAAGAAGGTTATCCAGTGCACCTTTTCTCACACTGCCTTGTAGTGGAGAAAGGTTTTGTGATATATAGTGATGCATCCAAGAAGGGATTGGGGTGTGTTCTTTTGCAAAATGATATGGTGATAGCTTATGCCTCATGACAGTTGAAAATCCATGAGCAAAATTACCCAACACATGATTTGGAGTTAGCTGCGGTAATCTTTGCATTAAAGATTTGGAGGCATTATCTTTATGGAGAAAGGTGTGACATTTATACTGATCATAAATGTTTAAAGTATATTTTCACACAAAAGGAGCTGAATATGCATCAAAGAAGATGGTTGGAGCTGATTAAGGATTATGACTTCTCAATCCATTACCACCCTGGGAAAGAAAACAAGGTGGCAGATGCATTAATTCGACAAGACCATGTTAGTTTATCCATGATGAGGATCACAAAAGATCCAATATTTATGGATTTACAAAGGATGGATCTTGGAATTATAATGGAAGGGGAAAAATATTATCTTTCTCAAAAGAATGTTCAACCATATATATACGTGAAGATTAAAGAGGCACAGAAATAAGATGTCGAGTTACAAAAGAAGGTGAGAAATGTTCCTGAATTCAACCTTGATTGTGATGGGATAATAAAGTTCAGGAATCGGGTTTGTGTTCCTCCCATCCCAGAATTAAAGAAGGAGTTGCTGGATGAGGCTCATAGTTCTTCATTCTCTATTCATCCTGGAAGCACAAATATGTATAAGGACTTGAAAGAGTACTTCTAGTGGGATGGAATGAAAAGAGATGTTGCTGAATATGTCTCTCGATGCTTGGTTTGTCAGCAAGTTAAAGCTGAGAGACAGAAGTCTAAGGGGATGTTACAACCATTACCCATACCCAAATGGAAATGGGAAAACATCACTATGGACTTTGTCACAGGACTTCCTAAAACATCCAAAGGAAATAATGCTATCTGGGTCATAGTTGATCGTCTTACCAAGTCTGAACACTTCATTGCTATTAGAGAGGATTTCTCTATGGATAAGCTTTCCAGGATATATGTAAAGGAAGTGGTAAGATTGCATAGAGTACCACTTTCTATTATATCTGATCGGGATCCGAGATTTACCTCGAAGTTCTGGCGAAGTCTTCAGCATACTCTGGATACAAAGTTGAGTTTCAGCACTACTTATCATCCTCAGACAGACGGTCAGTCTGAGAGAACAATTCAAACTCTAGAAGATATGTTGAGAGCTTGCTCTATGGATTTCAAAGGAGGTTGGGATCAACACCTACCATTGGTGGAATTTTCTTATAATAATAGCTTTCACTCCAGTATTCAGATGGCTCCTTATGAGGCTCTCTATAGAAAGAAATGTAGGACTCCAACTTGCTGGGATGATGTTGGGGAAAGAAAGCTATTAGGACCTGATCTCGTTGATGAAATGGCAGAAAAGGTCAGATCTATTCAACAACACATAAGAGCAGCTCAGAGTCGACAGAAAAGTTATGCCGACAACCGAAGAAAAGACCTAGAGTTTGAAGTGGGTGAAAAAGTGTTCTTACAAATATCTCCCTGGAAGAGAGTCAGGAGATTTGGAAAGAAAGGGAAGTTGAGCCCTAGATATATCGGTCCTTTCGAAATACTGGATCGTGTCGGGAAGGTAGCTTACCGATTGGCGCTTACACAGAATCTCTCTCAAGTACACGATGTGTTCCATGTATCTCTCCTGAGAAAGTACATACCTGATCCTTCACATGTACTCAGCTCAGAAGTTGTACCGCTGGAGCAAGATCTTTCTTATGAAGAACAGCCGATAGAGATTCTGGATCGTAGCGAAAAAGTCCTACGAAACAAGACCACTCACTTGGTGAAAGTTTTATGGAGGAACCACCAATTAGAAGAAGCTACATGGGAGCTTGAGGATATGATTAGGGAGAGGTATCCTCATCTGTTTGTTACAAAGTGACGAATTTCGAGGGCGAAATTCATTTTAAGGGGGGTAGAATGTAACACCCGAGACTTTTATGTGAAATATTTTGTTTTTATGTTATATAAATCATCAAAGGAATATTTCACTACACATAACACTATCTTGGATTTCTTTACACGCAACCGCGGCCTTCCTCGATAGCTTGTGTCGTACGCAATACCGAGTTTCACTAAACAATGATATGCTATTAAAATATTATTAAAACTAGCCATTATGAATAGTAATAACCACTTTTTTAAATTTTATAAATTTTATTTTTCAAAATGGACTTCATTTTTGGATTCGGAATATCAAAATTATCCTAGGTTGAAATTTTTGTATTTTTCCAAAAACTTTCAATTTTTGATGAATAGTGAAACCACTAAGTGGTAGTTAAAAAACTGAAATTTTCATAAAACTTAATTTTACCGCTTCGGTGAGTGGAATTTAAAAAATCCAAGAAACATGGTTGATGTAAAAAAGAAAAATGTGGTTCAATGAGATGAAAATAATTTTTTGGTGAATAGTAACTTTTTACTTTTTTTTTACCACGGTTAAAAGTAAATAGGGTAATTAAGGGTAAAAATGATATTATTATTACCCTAACACAAGTACTAATTCTATTGGACAAGTTTAATTCTAAAAAAACAACCTTAGGAATAAAATATGACCATTTAGTCCCACTTGGATTAGATTAGGGCATTTATTATTAATTTATTTAAAGAAGGGTTAAAATAGTTAAAATCAAAGTTTAATAAGTAAATCATTTTTAATATGGGGTTATAAATAAGATAAATTAGACTATAAATATTAATTAGAAATAAAAAAAGATTTCCTACATAATGGAATTTTATTTGTAATTTTTTGACATTAAATAATGTAATTTATTTATGACACAATGATGATGTAGTAATTATCTTATTAATGAAATATTGACACAATTGATGTTATAAATACCCAAATAAATGTAATTTGAGACTTTTTATGAATTAAACTAATTTTCTAGGTTAATATGACATGTTAGTATTTATTTAGGTAACTTGGTTCGAACTAATCATTCTGTTAGGATTTTCACAAAAATCAATTACTAAATAGTGTCAAAATTGACATAAAATAGTTTTTAAAACAAATATTATATTATTAATTGTTATTTTATTCCTAAAAATATATGGTTTGACCAAATGACTTAGATAAGTTTATATATTTTAATAATAAACAACTTGGGGTTCGTTTGGCTTGATATAGTAAGTTTATTAACCTTATAGTGTAAGAAAACAAGAAGACACGGTAAAAGTTAAATTATCTAACTTAAAGTTAAATCTAAATGATAAGATTAAAATCGATACCTAAACTTGTCTAAATTCTATTGTATGAGATTATTTCTACCCCTACCCAACTTATATTATAAATATATCAATTTGGAGCTATTAAAAACCTAATTTGACTTTATAACAAAATAATATTTTTAGTTATTCCAAAGGTGCCCCTCTCCTCCCTTATAAAAGGGAACCTCCTCCCCCTCTTCCTCACACCACTTTGAGCCTTCAAGATCGGCCAAACCATGCCAATTTATCGTCTCCACTTCTCTAGAAACATCCTAGAGGTTCTGGTCTTATTCAAAGACCTATTGTAGTGCCCTAAAAGGAGGTCTCAAAGAAGCACTTCAAAGAAGAGGTAATGTCCGTTACCGATTCTTTCATCTTTATTTCTTCTTCCACTTCTTCTTATTTAGTTGTTTCATTATGAAGTAATAACATCAGTATCACTCATATACTGATATGTTATTATAATTATGAAACAACCCTATTTCACCATCTATCCATCCTACGGAAAAAGAAATCACCGCGCGTGCGTACGTATGGAATACCGTCTCCACGCCGTGGTGTAATCTATTTTCCACCACCACCTTACTTGAATGGGTATAATGGTGTAAATAATGACTATATATGACTATTATAAAGTGATATTGATTCTGAAATAGTATACATACACTCCAATACAATTCCACGATCATAGGAACGATATCATCACTCGTGCGTACGTACGGAATACCGTCTCCACGATGTGATGCGACTCGTTCTACATGATCTTAATTTCATAATGATTATATAAATGAATTGAATGAATGAATATGATATATATTACACTAATACCATTCTGTAAATGAGGTATCTATAACCTAAAAATAAGAATAAGAATTTATTCGACAAAACACGCATAAGAACAAAAAGTAATAAACACCCGAATAACAAGTAGTAATGAAATATTACTAATAAGAAGCTAAGAATATGAACATATATGATATCATAACAATAAGTATGATTCTGGAATAAGTCAATAAAATTATTTAAATCATTATACAGGAGGTTCGGACACTTACGAAGCAAATCAGACCTAAGGTAAGGGAAATATCACAATCTCATTTTTATCCGAGATTGTTTATACATTGGAATTTACTGGGGTGTATTTTATCATCCACATCCATGTTTCCTTAATATTTAATATTTATATCCTTATACAATAGTTTATATCCAATTTTATTCTTCGGTGAGTTTTTCGTAAAAGATATGAAAGGAATCTTTTGTCGTTTTTCGTACGAGGTACTTTTTGACTTTTCCGACCAAAGTACGAGAAGAATGTTTTTTTAACTTATACGGCATGAATGGATTTTAAAAAAAATATTTCCAATAATCTTATTTTACAAGTTTTCAAGTTTATTTTTAATCAACTTCTTTTAGTTTAAAATTTTATGACATGTTAAGAAAGGAAAAATGTTTTTGAAGTAAAAAGGATATTTTCCTCAAGAATGGAGTTCAAGAGTTTTATCAAAATAATTTTCCATCTAAGATAATAAAGGGTTATGTCTATATCCCTATTATTGAATTTATTTGATTATGTTGTGATGGAAATATTTTTATTAATTCCTTTATCTTATATGAATTGTTTTATGATGTCCCGATGATTAAGATTCCCATTTTTATTACATGGGTTATGCAATGATGTATGATTTATGATTTTGTGGCACACATAAGAATGGTATCATTATGAGATTGGTGGGACCTATATCTCCCTACAATGCATTGGGTAAAGATTTTATATCTCATGAGATAGACATGGCTAGAACAGTAGGTTATACCGGTTTAGTGAAACAGGACTGAAACAAGGAGTGAACTCGGTTCAGAAATGGACTTTGTCCACTAAGATAGTCTTGGCAATGAGTCTTGACTAATAAGAAATGATTCTCTATGATTATGTGTGTACGCCACAAATTTTCATTTTTTATGTTATGATTATTGGGATTCCATTTCACTACTATGATTTATCCCATGTTAGGAAATTATGCTCTCTTTTGCAGGTTAAGATTTCCAAAAGTTATGTTCTTATGAATATGATGTGATTGATATTTCTTTTGTTTACCCTTACTGAGCATTTGATCTCACCATTTTGTATTTTTTATTTCCCCAGGTCAGGAAGAAGGTTATTAAGTAAGATATGCCAAAAGGGACTATAGATATGATGAAATAAATGGGAGACAGTGTAGACGCTTTATGAACCTGTTGTTTATGTTTCCCAGTTTCTAAAGACACTATACCTATACGGTCCTTTCGTGGTTTTGTTATATGTTGTAATAAGTATGCTTAAATTTTGAAGTATTAACAATGTATGTAAAGTATGGGTTGTTATAGTTGGTATCAGAGGGAAGGTATAGTCAACCTTTGGAAACTAGGATGTGAAAGCCTTAGTAAGAACCCTAAGGATAAGTCTAATCATAGAACACAATCTTAGTGTTTTAGAAATGGCCATGAATAACCTAGGATAAGACCTTAAGTGTGAAATTTTATTCTTTATTATGTGGTTTTCCTATTATAATTAGTGTTTCTCACACTATTCTTCTTGGTTTTAGTCAATGGATGGAACCCGAAGGAACCGTGTTAATGCGGAATGCGACGGGCAATGCAATGATTGTCCCCCTGAGCAACCAAACGTTATGGGAGCTAGAATGAAAAATCTTGTAGCCATGCTCACACAACTTTCTCAAGCTATGAATCATGCATGACTTCCAAACGAGCAAAGGAAGTAGCAACATTCTGTTGAATCCTTCATGAGACAGCGTCCACCTTCATTCAGTGGGTCGACTGATCCATTAGTTGCTGAACAATGGATTAGTACTACTGAAAAGATATTTTCAGTTCTTCGATGTTCTGAGCATGATAAATTCATCTTAGTAGTGTATCGTTTTGAAGGTGATGCTGATCAATGGTGTAATCTTATTAAGAATATGAGGCAAAGGGATGAAATTGAGTCCATGGAATGGGACGAGTTCAAGAACTTATTTTTCAATAAGTACTTCCCTCGTATTCTCCGAACAAAGATGGAGAAAGAGTTTCTTGAACTGAAGCAAAAGGATGATGAATCTGTTGGTATCTATGAAGCAAATTTTACAAGACTTGAAAGGTACGCTTCTGGTATTATTATCCAACCTGAGAGTAAGATCGATCGATTCTTTAGTGGCTTAAAACCAAGTCTTCGAAGGGCCTTAGCCATAAGGGACTTCAATAGCTATGAGGAAATCGTTCGATGTGCTCTCAAAGTTGAGATAGAGATTGGAGTAACCCAGCAGTCATATGGGTTTGATAAGAAGAGGAAAATGGAATTCAAAGGAAAATCTAAAGAGCACACTGAAAAGAAGATGTGCTTTCCCTTATGCTCAAAGTGTGGAAAGAAACATGGAGGGAGTTGTCTTAAAGGGACAAGTAAATGTTTCAAGTGTGGAAAGGAAGGTCATCGGGCATTTGAATGCCGCGATGATGGGAAGAAGATGTCTAATGATGAAAACAAAGGAAGGGATACACAGAATGAACTTACTACACTTCAATGTTTCAAGTTCAAGAAGATGGGACATTATGCCAATAAATGCCCTAATCCAAGGGTTGATGATGATGGTCGACTTCAAAAAACTCTTAAGGCTAAAGACAAAGTAAAGTCACATGCAATTTCTATCAGGGATGTGGAGTACGATAACGATGTGGTGAAAGGTACACTTACCATCCACTCTAAAGTAGCAAATGTTTTATTTGATTATGGATCCCGCCACTCTTTTATTTCTGAAGAATTTTCTAAGGGTATCACCGTATTACCTCAACAATTAGATGTTGAGTTAGCTGTGACAACACCTAATGGAACAATAGTCACATCAAAAGTTTATAATTCTTCTCCGATCTAAGTTTGTGGGAACGTGCTTCCTGCAAATCTTGTGATCCTTCCTATAGTGTAATTTGATGTGATTCTTGGCATGGATTGGCTTTCTTTATATGGAGCTCATATCAATTTCCAAATAAGGGAAGTCACATTTCATATTCCAGATCAATCTATGATCGTCTATCAATGTAAGGATGAACATAACCTTCCAGTGGAAATTCCTTCTACCTTATGGGTCTTGATTGCACTATATGAAGGTTATTTATCTCAAATGGTTGGTGAGAAACTCACGATTAAGAATATCCCATTGTACGGGAGTTTGATGATGTCTTTACGGAGGAATTACCGGGTCTTCCACCAAATTGTGAAGTTGAGTTTTCAATAGAACTCGTACCGGGTGCTTTGCCTATTTCAAAGACACCTTATAGAATGGCCCCAATTGAGTTGCAGGAATTGAATAAGAAACTCCAAGAGAATCTTGATAAGGGATTCATACGCCCTAGTGCGTCACCTTGGGGAGCACCTGTTCTATTTTTTTAAGAAGAAATATGGATTAATGAGACTCTGCATTGACTATCGAGAACTTAACAAGATCACTATCAAGAACAAATATCCTCTCCCACGCATTGATGACTTATTTGACCAACTATGCAGAGCTCAATAATTTTCTAAGATTGATCTTCATTCAGGGTATCATCAATTAAGGGTCAAAAGGGAGGATATACCAAAGACGACTTTCCGTACAAGGTATGGACACTATGAATTTATAGTGATGCCATTTGGTCTTACTAATGCCCCTGCTATCTTCATGGATCTGATGAATATAGTCTTTAGAGACTATCTTGATCAATTTGTGGTAGTCTTTATAGACGATATTCTTGTCTATTCAAAGAGAACGGAAGAACATGAAGATCACTTGAGAATTATATTGAATACCCTCAGAAAGGAAAATCTTTATTCCAAATTTACCAAGTGTGAATTTTGGATTAAAAAAGATTCATTTTTGGGTCACATAATCTCAAAAGAGGGGATATCTGTGGATCCAGCAAAAACAGAGGTTATCGAAAGATGGTCGAGACCAACAACAGTAACTGAGATCCGAAGTTTTCTTGGTTTGGATGGATATTATGGACGTTTTGTGAAAGATTTTTCACGATTATCTAATCCACTCACCAAGTTGACCCGAAAAGGAGTTAAGTTTGTTTCGACGGAAGAATGGGAAGATAATTTCAAGGAGTTGAAAAGAAGGTTATCCAGTGCACCTGTGCTCACACTGCCTTGTAGTGGAGAAAGGTTTGTGATATATAGTGATGCATCCAAGAAGGGATTGGGGTGTCTTCTTATGCCAAATGATATGGTGATAGCTTATGCCTCACGACAGTTGAAAATCCATGAGCAAAATTACCCAACACATGATTTGGAGTTAGCTGAGGTAATCTTTGCATTAAAGATTTGGAGGAATTATCTTTATGGAGAAAGGTGTGACATTTATACTGATCATAAAAGTTTAAAGTATATTTTCACACAAAAGGATCTGAATATGCGTCAAAGAAGATGGTTGGAGCTGATTAAGGATTATGACTGCTCAATCCATTACCACCCTGGGAAAGCAAAAAAGGTGGCAGATGCATTAAGTCGACAAGACCATGCCAGTTTATCCATGATGAGGATCACAAAAGTTCCAACATTTATGGATTTACAAAGGATGGATCTTGGAATTATAATGGAAGGGTAAAAATATTATCTTTCTCAAATGAATGTTCAACCATCTATACATGTGAAGATTAAAGAGGCACAAAAAGAAGATGTCGAGTTACAAAAGAAGGTGAGAAATGTTCCTGAATTCAACCTTGATTGTGATGGGATAATAAAGTTCAGGAATCGGGTTTGTGTTCCTCCCATCCCAGAATTAAAGAAGGAGATACTGGATGAGGCTCATAGTTCTTCATTCTCTATTCATCCTGGAAGCACGAAGATGTATAGGGACCTGAAAGAGTACTTCTGGTGGGATGGCATGAAAAGAGATGTTGCTGAATATGTCTCTTAATGCTTGGTTTGTCAGCAAGTTAAAGCTGATAGACAGAAGTCTAAGGGGATGTTACAACCATTACCCATACCCGAATGGAAATGGGAAAACATCACTATAGACTTTGTCACAGGACTTCCTAAAACATCCAAAGGCAATAATGCTATCTGGGTCATAGTTGATCGTCTTACCAAGTATGCACACTTCATTTCTATTAGAGAGGATTTCTCTCTGGATCAGCTTTCCAGGATATATGTAAAGGAAGTGGTAAGATTGCATGGAGTACCACTTTCTATTATATCTGATCGAGATTCGAGATTTACATCGAAGTTCTGGTGAAGTCTTCAGCATACTCTGGATACAGAGTTGAGTTTCAGCACTGCTTATCATCCTCAGACAGATGGTCAGTCTGAGAGAACAATTCAAACTCTAGAAGATATATTGAGAGATTGCTCTATGGATTTTAAAGGTGGTTGGGATCAACACCTACCATTGGTGGAATTTTCTTATAATAATAGCTTTCACCCCAGTATTCAGATGGATCCTTATGAGGATCTCTATGGAAAGAAATGCAAGACTCCAACTTTCTGGGATGAAGTTGGGGAAAGAAAGCTATTAGGACCTGATCTCGTTGATGAAATGGCAGAAAAGGTCAGATCTATTCAACAACACATAAGATCAGCTCAGAGTCGACAGAAAAGTTATGCTGACAACCGAAGAAAAGACCTAGAGTTTGAAGTGGGTGATAAAGTGTTCTTACGAATATCTCCCTGGAAGAGAATCATGAGATTTGGAAAGAAGGGGAAGTTGAGCCCTAGATATATCGGTCCTTTTGAAATACTGGATCATGGTGGGAAGGTAGCTTATCGATTGGCGCTTCCACTGAATCTCTCTCAAGTACAAGATTTGTTCCATGTATCTCTCTTGAGAAAGTACATACTTGATCCTTCACATGTACTCAGCTCAGAAGTTGTACCGCTGGAGCAAGATCTTTCTTATGAAGAATAGCCGATAGAGATTCTGGATCGTAGCGAAAAAGTCCTACGAAACAAGACCACTCTCTTGGTGAAAGTTTTATGGAGGAACCACCAATTAGAAGAATCTACATGGGAGCTTGAGGATATGATGAGGGAGAGGTATCCTCATCTGTTTGTTACAAAGTGATGAATTTCGAGGGCGAAATTCATTTTAAGGGGGGTAGAATGTAACACCTGAGACTTTTATGTGAAATATTTTGTTATTATGTTATATAAATCATCAAAGGAATCTTTCACTACACACAACACTAGCTTGGCTTGCTTTACACGCAATCGCATCCTTCCTCGATAGCTTGTGTCGTACGCAATACCGAGTTTCACTAAACAATGATATGCTATTAAAATATTATTAAAACTAGCCATTATGAATAGTAATAACCACTTTTTAAAATTTTATAAATTTTATTTTTCAAAATGGACTTCATTTTTGGATTCGGAATATCGAAATTAGCCTAGGGTGAAATTTTGGTATTTTTCTGAAAACTTTCAATTTTTGATGAATAGTGAAACCACTAAGTGGTAGTTAAAAAACTGAATTTTTCATAAAACTTAATTTTACCGCATCGGTGAGTGGAATTTCAAAAATACGAGAGATACAGTTGATGTCAGTAAGAAAAATTTGGTTCAATGAGATGAAAATAATTTTTTGGTGAATAGTAACTTTTTACTTTTTTTTACCACGGTTAAAAGTAAATAGGGTAATTAAGGGTAAAAATGATATTATTATTATCCTAACACATGTCCTAATTATATTGGACAAGTGTAATTAGACCAAAAACAACCTTAGGAATAAAATATGACCATTTAGTCCCACTTGGATTAGATTAGGACATTTATTATTAATTTATTTAAAGAAGGGTTAAAATAGTTAAAATCAAAGTTTAATAAGTAAATCATTTTTAATATGGGGTTATAAATAAGTAAAATTCAACTATAAATATTCATTAGAAATATAAAAATATTTACTACATAATGGTATTTTATTTGTAATTTTTGGACATTAAATAATTTTATTTATTTATGACATGATGATGATGCAGTAATTATCTTATTAATGAAATATTGACAGAATTGATCTTATAAATACCCAAATAATTGTAATTTGAGACTTTTTATGAATTACACTAATTTTCTAGGTTAATATGACATGTTATTATTGATTTAAGTAACTTGGTTCGAACTAATCATTCTGTTATGATTTTCAAAAAAATCAATTATTAAATAGTGTCAAAATTCACATAAAATAGTTTTTAAAAAACATATTATATTATTAATTGTTATTTTATTCCTAAAAATATAAGGTTCGGCCAAATGACTTAGATAAAGTTATATATTTTAATAATAAACAACTTGGGGTTCGTTTTTCTTGCTATAGTAAGTTTATTAACCTTATAGTGTAAGAAAACAAGAAGACACGGTAAAAGTTAAATTATCTAACTTAAAGTTAAATCTACATGATAAGGTTAAAATTGATACCTAAACTTTTCTAAATTCTATTGGATGGGAGGATTTCGACCCCTACCCACCTTATCTTCGAAATATATCAATTTGGAGCTATTAAAAACCGAATTTGACTTTATAATTAAATAATATTTTTAGGTATTTCAAAGGTGCCCCTCTCCTCCCTTATAAAAGGGAACCTCCTCCCCCTCTTCCTCACACCACTTTGAGCCTTAAAGCTCGGCCAACCCCTTCCAATTTCTCCTCTCCACTTCCCTAGAAACATCCTAGAGGTTCTTGTCTTCTTCAAAGACCTATTTTAGTGCCCTAAAAGGAGGTCTCAAAGAAGCACTTCAAAGAAGAGGTAATGTCCGTTGCCGATTCATTCATCTTTATTTCTTCTTCTACTTCTTCTTCTTTATTTGTTTCATTATTAAGTAATAACATCAATATCACTAATATACTGATATGTTATTATAATTATGAAACAACCCTATTTCACAATCTATCCATCATACGGAAAAAGAAATCACCGCGCGTGCGTACGTACGGAATACCGTTTCCACGCCATGGTGTAATCTATTTTCCACCACCACCTTACTTGAATGTGTATAATGGTGTAAATAATTAATATATTTTACTATTATAAATTGATATTGATTCTGAAATAGTATACATACACTCCAATACAATTCCACAATCATAGGAACGATATCATCACTCGTGCGTACGTACGGAATACCGTCTCCACGATGTGATGCGACTCGTTCTACATGATCTTCATTTCATAATGATTATATAAATGAATTGAATGAATGAATATGATATATATTACACTAATAAAATTCTGGAAATGAGGTATCTATAACCTAAAAAGAAAATAAGAATTTATTCGACAAAACACGCATAAGAACAAAAAGTAATAAACACCCGAATAACAAGTAGTAATGAAATATTACTAATAAGAAGCTAAGAATATGACCATATATGATATCATAAAAATAAGTATGATTCTGGAATAAGTCAATAACATTATTTAAATCATTATACAGGAGGTTTGAACACTTACGAAGCAAATCAGACCAAAGGTAAGGGAAATATCAAAATCTCATTTTTATCCGAGATTGTTTATACTTTGGAATTTACTGGGGTGTATTTTATCATCCACATCCATGTTTCCTCAATATGTAATATTTATATCCTTCTAAAATAGTTTATATCCAATTTTACCCTTCAGTGAGTTTTTAGTAAAAGATATGAAAGGAATCTTTTGTCGTTTTTCGTACGAGGTACTTTTTGACTTTTCCGACAAAAGTACGAGAAGAATGTTTTTTTAACTTATACGGCATGAATGGATTTTAAAAAAATTATTTCCGAGAATATTACTTTACAAGTTTTCAAGTTTATTTTTAATCAACTTCTTTTAGTTTAAAATTGTATGACATGTTAAGAAAGGAAAAATGTTTTTGAAGTAAAAAGGATATTTTCCTCAAGAATGGAGTTCAAGAGTTTTATCAAAATCATTTTCTATCTAAGATAATAAAGGGTTCTGACTCTATCCCTATTATTACATTGATTTGATTATGTTGTGATGTAAATATTTTTATGAATTCCTTTATCTTATATGAATTGTTTTATGATTTCCCGATGTTTAAGATTCCCATTTTTATTACATGGGTTATGCAATGATGTATGATTTATGATTTTGTGGAACACATAAGAATGGTATCATTATGAGATGGGTGGGACCTATATCTCCCTCCAATGCATTGGGTAAATATTTTATATCTCATGAGATAGACATGGCTGGAACGATAGGTTATACCTGTTCAGTGAAACAGGACTGAAACGAGGAGTGAACTCGGTTCAGAAACGGACTTTGTCCACTAAGATAGTCTTGGCAATGAGTCTTGAATAATAAGAAATGATTATCTATGATTATGTGTGTATGCCACAAATTTTCATGTTTTATGTTATGATTATTGGGATTCCATTTCACTACTATGATTTATCCCATGTTATGAAATTATGCTCTCTTTTGCAGGTTAAGATTTCCAAAATTTATGTTCTTATGAATATGATGTGATTGATATTTTAGTCAAAGAGTTACCAACTAAATGAGAGACACTTAAATACAACTAATTGAGAAATAAAATTTAATAAAAACTTTATAATATCATGAGAATAAAGGGATTCATGAAATAATTTGTCAAAGGATAGTATATACACCATATAAAAGTGAATTGGCTCATAACAACAAATAAGTCTCAATGGAATGTAAATTGAGATGAAATCCCTTATAAGGACTGTATCCTTAGATTAAGGATAAATCAATGACATAATTATGTGTGAAAAATATAAATACACTAAATATGATTGGATATTCAGTGTAAATAAATGAGAGGACACTCACACATGTTCTTTTAAAAACAAAATCAATGACTTGGATGTTTAACTCAATGAATGGAAATTGAGTTAAGATTACCCTTATCAAGTTCATATCAGTGACTTAAGAATTTATCAATGGAGTGATTATTTGTATCAAAAGTATATCCACAAAAAGGGGAGTGGAAATTACTACATAAATAAAAAATAGTGATTCTATACATAATCTTGGAGTAAAATAGTCAATGAAGTATGCGTAAAACCAAATAAGTGGAAATTGAAATTTGAAATTCCCATACCGATTTGGTAACTTACGAAACATACACCCCAAGAAAGAAGGATCATACAGTGAAGATGTAAATACCCATAAATTAAAGTATATTAAAAAAAGAATACAATCATGGTAAGTAAATACAACACACAAAAGAAAATAGTGGCAAATATAGCATGAATCTCACAGGAATAAAAAGTGAGACGAAAACCCCTTACCTTGTACTTTTCCTTAGTCGAGCGTATGTTAATCTCATCTTCTTCAGGTTCTTCCTTTTAATTTGAAAAAAGGGCTCCTTAGGTTGGATTTATGATTAAATTAATGATTATAGGTTGAAGTGAGAGTAGTTGGGAGGATATTTGAGTAGCGGTTGGATGACCAAAATGGCTTTGGAGGTGTGAAATTAAGATAAGGGAAAGTACCCTTTTATAAGAGAGGCGAGGGTCACTTTAGGAAAAGATTGAAATATTATTTTATTATAAAATAATTTTCAGTTTTTAATGGTTCCAAATAGATTTATTTTAGGGATAAGGTGGGGATGAGTAGAAATATTCTCAACCAATAGGTTTTAGACAAGTTTAGGTTACCATATTAACCTTATCTTTTATATTTAACTCTTAGTTAAATAGTTTAACTTTTACCATGTCTTCTTCTATTTTATATTACATGGATAATAAACTTACTATAAAATGACAAGAGAACCTAAAGTGGTTAATTAATGATATATATCATTATATAAGTCCTTTGGTTGAACTTTAGATTTTTTGGAATATTATATCATTTAATAAAATAGTATTTGTTTTAAAAACTCATTTATGTCAATTTTGACACTATTTAGTATTTGGTTTCTGTGAAAGTCATAAAAATATGATTTATTAGAAAAAATAAATTTAATCAACCCTAACATGTCATATTATCCCAGAAAATTCATGGAATGCATCAAAATTCTCAATTTATATTTATTTTAATATTTATAACATCATTTATTCTAGTCTTTCATTAATAGGGTAATTACTGCATCATTATTGTGTCATAAATAAATATATTTATTTTATGTATAAAATTTATAAATTAAATATCATGATTTAGAAATTTTTTAGCTTTATAATGACTATATATAGTCGAATTTATCTTATGTATAACCCTATATTAAAAATGTTTTAGTTATTAAAATTATAATTTAACAATTTTTACTTTTTTTTAAATAAAATATAATAAATGTCCTAATATAATACAAGTGGATAAAAAAGGACCATATTTTTTTCCTAATTAAGGTTTATTTTGGTCGAAATAAATTTATCCAGTATAATTAGGACATGTGTTAGAGTAATTATAATATCATTTTTACCTTTAATTACCCTATTTATTTTTCACCGTGGTAAATAAAATTCAAAAGTTACTATTCATTAAAAATTATTTTCATCCTATTGAAACAAATTTTACTTACTGATGTCAACCATGTCTCTCAAATTTTTTAAATTGAATTTACAGAAGCGGTATAATTACATTTTATGCAAATTTGCAAATGTGCCTAGAAGGTGGGTAAAAGACGGTAAAAAGTTCAATAAAATTTTATATATGTAATATTATTATAAAATAAATACAATGAATTAAATTGGACTAATATAGGTATTATTTATATATTTTGACTTTACAATAAATTTAAATAGAAATAATAATTATTTAAATAAAATTCGGTTTTAAACAATAACGTAGTGTTTTTCACTATTCATCAAAAATTGAAAGTTTTCAGAAAAATACAAAAAATTCACCCTAATCTAATTTTGATATTCTGAATCCAAAAATTATTTCCATTTTGAAAAAGAAAATTTATATAATTTCAAAAAGTGGGTATTACTATTCATAACTGCTTTTTAAACGGCTAGTTTGATTGGTCATGGTGTGCTAGAACTCTAAGTTGTATACAATGCAAGCTATTGCATTATTCAAAGAAAAACCTACTGTGGAAGCTTGGGGTGTTAAAATTATATTATAAAATTAATATATATACTTTATATCCATCATAATACCCAACCGTGAGAGGTGGTAATGAAAAAATAAATGATAGTTGTCTGCGAGTCAGTAGTCCGCCTAACACACGAATGATGATTTCATAACCCATTTGATGGAAGTGAGAATGGTTGTAGGACATTAACTTAATATAAAAAATATTTTCATATTTAATATAATTATGAAATTATATCATCACGATTTAAAAAATAATTTAATGAGGTGGAAGAATAAATAAAATAAAAACACCATTTGAAGAATGTTACCTCTTCTTCAGGTAACCTCTTTAGTTTTTCACCAAAATCCTTCATTGGTTGGATTTATGGAAAAAAGGATTCCAGGAAAAGGGAATGAAATTTTGGGATTGATTTGGGTAGGTATTTTATGAATTAAAATGGTTTTAAATTGTGAATAAGAGAGGATATGGGGTGTCCTTTTATAAGTATAGTGAATGAAAAACTTGTAATTTTTGGAAAGAGAAAGTTCTAAATACATTTTTTATGTGAAAAAAGGTTATAAATGGATTATTATTGAGACAGAGAAATTATAGGGTCTAAATATTTCCAGAAAATAAAATTTATACAACTATTTAGGTAAATTTAACCTTTATCTTTCTAGTTCAATCCCCAAAAAAATCCATTTTTACCTTAACCATGGTAAATAATTTTTACTATTTTCACTATTAATTTTGTTCAAAAATTAAGTTAAAATTATTATATAATATAAATTATTATGATTCAAAATATGGAATAAAATTTTCCAAATTCTATTAATATAAGTGTAAAAATTTAATTTAAAATTAATCTCATAGATGCGATAAGAAAACGAGGTTTTAAAGAGAAAATGTTCAAAAGTTTACAATGTTTTGATATAAAAATTCAATATAAAAATGATTAAAATGAACTAAATTGTTTTAATTTATATACAATTGAACTAATTTTACTTTAAAAATAATTTAAAATATTATTCAGCTTTATAAAAAAATTAAACGAAAAGGTAGTTTTCAATTAAAATTTAGAATTTTTCACTATTCATTGAAAAATGAAGCATTTCAGAAACATCTGAAAATTTTACCCTAATATAATTTTGATACTAAAATTTTAAAAATTAAGTTTATTTTATAAAATAAATTTAATTAAATTGGTAAAAATTAATTTTATATTATGTGTGTGAAGCATGACTGAACCGTCTTTTTGAAAAGAATACAGTTTTTTCAAAAAAATATGTTTATTTTAAACAATTCTAATTTTTATTTGTAATCAATATATAAAAAATTAATATGTGTAAACTATATATTTTTTATAATTTAGTTAGTTATATTTATACCCTCTAATTTAACAGTTAGGTTATAATAGTCATGTTTAAATAATATTTTAATAGAGTATCACATTTTATTTAAACCTAATGTTGCATGAATCACAAACTATCAATGAAAGTAAATTTATTTAAAGGAAATATACTGTAAAGTCTTGGGTTATTAAATTATTCCCTCCTAAAAAATTATCATCCTTAAAATTTCATGGATATTAGCTTCTAAACAAATGAGGGTAGTTCTTCTTCATAACATCTTATAGTTCCCTTATTGCTTCCTCCATTTTGTGATTTATCGAAAGTACCATTACCCGATGGGTCATGTGATTCCTAAATAATTTCTATATAGTATCAAGAATATGGATGGGTTCTTCATAGTAAGATATATTAGTTTCTAATTATATTTTATCAGAGGTGATTACATGTGTTGGTTCTATCTTGTACTTTCTTAACAATGATATATAGAACACACCATGTACTTTTGAGAGAGTTTCTGGAATTTCCAAATTATAAGAAACAACTCCAATTATATAATAATTTAAAAGGTTTCAATGTACCTAGGTATTAGTTTACCTTTCTTATCAAACCTTATAATACACTTCTATGGAGATACTTTCAATAAAATATGATCTCCCACCGGGAATTCCAAATATTTTCTCTGATTATAAACATAAATATCTTACCTAATTTGAGATGCTTTAATGTGATCATGAATAGACTTTAACATTGTTATTATCTATTAATTTTTTTAGGCCTATGATTTTCCTTTCACCAACTTCAACTCAACAAGTTGGAGAACGACATCTATTTCCATATAATGTTCTATTTGACTCTATTTGAATACTTTAATGGAAACTATTATTATAGGAAAACTATAACAATGGGAAATAATGATCGCACATACCTTGAAAGTAAAGTGCGCATAAACTCAATATGTATTCCATTGTTTGAATAATCATTTTGGACTATCCATTAGTTTTATTATAGTAGCAGTGCTCAAATGAAGCTCAGTTTTAAGATCCTTTCAAAGGCTCTTCAAGAATTTTGATTTAAAACATGGATCATGATTAGACATAAGTGAAAGTAGTGAAACATAAAGTCTTAAAACATCATTAATATGGAGCCTTGTGATGTTCTAAAGAGGTGAATATTCTCTTATAGTAAATAAATGTGTAGATCTAGTTATTTAATCAATGATAACCCATATCACATCATTATTTCTAGGAATCTTTGGTAGTCCCAAAAAAGAGACCATAGTAATGTCATCCCATTTTCACACAGGAATAGGAATAGGTTTCATGAATTCTATAGGATCTTGTCTCACAAATTTCACTTATTAACAAACCAAACATATGGATATATAATCAGTAATTTCTTACTTCATGTTATCCCACAAAATATTTTCCCTCAAATCCCTTTACATATTTTTGCTACTAGGGTGTATAGAGAAATTTGATATATGAGTGTCATACAATAATTCCCTTTTTAACTCAGGTATATGAGGAACATATATTCTCTTTCCCAATTTTAGAACATCATATT
The DNA here is from genome assembly GCA_963277665.1 of Viscum album. NCBI lineage: Eukaryota > Viridiplantae > Streptophyta > Magnoliopsida > Santalales > Viscaceae > Viscum > Viscum album. The sequence continues at coordinate 327,224,460 of OY728132.1, forward strand.
CACAAACAAAGTCTATTAATTTTCCATTATTCAAATCTTTAATTTTCTTTTGAAAATTCTCATCATCATATTGAGAAATTTTTACCTTTTCGAATAAATATGGTTTCAAAATAATTTAAAAAATGTGTGATGAATCCACTTATTTAATAATTCTAATATACATATTTACTAGATCCATGAACATAGGATCTCTCAATCCTAATTTGGGTCAGAATTTTATGATCTTTCCAACTTAATGCATCCACTACCTTATTTTATTTCCCTGAGTGGTAGTGTATTGAGAAATCATAATCCTTGAGTATTGAAATCCATATCCTATTCCTCATGTTGATATATTTTTGTGAAATGATTTATTTTAGGCTTTTATGATTTGTTTATATCTCATATCTTTCATCATGGAGACAATGTCTCCATATTTTCAAAGAAAAGATTACAACTTCCAACTCAAGATAATGGGTTGGATAGTTCTATTCATTATTTTTAAATTGACTTGATGCATATGTAATGGATTTATCATTTTTCATTAGGAAATAACCATGTATCTTTTTTTATGCATTACTATATATCACAAACCCATCATTTCTATATGGTAGAGTCAAAATTGGAGCATTGGACAATCTCCTCTTTAGTTCATCAAAAAATTCTTCACATTCCCTTGACCAAAAAAACTTAACCCCTTTATATGTAAGATTTATTAATGGGTTATACAATTTGGAAAAAGTCTGAATGAATCACTGATAGTACCCTACCAAACCAGTGAAACTACATACCTTAGTTATGTTTATTGGTATAGTCCATTCTCTGACAACATTTGTCTTTACAGGATCAACTAATATTTGTTGGAAACTCCTGGTGGAGTATGTTTGAAACTCTCTTATTTTAATGATCACAAACAATGATTATTTTAGTACTAATAATTCAAATGTTGTTTTATAGAATTTTATATGTTAAGACTATTTCTATGATAATTATGCTAAGTTTTATGTCGAGTCACCATTTCTTGGGATTCATCGCTACCACCAGAATCTAAGTCAACATTACTACTAGGATGAGCTACCACTAGACTTGAGTCACCGCTACCGCCAAACTTGAGTCACCACTACTACCAGACTCTGAGTCACCGTTACTTCCAGGTTGAGCTACCTCTAGACTTGAGTCACCGTTACTACTAGAGGAGTTACCGCCAAAGGCAAGTCCCCTCCAGATGTTGAGTCACCACTAGCTTCTTGTTACCATTACTGTCTGAGGACTATGGTGTGGATGAATCAATGGTTATTTCATTATGGAGTTATTTTTGACTGAGTATTTAGAACATAGTAAATGAACAATCTGAGGATTTTGGATCTACTATTGATATATATATGTGAAGGATATATGTCTCTCTCTCTCTATACGATGTTATAGTCATGATACATATACAATGACATTTTACTTATAGAGATTTTTGCGATTAAATCTATTAATTCTCATGAGGTTAATGATTCATGTTTTGTGAAGATCAAGCAACACACCAGTACAAAATTCTTCATTTATATTGATTTATACGCTGATAGAGATCAACTAAAACATTACTAAAGATTTTCTACGATCCTTTGTTTACTCTAAATTTCTAGAAAAAAGCACAAATTCCTCACCAGTGCTGATCCGAGGACTATGAACATTCAAAACATATCAAACTAAGACTTTATATTCTTTATTATTCTTTCCATTTTATTTTTAGTAGTGTGTTGTTACCATGTTATCAAACACACATTATCTCATGCATCTACCTAGATAATAATTGTTATTATCTTCTTTCTTGACATATGTTTTCCCACTGTGTTTTTGGAAGAGGTCTCTATATGACATGTACTATTCTTTCTTCCCACGAATAACTGTGGAGGAGGATTTTTATCCTGGACATCTTATTTCTGTTGACTGTTTAATTGATCTATCTTGTGGATTCATTTGATTATAATTATAATATACTTGGTAGAAGGTTATTTCCAAGTAGTGGGGATTAAGTCTCACCTTGAAACCGAACCTCTTGTTTATTCCTCTGTGTCATTGTTTTGTTTTACTATTATATCAAAGATTAATTTTTATCCACAAACAAAACTATTAATATGATAATTAATCTTAACTAGAGTTTATATTTGTTTTATTCTTAGTAATTTGACTTCAAAAGTTAAGGTATTTATAAATAGTATTTTAATGGAAACTTTAACACTCTTTAAGAAATATTTTGGAAGGACATATCTCATATCGATTTTCTGTTTTGATTAATTGGATAGTTTATTTTATTAAAGGGATTTTATTTTAGTATAATTACTAATAGAAACTTTTACTGGGAACTCAATTCACCCCTCTTGAGTTACTCATCCCGACCAAAATTTGGTATCAGGGGATTATTTTAAATTAACTTTCTAAACTATGAGTTTTAGTTATATTCTAAAGATCTCAAATTTCTATCATTTATAAATTTTTAGTTCTTTATGGATAATAGATCAGAAGGATCTGCTACTGGCCTACCTCCTTAATTTTAACGGTATAAATTATGCTCAATGTAAAATCAAAATGAAAATGCATTAAAAATTATGGGTTTTGACATTTGGATTGTAATAGAAGATCAATACGAAATACCAAAAACTAAAATAATTAAATAGATGGATTATAAAAAATATTCTTACAATAATAATTGTAAAGCTATGAATGCTTTATTTTATGACTTGGGTGATGATGAATTTAATAGAATATCTACTTGAAAATCTACATTTGAAATATGTTATACCTTATCTATTTCACAAGAAGGAACATCAAATGTCAAAAAAATGAGATAAATACAAAAAAATAAAGTATGATACTTTTAAAATGAAATATGATGATCCTATCTATGATATGTATCTCAGGTTAAATAAAATAGTAAATACCATGTAATCACTTTGGAAAAAAGTGACAGACAATGATCAAGTGATTAGATTTCTCAAATTCTTACCAGATAGATGGAGAGGAACATCTATTTCAATTAGATTATCGTGTTATGTGAGTGTAATACCTATCAAATAATTAATAGGAATGTTGATGATGTATTAATAAGAGATTAAATTCAACAAAGAGATTGATGAAGATGAACCAAAAAGAAAATCAATAGCCTTTAATACTACTACCTCTAGACAAATAGAAAAAGTAAAAGCTATAGATACCAATGAAGAAGAATCTCCTGATGAAAGTGATGAAGAAATGTCATAAATGGATATAAGATTCAAAAAAAATTATAGGAAAAATAATTTTTTAAAAAATAAAATTTTAGAGGAAATTATGACAACAAAGGAAAGTGGAAAAAAGATGACACTCAAAATGAAATCACCTACTATGAATGTAAGAGGAAAGGACACATTAAAGATGATTATCTAAAATTGAAATATAAAAATAAGTATGAGGATATGGAAAAAAGATACAAGATAGAAATGAAAGCAACATGGAGTGCCTCCAAAGATAGCTTGAGTGACTCACACACTAATCAAGAAGATAATTCAGACAAGAAAAATTTGTGCTTTACATCAAGTGAATCATAGGTACAAAATATTCTTCTTCATTATCCTATTAATATTTTAAAAATTTACAAAAATGAGTAAAATGATTATAATGAGGAAAACATGACCATTAAAGATCTGTACAATTACTATAACATGATAGAAGATATCTTTCATGAGATGAAAGATAAATACAAGTCTCTTAAGAAACAACATGCTTTGGTAGTAAATATTAAAACCAACATTACTATTTATAAAGAGAAAAATGATCAACTATTGAAAGAGAAAAATGAATTAAAATTTTCAAATGAACAGTTATAGAAATTCATAGAAATTTTTACCAATGTTAAGAAAACATTAACTCAAATATTGGGAAAGAAAGTTGATCCTAAGTATATAACTAGCATAGGTTACCAACTAGAAATGAGAAAAATTACAAAAAACCAGATTTACATCGAGTTCCAGTCCTGAAAATCCATATACTAACAATACCAACTCAACTAGACCTAATAAAGTATTTATTTCTAGAAGTATACAATATATTTATAAGAAACTCGTTATGAAAATATGGATGCCGAAATCTTTTATTAATAAAATAACTTCACCCAAGAGGATTTGGGTACCAAAAATATTTTTGGCATAAAATTTTTATTGTAGGAAACCTGTTTGAAAACCTAAAACAAAATAATATGGTATCTGGATAGTGTATGTCCCATACATATGTCTGGTGAGTATTCAAACTTCAATAATTTTGTCATGACCCGACCTAATGGGGCTCGATCCGTGACTCCCCAAGCCCTCCTCTAATAGGCCAGGGGCTGGCGACTAGCACCGAGTAGGCTATCACACACATGAGAGACATTAGCCTAAGGTACCTTTACACACACACCCACATACACCTCTATGAAACAATGCAGATATGTGTATATAAAAACTAAAAAGAACATGCATGCATACATCTATCCCAAACCAGAGTGAAACAAAAGTAAAAAAGGGAAAAATAGAGCCCACCAAAAGAAATATAAAAAGGCGTCCAACCTGCTTGAAAGAAGTGGTACACTGCCAAAAGCACATCCAGAAAGCTCCTCGGTACAGCTCCAGTAAGACGCCACGGTCAGTCCCGCTCACTCAGCTCCGCCTGCTCTGGGTCCTCCTTGGACTCCGTCGAAATGTCTATGGTCTGCACAAGACACAAACATGTGTGGGCAAAGCCCGTGCAGGGGTGAGTATAAAAATACTCAGTAGGCACCCCAAAAACCCAAAACAAAATAGAGAAACTGAAAGGCAATAGTCCACTCATCCCAGCCAGAGGAAACCTAGACGAGAGAGAAACTCCATCTCATGACCATCCTTAGCTAAACACAACTAGTCAGCTCAATCCAGGTGTATTCCCATACATACACCTTGAACATCCGCTCAGGTATACACCCAAACATATACCATGAACATCCAGATATAATCAGCTCACTCACCAAGCCACATGAGGTACCAGCCTCATTAGTAGCAACATTTCACAACCAGGAGAGCACACTCCATGATCACTATCATCCCAAATAACACTCGTCTGAGAGTTACACTCCATCGGGTCCCACACAAACATCTCAGATGCTCACTCGAGAGATCACGCTCATCGGATATCGTCTCTGAAGAAACCTCACTGAAACTACATAAACACCACACTCCTCGGATAAGGGATCGCTCCTAGGGTCTTCTAGGGGATACCAGAACCCACACCGATATACGAAGATCTCACGGATAGGGGATCACTCCCAGGGTCTACTGGGGGATACCACAACCCGATCGGGAAGTCGTAGATCTCACAGATAGGTGATCACTCCCAGGATCCACTGGGGGATACCACAACTCGATCAGGAGTTCGTCAGAAACACGCCACTTAGATAGAGGATCGTCACCCATGTCATGATGGTCACGACGATACCAAAACCCTATCAGGTACATCTCGTGCTGTAGGGGATGAAACTAACGATGCCACAACCCTAATGACACCACACGTTGAGTTGGGGATCGTATAACCAATGATACCACAACCCTAATATAATCCTCATGCTGAGTAGGGGATCGTATACCCGACGATGCCACAACCCTACTGAGCACGACCCACTGCATAGGGGATCATATTCCCAATGATGCCCCAAACCCTACGGGGTTAACCTACTAGATAGGGGATCGCCGCCCATGGATAAGCAGTCATCGTGATACCAAGAACCCAATTTAGGAAAACAATGCTAGAGGATCTCACTCCGGGCCCACCGAAGGGATGCCACAACTCTAACAGATTAAAAATCCCATCGATAGGATCACAATCCTATACTAAGGTTGTGATGCCACATGAACCCTCATAGGAATGAACCAAGGGAGTACCCACAACCACTACTGGTCCAAACGTCGCTAACCCAAGCGATCCACCAAAACACCACGCTACGCACCTCCAAGCTCGATACCGAGGCCACCATCGCGATCCACACAGAAAAACACACAGGATAGGCTGTTTATTCGCCGGAAATGAAAAACCAGTAAAAAATGAACTATTCACCATAGCTAGCCCATGTGGGGCCCACACTACGATCCCGAAACTCATCAAGCGGATCATACCACTGCGATCCCCTTGAAAAAACACACGGAATCGACTACTCATTCATCCCAAATAGACACCTGGTGAAAATGTACTATTCATCGAAGCTATCCCGGGTGGGGCCCATGCTTCGATCCCAGAAAACATCGAACGGATCGCACCATTATGATCCTCTCAGAAAAACACACAAGATTGACTGTTCATCTGCCAAAATCGGACTCCTTGTGAGAAAGTTGCGTTTCTCCCTAAACGCCGGAACCTGGCCTCGTGGGGCCTACACCCTGTTCTCGGTCCCAGCACCTGGAAACTATCTTGAAAAGTTCACCGTACCATCAGGGTCTCAACTCCACTGATGGTACATCATTTGGACACTGTGCCGGAGTTATGGTGGATCCAAGTTGAAAATAATAAAAATATTATTATTATTTCAACATTTCGTCACCCTGAGCCATGAAACCGACTCATAAAATTTCCAAAGTGAGTTTAAAAGGTCAGTATCGATGCAAGGAACATGTTTCCACAAACGGCTTGCAAATCGGAGTTACAGTTTGCGAGTAACGGGGGTTTAAAGAACCCCTGGAAAAACCTGGCCAGACCACCGCCTGCCTCACCGAAAACCACCACGCCGCTGCCGGAATCTGCCGCGCCATGGCCGCCCTTGCCGAAATCCACCACTCCACCGCCTCCCTCGCCGGAATCCACCATGGCTGCCACCAGAATACCAGGATTTCTTCCAGAAAACTTCCAGGAGCCACCAGAATCACCCCGGTGCTCCAAATTCAGACCCGTTACATGTTTCGGAAAGCTCGGAACCCTGATGTTATAAATATTTTTATGACTTATTATATTCCCCCTTTACTGATTTTATATGAAATGTGCATAATTTGTGTGAAATATTAATGTTTTAATATTAAGTATAATTTTTGAGCATTTTTAGAAGTAGTCCAATTGAGTTAGTTTAATGTTTTAATAATAACTGTCACTATACTGATCTAAACTGTGTGGTTCTTGTTTTGTAGAATTCTAATTTCAATATACAACATTTAATTAGCAGTAACCATGATCCAATTATGCCATTTGAAGGGTCATATGGTCCTCACAAACAAGACCAAAGAATCTGTGAACAAACTGGACCAGCCTTGAAGATTGATTTACTGGGCTCAATACAAAAGTCAAAAAACATTAAATCTCCACCATAATTCGTGGAACACTACATGTCATCTTGGATAAAAATTTTAAGGCCCAAATCCAAGTACAAGGGGCCCAAATAAAGCTTTGAAGTCCAGCCCACCATTCTGGTCGAGAATTAAAATCAGTATAGTATGCATGACATCTCTCATGATGTAAGCATTAAATCGATCTGAGATTTTTCAGTGTGAAAGAGGAGATATAGGCGGCCGACTGTGTTGAAGAAATCATTCGTATTTGAAGGAATCTTCATATTGAAAAACCCTTTCACATTATGGACTTCAAAAAAACTGGATTGAAATGGACAGTTTAACTTTGTTTAATCAACCAGCCATAATTTTTGATACTTAATTCCAAATGACTCCAAATTTTGAGATTGGTCGGAAAACATTATTTTATACAACTTTTAAGAAGGAGATATTTGGATATTCGGCTGTCTGAATAGCCAAATTGGCGATGCAAGTGGAGGGACAGATTGGGAATGCAAACAGTCCACTCCTTGGGCTATAAATACTCTCCCCTTCTCTCCTTGAGAGGGGTTGGCATTTCAGAAGAGAGAAGATCATATTGGCACAAAAAAAGCTTTTCCAAAGGCTTGGGAGGACCTAACATACTCAAGTTTTCACTTGAGAGACCTTTCCTCCTCGCTTTGTTTTCACTTACTTTTGTGTTCTTCATTTTTGTAATCTTGTAATTCTCTTTCTTTTGTAATTCTGTTTTAATGCAAGTTTCTTCTTCAATATCTCTTATTCTCATCCACCTTCTGTAGTTTAATATTTATGTTCTTTAAATAGTTTAAATTCAGTTGAATCCCCTTCCCTTATTTAGCTTCCTCATTCAATCGAAAGTTCGTTTTTAATTATCATCATTGTTCGTGTGTGTGTGTCGACGTACCACTCTTTTCTTATCCCTTTCTTTTTATTCTCTCATTAATTTATAATCATAATTATTATAACCAGATTATTAATCACCCAAATGGCTGAGTAAATCTCTCATTGGGGTGAGTTATAATTTAGGTATGTTAAGTGATTGAGAGCTTTTGCTCGATGAATATTCTTTGAATTAACATTGTGTATGTTGGACTTAACATGTCATGGATTAATGACTTCTTTTGTTTAACATGTGGTTTCCATGGATTATTGGAACCATAAATACACCACCATAAATAAGATCTGATTGAGATTATAACCTTAAGTTAAGTTAAGGTTTGGTTTAAATCCTTAACACTTAGGAATTCTAATCAACATCATCTTGTGACATGGGTGTTAATTTAAATGCAATATAAAGCAAAGCTCAAGGATATCACAAGCTTAACTAACCTAATGATGAACTCACCCCAATATTTATCAATTTGGTAAATCAAACATCATCCATAAATCATTTCAATTAAGCTCTGCAAACAAACCCCCCTAATCAAAATACAATCAACTAAAAACAAATGACTATTACAAAGTATCATCATCGAGGATTCGACCCGAGTGCTGCTATACACATTAGCAGAGCACCAGAATTTTGACCGGTCGATAGGCGACAATCGGCCGCGCGTTTCAGACCCGAACTACACAAAACCTATGATGATTTGAAGAAAAAAACACCAAAACAGGATCTGGGATTTTAAAACTCAAAAGGCTTACCTTTTGGTGGATTGCTGAAGCTTTGCGCGCTCCGCTGCTGCTGCCGCTGCTCGATCTAGGAGTGACCGCCGTAAAAAATAGAGCTCAATGACACCTCATTTCGATGATTCAAACTCCGATTTGTTCATTGCCAAATAGGGGGATGGAGGGGCTTCCACTCCTTCGTACTCTCAACTGAGAGGTGGGGGGGGTGATTTTTTTTAATTTTTTTAATTAAAACCTTCTTTTTAACTCCCTGCCAACATGCCTCCAGCCCGGCACCCGGCGCCGACTAAAACTATGTCGCGCCTAGGGTAAACACGAAGTTCTAAATGCAATGGAAGACTTAGATTTTTGATCTAAGACTCCATTCATAATTTATTCGAGCCGACGCTCATAAATAAACTTTTCCATTTATTTACGAAAACGCCCCTGGTGGCTTTTCTCATAGTAGGCCTGCGCCCACAAAGTTTACACCCTGTCTAGGGTAAACAACATGCTCCGTACGCACCCGTTCCCTAAGATTCCCGTTATGAGCTACCATTTAGGAGATAACACACCCCCACCACATGCATAGTATAAAAATACTTATTATTTTTATAAAATTAATTACGGGCACACCAGGCCTCGGAATCGCATACCGTATTTGCGCCTATCTCAAGAATTATTTATAGAAATATTCCAAAGTCTGACAAGGCCAAAACATGAGTCGCTACATCCCCCACCTTATAAATTTTCATCCCCAAAAATCCCTAAGCATAAGGGATGCAATGGGACTCTCAACCGGGTCTCCCACGCCAGTGATTTCGCCAACAAACACCCATGCCTGAACTCATAAGTCAGAGGGACTCATCCACCACACCTCAACACTATCCGCTTTGGGCGACACTGACTCTCCCAGACGGTTTTGATCATGTCACAAAAACACGTCTTGGTGGGGGAAGGATCCCTCTTCCTCATGCATTCAAATCACGCCATACAACACCCACACGGGGTCTTACCAACGCCCTGAACAAAACTCGAGAAAGAAAAATAAAGGGAAGAGTACTGCTAAACAGTGTTTAAAAAACTATTTCAGAAAGTAGAAAGGACACAAGGTGTACCTCTATCCATCTGTGGAGCCTCTGGGTCAATAGCCTCTAGGGAATATAGCTGTCCTCGCCTTCGATCTCCAGCTCCCTGATCTCAACATGAACCACCTGGGGGTGGGGGTGGTGGCAACTGATACCACCTAACACCTCCTGCTGCTGCACCAGCTCTGTCTCCTTGTACACCTCCCTATAGACCTCCTTGCTCGAGACGCTGCCTCTGCCAAGGCAGTCTGTTGACTGACTCCCTCTTAGCATCACGGCGGGTCGGACAATCTCTAGCAAGATGCCTCCGACTGTCGCAAGCATAACACCGCCTCTCCTACGGCTGACCAAAACTGGCCTGTGAGCCCTCTGAGCCCTGAACCTCTGATCCTCTATCCTAGGGTCGTCTCCTAAAACTTCAGCCATGTCCAGCCCCTTACACCTGCCGCCAGCTACTAGTTGCCGACATCTCACCTGCCATGCTCCCAACACTGACAGGTTGAATCTACTCATCCAGAAAGCTCTCCACCACCAAGGCTCACTCCAGCACTCCAGCATAGGTGGGAAAACACAAGGAAACCACACCTTCCTGGATGTCTTTGCATAGACCCTTCTCGAAGGTTCGAGCCCTAAAGAATGGGTCTCGAACCATATCCATGGAGTAGTGCGACATGCCTGTAAACCTCACTGAGTACTCCAACATAGTCATGCCCTCCTTCCGAAGATGCTGAATCTCCTGAATCCGCACTGACCTCAGCATCACTGGATAGAACTCTTCCCTGAAGAGATGCTAAAACTCTGCCCATGTGAGCATCTCCTCATCGTGGGACTGCATCACCAAACTCCACCATCACCCGGCCAAACCATGAAAAAGGCTCGCCGCTAGGACCACCATATGATCTGGAGGTGTCCTCACCAGGTGGAAAACATGGGTGACTGCTTCGATCCAGTCATCAGCTGCCTGAGGGTCTGGATCACCCCAAAATCTTAGAGGTCATTGCCTCTAGAACTCGTGAAACTCACTTAGCCTACACACATCCTCATCCTGCACTTCCGTCACAAGCAGTTGCTCGACAGGTGGTGGATCAACTGGCGGACCACCTAGAGGTCCAGCCTCAGAATTTGTGCCCTATTCTACAGCCTCTACAAGAGGCAGATCATCACCACAATCCTGCTGCAAAACTCTCACAGGCTGTCATTGTGGAGGCATCCTGAAATACAATCAAGACTCACCATGGTCAAAGAGTATCTAGAGATATTACTCAAGAAGGACAAGAAAAACCCAAAAACCTATCCTATATGATGCATGTCCCATTATTTTTCCCCTACGACCAGTGTATGAACGTCCCTCATCAAAAAGAAGGTTTTCAGAGTCTTGGTGAATGGATACGTCAGCCACAACACCAACACTTGAGTCCCTAGCCTAAAATCCGAACTCAAAACATCCTAACACTGCCGCTATGCAACCCAAACCAAACTCACAGCTAGATCAGCTACGCTCTGAGATCCCAAAGGTAGAACCTCCTCTGATACCAATCTGTTAGGACCCGACCCAATGGGGCTCGAGCCGTGAATCCCCAAGCCTGCCTCTAATAGACCAGGGGCTGGCGACTAGCGCCGAGTAGGATATCACACACATGGGAGGCATTAGCCTAAGGTACCTGTAAACACGCACCCACATACACCTCCATGAAACAGTGCAGATATGTGTATATAAAAACTGAAAAGGAAATGAATGCATACATCTATCCCAAACCAGAGTAGAATAGAAGTACAAAAGGAAAAAACAGGGCCCACCAAAATAAAACTACAAAGGCATCTAACCTACTTGAAAGAAGGGGTATGCTGCCAAAATCACCACCAGAAAGCTCCTTGGCACAGCTCCAGTAAGACTCCACGGTTAGTCTCTCTCACTTAGCTCCGCCTACTTCGGGTCCTCCTGGGACTCCGTCGAAAGGCCTGTGGTCTGCATAAGACATAAACTTGTGCGGGAAAAGCCCATGCAGAAGTGAGTATAAAAATACTCAGTAGGCACCCCAAAAACCCAAAACAAAAGAGAGCAACTGAAAGGCAATAATCCACTCATCCTAGCCAGATGGAACCCAAATGAGAGAGAAAATCCATCTCGTGACCATCCTCGGCTAAACACAACTAGTCATATCAATCCAGCTGTATGCCCATACATACACCTTGAACATCTGCTCAGGTATACACCCAAACATATACCATGAACATCCAGATATACTCAGCTCACACACCAAGCCACATGAGGTACCGACCTCATCACCAGCAACGGTTCACAACCAGGGGAGAACACTCCACAATCACCTTCATCCTTGATGACACTCGTCCGAGAGTTACACTCCATCGGGTCCCACACAAACATCTCAAACACTCACACGAGAGATCACGCTCTTCAGATATCGTCACTAAGGAAACCTTGCTGAAACAACATAAACACCAAAATCCTTGTATAAGGGATCGCTTCTAGGGTCCTCTAGGGGATACCGGAACCCACATCGGTATATGAAGATCTCACAGATAGGGGATCACTCCTAGGGTCCGCTGGGGGATAGAAAAACCTGATCTGGCATTCGTAGATCACACAGATAGGGGATCACTCCCAGGATCTTCTGGGGGATACCACAACCCGATCTAGCATTTTTTTGAAATACATCACTCATATAGAGGATCGTCACCTGTGTCATGATGGTCACAACGATACCGAAACCCTATCAGGTACATCTCGCGCTGTATGGGATCAAACTGATGATGCCACAACCCTACCAACACCACACACTGAGTAGGGGATCATATAAACAACGATACCGCAACCCAACTATAATCCTCATGCTGAGTAGGGGACCGTATACCCGATGATGCCACAACCCTATTGAGCATGGCTCACTACAAAGGGGATCATATTACCGATGATGCAACAAACTGTATAGGGTTAACCTTCTAGATAGGGGAATTCCGCCTGTGGATATGCGGTCACATCGATACCAGGAACCCGATCTAGGGAAACGATGCTAGAGGATCTCACTCTAGGCCCACCGAAGGGATGCCACAACTCTAACAGATTAAACACCCCATCGAGAGGATCAAAAACCTATACTAAGGTTGTGATGCCGTGCGAATCCTCGTAGGAACGAACCAAGGGAGTACCCTCAACCACTGCTAGTATAAACATCGCTAATATGAGCAACCCGCCACAACGCCACACTGTGTACCTCCAAGGTCGATATCGAGGCCACCATCATGATCCATGCGGAAAAACATGCATGATAGACTATTTACTCGCCCGAAACAGACAAATAGTGAAAAAGGCGTTATTAATAGTAGCTAGCCCATGCGGGGCCCACACTATGATCCCGAAACTCATCAACCAAATCATACCGCTACGATCCCCTTGGAAAAACACCCGGAATCGACTACTCTTTTGTCCCAAACGGACACACAGTGAAAAGGTACTATTCAATAAATCTAGCCTAGGTGGGGCCCACGCCTTGATCCTAGAACACATCGAGCTGATCACACCATTGTGATCCTCTCGGAAAAACAAACAGGATCGACTATTCATATGCCAAAATCGGACTCATGGTGAGAAAGTTGCGTTTTCGTAAATGCCGGAACCCAGCCTCATGGGGCCCACACCCTGTTCTCGATCCCAACACCTGAAAACTATCTTGAAAATTCCACCATACCATTTAGGGTCTCAATGCCACTGACGGCACGTCATTTGGACACTCCGAGCAAAAGTTATGGCGGATCCAAGTTGAATATAATAAAATATTATTATTATTTTAACGTTTCATAGCCCTGTGCCATGAAATCGACTCATAAAATTCCCAAAGTGAGTTCAAAATGTTCTTCTTGACTCAAGGAACGTGTTTCCGCAAACGGATCACAAATTGGAGTTACAGTTTGCGAGTTATGGGGGTTTAAAGAAGCCCCGGAAAAACCCGGTCGGACCACCGCCTGCCTCTCAGCCGCCGGAATCCACCGCGCCGCCGGCGCCCTTGCTGGAATCCGCCGCGCCGCCGCCGCCCTCACTGGAATCTGCCATGGCCACCGCCAGAAAACCGGGATTTCTGCCGGAAAACTTTGAGGAGCCACCGGAATCACCCCGATGCTCCAAATTCAGATCCGTAACATGTTTCGGAAAGCTCTGGACCCGAACTACACAACCCCTATGAGTATTTGTAGTAAAACAACACAAAAACTGAATCTGGGATTTTAAAACTCAAATCTCCTACCTTTTGGTGGATCACTAAAGCTTTGCGCGCTCCGCTGCTATCACTGCTCAATCTAGGAGCGATCACCGTAAAAAATGGAGCTCAACGACACCTCGTTTCGATGATTCAGCCTCTGATTTTTTCGTCGCCAAAGAGGGGGAGGGAGGTGTAACACCCGAGACTTTTATGAGAAATATTTTGTTTTTATGTTATATACATCATCAAAGGAATCTTTCACTACACACAACACTATATTGTCTTGCTTTACACGCAATCGCGACCTTCCTCGATAGCTTGCATTGTACGCAATACCGAGTTTCACTAAACAATGATATGCTATTAAAATATTATTAAAACTAGTCGTTATGAATAGTAATACCCACTTTTTGAAATTTTATAAATTTTATCTTTCAAAATGGACTTCATTTTTGGTTTCAGAATATCGAAATTAGCCTAGGGTGAAATTTTTGTATTTTTCCAAAAACTTTCAATTTTTGATGAATAGTGAAAAAACTAGGTTACTATTTAAAAACCGACTTTTATTTAAATAATTATCTATTTTATTTAAATTTATTTTAGGTCAAAATATATACATAATACCTATATAAGTTCAATGCAATTCATTGGAGTCATTTTATAATAATTTTATTTATATAAAAATTTTATTGAACTTTTCACTGTCTTTTACCCACCTCCTAGGAGAATTTGAAAATTCACATAAAACTTAATTTTACCGCTTTTGTGAGTGGAATTTCAAAAATCCGAGAGAAACGGTTAATATCAAGGACTAAAATGTGGTTCAATGAGATGAAAATAATTTTTGGTGAATAGTAACTTTTTACTTTTATTTACCACGGTTAAAAGTAAATAGGGTAATTAATGGTAAAAATGATATTATTATTACCCTAACACATGTCCTAATTCTATTTGATAAGTTTAATTCGACCAAAAACAACATTAGGAATAAATTATGATCATTTAGGTCCACTTGGATTAGATTAGGACATTTATTATTAATTTATTTAAAGAAGGGTTAAAATAGTTAAAATCAAAGTTTAATAACTACATTATTTTTAATATAGGGTTATAAATAAGATAAATTCGACTATAAATATTCATTAGAAATATAAAAATATTTCCTACATAATGGTATTTTATTTATAATTTTTAGACATTAAATAATTTAATTTATTTATGACACAATGATGATGTAGTAATTATCTTATTAATGAAATATTAACATAATTGATGTTATAAATACCCAAATAAATGTAATTTGAGACTTTTTATGAATTACAATAATTTTCTAGGTTAATATGACATGTTAGTATTGATTTAATTAACTTTTTTCGAACTAATCATGCTGTTATAATTTTTAAAAAAATCAATTACCAAATAGTGTCAAAATTGACATAAAATAGTTTTTAAAACAAATATTATATTATTAGTTGTTATTTTATTCTTAAAAATATAAGGTTCGGCCAAATTACTTATATAAGGTTATATATATTAATAATAAACAACTTGGGGTTATTTTGGCTTGTTATAGTAAGTTTATTAACCATATAGTGTAAGAAAACTAGAAGACACGGTAAAACTAAAATTATTTAACTTAGAGTTAAATCTAAATGATAAGGTTAAAATAGTAAACCAAACTTGTCTAAAATCTATTGTATGAGAGGATTTAGACCCATCCCAACCTCATATTCTAAATAAATTAATTTGGAGCTATTAAAAACTGAATATGACTTTATAATAAAATAATATTTTAAGTTTTTTCTAAGGTGCCCCTCTCCTCCCTTATAAAAGGGCACCTCCTCCCTCTCTTCTTCACACGACTTTAAGCCTTAAAGCTCGGCCAAACCCTGCCAATTTCTCCTCTCCACTTCCCTAGAAACATCCTAGAGGTCCTGGTATTCTTCAAAGACCATCTTTAGTGCCCTAAGAGGAGGTTAAGAAGAGGCGCTTCAAAGAAGAGGTAATGTCTGTTACCGATTCCTTCAACGTTATTTCTTCTTCTACTTCTTCTTATTTAGTTTTTTAATTATGAATTAATAACATAAGTATCACTAATATAATGATATGTTATTATAAATATGAAAAAACCCTATTTCACCTTCTATCCATCCTACAGAAAACGAAATCACCGGGCGTTCGTACGTACGGAATACCGTCTCTACGCAGTGGTGTAATCTGTTTTCCACCACCACCATACTTGGATGGGTATAATGGTGTAAATAATAACTATATATGATTATTGTAAAGTGATATTGATTCTGAAATAGTATACATACACTTCAATAAAATTCCATGATCATGGGAACGATATCATCGCTCGTGTGTACGTACGGCCTACCGTCTCCACGATGTGATGCGACTCGTTCTAAATGATCTTCATTACATAATGATTATATAAATGAATTGAATGAATAAATATGATATATATTACACTAATAACATTCTGTAAATGAGGTATCTATAACCTAAAATAAGAATAAGAATTTATTCGAAAAAACACGCATCAGAACAAAAAGCAATAAACACGCGAATAACAAGTAACAATGAAATATTACTAATAAGAAGCTATGAATATGACCATATATGATATCATAACAATGAGTAAGATTCTGGAATAAGTCAATAACATTATTTATATCATTATATAGGAGGTTTGGATACGTACGAAGCAAATCAGACCTAAGGTAAGGGAAAATCTCGCAATCTCAATTTTTATCCGAGATTGTTTATACTTCGGTAATTACTGGGGAATATTTATCATCCAAATCCATGTTTCATAAATATATAATATTATTTCTATCCTACTAAAATTTTTTAAATCCAATTTTACCCTTCAGTGAGTTTTTAGTAAAAGATATGAAAGGAATCTTTTGTCGTTTTTCGTACGAGGTACTTTTTGACTTTTCCAGCCAAAGTACGAGAAGAATGTTTTTTTAAACTTATATGGCATGAATGGATTTTTATGATTTCATAGAAAATTATTTCCATGAAGCTTCCTTTACATGTTTTCAAGTTTATTTTTAATCAACTTATTTTTTAAAATTGTGTGACATGTTAAGAAAGAAAAAATGTTTTTTGAAGTAGAGAGGATATTTTCCTCAAGAATGAAGTTCAAGTGTTTTATCAAAATTATTTTCCATATAAGATAATATAGGTTTATGTTTCTATACCTATTTTTACATTGATTTGATTATTTTATGATGGAATTATTTTTATGATGTCCTTTTATAGATTATGTTATGATGACATGATGTTTAAGAATCCAATTTTTATTACATGGGTTATGCTATGTTGTATGATTTATGATTTTGTGGAACACATAAGAATGGTTTAATTATGAGATGGGTGGGACATATATCTCACTCAAATTCATTGGGTAAATATTTATATCTCATGATATATACATGGCTGAAAGGGCAGGTTAAATCGGTTCAGTGAAACAGGACTGAAACGAGGAGTGAACTCGGTTCAGAAATGGACTTTGTCCGCTAAGATATTCTTGGAAATGAGTCTTGACTACTAAGAAATGATTTTCTATGATTATGTGTGTATTCCACAAAGTTTCATGTTTTAATTTATGATTATTGGGATTACATTTCACTACTATGATTTATCCCATGTTATGAAATTATGATCTCTTTTGATGGTTAAGATTTCCAAAATGATATGTTCTTATGAATATGATGTGATTGATATTTCTTTTATTTACCCTTACTGAGAATTTGAGCTCACCCTTTTGTATGTTTTCTTTTCCCTAGGTCAGGAAGAAGGATATTAAGTAAGATATTCCAAAAGGGACTCTAGATATGATAAAATAAAGGGGATACAGTGTAGATGATTTATGAACCAGTTGTTTATGTTTCCCAGTTTCTAAAGACACTATACCTATACGGCCCTTTCCTAGTTTTGTTATATGTTGTAATAAGTGTGCTTCAATTCTGAAGCAATAAGAATGTATGTAAAGTATGGGTCGTTATAATTGGTATCAGAGGAAAGGTATAGTCAACCTTTGGAAACTAGGATGTGAAAGCTTTAGTAAGAACCCTAAGGATAATTCTAAGCATAGAACACAATCTTAGTGTTTTAAAAATGGCCATGAAAAACCTATGATAAGACCTTAAGTTTGAAATTTTATTCTCGATTATGTGGTTTTCCTATTATAATTAGTGTTTCTCACACTATTATTCTTGGTTTTAGTCAATGGCTAGAACCTGAAGGAACTGTGTTAATGCGGAATGCGACGGGCAATGCAATGATTATCCCCCTGAGCAACCAAACGTTATGGGAGCTGGAATGAAAAATCTTGTATCCATTCTCACACAACTTTCTCAAGATATAAATCATGCAGGACTTCCAAACGAGCAAAGGAAGGAGAAACATTCTGTTGAATCCTTCATGAGGTAGCGTCCACCCTCATTCAGCGGGTCTACTGATCCATTAGTGGCTGAACAATGGATCAGTACCACTGAAAAGATATTTTTAGTTCTTCAATGTTCTGAACATGATAAAGTCATCTTAGGAGTTTATCGTTTGGAAGGTGAAACTGATCAATGGTGGAATCTTATCAAGAATACGAGGCAAAGGGATTAAATTGAGTCCATGGAATGGGACGAGTTCAAGAACTTATTTTTCAATAAGTACTTCCCTCGTATTCTTCGAACAAATATGGAGAAGGAGTTTCTTGAACTAAAGAAAAAGGATGATGAATCTATTGGTACCTATGAAGAAAACTTTACAAGACTTGCAAGGTATGCTTCTGGTATTATTATCCAACTTGAGAGTAAGATAGATTGATTCTTTAGTGGCTTAAAACCAAGTCTTCGAAGGGCGTTAGCCATAAGGGACTTCAATAGATACGAGGAAATCGTTCGATAGGCTCTCAAAGTTAAGATGGAGATTGGAGTAACTCATTAGTCATATGCGTTAGATAAGAAGAGGAAAATGAAATTCAAAGGAAAATCTAAAGAGCACACTGAAAAGAAGATGAGTTTTCCCTTATTCTCAAAGTGTGGAAATAAACATGGAGGGAGTTGTCTTAAAGGGACAAGTAAATGTTTGAAATGTGGAAAGGAAGGTCATCGGGCATTTGAATGCCACAATGATGGTAAGAATATGTCTAGTGATGCGAACAAAGAAAAGGATACAGAGAGTGAACCTCCTACACTTTAATGTTACAAGTGCAAGGAAATGGGGCATTATGCTAATAAATGCCCTAATCCAAGGGTTGTTGAGGATGATCAATGTCAAAAAACTCTTAAGGCTAAAGACAAAGTAAAGTCACATGCAATTTCTATCAGCGATGTGGAGTACGATAACAAAGTGCTGAAAGGTACACTTACCATCCACTCTAAAGTAGAAAATGTTTTATTTGATTCTGGATCCACCCACTCTTTTATTTATAAAGAATTTTCTAAGGGTATCTCCGTATTACCTCAACAATTAGATGTCGAGTTAGGTGTGACAACCCCTAATAGCACAACAGTCGCATCAAAAGTTTATAATTCTTCTCTGATTGAAGTTTGTGGGAAAGTGCTTCCTGCAAATCTTGTGATCCTTCCTATAGTGGAATTTTATGTGATTCTTGGCATGGATTGGATTTCTTTATATGGAGCTCATATCAATTGCCAAATAATGGAAGTCACATTTCATATTCCAGATCAATCTATGATCGTCTATCAATGCAAGGATGAACATAACCTTCCAGTGGAAATTTATTCCATCTTATGGGTCTTTATTCCACTAAATGAAGGTTATTTATCTCAAATGGTTGGATAGAAAGTCATGATTAAGAATACACCCATTGTACGAGAGTTTTATGATGTCTTTCTAGATGAATTTTCGGGTCTTCCACCAAATCGTGAAGTTGAGTTTTCAATAGAACTCGTACCGGGTGCTTCGCCTATTTTAAAGAAACCCTATAGAATGGACCCAATTGAGTTGCAGGAATTAAAGAAGCAACCTCAAGATAATATTAATAAGGGATTCATACGCCCTAGTGCGTCACCTTGGGGAGCACCTGTTCAATTTTTTAAGAAGAAAGATGGATCAATGAGACTATACATTGATTATCAAGAACTTAACAAGATCACTATGAAGAACAAATATCCTCTCCCATGCATTGATGACTTATTTGACCAACTACGCGGAGCTCAGTATTTTTCCAAGATTGATATTCATTCTGGGTATCATCAATTAAGGGTCAAAAGGGAGGATATACCAAACACGACTTTCTTTACAAGGTATGGACACTATGAATTTATAGTGATTCCATTTGGTCTTACTAATTCCCCTGCTATCTTTATGGATCTCATGAATAGAGTCTTTAGAGACTATCTTGATTAGTTTGTGGTAGTCTTTATAGACACTAGTGCAGAAAACGTTATTTACATCGGTTATTTTTCATTTTTTACGTCGGTTTTTAGCCGTCGTTAATATGGACGACGTTATAAATAAATTTTTTTACGTCGGTTATTTAAAAACCGACGTAAGAAACATAACATCGCGGTGTTTATCACGTCGGTTAATTAATAACCGACGTGAAAAAACCTGGGGGGGGCGGGGTTTATTACGTCGGTTATTATATAACCACCGTGATAAATTGGGGGGGGGGGGGTTATCACGTCGGTCATATAATAACCAACGCTATAAACACGTTCGGGGGAGTTTATCACGTCGGTTATTAAATAACCGACGTGATAAAATCCTGTGCGATGGTTTATCACATCAGTTATATAATAACCGATGTGCTAAACCAGTCCGGGGGGGGGGGGGGGTTATCACATCATTTAATCAATAACCGACCTGATAAAAGGCCCCGGATATGGTTTATCACGTCCGTTATTTAATAACCGACATGATAAACAATTTCCCAGGCCATTTATCACGTCGGTTATTGATTAACTGAGGTGATAAATAATTTCCCAAGTCCTTTATCACGTCGGTTATTAAATAACCGACGTGATAAACCATGGAACATGTGTTTATCATGTTAGTTATGAAAATAACTGACGTGATAAACCCTTCTCGATTTCTTTATCACGTCGGTTATAAAATAACCGACGTGGAAGACAATTTTTTTTTTGAAAATCGACTGCAGTCCTCTGCTCTCCCCCAGAATCAACCGGAAACCAAATCAATAATTCGTACCACAAAAACAGAAGGAGATCAAAAAATGAACTAAAGAAAATTTAAGCATTTACATTGATAACATATAAAACTTACCCCACTTGATAGCCCCCACCCTCATGTATACCCCCTGGACAGCCCTCCCCACCCCATTGGAGCTCCCACCACACCCCTAGACTGCCCCCGACCCCCTGGATAGCCCCAAACACCCCTCGACAACCCCCACCCTCCTGAACAGCACCCCCTCACCCCTCACCCCACTTGACATCCCCCACCACACTCGTAGACTCCCCCAACCCCCTGGACAGCCCTAAACACCCCTCGACACCCCCACCCTCCTGAACATCACCCCCTCACCCCCTCACCCCACTTGATAGCCCCCACCACACCCCTGGACGGCCCCCCGACCCCCTGGATAGCTCTAAAAACCCCGGGACAACCCCCCACACCCTGGACAACCCTCCCCCACCCCATTGGAACCCCCACCACACCCTTGGACTGCCCCCACCCTCCTGAACATCACCCCCTCACCACCCTCACCCCACTTGATAGCCCCCACCCCATTGGAGCCCCCACCGCACCCCTAGACTTCCCTCGACCCCCTGGACAGCCCCAAACACCCCTCAACATCCCCCACCCTCATGTATACCCCCACCCCCTGGACAACCCTCCCACACCCCTGGACAGCCCTCCCACCCCCCTAGACTGCCCCCACCCCACCGAACAGCCCTCCCAAACCCCTGGACACCCCTAACCCCACTAAACACCCCCCCAAACCCTTGGAACCCCTCCCCCCTAGACCAGAATCCATACCAGAAAAACCATCATAAGTAGACCAAAATAAGAAGTAGAGAAAAATTAAACATTCACATATATAACATTCAAAACTTACACTGTCAAATTAAAAAAAAAATTAAATCCAACCTAAATGACTACCAAATACACAATTACAACGACAATATTCAAAACTACATTTTACATTACAAACAACTAAAATTTAATCAAACCTGTAAAATAATTTGACCACTCCACTTGTAAGTGTTTGATGTCTTCAGCAGTATAGGGTCGAGGGTCATCAAAAATCTACAAATGAAAAGGATATTAGTTAAAGTGTATAATGAATAAATCAAATTGAAATATTATGGAAAAGTTTAAGAGGAAATCTTACAAGGTCAAAATTCACAACTGTCCCAGTTGTTATTATTTCATACATAAATCTTAACATATAATATCCGCATTTGATGACGCCTTTTTGTTCATGACAATTCTGTTTGAATGAGTTTAAATTAAATATATTATTTTTATTTAATAAATCAAAAAGTACAAATTATAAATGGATATTTACCTTCATATTTACATATTTTATCTTTGCATTCCTTTTCTTTGTGTTTTTTCGAAAGTAGGCCCATGCCCTATTAGAAAATAATACGAATGGTGTAAATTTAAAATTCATTATAATATATAAAACTATTGATAAATTGAAACTTACTTTTCTAATATATTCTTAAAACTTTCCCGCACATCACCATGGATAGAGCATATCCAATAAAGTGTTTCTCCCTTGGGTAAAAAACCCCTAACATCCAATGATCACTGATAAAAGGAAATTTAACGTTAGTGGTTTTTTATGTTAAAAGATAATTAACTCTTTGAGAGAGATGTGTTTTATACCTCTCACAAAAAGGCATCATCCAAAATTTTGTGATTGTATTCTTTTCAAGTCTTTCCGCAATATAAAGCATCCTTTGTTCCTCATCTAATGCACATGCTTCAGGGGAAATCAATTGCGGGTCCATGAATCCATATACATCTGTAAGCTCATTCCTCTCACAAATTTTATAAAGATACCTAATACTAAACAGACATAAGTATACATTTTTAATAAATATAATGCAGGGAAAATGTGTTAAGACTTACATGGAAAAAAATTTCACCACGCTGATGCCCAACTTATCTCTAGTAACAAGCTCCATGATATCAGTTTTCATAATCCACACATTTATTTCACGTCCACAAACATGAGCTTCCATTGGAAACTCATAATGACCCACCAAAAAATTTGAATATCTTGACAATCTGTCAAGACTACTAGAATCCGTATATGATGTCATAGCCATTTGTCTTTGTTGTTGTCTATACATTATTTCTTTACCTTTGAAGTATTCTTGTAAAAATAAATTGAAAAATACATTAGTTTTCAAATGATAAAACAACTTTAATAAAAAAAATAAAATAAAAGATATAACATTCATACCTCTATGGTAATGAGTCAAAGAAGTCTGGATGGGAAAATTAAAAAATGGCCGATACTATGTCCAAATGTCACCACCTCATCTGTAGATAATGGTACCCAAGCTGATCTATCTATAATATCCTATATAGTGACCCTCTGATTCTCTACCTCTAATTGTTGATGATGAACTGTATCTCCTATACAATATACCAACCCATATTCTACTATATGATGTTGAGAATCATCAACATACAACTCGTAATAAGTAGGAAGCTGCAGCGGAGGAGTAGGATAAAAAATGGGGTCCGTAGGCTGAGGTGGGGGAGTGGGAGCTACTGGCGGAGGTGGAGGATAAATAATGGGGTCTGCAGGGGGAGGTGGAGGAGTGGGAGATGCAGTCTGAAATTTTCTTTTCATGTATGCAAACATAGACTGCACCGATGCTCTAATCTTGTCCTCCATCGTCGCATTAATATTATGAACTTCATCCTCCAAGGATTCTATTTTTTGTTTATAAACCCCCTCAATGTTAGAATTTAAAGAACGTGGCAACAATTTTCTTACCGATACACCTGCCGAATATCCTCTTACACGACCAGGATTTTCGGGCCTTCCCAATGCTACAGATAAAATATCTTCCCTCACAGTAGCTGTAAATGTCCCCTATGAACTCTACTCCTCAAGAGAGTCCTGTATTAATTAATTGAACATTTCTGTAATGATTTAAATTATATGAAGAATATGGTTAACTTAAATAAATAAAATAGATATCTTACAATCCTCTCAGCTACGATTCTCGATTCTTATGAATGATATTTCCCTTTTTTCCCTTCCGAGCTCTCTTCCATTTTTCATTTCTAGATGGAGGGGATGGAGGGGCCACCTCTCCAGAGCTTGAAGACTTAGCTCTTAGTTGTCGAAATTTTTCCGCCATTATTTTTTCTTCCAAAAATGCATACCCTCCCCGAGATAAACTATGTGGGTATACATTTTTAGATTGGATCACCTAATGAGATTTCCTTGTTTGCTATAAATTAAGAATGATAAATCATCAACAAAACGTTAATAAGATCATTTATATAAGAAATATTATAAAAGTTTACACTGCCCTTACCAAAAATGACTCTTTTCTTCTACTTTCAAAAAATTGTCTCCATGTGTCTTCATCTATAAAAGGATATATACGACATGGATTGTCATGACTCCTATGACCATAAATGAATTCAGATGAGAGGGTTGATTTGAAATCCCTCCATCTCCTAGCAGCCAACAATAAGCATTTCTTCCTGACTCTTCCAGTGTCAGAAATATCAAATTTTATCTGATAAAGAAGAGGTTAAACATATTATATATACTAGAAAAATTTAAAGAATAGTCAAACAATAGCAAAAGATCTTACCAAAATCATCTCCCACAACTGAGAGATTATCGCTTTATCCACACTTCTCTAGTCATCATACAAAATGCTTACTTTTCTCTTAGCCTGAGTTGCTACAAAACTCTTAAAATCTTTTGCATTTGGACCTCTACGAATATCATCATCATCAAAATCAACGACTATCCTCTGATCCTGCATACGAGCAAGTGATAATTTTGGTAAATGTGTGCACCCACGTTTACCAACCTTTGAACTCTTTGTCATAATAGGAGCATGTGAATGTTCCTCCCCATAGGTATGAACAATATTCTCATCTCCAGAATCATGTGATTGATCAACTGAATGATCTGTCATTATCCTTCAAATCAAAAAAATAAATGGTAGTTCAAAAATATACAAATTCAAATATTTTAATACTACTGTAATCATAAAATAGAAAAGTATACTAAGTTATGTAATAGTAAACATTGGTAATATGGTAAGCATGTTAAACAATGGTAAAGATGGTAAAGATGGCCAAGATGGTAAACATGGTAAACATGGTAAACCTGGTAAACATGGTAAAGTAATTGTCATTGAACAAAAATAATAGATACATAATTCATGTAATGGTAAACATGATAAAGTAAACCAAAAAAACTTAAAACAAACAAAAAATTATACTTATTTTTTTCTAAAAAATGTTTTAATAAATAAAAAACTTACAATATCTAACATTTATGAAAAAAATAAATGTAAAAAAGAAATAAACATATGTTACCTGTAATTTTAGGAATGTACAAATGGACTGTTTTCCCAAATTCCTTCGTCGTGATCGTTCCTTATGGCACAAACCATGTCTTCAACATGTTCATCATTATGTTCTGTTAATCTTTCCATGGAAGTAGGGATCTCACATAAATCAACATCTTCATCAACTTCATACTCACCAACATATTGTTTTTTCCCTTGTAAAACAACATCCCACTACATATCTGATTGATCTACTACATAGAAATTTTTTTTTCATGTGTTTCCATTATAAAAGAATCAGTTGTGTCTTCCAATCTATTTAGATTAACAAGTGTCATTCCAAATTCATCGTGTCTGACACTGTTGTTATCAATAAACCAATTACAGTTAAAAACAGGAACTTTAATTTTAAAGTAATCAACCTCCCATATGAATTCAATCACTCCATAATATGCACTTGATGCAAAAATTGAGTTTTTGTGCTTAGCACTCGAAAAATGCATTTCTTCTGCAAACACCAATACACCACTATTCTGAACTGCACTTCTGTTGTCTTGATCTTTCGTATGAAATGTATAGCCATTAATGTCATAACCGGACCATGTTATCACATTTAAACATGGACCACCCACTATCCATTTTAATTTATCTGATAAATCTGATCTACCAAGCAAAGTCTTTTTAATCCATGAAAAAAAAGTTTTGTTGTGCTCATTCAAAATCCACATTTATTTCTTCTTTGGATGACATTGTTTCAACTCATTAATATGCAATGTGATATACAGTTGAGCATCAGCTATGTTATTCAATATGTATGATTCTAACTTCTTCATCTATTCAGCTGACAATGATTTGACTTTCAATCCACGAATCCCCTTTCCCTCATTATTAACTCGTTCATGGCAAGATGGAGGAAAACCTATGTGTTGCGCCGCAACCAAGTAGTTCGTACAAAACTCTGCTACATCCTCAGGAATATACTTTTTAATAATGGAGGCTTCAGGTCGATATGGATTTTTAACATACCCCTTTAATATTTTCATATACCTTTCAAAAGGATACATCCAATGAAGATATTCAGGTCCACAAAGATTTATTTCTCGAACCAGATGAATCATTAAATGCACCATTATATCAAAAAAAAGTTGGATGAAAATACATTTCCAATTGACAAAGTATAAAAATTGCATCCTTTTCCAAAATGTTCAAAGCATTCACATAAATCACCTTTTTACAAATTGAATTGAAAAAATAACACAACTTCATCATAGTCTTTCTGACACAAATGGGAAATATTCCATGCAATGAAACTGGTAGAATTTTTTGCATCATGATGTGACAATCATGTGATTTTATAACTATCAACTTTAAGTCCTTCAATGAGACAAAATTTTTTACATTTGAAGAATAACCTTGAGGAACTTTGATATCATGAAGACACTGAAAAAATATAACTTTCTCCCTCTTCGATAATGTATGACAAGCCGGGGGAAGAAATGTTCATCTTCTTTTAGGAGTGGGAGATAACTCCAAACGTATTCCCATTGATAGTAAGTCTAATCTTGCATTCAACCCTTCTTTAGTCTTTCCTTTAATATCTAACAATATTCCAATCAAACAATCACATATATTCTTCTCCACGTGCATGAAATCAACATTATGTTTAACTTCATGATACCTCCAATATGGTAGCTCCAAAAATGTTGACCTTTTCTTCCAAATATGTCTATCATTACCAGATTTCTATGTCTTTCCCAATGTCACATCAAGGTTTTTCACCCTCTCAAAATACAGATCTGGGGATAAAGGTTTTGGAGTAGTATCAAATTCTTGTGATCTATTGAATGCCTTTTTTGTCTTCTATAAGGGTGATACATAGGCAAAAACTTTTGATGACCCATGTACACTGTTTTCCTCCCATGATGCAATTGACAATATGACGTCTGTTGTTCGCAAATTGGACATGCTTTATGCCCTTTAACACTGTATCCAGACAAATTTCCATACACTAGTAAGTCATTTATAGTGAACAGAAGCACTGCATGCAGTTGAAAATATTCCATTTTATAAGAATCATACACCCTAATACCATCATCCCATAACAGTTTCAAATCATCAATCAACAGTGACAAGTAAACATCAATATCATTACCGGGTTTCTTTGGACCAGAGATCATTATACTCAACATGATATATTTTCTCTTCATACAAACTTCAGGAGAGAGGTTGTAAATTACTAATAAAATAGGCCATGAACTATGTGTGCTACTGAGGGTTCGGTATGGATTCATTCCATTTGTGCACAACCCTAGTCTGAGATTTATAATTTCATTTCCAAATGTAGAATACTGCACATCAATTTTCTTCCATTGTGGACAATCATCTGGATGACATATTTTTCCATCACATACCCGCTCATCAGCATGCCATCTTAACCTTTTTTCATCATGTGAATTAGAAAATAAATGTTTGAAATGATGAATTATAGGAAGATACCAAAATACCTTTGGAGGGAGCTTTGTAATCTCTACATCAGCCTGTGATTTTTCTTTCACCTTATACCATGATGTCCCATATTTAGGACACTCTGACAGAAATTCATATTCCTTCCTATATATAATGCAGTCATTCAGACATGCATGTATTTTCTTATATCCCAATCCCATCAGGCATAATATTTTATTGGCCTTGTAATGTGAATCTGGAAGATCGTTATCTTTTGGAAGAATGTCTTTCATCAATTGTAGCAGCTCTGTAAAACTTCTGTCACTCCATCCATGTTTCGCCTTCAGGTTAATCAATCTTAACACCGCTGAAAAAACCATAAAATCTGTACAACCAGGATATAATGGTTTTTCAGCATCACCATATAGACGTGCAACTGTCAGTTCTATCTCAATTTGTTCTGCTACAATATCGCGAATCACTTCTTCAATTCCATCGGAGTTACCATCTTGTGAATCATCATCATCAGTGACATTTCGTCCAGTTTCACCATGCCAAATCCAAGGGCTATAACTCGGATTAAAACCATGACAAATCAGATGATCTTTTATCTCTATACTTTTCAACTTCTTCATATTCAAACATTTCAGGCATGGACAAAAAAAATGTCACTACTTGGAACATTTTGTTTAGCAAATTCCAAAAAGGAATAAAAAATTTCCTCATATTCATTGCTCATTCGATGTGCCGTAGTCCAACTTCAACTCATTATTACCTATAAAAAATATCAAAAATATATATATTTTTAAGACAAGACAAATATAAGTTTATATGAAAAAAATCATAATTTGAATGTAAATTTTTTTTGAAATATAAAAAAAATCTATGCGTATTTAAAAAAATATGCTCGAATATTATTATTAAAAGAAAATATAGTTAGATATAATAGTTTTAAATTCCATTGAATAAAAGAAAACCATGGGGCCTACATGGTTGATAGAAAATTGGAGAAAATAGAGTAAACCTGAGAATCAAATCATATTTAAAATAAAAATTCAGATGGAGAAAATCACAATGTAAAGCCAATCATCACGGCACAATCATCATGTCATAATCTTAGAAACCACGATGCAGTAGTCAATCCCCCTGGACACCCCCAACCCTCTGGACAACCCCCCACCCCCCGGACAACCCCCAAAACCCTCTGGACAGGCCCCCACCCCCGTGGACAGTCACCCACACCCACCCACCCCCTTGGACACCCCCCGGACACCCCCCAACCCTCTGGAAAGCCCCCCGCCCTCTGGAAAACACCCCACCCCTCCAGACAACACCCCCACCCCTCTTGGACACCACCCTCACCCCCGACCCCCTTGGACACCCCCCTGGACACCTCCCAACCCTCTGGACAACCCCCACCCCCCAGACAACCCCCAAAACCCTCTGGATAGGCCTCCACCCCCTTGGAAAGCCCCCCACACCCACCCACCCCCTTGGACACCCCCCTGGACACCCCCAACCCTCTGGACATCCCCCACCCCCCGGACAACCCCCCAAACAATGGTTTACATATAAAAACTAGGCATGGTGAACAACTAAAAACACATGAATTTAATATATACTTCAGCATGAAATATATGGAATTAAATATTATTAAATATGGCTACTTAAATGATCATATGATAATTAAAAATAACCATTGATATTCAACTAGTCAAATGATCACATGTTTTCTCGATAAATAATATCATAATGAGGTAATGGATAATTTTAGAAATCTTAAACATATTGTCAAGGCCTTTTCCAAGGCCTCAAAAAATACTAGGGTAAGCCCTCAGCAGAACCCATTTTTATTTGGAATCATGAGACATAGTGATGCATCGAAGGTCCATAGAGGTCAACAGCCATTACATTATATGTCTAATAGATTCTCATATAAAAGAGGATAAACATAAGCAGCAATAACACATGAAATATCATTTCTGAATTCGTAAATTTAATCAATAACCATTCTATGCAGTAATATAGGTGAATGAGATCATTAGTTGTCAATGACAACAAAAATTACCATTAATGTCGGGCATTCGCAAAACAAAAACAAACTAAATAGAAGTAGTTGAGGCTTACATGAATATTGCGAGTCGATCTAATAGATATATGGATGATAAATAAGATGATGATGGAAAAAATAGGTAAGAGGTTTCGAAATCTAGGAATCTTACCTAGTTTAAACACAAAAATTGCAAAACATAAATATAGACTATCCAGGAAAAAAAACGAACGAAATAAATTCGTGGAAGGATTACTTGAGTGATGCGAGTTGAGATGATAGATCTGAGGAGATTAAATATGATAAATGATGAAGGAAAAATGAGTTTAATGCAGCGATATTGATGAGTTGATTAGGGTTTACCACACGAGAGAGACGAGCCGCCGGGCTGTCGATCGAAAAATCGTAAATGACAATCCACGGGGCTTGTTAATTTTTTAAATGTTTTATAACGTCGGTTATTAAATAACCGACGTTATAAACTATTTTTTATATTAATAACATCGGTTATTATAATAACCGATGTTATAAATGTATCAGATATGGCTTTTTTTATGTCGGTTATTTTATAACCTACGTAAAAAAATCTGCAAGTTGGTTTTTTACGTCGGTTATTCTATAACCGATGTAAAAAAGACATCATAAATCACAGTTTTTTACAGCGGTTATTGTATAACCGGTGTAAAAAAATTCTGTGGGTTGTTTTGTTATATTGGTTATAAAATAACCTATGTCAAAAAGGCCTCAAAAGCCACGTTTTTTACGTTGTTTATTTGATAACCGATGTAAAAAATGAGACATCTACAAGTTTTTTACGTCGGTTATCAAATAACCGACATAAAAACCCTCACGCTTTGGTTTTTTACGTTGGTTATTTTATAACCGACGTAAAAAAATCATAGATATCTCGTTTTTTACGTTGGGTATCAAATAACTGACGTAAAAAACCCCTTCTCTTTTGTTTTTTACGTCGGTTAATTTACAACCGACGTAAAAAACAAACGCGCGTGATTTGTAATGTCGGTTATTAAAACAACCCACATTAAAAATCTACTCACCACATTTTTTACGTCGGTTATAAAATAACCGACGTAAAAAACCACATTTCACAGATTATCACGTCGGTTATATATAACCGACGTAAAAAATGGTGACGTAAATAACGTTTTCTGCACTAGTGAGACGATATTCTTGTCTATTCAAAGAGCAAGGAAGAACATGAAGATCACTTGAGAATTGTATTGAAGACCCTGAGAAAGGAGAAGCTTTATGCCAAATTTACCAAGTGTGAATTTTGGCTTCAAAAAGTTGCATTTTTGGGTCACATAATCTCAAAAGAGGGGATATCTGTGGATCCAGCAAAAACAGAGGTTATCGAAAGATGGCCGAGACCAACAACAGTAACTGAGATCTGAATTTTTCTTGGTTTGGCTGGATATTATCGAAGTTTTGTGAAATATTTTTCACGATTATCTAATCCACTCACCAAATTGACTCGGAAAGGAGTTAAGTTTGTTTGGACAGAGGAATGCAAAGAGAATTTCAAGGAGTTAAAAAGAAGGTTATCCAGTGCACCTGTTCTCACACTTCCTTGTAGTGGAGAAAGGTTTGTGATCTATAGTGATGCATCCAAAAAAGGCCTAGGGTGTGTTCTCATGAAAAATGATATGGTGATAGCTTATGCCTCACGACTGTTGAAAATCCATGAGCAAAATTATCCAACTCATGATTTGGAGTTAGCTACGGTAATATTTGCATTAAAGATTTGGAGGCATTATCTTTATGGTGAAAGGTGTGATATTTATACTGATCATAAAAGTTTAAAGTATATTTTCACACAAAAGGAGCTGAATATGTGCCAAAGAAGACGGTTGGAGTTGATTAAGGATTACGACTACTAAATTCATTACCACCCAGGGAAAGAAAACAAGGTGGCAGACACATTAAGTCGACAAGACCATGCTAGCTTATCCATGATGAGGATCACAAAAGATCCAATATTTATGGATTTATAAAGGATAGATCTTGGAATTTTAATGGAAGGGGAAAAATCTTATCTTTCTCAAATGAATGTTCAACCATCTATACATGTGAAGATTAAAGAGGCACAGAAAGAAGATGTAGAGTTACAAAAGAAGGTGAGAAATGTTCCTGAATTCTACCTTGATTATGATGGGATAATAAAGTTCAGGAATCTGGTTTGTGTTCCTTCCATCCCCGAATTAAAGAAGGAGCTTCTAGATGAGGCTCATATTTCTTCATTCTCCATTCATCCTGGAAGCATGAAGTTGTATAGGGACCTGAAAGAGTACTTCTGGTGGGATGGCATGAAAAGAGATGTTGCTGAATATGTCTCTCGATGCTTGGTTTGTCAGCAAGTTAAAGCTGAGAGACATAAGTCTATGGGGATTTTACAACTATTACCCATAACCGAATGGAAATGGGAAAACATCACTATGGACTTTGTCACCAGACTTCCTAAAACATCTAAAGGCAATAATGCTATCTGGGTCATAGTTGATCGTCTTACAAAGTATGCACACTTCATTGCTATTAGAGAGGATTTCTCTCTGGATCAGCTTTATAGGATATATGTAAAGGAAGTGGTAAGATTTCATGGAGTACCACTTTAAATTATATCTGATCGGGATCCGAGGTTTACCTCAAAGTTCTGGCAAAGTCTTCAGCATACTCTGGATACAGAGTTGAGTTTTAGCACTGCTTATCATCCTCAGACAGACATTCAGTCTGAGAGAACAATTCAAACTCTAGAAGATATGTTGAGAGATTGATCTATGGATTTTAAATGAGGTTGAGATCAACACCTACCTTTGGTGGAATTTTCTTATAATAATAGCTTTCACTCCAGTATTCAGATGGATAATTATAAAGATCTCTATGGAAAGAAATGCCGAACTCCAACTTTCTGGGATGAAGTTAGGGAAAGAAAGCTATTAGGACCTGATCTTGTTGATGAGATGGAAGAAAAGGTCCGATCTATTCAACAACACATAAGAGCAGCTCAGATTTGAAGAAAAAGTTATGCCGATAACCGAAGAAAATACCTAGAGTTTGAAGTGGGTGATAAAGTGTTCTTACGAATATCTCCTTGAAAGAGAGTAATGAGATTTGGAAAGAAAAGAAAGCTGAGCCCTAGGTATATCGGTCCTTTCGAAATACTGGATCGTGTTGGGAAGGTAGCTTACCGATTGGCTCTTCCACCGAATCTCTCTCAAGTTCACGATGTGTTCCATGTATCTCTCCTGAGAAAGTACATACCTGATCCTTCACATGTACTCAACTCAGAAGTTGTACCGCTGGAGCAAGATCTTTCTTATGAAGAACAGCCGATAGAGATTCTGGATTGTAGTGAAAAAGCCCTACGGAAAAAGACCACTCGCTTGGTGAAAGTTTTATGGAGGAACCACCAATTAGAAGAAGCTACATGGGAGCTTGAGGATATGATGAGGGAGAGGTATCCTTATCTGTTTGCTAAAAAGTGATGAATTTCGAGGGTGAAATTCATTTTAAGGGGGGTAGAATGTAACATCCGAGACTTTTATGAGAAATATTTTGTTTTTATGTTATATACATCATCAAAGGAATCTTTCACTACACACAACACTAGCTTGGCTTGGTTTACACGCAATCACGACCTTCCCCGATCGCTTGCGTTGTACGCAATAGCGAGTTTCACTAAACAATGATATGCTATTAAAATATTATTAAAACTAACCGTTATGAATAGTAATACCCACTTTTTGAAATTTTATAACTTTTATCTTTCAAAATGGACTTCATTTTTGGATTCAGAATATTGAAATTATCCTAGGGTGAAATTTTGGTATTTTTCCGAAAACTTGCAATTTTTGATGAATAGTGAAAACACCAGGTTACTATTTAAAACCGACTTTTTATTTAAATAATTATTTATTTTATTTAAATTTATTTTAGGTAAAAATTGATACATAATACCTAGATAAGTTCAATGCAATTCATTGGAGTCATTTTATAATAATTTTAGTTATATAAAAATTTTATTGAACTTTTCACCGTTTTTACCCACCTCCTAGGAGAATTTGGAAATTCACATAAAACTTAATTTTACCACTTCTGTGAGTGGAATTTCAAAAATCCGAGAGACACGGTTAATATCAAAGACTAAAATGTGGTTCAATGAGATGAAAATAATTTTTTGGTGAATAGTAACTTGTTACTTTTATTTACCATGATTAAAAGTAAATAGGGTAATTAAGGATAAAAATGATATTATTATTACCCTAACACATGTCCTAATTCTATTTTATAAGTGTAATTCGACCAAAAACAACCTTAGAAATAAAATATGACCATTTAGGTCCACTTGGATTAGATTAGGACATTTATTATTAATTTATTTAAAGAAGGGTTAAAATAGTTAAAATCAAAGTTTAATAACTAAATCATTTTTAATATAGGGTAATACATAAGATGAATTAGACTATAACTATTAATTAGAAAGATAAAAATAGTTCCTACATAATGGTATTTTATTTATAATTTTTAGACATTAAATAATTTAATTTATTTATGACACAATGATGATGCAGTAATTATCTTATTAATGAAATATTAACATAATTGATATTATAAATACCCAAATAAATGTAATTTGAGACTTTTTATGAATTAAAATAATTTTATAGGTTAATATGACATGTTAGTATTGATTTAAGTAACTTTTTTAGAACTAATCATACTTTTATGATTTTCACAAAAATCAATTACCAAATAGTGTCAAAATTGACATAAAATAGTTTTTTTAAAAAATATTATATTATTAGTTTTTATTTTATTCTTAAAAATATACGGTTCGGCCAAATGACTTAGATAAGGTTATATATATTAATAATAAACAACTTGGGGTTCTTTTGTCTTGTTATAGTAAGTTTATTAACCATATAGTGTAAGAAAACAAGAAGACACGGTAAAAGTTAAATTATTTAAATTAGAGTTAAATATAAATGATAAGGTTAAAATAGTAACCTAAACTTGTCTAAAATCTATTGGATGAGAGGGTTTCAACCCATACCCACCTTAGCTTCGAAATAAATCAATTTTGAGCTATTAAAAAACGAATATGACTTTATAATAAAATAATATTCTAAGTTTTTTTTAACCCCGCTCCTCCCTTATAAAAGGGCACCTCCTCCCTCTCTTCTTCACACCACTTTGAGCCTTCAAGATCGGCCAAAACCTGACAATTTATCCTCTCCACTTCCCTAGAAACATCCTATAGGTCCTTGTATTCTTCAAAGACCATCTTTAGTTCCCTAAGAGGAGGTTAAGAAGAGGCGCTTCAAAGAAGAGGTAATGTCCTTTACCGATTCATTCAACTTTATTTCTTCTTCTACTTATTTTTCTTTAGTTGTTTAATTATGAAGTAATAACATCAGTATCAATCATATAATTATATGTTATTATAAATATGAAACAAACCTATTTCACCTTTTATCCATCCTACGGAAAACGAAATCATCGCGTGTGCGTACGTACAGAATACCGTCTCCACTCCGTGGTGTAATGTTTTTTCCACCACCACAATACTTGGATGGGTATAATGGTGTAAAGAATAAATATATATGATTATTGTAAAGTGATATTTATTCTGAAATAGTATACATACACTTCAATAAAATTCCACGATCATGGGAACGATATCATCACTCGTGCGTACGTACGTCCTACCGTCTCCACGATGTGATGCGACTCGTTCTACATGATTTATCATTACATAATGATTATATAAATGAATTGAATGAATAAATATGATATATATTATACTAATACCATTCTGGAAATGAGGTATCTATAACCTAAAAGAAGAATAAGAATTTATTCGACAAAACACGCATCAGAACAAAAAAAAAATAAACACCCGAATAACAAGTAACAATGAAATATTACTAATAAGAAGCTAAGAATATGACCATATATGATATCATAACAATGAGTACGATTATAGAATAAGTCAATAACATTATATATATCATTATACAGGAGGTTCAGACACGTATGAAGCAAATCAGACCTAAGGTAAGGGAAAATCTCGCAATCTCAATTTTTATCCGAGATTGTTTATACTTCGGTAATTATTGGGGCATATTTATCGTCCACATCCATGTTTCATCAATATTTAATATTATTTATATCCTCCTACAATTTTTTAAATCCAATTTTACCCTTCGGTGAGTTTTTAGTAAAAGATATGAAAGGAATCTTTTGTCGTTTTTCGTACGAGGTACTTTTTGACTTTTCCAGCCAAAGTACGAGAAGAATGTTTTTTTATCTTATACGGAATGAATGGATTTTTATGATTTCATAGAAAATTATTTCCATGAATATTCCTTTATAAGTTTTCAAGTTTATTTTTAATGAACTTCTTTTTTAAAATTGTGTGACATGTTAAGAAAGGAAAAATGTTTTTTGAAGTAGAAGGTATATTTTCCTCAAGAATGAAGTTCAAATGTTTTATCAAAATTATTTTCCATATAAGATAATATAGGGTTCTGTTTCTATACCTATTTTTACATTGATTTGATTATGTTATGATGGAATTATTTTTATGATTTCATTTTATGGATTATTTTATGATGACATGATGTTTAAGAATCCAATTTTTATTACATGGGTTATGCTATGTTGTATGATTTATGATTTTGTGGCACACATAAGAATGGTTTCATTATGAGATGGGTGAGACCTATATCTCCCTCCAATGCATTGGGTAACGATTTATATCTCATGAGATAGACATGGCTGGAACGGTAGGTTAAACCGTTTCAGTGAAACAGGACTGAAATGAGGAGTGAACTCGGTTCAGAAATGGACTTTGTCCGCTAAGATAGTCTTGACAATGAGTCTTGACAAATAAGAAATGATTATCTATGATTATGTGTGTATGCCACAAAGTTTCATGTTTTAAGTTATTATTATTGAGATTAAATTTCACTACTATGATTTATCCCATGTTATGAAATTATGATCTCTTTTGCAGGTTAAGATTTCCAAAATGATATGTTCTTATGAATATGATGTGATTGATATTTCTTTTGTTTACCCTTACTGAGCATTTGAGCTCACCCATTTGTATGTTTTGTTTTCCCCAGGTCAGGGAGAAGGATATTAAGTAAGGTATTCCAAAAGGGACTCTAGATATGATAAAATAAAGGGGAGACAGTGTAGAGGATTTATGAACCAGTTGTTTATGTTTCCTAGTTTCTAAAGACACTATACCTATACGGTCCTTTCCCAATTTTGTTATATGTTGTAATAAGTGTGCTTTAATTCGGAAGCAATAAAAATGTATGTAAAGTATGGGTCGTTATAGGAGGGGCTTAATCTCCTTCGTACACTCAATTGAGAGGTGATGGGAGAGAGATTTTTATTTTATTTTATTTTTAATTAAAACCTTCTTTTTAACTCCCCGCCAACACGCCTCCAACCCGGCACCCGACGCCGACTAAAACTATGTCGTTCATAGGGTAAACACGGCGTTCTGAATGCAACAGCAAAATCAGAATTTCGATCTGAGACTCCGTTCAGAAGTTATTCGAGCCTACACTCATAAATAAACTTTTCCATTAATTTACAAAAATTCCACTGGTGGCTTTTCTTACAGCAAGCCCGCGTCCGCAAAGTTTACACCCTGCCTAGGGTAAACGACACGCTTCAGATGCAACTGTGAACTTAGATTCCAATTCTAAGATACCGTTTAGGAGATAACACACCCCTTCAATGTGCATAGTATATAAATAATTAATATTTTTTATAAAATTAATTCCGGGCACACCTGGCCTTGGAATTGCACGTCGTCTTCGCGCATAGCTCTTGAATTATTCATAGAAATATTCCGAAGTCTGACAAGGCCAAAACCTGAGTCGCTGAATTTTTTTTGAAAGTTGATGGTGGACATGTCACTTTTGGTGACAATGAAAAAGGGAAAATCATCAGCCTTGTCCAAATTGGTAATTCTAATTCAGTATTAATTTACAAAGTTTTATATGTAGATGGTTTGAAATACAATATACTTAGTATGTATCAATTATGTGATGGTTTATTTTTTGTAAAATTTGAAAACAATGCATGTCATGTTTTTAATGATAAAAATGTTTAATGTTTTACTACTTTAAGAAATGATAATATTTATTCTATTGATTTAAATGATTTATCCTCTAAAAATATTTATTGCTTAAGTACCTTTCACAAAGAATCTTGGATTTTTCACAGGTTACTATGTCATTGAAATATTTATTCACTTAGAATGCTAACTATGAAAGGTTTCGTTAGAGACCTACCAAAGCTTGAATTCTCAAATGATAGAGTTTGTGATCCCTACCAAAAAGGAAAACTTCATAAGATTGCTTTTAAATCTAAGAAAGAAGTTTCAAACTCTCAACCTCTAGAGTTAATTTATATGGATATCTTTGGAGCTTCTCGAATATATAGTCTAGATAGAAAAAATTATGTCTATGTCCCTATAGACAACTTCTTTAGATAAACTTGGGTATTCTTTCTAGCTCACAAAAGTGAAGCTTGTGCTTACTTTATTAAATATTAAAAATCTATATAAAATCTTAGTTTACTTAGGATTAAGACCTTAAGAAGTGATCATGGTAGAGAATTTGAAAATCAATACTTTGAATCATTTTGTTCTCAAAATTGTTATAATCATAACTTTCCTGCTCCTAGTATACCCAACAGAATGGTGCGGTAGAAAGAAGAAATAAGAATCTTCAAGAGATATCCCAAAACTATGCTAAATGAGTATGACCTACCTATCTACTTTAGGACTGAAGCTATTAATACAGCCTGTTATACTATAAATAGAGTATTAATTAGACCACTTTTAAAAATAACACCTTATGAGTTATGGAATAATATAAAACCAAAGGTTAATTACTTTAGAGTTTTTGGTTTCAAAGTTTTTATTCTTAATAAAATTTTTAATCTAGAATAATTTTTTTATAAGAGTGATGAAGGTATTTTCCTTGGGTATTAAAATTCCAGTAAAGCGTATAGAGTGTTTAATAAGTCATCCAGAATAATGGAATAACTTGTTCAAATTAAATTTGATGAAACTAATCCAAATGAAACCAAGAATATATTAGAAAACCTTGAGGATGATCTTTTATCTCTAAATCTGAATTCTAAAACTTCTAAAAGTTCTGTTAAAGAAATAGTTAGCTAAACCAATAATATTTCAGAAGCTAAACTGGAAGAAGATCTTGAGTCTACCATCCCCTCTTCATAAATAGCCATTAGGAATCATAGACACCAACCATTAGATGTTGTGATAGGAAATACAAACAGAGGTATATAGATCATCACTTCCCTTAGAAATAAAATTGAACACAAAGACTTCTTGTCATATCTTGAACCTAATAAAATTAATGATGCCATCAATGATAAATTATGGGTAATGGATATGTAAGAATAACTTAATCGATTTGAGTGAAACAATGATTGGGAAATTATCGATAAACCTAAAGACATCTTAACTATTAGAACTAAGTGTGTGTTTAGAAACAAGGTTGATGATTCTAGAACTATAGTAAGAAATAAATCTAAAATAGTTGCACATGGTTATAATAAAGAATAAGGTATTGATTATGAAAAAACCTTTTCACCTATAGTGAAAGTTGAATCCATTAGAATACTCATTTCATATACAGCACATTTGGATTTAAAATTATATCAAATAGATGTTAAAAGTGAATTATTTAATGGTTTTATAATTGAGGAAACTTTTATTGAACAACCCTTTGTATTTAAAAATCCACATTTTCCAAATCATGTTTTTAAATTAACAAAAGCTTTATATGGTTTAAAATAGGCCCCTAGAGCTTAGTATGATAGGATTTTCAATTTGTTTTTCAAAAGGTATAGTTGATCAAAATATTTTTATAAAAAGAATTAAAAAATATGCTTCAATAGTAAAAATATATGTAGTTGATATTATTTTGGGATCTACTAAAGATTTCCTGTGTACTAATTTCTCAAAAATAATTTAAAATTAATTTGAAATGAGTTTAATGGGTGAACTCAAATTCTTTCTTGGATTTATATATTTTCAAAATAAAGAAGGAATTATCTTAAATCAAAGTAAATATACTAAATATATTTTAAGCATTTTGTTCTAGATAGTACCAAAAGTAGTGTCACTCCCATGAGTACCACCTATAAACTAGATCTTGATGAAACTAAAAAATTAGTAGATCAAAATAGTTATAGAGGTATGATTGGTAGTCTTTTGTACTTAACTACTAGTTGGCTTGATATTATGTTCAGTGTGTCTTGGTGTGAAAACTTTCAAGAATATCCAAAAGAGTCACATTTATTAGCTGTCAAAAGAATTTTTAAATACCTCAAGTATACAAAAAATTTAGGATTATTCTACCCAAGAGGAAATTATTTTGATTAGTAAGTTATTCAGATGATGATTTTGGTGGTTGCAAGTTAGAGATAGAAAAATAACATCAGGAACATATCATATTTTAGGAAAATATATAGTATCATGGTGTAGTAATAAACAAAATTTTGTTGCATTGTCTACTACTAAAGCTGAATATATAGCTTTAGGAAGTTTTTGTGCACTAATATTGGGGATGAAACATACTTTACTAGAATTTGGATACTAATTTAGATATGTACCTATAAACTATTATAACAAAAGTGTGATAAATTTTCCAAAAATATAGTATCTCACTCTAGAAAAAAACAAATTGATGTAAGACATCACTTTTTGAGAGATCATTATCAAAAGGGTGATATGAATTTAGAATTTATTTGAACTCAATATCAGTTAGATGATACTTTCACAAAGACTTTTAATTCTGAGAGATTAAACAACATCAAAACTGAATTTGGAATGATAAATTTTAGATGATAAGTCACCATTAATGAGTAACCATCGACGATTCACTGTTGATGAGTCACCATTGTTGAGTCACCGTTGACGAGTCACCATTTAATGAGTTGTAATTACTTTTTATATTACTGTTGTTTTATTACCGTTGTAATTTTCTTTTACCAATTAAAATTTTATTGTTTAAAATTTATTATTATATATTTAGAATCCCTAAATGATATAACTATCAGGAAAATTATAAATTGATTTGGTTCCCCTAAAATCCTTAATCTCCTTAACATTTTTTGCCTTCGTCTTGAACAAATAATCCTTCTCCCTTGTTCCACTGAAGCTTTCAACCTATCCAAATTACTCATGTGAAGTGAGTACCAGAATCGAATCTAGATGAGACAAGGCCATCAAAGAAAAAAATGGTATCTGCAAGCATCTTGGATGTTGTTTCATGGAACCCATATCTGAAAAAATGATATGTTTTAGTAGAAAAATATATCGATGAACAATGGCTCCCAAAGAGATATTTGATAGTATTAAAGGTTATCAAAAATAAAAAATGGATGAAATGGTTTACCTTAAATCATGAAGTTTATTATCCGATGTTAGTATATGATTTTTATTATAATGATGAATTTATTTTTTGAAAGAAAGTGGATAGGATATGAAGTCAAATTGATGGAGAAGATATTTCTTTCTCTTCAAGAGAATGGGAAAAGTTATTAAATCTACCTCATAAAGTAGTTTATGAGGACTTTCAAAGTAGTATACCAATTGAAAAATATGTAGAGGCTCTCTTACATTTGACTGTAGATAGTACCCAAAGGAGACCTACTGATATAGAGCTTGATGGTGAGTGTAAGATGTTATTAAAGTTTTCGCAGCATGTTTATGCATGAGAAAGGGAGATTTCAATACCATGTGGTATAAAGTTGTTTACTTCCTCTATATGATAAAAAAGGGAAAAGAATCAATTTGTGTAGCGTATTTATGTTTCATATGTATGAGATATTGAAAGAGTTTAACCTATAGTGAAAGAATAAGAAGAAAAATCTTTTTTAGTGGAAGTGGAGAGTGACCCATAGATTTCTAAATCTCCTCCAAAATTTTTTAATACATTTTTCAGTCCAATAGGTTCTATTCCTACCCAATAATATATTTTAGATGAAAATTATGATGAAGATACTAAAGTTTCTAGAGAGGCTCAGTTTAATATATCTTCCTCTAGAACATCAGATGATCAGAATGGAAATGGAAATGGTAGTACTTATAATGCTTCTCAAGAAAAAAATATTGACACTGTGGATCTTTAGAAATTACATAGAAGTTCAGGTAAAGATTACAAGGATCATGATGATGAGGATCATGACGAGGATCCTCATAATGAAGATAATGA
Source organism: Viscum album (assembly GCA_963277665.1). NCBI lineage: Eukaryota > Viridiplantae > Streptophyta > Magnoliopsida > Santalales > Viscaceae > Viscum > Viscum album. Next base: position 327,266,954 of record OY728132.1, read on the forward strand.
TGGTGGACTTGATCATAGATATGATCAAAATAAACAATTTGGTACTGATCATGGAAAGGGCAGTGATAAGAATAGAGATGTTCCTATTGAGCATGATCAAGAGATAGTTCAACAAAAAACTTCTTCACCAGTAGTATCTAGTTCCAACAGATATGAAAAATAGTCTAAAGATACTATAATGCCTAATGTCCCAACTATTCTTGTAGAAGTTATGAAAGTTATAAGTGTGAGGGAGATGTCTACCAATCATATTGATTGGCCAGTTCAAGTGATTCAAGTACAACAGGCAGATATCAGGCCGACCAATCAGACAGAACCTTCCCCTTATGTAACTGAAGTTGGTCAATTCTCTCAAGTACCCAAAAAATCTTCAATATTTCCTTATATTAGACCTTCAGTTAGTTCTTTTGAAGAATGGGATAAGTATCCAGGTTTTCTTTAGACTTGGTTTCACATATAGTGATTAATATTATGAGAATGACAATATTTCGAGAGGAGAATCATCCTTAGTAGACCAAATAGACCAATATGGGGAGCTGCATCATTTTACTCCCATGGAAACAGATAGATCAGCTGTGGTTGAAGTGCCTCATGTGCAATGAAATATTCCTCCTGCCATAGTATCCCATGATGATTTGGATTCTTTTCAAAAGATTGTGCATTATGACTTGGACTCATTGAGAAGGACTTTGGTTTCATATTTTACAAGTCTTGAATTATCAACCATCTCTAATTGCCTGAATCAGTGAAGAAATCACTCGTTATTTGGTTGAATTGGTTATATCACATATCCAACCAAGAGTAATATTTCATATTCAAGAATTGGAAGTAGAAAATAGAATATTTTCAATGGAGGTACAAAGTTTTAAAACTTTAGTCGAGGTTATGAAATCGTCTTTCTCAGAATATATAACATCTATTTACTAGAAGTTGGAAAGCATGAATGCTTCTTCCTCTACATCAACTACACCTCCTCCTAATCTAGTGCAATTTTATAGAGATCTACTCCAATAAATTACCAAAGAGAAAATTAGAAATGTTATGGGTGATGTGACCACTCATGAGGACCATATTCGGTAGATACATCATCATAGAGAGGATATCTATAAGATGATCCAAGAATATGCCATTGATATCAGGAATGAAAAAAGACATCATCACGAAAGTGATGAAGTATTATCTTTTAAGGATTTATACAAATAATGAGATGTTTGTTAATTTTAAATTTATCATTGAGAATTGGATATTGCCACTAGTGAAAAGGGTATTAAATGAACATCTGAGTCACTTGAAAGTTCTCGCACCATCACTACAGAGATTAATGGATGAGAAAGGGGACTTATTTAATGCCATGAAAATGGGAGGTAATATAATTATGGACTTTATCAACATGATTAAACCCTTACTCCAGGTTTATCAGATAAATGTTATTTTGATAGAAGCAATTCCTTTCATAATAGTTCTTTCAACCACAACCACAAATCCAGTTCCATAAATGCCTATAGTAATAACTCAGTCAGATGGTCTTATGCCTCCACAGTTTTATCCTGTGAGTTTTTTCACCAGAAGATGAAATAAGGCACCTCATAACAGTTATTATGAGAGAGACACTTCCTTATACTACCACAATACCTTCTATTATGACCTTTTCCCCAAATTACACTTCTGCTATCTCCTCCCAGGACATAGACATAGACAAATGGAAAGACATAGGTAAATACAAGGTTGATTAGCCATAACCCTCTAACCAGTGAATCTGATTAGATAAGTTCTTTTTGATAGGGATCATGTTTTGTCTTTTCATCATTATCTACCAGTACTCACCATATTTTTGGACTCTATTTAATGCAATATCCTTGAGTTATTATATATTAATTATTTATACTAATGATTTATTTTTTTGATAATATCAAAGGGGGAGATAAATGGGCATTTATATTTATATAGGGAAAGCACATAAAATTATAAATAATTTTTTGACATATTCTGTATAAATAATATATATTCTTAAATTATAAGAAGATTGTTTTTAAAATCAAATACATCCCTGATTATTTCTGATTATTCATATAGTACATGATTTATAAAATGCCATGTTTTATGATCATCAAAAGGGGGGAGAATATTGGCACCTCATTTTGGAGTATGTTTCACACTATATTATTTTAATGATAAAAAACCATGATTATTTTAGTAATAATGATTCAAATGTTATTTTATAACATTTTATATGGTAATTATATTTCTATGGTAATTCTGCTAAGTTTTATGGTGAGTCGCCATTTCCTTGGTGTTACTACAACTGCCAGACTCCGATTCACCATTAACGCCAGGATGAGCTATCACCAGACTTGATTCACCACTACCACTAGACTCCAAGTCACCATTAACACTAGGACGAGATACTTCCAGTCTTGATTCCCCACTACCACTAGACTTTGAGTCACCATTACTACCAAGATTAGCTACTTCCAAACTTGAGTTACTGTTACCACCAGAGGAGTTTCAATTAGAGGTGAGTCACTACCAGATGTCGAATCACCACCATATTCTTATTACCAATTCATGTAATGTGAAGATAAAATGACACACCAACATATAATTCTTCATCAATATTAATTTATACAATGAAAGAGATCAACTGAAACATTCTTGTAGATTTTCTATGATCCTTTTTCTGCTCAAAATTTCTAGAACAAAATATGAATTCCTCACTAGTGATGATATGAGGACTATAAACATTAATAACATATAATAATGAGCCTTTATAGTCTCTATTGTTCTATCCATTTTATTTTTAGTGGTGTTTTTCCTTGTTATAAAAAAACATTGTCTCCTACGCCTAACTGGAGAATACTTGTTATCATCTTCTTTCATGAAATTGTTTCCCACTATGTTTGTGGAAGAGGTCCTAATATGACCTGTACTATTCTTGATTCCCACAAATAACTATAGAGGATGATTTTTATCTTGGAAAACTTGTTCCTATTAATTGTTTACCTGATTTAGGTTGTGGATTCATTTGATTATCTTTATAATATTCTTGGTAGCAGGTTATTTCCAAGTGGAGGGGGTTAAGTCTCACCTTTATACTAAACCTCTTGTTTATTCCTCTATGTCATTGTTTTTTTACTACCATATCCTAGATTACTTTTTATCCACAAAAAAACTATCACTTTTATAGTTAATATTAACCAATTCTTATATTTGTTTCTGTATAAGTAAATTGATTTCAAAAGTTAAGGTATTTCTAAACAATATTTTAATTGAGACTTAATCACTATTTATGAAAAACTTTTAAAAGTATATATCTTATATCAATCTACTTTTTGATTAATTTTAAAATTTATTTTATTAAGGTGTTTTTACTTTAGTATAATTATTAATGGGAATTTTTATTAGGAACTCACTTCACTCCCTCTTTAGTTACTCACTTCGACCAACAATATTCTATCCTTGGAGAAAATATGGCCCATAAAAGAAACTTTTTGAAACCAAAAATCACACTTATGAAATTTACCATATAACTATTTGCTTATAAGAGTGTCAAGAATGACCCACAAGTGATTATCATGATCCTCATAGTTTTTAGAATACAATAAAATAACATCAATGAATACCATAAAAAATAACCAAGATCTTCCTTAAATACTCTATTCATTAGATCCATAAAAATAGAAGGTGCATTAGCCAATCCAAATGAAATTAATATAAACTCATAATGTATATAACTCATTCAAAAATACATATTTGAAATTTTTTCTTTCTTTAATCATAATTGATGATACACAAAATGAAGGTCAATATTTGAAAAATATTAGGATCCTTGAAGTTGATTGAATAAGTCATCAATGTGAGAAAGATTATACTTATTATTTATCATAATAACATTGATTTACCTATAATCAATGAAAAAAATCATGGATCCATCTTTATTATTAACAAATAGAATAGGGGTTCCCCCTGTAAAAAAACTTGGGAAAATAAATCCCTCATCACCCAACTCTTCTAGTTGTTTCTTCAACTCTAATAATTCACCAGTGGTCATTCTATAGGGATTATTTGATATTGTTCTTGCATTAGGGATTAAATTAATGAAAAAATCAACTTCATGCTCTGGTGGATGTCTAGGTAATTCCTTAGGAAATACGTCAATGTATTCCTATACAATAGGTACAACCTCAATTTGAAGATTAATTTCACTATCCCTATATTTTGTTTTCTCTTCTTCCACAAGAATATCATTTAGTAGAGATATTTGTGGTGGATCTAGATATGAACCACATGATGAAGTCTCTACTCTAAATATGATAAATTCTACATCTTCCTCACATATAAAAATTTCCTTATTCTGGAAATAAATAGTTTCATCATATTTTGAAAGACATTTCATACTAAAGATTATATCAAAGTTAACCATAGTTATTATAATAAGCCCAGAAAACAAAGCATGTTTATGTGTCATAGTGGGGAATGCCTGGAACATCCTTATTGCATTGAGACATCCCCTATGATTCTTTAATGAAAACCCCCTTCTTAAATTAAAAGCAAAGTGTATAATTTTATTAGAAAATTGGGTAGATATAAAAGAGTTTGAGGATAAATAATCAAATAAATAATTAGAGAAATTTGAATTTATGATTAAAGTACCTACCAAAACATCAATGGGTACTTCTACTATAGCTGTAGTGATCACATAATATTGTAATTCTCCCCTTATTTTAATCTCTAGTGGATTCTCTTGAAGCTTAGGGCATTCATTTTCATAGTTCCTCATCTCTATACAGTCAGAAAACAAAATATTAATGTTTCCTTTATTCTCTTTGCATTATTTCTTCTAGTGAACCTTATCTCCACACTTATAAAAAAATCATAACCCCTTCAAGTTTTTCCTAGGGTGATTCTTTCCAAAATTTTCACAATATAGAAATCTTTGTGTTCTATTCTTATTCTTTGACACATTCCCTTTTTCATGGTGTTCAGATGAACCATACTTCTCTTTTTTTCATTAGAATATGAAAGATATAAATAATTTATTCTCTGTTTTAATGGCACACAAAACTATTTCATCATGTGATGAAAATTTTTGAGAGACCAGTGCCCTTCAGAGACTTATATTAACCCCTTCAAAAAATGGTCAATATTTCACTCTATGTTATGTATATAATTTGTATCATACCTGGATAACCTTGTAAAGGTAGCTTCAAACTCCATAACACTTTCATATTCCATTTTATTTAAGCTAAGGAAATTTATCTTCATTTTAGTTTATTGTTCATGAGAGAAATATTTATCGATGAAGGTATCCTTAAAATCCATCCGTTATATGAGTTCTATTTTTTCCACCCTATTATTATTTATAAATTAAAACCATGGATCAACATCACCTTTGAGACAATACACTACAAGTGTAACCTTTTCCTTTTCACCACATCCCAGGGCCATAAATATATTCTCCAAATATTTAATCCATTGCACATATACCATTTTATTAGTATTCCCATCAAATTAGGGGTGCTTATATCATATAAAGTGATCAAAAATAGGAGTAACTCAGTATGGAATAGGTTTCTCCATCTGATCAAGGTTATGTTTCACAACTTAATTAAGATTACCTAATATAGCCATAAATTTATCAGTTCCAATACTAGCTGTATTGGCTCCCTCAGTAGTGTAATCTCTACATTGGTCATGAGTATTGATACCATTCTTCCTTCTAGGATCTATTTATAACAATGTTTTATACTAGAGTAACTCATAAAATTATGAATTTTAAATCATAATGTATAATTCCAAATATGGTGTAACACGTAGAATAAATTAAAAATTATTCATTGTTAATATAAGAATCATAATTTTTTTCCTTCAGGGATATATTTATTTTGAAATCTTTAATAATGGTTTGTAAAAAAAATGTAAATTATCCTAAGTGTATCCTCTATAAGTGTCGAACCAGGTGCACAATAAGGCCCATTTTTATTCACCAGGTGATAATCGAGTCAAGTCCAATGCACCATTTTTAGATTTATTACCCCTAGGTACATATATGATAGAACCACATCCACTTGTAGTATCCATATAGGGATGTATTTCTTGGAAGACCCACATAATTCCTTCCTTAACAAAACTTTAGGATGTTCTTAATACTTATAATAAAAGTCTATAATCAGTTTATGTTCCCTAATATATGTTTTCCTTAATCTAGCTCCTAAGGTTTTTGCTAAAATTCCTCTGATACCAACTATAACGGACCCGACATGAGTAACTTAGAGCTGATTATTACTTTATTACATTAGTATGTATATAAAGGTTCAAATCTAGAAGGACTAATCTGTTTAGTAGTTTTGGAGAACTAGATACATAAATGATACCCATTTTACATTAGAAATTGAAAATAAGACATAATAAATAATAATATAAAATGAACCACATCCTTGAAAACTCATTCCAATAATTCCTCTTCATATCTTAGGTAAAGAAAACAAAATAAGAGTGTTCATAAATTCTCAGTAAGGGTTAAGTATAGTAGAATCTATCATTAATCAATAAGCATAATCAATATGGGATAGTTTATAACCGAACACACATGCCATTTAAATAACTTTAATATCATGATAAGATAAGTAATAATCAACATAAAAAGGAAAAAATCTAAAATAAAATTCCATTTAATCAATATAATGACTATCACAACTAGATAAGGAATAATCAATATGAAAAGGTAAATAATAAAACAAACATTCCATTTAATCAATAATCTGAGAATGAAATAAATACAGAGATAATATCATTTTGAAAATATCATGGAAAATAATAACTAATTTCTTATTGAAGGAAATGATTAATTATTGGATGTCATGTCTCAAGCACATAATACCTCTACAATCAAGATATACCCTCAATACATTTTAAAACAACTGGGTAAAAACCCATCTAATTTGGAAAACTACTTTTTCTCTGATACTTGTCGATGCATTATGGGGATATCTATAAATAGTCTCCAACCATATCTTTATGTCCAAATCATTCCTTAGATATTGAATAATCTATTTTCCTTATCATGAAATATCCGTATTGAGTAAAGGATATAGATTTATCAATATTTCCTCAGTTAATAAAATAAATGTCAAATTATACTATATGTATAAATGGTATATAGTCTAGGAAATAATAATATAAATTATATAAGAATATGGATATTTATGATAAATTTAATATAAAATGAATAATTATTACAATAAAGCGATTTTTTCAAGAGAAAGTTTACAATCAGAAAAGAAAGTGAGATTGTACAATAACTTTTACGACTTGGTAATTTTTAAGTCAAATCCCCTTGGATGAAATAATTAAAATTAAAATTAAAAATTAAATGAATTTTTAAGTAATAATGATATTAAATTTCAAGGGGAATTATATACACCATATAAAATAAATTAGTTACATAATATTACTATTGCCTCAATGAAGGGAAATTGAAGTGAAGTCCCTTACCTCAGACTTCCTTTTAGTTGAATGTGATTTAAACCCATGTATAGTGGTTTTAAAAAAGTTATTAACTTAAAAAAGAACCATATTAATAGTTATAATATCATATATGATTATTTTATAACATATTATCACCCTTTCATTAATAATATTTCATTATTTTCATTGTTTTTGGTGTTAATTGCCTTGTTTTCTCATTCGTTATTTTTCATGAATGTTCTAGTTTTTGTGAATATTATATAGTTTTATCATCTATAGAATAATAATCATGAAACAATTATCATATTTATAAATAAATCATACTTTTAAGACCATTTATGAAAGATAGTTTTGAGAAATGAAGTACGTTATGATCATGGAGACAGTAGGCTGTATATACAAATGAGTAACATTTCTATTTTTCAGCAATCATTATAGAAAGAAGGTAAGTAACATTTTACCTTTTAATAATGATAATAATATCATATTATATCCTTATAAATATTATCCACGTTTTGTGGTTATGAAAATACAGTCATATCACTTCATGATGGCGGTAGTCCACACATACACTAACAATGTTATCATATTTTAGTGAGATAAAAGGTAAGAAAGAAAATGATAAATTAAATTTTAAGAATGATAAAAATGTCATGAAAATAATAATTATTTCATTTATATTACATATAACCCTTAAATTTATCCTTATCACCTTTTATGTAAAGAGTTAGTGAAAGAAGAATCACATCGCTTCATGAGGCAGTAGTCCGCCATACACACGAGCAGCGTTATCGTATCCCCTACAAAATAGAAATTAAAAATGTATATATATGATATAATGAATCCATATGTATAATTATGTTATAAAATATTATATATACTTTATATCCATTATCATACCCAACCATGAGAGGTGTTAATGAAAAAACAAATAACATCGGTTCATGGGGCGATAGTCCGCCGTATACACGAATGATGATTTCATAACCCATTTAATGGAATTGGGGATATTTATAGTTCATGAAATTAATATAAAAACATATAAGTATATTTAATATACTTAGTTTATTATATCATCATTTTTCATTAATAATTTAAGGATGTGGAGGAAGAAATAAAATAAAAACATTCGTTGAAGAACATTACCTCTTCTTGGGGTAACCTCCTTAGGTTTGCACCAAAACCATTCATAGGTTGGATTTATTAAAAAAATAAGGATTCTAGAATTATGGTATGGAATTTGTTTATTTATTTATAAAGGTATTTTTCAAATCAAAAGGGTTTTAAGGTGTTTATAATAGAGGAGAGTAACTGGCCTTTTATAAGTGAAGTGAGTGGCACACTTGTAATTTTTTGAAATAAAAAGGAGTACCCACATTTCTCACATGACACAAGGGTAAAAAATGAATTATTATAGATTATTATACATTATAGAGTTTAAATATTTCAATATAATATATTTTAGAAAAGTGTTTATATCAAATCAAACCTTAACTTTCTAGTTTAACCCTTGATAAATCCATTTTTACCTTAACCGTGGTAAATAATTTTTATTGTTTTCACAATTGATTTCAGTAAAAAATTAAGTTTAAATTATTATATAATTTTAATTATTGTGATTCCAAATATATAATCCATTTTATAAATTCCATTCACATAAGTGAAAAAATTTAATTTAAAATCAATCCCACTGGCGCGATGAGAAAATAGATTTTTAAAGAGAAACTTTTCAAAATTTTATAACGCTTTTATTTCCAAATTCAACATTAAAATAATTATAATGACCTAAATTTGATTAATTGATATATAATTTTTCATGGACCATCCTAGTGGGGCCCGTACCGTGACTCCCCAAGCCCGCCTCTAATAGGACAGGGGCTGGTGACTAGCACCGAGTAGGCATATTACTAACATTGGAGGCATTGCCTATGTACCTGTACACACACACACATATCAAAGCCCACAAATGATGAAATATAAAAAAACCACTAAGGAAAAAGAATGAATGCATACAACTTAAACCAACCAATAGAGTACGACGAAAGGTAGAGTACTGTAAAAGTAAATCGGGCCAAAAATACAAGCCCACCAAAAAGCAAACAAACAAGAGTCTGAAAACTGCAAAGTCCAACCTGTAAGCACAAAAGGTACTGGGACTACTGCTCATAGCCATAGGAATGCCTCAGACTATAGGGAAATCAGAAAGTTCTTTCCTATCCTGGTCCACCCTGGACTCTGTCAAAATGATTCTCGTCTACACAAGACACCAGGCGTGCTGACAAAGCCCGTGCAGGGGTGAGTATAACAATACTCAGTAGAGGACCCCAAAAACCACAAAGCAGTAAAAAAAGTAAAGGTAAAATCATCTATGCATAGTATATGTATACAGAACATATAGAATAAACTAGATATACTCAAAACCCAGACCCGTGGTCTAGAGACAAGTCACACAACCGCACACCCCCGTAAGGGATTTTGTTCAAAGATTCTGTGATGCACTCATTCCGGGAGAACACACTCCACGAGTATTATAGCTCTGATGACGTCCATCAGAGAAGTGTTGTTCATCGGGAACCATCACGAGATATAACTACACTCATTATGGGAGACACACTCCTAAGTGGAAGGGTTATGGTAGATAGAAGCACTCATTACGAGAGACACACTCCTGAGTGGGATGGATCACGATACACAGATGAGGATCACTGCCAGGGCCATGGCGGATACTGCGACTCATCTGGATTCACCAGTTAGGTGATACACCAGCTAGGTAAAGGATCAACTCCCGGTAAGGTTGGTCACGTCGATGCCTAACTCTACCTAGGGTCAATAATGGATAGAGGATCTCTATCCGAGCATCTCGGATGGATGCCTGACTCTATCATAGAAAGTCCTGCTGAAGGGATCATGCTCCTGAGTGGGAAATGATGTCTGACCTTTAGGGGAACAAGAAGAAGGGGAACTGACCCAAATGAAAGATGTCTGAGGAACGGTGAACGAAAAGACCATGCTGTTTTCCAAAAAAGTACACGGCGTGTAGAAAAGGTACACGACGTGTTGTCTGACCCCGGGTACTGCCCGTGTACAACAGCCCATGTCAAAGGCTGGTCGTGTAGAAAAAACTTAGTACATGGAGTGTAGTACGATGTACACGCCGTGTCCAAGTAACTGGGGATGGCTCCATGAACTTGGGCCATGTGCTCGTACACGGTCATCAACCCGTGTACTCCAACCCATGTAATCCGCACACGGGGTGACCCGCGCTGCTGTCCTCACCTGGCCGTCTGATGGAGTACACAGTCGTGTACTCCATCCTGTGTCTGAGTATCCACGAGATACACGCCGAGCCGCTTCTGCCGCGCTGTACACGCCGTTCCTCCTGAATCCGTGTAGCTCATCCTGTGTCCGTGTACTACCCAAAGTACACACCGAGCTTCGGGGGAAGTCTAACATGCCGTGTGACCGAGGTCACACGCTGTGTTATTCCTCTCTAACCCCAAAACCCTAGCCGCCGCTGCCAGTACTACACGGCGTGTTCTTCGGAAGTACACGCCGTGTATTCTGGAAATTTCCAGAAACGGCGCCCTTCACTGGTGCGCCTCCCGTGGTGCTCCGATCATCGATCCGACCGTCTGATCACCACAAAACTTCCAGGTTATGGTCTCCCTAACACCACGAAGCTTCTTCCGTCATTTTCGGGCCTCCGATCGGCTCTGAAAATGTGTTCCGATCTTCCCACATGAAGAACGCTCGAAGAACGCTCTTTCTGATCCAGTCCGATTCGTCATCCGCCATCGTCACCGCACCTCCACAAGGTCGTTGCGGTGTCAAACCTTAGATTTGGGATCGTTGCATCGCAGAACAGATGTGAAATGATCTGTTGTTTGTCTTCCCGTGAAGAATGCAAAGAACGTGCGAGGAAAGAAGGGGGAAGAAATCCAAATAAACAAATTGAGGAACGAACCTCCGTTGTCGTTCATCACAGTGTTGATCCGATCCCGTTAATAGGCTTAAACAGAGCAAGAATAAATCAACAACATAAACCATGGATCAATTCCCCATAATCTTCCCAAAGAAAATCTCTCCTGTAAGAACGTACGAATCCACGGATCAACTTGTTCGTGGTTGATCCGCGTTCATCGTTTAAACTCAAATATGGGGAAAAGAAATTGAAATAACAACCCCTACCTTTTGAAAGGATCGATCGTTGATGAAGGCTCCACACTGTCATTGTCATCGAGATCCTTCAACGTTGTTGGCGTAGTGATTCTCGACTTCGATCCGTCGTCGTTCGTCACCGAGAGTTTGCTCCAATGCGTCGCAGATTCGATAGAGGTTCCTCTCAAACGTCACCAAAAATAAAAAATTGTTCACCCCTTTAAAAAGGGAAACATGATTAGAACTTAATTACGCGGCGATATTAATGACTCCTACTTGACTAATCTTAAGTCATTATGACGCGCCATTAGTTAAGGAAATAGACGTCCCGTCGCTGCGTATTAAAGAGTCCAACTTTCCATATATTTGCCATTATGACACATCATTTAATTAAGGAAACAACTTCCCTTTTACCGCGCTGCATCATTTGTTTCCATAAAATAAAATAAACATTTATATTTATATTTTATTTTATTATTATTATTATTATTTTAAAATGTCCGAAAATTAACTTTTTCCCTTGACCCATGCCGGTCGAGGTTATCCTCATTAATAGGTAAAGTCGTTGTCCCGAACACAACGGTGTGCTCAGATTTTAAATTTGGGAATCCATTTGGAAACTGCCACAACCGCACACAAGTGCCGACTCACTTAACTTAAAAAGTTCAAACCACCATTCTGGGCTCACTGGACCTCGTAATGATGCGCCGTCTTCACGCCTGGTCTTGAAATAATTCCATATAATATTTAAAAATAATAAATGGAAAATCAAAGACATTACATAATTGAACTAATTTTACTTTAAAACTAATTCAAAATATAATTTAACTTTATAAATAATTTAAAAAAAAGGCAATTTTCAGTTAAAATTTAGTATTTTTCACTATTAATCAAAAAATGAAAATTTTTAGAAAAATACAAACAATTAACCTAAAGATAATTTTTATTCTCTAAATTCAAAAGTAAATTTTATTTTATCAAATAAATTTTCCAAAATTGGTAAAAATTAAATTTATATTATGTGTGCAAACACGACTAAACCGTATTTTAGAAAAAAATATAGTTTTTCATAAAACATTTCTTTTTTATTTTAAATGATTTGAATTTTTATTTATAATAAATAGATAAAAATTGAACATGTATAAAATATATATATTTTTGTAATTTTTTTTAGTTCTATTCATACTCTCTAATTTAACAACTTGGTTATAATGTTCATGTTTAAATAATATTTTAATAGAGTGTCACATTTTGTTTAAACTTGATGTTGCATATAGAAAAAGCTACAAAAAAATCTAAATTTATTTAAAATAAATATATTATAAATTATTGGGGTGTTACACTTACTAATAACTAGGTTTTATACTCTTTAGGGATATTATTTTGTTAAATCATATTTTGTTTATGAACCATTATGATGGACTTGAATAAATGATGACTATGAATGACCTTGGTGAAATATAAAGTGTCTTAGATTGAAAAGAAGGTGTCATTATTTATACATACTATAAATTATTTTCATGATTATGTGGTTTACCACAATAATTAATTTTTCTCATTCTATACTTTTTGGTTTTAGTCAGTGTCTGTGACTAGAAGGAACCATGTTGATAATGAATGTGACTAACAATGGAATGATTTTCCTCATGAGAATCCTAATGAAATGAGACCTAGAAGGTGAAACCTTATGATCATACCTAATCAGATATCTCATTTTATGATTATAAATCTCAGCTTGGGTGAGTTTCCTGACACACCTAATAAGAGAAAAATGGAGTTTCATGATAACCGTAGAGGGAAGAATATTTTGTTTCCTACATGTCAGGAATGTGGGAAGAAGAAATAGGGGAAATTTATTAGAGGAAGGAGAAGATGTTTTAAGTATGGAAAATAAGGGAATATATCAAGTAATTTATGGGGAAAATGAAGAGTTTTATGGAGGGATATGAATTTTATCTTAAAGTACCATTTATAGTTTAATATCTTAAGTGTGGGGAACATGAGAATTATCTAATTCAATTTCCAAATCCAAGGGTTAACTCCTAGTATAAGGAAGGACCTATTCCATGCCAATCATTGAAGTGAAAGGATTGAAGTGTTTATATATTGGTATTTGAAAATTATGCTGTAAAATTTTTATACCAATGATATTCTAGTTATAAGAATCATGAAACATCTAAGGATTGTTATACATTAGTTTTTCTTTAAGGATTTGAAAAAATATGTTGAATGATACTAATAACAAAGAAAAGTGATTTAGTTGTAATGTAATATTTTTAGAGAACACATGATTAAGGAAAATATAACCCTTAATATGTTACTAATGTTGAGTTAATTTGTTTAGCTAGGATAAAGACATATTTAAATTGATGAAGTAAATAGGATATTATTGGTAACCTTGAAATTGGTTAGTGATTTGATGATAAATTTATTTAGGTCATATTTGATGATGTTTACTTAATTTTTCGATTTATATAATATATTAAATAGACTATGATTTTATTTGATGAATAAGGATTGTATTCATTTTTGAATCATATGTGTTTTCATTTATGTTTTATAGTGATTCAGGTTATTTTTTTTGTTTTAGGAGAATATATTATCAAGGTATTCATATGTTTGGTATGTGACATTATGAGGTACTTTATGTTGTATGGGGATAATTTTTTGATAAAATATTTGGTATTTTTTTTTAATTTGGCCAGAAATATTTTGGAATATTCTTAAGGTTAACTATTTATGGAATGGATTAAGTTGAACATTGGTGTTTATTGTTGAGGTGTTAGAGATTAATGTATTATATTTATCCATATTAGATAAATTATACTAACCATTTTTGTTTTTTAAAATATTTAGAGAAATAAAGAAATAATTGTAATTTTTATGGATCTTATTATCTATTAAAAGTTAATTATAGTTCTTTAGGCGTGAAAAATTTATCTCAAATATTATTTTCATTGAATATGATATAAAGTAGAAATTCATTAAATAAGAAACAAAGGATGAAATTGTTCTTATGAAATGGAACGAAATCAAGTAAGTAAATTTTCACATGTTCTCTATCTTTATAGTAAAAGGATCCCCCAAATTTTTGAAAAGTATTTTGAAATAATTTTTTTATCCTTTTACCTTCATTTTAGATGAATTGATGGTCTTTTCACCCCTCTCTAATTTATAGTTTTTTGGTCATTAAATTTCTCTTGACCATGTTCTCTATCACTCTATGTTAGTATTTGTATAGTAGTTTTATCCTCTATGTCTATATTTTATCTTCCCACCTATGTTATCCTTATCTAGAAACCTGATTCAATGTTATTTTAGGTAACCTTTACCCATCAAACCTTTATTTTTTTAAAAGAAGTTTTATTATACCTCTGTATGATGTGTGTTTTCCATAAATGAATATTAAAATATTAAAACTTTTATGACCAATATAAAATTGTGAGGGTGTAATTTATTTAAAGGGGAAGAATGTAACACCCTAAAAATTTAGTTTAAAATAATAATAATATTGATATATTTCTTCACATGAAATTCCAAGATTTTATCAAATTGAGATCTATTATAAATTTTTTATTATTTAAATGTGACCTAGACATTGAATAAGTTGGTATGAATATAAGTAATTAAATTATGAAATATATGTATAATGTAAATACTAAATAGAAATGTATTGATTAATTCTTGGTATATAAGCATTTAATTTTTATTGAAGTCATTTTATGCTTCAAAAATGCATTTTCTTAAAAAAATGATTTTTTTTTTCATTTTGTGTGTGGAAATTATAATTAATTTCTACCAGTTTTATAAATTTTATTTTATAAAATAAAAATAATTTTTGAAATTAGAATTTAAAAATTAACTTAGGGTTAAATTTTGTGATTTTTTAGAAATGATTGATTTTTTAGAAATGATTGATTTTTTATAGAAGAGTGAAAAATATTTATTTTTCAAATACTCATATTTCTTTTTATTAAATCAAGTAATTTAAAAGTCCTATTATATTTTGGATTTGGTATTAAAGTGAATTATTATCCATTTTATTTATAATAATCTAATTAACTTCTTTTGAATCAACAATATTCATGACTTTGATATAAGTTAATTTTTATGGTTAAAAACACATCTAAAAACTGGTTTTCTTTGTATTTTACACACTTATATTAAAATTAATTTCTTCCAATTTTATAGATTTATGACACCCTTTATTTCACTTTGGATTTAATTGATTCATAAATTTAATTAATTTTAATCCTTTGTGGGTCCCTAAGAGTTTCAGGATGATTTTTTAATTTTTTTTAAAGTGATAGGTATTGTGCACAGTTTGCGCACAATTTGTGCACAGTTAAGAGTAACCATTCACCGATCGTGTCTAGGGATCTATCAATTGGATATTCCCATTTCACATATTATATTAATGGTTATATTAACTACATTACCTTCCTAAAAGTAACCATGTTGGTGCCTATTTTTTTTCCAGTAGAGTTAGCACGATTAACACACGATTAGGTAAACCGTACGCCTAATCCCAAATTTTAAAACTTTAATTTTTTTTATTTTCCATTTTATTTTTTTTTCTTATTCTCCCCCTAATTTAATATCCTCTCTCACAGGAACCCCTATATCCAAGCCCCCACAATGCGTATCCTCCCACCTTGCGACCTCCCTTCTCCCCACGATTCCACCAGATTTCTTTCATATTCTTATTCGATTATTTAAGGTAAGTTCTCCACTAACCTCATTTATTTTCCCCCTAATTTCCCATATCTCCATTTAAAATAATATTTTTACAAACCCTAGTTCAACAGGTTTGACCAGTTTTATTTTATTTCTTCATTATTAGGTCATGTGATGGGTTTCTTGTGTCCCCTTATTTCATGTTGCGACATCCACCATCAAAGGATACAGGTTTTAGATTGTTTCAGCTCACCCACTATTGTTTTGGGGTAGGTGTCTCTATGAAACCCCCTTATATTTCATTTTATAAACTACTTGTGTGATTTAAAACTCCTTTTTTGTAAATTTAAAATTATATTATATGATTCAGTATGCTTGAAATGATTTTAAATTGGTTTTTAGCACATAGCATGGGACTTGGACACATTCTAAGTGCTTATGAAATTGATCTTGTGGATGTTTAAAAAAAATTAAAGAATTTTAAAATGTTTTCCCATGTATTTAGATGGATTTTAAAACCTTATTGGGTTTCATGGACTTCAAAATGGGTTCTAGGTTGGGAATGGACCTTGGTCGCATTCTAGGAGTTGGATTCAATTTCTGTTTGGCATTTCTCAATGGATTTTAATTTATTTTTTAAAATGTGTTTTAATCTAATTTTATTTTTGAAAAGGGTGTGGTTTATTTTGAAGGCCTTTTTATGAAAAGTGGGGAGATATCCCTATTTTAAATTATTTGGGACTATGGGTGCTAGGGTGTTTTGGAATAACCTATAAAATAAAAAATGTTTGGTCTTCAAGTGGACATATAAAGTGTGGATTTTAGAATAATGTGAAAATAGTTTGGTTTCCTAAGAAATATGAAATCCTAGTTATCACTTTTTGGAAATTTGTTTTAAATTGAAAATTTAAATGATATTTTAAATGACTTTAGATATTGGGTGCAAGGCTCAAAATCTTGAGCGATGTGTTTTAAAGGCATGTTTAGATCTTTAATTGGTTTTATAAATGCACAAAAACCAATCTGATCCTTATTTTCCTACTTTGTTAGTTATATCTTGTGACATCATATGGTATAATTTTTATTAACATGAATGTTGTAATGCTTATGCTTGGATATTTATTTTGGGTTGTTACCCGTGAGGCTGTGGTAGTTGAGGCATATGTTATTTTTAAATTATTTATATTTTATGCATATTATTCATGATTAATCACCTCATTTATTTATTTTGGTCATGGGAACCTGGGTAGATAAGTGGGAGTCTAGTTTTATGATTCACTAGGTAGTCACACACTACTAGTGTCCCCATATAGTTAGTGATAGGGATAAATGGGGTGTTCCATTTCAATGAGGTTGGGGGAATGCTAGTTGGGTGGTTGTGATAGGATGTAATGTAACTTGGTAGGTTGGTCTGTTTTGAGTGAAGTATGAATGTCTCACTATAGTACCTATGGTAGATCCCATGAAATTTCTTCCTTTTATTTTTGGATTCATTTAGAGGATTTATTTATGTGATTTAATTGTATTCTTCTAGTTTTATTGATTTTTTGGACCATTTGTTGTTATAATTTATTCATCCTTAAGGTGTGACTTGACATAGTAGTTCATGACTGTGTTCTTTCCTCCTTTGTGTGATTTACCTTTCAAATGTTTGAAAAAGACTTTTTAAAGGTTTTAAAAAATAAGAAAAGTAAGTGATATTTTATTTTTTTTTAAAATTTTAGAAATATTTTGAAAAGTGTTATCAAGTGAGAAAAGAGAAAATGGTTTGGGTATTTATTTAAGAGTTTTAAATAAAAGAGTATTTTAAACTGATTTACTCTGTTTAAAGGTTTTATTTAAAATATTTAATGATACTTTTTTTTATTTTATTAAAAGGATATTGTTTGAAATTTCTTATATGGTTCGGTTTTATAAAGCATGTGAAAAACCTATTTTTTATTCCTTATGTTCAAACTAGAATTTTATAAATTGATTTACTAAGGTATTTCCATATATTCAGTGGGTTGTGGTGGCATACTAATTTATGATGAGTTTAAAACTATTTTATTTTAGTTTAAGTTATTGGTTCAGTTTTTTAGTTTCTCTTGATAGCATTTATCCTTTTTAGGTTAGTGTTTTTTTTCATTTGCTCAATAGTTCATATTACCAGTTTTAGTAGGACCTATCTTTACTTTTCTATTTTTTTTGGAAAGTTTCTCTTTATGTGATTTATATTTTCCATTTAGGATTTTACTAATTTTTACAAAATTAGGGTAAATATTGTTTCTGGTGGGAAAATAAGAGACATCAGAGGTGGGTGTGTTTTCCTTGAAAGAGAGGGTGTCTAGAGGGTGAGGGTGGTTTTTAGTGATCACTTTTTTTTCAATTATTTCCATGTTTTATATTAGGTTGATATTTTGTTTATTTTTCTCTGGTGTGGATGTCTGATGTAAGAACATTTCATACCAAATATTTTTATTTTTTTGATATTTCATTTACTTTGATTATTGGGAGAACCATTTCCAAGTATGTTCTTATCATTCCCAGACACTCGTTTCTAGAAAATAGGGATTGAAAATTCCATTACGCTAATTGGCAGGCTGGTTCGGTTGTTCATCGGATGGACAACCCATACCGGTTCGTTACAAATGGTATCATATCTTAGGTTCTTCTTCTCCATAGAATCTTATGAATTTGTAATTCACTCTATTATTTAGGGTGTTAGGGTAAGTTTGGTCTAGAGTTGGTTATTAGAACTCAATAGGTAGGTTAAAGGGGAGTCTATGTAGCTCTTTCCTACCCAAAACCTTGAGTTTCCATGGGAAGTGGGATTTGAATATTGAGTTAAAGATTCTATTAGATTCATCATTGATGATGTTTTGATACTCATTGGAATATTTTAAGTTTCCTTGGGGGTCATATTGGATTTTGGTATGGAAATAGACAATGGGTCGGTGGTGTGAGGTTATTTTACAAGACCTGATAAATTTGGACAACAACCAAATGTTTGAACTTGAAAATGTTATAGGAATTGTTATATGTATTTACTATGGGCCATAAAACCATGTGGTTGAGTCAGGTATGGTTTTGAATCCCATTTATCTTATTTTTTTATACCTCCCATTCGAGATTCCTAATGGTAGGGGATGAGTCAAGATTGGTCTTGTGGTATGTTGGTAAAGTGAATTGAGAATTATGATACACCTCCTTTTTGGATGTGATTGTTTTGTAAAATATAGTTTTGTGAAAAAAGGGAGGATTTTTTATGGATTTGTTTTGGTTTGTAAATAATTCTTTTGTATTTTTTATAAAAAAATGGATTTTATGAAACTGATTTTGTTTTATGAATTTATCCTTCATGATATTTATAAAACCAAATTGGTTTTCCAGAAATGGTTTAGTCAAGTTTGGTTTTAAATTGGTTTATTTGTTTTTTCATAAAGTGGTTTGGGTTTTAAAACCATGTGGGGTGGTTTTGAGAAAGTAATTATTTTAATTTATGAAAAATAAGCATAAAATGTTATGAATCTCAGGTGGTTTTCAAAAGTTGGTTTAAATGTCATTGAACTTCCTTAAGGAATTGGGTTCTTTTAAAAGCACATGCTTTTTTATATTTTTTTGTAAAATGGTTTTCATTCCTTTAGGAATGTGTTGTTTTTAAATAAATTAGTGTTTTTTCATGTGAGTTGAATTTTTTGCTTAGTGTTTTTGATAGTTTTTATTTGGGAGGGTTGAGATGGTTGATTTGATTTAAGGAATATGGTTGGGTTGAGTCCATGTTACACTGCATAAAAAGTATTACTCCCGAAAGAGTCTTAGTAAAAATCGATCATTTTCTCTTAGGGGAAGCTTATCCCTTGTTATTTTGGATCTTACTTAAACTCCAAGTTATTGAAAATTTCTCCCTCCCCCATGCCCTTTTCCTTGGTGATGCGGTAGTGTGTTACCTATTGGGTTTTCTTGGGAAACTAGGCTAGGTGAGCCATGGATAGCTAGTTGGGTGACTTGATGAGGATTGATCTATTTGATCTATGGGGTGTATGTGTTACCTTGAGATAATGATTTTTTGAGGATTCATTCTCATTTATTTTAGATATTTTTTGGACTTGAGGTGGATTTTATCAGTGTGATCCTTAGATTATCTTTTGGTTTTCTCTGTTTTGATTGGTGATTTTTTGGGTTATCCATGCATCATTTTTTATTGTACCTTGTGTGTGGAAGGTTTTGGGTGATTATGGCCTAATGGAGAGTTTCTTATAGAAGTTTTGATTTTTTTTGGATGTGGTATTACCTTGGGTGAGTGATTTGTGTGGCTAGGACTATTATGGTACAATTTGAGATTATGCATTGACTGGTGTGAGATTAGACCTGGTTGGGTTCACTATGAGAGGGTACCCTAAGTATGAGGTCCTATTTTTCATTGTTTTCTCTCAGTTTATGATCCAAGGTTAGAGAACATTTCATTTTCTTAATTGAGTCATGTGTCCTATCACTTCATTCTTTTTGTTCCTTGGAGATGTGATGGTTTTGGTAGCCTGGTCTCGTGACCTTTGGTGGATTTAAATGGGATAGTTGTGGATCGTTTGGAGACTTGATCTTATGATCTTAGATGACCTTTGGATTTAGGATCCTTTGGGTTCCCAAGGACCATATTTCCTTTTTGGGGATTATATCATATTCTATATACTTGGTTAGTGCAATCTCTTGTTCTCTTAGGGGTTTGATTCAATATTGGTTATCTTAGTGATGATCCCATCATAGGATTGTTCTTTTATTGTTTTAACATTTAGATTAATTATAAATGCCGAGGCGACCTCTATTCGGTCTCCCTTAGTTTATATATTTTTGTTGTATTATTGTGGATGTTTCTTGTTTAAGGTTATTATCATTATTTGAGGATTTTAGTGGTTCTTTATCAGTGGATCATGTTGAGTATCTCCCTTCTAGAATTCTTAATGGTTGATAACTTTACCTCAAATAAAGAATTCCTGGGGGTATAACATGGAAAGTTAGGGATATTATGACACCCACCGTATCACCATATATTTAATTAATTTTAAGTTTCTATGGGTTCTCAAGAGTTTTGGGAAAAAAATTATTATTTTTAAAGGGATAGGTATTGTTCATGATTAGGAGTAACCATACAAGGATTGTGTGTGGGGGTCTTTCAACCGGAAAATATTGTTTTGCATGGTCTGAGAATGTTTATCTCAACCATGTGACTTTCCTAGGAGTAATAGTACAGGTGACCTTTTCCAGTAGAGGCAACATGGTTAGGAAAAATTTGCACCTAAACTATGTACCCAATCTAGAATTTTAAAATTCTTTTTTTATTTTCCCTTTTTTCTTATTCTCCCACTCATTTCCTCTCCTCCCTCATACCCCCTCTCTAGAATAACCCCCATGGCATGAGACCCCCCATATTTCCTCCATTATCCATGTTATTTCACCATATTTATTCTATATTCTTGGCTGATTCTCTAAGGTAAGGTCTACTCTCCCTTCATCCTTTATTTTCCCCCTCATTTCCCTTCTCTATGTCGCCCCTTCTGTTTGGACAAACCTTAAGTCAAGGGGTTTGACTAGTATTTTTTGGATTTATTATTTATTAGGGAACATGATGGGTTTCTCGGTTCCCCTTATTGCACATTTCTAAATGATCTACCAAATGCAATGCATTTCAAACCATTTTGGCTCACCCACTATCATTTTGTGGAAGGTTTCTCTATGAAACCCCCATATATTGCATGTTATAAACTACTCGTGGGATTTTAAATGTCTTTTTTGTAAATTTTAAAGATTATTATATGATTTATTATGATTTATTATGATTTAACTGATTTTATATTGGTTTTTAGTTCTTGGTATGGGACTTGGACACATACCAAGTTCTTGTGAAATTTCCCATGTGACTCTTTAAAAATATTTCAAGAATTTTGAAATGTTTTCCCATGGATTTTGATGGGTGTGAAAACAGTATTTATTTATTTGGATTTAAAAATGATTTTTTGGAATGTCATGAACCTTGGTTACATTCCAAGTGTTCGATTAAATAGCCATTTATCTTTGATAAAGGTATTTTTTAAAAAAATTACGTTTTAACTCAATTTTCATTTTTAAAAAGGTGCAGTTTGTTTTTAAGGACTTGTTTTTTTAAAAGTGAGGATATATATCCCTTTTTAAATGATTTTGGACTATGTGTCCCAGTTTGTTTTGGAATATAATTTAAAATGATTTTTTTTTGGTTTTTCAAGTGGATATTTAAAGTGTGGGTTTTCGAATCATGTGAAAATGTTTCGGTTTCACGACCATTAAAAAAGACTGATTAAAACTTTATGTGAATAAATTTTAAGGTTTTATTTGAAATTATATTTCAAATGACTTTAGAAATTTTTCATGCGGATTAAAAACATGAGTAGTGTGTTTTGAAGTCCTCTTTGTCAATTTAAATGGTTTTATAAATATGAAAAACCCTCTTTAAACCCTATTTTTTGATTTGAAGGTTATGTATTATGACCCTACTGGGGATGATTTTTATTTATATGCATGTTGGAATTCTTATTATTGGATATTTATTTAGAGTTTTTTCTAGTGATGGTGTGTGATGTATGGTGTGTGTGATTTTCAAATCATTTATATTTTATGCATGTGATGCTTGATTTCTCACCTCCTTGCTTTGCTTCGATCATGGGAACCTGGGTAGATAAGTGGGAGTCTATAATTATACTTAACTAGTTAGAAATAGAATACCAGTGTCCCCCTATAGTCAGTTATAGGACTATAGGTGTTGTTTTATTTTTATGAGGATGGGTGTAGGCTAGTCAGGTGGTTGTGATAGGACACAATGTAGGATGGAAGATTGGTCCACATTGCATGATTTCTAGGACTGTATCATTGTAGGACCTAGGGTAGATCCCATAGAATTTCTTCCTTTGGTTGGTGGATTCATTTAAGGTATTTCTATTTGTTCTTTAATTGAATTCACCTAGTTTTATTTATTGTTTAGACCATATGTTCTTTCTATTTACTTATCCTTATGGTGCGACTTGACATAGTGGTTCTTGATTTCATGCTTTCCTCATTTATGTTTTTTACCATTAAAATGTTTTAAAAATATTTTTTAAGGTATTAAAGAAGTTTAAAAGAAAGTGATATTTTAAGGTGTTTTAAAAATATTTTAGAAATGGGTTTGAAAAGTGTTATTAAGTGAGAAAACTAAAAATTGTTTAGGTATTTCTTAAAGTGTTTTAAAGAAAGGGTGTTATGACCCATTTCCCTATCTTTAAAGTTTTATTTCAAAATATTTAAATATCCTTGTTTTTATTTTATAAAATGGATAGTTTTTGAAAATGTGTATATTTTTTTGTTTTATAAATCACTTTAAAACCTATTTTTTATGCCTTATGTTCAAACTAGTATTTTATAAGCTGTTTT
Organism: Viscum album; assembly: GCA_963277665.1. NCBI lineage: Eukaryota > Viridiplantae > Streptophyta > Magnoliopsida > Santalales > Viscaceae > Viscum > Viscum album. The sequence goes on from OY728132.1 coordinate 327,290,669, forward strand.
ACTAAGGGATTTCCATATATTTAGTGGGTTTTGGGGGATTAATGAGTAATTATTTGATTACTCCTATTTTATTTCAGTTTTAGGTCCCAGGATTAGTTTCCTGAATTCTCTTGAGATCATTGATCCTTTTGAGGTTAGTGTTTATTTTACTACATTTGGCCAACTGTGCCTATTACAAATTTTAGTAAGACCTATATTTATTTTACTTGAATTTTTAAATTTTTTCCCTTCATATGATTTATCTTGTCCATTTAGGCTTTTAATAATTTCTATGGATAAAGGTAAACTATAGTTTCTTATTGGAGAAACAGAGCCATTAAAGGTGGGTCTCTTTACCTTACCAGATATGGTGTTTGTAGGGTGAGCAAGGGTTTTGGTGCTTTCTTTTGTTTCACTGCTTTAATAATTTGATATTAGGTTTCTTTATTATTTATTTTTATTTGGTGTGGATATATGATGTAAAAATGGTTCATGATGGATTTTATTATTTTCTTTCTATTAAGTTTACTCTAATTATTGGAAAAACCCATTACCAGGTGTGTTTATATGATGCCCTGGCAATCATTGCCAGCTCGTGGAGATTGAGAACACTCTTTGGGATAGTGGTGTGTTGGTTAAGGCATCCATTAGATGGAAATACTATACCAGTTAATTAAAAGATTGAATATTGAAAAATGGATACCATATTTGGAATCAGTAAGTTAAAATTCGATAAATAGGACCCTTTTATTTTTGGTCATTATGAATGTTAACTGTGGTAAAAACCTGTCACCCTGGTAAGGGTAAAATGGGTAAAACAAGGTTAAGACTATGAGATATGGTATCAAAATCAACCAAACACTTGCCTATATTTAATTGGATGAGTATATTTCATCCACAATTATCTATAATTCTAAAATTTTACCTTTTTCCATTTATCTTTGATTATTATGTATATAATATTTCAAGTAAAGAAAATTACTAAATCCGAATCTCTTGATTTTAATTTCTTTTATATGTTCACATAAGAATAATAATATTTTATGAATGAATCAAAAAGTTTATTTTGAACATGATTAATTTATTTTTATGATTTTAATTTTTTTTAATTTTTATTAATGGTATAATTACCTTAAAAGCCTACACGATGATAACACGGTACTTATGAAAATAGTAAATAAATAAAAGTAAATGATTTTAAAACCAAAAAAAGTAATATTTTTTGATGAATTATGGTGTCATAAAAATTTTATATATGAATTAATTTATTATCTTGATGTATTTAAAGACAAATTAAATTAATAGTATTAAATTGACATTAATAAAGTTTTATGAATAATAATATTTTATTAAATTATTTAAAAATAATATTTATTTTTAAATAGTAAAATTAAGATGAGAAATGTTAAAAACTTTCATACCTTTTACATTAATGAGATAATTTTTACCTTATATGTAAAATCATAATCTTTTAAGATTGAAAAAGTTCTTACCACGTTTTAGGTCAAAACAGGTTTACCCTAGGCTTAATCTAAAATGATAAGTGTTAAAATTACCTAAACACATGCTTAAACCACCATGGTAGGTTTTATTTCTTCCTTACCCTTATAACCTTCAAATATGATTCATTTTGTATCCATTTTTACAAGAAATTGACTTAATAATATTTTAAAACATTGAAAAATTACAAGTGTGCCACTCACCTCAATTATAAAAGGGCACATACTCTCCTCACTTCTTCATAGATATGAGACATTTATCTCAACAAATACCTACCAAAATATCTTCCCAAAATCCTTATCCATTTTATAAAGGTTTTAGTCATCCCAAAATACTAACCCTAGGTTCCTTAATAAGATATACAAAGGAGGTTTCTCTAAGAGAAGGTAATCGTCTTAACCAATATCTTTCTTTTTTACTTACTATTTTATCACCTTAAATTATGTACTAAAAATTCAAATATAATAAGAAAATTATCTCCCATATATTTAGATGTTATTATGTTGGTGAAAAAATATTTATCCATCTCCTTATCCATCAAATGGGGAACAAAACCATCACTCATGTGTATGGAGGACAACATCCTCGCAAATCGATGTAATTTTTTTTCATCACCACATCACATGGATAATAATAATGATATAAATAATGAATATATATGATAATTATGAAATAATATTTATTCTTAAAATTTAATATATCATCCACTTACTTCCCCTTTCAACCATTAAAAAAATAGCGCCACTCGTGCATACATATAACTTACCGTCTCCACGAAGCAATGTGATTCATTTTCCATGTTTGATTCTAAAAATAAATCTAATAAATAAATATTATATTTATGACATTAATATAATTATTTATATGATGAAACTATTTTATTTTCATAAGAATGATAACTTTCGTGACAAAACATGCATGATAAAATGAATTAGTTAACCCCAAAAACAATGATAATAATGAATGATTGTTAACAAATGGGTTATAAGATATTACAAGTGGATCATATATGATATTATAAATATGAATATGGTTCTATTATAAATTAATAAAAATTTTAAAACCATTATTAGGAGGTTAAATCATGTTCAATGAAGTGAAAGTGTGAGGTATGAGGTTTCTTAACTTAATTTCCTTTCATTGGGTTATACTTCTAGTTCATTGGCTATGTTATTCCATGATTATGTATAAAATTACCTATAATTTTATTATATTTTATTTAATTTTTTTTGTGGATTTACATTTTTATCACATAATCAATTCATTGATTAAGTCTCACTTTAATGATATAATCTTTTTAATGTATTTCATCTCAATTTCTACTCCACTGAGACATATTAGGAATTATGAACCTATTTACATTTATATGGTGTATATACTACCCATTTTATGTATTTAATATGAATATCTATTTATTAATTATGATTAAATTTTAAATTCAACTTTACACTTTCAATGGGTTATAATTTAAAAGTTACTAAAGAGGTAAGATTTATATTTCAATCTCATCTTTCTAGGATTGATTATATTTTTCATTGAAGGAATATTATAATCTATCATTCATAAAAATAATATATTTCCTTATCCTATGGATATTTAACGAGTTTATTATTTTCTTACAACTTTTCCTTTTATTGTAACTTAAAACTTGAAAATAATTATTTAAAATAAAAGTTGATCTTATTTATATTTTTTATCAGACATATTTTTCTTCCATGTCTATATTTTTAAAAATTATTTTACAAAATACCTTTTTATTTACTCGAATTATTTATTAAATAATTTTAAAGTTATAATTAAATTTTTAAAAGGTTTGAAATGAATCTTTATATTTTTTTCCCAAAAGAGTCATTTTCAACTTTGTTTACAAAAATTCAAAAGGAATGTCGTTTTTTAATGTATACAGTGTTAACAGACATTCCTACTATTATAACCATTTTATAATATTTGGATTATTCTAAAATATTTTAATGGATTTAAAAATAATACTCTTTAATAAAAGCTTATTTTATTATTTTTATTCCATTTTATTTTATTCTACACAATACATGAATTTTGATGAATTTATGGTAATATATCATCTCTTGATTAATTTAGTTCTTTTTAACTTTTCTTGAAGCAGTCACATTCTTATGATCATTTTTCATTTTAAATTAAATTTCTATTAAATAACTATATTCTTTGTATCATGTATATTATTATTTCCTAACCCGTATACTATTTCTATATACAATGTTTTACTATGAAAACTATTTGATTGACTGAGGAAATATTGATATTATGTATTCTTTACTCAATGTGGATATTTATTGACAATTTATATTTTTTATTAATTAAATTGATCATTCAATATATGAGGAATGCCTTATACATGCAGTGATGGGTGGGTCCTAGTTATATATTTCCCCTCATTGCATGGACAGGTCTCATGGGACAAACTATTTGGATCACCTTATTAATTGAGTTTTTTGTGTCTAACTACCCATATTTTAAACTATCCTAGTGAAAGGACTTGAAAGTAAATATATCATGATTTTTGAGATCACGACCTTAAACATTATGAATTTACATCATTGAGAATTTAGTTATTATTATCCATGAGATAATTGTATTAATATCATCCATGGATTCATTTCATACTCAAGTTATTGATTAATTGGAATGTGTTTTTAGTTATCTAACTTGTTATATTGATTGTTCCATATTTAATCTTGACGGATTCTATTAAACGTAACCCTTACTAATCATTTTATATCACCCTTATTTTGTTTCCTTTCCGCAATATATGAAGAATTAATCTTTGAATGAGTTCAAGGATACAATTTCTTTTTACGTTTACTATGTTTTTATATTTTATTTCCAATGTAAAATGGGAAGCATGTTTGTATTTGGTTCTTCAAGATTTTTAAACTGATAAATATTTGATGATGTGATCCCTTTTATATTATTATAATATAATAAAGTAGAAACTGAATCTGGGTTACTAGAGTTGGGGTTGTTACATGGCCAACAAAAGATTCAGATAATAGGAAGTAGGTTTTAATTGCCTTCATCACATTTCAGTAAGGATAACAGTTATATTACACCTAATAGTGGATTATGAATAGTTTTTTATTATTAAGAAGGACATGAAAATTAGAGTCTCGAGTTCCTGAACTTCTTCAATAGTCAACGTGGAGCTGGAGACCCTCTTCAAGCTCAACCGTTGTTGCAGTATCCTTCAAGGAGGTAGCAGCAGTAGGGAGCTCCAAGCTTTGGATAATAGGAAGGGGATATGGTAGACATAGGACAAACCTTTTATACCACTTGTACACAAGTAAAATGAGAAGAGTGCGACCATTGAAGTGGTTTCTATCAGTATTAGAGAGGTCATAGAGCTATATGTGGTCATATCCATGCCTTAGAGTTGTTAGTTCTAGGTGATCCAGACATCATGAGATACACTATGTTATTATATTATACTTGGGGGTATATTACTTGTTTGAGTTGGGATCTATTCATTCTTTCATTTCACTCATCTTAGTCCATTGGTGAAGATACTTATAGTTCCCTTTATGTTGAATATGCTAGTTGGATGTTTAGTTATCTTATATGATGTGTGTAAATATCTTGAATGATGATAGGGAAACATCACTCATGGGGATATTTCATATGTTTATGGATAAATCTATATGAAACCATTCTTGGTAAGGACTAGCTATATTTGGTGAATACTATTGTGGATTTATTTAGGTGGTGTGTTATATTCTATGATGATTAAAGAGAAAAATACAATGTTTTTTTTAGCAAGAGAGACCCTCACATCAGTCGAGGTAATATTGAGTCTAAGTATTCCTTGATGATTGATATGATTATATGTTTGGGGGAGGATCACCCGATGGTGTTTCCTAGGGCATGGAAGAGTACCCAAATGTCTTACCATAAGAGGTTGACACCCTACCTCCTTGAAGTGAGATCAAGTTTAGGATAAAGTTTCAATCAGATATTGCTCTAATACCGATGTCTCAGTAAAGGAAAACCCCTTATGATTTGGAAGATCCACATATTTAGATTGATGATATTTTGTAGATAGGATTAATTTATCATAACATGTCACCTTGGGGTGCTCTGGTTCTGTTACAAAGAAGATAGATGAAAGTTTTCATTTGTGTTTGAATTATCGTCTTTTAAATCATGTGGAAATGTAGAACCATTATCCTTTTACATAAATTGATGATTTAATTGATCAGTAGAAGGGATCTAGCTAGTTCTCAAATACCTATTTTTGGTCAGGATATCATTTTATATGAGTGAAAGATGAGGATATTCTGATGACTTATTTTATATATCGTTATGAGAATTATGATTTTGTTATAATACCATTTTGTTTTATGAATTCTCAAAACTTATTTATGGGACTGATGGATATAGTTTTTTTTGAGTTTCTAGATCTGTTTATGGTGGTGTTTATTGATTATATCCTTTTATTTTTATTGTTATAAAAGAAGAATATAGAGAATTTTTTAGCTATTTTGAGAGTTCTTCATTTTCAGTAGCTATTAGAGATGCTGTTGAAGTGTGAGTTCTAGGCCCATAAAATCTTTTTCTTAGGACATATTATGTATATTCATAGAGTATTTATGAATCCTTTTGAGGTTTATGTGGTATTTTCTTGGGAAGACCATAATAATTTTGTGTAGGTGAAAATTTTCCTTGGTCTTGCTAGTCACTACAGATGGTTCATTATCGACTTCTTTAAATTGTATCTCTTATGGAATCTTCAACTATAAAGGCTTAGAAATTTGTGTATACTAAATAGTTCTAGACTTTATTTATGTATTTAAATGATAATAAGTTTAGTGCTCTTATTATTCATTTTCTAGAGGAGGGTATTGCATTCGAGGTTTATTACGATGCTTTTAATATTCTCTTAAGTTGTGTTCTAATTTTATAGAGGGTTTCTATCTCTTATAAATCTCGATATTTAAAACCTCATTAATATAAATATGTCCCCCATGATCTTGAGATTTCTGTGGATGTATTTACTCTGAAGTTATGGATACATTACCTCATTGATGAATGATTTTTAGTTTTTATAGATTAAAAGAGTTTGAGGTATGTATTCTACTAGCATGATTATAATTTTAAACAATTACGATAGATGAATTTTTTTTCTGAATTATGCATTTAATATTTTCTATACATAGGGGTAAGGGAATATTATGTATTATTCTTTGAGAAAGAAGTTGCATAGTTATTCTATGCATGAGTCTAGTGATGTTTGCAGGGTGATGGAGGGACTCTCCATGATGAAATTTGATATGTGAGAAGTTGATGGTTGAGAATTTATTTATTAGATTATGGTGAATTAATATTTAGTGCAACAAGTGGAGGATTTATATCTTGGTGATTCTGAGTTAGAGGTCTGGTGAGACCAAGTTGTTTGTGGTGTTTCTCTTGAGGGATGGTTTGAGGATGACTGACATCAAGTGTTGTTTCAGGGATAACTATTCATTCCTTTGGAAATGAATGAAATGGTTATCTATGAGATATATAGTTTACCATTTTCAGTATATTATAGTGTGGTTAATATGTATCATTCTTTTTAAGAACATTTTTAGTGTTCTGGCATGAGATGATTGGTTGCAGAGTCTGTTTCTCTATGTTTGGTTCACTGGTGGGATGCTTCAATCACTTGATGTTCCCTAGTGAAAGTGGGAGGAAATATCAATGGAATTCATCACTGATTTGTCTTGATATCAGGATGGATGTGATTCTATATGAGTGATTGTGGATTTATTGAAGAAGTAAAATCAATTTTTTTTAATAAGTCAATCATAGTTGAGGTTTTATTGAGGTAGTACTTAGAGGAGGTGGTGAATATTCATGGGGTTATGAAGATTATTATCTCTGATTGTGATACTCATTTAACCTACAATGTTTATAGATGTATCTATCATGATTTTGACTCTTAGTTATTTCTTAGAACCACTTTTCACCCACACATGTATGGTAAAATAGAGAGAACTATCCATACTCTAGAGGACATGTTGCGCATGTGAATTATGGATTTTTGAGTTTCTTGGGTGAAAAATATATCCTTGGTAGAGTTTTATTACAATAATAGTTATCAATCCACAATTTTTAGGAATATGTTTGAATCACTGTATGACCAAAATTTAAAATCTATTTTTTGTTGGACTAAGGTTGGGGATTTGGTGATTCTTGGACTATAATCGGTACATAGCATGACATAGAAGGTTCTAGTGATCCCAAAGTGAATGAAGGAAATAAATGATCATTATAAGCCCTATGATGATCGTAGGATTAGGCATTTGGAGTTCAATGTTGGATATCATGTTTTCATGAAGGTATATTTTCTTTATAGGTAGTCAATATTTTGTCCATGGAGTTATATTTCTCCTTGATTTTTTGGAAATTTTTAAGTATTGAAACGTGATGAAGTTGTTACACATTTGAAAACACTACCCATGAAAATGAGTCAGATTCATGAAATATTTCATATTTCATATCTTCATCAGTATCTTCATGAATATTCCCATGTCATAAACTAGGGAAATATGGTTGTTGAAGACAATGTGACCTTTGAGAAGTATCTTGTTGAGATCTAGGATTGTTTGGAAGAGTGTTTATTCCTTTTATTTTTGTTCTGTCGAGACACAATGGCTTGAAAGAGTACATTTGGAAGCATGATTAACATATATGAGCTCAATATCTTAATTTTTTTGATATTTTATCTTTGTTGAAATGCTTTTTTTAACCATTGATTATTTTATGAGATGAGTGGTATTTCATATTTGTACAATCTTTCCTCTTGATGTGTTATTGGTTTTTTGTTTTTTCAAGATCCTTCATAGGTATCTCATAGGGTGATTTTTTCTCTTTATTTTCTCCTAGGTTGGGTTTTGAATTATCAAAGGATGATAATTTTTTGAGAGTTATATGATGTAAGTGACTAGTTTTACAAACCCATAACATTGTGTTTTACTAGGTATTGTTGGTTTCAATAGGGATTTTAGAAGTGTTACATTGGTGATAGTAGAGTTTCTTTCCACCTATAATACCACCATGTCATGGTAGTGGGCATGGTGCTGGTTGTGAAAGTATCATGATTTATCTTTTTTTGGTAAATAATGGAATCAATATAATTGAAGATAACAACCAGAATCAATAATGAATTAGAAAGGGATGTTGTGATTGTATGTGTTTATGCTATGTTAATGATTAATCTTGAAATTTTATAGATATTTTATTATATACTTTCCATGATTATGGATAATGTTTACCCTGATTGATATTCTTGAAATTAGATAAACAACATAAAGCTAATAATGACGAATTGATTAATGAAAGAGGCATGAGAACCTATTTATTATTCTTTATTTGAAACTAATGGATATGAAATATTTTATTGATGTATGTTTGTGTTTTATTCTTATATGTTTTATATCTAATGAATATAGGTTTCTTATTGATGAAACCCATGCATAATAAACTAGTTAATTCAAGATAGTAATAAAAAGGTTGTTCACTAGATAGAAATTTGTAAGGATGAGTGTGCCCATTATTGGCTACTAAATTCATGAATTCCATAATGTTATAGACATGGTTTACCTGTGAGTTTGTGTACTAGAAATACTTTTGTTTAAATAAATGTGTGATCTATAATGTTAGGTTCTTGTTTTGGTTGATGTGTGAAGTTTGTTCAGACAAGGAGAGGATGAAACACGTTTAGAGTGAAGCTTTATTGTTTCCCATTGTTGAGATTAGGTTGAATTTAGGATATATATAATAGTTTTAGAGCTATTATTACTTATTTTTTGGGTTTTTTTTTGTTTTTTGGTTAATTGGTATGAGTTTAGAGATGAGTTTTCCCATCTTTATTAATTCATTATTTTGATGGTTGGGTTTCTTGATGGTTGGTTGTTTTTGATTCCCAATTACCCACTATAGTTGGTTTATTAGCGGTGAGTACATCTCTTTGTGGTATCTTAAGATAATTCATAGAGTTACTAGATCATGGAATTATAAATAAAATTATAAATAAACTCATGATATGGGTTTTGATATTGCTAAAACGGAATAAAGAAACCCATGGGATGGTTGTTTTAATTCACTGAGGAGAATGATATAGAAATATTGAATATTAATTTGATTTATAAATCATGTCTTATTATAATTAGTTGAATTTATTAAACCATAATATGAGATGTTTTTAACCAATGAGTGAATAGTAATTTCTAATTACTAGTGAAGATGGCGAAGGATGTTTAATCTTGATGGTTGTGTGCATGTTTGAGGTATTTATTTCTAGGTTTTAGTGGTAGCAATTGATTTTCACATGGAATGATGGTTATATTTGAGTATAAAGTTGTATTGTTTCCATTAGTGTTTTTGTGCATGATACTATGATTAGATTTTATGATTTCAAATTATCCACCACCTAAGTATTGTAGGAAGCTGAAACCCAAAGGTTTTGGGTATGAGTGTCTTCCCCAACATCCAGGTTGGTGGGGGAAGAGATGGTGCCAAATTCTCCCTCTTCCCAACTCTCTGTTTCATATGAATTTATGAAAGATATACTAAAAGAGTGTTTGTGTGGGTTTGGGGGTTGGGTGAATTGCAGTTTTTCAAACTAGAAATAAATTCACACTCTTATATAAGAAAATAAAAGATATAATTATATAAAAAACTTTTAGAATAATATCCTTCTAATAAGTTGAGAAATAAATTAGAATGAATCTCTTTTGATAAGTTTAAATATAGTAACTTAGAAATTGTATACAAAAATAAACTAAATAAGAGAAAATATATGAGAACAAAAACTAAATCACAATAGAACAAAAAATCACAACACCTCAACTGAGTATGGTCTTCACATTAACCAAAAGTGGAAAGGAAGTCTATAAACTCGACATTAGGTATCCCTTATTATAAACCTATCGATAGGTTTTTCGTCCATAACCCTAGAATCCATCAACTAACCTGATTAGAATGAATGTATGTGTTCCTTTTAGAATCCCTTGATTAAACTTAATCAGAATAACCTTTGTCTCCCTAGACTTAGGCACCCTCAATCCCACATATCAGAACAACCACAAAGGCAATGAAAGAGCTTAATAAAATTTATAATAAATCCTCACAGGTGGATATTCTTAAGAAAAAAAACCCCCAAAAAGATTAAAAATGGAACCAATCGACAGAATGAGAAGTTTCGTACTTAAAAACATAATAAGTCCTTTAAATAAATTTTCATCATGAAATCTACTCCTTCACCTTGATCACATGGTAATTTTTTTTGATAAAGGTTATAATGGCTCCAATTTTTGAATTCCATATTTCTCAAGTTTAGTTGTAACTAAATAAATATCACCATTTACTCCTTTTGATGGATCTATTTTTATTATTATTTTATCGAAATATTTTTCTCAATGAAACTACAATGCTCCAACAAAACTCCTTATGAAACATTTATGTGAAGAAAATATACTGAACTTACTTATACCTTCCTTATGATAAAATTACTCAGATAAATATTCTTTTTATTAATATAGATTAATTTGGAATGAATTATTAGGAAACTACAAAAAAACTCATCTAATTTGGAATAAATTCTTAGTAAACTATAATAAAACTCAAAAAAATATTATAATATAAAACAAAGATAGAAAATATGTATAATTTAATTTTCAAAATAAGTATATGAAGAATTATTTCAACCAAAACTATCCCATATAAATAACATGATTTGTAGTTGTATCTTGGATATAATAGATTATGGTATAGTGTACGTGTCTACACAAGATGCGATGGATCTCAGTTCACAATACATGTATGTACAGGTTGTAGTGTCTTCATGTTATAACATGTACTTGTATTTCAGAAATAGTGAAAATTATTTCCTACATGTGTACTTGAATGAGCTATGATTACTTGAGGTAAAATGAATGATACAAAAGATTTAGTAGATTTTGGATTCTCTACTTGGTTATGGATGAGGTGATGATGATGAGGTTATGATGAGTTGCATGGGATGCATGATGCAATAATGTTCTAGATGTGGTATGTATGCATAGGGTGCAAGATGACTTATTGAAGGAATGATAGCACAAAACGTTTGACATTTGGGTTTGAGAGTGAAAAACTAGTAGTGAAATAGATTTGGGGTACCTTTCAAACATATATGTTTTTATATTGATAATCTTACCTATATGTGTTACTTGGTGAGAAAGGATTGGAGAGGATGCAATATATTTTTACTTTTTTTAGGTAATGAGTTGCTTTTATTTGTTTATTTATTGGAATTTAGTATGTTTCTTTCATATTTTCCTGAGAATTTATAGGGATGATCTTATTGAGTATACTTTTATTCTCACCCTATGTATATATATAAACTATTTTTCAGGTCTGTAAGAGTCAGTCAATGATCAAGATAAATGCTACTAGCTCATAATTATTGTTCAGGAGCTATCAAAGTTCATCGCAACTTCCTTGAATTTGTTGTTGGTATTTCTAATTGTTTCATTTATGTATGAAATTGCATTCATGTATTGGGATGATTTATTTATTATTATGATTCAGAGTTAATTGGTGTGTTTTATCTTATCTCTTATCCTTATATTTATATAAATAGGGTAACACAACCCATTTGTTTTCATTCTATACCCCTAATGCTAGTTTCCAACCCATAGTCTATTGGAGGTAGGATTTGAGGGTCATCTCTCTATCTTCACTATTGTTGAAAGAGAACTAGTGGATGGGGGTCATGATAGATATTGACTTATAATCTTTTATATTGAATAATTTTAAGACCATTCTTAAGTAATTTTTATATGATATCCAAATATTCTAATTATTTTTATCTTAATAAATATGTATCCCAAGAATCTTGTTTTCTGGTCCTAAGTACTTAATATCAAACTTATTTTCCAGATTCCCTTTCATATCTTAGATCATATCATTTATGGGTCCTACTACCAATATTTCATCCACATACAACAAAATAATGATAAAATCATTACCATCTGAACTTCTAAAATATACACAAGGATCTAAATAAAGTCTAATGTATCCAAGAAAGATAATATATGAATCAAATATCTTGTACCAACATCTTGGAAAATTATTGAGATCATAAAAATATTTGTTGAACATATAATCCAAGTCCTATTTTCATTTTTTAAAAAACTTTTGGTTAGAGAATATAAATTTATTTATTCAGATAACCATTGAGAAAAATCATCTTCATATATAGCTTCTCTATATGTAAATTGTATGTAGAAAACATAACTAGAATTGCTCGAATATTTTTTAGATTAAAAATAATTAAAAATATTTGTTTGAAATCAATACCTTCCTTCTGAGAATATCATTTTACCACTAGTCTCACATGATATCTTTTGACCTGGTCATTTCCATCTTGTTGGATTTTAAAGAGTCATTTTTTATCATATCCTTCCTTCCATGAGGTAATGAAACAAGATCCCAAGTCTTTTTATTGTGCAAGGCTTTAAGTTCCTCCTACACTATAACAATCCATGAGGATACATATGAACTCTGAGTTGAATCCTCAAAAGAAGACGACTCTACATATTCATTCATTAAGAAATACACAATATTTCTCCCATTGACATAGTCTGAATTCCATATTGATACTATTTTCTCTTGAGCTTAACATTGTGGTCTAGACTCAACCGACACTTTATCATCATGCTTTGGTAATGACTCACATAAAACATGTTCTTCCCTTAATTCATATTCTACCTCGACTATTTTACTTTCTATATTCTTCTTCTACACATATCCATCAATAATTATTTTCAACTATTATTCTATAAATATGAAATCCTTATTGATGATATGTTTTCAAGAAAGGGTTCCAAAAAAGATACCCCTTCACCCCATCTACGTATCCTAGAAAACATATTTTCTGGAGTTGAATCTAAATTTGATTTTACCATTCATTATATAATGCATATATGAATCTTACAAAAGTATAAAACTGGGAATAGTCAATGAGTTTAACATTATACATCTCCATAATTGACTTCAGATAAATCCCCACTGAAATAGATCAATTTATCATATAATAGGTGGTCTTTAATATTTCTTCCTAGAACTTTTTGACAACTCCTGTAGTATTCAATATCAACCTTTTTCTATCTAACAAGGTTCTATTAATCAACTCAGAAACTCCATTTTTATGATTAGTTTAATCCACCTTGAACTTTCACTTGATGACTTCCTATTGATAAAAACTATCAAACTCTCTTTCCCCACCATTTTCAATCAACAAACACTTGATCTTATTTCCATATTCAAGGTCCTTACATGCTTTGAATGTTTTTAAGAATTTTAAAACAAATTATTTCATCGTGATTGTTTATACCCAATATTTCCTAAAATAATCTTCAATGAGTGATAAAAGTACCTTGATTATCCTAGGGATATAATTAGGTCTTTATAAACATTTAAATGTATCAACTCTAAGATCTCCTTGCTCCTCAATATTGATGACTTGAACTTAAATTTGTATTGATTTCTCAAAATGAAATGGTCAAAAAAAAAGATAACTTTATAAGACCATAAAATAATTTATAATTAGTAATAATATTTAGGTATCATTCATACATATGACCAAACTTCTTATTCCATGATGTTTTCAATGATTTCATCAAGGTAGTTGATGTTACAACTATCTTTTCCTCCTTGTACATTTTGTTAATAAGCACATACATGTTCTTTGAGATATTATCAAACTTCATCACCAAAATCATGGCCTTTGTAAAATCCCTCTCCTTTATGAGTTATGAAATTTATAAAGAATTTTATTTCTTAGTTTCAGAGTTGAGGACATTTTTTAATTGAGTTTTGGATTGGAATTTCGAGAGTTGTAGAATCCTGAGTTGATTTTTTTGGATTTGGATTGAGGCTTAGGAGGTGTATCAGGTGATCAGGTGAGTATCTAGAGATACAGTCAAAAGTTTAATGTTTTTAAAAGGTTTAACCCCTATAAATGGTTACATCGTAGTTTGGACAAATCATATGGGGGTAACCATGTAACTTAGTTTTGTATAGGGGTGTAGTGCATGGTTATAGGAAAACTATAAAAAACATGAAATTTAATTAGAGAGGATATTTTAACAATTAATTCATGGTTTGGTAAATCATGTGACCAAATAATATGGGGTTATAGCCTTAAAAATTAAGGCTATATGGTTGGAACATAGTTTGTAAAACCATGTGGCCACACCGCGTGAGGTGGTGTGTCTTAGAAAGTGCCATCCGAACTGTTGATAAAAAATTTGGAATATTATGCATCCAAACAATGTGACCTACTAAATTTCATTAAAGATAGGAAAAATACCTTTTTACACCCTCATGATTTAATCCTCATCCCCCCTCACCCTCTCCCTTGTTCACGTGGACTAGGGGGCCCTATCCCCTTCTTCTTCTTTTGAACCCCCTTTGTTTTTGTGGGGGTTTAGTGTAATTTATTCAATAATTCATGGTGATATACCATTTTTATCCCCAATTATCCTTCTCTTTCTATACCCTTGAATTTAGACAATTTGGATTATGGATTTAGTGATTATTTTTACAGGATCATGGTATAAATCATTCAATATGATGAGACTTTTTCTTACCTTAGCTTAAGGACATCCTAAGATGGTGTATACACATCATCCCATGTTGTTTTATTAAAGGTATTTTTACAAATAGATTTTTCTTTAGGTTTTAGATTAAATTAAATGAAATTAGATAATGAATTGGTGTTTCAATTTATGCATTTTTCTAAGATGATATCAAGGGTACACCATAGACCTTACGCTGATGGTTGACCACAATTTCGACCTGACGAGGTTACTCGATGAGATTTTGGGATTTATTCATTTTTTAATTAAATTTTTTAATTAATTATAAACTAATTTAATAAATTTAAATGGATATTTTTACGAGAGTTAGGGCCTTATATCAGTTTTTATGACCTATTGTACTTGGATAATCATGGGAGAGGATGAAAAAGCCGCTTAAAAGGGAATGAATCCAAATTAAAGTAGGTGTTCTCAATGCATTGAATTATGATTTATTCATTTTGTTTATAAAATATGTGATATCTAGTCTTTCCATTGAGGGTTATTGAAAATTTAAAATTAAATGAGTTTTTATATTTAGAATTAAATTCCTATAGATGAAACGAAGTTTTAAGGGCCATGATGGACCCTTCGACACTCAATGATGCCTCAGTTTCCAATGGTAAATTCCATTATTATCAATGTATTATTTGGTATGGGTGGAACATAATGGGTGTAAAATGAGTGGTATGAAATAAACAAGATATAAAAACCCCAGTGATAGGTTCCCTTAGACCCGTTGAGTAGGTGTATGTAGCATGTTTTGAATGATTATCTTGAGTATGACATAATTGAACCTTGATATTCCTTGAATCTTTTTAGCTAAATGAAATGAGAATTATGTGAGTTCACCCCCCCATTGAGATGGGAGCACCAAGGTGGGTATTCCCTAAGTAGGAATTTTGGATAGGTTTTGTGCATAAGGATGAACTAGGGATAATTCAGAAAGGGAGAAGGGTTGTAGGCCATCTCCCTAGAGTAATTCCCATATGGCATGAGTGAGGAGGCCAGTGAGGGATAGATAAGATTTAGGTAAGGACGAGGGATATGGTTCCATATGAGTGATGATCTTGGAATGAGGTGTTAAGAACAATATAGTAGAACCCATGTAGGGTGTTTATTCTATGGGGAGATCTAGGAGACCATTTGTGGGAACCCCGGAATTATGTTGACTCTAGGAATGGGTGTTGTGAGGCAGATTTTTTTGATCTTGGGTGGAACCTTAAAACCTGAATCGATGAGGAAAACATAAAATAATTGTAGGGTAAGGTATGTGATGTTATTTTGAGAGGATAAACTTAGAGATGTGTTAAGTTTTGTTGAATGTCCAAACCATGGGGGTTTGTTATGAGGTTTAGTGGAGGGGATATACCCCCTAGTATATGTGATATATCTAAGTTTTCAGGGAGAGACACCCTTGGTGCATGTTATACCCGATTCTGGGTTGATCTATGACCACTGGGTATGCGTGTTATATATTTTTATGTATATGTAATTTGTGAATGAGGTTTTAGTGCCGGGGGCAGGATATAACCCCTAAGTAATGGAGGCATCATATTTGGTTTAGAGTAGGGGATATGATCTCCCAGTTTATGATATTCCATTATGTTCTAGTGATGGGTATATTTCCCCAGGTAGTTTCTTATGGTTTTAAGGATGAGTATATTTCCCTGGAAATATTATCACGTTTTGGGGATGGGTATATTTCCCTTGGGTGATACTCACATGTTATCAAGTTTGTTATATTCCCCCTAGTGGTTCCTTATGTCCCAAGGGTGGTTAGGTATTCTCAGAGACATCGAACACTAACTGAAATAAGTATGATATTTGGATATGGTTTTGTGGTTGTTAATACTCTCCTTATCATGTAATAATTATCATAAATACTCCAACATTGGCCTAAAATGTTGGAACCCAAGGATTGATGATATTTTTTACTTACTATTCCACAATTTTTTTATTTATTCACTTGATCATATCAGATTAAATACAATGTATTTATTCGTTATGTATGGGAACTCATTAGAGATGACTTACAGAGTTTTACTCACACCCTTCTCAGGAATCCATGACACTTAGTTACATGAGTAGACTTTATTAAACAGAGGTTCAGGTTAGGAAGAGGCCCAGGTGTTGAATAATCAAGTGAGATAGCTCAGATGAAGTCTTGTGATAGGGATGATGTAGGGATTGGGGATGGTAGAAGAGTCTAAATGTATTTTATTACTTTATTTTAATTGTATATATGATTGGTTGAGTGGGTGATCAATTGTTTTAGGTTGACATGAATGCGAGTCTATATGTCTATATGCTTTTTTATTCATTTGATTCAAGACTGTTGGATTTTTTTAATTATTTGTCTACTATAATTATTTATGTGGATTATTTTTGGTTATTTATAATGTGTTTATAATGATATGAGTGTATAATATCCCCATAGTAACATCCTATACCCTCACTACTAGTCGGTAGCCTCTGACATATGATGAGACACATATGAGGTCAATTAGAGACCATTGGTTCAGACATTATTCTAGTGTTCCATGGTAGTGGGTTGTCACAAAGTGGTATTAGAGTGTCACATTACTGATATTAAAAAGTTTATTAGGGTTTTATTTATTTTTATTACTATTTTTGGAGATTGTTAATAAGAGATATAGTAATGTGTCAAATCTTGTGATAGACCTCAGACTAGTGCATCAAAAACACATTCTTCGAATGGAAGTCTTGATTACTAGGGATATATGATTTTTATTCTTGGTTTCTATTTTTACAGTTATATGATTTCTCCTAGCATGATAACTTAGATTTTGGATTTAAGAATTATGGGTTTTTTTCTCTTGGGCCATTGGTAAGAGGATGTGTATATGCATTATTATTGGCATGTAGGACTCACATGACATTAATGTGCTTGTGCATGATTGATATCAATTGAGATTAAGGGTTTATATATTTAAAGTTTCAACAACTTATATGAAATTTTCCCATATAACTTTTTTGTGACACTCTACTCAACTGAACTATAAGGTTTTTTTTCACGAATTATTATGTGGATTTTACAGAGAGATTCTCCTTGATAGTGACTATTCAGTCCCTCGATGTAAGTGATGTATGGTGACCCCTAGTGGGTTTGTATAGGAATTAAATTACTTGGTTATAAACCCTTTTTTGGTGATTTTAAATAAGTTCAGTTACATAAAGTATTAATAAAAACCTATATGATGTTTTTCCATATAATTTATTGGTGGTATTCTACTTAATTGAACTATGTTATCACAGTATACTCAACACCTATCATTATGGGATGATAACATTATATATATGTGTGTGTGTGTGTGTGTGTGCGCATGTGTGCGAGCACGCACATGCACATGCTGGTAGATGAGACCTGATCTTCAAGAGAGGTAGTTTAGTATGCAGATTCCCAAGTAGGGGAAGTGGTTTGATATGTGAGTTTTATTACATATATATGAGAACCCTAGAGTGGGTGTTTTAGTATGTGGGTTTCCTTTTGATATTAAATATGAGAGCATGGATTTTTTCCCATGAGATGTGACCTATGTGGGACATGATTTATGATCCAGGTGGTGGAGCCTAGTGCTGTGATATATGACTCAAGATATTGGTGAGATGGGTACTATGGTTAATATGAGATGAAATATGTGAGGGTAACTTGAGATATTTGTTAGGTATAGTTTGTGAGTTCTTTATAGATGTGAATCATGGATATATTCTTTGGTTTATGATATTGGTGTGTGATAGGTGCTACTGAGTATGTTATATTACCATGGTGGTTCCTTAAATATGGTGAACATGAAAACATGAGTGGTTCTTTTGTTGTGGAAGGTCTGGCATGCATGGAAAACCTAGTCAACTAAGTATAGGCATGTGAGATAGATTTTATTTTCATGATGAAGAGCACTTTGAGTGCTAGTTATTTTTATATCAGGGCCTAATTTTAGAGGGACAAATTAGTTGGATACTTGGACCTATTGATTTTAGGTGCGGTTCTTGATGAGATGGAATATCATGATGCTAAATGTTTATATCTAGGATGTCCATAGTGTGGTTAGACACTTCTAGTTAAGAGAAAATTCCGGTTGGTGGCTGATCATGTGATGAGACTTGGATGAGTGATGCACTAGGCTTATTATAAGCGAGCATTGAGAGTGATTTTAACTATATAAGACTGACATGTATGAGGATCATAGTCAGTGGTTTAGGAGTGTGATCCTAAATTTGATGATATATGACTCATGGGAGAATGATTCATGTCTTATAATAGATAGTATATAAGATTACACCCATTTATTTTAATTGAGATTGAGTTGGAACATGTTGGATATGCACAGTACAATTTGAGTTGTGAATTAGTGAGCGGCTATGTGTGAGCTAAGGATTGATGATTCAATGGAATGCATAAGCACTTGATTAGAAATGTACCTATGTAATTGTAAAGACCCAAAAATCATTTTCTCTAAGACATAACCTTATATTAATACATTGTCATGATAACAAGAAATTCACATCCCAAAGGAATGAATAGTTTAGCAGTTTTGGAAAACAAGATACACTCAGAAGTTCAACATTAAAACCTGAAATGAAATACATTATAGCAATTCCATTGTAAACATCTATGACTCCTTTATTATCTTGAAATTAATTCATAATATTCATCCTCATAACATGAGGAAAATAAAACATAATAAAGGGGTGAACTCAGATTCTTAGTAAGGTTAAGTAAGACAACATAAGTTATCATAAAAATAAACACTATGCATGGTGAATAACTAAAAAAACACACACCTTTAAAAATATACTTGAGAATAATATGGAAGGAATGAAAGATGATTAAAGAAGTTCAAATAAATGATTATTAGAGAATGAAACATAAACATTGATATTCTACTAGTCTAATAATCACTAGGTTTATCAATTACTGATACCATAATCAAGGAATTTATAATGCTGAACATCTAAAACATATTGTCAAGGCCTTATCCAAGACGTCTGAAAATACTAGGGTAAGGCCTCAAGAAAAACCCAATTCTGTTTTATCTCATGATACCTACTGATGAATTAAGGGGATATAGAGGGCCCCAACCATAACTTTATAATTCCAATACATTCCTCATGTGAAAGAGGATAAAGATAAACAATATGAACATATGAAATAAATTTCCCCAATATTTACACATAAACACTAACTATTCTGAGTAGTATGGTGAATGGTATAAAGATATAACATCTATAGTAAAACTGATCATAAAACATTTAATAAAATATGTAATATGATAAAAATAATATATTAACCTCAATAATACATAAAATTCAACATAGGTGTTGAAATAGACAAAAATACTCTAATAAAATCATTGAATAATTTTTGAGAGAAATACACTTTTACTTTGAAAAGAATAGTTCTTATAGAAAAAACATTTCATAAAAATAGAAATGAAAAAAGGTAGGTTTTCTATGATTAAATGAGTGGTTTTATTAAAATAATGGTGTCTTAAAACATATTATATAGTGTACTTGAATATAGGTAAGAATTTGAGAAGTTCTCTTGAATCGAGCTTGTTTATCGGGAAGAATTGAGAAATATATTTATAAAACATTTAAATACCCATAAAATAAAAAAGATTTTGATTGGTACACATATATATAACATTAAGAAATAATTTATTTGGATTAAATAATAATAATTAATAATTTAATTTGTATTAATATAGACAAAGAGTAACCTAAAAGAAAATGGAGGTTTGGGTAGAAAACTTTTACCTTATGTCTGAATGTTTTCTGCACTTGAACTTAACTTCCTGGATGATCAAATTAAATCCATTAATAAAATAATTCATAAATTTATCTACATGTATTTTATAAATTATAATTTTATTAAGTTCATTTATATCTTTATTGATGAGTTATAAGATTGAATTCCATTGTTCCAGAGTGTTTATTCTTTGATTTCATGATCAGTTCGCTTGATTATAAGTATTGTAATTTTTGTGGAATGGATATAATTATCCAGAATAAGAATTACATATTATTAATGAAAATAAAGAAGTTTAAATGTCAATATATATCATTTTTTTTATTCATTATGAGGATGAATAATTAGATAATACATTTAGTGATAATCGTTTAGATTATTACGATGATTATTGATCATAACAAACTCATTTTGTTTTATCATTTAGTATTATGTAAATATGTTACATATAGAACATAAAAAAGAGTTATATTATACATTTTACAGTCTATATACAACATTAAAATGGTTTCATGAACATCCTTTGAGAATAATTTTATGAACGAAACATTGTCATCCACAAAGGTTGTAAATCAGCACCTCCTGAACGGCGATTGTTTTATAAAATAAGAGAGAGAGAGAGATATGGTAGTTTGGGAAAGGATATTCCATTAATATGATATCATTAAAATATATATATTTTACTAGAGTTATCATGATAATTTGGACAAAGGATGTGAGTATAGGATAATAAATGAAAGGAACTTGAAATGAAAATAAAAGAAAAAGGAAGTGGATTTTACCTATTGAATACACCTCCTTGAGAATCTCCTTAAAGGGGGAGATTTTTGTCTTTTTGAAAGACCAAGATCTCATGGATGTGGGGAGGGACTAGGTAAGATTATTAAGTATAACTTAGGAAATTCTTAAATCTTGAGTGGTGTGAGAGGAAGATGGGTTTAGGGGTCGTATTTATAGTGGAGGAGAGGAGGGGTTTTCCATTATTTGAATCATTATTTTATTATTTTGGATTAAGACTATGAATATTCTTGATTATTATTACTAAAATAGTAATAATTTCATGTGATTTTGAAATAATTTCCATTTAAATCAGCCATGACTCAATCATGATGTTGAAATTCATTTATTTGGCATATTTTGTAAATTATCGAATTACACTATTCACAAAAAATTCAAGTATTTCAGAAAAATATCAAAAATTTACCATAACAATTTTTCAATGTGAAGAATTAAAAAGTAGAATAAATTTTATACAAAAAATTCAAAATATTTTAAATTTAATTTTTTAAATAAAATCATTGTTTACTTAAAAAATATAGATTTTACATTTAAAATTGATTTTATAATACTTCCAAAAATTAACTGAGGTCTCATAAAATTATCCTAAAATCACAAGAAAAAAATTTTTATTTATAAATACATTTTATGAAAATTAATTTTATTTTAAATCAATTTATTAATTTAAAATTATAATTAAATATTTATTACTCATAAAAATACCAACACTTAGTTATTTTTTAAAATATTCACTCTCGTTTATAAGATGCCTAAATTTTATTTATAATTACATGGGTGTGGTTAATATTCATATTTTTCATATTACTATTCATAAGGGTACAATACTATTCATAATGGTCAAGTTACTATTCACCCAAAATGGAAGTTGATCCTATCAGATTGTAAATATCATACTTATCACAACAGCATATGTCAATTTTTCAAAATTCAAAACAGAGTGGAAACAAAATTATTTTTAATGGATTGGTTATAATAATATAGTGTTTTTCCATAGAGACTTAGTGTTTCATTCATTACATTATATATTAAATTTATTTTTAAAACATTGTGGTGTTACATTCTTCCCCCCTTACAAAAATTTAATCCTCAAAATTTACAAAATTTTACCTCATAAAAAGATCTGGGTAGGTCATCATCATAAGTTCCTTAGGATCCCACATTGACTCTTCAATTTTATGATTTTTACAAAGTACCTTTACTAGCTGAGTCATCCGATTCCTCAACACCTATTCTTTTGTTTCCAAAATCCAGATAGGCTCTTCACAGAAAGAAAAGTCTGGTTCTAATTCTATACCTTCATAAGTGAGTACATGTTTTGGGACTATCATGTAATTTCTTAACAATGAGACATGGAACACATTATGTACCTTATAAAGGCTAGGAGACATTGCCAAATTATAATACATAGCTCTAATTCTCTCCAGAATTTCAAAAGGGCCAATGTACCTTGGGCTCATTTTCCCTTTCTTCCCAAATCTTATAACACCCTTCCATGGAGATAATTTTAAGAAAACCTGATCTCCCACTTGAAATTCAAAATCCTTCCTTCTATTATCATCATATCTATTTTTATTACTTTGAGCTTCTTTGATATATTTTTTAATAGTATTTAAATTTTTTGTTGTTTCCTCTATAAGTTTTGGGCCCACAAGCTTCCTTTCACCAACTTCATCCCAATATGTCGATGTGCGATATCTCTTTCCATACAATGCTTCATATGGGGACATTTGAATACTTTAATGGAAACTATTATTGTAATAAAACTACACTAAAGGTAAATATTGACCCCACATACCTTGAAAGTAAAGTGAACATGATCTCAACATGTCTTCTAATGTTTGGATCATTCTTTCTGATTACCCGTCAGTTTGAGGATGATAAGAAGTACTCAAAATAAGTTCAGTATCAAAATATATTTGAAGAATTTTCAATAATTATAATGTGAATCATGGATCATGATCAGAAAAAATTGAGATAGGTGCTCTATGAAGCCTCACAACTTCATTGATATAGAGTCTTACAAGGTGCTCCAGTGGAAAATCCCCCCTTAAAGTGAGGAAATGTACATATTTTGTAAGTCGATCAATAATTACCCATTTTACATTATTATTTCATGGATTTTTGGGTAATCTTGTTTCAAAATATATGGTGATGTCATCCCATTTCCATGTAGGAATAGGTATAGGTTGCATGAATCCTCTAGGATTTTGTCTCTCGACCTTTACTTATTAACAGACTAAACATATTGATATATAATCAAAAATTTCCCGCTTCATGTTGTCCCACTAGAAAATGTTCCTTCAAATATCTATAAATTTTAGTGATACCAATGTATATATAGAAATTAGAGATATGGGCATCATCCAATAAATCCCTTTTCAGCTTGGGTATAGAGGGAACACAAATACTCTTCCCAAATTTCAGAATTTTATCCTCACACAAGAAGTTAGCCAAATATCCATCATTCACACCTTTAATTTTATTTTGAAGATTCTCATCATCAGACTAAGAAGTTTTAATCCTTTCTAGTAAATATATTTGGGAAACCAATTGAAAAAGTAATTATGTTTCATCTTCTTTGATAATTCCCATATCCATATTTACTATATCCATGAACATAGGATCCTTTTAAATTCTCATTTTTTTAGAACACCATGATTTTTCCTCCTCAATGTATCAGCTAAATTATTTTTATTTCATGGGTGGTAGTGTGAGGAACAATTGTAATCCTTGAATAGCTCAAGCCATCGACTTTACCTCTCATTGAGCTATTTTTATGAGAAGATATATTTTAAGATCTTGTGATCCATATATATCTCACATATTTCTCCATAGAGATAGTGTCTCCATATCTTCAGAGTAAAGATTACAAATTCTTACTAAATATCATGATTTGGATAGTTATGTTCTTGAATTTTTAACTACCTTGATGCATAGGAAATAACTCTATCATTATACATAAAGACACAACCAAGTCCTTTCTTTGATACATCACTATAAATCACAAATCCAACATTTTTTAATGGTAGAGTCATGATCAAATAATTTACTAATATCATATTCAATTATTCAAAAAATTCTTCATGTTATTTTATCCATATAAATTTAAACCCTTTATGAGTAATCTTGGTCAATAGGTTTGATAAATGGTTGAAGTTTTGAACAAAACGCCAATAATAACCTAATAAAATAATAAAACTACGTACCTCTGTTATATTCA
Source organism: Viscum album (assembly GCA_963277665.1). NCBI lineage: Eukaryota > Viridiplantae > Streptophyta > Magnoliopsida > Santalales > Viscaceae > Viscum > Viscum album. Next base: position 327,315,573 of record OY728132.1, read on the forward strand.
TTGGATTAAGACATTCCTAAACTAACTTTATATTTGTAAGATCAACTAAAATTCCATACATAGAGACAATATATCCAAGAAAAGAAACTATTTGAAGCCATAATTCACACTTGCTAAAATTCCCATATAACTCGTTTCTTTTAAGAGTCTTCAAAATAATGTGTAATTGATTATCATCATATTCTTAGATTTTAGTGTATACCAATATATCATCAATAAATACCACAAAAAATTCATCAAGATATTACTTGAAAATTCTATTCATTATATCAATGAAAACAGATGGTTCATTAGTTTGTCCAAAAGGCATTACTATAAACTCGTAATACATATACCTAGTTTGAAATGCTGTCTTTGAAACATCTTCCTTCATCACATGTAACTGATGATATCCAGATCAAAGGTAAATTTTCGAAAAATATTGGGCTCCATGAAGTTGATCAAATAAATCATCAATGCGAGGAAGATGATACTTTTTCTTTATCGTAATCACATTGATCTCCCTGTAGTCAATGCACAACCTCATAGATCCATCTTTATTCTTGTTGAAAAGAACATGATCTATCCATGGAGAAACATTGAGGATGTTAAATACTTTATCACTAAATTCCTATATATGTTTCTTCAGTTCTAATAATTCCACTGTGGCCATTCTATAATGGGTCTTTGATATAGGCCTTCTACCAGGAATTAAATCAATAAAAAACTAAATTTTCTGCTCCTAAGGGTGTCTAGGTAAATCCTATGGAAATACATCAATGTATTCTTTCACAATAGGTAAATATTAAATTTGAATATTTATTTCCTCACCCATAGATGTTGTTTTATCTTCCTCCCTAAAAATTGTATTCTATAGATCTACCAGGGGTGGATCTTAATATAAATCAAATGATGAGGTTTCTCCTCTAAAGATAATGGATTCTACATCATTCTCAAAAATTGTAACATCATTCTTCTTGAAATATATTTTCTCATCATAACATAAAATCCAATTCATTACAAGAATTATATCAAAGTCAATCATGGGTATGATGATAAGGTCAACAACTAAAGAATGTTTATGTGTCATAAGGGGGACTGATCGACACATCCTTGTTGTAACAATACTTTTCTTAAGAGTTTGGACTGAAAACTCCTTTATTAAATAAAATTGGAAATGTCTAATTTTCTTGGAAAACTGGGAAGATATAAAATAATTAAATTATATAGAATCAAATAATGCATTATATATTTTTGAGGAAATTATTAAAGTACCTACCACAAAATAATTAGGAACTTCAACCTCAGTATTTGTTCTCGCATAAGCTTGGCCTTTAACCCTTGTAATTCTATGGATAATGTTCCCTTGGTGCTTAGGAAAACCATTAGTATAGTGTCCCATATCTTTATAATTTTATCATTTAACATTGGTAGCTTCTTTATTTACCTTGAAATCACAAGATTTGTGTCCTATTTCTCTATATTTTTAACTGACGCCTTTTCCTTTTAAGTTGTCTTTAGGGTGTTTCTTTCTATAAGTATCAAATGCTGGAAAACTCCTCTTTTTATTCTTATAATTATTCATTCTTTCCTCTGAAACCCTATTCTTCTATTTATTTCCTTTAAATTCATAAGAATTATAGAATTTATTATCTGTCTTAATTGCACATGATAGTATATCTTCATATGATGAGAAAGTTTGGGAAACCAGTGCCCTCTAGAGGAATAGATTTAAAGAATAAAATAATCAATCAATCTTGATGCTTGTATTATGTATGTTATCCATGGCATGCCTTGCTAGCCTTGTAAAATTGGATTCATACTTAGAAACATTTTCATCCTCTTTTTTTTAAAACAGAAGAATTGCCTCTCTATATCTGCTCACTATTCTCAAGGAAAATATTTTTCTCATAATATTTCCTTAAAGTACCTCCATTCCATTTCTACTCTTTTGTTCCTCCTCCTTTAGATTTTGAATTAACGACCACCACTGATCCAAATGTCCCAATAGAAAATTAACTACCATGATAACCTTCTCCCTTTCATTACATCCAAAAGTGAGAAATATCTTCTCTAAGTAAATTATCCACTACTCCTCTATAAATGGGTTTATGGTCCTATTGAATGATGGAGGTTGTTGTCAGATAAAGAGGTATAATATTTCTCCTCCACATTGTGGATTAGTATTCTCCATATGGGTAATGTTATTTTTCATAACCATATTCGGTTGTCCCAGTATAGTTATAAGTTTCTCAGCACCGGTCGCAGATTCAGAACCAACATAATTATTTTTCATAGGAGGTAAATCCATGTATGGGATAGTTGAATTCATGCGATTTTCATTCCTTCAACTAGGTTCCATTTCTAAATAATGACATACACTAAATTAGGTTATGAATCATAATATATAATGTTGAACTAAAAAAAACTTAACATAAATTGAAATTTTATGCATGTCTAATTTCAAAATCATAATCATGGTTTCTATGAGGAATTATTTACATTTAAATACTTCATAATGGCTTGTAAAGAATATTTGAACAATCCTAAGAATATCCTATGGGATTGTCAAACCAAGTGTGCAGTAAGACCCATTGTCGTGTACTAGGTTACCCCAAGTCAAGCCTAGAACACCTTATCATATTTTTTAGTACTAGGTACATCTGTTCCAAAACCACATCCACTTGTAGTATCCAGGAAAGGATGTATTTTCTAGGAATATACACAGAATACATTCCTTACTAAAATTATAGTATGTTCTTGTATGCTTATCCTCAAAGTATACCTTAGGGATTTGTTCTATAATATACATTTTCTATATCTATTTTCCAAGGTTTCTACTAAACTTCCTCTGATACCAACTGTAAAGACCTAGACCCCAGTTTCCCAGATCTAGTGCCTTATATTAACACATTTAAATGATTACAAGAAATTTGTATCCCTAAGGAACAAATAGTTTAGCAGTTTTGGAAAACAATATATAGTCATTTTTTTCAACATTACAACTTGAAATGAAATACATAATAGCAATTCCATTGGAAACAAATATGACTCCTAGATTATCCGTACGAGTCATTCATAATATTCATCCTCGAAACCTCGAAAAAATAAAACATAAGAAAGGGGTGAGATCATATTCTAAGGGTAAGTAATGCAGTGGAAGTTATCATAAAAACAAATAATAGGCATGGTGAACAACTAAAAAACACATGCCTTTAAAAACAAACTTTATCATAATATGGAAGGAATGAAAGATGATTAAATAAGTCCGTATAAATGATCATATGATAATGAAACATAAAATTTGATATTATAAAAGTTGAATAATCACATGGTTTATCAATTATTTATACCATAATGAGGGAATTCATAATTCTGGACATCTGAAACATAGTGTAAAGGCCTTATCCAAGATGTTTGAAAATAGTAGGGTAAGGCCTCAACCAAAATCCAATTCTGTTTTGTCTCATGAGATCTACTAATTCATCGAGGGGCTATATTAGGCCCCACCCTTAAGTTACTAATTCCAATTCATTACTCATATGAATGGGTCTAAACAAAAACAACATGAACATATAAAATAATTTTCCCCAATCATTACACATAAACACTAACTATTCTGAGTAGTATGGTGAATAGTATCAAGATAGCATATCCACTGTCAACCTGATCATAAATCATTTAATACAATATGGTAGATTATAAACATAAGATATTAACCTCAATAATACATAAAAGTCAACAAAGTTTTTGAAATAGACAAAAATACTCTAATATAATCATCAATGAATTTTTGAGAGAAATACACTTTTACTTTGAAAAGAAGAGTTCTTTTGGAAAAATATTTTCATAAAAATAGAAATGAACTAAGTTTGTTTTTAAATGATTAAATGATTAGTTTTAGAAAAATAATGGCGGCTTAAAAAATATTATAGATTATACTTGAATATAGGTAAGAATTTGAGAAGTTCTCTTAAATCAGGCCTGTTTATCAGGAAAAATTGATAAATATATTTATAAAAAATTTAATTCCACATAAAATAAATAAGTATTATAATTGGTAAAAATATATAAAAAATTTACATAGAATTCATTAGGATTATATAATAATAATTAATAATTTAATTTGGATTAATAGAGAAAAAAAAGTAACCTGAAAGAAAATAGAGGTTCAGGTAGAAAACCCTTACCTTATGTTAGAATGTGTTTTGCACTTGAGCTTAATGTATTGGATAATCAAATTTAATTGACTAATTAACTAATTAATAACTTTATATAAATTTTTTTTATCTATTATAATTTTATTAAGTTCATTTATTTCCTTGTTGATGAGTTATAAGATTGAATTCCATCTTTCTGGAGTGTTCGTACCTTGATTTCATGATCAGTTCTCTTGATTATAAGTAATGGAATTCATGTGGAATGTATATAATTCTGTAGAATTGGAAATAAATGTTATTAATGAAGATAAATAATTTTAAATGGTTATATATATAATTTTTTTTATTTATTATGAGGATGAATCATTAGATAATACATTGAGTGATTATCATTTATATTTTTATGACAGTTATTGATCATAACAAACTCATTTTGTTTATCATTTAGTATTATGTAAATATATTACATACAACACATAAAAAGGGTTATATTATGAATTTTAAAATATATATCAACCATTAAAATGGTTTCAGGAACATCCTTGAAGAATAATTTGAAGAATGATACATCATCGTCCACGAAGGTTGTAAATCAGCACCTCCCGAATAATGATTTTGTTTATAAAATAAAATAGAGAGAGGGGGTAGTTTGAGGATGTATATTACATTAAAATGATATAATTATATTATATATATTATACTTGAGTTTTCATTATAATTTTTAAAAATTAGGTGAGGAGAGGATAATAAATGAAAGGAACTTGAAATAAAAATAAAAGAAAAAGGAAGTGGATTTTACCTCTTGAATACACCTTCTTGAGAATCTCATTAAGGGAAGGGGTTTTGGTATTTTGGGAATACCAAGAGCTACTAGATATAGGGAGAGACTAGGGAAGATTATTTGGAAGAAATTAGGCAAGGATAAAATCTTGAGTGGTGTGATAGGAAGCAGGGTTGGGGTAGTATTTATAGTGGAGGAGAGAAGGGTTTTCCATTATTTTAATCATTATTTTATTATTTTGGCTCAAGACTATGAATAGTGTTTATTATTGTGAATAAAACTATAATAAGTGCATGTGAGTTATAACCAAATACCATTTACATCAGTCATGACTCTATAATGATGCATAAATTCATTTATTTAGTATATTTTGTAAATTATCAAATTTCAGTATTCACAAAAAATTCTAGTATTTCAGAAAAATCCCAAGAATTAACCATAATAATTTTTTGAAACATATAATTAAAAAAAGAAATCAATTTTATCAAAATAATTTTCTAAAGATTTTAAATTTAATTTTTCAAAATAAAATCATTATTTACATGAAAAATACAGATTTTAAATTTAAAACTGATTTTATAAAACTTTCAAAAATTATCTGAGGTCTCATAAAATTATCCTAAAATTGAAGGAAAATAAAATATTTATTTAGGAATAAATATTCTGAAAATGAATTTTATTTTAAGTCAATTTATTAATTTAAAATTGTAATTAAATATTTATTATTATTCACAAAAAATACTAACACTTAGTTATTAATTTTTAAAATATTCACTCTTATTTATAAGGTGCCTAAATTTTATTTATACTTAAATGGGTGAGGTTACTATTAATAAGGGTCAAATTACTATTCATAAGTGTACATTACTATTCATAAGGGTCAATTTACTATTCACCAAAAATGTTAGTTGATCTTATAAGATTCTAAATATCTTACTGATCACAACTGTGTATGTTTGTTTTTTGAAATTCAAAACACAGAGGTGGAAAAATTATGTTTAACAGTTAGGTTATAATAACAGAGGGTGGTTTCATAGAGACTCAGTGTTTCATTCATTAAATTCAATATTAAATTTATTTATAAAACCTTGGGATGTTACAATAATGATGCTAACATTGTGGATGGATGGTGTTTAGGCTTGATAGGTTGGTGAGAATGGATCGAGAGGGGTGAAACATGTTTTATATTAGAAATTTTTAAGTTTGTACTTGAGGTGCAGTATAATTCAATCCATATGGTGGGGAGTGCACAATTGGATGTAGAGGGTGTGACCCTCATTATAGATGGAAGTTCATTGGGTGATGATCATTATTTTCACTGTGAGTTGGGATGGGGAGAAATTGATATTTTGTTTTGGTAATTGGGTATAAGTTGGATTTACACATCTAGTAATTACATACAATAATTGAAAGAGAATAGGTTGTGGAGGTATGACTATTTTATGGGTAGGTCATGGGTGTAATGAGACTGTTCATTAGATGGCTGATATAAATTTTGGATGCTAATGTGTATGTGGATCAATTTTTATCTAGTTCCTTAAAGAATACCATATTTAAGGTTTGGATGCGATATTAAAGGGAGTACATGCATTGACATTAGGCTCAGGGTGGTTTTGGATGTGATTCGTAGGTGTGTCAGATTGGTGATACACCAGTGCTTGAGGTGAGAGAATGATGGCTATTTTGGTTGGTCAGGAACCAACCATGGAATTACACCAATCATTGGGTACAAAATCTAGTGTGGGTGTTTGGATGATTCAAGATGAATCAAAGTGGATTTAGACATCATGATTATGTGAGGTGATAACATGTTAGTGGGTGTACCCAATACTTTTGGATAAAGGTCATCTAGAGGATTTTTAACCATTTTTTGTGTGTGTAATTGAGTGTGGTGAGATGGAAACTACACTGAGCATGTCATTGGGAAACTAAGGATACATTTTCAAATGGTGATTTCAATAGTGCGGAGAACTGTGGTTCAGAATTGGATTTCATGTGTTGAGATTTATAGTGGGGATAACTATAAGATAGGTGATGAATTGTTCAATGAAACTTGGGTGTCTCAGGATATATGGGAATTATTGATCACTTTATTAGTGTTTTATGAGGCCAATAAGAAGGATACTCGGTTTTTATGAATAGTGATCCTTATGTTGGGAGTTTCACAAAAAAACCTCATTCAACATTTCAGAATAGGATGTGATGAGTCAATAGTTAATTTAAGACTAAGATAGGTTAATATTTAAGGCTAAGGGTTTTTGGAACTTCTCAATTATGATAAATGTTATTCTGGAGAGATTGTAAAACCCCACTCCTTCATGAAATATAGGGAGGATTTTATTTTTTGTTTCTGGAGTTGGGATTATTTTGAGAATTGGGTTTTGGATTGGAATACCAAGATTTGGAGCATTCCATATTAATGATTTAGGATATATATCAAGGCCCATGTGGTGTCTCAGGTGAAAGGGCGAGTCTCGAAAGCTTTGTGCCAATGTTGTAATGTTTAGAAAGGGTTTTACCCCTATGCATGGTTAGGGGAAACTGTGTGGGGTAGCTGTGTGACTTGTATTTGTATAGGGGTGTGATAAATGGTTTTCATACTATTGAAGAAAAAACATGAAAAAAATTTAATTTTGTTTAGAGTGTATTTTCATGGTTTGGTAAACCATGTGACCAAACTATACAAGGTGTATTTCCTTGGATAGTGAAGATTGCACGGTTGGAACATTGTTGAAAAAACTATGCGGTCTATTGAATTCCTTTAAATATGGGAACATTTCTTTTCTAATCCCTTGGTCCTTATCCCCAACCCCCTCTTCCTCTCCATCATGCGCATGGACTACAAGGTCTTCTCCCCTTATTATGATTTTGATTCCTCTTAATTTTAGTGTGTGTGTGTGTGGGGGGGGGGGGTTGTGCGATTTCTCCAGCATTTCAAGTTGTGATACCTTCTTTTTATCCCCAATTATTCTCATATTTATAGATCCATTATTGTGGTTTATTTTTATTAGGGATTCAATGATGATTTACACTGAATTATGGTGTAATTCACCAGATACAATAAGTATTTTTCTTGGCTTAGCTAGAGGACATCCTCAGATGATGTCTACACACCATCACATGTTGTTTCATTAAATTTACATCTCCTTACAAATTCTTAATAGGGGTTGAGCCTAAATTAAATGAAAATTCTCAATGAATTGGTGTCACACATTAGAGATTTTTCCTAGGATTATATTGGGGGTACACCACAAACCTTCAGCAGGTGGTTGGTAGCGTTTTTGACACAATGGGGTTTCTCGATGATATTTTTACCTTTATACCTATTTTAATTAAATAGTTTAATTAATTATAATACGATTTACTTAATTTAAATGGATTGGTTTGTTTGATCTATAGCCTCCTATCACTTAGAGTTGACCAGTTTGACTTAGACAAGCTTAAGAGAGGATAATTGAACTATTTAAAAGGGAATGATTCTGAATTGAGGTTGGTCGTCCCTTTGGATTTCCCTATGGTTTATGAATTTTATTTATGTTTCATGTAATATGTGGTCTCTATATTAAGGGAGTTTTATCTTTTAAAATTAAATTATATTTTATTTAAAATGAAATTCCTATGGATGAAACAAAGTGTCAAGAGCTATGGTGGATTCTTGGAATCCCAATGATACCTTGAACACTAATAGCCTTGGCCGTGATTTTCAATTTATTCCTTTAGATGTTTGGATAATGATGGGTGTGAAATGAGTGAGATTAAATGAATGAAAAATCTCATACCTAGTGATAGGTTCTCTTAGACCCATTGTGTTGGGATATGTAATGGGTTAAAAACTATTGGCCCAAGTAAGCCCTGATAGAACCTTAATATGCCTTGAAGCCTTTAGGATAAGTGAAATGAGTATGGGGAGAGTGTTTCTACCGAATTTGTATGTGAGTTCCTTGGTGGTTATTCCCAAGAAAGGAATTTTGGATAGGTTTGGTGAGTGAGGACCAACTTGGGATAATTCAGAAGGGGATATGGGTTGTAGAAAATTTCCTTAGAGTAATGCCCACATGACATGACTCAAGAGGCCAATGATTATGACATGATATTTTGGTAATAGTGAGGTTTGAGATTCCTATAAGTGATGGTATTGGCCCAAGGAGTTGAGAATGATACATATGAACCAATGTAGGGTGTTTTAGCTATGGAAAAACCTAGGGGAACCTTCATGGGTACCCCTGTATTATGTTGACCCTAAGAAGGGGAAATATCGAGAGGTAGGTTTTATTGATTTTTGGTGGAACATTAGTACCCAAATCAATGAGGATAAAAAAGTATGATTGTAGTGTTTGGGGTGGGATATGTGCTTGTGAGGCAGAACTGGAAGATGTGTTTCGTGTTTGGGTGAGTGGACATCTCATGCGGTATGGTGAAAGGCTCCAAGGATGGGATATGATCCTAGTTATATGTGATATATCAGAAGTTTTGGATTGGGATACCTTGGGTGAATACTATACCTGATTCTGGGGGGAGTTATGTCCCTCATGTATACTTGCTATATATTTTTTCGTATATGTGATTATTGAATGGGGATTTAGGATTATAGGGTCGATTATACTCCTGGGTAATGGAGGCCCAATACTTGGTTCTAGGTAGGGGATAAAAACTCTGGGTATATGATAGATCATTATATTCTAGGGATGGGTATATTTACCTCAGGTTATTTTTATGGTTTGGGGGATGAGAATATTTACCTCGAGTGGCTGATCATGTTTTGGGGATGAGTATATTTCACCAGGGTGCTTCTCATTATGTTTTAGGGATTGGTATATTCATCCTAGGTGTTTATTTATGTTCCAAGAATGATTATATTTTTTCCAAGTGGTTTCTTAGATACATTTAATAGTAACCAAAATAGGTATGATATTTGTATTGGATTTTAGGGTTAGACGCGGCTCCCCTCAGGTCGTGTACTTATGCTCAGAGGCACTTTGACATTGGTCAAAGAATGTATAGTCAATCCTGAGTGTCACATTGGAACCTGAATATTTATGGTGTTTATTTATTTATGCTTCCACACTTTATTTATTTATTTTATATTATAATATCACACAACCATACACTCTATTTTATGGTTATGAATGATACCCCATTGGTGGTTCCCTACTGAGTTGTAGTCACACCCTTTTTAGGAAACCATGACACTTGGGAACCCAATAAGACTTCATTTATCATACCTTCTAGTTGGGTAGAGGCCCTAGAGTTTCATGATGAAGTGATACATCTTTAGTGGAGTCTGGTTACTTGGATGAGGTAAGGCTCAGAAATGGTAGTGGAGGCTCAATGTATTTTTTTTATTTTTATATGTGATCGGCCCACGGGAGATCAGTTTTTATATGATGGAATGACCATGAGTCTGTATGAATTTATGATTCTACATTCATTTGATATATCACTTATATATTTTTTTCTTCCACATACTCTGATTATTTATGTAGTTTATTTTTGGTTTTTTCCACTATGTTTACTTTCATATAAGGGGATAATCTCCACACAGTAACACCCTAAATCATCAATACTAGTTAGTAGCCTCTGGCATATGGGGAGATGCACCTAAAGCCAAGTAGAAACCACTAATTTGGACACTCATCGACTGGTATGAGGTGAAGTGATGTCACACCCTTCAAAATTTTCATCCCTCATGTTTCATCATGAATCTTACACATCATGTCATTGAATTATCACAAAGATAATTTATTCTTCTTCAATACCTTCACATGGAGTACTCCTTGCATGGTTAGAACTATAATATTATGAATCGCTGGTTTAATGATATTAAATCCAATTATTTTAAAGGTGTGATCATTCCCCATGTATCTATGTAAAAGAACTCAAAAAATTTCCTTTAGAGTTATTTACACAACTCTTATTATTACAATAGTCCTTCTTGACATGCCCCTTCTTTCCAAAATATTAATATGTGACATTATTCTTCTTCCTTCTTGATTTAGACTAGCCATGAGTTTGGATCCCATTGGAACCACAACACACTCTGGGTTGGTATCTTGTCCAACCTTTATCTATTCTACTAGAGAAGATGTGGCCACCTGTGGAGAACAATTCATTAGTCTCTAATCCTCATAATCATTCATCCCTTAGTTAACCAACAATCTCATCAAGCACCACTACTCCTTTGAAGGCCACTAACCAAGATAGTTCTTAACTAGCGTCTTATGACTAAGATCATCCACAATGAAATTACCCTTCTATGGAACATAAACCATCTCAAAGTAAAAAAACTAAAGATACTCTACCCATAACCTCTATTTTAGGTTTAGTTCTTACAAAGTGAAGATATAATAGAGGATCTTGTGGTCAGTGTAGACTAAAAATACCTTTCCAAAGATATAGTGTCTCCAACATTTCATATCAAGGACTATGAATACCAAATCCAGGCCATAGGTGGGGTAGTTCCTCTCATGGGTTCATATATTTCATGACCCATAATCCATAAACTACTCCCCCTATATCAACACTTATCCTGTAATAACACCTAATGATTCATATCATACTTCATATTTGATCTCAATCCCTCAAAGTATTAGTACTTAAGCTATGGTCAACCTCCTCTTCAGCTTAATAAATGCCTTTTCATACTGTTCTAACCATAGTAACTTCACTCTATTCTTCATTAGTGCATTCATAGGTGTAGATAAATGGGAGAAGTCCTAGAGAAAATGATAGTGGTATCCAACTAGTTCCAGAAATCTCATGATCTCAAACATGTTCCAGGAGAATGTCTATGAAATCACTACCTCCATTTTCTTTGGGTCCACAGATATACCTATCTTTGACACCACATGCCACAAAAACGTCACCTCATAAATCTAAGATTCAAACTTTTATAATTAGGTGTAAGTACAATGTGCTTAAAGTGAACTCAATTCTATCTTGAGATGTCTAGCTTACTGTTCTGGTGTTAGTGATTAGGAAGGTATTTCATCAAAAACACCATGATGAATGTGTCTAGGTAAGGGTAAAATATATTTTTTGTGAGATACATGAACACTTTTGGAATGTTCATTAGTCTGAATGGAATCAACAAGTACTCATACACACCACACCTACTCTGAAATTCCATATTCAAAAGGTCCACATCTCTAACCCATAGTTGGTGATATCCTAATCAAATATAAATTTTGGATAACTATTGGAATCCCCATAAATAATTGAAAAGGACATTAATCAAGGGAAAAGGATTTAGGTTCTTCACCTTCAAATGGTTTAGAATTTAGTAATAAGTGTAGAGTCAAATACTATTTTCATCCTTCTTGGTGAATAACTGAAGTACACCCCATGGTGAAATACTCATCTTGATAAGTCCCTTATACTCCAAGTCATCAAGATGTATCTTGATCTCCTTCAACTCAGATGGTACCATACCAAAAGGGGTATTGAAATGGGCTTTGCACCTAGACTGATCTCTATCTCAAATTTAACTACTTTATTAGGAGTGGATCAAGGCAATTTTTCTAGGAAGATGTCTTGATATAGATTCATGAATAAAGGGAAAGATAAGGGGGATCCCATTGATCTTGCTAAAAGAGCTGAGCCAACCATCTTCACGGTGATCATCCCAAGATGACTCAAGTTTGGAAAAAATCTTCATAATCCCATTTCCCATTATAAATTCATCATGAAATTATCCCCCTTTAGTGAAGTGAATAAGACATGTCTATGAAAACAATAAATGTGACCCTAGAAGTTGGCTATCCATTCCATGCTAACAATCACATCAAAGGTCATCATCTCCAGAATCATGAAGTCCCATAAATTTCCATAGGTTGTAATGATTATAGGAAACTCTATGAATCACTGAATATGTTACACCTTTGTGCCTAATAGTGTGTCAAGGGAGAAAACCTCAGAGGATAAGTTGACTAATAATTTAAGTCCAACAACTACTTATGATGATATTAAAGAATAGGAAACACCAGTATCAAACAAGGTAGTGGATAATGTAATGATGAAGAAAACTATACCTTGAAAATTATATGTACCCTCTCCAACATATGTTGGAGTTTGATATACTACATATGCAAGGACTAACTCATCTCCAAATCCCTATCTACGACTCACTGGAGTCCTCATCATCTAGGCCTTCTGCTGAGGACCATGTCCAGATCCTTAGGTTGAAGATTGAGTCAGTCCTTCACCATTTTAGAACCTAAGCTTGATTATCTAGTATAGAAATGATGAATATGTCATGTCTTTCTACAATTATAGCTCTAGATCGGGGGTGTTTTTAGACCCGACTTTAGTGTCTAAACTTCCCACAGTTGAAGCACTATGTGTCACCTCCTAAGGGATCAAAATAAACCGAACTCTTATCCACATGTATATTGCCAATCTGATGTACTTCCCTTGTATTAATATTACAACTACTAGAAAAGTAACTCACTACTGTAGTAGGAGGACCACCTACTTGATAAATAAATCTTAGATGAATAACAACTACTCGTCTCTCCTCTAAGATCCTCTTGATGGTCAAGGCCTTTTGTCGAACCTCTAAGTATGATGCTAGGTCGAATATCTTGACCTACTATTTGATGTTAGGAAGAAGTATGGTCTTGAAATTATTAGATTTATGAGCCTCATTCAATATTATAAGTGGTACAAAGTGAATAATCTCAGTAAAATGATCAAAGCTGGTGGAAACTGTCATGAAACCTTGTTGTAGCCCTATGAACTCTTGCGCTCAATAAAGTTTCAATGTATCAGGAAATAACTCCTTGAAGAACAGGTCCTTGAAGGCCTCCCATGTGTGAACCTCATGTCATCCAGCTAATCTAATGACTCATAACCAATATCTGGAGTGTCCCTATAGCATGAAAGACTCCAGATTCAACTTTATATCATCTGAAATCTCAATGAGATTGAAGATACCTACAATGAAATCCAGGAAGTATTTAACATCCCATGGTTCACTGGTGCCCTAAAAGGCTAGAGGATCCTAGATTTGAAAATCCTTGGCATAGTCAACCATGGATATCACTAGGAGAAATCCAGGCTAGTGTGGGTTGAATTCCTTCATGACTGGAATAGGTGAAATAATATTCTCTAAAGCATCCTCCTACTTAGTTGATTTTCCAACCAAATGTTTATGAGGTGATATCTTCTTTAAGAATAAGGTATATTAGGATCATAAACAGATCTTTACTAGTCTAAGGGATCACACAAAGTTTTCCCAAGGAGTCTACAAATAACCCAAGGAACAACCCTCCTATAACTAACCAAAGGTTTCATCCCCCAACATTAGTCAAAATCATAATATATATACTAAAACATAACAACATGGTCAGTTCAACCAATGAATAAGAACAAATATATATTATAATATAAAGGAAAAATAGATATATCACACAATAGAGAATACATCCTGAAAAGATAGCATAAAATTATGTATATAAATGGCATGTGAGCCTACATGCCTAATTATGATGCATGAAAACACACAAAATATCAAAGAAATAGTAATAAATAACCCATAAATGGTAACTCAAAGGTCCATTACACATGTGTTGGTAAGGAACATGGAAACTACCCTAGCCAAGTCCCATACTACCATATCACTTCGACCATGTCCTAGGCTAGTCTAAAAATAAAATTCAAAACCATTATCTGATACCATTTTGAAACACCCCAACTGAAACCACTTGTCCAATAAGAAGTTTTAAATAACCTCATACATGCCTCCCCATATACAATAGGATATTGACTAGCTGTGAGGTTATAATTCCATTAGTGGGGAGACTATATGCTCAGAATCATGTCATGGAAATAAATAAATAAATAGAATAAAAATAATATAATATCAAAGTATCATGCAGAAAATATGGGAATGCATGTCATACATGATAATAAATAGGCTCCAAAGGTGGAAATCAAAACCAGAGTATAAAGTGAAAATAAATAAATAAATAAAACAATGAGGTACTCCAAATTTTGTATTAATCTAATACTAGATCCATGCTTCTATGCTCAGTTATCCACCACAGTTCCCTTTCCCTTCTCCAGTTCCCTAGTTATGAAATCTATAATCGCATAGAAATGTATGAGAAAGGTGTGATTATAAGAATTTGTAGGACCCCACAAATTCATATTAACCAATTGTGATCAAGTATAATAGTTTTACTCCATTATAATAATAAATAAATAACAAACATAACAACATACAATCCAAAATTGAGTTGTCTTGTACTAAACAAGCCACCACAGACCCCCCCAACCATACTTTCTTTGGTTTCATGCTAGAAGGATAATGAGAAGTTGTCAGAAGTAATAAAACTAGCCACTAACTAGTGAATATATCACTCAAAAACCACATGGAATCATGTGTACATGTGACTAAATTTTTCCTAGGACTCAAGTAAGATATACTAATCTCAAATAAACTAGGCATTGAGTGCTTACTCAACATATCCTGCTACTCTCAAATCAACTAGGCATTGAGAAACCTAATACTTAGGAATCTGGTACATCCACAACATGTAGTTCAATTGTGTAATCATATTTACACCTTGATCTCAAGCCTATCATCTCCATTATCTCAAGTAAATAACACTCCCCCTATAAGGGATAATTATTCCATGATGATCCACTTATTCTGAGCACTAATAATGATACCTTCAAGTAAGGTAACATACATAAATGGTAGAGAATACCAAGAAAGCATGTAATCATGAGAATAAATTATAAATATACACACATGTATTCAATATAAAACATGAAAAACAATATATAAGAAAAACTCATGTAATAAATTAACGTATTAGGTCTCATGGGATACAAAAACCCACACGTGGTCACAATCAAGAATGTTGAATCAAGTATACCAACACATGAACTATATTAAAGAAACATGTGTAAATGAGAGCCCCCAAAAGGTAAGGAAATTTATACATCAAAGTTAGTGTCAACATTAATGATAAACCACCACATGTGGATTGAAATCAACAGTAGAAACCACTATATCAAAGAACACCTCCTCCTAGTTCTTATTATCATAGTTGTTAACACACCAATGTTAAATGTTTTCAAGGATTCCTACAACCAAATATAACTATTTTACTTCCAAAATAAATAAAATATCACATTTAGTAACTATTTCTCTCTCCTAGATAATTTATGAATTATCAAAATATTCGATATTATACTTTTTGATTATAGATTATTTATTAGAGAAGGAAGAAAAATAAAAATGTGATGATAATATTTCTCTCTATAATAAATCAGAATAAACTTTCAGATTATTATCATTATTTGATAATTCATGATAATAATTCATTTTTTATTCTTGGATAATACAATATAATAATTTAATTATCATTATTTGATAATCCACAATAATAATTCTATAATAATCCTTTTATAATCTACGATAATAATTCAATTATAATCCTTTGATAATTTCTATATTATTTATCATAGAGGATGATCCTTTAACATTTTTCCAGAAATGTTAGAAAATATTATTTTCTAAAAAAATCTATAAATATGATACCTAGAAATTATTCATTGAAGAATGATACTCTAAAGGATGGAGGATAGAGAGGGAGGTTTAGTCATGCCTAGAAAACTAAAAGAAGAACCTATTTTCTTCATAGAATACCTCATAGTTCTTAAAAAAAGGTGATCTAGATTTTCTAGAATTGAGGGGATAACCAAAAATGAAGACCACAAGTGTTCAAATATTTTAGAAAATAAAAAAATTAATTTAAAGGTTTGTAGCATTAAATAAACCAACTAAGTTAGAAATTTAATTTGTCTCCAAACCATTTCTTGTCATTGGAGAATTTAAGCCTTCATAAACATTTGACTTAAGGGAATGAAATCAAGGAATTTAATCCCAGAATTTTTGGCATTTAAAATCACTAAAAAAGTGCTACATGGAGAGCTGGGTAATAAGAAACATGTAATGGTATTAAAAAAAATTCCCAAAATATGTTTTACACAAGGGTAACATGGTTTACCCTTACACATCTCATATGTGTTACATAAGGGTAAGGAGTCTCACCCTTATGTAGAAACTAAATTCCAGGCTACCCTGATGTAGCTCGGCTTTACCCTTACATGGACTTTGGAAACTAGGGTCTATACTAACCCAACAATTAAATTACCCATGGATAATCATTAGAGTCTTAGGGAAACCCTTACACAACTTCTTCTTACCATTACATAGTGCCCTGGTACCCTTACAGAACTCCAAGGTTACCCTTAAGTAAAAAATAGTTACCCATATACAACCTTAAAAAATCTTGGCTTACCCTTACACAATGCTATGGTTACCCTAACATAGCATAGTAATACCCTTACACAGTACCTTAAGTACCCTTACACATCATACCTAACCCATATATAGGTTTTGTAAATCTACTGGTACCCTTACACAATTCATTTAATTAGGTCCTTACCCTTATAAGGCACTGGATGACCCTTACGCAGTGCATGGTTACCCTCACACATGGTTATTTACACTTAATATACCCTTATAAAAAGGGTGTTACCCTTACATAATTTCTCCAATACCCATTTTAACATTACATAACTCATATAAAGGGCATTTTACCCTTTTGTAACCCGTAAAAATCAATGTTTACCTTTACAAAACACCTAAAAACACAATTAAGCATTATTTTTATTAAAAAATTATATTTTCACATAAAAAATTTATAAGTTATATCCAAAAGTTTGTTTTAAGAAAAAAATAAGTTTTGATAATATTACAATTATCCCCTTCTAACAACTTCTCATCCCCAAGAAGTGTCTCTTTAAGTCTTGATCGAACAACTCAGGCCACTAAGCTTGAACATCAGACTCCCACTCCCATGTATTCTCTTGGATCTGTCCATGCTACTACCGAGCCTAGACAAGTGGTACCATATTCCCCCATAATTAATTCTCACTCCAATATATAATCCTCACTAAACACTCTTCGTATGATGCATCTGGGTCTATCTCAATATCCTCATAGTCGATGAAATGTACAGAATTGGGAATGTACCCTTAGAGTTGAGAAATATGAAACACATCATGAATGACATAGTAATGGGAAGGAATACCTAGATATTATACCACTATCCCAACCTACTTGGTGATCTAGAAGGGTCCAAAAAAACATGGTGCTATTTTTCCTTACTTCCTTAGACATCGGTGGTCTAACTGAGGATTCAATCTCAAGAAAACCCAATCACCCACAATTAACACCAAAGGTATCCTCCTATAGTCATAATACAATCTCTTCCCACTATAAGTAGTGATCAAAATTTTTTGAATCAATTTCACTCCCTCAGAGGTATCTTATAAAAATTGACCCCCACAACCATTTCCTCACCCACCTCATCATAATAAAGTGGTGAGCAACATGGCCTCCTATAAAGATCCATATAAGGTGCCATATCAATCAAAGCCGAGAAAATATTGTTTTATGAAAATTAAACCAAGTATAGATGATCATATCATGATACAGAAAAGTGTAGAATGAAATCTATAAGTATATCCTATAGTATTAATATCATAAATTATAGATGTCCATCTGTTTGAGGATGGTACATTGTGATCAATATAAGCTTAATTCATATAGATTTATGTAATACCCACTAAAAACATGTTGTGAAACATGTATCTTTATCAGATAAAATACTCAGGGGAACTCCATGTAAACATATGACCTCATAGACATAGAGGTTTCCCAGCTCATCCACTGTGTGAGTCTCTCTGATTAGAAAAAATTGAGAAACCTTCATCAGTCGATAAAAAATCACCTAGAGAGAATCATGACATCTTGAGGACCCTAGTAATCCAATAAAAATTACATTGCAACATATTCAAACTTCCATATGGTAATAAGAATTTTATAGAGGAAACCACAAGGATGTTGGTGCTCGACCTTCACCCTTTATAAGGTAAGGCATCAATAAACAAATACAGTGATTTCACTCTTTATCCCTATCCAATAGAACTATCCCCTAATTTTGTGGTACATCTTTGTCACACCAATATGAACTTAGAACCTAGATGTATTTAAGTGTCCCATAAGATCCTCTCAAATGGAAGCATGTACAACCACCGTCCTATGCACAAAGATCAAATCATCACCCCTTAACAACCACCTAGGTATCATATCACCTCCAGCTAGCTATTCCCACATCACATCATACTCTAGGATAGTATATTTTTTAGACTCTATGAGGTATAACAAATAATATACGACCACAAATGGAACACAATTGGTTATTCTATTATCCTCATAAGACTCTACCCCTAAGTCATCCAATAATATCATCAAGCACCACTACTCCTATGAAGGCTTCTCACCAAGCTCATGCTCAACCTACATCTTATGGATAAGCATATCCACAACGATATTACCCTTACTTAGTGTATAATTCATCAGAAATTAAAAAAATGAAGATACTCTACTCAAAACCTTTGTCTTAGGTTTAGGTCCCACTGTGTGAAGATATAACAGGGGATCTTATGGCCAGTGTAGACTAAAAATCTTTCATCGAAGCAATAGGGTCGCTAAAACATCAGATCATAGACCTTGGATTCCAAATCTAGGTTATGGGTGGGGTAGTTCCTCTCATGGGGTCACAACTATCATGACTAATAAGCTACCCCCTACTCCCTATGCATCAACACCACTCCTAGACCAATGCTCGATGTATCATAATATATTTAATATTTGATACCAAGATCTAGAAGTATCAGCATTGTAGATTTTTTCAACCTATTATTCAGATCAAGAAACACCTCTTCATACTAGTTTGACCACTGAAAATTCACTCCCTTATTTGTTAGTGGAGTTATAGGTGCTGAATACTGGGAATAGACCTGGAAAAAATGATGGTAGTATCCGACTAAGTCTAGAATGCTCATGATCTCAAAAATGTTCTGGGATGTGTCTAGGACATCAATACCTCCAATTTCTTTGGGTCAACTAATATACTTATATCATACACCACATACCCTAAGAACCTCACCTCATGATTCTAGAAGTAACACTTTAATATCTTGGCATAAAACCAATAATCTTGAAGCATAGTCTAGTGTATATCGAGGTGTCTAGCATGTTGTTTAGATGTGAGCGATTATATAAGGAAGTACTCAAAAAACACCAAGAAGAACATGTCTAGGTAAGGGTGAAAGATCTTGTTCATCCTCCAATGACCCGAAGGCCTTAATTTTTTATTGATTTTTGATAATCCACCTTTCAAGGGGTGAGGTGGAAACCTTACAAGGCCTGTAGGCATAAGTATTACATGGCCCATAGACCTTAGAGTAATTCATTGCTCTTAGGCTTCAAACATTACATAAAAGCCAGACTAACTACTTGAAATTTCTCATCCCCAGTATCTTCATTGTGAAATTAGCTCTCCACCTTCACATGTATGTTTGACTAGGCTTCCTCGTGCATGAAAAGGCTTGTTCTAATGGTAGGTTCCATACCCTATCATTCTTGCAATCTGTTTAGCTTATGCTATGGTGAAAGCTCCTTGCTCATCCTCCTTCTGAAGCTTGTTCCTTGTAGGATTTTTGGTTTGCATCTGCACTTAAGGTGGCCCGAAGGCCTTAAGGTGTCCTAAAGGCCTTATTAAACTGAAGGCTTGGGTGGTACGAAGACATTAACATACTTGGGGACCAAATCGGTGTCCTAAAGGCCCAAATGGGGGAATAGTCCCGACTGCTACAGTGCCAAACAGTTCCTACTACAGTAACTGCTACAATACTGCAATAATTCAAGCTATAGTACTGCTACAATACTTCTACAATACTGCTACAGTACCAAAAAATTATGCCTCCTCCTGGATTTGATCCCCGGTTTCCTGGATGCACTTAAGGAGTTCTCACCTACCAGGCTGAGGCTCATGTGCTGGAAGATCTTGTTCATGAGATCCATGAACACTTCCAAAATAATTTTTATTCCAAATGACATCACCAAGTACTCATACAACCCATACCCACTCTAAAATACCATCTTAACAATTTCATCCTTTTTAACCTGTAGCTAGTGATAGCCTGATTGAAGATCAATCTTAGGGAACCATTGGGATCCCCATAATTGATTGAAAAGGTCATTGATCATGGGAAAAGGATACTGGTTCTTCACCATCACTTGGTTCATCTTCTATTAATCAAGACAGATTCGAATAACACCATCTATCTTCTTGGTGAACAAAATAGGTACCCTCCGTGATGAAGTTTTCGGTATGATAAATCCCCTCCACTACAATTCATGAAGTTGTACCTTGATCTACTTTATCTTGGTTGGAGTCATACAATAAGGGAGTATTAAAATGGGCTATGCACCTATCCTGAGATCAATCTTAATGTCAACTCCTCTATCAAGAGGAAGTACTATGAAGGAATCCAAGAAGATGACTTTATAGAGATATATGACTAGAGGGAAATATAATGAGGCTACCACTAATCCCACCAAAAGAGACAGGACCACCATTTTTTCAATGACCATTTTGAGAAGACTGAATTCTAGAATAACACTTCCAGCTTCAAGTTCACACTCTTCAGTCATCATGAACTTCTCCCCCTTTGGTGAAGTGAACGACACATGTCTCCGATAGTAATCAATGTGAGCTAGAAAGCTATTCAGCCAGTCCATTTTGAGAATGACATCAAAGGTTGTCATTTACCGAATCATAAAGCACTATAGATTCCCATAGCTAGAGATAACTATAGGAAACTCTGGGAATCAATGAATATGGTCCACCTTTGTTCCCTATAGTGTATTAAGGGAGACTAACTTAGAGGATAACATGACCAGTAATCCAAGTCCAAAAACTACTTTTGAAGATATGTAATAATGGGAAAAATCAATATCAAACAGGGTAGTAGATAAAGTAAATGTGATCAAAACTATACCAAGAATAGTAGATACCCCCTCTCCACCATTTGATGGAGTCTGATCCACTATGTACATGCGGTATTCCTTAGCTCCATGACCCTATCTATGAATTTCATGAGTGCTATTTGTTTGGGAATTTTTTTGAGGACCCTATATAGATCTTTATATTGAAGATTGAGTCTATCCCGTACCACTGCAGAACTTTAGCCTTAATTATCTAACACAAAAATGTTGGAGATGTCATATCATTATGCATTTCCAAACTGGATTTGGGGATTTATTCATACCCTACTGTAGTGTCTGAACTTCAAAAAATTGAAGAAATATGGTCACATACTAAGGGAACTAAAGAAACTAAAAACTTCTCCACCTATATACCAATACACTATTGAACATACATGTTATTCCTCTTCCTATTATAAAAAAAGGTACTCACTACAATAGTAGGAGGTCCACTCACCTAAGAATTGAAGGGTAGATGAAGAAAAACTACTTAAACCTCTTCCAAGATCCTATACATGGGAAATTCCTTTCATAGAACCTCTGAGTATTTTGTTATGTCGATGCACCTGAACTACTATTTTGCAACATGCTGCCCCTTCCTCATTGGCTTGAGAAGGCGATGAGATGCTGCTTGGACTTATGTGATGCTCCCAAAGAACCAATGGCTGGAAATAAATGTTGAGGGATTTAAGAATAATTGTTGAATTATTTCCCTTAGACTAAAACCAACCAACCAAACAATTCATACTCAACCATAACTACATAATGCATGTCAACAAAGTAGACCATGATAATACATTACCAAGAAACAACCAAAAAACCAAACTCTTATAAAACAATTCCAAAAAACCAATACAACTAAATCATGAAAATCTCAAAATAAAAGTCCTAAGAGTAAGACCCATCAACAAGACCCAAAATAAACCATGACACACTCCACATCTCAACACCAAGCTCCATGCCCCGAGCACTACAACACTACCCAAGAACCATGATGAACCACTAGAAAAATGAGATGCTTTACCTTTAACTATATCCCGAAATACCACATCTAAAAAATCACCAATGTTCCAAAGTAGGGGGTGAGTAATAATACTCCATAGGTTTTACCCAAATGAATTCCCTAGACACACCACTCAGATAGAACCATTAGCACATTTATATAAATAATTTTATATAAAACATCAATAGTGCAACAATTTCTAGCAATCCAAACACACCCTTACCAAGCCATTTTTCTCCCAAATCCACACAATACAAGGGAATCCAACAAACAAGCCATAATCCTTTTTACCATCACATATTAGCATAATAATTCCATCTTTCTTATCTATATGCATAATCGGAACATAGCCATAAAGTTTCACACACTCAACCCGATGTAACAATCACAAGGGAACTTCTCATCCAATACCATTTACTACTTTCACAATCTAGTGGTACTTCCTACCCACATATCCTTGATAGTGTCCCTTATGTACACTATCCATACCCTTTTTATTGGGGTACTCCCCTACCACTTCATATCCATTTCAATCACATGCATAAATATTTAAGCAACAAACAAGCATATTGCACACCAATGCCACAACATTATGCAAACAACCATTTCCAACCCAAAAAATCCCTTTAGATGTTATCCATGCCACATTAAATTCCAATAAAACAACCCATTTTATTGAAAAACATTTTCAAAAACTGTTTCATAAATCAACACAAGCAACTCATTTTAAAATTTACATTTTAAAATCCAACATTAAGAACATTTCACCACAATACCCCATTTTTTCCAAAATCCATAAATCATCAAAAAATGAATTTTTATCAAGATTCACGCATCATAAAAACAACCAAATTTAAGAAAAACCAATTAATTTTAGACAAGGCTTTTAGTTCTTGAAAAATAAAGAGAGAATTGACCTACCTTAGGGTTTTGGTGAAATCGACCAACTCACAACCACACAAAAAATCCAGTAGAACTCTCCACTAAAACTACCTTAGATCTCTTTGCCTAGATCTATATGTGATCTATATGTGATCGTTGTGATTGTTGTGATCGTTGTAGATCTAGGGAAAAAACCCTAGATCTATATGTGATCGTTGTAGATCTAGAAAATCCAGAGAGAGAGAGAGATATTTTGATCTAAGAGAAACTAAGAAAAAACCAATAGAGAAGGCTTACTGGAAGAGAATACCCTTCACCTCACCTTGAAAACCCTTCGAATCACCTCCAAAATGAGTGGATGATCCCCTATAACCCTTGAGAACCAAAAATCCTGAGTGAGGTTTGACATGGGGAAGAAAGGAGAGTTTTAGGGGAAATCCCAAGTGATCTTGAATTTAAAAATCCAATTTTTAATGATGCACATGGTTAGCTAACACAGTTAGAAAAACCATGCGTTAACCATGCTCCTGCTACTGTATTGAAGGGAACCTTGCACAGTCTCCTCACATTGTTAGAAAAATCATGTGAAAACCATGAAATTCCCACTGTCTCAAGTTACATGGTTACCTACATTTGTTGAATGGGTTCCCCAACCATGCTCAAATTTTGATCCTTTAAAAAGCTTCCAAACATTTCCAAAACCTTCCCAAACTATCACAAACATTAACCAGCAAATTTAACCACATAAAAAGGAATAAGAAAGGTTACATACCTCAAAATGGGGTTTCCATATTCTCTCCACCATTAGAATTTCCATTCTCAGAATGTAGAGAACAATCACTTAGCCGAAAGATCTCGGGCCATTACTCAACCATCTCTTTCTCCCATTCCCAAGTATCCTACTAAATCTGACTATGCCGCTACAAAACCCAAACTAAACTGATGCTTTTACCATGAAAGAATTTATCTTGCCTATACATAATCTGCACTAGCACATGCACCAATGAATCATCTGACTCTAGCTCAACATGATCCCATCAAATCACATGGTCAAGATTTGAATGATACTTCTTCAACTGGGAAACATGAAACACATTGTGCACCACACTAACCTGTGGTGGAAAATCCAACCAATAAGCCACCTCTCCAACACACTCAAGTATCTAAAAAGGCCCAATATACCTTGTATATAACTTACACTACTTTCCAAACTAAAAATGTCTAAGACTAGGAGATATTCTCAAGAACACGTGATGACCCACCTCAAACAACAACGATCATTGACAATGGTCTGCATATTATTTATGAAGACTCTGATCCATCTCCATTCTCTTCCTGATCAAATTGATATTCTCCAGAGTCTCTTAGACAAGTCTTGGTCTAACCATAGAGGTCTCACATATTTCCACCCAAAAAAGTGGAGAACGACACAAATGCTCATACAGTGCTTCAAACAGAGCCATATGTATTGAGACCTGATAATTTATATTATATGAGAACTCCACCAATAACAAGTGATCCTCCCAGGAGCCACAAAAATACATCACACTAGACCATAACATATTTTCCAAAGTTTTTATCATCCTATCAGATTACCCATCTATTTGAGGATGGTACGTCATACCCATTATCAACCGTGTCTGAAGGGCTCGGTGCAAGGATTTCAAAAAATGAGATGTGAACCATGAATCTCTATCTGATACAATTGAAACTGGAACACCATGTCTCTTTACCACCTCATAGATATATATTTTTGATAGATCCTACACTATATGATATTCACAATCTGGATGAAATCGACTGACTTTTTGAGCTGATCCATGACCACCCATATGTAATCGTGCTTTCTGACCATTAATGGGAGGCCTATAAAAAAATCCATCACTATCTATTCCAAATTATAAACAGGGATAGGTAAAGATTGAAACATACTTTCCATCCGCTAATGCTCTGCCTTGACTTGTTTAAAAGTCAGGCATCTCGAAACAAACTCCACAACTTTCCTTTTCATACCAGCCCACCAAAACTCTTCTTTCAACTCCTTATAGATTTTTTGAATTCCAGTATGGATAGACCATATAGAATGATGATAAGACCTAATAATTTATTCCTGAAAATCCACCGGTACAACCATCCAATTACGAAAACACAAAACTGAATGCCCATTCAGTTCTTCACCCTCAATGGTCTCCCCAACATTGAGTTCCAACCTCATTGACATACACTCAGAATCAGACATCTGTACATCTTTAACCAAACCAACTATGTTAGGAACCAATGATACCGAAAATAAAACTTCTCTATCACCCTGGTCCTCACATTCCAACCACATGTTAGCTGTAATCAACATCAACTACCACTGATCTGATGAAAATTTCATCACTTGAGCATACGACTTCCTACTTAATGCATCTGCCATCGAATTTCCTTTACCCGGTGTATACATTAAGTCAAATTCAAATATCTAAAGATACTCCATCTATCTCTATTTCCTCAAGTTCAAATCTCTTTGTGAGGAAATATGTTTTAAAATCTTATGATCAGTAAACACTATGAATTTCTCACCTAAGAGATAATGACACCACATTTTCAAAGCATAAACCACTAATTCCAACTCCAAATAATGAATTGGGTAGTTCTTCTCATTAAACCTAAACTATTGTGATCCATATGAAACCACACGATCCCCTTTTATGATAAAACATCCTAACCCTGATTCTAATGCATCACAATACACCACGTACCTTTTCCATGGTTCTGGAAAATTCAAGATTGGTGTTGATGTATGTCGAACCTTAATCTCTTCAAAATATTTCTAACACTACTCATTCCCTTAAAATGGAATATTATTCCTTGTAAAATCTGACATCGATGAGGCTAATCATGATAATTAATGATTTTTTTATAATACCCATCTAAACCATAGAATATCTGTATTTCAAAGAAATTATTTGGAGGTTTCCATGAGATAACCACCTCTATCTTTTCTAGACCAACTAAAATACCTTTCTCATAAATAACATGACCAAGAAAATGAACCTACTGTATCCAAAAATAACAATTTGAAAATTTGGAATATAATCGATGATCTCTCAAGATCCCCAACACTATATCCAAGTGCTTCTCATGCTCCACCCTTGTCCTCAAATACACCAATATATCATAAAAAAATACCACTACAAAAGAATCTGTATATTCCTAAAATATCTGCTTCATTAATTCCATAAAAACTACAAGAGTATTTTTTCAGACCAAAGGGCATAACCACATGCTCATAATGACCATATCTACTTCTGAAAGCTGTTTTTGGAATATCCTCTTTCTACACTCACAACTGATGATATCCTGATCACAAGTCAATTTTGGAGAACCACTGAACTGCCCTCAACTGATTGAAGAGGCCATTAATGAGAGGAAGTGGATATCGATTATTTATCATAACTTGGTTAATATTATGATATTCAACACATAGTCAAATATTTCCATCCACCTTCTTAACAAAAAACCCAACACTTCCCATGGATACATGATAGGCCATATGAAACCATTGTTTTCTAACTCTTCCAAATGAAATTTCAATTCCCTCAATTCTATTGGTTACATATGGTAAGATAGAAGTGATATTGTAATGGTACCTAGAAAAAGATCAATTGTAAAATCCACTTCTCTCATGGGTAGAAACCATACGAATTATTCAGAAAAGACATCCATAAACTGATCATCAATCAATCGAAAAATTTTACGTTGAACTCCTTCCTTTGATGCCAACAACAAAACCTCTAACTAATATGATATTATGCTAATAACTGGTTCCAACAATCCTATTTCACCTAACCTTTCATTATTCTCTCCTCTAAAAAGATTTTTTACACCATCATATGCTGGGAAACTAACAATTCCTACATAGCTGTCGATGTGGGTCTTAAACATTGTCAACCAATCCATTCCCAGGATTATATCATAAGAATCCATCTCAAGCACTTAGAAATAACATATCAACTCAACCCCATCCATAGATATATATAATGATCTACATAGGAAGGCTCGACACTCTTTTTGACCCATAGGAGTTTGAAGTTTTAAATTTGAAGGCATCATTTCCACACTTAAACCCATCAGACTAATCAAATGAGAAGAAATAAAAGATACGAATCACCCATATCCAACAATTATTGCATCAAGGTATAATTTAAAAGAATCATACATTGAACCATGGATGGTCCTAACTTATCATCCATCACAACCTTCACAGCTCCAAACAACAGCTTGCTTTACACACTATATTCTTTATTGCCCCGATGAAGAGTCATGGTGTTCTTAGTATCGTCATGACTAACATTTCTCTATTGAAGAGGGGTATGCTTCTGACCCTGTCTCATCGAGGCATAGGATGCCTAAGACCCTTTATGGGTTTCATGAACACCTTACCTTAGATAATTACAACAATAAAGTTGAAGATTCCCCAATTTCTTGAAGTTATGACATGGTTGAGGATGTTATATACTATCCCACTTGGTGTGGCCTATAGAAACACACTGAAAACATCTCTACATACTCTGAGGCTTTGGAAAAAGATTCACTGATCCTTCCATTGGATTCTGATCCATAATCCCACCTTGAAAATAAGTGTCCCTCTTCCACTTGATCTTTATGTTAGGTTTCCCACCATTTCCCATGGGTACCAATATGATCCCCCACCTGTATCCCCCAAAATATCCCATTTATCCCCTATTTCTCTATTCACCAATTCCGTGTATTCATTTATACATAAGACCACTATTTTAGAATGAATTTAGTACCTTAACCCTGCTTCAAAATTACATGCCTTAAATGATGTACTACCCAACACCTCGGGTGAAAACCGCATTGTGTTCATAAACTTAGCCACATATTCTGTTACTAAGAGGTTATATTACTTTAAATTAAATAAATCTATTGTGTGATGAATTATGAATGTATGAGGTAGGATTTCTTATTAAATAATTCCTAAAAACCCTCCCATGTCTTACCTTGGTCTGTTCCAGCTTGGACTGCAATCTCTTACCACTGACGGGAATGATATTCCAACATGCATGTTTCTAACATCACTTTAAGAATTTCATTGTTCCGAAGAATTAAAATATCCTATTTATTCTTTTCAACCATGCCTCCACCTTATCCAGTTACAAATCACCCCTTAGGTTGGGTGGATTATAATTTTGAAACTAGACCACATATTCCACATGCTTTGGCTCATCCTCTTTATCCCCACTTTCCATAGCTTGGAATGATTTCATTATACTATGACTAGATTCTAGTTCACCTAGGGATCAGGTGAAACCACATTTTTAGTAGCCTCCTCCGATTGGTCTCTATGTCGCATACCCAGTTCGATTTCTATCAACAAAAAAACAACTATAATTCTCACTCCCTTAATAAGAAAATGATTCCAATTTAAAATTCAATTACATTGAAACTATCAAAACCAAGATTTCCACAAGTTCACATTTCCCATTTTGCACCATTTTTGAAAAATCCACCATATTTTAAAAATTGACCCATTTTCAAAATACCACAACTGTCCACATTTCAAATCCACACATTTGAAAATAATTTTTTAATTTTTTACAAATCCATATATCCATAGAACATCATAAATCATTATGCCAATGAAATATGCATCCTAGTGGGAAGTCATTTCTACTATGCATTCCATGATCATCTCATTGGTTACACCCACAACAATGAGATTTCCAATTCCTTTATGTTTCTATAAAACACTAATGTACCCAAATTCCTGGTAACGTGAAGTTAAACAGAAAAGGGTCATCGACATACTTTTATGCTATACATTTTTAGTTCTGACAATCCTACTCCTTTTTACCATCCCGACTTAAGTAATAGACCCGAAACAAATGCCAACACCAAGAACAACAATCAACACCAATGAACAAAACAAACTTGAAGGTCAAGGACCAAAACAACTAATACCACTTGTAATATCCCACCCTTCTTCATTATCTTGAGAAGGAGGTGAGATTCTACTTGGCCTTTGGTGGTGTTCCCAAGGTGCCAAAGGCTGGAAGTAAATTCTAAGGGCTTCAAGAACAATTGTGGGATGATTTTCCCTTATACTAATACCAACCAACCAAAAAAGGCATAATCAACCACAACTACATGATGCATGTCAACAAAGTAGACCATGATAATACATTACCATGAAATAACCAAAAAATCAAACTCTTCCATAAAAATTCCCAAAAACAATACAACTAAATCATAAAAATCCAAAAATTAGAATACCAAGTGGAAGACACATCAACAAGACCCAAAGGTAACCATGACACACTCCACAATTCCACACCAATCTCCATGCTTCAAGTACCATAATACCACACAAGAATCATGATGAACCACTAGAAAAATGAGATGCTTTACCTTTTCCAGTATCTCAGAATACCACATCTACAAAAGCAACCAAGTTCTAAAGTATGCGATGAGTAATAATAATGAGTACGTTTTCCCGAAATTAATTCCCTACACAAACAACTTGGATAGAACTGTCAGCACATTTATTTAAAGTATTTTATATAAAAAATTAATAGTGCAACAATTTTCAACAAGCCAAACACACCCTTAGCAATCCATTTTCACCCAATTACACACAATACAAGGGAATCCAAAAAACAAAACATAATCCATTTTACCGTCATATATTAGCACAATAATTTCATCTTGCTTTTCCACACTCATAATCAAAGCATATCCTTAAAGTTTCACACACTCAACTCGGTGTAACAATCATGATGGAACTTCCCATCCAAGCCTCTTTACTACTTTCCCAATCTAGTAGAACTTTCGTCCCACTTATCCTTTGTCACACCTTGAATTTCTAATTTATTTTTATTTTATTATTTATGGGCTCCGCATTCTCACGTCAAGGATTGGGTTGGGTCCCGGTTTAAAAATTTCTATCGTTTAATGTTTTTGGTGGGTTCCAGACCCATGTACGGGCACTGTGTGGTTAGCATTGACCATGCGGTCACCCCAGGTGCTTGTGCGGGTTCCCAAGCAGACTGCGTTGAGAAGCGCAATTTACGTGTGCATTTTTTTAATCCGTGCAATTAGTGTATGGGTACTCAGT
Source organism: Viscum album (assembly GCA_963277665.1). Taxonomy (NCBI): domain Eukaryota; kingdom Viridiplantae; phylum Streptophyta; class Magnoliopsida; order Santalales; family Viscaceae; genus Viscum; species Viscum album. Next base: position 327,346,413 of record OY728132.1, read on the forward strand.
TTTCGTAATTTGATAACTAAATGGATTGTGTTTTAAAAAATAATTTTTGTTAATAATAATAAGATTATGTTTTTATTATCATTATAATAATAATAATTATTATTATTTGTATTATTATTAATATTTTTATTATGGTATTATTAATATTATTAATATTATTAATATTACAAATAATAATAATATTATTATAATAGAATGGGAAAAAAATTAAGAAACCCTAGCATATACCCTCAAATCCCGTCACCCCCCTTCCCCTTCACCCACTTGCGCAGTGGCACTCCCCTTACCCCAAAAACCACCTTCGTGCTCGCCCGCCCCTTGCCTCCCCGGCTTGCAGCGTAACCTGATACCCCACAACCCACCTCTGTGCTCACCCACCCCTTGCCTCCCTGACCTGCAGTGCAACCTGCCACCCCCGATCCACCTTCGTGCTTACCTCACCCCTCCGTCCCGGCCTCCGCCTGCCGACCCCTGCTTGCCCCATGCCTCCAGTTATCCCGCCTCAACCCGTACCTCCAGGCCATAGCCTCTTGCTTCACCAATCCGAATAGGCTAACAATTCCCCGACCTCACGCTCGGGAGGTCCGTTTTCTCTCTCCTGCTCCACAACCCGCTGATGTCCAGCAGTGCACCCACCTTCTGTCTTGCTCCATGATGCGCACTCTCTCTTAGCACACCAGGCCTCCAGCCTTCCGCTCTGGCCAACCGCGACTTCTCCGGCCTGATAAAATCGCATGCGGTAGTTTTATTCCCTTTTTAGTGTTTTTATTTAGGTAGTCAAACCCAAAAATCTTGAGTGTTGATTTTGAAATTTTATCTCATTGTTTTACGTGTGTTTCTGGTCTGCAGGTAGTTCTTTTACCTTCCGTCGAATTTTAGTCGAGTCCGCACTTTGTTTGAGGTAGGATTCCCATGCACCTATCCTTTTTAATTTAAGAGTCATAAATTTTATGCTTTTCATACCTTATGTGATTATTAGGTGCTAATGTCAAACTCTGGTTCAAATTTACTTAGTGCACAAGTGTTTTTTAAGATTTTTTATTGATTTTTGACTTTGTTTTGTGAAATAGCGCACACTAAATGTAGGGTCCTATTGCGCTTGACTTCATAATTTGAGTTCCATCTATTTATTCTTACTCCCTTTTTTAGGTGTTAATCTTAATTGTGCTACATTAGGTTAATTCACTTTGTTTAAAAATGGGTAGTTCCATCCTTGTTTATAAAAATGGTATCGTCTGGTTATAGTTGCGCACACTGTTTTCTTTAATTAAATTTTTTGTTTCATCTGAACCTGATTTGTGAGTTTCAGAACACGATTTAGAATTTTAAATAAGTCCCTGACATTCAAATTGGTGTTTTATAAATTTGTGAGTGTCAACTGAAATTGTTTCCTAAGCATTGCATGTCTGGTTTTCTTAATGGTGCCCAGTTGGCCTTTATGTGTTAAAAGAGACATAAAATGTTTTGTTTGTTTTTGTTAAAGTGTTGGCAGCGTGCAAAATTTTGGTTTGAGGTCTTTTTATGTATTTCCAAATTGGTTTGGATTTAAAAAAATGTGTTGCTTGTGAAATAATAGATTGTGGGGGAATTGGAAAAGTTTCAAATGTTTTATGCCAAGTGTAGTGTAAGGTTAGATTTCTTTAAAATTTGGTTTGTTTTGTGGAAAGAAATTGTAGCTCGTTTTGGTTTTTTAATAAAGGTTGGTTTGGTTTTAAAGTGCGTTGAAAAAATTTTTGAAGGGGGTTTTGCTAATTATTTTATTTAGTAAATCGTGTGTCTTGAACCTCTTTAGGAATGGGTTTGTATCTTTGATAAAGAATGTTTTTTATGGAATGTTTAAGGGCCTGTTTGGAAACTTTGTGAAAATAAAAGGAAGTGGTTATTATGAAAACCCCCATTGGTTGGTCCTCGTGCCTTGCCAACATGGAATGGTAGGGATGCCCATGGTATGGGATCCCCAAGTTCCATTATGTAGGTCCCTCAATTGGGGACCATTGTAATCTATTTATTTAAAGGCATGAGAGTAATCCTTGGGGAGACTCAGGGTGAGACCTACTGTGATATATTATTATAGATATGGGTTGTGATTTGATGCTCAATAGCATATGTTTGATCACCTCGTTTTATACTTGCGACATACGAACATGACATATTGAGATAATTATCTGAGATGAGTACTACACTGGTATGTTATGGTACTGACTAGTGGCCCATAGTATGTGGATATGTTTGGGTTTATTACTATGGGATTTTCCCTCAGCCTGCCTGAGAAAGGATGGATGAGTGTTTTGGAGCATTAGATTTCATTGTATGTGGCATGCTACTGTAGATGGGGTTGCAGGTATTAGTGTCGTCTAGATTATTCTCGATCTCTCGGGTTCGCCTATGTCTAGTGACTTTTAGCTAATGTATTGTTGATGAGATATTTTCATTCCTATTTACATTGCCCTTGTGAGTTGGTTGATTTCCCTGAAAAATGACATTTTGGTTTTCCTAATTGGGTTCTCTTGAATTTTGTTGATATTATGATGTTATAATCTTGATGGAAATTCATTTTGTGATGATTTAGGGATTTTGTGGAAAATGGGGTATTGTGGTGAAATATTCTTGATGTTATATTTTAACATGTAGATTTTAAAATTGGATGCTTGTGTTGATTTACGAAATGTTTTGTGAAAATGGTTTTCAATAAAAGGGGTTGTTTTATTGGAAGGTAATGTTGCATGGATAATTCTCTAAGGGATTATTTGGTTTTGAAATGGTTGTTTACCTAATTTTGTGGCCTTGGGGCACTATAAAATTTTTTATTGGTTAAGTATTTATTCATGTGATTGAAATTGATGTGAAGTGGGAAGGCAGTACCACTTTAAAAATGGTATGGATAGTGGATGGAAGGTCCACCATCAAGTATGTCATGAACCCACCCGGGATGACCCTAAACTAATCACCCGAGCCGGTCAACGACATGGCCCGAGAGGCGTTCTCGATCCTCCTGGGCTGGAGACAAGTGCCAGGGAATCAATAGAGACTGTGGGAACGGTTTCACCCATGAAAAATAAATAAAATCAACATAAATAATAAAGTGTAGTGTAGGATAAATAAACCAAATAAAGAGACTAAATAAGAAGAGAAGAAATTAAAACTAACCAAACTCAATGTCCAAACTAACTCTGTGTGACCCCGCGGTCACTCTCTGACTCAATGATAAGCATCACCCAGGGAGAGAGCACCCAAGATAGAGCCTACACATACACTAAAAACAGAAATGAACTATAGGCGTGAGTATTAAAACTCAGTAGGCTAGCCCGGTATCTATTCCCAATGCACTACCTTTAAAATTAAGAAACATAATTCTAATTTTGAACTACAATATATTAAAGTATGCATTTATATAATTTTTACTTGAAAAAAAGTACAAACCATTGCTCTTAATCATTTGAAAAACCAGAACAAAAGAGTTTGAAACACATTTTCTTTTGAAGACATTATCATAGGAGTTAGGAAAACCAAAATGTCACTTTTCATGAAAAACACCACACAAGGGTACCAAGGAAGATATAGCAAGGGAAATGTTAATAGGAATGAAAATATCTCAGAAACAATACATCAGATAAAAGTCACTAGACAAAGGAAAACCCGAGAGATCGATAATAATCCAGAAGACACTAATACCTGCGACCCCATCTATAGTAGCACGCCACATACGATGAAATCTAAGGCTCCAAAATGCTCAACCATCATTTCTCAAGAAGGCCGAGGGAAAATCCCATAGCAATAAACCCAAACATATCCACCTACTATGGGACACTGGTCAGTACCATAACCTACCAGTGCAGTACTCGTCTCAGACAATTCTCTCCATATGCCAGGTTCGTATGTCGCAAGTATAAAAGGAGGTGAGCAAACATATGCTGTCGAGAATCAAATCACAACCCATATCTATAATAATATTTCACAACAGGTCTCACCCTGAGTCTCCCCAAGGATGACTCTCATGTCTTTAAATAAATAGATTACAATGGTCCCCAATCAAGGGACCTATATAATGGAACTTAGGGATCCCATACAAAGGAAATCCCTACCATTCCATGTTAGCAAGGTGTGAGGACCAACCAATGGGGGTTTACATAATAATTACTTCCTCTTATTTTCACGAAGCGTCCAAACATGACCTTAAACATTCCATAAAAACATTATTTATCAAAGATGCAAACCCATTCCTAAATAGGTTTAAGACACACCATTTACCAAATAAGGAACTAAGAGAGAAGGATTACCAGAAGAGAATCATCTTCACCGCACCTTGAAAACCCTTAGAATCAACTCCAAAATGAGTGGGAAAGCCCCTCTAATCACTGATAACCAAAAATTATGATTGAAGTTCGATATGGGGAATAAAGTATAGGTTTAGAGGAAATATAGAGTGTTCCTAGATTTAAAAATCCAATTTTCAATGGCACACACATTTATCTCACATGGTTAGACAAAATGTATGCTAATCGTTCTCTTGCTACTGTCTCGAAGGTAACCCTACACAGTCTCCTCACATGGTTAAAAATAACTTGTGAAAACCATTTTAATCCCACTATCCCAAGTTGCATGGTTACCTGGGTTTTTTGCATAGTTTCCCCCAACCATGCTCAAACCGTGATCCTTTAAAAATCCTCCTAACAGTTCCAAAACCTTCCCAAACTCTCCAAAACATTACCCAAAAAATTTAAACTCATAAAAAGGAAAAAAGGTTACATCACTCAAACTAGGGGTGCTACATGTTTGATGTTGGAATGAAGTCTAATATCAAACATCCTAGATTTAAGAGCCTCATTCTTGGCCATAAGTGGTGCAAAGTGAATAATCATAGTAAAACAATCAAAGTAGGTGGATACTATCATGTAACCCTGTTATAAATCCATAAAATCCTACAATTGATCAATGTTTAACATATCAAGAATGAAATCCAAAAATAATAGGTCCTTTAAGGACTCCCATGTGAGACCCTCACCTTGTGCAGTCTATCCCATAACTCCACACAAACAACTAGAGGGTATCAGCAAAATGAAAACTTCTTGGTTCACATTCCTATTATCTAAAATCTCAATGAAATTGAAGATGACCTAGATGGTATCCACATGGTCCTAAGCATCCCAAATTCCACCAATTACATTAATAGATGGAGGATGATGGAGTTGAATATCCCTAGAATATTTGACCGTGGATATCAGTAGGAGAAGCCTATGTTGACATGAGACAACTACCTACACCACTAGAACTAGAGCAAGAATGCACTATGGGGTACCCTCCATCTCAGCTAGAGGTCCCACTAAATGTCTATGAGGTGACATATTTTGTTATATTAATTCAAATTAGAAACATAAATAGATTATAACCAGTCTAATGGATCAAAAACATGTTTCCCTAGGAGTCAACACATAACCCATGGTGCAACCCTTCAAGTACTAAAAAAGGTATCGTACCTTCAAATTATCCACAATAATCATATATATACTAAAACATAACAATACACTCAGTTCAACCAATGAATACTAATAGAGTTATATTTTAATAGTAGGGAAAAATAGATATATCACACAAAAAATAATATATCACAAACCAATAACACAAAATTAGGTATATATATGGAATGTGAATCTACACGACTAATCATGATGCATGAGCGCACTCGAAATATCATAGAAATAGTAACAACAATCCTATCAACGGTAACTCTAAAGTTCGTTACACATGTACTGGCTAGGAACATAGAAAATATCCTAGATGAGTCCCAAACATATATCTCCATTATACCATGTATCAGGTTATTATAAGAAGAAAAGTAGAAAAAATTTATTTGATTCCATTTCGTAACACCCCGACACGAACCACTGGGTATGAGATGGAGTGCCACCTACCCTCATGCATGCCTCCCCATGAACATGAGGCTACCAACTAGCTGTAAGGGTTTCAGTCCATAAGTGGAGAGATAATAACCTCAAAATCATATCATGGAACAAATAAAGAAACCTAACAGAAATAATATAATGATCAAAGTATCTTGCATAAAAAAGGGAATAAATTTCATACATGTAATAAACAAGATCCTAAAGTGGAAAGAAAAATAAGAGTATAAAGTGAAGATTAATAAATAAATAAATAAAATAGCGGGATCTTCTAGATTCAATATCATTTTTCTACTAGCTCCATGCTCTTCTACTCATCCATGCACCACTAGGCCCTTTCCCTTTGCTGGATCCCTAGTCATGAAATCTATTAACACATAAAAATTCTTGAGTAGGGTGTGAGTACAAGACTAAGTAGGACCCCACCAATTCATCCTTAACCAAGTTTGATCAAGTATAACATGTATATTCCATGATAATAATAAATTTATAACAAGAATAACAATATTCAATCCGAAACTAAGTGGTAGTGTGCTAACTAAGCCACTACAGACCCCCCGAACACACCTATTGCATCTCCATATCGAAAAGGCAATGAGTAGATATTGGGAGTAAATAAACTAGACACCATCTAGAGAATATATTTCTCAAAAACCTCATGGAATCCTGAATACATGTGAATTGGTTTTTTCTAGGCCTCAAGTATAGTAAACTACTCACAAATAAACTAGGCATCAAGTGCATCCTCAAAACATCATGATACTCATAAATCAAGAAGGCATCGAGAATCCAAATACTTAGGCATTGAGTGAATCCTTAACATGGTGGTCTATGGAATCATCATATCTCTACCCTGAGCATATGTAACAACCCAGCATTTTTAAATGATATTTTTTTCTTGAGAAAATGTGTGTTATATTATATAATATACAACAAATCCATATCTCTTTAATAATAATCAAAACATTAGTCACAAAATGGAAAACTACAGATCACTCTAATCCATTAGAATAATCCCCCCCTTAGTCAACACTACATAAATAAAACAAAATATTAGTAAAACAATCAAAATATTATAAAATGTTTTTAGTGAATATTGAATGAAATAATAAAGTGATATTTATATAGTATAAAGGGAAGTGTGACCGTTAGGTTTCGAATATTATAGGACCACTGCTCAAATATGTTCATTAGTCAATATAACAATTGGAAAATATTACTATTAATAACTATACCCTTTTCCATAATTATAAAATTATAATTAGTGTTTTTAAGTAGTAATGACAAAATATAATTAATGTAGAAAGGACAACCGATGACCTCAACTAGTAGATTCATACCATAAGAAGGCCATTTTTCAGAACTTAAGAGAGAGGTAGAATTATTAGGGTTTTCCATTGACCAATCCCAGACAACGCTTTAATAAGTGAAGATTGAATGAAATTTCATATGGTAGAAGTTCAAGTTAGTGGAAATTACCACTCGGTCGATGTTAGTTTAGCCGCCCCATGAATCTATCACCATCAGACACCTTACCCTTATCTCATACATGAGTGTTATAAGGGGTTACATGTTTAGGCCTTAGTTACTTAAAGTTTAATTCCTTTGTATAAATAAAATTTTTATTCCATAAATTCTTTTTTTAAGAATAGTTTCACTTAATAAAATATAGGTTTAACTAAGATAAAATTTAAAAAAAATATTTTTTAGATAAAAATAATACCTTTTAGAAATGATTTATAATAAACTATAGTATTATTAATAATATTTATTTTAATGAAATATTATGTTAAAAACACTATTATTTAAATATAAATGATAAAATCATTTTTTATGACATAGGAAACATTTAATTGTCATAAATTTGACTATGCCTTATAACCCACTATATTTTTTAATAAAAAGGTTTTTTTATATTTAAAAGTTAAAATTATCATATTTAAAGAATTATTTTGATAAAATAAACATCATTTTTGAAATCATAATGTTTAAATTAACTTAGGGTGAATTTATAATAATTTTCTAGAATACTTTAATTTTTCTATGAATAATAAAAATACAGTTTTGGGTTTTCAGTATGTTTAATGAGTTCATAATTATTTCATAATGATGTAATAATTAATTAACCACAATCCATGACCTAAAATATTTTATTTTATTAATATTAATTATTTTAATAGATTTTAATCAATTTACAAACCTATAAATGACGTTCCAAAGTCTAAAATGGGAAATTTGATTTTTAAAAACATTACCTTGTAGAAACATTAATTTTCCATACTAAAATAAGTAATATAAAATTATTATCAGTTATTTTGGGTTAAAATAAATTAAAATATGACCCAAATTTCCAAAAACATAGGAAAACCAATGGTTTTTTTCTAGAACCAGATTTCCAAGGACTCTATTTGGAAATTATTAAAAAAATAATCCACTTTTTCTTTAAATACACACCCATTTGTCCATTTTATTTCACTAACAATCCATAATCCACAAATTTTTGATATTTTTTCCTCCAAAGGAGTTACCTCAAGGTTTCCTGAATCCTCCAAGGTTCCATTCCTTAATATTTAGGAGTAACTCTTCATGGTAAGGGAATTATCCTTCCTTTCTCTTCAATTCAAGAACATTTTTTATATATATTATAAATGTTATGGTTACTCTATTTCATTACCATTTTAATCATATAATTACATTTAATTTTTTTTATCAGTGGTATACCCTTTTTCCCTCTCATTTCACACTTTTTTAATACCATGTTTTATATCCATCATGATGCTGAATTTACTCCTCAAAATTTATCTCTCTACTTAAGCAATTCTCTTTTATTTTTTTTGAATATAAAAACCTCTTTATTTTCAAGGTGTATTCACCTAGATGTAAAAATGAATTATTATATTTAGGTATCAACATACATTAAGCTCACATTCCATTTCTGTGGTCTAAAAATGACACAATGATCATGTATTTAATCACTTTTGAAACATCATGATTTTTATAAGAAACCGTTTATTTATTCTCCATGGGTTATATATGAAATGTTTTATTATGATATATATGGATAAAAATAAATAATACATATGATGGGTGAACCCTGATTTTGATCCAATGCATTGGTTAAATAATTTAATCTATAGAAATGACATGTTTTATGATACCTTGGTGAACAATCTAAATAATTTTCATTTATGACAACTTGGTGAAAACCTTGGTGATGTTCCTATGAATTTATCATTTAAAAGTTTTAGAAACATTTAAATATTATGATTCATGTTATTTTTATTATTATATAACCCATGTTTCCTTGATTATGCTATATTTATACTCCGTGTGTTTTTATTATTCCTCATGATGACATGTAAACTGTATCCCTTGCTTATTCCCTTACTAGGACGCATGATCACCCTTTCCTTTGATGTACGTACCCAGAATATGTGATGTATTAAAAATACATATGATGAATCCATTAATAATCCTTTCAAGTGGATTAGAAGAATATTTCATGTTTTCATGTATTATGTTTTTGATTTACAAAAAAACTAAACTTTAAGATATCCTTTATTTGTACCATGTCATAAATTTATTTTTTAATAAAAAGGTGGGATTCCATAGTTGGTAACAAAAGATAGTTTAGTTATTTGTAATAATTAGGAATGTAAATACTTATTATAAACCCTATAAAAATTTAAATATAGGAAAACATCTTGGTATTTTGGTGAAATATTAAGTAAGTGGTTCCTGAGAAAATAAATCCTTGTCTGGATATGAACAAGTGGATGTTGCTCTAGAATAAATGTATCTATGGTTAACACCTGAAAACACCACATTGATCTAGATTTGATTGAGAACCAGTGCATGATAATGGGCCTTTCTTCACTCCTAGTTTGATACTCATGGGGGATATGTTTGGTTAAAAACAATATTTTTTTGAACCATTATAAAGGATATATAGAAAATGTAATTGTTGTTAAAGAATAACATATTTAAGCATGATGTTTTTAGAGATAAAATTACTTTAAAATTATATGATTTGTAAAAGAAACACATTTTTCACTTAGGCTTTCTTCTTTTATAAAAATGGCGGTAAAAAAGAGGAACCACGTAAATGATGAGCACAATAGATGACGTGTTTATGGACCTATGATGGAAGCTAGAATGGAAACTTTTTATGATAATGATGAATCAAATATCTTAAGTTTTTAATAATTACTTTAATCATGTTGAGAGGATATATTTATCTCAAATGGAACAAATTTTCATTGAGTCCTTTATGAGTCAATAACCAACTTCTTTCAGTGGATCTACTGACCCCTTGATTGCTGAACAATGGATATGCTCTATAGAAAAGATTTTTTTTTGTACTCCATTGTTTAGAGAAAGTGAAAGTCACCCTGGTAGTATACCTCTTAAAAGGAGAAGCTGATCAATGGTGGAGACCGATTAAAAACATGAATCAATGAATAGATATTGATGTTATGTAGTGGGAAGAGTTCAAGGTAATATTTTTCAATAAATATTTTTCCCATTTTATGTAAACAAAAAAAGATAAGGAATTCCTCAAGCTAAATTAGAAGGAAAATTAATATGTGGAATTCTATGAGATGAACTTTACAAGACTTTATCATTAAAATTATAACTTTGATATGAATCATAAGGTAATGATTGATAGATTATTATGTGGATTGAGACCCTATCTTCAGAGGAATCTAGAAAATCATGACTATTAAATGTATTAGGATATAATTTGGTGTTCTATGAAGGTTGAATTGGATTTTGGGGAAACCTAGTGGTCACATTTTGGGAGATTCTTTCATGGAAGTGGAAAATGATACAAGTGTGGAAGAGATGGCCATATATCTTGGAACTATCATGGTAAGGTAAAGCCTCAACTTCAAAACACTAATGACAAAGGGAATATGGTGCTAAACCATCTTGAAATAAAATGATTCAGGTGTGGATAGCTTGGGAACTTTTCTAATAACTATCCAAATTATAATATAAGGGATGAATATCACTATCAACCTCAGCATAGGCCAAGGGAGCAAGGTCGGACTTTTTTTATCACGATGGATGAAGAGGTTCCAAATGATGTGGTGGTATGTACTATTTTTGTTCCCAAATTTACATGTACTTTGTTTGATTATGGTTATATGTATTCCTTTATTTACTCCAAGTTTTAAAAGAATATATAATCAATCCCTAATATTATTGAAGTAAAGTTATCATTCTAGACTCTAGGAGGGATTATCCATGCATAAAAATTGTATAGAAACTCTATTATTGAATTTGGAAAGTACAATATCATTGAAAATATATTATTAATTCCCATGGTGGAATTCAACACTATACTAGGTATGGACTGGATCTCAAAGTATAATTCTAAGATAAACTAGAGAATCAAGTAAATCTCAGTAGTCTTGAATGTACAACCTATAGTTAATTTTAAAGGAGAGATATACCAACCCATGATTTGTCCAAAAGCACCTCTCTTAGCCTTATTTATGGATATGATTGGTGAATAGGAAGAAGGAAATGAAAGTATAAGAATAGAAAATGTCCCTATAGTTTAGGAATAAATTAACTTATTTCCTGATGAGTTACCTAGACCTCCCAGTAAAAGAGTTTTAGGGTTCTCCATTAAACTCATATGTGGATCCAAGACGATATCTAAGACTCTGCATAGAATGAAAATATGGATCTAAATAAATTAAAGAAACAACTTCAAGATCTTTTGGAGAAAGAGTTTATCCAACCAATTGTGTCTCCTTGGGGATCACTTGTTCTCTTTTTGAATAATTGGGATAGATCAATGTGGATATGCATTGATTATATAGAACTTGATGGGATCACAATGAAGAACAAGTACCCTCTCCCAAGGATTGATGAATTATTTGACCAGCATTATGGGGTTTAATTATTCTCCAAGATTGATCTTCAATATGGTTATCATCAATTTAGGGGGTATAAATAAGATATTTTAAATAGTTACTTCTAATCAAGATATGGGAACTATGATTTTGTTGTTATAACCATAATATTGACTAATTATCCTACTATATTTATGGATTTGATGAATAGATACTTTAAGGACAACCTTGATAAATATTTGGTATATTTTATTGATGATATTTTTATATATTCTAAAAGTCATGAGGATCATATAAGGGTTATATTGAAAACTCTGAGGAAGGTTATGATATTTGAAAAATTTATCAAATGTAAATTTTGGTTACAAAAAGTTTCTTTCTTGGGGAACATTGTAACCAATGAAGGAATCTTAGTTGAGCCTACCAAGATAAAGGTTATAGAGGAGTGGCCACATCGTAAAACAATAATGGATATTTATAGTTTCCTTATTTTTTTAGGATATTATAACAGGTTTTTGAAAAAATTTCATAACATTGTAATCCAAAAACCAAGTTAACTCAAAAAGTGTCTGAGTTCATCTGGATAAAGGAGTGTGAATAAAGTTTCCAAGAACTTAAGAAGAGATTGGTTACAATACTTATGTTAACTCTTCCCTTTATTAGAGAAGGTTTTTTAGTGTTGCATATCTGAAAGGTCATGGATGCTTCCTCATACAAAATGGAAAGATGATTTCTTATGCATCTCGATAGTTAAAACCTCATGAGAATAAATATCCTATGCATGACCTGGAGCTAGTTGTAGTTCATTTTTCTCTAAAAATATGGAGGCACTATCTTTATGGGGAGAAACATGATATATACACAGACCACTAAAGTTGTAACTATATATTCATACAGAATGAATTAAAATGAGAAAAAGGAGTTGATTGGAACTTCTAAAAGATTATGACAATTCAATTCATTATGACCCCATAAGAGAAAAAAAATTTGTTGATGTATAAAGTAGGAAAGACCCTTTTGTGATGGAAATGATGAGGAATCAAGAAGATACATTAATAAAGGACCTAATAAGATTGGAATTGGGAATAATAAGGTAAAGTACATCATCAATCCTATACCAAATTATTTCCCAACCATCATTACAAGATAATATCAATAAATCTCAAATAGAATATCATTTATTACAAAAGTAGATAGAGGATGTGAAAAATGGAAGTTTCCTGAGTTCAATATTGATCAATAAGGTGTACTAAAATTTTGTACTAGGCTATTTGTTTCATCTATTCCAAAGATAAATAAATATCTGATGGATGAATCTAGTAGATCTACAATCTCTATACATCTCGAGAGAACTCAAATGTATAAGGACCTTTTTTTATCATTATTGGTGGGATAATATGAAAAGGGAGATTTTTGACTTCACTATAAGGTTCTTGGTTTTTCTATAGGTGAAGGAAGAGTGAAAAATTACTAAAGGGGTATTGTAACCAATACCCCTACCATCATGGAAGTGGAAAATATCTATATGGAATTTGTCACTATTCTCCTAAGAAAATCCAAATGAAACAATGTGATATGGGTTATACTGGATCGACTCACCAAGACTGCCCATTTTATCATTATTTAGGAATATTTCTATCTTGAAAAACTTTCCAAGATATACTTAAATAAAGTAGTGAGGCTATATGGGGAACCACTTTCTATCATTTCTATTCATGATCCATGGTTTGCATATAAATTTTGGAGAATTCTTCAACATGCTATGAATACTAAATTGAATTTCAATTTGACCTATCACCCCCGAACTGATGGACAATCTAAAAGGACTATTCAGACACTTGAGGAAATTCTACGAACATGCACAATGGAATTTAAAAGTGAATGGGATCAACATATCCCATAAGTTGAGTTATCATACAAAAAAATCTTCCACTTGAGTATTAAAATGTCACCCTATGAAGATCTGTATGGGAAGTGATGTTGAACTCCTACTTGTTGGGATGAATTTGGTGAGAGAAAACTTCTTGGGCCAAAACTTATGCAAGATATGACATAAAATGTTCATTCCATACAACAACACCTAAAAGATACTCAGAGTTAATAGAATAGATATGCGTAAAACCATTTAAGGGACTAGGAGTTTAATTTTGGTGACAAGTTTTTCCTACTAATATCACCATAGAAGAGAGTCATACTATTTTGGAATAAAGGGAAGCTTATCCCTAGGTACATTGGCCCCCATGAAATCCTGGATTGTATAGGAGAAGCGGCCTATCAGCTTTCACTTCCACCAAATATATCTCATGTTCATGATTTATTCCATGTATCTCTCTTGAGGATGTACATACCTAACCCCTAACATATGAAAAATTTTGAGGTGGTATAACTTGAGCATGACCTCTCTTATGAGGAGAAACCGATGGAGATCTTGGACCATAGAGACAGGGTTATATGTTATAGGAATACCCACCTTGTCAAAGTGTTATTGAAGGACCATAAATATGAAGAATAATATTAGGAACCAGAGGATACAATGAGACAGAAGTACCCACAAATTTTCTCAACTAAGAGAATGAGATGAAGTTTAGGAGATGAAATTTCATAAGGGGGAAGAATGTAACAAACCATAATTTTTAAATGATATATTTTTCTTGATAAAATATGTGTTATATTATATAATACAAAAAATCTATATATATTTTATAATGATCAATACATTAGTCACCATAATGGAAAAATATAGATCTCTCCAATCTATTAGTATCATCATCCCCTCTTCCAATACAACATAAATAAAACAAAATATTCAGAAACCAATCAACATTTTATAAAATGTTTGTAGTTATAATTAAATGAAAAAATTAAGTGGTATTCATAGAGTATAATTGGAAATGTGACCAATGTGTTTTAACCATTATAGGGACATTGGTCAAATATGACCATTAAACAATGTAACCATTGAAAAATTTGACCATTGAGAACTATACCCTTAAGTAATAATTCTAATGTTATAATTAGTGTTTTTATATAGTAATGACAAAGGATAATTAATGCAGAAAGAAAAATTGATGGAATCAACCAGTATATTCATGCCGTATGAAGCCCATTTTTCCAAATTTGGGAGGGTGGTAGCATAACTAGGGTTATCCCTTGGACAAGACCTATCTAAGCTTCAACAAGTGAAGCTTGAACAGAATCACATATGGGATAATTTCAAGTTTGTAACGACCCAAAGTTTCATTAATGGAAATCCCTCTTGATCAAATTAAATGTCTCTTTATGTTTATATAAAATGTTAATTTATTTGGTTTTATGTTAATAATTTTGACCATTGTTAATATAGCCATTGAACAGTGATCACATGATTAGTATAAATATAGGGCAATAACAAATCCAATTTACTCAGACAAAGGAAGCAATGGCCACATCCAGTAGAATTGCTCCGTACGAAGCCCATTTTTCAGAGCTCGGAAAAGAGGTGGCATCCTTAGGCTTCGCTCTTGACCAAGCCCAAGCTGATCTTCACCATGTCAAGCTCGAACTGGACCGTTTATGGGAAAAGTGGAAGTTGATAGAGACTACCACTCGAGCGATGTTATCCGAGCCACCCCAAGAGTCTGTCACCATCGCACACCTTACCCTTAGGTTTTATGTGGCTGTTTTAAGGGGTTATGTAACAAATCGCTAGAACTATGTTCATGTATATTATTTTTGTATATAATAATAAATATACTTCTTGTTTTTTTGATACATTGTAAATAGTTTTAAAGTACAAATAGTGTTTTTAGTTATTATTTAATTAAGAATTCTATTTTTTTTAAATTAAGGGATTTATGAATTATATAATATTTTAATAAAATATTATTATTATTATTAAATTAATTTTTATTAGATATAAATGATGTTATAATTTTATGAATGCAATTATAATTTTTAGTAAGGTTTGAAAGCCATTTCTGTCAAAACCCGTGAATTTTCGATAAATGTCGGTTTTCATTTTAAAAGTGAAAATTAAAATATTTAGAAAATTGTTTAGATAAAATAAATGTTATTTCTGAAATCAGGATGTCGAAATTATCCAATGGTGAATTTCTCAAAATTTTCTGAGACAGTCAAATTTTTGGGTAAAAATTAAATACCGTTTAAATATATAATGTGTTTTATGACATCATAATGAGCCAATAGTGAGGTAATAAAATACTATAATCTTTATTTTAGGCCAATATATGTTTTACCATTAAAATAATGTGATTTTGGGTTTGTTTGACTTACTTTTCAAAGCATTAATGGACCCCTCAAGACTTATTAAACACCTTGTCTTTTTAAATTAATTCCCATGGGAGTGTGACTCACCTCCACATAAGCAACCTTATTATTTTAAGAAGTTCGGACTTTGGCCTTATAAAATATTTTTTTCCTATTCCCTTTTCCAGAAACCATGGGCAAAAACCATGGGATGGTTTGTGGTTTGGATTAATTTAATATAAGGGGTCCCAAACCTAAATAATAAAGAATTCCCTCACCTTTCCTATATAAACCCACCCAAGATCCCACTTACTCCTCACTCAAAGACTTTGGAGTTCGTCCAACCTCTTCCCTACTATCTCTAGAATCCTCCCAAGGTTCTCCAAGCTCCCAAGAAGCCTCTCTCTATCCTTTGGAAGCACACTTCCAAGTAAGGGTTTTTTCTTCTTTTCTCATTTTTGCCCAATTTTCTTTAAGTTGTTTTGCCCTTTTAATTTAAATTATGAATGTCGGGGTATGGTTTCAAAATTCATTCATACTAAACTTTTTATGTTTGAATGATGGGAGACCCATTTATATCTCATTAAATTCCTCCCATGTACACCCGTTACTATGCCAAAATTCCGAAAGGAACTTCTCTCTCCTCATTTACATTCAAGAAATACTTTTGTATCCTAAATGTAAATTCCATTAGAATTGTTTGGACATATACCTATATGACCTCCTTACTGTACATTACATGTAAATATGATGAGGAACCACTTTCTCTCTCATCAACCATTTTTTTATGAATTCTTATGTCACGCCGTTACACTGCCGAAATCGCACCGATTTTCTAAGCCAATGCCATTGTGTAGTGAATACCATGCCCATTTCTCCATCAAGGGTATTCACCTTTATGCACATTTACTTATTGATTATAAAGTTTCATGTATGAATTCTACATTCCTTTATCATGGAATAAATGATTATGTTTTATGAATCCATGTTTTATGATCCATGTGGCACACTTATGCATGAAATGAAATGTTTAAGAAGGGTGCGCCCTTATAGTGCTCCAATGCATTGGGTAAAGTATAGTATCATGATACGTCTTGTGAAATGAGTGTTGAATCATGCTAATTCAAGTTCAACGAGGGTTTACTCGTGATTCATGTGTAATGAGGGTTTACTCATGCTCCATGTGCAATGAGCCTTGACTCATGCTAATTCCATGTTAAGTGTTGTTGCCACATTTCCATGTTACGATTATCATGATTTAT
The DNA here is from genome assembly GCA_963277665.1 of Viscum album. Lineage (NCBI taxonomy): Eukaryota > Viridiplantae > Streptophyta > Magnoliopsida > Santalales > Viscaceae > Viscum > Viscum album. Next base: position 327,363,684 of record OY728132.1, read on the forward strand.
CATGCCTTTATGTTCATGTTTCTTTTATGATCTATTGATATTCCTATTGTCTAACATGTATTTTAATCCTCATGTTATTCCATGTGTACTCCCTTACTGGGCTTTATAGCTCACCCTTTTCTTATGCATGTCCTCAGGTTATCCCATGCAATGCTAAGTACGAGGGAATGTAGTGGTCATGTAAAAGAAATTTTCAATAAAGATGTTGTATTTCATGTTTTAAGTTTTTATGTAATGTTCCTAATCCCCAAAGACACTAAACCTCTTGATCTTATTTTTTGTATCAAGTTAAGTTTTATGTAATAAATCATGTTTAAGTTTTTAATAAAAGAAGGGTTGTCATAGTTGGTATCAGAAGATAAGTTTAGTTATTTTTGGGATTAGGAAACCCTAGTAAGGACTTAGAGACAATACTAAGTATAATAAAAACATCCCTAAGTTTTGGTAAGTACTGAGTAAGTAGTTTATCAAACAAATACATCCCTTTCTGGATACAATCAGTTAGAGGCGGCTCTAGCACAGATGTATCCTAGGGGTAAAACCCAAAAACACCGCTTTGAGCTGGACTCGAACGGGAACTGGTGCACAACAATGGGCCTTGCTTCACTCTTGGTTACGACACTCCTGAGGGATATGTTTTGATAAATTCACAAGCTTAGTATGAACCCTTATTAAGGGAATTAAAAAATTCCCCTAAGAATATATGTTAGAAAGTAGATCATGAAAAGCCTAGATTGAAGCCTATAGACTCATGAGTTAAGGTAATAAAAGTTTATTTATAAGTCATCAACTTTTGTATTTGGATTAACCTTTATGTGTTACCCCTAACTTTTCTTTTATTCTAGCCAATGGCCGGTAATAGGAGGACTCGAGCTAACAACCGTTGTGAAGATCAGTGTGATGACTGTACTAATGAGATGCCCAATCTAATGGGAGCAGGAATCGTGAACTTTGTCACGCTTCTCTATCAGCTAACTCAAGTTTTGAATAGAAACACGGGTCAAGAGGAACGTTCAACCCCCCCTAAGAAAGAACACGTCACTATCGAGAGCTTCATGAGACAAAGGCCTCCTACTTTTAGTGGATCATCCGATCCCACGATCGCTGAACAATGGATCAACTCCATTGAAAAGATCTTCTCCATCCTTCAATGTTCTGAACAAGAGAAGGTTCTCCAAGCTACCTATCGTATGGAGGGGAAGATGATCAATGGTGGACGTTGATAAAAAATACGAAGCCTGAGGAGGATATCGAGGCATTGGAATGGAAGGATTTCCAAAAGATGTTTTTCAATAAATATTTTCCACGCACCCTCCAGCTTAAGATGGAAAGGGACTTCCTTTCCCTCAAGCAAAAAGATGAAGAATCTGTTGGAGCGTATGAGGAAAACTTTACAAGGCTTGGATGATACGCTTCCGGATTTGTCGTTACCCCAAAATGCAAAGTTGACCGCTTTTTTTGTGGGATGAAGCCCAGATTGATGAAAGAATTAGCGATCCGTGACTTCGACAGCTATGAGGAAATTGTCCGATGTGCCCTCAAGGTCGAAATGGAGATGAGAGAATCATAGGGGTATCATGGGGACAAGAAATATAAGGTGGACTTCAATGCTGGTGGTCCGATGGATAAATCCAATGGTGCTAAGAAGATCCAGCACCCCACTTGCCAAAAGTGAGGGAAGAAGCACCCTAGAAATTTCCTTAAGGGGACAAGGAAATGCTTCAGGCGTGGAAGAGAAGGGCACCTAGCTATTAATTGTCGGCAAGAAAGACCCGCGGCTGCGAAAGAGGAGAGGAACACTCCATTCGAACCTCAACGCATTGTTCAATGCTACAAATGCAAAGAACTAGGTCATTTTTCAAATCAGTTCCCTAATACAAGGGTTTTCGGAGGCGACCAAAAACCTCCAAGGCATCAAGGAAGAGCTTTTTCCATCACTTCGGCCAAAGTGAACCCCGACAAAAAAGTGGTGATAGGTACTCTAGTTATTCATTCAAGAATAGCGAACGTACTTTTTGATTAAGATTCTACACATTTTTTTATATCTCTAAAGTTTAGTAGAACAATTCCAGCACCACCACAAATCATGGAAGTGAAGATATCAGTAAGTACGGAAAATGGGGCAATCATCGCATCCCATGAATATAAGTCCTCCCCTGTTATAATATGTGGATTGAATTTTTCCGGCAAACCTCAGCATACTCCCTCTAATGGAATTTGATGCAATTCTTGGCATGGATTGGCATTCCTTATATAGAGCCAACATAAATTGTCGGGAGAGGGAAATCACACTCCATATGGAGAATCGACCCCCGATTCTTTACAAGTGTAAGGAGGAAGATGAATCTCCTTTAGCTCCATCATCTCAAGTGTGGATATTAATGCCCTATGAGCATGCGTATTTGGCTCAGATGATTGAGTCCAAGGAAGAAACCATCCTTGAATAAATGCATATTGTGAGGGAATTCGCTGAAGTGTTTCTCGAGGAACTACCTGGTCTTTCTCCTAGAAGAGATGTTGAGTTCTCAATTGAACTTATACTCGGGGCATTACCAATATCCAAGACTCCAAATAGAATAGATGTTGTTGAGCTTGAAGAGTGAAGAAATAACTATAGGAGAATCTGGATAGAGGGTTTATACACCCAAGTGCTTCACCATGGGGTGCACCAGTCCTCTTCGTCAAGAAGAAGGATGGGTCAATGCAGCTTTTCATTGATTATTGTGAACTTAACAAAATCACGATAAAGAACAAGTATCCTCTTCCACATATTGATGACTTGTTTGATCAGCTGCGTGGAGCACAATACTTCTCCCAGGTGGACTTGCGGTCGGGATATTATCAAGTATGGGTGAAGAAGGAAGATATCCCCAAGACTTCTTTTCTCACAAGATACAGGCACTATGAATTCATAGTAATGACTTTCAGACTCACCAATGCTCCATCAATATTCATAGACTTAATGAATAGAGTCTTTAGAGATTACCTCGACAAATTTGTGGTAGTCTTTATAGATGATATTCTAATATACTCCAAAACCAAGGAGGATCATGAAGAGCATTTAAGAACTGTACTGGAGAGTTTGCGCAAGGATAAGGTCTATGAAAAGTATAGAAAGTGTGAGTTCTGGTTGAAGGAAGTCTCATTCTTGGGCCATATCATCACAAGCAATGGGATATCTATGGATCCCTCCAAAATAGATGCAATTGAGGGATGGACGAGGCCAACATCGGTAACAGATATCCATAGCTTCTTAGGGTTAGCTGGATATTATCGACGATTTATGAGAAATTTCTCACGATTGTCCAACCCTCTTACCAAGCTAACTCGAAAGGGAGTAAAGTTTTCTTGGGGTGATGAATGCGAAGAAATCTTCAAGGGGTTGAAAAGGAGGCTTATCACTGTGCCTGTGCTCACTTTACCCATAAGTGGGGAAATTTGTGTGGTATTCAGTGATGCTTCAAAGAAGGGCTTGGGATGTGTGCTGATGTAGAATGATAAAGTGATATCCTATGCCTCAAGGAAGTTGAAAATCCATGAGCTAAACTATCCAAATCATGATATAGAGTTGGCGGCAGGGATGTTTGCCTTGAAAATCTGGCGGCATTATCTCTGTGGGGAGAAATGTGAGATATATACCGACCACAAGAGTCTTAAATATATATTCACACAGAAAGAGCTTAATATGCACCAGAGAAGATGGATAGAGCTCAACAAGGATTGTGACTGTTCAATCCATTACCACCCTGGGAAAGCGAACAAGGTGGTAGATTCCCTAAGTAGAAAGGACCCATCAATTCTATCAATGATGAGAATTGAGAAGGATCCAATCTTCTTAGACTTGATGAAGATGGACATGGGAATCATAAAGAAGGGATCACCATCAATCCTTTCACAAATTATTGCTCAACTATCTCTTTTGGAAAGGTTAAAGGATTCTCAAAAGGATGATGTGGGAATTCAGGAAAAAGTGGAAGCTATCAAAAAGGGGAAATCCTCGGAGTTTAATGTTAATGAAGAAGTAATTGTGCAGTTTGGGAAAATACTATGTGTTCCATCAAGTCTGGAGTTGAAGAATGGACTTTTGGATTAAGCACATTGTTCAAATTTATCTATTCACCCAGGGAGCACAAAGATGTATCGAGATCTCCAAGAAAATTTTTGGCGGGATAATATGAAGAAGGAGATCGCTGAATATACATAAAAGTGCCTGGGGTGTCAGCAAGTGAAGGCAGAGAGGCAAAAGTCTAAGGGGATTATGCAACCATTTCCCATACCAGAATAGAAATGGGAGAACATCACCATGGACTTTGTCACTGGACTTCCAAGGACATCCAAAGGAAACAATGAAATCTGAGTTGTTGTGGATCATCTTACAAAGACTACACACCTCATTGCTATTCAAGAGGATTTATCTTTGGATCAACTGGAACAAATATATATCAGGGAAGTGGTAAGGTTTCATGGAGTACCTCTATCTATTATGTCTAACCGAGATCCAAGATTCACCTCTAAGTTTTGGAAGAGTCTTCAACATGATCTGAATACTGAACTGAACTTTAGTACGACCTATCATCCTCAAACTGATGGCCAATCCAAGCAGACTATCCAAACAGTTGAGGACATGTTGAGAGCGTGCTCAATGGACTTTAAAGGAGGATGGTATCAACATCTTCCTCTGGTTGAGTTATCTTATAATAACAGTTTCCACTCAAGCATCCAAATGACACCATATAAATCCCTGTATGGGAAAAGGTGCAAAACACCGGCATGTTGGGATGAGGTCGGTGAACGTAAGCTGCTTGGACCAGAAATGGTCGAGGAAATGGTGTAGTAGGTGAAAACCATTCAGTAGAATATCAAGGCAGCCCAGAGTCGACAGAAGAGTTATGCAGATAATCATCGACGAGACCTTGAGTTTAAAGTTGGATACATGGTTTTTCTACGCATATCTCTATGGAAGAAGTTCATGAGTTTTGGAAAGAAAGGGAAGTTAAGTCCAAGGTACATCGGCCCCTTCGAGATTCTTGATCGTGTCTGGGCTGTGGCCTATCGACTAGCACTTCTACCTACCATGGAAAAAGTACATGATGTCTTTCATATACCCCTCTTAAGGAAGTACATACCAGACCCTTCACATGTACTCTCTTCTGAGGTGGTACAATTGGAAGATGATCTTTCTTATGAGGAGAAACCAGTAAAGATCTTCGATCGTAGAGAAAAAGTTCTACGAAATAAGACAATGCCCCTAGTCAAGGTGTTGTGGAGAAACCACAAGTTTGAAGAAGCGACTTGGGAATCGGAGGAAGTGATGAAGCTGAGTTACCCACATCTATTTTAGTGTGGGAAAAGGAAAATTTTGAGGGCGGAATTTCTTAAGGGGGGAATATTGTAACGACCCAAAGTTTCATTAATGTAAATCCCTCTTGATCAAATTAAATGTCTCTTTATGTTTATATAAAATGTCAACTTCTTTGGTTTTATGTTAAGAATTTTTACCGTTGCTAATATAGCCGTTGAACAGTGATCACAAGATTAGTATAAATATAGGGCTTTAACAAATCCAGTTTACTTAGACAAAGGAAGCAATGGCCTTATCCAGTAGAATTGCTCCGTACGAAGCCCATTTGTCGGAGTTCAGAAAAGAGGTGGCATCCTTGGGCTTCGCTATTGACCAAGACCAAGATGAGATTCACCATGTCAAGCTCGAATGGGACTGTCTACGGGAAAAGTGGAAGTTGATAGAGATTACCACTCGAGCGATGTTATCCGAGCCACCCCAAGAGTCTGTCACCATCGCACACCTTACCCTTAGGTCTTATGCGGATGTTTTAAGGGGTTATGTAACAAATAGCTAGAACTATGTTCATGTATATTATTTTTGTATATAATAATAAATATACCTTCTTGTTTTTTTGATACATTGTAAATAGTTTTAAAGTACAAATAGTGTTTTTAGTTATTATTTAATTAAGAATTCTATTTTTTAAAATTAAGGTATTTTTGAATTAAATAATATTTTAATAAAATATTATTATTATTATTAAATTAATTTTTATTAATTATAAATGATCTTATAATTTTATGAATGCAATTATAATTTTTATTAAGGTTTGAAAGCCATTTCTGTGAAAACCCGTGAATTTTCGATAAAGGTCGGTTTTTATTTTAAAAGTGAAAATTAATATATTTAGAAAATTATTTAGATAAAATAAATTTTATTTCTGAAATCAGGATGTCGAAATTATCCAACAGTGAATTTTTCATAATTTTCTGAGACAGTCAAATTTTTGGGTAAAAATTAAATACCGTTTAAATATATAATGTGTTTTATGACATCATAATGACCCAATATTGAATTAATAAAATACTATAATCTTTATGTTCGGCCAATATATGTTTTACCATTAAAATAATGTGATTTTGGGTTTGTTTGACTTACTTTTCTAAGCATTAATGGACCCCTCAAGACTTATTAAACACCTTGTCTTTTTAAATTAATTCCCATGGGAGTGTGACTCACCTCCACATAAGAAACCTCATTATTTTAAGAATTTAGTACTTTGGCCTTATAAAATATTGTTTTACTATTCCCTTTTCCAAAAACCATGGGATGGTTTGTGGTTTGGATTAATTTAATATAAGGGGTCCCAAACCTAAATAATAAAGAATTCCCTCACCTTTCCTATATAAACAAACCCAAGCTCCCACTTCCTCCTCACTCAAAGACTTTTGAGTTCATCAAACCTCTTCCCTACTCTATCTAAGATTCCTCCCAAGGTGCCCCAAGCTCCCAAGAAGCCTCTCTATAGCCTTTGGAAGCACACTTCCAAGTAAGGATTTTTTCTTCCTTTCTCATTTTTGTCCAATTTTCTTTAAGTTGGTTTGCCCATTTAATTTCAATTATGAATGTTGGGGTATGGTTTCTAACCTCCCTCATACTTCCCTTTTTATGGTTGAATTATGGGAGACCCCTTTATCTCTCATTAAATTCCTCCCATGTACACCCGTTACTATGCCAAAATTCTGAAAGGAACTTCTCTCTCCTCATTTACATTCCAGAAATACTTTTGTATCATGAATCTAAATTCCATTAAAATTGTTGGGACATGTATATATATGACCTCCTTACTGTCCATTACATCTAAATATGATGAGGAACCACTTTCTCTCTCATCAACCATTTTTTTATGAATTCTTATGTCACGCTGTTACGCTGCCAAAATCGCACCGATTTTCTAAGCCAATGCCATTATGTAGTGAATACCATGCCCATTTCTCCATCAAGGGTATTCAACTTTATTCACATTTACTTATTGATTATAAATTTTCATGTATGAATTCCACATTCCTTTATCGTGGAATAAATGATTATGTTTTATGAATCCATGTTTTATGATCCATGTGGCACACTTATGCATGAAATGAAATGTTTAATAAGGGTGCGCCCTTATAGCGCTCCAATGAATTGGGTAAAGTATAGTATCATGATACGTCATGTGAAATGAGTGTTGATTCATGATAATTCAAGTGCAACGAGGGTTTACTCGTGCTTCATGTGCAATGAAGATTTACTTATTCTCCATGTGCAATGAGCCTTGGCTCATGCTAATTCCATGTTAAGTGTTTTTGCCACATTTCCATGTTATGATTATCATGATTTATCATGCCTTTATGTTCATGTTTCTTTTATTCTCTATTTATATGCCTATTGTCTAACATGTATTGTACTCCTCATACTATTCCATGTGTACTCCCTTACTAGGCTTTATATCTCACCCTTTTCTTATGCATGTCCTCAGGTTATCCCATGCAATGCTAAGTACGAGAGAATGCAGTGGTCATGTAAAGGAAAATTTCAATAAAGATGTTGTATTTCATGTTTTAAGTTTTTATGTAATGTTCCAAAGCCCCAAAGACACTAAACCTATCGATATTCTTTGTTGTATCAAGTGATGTTTTATGTAATAAATCATGTTTAAGTTTGTAATAAAAGTAGGGTTGTCATAAAGTTAGTGTAAATTACAACTCGGTCGATGTTAGTCGAGCCGCCCCATGAATCTATCACCATCCTACACCTTACCCTTAGGTTATACACAGGTTTTATAATAGGTTACATTTCTAGGCCTTAGTTAATTAATGTGTAATTACTTTGTATAAATAAAATTTTTATTCCATCAATTCCTTTTTAAGAAAATTTTTTCTTAATAAAATCTAAGTTTAATTGAGATGAAATTTAATAAATTGATTTCTCATACACAAATCATACTTATCAAAAATGATATAAATTTTTATAATAAACTAAGGTATTATAAATAATATTTATTTAAATGAAATATTATGTTAAAAACACTATTATTTAAATATAAATGATAAAATAATTTTATTATGTCCTAGAAAATTTTTAAGTGTCAGAAATTTTACAATGCCTTACAACCCACTATATTTTTTAATAAATAAGGATTTATATATTTAAAAGTTAAAATTATCATATTTTTTGGAATTATTATGATAAAATAAACATCATTTTTGAAATCATCACATCAAAATTAGGTTAGAGTGAATTTATTATAATTTTCTAAAATAATTAATTTTTTGTGAATAGTAAAAATATAGTTTTTCAGTTTCGATATGTTTAAGTAATTAATAATTATCTCATAATGATAAAATAATTAATTAATCACAAAACACGACCTAAAATATTTTATTATATTAATATTAAGTATTTTATTTTATTTTCATCAATTTCTAGACCTATAAATGACTTTTCAAAATCTAAAAGTAAACTTTGATTTTTCAAAACATTAACTTGTCGAAAATTTAATTTTCCATGATAAAATAAGTAATATAAAATTATTATAGATTCTTTTGGGTTAAAATATCTTAATATATGATCCAAAATTTTAAAACCATGGGTAAAAACTATGGGTAAGTTGATGGTTTTTCTTTTTCCACAACCTTGATTTTAAAGGCTTATATTTTGAAATTATTAAACAAATCCTCCACTTATTATATAAATACCAGCCCATTTATCCATTTAATTTCAATACCAATACATAATACACAAATTTATGGTAGTTTTTTATCCAAAGGAGTTCTCCCAAGGTGTCCTAAATCCGCCAATGTTTCATTCTTTATGATTTAGGAGTAACTCGTCAAGGTAAAGGAATTATCCTTATTTTTTATTCAATTCAAGAACCTTTTTTATATGTATTCTAAATATTATAGTTACTATATTTTATTAAAATTTTGATCATATCCACATAAAAATTATTTTTTATCAATGGGATACCTTTTTCCCATTTCATTTTACCCTTTTCCAAAACCACATTTTGTACTTGTCATGCTGCCGAATTTACTCCTCAAAATTTCTCTCTCTACATAAGAAATTATATTTTATTTTTTTTGAATATAAAAACATCTTCATTTTCTAGAGGTATTAAAATATATTTAAAAATTATTTATTTTATTCAGGTATTATCAGACATGAAACCCAGATTCCCTTTCCTTAGGTTAAAAATGGCATTATGATCATGTCTTTAAGCACTTTTGAAACTCCATGATTTTGATGAGAAACCCGTTCTTTATTCTCCATAGGTAATTTATGAAATTTTTTATTATGATCTATGTGAAAAACATTAATTAATACATATTATGGTTTATCAATGATTTTTCTTCAATACATTTGGTAAATAATTTAATCTCTAGAGATGACATGTTTTACGATACCTTAGTGAACAACCTTGGTAATCTTCATTTATGAAACATTGGTGAAAAACCATGATGATATGATTATGAATGTATCATTTAAATTTTGTAGCCACATTTACATGTTATGATTCATGTTATTTTTATTATTATATACCTCATATTTCCCTAATCATTCCATAATTATATTCCTCATGTTTTTATTATTCCTTATGATCACATGTAAACTGTTTCCCTTGCTTATTCTATTACTGGGCCTCATTCTCACCCATTTCCTTTGATGTATGTCCCCAGGATATGTGATTTAGAAAATTTACTTAATATGAACCCATGAAGAATCATTTAAAGTGTATTAGAATAATGATTTATGTTTTCATGTATTATGTTCCTGATTTCCAAGAAACTAAACTTTAAAAGATCCTCTATTTGTACCACGTAATAAAAACCTTATGAAATAAAAAGGTGGGATGCCATAACATAGTTCCATAATCACATTTCAATTATAATAATGGGTATAAAGGGATAAACACACCCACATGAAATCACAATCAATCATGGTGAATCATGTATGCCAACACGTGAACTATATCAAAGAAACATGTGTAAATGAGATCCCCAAAAAGGCAAGGAACATCCTATATAAAACCTGGTATCAAAATTAAGGATAAAACACCTTGTGTGGTTCAAAAGATAGATGTTAAACCAATAAATCCGTGATCACCTCCTCTTGGGACTTATTATTATATTTTTTGATCCGTTAACATTTAAGGATTGTTAAGGATTCATAGAACCAAATACAACTATTTTAATTCCAAAAGAAAAAAATATCACATGAGGTAAGTACTTATCTATCCTAGATAATTTATGAATTATCAAAATATTACATATTATCCTTCTTGATAAATATAGATTATTTATTAGAGAAGGATGATAAATCTACATGTGATGATAATCCCTATCTCTAGAATAAATCTGAATAAAATTTCAGATTATCAGCGTTCTTTGATAATCTAGGATAATAATTCATTTTTCATTCTTTGGTAATCTAGGATAGTAATTTAATTATCATTTTTGGATAATATAGGATAATAATTCAATTAAAATCCTTTGATAATCCAATATTATAATTCAATTATCATAATTTTATAATTTCTAAATTATTTATCACATAAGAGGAACCTTTAATACTTTTCTATAAATGTTTGAAAACATTATTTAACAAACAAAAATAGAAATACAATACCTAGAAATTATTCTTGAAGAACACTACTCTAAAGTACAATGTATAGAGGGAGTTTAATTATTATCACACCCCAATTTTTATTTTTCTCTTTCATCTTGGTTTACGTATTTTTCTTGGTATCTATCCAGAGATCTAGTGTTTCAGATTTAAATTTTGATTTTTGGGATATTTTTCTTCAATATCAATGTTTAGGAGAATGGTTAAGAGGAAATTGTGTGGCCTCATGATTCCAAATCTATTTTCTATTCATTTTGAACTCTCATGGTTTTAGTTTCATGAGATACACATGGTTCGATTCAAACTATGCATATCCTAGGAGAAACTGTGCAGATCCTTGGGTGTCTTTTGTCAGGGGAACACAACCTAAGAATAGTTATCCAAAATTCATTGAAGTTGTTCACATGTTTCTGCAATTTTTTATAGAACCATGTCTCATGGTTGGAACATAGTTTCCCAAACTATACGGCCAAACTGTTTGGGTTCCTAGTGTTTCTAGTAAAAAGGCGCATGGTTGGAGCATGGTTTGGGAAACTGTGCGACCTAACTATGCATAGTGTCTAGGTGATTTAAAAATGAGAAATTCCCTTTCTTCCCACTTCATATTTTAACCCCAAATTTCCCCTATTACCCTCTCTTGGCTTGTGCGACACCATGGAGAATCCTCCCTTCTACTCAAAGACACCTCTTCTCTTACAAGGGTGGATCCACTACTACAAAAGAGGCCTTTAACAGCCCCCTAAATAGGCTTTTATCATCATTAAAATTTGATGACTACCATAGTGTGGTTAAAAGGCCTAGGTTTTTATCAGTGCTAGAAAAGAACTGATAAATGGGTAATTTATAAGAACTTTTAGAAGAACTAATAAAGGATACTTTTATAAGTGCTTCTAAAAGGGATGATAAAGGGAACTTTATTGGCACATTTAGTAGTGTTTTTAAAGTGGGATAATGTAGTGTGATGTTACAACACAATGCAACACTAGAAACATGGCATACTACATTGGGCTGTAAAAACACACTACAACACCAAAAATAGAACTAGAAAATATCAAAATTAGACACAAATACATAATTTAAATGAAATAAAATTTCTAACACAAAAACAAGAAAAAACACTATTATAGAGAAAACGAATACACTTATATAAAGGAACAAGCCACTGCCACTTGAACAAAATAAAATATCTATATATGAAAACCATTATTATATATATAATAATATAAAAAATAAATTAAATATTAAGTGTTAATTATATACTAAACATTGATTCATACTGGGAACACTATGTATCTGATTGCGTTATGGTTGATTTTTTCACATCACATGCCATTTATTGTTCATCTTTAATCATTATCTCAATGAAAATTAACTAAATAAGTATAAGATAAAAATTATAGAAAAATTAATTAAGTAATAGATGATAAAATTATGTGAAAACAGTATAGTCTTGTTTTCTTGGTTTTGGCGATGTGATGTGTGTTTTAAACTAAAATGAAACTTATATATTGAAAAGATGCACTTGGATTCATACTAGTCACATCATGCATTGGATTTAGGTGACGATAATTAATGAACATCCCAAATGACTTATGGATATTTTTCCTAAAATATCAAAACAATCTGAATGCATTTCCTTGGTTTTGAGTATGCCACTTGTGTTTTTTACTAAAATTCTATTTTAAACTAGAAATGAAAAATTTGATTCATACAAGTCACATAATATGTAGGTTTAATGTGAGAATAATTCCTACACATAAAAAATGAATTATGAATCATTATCCCAAATTATCAAGACAATCTGAGCATGTTTTCTTAGTTTTTAGCGAGTGATACTTTTTTGTATTAAAATGTAAATTTTAAATAGATAATGGACACTTTGAGTTATACCGAGAAAAACATGTATAATATTGATGTGATACTGAATCATAAATATCAAAAATTACTTGTGGATAATTTTACTAAAGTACCAAAATAATCCAAATGATTTTGACTATTTTTGAGTCTTTAAGATGTATTTCTTACTAAAATTAATGTCAATTTTGAATAAAAATATGCACTTGGAGTCATACTGGTCACACCATGTGTTGAATTAAGGTGTGGGTGATTCTTAAACATCCCAAATGACCTATGTATTGGTTTCCAAATATATCAAATCAATATTATTTTTTTCCTAGATTTTGAGTATACCACTTATGTTTTTTTACAAAAATCTCATTTTAAACTAGAAACATGCACTTTGAGTCATACAGGTTGCATCATGTCTGGGGTTGATGTGAGACTAATTATTACATGTCAAAAAAAAATTCTGAATCATTTTTATAAGTTATCAAGACAATATAATCATGTTTTCTCAGTTTTCATTGAGTGACACTCTTTTGAATTAAAATGTCAATTTTAAACTGACAATTGACACTTTGAGGTTGACCGGGCACATCGTGTATCATATTGAGGTGAGAATAATTCCTACATGTATAAAATGACTTATGAGTCACTTACCTAAATTACCAAAAACAATATGAATGTGTTTTCTCAGTTTTGAGTATGTCAGTTCTCTTTTTTACTAAAATTAATGTCAATTTTGAATAAAAAGATGCACTTGGAGTCATATTAGTCACATTGTGGATCAGATTGAGGTACGATTGATTCCTACACATCTCAAATAACTTATTAATTGTTTTAATAAATTATCAAGACAAACCTAATGCATTTACTTTGTTTTTAGTACACCACTTGTGTTTTCTACTAAAATGCCATTTTAAATTAGAAACATGCACGTTGAGTCATACAAGTCACATAATGAGAGAGATTGACATGAGACTGATTCATACACATAAAAAAGGAATTTTAAATCATTTTTCTAAATTTTCATGAAAACATGAGCGTGTTTTCTCAGTTTTTAGCGAGTGAAACTTTTTTGTTTTGAATAGTCAATTTCAAATTGATAATTGACACTTTGAGTCATACCGAGCACATCATGTATCAAATTGGGGTGCGACTGATTCCTATATGTCAAAAATGACTTATGGATCATTTTTATATGGTAAAAAAATACTCCTCATGTGTTTTATTGGCTTTGTCATGACCTGTCCTCACAGCTCGTGCCGTGACTACCCCAAACCCGCCTTCCATAAGCCAGGGGCTGGTGACTAGCACCAAAGGCATAAATACAGATAAAAGGGAAGGCATTGCATTTATAAAGTAAACAAACACCACAGAGTATGCAAGATGAAGTAAACAGTAACTAAAATGAGTACAAAAGTAAGTGCTGGAAAGTAAATGGACCATATACAAACCCAACTGAAAGTGCAGTACAACTAGAAGGAAAGTACAACAACTAAAAAGTAAAGCAGCAACCACGAAGTCATCCTCCGGAAATCCCACCTGAAGGGTGAGTATAAATAGTCTCGTTGGATCCCCGAGTCCGATCATCCAATCTGTGTATATACCACCTGATAGACCACCTCCGGGTACCGTCCCGCTCCCCAAGCCTCAACCATGATCAACGCTGTCCGTCGTCTGCAACCAACACAACGTAGTGCGGGCATAGCCCATGCAGGGGTGATTATAAGATACTCAGTAGGGACCTAGAGACTCCCAAAGGTCTCCCATAATCCACAAAGGATAAACCAAAAAGAAAAGGATACGAACACAAGTATCAACCAAAACTACTTAGGTATATGTCCATACATATACCTAAGTCATCAATTTCAGTTCTGCCCAACTCACGAGCTCAAGTACAACCCAATCCATACAGGATAGTATAACACAATCCAGAAAGGAAAGTACGACTCAATACACACAAGAAAGCATAACCCAATCCACACAAGAAAGCATAACCCAATCCACACAGGATATTAAGTCAATCTTATTGAAGATAAAGATTGGAAGTCAAGACTCAGCTCACACAGGTATAAACTTCGTAAGGTGATAGAGATGGTCAGATGTAGCCACTGATTAATCTAAGCTGTCAGACCCACATATGATACAAGTCCAACTAAGATGTCAGACCCACAAAGGATACTAGACCAGCTACTCTGCCAGACCCACATAGGATACAAGTACAGAGCCAGATACTGCCAGAACCACATAGGATATAAGAACAGTAATCATCGCCATCGAAACCACAAAGGATCCTAGTACGGTCATCATCACTTCTGAACCCACGGAGGATCCAAGCACATTCATCAACGCTGCTGAACCGACATAGGATCTAAGTACAGTCATCATCATCGCCACAGTCACAGCTAGCTCTAGGGTTCCCGCACACAGCATGCTCGATTCTAGGAGGGTCCACTCCATGAGCCAAGGGGGTTGACACATCAATTGTCACTAATTTCAGAGTTTATGTATCACAAAGTTCCGTCTCGTCAAAAGGAACTCAACGCAATAGACGATGCGTCAATCAGATGCCAGGTCTGAGAGTTATTGGCTTTTTTGTCCTAGGGGCCCGGTTGGTTTTTAAGCTAAAACCAACCCAACCATACTCCAGCTACATCCAAACCTCGAGTGGAGTAAGTCAAAAGAACCTTCTCACTAAGAGGAATCCAACAAAGTCGACGACACGACAACCGAACGTCCGAAGCTCAAGTTATAAGTGTTTCCGCTCCGAGGGCCCGATTAGTTTCGTGTTCGAACCAACCCGGTCATACCCAAAGTTTTCTGAAACCTTGAGTGTAATGTAGAAAAAAGAACATCTCGATCCAAGGGTCCCAACACAACTGATAGTGCATCAATCGGAGGTCCATATCCCAAGTTATTGGTGTTTGAACGGAATTGACCGAAAGTAGGGGGTTTGGGCCCAGTCCGACCCGACCCAATACCCCCTGGGTCGGCCCAAACCGGGTTGACCCGACCCGGGTCTGGGTCCGGCCCAATTGGGAGCGGCTCGGCCCAGATGGCGCAACTCGGACCGTTGCGGGGGTCCGGCCCGGCGCGGGTGGCCCGACGTGGCGCGGGCGGCCCGTCCCGGCGCGGGCGGTCCGGCCCGGCGTGGGTGGCCCATCTCGGCGCGGGCAGTCCGGCCCGGCGCGGGCAGCCCGGCCCGCCTGGCTGGAGGCTTGGCCTTCGGCCGAGCGGGATGCGGGGGGGTGCTGCCCCCCTTGATTGAGAAATGACGACCCCTCTTGGGGGGCCCGCCCTTGCCACCTACCGGGGGTTACGACCCCCAGACTTCTGGAAAACGGCCGGCCGTAATGGCCAGCCGGAGTGCCGTCGCGGGACCTGCTGGTCCCACCTCCTAGAGCACCAGTGGCCAACGGAGTCCGGCCGCCCTCCTCTGCACCGCCGCAGCCTTAGGACGCGGCCCCTGTCCGACCGGTGCGGCGCGACGGCGCCGCGCCCCTCCACCGTGGCCCGCCCCGACCACGACCCTCCATGGTTCTCCGGCGCAGTGTGACAGTGCAACGCTCCTCCGCCACGGCCCACCCTTGGCCGCGGCTTCCTTCTGCTTAACCGACGAGGCGATATGGCGCCGCGGTCCTTCTTCGCGGCCTGCTCCGGCCGCGGTTCCCTCGTTCCTGCGCAGTGCCATTGCACCATGCCACCTCCATTCCAAACCACGATAGTGATCAACATAAAAAGGGGAGGAGCGTCGGCTGGGTTTGTGCGGTCCGACCTCCTCCCGTTATATTGAAAACAAGAGGCCAAAAGAAAATAATGATGAACATCAAAATAAAACTAGAATGATGAAACAACCCCTACCTCAAAGAAGTTCGAGGAAGCTAGCGTCGCGGAATACGGCGTCATGGGTGAGGCTTCATATACGTCGACGGAGAATGTCCGTGGAAGAAGCAGTGTCTCCCTTTCTTTGACGCGGAGGGAATATGGAAGGCGTGACGGCATTCTTCGCGTTCTTCAACGAGGAAGATGATGTTTTTCAAAGTAAAGAATTATCCCTCTCTCAATTCTCCACACAACACATCAACCCAAAATAAAATAAGGCTTTGCCTTATTTTTTTTACACATACCAACATTTTTTTTAAAATTTCAAAAGTTCAATTAACTTAATTAATTAAACATGTATTTTCAAATTAATTAGGTGTTTAGTTTGCATGAATTAATGTGGAAGAGTTACTTAACTCATGTGGGGGGTTAGAGGTGTTAGGGAATTTAAAGGGGTGGGGATCGTTTGGGCCCCACCTCACTAATATCCTATCAAGAGGAGTTGTAATTTTAGTGGGTCCCACCCTAACTCCCACACATGGGGTTTAACCACTTATAAGTGAAATAAAATTTGTAACACAATTTTTTTTCTCTTTATAATTAATCCACTTTTTTTAACAACTCTTCTCGAGTAAACGCAACTCCAATAAAGGTATTATTAAGCAATTACCGGCACTGTGGTTTCATCGGTGCCCTCGAATTTCGATTCCGAGTACCGGTTCAAAAGTTAGAAAAACCCGCTAATTCGTTCACTGAATGTACATGAGCTAAATTTCTGAAATTGATTCCAGACACACCGGGCCACGAAATCAGGTGCCGTCAGAAACTGAGTACTCGTAAAATCCCAAATAATTTAAGAAAAAATTTTCCTTGAAATTTACGGGTATTTAAATTACTCCCACCTTAGGGATTTACGTCCCTATAAAGATACATCACAAACTAGGGGAACAAAAGAGGGTACTGAGAACACATCTAAGCCTCACGCTCCCAAGTGCTCTCCTAGAGGTTCCCGTGCTGCCACCTGATGCGCACTAGAGGAATCGACCACCCATGTAGGACCCACTCTTGTCGATCCTCGATCTCCACCGGGACCTCCGTAGAAGTCGCCCCGTCATTAATGTCCAGCTCCCCATGGTCGATGATATGCGTCGGGTCGTGCACATATCTCCTCAGTTGAGATACGTGGAAGACGTCGTGCACCCGGTGCAACTGAGGTGGAAGAGCCAGGTGATAATCCACCTCGCCTATCCTGCTGAGAAACTGAAATGGTCTGATGAAGAGCGAAGATAACTTGTCGCCCTAACCAAATCTCTATAATCCATATCGAGGTGAGACCCATAAGAAAATGTGGTCTCCATCCTCGAACTCTAGTGGTATCCTCCTCCTGTCAGCATAAGATTTCTTTCATCTCTGAGATGTCCTCATCAGCTCTTGGATGAGCTATACCTTCTCTATCGTGGCCTGGACCATCTCTGGTCCCACAAGTGCTGACTTCCCAGGGTCTGTCCAGCACAGAGGTGATCTCCAAGGTCAGTCGTACAATGCATCGTATAGTGCCATCCCGATGGTGGAGTGGTAGCTGTTGTTGTACGCAAACTCCACCAAAGGTAGGTGATCCTCCCAGCTACGACCAAAGTCGAGGACACATGCACAGAGCATGTCCTCGAGAGTCTGAATGGTCCTCTCCATCTGACCATCCGTCTGAGGGTGAAAGGCAGTGCTCAGGCGTAGATGCGTCCCAAATTCCTCCTGCAACCCCTTCCAAATCCGGTAAGTAAAACGAGCATCTCGATCGGAGACGATAGATGATGGAACACCATGAAGCCGTATGATCTCCTGAACATAGAGGCGTCCCAAGATCTCCACTGAGCCCTGCTCTCTGATGGGTAAGAAGTGGGCCAACTTTGTGAGTCGGTCAACGATCACCCAAATGGAGTCATGTCCTCTAGAAGTACATGGAAGTCCAGTCACTAAATCCATAGATATCCCGTCCCACTTCCACTCCGGGACCTCCAAGGGCTGTACCAAGCCTGCTGGTACCTGGTGCTCCGTCTTCACCTGCTGACAGGTGAGACATCGAGAAACGAACTCTACTACAACCTTCTTCATACCCGACCACTAGTGCTGTCGTCTGAGATCCTAGTACAACTTCGCTACCCCTGGATGTACCGCCAAAGGGGAAGTGTGAAACTCTCTCAGAACCTCCTTCTGTAAAGCAGCTGGTACCATAGTACGTCCTCTGAAAAGGATGACGTGCTATCCTCCTATAGAAAATCCATCAGGTGCCTGTCCTGTGGAAATATGTGCATGTCGTGTCTCACAGTCAGCGTCCCCAGGCTGATCCTCTCTGACCCGCTGAAGAAGTGGATGAGTGACTGTGAGCGACTGAAGAAAGGCTGCCCAATCTCTATCCACAAAGGATATCTGTAAAGAGGCTAAATGCTTCGTCGCCTCTCCAAGTAGCTGAATGCCCGTCCACCTGATGAGGGCATCAGCTACTACGTTCCCATTTCCAGGAGTATAGACTATCTCAAAGTCATAGTCCTGGAGGAACTTGAGCCATTGTCACTATCTCAGGTTCAGGTCCTTCTGCGATAAGTTGTACCTGAGACTCTGGTGGTTAGATTAGACTGTAAAGCGCTCAACCATCAAATAGTGCCTCCACATCTTCAGGGCAAAGACCACTACTGCTAACTCCAGGTCATGGGTAGCACAATTCTACTCGTGCTGCCTCAACTTTCTTGATCCATAGGCGATCACTGCCCGCTCCTGCATCAAGACACACCCGAGTCTGGTCCCTGATGCATCGCAGCAAACTACGTACCCTACTCCCTCCTCCGGTAGCCTTAAGATGGGTGCACTGTTCAATCTTTGTCTCAGATCCTGGAAGATCTACTGACATCTTTCTGACCACACGAAGGGTTTCCCCTTCTTCATCAAAGCTGAAAGCAGTGCTGCAACTCTGGAGAGGTCTGGCACAAATCTCCGATAGTACCCAGCCAGACCTAGAAAACTCTGCACCTCCATCATGCTCCTAGGTGGCTCCCAAGATATCACTGCCTCGATCTTCACATGATCCACCGCAACTCCCGCGTCAGAGATGATGTGCCCCAAGAAGTGGACCTCACGTATCCAGAACTGACACTTCGAGATCTTACCATAAAGTTGGTGGTCTAGGAGTGTGTCCAGTACAAACCGCAAGTGGTAGGTGTGCTCCTCCTCAGTAGTTGAGTAGATCAATATGTCGTCGATGAAGACTACAACAAATCGATCAACGTAAGGCTGGAAGATCCTATTCATGAGACTCATGAACACTGCTGGAGCATTGTTTATGCCGAAAGGCATAACCAAGAACTCATAGTGGCCATACCGACACCTGAAAGGCGTCTTCTGCACATCCTCGTCTCGAACTCTGAGCTAATGATAGCCTGACCTGAGGACTATCTTCGAGAACCATCATGCTCATTTGAGCTGATCGAAGAGGTCATTGATCCTTGGAAGTGGATACTTGTTCTTCACGGTCACCTGGTTTAGGTGATGGTAATCGACACACAGTCGCAAGCTCCCGTCCGTCTTCTTGGCGAGAAAAATTGGGGAAGCCCAGGGTGAAACACTAGGTCAGATTAATCCCTTTCCCTGAAAGTCCTCCAGCTGTACCCGTAGCTCTCGAAGCTTAGCAGGAGACATCCGATATGCTGGAGTAGATATCGGGGCTGTCCCAGGGTACAAGTCAATATAGAAGTCTACCTCTCTGTGAGGAGGTAGTTCTGGAACGTCATCAGGAAAGACGTCCACATACTGATCCAACACAATAGGAAAACTTGGACTCCGCACGTCCACTACTCCTAGGATGAGGCTAGCCAACTGATGAGTGATCGGCTGTCCTATCCTCTGCATGAGTCCATCCTGTGCTGCAAAGGCTCCCTTCTCGCCGGTGAAGGTAAACCTACTCCCATCGGTGCGGATACACCGCACCTTGCGCCTAATATAGTCGATGTGAGCATGGAATATAGATAACCAATCCATGCCCAAGATGACGCCGTAAGGCCTCGACGCCGCTATAAGAAGATCCCAGCAGAAGCTCTCGCCTACTAGAGTAAGCTCACACTACCGGCACTAGTGTGTAATCGCCGAGTCTGCTCCCGTAGGAGTCTCTATACGTAAGGATCGATCCAAAAGCTCCATAGGAATATCCGAGCTCCGAACAAGGGCAGTGGAAATTAAAGAATGACTCACTTTTGTGTCTATAAGAACTACAAAAAGGGTGGAGTAGACACAGATAGTACCTCGAATCATCTCTAGTGTGCCGTGGTTGTAGGCCTCCACTGCCTGAAGCTGAGCCTGCCTCTGTCCTCCCACTCCCTATAGTCGGGGTGGACCTCCTGGTGGTGGTGGTGGTAGAGCCTCAAAACTTCATCCACCACTTGCCGTTTGACCAGCTCCTCTTCCTCGTCCGCCTGCTCCCTGCAGACCGCCACGGTCGAACCTCTGCCTCAGCCTGGGTGGTCCCTCAACCATCTACTGCTCCTCTGCATGGCAGGTCGGGCAGTCACGAGCCATGTGGACCTTCCCGCCGCATGCATAACACTGTCTGCTCCTCGTAAGGCTGGCTCTGTGTCGTGTGCCCCACACCTCTGAGCCAGTATCCTAAGGTCATCCGCCTAATGGTCTGGTCCCCTTGGACCCCTGTGACATCCATCGACTTCCAACTGCAGAAGACTCCTCTACATTTAGCCTTGCGGCAGGTCTCGCTGCTGGTGTAGGCTCAGCAAGAAAGCTCTCAACAAGAAGGGCTCGCTCTAGTACTCTTTCCTGCGTCAGAATGCTGAGGGAGATCATCGATGCCCTGATCTCATGCCACAGTCCCTGATCGATGGTCCGGGCCCAGAAGAATGGGTCTCGTACCATGTTCATGGAGTAGCGCGAGTGGTTGATAAATCTCGCCGAGTACTGGGCTACTGTCATGCTGCCTTGCCGCAACTGTAGAAGCTCCTGAATGCGCACCACACGGAGTGTGGTTGGAACGAACTCTGAGTAGAAGAGGCTCTCGAAGTCAATCCAAAGAAGAGATGCCTCGTCGTGCACCTGGAGCATCAAGATCCACCATCTACCTGCTGCCGCGTGTAGGAGACTCGCCGCAAGGATCACCATGAGGTCAGTTGGTGTCCCTACTAACCTGGAGACTCGAACGACAGCCTCCATCCAATCCTCGGCTGCTTAAGGATCCGTCTCCCTGCGGAACCTCGGTGTTCTCTGACACTGAAACTCGTGCAGTGCACTCAGGTGATGTGCACTCTCAGCTACTGGGGCTGGTGGCATTGGTGGCTCAGCGGGTAGAGGTACTGCCGGTGCCTCCACTGTAATGGGACCCTACACCGAGGCCTCATTGCTCGGTGGGCTGCCGTCTCACACAAAGCTCAGAACCCTAGCTAGCTGCCGTCGTGAGGCCATCCTGAAAAGAGACAGGTGCGCAACGGTCAATACAGTATACCTGGTGAGCTGACAAAAAGTAATAACAAAGAAAACTTTTAAAACACACATGCAATCAACGATTTCGTGCATTGAGTTAGAAATCAGAAGTCAGGGTCCAGGTGTATGGATACGTTGGATGCCGCACCAAAACTGGACTCTCTGGACTGATAACCATACTCAATACCCTTAAAAGTATTTCTTCACATAGAAGAATGACCAGAGTCCTGAGTTCTGAGGTAGAACCAAACTGCTCTGATACCAATTTTTCATGACCCATCCTCGGGGCCTGTGCTGTGACTACCCCAAGCCTGCCTTCCACAGGACAGGGGCTAGCGACTAGCACCAAAGGCGTAAATCCTGATAAAAGGGAAGACATTGCCGTTATAAAGTAAACAAACACCATAGAGTATTCAAGATGAAGTAAACACTAAGTAAACTGAGTACAAAAGTAAGTGCTGGAAGGTAAATGGGCCAGTATACAAACCCAACTAAAAGTGCAGTACAACTAGAATGAAAGTACAACAACTGAAAAGTAAAGAAGAAACCACAAAGTCGTCCTCTGGAAATCCCACCTGAAGGGTGAGTACAGATAGTCTCGTCAGCTCCCCGAGTCCGGTCGTCAACTCCGTGTACGTCCCACATGATAGACCACCTTTGGGTACCGTCCCGCTCCTCAAGCCTCAACCACGATCAGCGATGTTCGTCGTCTGAAACCAACACAACGTAGTGCAGGCATAGCCCGTGCCGGGGTGAGTATAAGATACTCAGTAGGGACCCCGAGACTCCCAAAGGTCTCCCAGAATCCACAAAGGATAAACCACAAAGGAAAGGATACAAACACAAGTATCAACCAACACTACTTAGGTATATTCCCATACATATACCTAAGTCATCAATTTCAGTTCTTCCCAACTCACGAGATCAAGTACAACTCAGTCCACACATGATAGTATAACTCAATCCACACAGGAAAGTACGACTCAATCCACACAAGAAAGAATAACCCAATCCACATAGGATATCAAGTCAATCTTATCAAAGATAAATATTGGAGGTCAAGACTCATCTCACATAGGTATAAACTTCGTAAGGTGATAGAGATGGTCAGATGTAGCCATTTATTCATCTAAGCTTTCGGACCCACATAGGATACAAGAATAGCTAAGCTGTCGGACCCACAAAGGATACAAGACCAGCTACTCTGCCAGACCCACATAGGATACAAGTACAGAGTCAGATACTGTCGGTCCCACATTGGATACAAGAATAGTAATCATTGCCGTCGAACCCACGAAGGATCCCAGTACGGCCGTTGTCGCTGCAGAACCCACATAGGATCCAAGTACAGTCATCATCGCTGCTGAACCCACGTAGGATCGAAGTACAGTCATCATCGTCGCCGTAGTCACAACCATCTCTAGGGTTCCCGCACACAGCACGCTCGATTCTAGGAGGGTCCGCTCCATGAGCAAAGGGGGTCGATACATCAACTTTCATGAAGTCTAGAGTTGATGTATCACAAAGTTCCGTCTCATCAAAAGGAACTCAACGCGATAGACGGCGCGTCAATCGGACGCCCGGTCTGAGAGTTATTGGCGTTTTCGTCCTAGGGGCCCAGTTGGTTTTTAAGATAAAACCAACCCGACCGTACTCCAGCTGCATACAAACCTCAAGTGGAGTAAGCCAAAAGAACCGTCTCACTAAGAAGAATCTAACAAAGTTGACGACATGTCAAACGGATGTCCAGAGCTCAAGTTATAAGCGTTTCTGCTCTGAGGGCCCGGTTGGTTTCGTGTTCGAACCAACCCGTCCATACCCAAAGTTATTCTAAACCTTGAGTGTAATATACTGAAACGACCGTCTCGATCCAAGTATCCAAACTCAACTAACAGTGTGTCAATCAGAGTTCTGTATCCCATGTTATGGGTGTTTGAACGGAACTGACCGAAAGTAGGGGGTTTGGGCCCTGTTCGACCCGGCCCAATACCCCCTGGGTCCGCCCGAACTGGGTCGACCCAAACCGGGTCCGGGTCTGGCCCAACTGGGTGCGGCCCAGCCCGGCGCCCGGCCCAGCCGGCGTGGCCCGACCTGTCGCGGGGGTCCGGCCCAGCGCGGGAGGCCCGACCCGGCGCGAGCGGTCCGGTCCGGCGCGGGCGGTCCGACCCGACGCGAGCGGCCCAGCCTGAGTGGCTGGAGGCTCAGCCTTTGGCCGAGCAGGATACAGGGGGGGGCTTCCCCCCTTGATTGAGAAACGACAACCCCTCTTATGGGGCCTGCCCTTGCCACCTGTCGTGGTTTACGACCCCCAGACTTCTGGAAAATGACCGGCCGTAATGGCCGGCTGGAGTGAAGCCACAGGTCCTGCTAGTCTCACCTCCTGGAGTGCCAGAGGCCGGCGGAGTCCGACCACCCTCCTCTGCACCGCTGCGGCCTTTGGGTGCGGCCCTTATCCGATCAGCGCGGCGCGACGGCGCGGCGCCCCTCCGCCGCGGCCCGCCCTGGACGCGGACCTCCATGGTGCTCCAGCACGGCGCGACGGGGCCGCGCCCCTCCACCGCGGCCCGCCCTTGGCCACGTCTTCCTTCGGCTTCACTGGCGCGGCGCGACGACACCGTGCTCCTTCACCGCGGCCTGCTCCGGCCGCAGTTCCCTCATTCCGGCGCAGTGCCGTTGCACCGCGCCGCCTCCATTCCAAACCACGACAGTGATCAACATAAAAAGGGGAGGAGGGTCGGCCGGGTTTGTGCAGTCCAAATCCTCCCGTTATATTGATAACAGGCAGCCAAAAGAAAATAACGATGAATGTCAAAATAAAACTAGAATGATGAAACAACCCCTACCTCAAAGAAGTTTGAGTAAGCTAGCATCCTAGAATACGGTGTCGCGGGTAAGGCTCCGTATACATCGACAGAGAACGTCCGTGGAAGAAGCAGCGTCTTCCTTTCTTTGACGTGGAGGGAAGATGGAAGGCGTGACGACGTTCTTCGCGTTCTTCAATGAGGAAGATGAAGTTCTTCAAAGTAAAGAATTCTCCCTCTCTCAATTCTCCACACAAAACATCAATCCAAAATAAAATAAGGCTTTTCCTTATTTTATTTACACATGCCAACATTTTTTTAAAATTTCCAAAGTTGAATTCACCTAATTAATTAAACTTGTGTTTTCAAATTAATTTGGTGTTTAGTTGGCATGCATTAATGTGGAAGAGTTACTTAACTCACGTGGGGGGGGGGGGGTAGAGGTGTTAGGGAATTTAAAGGGGTGGGGCTCGTGTGGGCCCCACCTCACTAATATCCTATCAAGAGGAGTTGGAATTTTAGTGGGTCCCACCCCAACTCCCACATATGGGGTTTAACCACTTATAAGGGAAATAAAATTTGTAACACAATTTTATTTCTCTTTATACTTAATCCACATTTTTTTAACAACTCTTCCCAAGTAAAGAAACTCCAACAAAGGTCTTCTTAAGCAATTACTGACGCTGCGGTTTCATCAGTGCCCTCAGATTTCGATTCCGAGTACCAGTTCAAAAGTTAGAAAAACCCGCTCGTTCGTTCACTGAACGTACCTGAGCTAAACTTCTGAAATTGATTTCGAGCACACCGGGCCACGGAATCAGGTGCTATCAGAAACTTCATACTCGTAAAATCCAAAATAATTTAAGAAAAAAATTTCCTTGAAATTTACGGGCCTTTACAGGCTTTGAGTATGTAAAATGTCTTTTTTACTAAAATTAATGTCAATTTTGAATAAAAAGATGCACTTAGAGTCATGCTGGTCACACCGTACATCATATTGAGGTATGAATGATTATTACATGTCCCAAACGAATTATGGATCATTTTATTAATGTATTGAAACAATATTAATGAATTTCATTAGTTTGGAGTTTGCCACTTGTGTTATTTCACTAAAATATCATTTTAAACTGGAAACATGCACTTTGAGCTATATAGGTTTCATCGCATGTGGATTTGACATGAGACTAGTTTATATATATCAGAAATGAATTATGAATCATTTTCCTAAATTATCAAGATAATCTGAGCACAATTTCTCAGTTTTCGGTGAGTAACACTTTTTTATATTAAAATTTCTATTTTAAACTGATAACAGACACTTTGAGTCATATTAGGAACATCGTGTACATATTGAAGTGAAACTAATTAATACATGTTAAAAATTAATTATAGATTATTTTACTAAAGTATAAAAATAATTAAAATGTGTTTTCTTAGTTTTGAGTATGTCAGTTGTCCTTTTTACTATAATTATTGTTAATTTTGAACAAATAGATGCATTGGGGATCATATTGGTTACACTTTTGATCATATTGATGTGCGGATGATTCCTACATGCCCCAAATTACTTATGTATCATTTTTATAAAGTATCAAAACAATCCAAATTTGTTTCCTCATTTTTGAGTATAAAACTTGTGTTTTTTACAAAAAATTCATTTTAAACTGGAAACACATAGTTTTAGTCATACAGGTCACATCGTGTGTGGGTTTAACACGAGAATCATTCCTACATATCAAAAATTAATTATGAATTTTTTCCCTAAATTATCAATACAATCCAAGTGTATATTGTTGGTTTTTAGTGAGTACAATTTTTTATATCAAAATGTCAATTTTAAACTGATAACAGACACTTTGAGTCATACTAGGAACATCATGAATCAGATTGAGGTGTAGCAATTTCTATATATCACAAATGACTTATGAATTTTTTTATTAATGTTACAAAACAATCTGAATGTGTTTTCTCAATTTTGAGTATTTCAGTTGTCTTTTTTAATAAAATTAAAGTTAATTTTGAATAAATAGTATCACTTGGTGTCATACCAGTCACAATGTGCATCAGATTTAGGTACAGTTGATTCCTAGACATCCCAAATGACTTATGGATCATTTTACTAAATCATAAAAACAATATTAACGTGTTTCCTCACTTTTGAGTATTCCACATGTGTTTTTTACTAAAATGTCATTTTAAAATGGAAATAACTACTTTGAGTCATACAGGTCACATCATGTGTGGGTTTAAAGTGAGAGTAATTTTTACATGTCAAAAATGACTTATGGATTATTTTTATGATGTACTAAAACAATCTGAATGAGTTTTATCAGTTTTTAGTTTTTCCATTGTATTTGTTTTCTAAAATTAATTTTAATTTAAAAACAATCCAATTTTTTTATGGGTGATGATAAACTCTAACATAATATAATAATTATTTTTTCATCAAACTAGAAATATCCCTTTTATCATTTATTTTTTTTATTGATAATGATGATGAATTTCTTATTATTGAGCTTATGAACATGGATCATTTTACATAATGAATATGGACATGCATAATTAATGTTAGTTATATAGATTTAAAAAGAATTTGTGATATTATATCATGCATATAATTAATGATCAAATAGCCTAAATAATTATAACACTCCCCAAAATAAAACTACTATATTTTTCTTTTCTAAAAATTCATGATTTGATCGATGAAATTATGTATTTATTTATTTTTTTAGATGTTTTGGATCAAGATACTAGCTTATTTTTCATAGGGTTGTCCATTTCTAATTTAAATTCTTTAAAATTTCATTTGAAGAGTGGTTTTCATTTTTAGGTATTTATTTGTAAGGTAGTTTCTTTTCATTTGATGTTATGTTTCCTTTAACACAAGCCCTCCTCGATGACTATAATCTCTCAATGCTAGTTTCCATCTAATAGTTATATCATACACCTATTTTTTTGTTGGCTGATTATAAATGTATTTATCCAAACATTTAAGTTGGATTATAGACATTTTTTATGATTATATTGGTTTTGTACGACTCTCAAGTGACTATTGGATCCACTACTAAGACCCTTTCTTTGTAGTGTAGAGAAGTCATGAGTAAGAAAATACATATGTTTTGTTGTTGTTTAGTTTGTGTAAGGGGTTGATTTCACACTTTATTAATATTTTATAGCACTTTTAAAGTGCTAATAGAAATCATAGATTATGATAATCAGTTTGAAAAAACAAGTGGTGTTTGTTTTCTTTCTGAAAAAAATTCCTCCACTTAAATTTTTGTATAAAATCACTTAAACAAGTGGTGAAAAATATTTTTTCTATAATCCACCTAAACAATTGAACAATGGATCTTAAATTAAGTGAAAATTGTTTTGTGAAATTTTAAATAATTTTTCTCAAACACAATATTGTTATGATCCTCATTTTACTAAATTTCCCAACAACTTTTATTGTTTTCAAGTTAGCACTTCGTCTCCTCCTCCACCTCAGTGTTCACCTTAATCTCTTCCTATGACTCCTCCTCCACCTTGGTTTCCAACTCCAACTCCACCTCTGACATTGAATCTTTCTCTTCCCCCACCTCTACCATTTTCAAACAATTTTATTTTTTGAAGGCAAGTGCTAATAAACAAATTGATTTCCTCCATTATACTTCTCATTGAAAAGAAGATAAAAAGTAATATATAAGCATTCTAAAACTAATGTTTCACTCCCAAAATATATTTATAAGATCATAAATCATAATAGATCATAAACATAGTAGGTAATCACCTAAATTTTTTATCAGTATACATTCTGAAAACATGTATGTTTCCCACTCATCTCTAAAAAAATTATTTCTTCTTTTGAGTACTTTGGTTATCAAAAATCTTGATAGTAATGATAAAATATAGAAAAACAAATGATTATAAATATATTTCATTAAATTTTAATTAACTTTTGAAATTATCTATTAGGGGGTGATTCTCTTTTCATGCCTTTATGATATCTCCCATAAATTTGAAAAAATAATATACAAAATTGATACCATTATCTTTCTTCAAACATTGCAGAAAGAATGAAAAAATTAAGTAAATTATTTTTAAATGTTTTGATAGTTGAATATTTATATATATACCCTAATTTTTTTCATTTTTATTAATCTAAATGCTTTATCTTTTCAGACATTGACTTTATTCCCGGATTTATCCTCTATTTAGTGACCACCCCATCACAACAAAATTCTTGTTAAAACATAGAAACAAACATATAATTAGAATTTTATCTATAATATATTGATTTAATTATATTAATAATTCAAAATACACGTCAAATGTGGTTGGTTTGTTGGATATCCATGCATTGAATCCCAAAAAAATATTTGTAGTATCCAGATTGACTGCGATTAATATCCACTACTGCCTAAAAAAGAAAAAACAAATAATTAATGAAAAAATTAAAAATATATTTTATGTGATTAAAGTGTAGAGTTTTACCTCTACATTTTAGGTACGGAAAAGTTTTTTTCGTTTGATGTTTTTTGATCAAACTCTTTGATTAAATTATCTATTTTCTTCTCAATTTCTTCATTATCCAAAGTAAGTTTTTCCATAGAAATGATACAAGGACTAATTAATAAAAATAATTCTTACAATGATTTACCATTTAAATAGTAGTAATATAAACACCTCTAGACAATATGAATAGTTATTAACTTTAATAAACTTATAAAATAACTATTTGGACATATATATTATGAAAATTTGTCTTATGTATGTATTCACAATAGAGGCTCCCAACTGTTCATGCTTGAGAGTATCATTTATATTCTCAAGACCAATTACTTATGTCATGGAAGCTCCATATTTGTTTTTCATATAGAATGTAAGGAATATTTTAATCTTT
The DNA here is from genome assembly GCA_963277665.1 of Viscum album. NCBI lineage: Eukaryota > Viridiplantae > Streptophyta > Magnoliopsida > Santalales > Viscaceae > Viscum > Viscum album. The sequence goes on from OY728132.1 coordinate 327,393,457, forward strand.
AAATTTTGTATCTGTATGATGTTTTAATGATAATAAATGTTTCTTTGGAACTAGCGGGGAGAAGGTAATCTCCGTATTCCATTTTGATTTCCTGGTCGATTCACTAGATTTTCTTGATCTGACCTTCCGTTTCCACACTACTTCATCCATCTATAATATCATACCTCACTTAAAACATTTCATTATCAATAGTTAAAGTTTTTTCATATGAAAAAACTTGTTAAATATATACTGCACGTATCTTGATAAGATTAGATGACCATTCTATAAAAGCTCCACTAACCTCATTGACCTTTGTAATATTTGGAACATTATGTGTAATAGAAGGCTCAATATTCAGCTCATGCTCTACCAAAATCCCCACTATCATGTGATATTTTTGAGATGTGTTTATGGTGTATCTTGTCTCTTGAGAGATTATACACTTTACCCATCATAATAAGATAGTGTGTGGATGTTGATAAATACAAATCACATATAACTTTACCCCGTAGAGTTTTAATAATATAGAGTTATTAGAATTTGTTTGATTCAAATTTAGGAGAAAGAGTAATGAAAAAATTAATTAAATTGGGTAAGGTATGTAGTTGGGGGGAATGAGTAGCCTCAAATCTATTGGGATCATTTAGTTCATGTGTAGATCTTTGTTCCACCACTGGTTCAATTTGATCCCTTTTAATACATTGGTTTTCCAAACAAGACTGAACAATAATATCTTACAGTGAGTTTATTTTTGTTTGAAATCATCTCACCGTATTATATGTATCTTCATGTGGTTTTATATTCTCAATTCAATGAGATAATCCAAAATTTTATCCTCTAACATTACTATATTGTTCTGGTCACTTCAAAGATACTGAAAGTATATTTTCTTCTGGTATGGTCAATGATGATTCTTATTTCTAATCCATATAAAAAATATTAACAAAAATAGATATTTTTATGTAATAATGTTATAAATCATAAAAAAATTACAATTATTTTGTTTTTACACATGTTTACCATACTATTTTTGTGTTTTCATCAAGTAGTTTACCCTCTTTATTTACACAATCCTCCTTCCATAGCACATGATGTGTTATGGAAGTGTTCTTAGATTTTGATTCATCAACATGCATATAAATAAAGGAACACATGTTGTTTCATATCACATAATTAAACTTTTATTTTTTATTTATAATACATAACTATTTCTTCTCTAATGAATCATACCCCATCCATGATTTGTGATACAGTTACATTGATTTTGATGCATATTCTTTATTTTCAACACCCTTTTTCTGTTTCATAAATTAAAAGTTTTGAATCAATTTGGATAAAATAAATAATGTAAAATAATATATTATCAACTTCAATTAACCTAAAATGATTTCTTATTGCCATGATTGATGAAAACATTCCACTTTTCCTTCTTTCTAATGTGTGCATAACTAACCGGTGGGTGGAGTTTTAATTTCCCAACATAATCTCTAATATGTAACTTTTTAAGAAGAGTATGGAAGACTCTATGGGAATATTTAGTGACCATTAATACAATTTTTTATGGAAATATTCTAAAATAAATGAACACTGAAAGGAATAATGATAATTAAATCAATGTTTCACAATATATTTTTTTCGGTAAAATAGAGGAAGTATTCATAACATTACCATTATATCTTTCTAAAGGATTTCCTTCACTACAAGTTGGATGTGGATATATTAATTAATATAAATCAGAACATATATCCTCATTGTGACCCCAAGATAATAAATGAACATTGACTTTTTGGGGTAAATAGGTTGGCTGAGTTGATTCCAAACAAACTCAAATTTATACTCCGACTTCTTGCCTTGATAATTTTATTCAACACTGTGATACTGTTTCATTTTTTGCATCAAAATTCTATCGATCCACTAATAATTCTATAGTTTCATCATCAATAGTCTATTATTCCTCAGTATTGGTAACATCATCATGTACAGAAGTCATTATTTTCATGAGTTGTAAAACATTTAATTTTTCTTGAATAAAAACAATGTAAACATGGATAAAGTATTTGAGAAGGGTCTCATGAATGTTCTATTGAAAACTTGATGAACTCTTTATATCCATATTTAGACTCTTTTTCAAATGATTATCATGCATCCATTTTGATGGAAATGAGTAATTGAATTTAAGAAAAGAATCACCACGGTATGGTAGGTTTTGTCTACTGAATTCATCCAAAGGTGAAAGTTATAAAAAATGTCATCCTCATCATCTTCATCACCCAAACGGTTATTATTTCCTTTTTGTTTCTTGATACTCATCCCTCATCTCTTGTGGACATACACATATGTTTCTTTAACTACTATAACCAAAATTCATCCCATTATGGGTACTGGTGATCAGTTTGGTTGACTGTTTTTCAGATCAATTAAAACAACATAGAAGATATAGGGGATGAGTCTCAAGCAAAAAATTCAATAATAACTATTCAGGAGATGAATTTGGTGATTATGATAGTTTTATTATTAATTTTTTTAAATTACCACATATTAATTTAAAATTTCAAATCTCATCTCAAAATAATAGAAGGTCCCTAACACTACCATGAGAACATAATATCATCCCTACTGAGCTGCACTGACTCTAATCTATGTTACTAGTCCTTTTCCACCACATGTATCTCAAACATAAGATCTCTATAACCACTAAGGTTTATATGTAGGGTGCGAGTATATGAATGAACAAGTAAATTCTAACAGGGACCCTAAAATATACAATGCATATATTTGAGTATATGTTCAAAGTAGTAACACTCAAAATACACATCTAAGTCAATTCATTGTGTACTAACTAGGAAACCATGATAATTAAATGTACCAACTTCATTTCATACCACTAAATTATACTAATCATACCATAATTTTATACCATGGTTGTTACCTTACATTCAAATAATATAACTAATAAGAGGTTAATATTTGAATCATAGAAAAAGAAAAAATTATTTATCTCTATGTAGAAATAACTCCACCATAGGTACCATGAGATTCAACCTCAGACCCCTAGAATCCAAGACTATCACATAATGATAACCATAACAGGTACATATTTCATCCAAATCATGAAATGGGTATAATATAGCCATTTTTATTAGGAAGTGAATTTGAAATATGTGGAAGTCTTAACATAATTGGTTTCCTTATGAAAGAAACACACATTGGGTTCCACAATACATTAGTTAAACCTAAATTCTGAAAAACAATATAGAAGAACAAATAACAACACAAATTTCACATCACCCTCAACCTAGCCCTCTATGAATCACTAACATGTCTATAGAAACTCACATTCTAGCATACCATACCAATAACTTACATAAAACCTGGCACTTATTATTTTTAAAAAATATGTTTATCCCATATATACCCTAAACCCACTCATATTAAAAAATAACCTAAATGAAATTTTAATGATGGTTTCTAACATATTAAATTTCAAAAATGAAGGAATGAAAATTAAAATCCAAATTGAAATAAATTATGATTCCCTTAATATATACAATTGGATATTCCATAATCCATTCGATTTTCTAAATCATTATTTTCTCTTCCCAAACAGAGCCTAATTTTTTGCTTCTATTAGCCTTTATGGAAACCATGTTCACTATAATTGGTGTATTTAGAGAAATAAAAAGCTGATGAAAATGTATTTAGATTTTTTTTTTCTCAAAATATGCCAGTTAAAGTGAGAATTTCTTAAAACATTCTAAAAAGAAAACACGATGCATTTTTTGTTATAAAATATATATTGAGAGAAATCAAGTCCCACTAAAACTATTCAAACAAGTTTTCTATTGTTTTTTGTATTATATTACCCATCTATATACTAAGTTTTCTACTCTGTTTGAAGTTTCTTTGGCTCCATTTGGAAACATATATTCAAAACTACTTAAAGAATTTAGTCTATATTTGGAATAAATTATTGATACTTTCTTATAGAACGTATGATAAGTTCTTATTTATAAGTTTTTTTTTATATTTATATTGGAAAAGTTCTAGAAGTTCACTTGGGATGGATTTATGATACATAGGTCTTAGAGGAGATACAAAATTATGGTGGTATTAGTGTGAGGTGGACAGGAGAGCTTGACAACCAGAAATTTATCCAAGTTTCCAAAAGAAAGTATCCTATAGAATAACCCAAAAGTAGGGATGGAGAGATCTACTCATTATGAGAGGAATACATTCAAGAGCCATATTTATACCCTTTTAAATTTATCAAGGTTGAAGGGAAAGATAATTAAAAGGTGTGTTTGGCATGTTTTTTTCACAAAAAATGTGCAACATGGGTATTTTCAAGAGGTCACCCATCGTAGAAGTATTCTCATCCATGTGTGCCTAAATATGGAGTTTTGGTAGGATCAAATGTGACTGCACCCAAATTAAAAGTAATTTTTGATAAATTGTTTTCAAAAGTAACTAGGTGAGTGGAATAAGAAAATTCATTTCAAGAAACCAAAAAAAATCATTCATTATGTTTTGATTAAATTTTAGGTATCATTTTTAGTGTTCTCAAGAAGTATTAAATGAGGAGGTTGAAAGGATGGAAGAGTTGAAGAATGGGTTGGGAGATGTAGTATTCAAAGTCATGGTAATGAATTTGATAGATATTAATGAAAAAAATCCAAGTGGGAGGTATTTAATCAAGGAACTTGGGAGGAAGTCTAGTTTTGAATAGGGAGTCTCATCCATGACCAAGTGATAGAAGGTAATCAAGTATCTAAGGATTAATTAAATAAATGTAGTGAAAGTTAGTTGTAATGTAGTATTGAATTACTGCATCTATATTCAAGATAGTAATAATTTTCATGAAAGATGCATGAAATTGTGGACTTTTATGCATGAAGTGTATTGTATTGTATATCTATCTTACCAAAATGAATCCTTATTTACACAACATTATTTGTGAATCCCATGGTCCTTTTTATAATTAAAATTATTATGAATTCTTAATCCATAATCATAATTAAAGATTGATATAAAAAACATCATTGTTACTCATGTTTCAAAGGTTGTATGAACTCTATAAAAAAATATAATTCTCTTTTCATCACAAAAAACCACAAACCACAATGCAATCCCAATAAAAACTTTTCCATTTTACTATCTAGAATTTATCAATTAATTTATGGTAAAAATTACCGCAATCATAAATATGATATAATAGTGATAATAAACACTAAATTTTCTAATATTTCAAACAAGTTTAACTTAATAACTTTAGTAAGTCATTCATACGGTATATCATCATCTCATTATTCAACAATATTTTCATCATGTGAAATTATATTCAGATTTATATTCAATCTATGTAAGAACAAAAAAACAATCAAATGTAAGAAAATATATTGGAACCACCATAAAATTCTATAATTTTATAACATAGGAACAAACTTGATTTATTCATTCTACTACATCACCTATGAGACACTAATCATCCAATATTAATTAAGTGAAATGTTGTACATATAATTCAATGAAATTTTATAAAGATGATTTGCTCAATAGATACACATATATTCATTCTTCATCTTATTGTTTTAAGCTTTTTTATATTCATGTGCAAGTCGTACTGTGGAAACAAGATTCATACAATGACAATCCACACCATCTAAAAGGTAAGAAGAAATAATATAACGTAAATATTAATAAAATCACCATTTTTTGTAATCGCATACGAAGATATAGTTCGTAGTGGTCTCATATGAATCTAGAATGAGTTTACAGAGTAGGGGTGACATTATATAGGTATAGGTAAGTGAGAGAGAGAGAGAGAGATGAGATGTAGGGTACTTCATGGTTAAGAACATCAAAAAAACAAAAACCACAGAACCGAAAAAATAAAAAAATGAGAGAGGAAAGGATATATTCACTTACCTTGGATTTCTAGCCTTGATTCTTCTGAGAGAATGTAGAGGAGTAGCACCAAAAGTAGGAGAGCTCCACGAGAGCATGAGAATCGAGACTGAATGAGTCGTAGTTAGAGTTTTTTTAAATAGACAAGGGACATTTTTATTAGTGCTTTCAAAAAGTGATGATAAAGAGCCCTTTTATCAGTGCTAAATTGATAAGTGGTGATAAAAGATATCTTTATCAACACTAAAAAAGAACTGATAAAATGATCCTTTATCAGTGCTAAAACTTTAGCGCTGATAAAAAATTTATAATTATAATTATAAATAAAAAAATTATAAAAAATTTATAAAATTAGATACTTGTTTATTATAATTTTACAATTATTTAAATATATAATTATTTATTTATAATTATATTAATACTATTTTTAAAAATTTATATTCTTATTTATAATTATAAATATATAATTTTATAAATATAATAAATATACATTTATAACTATATTAATAATTAATTATTTATCACTAATTTTTTTTAATTATTTATTTTAAATTATATATTTATAATTATAAACATATTTATATCATTATATATATCTATATAATTATATATATATATATAATAAATATATATAAATACAATTATATTAAATATATTCATTATTTAAATATATTTATTATAATTTTATAAATATAAATATATTTATATCATTATATATATTTATATAATTATATATATATATAATAAATATATATGAATATAAATGTGTTAATTATTTAAATATATTTATTATAATTTTACAATTATTTAAATATATAAATACTTATTTATAAATATATAAATAATACTTTATATATATATATATATCCCCCAAAGTACAACTTAGTGGTAGTTGTGGGTCTCAGCAAGGTCTCAAGTTCGAGTCTCACTGAGTATATCCCTACATTGTATGTTTCTTGGTTTTATTTATAATTTAGCCCCTTTTCCTGAATAAACTGAGACCTCAACTTATATATATATATATTATAAATATAAATATAAATATAAATATAGTATATTAATTATTTAAATAAATTTATTATAAATTTATAATTATTTAAATATATATAATTATTTATTTATAATTATATAAATATTTTTTTAAAAAATAATATTTACTTATTTATATTAATTATAAATGTGTAGATTTATAAATATAGTAAATATACATTTATAAATATATTTATTTATAAATATTTGTTTACAAAAATATTTTTAACAATATTAATTAATCTATAATATTAAATACATGAATTTTAAAAATGAATGAAATTGAATAAGAATACAATATTTTTTTTGTTAATCTATACATGGTAGGTGTTTGATAAAATTCCCCTTTGGATTTTATACATGATTCATGGTTCCTAAAGTTTGGTTTTGGGTTTATAAATGTATTTGGATTATAAAATGGTGATTTGGGTTCCTTAAATGGTTTTTAAAGTGGATTCAGATTGGAAATGATGAGTTTGATCATTTTTTTTAAAAATTAGTGGTTTCTCAAATAGTGTTTGAGGACTATTCATCACTTTTATAAAATTGGTTCTCTTGAAAACTCTCCTTGAATTATACCCTTGTCGTGGTTATGTTAAATGGTATGGGAGGTCCTTGGTGTGGGACACCCTTATGAACAAATGGATGAAAGACAAGGGATTGTTCAATGGACTGACTCAGGGGTGACACTTGTGTGTGTTTTTTGTGTATGATTCATGTATGTGTGGTTAGTTTCTTGTTTGGAATTAGTTGGCTCACACCCACTTTATTTTTGACATGGGAAACTGGCATAGCTAGCGGATTTTTTTGAGAATGGCTGTTAAACAAGTTTAGGATATTGCTCTGGCTAGTGGCCCTTAGTATGGACCTTACTCTAATTTGGGGTTGTGCCCCTCAATTAGGCCTGGTAGAGTAATACTGAGTGTGTGGGAGAATTAGTGTCATTGAGTGAGGCATGCGTAGGAGATGTGTCAGGTGTAGGTATGTTTTAGATTATCCACTATGCTCCTAGGTTCTCCCATGCTCTTTAGCACTTATTTTTCTACAGTAGATGATTAAGATTCCTTGTTGTTTAGTTAATCATGTGTACTATATTCCATTTCACTTGTTATGTGATCATTTATTTTGCTCTGTTGTATTGTGTAACTCTTTGTTAAAAAAAGTTATAATGTGTTTTAAAATGTTTTAAGTATGTTTACACCCTCTTTTCCTTTTTAAATAAAAGCATTATTTCTTCTTCTCTTTCCTCTTTCTTAAAAATGATAAAGCTTTCATCTTTGAAAAGAACTTGGTTTTTTAAAAGAAAAAGGGAAAATAAACCATGTTTTTTCATTAAATAGAAAATGGGTGAAAATGTATTTTTTATATATTTTCTTTTCAAAACTTGAATTGATGTTTCTTTTTTCTAAAGGAAATTATTTGGGAATAGATTGTTCGAGAATGCCCACTATGTTTTAATACTCATTCCTTTAAATACTTATTATTTTTATCTCCTGATGCAGATTCCATCTTGGTTGACTTCCTAGGGAGAAGTTGTCTTCAAGATTAGAGATTAAACCAAGGGTTCATATGGAGTTTTAGTTGTTTTCAGGTTTTGTTTTGTTTGTTGTTTGGATTGGTTATATTTTTAGTTTTTTTATATGTTGTGCATTTGTTCAATTTATTTATGTTTGGGTTTCTTTATTTATTTTCATTGTTTCAATTTTTGTTATTGGGAGAAATCAATCCCATTGGTTCTCATATATTCATTTGGTGCTTGTTGTTACCTTGGGAGGATTGGGAAAACCTCTCGAGCCTTGTCTCTTGCCGCCTTGGGTGCCTAGTTTGGGGTTGACATGGGTTGGTTCATGAAAAAATGGTATGAGAGAAGCTTATTTGGAGGAACTAGATTTTGGAGTTCCCTTTTTTATTTGGGATGTTTAAGTAGATGGAGTAGTACTGTCAGAACTTAGGGTGTAGGTTTGAAGAGGTTTTTGGCTAACACTTTCTCTACTGAACATTAAGTTACCATGGGAAGTTAGGTATTGTCCAACATGTTGTTTTTTTCGGTTGATTTGTGTTTGGAAAAATAAAATGGTAGTTGGGGTAGTTGTTTCAGTGAGTTTAAAGGGACTATAAATCCATGTGTAGCCGAGTATATGGTTTTGAAAGACTCTATGTGATGATGATGTGATTGTCATATGGCGCCAACCATATGGCCAAGTCACCCATCGACACTAGTTTTCCCCTTTGTGAGTTTATTATGAGCCTTATTGATTTTAAGATCGTTTTGAAGTCCATGTTTTTAATTATAGAAACCTTATTTTAAGAGGATTTTTTTTTGAAAATGATAAATGAGTTTTCAGATTAATTTCAAAGAAATACTTAGAAAATGGATCTCAAATAAATTGAATTTCGGTAAAATGATTATTAGTTTATCAAAATTGGATTTCTATAACCAAAGCCTCAAGTTTATAAAATTGGTTATATTGGAAATAGAAATTTATTTTTGAAATGGAATGGTTTTGGGGAAAATATTTTGGGGAATTTTTAATTTTTTTTGAGAAATTTGAAATGGGAAGAAAATTGGGAATTTGAAACTTGGGGTGAATGTTTTGTTTTGAAAATAGAAGAGTCCTATTTTGACCTTTGGTATTCTTATGATAACTCACATGTAAGGATGTATGTGAGGAAGATAAATATTAATGGAATGAGTGGATGTGTGTCCTAATGAGAATGAGAGTATACATCTGAAAGGATCCATTAAATACCATTGGTTAGTGTAAAACCTAACATATTTTTTTTCTATTTAAAAGTGGTTTTGATGGAAAACTCATGATTTTTTGATAAGTAATGATTTTTAGTGTGTTTTATTATGATTTGAAATGTTTTTTCTGTAATTTCCCATTCAATTTATTTGTATCACTGAGAGGGGGAGGGGTGAATCAGTGATAATCCTTTTCATTTTATATTTATTTTCAATTGAAACAACCTTCACCTTCGGTTGAAGATTTTAATTGCCTACTAAAAACAACTCCAAAACATATCCATAGGAACACAAATATTTAAAAGTTTCACCATTCAATAATAATAACTACGTCATCGGTATGGTTCAAAAATGATCTAATACCATAAAATCCACTAGAAATCAATACTTGAATTAAAATGAGTAGGATATACCCTTTCACTCATATAACAGTTTGTAAACAATCCAAAAGTACATGTGAAACCTCTTAGCACAAATAGGGTAATTCAAATATTTTTGTAATAACTCAGGTTACCTATTCTTATTTTATAATAAAAAAAATGTATTCAATTGAAATACAATTATTCAATTTCTTACCCAGAAGAAAGTTAAAAACTTCTTAGAATTTGTTCAGAAAAACTGAGTATGGTTTTCTTGGGTTTGATTTTCCTAGTCCAATTCCTTCAAGTATGATTTTTCAATAAAATTATTCTATTTTGATTTTAATTCTAAATATAATATAGATTAACAGACACCACTTCAATTCATGTGTACAATTAACTCAGTATGATTCTTCCTCAGTCTGAGAAACCCAATACTGAAATCCTAAAGTCGATTAATCTAGACTGATACGATAATCAATTGAATATGATGATCCGTTGGGTATAATAAATTCTGAGTATGATTGTCAACCGAATACAACACTAAGATCTTTTCTATTCTTTCACTTCTTCATCAAAACCTCTTCAACAAAAGATCGATACGAAGACTTATTTCTCTCACTAAAACTCATAGATTCTACCTCTACTAAAGTGAACAAGATTTATTCATTATAAAAGTACAATGTACTTTTCTAATTTTATAGGTTATTATTAAGAACTTTGGTGGGAATCCCAAAATTCTTTCCCGCTCACACAAATTCACCCCAATTTTAATTTCCCCTAAAATATAGGGATGCATTTTGACTTTGTCAATTCTTCTCAAAGATTCTCGATTCTTCTTCAAAATTCATATCCTTCTCCAGAACTTCATTTGAATCACCAATATTATTTCAATACATGAGTCTAATTTTTCCTAATCCCATTTCTTCAATACAAAGCACTATATCAATTGTAAACAAATGTGTCAAGAAATAGATACCATTTTGATTTGCTGAAAACGTTTTTTAGAACAGATTTGAATAAAAATATATCATTTGAATGTATATATCCCCCTTGAAAATTCATTTAGAAATATCCTTCTATTTTTCTCATGACTCACTTGAGATTTAAAACTTTATCTTCTCCTCTTCTCTTACCCCAGTTTGAAACCTAAAATGTAATTAAACCCTTTTGAAAAGGTTGACTACATTGTTGATCTCATTCTCTCCTTCTCTTCTCCTGAACCACTTTAAAAACATTCATTCAAAATAATGTTCTTGTATCATGACTTCCTTTATGACTTTAAATTCATTTGAGAAAAACTTTAGCATCATTATACTATAGATGTAAAGTATCGCAACTTTCCATTCATTCCATGTTATTTATTTTCTTCTCAGCCAGAATATGATCTTTTCCAAATACAATTGGTTTGGATACGATCATTTTGTGTATAATTAGACTAGATATGATTTTTTGGAATATTATCTTTTCTGAATACGATTGGACTTTGTATGATCATTTCTAGATACACACATCTTCCTCCTAAGTCTGAGTATGAGCATCCTGGGTATGAAATGTTTTTATGCATACGATAGATGATCAGATGCTACAGTGTCTAACAATGATCATTCTAATTATGATCTTAAGAACCTTCTTTATTTTCCTCTATTTAGATATGATAAATATAAGTACAATCTTTTGAGTAAAATTCTCAGCAACCTTTTCTTTCCTTATCAACCCAAATTTGATTATGCTGGGTATTATTTCTTTTTGATCGACTACATATATTTTCTTTTTTCTTCCATAAAGATTGCTTCATATGTTCTCCAATAATATTATTATTTATATGAAATATGAATCAGATAATAATCATCATATTTAATTCATCATAGTCATAGAGACTCTGATTTTCACCAAAACAACTATGTCTCCCGCATCGAATCTAGTGTGATGCTGATAACCATTTACTTTCAGAAATATTTATTTACTTTCATTCCAGACCTAAGTCAAGTTCGATCGAAACCATTACTTCCAAGAATTTTATTCTCATTACATTTTACTTTCACAGTGTCTGATTATTTTGGAAAAAAACCTCAATTAAACTTTTACCATAAACAAAGTTAAGTGATTTCCTTTCTTCCTTCCTTCAACAGCTTTCTTGACAACAAAAGACAACACATAAAAACCATCACATTCATCATCATCTTGGTACTAAAAATCTCCCCCTTTGGAATTTTTTTCAACCAATTATCATAAATCACTGAACTTTGTATCGTAATGTAATGCATTACTTATCAATAATTCTAAGCCTACATAATCTAACTCATTGTACAAAATAATAATCATTGACAAAAAAACATATTTTTTATAAGTAGTGATTATGAAAACAACTTTATTTTTTCCTTCCTAAACTCTTAATCATCCTTCCTGGAATACAAAACAATTATTTACTACAACCACTATAAAAAATAGTTAGAATAGTTCACTCAAAAAACAATACTTAATTCACAACTTACCCACAACTCCCTCTTTTTTCAGGTATCAATTGGATAGATTTTTGAAACTATTCATCCTACCGCTTAAAAACACTATTCAAAGGTAATATGAGAGAGGGTGTAGAAAAAAATACCACAACCTTGATGAGAAAGAGGTTAGACACCATGTTCAACCACAACATTGAGAATGATACTTTCGGTAAAGGTTTTGTTAATATGTCAGCAACTTGTTCTGATGTTGAAACATACTCCAGATTAAATTTATTATTCTCCACATTCTCATTGATGAAATGATATTTGATATTAATATGTTTTGAATGAAAATGTTAAATTGGATTCCAGGTGAGATTGATTTTTCTTTGACTGTGACACCCTAAGAGTAAGGGTATCTTCACATCAACAAGTAAATCTTCTAATTTTGTTTTCATTCACATAAGTTGAGTAGAGGCTTGAGTGGCAGTAACATACTCAACTTTATTGTCATGACCCGTCCCCCAGGGCCCATTTTGTGACTACCCCAAGCCCACCTTCCATAGTCCAAGGGCTGGTGACTAGCACCGAAAGACATATTCCCTATAACTGGGAATTCATTACCCTTATAACCTGTAATAACATGCAACCAAGCACATAGAAAGATACAAAAAGAAGTCAACTATATAGAAAAAAGACTGCTGAAAGTAAAAAGGGGCCGGAATACAAGCCCAATAGTAATAGTACAAGTAAAACTGAAGAAAAAGAAAGGCAGCTATTGGATCGTCCTCTAAGGTTCCTACAGGAAGGGTAGGTACATATCGCATCCTCAGAACTTCACATCCACCTGTCTCCTCTACGTACCATCATGCCGTATGATCCACCTTTGGGCCCCATCTAGCCCTGGTACCCTCAGCCTTGATCAACATTGTCTATCGTCTGCATCAAACATAATAAGGTGCGGTCATAGCCCTTATAGGGGTGAGTATAACGATACTCAGTAGGGACACCGAGACCCTCAAGGTCTCACAAAATCCACCAAGGATAAACCACACAACATGAAATCAATTGACAACCCTTCTTAGGTATATTCCCATACATATACCTAAGTTATCATGTATACCCACCTCAATCATGAGGAAACACAAAGTCCAACTCAAAATCCCAAAGCTCAACTATTCTACAAAGGAAGGGATACCGCAAAGGTAGGTACCACACAGGTACGCCACACAGAAGAACACCACCAAGGTATTATTACAAAGGAAAGTACCGCTCAGGTACGAACGTAGCTAACACTAGGTATAACTCAGGTACAATAGTAGAGATGATTAGATTTAACTACCGGATCTTCTTACTCAATTAATAGGCAGACCCATGAAGGATCACTAATCATTCTCAGACCCATGTAGGATCTCTAGGTGCTGATCCACACATGATCACTCAGTGCTGACACACACAGGATCACATGGTGCTGACCCACACAGGACCGCTTGGTGTTGACCCACACAGGATCGCTAGGTATTGACCAACACAAGATCACTAGGTGCTGACCCACATAGGATCCCTCGAGTATTCCCGCATAGAATCCTAGAGCGGTTTCATGTGGGACCCTCAATCACAGACCCATGAAGTATCTCTTTCTCAAGTCACAGCCAGCTACTGGGTTCCTGTGCTAAGCTTGCTTGTCTACGGGAGGGTCTTCTCCTCAAGCAACTGGTCGATAATCCAACTACCATGATTTCCCATGAAGAAGTATCCCAAAAGACCACCACGTCATATGGATCTCAACACAACAAACGGCGCGCCAATCGGATGCCCAGTCTGTAATTTATTTGCCTTTTAGTCTCGAGGGTCCGGTTGGATTCGTGCTCGATCCAACCCGACCGTATCCCAACTTTATCCAAATATCAAGTGGGGTATACCAAAGGGAACTTCTTGCTCCAATGTTTATTTCACTATTGACGGTTTCTCAAACGGACACCTGGTGCCAATGTTATGGCCAAAAGAACATAAATGAGTCGAAGTGGGTCCGGGTCTGGTCCAACCCGATCGGGCCGACCCGGTTTGGGTCACCCGGTCCGCGCTAGGTGGTCCGGCCCAGCCTGGCGGTACGGCGTAGCCTGGTGGCCCGGCCTGGGTAGCGGCCCGCGGGGTGGCTGCGGAGGCCACGAGCGACCACGGGAGCCGCAGGGCAACGCGAGGCCACATGTTTCGTGGGGTGGCGGAGACCGCAGGTGCCGCAGGGGAGGAGCGAGGCCGCGGGGTGGCAAGGCCATGAGTGGCGGAGGCCACAGAGGTGTTGAGGGAATGAGGAAGCAGAGGCCGTAGCGGCGGGGTGGTCGCAGGGTGGTGGAGGTGGTGGGGCGGCGGTGGCGGCAGGGCGGCGGAGGTCGTGGGGGCTGTAGGGACTGCGGGGCGGCAAGGCCGTAGCCAGCAGAGGCCACAGTGGCACAATGGCCACAGGGTAGTGACGATGTGTCACCGCCTTCATTGATACCCACTGTGGTGTCGACCGCCGTTCTCATGCCCCACCGAGGATAACTAGTCTTCCTCCTCTAGTGTGAAGAAAACACCAATAAGAATAATGTAAAAGGGGTTGGGCCATGTTTGTTTGGCCCGCATCCTCCGCATTATAGTGGTAGAAAGTGACTTTACAAAATCTTGAATGAAGAACTTCAAACCCTTCAACCTCCTGCAAATATTATTCCCAAACCCACAAAAGAAAACATCCACGGATCAACTAATTAGAGAGTTGATCTGCGTTCTTTGTTTTAGAAGGGAAGAACATGGGAATATATAATAATACACAACAAAATCCCTACCTAGAATGTTTTGTTGATGATTGTCCATGATTGAGATAGATTGGAATTTTTCGATCCCAAAACAAGTCTCCTCTAACGGGAGCCATCCGATATGCTGGTGTAGATATCAGTGTCGTCTTGGGGTACAAGTCAATGTAAAAGTCCACCTATCTGTGAGGAGGTAGACCCGTAACATCATAAAGGAAGACATCTACGTACTGGTCCACCACTACAGGATAACTCGGACTCTCCACATCAAATTCTCCAAGGGTAAGTCTAGACAACTGATGAGTGATCTGTTGCACTCTCCTCTGGGTAAGTCCATCCTGTGATGCAAAGGCTCCCTTCTCACCGGTGAAGTTAAACCTAGTACCATCCGTGTGGAAACACTGTACTTCGTGCCTAATATAGTCAATCTAAGAATGGATTGTAGATAACCATTCCATACCCAAGATGATGTCGTAAGGCCTCAACAATACTACTAGGAGATCCAAACCAAATATCTCGCCTCCTAAAGTAAGATCACACTACCGAAACCAGTGTGTATTAGACGAATCTGCTCCCATAGGAGTCTCTATCCATAAGGATTGAGCCAACGGATCCATCGGAATCTCCGAGCTCTGAACAAGGTTAGTGGTAATAAAATAATGACTGGATCATGTGTCTATAAGTACTGTAGCTAAGGTGGAGAAAACAAAGATTGTACCCCGTATCATCTCTGATGCACCGTGATCATAGGTCTCAAATGCCTGGAGATGAGCTCACCCCTATCCTACTGCTCTCTGTGGCCAGGGTGTACCTTCTGGTGGTGGTGGCGGTAACATCTTGAATTTTCACCCACCACCATATGAACAAAAAACTCCTCTTCCACATCCGCCTGGTCCCTACGGACCTCCTCGGTTGAACCTTTGTCTCTGCCTGGGTGGTCCCTCGACTGTCTTCTGATCATCCGTACAACGTGTCAGACAGTCACAAGCCATGTGACCCTGCCCGCTGCATACGTAACACTGCCCGCTCCTGGCATGACCGGATCTGCCATGGGTGCCCCGCACAACCGACCTTGAATCCTGCGGTTTTCCACCTGTAGGTCTGGTCTTTTTGGACCTCTGTGACATCTGTCTGCTGCAAGCTGTAGAAGAGTCCACTACGTGACAACTGGTGGTAGGTCTCGCTGCTGGTGACTGCTCATCAAGGAAACTATACACTAAGAGGGATCTCTTTAACACCCCCACCTGTATCGGGATGCTAAGAGAAATCATCGAAGCCATGATCTCCCACCTGAGTCCCTAATCAAAGGTCTGGGCCCTGAATAATGGGTCCCGCACCATATTTGTGGAGTAGTGTGAGATGTTAGTGAACCTCGTTGAGCACTGAGCCACATTCATGCTACCCTACTGCAGATGAAGTAGCTCCTGTATGCGCACTGTACCTGAAATAGGCTCTCAAAGTCCGCCCAGAGAAGTGTCACCTCATCGTGATCCTGGATCATCAAGCTCCACCATCTTCCTGTTTCTTACTGTAGAAGACTGGTGGTAAGGATAACCATGAGATCGGCTGGTGTCCCTACTAGTCGGAAGACTCTCACCACGACCTCCAACCAATCCTTAGCCACCTGTGGGTATATCTCTCCCTTGAACCTGGGTGGCCTCTGGTGCTGGAAATCATGCAACGCGCTCAAGCGGCATGCGCCCTCTACTACTGGGGCTGGTGGAATCGGTGGCCCAATGGGTAATGGTATCGCTGGTGCCTCTACTGGAAGAGGTCCCAACACCGAGGCCTCTTCACTCGGTGGTCTATCAGTGCATACTATATCCGGAACCCTATCTGGTTGTCTGCATAGAGGAATCCTGAAAAGAAACAGGTGCTCCACAGTCAAAAGTTACACCTGGTGAGATGACTAAAAGATATCACAAAGAAAACTCTTCAAAAACACACGCAATTAGAGTTTTCATGCACTGAGTTGAAAATCAGAAGTCAGGGTCCTAGTGTATGGATACATCAGCCACCACACCAACACTGTATTCCCTAAACTAATAACCACACTCACTACACTTAACATTATTTACATTAAAAAGAAATATCAAAGTCCTATGTTCTACGGTATAACCGACTCCTCTGATACCAATTTGTCACAACCCACCCCCCGGGGCCCGTACCGTGACTACCCCAATCCGGCCTTGCATAGGCTAGGGGCTGGCGACTAGCACCGAAAGGCATATTCCCTATAACTGGGAAGGAATTTCCTTTATAACCTGTAATCACACGCAACCAAGAACACAAAAATATACAAACACAAGTCAACTATATATCAAAAAGAGTGTTGAAAGTAAAAAGGGGACGAAATACAAGCCCAACAGTAACAGTACAAGTACAACTGAAATACAATACAGCTGAATAAAAATAAAGGCAACTACTAGTTCATCCTTTGAGGTTCCCACCTGAAGGGTAGATACAAATCACCTCCTTAGCACTCCACATCCACCCATATCCTCTTCGTACTTTCATGCCATATGGTCCACCTCCGGGCCCCATCTAGCCCTGGTACCCTCAGCCTCGATCAGCATTGTCCGTCGTCTGCACCAAACACAACAAGGTGCGGGCATGGCCCATGTACTGGTAAGTATAATGATACTCAGTAGGGACCTCGAGTCCCTCAAGGTCTCACAAAATCCACCAAGGATAAACCACAGAGTATCAAATCAACTGACAACCCTACTTAGGCATATGACCATACATATACCTAAGTTATCAAGTATACCCACCTCAATCATGAGGAAACATAGATTCTAACTCAAAATCCCAAATCTCAACTATTCAAAAAAGGAATGGATATCACGAAGGTAAGTACCACACATGTACGCCACATATAAGAATACCACCAAGGTATTACTACAAAGGAAAGTACCGCTCAAGTACGAAATCACCTCACACTAGGTATAACTTAGGTTCAGTAGTACAGATGATTAGATGTAATTACTGAATCATATAACTTAGTTAAGAGGAAGACCCACGAAGGATCACTAATCATCATCAGACCCACATAGGATCTCTAGGTGCTGACCCACACAGGATCGCTCAGTGCTGACCCACACAAGATCACTCGGTGCTGACCCACACAGGATTGCTCGGTGCTGACCCACACAGGATCGCTAGGTGCTGACCCACACAGGATCGCTAGGTGATGACCCACATAAGATCGCTCTGGTAGTCTTTCATGGAATCCTAGAGTGGTTCCATGTGGGAACCTCAGTCAAAAACCCACAAAGGATCTCTTCCTCAAGTCACAGCCAGTTATTGGGTTCCCATGCTAAGATTACTCGTCTCTGGGAGGGTTCGCTCCTCAATCCACTGATCGATAATCCAACTACCATGAAGTTCCACGAATAAGTATCCCAAAGGACTTCCATGTCATAGGGGTCTCAACGCAATAGACGGTGTGTCAATCGGACGTACGGTCTGTATGTTATTAGCCTTTTAGTCCTGAGCGCCCAGTTGGATTCGTGCTCGATCCAACCCAACTATATTCCAACTATATCCAAATCTCAAGTGGGGTATACCAAATGGACCATCTTGCTCCATGGTTTGTTGCACCATTGATGGTTTTTCAAATGGACGCCTGGTGCCAAA
Source organism: Viscum album (assembly GCA_963277665.1). Lineage (NCBI taxonomy): Eukaryota > Viridiplantae > Streptophyta > Magnoliopsida > Santalales > Viscaceae > Viscum > Viscum album. The sequence goes on from OY728132.1 coordinate 327,412,349, forward strand.
GTTATGTCCGAAAGAGCGTAAATGAGTCGAAGTGGGTCCGGGTCCTGTCCGACCCGGTCGGACTGAACCGTGCCGACCCGATTTGTGTTGACCCAGCCCAACCCACTGGATCTGGCCCGGTCCGTACTGGGAGGTCCGACCTGTTCAGCGGCCCACGGGGCGGTGGGGTGGCCGCGGAGGCCAAAGGTGGCCGCGGGAGCCGCGGGGTGGCGCGAGGCCGCAGGTGCCGCGTGGCGACACGAGGCCACGGGTGATGCGAGGAGGCGGAGACCGCGAGTGCTATGGGGGAGGTGCGAGGCTGTGGGTTCCATAGGGCAGGAGTTCGTGGGTGTCGCGGGGGCGGCGCGAGGCCGCGAGCACTGTGGGGCGGTGAGGCTGCGGGGCGGCGCAGAGGGCTGTGGGGCGGCGTAGAGAGCAACAGGTCAGCGAGGCTGTGGGCGGTGGAGACTGTAGCGGTGCGGGGGACACATGGGAGTAGAGGACGCGGTAGCGCAGAGGTCACAGGGCGGCGAGGCCATGGGCGGCGGAGTTCGCTGCGGCGCGGCGGCTGCGATGTGGCATCGTCGCCTTCATCATGACCAACGGTGGTGCCCGCTGCCATTCTCGTGCCCCACCAAGGATAACTTTCTATCCTCCTCCATCGCGAAGAACACACCAATAAGAAGAAACACGGAGGGTATAGACCATGTTTGTTTGGCCCACACCCTCTGCGTTAGAGTGGTATCAAGCTACTCTACAAAATCTTGAATGAATAATGTCTAACCCTTCAAACTCCCGTAAATATTATCCCCAAACCCACAAAAGAAAACATCCGCGGATCAACTAATTAGAGAGTTGATCTGTGTTCTATGTTTTAGAAGGTAAGAACATGGGAATATATAATCATACACAATAAAACCTCTACCTTAAATGTTTGTTGAAGATTGTCCGTGGTTGAGACAGATTGGCGTTTTTCGATCCCAAAACAAGTCTCCTCCAACGACGTTAGTGAGGAGATAAAAAAGATGAAGTCAGGGACGAAGGAATTTCCTCGATCATCGGTTTATTCATCGTTGGAGATCCTTTGATGATGTTTAGAGAAATATTCTTCGAAGGAGAAGAGTTCTTCATTGGCGTTTGTCGTTGTAGGATGATTTTCTCCACGATTCTCCAAAGCTTCTCCCTTTCCCCAATTCCACCAAAAATGAAATCCCAACATAATAGAATATGTTATCTATTTATTTTGTTGGTATAAATTCAAATTGGCTTAATTAATTAATTGATGTGGTTGTCACCAAAAAAGAGGGAGGATACCAAAGGTCAGCTCCCATTAATGGAGAGTTCAAGAGTTACCTTCATCATGAGGGTGTTTAGGGGGTTCGGGTGGTCCCCACCTTTAAACCATACACATGGGAGGTTTCAACAAAAAGTAAAATAAAATAAAAGTTTATTTTATCTTATTTCTATTTCCAAAAAAATCCCAAATTCTATCTTTCACCCTCGACCTACTGCAGTTGAGGTGAAGGTCCCCTTAAGCGAATATTGGCGTTGTGAGTTCAACGGTGCCCTATGATTTCAATTATGAGCACTGGTTCAAAAGTTACAAAAACATGCTCGTACATTTACTAAATGTACCCAAAAAAAGTTCATAAATTTATTCCAGGCACACCGAGCCTCGGAATCATGTGCCGTCAATTTTCGCAGACTTATAAAAGTTCCATTTATTTAAAAAAAGTACATGAAAATTTTGGGTTTTTATATTCTCCCCAACTTAGGGCTTTACATCCCCATAAGCCACAACTCAAAATAAGGGAATAAGTGGGGGTAATGAGCATGCATCTGAGCCTCCCACTCCCATGTTCTCTCCTGGAGTTTCCCTTGCTGCCAACGAATGCACACCAGAGGTATTGACCTCCCATGAAGGTCCCACTCCTGTTGATCCTCAATCTCTACTGGAACCTCCGTAAAAGTCACACTATCATCGACGTCCATCTCATCGTGGTCGATGATGTTAGAAGGGTCATGGATGTATCTCCTCAGCTGGGATATGTGGAAGACGAAGTGCACCCGGTGCAACTAAGGTGGAAGAGCTAAGTGGTAAGCCACATCGCCATCTCTACTGAGGACCCAAAAGGGTCCGATGAACCTTGGAGATAACTCGTCACCTTGGCTAAATCTCTGCAAACCTCACTAGGGTGAGACCCGTAGAAATACGTGGTCACCATCCTTAAACTCTAGAGGTCTCTGTCTCCTGTCGACATAAGACTTCTGCCTACTCTGTGCAGTATTCATCCGCTCCTGGATGATCTGCACCTTCTCTTTGGTAGCCCGTACCATCTCTAGTCCCACTAGTGCTGACTCCCCTGGGTCAGTCTAGCACAAAGGTGATTTTCAAGGTCACCCATATAATTCCTCAAAATTTGCCATCCCAATGGTGAAGTGATAGCTATTTTTGTATGAAAAAACCACTAATGGAAAGTGATCCTCCCAGCTGTGACCGAAGACGAGGACGCAAGCACACAGTATGTCCTCGAGGGTCTGAATAGTCTGCTCGGTCTGGCCATCCATCTGAGGATGGAAGGCAGTGCTCAAATGAAGCTACATCCCAAAAGACTCTTGCAACCCCTTCTATATCCAGAAAGTAAAATGCGCATCACGATCGGAGAAAATCATCGAGGGTACTTCATTTAGCTTCACAATATTCTGTACATAGAGGCATCCCAATCTCTCTACCAAACCCTTCTCTATGATTAGTAGGAATTGAGCTGACTTGGTGAGTTGGTCAGTGATCACCCAAATAGAATCATGACCCCTAGATGTACGTGGGAGTTATAACGACCCATACTTTACATACATTGTTATTACTTCCAAATTGAAGCACACTTATTACAACATATAACAAAACCATGAAAGGACCATATAGGTATAGTGTCTTTAGAAACTAGAAAGCATAAATAACTGGTTCATAAAGCATCTACTTTGCCTCCCATTTATTTCATCATATCTAGAGTCCCTTTTTGGAATATTCTACTTAATAACCTTCTTCCTGACCTGGGGAAATAAAACATACAAAAGGGGGATCTCAAATGCTCAGTAAGAGTAAACAAAAGAAATATCAATCACATCATATACATAAGCACATAACTTTTGGAAATCTTAACCTGCAAAAGAGATCATAATTTCATAACATGGGATAATACATAGTAGTGAAATGTAATCCCAATAATCATAACATAAAAAATGAAACTTTGTGGAATACACACATAATCATAGAGAATCATTTCTTGTTAGTCATGACTCATTGCCAAGACTATCTTAGTGGACAAAGTCCATTTCTGAACTGAGTTCACTCCTCATTTCAGTCCTGTTTCACTGAACCGGTTTAACCTGCCATTCCAGCCATGTCTATCTCATGAGATATAAAATCTTTACCCAATGCATTGGAGGGAGATATAGGTCCCACCCATCTCATAATGATACCATTCTTATGTGTTCCACAAAATCATAAATCATACATCATTGCATAACCCATGTAATAAAAATGGGATTCTTAAACATCATGACATCATAAAACAATTCATATAAGATAAAGAAATTCATAAAAATAATTCCATCAAAACATAATCAAATCAATGTAATAATAGGGATAGAAACAGAACCCTATATTATCTTAGATGGAAAATAATTTTGATAAAACACTTGAACTCCATTCTTGAGGAAAATATCCTTTCTACTTCAAAAAACACATTTCCTTTCTTAACATGTCGTACAATTATAAACTAAAAGAAGTTTATTAAAAATAAACTTGAAAACTTGTAAAGGAATCTTCTTGGAAATAATGTTTTAAAAATACATTCATGACATATAAGTTAAAAAAAACATTCTTCATACTTTTGTCGAAAATGTCAAAAAAGTACCTCGTACGAAAAACGACAAAAGATTCCTTTCGTATCCTTTACTAAAAACTCACCGAAGGGTAAAATTGGATTTAAAAAATTTTAGGTGGATGGAAATACTATTACATATTGAGGGAACATGGATGTGGATGATAAAATACACCCCAGTAAATACTAAAGTATAAACAATCTCGGATAAAAATGAGATTGTGATATTTCCCTTACCTTATGTCTGATTTTCCTCGTAAGTGTCCGAACCTCCTCTATAATGATTTAAATAATGTTATTGACTTATTACAGAATTATATCATATATGGTCATATTCTTAGATTCTTATTAGTAATATTTCATTATAACTTGTTATTCGGGTGTTTATTACTTTTTGTTCTTATGCGTGTTTTGCCGAATAAATTCTTATTCTTCTCTTTAGGTTATAGATACATAATTTCCAGAATGTTATTAGTGTAATATATATCATATTAATTCATTAAATTCATTTATATAATCATTATGCAATGAAGATCATGTAGAACGAGTCACATCACATCGTGGAGATGGTATTCCGTACGTACGCACGAGCGATGATATCGTTCCCATGATCATGGAATTGTATTGGAGTGTGTGTAAACTATTTCAGAATCAATATCACTTTACAATAATCATATATAGTCATTATTTACACCATTATACCCATCCAAGTAAGGTGGTGGTGGAAAGTAGATTACACCACGGCGTGGAGACGGTATTCCGTACGTACGCACGCGCGGTGATTTCATTTTCCGTAGGATGGATAGATGGTAAAATAGGGTTGTTTCATACTTATAATAACATATCAGTATATGATTGATACTGATGTTATTACTTCATAATGAAACAACTAAAGAAGAAGAAGTGGAAGAAGAAATAAAGATCAAAGAATCGGTAACAGACATTACCTCTTCTTTGAAGTGCTTCTTTGAGACCTCCTTTTAGGGCACTAAAATTGGTCTTTGAAGAAGACCAGGACCTCTAGAATGTCTCTAGGTAAGTGGATAGGATAAAGTGGCAGGGGTTGTCCAAGGTTGAAGGCTCAAAGTGGTGTGAGGAAGAGAGGGAGGAGGTGCCCTTTTATAAGGGAGGAGAGGGGCACCTTTGGAATAACAAAAAATATTATTTTATTATAAATCCAAATTCGGTTTTAAATAGCTCCAAATTGATTTATATAAAATCTAAGGTGGGGATGGGTCGAAATAAGCTCATCCAATAGAATTTAGACAAGTTTAGGTTCCTATTTTGACCTTATCATTTAGATTTAACATTATGTTAAATAATTTTACTTTTACCGTGTCTTCTTGTGCTCTTACACTATAAGGTTAATAAACTTACTATAACAATCCAAACGAACCCAAAGTTGTTTATTATTAATATATATAACCTTATCTAAGTCATTTGGCCAAAACTTAGATTTTTAGGAATAAAATAACAATTAGTAATATAATATTTTCTTTAAAAACTATTTTATGTCAATTTTGACACTATTTAGTAATTGATTTTTGTGAAAATTATAACAGAATGATTAGTTCAAACAAAGTTAATTAAATCAATAATAAAATGTCATATTAACCTATAAAATTAGTGTAATTCATAAGAAGTCTAAAATTACATTTATTTGGGTATTTATAACATCAATTATGTCAATATTTCATTAATAAGATAATTACTGCATCATCTTTGTGTCATAAATAAATTAAATTATTTAATGTCTAAAAATTACAAATAAAATAAAATTATGTAGGAAATAATTTTAGATTTCTAATGAATATTTATAGTCGAATTTATCTTATATATAACCTTATATTAAAAATTATTTACTTATTAAACTTTGATTTTAACTATTTTAACCCTTCTTTAAATAAATTAATAATAAATGTCCTAATCTAATCCAAGTGGGCCTAAATGGTCATATTTTATTTATAAGTTTGTTTTTGGTCGAATTAAACTTATCCAATAGAATTAAGACATGTTTTAGGGTAATAATAATATCATTTTTACCCTTAATTACCCTATTTACTTTTAACTGTGGTAAATAAAAGTAAAAAGTTATTATTCACCAAAAATTATTTTCATCTCATTGAACCAAATTTTACTTACTGACATCAACCGTGTCTCTCAGATTTTTGAAATTCCACTCACAGAAGCGGTAAAATTAAGTTTTATGAAAAATTCATTTTTTTAACTACCACTTAGTGGTTTCACTATTCATCAAAAATTGAAAGTTTTCAGAAAAATACCCAAATTTCACCCTAGGATAATTTCGATATTCCGAATCCAAAAATGAAGTCCATTTTGAAAAATAAAATTTATATAATTTCAAAAAGTGGTTATTACTATTCATAACGGCTAGTTTTAATAATATTTTATTAGCACATCATTGTTTAGTGAAACTCGATATTGCGTACGACGCAAGATATCGAGGATGGTCGCAATTTCATGTAAGGAAATCCAAGCAAGTGTTGTGTGTAGAAAAAGATTCCTTTGATGATTTATATAACATAAAAGTCTCGAGTGTTACATTCTACCCCCCTTAAAATGAATTTTGCCCTCTAAATTCGTCACTTTGTAACAAACAGATGAGGATACCTCTCTCTCATCATATCCTCAAGCTCCCATGTAGCTTCTTCTAATTGGTGGTTCCTCCATAAAACTTTCACCAATCGAGTGGTATTGTTTCGTTGGACTTTTTTGCTATGATCCAGAATCTCTATCGGCTGTTCTTCATAAGAAAGATCCTGCTCCAGCGGTACAACTTCTGAGCTGAGTACATGTGAAGGATCAGGTATGTACTTTCTTAGGAGAGATACATGGAACACATCGTGAACTTGAGAGAGATTCGGTGGAAGCGCCAATCGGTAAGCTACCTTCCAAACACGATCCAGTATTTTGAAAGGACCGATATATCTAGGGATCAACTTCCCCTTCTTTCCAAATCTCATGACCCTCTTCCAGGGAGATATTCGTAAGAACACTTTATCACCTACTTCAAACTCTAGGTCTTTTCTTCGGTTGTCGGCATAACTTTTCTGTCGACTCTGAGCTGCTCTTATGTGTTGTTGAATAGATCGGACCTTTTCTACCATCTCATCAACAATATCAGGTCCTAATAGCTTTCTTTCCCCAACTTCATCCCAGCAAGTTGGAGTCCTGCATTTCTTTCCATAGAGAGATTCATAAGGAGCCATCTGAATATTGGAGAGAAAGCTATTATTATAAGAAAATCCCACCAAAGGTAGGTGTTGATCCCAACCACCTTTGAAATCCATAGAGCAATCTCTCAACATATCTTCTAGAGTTTGAATTGTTCTCTCAGACTGACCGTCTGTCTGAGGATGATAAGTAGTGCTGAAACTCAACTCTTTATCTATAGTATGCTGAAGACTTCGCCAGAACTTCGAGGTAAATCTCGGATCCCGATCAGATATAATAGAAATTGGTACTCCATGCAATCTTACCACTTCCTTTACATATATCCTGGCAAGCTGATCCAAAGAGAAATCATCTCTAATAGCAATGAAGTGTGCAGAATTTGTAAGACGATCCACTATGACCCAGATAGAATTATTGCCTTTGGACGTTTTAGGAAGTCCTGTGACAAAGTCCATAGTTATGTTTTCCCATTTCCATTCGGGTATGGGTAATGGTTGTAACATCCTCTTAGACTTCTGTCTATCAGGTTTAACTTGTTGACAAACCAAGCATCGAGAGACATATTCAGCAACATCTCTTTTCATGCCATCCCACCAGAAGTACTCTTTCAGGTCCCTATACATCTTCATGCTTCCAGGATGAATAGAGAATGAAGAACTATGAGCCTCATCCAGCAAATCCTTCTTTAATTCGGGGATGGGAGGAACACAAACCCGATTCCTGAACTTTATTATCCCAACACAATCAAGGTTGAATTCAGAAACATTTCTCACCTTCTTTTGTAACTCGACATCTTCTTTCTGTTCCTCTTTAATCTTTACATGTATAGATGGTTGAACATTCATTTGAGAAAGATACGATTTTTCCCCTTTCATTATAATTCCAAGATCCATCCTTTGTAAATCCATAAATATTGGATCTTTTCTGATCCTCATCATGGATAAACTAGCATGGTCTTGTCGATTTAATGCATCTGCCACCTTGTTTGCTTTCCCAGGGTGGTAATGAATTGAGCAGTCGTAATCCTTAATCATCTCCAACCATCTTCTTTGGCGCATATTCAGCTCCTTTTGTGTGAAAATATACTTCAAACTTTTATGATCAGTATAAATATCACACCTCTCACCATAAAGGTAATGCCTCCAAATATTTAATGCAAAGATTACCACAGCTAACTCCAAATCATGAGTTGGGTAATTTTGATCATGTATTTTCAACTATCGTGAGGCATAAGCTATCACCATATCATTTTGAATAAGAACACACCCCAAAACCTTCTTAGATGCATCACTTTAGATCACAAACCTTTCTCCACTACAAGGCAGTGTGAGCACAGGTGCACTGGATAACCTTCATTTCAACTCCTTGAAATTCTCTTCACATTCCTCCGTCCAAACAAACTTAACTCCTTTCCAAGTCAACTTGGTGAGTGGATTAGATAATCATGAAAAATATTTCACAAAACGTCGATAATATCCAGCCAAACCAAGAAAACTTTGGATCTTAGTTACTGTTGTTGGTCTCGACTGTCTTTTGATAATCTCTGTTTTTGCTGGATCCACAAATATCCCCTCTTTTGAGATTTTGTGACCCAAAAATGAAACTTTTTGAAGCCAAAATTCACACTTGGTAAATTTGGCATAAAGCTTCTCCTTTCTCAGGGTCTTCAATATAATTCTCAAGTGATCTTCATGTTCTTCCTTGCTCTTTGAATAGACAAGAATATCGTCTATAAAGGCTACCAAAAATTGATCAAGATAGTCTCTAAAGACTCTATTCATTAGATCCATGAAGATAGCAGGGGAATTAGTAAGACCAAATGGAATCATTATAAATTCATAGTGTCCATACCTTGTACGGAAAGACGTCTTTGGTATATCCTCCCTTTTGACCCTTAATTGATGATACCCTGAACAAAGATCAATCTTGGAAAAGTATTGAGCTCCACGTAGTTGGTCAAATAGGTCATCAATGCACAGGAGAGGATATTTGTTCTTGATAGTGATCTTGTTAAGTTCTCGATAATCAATGCAGAGTCTCATTGATCCACATTTCTTCTTAACAAATAGAATAGGTGCTCCCCAAGGTGACGCACTAGGGCGTATGAACCCCTTATCAAGATTCTCTTGGAGTTGCTTCTTCAATTCCTACAACTCAATTGGGGCCATTCTATAAGGTGTCTTTGAAATAGGCAAAGCATTCGGTACGAGTTCTATTGAAAACTCAACTTCACGATTTGGTGGAAGACCCGGTAATTCCTCCGGAAATACATCATTAAACTCCCGTACAATGGGCATATTCTTAATCGTGAGTTTCTCACCAGCCATTTGAGATAAATAACCTTCATTTAGTGGAATCAATACCCATAAAATGGAAGAAATTTCCACTGGAAGGTTATGTTCATCCTTGCATCGATAGACGATCATAGATTGATCTGGAATATGAAATGTGACTTCCCTTCTTTGGCAATTGATATGAGCTCCATGTAGAGAAAGAAAATCCATGCCAAGAATCACATCAAATTCCACTATAGGAAGGATCAAAAGATTTGCAGGAAGCACTTTCCCACAAACTTCAATCGGAGAATAATTATAAACTTTTGATGCGACTGTTGTTCCATTAGGGGATGTCACAGCTAACTCAATGTCTAATTGTTGAGGTAATATGGTGATATCCTTAGAAAATTATTTAGAAATAAAGGAGTGGGTGGATCCAGAATCAAATAAAACATTTGCTACTTTAGAGTGGATGGTAAGTGTACCTTTCACCACATCGTTATCATACTCCACATTGCTGACAGAAATTGCATGTGACTTTCCTTTGTCTTTAGCCTTAAGAGTTTGTCGACGTCGACCATCATCATCAACCCTTGGATTTGGGCATTGATTTACATAATGCCCCATCTCCTTGCACTTGAAACATTGAAGTGTAGTAGGGTCATTCTATGTATCCCTTCCTTTGTTTTCATCATTAGACATCTTCTTCCCATCATTGAGGCATTCAAATGCCCGATGAACTTCCTTTCCACATTTGAAACATTTACTTGTCCCTTTAAGACAACTCCCTCCTTGTTTCTTTCCACACTTTGAGCATAAGGGAAAGCTCATCTTCTTTTCAGTGTGCTCTTTAGATTTTCCTTTGAATTAAATTTTCCTCTTCTTATCAAACCCATATGACTGATGGGTTACTCCAATCTCCATCTCGACTTTGAGAGCACATCGAACGATTTTCTCATAGCTATTGAAGTTCCTTATGGATAACGCCCTTCGAAGACTTGGTTTTAAGCCACTAAAGAATCGATCAATCTTACTCTCAGGTTGGATAATAATACCAGAAGCGTACCTTGCAAGTCTTGTAAAATTTTCTTCATAAGTACCAATAGATTCATCATCCTTTTGCTTCAGTTCAAGAAACTCTTTCTCCATATTTGTTTAGAGAATACGAGGGAAGTACTTATTGAAAAATAAGTTCTTGAACTCGTCCCATTCCATGGACTCAATTTCATCCCTTTGCCTCGTATTCTTAATAAAATTCCACCATTGATCAGCATCTCCTTCCAAACGATACACTGCTAGGATGACTTTATCATGTTCAGAACATTGAAGAAATGAAAATATCTTTTCAGTAGTACTAATCCATTGTTCAGAAACTAATGGATCAGTAGACCCGCTGAAAAAAGGTGGACGCTGCCTCATGAAGGATTCAACAGAATGTTGCTCCTTCCTTTGCTCGTTTGGAAGTCCTGTATGATTTATAGCTTGAGAAAGTTGTGTGAGCATGGCTAAAAGATTTTTCATTCCGGCTCCCATAACGTTTGGTTGCTCCGGGGGACAATCATTGCATTGCCCGTCGCATTCCGCACTAACATGGTTCCTTCGGGTTCCAGCCATTGACTAAAACCAAGAAGAATAGTGTGAGCAACACTAATTATAATAGGAAAACCACATAATCAAGAATAAAATTTCACACTTAAGGTTTTATCCTAGGTTATTCAGGGTCATTTCTAAAACACTAAGATTGTGTTCTATGCTTAGAATTATCCTTAGGGTTCTTACTAAGGCTTTCACATCCTAGTTTCCAAATGTTGACTATACCTTTTCTCTGATACCAACTATAACGACCCATACTTTACATACATTGTTATTACTTCCAAATTGAAGCACACTTATTACAACATATAACAAAACCATGAAAGGACCATATAGGTATAGTGTCTTTAGAAACTGGAAAGCATAAATAACTGGTTCATAAAGCATCTACTTTGCCTCCCATTTATTTCATCATATCTAGAGTCCCTTTTTGGAATATTCTACTTAATAACCTTCTTCCTGACCTGGGGAAATAAAACATACAAAAGGGGGATCTCAAATGCTCAGTAAGAGTAAACAAAAGAAATATCAATCACATCATATACATAAGCACATAACTTTTGGAAATCTTAACCTGCAAAAGAGATCATAATTTCATAACATGGGATAATACATAGTAGTGAAATGTAATCCCAATAATCATAACATAAAAAATGAAACTTTGTGGAATACACACATAATCATAGAGAATCATTTCTTGTTAGTCATGACTCATTGCCAAGACTATCTTAGTGGACAAAGTCCATTTCTGAACTGAGTTCACTCCTCATTTCAGTCCTGTTTCACTGAACCGGTTTAACCTGCCATTCCAGCCATGTCTATCTCATGAGATATAAAATCTTTACCCAATGCATTGGAGGGAGATATAGGTCCCACCCATCTCATAATGATACCATTCTTATGTGTTCCACAAAATCATAAATCATACATCATTGCATAACCCATGTAATAAAAATGGGATTCTTAAACATCATGACATCATAAAACAATTCATATAAGATAAAGAAATTCATAAAAATAATTCCATAAAAACATAATCAAATCAATGTAATAATAGGGATAGAAACAGAACCCTATATTATCTTAGATGGAAAATAATTTTGATAAAACACTTGAACTCCATTCTTGAGGAAAATATCCTTTCTGCTTCAAAAAACACGTTTCCTTTCTTAACATGTCGTACAATTATAAACTAAAAGAAGTTGATTAAAAATAAACTTGAAAACTTGTAAAGGAAGCTTCTTGGAAATAATGTTTTAAAAATCCATTCATTCCGTATAAGTTAAAAAAACATTCTTCGTACTTTTGTCGAAAAAGTCAAAAAAGTACCTCGTACGAAAAACGACAAAAGATTCCTTTCGTATCCTTTACTAAAAACTCACCAAAGGGTAAAATTGGATTTAAACAATTTTAGGTGGATGGAAATACTATTACATATTGAGGGAACATGGATGTGGATGATAAAATAAACCCTAGTAAATACTAAAGTATAAACAATCTCGGATAAAAATGAGATTGTGATATTTCCCTTACCTTAGGTCCGATTTGACTCGTAAGTGTCTGAACCTCCTGTATAATGATTTAAATTATGTTATTGACTTATTCCAGAATGATATCATATATGTTCATATTCTTAGCTTCTTATTAGTAATATTTCATTACAACTTGTTATTCAGGTGTTTATTACTTTTTGTTCTTATGCGTGTTTTGTCGAATAAATTCTTATTATTCTCTTAAGGTTATAGATACCTCATTTCCAGAATGTTATTAGCGTAATATATATCATATTAATTCATTCAATTCATTTATATAATCATTATGCAATGAAGATCATGTAGAACGAGTCGGATCACATCGTGGAGACGGTATTCCGCACGTACGCAGGAGCTATGATATCGTTCCCATGATCATGGAATTGTATTGAAGTGTATGTATACTATTTAAGAATCAATATAACTTTACAATAATCATATATAGTCATTATTTACACCATTATACCCATCCAATTAAGGTGGTGGTGGAAAGTAGATTACACCACGGCGTGGAGACGGTATTCCGTACGTACGCACGCGCGGTGATTTCATTTTCCGTAGGATGGATAGATGGTGAAATAGGGTTGTTTCATACTTATAATAACATATCAGTATATGAGTGATATTGATGTTATTACTTCATAATGAAACAACTAAATAAGAAGAAGTGTAAGAATAAATAAATATGAAAGAATCGGTAACGGACATTACCTCTTCTTTGAAGTGATTCTTTGAGACCTCCTTTTAGGGCACTAAAATTGGTCTTTGAAGAAGACCAGAACCTCTAAGATGTCTCTAGGGAACTTTATAGGAGAAATTGGCAGGGGTTGGACGAGCTTTAAGGCTAAAAGTGGTGTGAGGAAGAGAGGGAGGAGGTTCTCTTTTATAAGGGAGGAGAGGGGCACCTTTAGAATAACTAAAAATATTATTTTATTATAAAGCCAAATTCGGTTTTAAATAGCTCCAAATTGATTTATTTCGAAGCTAAGGTGAGGATGGGTAGAAATACTCTCATAAAATAGAATTTAGACAAGTTTAGGTTCCTATTTTGACCTTATCATTTAGATTTAAAATTAAGTTAAATAATTTTACTTTTACCGTGTCTTCTTGTGTTCTTACACTATAAGGTTAATCAACTTACTATAAAAATCCAAACTAACCCCAAGTTGTTTATTATTAATATATATAACCTTATCTAAGTCATTTGGCCGAACCTTAGATTTTTAGGAATAAAATAACAATTAATAATATAATATTTGTTTTAAAAATTATTTTATGTCAATTTTGACACTATTTAGTAATTGATTTTTGTGAAAATCATAACAGAATTATTAGTTCGAAAAAAGTTTATTAAATCAATACTAACTTGTCATATTAACCTATAAAATTAGTGGAATTCATAAAAAGTCTCAAATTAGATTTATTTGGGTATTTATAACATCAATTATGTCAATATTTCATTAATAAGATAATTACTGCATCATCTTTGTGTCATAAATAGATTAAATTATTTAATTTATAAAAATTAAAACAAAATACCATTATGTATGAAATCTTTTTATATTTCTAATGAATATTTATAGTTGAATTTATCTTATATATAACCTTATATTAAAAATTATTTACTTATTAAACTTTGATTTTAACCATTTTAACTCTTCTTTAAATAAATTAATAATAAATGTCCTAATCTAATCCAAGTGGGCCTAAATGGTCATATTTTATTCCTAAGTTTATTTTTGGTCGAATTAAACTTATCCAACAGAATTAGTACATGTTTTAGGGTAATAATAATATCATTTTTACCCTTAATTACCCTATTTACTTTTAACCGTGGTAAATAAAATTAAAAAGTTACTATTCACAAAAAATTATTTTCATCTCATTGAACCACATTTTACTTACTGACATCAACCGTGTCTCTCGGATTTTTTAAATTCCACTCACAGAAGCTATAAAATTAAGTTTTATGAAAAATTCAGTTTTTTAACTACCACTTAGTGGTTTCACTATTCATCAAAAATTGAAAGTTTTCAGAAAAATACCAAAATATCACCCTAGGATAATTTCAATATTCTAAATCCAAAAAGAAGTCCATTTTGAAAAATAAAATTTATAAAATTTCAAAAAGTGGTTATTAATATTCATAATGGCTAGTTTTAATAATATTTTATTAGCATATCATTGTTTAGTGAAACTCAATATTGCGTACGACGCAAGCTATCGAGGAAGGTCGCGATTTCATGTAAAGCAAGACAAGAAAGTGTTGTGTGTAGAAAAATATTCCTTTGATGATTTATATAACATAAAAGTCTTGGGTGTTACAGGAGTCCTATCACGAAGTCCATAAATATCCCATCCCACTTCCACTCTGGGACTTCTAAAGGCTGAACCAAGCCTACTAGTACCTGATGCTCTACCTTCACTTGCTGACAAGTGAGGCACCGTGAGACAAACTCTGTATGTGATTTCCTTATTCCCGGCCACCAGTGTTGTCATTGGATATCCGGGTACCTCTTCTCCACTCCTGGATGTACCACTAGAGGGGATGTGTGGAAATCTCTCAAAAATTCCTATTAAAGTGACACTGGTACCATGGTACGTCCTCTGAAGAGGATGACATGCTCCCCACCTTCATGAAATCCATCAGGTGCCTGTCCTATGGATATATGAGCATGTCGAGTCTCGCAGTCAGTGTCCCCACGCTACGCCTCCCTGACTTGCTGTAGAAGTGGGGGAGTGACTATAAGAGACTGAAGAAAAACTTCTCCATCCTGATCTACAAAGGATATCTGCAAAGCGGCCAAATGCTTCATCGCCTCACCTAGAATTTGTATATTAGACCTCCTGCTGAGTGCATCTGCTACAACATTCCCCTTCCCAGGAGTATAGACTATCTCAAAGTCATAGTCCTATAGGAACTCAAGCTAACATCGTTGTATCAGGTTCAGGTCCTTCTGAGAGAAGATATACCTAAGACTCTTGTGGTTAGAGTACACTGTAAAACGTTCGCCCATTAAGTAATGTCACCACATCTTCAAGGTGAAGACCACTGGTGATAAATCCAGGTCATGGGTAGCATAGTTCTTCTCATGCTGTATCAGCTACCTAGAACCATATGTGATCACTTCTCGCTCCTGCATCAAGATACATTCGAGTCTGGTCCCTGATGCATCGCAATAGATTATGTAACCTATTCCCTCCTTTGGAAGCCGAAAGATAAGGGAACTAGCCAGCCTCTACCTCAGCTCCTGAAAACTCTACAGGCATCTCTCCAGCCACATGAAGCCCCTTCTTCGTCAATGCTAATAAAGGTGATGCAACTCTAGAGAAATCTGGTACAAATCTCTGATAGTATCCAGACAAACCCAGGAAACTCTGTATCTCTGTCACACTCCTGGATGGCTCCCAGGAAAGTACCACCTCAATCTTCACTGGATCTATTGCAACTCCAGCCTCCGATATGACATGTCCGAGAAAGTGCACCTCTCAGATCCAGAACTAGCACTTTGAGAGATTACCATAAAACTGGTGCTCTTGAAGTGTTCCTAGTACTACATGAAACTCATAGGCATGCTCCTCCCCAGAAGCCGAGTAGATCAGAATGTCTTCGATGAAGACTACTACAAAGATATCAAGGTATGGATGAAATATCATGTTCATGAGTCCCATGAACACTTCTGGAGCATTGGTTACACTGAATGGTATAACCAAGAACTCATAATTTTTGTACTGATATCTGAAATCCTTCTTATACACATCCTCGTCTCGTACTCTAAGCTGGTGATAACCTGATCTGAGTTCTATCTTCAAGAACCACCATGCTCCCTTTAGCAGATCAAAGAGGTCTTCAATCATTAGAAGTGGGTACTTGTTTTTCTTGATTACTTGATTCAGGAACCGATAGTCAACACAATGTCTCAAGCTCCCATCTGCCTTCTTGGAGAACAAAATAGAGGTTTACCAAGGAGAAACACAGGGCCGAATGAATCCCTTCCCCTACAAGTACTCTAGTTGTAACCACAGCTCACGAAGCTCCATGGGAGCCATCCGATACGCTGTTGTAGGTATCAGTGTTGTCCCGGGGTACAAGTAAATATAGAATAACACCTCTCTGTGAGGAGGTAGACCTGAAACATCATTAGGGAAGACATCTACATACTGGTCCACCACTACAGGATAACTCAGACTCTCTACATCAACTGCTCCTAGTGTAAAGCTAGCCAACTGATGAGTGATGGACTGCACTCTCCACCGGGTAAGTCCATCTTGTGCTGCAAAGGCTCCCTTCTCATCGGTGAAGGTAAACCTGGTCCCATCCATGCGGACACACTGCACCTTGTGCCTAATATAGTCAATATGGTGATGGAATGTAGATAACCTATCCATACCCAAGATGACGTCGTAAGGCCTCGACACTGCTACTAGGAGATCCCAACCAAAGCTCTCTCCTCCTAGAGTAACCTCACACTGTCGGCTCTAGTGTGTAATCATCGAATCTTCTCCCGTAGGAGTCTCTAGTCAGAAGGATCGATCCAACGGCTCCGTTGGAATCTTCGAGCTCTGAACGAGGGCAGTGGCAATAAAATAATGACTGACACCTGTGTCTATAAGTACTGAAGCTAAGGTGGAGTGGACACAGATCGTACCTCGTATCATCTCTATATCATCGTGATCGTAGGCCTCAGCTACCTAGAGTTAAGCTCAACCCTATCCACCTTCTCCCTGCAGTTGGGGTGGACCTCCTAGTGGTGGTGGTGGTAACATCTCGAATCGTCACCCACCACCAGCTACACGGCCAGGTCCTCTGCTACATCTGCCTTCTCCCTGCGGACCTCCTCTGTCGAACCTCTATCTCTACCAGGGCGATCCCTCGACCGTATTTTGATCATATGTATAGCGGGTCGGACAATCATGAGCCATGTCACCCTACCCACCTCATGCGTAACACTGCCCACTCCTGGCATGACTGGATCTACCTCGGGTGCCCCGCACAACCAACCCTGAATGCTGCAGTCGTCCACCTATAGGTCTGGTCCTTTTCGACCTCTTTGACATCTGTTTATTGCAAGCTTCAGAAAACTATCCTACGTTATGACTGGTGTTGGGTATCTCTACTGGTGATTACTCATCAAGGAAACTCTCCACTAAGAGGGCTCTCTCTAACACCACCGCATGAATTGGGATGCTAAGAGAAATCATCAAAGCCTTGATCTCCCACCTGAGTCCCTACTCGAAGGTCCAGGCCTTGAAGAATTAGCCTCACACCATATCTGTGGAATAGCATGAGAGGTCAGTGAACCTCAATGAGTACTGAGCCAAAATCATGCTGCCCTACTGCAGATGAAGTATCTCTTGTATTCGCACTATTAGAAGAGTCGCTGGAACAAACTCTGTTTGAAACAGGCTCTCAAAGTCTGCCCAGAGAAGCGTCACCTAATTGTGAGCCTGGATAATCAAGCTCCACCATCTACCTTCTTCTTCCTGTATAAGGTTGGCTGAAAGGATCATCATGAGATCGGTTGGTGTCCCTACTAGTCGGAAGACTCTCACCATGGCCTCCATTCAATCCTCAACCGCATGTGGGTCCGTTTCTCCCCAAAACCTGGGTGGCCTCTGGTGTTGGAACTCATACAATGTGCTCAAGAGACATTCACCCTCTGCTACTGGGGATGGTGGCATCGGTGGCCCAATTGGTAATGATATTGATGGGGCTTACGCGGGTGCATCTAATGGAAGAGGTCCTGGTACCGAGGCCTCGTCGCTCGGTGGGCTATCAATGCGTACTATATCTAGAACCCTAGCTGGTTGTCTGCGTGGAGGCATCCTGAAATGAAACAGGTGAACCATGGTCAAAACTTATACCTAGTGAGATGACTCAAAGAGATCACAAAGAAAACTCTTCAGAACACACACACAATCAGTGTTTTCATGAAATGAGTCAGAAATCAGAAGTTAGGGTCCCGGTGTATGGATACATCAGCCACCGAACCAACACTGGATTCCCTAAACTGATAACCACACTCACTACACTTAAAACTATTGACATTAGAAAGAAATATTAGAGTCCTATGTTCTAAAGTAGAACTGACTCCTCTGATACCAATTTGTCACGACCCGTCCCTTGGGGCATGTTCCGTGACTACCCTAAGCCTGCCTTCCGTAGGCCAGGGGCTGGCGACTAGCACCGAAATGCGTATTCCATATAACTGGGAAGGCATTGACTTTATAACTTATAATCACATGAAACAAAGAACACAATAAGATATGAACACAAGTCAACTTTATAGAAAAAAGAGTTCTGAAAGTAAAAAGGGTCCGGAATACAAGCCCAACTATAATAGTACAAGTACAACTAAAATAAAATACCACTGAAGAAAAATAAAGGAAGCTACTAGGTCATCCTCCAAGGTTCCTTCCTAAAGGGTAGGTAAAGATCGTCTCCTGAGCACTCCACATCCGCCCGTCTCCTCTACGTTCCGTCACGCCATATAGTCCACTTCTGGGCCCCATCTAGCCCTAGTACCCTCATCCTCGATCAGCGTTGTCCGTTGTCTGCACCAAACACAACAAGGTGTAGGCATAGGCCGTACATGGGTGAGTATAAAGATACTCATTAGGGACCCCAAGACCCTCAATGTCTCATAAAATCTGCCAAGGATAAACCACACAATATGAAATCAACTGAAAACCCTACTTATCCATATGCCCATACATATACCTAAGTTATCAAGTGTACCCACCTCAATCATGAGGAAACACATAGTCCATCTTAAAATCCCAAAGCTCAACTGTTCCACAAAGGAATGGATACCGTGAAGGTAAGTTCCACATAGGTGCGCCACATAGAAGAATACCACCAAGGTATTTCCACAAAGGAAAGTATCGCTCAAGTACGAACTCAGCTCACACCAGGTATAAATTAGGTACAATAGTAGATATGATTAGATGTAACTACTGAATCATCTTACTCAGTTAAGAGGCATCACCATGAAGGATCGTTAATCATCATCAAACCCACATAGGATATCTAGGTGCTGACCCACACATGATCGCTCAGTGCTAACCCACACAGGATCGCTCGGTGCTGACCCACATAGGATCGCTTTATGCTAACCCATAAAGGATTTCTCGAGTAGTCCCGCATGTAATCATAGAGCGGTTCCATGTGGGAACCTAAATCACAGACCCACGAAGGATCTCTTCCTCAAGTCACAGCTAGCTACTGGGTTCCCGCGCTAAGCTTGTTCGTCTCCGGGAGGGTCTGCTCTTCAAGCCACTGGTCAATAATCCAACTACCATGAAGTCCCGAGAATAAGTATCCCAAGGACCGCCATGTCATAGGGGTCTCAATGCAATAGATGGCGCGTCAATTGGATGCCTAGTCTGTAAGTTTTTAGCCTTTTAGTCCTGAGGGCTAGGTTGGATTCGTGCTTGATCCAACCCAACTATATCCTAATTTTATTCAAGTCTCAAGTGGGGTATACCAAAGGGAACATCTCACTCCAAGGTTTACTGCGTTATTGAAAGTTTATCAAACAGACACCTAGTGCCAAAGTTATGGCCGAAAGAGCGTAAATGAGTCGAAGTGGGTTCGGGTTCGGTCCGACCCGGTCAGACTGGACCGATCCACAGTGCGGGCCGACCTGGGCAGCGGCCCGTGGGGCAGCTGCGGAGGCCATAGGTGGAAGTGGGAGCCACGGGGTTGTGTGAGGCTATGGGTTCCGCGAGGTAGCGCGAGGCCGCGGGGTGGTGGAGACCGCGGGGGCGGCGTGAGGCCGCAGGTGCCGTGGGGCGTTGAGGCCGCGGGTTCTGTGAGGGAAGCATGATCCCATGGGGTGGCGAGGCCATGGGGAAACACGAAGGGCTGCGAGGCAGCGCAGTGGCCACAGACAGTGGAGGTTGCAGCTATGTGGTGGCCGCGGGGCAGCGAGGCTGCGGGCAGAGGAGACCAGGGCGGTGCATTGGCCACGGGGCGGCGCCGTTGCGCTGGAGCCTTCATCGCGGACGACAATGGTTCCAGATTTCGTTCTTGTGTCCCACTGAGGATAACTTACTGTCCTCCTCCATCGCAAAGAACACACCAATAAGAATAATGGTGGAGGGTCCGAACCATGTTTTTTTGGCCCGCACCCTCCGTGTTAGAGCGGTAGCAAGAATCTCTACAAAATATTGAATGAAGAATGTCAAACCCTACAACCTCACACAAAGATTATTCCCAAACACACAAAATAAAACATCTGTGGATCAACTAATTAGAGAGTTGATCCACGTTTTTTGTTTTAGAAGTGATGAACATGGGAATATATAATCATACACACAAAAACTCATACCTCAAAGGTTTGTTGAAGATTTCCCATGGTTGAGATGAATTGGTGTTTGTCGATCCTGAAAAAAGTCTCCTCCAAAGGCATCAGTGAGGAGAGGAAAAATATGAAGTCGGTGATGATGGCGTTTCCTCTATCATTGGTTCATTCATCATTGGATATCCTTCGACGAAGTTTGGAGAAAGATTCGTCGAAGGAGAATAATTCTTAGTTGGAATTCGTTGTTGGAGGATGAGTTTATCCACGATTCTCCAAAGCCTCTCCCTTTCCCAAATTCCACAAAAAATGAAATCCCAACATAATTGAATATGCTATCTATTTAGTTTGTTGGCATAAATTCAAATTTTCTTAATTAATTAATTGATGTGGTTGGCACCATTAAAGTGGGAGGATACCAAAGGTCGCTTCCCATTAAAGGGGAGTTACAGAGTTGCCTCCATTATGAGGGTGTTTAAGGGGTTCGGGTGGTCCCCACCATTAAACCATCCACATGGGAGGTTTCAAAAAAAATTAAAATAAAATAAAAGTTAATTTAATTTATTTCTGTTTCCACAAAAATCCCAAATTCTATAATTCACCCTCAACCTACTGCGGTCGAGGTGAAGGTCCCCTTAAGAGAATACCGGCACTTCGAGTTCAACGGTGCCCTCAGATTTCAATTCCAAGAATTGGTTCAAAAGTTACAAAAATTCACTCGTACATTTACTGAACGTACTTGAAAAAAAGTTCAGAAATTCATTCCAGGCACATCAGGCTTTGGAATCACACGCCGTCAATTTTCATAGACTCATAAAATTCCCATTTATTAAAAAAAATACATGGAAATTCCGGGTCTTTACATTTATACATACAAAGAGTTACTGAATTATGTTTCTTTGAATGATATATAACACAATTTTTTTCCATAAAGAATGCTCCACCATATGTGGATCTTCTATCATCAACATTTCCTACCCATTTTTTATCTGAATACCCAAACAAATCAATACTATCTGACCTGAACTACATGATTCTTAATTCTATTATGCCTCTAATGTATTAGAGAATAATTTTTATAGTATGTAAGTGTGGTTGTTTTGGATCACTATAAAATATTTCACATAAGGTAAAAACATAAAAAATGTCAGGTCTTGAGGTAGTCAAATACAATAGACTTCCAATCATATTCTGATACTCTTTATGATAAACTTATTTTCCTTCTCCATCTTTACTCAACATGGTTCCTTATAAAATGGGTGTGGAAAATAGTTTTTGAGTTTTCCATGATGAACCTCTTGAGAAGTTCCTTAGAGTAATTTTCTTGAGAAAGAAAAGTTTATTAATCCTTTTGAAGTATTTGTAACCTAAGGAAGTATTTCATTTCTCCCAACATGGACATTTCAAACACCTTTTTCATTTCTCCTAAAACCTTCCACAACTTCTTTCATCATTCCTAACAAAGATAATATCATCAACATAAACAATTACAATGAGGTAATACTATTAAGTTTCTATAATATAAATATTTCTATCCAATCTTCCATTCTTGAAACTCATCTTCCTTAAATAGGTATCCAATTTGGAATACCATACCCTCAGATCCTATTTTAGTCCATACAAGGCCTTCTTTAATCTACACATATAATTTTCATTTTTCCCAACAACAAAGCCAACGGTTTTTTCAATATAAACCTCTTATTCAGGATCACCCTTTAGGAATACAGATTTAACATCCATTTAAAATATATTGTGGCCACTTTGTGCAGTAATAAAAAGAAATATTCTAATTATTTATAATCTAGACACTGGAGGAAAGGCTTCATCAAAATAAATTCCTTCAATTTGTGAATACCCTTTTCAAACCAATCTTTCTTGGTTTCTTATAACTTCACCTTCTTCATTAATATTGTTCTAAAAAACCCATTTTGTTCCAATGATGTTTTTGTTTTTAGGATAGGGTATGAGTTCCCATGTATTATTCTTTTCAATCTGATCCAATTATTCATTCATGGCTGAACCCATTATAGATTCTCAAAAACTTCTTTAACATCATTTGATCCCTCTTCTGAATATAGAGATGTATGTGTAATGGAATTTTTTATTATTCTGGTTTGATACTTTTGATGTTGATCGCCAATTATATTCTTATCTTTTGCTTGTTTTCTCAGCCTTGGATGATATTTTCAAGAGTCTTTCCATCACTAGAAATAGCTGATTCTATTTATTCTTCTTAAGAAGGATTCCAATTGTTTATATACTTATCATAATTGTTTTTTTCAACTTGATCAACTTCTTTTTATACCTCAGTAGGTTTTTCTTTCCCACTTATTTCAATTACCTTCACATCAATAGAATAAATAATTATTATTTTTTCTTTATTTAAGAATCTATATCCTCTTCCTTCTAGAGTATAGCCAAGAAAAATTCCATCTTTACCTTTCTACTCAAACTTTCCATAGTATACACCTTTCTTATTTATAATAAACTGATTCCCAAAAACTATTAAGTGTTTCAAACTTAGATTTTTTCCATAAAATAATTCATATGGAGTTAAAAATAATTGATACCTATAGGAAAAAAGTTTTGAATATAAATAGAAGTACTCATGGCTTGCCTCCAAAAGTAATGAGAAAGGTCATGTTCAAGTAACATAGTTTTTCCCATTTCCACCAAGCTTCATTTATTTCTTTCAGCAACCCCATTGTTTTAGGGAGTATGTAGAGACCTATAATCATACTGAATTCCATAATTCTTAAGATAGTATTCAAACTCTTTACTTCTATAATCACCATTATTATCTATTTGTAACTTCTTCACTAAATACTCACATTCCTTTTCTACTTTTCTTCTAAAACATTTAAACATATTCAAAGAATATGATTTGTGTTTCATATACATAACATAATTAATGCAAGTAAAATCATCAATGAAAGTAATTAAGTACTTATCTATATTTTTTTACTGTTTTATCATCAGCCCACAAATATTAGAATGAATCAGATTCACGGGTTGTCTTGAACAAATATCAACTTTCTTATGCACAACATTTGTAATATTTCTTTTTTGGTAGATAGTGAAACACCAATCTCTTATTTTTTGCATGTTAGGAATGTCTCGAACACTGTCACTTTTAGATAACTTTCTCATGTTTCTCTTACAAATATGTCCAATCCTTTTATGCCGTAACTTATTCTCTTCAACCAATCTCTTGTAATAAGAGTTTTGAATTTCACAAACCTGAAACACATTCTCTTTTGAATGTTGGAATCTTTTAACAATATTTCCATATTATTAACTATTTACAAAAAACCCAAGTTTCCTAAATATAACTTTTTTACCCTAATCACACAATTGCGAAACACTTAGAAAATTGTGTTTTATCCCATCAACATACAATGTTTTCTTGAATTTCATCTTTTATTTTCCAATGATGGCTGACCCAACACCATTTATTTTCAATGATTATTCATTTCTGAATGTCACAGTCTCTTATTTAAAATATTTCACATTCTTAAATAGTTTCAAGTCTCCTCTCATGTGAGAGGAACACCCATTGTCAAGTATCCAAGGTCATTCTCCCTTTAAAGACTTCAATGTAGTTTCAACAACCAGATCCTTTTCTCCTTTCTTTTATTTCTTCACTTTTTGCTTCTAAGAATTAATAATTTTTTTCTAACCCAGTAAAAAAATGAGACATCCTTTTGAAAGATGTCCATGTTCATCACATCTCTCACAAATAGTTTCCAGGGGTTGGAACCTATTTTCAATCTTTACTTCAACCTTTTCAAGTTTATTCAAGGAAACCTTCATAGTCTTAATTCTTTGAGAATATTGAATCCCCCACAAACTCTTCCTCTCATAACATGTGGGATAATAGAATTTTTTTTGTTTGAACCAAAACATACTTATTGTTTGTCCAAACCCCCCAAAATACTTGTAATAGCCATACAAGGAGTATTGGCCTATGAAAGTTTCATATTTATTAGAACTGTGAATATGTTTATCAGCCACACTCTTATCTTTCTTTTCTAAGCCAACAACCTTTCTATTGTCAGTCAGATAATTCTTATTCTTTTCAACCTTAATAGAATTATAAGTATTTCAAAAATATTTGGATCCAGTTAATATTTTTTGGACTCAGGTTGTTTTGGAACTTCTAAAATATTCACTTTGGCCACATACATAAATTTTATATATTTATTCTTTTAAAAAACAATTCCCTATTTCTTCTCATCCTCTTAAGGTAACTTTTTTTAATGTTCTTAGGTTTCTCATTATGAAAATATTCACCAAATTTTGTATTAGAGTTTTTGAAACTTGTATTTATCAATTCATATTTTGATAACTTTTGTTGGACAGGTTCTAACTATTCTTCTTTTTCTTTAAACTTCACTTCTAGATGCTCATTATGATTCCTTTATTCTTCAAGAGATTTATTCAAATAATTAATCTCTTTCTCTAGATTCATTTTCTCATCAGAAAAATAAACTTGATTTCTTATTGAATAACATTAATATTCCAACAATTTGTTTTTATTTTCATGCCTTATGATCTTTCTCAGACATTCATTCAATTATTCTTTCAAATGTTTTTCAAGTTGAGTGTCTTATTCTTAAAAACTAATTCTTCTAAATTCTACATCATTCACTCTTGCGATAAAAGTATTTTCAATACCATACTCAACTAATTTTTCAAATTCAACATCACTATATTCTTCTTATTCATCTTTATATTAGAAGCTTATTCTTTTGGAATTTGAATAATTTCATATCTTTCTATGTGGAATAAAATTTCCCTTTATCACCCCATTTCTACCATGGTATTATTAGCTTTCTTTCTTCTTCTTCGCTATCCCCTTATTTATTTATTTGAGGAAAATTGGCAGCAAATTGACTAATAACTACACATTCAAAACATTTTAAGGGAATTTTCCATTTGTATTTACTTTTACCTCTTTTCACATTTTTAGAAAACAAGGATAGAATATTGTAAAAGTATTACATACCTCATTTTTAGAATCAAATTTTCCATCTTCATGTTCAATAAGAATCTTATTTGACTTTTCTTTCTTTGTAACCTTGAAATAAATTTCTCTATCAATTTTTTTTCTTATATTTCTCCCATATCATTTCATAATAAATGAGAGTGCTATGAAAATAATCAAGATATAATGTTTTTGGATCTATGTATTAAAATAAATAAACTTTTGCATTAAATTTTTTATGTATGATTCTCAAGATATTTTCAAAAACTATTGATTCATCCATATTTTCACCAAGACTTGTGATATTACTCACAATTTCATTCACCCTGGTAAAGAAGTTCCCAAAATATTGATACTCACCCATTTTCAAGTCTTCATACTTCAATCTCCATATTTGAATTTTTTTCTTCTTGACTTTTATATTGCCTTCGTATATGATTTTCAATTTATCCTATATAACTTTGGCTATAGAAACTCCTTTCACTATCAAGAATTCACTTTAAATAAGTGATGAAAATATATAATTATTCTCCCTTCCACCATTCTCCAAATTCTTCTTATCAGTAGATGTAAGAGGAGCTTCATTATCAATCGGATGAAACCAAACTATTGAAACTTCAAGAACATTATAACCGATATACATAATATATGGAAACATTATATCTTTCTAGATATTACAATTATTTCCATCAAAGACTAGAATACATTTACTGTTCACAAAATTCAAATTCTCCATCATAATGGAGTAAGTGAAGGGAACCTACACTCCGATACTAGTTGTAAGTGCCCAGTCAATGTATTTGTATCACTGAGAGGGGGTTGGGGTGAATTAGTGATACTCATTTTATTTTTATATTTATTTTCAATTGAAACAACCTTCACCTCCTGTTAAAGATTTCAATTCCCTACTAGAAAAACTCCAACACAAATCCATAGGAATAAAAATATTTACAAGGTTCACTATTAAATAAGAATAACCACTTTCATGGTATGTTTTGGAAATGATCCAATACCATAAAATACACTAGAAATAAATCCTTGGATTACAATGAGTATGATATATCATTTCACTCATGTAGCACTTTGTAAAAAATCCACAAGTGCATGTTCACTCTCTGAGCACAAATAGGGAAATTCAAATATTTGTGTAACAACTTATGTTACATGTGCTTATTTTCAAATCAATAAATGTATTCAATTGAATTATAATTCTTCAATTACTTACCCAGATGAAAAGTAATAACTTTCTGGACTTTGTTCAGAAAAACTGAGATTGATTTTCCTTGGTCCAATTCCTCCGAGTATGATTTTTTCAATAAAGTTCTTCCAGTCTCATTTTATTTCTAAATACAATAGAGATAAATCAACACCAACTCAATTCCTAAGTAAGAGTAACTCAATATGATTCTTCCTCAGTCTGAGAAACTAAATACATAAATCTTGAAACTGATTAATTCATCCTGATACGAGGATCATCATAATACAAGTAACAAGACAAATACGATGATCCACTGAGTATGATAATACTGAGTATGATTATCAGTCGAATAAAACATTGAAATCTTGTATCTTCTTTCACTTATTCATCAAAACCACTTCAAAAAAATATCCGTATGAAGATGTCTTTCTCCCACTAAAAACATAGAGCTTATCTCTATACTTTAGTGAATATTTTTCCATCACCAGAAAAGTACAATGTACTTTTCACCTTTTATAGGTGACACTCAAGATCTTCACCTAGAATCCCAAAATTCTTTCCTGCTCACAAAAATTCACCAAAATTTTAATTTTCCCTGAAATATCAGGATGAATTTTTACTTCTTCAACTCTTCTTGAAGATTCTCAATTCTTCTTCAAAATTCATCTCCATCTTCAGAGTTTCATTTGAATCATTAGTATTATTTCAATACGTGAGTTCGATTATTCTCAATCCAATTTCTTTAATACAATACTTGTATCAGTTGAAAACAAATGCATGAAGAAATGGATACCATTCTTATTTGATGAAAATGGTTTTGAGAACCAATTTGAATCAAAATATTTAATTTTAATTTATAGATCCCCCTTGATAATTCATTAATCAATCTCCTCCTCTTTTTCTCTCAACTCACTTGAGATTAAAAAATTCATCTTCTCCTCATATCTTGACCCAGTTGGAAACCTAAAATGTAATTCAACCATTTCAAAATGTTTAACTATGTTTTAGATCTTATTCTCTCCTTCTCTTCTATTGACCCACTTAAAAAATACTTTAATTCACAATCCTATTCTTTTATCATGACTTCCTTCATGAATTTAAATTAATTTGAGAACAGGGTTAGTATCATCAGAATACAGATGAAAAGTATCAAAAATTTCTATACATTCTAGCTTCTCTATTTTCTTCTTAGCCGGAGTACAATATTTTATGAATACAATTGGTCTGCATATGATCATTCTAGATATGATTTTCCTCAATACGATTTTCTATAATATGATCTTTTCTAAATACGATTAGACTGGGTACGATCATTCTTGGATACACTCATATTCTTCTTAAGTTTGAGTATGATCATCCTGGGAACAAAAAGTTTTTTTATGAAAATGATGGATGATAAGATGCTACAGTGTCGAAAAAAGATCATTCTGATTTTGATATTTATCAACTTATTTATTTCCCTCCATCTAGATACAATAAATCTGAGTACGTACTTTTGAGTAAAATTACTAAAAGCCTTTTCTTTCCATCTCATCCCAAATCTGATTATACTGGGTAGTATTTCCTTTTGATCGACTGCATCTCTTTTCCCTTTTCTTCCATCAAGATTTCATTATAAGTTTTCAAATAAACTTGTGATTTATATGAAATATGATTCAGAAAATCATCATTACATTTAATTCATCGTAGTCACAAAGACTTTAATTTTTCACAAAAAATAACTACATCTCCTGCATCAGATACAGAGTAATTCTAATGACCATTTACTTTTAATAAGATGTATTCACTTTCATTATATACCCGAGTCGAGTCCAATAAAAATCATTCCTTCCAATAAATTTCTTCTCATTATGATGGACTTTCATAGTGAGCCTGATTCTTTTATAAAAAAAATCCTCAATAATTTTTTTACCATAAAAAAGTGAAATGATTTCCTTCCATTATTTCTTCAACAGATTTATTGACAACAAAAGAAAACACATGAAAACCATCACCTTCATTATCATCATGGTCTTAACAGTTTAAGTGGTGTTTTGAGTTTGAGTTATTATTGGTGAATTGGTTTTGATTGAGATTCTGGTTTTCTTGTTGTTTAGTGTACACCCCCACTAAATAATCGATATATATTAAAGTTGTATCTATGGGTGGTTCACCATAAGAAGATCCTCCATTTTATCAAAACAAGGACTTCCTTCTTGAGTTTTGGTAGTTTAATCCTCCTTTATTTTATGGTTAAGTGGATAAAATTTGATGTAGAATAGTGGATGTATAAAATTGAAAGGATCTCAAGTTTCTTGCATTTCCTGAGCCTCTAAAGGTTATGTTTTCTACCTTTATTCTATAAGGTTTGAGTTGTAAGTGATGGAAGATGATCATTCAAACCAAGATTTGGGAATATTTGTCATGGTAATTCTTTAAGGATTCATTCATCTTAAAGTTTTTCTTTAAGGATGTAAAGGTGAAGAAGTTGATGGAGATTTACTTTCTTCTAAAAGGTGATAGATCAGTGTTATATTTCATTCATAATTTTGAGAATATAGTTTATTATCTTCTAGAGTGGGTTGAGGATGAATCTCTAAAATCTCAAAAAGATTTCAATGGTCTTCATCTAGATCTATAGTTGAAGGTTTTTGAGTTCCTTCTAACCTCTTTTTTTTATGTGGTGAGGTAATTTATTCAGGTTGCGGAATGTTTCAAGGAGTGATTGAGAAAGAAATATATGCCCTAATCTCTAGAAGTGGTTAGGTGAATTCTAGTGCAGAGACCAGGAAGCGTCCTAAAGTTGGTGTTGTTGGTAAAATAATTAAGAGGCATCTTAATCTTTGGACATATCCTTCAGGGTGTAGGACCCTGGTGTTTCATCAATGTGGCAAGCCTAGTCATAAGAAGCCATCATGCCTGAGTACTCTGAAGACCTATCATACCTATGGACTCTTAGGTCATTTGAAATGGTTCTTTCATGGTGTTTCCAATAATTGATGTGGAAGTAAGTACACCCCTTTATAAGACACCCCAACCCATTTGCAGGAGTAAGGTGTTGGTTTGGGCCCAATTTAAAGTTCCTTTTATTGTAAGGGTTCTATTTTTTGTAATGGTTGTAGTGAACCTTTCAGGAAACACTATTATAATAGAATCATGTATGTTGAAAATTCTAAATTTTTCCACCTTGAGTGGAGGTGTGTCTCACTTTGTGTCTTATTCCTATTAATTCTCATTATGAGATAAGGAAAAGTACATGTGTGTATCCTGAATCCCTATTTTCAGTGGATGTTCTATGTTGGAGTGAAGTCAGTCTCATGGTGTATCATGTCCTCTTAGTTTTTTCTTGGGTTCATGTGTGGTAATTCTTGTTTTCGGTGTCAGTGTTTGGTGGGAAATGTTCATTGGGAACTCGAATATAACTCTAAAATGGTGTGTGGTAAATTTTAGACTCCTATATTATAGAATCAGTTTGGTATTTGGTGTTGGATTGATGATTGGTGGTTTATTTCAGAGTTTTTTGATTCTAGGTCTTTTCTATATTGGTCATTGTTGAGTATTTAGGAGTACACCTGATGGTTTTGATTATAGTATGGTTGTGCAATTTTTGATTTGTGTTTTCCATCACTTTTCAAGAAGTGGGTTGGGTTTTTTCAGTTTGTTTTGCATAAAAGTATGTATTTTCATCTAGGTGGTGGTGGTGGTGCTTCTAGTTTTAAGAATTACATCATTCGAGTGTGGGAAACTTTGTATTTTATTAATCAACATGAGACTTTGAGGCTTTTGGGGGGTGGAAAGCATAATGGTGGGGAGAATTGTCACACCCCAATTTTTATTCTTCTCTTTCATATTGGTTTATATTTTTTATTATTGGTATATATCTAGAGTTTTGGGTGTTTTAGATTTAAATTTTTAGTTTTTGGATGTTTTTCTTCAGTTTCATGGTTTAGGATCATGGTTAAGGGGAAACCATATGACCACCTGATGCTAAGTCTGTTTTCAGTTCATTTTGAACTTGCAAAATTTGAGTTTCATAGGATGTGTGTGGTTTGGTTCAAACTGTATGAATCCTAGGATAAACTGTGTATATACAAGGGTGTTTATGGTTAGGGGAACATAGTATGGGCATGGTTTTCCAAACCATGCAGAAGGCATCCAGACGGTTTTTAATTTTTTGATAGAACCATATCACATGGTTAGATCACTATTTCCTAAATTGAGAATCCAAAACATGTGGGTCCGAAGTGTGTCCAGTAAAGGGGGTCATGATTGGAACATGGTTTGGGAAATCATATGGCCTAACCTTTCCTAATTTACAGGTTTTTAAAAAATGAGAAATTCCTTTACTACCCTCTTCAAATTTTAACTCCAAACGCTCTTTTTCGCCTCTCTTGGATCATGAGACACCAGGGAGCCTCCTTGCTTATCCTCCAATCCACCTCTTCTATTCCAAGGGTGGATCATAATGATTTCTTCAATTTTTAGGTTAAATCTCCATGTCATTCTCCTCTAATATTCTTATTCTCCCTTATTCTTCCATTTTCTTTGTGGTTCCTCTTATCCATTGGTCTTGTGGTTTTATGGTTTTTGTTTTTTTAGTTTAAATTTGTAGTTTTTCTTATTAAGGTTCCTATTGGATGTTATTATTATTTGAGCCTTAATGGACCTATTTAAAGTTTGAATTGTTGAAGCTCTTATGGTTTGAGGTAGGTTTCCATTTCACATGTCCTTTAAATTTAAGAATAATTGGTTTCTTATTTTTGAACCCTCCTTGGATGTTAATTAGTGATCGATATAGAACTCTCATAATAATTGTGTGATATGAAATGAGGTGATTTACGTCTTGTTTTTTAGTATATGGTTTTGTTTTATTAAGATATACATTGCAAGTGTTTGATAAAATGTTAGTTTGTTTTATATACATGATTCATGGTTCCTAAAGTGCATTTTTAAAGCAGGTTCAGATTAAAAATTTTGTGTTTGATCCTATTTTTGAAATGGATGGTTTCTGAAAGAGTGTTTTAGGTCCATTCAAAACTTTTATAAAATTGGTTCTCTTAAAAACTCTCCTTGGATGATCCCATTTCCTTAGTTATGTTGAATGGTATGGGATGTCCTTGCTATGGGACTCCCTTGTGAACAAATGGTTGAAAGACAAGTGATTTTTCCTTAGAGTGACTTGGGGGAAACTCTTGTGTGTGTTTCTTATGTATGATGCATGCATATGTCATGGGTTTATTATTTGTAATTGGTTGGATCCTACCATTTTATTCTTGAAATGGGAACCTTGTATAACTAGCATATTATCTAATATTGGTGTCTGTACAAGTTTAAGTTTTTTCTCTAGCTAGTGGTCCTTAGTATATACCTTGCTCTACATTAATATATTCCCCCTCAGTTAGGCCAGGCAGGGTAAGACCGAGAGTATTGGTGAATTGATTTCATCAGGTAAGGAATTCCTATAGGATGAGTTATGTGTAAGTATTTTCTAGATTATACACTAAGCTCCTAGGGTATCCCATGTTCTTTGACACTTTTTTGTCTGTAGAATATGATTGAGATGCCTTATTGGTTAGTTACTCATGTGTGATATATTCCATTTCCCTTGTTATGTGATGATTTATTATAATATCTTGTATGATGTACCTATTTGTTAAAAAGGTGATAATGAGATCTGAAATTTTTAAGCAAGTTTTACACCCTCTTTTCATTTTCAAATAAAAACATTATTCCTTATTCTATTTCCTTTTTCTTAAAAATGATAAATATTCCATATTTAAAAGAATCATAGTTTAAAAAAAATGTGAAATGGAACATTTTCTTCTTTAAAGATAAATTGAGTGAAAACCTATGTTTTATATATTGTATTTTAAAACCAGGAATTGTTGTATGCTTTTCTTAAAGGAAATTATTTGGGAATATATTGTTTGGGTACACGTACTAAGTTTTAAAACCCATGAATATAACTATTTATTATTTTTAGATCTTGGTTTAGGTTCCAAAGTGGTTGAAAACCTAGGTAAAAGTTGGGTTTGGGATTGGAGAGTGACCTAAGGGTTAACATGGAGATTTATTTTTTGTTAGGTTTACCTTGTTTTTTCGGATCACTTGTATTTTCTATTTGGTTTAGATGTTATGAAGTTGTTATATTTATTTATATATGGTTTACTCTATTTATTTTCACTATTTTAGTTTATGTTATTAGGATAAATCAATCTAATTGGTTCTGATTGATCCCTTGGCACCTGTCACCAACCCAGGAGGATCAAGAACATCTTTTATTCCTTTCCACGGGTCGCCTTAGGTTCCCATTTCAAGGTTAACCTAGGTTGGTTTAGGATAAGTCATGCATGAAAAAATAGAATAAAAACAAATTATATTTTAGTGAGGCCTCATATATCTTGAATAAGGAGACATGGACTACCATGAATCTAGATGATAACACAAAA
This sequence comes from Viscum album, assembly GCA_963277665.1. Classification (NCBI taxonomy): domain Eukaryota; kingdom Viridiplantae; phylum Streptophyta; class Magnoliopsida; order Santalales; family Viscaceae; genus Viscum; species Viscum album. Next base: position 327,445,724 of record OY728132.1, read on the forward strand.
TGAAGGCCCCATGAGTATGACTATTTTAGAAATTATCAAATCTATATACATGTCCGTAGCATTAAACCTTAAAACTAAGTTAGAAATTTAATTTGTCTCCCAACCATTTCTTTGTAGTGAATAATTTAATCCTTAATAAAAATTTACATTAATTTAAATTAATAAATCTATTTAATACCATTATTTTTGGCATTTAAAATCATTGAAAAGGAGTTATAGTGTGAGATAGGGAAGAAGAAATTTGTAAAGGTATTTAAAAGCATAATTTTCCCAAAAAGGGTGCTACAAAAGGGTAACATGGTTTAAACTTATCAATATAATATGTGTCCAATAAGGGTAATTATTCTTACCCGTATATAATAGATAAATTCCAAATTACCCTTATGTAGCTCTACTTTACTCTTATGTAGCCTTTAAAAACTAAGTCTACTCTTACGCAACACTTAATTTACACTTACAAAAACTTTAAAATATTAGGGATACCATTATTTATCTCCCTATTACCATTATGTAGTGACCTGGTACCCTTATGAAACTCTAATATTACCCTTATGCGACATTTAATTACCCATACACAACTTTATGAATTCTTGGATTACCCTTATGCATCGATCTTGTTACCCTTACGTAGTGAAGTAATTCCATTAAAAAACATATCTTAACCTTATGTTGGTTTAGGAAATTTTTTGGTACCCTTAAATAATACATATAATTAGGTCCTTACTCTTATAAATTATTGGATAACCCTTACACAGTGCATGGTTACCTTTACACATGTTTTTTACCCTTACGTAACCCTTGTAAAAAGGTTGTTACCCTTATATAGGGTCTCTAAAACCCACACCACCACTAAAAAAAATATAAAGAGGTATTTAACCTTATATAACTCTTAAAAATCCATGTTTTCCTTTAAAAAACCCTTAAAAACACAAGTAAGGATGATTTTTGTTGAAAAATTAGATTTTCACATAAATATACTTATAAGTAATATCCAAAAGAGGGATTCAAGAAAAAATAAAAAGTAATAATATTATAGACCTACTAGTATAATGATAATATCAAGAAAAATTAAATTGTAAAAATTTAGAAAATATGAACACCAAATATAATGTTGAAAAACACTAAAATGAAGAGGGGTAAAAAACCACCTGAAAATAGAAGGAATCCTTATAGATAAAAGTGGGTACAAACTCTCTCTCACTATTATACAGAAAAAATTATTGAAATATTCTCTCTAGAATAATTCAAAAAACAACCTCACAAATATCATTTGAAAAATAATCAAATGTTAGAATATACTACTGGAGATGATGATCAAAATATATAGGGGAAATCCCCTTTTATAAGCATTCTCCTTCCAATTACTTATCTTCTTCACTAGGTGAATTCTGTGGGATTTTACCACCCACCCATCTGTCCTTACCTTTCCCCTTTGACAAATCATGGGGGTAGAAACCATCCAAAAATAAAAATATATGCTCACAAATATTATTATTATATATTAATATATATCATACATAGTATAGGGGGGGAGGCTGGGAATTTTTCCTAATGATGTAGTCTTATATATATATATATTTACGATATTATGTGTCCTTGAATCTTAAAATTTAAATAAAAAAGGTGTTGATAAGTTGCAGTCCACCCCCTCTAAACAGTGAATGGTAGCCATTGCTTCATATATCCTCTCTCATAATGACTATAAAAAGATAATACCTAAAACATGTAATCAATTTTAAATAATCTACATGAATAAATAACCCTTATTTCATCATTTTGGAAGGATTTTTAAATACTTAAGACATTTCAATGTGCAATATTTGACATATAATTTAGATTAACATTAATATATGTGACCATGATCCTTGTATTATGATTCAAATAATGTTAGGTAGTGTCGGTATACTTTTTGGGTTGGGACAGGGTGTAGAAAATCCAATAAGGAATCCAATGTATTCAGATATGAGATAAAATTTATAAATCAACTAAATAAAAATGTTAATTACCTTATGTAAATATAAAAATAAACTTATATGATAATTTATTAATTTTTCTTAATCTATAATCAAGAAGAAAAAAAATAAAAGTGGGTGTTTGAGTGTTTTTTTAGAAATTAATCTGTGAGAACAATATTGGAGCATAATAAAAATTTATGACATGACAAAAAAAATTAATCAGGGGTTATGGATCAAATATAATGGGATGTAAAAATGACATTTTTTTTATTTTTTTAATTATTGTTTTTAATATTTTGTGTTGATTTAAAAGATCATGATTATTATTTTGTCAAATATTTTATGTGTTGATACATTAAATGGATATTTTTGATAAATAAAAGTGTCTGTCAAAGTAAATGTTATTTTTATCATTGGTGAGTGATTTTTAGGGTGTTACAACTTGTACACTTTAAATGGTTGCATTATTATTATACTTGATGATTATTAGTTTTAAAATGATATTTTTTTGTTGCTATATGAGTTTTATGCTATATTTATGGATGTTTTGAAGTGATATACTTTGTGTTATATGTCATTATTATTTATTAATTACACCAAAAGTGAAATATCTTGATACATGGGAAAAAATTAAAATGAATTGATGTTATATTTATCACTTGATGTTGATTCTTATGTTTCATGTATTCTTTTATTTGTTGATATTTGTTATTTATTTTGTTTTTTTATATCTATTTTCATATTGGACCTTGAAGGTAAATGAGACAGGAAAGTGTAATAGTGAATCATTGGGTTTATGTTGAATTAGAATGAATTACTTAATGAGTTATTTAAGACAGTTACATTTATTTTTTGAAGTGAAAATGACCATTTTTTATATGTTTGACATTTACATTTGATTTAGGGTGTATAAAGTGACATTAGATTTGATATGTGGTGTCCATTGTTCCATTAATGTTTTATATGGGGAATCAGGAATGAAATAGACATTTTATAAAGAGTGTTCGATGAAACATTGATATTTTACATAGGGTATCTATCATGAAATTAAAATTTTATATTGGGTATTTAGGTTGAAATTGATATTTTGTATGATATTTTGGGTGTGGTATTAATATTTTATACAAGGTGATTCATTATGTTAATCGCGATATCAATATTTTATATAAAGATACTTCTTATGGGGAAACAAATTATGAGCCATATTAATATACCAATAATTACTTGGAGTAGGAATGACCCCCTAGTGTCGTGAGAGAGATTAACTGGTGATTATATTGGTGTTATGTTTTATAAGTTATGCTTTATTGATATGTTATTCTATGTTGTTTTGGGTGTATTGGGACATGCATTCATCTTCCACTCAAGAAACATATACTTGTTTATATAAGGTTCAGAGTTAGGTATTTTTACCTTACTAGGTATATTATATTCAATAATTGCATGTTACCCTTGGGAAAAAAGAAATAATTATTTTAATGAATATTTACAAACAATTTGATCATGTGTGGTTGGTGAATGGGTTAATTTTTTTTGGATACTACATAAAGTGTTGATATCTACTTTTATTTTATTTAAATTTTCATGTTCATTTAAAATTATACATACTAAAATGATACATGAAATTCACAAATTCAATTTATACATGTTACATGAAGAATAATTGGGAAATCTTTTAATATTTGAGTTATATTTACCACATAAGAATAACCAAGAGAATGCTTATATCTAGTTTTATGCATGTCTAAAAAAACTAAAAGAATATTTTTATTGATCTTTATGTGATTTCTAAAAATAAATGAGATAATATTTTATATTTGTGTTATATTTATTTCCAAATTATAAATAAATAATAAGATAAAAAGAATATGGTTTATGGTGAATGATCATTTTTAGATATGAAGATGTAGAGGAGGTTTTCTTCCAATGCATGAATTTATTTTCATAGGAATAAGAATAAAAACATGAATACTTAATAAATTATATGTACATGATATTCAAGAGGACAAGAGAAAAATTATTGAAGAGGATATGAATGGAGTATTTAACTCCATGATAAGAAGAAATTAGAGTTTAAATAGGTCATTCGAATGCTTACACACATAGGGATGTAAATTCCTAAAGAACATCACCATATCAAGTGATTTAGTGAAAAAAAATCTCAAAGTTAGTAGATTATGGATTATATCAAAAAATGTAGAATAAGTTCATTTAAAGGTTATTTGAGTTTGGTTATAGATTAAAAATGATATTTTGATGTATTTTAACTTTTAAATGATATTTTTTATCCACCGATGGACAAAACACATGTTTTTTTACTAATATTTATTTTATCATTAATAGTGGTCAAATAAAAAAGATGTTTGTTATGATAATCCTTGATTAGATGATGATAAGAAATTTTAGGTCTATCATAACTAATTTTATTCAGTATTTGAGTCTCATTAAGTTTATTAATTGACTATCATTGATGTAGAACACATTATACTAACCATTTAAAATACATTTGTTTTGTAACCCATTTCTCTATCATATTCTGTTGTACCACCAATATTAATGAAATCACACTGGGGGGAGGGGTGAATTAGTGTGGGTGAATTTTAAACAATGTAAACTTTTCCTATAGTTACCTCTCCATATTTTCAATGAATGGATATCTCACTCTTTTATTACCTTTGGTTTTCCTGAAAATAATATAAGTAGGAAAGAAAACAATAAGGAACACATGAATCTGATAATAGGCTTCACCTTCAACATGGATGGATATATCTTCAGTGTATGGTTCTTATTATACCACTCACATAAAACATTTATTTTATTATTATGATGAATATTAGACAATATTATATCCTTAAACCCATTATCACATCCTCAATCAGGTATAATTTCATTAAACCAATCTGTAAGTCAAGAACCCACTTTATATCTTTAGAAATTGGCCCAAAACAGGTATTCCTATTTTAATACTTGATTTGAATGTATCCTTATTTAAGTATGATAAATAGTGTACGATCATGTATATTCTAGATAATGTTAATTTTATCTCTTTCCTCAAATTCATAAATCTCAAATGACTGCCTATTCTATACAACTATCTTTAAGAGACTATCTTAATATCTTCTTCAATACTTATTTTATAGATATATCATAGGATGGTATCCTCAATATTCTAGTATTAATCCTTTATGATAATTAGTGGATTACATGGGTGAAAGTATCTCCCCCTATTCTTCTTCCTATTCTTTAATTTACAAAAATCTTTTTATCAAAATATTATTGGATCTATCTATTTTCTTCAACACATATGATCTTCAAGATAATTAAATCATAAATTTATAATCACATCCTTCTTTTCATTATCTTAACATTTGTATTATCTAAATATCATGTGAATAATAATTTTTATATTTTAGAATATTAAAACCCTTTAATATTGAATCATTAATCATACTTGATCCTCAATATATCTTTTCAATTATATTCTATAATATTAAAGGTATGGTAAAATGGTTCTGATGTGCCCATGATTTCCACCTTGATATTCCACCTCTAAGTACATTCTTCATGTGACACTAGTCTTCGCCATATAATGATACTTAGGATTTAATATGAGAAAAATACTATCCAATTATTATTCTTCTTCTAACCACAACTATATTCTCAACTTCCTCATGGAGATATAGTTGGTATAATCACGATACTCTATGGGACTATTTTCTTCACTACAACTTCTTCAAATCCACTTAAAATTATTATATAGATGAACCTTCAAGAAACTGCTTACTTATCCACCATAATTTACAATTTTTATTAGAGAAGTAGTCTCCATGGAATATTGGTAGTAATATAATTATATGACCTTTCACCTTATTGAAAATCCATTTTTTAACATGAATTTAAGTCCATGAGAAGTACACACCTCAAGTTTCAAGGTTTTGTCCAAATGGATCAACTGAAACACATATTAAAATATTTTCTTGGAAACTTTAACTTTTTTCTCATAAATATGATTTTTTTACTTAAAACACCTAATAATATGTTATTATTTAATATATATTTATATCATGATTATTGAAAAAAAAATATAACTCAAAAGAAAGTAGGTTCAACAATATGCCCATTTGGATTTGTTGTCAATAAACATATAGAAAATATATGTCATTTTGTTTTACTCTATTTTATTTATCTCTATATTATTGATAATACATATAAATAATCTTGATATAGGTTGGTATCAATTCAACTAAAGCTATGCGTCAATAATTATTTCACTTCTAAGTCAACATGAGCAATGCTTAGTGCAGAAAACAAAAAGGGCTAATTTAAATAGCAACCCTATCCATAACCAAATTAGAATATGATACCAAATCAAAATTATTTTCTCAAGGGATATTAAAATGGTTATTAGGTTGAAATTAATTTTTGAATATAATCATGAGATTTTCAACTAGGATTATTGCAATCATATCATCAAATGACTAAAATTATTCAAAAAAACTAGCAAGTTTAACATCAGAAATCATCTATTGAATTTATAAAATTTTTATTATCTATAATTAAATCAATAAATACATATTCTCCCCCTTAATATAAAATTTTCTCTTTAAAAAAGTATTGTATAATATGTAAACATACATTTTCAATGATAATTTCCAAGGAATGCTTTCTAGAATTCTAGATTCACATGATATGATAATTAGGAAAGCTAAATATCTCCCCTAAAGGTACACAATCTAGTTAAACTTCATCATGATTGATCTATTTATAAAATATAATATTAAATATATCAAATTTTGAGATCCCTCAAACATGGTGACATCCATCAGGTTAGGAATAGTTATTTCATCTTACTCATTTTTTTGTTCTTCCCCTTAATCATGCATCACCTGTAATTCATTGCATAGAAAGAAAAAACACTACATATGAGAATAAAGTGGAAATGATTTTCGAATTATTGATAGAAAAAATATTGAGAGTTTCTTATCAACCAATATAACTCCTTTATTTCAAGTTCCATTTTTGGAAAACTCTTTATGCTTTCTACCTTATTCCTCCAAGTAGCAATCTTAGGAAACATGTAATTATTTCTTTCTTTGACAACCTAATTTTGTAGAATTTTGTCCCTTATATTATCCATAAAATTAAATTATATTCTTGGTTAGATATTTATCTTTTTAATCATCTCCAATTGGTATGGAATCATGATTTAATGATATTTAGAATTGTGTCTATATTTCTTGCACCTTCCCCATAACTCCTTAAGAACTCTTGGACCACCCCTTTTAGAAAACCCATCAGGAGATTCGAGTTAATATTCATGTGTAATTTATTGTTTATATTTATCACTTACATTTACTTAATATTTTCCATTTTTATTCCCATACAAATTGATCTGGATAAATAACGATACATTTTTGAGAGACACACTCTGTTTTCTTGATTCTTCCACATGGTTTCTCATGAAATTGTTTTACACCAAAATAATATATATAATTCATTCTCATGTAATTTATCAGTTTATTAATTAAAAAAATAGATTTATTTTACTTTAAAAAACCAATCCAAAACCAAATGTAACCTTGTAATTACTTAACTAATGAAAAGGATTGAAAATAGTTCTTTTATTAGATTAAAACATTGTTTAGGTTCTAAAATATTGAACATGGTATTCTAAAGTCAAAACAATAATTTTAATTATTTATTTCACACCATGAATACATTTTTGGTTTCTGAAATGGGTTCATAAACATTTATTTCATTCTCAAATCATGATGATGTCTTAAAAGAGATGATATTTGTAAAAAATTGTATTTTTTTACTATTCACCAAAAAATAAACCATTTTAGAATAGTCCTAATAATTCAAATTAATCTAATATTGATACATTGGATTAAAAAATGAAGTTAATTTCATTAAATTAATATCATAAAACATATAAATATATCTTTTAAATTAAAATATTAAATATGAATAAACATAAATTTTATAGAAAAATGACCTTTTTAAACTCCAAGTGTATTTAATATTATTTTATTTCATTTTATAAGTAATTGAGTGTTAATTTATTTATTCATACATAAAATTATTTTAAAATTTATCAATTTATTAATATACACAACACATCAAAAACAGTTCTTTAAAAAATTCCCCCTTTTAATGTTGAATGATTTTAATCATATAAGATTAATTATTTATTTTCTCATCATGATATTTCATCAGTAAAAAATAATAACAAAAAGAAAGTATCATAATTGATTAATATATATACATTTACTAAAGGTTTATTCTTCTTGGAATTGAAATATGTATAATTTTTTTATTTTAGGTTTTTATGTGTTACAAGATATTCAATATAATATTTATATAAAAGAAAATATTTACTAAAATCTTGGGGTGTTGTACTTTAGGTTACCAACTTTGGGTAACTTTTCATAAGACATAAATTATTTTTTAGGGATGTATTATTATTTCTATTTTGGATTTATTAACTTAATTATATATATCTTGACTTTATAGACACCAACGCTCATGGATTTTTTTTCAAGAGACCATGGTGTGTCCTTTTTTCTATAAAAGAGGCAGCTTATCCTACATGGTGTAACAAACTTCTCAGTATTATTTTTATTTATTTTCTGAAAAAAATTTCTATCATAAACTAAGAAATTGTCACCTTCAATTATCTTAAACATTTTATTATGAGGTCTTATTCTATAAAATTATTTAAATGTATGCTTGGATGAATTGTGCAAGAATGCTTCTCTACTATGACAACCACTATTTCAAATTCCACATAGATTTTTTAAGATTTAAAATATGTTAAATTTGCTTTTTTATATTATATATATATATATAATTTTACTTAGATTTTATTTTATCCCTCTTGATATATTCTTCTTTTCTTTTCCATAGGTTGAAATATTACACCAACAGTCAAGAGTTTTATGCGTGAAACTTTTATAGCATCATCAATAGCCAAAAAATATAAATTTACTACTCCTTGACATAATCTAGCCTCAATGAACACCTTACTATTTTTGTGATAACTTTCCTTGATTGGTCTTCTTTTTACCGGAAAATTCTTCTACACTTAGTTCTATCCACCACAGGTATATTTTTTGGTGTTTTACTATTTTTTGACCCACTTTTGTCCAGGATGTAAATTATGACATGTACTGTGCATACAAACAAATTTAGTGCACATAATTTTTTTTAAAAAGGTTCCTTTATTTTTTAACTTTCATAATATTTATCATTGGATAACCTCAAGCACATCTTTCCACATGATAAAGGTACTTTATCATGAAAATCCTCCTTCGAATTGTCTAAGAGAAAAATAATTATCCCAGCGTGTTGTAAAGACCCAACATTTTTTAATTTTACATTTTTCAATTTGGATTCAAGATTAATAAACTTCATAATAAGAGTTTTATTTTGGTATTTAATATTCTTCAATATTTTAGCACAATCATTTCTTATATTTTTAATATAATCATTATTCATCACATTCTTCTTCGGCAATAATGTTTCAAGATTCTTAATCTTATTATATTTGATCTAAATTTGATCATTATTGACATAAATTATATCATTTTTATTTTCTTCCAATGTATATTTTTTTCAATACTTTCTATGATTTATCTTTCTTTAGGATTTCATCAAACCAATCCTTCCCAAATTTTAAGAAATTTTCTTCTGGATTCATAATTGTAACACTCTTGGTGTAAATTTCTTGGTAATATCTATGCACATCATTACAATTTTTTAATATTTTTCTACCTCCTCTAATATTCTTCCTCAATATAGGTGATTTTTTAACATAATTCTTTAGAAGAGCTATAAAAAATGTCAAATTATATAGGAACAATCTAAATGGTATTCCTCAAAATAGTTTATAAATCATCCTTAAATTCTTATGAGATGTGATATTAATTAATTATACATAAATAATTTAGAGGAAATTTTTTACAAGGAACTTTAGTTACCTTATCTCTATATAAACTCTTTGAATCTTCTAAGTAAGAATTATTGTACATTTTTTCAGTATTTTTATTTTCCACCATATCTTCTCTATTTATTCTAGGTCTGATTTCTTCTTGATTACCATATATAAATTTTTAAACATCTCACTCTTTACAAAATAGGGATGAATTATTCATTTTTTTCACATCCTTATTTCTTATATTATTTAGATTCTTGGAAGATATATAATTCTAATAAGTAATAGATTTATTTTATAAAAGTTTTTAAACCATCAAAACATAAAAAACATTAAATCTTTTAAGATATTGATAATATAATCCGAGGTGGAACCATAGTTAAGATATCATTTTTTTCAACTTGGATTGGTGAAACCACATTGAGATATCGATTCTGTCAAATATTTTACATTTCATGGATCATGTGGGGGTTATCTGAGGGTTTAGGTGAAGATTAGGCCTATGAGAACATCAATAAAAACGCAAAGAGTCTCATTGGTGGTTGGAATACATGAGGAGGGTCGTTGGAGATGACTTTCGGACACAGAGTTGTGTCAATGGTGTTTGGGATCGAAAAATTGGGTAGTTTCCTCTAGAACTAGTGACTAGATTCATTTGGTACAGAAATAATGACTACACAATGTGTAGTCTATTGTTCATACATCATGTAGTCTACTAGAAATGAAAACTAGGGATTCTTCTATTTTATAATTATCACACAACATTTATTCTAGGAACATGCCTTGTATGGATGTTGGTGATGATATATGGGATTTACATGAAATGTGATTGTGCCCCACAAACCATGTATGGCAAGTCACTCAACCTCAACATATAACTAGAGTACATAATTTCCTCTCTATTTGTAACTACATGACATTAAGTGTTATTTGAAACACCATGTAACTTGAGAAGGATATAGTGTGGTATAACTGAGACACCCCCCTTGGAAGATACACACTATGTACTATAGGTTATATGTCATGTACTATGTAATCTTAGTTATTTTCCACAAAATTTCACCTGAATGTCATAATTGTAAAAGAGGGTAGTCTATTAGGAACACTTTTCTACGTAGAACATTTTATAACATCTCTATTTGTAATCATATATAATAAGTAAGGAAATTAGGGAATATTATTTTCCTTAGCTTTATAGAGTTGATGATAGGTTTTTGGTGAGTTGATTGGAGTAGACATGTGGTTGGGTACACCCCTAGTGATGGGTTGATGATAGGGTGTGGGAATCCTATATTCTTCCTAGAGTTTGGTACTCCCCCACATATTTGATCACATATTCCACAAATCGAGCATGGGATCAGTACCCCCTTGGTCCTTGAAAAGGAATGGGTCCCCCAAAAAACTGATTGTGTTTGATATTTTCCCATATACATCATTTGTAACTCATCTATCCATGTAGTTAAGTAATCCCTTGTTTAAAATGCACTGCATGATGAGGCTTGAGTCCTACATTGGGTTTCATTACTCCCTCAACTGATGCATATACTCTGAAGATTAATGAGTCCCCCATTATGTTTTATAAGAGGTGACATGGGTTATTTATTAGGGATGTTTCTTCTATAACTAGGATGTGCAAAGCTGGAGTCACTTTTTTGTCTCAAGGTATCCACCCTTAATGCATTTCAAGGATTTTTCTATTGACTTGACTATCTTTTTTTATACATTATGTTATCATGGTATCCTACTAGGTATATTTATAATCACCCTTGCATAGGCTTTGTTCCCATACATGTTGTGTATGTGTAGGTAAAACATAGGTTAGAGGAGTTCCCAGAGGGCATGAATCTTATAGATTTGGTTTATATGGGATTTTGGTGGCGTTTGTTGTGGGTGGTATTTGGTTCAACATTGTCATGGAAAGGATCCACTTCATTCAAATTGTTCAATGTTGGTTGTTATCCTAGGGTGTTGGTCCTTGTACTATATTTTTTTAGATTCTATGTTTATGTCTGTATTGTGATATTTAGAATGGTCACATGCACATTGTAATACCATTTTATTATGTTATGAATGAGTTACTTAACTTATATCTTATCATGGATATATGTGAATATTTTTAAGTTTATAGGCTATGTCCCCCCACTTGTGACATATTCCTTATTGGTTCTTTTCACCATCCATTAACCTATTGGAGGTAGGATTGGGGTCGTGTAATTAGCTTATCGTTGGACCAAGTAGGGTCTCAGCAGGCCAAATCTTGTCAATGTTATTATTATACTTTCAACAAAGGAGTCTCAACATCTTATAAATACAAATTTCTAATATTTAAGGAGATCCTGAGATCAAAATTATCATCTTAAAAATAGATTAAATAGATGGAAATGGAAAAGAAGGATGATAATTTTCATAGAGTGAAGTTGAATAATTCCCCACTATTGTTTTCAATATTGATGAGTCTCAAGAGAGCCAATATTTTCAAAATTTTATTCTTTTTTTTAATATAAATTAACCCCAAAATTAATATAAAACATGAAAATTAATACATTATTGATACTTGGGTTGAAGCTGTAATATAATTTTAAATGGATTGAATCATAAATTATATAAATCGACTATATAGGTATTTTGAATGTTTAAATTAATTTTGGAACATATTTTAAAAAATTTAAATTGAGTTAGAGTGTTTTTATGGTTTTTTATTTAAGGGAAGGGATATACATATGGGTCATCTCATACATAAGGGTATTGAGATATTATATACGAGTACCCAATAATGATACTTAATAGTCACCATATAGAAGCATAAGATACAGAAAGATACATTCCTTTACGGTTAGAGGGTTCCCTATCCATATGTAAGGGTAAAATCTAGGATACATGTAATGGTAACCCTAGGTCCTGAGTGATACATAAGGTTTAATTCCTTTTTTTGTAGAGATGAAACACCTAATATATGATATGAAATGTTTTTCCCTTATCCATATTGATTCATGATATTTTTTCCTTTTTCATTGGGAATAATTTCATCCTATGTAAGATGTTAAGGGGATTAACCATTTAAAAAAATACTTATTCATATGGTCCACTGAAATTGAGCTTTTAGTGATCATAGGAAGTATATTGAAGTAAGTAAGAATATAGAGTGTGCATACAAGTGAGAAATATCATCCATAAGCGATACATATAGAGGAAATCCAAAGAGGTAGAGATCAACACAAACTTTAAGGAGGATAAAGAAGATAGCCCTCATTTCCTATAAATATTTTTCTTTTTAAAAATTTCAAGAGATCCTAGACTTGGACCTTCATCCTTTATCATATTATATTAGATTTTTTTATAATCCATTGGTTTTAATGTTAATAAAGTGTTTTATTATTTGTGTGCTATGTTCTGCTCTCATACCCAATTTCTTAGTGTTTCTCAAATTATTATGATGTACCGATGACCACTTTATTCATGATTATGAAAATATAACCCAATGTGGGTGGTCTAAGGTGGAATCACAGTGAAAATTAAAGAAATTTTCAATTTATTCCTAATCTATCACTCTAATTATAGTGAAGAATTTTAGGTAGATTGCAGAGGATGGGATCTTTACTCTATGTTCCATCACCATTACCATATTCTTTCACTATTTATATGACAAAGACTCTCATTAATTGATTCACTCAACATACTGGTGGAGGTGAATGAATTAAGAGGTTTAATGGCATCAAATAACTACCATATGTTTGAGAAGGTTTACTTTCTCAATTGAGGAGTGTTCTTTCCCATTAAACAATTATAATAGATGAGTTAATTTAATACTTGAGGATCCTTGAATAATTATTTATTCTCATACATGTAAAATGTAAACGGGTATGTAGATGACTAGAATTTAGTTTTCTTACTATAATAAGTGATTTAAAACTATATAAATTAATGATAGAACACATTGGAATTAACCTAAGGTCCATATACTCTTCTTGATGATTTATTATGCATTTTTCACCCCATTGTTTCAATTTCACTTAACTAAAAACCCAAAAATTCCCCTATTATTTTATATAATCTCTTAATGAGGTGACCCTGGTCAGTCCCACTGGATTGTATTCCTTGAGTTATAATTTTTTTCTTCTTGCAAGGCCCATGATAGCATTGTATCACTAGCATAGTTACTGGGGTTCCAAATGAGCGCTTAATTTTTTTTCACAATCTATAAATAGTTTTTGATTTTAATATGTCTTTTTTCTACTTTTTAGTCATTTTAACATTCATTATTTATTTCCTTTAAAATTATTTAAGCATCAAAGTGTGACTATTCATTAATGATGTATCATGATATTTATGACCAGTTCATAGAGGTTTCCAAAATCACTATTGAGGTCAAGAGATTACACCTAGAAAAAATATTTAAAATATACTAACATCTTCTTCTATATAAAATTGATGAGTAATTTCAAGGGTAGTAACATGAGATACCTATGGTACACACCAATTAATGTGATGATGAAGGATAATACCAACATTCATGGATAAAACAATTTAGATCGTATAATTGAAGGAAATTATAGATATGATGGCCATAACTCTCCAAGCACTAATGAAGTAAGGAAAACAATATGGCCAAGAATAATTGGAAGTTTTTTTCCTTTACTCGGAAATATTTCCAAGTAGTAGAATAATAACTTGAAAAACCTTTTATTCCAAAATTTTTTATGATATTTCTTAAGGTACTCTATAGAGAAAAAATGATACTAACTGAGACATTATATAGATATGAATTTACTCTTTACTTACTTGTTTCTATATTTTCTAAAATTCATTTTAAAACTAACCCTATTTGTTTTTAAAATTATACAGATTCAATATTATATGTGTTTTATTTAAAAGAATATGAATAAAATAATATAGTGGGATTTTAAGAAAGGTTGATGTACCCAATGTAATCTCCTATGAAAAATAGTCCAGGTACATGCATTTAGGAGAAATATCTCAAACCTCAACTACCTAAGGGAATGAAATTTTATTTTGAATCTATTTCATTAAATTTTTTACTATTTGAAATTATTTTTTTTCTATCTCTATTTTTAATTTTAAGATATATATGAGTCTCACATTTCCATAAATAGTGAATAATAAATTTATAAAACCTACATATAAGAGAAAATAATGCTAGAAATTGAAGAAATGGTTCAAGATGAAGAATAAGATTTGGAACCTATAGTAAAATAGATACTCACTCAATAAAAAATTTAATACCTGATAGAGGGAGATAAATCTAATAGGGATACCACTTATCTTATATTCACCCATTTAATTTATTCTTTACTCATCTTATTCTAGGGGTTAGGATATTTTACTTCTCACTTGGGGGATGCCGCACTATTTATCCATTTATAATCAATGAGATAAATTATATATGGGGGTTTCTATAAAATAATCTCAACCAAACTTTGTATTGAGGTTGATCCATTAAAACCACTTGATTATGGGAAGTTAAAAAGACAACACTTACTAAGGTAATGTTTCTAGATTCCTTTGCCTTCTCTCTTTCACATCTTACTTTTTATTTCAACAAATTTGTCATTTCTATTTCTATTTTTATTATAAGAAGTTTTAGTTGACGTAAACTAGGATCTTAACTTAAGGATTACATTGGAAGAATAAATTAGGATATATTTATAAGGGCTTGAATCCTAGTATCCCTTTCCTTTGTGTGTTTGAGATGTTGGAGGTACTGAGAGGAGGGTTGGGGTGGAGCTAGAGAGTTAGGATATGAAATTTTAACTGAAGGGGATTCTACAGTGTGGAATCTTAGGATACACCATATAGTAGACTACTACAGTGTGGAGAGAAAGACTGGGTCATAGGGTCCGGCGAGAATGGATTTTGAAGCCAATATTATTTTTTTCATGTTTTGAGTGTAGAGGTAGGCTTTGGCATAGATTTTCCCTAGGATATTTGAGTTATATGTCATGGGGAGGCCTTCTATGTTATAAGGGATCAAGGGGTATGATACCAAATTCACTACCCATGTGGTGTGGATCTAGGATGCCCCATAACTCACTTCTATGATTTATCAGTTTTGCAATGTGGTGGTTATGGCTATTCCATAGTCCCTCCCTAGGTTTATAGGATCTACAGTGTGGAGGGATCCATATTACTTATATGCACCTTTTACCAGGAAAGCTACAACATGGTCCCTTACATTACACCATATTCTATCCCATTTCATTCATATTTATAGCTTGGTGTGAGGTGAAATACTATTGTCTTATTTTTCATATAATTTATATAAATACACAAACCCCATTTGAACAAACAATTCTTCCAAGTTTCTCTCTCAAACCCTAGGGGACCAAGAGATTCTTCTTAAGGTCTTTGAATCCCATTTCAATATTATCCAATCCTCAGCTTCCTATGTTTGATCCCTAGTGATCCCAGGTGATTTATTCCTCTTTTATTGTGGGTTATTATCCATTCTCTCTCATTTCATCCCATTTATCCTTCCATGTTGCGGTGTTTGATCTCCATCATTCTAATGGGGTTTCATTTGATGTTCTTTAGTGTGGTTGTGGTGTGGAATTATTGAAGGGATATAACTTCCTTGTAGGAGGGGAAATTAGAGATCCACATTATTGTTTTTTTCTCATTGGAAGGATGTTGAATCCCTAAGGTAGGCGATTTCTTGATTATCCTTCATTCTTATGTAAAATCATAAAGTTATAATGATTTAGATTTTTGGGCGGTGGTAGAGTTAAACCTAATAAAGGAAAAACCATACAATGAGAAGAAATAGTTTATGGTTAGTGATTTCATGTGTTCTTACACCATGATGAAGGTTTTCTTCTTGATTTACTAAATGGAATGCTATCTATGCTATGATTTGTTTAGAATGATTGTTATGCTAGGTTAGTAATTTTAAATTTGATGAGAATGGAAAATAATGTAAATACAAATTTTTTTGGTTAACTAAGGAATAAAATAGGCATGTTTAATGAATCCATAGATTCTTATAATTTTATAGAAATAAAACGATGCTTATTTTAGGTTTAATTGAATTTTTTATTCCATGTGTTAATGGAATTTCATAAATAAAATTAATCTAGAATTTATTATTACTATATATTTTTAAAGTAATGATAATGATATGTTCATACTTAATGTTTAATGAGACTATAAGTTATACTAGAAAACATTTTTAATTAATTTATAGATTTTATAGATGATACCATAGGTTTCTTGTGTTTGTAACCTGTGATAAATGAATCAGTTAATTCTAGATGGAATAAAACCAATTGTTTGATAAAGATAAATGTTCATCCCTAAGGGATAAAATTTTCATGAAAATCATGGATGAATTGTTTTTAGATCATAGTTCCCATATTGATTTTTTTTTAATTTTCTTCCTTCTATATTTCACTGGATGTGAGCCTTACCATGAGATATAATGTGATCCTAGAATGGCTATTAGTTTTTCAATATATGGTTGGGGAGGCCTGGGTTAGTGGAAGTAGTTGAAACCTATGACATTAAGATTCATTATGGTGTTGGGGATGGAACTATGTTTTATGGAATGAGTTGAAGCTAGGCTTACCTATTTTTATGTCAATGTTGGGATGATTTCTTGTTTAATTTGTTTAAAGGATGAATGGTCAAGTTTCTTATTTAACTGAATATGTTTCCCCACTGCATTAGGTATCTGGTTGTTCATGGTTATTCATCTAGATTTTGGTGGATGAAGATGTTTCTTGGAGTACCTATATATATGTAATTATAGTGTTAATTATTGTTTTAACCCAAGGGGATTTTGATTTTTGGAATTTAAAAGATATTAATATTGAGGAACTATGGACTTAGTTGTATTATTCCTCGAGGGCATGGAATTCCTCTTAATAATTTATTAAATGTAAATATAATAATTTTAATTAATATATAATGAATTAATTAACATAAATTTATTTGTAAAAAGGTAATAATGAATTTAATGTAAGTTGTCTTAATGCTTGTGTACTTATAGGATATCTAGTTCTTAATGGAGGCACCCAGGTTTCTAAGAGATGATAGCTATTGATGATCCTAAGACTAGGTTAATAACTATAGTGTGGTTATGAACTATACTATTGTCATGACCCATCCCCTGGGGCCCGTGCCATGACTACCCCAAGACCGCCTTTCATAGTTTAGGGGCTGGCGACTAGAACCAAAGGCGTATTCCCTAAAATTGGGAAGAAATTTCCTTTATTACCTGTAAACACAAACACAAGAAAGCACACAACTGGATGAAACACCAAGTAAACTGTATAAAAAAAGAGTGCCGAAAGTAAAAGGGGCCAGAATACAAGACCAACTGGAAAGTACAAGTACAACTGAAATAAAAAACAACTGAAGAAAGTGAAAAAGGTGGCCACTAGGTCGTCCTCTTGGTTCCTACCTGAAAGGTAGGGACATATCGCCTCCTCAGCACTCCACGTCCACTCATCTCCTCTGCAAACTGACACACCGTATGGTCTACCTATAGGTACCATCTAGTCCTGGTATTCTCAGCCTCAGTCAACATTGTCCATTGTCTGCATCCAACACAACAAGGTGCGGACCTAGCCCGTGTAGGGGTGATTATAAAGATACTCAGTAGGGACCCCGAGACCCGCAAGGTCTCAAAAAAAATACACCATGGATAAACCAAAAAGTATGAAATCAACAAATAACCCTACTTAGGTATATTCCAATACATATACCTAAGTTATCAAGTAATCCATCTCAATCATGAGGAAACCCCCCAAAAACTGACTAAGCTCAAACCAGGATTTTATTCTAGGGGTAGTATCAAGTAAGATCCCCAGTCTCATTGCTGAAACCTCGAATGCTGGAGAACTACTCCTCTATTGAGTATAGTGGGCCTGTCGTGACACCAAGGCGCTTCCCACTAACCTTGGACTGCTGAGGTACTCCTCCTGTCGAGTATCGTGGGTCTACCACGTGACCAAGGCGCTCCCCACTGTGGGACTGCCGCGTCACCAAGGCGCTCCCCCTTGTATCTTGTTTAGGTACTCCTCCTGTCGAGTACCGTGGGTCTTCCATGACACCAAGGCGCTCCCCACTAGGCTAGTCAAGTCACTCCAAGTCGAAACAGTCAGCAGTCGTCAGGTCTAAGCCGGCAACTAGGTCTCTGCACTATGTTTTCTCCTCTCCGGGAGGATCCGCTCCACGAGCTACTGGTTGATACTTTAACTATCATGAATTCATACCAAGAAGTATCTCAAAGGACCACCACGTCAAGGGGGTATCAACTCAACAGACGACGTGTCAATCAGATGCACGATCTGTGATTTATTAGTATTTTAGTTCTGGGGGCCCAGTTGAATTCTTGCTCGATCCAACCAGACTGTACCTCAACTATACCCAAAACTCCAGTAGGTTATACTCAAAGGTACCTTCTCGCTCCAAGATTTCTAGCGCCTCTAAAAGTTCATCAAATGGATGTGTGGTGCCAAAGATATGGCCGAAGGAGCCTAAATGGGTCGTAGTGTGCCAGGGTCCGGTCCGACCTGACCCGACCTGGCATGGGTCGACCCGGTTCAGGTTGACCCGGCCCGACCAGATGGATTCGGCCTAGACCCTAATGCGGCCCAGTCTACTGGGGGTCTGGCAAGCCGTGAGGGGCCGTGGAGGCATGGGTGCCGTGGGGCTGCTCGGCTACAGGGGCTCCGCGAGGGCGCGATCCGGTTCAGTCGAAGCGTCACTGGGGCATGGGGCCGGTTTAGCTGGGGTGCCACTGGGGGGAGAACGGGGCCGGTTTGGCCGAGGCTCCATGGGTTCATGGGCTGGTTCGGTTGGGGTGACGCAGGGGACACGGGCCGGTTTGGTCGGGGCACCGCGGGGGGGGGGGGGGGGGGGGGGGGTTCAGCCGGGGGTTTGGGGCTGATTCGGCTAGGGAAACGCAAGGGGCGCGAGCCAGTTCGGCCGGGGGGGCATAGGGCCAGTTCGGCCAAGTCGCAGCGGGGGCACGGGCCAGTTAGGCCAGGACGCCGCGGGGGGCGTGGGCCCGTTCGGCTGGGGCGCCACGGGGGTCGCCGGCCGGTTCAACTGGGGCACCATGGGGTGCATAGTTCGGTTCCGCTGGGGCACCGCGGGGGGCATGGGATGGTTCGGCCGGGGCGCCGCGGGTGCCGCGGGCCGGTTCGGCTAGGGCGCCGCAAGGGGTTGTGAAGGAGGAACAGCTTGGGGCGGCAGCTCGGCGGCTCGGCACAATGGCGGTTCGGCAGCAGCGCAGAGTGGCGGAGGCCGCGGGTAGCGGAGCGTCGTTGCCTTTTTCTCCTTCCTCCATTTCTAGGAACACACCATAGAAGAACAGCAGAGGGTTCGGGCCATGTTAGTTTGTCCTTCACCCTCCGCGTTTAGAGTAGTAGTAAGTGGTTCATAAGAACGAAGCAATGAACATCAAACCATAATCTTCCGCAATGTTTTTTCCCAATCCACACAAGAAAAGAAGGGAGTACATGGAAAGTGATAAACAAATAGCATTAAACCCCTACCTCGGGTTGTTCGTTGATGTTGGCGGAGTAAGGAAGTATGGTCGTCGATTCGTCGTAGATGAAGACGTCCCACATTGGAAGAATCCCCAAGGAAGAAGCTCAAATTTGAGGTCAACGTTCTTCGTTGGCGGAGCGTTCTTCGTTGGAGAGCTTTATCCCAAGTTCCGCCTCTCCCCAATTCCACCAAAAAGAATTTGTATCCCAAAATATTATATTATGAGTTCTATTATGTTGTTGGCATAAATTCAAATAGTTTAATTAATTAATTGATGTGTTGCCTCAGTTAATTAAAGGGAAGGGTTGGAAAATTAAAGGTATGTGCATTGGCACAATTAATGTGGAGGATGTCAAGAGGCTCCTCCACATTAATAAGGGGGGTTGAAAGGTTTTAGGCCTTGGGTGGTCCCTACCACCATAACCTCTCATGGGAGGTTAGGTTCGGGTGGTCCCCACCACCATAACCTCTAATGGGAGGTTAAAGTCTGGTGGTCCCCAATTATTAACTTCCATGTGGTGGTTTAGTTCTAGTGGACCCCACCTCCCAACACCCACTTGGGTGTTTCAAATAAAATTAAAAATGTCACAAAATTTTATTTTTATTTTATTCTTACACAGAAAACCCAAAAACTATCTTTCACCCTTGACCAACTATCATCAATGTGATAGTCTTCTTAAGAGAATATTGGCGATGCGAGTTCAACAGTGCCCTCAGATTTCAATTCCGAGCACCGGTTTAAAAGTTAGAAAAACCTTCTCGCACGTTTACTGAACGTACCTGAACAAAAGTTCAGAAATTCATTTCGGGCACTCCGGGCCTCAGAATCATGTGCCGTCAATTTTTTGCGGACTCATAAAATTCTCATTTATTTAGAAAAATTTACCGGGAATAATTCGGGGTCTTTACATTCTCCCCACCTTAGGGCTATACATCCACGTAAGCCATAACTCAAACTAGGTAAACAAGTGGGGGTACTGAGCATGCATCTGATCCTCCCACTCCTGTCGATCCTCAATCTCTAATTTAACATTCCTAAAAGTCACCCCATCTTCAACGTCCAGCTCTCCATGGTCGATGATGTGAGAAGAGTCGTGCACGTATCTCCTCAGCTGGGATACGTGGAAGACATCGTGCACCCTGTGCAACTGAGGTGGAAGAGATAGTCAGTAAGACACCTCGCCAACTCTGTTGAGGACCTGAAAAGGTCCGATGAACCTCAGATATAACTTTCCACCTCGGCCAAATCTCTGCAAACCTCATCGAGGTGAGACCCATAGAAAGACGTGGTTTCTATCCTCGAACTCCAGAGGTCTTTGTATCCTATTGGGATATGACTTATGCCTACTCTGTGCAGTCTTCATCCGCTCCTGGATGATCTGAACCTTCTCTATGGTATCCTAAACCATCTCTGGTCCCACTAGTGTTGACTCCCTAGGGTCAGTCCAGCACAAAGGTGATCTGCAAGGTCACCCGTACAACGCCTCAAACGGTGTCATCCCAATCATGGAGTGATAAATATTGTTGTATGAAAACTCCACCAAAGGTAATTGATTCTCCCAGCTACGTCTGAAGTCTAGGATACAAGCACGCAACATTTCCTCGAGGGTCTGAATAGTCCACTCAGTCTGGTCGTCCGTCTGAGGATGGAAGGCGGTGCTCAAATGAAGTTGCGTCTTGAAAGCCTCTTGCAACCCCTTCCATTGCTGGGAAGTAAAACATGCATCATGATCAGAGACAATCATCGAAGGTAGTCCATGCAGCCGCACAATCTACTCCACATAGAGGCATCCCAAGCTCTCTACTGAACCATGCTCTCTGATCGGTATGAAGTGGGATGACTTGGTGAGTCGGTCGACGATCACCCAAATCGAGTCATGACCCATGGATATACGTGGAAGTCCTATCACGAAGTCCATGGATATGCCATCCCACTCCCACTCAAGGAACTCTAAAGGCTGAACCAAGCCTGCTAGTACCTGATGCTCCATCTTCAATTTCTAACAAGTGAAGCACCGAGAAACAAACTCTGTTACTTATTTCTTCATTCTTAGACACCAGTGCTGTTGTCAGAGATCTTGGTACATCTTTTCCAATCCTGGATATACTGCAAGAGGGGATGTGTGGAACTCCCTCAACACTTCCTCCTAAAGTGAAAATGGTACCATGTTACGTCCTTTTAAGAGGATGATGTGCTCTCTAGCTTCATAAAATTCATCAGGTGTCTGTCCTGTGGATATCTGAGCACGTCGTACCTCGCTATCAGCGTCCCCACGCTACGCCTCCCTGACTCGTTGAAGAAGTGGAGGAGTTACTGAAAGAGAATAAAGAAAAATTTCTCCATATCTATCCATAATAGATATCTATAAAGCATCCAGCTACTCTATCGCCTCACCTAGAATCTATATACCAGATCTCCTACTGAGTGCATCTGCAACAACGTTCACCTTCCTAGGAGTATAGAATATCTCAAATTCATAGTCCTAGAGGAACTCAAGCCAAAGTCACTATCTCATGTTTAGGTAATTCTGAGATACAATATACCTGAGACTCTTGTGATCAGAGTACAAGGTAAAATACTCACCCATCAGATAGTGCTGCCACATCTTCAAGGTGAAGACCACTGCTACTAACTCCAGGCCATGGGTAGCGTAGTTCTGCTCATGTTGTCTCATATTTTGAGAACCATAAGTAATCACTACTCTCTCCTACATCAGGACACATCCAAGTCCAGTCCCTGATGTGTCATAGTAAACTACGTACCCTACACCCTCCTCTGGAAGCCTCAAGATGGGGGCACTAGTCAGCCTCTGCCTCAGCTCCTGAAAACTCTGATGGCATCTCTCTGACCACATGAAGGGTTTCCCCTTCTTCGTCAAGGCTGATAGTGATTTTTCAACTTTGGAGTATTCTAGCACAATCCTCTGATAATATCCCGCCAAACCCAGGAAACTTCGTAACTCCGTACACTCCTAGGTGGCTCCCAAGAAAGTACCGCCTCAATCATCGCTAGATCCACTGCAACTCCATCCTCCGATATGTCATGTCCCAGGAAGTGAACCTCTTAGATCCAAAACTGTCACTTCGAGATCTTAACAAAAATCTGGTGCTCTCAGAGTGTGTTCAGTACTACCTGCAAATGATAGACATGATCCTCCTCAATAGTCGAGTATATCAGAATGTCGTCGATAAAGTCCACTACAAAGCGATCAAGGTATGGCTGAATGATCCTGTTTATGAGTCCCATGAACACTGCTGGAGTGTTGGTCACGCCAAATAGCATAAACAAGAACTCATAATGGCCATACCGACATCTGAATGCCGTTTTCTACACATCCTCATCTCGTACTCTAAGCTGGTGATAGCCTGATATGGGGTCTATCTTAAAGAACCACCATGCTCCCTTAAGTTTATCAAAGTGGTCGTCAATCCTGGGGAGTGGGTACTTGTTCTTTACAGTCACCTGGTTCAGGTACCGGTAGTCAACACATATCCTTAAACTTTCATCCACCTTCTTGGCGAACAGAATCGGGGCTTCCCAAGGTCAAACACTGGGCCGAATGAATCCCTTCCCCTACAAGTCCTCCAGCTGTACCCGCAGCTCACGAAGCTCAGTGGGATCCATCTGATATACTGGTGTAGATATTGGTGTCGTCCCGGGGTATAATTCAATGTAAAATTCCACCTCTCTACGAGGAGTTAGACTCGAAACATCATCCAGGAAGACATCCACGTACTGGTCGACCACTACAGGATAACTCAGACTCTCCACATCAACAACTATGAGGGTAAGGGTAGCCAAATGATGAGTAATCAGATGCACCCTCCAACGGGTAAGTCCATCCTACACTAAAAAGGCCCCCTTCTCATCGGTGAAGGTAAAACTCTTCCCATCCATGTGGACACACCGCACTTTGCGCCTAATATAGTCAATCTGAGCATGGACTATAGATAACCATTCCATACCCAAGATGGCATCGTAAGGCCTCGATGCCGCTACTAGGAGATCCTAGCCATAGCTCTCTCCTCCTAGAGTAAGCTCACACTGCCAGCACCAGTGCGTAATCGTTGAATCTGATCCCGTAAGAGTCTCTATCTGTAAGGATCGAGCCAACGACTCCGTCATAATCTCCAAGCTCTGAACGAGGGTACTGGAAATAAAATAACAATGGGAACCTGTGTCTATGAGTACTATAGCTAAGGTGGAGTAGACACAGATCATACCTCGTATCATCTCCAGAGCGCCATGATCGTAAGCCTCTACTACCTGAAGCTGAGCTCTCCCCTATCCACCTGCTCCCTACGGTCAGCGTGGACCTCCTGGTGGTGGTGGCAGTAATATCCCGAATCGTCTCCCACCACCAGCTGCACGACCAGGTCCTCTACTATGTCCGCCTACTCCCTACGGACCACCTCGATCGAACCTCTATCTCTACCTAGGCAGTCCCTCGACCGTCTACTGATCATCCGTAGGACTGGTCGGACAGTAACGTGCCATGTGACCCTGCTCGCCGCATGCGTAACACTACCCACTCATGGTATGATTGGCTCTATCTTGGGTGCCCCGCACAACTGATCCTAATTCATGCAGTCATCCACTTGTAGGTATAGTCCTCTTGGATCTATGTGACATCTGTCTACTGCCATATGCACAAGACTCCACCACATGATGACTGGTGGTCTGTCTCGCTGCTGGTGAGTACTTATCAAGGGAACTCTCCACTAAAAGGACTTGATCTAACACCCCGCCTTCCTCAGAATATTGAGTGAGATCATAAAAGACCTGATCTCTCTCCTGAGTCCCTGATCAAAGGTTCGGGCCCTGAAGAAAGGGAGCCACACCATATATGTGGAGTAGTGTGAGAGGTCAGTGAACCTCGATGAGTAATGAGGCACAATCATGCTACCCCTGCTGGAGATGAAGGAGATCATGTATGCGCACTGCGCGAAGAGTCGCTGGGACAAATTCTGCCCGAAACAGGCTCTCGAAGTCTGCCCAAAGAAGAGTCACCTCGTCGTGAAATTGGAGCATTAAGATCCACCATCTTTCTGTTTCTTCCTATAGAGGGCTGCAACAAGAATCTCCATGAGATCGGCCGGTGTCCCTACCAGTCGGAAAACTCTCACCACAGCCTCCAACCAATCCTCAGTCGTATGTGGTTCTGTCTCTCCCCTAAACCTGGGTGGCCTCTGGTGTTGGAACTCATGCAATGAGCTCAAGTTGTGTGTACCATCTACTGCTGGGGCTGGTGGCATTGGTGGTCCAACGGTTTATGGTACCGCTGGTGCGTCTACTGGAAAAGGGACCTGCACTGAGGCCTCATCACTCGGTGGGCTATCAGTGCGTATAACTCTTGGAACTCTAGCTGGATGTCTGCATGGAGGAATCCTGAAAAGTAACAGGTGCACCACGGTCAAAAAGTTATACCTGGTGAGCTGAAGGTTATACCTGGTGAGCTGACTCAAAAGATCACAAAGGAAACTTTTGAAAACACACACGCAATTTGTGTTTTCATGCACTGAGTCATAAATTAGAAGTCAG
This sequence comes from Viscum album, assembly GCA_963277665.1. Lineage (NCBI taxonomy): Eukaryota > Viridiplantae > Streptophyta > Magnoliopsida > Santalales > Viscaceae > Viscum > Viscum album. The sequence continues at coordinate 327,471,669 of OY728132.1, forward strand.
GGTCCTGGTTTATGGATAGTTTGGCCACCACACTAGCACTGTAATCCCTAAACTGAAGACCGCACTCATTGCCATTAATACTATTACTTCACAGAAAATATCTGTATCCTAGTTCTGTGGTAGAACTGACTCCTTGGATACCAATTTTTCATGACCCATTCGCTGAGGCCTGTGTTGTGACTACCCCAAGACCGCCTTCCATAGGCTATGGGCCAGTGACTAGCACCAAATGTGTATTTCCTAAAACTGGGAAGGCATTTCCTTTATAAAAAATAAACACACACACAAGCAAGCACACAGCAGGATGAGACACCATGTAAACTGTATAAAAAAAGAGTGTTGAAAGTAAAAGGGGACAGAATATAATCCCAACTGGAAAGTACAAGTACAACTGAAATAAAAAACAACTGAAGAAAGTGAAAAAGGTAGCTATTGGGTCGTTCTTCGGGTTCCTACCTGAAGGGTAGGTACAGATCGCCTCCTCAGCACTCCACGTCCACCCATCTCCTCTGTGTACCGACATGCCGTATGGTCTACCTCCAGGTACCGTCTAGTCCTGGTACTCTCAACCTCAGTCAGTGTTGTTCGTTATCTGTATCCAACACAACAAGGTGCAGACATAGCCCGTGCAGGGGTGAGTATAATGATACTCAGTAGGGACCCCGAGACCCTCAATGTCTCACAAAAATCCACCAAGGATAAACCACAAAGTATGAAATCAAAAGACAACCCTACATAGGTATATTTCCATACATATACCTATGTTATCAAGTAATCCATCTCAATCATGATGAAAACACAAAGAAACTGACTCAACTCAAACCAAGATTTTATTCTAGGGGTAGTATCAAGTAACATCCCCAGTCACATTGTCGAAACCTCGGCTGCTGTAGAACTCATCCTATATCGAATACAGTGGTCCTGTCGCGACACCAAGGTGCTTCCCAATAACCTTGGACTGTTGAGATACTCTTCTAGTCGAGTATCGTGGGTCTGTTGCGTCACCAAGGTGCTCCCCACCGTGGGTCTGCCACATCACCAAGGTTCTCCCCCTCATAGCCTACTTAGGTACTCCTCCTGTCGAGTACCGTGGGTCTACTGTGACACCATGGAGCTCTACACTGTTGGTCTTCCGTGACACCAAGGCGCTCCCCACTGGGCTAGTCAAGTCATTCCGAGGCAAAACGGTCAGCAGTCGTCAGGTCTTAGTAAGCTACTAGGTCTCCGCACTATGATCACTCGTCTTCAGGAGGATCCACTCCACAAGCTAGTGGTCGATACTCCAACTATCACGAAGTCCCACAAAGAAGTATCTCAAAGGATTACCACATCAAGGGGGGATCAACGCAACAGACGGCATGTCAATCAGACGTCCGGTCTATGAGTTATTATCCATTTAGTTCCGAGGTCCGAGTTGGATTCGTGCTCAATACAACCTAATCATACCTCAACTGTACCCAAAACTCCAGTAGGGTATACTCAAAGGAATCGTCTCGCTCCAAGATTTCTAGTGACGATGACGGTTCGTCAAACGGACGTTCGGTGCCAAATATATGGTCGAAGGAGAGTAAATGTGTCGTAGTGGGCCCTGGTCCGGTCTGACCTGATCGGACTAACCCGACCCAACCTGGAATGGATTGACCTGGTTCAGGTCGACCTAGCCCGAACCGTTGGGTTTGGCCCGTTCCGCTGCGGGTTCGGCAAGACGTGAGGGGCCGCGGAGCTGTAGGTGTCGCGGGGTGGCTCGGTCGAGGGGGTGTCGCGAGGGTACGGGCTGGTTCGGCCATGGCGCCATGGGGGCGCGAGACCAGTTCGGCTGGGGCTCCATGTGTGGGGGGGGGGGGGGTTGGCTGGGGCACCGTAGGGGGCGCAGTCCGGTTCAGCCGGGGCGCCGCGGGGGGGATGGGGGTGGGGGGTCGGCTGGGGCGCCGCGGGGGGGCTCGCACCGATTCGGCCGGGGCACTGCGGGGGGTACGGGCCGGTTCGGTTAGGGCGCCATGGGGCGTCACGAGGGGGCACGATCCGGTTCGGCTGGGGTGTTGTGGGGGGGCATGGGACGGTTCGGTCGGGGCGCCGTGAGGGGAACAGGCTGGTTCGGCAAGGGCGTCGTGGGGGGGTGAAAGCCGGTTCGGCCGGGGCACCGCGAGGGGCATGGTCCGGTTCGGCCGGAGCGTCGCGGGTGTCCCGGGCTAGTTTGGTCGGGGAACCGCCATGGGGGGGGGGGGAGAAGGTGTCTCATCTTGGGGCAGTGGATTGGCTTAACGGATCGACATAGCGGCGGTTCAGTGGCGGAGGTCGCGGGTAGCGGAGCGCCATTGCCTTTTTCGCCTTCATCCATTTCTAAGAACACACCAAAGAAGAATGGTCGAGGGGCCAGGCCATGTTAGTTTGGCCCACACCCTTCGTGTTTATAGTGGTAGTAAGCGGTTCATAAAAATGAAGCAATAAACGTCAAACCATAATCTTCCGCAATGTCTGTTCCCAATCTGCACAAGAAAAGAAGTAAGTATATGGAAAGTGATAAACAAATATCATTAAACCCTTACCTTGGGTTGTTCATTGACATTGGCGGAATAAGGAAGTACATTTGTTAATTCGTCGTAGATGAAGATGTCCCACGTCGGAAGAAGTCCCAAGGAAGAATCTCGAAGTCGAGGTCGACGTTCTTCATTGGTAGAGCGTTCTTCATTGGAGAGATTTCTCCCAAGTTCCTCCTCTCCCCAATTCTACCAAAAAGAATTCATATCCGAAAATAATAGATTATGAGTTCAATTATGTTGTTGGCATAAATTCAAATAGTTTAATTAATTAATTGATGTGTTGGATCAATTAATTAAAGGGAAGGGTTGTAAAATTAAAGGTATGTGCATTGGAACAATTAATGTGGAGGAAGTTAAGAGGCTCCTATAAATTAAGGAGGGGGGTTGAGAGGTTTTAGGCCTCGGGTGGTCCCCACCACCATAACCTCTCATGGGAGGTTAGGTTCGGGTGGTACCCACCACCATAACCTCACATGGGAGGTTATGGTTTGGTGGTCCCCACTTCTCAACTTCCACATGGAGGTTTAGTTCTAGTGGACCCCACCTCCCAACTCCCACTTGGTTGTTGGAAATAAAAACAAAAATTTCACACACTTTTATTTTTATTTTATTCTTACACGGAAAACCCAAAAACTATCTTTCACCCTCGACCAACTGTCGTCAAGTTTAAAGTATTCTTAAGAGAATATCAGAGATGCAAGTTCAACGGTGCCCTCAGATTTCAATTCTAAGCACTGGTTTAAAAGTTAGAAAAACTTGCTCGCACGTTTATTGAATGTACCCAAACAAAAGTTCAGAAATTCATTCCTGGTACTCCGGGACTCAGAATCATGTGTCGTCAATTTTTTCAAACTCGTAAAATTACCATTTATTTTTTAAAAAAATTATAAGGAAAAATCCAGGGTCTTTACAACTATATCTTTTATGTTTTTTTTATTTCATACTCTACCCCACCAATTTATCCAGGGTGACTAAAACCTAGTGGAATCAAGAGGGTGTTTTCCCTAATATCCTGGTTAGTGAGGAACATATGGATAACTACCCCCTCTAACACCACTCTTTTATTCTGTTTGTGTTATGTTTTGGTATGCACATGTTTATCCTTCCCCATATATGTGATTAGAGAGATAAAATTGATTTTTTCTATTTCACACCGCATATATCTAGATATAGTATCTTAAGGATTATTATAGGTATGAATTGTATAGACTATGATAGATTGGGGTATATTATTTGATGTAGGGGTTGTGATGGATTTAGGTATAATACTTGACGTATAATACACATCATATATGATATGGTGGATCCCAAAAACTACATAGTTACTATATGGAGATGCCTCATGGGATGATGAGATGATGTGATGCACGATATGTAACACCCCAACCCCAGTTGCCCAAAGTTGGTACACTATTTTATTACATTGGCATGATCACAAGAAAATTAAATCCTGAAGGACTGATCAGTTTAGTATCATTATAAATACAAGATACAAATATAATTTTTAAATTACATCTTGAAATGAAAAGTAACATATTATCCCCTTTGAAAACACTCATATCCATTAGACTATCACTTCATGTCAATCATAATATACTTCTTCACATCCTGTGGAAAAATAAAACATAATAAAGGGGTGAGATCAGATGCTCATTAAGGATAAATAATATTGAAGAAGCTATCATAAATAAGCATAAACTTTTAAGGAAGGTATAAAACTAAAACACAAGCCTTCTAAATATAATCTTAAGCATAATATGGAAAGAATAAATCAAAAAAAATCTATTTAAACTTTCACATGGATATTCTAATAGTCAAATAATCACATGAAATATCAATAACTAATCTCATAATGAGGAAATACATAATGCCACGATTCATAACCATACCGTCAAGGCCTCATGCCAAGACCATTACCATACCATCAAGACCTTATGACCAGAAAATAGTTTGTCTCATGGGACCTACTGATTCATTGAGGGGCTATAGAAGGCGCCACCCATCAATTATTAAGTCCAATGAATTCATCATATGAAAATGGTGAAACATAACATAAATATTCATATTAAAACATGCATAAGAAATGTTAATAATTTAACCATAAACCAGGAATGGTATAAAAATAGCACATCCATAGTCAAACAAGTCATAAAACCTTCAATAAAATATGGAAGATTGTATCATAATAAATCAACCTTAATTAATCATAGAATAAAACAAATGATGTTGACATATATGAAAAAAAATGTTAAATTTATTAAAACTCTTTGAGGAAAATATCATTTTTTACATTGAAATCAATTAGAAGCCTCAAATTTATAAAATAAAACAATTATTTTGAAAATAAACTTATAATATTGTAAGGTAATATTTAAAATATTAAGGCTTCATAATGACGGAAAATAGCCACATGCGTCGTACAATTTAAAAAACAGTCTTTCTTTAATTTTTCGAAAAGGTTATAAATAACCTCGTTTGGAAAACAACAGAAAGATTCATTTCAAAATGTTTTATAAAATATAAAACATGGGTAAAAATGACTTTAAAAAATTGTTGATAATATTTTTAATTACATTTTAATAAACATGGAAATGTATTATTATAAGAACCCAACTCTTATTCTTGAGGTATGGGTTTCTTCTTTTACTCTTTCCTTAAGTTTTTTCGATAAAATAAGGAAAATGGGGGGAAATCCCAAATTTTGTGGGTACGTGCCATGTAATTTTCCACACGCCATGTAATTTGGCCATGTGGGAAGATTACACAAGGCATGTAGGCCTGTAGGTGAAGAAGGATGTAAGAAACTGACTACACATTGTGTACTAGGTATTTACACACCGTGTAATCAGTCAGAAGGTGAACAGTAAGGCCACAATAGTAGCCTCCAGCTGAGAGATAGTACATGTCATGTATTTAGAAATACACGTCGTGTACTCATGTCGACAGATGAACAATATGACGGTGAAAAGTAGCCACCAAAGGAACAATTAAATGATGAAAAGTACATGTCGTTTACTTGGAAGTACACGTCATGTACTTGGAAGTACACATCATGTACTTGGAAGTACACGCCGTTTAGTTTGTTTTTTTTTCTTAAAATGGCCAGTAGTCTCCTCATTCGATAGAGGAGGCTTTGGATGCATTTGGAGCTTGGGAGGAGAGGCCAGAAATTAGAGGAGCTCCCGATCGCACGTTGGGAATCCATTTCTTCTATCGTCGATCTTGTTTGAACTGTACGAGTAAGACCTTCCTTCTCCTTGAGTCGTTCTTTCCAATTCTTCCTCTAAGAGAAGTTATTTACGTTTTAATGGGAAATCTTCTATCCTAGATCTAAGATGTTCTCGGGTGTTTCGTGAGGCGCTGTTCACGTATACTGATCAGAGAAAATCAAGGTAGGTGGTCCGATGATTAATTCCAACTGTCATGTTGTTTTTGTGTACCATTGTGCTATGCACCCATGTTTGGGGTGTCATATAGCTGAGGCCTTGAAGAATTAAATACCTATAATTGCATAGGTAATTTAATTAATGTGTATAAATTGTTGTCTGTGATCATTTCTTGGATCTAGGGCCACCCCATGGGTGTGTTCCCTTGTTTTTCCATTTGGCCAGGATACCCAAGGGTATGTCGTGATTATATCATGCTTTAAGTTTTCTTGAGAGAAAATGTGTATAATTTATTTTTATGTATTGGGATTGGCTCGGTTTCTTGCTTCTGACATATTAGCCTGAGGGCGTGGTACATATTATCCTGAGGGCGTGGTACATATTAGCCTGAGGGCGTGGTACATATTAACCTGAGGGTGTGGTACATATTAGCCTTAGGGCGTGGTATATATTATCTTGAAGGTGTGGTACATACTAGCCTGAGGGCATGGTACATATTATCCTGAGGGCGTGGTTCTTATTATCCTGAGGGCATGGTGCTTATTAGCCTGAGGGCATGGTTCTGTTTAGCCCGAGGGCAACAGTTCATATGTCCGAGGACACTATTTTACTTGAATATTAAATGTGGTGATTTCTGATGTTATACCTACCAAGCTAAAGAAGAGGCTTGTAATTGTTTAAATAATTAATTAAATGGCATTGGAACTGATAGGAGTAGCTTCTTTTGAGTACTGCCTAGTTTACTACATGTTCATTACTGCACACTGTTGTTTCACAAATTCACTGACAAGTTGGGCATGGGCCTTTGGTGGTTGCCTATTGGGATTTATTTCTCACACCCTATTTGGGTCATGTCTTGGGACCAAATAGATTATATTTCTACAGGTGTGGATATGGGAAAGAGTCCCTATACAGGTACTTGATGTTGCAGAGTAGGAGAGCATGGGACCAAGCCTAGGCTTGCAATGCTGTTGAGTTCCTGCTGTGCTATTTTTTTATTTATTGTTTTTTCCCTTGTATTGTATTGATTCAGATTTCAGTGTATCCTATTTTGGCTTATTTTTAAGAATTAGGGACATACTGCATCATTATATATGACTGTTGGTCTTTTCCTTACTTCAGTACTCTGTCTATTTCAGCATTAATATTGTTTACTGCTTCCACACTTTTTATGTTTATATTTTGTTCCACTGCATTACACTTTGACAAATGAAGTCATAGTTTCCCCACTATCAGACCTAGGCCCTCACTGCTAGTCGACAACCTCTGGAATATGGGGAAATGCGCTTGAGGTCATGTGACCAACTGGGTTCGAGGAACCCATTGAGTGGCGCCCGGATCCGGGACGTTACAAAGTGGTATCAGAGGGATTTCTTTTCTACTTACTAGTTGGCACCTATAGCCAGGGATAGGATGGAATAGGTACTTGGTAATAAGCTGTGTCCAGGAGTAGCTAACCCGTGTACAAGAAAAATTCTCTCTACCTTGTGTTTCAATTCTTCTGATTTTTCACTTTTACAGTTTATATGATTTTCACCATTAGGTGACGCACTTGTGGTGTGCTGTTTATATTTTTATACCTGGGTTCTGTTTAGTTACAACCCAATGAGATGAGGTTATGACATCCCACACATCATTTAGGCACATGTTAGAATCACATGCCATGCATAGTTTCCATGCCTTGTAGGAGCATTATAAATTGCATGTTGTTGTGATAGATGTTGTGCTAGTAAATGCATGCTGTTGTGAAAGATGATTTGATAAAATACCTGCTATTTGATAGGGTATTTTTATGTGAGGATTTGTAGAATGAATGCCAAAATTTGGTTTTTGAGGAGTATGGGCCGTCATCAACCGGAATTTGGTGGATCATCGACTGTTTACTTTGTTTATAACTTGTATAAGATGACAAAATTTGATTTGTGGGGAATATGGGCCCTCAAAGATCAGAATTTGGCACTTAGGTGTTGTTTACAGTGTTTTCTGGGCTCTGGAGTAGTTTCTAAGGCTTACTGTCTGGAAAAACACATATTACACATCATGTAGTTTTTATTACATGCTATTTAAATCTTCTGTTTGAGAAGAGGTGGAAAAAAATTAAGTATGCGCCATGTATCCTATGTACACGTCGTATATTTACTACCCATTTCATAGGCCGTGTGGGCAGAAACATGGGGTAGAAATGTTTTGAGGGAACATGCCATGTACTGATTGTACATGTCGTGTTGTGTCAACCTTGTTCACATCATGTAACTAATAACACGGGTGGAGAAATTTGATTTTATACACGCCGTGTCAATGACGAACACACCGTGTAGTGGGACCTAGGGATCTGGCTATGTAACTAACAAACACGAGTCAGTGTTACCTTCTCTTGAACATGCCGTGTACCGATGGGACGTGCCATGTAGTCTTGACCGGTGAGGGACAGTGTGGACTTGGCCGTGTGGCTAGAGAAATGGGGTAGTTTACACGCCGTGTGTGGGTGTATCATGCCGTTTAGTGTCATCCGAGTAGACGGATGTGTCACCAACAACACGATAAGTTGGAATCTAAGTAGTACACATCGTGTAGACTTTGTAAATGCCGTGTAGTATCATTCAAAGAAGAGTCGTGTGGCTAAGACATGTAGAGGGGCTCTGACAGGGAATAAAATTCAAGTACATGCCGTGTGTGTGGAAAAACATGTCGTGTGTTTGGGGTGTTACACAACCTAGTTATGGAAGAGAAAACGCCCATGTGAAAGACTTCTGAAACATGCTGTGTAGTTATTATACACGCTGTGTAGTCCAGTTTTGTAAAACTTGAATGTTTTATTTCTTCTGTTCCCTTCTTACACTCCTTGTTTTCTATCCTTGATGATCTTAATCTAAGGTGTGTGTTTGAATTTGTAGAGTCATGTCATCGAGATGAACTATATTTTTTCACCAAGAGAGTGGCAATGAGTATAGTCTAGAAACAGTAGGCCATGGGCTATCGATGGATCCTCCAGAAAAGACAGATGCGGAGCCAACCATTATACCGGACACAGGAGCAGAGGTGCAGTTCCGTGAAGGCTTCATGTGGTTTATGCAGACCTTTCAGGGAGCACTGCCGGCTGCCACATCTATGGCAGAGCCAACTCATATTTTCTAGCAACAACATCCGCCTACATTTTCAAGGGATGGCGGACCACAGGCTGCAGAGTCTTGGTTGGGTTCTATGCAGACTATTTTGAGTATCTTGAGATGCCTTCAAGGTGGAGGGTCAAGATCACTACATATATGCTGCGTGATTCCACCAAGAGGTGGTGGGATGTTACCACCCATACCGAGCATCACTAAGACATGGCGTAGGAAGACTTCCAGGAAGTCTTCTATGACTTTTTCTTCCCAGAGACGTTGAGGGTAGATCGAGCTCTAGAGTTCATGAATCTGAAATAGGGATCCATGTCAGTGATGTATTATTCTGTCCACTTCACCGAGCTACAACACTTCACACATGTTCTGGTGGGTAACGAGATATTGAGGGCTCTATGCTTTAAGGATGGTCTCCTATTTGACATTAACGTGCTGGTGAATGTTTTCAGGTTGCCGACAGTGCATGCTATTGTGAAATAGGCACTGATTACTGAGTGAAACCTGCAGGAAGCTAGTCGTACAGGCCATGGTGGTTCGACATAGGTTTATGGTACTATTTCTACCAGTTAGAGGAAGAGGCAGATGGATTTCTCTCATGGTGGTAGTACTATCCAGAAGATTTCTTCAGGTGACCTGGTAAGGTGCTACCATTGCGGTAAAGAGGGCCACGAGATACCTCAGTGTCCACATGACCCAGTGGAGTGTTGAGCTTGCGGCATGATGGGTCATCTGTAGTGTTTTTATAGTACATTTCCACTAGTGGCTAGTGAGAGGGGTTCTGTGCGGACTTTGCATACAGGAGTGGGACTAGCATCTTCTTACCAAACAGGAAATTGGGATACGTTAGAACGTACAGGCAGAGGTGGTGTTCATGGTCATGGTGGCTCGACACTAGGATCTTAGAGACAGCAGGGTGGGTCAGCTCAAGGTAGTCATGTTGTGTCGTAGGTCCATGACACTGGGCAGGCATATGCGGTGCAACAAACCCCACAAGAGTAGGATCTCAGACCTTCCACTGTCAGAGGTACTATTCTAGTTGCTTCTGTTTTATCTTCAGTACTTTTTGATATGGGTTCTACACATAGTTTTATATCTATGCCCGTTGTGGAGAGCCTTGGGCTCTGTGTTTCTTCTTCATCTAATGTTATGACGCTAGACACTCCGTTGGGGACTAGAACGGTTGTTGTGTGTCGGTGTAGGGAGTACCACCTAGAGGTTGGTGGGTGTCACTTTCTATGGGACCTCTATGTCTTAGAGATGATGAGATATGATGTTTTACTCGAGATGGACTGGTTGGTACCCTTTTGAGCCTTTATAGATTGCTATCGTCGTAGGGTGAGTTTCACATCACTAGAGGGTGAAGAGTTTCTATACAAAGTCGAATGGGTTGTCCAGGAAAGCCGAGTTGGACCCGATCATCGTGGGTGAGGTGGAGTGATAGCCCAGATTGCGAGTTTGTATCTGGATGAACAGGGAACTTGTCAGAAGGATTTCCCTCCAGTGGTTGATCGTTTCAGGGATGTCTTCCCGGATGACTTTTCTGGTCTTCCTCTAGAACGTGAGGTGGACTTCTCTATTGAGATAGTTCTAGGATTAGAACCAGTGTCCATTCCTCCTTATAGGATGGCTACACCAGAGTTGTAGGATCTCAAGAGGTAGTATGAGGAGTTGCAGGCAAATGGTTTCATCTGACCCAGTACTTCTCCTTGGGGTTCGCCTGTCTTGTTTGCGAAGAAGGCGGATGGTAATCTCAGACTTTGTGTGGATTATCAGAAGCTGAACCAATTGATGGTTAAGAACTGATATCCCTTTCTAAGGATTGATGATCTTTTTGATCGACTTCGAGGAGCACGAGTTTTCTCGAAGATTGACTTGAGATCCGGATATCATCAGTTACGCGTTAGACTATCAGACATACCGCTTACAGATTTTCCGAGTAGATATGGTCTATACGAGTACTTGGTCATGCCGTTCGAACTCACGAATGCGCCAGCAGTTTTCATGGCTCTGATGAACCGTGTGATCCATCCATATCTAGATTCTTCTGTGGTAGTCTTTGTGGGTGATATCTTGGTGTAATCTCACACTCGACACGACCATGCTACCCATCTTGAGATCGTATTGATTACAATGAGGGATCATCATCTATATGTTAACCTCTCAAAGTGCCACTTTTGGATGGACCGATACACTTCCTAAGTCATATTATCTCAGAGGTAGGAATTGCAGAAGACCTAGAGAAGGTGAGGGTAGTAGTTTCTTGGGAGCATCCTAAGAACATGTTTGAGATACGAAGTTTCTTAGGGATAGATGGTTACTACAAGCACTTTATACAGGACTTCTCCCACTTAGCAGCACCATTGAAGGGTTTGACTAAGAAGGGTGTGAAGTTCGTTTGGTCAGGAGCTTGCGAGACAGCCTTCCAAGAGTTGAAGGGAAGGTTGACATCAGCACCAGTCCTGATACTTTCAGAGTAAGTGAAGAGATATATAGTTTAATATGATGCATCAGGTATTGGGATGAGAGAAGTGTTGATACAGGGAGATCGAGTAGTTTCATATGGGTCTCGGCAGTTGAGGCCACATGAGAGGAATCACCAAACGCGTGATCTCGAGTTGGCTGTAGTAGTTCATGTGTTATGCTGTTAGAGACATTATCTCTTAGGAGAGAATTTTGTGGTGTTTACAGACCACAAAAGTCTCAAATATATCATTACCCAGCATGACTTGAATCTGTGACATCAAAGGTGGTTTGAATACCTTCAGTACTTCGAATTCGAGCTTGCCTATACACCGGGTAAGGGTAATATAGTTGCTGATGCACTGAGTAGGAGGACTTAGTTACATGCAGTGCAGGAGGCCAGTGGTGAGTAGAAGATTATGGATTTGTTCTCTGAGATGCATTTGGAGGTTCATTATAGTAAGGGGAAAACCTATCTTTCATCCTTAGTTGTGACTTCTACCCTCCTGGATAGAGTGAGGATGAGACAACTATCTGATTCAGAAGACCTATTTCTACAAGAGTCAGTGGAAAGTGAGGACCCTCCTCCTTGTTGGACGATAGGCGATGATGAAGTACTTTATCCATGGATGAGTGTGGGTTCTAGGGGATATACGCGAGGAGATGATGCAGGAGATTCATGATTTATCTTGGGTAGTGCATCCCGGAGTTACCAAGATGTACCGTGACTTGAGACATCAGTATTGGTGGTCGGGTATGAAACAAGAAGTAGCTGGTTTTGTTACAAGATGTTCCACCTGTCAGCAGGTGAAGGCAGAGCATCAGAGGCCAGCCGGACTGTTACAAAAGCTACCCATTCCGAAGTGGAAATAGGATGATGTTGCTATGGATTTTGTGACCGGGTTGCCGAGGTCACCGCGTGGAAATTATGCAGTGTGGGTTGTTGTGGAAATACTCACAAAGGTAGCTCACTTTTTTCCGATCAAGGAGGCCTTCGGTGTTGACGAGCCCGAGAAGTTGTATATCTAAGAGGTGGTACGTCTTCATGGGGTCCCTCGTTCTATCATTTTAGATAGTGACGCCCACTTTACGTCTCGTTTCTGGCAGAGTTTTTATAGGACACTGGGTACACAAGTGCTTCTGAGCGCATCTTACCACCCTCAAACCGATGGCATGAGGGTATGCCATGATTATAGCATGATTTAAGTTTTCTTGAGAGAAAATGTGTATAATTGATTTCTATGTGTTGGGCTCGGCCAGGTTTCTTTCTTCTGACATATTATCCTGAGAGCGTGGTACATATTAGCCTGAGAGAGTGGTACATATTAGCCTGATGGCATGGTACATATTAGCCTAAGAGAGTGGTGCATATTTTCTTGAGGGAGTGGTACATATTAGCCTGAGGGTGTGGTATATATTAGCCTGAGGGCGTGGTACATATTATCTTGAGGGAGTGGTACTTATTAGACTAAGGGAATGTTTCTTATTACCCTGAGGGCATGGTTTTGTTTATCCCGAGGGAAACAATTTCTATTTTTGGGGACACTATTTTACTTTAATATTCACTATGGTGATTTATGATGTTATATATGCCAAGATAAAGAATAGTCTTGGAATTATTTAAATAAATAATTAAATGGAATTGGAACTGATAGGAGTATCTGCTTTTGAGTACTTCCTAGTTTACTGCATTTTCATTACTGCACACTGTTGTTGCACAAATTCCCTGACAATTTGGGCACGGGCCTTTGGTGGTTGCCTAATGGGATTTATTTCTCACACCTTGTTTGGGTCATGTCTTGGGCCCAAACAGATTATATTTATATAGGTGTGGATAAGGGAAAGAGTCCCTATACAAGTACTTGATGTTGTAGAGGAGTATGAGAGCATGGGACCAAGCCTAGGCTTGCGATGCTGCTGAGTTCCTGCTATGTTGTTTTGTTTTTTCTTTGCTGCTTTTGTCCATTGTATTGTATTGATTCTGATTGCAGCATTTCCTATTTTGGATTCTTTATTAGAATTAGGGACATACTGTATCATTATATATGATTGTTGGTCTTTTCCTTACTTCAATACTCTGTCTATTTCAGTATCGGTATTGTTTACTGCTTCCCCACTTTGTTTGTTTATATTGTGTTTCACTGTATTACACTTTGACAAATGAGGACATAGTTTTCCCACTATCAAACCTAGGCCCTTGCTGCTAGTCAGCAACCTATGGTGTTTGGGGAAATGCGCTTTAGGTCATGTGACCAACCGGGTTCATGGAAACCATTGAGTGGAACCCGGATCCGGGACGTTATAATGATAATGATGTCCCGGTAGATACTTACGTATAAACAATCTCAGATAATAAAGATATTGTGAAAATAACCCTTACCTTGTACTTTTAATTAGTCGATGGTGTGTTAAAATTATTTATAATGGTTAAATAATGATATTAAATTATACTAGTTCCACATTAATATTTATGATATCATATAAAATCTTATTATATCATTTTTCTAATAGCATTTCAATATTACCATTATTTCGTGTGTTAACCGCTTCATTTTCCCTTACCTTTTTTTTTGTGTAAGTCATATTTATTATGCATACGATGTATTTTATTCATGTATAGAATGAAATTAATTTCATAATTATTATTTTTACACATCATATAAATTTTATAATTATTCTTGAATTGTTAACATGGACAATGAATCTCATTGCGTCGTGGAGACGGTAGGTCGTACATACACACAAGCAACAATATCATTTCCTTGGTGGTTAAATGGTATATAATTGGATGGTATATTATTTATAAATAATAATTATCATGTTATATTAATTATTTACATCCATTGTAATCATCATTATAACCATCCAAATAAACTATTGTTAAATAACAAATTACCCCACGACATGGAGACGGTAAGTCGTATGTACACATTGTTGGTGATAATATTATTTGTAGGATGGATAAAAGGAGGTATAAGGTTGTAATATAATTATAATAACATCTCAGTATATGTATGATAATGGATTTATTACTTTGATATGGTAAAAACATAGAAAGAGTAAGTATAATAAGGAAAGAACTTTGAAAGATGTGATAAAACAATTATCTCTTTTTCAGGTATCTTCTTTTGGTTTACACAAAAGACTCCTTAGGATGAATTTATACCCAAAGTGTGGACTCTAGGATGAAGTTAGGGATTTTGGGAGAGGAAATGGTCAGGTTTTGGCCGAAACAAAAGGCTTAAGAGGTGTGAATTAAAGAGAAGAAGAAGTACCCTTTTATAAGATAGGGGAGGGGAACCCTTGGAAACACTTGAACTATTAATTTATTATAAATTGATTTTAGGTTTAAAATATCTCAAAATTTAGTTATTTCAATGATACTATGATTATGGGTCGAAATAATATCAACCAATAAAATTTAGACATGTTTTTATTTTATTTTAATCCTTATCATTTTGATTTATTCTTATTTAATTTATTTAATTTTAATTATGGTAATAGTATTCTAAATATTAAATGGTTATAAATATTTACTTAAGTGGTTTAAATTGTCCATAATTGGAAAATTTATGAAATTTTAGACCTTATAATTTTCAATTTTTAATTTTTAATTACTTTTATGACTTTTAAATAATTTAATAAAATGTTATTTTCATAAAAATATCAATAGTGTCAATTTTGACACTTCATTTATTTGAATTTAAATAAAATCAAAAAAATATATAAATTCAAAAAAAATATTTGATACATTCATAACATGTCATAGTAACCTAGAAACTTTGCAAAGAATATTAATTACTTCATATTATTTTTCTTTTAATATATTTAAAACCATTTATTTGTTATTTCTATTAATAAAATAATTTTTTCATCACTATTATGTCATCATTAATGGTAATTATTTAATATTTAAAAATTATAAATAAATTTATATGATGTAGTAAATTCTTTTATATTTATAGAAAGTACCTTTAGTTGATTTTATCTTCTAGTTATCTATATATTAAAATTAATATACTTACATAAAATGAGATTGCTACATCTTGTTAGATTCGTTAGTTTTTATTATATTAACTTCATATTCACGGAAAAGTGGTTATTAAGTGATTAAATTTAGAACCATATATTATAAGGGTCTAATTTAGTAATCCAATGGTATTTTGAAAGGTTTTAAGGTAATTTAATTATATTTTATACATTTAATTACTCGATTTACCTTAAACCATTGTAATAAAAATAATTACTAAGTTATTATTCACAATGACCAAAAATAAAAGTATCATATTAACATAATTTAGACCCACAGATTCCAAATATGGAATCCATTTTTCAATATTTAAAACATATAAGTTACAGAAATTAATTTTAAATTAATTTACATTTTTGAAAATGAGAAGATGGGTTTTTCGAAAGTAAAGTTCATTAAAAGATTGACATGTGTTTATATTTAATTTTAATGTGAAAATAATTAAAAAAAACTAAATTATATTGAATGATAAAAGTATAATCTAGTTATAATTTAAAACCATTCAAATTTATAATTTAACAATATAAATTATTTCAATTAAAAAAGTTGTTTTCAATTAAAATTTAGTATTTTTCACTATTCATAAAAATATGAAAGTTATCAGAAAAACACCAAAAATTTATGAAAACAAAATGTTTATGACCCCATTCCAAGGAATAAGTTTATTTTTTCAAATTAAATATATAACAGTGTCAAATATTTAATTTAAAATGGGTTCTCAATTAAATGGTGATAAAACTACATTTTTTAAAAATATTTCTTTTATCTGAAAAATTGAATTTTTTCTTATATCATGTCATATAATATTAATGTTAAAATTATTTTTAAAATTAAAAATTTGGTTAATAATATTCATAACTACTAATTTAAGAGATATATTATTTTAAATAATAATATTTTATTTATATATTGTTGTTCGGTAAGACTGGGCCTTATACGTAATGCAAGACAACTCATTGTTTTGTGTAGCAATGTTATCTATTATTCCAGCATTCTTCAACTGAAAAAAAGGGTATTTAACTGATTATAGGAGATCAACTCAGTCTCCACTATTTTCAGCCTCCTTATGTTTGTATTTTGGTTTAGAACTTTCCCATGGTCTTGTCTTGTTTTGGGTTTTTTTTTCAGATAATAAATAAAAAAAATGCAGATTGTGTGTGTAGCATAATCTTAACATGGTGTTTCATAAAAAACAAGGAAAAAATTAAATTTTTTGATAAATGAAAATATTATAAAGTCTCGAGGTTTTATATTCTCCCCTCTTTCAATAAATTGCATCCTCGAAATTTAAACTCATGATAAAAAAACTAGTGTTTTGACATTTCAAAACAACTTTGTTAAAATACCACATCAAAAATTGGATTAATGAGACCTCTATTTTAAAATAAATAAAGGGAAGTATGAAGGTTACCAAAAATAAAAAATACTAGGGTTCCATGTAGGAAAACATGGAAATGAATGAAAAATCTAACCATAATGTTCTGATGGAGAGTGAAATAGAACGGGATGAGGAGAAAGTTAACAATCACAAATCTATAAATCTACGATGATCTAAGGGACCATTTAATTCATCGGAAAAAGGAATAGTATATAATTTTGGGTTTCAAGATCCTTTCCCTAGAGTTGAAGAATTATTTTACTATTCAGAAAATCTCATAATTTATTTCTTTTCATGTCATAAGATAAATATCATTCTATGGTTGTTCTTCGATCTATTTTCACTTCATCCCTAACACCTGGAAATGGATGTTCAAAATTTATTTTTCACACCTGAAGTAATTTTGATAAATCATAAGCTCACAAGTATTTCCTTCATTCTCTAAATATTTACTGAAACCGAAAAGGTTATCCCATAATATACAATAAATCTTACTTTAACCACAAACAATAATATCCAATGTTTAAATTACTTCATTCCAACCTTTAGGCTTATCCAAAATACTTCTGTCCAAACTCATAGTACAAACTTTATAAGTACGGTCACATGAAATAATGCATATTTTTTATCACATAACAAGAATGTTAATATATTCATTATTTATTCTCTTAAAACAAGGTAGTACCCTAAATTACTCTAACACATTATAAGATGTAGAATATTGGATATACTCCTTAAATGAAAAAATGTTGTGAAATCCAATAATGATGGAATAAACAAACTATTAATCAGTTCCAAGATAGTCAATAATATCCAATATACCTTATCCAAATCAATCATATCTTTATTCTAAAATCATTTTCTCAGTATCAGAAACATATTAAGGGTTATATTTCCATCAACTATATATTTTCCAAAAAATTTAACTTCTAACTGCATCACTTTACTTGGTACCATATGATCTCAAATCCTTGATGAAATAGTACTGTAGTACACTTCTTATATATTCTATAATTCTTATAAACAATTTATTTATAATTCAAATAAAATAATTCTTGAATATACATATTAATCATTCCTTTTAATCTGCAGTAGTATCATAACTTGATCATTATCTAATAGCATCATTTGGTGTATATTACTTTGATGATTGGGACTTTGATTTGCATAGTGTCCCATATCTTTGACGTTGAAACATTGTATGTTGGAAACCTTCTTCTTAGACTTGAAATCACGAACTTGGTGTCCTATTTCTCCACACTTATAACAAACTCCCATTCCCTTCAAGAATTTATGACGGTGATTCTTTCCACAATTGTCACATGTGGGAGAATCCTTCTTTTCCTTCTTCACTTTATCTATCTTTTTTATCTTCCATCATCTTCTTATCTTACTTCCCTTCAAATCAAAATGACTCAGAGAATTATTTACTTATCTTATTAACACATGATAATATTTCTTCATATTATGAGAATAAATGGGAGACTATTTCATGTTGAAATGTTTTCTTAATACCATAAAAGATATTAACCTTCTTACTCTTTGGATCATGTACATTGGTGAGGTTTACATTGCTTCTACTAAGCACCATTTCTAAATGACGACATATACTAGGTAAGATCATATCATTATGTATAATAAAAATATTGGAAAAATACTTAACATAAATTGAATATTTATACGTATCTATTATCATAATTATAAAAATGGTTTCTTTTGGGACATACTTACTCATAAATCCTTCATAATGTCTTTTAAAGAAAATGTGAATCATCCTAAGCATATCCCCTAAGAGTGTCAGAGTAGGTGCATAGTAAGGTCCATTGTCATGTACCAGGTTACCCCAAGTCATGATCAGAACACCTTGTCAGAGTTTTCACCCCTATGTACATCTGTTCCAGAACAACGTCTACTAGTAGTATATAGATAGGGATTTATTTTCTAGGAATACCCATATAATATCTATATTACCAAAATTCTAGGATGTTATTTTATACTTATCCTCAAAGTCTATCTTAGGGTAATGTTCCCTAATCAAGGTGTTTTCTAAATCTAGCTTCCAAAGTTTTTACTAAACTTCCTCTGATACCATCTATAACAACCCAACCCCTATTTCCCAGAGTCGATGCATTATTTTATTACATTGGCATTATTACAATAAAATAAAATCTTGAAGGACCAATCAGTTTAGTAACCTTGGAAATTATAGATACAAATATAAGTTTTACATTACATCTTGAAATGAAAAGAAACATATTTTCCCCTTTGAAAACACTCATATCCCTTAGAATATCACTATGTCGATCATAATATACTTCTTCACATCCTAGGGAAAATGAAACATCAGAAAGGGTTGAGCTCAGATTCTCAGTAATAATAAACAATATAGAAAAATATATCATAAATAAGTATAAAATTTTAAGGCAAGCTATAAAACTAAAAAAAAATCCTTTTAAACATAATCTTGAGCATAATATAGAATGAATAAATAAAAAAATTCCTTTTAAACTTTCACATGGATATTATAATAGTTAAATAATCACATGCAATATCAATAACTAATCTCATAATGAGGAAATGTATAATGCCAGACTTCATAACCATACTATGAAGACCTCAAGCTAATACCATTACCATAATGTTAATGACTTGTTCCAAGACACTAGTTTTTCTCATGAGACCTACCAATGCATCGAGGGTATATAGTGGGCCCCACCTATCACTTACTAATTCCAATGCATTCCTCATATGAAAAGGGTGAAATATAACATACACATTTCTATTAAAACTAGCATATTAAATGTTAATAATTTAACTATAAACCATGAATGGTATAAAAATAGCACATCCATAGTCAAACATGTCATAAAACATTCAATACAATATGGAAGATTGTATAATTATAAATCAACCTTAATTAATTAAAAAATCCAATAAAGGATGTTGACATAGATAAAAATAATATAATAAATTCATTAAAATTCTTGGAGGGAAATATCTTTTTTTGCTTTGAAATCAATTAGAAGATGCACAATTATAAAATAAAAACATTTATTTTGAAAATAACCTTATAATATTGTAAGTAAAGCTTAAAAATGGTATGATTTCATAACAACAGAAAATAGTCGCTTGCATCGTATAAGTTAAGAAAAACATTTTTCCTTATTTTTTCAAAAAGGTTCTAAAGTACCACATTTGGAAAATGACGAAAAGATTCCATTCAAAACGTTTTGTAAAAAGTCAAAAATTTGTTAAAATAACTTTAAATAAATTTCCATAATATTTTTAATTACATTTTAATAAACATGGACATGGATGATAATGATATCTTAGTATATACTTATGTATAAGCAATTTGGGATAATAAAGAGATTGTGAAAATAACCCTTACCTTGTACATTTCATTAATCGAGGGTGTGTTAACATCCTTTATAATGGTAAAATAATTTTATTAAATTATAATAGGACTGTATCCATATTTATTATATCATATATGATCCTATTATAACATTTTTTAATATTATTTCAATATTACCATTTTTCAGGTGTTAACTGCTTCATTTTCTCATTCCTGTTTTTCCGTGTAAGTCATGTTTATTATGCAGAGGATGAATTATATTAATTTATAGAATGAAATTAAATTAATAATAATTATTTTTACTCAAAATATAAATTTTATAATCATTCTTGAATTGTTAATGTGGATAATGAATCTCACTACATCGTGTAGATGGTAGGTCGTACGTATGCATGAGCGACGATATCATTCCATGGATGGTTAAATGGTATAAAATTGGATGTTATATTAATTATACATAATCATTATAATTTTATATTCATTATTTAAATCCATTATACCTATCATTATACCCATTCAAATAAATTATCTTTGAATAAAAAATTACACCATGGTGTGTAGACGGTAAGTCGTATGTACGCACACATGGTGATACTATTATTCATAGGATGTATAAAAGGAGATATAAGGTTGTAACATAATTATAATAACATCTTAGTATATGGATGATAGTTTAGTTATTACTTTGATATAGAAACATCAAAGAAAGAGGAAGTAGAAGAAGAAAAGAACTTTGAAATAGGTCATAAAACAATTACCTCTTTTTCCTATATCTTCTTTTGGTTTGCACAAAAGGACTCCTTAGGATGACTTTATTCCCAAAGTATAGACTCTATGATTAAGTGAGGGATTTTGGGGGAGAAAATGGGTAGGTTTTGGGTGAACCAAAAGGCTTTAGAGGTGGGAATTAAGGAGAATAAGAAGTTCCCTTTTATAAGAGAGAGAGGGGGAACCGTTGGAAACACAAAAACTATTAATTTATTGTAAAGTGATTTTTGGTTTCAAATAGATCCATAGTGAGTTATTTCATAAATAATATGATGATGAGTCTAAATACTCTCAACCAATAAAATTTATAACTAATTTTATTTTATTTTAAACCTTGTCATTTTTATTTATCATTATTTAATCTATTTAATTTTAATTGTGGTAATAATATTGTGAATATTAAATGGTTATAACTATTTTCTTATTTGGTTTCAATTGTCCATAATTAAAAACTTTATGAAATTTTAGACCTTATAATTTTAACTTTTTAATTTTTAAATGTTTTTATGACTTAAATAATTTAATAAAATGTGATTTTTTAAAAATATCAATAGTGTCAATTTTGACACTATTCATTTATTTGACTTTAAATAAAATCCATATAGAAGATAAATTCAAAAAACAATATTTAATACACTCATAAAATTTCATAGTAACCTATAAAATTCATGGATTACATTAATTAGTTCATATTATATTTCTTATAATATTTTTAAAACTATTCATTTGATATTTCTATTAATAAAATAATTTAGGCATCATTATTGTGACGACATTAATGGTACTTATTTAATATTTAAAAATTATAAATAAATTTCTATGATTTATTAAGTTAATTTATATTTCAATATACTACCTATATTTGATGTTATCTTTTTGTTATCTATATATTAAAATTAATATACTTATATAAAATGAGACTGTGGCATCTTGTCACATTCATTAATTTTTATTATATTCTTGTCATATTCATGGGAAAGTAACCATTATGTGAATAAATTTTGAACCATAGATTATAAGGGTATAATTTAGTCATCTAATAGTATTTTTATAGGTGTTATGGTAATTTTAAAATGTTATTTTTACCTTTAATTACCAGATTTAACTTAAACCATTGTAATAAAAATAATTACTAAAGTTATTATTCATAATGCCCAAAAATAAAAGTATCATATTAACATAATTTTTAAAAAATTATTTCAAATATGGAATAAATTTTTCAATATTTAAAACATAGAAGTTTTAGTAATTAATTTAAAATTATTTCGCATTGTTAAAACGAGAAAATGGGGTTTTCAGAAGTAAAAACCATCAAATGATTGACATGTGTTTATATCTAATTTTAATGTGAAAATAATTCCAATGAACTAAATTATATTAAATGATAAAAATATAATATATATTTACTTTAAAATATTTAAAATCTATAATTTAACACTATAAATTATTTCTATTAAAAAAAGTTGTTTCAATTAAAATATTGTAGTAATTTTCACTATTCATCAAAATATGAAAAATATCAGAAAACACCAAAAATTTATTCAAAATAAATTTTGATGTTATGATTCCAAATAATAAGTTTATTTTTTAAAATTTGATATATAAAAGTGTCTAATATTTAATTTAAAATGGGTTCTCCATTAAAATGCAACAAAACTGCATTTTTTTAAAATACTTATTTTTATACAAATAATTGAAATTATTCTTATATCAAGTCATATAAGATGAATGTTAAAATTATATATAAATTCAAAATGTGTATAATAATATTAATAAATTCTAATTTAATGTATATATTATATTAATTTGTAATAATTTATCAAGATATTGATGATCGGTAAAACTGAGCCTTGCGTGTAATGAATGCCAATTCATTGTTGTGTGTAGCGTAATATTAACATGGTATTGCATAAAAAAAGAAATAAAAAATTATATTTATTTATAAATGAAAATATTTTAATATCTTAGGGTTTTACATGAGATACACCTTACAATACTTTAGCCCAAATTTCTTCATGATGATTTCTTTTAGAGTGATATGACTCAAGATGTATGACATTGGGTCTACGTGGAAAGGTAGTGGGGAAGTGGTAATGGGGTACCATTTTTGATATTATATTATAATATATCTTATATTAATTAATTATTGATAGATATCCATGTTGAGTTTGGGACCTTTGTATACCTATTTAGGTGACGAGTTAGCTTCAGTTGTTATTTACATGCTTTAACATGGTTTCTTTTTCTGTTACATTAGAGGATTTGGGGAAAATCCTAATGATTATAACTATTATTCCCACACTACATATATATATAATGTTTTAAGGTAAAATTGAGTATGTTATAGATCATTTTTGTTATAAATCCAACCTAGCAAGACTTTTGGTGTAAACCTAAGTAGGTTACCTAAAGAAGAGGTAACATTATTCAAAGAACATTTTTATTTTATTTCCTCATATACCTCATTTAATTATTATTAAACCATGATGATATAATAACCAAATTATATTACATGTAATGAGATATTTTTATGTTAAGTTCATGACCTACAACCATCTCCACTACCAACAAATGGGATACAATACCCTTAGTCATGTGTACGATGGACCATCACCTCACAAATAGATGTTATTAGTTTTCCATCACCACCACTGACATATGAATACACTGATAGATTAAATGTTTATATATATATATTATTAATAATATTATTATACTTATGGAATTATTATATCACATATGACTCATTACTTTCCATTCTGTGGGAATACGACAACATCGCTCGTGTGTAAGGTGGACTACGACCTCCTGAAGTGATGTGATTTACTTATGCTTTACAAGGATGATAATAATGTTGTGTTTAATAAAAATATGTGATAAATATGAAATAAAAATATTATATAATGATAATATATTATTCACCTTTCTTTCTTTCAATCTTTCGAGAAAATGGAAACAATGTCAATGCGTACATACTTCCTACTGTCTCTATGAACAATGTATTTCATTTTCTACCTCTAAATTTTATAGATTACTAAAAATACATATATAATGAATATATATGATATTAATATAATGGATAAAATTATGTATATTCTTTAACCATGATAAAATTTATAGTATAAAGAAATAACAAATCAAAATATACATGAAAATGTTGTTATTTCCCAGAAAGTGGCTTTAAAATGAAATTGTTAAAAATTGGGTAATAAAAGGTCATAAGTAAATAATATTTGATATTATATATATATATATGGTTATTTAATATATTTATAGTAAGATTATGTTTATTATATAGGACTTTTTAATGTGTATGAAGGAAGTTGAGACATAAGGTAAGGGATTTTTGTCTCAATTTTACTTATTTGAGACATATGTTATTTTATGCACCTATATTTTTTATGAGATGTATATACGACCCCTTTAAAATGTATTGTCACAAATTTATTTATTCTTAGGATATTTTATGTTTCATTTTACTTTATTAATTCATGGTTATTACAATTAAACGTTACTAAAGTGGTAAGGTTTTTATGTTACAGTATCATCGTTTATCGGGATTACTCATGATTATGCTCCTAATGATGAAATATTAGGATAAATCTATTAACAATCTCATATATATTATTATCCTATGTCTATTTATAGAGAACCAATGTTTTCCCTTCATTTTACTCTCTTTATGTACTTAATATTTTAAAATGATATTTTTAGGAAAAATCAGCTTTATTCTCTCTTCGGTCAAAAACTATTTTTCTTCCAAAACCTTATTTTATAAAAATATTTTTATTTTTTAAAAATTATAAAAATTATTTATTAAATAAATTTTTACCCACATTTTAATTTTTTTAAATTAATATTCTTTTCATTTTCTAAACAAGTCCCATTTGGGTTTTACTAAAAATGTAAATAGAATCTTTGTTTTAACATGTGTGACATTAATTGAAATTTCACAATGTCATGACCATTATTTTATTTGAAGATTTCATTATATGTTTTCATGTCTATTTTAAAAGAAAATTATTTCAAAAATTATTTTATGATTTTTTTAATTTTAAAAAATGTTCTTCTTAAAGAAAAGAAATTTTCCTCAAGAAATGTTCCAAGTTAATTTTATTTCAAAATCATTTTCAATATAAGATGAAAACCTTTGTTGTTACTTATTCTTTACTGGGGATATTATCCAAGGATACATTTCTTATTTTTCTCTAAATGGTTTATGTTTATTATGAAAATATTTTTATGAAACCTATTTCTATTGTATAGGTTATACTATGAAAAAATTATAATCAAACCCACTTCTTTTTCCACAGGTTATTCTTTGATGAAATGATGAAATGATTGTGAAAAAAGTTTATTTTCCATAGTTTATGTTTTGATGAAATTTTTATGAAACACATTTCCTTTCATGAGTTTTGATATGATGAATTATTTATGATCTTATGGAACACATATGTATTACTTTCAATATGTGGTGGGTGAGACCTATATCTCACTATAATGCCTTGGGTAAAGATTTATGTCTCATGAGATTAATCGGACTATAATGGGGAGTTAACCTAGTTTAGTGAGGGTTTTTGTACACTATGATATTCTTGGGTGTGACAATTGAATACTTTTATGATTTGAAGAGTGAACACAATCCAGTATGATATTTTTGGAAATGATCTGTGAATTACTAAGGAATTATTTTCTATGATTATGTATATTCTACAAATCTATGTCTTATACCAAAGTTCTTCCCTCATGATGAATTTTTTTATTCCATTTTGAATCATGTATTATGAACTACCATGATTTATTCCAGAACTAAAGTTTATGATCTATGATATGCATGGTATGGTTTTCAAATATTATTCTCATGTTCTCACACCTTTATAATCATGATATGTTGATATTTGCATTGTTTACCCTTACTGACCATCAGATCTCACTATTTATTATGTTTCAACCCCCTATGTTATGATGAAAGGGATTATTTAGGATATGTATATAAAGGGTTCTAGTTATGAAGAACATAATGGTAGATTATTTAGCTCACTTATGGACTAATTTTTTATGTGTCCATGTTTTCAAAGGTACTATACCATTATGATCCTCAAGCATGTGTTTGTGTAATATAATAAATGTTCTTCTAAAATGATATACTATTTATGTATGATAATTTTGGGTATTTATAGTTGGTATTATAGGATAGTTTTAGTTAACCATTGAAAATTAGGATATGAAAAAATTAGTGAAATGCTAAGGATATGTTTGAGGATAAATCTAAGGATGATTTAAAGTATAAGAAAATGTCTTAGAATTTTCTTAAAAGATATAGTGGGTAGATTATAAGTAATTAAATCATTATCTAGAAAATACTAGTGTATTTTACTTTGGAAAATATCTATCGAGGGTTAATAACACTAAAATGGAACATTTTTTTGGACTTGATCATTACCCGGTCCACGAAAATAGGTCGTCTTGCACACTAGTTTGACAATACCAGGGGATATGTTTTGGAATGTCAAAAAATATTCACAAACCACCATGATGGATTTTAATATATTATAAACATTAATTAATAAGGTTAAACTTAATATTTCCTAGATTATAAAGTAGGTTCCATGATTTATACAATCTATAAGTGGTTTTTTTACTATGTGATTCCCCAATATGATTAATGTTTCTTACATTATGGTTTTTTTGTTTTAGTCAATGGATGGAACCCAAAAGAACCATGTTAACACTGAGTGTGATGAAAAATTAAATTATTTTACTCATAATCATTGACTCATTATGGGAGTTTTAATGAAAAATAAAATTTATATTCTCATACAACATTTTTAAGCTATAAATCATGTTGAACATCCAAATATGAAAAGGAGGGAACAAAGTTCTATTGATTTCTTCATGAGGGAACATCCACATTATTTCAGTGGTTTCACTGATCTACTAGTTGATTAAAAATGGATCAATACCATTGAAAATATATTTTCCATTCTTCAATTTTCAGAACAAGAAAAAGCCATTTTTCCAGTCTATCATTTGAAGGATTAGTGGATCAATGATGGAATCTCATCAAGAATATAAGGGAACATGATAGAATTGACTCCATATAGTGGGATTATTTTAATATATTATTTTTCAATAATTAATTACCTCATATAATTTGTATAAAAATAAATAAGTAATTACTTAAGCTAAAGCAGAAGGATAATGAATTTTTTGGTGCATATGAAGAAACTTTTACAAGACTTTTGATGTACACTTATGGAATTATCATCCCACATGAATATAAGGTTTATTTATTCTTAAATGGATTAAAACCAATTATCTAAATGGAATTATCCATAAGGAACATCATTGGTTATGAATAAATTTTTCATTGTTCTCTCAAGGTGGAAATGGATTTTAGACTTACCCATAAAACTCATGGTTTGACAAGAAAAGGAAGATGAAGTTTAAGGAAAACTCTAAAAACTTTGGAGAGAAGAAGATTATATTTCCATTATACTAGAATTATGGAAGGAAATAGGGAGGAAATTTTATTAATTGTATTAATAAATGTTTTGAGTGTTGTAAGGAAGGTCATTGAGCAATTAATTTTTGAAGCGATGGGAAGAATTTAGATAACAATGAAAATAGAGAGAAAGTTCCACATAATGAACTACCCACCCTCCAGTGTTTAAAATAAAAGGAGTATATGAACTATATTAATCAGTATTAAAATATGAAGTTTAATTATGATAATAAATGTTAGAAACCTCTTAAGACCAGGGACGATGATAAATCTTATGAGATTAATATTTTTGATGAGGGGTGTGATAATGATGCAGTGAAAGGTACACTTACAATCCACTATAGAACTAATAATATCTTATTTAACTCTGGATATACCTATTCTATCATATATGAATAATTTTATAAGGGTATAAATATTCCACCTAAATTATTAGATGTATAATTGTCATTAAAACTCTTAATAGTATGATGATTTCATCTCAGGTATACGATTCCTCTCTAGTTGATGTTTGTGGGAATATGCTTCCTGTAAATATTTTCATTTTTCCTATGGTTGAATTTAATGTTATATTAGGCATGGATTAGATTTATCTACATAAAGGCCACATCAATTTTTGAGTAAGGTAAGTCAAATTTGATATTCCAAACCAACCTGTGATTATCTATCAATGTGATGATAAGTATAAACTTACAATGGAGATCACATCCATAGTATGAGTCTTGATTCCCATTTAGAAGGGGTGTTTATCTCAGATGGTTAGATAGAAACATGAAATCAATGATATTCCTATTTTCGAAGAATTTTTTGATATATTTCCAGAAGTGTTTCCCATCCTTTCAATAAAATTGAAATTTTATTTCATCATAGAACTCATTCCTGGTACTATTCCTATTTCAAATATGCGTTATAAAATCAACCCAATTGAGTTGCATGAATTAAAGAATTAACTCCACGAGAAAAGTATCCTCTACCCTATATTGATGACATGTTTGATCAACTATTCATAGATCGATACATTTAAAAGATTGAACTTCATTCTGTATATCATAAATGAAGGACCAATAAGGAGGATATACCCAAGACAACATTATGTACAAGGTATGACCACTATGAATATATAGCAGTACCATTAGGTCTTTTTAATGCCTCCACCATCTTCAAGGATTTAATGAATATAGTCTTTAGAGATTACTTTTATCATTTTATAATAGTATTTATAGATGATATTATTATCTATTAAAAGAGAAAGGAAGAGTATGAATATCACTTGATAAATGTACTAAATACCTTAAGGAAGAAGAAACTAAATAAATTTTTTACAAAATGTTAATTTTGGCTGCAAAAGTTTTCATTTTTGTGTCATATATTCTCAAGATAGGGTATATATGTAGACCCATTAGAGATAAAGGATATTTAATGTTGGCCCAAACCAACTATGGGGAATGAGATCCAAATTTTTATTGTCATAACCAGATATTATCGATGGTTTGTGGAGAATTTATCATGAATATCTAATCTACTCACCATGTTAACTTGGGAGAGAGACAAGTCCCTATGGATAGATGAATGTGAGAAAAATTTCAAGGAACTGAAGAGAATATTATCTAGAACACCTATTATTACATTACCATGTAGTAGAGAAGGGTTTCTAATCTATAGTGATGTATCTAAAAAGGGATTGGGATGAATTATTATGAAGAATGACATAGTTATGGCTTATGCCTCATGAAAATTGAAGGTTCATGAGAAACATTACCCAACTCATGATATGGAGTTAGCTATGTTAATTTTCTCATTAAAGATATAAAGACATTATATTTTTGGAGAAAATAATGATATATATAATGATAAAAAAAATTTTAAAGTACATACCCATACACATAAGGAGTTGGGTATGCACTATAAAATATGGTTAGAACTGATTAAAGATTATGAATACTCAATACATTACCACCGTGGGAAATCAAATATGGTGGTCAATGCTTTGAGTCAAAAGGATCATGTTATCTTATCCATGATGAGGATAAAAAAATATCTCATATTTATGGATTTTCAACGGGTAGATATGAAAATCTTGAATGAAGGAGAGAAATATTAACTTTATTAATTGAATACTCAACCATATATATAAGTGAATATTTAAGAGGTGTAAAACAAATTTATAGAACTATAAAAGAAAGTTATAAGTGTTAATGATTTTAACCTTGATGATGATAGAATGGTAAGGTTCAGAAACCATGCATGGGTTCCATCCAAACAAGATTCAATGGATTTGTTAGAGGAAGCTCATAGTTTTTTATTATCTATTTATCATAGAAGTATGCAGATATGTAGATGTTTGAAAGAGTATTTATGGTGGTATGGCGTGAAGAGAGATATCATAGAGTTTTAATCTTAGTTATTAGTATGTTAGTAATTTAAGGTTGAGAGAAAAATTCTAAGAGGATTTCATATCCATTACCTATACTAGAATGAATATGAGAAAACATAAACATGTATTTTTTTTATTAGACTCCCCAAAATGTCTAAAGGGAATAATTCTATATGGGTTGTATTATATCACCTTAAAATTTCCACACACTTCATCACCAGCATAGAATATTTCTCTCTAGATCAGATTTCAAGGATATACTTAAAGAAAGTGATACAGTTTTAGGGGGAACCATATTAAATTGTGTTTGACAGGGATCTTAGATTTACCTCAAATTCTTGGAGAATCCTTCAAAAAGATATTGATATAGAGTTAAGTTTCATCATTTTATATCTTCCTCAAATAGATATTTTGTCTGGGAGAATAATTCAAACCCTAGAGTATATATTGATATGTTTTCCTCTAGATTTTAAAGGTGGTTGGGATCAACACCTTTCTCTAGTTGAGTTTTCTTACAAAAATATAGTTCACTAAGATATTCAGATGGAACCTTATTAATACTTATACATAAAAAATCATAGAGATCAAATGTGGTGGAATGAAGTTGGAGAAATAATAATATTGGAACATAAAATAGCTGAATAAATGATATAGAAGGTTAGATCCATTAAAATATACCTATAGGGTGGAAAAAAATTTATAGAAAAGTTACGGTGATAATATTCAACATGATTTGTAATTTGAAGTTGGTGACAAGTTGTTTCTAAGAATTTCTTTATGGGAGAAGGTAATGAGATTTTGAATGAAGGTAAAACTAAACCTAAGGTATATCAATCCCTTTTAAATTATTGATTGTATGTGTATAATATCCTATCAGTTGGCACTTCCATAAAACCTCTCTCAAATTCATGACATGCTCTATGTATCCCTCCTGAGGAAGTACATAAATGATCCTTCACATGTACTGAACTCAGAGGTTATACCAATGGAACATGATATTTCTTATGTGGAATATTTAGAAAAGATTATTTATTATATAAAGAATGTTCTATGAAACAAGACCACTCACCTGGTTAATGTTTTGTGGTGAAACCACTAGTTTAAGGATTCTACGTGGGAACTTGAGGATATGATGAGGTGGAAATATCGTCATCTCTTTGTATTAGAGTGATAGAATTTTTAGTGTGAAAATTATTTTTAGGGAAGTAGAATATAACACCCTAATATTTCATGAAATATATTTTTTTTAAATAAATTAAATTTCTTTGATTGCATTCATTACACACAACACTGAGTTTTAAAGAACCATGAAAAACTATTAATATTTTTATTTAAATAAGACCATTACTACCTAAAAGTTAAACTTGTAAAAATTAATATTAATAACCAAATTTTAAATATTAATTATAATTTTTTTTATAAATAAAACATATTGATAAAACGATACTTATTTTTTGGTTAAGAAATATATTTTTTATTTCTTTTTGTAAAAAATAATAAAATTATTTTTTGAAACATTTGGAAAATTAATTTAATAAAATAAAATTAATTTTTAAAATCAAGATTTTAAAATTATATTTGGGTGAATTTTTAGGATTTTCTGAAAAAGATTAATTTTTCAATGAATAGTGAAAAGTATTGGTTTTTATTGAAAACTTACTTTTCATTTAAAGAATTTATAAGGTTAATTTTTTTTAAAATGGGTTTTAAAGTAAAATTATTTCAATTATATATAAATTAATCCAATTTATTTCATTATAATAATTTTAATATTTAATATTTGTATTAAAACTTTTTAAACTTTTGAATATTTTATCATTGGAAAATTGTTTTCCCGTCGCCTCTATGGGTTGCATTTTAAATTAAAATTTTCTACTTTTATGAATATAATTTTGAAAATTTGATTCCATATTTAGAATTAGATTAATTAATATTATCTAATAAGGTCAACTTAATTTTTTACCATAATGAATAGAAAAAACTGTAAAAATTATTTACCACGGCTAATGTAAAAATGTGTTTACCAGGTGGTTAAACTAAAAATATATGGGTTAAAAACGACCCAAATATTTTAAAATTTTAATTTATGGAAATATTTATACCTTATAACTTCTATGTTTTAAAAATTGTTCATTTTTTACCTTTTTTCATGTGAAAAATATGGGTATATCTTTTTCTTTCTGAAAATTACAAGTGTACCACTCAACTCACTTATTAAAGATCACCCCTTTACTATCCATTTCATACTACTAAAAAGATTTGTTTCAGACAATAAATAAATGAATTTATTCCTTAATTCCCTCCTCTAATCCTAGAAGACTTATTTCAGTCATAAACCCAACCTAGTAAGGCTTTTAGTGAAATCCTAAAGAGGTTACCTGAAGAAGAGGTAATGTTCATCAACGAGCCTTTTTTATTTTATTTATTCCTATACATCCTTAAATTAATGTTAAACCATGATGATATAATAAAATCATTATATAATATACAATTTTATTTTTTATTATATGTTAATGACCTAAAACCCTATCCATTTGCATAAAATAAGATACAAAATCATCATTCGTGTGTATGATAAACTACAACCTTGCAAAACGATGTTATTAGTTTCTATCAAAACCTTTCAAGGTTTGATATAATGAGGAATTAAATTTTTATATATGATATTTATGATATTATTATACTTATATAATTATTATATCACATATATCTCATTACATTCCATTATGTAAGAATATGATTACATTGCTCATGTGTACGACAGACTACAGCCTCAAAAAGTGATGTGATTCATTAATATTCTACATAGAAGGTGATAAGGGTGGGTTTAATGAAAATATGTCATAAATATGAAATAAAATTATTCTATAATGTTAATATATTATTTACCTTTATTTATTTATTTTTTTTGATAAAATGGAAACAATATTCATGCATACGTACAACCTACCGTCTCCAGAAACAATGTTTTTCATTTTATACCTCTATATTTTATATATTAATATAAATAAATATATAGTAAATATATATTATATTTATATCATGGATAATATTATATATTTTAGGGAACCAGGATAAAATTAATAGGATAAAAAATTAATAAATAAAAACATACACGGTAGACAAAGTAGTTATTAACCGAAACTTAACTTTAACATGAACTTTTTAATAAATGGTTAATAAAAGGTCATAAGTAAATCATATATGGTATTATATATATATATACATATATATATCAATGGTTTTATAATATATGTATAATAAAATTATATTTATTATACTAGATTTTTGAACTTGTACGAAGGACGTTGATACTTTAGGTAAGACATTTTTATCTCAATTTCACTTATTTGATACATATGTTATGTTATGCACCTATATTAATTTATGAGGTTTCAATAAAACCCATTTGAAATTTAATATCAGGAATTTATTTATTCTAATGATATTTTAAGTTTCATTTAACATTATTCTTTCATGGGGCTTACAATTCAAATTTACTAAAGTGGTAAGTGTTTTATATTACAATCTCATTGTCTATCCAGATTTCTCATGATTATACATACAATAATAAATTATTTTAACCGATATCTCAATAAACTTTTTTATTTTCTTCCACCTATTTATTTATTTAGAATACATATTTTCCCTTAATTTTACTATCTTTATTTACTTAATAGTTCAAAATTATTTTTTTAAAGAAAACCCCTCTTTGTTACTCTCTTTGGTCAAAATCATTTTTTATTCCAAAATCATGTTTTCTCAAAATTTTTAAGAATTTTTTTTACCATTCTACATAAATAACCAAAATTATCATACATAAATATTTCATATTTTTTATTAATATTTATTAAATTATTCAAGCACATGCCTGAGGATCATAATGGTGTAATGCTTTTGGAAACTTAGAAAACAAACTTTTTATTTCATTAAAGATATTTAACATATCACATAACGATCTTCCCACATAATAATATTCTTATAAATACCCTATTAAAAACCTTTATTCATAACCTAGGGAAATTAAACAAAATAAAGGGTGAGATTATATGATTAATAAGGGTAAACAAGGTAGATATCAACATATCATGAGCATAAGGGTATTAGAACTTGAGAATAACATTAGAAAACAATACCCTGTATATAATATATCATAAAATTGTGTCATGGAATAAATCATGATAGGTCATAAGTCATGAATCATAATAGAATCAAATAACATGATCCATGATAACATAACATTGAAATAAGATAACTATTTGTGGCATACACATAATCATA
The DNA here is from genome assembly GCA_963277665.1 of Viscum album. Classification (NCBI taxonomy): domain Eukaryota; kingdom Viridiplantae; phylum Streptophyta; class Magnoliopsida; order Santalales; family Viscaceae; genus Viscum; species Viscum album. Next base: position 327,505,868 of record OY728132.1, read on the forward strand.
GAATATTATTTCCTTAGTAGTTAAGGATTATTGAAAAAAATAAAATATTGAAATTGGTTCACTCCCCAAACCATCGTAGTAGTTAAGGTTCACTACTAAGACTATCATAGTGGAAAAAGGCCCATACTAAATTGTGTTTAATCTCCATTTCATTCATGTTTATCTCATGATATATCAATCTTTACCCAATATATTAGAGATATATATAGTTATCACTCATCACATAATGAAAATAATTTATATTTATGCCAAAAGATCATAAAAAATTCATCATATGAGAACCCATGGAATAAAATGGGCTTCATAATCATTTCATCATAACATAGCATATGAAAAAGAAATAGGTTTCATAATCATTTAATTATTTCATCAAAGCAAAACCCATGAAAAAATAGTGAGATTCATAATTATTTTATCATTGTATAAACTATGGAAGAGAAATGGATTTCTTTAACATATTTTCAACATAAACATAAACCATTCAAATATAGAAAAAGAATTGTTTCCTTGGATCATATCCCTAGTAAATCATAAGTTACATAAAAGGATGTCATCTTATATGGATAATTGTTTTGAATGAAAAATCACTAGGAACATTTATTGATTAATATATCTTTTCTACTTTGAAAAATACTTTTTAAAACATAAAAAAAATTCAAAACCCTTTTCTTTGAACATATACTTGTAAGAATATAAATGAAACTTTAAAAAATGTTTAAAATATTTCTTGAATAAAATATCATTTCTACTTTCAAAAAACCTTTTTAAAACATAAAAAATTTTCAAAAACCTTTTATTTTAAAATAAACATGGAAACATATAATGGAATATTTAAAAATCATTTAAAATATTTCTTCAAGAAATTATCCATTCCACTTTAAAAAAAATTATAATATAAAACATTTTCCAAAAAAATTTCTTTAAAATAACTTTATAAATATATAAAGGAATATTTAAAAATAATTTAAAACATTTCTTGAGGAAAATATATTTTTCACATTGAAAAATAATTTTTAAAACATAAAAAATTTTCAAAATCATTTTCTTTGAAAATAACTTGGAAACATATAAATGAAGCTTTAAAATTCATTTAAAACATTTATTTAAGAAAATAACCTTTCCACTTTGAATAAAGTTTATTAAAACATAAAACATTTTCAAAATCCCTTTCTTTGATAATAACCTTGGAAATATTTAAAGAATGCTTTGAAATTTTTTTAACACGTTTCTTGAAGAAAATATCATGTCCAATTTGAAAAAAAAATCAAAACATAAAACATTTTCAAAATATGTTTATTTTAAAATAAAATAACATAATTATAAAGTAAGATTTAAAAAATTGTGTGATCATGATCGTGGGAAATGCTGTACACGTTAAAAAAAGATTCCTTTCAAATTTTAGGTAAAATAAAAACATGCATAGTTTTGAAAATAACAAGAATATTTATTTTAAAATAATTTTTAAAAATTAAAATATGGGTAAAAAATATTTAATAAATAATTTGGGGAATGATAAACTATTTTTAAAATATTTTTAGAGAACATGGATATAGAAGAAAAAGGGTCTTCTGAACGAAGAGAGAAATAAAGTGTGTATATTTTATAAAACTTATTTATGAATCTTGAGTACATAAAGAGAGTAAAATTATGGGAAAACATTTATTATCCTAAAATAACAAGAGGAGAATAAAATTGATGAGGTTATTTATATATAGATCATAATATTTTATAATTGTAAGTATAATCATATACAATTCTAATAAACGATGAGATTGTATTATAAAACCATTAACACTTTGGAGAAATTGAATCATAATCCCCATGAAAGAATAATATTAAATAAAATATAGAATATCCTGAGAATAAATAAATTCATGATATTAAATATCAAAGTTGTTTCATATACACCTCATAAAAATGATAAGTATATACCATAACGTATGTCCCAAAGAAGATAAATTGAGAAAGAAATCCCTTACTTCTTTAGTAATCTCTTGAATAGAAATCCCATTAAATAATAACATAAAATGAAACATTAAATATAATGAAAATAATTATATTCATGATATATAATGTCTTGGGGAAGTATATACACCACAAAAAATAAACGAGTGATGGATATGGCATAAGTCTCCCATAAATAAAAGATAGACTAGAAATACCTTACATTAAGTCTTAAGATCCTTTGTACACATTCAATCCACTTATATAATAAATATAATTTTATTTTAAATATATTACCAAACCATAAAAATACACACAATGATATATATATATATATACATATTATCATATATGATTTAGTTATGACCTTTTATTACCCATTTATTAATAATTCCATGTAAAGTCACTTTTCAAGTAATAATTACTTTTATTTTCTTATATGTTTTTATTTTTTTCATATAAATTTGATCATTATTCCCTAATATCCATAATTTTAACAATGTTATAAACATTATATATGTATTTATAATAGTCCATAATATGTAGATATAGAAAATGAAATACACCGTTCATGGAGATGGTCGGATGTGTGTATGCAAGAAAACTATTTCCATTTTATCAATAGATTGGAAGAAATAAAGGTAAATAATATATTACCATTATTGAATTATTATTTTTTTGGAACCAAGGCTTTTCATAGATGAAAAAAGTGTATTTTTGTGTTTTTTTTCAATCCAAACTAGGGAGTTTTCATGGAACGTGATCTTACGGTGAAAGTGGATTTAGTGCTGAAAGTGGAATCTTTTCCTAGTGTTTTAAAAACATTTGGAGCTCAAAATTAAAAGAAAGGATAAATATTCATGAAAGGTGGTTTTCCAAGACTTTCTCTTTAAATATATGGAAAATACATGGGTTTCATGATTATTAGAGTTCAATTATGAGGTGTAGTTTCATGAATGAATCCGGTGTCATGAAGGTTTGAAGGTTTAAAAAAGATGCTTCATTAAAATGGTTGAGTCGTGATGAGAAGAATGTAATCTATGTGACTATGAGAATATTTTTAAATGGAATAATTTCAACAAGGATTTACAAATAAAATGATATTTGGGAACATGGATGACAGAGATTCATGAAAAGGCCATGGAGATATTAAAACCTTTGTAAAGAGATAGGGTCTGTAAATAAGTATCCAAAAATATCATTTAGAACATAGAGATAATTTGAAAAATGGTGAAATAATTATATTTTGCGAATATTCTTCATGAAGGTATTTTTTTGAAAATATGTAACTCTTTGTCAACTCAAGATTCGTGAAAATTATAGTTAATAACTAAATGAAACATTGAATTTTCAAGAAATGGAGTTTCATGAAGATTGGAAGCTTTTTGAAGGTTTGGGGTTCTAAAAAATCTAGGATCTTAGAGAAGTATAGAAGCTTCATGAAAGGTATTGGCTTTGTGAAGGCTAAAGTATCTTTGAATTAAGAAGTGGATTTCATGAAGTGTAGGTGCTTCATGAATTGTAGTTTTAAACATATGGTTTTAGTGAAAAATGTTTCGAAGTGAATCAATTTAAGAATATAGTGCAATCAGGGTCTCACACTAATTAAGGATAATGAACTAAATTTTCAATATGTTAAAGTGACCTTTATGTCGATAAAATGAGTAAGAATTTACACGAGGTAGTGGAAAAGGGGGATTCGATGTAAGTGATCCCATGTAGGCGGTGTGTTATCCTTAAAATTATTATAAAGGAATTGTACCTATAACAAAGTGAACATGTTAAAAAAATTGTAATCCACAACACCCAATGAATCTTAATATATTTAGGCATGGAAAACAAATTTTCTATGTATTCTCCTTGGATTATAACTTAGTTGTGAACCAATTAAAACTACTATATTGTGTTTCTATTTCTATATCTGGGTGTTTGATAACTGCACAATTGATTTAGATAGGTTTAACAGGTTCTTACCAATATGGGACAAGATCCATATCATTTTAAGAAACATTTAACACCTAGATTCACACCTCCCCTCTGAAGGTATTAGAGGGTCCTAGAAGTGGTATTAGAGAAAATATGTTATGGGTGTTAAATATGTTCTTTTTTGTTAAGGAAAATTCCTTCAATATTAGGGGATTTCAACTTTTTGATTGATGAAAATCCAAATTTGGAAGAATAGAATGAGATCACATCTTCAATCTCTTGGAATGGAAGTTCTCTAGGCCAAAACTCGAGGGATTTATGTTGGTAAAGCAATATGTCTTTATTTAACCGAATGATATGGGGAAATTATTTATGTAGATTCCAAATTTATAATTGAAACACTATAAGATCAAATCTATTTAATGGTGATGAGTTTCAATTCATCAAAGTCCATGTGAAAAAAACTAGAAAATATATATGAAGGTGATAATAAAGTTAATGAGGCTAAACATAATGTTTTGCACAAACAATTTGATGATATGAAAATGCATTGAGATGAAAATAAATATTTTTTCGTTAATCACATTACTGGAGTTTTTGGATATATTTTAGGATTGGGGAAGAAATTAAGGGTATCTACATTATGAAGAAAATCATCTGAAGGATCCCAAATCTATATAATCCAAAAGTTCCAACCCTTGATGAGTGATATCTTCCTAATATTTCTATTTATGATATACTCAGTAGTCTGGTGGCTTATGAAATGAGAGTCAAACCATAAGACACAATTTTTTTTGCAATAAATGAAATAACATTCAAATCCATAGAAAAATTGAAATTTACAAAGTTAGTTGTGATTAATACAATTAGGATAATGATCTTATCTCTCTTTTTGATAAAAAAATTCAAGAGAAGAAAAGGGTTATTTGAAGGAAATATTCCTTTGGATTGTTTTTAGTGTGTTAAAGAAGATTAAATTGTTTCTTAGTGCTCAAGGGAATTAAATGACATAGAAAACGAAGAAAAAATCATGAAAAGGGCTCATAAGAGGATACCACAAAATAGAAACTTCAAATAAGGAAATAAATTATAGAGAAAGATATTTGTCTACAAAGAGGTACATGATAATAATTAATTTTTGGAGGATGTAGAGACATAGTTTAAATTTGATATTAAAGCTTCCATAATGGATACAATATAAAAGGAATAAATAACAAACAATAAAGGGAACCAATCAAATGGTGTTGTTGATCTAAAGGTAGAACTTTAGGGTGATATTAATGATATTGAAATTCAAATAAGGAAAAATATAAATATGGGATCATTTTTGAAAGATCCATCTGAGTATGTGGATTAGCTTGAAGTAGAGATTGATCATCTTCAAGGAAAGGAGGAAGAACATTTGGAATCTCTTGAAAGATTGAAATATATTGTGCAATTTAAAATTAGGATGTAGATCAGAAAAAATTTATTAATGAACATACATCAAGGTTGGAGGAAAAAGATAAGATAGTTGAGAACCTTGAATAAGAAGGTGCATCTTTATGAAGTAAACTATAAACTGAATCAAAATCAAAGTTAAAAAAGAAGAAATTACATTTTGGATGGGTTTGAGATGCATAGATTTTAGAAAGAGTTAAACATGGTTAGGAAGGAGTATAAAATGACTTGAGTGATCAAACATTTTGATTTATGGGAAAAAGTGGAATTGGATGTGATGAAGAAATGTCAATGATTGGAAATGTGATGGACTAAATAAAAGGGAAGTAGAAAGTTGCACATAACAAAAATGTACATGATTTCCTAAAACAATATCTTCGAACCAGATAGAAAAGTGAGATAAATATAATCCTCATCTACCTAGAAAGGATCATTGATTGTATTCCCATTTAAAATAAGGGGGTATGTGTATTAATATAAATGAAAATATATTTCCTCCTATAAAATTTTAATTCTGTAGTTTTCTGAGCCATACCATACCATGTATTACTTTGAAGAGGCAAATAGATGCTAGATGGGGAAGCACCTGACAGTCAACAAAATAGAATGATACCATAAAATTAATAATATAAAGGAAATAATTTATATGGATATTGTTTTCATTTTTCTAACTTTTCCTATAAATATATTCATTATAGGAGAAGTAAAGGAGGGAACAATAACTATAGAACTCTAAGACAAGTCAATATTAGTCAACTAAGCAGAATTACCCTTGAAAATTGGTATTCTCCTCTAGAATAAGAATATGAGTATGATTCAACCATTCACGTTGAATATATATTGGATTGGACATATTTTGTATCTACATAATTAGGCATCTCATGGAAATAAAAGAATATTATTGAGAAAGAAAACCCGGAAAAAAATGATCTCACAGCTTCAAAGAATAGTATCTCTTGGATTTTTAACAGTGGATGCTCATCCTACATGATAGGAAATGAAAATTTATTGAAATTTTTTAAGAAAAGGGTTGATGAAATTGTGATATTTGGAAATTATGGTTCCTTAAAGATAAAATACAATGGAAATATAGAATTTTAAAATGATGAGATAATGAAAACATATCCTCTCCATGTGGATAAATTGTTTCACAATCTTTTGAGTGTGAGTCAATTCTATGAATCAGGACTGGTAGTGAATTTTAATCAGATAGGGTGAAACATCAAAAGAATGACATTTTATTCTCTCATGAAAGGCTACATGACAAATGGTAATTTATACTAAGCACATAGTAAATAAAAAACTAGTTTCTTAATAATTGAAGTAGAAAAAATTTATGGAACAAAGGTTAATTAACAATAATCAACAAATACTGGAGAATATATCTAGGCTAAATTCTATTGTCGACATTACCAATCTGAAGTGTGATCGAGAAAATAAATTATACACTTCCATGAGAGGAAATATGGTTCAAAATTATTATCGATCAAAGCAAAAAAGGTCATCAAATCTTCTTGATCTTGTCCACACAAATGTGTATGGTCCAATGAATGTGGATGGAACATATAAGGAGAGTAAACTCATTATTTTTATTGATTATTATAGTATAATGACATGTGTGAAGTTTATGTAGTGTAAATGAGAATCTCTTGACTGCATGAAGAGTTATCTCTAAAGATTTGATAATGAAACTAGTTAGAAAATCAAGATATTAAAATATGACAATGGAATAGAATCAACATCTATTTAATTTTAAAATTTCCTAAAAAACATGAGATAATGAATGGGGTGTCTTTAGTGAGAACACCAAAAAAAAATGGGACTGTTGAATGAAAAAATCAGCAGGTGAATAAAATGGACAAAACTATGTTGATTGAGAGTTGTGTATTTAATCATTACTGGAAATGTACTATTCACATTGTAGTGTACACTCAAAATTCAACATGGATATTTATTGTAAAGTACATGACACCATATGAGATATGGTATGTAATGAAGAACTATCTAAATTATTTTCATGTTTTTGGAAGTAAATTTTTCATATAAAACAAGTAAGGCAATAATGAAAAGTATGGTGATGCTTTAGATGAAGGAATGTTCCTTAGATAATTAATAAAGATTAAAACCTATAAATTCTACAATAATCATATTATAAATATTTTGGAGAGAAATGATGTCAAGAACATTGAGTATAAATAAAAAAACAACCTGAGGAGATCATATGTTGATATGGATAAAGATGAAGAAGAAAGTGAACAAGGGGCATATTAAAATATAGAAATTGTGGAAGGCTTTCCAAACCCTCAAGGATCTAAAAATGACAAGGATTCAAAAGAATAATCTTAAGAGGAATCCATTACTGAAGAAACTCAATTAGAACCTCATAGGAGACATATAAAAGAAAACTTGATCAATCAAACATCATTAGGGATTGGACTACACCTACACCAACATGGAGAATGAGGAATGAAGAACATTATTGCCTCCTATAAATTGTGGAACGAACTTCATTTGAAGAGGAAACAAAGTATGGATTATGGGTTAATTCTATGAATGAAGAACTGAATCAGATTGATAAGGACCAAACTTGGGATCTTGTGAAGATACCAGAAAATCACAATGTGATTGGAATAAAGTGGATCTTCAAAAATAAATTCTATGTGCATGGAAATGTGATCAGAAACTAGTAAATCTTGCTGTATAAATGCTATGAATATATTAGAGGCATTGATGTTGAATAAATATTTTCTCCAATATCTCTACTAGATTCAATTTGGATCTTTTTATCCATAGAAGGTAAATTTAGGTACAAAGTTTATCATATAGATGTCAAAATATAATTCTTAAATGTTTGTCAAGAATAATAAGTCTATATTGAACAACTGGTGATATTTTTTATTTGAAATTAATAAAAAAGGTGTGTAGAATAAAAAAGTATCTTTGTGGTCTAAAATAGACACCATGAGTGTGGTAATGCCAAATGTATGATTTTATGAAAATCTAGAAATCAAAATAAGAGGTATTGACCATAATCTATATGTGAATAATTCTTAGGAAGATCAATTTATGGTTCTTGTGTATGTGGATGATATTATTTTTGGTGGAATCATGCAACTATCAATGGGAGGATTTTATAATCACATGAAAAAAATTGAAATTTCCATGATTGGTAAACTCATATTCATTTTATGGTTTTAGGTTATTCAAAAGAAGGATTACACCTTCATTTCTTAGGCTAGATATTCAAGAGAGATTATGAATAAATTCAACATGCATGAATCAAAACCAATATTGTCTCTGATTTTGGTTGGGAGAAAAATTGGAAAGAACAAGGATGGGAAAATAATGGATCCCATCTTGTACAAGTGGATGATTATATATTTATTATATTTGACTAAAACATGGAAACATATCATCTTTACAACATGAATAGTGGATCAATTTCTAATTAATCTGAAGGAAGAGAATTTTTCAGTAGTTAAAATAATCATGATGTATATTAAAGGTACTCTAAACAATGGATTACAATTTTTATTAGGAAGAGATAGTTAATTATCATCATTTTCGAATGGTGACTAGGTAGGAGATGTGGTGGATCAAAATTCCACAAGTGGTGGTGAATTTTTCATTGGAAACAAATGTTATGGTAGTTTGAGAAAGAAAAATAAAATCACTTATCTTAGTAAAATTGAAGCAATCTATATCTCTATGAAAAATGCATGCACTAAGATATTGTAGATGAAGAAACTACTTAATGATATTTTTGATGAGGTGAGACGAATGATGGTGATACACTATGATAAGAAGAGGGCCATCGATCATATAAAAAATATGATTCAACACTATCCTACAAAACACATTGAGATTAGATATAATTTAAGCAAAGAAAATACTGAACAAGGTGTGATTAAAATGGATTATGTTTTAACTAATGATCAAGTGGATGATATTCTAACTAAGCCATTGAAAGAAATTTTTTTTTGATAAAAATCGGTTGAACCTCAGTGTTTAGTTGTAACACCCCAAGAATTTAAAAATAGATTTAATATTGAAATGAATGAAATACATGAAACTTTGTTTTAAGTATATATTTATAACTATCCTTTAAACATAATTTTGCTACTTCTATGTTTTGAATTTTGAAAAACGGTCATCCATAATTGTAATCAGTAAGTTATTTAGAGTCTGATAGAACCAACTTGATTTTAGTGAATAGTAACATACCATTAGGAATAGTAATATGACCCTAATAAATAGTAAATTTTATTAATATTTTATTTTCATAAGGATTTATGATAATGACATCTTGGTTAATTTTTCAATGTGATATAAAAGCAGTTATAGAATTAAAATTGTAAATATTTGAATTACGTATGATTTTGTTTAAAATTTACATTGACAATATTTAGAAAATTATTTTCAAAAAATGGAGGTCATTTTTGAATTCTACTTGTCCAAAAATGGCTAGGGTGAATTCTTAAGATTTTTCTGAAATTCTTGAATTTTCGATGAATAGTGAAATACTGTAAAATACCGTATATTCAAATTATCAGTAAAATACACTATTTATGAAATCATAAGTGAATTAAGGCCACATGTTTCGAACTCAATTGCAATTATTACTATTTGGGGTCACATGAATTAATACTATTCAAAGTCTTGAGAAAAAATAATATAATAATGATTAAAATAATGTTAAATACCTCCTCTCCTCCACTATAAATATCACCCTCATTCCCCTCATCTTACCACACCTCTCAAGTCATTATCCTTAACTAAGTTCTTCCCAATACTACTCCCAAGAATATTCCCCACATCCTAGAGCTCCTGGTCTCACCAAAAGGCCAAAACCAAAGGCCTTAAGAAGGATCTCAAGGAGAGGAGATCAAGAGGTAAACATCCTTTTTTGTTTTCTTTCTTTTCTTTTTTTTATGTTATTATTTTTAATTTACTTTGGATTATTTTGGGATATTTAATTCCATATCACCCTTAATATTCTTATTATGTAATAATTATGACATACCCTTTTTCTCTCATTAAAATATTTTATGAAATTTTTAGCGACGTCGTTAGGTTATTGAATTTTCGTGAGGGATTTCTCAACTTTTCTTTTATTTTGAGTTCCTTTATTTTCTTTTTCATTCCTAATAAATCTCATCAAAATGATATGATAATTCTATTAACTTAAATTAACTTTAATTTTATTATTATAATGGTATATTTCTTCATCATCTCTCCTTTCCCATTCTTTTATACTAAAAATGAAAACACCACCCAAGATGTGTTAATTTACAACATTCAAGGATGATGGGTTTTCAATTTTCTACTACCGTATTCAATTCTGGTAATGAAACTATTAATATGGTTGAACCAAAATATAATATATGTATTATATATCATCTATTTTTCTATAATCTTTTTGTACATATGGTTTTTATTTATAAATCAAAGGAGATCGTGGTGTCCAAAAACTGCCAATTAACCCAAATGGTTATCATAAAATAATTTATGTAATGATTCATATTTACTATAAGTAACAAAATTAAATTTACAACCATGTAACCTTAAATATGTTCACTAATAACATATAACTTCAATTCTGGACAAAAATCCTCATTTTACATGATTCTCCATTCATGTATATAAGTATACCCAGCATGAAACAAATGGACACAAACAATGAAATTGATCTTCTTAACCCATAAAAAAGGACATGAATGAACTTAATAAGGTACAATAAATACATTAAATGTATAATAGGTTCTTAAAATATTAATTATTTAATTTTTTTATCCAAGACACTAAGATCAAGTGAAGAACACCATCATACATAAGGTAAGGGTTTTTTTATCTCACTTCCATTTTTGTGAGATTTTACGTATTCACTACTAATACTTGTGTATAGTGAATGTATACTGGCCATTGATGTAACATATCATAAATATCTATATTTTCATGGTATTAAATATATCATTTTAATATTATTAATTTTGGGTCATACAAATTGATTGATTACAAAGTGGTAAGGGTTTTTCCACCCGAACATCTATTTTCATTCGGGTTACTTTTATTGTCTAATTACCTCAATGAAACTCTTGTGTATTATTATTTACTCATCATAAATTATTTTTAAGTGTTCTATATATTTTCACCATCCATAATCCTTCCTTATTTTATGGATAGTTACATGTTTTAAAAGGAACTTTCAAAATTGTTTCTGAAATACAAACTCGATTCAAGGGATATTTTTAAATTCATACCCATTTTAAAGTGTACACCAGAATCTGTTTTAATCCACCATTAGTTAAAATAAACAATAATTTTATCATGAAAAATGATCTTGGATCATTTCTGGATTTAAGAGAACAAATTTTCCTTTCCACTTTAAAATTCTATTTGATACTTTCCTTAAAATTCTCTAAAATGTTTTATTTATAAAGAATATTAAGAACCCTTTTTACATGATTTCAATTCAGTGGGACATCATTTATACCTAAAATAAAATTTAAATGTCTTAGAATTTTATTTTATGGGATATTAATTTTGAAAATATGATTTCATGGAAAATATAAATGATTTTCCAAAAGGACTCTTCTTTCAAAAGTAAAAATCAATTTTCTCATCTCTCATTAACTTTTACGAGATATATGACTTGTTCACCACTTATTTATTTCTTGTGGTGCATGTACTACCATTTGGTATATCATATAATGAGTCTCATTATTCTCATGATATTCTAAGGGATTATTATTTGAATGTTTCAAGGTGGTATGGGGCACTTAGGAATGTTTAAGGATTATTTCCTCAAGAATTTGTCAATGGTCTCATTTAAAAATATATTCATCTATGTCAACATCCTTTCTTGAATATTGTACTTACTTGAGGTTTATCTATTCAGATATCATATACAATTTGTTTTTTAAGAGTTTCTAGTTATTATGACTATGGATGTGCTATTTTGATACCATTCACCATATTATTCTGAATGGTTAGGGTTTATGTTCAATAATTGGTGAATGTTATTTACATTTCATATGTTAGTTTCAATATGAATGTATATGTTGATTATGTTCACCCATTTCATATGAGGAATACTTTGGACTTATTATTTAATGGGTGGAACCTGCTATAGCCCCTTGGTGAATCGGTAGGTCTCATGATACAAATAGATGTAGAATTGGATGAGGCCTTTCCCAATTTGATATATGGTTTTGGCCAAGGCCTTAATCATTTTTAGATGTCTTGGTCGAGGTCTTGAAAAAATGTTTTAGAATGTCTGGCATTTGAACTTCTCTCATTTTGAATCTAGTAATTGAATGTTCATGAGGTTATTATACTAGTAGAATACCCATGATTATGTTTTATTATGGAATTATTTACTCAGCTTATATTCCTACCATAATGTGTTCAAGTTTATTATTTTCAAAGGCATGTGTTTTCTGTTATTCAACCTGCCTAATGTTTATGTTTATGTTTATGTTATCTTACACTGTATTGCTTACTCTTACTGGGAATTTGATCTCACCCCTTTCTTATGTTTCATTTCCCTAGGATATGAAGAAGTTAATTATTAGTGACTTTCATGCATAATTTAGGAGGCTTGGATGTTTCTAATGGTATAAATTAGTTTTGTATTTCCATTCATGATGTAATGTTATAATTATATATGCATCTTATTTCCAAAATCTACTAAACTACATGGTCCTTAGGGATACATATTCCTTGTTTATATTCCAATGTAATAAAATAATGCACCGACTCCAGGAAACTGGGGTTGGGTCCTTACAGTTGGTATCAAAGGATGTTTAGTAGAAACCTTGAGAACTATATGTAGAAAACATAGGTTAGGAAACAAATACCTAAGATGTTCATTGAGGATAAACAAAAAATAACATCCTAGAATTTTGGTAAGGAATATATTATGTGGACATTTCGAGAAAATACATCCCTATCTGGATACAAACAAGTAGAGGTGGTTTTGGAACAGATGTACCTAGGAGTGAAAACTCCGATAAGGAGTTTTGGGCTTGACACGGGGTATCCTGGTACACAACAACATGCCTTACTATACTCTTGATTTCACACTCCTGAGGGATATTCTTAGGATAATCCACCTTTTATTTACCCACCATTGTGAAGAATTTATTCCCCCAAAGTAACCAAAGTATATGGTTCTAGGATTTACGATGCATAAATTTATGCTATGTGCTATACCATATTTAGAGTTATAGAGATTTCATAATTTTTGAGCGAATATATAATATTTAATTGATTAGAAATGGTGCCTAGAAGAAGTATTGAGAACTTCACCAATACATGTGATGTAAAGAGTTAGAAGTATCATATCTCTAATGGTATTAAGTCATATTTTCAAAGGAAGATTGTCTCCCATGTATCCTCATCATATAATGAAATAATATCATATGTTAGCAGGGTATATAAATACTTCTATGAGTTCTATGGATTTGAAGGGAAGAAAAAGAATAAGAGGATGGAAAAGAGATATAGGGATAAAGGGAAGAAGGGAAAGAAGTGTTTTCCCACATATGATAACTGTGGAAAGAATCACCCTGGTAAATGCTTGAAGGGAATGGGTGTTTGCTACAAGTTTGGAGAAAAAAGACACAAAGTTCATGATTTCAAGGGTAAGAAAATGGTTTCCAATGTACAATTCTTCAACTATATGGAAATAAGAAACTATTTTAATCAATGTCCCAAGCGTCAAAGGAATATACCCTAAATAATTATTTTGGATAATGATCAAGTTATGATGCTACCGGAGATGAAGTAGAATGATTAATATGCCTAGTCAAGAATCATGCCATTTGAATATTTTCTCAGTAATGTACTAGTTGTATGAATTATTATTTATATAAGGATTGTACTATAATACTCTTTCATTAAGTATTTGGGTTCATATGAAGAATGGTACAAAGGAAAAGTGATTCTGTTGAAAGTTAAAATTTTTAGAAAAAAACATGATTGAGGGAAATAAAACCCTTAATATATATATATATATATATATGATGTTAAGATAATGATGAAGAAATTATTGATTCAGATAAGTGCTGACTACCTTGGAACTGATTATTGACTTGCTGAGAAGTGGTCTATTCTATCATCGATGAAGTTTACAACACTTTTGGATTTAAGTAATATATCCAATAACATGTATCTTAATTAAGGAATGTGGAAGAATTCATGTTTCCAATATGGTTTTTATGATAATTCAAGTTATTACCATATTTCAAGAGGATACATGATGAAGTAAATCACGTGTTTAGAATGTGAATTTTAGAGCTACTTCTTGTTGATTAAGGGTTAATGAAATGTTCATCATGGAAATCTAGAGACATTCATTATAATGTGTTGAATCATTATATTTTTTCAATTTTTAACCATTTAAAAAATGGTTTAAGTTTATCATTTTATGGGGTTTTTAGAGTTTAATGTCACCACGTGATGGTTTGATTATTCTTACAGGACCATGTTTTCAAATTAGAATTAAATTTTTTATAGTAATCTATGAATTTTCCCCTTCTTCTTATTAATAAGATTTTTTAACTGTATCCCTGATGTGGGTTTCCCACAAAGGAATTTTCAAGTATTAACCATTAACTTTCAAAGTCCAATTTCAAATTTCGAGGACAAAATTTTTGTAAGGACGGAATAATGTAACACCCCAAAAATTTAAAAATAGTTTTAATATTGAAATGCATGAAACTTTGTCTTAAGTAGATATTTATAACTATCCTTTAAACATAATTTTTATGTTTCTATGTTTTTAATTTCAAAAAACGGTCATCTACAATTGTGTTCAGTAAGTTATTTGGAGTCTGATTGGACCAACTTGTTTTTTTGGTGAATAGTAACATACACTTATGAATATTAATATGAATAGTAATATGAAATTAATGAATAGTAAATTTTATTATTATTTAATTTTATTAAGTATTTAAGATAATGACATCTTGTTAGTTCTTCAATGTGATATAAAAGTAGTTATAGAATTAAAAATGTTAATTTTTGAATTATGTATGACTTTTTAAAAAAATTAAATTAATAATATATAGAAAATTATTTTCAAAAAAATGGAGTTTATTTTTGAATTCTACACATAGAAAAATGGTTCAGGTGAATTTTTTGTATTTTTATGAAATTCTTGAATTTTCAATGAATAGTGAAATACGGTAAAATACTGTATATTCAAATTATCAGTAAAATACACTATTTATGACATCATAAGTGATGTAAGACCACCTTTTTCGAACTCACAAACCATTATTACTATTTAGGGTCACATGAATTAAGACTATTTATAGTATTGATCAAAAATATTATAAATATGATTAAAATAATGTTAAATACCTCCTCTCCTCTACTATAAATACGACCCTCATTCCCCTCTTCCTCCCTCACCTCTCAAGAATTGATCCTTACATAAGTTCTTCCCTATACTCCTCCCAAGACTCTTCCCCACGTCCTAGAGTGGATGGTCTCACCAAAAGGCCAAAACCAAAGGCCTTAAGAAGGATCTCAAGGAGAAGATATCAAGAGGTAAACATCCTCTTTTGTTTTCTTTCTGTTCTTTTATTTTATGTTATAATTTCTAATTTCCATTGAATTATGTTGTGATATGTCCTTCCATATCCCCCTTTCTTCCCATATTATATAATAATGATTAGATACCCCTTTTCTATTATGAAAATATTTTATGAAATTTTAAGTGACGCCATTATGCTGCCGAATTTTTGTGAGGGATTTCTCAACTTTTCTTTTATTTTGAGTTCCTTTCTTTTCATTTTATTTCCTCATCACCCTTATCCAAATGATATGATAATTCTAGTACCTTACATGAACTAGAATTTTATTATTCTAATGGGATATTTAATCATCATCTCTCCTTTCCCATTCTTTTATACTAAAAATGAAAACACCATCCGAGATGTGTTAATTTACCACATTCACGGATGATGGGTTTTCAATTCTCTACTTCCACCTTCAATTCTGGTCATTAAACCATTATTATGGTTTAACCAAACTATAATATATGTTTTATGTCTCATATATGGTTCTGGAATATTTTTTTACATATTTTTTTGATTTATAAATCAAATGAGATCGTGGTGTCCAAAACCTGCAAATTAACCCAAACGGTTATCATTAAATAATTTATGTAATGATTTATCTTCAATATAAGTAAACAATTTAAATTTACAACCATTTAACATTTAGGATGTTCACTAATAAAAAATAACTTCAATTCAAGACAACAATCCTCATTTTACATGATTCTCCATTCATGTATATAAGTACACCGATCATGAAACAAATGGACCCAAACAATGAAATTGAACCTCTTAACCCATAAAAAAGGCCATGAATGAACTTAATAAGGTATAATAAATAAATTAAATTTATAATAGGTTATTAAAATATTAATTAATTAATTTTTTGTCCAGGACACTAAGATCAATTTAAGAACACCACCGGACTAACGGTAAGGGTTTCTTTATCTCACTTCCATTTTTGTGAGATTTTTTGTATTCACTACTAATAATTGTGTATGGTGTATTTGTACTTCCCATTGATGTAAAATATCATGAATATATTTATATTCATGGTATTAAATGTATCATTTTAATATTATTAATTTGTTGGGCATAAAAATCTATTGATTGCAAATAGGTAAGGGTTTTTCCACCTCGACCTCCATTTTCATTCAGGTTATTTTTATTGTCTAATTACCTCAATAAAACTCTTATGTATTATTATGTACTCCTCATAAATTATGTGTGTGTGTTATATATATGTTTACTGACCATGATCCTTCCTTATTTAAGCCACCATTAGTTTCAAAAAAACATGAATTTTATAATAAAAATTTATCTTGTATCATTTCTAGATTTAATAGAACAAGTGTTCCTTTCCACTTTAAAACTCTCTTTGATACTTTCTTTAAAATGATCTAAAATGTTTTATTTATAAAGAATATTAAGAACTATTTTTACATGATTTCACTTCAGTAAGACATAATTTATACCTAAAATATAATTTCAATGTATTATTCTTTTATTTTATGGGATATTTATGTTGAAAATATGATTTCATGGAAAATATTAATGATTTTCCAAAAGGAATCTTCTTTCAAAAGTAAAAAGGATTTTTCTCATCTCTCATTAACTCTTACAAGATATATGCCTTGTTCTCCACTTATTTATTTCTTGTGGTGTATGTAATACCCTTTGGTATATCATATCAAGAGTATACTTATTATCCTGATATTATAAGAGATTATTATTTGAATGTTTCAAGGTAGTATGGGACACTTTAGAATGTTTAAGGATTATTTCCTCAAGAACTTTTCAATGGTCTCATTTAAAAATATATTCATCTATTTCAATATCATTTTTTTTAATCTTGTACTTAATTGAGTTTTATCTATTACTATATCATATACAATGTGTTTTTGAAGAGTTTTTCATTATTCTGACTATTGATGTGCTATTTTGATACCATTAACCATAATATTCCGAGTGGTTAGTGTTTATGTTCAACAATCAGGGAAAGTAATTTACATTTCATATGTTAGTTTCAATATGAATGTATATGTTGATTATGTTCACCCCTTTCATATGAGGAATTCATTGGTCTTAGTATGTGACGGGTGTGGCCCGCTAGATCCCCTCGATGCATCGGTAGGTCTCATGAGACAAATAGATGTGGAATTGGCTAAGGCCTTTCCCCATTTGATATATGGTTTTGGAAAAGGCTGTAATCATTTTTAGACGTCTTGGATGAGGCCTTAAGAAAATGTTTCAGAATGTAAAACATATTAACTTCCCACATTATGAAGATAGTAATTGAAATTTCATGTGGTTATTCGACTAGTAGAATACCCATGAATATGTTTTATTATGGAATTATTTACTCAACTCATATTCCTGGGATAATGTGTTCAAGTTTATTATTTTTAAAGGTGTGTGTTTTTAGTTATTCACCTTGTCTAATGTTTATGTTTATGTTATCTTCCACAGTATTTTTTACTCTTAATGGGCATTTGAGCTCACCCATTTCTTATGTTTCATTTTACCAGGATATGAAAAATTTAGTTATGAGTGACTTTCAGGCATAATCTAGGAGGCTTGGATGTTTCTAATGGAATAAATTAGTGTTATATTTCCCTTCATGATGTAATGTTAAACTTATATATGTATCTTCTTTCCAAAAACTACTAAACAACATGGTCCTTTGGGATAAAGATTCTTTGTCAATATTCTAATGTAATAAAATAAGGCACCAGCTCCGGGAAACTGGGGTCATGTCCTTGCATTAGCCACATCTCTATGCATGAGGAGGATACAGTTGGTCCCCCCATCTGTGTTAACTATTTTAATCAGTTTTTGGATGTGATAAAGATCTATGGGGGATATAATCCAAGGGGAGTTGTTTTGACCACTAAAAGAAAAAATACAAGTTCTTTAGGTTTATTTACAATGAGAAGATAAGCGAAATTCAAAAAATTGTAGGTTTACAGGATTGGCCAGTGGTATATCAAGGCATGAAATTATCTTTTTCTACTCTTATTTTCTACAAATAGATTTTATCACATAGAATTAGAGTTATGGATGAGTTATTTTACTCTTATTAGTTTGTTTACTTAAGGATTGTTTTTATTTAATTTATCTACAAAATTTTAACAAACCCAAAGGGGGATATTGTTAGATCCAAGGATTTTAATAGTTGAAAATGGAGTTTATTTTTGGATTTTTTATAATCCACACTGGTTTGACTAGGGAGTTTTCAAGGAATGTAATCTTACAGTACATGAGGCTTCAGTGTTGAAAGGGGTGTATTTTCTTATTGTTTTCCAAATATTTAGAGATCAAAATATGGAGGAAGGATAAATATTTTAAAAAGGTAATTTTATATTACTAAATCTTAAAATATTTGATAAATTCACGAGTTTCGCGAATATTTTGTGAAGATGAGTAGCTTCATGAAGGAATCGAGTGTTGTGAACATTTTAAGGTTCTCAAAAGTGGATGAGTAAAAATGGTTGAGTCTTGATGATAAGACATTAATATATGTGACTATGTGAAGCTTTGTGAATAGAATAATTTCACTAATGGTTTATGAAGAAAATGAGATATATTAAGATGAATTAAATAGGTTCACCAAAAGGATGTGTTAAGCTTGAAATATATTCAAAGAGACATTATCTATAAATAGGTGTCCACGCGCATCATTTAGAACATGGATGGAATTTGGAAAGGGGTGGAACAATATGATTATGTGAAGGTTATTCATGAAGGTGTTTTGTTTTAAAAATATAAAACTATTTTTGAAATCAGGCTTCATGAAATATATGGTTAATAACTAATTGAGACTTAGTCTTTTTAGGAGAGGGAGTTTCATGAAGACTGGGAGCTTTGTGATGGTTTGGGGTTCCTCAAAGGCTTAGAGCGTAATGAATTCCAAAACGATTCATGAAATGTAGTGATTTTATGAAGGATGAAGTATTTGGAATTAGTTAGGGGATTTCATGAGGTCTAGGAGCTTCATTAATAGTAGTTTTGAACATATGGTTTTAGAAAACAATACTTCCAAGAACATTAATTAAGAACTATGGTACAATAAGAGTCTCGTGCTAATCAAGGAAAAACATAAAATAATAGTCTATTGAAGAAACATTTAAGTAGATAAAATGAGTAAGTATTAACCTAAGGTAGTGATAAAGAGTGATTTGATGGTAGGGATCTGAAGGAGGTAGTGTACTATCCCAAATTTTTTTGTAAAGGAATTTTTTCAAGCATCGAGTGACCATGTATGAATAATTAAAATCCAAAATAACCAGTGAAGATTAATGGATTTAGGTATGACAAATGCACTGTCAGTGTATGATCCTTATACTATCCCTTAGTGGTCAAACAAATAAAACTACTTTGTTCTGTTTCTATTTTCTATATCTGGCTGTTTGATAACTGCATGATTGCATCAGATAGGTTTAATAGGTTTCTACCAATGTGGGGACATGATATGTCTCATTTGATGAAATATTTGACACCCTAATTTACCCTCCAATATCAGGGTTTTATAGGCTCTTACATATATATATATCATATATTTTTATTAAACCCATCCTTATTACCTTCTATGTAAAGTGTGAACAAATCACATCACTTTGTGAGGCGGTAGTTCACCATACACACGAGTGACGTTCTTGTATTCCAAAATAATGGAATGTAAGATGTTATATGTGTTATAATAATTATATAAGTATAATAATATCATAAATATCATATATATATATTTAATCCATCATTGTATCCTATCGTGAAGGGTGGTAATAGAAAAACAAATGAAATCGTTTCACAAGGAGGTAGTCGATTGTACACACGAATGATGATTTTGTATCCCATTTGATAAAATAAGAGAATATTTAGGTTATTAAATAAAAATAATAACATATAATTATATAAAATATATTTATTTAATTATATAATCATGGTTTAATAATAATTGATGGTGGTGGAGGAATAAAAAAAATAAAATGCTCGTTGAATAACGTTACCTCTTCTTCTGGTAACCTCCTTAGGTTTGCACCAAAATCCTTCTTAGGTTGGATTTATGACCAAAATAATGATTATAGGATCAAAAAAGGTAATTAAGAAATATATTTTGGTATTAATTTTCTGAAAAAATGGTTTTGGAAGTGTTAGGAGGAGAGGATAAGGGGTGTCCTATAAGTGAGGCGAGTGTTACACTATTAATTTTTGAAAAGAAAATGGTGTACCCACCTTTTTAACATGACCAATTCTTTCAAAATTAGACATTATTTATAATTAGACATTATAAGGTCAAAATAAATCCCAAAAATAGGTGTTGGAAAAGTTTTAATTCATTTTTAACTCATATAAATTTAGTTTAATCCCACAGTAAACCCATTTTTACCTTAATCATGGTAAATAATTTTTAATGTTTTTCCTATTTATTATAGTAAAAAATTAAGTTGAAATTATTAGATAATATAAATTATTATGATTATAAATAGATAATAAATTTTTAAAAATTTCATCCACATAAGTGGTAACAATTAATTTAAAATTAAACCCACAAACGCGATGAGAAAATGATTTTCCAAAGAGAAAATATTCAAATTTTTAAAAAAATTATATAAAAAATCAATATGAAAATAATTAAAATGAACTAAATTTGATTAATTTTTATATAATTTATATAATTTACTTTAAAAAACTTTTTAAAACAAAAAATTAACCTTATAAAGTTTTTAAACGAATAGACAGTTTTGAATACAAACTATTATTTTCACTATTCATTGAAAAATTAATCTTTTCAGAGAAATTTAAAAAAAAATCACCCTAATATAATTTTGAAATGATGATTTAAAAAATTAAGTTTGTTTTATGAATTTAATTTTATAATAGTTTCAAAAATTAATTTTATTATTGTTGACAGTAATAAATAAATAAATTACATTTTTTTGAGAACATAGTATTTTGGAAACATATAAAGTCTTTACCAAATATTAAGTATTTTTGTTAATATTTTTTATTTATATAAAACGATTATACTTAATATTTAAATTGTTTTATTCCTATTCATTCCTACAAGTTTAATGGCTAGGTAATTACAGTCTTGTTTATATAATAATATTAATAGTTTGTTATGTTTCATTAAAACTTAGTATTGTGTATAAACTACAAGAAATCATACTTTTCCCAACACTTCTATACTAATGGGTCAAAAGAACCATTGGTATAGGTGATCATTACCAAAGGTTTGGATAAACCATTGGTAAAGATGGATTTCGAGGGAGCTTTGCCAACGGTTTACATAAACCATTGGTAAAGATGGATTTGGAGGGAGTTTTCCAAACAGTTTCATCAAATCGTTGGGAAAACAATGATTTCCCATTGGTTTTTAATAACCATTGGTAAAACGATGCCCCAAATTTGAAAAAATCAGGCAACCCCCCTCCCCCCCTCGATTCTAGAAGCATTGTGCAGCTCTCTCAGAAGAGATTCCCGACTCCCAGATGCTCTTGAGAAGCCCCAGCACAGGTGCACCTCTTCCATCAGATCAGATGCTAGGTTAGACTCCTTCAACCTCTTCTAAATTATATTCTTCCACCTCTTCTCAAGGATATCCTTCTATTCTCAAGGATATCGTTATTCCCTATTTCTAGGGTTTTTGGAAAATTTTATGATTCACTACTCCACGAATTGTGTACTCAAATCACTAAATCCACGAATTGTGTACTCAAATCACTACATCGGTGTACACATTGTCCAATTAATGTTTTCATTACACATATACATTTATAAGTGAATGGTGTCTCTTTATTTTGTTCTAATTTTAAAGATTCATATTTTTTTAATCTCAATGCTTCAAATATTACAGCTTCATGTATATGAACTCATAAGAAATTGTTTGTAATATTTATTCATAGTATTTCATGAAAATCACTCCTTTCATTAAGATCATGTCAAACATGAAGATATTATTCATCTTAATCTTTGTACACTATGTGTATTACATAACAAGTATGTATCATGTTTCTATCAAAAAAAATATATATATAAAATGACACACTGTTCACTTATCCTTCGCACAATAGAACATATGGAGTATCTTCTTGAACATTGAAAAATAGTATGTGGTCCCGAATTATTCTTCATAGAAGAAATAATAAATAATTAACAGTACAATCCAATGTTCTTTATGAATAAAATATCTACAAAGTGAACTCTCAGTGTGACCTATCCTTTTCCCATATATTACTTCTTCCTTCTTCATGAAACTAATTCACAGAATGTCAAATTCACAATAATAATGAATATTAGTTTTCCTAATATAACCATTAATCATTCTTCCTTCAACATCATACATGAGTTATTCAATAACCTTTTTAAAACACAATGACCATTTTCACTAATTTGGGGTTCCTCAAAATTCTTGAGAAAATCAGAAAAAACACATGTATTGAATCGTGTTTCTCATATAGTTTCATGGATACAAGATCATCTCGAAAATCATGAATGTGTGGTTCAAATATCAAGAGGACCATGGGATTATTATTCTTCACATAAATGAAGTTTTTTTATACAACTATGTGTCTTTATTTTCACTTTTGATTTGGCCGAAAGGGGATCTTTGTGGTCATTAATCATGGTTGTCGGTGGTCATTTAGGATGTAAGATAGTATGACTTCATTTTACTTGATATATCCAATATTATTATTGATTTATGTTCAATTTTATTGTCTTTGACAAGTGATGTTGTTTAATAAGTTGTTATTAATGGTTGTAATAATGACGATATGGTATAAGGGTTCACATGGTGTGTATAACGGTTGACATGGTGTCTACGATAATCTATTGTCCTGGGAATTTACATGGTAATGTACACATAGTACATGACTTGGTTAGCCATGTAAATATAAATGTCCAATCCCTTATGGTGAAAAGTATGTTTGGCCAAATGGGGTGCTGAAAACGTCCCATTTACACAAGGATTTGTTTCATGGGTATTCCCACATGATGTGTTGGAAATACTATAGATTAGGTAGTAATTAGCTCAGTCAAAACACTTTTATCCCTGAAATTCAAGACTACATGGTTAAATGGAAGAACCCATGTTCTAATGACATGCCTAACATGGTTTCTAACTCACCTCACCTAAAAATAAAATAGAACACTGGTTAAATGCAAGAATTCATCCAAAACATACACTATAACATTGGTTAAATGGAAGAAATCATCCTCGTTACGGAATTCAATACACATTTGGGAAAAAAATCATTATTCACAAACATCTCTGTAATGTATAGGCTTTACACAAAACACATATCCATTAAATTTCATTAAATTATAGTAGGCACTGATTTAATGTTGTCATGTTTACAGGTGGAATCTTTGTAGATTTGGATAATATATTCTCAGAACTATAGAGTGGAACCCCATTTGGTGTTTTGAGGTCCACCCAGGACAACCCCCCTCCTTCCTGGACCCAGGACAACCCCCATCCTTCTTGGACCCTAGACATCCCCCCACCCTCCTCCCTGGACCCCGGACATCCCCCCACCCTCCTTCCTGGACCCTGGACAACCCCCCTCCTCCCTGGACCCTAGACAGCCCCCACCCACCTTTCTAGACCCAAGATAGCCCCCCTCCTTCCTGGAACCTGGATAGCCCCCCACCCTCCTCCCTGGACCCCATATAGCCCACCACCCTCCTCCCTAGACCCTGGACATCCCAAAAATAATTATTTTTATGTGAGATAAAAAACAATATAACTTGAAGGTCCCTCTCCAATGAGTGTCCATCTGGGTTCGGGTCACTAATGAGTGGCATCCTGGTTTAGGACATCACAATTCATGGAAATCCTTTTTATAGTTGTTTCTAATCAAATCCATACCCATAACTATTGAAGGTCCCTCTCCAAAATCAATTGGTACATGATTCAATGAATACACCCTACCATCCTATGATCTATGAACTGAAACCTAGGATCCTTTTATCCATGGTTGCGGTGAAACTTGATGGGTCCATAACTACTTTTGATGTAATCCTCATCCCACTCCTCATCATGATCTCCCTGAAGAAGTTAATGTATAAAAATCATGTACTCCCAACAAGACCCTTAAGGATTATGTATTCCTTGATCCACTTCCAATATCTTACTGGGAAATCCTTGAATATAGGCATTAGAAATTATGTATCTTATTTTCTTATATACACTATATTTTGTTGTATTTCTTAATATGATTCTCATATAAAGTAATGTGTCAGTTATGCTTTTATTTAAAGTAAAAAATTTTCATTTACCTAATTATTTTTTTGATTGAACTTCAATATTATTGAATTGCTTTGAAATGACTTATTGTAATTTTTTTACAGAATGGATAGAAGTTGGATGTACAAAACTGATTGGATTTCAACCGATTTTCAAAATAATTTGAATAGATTTCTAGATTTTTCATTTGACAAGCCTTTAAATAGTGGTCGTATACACTTACCATGTTCTAATTGTGTTGGGAGACCTTGGTTGAGTTGTGAAGCAGTTATCTATCATATAACCAAATATGGTTTCCAAACAAACTATTATGCATGGTATCATAATGGTGAGAAAATGGAATCTCAAAATGTTGATGATCCAAATGATAGGATTGAATTGGAGAGTTTGATATATGATCGGTTTCCATTTATTCATCATCATAGAAAGGAAAGGATGTCCAGCAAACAAGGTTTTTATACAAGCACACATGATGCATCCAATAAAAATGGCGATGTTGATAGGGTGAAAAAATTGAATGATGCTTTGATGACTCCAGTATATCAGCAATGTGGTAAAATGAAAATGTTATAATTTTTTATCCGATTTTTTCATTGGAAAACTATGTATGGGATTTCAAATACTACAATTGATTACATTCTTACCTTCTTGAAGGACTTACTTCAAGATGATGCAGATATTCCCTCAAACCACTATATGGCATGGAATATAGTTGATGAACTTGGATTCTCAAAAAAAAATCATGCTTGCCCGAATGATTGTAGTTTATTTTGGGAAGAAACTGCTGAAATAAATGATTGTATCAAATGTGGAACCTCCTGATGGAAGTAAAAAGATGATGGAACACCATCTCGTGTGCCACAAAAAGTAATGTGGCACTTTCCATTGATCCCCAGATTATAGAACCTTTTCATGTCTGATGAAATATTAGTAAAAATGTGATGGCATGACACCGAGAGAAAAAAGAATAATGAAGAGTTGGTTCACCCTGCAGATGGATTTTCATGGAAGAGATTTGATGCTCGATATCCTGAATTTGCATCTGACATGTGTAATGTGAGACTGGGTCTTTCATGTGACAGTTTTAATCTATTTGTGCATATGCTTACTTCACACAACACATGGCTGGTTTTCATACACATTTATAACCTTCCCCCTTGGTTGTGTATGAAAAATCCTTACACTTTCTTGAGTGTACTAATATGTGGTCCTTCTGATCCTGGAAATGATATAGATGTATACATGCAACCTTTAATAAAATATTTGAAACTTATTTGGGATGTGGGTATGCCCACATATGATTCATGTTCGAAAGATGTATTTCAGATGCGTGTCGTGCTTATGTGGACGATCAATGATTTTCCTTCTTATGCAATGATGTCTGGATGGAGCACAAAAGGAAAATTGTCATGACATGTTTGTATGAATAATACTCGACCGATAAGACTGAAATATCGTCGTAGTTTTAGTTTTATGAGACATCGACGATTCTTTCCAATGAACCATCCATATAGAAATAATCATTGTAGATTTGAAAATACCATGGAGACTAAAGATCCACCTGAGTGTATGTCTGGAACTTATGTGATTAATTAATTGAACGATTTCAGTTATTCATTTGGGAAGGGTGTAATGAAATCTAGAAAGAGGAAAACTGTTTCTAATGATCCCTGTTATAATTAGAAGAAGAAGAGTATATTCTTTTAGTTGTCGTATTGGTCAACCAACTTGTTACGTCATTGCTTAGACGTAATTCACATTGAAAAGAATATATGTGAAATGTTGCTTTCGATTCTTATAAATGTCAAGGGGAAGACAAAAGATTATTTACGATCTCTGCGTGACTTGGTAGATTGGGGGATCAGACCAGAATTGCATCCTGTCTGTATCAGTGAAAATAAATGACAAGTTCCATGTGCTTCTTATGTGATGACACCTGCTGAAAAAAATAAATTTCTAGAAGTGATAGAGACTATTAAAGTTCGTGATGGCTATTCAAGCAATATATCAAAATGGGTCAACAGAAAATATTTGAAGCTAAAATATTTGAAGACTCATGATTATCATGTCCTTTTGCATGAGTTGATTCCAATAGAAATCTGTCATCTATTGTCCAATAATGTAAGAGTCTCAGTTATTCGATTGTGCTATTTGTTTAGAGATATTTGTGCTAAGAGGTCGTCCAAATCCTTCTTGCAAAAACTATTGGCAGAGACACCATTAATTTTGTGTGAGTTAGAGAAAATATTCCCTCCATCATTTTTTATATGCATGTTGCATATGTCTGTCCATCTTCCAACCGAAATACTTCTTGGAGGACCCGTTGCTTTCTGTTGGATGTATACAACTGAAAGAAAAATGTGCACATTGAAATCATATGTTCAGAATAAGAATTATCCTGAAGGTTCTATTGTGAACAGTTACTTTGCTCAAGAATGTATGGATTTCTGCTCAATGTATATGTCTGATCTTACTACGAGAATAAACAGACCAATGAGATATGAAGAAGAACAGTATAGGAAAATTGGACCCAGTTTTCCATCACTTCCTCAGACAAGAGGAATTATAGGATCATATACATTGATGAAATTAATCCTTGAAGAGCGAGAGATGGCACATCGCATAGTGTTGTTCAATTGTGATTTGTTCGATGAGTATATAAAGTAAGTAAATTGTACATGTATCTCTTATCTTATCTCTTGTAATTTCAAATATTTGTTAAAATATTATTATTTTTATCTATAGGGAACATAAAGAATTGATATATAGAAAGCATCATTCGTTATCTTTGAGAAAAAAAGAGACTTTACATAGAAAAGGGTTTTCTACTTGGTTAAAATTGAAGGTAAAAATATTTTTGTAATAACTAAATAAAAATAATATTTAATTAAGTTTACTATTTTTTTTATTTCAGGTATCAAGTTTTCCTGTAGACTCTATTTTTGAGGAAAAAGAGCTTTGGATTTTTGTCCTAATACCATGGTTCGTGCTTGTAAATCACTTGTGATCAATGGATACAAATTTTTTATCACTAAATGAACAAGAAACACGAGAACACAACATGATGGTGTTACGCTAACTGTCACAACAGACTGTTATGCCAGTTCATCAGATAATAGACCTCATTCTGAAAATATAGATTATTATGGCTTCATGGAGAAAATAATAATTTTGGATTATTACTCGCATGGTCGAGTCACAATGATGAAATGTAAATGGTTTGATTCAATGATGAGACAAGGAACCTTTATTGATGATTGTGGATTTGGAGTTATTGACATGGCTCACACTCTTGCCACCAATGAACCATATGTATTGGAATCAATGGTGAAACAAGTTTTTTATGTCAAAGATCATCGTCTTTCTAAATTCAGTGTAATTATTGAAGTAAATCCCATAAATGTTTTTGATGATGGAGATGATGAAGTTGACACTATCCCTACTGCAATTGGAAGAAATTTTTTTATTACATATGATGACTCCAATAGCTCAATTTTCAGAGTTTATTGTGAACCCGAAGTTGTGGTGGGAAATATATAGAATCATACAATCGTGTTCTCAACTACATGTTTCACCTACATCATTCAGACTGTGTATCCTAGTACTTACCTTCAAAACACCATAAATATTCTATTTCTTTATGTTTTTTTTATCATAATGGTTTTTCTATATTTTGTTTTTTGGGCTACACATTGGTTATCTGTTTCTAATTACTTCAATATGTGTTTTTATTTTAGGAAATGACACCCATTGAAGGGAGGCGGCGGGAAAAGATGACAGAAAATAATCGTCGCATGACACAGATGGGCATTCCTCCACTCATCCCTGTTGTGAGTATTTTATTTCAAATATATATATTTCAATAACTTATAATATCATGTGTTTACTTTTGTGTTAAACTTTTTTTCAGAATACACCTTGTAGACGAGAGATATCTGACGAGGAGACTGATATTTCTCCCAGTACAGAGGCAGGTGGTAGGAGGGAGTAGTGTTAGAGTCAGACGACCATCTGGTGGTCCCAGTACTGAGGCCGGTGGTACGAGGGCTTGTGGTGAGAGAGTTAGATGATCCACTGGTCATACCCGATTGGATTATACCCCTACCACATACATATCTTCTATACCCAATTTTGATCCTGGTGTGTCTTTAGGGACACAAGGGATATTTAGGCCTTCGATGTTTACACTACCAGTTGGCCAGACATTGTGCCATCATCTTTTGCTTCTGGTTCATTATCTCAGGGATATTATATTCCACCTTCTTCAACTCTTGATCTGACATAGTATGTGGCTGAGGAGCGTACACTGAGGGACACTCCACCTATACAGGATGCACATCCAGTGACGCCCATTGATCCAACTACCACAGGTATATTTATATAACTCTATCAAATTTTTATACCAAAATTTATTTTTATTATAACTTGTACTGATATTTTTTTTCTTTAATAACAGATTCATCTACTGATAGGAGGCAGGGGAGGGGGAGTACTCACTTGCGTGCGGTATGGAACTTCCAGACACAATTGATGGTTGAATACAATGATGATGAACAGATGATTGATAAATCTGGACAGGGATGTCGGGGTTTTTTGGTGATGCTAGCCAAATACTCCGACATCATTCCGGTCAGCCCTCTCTCTTGGAGACATCTACCACACGAAGTCAAGGATAATGCGTGGGCACAAATATGGGTAAAAAATATATTGGATTTAATGTAGTAATTTTTTATTTATATGAATTAATATATTGGTTGTCAGCTTTGGTATAACTTCCCTGATGGTGAAAGTGCACGACCAACACATTTAAAGGAGCCAGGAGAGATTTGGAGAGATTATAAGCATGAGTTGTATGATGGCTAGTGTGATAGAGTGGGCACCAAGTTGGAGACATTACCTATCGTGGATGACTTCCCGATAGAGCAATATCGCCAAATGATTACCCATTGGGTGACTGCCAAAATTAAGGTATTAATCCCAATTGAGGTATTTAAATGACATTTTTCATATTTTGCATTAATATTATCTAATTTATAATTAAAAATTTTTTAGGAATATTATGAAAAAAACATTGATTCAAATTAATACCTCCACACTTTGGGGCGCACGACTATGTCAGATCATGAGAGGCAGCTGGTACGATATAGTTGTTTATAATTTTTCTTTAGGACTTTCCCTTTTTATTATTTCCTACTTAAATTATGTGATTTATTGAATATTGAATATATGATTATACATGCAATTTATATTGTTTCAACTTCATTACAGAAGCACAAATTTAATATTTAAGGATGTATCCCTTGAGCAAAACTATTTTTCTCGAGTAGAAGGAAAAAAGACGGAACTGCGGTTAATGAACCGACACAAGAAAAGATTGTAAGTTTTAATTTGTTTATTTCAAAGTTTAATATATATTTTAAAATTTAATAATATATTAATATATTTAACAGGCCACTTTAGAGGACCTTGATGCCCAGGATCCTGACAATTTAGGGCCACATGATCATTTATATCAGGTTTTGGGAGATGAGCACCCTGGTCGAGTATGCTGCCAACCTGGTAAGAATATAGTCCCGATGAGGTATTGGTCCTCTCCAGGTATCCATTCTAGTACCACCAAGTTGGAACAGGTCAAGGATCATGCAAGATAGTCTGATAAAAGGGTCATAGAGTTGGAAGTACAAGTTCAAACGAGGGACAATGAATTTATGAAGTTGATGAAAGATTTATCTTCATCACTTCCACCAAAGGCTAGCGCGGCTTGTCAGACATTTATGTCGTCGATGGGTGCATTATCCAATGCACCAGGTGTCAGTTCTAGTGGCAGTCAATATGATGACGTTCCTGGTGATGATCAGGATGCTGAAGAGGATGAGGGAAAGGATGAGGATGAGGATGAGGGCGAGGATGGGGCCGAGGGCGAGGATGGGGCCAAGGGCGAGGATGGGGCCGACGATGAGCATGGGGACGAAGATGAGGATGATAACGAGGATAGAGATGATGGTGAGGATGAGGCCGATGATGACAGTGGTGATGGTGATGGTGATCAGGGGAATATTGATCCATTACATTTTTGAATTCTGTATAACTATTTATTTTTGAACCTGGTTTTTCACTCTGGTATGAATATTTTTGAATTCAGTATAACTCTTTATTTTCGACCAAATATGGAAGCCTAATGATGTTATAATGGTTTGTAGGTGAGTGATGTTATATGATATTTTATGGGTTATTGTGAGGAGTTTCTTTCCCTTTAAATTATTGGTTCATAAAACATAAGTTGGTGCTTCATATATTATGTAATTGGAATTGGTAAAGTAAAATGTTGGTCTCAGAATGCTTTAAATTGAATTTAGCTTCTTTCTTAATTCTGATTAATTATATTGAATTTCATATCTTGAATATGTTTTATTTTATATAATTGTTTAATTTGATAAATAAATTCATGTTTTTATAATAAAACCCCTCCAATGGAGGTACGCTGTCTGCAAAAACTCACAGTGATAGTTTAGGGTGTGATAATTTGACTCTCAATCAGTAGTTTCAACTACCTAGTTGATTAACCACTAAATGAGGCTAATATTCATTGTTAATACATATAATATTCATGTTCATTATTATTCATAAACACCATTTTAGTGCATTTTACACTTTGAACATCATTTCACATTATGATTGTAATACCTTCTTAAAATGCACTATTATGTGGTACATTTTTGAACATCATTTAAAGTACCCAATGATTAATCTGATTTTAAGGAATCTAATTATAAATATTTTAATTTGATATTTTTGGAAATTGATTTAATCTTAAATATGAACATGTTTGATTCAGGGATCAATGGATAATTCATGGAGGATGATGGAGACATTTGGCAATGAAAGGAAGCAATTCTGGAGAAGGCAGATTGGACACTAGCTCACTGATGAGACTGTGGGGCCCCAAATACAGGCCAAATTAACCCAAAATTTCGTGGGATTCTAGAAGAAATGTCGGGTAGCAAATCACTCTTCAGTATCCAATGCTAATTCTGCCTCCATGGTGTTCATTTAGGTATCCCAAGTTAGAGATAAAATTCTGGGCCAGATTCTGCGGCCCAGACAAACAGCCCACCAATTAAACCATATCTCGAAAACCATAAATTTTTAGGGCTGAGATTTTAAAGACTGTTATGGGACATCCAGATATTAATTTAAGCCTTCTATGGCCCACCCAAATTCGGCCATCTAGAAGGTGTTTAAAGCGCGTCTGTTCGGTGCATGAAAGCTGGATGCCTTTTCAAGTCAAGGGTGGAAAGTCTTCTTTACATAAACTGTTCACAACCCTAGACCTACCATACTCAAGTGGGATGACTTGTAATACTGGAGTCTCGACCCAAGGGAACAAAAATTCCTATTTAAAGCAGTGGTGTTGGAGGATTTAAGAATCTTTGGTGCTTGGTTAAATTGTAATGTTATGCTGCGATTTTGTTGTCTCAAATTTGTCTTTCACTTGTAAGTTGTTCAATTCACATTAGATTCTTAATAAAAGTTCTTCTTCTCTTCTTATTATGTTTTTCTACCTCTCACTTTGATACTGTTACCTCAAGGTTTGAATTTATTCACACCAAATCATGTGAAATTATTCACACAACGGTAGAGTGATCATTTTATTTTTGTTGTTTTCTTTACTTCTCCAAGTCCTCCCTCATGGGTCTACTTTCCGCTTCCATTGAAACCAAAGAATAAATGGAGGGCTAACTCACTTATGGGTTGATCCAAGGGAGTATCAAGGGGTTGTATTGGATGTTATTTATCACCCCATTAATTTATAATCACTTCTTAAATAGAGATTTTTATTTGATTATTTTTAAACTCCATCGTCCTTGTTGAATTTAAGGTCACACACTTCAAGTGCTAATACGAACCTTTACCTTCAAGTTCTCAAAAACTTTGATCCTTAAAGTGTATAGGTGATTAGTATTAAAGGGTGTAGGCATTGAACCAGAAAGTGATGATGTTGTTTTATCTTCTTAAATGAACCCATCTCAAATATAAGAAATTGAAATATTTGAAAAGGAAATATGTCCAATCCACCCCGAGCGGTAACCTAGGATCAACTCATTCTTTTAAATTGAATTCACTTAAATCTATTAGATATCCTCTAAAATCATCTAAAATTAATCCAAGTTGGCCACTTCATATCTTAAAACAGTTCATAGAATGTGCGTGTCTATAGGTTACTTCTTAGGTCTCTATGGATTCGACAACCCAAGCTCGACTACAAGGACCGTTCTACCTTCATCTCTTGGGTAAATTTGAGCCAAAATCAAATTTTGGCGCCGTTTCCGGGGACCTAAGTAAGTTATATTAGACATTATCATTCTTTTTCTTCATCCCTCTTTTCTTTTCTCACCCCTCACTCCTATGGAAGTCAATTTTGAACAAGTCCAAACATGGGAAACCTATCCCCACCTTGATCACTCAACCCCATGTGTGATGTACAATGACCATCCTAATTTCTACATGTGGGATCATCAAAAACCTAATAAACCACATTTTTTTACCCCTATTATCCACAAAACATCTCAATATATAATGAGTTTCAATCCCCACAAAGCCAATTTGAAAATCCTCCTATGCAATTCCAACAACATAGTTATCCACCTAGAATAGACCATTTGGATCAACCCCTTATCCATCCTAATCCACATCCATTACTTGAAAAACTATGTCAACAAATGGAGATAATGAATTTTGAGGTTTCATCATTGAGGTTAGAACTACAACGCATTAAAAATTATGAGGAACCCATCCCTACACAAACTATCCCTTCCATAACCTTATGTGAAGTGTCTAGTTTCCCAAAAACCTCTCATGAATTTACTGAAGAGAAAACCTATGGATATGGGGAAGATGATAAGGATCAAGGAATTGTTTATGGGTCTTTAAATCAAGAGGAAATTGACTTTTTGGATTCAAAAGAGGAGAATTTGACATCATGGATTGAGTCTCATGAATATAACTCTGTTGATGATTTTCCAAAACCACCAATCATTGAACCATTAAGAGAAATCAAAAACTTTGAGTCCATACCGATTTCTAACACTGATATTTCCAATTTTTTGGTTGAATCTTCTATTCCAAAGGAACCAATTCTATTGATAAATTTTGAAAATAAAATTGAGATCGATCCAAATTCCCAACCTATGTCTAAAAATGTTATTCTGCCTGAACTCGAACATGTGTCCTTTCCATCCTTCCTCAAGTTTTCATTCATTGAGGATATCCAAAACCATCATGTTTTCATTGTTTCTTCTCTTGATATAAATAAAATTGGAATGACCCTTGATGTATTAGGAAAGACTAGAGAAGCAACTAGATCCACCATTTCTGATATTCCTTGGATTTACCAACTCATTTTAGAACATAGGTTTGTTAATGAAACAAATTATAAACATGTAATAAATCTAAACCTAGTTGAATTGGTGAAACATGTGGTCCTTAAAATATTTAAAGTTGGTATTGGGTAAGTTGGGGGGTTCATGTCGAGCTAACAACATTAAACAAAGCGCTGCATGGGAGGAAACCCATGGTTTTCAAGTTTCCAATAATTTTGTTGTTGCAATAAAATTTATATTTTAAATAGGATTAATGAATCATTTTGATATTTAAAAATAAAAAGAATTTACTTTTGACCTGTTCTTCTATTATGAGTATAGATGGTTATGATAGGGGAGCACCATATTCATCCGTGTCACGTGGTGTGATCCTTGAGTAATACCTTACCCAGAAATTTAAAAAGAAGACAATGTATCATCAGTATATTTTATTATATATATATACTTATATTTTACTTATATATATATATATATTGTTTTTTTTTGTTTTCCTTTTTCCACTAGGGAACTCTGCAAGTGACATGGATATCAAAGGATTAAAAGGGAGAAGCAAGAATTTCAACTTCAACCACCTGGTGACTTCATTCCATGACCCTCATTTTCAATTTACTTTTTGAACATTCATTATCTACATCTACCCCCTTCTAAATTTTCTTTTCTTTAAACACTGGGGATAGTGTTGTTTTAAGTTGGGTGGGGGAGATAAAATAAAAAAAATGCTTTTGTGTAAAAAAAATGAATTATTTGAAAAAAAAGTGTAAATAGACGGAAAATCCCTTTAACTTTGAACATGGTAATACACATTAAAAAATTTGAAATTGAATATCAAATAATTTAGCATGCCCTGATTCTGATTTTAATCCTTGTATAATTTCATGAGTGTAGATTTTGGAAAGTGTGGCTGTCCAATGTGATATTTCATCATTTATATTTTCATCCAAATAAAAAAAAGATCACAATGCACGTCCCTTGGATAGTGGGGTATTAGTTTGAGTTCATGGGGTCCCCTAAATAAATATCATAGGTTTGGTGATCATTTTAGTTTAATATGAGTATTAAAAAAATATTAAAAAAAATTGCGCGTAGAGCAATTAAATGACCTAATGCGTGGCTTTCGGCACTTGGAGATCGTGACTCCATAGTTGTCTGGCCCAGAATTAGTAATTTTATCTCTATTTTTGATAATTTGAATTTGTTTTTGACTGAGTTAATTCGAGATGATGCCCGAGTTTGTGGGCTTCACTTGGTTCCCTAAGGTCTTTGAGCCTGGGAGTCATCGGCAAAGTCTCGCTATAGGGGTTGACTCTTTTGAGTGCAATTTCAATTACCATGGCAAAATTGAAAAAAAAAATCAAAAAAAGAATCAAAAATATATATATATATATATATAGTACAAGAAAAAAATTTGAATACTCATCTTAATATTGAAATTTGATTCCACCTAGTGATTCCATCATTTCCCCCTTGAATAAAGATGAAACCCCATGTCTATTGTGATGCACAACACAACCTCATACTTAATTGATATTGGATGAAATATAGCAATGAATTTGAACAAAGGAATGGGCTTGGGATTGGGATCTGCTTATGAAACTATCTTGTATTAAAATATTTTGATGTGTTTCATGATTTTTTGGAATAAGGTTTTTTTGTGATCATTGTGTATTAAAATGTTTTTGGAAAAGGGAATTCGAATTTCATATTGTTGAGATATATTTTGCTCGGGACTAGAAAAACTCAAGTTGGGGGTGTGATTAGCCACTAAATGAGGATAATATTCATTTTTAATACATATAATATTCATGTTATTTATTATTCATAAACATCATTTTAGTGCATTTACACTTTGATCATCATTTCACATTATGATTGTAATACCTTCTTAAAATGCACTATTATGTGGTACATTTTTGAACATCATTTAAAGTACCCAATGATTAATCTGATTTTAAGGAATATAATTATACATATTTTAATTTGATATTTTTTGAAAATTGATTTAAACTTAAATATGAACATGTTTGATTCAGGGATCAATGGATAATTCATGGAGGATGATGGAGACATTTGGCAATGAAAGGAAGCAATTCTGGAGAAGGCAGATTGGACACTATCCCAATGATGAGACTGTGGGGCCCAAAATAAAGGCCCAATTAACCCCAAATATCGTGGGATTATATAAAACATGTATAGGAACAAATCAATCTTCAAGATCCAATGCTAATTCGGCCTCCATGGTGTCCATTTAGGTATCCCAAGTTAGAGATAAAATTCTAGGCCAGATTCTGCGGCCCAGAAAAACATCCCACCAATTAAACCATATCTCGAAAACCATAACTTCTTTTGGGATGATATTTTACAGAATGTTAGACGACATCCGGAGATTAATTTAAGTCTTCTATGGCCCACCCAAATTCGGCCATCTAGAAGGTGTTTCAAGCGCATCTATTCGGTAAATGAAAGCTGGATGCCTTTTCAGGTCAAGGGTGGAAAGTCTTCTTTACACAAACTTTCCACCACCCTAGACCTACCTTACTCAAGTGGGATGACTTGTACTATTGGAGGCTCGACACAAGGGATCAAAAATTCCTATTTAAGGCAGTGGTGTTGGAGGATATAAGAATCTTTGGTGCTTGGTTCAATTGTAATGTTATGCTACGATTTTGTTGTCTCAAATTTGTCTTTCACTTGTAAGTTGTTCAATTCACTTTAGTTTCTTAAGAAAAGTTCTTCTTATCCTCTTATTATATTGTTATACCTCTCACTTTGATACCGTTTCCTCAAGGTGTGAATTTATTCACACCAAATCTTGTGAAATTATTCACACAACGGTGGAGTGATCATTTTATTTTTGTGGTTTTCTTTACTTCTCCATGTCCTCCCTCATGAGTCTACTTTCCGCTTCCATTGAAACCATATAATCAATGGAGGGATAACCCACTTATGGGTTGATTCCAGGGAGTAGCAAGGGGCTGTATTGGATTTTATTTATCACCCCATTAATGTATAATCACTTATTAAATTGAGATTTTTATTTGATGATTTTTAAACTCCATCGTCCTTGTTGAATTTAAGGCCACACACTTCAAGTGCTAATACGAACCTTTACCTTCAAGTTCTCAAAACTTTGATCCTTCAAGTTTATAGGTGATTAGTATTAAAGTGTGTAGGCATTTAACCAAAAAGTGATAATGTTGTTTTATCTTCTTAAATGAACCCATCTCAAATATAAGAAATTGAAATCTTTGAAAAGGAAATACGTCCAATCCACCCCAAGCGGTAACCTAGGATCAACTCATTCTTTTAAATTGAATTTACTTAAATCTGTTAGATATCCTCTAAACTCATCTAAAATCAATCCAAGTTGGCCACTTCATAGCCGAAAATAGTCCATAGAATGTGCGTGTCTATAGGTTACTTCTTAGGTGTCTGTGGATTCGATAACCCAAGCTAGACTACAAGGACCGTTCTACCTTCACCTCTTGGGTAAATTTGAGTGAGAATCACTAGTACCACTTTTTAAAACAACGAATATAAAATATATATCTTTATCATACTAGAATCCTGAATCAAGAGTCTATTTTTTATAACATAAGATTAGTTTCTATAATGTTAAGGACAACTACAAAGGATTTATTTGGAATCCTGGCTGGAAGATGCTTCCCCACGGATGTCGCTGGACCGTGCCAACACGCCGCGGTCATGCCGCGGTCACGCCGTGGTCACGCCGCGTTCACCCCGCGGTCACGCCACGGTCACGCCGCGGTCACACTGCGGTCACGCCACAGTCACGCCGCGGTCACACCGCGGTCACGCCGCGGTAATGCCGTGGTTTGGCCCTTCTCTAGGATGACACTTCATAGAAATTCACAGTCCTATTAGAATTCGATGTATGATACCTAGATAGAGTTTTAGATACATTACCCACCCTCCTTCCTGGACCTCGAACAGCCCCCCCACCCTCCTCCCTAGACCCCAGACAACCCCCCCACCCTCCTCCCTGGACCCCAGATAGCCCCCCGGACAGCCCCCCAACCCTCTTCCTTGGACCCTGGATCCCAATCTAATCTCTCATAAAGATTCACCCTAAATCCCAACGGAAAAGAGGGTTTTAGAGCTTCCGAAGAAGATGAGAGAAGAGTGAAAACCCAAATCAAAAAGAGGAAGAAATGAGAGGATTAGACTCACCCGGATCTTCAATTTACACTTGAAGGCACTTAAAACACCCAAGTGATGTGTACGATTCAACTCCTCCTCAATCCGAGGTGCGGTGTGGCCGACACCACTCAAAGTGTCTCACTTTTCTTTTAAATGGACAACATTTTAAATGGAAACAAAAACTGACATACGGAAAACCGACCAAATGAATTCAGATTCTATTGATACTTTAGTAAAAGGATCCATGGGTCATTTGTGACGTGTATGAGTCAACCCCACCTCAATCCGAGGCACGATGTGGCCGGTACCACTCAAAGTGTCTTTCTTTTTCTAAATGGATACACTTTTAAGTAAAAACAATTGGCATATAGAAAACCGACCAAACACATTCAGATTCTGTTGACACTTTAGGAAAATGATCCATGGGTCATTTGTGACATGTATGAGTCAACCTCGCATCAATCTGAGGTGAGGTGTGACCGACACCACTCAAAGTGTCTCAGTTTTCCTTGAAATGGACAAAATTTTAAGTGAAAACAACAACTGACATATAGAAAACCAAACAAAAACATTCAGATTCTGTTGATACTTTAGGAAGAGGATCCATGGGTCATTTGTGATGTGTATGAGTCAACCTCACCTTAATATGAGGAAAGATGTGGCCGATACCACTCAAAGTGTCTTTATTTTGTTTAAAAAGGATACGCTTTTAAGTAAAAACAACTGGCATACAGAAAACCAACTAAACAACCTCTAAATTCCATGAAATAAGACTAAAATAAAGGGTGGATGAATTGAAAAATGGTAGGCAAGACGACATGTCATTCGGAGGTGTTTTTTGACCATGGTGGCCAAAAACACACTCTGCGTGTCGTAAATGGACAAAAAATGCATTTAATGGTGAAATGCATGTCGAACAACATCGGAATGACTTGAAATCACATGAAAAAAATCTAATAATTATTCTTGAGGTGTACGAGGAGACTCCACGTCATTCGGACGCGTGGTTTACACAACACGACTGAATATGTGTTTTTAAGGTGTTTGGCGCGCTTGAAAAGCATGCATGGGGTGGTCGAAACTAGATGAATGACCTCTAAATGCCATGAAATCAGACTACAACAAAGGGTGGGTAAATTATGAAATGGTCAGCCAGACGACACATCAATCGGAGGTGTTGTTTGATCGTGGTGGCCGAAAACGCACTCTGCGTGTCGTAAATGGCCAAAACATGCATTTAATGGTCAAATTCAAGTTGAATGACATAGGAATTACTTTAAATCATAGTAAAACACCCTAATTATTATTCCTGAGGTGTATGAGGAGACGGAACGTCATTCAGACGCGCGATTTGCATGGCATGGCTGAATATGTGTTTTAGGTGTTTGGCGCGCTTGAAAAGCGTGCATGGGGTCATCGAAACCATCCGAATGTCCTAAGAATGCCATGAAATTAGATGAAAACAAAGGGTGGGTGAATTGTGAAATGGTCAGCTAGACGGAATATCAATCGGAGGTGTCATGTGACCGCGCTGGCCGAAAATGCACTCCGCATGTCGTAAAAGGCCAAAACATGCATTTAATGGTCAAATTCATGATGAATGACATCATAATGAATAAAAATCACACAAAAACACCCTAGTTATTATTTTTGAGGTGTACGAGGAGACAGAATGTCATTTGGACGTGTGGTTTGCATGACACGACTGAATATGTGTTTTTTAGGTGTTTGGTGCATTTGAAAAGCATGCGTGGGGTGGTCGAAACCCGCCGAATGACCTCAGAATTCCATGAAATAGGATGAAAACAAAGGGTGGGTGAATTTTGAAATGTTCGGCCAGATGGAAAGTCAATCGGAGGTGTCGTGTGACCGCGCTGGCTGAAAACGCACTCTGCGTGTCGTAAATGACCAAAATATGTGTTTAATGGTCAAATGCATGCCGAATGACATCAAAATGACTTGAAATCACATAAAAACACCCTAATTGTTATTCTTGAGGTGTATGAGGAGACGAAATGTCATTCGGACGCGCGGTTTTCACGACACGGTTGAATACGTGTTTGTTAGGTATTTGGCACACTTGAAAAGCATGCGTGGGGTGGTCGAAACCGGCCGAATTACCTCAAAATGCCATGAAATCAAACGAAAAAAGAGTGGGTGAATTGTGAAATGGTCGGCTAGACAACAGGTCAATCAGAGGTGTCGTGTGGCCGCGCTGGCCGAAAACACACTCTGTGTGTCGTAAATGGCCAAAACATTTGTTTAACAATCAAATTCATGCTGAACGACATCAGGATGACTTGAAATCACACGAAAACACCCTAATTATTATTCATGAGGTGTACGAGGAGAAAGAACGTCATTTGGACACATGGTTTGCGCGGCGCGACTGAATATGTGTTTTTTAGGTGTTTAGTGCGCTTGAAAAGCATGCGTGGGGTGGTCAAAACTGGCCGAATGACCTCAAAATGCCATGAAATCGGAAGAAAATAAAGGGTAGGTGAATTTTGAAATGGTTGGCCAGACGGCACGTCAATTGGAGGTGTTTTGTGACCACACTGGCCGAAAAAGCACTCCGCGTGTCGTAAATGGCCAATGCATGCATTTAACAGTCACATGCATGCTGAACAACATCAAAATGACTTGAAATCACACAAAAACACTATAATTTTTATTCATGAGTTCTATGAGGAGACGACACGTCATTCAGACACACGGTTTGTGCGGCACGACTTAATATGTGTTTTTTAGGTGTTTTGTGCACCTGAAAAGCGTGCATGGGGTGGTCGAAACCGGCCGAACATCCTCGGGATTCCATGAAATTAGATGAAAACAAAGGGTGAGTGGATTGTGAAATGTTCAGCCAGACTGCACGTCAATCGGAGGTGTCGTGTGACCGCGCTGACAGAAAACGCACTCTGCATGTCGTAAATGGCCAAAACATGCGTTTAACTGTCAAATGCATGCCGAACGACATCAGAATGACTTGAAATCACACAAACACACCGTAATTATTATTCCTGAGGTGTACGAGGAGACATAACATCATTCGGACGCGCGGTTTGCCTGACACGGCTGAATATGTTTTTTCAGGTGTTTTGGTGCGCTTGAAAAGCGTGCATGGGGTGGTCGAAACCTGCTGAACGACCTCGGAATGCCATGAAATCGGAAGAAAACAAAGGGTGGGTGAATTTTGAAATGGCCGGCCAGACGAAATGTCAATCGGAGGTGTTGTGTGACTGTGCTGGCCGAAAACGCACACAGCGTGTCGTAAATGGCCAAAACATGCGTTTAACGGTCAACTGTATGCCTAACGACATCGTAATGACTTGAAATCACACAAAAACACCCTAATTATTATTATTGAGGTGTAAGAGGAGATGAAACGTCATTTGGACACACAGTTTGTGCGGCACGGCTGAATATGTGTTTTTTAGGTGTTCGGCGCGCTTGAAAAGCGTGCATGGGGTGGTCCAAATCGGCCGGACGACCTCGGAATGCCATGAAATTAGACAAAAACAAAAGGTGGATGAATTGTAAAATGGTCGTCCGGACAACACATCAATCAGAGGTGTCGTGTGACCGCACTGGCCGAAAACGCACTCCGCGTGTCGTAAATGGCCAAAACATGCATTTAACGGTCAAATGCATGCCGAACGACGTCAGAATGACTTGAAATAATAGGAAAACACCATAATTATTATTCTTGAGGTGTAAAAGGAGACTACATGTCATTCGGACGTGCAGTTTGCACGACAGGACTGAATATGTGTTTTTAGGTGTTTGACGTGCTTGAAAAGCGTGCGTGGGGTGGTCGAAACTAGCTGAACGACTTTGACAGGCCATGAAATCAAACGAAAACAAAGTTTGGGTGAATTTTGAAATGTTCGACCAGACGACATGTCAATCGGAGGTGTCGTGTGACCGCGCTGGCCGAAAACGTACTTCGTGTGTCGTAAATGGCCAAAACATGTGTTTAACGGTCAAATGCATGCCGAACGACATCGAAATGACTTGAAATCTCACTAAAAACACCCTAGTTATTATTCTTGAGGTTTACGAGAAGGAGAAACATCATTCAGATGTGCAGTTTGTGTGGCATGGTTGAATATACATTTTTTAGGTGTTCAGCGCGCTTGAAAAGCGTGTGTGGGGTAGTCGAAACTGGCTGAACGACCTCAGAATGCCATGAAATTGGATGAAAAAGAAGGGTGAGTGAATTATGAAATGGTCGGCCAGAAGACACGTCAATAGGAGGTGTCGTGTGACCGCGGTGGCCAAAAAACGCTCTTTGCGTGTCATAAATGGCCAAAACATGCATTTAACGGTCAAATGCATGCTGAACGACATCGAAATGACTTGAAATCACAAAAAAAACACCCTAATTATTATTCATGAGGTGTACGAGGAGATAGAACGTCATTCAGACACGCATTTTGCACAGAATGGCTTAATATGTGTTTTTTAGGTGTTCAATGCGCTTGAAAAGCGTGCGTGGGGTGTTCGAAACCAGCCAAACGTCCTCGAAATGCCATTAAATCGAACGACAACAAAGGGTGGGTGAATTTTGAGATGGTCGGCGAGACAACACATCAATCAGGGGTGTCGTGTGACCGCGCTGGCTGATAATGCACTCCGCATGTCGTAAATGGAAAAAACATGCATTTAAC
This sequence comes from Viscum album, assembly GCA_963277665.1. Classification (NCBI taxonomy): domain Eukaryota; kingdom Viridiplantae; phylum Streptophyta; class Magnoliopsida; order Santalales; family Viscaceae; genus Viscum; species Viscum album. The sequence goes on from OY728132.1 coordinate 327,549,204, forward strand.
GGTCAAATGCATGTTGAATGACATCAAAATGACTTGAAATCACCCGAAAACACCCTAATTATTATTTGTGAGGTGTACGAGGAGACATCACATCATTCGGACGCACGGTTTGCACGGAACGACTGGATATGTGTTTTTAGGTGTTCGCTGTGCTTGAAAAGCATGCGTGTGGTGGTCGAAACTGGTCGAACGACCTCGGAATGCCATGTAATCGGATGAAAACAAAGGGTGGGTGAATTGTCAAATGGTCATCTAGACGGCATGTCAATCAGAGGTTTCGTGTGACCGTGCTGGCCGAAAATGCACTCTGTGTGTCGTAAATGGTCAAAACACGTGTTTAACGGTCAAATGCATGCCGAACGACATTGAAATAACTTGATATCACACAAAAACACCCTTATTATTATTCTTGAGGTGTACAAGGAGACGACACGTCATTCGGACGCGCGGTTTGTGCGGAACGGCTGAATATGTGCTTTTTAGGTGTTCGGTGCGCTTGAAAAGCATGCGTGGGGTGGTTAAAACTGGCCGAACGACCTCAGAATGCCATAAAATTGGACGACAACAAAGGGTGGGGGAATTTTGAAAAGTTCGGCCAGATGGCACATCAATCGGTGGTGTTGTGTGACCGCACTGGCTGAAAACGCACTATGCATGATGCAAATGGCCAAAACATGCATTTAACAGTCAAATGCATGCCAAAAGACATCGCAATGACTTGAAATCGCATTAAAACACCCTAATTATTATTCGTGATGTGTACGAGGAGACGACACATCATTCAACAAGTGGTTTGCGTAGCACAACTGAATATGTGTTTTTTAGGTATTTGGCGTGCTTTAAAAGCGTGCGTGGGGTGGTCAAAACTGGCCGAACGAGATCGGAATGCCATGAAATTGGATGAAAGAAAAGGTTGGGTGAATTGTGAAATGTTTGGCTAAACGGCACTTCAATTGGAGGTTTCGTGTGACCACGTTGGCCAAAAATGCACTTCATGTGTCCTAAATGGCCAAAACATGCATTTAACGGTCAAATGCATGCCGAACGACATCACAATGACTTGAAATCACATGAAAACACCCTAATTATTATTCTTGAGGTGTACGAGGACACATCACATCATTCAGACGCACGATTTGCATGGAACGGCTGAATATGTGTTTTTTAGGTGTTCAGTATTCTTGAAAAGCTTGTGTGGGGTGGTCTAAACCAGCTAAATGACCTCAGAATTCCATGAAATAGGACGAAAACAAAGGGTGGGTGAATTGTGAAATGGTCGGCTAGACAAAATGTCAATCGAAGGTGTCGTGTAACCGTGCTGGCTGAAAATGCACTCTGCATGTCGTAAATGGACAAAACAAGCGTTTAATGGTCAAATGCATACTGAACAACATCAGAATGACTTGATATCACATGAAAACACCCTTATTATTATTCTTGAGGTGTAAGTGGAGATGGAACATCATTCGGATGCACGGTTTGCACGGCATGGCTGAATATGTGTTTTTTAGGTGTTTGGTGCGCTTGGAAAGCGTGCGTTGGGTGGTCAAAACTAGCCGAATGACCTCAGAATGCCATGAAATCGGACGACAACAAAGGGTGGGTGAATTGTGAAATGGTCGGCCAGACGGAATGTCTATTGGAGGTGTTGTGTGACCGCACTGGCCAACAACGCACTCTACATGTCGTAAATGGCCAAAACATGCATTTAACTATCAAATGCAAGACAAACGACATCAGAATGACTTGAAATCACACAAAACACCCTAATTATTATTCATGAGGTGTACGAGGAGATGACACTTCATTCAAACATGTGGTTTACACAGCACGGTTGAATATGTGTTTTTTAGGTGTTTGGAGTGCTTGAAAAGCGTGCGTGGGGTGGTCGAAACCGGCCGAACGACCTCAGAATTCCATGAAATTGGATTAAAGAAAAGGGTGGGTGAATTGTAAAATGGTCAGCTAGAGGACACGTCAATCGGAGGTTTCATGTGACTGTGCTGGCTGAAAACGCACTCCGCGTGTCGTAAATGGACAAAACAAGCATTTAACTGTCAAATGTATGCCGAATGACATCCGAATGACTTGAAATCACACGAAAACACCTTAATTATTATTCTTGAGGTGTACGAGGAGACTTCACGTTAGTAAGACGCGCGGTTTTCATGACACGGCTGAATTTGTGTTTTTTAGGTGTTCTGTGCGCTTGAAAAGCTTGCGTGGGGTGGTCTAAACCGGCCGAATGTCCTCGGAATTCCATGAAATTAGTCGAGAACAAAGATTCAGTGAGTTTTGAAATGGTCATACTGACAGAACATCAATCGAAGGTGTCTTGTAACCGCACTGGCCGAAAATGCACTCCGCGTGTCGTAAATGGCCAAAACATGCGTTTAACGGTCAAATGTATGTCGAACGACATCAGAATGACTTGAAATCAAACTTGAAAAATGCCCTAATTATTATTCTTGAGGTGTACGAGGATACATCACGTCATTCGGATGTGCAATTTTCACGACACGGCTAAATATGTGTTTTTTAGGTGTTTGGCGTGCTTGAAAAGCGTGCGTAGGGTGGTCGAAACCGGCCGAACGACCTCGTAATGCCATGAAATCGGAAAAAAAAGGGTGGGTGAATTTTGAAATGGCCAGACATACAGAACATCAATCGGAGGTGTTGTGGGGCCGCGCTGGCCGAAAACGCACTCCGCATGTCGTAAATGGCCAAAACATCTGTTTAACGGACAAATGCATGCATAACGACATCGAAATGACATGAAATCGCACGAAAACACCCTAATTATTATTCGTGAGGTGTATGAGGAGACAACACATCATTTGGATGCACTGTTTGCGCGGCACGACAGAATATGTGTTTTTTAGGTGTTTGGCACGCTTGAAAAGCGTGCGTGGGGTGGTCGAAACCGGTCGAACGACATCAGAATTCCATGAAATCGGACGAAAACAAAGTTGGGGAGAATTGTGAAATGGTCAGCCAGATGGCACGTCAATCGGAAGTGTCGTGTGACCGCGCTGGCTGAAAACGCACTCCGCGTGTCGTAAATGGCCAAAACATGCGATTAAATGTCAAATGCATGCCGGACGACATCAAAATGACTTTAAATCACACGAAAACACCCTAATTATTATTCTTGATTTGTAAGAGGAGACGAAACGTCATTCAGACATGTAGTTTGCGCAAAACAGCTGAATATGTGTTTTTTAGGTGTTCGGCGCGCTTGAAAAGCATGCGTGGGGTGGTCAAAACCAACCGAACGACCTCGGAATGCCATTAAATCAGACGAAAACAAAGGGTGGTTGAAATGTGAAATTGTCTGCCAAACGACATGTCGATCAGAGGTTTCGTGTCTCCACACTGGCTGAAAACGCACTTCACGTGTCATAAATGGCCAAAACATGCATTTAATGGTCAAATGCATGCCGAACGACATCGGAATGACTTGAAATCACACAAAACACGCTAATTATTATTTGGGAGATGTACGAGGAGATGTCAGGTCATTCGGACGCATGGTTTGCGTGACACGACTAAATATGTGTTTTTTAGGTGTTCGGCGCGCTTGAAAACGTGCGTGGGCTGGTCAAAACCGGCCGAACAACCTCAGAATGCCATGAAATCAGATGACAACAAAGGGTGGGTAAATTTTAAAATGGTCCTCCAGACGGCACATCAATCAGAGGTGTCGTGTGACCGCGCTAGCTGAAAATGCACTTTGCGTGTCGTAAATGGCCAAAACATGCGTTTAACGGTCAAATGCATGCCGAATGACATCGAAATTACTTGAAATCACACAAAAACACCCTAATTATTATTCTTTAGGTGTATGAGGATATGAAACATCATTCAGACGCATGGTTTGCACGGAAAGACTAAATATGTGTTTTTTAGATGCTTGGCGCGCATGAAAAGTGTGCGTGGGGTGGTCAAAACCGGCTGAACGACCTCAGAATACCATGAAATCGGATGACAACAAAGGGAGGGTAGATTTTAAAATGGTAGGCTAGAAAACACGTCAATCGGAGGTTTCGTGTGACCGCACTGGCCGAAAATGCACTCTGCGTGTCGTAAATGGCCAAAACATGCGGTTAACAGTCAAATGCATGCCGAACGACATCAGAATGACTTGAAATAACACAAAACACCATAATTATTATTCATGAGGTGTAATAGGAGACTCCATGTCATTAGGACACACAGTTTGTGTGACACAGATGAATATGTGTTTTTAGGTGTTTGGCGCACTTGAAAAGCGTGCATGGGGTGTTCGAAACCGGTCGAACGACCTCGAAATGCCATGAAATCAGACAACAACAAAGGGTGGGTGAATTTTGAAATGGTTGGCTGAACGACTCGTCAATTGGAAGTGTCGTGTGACCGCGCTGGTTGAAAACGCTCTCCATGTGTATTAAATGGCCAAAACATGCATTTAATGGTCAAATGCATGCCGGACGAAATCAGAATGACTTGAAATCACATTAAAACACCATAATTATTACTCGTGAGGTGTACGAGGAGATGTCACATCATTTGGACGCGCGGTTTTCCTAGCACAACTGAATATGTGTTTTTTAGGTGTTTAGCGCGCTTGAAAAGCATGCGTGGGGTGGTCGAAACTTGACGAACGACCTTATAATTCCATTAAATTGGATGAAAACAAAGGGTGGGTGAATTGTGAAATGGTCGGCCAGACGAGACATCAATCAGAGGTTTCCTGTGACCGCGTTGGCTGAAAACGCACTCCGCGTGTCGTAAATGGACAAAACATGCGTTTAACGGTCAAATTCTTGCCGAACGACATCATAATGACTTGAAATCACACAAAAACACCCTAATTATTATTCATGAGGTGTAAGAGGAGATGACGCGTCATTCAGATGCGTGGTTTGTGCGGCACAACAAAATATGTGTTTTTTAGGTGTTTGGCGCACTTGAAAAGCGTGTGTGGGCTAGTCGAAACTGGCCGAACGTCCTCAGAATTCCATGAAATAGGACGACAATAAAGGGTGGGTGAATTGTGAAATGTTCGACTAGACAGCATGTCAACTAGAGGTTTTGTGTGACCGCACTGGCCGAAAACGCACTCCGCGTGTCGTAAATGGCCAAAACATGCTTTTAACCGTCAAATGCATGCCGAACGACATCAGAATGACTTGAAATCACACAAAAACACCCTAATTATTATTCGTGAGGTGTACGAGGAGACAACACATCATTCAGATGCGCAGTTGGTGCGACACAACTGAATATCTGTTTTTTAGGTGTTTGGTGCGCTTGAAAAACGTGTGTGGGGTAGTCGAAACCAGCCGAACAACCTCGGAAATCCATGAAATCATACGACAACAAAGGGTTGGTAAATCGTGAAATGGTCGGGCATACAGCGTGTCAATCAGAGGTGTTGTGTGACCGCACTGGCCGAAAACGCACTCTGCGTATCGTAAATGGACAAAACATGTGTTTAACGGTAAAATGCATGGAGAACGACATCAGAATGAATTGAAATAACACAAAACACCCTAATTATTATTCTTGAGGTGTACGAGGAGACAACAAATCATTCAGACACGGTTTTTGTGGCACAACTGAATATGTGTTTTTAAGGTGTTAGGCACGCTTGAAAAGCCTTATTGGGGTAGTCAAAACTGGCCAAATGACCTCAGAATGCCATGAAATTGGACTAAAACAAAGGGTGGGTAAATTTTGAAATAGTTGGCCAGACGGCATGTCAATCTGTGGTGTCGTGTGACTGCGCTGGCTGAAAACACACTCTGCATGTCGTTAATGACCAAAACATGCGTTTAACGGTCTAATGCATGCCGAACAACATCGGAATGACTTGAAATCACACGAAACACCCTAATTATTATTCATGAGGTGTAAGAGGAGACGGAACATCATTGGGACGCACGGTTTTCACGGGACGGTTGGATATGTGTTTTTTAGGTGTTTGGCATGCTTGAAAAGCATGCGTGGGGTGGTCAAAATCAGCTGAACGACCTCGTAATTCCATGAAATCAGACAAGAACAAAGTGTGGGTGAATTTTGAAATGGTCGGCCAGATGGCACGTCAATCGAAGGTGTCGTGTGACCGCGCTGGCTGAAAACGCACTCCGCATGTCGTAAATGGACAAAACATGTGTTTAACAGTCAACGGCATGCCGAACGACCTCAGAATGACTTGAAATCACACGAAAACACCCTAATTATTATTCGTTAGGGGTCAGAGGAGACAGAACGTCATTCAGACGCACGGTTTGCGTGACATGACAGAATATGTGTTTTTTAGGTGTTTGGCGTGCATGAAAAGTGTGAGTGGGGTGGTCGAAAGCAGTCGAACGACCTCTAAATGCCATGAAATCGGATGACAATAAAGGGTGGGTGAATTATGAAATGGCCGGCTAGACCAACGTCAATCGGAGGTGTCGTGTGACCGCGCTGGCTGAAAACGCACTCCGCGTGTCATAAATGGACAAAAAATGCATTTAACGATCAAATGCATGTCAAACGACATCATAATGACTTGAAATCCCATTAAAATACCCTAATTATGAGGTGTACGAGGAGACGACACGTCATTCAGACGCGTGGTTTGCGCAGAACGGCTGAATATTTGTTTTTTAGGTGTTTGGTGCGCTTGAAAAACGTGCGTGGGGTGGTCGAAACCGGCCGAACGACCTCTAAATGCCATTAAATGGGACAAAAACAAATGGTGGGTGAATTTTGAAATGGTTCGCTAGACGACATGTCAATCAGAGGTGTCGTGTAACCGCGCTGGCCTAAAACGCACTATGTGTGTCGTAAATGGCCAAAACATGTGTTTAACGAACAAATGCAAGCCAAACTACATCGAAATGACTTGAAATTACATGAAACGCCCTAATTATTATTCTTGAGGAGTAAGAGGAGACGACACATCATTCAGACACATGTCTTGCGCGGCACGAATGAATATGTGTTTTCTAGGTGTTTGGCGCGCTTAAAAAGCTTACGTGGGGTGGTCTAAACCGGCCGAACGACCTTGGAATTACATGAAATTGGACGACAAGAAAAGGTGGGTGAATTGTGAAATGGTAGGCTAGATAGCATGTCAATCGGAGGTGTCGTGTGACCACGCTGGCCGAAAACGCACTCCACGTGTCGTAAATGGCCAAAACATGCGTTTAACGGTCAAATGCATGCCGAACGACATCATAATGACTTGAAATCACACGAAAACACCCTAATTATTATTTTTTAGGTGTAAGAGGAGACGACACATCATTCAGACACACGGTTTGGGTGGCACGACTGAATATGTGTTTTTTAGGTGTTCAAAATGCTTGAAAAGCATGCGTGGGATGGTCGAAACCGGCCGAACGACCTCAAAATGTCATGAAATTGGACCGCAACAAAGGGCGGGTGAATTGTAAAATGGTCGGCCAGACAACACATCAATCAGATGTGATGTGTGACCACGCTGGCCGAAAATGCACTCTGCGTGTCGTAAATAGCCAAAACATGTGTTTAACGGTCAAATATATGCTGAAAGACATCGGAATGACTTGAAATCACACGAAAACACCCTAATTACTATCCGTGAGGTGTACGAGGAGACAAAACATCATTTGGACACACAGTTTGCGCGACACAGCTGAATATGTGTTTTTTAGGTGTTTAACGCGCTTGAAAAGCGTGCGTGGGGTGGTCGAAACTGGCCGTACGACCTATAAATTCTATGAAATCAGACGACAACAAAGGGTGGGTGAATTGTGAAATATTTTTCCATACGGCACGTCAACCGGAGGTGTCGTGTGACCGCGCTGGCCAAAAACGCACTCCGTTTGTTGTAAATGTCCAAAACATGCGTTTAACGGTCAAATGCATGCCGAACGACCTTAGAATGATTAGAAATCACACGAAAACACCCTAATTATTATTCGTGAGGTGTATGAGGAGACGACACATCATTCGGACACGCGGTTTGTGTGGCACAGATGAATATGTGTTTTTTAGGTGTTTGGCGCACTTGAAAAGCATTCGTGGGGTGGTCAAAACTGGCCGAACAACCTCGGAATTCCACGAAATCGGACGACAACAAAGGGTGGGTGAATTTTGAAATGGCCGGCTAGAAGGAACATCAATTGGAGGTGTCGTATGACCGCGCTGTCCGAAAACGCACTTCGCGTGTCGTAAATGGCCAAAACATGCGTTTAACGGTCAAATGCATGCCGAACGACATCGGAATGACTTGAAATCACATGAAAACACCCTAATTATTATTCTTGATGTGTATGTGGAGAAGAAACATCATTTGGATGCCCAGTTTGCGCGGCACGACTGAATATGTGTTTTTTAGATGTTTGGCGCGCTTGACAAGCGTGCGTGGGGTGGTTGAAACTAGCCGAACGACCTCGGAATGCCATGAAATCAGATGAAAACAAAGGGTGGGTGAATTTTGAAATGGTCGGCCAGACGACAAGTCAATCAGAGGTGTCGTGTGACCCCGCTGGCCGAAAACGCACTCCGCGTGTCGTAAATGGCCAAAACATGCATTTAACGGTCAAATTCATGCCAAACGACATCAGAATGACTTGAAATAACATGAAAGCACCATAATTATTATTCTTGAGGTGTACGAGGAGACGACACGTCATTCGGACGTGCGGCTTGCATGGTACGGCTGAATGTGTGTTTTTAGGTGTTTGGCGCGCTTGAAAAGCTTGCATGGGGTGGTCTAAACAGGCCGAACGACCTTATAATTCCATGAAATCGGAAAAAAACAAAGGGTGGGTGAATTTTGAAATGTTTGGCCAGATGGCATGTCAATCGAAGGTGTCTTGTGACCGCACTGTCCAAAAACGCACTCTATGTGTCGTAAATGGAAAAAACATGCGTTTAACGGTTAAATGGATGCCAAATGACCTCAGAATGACTGGAAATTACACGAAAATGCCCTAATTATTATTCGTGAGGTGTACGAGGAGATGGAACGTCATTCGGACGCACGGTTTGCACGGCACGACTGAATATTTTTTTTAGGTGTTCGACGCGCTTGAAAAGCATGCGTGGGGTGGTTGAAACTGACCGAACGACCTCGGAATGCCATGAAATCAGACAATAAAAAAGGGTGGGTGAATTGTGAAATGGTCATCCAGAAGTCACGTCAATCGGAGGTGTCGTGTGACTGCACTGGCCGAAAACGAACTCCGCATGTCGTAAATGGCGAAAACATGCATTTAACGGTGAAATGCATGTCTAACAACATCAGAATGACTTGAAATCAAATGAAAACATCCTAATTATTATTCGTGAGGTGTACAAGGAGACGGCATGACATTCGGATGCGCGGTTTGCGTGGCACAGCTGAATATTTGTTTTTTAGGTGTTTGGCGCGCTTGAAAAGCGTGCATGGGGTGATCAAAACTGGCCAAACGACCTTGGAATTCCATGAAATCGGACGACAACAAAGGGTGAGTGAATTGTGAAATGTTCGTCTAGATGACACGTTAATCGGAGGTATCGTGTGACCGCGGTGTCCAAAAACGCACTCTGGGTGTCGTAAATGGCCAAAACATGCGTTTAGTGGTCAAATGCAGGCCGAACAACATCGGAATGACTTGAAATCACATATAAACCCTAATTATTATTTTTGAGGTGTAAGAGGAGACGACACGTCATTCGAATGTGCAGTTTGCGCGGCACAGCTGAATATGTGTTTTTTAGGTGATTGGTGCGCTTGAAAAGTGTGCGTGGGGTGGTCGAAACTGGTCGAACGACCTCAGAATTCCATGAAATCGGACGACAACAAAGGGTGGGTGAATTGGGAAATGGTCGTCCAGACGAAATGTCAATCGGAGGTGTCGTGTGACCGTGCTGTCCGAAAAAACACTCTGCGTGTCGTAAATGGCCAGAACATGTGCTTAACGGTCAAATGCATACTTAACAACATCAGAATTACTTGAAATCACACGAAAACACCCTAATTATTATTTGTGAGGTGTACGAGGAGACGTCACATCATTCAGACGTGTGGTTTTCGCGGCACAGATGAATATGTGTTTTTTAGGTGTTTGGCGCGCTTGAAAAGCGCGCATGGGGTGGTCGAAACTGGCTGAACAACCTCAGAATTCAATGAAATCATAGGAAAACAAAGTTTGGGTGAATTGTAGAATGGTCGGTCAGGTGGTATGTCAATTGGAGGTGTCGTGTGACCGCGATGGCCGAAAACACACTCTGCGTGACGTAAATGGCTAAAACATGCGTTTAACGGTCAAATGCATGCTGAACGATATCATAATGACTTCAAATCACACAAAAACACCCTAATTATTATTTTTGAGGTGTACGAGGAGACGACACATCATTCGGACACATGGTTTGCACGGAACGGCTGAATATTTGTTTTTTAGGTGTTTGACGCACTTGAAAAGCGTGCGTAGGGTGGTCGAAACCGGCCGAACGACTTTGGAATTCCATGAAATCGGACAACAACAAAGAGTGGGTGAGTTGTGAAATGGTCGTCCAGACGTCATTTCAATCAGAGGTGTCGTGTGATCGCGCTGGCCGAAAACGCACTCCGCATGTCGTAAATGGCCAAAACATGCATTTAACGGTCAAATGCATGACGAACGATCCATGGATCATTTGTGACGGGTACGAGTCAACCCCACCTCAACCAGAGTCACAGTGTGACTGGTATCACTCAAATTGTCTCACTTTTGTTTAAAACGGACAAAATTTTAAGTGAAAGCAATAACTAACATACGGAAAATCTTCACAAGGCTACACATAGATTCTTGAAATTAAAGGATAAAAAATAAAATATGGTATATTGGTCATACTTTATTAGAAGAAAATATTCACAAGGAATAGATTGAAACAAAATGGGTCATAGTATATATAGAAAAACATTAATTATATTAGTAATGAGTCTCGACATCCCTTCATGAACATGAACCAACCCTCATGTTCTAATTCTCAATCGCGGGTCATTCATTCTATACCATAACATACAACAAATAAATATCATAGAGTGATTTCATATGAAACCTATGAACACTCAAGAATACCATATAACAAATTGGTCAACAAGGCTACACATAGATTCTTGAAAAATAAGTTTCAAAGTCTCATAAAAATACCCCAATGGTGAGGAATACATATGGTGACACCATAGCCCCATGGATCACCTCAATCCCATCCTCAGACAATGGGTTCTAGGACCAAACCAAAGTCCCTTTGGGAACCCAATACCAAAGACTTAATTGAATATTCATACCCACTACCCAAGATGGGGATTCATCTCACATCACACCCAGGAGAGAAAATTACAATTATCCAAATACCCCCTTATTCTAATTGAAAAATCTATAAAAAAATGTAGGCTATTCCGGCAACCCATATCATATGTCGAGATTGGACAATGTTTCCCACTAACACATTAGGAACCATTTATACATGGATACATAATCATTAGAGGAATATAAACATCCCATGTGCTTTCTATAACTCATCCTAGGTCTAAGCACATGAGCACTACCATTGTCTATCTTATGGGTATCATGATCCTTTCCACTCTACCCAAGTTTTTCTGTTGGTTTTAAGATACTCAACTAAAGACCATGACTAAACATCCCATGTGCTTCCTATAACATGTAGGTTTTTTCCCTCACACCTGGACACCCCCACCCCCCGGGACACCCCCAACCCCTTTTATGTCATATTTTATATGTGTTATATATAATTCAGAATTATTTATGAAACATAATTAATTTTGATTGTGTTATTGATTCATAATTCAGAATTCATTACATAATTCATTCTTCATGCATTCAATTGGGAATTCAATTATAAATTCCGAATTTCATAGGGTAATTGGGTTCATATACATGATTATAATTTTGGTACATTCCATGGTTATAGTAGTATCATGTTTTTATGTGATTTTTGTGCTATATCAGGTGTTTTTGTTGCTATTAAGAGTGTTTGCAGGTGTGTAGTTGGGTGTACAGTGGAGGATTTTAGGTGCTGTCAAATTCTGGTAATACACTATACCAATAGTTTACTAAACCATTGGTATAGTGTTGTACATATTTTTACCAATGGTTTTAGTAAATCATTGGAAAAACATTGAAATACTCTATCAATGACAACAGTTTGTAAAACTGTTGGCAATACTCTTTACAAACCTCTTTTCCCAACGGTTTTAGTAAACTGTTGGTATAGTGATGTATTCCTCCAGAAATGCCAACGGTTTATAAAACCATTGGCAATTATCTTTAGAAACTGCCTTTCTCAACAGTTTTACAAAAACTGTTGGTAATGGGCTACTGCCACTCCTTACTTTCAAACGGTTTTCCAAACCGTTGGTATATAGTATACCAATGGTTTGGCAGCCTTTACCTATGGTTTGAAACCGTTGGTAAAGGCTTAATTTCCAGTAGTGATAACAGAAGCTAAACTCAATGTTTCATGTAACACAAGATATATAAGGAATTAAATTTATTAAAAAAAAATCATAAATTATCAATTAATTTCATCCTACCCCCTTAAAAAAATTTCTTTCTCACAATTTGAACTTTTGAATGGTAATCAAGAGTTCAATATTTTAAAATCCCTTTGTGGGAAACCCATGTCCTAAAAAGGGTTAATAAAACTTCCTATTGAAAAGAATAAAATGGATGTGCAAAGTTCATACAGAATAACACATAATATGTTTCCAAATAGTAGAACATAAGAGGGAAGTTAATATTTAGACATGGAAGAAAAGTGTAGTTTCCAAATAATGATGGAGAGTGATAGAGATCATTGATAGAAATAAGGTAAATGATCATGTGAAAATAAACATCCACAAAAAATAAACCAAATAGGTATGAAAAAGGTCATTTTTTAAGAAAGTGAGGGGAGAACCCCTTTTATTAAACAAAGAAAGACTCCTTTTGAAGACTGGGAAAAGGAGGAACCCATTACAAGAACCAAATGAGAACAAAAAGAAAACCAAAGGGCACAAGGCCTTATAAGGACCCAAACACCAAAAAGAAACACACATCAAAAAGGTCATTGATATCATCAAAAAGTATGATAATAGGATAAAATTTTATTTCTGTATCTTTTTACAAGATTTGGGGAATTTTCACTAGAAGATAGGATTGTGTGATTTCCTTCCATTTCATAAGTACAATATCATCTTTTAGTTGTGATTTGATAAATATCTACATTTATCAATTACTTTAAGAAATGAAGATTAATTTTTTATTTCTAAATAAGTAGTGGATCATAATATACATAAAATAATGATAATTCATTCCTTATTTTATTAGTTATTTTAAAAAATAGAATTGTTAGCATAAGTTATCTAATAACATACAAAGTTAAATTTAATCCAGTCCATGAATAGTTATCCTTAAGGATCATCCTCGTGAGACCAAAATTGAAATAAAAAAATTTGGAAATAAAGTCACTAAATTTCTAAAATTAATATATCATTAATCTTATAAGCAACATGAAGTAGCTCTTAATATCACATACCAAATATGTGAATACATGGATCATATATTCTCCTAAAAATGGTAATATCATAAATTACTATAAAACTTTAATGAAAACATACATACATTCTCATTCCTTGAATAAAACTATAGATTATTGAATATATTCCATAAATCAAATAATTTTGTCAAGTCCATCACTGATAACATAAACTACTTTGTCTACAAATCATTAATTAGTTCCAAGGTTATTAATAATATCCAATTTTATTTATTGAAATCTATCATCTATTTTTACCACCATAATTCTCTAAACATTAGGAACATATTAAAGGATATCTTCCCTTAATCATGTGTTTTATATAAAATATAACCTTTCTATTAAATAATTTTTCTTGTACATCAGTACTATTCAACATATTCTTGAAAATACTTAAATAAAAACGTATATTGAATAATCCTTATATATTTAATAATTATTGAATTCCAATACATAAACACTTAAATCATTCTACTTTATTGTTAAACTATTAACTGTGGTTCATAATCTTATTCCTTAATAACTATTTCCTACAATATGAAATATGAATAATGGATTAAAATTAATAAACCTCAATTTATCCATGATTCTCACATTTAACACAAAAATACTATTCAAACTACCCATACATTTTATATGTTATTTTTGGTCTCTTCATCATCAGTAATATAACCATTACTTGCACCACCTTGATGATTCAATTGACAAGATTTTACCCTATTGGACATTAGTTTTCACAATTCCCAAACTTTTAATATTTATAACATTCAACAATTGATGATGACTTAGGGAAACCATTATTCTTATCCATTATATTAACCAAAACTTTCATTATTCCTAAAAAATTACTTGATCTTTTTCCTTTTCAACACTCAGTGCATCTTATCATTAATTTGAGACATTCTATAGAGTTCTTATTCCCAAATTCTAAAAATATAGAAAACTGAGCATTTTTTCCTCTATAGAATCCACTATACAAGCTCTTGGAGAACACTATCCTTCTATACTTCGATGAGTCTAAGAGTTGGTTAAGGTGAATGTTGTTAGTTATATATCATGATAAATGATTTGGCATAATTAAAATATCCTTCACTTAATTAATCATCCAATTTTTCTTATCATTAAGACATTTTCTATCCCAATTAATGTTTATCTAATTCCATCCAGTTCCCACCATTGAATAAAACCAAAAATAATAATGAGAGAAACAAAAATCATAGTGGAAAGCCACATAATAATGAAAAATTATTTATAAGATGTCCGAATCGTGACACCTTATTTTAAATCTATGAAACCTTAGGCTTAAATTAGTTCATCGATGGTCATTATTTAAATCCTTCATGATGGTTCGTAAATAGTTTGTGAGTTTATAAAGCATATACCATGGGATTATCAAATTAGGTGTGTATAAAGGAACATTCTGATGCACCAGGTGATGATCGAGTCCATATAAATGTACCCTTTTCATAGTAATTACCCCTAGGTACCACTATTCCAGATCCACATCCACATTTAGTATCAATATAGGGATTTAATTTCTTGGAAACTACTCAGTCTATACTTTACCAAAATTCTAGGGCATTTTCCTATACTTTTACTCATCCTTAGAATTATCATAAAACATATCCTTAGACATATCCTTAGAGTTATCGCTAATTTTTTATATCCTAGTTTCAAAAGGATAAATAAACCCATCCTCTAATGAAAAATCTAAATTCCCAACCTTCTCATACATAGATATTATATCTTTTTAGATGAATATTTATTATATTACAAAAACACACACCTGAGGATCATAATGGTATAGTGCCTTTGGAAACATGGAACACAATATTTTCATGAAATATCTTAAAAAAATTTCATATATATCTTATAACATAGTACCCTTATTAGACAAACCCTACTTAAAACCTTTATTCATAACATAGGGAAAAGAAACATAAGAAATGGTGATCTCATATGCTCAATAAATGGATATATAAACATATCATGAGCATAAGGGTAAGATAACATGGGAATAACATTTCAAAACCATAACTTGTATATAATAGATCATAAAATTAAGTCAAAGAATAACTCATGTCATTTTATAAGACATGAATCATAATGGAATAAAAGAACATGATCTATGAGAATATAATATTAGTATAAGACATAGATTTGTTTCATACACATAAGTATATAATATTATTTTCTGATTAGTCAAAGATCATTTAAAAAACTATCATAGTGGAATTGGCTCACTCCCCAAACCATTATAGTAGTCAAGGTTCACCCCTAATACTATCATAATGAACAAATTCTCTTACCGAACTTGGTTCAATCCCCATTCTAGTCCTATTTATCACATGAACTATCAATCTTTACCCAATGCATTAGAGGGAGATATAAGTCTCACCCATCACATAATTAAAATCATACATATTTATGCCAAAAATATCATAAAACATTCATTTTATCATAAGACATGAAATGAAATGGGTTGTATAAACATTTCATCATAAGAATACCTATTTAAAAGAAACATGTTTCATAATCTTTTCATCATTTTTTATCAAATCATAACCCATGGAAAAAGAAGTGGGTTTCATAAGTATTTTTTCACTATATACTCCATAGAAGATAAAAGGGACTCATAAATATCATGCCATTATAAACATAAACCATTCAATGAAATAATAAGAATGGTTTCCTTAGATCAAATCCATAGTAAATCATAAGTTATGTAAAATGATGTCATATTAAACGGAAAATTATTCTGAAATAAAAATCACTTGAAACATTTCTTGATGAAAATAACCTTTCAACATTGAAAAACACTTTTTAAAACATCAAAGATTTTCAAAATTCTTTTCTTTGAAAATAAATTTGGAAGCATATAAAGGAAGCTTTGAAAATAATTTAAAACATTTCTTTAGGAAAATATCCTTTCCAATTTAAAAAACCCTTTTTAAAAACTAAATATTTTTCAAAACCCATTTCTTTGAAAATAAAATTAGAAACGTGTAAAGGAATATTTGAAAATCATTTAAACTAATCCTTGAGAAAAATATCATTTCCACTTCTATTTAAAAAAAACATTTTAAAAATTCTTTTCATTTAAAATTACCTTATAACCATATAATTTATGCTTTAAAAATCATTTAAAACGTTTCTTGAAGAAAATATCCTTCCCACTTTGAAAAAAATAAACGTAAAAAAAATTAGAATAATTTTCTTTTAAAATAAGCATGAAAAAAGATAAATGAATCATTAAAAATAATTTAAAATAATTTCTTGAGGAAAATATCCTTTCCAATTTTAAAATTACTTTTTAAAATATAAAACATTTTAAAAATAATTTTCCATGAAATCAACCTTGTAAATATATAAAAGAAACTTTAAAAATCATTTAAAATATTTCATGAAGAAAATATCCTTTCCACATTGAGAAATAATTTTTAAAACCTAATATTTTTCGAAATCATTTTCTTTAAAAATAACCATGGAAACATATTGATTAATATTTAAAACCCATTCAAAATATTTCTTTAGGAAAATATCATTTCCTCTTTGAAAAACACTTAAAAAATTCAATGAAAATAAACTTTGAAACTTGTAATGAAATATTTAAAACATTGAGCCGTAATGATAGAGGGAAATTCTGTACATGTTAAAAACTTATATTCCTTTGACATTTTCAGTAAAATGAAAAATTACTTCTTTTTAATCTGACATGAATATTTCTTTTAAAAACTTTTTAGAAAGTATGAAATGGTTAAAAATTATTTAATTAATAATTGGGGGAATATTAAAACAATTTTGAAAATATTTTTTAGAAAAATATATATTTTCAATTAAAATAGGCTTTTGACTGAATAGAGAAATAATTTTGATTTAATTTAAAAACATTATCTATGAGTCTTAAATACAATAAGAGATTAAAATATAGGAAACATGTTTTCTCATAAAATAAACATATATGAATATGATGAATAATATTTTTGGGAGGTAGATCATAATATTTCATCATTTTAAGAATAATTATAAACAATCTTGATAAATAATGAGATTGTATCATAAAACCACTACCACTTTGTTAACATTGAATAATAATCCCCATTAAAGAATAGAATTAAATAAAACTTATAATATCATGATAATAAATAAATTAATTATATTAATTATCAAAGGGGTTGTATATAAAACTCATAAAATAAAATAGAATCATACCATAACATATTTCCCAAAGAAGACAAATTGAGACAAAAATCCATTATTACTTCGGTAATATTTTGAATCATAATTCACATTAAAGAATAAAATAAAATGAAACATTAATTATAATTAAAATAATTGTATTAATGATATAAAATTTCAAAGGTATAGTATATACACCACACAAAATAAATGATTGGTGAATATGGAATAAGTATGCAAAAAATAAAATAGAGACTAGAAATCCCTTACCTTAAGTCTTGAATTACTTCATAAATGTTCAAAAATACTGTATAATAAGTATACGTTTATTATATATCTATTATAGAACCATAAAAACATATATAACATAAAATATATTATTTAATTATTATATTTTATTACCCTTTTATTAAAAATTCCATGTTAAAGTCATGTTTCAAGAAAATAACTACTTTGTTTTTCATGTATGTTTTGATTTTTTGATTTTTTTGGACCTATTAATTTGATCATGGTTACATAATATACAGAATATTAACCATTATATAAATATCATATACATTAATTATATATGTATTTATAACATTCCATAAAAGTTAGATATATAAAATGAAATTCACTGTTTATAGAGATGGTAGGCCATACGTACGTAGGAACAAAGTTTCTATTTTATTAAAGGATTTAAAGAAAGAAAGGTAAATAATATATTTATTTTAAAGAATAATTTTTATGATATATATATGTCACATATTTTAATTAAAACCATCCTTATTACCTTCAATGTAAAGCGTAAATGAATCACATCACTTCGCGTGGTGGTAGTCCGCCGAACACATGAGCGACATTATCGTATTCCCAAAGAATGTAATATAAGAAGGTATATATGATATAATAATTATATAAGTATAATAATATCATAAATATCATATATAAAAATTTAATACATCATTATATCCATCCATGTGAGGTGGTAATGAAAAAATGAATGATATTAGTTTGTGAGGCGGTAGTCCGCCATACACATGAATGATGATTTCATATCTCATTTGATGGAAGAGGAGAATGATTTAGGTTATTAGATTAAAAAAATTAAATATAAGTATAAGTAACATACTTAGGTTAATATATCAATATGTTTTAATAATAATTTTAGGAAGTGGAGGAAGAAATAAAATAAAAACACTCATTAAAGAATGTTACCACTTCTTCGGGTAACCTCCTTAGGTTTGCACCAAAAGCCTTCATAGGTTTTATTTATGAACAAAATAAGGATTATAGGATGGTATTTAAGAATTAATAAAGATATATGGTTAGGTATTTTCTGAATAAAATGGTTTTGGATGTGTGAATAGGAGAGGAGAATGGGTGTTCTTTTATAAGTGAGGTGAGTGGCACATATATAATTTTTAGAAAGAAATTTTACCTATATTTTTAAACTAAAAATGGATCCAAAATGGAACATTTTTTAGAATTAGAAACTATAAGGTCTAAATATTTCCATAAAATGGATATTTTTATTGTTTTTGATTCATTTTAAACCATATATTTTTAGTTTAATCCCCCAGTAAACCCATTTTTACCTTAACCATGGTAAATAATTTTTACTATTTTTACTATACATTATGGGAAAAAATATTTTAACATTATTAGATAATATAAATTATGATTATATAAAATATGGAATCCATTTTTTCAAATTAAATTCACATAAGTGAAAAATTATAATTTAAAATTAAACTCGCATACATGATGAGAAAGTGGATTTCTAATGCGAAAATGTTCAAAAGTTTAAAAGGTTTTTATATAAACATTATTTATGAAAATGATTTAAATGGACTAAATTTGATTAATTAATATAAAATTTAACTTATTTTACTTTAAAACCTATCTTATAACAAAAATTTACCTTATAAATTCTTTAAATGAAAAGGGAGCTTTCAATAAAAACCAGTATTTTTCACTATTCATCGAAAAATTAATCTTTTAAGAAAAATACCAAAAATCATCCCTAAGATAATTTTGACATTATTATTTCAAAAATAAAGTTTATTTTGTAAAATTAACTTTCTAAGAGTTTCAGAATTTAATTTTACTATTTTTTACTAAAATAAATAAAAAATCACTTTTCTATTATGTTTCATTAAAGCCTAGTGTTGCATGTAACACAAGATAAACTCGATGTTGTGTGTAATGAAAGATATAAAAGAAATTAAATTTATTTGAAAGAAATATTTTCTAAAATATCAAGGTGTTTCATTCTCCAAATGATTTATTGAAAATAGTTTTACCCATTTTTGACTTTTTACAAACTTTTTTGAAAGGAATCTTCTTATCGTTTTCTAAATAAGGCTCATTTGAATTTTACCAAAAATTCTAAAAGAATATGTGCTTTAAAGAGTATGAAATAAATGGAAATTTATTAAAGTCATGACCATTAATTTCTTTGATGATTCCCTTATAAAATTTGAAGTTTATTTTCAAAGAAAATGAATTCCAATTTTTTTTTTAAAATTTTAACTTAAAAAAGGTAATTTTCAATGAAAAGATATTTTCCCTAAGAAATTTTGCAAGTTATTTTTATTTTTAAATAATTTCCCATATAAGATTTTATTTTATTTTTTACTTATGTTTTACTGGGGATATTATCCGAGGATTGTATTCTTATTCTTTCTCTGAATGTTTTATGTTTATGTTGACATGATGTTTATGAAACTTCTTTATCTTCCACAAGTTATAAAATAATAAAATTCTTATGAAACCCAATTATTTTTGAAATTGGTTATTCTTTGATGAAATAATTGAATGATTAGGAAACTTTTTTCTTTTCCATAGTTTATGTTATAATGAAATTTTTATGAAATACATTTCTTTTTTTGGGTACTAATATGAGGAATGTTTTATGATCTTGTAACCCATATATGTATGATTTTAATTATGTTATCAGTGGGAACAATATCTCCCTATAATTAATTTGATAAAGATTTATATCTAATGAGATAAACAGGTATAGAATGGGGAATAAACCTAGATCAGTAAGGAACTTTGTTCACTATGATATTCTTGGGAGTGAACCTGAACTACTGTAATGTTTTGGGGAGTGAACCCAATCCACTATGATAGTATTGGAAATAAGCTTTGTAATACTAAGGAGATTATTTTTTATACTTATATGTATTCCATAAATCTATGTATTATGCCAATTTTATGCTCTTATGGTTCATGTTCTTTGATCAAACTATGATTCATGTCCTATAAACTTCCAATATTTATTCCAGGACTCATTTTTATGATCTATAATATGTATGGTATGGTTTTAAAATGTTATTATCATGTTATAATACCCTTATACTCATGATATGTCAATATCTATATTTATTAACCTTAATGAGCATCTAAGATCACCCTTTGTTATGTTTCCTTTACCCTGGTTATGATGAAAGGTATAATGTATGATATTAATAAGAATAGTGATAGTTATTAAGTACATAGTGGGAGATTATTTAGATAACTTATGGACCATTTTTTCATGTTTCCATGTTTCTAATGGAATTATACCTTTCCGATCCATAGGTGTAAGTTTTTAAAATGTAATGAATATACTTCTAAAAAGATATAATATCTATGTATGAGAAGTTTGGTTCCATAAACCCAGAAACTACTTAGTTACTATATAAAGATGTTCCTTGGGATGATTAGTTGATTAAATGCACAAGATTCATGTTATGATACTTTAATCTAGGTGTCTTCGTGTGGGGTTTTTTTGGAGAGGGATGGATCATGATGTACGTTGTTGGGGTAGAGCTAGAAACTAGTGTGGGGAAGTGGTGGATAAGTATCAGCTATGATATTATATTATATGATCTATTGTATGAATTATTTGTTGTGATATATCAATAGTGAGGTTTTTAACATAGTATTCCTATTTAGATGATGAGTTACCATCACTTTTTCTTCACTGGGATTTAGCATGATTTGTTTATTTTTTTCACGAGAGGCTCTGGGGGAGATCCCACTGAGTATACCTGTTATGATCCCCCTATATATATATACAATATTTCAAGTTAGTAGGATATAGTTTTATATTAGACTATATTTTACCATATTTTGGTTGTTTAAGATTTTTTTGGGTTTCATGGACACTATCTAGTTTATCTTTTGGTACATGTAGTTCCCTTTCTAGTTGTTTTATTTTTTATAACATTTCATGCATGCACTTGGGATTTATTTTATCTTATGAGTGGGAGTTGATTGGTGTAATTTTAATATATATCATTAATAATATTATTTTATAGGGTAATATCTATAATTTCTTATATATGATATACCCTTAATTATTATCTACAACCCATGGACTATTGGAGGTGGGACTCAGGTGGTTACTATCTCCCTTATCTCATTACCATCTCTAGAGGGTTATATTTTTGGGGAGTGGGTTGGGAAATTATTCTTCCATTATATTTGTTTAATATATATTAATCTATTGTTAATTTTACTAATATTTTATGAATAGCGTTGGATAAGTGTGTGTGGGATTCTCAACATATTTAAGAGATATTTTTAGGAATTTAGATGTTGTTTTTATTTTCAATTTTTTATTTTTGGTGTGATTATTGTAATTATATAGGAAAATTTAAACTCTAATATCCTAATACCTCCAGAAAAAACTTTTTTAGTTTTAATGATTTTACAAGTTTTAAATTTATTGAGTTTAAATGATTACTGATGTTAGTTTTTTCACATATTTAATGGAATTAAACCTGTGTAAGCTGGCTAGAAATGATTGTCAAATCCATGAAATGACCCTCTAATTATTATTATTCCTAAAATTGAGAGAAATTATAATATATTTTTAACATATTAGTCCTTATAATCCATTTCTTGAGAGTCTTAATTAATTAAGTTAAATTATAACTAACCTTGATTTTTTTTGAAGCTATAGGATTTGAGTGTGTTATACATGATAGAGGTTAGCGTTCATTTGAAAAAGAAACTTTAAAATCTAGTTTTATAGCCATTGTGACATTTGAACCCCCTTTTTTATCATTAAATATTATAAAAAAACTATTTGTTAATCTAAATTACAAGATATATTAATCCTTTCCTACCCATCCCTTTTTTTAATTTCATGTAACATTTTTATCTTATTATGGATGAGAGGTTATTTTCATGGTAAATTGTAAGGAATAATTCTACTTCTTTTCAATTGAGTTAAGATTGTATTAAAATTAATTTTGGGTATTGGTTTAACAAGATTATATTCATCAATGTAGTGTATTATTCCATCTTATTATGTAAGAAAAAATGTGGATAAAATAAAGATTCTGTATATACCCAAAATTTAATAAAATAAATAAATAAACTCAAAATTTGAGATAAATGATTACTTACTCACTATTAAACATTGAATGGATATGACCCACCACACACAAGAGAAACAAAGAGAAAAATGATCTTTGAGTGATATATTTTATGAGGGTATTGAGTGATTATATTCACTATTTTTAAATGACTAATAAATAACATGCATTATGCATAGAGATTAAAAACTCCTCTTCTACCTTTGATTTTTTCACATCTCAGAACCACTAGATTTTAAACCTCAAAATAACATATTGAAATTATTTTTTATCATCACATATTTTTATACTAGTAGAGAACCAAGGATCATGAAAATCATATAGTAGATCAAATTTACTCAGAAATGAGGAAACTCCACTTTAAATTTTCCTAAAGTGAAAAGGGAAAATTGACATATGAGGAAAGTAATATAGTGTATGTTCATGATTTAAAGTTTGAAAACATGATTAAGATGTAGTGGGATTAATTTTATATAAAGCATGAAAATTCCAATGAAAAATCAATTGATTTTTTCTTCTTATATGATATGTGTGTTTGTATCTTTCCAAGGTAATATTTTTTGTTATTTAATTATTTACAATGCTTGATAGTGTAATGGTTTCAGTGTGTGTGGGGGGGAGGGGGGGGGGGGTAATGAAAACTAATATTTTTTAATTTTTGTTTTATTATTTTAATGAAAATTATCCCCAAAATTGATATAGAACCTAGGAAATTAATACATTTTTATACTTGGGTTGAATTTGAAATATAATTTTAAATGAATTGAATCTTGATTTTTAATTATTTGAAAGGCTATACATAGATTCTGAACATTTAAAAATTAATTTGAATTGAAAATATTGGTATTTTAGCATTTAAATTAATCACAAGAATGAATTATTAAAATCCAAACCTATATGAGTGTGTTTTCATGATTTTCACCTTAAGGTAATACCCTTGTGTGTGGGCCAGTCTATATGTAAGATTCTTAGGATTATACACAATATTTTACAACAATGATATAGATGGGTTGCCTTATGGATTCACAGGATATATAAATGTTTTTATTAATATCACTGGAGGGTTACTTATCAGTGTGTAAGGGTATAATATGAGTGATATATAATTGCAACCCCAAAAATTGAGTGATACATAAGGGTTTATGAATTTTCATTCAGGATGAAACACCTAATACATGATACATAGAGTTTTTTCCTACTCTTGCATTGATATATGATATTTTTTCCTTTTCCACTCAAAATAATTTTAAGTTTCCTAATATTTTTAGGAGCTCGAACATTTATAAATTTTTTTATTCATTTTTTCTCATTCAATTAGGAAAATCTCTTTCAAGTAATCCATATAAACTCTATCAAAGAATTTAATTAAATAATGATCTCTCAATGTTTTTTGAATAAAGGAACTCTTTTAGTGTGCATACAAGGAGGAAATATCACTAATCAACTATACATGCAAAGAAAATTGAATGAAAGGAATATTAACACTTACTTTCAAGAGGATAACTGATATTATCCTTGATGCCTTTAATTGTTTTCCTATGAACTTGAAATATATTATGAACTTATCACTTTTTCCATGCATATATTTGATTATATTATCCTTAATTTATTTATTTTAATGTTTTTACAATTTTTTCTTCTTCTTGTGTTGTTTTATTCTTGCATCCCCATTTTCCTGGTGTTTCTCAAAATACCATGATGTATTAATTACCTATTACCTCATGATTATGAAGATATAACCCATAATGGGTGGTACAAGGGAGAATCATAGTGATTCTTCTTTATTTATTTAATTAATTATTAATCTATATTTCTAATTCTAGTGAGAAAGTGGAGTATGAATACAGAGGGGGTGATTTTTTCTCTAAGTTCCATCACCATTGGAAAATTGTTTCACTATTTGATCTTTAAAGGCTCCCACTAATCAATTCACTCATTATATCTATAGAGGAAAGTTAATTGAGTGTTTTAATTGAATGGGATCACTACTAGGTGTTTGGGTAGGTTTCATTTCTTGATGTAGGAGTACACTTTAGCACTCACATAGGATAATAAATAAGTTATTGGTATGCTTGAGGGTCCTGGAATAAATTAGTGTTCTCATTTATGGGAAGTAATAATGGGTAAGTAGATGAATGATGTTGAGTTTTCTTATTATAATAGGTGATTTTTAATGATAGAAAATAATGAAAAAATTCATTGGAATTTTTTTAAGAAACATCTACACTTATTTCTAAGGACTTGTTCATTTTTATTTATATTTTTCAATTTCATAAAATCAAAAAACCCAATTATTACTCCATTATTGTTCTTATTTAATTTATAATACAATAAAATCAAATATAAATGCTAAGATAGTTGGTATTTATCTTGGATCTTTGCAAGATGACCCTGTTTAGTCTTACTAGACTGTATTTGAGGAGTTAATAAAATTTATTACTTGTGAGGTCCATGAATACCTCACATCATTGGTGTTGTTAATTATGAGTAAACTGAGGAGTAAATTATTTTTCACAATATGTAATTAGTTTTTTTCTTTCATTTTTTAGTTTTCTTTGTTTTCTTAATTTTTTCCTTCCTTGTTTATTTATATCCTTTGAACCAGTTTAATAATAAAAGTGTGTCCATTCCCTATTGATGGAACACAATATTTGTTCCCAGTTCATAGAGGTTGAAAAATCACTACTAAGGTCAGGGACTTACACCCAACCAAACTATTTAAAATTGATCAACCTCTCTTCCCACAAGAACTCAAGGATAAATTTCAAGAGTGACAACATGAGAAACCTCTAGTATACTCTAATATGTGTATGATTAATGATTATACCACCATAAAGCTATCTAAAATCCATATAATATGCCCACACATAATTAGAATGAAGATGATCGAACAGCAGAGGATACATAAGAGTTTATCACTAGCTATTTTCCACTGAACCAAAAACTCAGGATCAATAAAGTCAGATGGGATAATTAGAGGAAATGATTCCTATGATGGAAACCACTCTCCAATAACTCATGGAGATAGAACAATAAAAATCACATGAATAAGGGGATTTTATTTTTTATTTTTCCGAATAAATATATTTAATTCAAGGAATATGAACTTGAAAAATATTTACTCCCTATGATTTAAAAAAACTTTCATGAGGAACTACAATGATAAAAAATTATACCAGATCATACATTAGAGGGAGATTACCAAAATCTTGATTTAATTGTTTTTAAATTTTATAAAATTCATTTAAAAACCAACCCTATTTATTTGAAAATTATGTATATTAAACACTAATGGTGTATTCCTTAAAATAAGAATAAGAAAAATATATAGTGGGATATAAAGAAAGGATGATGTACCCACTGACTTATCCTATAGAAACTAGTCTATAGGCAAAAATTTAATAGGAATAGCTTAGGGTAAAACTACCCAAGGGAGTGTAATTTCCTTTTGAATATGTTTCTTTTAAATATTCACTACATAAAATACCATTCCACTTTCTATATTATGAATTTTAAGATCTATAAAAGTCTAACACTTCATTGAATAGTAGATAAAAACTTGATATACCCACCTTAGAAGAGAAAATGGTGTCATAATTTTAATAGGTAGTTCAAGATGAAGAAGAACCTCCATGAATTGTGGTGAAGAAGCTACTTCCTCAACACAAAATCAAATACTTTATAGAGGGATAAAAATATAACCAGGGATAAACTTAACTACTCTTGCCTCCCCCAATTAATTTTTTATTTCCTTATATTTTTATATGGGTTACGATATTTTACTTCTCACATGGGGCTCCCAACTCTCTTTTTCAACTTATGGGTATTGATAGAAAATAAATGTTGCGATTTATATTACATAAACTCATAACACCTTAGGATTTGTGTTGATCTACTAAAACTTATTGACTGTAGGTAGTTGAAAACACACAACCTAGTTGGGTAATGTTCTAATATTCTTTTCCCTTCATTATTTCACGTATTACTATTTTTTTCAATAAATTTCTCATATTTTTTCTTGCAGTAAGAACTATTGGACATTTATTATAAGCTTAACTCAAGGATACTGTTGGTTTAATAAAATAAGTTGTATTATTTATTTATATAATTTTAATCATTTCTAATCTACTGTGAATTTTGGTGAGTTTTCATGGGGTGTTTTAGATAAGTGTGTGGGGGGACCTCAATCTATTCAGGGAATACTTTTAGAAATTTTTATGTTGTTTTTTTTGTTTTTGATTTTAGTTTGTTTACTGTAATTAGATAAGAAAATTTTATATCTAATGACCTCATTTAAAAAAAATATTTCTAGTTTTTTACAATTTCACTAGTCTTATAGTTGTTGAGTTTAAATTATTTCTAATGTGAATTTTTTCACTACTTCTAAGGAATTAAATTTGTCCAAGTAGGCAGGAAATGACTATCTAAACCATAAAATGACTATCCAATTATTCTTACTCCCTAAACTAAGAGTCTTTATAATATGATTTTGAAATACTTTTCCTTATAATCCCTTTCATGAATATCTCAAGTCATGTTGTGAAATTATAACTCACCTTAATTATTTTTTGAATTTATAGTTTTAAATTATACTATACATGATAGAGGTCATATATAAATACCCCAAACCAAGTAGCCTAGATTTAGTGGTTACTTTATTAAATTGAAAATAGAGATAATAAATAACATCTCAAAGGATCGAATAGTTTATTAGTCCCGCTAAACTAGACACATACTTGAATCTAACATACATTTGAAAACTGAAAATAAATCAAATTATTTTCTTTGAGAACATCATTATTCTCTCTAGAATATCCTTGGATATCATTTATAGTATGCTTCTTAGAATCCTAGGGAAAGAAACATATGAAAGTGGTGAGATCAGATGCTCATTATGGGAATATGTATAATGGAAGCTATCATAGGATAAATGAGGCATGATCAATATAAAAATGTAAATAACTAAAAAAATAAATATAATCAATAACTTGAGCATAAAGAATAATATGGAAAGAATAAATAATGATAAAATAATTTCATATAAATATTCTAATGAGATTAAAACTTATCCATGTAAATCATATATATTAAAATAATCACATGGACATCAATAACTGATTTCATGATGATGGAATACATAATATTAGACATCATAATTTTTTCTTCAAGGACTTGTTCCATGAAAATATACATAAACAGGTAGGGAGTACTCTAAATACCCAAAATAGTTTGTCTTTTGAGACCTACTAAGGAATAGAGGGTATGTAATGGGACCCTCCCATCACTTACTAAGTCAAATTTATTCCTCATATGAATAAATAATAAAACTTAATCAATGTGCCTTAACAATTAATAACTGTCTATATTAAATGAAATAGAATATGAAATATCAAAACTTTATATAGTAAAACTAATTATAAACTATCTAGGGAAATGATAAGGATTGTATCATTACAAAATATACCAGAAGATCATAAGTAAAATTAGTCTTTAATTTTTTGATGAATATAAATACCATAAAAAGATCACTAAAAGAAGTCTTGAAGAAAAAAATCTTTTTACATTAAAAAGTAATTAAAAAACTAAAAATTCCAATAACATCAGGGAAAAAATTTTATGAAAACAAATATTAAAACTTGTTAATGAATATTAAAATCATTTACTATTCATGATGGTAGTAAATTCTATTCATGTAGAGTGTGTTAAAACAAAAATTCTGTTCACATTTTTGGTAAAAATTTAAAAAGTACCTCATTTGGAAAATGAAAAGAAGAACAATTTGAATTTTTTATAGAAAGTAAAACATGAGGAAGAATAATCATAATAAATTATTTTAGAATATTAAAAAAAGTATTATTTTTTAATGAAAATATGGAAATGGAAGAAAAAAATTCCCAACCGAATTGAAAACAATGTTGGTTTTCCTTAAAAGCTTTATTTTGGTATCTTTTGTAATTAAAAGAATAAAATGAAAGGAAAAATATTTATTTTCACAAATAACTATATGAGAATAAAATATATTGGTTTGAATATGTAAAAATCATATTATTCTCATAATATATACTTAAACACAAAAAAATCTGAATAATGATGAGATTGTAAAATAAACCCTTACAAAGATCATGTCATTAAAGTGAGAATAAATCGATGAAGTGATTCTGTGTGAAAATTTTAAATAAACCCAAAACATGTTTATATATAAATTAATACAAACATAAGTTATTTCACAAATAATCATTGTGTAATATAGTTAATGAGGTCAAAGTATATCCCAATGAATGGAAATTGATTTAATAAAACCCTTACCTTATGTCTAACTTCCTTTGTATGTGTTAGAAACTCATATATAATAAATATTAATTTATTATAAATCTATTATAGAACCATAATAATAAATATAATACCATATATTTTTTATTTATAACATTTTATCACCCATTTATTAATACATCTTTATTAAAATCACTGTTCTGGTTGATGAGTGCTTCGTTTTTCAAGTATGTTTTGGTTCGATAGTTTTTGTCCTTAAAACTTGATAATGGTTTCATAAAATTCATAATTTTAATAATAATATAAATAAAATATATATTTATTGTATATAAATATATATTTAGGATCATCTATAAAATTTTTAGAATGAAAAAAATGAATTTCACCGTTTATGGAGACAGTAGGTCGTAAGTATGTCTGAACACTTTTATCACCTTTTGAAAGATGGAACAGAAGAAAGGTATATTATAATTTTCCATTAGAAATAGATTATTATATAATATATATAATATATATTAATTTAATCTATCATCATTACCATACATGTAAATAAGAAATGAAAAGTTAATTACATCACTTCATAGAGGTGGTAGTCCACACGTACACACAAGCAATGTTATTATTTTCCAAAAGATGTAAAGGTAAGATGATGACTGATATATTATAATTATAGATTCATAATTATGTCATAATAATCATATAAACTTATTGGTTACATATTTATAAACATACAAGTAAAATTACTATGAAAAATGATTTACATCGCTATGTGGAGACGGTAAGTCGTACGTACACACAATGAACGATTTAAATTTATATAGGAAAAAGAGGTGTAAAATGGTTGTAACAATATTATAACGATGTATAATTATTTTAATGATATTTTATTTATTATGTTAGTATGTTAAAAACATATTTCGATTAATTAGAAGAAGAAATAAATTTTAAAGAGTTGTTAAAGGTGATTACCTCTTCTTTGAAAGAGCTCCTTTGGATCTCCTCTTAAGGGACCTAGGGTGGGAATTTTGGGAAAACCAAAACCTCTATAACATGGATAATGTAATTTATAATTTTTTTTGGTAGATTATGGTTGGGATAAGTGGATATAGGTGGTGTATATAAGAGAGGATTGGTGGTGTCTTTTATAGTGAATGAAAGGACACACATGGAATTAATAAAAAGGTTTAAATATAATAAACATAGTTTCATGTGAAAGTGTCACCATGTGGACATAATTTTGAACATATTATAGGATATGTTTTAAATAAATTAAGATAATAAAGTTTTTATATGTTTAATTTTTATTTTAAACATTATATTTTGATATAACCACTTTGTTAAATAATTTAACCTTAATCGTAGTAACGACTTTTCAATATTAAAGGCTTATAATTTTAAATATAAAGAAAAATGTTTCTCATAAATGGTCAAGGGATTCAAGTTTACACAAATTATCATTATATACATCCTCTTTCCAGTTTTTCTATGAATTTTAAATTATTTAATAAAATATTATTTATCATAAAATATCATTATTGAAAATTTAGAAACTTTTCATTTATTTTGAATTTAAAGACATCAATAAAAAGATTCAATTAGAATATAATCACTTTAACCATTAAAAATAAATTATTAGTAACTTTAAAATTATTTTGGAACCATAGTTCATCCCAAAAACATAATCCTTAATGTTTCTAAAATTATTTACTTTGATTTTTCAACTACTTTCATTAGAATTATGTCGGTGTTGCGTAAAAATTTAAGGTAATTATATCAGCACTAAAAAATAAATATAAATTACCATTATAAAAAAATTTATCATTAAAATAACCATTTATAACTATAAAAAATTTCTTTTTATCAATTTTAAAAAATATAATACATATTAAAAGTAAGAGAGTTACATTTTGGACATTATACTTCAATTAAAATATTATATATTACATTTTCCTAGGAAATTATCCCATAAACAACTAAAGTTAAATCCTAAGGTGCTAATGGTTCAAATAAATTCATAAAATAATAATTAATATGAAAAATGGTTTCCTTATTACTTAGTTTTAACCAAAGTTAACTCGATTAACCCTTTTACAATGATAATAATTTTTTACTCTTTACTATTCATTATGAAAAAATTAAGTTGAACTTATTAAACAATATTAAATATGATTATTAAATATATGGAATCTATTTTACCAAATTAAATCTCTATAATTTTCATAAAATCATTTTTTAATAATTCTCCAAAGCATGACGATTTTTTTAAAACAAATGACTTTTTAGGTCTAGAATTTTTTTTATACCAAGATGAAGTATAATTTTTATTCCAATATAATTAATCATATTATTTATAAATAAATGATACTAATATTAATTTAGTATCAAAATCAAAATATAATGGGTTTTTTAATTAAAATAAATGATAGTTTTAAAAATATCTATATTTATCACTATTCATTGAAAGGTCAATATTTTTAGAAAAAATTAAAAAATTTACAAAAAGATAATTTTGATATTATTATTTAAAAAATTATATCTTTTTTATCAAAAAAAATATCTAAAATTGGTATAATTTATAATATTTTCTCTTAAAAGTAAATAAAAACATTTTTAAAGAATTAAATGATTTTTTTGAAAATTGTGTACTTATTTGTCAATTTATTTAATTTACCTAAAAACTTCATACATAATTTTAAAAATGTGGTCATTAATATTAACAATGTCAATTTTAATGGCTATGTTATAATGGTCATTTTTGAATAATAATATTTTAATAGTATATCACAGTTTGTTTAGACTCGATGTTGCGTATTGTATACGCTATCAAATATAGCATTCATTTAAAATATTGGGGTGTTAAATTATACCCCATTAAATAAATTGTGACCTATCAATTTTATCTTGATCACTAAAGGTTCAATATTTTAAAATTCCTATATTAGAAATCCACTTAACATAAGAGGATAATAAAACATATTTTAAAAAGGGGAAGTTGGAATGATAAAGGTTACCTAAAATAACAGATAATCAGTTTCCTATATTATGAGAGAATTAGTGGGTAGTTAAACTATATATGTGGAGGATAAAAATAATGTCAAAGTAAAATAGAGTTATAGAAAACATGGTAAATATAAATTCAATGAACAAAAAACCATATATTAGTGAGGGGTTAAAAGACTATCAATTCATCGGAAATAAATATAAAAGGATAATTTTCTTAATTCATGATCCTATTCCAAAAGTTGATGAATTAATTTACCATATAGAATAAGAAAATATAGAAATATACATACTTGAAAAGTATAATTTCAACCTCTATCAATTTTCACCAAAATATCATCTTATTCTCTAAACGATGGGTATTTAAGATGAACATTTTCTTGCTTGGAGAATTAAAATAAACTTATAATAGATCACATAATATATAAAATAATAAAAAGTTGTTCATTATATCTTTACTAACAAAAATGGTTAACATAATGTAAGTTAATACACAAAATGAATAAACCTTTTTTCAAAAAATTAATATATTAATCTCTAAAATTTGATAATAAATCCAAAGGTTTAACATATATTATTTCATAAATAAAGAACCCTATATCCCAAATAATATCAACAACCTAAACATTAATTAATATTTTAACCGCAAATGTTATCTTATACCATTCAACTAAAATCTAAAAAAAAATTAATATCATTATTCCCAAATAATTCTTTACATAAAATCTATTTGTTTTATATACATCAAAATAATAAAACTTCCCCCAAAATATATTTAATCACCTCAAATTCCCAAAAATTCAAAAAAAATTGATCTTATAATAGGATTCCCAAATCAACTTAATCTTCATTCCTCAAATTAGGATTACCTTAATCATATAATATTCTCAATATAGAGAACTTAACATTAATCACTTAGTCACCAAATCACTTTTCATTCCCATGGTTATCTATATGGTAAAAAATATGTTAGTAAATTGTAATAACCCATAATTACCTCAACATTAAATACCATATGAACCCTTAAAGTTATCAATAACTTTAAACTTGTTTATAAAAAATATAAAATAATTATTCATCAGATAACCTTTTCACTGTAACATATATTAAACCAAAAGGTTTTATTTTTATAAATATCACCAAAAATATCCTTAATCATGTTAAAATACCATCACATAAAACCTAAAAGGGGTATATATTCCTTTAAACTTATGATAAAACTTAAAATTGTCAAAATATGACACATTAGTTTTATCCCATATCACTATAGAATGTTATAGGTTTCTATATGTTATATTTTCTCATTTATCATAATGGTTCATAAAGAAAATTTGAATAAACCCCAGCATATCCCCCCTAGAGTATCAAACCAGGTGTGTAGTAAGGCCCTATTCATCATGCACTAGAATGATGGATGAGATACATGCAACCAACCCTTTTAAGGGTTATTACCCCTAGATTCATTTGTTGTGATACAAAATCCAATTGAATTATCTAGATAGGGATGTATTTCTGGGAAAATCAGACAAGCTCTGGTATACCAAAACTATAGGACGCTATCACATACTTAGAATTATTTTAAAATTCAATCATACAGTTATGTTAACTAATATATGTTTTTCTAAATCTAGTTACCATGGTTTATACTAAACATCCTTAGATACCAACTATAAAGACAATGACCTTAGTTACATAGAGTTGGTGTTTACTTTATTACATTCGCACTAGATACAAAAGATCACATACCAAAGGACAGAATAGATTAATAGTATTAGTAACACAAATACAAACTTAAATCACACATACATTTGAAAACATAAAATACACCAATGTATTTTTTTGAGAATACCATTATTCTCTCTAAAATATCCTTGGATATCAATCATAGTAAAATTCTTATCATATTAGGGAAAAGAAGAATAATAAAGGGGTGAGCTCAGATTCTTAGTAAGGGAATTAATATAATGTAAGATATTATAATATAAATACGGTATAATCATCATGGAAAGGTAAATAACTAAAAATTCATTACATTTAATCTATAAATTGAGAATGAAGAAAAATATAGTAGTAATAAATGATGATAAAAAAAATTCCATATAAATAATCACATGTTCTTGAAACTTATCCATGGATATAATAAATATTCAAATAATCACATGAAAATTAACAACTAATTTCAAGATTATGGAATTCATAATTCCAGACATCATAATATTTTTATCAAGCCCTTATTCCAAGAAAACATACACAAATAGTTAACGCATATGCTAAATATCCAAACTATTTGGTATCATGAGACATAATGATGCATTTAGGGATATAACATTATCTTCCCATCAAATACTATGTTAAATACATTCCTCATATGAATAAATAATATAACTTAATAAATATTTCTTAATAATCAATAACTATCTATATTGTAAGAACTATAATACGGAATGAAAAAAATTTCTATAGTTTAAGTGATCATAAACCATATAGGTAAAGAATAAGGACAATACCATTATAACCGGTCCATATTGTATAATAAGTAAAATAAAATTTTGTTATTGTTTATGAATTGGAATACCATAAAATATCACTATAAACATTATTTATTAAAATTCCCTTTTCACTTTGAAAATTACTTTCAAAAATTAAAAATTTATAAAATTTTAGGGAAAATATTTTCTTTAAAAATAACTATGTAAAATTGTAAATAAATCATTAAATAATATAGTGGTTATGATAGTGTGAAATTATATTCATGATGAGTACATTTAAAAAATGATTTCTTTCACATTTTTTGGTAAAAAGTCAAAAATTTCCTCTTCTGGAAAATGATATAAATATTCCTTTGAATTTATTTATAGAAATTAAAATATGGGTAAAAATGAATTTAATAAATCATAGTAGAATAGTAAGAAGATTCTTGAATTTTTTTAATTAAAATATGAACATTGAAGAAAAATATTCCCAACTGAATTGAAAATAGAGTTACTTTTCATTAAAAACATTCCTTCAGTCTATTGAGTAATTAAAATATTAAAAGGAAAAGAAAAATGGTAATTTTAATAAATATATAGATTAGAAGAAAATATATTAGGTTTAATATAGAATGATCATATAATTCCACTGAAATATACTTAAACATAAATAATCTTGAATGATTATGAGATTATAAAATAAACCCTTACTAAGATCATGTTAATGAAATTAGAATAAATCAATGAAGTGTTGGAAGTAAGGATATTCTTTAATGTAAATAGAGTATGGTTTGTGTTTGTTGTCAATCCTCAATTAAAGATTAGATAGTTTACATGGGAAGAGATCTTATAGTTCAAGCAGACAATAGTGTTGAAGGTGTTTTCATTTCCCACTGTTTGCTAAATTTTTGGGGTCCTAAATTTGGAGGATGTCCATCATTGAAAAAAGTTTATTTTCTTGAAGGCCTTATAAAAATATGGTAAAAGAAAGAATTTTGAGAATATGGGCTTTTCCAATTGTGTTTCATGAAGGAATAAAGAAAGATGATAATGATATTTTCAATAATGAAAAGCATCACGAATGAAGAAGAATTGGAGCATCTCAAACGGTGGAAGTGATCTCTATAATTATGAGAATTTGATCTTCACAGCAGAATAATGGGTTAAATGGAAAGCTTAATGAAAATTTCAAACATCTCTAGACCATTACGAAGGGAGGAGTACCTCAAAGATGTCTTTGAAAGGTCCAAAAAAAAAAAATCCAAAAATAGGCATTAGATCTTCGTAAATAGCTGAACCTATAAATATGAGGCTGCCCATTTTCATTTTGCATGAACATTTCCAAGGAAAATCTAGAATCTCTCTAATTTCTTTAAGTCAATGTTTCTCCATCAAAAAATCATTCTATGCAAGATTGAGTATTTTGAAAAGACCTGGAAAGTCTTGGATGATGCCAATGCTTTTGATTAAAGGGAGCTTCGCGATTATACAGTGTTCCAAATTGAATTAGTGAGATTCACGAAGGAAGGTGGTGCTTTAAAGGCATATGTGATTCATAAAGGCAGGTTGTTCCATGAAGGAAGAGGTGTTTCGTGAAGGCAGGTTTTTCTATGAAGGCAGAGGTGCTTCACAAAGGCAGTGTATTCCATGAAGGCGGTGGTGCTTTATGAAGGAGTGAGCTTCAGGAAGGGGATTCATGACAGGCAGTATTCAACATCAATTTTAAGTGAACATGGATTTATGAGTGCATCAACTCAGGTGTGTTATGAAATCAGAGTCTCGTGCTAGACAGAGAGAAATTATTCAATGCCAATCTATTTAATAGACCTTCAAGTAGATAAACTGAGTAATACTTCTCTCAAGTCAGCGAGCTAGGGGAGTTGATATAAGTGTTTCAAGAGATGTAGTTATTTATCTCTAAAACCTAGTAAAGGTAGTATGATTGTAACTGAGTGACATTGTTGAAACTTATGTATTCCAAAACTAGTGAAGATTAGTATACTTTGGTACGACTGAAAACCTATTGGCGTATGCTCCTTGGAACAACTATTAGTGGTGAAACAATTAAAATTATTGTGTCATATTTTTTCATGTGATTTTTTGTTTTCTTCAAATTCTCATCAAACATTATTAATAGGTTCTTACCAATAAGGGAACAAGATCCATCTGTTTAAAATAAAAAATTGACACCCTGATTCACCCCTCCCCTATCAGGGTGTTATGAGGTCCTACATGAAGTTATTATGAGTGAAAAAATTAAATCTACCAAAATCAAGTGAAAATAAAACATAATATAATCATAGGTTATTTCAAACATAATCATGGAATAACATATTTAATGAATTAGAAATATAACCCGATGAATGAAAATCGAGTTAAGAAAACCCTTTCCTAAGGTATTTCTTCCTTATTATGTGTTTGAACATCTGGTATAAAAAATATAGATTTAATATATATATATATATATATTATCATACCATAATCATATATATAATACAATAAATGATTTACTTATAAACTTTTATCACCCTTTTATTAAAAAATCATTTCTAAAACCACTGTTTCGGGTCATGATTTCTTTGTTTTTCATGTATGTTTTGGTTCTATAGTTTTTTCCCTTGTACTTTGATCATGATTACATAATATCAATAATTTTAATCATGATATAAAAATAATATATATTTAATATATATTTATATATATATATTATCATATATAAAAGGTTGAGCGACTAATGGAGATAGTAGGCCGTACGTAGGGGTGAATGTTGTTTCCACTTTTCGAAGGATGGAACAGAAGAAAGGTAAATAATAATTATCCTTAAAATATTCATTACTATATAATATATATTCATTATTATATAATATATATTCATTAAATATATATTTAGTTCCATCGATGTAAAGTGTAAATGAACAATGAATCACATCACTTTGTAGAGGTGGTGGTGCACACGTATGCATGAACGACGTTATCGATTTTAAATGGTTGGAAAGGTAAGAAGTAAAATGATATATTTTATTTAAAAATAAATTAATATATCATAAATATAATATATATTCATTAGTTATATATTTATAAAAATAAAAGTAAAATGGTGATGAAAACGTATTGCACCGCCACATGGAAACCGTAAGTCGTAAGTACTCACGAGCGATGATTTCACTTTATATAGGACAGAAAAGAGGTATAAAACGTTTTCAACATCATACTAATAAAATATCAGTATATTTATGATTCTTTTCATATTATTTTAGGATGGGTACAACATATTTAGGGGAATTAGATGAATAAATAAATTTTAATGAGTCGACAAAGGTAATTACGTGTTATTTGAAAGAGATTATTTAGATATCATCTTAAGGGTCATAGGGTTTGTTTTTTGGGAATAACATAAACTAATTAAAATATATAATGATGTTTAGAATATTTTTTTATTGTTTTGTCAAGATAAGTGGCTCTTGGTGGTGTATAGAAGAGAAGAGATGTGGTGCCTTTTTATATTGAATGAAAGGACACACAAGGTATTAATGAAAGGATTTAAATATAATAAACCTAGTTTCATGTGAAATGGATTTATGTTGAAATAATATCAAATATAACACAGAATATGGTTTAAATTCCTTCTAATAATAAAATTTGGACAGTTTTAAGTTGAATTTTAAACCTTATCTTTTGGTTTAAAGCATTCATTAAACAATTTTAACATTAACTAAAGTAATAAAATTTCCAATCTTAAAGGGTTTTAATTTTATATATAAGAAAAATAATTGCTCATAAATGGATAATAGATTTAATTTTAAACCATTTTTCATCCTAGTTATCCCATTTCTAGAATTTTATTATTTTTAAATTATTTAATAAAATATTATTTAACCTAAAATATCACTATTGTCATTTTTGACACTATTAATTTAATTTGACATTAAAGACATCATGAAAAATATGTAATTGGAACCTAATATAATTAAACATTAAAAATACATGATTTTTAACTTTTAAATTCTTTTGGAACCAAAATTCATCCAAAAAACAAATGTTTTAATGTTTTTAAAATTATTTATTTTGATTTTTCTACTACTTGCACAAGAACTGTGTGAGCATTGTATATGAATTTTGGGTAATTATTTCAACAATAAAAATTAAATATAAATTTCATGATAAAAAATAATTCATATTTCAAATGACCATTTATAACATGAAAAAATTTCTTTTATCCATTTCATAAAGTATTATAAATATAAAGCATGAGAGCGATATTTTTGAATTTATCCATTACTTAAAATATTCTATAAGCCATTTTTAGGGAAACTTGTACCATATAAAACTAAATTAATAGACTAATGTGATAAGTGTAGAAATAAATTCATCCAATAATATTTATGATAAAAAAAATTCAGCCTTATCAATTAGTTTAAAGTTAGGTTAACTCAATTTACCTTTTTAATGTGGTGAAAGTTTTTTACTATTTTTACTATTAATTATGAAAAAAAATAAGTTTAACTCATTAAAAAATATTAAATATATTTTTCAAAATATATAATACATTTAAAAGAAATTAAATCTCTACAACTGGTATAAAATCATTTTATAATAATTCTACAAAGCCTGATAAAAAATGGTTTTTTGAATTTGTTTTTGCCTTTTTAGGTCTAAATGTATTCTTTATACTAAGATCAAGTATAATGTTTATTACTATATAATTAATTATATTATTTATAAATAAAGGATACTTATATTAATTTAGGATAAAACAAAAAACATTATGGTGATTTTTGAATTAAAATAAATGAAAGTTTTATAAAAATGTATATTTTTAACTATTCATTGAAAAATATTTTCTTTTCAAAAAAATAATATAATTTCACAAAAAGATAATTTTGATATTTTTTTTTTCAGAAATTATATCTTTTTTATAAAATAAAATTTATAAAATTGGAAAAAATTATAATATTTTTTCACAAAAGGCAATAAAAACCATTTTTGAAGAAATTATATTTTTGAAGCAAAAAAATGATTTTACTAAAAATTGAGTACTTATTTATTAATATGTTTAATTTATATAAAAAATTTATACATAATTTCTAAAATATGGTTATTCATATTCATACAACCAATTTTAACAACTAGGTTATAATAACCACATTTAAATTATAATATTTTAATAGTATATCACTGTTCGTTTAAAATTGGTGTTGTGTATTGTATACGCTATCGAACATTTAATTCTTTTAAAATATTTGGGGTGTTATTTTATCGTATGTTAGAAAAATCATTTTTAAAATCCCTTTTATGTCATACTTGAAGTTTAATAACCCTTTTAGCCTCAAATTCCATGAAATACTTATTAGTTAATCTACATTACTAGCTATATTAATCCCCACCTACCCTTCTATTTTATGCATTTGATGTTAAAATTTCAACCTAGTGTTGGGGAAAGGGTATTTTCATTATAAATTCTATAGAATAAGTCCATTTTTTTGAGTTAAAGGAGACTTCAAATCTAATTTGGTTATTGGTTTTATAACTTTATATTAATCATTATAATATATGATTTTCTCCTTTCCACCAAGAAATATATATATATATATAAAATATTATATACATACAAAAAACAATAAAAGAAAACACACACTAAATTAGATGCAGTGGATAATTTACTCACTAATATACGTTGTATGAATATGGACCACCACACACAAGAGGAACACATGGAAAACGATATGGGGGTGATATATTTTGTGAGCGAATTTAGTGATTGTATTCAATATTTTTCACTGATTCAATCATAACATAAATTGTTCATAGAGATTCAAAAAACATATTATACCATTTATTTTTTCATATTTAAAACTTACCAGTCATCAAACCTTAGAATAACCTACTGAAATTTATTTTTGAGTAACAAACTTATTTTTATTGGTAGAGAACCTAGGATCTTGGTAAGCATATAGTAGATCATTTATACTCTGTAAATAATGAAAAATCAATGTTAAATGTTCCTAGAGTTAATAAAGAAAGTTTCCATGTGAGTTAATCCATGTAGTAGCTAGTCAGGGTTTATAGGTTGAAAATTTGAGAAATTTGAAGTGGGTAGTGGGATAAATTTTATATAAATCATGATAAATTAAATAACGAATTAATTGGTGTTTTTATTTTTCTCTAGTTGTGTTTTTATCTTGGAAATATAATATTTTTGTAAGTAAATAATTTTAATTTCTATGGCTTATTATGGTTTCAGTGTTGGGGAGTGATTAGAACCGATATTTTCAAAATTTTATTCTATTTCTCAATATAAATTAATCCTATAACTAATATAAAACCTGGATAATTCATACAATTTTGTTACTTGGGTTGAATATATAATATAATTATAAATTTATTTAATATTAATTTTTAATTATTGAATTCACTTTTAGTATTATTTTAAATCCATATTTTTAACATTTAAAATTTAATATAAATTAGATATATTGATATTTTTAATGTATAAATTAATTTTGTAAAGAATTTTGAAGAGATGAACCTGAGTAAGTGTTTTCATGGTTTCTAGTTTAAGGGAAGACCATTACACATGGGTTAGTCTATACAGAAGAGTCTTGGAATGATATATAATATTATCCAATAGTGATATATAAGGGTTACCACATATATACATAAGATATATAAAGGTATTTTTCCTTTTCCACAGGATGGTTCCCTATGCATATATAATGCTATATGTTGCGAGATACATTAATGTAACCTAACAGCTTGAGTGACACATAATGGTTCAAGCCTTTATATAGGGGATAAAACACATAATATGTGGCGCACAAATTTTTTACACCATAGTTTCATTAATTTTTGAGGTTTTTTTTCCTTGGGAATAATTTTAAGTTTAAAAATATGTTAATGGGATCAACCATTTTTGAAAAATAATCCTTATTTATAAGATATTTTCTAATCAAGTAAAATTACTTCAATTAATTCATACAACATCTATCAATAAATTGAAGTAGAGACTTATTTTGGGAAGTATTTGGAAGAAAGAAATAATTTTGAGTGTGACCATAAGTAAGAAATTACTTCCCTCAACTGTACATGTGGAGAAGTACTACAGAGAGGGAGATTGGTGTTGAATTTAAAAAGAATGAATTAGATTCCCATAGGGACCTATAAATATTTTCCAACTTATCAATTTTATTAAATTATAGTATTGGACTTTTACCCTTTCACATATTAGATTATATTTTCTATAATTGGTTTTTTTAATGTTAATATAGTGTTTTCTTCTTTTCATTCTATGTTATCCTCCCATACCCAATTTCATTGTGTTTCTTAAATTAATATGATGCACCTTTTACATCTTGCTCCATTACTATGAAGAGATAACCCATTATGGGTGGTACAAGTGGAAATTATAGTGATGTTAATAGATTTCTAAAATCAATACCTAATTTATCTCTTTAATTATAGTGAGGCAAGGGAGGTAGAATATAGAAGAGGTGAAATCACTATATGTTTCATAACGATTGCAACATTCATTCATTATTTTATATTTAATGTCCCCCACTAATTTATTCACTCACTATACCTATGTAGGTGAGTGAATTTAGAGGTTGAATGACATGAGATCATTCTTAAGTGTTTGATTAGGTTCACTTTATCAATTGAGAAGTGTTCTTATCCAATTACCAAGGATAATAAATGAGTTACTAGTATACATGAGGGTCCTTGAGTAAATTAGTTTTATCATACATGGGAACTAGTGAGGGATAATTAGATGAGTGGTATTGTGTTAACGTATTTTATTAGGTGACTTAGAACAATAGAAAATAATGATATAAATCATTATAATTTTCATAAGTTTCATAAAATATTCAAGCGAATTTCTTTTGTGTTTTTATTCTTAATTTATCAATTTCATAAAACCAAAAACTCAAAAATTTACCCATTATTTTAATAAATTAATTTAGAAGACAATTAAAATAATATAAGTGGTGGGATAATTAGTTTTTAGATAATCTCTTCATGGGAAGACCCTAGTTTGTCCCATTGGATTACATTTTAAGAGTTACAAAGTCTATATTTCTTGCAAGGACCACAAGATTCACACATCAGAATCAAATAATGTCACCATGAAAAATGGAAAATGATTTCTTAATTATCTAAAATTATTTAAATGTTTAAATTGTGGAGAATTTGGACACCTTTAAAAAAAATTTCTGGTTCTATAATGATGATAAAAAAATTTTAATTATTGAATATAAATAGTTGATAGAAAAATATAAACAAGGAATACATAGGATAAAGAAATATTAGTTGAAGAATAATTCTTTTGGCATGAGAGAAGATTAATAAATATAATGAATGGGACATAAAGGAAATTATGTTTGTATTGATAAAACTGAAATCAATTTTTTGTAAAAAAATAAAATTAAGAATATGAGGACTACATGGTGAATTGAAATTATTCCTTTTATATTATAAAAGATGTGGTATTTGAAATATCAGTTGAAAAACTATCATAAGAATATAAATTCTTTATTTATTATAGAAAATCATCTTAGGTATCTGGTATTGATTCTTTTTTTTAATTAGTACCAATTCTACAAGAAAATACCAAGTAATAAATCCCTATATATATTGAACAATATGGGGATAAAGGAAGAGAATATGAATAAACTTATTGAGATTATATGGAAAATTATTTCCTGAAAATTATGAAAATAATATTGAAACTAGAATCTTGAAAGAGTAATTTAATTATTCTTAAAATTATTATTTAAAAAAATAAAGTTTAGAATCCAAAGATACATTCAAATATTAAATAACATGATTTTATTATGGGTAAGTTATTGGAAATATGCATTAAATAATAAACCATGATATAGTTAGAGTCACCATGCTTTGGATTTTGTTTGGTTCTTGTTCTTGATTCCATGTCATGGTGTCTGTAATGATCGATATCGAATATTAATCGATTTATTTACCTACCATGATTATTATGTTTTATTTAGAATATTGACACATAATGTAAATATTTGTAGATAAATTATTAATTTTTAAAGGAGTCTAATAGTCACATACATTAAAAAGGGACCATTGTAAAGAGTTATAATGGTGGAGCTAACCGTAGGCAATTTCATAATGTGTGATATTTCATAACTCTAATTGGATAACTCATTTAATGAATGATTTTTATAAATTGGGTTTTTACCTAATTTTTGGTGATTTGTGATTATTAACATTGAAAAAAATCTCTCAATTAATTTATCTTTATTTTCCATTAAAGAAGAGGTACTACCACACATTTGTTGGGGAAAGCATCAAATAATATCATTCAACAACCCCAATGACTTGTGGGTATATTTTAAGGTTGGAACCCATTGGTTAGTACTAAGTGAACTATATTAAACTCACCGTTGGAATCATTTTTACATGGACAATATGGTATTCTCAATTTATGTTTTTTATATCATTTTAGTGATTCCCATCTAGATGTATCTTATTTTTATGTTTTGTATTTTTCTTCCACTGATTTTGGGAATAGATAAGTTATAAAAAATTCTTTAGTGGAATTATATTCATTTTAGATAAATAATTGATAAAATGAAAAAAAAAATTAAAATACTTTACTGTTTTTCCAAAACCATGATCTAGGTTATAAAACCATGTCATGGTTTACAACATTTTTTTAGAAAAAATGACATGGTTTATAAATATTTCAAGTATTATAGGAACTTTATGGGAAAATTACATGTGTTTTGTGAAAATGTCATGATTTTATTATCATAAAAACAAATTTCCATATATCAACTTTTCAATGTTGTGGGTTTCAAAAAAAATGTTAATGGATTATGGAAATTATATTTTCATGAGGAAAAACCATTTTT
The DNA here is from genome assembly GCA_963277665.1 of Viscum album. Classification (NCBI taxonomy): domain Eukaryota; kingdom Viridiplantae; phylum Streptophyta; class Magnoliopsida; order Santalales; family Viscaceae; genus Viscum; species Viscum album. Next base: position 327,593,880 of record OY728132.1, read on the forward strand.
TTCATTGTTGTTTGGCCTTATTTATAGTATTAGTGTAAGAAAAATGAATTGTGTTTGGATTATTCTTCATGGTTCTTGGTAAAACTGTGCAATTTTTAATCAAAAATGCATTGGGAAGAAAAACCATGTTGTGTTTCTTGGTCATTGTTTTCTTAAAAGTAAGAATTTTTTTCCTCAAAAAACCTTCATCAGTGTGGCCCAAAGGGCCCATGCCAAATATATGTGACTTTAGAACAAGCCAAAATTAGTTTTTATATATTTTATTATTCTTTTATGTTATCATATATTATACTAAATAATTGTATTTTTCATTTATTTATGATATCCCTTTTCATGTATATAATTATTTAAAATTGTTTCATATAATTATAATGCCATGCATATAAAAATTTTATATTTGGTACAACATAAAAGATTTAGTTTTTATTTAACCAAGGATACAATTTGTTATATAATTTATGAATTCAATAATAAAGGTTAGTTATAATTTATATATATTAGGTTCTGAAGTTTTATTGGAATTGGGGTCTCTCTTGATCATTGATCAATGGATTGTGGAAGTTTATGTTTGATTTCTCACTAGTATGGAGCTTAGGCCCTAATTTATAAAAGTTTGGGTTTACTCTATTTTGTACCCTCCATTATCTTAAAGAAATTTTTTATATGATTCTAAGGATTTAAAATAAAGGGTTTCATATACCTTATCCATATATAAAATTTCGATATATGTAGATATAATTTACTTTTTTTGTTGGGTAATTAATATAAATAATGAGTTATATAAGGTGTTATACATTTATATGTTTGAAACATATAAATTTTGTTTATGGAATATGATTAAAAAAATAAATCTATAGAAGTATGAATATATAAATGTATTACATTAAATATAAATATGTGATGCATTGTAATAGTTTTTAATGATATACATATGATGACTATGAAAATAATGATACTAAGAAATCCCTACAAATACTTAATATTAGATTCCTTTCAAATAAAACATTTTTCAAGATGTCAATAATTTAGTGTGGGTGACCCTTATAGTAATGTTCCCATAAATTATATTGTATAAGGAAAGGAGATTATTGGTGACCCTAACCATTAGATGCCTATATCTTATGTGAGTTTTGAGTTAAAATTTTATGAGAGACAATAATCATTTGGTTCCCATTGGAATAAACATAGAATAATTCATATGATAAATTAATAATGGAGTTTCCACCTATCTATCCAAGAATCATATATGATATGATTGACATGATTACCTAATATATATAGTCATGGAATTAATTTCAAGATTATATGAATAAAGTCAGGGATAAATATGGATCTTAGTTTATTAAATAGTTATGATGTACAATGTTATCATTTTTAGTGGGAGTAAAGTCAAAAAAATACCTTATTAAAATGATAAAAAACATGATACTTACCAAAGGAAATATCTTATTATAGATAATAAAATACACCATGAAGCTAATTTTGAGATTTCTTATAGGATATAAAAATAGTTTAATATATTGGTATCTATGGATGAAAAGTGTTCTCAAGGTGAATAATTGTGATAATATAAATGATGATTTTATATAAATAAATTTCTTTAATTTAAAATCATGATTATTGGATACCAAGTCCGAATCAAACATTCCCGATGATAAAAATAGACACATAGATAAAGGGTAATTGATAAAAGGTGAAGTATATCTATGTATTTGAAATCACAAAAGTGTTTTCATATCATAATTCAACACTTATGATCTAATTCATCCTAGTGGGTTAGTTATAGTATTAGTAAACAGTTTCTATATTCTATACAGAAATCGAAATTTTATTTATATACCTTGTTTAGATAAGATGGTATTTTTGTTCATTGTTAAGAACAAGAGTAGTTCTATATACATGAATAAAATGTTTTACGACATTAAAAATATAGTGACTGGTTTATACATTCTAGAAATAGATAATATGGTCTATAATATTCAAAATAAGAATGTCAAGACTAATTTTAAAAACAACTATATTTGGTATTGTTACTATGGGTATAAAATTGAGAAAAAAAGAACCCAAAGAGATAGATTTTTAGACTCATTCGATTGTGAATCATTTAAAAATTTAAAATCTTGTTTATTAGGGGAAATTACCAAAAAAAAATTTAGTGAATAAAGTGAAAGAGATATTAAATTATTGGATCTAATGGATAGTGATGTATGTTGACTAATAAGTACTCAATAAAGTAGCAAGCCTATGTACTTCATAATTTTTTTTGATGATTTCATTTTCTATGGTTATACATTTCTTATAATACAGAAGTTTAAAACCCTTAATTTTTTTAAATTTATTTAGAATAAATTTACTAAATCAACTGAGAAAAATAATCAATACTCTCTAATTAGATCTTGATGGTGAATATTTTATAAAATAAGTTATTGATCTTATAAATGATTAAGTAATTACATAAAAACATACGATTGCCTCAGGCATGGAATAGGTTCATTGAGGGGGGGTGTGGGGTGAATCAATTAACTATATTTAATTTTCCATTTTATGATTTCTTATGAAATTAAACTCTACTAATTGTTAGAGTGAGTGGTCTCACTATTGAAGTCACGCACACTGAGGAAAGAAAGAAAACAAATACACCACTTGTATAATGTTCACTACTAAAAAAGAGTATCTGATCACTAAAATGATATGGAATTAACCAATACCATGAAATCTACTTGAATAAGTGTGGTGGATATAACATGCATGGTATATCATTGAGTTTTAATACAAGAATAAAACATTATTTTCTCCCGAAAAGTCTCCTAAAAAGATACAGTATTGTCTTGATTTTAAATAAGGTAGGGATTATCCTTTTCTTATAATTAGATTATCTTATGAAAAATTCCCAATTCTCCTACATATCTTTATAATTTAGATAATGGGTTATTTCATTCTAACTCAACACATTGAACATGTGTTATAATTACCCAAAAAGTGTATACTTTTCTTCTTCTTCTTCATCTACTTACACTGCTGAAAGTGATATTATACTTTTATATTTCTATGCAAACTTCTCTACATAATCTCTATATAAAAATCATGTAATATTTTTATTAATATATATATATATATATATATCAAAACAATTGAATATTCATCAATTTTAATTTTTAATTTTTATTTTAAATTAAGATTCCCAAATTCTCTTCAACTTCTCTTATTTTTTTCAACCTATTCAATCATCAGATTGATCTTGATCATCGTGATATGACTACATACATTATGGTGTAATAAAATAGTTCCTCTAACTACTTAAGAATTATTCTATCTTTTTGGTGTGAAAATATTTTCCATAGTTCATACCATATCACTTCCTCAAAATACAATGAAGCTTAACTTGTATGTATTTTCATCGTGGAGTTACCCCATCCTATATATTACAGTTTATACTTTACTATAGTATGGATTTCTCAACACAACATGACCATATCTAAAATGAAAGATATAGATGTTAGACTCTATTTATTTGTTGATTTCATTGTTGAATGATTTTAATCTTCAAGACACACCACTTATACTATAATAGATTGTATCAAATTTTATCACTATGATATTTAATCCATAAATAATTAGTTCAACATCAATATACTTAATTTTTTAAAAATTAAAATATCTTTTGTATCAGATAAAAAACTTATGTATCAAATATAAAATCTTTCATATCAATCCTTATATTTGAAGGCAATTCCATTTTTTATAGAAAAAATCCTCAGGAATTAGAATTAATTTTGAATGAAAACCTTACATATCATAGTATATTAAACATTCCATTTTGTGACTTTTCTAATTTGATACCATTTATTTAGAGTGATTCTTATGTATAAAAAAATCTTATGTAACATAGTGAGTTTATTTAATCTTGTAATTTTTTTCTCTTTTAAATATATGAAACATTTTTTATTATTGATAGTTACTCGTACATATTTCCCATAACTTAGATTAACATTTTTTTATTATAAAATTTACTTTTATATATCTAAAAAGTTACTCGTATGTATTAAAGACATTGTTACTTCTATGTTTCGGTCTACTTATCATCAGCGTGACCCTAACATATGAGAAAATTTACTCTTATTTATTTTGGAACTTTGTAAATTTTCTAACCTAATTATAATTAATAAAAAAATCTTCCAAAATTTATACAAAAACCTCTAGACTTATCCCATGTTCTTTTAATCACTACAAAACTTCAGAATTAACTTCACCTTAAATGAAGCATCATGAAACACTCGAGTTTTAACAAGATTGATTTTTTGAAAATAAAATATAACACAATGACTACATATAAATCTCACATACCAAATTATTATTATTATTCTTAAAACCTTAGTAAATTCCTCCTACATATCGATAATCTCTCCAAGGTCACAATAACACTTTACCTCTCCATATTCTTCATTAATGGTCTTAACAATATCCCCTTTGGATTTTATTTACAATCATTGATCATAAATCACTTTTCATACTCATCACACTTATAAATGAATAGTAATTCAATAATTATATCCCTACATGAGAGAAATCAATATAGGAAATAGGAACATTAAATAATAATGTCATTATATCTATAATAGTTACTTAAATACACTCTATCATAACTCAATGTATTCCCAACTCTTTGTCCATAACAAAAAACTATTCTTTGAACCTATTTATAACAATTTTATACATACATGATCAATAAACATGTTAAAATAGTTAAAAACTAACACAACCATGTTGAATTAACAGATTACCCATTTTAAAAAACTCCCTCTAAATATATGCTCCCCCCAGAATAAGAGTTCTCTCTCTCATTATGTTAAACATGAATATTTGGATTCTATTATATATTATTTTTATCTACTTTTGTTAATACATTAAGGGATAAACATAAGGGGATTTATATTATATTTCCCCTAATTTGGAAACAAATATTGAAATAATAAGTGAGTTAGGAGATAATTTCATCATACTGTGGTCTTTCATGAGTGAAGAATGATATTTCTTTTTTAACCTCTATGTCTTGCTATTAAACTCCTTTTTTTACTGAAAACATCTTTGATTATCCAAATGTTTCTTCAAATCCCCTTTTAGATTGGTAGAACTCATATTTTTCTTCACTTTAGAAACATGACATGATGAAGATTTTTTCTTCTTGATTTTTTTCACATTAAATCCCTTTTAAAAACATTGAAATTGTTATCCTGATATACCAGCACCTTTATCTCACTTCACTTCAATATCTAATTTCTCATCTTTACATATGAAACTTGCCTCTTGATGATGAACTTCATTCTTGGAGTATCCTATACCTTTCATATCAGAAACATAAAAAATATTCTTTGTTCCTCATATCAACTTGATTATATTATTTTGAACATGGTGGAAACTTATTCTATACCACAAATGATTTTCTTATTTCATTATAAAGTAATATGGATATCAAGCTTCACCAACCTCAAAAAATATACATTATTCTCATTTTAGTCTCACGAAAACAATTTTATATTTCAAATTATCCATAAAACATTATTTATCCAAAATACCACTATATTACTTTCATAATTGAGTTGATAAATTTTTAGTAAATTGTGTTTCAACCCATCAAAAAATAATGTGTTCTTCAATCCCATCTTGTATTATCCAATGAAAGTCAAACCAAATAATCTTATTTTGAGTAACCCATAATTTTCAAAGGTCACCAATCCTTTATTTCCCTTATAAACATCCTTTAAGAGCTTAAAATCTCATATTATATGATAAGATCATCCACTATCCAAGATCCATCCATGTTCTTTTTGTGAAGATTTTTTTCCAATTAAACAATCAAATCCTTGTATTTTACATTCTATTTATTCTTATGATACTTTTTCGTATTATAATTTATACTCATTTGGGAATATAGAACATTTTTATGATCATTAGTTGATTTATGATTCAATCATGAGGTCACGCTGGGGGGTGAATCAGTTTGAACTAATTTAATTGATTTATTCCAACTTAATGTTTCCCACTTTTGTTATTAGAACCTCTATCTCAGTTAATATATATTGATATGTTTATGAGTTACCAATATACGGTCACAAAAAATGAAATGAAAAAATTAAAAGGAGAATAACACATGGTATTTACTCGGTTTGGTCCCAATGTAGGCAATTACTTCTTATTATATTCAATTATTCTACTAATACACAAATATTCACTATATAATGCAAGTGAATATAATTTTTTGTCTTCTAAAAATACTCTCATGTATCTTGATGATTTTTATAATGGATCCCACAAATAAAACTCTTTAAAAATACCTTCCTTCTACTTCTGGATGTTGCTGCATCAACTATAAATATTGTTCCAAAACTCAAGTCTTCGACTGCCACTAAATAGTCTACTCCAATCTACATGCACGCAATATGTATACTATATATTATGAAAAATTAATTTTTGTACCACCTTATTTTGGTTTCCTAGATTTCAAAAACCTCATAATTATTCTTCTAAACTTAATGTTCTGTATCCTCACCACTTTAACCCTGATGATCATTAAAATTTTTGGGTCAGCTAGTCTCTCTCTTCTAGTGTCTCCGATCTCTTTATTTAATTAGTTTCTTTCTTAGAATCAACTCTCCTAATTCTCTAGCCATCATGAAATGATGAAAAAACTATGAAATATGGATCTTACTCAATCTTACATCATTCCTTTAAATTTATCCAACATGAAAAATACATTTATGAGTTTAAGTCACTCATTAAACATATCAATTATTTCCATAATTCTTAGAATGATTCACAACTTGTGACTCGTGATATTTTTATATTTAACCATCCAACCCAACATCACCTGCTTGAATTTTATTTCATATAATGATATGTGAATCTTATTCAATATATTTTTATTTTATAACTTCTATAGACTTTAATCATCTCCAGATATTTCCTTTTTATCTGCATCTCTTGATTATTCAAACTATACATAACCTAGATTATGATCTTCTAGTGTTTTATCCTACGTTTCTCCATCAATTTTTTTTAACTTTGGATAACAACATATTATCTTATCATCTATCAATCATATTCACTTTATATTTTCTTCACTTTCAATTCTTTCTAAATTTCATTCTCTATCTCTCAATCATCTTATCTTTAACTCATCTATGCATCCTCATCATTCACACTCTATAAATTTTTATCAACTATAATATGGAAAATCATTTGGAATCACCTTCAGTTTAGAACTCATAGTCCATATTTTATGACTCTATACATTATGGAGTTATTATTTTTCATTAGAAAATCCAATGGACTTCACTTATTCTACTAAAATTCATCATCATTTAGATCAGTAAATTTAACTTTCATTCACCCCTGAAATTTTTTTATTTACATTTATCAAAGTTATCAAAATAATTTATGGATTTTAAATATAATCCTCAACACCAAACTTATTAATTTATAATTTTTAAAAATCTTTCATCTAGTGTGGTATGGTCCGATAAAATATTTATCTTACATTTCTTTGTCATCTGGATCCACCTTCTAGATGCTCAGAAGATTGATATTCTAATTCTTTTTTCTTTTTAAATTCTCAGGTACCTCAAACTTCTCTTGATGTTCAATTTATTTAAAATTTAAAAACAAATAAAATACAAGGTTAATTATTAATTAGATTTTTTCTACTCTAAAACATTCTCATCTATACAAAGGCCTTTTATTTATCTAACTCTACAGAAAATATTTTGATGCTTAGTTCCTACCTTTTTAAATTTTGTTTCCCTTTTCCTTTTCAAATTAAATTAAGGTTCAATCATAATGTTCTATTTAATAGCTATTATGTTTATTACTTTAAATAACATCATAAAATAGTTTTAAATGTATTTTATGAATCTACATATTCTAAATTTTACTAACTAATGACTCTCACAATTCATCTGTTACCCCTTTCTTAAGAGTAAGTTACTCTTATGAACACCAGTGAGTCTTAAAACCTAATATTTTAGTTAGTAGGGATTTCAATAAGAGTAAATGACTATTATATATTTTTATACAAATCTTATAGATTTACTTACCAACCATTACAAACTTAGATATGACCCTTATAAAATCAAGGAATGGCCCTTAAAATTTTATAATACCTTTTCAATATTATCATTTCATCGAATGTTATCTTCCATATGAAAAAATATCTTATATACTAGGTAATATTCTTTCCTTTGTTAATTTTATCATACCAATTTCAATTATTTTATCGTCCAAACTCCTCAGTATCTAGGATTCTAATATTTACTTCTTGTTATAACTTTCAATAATATATTACTCTATTAGTCTATCCTATAACTTCTGTGAGTGTGTCTTTTGACTATTTTATCTACTAATAATGTATCTTCTATGAGTATATCTTCTGGATGAACTACATCTTATCACCATCCACAACCAATTTATTGATAGTGTAACTTTTGTGTAACTCATCACCAGAGTGTTCATTTTTTATCTTTTTAAAATAGAACTTTCGAAATCCTTCATCTAACATCCCTGCATCCTTGGTTCATACTTTGTAAATAAATTTTGGATAGTATGAATCTTGAATAATGAAGATTCTATATACGGATCTATCTAACCTAACTTCATCATTATCATCTAGGTTTCATTAATATCTTAAAATCAGTATTCTACGCTTAGAAAAACACAATAGTGGATTATCATGAAATATTGAAAGAATATTAGGTTTAAAGTGATTTCATTAAGCCTAAGAACTTTTCAAAGATTAAAGATTAATTATAACTCAAAAATAATTTTATGTTTATGCTCCACTTTATTACTTCTAAACCTCATCTATTCTATTTTATGGGTAAACTATTAGGATGACTTCAGTGTGTATCTTTCGAAATTAGGTATGAAATCTACCTATATTATGAAGTGTTACCATCCAGAATGTTATCTTTTGGAACATCTATATGCATTTAAATATTCTCCTTTAATGATTTTCTTACCATTTAATTTACCAAAATTGACACTTATGATCATTTATTAGGTTCTATAACTATTAAAAAACTATTGATAACAAATACAACAATCATCGTCATCCATTGGTTTCTTCAATATCCCCCTTTATATTTTTTTTCAATTTTGAATATAACACTCTATACCTTCTAATCCAAATGAGGTTAATGATTCCTCAATACTTTGTCATGTTTCTTTCTCCCCTTATTGATAACAAATTAAAAGGTACAATAATTTACTAGAAATAAAACTTATCTCAAACATCAATTTGAAAATTAAACTTTATTTAATAGGAAAAGGATTATATTATTATCCTAAGGATATAGTGTAGGTAATCTATAGGTGGGTAATTTTAGTTAAAAACATTAAACTAATTATTTTATAGACATAATGATTTATGTGTACCGGATTAATGAGATATCATTAATTCAAAGACCATAGTAAAATAATTTATGTGGTGGAAATAATAAATGTTTGAAATGTAGTATGTATAATGAAAATACATTTGTCATAAGATTATGAAAATTTTATTGATGAAATAAAATATAAGAAATTGAAAATTTAAAGAGATTGGTATCATCCAAATGAATACAATAGAAGTTAAATAGAAACATAATGGATCAAAAAAATGAATAATTATAACAGAAATACTAAGATAATTATAATAATATCTCACAATACATATCTCTTAGTAAGAAACTCTCAGAAATAAAACAATTACAATGATTTTAATCTCAATTAGAAAATTGGAATCCCATGACTTCAAAATGACCAGAAAGTCTCTAAGTGATTTTTTTTCATATACATATTCCTATGCTCTAGGTGCATATCTATTTATAGTTTTCACTGTAGCAAACACCAATGGTTTATTTACAAAAATATCAGATTTAGTTGTAGAAATATCAATAAAAACAACATTATGTACCAATAAACATTCAATTTATATTTTTTTATTCTACTGACAAGTTAATTTAGAAACAATTTGGTGATCTTGAATCTAGTGAATGTAACCAGTTAGTAAAATTCAGATTACTAGTTTCACACAAATATTATTGATTTATATAGTATTTTAGTTATTATAAGTTCATTCAATTCAAAAAAAAAACAACCCCAAATAGTTTATGTTGAAACAAGTTTATATTATGTGTATTTTGATTTATAAAATAAATAAAAGAATTGTGTATTTAACTTAATAATATCCCCATTTTTGGAAAGCACAAAACATGAAAAGAAAATTTAAAAGTTTAAATAATTTTTAAAATAAGAATTCCTATGAATTTTATTAGAGTCTAAAATTCTAGTAGAATGAAATAATCCTTCCATTTAAATAGTTTAAAAATAAACTCATTTGTAATGGAAAATATATATAATCATATACATTGAATATGACAATAAATTTTACTTATTAATTTTTTCATAAATTATCCCTCTTTTTGATCTTCAAAAAGAGCATAAAAGGAAAAGAGAAAAAACAAATAAGAGAAAATTATATAATAATAAATTAAAATTCTAGTTCTCTTAGGAGTTATCTGATCATATGTTTTGGTTTCTTTTGATGATTTTACAAATTATGGATCTTCAATAAATACTTTTAACATGTTTTATGTAATAAAATTTGTCAACATAAATTCTAATTTGACCACACCTTACTATCTAAAAACATATTATTATATGATGATTTTATATGGTCATATTCATCTTTTACAGTAGAGATATTATTAGGAATTTCTTCATAATATAAGATAAAAATTTTCATTATCAATTTTTTAACTTCATCTTCTTCACTCTTTCTACATAAAAGTGCTTCAGGTGAATCCAATTATATCGAAATTTTAGCTGTTGGATGTTTGAGCTTCATGAATTTCCTTTTGGGATTATTTTGATCATATATCCTAGAAATACTTTAACTGAAATTAATTTCATCATGGAAAAAAGAAATAATAACTTAGAAAATTGAGTGAGACTAAAAACCATGTGATTTAATTCCTTAAATAGGCATATAGGATAACTATCATCTAAAAAAATTTACTTTGTTTTAATAATGGTCTAGAATTATTCCCATGAAAAAATATGACCAAAACATATGTCACATGAATTATTTTTTAGAAATAAATTTATAATTTTTTAAATGAAAATATTGGTTTTCTTTTGATAAAATTTAATAAAAAATAAAAAAATAAACACTCCACCTAGAGAAATAATTCTTAAAATTTTAAAAAAATTATTAAGAGAATTTTACATCGAGGTTTTTAATTTCATTTATATTATGTTTATAGGTATCATTTAGAAGTTTAAGAAATCTATATATACTTTTAATACTGACTGTTCTCTATGTTGATAAGATAAGAATATTTCTATCCTTTGGAGGTTAACTCATAGTTTTTATTAGATATAAAATCAATAAAATGAAAAACTGAAAACAAGAAGAACTAATCAAAAAATAAAAAAATAAAAATAGAGAACTGATAAAATAAAAAATTCCCCCCATACTTAATGAGTTTCCTAATATTAAGAGACTGGATAAAAAAAGAATATTTAAGACAACATTAAGTTGATCACTATCAAATTAGGTTTAATAAATTCTAATATAAAATAATTTAAAGGTTTATAAAAGTTCCAATTAGATAATTTAAAGTTTCAATAAATTTATGAATTGTATCTTTTTTTGTGTGATCCCTAAGAAAATGGTTTCTTACAACTAAGTGTTTTTATTATCAATGATGTGTTGAGTTTCTAGATAATATACATCACTAGTATTATCACAAAGGATTGGGCTTCAAGTTTAGTACAAATAAAAATCCACGATTTTGTGTTACATATACAACACTTGAGGAAAATAACTTACTATTACTATATATTTATATTTAGCTATGGAAATCACTATAGAATTTTGTTTAATGCTATAAAAAAATTTCTTCACAAAAGAAATTTAATGTTCTAGAAGTATTTTTTATGTTCCTAGGAAAATATATACCATTGAGAAGGGGTGTTAAAATTTGTGGTGATTTTTTTAAAATTTAATTTCTTATGAAATTAACCTCTTTAACTTGATAATGTTTTGATACTATCAACTTTTTAACTTAACCTTAAATTCATACAATGATAACAAAAGTAAAGTAAGGTACACAAGTTTTTATAAGGCTTGGTCCCAATGTGGGTACCTAGTTCTTTTTTTGTCGACTCCCATAGATCCATGGATATCCACACAATCACACACGTGAATAAAAATGAGTTAAATCTTGTCAAGATCCTTTTATTTTTTGATAAGAAATATTATTATTTCTCACCAATTATAAATTTTTCTTCTTCTTTAGAGCCAAAGTAATTTGAGAACTTTTAAATCTTATCACATATTAATCTATCTAGATAAAAAATTACAAAACTTATTTTAATAAAAGTTATATTTACAGCCTCTCAAAACTTCATGCTTCTTAAAAATATTATCAGCACCAAAATCTACAGAACATCAAATTATTTTTCTAATTTTATGATTTTTTGAGTGATTTTTTTATCCTCAGTTTTAGTTTTTTTCCTCTAATAATCTATAAAAAGTAGCTACAAGTATTATAGGAACTAAAATCTTTATATAATCATTATCATTTCCAAAAAATTATAGATACATGGAATTTAAACTCCTCAAAATCAAGATATAAATAAATAACTAGAACAAATAGGTGATACATTTTGTTTTGAAAAATGACTGATATCATTAATGATGAAGGTCAACATACGTACAAATGCAAAGCCATGAAAGAAAATTTTCCAGCCAGAGCTGGTTGGCAACGAATGGGCATGAGGCCGCAAGTTGATGGGCCACATTATTTCCATCCCTCTTGGTGAAGGAGAAGGTGCAAAATGAGAATCATCAGAGAAGTGTGAGAATTCTTCGGATGATGAGGCCAAAGGACTGGAGTCCACCGTCATTATGGTTTATAGTATCGATTGTGGTGAGGTAGTCAGACTCAATGTTGATATCAACCTACCCATGGTCCATAGTGAGCATCATACCAGTAAGGATGGCGGTGGCCTCAACCACTGCATGTTCCCAGAATTCATGGTGTGGTTCGTATTTTTCCGCAATGATATTCCCTATATGGTTTTGGGCCAGGAGGCCAAGGGCAACGAGCCCGTCCTTGGGGAGAGATGTGTCCACGTTGATCTCAAGAATCCATTCCGTTGGAGGATTCTAATGAGATGAGTGTGAGGGGGTAACACCTGGCGTATAGTGTCCATTGTGGTCCTTCCAGCCCTCAATCCATGAGGTGGCCCATTCAATCTAGAAATCGGGAGGTTTATGAACGTGATGAAAAATAGCATCGTTATGCCAAACCCAAATGATCTGGGCAAGGGTGCAAAGTGAGCCCGCATTAGCCGGTGAGAGGGAGGAGTGCCAATGCATCAGAAGATCGGTTAGGTCAGAGACCGTGGCCAGTGGTGCGCCTGGAGCCGGACCCCATTTATTCCAAATTTCCCTAGCTCCTAGACAGTGAATGAAGGCGTGAAAAGGGGTTTCTGGAATATGTGGGAAGAAAGGGTAGAAATAGGCACTAGCCATATGACGGTAAACGAGAAGGCTCATAGTTTGGTTAGAAAACTTCCTAAAAATTTAGAGTCAACTAAAATCTACAAAAAAAACTAAATCATATCATTTTCAAACTATCCTTTAATATTTTCTATAAAGATGAAGTATATTTTTTATATTCTAAACATTGATTTTCTAGGTCAACATTGTCACAATTATTGACTTTATAATGTTTTTTAAAGATCCTCAAACCTCTATTTGGTGTAAAAACTTATCTATCTAAACCTATCTATGTATGATCAAGACATCACAAATTCAGATATTTAAATTCATACATACAAAAATATATAAATTTATAACTAGAACTTTGTAGATCACAATTTACAAATTGTTTTTCTTTCTCGAACATATTTTCAAGAATGGTATTCCAAATTGTTATTCTGATAAAATCAAAAATTTTATATTGGATTTTTTTTCTAAAATACTAAATTTTCATCATATAGAAAACATCACATGTTTATTCATTAGTTGACTCACAAAATTTCTTCCAAAACTCCATTTGGATAAATCATAAATGTTTTTCTAAATCTTTTTCTTGTGAATACAATTTTATTCTTCCAATATATCCTTCCAGAAAGTCAGTTTTATTGTTATAAAATATTATTTTGGAAATATGCTTCGAAAAATATTCTTCTATAAATGTTCTTCTATAAGTTATTATAAAAAATTATGCCATAATTGTTTCTAAAAATATTATTCTATTTTTTAAAAAATTAATTTCTAAAATTTTTCTCTGTATATCCTTTTTTAAATTTTTCTAAAAATTTATTCTCAAAATTTTATTCTGAAAATATTCTTTTAGAAAATTTTCTTAAAATTTCTTTAGAAAATGATTCTAAAAATATTTTTCAAAAATATTTTTATAAATTTATTCCAAAAATGTTCTTCTAAAAATATTTTTATGAAATTTAAAAATGTTTCTAAAAATTTATTCCATAAATGATTATAAAAATTTCCTTCTAGAAATGTTTCTAAAAATTTATTATTGAAATAATTATCAAAAGTTATTCCAAAAATGTTTCAAAAAAAATCATCCCAAAAATGTTTTGAGAAATTTATTTTGAGAATGTTTATCTGAAAAAGTTTTTATAAAATTACATTAGGTGAGTTTACCTTCATAGATTATAAAAGCTCTAACTTAGATAGAATCACTTTTATATCTTCTATAAAAGTGATGTTTCTTACTTAAATGATCAAAACAAGAATGGATTGACTTAAATTTATGTTTACAAAAGTAAAGTTCATCTAATTCTTCCAATGAAAGTTATTCTAATGAAATTAAATATTTTAGATTCAACTTTGTAATAAAATTATTCTGATTCAACCTCTTCTATAATTAACTCTAACTACTTATAAAAAACCATACACATCACCATACTTATTTAAGAAAAAATATTCTTCCAAAAATTATCAGCTTTACCTAAACAATATTCATAGACATAATATTGAAAAAAATAAAAAATGGTTACAAAATAAAATCAAAGGTTCTTCAATCTACCTATTTGGATACGATGGAAACAACATCAATAAATACTCTCTATTTTTTCATCAAATAAAATCCTTTCTCGTAAATAAGTTTCATCAAAATACAATTTCATATAAAATTATGTTTTTGAATGAATTCCATTACTTAGTGAGAAGAGGTTTTGTGGCCCTGATGTTGATATACCATTCCTCAAAGATATTATCTTCAAAAAATGTGACTCCCAAAACTTTTACTCCCCCTTTCTATGATAATAGTAACTTCAGTTTCATAAAAGTTGAATTATAGAGTTATAATTCTTATCCACCTTTGACAATGAAATACAATGATACATGGGGGAAAATCAAGAGACTTATTACATTATTAGCGGAGGATGAACCTTTAGTTTCAACATCAATTCCTCAAATCCTTCCATTGGCTTAGTTTTTGAGAATATATAAACAATTTGATCTTTTTTTGAATATACTACAACTTCATATCTCTACTAACAACTCTTTTCTTTATAAAATTATATTTAAAATCAATATGATTAGATTTATAATATTTAATTAGTTTTTCATAAATATCAATTGTACTTTGATTATAAAAAAATAACTAGTTATTTCTCAGTATTAACCCTCAAATCATCAAGCTAAAATTTCATCAAAATCATTTTAGTGTATACATGTGTAGTAGAAACATATTTGGATTCAACTATACTCAATGTAACAGAATTATGTTTTTCACTATGCCAGCTCATAAGACTCTCCCAAGAAATTTTTTCCATCATATGTTGATTTTTGATCATCAATATCCCCATCCCAATCAACATCCATGAACCCAAATAAGTTCAAATTATTATATTTCTTGTACAATAGGCCATCATTTAATGTTATTTGACATACCTTAAAATTACCTTGGAAACAATCATATGTGATTCTTTAGGATCACTTTTATTGTTATCACTTAATGTTATTGTATACATAATATCCAGACAAGATGAGGTAAGATAGAGTAAACTTGTAATCCACATTCAAAATTCCTTCAAATCAACACGTTATCCAGCTTATTCTTTACTCATATTCATACAAAAAATAAATAACTAGAGATAATTTATTTGAATATATTATGAAAAAGTTTATTAATAATTATTTTTAATAATTTTATTTAGAAATAAAAATATATCTTCATTTCTATTGGGATGTAGTCCCATAAATAAATTTGACTATCGAAGAATTTACATCTCAATGTTCATCTTTATATGTTTAGAAAATTCTTTAAAATATTTATCCTGGTGATAAAAAAATTATATCATCAATGTAAACAATGATAATTATTGTAACTATACTAATATCTTTGAAATATAAGTTTCTATAAAATTTTCCTTCAGAGAATTTCAATTGCTTCAAGAAACTATAAAGTTTTGAATATCATGCATGAGGGGCCTATTTCAACTCTTACACAGTTTTTTTCAATTTTCATACCATGGTTACACCATTATCTTGTATAAACTCATTTATTTTCTAAATAAAAACATCTTCATTAATTTCTATATTTAATTATGATGAATTAATATCTATATAATAGAATTTTTAATTTCAATTAGTAGAAATATACAAAAAAATTCTGATAGTTTTAAAATTTTCAAACGGGGAAAAGGTTTCTTCTAAATCAATAACTTATAACTATGAATGACATTTATAAACTAACAGATCTTTATTACTAGAAATTTCTCTATTTTCATTTAGTTTATTTATGAACACCCATTTTTTTCCTATAATATTCTTTTTTTAGTCGAGGAACACGATTTTATGTATCATTTTTCCTAATTTTATAAAATTATTAATTCATATCATTAAATAATTATTTGTACCCAACTACTTCTAAGGAGTATTGTGGTTCCAATTATGATATAAGTGATTATATATTTTTAAACCTCAATATCCTCTTAGTCTGGACTAGAGCTTCCTAATTTCCAATGGTATTATCTTGTTCAAAATGTTTTTGTAAAGTCTAATTTTTTTTATTTTTCTCTTACAGTATGGATTACCTCATCATTGGAATGATTAGAACCAACATATATAACATTTGGCTCAGAATCATATTTTTTCATTAACATATCTTGAATTTACCATTATATATTCCATTAATTCATCAGTATAATCTTTAATAACTTTTGTTAAAGTGGACAGATTTTCAATAACTTTTCCATCAAAAAATAATCCAACATATGTATCTGTTTAATCCAAAATATGTAACTTCTTTTTTTGGTTAAATATCCAATTAAAATTCCCTATTTCACATTTTCATCAATATTTTTTTAAATCTGTATTTTTTATTTTCATTAATAAGGGGCAACCAAAAACCTTAAAATATATCACTATAGGTTTCCTCTCATAACACATATTATAGGGAGTAATTTTTTATTCTTGTTGAAGAAAATATATATTTTGAACATGTTAAACTGTACCTAAAACTACTATAAAAAATTGAAATTTTCTCATCAGATAACATGATTCTTCCCATATCAACCAGACTTCTATTTTATTTTATGCTACTCTAATTTATTAGGTAGTGTGGATAAAACAGTATGTAACATCCCGGTTCTGCAAGCCACCCAGAGGCGCCCCGTACCCAGTTGGTCACATGGCCACAAGC
The DNA here is from genome assembly GCA_963277665.1 of Viscum album. Classification (NCBI taxonomy): domain Eukaryota; kingdom Viridiplantae; phylum Streptophyta; class Magnoliopsida; order Santalales; family Viscaceae; genus Viscum; species Viscum album. The sequence continues at coordinate 327,611,603 of OY728132.1, forward strand.
GCATTTCCATGAACGCCAGAGGCTGCTGACTAGCAGCGAGGGACTTGGGTGTGATAGTGGGTAAACTATTCCCTCATTGGTAGAGTATACAGTGGATGTACAAAGATACATACAATGGCAGAATAAGTAAATACCCTACAATAATAAACAGTGGAAGACTGATAAATAACCAATTGGAGAAAAATATATAAATGATTCATGATACGAATGCGTCTAAGAATGAAGCCAAAAAAGTAACAATGCTGAATACAGAACTAAACCCAAGTACAAAAGAAAAATAGATAAACAACTCCTCAGCATTGCAAGCCTCAGTTTGGTCCTATGCTCTCCAGATCCAGAGCAATCAAAAACCTGAAGTAGAAGGGCACTTTCCCTTATCTATACCTACAAAAATATAATTTTTTTGGGCCCAAAAGCATGACCCAAACAAGGTGTGAGACAAAAATCCCAGTAGGAAACCACCCGAAGATCTGTACCTAACAGTCAGTGAATATATGGCAGGTAAAAGTACATAAAGAAGTAAACAGGAAAATACTCAACAAAAAGCAATCCACAGTTTCTAGCATATAATTTACAAATAAGTAAGCAGCCACTCAAGAAAGTTGAAAAAACAGGTAACCTCTTTGTAGTTCTCACAACCTAACCCCTATGGTTCAACCTACAGGTACTAGAAACCCTTTGGGAGGCACACACAGTCTCACCCCTCTTGTTCAGCAAAAGAAATAGACTCTCTAGGGAAGCACTCACCGTCAATTCCCCCTTTAGTCTCATATCGTACTAAAGGTTCTTTGGGGAAGAACTCAACGTCTCATTCCCCCTGTGGCCCACGTCAAGGAACTACAGACTCTATGAGGAATCACTCAACGTCAGTTCCCCATATGTTCTCGCATCGTATTATAAATACGCTTTGGATAATCCCTTACGTCCATTCTCCCTATGGTCTACTACACTAGGTTCCCACAGCCCTCTGTAAAGTCAGCAAGTATCGCATCGCATAATGGCCAAAGTGAACCTCAAGAACTACTTGGATAGTAGTCTATAGCATAACAACATGTCAGAATAATAACACTCCATCCTCCAATACTAGGCATAGAAACTAGAAAAATCCTAACCGGAAAAACTAGACCAAATGGTCATAAATAAGAAAATCATGCATGGAAAACAACTAAAGAACAATGAATTACCCTATTCACAAACAATAACCTCTACTCAGGCATATAAGCAAAGCAGAGAAACAACAAGGGAAAAATAGGAAACACGCAATACCTCGTTCAAGGGTATTGGTGGAATTTGCACTTAATATTCAAAGACTTTCTACAGAAAGGCACAAACCACCTACCTTGAGGTTAGAAGATTGATATACTAGAACCAAGAGTCTTAAAGCTCCTTAGAAATTCATAGATCTACAAAAATGCATAATACATTCAACCCACGATAACTTTTAAAAGAAGAGGAATTGGAAAAATATTCTATAGAAAAAAGAAGATCTTACCATTGTGGTTCCAACGCAATAAATGATGGTCGATTCTGAGAACAGATGGAGGCTCGGGGGCTCCAAGAAGATCCGTAGTTGTACAGACTCTCTCGGACGAAGAACGCCTAGAAAAAGATGGTTCTGTCCATCAGACGTGACCCCAATGTGTTTAATGAAAAAAAAAAGAAAATACGTGGCGTGTATTTTTGGAGTACATGGAGTGTAATTACTGTTTACCTACTCTTCTTTCGGAGGCCTCCACATCACCCGACACGGCTGTGTGTGGGGCCATGACATGACCAGTACACGACCTTCAGTGGAAAGGAAGTACATGACGTGTAATCATAAAGTACATGGTATGTACTTAAAAAATTTATAGATAATCATATTTTCTCAAAAACACCAGAAAAAGGAAAAAAATACCTGAAAAGAAGGTCTGGGTTCTTAAAAACATCCCCCCTTAAAGAAATTCATCCCCAAATTTCCCTAGCGAGGTGTAGAAGAAGAAACCCCGAATAGCTTCGGCCTCTACGATCGTACCTCATCCTCCCTCTCCCAAGTCTCATCTTGTACTTGCTCGTTCTGCCATATCACTCGTACCAGAGGAACATACCATCCACGGAGAACCTTCGTGCTATGGTCGACAATCCAGATAGGATGCTCCTCAAATGATGCATCTTCTTCAATCTCAACTTCTTCAGGTTAAAAGACATGAGACAGAGTAACATCAGAGCTGAGAAACATGGAATACATCGTGTATAGCTCAGTACCTATGAGGTAACTACAACTGATAGGCAACCAGACCAACTCTCTCCAACGCCTAAAATGGCCTAAAGTACCTCAGTGAAAGCTTACCATATCTCTGAATCCTCTTGTGTCCCAACCACGGTGTGACACGTAGGAAAACCTGATCCCCGACCTCAAACTCTAGAGGTCATCTCCACTGATCAGCATAAGACTTCTATCAAGACTATGCCGTATCCATCCTCTTCTAATTCAACTCTATCTACTCTGTGGTCTCCTGGAATAGACGAGGTCCCAGCAAAGCTACCTCTTCTGCCTCCAGCCAACACAAGGGTGATCGGCATGGCCTACTGTACAAAGCCTCATAAGGTGTCATATAAATAGTTGCTTGAAAGCCATTATTGTAGGAAAACTCCAGAAGATGGATATGTTTCTCCCAAGAACCTACAAAGTCTAGAATGAATGTTCAGAGAATATCCTCAAGCACCTTAATCATATACTCGGACTGACCATCTGTCTGGGGATGATATGTTGTACTCAAAAGTACCTGTGTACCCAAAGCCTTCTGAATCCCCTGCCAGTTTTGAGAAGTAAAATGCACATCCCTATATGAAAAAATGGAGTGTGGAACTTCATGTAGACGTACAACTAATCGTATGTATAACCACCCCAGCTCATCAATACTGATGGTCTCCTTGATCGGTAAGAAAAGAGAAACCTTCCTGAGTTTGTCGATGACAACCCACACTGCGTCGTTCCCTCGAGAAGACCTCAGCAAACTGGTCATGAATTCCATCGCGACATCATTCCACTTCCACTCCATAATGGGTAACTATTTTAAAAGACCTACTGGTCACTGATATTCTACTTTCACCTACTGACAAGTGGAACACCTCATGAAAAAACCAGAAATATCTCTCTGCATACCTGTCCACCAATACTGGCGGTGTAGATCACGATACATCTTGTTGATGACTGGATGAACTTCCCAAACTGAGGAATGAAAGTATAACAACAGCTCCTCACGTATGTCTATTGGTACCCATACGCATCCCTGGAATCACAGGATCTCATCCTCTCCTATGGTCCACCCATGAATAGGGTCCTCTCCTGACATGTTTTCCTATAATACTAGGCCTTTAGAATCTGATAGCTACCTCATTCAAACCCGTTCAAGAAGCGTAGAGGTAACAACTATAGAAGAAAGGAAAGTCTAATCCTATATGTCATGCACTTCCAGATGTATCTCATAGAACAGAGCCATAAGTTTCCACTCATTGCTGGGCTTTTGAACTGCCTATATCTGAGTCCTCCTGCCCAAAGCATTAGCCACTACATTGCCCTTTCCTGGCGTATAGGCAAGCTCAAAGACAAAGTACTGAAGATACTCGACCCACCTGCACTGTCTCAGATTCAGATCATGCTGAGTGAAGATGTACTTGAGACTTTTGTGGTCAGTGAAAACCAAAAAATGCTCTCCCAGAAGATAATGTCTCCAACGACGTAAGGCATGAACAACATCTGCCAACTCCAGATTGTGTGTTGGGTAGTTCCTCTCATTTGGCCTCAACTACCGAGACTCGTACGCAAGGACTCCATCTCCCTGTATAAGAACAGCTCCTAGCCCGATACCTGAAGCGTCACAGAAGACAATGTAGCTCTTGTCTGGCTCTGGTAAGACTAGTATTGGTGTTGAAGTCAACCTACCTTTCAGCTTTTGAAAGACTGACTCACAAGAATCTGACCATAAGAACTCCGTACCCTTCATAGTCAGACCTTTCAGCAGTTCTACTAAGCAGGAAAAGTCCTTTATGAAGTGTCTATAGTATCCATCCAGCCCTATAAAACTTCGTACCTTGAAGACGTTCTTTGGTTGCTCCCAGGAAACTACTTCTCTCACTTTATCTGGGTCCACTGATACTCCTGTCTCTGAGATAACATGACCCAAGAAGTGAATCTGATCCATCCAAAAGTGGCATTTTGAGAGCTTAGCATATAACTAATGCTCTCTTAGTGTACTCAGAACGATCTCAAGATGGGTAGCATGGTCGTGTCGAGTGTGAGAGTACACCAAGATATCTTCCATGAAAACCACCACGAAAGAGTCTAAGTATGTATGGAACACTCATTTCATCAGTACCATGAAAACTGTTGACGCGTTCGTGAGGCCGAACGGCATAACCATATACTTGTATAGATCATACCTGCTCCAGAAAGCTGTAAGAGGTATATCAGATGGTATAACGTGCAACTGATGATAACCGGACCTGAAATTGATCTTCGAGAACACCCGGGATCCTTGAAGCTGATCATAGAGTTCATTAATCCTAGGCAAGGGATATCGGTTCTTGACCGTCAACTGGTTCAACTTCCAATAATCCACACAAAGCCTAAGGGTGTCGTTTGCCTTCTTCATAAATAAGATAGGCGAACCCTAAGGAGAAGTACTGGGTAAGATGAAACCCTTTGCCTGCAACTCCTCCAACTACTTCTTGAGCTCCTGAAACTCAGGTGTAGCCATCCTATAATAAGTAATGGACACTAGTGCCGCTCCTGGAACGAGCTCAATAGAAAAGTCTACCTCATGCTCTGGAGGAAAACCTGAAAAGTCCTCTGGAAAGACATCCCTGAAACGATCCACCACTGGAGGAAAGTTTAACTAAGAAGTCCCCCAGTCATCCAGATAAAAATTGGAAATATGATCCATAACTCCACCTATCCCATGATGCCCAGGTCCTGCTATACTCTCCTGGACATCCTACTCGCCTGGATGAAGAAAAGATCCACCCTCTATCGATATGAAACTCACCCTGCGGCGATAACAGTTGATGAATGCCTGGAAGGGAACGAGCCAGTCCATTCTGAGAATGACAGCATATCCTATCATCTCTAGGACATAGAGATCCCATAGAAAGTGATACCCAACCACCTATAGAGGGAACTCCTTGCACAAATGTACACTATCCATTCTAGTCCCTAACGGTGTGTCTAGAGTCAAAGTATCGGTAAAGGAAAAGATACGGAGCCCAAGGCTCTCCACAACAACAACAGAGATAAATATATGGGAAACCCCTGTATCAAAAAGAACAGAAGATAAAACTGAGGCTACTAAGATTGTACCTTGAACTGTAGAGGGTCCCGAATCCTACTCCTGCTAGGTCTGCTCCATTGTAAAAGCCGTACCTGTACCACGGACCTGTGACCCTGCCTGACTAATCTGAGTTGATCCACCCTACTGTCATTGAAATACCGGTGACTAAACACAATGGCCTCGACCTCCACCTCGGCCCGAACGGCCGGAAGAACTCCAGTTCCCATATTGGTGAGAAACTGGTGGCGTTTTTCCTGAACGAGGATTCATGGATGAACCCCTGTCACCAACGGCTAGTGAGAAAACCTAGAAGAAGCGTTGGAGGTCACCCATCTTGCCTCAATATTGGCACTCCACTGGGTCTCTCTGGCACTGTGGCCTCATATGGCCAGCCCTTCCACGCTGGTAGCATACCACCTGGCTACCTGAAGATGTGTCTCACCGCCTTGGATCACCGCGCATAGACTCCTTACGGTGGTTCCTGCTGTTAGTTGGTGAAGCACTAACTCTGGAAGCAGAACCACCCTGGCTCTCAGCTCCAGAATCTCTAAGATTTCACTCTAAAATCAGTGTCCAGTTGACTATAGAAGTGATGGAAGTCAGCCTGAAGATATTCACCTGTGAGAGGATCTCTTGTCTGAGACCATCCTCAAACTTCCTTGCCAATAACAAATCATCTTCGCCCTGGAGGGGTGTGAAATGTTGAAGCTCAGTGAAACGAGAGGAATACTCCATGAAAGAAAGAGTATCTTACTCTAGGCTCATGAACTCCTGGGCTCGGTTGGCCCTCAGGGTCTCTGGATATAAGTAGTCGTAAAATACGCGCTGAAACTGCTCCCACACCATAACCTGCTGATGACCCGCATGTGAGATCATGTCCCACCACCTCTTGGTGGAGTCTCGTAGCATGTAGGTAGCGAGCGTGAACTGCCTTTCTAGAGGCATCTCCAGATGCTCAAAGATTGTCATCATGAACTCTATCCACGACTCTACAGCCTAAGTTCCTCCTTCCCCTAAGAAGATGGGAGGATCATGCTGCTGGAAAACCCACGTCAAGTCTTCCATAGTTGAGGCAGGAGTTGGAGCTACATGGACGGTCTGTATCATCCTCAAAAATCCTTCCCTAAAATACGCATCGGAGGCTGTAACTGGTATCACTGCTGGTGCCAAGGCTAGCACAACAGGAGGATCTGTGGGAAGTCCCTGATTTGCCATATCTGGCGTCTGATCACTGCCTGGAAACTGGCGTGCAACAGGAGGATGTCTCGGTGCCACGACTCTGCAAAGTCAAATGCACACTTTAGGTCACATTTTAAGGGACTAAAAACTAGGATCATAAGAAGGTAATAGGGGAACGAAAGCATTCAAAATTTACAAAACATGACTACACGGTGTGTATAAAGACTACACGACATGTTCCCTTAAGTCATTTACATGGGTGTGTAATTTTTTGAAAACTGGTCATGTAACACACCAAATACACGGTTTTTTTCCTAACACATGGCGTGTACTGAAATCCTCTTCCCTGCCCAAGTACTTCTACACGGTTAAGCCACATGGATCCTCTACGAAAAAATACATGGCGTGTTCAAGGTAGACACAACGTGTAATCAACAAGCTTCACCTGGCCCGTGTTGTTAGTGACACGACCTATGTACCCAGGTCACACTACATAGCGTGTTCCAGATGGACACGAAGTGCACCTCAAAGTCCCAAAAGACCGTGTAGCTACACGACCGGATACACAGTTCACTCTACACGACATGTACTTGAAGGATTTCCCCGACCTGTGTTGTTAGTGAAATGTCTAGGTACCTAGGTTACACATTACGGCCTGTGGAATTAGGACACAGTGTATATAGTCGAATTTTCAATCAGTTGTGTCATTAGTCATACGGGTAGACATACGGTCACTACAAAACGGCGTGTAAGTACCAGATATGGCATGTTCTTGGAATATTTTTCATAACCCTGTGTCCCTTCCCACATAGTCAGTGACATGGTTTAAACACTAAACATCGTGTATTCATAAAGTACACACCATGTATTCTATGTTTTTCCATTCAGTAGCCTCAGAACTACTCTAGATCCCATAAAACACAGAAAACACACATTAAGGTAACAAATTCCAATTCGTGAGGGCCCATACTCCCCATGAGTCAAAGTTTGGCATCTTATACAATTTACAAACAAGGTAAATAGGTCAATGATCCTCCAAATTCTGGTCCATGAGGGCCCATAACACCTCAAGAAACAAAATTTGGAGTTCATTTAGGTAAATCACTATACAAACAAATTCCCTATCAACCAGAAGAGATTATTTAAAAGAATCTATCATAATAAACATGCATAATCTACAGAACATCTATCACAACAACATGTGATCACTAATGCATCCTAGATGGAATGGAAAGAATGCATGGAATGTGATTTCTAACAAGTTCCTATATGATGCATGAGATGGAATACCCTCATCTCATCGGGTTGTGATAGAAATAGAACCACAATAACAACAATGGTTACAACACAAAGCATGTGAATCACCCAACAGTGAAATCAAATAAACTGTAAAATCTCAAACTAGTAAAATTACAATAAACAAGGTAGTATGGCTTTTCCCTATACATGGGTTAGGTACTCTCAGACATAGCTTATTACCAAGTACCTATTCCGTCCTATCCCTGGATATAGGATCCAAATAGTAAGTCAAGAGAAAAGAAACCCCTTTGATACCACTTTGTAACGTCCCAATTCTGGAAGCCACCCAGAGGTGCCCTGTACCTGATTGGTCACATGGCCTCAAGCGCATTTCCCCGAATGCCAGAGGCTTCCAACTAGCAGCGAGGGCCTTGGGTGTGATAGTGGGGAAAATATGCCCTCATTGGTAGAGTACACAATGGATGTACACAAATACATACAATGGAGGAAGCAGTAAATACCTAACAACAGTAAACAGTGGAAGACTGATAAATAACCAACTGGAGCAAAATATATAAATGATGCATGATAAAAATGCATCTAAGAAATCATCCAAAAAATTCACAATTATGAATATAGTACTAAACCCAAGTACAAAAGAAAAATATATAAATAACACCTCAGCATCGCAAGCCTCATCTTGGTCCCATGCTCTCCAGCTCCAGTGAAATCAAGAACCTGAAGTAGAAGGGTGCTTGCCCTTATCTATACCTGAAACAATATAATCTATTTGGGCCCAAAAGCATGACCCAAATAGGGTGTGAGACAAAACTACCAGTAGGAAACCATCCAAATATCTCTGCCTAACAGTCAGTGAATATATGGAAGGTAAACATACAAAAAGTAGTAAACCAGAAAATACTCAGCACCAAGTGATCCACTGTTTCTAGCATATAATTTACAAACAAGTAAGCAGCCACTCAAGTAAGTAGAACAAATAGGTAACCTCTGGGTAGTTCTCATAGCCTAACCACTATGGTTCAACCTACAAGTACTAGAAACCCTCTAGGAGGCACACACAGTCTCATCCCTCTGGTTCAACTAAAGAAATAGACTCTCTGGGGAAGAACTCATCATCAATTCCCCCTATAGGCTCGTATCATACTAAAGGCGCTCTGGGGAAGCACTCAATGTATCATTCTCCATGTGGCTTGTGTCGAGGAACTAAATACAATATGAGGAAGCACTCAACGTCAATTACCACTATGGTCTCACATTGTATTATAAAGACACTCTGGAGAAGCCCTTACGTCCATTCTCCCTATGGTCTACTACACTAGGTTCCCGCAACCCTGTGTAAAGTCAGCAAGTATCCCATCGGGTAACGGCCAAACTGAACCTCATTAACTACTTCTCTAGAAGTCTACAGCGTAACAACATGTTAGAAAAATAACACTCCATCCTACAATACTAGGCATGGAAACTGGAAAAATCCTAATAGGAAAAACAAGACCAAATGGTCATAAACTAGAAAATAATGCAAGGAAAACATCCAAATCATAGTGACTTACCCTTTTCACAAACAATAACCTCTACTCAGACATATAAGAAAAACAGGCAAACAACAAGGGAAAAATAGAAAACACGCAATACCCCGTTCAAGGGTATTGGTAGAATTTGTACATAATATTCAAAGACTTTCTACAGAAAGGCACAAACCACCTACCTTGAGGATAGGATATTGATATACTAGAATCACAAGGATTGAATCTCCTTAAAACGTCATAGATATATGAAAACTCATAATATGTTCAACCCACGATAACTTGCAAAAGAGGAGGAATTGGAAAACGATTCTCTAGAATAAGGAAGAGCTTACCGTTGTGGTTCCAACGCAATAGACGACAGTCAATTTGGAGAATAGACGGAGTCTCAGGGGTTCAGAAAATATCTGCGTCAGTACAGACTTTATCGGATGAAGAACAACTAGAAGAAGACAGTTTTTTCTGTCAGACGCGACCCCAGTGCGTTTAATGAAAAAAAAAGAAAATACACGACTTGTACTTTTGGAGTACACGACGTGTACTAACTGTTTACATACTACGCTTTAGGTGGCCTCCATATAACCCCACATGACCATGTGTGTGGCCATGACATGACCAGCACACGGCCTTAAGCGGCAAGGAAGTACATGGAATGTACTCATAAAGTACACGGCGTGTACTTGAAAAATTTCTAGAAACTCCTCTTTTCTAAAAAACTTCAGAAAAAGGAAAAACATACCAGAAAAGAAGGTCCGGGTTCTGACGCAGTACTTGTGTTTAGTTCCATGTTTCTTTAGGTAGGACTTGAAATAGTTAATTGGGTACTTATTTCAATTATGCTTTATGAACTTTGAGATATATACAACCAATTCCTTCTCAAATTCCCTTTTAGAATTTTTGAACACATCTACATCCTCTAATTTATTTTTCATGAACATTATGTTGTTCATCCGAGTGAAATAATAAATTAAAGAAATAAAGTAAAATTCACCCTTTATTTATTGATGTTACATTATCCCATATATATTTGAGTGTATGAGCTCAAGTGGTTTAATTTATTGAATCTAAACTTTCTTATGACCTCCATCAACTATCCTTTATTTCTAGGAAGTTATAAAAATAACATCATATTCCTTATTAATTTGAGGTAAATCTCTTACAGATTCTTTAAAATTGTTCTCATACTTTTATGGCCAATATGACCAAGTATTTAGTACCACAACTTTATTTAATTCATAGTTTTAAAATAGTAAGAATTACTAGGATCTCTAATCTAGAATAGATTGTCGCTGGTTATTTCTCCCTTGGAAAAAACTTTACTATCTTTCAAACATCAGAAGATATAAGAATATTTTTTAAATATAACTTCATTACTATCATCACAAAGTTACTTAACACTTAGTAAATTGTTTTTAGGTGTTTCTAAAACCATAACATCATTTCAATTTATCTTCTGAGCTTCAATATCAATGATAAAAATTACTCAAATTTTTAAGGAACTATCATTTCCAAATGTGTCTACTCCTCCCCCACGGTATTTAATGTTTTTCATTATTTTTACATCACCTTTTATATGTGAGGTATAACCACTATCAAGATTCTATGGTTTAATAGTTTTGTTATATTTTAGAGAAATATCAACAAAAAATATTTATAATCAATTTTACTTTTCCAAGATTTCTTTTATTTTATAGAAAAAATATATTTCCTTAGAAGTGTTCTTATAAAATATTCATCAAAGTGAATGTATTGGTAAAAACTTCCAAAAATTTCCACTAAGAAGTAATATTGGTTTTTCCTTAGGATATTTTTAACTTTTGATGTCTTTGATTTTGTTTCTTACTTTAACTATAGAAAGTTAATTCATTTTCATTCACTATTTTCTACCTCGATTATTTCCTACTCTCATAGAGAGATATGTCGTGTAAAAAATTATATTCTTTGTGTTTTAAAATCAAAGAACGCTAATAATATCTATTGAACATAAATATTTTATAGATTTATAGTTTTCCCTTGGGAAATGTTTGTTGATATTATTTGAATGTTACAATATATTCTTTCCCTTGGTAAGAAGTTACTTTTAAATTTTATTAATTTGAAATATTTATAAATTCCTCTCTCAAACCAATATTTCCCTTTCTTGGTTGTTAAATATTTATGGTTAGTAAAATTAGATGAACATTTAAATTTAGTGGATATAGATTCCACCTGATTTTTTGGACGAGTTATTTCAATGGTTTGATATGTATCAGACTTTACCAATATAATTTTTTTTAATTCTCATTCACATTCTTCAAATTATTTTCATCCTTGAGACATCTTGAATGAATCTTAAATAGCTCTTCATCAGTATTTGTAGGTTTTTTCACTAAGGACTTTCATAATTTTCCATTTTCCCAAAAGATTTAGCTGGATGTTTCTAATATCCCCAATATACACATCTTATTTTCTGAGGAATTATTATTTTCCACAATTTTACTTCTCAAATTCATTATTAAAAACTCTTAATACCTTTTTGAATTTCATGTTTTTCTCAAGTCATGCATCAAGTTATGATCTCAACATATGTTGCATATAAGTTTTTTATCTTTCTTCATCTTCATTGATTGAAATATATTACCTCATTTTAAAATAATTTGTGATGTTTATAAATTTATCAAAAAAATTATCCTCTAATGAACTATTTTTAGTAGAATCATATTCTTCCTTTTTAATCAATACACTTATTTTTTTCCTTCCAATGAACATTTTCTTACCTCCAATGGGTTTTTTAACTTATAAGTTTTACCCTAGTTATTTCTCTAAATTTTTTCTTCCGAATCATCATTATAATATTCTTAATCATTATAATTATTTGGATAGTTTATGTAAATATGTATGATTCCTTCACACTCAAAACATTTTTATGGGAGTTTTCCTTTTTACATACCTCTACCATTCCAAAAATTCTGAGAGATAGAGGAAATAATACTCTTATTCTATTTATTATCATCTTCCTAATCTTCTTATTTACTATAGTTCATTTCATTATCTTCTAGTTCTCTTATTTTAAGATTCCTCATGGATTTAAAATATGTATCGCTTTTAATCTTCTTTTTGAATATTAGGGATTTACTCATTTTATACAAAACAAGCATGTTATGTATTTCATCAAGAGTTAATTCATCTTTATCTTCTAATTGAGAGACTATAAGATATAATATGTCTGAAATTTCCTCATCAATTTTCCAAAAATACTTGAATATTCCAAAAACTATTTGAATCCTTTGATTTTATTGACAATTTCACTTACTCGGGTTAACTAATCATCAATATTTTCTTTTTCTTCCATCCTAATATATTTTAACCAACTTATCCATATTTTAAACTTTAATTCCTTTAATTTTATATTCCCTTGGAATATATCTTCATGTTTTTCCAAAGTTTCCTTCATTTTTTTGCGACCTATCACCTTAATATAAACATTTTTAGATAGAAAAATTAGAATAACATTACAATATTCTCTATCATAATGAAGATTTATTTTTTAAGAAAATATCATATGAGAATATTTATCCATGGGTGGAAACCCTATAGTAGAAGCATAAACCACCTCTAGACCAAGTGACATAAGATAGAGTATATTTTATTTTTTCATCCATGATAATTTTTTGCATCATGAATAACTCTACTATTAATTTAGTTGATATTATCCATGATAAAGTATATAATGATATAATAGAGGGAACCTTCCTTTAATACAAATTGAAGTTCCTAGGAATTTATAGACTATTGCGAAGGGGGGTGGGGGTGGGGTGAATCAGTGGTGAAATTTTTACAATTTCCATCCTCTAAAAATTACGATCTGTAACTTTTTAAACTTTTCATTCTCTTTAATTTATAAATAAAACTCACATGCATGCAATGATAAAGAAAGTAGATCAATGAATACATATTTTTACAATGTCCGGTTATAATGTGGGTACCTATTAATTTCCATTTAAACTCATATATATCCCTCGATATCCACTATATAATGTAAGTGAATAAACATGAGATGACTCTCATCGAGATATTTCAATATCTCAATAAGAAATATTATTGGTCCCCACCAGATACAAAATTTTCCTCTTCTTCCAAGTCAAATTAATATTAGAACATATAAATATGATCACTTTTTAATATATCTAGAATAAACTTTAAAAAATGTATTTCACTAAAATGTATAATTCCTACCTCGCAACTCTATAAAATTTCATACATTGAATAATCTTATCAATAATAAAATATCCAAAATGTTAAATTATTTGTTTACTATTATTATATTCTGAATGAATTTGGTCATCAACTTCAACAATTTCCTCTAAATAATCTCTAAAACTCACCTATAATTCTTGTAATAAATCATTAATTTATATAATCATTCTCATCATGAAAAAATAAGAGATACATGTAATTTAAACTCCTTATAATTCAAATGTTCATAAATATCTTGAGAAAATAGAAGATTCATGGAACAAAAATTCCTCATAATGATAATTTTCATAAATCATGTTGTGAAACTTCATTAAACTTTAGAGTAAACTTAAAATCAACAAAAACTACTATGTCAAAACATATTTCAAAAAATCTTCAAATATCATATAGAAACATGACCTATATTTAATGAATATTGAACATTGATCATTCGGATAAGAATCATTATAATGTTTGACATTAAAAAGTTTTTATAAAAATACTCAAACCAAAATTTAGTATAAAATATCATCTTCCTGATCCTATCTATGTCTGATCATAACATAATAATTTTAGAGATTAACTTCATAAAAACACAACACTACAACTTTATAACTCGAACTTTATTCATATCAATTTATAAAGTTATTATCATTCTATAACATATTTGTAGGAATATTATATTATTGTTTTCAATAAACTCATAGTTGTTTTTTTAGAATATTCTGTAATAATGTTTTACTAAATACTCAATTTTAATCTTCTAGAAAAAATCACATGTTTACTCTATTAGTTGAACCATAAATGATCTTCCAAATCACCTTCCATTAATATCAAAAATGTTCTTCTAAAAATTATTCATGTGAATTTATTTTTCTTCTCCCAATATATCATAGAAAATAAATTTTCTTATAATAAAATCCCTCTCTATTAATGTTATTTAAAAAAAGTTTTTATTGAAAAGATCTTATGAAAATGTTTCAAAAAAATTCTTCTCGAAATGTTCTTCTGAAAACTTTCTTCTAAAAATATTTTTTCCAGAAATATTTCTCAAAATTGCATTCAATAATGTTTCTAAAAACCAATTACAAAAATGTTTATATAAATTTATCCCAAAAATGTTCTTCTGAAAAATTTCTTATGAAAACATTATTTGGGAAATGTTTTTAAAAATTTATTCTAGAAATTTTCCTCAAAAGTTCTTCTATAAATATTTCTAAAAATATCCTTTTAGAAATGTTTCTAAATAGTTCTTCTATAAATGTTCTTTTAAAAATGTTATTTTAAAAATTCTACAAGTTAGTTCAATTTCATAGATTATAAATTGTATTTCTCATCCAGAATCACTTATATATTTTCCATCAATGTGATTTTTATTCCTTGAATGATCATAAAAAGAATTATATAACTTAAAATGAATTTAAAAAAAGTAAAATTCATCTGGACTCTTTTGAGGAAAGTTATTATGATGAAATTATGAACTATTGATTAAAATTTGTTATACACTTATTTTGATTCTACCTATAATATTATTAACTCAAACTTATTCTGAGAAATAATCTATAATGTCGACCTTTTTTAGGTAAATAGTCCTTTTGAAAATTTATAGGATTACCTAAAAAACATTGATAACCATAATGTTTTAAAAAATAAACATGTTTATAAAATCAAACCAAATGTTATTAATTTTTCTATCTAATTTAAATCCTCCAAATTTATCCCAGGAGTAAATTTTAAGAAAAATATCAATTCCAGAAGATTAAAATAATCCAAGATCAGAAATTCCATTAAGGTAACAAAAAATACATTATACCATATTTAAATGTGATTCCTTTCTATTTTATTGAAACCTTGCATATAAACATATCAAATGCATAATTTATTGTTGACTTTCTATGAGGTGTAGGAAAATTCCTATCATAATTATATTTTTTTTATCTAATAATTTATGAAATTCATCAAGATATAGTTTGATCGAAAGTTACTATTGGAGTACTTATACCTGAATCATTTTTAAAAAAAATGTTTGATTAAGTATTTGATAAATTTTTACTGAGATGAAATATTTTATTTTTATTTTTTATAAATTTTAAAACTAAGGAAAAAGTTTATTTTATCCATAATGCTAATTTTGAACTCATTTATCATAAGTTTTGGAAAACTTCCAAGAACCAAAAAATGAATTCATCCACATAAATATATACAATTATGGTGTCTTTGAAAATTTTATTTAAGAAAAGTGTTGAATCAACACTTCCTATAAAAATATTAGTTTGAAGAAAATATCAGATAATCCTAGCATACAGATCTCTTGGGGGTTGTTTAAGTCCATAATGTTCTTTAGTATATTTAAATATAGCTTTCATAAATTTAGTGCCTTCAAAACAGGGAGGTTGGTTAATAGAAACTTCCTCTTGAACATATATCTTAAGAAATTAACTTTTAAAATCTATATGAAATAAAGTAAAAATTTGATAAGAGAAAAAGGATAATAATATTTAAACAGGTTTTAGTCTTTCTATGAGATAAATGGTTTAACCATAATCGATTCCTTCTTATTGAAAATAAATATTAGTAATTAGCCTTACTTTATTACTAAATATAGATTCATTTTTATCAAATTTGGTTCTAAAAACCCATATTTCTCCAATTACTAGAATATCCTTAGGTTGTTCAACTAAAGTCCAAACTTAAACCCTGTAAAATTTATTGAGATCTTATTCTGTTTCCCTTATCTAACCTTCATCACTTAAGGAAAATTCTTCTATTTTAGGTTCAAATTTTGATAATAAATCATGATTCTCACATTGATTTCTCAATGAACTTCTAGTTTTAACTAGTTAAATTATATCACTAATAATAATATTATTAGTATAAATCCTTAAGATTGATTAGTTTTTAGGTAAAGTGGAAAATTGATTATCAACTATTGGATATACATATTCCATTGAACTAATTTATGGATATTCAAAATATGGTGATCTTACTTCTAGAGGATTTAGTATTGGTAGTTATTTTATAACTTCCAGAAAACTGATTGGAGGATTTTTAGAAACATCATCTAGTGGATAAACTTCTAGAGGTTTTAAAAAAAATGATTAGTTTTGTCAAAATTTACATGAACCATTTCTTAAATAACATTTGTTCTTCAATTAAAACTCTATAACAATTAAAATTTATGTAATAACAAAGAGAAATTATTTTATATTATTTGGGGTAAAATTTATACAATTGATATTTATTATTCAAAATGAATACTTTACTCCCAAAAAAGAAAAAATCAAAAAAGTGTTGGAATTTTTATAGTCCTCAATTAATTAGATTTTTTTAAGAAAAGGTCTGAGAGAAACTTTATTAATAGTATAAAAAGCAATAATCATAACGTATTTCCAAATATTTATTGAAATAAAATACTCACTCATCAGATTTTGAGTAATTTACTAAATAATTATATTTATTTTTTCAACTATACCATTTTTATGGTGTTATTGGTGCTGAAATATTAGGAGAAATGTGTTTCTTACTATAAAAAGTTTCAAAATTTGAGTTTACAAACTCACCATGATGATCATTTTAAATAGAAATCCTAGATATGGGTTTATCACATAAAATGGAATTAGGAAAACATTATAATTATTGAGAACTTATTTTCATGAGGGAAAATAAACCTATGTGAATTTAGTATAATCATAAAACAAGATATACACACAGTTTTTTCATTCAACATGTCCAAATTTTGCATGAACAAATAATTTTATGTGCACTAAATTTAAGGATTTGGAAGTTGAGACTTTACTTTTAGGATTAAAACTATACTTATGCTTCTTAAAATGTTGAAAATGATCAAAAAATATTATTGAATTAATTTTAAGTTCAGGTAGATCCCTAAATTTTACTTTTCTAGAAAGTTTATCTTGTATTATAAAGTTATAGTAACCTAACATCCTATTCCAAAACCAAGATAATTCTTCAAAATCACTTAAAGAATACTAATTATGATGAATTAGGTTTTTTAAGTCAAGTGTGTATACATTCTCATGTCTATTGGTATATTGATTAAAAGTTACTTTTGAACGTTGAACAACACATTTATCATTCCTGAAGTTAACAAGATAATCGTACTCACATAATTGACTAATACTACTGAGGTTGTGCCTAAGACCAAAAACATATAAAACATTTGAAATTCATGAAAACTAAGAAATGAAAAATCATTTATTTCAATGATTAAAACATGTGAATTATGTCTAAAAAGTGACCAATACTCTATTAAAGCTTTTTAATTTATGATAATTTGACCTATCTCCTGTCTTGTGTTGAGTTATAACACTATCCATGTACCATTTGTTTTGGTTGCTGATACATACCCTATTTTCCTAAAAAATATAAAAAATATTCTTTGTACCCAAACTTTCTTGGGTCCAGTTACATTTGAAAAATAATAATAACCCACATCTATCCAACTATATTATATTGAACACCTGTTAATTTCTTAGAAATAAATGATTTATGAAAACCAGAATATTGGACTTTGTTTAAAGAACAAAACTTATTCCAGTATCCTATAATTTTACATTCATAGAAAAGGGGTTCACTTTTAGGTACAATGTAATTTGATTAAAAACGAGATTTATTGTAATTAAAACCAAATACACTAGAGTTCTTGTGGTTTTAATTTTTCTACACATTTTATGAAAATTTTTGTTACCTTAATAAAAATTAGATAAAGTTCTCATTAAACTACTGACTTCATATTTCAATTTAACAACTTATTTTCGATCATTTGCATTTGATTCTGATTTAGTTTTGGAATCTAAATTCGATGAATATTTTGAAACTATAAAATTTAGTTTTGAAATAATAATAGTATATTTAAAAGACTATTTTGAATAAAATCATAATTATTTTTCAACTTCTCATTTTCGTTATCAATGAGATTAACATATCTAATTATGTCATCAATAGTAGGAAAATCTTCCTCAAATTATAAGGGATAAATTTTTTTATCTTCTGATGTTTTTTATTCTTTATCATCAAATGAAATAGAATAATCATATTTAGAAGTAAAAGTAAATTTATAATCAAGAGTTAAATTTATAATAGATTTTGTAATTACCTAATCCTTGAGGATTTTTTCATCTCTCATAAAATTTTCATTGAATCTAAAAGTTTTATGACTTTAATTTACACTATCTTCTGATGAACTATCAAAAGATGTATCACCTTCACATTTTCTCTAGGCATCTAAATTTTTCAATATCTTCTTCCATTACTTTTAGAATATCTTTTTAAATTTTTTTCTTTCTTTTTCATGTTAGGAAAATTTGGTCCGATATGTATTTCCTTCTTATATTCATAGAATATAACATCTGATGACTTATTCTTGTAATATCAACCAATAATAACTTTCTAATGAGTTTATTGAAATTTCTTATTTCTAACATGATAATTCATCCTTCTAAAAAGATGATAAAGTTCATTTTCACTTTCATTCAAAATACTTAGTTAAAATGTTTACATTTTATTCTCTAAGAAAATTAAGATTTAGAAATATTAGTACAAGAAGTAAAAGAACCAGAAGATTGATTAACATAAGTATAAGAAAATGATACTATATTTAATTCTTGTATTTCTAAGAATATCCCTTAAATCCTCTTTAATATTGTATCAACATTCTAATCATGTCATTTAAAATTAACTTAGTCAAATTTGTAGTGTCATCTATAGATTTACTCTTTGACTCCCATTTGTTCGGCATTATATAAATAATAATTTTGATAAATGATATTCTAATTGATATTTCTCACCTAAATATTATAAACCAGTTATGATGGTCATAAAATATTGATTCATTTAAGTTACCATTTCACCAGGTATAAAATAAAAAGTTTTATAACCCGTTATCAGTATAGCTCTTCATGTTTGAAAAACTGTAGAGGTTCTAAAATGTGTTATCTCTATTTTTTTCAAATTCAATTGATTTTACTAAGATAATATTTGTCTATAATGTTGAAATAGTGGGAACCCTAGACCCAACTATTGAGTAAGTTAGATTACCATATCGTGTATATGGTTATATGTACATGATGTATTCTTACCATTATAGTGTAGACTTTTGTACATCCACTATTTAATGGTAATTTTCTAGATTAATTATTGTATCAAAAGGTTATAGAAGATCCTAGTATATAATGAGATCCTTGAGATACAATAACAATAATCTTAAACAAAGGTCTTATGGTCTAAATGCATCATACTGATTGGACACAGTTGATTTTTGACTATTAGGTGTTAGGAGATCATAAGCATTGAGACTTATTCTAATGAAGTTTGCACTTGGTGATCTCTAGTAGTGAGATCATGAGGATAGACCTACCAATAGGAACAACACATGTTTTGGGGTGATTGGTTGTTCCTGTCTATGTACATGTGTTTTAGTATCTTGACATGAGACCATTACCAATGTGTGTCATTTTATTGCATACTTTGATGCAAGGAAAAACCCATGATATTGAAATTGCGGTGAGGTAGCTTGTGTTGGGTGAATTTTTGTGGCATGATAATGGTTGAATGGTTAAGAAAGGATTTATTTCTTCTGGGTTAAGAAAGTTCTATATATTTGGCTAGGTTAATCAAGATGGTGCTACCTTTATAAGTCTTTGTACAAAGAAGTCAAAAGGTAAATCCATTCGGATAAACAAAAAATGATAAATCAAGAAAAGGATGATGGAACAAGTGTGTATCCTACTTTATGATATATTTAAAGACAAATGTATTATATAACACAGTCCACTTTCGTAGGCTGGTTGTCATTACTATGGCAATCCTTATCTCTTTAGAGGCTTCGATGGGTTGCTAGACTCTGATCTTAGTCTTTGGATTTTATTCACTACTATCAAGATAAGTTCCTAGAGGGTAGAACACAATAGAATATTCAAGAATATTCCATGTTCAGTTGAATAGGTATATTGGACATGGTATGCCTCACTATGGGGTCCGAGCTTTGTCCAAGGTATTGAGAACATATAATTAAAAAATTCATTATTATTCAAGTTATGAATAATTATGATCAGATTTATTTAGATGTATTTACGATTTCAGTAAATATGGGAAAATATTAAACGAAAAAATGTTATTTCAATATTCAAGGCTCATTTAATATTAAGTGGGATTGACAAGTTGAGTTAAATGGCTTGATTTTATCTCGTAATATATTTTATATATATTATGTGATAAATAATTAATAATATCTCTGAAAAATTATGGTTTTCATAATTATTTTTTAGTGGATATTAAATTTTCAGGGGTCGGGGAATCCTATCAGGTGTTATTCATCATCCACTATAAATAATTGGAGAGAGGCTCAAGCTGATTAATATTCATGGCATTTTGGCCAGAGCATCTATCTCCTCCTGCTTCCTAGAGAGAGAAGTAGTTGATTCAAGAGCTCAGATTAATATCTCCCTCAAGCATTAAAGGCATCTTGATGTGATGATAATCGAGACATTGAAGACATCGTCAGATCACCACGCTAGCACCCGAAATTCGACGTTCGGCGTTTCCCGTGGATTTTTGATGCTTGAGTGGATGGTCTAGAGGGATCCTGCAATGGATCCTTCAAGAAGTGATCTATGATGACGAATTACTATCGACCACACCTTCACATATGTCAAGGTATGTTTATAGTTTTATTTTTGTGCTCTATTAATTTACGCGAGATCTAAAGACAAAATCGGGGCTCAGATCATCAGTGAAGACAAGTACCATTATCTCGATGATGACAATTTTTAAATTTCCATCCCATTGGATTTTCCTGCAGGTCTCAATACCTATAATCGGTATTAGAGTTCTGCTTTCACTTTCTGAGACAAATAATAATTTATTTGTATAAAATTAATTAGATTGTTTGAAATAAGTCCCAACAGTTCAAACCCCGCGTCGATTCGATTTCAAACAGTCAAGTTATGACAATTTGAAATTTTTGGAATGGGTCAAGTTTGATGTTTGATCTCGGGTATTAAAATTTTCAATCATCTATTTCTGATCTCGAACCGGTCAAGTTTTGACTATTGTTTTTCATAAGTAATTTCAATTATATGTAAATTATAATTTTAAAATTTTATAATTTTGATAATAATTTAATTATTATAATAATATTTATATTATTATTATCACAATATGATAATAATAAATTAATATTTTATTATTATAATTTTATTATTATTATATTAAAAGGATAAACAATATCCTTTGGAAATTAATTGTGGAAAAACACACTAAAGGAGGGGGATACTTGACTCATCAGGAGTCATTTTGTTTTAAAAAAGGAATATCCTTTTTTTAAAGGAGGAGACTTGTTTAAAAAAGGGGAGTCTTTTTTATTTCTCCCATGGGTGGACCCCCTATCCCCTTCACCTTGTGCCGCATGACCCCCTAGCTGGTTCCCCTATGCACTGTAGCACCGGCAAGCCCCCGATGGTGCCTCTCTAGTCCACCGTTGGGGCTACGAGCTGGAAACACCCCTCCTACAACCCACACCACCTATAAACTCTGCCTCGACGACAGACCTGGAGTCACTGCTGACCGTCCCACCGGCTCACGTGGCACCGCTGCCTCCCTCACGACAGAACACTGCCAGTTCTCAGACGCCACCCCTGGTCGCGACTCCACTAGCACCATAATCCTCCATCGCAGAAACTCCTGCTCGCACCCTAGTTCGGTCCGCCGCTACTAATCGGCCACACCGACCCCAGCATCCATCAGGACCCGAAACACCTCGGTAATGGTTTGGGTGGGTCTGCCTGACCAGGACAGACCTGTCTGGCCCAGATTAGCCCAACATGGGATTTTCTTGGTCCAAAACAGGTTAGTGCGTAAGGTGTGACCCGCTTTGGGCTTGTGAAAAGTTTCGATTCTCAGGGTAAATTAAATTAATATATTTAATTAGTTTAATTTTCTACTTAATTTAAATTAATTAAAATATTAATTTTAGGGTTACGATATTTATTTTATTTCCCAGATAAAATTAAATCAATTTGGTAATTAAATTAAATTATTTTATTTTATTTTATTTTTTGATATTAAAATTAAATTAATAAGCCGACTGATAAATCCATCCAATGGCCCGAAAACCTTCAATTTTTTTATTTCGATAATGTCCCCTTTTATGAGAAGAAGGGGGAAACCCATGACATCAAGACTTAAACAACAAACCAGGTTCCAACAGACCAAAAATCAAGATAAAAAACAACCCTCACTACAGTAGTTCAACCCTTCCTAACAACAAAGGACATTAAAACCATCTTCCATTGTTTCATCACTATATGATTAGATGTCCTATTCCAAAGAGCACAGACCTGGTACTGATGAAAAAATACATACCCTCTCAAACATATGATTCCGAAAATCCATGGAACATTAAGAAATCCTTGCTATAAAACTCATATGGAGTAGCTTCTTGAAGACCAATGGTTGTAGAATCCCTTGAGCCACAAACAACCAAGTCCAAAACCTTTCCTCCATTCTAACATTTCCAAAGAAGAGAAAAACAACACTGTTCTCCTTGCCATCCAATATCAGCACTTCAGTGCAAAAAATTACCAAAGAACCAAACACATAGCTTACACCAAAGCCGCAACCAATTCCGGAATTCAGAAACCGATCTCACAAACACATAAAAACAAACTCATCCCAAATGAAAACTAAATCACGCATAAAAAACCATCAAGGAAAGATGATCCAGATGAATCTTGTCCACACTGCTGCCGCAATCGAACCAAATCCACCCCGAGAAGACGAACGTAAACTCAGACCATGAACCATCCACAACCACTACCAAATAAAATTCAAAGGGTAATAAAATCAATGCAGAAACCCAAAACATGAAGGTAGTTGTGAGGCCATTATGCAAACCCAAACCGGATCACATCACCGCTTTCACATTCACACCTGGAGACCACCTCAACCCGCCACATCTTCTCCCATCTCAGAACAAAACTATTGCGCCGAACCTCATTCAGGAGAAGCAGGAATGGCGGCTACTCGTGCCACCACTCTACCAAAAAATCCCTACCCAATGAAAAATGGGGAGAGAAAAAAGCAGGCCGACAAACAGTGGGAAATACTAAGACAATTGCGACCACAAAGACCTCCATGCTGCCCATGGGAGAAGAATCACCATCACGAAGCGTCGAGCAGGAGCGCCGAAGAGGATATCCAAAGTCGATTCGTAGTAGAATATAGATGACAATAAGGGAATCCCTAACACAACGTCACCCCTTACAGGCTCATCGATCCATTTTTCCTGACAAGTAATTAAATTATTCGAATTATTTTTTTAATTTAATTAAATAATCATCATACTTATTTAATAAAATTTAATTTTTATAACACATTATTTACCCATTTACTAGTCTTGAGCGCCGACCCATGTATGTCTGCATTTATTCATTCAATTAATTATTTTAACTATGTGTGATATTTGTAATCAATTAAATGACGGTCTATGCATCATCTTTATTTTTGGTCAATTTTTATAAGGGAATGTGTGTCCATTCCATCTGATACACATTATAACCCTATCCCCCCTCACTTGTGCAGGAGTATTTTAGTACTTTAGATGAAGATGATGTACGATTTGGACCCCACCAGAATGAGGGGGTACTCCAAGATGTGACATGGACCTCACCAAGATGAGGTTATACTATAGACGAGAAGTAGACATACATGATGGGGGTGAGATGCATCCAAAGTCAAGTGATGACTCAGATATGATTCCCCTTAGTCGTTTAGATACTCAAGATCATCCATGTAGTAGTATACCTTTACGCATTTATTTATTTTTTTATAAATTTTATAACAGTGGGAGAAATAAATAAAATAATAAATAATAAAATACATAAATAAGTGACAAATGTTTTTCTATTAATGTTAAATTGTGAGAGAGACAACATAGACTAACAAGATTAATAGAAATGGATTACATTCATTGAGATAAAAACATTAAAAACCATTAATGTAATATTAAGTCAATACCACCTTCCATCGTTCAAGTTTGAACAAAACCAGGTGTTTCAGATACTGGTCATGCCAAAGCTGAGGGCGCTTCTTACTACTAGGGAGTTCTTATAAGAGTAGTGTATTGAATTAACTAAAATTGTGGTAAAAATAGCCAAATATTACTTGTAATTTTAGAGGCAAGCATTGAGTAAATCAAGTTAATATTTTTGAAGATAAGACTTCACTCAACAGATCAAGGAACCACAATTTAATGGAGTTGGACAGCCAAAATCCTACCTTGAACCCTCCGAGTAGTGGCGTAGCCATTGATTGTAGACTATGAGGATAGGTTCAAGGATACTTGCCACTAGAATACCCAAGCAACAGAGTATTGTGATTCTACTACATAGGGTTTCTAGAATTCTAAAAAATAGTGGGAGACATTTAATTATTAAATTAATCGGTAATGTCTAATTTTTTAATCATGATAAATGTATAATCTACTAAAGGTGATTTGAATAAAAATAGAAATAAATACCACACGATAAAACGATGATATATATTCTACAAAGTTAATGTCAAAAATAGCATGAAATTCTAAGTGTAGTATAGGTTCTTATGCAGATTACTACTATATTAGAAACTCAAGGAGATGGTGTCCCTACCCATTTAGCCACCTTAGAAATAAAGGATGTAAAATGATTACAAGATACCCATGAATCTATCATATGATGGTTATTTCATATTTCTATCATCAACGACTGATTTTTTTGAGGATACAACATCAGATCAAGGATGATATCATATGTAGTCGCATCTCCAAGATGTTTGTGAGGAGAAAGTGAAGCAAGATTTGAATGTGATGATTACACTTGCTTTGTGAAAACTTGAAAGACATACTATTATATTTCATGCAATCCCATTATTATACCAGTTTCACCCAATTACTCTAGATTTTTTAAGGATACAAATGAACAGTATAGAGTAAATGCTTCATTACCTTTTAGGTAAGGTTCCCCATGTTATAATAATATTGAAGAAAGTTCCATATTTAGTTATTATAGAGACTAAATCGGAAGGAAAGTTGAAAAGTCCAATGTAAATTCACTCCAATGAAACCTTATTAATATCATTATAATAATAGAGGTTGGTTATTAAATAAGGGGTTATTTTCAGAGAATATTATGAAATAAATTTATGGAATTTTAAAATGTAATGAACTGAATGAAAGAATCCAGAAGCCATTTCTTTTTCAGTGTATATTAATCAAATAAAAGTATTATTTTTAGCATAATTATCGGGTATTAAATAAAATATGATTTTATGTATGTGTATTGTAATATAGTAACCGAGTAAGTATAGAATCATTTTTATGAAGTAAGGTGTTTTCTCCAAGAAGTTGAGAAAGGGTGATTCTTAATTCAGTGGTGATAAACACATAACTTCTTATTTCCAAGTGAATGTTTCTAGGTGAACAAGTCATTGAGTATAACCAAAAAATTTATCTCACATTACCTTTGGACATAATGATAAATTAATCCAAGTTTAGGAATGAATGTTGTTTGTTGTAACATACTGAACAAATAGTTCAATGGTCCATGAATCATAATTAATAAGTGATGAATATAAAAATGTAAGACTTTTACCCAATTATGTGAGGATAATTATTTGTTAAGAAAAAATAAATGCATACATCAAGTATATACTCAGTATGGTATTTAGTCTTGGCACAACTAAAAACCTTTGGTATGAATGACATATTTAGTTTGGTAAAAGAAACCATTAGAAATAATGGTATGTCACAATGATTTTAGAATTAGTTCAATAGGTGAGCTTGAACTATTTCAAGGGAAATATTGTTGTAAAACTACTTCATAAGATTCATTTAAGTTGTTAAGGAATGTGAAAGTAAATTATAAGAATGTTCAAAAGATATAAGGTGATCAAGATCATAATTATGAAGAATATAATGACCAAGAATTCATCAATGATGATAATGTAGTGTGGAGTAGTTCCTTAACATACATTACCTTATCTACATCACAACATCGACGTTCATAAGGAGGATCAATGATGATTCTTACATGTTAACATTGATCAAAAAACAAGAAGAATAGAGAAATTACTAAATGCACATGTTATACATCAATGTTATGATGTAAGTAATATCAATGTTATAACTTGTAGAAACTTCCATTATATTTCAATAAATACTTTGAAAATAATGGAGAAATACCATAACTTGTATGCCAAATAAAAATGATAAATTGATATCATACGATTCAAAGTATGATGGAAATATATTATGTTATAGGACATGTGTTTAGATATAAAGAGTTTGTTTGGATTAAAAAAGAATCAAGTTAAACATATTATGCATCTAAGGTAATTATCCTAACAATTTATTATGATATTATATAAATCCTTAAGATAGAAAAGTACTAGTCAAGTGATATACTATATTTCTACAAAAGGGTGCACATCTCCACTTGATATAATGGGAGCATGATTGACTTGGATTTAGTCAATGATCAAGATGCACAAATGGTTTCCATTAGAACTATTTCCACAAGTGTATATGGAATAGGTATGTTCTAAATACACATACTGTGTATAAAGGTTAAAAACCATGGTGATGGTTTTGAGTTCACCGCAGCCGATGATACATTATTCATTGAGAATAATAATTCCTACAAGTAAGCAATATATTATAATTAACAACGATTTAAAAGATCCATAAAAATTCAGTAATGTATTCCATGTATCAAATTGAAAAGGGGCATATTACAATAAATACTATGGTGGGTATTTATGTGAGAGTATACATGGATGGTACAAGAATGGTACCAATAAGGCTCGATTGGTAATACCAAATTTGTATTCCTAAATCCATTAGAATTTTACCTGTCATAGATAACTTATAAGATCATTTTATTGGACATTGGATGTTGTGATCAACTTTCATGGAAGGTTTCTATACGACGCAACCAAAAAGGGACGATGACACCATTGAATTCCAATACGGGTTGCAAGTTACAAAAAGCCTGTTCAGGATTAAATTAATCAATAATATCTTAAAGAATTTATAGGAAATGAAACTTTACCATGTGTTTACTAGAGGATAGTGGGAGAGCTATACTTTTCTAAGATAAATATGTTCAACAACATATAGAAAACAGATATTGGTCTTACAGTTAGTTATGACCAGGATGAAATTCATTCTCCAAAGATTGAATTAAAGTAGAAACCTATGTTCTAGGGAACATGATATACTATGGAATATCTAACATTTGATTAGACCTAGTCAATTGTTCATATAGTGACATGATATTGTAAAAATACAAGTTGTAAAAATTCAAGATTAGAATTGTTGCCAATGTCAAATGGCATAATCTCTCCAGGTTGACATGTTCGAAAGATGGGAGGAGATTAAAGTTGTGATTTGAGTTTTATATGCTTCAGTGATGGATCAATCACGTATTCCATGATATGAACATAAATTGATATTTATAGGATATTATTTATAATAGGAATATACCAATTATATCTAGGAGAACTATAAGTGAAGGAGTTAGAATTATCATCTTGTACTTCGGTAAGTACAAATGATATATACCTGATATGTAGAGAAGAAGGTATACTAGTTATGGTGGGACATAAACTATTCTTCCCTAGATCCATGTGATATAGTATCATATTTAAGCTAAGGTGATGAGTGAGAAAAGATCATATAATCTAGTGATAGTCATATATACAAACAATCAGTACTTTGCAGCTTCTAAGGCAGCTAAGTAGTAGTTATTAAATGCAACGATTTGTTCTAGTTCTTGGAATCACACCTAGTAAGTAAAGTATTATCATAATGTAAATTATGATATTCTTACTAGAAAATATTTCACGTTTAGTGAAAAAAATGGATATACTCATGGATATCATCTTTTGAGAGGTTTTAATCAAGGATATGGGGTCACATATAGTAGAATAGCCACATGGTGTAAATGTGGCGGACCCAATAGCTAAAGCCGTTACTCTATAGAAACATGAGCTATATCATGTGTGTAGCTAACAATAATGGTTATACTGTTGGATCTAGTTCTAGTGGGAGTGTTGAAATAGTGGGTTCCCTAGACCGAAATATGTCGTACTTTAGATTACTATATCGTGTATATAGGTACATATACATGATGTATTCTTACCATTATAGTGTAGAATTTTCTACATCCACTATTTAATGGTAATTTCACTGATTAATTGTTGTATCAAAGGGTTATAGCAGATCCCATGCTATAATGAGAACCTTAAGATACAGTGAAATTAATCTAAAACAATGGTCCTATGGTCTAGATGGATTATACTAATTAGACACAAGTGATGTTTGACTATCATGTGCTGGGGGATCATAATCATGGAGAATTATTCTCATAAAGTTCACACTTGGTGATATATAGTAGTGAGATCATGTGGACAGATCCACCAATAGGAACACCACATGTTTTGAGTGTCATTGGTTGTTCCTATCTACGGACAAGTGTGTTGGTCTCCTGACTTGAGACCATTATCAATGTGTGCCATTTGATTGCGTACTTTGATGGAAGGAAAAACTAGGATATTTAAATAATGGTAAGGTATCTTTTGTTGGGTGCATCGTTGGTGGTATGAAATGGTTGAATGGTTAAGAAATGATTTTTCACTTTTAGATTATGAAATTTCTATATATCAGGCTTGGTTGATTAGGATGGTTCCACCTTCATAAGTCTTTGTCAAATGAAGTCAAAAGGAAAATACATATGGATAGATCAACAAATTATAAATCAATAAAAGGCATATGGCACAAGTGTGCATCCTTTTTTATGAGACATTTAAAGATAAAGACATTATAGTACACAGTCAGTGTTCATAGGTTTGTTATCATTGCTATGATAATTATTATCTCTTTAGGGGCCTTTATGGGTTAATAGACTCTGATATTGGTTTGTGGATTTTATTCAATACTATTGAGATAAGGGACTAGAGGCTCAAACACAATAGTGTATTTAAGAATCAACCTTATTCAGTTGAATAGGTATATTAGACATGGTTGGCCCCGCCATAGGGTCCGAGTTTTGTCCATGTCATCGATAACCGATAATTAAATAAATTCATTATTATTAAAGTTATGAATAATTGGTATTGAATTTATTAGATGTACTTACAAGTTATGTAAATACAAGAAAAAATTATTCAAACGAATAAGATTTCAATATTCAAGGTTCTTTTAATATTAAGAAGGATTGGCGATTCAATTTAAATGGATCAATTTTATCACATAATATATTATATATATATTACAAGTATGTGATAAATAATTTATAAAATTTATGGTGAAATTTAGTTCATCATAATTATTATTTAGTGGATGTAAAATTTCTAGGGGTTGGGGAACCCCACCTAGTGTTTTTCGTCATCCACTATTAAAAAGTGGAGAGAGGCACAAGATGATTAATATTCATAGAATTTTGACCAGAGCCTCTATTTCCTACCACTTACTAGAGAGAGAAGAAATAAATCCAACAGATGAAATCAAGATCTCCCTCAAGCATCGAAGGCATCATGATGCAGTGATCTTCGGGACGTTGAAGACATCATCAGATCGCCATGCTAGCACCCCGAATCTAATGATCGACATTCCTACAGATTTTTGAAGCATGTGTGAAAGATCTAGAGGGATATTTCTATGGATCCATCATGAAACTCACGATGAATTTCTATCGACCATGGATTCAAATATTTAAAGGTATGTTTATAGGTTTATTTTTCCTCTCTTTTAATTTATGCGAGATCCAAGGAATAAACCAGGTCTTGGATCATCAGTGATGAAAAGTACCATCATCCCAATGATAGTATTTTTTTTAAATTATATGGACCATCATCTTTCACTATGATCCCTAGTACCTTTATATAAATGTTCTTAATATTATAACACAGAAAATATAAAAAAAATTATTATTTACCTGACAATGAAAATATTTGTTTCTGAAAACATGAACTATTTTCTATCTATAAATTTATAACATCCAATCATCATAATAATGTTATCAAATCTAGTGTCACTAATAAAGGAAATAATTCAATAAAAATAGTATTCTTAATCTGCTACATCAAAAATATATGGTCTCATTAGATTTTAATATTAAAGTGTTCTTACTAGAAAACCTTCCAATACAAAAGTAATCTTTCCTCCAAAAAAATTAGGGTTAGAAAATTGTGATAAATATCTTATGATAAAATAAAAAAGCAAACTTAGAAACAATTAGAGACATATTTTGAAACTAAATATTATTATAAAAAAATATAAAGGAATCTTAGGACCTAATAGTGTTAGGTTATGATACAACATTTTTTCCCAAGGATGTAATGTAGGAAATAATCTAGAGGAGGAGTGGATTTTAGTTTTGAAAAATTAAACCAACATTTTTCTATTCTTAATGTTTTAATTCGATTGGATTTATGAGACACATATCAATTCAAAGATCTGAGTAAAAGAATTCCTGAAGTTGAAATAAAATCTGTATGAAATACAATAATCATAATTAAAATAGGTTTATTATATATTTATAAAAATCTAAAAGAATAAATAACATAGTTAAAACTAAAAATGTAAAAATAGTGTTAAATTAGAAATTAAAACAACAGAAGTTTAAAAACAATACATAGAGAATCAATTAACAAACCAAATACTCTTTTAAAAGGATATTATAAAAACACATTCTTTAAACTTAGTGTAGAGGAAGAATATAAACATAACTTTAAGTATTTCTGATTTTCAACATATCAAAAGGTATCCCTAATTTTTAACCTATTAGAGGGTCAATCATCATAACCCTAGAAAAACTCGATCACAAAGGATTAGTAAATCCTATGTCTTCATGTCCCCAAAATCCATTGATCACACTGGATTAGTAAATGAACAATTACAAGATAAATAAAAAGGTATTTAGAATAAATCTTCACAAGGTATAACTCTTAGTAGGAAGCACTCAAAAAGAAAAGAATCACATTGATTAGAAGATCTCTTGGAAAAAAGAAACTATTGGACTTAAAAATAAGTAGATGATTTTAGAATTCTCCATTTTGGAATACATATCTTCTAATTCTCGAGGTTTGGATCTATTAATATATGTCATTGTAACAAATTCCAACAATTAAATTATGAAAATTTTGGAGTCAGTTGTGATCACATTGGAACTAGCTTAAGAATGTACAAATGAAAATAATATTTTTTCTACAAATGAGTTAATATAGCGCCACTATAATGTTCTTGAATCTATTGAATGTAATTATTCATGATAATTAATTATACTATATTTTCACCAACAATTATTTCATATTTTAGTTTCCAAAAATTCATTCCATTCAAAAATAAACATAGATTTTTTTAAGATAAATTAAGTTCATGTGAAGTGTATTGTGATTTCCAAAAGAAATAAAGGAAGTGATTATTTGACTAAAAAATAACTTTTCATAAATAAATGAACTATAAATTAATTAACTCTAAGTTCACATGTTATTTTCTCAGTGTAAATAATAAGAGTGACCAATTTAGTCATCAAAAACTATCCATAAATAAATCATCAAGTGATAGAACTTTTGATATCTTCTTCTTGGGGGTTTTCAAAATATTTTCCTTTAACTTATTTACCACATCAATTTTAATAAATATGTTAAAAACATTAAAAACAAAAAGGAAATTTCTCCCCCTTAGAATTTATTTTTCTATTTTTTATCAAACGATCAATTTATCCCCTTTTCATGTTCAGAAATTATTTTTTTATGTGTAAGAGAGTATTTTAAATTTACCTCATCAATGATAGAATCTTTATTTGCATGGATTTTAATATCATAAAACTCATCATCACGAGGAACCTATATGTCTAAAATCACAACATCCAAAATCTATAATATAATGTTTTTTTAATTTTTATAGTTTTTTATATTTTATGTTCTTTAATCCAACTTTAATAAACCTACAGAACCACAAAATCTAATACTTACCAAAACTTCATATTTTTTTAAGAGGTTTAGATTTATAGAATCTCTTTAATTCCACTCTCACAAAGGGTAAAATCTATCCAACTTCTTCATGAGTGTTACAAAATAAAATTTTGTGGTTGATACCAATTTAAGTGTTTTGAGAAGACCCTAGGATTATAATTAAAATAAATCCCTATATGATGTATATCTTTTTTAGAAACACTAATTTTGTTCCAATATATCCCATTTCACCCTATGTTTTAATGATCACAAAAACTCTCAGTTTTGTTTCTAATTTTTTTATTAAAGTATGAAGATCAACCCCTAAAGTTCTAAATATTTTTTTATAAGTTTTTAACTATATAGATGACGTTTTATTTTAATAATTGAAACCTTATATTCAAGTTATATAAATCTCAAAATATTTACTCTAAAGATTTATGATTGTTTGAAGTTTTAGAGAAATTCATGTTTTTGAAAAAATTTCTAAGTATGTAATTATTATGAAAATACCAAGATTTACACTTAAGTGTTACATTTAGTTAGTATTAAATTCATGAATTATTATCAGTAAAATACTTAGGACCATGAATAATTCTTACATATATCCTCTATCCAATTGTTTTCCATTCATATAAAAGGTTTTAAATAATAATAAGTCCTTATAATCAAGTGTGTTTAACGACCATAAAGGAAGAAATAAAATAATTAAGATCATATAATAATATATTTAAATAAGATAAAAGTATTAAACTCAAATATAGTTATGATATTTTGATAAATAATTATAATACCAAGAAAATTTATTTGATCAAGTGAAGCCTTATGATCAGTAGTCTATCGATGCAGAAGACTCATGATGCTAGATATCTTTAAGTAATTTTAAGTCATTTTATTACTATTTCTAGGTGATTTATTACCATTATAGTGTATCAATAGAATTATAATACAAATTTATGTTTTATCAAAATTATTTATGTCAATATAATAAAATTTCAATGTAAATGAATATACTATTTCCAAAAATAATAAATTTTAAAGGAAGACACAAGTTACACCAAAATGTACTCTATTTTTTCTATTTTTGGAGGAATTCACATGGAAAGGGATAAGATAATAAAAAACAAATTATTATATTATTTACTATTTACTATTATAATTAAGGTATATGATTTGAATTCAAATTTGAAAAATTAATATACATAAAAAAAAATCTTTTAGGCAAATAGTTATGGGCATATATAGTTCATATAGATACTATTTTCAAGATATTCTTTCTGAACATCTAAAAACAACAATATTATTTGATATGTGATTTATAGTTACATAATTTAAAAACTAATATTTTTCAAAGGTTATAAAACATGTTTAATCATTATTGGTAATATTTATTCATCAAATTTCAGTTGCTCCTTGCAACTGTGTACAAAACCCACAATCATACTACTCATATATTTTTATGAAGTTTACACTCATTGTTCTAAGTCTATAAAGGCCTAATAGAGGTATTGTAAGAAGGGATATCCCAAATGAAAGATCTTTCCAACTTTTTTAACAAGTCAAAGTTTCAGTCACTCAACTATCAGGGTCCCTATGAAAAAAATACATAGTTAAAATCACCTAACTCATGGAATAGAGTATTTGCGGAGTGGACTAATAGATCCTTATTCCACAAACCACTATAAATATTACATATATTAATAATTTGTCTCTATTTTTTTATTCTTTATCAATAAATATATTAATAAATATATGTTTGTGTTTTCAGGAGGGTGGTTTTAAATTGGAGAAAATTTTAATAACTTAATTCACCACCTTCTTGAGTCTTTATATAACTCTATCTGGGAAAAAATTTGCATCAAAGAATAAGACTATTAAGTTCTCACTCTAACTAGTTGATGTCATAAAGATAATTTTCAAAATGTTTAAAATATCTAAGAATATATAAGTAATTTCTATGGTTATGGTTTCTTGTTTTATTGGATATAACTATTGTTAGGTCCACTAGGTCAAATACCCTGGGGGGGGGTGAATCAGGGTATGACAGATTAAAACTAATGCCCCTTCAGATATTGTTTTGTCATTAAAAAAACACACTTATCTATTTCTCCCATAGTAATGTATGAACATAAATTAAATCATGCATATGACACAATGATTTTTACTTGGTTCACCCTCAGTGGTCTATATCCAAGGGGCATACAACGACGATGTGCCGATTATACCAAATTCACTACGGATCACTTACAATAATGATGTTTGGGATAGATCACTTTGATGCCCATGCTCACTGCCTTTATAAGGTTTAAGGTCTATTCACTTTATTCCCAAGGGTATTTCCCTATGTCTCTTTCTCTGGCTCACTACCAAGGAAAAGGATCACCTTCTCCCTCTTCCTTCGCTCACTACTGTTGTAAGGGATTTACCCACAGTTTACAAACTTGTAGGTCCTTTAATTATCTCTAATGAATACATCCTTATTTGTATATGGATGATCTATTAATGTTCTATTTTAATCCAATAGATGAATACCACTTTACTATAGATGCACTAGTCAATTCCTTCTAAACCACTTTCATGATGATCACTGCCTTCATGAGCCTCCTTTTTCATGATGCTCACAATGCCTTTATGAAGCTCTTATCTTTTATGAAGCATACTTACCCTTCACGAATTTCCTTACGTTCATGATGCTCATAATATTAAGTTGGAATTTACATCTGTCATGAAATTCTTCGTATATCACCTTCACCAACCACCCTTTGAAATCCACCCTTTACAAACCACCTTCATGATTCCATAGGGTTAATATTTTTGTTAAGTCTCACTTCTTCTTTTTAAGGGGTAGTGTTCAATTTATAGGCATTCCATTGATTCTATAACCTTTCAAGACACGAAATAACCATTTAGCGGAGCTCCCACATTTCCTCCATGATGCACCCTTTTTCGCGAATCTCCACATATATTTCCCATTTTCAATACATGTAATAATCATAGATCCGTCCATCAAAAATTCACAGTGCCACAATGCTCAAATCGTGATGTTCTTCACCTTCTCCATTTGTGATGCATGTCGCTATTCACAGAGATCATCATCATAATTATTTGATCCTTTGAAAAACACCCTTCATTAATCCCATATTCATAAAATTCATTCCATTAACATATTTTAAAATGGACTTCAATAAAACACACTTTTGATGATAAAATGTAAACTCTATGTTTTAGACACCAAAAATTTGAAAAACATTAGGAAATAACATCACCTTGCTCATGCAATTTTCTATACCACTTCTAGCGAATCAATTCCTCCATCTTGGGTCTTTATCAACATACCATGTCAACAATCTATCTTGAATCCAAAACTTACCTTGGAAACCCACTTCTTCAACAAACACAATCAACCCAAAAATAATGCAATGTTACCTCGAGGTATTTTTATCCAAAAACTATAGGTGTTGGAAGGCTCGAAAGATTATTTATCTAAATTTGTTTGGTTTAATGGTTCACTTGAAAGGTATCAAACCCTATAAAGTTCCTAAAGGAGAACTAGAAAAATTATATGCTACCATATAAGTATAATATAATCATAACTGAATGGATATGAATATTATTATATTGGGATTAAGTCCTAATGAGGTCAAATAAGTTTCACAATGTGATACAACACATAAAATGTGTAAAACTATGTCTGTTTCATAATTAGGTACTAATAATGTAAGGGAACTCAGATACAAAACTACCAAATTATTTTTTTGATACATTAAGAATGATTTATGGTGAGATCATTAATCAAATAAATGGAACATTGACTTAAATTATAATCATTATCCCTTCTATAAGAGATCATATTCTTGAATATGATCAATCTATCAAAGTACTCATAATTATGCCATCTAAATATAGTTTAATTTCAGCCTCTACTAGACAATCTACTACATTGAAATTTTTTAATATAAATATGTCACTGGATGACTTATGATGTATTAGGATGAGATGAAATCCAAATTAGGAGATCAAAAAATGATAAAATAGTGAAATTATTTTGTAAAATCATCCACTTAAAGTGATGAGAAGAAAAATAAAGAGATGATGTTTTCATAATCATCTATTAAAGAGGATTTAAGAAACTCAGACTCAAGTGATAAACTTGCAAAATTTTCTATGAATTTAATTAAGTCATACAATAAGAGAAGCAGATACAAGAAATCCTTTAACAAGTATAATAATTTAGATGAAAAAACCAAATAAGTAATAAGCTATGAGTGTAAGATGATTAGGAATATTAAGAATGTTTTCCCTTAGATTATGATGAAGAAAATTTATGAAAAGAAGTATAAGAAGAGATCAAAATATAACAAGGAGAAGAATGTAATGAAGTCTATATAGATTTCCTCATAGGACTCCAGTGATAACTCCATTTATAATTATAAAGATAAAGTATCTAATGAGAATTAAAATATGTTCTTTATAGAACAAACTAAAAAGGTACCATCAGTTTATTATTTTCCCTATGAATCTAAACATAAAAAATATTATTTTGATGAATTTAATGAATATTTTACTATATTAGATGCTAAAATTGAATAATTAATGAAAAATATCAAGTCACTTAGAAAATAATTTGATTTTGTGTCTAATGAAAAATATGTACTAACCAAATAATTTTTAGAATTGAATTTCAATTGAGGTAAATCCATATCTAGCTGTGCTATCCGTGCTAGTAAAATAGAATAATTATTGGCTGAATTTAACGATTTAAAATATTCTTATACTATATTTACTGGGGGAGGTATTATTTAAATCAAATCTTTTGTAAGAACAAATCACATAACAAAAAATATGGTATAATAAGTAAAAGAGAAAATGACAATATGTATAAAAATTATTTTGTAAAAAACTATAAGAATAAAACCATGTTAAAAATTTCATGTTTTCAGTATGGCATAAATGGTCACTGTGATAATGATTGTTAATTAATATATCCTAAATTGTGTTTTGTTTAGAATAATATTATCTCTATAAACATATCTAAAATTATTTATGTATGTTCTGAATATTCTAAAAGGAGTAGAAAAATTTGATATTCTAAATATTTTATAGTTAACACTACTAAACCTAAGAGAATTTGGGTAAAAAAACATCTTCTTATTTAATTGATTATTATAGAGAAGATTCCACAAGAGAAGAAATGATTTTTTTGGATTATGGATTTTCAATACACATGAGTTGATATTTTTCTAACTTTCGCTCGTTATCTAAAATTGATGGATGTTATGTTATATTTGGTGAAAATTATAAAGGAAATATTATTGGAGTTGGAACTGTGGGTGATCTACAATAAGACCTTGTCAAAAATGTACTTTATGTTGAAGTATTAAAGTAAAACCTGATAAGTATTGATCAACTGTGTGATTTTGGATTTGCTATTTATTTTTCAAATAATTCCTATTCAATTTTAAAATATAAATTGATCATGTTTAAAGATCCAAGAACTATAAATGTTTAAACTTTAAAACTTCATTATTTGTGTAAAAAACTTTTTGAACTATTTTAATTATAAAATTAATTAGTCTTGGATTTCTCAAAGAATTATTAGAAATTATAATATCTATTATTTAGTAAAATTATCTAATAAAAATATGATTTCTAATTTTCCTCCACCAAAATTGGAAAAAACGAATCTTTGTTATGAATGCCAAATGGGCATGAAAAAAAAAGTCATCTTTAAAACCAATAAAATAGATTTCATCCCATAGAACACTCAAACTTATTCACATGGATCTTTTAACCCCTATAACTTGAATCCTAAGTGGAAATTATTTTTCCTATATTTTTGTTGATGATTTTTTTTGATATACATGGGTTTACTTATCGTGACTTAAGAGTGAAGAATATTCTTTATTTATAAACTTATAAAAGTTTGTATAAAATGAAAATGATACTTATATTGTGTCCTTAATAAGTGACTATGAGGTAGAGTTTGAGAATTATGAATTCAATTCATTTTTATCAAGACATGACATTAACCAGACCTTCTCTTCCCCGAGGAAACCTCATTAGGATGGTGTTATTCAAAAAAATGATATTATTAGAAATATATAGAAAAATGTTGTTTGAATATAGCATGCCTACTCATTTC
The DNA here is from genome assembly GCA_963277665.1 of Viscum album. Taxonomy (NCBI): domain Eukaryota; kingdom Viridiplantae; phylum Streptophyta; class Magnoliopsida; order Santalales; family Viscaceae; genus Viscum; species Viscum album. Next base: position 327,650,239 of record OY728132.1, read on the forward strand.
TGGACAGAGGATATTAACATTACATTCGATGTCATTATTAGAGTCCAAATGAGGAATATCATTAAGAAAACACTCTAAGATATATGATGTAATAGAAAACCATAGGTTGGGTCCTTTAATGTTTTTGGATTGAAAGTATAAATCATTAATCCCAAGTAACATTTTGGTATGTTTTATCCAAAGGTTGATGAAGGAATATTACTTGGTGATTCCATCACTTCAAAAGCCTATATATTTTTCAACACGAAGTCAATGATTTCTAAATAATATAATCAGGTGAAATTTTATAAAACTGATCCCTTTGATCATTAAAAAAATCTTGTTGATAAATTAAGTGATTATTTATATAACATGAGTCTTAAACCCTTATTTTATGAAAAATGTATGATTATGTGAAAAATGATCTTGAAAAATATAGTATTGGAAGAACTGAATATGAAGAACAAAAAAGTGTGCTTTATAGATATCCAAAAACTTTTAAAAACCATCCCATAAAGAAAATAATAGAAATATTTGAAGATAGTGTTAGAAATAAAATATTTCAATAACTCCTTTTTAATTTTATACAATCCTATTCCATCTAGAATCTAAAACCATAGAAAATTATTTGAGTGATGAGAATCGGTTAGTTTCTATGAAAGATGAATTAAACTAGTTCAATAGGAACAAGGTATGAGATTTAGTTGATAAAACCTTTTATTATCTAGTTATAGGATCAAAATTGGTATTTATAAACAATTAGGATGATAAAGGTGTAATAACTATAAATAATTCTAGACTAGTTTCAAAATATTTTAACCTAGAGGAAGGAATATACGATGAGAAAACCTAAACCAAAATTTCTTAATTAGAATACATTAGGACCCTCATAACATATTCATCAAATATTTATTTTAAATTATTTTAGATGGAGGTAAAACTATCTTTTTTAAATGGATTTTTAAGGTATGATGTTTATGTTGGATATCCTCCATGATTTGAAGACCCTCATTTTGAAAATTATATTTTCAAACTTACTAAAGCATTGTATGGATTTTAACAAACACCTAGATATTGGTATGGACAATTAATTCAAATTATTTTATTAACTAGTTTTGTTGTGTGTTTGGTATAACCCACTCTATTTAAGAAAATATCACTAAAAGATACGTTTTCTAGTATAAATTTATGTTGATGTTGTTATTTTTTTTCAATAAACTAATAAATGTGAAATGATTTTTCAAACCTCAACAAACATAATTTTTAATGAGAATGATAGGGGAGATAAATTTATTTCTTAGTTTTAAAATTTATCAAAAATATTTTGGGAATGTTTTAAATCAATTTAAATACATACATTAATTTCTTAAAATATTTGTAATTTACAGAAGTAATACTTATTCAACTCCTATGAGTACTAATATTAAGCTTGTTTTGGATGGTATAGGAAAACTAGTTGAAAAAAATCTATATAGAGTAATAATTGGGAGGTTTCTTTATCTCACTTCAAGTAGGCCATAAATTATGTTTTCATTTTTTAATTTATAATATATTTGATTCAAATCCAAAATAGTCACATTTTATATATAACAGATGTATTTTAAGGTCCTCAAAAGGAAAAATTTATTTATATTTAAATTTTCCAAAAACTTCTATCTTTTATTTAGATTCATATTTTTATGCTGAATTTAAAGGATGAAGGTTAGATAGGAAGATTACATATCAAACCTACAACTTGATAAGAAAATATGTAGTTTTATGGTCTAGAAATGATCAATATTCTGTTTCATTATCAACTAACAAAGATGAGTAAAATACATCTGGTAGTTTTTGGGTACATGTTTTGGGGATAAAACACAAATTAATGGACTTTAGAATTAATTTTGAAAACATTAAAATAAAATTTGATAACAATTCTTCTATAAAAATTTCAAAAAATCTATTAATCTATTAAAGAATAAAAGAAATTGATCTAAGATATCATTTTATAAGGTATGACTCAGAAAAATGTGATATCTCATTAGAATTTATTTTTAGTAGTAATCATCTTATAGATATATTTACACATAACATACTAGTTGATATATTTGAATTCATTAAAACTGATGTAGGAATGTTTGAATATAAGTGAACTTATTATGACTTAACTAAGTAATTCAATTTATGTTCTTGTTAGCTATTTCTACTATTTTTATTTTATTTTATTAGCCGGTAAAGTACATGTTTTATTATTATTTTTATAACTTTTGTGGAACATCATTAAAATTGAAAATTTTGTTTCACTTTTTTTCATAATATATGACAATTTTAATAATCTCTTGGCTCAAAATCCCTACCTCTCAAACGTTATAGATCCCTCTTTCCTTCTCTATAATCCAGAACCCAAAACTTTTTCATCTGAACCTCCTGAATCTATTATGAGAATGGGGAATTCAAAATTTGATGATGATGGAGTTATGGGAATCTCAAAGAGAGAAAAGTCCAGTACAAAAGATTAAAGAATGTTCCCTGAAAGTGTTGTAGATATCAAAGGGATACATCAAATGAATTTTGTGTTAAAGAGAGTCCTTGTTTTTCAATAATGTGAATGGATTATTGATGAGAAGAACACTAGAACTATATTAAAAAAAGAGAGAAGTTAATTTTATGAGTATGATAAGATTCTATTTTTTTAGAGTGAAGATACTATACAGTCAAGAGTTAATGGATAAATCCAATCTATTACATTTAAGGATATTGATGAAGTATTATATTATCCTCATGAATTAGGGAATCGTTTTATTCAATATATGATCTTATATATTGAAATTAGACCTTTGGGTATGATATAATAATTTTTTGAAGTCCTTTATTTGATAAGAAGTTCCAAAATTACTTAGAACCAGACCATAGTGCCCTCCAAAAAATTATTTTGACAAACATAGCTTAGATAGATGGGGAATTAAATAATATTATTTTTCAAGACAACATTTTTTTTATTTTTATTACTTAATATTGTGAAAGTAAATCTCAATAGGTTTAGGATTCACTATATGAATCATTTTTTAGCCTAAACAGAGGCTTAATTTTTACTATTTTAGAAGAATTCTAACTTTGATCTTCAAAAAGGAAAGAAGTTGACCTAGATAACTCTGAAGTGAATAAATTGTCAAAGGAATAAAACCCTATCTATGGGGATGTAAAAGAATATGTAATTGTTTTCGGATACAAAAAAATGTGTTGGTTGTTAGAAATATAGGAGAAAAAAAGTTCTAGATGGTGAGGAAGAATAAAATTGTGATATTTCTTAGGGGGTAGGTTGGTTTAAAAAATCATCAGGATGAAACTCTTATTGAGAGGGAGTCTTTTAGTGATATAGTTTAAGGACCTGGTATTGATATTGAAGTTATAAATAATAATTTTAGGTGAAAAAATGAGGTTCATTAGGTAAAATATCAAGAATGAACTATTGCTGACTAGAGATTGTTGGATGAGGTTTCTCCTACAGAGAAACCAACTACTGTTTCATATAACCAAGAACAACTAAGTATATATTTTTATGATCTTATACCTAAATATGAAGTTATTGAAATTAATATAAGGAATATAGAGGATCCACTGAGGGTAAATACTATCCGACTCCTATAAAGATATTTAATAAAATGTTATATCTTAATATTCCCTTACCAGTCAAAAAAGGATATTATTTTTAGATACTTTCAGTTAGTAACACTGAGTAGCTACTAACCATTAGTTACAAGGAAAAATAAGAAAATTTATGGAATCAAAATGAATATGATTATGAATTTGAATACCATGTCAAAACTTTTATCAATGAAGTTTTCAATTATTTTGAAAGTGATAAGGGGTAACTCAATGAACTCAAAGATGAGCTTGATGCTTTAAATGGTGAAATCTAGAGTTTAAAAGAGAAATATACATCTAAAATTAATTTTTCTAACTTGTTGGAGATGATGGGTACAAAATATAATTTTTAAAGGAACCTCTAACCTATTCATATAAGTAATTATTTAGTATCCATGAAAGAGGATGAATATTTTAAATATCAATTGAAGGAATTGAAAGATATATCAATTTCTATATCTACGTTGGAAGAGATGAAGGTAATGAGAATGGCTTAATATGGTTTGATTGTGAATTTTCAACGTATTAAGATAGATGACTCATATTTTATTTTGGAATATGTGATATCTTTAAATGAAAATTTTATAGAATTTAAGGAAAATACCATTCTTATGTAAAAAATTTGGTTAATTTCAAGAAAAATGGAGTGTTATAAAGTATCTTTTTGTTCCTAAAATAGTTTTTATACACTGGAGATCACTGTTATCTCTCAATTTCAATTCATTAAAAGGATTTTCTCTTCCCAAAAAAAATAAAATCTCTAAATATGATTTTGATGAGGTAAAAGTTTTGGTTAAATGTAAACATTTACTCTCTAAATTAGTTTGAAATGTTCCACAAATTATATTCAATGTATTCATGAAAGAAACTAAAAATATAAGGGCTGAGTTGAATATGGTTTCATTTAAAATTTGTATGGTAAATGAAAGTGTTAAATATATCCATGATTATTCTATTTCTCTAGATTCCCTACAACAAATTTCAAAATAAATTATTCTTGAGATCAAAAAAATGTATGCTAAGAACTAAAATATGGTCAACTTATTGATGGGATGTTAAAAAATTATAAATGAAAATTTATTATTTTTGGTTTTAAATATGATATAGAATAATATATCCATTTTCACTCTAGTGAGTTGTAAAACTAGACTTATTTTTTATGAGACCCTTACCGAGATATATAATATAGAAATTTTTTTTGTAAGGGAAAAGAGGTTGCATCTACTAAGGAGAAACCCTCTATATCTCCCTTTATTCTACCTAATGATCATTTGGAAGTATTGATGAAGCACATAAGCAAGTGTTTATCCCAATCTGAATTTGTGTTTAAATTTCCATAAAAATGGATTTCTAATTCTCCTTAAATAATGTGGCTATGAGAGAGTTCATATGTTAGGGGACCTTTGAAAAGACGTGTTTGATCTCAGGGATGGATTATGCCTTGGACCCCTAGTTCCTGATAAAGAATCTACATCCAAATAACTCCTTTAGATATTGTTTTTTGATAAAGATGATAAACAGCCTCTAGTAATATATTTAGATCTTTTTTTAATTATCTTTAAAAACCCATCTCTCCCGTTCCATTATAAAATTAATATCATGTCACTCATTGGGTGTTTTTAGAAGAAAAGTTTCACTTATTTAGGATTTTGATTGATCAATATATTGAAATTAGTGAGAAGATATACTCCATTTTGGAATATATATAGATTTTTTTACAATTCATAATACCAAACATGATATTATGAAAGGTTATACCACTGTACTAAAGAAGGGGTATAAAATGCTACTTTATTACTCCAAGGATAAGCTGATGAGGATATTTTATATGGTTATAAAAACCCAATTTGAAATGAAATGTTTTTGATCTATGGGTGAAGTGCCACCAAAGTGATATCCTTCTTCCAGAAAAAAATATAAAAGAGTGTTTTGGTCATCTTGATACCCACCATAATCTAGGATCCACTGATACTATATTTACCTAGAGACAATTATCTTATATATCTAGATCAATACCTCCTCTTCATAAGCTTGTGTAATCCAAAGTTTTTGAGGTGGATGAAGAGAATCCCATATGAGTTTTTAATATTATTTTATCAGTACAAAATTTTCTATGTAGAGTTAAAATCAGTCTTAGAGTTATTAGATTAGAAATAAACCTCCCAACAATAAATCAATATGTATTATAAAAAGGACCTCTTAATTACGGGGTCCAACCTATTTCATCTCTCAAACCCGAAACTTCCTTCTCCAAAGGACTCATGTTTCTTCTTTTTATTGATATTCAATCATTTATTTTCTTGTAATATTTTTATTGTTTAGTATATTTTTATGGATTAATTTGGTTATTTTATCATTGATAGTTTAATGATGATCTATGGCTTATTTTGATTCTATGTTTTCAACCAGTTTTCCCACTAATTGACAACTTCAACATTCATTCAATCATATATTATTACAATTTTTTAATTCAGTGTTCATATTGAATGTGTTCTATATATTGTTTTATTCTTATATTTTATATCAAAAAAGGGGGGAATATAGTGGATTAAATAAAAAATTATACTCACACTTGATATTCTAACCATTCTGATAATCATTCTATAAATTTATAAAATTTTACACTTATTTTTTAAATCTATAGAATTTTATTTTTCACATTTTAAGTATTTTTTGATAATAAAAAATGGGAATATTTTGGGACAATATATATTTTTTAAAACATATCCCACATTATCTTATATTTTAAAGATCACAAAAAACATTAATTTTGTATCTAATTATTTTTATTAAATTATTTAGATCAATCCATAATGTTTTAATATGTTTTTTATAAGTTATTAACTTTTTAGTTGAAGTTTAATTTTAAGTATGAAATCCTTATATTCATGTTATATAAATCTATCAGTATTTAATCTCAAGCTTTATGATTACATGAGGTATGAGAGAAATTCCTATTTTCATAAATATTATGAATATTGGAAGTCTTATGACCAAACAAAGATTTATGATGAATTATTATGATCTCTTAAACTCTTCTACTCAAGACTTACAATATTTAAAAGTCTGAATACTAGGAATAAATATTTCATTGAATAAATATGCTAATGTATTTCATTCACAACAAAGAATTATGATTATAATAAAACCTTACGATCAAGAATGTTTTACGTTGAGAAAGGTATAAATCAAAGAATTATGATCAAAATCTAAATTATTATGATAGTATGTAATTATTATTCATAAATAATGTTTTGATATTTCAATAAATTCTTATGATACACAACAAAGTCATACGATCAATTAAACCATTACAATCAGAATTCTTACGACGCTGAAGACTCACGACATTCGATATCATTAAGTAAGTTTTATTAATTTTATTATTGTTTTGAGGAAAATTGTTACTATTTTTGTATATAAAGAGAGGTAAAATAATACTTTATGTTTTATTAAAAGTAGTGATTTCAAAATAATTAAAATCCAAATTAATTAAAGATTCTATTTACAATAAGAGAAAAGTTTCAAGGAAGACACAAGATGCACCAAGACATACTCTATTTTTTATATTTACATAGGATGTAAAATAAAAAAATAAAATAGCACTAATCAATTATTATTATATTATTTACTCCTTATCATTTTAATTAATATAGATGATTTGAATTCAAAAAGGAATAATTATAATGAATATTTTTTTGGAGGTGAATAACTATAACATAAAAAGCACATGTATACTAGATTTTTCAAGCAATTATTATTGTGTATATAGAATCAAATATCTACTAAAGTTATCTGATTTATATTTACATAAAAAACCATTATCTTTTAGAGTGACTCTGATGTGTTCAATCATTCTCTAGAAGAGTGCTTCATCAAATTTTAGTTGTTTGAAACTATATACGAAAATCACAATGTTAATACTCATATATTTATGTAAATTTTACACTCATTGTTATAAGGGTGTAAAGGTTGAAGAGAGGCCTTTTAAAAAGGAAAATCCTAGTTGAAATTGATTGGAACCTTATTTAATAATTTTCAGCTACTTGCAATCAACATTAAAGGTCCCTAGGAAAAGGACTTGCATAGTTTACATCATGAAGATGAAGGAGTAGAGTTTAGTCGATTAGGATAGACGATTCATGTGACTTGAAGTACTATACATATTATATTTACTTATCTTTATACTCTATTTTATTTTTTTAACTTATTTTCCAATAAAACGATTAGTTAAAATAAATTTATGTCTTCAAGAGGGTGGTTTTAATTTAGTGAAAATTTTAATAACACAACTCTCCCCAACTCTCGAGGACATTATAAAACTCCATACGAGAAATGAAATTTGTATCAAATATTTTGAATCTTTAGTTATAAACTCCAACTAGTTAATATCATTGCATTATTTTTCAAATGGTTGCAATGGACAACAATATAGAAGAAAATTCTATGTTTAGGTATCCTTATTTCAATAAAAATAATTATTGTTAATGGAAGGCTTAAAGAATAATTTATCTAAAAAAATCATGGTAAAATGGTTTACTTGAAAGTGTCAAGGCCTATAAATATATTAAAGAAGAACTACAAAAATTGGATGCTACTATAAAATATAATATGACCTAATATCATTGGCTATGAATGTTATTATATGTGGATTAGATCATGAAGAGTTCATGTTAGTTTCTCAATGTGATACAAAACATGAAATGTGGAAAAGTATATTTTTTTCTTATAAAGGTAATAATAATTTCATGAAACTCAGATAAAAAACGTAAAAATTAATGCTTGATACATTTAGAATGATTTATGGTGGTTGAATCACTTAGATGATTGAAGTGTGACAAACCAGGATAGTTTGTTATCCAACCGGGCATCTGACCTGGTATGTGGGATGCCCTGAAGGCAATTGTCAATCCCAATGGTCTGAAAATTAGTGCCTTTTCATTTAACAACACATGTGGGAATGATTTATCCCATTATAATCAATGATAAATATTCCACAAGAATGATACATCACATTATAATTAATAAAAAACATGATAGATCACAATATAGTATTACAAGATGAGTTAAACATTTTAAAATTATAACATAAACTGAAATAAAAAAAATGGGAGAGATAATAACTAGACCACAATACATAATGCAATATGTTGGTCAATAAACTCATTCCACCACCACCAACACCCACCAATGAAGGAACCACTAGTACATCGAACCATCACCACCACCACGAGGAACCTTGCCTTTACTGGGGTCAAACATAACAAGGTTTACATACAACTAAGGGTGTATGTAGAGTGTAAGATAAATGTACTATAAGGACCCAACCTTAAAACATTACATAATCATGAATTAAATGAATAATTCACATTAAAGATCTTTTCTGGTTTATATTTTTAGAGAATTAGGCCATACCTATTACATTTCATTTCAAAAAAAAATACAAAGTAGAAACTTCTAATCAGTTTCCATTTTTTCACAAAAAAAACTCTTGAAAAAAAGAGTCATGTCTAGTTCCTTGTTTAAGATAGCATGAATTTTCCTTGATCCCATCCTTGGACCTATACTTCTTTATGTCCTGTGAAAAACATTTAAAAACTTGGGATGAGCATAAAAATCTCAGTAAGGGATACACAAAGAAGGAAAACTGTTAGTTTTTCAAAACAACAAGTAAACCATGAATACTTTAATATAAGTAATAATTTTCAGCTTTATGAAGTAGTAAATACTCTTTACTGAATAAAAGATCACTAATTACCCTTTTTTAAACAAAATATTACCATAAAACCAACATAAAGATTACATAACATATAAAGGTAACTTGGGACATAAACATACTTAAATGGAATAACTATACGGTCAACTTCCACACATATCACTAAATGGAATAGCCATACGGCCGACTTCCATAACCAATGCATTGGAGGTTATAACGTAACAAACCATCCTGGTTTATCACGACACCACCCGTCATTTGGTTTATTACATAACCACCAGTCAAATGTCCAAGTACCGTTATAAAATCATAACACATACAACATATATAGAGGAAAGAAAAAATTTCCACATTTAAATAAAAATATATCACTTAAATATATTAACATAACAGATCCATTATTAAAACCATTTTCAATACCAAAATACATAAAATAGTATATGGTATTTATTTTCCTTTTAAAAACATTACGGCTTGTTAATGAAGCCAAAGATCAAATAATACTCGTGGCAGTGGAAAAGGTCATTGTCACCACTTACATTAAAAGAAATATTCCATTTTTTTGTTTAGTAAAATTCTTCATAGAAAAATATTCACTTTGAAAGTCATGGGTGTTTATATAGTGTATAAAATAAACTTGGGTATTAAAACAAAATATGCCTCAATGAAAGGAGATTGAGATGAAGTCCCTTGCCTCGTGTCTGACTTGACCCGTTCGTTCTTTAATATCCTGAATAATAAACTAAAGTTAATTTCTACTTTCTGAATAACCTTTTTCACGTTTATTATTCCTTTTATATCACTTATTACCATGTTATAAACATTATGTAATCATTCAAGTTAATAATGTTCGTTTTTTTCGATATTTGATACTTAAGTAAAAAATGAACACCTTATAGTTAAAAGTTGTTCACATGGTCAAAAGTTCATTATATCCATAATGATATTAATTATTTAGATATAATATATATCATATATCTATTATATACATGTATTTATAATATTACATAACATTTGTAGGTAAGAAATGAAATGCACCGTTCATGGAGACGGTAAGCCGTATGTACACATGAACGCCACTTTCATTTCTATTTCTTATTTTAATGGAATTAAAACATAATGATACATTTTAATATTATAATTCCAGTATAATATCATATATAATATCATTAACTCTATCCTTTATATGTCCCACATATGGCATTAACGAGTCATATCACTTTGAGGGGGCGGTAGTCCGCACTTCCTCAAATGAAATTATCGCGTTTACCCATTATGGAAACCATAAAGGTATGATATAAATGGAAAATAAAGAAGTATAAAGAAAATATAAACATAATATATATCATATAGAAATAAAATTCCATCATAATGGACACCATGAGAGGTGGTAGGAGGTAATTGAACAATCATCGTTTCATGAGGCATTAGTTTTCCATCCACAGAAACAGTATGTTCTTCACACATTAAATGGAGGTGTGTGTAAGTGTAGTTATAATTATTCTCATAACAACATCCTAGTATAATTAGGATACTGGTGTTGTTATAAAATAAGGGAATAAAAATATTTTAGCGGTTGGATAAGTAAAATAAAAGAAAATATGTTAAGAGAAACTGTTACCTTTAATTTGGGTAACTCCCTTTGGTTTAAACCAAAATGGTTTGTTGAAGTGCCTTCTGCCTAAGGTGAGGCTTCTAGGTGGAAGAGAGGGATGTAGGGAGATTAATTAGGTAGAGTTTGGACGAGCCAAAAGGCTTTATAGGGGTGAGGAGTTGGTTATAAATGGTCTACTTTTATAATGAGGAGGAGGGGCTCTTTAGGAAAGTGCGAAAATATTATTTTATTATATAATGATATTCAGTTTATAAAGGTCCAGAAATAATTATAGTATAAGATAAGATTACTCATGGTCGAAATGAAATCATCCAATAATAATTGCACAGGTTTTGGATGTTATTTTGATATTAATAATCTTATTTATCTAAATGGTTTTTTAAAGAGGTAAACACTGCATCATTATTGTTTCATAAATAATTTAATTTATTCGATGTCTAAAAATTATAAAAAAAATACCATGACGTAGTAAATAATTTTATATTTCTAATGAATACTTATAGTCAAAATGATTACTTATATAACACCGTATAAAAATTAATTAACTTAAAGATTTTTGTTTATGTAATTTTCACCTTTACTTTAAATTAATCAATCTAAAGTGTCATTATCATATATAAGTGGTTCCATGGGATCCCAAAATCGACCCAAGGATGACCATGGTAGGCCATTACTCATCCAATAGGGTTAGAAAAAGTGTTAAGCTAATTTGGAATTATTATAATATTCTTTTTACATTGAATTATCATATTTACCTTTAACCGCGGTAAATAAAAGTCAAAAGTTACTATTCACCAAAAAATATTTTCATCTTATTGAACCACCTTTTACTTACTAATAACAATAATCTATGTTGGATTTTTGAAATTAAATTCACAGAAGTGGTAAATTTTCATTTAAATGATAAAGTCAGTTTTTTAAACTACTACTAAGTTGTAACACCCGAGACTTTTATGTTATATAAATCATCAAAGGAATCTTTTTCTACACAACACTTGCTTGGCTTGCTTTACACGCAATCGCGACCTTCCTCGATAGCTTGCGTCGTACGCAATACCGAGTTTCACTAAACAACAATATGCTATTAAAACTAGCCGTTATGAATAGTAATAACCACTTTTTGAAATTTTATAAATTTTATTTTTCAAAATGGACTTCATTTTTGGACTCAGAATATCGAAATTAGCCTAGGGTGAAATTTTGGTATTTTTCTGAAAACTTTCAATTTTTGATGAATAGTGAAACCACTAAGTGGTAGGTTAAAAACTGAATTTTGCATAAAACTTAATTTTACCGCTTCTGTGAATGGAATTTCAAAAATCCGAGAGACACGGTTAATATCAAGGACTAAAATGTGGTTCAATGAGATGAAAATAATTTTTTGGTGAATAGTAACTTTTTACTATTTTTACCGCGGTTAATATTAAATAGGGTAACTAAGGGTAAATATGATATTAATATTACCCTAACACATGTCCTAATTCTATTGGACAAGTGTAATTCGACCAAAAACAAACTTAGGAATAAAATATGACCATTTAGGCCCACTTGGATTAGATTAGGACATTTATTATTAATTTATTTAAAGAAGGGTTAAAATAGTTAAAATCAAAGTTTAATAAGTAAATCATTTTTAATATAGGGTTATACATAAGATAAATTCGATTGTAAATATTCATTAGAAAGATAAAAATATTTCCTACATGATGGTATTTTATTTGTAATTTTTAGACATTAAATAATTTAATTTATTTATGACATAATGATGATGCAGTAATTATCTTATTAATGAAATATTGACATAATTGATGTTATAAACACCAAAATAAATATAATTTGAGACTTTTTATGAATTACACTAATTTTCTAGGTTACTATGATATATTAGTATTGATTTAATCAACTTGGTTCGAACATATAATTCTGTTATGACTTTCAAACAAATCATATATCAAATAGTGTCAAAATTGACACAAAATAGTTTTTAAATAAAATATTATATTATTAATTGTTATTTTATTCCTAAAAATCTAAGGTTCGGCCAAATGACTTAGATAAGGATATATATATTAATAATAAACAATTTGGGGTTCGTTTGGCATGTTATAGTAAGTGTATTAACCATATAGTGAAAGAAAACAAAAAGACATGGTAAAAGTTAAATTATTTAACTTAGAGTTAAATTTAATTGATAAGGTTAAAATAATATCCTAAACTTGTCTAAATTCTATTGGTTGATAGGATTTCGACCCATCCCCACTTTAGCTTCGAAATAAGACCCTTTGGAACCATTATAAACCGATTTTGACTTTAATATAAAATAATATTTTGAGATATTCCTAAGGTGCCCCTCTCCTCCCTTATAAAAGGGCACCTCCTCCCCCTCCTCCTCACACCAATTTGAGCACTCAAGCTCGGCCAACCCCTGCCATTTTCCATTCTCCACTTCCCTAGAATAATCCTAGAGGTCCTGGTCTTCTCCAAAGACCAATCTTAGTTCCTTAAGTGGAGGATTCAAAAAGGCGTTCCAAAGAAGAGGTAATATCCATTACCGATCTTTTCAATTTCTTTCTTCTTCAACTTCTTCTTCTTTAGTTGTTTCATGATAAAGTAATAACATCAGTATTACTTACATACTGATATGTTATTATAAATATGAAACAACCCTAATTCACCTTCTATCCATCCTACGGAAAAAATGAAATCACCGCGCGTGCGTACGTACGGAATACCGTCTCCACGCCGTGGTGTAATCTATTTTCCACCATCACCTTACAAGGATGGGTATAATGGTGTAATGAGTAACTATATATGATTATTATTAAGTAATATTGATACTGAAATAATATATATATAAACTCCAATACAATTCCACGATCATAGGAACGATATCATCACTCGTGCGTACGTACAGAATACCGTCTCCACGATGTGATGCGACTCGTTCTACATGATCTTCATTTCATAATGATTGTATAAATGAATTGAATGAATGAATATGGTATATACTACACTAATAACATTCTGGAAATGAATTATCTATAACCTAAATATAAGAATAAGAATTTATTCGACAAAACACGCATAAGAACAAAAAGTTATAAAGACCCGAGTAACAAGTAACAATGAAATATTACTAACAAGAAGCTAATAATATGACCATATATGATCTCATATCAATATGTATGATTCTGGAATAAGTCAATAACATTATTTAAACCATTATACAGGAGCTTCGGACACGTACAAAGCTAATCGGACCTAAGGTAAGGGAAATATCACAATCTCATTTTTATCCGAGATTGTTTATTCGTAAGTATTTACTGGGGTGTATTTTATCATCCACATCCATGTTCCCTCAATATGTAATATTGTTTCCATCCACTTGAAATAGTTTAAATCGAATTTTACCCTTAGGTGAGTTTTTAGTAAATAATATGAAAGGAATCTTTTGTCGTTTTTCCGTACGAGGTACTTTTTGACTTTTCCGACAAAAGTACGAAGAATGTTTTTTTTAACTTATACGGCATGAATGGATTTTTAAAACATTACTTCAAAGAAGCTTCCTTTACAAGTTTTCAAGTTTATTTTTAATCAACTTCTTTTATTTTAAAGTTGTATGACATGTTATGAAAGGAAAAATGTTTTTGAAGAAGAAAGGATATTTTCCTCAAGAATTCAATTCAAGTGTTTTATCAAAATTATTTTCCATCTAAGAAAATAAAGGGTTCTGTTTCTATCCATATTTTTACATTGGTTTGACTATGTTGTGATGGAATTATGTTTATGAATTCCTTTATCATATATGAATTGATTTATGATGTCATGATGTTTCAAGAATCCCATTTTTGTTACATGTGTTATGCGATGATGTATGATTATGTGGCACACATAAGAAAGGATTCATTATAAGATGGGTGGGACCTATATCTCCCTCCAATGCATTGGGTAAAGATTTTATATCTCATGAGATAGACATGGCTGGAACGGAAGGTTATTTCGGTTCAGTGATACAGGACTGAAACGAGGAGTGAACTCGGTTCAGAAAGGGACTTTGTCCACTAAGATAGTCTTGGCAATGAGTCATGACTAACAAGAAATGATCTCCATGATTATGTGTGCATGCCACAAAGTTTCAAGTTTTATGTTATGATTTTGGGGATCTCATTTTCACTTATATGATTTATTCCATGTTAAGATATTATGATCTCTTTTGCAGGTTTTGATTTTCATAAAGATATGATATGATTTTTATTTCCCTTATTTGCCCTTGCTGAGCATTTGAGCTCACCCTTTTATGTTTTCTTTTCCCCAGGTCAGGAAGATGGATATTAAGTAGAATATGCTAAAAGGGACCCTAGATATGATGAAATAAATGGGAGACACTGTAGAAGATTTATGAACCAGTTGTTTATGTTTCCCAGTTTCTAAAGACACTATACCTATACGGTCCTTTGTGGTTTTGTCATATGTTGTAATAAGTGTGCTTCAATTTTGAAGTATTAACAATGTATGTAAAGTGTGGGTCGTTATAGTTGGTATCAAAGGAAAGGTATAGTCAACCTTTGGAAACTAGGATGTGAAAGCCTTAGTAAGAACCCTAAGGATAAGTCTAAGCATAGAACACAATCTTAGTGTTTTAGAAATGGCCTTGAATAACCTAGGATAAGACCATAAGCATGAAAATTTTATTCTTGAATTATGTGGTTTCCTATTATAATTAGTGTTGCTCACACTATTCTTCTTGGTTTTAGTCAATGGCTGGAACCCGAAGGAACCGTGTTAATGCGGAATGCGATGGGCAATGCAATGATTGTCCCCCTGAGCAACCAAACGATATGGGAGCTGGAATGCAAAATCTTGTAGCCATGCTCACACAACTTTCTCAAGCTATGAATCATGCAGGATTTCCAAACGAACAAAGGAGGGAGCAACATTCTGTTGAATCCTTCATGAGGCAGCGTCCACCATCTTTCAGCGGGTCTACTGATCCATTAGTTGCTGAACAATGGATTAGTACTACTGAAAAGATATTTTCAGTTCTTCAATGTTCTGAGCATGATAAAGTCATCCTAGCAGTGTATCGTTTGGAAGGAGATGAGGATCAATGGTGGAATCTTGTTAAGAATACGAGGCAAAGGGATGAAATTGAGTCTATGGAATGGGACGAGTTCAAGAACTTATTTTTCAATAAGTACTTCCCTCGTATTCTCCGAACAAAGATGGAGAAAGAGTTCCTTGAACTGAAGCAAAGGGATGATGAATCTGTTAGTACCTATGAAGCAAATTTTACAAGGCTTGCAAGGTACGCTTCTGGTATTATTATCCAACCTGAGAGTAAGATCGATCGATTATTTAGTGGCTTAAAACCAAGTCTTCGAAGGGCGTTAGCCATAAGGGACTTCAATAGCTACGAGGAAATCGTTCGATGTGCTCTCAAAGTCGAGATGGAGATTGGAGTAACCCATCAGTCCCATGGGTTTGATAAGAAGAGGAAGATGGAATTCAAAGAAAAATCTAAAGAGCACACAGAAAAGAAGATGAACTTTCCCTTATGCTCAAAGTGTGGAAAGAAACATGGAGGGAGTTGTCTTAAAGGGACAAGTAAATGTTTTAAATGTGGAAAGGAAGGTCATCGGGCATTTGAATGCCGTGATAATGGGAAGAAGATATCTAATGATTCAAACAAAGGAAGGGATACACAGAATGAACCTGCTACACTTCAATGTTTCAAGTGCAAGGAGATGGGGCATTATGCCAATCAATGCCCAAATCCAAGGGTTGATGATGATGGTCGACGTCAACAAAATCTTAAGGCTAAAGACAAAGGAAAGTCACATGCAATTTCTATCAGCGATGTGGAGTACGATAACGATGTGGTGAAAGGTACACTTACCATCCACTCTAAAGTAGCAAATGTTTTATTTGATTCTGGATCCACCCACTCTTTTATTTCTGAAAAATTTTCTAAGGGTATCACCGTATTACCTCAACAATTAGATGTTGAGTTAGCCGTGACAACACCTAATGGCACATCAATCGCATCAAAAGTTTATAATTCTTCTCCGATCGAAGTTTGTGGGAAAGTGCTTCCTGCAAATCTTGTGATCCTTCCTTTAGTGGAATTTGATGTGATTCTTGGCATGGATTGGCTTTCTCTACATGGAGCTCATATCAATTGCCAAAGAAGGGAAGTCACATTTCATATTCCAGATCAATCTACGATCGTCTATCAATGCAAGGATGAACATAACCTTCCAGTGGAAATTTCTTCCATCTTATGGGTATTGATTCCACTAAATGAAGGTTATTTATCTCAAATGGTTGGTGAGAAACTCACGATTAAGAATATGCCCATTGTACGAGAGTTTGATGATGTCTTTCCGGAGGAATTGCCGGGTCTTCCACCAAATCGTGAAGTTGAGTTTTCAATAGAACTCGTACCGGGTGCTTTGCCTATTTCAAAGACACCTTATAGAATGGCCCCAATTGAGTTGCAGGAATTGAAGAAGCAACTCCAAGAGAATCTTGATAAGGGATTCATACGCCCTAGTGCGTCACCTTGGGGAGCACCTGTTCTATTTGTTAAGAAGAAAGATGGATCAATGAGACTCTGCATTGATTATCGAGAACTTAACAAGATCACTATCAAGAATAAATATCCTCTCCCACGCATTGATGACTTATTTGACCAACTACGCGGAGCTCAATACTTTTCCAAGATTGATCTTCATTCAGGGTATCATCAATTAAGGGTCAAAAGGGAGGATATACCAAAGACGGATTTCCGTACAAGGTATGGACACTATGAATTTATAGTGATGCCATTTGGTCTTACTAATGCCCCTGCTATCTTTATGGATCTAATGAATAGAGTCTTTAGAGACTATCTTGATCAATTTGTGGTAGTCTTTATAGACGATATTCTTGTCTATTCAAAGAGAAAGGAAGAGCATGAAGATCACTTGAGAATTATATTGAAGACCCTGAGAAAGGAGAAGCTTTATGCCAAATTTACCAAGTGTGAATTTTGGCTTCAAAAAGTTGCATTTTTGGGTCACATAATCTCAAAAGAGGGGATATCTGTGGATCCAGCAAAAACAGAGGTTATCGAAAGATGGTCAAGACCAACAACAGTAACTGAGATCCGAAGTTTTCTTGGTTTGGCTGGATATTATCGACGTTTTGTAAAAGATTTTTCACGGTTATCTAATCCTCTCACCAAGTTGACTCGGAAAGGAGTTAAGTTTTCCTGGACAGAGGAATGTGAAGAGAATTTCAAGGAGTTGAAAAGAAGGTTATCCAGTGCACCTGTGCTCACACTACCTTGTAGTGGAGAAAGGTTTGTGATCTACAGTGATGCATCCAAGAAGGGATTGGGGTGTGTTCTTATGCAAAATGATATGGTGATAGCTTATGCCTCACGACAGTTGAAAATCCATGAGCAAAATTACCCAACACATGATTTGGAGTTGGCTGCGGTAATCTTTGCATTAAAGATTTGGAGGCATTACCTTTATGGTGAAAGGTGTGATATTTATACTGATCATAAAAGTTTAAAGTATATTTTCACACAAAAGGAGTTGAATATGCGCCAAAGAAGATGGTTGGAGCTGATTAAGGATTATGACTGCTCAATCCATTACCACCCTGGGAAAGCAAACAAGGTGGCAGATGCATTAAGTCGACAAGACCATGCTAGTTTATCCATGATGAGGATCAAAAAAGATCCAATATTTATGGATTTACAAAGGATGGATCTTGGAATTATAATGGAAGGGGAAAAATCTTATCTTTCTCAAATGAATGTTCAACCATCTATACATGTGAAGATTAAAGAGGCACAGAAAGAAGATGTCGAGTTACAAAAGAAGGTGAGAAATGTTCCTGAATTCAACCTTGATTGTGATGGGATAATAAAGTTCAGGAATCGGGTTTGTGTTCCTCCCATCCCCGAATTAAAGAAAGAGCTGCTGGATGAGGCTCATAGTTCTTCATTCTCTATTCATCCTGGAAGCACGAAGATGTATAGGGACCTGAAAGAGTACTTCTGGTGGGATGGCATGAAAAGAGATGTTGCTGAATATGTCTCTCGATGCTTGGTTTGTCAACAAGTTAAAGCTGAGAGACAGAAGTCTAAGGGGATGTTACAACTATTACCCATACCCGAATGGAAATGGGAAAACATCACTATGGACTTTGTCACAGGACTTCCTAAAACATCCAAAGGCAATAATGCTATCTGGGTCATAGTTGATCGTCTTACAAAGTCTGCACACTTCATTGCTATTAGAGAGGATTTCTCTCTAGATCAGCTTGCCAGGATATATGTAAAGGAAGTGGTAAGATTGCATGGAGTACCACTTTCTATTATATCTGATCGGGATCCGAGATTTACCTCGAAGTTCTGGCGAAGTCTTCAGCATACTCTGGATACAGAGTTGAGTTTCAGCACTGCTTATCATCCCCAGACAGACGGTCAGTCTGAGAGAACAATTCAAACCCTAGAAGATATGTTGAGAGCTTGCTCTATGGATTTCAAAGGAGGTTGGGATCAACACCTACCTTTGGTGGAATTTTCTTATAATAATAGCTTTCACTCCAGTATTCAAATGGCTCCTTATGAAGCTCTCTATGGAAAGAAATGCAGGACTCCAACTTGCTGGGATGAAGTTGGGGAAAGAAAGCTATTAGGACCTGATCTCGTTGATGAAATGGCAGAAAAGGTCAGATCTATTCAACAACACATAAGAGCAGCTCAGAGTCGACAGAAAAGTTATGCCGACAATCGAAGAAGAGACCTAGAGTTTGAAGTGGGTGATAAAGTGTTCTTACGAATATCTCCCTGGAAGAGGGTTATGAGATTTGGAAAGAAGGGGAAGTTGAGCCCTAGATATATCGGTCCTTTTGAAATACTGGATCGTGTTGGGAAGGTAGCTTACCGATTGGCGCTTCCACCGAATCTCTCTCAAGTTCACGATGTGTTCCATGTATCTCTCCTGAGAAAGTACATACCAGATCCTTCACATGTACTCAGCTCAGAAGTTGTACCGCTGGAGCAAGATCTTTCTTATGAAGAACAGCCGATAGAGATTCTGGATCGTAGCGAAAAAGTCCTACGAAACAAAACCACTCGCTTGGTGAAAGTTTTATGGAGAAACCACCAACTTGAAGAAGCTACATGGGAGCTTGAGGATATGATGAGGGAGAAGTATCCTCATTTGTTTGTTGCAAAGTGACGAATTTCGAGGGCGAAATTCTTTTTAAGGGGGGTAGAATGTAACACCCGAGACTTTTATGTTATATAAATCATCAAAGGAATCTTTTTCTACACAACACTTGCTTGGCTTGCTTTACACGCAATCGCGACCTTCCTCGATAGCTTGCGTCGTACGCAATACCGAGTTTCACTAAACAACAATATGCTATTAAAACTAGCCGTTATGAATAGTAATAACCACTTTTTGAAATTTTATAAATTTTATTTTTCAAAATGGACTTCATTTTTGGACTCAGAATATCGAAATTAGCCTAGGGTGAAATTTTGGTATTTTTCTGAAAACTTTCAATTTTTGATGAATAGTGAAACCACTAAGTGGTAGGTTAAAAACTGAATTTTGCATAAAACTTAATTTTACCGCTTCTGTGAATGGAATTTCAAAAATCCGAGAGACACGGTTAATATCAAGGACTAAAATGTGGTTCAATGAGATGAAAATAATTTTTTGGTGAATAGTAACTTTTTACTATTTTTACCGCGGTTAATAGTAAATAGGGTAACTAAGGGTAAATATGATATTAATATTACCCTAACACATGTCCTAATTCTATTGGACAAGTGTAATTCGACCAAAAACAAACTTAGGAATAAAATATGACCATTTAGGCCCACTTGGATTAGATTAGGACTTTTATTATTAATTTATTTAAAGAAGGGTTAAAATAGTTAAAATCAAAGTTTAATAAGTAAATAATTTTTAATATAGGGTTATACATAAGATAAATTCGATTGTAAATATTCATTAGAAAGATAAAAAGATTTCCTACATGATGGTATTTTATTTGTAATTTTTAGACATTAAATAATTTAATTTATTTATGACATAATGATGATGCAGTAATTATCTTATTAATGAAATATTGACATAATTGATGTTATAAACACCAAAATAAATATAATTTGAGACTTTTTATGAATTCCACTAATTTTATAGGTTACTATGATATATTAGTATTGATTTAATCAACTTGGTTCGAACATATAATTCTGTTATGACTTTCAAACAAATCATATATCAAATAGTGTCAAAATTGACACAAAATAGTTTTTAAATCAAATATTATATTATTAATTGTTATTTTATTCCTAAAAATCTATGGTTCGGCCAAATGACTTAGATAAGGATATATATATTAATAATAAACAATTTGGGGTTCGTTTGGCATGTTATAGTAAGTGTATTAACCATATAGTGAAAGAAAACAAAAAGACATGGTAAAAGTTAAATTATTTAACTTAGAGTTAAATTTAATTGATAAGGTTAAAATAATATCCTAAACTTGTCTAAATTCTATTGGTTGATAGGATTTCGACCCATCCCCACTTTAGCTTCGAAATAAGACCCTTTGGAACCATTATAAACCGATTTTGACTTTAATATAAAATAATATTTTGAGATATTCCTAAGGTGCCCCTCTCCTCCCTTCTAAAAGGGCACCTCCTCCCCCTCCTCCTCACACCAATTTGAGCACTCAAGCTCGGCCAACCCCTGCCATTTTCCATTCTCCACTTCCCTAGAATAATCCTAGAGGTCCTGGTCTTCTCCAAAGACCAATCTTAGTTCCTTAAGTGGAGGATTCAAAAAGGCGTTCCAAAGAAGAGGTAATATCCATTACCGATCTTTTCAATTTCTTTCTTCTTCAACTTCTTCTTCTTTAGTTGTTTCATGATAAAGTAATAACATCAGTATTACTTACATACTGATATGTTATTATAAATATGAAACAACCCTAATTCACCTTCTATCCATCCTACGGAAAAAATGAAATCACCGCGCGTGCGTACGTACGGAATACCGTCTCCACGCCGTGGTGTAATCTATTTTCCACCATCACCTTACAAGGATGGGTATAATGGTGTAATGAGTAACTATATATGATTATTATTAAGTAATATTGATACTGAAATAATATATATATAAACTCCAATACAATTCCACGATCATAGGAACAATATCATCACTCGTGCGTACGTACGGAATACCGTCTCCACGATGTGATGCGACTCGTTCTACATGATCTTCATTTCATAATGATTGTATAAATGAATTGAATGAATGAATATGGTATATACTACACTAATACAATTCTGGAAATGAATTATCTATAACCTAAATATAAGAATAAGAATTTATTCGACAAAACACGCATAAGAACAAAAAGTTATAAAGACCCGAGTAACAAGTAACAATGAAATATTACTAACAAGAAGCTAATAATATGACCATATATGATCTCATATCAATATGTATGATTCTGGAATAAGTCAATAACATTATTTAAACCATTATACAGGAGCTTCGGACACATACAAAGCTAATCGGACCTAAGGTAAGGGAAATATCACAATCTCATTTTTATCCGAGATTGTTTATTCGTAAGTATTTACTGGGGTGTATTTTATCATCCACATCCATGTTCCCTCAATATGTAATATTGTTTCCATCCACTTGAAATAGTTTAAATCGAATTTTACCCTTAGGTGAGTTTTTAGTAAAGAATATGAAAGGAATCTTTTGTCGTTTTTCCGTACGAGGTACTTTTTGACTTTTCCGACAAAAGTACGAAGAATGTTTTTTTTAACTTATACGGCAAGAATGGATTTTTAAAACATTACTTCAAAGAAGCTTCCTTTACAAGTTTTCAAGTTTATTTTTAATCAACTTCTTTTATTTTAAAGTTGTATGACATGTTATGAAAGGAAAAATGTTTTTGAAGAAGAAAGGATATTTTCCTCAAGAATTCAATTCAAGTGTTTTATCAAAATTATTTTCCATCTAAGATAATAAAGGGTTCTGTTTCTATCCATATTTTTACATTGGTTTGACTATGTTGTGATGGAATTATGTTTATGAATTCCTTTATCATATATGAATTGATTTATGATGTCATGATGTTTCAAGAATCCCATTTTTGTTACATGTGTTATGCGATGATGTATGATTATGTGGCACACATAAGAAAGGATTCATTATAAGATGGGTGGGACCTATATCTCCCTCCAATGCATTGGGTAAAGATTTTATATCTCATGAGATAGACATGGCTGGAACGGAAGGTTATTTCGGTTCAGTGATACAGGACTGAAACGAGGAGTGAACTCGGTTCAGAAAGGGACTTTGTCCACTAAGATAGTCTTGGCAATGAGTCATGACTAACAAGAAATGATCTCCATGATTATGTGTGCATGCCACAAAGTTTCAAGTTTTATGTTATGATTTTGGGGATCTCATTTTCACTTCTATGATTTATTCCATGTTAAGATATTATGAACTCTTTTGCAGGTTTTGATTTTCATAAAGATATGATATGATTTTTATTTCCTTTATTTGCCCTTGCTGAGCATTTGAGCTCACCCTTTTATGTTTTCTTTTCCCCAGGTCAGGAAGATGGATATTAAGTAGAATATGCTAAAAGGGACCCTAGATATGATGAAATAAATGGGAGACACTGTAGAAGATTTATGAACCAGTTGTTTATGTTTCCCAGTTTCTAAAGACACTATACCTATACGGTCCTTTGTGGTTTTGTCATATGTTGTAATAAGTGTGCTTCAATTTTGAAGTATTAACAATGTATGTAAAGTGTGGGTCGTTATATAAGTGGTTTCACTATTCATCAAAAATTGATGTTTTTCAGCAAAATACCAAAAATTAAGCCTAATATATATTTGATATTTCTAAATAAAAAATAATGTCTATTTTAGCAAATTATAAATATAGAAGTTTCCCCACCGTTGGTGGTGGGGTGGTAAGGGTTTGGGGGGGGGTGAGGGGCGGGTTACGAGGTCAAGTCTCCAGGCTTGCAATTTAATGTGATTTTTTTCCCTGCGTCGTGTGCTTCTTTCACAGTTGTAACCAGTTTTTTTATAAACATATAAGTTGAATTAATTAATTTAAAATTAATTCCCGTTGTTAAAACACATAGCGTGTTTTTAGGAAACAATAACTATCAAAAAATTGACACTTGTTTATGTCTAAATTCAATGTGAAATTAGTTCCAATGACCAACATCGGATTAAATAGAAAAAATATATTATAGTTACACTTTAAAACTAATTAAATAGATAAAATAACCATATAAATAAATAAGATTAAAATGCAGTTTTGAATTAAAATATAATATTTTCACTATTCATTAAAAAAATGAACTTTATCGGAAAAATTCCAAAAATTTACACAAAGTAAATTTTGATGTCCCCATTCTAAAGAAGGATTTTATTTGGTCAAATAGAATGTATTAAAGTGACCAAAACTATATTTAAAGAGGGTTTTCCATTAAAAGGAAGTAAATCGACCATTTAATGTAAATTATGCTTAAAATTAGATTCATTCACATTTTAAGCCTCTAACTTTTATTGGATAAAAGTAAATACATTTAACAAACATGTATAATCATATTGTAGTTACTTTTTTCATTCCCGCCAATACAACGGCTAAGAGTTAACTACCATTTAAAATAATAATATTATATTATCAGTGTGCAACGTAAGATTTCAAAGAAACCCGTTGTTGCGTATTAGGTACTCTATCGAACATAGAAACCCTTTTAAAGTAAAATTAATATTTAATTAACAAATATTAATAAATATGAATATATATTATTCTTCATTTACCTAGGATGTTACATCCTTCCCCCCATTTGGAAATTGTATCCTCACAATTTTTATTCACTTATCAAAATAAGTGGGGGTATTTATCCCTCATAGAAATTTCAGATTCCCACATTTCCTCTTCAACAATATGGTTTGTCCAAAAAACCTTTACCTGGTGAATTACCATATTCCGCAACACTTTCTCTCTTTAGTCAAGATTCTGGACTGGTTGTTCTTCATAAGAGAGATTCTATTCCAATTGAACTACCTCTAAGCTCAAAACATGCGATGGATCTGGTATATATTTTCTCAACATCGAAACATGAAAATCATTGTGTACCTGGGATAAACTTGGAGGTAAAGCCACTCTCTATGCAATTGATCCAACTTTCTCCAGGATTTCACAAGTTCCAATGAACCCAGAACTCAAATTTCCCTTCATACCAAAACACATTACACTTTTCCATGGAGAAACTTTGAGAAAGACATGATCACCTACCTTAAAAGAAATATCCTTCCTCCAGTTATCCACATAACTTTTCTGTTTGTTCTGAGCTGTTCTCATGTGCTTCTAAATGAACTAAACTTTCTCTACCATCTCTTCTACCAATTCTATCCCATCAGCTTCCTTTCACCTACTTCATCCCAAAAATTTGGAGTTCAACAATGCTTTCCATATAATGCCTCAAATGGAGCCATCTGTATACTGGAATGAAAACTGTTATTATAATAAAATTCAACCAAAGAACGATGTTAGTCCCAACTTCCTTAGTAATACAGTGAATAAGAACGTATCATATCCTCTAAGGTAAGAATTGTTCGTTCTGACTACCCATATGATTGAGGATGAAAAGATGTACTAAAATTTAATTCAATACCCAACGACTTCTAAATGCCTTTCCAAAAGTTAGAAGTAAACTTGTGATCACGATCAGATACAATGGAGAGGGTAAATCCATGGAACTTTACTATCTCTTTAACATACAACTGAGCAAGTTGATTTAGAGGAGAAATATCTCGAATAGGTAGGAAATGAGTAGATTTAGTCAATTGATCAACTATAACCCAGATTGCATTGTTACCTCGAGATGTCTTCGGTAATCTCACAAAAAAGTCCGTGGATATATTTTCCCATGTCCATTATGGCACTGGTAAAGACTGAAGAATCCATTTTGGTAACTGTTACTATGCTTTAACCTATTGAAAAGTCCAACACTTCATAGTAAAACCAGAAATATCTCTTTTCATTCCATCCCACCAGTAATACTCTCGAAGATCTCTATACATCTTAGTACTACCAGGATGAACTGAAAATGGAGAACTATGAGCTTCACATAACAACTCATTCTTCAATTGTGAATCACAAGGCACACATAATCTATTCCCAAAACTCAAAACACAATCATTATCAATGTTAAAATCAGGAAGCTTACCCTTTTGAACCAACTCTACCTTTTTCTAAAACTCACTGTCTTCCTTCCGCGCTTGCTTTATTCTATTTGATAGAGATGATTTCACTGACACCTGAAACAAAAGAGAATAATTTTCTGCACTAACAAATTCTATGCCAAAATTCATCAAATCCAAAACCAAATGATATCGTTCTAAATGTATCATGGTTAATGAGACATTACTTTTTCGACTCAAAGCATCATCCACTTTATTTTATTTTCTCGGATGGTAATGGATCGTGCAATCATAATCCTTGATTAATTTCAGCCATATCCTCTGTCTCATGTTCAATTATTTCTAAGTGAATACATACATTAAACTTTTGTGGTTAGTATATATTTCACATTTTACTCCATACAAATGATGCCTGCAAATTTTTAAAGCAAAAAAAAACAACTAATTCCAAATCATGTGTAGGGTAATTTAACTCATGAGGTTTCAACTAACGTGAAGCATACACAATTACCTGATCATTCTACATAAGGACACATCCAAGTCCTTTCAATGAAGAATCATTGTAAATAATAAACTCACCATTTCTAGAAGGCAGTGCCAAAACTGGAGCATTCACCAATCTTCTTTTCAATTCTGGAAAACAATCATCAAATTCTTTTGTCCAAATGAACTTTACACCTTTTCGAGTTAACTTAGTCATTGGACTAGAAAACCATGAAAAATTCTCAACAAACCTCCGGGAATAACCTACCAAACCAAGAAAACTACAGATCTCGATTATATTTGTGGGTCTTGGCCATTCTTCAACAACTTTTGTTTTAGTAGGATCAACAATTATTCCATTTTTTGAAACAATGTGACCAAGGAATGAATTTTTTTGTAACCAAAACTCACACTTGATGAATTTCCCAAATAGTTTCTTTTCTTATAAGGTTTTCAAGACAAACCATAAATGAATTTCATGCTACTATTTACTTTTTTAATAAACCAAAATATCATCAATGAACACAACCACAAACTTATACAAGAACTCATGGTAAATTCTATTCATAAGATCCATGAATATTATAGGTGCATTGGTTAACCCAAAAGGCATAACTACAAATTCATAATGGCTATATCTAGTACGAAACACAGTCTTTGGAATGTTTTCTTCATTTACTTTCAACTGATGGTACCCCACCCTCAAATCAATCTTTGAAAAATACTGAGCTCCCTGGAGCTGATCAAACAAATCATCGATATGAGGAAAAGGATACTTATTCTTAACAATGAGGTTATTCAATGCTCTATAATCAATGTAAAGTCTCATTGAACCATATTTTTTTTAACAAACAAGACAGAAGAACCCCATGGTGATGTGCTAGGTTGACTAAAACATTTATCTAATAACTCCTACAATTTCTTATTTAACTCTAACAGTTCAATATGAGTCATTCGATATGGGGGTTTTGAAATTGGCTTAGCATCAAGAACTAAGACAACAGTAAATTCAACTTCCCAATCAGGTATAATACCAGGAAACTCATCAGGAAAACCATCAAGATACTCATTTACCACTTGTAAATCATTAATCTGTACAGTTCCTTTATTTTCAACAATATGTGCAAGGTAACATTCATTTCCATTTTTTCTAGTTTCTCAGCTTCCTGATATGTTATCAAAATCAAGTGTTCATTATTGTACACAAACGGAAAATATATCTAAAAAGAAACCTCTTTAGCTATGCCATCAATCTTAGCATGATAAACAGATAGACAATCCATGACCAAAATAACATCAAACTATACTAAAGGCAAAAAAATAAGGTTTTTAGGTAGATTCTTCCCGCACACAAGGAAAGGAAGGTTATTATGTTTTCTTTTTGTCTCAACATTTTCTCTAGGTGTTTTACCATAAGTTCTATATTAATATATTGAGATGGAATTCCAAATTTATTAGAAAACATCTTAGAAATTAAAGTCTGTGTAAACCCTGAATCAAACAACACATTGGCATAATCTGAACAAACAAACAGTGTAACTGATACTACTTCATTTGATAGACCAACATCTGCTAAAGTAGTTGCAAAGGATTTTACCACCCCTTTCTACTTGTAGTCTAGTTTCTTTCCCACAGTTTAGTTCATTGCTGGACCCTCATTTTCATAATGACCCATTTCATTACACTTAAAACATCTTACCGATAGGTTTTTATTTCCTGCTTGATCATATTCCTTATAGTTACGAACAATATGACCAAACTTACCACACTGAAAGCACTTTCCAGAATTAGATAAACATTATCCAGGATACTTTTTACCACATTTCTCACAAGTTGGATATTTAATTTTCTTACCTTCAGGCTTCTTTGATGAATTCTTTCCCTTTGACTGCCAACTAGACCTCTTATTCTGTTGTTTGTCAAAGAACACCTGATCATCGAAAAACTCCATTTTCACCTTCTCCTCACATCAAACAAGTTTTTCATAACTTTTGAACTCATTAAGGGCTAACACTCTTTGATATCGTGGCTTCAGTCCTAAGTAAAATCGATTTATATTATAATCATGATATCGGATGAAATTTAGTGCATACCTTGCCAGTCGAGTGAACTTTTCTTCATAAGAATCCACTGAGTC
Source organism: Viscum album (assembly GCA_963277665.1). Lineage (NCBI taxonomy): Eukaryota > Viridiplantae > Streptophyta > Magnoliopsida > Santalales > Viscaceae > Viscum > Viscum album. Next base: position 327,679,073 of record OY728132.1, read on the forward strand.
ATCCTCCTGCCTCAATTCTAGGAATTGTTTTTCCATCCTAATACGAACCACCTTAGGAAAATATTTCTCAAGAAACATACCTTTGAATCCATTCCAATCAAGAGCATCAATCTCCTCAGTATCCCTGATATTTTTCACCATCGACCACCACTGATCAACTTCACCTTCAAAACATTAAACAACGAGACTAACCTTTTGATGTTCTGAACACCCCATAACATCGAAAATCTTCTCCAGTGCTTTAATCCACCCTTCTTCTAGAACAAGGTCAGATGATCCTCTGAATGATAGGGGATGTTGCCTCATGAAATGCTCTACTACTGAATGTTCCTCTGCGGTTGATCTGGCTAATCTCATGCATGGATACCACCACCATTTATATCCCGAGTCAACTGTACCATCACTACAACAAACTGTTCAGTTATGATTCTGACCATCTCAGGTTTCAAATTTGGAAGGTTTTCTTCCTCTTGATGTCATCCCAATATAGCTTCCCTGTTTCCTCTGCGGAAAACCATTCTGAACACAGAAATATCTTAGGCGAAGCAACATGGTAATCTGTAAATGCTACATCATTTCAATATTACCATAACTTAATTTATGGACATTTATTTAACAATACCCTAACTCCCAAAGTTGTCTAAACCGACCACTGATACCAACTATAAAGAACCAGCCTTAAAACATTACATAATCATGAATTAAATGAATAATTCACATTAAGGATCATTTTAGGTTTAGAGTTTTATAGAATTAGGCCATAACTATTAAATTTTATTTAAAAAAAATACAAAGTATAAACTTCTACCCAGTTTCCATTTTTTTACAAAACAAAAACTCTTGAAAAAAGAGTCATGTCTAGTCTCATGTTTAAGATAGCATGACTTTTTCTTGATCCCATCCTTGACCCTATTATTCTTTAAGTGCTATGAAAAACATTTCAAAACCTGGGATGAGCATAAAAATCTCAGTAAGGGATACACAAGGAAGGAATACTATTTTTTTTTTGAAACAACAAGTAAACCATGAATACTTTGACATAAGTAATAATTTTCACCTTTATGAAGTAGTAAATATTATTCACTAAAAAAAAGATTACTACTTACCCTTTTGTAACCAAAAGATTACCATAAAACCCATATAAATAATACATAACATATAAAGGTAACTTGAGAAATAAACATACTTAAATGGAATAACCATACGATCAACTTACACACGTATCACTAAATGTAATAGCTATACGGCCGACTTCCATACCCAATGAATTGGAGGTTATAATGTAACCACCCATCCTGGTTTATCACATAACCACCCGTCATTTGGTTTATCATGTAACCACCCGTCAAATGTCCAAGTACCATTATAAAATCATAACACATACAACATATATAGAGGAAAAAAACATTTCCACAATTAAATCACAATATATAACTTAAATATATTGACTTAACAAATCCATTATCAAAACCATTTTCAATACCAAAATACTTAAAAGAGTATATGGTATTTATTTTCCTTTAAAAAACATTACGTCTTGTTAAGGAAGCTAAAGATCAAATAATACTCGCGGTGGCGGAAAAGGTCTTCATCACCGCTTACGTTAAAAAAACATTCCTTTTTGTTGTTTAGTAAAACATTTCATAGAAAAATATTCCCTTTTAAAATTCAAGGGTGTTTATACAACGTATAAAATATATTCATGTATTAAAACAAAATATGCATCAATGAAAGGATATTGAGACCAAGTCCCTTACATCGTGTCCGACTTGACCCGTTTGTTCTTTAATATCATTAATAATAAACTATAGTTAATTTATACTTTATTAAGAACCTTTTTCAAGTTTATTATTCTTTTTATATAACTTATTACCATGTTATAAAAATTATTTAATCATTCAAGTTAATAATGTTTGTTTTGATGATATTTGGTACTTGAGTCAAAAATGAACACCTTATAGTTACAAGTTGTTCACATGGTAAAAATTTCATTATATCCATAATTATATTCATCATTTAGATATCATATATATCATATATATCTAGTATATACATGTATTTATAATAGTACATAACATTTGGAGGTAAGAAATGAAATGCAATGTTCATGGGGATGGTAAGCCGTACGTACACATGAACGCAACTTTCATTTATATTTCTTATTTTAATGGAATTAAAACATAATGATACATTGGTATATTATAATTCCATTATATTATAAAATATAAAATCATTAAATCCATCCTTTATATGTCCCACATATGGAATTAACGAGTCATATCACTTTGAGGGGGCGGTAGTCTGCACTTCCACAAATGAAATTATCGCGTTTACCCATTATGGAAACCATAAAGGTATGATATAAATGGAAAATAAAGAAGTAAAAAGAAGACATAGACATAATATATATCATATATAAATACAGTTCCATCATAATGGCCACCATGAGAGGCGGTAGGAGGTAATTGAACAGTCATTTTTTCGTGAGGCGTTAGTTTTCCATCCACAGAAACAGAATGTTATTCACCCATTAGATGGATGTGTGTGTAAGTGTAATTCGAATCCTTATCATAAAAATATACTAGGATATTGAGGATATTGGTATTATTATAAATTAATTAAATAAAAATATTTTAGGGGTTGGAGAAGTAAAATAAAAGAAAAGTAGTTAAGAGAAACTGTTACCTTTAATTTGGCTAACTCCCTTTGGTTTAAACCAGAATGGTTTGTTGAAGTGCCTTCTTCCAAAAATAAGGCTTCTAGGTGAAATAATGGGATGTAGGTATCTTAAATGGGAATAGGATGGATGATCCAAAAGTCCTTATAGGTGTGAGGAATTGGTTAAAAATGGTCTCCTTTTATAAGGGGGAGGATGGGCTCTTTAGGAAAGTGTGAAAATATTATTTTATTATATAATGATATTCAATTTTTAAAGGTCCAAAAATAATTATAGTAGAAGATAAGATGAATCATGGTCGAAAAAAAATCATCCAACAAGAATTGGACTGGTTTTGAATGTTATTTTAATATTTATAATCCCATTTATTTAAATGATTTATTAATGAGGTAAACACTGCATCATTATTGTGTCATAAATAATTTAATTTATTCGATGTCCAAAATTTTTAAAAAAATACCATTATTTAGGAAATATTTTTATATTTTCAATGAATATTTATAGTCAAAAATATTACTTATATAACACCATATAAAATTAATTTACTAAAATATTTTTGTTTGTCATTTTTGTCTTTACTTTAAATTAATTAATCTAAAGTGCCATTATCATTCATAAGTGGCTCCATGGGATCCCAAAATCAACTCAAGGATGCCCATATGTCGGAAATTACTCATCCAATAAGTTTAAGACAAGTGTTAAGGTAATTTTGAATTATTATAATATTCTTTTTACCTTGAACTACCCTATTTACCTTTAACCGCGGTAAATAAAAGTCAAAATTTACTATTCACCAAAAATTATTTTAATCTTGTTGAACCACATTTTACATAATAATAAAAACCATGTATGTCATAATTTTGAAATTCAATTCACAGAAATGGTAAAATTTCATTTAAATGAAAAAGTCAGTTTTTTTAACTAAAACTAAGTGGTTTCACTATTCATCAAAAATTGAAATTTTTCAGAAAAATACCAAAAAATCAGCCTAAGATATGTTTTCTATTCCAAAATTAAAAATTATGTCTATTTTACCAAATTATAAACATAGAAGTTTCATTAATTAATTTAAAATTAATTCCTGTTGTTAAAACAAATAGCATGTTTTTAAGAAACAACAACTATTAAAAGATTGACACTTCTTTATGTCCAAATTCAAAGTGAAATTAATTCCAATGACCAACATTGGATTAAATGGAAAAAATATATTATAATTACACTTTAATAACAATTAAAAAGATAATATAATCATATAAAAAAATTAGATTAAAACACAGTTTTGAATTAAAATACAATATTTTTACTATTCATTAAAAATGAGCTTTATCGGAAAAATTTCAAAAAAATTTAGAAAGTAAATTTTGATGTCCCCATTCTAAAGAAGGATTTTATTTGGTCAAATATAATGTATTAAACTTTCCAAAACTATAGTTAATGAGGGTTCTCCATTAAAAGGCGGTAAATCGACCATTTAATGTAAATTATGCTTAAAATTAGATTCATTCACATTTTAAGCCTCTAACTTTTATTGGATAAAAGTAAATACATTTAACAAACATGTAGAATAATATTGTAGTTAATTTTGTTCATTACCACCAATACAATGGCTAGTAGTTAACTTCCATTTAAAATAATAATATTATATTATTAGTGTGCAATGTATGATTTCAAAGAAACCCGTTGTTGTGTATCAAGTACACTATCGAACATAGAAACCCATTTAAAGTAAAATTAATATTTAATTCAAAAATATTAATATATATTAAAATCTCTTATTCTTAATTTACTTGGGATGTTACATGTACAGTTAGGTACCACCAAAATTGATCCCAGGAATAATCATTATATGAAAAACTAACACGCTACTTTTTATGAAAAAGAATGTTTCAATTTAAAATAAAACATGCTTTGAAATTAAAAGACCAACAAAATATGATAACAAGATGAATGATATTTATAGAATGTGTACCACATGATATCCCTAAGGCACTAGGATTAATGGGGTCCTAGTATCCCCATACTCTCAATGATCACATCTCTTTGACACAATAGTGATTATCAAGCCTCCTATCCCGATAACATGAATGTTAATTAGTGTTTCTACACCAATCCTTGTTAGGGATATGGATCCACGAACCTTCAAACTCACTTAACATTATAAACATAGTCTTCCCACATAGATACGTAGGAGTCCCTTGTGCTCAATTTCATTACCAATTTTACATGAACCACCTATTACATAATCTCAAATCCAACAATTAAAACACACATGAGAAAGATCCAATTTCAATTGAAAAAAATTATTAAATACTTACGCGCACAAAAACCTTGAAAATCATGATTAAAACCACCCAAAAAAATTATATAACTCATTTACAAAAGAAATAAATCATAATAAAATCATCAAATAATACAAAATCATGAAACCACCTACCAATTACTTAGAAATCACCAGAAACTGGTTAGAAACCAAAACCGTACCAAATAGTGACCCTATAAAGGTACAAACACATCATAGACACCAATATTTACCCCAAATAAACAAAGGTGAACCCACTCTTGGGAAATTAATCTAATGAAGAATAAAAACCCCAATAAAGAAGATAGAGGAGACTAAGAAGGAGTAAATGGGGAATGCAGATCCTTACATGAAGATATATTAAAGATTCCACCCAAATATACCCAGGATTTGGAGCCCAAGGGAGTGGAAGAAGACAGGGGAAGGAACCTAGGGCGGGGTAGTTATAATGGGGCTATAAATGGGTGACTTGGGGTTAAAATTAGGTAGGGGTAGTGTAAGAATTTCAATATTTTTAATGTTTTTGTGGGCCACACAGTTTGGATGCACGGGTTTTCTGGAGGGGGCACAGGCCCATGTGCATAGGTGCGAGCCTCTAAAAATCCAATTTTAGAGGTCTATGGTTGGACCTAGAAGGCTATACACAATGTTCTAGGCAATACGAACTGGACAGTTCCACTGTCTAGGGTGCATAGTTTCCATTAGGCTAACACATGGTTTCTACTAATCATGTGCCTACCTTGCGTCTCCTATTACCCAGTCCAAAAACAGAATTCTTTATCAAAAACACTATAGGATTATATTTAATAAATATAATAACAAGAACAAAATATAAAATACCTCAAAATAACACTAAGGATGTTACAATTCTCCCCACCATGAAAACTTCTCACCCTTAAAAGTTCAAACTGCAGAATAATAAGAGAATAAATGGGGATATTTCTCTTCCACAAAAGAATTTCAATCCCATGACTCATGTTAATAATTTACATGCTGCCAAAGGACCCAAAAAAAATACTTATTTCACTCTAATCACTTTACATTGAGATTCCACAATCTTTTCCATTTTCTCAAACATAGACAAACCAGATTCCATCTCCAATTCTTCCTAGTTTAGTATGTAAGAATGCTCCAGATTATAATTCCTCAATTAAGAGACATGGAACACATCATGGATAGATTCTAAATGGGATTTTAAAGATAATAGTAATTTTATCTTACCAATTATTTCATTAATCTCAAAAGGTTCGAAAAACCTTGGAGTCAGCTTCCCTTTACTACCAAGATGACAGTGAACCAAGCGAGGGGAAACCATTAAAAACAACTAATAACCAACTAATAACTCTAATACTCAACATTGATGATCAAAATAAGACTTATGGTTAATATATTCCATTAATAACCACTAAATAATCAAATGAACCTTGTCAGATATCTCTTGTACTGGTCTTGGTACTAATAAATAAGTCTCACCCACTTCTATCCAACACAATAGTGTCTGACACGACGGACCACAAAATGCGTCAAAGGGATCCATTCTTGTTGAGGATTGGTAAATATTCTTATATGAAAATTCAAAAAATTCCAAATGGTATCCCCATGTGCCTTCAAAATCCAACACACATGCATGAATCATGTCTCTGAGAACTTCGTTCTCCCACGCTTTCTGAACATGTTTTTGAAGATGGTATGTCATGCCTAACCTTACTTGAGATCCCAATTCCTTATGAAGTACTTCCCTAAGAAAAGAGGTAAAATGGGGGTCCCTATCCGATATGATATCTAACAATGCACCATTAAACCTAATTATCTTTTGAATAAACAACCGAACCAACTCATCCAATTTTATTGGATTGAAATGGGATGATTTGGATAGATGGTCATTAACCACTCATATAATATTCCTCCCCTGGGGTGTATGAGGTAAGCCAATGATGAATTCCATGGTGACCTCATCCTAAGTCTAGTAAAGAATTGGGAGTGGTTGAAGAAAACCTTTGGCCCTCCGGTTCACAACTTTAACCTATTTATAATTATAGCCCTTATATACTAAGTTAGCTATATCCCACTTCATACCTAGCCACTAGATCTAGAAACACACATCGTAAAACATCTTGGTGTTAGTTGGATGAATGTTCCATTGAGACCGATGGATGTCATGTATTACCACTATCTACAAAGATAATGACACCACAAAGAATACAATGAAGAAAAATACTCCCTTAGAGGAAATTGGCAGCTCACTAGGCAGCTCCACACCATTTAGAAACTAAATAAAAAATGGAACATCTCATAACTCAGTTTCTCTTCCTAAATCAGATCTAAGAGAGAGGGAGTCAGCTGAACAGTAGTCAATAATCTTCCAATATTATGTTCCTCGTTTTATAGATTCATATGGTTGAAAATACCCAATAGATCCCACTCATCACTGGACGCTTTTAAGTCTTTCACTTGTATCTTCCTACTTTGGGAATTTGTTACCACATTCCCTTTTCCCAAGGTATAGAAAATATCAAAGTCAAAACCCTAAAGACATTCAACCCATAGAAACAACCTCATATTCATATATTTTTGGGAGAAAATGTAGTCTAAAATCTAATGGTTTTTATAATCCATGAATTTCTCCTTGAACATATAATGACGCCATATTTTCAAGGCATGCATCACCACTTACAGTTCAAATTTATGGATTGGGTAATTTATATCATGTAGTTAGAGTTGGCGAGATCCATATGACACCACATGGTGATTCTAAATCAACACCACCAAAGAATCATACATGATCTATCATAGAAGACCATGTATCCATTTCTATATTCTAAAAAAACATGGGTTGTGGTCAAATTCCATTTGATATTTTCAAAGGATGCCTACCACTTTGAGTTCCATTCAAACCTTACCCCTTTTCAGTAATTATGTTCATGGGTGAAGTGATATGAGATAAATTTATAAAAAACTATCACTGGTTACCTACCAGGACCAAAAATATTTTCATCTTGAAGATGTTCCTTGGATGTTCCCCTGAAATCACTGCCTCAATTTTCTTAGGGTCCACTAAAACCCAATGATCTGAAATTATGTGGCCTATAAACCTTTCCTCCCTAATACATAAAGTTCAAATATATAGAGAATAATAAATACGTGGATCTCAAAGAGTTAAGATAATGATCCAAAAGTGTTTCTCATGCTCTTACTTGGTCTTAGAGTAAACCAGGATGTCATCCACAAATAGCATGATAAAAGAGTTAATGTTTTGATGGAACAATCAATTCATAAGTTCCATGAAAAACACTAGAGCATTTTTCAACCCAAATGGCATGGCCGAATACTCAATGTTTCTATAATTGATTTAGAAGGATGTCTTGGGAATGTATACCTCTTGAACCCTGACCTGATGATATCCAGAGAATAGATCGATCTCAAAGAACCAACTTTCCCTCTTGAGCTGATCAAAAAGTTCATATATGAAAGGAAAGAGGTATTTAATCATTATTGTTACCGTATTGAACATTCTATATTCGATGAAAAATCAAAGGGAACTGTTATCCTTTTTAGAGAACAAAACATGGGTGATCTAAGGTGATATGCTTAGGAAAATGATTTATTTGGACTCCAAAGCATCCTACTATATATTTAATTACCTCAACTCAGTGGGGGATATATGGTATGAGGGAATAGATATTGTTCATGTTATTGGCAAAAAATAAATGGTAAAATCTAGATCCTGCTTCGAAGGTAACCCTGAGAAATCATCTAGAAACACCTCTGGGAACTCACCTGCCACATGAGGTAATCATACAACAAAACCTCTACCATAATCCTCCAACATGAAATAAGAGATCTAGAAAATGATATTTTACAACTCCATAAGTGGCAGTCCATCACACCCTAAAAGTGGATCCCATTGACCTTAGGAAAGTTGAGTACTCCCATTGGGTTCCACAAAGCTCACTCACCGATGATAATAATCAATGTGTGCCATGAAACGAACCACCTAATCCATACCAAGGATCACGTAAAAAAAGAAAAATTCTAGAACTAAGATGTCCCATTCCATTTTAAACCCCTCATAGAATGAGTGGTCAGGATGGACATCTAAAAACCTTGTCCCTATTCTTTCTGATCAGTTTCATTAACTCTATCACATATGTAATATGTTCAATTAAAATTTTCAAAAAATCTACAAGACAAGTGGAAATAATGGAATTTGAACCACCCATTTCAAATAAAACAATAGAAATGGAATATGCAATGACAATAGAACCTCAAACTATTATAGGTTCTGAATATGATTCCACTGTATCTTGATCCATAGAATAGAGGTTCTTCGTCTAGGATAATTCCTAAGACCAATTACTAACTTTCAGCTTTTCCTTGAGCTGAATCTTCCCATAAGAATATCCATCCTTACCACCACTTCTAATAGACTGAGAACCCATCTCCCCTGAAACACAAGACTGAGATAGTAATTTTTTATGGGCTATGAAACCTACACCACTGTAATTCGGTGCACCACTCTTATAGAACCTCTGAAAGTTACCCAAGTCTCCACACTGATGGAAAGGTCTAGGTGGATCTAGACATGCTGACCATATGAGTTCAGGCCTCCCACACTGGTATCATATAACTGACCCACTACCAATGTTTAAAAGTGAATGAGGTTGATATTAGTTACCCCATCTACCACCTACCCTATTCTCATGCTCATCACACTTCCATTTTTTCATGACCCATCCCTTGAGGCACATGTCATGACCACCCCAAGCCCGCCTCCCAAAGGCCAAGGGTTGGTGACTAATGACCAAGGCATTATCCCATAAGTGAAAGGAATTTTCCAGAGTACCTTAACACATGAAAACACACATCCCATATTAAAATGATGAAAATTAAACATGCATGCCACTAAGACAACCATTGAGAGTAACAGTACAAAACTTATTATAAAGGGGCCAGAGTGAAATCCCCAAAAAACAAGTACAAGATCCTAAATCCAGTTTATGGTAAACCATACCTGAAGGTTAGGTGATGTGGGTGCTACCTGAAGCTGTAGAAGTACACCTCATTTGTCGGATCTCACTGGGAACTGCCTAGTCCCAGACCACAAATGTCTATATCGAAGTGTTTGTTGTTTTCACAAAACATGAAACATGTGGGTGGATATTGTGTAGGGGTGAGTAACACAATACTCAGTAAGGGACCTAAAACAAAAATGTAACACCACAAAAGAAAGTATGCACACAGAACACTACAAAAGAGGTACATGAAGTGTAGAACCCAAGAAGTACGGTCAAGAGAGAGTAACTAGAGTCAGCTCACAAAGGAATAAATATAAAGTATGAAAAGAAAGACTATTAGTCATAAACACTGAACACCTTGCACTGTTGTGGTACTCATCCCAAATGAGTCACTTGGGTCTGTTGGGGTAAGTAGACCTTCTCGTCACTTAGACCTCTTGGGCCAGCTAGACCAGTTTATCACTTGGGCATGCAAGGGAACCTAGAACCGCTCATCACTTTGGCCTACTGGGGAACCTGGACCCCCTCATCTCTTAGTCCTTCTGGAGAACCCAGACCCGCTCATCACTTCAGCCTACTAGGTCACCTAGACCCACATGTCACTATCTTCTCATCACAACCAACCATAGGATTTCTGCTCGTAGCACGCTTGATTCCAAGAGAATATACTACTCAATCCATTGTTCATCCCTCAACTTCCACTAAAACCCACTTAGATTATATTAAAAGGACCGCCTCATTAGGAGGGTTCCAATGCCTTAAACTTCTCTTCAATCGGACGTAAGGCTTGGAAGTTATGAGATTTTTAGTAAAAAGGGGATGATAGGGTCTAGTTCTGGTCTGAAACAGGTGGAATGACCAGACCTGATTCAGCTCGGGGTCCGCCAACCCAACTTGGGTCCATCGACTTGACTTGGTCTTCTGGGTCCAACCCGACCCGAATGGTCAACCAAGCCCAAGGCACTGGGCCCAGCCTGAGGCCAGGTCGCCTATCCAACCTGGCCCACTAGAATGGGGTGGTCTGATCCACCTGGGATGCGGTGGGTGCCACGTCCGACCCACGACTATATCCCACAGGTCGCATCCATGGTCCGACTAGACCGAAGCCTCAAGCCGCAAGACATAGATAAATAGTAGCATCCACCCTCACTTCTACCAGCCATTGCCAGTGGCCCCTATCCGCTACCCGCGACATTGACACAAGCCTCCTCTACCGTCACATGATGCTGCCAGAAGTTTCTTCCACGGGATAGAAGACTTACTTTGGTGGTCTGTTCATCGATCCAGAAGGTGTTCCAGAGTCCTTGGGTCATCATGTCGCCTTCTATGGGCTCCAAATCATGTTTCCGTCGATCCGGGGGTCCGATCGCACTCAGAACCTCCTGATAAGGTCCAATGCGACCACGTGGGTCTGTCGGTGAAGAATGTAAGAACGATGATAGGAAAATAACCAAGAACACCCGAGGGATAGATTTTGGCCTTTTTCATTTGTCCTTCATTCATATTTTTATAATGAAATGGAAAATAATAAACACCACATTTCTAACCATTCAAGACCTGCAATAAAACATTCATACCAGATGAACGATTAACCCGTAGATCAACTTATTAGTGGGTTGATCCATATTCGTTATTTGAAAATAGGTAATAAGGAAATATAATCACCTAGAAAAAAATCTCTACCTCGAGATTGGATCATTCGATGGAAAAGATCAGAGTCACACCTTCACCATTCATCGTTCCTCGATCCTCAATCCGTCGTTGGTAGCAATTCATCATTCATCGCTCGCCAATGAAAATCCTAAAAAGGATCAGATCAGTTCTAGGATCTTTCCAACAATCCTATATATATGTTAAAAAATTAAATTGGGGAAACATGTTTCAACATTTTCAAATATTCTAAGTCGCTGCATCGTTACGCTATTTCATTTAGGAAAGGAAATAGTGTTTCTGTTACGCTTCAATTTCACTGTCGCTATGCTGTTTCATTTGTCAAATTAAACATCTGGATCGACATTGCATCACAGTGAAACAAATTTTAATAAAATAAATTTTCTTAAGTTTATTTTATTTTTCATTAAAATGATAAAAAATTAACTTTTACCCTCGACCTATGCTGGCCGAGGTTATGTTTTTTATTAGGTAATGTCATTATTCTGAACGCAACGGTGCCTCTGATTTTTAATCCGAGCACCTATTTAGAAGCTACCAGAACCGCACATGCTTGATATTTTAAATAACATAAAAAAGATCATACATTTATTCGAGGCTCACCAGGCCTCCAAATCCTGTTCCACCTCAGTTCCTGGTCTCAAAATAGTCATATATAATTTTCAACAAAAAAAATTACATCGAAATTTGGGGACATTAAATTCTCCCAACCATAGGTCTTTACATTCTCAAAAGACAAAACAATGGATAAACAAATAAATGGAGATATTAAGCACGAACTTGAGTCTCCCACTCCCAAGTTCTCTCTTAGAGATTCCAGTGATTCTATCAAACAAAAACCAGGGGATTTGACCACCCACGAATAACCCACTCCCATCGATCCAAAATCTCTATCAGAAACTCCATAAATGCCACCCCATTGTCAATGTCTAACTCACCCCATTCGATGATGTTTGATGGATCATACATGTACCTCCTGAGATGTGACACATGGAAGAGATTATGCACCTGGTGCATTTGTGGGAGAAGATATAGGTGGTACACCACTTCACCAACTCTACTCAGAACCAGGAAAGGGCCGATGAATCTTAGAGACAAATTACCACCCTGACCAAATCTCTACAGTACCCATTGAGGTGATACCCGAAGGAAAATATGGTCTCACTCATAGAACACCAAGGGCCTCTATATCTAGTCAGTATAATATTTCTTCCTTCTATGTGTAGTCCTCATCCACTCCTAGATGATTTGTAACTTTTCAATGGAATCTCATACTAACTTGGGACCCATGAGTTCTGACTCCCTTGGGTCTGTTCAATATAACGATGATCTGTATGGTCACCCATATAGTGCCTTGAATGGTTACATACCAATGGTGGAGGGGTAAATATTGTTTTATGTGAACTCCAAAAGTGGTAGGTGATCCTTCCAACTGTGAATGAAGGCCAATATACAAGAACAAGGCATGTCATCTAAAACCTGGATAGTCCTCTCCGTCTAACCATCCGAATGTGGATAAAAAGTTGTGTTCAAACGTAATTGAGTCTTGAACAGCTCCTTTAATTTCATCCATAGATGATATGTGTAGAAAGAATCATGATCTAACATGATCATCAAAGGCACCCCATGAAGCTGCATTATCTCCTGAATGTAGAGGCATCCCATGCTCTCTACCAAACCCTGCTCTATGATCATTAAGAATTTGGGTCGTCTTGGTGAGTCAGTTCATGATCACACATATGGTATCATGACCCCTAGAAAAGCATGGTAAACCTATAATTAAGTCCATCAAGATACCATCACACTTCCACTTTATCACCTCAAGTGGATGATCCAAGCCTGTTAGAACATGATGCTCTGCCTTTATTTACTGAAAAGTGAGGTACCAAGGAACAAAATATGCCACTAACTTCTTCACCCTCGACCATCAGTACTAACGTCAGAGGTCTTGGTACATCTTCACCACCCCTGGATGAACTTCCAAGGGGGAGGTGTGGTACTCTCTCAGAATCTCCTCTCACAACTCCATTGGTACAAAAATGCGTACTCTAAAAGGGAAAATGTGATACCAACCTATAAAATATCCATTAGGGGATTTCCATGTGGATAACTGAGTGCGTCGGGTCTCACAATCAACACCCCCAAGTTGTGTCTCCCTAAATCACTATAAGAGTGGGGGTGTAAAAACTATCTACTAAATATAGGTTGTTCCATATCCATCCATGAAGGTTATCTACATCGCAAATAGCTTCTTTAATGCCTCACCCAACAACTGCAACTCGATTCTCCTGCTAAGAGCATCCGCCACCACATTTGCATTCCCAAGAGTATAGACTATCTTGAAGTCATGGTAGTGGAGGAAATCTAGCCAGTAATGCTACCTTATGTTTAGGTATTTTTGGGAGAACATATACCTGATACTTTTGTGTTCAGTGTAAATGTTAAACTGATCACCCATCAAGTAGTGTCGCCAAGATTCAAAGAAAAGACCACTAATGCTAGCCCCAGATCACGGGTTATGTAGTTTTGATCATGTTGCCTCAACTATTGTGAACCATAGGCAATCACCACTTGACCCTGAAGCATGAAACAACCATTTCCAACCCTTAATTCATCATATAACACTACATACCCAACTCTATACTCTAGAATCCTCAAGATAGGGGCACTCATCATCCCCCACCTCATCTTCTATAAACTCTACCAACACTTCTCTATTAACACAAAGGTGTGTATCTTCCTTGTAAAAGTTGATAAGGGTGAGGATAAACTAGAAATGTTAAGCCTAAACCTCTAATAGTACCCTGCCAATCCCAAGAAACTCCTCACCTAAATCACACTTTTGGGTGGATCCTCAGATAGAACCACCTCTATCTTTTCCGGATCCACTGCAACTCTAGCCTTTGAAATGACTTTTCTGAGAAAGTGGAACTCCCGAATCCATAACGGACACTTAGAGAGCTTCATATAATGTTAGTGGTATTGGAGTTTGTTCAGTAATAACTGTAGGTGTGTCTCGTTCTCCCCATTAGACGCTGAATACACCAAGATATCATCAATAAAGACCACAATGAAATGGTCAAGGTAAGGCTGGAAGATCCTGTTCATGAGTCCCATGAACACTGATGGAGCATTGGTCATGCTGAATGGTGTCACTAAGAACTCATAGTGGACATACCGACATTTAAAGGCTATATTCAGTACATCCTCATCCCGTACACGAAGCTGATGATAGCCAGACCTGAGGTCTATCTTCGAGAACTACCTCGCTCCCTACAACTGATTGAAGAGGTCATCAATTCTTGAACGTGGATATTTGTTTTTCATGGTCACCTGATTCAGGAACTGATAGTCTATACAGAGACTGAAACTTCCATCTACCTTATTTTCAAACATAATTGGGGCCGCCCAAGGTGAAACACTAGTCTACACGAAGCCCTTCTTCTACAGGTCCTCTTGTTGTTCCCTTCAACTCACAATGCTCTGTGAGAGCCATTTGATTTACTGGTGTAGATATTGGTGTCGTTCTAGGGTACATATTGATGCAGAATTCGACCTCTCTATGAGGAAGTAATCCTAGAACTTCCTCATGGATGATTTCCTTGTACTCGTCCACCACTACAAGAAATTTAGGACTCCTCTCTTCCACTAAACTGAGGTTAAGGCTAGCTAACTGGTGAGTGATTAGCCTCAACCTCCTCTGAGTAAGTCCATCCTACATTGAATGTTTTTTCTTTTCTCTGGTAAAGGAGAACCCAATTCCATATCTGTGAACACACTACACTCTATGCCCAAAATAGTCAATCTGATCATGGACTGTAGACAACTTGTCTATACCAAAAATGACATCGTAAGTCCTCAATAAATTACTATGAGATCCCATCTGAATATCTCTCCTCCAAGAGTAAGCTCGCACTACCGACACCAGTGCTTTATTATCGAATATCCTCTCGTATGAATCTCTAATATTAAGGATTGAGCCAACAGGTCTACCAGAATCTTTGAGCTCCGAACAAGGTATGTGTCAAGGAAAGAGTGAATGGGACCTATGCCTATAAAAAATATAGCTAAGGTGAATAATACATAGATTGTACCTCTAATAATCTATAGATAATCATGATCATAGGACTCTATCACCTAAATCTAGGCCCGCCCCTGTCCACCTACTCCCAGAGCCCATGGTGGACCACTCGGGGGTGGTGGTTGTAGTACCTCAAAACTCCGCCCACCGCCTGCCACTCTGCCCACTCCCCTTCCACATATTCCTCCCTATGGACCACCCAGATCGACCCTCTTATTATTCCTTGAAGATCACTCAATCATATGTTGATTTTCTATATGGTGAGTCTGGTAGTCACAAGCTATTTTCCCTACCAGTGGCATGCGTAGTATACCCTGCTCCTCTGCTGAATCCCTCTACATTGGGAGCCTTGTACTGCCAACCATTTTTCTCGGGGTTGTCCCTTGAAAGGATTGGAACACATGGTTCCCCAAATATGTTTCCTACTACCCACTGATGAAGACTATGACATGTGATGTCTACTAGTAGCTTCTTCTGTTGGCGCCCGCTCCGCTAAGAAGCTCTCCAAAAGAAGAGCTCGCTTCAGCACCCCAGCCAGGGTAGGGATGATAATAGATACCATGGACACCCAGATCTCCTAGAGAATTCCATACAAAAAAGATCAATCCTTGAAAAGCATTTCTTTAACCATGTATGTAGTGTAGCGAGAAAGCTTGATGAATCTCACTGAGTACTCTACTACTATCATGCTACCCTACTCTAGTTTCACTAGCTCTTAGATGCATACTAAGTACAGAGTCTCCTAAAAGAATTCCTCCTAGAAGCGGTGATTAAAATAAGTCCAAGTGAGGGTCGCCACATCATGCGTCTATATCATCAAGCTCCACCATCTCCCCACTGATCCCCGAAGAAGGCCAGCTGCTAAAATCACTATCTGGTCGGGCAATGTCCTCACAAGATGGAAGGCACAGGTGACTGCCTCCAGTCAATCCTTATCTATCTGGGGGTCAGTATCACCCCTAAACCTGAGAGGTCTCTACTTTTGGAAGTCATGTAAGGCACTAAGCCTGCATGCGTCCTCTACCGGTAATGCTAGTAGGAACTACAGATTAATGGGTGGTGGTAGCACTGGAGCACCACCTGGTGGGGCCATCTCTAGTATCGATCCCTGTACTGATTCCTCATCGCTAGAAATACCATCCTCACAATCATGCAACAGAATCCCAGCTTGTTTTTTTTTTGTGTGGAGGCATCTTGAAATAGATCAAGATGAACCAAATTCAATAGATTATACCTGGTGAGATGTCTCTGAATCAAGAAGGAAACAAGAAAACTCTCAATTCCTATATGATACATGAAAACAATGTTTTCATGTACCAAGTCAAAAATAAGAATCTAGGATCATGGTGTATAGATACGTCAGCCAGCTCACCAACACTAGACTCCTTGAATCTGAAATTTGAACTTGAAAAATTTAACATTGTTGGCCCAAAACAAAGCCACGAACCATCGATCCTTAAGAATGAACTGACCACCACTGAAACCACTCAGTCATGAAGCGTCCCCCGGGGCCCGTGCCATCACTACCCCAAGACTTCCTCCCAAATTCCAGGGGTTGGAAACTAGTTTCCAATGCATTATCCTCTAATTGAGAGGCATTTTTTCAAGTACATGTATGCACACACACACTTCCCAGCCCAAAATGCCGAAAAGTAAACATGCATGCCACTAAGACAACCATTGAGAGTGACAGTACAAAACTAAATGTAAAGGGGTGAGAGTGGAAGCCAAAAAAAAGAGACAGGTAAAAGCTCCTAATGTCCATCTATGGTAAACCCTATCTAAAGGGTAGGTGAATAGGGTGATACTTGAAGCCATAGAAGTATGCCTCATCTGTCAGATCTCACTAGGCATTGCTTGGTGCTGGACCACCAAGGTCTCTGTCAAAGTGTGTGTCATTTTCAGGAGACACAAAATGTGTGGGCGGATCCCCTATGGGGTGATTAATACAATACTCCGTAAGGGCCCTAAAACAAAAAGGCAATACCACAAAGGAAAGTATGCACAAAGTATAATAACAAATAGGTACACATAGTGTAGACACTAAGAAGTATAGTGAAGAGATAGTCACTAGAGTAAGCTCACACATGTATAAATATAAATTATAAAAAGAAAGACTACCTTTAGTAAATAATGAACAACATTCACTACTCAGGGACTCATCCTTCACAAGTCACTTAGGCCTACTGAAGCACCTAGACCCGCTCGTCACTTTGGCCAGTTGGGGCACCTAGAATCACACATCACTTGGTCCTTCTAGGGAACCTAGAATCGCTGGTCACTTTAGACTATTGGGGAACCTAGACACTCTCTTCACTTTGTCATAGTGGGGAAGCTAGGCCCTCTTATCACTTCATCCTACTGGGGAAGCTAGTACTGCTCATCACTATCTTCTCGTTACAACCATTCCAATGATTCTTGCTCATAGAGCGCTTGATTCTGGGAGATTGTACTCCCCAAGACACTGGTCAAATATCAAGTTCCTCAAAAACCCATATAGGGTATATCAAAAGGAAATCCTCATAATGAGTGTCCCAATTCCATAAATAACCCATAAATAAGACATACTGTATGAATGTTATTATCTTTTTAGTGAAAAGGGGTCGGTGGGGTCTGAGTTCGGACCGACCTGACCCGATCTGACCTAGGGTCTACCAACCCAACCTGTGTCCAATGGCTCGACCCAGTCCGCCGACCCAACCCAACCTAGTTTGCTGGGTCTGGCCTGACCCGCTGGGTCGACCCAGCTCACTGGGCCTGGCCTGGCCCGCTGCGTCGGCTGGGTCCGGCCCATACCACTGCGTGAGCCCGACCCACTAGAGAGGCTCGACCCGAGGAAGTGGTCCCAAACCATGTTTGGGACACATATCCAGCCTGGCCCATTGGGTCAGGCTGGTCCAATCTTCCCGGGACATGGTAGGCATCACATCCCACCCATGGCTATTGTCGTGGGTCACCACTGTGTTCCAGATAGACCGTGGCCTCCAGCCGCATTACACAACTCTGTAGTAGCGTGATGAGGCTTGGCAGCCGAGTCCACCCACACCGCCACCAGCGGCCCCTGTCCGTCATCTGTGGTATAGTTGTGGCCCTCCTCTACCATCACGGCGTTCCACCACGGCGCGCCTCCTCCCATATACGGCCACCGCAGGCCACTAGACTTACTCCGATGGTTTGTTCTTTAATCCAAACGGTGTTATGGAGTCCTCGAGTTATCATATCACCTATTGCAGGCTCCAACTTCTCTTGTCGTCGATATGAGGGTCTGGTCATGCTCAAAACCTCCCTTCAAGGTCTGACATGACTACGTGGGTCCGTTAGTGAAGAATGTAAGAACAAGGATAGGAAAATCACCATGAACACCCAATGGTTAGACTTTGGCCTTGTTTGTTTGGCCTTCATTTGTCTCGTTAGAATGAAAGGGAAAATAATTAAAACCATGTTTCTAACCCTTCATGTGTCATAATAAACAATAAATGAAGCATGAACGAATGACATGAAGATCAACTTATTAGTGGGTTGATCCACGTTCATCGTTTAGAAAGAGATAATAGAGAAATAAAATCACATGAAATAAAACCCCAACCTCGAGGATTGATCATTCGATAGAGAAGAACAGAGTTTCACTTACGTCATTCCTCGATCCTCAATCTATCATTGGTATAGATTCATTATTTGTCACTTTCCAATTAAAATACTCCAAAAGTTCAGAACAATTCTATGATCGTGTCAACGATCATGTATCTCTGTTAAACAATTAAATGAGGGAAACCCATTTCAATGTTTTTAACTACATTGAGTCACTGTGTCATTAAAATATTTTATTTATGAAATGAAATTTTGTTTTTTTAAGATTCACTTTCAGTGATGCTACGCTATTTCATTTGTTAAATGAAACAGATGGATCGATGTTGTTTCACAGTGAAACAAATTTGAATAAAATAATCTTTCTTAAGTTTATTTTATTTTTCTTTAAAATTATCAAAAATTAAATTTTACCATAGATTCTTCCTGGTCGAGATTAGGTCCTTTCTTAGGTAATTTCATCATTCCAGATGAAATAGTGCCCTCAAATTTCTAATTTGGGAACCTGTTTATAAGCTACCAGATTAGCACACACATGCTATTTTAAATAACTTAAAAAAATTTCAAAAAATTATTCTAGGCTCACCAAGACTCAGAATCACATTACACATCAGCACATGGTCTCAAAAATATCCCATATAATTTTCACAAAAAATTAAATAGAATTTCCAAGACATTAAAAATTTTCTTTCTGACAAACCACTGCCACCCTAAAATGCAACTGAAACTACCCCAAAAAAACCAAAATTTCCAGCACTATCAATCACCACCATCATTTCTTGATCCTATACATTAGAATACATATATATATAATATGAAGGCCTGCGACTAAATGTTCGACCACAAAACCATCTCAAAATGATGATCCATTAACTACTCATTTGAAACCACCAGATGTGTAAAAGGAACCAATTCAACAAAGCGGTTGGCATATTACAACACGGTATCATCCCCCTGATGGAGATATATAAATTATTAGGTCTTAGATAGTGCTAATGGATTAGGTAAATAATGCTCATTGAAGAAAACATTTAAGTTCTTCCAGCATATCTACACTTGTTTCCCAGCCTAGACCACTAAGTCCCACCACCTTCAACTTGGTCCTTCTAACAAGAATGAAGTACATTACACCTTGACTTTTTCATGAGTATTAAGAAACCCCAAAATCCTCTTGATATTCTAAATACAATCCTCCGAATCTTGGTGGTCCATTCTACCCTAGAAGGAAGGTGTTTTTTTCTTGAGGAACTCATGAGATTTTTTCTTTTATAGACTCAGTTCGTCTTCCATAGCACGGGTAGGACAAGATCTCACTCTCTGATCCAGTTCTCAGATATCCTGAATCAAAATATTCACTAATATCTAATCAATTGGTGTGGTATAATTCTCTCTCGACTCTTCCCACAGTTACATAGGAAGTCCCTTGGGAGGCATGATTCTACAATAATTGACAAACATAGGGAAACTATTAATACAATGTTAAAAAACTATTATCAGTAAAAACATTGAAACAATTATATAAATCAAGACAAAACAATAACAAGAACAATAATAATTCAAAGCACTCCTCCATAACTCAGTGTCCATGCACAGTCTACAGATTTTGCATCTTACCTATAGGAGGAGTCAAACCAAATAATAAACATCCCATGATGACCCAAGGCCTATCCTGAGGTGTGTTGGATAGACACCCCACCCACAACTAAAACATGAAGCCCCGAATGTCCTAGATCTGGTCTATTTAGACTCTCCAAAATGACATGAGCAAAAAAAAATCGGAAAACCATATCTGAAAACATTTTTTCATGAACTGGGCTAGCCTTCCATCTAACCCAAAACCCGACCCAGCTTGTGCCATGGACTGAAGGGCATTACTGATCCCCACATGCTAGAATCTAGTTCCTGGGAATCAAGAAACACCTTTGGGAATGATTTAGCACTTGATAATTAACCATAAACAGTCCACTAGAATGATAAATCACATCATAATAAATAAAAAAATACGAGATACCACATGACTGTACAACAATATGAGTTAAAAAATTTTCAATTATAAAAAAAACCAAATTGACCAAAATGGAGAGAGGGAACAACTAGACCACAAGACTCTATGAAACAAGTGGTTCAACTTCCTTGTACCACCACAACTAACACCCTCCAATGAAGGAACCACTAGCACATAGAACCACCATGGGGAACCTTTCATTTACCTGGGTTAAACATATGGTCCACATACACCTGATGGTGCATGTAGGGTGTGATTGAAATTCCTTGTAGTATAGTGAAAAAATATATTCTAGGCATTAAAATTATATGAAAAATTAAATTGCATGTTTTTGAGAAAAAGAAAGATAAAATTTAAAATAAAACATGCTTTAGAATTATAAAATGAAGTAAATAAGAAAACAATCAGAATGGTATGTATAACATGAGAGACATGGTAAATCCCTAAGGAATTAGGTTTTACATGGTCCTGGGATACTCATTGTCTTTTTGATCACATATCCTAGAGACAATGGTCATGCTTGAGCCTCAAATCCCCATCACATGAATGTTCAGTTAGTGTTTCTATGTCAATCCTTATTAGGGAGACCAAGCCTATTCCTTGATAACCCACCTAATATACTTGGAATAATATTCTCACCTAGATATCTAGGACTCCCTTGTGATTAATTTTATTCCCTATGTCACATGTACTACCTCTTACACAATAAAAAAACCAACAATTGTAACACACATGATAAAGAACCAATTTCAATATAAAAATCATTATTAAATATTTACAGACACCCAAACCATTATAAATCATTAATTGAACTACCAAATAAATTCATAAAACCTGTTTAGAAAACGAATCAAGCATAATAAAATCATTAAATAATGCCAAAGTATGTAACCACCTACTTCTTGCTTGGAAATCACCCAAAATAGTCAAAAACCACAAACACACCAATAGAGACCCTATACAGGAAAGAAAACATCATAAGCACTAAGATTTACCCTAAAGAACTATTTTTGAACCCAATCAAAGGAAACTAATTTGTTTTAGAAGATAAAACTAAAAGAATAAGAGATATGAGACCAAGAAGGAGGAAAAGAGGAAATGAGAGGATTACTTGAATATTTCTTGAAGATTCTACCCAAATAAACCCAAAATTTGAAGCCTGAGGGTGTGTAAGAGGAGAGGGAGAGAATCATAGGTCTAGGAAGTTTGAGTGGGAAGATAAATGGGTGATTTTAGAATAAAATTAGAGAGGGATAGTTTATGAATTTCAATATTTTTAATGTTATGGATGGCCGAATGGTTTTCCTGAGGGGGGGGGGTATGCTTGTGCACCTAACCATGCACCATAAACATAACCAATTTCATTGGATCATAGTTGAAACAATGGGGAAAAACACTCATGAACTAGGTTATGTGATCTAGATAGTGACACTATTTAGGGTGACCTATTTCGATTGGGGTGATGTACAATTTCTACTGACCATACGCCATCCATGAGCCTCCTACTACCCAGCTTGAAAACCAACATTTTTAAATAAAAACTGCAAAATCTATGAAATAAAGATAAGACGAAAAATAAAAGTGAAAATACCTCAAAAATAACACTATATATTTGATAATAATTTTGAATGATATTTTAAACAATGTAGTTTCATTAGGAGATATTATTCCTAAAACTGGTCAAGATCTCAAAGTAATCATGGTTATACCATTTAAATGTAGTTTAAATTTAGGTACCATTATATAGTATACTATTGAGAGAGATTTTAAGATAAAATATATCATTGGTAGACTTATTATATATGATTCTGAGATGAAATATAAGGTAGGAGATCATAAAATGATAAAAAATGAGAATGATACCTTAAAAATATCCACTGAAAAGGATGATAATTAAAAAAAGATACATAATTTTCACACTCATTAGATAAAGATAGTTCAAGAAACTCAGATTCAAATGAAGATCCTGCTAAATTTTACTAGAAGTTAAATAAATTATATAATTAGGGAAAGAAATTAATGAAATCCTTTAAAAAATATAACAATTTCAATGGAAATAACAAAGATGTAAGTTTCTATAAGTGTAAATAGATCAAGTATATCAAGACTAATTACCCTAAACTTAAGGAGAAGAAAATAATGAAAATAAGTGCAATAAGAGACAAAAAATTGAGAAGGAGAAGAAAGTAATGAAGGCTACATGGCGTGCCTTAGAGTAATCTAGTAACAAATCTAATTATAATTTTGAAGCTATAGTATCTAATAAGAAAGAAAATATGTTCTTTATGGCCAAAACTAAAGAGGTACCTCCTATTTATTATTCATCCTCTCAATTTGAACCCAAAAAATATTCTTTTGACGAGTTGAATGATTTTTTTTCAATTTTAGAAGATAAATTTGAATCATTAAAGAAAAATAAAATTCCTCTTAGAAAATACTATGATGGTGTGTCTAAATAAAAAGATGAACTATCCCAAAAAAATTATAATTGATTTTTTTAGATATATCTATCTATAGTTACGCTATCCATGAAAATAAAATAAAATAATTATTGGATAATGTAAATATTGAAAGATTCTTATACTATATTTAGTAAGAGAATGAATTATTTATATCAAATACTTAGTAATAATAAATAAAATAAAGTAAAATATAACATATTAAACAAAGGGAAAAAACCCAAGCTATATTGAAATTATTTTTTATCCACTTCCAAGAACAAAAAAATAAAAAAAATTAATTATTTTCACTATAGAAAAAATGGTCCCAACAATAATAATTAATGTTTAATATATCCACTATTTTTTAGTGTTAATAAGTCTCTTATCTCTAGAAACATATCTAAAAATAATTTTAGAAGTTCTATAAGTTCTGAATATTAAAAAAGGAGTAGATAGATTCAGGTTCCCAAGTCTTTTATAGCTTGAACTATTGGGACCAAGAGAATTTGAGTACCAAAAAATCTTATTGTTTAATAGATTTTTAAGGAAATATCCATAATAAAAGTAATAAAAAAATATTTATGGATAGTGGATATTCAATAAATTTGAGTAGATATTTTTCTCACTTCCACTCTCTATCTAAATTTGTTGAAGGATGTGTCACATTTTGTAAAAGTTCTCAAGGAAATATTATTGTAGTTGGGAATATTAGGGATACAAAATAAATCCACATCAATAAAGTACTTCATTTTGAAGGATTAAATAAAAACATTATATTTATTTCTCAACATTTTTATAATGGATTTTTTATTGAATTTTCATATAATTGATGTTTAGTTTTCAAAGATAAATTACTCAAGTTTAAAGAACCATGAATTGAAAATGTTTTCACTCTATAAATTTATTATTCATGTAAAAAAATTGAACTGTTTGAATGATAAAATCAATTAATAATGGATTTTTAATATATTACTTGGCCATTGTATTTTTTATTCTCTAAGAAAATTCTCTATGAAAATTTTATTTCTAATTTTCCTCAACTTAAATTAGAAAAAACAAACTATGTGATTCATTGTAAAATGAGAAATAAGTACAAGTAATATTTCAAATCAAGAAAAGATTTTTCATCCTATAGATCAATAGAATATATATATATGGATCTTTTTAGTCCCTCTGGAATTTACATCCTATGTGGAAAGTCATTTTTTATGTTTTAGTTGATATTTTTTCACGATTTACATGTGTTTACTTATTAATATTTAATAGTATAACTTGCGTTATTTTTATAAACTTATAGAAGATAGTAAAGAATGAAAAGGAAACTAAAATTGTGTATTTAATAAGTGACAATGTGGGAGAGTTTTAATTTTTTTAATTAAATTCATTTTTCTAAATATATGGCATTAAATTTACCTTATTTACCCAAGGACACCTCAACAGAATGGTTTTTTTTTTAAAAATGAAATAGGAACTAGTAAGAAATTACTAGAACAATGTATCATAAATTTATCATGCCTACTCATTTTTTAGGATGTGACTATTAAAAAATCTTGTTATTCCATCAGTAGAGTTCTAATAATTCACATATTGAACAAAACACCCTTTGAGCTATGGAATAATAGATTCCCAATGTTTGGATACTTTAATGTCTTTAGATGAAAAGTATACATCTTGAAAACCAAATAAAATCATAGTATGTTCGATTCAAAGGATAATGAAGGAATTTTCCTAGGTTATTCTACGACTTCCAAATCTGATAGAGTTTTCAACAAGAAGTCAAAGATTGTTGAAGAATATTTTCATATGAAATTTGATGAATGTGATTCCTTTGATCATAAAAAAATCATTTTTATTAATTAAGTGTCTTTTTGAATAACATAAAACTTGAATCATTTCTTTATGAAATAAGGATGATGATATGTAACATGATTTTGAACAATCTAGTCCTAAAATTACTGAATATAATGAAAATTAAAGTAATATTACTAGAAAACCTATATCCTTTAAAAAAACCTAGAAACTGTCTTAAGAAGCTTATAATTGGGAGTTATAATTAGAATAAGTGCGTGAAATCTTGTAGAATTTAATTCTTTTCTATCTCATCTTAAATGAAGAACCATAGAAGAAGCATTAAGTGACGAGATTTTGGTGTTTTTAATATAATATTAATTAAAAAAGTTTAAGAGGAAAAATGTATAGAATTTTTTTAAAGACCCTATGATTATCCTATTATATAAAATAAATGGGTATTTATAAATAAGAAGGATGATCAAGTTATAATCATTAGAAATTATGCTATAATAGTTTCTAAAGGTTGTGACCAAGGGGATATAATAGATTATGGGGAAACCATTTCCCCTAATACTAGATTAGAATCCATCAATATCCTCTAAACATGTACATCACATGTGGATTTTAAATTATTTTAGATGGATATGAAACTTTTTTCTAAATGGATTTTTGTTGGAGAAAATTTATGAGGAACAACCTCCAAGATTTGAGAATTTTCATTTTATAAACTCTATTTTAAATAGTTACCAAATGTTTGTATGATATTATGAAAGCACCTATATCTTGGTTTGAAATATTTAGTTCATTTATTTTATCAAATGGTATTACTATGAGGTTAGAAGACACCAATATTTTTAAGAAAAAATCATCAAACGAAACTTTACTATTATAATTTTTTGTTGATGATGTTATTTTCAGTTCAATAAAGAAAAAAATATGCAATTATTTTTCAAATCTCTTGCAAAAATAATTTTAAATGACCATGACGAGGGAGTTACACTTCATTCTATGTTTTTAAATTTATCAAAAATATTTTTGGAATGTTTTAAATCAAAGTAAATATATAAATCAATTTCTTAAAATACTTGGACTTGAAAGTAGTAAGACTTATTCAAATCCTACAAGTTCCAATATTAAGCATGATTTTGGATGAGGATGGAAAACTAGTTAAAAAATATATATAGAAGAATAATTAGGAGATTGGTTTATCTCAATAAAAGTATACCTGACATTATTATTTTCAATATGTCTTTGTTATGGATTTCAATAAAATCCTAAATAGTTCCATTTGATAGCTGCCAAAATAATTTTAAGCTATATAAAATGAACAATTTATCTATCATTGTTTTGATCAAAAATGTATAAATTGGATTTATTTTCATATTTTTATTCCGAATTTATAGGTTTTTAGGTTATATTGAAATATTACATCCAGAACCTTCCAATTTATAGTAAAATCTTTAGTTCCATAGTATAGTGAGAAAATTATTCTCTTATATTATCAACTACTAATGACGTGTAAACTATTTTTAGTAGTTTTTTTCACAAGTTTTTTTATGAAACACACATTGATGAACATTTATATTCAATTTTCACCAGGTTATAATAAATTTGACAACACTTATTCTATAAAATTTCAATAATATATAATAATCCCTTCATGAACCCAAAATATTGATATAAGGAATCATTTCTTAAGGGATCTATCAAAAAAGGTGAAATATCTTTAGAATTCATTTGTACTGATAATTAATTTTTTTATATATTTAAAAATATTTTATTAGATTGTTGATTTGATTTTATTAAATTTTATTTAGGGATGTTCAAATATAAGTGAACTTATTTTGACTCGGTCAAGTAATTCCACTTATGTGCTTGATATATATTTCATCTATTGAAATTTTATTTTATTTTATTTTTTTAGATTGTAAAGAATCTGATTTATTATTTCTAACTTAAGACCATGAGTGAAACATCACTAAAATAGAAAAAAATGGTTTTAACTTTTTCCATAATATATGAGAAGTAGAATAGTTTCTCAACATAAAATCTCTAACAATCATACCTTAGAGATATATCTATCCATCACTGTAATCTAAAACCTAAGATTATGAGCCCCTTGAATTCATTTTGAGAATGGTGAAGTCAAAGAAGGCTGATGATGGAGTTTTAGGAATCTCAAATAAGGCTATTCCTAGTGAAGTTGATCAAATATTATTTCCTGTAAGAGTTTTAAATCTTGGAAGGATATATCAGATTAATCTTATGATAAAGTTTATCCTCATTTTTCAATAATGGGAATGAATTTTTGATGAGAATAACATTGTAAATATCTTTGAAAAATAGGTAATAATATTTTATGAGTATTTTCAATTCCACTTTTCTCAGATTCTAAATACCGCACAATTAAAAGTTAATGGAAAAGAGTTATCTATTTAGATTGAGGATATTATTGAAATATTCCATTGTCCTCATGAAAGAAGTTATCTATATAGCCATTATATATTATTATATAATGAAATCAGTGCTTCAGGTATAATGAAATCCTTGTTTTAAAGTCTTGTAATCGAGAAGTACCAAAAGGACTTAGCACTAGGCCATAAGGAACTCTCAAAATTCATTCTGAATAGTATATCGCAATGATTTATGGAATTCATGAATGTTTTTTCTAAGAAATAAATTTGTGTTTTTATTTATTAATTTTGTGATTGAAAAACTTTAAAGGTGTCTGATTCACTATATGCACCATTTTTTAGCCTAAGTAGAGGCTTAAGTTTTACCCTTTTTGAAGAATTATGATTTTGATCTTAAAAAGAAAATATGTTAACCTAGATAACTCTAATGTGGCTATTTGTCAAAAGAATCACACACTATACAAGGGGTTACTAAAGAACATGAAATTATTATGGGATGCTATTAAAAATGGGTTGGATATTAAAAAGTGAGGTGAAAGGAATCATTAAGTGATGAAGAAGAAGATAAATTTTTTATTTTGGAAGGGGATAAAGTTGGTATAAAACATCCATAGGATGAAACTGTTGTCGAGAGGGAGTCTTCTAGGGACACAGAATAAGTTAATACTATTGATCTTGAAGATATATATGCTAATGTCAGTGGAAAAAATGAGGTTACTATGAAAAAAGGTCAAGAAAAAGATAATGGTGAGTGGAGATTAGTGGATGGGGTATTTAATTTAGAATAACCAACCACTGTAACATAGAACCAAGAACCTCTAAGTGGATATGTTGATGTGACCAGACCTGAAGATGAAGTTGGTGAAATGAATATGTATAATCTAGAGGATCCAATGAGTTGAAATATAATCTAATGCCTATAAAAAGATTCAATAAAGTTATATAGGATAATATTCCCTCACTAGTCATCAAATGATATTATGATGAGATATTTTCAGTTGGTAACACTGAGAAGTTACCAACCTTTAGTTTCTAGGAAGAAGAAACATCATAATCAATGAATCAAAATGAAGATGATTCTAAATTTTAATACCTTGTCAAAACCTTTACTACTAATGTTTTAAATGAGTTTAAAATTACTAAGGTAAAATCCAGTGATCTCAAGGATGATTTTAAAGCTTCAAAGGTTGAGATTAAATGGTTAAATTAGAACTAAATTTGGAAAACTAATTTCTCTAACTTGACAGAGATGATGGACACAAAATATAATTTGTTAAAGAATATATGACCTATTAAAATAATTAATTATTCTATATCTATTAAAGAATTTGAATCTTTGAAAATTCAATTTAATGAATAGAAATATAACTATGTTTTTATGTCATATTTATAAGAGATGAATGGAATTATAAAGGCTCAATTTGGGTTGATTAAGAATTTTTAAACCATTACAATAGGTGACTCAAATAATTTTTTGGAATAGATGAGAAATTTAAAGATTATTTAAAATAATTTAAGGAAAATTTCACTCCTGATTCATAATTTTATGAATTTTAAGAAGAACTAAGTGGTATGCGGGATATTTCTAATTTGAAAAAAATTTTCTTATATTGAAGAATAATTTGATCTCTCAATTCAAATTCCTCAAAACGATTTCCTCTTCACCACAAAATAAAATCTCCAAATATTATGTCGATGAGTTAAAAGGATTAGTTAATTATCATTATTTCTTCTCCATATTAGTTCCACCTATTCTACTGGGTATTTCCAATGTAGTCTTTTGAGAAACTGAAAATATAAGGGATGAGTTAAAGATGATTTCATTTGAAATCAGTATGGTAAGTAGAAGTGTTAAATATATCCAATATTATTATATTTATTTATATTAACTTTAATATATTTAAAAATATTTAATTCCTAATATCAAATATTTTAATTTTGGTAATAAAAATCTAGTCATGTTGTTGAAAGGATGAGAAATAAAATTAAAATTAAAATTCTTATTTTTTTATTCAAATATAAATGAGATCAAGGAGCCTCTTGTTACCCTAGTGAGTCTTAAAACTAGACATTTTTCTATGAGATCCCTCCTAAGAGATTTTATATAAAAAAGTATTATAAGGGATTTTTTTTGGTAGTTTCTAGGAAGAAAACCTCTATATTCTCACCCATTATAATATATACTTAGTTATTAGTATTAAATAAGTAAATAACTGAGTGTTTATCTCAACATGACTTGGTGACTTAGTATACCATGAAAAATGGATTTCTAATTATCCTAAACTACTCTGACTATAATATAGTACTAATTATATAAAATTTTGAAAAAAACTATGTTTAAGCTAATGGATGGAAGACCCCATAGACCACCAGTTCTTGAGAAATACTCAACATCCAAATAACTCTTTCACACACTATTTATTGATAGAGAAGGTAAATCTCTAATAGAAAATTCTTTATAGGATTTTCCTTATCTTTTAGAACTTTTATCTCATGTGACATCAGAACCAAAATCTCCTCTCACTTTTCATGTTATTTTAGAAAAAATATTTAATTTATTTAGGGTGTTTGTTAATCAGTTTATTCAAAATACTAGAAAGGTAAAATTGTTATAGGAAACCCTATAGATCTAATATGTAACCCACATAACTTATCTTATTGAAATAAAAAAAATTATACCCATGTACTAGATAATGGATATAAAATGCCTATTGATTACTGCAAGGATAAATTTAAGAGAAGATTAGATATGGTTGAAAAATATAAATTTTAGATGCAAGGTGGAAGACCTATGGTTAATGTTATACTAAAATATAATCCCTATTCTTTAAAATTTAAGGAAGAGTGTTTTGGACCTCTTGATATTTACCCTGATCCTAAATCCTAGGCTTCTAGTTTTACCTGGATCCAACTGGCTTAGATCACTGACTGAACACCTCCTCTTCCTATGCTTTTGTACCTCAATGTATATAAGGTAGATGAAGAGAATCATACAAGATTTATCAACCATATTTTATTAGTAAACAATTTTCTAGGAAGAGTTAAAAATTTGTCTTGGATCTATTTGATATGAAATAATCCCCATCCCTCCTAGTATTGGTGTATATAAGAAAGTACATCTTGTTCCTTGGGTCTATTATGTTTCTTCTTCATTACTTAAACCTTCTACATAGACTCATATTAATCTAAAGAACCAATGAGTCATATCTTTTTATCCTTTATATATTTTATCTCATAATAATAATTTCATTTTTAATAAAATTTAGTGCGTTATTCTTCTAATTTCATCTCTAGTTATTTAATGATGAAGCATGTATTCTTAATATATTATGTTTTTAATCAATTATCACAATCAATGTAAACATCAACTTATTTTCAATCATATATTATTATAGTTATGAAACACAATATCTATGATTAATGTTTCATATCTATTATTTTATCCTTTTTTTTGATATCACAAAAAAGGTATGTAGAGAAGATATAGGAGGAAAAAAAATTCAACTCGCACATGATATTCTAACAACTATTATCATCATTCCATAAATCTATAAAATTTTACACTAATTTTAAAAATTATTAAAATTTTATGTTTCAAATTTTATAGGTTTTATGATAGTAAAATGGGGGTCATTGTTGGAAACACTAATTTTTCTGCAATATTTCCCATTTTACGCTATGTTTTAATGATAAAAACCCTCAATTTTATTTCAAATCATTTTTATTAAATCATAAATATCAATCCTTAAAGTTATAAATACGTTTTCATATGTTGTTAACATTCATGTTGAATATTGTTTTATGTATTAGAGCCTTATTTTCAAGTTAAATGAAGTTATAAAGAATTAATCTCAATTTTTATGATCATTTGATTTTTGAATGAAAGTTTAGTTTTTGGATTTTTTTTTCTTGGTATGGATGTATTACAATCTAACCAAGATTTATGATAAATTGTTATAAGAAAATAAAGTCATACATTAAATAATTATGATCAGAAAAAGATTAAAAGCTGAAAATAAGTATTTATTCAATGCTCTATGATAATGTCTTCCTCTTTTAAAAAATCATTATGATTGTAAGAAACCCTTTTTATCTGACAAGTTTTAAGATTAGAAAGGAAAAAATCAAAGATTTATAGTCAGACAATAATGTATTACTATCATATAGAAGTATTGTTCTTAGAAAAAGTAATGATATTTCAATAAATCCTTACAATACCTAAAAAAGTCATATTATCAAGTGAATCCTTTCCATCAAGAGTCTTATTAAGTAGAAGAATCTTGATGTTGGATATATTTAGGTAAGTTTATGGTATTTTTTTACTATTTCCATGTAATTTATTACTCATGTAGTATACCAATAAGAGTCTACTCATACTTTATGTTTTATCAAAATTAGGTATTTTTAAATAATCAAAAGCTAAATTAATTAAATATAATATTTCCAAGAAGAGTAATGTTTCAACGAAGACACAAGATGCACCAACACATGCTCTATTTTTTCTATTTCTAAAAGAAGTCACATTCAATTGGACAAGATGATTAATTTTTTTTATTATATACTTTAATCAAAACTATTTGTATTAAATGAGATGATTCAAATTCATAAAAAAGAACTACATTACATAAAAAACAATTTGATGTGAAAAATTATATACATAGAAAACATGAATAAAATATATTTTTGATGTTATTCTTACTACACAAATAAGAAAACAAATCCACCAAATATTTGTGAATTTTAGTTACATATAAATGAAAAATGATCTTTTATATATTTTCTAACATGTTTACTTAATATCTAAATATTTTTTCATAAATTTTACTTCATACTTACAACTGTGGACAAAACCCACAATATTACTACTCATCTATTTCTATAAATTTTATCCTCATTTTTTGAGCATTCAAAGGCCAATTAAAGGTCTTTTAAAAAGAAAAATTCTAGTTTAAATATCTTGGAACCATTTTAAATAAATTAATTTTTATCACACTTAAATTTCATGGTCCCTAAGAAAAATAATTTTATAGTTAAAATATCCAAGATTTAGGAGTTGAGAGTTAGTGAAGTAGAATAGGGGATCCTTTTGCCTTGAACCACTAAAAATATTCCTTATTCCTTTCCCTGATCATTTTTCTCTATCTATATTATCTTCTACTTTTTCAATAAATATATTACCACAAATGAATTTGTTTCTTAAAGTGGGTGGTTTTAAATTAGATAAAATTTTAATAAATCAATTCACCCCTATTGAGTCATTGTGTAACTCTACCTAGAACAACGATCATTATGTTTCTATAGAGTGTTTTCACAACATACCATTCTCTTCAAGTTATCCATAGAATGTCGTAAACTTTAATTCCATACATAATGAAAGTAAACATACCATATTTGGGAATAAGGTGGTGTATCCTTTTCCCATTAATTATAGAAACAAGTTTGAGAAATATTTCTAAAAATATAAACTCATTTCAATTAAGATCCAACTCCAATAGAAATATTTTTTCATGTTTCCTTTTTGATCTTCCATGATTGAACTTCCATGGGCCATATGGACTTCTTTCTCTTACTTTAAACTTTTAATTTGTGTAAAACTATCCTTTTCACTTTTTATCTTAAGGTATATAAATTATTTGGTGTTTATTACACAATAACTGATACTTTTAACTATTTATACTAAATATTAATGTAAACATTATCAATAATTTTTACTTTCACCTTTTGTGAAGATTTCTTCTTCACAATAGCTTTTAAAAAATATGCATTCTTTCGCACTATATTATATTTTCCACCACCTTATCCTATCTCAATGGTATAGTAATAAATATTTCTGGTGTATGAACAACTTGTTTATATTTTACACAAATTTTCATAACTTATTTTATTTTTCCCTTTTTTGGAAACTAATTATTAATGGCTACTTATTTATCAGAGATGTATTTCACCAAACCTATCCACATGTTTAATTCTTTTATTGATTTTTTATTGTTCTAACTTAATTAAATTAATTGTAATATTCTTGAATTTCCTTCACATGTCCATGATGTGGACATTAATACCACAAAAGGATCATCTTTTCTTAGGTGTAAAATATTTTTTTACGTTCTTATAGGGAATGTTATGCTTTATATCAGCTTTTTATTTACATCCCAATAAATACTTACCTTTTATCTTCCTTTTTTTATTCAAAGTGTGTGGCCTTATTATTTTAGTAGGAATTAAATTATTCATAATAGGAGTAATCAATCACTCAACATAATATTGACCAATTTGATTATATATTTCTAAAAAATTATAGATAAATTCCACTCTTTTTTAATTAAATATATTTACATTATTTTATATGGGTTGGTCAAACATCGATAAATTTATCCTAAATTACATTTCCATACCTTTTAAGACATGAATTTTCTTTTTTTATGTAATTGAAATTATATTACAATAGTCTATATCCCTATAAAAAAATTCTCACAACACTATAGATAGCTAAAAATCATTATTTCTTG
The DNA here is from genome assembly GCA_963277665.1 of Viscum album. Taxonomy (NCBI): domain Eukaryota; kingdom Viridiplantae; phylum Streptophyta; class Magnoliopsida; order Santalales; family Viscaceae; genus Viscum; species Viscum album. The sequence goes on from OY728132.1 coordinate 327,713,558, forward strand.
CAATGAGTGGTAGTTTGACCAATTTTATCATCTTACTGTTTATGTGTAAATACAACTTCCTCTTATGCTCCTATCAGGGAACTGAATTTCATGCCTTCTCTTATATCCAACTTCAAGGAAGTGGTGGGTGTATCACTTCTCTTATCCACCCATCATTGTTCATAACATGAGTTTTATCTTAAACTATTCAAAGGATGGGAATTAGTGCAATCAATTGTTTTTGGAAATTAGGGTTATCTTTTATTGTGCACTTATAAAAGATGTAGATTTAAAAACTCTAAGGTATTTCTATTAATATAGTGAGTCTTTTTATAAATAAGAATATTATTTTAGAACTTACATGGAATCAAATATGTTTTTAGATTTATGTGAATATTCAACTTGAGTAAATTCAGTGTTTCAAAATTTTACTTCTAACTCAAGAAAATTTAAATATTTATTTCTAATAATCATTAATTTCACTTTATATTAACATTAAAATTTTATATTATGAACCTTTTTATCAATAAAATTACTCATTTCTTACCTGTAATGATCAATTTATATTTTTCATTTTACCTCGATGTCTAGATGAATATATTTGAGGTCAATTATTTCTTTGTGAGTATCCTAAAGAGAATATAAATTCTCCATAAAAATTTCATTAAACAAAAATTTGTTGTAAAAATTTCTTTTTAATTCTTTATCAACTATATAAAATAATTAATTTTAATGTGATACATATTGTTCCTTGAATTATACTATTTTAGTGAGAGTGTTACTATTATGTAACTTCATTTCCAATGAACTATAAATTTAATCATCTTTTTATTCTATCTGTTTTTTCAAATCATGTAAGTTATAAATAAACAAAAATATATAGATGATAAATTTTTAATGAACTTTCTACATGTAATCCTTGAATACAAAGTAGAGATCTTCAACTGATTTAATATTATTACTTTCATAAAACTCTTCATAACTCTAACTAGATTCTTCCAAAGGATAAAAATTTATAGATTTGAATAATTTAACACTTTTGGTATTATCAAATAATGGTGTACACTCATCCTATTACTCTTGATAAGTTAACATCTTTTAATTTTTAGCCTCTATTTAATTTTTTTAGGGTTTTTAAAAAAACATATTTGGTTTTGATAACAAGGATAACTAATGTTTTCTCCTTCTAATGTATCTTTGTAACTTCTAAAAATATCCAATTCATGTAAATAATTTAAAATAAATGTAAAAAATTTAGATCCACTCCAAGGAAACCAAGTTCTTTGATACCACATAGAGTTCTCAGCGGACCATGCAAGCACACTATGTGTTCGTGTGGGGTGGGGGGGGGGGGTAAACATTGTGAACCAATTTTACCATTTAATTATAACAAAAAAATTTCCCATTTTTTATAATTTTTTTGTCTCAATAAATATATATATCTATTTATGAGTTACGGACACACATTCACACCACATGCAATGATAAAAAATAAATGGATTGCAACACACAATATTTACAAGGTTTGATCGCAATGTGGTTACCCACTCCTTATGGTGTTTAGTTATTATCTCAATAAATATATATTCACTATATAATGAAAGTGAATAGAATAATATATCTTCCAAAAAGCTTCTTATATTAACCAATATGTTTTATAGTCTCTTGAATGATTCTATATACTGGCTCTATAACGCCATGAGATTTCAAAATATGAACATCATGTTCGATAAAATGCATAAAATAAAACACTAAGATTAAAAGAAAATATAAAAAATCGAGACATTATAATATATTTATTTTTTAAATAAATTAAATTTCTTTAATATCTTGTGATGCACGTAATATCACGTTAAAATGAAACACGACACTCAATTAAAATACTATTCTTTAAACATGACGATTATATCTTTTCCATTAAGTTGGTAGGTATGAATAAAACTAAATAAAGTGTGTAAATTATATGGTCTATAAATGAATAAAATAAATTCAATAGTCATATATTTTTTATAAATAAAATTAATATCATTTGAAAGGGAAATAAAGGTCTTCTAAAAAACTATATTTTTCTAAATGGATGAATAGTTACGCTTGGCGCACATAATTTAAAATTAATTTTCAACACTTTTAAAAAATATTTTTTTTAAAAAATATTATTTATTTTTGAATCTAAATGTCAAAATTTTATTTGGGTGGATTTTTTATAATTTTCTGAAATGATAATTTTTTTGGATGAATTTTGTGAAATTCTAAATTTTAATTGAAAACTGCCATTTTGTTTAAATTACTTATATAATAAAATAATATTTTAAATTCACATTAAAGTATATATTTTTCAATTATATTATATTTCAATCAATTTATTTCATTTTAATAAATTTAATATTGAAATTATATATTAAAACATTCTATAATATGCAAATTTTCTCTTTGGAAACCCATTTTTTGTTGTGATTGAGGGTGTAATTTAGAATTGTATTCCCCCACTTCTGTGAATTGAATTTGAAAAATATTTTCCCTATTTAGAATAAGAATAATTTATATTATTTAATAATCTATAATTAATATTTTACCATTATGAATTGTAAAAAATAAAAATTAATTATCGCGATGAAGGTTAAAATGGGTTTGTCGGGGGTCAAACTAAAAATACATGGGTTAAAATGACTTAGAAACTTATAAAAAAAATTATGTACTAATTTAGACTCTAGAATCTATATGGTTCTATAATGACCCATTTTTAAGCCTGTGGAATGATAAAAAAATTGGTGTAATTAATTCTTTTTAAAAATACCAAGTGTGTCCACTCCTCCACTTATAAAAGGCCACCCCATTTTCCTCCCCTATTCACACTCACAAATCCATTTTTTTCAAAAAATTAATTCATATATATTTTAATTAAATATATACCCACATAATATATGATATTTTATATCATAATTATAATCAAGGAAGGTTTTAGGTTAAATAAAAAGAGGTTTCTCAAAGAAAATGTAATATTGTTAACTATGGGTTTTTATTTAACTTCTTCTTATAACATCTTAAGATATTTTAAAATTAAACCCAAATAATATAAATATTATCTCATATATAGTAATATTTTATTATTTTAATTTCATAACCTATATCCATATCCACTTTCATTAAATTGAAATTAAAATCGTCGATTGTGTGTATGGTAGACTACCACCTCTCGAACCGATGTAGTTCATTTTCCATAACCACATTTCAAGGATGAAAGTAATGATGGATTTAACATATTTGTATGATATTTATGATATTATTATACTTATTATAATATATGATCACATATACCTTCTTACTTTTCATTCTTTGAGTGATACGATAACGTCGCTCGTGTGAATGATAGACTACTGCCAGGTGAAGCAATGTGATTCATTTTTCATTTATTCTTTACATGGAAGATAGTAAGGATAAAATTAAATGAATATATATTATATTTATTATATAAAAATACTTATGTATATATAACATCAAATATAACTTCATACATTCCAATCCATTTGGAAATAATAACATCACTCGTGCGTAAGTGTGGACTACCACCATCACATAGTGATGTGAAATGATTTTTCATTATATTTTTACATGGATGGTAATAAGGATGAATTTAATTAATATAACTTATATATATAATATAAAAATGGTTAATTTATGGTTAATTAATATTTATTTTCCTTTCATTCTATCCATTGAAAAATGGAAATAACATTCATGCATATGTACGACCTACCATCTTCATGAATAGTGTAATCCATTTCTTATCTCTAACTTTTATAGATTCCTCTAAATAAATATATGATGAATATATATTATATTTATATCATTTTTAAAAATCAGGATATGATTTAACCATGATAAAATTAAAATTTACAAAATTAACAAACACAAATATACATGAAAAACAAACCAATTATCCCCTAAAATAGTGATTGTAACAAAAATAGCTAAACAAAAAAGTGATAAATGAATATAAAAAAATCATATATGTTATGAGATATATGATTATTTTTCATTAATGAATTTATAATAAATATATATTTAATATCAAATATTTTTATACATATATGAAGGAAGTCGAACAAGTGGTAAGTGTTTCCCATATAACTTTTACTTTTGTGATACATACACCGTAATAAAAAATTATTCGTTTGTGTGGTATATATAATTTCTATTTTAATATTTTATATCATGAATATATTTCTCTAAATGGTAATTAATGTTTCATTTAATTTTATTTCTTTAATGGTGCTTATGATTCAAAAGTTACCAAAGTGGTAAGAGTTTATTTCACAATCTCAACATTATTCAATACTATTTTTGTTTATTTCTTCCATATTGGAATTATTTTATATTTAAAAATTAAATCAACTTGTTTTATTTTAATATGGTTATTCTTGAAAATTTCCATGAAAATGTACTATTTTCCCACAATTTTATATTTAAAATGATTGTGAAAATGATTTTAATAAACTTTGTATTTATTTCTCTCTATGGTTGAAATACCTTTTCATCAAAATCCACGTTTTCTAAAAAAATTAATTTTTTTATACATTTAAAAATAATTAATTAAAGAAATTGTTTCCTTTTTTCCTATTTATTTTTCTTTAAATTAATGTTCATGTTATTTTCAAAACAATGACTATTTAATTTTTATTGAAAATGTGAAAAGATTTTTTTTTTGAAATGCATGGAATGAATATAATTTTCATCTAGCATGACCAATCAATATTTTAAAGATTTTTTTTCATGTTTTAAAATTTTATTTTTCAAAGAAAAGTATATTCAAAATATTTTTTGAAGATTTAGTTATAAAAATATTTTCAAAGTTAAATGGTTTTTCTTCTCAAAAAAAAATTTAATGATTTTTTATGGTATTTATATTCATAAACAACATCATCCATTTATTTTAATTATGATCCAATGTGGATATTTTGTCTTTATACCATACTTATTATTTCTCCAGATGGTTTATGATCATTTTTACCAGGGTTGTTCAATTTTATTATCATTCACCATATTACTTTGGATGGTTTATGATTATGTGTATTGATTGGGGAAAGTATTAACATTTCATAAGTTAGTTTTTTAATATGAATGTTTATGTGTTTTTCCCATTTCACAAGAAGAATGAATCGAAATTATTAAGTAATGAGTGGGGCCTAGAAATATATATCCCCTTGATTGATCAGTAGGTATCATGAGACAAATTATCCTGGGATTTGGCTAAGGCCATACCAAATATATACAAGATGTCTTGACATAAGTCCTTGATAGTAAGAAATCATGGAATAATTCCATAATAGTATTTCTAAGATGTATGGTTCTATGAATTCCACCATTATGAATTATTACATTGATATTCCATGCAATTATTCGATTATTTATAATATCCGTGGTTACGTTTCATGTTCATGTGATTATTTATATGGAATTATTTGATCACCATTTATTTATTCCATATTATGCTTCAGATATTGATTAAATTTAACGTGTTTTAGTTATTTAACATTCCATATTGATTATTCCTTATTAATTCATAGCTTCCACTATACACTTACACTTACTGAGCATCTAAGGTCACTTTTTTCTTATTTTTTATTCTCCCTAGGATACCAATATTCATTTTGTGATCGATATATTGATACACAGTAAGAGGAACAATGGAGTTCTAAAATAAAAAACATTTTTTAATTTATGTTTTCCGTTGTAATGATAATTTCATGTATATATATAGTTTAACAAGAATAATAAACTATTCATTCCTTCAAGATGTGATTTATTGTATCTTATTACAATGTAATAAAGTTTAAACCAACTCTAGGATACAAGGGCTAGGGTCTCTATAGATTGAATCAAATACATTTTATTAGAAACCTTGGGAACTATATTTAAGAAAACTTATTTTAGGTATCATAACCCTATAAATTAAATTGTGGATAAGTATATAAGAACAACCTAAAATTTTGGTAAGGAAGTTATTATGTGTTTTTACTAGAAATAAATCACTGTATGGATACTACAAGTGGACACAGTTCTGGAATAGATGTACATAGGGTTAATAACATAGAAACAGGTACATTGGGTTTGACCTGATCATTTCATAGTGCATGAAAATTGTCCTTACTTCACACATGGTTTGAAAATCACATGAGATATTATTATGATAATTTTCATTTTATTTATAAACCATTATGAAGGATTTTAAAATAATGATATCCCAAATGAAACCATGTTTAGGATTATGAGATTTTATATTCATAAAATTTTCAATTTAGGTTAATTGTATCAATAGATTTTGGATTATACATTATTTTTATAATGTTATGATCTAATATTGTGTATGAAGTTACTTATAAATGGTTCTTAATGGACGAAACATGAATCATTTCTATATTCACACTCCATGTAGGTATTGACCTTCTAAGAAAGATAATGTGGTTGGAGCTAGTGATATAGGTAGAACTAAGAAAATTATAACCATATTGGGGAAGCTTTATCAGGTTATGAGTAATAACCTTTCATGTATAGAGCATCTTACTAATCCTCAATGCATTGAAAAAAATGTTATATAGCTTCTTATATCAGGAACACCCATAATTCAATGGGACTAAAAATCTATTTTTATCTAAGAAATGGATAAGTTCCTTAGAGAAGATATTTCTACCTCTAGGAAGTAATAATAGAGGGAAACTTATCATGAAATTTTATCATCTCTCAAGAGATATGGATAAATGGAGGTCATTGATTTAAAACACTAAGTACGAAGAAGAAATAACAAACTTAGAATGAAAGGATTTTAAAGAACTCTTCATGGGAAAATATTTTCATTATGAGACATGAGTGGATACAAAAATAAAATTTTTACAGTATATGATTGAAATAAGAGTAATTTTTTTTAATTATGAACCCAAATTTATGAGGTTATCAAGGATTTCTAAGGGATATGCATGTAATCCAAAGAGAATTATTGGACATTCCTTTTATGGTATTAATCCAATTCTTCAAAGGTAACTAGAATTCCAAACTCTATCATCATATAAGGAAATAATATCATGTACTATCAATAAAGATAAATAATTCTACAAGTCATATGGCTTTGAAAGGAAGAAAGAACACAAGAATATGGAAGAGGAAAAAATGGATAATGGGAGGAATGGAATGAAGGATTTTACCACATTTGATACTTACAGAAAGAATCGCCTTGGTACATTCCTAAAAGGTAAAGGATTTTAATTCAAGTGTGGATAAAAAGGAAATCCTGATCATGAATGAATAGGAAAGGGATAATCCATCAATGTTTTGTTATTTAACTATAAGGATACATGGCACTATTCTAACCAATGCCTCAAGCATCAAAGTAACATACCTTAAAAGAAGCTAAGGGATCAAGGTAAATATTATTAAATTTTTACACACTAAGTTGAATGATTAATATTATTGTGTATTTGGATCCAAAAAATATGTTTCAAAATTATTTTATTGATGATATTATTGCTATAATAATCATGAAACATATAAGTGTTATACTACAATAGTATTTATTCATGTATTTGACAGCATGCGCTGAATGGTACAACAAAAATTGATTTAGTGGAAGGTTTATATTTTTGGAAAACACCTTATTAAGGGAATATAAACATTAATGTGTTCTATATGTTGAGATAAAAATAAAAATTATATTTTTATGTTATAATATTGGTGATAATGAAATTATTTAGTGATTTGACGGTATATGTTCTATTTTCTAGAGTATAAAATATATTTGGATCTATGGTATATATAGGATGACTTGAGATTTTTTTCAAAGTATAAATGTTTTCATTAATATTTTATGGTGATAATGGTATTCATATATTTTGAACATGACATTAAGAGATAGTTTATTTTTTTTGGGGAATATAATGTTAATTTAGAGACCTTTTGTTAAAAAATTTGGACTTTTAATTTGGAAAGACATATTTTGGATGTGTCTTAAGGTTAACTATAAATGGAATGAATTAAGATTAACTTTGTGTGTTATTGGACAACATCTTATAACCATTTTTATTTTAGAAAATATCTAGAGACAAGAGGAATGTCAAAACACTTTAATGATCTGTTAAATGTTCATTGGGATACAAATTCATTTTGGATATTCATTCATTAGAGTAATACAAGAAGTGGGAATTTATTAGGGCACAAAAAAGAATAAAATTGTTCATATGAAATATAAATATATCAATTAAGTATAGTTTAATATTTTTAAGTCCAGATAGTAAAATAATTCCTCAAATATTGGAAAAGGATCTCAAAAACGAAATGTTGTCATAGTACCTTCATTTTTGATGAATCAAATGGTCCCTTAACTCATTGTATATTTATTGTTTTTGTGGTTGTTTAATTTTTCTTGATCATTAAAATTATTGTGATTAATTACCTCTATTACCCTACATCATTATTTGGGTATTATGCTTTTCTTCAATGTACATATCTTCACATCCCACCTATGTTCTCCTACTTGGAAACCGTGTAAGGTGATCATTCCGGATGAATTTCACACATCCCATTATATATTATCAAAATTATTTTTTATTAACCCTTATAATTATGTGGTATTTCCAGAATGAAATTTTAAAATTTCAAACCCTTGATTATTGAGATCAATATTAAATTACAGGGGAAAAATTTACTTGAGAGGAAGAATGTAACACCCTGAGATTTTAAAATAGAAAAATCATGTTCAATAAGATTTATGACATAAAACAACAATCTTAGAAGAAAATATAACACCCTAATACCTTACAATATATATTTTTTAAATAAATTATGTCTCTTTGATAGCTTTTGATTCACGCAATGCTAGGTTTAAACGAAACGTGACACTACTAAAATAGCATTCATTAATCATGACCAATATAACCTAGACATTAAGTTGGTGGGTAAGAATATGAATTAATAAAATATGGAACTTATATGGTTTAAACATTTATAAAATAATTTCAATTTTTACCCATTCATTAGAAATAAAATAAAAACCATTTTAAAGAGAAATAAATGCTTTTTGAAAAAAAATATTTTTTCTGAATGGAGGATTATTTTCTCTTTAAACAGATAATTTAAAATTAATTTTTACCAATTTTATAAAATTTATTTTAAAAAATAATTTTTTTAAAATATAAATGTCAAAATTATATTTGGGTGTATTTTAAAGATTTTTTTAAAAAGATTACTTTTATGATAAATAGTAAAAAATATTGAATTTTAATTTAAAACAAACTTTTGTTAAAATTATTAATAAATATAAAATATATTTTAAATTGATTTTAAAGTAAAAATAGTAAAATTAGACTAAAATTTAACTATTTTAGTGCAGTTTAATGAATTTAATATTTAATTTTGATATTAAAACATTTTATTCTTACGCAAATTTTCTATTTGGAAAATCGCTTTTTCGTAACATCTGTGAGTATAATTTTGAATTGGATTATGAAAATTATCTATATTTAATTTTAAAAAAACGATTCATTATTTTTAATAATAATAATTTATGTTATCTAATAATTCAAACCTTATTTTTTACCATTATGAACAGTAAAAACAGTAAAAATTAATTATCACCATTAAGGTAAAAATTGGTTTACCGGAGGGTTAAACTAAAAACATAAGGATTTAAATAACCTAACAACTTATAAAAAACATATTTTAATGAAATATTTAGAACCTATAATATCTATGGTCAGAGAATGACCCATAGTTAGGGCTTTTTTTAGGATAAAAACATGGCTATAATTGATTTTTTTAAACAAATACCATGTGTGTCCTCTCCCCCTCTTATAAAAGGCCACCCCCACTCCTCCCATTTTCAAACTCCAAAAATACCCTTAGTGTTACACCCTGAGATTCTATTATTTTTTAATAATTACATTAATATTTTTTATATTTTTTATTCCAGACAACACTGAAAATATTTTATTTTATATAAAAGAACCATGCTTGGTTTATGTTATACGCAACACTAAGTTAATCATGCACTAAAAATAACATAAATTATATTATTATCTACATGTAACACTATGGATAGGTTTATTTACATGAAATAATTACTTTCCTCAATGGATTGCGTAACATGCATGAACGATTTTTACAGAACAATAGTAGATCACTAAAATGTTATTTTTTAAAATAATATGATATAACATTGATATTAAATTATAAATTATGAATAATATTAACTAATTTATTAAAATTTATTGTCTAAAAAATATAATATGACTTCATAGGTTACCAATTAATTAGAAATGAATATGAAAACCGATTGAATATAACAGAAAATTATATTACTTTTATAATTACAAATCTGTTTTAACGTAATTAATTAAATTAATTAAAATTACTGAGTTATTTTAATGTAATATACATGTTATATATTCAATAAAATATTTTTTATATTCATACAATAGATTCTATAGACATAAGATAAGAACAAACCCAATTTTATGCTTAAAACCTATATTTTTTATAAAGGTATTTTTACCTCCTTTTAATAGAGAACCCATTCTAAATCCAATGTTTTGAAATTTTATAAATTTAATATGTAAAAATAAACTTTATATTTGTAAGTTAAATATAAAAATTAAGTTAGGATAAAGTTTTGGTATTTTTTTATAAGGATTCATTTTTAAGGAATATAAAACAATACTGGATTTTAATTCAAAACAACTTTTTATCAATTTTTTATAAGGATAAATTATATTTTAAATTGGTTTGAAATTTTAATTATATATAATTTTTATGTATTAATACAATTTTTTTCATTGGAACCAGTTTCACATTGATATTGGAAATAAAAACATTGAAAACTTCTGATCATTCTTTTCTTTAAAAACCGGCAGTGTGGTCCCGTCAGAGTGACTAATTATAAATTAATATCTGCCACTCCTATGATTTGAATTTGGAAAAATGGATTCTATATTTAGAATAATAATAATTTATAATATCTAATAATTTCAACTTAGGTTTTGACCAAAATTATTTGGGGAAGTAATTAAAATTAATTACAACGGTTAAGGTAAAATTAATCTTAACTAAGGACTAAACCATAAATTTTAGACCCAAAACGACCTAGAAACTTGTCCAAAAACCATTTTATAGACATTATTCTTCCATGAAACTTCAATTATTTAGTTATTTAGTTTTTATGACTTTTTTTAGTTAAAAATTTTGTACACCTAAGTTGTTTTCAAAAATCCCAAGTGTGCCCTTTCCCTTCCCTGCAAAAGGACACCACCTCCCCCTCTTCTATAAAACTATCAAACCACTTATGTTCGAACAATATATTCCTAATAAAAATCCCAAAATCCCTCCCTTCCACTTATAATTATCCTATTTTTCATAAATCTATCCAAGGAATCCTTTTGGCATATACCAAAAAGGAGTTACCCAATTAAGAGGTAACGTTTTCTCTCAAGTTGCTTTCTTTTATTTCCTGTCTCCACCCCCTCCACTCTCTTTATTTTGTTATTTTATAAAAAAAATTATACTAAATATAATAGGTTTTTATGATATTATTTTTACCTACACTTACACACACCTCCATCTAATGGGTAATGAACATATTGTTTATGTGCACGACAAACTATCACCTCACTAAATGATGATTGTTCATTTTTTTCCATTACCACCTCTCACGGTGGACATTGTGATGAAAAATATGTCTATACATGTAATATGCTATATTTATTGTCTCTTAAATATTTTTTATTCCTTTTTATAACACATATATTTATTTATTTCCATTTTTTGTTAATATGATAATTTTTTTGAGAAGTGTGGACTACTGCCCCCTCAACGTGATATGATTCATTCATACACTACATGGAATGTGTTAGAGATGATTTTAGTGAATATAAATAATTTATATGATTTCATACATCTACATTAATAATTATATATATATAAATATATATAGATATACATATATATACATATATTCCATTTACATTATTTTTTTTCAACAAGACAATTAAATGGAAATAACGTTCATACCTATGTATGGCTTATCGTCTCCATGAACAATGTATTCTGTTTCATACTTATATATTATATTGATTATTATAATACAAATATAATGAATATAAATTATATTTAAATCATTTTTTACATTATTTAAATTGTGATATAAGTATAAAGACAAAAGATATGAAAAATTAAGACATATAAGAAAAACAAAGCAGATATTACTCAAAGTGAAACCTTAACATAGAATTTTTAAGAAGTGGGTAATATAAAGACATAATAAAACCATATATGGTATTAGAATTAATAATATGGTTATGTTATAGATTTAAAAAAAGTATATTTATTATATAGGTGGTCATAACAAGTACGATGAGATTCAAGACACAAGGTAATGAGATTTCATCTCACTTTTTATTCCCTTGAGACACATGATTTATTCAACACACAATTATTTTATGTGATGTATTCACTTAACATGAATGTATTATATTCCTATTATAATTAAATTTATTTGTATTTACATATCCATTCTATGATATTTATTTCATGTTGTTAATGTTTCAAATTTTTCCAAATTAGTAAATTTATTTTGTCTCAAATTGTCTTCTTTGAGACACATGTTTTGTTATACACCTATGTTCTTCAAAAAGGTTTATATGATTCCAATTGACATGTTATATCTTTAATATCATTATTTTAATGATATTTTATGCTTCATGAAATTTCATTTTCTGGCATTAATAGTATGATCCCAAGTAACAAAGTGGTAAGGGTTTATCGAAACAATCTCATCACCTTTTGATATTATTAATAATTATGCTTATTTTGATAATATTTTATGATCCATATCTCAAGAAAATTCATGAAATTAATCATCCTCTATTTATTCAAGATATATCTATTATTACTACCACTTCACCACTATTTGGTAGTTATATAATTTAAAAAAAATTAAGAAAAATATGACTGTATCTATCTCTTGAGTCTGATATCTATTTTATTTCAGAACCATGTTTTAATAAATGTTTTAAAAATGTTTTCAAATTATATTTGAAGATAATTTTCATGGAAAAAGGATTTTAAACTGTTTTATAGTTTTAAAATATATCTTTAAAAGTTTTTAAATTTATTTTCATATAAATGGTTATCAAAACGTTTTGAAGCTTTATTTATATGTTTTAAAGTATATCCAATGGAATGGTTTTCAAAAAAATTAAAGATTTATTTATATATTTTTAAAGTGTTTTCAATGAAAAATGTTTTTAAAATGTTCAAAAGCTTATTTTATAAATTTCATTGAAAAAGGTTTTTAAAATGTTTTCAGGATTCTTTTCCAAGTTTTTAGTTAAAAAGTTTTTCAAAATGATTTCAAGCATTATTTCAAAGTTTTAAAATTAATTTAAAATAAAATTGATTTAAAAATGGTTTTATTCTTAAAAAAAAATATAAGAAGAAATGATATTTTAGACAAGAATTTTTTTCAAAATATCTTTCCATGTTATTTACCTCTAAGATAACATCCGTTGATGTTACTCATTACCTTATAGGAAATAAAACAAAGGTTAAATTCATATTCTTTCTTGAATAGTTCATGTTTTCATGGAATAAATATTATAACACCCGTTTCTCTAACATGGGTTACATTATTTTGTAACCCTCTTTTTTTCACAGGTTATGATTCTGATGAAATAATTATAAAAGTTGTATATCTTTCCACAAGTTATGATATGATTAAATTTTTATGATGCATATTTCATTTCATGGGTTTGTATATGATTCTTTTTTATTTTGTGGAACATCTATGTATGATTTTATTATGAGATTGGTGGGACATATATCTCCATCCAATTAATTGGATAATGATAAGTTGTATATGATCTTAAAGGGTACATGGGTTGTAGCGAAAGCCCGAAAACAAGAAGGTACATGGGTTTTAGCTATATCCTAAAAACAAGAAGGTACATGTGTTGTATCCCAAGCCTATAAGTAAGAAGGTACAAGGGTTTTAGCCCAAGATCTAAAATAATAAGGTACATGGGTTTTATCCCATGAATAAAAGTAATGGGGTACATGGGTTGTATCCCAATACTGAAAACAAAAAGGTACATGGGTTGTAGCCCAGGCATAAAATTAAGAGGGTTAATGGGTTGTAGACCATGACCGAAAACAAGAAGGTACATGGGTTGTAGCTTAAACTTAAAATTAAAAGGGTAAACAGGTTGTTAGCCCAAGCCTAAAGCAGGTACATGGGTCCTATCCTAAGCCTAACATGTTATAAAGTTCTTGGTATGTATTATTGACAAAATAATTTCTATTCTAATACGAATGCCATGAATTCCATTTTTTATTCATTTGTTATGCTTTCATGGATCATGTTATTTTTGTCCTTATGATTCATGACTTATGAACCTTCAATATTTATTATGATCACTAATATTAAGGTTATGATCTTTAAATGTTATGCACAAGTTCCATACCTTTTTTTCATGTTACGTTTACGCATTTACTTTATTTACCTTTACTGAGAATATAATATCACCCCTTTATTATGTTTCCTTTCACTCGGTTATGTAAAAAGGTTTTAGGTAGAATTATTAAAGTTGGATATATTTATGGGATATGTTAAATATATTTCACCAGGATAAAATATTTTTTTCAAAGTTTTCAAATACACTAATATATTATGGTCGTCGAGAACGTATTTTTTAATGTACTAAATATTTTTCTAATATGATGTAATACCCATATATGTTATTCCAGAGTAACTATACTTGGATTATCCAAGACCATACCAAATATATTACATAAATCCCTGCACACATCCTCGATTACGTTTTTATATTGTAAATCCAATATACGAAGGATTTAGGTAAAACCTAAAGAGGTTTCTCAAAGAAGAGGCAATGTTTTTAACTAAGAGCTTTCATATTACTTCTTATTCTAATTCCATATAATAATTTAAAACTATTCCAAAATAATAAAACCAATATATTCTATATAATTATATTTTATTATTTTAATTTCACAAACTATATCCATATCCACTTCCATAAAATGGAAAACTAAACTGTCGATCGTGTGTATGGTGGAATACTACCTCACGAATTGATATAGTTCATTTTCCATCACCACCTTTAAAGGATGGTTGTAATGATGGATTCACTACTGGAAAAATAGCCTATACCCACGGTTCAAAACCGTGGGTATAGCCCCCAAAACCGTGGGGATAGCCTATACCCACGGTTTTGGGAACCGTGGGCTGGAACGCCGTCGGTATAGGTCCCCAACCTATACCCACGGTTTTGGAAAACCGTGGGTATAGGTTTCCTGCCACCGTGTCACCGAAACATAGACAATTTCCACGGTGTCAACGGCTTTTACCCACGGTTTCAAAACCGTGGGTATAGGTCCTAAAATAATGCAGCCGCCGAGTTTCGATCCCGCAACCTCTTCGCTGGAAACTGCGCGTCTAACCACTACCCTAACTTCACATATATGTATATATATATATATTTAGTTAAATATAGTTATAAAAACCGTGGGTATAGAGGGAAGAACCGTGGGTATAGGGTTCCTGCCAAAAAAAAATTCCTTCCCGCGGAAAAAAAAAATTTCCCGCGCACACAAAATTGACCTATACCCACGGTTTTTCATAACCGTGGGTATAGGTATTTTATCCCTGACCTATCCCCACGGTTTTGTGGAAAACCGTGGGGATAGGGACCCCTATACCCACGGTTTTGGGAAACCGTGGGTATATGTGACTTTTCAGGACCTATCCCCACGGTTTTCCAAAACCGTGGGGATAGACCCCCCTATACCCACATTTTTGGCAAACTGTGGGTATAGGTCATGAAAAGTCACCTATACCCACGGTTTTCCAAAACTGTGGGTATAGGGGGAGTCTATCCCCACGGTTCTGGTGAAAACCGTGGGGATAGGTACATTTTCCAGTAGTGATTTAACACACACACACACACACATATATATATATATTATATTTTTTATATTATTATACTTATGTAATTACTATATCATATATACCTTCTTACCTTCCACTTCGAGGGGGATAAAATAACATTACCTTTGTGTATGGTGAACTTCCGCCTCATGAGGTGATGTGATTCATTTTTCACTTACGCTTCAAATGGATGGTAGTAAGTATAAAAGTAAATGAATATATGTGCTATTTATGAAATAAAAATACTTATGTAAAAATAATATCACATATAACTTCTTAATTTTAAATCAATTGAAAAACAATAACATCGCTCGTGCGTATGTGTGGACTACCACCACCACATTGTGATGTGAAATGATTTTCATTTTATTTTTAGAAGGATGAAAATAAGGATGAATTTTATTAATATAAATGATATATATATAATTATATATATAATTATTATTTAAAGGTTAATTAATATTTATTTTCCTTTCATTACATATTTTGGAAAAAAATGGAAATGATTTTCATGCGTATGTACGACCAACAATATCTAGGAACAGTTTAATTGATATTATATCCATAAATATTATAGATTAATATAAAAAAAATATAATGAATATATAAAATATTTATATCATGATTAAAATTTAGGATAGTATTTTACCATGATCAAATTAAAAGGACCAAAATATCTGAAACAAAACATACATGAAAAGTGAAGCAATTATCACTGGAAATAATGATTTAAAAAAATAATTTCTAATAAATGAGTGGTAAAATACTATAAGTAAATCATATATGGGTTGAGATATATGTTTATGGTTCTATAATTTATTTTTAATAAACATATATGTTGACCTCACCTATTTTGATAATCCCAATCTTGTATTCATATGTTTTGACAATCCCATTTATGTGTTCATATATTATGATATTCACAATTACTGTTGATCTACACTTTAATTCTTTTAAATCAATGATCAAGTTAATAATAATGTTAAAATAATTTCTGATTTATGTTAATCTCGATTATCCAAGTTTATATAAGTTTTGAAATGATTCTAAGTGAATTAGATGTGTTTTGCATAAGATAGTCAGGTGTAAGTATCACTGACCTGCACAGAGCTACCGATGCATAGAGCTACCAATGCACAGAGCTACCGATGCACAGAGCTACCGCTGCACAGAGCTACCGATGCCCAGAGCTACCGATGCACAGAGCTACCGATGCACAGAGCTACCGATGCACAGAGCTACCGATGCACAGAGCTACCGATTCACAGAGCTACCGATGTATAGAGCTACCGAAAGTAAATAGAAACCGATGGAACTAAGTTCGTCGATCTACCAATAAGAGCTACCGATAAGTGTTTGAAGAGATACTGATGGAAGATCCTGCACAGAGTCAACCGTACACGTCTACAAACAAACGACTACCTATAATGAACTGCGGAGTCAAATCCTTTATCCTCGACGCTATTTGTTTATTACACTACCGACTACATTTGTTACTTTTGATGCATTTAATGTTATTAAATGATTTATGTTTCCATTTCAGGAAACCGTACCAAGTACGATTAAAAATCATAGTCATTCCTTCTTCTCAGTATAATAAAGGCATACAAGACAACGTGTATGAGTACGTGAATTAAGACAAGAGACTTGAAGAGATTGAGCACACGGGAACACACTTGCGATCAAGCTCAAACGTGCCAAGAACAACTGCAGAACTTTCACTCACACGACTACTACTACTACCAGACTCCAGAACACAGAGCATACATCGAGCAATCTATGCTAAAGAAGAACTACACAGAAAACTTCATTTTCTGAGCCGATAACCAAGCTGAACCTGGAAGCACTGAAAGAAGAAACGATACTCTGTTTTTCAGTCAAATACCAGAGAAGGACTCAGAACCGTTTCTGATCAAATCCAATGGAGTCCAGAGCTGCACTGCAATCACTAGAGCCTTCCTAAACTCTATATATTTCTCTAAGTGATTTAGAAATTGCATTACGAACAGTGTGTATAGCCTGTTAATTATTACACACACACTGTCTCCTGAACCTTAACTGGAGGATTTGTAAATCCTCACTCACAATCTTTATATCCTTTATTTCCCACTGTGGATAGTTGTAGAGGTCGAGTGTGACCTGGAAAACTTTGAGCTGTTGGTTGTTATCCCACATATAACTGTGGTAGAGGTCTCTTGACCTGAACAGTGTGATCACTATTGTTAACCCAGATCCAGGGTGTGGATCAATTTATATAAATTTTGAGAGGACTAAGTATCGGCTTGGGACTGAACCTCTTGGTTAACTCTTGTGTTTTTAGTTAAAATCTATATCCATACTATATACATTTATTTCATATTCCGCTGCTATTACTTTGAAATATTATTTATTTTCAAAGCTAATTTGATAGTTAAACTTGCAAGTGTTTATATTTATTATAAACCAGTAAGTTAGTTTCAAAAGTTAATTTAATCATAAGATTAAGTTTCCTGAGAATTAATCAATCTTTTAGAAACTAATTGAACCTTTATAATCTGTATAAATTCACTACAGTTTAATTTGTTTTTGAAATTGGGAGATTTTAATAGAAATTGTTTTTAGCAGAAATTTTAATTGGAACTCAATTCACCCCCCTCTTGAGTGTCCACTCCGACCAACATTTGGTATCAGAGGGTGTGTGTTTTGCAAATTTTTTTATTTACTCTCTGCTTTCAATTGTGATTTTAGTTGTATTTTAAAGTTCTTAAAATTTCTGTTATTGATAATTTTTTATCTCTTGAAATTTTGTTTATAAGGGATAATAGACTTGAGGTTGCTGCTACCAACCGACCACCTTTCTTTAATAGAAATAACTATGCTCAGTGGAAACATAAAATGAAAATTCATCTAGAAAGCATGAGTTTTTATATTTGGACTGCTATTGAATTTGAATACAAAATTCCCACTACTGATATATCTACTTGGGATGAACCTACAAAGACTGCTTACAATAATAATTGTAAAGATACGAATGCTTTGTACTGTGCTCTAGGAGATGAAGAATTCAACAGAATTTCTGCATGCAAAACTGCTTTTGAAATTTGGGATACCTTTTCTATTTCTCATGAAGGAACAAATAATGTTAAAGAAATGAGATTGAACACTTATACTATTAAGTATGATAATTTTAAAATGAAGTCTGATGAACCTATTTCTGACATGTATCTCAGGTTTAATGAGATAGTCAACATGATGAATTCACTCGGAAAAGCTGTTCCAGCAAAGGAACAAATTATGAGAATCTTGAGATGTCTACCAGACCGATGGAGAGGCACATCTTTCTCAATCAGAGAATCATGTGAAATTGCTACTCTACCTGTCAAAGAGCTTATTGGAAAATTGATTATGTATGAAGAAGAGCTCAAGGTAAACAAAGAGGAAGATGATGAACCGAAAAGAAAATCTGTAGCTTTCAAGTCTACTGCTTTGAAGAGTAAGGAGAACGAAAAAATATAGATGGAGGATGAGAGTTCAACAAGTGAAAACTCAGAGTATGACAGTGATGCAGAAATGGCTCAGATAGCCCGGAGATTCAATAAGTTTTATAAGAAAAAGAAATTCTTTATGAAAACAAATTACAAAGGAAAGTATGATCAACAAGGAAAATGGAAAAAGGATTGGAAGAAAGCTGACAGGACTGATGAAGTTATCTTCTATGAATGCAAGAAAAAAGGACATATCAAAGCAGACTGTCCACAGCTAAAATTCAAAAAGAAATATGATTACAAAGACAAGAAGTACAAGAAATCCATGAAGGCTACCTGGAGTGCTTTAGAAGACAGCACAAGTGAGCCGAATCTTCGGACTCTGAAACCAATCGATCCAACATGTGTTTCATGACAAATACTTATGAGGTAACATCTGACACTCCTGTTTTAAATTCATATTACTCTGAATATGATTCTGATTTGGAAAGCATGTCAAAATATGAACTATTTAAATACTGTGATATGTTAGAAGAAACCTGTAATGATCTTAAAGACAAATATAAAGGTTTAAAGAAACAGTATGCTTTAAGTGTTAAGCATAAATCTGATATTGATATAGAAAAGGAAAAGAATGCTCAACTATTAAAGGAAAATACAGAACTGAAACTATCAAATGAGAAACTCATAAGGGACTTATAAAAATTCACAAATGGAAAGAATGCACTAACTCAAATTCTAGGAAAGAAAGTTGCACCTAGATATGCTACTGGTTTAGGATACCAACCTGGACAGAGACAGTTCACCAGAACCCTATTTATTCCTAATCCTGAAAAAAATATTTCTATTTCCAGTTTTGGAAATTCATATGCTTCAGCAGGATATTCATATGGTTATAGACCAAATAAAGTTTATCTTTCAAAATCTGTTACTTTTGTTAATTGTATGAAACCAATAAAACAAATCTGGGTACCTAAAGCCTTGATTGCTAACCTATCTGGACCCAAGAAAATCTGGGTACCAAAGTTATTTCCTGTTTAAATCTATTTTGTAGGAGACCTGCTTGAAGAGCTGTCACAAGAAGATATGGTATTTAGACAGTGGGTTCTCAAGACACATGACTGAAGATTATTCTTACTTCAAGAGATTAATAAAGGTTTATGGAGGTCATGTCACCTTTGGTGACAACTCTAAAGGAAAAATCATCAGCCTAGGCTAGATTGGTAACACTGACTCAGTATTAATTTCTAAAGTTTTATTCGTTGATGGACATAAATATAACTTTCTTTTTATATCTCAATTATGTGATGATGGTTTCAATTTCAAGTTTGCAAATGATTCCTGTGATGTTTTTAACTCCAAAAATGATTTAGTATTTTCTGTTCTATGGAATGAAAATGTTTATGCTGTTGATTTAAATTCTTTAGACAAACAAAATATTCCCTGTTTGAATGCTTTTCATAAAGAATCTTGTCTATGGCACAGAAGATTAGGACACTGCAACATTCACTCACTTAGAAAACTGGCTAGGAAAAACTTAGTTAGAGACTTACCTAAATTAGAATTCCCAAATGACAAAGTCTATAATCCCTGTCAAAAGGGAAAACAACACAAAGTTTCTTTTAAATCAAAGAAAGAAGTCTCAACTTATCAACCACTTGAGTTGGTTCAAATGGATTTGTTTGGACCATCAAGAGTTTCTAGTTTAAATGGGAAGCACTATGTCTATGTTCTAGTAGATGACTTCTCTATATATACTTGGGTATATTTCTTAGCTCATAAAAGTGAAGCTTATTCTTCCTTTGTTAAATACTCCAAGTCTGCAGAAAATCTTAGTGGACTCAAAATTAAGACCCTGAGAAGTGATCATGGCCGTGAGTTTGAGAATCAAGACTTTGAATCTTACTGCTTACACAATGGCTACACTCATAACTTTTAATCTCCTAGGACACCTCAGCAGAATGGCGTAGTAGAAAGGAGAAACCGAACCCTTCAAGAAATAGCTAGAACCATGCTCAATGAATATGAACTGCCTATTTACTTTTGGGCTGAAGCTGTAAATACAGCTTTTTATGTTATCAATAGAATCTTGATCAGACCTGTTCTTAAGAAAACCCCATATGAGTTGTGAAACAATAGGAATCCTAAGGTTAATTACTTCATAGTTTTTAGTTTCAAAGTCTTTATTCTTTACACAAAGGATAATCTGGACAAGTTTGCTTCTAAAAGTGATGAAGGAATTTTTCTGGGTTACTCTACTTCAAGTAAAGCTTATAGAGTTTTTAATAAGAAATGTAAATGTGTGGAATAATCTGTTCACATCAAATTTGATGAAACTGATCCACATGAGCCTAAAATCTCTCCTGAGAATCTTGAAGAAAATTTGTCTGTTCTGGACCTTAATGATAAATCCAAAGAACCTTTTATAAAAACATCCAGTTCTGGACTTTTTCCAGAATCTGTTTTGGTCGAACCCGAACCTACTGATGAACCTGAAGTGTCTAGTCCTACCTTTACTAGATCAACAAGAATTCAAAAGAATCATCCTTTGGATGCTATTGTTGGTAATCTTCATAGAGGAACATAGACTAGAGCTTCTCTAAGAAATCAGGTTGAACATCAAGCTTTTCTCTCCAAGCTAGAACCCAAAAATATTAATGATACTATCGTTGATGAATTCTGGGTAATGGCTATGCAAGAAGAGTTAAATCAATTTGAAAGAAACAAATTCTGGGAATTAGTTGACAAACCTAAGGACACACTATCAATAGGCACTAAATGGGTTTTTAGAAATAAAGTTGATGAATCAGGAAACATAGTTAGAAACAAAGCTAGGCTAGTTGCACAAGTATATAGTCAATAAGAAGGCATAGACTATGAGGAGACCTTTGCACCTATAGCTAGACTAGAATCCATTAGGATTTTACTGGCATATGCTGCACATCTAAATTTCAAGTTATATCAAATGGATGTCAAAAGTGCATTTCTAAATGGTTTTATAATTGAATATGTTTTTGCAGAACAACCTCCTGGATTTAAAAACCCCCATTTTCCAAATCAAGTTTTTAAACTTTCTAAAGCTTTATATGGCTTAAAACAAGCTCTAAGAGCTTGGTATGATAGACTCAATAATTTTCTTATTTCAAAAGGTTTTACTAAAGGGATTGCTGATCCAACTCTTTTTATTAAAATAATTTCTAAAGATGTTTTAGTTGTACAAATCTATGTTGATGATATTATTTTTGGATCTTCTAAACCTTCTTTATGTACTGATTTTTCAAAAAGTATGCAAAATGAATTTGAAATGAGTTTAATGGGAGAACTTAAATACTTTTTTGGATTTCAAGTATTTTAAAATGAAAATGGTATTATTTTGAATCAAAGTAAATATACAAAGGATATCTTAAAACGTTTTGGTTTGGATAGTATTAAGGAGAGTGAAACTCCTGTGAGTACAATCTGTAAATTGGATACAAATGAAACTGTGAAACCAGTGGATCAAACCAATTATAGGGGTATGATTGGTAGTTTACTTTATCTTACTGGTAGTCGACCAGATATTATGTTCAGTGTGTGTATGTGTGCAAGATTTCAAGATAAACCGAAAGAATCTCATTTTCTTGCTGTTAAAAGAATTTTCAATTATCTCAAACATACTGTTAACCTTGGTTTATTTTATCCAAAAGGACAATCCTTTGAGTTAATGAGTTATTCAGATGCTGACTTTGCTGGTTGCAAATTAGGCAGAAAAAACACTTCAGGAACATGTCACTTATTAGGAAAATCCTTAGTATCTTGGTGTAGTAAAAAGCAGAATTCTGTAGCTCTATCCACTGCCGAAGCAGAGTATATAGCTTCTGGTAGTTGCTGTGCACAAATTCTGTGGATAAAACACACTCTCTTGGACTATGGATATGATTTTAAGAATTTTTCGATTAACCGTGACAAAACTAGTTCAATAAACATCTCGAAGAATCCTGTATCTCACTCAAGAACCAAACACATTGATGTAAGGCATCATTTTCTCAGATATCATTATCAAAAGGGTGATATTTCTCTTGAATTTATCGGCACTGAATATCAATTGGCCGACATTTTCACAAAACCCTTAAGTGTGGATAGGTTATGTTACATTAGGAACAAGCTGGGGATGTTTAATCTTCACCGATAGAAATCCTCACCGATAGAAATCCTCACCGATAGAAATCCTCATCGATAGAAATCCTCACCGATAGAAATCCGCACCGACAAAAATCATCACCAATAAAGTGCTGTTTTAAATATTTTGTCTGCTGTCAAGAATCTGAACCGTTTTTTATTTTATTTTATTTTTATTCATTTAACTTATGATTCCTAAATGATAAAACTAAGTCTAAGCCGCTTCTCACTCCACCGAACCCAAAAACTTTTACCTTCGAACCTTAGAACCCTAACCCTCTGCAAACCTGAGATCCCTCAAACCAGCGATGGAAAAAACCAAAATTCCTGTCATCTGAGATGACTGTGTTGAGCCTAAGGAAAAAAGGCAGAAGTCTGAGCCAGAAGCGAGTAGTGCTGTTAGAACTAGGTCAGGAAGGAGACCAGTAAATCCTCATCTGCAAAATAGAAATATTGTGATCGAAAAAGAGCTGTGTGTAGACTGGTTGCTGCCCAGCAAGTCCTTGGTGCTCAAAGGTCTGGAAGCTCAGAGATGGGTAGACTGCTTTTCAAATAACAACGGTCCCTACTACCCAAAGTTGGTAAAACAGTTTTACGAATTTGTAAGCTTCGAGAAGCTAGAGAATGAGAACCAAGTATCTTCGTTTGTAAATGGTAAAGTGATATCATTTTCATCAGTAGAATGGGATGATTGCTTAAAAGTTCTTCATGAAGGTGTGTATGGATATGTATCAAGAGCAATTCCACCTACCAGTGACATTTTTGATCATGAGATCACGTTGAATGAACTGACTGGTGATGGAACTCCAAGGAAAGTGGTTGCTGTAGAAATGGATGGAGAGAACATATTACTGTTCAAGTTTGTTCAACATGTGTTGATACCAAGGAGAGGAGACTTTTCTAATTTGATATATCATGATATATATCTCCTACATCTTTTGAGACATGATGTCAAAGTCAATTTATGCAGATTGGTAATGAGTCAAATGGAAGATATGACAAGGATGAAATCAAAGACTAACGCCCTATTCTTTGCTAAGCTGATTTCTGTAATGATCAAAGTGAAAGGGATAGCTGAGTCTCAAGATGAGAGAGTTGTAGTGAAGAGAAACTTTTGTATCACTACTAAAATTTGCAAATATATGAAGATTAATTGGAATCCGTTGAGAGGAGAATGGGTCAATGATGACCAAAAGGTATATGATAAGTTCAATCCTATGGATTATCCTTCAAGGAAAAAGGATAAAAGAGATCCAGGTCTAGGACCAGATGAAGAGGAACCTGAGTACAATGATGAGTCAGAAGAAGAAGAAGAAGAGTAAGAAACTCCTATGGATGAGGTAGGAGATCCTGACATGCCTCCAAGCCCTATTGCTGAAGTTATGTCTTTAGAAAAGGAAGTGCTAGCAGAAGTGGAGACACCTGCTAATGAGGAAGACCTGTCGGTCTCTAAGCATGTAGAGGAAGAAAATAATGTCTCTGAATCATCTGATTCTGCTGATTTGAGTCTGATTTCAGTTATTGGAAGCTCAGTTGTACCTTCAATGGATGAAGAAAGAGAAAGAGGAGAAGCTGTACCTATTCCAGAAAATCATCTTACTGTTGCAGAGATGGAAGTTGTTGTGGAAGATTCTGATGAAGAAATACTAGAAGAGAATGTAGTTGCTATATATGAGAATGCACCCATTGAGGGGGAGCATAACACCAAGTTTGGAAATGTTACAGTGACTATCGAGTCTAAAGACTGGGTAGAAGACCTAGGTTTTATAGTCTTTGGATTGGATTATCCTTATTCGGATAATGAAGTATCTTTGAATAGACCAAAGATCAGCTATGACATCAATTCTGAGTTATTACCTGAAGATGTGGTCCGAGTACATGATTTAGATGTGCTGAAAGAAAATCTCAAAGTCAGTTTTGTAGAAGAAGTAAAGACAATGGAATATTTTTTAGTATCCTCAATTCAATCAGTCCTGGCTGACTCTGTAGTCAGTTTAGCTTCTGAAAGAGTATCTACTATAGTTGCTCCTACTAATTTTGTTACAAAGTCTGTCCTCAAATCCCTAAAGCATGAGCTGAAGGAATCCTTCAGTGCCTCTATTGCTGAGATAAGGCACTATTTTGGTGAAGAAATTAAGATGTTAGAAAGGTCTTTTGAGCTTTCTCTTGGTTTCAATCTGTCAACTTTTGTGGGTGAGCTAATGGAAGAAGTCAAGGAGTGCCACACTCAAACTTCTAGGCTAGAAGCAGATCTTGAAGCTCTACGGATATCTGTTGTTGCCTTAGACTCTTTCATGAGTTCAAAATCTCAAGCTGACAAGGATTTAGCTTATGTGAAAAGTGTTGTAAGTCAGCTGGTCTTGGTGTTTGAAGATTTCAAAGCATCTGTGAAGGACCATGTCAAAAATCAGGACTCTCAAATGCAAAATCTGATTAGTGGGTTGACCAAAATCTTTAAAGAAATTGTATCCTTATCTGTTGGTCCTCTAGTTCCAAAAACTACAATTGATCTGAATCGATTTCGTGCTCTGATGAAGGAGGATCTTGGTTCTATTTCAACCAGTGGCTCTGTGGACTCATCAGATTTAAGTCGAGTTGTGCTGTCTACCAGGGATTCAGCCAGAGAAATAATGAAAATCATCCAGGACTACATGAGAGAGGCCACTGCTTCTCAAGAGGCAATCAAGAATAAGGTGGATACTTATTTTGAAGAGGTTTATACCAAGAAACAACTAACCAACCATTTCAAACTTCTTCTTGATAATATAAAGTTACCTCCAGTGACTCAGGCCTTCAGAGAGCAGGTTAGTAAGCTTAGGGAGCTTACTCCTTATTTGGATAAATTCATTGAAAATAGAGATGATTTTGTGTCTACGATGGAGAGAGTAGGAAGCATTATAATGGATTTCAGAAACCTGTTGCTGCCCTTCCTGCATGTGGATTCCAGACTGGTCATTGTACCTCCTGCTTTTCCTGCCTCTGCCTCTTCTCCGTCTCCAGTTCAGATGACTCCTGCTCAAGCCATAAAAAGTCTCACACCTATGATCACTCAAAGGACTTCCCATTACAGGCCCGACACTGTATTAGTTTCTCAGCATCCTCTGATCATTTCTGGAATTCCAAAGTCCTCCCCAGTATCCTCAACACCTGAATTCTCTTCTGATCCCAAGGGAAAATCTCACATTGAAGATGTGGATTGATAAATTGGCAAGGATGTTTGATAGGAATCGTTTTGTTTTTTCTATTCTGTTTATGTAATTTGTGTCTGATCTAATAAAAATGCCTTTCTTTCCACTGTCTCAGTTTGTCAGTTTTCTATGTTTGGTTTCCCACTTTTTGATTATCACAACGGGGGAGAAAAGGGGAGAAATATAAAAGGAGAAATATAAAAGGAGAAATATAAAAGGGGAGAAGAGCCTTTGATACTATTTCCTACATTTCCTTCTTTGGTACCAATTCTTTCAAAACCTTATCTCTGATACTATTGTATTTAATTCTACCTATGATACTTTTTGATCTATATCTTTCTATTATTATTTCTTCTTTCCTCTGATACTGTTTTCTTTGAGAAAATTGAATATTAATGTCATACTATCTAATACTATATTCTCACTATTTTAAAATGGCCATATCCTAAGTTGTGATTATCAAAAAGGGGGAGATTGTTGACCTCACCTGTTTTGATAATCCCAATCTTGTATTCATATGTTTTGACAATCCCAATTATGTGTTCATATATTATGATATTCACAATTACTATTGATCTCCACTTTAATTCTTTTAAATCAATGTTCAAGTTAATAATAATGTTAAAATAATTTCTGATTTATGTTAATCTCAATTATCCATGTTTATATAAGTTTTGAAATGATTGTAAGTTAATTAGATGTGTTTTGCATAAGATAGTTAAGTGTAAGTATCACTGACCTGCACAGAGCTACCGATGCACAAAGCTACCGATGCAGAGAGCTACCGATGCACAGAGCTACCGATGCACAGAGCTACCGATGCACAGAGCTACCGATGCACAGAGCTACCGATGCACAGATCTACCGATGCACAGATCTACTGATGCACAGAGCTACCGATGCACAGAGCTACGGATGCACAGAGCTACGGATGCACAGAGCTACCGATTCACAGAGCTACCGATGCACAGAGCTACCGATGCACAGAGCTACCGATGCATAGAGCTACCGACAGTCAAGAGCAACCGATGGAACTAAGTTCGTCGAGCTACCGATAAGAGCCACCGATAAGAGTTTGAAGAGCTACCAATGGAAGATACTGCACAGAGTCAACCTTACACGTCTACAAACAAACGACTACCTATAATGAACTGCGGAGTCAAATCCTTTATCCTCGACCCTATTTGTTTATTACACTAACGACTACATTTATTACTTTTGATGCATTTAATGTTATTAAATAATTTATGTTTCCATTTCAGGAAACCGTACCAAGTATGATTAAAAATAATAATCATTCCTTCTTCTCAGTATAATAAAGGCATTCAAGACAACGCGTATGAGTAAGTGAATTAAGACAAGAGACTCGAAGAGATTGAGCACACGGGAAAACACTTGCGATCAAGATCAAACGTGCCAAGAACAACTGGAGAACTTTCACTCACAAGGCTACTACTACTACCAGACTCCAGAAAACAGAGCATACATCGAGCAATCTATGCTAAAGAATAACTACACAGAGCACATCATTTTCTGAGCCGATAACCAAGCTGAACCTGGAAGCACTGAAAGAAGAAACGATACTCTGTTTTTCAGTAAAATACCAGAGAAGGACTCAGAACCATTTCTGATCAAATCCAACGGAGTCCAGAGCTGCACTGCAATCACTAGAGCCTTCCTAAACTCTATATCTTGCTCTAAGTGATTTAGAAATTTCATTACGAACAGTGTGTGTAGCCTGTTAATTATTACACACACACTGCCTTCTGAACCTTAACTGGAGGATTTGTAAATCCTCACTCACAATCTTTACATCCTTTATTTCCCACTGTGGATAATGGTAGAGGTCGAGTGTGACCTGGACAGCTTTGAGCTGTTGGTTGTTATCCCACGTATAACTGTGGTAGAGGTCTCTTGACCTGAACAGTGTGATCACTGTTGTTAACCCAGATCCAGGGTGTGGATCAATTTATATAAATTTTGAGAGGACTAAGTCTCAGCTTGAGACGGAACCTCTTGGTTATCTCTTGTGTTTTTAGTCAAAATCTATATCTATACTATATAAATTTATTTCATATTCCGCTGCTATTACTTTGAATTATTATTTATTTTCAAAGGTACTTTTATAGTTAAACTCACAAGTGTTTATATTTATTATAAACCAGTAAGTTAGTTTCAAAAGTTAATTTAATCATAAGATTAAGTTAACTGAGAATTAATCAATCTTTTAGAAACTAATTGAACCTTTATAATCTGTATAAATTCACTACAGTTTAATTTGTTTTTGAAATTGGGGGATTTTAATAGAAATTGTTTTTAGCAGAAATTTTAATTGGAACTCAATTCACCCCCCTCTTGAGTGTCCACTCTGACCAAAAATATATTTATTATATAAGTGGTTCAGACATATATGAAAAAATTCAAACAAGTGGTAAGGGTTTCCTATCTTTATTCTACTTCTATGAGACATACACCATAATTGTAACATCCCACACATCTTCATTGTCTTCTGTAAAGGTAGAATTTATAAATGGAATTAAGAGACATACCCAAGGAACTAAGGTCTGAAAATAAATGCAATGGTATTCAATAACATATGGGGGATAATTTTCCTTTTTTAAATAAAACAATATCCGTAACACCCGAGACTTTTATGTTATATAAATCATCAAAGGAATATTTTTCTACACAACACTTTCTTAGCTTGCTTTACACGCAATCGCGACCTTCCTCGATAGCTTGCGTCGTACGCAATACCGAGTTTTACTAAACAACAATATGCTACTAAAACTAGCCGTTATGAATAGTAATAACCACTTTTTGAAATTTTATAAATTTTATTTTTCAAAATGGACTTCATTTTTGGACTCAGAATATCGAAATTAGCCTAGGGTGAAATTTTGGTATTTTTCTGAAAACTTTCAATTTTTGACGAATAGTGAAACCACTAAGTGGTAGGTTAAAAACTGAATTTTGCATAAAACATAATTTTACCGCTTCTGTGAATGGAATTTCAAAAATCCGACAGACACAGTTGATATCAGTAAGTAAAATGTGCTTCAATGAGATAAAAATAATTTTTTGGTGAATAGTAACTTTTTACTATTTTTACCGCAGTTAATAGTAAATAGGGTAACTAAGGGTAAATATGATATTAATATTACCCTAACACATGTCCTAATTCTATTGGACAAGTGTAATTCGACCAAAAACAAACTTAGGAATAAAATATGACCATTTAGGCCCACTTGGATTAGATTAGGACATTTATTATTAATTTATTTAAAGAAGGGTTAAAATAGTTAAAATCAATGTTTAATAAGTAAATCATTTTTAATATGGGGTTATACATAAGATAAATTCGACTATAAATATTCATTAG
This sequence comes from Viscum album, assembly GCA_963277665.1. NCBI lineage: Eukaryota > Viridiplantae > Streptophyta > Magnoliopsida > Santalales > Viscaceae > Viscum > Viscum album. The sequence continues at coordinate 327,743,711 of OY728132.1, forward strand.
AAAGCTAAAAATATTTCCTACATAATGGTATTTTATGTATAATATTTAGACATTAAATAAATTAATTTATTTATGACACAATGATGATGCAGTAATTATCTTATTAATAAAATATTGATATAATTGATGTTATAAACACCTAAATAAATGTAATTTGAGACTTTTTATGAATTCCACTACTTTTTTAGGTTACTATGATATATTATTGTTGATTTAATCAATTTTTTTCGAACATATAATTCTGTTATGACTTTCACAAAAATCATATATCAAATAGTGTCAAAATTGACACAAAATAGTTTTTAAATAAAATAAAATATTATTAATTGTTATTTTATTCCTAAAAATCTAAGGTTCGGCCAAATGACTTAGATAAGGATATATATATTAATAATAAACAATTTGGGTTCGTTTGGAATGTTATAGTAAGTGTATTAACCATATAGTGAAAGAAAACAAAAAGACATGGTAAAAGTTAAATTATTTAACATAGAGTTAAATCTAATTGATAAGGTTAAAATAATATTCCAAACTTGTCTAAATACTATTGGTTGATAGGATTTCGACCCTTCCCCACTTTATCTTCGAAATAAGACCCTTTGGAACCATTATAAACCGATTTTGACTTTAATATAAAATAATATTTTGAGATATTCCTAAGGTGCCCCTCTCCTCCCTTATAAAAGGGCACCTCCTCCCCCTCCTCCTCACACCAATTTGAGCACTCAAGCTCAGCCAAACCCTGCCATTTTCTCCTCTCCACTTCCCTAGAATAATCCTAGAGGTCCTGGTCTTCTTCAAAGACCAATCTTAGTTCCCTAAGTGAAGGATTCAAAGAGGCGTTCCAAAGAAGAGGTAATATCCATTACTGATCTTTTCAATTTCTTTCTTCTTCAACTTCTTATTATTTATTTGTTTCATGATAAAGTAATAACATCAGTATTACTTACATACTGATATGTTATTATAATTATGAAACAACCCTAATTCACCTTCTATCCATCCTACGGAAAAATGAAATCACCGCGCGTGCGTACGCACGGAATACCGTCTCCACGCCGTGGTGTAATCTATTTTCCAACACCACCTTACAAGGATGGGTATAATGGTGTAATGAGTAACTATTTATGATTATTATAAAGTAATATTGATACTTAAATAATATATATATACTCCAATACAATTCCACGATCATAGGAACGATATCATCACTCGTGCGTACGTACGGAATACCGTCTCCACGATGTGATGCGACTCGTTCTACATGATCATCATTACATAGTAATTATATAAATTAATTTAATTAATAAATATGATATATGTTACACTAATACCATTCTGGATATAAGGTATCTATAAACTTAAAAGAAGAATAATAATTTATTCGGCAAAACACGCATTAGAACAAAAGGCAATAAAGACCCGAGTAATAAGTAACAATGAAATATTACTAACAAGAAGCTAAGAATATGAACATATATGATATAATATCAATATGTATGATTATGGAATAAGTCAATAACATTATTTAAACCATTATACAGGAGCTTCGGACACGTACAAAGCAAATCAGACCTAAGGTAAGGGGAAATATCACAATCTCATTTTTATCCGAGATTGTTTATCCGTAAATATTTACTGGGGTGTATTTTATCATCCACATCCATGTTTCCTCAATATGTAATATTATTTCCATCCACTTACATTATTTTAAATCCAATTTTACCCTTCGGTGAGTTTTTAGTAAAGAATAAGAAAGAAATCTTTTGTCGTTTTTCATACGAGGTACTTTTTGACTTTTCCGACAAAAGTACGAAGAATGTTTTTTTAACTTATACGGCATGAATGGATTTTTAAAACATTATTTCCAAGAAGCTTCCTTTACAAGTTTTCAAGTTTATTTTTAATCAACTTCTTTTATTTTAAAGTCGTATGAAATGTTATGAAAGGAAAAATGTTTTTGAAGTAGAAATGATATTTTCCTCAAGAATGGAGTTCAAGTATTTTATCAAAATTATTTTCCATCTAAGACAATAAAAGGGTTCTGTTTTTATCCCTATTATTACATGGATTTGATTATGTTGTGATGGAAACATTTTTATGAATTCCTTTATCTTATATGAATTGTTTTATGTTGTCATGTTGTTTAAGAATCCCATTTTTATTACATGGGTTATGCGATGATGTATGATTTATGATTATGTGGAACACATAAGAAAGGATTCATTATAAGATTGGTGGGACCTATATCTTCCTCCAATGCATTGGGTAAAGATTTTATATCTCATGAGATAGACATGGCTGGAACGGTAGGTTATACCGGTTCAGTGAAACAGGACTGGAACGAGGGTGACTCGGTTCAGAAAGGGACTTTGTCCACTAAGATAGTCTTGGCAATGAGTCATGACTAACAAGAAATGATTTTCCATGATTATGTGTGCAAGACACAAAGTTTCAAGTTTCATGTTATGATTATGGGGATCTCATTTTCACTTCTATGATTTGTTCCATGTAAAGATATTATGTTCTCTTTTGCAAGTTATGATTTTCAAAAAGATATGATATGATTTTTATTTCCTTTATTTGCCCTTGCTGAGCATTTGAGCTCACCCTTTTATGTTTTCTTTTCCCCAGGTCAGGAAGATGGATATTAAGTAGAATATGCTAAAAGGGACCCTAGATATGATGAAATAAATGGGAGACACTGTAGAAGATTTATGAACCAGTTGTTTATGTTTCCCAGTTTCTAAAGACACTATACCTATACGGTCCTTTGTGGTTTTTTCATATGTTGTAATAAGTGTGCTTCAATTTTGATGTATTAAAAATGTATGTAAATTATGGGTCGTTATAGTTGGTATCAGAGAAAAGGTATAGTCAACCTTTGGAAACTAGGATGTGAAAGCCTTAGTAAGAACCCTAAGGATAAGTCTAAGAATAGAACACAATCTTAGTGTTTTAGAAATGGCCATGAATACCCTAGGATAAAACCTTAAGTGTGAAATTTTATCCTTGATTATGTGGTTTTCCTATTATAATTAGTGTTGCTCACACTATTCTTCTTGGTTTTAGTCAATGGCTGGAACCCGAAGGAACCGTGTTAATGCGGAATGCGATGGGCAATGCAATGATTGTCCCCCTGAGCAACCAAACGATATGGGAGCTGGAATGCAAAATCTTGTAGCCATGGTCACACAACTTTCTCAAGCTATGAATCATGCAGGACTTCCAAACGAGCAAAGGAAGGAGCAACATTCTGTTGAATCCTTCATGAGGCAGCGTCCACCTTCTTTCAGTGGGTCTACTGATCCATTAGTTGCTGAACAATGGATTAGTAATACTGAAAAGATATTTTCAGTTCTTCAATGTTCTGAACATGATAAAGTCATCCTAGCAGTGTATCGTTTGGAAGGAGATGCTGATCAATGGTGGAATCTTATTAAGAATACGAGGCAAAGGGATGAAATTGAGTCTATGGAATGGGATGAGTTCAAGAACTTATATTTCAATAAGTACTTCCCTCGTATTCTCCGAACAAGGATGGAGAAAGAGTTCCTTGAACTGAAGCAAAGGGATGATGAATCTATTGGTACCTATGAAGCAAATTTTACAAGACTTGCAAGGTACGCTTCTGGTATTATTATCCAACCTGAGAGTAAGATCGATCGATTATTTAGTGGCTTAAAACCAAGTCTTCGAAGGGCGTTAGCCATAAGGGACTTCAATAGCTACGAGGAAATCGTTCGATGTGCTCTCAAAGTCGAGATGGAGATTGGAATAACCCATCAGTCACATGGGTTTGATAAGAAGAGGAAGATGGAATTCAAAGAAAAATTTAAAGAGCACACGGAAAAGAAGATGAGCTTTTCCTTATGCTCAAAGTGTGGAAAGAAACATGGAGGGAGTTGTCTTAAAGGGACAAGTAAATGTTTTAAATGTGGAAAAGAAGGTCATCGGGCATTTGAATGCTGTGATAATGGGAAGAAGATGTCTAATGACGCAAACAAAGGAAGGGATACACAAAATGAACCTACTACACTTCAATGTTTCAAGTGCAAGGAGATGGGGAATTATGCCAATCAATGCCCAAATCCAAGGGTTGATGATGATGGTCGACGTCAACAAAATCTTAAGGCTAAAGACAAAGGAAAGTAACATGCAATATCTATCAGCGATGTGGAGTACGATAACGAAGTGGTGAAAGGTACACTTACCGTCCACTCTAACGTAGCAAATGTTTTATTTGATTCTGGATCCACCCACTCTTTTATTTCTAAAGAATTTTCTAAGGGTATCACCGTACTACCTCAACAATTAGATGTTAAGTTAGCTGTGACAACACCTAATGGCACAACAGTCGCATCAAAAGTTTATAATTCTTCTCCGATCGAAGTTTGTGGGAAAGTGCTTTCTGCAAATCTTGTGATCCTTCCTTTAGTGGAATTTGATGTAATTCTTGGCATGGATTGGCTTTCTCTACATGGAGCTCATATCAATTTCCAAAGAAGGGAAGTCACATTTCATATTCCAGATAAATCTACGATCGTCTATCAATGCAAGGATGAACATAACCTTCCAGTGGAAATTTCTTCCATCTTATGGGTATTGATTCCACTAAATGAAGGTTATTTATCTCAAATGGTTAGTGAGAAACTCACGATTAAGAATATGCCCATTGTACGGGAGTTTGATGATGTATTTCCGGAGGAATTACCGGGTCTTCCACCAAATCGTGAAGTTGAGTTTTCAATAGAACTCGTACCGGGCGCTTTGCCAATTTCAAAGACACCTTATAGAATGGCCCCAATTGAGTTGCAGGAATTGAAGAAGCAACTCCAAGAGAATCTTGATAAGGGATTCATACGCCCTAGTGCGTCACCTTGGGGAGCACCTGTTCTATTTGTTAAGAAGAAAGATGGATCAATGAGACTCTGCATTGATTATCGAGAACTTAACAAGATCACTATCAAGAACAAATATCCTCTCCCACGCATTGATGACTTATTTGACCAACTACGCGGAGCTCAATACTTTTCCAAGATTGATCTTCGTTCAGGGTATCATTAATTAAGGGTCAAAAGGGAGGATATACTAAAGACGGCTTTCCGTACAAGGTATGGACACTATGAATTTATAGTGATTCCATTTGGTCTTACTAATGCCCCTGCTATCTTCATGGATCTAATGAATAGAGTCTTTAGAGACTATCTTGATCAATTTTTGGTAGTCTTTATAGACGATATTCTTGTCTATTCAAAGAGCAAGGAAGAGAATGAAGATCACTTGAGAATTATATTGAAGACCCTGAGAAAGGAGAAGTTTTATGCCAAATTTACCAAGTGTGAATTTTGGCTTCAAAAAGTTGCATTTTTGGGTCACATAATCTCAAAATAGGGGATATCTGTGGATCCAGCAAAAACAGAGGTTATCGAAAGATGGTCGAGACCAACAACAGTAACTGAGATCCGAAGTTTTCTTGGTTTGGCTGGATATTATCGACGTTTTGTAAAAGATTTTTCACGATTATATAATCCACTCACCAAGTTGACTCGGAAAGGAGTTAAGTTTGTCTGGACAGAGGAATGTGAAGAGAATTTCAAGGAGTTGAAAAGAAGGTTATCCATTGCACCTGTGCTCACACTGCCTTGTAGTGGAGAAAGGTTTGTGATCTACAGTGATGCATCCAAGAAGGGATTGGGGTGTGTTCTTATGGAAAATGATATGGTGATAGCTTATGCCTCACGACAGTTGAAAATCCATGAGCAAAATTACCCAACACATGATTTGGAGTTGGCTGCGGTAATATTTGCATTAAAGATTTGGAGGCATTACCTTTATGGTGAAAGGTGTGATATTTATACTGATCATAAAAGTTTAAAGTATATTTTCACACAAAAGGAGTTGAATATGCGTCAAAGAAGATGGTTGGAGCTGATTAAGGATTACGACTGCTCAATCCATTACCACCCTGGGAAAGCAAACAAGGTGGAAGATGCATTAAGTCGACAAGACCATGCTAGTTTATCCATGATGAGGATCACAAAAGATCCAATATTTATGGATTTACAAAGGATGGATCTTGGAATTATAATGGAAGGGGAAAAATCTTATCTTTCTCAAATGAATGTTCAACCATCTATACATGTGAAGATTAAAGAGGCACAGAAAGAAGATGTCGAGTTACAAAAGAAGGTGAGAAATGTTCCTGAATTCAACCTTGATTGTGATGGGATAATAAAGTTTAGGAATCGGGTTTGTCTTCCTCCCATCCCCGAATTAAAGAAGGAGCTGCTGGATGAGGCTCATAGTTCTTCATTCTCTATTCATCCTGGAAGCACGAAGATGTATAGGGACCTGAAAGAGTACTTCTGGTGGGATGGCATGAAAAGAGATGTTGCTGAATATGTCTCTCGATGCTTGGTTTGTCAACAAGTTAAAGCTGAGAGACAAAAGTCTAAGGGGATGTTACAACCATTACCCATACCCAAATGGAAATGGGAAAACATCACTATGGACTTTGTCACAGGACTTCCTAAAACATCCAAAGGCAATAATGCTATCTGGGTCATAGTTGATCGTCTTACAAAGTCTGCACACTTCATTCCCATTAGAGAGGATTTCTCTCTAGATCAGCTTGCCTGGATATATGTAAAGGAAGTTGTAAGATTGCATGGAGTACCACTTTCTATTATATCTGATTGGGATCCGAGATTTACCTCGAAGTTCTGGAGAATTCTTCAGCATACTCTGGATACAGAGTTGAGTTTCAGTACTGCTTATCATCCCCAGACAGACGGTCAGTCTGAAAGAACAATTCAAACCCTAGAAGATATGTTGAGAGCTTGCTCTATGGATTTCAAAGGAGGTTGGGATCAACACCTACCTTTGGTGGAATTTTCTTATAATAATAGCTTTCACTCCAGTATTCAGATGGCTCCTTATGAAGCTCTCTATGGAAAGAAATTCAGCACTCCAACTTACTGGGATGAAGTTGGGGAAAGAAAGCTATTAGGACCTGATCTCGTTGATGAAATGGCAGAAAAGGTCAGATCTATTCAACAACACATAAGCGCAGCTCAGAGTCGACAGAAAAGTTATGCCGACAACCGAAGAAAAGGCCTAGAGTTTGAAGTGGGTGATAAAGTGTTCTTACGAATATCTCCCTGGAAGAGGGTTATGATATTTGGAAAGAAGGGGAAGTTGAGCCCTAGATATATCGGTCCTTTCGAAATACTAGATCGTGTTGGGAAGGTAGCTTACCGATTGGCACTTCCACCGAATCTCTCTCAATTTCACGATGTGTTCCTTGTATCTCTCCTGAGAAAGTACATTCCTGATCCTTCACATGTACTTAGCTCAGAAGTTATACCGCTGAAGCAAGATCTTTCTTATGAAGAAAAACCGATAGAGATTCTGGATCGTAGCGAAAAAGTCCTACGAAACAAGACCACTCGCATGGTGAAAGTTTTATGGAGGAACCACCAACATGAAGAAGCTACATGGGAGCTTGAGGATATGATGAGGGAGAAGTATCCTCATCTGTTTGTTACAAAGTGACGAATTTCGAGGGCGAAATACTTTTTAAGGGGGGTAGAATGTAACACCCGAGACTTTTATGTTATATAAATCATCAAAGGAATCTTTTTCTACACAACACTTGCTTGGCTTTCTTTACACGCAATCGCGACCTTCCTCGATAGCTTGCGTCGTACGCAATACCGAGTTTCACAAAACAACAATATGCTACTAAAACTAGCCGTTATGAATAGTAATAACCACTTTTTGAAATTTTATAAATTTTATTTTTCAAAATGGACTTCATTTTTGGACTCAGAATATCGAAATTATCCTAGGGTGAAATTTTGGTATTTTTCTGAAAACATTCAATTTTTGATGAATAGTGAAACCACTAAGTGGTAGGTTAAAAACTGAATTTTGCATAAAACTTAATTTTACCGCTTCTGTGAATGGAATTTCAAAAATCCGACAGACACGGTTGATATCAGTAAGTAAAATGTGGTTCAATGAGATAAAAATAATTTTTTGGTGAATAGTAACTTTTTACTATTTTTACCGCAGTTAATAATAAATAGGGTAACTAAGGGTAAATATGATATTAATATTACCCTAACACATGTCCTAATTCTATCGGACAAGTGTAATTCGACCAAAAACAAACTTAGGAATAAAATATGACCATTTAGGCCCACTTGGATTAGATTAGGACATTTATTATTAATTTATTTAAAGAAGGGTTAAAATAGTTAAAATCAAAGTTTAATAAGTAAATCATTTTTAATATGGTGTTATACATAAGATAAATTCGAATATAAATATTCATTAGAAATCTAAAATGATTTCCTAAATAATGGTATTTTATTTATAATTTTTAGACATTAAATAATTTAATTTATTTATGACACAATGATGATGCAGTAATTATCTTATTAATAAAATATTGACATAATTGATGTTATAAACACCAACATAAATGTAATTTGAGACTTTTTATGAATTACACGAATTTTTTAGGTTACTATGATATATTAGTGTTGATTTAATCAACTTGGTTCGAACATATAATTCTGTTATGACTTTCACAAAAATCATATATCAAATAGTGTCAAAATTGACACAAAATAGTTTATAAGTCAAATATTATATTATTAATTGTTATTTTATTCCTAAAAATCTAAGGTTCGGCCAAATGACTTAGATAAGGATATATATATTAATAATAAACAATTTGGGTTCGTTTGGAATGTTATAATAAGTGTATTAACCATATAGTGAAAGAAAACAAAAAGACATGGTAAAAGTTAAATTATTTAACTTAGAGTTAAATCTAATTGATAAGGTTAAAATAATATCCCAAACTTGTCTAAATACTATTGGTTGATAGTATTTAGACCCTTCCCCACTTTAGATTCGAAATAAGACCCTTTGGAACCATTATAAACCGATTTTGACTTTAATATAAAATAATATTTTGAGATATTCCTAAGGTGCCCATCTCCTCCCTTATAAAAGGGCACCTCCTCCCCCTCCTCCTCACACCAATTTGAGCACTCAAGCTTGGCCAACCCCTGCCATTTTCTCCTCTCCACTTCCCTAGAATAATCATATAGGTCATGGTCTTCTTCAAATACCAATCTTAGTTCCCTAAGTGAAGGATTCAAAGAGGCGTTCCAAAGAAGAGGTAATATCCATTACCGATCTTTTCAATTTCTTTCTTCTTCAACTTCTTATTCTTTATTTGTTTCATGATAAAGTAATAACATCAGTATTACTTACATACTGATATGTTATTATAATTATGAAACAACCCTAATTCACCTTCTATCCATCCTATGGAAAAATGAAATCACTGCGCGTGCGTACGTACGAAATACCGTCTCCACGCCGTGGTGTAATCTATTTTCCAACACCACCTTACAAGGATGGGTATAATGGTGTAATGAGTAACTATTTATGATTATTATAAAGTAATATTGATACCAAAATAATATATATATACTCCAATACAATTCCACGATCATAGGAACGATATCATCACTCGTGCGTACGTACGGAATACCGTCTCCACGATGTGATGCGACTCGTTCTACATGATCATCATTACATAGTAATTATATAAATGAATTGAATGAATAAATATGATATATGTTACACTAATACCATTCTGGATATAAGGTATCTATAACCTTAAAAGAATAATAAGAATTTATTCGGCAAAACACACATAAGAACAAAAGGCAATAAAGACCCGAGTAACAAGTAACAATGAAATATTACTAACAAGAAGCTAAGAATATGAACATATATGATATAATATCAATATGTATGATTCTGGAATAAGTCAATAACATTATTTAAACCATTATACAAGAGCTTCGGACACATACAAAGAAAATCGGACCTAAGGTAAGGGGAAATATCACAATCTCATTTTTATCCGAGATTGTTTATCCGTAAGTATTTACTGGGGTGTATTTTATCATCCACATCCATGTTTCCTCAATATGTAATATTATTTCCATCCACTTACATTAGTTTAAATCCAATTTTACCCTTCGGTGAGTTTTTAGTAAAGAATAAGAAAGAAATCTTTTGTCGTTTTTCATACGAGGTACTTTTTGACTTTTCCGACAAAAGTATGAAGAATGTTTTTTTTAACTTATACGGCATGAATGGATTTTTAAAACATTATTTCCAAGAAGCTTCCTTTACAAGTTTTCAAGTTTATTTTTAATCAACTTCTTTTATTTTAAAGTCTTATGAGATGTTATGAAAGGAAAATTTTTTTTAAGTAGAAAGGATATTTTCCTCAAGAATGGAGTTCAAGTATTTTATCAAAATTATTTTCCATCTAAGACAATAAAAGGGTTCTGTTTTTATCCCTATTATTACATGGATTTGATTATGTTGTGATGGAAACATTTTTATGAATTCCTTTATCTTATATGAATTGTTTTATGATGTCATGTTGTTTAAGAATCCCATTTTTATTACATGGGTTATGCGATGATGTATGATTTATGATTATGTGGCACACATAAGAAAGGATTCATTATAAGATGGGTGGGACCTATATCTCCCTCCAATGCATTGGGTAAAGATTTTATATCTCATGAGATAGACATGGCTGGAACGGTAGGTTATACCGGTTCAGTGAAACAGGACTGGAACGAGGGTGACTCGGTTCAGAAAGGGACTTTGTCCACTAAGATAGTCTTGGCAATGAGTCATGACTAACAAGAAATGATTTTCCATGATTATGTGTGCATGCCACAAAGTTTCAAGTTTCATGTTATGATTATGGGGATCTCATTTTCACTTCTATGATTTGTTCCATGTTAAGATATTATGTTCTCTTTTGCAGGTTATGATTTTCAAAAAGATATGATATGATTTTTTTTCCTTTATTTGCCCTTGCTGAGCATTTGAGCTCACCCTTTTATGTTTTCTTTTCCCCAGGTCAGGAAGATGGATATTAAGTAGAATATGCTAAAAGGGACCCTAGATATGATGAAATAAATGGGAGACACTGTAGAAGATTTATGAACCAGTTGTTTATGTTTCCCAGTTTCTAAAGACACTATACCTATACGGTCCTTTGTGGTTTTGTCATATGTTGTAATAAGTGTGCTTCAATTTTGAAGTATTAACAATGTATGTAAAGTATGGGTCGTTATAATATCATCCAAACATAACATAACAAAAACAACTAAATGATGCATGATAACAATGTAAGATAACTCAAAGTAATACTATTGATATCAAAACCAACTACAAAAGTGTACCATAGGGGAAGAAAAAACCAAAAAAAAAACTAAAATAATCCAAATACATAACACCACATCTCTAAAAAAATTCCATGATCAAACTCCATAATCCATGACCAAGTATCATGAAACACCATTAAAGAAGTGTGATACTTTACCTTTACCTATGTCTCGATAAACAACATATACAAAATCCCCAAAGTGCTAAAGAAGGGGAAATTAATGAAACTTAATAGTTTTCCTCCAAATGACTTACCTACTAATTCATATAGGATAAAATTTTTTATCACATTTATATAAAACAATTTATTTAAAACAATTGAAACTAGTTTATACCATAATATAAAACAATTTACATAACAATACAGTTTTCTCAAAGAAACCAATTTCCAAATAAAGTCACCAAATAATCCATTTAACCATTTATCCATTTTCAAATTGGCAGAACCCATTCCATTTTATATAACCACACACACACACAATCAAACAATCTTAGTTTATAACTCTGATAGTGGAACTTCATGTCTATAACCCGTCCCTTTTATGGTGGTACTTCACAACCATTATCCATCCGATTCAACCAATGCTTAACCATTTAAGGTAACCATATTCCAAAACCATATTTCCCAATCCATTTTAATAAAAATCATCATTTTATTAAAAAAACTTTTCCATGCATCAAAACCAAACAACCATTTTAAAATCATCTTCTCAAAATAATTTTACCAAGTTTACTTTTTACGAAAACTCCCAATTTTCACAATTCCTTAAACCATCACCAAAGAAGGTTTACATCAATCAGTTGAAAAAATATATTAAGATAGATTTCATGAAAAATAATCAATTTTAGTCTGTGACTTAAAATTTCAATAATATGTGTTGAGATCGAATCCACCTACCTTGAGAATTATAGCAAAAACAATGAACGATATGAAAATGCTAAAAAAACAGATTGAATCTCCAAAAACCCACCTTAGATCCATTTCCCTAATATAAAAAAACTATAAATCATCATTATTGGAATAAAAATCATAGATATATCCCAAATTGAATAGATATTGGATTTGGAGAGAGGGAATGAAAGTAGATCTAAGAAAAACTATGAAAAAAATACCATAAACGAAGAATTACCAAGGGAATTAGGATTAAACACACAAAGAGATGGCTCTAGATAGCATCTAATTTGAGGGTAAAGGGTTCCATAGCCTTCGATATGGATACAAATTTAGTTAGGGTTGATTTAGAGAAAAAAGGGCTTAAAAATTAATCTCGTACCAGATCCACATTTTTAGAATCATGTTTTTAAACCATGCACTATTAGTCACATAGTTAGGAAATACTGTGTGCTACCCGTGAATCTGGATCCACCTTAAGGAGGAACTCTAATGGTTGGTATATATTGTTGGAAAAACCATGTGCCAACCATGAAAAATATAACTGTCCCACTTTTCATGATTTCTCATATGTGGCATCATATTTTGGACATATTGTGCACCTACCCGTGCACCTTCCCCTTAGCCCCTTTCTCACAATGCACAATTTCATATATGATTTTTATGGTTTCTACTAACAATTCTCAAACTGTGACCTATATTAAATACGTAAAAACATTCCAAAAGGATTCCAAACCCTACCAAACTTCAACCAATCAATTTATACACTGAAAAATATTAAAGAAAGGTTTACTTAATTGAAACCATGGGTGATAAATTCTACCAGCCATTTCCCTTTCCTTCACCAGAAATTAGAACACCACCATGTATCTAAAAGATTTATTGACATTTCATGAATATTTCCTTCTCTCATTCCCATGTATCTTCCTAAATCTGACCATGTGGTCATAAAAATTGCACTAGACTGATGATTTTCCCAGGAAAGACTTTCTCTTTCATATCCACAATCCATACCGGGATATGAACCAATGAAGCATACAAATCTTGGTAAATGTGATCCCATCAAATCACATGGTCAGGATCAGGCTGATACATTTTCAATTGAGAATAATTAAACACATTTTTCACAAAAAATGAACTATGGTGGCAATTCCAAGAGATATTCCACCTCTCCAACCCATTCAATTATCTAAAAAGGGCCTCTTTATCTAGGATATAACTTTCTATACTTGCCAAAAAGATTATTTCCAAGCCTTGTAGTGACTCTAAAAAACATTTGATCACTCACCTATAATGAAAATGGCCGTCAATGATGATCCGCATATGATTTTTGACAAATCAGATCCATCTAAATTATCATCATGATCAACTAAATATTCTCTATTATCTCTTGTAAAAGGCTCTACCCAACTAGTGAAGTCTCACCTTTTTCCACCAAAAAAGAGTAGAATAATAAGGACACCCATAAAATGCATCAAAATGATCCATATGTATTGATCCTTGATAAATTTTATTATCTGAGAACTCAAATAATGGAACATGCTTCTCCCATGAGCCACCAAAATTCATTACACAAGCCCACAAAATGTCTTTAAAAGTTTTTATCATACTTTAATATTTCTAATCTGTATGAGTATAATACTATATTATCATATTAAATTGAGTTCAAAGGGATTTCTATAAGGATTTCCAAAAAAAGAGACATAATCCTCAAATCTCTAGTTAACACAATTAAAAATGGTGCACCATGCCTCATTACCACTTTCCATATATAGATTTTAGATAAGTCACCCACCATATGAGATTCATGAATATGGATGAAATGGGATGACTTTGTGTGCTGATCCACTATAATCCATATGGAATCATGTTTCCAAATAGTTATCAAGAGACCTGTTATAAAATACATAGCTATCTTCTCCAATTTTTAAATAGGGATAGGTAAATACTGCAACATACATGCTGTCCACTAATGCTATGCCTTAACCAAATGAAAATTTAATCATCTAAAAACAAAGTTATCCACATTCCTTTTAATACCGAACCAAAAAAACTATTCTTTAAATTCCTCATAAATTTTCTATATTACAAGATAAACAACCAATCTTGAATGGTGATAATCATGAAGAAGTTGTTATTGACAAGCCATAAGTATGACCATCTAATTTTTGAACCACAACAATGAACTCCCATATACCGAAAAACCCTCAATGGTTTCCCCACCATTTATTTTTTACCTTATTTTTACACATTCTAAATCAGATGCCTATGATTTTGAAACTATCACAACCAAATCAGGAATGAACAAAATAGGAAAGAAAACCATAACTTCACCTTAGTTTTCACATTCCATGAACATGTTAGTTTTAAGTGAAATCATCTTCCATTGGTCTAAATAATCTTTTTCCAACTCATTTTAAACATTTCTATTTAATGCATCTGCCACTGTATTACCTTTACCTGATATATACATCAAGTCAAAATCAAATATTTGAAGATATTGTAACTATCTTATTTTTCTTTGGTTCAAATTCAATTGTGAGAAAATATGATTCAATATCTATTGAAATGTATAAACTATAAATTTCCCAACAAATTGGTAATTATACCAAGTATCCAAAGCATGGATTACATCATCTAACTCCAAATTGCGTATTGGGTAGTTCTTCTCATGAAAACCTAACTATTTCACCATGTTGGGTTTTCTTTAGGAGTTTCACGATTTCCAAAAAATGTTCTGAAACCATACACCTATATAAAAACACCAAAAAAATTATTAAAGGGTTCTAAACTCTCCCAATCTTCACCTAAACACTTTAGACACTTAAAAATCATAAAGAGAGGGTTATTTACTTAAAACAGGGGGTGATACAATAAACACCACTTATACCTTTATGAGGGGTATATAATATCCCTTTTAAATTTTATATCATCAATATATTTATATTCATGGTATTTAAAGTTTAATTTGATGTTATTTATTTCATGGGGATTATGATTCAAAAAGTACCAAAGTGGTAAGGGTTCATTTCAAAATCTCACAATTATTCGGGATTATTTTTATTTAAGTATCCCTTAGGGAAATTATTTGATATTTTGATATGAAAATTAATCTATTTTATTCCCCTATTTTTATTCATATAATTTTTCAAGTAATATTACCATTTTCACTATTTAGTTCTTAAAAGTATTGAGAAATTATTTTTTAGAAATGTGGCCTTTGTTTCTCTCTTCGTTCCGAAATATTATTTCCTAAAACCCATGTTTTATAAAATTGTTTTGAAAAAAGGTTTTTATCATTTTCCAATTGATTAATTAAATAATTATGATTTTTTTTAAATATTTATGTTTTTTTGAAATAAATCTTCATGTTTTTTTTAGAACGAGTTTTATTTGTATTTTATCAAAAAATGTGAAAGGAATATTCGTTTTAATGTGTATGACAAGAATGGAATTTCCTGCCATCATGACCAAATTTTTTCTAAAATATTATTTTACAAGTATTAAAAGTATATTTCCATGAATTTTTTTTAAAATACTTTGTAAATATTTATTTTTAAAAATATTTTCAAAATAAAAAGGCTATTCTCTTAAAAATGTTCTTAAGGACATTTTTATAGTATTTCTATTCATCATTGACATCAACCCTTTGTTTTAATTATTATACACTAGGGATATATTGTATTGATACTTCAAATTCACCTTCCATACTCTCATAGGTTTGATCATCCAAATATTTTTCCTTTTTCGGATCTTGGGAAGTTCAAAATTCTCTTTATGTTGAACCTATTTATCATTGCAAAATAAATAAATTCACAAGTTAATTCCTCATGGTAGTTTTTCAACACTATGAGTTCCTTAGATTTGTAAGGTATTTTTATTTAACTAACTCCACTAAAAAACTTCTAATACCTAGCTCTTACCTTTATAACTCTCATTTCCTTTCATTTTATTAAATTCAACCTATGTTGAATAATAGTGTCCTATAGAATTATTGTAATGATTATTACATGAAAAATATCATAACATATTTTTATTATCTTTTGAAAATATCTTGTAAAAATATATAGATTTTATTATTTTCAAATTGATAACTCTCACATTTCATGTGTTACCCCATTCATAAGAGAAAATCACTCTTATAAAACCTAGACAGTCTATGAAATTTTCTAATATTATAGTAAAAAACATTATATAAGAGTAAATTAATCTTACTATTTTTTAGATGACTCTTATTTATTTCCCTACCTACCATTACAAACTCAGATATGACCCTTATAAAATCACATAAATGACCTTTTTGTTTTAATAATACCTTTTTTCACATTCTCCTTTCTCTAAGAGATTTATTCCATATGAAAAAATATACTGTGTACCATGTATGATTCTTTCATTTTTTTTAATTTTAGAATAGAAAATTCAATTATTTTATCTTACAATATCCTTAGTTTCTTAGATTCTATTCCCCACTACTTTATGAAACTTTTGATAATTACATCCACTAACAGTTCATCCTATAACTTCCTTGAGCATTTATTCTAGCTATATTATCTACCAGAAGTGTATCTTATGTGAGTTAATATTTTTGATTAAATCTATCTTAGAACCATCCATGACCTATTTATTAAAAGTGTATCTTATGGATATATTATCTCATTGGATTTCAATTTTTGACATCCATAAATGGTACTCATTAACTCTTTCACTTGACATACCTTTACCCTCATTTAATCCTTTGTAAATAACTTATAAATAGTATGACTCCAGGACAATATAATATCTAGATCCTAATTCTTTTGAGATAAATTCATCATTATTATATAAGTTTCATTAAAATTCTCACATAATAATTCTATGATTTTCAAACAAAAATATGAATTCTCATTAAATCTAGAATGAATAAGTGGTTAACGGTTCTTTTATCAAGCTTAATCAATTTTCATAGATTAAAAATTAATTACATCTCAACAATCATCTAATATTTATGATCAAATTCATTAATTCCAGACACCTTCACTTATATGATTGAGGGAAAATATCTAGAAACCTTTTATGTATATCTTATAGAAGTAAACTTAACTATAACTATATTTTGATATGTTACCTTCTAGAAAACTACATTTCAAAATTCCTATAGGTAGATAAATATTCTACTTTATTCCCTTTCTAACATTTTAAATTAATAAAAAAATTTAAACTTATCATCATCTATTAAGTTCTTCAACTATTTACAAAATATTGACTAGAAATACAACAATCATCATCATCCAATAGATTATTCAATTAGAAAATGTATTAGGCTAGTCACATATTCCACAAACCCAATTCAATGGTAAGAAATTTTCTCAACATTTAGTTTATTATTCTTAGATCACCTATGAACACTTCTTATTTGAATGGGTTGAATCTATAACACCCACATTTTTAGTGGGAATGTTAATGTATGTTTCTACATCACTTTGGTGATGTTTGTGAACATTTTTATGATTAAAACAAGGGTCCAGAATGTGTTAAAGGTAGTTAGAATACTAAATTGGTTTAGGAGACCATTATGATCAAAAAATGGGACACATTATGGTCATGGTGCAAGACATGGTAGTCTCAGGTGACCCCTTGTGAAAAATAGGAATTGGGAAAGTGGGAATGACCATATGTGTGGATCTCTAGAGGATCTTTGGTGAACCATAGACATAGAAACATTACTGTAACCTTGGTGGAGGTTAGGGTGAGAGAAATAATCCTGGGTTTAGGTGAAAAGATGTAGATATGGCTATGTTGGCCTATCATGTTCAAATCCACTATGTCATAGTGAGGATATGGTGGAAGCCATGGTGGTGGTCTTGTGGGTTTTGAAATGTTCAAAATGAGAAGTTTCTTTCTCAGATCTGGACCATTTCAAAGGAAAAAACATGGATCTTAAATAAGGGGTCTTTAATGTGATTTTAAGTCAATTGTTACCTCTATTAATTGATCCACCCCCTCTACTTGATTATTCCTTTGAATGAGATGATTTTTAGAAGAATTTTAGTGATTCTATGGAGGCTTTAGATGAAATTATTTTCTGAAGATATGCACTTGGATGGTTTGTTCCCCTCGATTCTCCTTGATTGACCTTTTTGGAAGAATCAAACCTTACAGGTTTGAGGCTATTATTGTTGAACTAGATCTTTCAAAGCCTTTTATATCTTCTCTTACTGATATCTATGACTGAAAATTTATCTTTTATCAACCATACTTGAATTATATAGTGAAAGTGTTTCATGTCAGGTAAGTGTTAGATCTATACCTTGGATTGATTCATGCTTGAGTCTCATTATTGAATATTTATGATACTTTTTTGGAATTAGTTCATGGAGATATTGGTGAGAAATATTTTTCACATTGGTTAGAACATGGTTTAGTAGAAGATGCTCTTAACGAACTATAGCATCGACATCAACATGCTTGATGTAGGAAGTTATATACCTTTTAGAGAAAGTATATATAATTGTTAGTGTGATATGAAATTATGTGATTATATTATTAGATCATGCTTTAGTTTTATCGTAGGTGTGTGTGTGCATATCCCCTAAGAATACATTTGATGTTTGAGAATATGTGTGTTAATACGTAGCCCATAAGACCAATGTTTTAGTTTGATCACATGTGTGTGCACTTGGATACTATTGTTTCACTCTTCACATGATACTTTGTGCCTCTGTATGTTATTCCCTATTTCCATGAGACATATTTGTTATATGCAATGTAGTTTTTGCTTTATATGTGGTACTAATGTGATATGTAGACCCATCATGACTTGATGGACCAAGAGGGAGAGCATGTTTAGAAGTTACATGTGACATGAAGATATGAATAATTTGGAAGAATGGGAATAATGGACTTGTGTCATGACATAGGTCCATGATAGTCTTATGTGATCTGAACCAAAAGGAGATAGTGGGACATGATGGTCTACACTGACCTGCCTTAGGAAAATGTGTTGGGATAAAAAGATCTTGTGGCCTGACCTGAGCTATTGTTAAGATGGGATGACCTTGTGGCATGATCTGTGAGAGTGATTGGGATTGGAATATTGTGGCCTGACCTGAAACTCGTTATCCTTTTGGTCACTTTGGGATACATTTGGAGACCTTGTGGAATACTCATGTTCTCAAATTCTATTATGACTAAATTTATGGTCAATAGGTGATGTGGGTAAAGTCATGGGTTTTGGCGGCTTGTTCAGTACACGACCACTCGGTACATGATTTTTTGTTTTTACCTATGAAATTATCTATTATTATGACTTATAATCTCATACATGTAAACTCATGTTGAGGAAAAATTGGTAGTGTCCTAATAGGATTATAATCATACTATGAATAAGTATCTCGATGCACATGAAGACTTCATAATCATGGATTTAGTAAAGGGAAAGGACCTAGTGATAGAGAGTTAGGAGAATGAGAATGGTGATTAGGGGTGGAATTGGATCAGACTATGGAGTATCTACATTGTGTTTTCTTACTTATTAGTCTTGCTCACACTCTTTTTTGACTTCTAATTTGGGGGTACTTAGTTTATTTTAATATATGATATGAGATATTTACCATGAAATTTGGTATATAATTTCAAATTAATTTCATGTTTTATTATTTATATCGACCTTTGTTGATACTGAGGGTATATTTTCAATACTGATGGCCTTAAAACCCTCATTTCTATTCAAAAAACATTCTCTTACATGGAGGCACACATGATCCCATGTGGAAATTTAGATTATACTTGATGATTTTGGATAGGGAATGAAAGGGTAACATATAATGAGGTTTCTATTTTTATTTATTGTTAACTGTGTTCATGGATAGTTAGAAAAGAGTTAGTCTATGTCGAACTTGGGTATGGAAGATTCATGTGTGCTAGCCAACACATGTGTAACATACCACCATGTTACTTTTTTTGCGACTATTGTTACAATTATGGTTTTAGGATTCAATTTTGATCCTAAGTATATTGTTCTTTCATGGTTTTATAGGATTTGGGTGGACTCATGTATCATGATTAGGCACTTAGGATCACATGTGTAACATCACCCAATCTAGAACTGTCTCACGTGTCTAGAAAGGGTCAGTTATGGGACATCATGTGCATCTCCCCATACATCAGAGGATGCTGACTAGAAGTGTGGGTGTGGATAGTATAGTGGGGACAATATACCCCCTTTGTATAAAGTGTAATATAAAAATAAAATATTTATAATAAAATAGAAATATTTAAAGTAAAACAATGCGGAAGATGATAATAAAGGCCAACTAAATAATCCAACAAGTAATAAAGGAAATGTAATGAAATTCTAAAATATAACTACATGTCATTCTTGAATAATAAAATTAAAATACGTGTCGACTCAATATATGACTCAATGTCCCAAGTCCTAAACTCCATGTAGATCCCATCTCCAAACTCCATCCCAACAATAAAAAAGAAATCAAAAGAAAGGTCATTTTCCCTCATCCAACCCTATATCCACAAAGTCTAATCAGGTTCCAAACAAAGTTCCGAATTGGGTGTTAATAAAACTCAGTAGGTGGACACCACTATGTCTAAGATAAACTAGAATTATATGAATTGTACGAAATACATTGATTAATAGTTATATTAATTAATTCAGTAATTAAATAAATAAAACAACCTACATGGGAACTATACCTAAATATCTCAAATAATTTCTTATAACTATGCCAACCACATCCATATAACCAAGGTAAATAACCTGATTCAGTTCCATGCTAGAATATCTCTAAGTATATCTTACAACCATGCTAACCACATCCATATAACCAAGGTAAAAAACCTGCTTCAGTTCCGTGTCAAAATATCTCTGAGAATGTCTTACAACCATGCCTACCACATCTATATTACCAGGGTATAGTAAAAAAACAATTTGATTCAAATCCCTATAATAATTAAAGCATAGGAATAGGAATATATCACTCTTTGTAATAATTACGACATAGACTGGGCCTAGCCCGCTCACTATCAACATTACAACATATACACGTGCAAGTTCTTGGACCTATCCTATTTTATAATCATCTCAATATAGAAAACAATTACAATCATACAACTTGGATATCACAATATCACACCATATATCTCAATGGTTAATTATTCGAATTACCATTATATATTTCATATTCCACTTTTCAATTCAATTTAATATTAATTAAGAATTATGTTAATAAACATTAAAACATAAGTTAGGGATTCTATAACAAGAAATCACCCTAGGTCACATGTCATGATAAACATAAATTAATATATTATACAATTTAATTACATTTAATCGTATTACCACAAAATGGGTAGTAATAAACTAGGTTAGATGCTGATTGAGAATAATAGAATTCAAAGAATAATCCCTTTTGTTATTCATTTAATTTTGCGCGCACACTTCATTGGCGTCATTGTGATATTTCATAAACATGAAAAAAACAAACCATAGGGTTGAAATTTGAACCCCTTAACATTAACCAAAATCACCTAGAGAATTTCCTAGGGTTGATAGGAGAGGAGTTATAGCCGAAAAATTAAGAACTTCAGCTGCACATCATATTTAAATCAGCAGGTCGGGAATTTACATTGCGTGTAACTTGGTTTCGCATCATGAAAATATTTTTAATGGTTTTGTATTAATAACCTATCACCTTAGATTTATTTTATTAAAACCCAAAAATAATTACATGACAAGTAATCCCTTTACATGATGTGTAAATTTTATATAGTCGATTTTTCAGCCCATTTCTCTTTTAAACCAACATAAAACCACCTTTAAACTTCTCATCTTACAAATAAACCATTTTAACACTTAGTCCCATTTATACTCAAACTCCAATATGTTAAACAAGCATACATACCTAAAATTTACGTCATTTCCACCAACAGGGCTCTACATCCCTCAAAAAGAATTGTCCACTAAGGATCAAATGAAAAACATAGAGAGAAATGTAATTGAAAAAAGAAGGGATCATATAACCTCCCACCTTATAAAATTTTGTCCTTGACCTTCTAAAAGAATCACTACAAGTTATCAGTGAAAAATCCTTGAAAATATGTTTGTATATCAGAATCCCTTTCCCAGGTCTCCTCTAGAACTCTCCCATGCTTCCACTACACTCGAACCAACTGTATAGTATGACCTCGAAGATATTTCTCACTACAACCCACAAAACTTATTGAATTATCCTCAAAGAACACATACATAAAATGTTCTAATTTTGATATTTCTATCACATGGTAATGGTCTGGGTTATATCTTCATACTTTCAACATGTGGAACACATCATGCATAGAAATATAGAGCTATGGAATGGCTAGATGGTACACCACTAGACTGATGCATGGAACTATTTCAAACAACTTAAATAACCTATGCACTATCTTTCCTTGATTAGTGACAAGGAAATAAATAAACCTAGGAGAAACCATAAAGAAAACATTTTGACCAACCTATAATTCCGTCGGTCATTTTTGATGGTCAACATATAATTTCCACCTGCTCTTCATGGTCACTAACATTTGCCTGATCAACTGAACTTGTTCATATATCTCCTACATGAGACTAGGTCCAACAAGTGTGGACTCAGATTCCTCCATCCAATAAAGAGGTGAATGACATAGACTACCATAAAAAACCTCAAAAGGTTCCATTTGGATCGATTCTTGGAAGATATTATTATATGAAAACTCTATGAGTTTCATATACTCCTTCAATGAACCACAAAAATCCAAAACATAGGCTCAAAGCATATCCTCTAGAAACTTGAATTTTACACTCTGATAGACCATCTAATCCTAATAATTTTTTAATACCATTCCAGAAACGTGATTTTAAATGAGGATATCTATCAGAAATGATACTCCTCTGAACATTTTCCAACCAAACCAACTCATTAACATTAACATTTCCCAGGTATTCAATTGTAAATGTTTTTCTAATAGGTAATAAGTGGGATACGTTAGTTAGTTAATCCACAATAATCCATAAAAAATAATTACTATGGGTCTTCTTGGGTAATCCCATCAAAAAATCCATCACGACATCATCCCATTTCCACTACAGGATAGGTAAAGGTTGTAAAAGACTAGATTGCCTCTGATGCTTGTCTTTCAACTACTAAAAAGTGAAGCATATAGCCATGAATCATTCCATTTACTTTTTCATTCCTGACCACTGGTACTATCTATAGAGATCACAATACATTTTTTAAACTAGGACGCACCACCCATTTAGAAGCATGAAACTCCCTCATCATCTCTTCACATAAGCCCGTAGGAACCCATACTAGGCCATGAAAAGTAAAATAATTCCCACTGCCGAGAGACCATATTGATCGATTATCCCCACCATATAAATTTTCTCTAAAAACCAATACTTATGGATAAAACAACTTTCTGGTCTTAGTCATTTCCAAAATCATGGGTATAACTTATGTCGAAGTCAGAGCTAATTTCTCGTGAGATTCCTAAACATCCAAATGCAAGTCTGTAAATAGGTCAATTATATTCCACTATTTCCAATACTACCTTCATGAATCTATATATTTCTTTTAGCTCTAATTTTTGGCAATGATGTTTCCCCTGACTTGTATATAAGCTAATTCAAATTCAAAAGACTACAGACACTCGACCCATCTACTTTTCCCAAGGTTAATGCATCACTGAGAGAAGATGTACCTATGGATTTTGTTATCATTATATACCAAAATCCTCCCACACAAGAGATAGTTTCTCTAACATCTCAAGGAATGTACCACTGCTTCTAACTCTAGATCGTGAGTATGGTAATTCCTATAATGTTGTCTCAGCTAACTGGAGCCATAAGTAAGCACATAATCATCTTACATGAGATCTACTCTAAGTCCAACTTCAGATAAATCATAGTACACGGTATATTCTTTTCTGATCATAGGTATTATGTGGATAGTTGATGATTTCAACCTAACTTTGTAATCCTAGAAATCACTTTCACAAGAATCATACCAAACAACACTTCACCCCTTTCTTGGTCAGCTTGGTCATTGGTGCTGCCAATCATGAGAAAGCTTGGATAAAATTCCAGTATTAAGATGCTAAGTCCAGAAATCTCCATATTTTACAGATGCTCTTCTGTTATTCCCAAAATATCTTAGATGTGACTTTATTTGGGTCCACTGACCCTCCTACCTCTGAGATGACATGGCCCAAGAAGTGCACTTAATTTATCTAGAAAATTCATCTCTTTATCTTGGAATAAATCCAATGTTCTCTCAATGTACTTGATATGATTTCAAGAGGTCTGGCATGATATTCGGAGGACTTCGATTACAATAATATATCATCAACAAATATCACCACAAACCTATCCAAAAACGGATTAATGATCCTATTCATTAAGGCCATAAATACCATAGGCACATTAGTAAAACCAAATGACATCACTATGAATTCATTCAGTCCATAACTTCTCTTAAAAGTAGTTCGATGTATGTATGATAGTATCACCCATGATTGATGATATTATGATATCAATTCAATCTTGTATAAGATCTAGAACCTTTGAAAAAATCAAAATGATCATTAATGCATGAAAGAGGATATCAGTTCTTGACCATCATCTGGTTCAACCTCCGATAGTCCACACACAAGCACAAATATCTATCAAAATATTTTTCAAAGAGAACTAGAAAACCCTAAGGATATGTACGCATTTGTATAAATCCTTTTAGTTATATATCTTCTAAATGCACGACCAATTTTCGTCTATCAACTGGTCAATTTTTCGGTGCTCTGGTAATGTGTATAGCAGCACTCGGGTCGAATCCTCGACGATGATACTTTGAAATAGTCGTTTGTTTTTAGTTAATTGTATTCTGATTGGGGGGGGGGGTTTGTTTGCAGAGCTTAATTGAAATGAATAATTGATTATTATTTATTTAAAAATTGATAATGATTGGGGTGAGTTCATTATTAGGTTATTTAATCTTGTGATATCCTTGAGCTTTGCTTTATATTGCATTTAAATTAACACCCAAGCCACAAGTTGACGTTGATTTGAATTCCGAAGTGTTAAGGCTTTAATCCAAGCCTTAACTTAACTTAGGTTTCTAATAATGATCATATCTTGTTTATGGTAGTGTATTTATGGTTCCAATAATCCATGGAAACCATACGTTAAACAAAACAAGTCATTAATCCATGACATGCGAAGTCCAACATACACAATGTTAATTCAATGAATACTCATCGAGCGAAAGCTCTCAATCGCTTAACATACCTAAATTAAATCTCATACCAATGGGAGACTTACTAAGACATTAATATGGTTATTAATATGTTAATATATGTTTATGGTGATGAATTATAAAGAGAAGAAAAAGAAAGGGACAAGATAAGAGTAGTGCGTTGAACACACACACAAACGATGAAGAAAATTAACAACGGATTTTCGATTGAATGAGGAAGAAAAAGAAGGGAATGAGATTCAACTGAATTTAAACTATTTTAAGAAAAAAAATATTAAACTACAGAAGTTGGATGAGAATAAGAGACATTGAAGAAGTAACTTGCATTAAAATAGAATCACAAAGAAAGAGACTTACAAGATTACAAAAATGAAGAACACGAAAGTAAGTGAAAAACAAAGAGAGGAGGAAAGGTCTCTAAAGTGAAAACATGAATATGGAAGGTCCTACCAAGCCTTTGGCAAATCTTTTTTCGTGCCAATATGATCTCCTCTCTTCTGAAATTCCAACCCAACTAAAGGAGAGAAGGGGAGAGTATTTATAGCCCAAGGAGTGGACTGTTTGCATTCTCAATCTGTCCCTCCACTTTCATCTCCATGTTGGCTATTCAAACAGCCGAATCTTGAGATATATACTTCTTCAAAGTTGTAGATAATAAAGTTTTCTGACTAATATTAATAGTTTGAGTCATTTGGATAAATTTAGCGAAGGTTATGTCCGGTTTATTAAACAATTTTAATCTGTCCATTTCAATCCAATATTTCTGAAGTCCAAAATGTGAAAGGGTTTTTTAATAGAAATATGCCCTAAAATTCTAATTATTTATTCAACAATGTCGTACAAATATATCTTCTCTTTAACACTAAAAAATATCAACTTTATTGGATGCTTACATCATGAGATATGTTATTAATACTGTACTGATTTTATTTATCATACAGAACGGTGGGCTGGACTTCAAGTCATATGTTGGGCCCCTTGTGTTTGGATTTGGGCCTTTAAATTTTATCCAAGACTCCTTAAGTTGACCCCAAAACCATGGAGGAGAATAATGGAATTTGGAATTCTCTATTTAGCCCAGTCAATCAATCTTCATGAATAGTCCAGTTTCTTCACAGAATCTTTGGTCTTGATTGTGAGGACCATATGACCCTTCAAATGGAAGAATTGGCTCATGGTACCTTCTGATGAAATATATTATATTTAAAGGGGAATCCTAAATAACAAGAACCACACAATTTCTATAATTATAGTGATAGTTATAATTAAAATAGTGAACTGACTCAATTGGACTACTTCTAAAAATGCTCAAAAATTATACTTAATATTAAAACATTAATATTTCACACAAATTATGCACATTTCATATAAAATAAGTAAAGGGATTATATAATAATTCATGTAAATATTAATAACATAAACTCCCCCAACACTTAGTTTTGTGCATGTCCTCGTGTGCAACAAATATAAAAACATGACAAAATCTATTTCACTCACCAACAAATATTAAAATATTTTTTTCTTCAATCAGGGGAGGTTTAGACTATTTCACTCATCCATTTTGAAATCCACCACAAGTTGATATAGAAAAAATGTTCTAAAACTAATTCATTTTTTCATGCTCAAATTTAGAAATGGAAAATGTGGACACTCAAAACTCACACCTCTCAAGATGATAAAATTCATTTGTGGAGGTTCACTCTTTCACCAACCAAAAGTGAAAATCTTAGAGTTTGAAAAGAGATCTCACCTTCCAATACCTATACAAAGTGAAAAAAAATCAAGAGGTATTTTTAAGGGGTTTTTCTGTGGCTATGGGACGGTAGTAATATACTGTCCAAGAGAGAGAAGAAAAGGGTTAAAATACCAACATAGAAAAAGCTATGCCCATTTTTTTGAAATAAAACATGGAAGGAAATGAAAACACATATTTACAAGGGAATGATTGTGCGAAGAAAGACATAATAGAGGATGAAAATATGAAGGTAATGAGAATATGGAATATTTACAAAACACAGAACTTCTCCTAATAATAATATAATACAAGTGTTCTTTTTTTTCCTTTTTTTTCTTTTTTTCAAAAGTTGAACCTGGAAAGGAACTCAAACTCATATCCCAACCCACGATTGATCTCCTCACAACACTAATTGTAATAGTTATAACAAGATAAAAGGTTGAGGAAGACTGATTTTTGACCTACCCAAGATACAACCCAATTTTTGTTTTGATATTTTTTGAACACTTGTCAATAAAATTTACAAAATTACATAAATTAAAGTACATTAAATTCCCCAAAACACACTTAATGAAAACCTATCCCCCACACTGAAATGGATGCTTGCCCTCAACCAGATTATAACTCATTGAAAATCAAAAATAGGGTGCCCAAACAATGAAATCCATTCCCCCCACACTTAAATTTCAAAAAAAATATATTCAATGAAAATCATTGTTGATATTGGGTGGGAAAATGTATTGGTCTAGTAATGTGGCTATCAAAGAAAAGGTTTTCATATGCTCAAAGGGGATTTCAAAAGGAGGATTAATGTAAGGGAAATGGGAGTCTATTTGGATACTGTGATTCTCATGTGGTTCAGAAAATGCATCTATCATATTAATTCACACTAAGGAAGGAAATTAATCTCGAAGGTCCACAAACTCAGGACTCACAAATGGGGGTGAAAACACACATTTTGAAAATATGGCCATAGGTGGCCTTGGCATGAAAGAAAATGTTGTTCCTCACGGTTCTGGAAAAGCATTTTCTAAATCAAAAATTGAGCATTCAAAATTTGTTAATTTTGACACAAAATTCATTATCCAAAGTCATGATGAAAATACAAAATTTTTGAGATGAAAAAATTTCTGTTAACTCCCCAAAATAGTTGGGAAAAATTTCAAAACTCGACGGTGAGTAAGAATGAATCTTGATTTTTTGTATATTTTTTTAAGTGATTTTTTTTTGTTTTTTAGGTTTTTTTTATAAAGATACACCCACAAAAAAGAGAAAGTGAAAAATAATGGTTTTGATAAAAAAAAGTGGTAAAAAAATGAAAGAGAGAGGAAGAAGAAGAAGAAATAGGTAGATAGAGAAAGAGATAGAGAGAGTTAACGGGAAAGATGTGGCCCCTGGTTTGGATTTGGTGGGTCACCATCTCCATCTAGTGGTAGGTAGGCTAGGGAAGTTGGGGATCTAGTGGATGCCTTTGTTGATCTAGGATTGTGTATCCTCTCATGGTGATTCTTTAACTGATGTCTATTAACCGTGAATGTTATTTTGGAAGAGGGGTCTTCGACTTGCACTGCACCAAATGGGTAAACATTAGTAATAACAAAAGGACCTTCCCAACGAGAATTAAGCTTACCTGGGTGAAGCTGAAATCAAGAATTGAAGAGAATTACCTTTTCACCTTCATGAAATACCTTTCTAAGGATGTGTTTGTCATGGACTACCATAGGCTTCTCTTTGTAAAGATTGGAATTATCATAGGATTCAAGTTGAAGCTCCTCCAGTTCAGCCAATTGCAATAATCTTTCTTCACCATATTTTTCACAATTAAAATTACAGGTTTTCACATCCCAAAAAGACTTATGTTGGATTTCAACTGGTAGATGACACACTTTACCAAAAACTAGCCTAAAAGGAGACATCCCAATGGGTGTTTTATAGGCAGTTCGATATGCCCAAAGTGCTTCACCAAGTCTTTCAAGCCAGTCTTTTCGGGTGGGTTTTACAATTCTCTTAAGAACTCTTTTCACTTCTCTATTAGAAAGTTCAGCCATGAAATTTTTTTGTGGGTGATATGCAGTTGAAGTTTTATGAAAAACCTCATTCATTTTCAAAAGAGATTCTATGGTTTTATTACAAAAATGCGTTCCTAAGTCACTTATCAAGGCATGAGGTGTGCCAAATATATGGAAGATGTGTATCTTTAGGAACTCACTAATAGTATGTGAATCATCCTTTCTAGTGGGTTTTCCCTTGACCCACCTAGAAACATAATCAACCGTAAGAATGATGTATGAGAATCCATTGGAAGGGGGAAATGGTCCCATGAAATTGATACCCCAAACATCGAAGATCTCACAGAAAATTAATGGATTTTGGGGCATTTCATTTCTCTTTGAATTGTGAAAAACTTTTGGCAAGTGGGACATGATTGAAAGAACTCATGTGAGCCCTTGAAGAGTGATGGCCAGAAGAATCCTGAGTCTAGAACCTTTTGGGAGGTCCTTTGTGGTCCAAAGTGACCACCACCAGGCATCGAGTGACAGAATTTTAAGATAGAGGAATATTCATCTTTATCAACACATCTCATAATTACCATATCAGCCCCTATTTTCCCAAGTTTATTTTATTCCCAAAAATAATGTTTTGAATAACTTTTCAACATCATTTTCTATTATTTTGAAAACGTTTTAGGAAAAACACCATAAACCATGTAATTTAAAATTGGGGAAAACCATGGTAACTTTGGTGTGAGAGATTAAAGGTGCTCAGTGGGGAATTCAGGATCGATGATTTCAGAATGAGAAGAATTAGAAATTCTACTCGAGTGATTATCCACAAGGGTTTCTTTTCCTGGTCTATCTTTTATTTCAAGTTCAAACTCAGGGAGCATTAGGATATATCTTATTAGCCTTAGTTTAGAATCACTTTTCTTGAGTAAGAACTTTATAGTATAATGGTCTGTGAAGATGATGATTTTGGCACCTAAGAGATAGGTCCAAAATTTATCTAAGGCAAAAACAACTGCTAAAAGTACTTTTTCAGTGACAGTGTAGTGAGATTGAGTTTCATCCAATGTTTTTGAGGCATAATAGATGACATGAGGAATGTTTTCTCTTCTTTGACCAAGAACAGACCCAACAGCCCTATCAGAAGCATCACACATTAATTCAAAGGGTAAGGACCAATCTGGGGGTTGGATTATCGAGGTAGATGTAAGAAAAATTTTGAGTTCAATGAAGGGTCTCTTGAAAACCACATTAAAATGGAAAGTGACATCATTTTGGAGAAAATGAGTGAGTGGGAGGGAAATTTTACTAAAGTTATGGATGAATCGCAGATAGAAAACAGCAAGACCGAGGAATGAACGGATGTCTCAAATAGAGTTGGGTTCAGGAAGTGATTGGATCACTTCAATTTTGGCAGGATCGACTTCAATACCATCTTTTGAAAGTATGTGCCCCAGAATAATCCCATTTGCAACCATGAAGTGACATTTTTCAAAATTTAACACAAGTTTACACTTGACACACTTTTGAAGGACTAGAGAGAGTTAATGAAAGCACGAATCAAATAACTCACCATAAATGGTGAATTCATCCATGAAGACTTCCATGTAGTATTCAATGAATTCTGAAAAGATACTCATCATACACCCCTGGAATGTTGCAGGAGCATTAAAAAGGCCAAAAGGCATTCTTATATATGCATATGTTCCAAAGGGGCATGTGAAAGTAGTCTTTTCTTAGTCCTGAGGTGAGATTGGGATTTGGAAGTAGCCAGTGTATCCATCAAGAAAGAAATAGTGTGACTTTCTGGCTAATCGTTCTAGAATTTGATCAAAGAATGGAAGAGGGTAGTGATATTTTTGGGTTTCAACATTCAATTTTCTATAGTCTATGCACACACACCATTTGTTCTTCACTTGAGTTGTGACTACATCCCCATGTTCATTTGTGACAACAGTTATCCCACCCTTCTTAGGTACAACATGAATTGGACTAACCCATTCACTATCAGAAATTGGGTAGATAATACCAGCTTGAAGAAGCTTGGTGCTCTCTTCCCTAACTACCTCATGTATGAGTGGATTGAGTCTTCTTTGTGGTTGCCTAATTGGTTTGGATGACTCCTTAAGATGGATGTTATGCATGAAAAGGGCAAGGTTGATTCCTAGTATGTCATATAGGGTCTAACCTAAGGCCTTTTTGTTTTCTTCTAACACTTGAACAAGTTTGGACTCCTCATTTTCAGTAAGTGTGGAAGAGATAATGATAGGATATGAGTGATCATGGAAGAGGAATTCATATTTCAGGTGTGTAGGAAGGGGTTTCAAATTAGTCTCATCATTCATTTTTGGGTTAGGAAACTCAGAAATAGAGGATGGGACTTCAGTTGCTTCAGATTAATTTCTCTAAATACTATCCAAGGTGGAGCAGTTTTGATCAGAGTTGAGATGAGATTCAACAGAGTTTTCAAGATCCTCTAAATTGATGGAGTCTATGAATGAAAGGTCCACATCAACATCACCATTTATGACATGGTTAATCCTAGAGCAGATTTCACAAGATCCTATCTCTTCAAAATAGGATGAACATGATGGAATGGGGTTCAATTCACTCTTAGAAGTTCCCTCAGAAGCATGGATTGAGAATGCAGAGTGATCCTCATATTGGTATCACATGGCTTGGAAAATGTTGAACTTGACCAGTTGGTTACCAAATTCCATGGATAAGATTCCTGGATGGACATCAATTTTGGTTCTAGCTGTCATTAGGAATGGTCTTCCTAGAATTAGGGGAGATCGAGAAGAGTTCGTCTCACCTTCCATTTCAAGGAGATATAAATCAGGTGGGAAGATAAGATCATTTACTCAAAAAAGGACATCCTCAATTATTCCCTCAAGACTGGCTGTGCTTTGATTAGATAATTGAATGAAAACACCCATTGGATGTAAGGTACCTAGACCAAGGTTGGAGAATATGGATTTGGGCATGACATTAATTGAGGATCCTAGTTCTATGTGTGCATCATCAAAGTTGGAACTTCCAATTTGGCATGGAACCATAAAGGTCCCTGGATCTTTGCACTTTATGGGAATAGACTCCTGGATGGAAACATTTTCAAAGGTCCTAAGTTGCCTCTTGTGGGTGCACAATTCCTTAAGAAACATGGCATACTTAGGAATTTGTTTGATGGCATCTAAGAGAGTAATGTTGACTTCAACATGTCTAAACATTTCGATCATTTCAGAATCAGGTTCAAAGGGCTTCCTTGTTTTAGAAATAGCTTGAGGAAAAGGAATTGGATTCTTAAGTGGAATTGAAGGAGATGAGGGAATTGTTTCAGGTTCCTTTTAAAGATTCTTTTTCTTTTCATTTTCTAGTTCAACATTCAAAGGAGGGCTTGAGGACTTATCTTGAGGCATATTAATTTTCTTTCCTGATCTAAGTGAAATTGCACTTACATTACCCTTGAGGTTGGGTAATGGTTGAGCTGAGAGTTAGGAAGAATTGGATGGTTGCTGCTGACTAAGGTTGGATGCAAGTTGACCAATTTGGGTTTCAATTTTCTTGATGCTTGAATGGGTGAAGGAGGAAAGACCTTCCCCTACACTTTCCCATGGTTTCTTGGAATAAGAGGCTTGTTCCAGATTGGAAGTACCTTGATTTTGGTTC
This sequence comes from Viscum album, assembly GCA_963277665.1. NCBI lineage: Eukaryota > Viridiplantae > Streptophyta > Magnoliopsida > Santalales > Viscaceae > Viscum > Viscum album. The sequence goes on from OY728132.1 coordinate 327,776,558, forward strand.
TTGGGAAAGCGATTGTATTGGTTTTGGAATTGGGAAGGCTCACTAGTATAATGGAATCTAGGAGGAGGATTGTTCCTTTGAGGTTGTGGAAGAAAAGGATAAGGTTGTTGGAAGTTACCAACACCTAGAAAATATTGGAACTAGTTTGGGTTTTGAGGAGGAAATTGAGGGGGATGAGATATGGGATTACCATACCTAAGACCTTGGTTATAGGAAGAAGAGAAGGGCTCGGAGCGAGGTTGGTTGAAGTTTCTATCAAACTGACCTGATAGTTGAGGATTGGTGTTCTGCTGGGCATATGCTGCATTGAGCTACATTGGTCTAGATGAATCAGAATGATCCTTTTGAAGTTGTGGACATGTGTCAGTTGGATGAGATGGAGAGTTGCAGATTTCACAGTTTTTGACAGGTCCAGGAAACATTGATTGTGTAGAAGACGATGCTGGGGATTTGGTAGCCACAACTAGTTGTCACAAAAGACCTGTAAGTTCACTCATCCACTCAGTCATCTTGTTTGGCTCTATGGATTGATTATCTTGGGCTTGTTTTACATGAGAATGTGCTCGAGTATGGAATTGTTGTGTTTTTACAGCCATGTTACATATGAGATCTCTTGAAGATGCAAGAGTTTTATCAACAAGAGCACCGCCACTTGAAGCATCAATGAGAGTTCTCTCCATTGCCAATAACCCCTCATAGAAGTATTGAATCAAGATTTGGTCAGGGATTTGGTGGTGTGGGTAGGTTGCAACAAGCTTTTTGAACCTCTCCCAATATTCATGGAGTGATTCACTTGGGAACTGACAGATATCACTTATTTCCTTTCGGATAGAAGCAGTACGAGAAGTAGGAATGAATTTCTCTAAGAAGAGTAACTTCATGTCACTCCATGTGGTTACGGAACCAGGAGGAAGGTAGTAGAGCTATGAATTAGCAGTGTTATCTAGGGTAAAAGGGAATTCTTGAAGCTTGATTTGTTCTTCATAAACTGCTTGAGGCTTCATGGTAGAGCACACTACTTGAAAATCTTTAAGGTGGAGATGTGGATCCTCATAGGCTAGCAGGTGGAAATGAGGAAGAAGATGAATCAAACCCGATTGGAGTTCTAAGTCAGCCTCTATGTTTGGATATTGAATACCAAGAGGTTGGTAATTCATATCAGCAGCATCAAGTTCTTTAAGTGTTTTTCCCTAGGACTGGCCATATCTAATTCAATTTGTTGGACAAGGACTGGTTCTTGAATTATTTGATTATCTCTTATGTTCCTCCTAATTTGGAGAAGTGTTCACTCAATTTCAAGGTCAAAAAAATCCGAGGGATTGTTTGGGAGGATACAGGGAATTCAGAGAGATTTTTGATGAAAGTGGATGATGGTTTTCTCTTTGTATTTTTTCGGTTTATGATTTTTATGAGAATATGGGTCTTTCTTTTTGTTTTTTTCAATTTTTTTTAATTTTTTTTTTAATTTTTTACAATAACCAGAAACTAATGACTACATAAATCACCATCCCCAGCAATGGTTCCATTTGAAATGCATAGAAAATTGTCTCCTATCGACTGGTCAAAGTTCCAGTGTTCTGCTAATGTGTATAAAAGCACTCGGGTCGAATCCTCGGTGATGATACTTTGAAATAGTCATTTGTTTTTAGTTTATTGTATTCTGATTGGGGGGGGGGGGGTTGTCTGTAGAGCTTAATTGAAATGACTAATTGATTATGATTAATTTAAAAAATTGATAATGATTGGGGTGAGTTCATCATTAGGTTAGTTAATCTTGTGATATCCTTGATCTTTGCTTTATATTGAATTTAAATTAACACCCATGTCACAAGTTGATGTTGATTTTAATTCCCAAATGTTAAGGCTTTAATCCAAGCCTTAACATAACTTAGGGTTCTAATATTGATCATATCTTGTTTATGGTAGTGTATTTATGGTTCCAATATTCCATGGAAACCACACGTTAAACAAAACAAGTCATTAATCTAGACATGGTAAGTCCAACATACACAATGTTAATTCAACGAATACTCATCGAGCGAAAGGTATCAATCGCTTTAAATACCTAAATGAAAACACACCCAAATGAGAGATTTACTTAGACATTAATATGGTTATTTATCTGGTAATCTATTTTTATGGTGATGAATTACAAAGAGAATAAAAAGAAAGGGACAAGATAAGAGTAGTGTGCCGAACACACACACAAATGATGAAGAAAATTAAAAATGGATTTTTGATTGAATCAGGAAGAAAAAGAAGGGAAGGAGACTCAAAGGAATTTAAACTATTTTAAGAATATAAATATTAAACTACATAAGGTGGATGAGAATAAGATATGTTGAAGAAGTAACTTGCATTAAAATAGAATTACAATGAAAGAGACTTACAAGATTACACAAACTAAGAACACGAAAGTAATTAAAAAAAAGAGGAGGAAAGGTATCTCAAGTGAAAAAGTGAGTATGGAAGGTCCTCCCAAGCCTTTGGAAAATCTTTGGTCGTTCCAACATGATCTCCTCTCTTCTGAAATGCCAACCCCTCTCAAGGAGAGAAGGGGAGAGTATTTATATCCCAAGGAGTGGACTGTTTGCATTCCCAATCTGTCCCTCCTCTTGCATCGCCATGTTAGCTATTCAAACAGCTGAATACAGGGAACTATATTTATTAAAAGTCTTATATAATAATGTTATCCGACCAATCTCAAAATTTGGAGTCATTTGGAAAAATTTAGCAAAAGTTATGGCCGGTTGATTAAACACTTTTAATCTGTTCCTTTCAATCTAGTATTTTTAAAGTTCAAAAGGTGAAAGAGTTTTTGAATAGGAATATGCATTAAAATCCGAATGATTTATTATGAAATTTCGTCCAACTATATCTTTTCTTTAACACTGAAAAATATCAACTTGATTTGATTCATACATCATGAGATATGTAATTAATACTCTACTAATTTTATTTCTCAGACAGAATGGTGGGCTGGACTTCAAGTCATATGTTGGGCCCCTTGTGTTTGGATTTGGGCCTTGAAATTTTTATCCAAGACTCATTAAATTTTCCCCCAAAGCATGGTATAGAATAATGGAATTTAGACTTTTGTATTTATCCCAGTAAATCAATCTTCATGAATAGTCCAGTTACTTCACAGATTCTTTGGTCTTGATTGTGAGGACCATATGACCCTTCAAATGGTTGAATTGGCTCATGGTACCTTCTGAAGAAATGTTTTATATTTAAAGGGGAATACTAAAAAACAATAACCACACAATTTTTATCAGTATAGTGATATTTATAATTAAAATAGTAAACTGACTCAATTGGGCTACTTCTAAAAATGCTCAAAAATTATACTTAATATTAAAACATTAATATTTCACCCATATTATGCACATTTAATATAAAATAAGTAAAGGTAGTATATAAGAAGTCATGAAAATATTAATAACATCAATATTCCAACTAATCCTTAAACTCCCAATGCTCTTCATGTTCTATTCTGTAAGGAAGGATAGAAAAGGGATCCACTCCCTACACTAACTTGATTGTGAACATGGACTCTTGATCAAGTAATAAGTTTTATCAAAATTTAGGGGGAAAATACTAAAAATTTCCTACCAATAGTGGAAAATAATCCTATTTAATTTCACTATTATCTAGAGATACCACTAGTTTGAGTCATGAGATAACCATATATTCACTGAATTGGTCCCACATGACCAAGAAGAAGATCCCACTCACCCTGATGAGAATAGATAATTCTTTCTAAAGATATGAAGGTAACTCTCATCCTATAATAGTCAACATCGTCATTGTATAGAAATAACCCATCCATACCAAGAATAAAGTTTAATCCTGTCATTTCAAGAATGAACAGTTCCCAAAAGAAATGGTAACCATAAATATATAGGGAACACATCTTGAAACATTTTATATTTCCATACCACTCTCTCAAGGGTGTGTTAATGGTTAAAACAACATCTCATATTTCCACATCAAAATAAAAACCATTTTCAAAAAGAGAAGATAGAAAAGAATGTGATGATTTTATATAAAAAAAACACAAGATAAGGTTGATGATATATGAATCAAACCTCAGACGATAGATGGTCTGACATTCATGGTATCCAGAGTAGTCTTAATATTTTTCAACTGACTTGTCTCTCTTACCCAGGCCCCAGTCTAACAACCCTGAGCTATATCCCTTTCTTGGAATGGATTCACATGAATTGGGGTAACACATCCCCTTACAAGGATAGAATGGCCTATGGAACTCTAACTGCCATCCTTTTGAGGTGTAGCTGAGACCCTTCCCAATTATGTTGCTTTTCCTGACCCTATTCCTTTGGTTTTCTTTGAAAAGATTGAACAAAGCCTCTTAATATCACCAAGTCTTCCGCAAATACGACACTCGATTGTGGGTTAAGGACACTACTGGATATTGTGACCAACCATTCCACACTAATAGCACTGAAACAAAACATGATCATGAGATGGTTTTCCACTAATATGAATAATCTCCCCCCTACTTCATTGGAATAAATAATCACAACATCGCTTCTTTGCACTCAAAGAAGAACTTTTATATTTCCCTAGTTAAATATCATGGTCACTTCTTAGATCCTCTATTATATTTCCTTCTGTGATGGGATCATAATCCATCACATCTTCAAAATGCTTGAAAAATGTTTACCTTTTAGCTAATCTCACAGTGAAGACCGTCCTAGAAACATCTCACTCTAGAGATCTCATCAGCCACCAAATATGGTGCAAAGTACTTTAGTTTGGTAAAACGTCCAATATAGTCTGGCATTGACAAACCCTCCTATGTTAGGTGCATGAAATCAAGATATTTTTCATCCCTCAATGTTTTTTGATAGAAATGAATTAGTAACTTCATCTCAAATACCTTCTAATATAGCTCATCCTACTGCCCATATTCTTCTAAAATATCCCACCAACACTTGGAAGGTCCATGAAGCATATACATAGCAAGATTCACCCTCTTATTCTTGGGTTTCTCAAAATGAGTGATGATTTTCTAGACTGAATCAATCCAGAAATTGACTTCCTTGGGCCCCCCTTCCACAGTAAACATAGGTGGATGTGAGGATGAAACTCTCATATCCTATCAGATATTGATGGAATGGTATGAATAGTCTCTCTTTCCATAGATCACATGACCCTCAGGAAGTTTTCATGAATCTAAACATTCATATCATCCTTAGTAACTATAGGAATCTCTAGTTCAACTATATTAGGAGTAGGCTGATATCCACTATCCTGACACTCATGTTGAAGATGACATGGATGCATTTTATCTATAAGAAAAACACACACCTTAGAGAAATGGCTAGCAACAATGTCATCCCCAACAGGTGACTATAATAGAAAACCACCAACTCTTGGTCTCTCTAGGAATGGATTACAAGTATTTTAGCATGAAATGACAACACATTTTATTTATCCAGTGAAAATATATATTATATTACATTTTAATAGGAAAGTATAAATCACATGAAAAAATAGATATTCCCTTATTATGAACAATGCATGTCAATATATCCTTATGTGCCTATTATTATGCATATATTATTTTCTCTTTCTATACTAGGTGATGAGTACAAAACTAAAGAAATAAAAAAATAAAAAAACAATAATCCTTGCACAACATATGAATCAACCAAGGTGAAAAAACATCAATTGTAACAAGAACACAACAAAAATAGAAATCCCATCCCTAGGTAATCGGATTTTACCTCAAATATGGGTTAAATAATCATATAAACATGCTCATTAACAAGTACCAACACATACTAGTCTCATTTATACCTTTCTTAAAAATTAAAGAAAAAACCTACTCCTTTGATACCACTTTGTAACATCCCCCAATCTGGTACTCTCTCACATAGATTGAAAGGGTCATTTACATGACCTCAAGAAAACCTCCCCATATGCCAAAGGTAGCCAAATTGTAGTGAGCATGTGGATAGTATAGTGGGAATACTATACCCCTTGGTATGGAGTTTCATAGAAAACGAAACAATTTATAATAAAATAGAAATAATTAGAGTAAAACAATGAGGAATACGACAATAAAGGCCAACTAAATAATCTAATAATTAATAAGGAAAATTTAATGACATGCTAGAAGTTAACTAAAAACCTTTCTAGAAGAATACATGAAAAGACTAGAAGAATCAAATAAAATTCTCAAAGTCCTGGGTCCCATTCCCCATGTCGGTCCATTCTCCAGACTCCAAACCGACAACAAACAAGAAATAAACAACTAGTTCCTTTTAACTTTCCCAAACCTACATCCCTGAATTCTACATAAGTACCAAATGGAGGATAGAATAGGGTGTGAGTAAAAATGAATAGGTCGACACCAACTTGTCTAAACTAAACCATTATAATAAAAGGTGTATTCAATAAGGTGACTGACAAGTATATTAATTAATTCACCAATTAAATAAATACATCAACCTACTTTGGATCTATGTCAGAATATCTCTAAGCATGTCCTACAACCATCCCAACCACATCCATATAACCAAGGTAAAAAACATTATTTAGTTCCATGTTAAAATATCTTTGATCATGTATTAAAATAATTCCAACCACATCCATATAACCTACATAAATAACCTTCATCGGTTCCATGAAAAAATATCTTTGAGTATGTATTATAACCATGAAAACTACATCTATATAACCATGGAATAGTAACAAAAATATTCTAGGTCAAATCAATATAAGTATTACAACATGGTACTTGGAATAGCCCATGCTCTATAAGCATTACAACATAGATTGGGCCGATCCTGATCCCTGTCAGTATAACAACATATATGTGTGCAAGTTCCTGGGCCTATCCCATTTCATAATAATCTTATTATAGAACACAATTACTATAATACAACATGGATATCAAAATATCACATCATATATCCCAATTGATAATTATACAAATTTCCACAATTTATATCATATTCCACTTCGCAATTCAATTTAAAACTGATTAACAATTTTATCAATAATCATTCAACCACAATTTAGGGATTCTATAACAAGAAATCACCTTAGGATAAATTTCATGCTAAAAGTTCTTGAATCCATTATACAATTATATTATATTCAAATGGACTCCCACCTAATAGTTATAAATAAGCCAAGTCAAATGCTAATTGAGAACAAGGGAATTCAAATAATGATCCCTTTTGTTATTCATTTAATTTTGGGTGCACACTTCATTGGCATGATCTTGATATTGAATAAACTTGACAAAATCAAACCATAGGGTTGATATTTAGACCCTTACCTTTAACCAAAGATTCATCAATGCTTCTAATGACAAATTTACATGAGGAAGAAGGTGCAGATGATTGCAAGATATTCCTAGATCAAGACTGATCAAGATCAAAACCAATAACAAAATTTTCCAATGGATTTCACTGCAAATATTGAAAAAAAAGAGAATAAGTAATAAATCTAACCAAAGGATCATACTAGGGATTGAAGACACAAACAGAGTGTATGGTAGGGAGGTTGGAACCCCAAAATCGCATGAAGAATTCCCAAGGTCAAGAGGAGAGAAGCTATAGTAAGAACATAATGAATTTCAGCCACACATCATGTTTAAAATAGTTGGTTGGAAATTTAAACAGAATGTAACTTGGTTTCACATCATGTAAATTTTTTTAATGGTATTCTATAAAAAAACCATCACCTAAGATTTATTTTATTAAAACCCACAAACAATTATATGACATGTAAACCCTTTTCACAACATGTAAATCTTTTGTAGTTGATTTTTAAACCCATTTCCCTTTTAAATCAACCCAAAACCCCCTTTAAACTTATAAAGTTACTAATAATCCATTTTAACACTTAGTCACATTTATACCTACACTCCATTAATTAAAAAAAAATCATACATCCTTGATTTTTATGTCATTTTCTCTAACAAGCTCTCCATCTCTAAACAAGACTTGATCCCAAATATATTGTGCTATCATGGTTTTATGGGATTTGGGTGCATTCATGTATCATGACTAGTAACTTAGTATCACATGTAATATATATATATATATATATTCATGTTAATTGATGCATGGTATTTATTTAATTAAATACCTTGATATGTAATTTTTGTTTGGTGATGTATCTATTTTGACTGCTTTATGATGTATATATGATGAAATTTAATATTTGAACATGAGAAAGATTTTTTTTATATATTAACTTGAATAAAATGTTGTAATGAAGAACTAGGATTGGTCCTTGAGTAGTACTAGTATGGTTATGTTTACTTATTACCAATATCCTCATAGGATTGCTTTTTTGTAATTAATTTTTTGTTACTATGAATTTCTTATGTTTTATCTAAGTATGCTACTATAGATGTTATAAGAGCATGTTTGGAATTTTAGACAATGACACCTCAATGTAGTCTTATGATACCTCCAAGAGAAGTGGGTTGGGATGATACAACAAGGGAATATGTTCTGGTTCTACCTCTAGTCATATAAGAGAACACTCCCTCGCCCACTCTCGTGGTTCATGAAAAAGGTCCACTTTAGCCAAGAGTCTTCCACATAGTTCCTATTCAGGGGGTGGGTTTCTAATACTATGGTATATTATTCTGAGATTTTTTTCTCAAGATCCCTTTATTATTTTAGGGAACCAAAGTCCCTAAGGATTTTGAATACTTTATTGATGTACTCAATGAGTTATTTTATCTAGTAGAGACCCTGAATGATAGATGAGTAATGTTAGAGGATTTTATGATAAAAGGATTCACTAGGAGGTGGTGGGGTGTTATGAATTAGGCCAGGATATTTGAATGTTTGACTCTGGTAACCTTCAAGGAATTTTTTTATGAGGATTAATTTCCAAAAATGCTAAATATAAAAAACACTAGAGAGTTTATGGAGCTTCAATTATTAATTGAAACATATCATAGAGTTTATATAATCTAATACTATCTTAACTAGGAATTATGAATAAAAGTCTATGAAGTTTGATATTGTTATTCATAATTATATTTGATGTTATTTTATGATAATTAACAAAATAATGTACATATAGGATCTATACAAGGCCTTGACAATTGAGAAAGGCCCAAAGAAGGAAAAAGTTGTAGGTCTTATTTCAAAATTTTGTGGAACTCCTATTGATAATTCTAGTAGTATAAATAGTTTTATAGAGGATTCACACCATAGTAGCAGAAGAAAACCATACCAAAGCATGGATTCTTAAACACCTTTTGTAGGGGAAGGAGGTCCTCAGTGTTTCAAATATTGATAAAGGGGGTATTATTGAATTTTTTCCCAAAGCCTCATATCACATGTCATTAGTGTAGCGTGAAATAGAATTTTTAACGTTTCTACTCAAAGGAATCACAGAAAATGTCTCTTGGGGTTTTGATTTAGATGAATTAATCGATCCATGGGACTGTATAGGGTCCATAGAAGTAGTTTTAGACCCTTTATACACTGATGAATCGGGAGAGTCATGTATATTAGGGATAAGGTTGGGGAGATGAGGAAAGTCGAGTATATGTGTTGGATTATGTTTTTACTGACCATGGGGAGGGACCAACGACCATTTGAGGTGTGATATAGGTCACCATTACCATTTATACCACTTTATTTGATACTGGTGCTTTCCATTCAATGAAATATGAAAAATTATTGCCGATACTGACTTACCAATAAATTTATCTTTTGATTTTCTCTCTCTTGATACACCCTTGGGAAATAAAGAGAATTCTCTTTAGAGATTTACATGATTTCCCAGAGTTGTTTCTTACTATATACATTTATGGGATTTCATGATCTTTCTAATGACTATATTTGATGTGATCTTCTACATGGACTAGCTGACTAGTTATCAGGAATACATAAATTACAATAGGTGACATTTATCCTTTACTATCCCCTAGGGAGATAAGTTAGTGATGGATGTTGGATCGGGTTGAGAGGGACTAGAAATTACATAGTTTTGATCTATTCCAATATAGGTAGCTGGGATGGTTCCTACAATGGTGCAAGTGAGATCCTCTTCTTTTCCTCTAATGATGGACTTTATTAAGATGTATTCCTGAATGAATTTTCAATTCTACCTCTTAAGATATGAATTGAATTTGGGAAAAAAATTGTGAAAAGGGTGAATCCCATAATGATTCCTCTATATCATATGTTGATGAATGAGTTGAAATAATTTAAATTAAAACTCAAGGGTTTAGATGCAAAAGGATTTATCATACCAATAACATCTCCCTATATTTCACTGGTGTTGTTTACAATTTAGGAAGATAATATTTTTTGATTTTCTGTGGAAAAAATGAAGCTAAAAGAAGTGATCATGAATAATTTTTACATGTTACTGATGATCAATGACTTGTTTGATCTATTATGGAGAGCTCAGTTGTTATCCAAGATTGAATTACAGTCTGGATACCACCATATTCAGGTCAAAGAGGGGGATATTCCTATGACAACATTATAGAGTAGATACAAGATTTATGGGTACCTTTTCAAGACCACCAAGTTGAAAAAAGCACCATCAGTGTTCATAGATCTCACAAACATGATATTTAATCTTTATCTTTACTCCTTAATTGATGTATTTTTTTGATGATATCCTCATATGATCATATACTTTAGATATGCAAGCTACACACTTGGATATTTTACTGAGTACACATTAATCACATAATATTTATTCAAATATCTTTAAGTATCAATTATAGATCTAGAAGGTATGTTTTCTTGGATATGTGATCTATGAGGAATAAAATTTTTTGATAGCAGATAAGGTTAAGGTAGTGATTTCCTGGGTTTTCCCTAGGAATGTGTTTGAGATCGGGAGATTCCTTGATTTAACTAGGTATAATAGAATATTCATACATGAATTATCCTATTTTATAGTTCCTATAAATGGACTTATAAATAAGGGAATTTATTTTTAGTGTATATATATTTATGAATAGGCTTTCCAATAGCTAAACATGTGATAGATGAAAACACTGATTATATCATTGCTAGAGCATATGATTAGATATACAGTTTATTTTGATGTGTCAAGTGTTGAATTAAGAGTTGTTTTGATGAAGGGGATTAGGTAGTAGATTTTGGGTCATGTCAGGTATGATACCATGAGTGTAACTACCCAACACATGACTTAGAGTTGGTGGTTATGGTCCACACAATTATGTGTTGGTGAAATAATCTCTTCGATGATATATTTTCTATTTGCACAAACCATTAGATCCTTCAATATATAATCTATACGCAGTATATGAACATGATGTAGAGGCATTGGGTGGAGTATCTAAATAAATTCATCTTTGATATGGCCTATTCTCTAGGGAAATGTAATTTCATTATAGATCCTCTTTGTAGGAAAATTCTATAGATGTAATATCTTTTCAAGAAACCTTCATAGGAAGAATGGAATATGATGAGTTTGATAGAAGAGTGGTTAGTGGATGCTTCATAAGATCATGTAATGATAACATGTTCACCTTTATTGATCACATCTTATTTGGTGGACTCTGTTAAAGTAAGACAAGAGTCATAGTCCGAGTGTATAGTGATTTAGTAACACTTGATAGGGGATGTTTCTATTCTAAAGTGGTCATTAGATGATGATGACATGTTCTATGTCCATAGTAGGGCTGTAGTTTCTGGCACCATGAGAGAGGAGAATATGAAAGACTATCATCCTTAAAATTAGGTAGTTCATCTAGTCTTGATGATGACATACCATGAAATTTGGCTAGTTTTGGTGGCTATTTATGAAGAGAAACATTACTGGTTTTTTCTTATGATTCCTTACCTACATGAGGGTAAATGTGGAGCATCTAGAACTTTGTGGTTTTGTTTAGAAACTTATAGTTACATTGTAGAAGGTTTTTGACGTGAAAATATACTTCTTGATGGGGTTACATCGCACCCCAATGACTCATGATGCTGTTTGGGTGATAGTTTATCAATTAATGAAAATATCACACTTACATCCAACCCGAGAGACTCACCTTGTAGATGATTTGGTAAATATGTACATCTTATAGATTTTAAGGATTTATGGAGTTTGATCCAATATGATATTAGATATAGACTCACATTTTACATCATAGTTTTAGAATGGCATGTTGACAGATTTGGGGAATCAATCAAAGTTTAAGAAAAAATTTCATCCACAAACCGATGGAAAGTCAAAGAGGATGATTCATATCCTTAATGATATACTTCAATAATGTATCTGTGACTTTATTAGAGAATGTTATGTGAACCTAGACATGGTATAATTAATGTAAAAAAATAATTTCAAATATTATATTCATATAGAATCATTTTAGGATCTCCATGTATGGTCATGATGCTCACCACTGTGTTGGAATGCAGTGAGTGAGGATATAGTTATTAGTTTGAGTATTGTGAAAGTGACCTAGGAGAGAATTAAATTGATTAGGAAGTGGTTAGTTACTACTTAGATCAGTATGTAATTATATGGTTACTAGAGGAAATAACCTTTGGAGTTTTATATTAGTGACTGGGTTTTATTGCAAGTGCCACCTTGGCTGGGGAATATTTTTTTTGAATGTATATGAAGTTGGTGCCATAGTTTGTGGTATTTTTTGAGATCATCAAACTTATCATAGCAGTGTATTAACTATTGGGCCTTCCTCTGTGTCACTGATGCATGCATGATGTGTTCCATGTCTCTCAACATTGTAGGTATATGCCCAATCTTTTTCATGTGAACCACTACAAGGTCATTGAGTTGGAATCAGATAAAATTTTGTAGTGTGTTTAGTGAAGATCCTAGACTAGAGTGAGAAGGTGTTTTGGGGGAAAATGATACTTCTTGTTCATGTTTTTTGGAAGCATGGATGGATATAATAGAAAACATGGGAGAAGGAGTCTTATATTCGATCTCAGAGGCTTGAGTTGTATTTGTATAACTACTAGTGACTCTTCGTAGGGATACGAATTCATTAACATGGGATATTTATGACAACCATAATTTTTGGAATGTTAATGTAAGTTTGAGAATTTATTAAGTGATATTTTTGAGCCTTGTGATGGTTAAACTAGGGTTCAGAATGTTTTGGAGGTTTTAAGATGATTAAAGTGGGTTGGGAAACCTTTTTATTCTAAAAATGGAAGAACCATGGATGTGGTGCAAGTCTTGGTGGTCCTAAGAGAGGCCTTTATCAAAAAGGAATGAGGAAAATGTGTGTGGCCATAGGCATGGGGTGTTATGGGTTCTCTGATGGACCATGTCCATAAAAACCTCACCACACCCATGGTAGAGGCTGTGGTGAGGGAAAAAATCCTAGGATAAGGTGAAACAACATAAGGCTGTCCATGTTGGGTTGTCTTATTTGATTCCACCATAACATGGTGAAGCCATGGTGGAAGTTGTGGTGGCGGTCACATGAGTTTTGAAATGGATGAAACGACTACCTTCTCCATCAAATATTTACCTTTTCAAAGGGAAACACATAATTATTAACCTTTTGGTCTTGAATGTTATCTTAAGTCCATTCATATCTCTATTAATAATTTTTTTCTCATGTCCTTGATGATTCCTTTAAAGGAGATGAATTATAGAAAATTTTCGAAAATTTTAGGGAAATCTTCAAATAAACTTACCTACTCAAGCTATGACCATGTATGATTCATTATTCTTGATTCTCATTACTTGACTTTGATAGAATAATCAAACCATGAAATGTGGAGGTTTTTCTTGTTAAACTAGATCTATTAGAGACTTACATTTCTTCTCTTGTCATTGTTTAAGAGAAAATGATTTATCCTTTTTGAAGTGGACTTGAATTATATAGTATTTAGTGGCGAGAATTGGGTAATATTTAGATATACTCCTTTCCATGATTCCATCTTTAGTATTATTATAGAACCATTGTAATGGTTTTTTTGGAATCGGTTTTAGGAGTTATTTTCATGCAAGCCTATTTCGGTTGGTGTGAAAATGTTGTTCGAGTGATGATACTCTTGATGGACCTTTGCATTTACACAAAAAAATATTGAGGTAGTAATTTACTTGGAATGTAGAGGTTGTGTATACACTTTTTAGTGTGATATGGAATGGTTTTCTTATATTCTTAAAATGTTCTTGAGTTTTATTTCATGTGTTTACGTGCATATCAAATGAAGAAATGTTTGAAATTTGATCACATGTGTGTGCGTGCATAGCCAATGAGACCCATGTTTGAGTTTGATCACATATGTGTGTGCTTGGATAATATTTTTATACTATTTATATGCTATATTATGACTATTTACGTTATTCCCTATTTCCACGTGATGTACTTAGTAGATTTTATGTATTTTTTGTTCTATGCATGGTACAAAGGGACAGGTGAATGTGTTGTGTCTCGGTGACCCTCGAGGGGGAGTATGTTCAGAATCTTCATGTGACATTATGAAAGAAATGATTCAGAATATGAGGAATGATATAATTGTGGCTTGATCTAGGGGAATTAATGTCTTATTTAATCTTACATAAAAGGAGACAGTGGGGGCATAATGGTTTTTAGTGACCTACCCTTGGACATAGTGATTGATTAGATGACCTTGTGGCCTGACCTAAGGCAGTGTAATGTTTAAATGACATTATGTCTTGATCCATGAGAGAGATATGGTTTTATGAATTATGTCCAATCTAATAATTTTTATCCTTGTATCCATTTTGGGATACATGTGGTGACCGTATGGTCAAATCTAGTTCATGACTTCTATTATGACTAATTTTCTATCTTATAATTGAAGACGGTATAAATGGGACTTGTGACATCTTAGTTAGTACTTGTCTATTCAGTACATAATTTAATTTTATTGATTATAAATTTATTAATTATCATGACATATAATCTTATGCATGTGAACTCGTGCCAATGATTTATTGGTGGTGTCCTACTGGGTTTATACTCCCACCCTGCATGAGTATCACTACGTATGTGAAGACTTCATGGTCAGGGATACATGAAAGGGAAAGGCTCTGATGATGGGGAGAAAGGAGATAGGGCATGGTGATTAGGGGAAATACTAGAACATAATCTAGAGTGACACCACATTTTTTTCTTACCATTCTTTCTCACACTCTTACTTGACATGTTACTTTTGGGGTGCTTGGTTTATTCTGTTGTATGACTTGAGATATATAGCATTCAATTTTTTATAGAATAGTCTATTCATTTAGCTGTGTAATTATTTATACTTTTATTTGTTGATAAAAGGTAATAACGTCCCCAATGATGGAATTCATACCCTCACTACAAGTTGGAAACCTATTCTATATGGGGAGGTGTGCATGAGGCCATGTGGAACTCTAGTTTATACCTAGATATTCCGGATGGGATGTTGTAGAATCCTACTCAATATTTTTTCCCAAATCATCTTGGATCATTGTAATATTTTTAATTAAAATAATATATCCTTTCCAATTTCCCAAATCCTCCACAATGCAACAAGTTTCCATAAACTGCATACTTTCCTTTACAAATATCTTATTGTTTAGATGCTGAGACATACGCTTGTTATATTTTTTTACTATCTATTTTGGTTATTTTTTGTTAATAGAAATTTTCATTAACTCCCAAAAATTTCCTATTCACCGAATAATTCTTATTTAAATATTTTGAGTCACCATTTATATAAGTTTTTTAATTTCAAATCATTATTCTTATAATTTTTTAGATTTATATGAATCATCATATTTTTCCTAAAAATCGACTTTCATTATATATGATTTTGAATTATACTTTTCACAATAGTTTTAAGACATTTTTAGACATTTAAATGCAATCCTTGTTAGATTACATGAATTTCACCATTATCTGAAATTTTAATCACCTAAACAATCATATCCTTTAAGATTTATAATGATTTTTTAAGATTTATTTAAATTTTTTCAATCACTTTTCATCATATATCAATTTTTGTTGAAATATTTCATGATCTATATCATTTTTGTAACCTTATATTCCATTTAAACATTCAAATTTGACATTTATTTATCAATAAACCTCTTTAATTTTTCAATATTATTTGTCATAATTTACTCTCCTTCAATATATAATCATTAATTGTCAATATATAATTTAAATCACTTATTTATACCATTGTTATCCTTTTCTAAATGAGAAATATTCAATGTAAAATATTCAATTACTTATATATCATGAAATCCATTTGTGTTTCCTCTTCAATTTCATAATTTATTCTATCATCACTTGTTATTTATTATTTAATATTATTTATAATTAATATTTTTTGAAAACATCACTGGACGTATCTACTTCTTCATAATCATCATTAATATCATTATATTCAATATTAGATAAGACATTTATCTTTATTAATTTATAGAAATTATTACCTTTACCCTTTGAATAATATTTTGGTTCATTCTTAATTTAGGAACTTCTTATAATCTCACCCTCATATTTTCACTCTTCATCATCTTCCAACCTCAAATAGTTTTCTAAAAAATTTATAATAGGTCTACACTCAAAAAAATTAAGTGGAATATTTCCTTGAAACTTTTCTTTTCCTCGATTAACCCTTCCTGAAATGAATGACTTAGGTCAGTCATATTCTATTTGAACATCTTTTTCAAGAAAAAATTCTTCCCCATCATCACTTAATTATTTTATACTCTTCTATTTATTTAATTATTTAAAGGAAAATTCCCTAATAGCTTTGATATTCTTCTTAAAGGAACATATGATATTCATTTAATAAGAAATAAAGATTCTATGTATATCATCTAATGGAAATATAATAAAATCATGGTATTTGAGTTCCTAAACCTAAGCATCAACCCTTTCTTGAAAAATAAATATTTCCTCTTTAACAACCATATAATCCTAAAACATATCGCAAAAAACAGTGATAGTTATCACAACATAAAAAACTATAGTAAATATGCAATTTACTATTTCATTTTCATTCATATTTATATCTTTAAATCTCAATATTTTCACGTATAACATATCTTAATTCACTTTCAAATTACCTTAATAGATATTTTCCGATTTATCATAAATCCCTTTTACTATTTTCAACTCATTAACTTTAAAAAAACTTTTTTATATTGATTTGACAAGATAAAATTTCAAGAACAACCATAATAATATATATTGTTCCCATGCACTAATATCATCACATTAACTTATGTAAGAGAAAAAAACACTGGTAGTAGAAAGAAAAACATATAGATCGATTGATAAAATATATAGAAATATATGATCTTTCCAAATATATTAATTCTTCCCTTTTAAAGTGGGAATCTGCTTTCACTTTACATAAATAATTTTTTCCAATTTTAAAATACAATTTCAAAGTAAAAAATCTTCAAAAATAGGGGACAATTTTAATTATTATTAAAATAGAGAAAAACTCAAATGAAAATGGAGTTCAAAAACCTTCATAACATATAACATCAAATTTCATGATCTTCAAGTGAAACCTTTTCTAACCTGATACCACTTGTGACGGATCCAGGAATGGTGTGGGATCACTAATAGGGGTAAGGGTAAATTATTGAACAATATTCTATTTTCTATTATATTATTTCTTAAAAAATCAACATCTATAACTTGATAGAGTGAGTGAGTTCACTATTGAACTAACACAAATTGAATAAATAAATGAAAAAATATATAATTGATGTATGAAGTTCAATACTCAAAATTCGTAAATAATATTTAGAATTATCTATAATCACTAAATAACATGTATTATAATATAATCTAAATTATTTATACAATTATTAGGGTATATCTAAGAATTTTAAAATAATAATATAAAAATTAATTTTACTGAAAATTCTCTCAACATGTTGCACTACTGTCTTAATCTTTAATGAGGTAGGTATTTTTCTTTTATTATAATTATATTATCACTTGAAAATTATATAGTTCTCCCAAACTTATTCACAATGTATAATAAGTGTTACTTACTTATTCCTAAACATATGTCATAGGTGTGATGATAATTGCCAAGTGTGAAATTTCCTTATCCTAATTCTTCTTCTACTTACACTACCACAAGTACTCTCCTCCCCCATCCTCTTTCTTATTATCTTTTTTAAAACATATCTACACAAATTTTCTCTATAATGATAGTTCAATATCATTATTAATATATATCATACAAAATAAGGTATAATTATTTGTGTTAATTTAAAATTTAAATTCAAATTAAAACTCCCAACCACTCTTAAATTTATTTTAAACTTATTTAGTTATTTGATTTGTATAAGCCATTAAAATGAGACATAATACATTTTTGGATGATATATCATTTCCTTTGACAACTTATAAGAACTTATTCTCTCATTGTGGAATGAACATATTCCTTTTAGCACACTCTATGTTATTTCCTCAAGACAATGCAATGCTTAACTTCCATGAATTTTCATCATGATGTGATTCTATCATTCATATTTCACTTCATTATTTACTATATCATGACCTTATAAGAATGTAATGAATATATATCAAATCATTGAGATAGTTTCAATCCTATATTCATTTATTTATTTTATTACATTATGATTATAATTTTTACAGTGAAACCCTTATTCGCCAACTGCTTGTTTCATGATTTCTTTTCATGATATTTAATTTATAAAAAAAGAGATCTAACATCATTATTTTAATTTTTTACGAAGTAAAATATCTTAATTATTAGTGAAAATACATAAATATAAGTTATAAAATCATACATTACAACTCTATATTTGAAACATTTCCATTTTATAGAGAGAAAAATATTTGGTATCATAATTCTATACGTATGAAAAACATTATATATCATAGTATGTAAAACCATACCTTATAGGACTTTTTTAGTTTTAATATATCTTCTTATAGTAACCCTCACATAATAAATAAAAAACCTTACATATTACAATGAGTTTTTTTCCATTTTTTTTAGATATTTTAAATATTAAAACCCTACTTATTGAGTAAATTTACTCTTACATATTGCCTCTATCTTGGATCAACCATTATGTATCATTACATTGAAATTTACATATTAATAAAGTTACTCTTATATATTAAGGACTTTTACCATTTATGATCAAGTCTACTGAACACCAAGGAAACCCTTATGTATGAGAAAAGTTACTATTACATATTGGAAAATTTTTCAATCTAATGACCCAATTCGTCTCAACATAAAAAAATTACAAACATCATCCAAAAATATCCAAACTTATTATTCCCTCTTTTAATCACTCCAAAACCTTCTAATTAACTTCACATAAAATAAAAAATTATAAAACACTTTATTTTTAACATTATTTAGGGTTTTATAATAAAATACAATAGAAGAACCATATCCACTTTTCCACTTATCTAATTCTTAGTATTCTTCTTCTTATGGTTAAAAGGTCATAAAACTCCCATTGAGTTTCAATAACCTCCCTAAGACCTCAAACACTCTTTATCTCACCATATTCTTCATTTATGGGCTCAACATAACTCAATCATCGAAGAATACCATAGTCGAATAGTGTGTCTTAGTGGAGGAATTATACCTTATTGGGAATGATTTGGTCAATGATGAGTCAATGTGACCTTCTTAAATCATTATTGAGATATTCTATGGAAGTGTGATATTTAATACTATACAACATTATATATAAGTAATTTTTTTAAAACCCCATATGAGATATGGAATGGAATCAATCCCAATTTTACTTTTATAATAATTTGGATATCTGAAGAATATGTACGAAATTTTACATATAAAAAATTGGTTTAAATTAGAGAAATGTACTTTTATTGGTTATCTCAAATATACCAAGATATATTACTTTCATATTCATACTGAAAAAAGTATTTGTGTCTAGATGTGATGTTTTATTTAAGGAGGATAACATTAGTCAAGATGTCAGTGGGGATAAATTTGAACATGGAGAAGTTCCAATCTGAGAAATAAAAATTATTCATAAGATATAAAGTAATCTAGTTCTATAAGGGGTTGGGAAAATAGAATAGTATTTGGTTATAAAATAATATATAATTTTTTTTATACTTTTTAGGACATTTATAGATATGGTTTTCTTTTTGTAAAATGATAAGGAAGTAATGTTTATAAATAATGAACCTGATACCCACCAAGTGTTCATAGAGAATTTTGATTCTAAATTTTTTTTATAATAAATGAAATATGAGAAGTAATAAATGTAAAATAATTATTTTTAGAAGTTGGTGTATGTACTTGAGGTGTTGAGAATAATAGGGTGAAATTATGTTTTCTATAATAAAACTAAAATGGATGGTATAATGTCTACATGAAAAGATTTTTTTTGAAAAGGGTAATAAAAAAATTCATGGTATTTATTATGAAGTATCTTTTTCACATATTTTTATGAATAATTCTATTAAAACATTTCCTTCTATAATAACTCATTATTATTACAATATATATCATATGTATTCAAAAACCACTTTCCCTAATGATATTTTAGTCGAGGATGTGTATATGATACAACTTTAATGTTTTAAAGTGCCAAATGAGTTTTCAATTTTTTGAAAGTTATAATTATCTATTTATAGATCACCACAAACTTCTCAAAATTTGAAAAACTATTTTGATGATACAATCAAAGAGTTTAGTTTTAATAACAAAAAAATGATTCTTGAATATATAAGCTAATTAATGGGAGTAATATGATATTTATTGTGTTGTATATGGATTATATATTACCCATCAAAAATAATTTCTTAAATTTACATTTTTAATTTTATGGTTGGAAAAATTTTCTCAATGAAAGACATGGGTGAAATAACCTAAATACTTGGAATGAAGATCTATATAAATTGATCAAATAGGTTTCATGGATTGGGTTAGAACACATATATTGGAAATTTTTTAAATATTTTTATCATGGAGAACACTAAGAAGTAATCTTTACCAGGGTTTCATGGGAAGAGTTATATAAAGTATCAATGTCCCTCTAAAGAGTTAAAAAATGAGAAACTTAGATAATATTTCTTTTGTGTCCACCATAAGATCTATAATGAATAAAATATTGTTTACTCAACTCAATATATCTTATGATTTGATCATAAAAAGTAGATACTAATACAATTTAGGTTATAATCATTGGGTTTCCATGAAGAACATTATTATTTAATTGAAAATAAGTAAGGAAATATTGTTACTATTCGAAGGTGGGGTTATCACATTGAAATATTTAAATTGATGATAATTTTTAAACTCGTATAGATAATATTTGATCTCAATATGGTTTCCTATTATGACTAAATGATAATGATGTAAGTTATATGTGTTCTAAAAAACCCACCATGGTAGTCATAAAAATTGAAGTAGAATAAATTACTATATTAGATGTAATAAAGAAATATATTTGGATAAAGAAGTTCATTATTGAACTTAGGGTTATTCATCAAATTAAGGGTAAATTTTAGATTTACTATAATAATAAAAGAGTTATTTCTTACGCTAAGGAAACCATGTTTCAACAAAAAACCGAAAAATTATTCAAAAATACCACATCATTTAAGAAATAATTTTAAGGGGATATATAACAATTATTTGGGTGGAAAGAGAGGATAATGTAGTGGATCTATTGAAAAATACATTAACATATTATATTTGTGAGGGTTATGTAAATTCACTAGGTATTAGATACATGAGAGTCTATATTTGATGTTTTTTTCATTATCAATTTAATATATTTTATGATCTATATAATTTGAATATGTACATTCATTGGTTTCAATCTGTTTTCACATTAATTTTTTATTGATTTAATATTTGATCTATTATTTATTTCCTTGGTGTATTTGTTCTTAGGACATGATTGTGTTTTATTAGAAACTAAATAAGTTTCAAGTAATCTATTCCATGAAAGCTCGGTTCAAATTTTGAGCTATCGTAGATATACACTAATATGGTGATCATTATGAACATGTTTCCACATACCATTGATCTTGGGTGGAGGATTAGAACCATAGGTCTTTCACACCATGAAGCACCATTCACACAATAATTGAGGAATCAATGAATGTAAGGGAATTCTATGAAGAACAATCCTCAATCCACATTAGAGTGAAATAGATGAATTTATTGACCTAAATAAATTAACATCATGACCTAATGATTCATTCTATAATAAATTGTAACATGTGAAAAAATACCCTTTTGAGGACCCCTTGGCCAATCACCACTTGATACTATTAATCATGTAAACTTTTTTTGTTTCTATATTTAAAAGTTATATATTTTCCTAATTTTGGGGGGATGTGATGATATTTGACATTAGGAATTTGGGAATGAATTGGATGATTTAAAAATTAGGAATATACCACCCTGATAAGAGAGTTATGAGTTCATACTACTAGGGTTATGATCCAGAGGATGTTCACATTTAGGATTTTCTTTTCTCATTTTTTATGAAATTTTATATAACTTTGATTTATTGTTAGTTTAATTAAATTCTTTTTTCCTACATCTATATCTTATAATCTCTCTTATATGATTTTTGGTTTATTCATCACTAGTTATCACCCAAAGATGATTGGATAAATTCATAGGTGGGAATGAATCGGGTCAAATGGTATATGTACTATATATTTTTAATATTTCTTCTTCCTTCAATTATCTGATTTTATAAGTGTTTCACTATAATTTTCATCATTTTTATTTGTTATTGGATCATTGAAAAAATTATATTAATAATAAATGAACCCCAATGTAGTAGAATGATTGATCCTTTAAAAATAGATTAGATTATTATCTTACATTGAAATCAATCAATTTCATTTTAGTTATTTTATATTTTTGGATCAAGAGGGTCAGGATGCTAGGGAATTTTCAATAATAATTCACTAAATCACTATTTAATACAATTAATTGTTTCAAAATTATTTTATTAGACTTTTTTTCTGAGAAAAGTAGAATGCATCTAATTAGAAAAATTGACCTTTGTAACAGGTTCCCCCCCCTTCTATATTTTTTTTATACTTTCATATACTTTTTGTTTCCATTATTAGTTTATCAATTTAAATTTATTTGGGCGACCTGACATTTTTGCTAGAGTTGTCTCCATGATTCCTAGCTCCTCTTGGGATTTATCCCGTACTTCCACCATTTTCCACCTATATATTTATTTCAGTTTAGGGAAAATATAAATCTCTCATTTTTTTTCTACCATGGGTAAGTAAATATTATCTACCACTTTCCATATTTTACCACCATTTTTAAGAAGTAGTAGAATGCAGGTAAAGAATCGAGACCAATTTCTTAGGTTGAATTATTTTCTTCTATAAATTCTATTTTAAAGATTTTTTTTTATTATTTTGTTTTTATTTTATTTTATTTCATGTGGTTGGTAGTTTTTGGTGGTGTACATGATGGATTATAATACAAATCATTTTTATGATACACCATAACAAGAGTACAGTGGATACCAAAGAGAGTCTACTGTGTATGAAAAGAAAAATTATGATGGGTGTTAATTCTATGTAGATGGATAGAATGAGTTTCATTCCTACGGATATGATAAATTCAATCGTCAATGATGGAAAAACAATTACTAATAAAACTACATAAAATCTCCCAACTATCAATAATTCGAAGGTGGATCCTTTCATAAGCAGTAAAATCATGAATTCCCTTACTCTCAATAACCTCAAGTATAGAATTTATAAGATATACTAATCAAATTAATTTCAAAGTAAATTGAAGTATCAGAAAAATTAATAAATAATCATGATGAAAAACTTATAGAACATGAATAATTTACCAATAAACTTTCTTAAATTTCTTTAAAATTAAATTCCTTGTATGTAACTTACTTTTGATTTCTAATATAAATATATAAATGATAGAAGAGGAAGAAAAAAAAGATGTTTAAAAGGAAGTTAAAGCTATTGAAACTTCAATGGAAGAAAATTTAAATGAGGGAAAATGAAGATTATTTAAAGGAGGTTGAAATTTCTCAAAATCATGAATCTAAAACTCATTAAGGAAAAATAATGAACCTCAAGAATCCCTTCTATGATTATGAAGGGAATAATAATAAAGAAATATCACCCTCATCTTATTAGAACAACGAGTAGAACAAAACATGATGGATATCATTGATTGGATGATATAGGTGAAAGAGGATCCATAGGTTGAATTAGTGAAAACTATAAAATTTAATAAGGACAAGGTGATACAAGAAGAAATATTTATGGAAGGGGAAAATTTGAAAATATTATTCAAAATCATTAATATTATAGAAAAACAATAAGAATGAGTCTCCCTCCTAAAATTACAAGAAAAATAGGAGACAACCATTATAGATCTCATCAATGAAATTATATAAAAGAATAAATAGTATAATACCGAATAAAAAATCAAATTTGAAGAGGTAGAGGAGGATAACTTGGAGATTATTGAATTATTTGAGGAATAATAACCCCAAAAACCCAAAAAGATGGTATTACTATTGAAATGTGTATGTCCATCAAAAAATTAATAAGAAAATGGAAGTGTAAGTAGTTGAAGAGTTTTCCCCCATAATGGATTTGAATTTCACTACATTAGAAACATTTTCAGTATTGTAAAGGGAAAGAGAAATAGTGGGAGAAAAATATTATATGGTTTGGATGGATTTTTAATTTCATTTTCATTCTTTAATTTTTTCTAAAATTTGGAGCCCAAAGTTTTATCAAGAAGAACCAATGGAAGTGGAAGAGTAAAATTACACCATATGAGTTGAATTTCAAATAATTTCTCACCCCAAACTGGGTAACATTGTATTATTCTTCTATTATGCGACAAAAATGTAAAAGGTATAGATGACGACCATAAAGATGTGCTGCCATGAGGAAACATAGTTTTTAGTTAATTTCTATGTCATAGTTTTATTTTATTAGATTATTGTAAGAACACTTCTCATGGTCAATTCCTTTATCTTTTAAATCATAATTGCTTTGAATCTTTTACTTTCAAATGTTTGATTTTTATTTTTTAGATTCAAATAATGAATATGAAGGTGAAGATATAAAAAAGATAAAGAGTAACAATGGATGAAATTCAGGTAATGGGAGTAATATTTTAAATAATTTATATTTTTATATCCCAATTTTTTTTCTGACACATGTTTCTGAAAATAAGAGGAATTTTTTCCTGAGATTAATTATACTATATTCACCAAAAAACATATAAGTTTTCATCTTATTCTCACAGAACTAATAGACTTCAAATATAATAACCGAAAATTTTATCATTGAAAATCCCCTTATTTTCATTATTTTATATAGTATAAAACACAAAAAGTCACATTAAGAGCACAATATGAACTTTATAAATGAAATATTAATGAGATAAGAAGTATTTTTAGAAGTTTAGAAACCTATACCGAAGAAATAGTAACTTCACATTTGTAATAGTAATATGAAACATATAAATAGTAAACCATCCAATAGAATATTAAACTCACCCATTAATGTATAAAAAATCTTAAACATCTTATAAATGGTAATATGATATAATTATAGAATATTACAAGTAAATAAATATATTAGAAATTGTTAAGTAAGTGTTGGTATTTTTGTAAGCCATTAATATTTAATTACTATTATAAAATTAATATAATGATTTGAAACAAAATTTACCTTCATAATATATTATTTAAAAATTAATATTTTTGTCTTATAATGATAAGATAATTTTATGAGACCATAATTAATTTTTTCAAAGTGTTTCAAAATCAGTTATAATTTTGAAGTTGGTATTATCCAAGTAAATGACGAGTTTAATTAAAAATTTAATTTCTCATATTTATAAAATTATTTTCAATAAATGGAGCCTATTTTTTAATTATTTATTTCAAAAAATGGATTGGGTGAAATTTTGGTATTTTATTGAAATACATGATTTTTTGGTGAATAGTGAAATACAGTAATTAACAATATAAGTAAATAAATGAATTTTTGATTCATGATTGAGTCATGGATGATGTAAGAGAAAATTGGTTTTAAATTAAATGCAATAATGAATTTATTTATTCACAATAATCCTCATTATTTCATTTATTGAGAAAAATAATAAATTAATGAATAAAATAATGAGAAAACACCCCTCTCCTCTACAATAAATACCACCCGTCACCACCTCTTCTCCTCACACCTCTCAAGCTTTTATACTTGACCAGATTCTGATAAAATTTATTCCCAATCCACTATCCCATATCCATGATCCCTGGGTCTCATCAAAATACCAAACTCAGGTCCCTTAAGGAGGTTATCAAGGAGAATAATTCGAGAGGTAAAAACCTCTTTATTTTTCATCAATTTATTTCTAATTTATTTTCTTTTCTAACTATATCCTCACCCACCCTTATCCAATTAACATGGTAACTAACTTATATCACATATAATGTAATTTTATTATGTTTATGGAGTAACCCATAGTCAATTATTTCCCTATAACTTTTTTCAAAAAAGAGAAAACATCAGTTGTGGTATGTTAATTTATCACATTCAAAAAACAATGGGTTTTCAATTTCTTTTACAATATTCAAGACTGGTAGTGAATCTATTTTTATGGTTTAAATAGATTATAATATATATATATATTTATAATATCTTATTTAATGTTCTAGAACCATTAATTATGCATGATATTTAATAATAGAACTAAACTAGTTCATGATGATTGAGAAACATCCAAACTAATCTAAATGATTATCACTAACGTATTATATAATGATTAATCCTAATTACATATAATAAAATGATTTATTTGATCATATAATCTTATTTATGGTCATTAATATCATATAAATTCAATTCTAGATAACCATTCTCATTATACATTATTTTTCATTATAGTAAACAGGTAAACAGATACTGAAAACCTAGGAAGCGAACACTCCTGAACGATACAATTTTATCTTATAACTCATCAAAATGCCATAAATTAACATAAAAAATTATAATAAATCAATTAAATGTATAAAATGTTTTGAATTAATTAATTTATAGACTTAATTTGAATATACAGGATATTAAGATCAAGTACAGCACCATTTCAGACATAAGGTAAGGGATCCTTTCAAAACATCTATATTTCGTTCATGTTACGTTTTCTCTCTATTTACCCAATGTAAATATTCATTATTTTTATGCACTTATTCTAAATTCTGTTTATTTGTTTCAAACACATATATCTAGATTATATCATCCATATTTTATGGGTAAATAAATGCTTTAATAAGGCTCCCTTCTCAAATCTTCTTGAAAAGAAAACACGATTCAAGGGAACTTCCCTATTTTTTACCAATTTTCAAGTGCACTAAATAATATATTTTAATCCAACATTTTTTTATAAAATCAATCATTTTGTCTTGAAAATATTTCTTAGTTCATTTATGGTGTTATAGAAATAGTTATACCTTTTATATTTAAAATAATCATTATATTGTCCATAAACCGCACTAAAATGTTTTATTTTTAATGTTTCTTAAACACTATTTTTACACGTATTCACTTATTTTTTAAATCACATATCCTGATCTATTATTATTTTCCATTATTAATGTCCATGTATTATTTATCCTTTCTTTCATAGACACTATTATACTATTCCCTTATCTTATTCCTTTTGACATGATTATGATACCCAATTCTTTCCATGGACAACCCTTATGTTTACAGTTGATTCATTATGTATGATTCTTTATGTGGCACAAATATTTATGAACATATTATAATGGTATACCTAGATTTTTCTCTAATGAATTGGGTAATGTTTAGTCTCATGAGACTTCATGTGCAATAGTTGGGGCGGTTAGCCTTGACTCATGCTCCATGTGCAATGATTTGGTGGTTATCCACGACTCATGATCCTCAATGTGAAATGAGCCTAGAATCATGATAAAGTTAATATTTATGTTTTTGACACATTACTATGATTACAAGATTATATGATTCCATGTTCTATATCTTATGATTCCACATTTTTATTCATATTCCATTCCTTTTTATATCACTATATTATGACTTCTAACTCTAGCATTAAGCTTTGTTACTATGTTTACTTCCTTATGTGGATTTTTAGCTCATCTATTTTTTCATGTCTTCCCATAGGTTATTCTATACAGATATAAGGGATAAAATAGAGTTATAAGATAATTAATATTAAATAAAATATGTTTTTATTTTGGTTTTATCATATTTAATTATGTACCTAATATCTAAGATACTAGAACTTGCGATCCTTGGATTGTAATTTGATATTTAATTATACTTAAAATCATGTGATAATATGTGTAAAAGGACAGGGTTACTATATTTTTTATCATAGATAAATATTATTTATTTTTCGGATTAGGATTATAAAACACAAGAAAAAACCGTAGGTATAAGACTATGTATAAGAAAACATCCCCAAATTTTGGTAGGTATAGAGTATGTGGTTTATCAAGAAAATACACCCCTCAGAGGATACTACAAGTGTACGTGGTTCTCGAACAAATGTACATTGGAGTAAGAACTCTGACAAGGTGATCCAGGGATGACTTGGGGTAACTTGTTACATGACAATATGCCTTATTGTGAACCTGGTTTGACACTCTTGAGGGATATTATTTGGTAAATTCATAATCTCATTATGAACCATTATTAATGGAAACAAATTCCCATAAGAGTATTCTAGGAAATATATCTTGTATAACCTATATTGAAACCTAGGAATCATAAGTTAAGATATACTTTTCTTGTACAATCTTATACTTTTATATTCAATTTTTCATTTTTACATGATTATTAGCTATGTATTCAAGACCCCTAATTTCAATTTATTTTTCTAATTTAATGTTAGGAAATGGAAGAAAACTTTCCAAAAATCAATTTTATAGGCAATGTGATTATTTCCCTAATGAAACGCCAAATATTTTGGGAACATGTACTTAAAACTTTATGACAATACTTGATCATTTGGATCATGTTTTGAATATTAACTTGAATCATGTAGAACACCCTCATTCTTCTAAGAATGATAATGTTTTCATCAAATACTTCATGTGGAAAAGGCTTTCCATGATTGCTGGATCTTAAAATACCCCCCTAGAAGAACAATGTTCTAACACCATTGAGTCAATATTCTCTATCATCTAGTGCTCAGAAGAATAGAAAGTTGTGATGGTGGTCCATCACTTTGATAGGGAAGTAGATCAGTAGAAGAAACTGATCAAGGACATAATATCCATATAAGAAATTGATTTCATGGATTGGGAGGAATTTAAGAAAAAGTTTTTAAATAAATATTTTCCCAAAACCCACTGTCTCAAGATAGAAAGGGAGTTTCTCAGACTGAAGAAGAGATAATACAAGTCTATTAAAGCATATCACAATAAATTCACAAAGGATAAATGATACACATAGGGATTGGCATGAACTTCAAAAGCAAGGTGGATTGCTTATTTATTAGACTAAATATAAGTCTATAAAAATAATTTTCAATTTGAGATGCTTCCAACTATAAAGATATTATCCATTGTTCCCACAAGGATGAAATATAGATTAGGGACTCTCATTGGTCTTGTGGCCTAGGTGAAAATAAGAGGAAAATAGAGTTTAGTATGGAAGGATCAAAAGATAAATACCATGCTGTGAAGAGAAAATAGCATCCCACATGTAAAAATTATGGGAAGAAACATCCTACGAACTCTATAAAGGGAACCAAGAAATTCTTAAAATATGGATGAATTAGGAATCTAGATAATATCTACTAAAGGGACATGAATAGTCCCACTAATGTAGAAGAATAAGGGAAGGTTCATATCAACACTCATCCTATAGTGTAGTTTTAAAAATAAAAGGAACATGGTTATTATGTAAAACATTTCCCTAAGACAAGGGTTGTTGGAGGAAATAAAAAACAACAACCTCTAAGGCAGTAAGGAAGGGAATATTCTATCATTGGTGTGGATATGGAACCCTACAATGACATGGGGATAGGTATTCTAGTTATTCATTCAAGAATACTAAATATAATATTTGATTCTGGTTATAAGAATTATTTCATATATTGAATTTTTAGTAGAACTATTCAAACACCACCTCAAAATATGGAGGTTGAGTTATCTATTAGAACCAAACATGGGGAAATTAATGTATCCAAAGTATATAACTCCTCCCAAATTAGTGATTCTGTACTGAACCTCATAGAAAATATTATCTTAATTACACTGTTGAATTTTGACGCAATTTTGGGCATGGATTGGCAACATTCATACAAAGCCAACATCGATTTTAGGGAAAGGCAGATCATTATTCACATCCCAAGGAATACTTCCACAACTAGAAAATATGGATACCACCACACTTTTATTTCCACAGTTTAATTAACCATCGTAGTATAGAAGTATTCCCTCATTAATATTATGTGAATCGTGGCCAAATCCCGCTACGTAACCCGGAACTCCCTGCCTCTCGTGATCCGTTCATGATCAAAGCCCTCTCCCTGCCTCGCGTGATCGAAACCATCTCCCTGCCTACCACGATCAAAGTCGTATCTCTACCTACTGTGATTGAAGCCCTCTGGATGATCAAACCCCCATAGATTTCATGAATAACCCTCTCTCAGATGATCGCTCCCTAATCTCGTGAAATAGGTTCATGTAAAGAAAGTCTACTTGTTCCCCACTCTCACAAAATCCTACCCTCTCCGGATTTGTCGAAGGAACCCTACCCAACCTTAATTTTGCAGATGAACCCTATTCTCTCCCTTCTATCATGATTCAACCATTATAGTAGGTGAACTAGTAAGGGTTACTCTAAACCAAGGATACCTTAATTTAAACATTTTTCATTTGATAAATACTACCATTTTTTATTATTATAGATCCATTCACTTGGAAATATAGTTTTGGGTGAAGGTTTACAGATTCTGGTTTGAGGAAGCTATTGTTTGAGAATATATGAGTAGAACATGTTTAATATATTTAATTAATATGAGTAGATTTTAATTTTCTTCTAATTCTTTAGTTATATAGAGTTATAATGATGAAGATCATTATATCTATGGGAAGAAGTTTTGAATGCATTCCAGAATATTTTGAACTGATTTGGAGGTTCTAAAAATGTATAGAAAAAATTTGAAATTCAATGTATCAGGATAATAATGAAGTGAAAAAGGTAATGATGGGTAATATATTACCTTGTTTTAGAAAATTGGAAAATGATATTACCACTAAGCTAACATCTATCAAAATTTCACAATCTTTTAGAAAACCTCACTACCCCCTAGATGAATCCTACATCCATTACTCCAGTAAAACTGAAGAGTCCTTAGAAATTTATCCTTTTGGGTAAATTTTTATATTTTGAGAAAATTCTATAAAAATCCTAAAAATCTTCAACTTGAAGAATACATCAAGGGATTCATAGTATCCTAACAAACATTGGAAAACATAACCCACTATACTTATACTATATTTAATGCTTCTATTCATTCTTCAATCAATTATCCCATGCCTAATTAATGCATAATATTGTTACATTCTCTCTTGGACTAATGTTTTTGTGAACATATATTCAATATTCCACCATCAAACTATATTATATATCCCTAACACTCCATATTCAAGAAATATTAAGATATAATGGTACTTTAGGTTGATGTGACTCATCCTCACATAAAACACTAACTTCTAGGCCAAATGAATCACACTCGGATTACCAATGTAGAGTTATTAATTTTTCTAGATGATTTCAAGATCCAAACATAGAAATTTAGTCTTGGTAGAAATAGAATTCAAATCAAATATAGATAAATCTTTAATAAAATTTAACTTCATTATAGATTAGGAATAAAACCTTCTAATATTTAAAATATAACAACTTCAAATCTAGAGAATCCAATCAGAGGTGAATTTGTCTCTACTACAAACTAAAGGGGATTGGTGGAGATATGAACCACATTGAGCAGGGATGGAATTAATTTTGGTGACTTTTAGTTAACACTTTTTTACTTTATACTTTTTTTCTATTTTATTTTACCTCTATCACTATTAGGTGAGTGGTTCTTATATTATATCTTTCCTCCATTATTTATTATATCATAATAAAAAACACACACAAAAGTTGAATATTAATATCTAAGGTTCAACCCTCAGTATGATAAATCTAATCCTTAGTGTGATTTGGAAACAACTAAGGTCACAAAACCATTATTAAATAACTCTGAGCTTTAAAATATAGACTCTTGATAGTATAGAGTGTGTATACTACTCACTTATTTGGTGTTTCCCACACTCATGTACATCTCATACCTTTTCAATAAATATAGGGGTAACAATAAGATACTGTAAAACAAATTTAGAATACTTTGTTATTGTTCATGTACTAATCCTTTCTTCTTCTTCTTCTTCCATTGAAAAATAGCAATTCACTTATTTTATTTTTATACATATCACTATATAAAAACACTTCTTCATCATAGTATCAACCGGATATTCTATAACGTCTTCTTTATATTCCTTCCTGTATAAACTAAAACACATATAACTCTTCATCTCTCGTCTTCTTTCATTTGTTAACTTGGGGAACATATCTATTCTTCTTATAAACTTTATAAACTAGTTGGTTTCTTATTCTTATACCTCTTACCACTTTTTTCTCTTCTTTTTTTCAATACAAAGATCACTATATCTTCCTCTTATTTTTAACATTGACACATAGTGGTTCTTCATAATCGAAACTATCTTAAGTCTTATCACTCTTTTAAATAGTGTATAAAAATTCTTCTCTCTTGAATAATACCAGAAAGCTTCCACTTGTCTATATTTTGAACTACTTGAATATATTTCATATATTGTAGCATTGGTTTCTCTTTATTAGAATTCAATAAACCACATGAATAATTTGGATTCAAATCTCCCTGAATTAATGGATCTAGAATATCCCACTCCATATCTTTATAACAATTTGTTTTGGGTCCTATCACTATTTTACATAGTTCATATAAATTATTCTATCTCGAATAATAGTTTCAAACTTTCACATGTCTCTATTTCAAACTGCATGAATATTTATCAAATACAGCAGCACTAATTTCTTCTTTTTCAGAATTCACTAAACCACATGAATATTTTGGATTCAAATAACCCTGAATTACTGGATCTATCATTTCCCACTCTATATCTTCATAACCATTTGATATCTATATGTAATAATTTTAAAGGAGTTGGGGTGGGGGGAAGTGGGGGTGAAGGGGGAGGTCAAAGGAGTTGGGGTGAAGGATGGGGGTACAATGTGAAAGTGGGGGGGGGGGGGGGTAGTGGGGTGGGGAGTGTGGGGCAGGTGGGGGGGGGGGGCAGTGTGCAGGTGGGGGTTCAGGTGGGAGGGGGGTGCAGGTGGGGGGGGGGGAGTGGGGGGGGAGTGGGGGGGTGTGGGGGGGGGGGGTGGGGGGTGAGTGTGCATGTGGCAGTCGGGGTGAGAGGTGGGTGGTTCAAGGGAGTTGGGGTAAAGGGTGGGGGACAGTGGTGGTGAAAGTGGGGGGGAGTTGGGGTGAAGGGTGGAAGAAGTGAGATAAAGAGGGCAGGACGGAAGGGGGTGAAGGGGGCTGGGGGGGCAGTGTACAAGAGTCGATAGCTCCATGAATTTCTTGGGTAAATATTTTGTTAGTTTCTACATGTTTTTCCTATATCCATGCATTTATTGAAAGAATATACTACAAATGAATGTCTTTTCTCTGATTCTCCTACTGCCCCACATCTACTTCCATAGTTTATGAAATCACAACAAGATTTAAAAAAAACTCTATAAGTTTTTTGATATTCCCATAAGTATTCCTGAAATTTTCAGGACTTAGCTAACTTTTATCTTCCAAATATAATTTATAGATATATATATAATAAAACATAGAACTTATTCAATTCACCTTCACTCATCTCCAAACACCACAAATCAACATTTCTCCTCTCTCGCGATCGAAACCTACCTCTCACGATTGAACCCATTCCGCCTTCTCCTTTCTCCGCCTCTTTCGCGATCAAACCCCTTCCCCATTCCTTATATCTTTTGCGATGGAACCCACTAAAACATTAATCCACTTTAGCGGTGTTTTTTAAACTGTCGTTAAACATTTTCTAAAAAGGGTTTAGGGGTGGTTTATTAAAAACTGTTTCTAAACCCCATTATTTTTTTCCAGTCATGACACTCCCCCTGAACCCAAATCCCCTTCTCCCTCAGACCCTCTGTGAGCGACTACCACAAAACGGGGCAAGGCCAGCACCACCCTTTATAAGCGCTAACGAAAAAGTGCTGATAAAGGGGGGGTACCTTTATCAGCGCTAAAAAAGTGATGATAAAAGTACCTCTTTATCAGCACTTTTTTAGCACTGATAAAGGTTCCCCCATTAAGAGCTCTTTTTTTAGCGCTGTTAAATGGTACTCTTTTATCAGGGCTTTTTTTAGTTGCGCTGATAAATGGGGGGCCTTTATCAGCGCTTTTTTTAAATGCATTGATAAAGGGTCTACTTCCAAAAAAATTTCAATAAAAAAATATATTAATATTTAAATATATAGATATAGTTATATTGATATAAATATAATATATATGTTTTAAATATAATTTTAAATATATTTTAGATAAGTATAAATATATAGTTACACTTAATATATAAGATATTTAGTGAAAATGGATTATAAAAAAATTAAGAAAAAATTTTTTATTTAATAATTTGCTAATTATTATGGAGTAATAGTCATTTAATAACAATTTGTAGACTAAAAAATTAAAAAAAAGATCCAAAATATGTTAAAAACGCAAGTCGAACTTTATATAGCCATAACTTTTGATCCGAGTGTCCGTTTGAGCTCTACCACATATCAAATTGAAGCCTGCGACAAGATCTACACCCTTATTATTGTGGGAACTTGGTAAAGGTTTGTTCAAGACAAAAAAATACCCAGAAGGCCTCCAAAACTGAGTTTTTAGTTGGGATACCCTGATTTTTTAACATTTTTTGGATTTTCAGCCTCATTTAAGGGGGTATTATTGGATTTTTTTTTTGTTGGGGACTGAATTTATTACAAGGTTTTACATTCATATTAATAGTATTTCTTTGAAATTTTTTTTTTATAATTCACTGGTATTTATAATCAAATATATAACAATATATACATATTTTTTATATTTTCACACATAAAAAATTAATTATAAATATAAATAATAAAATATATTTACATATAAAATATATTAGCTTTATCTAAATAAAAAACTAATATCTTTTTTATTTAAAATACCAATATATAAATATTTATATACATATATATTAATCTAACTACATATATATATTAATATAACTACATATATATATATTGATATAACTATAAATATATATATTAATATCACATTAAATATATAAATTAATATAACTATATATATATATATTAATATAACTATATATTACTATATTAATAAATATAAATATATATATATAAATAAATAAATAGATATGTCATTAACTTGATAACAAATCAATATGGAAGAGTGGTAAAGGCCTTAGGCGGGCAAGGGAGAGGTATCGAGATCAAATCTTGGTGGAGGCATGGGCGCACGCATGGATGTGGATTTGGGGGGCTAGAAATAATGAAAGTGGTGGGTGTAGCACTGATATAGGGTGGAGGGGGTTGTGTGAGGGTGCTGGAGGGGCTGGAAAGCGCTGTTAAAAGGGGGGCTCAAGCGCTATAAAGCCCCCCGATTGGCAGGATTTTCTAATTTTTATATTATTTTTATTTTTTTACTTTTATCAGTGCTAAAAAAATGCGCTGAAAAAAGGGGTCTTTATCACTGCTTTTTTGAGGGCTAATAAAGGGTAACCACCATTTATCTTTGCCAGATTTAACATTACTTTTCTAGCGCTGTTAAAGGCCAATTTTAGCACTGATAAAATGGGTATTTGTAGTAGTTCTTCTTCTTGCATTTGAAACAATTATACTAAAAAATATCTTATCATAAAGATCATTATTTTAAGATTGAATGATTATTAAGATGGATAGTCACAAAAATCACGAATAGAATGAAATGAACCCTTTCGGGTTCCATTGGAACAATTTTTATTTCCGTAGTGTATCTCTTTATTTGTTGAAATGTTGAAATAAAAAATAGAAAAAATGTGAGGAAAACATTCCTACTTCTGAAGATATTGGTTTGTATTTTTATCTGATATGGGAAGTAGCATCTGTCGATGAATGGTTATACAACGGTGTTCCTTATGAATTAATTTTTCTACACTTCTTACTTGGTGTATCTTTTTACATGGGTCGTGAGTGGGAACAAAGCTTCCATATAGGCATGCATCCTTGGATTGTTGTTGCATATTCATCTCCAGTAGAAGCTGCTACTGCCATTTTTTTGATCTATCCAATTGGTCAAGGATGTTTTTCTGATGTAATATCAATCCTCAAACCCCAGCTCTGCCTGCTGGCCATCCGTACCACTTCCCCCCAACACCCGACCCCGAACCCCCTTCTCCCCCCGACCCCCGCGAGACCTGAACCCTAGCTCGCCTCCTTGCCGCTGGTGAATTTTATTTAGGTCAGTTTTTCCATTTCATTGAATTTTATTTAATAGATTTATGTGTTCTTGGATTTTAAGGATTATTGTGATGATGGGTCGTTCCCTTTACTAGAATTTGGGATTTTTTTTGTTTGTGGATTTGGACGAGTAATCCTTTCCATATTTTTGATTATGACTAAAAATGTTCTCAATTACTAGCCTATCCTCCCAAATTATTAGATTTGAATTAACCCTAGATGATTCAGTAGTAGATTTATACTCTTTTTGAGAAAATTCTTGTCTTTGTTCTTTTGTGAAAAATATTTCCTCTGTATAAAAGCTACATTAGCGAGGAATTCTGTTTTACCTTCACCTTCCGTGCCTCCTTTTCCTCTATAACCTCATTCAAAATCTTTAAGGGGGAACATGGATTTATATCCAGTTTCTTAATCAGATAAGTGGTTCATCATGTGGATCATTTTGATAGAACCATATTGTGAACCTTCATCTAACAAGGATCTTGTTTAATGATATGGTTCCCTTCTTCCAAGTGATGGAGGTAGAAACTCTAGAATAGTATAGATTAGCTTGGGAACTAACATGGGCTCTTCCTCCCATGCCTAATACTTTCTATTCTAGTAACACCTTCTCTTAAGATATTGTAATGCCAATGAAGTCGGATCAATTATCGAAGAGGGAATCAAGGTTGTGACTGGATGATTTAGTTTTGTATTGATGATGGAAATCTCTAAGGTGATCAATTTTCTCAACATCCATTCATAATTTAATTCCATTATTATTCATGTTTTGGTGTTATGTTGATGGAAAATCCACCTTTTTGAGTTTTTCTCAATTTGACGTGTTGAAAGGCAACCATATTCTAATGGATTCCTTCAAAGATGAATAAATACAAGATATTTTGTCCTATAATCCAACAGAATGTGTATTAGTTAGGGAGTTCAGTGAGACTAAATTCATTTTGATTTTAAACCATTTAATACCTTTTTCGGTTATTCTCTATAACAGTGATCAAGTAACCTAATACATTCCCTTTTTATAAGGAACACAGATTATTCTATGGATATTTAAAACCTAGGATACCCAATTCCTTTTCTCACTCCTAATAGGGGTGTTGTTAATGTTTCTGTTGTTCAAGAGGCAAAACCACATGATATTGAATAGGTATAGTGGCTAAAGATGGTGAACGTATTCATTTAACCATAACAGTTACCACTTTTACTTTTCAAACCATCTTTCCTTGAGCTATGAGTACCAACTGTGATTTTGCATTTGAGCATTGAATAAAATCCTCCAAACATTACGAAACTTCTATAAACTATTTGTGTCTTTTTTGGATATTTTAGTGGGATAAACCATGTATGTAACTCATCAAAAATATTTTCTATATAGATTTATAGTAGCAACTATTATAGGAGTTTCATATTAAATATATAGGAATGAATTTTTTATTTGTAAATGAAATCTTAAACCCTATCAATTTTAAACAACATTAATATTAAGAGATCAAGGAATATAGTCTTTTTAAATGTGAATCTAAATTGATATAGGAATTTCAAATGAAGGACTTCCCATCATAGAACTAACCCTATTGGATTTTTGTTAAACTAAATAACACTACCCTCTATTGGGTATTTAAAAAATAATATAATCATATTTGGTTATTTTTTCTCAATTTTTTCTATAATGGAACCGCATCATGTCACAAAGTGTGTATTATAATTTTTTAAGTATCCCATTCCATAGAAGATCAGGAAATACAAGTTCCCGAAGTGGGTTGAAGGAGGATTAAAATCCAGACACTCTGAGTAAAACTTTTATTTTGGTTTGACTGGTTCTCATCTCCCTTCCATGACTTCTTTTTGAGCTATCAAAGACTCAATAGATTTTAGGAATTCTTGCAGGACATTCAACTGAGAAGACACTCAAGTAGAGGCATCACAAAAATCTTGATTTGGTTAGATCACCCTTGTTTATTGATGATATATATTATTATCTAACTAGAGGAAACCTTATTGACATGACTATGGCTATAGCCCTAGTATAAGGAATTCTAAATTATCTTCATCTACTTGGTTTAGACACACCTGTTGTCTAGACCAAAATCCTATCAGGTAGTTACACTTTTCCCTCATAGGTTGAGCAGTTTTCATAGGTCATGGAATATTCATTTGAGGAGATTTATTGGTCTCCTTTTAGATGTTATA
This sequence comes from Viscum album, assembly GCA_963277665.1. Classification (NCBI taxonomy): domain Eukaryota; kingdom Viridiplantae; phylum Streptophyta; class Magnoliopsida; order Santalales; family Viscaceae; genus Viscum; species Viscum album. Next base: position 327,815,358 of record OY728132.1, read on the forward strand.
TATAGTAATAATATTTCCCTATATTAATTTGACATTCATTCACCTTAATTACTCTTCAGATTCATATTATGTAAACCTATACTTAAAAATGAGTGTCTAAGAATCTTGGGTGATGGGTGGGATGTGGAAAAAACCTTTTATTTTTTCTTTGGTAGAATCTCATTTGGAAGGTTGTAGATTAATATTTGTTTTGGCTCCCAAATTTTGAATCTTTCTCAGTTCATATGTATAAAAACATTCTTCCAACGTTTTTGTGTGGACCAAATTCTAAACAAACATTTATTCATCATGTTCATTTGTATTAAAATCATAATCTGAGTTATCTTTTGGTCCAAAACTGATGGAAATCACAAATTCAAAGTATTCCATAGAAATAATTACATAATTATAAGGGTAGTGGGATTTAACATCCTTTAAATATTTTACGAAGTAAAAAATAAAAATTATCCATGTTCATCACCTTATTGGTTTACTATTTTAGTTTATGGACCCTATGAGGATTTACCTTTTCTATTAGATGCTAACCCAGAAGTGATTTATAGTGCTGATACTATGGGATACCCCATCAACATTCCCTAAGAGCATCCCCAATGAGAAGGTTGGTTCATGAAATGAATGAAATTGTGAGAGATGTTTGTGTGAAGATCCTCCAATATATAATGTTCCAGCTTAAATCTTAACTATTTTACTAATGATAAATTTGCTCAAATATATCTAGAAATACTCACCATATTCTTAAAATGTATATTTCCTAATAAAATACTCACTATATTCTTGTTTCTTCAAGTGATTTTGTAATCACATGTGTATAAGAATACACATGCATGCACATATGCACTTAGGTTTTCTTGTGGGTGATTTACCATATGTATTTATATAGGAAAACCTTATGTAACATATTTATATATTTTTTCAAATAGTATACATGAATCTATTTTCCTATTAATTAGTAACTATGTGTTTTAATTTTTTTTAATATTGTGTAGGCATATTGTGATATACATGGAAAAAAGCTAGATCACATTACCGAGGAACACACCTCAGTACGTTAAGGGTTTGAAGGAGTTTTTAGATTTTTAAATTTCTAATCGATCTGTTGAAGGGAGAATAAGATGTCCATGTCCTAAATGTAAATTTAGAATATGTTTGAAGAGAGATAAATTTAAAAACATTTAATACTGAAGTAATTCCCTGATCAATATTTATGTTGGATTTGGCATGAAGAATCTAACCATACAGAATGGTTGAGCACTGATGTTAATCCACATAATGAGCTCCGAAATTATTCTATAATGGAAAATAAAATAGAAAACCTCATAAATGATGCATTTGGCACTACAAGACTCCAAAATCAACATCAAAACATAACAGAACAACCAGATGAGGGTACTGCAAATTACAACGTGACAAGTGATGTTTTTGAGACTGTAACACAACTAGATCAAGATTGTAACATATCATTGGATCCTCCTCTTGATTCTGTGGCGACAAATGTATGAGAAAACTTCACTAAGGAAAATACATTTCATGATTTATTTGATGATGGAAATCAAGAGTTGTATAGTGGATGTTTGAAATATTCAAAGATTTTTTTTTCTGCCAAAGTTGTACCATATGAAATTTCTATGTGGAATTACAAAGAAGACAATGTCCATGATATTAGAATTATTGCGTGATTCATTTCCTGAAGTAAAAATCCCCGAGTCTTTTTATAATATGAAAAAATTTGTTAACAGGCTTGGTATTAATTATACAAAAATACATGCGTGTCCCAATGATTGTATGCTTTATTGGCGAGATGATTCAGGTAGACAGAATTTCAAAAAATTTTCTTCTTCAAGATGGAATTCAATGGGTAATGTTTGAAGTCTGAATCAACATAATTTGAAAAAAACGGGAACAGACAACTAAAGGTTTTGTGTTACTTTCCTTTAAAACCTCGATTGAAAAAATTATTCATGTCATCGAAAACCGCCGAACACATGAAGTGAAATTCTTTATATAATAACAATGATGGGTTAATGTTACATCCACAAGATTCACAATCATGGAAGACATTTGATTCATTACATCCATATTTCTTAGCTGATCCTAGGAATGTTCTATTGGGATTGGCTACTGATGGATTCAAACCATATGGGACTTTGAGTACCAGTTGTATCATTTGGCCAGTTGTTTTGATCCCTTACAATCTTCCTCCTTGGATGTGTATGACACAAAAATCTTTTATCATTTCAATGATTATTATTGAAAAACAAATGGAAATTATATTGATGTATACTTTCAGCCTTTGATTGAAGAATTATAGGAGTTATGATGCAACGATGTTGAGACATTTGATGCTTCTTCTAAAACAATGTTAAAAATTCATGTTTCTTTAATGTGGACCATTAGTGACTTCCTTGGGCTTGGGAATTTATCTGGTTGTAACATTTACATGGGTTTGGCATGTACTATTTGTAACTTTGATTTTGAGCCCAAACGGCTACCTCATAGTAGAAAATGGTGCTTCTTGTGCCATTGAATATTTCTCGATGCATCTCATAGATTTCAGTTGAACAGATCGAAATTTAACGGTTTCATTGATTGTATACCACCTACAAAGTTGTTAACTGGTTATGAAATATTGAAACAACTTGAAAATATTGAAACAGAATTTGGGAAGGTTCATCATTTGAATGATAGCTGGAAACAGGTATGAATTTCATCGTCATGTGAAATCAGAACATAACAATCGAAGAAAAAAAGTATATTTTTCAAACTTCAATATTGGAAATTTAATTTGTTGAGGCATAATCTTGATGTGATGCATATTGAGAAGAATTTATGTGAAAATTTTATTATCACATTTTTTAATGAGCATGGAAAGTCAAAGGATCATCTCAATTCTCGCAAATACTTACATGTAATGAACATAAAACGTGATCTCTGGCCAGATATGGATGAAAAGTATTCTCTAACAATTTTTGAAATGAAAAATATGGATAAAGATACATTCCTTAAATTTTTAAATAATGTGAACATATATTATGGGTATTCAAGTAACATCTTGAGTGGTTTTGACTTGAATAATTGTAAGTTACATGGATTGAAAAGTCACGATTCACATATTTTGTTACAACAGTTACTACCATTGGCATTGCGTACATTATTACCTGAAAAACATACTACTATTGCACTCCAATTCATAACATTTTTCAATCAACTATATGAGAAATATCTACATCCATTTCATCTTGACAACCTCCAACAGAGGTTTTTATTGACCCTTTGTTCAATGGATATGATCTTTCCTCCATCATTTTTTACAGTCATGATGCATTTAACTGTGCATTTGGTTTGGGAAGCTAAATTAGAAGGCACCATTCATTATCAATGGATGTATCCAATTGAGAGGTACTTTATTTATATGTTTTTATTTAATTAAAAAAATTCTCACTTAATTAAATGCATAATTATGTTTATGTGATTTCATAGATATCTTGGGAATTTAAAATCATACGTGAGAAATAAAGGTCAACCAGAAAGCTCTATTAATGAAGGCTATTTGGATGATGAGTGTCTTAACTTTTGTTCTAGATACTTGGATGATATAGATAAAAGATTTAATAGAGTTAGATGTGTTGATGACAAATCAACTCATTCTCAAATACATCAAAAATCAAAAATATTTCCTACTATTGGCCGATCAGTTTGGAAGACCTGAAATGTGACACTGACAGAATTGGAATTATTATAGGAACATAGATTTGTTCTACTAAATAGTGAAATTAAAGATCCATTTATTAAAGAGTTGAGGATATATAAAAATAAATGAATGAGAGTCCGAACACGAAATGAGAAAGATATAACCAAAGATATTAAGAAAGAGCTTGTATAATGGTTTGCACGATGTGTAGGTTCATAAATATTTCAATTAATATGAATATTAGTTCAAAAAATATATTTTGTAAATATAATAAAGTATATTTATTTTTTAGATCATGAATATTGATACTCAAGCAGATTTATTAGAATATTTGAAGTTTCTTGCTCTAGGTCCTCTAAAACAAGTTTGAAAGTTTGACACTTTCAACGTGAATGGATTTAGATTTCGTACAGTCGATTGAGAAAGGGGTTTGAAAACATAGAATAGTGGTATATTTACATTTTCTAAAGTGGGATACTATGGAAAGCTGACTGATATTATTGAATTAAACTACTAATATCATTTTTCAGTTGTTTTATTCAAATGCAATTGGGTCGATATTATTAGAGATGTTAAAAGAGATTCCTTGAAATTTACTTATGTGAACTTCCCTCGCTTGATGGATGTTGGTGATCGTGAACTACATGATCCATATATTTTATCATCACAAAAAATAATTATATATTATGTAAATGATGTTGTGGACGAAGGGTGGAGTGTAGTTGCTTATGTAATACAAAGAGATTTGTATGATATGGGTGATTAAGTGGAATATTTGACCTCTGAAATTGAATCTCATCAATAACAAGAAGAATAATTATTTTTTAATCATGATATTGAAAATTTTAGTCTAGCAAGGATGAATGAAGTGTATGAAGTATTGGAGAAGAAAACCGACATGATTTAAGGGGAAAATGATTGTATGTACAATTATTTATTCATTCATCAACCACTTATTTCATTTGTGCAGTCATTCATTATCATTGTTATGTATATTTTTTTGTTAGTACTAGGCATATATTATCATTTTAATTTTTTTTTCTGCATATGTTTTTTGAAATATATGTCATGAACTTAATTTTATATGAATAAATGATAGAAATTCCAAGGAATAAGTAATAAATTTTTTCATCCACTACTACGACAGATGACGATCCATTTGTCTCTCTCCCTATGTCATCTGAGCCACCAACTGCCTTCCCCCCTACACCATCACCCCTTTCACCATCTCTCACACCCTCTATGAGAATTCCTTTAGAATCTGAGTCATTGACTCTCCCTTCAGCAACCTCAACAGTGGGGCGACAGCGCACCACTTCTAGTTCATCACGGGCATATTGGAGGTTCACTGTTATAGGTAAAAAATTTAATATAAATAAATTTATTTCACTTTTTTAATACTAATTATTTTTTCCTTGAAGATGAAAAATATTAAACTGTGGAGAAAAATATAAAAAGTGTATATTTGTGGAATATTAATGGAGAGAATATAGTTGTCCCATTTGATTCATATGGGGTCCCTACGGATGACGCCGTAGGATTACTTGGACAAATTCTAGGCCAGATGGCAGAAGAGCCCATTTCCCATCCTATTTCTTATGATTATTGTAGACATATTCCTCCAAGTTGAAAAAATGAAGCTTTTAATTCACAAATAAAGGTAATTTTAATACATTATGGTGTAATTGAATGTCATGTTATTAATATGTTCAAAATGAATTTTTGTATACAAATGTTTTTCCACTTTATAGTTGTTTATGTGATAGAACAAAAGTGGACGTTGAAAAATCTTGGTAATAAATGGAAAGACTTAAAATGGATATTGTGGAGCGATGTTAATGATACTTTGTTGATCGTCCAACAAATGTATGAGAGGCTACCCAATGGGGTAACCAAAGAACAGTGGAAAGTTTTTGTTGACAGACATCGTGATGAGAAGCAGATGGTATTTAAAAATATATTATTATATTAACATCATTTTACATTTATACATGTATATGAAGAGGATATGATAGTGAATACATTAATATTAAATTTTATTTTCTTTATTTCAGGATCTCTCAAGAAAAAATGCATCAAGCCCGGCTCAACAAGTCATCCCCCACACTGCGGGGTCAAAAAGATTTTCTAGAAGCTGATCAACTCTGGTAAGATTTTAACTAGTTTAAATATTTATAAGACAATATTATCTATTTAATATATCAAACTATTGATTTATCATTGTTTAATGAAGTCACAGAGTTTAGGTCCCGAAGCATCCTGAACTAAAGTGTGCTTCGATGTTCACAAAAAATTTGATGTCAGTTTTGTTAATGAGCCTGCAAAAAAAGTTGGGGTATGAACTCATTTCTTCATTATAGTAACTTATTATCAGTTTTAGCTATGTTAATATATATTAATATTTGATTTATAGGTAAAAATTTAAAAAAATATGGGATGCCAATCCTGGGCAGTCCTACTCAGTCTCCCAGGATGACCTGGTAGCTAATGTCCTTGGGAAGGAGAATCCTGGTAGAGTGTGTGAGATGGGTTTGGGACCCATACCATCTGAGGTCTTTGGAAGGAAATTGGGGATTATAGCTGCATCTACTCCTGGTTGTAGTCAGTCCATACCTGGAGATGCTTAAAGATAGATTGTTTCCCTACTAAACATAGTTCAAGACCAGGGGGCTTAGATATCCGCTTTGTAGAAAGTGTTGACTGATATACGTCAGCGGATGAGTAGATACCCCCTGGTGGTATTGCATCAACTGGTGGTGAGCAGGTAAATCATAAAAATTCAAAATCATTTATATTTCAAACTTTTATTGGTTTTTAGTTTAAATATAAATATGCAACACTATTTAATTTCCAATATAACGTTCTTACAGGTGGTAGCAGGAAGTGGAGATGGAGGTGGAGAGGGTGACGATATATGTTCATCATCAGACAGTGATTAGTAGTATTGTTTATATATGGAAAAATATTGACAGTCGGTTTGTATATGTATCATGTGTGTCACATAGTTGCCTCCAAACATTTTCAAGACCTAACATTTTTTTTCATTTCTCATGTTTCCTTTTATGTATTTTATTGATTTCTGATGTTTCATTTTATGTCTTGATTTCTCAAGTGTGGTATGCACCATATATATCAACTCTTTATTATGATGAATAATTTTTTATTATTAATTTTTCCTAAATTCATTTTTTCATCATAATAACTTATCCTACATTTTATAGCCCAATTCATTTACCACTACATTTTCATTTCTAAGAAGTACTTCTTAGTTATGCTCTTCTATCAATCCCTAGGGATGATAATTTGTGTCTTGCTAACATGTTTAAGATAGATCACCATTTAGTGTCGCATAATCCTAGTATCCAAAATTTCAAATAATAGTTGGAATCCATAGATACGGATATGAGATTAGGGGAAATTTTGCTACACTGTCTGATATGGGGTTTTTCCACCATTTCCAAAGTGGGCTCCAAGAACAGTATGGTAGTGTGAATGACAGTGTCCATTATCTCAGTAGGCATGGCATGTTGATGGTAAACTCCTAGTGGATTCTATAGAACCCCCTTACCTAGAAAAATGTTAAATATACTACATGATTAGTTACTTACCATTCATAACATCAACTACCCTATCACAAATAATTTATTATAAGCATCCACATTCCATGATAGAATATATCACCCCCTTCATGAGACACTCTTCCTTTTGAAGGAATGTTCCTGATCACTTCTATTATATTCCACACATCAAAATAACTAGGATGCATAATGGGAGTTATAATATTTTAGGAGCCATATTCCATTCCTTCTAAAGAAACCACACTAAAGACTCCTTTTCCAAATAAATCACATGAGCGAAACAAATATGATACGTGAACCTGATCCATCACTCTTAAAAAATTAGGAACAATTATCCATGGGAGATATGATTTTACCTTTATTTCTATCTTTAGTGTCAAGTATAATAATTCCACATGGAATAACCCAAGTGAGATATGATTTTAACTAATTCCTATGTTATGTTTCATTTATAATAATTTTGCACGAAACACCAACATAAATTAATCCCAAGAAAATATTACCACATCATAATTCCCATGATAAAGGGTTTACCACTAACATACAACACCCACACCTTTTGAGTAACTAAGGAATAAATAAATAACTACCCAATCATTTTTTTAAAGGACTATATAAGGGTTTAAATTTATCTACACATAGATGGAATAGAAATATAAATAGTTAAAATATATATAGTAGTAATATATATATTATATATATATTTCATCAACCTGTACTTTCAAGGTATGTGAAGATGTATGTAGCCATATAATTATAATAATACTGATGAATAGACCATAGAATAACTTAGACATCCCTAACCAGTCTAATGAGCCTATGTGCTCATGTAATTTGGTAAATTCCCTATATCTTAATAGAGCGAGAGATGCCATGAAACAACACATTGGATGTTGAGTTCACTATCAATTCAAAATTCTAGTCATGGAATGTGGTGAGTAAATCACAATACTTATATAGTAAAATTTTTGTGATGCACTATGCTCAACACCTGATGTAAGGAATTGTGATATCTCCTTGCTCAACAATCTCATACCATCATACCACAACCTCTATAAAGGAATATATTAAATACAACTAGCAAGGGTAATTACCTCAAATCCATCTCTTCTATCTACACCATATACATAATAAAGGAACAATAATTTGTGTCATAATTGATAAGGAATTACCTCTTATTCATGTCTTTATCCATGTTCAATTACCATTTAATATATTACAATTCGTATGAAGCATTTTATAGAGTATAAATCAAGAGCATGACATTAAAATTACTTGGGGTCATTCCATTTAAAACTAATTGATTTTTTTAAGAAAGGAAACCCATCATTAATTATCCATTTCACATTATTAGTTAAATTTAACTCATTCAATTAATTAAAACATGGGAAACCCATATATAATCTCAATGGAGTCACTTAGATGGTGACATGTTAATCTAGGAAATTTCCCACTATAGATATTCCAACTATAAGTGGTCAAAACACCTAAGGGATTCCTTTGTTTCTATCGAATAATCACATATAAAGGGATATTACATTCTTGAAAAATTCTAGAAGATATGTGGGAGTACCAACATTTGAAAAAAAATCATATTGTCCCATTTCACCAAGATCACCCAATGGTTGACCATATAAGTTGCACACAAAATGTGAACATCCAATCAAGAATCAACTAATACATATGAGTCTGCAATGGTTAATTTTAAATACATAAATTCACCATTACATTTTATTGGATACTAGGATTATGCCATTTGATATGTTTATTTTCATTTCATTACTCACTGAATGATGCATTTGGTTGTGCTTAGTTAAACATCTCTTTTCATATTGACTTTAGTATGTATTCTGTTGGTGTTTTGGTATTCATGGAATGGTTTTTTAGGGAAATACTATAGGGGCTCCAAAAACTGGTTCTTTATTTTCTAAATCAGCTCTTTAGTGGTGGTTTTAACTGCCTCTAACTGTAAGAGGTACATTTAGCGGTAGTTATAATTTCCTCTAACTGTAATAGGTACATTTAGCGGTGGTTTTAACTGTCGTTAAATGTTGTTATTTTTTCTATTAGCGGCAGTTTTAACCACCGCTACCGTCTTAAATTTAGTGGAGATTTTAACCGCCGTTATATTGTCTCATCTTCCTCGCATTTTTGTGGTGGATATCTTGTTTTTCGTGGACATTTTTTCCAGCAGGGCATTACTTTTTTTAGAGGCGGTTAATACCGCCGCTAAAAAAATCCCCTTCCCTAAAAAACTGCCGCAAAAAAAAATATAACCACCACAAAAATGGGCCAACTATAAAGGATCCCATAAACCACTACTAAAATTATTTAACCACCACAAATAGTTTCCCGACACGCAATTTAGAGGCGGTTTTTAGAAACCGCTGCATAAGCATATGGCGGTGGTTTAAACCACATCCATATCCAAAAAACCGCTGGGAAATTGAAATTTTCTTATAGTTACCCCCTCCCCTACCCAGCCCCTCCCCTCCCCTTCCCGCCAACCCCCTCTCCCCAACCCATATCATCCCCCTCCCCCCCAAAAAACAATAGTTTTTAATGCGACTCTATCATGGGAAAAAAATTTATGGATTTAGTAATACTTAGATCGACTATCTACTTACTATTTTTAAGGAATTTCTACCTGATGATGCATGTATTATTAAAAATGATTATATGGAATCAATGTTGGTTGAAAAATTTATATTTTTATGTATGAAGATCCACATATGACCTAAATATTATTATCTATTCTGGAAGGATAATGACAAGTTAAATGAGTGAAAACAATGAGGTACATAGAGATGGAAGTCTAATAAAGATGGAACTCAATCCCGTGTACTAGAGAAAGTGATGTGGAACTTTCCATTGATTCCTAGACTTTAGAAAATTTTTATTTCAGAACAAATTGCTAAGAATATGATATTACATGAAGATGAAATAAATAAGGATAATGATGATATAGTTCATCCTACTGATAGGTTTTCATGGAAAAAATTTGGTATGTTACATCCTGATTTTTCAGCCGACCCATGGAATGTTAGATTGGGATTTCAATGTGATGGTTTCAACCTATTTAAGCTGATGCATACTGCACATAGTACTTGGCCTGTTTTCATTCACATTTCTAATTTTCCATTATGGATGTGTATGAAAAATCCAGTTACTATCATGAGTATATTGATTTCTGGAACCAATGATCCTGGGAATGATATTGAAATATATTTTCAACCATTAATAGATAAGTTGAAAAATATTTAGACTGTTGGGTTATAGACATATGATGCATTTAGAAATGATTACTTTATGTGTTATGCAACATTATTATGGAAAATAAATGATTTCCCTTCATATGTAATGATGTCTGGTTGGAGTACCAAGGTGATATTATCTTTCCCTATATGTTTGAAAAATACACATTCTAGGAGATTAAAGTTTCTATGAACTTTCATCATTATAGATCATTGACGATTTCTACAAATGGATCATCCATATAGAAAAAATAGAAGATAGTTTGATAATTACATAGAGATAGATTAAATACCTTAATGAATGTCGGGGGGTGATATCCTTAAAGAACTTGACAGTTTGAATTTTGTTCTTGGAAAGGGTTAGTAAAATTTCAATAAGTCAAAGAATGTCCCTTTGAATTCCAACAATAATTGGATAAAGAAAAGTATATTCTATGAGTTGTCATATTGGTCATAAAATTTGATGCATCCCTTCTTGTATGTAATTCATATTGAGAAAAATGTGTGTGAAATGTTACTTGAAAATCTTTTAAATGTAAAGGGAAAGACCAAATACGATTTGCGCTCACGCCATGATTTAATGGACTGGGGTATAAAACCATGACTTCATCCCAAGTTAATTGGAAAGAATCAGTGGAAATTCCCTTTTACATGTTTTTTAATGAAAAATGCATAGAAAAAAATTTCTTCAAGCGTTGGAAAGTGTAAATGTTCCAGATCGTTATTCGAGAAAAATTTCAAAATGAGTGAATACACGAGATGTGAAACTAAAATCCCTCAAAACCCATGTCTACTATGTCCTCTTGCATGAATTGATTCCTATTTCCATTTGACATTTAATATCACATAATTTCATGGTCATTGTGATTAGATTATTTTACTTTTACCGAGATCTTTGTTCTAAAATATTGAACAAAAGTGTGGTGAAAAAACTAAAAAAATATACACCAATCATTCTTTGTGACTTGGAGAAAATATTTCCCCCATCGTTTTCTGCATGTATGTTACATCTGACCATGCATCTTCCAACAGAAGTTATTTCTGGAGTTCCCATTTCTAGTCAGTGGTAGTATCCAATAGAAAGAATAATGTTTACATTGAAATCTTATGTGATAAATAAGAATCATCCTGAAGGATCTATTGCGAAAGGTTTTTTAGCTCATGAATGCATGGAATTTTGTTCAATGTATTTTCCTAATGTCACCACTAGATCTAATCGGCCCATGAGAACCTACGATGACCAATATGATCCAATTGAGCCAAAATTTCCATCACTTCCCCAAACAGGAGGGATATCTGGATCATACAAGTTGCATACTTTGAATATAGATGAGTGGGAAATGGATCATCGTACGATATTATTTATCTTTGGCATGGTTGATGATTAAATCAAGTAAGTAAAATTATAAATATATATATATATTTTTGGGTAATTTTTCATAGTTTCTGATATCATTGAATTTTTATATTTTTAGAGAACTTAGTGAAATTATAAAAAGACAACATTGCTCTTTATCTATTAACAGGTGAGAGAAATTACACAGCAAAGAATTTCCTACTTGGTTGAATTAAAAGGTAACAAATTTGTTTTTTTACATTACGAAATCATTGGTATTTGTTCAATATTCATTTTTTATATATTTTAGGTCCAAAGATTACATATGGATGATGTATCTGTTGAAATAATGGAATTGTCATTTGGTCTGAACAATATGGTTCGTGATTTTAAAGGAATGGTTGTCAGTGGTTTTAAATTCATTATAAATATTTTTTCAACAAAGATGGAAACATATCATGACCGTGTCACAATAAGCACTACAACAGATTTTTATGTTAGTGCATATGATAGAAAACCTTGATTAGAAAATTTTTCATATTATGGGGTTGTTGAGAGAATATTTTTATTATATTACTATGCACATGGTCATGTTGCTATGATTAAATGAAAGTGGTTTGATTCAATGACACGACATGGATTGTATATAGATAATTTCAGTTTTAGAGTGATTGATATGAAACATCAGCTGTGAACAGATGAGCCTTATATTCTTGCATCACAAGATAGACAAGTATTTTATGTAAATGACCCTTTAAAATCTCAATTTTGTGTTATTGTTGATGTTATTCCAAAAAACGTTTTTGATGAAGTATTGGATGATGGTGATGTTTTTGGATGAACCAGTCAGTATTCAGTCAAATATATCATTTGATGATATAGACGATTCAATTGTGAGAATGGATTGTGAACAAGAAATTATAACAGATAATTCTAAGCGTTACATGTTTCAAAGTATTTAGATTATATTATTCTGACCTGGTGAGTGTTTTTTTTAAACTTTTAAAGTAGTATCTTCTTTTGTTTTGTAATGTTTTCATTTTGCGGTTGAACAACATAATGAAAAAAAACTTAATGGAAGATGTAATGTTTTGAAAAATAATATGAATTTTCTTGGAATATTTATAGTTATTTAATGATTTGTTATATTTTTATAATTTTCACTTCACTTTTGGCATTTACAGATTATTATGTCTTATGTGGAGGTTCGGAGAAAAAAAATGGAGGAAAACGATCACCGACTAAGAGAAGCTGGCCTGACAAATATGATTGTTTCGGTGAGTCCCTTATTTATTTATCGATTATGTATGAACTTTACACAAATAATATTTAATATGAATATGATTCATTGAGGAGGCAACTTGCGTTCACTAAAGATGGTTCAGGCACTCCATAGTATAGGACTGGCCCTATATGTATCCCCCTACATGTATCGCCTCATAGTCGATGGATCTACAGTCACCAGGACGGTTTCCTCCCATCATCCCCCCACTTATATGCCTTATACATACATGGGAAGTCATCCTTTTTATCCATTTCCTCCTCCTACTGTGTAGGGTAGTCAATCTTCTTCTTTCCCTTAGCCGTTTACCCTTATCCACCTTCATCTCTATAGGGTACACGTGCAATGGTTAGGCCAAATGTATTCCCCTACCCTTCTACCCAACCTCAGAATCCACAGTCTACTATGGAGGGTACACCTCCATTGGTTATGCCCCCAGTATACCCGTACACTCCTACCCAACCTCATCATCCACAGTATACTATGGAGGAAACTTCTCTGGTTGTCGCCCCTCAGCATAGAGTGCATGATCGAGCAACAACAAATAGTGATGCTGGTAAATGTTTAAAAAGTAATGAAATTTATAAATTTTTATTAAATTTCAGTTATATATGTGTAAAATATTTGTTTCTTATTTTAGGACCATCTTCTACTAAAAGATGTGTTCGTACAAAGATGAACAATGTGTGGAATAAACACATGAAAATTATGGTTCAGTATAAAAAGAAAATGAAAATTATTGAAGAAAATGGTAAAGAAATGCAGAGTTTCATTGGGAAACTTAACAGACAGAGCAATATTGTTCAGGTTCAACCAATCGAGTGGAGAAAAGTTTGACAAGGAATAAAACACAAGTCTTGGGTGAAAATTTGGGTAATATATTTTTTAAAATTACTATTCAATTTCTTTATAAATTATTATTGATAAATTTGTTTGAATATTCAACTTCACTAAAACTTCTCAGATGGTTTCCACAGTAAGAGAGTTAGATTAATGGAATTGGGGGAGATGTGGCGGGCCTACAAGCATGACCTGCATGTTGGCTGAAAAAAATAAGAAGTACTCCTCTTGAAAATGAACATATCTTTAATGAATTCCCAATTTCAGAATACAAAGAATTAATTTCATATTGGAGTTGTTCCTATTTCAAGGTAATTTAAAATCTTAATGTTTTTAATAAATTTATTTTATATCATTAATCTTATTTTTCTACAGTGGATGATTTTATTAGATGTGATTGTGTTCAGTTTTATTTTTCAGACTTGGTTATTTTAGTTATGTCTTGAACTCGTTGAATTGTTAACTTGAAATGATGATTTTTATCCCTTTTGACTTGTTTAAAGGCTATTTTATTTTTTTTACTAATAGGATTCATCTGAAATAAACATAAAAAATAAGGGCACTATGATATATAATCATACTCTGGGGTGAACTACACCACCAGATCATGAACTTTCACAAGTAATATATGATTTAACATTGAATATAAATTTATTTTTTCATTTATTTATGTTCAACTTTGAAGTAGAAATGGGCATTAAATTTCATAGGATGTGTTCCCCAATCATTATTGTTTTGTCCTCGTAGGAAAAATAAAGACGGAACTGCTTTGAATTAGGTAATGCATGAAAAAATTGTAAGAATGTTTTTAAATTTTTAGCTTTTAGTATACAGTTTCATTCACTAAAAATTATATGAGTTGTGTTTTCCTCATTGGGAATGAGAATGATTAATTCAATTATATAAATTTTTCCTATGGTATTACAGAGGAAAATAAAATATCTTCCACTCTCTTTAGTATTCCTAATGATAATTTAATAAGATCAATTCTTAATAAGGTTTAAAAATGACATCTAAAATCTATTTAATTCTTGACAAGGTTTAGACTCTCAAATAGGTCCATAACCACTAATAATATATCTGTAATCCCAAACAACATCCCAAGATACTTATATAAGTTATAAATACTCTTAAAATTAGTACAAATAATATAAAATGACATACAATACATATTTTTTGGTCTACATTTCATCAAAAAAGGAGGCAGTAGACATTTCACACATAACACGTATGAGCAATTCAATGGAAATATAGAGGAACTTATTTATTTTTTTGATTATATACTAAAATGGTAACACCCTTTTATAGGATACTATTAAATATCTAATGGAAAAGGAACCAGACACATTTGAACCAAATTATTATTTACATCAGCTTCTTGGAAACGATCGCAGTGGCAGAGTTCGTTGTAAACCCAGAATGAAAATCGTGTCGTCAAAATATTTGTCATTATGTATTGAATATTCTATGAATATTTTACAAATTTTTACCAAATAAAAATTACATGTAGCCATTTAGAAATAAAATAAAGAAGTTAGACAAGAGTCTCAAAAGACATAAAAAAACAAAATGAACAATTGCTCAAGTTGATATCAGCTATATTCTCTTCACTTCCGCCAGAGGGTAAAACAATAGTGGATGGATGTTTATTGAGTTTGTGCTCAATATATGAGGATGATGATTATTTTGTAGCTAAATATGTGAGTGGAGAGGCTGAAGATGCTGTTGATAGTGGAGATGCTGAATATGTTGAAGATGGTGGAGAGGCTAAAGATGTTGCTGATGGTGATGATGATGATGTGGATGGTGGTACACATGTTGATGCTGTCGATATCGGTGTTGATGATGATGAGGATTTAGATGAAGTTTTGGAGGAACATTGTTCATAGTTTTTGTATCTATCATTTAGTTTTCATTATTTAAAAAATATTCAATTTTATATGTATTATTTGTTTTTTTATTTTTGGGGAAATGAGATGCTACAATGGTTTTTGGAATTCGTTGTAGGTGTATGTGTATGAAATATTTGTATACTATAAGTTTGTACAGCGGGAGGGGTGTAATGGTGGGGGGGGGGGGGGTGGCAGGGGGAGGGGTGGGGTGAAAGGGGGAGGGATTTGGATTCAATTCACATAAATGTCATATAATCAATATTTATTTCTATAATAACATAATCAAGCCTCCTTTCTGATTTTTTCTTTGAAATTTATTCTCTGTGTACCAGGGATTGGGTACAAGAACATCTAAAAAAGGAAAATAATACTTCAGTGAGATCTAAAATAACAAGAATAAATTTATGTGGTTCAATGATGAAGATGGAAATGCAATTGAGCTTGCATTCTATAAGAAAAAGATAGAATCTAGAAAGATTTGGATTCTACCGTTTGAGGTTTAGAATTGACATTGACAGGTGATTCCTAGGGTTTTATGCATTTTACCTTATTATATTATCTGTTTCTACAGGCTGGCATTTACCATGGAGAGACAAGCCTTGCTGGTACACCAGAGCAAAGTATGATCACCCACAAATCCCATTTTTTACTTTTTCAATAAATATTTTCAAAAGTTTACACTACTTTGTTCCATGTAGTTTTATGGAACTTCACCTCAATCTGATGTTTTGAGAGCTGCGTAGGATACTCTCTAAGGTGATGGTAGATATGGGCCAACAACCTTCCAATCAGGGAATAATGTGCACCTTACTAATATCCATGCTTCAAAGGTAAATATGCTATTTAATTTTTTTGATTCCATGATAGTTACGATGAAAGAAAAAATATTCTATTTGTAGTTCTTGGTGCATTGTGATGTTCCTTATTTTATCCTATCTCCCCATCTGTAAAATTTGTATATTAACTTGATTGAGAGACATGATGCTCGTGATAATGAAAACATTTTGATCCTTAGAGTTTAAAAAAAATATGCATGAAATCCTTCCTATTACCAATACTGGTTTGTTTTTTATAACATGTTGGCTCAGTGGGGGTGGGGAACTAGGAGGGACCGGAAGGTGGGAGGGGGTGGGGAAGGGACATGGGGGACTGGTAGGGGGATGGGGTGCAAGGGGAGGGGGTGCAAGGGGGTGGGTAGGGGAAGAGGTGGGGAACTGGCAGGGGCAGGGGGGACTGGTAGGGTAGGGGGTACAAGGGGTGGGGGTAAGGGGGGTTGCAAGGGGGTGGGGGACTGGTAGGGGAAGGGGGTGAAAGGGGTGGGGGTGGGGGATTGGAAGGGGCAAGTGGGACTAGTAGGGGGAGGGGTGCAAGTGGGGGGGGGGACTGGCAGGGGAAAGTGGGGACTGGCATGGGGAAGGGTGCAAGGGGAGTGGGGAGGGGTAACTGGCAGTGGGGGTGGGGAACTAGGGGATCTGAAGTTATTTTTTATAACATATAAATGGGGGGGGAATGGTAGGGGCATGGGGTGGGGGACTGGAAGGGGTAGGGGGACTAGTAGGGGGAGGGGGTGGGGGACTCGCAAGGGCATGGGTAGGGGGTGGGGGACTGAAAGGGGCAGGGGGGACTGGCAAGGGCAGGGGGGACTTGAAAATGTGAAATGGAATATTTAATGATGATCAAATTTTACATTATGTTTGGTATTTGCAACTCCCACATAATGTTTACTTCTCTCCATGTTTAAATTTTAGATATTATATTTGTTTGGAATTAATGTTATGGAATTTTGGGAATGGTCATGATTTATTCCATGTTGATATCATTTGAAAGTTATGATGGAAACATTTCATGTTTTGTTTGTTGAAATTTGTTTTTAATTAGTTATATTCATGTTCACTTTCAAGATGAATTATAATTTCTAAATCCTAAGATTTCTATTGGTTTCAACTATTGTATATATGGGAATTATATTCTAATAGACTGCTATTTCCGAGTTTACAGGTGATTCAAATTTTATAACAGATTTTTTCAATAAATACAAAGAGGAAAGAGTCTTGGGATTGGAAGCTGTCACTCAAGGGAGTATTCTACCTCATTTAATTTTCTGTTGCCTCTTCTTTCTTCTTAAATTCATAATTCACATTGAGTTTATTTTTCACTTCGTTCATGTGTTATTTTGATTCTTTATTTCCATATTCTTTTAATAAAGGTTTTGTGTTTATAGTATAATGAAACTGATTTTGAATCTATTTGCTTTACTAGATTTTTTTAGATAATGGTATTTACAACCCTCATTTTTTCTTAAGTCATCTGGTACTGTAGTGGATGAATATGTATGTATATATCTTTTTATCTAAAATAAATCAAAAAAAATTCTCTAGGGGGTGTAGGGGGGTCAGGCGAAAGGGTGCAGGGGGGCAGTGTGCAGTGGGTGAAGGTGGGGGGGGGGGGGCAGTGTGCAGGGGTGGAGGGGGGGGGGGGGTAGTGTACAAGGGGTAGTGGGGGTGAAGGGGGCAGTGGCAGTGTACGGGGAAGGGGGTAGGGGTTGTGGGGGTGCAGGGGGAGGGGGGATGGGATACTGTAGGGGGGTGTGTTGGGGGCAAGGGGGATGTCCAGGGGGCATGGGGGTGCAGGGGGCTATCCAAGGGGGCATGGGGGGAATGGGGGCGCAGGGGGTGAATGGGGGATTTTCAGGGGGGGCATGGAGGTGTAGGGGGTGTCCCGGGGAGTGCAGGGGGATATCCAGGGGAAATGTGTAGGGGGTAGTAGAGGTGAAGGGGGAAGGGGTGCAGTGTGCAGGGGAGAGGGAGGGGGGATGGAAGGTGGTGTGGGGGTGTAGGGGGGGTGGGCTATTGCGGGGGGGGGGGGGGGGGGGGTGCAGGGGTGTAAGAACCTGAGTTTTTATAATGGGTCAAAATCACGACCCTGTTTGAATTTTTTAATTGTTCTCTGAGAAAACTTAAAAAATATGGGAAGTTCTGGAAGTTTCCAGGCAACATTCCATGTACTCTAAAGTACACGCCGTGTAGGGGTTAGGCAAGTACCATCCATGTGCTCTCCGAGTACATGCCATGTGATGACCAAGTAGAAATTTCCTACTACACAGCGTGCAGTGTTGCTCGACACGCCGTGTGTCCTCTTTTCTACGTACCAGCTGTGTTCAAGCTGTGTGTCAACCCGTGTGGTGCGTCCAAGCCATGTGGCTACACCACTTAAGTTGGAGTAGAGACAAGGCCACTACACGATGTGTAGTCCTTAAATACACACCATGTTCTTTTTTTATTTGATTAAATGAAAGAGCGTCACATATTATTATGAAAAAGATCTTCTTTTTCTCCGAATTCGGAACAACTCAGTTCCGAAAACCCGAAGAACATACCTAGCCCTAGAGTCTTCATCCGACGTTCGTTCTTCAATCCGTTGGTGGATGTAGGATCACAACAGCGAGGCTAAACCCATGCACCCTATTTTGTTCTAGTTTCTTGACTCACGCATCGTAGTTTCCATTTGGGTAGAATTGCTAAGATTTTACAGAAACATAGATCTACCAAGTTAGGCTTCGAATTGGAGCTCGATATTGGACATGACTATGTATACGAGTCTCAGGTATGTGGTGTATACCTTCTTCATGTTTTCGTAGAACTTTGGGTGGTGCGACTTAAAATGCCCATTTGGGTATTTTGAGCGTGACCTTGTTTTATCTACTATTACATATTAAATTAATTGTTAGATCCATGGTATGCCTTTGGGCATGCCCCATTGCCTATATTGCTTGAGCAAGTCAAGGCGAGAGGCTGACGCTCATTGGGAGATTTTGGCCTGGTTCCAAAATGGTTATAATTGGCCTACTTTGTTTAGAACTGGTATGGTTAATCAGGTAAAGCATGATTATGTTGTTTAGAGGCATTCAAAACCTCAGTGTTACTGTGTGATAACCATTTGGTTAGTGAAAATTCAACTATTTAGATTGTTTTTCCTATTTATGTGACTTGTTTAGAAGTGTTATATATGTATTTGCTAAATTGTATATGCTAGAACCCTTTGGGTTGTGTTGGGAATGTCCTGGATATTCTTGAGTGTTGCTGATCACATGTTGGGATTGGGCCGGGATACATTGGGTTGTTCTGACCACGGGATTGGGTGTCAAGGATGTCGGCTTGAGGCAGGGTGACTGTCAGGTTGGGCATAGCCCAGGTTAATTGGATGGAAAGTCCATTGGAATTGAGCAGCATGGTTGTAGGGTCACAAGGTGTGAGAGAGGTTATGTCTTGGGTACTATTTTGGTGATTACTGCTCACCTGGAACTTTGAGTAGTGTTCACACAAAGAGACTTCGTGATGAGGTGGTTTTGACCACTCATGTGGGTAGAGGCCCATGTTAGTTGTGGTACTTTCCATAGGAATACACGTGGAATGTGAGGAGACTTCAGGGGATAACATTAAGGCTATAGGGATGGGGGTAGAGGCTCACCGTTATTTGAGGGAAGACATTGTAGTCCCTCTGGTTACATTATTTGAGGGCATACATCATTGTCCCTCTAGTTACATTATTTGAGGAAAGACATTGTGGTCCCTCCGATTACTTTATTTGAGGGTGACATCGTTGTCCCTTTGGTTACTTATTTGAGGACAAGTATCACTGTTCCTCTGAGCTACTATTTCTTGGGTTTGCCTTCAGGACGTCGGTACATGAGACATGCGGTGTTAGGGGGCACATGGTCCCGAGTTAAATGACAGGGATTCTGGCATTGGTTGAAGTAAGTGAAACTCTATAGTGGATGATGAGAACCAGTGGTCTTTGTGTGCATAATACTATTTAAGGTTTTCTTTATAATTGAATGACTGCTTAAACACTTATATTATGTACGCACTTTTGGGGGGTATCCTACTGAGATTCATCTCACACCATGCATGTGCCCTTTGGGACGTGTGTAGACTTTATGGATTTATGTGAAGGAAAGAGTCTAGATTTAGGAGCTAGATTTCATTAGCCATTGCATGGAGATAGTATGGACCATGAGTTCTTGACTAGATGGATATTATTTTGTTTTTCTTCCTTTCCTGTATCAACATGCTTAATTGTTATGTTGCTACAGTTGGTTATTCATTGGAACCCTTAATATATATATAGATATGTATGACCTTCTTTGGATGCATATTTTTTTGTTCAGTATTAACTATAAGTGATCAGCTTGCTGTTCTATTTACTTTTTTTCTCTTGTTGTTCATATTTATTGCTTTCACTGTTTATTGATATTAACTGTGCTTTCACTCTGCGGATTTGTTTCGAGTATGCTGAGTCATTTATTCCACTACATATTTATTATTATACTTGGTCCAGTACCATTATTATCCTCCAAGAGTGTATAGCCTCCACACTATACCTATAAGACCCTCGCTGCTAGTCGACAACCTTTGTCATTCAGAGATGTGTGCCTAAGGTAGTAACACCCGACCCGTTTAGCACTATTCGAGTCGCTATTCGGGTCTGGGTTATTTCAAAGTGGTATCCGAGGAGTTCTTGATAGGGATTTAATAGTAGTGTTTTGTTGGCTACTAATGAGATTGAGGCTTCTCTTTTTCTTTATACGAGTTTTACTATTTGGGATATGGTAGACTGGAGATAGGTTGTGACTGGAACTGGGTTTCTAGATTGTGCTTGGGTACCTAAAGCTCGAGGGATGGACCAAGTTTCCATGGGTGGGAATTGCAGTTTTCTTTTTTATTAGATTATAGTTTATATGATTTCCACCTTGGTGTTTCACTTGGTGTGCGATGTTAATGATTGTGATATGTAAACATTGACCTAGTGCGGTAAAGGAGAATTGGTCCTTGGCTCAGTATGGAAAGCCTTGTTTTCTTATCATTGGATAAACACATTTTTAGGGTATTTTAATTTCATAATTTCATGTATTCATTGTGAAGTGATAATGCCATATGAATAATATCAATTTCCATGCCTTATATTTTTCGAAGTGTGAATAGGTGAAATTCCTGGAAAAAATTGATTGTTTATTGCAATGTGTTATTCCATGATTTATAAATTTGTAGAATTTCATGTGGCAGGGTATTTGGGTCTGGCTCTTGTACGATAAGGTATGTAATATGGTTGAGGTGATTTGATCACTAGTATTGGGTGACTTGGTCATCGGTTTGAGGCAATGTTAGTTGTCAGGACGGGCATGTCCTGAGGTACTTTTGATACTTGTCTCTGTTGAGGGTAGGTAAAAGGCCATGAGGTCAGGATGCTATGGGCATGAGTTTTGATAGGGGAGAGTAAGGTTAGTTGTTTGATGATGAATCGTTACTGCTTTACTTATCTGCGTTGAATATATATATTATATATATATATATATATGCGTTGTCTGACCATTTATGGTATTCAGCGGGTTCTTTTTAGTCAACTTAGATGGAGTGCTAGGCGGGAGATAATATAGTGTCGCAAGATCAGGTTTAGGATCGGGTGAAAGCAGAGTAGGAGCCGTAGGTACAAGCTCAGGGACATGAATAGGTCCAGGATCCCGTGCAGGCAGAACAACAGCTGTGTTTGGCAGCGTTCAGACCACATCACGACAAGAAGCTCCGAGCTATCTTGGAACATGTATTACAGGGGGTTGAAAGAGGTGTTCAAGGTAAAAATCCATATATGTCATATTTGATGCGAGAGTTTCAGTTGCAGCACTCACCACTTTTTCAGGGTGAGCATGGTCCGCAGGCAGTTGAGAACTGGATAGAGGGCATGTAGATGATCTTCGAGTAGCTCGAGATGCCTCCAAGGCGGAGGGTCAAGATGGTGACATACAAGCTATGGGGTCTAGAGAAGCGTTGGTGTGATTTGCAGGTTCAGGATCATAGGCACAATGGACTAGCATGGGAGGACTTTGAGGACATGTTATTTGAGCACTTTTACCAAGAGACACTGAGGGCAGAGGGAGCTCGAGAGTTCTTGAGCCTTCATCAGGGAGACATGTCTGTCATGGACTATGAATCTACTATCACTGAGCTGTCTCGTTTTTCACCTGGTATGGTAAGTGATGACGCAACAATGGTGAGGCACTTCAAAGATGGATTACGACATGCCATTCATATCTAGTGAATATCATTAGGATAGGTTCATTCTCACAGACAGTGAATTAGGTGCTCATAGTTGAGGTTGACGAGAGGGATAAGCCCCATGTTAGCCGGACGATAGTTTAAGGTGATAGTTCAAACAGAAGGAAGTGGGGACGTGATGAGTTTTAGTAGGGCAGTCAGGCTAAGGACTCAGCTATACCACCTTGAAGCAGTTATTCATTGGTTTTCTTTTAGTGAGGAATGACAAGACATGTTCGGACTCAGTGTGATAGGCCTCCAAAGGAGTGTTGGGCATGTGGATAGGTTGGGCTTCTTGAGAGGTTCTACAGGTAGCCTTCTCAGAGATCCGATAGGTAGGGACCAGGATAGATAGTGGCATCTTGAGTTGGTTTAGGTTCGGCACCAGGAGATGGTAGATGAGTTTCATCTGCACGCGGAGGACGTGACAGAGATAGCGGGACCCGGCTGAGGGGTCATTGGCCAGTGACTAGAGAAACACCATAG
This sequence comes from Viscum album, assembly GCA_963277665.1. NCBI lineage: Eukaryota > Viridiplantae > Streptophyta > Magnoliopsida > Santalales > Viscaceae > Viscum > Viscum album. The sequence goes on from OY728132.1 coordinate 327,838,802, forward strand.
GGAGGTCATGAATCAGGAAGTCGTACTTCAGGCCAAGTGTATGTCATGGAGATTCCAAAGGCTAAGCAGGATGGTGAGCCAACGATGGTTAGAGGTACACCATGAGTGTGGCTATGACTTTCTTTTTTTCTCTTTGGCATGACCTGTTGAGGCATTTCCGTTTTGAGTGCATGAGGTTCATAAGATTTATGTGGACTTACTTGATCCTAGTTAGGGGGATTGGCACCATATCAGGTGTGTGATATATATATATATATATATATATATATATATATATATGTGAGATGTGTGGCATCGGGGCATCGAGGATGCATGTTACTTGAGGTGTCATGGGAATCATGGCATCGAGGATGCAAGTTACTTTAGGTGTTAGGAACTAGGTTCATTTTGAGCATCCATGGGATACAGGACCTCATGGAGGCAGACACCGATGCAGTGTGGGATACATTGGGTTTCAGAGACGAAAAAGAATCCCCAATGAGGTGCATGGGTAAAAATGTGTCACGGGAGGACCATTAGTCTGAAAAACAGGTTAGTGAACCCTTTCTTTGTTGAGTTTTGTAGGGTTGAGACCGAGTGAGGCAATTCATAAGGTGGGGAGCCCCCTTGAGGAATTTATCCAGGACCCTTGAGACTGGGGAAGTGTGGGTTACTTTGATCAGGGTGGTACATTTGGTGCCATCTATGAGTTTTTTTATAGCTCATGGATGATCTATATTAATGTGGGGAGATTGTAAGAACCCGGGTTTTTAGAACAGGTCAAAATCGCAACCCTATTTGAATTTTTGACTTTTTTCTGAGAAAACTGGGAAAATCTAGGAAGTTCTAGAAATTTCTAGACTACACACCGTGTACTCTAATGTACATGCCATGTAGGGGTTAGGAAAGTACTGACCGGGTGCTTGCTGAGTACATGTTGTGTGATGACTGTGTAGAAATTTCCTACTACACGACGTGTAGTGTTGCTCGACATGTCGTGTATCCTCCTTTTTATGTACCGGTTGTGTTCAAGCCGTGTGTCAACCCGTTTGGGGTGTCCAAGCTATGTGGCTACCTTGCTTAATTTGGAGTACGGAAAAGGACACTACATGGTATGTAGTCTTTAAATGCATGCCTTGTACTTTTTTTTATTCACTTAAATGAATGAGCATCGTGTCTTATTATGAAAAAGATATTCTGCTTCCCCGACTTTAGAACAGCTCTGTTCCGAAAACCCAAAAAACATACCTAGCCCTATAATATTCATCTAACGTCCGTTCTTCAATCCGTCGGTGGTTACGGGATCACAACAATGAAGTTAAACCCACACACCCTGTTTCATTCTAGTTTCTTGCCTCACGCGTCGCAGTTTCCATCAGAGTGGAATTGCCGGGATTTGACAGAAACGTAGATCTATAAAGATGAACATCGAATTGGATCTCGATATCATATGTGCCAATATCTACGAGTCTTAGGTAGGTGGTGCATACCTTTTTTCGTGCTTTCACAGACCTTCGGGTGGCACAACTTAAATCACGCATTTGGGTATTTTGAGCGTGACCCTGTTTTATCCACTATTACATATTGAGTTAATTATTAGACCCATGGGATGCCTTTGGGCATGACCTATTGCCTATATTTCCTGAACAAGGCTGGGCAAGAGGTAGACACTCCTTGGGACATTTTGGCATGGGTTCCAAAATGGTAATAATTGGTCTTCTTTATTTAGAACTGGTATGTTTAATTTGGTAAAGCAAGATTACATTGTTTAGAGGCATTCAAGATCTCAGTGCTACTGTGTGATAACCGCTAGGTTAGTGAAAATTCACCTGTTTAGATTGTTTTTCCTGTTTATGTGACTTGTTTAGAAGTGTTGTATATGTAATTGTGGAAATGTATATGCTGGAACCCTTTGGGTTGTGTTGAGAATGGTCCGAATATTCCTGAGTAATGCTGATCACAGGTTGTTCTTGGTCCAGGTTACATTGGGTGGTTCTGACCACGGGATAGGGCATCATGGAGGTCAGCTTGAGGTAGGGTGACTGTAACGCCTCAACCCCAGAATCCTGGAGTCAGTGCATTATTACATAATATTGGCATGATACAAGGAACCATGTCCCTAAAGACTGATCAATTTTGGATTATTGGAAACAATATACATGAATAAGTTCAACATTACAACGTGAAAAGAAATACAACAATAATTTATTCCATTAGAAACATCAAAGCCTCCTAGATTATGCCTGAAAGTCACTCATAACTAACTTCTTCATATCCTGGGAAAATTAAACATAAGAAAGGGGTGAGATCAAATGCTCGGTAAGGGTAAGAAATACAGCGTAATATAACATAAACATTAGGTATGGTGAATAATTAAAAACACATTCCTTTAAAAATAATAAACATGAACACTTTACGGAAGGAATATGAGTTGAGTAAATAATGCTATAATAAAACATAGTCACGGGTATTCTACTAGTCAAATAACCACATGAACCATCATGATTATTTTCATAATGAGGGAATGTATAATGCTAGACATTCTGAAACTTCTTGTGAAGGCCTCAGCCATGTCGTCTTAAAATTATTTAGGCCTCATCCAAAACCGTATATCAAATTGGGAAAGGCCTCATTAAATTCCACATCTAATTGTCTCATGAGACCTACCGATGCACCGAGGAGCTATAGCAGGCTCCACCCATCACATACTAAGTCCAATACATTCCTCATATGAAAATGTTGAAATATAACATAAACATTCATATTAAAATAGCATACAAAATGTCAATACGTTAACCATAAACCATGATTGGTATAAAAATAACACATTAATAGTAGAACATATCACAAAACCTTAAATATAATATAAAATATTTATATCATAATAAATAAACTTCAAACAAGTGTAAATTTTATCAACGGATATTGACAAAGATGAAATCAAAACTTTTTGAGAGAAATATCTATTTCTATTTTGAAATCATTTAATAGTAGCATAATTTTAAAAGAAAACCTTTATTTTAAAAATATTATTATAATATTGTAAGGGAAGCTTCATCGATGTCATAACTATGGAAAATATCCTCACTCACCGTATAAGTTAAAAAAAACATTCTCACCTTAATTTTGTCGAAAAGGTCATAAAGTACCGTGTTTGGAAAATGATAGAAAGATTCCTTTCAATACATATAAGGTAAAATAAGGGTATAAATGAATTTAACCCATATTCTAGTAAATAGTATATTTTTTTGAAGTACATATTTAATAAAACATGGATGTGGATTATAAAGAGGTCCTAGTGGATACTTAAATAAAAACAACCTTGGATAATAAAGAGATTGTGAAATTAACCCTTAACTTATACTTTTCCTTGGTCAAGGGTACGTTAACCTACTTTATAATATTTAAATCATTTTTACTAAATTATTCAAGAACTATATACATAAATGTGATATCATATATGATCCTATAATATTTCTTTGTTAATATTATTCCAGTAGTATCATCGTTTCGGGTGTTAACTGATTCATTTTACTTTATATGCCTGGTTACGTAAGCCATGTTTGTTATGTATTAGATGTATTTGATTCAAATACAGAATTATATTATGTTCATAAAAATTATTTTTAGTCATCAAATGAAAATTATTCTTTAATGGTTATGATGGGGAAATGAATCTTATCGCGTTCGTGGAGACAGTAATCCGTACGTACGCATGAGTGACAATATCATTATATTGATTGTGAAATCATATGTAATTGGATGGTATATCATATATACAGAATCATTACCATGTTATATTTATTATTTACATTATTTATACTAATTATTATACCCATCCAAATAATGAAGTGTTTGAATAACAAACTACACCACTACTTGGAAACGGTAAGTCGTACATATGCATGTATGGAGACTTTGTCATTTATAGGATGGATAGAATAACAAATATGGTTGTACCATATTCATAATAACATAATATTATGTATAGGGTACTATATTTATTATTTTTTTATGGAAACAACAAAGAAAGAGGAAGTGGAAGAAGAAAAAAACTTGAAAGAGGTGATGAAATATTTACCTCTTCTTCGGGTTCTTCCTTTTGATTTGATCAAAAAGGCTCTGTAGGTTGGCTTTATGACCAAAAGAAGCCCTATAGGATGAAGGGAGGAAACTTGGGAGGATATTTGGGTAGAGTTTGGCCGATCAAAATGGCTTTGGAGGTGTGATTTTGAGAGAAGGGAAAGTGCCCTTTTATAAGAGAGGCGAGGGGCACCTTAGGAAAAGATTGAAATATTATTTTATAATAAAATAATTTTCGGTTTCTAATGGATAAAAAATAATTTATTTAGAGGCTAATGTGGGTATGGATCAGAAAAATCCCAACCAATAGGTTTTATACAGGTTTACGTCACCATATTAACATTATCTTTTAGATTTAACTCTTAGTTAAATAGTTTTACATTTACCATGTCTCGTTGTATTTTTATATTATATGGTTAATAAAATTACTATAAACTGGAAATAGAACCCAAAGTGGTTAATTATTAATATATATAACCTTATCTGAGTCTTTTGGATGAAACTTAGATTTTTATGAATATTATTTCAATTAATAACAAAGTATTTTTTTTAAAAACTCAATTATGTCAATTTTGACACTATTTAGTGTTTGATTTTTTTAAAAATCCATTAAAACATTATCACTTCGAATAAAATTTATTTAACCAACCCTAACATGTCATATTAACCTATAAAATTATTTTAATTCATCAGAAGTCTCAATTAACATTTATTTGGATATTTATAATATCAATTATTTTAATATTTCTTTAATAAGGTAATTACTGCATCATCATTGTGTCATAATTAAATAAAATTATTTAGTCTATAAAAATTATAAATAATATAACATTATGTAGGAAATATTTTTATCTTTCAAATTAATATTTATAGTTGAATTTATATTGTGTGTAACCCTATATTAAAAATGGTTTAGTTATTAAACTTTGAATTTAACTCTTTTAACTCTTTAAATAAAATAATAATAAATGTCCTAATATAATCCAAGTGGACCAAAGGGGGTCATATTTTATTTCTAAGGTTTTTTTGGTCGAATTATTCTTATCCAATAGAATTAGGACATGTGTTAGGGTAATGATGAAATCATTTTTACCCTTAATTACCCTATTTAATTTTAACTGTGGTAAATAAAAGTCAAAGGTAACTATTCGCCAAAAATTATTTTTATCTTGTTAAACCACATTTTACATACTGATATTAATTGTTCCTCTTTCATTTTTTAAATTCAACTCACAGAAGTGGTAAAATTAAGTTTTATGCAAATTTTCAAATGCTCCTAGGAGGTGGGTAAAAGACAGTAAAAAGATCAATAATTTTTTTTATATCTAAAATTATTAAAAAATGACTCCAATGAATTAAATTGAACTTATATAGGTATTATGTATCTATTTTGATAAAAAATAAATTTAAATAAAAAAATAATTATTAAAATAAAAATTTTGTTTTAATAAATAACAAAGTGTTTTTCACTATTTATCAAAAATTGAATGTTTTCAGAAAAATACTAGAAATCACCCTAAGATAATTTCAACATTCCAAATTCAAAAATGAAGTACATTTTGTAAAATAAAATTATAAAATTTAAAAAAGTGGGTATTACTATTCATAATGGCTAGTTTGATTTGTCGCGGTGTGTTAGAATCTTGAAGTTGTGTACAATGCAAGATATTGCATTATTTAAAGGGAAACGTACCGTGGAAGCTTGGGGTGTTACATTCTTATCTCCTTCAAAAAATTTCGTCCTAAAAATTTCTAGTATACTACCACACAAACAAATTTTGGTGGTTCTTCATCATAAGTTCCTCTGATTCCCACATTGCCACTTCCATCTTATGGTTTCTCCATAGAACTTTTACCAGATGAGTCGTCCGGTTTCTCATCACTTATTCCCTGGTATCAATAATTTTTACAGGATCTTCACAATAAGACAAATCAGGTTCCAGTTCAATTTACTCATAGGTGAGTACATGCATTGGGTCATGCATGTATTTTCTCAATAGTGATACATGGAACACATCATGAACTTTGGAGAGACTTGGAGGCATTGTCAAATGATAAGCTACAACTCCAATTCGTTCTAGAATTTCGAAAGGTCTTATGTACTTGGTACTCAATTTACCCTTCTTACCAAAACGTATAACACCCTTCCATGGAAATACCTTCAAGAAAACATGGTCTCCTTCTTGAAATTCCAAATCCTTCCTTTGGTTATCAGCATAGCTCTTCTGCCTACTTTGTGATGCTTTGATGGGGATTTGGATATTCTTCAATTTTTCAATTGTTTCCTCAACATGTTCTAGACCCACAAGTCTTCTTTCACCAACATCATCCCAACATGTTGGTGTGCGACATCTCTTTCCATAAAATGCTTCATATGGTGCCATCAGAATACTTGAATGGAAGCTATTGTTATAGTAAAATTATACCAGAGATAAATATTGATCACACATACCTTGAAAGTCACATGTTCAAGATCTCAACATGTCTTCTATGGTTTGAATTTTCCTTTCTTATTTTCCATCAGTTTGAGGGTGGTAGGAAGCGCTCAAACGAAGTTCAGTATCCAGGGATTTTTGAAGACTTTTCCAGAATCTTGGTGTAAAACGTGGATCACAATCAGAAACAATCTATAGGGGTACTGCATGTAGTATCTCAACTTCATTAATATACAGTCTTGCTAAACATTAAAGTGGTATATCTTCTCTTATAGCAATAAAATTTGCTGACTTGGTAAGGCGATCAACAATGACCCATATTGCATCATTAATTCTAGGATTCTTTGGTAGCCCCCTGAAAAAGTCCATTATAATGTCATCCCATTTCCACTTAGGTATGGGAAGAGGTTCCATGAGTCCTCCAGGCTGTTTCCTTCTAGCTATCACTTGTGGAAAAACCATACATCTTGACACAAAATCAGAAATCTCCCTCTTCATGTTGTCCCACAAAAAATGTTCCTTCAAATCTTTATACATGTTGGTGTTCTCTGTGTGTATAGAGAAATTGGATCTATGAGAATCATCCAACAATTCCCTTTTTAGATCAAGTATATTGGGAACACAAAGTCTATTCCCAAATTTCAAAACTTCATCTTCATATATGAATTCAATCAATCTCCCATCATTTACAGCATTAATCTTCTTTCGAAACTCCACATCATCAGTCTGAGAACTATTTATCCTTTACAATAAAGATGGTTTGGCAACCATTCGAAAAATTATTGATGTTTTACCTTTCTTGGTTATTCCCATATCCATCTTTACTAGATCCATGAAAATAATACCCCTTTCAACTCTCATCTTGTTCAAAACTCTATGGTCCTTTCTACTCAAAGCATCTGCCACCTTATTTTCCTTCCCCATGTGGTAGTGTATAGCACAATCATAATCCTTGAGTAGTTCAAGCCATCGTCTTTATCTCATGTTGTGTTCTTTCTGTTAGAAAATATACTTCAAACTCTTGTGATCAGTATAAATCTCACATTTTCACCATAAAGATAGTGTCTTCATATTTTCAGAGAAAATATTACAACTGCTAACTCAAGATCATGAGTAGGATAGTTTTTCTCATGAATTTTTAGCTGTCGTGATGCATAATCAATAACTATATCATTCTGCATAAGGAAAAAACCAAGTCCTTTCTTTAAAGCATCACTCTAAATAACAAAAGCATCATTCTTTGATGGTAGAGTCAAGATAGAAGCATTAACTAATATTTTATTCGGTTCTTCAAAAAACTCTTCAAACTCGTTTTTCCAAACAAATTTAACCCCTTTACGTGTGAGATCTTTTAATGGGTTAGCCAACCAGGAAAAATTCTGGAAGAAATGTCGATAATAAACTGCTAAACCAATAAAACTGCATACCTCAGCTATACTCATTGGTGCTGGCCATTATTGATTTCCATGTTATTTGAAGGATCAACATAGATTCCATACTTAGAGATAATATGGCCAATAAAAGAAGTCTCTTGAATCCAGAATTCACACTTGCTAAACTTCCCATATAATTCATTTCTTCTAAGAGTCTTTAGAATAATACACAAATTATTTTCATGATCTTCATAGATTTTGGATTATACCACGATATCATCAATAAATAACATTAAAAATTCATCAAGATATTCCTTGAAAACTCTATTCATTAGATCCATGAAGACAGAGGGTACATTAGTGAATCCAAACGGCATTACTGTAAACTCATAATGACCATACCTAGTTCAAATTACTATTTTTGGAATGTCTTCGTTCTTCACACACAACTGATGATATCCAGATCGATGGTCAATATTTGAAAAATATTGAGCTCCATGAAGTTTTCTGAATAAATCATCAATGAGAGGTATATGATACTTGTTCTTTATTATTATAACATTGATCTCCCTGTAGTCAATGCACAACCTCATAGATCTGTCTTTTTTCTTAACAAAAAGGACATGGGCTCCCCATGGAGAAACAATAGGGTGAATAAATCCCTTATTACTAAATTCCTACTGTTGTTTCTTTAGTTACACTAATTCCAAAGTGTCCATTCTATACGGGGTCTTCGATATGGGCCTTGAACCAGAAATTAAATCAATGGAAAACCCAATTTCTCATTATAGAGGATCTCCAGGTAAATCCTCTAGAAACACATCAACATATTCTTGCACAATAGGTACATCCTCTATTCAAACATTATTTTCCTCACCCATAATTATTTCATTATCATCCTCCCCAATAATTTAATTTAGTAGAGCTATTGGGGTTGGATCTAGATAAGAATCAGATGGTGAAATTTCTGCTCTAAATATAAGGAACTCCATATCATCATTGAGAATTGTAACCTATTTCTTATTATAATAAATTTTCACATCATGGTATAAAAGCCAGTCCATACTGAGGATTATATCAAATTCAATAATGGGTATGACGATTATATCAGTAGATAAATATCGTTTATATGCCTTAATGGGGACTAATTCTCAAAATTTGTTGCAATGATACATCCCTTGGGATTTTTGACTGACAAATCCCATGCTAAATCAAATTGAAAATATCTAATTTTCTATGAAAACTAGAATGATATGAAACAATGTGATGATCTTGAATAAAATAAAGCATTGGATAAACTTGAGGAAACCATTAAATTACCTGCCACCATGTCTTTTGGATCTTCAACCTCAACAGTAGTGATCACATAATCTTGACCTTGATCACTTGACTTTTCTGAGGTAAGTTTCCCTGATGATTAGGACATTCATTTACATAATTTCCCATCTCCCTGTAATTGTTGCATTTAATATTGGTAGGTTGTTTCTTCCCCTTAAAATCACTAGAAATTTGAATTTTCTGTCCACATATGTAGCATAATTCTTTTCTTTTAGATAGGCATCAGGGTGATTCCTTCCAAAATTATCATAGGGTGGAAACTCAACTCTTCCCTTCTTCCATGTTTCCTTATTTCCTTTCCCATAGTGTTCAGCAGATCTCTTATTCTCTTGCTTTGATTTAAATTCATAAGACTTAGATACTTCCTTTTCTGTCTTGAAACACATGAGACAATATCTTCATATGATGAGAAGGATTGTGAGACTAATTATCGATGGAGAAATGGTTTTAACCCATCAAAGAAATGATCAGTCTTACTTCTTGGGTTATGTTTTTAATCTACAACCTGCCTTGCTAACCTAGTAAAGTTAGCCTCATACTTTTTGACATTCTCACACCCCTTTTGCCTCAGACTTAGAAATTGTCTTTCCATATTCGCTCGATGGTCATGAGGAATGTAATTTTCTAGGAATATATCTTTAAACTCCCTCCATTCCGTGTTTGATACATCTTCATCTTCCTTTGGGTTTTGAATCAATGACCACCCTTGATCTGCATCTCCCATGTGGCGACAAACTGCATTGACAACTTTTTCCCTTCCACTACTCCCAAAAGCTTGAAATATTTTCTCTATGGAACTTATCCATTACTTAGCTAATAACATATTTTTAATCCCATTGAATGTTGGTGGTTTTTTCCTCATGAAGCAGTATAACATTGATCCTTCGCGTTGTGGATTAGGGTTCTCCATACTGGTAAGGTTATTATTCATAACCTGAGTGAGTTGTCCCAGTATGGTGATAAGCTGATTAGCACCAGTTGCATCACCAGCTCCGCTATAATTATCTTGAGTAGGAGGGAAATACCTACATGGATTAAGTGCATTGATAAAGTTTCCATTACTTTCACTAGGTGATATTTCTTAACAGTGTCATAAAATATATTAGTTTATGAATCACAATACATAATTCTGAACATGTAAAACACATAACATAAATTGAACAGTTTGTGGATATAATCCATAATCATAAAAATGTTTTCCTTTAGGAGGTATATACTCATAAATCCTTCATAATGGTTTGTAATGAAAATGAGAATTATCCAAAGAATAACCCCAGGAGTGTCATAACCAAGAGTACAGTAAGGCCTATTTTCGTGCACCAGTTCCGGTTTGAGTCTAGATCAAAGCAGTGTTTTCAAGTTTTAATCCTAGGTACATATATGCCAGAGCCACCTCTACCTGCTCATATCCAGACAAGGATGCATTTCTTGGAAAAATCACAAAATCTCTATAATACCAAAATTCTAGGAAGTTCTTCTATACTAATCCTCAAAGTATATCTTAGTTTAATGTTCTCTAATAATAGTTTTTATAAATATATTTTCCAAGGTTTGTACTAAACTTTTCTAATACCAACTGTAATGCCCCAACCCCAGAATCCCATAGTCAGTGCATTATTACATAATATTGGCATGATACAAGGAATCATGTACCGAAAGACAGATCAATTTAATATTATTGGGAAAAAGATACATACATAAGTTCAACATTAGAACTTGAAAATAAATATAACACTGATTTATTCCATTAGAAACAACCAATCCCCCAAGATTATTCCTGAAAGTCACTCATAACTAACTTTTTCATATCTTGGGAAAATGAAACACAAGAAAGGGGTGAGTTCAAATGCTCAGTAAGGGTAAGAAATATAGTGGAAGCTAACATAAAGATTAGTCATGGTAAATATTTAAAAACACATGCTTTTACACATAATAAACATGAACAATTTATGGCAGGAATATGAGATGATTAAATAATGCCATAATAAAACATAGTCATGCGTATTATACTAGTTGAATAACCACATGAACCATCATTATTATTTTCATAATGAGGGAATGTATAATGCCGAACATTCTGAAAGATCTTGTGAAGGCCTCAGCCAAGACGTCTAAAAATGATTTAGGCCTCGGCCAAAACCATATATAAAATCGGGAAAGGCCTTGGCCAATTCCACATCTAATTGTCTCATGAGACCTAATGATGCACCAGGGAGATATAGTGGGCTCCACCCATCACATACTAAGTCCAATACACTCCGCATATAAAAAGGTTGAAAAATAACATAAACATTCGTATTAAAACTAGCATACAAAATGTCAATACGTTAACCATAAACCATGAATTGTATAAAAATAACACATCCACAATCAAAAATATCACAAAACCTTAAATACAATATGGAATATTTGTATCATAATAAATCAACTTCAAACAAGTGTAAATTTTATCAAAGGATGTTGACATAGATGAAATCAAAACTTTTTGAGAGAAATATCTCTTTCTATTTTGAAATAATTTAAGAGTCACATAATTATAAAAGAAAAAATTTATTTTGAAGATATTCTTATAATATTGTAAGGGAATATTCGACGATGTTATAATGGTTTAAAATAGTCACCACCACCGTATAAGTTAAAAAAATATTCTTACCTTAATTTTTTTCGAAAATGTCTTAAAGTACCTTGTTTGGAAAATGACGGAAAGATTCCTTTCAAAACATATAAGGTCAAATAAGGGTATAAATTAATTTGACACATAGTCTAGTTAACAGTAGAATTGTTTTGAAATACATTTTTAAGAAAACACAAATGTGTATGATAAAGAGGTCCCAGTAGATACTTACGTAAAAACAACCTCAGATAATAAAGAGATTGTAAAATTAATCCTTACCTTGTACTTTTCCTTGGTCGAGGGTATGTTAACCTCCTGTATAATTTTTAAATCAATGTTATTAAATTATACAAGATCCATATACAAAAATATGATATCATATATGATCCTCTAATATTTCTTTGATAATAATATTTCTGTAGTATCACCATTTTGGGTGTTAACTGATTCGTTTTCCTTTATATACATGGTTACATAATCCATGTTTGTTATAGAAAGGATGTATTTGATTCATATATAGAATTATATTATGTCATAAACATTATTTTTAGTCATCAAATGAAAATTATTTTTTAATGGTTACAATGGGGAAATGAATGTCATCGCATTCATCGAGATGGTAATATATACGTACACACAAGAGACAATATCATTATATTGATGGTGAAATCGTATGTAATTGGATGGTATATCATATATTTGGAATAATTGACATGTTATATTTATTATTTTCATTATTTATATTCATTATTATACCCATTAAAATAATGAAGTGTTTGAATAACAAACTACACCACGACGTGGAGACGGTAAGCCGTACGTACGCACGTATGGTGACTTTGTCATTTATAGGATGGATAGAATAACTAATATGGTTGTACCATATTTATAATAACATCACAGTAAGTATAAGGTAATTTATTTATTATTTTGGTATGGAAAAAACAAAGAAAGATGAAGTGGAAGAAGAAAAGAATTTGAAAGAGGTGATGAAATATTTACCTCTTCTTCGGGTTCTTCTTTTGATTTGATTAAAAGGGATCCTTAGGTTGGATTTATGACTAAATAAGGACTATTTGATGAAAGTATTAAAGTTGGGAGGATATTTGGGCAGAGTTTGGCCAACCCTAATGTCTTTGGAGGTGTGATTTTTAGAGAAGGGGAAGTTCCCTTTTATTATATAGGTGAGGGGCACCTTAGGAAAAGTTTGAAATATTATTTTATAATAAAATATTTTTCGTTTTATAATCACTCCAAAATGATTTATTTATAGGATAAGGTGGGGATGGGTCGAAACACTTTCAACCAATAGGTTTTATATAGATTTAGGTCACCATGTTAACATTATCTTTTAGATTTAACTCTTAGTTAAATTGTTTGACATTTACCATGTCTCTTTGTATTTTTATATTATATGGTTAATAATCTTACTATAAACTGCCGAGAGAACCCAAAGTGGTTAATTATTAATATATATAACCTTATCTAAGTATTTTGGTGGAAACATAGATTTTTATGAATATTATATCAATTAATAATATAGTATTGTTTTTAAAAACTCAATTATGTCAATTTTGACACTATTAAGTATTTGATTTTTTTAAAAGCCATTAAAACTTTATCACTTCAATTAAAATTTATTAAAACAACCATAAAATTTCATATTAACCTATAAAATTAATGGAATTTATCAAAAGTCTCAATTTTCATTTATTTGGATATTTATAATATCAATTATTTTAATATTTCATTAATAAGGTAATTACTACATCATCATTGTGTCATAAATAAATTAAATTATTTAATATCTAAAAATTATAAATAAAATAAAATTATTTAGGAAATAGTTTTATATTTATAATGAATATTTATAGTTGAATTTATATTGTGTGTAACCTGATATTAAAAATGGTTTAGTTATTAAACGCTGAATTTAGCTCTTTTAGCTCTTCTTTAAATAAAATAAGAATTAATGTCACCAAAGGGGGTCATATTTTATTTGTAAGGTTGTTTTTGGTCGAATTATAATTATACAATAGAATTAGGACATGTGTTAGGGTAATTATGATATCATTTTTATCCTTAATTACCCTATTTACTTTTAACCGTGGTAAATAAAAGTCAAAGGTAACTATTCAGTAAAAATTATTTTCATCTTAATGAAACAAATTTTACTTACTAATATTAACTATTTCTCTCAAATTTTTTAAATTCAACTCATAGAAGTAGTCAAATTAAGTTTTATGCAAATTTTCAAATGCTCCTTGAAGGTTGGTAAAAGACGGAAAAAAGTTCAATAAAATTTTTATATATCTAATCTTATTAAAAAATGACTCCAATGAATTACATAGAACTTATATAGGTATTATGTATCTATTTTGACCAAAAATAAATTTAAATAAAATAAATAATTATTTAAATAAAAATTCAGTTTTAACCAGTAATGCAATGTTTTTCACTATTCATCAAAAAACGAATGTTTTTAGAAAAATACCAAAAATTTACCCTAAGCTAATTTTGGTATTCTAAATTAAAAAATGTAGTCCATTATGAAAAATAAAATTTATAAAATTTCCAAAATTGGGTATTAATATTCATAAATGCTAGTTTGACTGGTCGTAGTGTGTTGGACTCTCAAAGTTGCATACAATGCAAGCTATTGCATTATTTAAAGGGAAACATACCGTGGAAGAATAGGGTGTTATAGTGAATGTTAGGTTGGGCATGGCCTGGGTTACTTGGATGGAAAGTCCATTGGACTTGAGAGGCATGGTCACAAGGGCACGAGGTGTTAGAGAGGTTGTGGATTGGGTACTGTTTTGGTAATTACCGCTCACCCGGAACTTGGAGTAGTGTGAACAGAGAGAGAATCTGTGATGAGGTGGTTTTGACCATTCGTGTGGGTAGAGGTACATGTTAGTTGCAGTTTAGGTATTATTGGTTTCGGGGTGCTTCCATAGGAAGCCACATGGAAGGTGAGGAGCCTTCAGGGGATAGCATTGAGGCTATCGGGTTGGGGAAGAGGCTCACCATTATTTGAGGACAGACATCTATGTACCTCTGGTTACATTATTCGAGGGTAGACATCGTTGTCCATCTGGTTACATTATTTGAGGGAAGAAATCCTTGTCCCTCCGGTTACTTTATTTGAGGGAAGACATCACTGTCCCTCCCGTTACATATTTGAGGATAGGCATCGTTGTTCCTACAAGCTACTATTTCATGGGCATGATTTCAGGACGTTGGTACTTGAGGCACGCGGTGTCAGGGGGCACATGGTTCTGGGTTACATGATAGAGATTATGGCGTTGGGTGAAGCAGGTGACACTCCATGGTGTCTATTGAGCACCAGTGGAGTTTGTTTTTATTTGTGTGCATCGTACTGTTTACGATTTTTTTAATAACTACATGCCTTATTAAACACTAATATTAGGTACGCACCATTGGGTGGTATCCTACTGAGATTCTTCTCACATGCTGAACGGGCCCTTTGGGATGTGTGTAGACTTTATGGATTTATGTTCAAGGAAAGTGGACAACTTCAGGAGCTAGACTGCATTAGCCGTTGCATGGAGATGGTATGGACCTTGAGGTCTTGCCTAGCTGGAGATTATTCTGTTTTTATTTCTTTCCTGTATCAGCATGCTTACTTTTTATGTAAGTACATTTTGTTAGCCATTGGCACCCTTTATATATATATGGATATGTATGACCTGATTTGGATGAATTTTTTATTGTTTAGTAGTAGTTACAAGTGATTAACATGTTGTTCTATTTACTTTCTGCTGTTTTTGTTTATATTTATTGCTTCCAATGTTTATTGATATAGAATGTGCTTCTGCTCTGCAGGTTTGGTTCAAGTATGCTGAGTCATTTATTCCACTTCATATTTATTATTATACTCAGAACAGTACCATTATGATCCTCCGAGAGGGTATAACATCCCCAATATACCTATAAGACCGTCGTTGCTAGTCGGAAACCTTTGGCGTTCAGGGAGGTATGCCTAAGGTAGTAACACCCAACCCATTTATCACTGTTCAGGTGGCTATTCGGGTCTAGGTCATTACAGGGGGGTGAAAGGGGGATATCAAGGGGGGGCATGGGGGTGCAGGGGGTGAAAGGGGAATGTCCAGGGGGTGCAAGGGGGAGGGCAATGGGGTGGGTTAGGGGTAGGGAGGACTGGAAAATGTGAAATGGAATATTTAATGATGATAAAATTGTATATTATGTTTGGTATTTTCAACTCCCTAATAATGTTTACATCTCTCCACACATAACTTGTAGATATTATATTTTTTTGGAATTAATGTTATAGAATTCTGGGAATGTTCTTGCTTTATGCCATGTTGATATTATTTGAATGTTGTGATGGACACATTATGTGTTTTGTTTGTTGAAATTTGATTTGAATTTTAATTAGTTATATTCATGTTCAATATCAAGCTGAATTATAATTTATAAATCCTAAGTTTTCTGATGGTTTCAACTATTGTATATATGGGAATAAGAATCTAATAGGCTATTATTTCCAGGTTTATAGGTGATCAAATTTTTATACCAGATTTGTTCAACAAAGATAAAGAGTAAGGAGACTTGGGATTGGAAGATGTCACTCAGGGGAGTGTTCTACCTCATTTGGTTTTCTACTCTCTTCTTTCTGCATAAATTCATAATGCATTCTAGGTTTATTTTTCATTGTTTTTATGTGTTATTTTGATCTTGTTGGGTGAATAGCATGTTGTTTTCATCTACTGAAATTGAAGTTTATATCAATAAAAATGAAATTTCATTTAATTGTCATACAAGCTATTTCTGTAGGGGGGAATGGGGGTGTTCATGGGGGTGAAAGGGGGCTGTCCAGGGGGGCATGGGGGTGCGGGGGGGTGTCTAGGGGGTGCATGGGGTCTGTACAGGGGGTAGGGGGAATGAGGGTGCAAGGGGGTGTCCAAGGGGTGCATGGGTTTTTTCCAGGGGGTAGGGGGAATGGGGGAGCAGGGGGTGTCCAGGGGGTGTACAGGGTTTTTCCAGGGGGAATGGGGGTGTTCAAGAGGGTGCAAGGTGGTCGTCCAGGGGGGAATGAGGGTGATATGGGGTGCAAATAGGCTATCCAGGGGGCATGAGGGTGCAGTGGGGGGGGGGGGGTGTTCAAGGGGGGTGCAGAGGGGTTGTCCAGGGGGGCATGGGGGTGAAGGGGGTCTCCAGGGGGTATAGGGGGTGTTCAAGGGGGTGCATGATGGCTGTCTAGGGGGGGTGCAAGGGGCTGTCCAACTGAGGGACTGAATTTGTATTTTAAACCATATGAATTATATCACCACAGTTTTAACCTTGGAAATAGGACCCTAATACTACCGTTTCAATTTTGTAAAGATCCCCCCTAATTCCATGGTTAAACCACGTAAATAGGCCTCTACTGCCACGACGATAAAAACCACAGTTTTACAAAACCGTGCCCATATACTATTGGCACGATTTTAGGGCCTGTGACCTCGGTTCCAAACTGTGGCCGTATGTTAATTTTATAGTTGTGTCTAATTATGTTAAAGTAGAAGGTGGATGAAGAATTTTCTTTATAATCATTGTATCATTTTTGGATATTTATTACTTATGACCAAGCATACCTAGCCAAAATAATTGCGAAAAATTAGAGAATCATTATTGAAGACATGCCCATTGTGGGGGACTACACTGATGTGTTCACTAAATAGTTTCTTGGTATTCCTCTTAATCGATAGGTTGAGTTCTCAATTGAACTTATTTTTATATCTCTACCTTTATCAAATACACCTTATAGAATGGACACTATTGAGTTAGAAGAACTAAAAAGTAGTTATTATAAAATTTAGAAAAGGGTTTTATAGGTATGAGTGATTCAGCATGGGGTGCACGAGTCCTCTTTGTCAAGAAGAAGGATGGATAAATGCACCTATTTATTGATTATCATTATATCAAAATAATCATTAATAAGAACAAATAGACCCTACCATAGATAGATTTATTGTTTTATCTTCTACATGGGGCCAATTATTTCTATAAGGTGGACGTTTGGTCAGGATATCACCAATTAAAGGTGAGGAATTAAGATATTCCCAAAAATGTATTTTGAACAAGTTATGTACACTATAAGTTCATAGTGATGACTTTCATACTCCATAATTATCCAAAAATATTCATGGACATAATGATTATATTCTTTAGAGATTAACATGGAAAATTCGAGGCAGTCTTTATTAATGATATTCTGATATACATTAAGAGAATGGAGGAACATGAGGATAATTGAATACTGTGTTGAGGACTTTTCAATGGGATAAAATTTATGAAAAGTACAGTAAATGTGAGTTATGCATGTAGTAAGTATCATTCTTGGGGCATGTTATCACCAATAAACGGATATCTATGGACCCTTCTAAAATAAAGGAAACTAAGATTGGACGATAACAACATCTAT
Organism: Viscum album; assembly: GCA_963277665.1. Lineage (NCBI taxonomy): Eukaryota > Viridiplantae > Streptophyta > Magnoliopsida > Santalales > Viscaceae > Viscum > Viscum album. Next base: position 327,857,075 of record OY728132.1, read on the forward strand.
AATAGAGATCTGTAGTTTCCTTGGTCTACCTGGGTATTAATGATGATTTGTAAATAACATATCATGATTTTTTAACCCACTAACCAAGATTAGTCATAAGGGATAAAAGTATGTTTGGGCCAGTGAATGTGAAAAATGATTTAAAAATTTTAATGAGAGGCTTATCATTAAACCAATTATCAAACTACTAATAAGTGGGGAACTCTATGGGGTGTAAACATATTCTTAAAATAAGGTATTAGGATATGTTCCGATGAAAAATGATAATGTTATATCCTATTCCTCAAAGAAGATTAAAATTCATGAGAAAAACTATCCCACACATGACCTGAAGTTGGCATCTGTGATCTTTACGTTAAAAATATGACGACATTATATTTATGGGGAGAAGTGTGATATATATACTGATCATAATATCATCAAATATATATTCACACATAAGACTATTAATATGTTCTAGTGAATATGGTTAGAACTCACTAAGGATTATGACTGGTCAATCCACTACCATCATGGTAGGGAAAATAAAGTGGAAGATTCTATAAGTAGAAAGGATCCTACATCTTTATCAATGATGGGAATGTATCCAATATTATTAGAGATACAAATGATATACATAGTAATAATTAAGTAAGTAAGATCATAAATCATTTCAGAAATTATTTTTCAACCATAACGTATGGTGAAAATAAATGATGCTAAAAGGAATGGTGTTGAAATTTTAAAAAAAAGATGGAAGCTATAAAAAATTTTAAATATCCGGAGTTCCAAATGGATAAGTAAGGAGTTGTGAGATTTGAGTAATGACCATGTACCATCCAATTTAGAGATAAAATAAATATATTATAATTTACAAACATATCTAAACCTTCTCTATTCACCTAGGGAGCACAAAGATTTATTAATACCCTTGAAAGAACTATTGGTGGGAAAACATGAAGATGGAGAATATTGAATATACATCTAATTTCTATTAATGTTATCATGTGAAGGCTGAAAAGATAAAAGTAAAATTGGATGATGTAACCATTACCCATACTAACATGGATGTGGTAAAAAATCACCATGAACTTTTTCATTGGACTTCCAAAGAAATCCAGAGGAAAAAATGCTATATGGGTCATTGTGGATCGCTTTACAAAGACATCTCAATTTATCGCAACTCAAGATGATTTATAACTAGATCAACTTTTAAAGATATACATAAAATAATTTGTAAGGATATATGGAGTACCACTATCAATTTTATCCGATCGAGATCCGAGATTCATCCCCATGTTCTGGAAAAGTCTCCAACATGTTCTGAACAATGAGCTGAACTTTAGTATGACCTATCATCCTCAAATTAATGGTCAATCTTAGTGAACAATTAAAACACTATATGACATGTTGAGAGAATGTTCTATGGATTTTGAAGGAGTATGGGACCAATATCTTCCACTCGTTGAATTCTCCTACAATAATAGTTTCCACTCTAGTATCAAAATGGCTCTATATGAATCCCTTTGTGGGAGAATATATTGAACACTGGTATGCTAGGATTAAGTTGGTCAACGTAGGCTGTGAGAACCATAAATGGTCAATGAAATGATAGAAAAGGTAAAAATAATTCAATATAACATCAAGGTATCCCAAAATAGACATAATAGTTATGTAGATAATCATTGACCGTACCTAGAGTTTAAGGTTAGACACATGGAATTCCTCTACATATCTCTTTGGAAGATGATCATGAGATTTGGGAAGAAGGGAAAGTTATGTCTTAAGTACATAGTGCCCTTCGAGATTATTGATCATGTTAAAGTTTTGGCCTATAGACTTGCTCTTCCAAACACCATGTCTCACATACACTGTATGTCATGTACCCCTCTTGAGGAAGTATATACCATATCCATCACATATACTGAATTCAGAGGTGGTACAATTAGATAATGATCGCTCTTATGAGGGGAAACCAATGAATATCTTGGATCATAGAGATAAACATTTAAGCAACAAGAACACTCAACTGGTAAAATTATTATGGGGGAACCATAAGTATGAAGTTAAAACATCGGAATCCGAGGATACAATAAAAGAGAAATACCCTCACATGTTTCCCTATAGTTTTTCAAAAACAATTTGAGGTTAAAATAACTTAAGGGGGAAAGAATGTAATGATAAAACATTTTATCAATGAAAATTACATTCTTATAATTATGTTTTATAGTATAACTCACATAAAATCACATTAATAGCACAATTAAAACTTTATAAATGATGAATGGATGAAATAAGAGGTATTTCTAGAAGTTAAGAAACCTATAATGATGAAATAGTAACTTAGCCATTGGAATAGTTGTATGAATCTTATGAATAGTAAATCAACCAATAAAATAGTAAACTCATCCATGAAAGAATAAATAAAATTTAATCATCTTATAAATGGTAATATGATATAATTATATCATAGTATAAGTAAATAAATGTATTATAAATTATAAAGTAAGTGTTGGTATTTTTGTAAGTCATAAATAGTTAATTAAAATTTTATAACTAATATATTAATTTTAAAGAAAATTTATTTTCCTAAAATTTATTTATACTTTAATATTTTTTCTCTAATTATTATATGATAACTTTATGAGACCTTAATTAAAATTTTAAAGTGTTACAAAATTAGTTATAATTTCAAAATTGGTATTTTCCATGTAAATGGTGATTTTAATTAAAAATTAAATTTCTCATATTTAAAAAATTATTTTTATGAAATGGTGCCAATTTTTAAATTCTACATATTTAATAAATGTTGGGTTGAAATTTTGATATTCATTTGAAATACAAGATTTTTATAGTGAATAGTGAAATACGTTAATTTATAGTATAAGTAAATAAAATAATTTTTTGAGTCATGATTGAGTCCTAAATAATGTAAGTGACCATTAGTTCAAAATAAAAGTCACTAATTAATGTATTCAATCATAATAATCCTACCTATTTCTTTATTTTGAAAAATACTAAACTAATGAATAAAATAATGAAAAACCCCCATTCTCGTCATCTATAAATACCACCTCTCACCACCTCCTCTCCTCACACCTCTCAAGATTTGATAATTATCCAAATTATGAAAAAATATCTTACCAATCCACTCTACCATTACCAGGATCCCTTGGTCTCATCAAAATTTCAAAATCAAGTCCCTCAAGGAGGTTCTCCAGGAGAAGAATTCAGGAGGTAAACACCCCTTTCATTTTCATTAATTTATTTAGTAATTTATTATCTTTTTTAATTCTATCATAACATCCCATTATCCAATTTTAATTGTAACTCTAGTATATAACATATACTATAATTATTTATGTTTATGTAATAACCCATCATCAATTCATTCCTTCTCCTTTTGAATAAAAAAACAAGAGCATCACCCGTGATGTGTTAATTTTTCACATTCAAGGATGAAGAGTTTCCAATTTCTTTGACCATATTCGTGGATAGTCTTGAAACCCTTTTTATTGTTTAAAAATATAATAATATATGTATTATATCTCATTTAATGTTATATAACCATTATTTATGCGTGATATTTAATAATAGGACAAACATAGTTCATCATGACCGAGAAGCCACCAAATTAATCTAAATAATTATCACTAACGTCTTATAAAATTATTCATCATAATTCCTTATAATAAAATTATTTATAATATAATTTAATATTATTTATGTTTGTTAATAATATATATCTTTAATTCTAGAAAAACATTCTCATTATACATGATTTTTCATACAAGTAATCAAGTAAACCGATCATGAAAACCAAGGAAACGAATAGTCCTGAAAGATAAACTTATATCTTATCACTCATAAAAAAGGCCATAAATAAAATAATAAAATTATACTAAATCAAATACTTATATAATTTTTTTTAATTAATTAATTAATTAACTTAAATTTATTACCCATGACATTAAGATCAAGTGAAGAATCGTTTCAGACATAAGGTAAGGGATCCTTTTTGACCAACCATATTTCCTTCAGGTTATGTTTTCTCACTATTTACCCAGTGCAACTTTTCATTATTTTTAATTATATCCTATAAATTTAGTCTATATCTTCCAAAATCATTTATACAGATAATATAATCCTTATTTTATGGGGAACCGCATGTTTTAATACGGTTCACTTTGATGTCACTTATCTTGATCTATTCCTATTTTAATTTATTAATATCTATGTATGATTTGAATCCTTTCATTCATGGAAAATGTCATAATATTCCATTATGTTATTACTTTTGACATGATTATGATACCTAATTCTTTAAATGGGTAAACCTTATGTTTATGTTTGATTCCTTATGTATGGTTATTTATATAGAACACATATTCATCAAAATATTATAATGGGTTATCCAAGATATCTTTATAATACATTGGGTAATGTTTAGTCTCATTAGGTGTCATGTGCAATAGTCTTGGTAGTTATCCTTGACTCCTTCTCCATTTTCATCAGTTTTGGTGGTTAGCCTTGATTATTGATTGATATATCCCAAGCTTACCATTACTGAGAATATGAGAACACTATTTCTTATGTTTCTTTTTCCTAGGTAATTGATAATGATTCTAAATGATTTTTCTTTATAAATGTTTCATATGTGAATAATTTTTTCATATATATTGAACACCTAACATGTAATATAAAAAGATGGGTATAGTGGGATATGGTGTTGATCTTTGTGTACCGGTTTTTTATGAATCCAAGCTGTTAATATTTTTTCCCAATTCCCTAAAATAATAAGCCTAAAAGGTCTTTAGGTATATAAGTGATCCAGTATTTCCATTTAATGTTCTATTTTTTTATGGTAAGATTTGGGTCACATTTATTGGTATTAACACCATAAATGTAATGTTTTTTTTTCACCGAATCCGGGAGTGTGAGATTTGGTCTGTTATATTAAACCCAAACTACAAGGTTTGGAAATAGGGGATAAAGGTTTGATAAATGGTTCAAATGTGACTTAAGGCACCAAAAAGTCTCATTATTTATTATAGATACACCCTACATGTTTCATGCACTATTTGTTTAACTATATGGTGTATATAGTCTGTAGATAGTGTGGTTCATACGATTGGAAAAGGGTTTTTCCAAGCGTGTAGTGAAATCGTGCACCCAGTTTAAAAATGGGAATTTTTTTTTGTTTTTACCTTTTTACCCCTTAAGTCTAAATTTCTTTTCCCCCTCTCATTTTCACAATATACTATTCCTAGGATCTAATCTCTTTCTTCTTCAATCATTGAATAAATACTTCATCCCTCATTCAATTCATTTTTTTAAAAATATTAAATACCTAAGGTAAATATAAAAGTTCATATTCCTTATTTTATTCATTAAATTCAAGCTATCTTGTGTTCTTGTTGTGTACATCCACTAAGAAATATTTTTAGGGTTTTTTTCTATATTATCATAGTCTTTCATTTATGATCAAATCTATTCTTGATATTTAATTAGTGAAGCTTCTCTAACCTAAGGTGGGTGGTATTTGAGATATCCCTCAAAGTTTCACTATTTTTATAGTGTATTCCATGTATTTTTTTATTCCAGTTTTCAATGTATTTGGACAAGAACCTAAATTAAATTTATTTTTTCCATAAAATTATTCTATATCTATTTGAAAATAATTAATTTGACCTTAATAAATTTATATTGTGTCATTGGAACCGCCTTAGGGAAATATTGAGTTATGTATTAATTTTATTATACCAACAACACATCCAAGGGGTTTATTAAACTTTATAATGTACTACAGTCTTAAACATTTTTAATTAAAAAATCAAATGGAATGTTTGAAATTGAAAATAATGATACTTTTCATGATTTTTCCATAAGACTAAATGTATCTAAATGGATTGTGTAATTATGTTTTTGTTTGGTTAAATAATGGGGTATGTTGGGATGATCTCCATGGATAGTGAATGGAACATAATGATAACTAAATGGGAATGAATAGATAATATCCTTTGATTCCATTGGGTAGAAATTTCAAAATTAATGGGAATGTTGATATGACCTCCTTTGATTCAATGAGACGAACGATTCAACATAGTAGGAATGTCGAGATGAGATCCTTGGATTATATTTGGTGATAGAGTTATGAATGTAGATATAGGATATATGGATTCCTTATACTAAAAAATGATTTAGACTGATGAGATGATTAATTATATTTTACATGATATGTGATTTTTAGAATGATGAGGTGAGTGCCTAGATTCCATGAGGAGCTTATGGCTGGAAAAATCATCAAGAAATGATCTGAGAAATCTAGAATTGCTTGAAGATAGTAGGATCAACCGGTATGTCATTATAGAGACCAAGGATGATGGTTGTGTTATTTTTTTATTAAATTTATTTACTTTTCTATTTTATAGCACACGTCAACATGAACTATTTATGGATCAAATGTATATGATTTTAATACCTATTGGAGGTGGTCTACTGAGTTGTACTCATACCCTAATTGTGATTTTGGTTGGTACCCATGAAGAGTTATTGGATGAATGGTAGATAAAGGTAAAATACCTATGTTTGGTGCTTGATTTGGGCTAGGATGGAGCTTGAAGATGGGATCCAGGACAGTTCTTGGTCTTTTGGGGTGTTTGTCAGATATTGTTTACTTTTTTTCTTTTGGTTATTTTGAGAGATTTTATATATGCCTATGAAATTTATGACTCACCTAAGGGAATTATAAGAATATTCTTTATAACATGGGTTATATATTTACATATTACCTATTTATTCCTTTCCTTATTTACTTTTATCTATCTATATGATATCTTTCATATTTTCTTCTATGTTTAACACTCTGATTACAAGGGAACATTCTCCTTACAATTATCATACATGAACTAACTTCTAGTAGTTATATTCTAGAGTACGAAGTGGAATTATCAAGGAATTGTGGTAGAATGGAATAGAGCACTATTTAATTGTATCCTAAGGCAGGGCATTAAAAAGTGGTATCAAAGCCTCATTTTTATGTTACTTTTTAGGGTTAAAAAAGGAAAATATGATGTGTATCATATAGTAATTAGAACATTCCTAGGAGTTTCTAACCCACTTATTAGGAAATACCAAGTCCCCAGTGGATGGGGCTGATGTTCTTACTTCATATTTATGGTTGACTGATTTATACCTTGATTAGTGAACTTGTGTGTGATTTTATTAATTTATGGATTTCTACTCTTGTAATGGTATGGTAAGATGGTTGAGTTTATGCATCATACATGAACATAGGGTTTCATGATATTATCATGCTTTCTTGACCTTATATATACTGTAATAGAATAAGGTCGGATTATTTAAAGTGTCTGCATAAATTTATATGAGGTTTCATATAAATTCATGACGGAATAATATTTATCCAATAACTTAGTTGGATAATTGTTTACATTTTTATCACTTAATTGTTTTAAATAACTGATGGTGAAAATAAAATGGGACACCAATAACTACATAAAAAATGTTCTCCTTTATAACTTGTATACAAAACTCCATATAACTAAACCTTTGTGGTGAAACTACTAAAATGAATAAATTAAAATTTAAAATTTCTGGGACCTAAATGGATAAATGACTCAAACCCTACACTCCATGATAAGATTCACTGGGTGTTATTCCTTTGTTACTTCTTTTAATGATCTATAATATCCAAACTTGTTATGTATTGGTAATATAATACATGTGTTTATAATTTAATGTTATTACTTCACATCGTCTCTAGGTTGAGCATCAGGAGGGTGCATATGTGCATTCCTCTGAGTGTTATAGTCTAGGTCCCCCTGAGGGACAAGGTGTAGTTTCAATTTATTATCTTCGACCTAGTTTGGTATGAGTGGTACATGCTATGGAGAGTGTGCCTCCTATAATTGTACATTATATGTAAAATATGGCTAAGAAGTTCTATCTCTAGCCTATACAATTAATATAGGGGAGAGTGGACCCAACACAACCATGTTTTGGATTGATTCAGTTTAGAGTATATTCAATCATCTTAAGACCCCTCATGATATGAGGGTTATGTTTTTAGTGTATATACTACAGTGATTGGAAAATATATGGCGGGACATCATATTCTGGGTTGAGAAGCATATTGTTATGTATTTTAAGAGCTTTTTGAATCATTTATTTGACTATTTATTCTCAGAGGCCTAGTGGGATGATATGGTTAGGGATTTAATGCACATAAAGTAGGGTAGAATGTATTTTATATAGTATGATGAATATTATATGGACTTTTAGTTCTTCATCCTAATGATAGAAAAATATGCTGTTCCTTGAGAAAGGCAGTTTGAGGAAGGGTTGAGGCATGAGATCATTGTGAATGAGAATGAATTTAGGCATTCCACCTTTTTTGTAGTGGTGAACCTAACACTTATCATTGAGTGGATCCTATGTAATGGAAAGGGACTAGAGAAATAATCTTATGTAGGAACTAAAAGAGGGTTACCTAGAATCTAGAAGCACTGATATGAGGTGAATCACCAAACCAAAAATGGATAGGGAATCTTGGGTTTTAGTTTACCATAGTGTTACTAGTGTGTTCAATGGGGACACATTTTACCTTAGTGTGATTGAGTTCTAGTGGAGTGTCAAGAATCTGGGAAGATAGGTTAAATGTAGTGGTTCGCTAGGATAGTGCATCCAGAACTGAGTGATAGGGGTTACAAACCAACATAGGGTTCTCAGGTTTGTTTGGCTACATCATTATAGGTGGTTAGTTGAAGTTTTACAATATAATCAGGGGGAGGAGGAGTTCATGGAGAATAAAGTCAGTAGTGACAATTTTTGTAGGGAAATGATGGCTAGGAAAGTTTAGATGGATCACATGTAAATAGATTAGGATTTCTACATGTGGTGAAACCTACTCTCATGAATCAGGATGTCAAGAAATCTATAGTATAAGGTATAATCTTGGTAACTTATAACGTAACCCATGATTTATTTGATATAGGGTTATGCAACTCATTTATATCATCTCAGTTTGAGGAAGGATTGGGATTTTATATGGAGTACCAATTATGTCTATTGGTACCCTATTGGGAGCATAGTTAGAGGGTGTCTTTTAGTTTCAGGATATGTCATATAGACTATAGGTTATCATTTTATGTAAGATATCTATGTCTTATAGGTTACTGATTTTTACCTAATCACTGGTATGGATTAGATAGTCCCATAACAATCATGTATTAATCATTACCAAAGGTGAGAGATGTTCCTATCTCTTTATGGTCATCAACACATGCATATCATATAATGAAATTTACATGTAGGTGATATAGGACCAGACTAGTAATAGCAAGGTAGGAAATCCACACATGTCACTGGTTTAGTGTTTTATGAAGGAGGGATTGAAGATAATGTCTTTACTACTATGGTGGATCATTTCCAAGATGTATTTATAGTTGAATTCATGGAAATAAAACCTAATAATGGAATAAAGTTAACCATAGTGCTTATGTTAGTTATAGACACTCGTTCTATTATGCCTTATAGGATGGCTAAAGAAGATATGCAGGGACTCAAAATTCATAATGAGGATGTGGAGTCTTGGGGGTTTCTCTATCTTCAAACCTCCACTGGGGATATACATTAATCATTCTAAAAGGGTGGTGGTTTGTTATAGTTATATATCATTTACATGAAGCTAAACCCATTGATGGTGAAGAACCAATGACCACTTCCTTGGATCGATGACTTATTCTACAATGTGAGAGGATCCTGGGTGTTTTTTCAAGGTTTATTTGAGGCGAGGTTACCACCTAGTCAGGGATATAAAATCAAACATATGTCATACAACTTTCAATAAAATATATAGTTTGCATGATTACTTAGTGATACAATTTGTTTTAATGAATTCCCACATGTGTGTATGGTGCTAATGAATTTGGTCTTCCACCCATACCTATATTCATTCATGGTTTTATTTGTTGATGATATTATTATGTGATCTAAAACCTAGGAAGAACAAGCTCAACATTTAAATTTTGTGTTAGGAACGTTGAGGGATCATATAAATTATTCCAATATCTCCAATTATTTTTTATAGATTTATCAAGTTCATTTCCTTGGACATATTATCTCTGAATTGAGTGTATTGGTTGTCCTAGATAAGGTTAGAGTTCTGGTATATTAGGAGTGTCTCATGAATGTGAATGAAATATATATCTTCTTGTATTAGGAAGGAAACTATCAAAGGTTTATTCCTGATTTATCCCAACTTAGAACACATTTGACGGGCCTAACCATACAAGAGAAAAAGTTTTTATGGTCTTAATCATGTGAGGAATCATTTTAGGTGCTAATTCATAGACTAAACACAACACTAATCTTGACCCTACTCAAGACCATTAGGGACTATAATATGTTCTATGATGCATTCAGGATCCGGATCTATGAATTTCAAATATATTGAGGTTGCACTGTGTCTTACGGATCTCGGTAGTTGAGGCCACAAGAATGAAACTATCCAACACACAACCTTGACCTAATATTAGTAGTTCATGTTCTGGGGAGATGGTGAAATTACCTTCTGGGTGAGAGGTTTATAGTTTATTGGGGCCAGAAAATATTGAAATATATATTCTCAAATTGATATTTAAATATTCATCATTGTAGATGGGTTGAATATATCCAATCATTTTATTTTTAATTGGCTTAAAACCCTGATAAGGGAAACGTTGTTACTGATGATTTAAATAGGAAGACCTAAGAACTGGTTGTTCATGTGTTTAACATTGAAAAGAAGGTTTATGGATATCTTAACTGAGATGCAGGTGTGAGTGTAGAAGTTTCAGGTAAAGGTGTATATCACATCCATTCCAATCTATCCTTTACCTACCAATCAGATTAAGTAGAAAAAATTATTTGATCTGGAGTTCTTATATATGAGAAATGAAATTAATGGTTGGGAGACACCACCTAGTTATATCCTTGATGAGAATGAAATCCTGTATTTTCACAGGTGTGTCTTGGTTCCTACAAGAATCCCCGAAGAGGTTATGAGGGAGTATCATTATTCGATGTGAGTAGTGAACACTAGGATAACAAAAATGTGGTAGGATCTATGGAAAAATAATGGTTTCTGGGAATGATAAAGGAAATATTAGGTTTTTTCACATGGTGATCCACCTAATAGTAGGTGAAGGCTGAGAACTAGTGACCCACTAGGAACCTATAGTCATTTACCATTACTGAGTAGAAATGAGATAATGTTATGATGGATTTCATGACTAGTACACTAAGGGCACCTCGGGGGAATGACACTTTGTGGGTAGTTGTGGATCACTTGAACAATGTTTCTCAATTATTTTCTATATGTGAGACTTTATTAGTGGGTGATATATGGAAACTATTTTTTCATGTGTTTTTGTGGTTATAAGGGGTTCCCTATACTATATTATCAAACCAAGATTCGCATTTCACATCTCTTTATTGGTAGGGATCATAAAAGGATCTAGGTACGTAAATGATTATAAGAACTAACTACCACCCCCATAATAATGGAAAATTAGAGTGAACTATAAAAAACCTAGAGGAAATTCATATAGCATGTTTCAATGAAATTGGGATATATTAGGGGAAGCAGTTGGACTCAGTATAATTTTCCTACAATAACAGCTACAAGGAAACAGTTTCTAAAAAGACTTTTGAGGCTTTGTATGGGTGATTGTGTCATTAAACCCTATAATGTTTAGATATGGGTGAGGCTAAAATTGTTAGAATGGGCCTTGTAAATGAAATGATAGAGAATATCCAAATAATTAATAAGTACATGGAAACAAAATAATTTAGTTAGAAGTCTTATACATATTAATGTTTTTGACATATCCAGTTTGATATTGGTTACCAATTATTCTTGTGTGTGTCACCTATATTTGGAAACCATTGCTTCCAGATACAAGTAAAGCTATCACCCACCTTCAAGGGACTATCTATGATTTTGGAAAAGGTATATCTAGTGGCATATCAATAGGTCCTTCCACAATGGATCAATACCATGAATGAGAATTTTAACATCTATCAACTATGTTGCTAATTTTTTGATGCATTAATTCTATTGAAACTGATGATATCAATCTTGAGTTTGATGAGTCCTTTGAGGGGAATCAAATTTTTATTATAGATCACAAAGAGACGATGCTTCAGGGAAAATATATTCCCCTGGTCAATGTGCTTTAAAAAATGGATTTGTTTAAAAGGAAAAAATGGATCAAGAATCATATATTTGGTTGAAATGGATGAATCTTTTTTTACAAGGATGCTGGATATGGTTGAGGGTGAAACATCAGGATGAACTATCTTATAGTGGGGAGATTTTAAGACCCAAATATTCTTTAAGATATGTAATCCTTTAATTTTACTAAAATAAATTTACTTTTAACTAATTAGAGTTTATAATGGATTATGGGAGGTCTTATGCGGTCATTGGGGGTTCGGAGGCTTGAGATTTCAACTTTTGGGAAGTAGAGTGGAGTGGAATGTTAGTTTACAGTTTGTTCTAACCATGAAACTCAATGATGAAGGTTTAAGAGATGAGAGTGATATATTTTAAACCATGTGATGGGGTCCTGGAAACCATTAAAGACCTTTAATTTATTTCAGAGACACACCACATAGTTTACACATAATTGTTTTAACCATGAACTAAGCCTTGTAGGGTGTTGAGTTATAAGACAATATAGTTTTCACAGTTGGTGCACTATTTAGAAAACCGTGTGTCCAAACCATATGTCCTATTTCAAAATAGTAAAAATTATATTTTTTTTATTTTTACCCCTTAAGTATAAATTTATTTTTCCCCACTCATTCTCATGGCAACCCATTCCTAAGATCTCATCTCCCACTTTTTCATGTTTTGAGGAACAACTTCATCCCACCTCTGATCTGAGTTTTGTCAAATGAAATTTATAACCTGAGGTAAATCTAGGATCCCATATTAAGCCTTTATTCTTTAAATCTATAGTCACATTTTTTATTAGTTTTTATGTCCCATTTTACATTTTTTAGGTTTTTATTCTAGTTTATAAAAATCTATCATTTTTTCGTGAATAAATGCTTGATATTTGATGAGTGAATATTTTCTAACATAAGGAAGGTTTTATTCATTATATACCTAAATGTTTCACCATTTTTATAGTGTATTTCATTTATATCATCATGATGGTTTTTCATTCATTTTTCATAGAACCTAAACATAAATCATTTATTTCCTAAAATTTATATGGACCCCTTTGAAAACCATGAATTAGACATTAATAAATTTATGTTAGGACTAATCCACCCATTTAGGGTGATAATGTATTATTTATTAATATTATTATACAAAAAATACATATATGGGGTGTCTTAGATTTGATAATGGAGCATGTTATTAACGATTTTTAATTTAATAATTAATGGAATGTTTGAAATAAAAAGTAATGGAATTCTTTTTATTTTTGACCATGGTCCTAAAAATTTATAAACATATTATGCAGTTGTGTTTTTCATTTTTTTTAAATAATATTGAAATTTCAAGATGATCTCATTAGATTCTGAGTGACTCATAATGACAAAAAAATGTATTCTAGGATGAGATCCTGAGATTCCATCAGATAAACATTTCTAAATGAATGGAATTCCAGGATGAGCTCAATGGATTTCATGAGACACATGATGCTATTTAGTATGACTGCTAGGATGAGATCCTTGGATTTTGTTTTTTATTTAGGAACCCTAGGATAAGATCCATGTATTCCAAATTCTATTATTTGTTTAAGAATTATGGAATGAGTAATTAGATTTTGCATGATATGTGATAACTGGAATTTCAAGATGAGAACATGGATTATATTACGTGGTTTTGGTTAGAAGGGAAATCGAGAAGTGCTTGAAACATATGGCCTTGGCTAAAGTAGTTATTTTCAACCTAGGCTTCATCATAGAGTCTGAGGATTTAGGTTGTTATATTTTTTTATTAATTTTTTTGAATACTAATTTTATGACACAAATTTGTATACACTACTTATAGATCAACTGGATATGCTTTTAGGTCCCATTTGCTGTGGAATACTAATTCGTACTCACACCCTTCTTTCCTCTATGGTTGGTACCAAAGAAAACATCAAGGATTATGGGTCTTATAAGTGTCAACACCTTATGTATGATGCTTGATTTTGGTATTGATAGAGCATAGTGATAGGGAACAGACTAGTTCTTAGACTTTTCAGATGTTTGGAACCATTTTTCACTTTTGTTCTTTTGGTTATTTTTTTAAATTGTATATATAACTCTAATATGTGTGACTCACTTATGATAATTCTAAGAATTTATTTATAGTATGGGTTATAAGTTTAATTTTTACCTATATACACCATGATTTATTTACACATATATGGTTGGATGATATATTCTTAATTTTCCTTCATGTTTTACACTATAATTACAAGTTCATAGTCTCCCCATAGTATCCTAATGGGACCTCACCTCTAGTCGGTAACCTCTTGAATATGGGGAGGCATGCCTAAGGACTTGTGGCACACCTTCCTAGAGAACTTTGTTTAGTGTCTCTCAGAATGGGGAATCACAATATGATTATTATTTTTTAATTTTATAGAATTTTAGTATATAATCCCCTCTTCTAGAATCAATTACTCTTATACAAAATTGTATAAAAATTATGGATGAGGTATAATATGAATTTTTACTAGTTTATACAATTATTATAATGTTTTTCGACAACGTATTTTAAATTTCAGGGTTGTTCATGATGCGTAACTAAATATTAAGTCCCCATAATTTATTAAATTACCTTATAAGTAGAAATAATCATGGAAGACAATGGAATGAAATTTTACAAAAGGTGATTTCCTAGAGAAAATAAATGAGCAGTCATCTAATATAGACATAACCTAAAAGGTTGAAAATAAAGAAGATTTATCTTAGGATAAAAGGTAGTACATGAGCTCAAATGGGGGACTACACATACATTCAAGGGAATAGGCTGATGTTGAAGTCCAAATATTGAAATAGGATTGATATATAACTAGGTTAATATCTATTTCAAAGGATTTTTTTTTTGAATATGTGCTAAATGTTTATGAAGGTCATAATGATTTGTAAAAGACCATAAATGAAGATGGTACAAAAATAAATTATTTTCCTCCATAAAAGGGAAAATAAAGAGATAAAGGTGATTCTAGTTACGATCAAAATCAATAGGTCATGTCTAAAAATTTATGGCATTTAATGATGTATGGGGGAAAATGTTGAGCTGATAATAAAAATAATAACCTAGAAGAAAAAAAAATAACTTTTCAGAAAATGAAAATCATAGTAAAGTAGTTGGATGGGATTATATAGATGAATATAAAACTCAAGCTAAAGAATATCAAAATAAGGGTATTCTTAAAGGGTCCAAATGTAAGAAAAAACAAGAAGTTCTTATAGTATGATGTAAAAAATAAAAATACAAGAAGATGGATATTTTATTTTGGAACTACTAGGGTTTAGAAAACATATATACTTTTAAAACCCTATGTCACCTAATTTTGAGGAATAATCCATTTATTATTAGGATAACAAATATAAGGAGGTATTTTTATAGGTTTAATGGTTTTGAATTTGATAGAATATGAAAAAATTAGGTTGGTACTTACAAAATTGATGATTTAGTTATAAACCTTTGGGTACTTTCTTCAAATATATTGGGAAATATTTCCATATTTCATATTGGTTTCCCGATGGTTAATTGTGATTTTTTTATGAAAAATAGTTTTTTATATGTTATTATGCCTTTAACAATTATCAGGATAAGAGATATCTTTGAGATGAAATCTTCTTTCACAATCATGTTATTGAAGACTGTTGGATTATCTATGGAAAATTCAAAATATTTTGGATAGATGGGAGAATCTATATTCAAAATTTAATTATATTTCATATAATGATTATAGAGTTTGGAATTATAATTCATATCTCATTAAAAATGGGGCTATTTTTACTTGGTATAAGATAAATTATCTATAAATAGTATCTCGAAAATTAGATAGATCATTTTTAATAGTATTTTTTTTCTTGAAAAATGGGATAATGTTTTTATATGAATATCACTAAGATATACTCAAATAATTTTCTTATTTTGAATTCATGGCTCAGAAAATAAATTAAGTATCCTAGGAAATATATATTCAATAAGTCATGTATTAAGCATGATGAGTGCTTTTCTATTGTTATATATGTTTCATACTCTCATGACTTTAATAATAATATATATGCCTATTTTTAAATATTAAAAATCCTATAATATATGATGAGGGATTAGATAAAGATAATATATAAAAAATTAAGGGAGAAATTTACCACCTTATTCGGGATCTTTCTAGAATTCTGGACACTCACACTCAGAACAGGTTTCATGAATTTTTTTTCACAAAAAAGTTGAGAATTCATATACGCTTAACTATTTTCTCAAGAATAATATGAATATTAAAATATATATTTATAGATGGATTATGGTTGGAGATAAAAACAATTCTTTTTAAATAAGTTATTTAAGGTTTTGGAATCTTGGAAAACTATTTTGTTTTTATGGGGAGGAGATTATATTATATCTAAAAGGGTAAATTTATTGGTACATATTGAACATTATTGTAATATTATATTTAATTATCCTTCCATTAACATTGAATTATTTTTATTTATGTTATCCCATATATGATAGCTCAGTTGTTAAATGGGTTTAGAGATATTTATAACATCCAAAAAATAAGAGAATAACAACTTCAAAACACCATTAAAACCAATATTTACTTATATATTTTAAATAAATAACAAAAAAAATAATAATAATGGTGTACCTTTAACTAGTTGATCCATATTTTCCATACTTCAAACATGCATTTGATCTAGATCACTAGGAAGTAACTAATAGAATCCTTTATCTATAGGTATCCATATAATGTCTGAATGACCAAACACTTAGGTAGAACCTCTCTCAAGCTATGATTTTCTTGAACCTTGATCTCAAAATCATGAGAGAATTGAGATCTAAGAATGACCTCCATTTCAAGGGGTTATCCAGATTGTTTTGATACTATATAAATGATCACCAGTGATGAGGTTTAAACCATCTCAAATATACATCAAGGAATTCAAAACATTTATTCTGTATTTAATTTCAATTTCAAAAAAGTATCCAACTCTTAGAAAAAATTAACATTTATTTTGAATCATCATAATGGATTTCTAATATTTAAATATTTTTATTATTTGGACAAAACTCACATAATAATCATCGCATTATAGATATAACCATGATTGATAGTTGGGGTATAATATATAGACAAAAAGGATTATTTTATAGTATAATAATCCCATCACATTTCCACCTCGATCTAGTGTGTCACACCATGTCATTGTGTACATACGGTTTAAAAAATATATACTCTAAACCACCATGTTTTTTAAATCCTTTTAGTTCACATATCCAACAACCACTCACTTAAACTAAAATCATCATAGTCTTAGTGCAATTTCACTTTATTCCATTTCATATGAAACAAATTTTGAAACCAAATTAAAAAAAAAATCTTTTTAGATGTTTCCATAAATTTTTTTAGAAAAAATATAATTATTTCTCTATCTATTGTGTTATATATAATAACTTTTTAATATTAATCCAAAAGTCCTATGAGGCTCCCTATGAATTTTTTTTGTGTAGATCTCAAAAATTCATAAACTTGATCTTCATTTTCATGAACAAAAAGTGTAGCATGAAATGCCTTTGTAGATTAGAAAAAAAATTATGAATTCTTTAATCCATAAATGTAAATAAGGATAATACTCTAAAAAATAATTATTTCTAATCAAGCTACAAAGTAATTTTGAGGGATCTCCATCAACCATACATATCCCTATACCTGTGTTCACTGGTTTATAAAATGAAAGTACACAATTTCATATGATATATTTGTGTCTGAAATCAAGTAACAATGGGAAATAGAGAATGTCAGTCTTCTAAAGATACTCAGACAGTCTCAATTATTTGATTATTGACTGAACATGTTAATTAATACATCACATGTCATTCAAACATATAGATGATCATATAAAATTCCCCTCAACTTATATATAATTGCATCACATGTCTTATCTAGGTTTTCCTATACACATACTTATTCTATATCAATCAAAGAATCACATTCCATAGATTTCAAACTATAGGGAAATTTCAATCTCAGTTAAGCTTTGACTGATGAAATGATTAAAAAAATATCCAACCATCCCCATGGTTCGCTAAGCCCCATGTATTTCATAAGAAAACTATCAATTTATAAAGGTTCTCATTTTAGTTTTCTCAATGAAATCATGTGTGGGGAAATCAAAATATGAATAATGCACCCCTAGTATACCAATGTCATAGCATATGAAATTTCATTTGGTCTATACATAATGGGTCATCTAGAACATAAAATCCATTTTGGGCCTTTTGAGAAGATTTTTTATATCAATACCGGAATCCTAATCATGATAACCAGAACATTTCGTCACAACTTATAATATTACATGATGAATATCAATTAGTTATAACTCAAAGTTTTACTTTTGAATTTCAATTATGAATTCATTTCATGATGTATAAACATATATCCATCCAATGTGAAAGAGTTATAAAGTAATTATTTCCTTTTGAATATATTGATAGATTTAATATTCATAAAATCATTTAATATAACATAAAAACCCATATATAAGCAGATATTTTTCAAATCATATATGATATAATTCTAAATTAGCCTTATGTTTTCTACACTTTTATGGATTTTGTTAAAATTATTTCATCTATATGTAATTCCTACTACATCACTTTGTAAACACATTATAAAACCCTCCCACTAAACTAATCTTCTATGAAGAAATAAAGTTTGAATAGTGGTGATATGTAGGAATAATATTCCTGATATTTAACTCTGTGGACATATTTAAATTCTATAAATCCACAACATCTTATGTTATAATTCTAATGCATTTTGTTGTCCACATCAAAAATTATTACGATAATTATAAATATTATTGAAACTCTTTCCATCAATTATTTTACTATTTCTAGAATAATATTTAATTTGTCAACTTCGGACTTCCTAAATTAAACATATACTACCAGAAGACTCTTAGATACTATATTTTCTCCAAAATATTATTTAATTATACAAATAATCCTATGTATTAGAAAAGAACACTTATTTACATAAGTGGTAATATTTAAAAAATAATTGTTTCCATATCATATATGTGGGCAGTGATATGGCTATGTGGTGCTTGGTCGTAGGACACTACATCTATGTAGGGTGTAGGGCAGTGACTTTACCGCCCACACCCTCTAAATTTTTTCCCACTTTAAGTCATAGGGGAATTCATCCCATGAAAAACATGTAATAGGTGGGTTATTAATGAAAATATTGTGTGGGTGGTAGTAGGGTTCTCCCGTGCAGCATAGGAGTTTAAAATAGTGGTTTTGTATGTAGGGACTAAGACATGGTAGACATTAGCAGTGGGAACCAGATGGTGTAACAATAGGGAATACAATGTAGATGATGAACTTTGAGATTCCACTCAAGCGGTGGATTGTGTGATGTGGTAGTGGTAGGGAATACATAGGGTGATGTCATCTTTTAACATGTGATTTGTTTTTTAATAATATTGGACAATGGTTCCCTTTTCAAAAAAATGGATTCAATGACCAAAAAAATAAAAATAATAAAAAAACATAAGGTATGGTAATCTAAGTGTTTTTGAGAATTTTCTTGAAAAGAATATTATTATTTAAAATATTCCACTTATGATGGTGGTATAAACCCCCTCATATTTTGACAAACACCTGGATAAACACTTTTATCATAAATTAAACATTTTTTATTATTGTATGAATTTAAAACATGTATTAGAATATGATGAATTAAAAACCATGTGTATTGAATCCATTATCTCGCACTATTAATAAAATCTATTTATTAAGAAAAAATGTATTTTTTCATATAAGGATATAATATGTAAAACACACATCTATTGTTCAGATCTATCCAAGATTGATATATTCCTTTTAATTCAACTCATTGATATAACAAATTTTTCTCTATCACATGAATGAAAACTATAAGATTTATCACTTCTTACATTATTATAATTTCTATATATTAACAACCCTTGTAAAATATATAGTTTACATCATATACATTTCAAAATTGGATAATTTATTCTTGAAATGGACATTCCATGGAGTTTCTCATACCCCTTTTTATAATATAGATAAATCTTCAATAGGGAGTCATTACTCTCATTTTTATAACCTTTAGGTTTCAAAGACCTAGTTTAGCTCCTTGAAGAAAAATTATTGGACTTTCTAAATAACTTTTTGTTCCTCTAGTTTGACTTTTTCTTACTTATATAGTTGATATATCACAATAACATTGACATAAAAATCCTAGTTCATCTTTTATTAAAACTTTTAGAAAATAAAATAAACATTTCTTGATCTCTTTAACATTTTTGTAACATTTCAAATTACTAAAAAAGAATGAATTTTATATCTAGAACAATCCATAAATAAAACTTGAGTGAATTCTTCTATTATTATCATAATAATCTTGATCAATTTATTAAATCACTTCAATTGTGCATAACTTAGGAGGGTGCTTCTCTAACAAATAGAATTTATCTTACTTAATAACTTTTCTTAAGTTACCAGTCATATGATTTTCTTACATTATGAGTATATAGTTCTCTAAGGTTGATCTCAAAGTTAAGTATAACGATGAATATTTCATTTATCTATAACAAAATATTTTCTTATATGAGTGTTAGGTTTTATATTTATTTAACAAGGAATATTATAAAATGTTCTCCCAGTAAAACAATGGTCCCCTTTAAATCAATTAGTAGCTCAAGATCCATATTTTATCAAGAATTACTGTAGTTACGAAATAAAATAATACATGAATATATATATATATATAATAGATAATTAATTCAGTCATATCATATATGAATCTCATGTAATTTAGTGGAAAAATATTTGTAAAATCCATCATATAGATTATCTCAACTAGATTCCCCTATTATATTAAATGATAGGCTTTTTGAGATAGTGGGCCTTGTTCCACTGGGCCTACATGTCATGTAAGGGTTCCACCTTAACCGATAAAAAGTGCATTATCAAAAAAATAAATAGAAAAATATAATCCCTTTATACTGGTTTGACCTAAATCAAAATATGTATAAATCATAATTAAATAATTAATTGATGATCAAAACCTAATAAAAGTAAAATTAAATCAAAAATAAAACTAAATCAATTATTATACCTGGCATGTAACTCCATAGATGCATGTCTGACAGTTTAGAAGTAGTTTAAATCATTAAACTAATCCATACATCAAAATTCATAATATTTCACTTTATATCTATAAATAATTCATAGAATACATAAATAATAAATTAATATATTTAAGCATGAGATAAAATATTTATGAAAAAGTATTAAATATGTTATGAATACTTTAAAATTTTATCGCAAATAAACATGAACAATTCAATTTTTTCCAATTTGAACATTTGATATTATCATTTACGTGGTTTTAATACAGAGTCCTTCATATTTAAATTATGAGATACTTCATAAACACTTTTATTACTAAATCACAGTCATTTTACATTTTATGTAAAATATTTACATGAAATAAATATATCACATTTTATCTTTTTTAAAATATTGATCAAATAAATATCAAAATAATATGTTATTATTTTAAATATTTTTCAAATATGGGCTTAATATAATCATTTTATATTTATATTTATGAAATATTCATAAATAAATATAAACGATTTCATAGTTAAACTTATTTAATTTATAAACACTTTAAAGATTATATACCATTTAAATAAACATTAAACCTAGATAAAATCTTCCAAATAATTTTTGGTTCAGTTTAAGGGCCCCTCTCTAGACCCACACTAATAATGGTTTGTGTGAATTTTAACAGAAAAATAAATTTCTTTAAATTTATATCTAAAATTACATGCACCATGGTGTAACATTCCATGAGGTGAAAAAATTACCAAGAGTATTCCATGAAAAGTTTTGGTATCCATTTTGTATAAATGTTTTAGTGAGGGTTTCCACTTCAGGATTCTTATGAGTAAAGTAGTTTCATGGCTATCATGGGCTTTAACATAGAACATGTATGATTAAACCAAACCACAAGGACCAATATAAGCATAAAATCACATGATTAGTATCTATGTAGGATTGAATTCATGTTCCATGTGGTCATATCTTACAATAAATTCACTGTATAATATTAAACCCAACACATGACCACAAACCTAGGGTAACAATGTGATAGCCTATATGAAGTTAACCTTGCAGAGCTAGCTTATGTACCATTAACCTGGTGCATCTGTAATCATTGAAAACATGTTCTATTTAAATACATGTCCAATGTAATATTAATAGCATATTAGAAACTATTTTTTATATCACACATAAAATATAAATTAATAATCGATATGTTAACATGACATTCTAGTGATTCTCAAAAAAACCATTTTTCCAGGACTATTTCATGGTCTATCGACATCAAGAACCAAAATGAAAATTTTCACACGGAACATTCCATGGTAAAAAATTCTCAAGAAAAACAATAATATTCTTTTTAGCACAAAAAGGTAAATCTTATGTGTATATATTTATTATATAACACATTACCTAGATTTTAAAATGTTTTGGGCTGAAATATATGAAGCTTTTGAAAATTATCCCAAATACAAGATTTTATAAACCATGTAGGTAAGTTGTACAACATGATGCAGTTCAAATACAATGGAATATAAGTTGTTTATTATTATCATGGTAAAGAATTTTTGTTTCCAAAATAAGTCCAATTTGTTCAATTGTGGTTATTTTTAATTGGGGCACCTCCACTTCCTTCCCCGTTTTGAATAGAATGTCCAAGAGACCTTCTCCAATCGACACTCTCCCTCTCCTCTCCTTCTATGGTGATTTCATAGTGGGTTTTCAAATAAATCATATGTTTAGGTAATATTCCCTATTTTTCACATTTATTCCACATTTCTATCACTTTTTCAAACCCTAGTGGTCATGGTAACTAAACCACATGTTTATAGTTTTCTAAAATGGGTTTTTTATCTTCTTAGGGACTGCGAAGCACCTCTAATAACTGAATATTCTATTATTCATCAAAAGTGATGTGATTACAGTGGTTCTTATATGTGTTTACTTACCCTTTTATTTTTTATTTCCTTTTGTGTTTGGATTTTGGAACCTCTTTTCGTAGCTATAAAAATGTAGTATAATATTCTTAAGTAGAAATATTATTTTCCATTTATTTCATTATGTAAATTTAATATAAAATAAAATTGTAATTAATTTTACTTTCAAATTTATTTCTATTAATGATAAATGTTGGATAAAATCCCAATAAGTTTTTTCTAAAAAAAAGGTTTATAAATTATTTTTTGAGATAAATCTAATTTGGGATGTTTTATATTCCATAATTTATGATTTTTCCATATTTAAAAAGGGTTCCCCTGGTTTATGTAAATGTATGAGGGTAATTTTTTTATTGATTTTGTTTTTTATTGACATTATCGACATGTATATTTGATTTTACATTGCTTCAATGATGTTTTTAAAGGATAATTTAATTCTTGATTTGTTTTCAGAAGTTATTTTATAAGTTCAACAATTTCCATTTAAATATAATAGCTTCTTTTCAAAGTAAATAAAAACTTTTCATTGTGGGATGTAATAACTTAATTGTGGTTCCCCCTTGGTTATTACTTGTTTGATTATGGAACTCATGTTATATGAGTGTGTTATTATTAAATATAATAAAAAAATTTTATATTTAGTGAATGTTTTATGGATGTGATTTGTGTGTTTTGCTTGGCATGACTATTTGATATTATAATGTGATATTAGGATTTGATACAACGCCTACTTTAGAAACTCAATGGTATATTATGGATAAATAGTTGGAAAATAGAGATATGGATTCTATATCAATTTAGATTATGCATTGGTTTGTAAACCCTAGTTAATATTTCACCTTGGCTATGGAGAATGCCCCTAATAAGGAAGATGAGAGTAAGTCGGTTGGTTATGAATTTTTATAATGAAACATAGGACAATGGTTGGTTCCACTTAGTAAAATCTAAGTTTTGTCTCATTAGTTCCTAAGGTAATGTCTGATGACATGTTTTATATATTGTTTTTTTTCTTAATGACTTACTAGGTACATGAGATAATTTATTTCTTAGTTTATTCATAACCTTGATGTAATGAATTAATCATGATTGAGAATTTATATTAGAAAGTCATTTTTTTCATTTCCTATCAATGCTTACTTAATTATTATTATATTGAGGTTTTTTCATGAATATCCTCCGCCACATTGGATATAATTTAAAATTTAATTCATGTTTAAAAGGAAAAGGGTCTGGTTGTTTGTTTCCAAACTCTATCATGTAAAAAAATATTCATTTAAACCCATGTTATTGATTTATTTGTGCTACATCATTTTTAAGGATATATTTATAAAAATATGAATAATGAAATATTTGGGATCTTATAAATGAATTTTTTTGAGAATGAAACCATATTAGTGTTATTTTTTACCAATATATTAAAAATATGAAAGAAATTTTATATACTTATGTTAAAAATACCATCCTTGGTTTATTTTATAAAAGAAACGATATGGATTCATGGTGGTATAATACTAAGCACTAGACCGCACCTAACATACTCAATATTGTGGGTATGTAGTATTCATGTCCTCTATAGGTAAATAGGGTTTTACTTTCATATCATGTTTATCACACTCTCCCGTCCGAAATGGATGGTTGTTGATAATTAGTGGTGACTTTGAGTCACATGGTGATATCTTGGGCGATTTCATGCGATGTTTGGACCATTTTGGGATATGTTGTGTATCAAATTCTTTAGTATTAATTTTTTATTTTAGTTTAGTGTTTTGGATTAAAAATTTTGTAAAAATTAGTTTACTTTTTGTTGGTAATTTATTTTTAATAGTTTTATGTTATTCATTACTAATATTCTATATTTAGTGGGTATTTATTTTTAAAAATATTTCTTTTATATGCTTGTTTAGCCAATGTATTGGTTCATTATACAAATAACTATGTGGAGTCAAAGTTGTGGACTATATGATTTCAAGGGTGAAATGATTCTTAATAACCATGTTTTTATACCATCAACACTTATCAGTAGCCCATGGTTATGAAGAATGCACTTTGGGACTTGTGATAAAGTGTTTATAGTGACATATTTAGTCAACCCAAAACAATTCATTTAATATTAGTATTAGAGAACTATTAATTTTTAAATAGGGTAGAGGTAATAGTATATAAGATATAATACTATTGGATCTTGAGATGTTGATGTGAGGTAGTATTCTAGACACTCTTCTTCATGCCAAGCCTAGAGTTAGTATGGGTAGTTTGGAGTTGTGTATTAAATTTATGATGTATAATTTATTATAACATATATATATTTTATATATTTTCCTACTCACATGAGTATTATGGAGATCCTATGAGTATTTTAGGGAAATTCTAAGTTTTAGGGAGAAAGGGGGATGATGTTTTAGAGTACATGGTTTTAGTGAATAGTATATAAAACCATGCACAAACCATGTGACCCAATATGGATAACTCCTTGTAAAACTCTAATTTTTGTTGCATTGTCTAAAAAACCATTCCACCAAACCATTAATATTCGTTAATCTTTTGAAACTTTTTATTTCACACCTTTGATATTTTAAATTTATTATTTTGATTATTATTACATGTATATGAGTAATTGAGTGGGTTTTGAGGTTTTTGAATGTTACATGCCTAGTTTTATGGTCATAGATTATGATTAGGTATTTTACTTTTTTTCTAACAAAAAATTGTTTTACTATAATAGGCTATTCATATAAAAAGTATTTAAATTTAGTAATACATTATTTTAATAAAATAAATTATTTTAGGTATTTTTATTTAAAAAAATTTATTTTATTGTTTGTAATGTAATATAAGGTGATTTCAAAGTATACATGACAATCTTATGATAACGAAATTAATATTTTTGGTCACATTTATTATTTTCCAAAAGTATTTCTATGATCTCATTTAGTGTGTTGAAATAAAATAATATTTTTTAGATGTTTTAGATTTAAAAATATGATTTTAATTTATAATAGATTTTCAAAAGTTGAATTTTTATATAGTTTATGTTGGGATGTGTATTAGGAGGTGTTATTAAATATTATAAAGTAATTCAATAAATTGTATTTTAGGTTCTTGATTTATTTTATATATATTTTAGTTCTCTATTTATCATAGTTTCAAGTAAATTTTTATAGAATTTGGAGTTTTTATATATTTTATAATATGTCAATAGAATTGTATCGATGATTCAAGAAGGGAATGATTCAGGTAGCAATATACATGTTATATATTATAATAAAACAAATATTTTATTTTTTGTTAACAACCATTTCCAATCTCTAGATAGAGTGGTAGGGACAAGCTTGTAAAAAAATATAGATCATATATGAGATATTATAGATCATTGATTACTTATTTTCTGTGGTGATCAAGGTCCTCAAGAGGTGATGGATTGTCTATACAAGGTTGATGAAACTTTTAATCCTCTATGTACTCCCAAAACCTCAAGGGTCAAAGGTACTATTTTGATATTTGAGGGATTAGAACTAGAAAGGTAGAAGACCATTATACAAGACCATCCACTTAAAATTATTTATTAGGAGTACTTTAAGAGAGTTTTTATCTAGTGGAATTGTCATAATGAATCTGAAGGTAAGAAAGGAAATAAAATGAATGATTATCCACCAAGGTAATCAAAAAATAAAGTAATGTACAGAAAATTTCACCAAACTGGTGCCTTTACCCTCTAAGATACATGATAATGATTCAAATAATGATTTTTCATTTGAAAGATTCATTTTTATATCATATTTTAGCAATTTTTATATTTATATTAACTATGTATGTGGTGGTGGTAAATAAGACTATCACTATTGAGATATTTTTAGCAGAAAACCCCCTAGAAAAAATGATTAAATTCTATTTAGTGAGAGTAAATGTAACCTAATTGGTGAGAATAAGATGAAAGAAGAGACAAATTAGTAATTAAATGATAATTATTAACTATCTTAAAAACAAGCATTGATTCTTCAGTTAGGAGACAACTACTAATATGTTTTCTATGTGGAAATCATGGAGATTGTAATACCTCTAGTTGATAAGTTACCAAAACATGTCATTAATGTTTCCAAATTAGTCATCTATTTTTTTAAGTAATACTATAAATGAAGGTATATTACTTGGACAAAGACAAAAAAATTTATGTAGTATATGTTGGTATTTCTACGTGATAAGTGAGAAGTCAAAAATGAAGTAATTGGGGTAACCATATTTTCATCCTTATACAATATTTACTTACAAAATATGTGAAAAAAATTCTTTTTACCTATAATTGATTAAACATTTATCAACCCAGTGTCCACACATTTTTAATGTTTCAAATTTATTTTTTATAGGAAGAAGTTGTTGAATTTTGAAATTTTGTTTGATGATATCTAAGGAAATTATTCATTTATTTGGATCCATATATTCTATGGATGAGTTTTGTTAGAAGTTTAATTTTAATATAAAAGTATGTTTCTCATCCATTTATCAATCATTAATGGAATTATAAATTATAGGGAGACTTATAGTATGTCTCATTTTTCAAATGTAAAGTAACCATGTGAGATCTTCAATATTATAGAGATATTATCCTAATTCATTTTTTAGGATGTTTTATTGAGTTTCATAATTTATACCCATATATTATCTTGATTTTCTTATTGTGTTATGATTATCTATTTTCACTATATATTTATATTGTACTTGTGAGTTATGATATAATAGTATTTTAATATTTAAGGAGGATCAGAAGGATAAAAAATCCGTTTCTCTCTCTTTTATAAATGGTTTCATTTAGTTTTTATCCTATATTAATTCAATGAAAAATATACTATTGAAAATCCTTCATATGTTATTGAATGGTGAATTTTAATCTGGATGGGATGCTTATATTGGGAGGTAGACGATTTTTTTTCTTAATTATAAGGCTAAAGAATCATGAAGAAAACAGAAAACATGTTTTTGATTAGGTAGTTTTATATTTTATATTTTTCATATTTTTGATGAAAATATAGGTAAAAACGTTGTATGTTGGGTATAATTGTAACATAAAAATGTCACTTTTTATGTATATATTAATTATATTTCATTTTACCTTGACAATGAGGGGTTTTGGGATGAAAAATATGAAAATTTTAAAATTTTAGAGGCCACATGGTTTCACACAAAGTTTAATAAACTATGTAAGAATAGTGAGTGGCGTACTATAGTTTGAATGTAGTAGAACCACAAATTTTATACATTTTTTGGTAAACTATATGACCAAACTTTATATGTTTCTTGAATATGGTCATTTTGGTATTTGGGTTATTTTAATAGGGGCTTCTAATACTTCATTCCCTATTTCAAATAGGATGTTAAGAACCCTTCTCTAGAAGACTCTATCCCTCTTGTATCCTTCCATAGAGATTTATTAGTGTGTTCACATCCATATCATCAATTTAGTATATCTTATTTCTTTTACTTCCTTATTCTCCTCATTTATACCATGTTTCTTCCCAATTTTCTAACCATAGTGGGCATGGTTTTCAAAACTCATGTCCAAGGTTTTGTAAAATTTATTTTTTTTCTTCCATGGATTTTTAATTTCATCTAGTGGCCTATTATTATATTATTCATCAAAGGTGATTTAATTCTATTTTTTGAGGTAGGTGTATCAATACCCATCATTAGTTTTGGTAGTTAATTTGGTGTTTAGATTTTGGAACTTCCTTCCATAGATAGAAAAATATAGTATAAGATAATTATAATCATTTTATCAAAAAATAATATTTATTTACTTTTTTTCCTTATGTAATAATAGATATAACTTAATATTCTAATTCATTTTCATTTAAAATGTATTTATATACATGATACATGTCTAATAAAATGATAATAAGAATTTTCTCTAAAAGAAATGGATTATACATGTTGTTGTGAACCAAATATGATTTATAATGATATATATTCCATAGTTTATGAATTTTATTTTTTAGAAAGGTGTAAATGGTTTATAGGAATTTATTAGTGAACTTTTTTATTGATTATGTTTTTTATTTGACATTATTGATATGTACATTTTATTTTACATTATTTACCATATGTTGTTGAAGAATGTTCAACTTCTTGTTTTGTTTCAATTTTTTTATGAGTTTATATATTTTATTATAAATATTAGAGCATCTATTCAAAGTAAATGAAAAGTTTTCATTACTTTAATAATACCCTTAATATGGTTACCCCTTGGTTCTGAATTTTTTTATTATTGAACTCATGTTATTTTCATGTGTTATTACTAAATATAATTAATAGAAAGGGGATTTCATTATAAAAGTTTTTTGTTAACAAAAGAATGAATCAACCTCCAAAAGGTCAAATGTTCCCAAAATAAATGTGAATATTTTTCCAAATGACCATTTTTGGAATCATGGAATCAGGTACGCATAGCAATCATATCTTGCATATAACATTCATTTCCGGTATGCAACCAATTTTCACTCAAAACATGACACTAAATATCAATTTACCATGGGTACTTCAAGAAACATGAAATATTGGGAGATGACCTTGAAAATAACTTTGGAATCTAGCTTGTAATATTGAATTGGGTGAAGAAAAAACCCCTTTGCATGAGAAAGTCGACATCAAACTATTAACTTGTGCGGTCGAAATCCCACAGAAAATTCTTAGGGAGTTTAAAACCTAGTTTCACAAAACCATTGGATCCATATGCCAATTTTTTCCATTTTGAAATAAATTAAAAAACCCCCATTACATGTAGTGGGGGTCTCTTAAAGTTTAAGCTTAAACTCTCGCTTGCCCAACCGCTTTTTCCAAGACATCGCACAAATCCACAACTCATGGATTTATTAAGGTTGGAATCTTCTACAAATGACCTCCCATGGGAACCAACATATCTTGGCCCATGTTTTAGAGTCCCTTTCACAAAATCCCATAAATCTAATCAGGCTTGTGCAAAAGAAGCATCCTTCATGCAACCCCAAGATGTGCACAACCTCAAGAGTTGCAAATGACTATGCACCCAAAATCTATTTAGCATTTTTTTTAAAACTTATGGTTCATATAACTTCACTTTCATTCATAAATATAGATTTTCACAAAATAACCATCAATAAATATTCCCCATACCTAAATCATCCAATTATAATTGTTCTTAAGTTGAGTGTTCATCTACCCCACCCAATGTTGAACCGGTCTATCTTCATACAGATATTCCATGATACAGATACTACAAACACTCATAGATGTCTCCATTTTATCACATAATGGAATGAAGAGTTGAATTTCATTTTGATTATAATAATAGTAACTATAACACATGTTTCTTCTTATAATTGGAATCATATCATTGGAACCCCTGATTTACACTCCTCCATGGATGTTTTTACACAATGAACTACCCATAGGTGCATGTGTTATAGATTCGTAATCCCCAAAGTTGTCATCATCTTGGGAAACTTCCCACTTTTCCTAGTAGAGAGGCCTTTTATAGATCATTCTCTCCTACATGGAAATGTTCTCCCTATGTTTAGGTCCCAACAAACTCCATGATTCATGATGTAAAAATATTTATCCCAATGTCTTAGATGTATGATTTGAAACTACATGAAAATTTCCTCATCACATGATGTAAAAATATAGCATTACCTTGTGTGTTGAACATAGGAGTCCCTATGTATGACTGGTATGGGATGACCCCACACCACATACCCTATGTGATGAACACAATATTCCCCATTTATGATAATCATGGGAGGACACCATCTTTTCCCACAATGGGATGATTCTCCTACTTTCGGAAACTTCAATGCTTAATCCCCACAACATACCAAATCGAGTCTCATTCCATGACACAAGAATCCTTACTGTATAAAGTTAAACTACATAGATCAGTATTGTTTCATGACCTTAAACTATGGCATTGAAATATGTTGATTTTTCCCAATATTCAAACATGGTACATAGGACACCTCGATGAAGATCAATCTCAACATATCGACAAACCTAGGATACCTCCTTAATGTTAAACCCTGAAACTCAAACCCTACCATCAAATCCCAATGTTTGATCATCTTCCCCATATATGGGGACACTTTCTCTCATTAAAATCACATCCCAATGTGTGATCATCTTCCCTATAAGGGGTAACTATTTATATCTCTACCATAAATTAAAAATATATGATCATCTTACCTCATGGAGGAACAATTTATATCAATATGATAAAATCATGGTGTGATCATCTTCCCCATGCGAACTTAATGAAATATTATCACCACAAGACATAAAACATGTGGCCAACCAATCTCCATTACACTATAAACCTATTTCCGACCTATACCAACAAGAATTTAAACCTGTGAACTACTAGTCCCCACAAAAACTAAAACCTGTGACCCACCAAAATTCTTAATACCATACAATAAAAATTGTATTATTGGGGTAAAAAATCCACAGATTCTTTATTCCCATGGTTTCAACTTCCTTGTGGATGACACATGATGCATTGGGGTCTATGCCTAAGAAGCCTCACACATTACATTCCCTTGAATACAAAATTGGAATAATTAGTAGGTTCCTAATAAACCTAATAGATATAAATGCTCACATATAACCAATGTTACTTTCTACATCAACCCCAGGTTTCTACCCTATTGAGATAGAAGTAGTTTCATTAACCGATGTCCAACTCGGGATGGCATCGAGAATGAATTTCTTGAACATGAAATAAATATTTTAGGGAGACCCCAACTAAAAAAACTATAAGTAGGAATCCAAGACTAGAGGAACAAACATCTCATCATCCCATTTCAATCCATGATCTAACATTAACAATCATAATGGAAGAAGCCACCAAAATTTCAAATAAGGTAATGTAGGTTAAAAAATAATGAAATGTGTGACCCTTAGAGAAAGTGTCAAAAAAAATTGGTGAACCTGAAATGAAAATTTTATCCTTCAATAGTGAGTATATCAGTAATTATGGGAATAATCAAATTTAAGAATTACTGGATCTAGATACCCGACATCAGCCCCACACTATACAAATTACCTGACTGGTGAGAAACTCCACACTTGAAATTGGGAGAAAATGAAGCTCATTAGGTGTAAATTATTCAAGGCACTATTTATGTGGACCTTCCCTCCACTTTGGATAAGTATGAATGACATTGGTAAAATTGTAAATCACTATAATAATGTTTATATTAATGTACTGATCAATATATTTCCATAGAACCCAATAAAAAATGAACATGCAACGACCCTACACCAAAAGGTGCAGGGTTAGGGGGACCAAAACTGTGGGAATTCTACACCACTACAATCCCACTATAATGAACACCTCTTCCATGAAAACCAGACACCCTCACCCTATCTCCCATTTTGAGGTCATCTAGGTAAGGGTCATCAAACCCTAGTTTATCAATACAAGTAATTATGGGTCATCCAAATTAGGGATATTGATTGATATAAATTTTAATCCCTTGAACCATGCCATCACTAACACATGTGAGAAATGAAATTTTGTAAATCCCCCCAATCATGATGTTGATTTTTTTTGATAGCCTCTCCTTGGAATGATGAGATAGCTTCCTCCCATATGTCGATGGAGTAGGGGACATGTTTTTCAGAACCATTGATACCACCACCTATGTGCTGCCCAAGAGGGCTACCACTCCTCCATGGAAATAATGTCAGCAAGACTCAAAGTTCAAAGATCAAAACAATCTCACCCCTAATCCATCCTCTATGGTCCAAAACACTCAACACCAAATTTGGGAGTAGGACATAAAACCTACTCATCAAGAAGCCTCTCCCCCAACTATAGTGGCCCCAAACCCCACCAACACATCATATAATAACCCCAAAACCACATCACAGGTTACCTTATTCACTCATTTTGGATCGAGGACTCATAAACCTCTTAGAATTTTTAGGTTGAATATCCCATTCATTGGAACCAATGAAATATATTACAGGCCATCCCGTGAAAAATAATTCCACTACATAGGTCCTCATCACACTATCATCAATATTAATGGAGGTCCTCCCCATTCTAATTATAATCCCTTCTATAAAGACCCATCCTGGTGTAGGAGGAGAATAATCCATTATTGGGTTGTGCTTTCAACATAGTTCACAATACACATGGAATAAACCCAAGAAACAATGATTAAACAGATCTTAGAGGACTCCCACACCATCAGAGGTAGAACCAGGAGAAATACCATTCCACCATCAATATATAATACTTTGAGATAATGGATGTCCCAATTAAGGATCCTTAACCACTTCTTATGGATATGGGGGAGGAATCCAATCAACTGAAACTAATAATACATGACATTTAGGTCCAAAAAATACAAAAATCCATCTTTGTGTACATGTAGGTAGAGGATGTTTTGGTCACTTGACAAGGAATCATTGTCCAACCATCATTACTGCCATTATATTCCCTACTCTCTCCAACCACACAGGATGTGGTGAAGTTTTCAAGGTCTATATTTACACCCTCAGATAATGGTGAACACTTTTCTAATCCTCAAAGGGATGTTTCCACACATTCTCATGAGGAAGTTGTGAACAACCCATAGCACATGGAAATGATCTTATAGTTATACCTACCTATAAAATAGATTCAAATTTCTTGGGGATGATTGGATCATGTGATAACCCACATTTTAGGATATTTACAACAAAGCAGGTCTACTTTTGTTACAACACTAGTTTACAACTCAGCATACGTTGGGGTTTTGGCCAATCAAAAGTAGGATCATCCTCTAGATAATGTGATAGAGTACTTGTGGAGAAACCTATCCACCATTCATCTTACTATTCCATTATTTCCACCTGCGACTCTGAGCTTTATGACCTTGGATTCCATCATTGAGGAAAATGTGGAATGCGTTCACTATAATATACGGTTGATGATCGATCGCCTTAAAGATCATCATCTAAACTAATGAGTAATCCATGAACATTATGATTCCATCCAAAAACATTAATAGGGTTGAAATCATTGTTCTATAGGTATCTCAGTGCCCTAGTACATATGGATACTACTAAACATTCCAAAATACTTACAGTTGGAGCCTCACTATGCTTTGATGATTCATGGAAGAGGCATATCAACATGTACAGATCAAAGGTTTGGGTAGTATGATGCTCTACATTTCATCTTTAACCCCTTAAAACAACATGGTAATTAGAGTAACCCTCCCAATGTCAGTGAAGGTTATTCTACGACCACCGACACTCCAAATTTCATCACTATTGAACATCTCGATGATCAAAGAAATCAGGCCACTGACTCAGAAGAAGATATGAAGAACCCACACCATGGAGCGACATAGTACCAGGTGGATACCTTGATAAGAACTCACACTCATAAGTAGAAATTGGAAGTAGGACTTAGGATTCTCCCTAATGATAATTTCTACCTTCCCACAAATATCTCAAAAAAAGGAAGGGAGGATATTAAGCCCATCGCTCCATCTGAGATCACAAAGGAAACAAAGTCAGGCTCTAAAATAGTCACTTTTTTCTAGGATCTTGATGTCTATAAGAGGATTAATTCTGATATTATCTTATATTAGAGAATGTGTCATGTAAATAAAAAGGGAACCTATATCTTCCATAGTTGGGAATCCAATCCTTCTTGGAAAAGAACCTAGGTTTGAACTAGGTACCCCCATACTTATGATTTAGGTAGAAGTCGATGGCTACAAAAAATGATCAAGATATGATTCACCCACTACATCTGAGAATCATACCTATCCATCTTGAGATCAAGGTCTCCCTACCTCTCTGAATGATGAGTTAGTTAATGTGTTGGTGGCTAAAAAATTACATTAGGATGATATGACAGATACTCTCACCACCTTCTTTGTGGGTCTAGAAATGAGACATGTGTCAATCCCTCCAAAAGGAAAGATGTATCTGACATGGGTAGACAAGATGAACCTACCAGTAGAATATGATAGTCCAATATTCACCCCATTTAATGGTACAAGTGATCCACTATAAAATCTAGACCACTTCAATTTATGGTACAACCGAATATTGGGGACTCTAGAATATTAACAAGCCTCTAATATTGGATGTTTTGTCAAGACTCTGAAAGGTCCCACATTTATATGATAGAACTAACTATCCTCTAGTTCTATTTAAAATTTTGAGGTCCTTTTTAGTAATTTCCTATACTAGTTTAGTCCCACTATACATAATAAAAACATCACTAACCTCTCTAAATTAATGTAAAGGACTGATAGGTGAGTTATTGAATTAATTTGTTAATGTAAAGGTCCCATGTTCTCACCAAACATGTGTATTTCTACGTACCAAAAATTGATGATGTGTTTTGAGAATTTAAAAGATGAGTTTGTCTCTACACTCATCACCTTGAATAATCTCGGAAAATTTTGAGAGTTCTATGAAAAAGATTAACTTCTAGGATAATCCTCATAGTAGGCCAAGAAAAGGTCACACCCATTACCCTTTCCATATTTTTTGTGAAGGCCTATAAAAGAAAAATGAAAACTTTTATTCATGAAAAGGATCCCAATATAGTTCAATGAGTTGAAGGTTTACTAGATAATCCTCACCATGCACATCCTCACTAAGCGTAGCCTCATCTGGGGAAACATCCTCAACCAAAACCTCACTGAGAGAACATTACCCATAATCCTCATTAAGACCAA
Organism: Viscum album; assembly: GCA_963277665.1. NCBI lineage: Eukaryota > Viridiplantae > Streptophyta > Magnoliopsida > Santalales > Viscaceae > Viscum > Viscum album. The sequence goes on from OY728132.1 coordinate 327,893,098, forward strand.
AATCCCAAGGCTACCTTCATGGAAAGGAGGAACAAAATTTACTCCTTGAAGAATTCACCATTTCTAGTGTATTTCATAATTTCCCTAAAAAAGGGATTAAAAAAAATTCTAAAATGCAATTGACCCCATGAGGTAGAACTTAAAAATTATTCCAATTACTTCTCAGACCATAGGATACATGGATATAAAATTAAAAAATTAATTGTATTCAATGATTGGATCTATAGCCTTGTGGAAAGTGGTTTATTTAAATTAGGCGATGTCCCAACATAGTTAGAGCTTGTCTCCATCAACCTTGATATTGGAAAAAAAGAATTTGGTGAGTCAAAATAGGTCATTTTTTGTGGAATGAAAAAGTAAAATAACTAGTTGGATCACAAAAATATCTCTCATGAACATTGTATCATCCATTCCCACATGATTAGACTAGAACCATCCATAGTTTCTGCATCTCCTCTAGCTACCGAATCCAAGTCTGCATCACATCCTTCCAAGTCTCAAAAGAGTAGGCATTGACAACTCAAGGGAAATCAGAGACCCCCATTGGTTCCAAAACCATCCTAAACCCTTGTATAATTCATGAATCTAGAATTGGGATATGAAACCTGCGTTCATATAGACCTGGAATACTTGTCATGACCCCCTTCCCCAAAATAGTACCCATACTAGGCCATCAAAGAGAGAATAACAATAGTGACCAACCAAGTCCCTCCTCCAGTATGCCATGGGTTGATGACTAGAACTGAGGGTATAACATACAAACAAATTGGAGTAATCAACATATAAGAGAATATTTAGAAAATAGAGACAATAAGGATACACCAATAAATATCTTGTAAAAAATATATCAAAAGGAAATCTAAATGAAAAAATGATATGTCATATAGTATTAAAATAACTGATGGTAAACTACAAGTTCCAAAAAGGTAAAGACGATCGCGACCATGTAGTCCAAATAGCTCTTGAAAAACCATGAGCTAGTAATATCTAGCCTGATCTTTAACATGATCCAAATGACCTAATTTTTTTTAAATATACATGGAGTTTGAATAATAGTATACTCAATTGGATCCTCTTAAGATACTCTCATACAAATCATACAGATAACATACTAAAGAATAGTGAACAAAAATGAGATTAACTCATCACCTAAATAGGTATACTAATTTCCCAACCTAACCATGGATAATTATCACCAAGTAATGCATAAAATATTAAATATGATATTTTAATGAACCATCTGGGGTAACCCACTCCTACTTACCCATTAGTTTTCCACTCTTCCCTAATGTCGCATGTCTTGGTCCATCTCTCTCTAAATGTAAGCTAGCCCACAAACACCTAGGCTAAGAATCAAAACATTCACCTTATGCATCACATCATCACATCATCTTGTATCACATCTCTATATAGTAACCAATTATTTTTTGGGATCCACCACAACCGGTATGATGTGTATCATATATTCGGAATTATAACTCAATCAATCAAATCCCATACACTCATTAAGGTACCTCAAGAAATCAAATCCTATACACATCATACCTATAATAAACACTTGGATACTATATCCGGAGATACATGTGTATGCGATAATCACATCCCATCACAACACCTAGCTCACATATATGGGGAAAACCTATCATGCATATAAGAACATAATAATACCAAAAGAATAGATCATGGATAGAGGGGGTAGTCAGCCATTAATCTGCCCATCAAGATGTTGGGGAAATCACCCTCCCAAATTCCAAAGGGTGTTAGTTTCCCTAACCAACATGGGTGTATACGAATTTGAAATAATAGAGTATACATGATATAATATAGATCGCAACCACACTATGGGCATAACCTAGTCTTAGAATCATCTTCAGCTAATGTCACTTGGAATCCCAATTACCACTATTGAGACTAGATAGCCTATAAGCACACAACAATTTTCTAGATCTAAATTAAATTACTATATTTTCTTTGGAAATTCAATTTACATTAATTAATTATTTTTAAATTAATTAAAAGTCAACTTTATTTCACATTCAACATTGTTATTCATCAAATCCAAATTGAGTATATAGTTTCTCAAGAGTAACATCAAATTTTCATTCCATTATGAACCAACCCCATGGGTTAAACATTTATAATTAATTTTCAGGATCATTAAATAATTCCATGTACTCTATAAAAACATCCTAAGATATCATAATGAGATACAACCATGCATATCCAACTACCTGAAGAAGTGGGTAAAGGAATGCATTTAAAACAAGAAACCCAACCATTAACCATTTAATATATTCATAAAAAGATTGATCCATATTTATCAAATCAATGGGTAATTCTAGATTAAACCTCTTCCATCTTCTCTCGTGTTATCCTTGAAACCCACATGCATATCTTGATGCATCTCACCATCACAGGCATCAATTGGTGCAACATCATCTAGGCCTCCCCACCCCACGTCACATCAACAATCCCTTGCTCATCCATCCCAAGATCATATCACATGACATGTAAAATATCATATCTAGATTACATCACAAGGAAGTAATAAAAAATAATAATTAATAAGGCTACTAGTCCCTAAAACACGGCATTCAGCCTTTTCACATAAATAGGCACTCACAACCCCCAACAATAGTAATCCATACTTTATAAACAATGTGAAATCTAGGCCCCAAATAATTTATTTACAAAAAAAGTTTTATTTCATCTTGAATTAACTGAGCCATTATCCACTAGTTCTATGTATCATCAACCTAGGGCTTCAACTATTACAAGATATCATTTAATTTACATGATTCTAAACTTTTGTTTCAAGAATTAACAAGATTAAAGAACATGAATTCATTAACACAATTATATATAAAATTATATCAAAAACAATAATCAGGATTCATGTTTTTAAGAAATTCCATTATCTCACAGAATATCCATTTCAATTAAACATCCATACTTTCACTTATTTTATCAACATCAAATTACAAGAAACACTAAATTCATTTAATAAAACCTATTCTTTAGTTTTTAAACCAATTAATAAATTAATTCTATCTTTTAATTATTTATCAATTTAATTAATTTCAACATTCTATATCAAGAATAAAAACATGATATACAAAAATAGAATATATATCACACCATCTATAAAATCAATAAGCAAACCATTATCATGGTATGAAATATCAACATGTGATCTCTAACCAATTCATTGTAAACATAGTTCAACATTAATTAGGTTAATTACATTTCCATACAATGTGATAAAACACAATAAATTTATGATTGAATGTAAAGATATAAGAGAAGAAAAAATGCTCATACCTCAAAGGAAAAAACATTCTTCACACAAGAATAGATCAACATTGTGGATCCCGATCACCTCTCCCATAAGAAGACATGGATCATCACATATCAAAGACAGAAGGCTGGGATTGATCCCATTCAGATGGATCCCAAACCACATGAAGAAAACTTTTACTATTTCATGGAGTTGTGGGAGAAGGGGTAGGGTTTAAGTGATGCCCAGTGACACTACAAATTATAAATGCGGTACCAATGGATTATTTATGGATTAAACCTCTAATTTAAATCATAAATAATTTAAAAAATAATTTCTTCTAAAAAACATATCACCTCAAACAAAAATCCATGTATTTAACTTATGAAATAAATATGATGTTTAAGAAATAAATTCCATAGGCATGATCACAAATCTTGCAAATCTCCTTTAGGTTGTAAAAATCATTTATGTTATAAACCCTTATTTGTTTTATAAATTCTCTATGATTCCATATTTTAGTATCCAAACACCTGTGAAACACCACTAATCATCCTTATATCACCACAATACTTTAAAACATTAAAAGTAATAGAATATTTAGATCCAGGACCTTACATAAGATACCTTAAAAATTTTCTCATCATTAAGAATCCAAAACCAAACCCATAGAGAAAACAAAAAGGGTTATCCAAATAGTCACCCCAAAAAAATACCACTCAAAAATATCTCCATCACCGGAGATCTACAACCTCACTCAGAAGAAACAAGCAAAAAATCCTTGCAAAGACAACAAGCAGCTCCTAAATAATGTACTGGGGGAGATACCTCTCCAATAAGAGAAAGGGTACCAACACAACGGAAACAAGAGAAATTAATCCCATAACAATAAAAGATTCTAAAACCACAAATAGTGTTACAACAAGAGAAGATATAGACATCAAATAGTTTGGGGTACTAGGTACATCTCTATGAATCATATTCTTGGGTACTCTCCTCCATGACACCATGTCTCCACAATACAAAGAAAAATGGATTTAAACACCCAAACACCACCTTCTCTTGTTGCTCCCAAATCTCTATAGGTCGCTCCATGATGGTTGCCTCGTCATAAACGTCAATCTTTACCAATCGATGATACATGAGTCATCATGACTTTAACTAAAAATATATTATATATGAAAAAACCATGTTTTTATCATATATATTGGAGATTTACTATTCAATATTCCATGACTCCAATGTAAGCCAACACATCGAAAGACCCATCAAATTAAGGGAAATATTACACCCATGGCCAAACCTTCAATACCCATGTTGGGGAGTCACTGTGAGAAACACAAGATCTCTAATATAGAACTACAGAGTTCTCATACTATGATCAATATAATGTTTATAATAATCAGGAGATACTTTCACCCTCTCTCCAATCACCTGAACCATCTCTATCATGCTCTACATTAGATCTGACCTAAGAATTATTGACTCTCTGAACCAAGTACAACACAACAGAGAATATAAAGGATGGATATACAAAGATTTAAGAAAAATCATACCAATGGTAGAACAAAAAGTAGTTTTTAAGAGAACTCAACTAATGGTAGGAATGACATCCTCAAACCTCTAAAATACAATACATAAGAGTGCAATATTTCATCATGAGTTTGGATTGTATGCTTTGTTCAACCATCCTTTTGTAGATGAAAAGTAGCATTTAATAATAAATAATAGACAAAATAAAAATAGGGACCTCTATAAACCCTAGAGGTAAAACAAGGATATTTACTAGAGATTATCTTCCATGGGACTCTATGGAGTGTCACAACCTCCACTAGATACTACCTTGAAAAAACATCCACTTAGATCGACTCCTTGATTGATATAAAGTGGGATGATTTCATAAAATGATCCACTATCACCTGAATAGAATCATAGCCTCTCTAGGATTGAGGTAAACCAGTAATGGAGTCCATAAATATGTCCTCCCACTTCCACTACAGAACATCTAATGGATAGAGAAAACCAATAAGAACACAATGCTTAACCTTTACCTTTAAGAAGACCAAACATTGAGACACAAAATATGCAACTGCAAGATTCAACTACAGGAACCAAAACAGTCCTATTAAAGCTTGATACATCTTTTTGACATTAGGATGTATTTATTTGTTTGAGCTATTAAACTCTTGAGGAACCATATCATGCATCACAAAAGGGGTAAAAATAGTCCCCTGGAATAACACCTAGTATTTTTTATCCACAAACCAACTCTTAGGAGAATCACCAAAAACAAATTAGTCTCTCTTGAACTCCACCTAGAAATCCACTAATTGGGACTCCTCTAACTACTGCATTAAATATGACTACACTTTAATCTGGAAAATTAACATTTCCATTAACCTCTACCATGTGAAGATAAATCACTCAGTGCTACCCCATCACTCCTTAAGAATCTACATACTGATGAACAACATCACTGCATGATTTCATAATCAATACAACAACCACAATATTTCCCTTTCCAAGTGAATATGAAATATTTATGTCATATTGATGTAATAATTCAATCCATATACATTTTCAAAGGTTCAATTAATGTTGGGAGAAGACATAACTAAACCCTTCTGATCAGTAAAATCTATACAATGCTTACCGATGTGGTAATGGCACCACAACATTAGATAAAAAAACAATTTTTTTACAACTTGATATCATGGGTGGAAGAGTAGTTCTCATGGGGATGTAATTGTTGATAACCATATGAAACAACTGATATCGATAGCATTAAAAAAATTCCCAAACCAAGATGTTAAGAACACAAAGAACCTCAAACTGACCTAACTCTATAGTGAAAAATGAATGGAATGGTGATCAACTTCTTTTCCATGTACATAAAATATTCTTAAAACTATCCACTCTATAAGTACACCTAATACTTTTGGGTCAAGGATTTTAGAGGATTCCCAACTCTAGAGAAATTGGGTCTGAACCTCTTTTAATATCCTGCATGACCAAGGAAAATTATCACCTATTTCACTATCTAGGGGGCCTCCCAAGAAACAAACACCGCTATCTTTGAAAAATACACCACCACTTTTCATTGGGATACCACATCTCCCATGAAATAGAATTCATGATAACATGACTCAGACTTAAAAAATTCACCAAATATCTTCTTATGATGATGAAATTCAAAAATAACACGCATACTCTCTACATACTCCTCCTTAGGTTTAGAGTGAATAAGAACATTATTGATGAAAACCACTAAAAAATATCTAGGAACTCTCTAAACACTGTATTCATCAAACCCATGAACATGGATAGATAATTTGTCACACCAAAATACATAAAAAACATATAATGCCCATTAAGACATCCGAAACAGTCTTTAGATTATCCCTAGCCTCCACCAGCATCATATGATATCATGTCTATAAATAAATTTTTGAGAATGAAATTTCTCCCTCCACCTGAACAAATAAAACATCAATCTGTAGAAGAGGATATAATTTCTTCACTATCACCTGGTTTAAGCACTGATAATTGATAAAAAGGTTTAAACTACCATTATCCTTATTCAAGAACAAAACGGGTGCACCCTAAGGTGATGCACTTCTCCAAAAAACGTATTTCTACAACAGATCATAGAGACACGCTCAAAACTCTTGAAAATCAATATGTTACATCCTATATGGATACATCAAGATAGGATACACTCTCTATTATAGGTCAATCCTAAACTCGATCACCCATTGAAGGGGTAAAGCTACAACCTCTTTAGGAAAGACATTAGGGTAATCATTCGTGACCCTGGGAGACACATTTGGGTATACCTAAGAAGAAAATAGCATCATCTTGACCATCAAGGAAGAAAAGGATGGAACACACATCTGACCCATATGAGGCTCTCTCTCCTTAGAAAACACCATTGGATCTCTATCAACATCATAGAACATAACATTTCTCCTCAAGAAATCCAAAATGGAATTCAAAAAATATAGCTAATCCATTATATGGATGATGTCATAAGGATATATCTACAAACATAGTAAGTCTCCCCAAGATCAGTGTTACCCCAAAATTAGATCACAGTATCTATATACTTCATACAAGTAATATCAACACCCAACTGGAATGATAAATTCCAAGGGCACTGGATGCCTCTCCATATCATGTCCCAAAACATGGAAAATGGTTGGTGATATGAAAGAGTGTGTCACTACTGAATCAAGGAAACATGAACCATTGTAGAAAATAATAAAATGGTGCCTCAAACATTTTTTGGCTCTCCTGATGCTCGAAATGATATAACATGAAGATGACCAATACCTATTATACAACCTCTCTGAACCAGCTAGTGACCACCTCCATTGATAAACTCTACTATATGGAGATTAGGAGAATCTCAGGGATATAATTTACCTACCCCATATCCTCTCTATTAATCCCAAGATAGATAAACTTGCCTTTCTTGTTATCTCAGGTGAAACTGCATCAATGAAGGAACCTGAAGTGGAACTCATGGTGCACACTAAATATTTAGAAAGTACAGGTACTCTCACCAATGATGACCATGTACTTCATTTAAAAAATATGTATGATCCCTTGGTATAGGTTTTAGATCCACTACCCCCATAGAAACTAGATGATTAGGGATGAGACCTATTCCCAACTTACAAAAAACTCTTTTACTCAATAAACTAGTAACCCTTAACCATATCTATACTTGATGAGGAATCATGAAGAGTCTATTCTTGTGATGAAATGATTTTAGCTATCATTATATCAATGATATATTCTCTTTACATCACCTAATGAAATATTAAAAACATAAATGAGGTGACCTATCATTGGACCATTAGAAATAAAACCTCTTCAAAATGCCTCCCCCTCGACTCCTCATATATGAAGAGGTATAAACTATATCACATAAGAGTCTTAAAATGGATACCAAACTCCCACACATCATAAATCCACTATAGAGTGTAATAAGTTCTTAGTTATTGGGAACCATAATGGTTTAAGAAATAAAATATACAGAAAACTGGCCTAAAAAATTCTCCCACGAGACTATCAACTTCTTACAATCCTTGAGGAATAAAAAATACCACTACCTCGCTGCCCTGTGCAGCATTGTCACAACCAAAGAAGCCTAGTTCTCCTTATGATAATAGATAAAAATTAAAGATATATAAAAATACTCCAACTAGACTTCTATAATTGAATATGAAACAAATCCCTTGTAATTTTTTATAATTAGCACTATAACTCTTGGAGTTTCCTCCTCTAAGTTTTGTTGTCATTGACCTCTATTATGCGGTGATATTCTAGCACATCCTACTGAACATCATTGGTGCAGACGTGATGATGAATTTACTTTAGAGTAATGCCTTAAAAAAAATGGTTAGACTCATAATCCTAGAATATGGAATATTTAACATTAATTAATTACTTTATTATATTTTTCTTATGGTTTTAACCTATCCCAATGTGAACTCATTTCAAAAAGAGGTACAAAGAAGAATGATTCACAATCATTTCCAAGGTCTCTACCTCACAATGAGTATCGGTTTTTTTAGTAGGGTCAGTAAACATAAAGGTATGTGCATTAGATAATATGGGTCCCTAAATAACCATGTCTCAACCAATATCCTATTTTTAAATATTTTACTAAATTAGTTGACATTATTTCCCTACCAACCTAGGAAATTACACCTATGGCTAACACCAAACTCCATCTTATCCCTCAACCTAATCCTTTGATAAAACTCTGTCATGACCCCCTCCACCCAAATAGTACCCTTGATAGGAAGGTAATGAGAGGAGGATGTTGACTGCCAGAGGCCTTCCCCAGAAGGCATGTGTTTAGTCCGAATGGCCCGAAGGCCTTAATTTTTATTTTATTATAGATAATCCCCCTTTTAAGGGTTGAAGAGAAACCTGTACATGACCCGTAGGCCCAAGGTACAAGGCCCGACATGACCTGTAATACATGACCCGAAGGCCTAGAGGCATACCATGACCAATACATGACTCGTAAGCCCAGCCCACTAGAACTGCCCCTCCCTAGCTTCTACATCATTGATTTCCTTTAGCTCCCCACCTACATTTCTGATCAACAACCATTGCCCCGTACAAAGCTGTACGGTGCCTGGTCCCGATGGCGGTTTCCATACCCTCTCATTCTTCCAATCCGGTTAGATCTGCTTTTGGTGACTGCAACTGGTGCTTTGATCCTCATCTGGGGCCTGCTCAGTGTGAACCGGGCTACTTTATGGTCTTAAATTGCCCAAAGGCCCTGTGGCCCGAAGGCCTTTGATGGCCCGAAGGCCCTTAGACCCGTAGGCCCAAACCGGTGGCCCAAAAGCCCAAATCAGGTGAATAGTCTGGCTGCTACAGTACCAAACAGTGCCTGCTACAATACTGCTACAGTACCCGAAAATTCACCTCCACCCGGATTTGAACCTGGGTCTCTTGGTTGCTAAGCAGGAGCCCTTACCACTTGGGTATGAGCACATTGGTAGAGGGCATGTGTTTGGAAACTAACACCGAGGGTATAATATACATATGAATGAGAGGCATTAACCTACAAGAAAACATGAGTAAGAGAGTGATAAGACAAATATACCAATCAATACCTTCTAAAAAATATATAAAATGAAAACCCAAATGTGTACAAGCAGTGTTATGGAGTACTAAAACAATAGAAAAGAAGCCTACATGTATAAAAAAGTATGGACGAAAGTGACCAAAAATCCCAAACAGCTCCTAAAAAATAATATATTAGTAATATACAACCAAATATCCAACCTTATATGGCTGAACTAAAAAAAAGTTTTTATATATGTGGGTTGAGAATAATATTACACTCAGTAGGGTCCTCTATGGATCCTCTCCTACAATATAAAAAAATCATGCTAAATCACCGTGAAAACAACAAAACTAATTCATTATCTAAAACGGTATACAATGTTCCATCATCACCACGGATAAATCTAACCATGTATCACATATAAGATAGAATATAATAAAGCAATGATACATCAAGGGTAACCTGCTCCCTCTTCCCCCTGGTTTTCCACTCTACCCCAATGTTTCACATCCTAAACATTCTCTCTCTATATGTAATCTATATCGTAGACACCTGAGATAAATATCACAACATGAAAATCATGAATCACATCATCACATATCACACCTCCATATAGTAAACAATTAGTGTCAAGGATTCGACACGGCCCATATGATGTGTATCATACATTGAGTGTTATTTCTCAATCCATCAAATCCCATACACTAAGTAATGTACATAAATCCATCAGAGCATATACATTTCAAACCTACAGTAACCATTTGGAAACTTTATCAAGATATACATCTGTGTTAAATAAAAAAAAGTCATCATTTCCATCTATAAACATAAATAGGGAATTAAACCACTGTTCATACCAATACATGATAATTCAAAGAGATTAGAGTGGGGCCATATGGGGTAGTCCGCCATCCATCCTCCCATTGAGATTCTAGGGAAAACAACCTCCCATAGTCCACTCAGCTTCAATCACCCCAACTGACAAGGGATGGGTATAATATTAAATAATATAATATATAAATTAAAATATAGCTCAAAACCAGACTATGTGCGTAACATAGTCTTAGACTGAATTGTAGCTAACGTCTCTTGAACTCCCATCTTCCACTAGTAAGAATAGATATCCTATAATAAAACAAATTATTTTAAAGAGATATATTAAATTAGATTATATTAATTTAAAATTCAATTTACATCAATTAATTTATTATCTATTAATTAACCATCAATGTTACTCCACATTAAACATTTTTGTCCATCAAGTCAAAGTCTGTTCCCTTCCGGAATAATCCAAACCGATTCCATGGTTTCTCAAGAGTAACATATCATATACATTCTATAAAGAACAAAAACCATGGTTTAAACATTTATTATCAATTTCTAGCATCATTCAATAATTCTAGGTACTCTTTGATAACATCCTAAGCTATCATTTAGAGTTCAAACCAAGAAATTCTTGCTACCTAAAGTAGTGGTGAAAGGAATATATACAAAACAAGAAACCAAACCATAAAACATTTAATAGATTATTTATAAGAAGGCATGAAAATTTATCACATCAGTGGGTAATAAAAACCTTTAGTAGTTTCATCATCTCCAATTCTATCCCTAATACCCACATACATATCCTGATGCATCTCTCCATCATAGCCGTCAACTACAACTACATTATTCAGGCCTCCCAACTCAATGTCACATTAGTCATCCCTTGATCATCCATCCGATTCTAACATCACATCACATGGAAAATATCACAAACTGATAAAACCACAAGGTAGTAAGAAAACAAGTATAGTTAATAGGGTAACTGGTCCCTAAAATAAGGAATTTAGCCTTTTCACACAAATTAGAACTCATGAATCCTAAAACAAGGAATAATCCTTTATAAATTGTTTTGCTATCATCCCCAAAGACATTATATTGACCAAAAAACCAATTTTATTCCATCTTTAATTAGCCGATTTATTATTTAAACGTCACAACTGTGGGAAACCAATGGTATCATCTATAACAAGCTATCATTTAATTAATATTCTTCCAATAATTTATTTATAGATTCCACAAGATTAAAAATAATAATTCATTAACATGCCTAGTGTTACATTTCATCAACAATCATTATCATGATTCATGTTATTTAACCAATTCCATTATTTCATAGAATTACCAATTCAATTAGACATGAATACTTGCATCAATTTGATAAACCTAAAATTAAAAGAACACCAAATTTATTTAATCCTGAATATTCATTAATTCGTAATCTAATTAATAAATTAATTTAGGATTTAAATTATTTACCATTTTCATGAATTTCAACATTCTATATCAAGCATAAAAAAATTCTATAAATGAATAAAATAAATATAACATTATATAGTAAATCAAGAGGCAAACCGTTATCGTAGTATAAAATATCAACATGTGATCACCAACTAATTCATTATAAATAGAATTTAATATTTATTAATTTAATTAAATTTCTATACAAAAGTAAAAAACATGATAACTTTATCATTTCACATAAATAAATATGATAAACAAGGGATCCCCTACCTCAAAGGAATCAATGTTCTTCACACGATAACAAATAAACATTACAGATCATGGTCACCTCTCACAAAAGAAGACTTGAATCATTATAGATAAAATATGGAAGGCAAGGATTGGTCCATATTAAAGAAATACCGAAACTCCTAAAGAAAATTTATGGTTCTTCATAGATATTTTAGAGAAGGGGCATGGTTTGCACTAATCCAGGAGAATCTAAAAGTTATAAACACACTGTCCATTGCATATTTATGGAATAAACCTTCTTTTTTACATCATAAATATCTGTAAAATAAATTTCCACAAAAAAGGAATCACATCAAACTGAATGGAATATATTTAACTCACACCATAAATGTTAGGTTTATTAGGTAAATTCCATATGCTCAGTTAAACAATCGGTAAAACCCCTTTAGACCATAAAACTTATTTATATCATAAAGCCTTCTTTTACACTGTAAATTCCCCTTACTTCTAGATTTTAGAATCCAAACCTCTATAAAACCCCACTAATCCTCTTTTGAGCACCACATGCTTTATAATCACACAATGGAATATAATATATAGATCTAGGCTCTTAAAATAATCCACCAATGAGGATCCAGAGTACACATCTATGAATGATTCTGAACTAATAGATCAATAAACAAAAATCCATGATTAGGGGTTACATGAGAACCCCTTAGGCACCTCTAGTCAATGTTATTAAAGTAGTAGAAGGCAATATTTTGGTATTAAGAATATCTAATCTTTCACTACATACTATATTGTTAATGCTATTGAAACTAGAGGGAATTACTTTCATAGGGCTCAATAAGTACAACCCAACTAGGTCACTCCATTAGGAATGTATCCCTAAACAATTATATTGGTTGAATATATGAATAAACCATGAAGATTTTATGATCATTCTAATCTATCCATGGCCTGAAATCAACCATCTGGTGATTATCCATTTGATTCCATACTTTTAGGTTTTCAGAGCTGAATATCTTGAAAATAGAATAGTACAAATAGCACTAGATAGAACCTAATGCCTCATAAAATGGAACCTTCTATGATTCTTAATAAATAATGACCCAATGTTGGAAAAAACATACCCCTCACCTGAGAATATTATGTGCTCAGGAACCATGAAACATAACATCAAGGATCGTAATCCTTGAGATGCTTTGATTATCAAAGGAGATGAGTGAAGACCTTATCTAAGACTTAAACAACCCCATCAATTTGATACTAAATTAAGTGATCCTAAGTCCTATTACATGAAATATGCTCAATAGGAAGAATTTCAGGCCATCATTTCATTTTCTAGAGATGATGAGTGTTTCTATTTAGGGGAACATACACCTGCTAAATTTTACATACTGGTTCAATGTAATGGAAATCCACCACTACTTGGTGGATACTGGATATGAGATCAACCTCATGTTGAACTAGAAACTCAAAAAACTGGTGCTCATAAAATAAGATGTGACTCCACACAACCTGAGAATTCAAGATTACAATAAAAGAGAGAATAATTCAGATGACATGATTTGCATATTGACTTAGTTAGGTAACCTAGTATAAATCACTAAATTTTTGGTAGTTTTATAGAATTATTCCTATAATTCATTTTTTTCAACACCTTGGATTAATTTACATGTAGTGGTACACTATTCATACCACTAGTTCCTAAAATACTCCATTAATGGTCCCGTAGGGGTAGTCTAGTGTGATATGTCCCCCTTTGATTCCTATGAATCTCACTATATAGATTTTGAATACTACAAAAAGGTGGAAAAAAATTCAAGGTCGATGGGGGTGGATAATATCAATGACCCCAATGATCTAACATCTACTATCAGAGATCCTTGGAAAAAATTGAAATAAAAATACATTATCTCAATTCATCAGTTGGAACCCACAACACTGGATCTACTATGTTATTTCATAGTCTATATAAAGAATGAGTTCTAAATTATTTCCTCATACAACTACACAGTTGAGTCCTGTACAATACTGGAAACAATACACCTTTAATTTAACAAGAGGTTCACCCCATATCCACCAATCCACAACATTCCCGCATGTTCTACAATGTTGGGATGACTTAATGAAATTTGATCCATCATAATTGATTTGATGTTAGGAGTGGTCCTCATGGTCAGAAGATGAGCAGTATTGTCTCAAAATATTTTGTTTCCATAGTTTCCATGGAACATGAGCCCCTCATTAATAATGTCATTCCTACCATAGAAGGAACTGGTGATCCCATTGGATTATCTAGTCTGAAAAAGTTTCTACATTCTTCTAACTCCCAATATCAGTTGATAAAGAGGACTTGGATGACACCCCCTCTTTTTTTTGAAGAGGGTTTCTTCACTACTATTGATGAGATAACCCAGTTTAACCTTATTATTAGATAAGATCTGTATCCAAAAATGATCAACATATCCATGTCACCAAATGAAAAAATAAGTATATGGACTTCAAAAAATGTAACGGGGATTTGTTTTCTTTGAGAAATAATGAAATAATAAGGTTCAATCCCCATTTTGTTGTTTATGACCTTGGAATTCCAGCGGGTCAACATGGGTTGAAACAACCTCCCATAAAGATTCACCCTTCTTACCTTGACATTTTTGAGGCTGAAGTTGACAATATTATTAAAAAAATGTCATTAGAGAGGTCCAATACCTTAAGTGGGAGTCCAAAATTGTCTCGGTCTAGAAAGATAATGGGCTGATCAGGGTCTGTATAATCATTCAGGATGTTAACCTCTATTACTTGAAAAATTAAATACTAGGGCTATATACCATTGTGTTATGCACTACATCTTTAAACAACTCATTGGATCAGTAATGGAGTTTTATGTGGATGAATTGGTAGTAAATTCCCAACAATAGTAGTGTAAATCCCCAACCCCAGATCCCATAGTCGGTGAATTATTTTAATACATTGGAATTATTATAAGGAATCAAGTCCCAAAAGATCGATAGTTTAGTTGTTTGGGAAACTAGATTACATACATGAATGTAACATTACTCATTAGAAAATAAAAAACAAACAGAATTGTCATTTGAGAACTCCATTAATTCCCAAGATTACCCTTTATTATCAAACATAATACAGTTATGGGATTCCTAGGAAAATAAAACATAAGAAAGGGGTGAGCTCAAATTCTCAGTAAGGGTAATAAATACAACATAAGATAACTTAAACATTAGGCATGATGAATAATTTAAAACACATGCCTTTACAAATAATGAAAATGAACACTTTATGGAAGGAATATGAGATGAGCAAACAATATCATAATAAAACATATCCATTGGTATTCTACTAGTCGAATAACTACATGAACCATCAATAATATTTTCATAATGAGGGAATGTATAATTCCAGACATTCTAAAACATTTTGTGAAGGCCTCGACCAAGACTTCAAAAAATTATTAAGGCATCAGCCAAAACCATAAATCAAATTGGGAAAGGCCTCGACCAATTACACATATAATTGTCTCATGAGACCTAACGATGTACCGAGGAGCTATAGCAGGATCCACCCTTCACTTACTAAGTCCAATACATTCCTCATATGAAAAGGTTGTAATATAACATAAACATTCATATTAAAACTAGCATATGAAATTTCAATACTTTAACCATAAACCAATAATGGTATAAAAATAACACATCCACAGTAAAATATATCACAAAACATTAAATTCAATGTGGGATATTTTTATCATAATAAATCAACTTCAAACAAGTTTATAATTCATCAAAGGATGCTGACATAGATGAAAATGATTTGTAAAACTCTTTGAGAGAAATATCCCTTATTCATGAAAACATTTAAATGAACACACCTATAAAGAAAGTAATTTAAAATAGATTTTGGAATCAAAGTGTCGCATACCAATTTTCAACTTTTAAAAAAATATCATTTCAAAACATTCATGTCTATATAAATAAATCCTTAAAATCATTTTGAAAACATGGACATTAATTAAAAGGATTTAGAAAGATAAATCTATAAAACATTTAAAATGATGATCTAGTTAAATAGACCCACCCATAAAACCATAAAATATTCCTTTTGAAAACATTTTTATGAAATATGGGAATTGATGATAAATATTTCCTAGTAAATAATTACACAGAAACAATCTCAGATAATAATGAGATTGAGAAAATAACCCTTACCTTGCACTTTCCTTTGGTCGAGGGTACATTTAAACTCTTGTATAATGACCATCATATGATATTAAATTATACCAGAAACAAAGTAATATTTTTTTATATCAAACATGATTCATTTATGACATTATTCTAGCCATTTAATAATGATTTCAATGTTAAAATAACATGTTGGGTAATAATCACTTTCTTTATCATACGTGTTTTAATGTGTTATTCTTGATTGTATCATTTAGATCATGATTTACATACTTCCAGAATATAAAACATAATTTATCATATATATTTATAATATAAATATGTATAATATATATATATATATATGAAATTGAAAACACCGTTTATGGAGATGGTAGGTTGTACGTACGCAGAAATGTTGTTTCCGTTTTCATATCGTATTGAATGGAAGTAAGTGAATAAGATATATGTATGAAAATACATACATACATACATAAATATATATATATATATTCAGTAGAATTATTATTTCATATATTACATACTTATTAATAATATATATTTTTATAATCATCATTGAATGGTGAACATGGAAATGAATCTCATCACGTCGTAGAGAAGGTCAGTCGTATGTACGCATGAGCGATGATATAATTCTATTTATGGTGATATAATATGTAATTTGATGGTATATTATATATACAGAATCATTAACATGTTATGTTTATTATTTACATCAATTATACTCATTATTAAACCCATCCAAATAATGAAGTGTTGAATAACAAACTACACCACGACGTGGATATGGTAAGCCGTACGCACGGACGCATGGTGACATTATAATTTATAAGATGGATAGTATAATGAATATGTTTTTACCGTATTTATAAAAAATCACAGTATATAAAAGGTACTAGAGTTATTATTTTGTTATTGAAACAACAAGGAAAGAGGAAGTGGAAGAAGAAAAGAACATAAAGAGGGTGGTAAAATTATTACCTCTTCTTTGGGTGTTTCGTTTTGAGTTGATCAAAAGGGATCCTTAGAATGGATTTATGATCTAATTAAGGACTCTAGGTTGATTTGGGGGAATTTGGGAGGATATTTGGGCAGGGGTTAGCTGATCCAAATGGATTTGGCAGTGTGATTTTGAGAGAAGGGGAAGTTCCCTTTTATAAGAGGGGTGAGGGTCACTTTTGGAAAAGATTAAAATAGTAATTCATTATACAATCATATTTGGTTTATAATGTCTAGAAATAAATTTATTTATATACTTAGGTGGTTATGGGTATAAATAATCTGAACCGATAGGTTTTAGACAAGTTTAGGTTACCATTTTAACCTTATCTTTTTGAATTAAAACTTAGTTAAAAAGTTTAACTTTTACCACGTCTTCTTGTATTCTTACACTACATTCTTAATAAACTAACTCTAAACTTACAATAGAACCTCAAGTGGTTCATTAATGACATATATAATATTATTTAAACCCTTTGGATGAACCTTATATTTTTAGGAATATTATATCAACCAATAATATTGTATTTGTTATAAAAATTAATTTATGTAAATTTTGACATTATTTGGTATTTGTTTTTTAGTGAAAGTCAAAAAAACTTTATTACTTAGAAACAAATACATTAAATCAATCTTAAACTTTCATATTCACCAATAAAATTATTTTATGCATCAAAACTCTTAAATTATATTTATTTTAGTATTTAAAATACTATTTATTTGATTCTTTCATTAATAAAGTAATTACTGCATCATCATTGTGTCATAAATAAATTTAATTATTTAATGTCGAAAAATTATAAACAAAATATAATTTTTTAGGAAATATCTTTATCTTTATAACAAATATTTATAGTCAAAATTATAACTTATATAACCCAATGTAAAAATTGTTTTCTTAAAGGATATATGTTTATGTCATTTTTTTCTTTACATTAAATTAAATAATATAAAGTGTCATTATCACTCTGAAGTGGATCCATGAGGTCCAAAAATAGACCCAAGGATGGACATGGTCAGACATGTATCAACCTATAGGAATAAGACACATTTTATTGTAATTTAATTTTATTATAATATTATTTTTTAACCCAAATTTACTGGATTTACCCTATAACCATGATTAATAAAATATTTACCGAAGTAATTGTTCATAATGTATAAAAATAAAATTTTCCTATTCACACATTTTTTATCTTTTGATTCCAAATATGGAATCCATTTTTTCCAAATTCAAAACACATAAGTGGTAGAAATCAATTTAAAATTAATTCCCGTTGTGAAAGAAAAAAACGTATTTTTAAGAAATAATAACTATCAAAAGATTGACACTTGATTATGTCCAATTTAAATGTGACATTACATACAATGAACTAGATTATATTAAATGATAAGAATGTAATCTAATGATACTTAAAACCATTTAAATGAATAATTTAACACTATAAATTATTTCTATTAAAAAGTTGTTTTAAATTAAAATTTAGTATTTTTTCACTATTCATTAAAATATGAAAGTTATCATAAAAGTACCAAAAATTTATCCAAACTAAATTTTTATGTCTCTCTTCTAAATATTAATTTAATTTCACTAAATTGAATATATAAAAAAGTCAAATATTGGATTTAAAAAGATTTATCCATTAAAAGGTATAAAATTGCATTTTTTTTAAAAATACCACTTTTATCTTAAAAATTGAATTTTTCTAATATTATGTCTAATAAACACAAAATTTTAATTTTAAAATTATATAGGATTTTTAAAATTTAAGATGTGGTTAATACTATTCATAACTTCTTTTTTGAATGGCTAGTTTGGTAAGTCGTGATGCGCTCGAACTCGATGTTACATGTAGCGCAAGTTATTGAAATACTTTGAAGAGATAACATAATGTGAAATCTTATGGTGTTACATTCTCCCCACCATAAATAAATTGCATCCTATCAATTAAAAATTGTTATTTGAAAATAAATGGTCAAAAATAGAAAAATACCTTTGTGGAAAACCCAAATCGAAAATTGGGTTAATAAAATTTATTCTTAATAAAAGGGAAAGGGAAATGAAAAAGTCACCACCAAAGTTAGATATCAATTTGAAAACATTTGTGGGAATTATAGACACATAATTGGAGGATAAATGTATATATTTTTATAGGGAGTGATTGAGGTCATCAATCATAAACAAGTGTAGAATTGAGGGCCTCAAATCAATCCATCTGTGATGATTTAAAATATCATTGGTTCAAAAAAACATATGGTATTAGGATAACACATTTTTGGTTTTATGATACCTTCCCTAAAGGTTAAGAATTAATTTCCTCATAGAATAAGAGAGACAAAATATACATGACAAGTATTGTTCCATCCTTTAACTAATTTCTACCACAAAACCATCTTTCACTCTAAAATATAATAGAACTTAAAAATATTATATTTATCCTAATCGTATAGGGTTCCAAAAAATGAATTTATAATTCATATATCAGACCTTTTAAAAATATACATTATACAATCCAGGATATCACATGGGTCAGTGGTAGGTGATGCACCCTTGTCGCCCTTTAGTTATGGGTTCAAGTCTCACTAGCTTTACGGACGCGATGGGTTATCGCCCGACCTCTGGGTTTTCTTTTTTATGAAAATTCAAAAAATAATCTCAAGAAATGATTTAACCTTAAAAATAGTATCCAATGTCAAACTTAATTGATTCCAACATTTATAATTATCCAAAATACTTCTATCCAAACTCATAGCAAAAAAATTATAATGAAGGTAAACACAATGAAGATCCTTTTTACGACGTAATAACATGTGAATACCTTCATCAAGTATTCTTATAAAACACGGTAACACCCTGAATTACCATAAAACATTATTCATTACATTCATGCTCTCTTTTTCCTTATAGAATACTTTACACAATCTTTAAATCCAAAAATGTTGTAAACTCCAACAATGATGGAATATACAAATCAATAATTAGTTTCAAGGTAGTCAAGAATGTCTAATATAATTTATCCAAATCAATAATATATTATTCCAAAATCACTACCTCATTATTAGAACCATATTATGTTTTATCTTTCCCTCAACCATATATTTTCCAAAAAACATAACCTACTATTGTGTCACTTTTCTTGGTTCCACATAATCTCATGTCTTTAATTAAATAGTACTGCAATACAATCCTTTTATACTATAAAATTTTTATTATATGTACATCATTAATACAATATTCAAATGACACAATACTTTAATAACAACATAAGAATTCTAATCATTACTCTTCATCTTCAATTGTATCATAACTTTATTATTATCTAATAGTAGCATTTCAGGTATACTATGATGATTTGGACATTACTTCATGTAGTTTCCAAACTCTTTACAGATGAAAAATTTTACATTTGAAACCTTTTTCGTACCCTTGAAATCACGTAATTGGTGTATTTTTTCTCCACACTTATAACAAACTCTTATTCCCTTAAAGCATTTTCCAAGGTGATTCTTTCCACAGTTATCACATATGGGAAAATCCTTCTTCCCCCCCCCACTTTATCCATCTTTCTCTCTTCCATCATTTTCTTCTCTTGCTTCCCTTAAAAGACATATGACTCAGAGAATTATTTATTTATCTTATTAACACACGATACTATTTATTCATATGATGAGAATATGTTGGATACTATTTTCCTTCTAAATGTTGGATTAATACCATGAAAGATATGATCAATTGTAATCTTTCGATCCTGCATATTGCTGAAATTTTCATTCCTTCTACTAAACACCATTTCTAAACAATGGCCTGCACTAGGTTTGTTGACGAATCACAATGCATCATTCCAAACATGTAAAATACCTAATGTAAATTAAAAAGATTATGCATATAATCTATAATCATAAAATGTTTTCTTTGAGGAAGTATTTACTCCAAAATCCTTCATAACGGCTTGTACGGAAAATGTGAATTATCATAACCTCATACCATGGGTGTGTCGTAACCAAGAGTGCAGCAAGGCCCGTTGTCATGTACCAGGATACCCCTGGTCAAGCCCGAAAATTGTTGTCGGAGTTTTCACTCCTAGGTACATCTGTGCCACAGCTGCTTCTACCTAATCATATCCAGATAGGGATGCATTTCTTGTAAAATACATAAAATCTCTACATTACAAAAATTCTAGGAAGGGATTCTATAATAATCCTCAAAGTCTATCTTAGGGTAATGTTTTCTAATGATATTTTATCTAAATATATTTCTAATGTTGTTGCTAATCCTCCCTATGATACAAACTGTAACGTCTGACCCTAGAAGCCCAGAGTCAATGCATTATTTTAATACATTGGAATGATTACAAGGAATAAAGTCCCAAATTACAAATAGTTTAGAAATCTTGGTAAATAGATTACTTAAATGAGCATTATATTACACATTATAAAATAAAACAGAATATAAATGATACTTTTTGAACACCATTAATCACCTAGATTAACCCTTCTTATCAAACATAATACACTTCGTGGAATCCTGGGATAATAAAACATAATAATGGGGTGAGCTAAAACACTCAGTAAATGTAAGAAATACATTAGAAGATAACATAAACATTA
Organism: Viscum album; assembly: GCA_963277665.1. Taxonomy (NCBI): domain Eukaryota; kingdom Viridiplantae; phylum Streptophyta; class Magnoliopsida; order Santalales; family Viscaceae; genus Viscum; species Viscum album. The sequence continues at coordinate 327,915,293 of OY728132.1, forward strand.
GGCATGGTGAATAATTTAAAACAAATTCCTTTACAAATAATAAAAATGAACACATTATGGCAGGAATATGATATGAGTAAATAATTCCATAATAAAACAGAGCCATGGGTGTTCTACTAGTACAATAACCATATGAACCATCAAAAATATTTTCATAATGAGAGAATGTATAATTCCAGGCATTCTGAAACATTTTTCAAGGCATCAGCAAAGACGTATAAAAATGATTAAGGCCTCGGCCAAAACCATAAATAAAATTGCGAAAGGCCTTGGACAATTACATGTTTAATTGTCTCATGAGACCTACCAATGCACCGAGGAACTATAGCGGGCTCCGCCCGCCATTTACTAAGTCTAATACATTCCTCTTATGAAAATTTCCTAACAAAACATAAAAAATCGTATTAAAACTAGAATACAAAATATCAATAATTTAACCATAAACCATGAATGGTATAAAAATAACACATCCACAGTCAAATATATCACTAAAATTTCAATATAATATGGAGTATTTGTATCATAATAAATCAACTTCAAACAAGTTTAAATTCTATCAAAGGATGCTGACATAGATGAAAATGATTTGTAAAACTCTTTGAGATAAATATCCATTTTTCATGAAAACATTTAAAAGTAACACATTTATAAAGTAAGTAATTTAAAATATATTTTTGAATAAAAGTTTCCCATACAACGTTGAAACTTATGAAGATAATTATCATTTAAAAACATTCATGTTCATAAAAATAAATCCTTACAATCATTTTGAATACATGGACATTAATTAAAAGGATTTAGATTGAAAAATATTTAAAAAATTTAAATTGATGATATAGTTGAATATACCCTCCCATAAAACCTTAAAATATTCCTTTTAAAAACATTTTTATGAAATATGGGTATCAATTATAAATATTTCCCAGTAAATATTTACACATAAACAATCTCAGATAATAACGAGATTGGGGAAATAACCCTTAGCTTGCAATTTCATTTGGTCGAGGGTACGTTTAACCTTCTATATAATGACCATAGTTTGTTATTAAAATATAACAGAACCATATTAATATTTATTATATCATAAATGAATCATTTATGACATTATGTTACCCATTAAATAATTATTTCCATGTTAAATTAACATTTTGGGTAATAATCACTTTCTTTATCGTACTTGTTTTAACATGTTATTCTTGATCATATCATTTAGATCATTATTTATATACTTCCAGAATATAACACATGATTTATAATATATATTTATAATATAAATATGTATAATATATAGATATATGAAATGAAAAAGACCGTTTATGGAGACAGTAGGCCGTACATATGCATAAACACTGTTTCCGTTTTCATATCACATTGAATGGAATTAAGTGAATAAGATATATGTAAGTACATACATATATGTATATATATATTCATTAGAATTACTATGTCATATATTACATACTTATTAATTATATATATTTTTATAATCATCGTTGAATGTTGAACGTGGAAATGAATCTCATCGCGTCGTGGAGACGGTAAGCCATACGTACGCACGAGTGATGATATAATTCTACTGATGGTGAAATCGTATGTAATTTGATGGTATATTATATATATAAAGAATAATTAACATGTTATATTTATTTTTTATATCAATTATAATAATTATTATACTCATCCAAATAATGAAGTGTTGAATAACAAATTACACCACGGTGTGGGGACGGTAAGTCGTACGCACGCACGCATGGTGACATTAACATTTATGGGATGGATAGAATAACAAATATGGTTGAAACATATTTATAATAACATCACATTATATAGTAGGTAATATATTTATTATTTTGGTATGGAAACAATAAATAAATAGGAAGTGGAATAAGAAAAGAACTTGAAAGATGGTAGTGAAATTCTTACCTCTTCTTCAGGTGTTTCCTTTTGAGTTGATCAAAAGGGCTCCTTAGGTTGGATTTCTGATCAAATTAAGGACTCTTGGTTTATTTTGGGGAATTTTAAAATATATTTGGGTAAATTATGGCTGGGACAAATGGATTTGGAGGTGTTACTTTGAGAGAAGGGGAAATGCCCTTTTATAAGAGGGGTGAGGGTCACTTTAGGAAAAGATTAAAATATTAATTTATTAGACAATCATATTTGGTTTATAATGTCTCCAAATGATTTTTTTGTATCCTAATGTGGTTATGGGTCGAAATAATCTCAACCAATAGGTTTTAGATAAGTTTAGGGTACCATTTTAACCATATCTTTTAAATTTAACTCTTAGTAAAATAGTTTAACTTTTACCGTGTCTTCTTGTATTCTTACACTATATGGTTAATAAACTTCCTTTAAACATAAAAGAGAACCTCAAGTGATTCATTAATGAAATATATAATATTATTTAAGGCATTTTGACAAACCTTATATTTTTAGGAAGATTATATCAACTAATAAAATTGTTTTTTAAAAAAAATTAATTTATGTCAATTTTGACAATATTTAGTATTTGTTTTTTTTGTGTGAAAGTGAACAAAACATTATTACTTAGAAAAAAATAAACAAAATCAATCCCAAAATTTCATATTCACCTATAAAATTATTTTATGGCATAAAAAATTTCAAATTATATATATTTTAATATTTACAATATCATTTATTTGATTCATTCATTAATAATGTAATTACTGCATCATCATTGTGTCAAAAAAAATTAATTATTGAATGTCTAATAATTATAAATAAAATATTATTAAGTAGGAAATAAATTTATATTTATAATTAGTATTTATAGTTTAAGATATAACTTATATAACCCCATGTAAAAAATGTTTTACTAAAATATATACGTCTATGTCATTTTTGTCTTTACTTTAATTTAATTAATAGAATGTGTCATTATCACTCTCAAGTGGCTCCATGGGGTCCCCAAATCGAACCAAGGATTCCCATGGTCGAACATGTATCAAATTAGATGAATAGAACACAAGTTAGGGTAATTTAATATTATTATAACATTATTTCTTTACCCTAATCTACTGGATTTACCCTTAAACCATGGTAAATAAAATATTTACCGAAGTAATTATTCATAATGTATAAAAATAAAAATACCTATTTAAAAAATTTGGACCTCATGATTCCAAATATTTAATCAATTTTTCCAAATTCAATATACATAATTGGAATAAATTAATTTAAAATTAATTCACGCTGTCAAAACAAAAAGCATGTTTTTAAGAAATAATAACTATCAAAAGATTGACACTTGTTTATGTCAAATTTAAATGTGATATTACATAAAATAAAATAAATTATATTAAATAATAAAAATTTAATCAAATTATACTTAAAACCATTCAAATTTATAATTTAAAACTATAAATTATTTCTATTAAAAAAGTTATTTTTAATTAAAATTTAGTATTTTTCACTATTCATCAAAATATGAAAGTTTTCAGAAAAGTACCAAAAATTTATTCAATCTAAATTTTTATGTCCCTATTATGAAGATTAATTTAATTTAACTAAATTTAATATATAAATGTGTCAAATATTGGATTTAAAAATGGTTCACCATTAAAAGGCATAAAACTTTATTTTTTGAAAAATAACACTTTTATCATAAAAATTGAATATTTATTATATTATTTCTAAGAAACAAAAAATATAAATGTTAAAATTATATAGGATATATTAAATTTAAAATTTTTTTAATACAATTCATAACCTCTTTTTTGAATGGCTAGTTTGGTAAGTGGTGGTGTGCTTGAACTCGGTGTTGCGTGTAACGTAAATTACTGAAATACTTTGAAGATATAACATACTATAAAATCTTGGGGTGTTACATTCTACCCTACTTAAATAAACTTCATCCCCTACATTTAAAAATTTTCATTGAAAATAAATGGTTAAAAATATATAAATACCTTTGTGGAAAACCCAAATCGGAAATTGGGTTAATAAAATTTAGTCTTAATAAGTGGGAAAGGGAAATGAAAAAGTCACCACAAAATTATGTTCTTGATTTGGAAAACATTGGTTGAAAATAGAGACACATAATTGTAGAAAAAATGTAAATATTTTTACAGGGAATGATTGAGGTCATCAATCACAAACAAGTGTAAAATTGAGGGCCTCAAAGCCATCAATCTATGATGATTTAAAACATTATTAGTTCAACAAACCAATAGGAATTATGATAAAACCTTTTTGTTTTTATGATATCTTTCCTAAAGTTGAAGAATTAATTGTCTCATAGAATAATATAGAAAAAATATACTTGAAAAGTATAGATCCATCATTTAGCTAATTTCTACCGAAAACTCATTTTTCACTCTAAAAGATAATAGAACTTAAAAATATTCTATTTATCCTAATGGTATAGGGTTCCAAAAAATTAATTTATAATTCATCTATCAGTGATTTTAAAAAAACTACATTATATAATCTAGGACATCACATGGGAGAGTGGTAGGTGATGCACCCTTGTTACCCTTCGGTTTTAGGTTCAAGTCTCACTACCTTGCCAGACGCGACGGGTTGTCGCCCAACCTCCGAGTTGTCCTTTCCATGAAAATCCAAAAAATAATCTCATGAAATGATTTAACCGTAACAAAAGTATCCAATGTCAAACTTAATCGATTCTAACCATTATAATTGTCCAAAATACTTCTGTCCAAACTCATATTCAAAAATTTATAAGGAAGGTAAACACAATGAAGATCCTATTTTCCACGTAATAACATGTGAATACCATCATCCTGTATTCTTTTAAATCATGGTAACACCCTGAATTACCTTAAAACCTTATTGATTACATTCATGATTCCTTATTCCTTATATAATACTTGATATAATCCTCATATCCAAAAATGTAGTAAACCCCAACAATGATAGAGTATACAAATCATTAATTAGTTTCAAGGTAGTTAAGAATATCCAATATTTGTTTTCCAAATTAATAATATATTATTCCAAAATCAATACCTCAGTATTAGAACCATATTATGGTTTATCTTTCTCTCAACCATATTTTTTCCAAAAAATTTATCCTGTTATTGGGTCACTTTTCTTGGTTCCACACAATCTCAAGTCCTTAATGAAATAGTACTGTAGTAAAATCCTTATATAATGTATAATTATTATAACATTTACATCATTAATAAAATACTCAAATGATACAACACTTTAATAACAACATAAGAATTTTAATCATTCCTCTTCATCATCAGTTGTATCATAACTTTATTATTATCCAATAGTAGCATTTGGGGTATACTCTGATGATTTGGAAATTACTTCATGTAATGTCCCAACTCCTTGCAGATGAAGCATTGTACATTTGAAACCTTTTTCTTACCCATTAAATCACGTACTTGGTGTCTTTTTTCTCCACACTTATAAAAAAATCCCATTCCCATCAAGCATCTTCAAAAGTGATTCATTCCATAGTTATCACATATGGGAAAATCATTCTTTTCCCTCTCCCCTTTATCTATCATTCTCTCTTCCATCCTTTTATTATCTTACTTCCCGTCAAAGCCATAGGACTCAGATAATTCTTAAATTATCTTATTAACACATGATACTATTTCTTCATATGATGAGAATACATGGGCGACTATTTCCCTTACAAATTTTGTCTTAGTACTATTAACTATATGATCCTTCTTAATCTTTCGATCATGTGTATTGCTGGAATTCTCATTCCCTCAAATAGGAACCATTTCTAAACAGTGGCATACACTAGGTTAGTTTATTAATCAAAATACATAATTCCAAACATATAAAATACCTAACGTAAATTAAAAATATTATTCATATAATCTATAATCATAAAATATTTTCTTTGAGGAAGTATTTACTCCAAAATCCATCATAATGGATTGTAATGAAAATTTGAATTATCCTAATCATATCCCCCCGGAGTGTCATAACCAAGAGTGCAGAAAGGTCTGTTGTCATGTACCGGGATACCACTGGTCAAGCTCAAAACACCCTATCAGAGTTTTCACTCTTAGGTACATATGTTCCAGAGCCTTCTCTACATGATCATATCTAGACAGTGATATATTGCTTTGAAAATACAAAAAATCTCTACATTATCAAAACACTTGGAAGGTCTTCTATAATAATCCTCAAAGTCTATCTTAGGGTAATGTTCTCTAATCAGAGTTTATCTAAATCTATCTCCAAGGTTGTTTCTAAACCTCCCTCTGATACCTAATGTAACTCCTCAACCCAAGAAGCCCAGAGTCGATGCATTATTTTAATACATTGGAATGATTACAAGGAATCAAGTCTAGAAATACTGATAGTTTATCAGTCTTGGAAAATAGATTACATACATTAATGTTACATTACACATTAGAAAATAAAAAACAATATAAATTATCCTTCGAGAACACCATTAATCCCCTTTATTAACCCTGATTATCAAACATAATACAATTTTTGGAATCCAGGGAAAATAAAACATAATAAATGGGTGAGCTCAAATGCTTATTAAGGGTAAGCAATACAGCGGAAGATAACATAAACATTAGGCATGATGAATAATTTAAAATACATGCCTTTAAAAATAATAAAAATGAACACTTTATGGTAGGAATATGATGTGAGTAAATAATTCCATAATAAAACATAGCCATGGGTATTATACTAGTTGAATAACCACATGAAAAATCAATAATATTTTCCTAATGAGGGAATGTATAATGTCGGACATTCTGAAACATTTTGTCAAGGCCTCGGCCGAGAATTCTAAAAATGACTAAGGCCTCTGCCAAAACCATAAATAAAATTGGGAAAGGTCTTGGCCAATTCCACATATAATTGTCTAATGACACCTATCGATGCACCGAGGAGCTACAATGGGCTCCACATATCACTTACTAAGTCCAATATGTTTCTCATATGAATAATTTGTAATATAACATAAACATTTGTATTAAAACTAGCATACGAAATTTCAATACTTTTACCATAAAAAATGAATGGTATAAAAATAACACATACATAGTCAAATATATCACTAAAATTTCAATACAATATGGAATATTTGTATCATAAGAAATCAGCTTCAAATGAGTTTAAAATCCATCAAAGGTTGCTGACATAGATGAAGATGATTTGTAAAACTCTTTGAGAGAAATATCCATTTTTTGTGAAACAATTTAAATGTAACACATTTATAAATGAAGTAATTTAAAATAGATTTTTGAATCAAGTTTACAATACCAATTTGAAACTTTTGAAAATAATTATCATTTCAAAACATTCATGTCCACATAAATAAATCCTTAAAATCATTTTGAAAACATGGACATTAATTAAAAGGATTTTAAAATATAAATTTTCAAAACATTTAAAATGATGATCTAGTTAAATATACACTCCCATAAAACCTTAAAATATTAATTTTAGAAACATTTTTATGAAATATCAGTATCGATGATAAATATTTCCAAATAAATACTTACACATAAACAATCTCAGATAATAATGAGATTGAGGAAATAACCCTTACCTTGCACTTTCCTTTGGTTGAGGGTACATTTAACCTTCTGTATAATGACCATAGTATGTTATTAGATTATACTAGAACCATATTCATATTTATTATATCGTACATGATTCATTTATGACATTATTCTACCCATTTAATAATGATTTCCATGTTATATTATCATTTTGTTTAATAATCGCTTTCTTTATTGTACGTGTTTTCACTTGTTATTCTTGATCGTATCATTGAGATGATGATATATATACTTACATAATATAAAAAATGACTTATCATATATATTTAGAATATAAATCTATATAATAGATAGATATATGAAATGTAAAACACCGTTTATGGAGACGGTAGACCGTACGTACGCATAAACATTGTTTCCGCTTTCATATTGCAATGAATGGAAGTATGTGAATAAGATATATGTAAGTACATACATACATAAATAAATAAATATATATATATATATATATTCAGTATTATTAATTTGTTATATATTACATAATTATTAATAATATATATTTTTATAATCATCGTTGAATGGTGAACGTGGAAATGAATCTAATCGCTTCGTGGAGATAGTAAGATGTACGTACGCACGAGCGATAATATCATTATATTGATGGGGTAATCATATGTAATTTGATGGTATATTATATTTACATAATCATTAACTTGTTATATTTATTATTTACATCAATTATAATCATTATTATACCCATCCAAATAATGAAGTCTTGAATAATAAATTACACCACGATGTGGAGATGGTAAGCCGTACATACGCATGCATGGTGACATTATTATTTATAGGATGGACAGAATAATGAATATGGTTGTACCATATTTATAATAACATCACAATATATAGGAGGTACTATAGTTATTATTTTGGAATGGAAACAACAATGAAAGAGGAAGTGTAAGAAGAAAAGAACTTGAAAGAGGGTGGTGAAATTATTACCTCTTTTTCGGGTGTTTCTTTTTGAGTTGATCAAATGGGATACTTAGGTTGTATCTATAATCAATTTAAGTACTCTAGGTTGATTTGGGGTATGTTGGGAGGACATTTGGGAAGGTTTTGGAAAAGAAACTATATTTGGTAATGTGATTTTGAGAGAAGGGGAAGTTCCCTTTTATAAGAGGGGTGAGGGTCACTTTAGGAAATGATTAAAATATAAATATATTATACAATCATATTCAGTTTATAATGGATAAAAAAGAATTTATATTGAGTATTAGGTGGTTATGGGTCAAAATAATCTCAACCAGTAGTTTTTAGGAAAGTTTAGGTTACCATTTTAACTTTATCTTTTAGATTTAACTCTTAGTTAAATATTTTAACTTCTACCAAGTCTTCTTGTATTATTACACTATATGGTTAATAAAATTACTCTAAACATACAAGAGAACCTCAAGTGGTTAATTAATGATATATATAATATTATTTAATCACTTTTTCTGAACCTTATATTTTTAGTAATATTATATCAGCCAATAATATTGTATTTGTTTTAAAAATTAATTTATGTTAATTTTGACACAATTTGGTATTTTTTTAAAGTCAAAAAAACGTTATTTCTTCGAAGAAAATACATTAAATAAATACTAAATTGTCATATTCACCTATAAAATTATTTTATGGCATCAAAACTTTGAAATTATATTTATTTTAATATTTACAATACCATTTTTTTGATTCTTTCATTAATAATGTAATTACTACATCATCATTGTGTCATAAATCAATTTTATTATTTAATGTCTAAAAATTATAAAAAAAATATAATTATGTAAGAAATATTTTTAAATTTCTAATGAGTATTTATAATCTAAAATATAACTTATATAACCCCATATAAAAAATGTTTTACTGAAAGATATATGTTTCTGTCATTTTTGTCTTTACTTTAAATCAATTATTATAAAGTATCATTATCACTATCAAGTGGGTCCATGGGGTCCCAAAATAGACCCAATTATTCCCATAGTCGTACATGTATCAACTTATAGGAATAGGATACATGTTAGGGTAATTTAATATTTTTATAATATTATTTTTTACCCTAATTTACCAGATTTTCCCTTTAACCATGGTATATAAAATATTTATCGAAGTAATTGTTAATAATGTATAAAAATAAAAGTTAAATAATTACACAATATTGATGTCCTAATTCCAAATATTTAATCCATTTTTTAAAATTCAAAACATAGAAGTGGCAAAAATTAATTTAAAAATAATTCTTGTTGCCAAAACAAAAAGCGTGTTTTTATGAAATAATAACTATCAAAAGATTGACCCTTGTTTATGTCCAATTTAAATTTGAAATTAAATCCAATGACATAAACTATATTAACTTTCAAAAATATAATTTAAGGATACTTACAAACCATTCAAATTTATAATTTAATAATATAAATTATTTCTTTTAAAAATGATGTTTTTAATTAAAATTTTGTATTTTTTCACTATTTATCAAAATATGAAAGTTATCATAAAATTACCAAAAATTAATCCAAACTAAACATTTATGTCCCTATTCTAAATATAGATTTAATTTCACTAAATTTAATATATAAAAGTTTCATATATTGGATTTAAAAAAGGGTTCTCCATTAAAAGGCATAAAACTGCATTTTTTGAAAAATATCTCTTTTATCTAAATTTTTTAATTTTCTTATATTATGTCTAAGAAAAAAAATATGAATGTTAAAATTATATAGGATAAATAACATTTGAAATTTGGTTAATTATATTTATAAACACTTTTTTTAATGGCTAGTTCGGTTAGTCGTGGTGCGCTTGAACTTGGTGTTGCATGTAGCGCAAGTTATTGAGATACTTTGAAGAGGTAACATACTATGAAATTTTGGGGTGTTACAACTAGGACAATTTCAAGGATAATAAAAAAGAACTCTACTTCCTCCTATTCCATTACATGATGATTCACCCTTTGAAATGTGCATTCAAGGTTACCTTTATAATGTTTCTCAACATTGTTATAAGATAATTAAGCATCGAGGTCGACCCAAATAAAATGATGATTTTCAACCAAATGCCTCTACCACAAAACCTCCATAATTTATCAGTACCCTATGGCCACATAGCCTATATTCTATGATTTATTGAAAATCTGGCTGGTAAGTGTAATCCCTTCTTGATAATTTTGAAGAAAGGTGTTTTTTATCAATGGTATGACAACCACCACACTTCCTTTAAGGATATTAAAAATTACCTACTATAAACTCTGGTTATTATTCCACCAATATCAATAAATTCATTGTCACTTTATATGAAACCTCTATGTAATTATCCCTTGGTTCCCTTCTAGTTCAAAAAAACAATGAGGGTTTGGAGAACAACCCATACTACCTCAACTACATACTCTTAGACATAGAGACTAGATACTCCCCCTTCGAGAAGAGTTGCCTCATAGTAGTCTTTGTAGTGATGAAGTTGTTAAGTTACTTATAGAACCTTGAGATACAGTTTATTTCCCATGTTAACCTACTAAAATTTATTCTCAACTGGCCCATGCTGACAGGTCAATTAGCGTTCTCAGAGGTAATCCCTTGGTATTTCAACATAAATTTTTTCCTTTAAAAGTCCATAAAATGCCATGTTCCGGAAGACTTGTTGGAAATACATTTGACCACTGAGGGAATTGCCCTAAATTTAAATTTCCCAATTAATACATTATCTCAATAGATCAGGCTACAACTTGTTGTAAAATGCATTTTAATGGTGCATATCAAAGTATGATTGTTAAAAGTATCAACAAATCCATGATAAACAGAGTTGGCCTAGGTATGTTCTCTATCACCTCTATGTGGACCATATTTCCATAATAATTCTTATTATTAAAAGGATAAACTAATAATTATGAATTTTATTAGGCTCTTATTACTAGTCTGGATTTGGCCCTCAAGATTGATGTCCCTTGTTTACAAGTGAAGGGAGGCTCTAAACTAGTCATCAAGTAGATCGAGGGTTACTACATCATCAGAAAGTAAGAACCTGTGCCCATGTGGGAAAATAATCATTAGGTAATGGATCATTTCCCTTCCCATCCAAATGTAAAACATGTTCTTCCATTGAAAAAATGGTCAAAAAAATGCTTTTGAAAGCATGGTTGTGTTCCTTACAAAGCCTGACCAAGCTGACTTGATCATTCACATGACACGTAAAAGGATCTTAAACCTTTCCCCTTCATATTATGGAAACAAATTGGAATTCCACATGGGTATTGGTACTTCAATAAAAGGGACCTCAAATTCCCCCATAGTCTAAGAAATTTCTAACTGGAAGATACCATTCAATGAGTATCTCTAGCATGTAATTCTCCAACTAGGCCGAGCTGAGCATGCACAATTTTTTGGGTGTGCAATAAATTTCACCCTCTAGAGTGGGCCTAACCTTGAAAAAAATATCTAGTGGGTAAGGTTCATTGAAATTATCCTATATTTCATCCAATAAGATTAGATTCCTCAGATCATGCAATAGGTTCATGTCGGGTCTTGTGGATCCCATTAGGTAGGATTGAAACCCTCCCGCCTAATTTAGAGATTGGGTTACTTTTGGCCTATCATGGTTCATGACCACATTGAGTTAACCAAAATGTATCATGAATTCTAGATCTAGTCAAACTTTATGAATAAACCTCCATATATTATCAACACCACCAAGTACTCTTGGACCATCCAGGTTTGGGGACTCGATGTTATTGGTCTCTACCCACTAGTGATGACTTAGTAGTGAAAGTTCAATATGACCACAAAATATTTCTTCTCGAAGTGGGAATAATAAATTTCTATCAAAGAAGATAAAACATAGTCCATGATCGAGTTCATGAACCACCAAATAATTCATTCATTTGCAGTTCTTGATACTATTTTCATATACATTTACATTAAATTATATGCTGCTGAGATTGTGTAATTATATGCCAATTACAATATCTAGTCCAATTACCCTTCTCACAACAATTTTAAGGTGAATGGAAGGATAGATGTTTTTAAGAAGCCTTATCTAACATCCTACATAAGATAGTGGGGAAAAAATATTTTTCCTAATAAACTGCCTAATTCCATTTGGGTCTATCATATGTCAACTAGAAGATCCACCTAGGAGACCCCATAATCCTTGGTGTATGGAACAAATGTTGTTTTAACATTTGCGATTCAGTTTCCATTATGTCAAACGATAGTTCATAACCAAAAGTGATAAATAAGGTAACCAAAGTCCTCATTTATAAAACTATTAATGATAGAACCTAAGTGGAGGGGGATTATGTTATCCATAAGGTCAATTTCAATGGTGTGTACTTATTAATCACCATGGATAGGGAGTGTATCACCCCTCCTTCTAATTCCAATTCTCTAAATAATTACTTTATATGAACCCTTATGTCTAATAATCATGACCTTAAAAGATTTTCCACCATAGTCTGAGATATATGACCATAAATTGGTAGAAACCATAGTCCAAACTGTATGAATCTAAGATAAAAACAACAAACTCCTCAACAGATGATGTTAAACTATAGACTTACTCTATGTAATGAACATAGGATGTATCATATGAAAAATATGGGATGAAAGACACCAATTTACTCTGATCATGATGTTAAATTATAGACCTAACCTATTTTATGAACACATGATGGATAATTTGATTACCATCAGACGATCCATTGTCCATGTAATAGAGTAAACCACTCTTCCAGTGTAAGTCTCCCACAACTCAATGTTCTATATCTATGTATGAATTGATTCTCATTACATAAGGGATACATAGAGATGTATGGGTCCAAAATCCCAATACCCACCTCAAAACGATCTTATTTTTGGTCCCCTACCAGGTCTAAGCCTCTTGAAATTAAACTACATGAAACTAGCTTCAGGATTGCTTTGTGTGGTGAAGTTACTACTTGGATCAGCTGAAAATACTCGAAGTACCACCATTCCTTTGGGTCAATGTATTATGAAATTAAAATATATGAATTCATTACCCTATAACCCCTTATATTCATAGTTTTCTTCACCCATGGTGTTTTAGAAAACCAATACCCCTTCTATTTTTTATCACATTATTTCTCAAGAAAAACTCCCCCTACTTGTGTCAATATCCCACCATGTTATTTTCTAAAACTACATGTGTCTTGATATCTACCTTAATGGGATATGTAGTGATTCCAAAATTTCATATCATGGGCCCTACCCCACAATAAACACATAGTAGTGGATTTTCCCCTCAGTACCATAAATTTTACCTATATACAATTTTCTTGGATGCTTTCATGGAAACGAGTCTCCTTGACCCTCACTTCTTTTTAGTTGATCACTAAAAGGACCGACATACTCAACAAAATATGTGAAACTATATACTTACCCCATGTGATAAATAAGATATTCCTTATATGATAGATATGAGATTCCAAAAACCAACTTCATCTAAAAACATTATTAATCTATTTCCTAACCCCTTATAAACCTAGGTTTGCTTATATTATAATCTTGAGATAAACACAAACCAACATCCTTATTACCTAACATTAAACTATATTATTACCCCATATAAATGTGGGATTCATAATATGATAAATATGAGGTTAAAAAACAAAATTTTGAAGCACATGACATTCAACTATAGCCTAACCCTTTGTGATAAACATAGGATGCCGCAAGATAATCATGGGATAAATTAACATCATCTAAATATACAATTCCACCATTTTGGCATTGATATCCTACAATACCAAATTTTATAACTAATTGTGGCTTGATTATTAACCCATGGGATTTTTAGTGACACCTAAATCTCATATCCTAGGACTGCCCCCACCACCAACTCATTCCAGAGTCATTACCCTCTAGGCCAAATTTAATCATTTCTTGATGGTATGTTTATCTAGTGTGTTCAAGGGCATGTACTGATTGATCCCACAAATATTAACTCCCCCAAGAAACTACCCACTTCAATACTCATGATCCATGTTTCCTTTGTTTTGGATCTTCATCATCCTTCCCAAATGAATAGGCCCCTAACGATAGTGGTTTCTGGCCAAAATGCCCACTTACCATCCATAGAATACACCTTGTAGGATCATTATTAATAGATAAAGATTACAATGTTTTGAAGACGTTCAATGGTTATCCTACATTTCTTTTCCCCACCCTTTTCTGGTGAAATTATGGAATGTGCATTTTGAACACTTTGAGTAGTCGTTCCCCACACATTGGTGCCCCCCTTTCATGATCTAGGTCTTGGAAGTCATAATTTACATTCCATTCCACCTCCCTTTACTCTGGTGTGGATCTAAACACCCTATGTTTCATACTCCAATGAACTCTAATATGATGACTATGTATGTCAGCATTGTTGGGACTTCCCTGGGTTAGCTTATTTTTTCCCTTATTACGCTCTCCCATTTGAAAATGAGAACTCAAAAACTGCTCATTTTTCACACACTGATCATGACACATGAAATATTAAGATTTAGGAATTAATTTACATAATGCTGATATGTGTATAAATCCCTCAAAATAGATCACAACACTTTCAATCTAAAAATTATGATGTTAAACAAGGATCCCAGGTCCAAGCATAACAACTTCAAAATATGTGTCAGTCTCCCTAGGGATGTGTCATGTGGAATAGGGCCACCATAACACTCAATTAACATCAAGTTACCTTTATTACATGATACACACATTCTTTTGAAGAATTTATCCCAAATTTGGTCAATGAATTATGTTATTAAACTATTTTAAACTTCTTTGACCAATTGGTGTAACCTTAAACTTCTCATCGAAAAAGGGTCTTATGCTTATCAAGTTGAAAAACCATGATGGTAGATAGAGAAAAGTACATATATCAACTTTCCAATATTCCCTTATGACTTGGGAAAAAATAAGGGTTTAAATAAAGAGGTGTAAAGCTAGTGGATCCCATCATGAGTCCCAAAAAACCAATCTATGATTTCTATACCCCATTGATTTTGGGAAAAGTTAGAGCCAAAACTTAGCTTCTTTTACTCTATGAGATCCCCTTTAAGATTATTCACATTTTAAATCATTTTCATACATACCACTCACCCAAAAAATCATGATTTATTCAATTTGGCCCACATTTACTAGTCACAATATGCTAAAATGTGACCAGAATATACTAATCACATGATTCCAAACTATATGGATCATCATCATGACCATAAGATTCTAAATTGTGAATTCAATTTCCTTTACAGAATATAATAAATTCATTTCCCTTCATCCTTATTTAATAACACAAAACATTGAAGCATCTTAGGACCTTGAATGAGAAGTCCTTTTCCCCCATCAGTGCCAATCACCTACTACACCATTCATTTTTCTTGACTACCTCTTGGCCTTCAAGTCGATTCATCATTTGAGGGATAAGTCTATGTTGAATTTTGATTGACACAACCACTCGATGTTCTTGGAGACATGATTGTGTAATTATGAGCATGGTGAATTCTATTTTAATATCTCTTTAGTTAATTCCCACACTTTACATATTCTATGATTTGGATCCCATTATTTTTCACATCTAAACAACCCCCCTAATGGCAGGGGTTCCTAGAAACACTAGCTCATTTACCTTCCTGGGCACACACCCTGAAAGACGTCTGATGAAATTTTTAAAGGTAATGAGTTTTAAATGTGGTCAATGGATAACTATCATTTGATTTTTCTATTTCCTAGTGGTATGTTGGTGAAATTTTTGCTTAAAAAATGGTCAGCAGTCATCCCCATCATCTTGTCACTCCCTTTTCTCTAGATATCAGACATCTTGATTCACACCATTCATAATTACTTTTTTAGGAAGAATTCAACACCCTCTAAATTAACCAACACATACAAGTATGCATGTTGAGAAAGATATTATACTATATATATATATATGATATCCAAATAAATATTTCTTGGTCAGGATACTCATAGTGGTCAATGAAAAATTTGGATCCTAGGCATTCATCCACCATCTGATACTCTCATATAAGTGATAAATCTCTTGTTTTTTCCTTGTTTCCTACACCAAGAATGAATCATATGGGCTTAGGGATTAGTTTTTAGTTGAATCAGAAATGTGGTTAAAGAAATTCAAAAATTATAGAACACCTGAATATAGTTAATTTGAAGAAAAAAAACACCAAAATATTTTGAGTGTTATCCACACTTTAGGGCCTCTAATTTATTTCAAACAAACTAGTACTCCATAGGGATATGGCTCAGAATCTGAGCACTCCAGCTCATCCAGCCTCTAATGATTAGAATTAAAAACATTTTGTAGTATAGAAAGCCCTGCCATTTACTCCTTGTCTACTTAGTGAAACTCATTCTCCTAAATTCACGCACAACCCTTCTCATATTAGAAGTCATCCATCTATTATTCCACCCCTGCATCTGTAGCCTCAACTACCTCTAACTGGATCCTTAATTGGATTATTATCATTTATTGAGCATTGATTAAATCCATGTGCTCAAGTACTTTCTCTGCGAACTTTGTATGATACTATTTAGCTACTTGGAGATTCCTAGTGCCATCATAGTTTTCATTATTCCATGAATCAACAAACTATGTATTTTTTGTGTGCACATGATCTATAAGATAACTAAGACCCAATGGATGGATGAAATATACGTACACCCTATAGGTACGCAGGTTTAATAGTATTTGATGGAGATATCCCATCTAAAACACTATTTGTGGATCCGAAGTGTGGGTGATGAAGTTCCACATGCTTCTTTATGCCCTGCATCAAACTATGTGTTTCTCTTCGACAATGTCAGAACCATATTCTCCCAATTAATTGGTTGTAATTGTTTCATACTCTATTTATGCCAGGAAGATAATGATAGTAGGTTATTCCTCTAGGATCCTCTCTGATGGACTAAGCTCCTTGTCAAGTGAGGGGCCTACTTTCTCTAACTCTCCATTGGTGGAACCATTTACAATAGTATCAAGTCCCACCTCATTGGAATCTTCATCTATATATATAATGGGTTTACCTCTAGGAATCAAGATCGTATCACCCTGAATGAATGACTCTCTGATGGTTGGATCATGTATTGGGAGAGGAACCCCATCTCCCTAAAATAAATATTTTTACTTGGAACACACACAATTGAGAACTTTTTAAAATGAAAACTAGTCATTCATCTTAACCTATGATAGAAAACATGGAAAAATTACTTATTTAAGATAAAATAATTTAAAATAATTGAAATTTTAGAATACATCAATCCTCAGGGCCTCGATAATAAATTCCACCACTGGGTACCCCTCAAAACCAGTTGACACCTCAAAATAAAGCATCAAGCCACTCAATAATTCTCAACTGGAATCTTCTTAAAATAAACACACACATTATTACAATGGAATCATACAAACTTAAAAAATTAATAGGCTTATTGATAATTGAGACTTAATCTCAACCTGAGGTGGAGGGTTGCAAAAAATGAGTCACCTTGGGTGATCTTCCTTGCTAGGGGTAGGATCCACCATCATAATTCTAGGGAGTAATCCACTATAGATGAGAAGGAGGGACATAGAATCAAAAACCCCCCGATTTGGCACACTTTTTAGGAACCACTCACACTAATAATTCTACAGAAGACTTCAAGGTGGGCTCCTCAGACTCTATATAGGCATTTTTATCCCCCTTAATGGAGGCACCTTGGTCTGGTCACTTCCATCTTGAGAAAAAAATATTGGGTTAGAAGCCTTAAAAGAAGGCAATACTATAAAAATTGAGAATTTTTTTAAAAACCTTGCCTTGATAAATAAGATATTGGCTAGTTCATCACCACTAGGAATGTCATCACTACTCTCTTGAGAAGTTTTCTAGACAATGGTGGATCCCTAGGACTCATCATCCCTAAAAACTTGTGTATCGCTATTGGGACTGATATATCATGGGTTGCTAACTCAACATGTGTAATCTCTTTATACTATGCATTGAAGAATCCCTTGTATTCAGGTAATGGCATTCCTTCCCTCCTTATGCTAGTGTGTGAAGGAATTTATCTCCACTATGTAGGAAAATTTCTCTTGGAAGTCCATGTGGATCATGATCCTTGAGAGCTCAACCTATGGAATCTCAAGCCTACCACAGGGGATCCTTTTGCATATTTTCTCTTCAATTAGGGATGACCCCAAAATTCCCCAAACTTCCAAGACCATAAGACCGGTGGAATCGGTGGTTATCTACACTAGATACCATATTTTCTTCCTTGAAAACTCCACGGTCATTCTCATCCTATCCTGAGAGCTATCCACCTACCCTCGTGGACACTTATGAGGGAGCTCTACACCTCTAGGGGTGGGGGTGTAGAAGAACCTTGAGCTACCCTATCACTATTCTAGACTGAGTCCTCTATTCTTGGAAGGAACTTCAATGTGCAGTCCATATACAACACTACTACTCTTTTAGCTCATTTGATGAAATAAAACTCCTCAGACGCTAACATAGTTTTGTTCCTGGATATGTTTCTATCCAATTGCATTCATTATTTTCAGAGAGTTTGGCATTGAGAATGGTTGGTGGTAGTATAATGACCTTCTCTATGACATCTACCACGAATATCCACCATTGTCGATGGAAGATACAAGGATTACTTTCCTTGTATATCCTTGTATAAACTCACATTTTCAGCTTCTAAATGCATCAGAACTATCAAGAAACCCAATATGGAGTGTATGGTTCCCAATAAGTGGTTCTATCTATCATGGAAAACAAGAATCCTCCTTAAAAGTCATGAAGTTATTCCTAAAACTCTAGTGTTCCCTCTATATTATAGACCATATCTCTCTAGGATGTTGGGAAATGATGGATGTGAAGGTTCCCAATGTTGTAAATACTGACCATGACCCCTTTTTATTTGAGAGTTATTTTTAGAAACCTGAAAATGATTAGGAGTGAGGCCCAAAATTTGATATTTGGGAGAGCTATGGTAGTAGGAATTTATACCCACCAAAGTGCACCACGATCAACTCATGCATAAATTAGAATAGACCATAGATGATAATATGATTTTTTTATCTCAAAACATTAACTAGTTGGCTATAGTAGTGGGAAAAACATCAGGGCTCCTATATTTACCTTGTTACTAGACACTATGACCACTCTTATCATCAAAATCCTAGTCCACAAGCCCATGATGGTATACCTGACCAAAAAAACCACCCACTTACAATGGTTTCCATAAATAATGTATATTATATCACCAATTATCAATATCTCATGCTATAACCCCATTCATGGTAGCGAAACTCCTCTAAAAGCTTCAAGTAGAATCATATCCTTCTTCTAGGACATGATGATGGAAACTTCTTTGGATGACCTAGCATATTCATAGCTAGATAATTCCATAACATTTCAAGTAAGGTCTTGAATGTAATGTCCTAATGGAAATGTGGGTGATGATTCAAAACTCAGGTCATACCATACAAAATAATCTACACTAAAAAGGGGGTCTTCTCCACATTCTCCAAAGTGTTGCATGCTGGAAGGAGTTTATTTTTTTTGGAACACTATTAGTGGGATACCGCCAATGTAATGGAGTTCAATAGGATGATTCCCATTTCCCCTTGATAGAGGTGTAAGGTTTTGGTTTCTATGGACTGCCCACTAAGAAACTCTGGTAGCAACTCATGTTGTTGGTTAATGTGGAATTAGGACATCCACAGTGGTTCATATAGCATGATATTGTTAAAATAATCCCTAATCTCATGAAAAGTAACGAGTACTTAGTATGACAACAAACACTAATCAACAAATCTCCCCCAGATCACAGGTCCTAGTCTTCGTACCAACCCAAGCAGTTATCCTTGATACTGGTATGGATGATAATCATGTGGGGTGAATGAATCTCCTCATCTACAAGATATTCCCTAGTAACCATTCTCATACATCCAATCAAGGTATATAAAGTAGTATATCCTTTCTCATTGACTAGATAAGAGGTGGCCATGATATTCCAGCAATTATTTTATCATGATGGGTGAACCCAGAATCATGGGGTGTTGACTTCCATGGTTGGGATAGTTACATCATCCATGAGTCCAAAATATTATAGAAAAAGACAATTTCATAACAAATAATCCATTTGGGATTTTTTAAATAACCTCATTATGTCTCTATTATTAGAGGCATCCCCTATAGCACAAAAAATTTCAGGATTCCCAATAATTTCTACCCTATGAGTTGTAGTGACAACATCAACAATGGCTTGAACTATAGGGGTTTCCATTTCTAAGATGTTTGGAGAATTAAAAAATATTAGATCTAATAAATGGGTATCCATTTGTGAAAGTGGTTCTGTTTCATGAAACCTCTTATTAGATTATTTAGAATGATGAGTTGATCATGAAGTATTAGTTGTATAAGAAGGATTTGTGAAAATGTTGTGGCTGATTGCTCAAGTTATTGCTCAATGTGTTGAGTTCAATGGAAAACATAGGACTTATCATGAACATAATTATGATAGACATAAAATGGAACCGTCACCCTATTTATATTAATGGGACCCCTTAGGTTGTGTGGCCACACAAACAGTTTGTGCTAGTAGATAATAAAGTGTGTGACATAGTGAAAATGGGACTTTCGCTTAGATATTTCTCTCAAAATTCGACCTTACAATATCCTTTTAGATTAAATTGCGAGGGTTGTGGGGGTGGGGAGGTTTGGAACCAAAAATCTTTCTTCACCTATGAAAGGTTAGTTTTTTCCAAAAACAAATATACATATTGGGCCAAAAAAATCATTCCAAAATTAAGGAATCAGGTTAATTCAACTATCATGCCCCAAAAAAACTTTATTACCCCACACACAACTAATTTTTTCATTAAAGGATATGATAAATATCAATGTCCAATGGTAACTCTAGGAACGTTGAAACACTTGGAATTTTTAATGCATGAAATTCTGGTAGCCAGCATGAAATCCTAACATTAGAATGAAAAAACCCCATTGTGTGATAAATGCGATTTGAAACTATCTACATGCATGGTCACAACCTATCAGAAATGGAATGGGAAGAATTACACCTATTAGGGTGACCCTATTGGGATTGAATTCCTATTTATTACCATTTATTATATAAATATTACCTTCATGAAGTGGGTGGTTAGTGCCTTTGGTATTCACACAACCAGGATCACCACTCAAGATCTCCTCTGTCAAGCTTAGCATTGGTGGGAGGGCCATAGTGTCTTTCCTCAAAACTTGCAGGCCTCCTAAAGTAACATGAAGATCCCCCCTCCATGATATGGTATCTTTTAAGAAAATACATTCATAAATGACCATACCACCACAAACGGGGAACTATATATGATAGATTCCACCACCTCATGGTCTTAAGCTCAACACAGATGGAGCATGAAACTATGGGGCATGAGGGGGGGAGGGAGTGGTCAGCGACCCTACATGTCTAGTTTTGATTGGCTTCAAATCATACTATAGGACCATATATTACATAATGATGAAGAATATGGCCTTGATTATTGACCTTGAGATACAAAAATCATAGAATTTCCAACTGTACTACATGCAAATATACTCTAAAATTATCTATAATTCTCTTAAAGGCAACTCTTCTATTCCCTGTCTAGTCATTTACCACATTTGAAAGTTCAAGGACTTCCTTTTGGATTAAATCATTATCACCCATACCTTGTGGGAGGGTAATCAATTGGAAGACTTATTCAAATCCAAAATGACTCTATATGTTCGATTAAGAGATTTTTCTTTCTTAGGGTCCCTCCCTCGGGAGGAGTGGGTATTGTTGTTGGGGATTCTCTCGGTCTGCATTTTTTAGACCCCCATGATGTACTATTATTATACTTATTTTCCTTCCACTTCTGAATAATAGAAAATAATTTTATTTTGTGAACTTGTACAATTGACCTCTCATTGAACCCAACATGTCCTAGGCCATGTATTAGGGTCCCTTGTGAAACATACTTTAGGCTAATCAGGTTCGTTCAAGAGAAGATTCCTTCATGTAACGCAAAGTTTATCACAACCTTTGGTGTTTCATGAACATATTCCTATAAAATATATTTAGTGTTCCTATGTTAAAATAAATGGTTCATGAAACTCCACTTGAATGAATAACTGTAGAGTTGTGCACAAAAACTGTCAAAATCATGCATCCATATATCCTTCTCTAAATCATAGTTGTATTCATGTTAAGTTCTACGGTACCCCACCCCATGTTTTACCCATATATACATGTTCTAATCTTACATGTGACCATTACAACAGACCCTCATGTTTGAATACCTTTACTCCCAATGTGGAGAGGATTGTTATATTTCCTTTTTCTCATTGGAATTTTCACCCTAATGCCTATTTCTTCGATGCATATTCACCCAAAATTTGGGAAACTTGATTTTAACTCATCCAAAATAGTGTTTACACTATGCAATACCTAGAGGTGTATGTGTAGTAGATGTGTAATCCCCAAAGGTGGATTAATCAGGGTAAACTTTCCACCATTCTGAGTGAAGAGGTATTATGATTGATATTTCTTTTATTCTTGGAAATGGTATCCCTAGGTGTTGGACCCAACAACATCCTATATGCATGATTTAAAACTTACTATCCAATTTCCTTGTCATATGATGTTAAAATTCATGACAAAATCATTATAAAATGATTTAAAACTATAGCCTTATCTAGTGTGGTGAACATAGGATACCCCACGTATGATTGGAATGGGACGAACCCAAAAATCCTACCCCATGTGTTGAACATAGGATTCCCCATGTACGATATTTATAGGATGAAACCATCCTTCCCCACCATGGGATAATCCTATTAATTTGGTAAGATTCCAAGAATTAACCACACAGAATCCCTCGTTATCACTCCTTTCGCGACACACACATCCTGACCATATGCTGTAAAACTACATAGACTGGTCCCAATGCACAAACTTAAACTATGGCATAAATATACATGGGTTTTGATCCCTTCTAATAAATAGCGTATATAGGAAACCTCCATGAGGAACAATTTATACATCTCAAAAAACCTTGGATACCTCATTGAGGTTCAATCCCAACAACCCAACATAATCAATAAATACCAAAGTGTGATCATATTCCCTCATGGGGAAACACTATCATTTTCTACCATGAAATACCAAAGTTTGATAATATTTCCCTCATAGGGGAACATATTCTCTCACTACAATCAAATCCCAATGTTTGATAATCTTCAAACCATGGGGCATACTTTCTCTCACTATCATCAAAAATGTTCCCCATGGGAACACACTGGAAACCCATCTCCATAAAATGTTAAATCTATGACTAACTTATCTCCACAGTATGTTAAATATGTGACCATCCTATTACCATAATATGTTTAACCTATGACCTACCTATCTCTAAAATATGTATATCCTATAACCTACCTCAAATCTCTACCCCATATAATAAAGAAGGGATTCTTGGTGTAAAAATACATAGATTCTACATTCCCTTAGCATCAACTACATCATGGGTGACATGGGATTCCTTGTGCTCCATGCCTATGAATCCTCACACATGAGATACCCTCGACTTAAATAGAGGAACACTTCATCAGTTTCAAATATACCCAACTTCCTAAAATGATCATATATTCCAAACATTAACATCTACTTCAATTGTATGTATTTTACATATTGAGTAAAAAACAATGTAATTAATTGACATCAACCTTGAAATGTTGTTAGGAATAAATTTCATGAACATGAAATAAATTGTTGAGGGAGACCTGAAATAGGAAAAACTCTACAAGGAGGAATATATGGAAGGTGGAAATAACATACCATTATCTTTTTATGATCAAGGAACCAACTTCACCAATCATGAAGGGGGAGGCATATTACCTTTGGAAAGTAGGAATTTAGGGTATGAAACACCATAACTTGGTTACCCAGTGGAAAGCATCAGAAACAATGGTTTATGGAGGTGATTTGTGTGATTTACCTGGTGTGATTATTAGACATTACAATATGGAATTATTATTTGATACCCCACCTAATTTACAAACTTCATGAGAATCCTTGGATAACTATGTAGGAAATATAGATATGGATGATATACTAGTTTAGATTATTCTCCAGAAAGAAACCCCTATTTGATATTTTACCATTTCTATGGGGAGTTCCAATTATGAGGCTATATGAGAGTAAGTTCGGTGGGTATGAATTTTAGGAACATAATATAAGGTGGAATTTATTTCAATATAATCATATCCAATTATTGATTCATTAGTTACTAAGGTTATGTCCCATTATAAGTATTTATTGTTATATTTTTCTTTATTAATTAATTGATATGTGAGCTACTTGATTTATTTTTTATTCATACTATTGATTTTATGATTAAATTATTGTTGAGATTTTATGTTATAAAGTCTTGTTTTTTATTACCTATCAATTTTTACATATTTTTTATTTTTATGTTATTATTATGGTGACCCTCATCCATTTTTATTGTATATTGAAAAGTTTGTCATGTTTAAAATGATGGTGGGGGGGGGGGTATATCCAAACTCTATCATGTCAAAATAAATATTTTTAAATCTAAGGTCTTAATTTATTTGAACCGTATTAATTTCTTAAGAATATTTCTAAAAAATTTTAATAAATAAATGTTTGGGTTCTTCTATGTGAATGTTGATTGAGAATGGATCTTTCAAAGTGTTATATGTTTTTCAAATATACCAACAACATGGTAACTATTTTATATACAAAATTTAAAAATTTCATCTGGGGTTTCTCATGTAACTGAAATGATATGGATTATTTTTTTATCCATCTAGAAATTGGTTCACACCCTACATACTCACTTTGGTGGGTATTTAGTCTTAATATATCATATAGGTAAATTGGATTTTAATTCCATGTCGGGTTTATTCAAATATCCTTTGGGAATCCCAAGGGTGTTGATAATTGGTGGTGACTCTAAGTCACATAGTTTGGTCAGTTTCATAATATCTTTTCATTAGTTTGAGACATGTTGTGTATTGTCCAAATTATCATTAATTTCCTATTTTAGTTTAATTCTATTGATTAAAAATATTGTATAAATCATTTTACATGTTTTTGGTAATGTATTTGTAATATTTTTATGTTATTCATTAAAAATATGAGCTACTTTTTTGGAACCTATTTTTAAAATTATTTATTTTATATGTTTGGTTTTCTAATGTATGGGTTCATCAATCTAGATTTCTATGTGTATTTCACATTATGGTTCACATGACCCATCCTAGAGGGGTCTATGCTGTGACTACCCCCAAGCCCACCTCTGATAGGCCAGGGGCTGGTGACTAGCAACGAGAAGGAATTTCCCACAAATGGGATGAATTAGCCTAATGTACCTATACACAGGCATTGGATCATACCCTACATACTCAATTCGGTGGGTATGTAGTCTTAATGTATTATACAGGTAAATACGTTTTTAATTCCATTTCAGGTTTATTCAAATCTCCCTTGGGAAGCCTGAGGGTATTGATACTTGGTGGTGACTCTAAGTCACATAGTTTGTTTAGTTTCATAATATCTTTTCATCGGTTTGGGACATGTTTTGTATTTTCCACATTATCATTAATTTCCCATTTTAGTTTAATTATATTAATTAAAAATCTTGTGTAATTAATTTTACATTTTCTTGGTAATGTATTTGTAATATTTTTATGTTTTTCATTAAAAATATGAACTTATTTTTTGGAACCTATTTTTAAAATTGTTTATTTATTTGTATGGTTATACAATGTATAGGTTCATAATTCCATATTTCTGTGTTGATTCCACATTGTGGTTGTCATGAAATGTCATAGAGAGGCCCATGTTGTGACTACCCCCAAGCCTACCTTCGATAGGCTAGGGGCTGGTGACTAGAAACAATTAGTAATATCCCACAAATGGGAGGCATTATCCTAATGTACCTATACACACACACATCTCCAAGATACACAATTTTTAAATTTAAAAAAACTGAATGAACGCATGCATACATCTAAAATCCCACAACAAAGTACAATAGTGAAAGTACTTGTTAAAAGAAAAGGTGAAGAAACAAGCCCAACCAAAACTGTAAAGTGTCCAACCTACTCCAAGGGTGAGGACTAAGTAAAAAGTATGTTACTGGTTAAAACATCGCTCTTCCTAGCTCCAATTATGATCCAACAACACCAGGTCTTCCAAGGACACCATCAAAATGGGAACCATCAGTACAAGACACAACATGTGCGAGGAAAGACTGTACAGGGGTGAGTCTAACAATACCCAGTAGTACACCCCAAAAAAATTAAACATGAATGACCAAGTATAGTAATATCAATATAATATGAAAAAATTTATCATAGATACAATTAGTACAAAAAGAACCTATATATATTCAGGAGAGACAACACACCATTGGGAAGTCATAACCAACTTCCAGCCAAAATACTCTTATCAAACCACGCTTGTTCTAGGAGAACTCACTCCTTGAGCCATGATATCATCCGAGACATGCATTGAAGAGTTTTAGCTCATTTGGGCCCTACCCAAAGATAACACATTGGTCAAATAAGACTATGATACACAGAGGGGGGATTATGCCCAGAACTACTAGGGGACACCACAAACCCAATATGGATCAACTTGCTCTATAGGGGATTATATGCTAATTTTTTCACAAACCCTAACGATGCACGCCACTAGATAAAGGGCCAACATCCTACTTTGGGAGGTCATGATGATTCCAAAAACTCCACTAGGGATTATAGAGGATCACACACCAATTTCATGAAGGGACACCACAACTCAATAAAAGAATCTACCTATAGAGGGTATTGTAACCTAGGGATGTAGATGTAATATTGAACTGCACCCTTGAGGAAAGGACCAAGGGAATGAACTCAACCAAAATACGTCGAAACATGGAAAATAAAGATCCCCAAGAACTCTAGTTGGGAGTACACAGTTTGTCCTAGGGGGTACACAACATGTTCAGCTATCAAAATCTCTTAATCGTGTGGATATACTCACACATAATATAGTTTTTATATACATAGTGTGTAGGATGAGTACATGATATGTAGGGAAACATGGTTCACTATCCATGTCTGTGTACCGAATCAATGTTCATGTACCAGTGCATGTATGCCAACCTGTGTCTGTGTGGGAATACACAATGTGTCTGTTACTATGTACTTCAACCCATGCCAGTGTACTTCCGAAGTAAATACCGAGTAAACTACAGAGGGGCACACACCGTGCGATAGGCTTCACATGTCGTGTGATCCTTAACTCCGGCCAAAAACCTAGCACCATACCCAGGGCCCCCCAAATTCTATGTAATCCCAGATTACATACTATATTATAATGTGTTTTCTAGAACCATTGTTCTTCCTCTACACATCCCATCCAGTGATTCACCTTATATCCAATGATTGATTCAGAATAAAATCAAAGATCCAAGGTCATCCCTGCATGTTCGTTGTCAAAAAACACATCCCGTCATCTTATCTACTCAAAAAATGGATCACATTATCTCTCTTCATCATGCACTAAAGAACGCTGAAGAATGGGAAATCAGGAATAATCCACCATCTGATTTGTTCCTTATCCATCAACACACCACCATCTGTGGTTTCGATCCCAGATCTACGATATCGAATCATTACGCCATCAAACAGGTGTATAATGATCATTTGATTGGGAATAGTCGAGTAGTGGGGCAAACAAAGAATACCTATGATGAATTATGAGTTAGGGGAAACCATAAAAAGATGATAGGAATAATCCTCAATCAATTTTCATGTCAATATAAATTAATTTTCGTAAGATAATAAATGAAGATATTTTGAAATAATTCTGCCAATTTATCCCATAATAAACCCATCCATCATGGTGATCGATCTGCAAACCAATCCATTCATTGATTGATTTGAAATCATCATAGAAATTAAGGAAGGGGAATCGAACAATTGAAACACACGAACTAAATCTTGTTTGGATCATTCATCGACAAAGAACAGTTGTGTTTTCGCCATTGATGAGATCCTCCAACTCCGATGGCGTGACAATCCATGATCTAATCTGGATCCACTGTCGTCTGCCAAGAATTATCTCCCCTGATGGTGTCTAGGTCTTCAGGGTTTTGTGTTAAACCCTATAAAAAATGAATTAGCCATAAACTTTTTGAGGGAACATTCCACTGCACTGAAGAAAAATAAAATCTCCTTTTAATTTATTTTTTCTATTTCATGGAAGAGTAAATTTTTTCATAAAAAGCCCATGTTTAAATATTTTTGGCCATGCATATGTTAAATACACTATTCTGGATTCAACGGTGCCCTCATATTTCTAATATGGACACTTGTTTAGAATCTATTTTACTTTTTTATGGAAATTTCACACACATGATTTTAAATATTTTAATATCTTTCCACATTTTTTTGGGCACTTTGGGCCTCATAATTGCATTCCATCTCAGTTCCTGGTCTCCAAATCAATCCATATAATATCTACAAACAATACATAGAAAATATGAGATGTGAAATTCTCCCCACCATGGGGGTTTACATCCCCAAAACCAAATCAAGGAATAATTATACAAATGAGGGTACTGCACATGAATATGAGCCTCCCACTAACATGTGATCTTCTAAAGATTCTGGTATTGCCACCAGACACACCCTAAAGGAATTGAACACTGACAAAGGATCTTATCCTACCAATCCTCAATCTCCACTGGGTACTCAACAAAATTCTCTCTATCCTTAATGTCCATATCACACTAGTCAATGACATGCGATGGGTCATGCACAAAACTCCTCAATTGTGACACATGGAAGATGTCATGTATCCTATCTAAATACAGAGTTAGTGCCATGTGATACACCACTTCACTAACTCCACCTAGTATCTAGAAAGGGCTGATGACCCTCGAAGATAGATTGTTGTTCCAGCTAAATCTATGTAATCCCTATTGGGGTGAAACCTGAAGGAACACATGGTGTCCTTCCTTGAATTACAAAGGACTCTATCGCCTATCTATATAAGCCTTCTAATATATTTGTACAATCTTCATCTACTCATGGATGATCTAAACATTCCCTGTAGTATCATTCACTAACTCCAGACCCAAGAGTGCTAAATTTCAGGGGTCAGTCCATCAATGTGGTGACCTTCAGGGTCACCCATAAAAATCATCGAATGGTGAAATACCAATGGTGTAATGATAGATATTTTCATATGTAAAATTCCCCAGTAGTAGTTGATCCTCCCAACTATGACCAAAGTCTAACAAGAAATCTCACAACATGTCCTCTAGAACCCAAATGGTCCTCTTAATCTAGCCATCCATTTATGGGTGAAATTCTACACGCAATCAAATATGGTTCCCAAAAACCTCATGTAATTCCTTCCACAAATGGTATATAAATGATCATCTTGATCAGAAACAACCATTGATGGTAAACTAGGGAGTTGAACTATCTCCTGAAAGTAGAGGTGTCTGAAGATCTCTACAGAACTCTCATCTCAGATGGCTAGGAAGTGTGTAGACTTGTTGATTCCATCAACAGTCACCTAAATGACATCGTGTTCATTATAAGTACATGGTAATCCCATTATAAAGTCTATATACATCCCATCACAATTCCATTACGACACCACTATGGGTTGAGTTAATCTCGCTGCAACATGGGGATCATGCTTCACTTTCTAACAAGTAAGTCATCAAGAGATAAACTCTACAACTCATTTCTTCATTTATGGCCACCAAAACTAGCATCATATTTCCTAGTACCTCTTCGCCACACCAAGATGTAATTCCAATTGGGATGTATGAAACTATCTCAAGACCTCCTCCCACAACATCAATGGTACTACTGTGTGTCCTCTAAAAATAATGACATGCTTCCCACATTTTGAAAATACATCAGGAGGATGCCCTATGGACAATTGAGCACATAGTGTCTCATAGTCGGTTTCCCCAAGATGTATCTTCACGAAACACTATAATAGTGGAGGAGTGACAAACATTATCTAGAGGTAATATTCTCCATCTACATTGTCACGGCCCGTCCTCGAGGCCCGTGTCGTGACTACCCCAAGCCCGCCTTCAATAGGCCAGGGGCTGGCGACTAGCACCAAGGTGTAAATCCCGGTAAAGGGAAGGTATTACCTTTGTAAAGTAAACAAGCACCACAGAGTAAGAAAGCATAAAAAAGTAAACACTAAGTAAAAACTGGTACAACAGTAAGTGCGGAAAATTAAAGGGGGCCGGAAATACAAGACCAACTGTAAAGTACAACTGAAAGGGGAAAAACAGCAACTGAAAGGAAAAGCCGCAGCGTCGAGCCATCCTCTGGAAGTCCCACCTGAAGGGTGAGTACAGATAGCATCCACAGCTCCTCAGTCCAGCCGTCCGCTACGAGTACACCCCGCATAGTGGTCCACCTCTAGGTACCGTCCTGATTCGCAAGCCTCCACCACGATCAGCGTTGTCCGTCGTCTGCAACCAACACAACGTAGTGCGGGCATAGCCCTTGTAGGGGTGAGTATAAGCTACTCAGTAGGGACCCCGAGACCCCCGAAGGTCTCCGAAAATCCACAAAAAATAAACCATAAAGGAAAGATACAATCACGAAGTAACATCTGACACTTCTTAGGTATATGCCCATACATATACCTAAGTCATCAATTCACGCTCGGCTCCAACATCTTAGCTCGAGTACAACCTAGTCCACATAGGAAAGAAAAACTTAAAATCCACACAGGATAGCTCAACACAATCCACAAAGGAAAGTAAAACGTAAATCCACACATGATAGCACAACACAATCCACAAAGGAAAGTAAAACGTAATCCACATAGGATAGCACAACACAATCCACAAAGGAAAGTAAAACAGAGTTTCAGCTCACACAGGTATACTTCTTCGAATGACGATAGAGATGATCACTGATCCATCTAAGTCGCCGGACCCACAAAGGATCGATATGTACTAACCCCTGCAATGACGCACACAGAATCGGACCCACACAGGATCTGTAGGTTCTTGCTCACACAGAACCGTTGAGCGCTAACCCACACAGGATCAGACCCACACAGGATCGGTAGCACTGATCCACACAGGATCGCTAAGTTCTGTAGTCGTCGTCGTCGAATCCACTGAAGATCTCTGCACAGTCGTCGTCATAGTCACAGCAGCAGTCGCCGCCAGCTCTAGGGTTCTCGCACACAACAAGCTCGTTTGGGAGGGTCCGCTCCACGAGTTGAGAGGCTGATAAATCAACTGACACATATTCTAGATTTGACGAATCCAAAAGTTCTGTATCATCAACAGGAACTCAACATCGCAGACGGCGCGTCAATCGGACGCCCGGTCTGAGAGTTATTGGCCTTTTCGTCCCAGGGGCCCGGTTGGTTTTTAAGGAAAAACCAACCCGACCGTACTCCACCTACGTACAAACCTCAGGAATAGTAATCCAAAACATCTGTCTCAATTAGAGGAATTCAACAAAGTCAACAACACGTCAATCGAACATCCGAAGCTCAAGATATGAGCGTTTCCGCTCCGAGGGCCCAGTTGGTTTCGGGTAGGAACCAACCCGTCCGAACCCAAGGTATTCTGAAACCATGAGTGTGATAAACCGAAATGACTGTCTCGATCCAAGGATCGCATTTCCGCTGACGGTGCGTCATTCGGAGGTCCGTAGCTCAAGATACGGGAAAAAGACCGAAAACGGTCTGAAGACGGGTGGTCTGGGCCCAAAACGACCCGGCCCAACCCCCCTGGGTCGACCCGACCCGGGTCCAGGTCCAACCCGGTTGGGCGCGACCCGGCCGGTGGGTTGGCTCAGCTCGGCCGAGCGGCCGAGCGAGCGAAGTCCGGGGGCGGGGGCGCGCTGCCCCCGCGTGTGAACACCCCCCCCCCCCCCGCGGGAGCCACACTTGGTCAGCGGACGTGGAATTTCCGCGTCCCGTGTTCACCGGACCCAGGCGGTCGCGGGTCCGCTGGTGCCACCGTCGCCGCAGCTTCAGTCGTGGAGGATCTGTCCGGTGGCGCCGCCGGTGGTTTCTGCGGGCCACCAGAGTTGCTCCAGTGGGCTGATTCCACTCCCGCCTGCGCCGTAGCTCCTCCTGGGTCCCGTTCTTCACTGAGGAATCAACAAATCACCCATGCGGCATGTTTTGTCATCACCCGCCAATCCGTGCATCAATGAAGAACTGCAGAGGGTTGTCGGGCCGTGTTTTTTTGGCCCGCACCCTCCACGTTAGGTGATAAAAATCGGGAAGAAAAAAATAATCCACACATGGAAAACAAAACAATATACAATTTTAATAAATTAAAATTTCTCTTGATTCAGGTTCTTTGTTTTTTAGGAGGAAACAACCATGGAAATAAATTCATTTCACAAACAAAACCCCTACCTCGTCATGTCGTCGCACGCGTGTTCTTTGCGGAATTGATCGCCACAGAAGGAGGGGATCGTCGCGTCGCGGAAGGGCGTCGCATCGTCGAACTCCGAGGTTCAAGAACATGTAGATTTAATTATATTAATTAAATCCATGATGTTTTTATAAAACACAAAGAAGATTTAAAAGAAGAAACCCGAAATCTTCTACCTCAAGCAGTTGGTGATCAGAGATCATTGCAGGGAAGAACGTCTCAGAAGAAGCGTCGTCAATCTCCGAGGGTGACGGCGTTCTTCACGTTCTTCGCGTTCTTCACGTTATTCACGAAGGAGGATGAAGGCACAAAATTTGTCAAAAAACCTCACAACGATCAATCCTCAAGAAGTCGTGTGTTGGTCTTATTTTATTATTACGCCAAATGATTGTAAACAGGTTAAGAAATGATTAAATTAATTCATAGAATTAATTTAACGAAGTTAACTGCCTAATTAATTGGTGCGTTAAGAATTTAAGAAAACGCGTTAGTTGACTTTCATAATGACGGGTTTTCACGGGTGCGTTACTTAGCGAAAAAAAACGGTGGGGCTCATGCGGGCCCCACCTCACAAATATCCTTCCAGGAGGGTAGGATATTTCGGGGTCTACCCTATCCGCTTCAACTCATCTTAAGCAGCATTAAGTGTCTTTTAAGTGGCTTTAGGTGAAATAAAATAAAGTTTGTCGTACCAATTATTTTATTTCTTAACTTTAAGCACAAAAATTAAAAACCACACCCGAGCAAACGCAACTCCGGAAGAGGCATTTCTAAGAAAAAACTAGCGCTGCTATTCCATCGGTGCCCTCAGAATTCGATTCCGAGCACCGGTTCAAAAGTTATAAAAACCCGCTCGTCCGTTCACTGAACGTAGCCGAGCCAAAATTCGAAAAAATGATTCTGGGCACACCGGGCCTCGGAATCAGGTGCCGTCAGAAACTGAGTCCTTGTAAAATTCCAATGAAAATTAAGAAAAAAATTTCCTTGAAATTTATGGGTCTTTACATCACTCTCACCTCAGGACTTTACATCCCCGTAAAGATATATCAAAAGCTAGGGAAACAAGTGTAGGTACTGAGCACGCATCTGAGCCTCCCGCTCCCAAGTTCTCTCATGGAGGTTCTCGTACTGCCATATGATGCGCACTAGAGGAATCGACCATCCACGTAGGATCCGCTCCTTTCGATCCCCGATCTCCACCGGGACCTCCGCAAAAGTTTCCCCATCATCAACGTCTAGCTCCCCATGGTCAATGATGTGCGTCGGGTCGTGCACGTATCTCCTCAGATGAGATACGTGGAAGACGTCGTGCACCCGGTGAAACTGAGGTGGTAGAGCCAGGTGATAAGCCACCTCGCCAATCCTGCTGAGGACCTGGAATGGTCCGATGAAGCGTGGAGACAACTTTCCGCCTCGGCCAAATCTACATAATCCACGTTGAGGTGAGACACGCAAGAAGACGTGGTTGCCATCCTCGAACTCTAGTGGCCTCTAACCCCTGTCAGTGTAAGACTTCTTCCGATTCTGTGCTGTCCTCATCCACTCCTGGATGACCTGGACCTTCTCTGTCGTGGCTCGGACCATCTCTGGTCCCACAAGTGCTGACTCCACAGGGTCTGTCCAGCACAAAGGAGATTTGCAAGGTCTTCCGTACAACGCCTTGTATGGTGCCATCCCGATGGTGGAGTGGTAGCTGTTGTTGTACGCGAACTCCACCAAGGGTAGGTGGTCCTCCCAACTGCAAACAAAGTCGAGGACACATGCTCGAAGCATGTCCTCGAGAGTCTGAATGGTCCTCTCCATCTGACCATCCGTCTAAGGGTGAAAAGCGGTGCTCAGATGTAGCTGCGTCCCGAACGCCTCCTGCAACCCCTTCCAAAGCCGAGAAGTAAAGCGAGCATCTCGAACAAAGACGATAGATGATGGCACACCATGAAGCCGTACAATCTCATGAACGTAGATACGCCCCATGTTCTCTACTGAGCCCTCCTCCCTGATGGGTAAGAAGTGAGCCGACTTGGTGAGTCGGTCGACAATCACCCAAATGGAGTCGTGACCTTTAGAAGAGCGTGGAAGTCCAGTCACAATGTCCATAGATATCCCGTCCCACTTCCACTCCGGGACCTCCAAGGGCTGTACCAAGCCTGCTGGTACCTGATGCTCTTTCTTCACCTGCTGGCAGGTGAGGCATCATGAAAAGAACTCTGCCACATACTTCTTCATGCCTAGCCACCAGTGCTGTCGTCTAAGATCCTGGTACATCTTCGCCACTCCAGGATGTAACACTAAGGGAGAAGTGTGAGACTCTCTCAGCACTTCCTCCCGTAAAGAGAATGGTACCAAGGTACGTCCTCTGAAAAGGATGTCGTTCTCTGCTCCAAAGGAGAATCCATCAGGTGCCTGTCCTGAGGATAACTGCGCACGCCGCGTCTCACAGTCGGCGCCCCCACGCTGTCCCTCTCTGACCCGCTGTAGTAGTGGATGAGTGACTGTGAGAGACTGAAGGAAGGCTGCTCCATCTCTATCCACGAAGGATATCTGCAAAGCAGCTAGATGCTCTGTCTCCTCCTCAAGTAGCTGAATGCTCGTCCTCCTGTTGAGAGCATCGGCTACCACGTTCCCCTTCCCATGAGTATAGACTATCTCAAAGTCATAGTCCTGGAGGAACTAGAGCCATCGCCGCTATCTCAGGTTCAGGTCCCTCTACGAGAAGATGTACCTAAGACTCTGGTGGTCAGAAAAGACTGTAAAGCGCTCGCCCATCAGATAGTGTCGCCATGTCTTCAGAGCGAAGACCACTACTGCTAACTCCAGGTCATGGGTAGCATAGTTCTGCTCATGCGGCCTCAACTGAAGTGATCCATCGGCGATCACGGCCCACTTCTGCATTAGGAAACATCCGAGTCCAGTCCCTGATGCGTCACAGTAGACTACGTACCCTACTCCATCCTCAGGCAACCTCAAGATAGGTGCACTGGTCAATCTCTGTCTCATCTCCTGGAAGCTCTACTGACATCTGTCTGACCACACGAAGGGTTTCCTCTTCTTCGTCAAAGTTGATAGTGGTGCCACAACTCTGGAGAAGTCTAGAACAAATATCCGATAGTATCTAGCTAGTCCCAAGAAACTCCGCACCTCCGTCATACTCCGGGGTGGCTCCCAAGCTAGCACTACCTCGATCTTCGCGCGATCCACTGCAACTCCCGCCTCAGAAATGACATTCCCCCAGAAGTGGAGCTCACGTATCCAGAAATGAAACTTCGAGATCTTTCCATAAAGCTGGTTCTCTCGAAGTGTGTCTAGTACAACCCGTAAGTGGTAGGCGTGCTCCTCCTCAGTCGTCGAGTACATCAAAATGTCATCGATGAAGACCATGACAAATCGATCGAGGTATGGCTGAATGATCATGTTCATGAGGCCCATGAACACTACTGGACCATTGGTTACGCCGAATGGCATAACCAAGAACACATAGTGGCCATACCGACACCTAAAGGCCGTCTTCTGCACGTCCTCGTCTCGAACTCGGAGCTGATGATAGCCTGACCTGGGGTCTATCTTCGAGAACCATCGTGATCCATTGAGCTGATCGAAGAGGTAATCAATCCTCGGTAGCGGATACTTATTCCTCACTGTCAGCTGGTTCAGGTGACGATAGTCGACACAAAGTCGCAAGCTCTCGTCCGCCTTCTTGGAGAACAATATCGGGGATGCCCAGGGTAAAACACTGGGTCAGAAGAATCCCTTGCCCTGCAAGTCCTCCAACTGTACCCGTAGCTCTCAAAGATCATCGGGGGCCATCCGATATGCTGGAGTCGATATCGGGGCTGTCCCAGGGTACAGGTCGATATAAAAGTCTACCTATCTACGAGGAGGTAGCCCTGGAATGTCGTAGGGAAAGACGTCCGCGTACTGACCCACCACTGCAGGAAAACTAGGACTCCGCGCGTCAATTGCTCCTAGGATGAGGCTAGCCAACTGATGAGTGATGGGATGTCCTCTCCTATGCGAAAGTCCATCCTGTGCTGCGAAGGCTCCCTTCTCGCCGGTGAAGGTGAACCCGCTCCCGTCGGTGCGTACACATCGCACCTTGCGCCTAATACATTCGATCTGAGCATGAACTGTAGATAACAAATCCATGCCCAAGATGACGTCGTAAGGCCTCGACGCCGCTACAAGAAGATCCCAGCCGAATCTCTCGCCTCCTAGTGTAAGATCACATTGCCAGCACCAGTGCATAATCGTCGAGTCTGCTCTTGTAGGAGTCTCTAGCCGTAAGGATCGAGCGAACGACTCTGTCGGAATCTCTGAGCTCCGAACAAGGGCATCAGCTATGAAAGAGTGACTCGCTCCTGTGTCTATAAGAACTGCAGCAAGGGTGGAATAGACACAGATCATACCTCGAATAATATCGGGTGCGCCATGGTCGTAGGCCTCCGCTACCTAGAGCTATGCCTGTCTCTGCTCGCCAGCTCCCTGTGGTCGAGGTGGACCTCCTGGTGGTGGTGGTGGCAGAGCCTCAAAGCGTCTCCCACCACCTGCTGCTCGGCCAGCTCCCCTGCCTCGTCCGCCTGCTCCCTCCGGACCGCCATAGTCGACCCTTTGCCTCTGCCTGGGTGGCCCCTCCACCGTCTGCGGCTCCTCGGCACGGCGGGTCGGGCAGTCACGAGCCATGTGGCCCTGCCCGCCGCAAGCGTATCACTGCCTGCCTCTCGAAAGACTAGCTCCACGCTTTGTGCCCCGCACTGCTGAGCCATTGTCCTGAGGTCGTCTGCCAGAAGGTCTGGTCTGCCTAGACCCACGAGTCATCCGTCGGCAACCTGCTGCCGAAGACTCCACTACCTGCCGCCCTGTGGTAGGTCTCACTGTGGACTCAGCAAGAAAGCTCTCGATCAGAAGGGATCGCTCCAGTAGTCCTGCCTGAGTTGGAATGCTGAGGGAGATCAGCGATGCCCTGATATCGTGTCTCAATCCCTGCTCAAAGGTCTGGGCCCGGAAGAACGGGTCTCATACCATGTCGGTCGAGTAGCGCGAGAGATCAGTAAATCTCGCATAGTACTGGGCGACCGTCAAGTTTCCCTACCGCAGCTGAAGAAGCTCCTGGATGCGCACCGCACGGAGGGTGGCCGGGACGAACTCTGAGTGGAAGAGGCTCTCAAAGTCTGTCCAGAGAAGAGATGCCTCATCGTGCACCTGGAGCATCAAGCTCCACCATCGGCCTGCTGCCGCGTGCAGTAGGCTCGCAGCGAGGATCACCATGAGGTCTGCTGGTGTCCACACCAGCCTGAAAACTCGTACGACTGCCTCCAGCCAGTCCTCGGCTGCCTGGGGGGTCTGTCTCCCCATGGAAACTAGGCGGTCGCTGGCGCAGAAACTCATGCAGAGCTCCAAGGCGACGTGCATCGTTAGCGGTGGGGGCTGGAAGCATCGGTGGCTCGGAGGGTAGAGGTACCACCGGTGCCTCTGCTGTCAAAGGGCCTTGTACTGAGGCCTCGTCGCTCGGCGGGCTATCGTCACGTACAACTTTCAGAACCCTAGCTGGCTGTCGTCGTAGGGCCATCCTGAAAAGGAAACAGGTGCACCACGGTCAGAACAATATACCTGGTGAGCTGATACAAATTAATCACAAAGAAAACTTGAAACACACATGCAATCAATGTTTTCGTGCATTAAGTCAGAAATCAGAAGTCAGGGTCCTGGTGTACGGATAGGTCGGCCGCCACACCAACACTGGGCTCCCTGGACTGATAACCACACTCAATACACTTAACACTATTGCTTCACATAGAAGAAAGATCAGAGTCTGCGATAGAACCGAACTCCTCTGATACCAATTTGTCACGACCCGTCCTCGGGGCCCGTGCCGTGGCTACCCCAAGCCCACCTTCCATAGGCCACGGGCTGACGAATAGCACCAAGGAGTAAATCCCGGTAAAGGGAAGGAATTTCTTTGTAAAGTAAACAGGCACCACAGAGTAAGAAAGCGGAAAAAAGTAAACACTAAGTAAAAACTGGTACAATAGTAACTGCAGAAAAGTAAAGGGGGTCGGAAATACAATCCCAACTGTAAAGTACAACTGAAAGGGGAAAAAAGAAACTGAAAGGAAAAGACGAAGCATCGAGCCGTCCTCTGGAAGTCCCACCTAAAGGGTGAGTACATATAGCCTCCACAGCTCCTCGGTCCAGCTGTCTGCTCCGAGTATAGCCCGCCTAGTGGTCCACCTCCAGGTACCGTCCTGCTCCCCAAGCCTCCAAGACGATCAGCGTTGTCCATCGTCTACAACCAACACAACGTAGTGCGGTCATAGACCGTGCAGGGGTGAGTATAAGATACTCAGTAGGGACCCCGAGACCCCCGAAGGTCTCCAAAAATCCACAAAGGATAAACCACAAAGGAAAGATACAATCACGAAGTAACATCCGACACTACTTAGGTATATGCCCATACATATACCTAAGTCATCAATTCTCGCTCGGCTCCATCATTCGAGCTCGAGTACAACCCAGTCCACATAGGAAAGAAAAACGTAAAATCCACACAGGATAGCTCAACACAATCCACAAAGGAAAGTAAAATGTAAATCCACACAGGATAGCGCAACACAATCCACAAAGGAAAGTGAAACGTAATCCACACAGGATAGAACAACACAATCCACAAAGGAAAGTAAAACAGAGTTTTAGGTCACACAAGTATACTTCTTCGAATGACGATAGAGATGATCACTGATCCATCTAAGTCACCGGACCCACAAAGTATCGATAGGTACTAACCCCCACAATGACCCACATAGGATCGGACCCACACAGGATCTGTAGGCGCTGGCTCACACAGAATCGCTGAGCGCTGACCCACACAGGATCAGACCCACATAGGATCAGTAGCATTGATCCACACAGGATCGCTGAGTGTTGTAGTCGTCGTCATCAAATCCACTGAGGATCTCTACACAGTCGTCATCGCAGTCACAGTAGTAGTCGCAGCCAGCTCTAGGATTCTCGCACACAGCAAGCTCGTTCCAGAGGGTCCGCTCCACGAGTCGAGAGGCTGATACATAAACTGACACATAGTCCATAGTTTATGTATTCAAAAGTTCCGTATCGTCAACAGAAACTTAACGTCGCAGACGTCGCGTCAATCGGACGCCCGGTCTGAGAGTTATTGGCTTTTCGTCCCAGGGGCCCGGTTGGTTTTTAAGGCAAAACCAACCCGACCGTACTCCACCTACATCCAAACCTCGGGCGGAGTAAGCCAAAAGATCCGTCTCACTTAGACGAATTCAACAAAGTCAACGACACGTCAATCGGACGTCCGATGCTCAAGATATGAGTGTTTCCGCTCCGAGGGCCCGGTTGGTTTCGTGTACGAACCAACCCT
Source organism: Viscum album (assembly GCA_963277665.1). Lineage (NCBI taxonomy): Eukaryota > Viridiplantae > Streptophyta > Magnoliopsida > Santalales > Viscaceae > Viscum > Viscum album. Next base: position 327,955,679 of record OY728132.1, read on the forward strand.
GTCGAACCCAAAGTATTCCGAAACCTTGAGTGTGATATATCGAAATGACCGTCTCGATCCAAGGATCGCATCGTCGCTGGCGGCACATCGTTCGGAGGCCCGTAGCTCAAGATACAGGCAAAAGACAAAAAATGGTCTGAAGAAGGGGGGTCTGGGCACGGACCGACCCGGCCCGACCCCCCCTGGGTCGGCCCGAACCGGGTCGACCCAACCCGGGTCCGTGGGCGCGACCCGGCCGGCGGGTCGGCTCGGCCTGGCTCAGCTCGGCCGAGCGGCCGAGCGAGCGAAGTCCGGGGGCGGGGGCGCGCTGCCCCCGCGTGTGAACACCCCCCCCCCCCGCCGCAGGGGCAACCCTTGGTCAGCGGACGCGGCATTGCCACGTCCCGTGTGCACCGGACCCGCGCGGTCGCGGGTCCGTTGGTGCCACCGCCACCGCAGGTGGTTTCCACGGGCCACCGGAGTTGCTCCGGTGGTCCGATTCCACTCCCGTCTGCGCCGTAGCTCCTCTCGGGTCCCGTTCTTCACTTTGGAATCAACGAATCACCCATGCGGCATGTTTTGTCATCGCCTACCAATCTGCGCATCAACGAAGAACTGTGGAGGGTTGTCGGGCCGTGTTTGTTTGGCCTTCACCCTCCGCGTTAGGTGATAACAATCGGGAAGAAAAAAATAATCCACACATGGAAAACAAAATAATATACAATTTTAATAAATGAAAATTTCTCTTGATTCAGGTTCTTTGTTTTTTAGGAGGAAACAACCACGGAAATAAATTCATTTCACAAACAAAACCCCTACCACGTCAATTCGTCGCACACGTGTTCTTCGTGGAATTGATCTCCGCGGAAGGAGGGGACCATTGTAACACCCCAAGATTTCATAGTGTGTTATTTCTTCAAAATAATTCAATAACTTGCACTACACGCAACACTGAGTTCAATTGCACCATGACTTACCAAAAAAAAATCCATTAAAAGAGGTCATGAATAGTATTAACTAAATTTTAAACTTTATATAATCCTTATAATTTTAGAATCCATATTATGAGTTTCTTAGTCATAATGCAAGAACAGATTCATTTTCAGTATTTCACTTTTATCAACTTTTGATAGTGAAACCTTTTTAAATACAATATTTTAAACTTTTTGACTAAATGGAGACATCAAAAAATTTAAAATGAAACATCCCAAGCTTCCACGGTATGCTTTCCTTTGAATAAAACAGTAGCGTGTGTTGTACGCAACTTCGAGTTCTAACACACCGTAACCAATCAAACTAGCTGTTATGAATAGTAATACCTACTTTTTGAAGTTATATATATTTTATATTTTAAAATGGAATTCATTTTTGGATTCGGAATATCAAATTTAGCCTAAGGTGAAATTTTGGTACTTTTCAGATAACTTTCATATTTTGATGAATAGTGAAAATTACTAAATTTTAATTAAAAACAACTTTTTTAATCAAAATAATTAATAGTAATAAATTATGAATTTGAGTGGTTTTAAAGTATATTTAGAATATATTTTTACTATTTAATATAATGTTGGTCATTGGACATAATTTTACAATTAAACCGAACATAAACAAGTGTCAATCTTTTGATAGTTATTATCTCTTAAAAACACGCTTTTTGTTTTGACAGCGGGAATTAATTTTAAATTAATTTCTGCCACTTCTGTGTTTTGAATTTAGAAAAATGGATTCCATATTTTTAATCAGGATGTTCAAATTGTGTAAATAGGTAACTTTTATTTTTAGACATTTTGAATAATTACTGCGGTAAATATTTTATTTACCATGGTTAAGGGTAAATCCGGTAAATAAGGGTTAAAAAATAATATTATAATAATACTAAATTACCCTAAAACGTGTCTTAACCCTATTGGTTGATAAATGGTCGACCATGGGCATCTTTGGGTCTGTTTTGGGACCCCATGGATCCACTTGTAAGTGATAATGACACATTATATTAATAAAGTTAAAATAAAAATAAAAATGGCATAAGCTTACATCTTTTAGAAGAACAATTTTTACATAGGGTTATACATGTTGGATTTTCGATTATAAATATTCATTAGAAAGATAAAAAGATTTCCTACATAATGATGTTTTATTTATAATTTTTAGACATTAAATAATTTATTTTATTTATGACACAATGATGATGCAGTAATTACTAAAATAGTAAAAAATTAACATAATTGATATTATAAATACCCAAATAAATATAATATGAAACTTTTAATGAATTAAACTAATTTTCTAGGATAATATGATATATTAGGATTGATTTAATTGACTTTTTTCGAAGTAATCAATCTGTTATGAGTTTCACAAAAATCAACTATTGAATAGTGTCAAAATTGACATAAAAGAGTTCTTAAAACAAATATTATATTATTAATTGATATTAAATTCCTAAAAATCTAAGGTTCGGCCAAGAGACTTATATTATGATAGGTTAATCATTAATGGACCACTTGGGGGTCGCTTGGATGTATATAGTAAGTTTATTAACCATATTATATAAAAATACAAAGAGACATTGTAAAAGTGAAACTAATTAACTTAGAGTTAATACTTAAATATAAGGTTAATATAAGTACCCAAACCTGTCTAAATTCTATTGGTTGAGTGGTTTTCGACCTATCCCCACCTTAACCTTTGAATAGTCAACTTTGGAGCCATTAGAAACCGAATATGAATTTATTATAAATTAATATTTCTAGCTTTTCCAAAGGTGCCCCTCACCCCTCTTATAAAAGGGCACTCCTCCTTCTCTTTTCCTCACACCTCTCAAGCCACTTGGCTCGTCCAAACTCTGCCCAACTAAGCTCCCCACATCCCTCTCCTCCTCCTTGAAGCTTCCCCTTAGGCAGAAAGCATTTCAAGAAGTCCTTTGGTTCCAACCAAAGTGAGTTACCTAAATTAAAGGAGGTTAAACTACCCCAACCAAGGAAAAGTACAAGGTAAGGGTTATTTCACAATCTCTTCATTATCCGAGGTTGTTTATACGTAATAATCTACTGGGATATCTTTATCATCCACATCCATGTTTCTTCGAAATGTATTTCAAAACATTTTTTACTATTTACAAGAATATGGGTTAAAGTCATTTATACCCTTGTTTTACTTTTTATAAGAGGTTTATAAAGGAATCTTTCCATCGTTTTCAAAAGAAGGTCCTTTTTAACCTTTTCGACAGAATTGAGGTAAGAATGTTTTTTTTAACTTATACGGCGGGTGCGGTTATTTTCCGCCGTTATAAAATTGTCAAAGCTTTCCTTACAAGCTTACAAGAATATTTTAAAGAAAATGTTTTATTTTATATGGCTCTTAAATGATTTCAAAAATAGAAAGAGATATTTCTCTAAAAAGTGTTTTGATTTCATCTATGTCAACATCCTTTAATAGATTTTACGCTTATTTGAAGTTGATTTATTATAATACAAAACTTCTATATTGTATTGAAGGTTTTGTGATATGTTTGACTGTCGATGTGCTATTTTATACCATTCATAGTTTATGGTGAAACTATTGACATTTCGTATGCTAGTTTTAATCTGAATGTTTATGTTATATTTCAAACTTTTCTTCAGATGAATGTGCTAAACAAGTATGTACCGGGTTGGGGACCGGTAAAAGTAAGCCCTCCAGGTTGGGGACTGGTTAAAGTAAGCCCTCCAGGTTGGGGACTAGTTAAAGTAAGCCCTCCAGGTTAGGGACTGGTAAAAGTATGCCCTCCGGGTTGGTGTCCGGTTATTAGAGGCACTCCGGGTTGGTGTCCGGTTATTAGAGGCACTCCGGGTTGGTGTCCGGTTATTAGAGGCACTCCGGGTTGGGTTCCGGTTAGAAGTAACCCCTAGGTCTTGGGATGAGGCCTAGACAAAGAAATTAACGTTTAGCATTATGCATTCCAACATTATGAAAGTGGTTATTGATTTTGCATGTGATTATTCGATTAGTAGAATATCCATGTGAATAAGTAAATGGCATTATTTCATTTTACTTTTTCCATACTATGTTGAAGTTCATGTTTAAAAGGCTTTTGTTTTAGTAATTCATTGCCTTAAATGTTTATGCTTATTTTGAATGTTCCGCTATATTGTTATCCTTACTGGGCATTTGAGCTCACCCCTTTTCTATGTTTTATTTTTCCCAGGTAGTGAAGAAGTAAATTATGATTGACTTGCAGGGATATTATGAGGGGTTAATAGTGTGGATATGAAGACTTTGTTGTTGTAGTAGTTTTTCACTTTGAAATGTAATGTAAAACTTTATGAATATATCTAGTGTTTCCAAGGCTACTAAACCAATCGGTCTTTCGAGATTTGATCTTTCTTGTGATCATGCCAATGTTACGAAGTAATGCACCGACTCTGGATAGCTGGGGTCGGGGCGTTACAGTTGGTATCAGAGGAAGTTTAGTACAAACCTTGGAAGCTAGATTTAGATAAACTCTGATTAGAGCACGTAGACCTAAGATGAACTTTGAGGATTAGTATAGAAGAACTTCCTAGAATTTTGGTATTGTAGAGATTTTGTGAGTTTTCCGAGCAATACATCCCTGTCTGGATACGAGCAGGTAGAGGCGGCTCTGGCACAGATGTACCTAGGGGTAAAACCCGAAAACACCGCTTTGAGCTAGACTCGAACGGGAACTGGTGCACGACAACGGGCCTTGCTGCACTCTTGGTTACGACACTCCCGGGGGATATGCTTAGGATAATTCTCATTTTCTTTACAAACCATTATGAAGGGTTTATGAGTATATACTTCCTCAAAGAATTTTTTTTTAGGATTATGGATTATATCCATAAATAGTTCAATTTATGTTAAGTGTTTTATAAGTATGGGATTATGTATTTTGACTCATAAACTAATCTAGTTTATGCCATTGTTTAGAAATGGCGCCCAGTAGAAGGAATGATAACTCCAGAAATGCACATGATTCAAAGAAAAGGAAGGATCATATCTCTCATGGTCTTAAGCTAGAATTTATAAGAGAAATAGTCTCCCATGTATTATCATCATATGAAGAAATAATATCATGTGTTGATAAGATAAGTAAAGAGTTTACTGAGTCCTATGGCTTTGAAGGGAAGCAAGAGAAGAAAAGGATGGAAGAGAGAAAGATGGATAAAGGGAAGAGGGAAAAGACGAATTTTCCCATATGTGGTAACTGTGGAAAGAAACACCCTGGAACTTGCCTGAAAGGAATGGGAGTTTGTTATAAGTGTGGAGGAAAAGGGCACAAAGTACGTGACTGCAAGGGTAAGAAAATGGTTTCAAATGTACAATGCTTCATTTGCAAGGAGTTTGGACACTACGCGAACCTATGTCCCAGTCATCAGACTATGCCGCAAATGATGTTATTGGATAATAATCATGTTATGATACTACCACAGATGAAGAGGGATGATTAGAGTTCTTATATTGATTATGTCAATTGAGTGTTGTATCAAAAATGTACTTGTTATAATAATTATGGAGTATATAAGGATTGTACTGCAGTACTATTTCATTAAGGACTTGAGATTGTGTGGAACAAAGAAAAGTGACTCAATAGAAGGTTAAATTTTTGGAAAATATATGGTTGAGAGAATGATAAATCATAATATAGTTCTGATACTGAGGTAGTGATTTTGGAATAATATGTGATTATTTTGGATAAATTATTATTGACTACCTTGAAGCTGATTAATGATTTGTATATTCCATCATTGTTGGGGTTTAAAACATTTTTGGATTAATGAAGTATATCCAGCATTCTATATGGAATAAGGGAACATGAATGTAATCAATAAGGAATATGGTAGTACATGATGAAGGTATTCATATGCTATTACAGGGTAAAAAGGATCTATATTATGTTTACCTTCCTTATAAATGTTGGACTGTGAGTTTGGACAGAAGTATTTTGGATAGTTCTAGTTTGGATTATTTTGGATTTCCATAAAAGGACAACCCGGAGGTCGGGCGGCAACCCGTCGCGTCTGGAAAGGCTGCGAGACTTGAACCCGCAACCGAAGGGCGACAAGGGTGTATCACCTACCACTGGCCCAAGAGATGTCCTGGATTAAATAATGTAGTTATTTTAAAAGATCTGGTAGATGAATTATAAATTCGTTTATTTTGGAACCCTGTACGAATAGTATAAATATAATTTTTTTTAAGAGTGAAAGATGAGTTTATGGTAGAAACTTATTAATGGATAAAACTCTGATTATAAAGTAAGTATATCTCTTTATGATCTTATCCAATCTCATAAATAAATTCCTCAACATTAATAAAAGGAACTTAGAACAAAAATGTTTCCCTAGATGGTACCTTAAATCATCACTAATTTATGGCTTTGGGATTGTTGGCCTTTTCATAGCCATGTTCTCTACCACTCTCCATCAGATAATTGATGGTTAGATTTCTCTTCCATATCCATATTTTCCTACATGGAACCCTAGTATGTGTTATTTTTGGTAATCTTCATACTTTCCACTCTTTATTTTAAATAGAGGCCTCATTAATTCATTTTTCGATGTGGGATTTCAACTAAGATATTTCGAAACATCAAAAATGTGTTAAATCAATACCCTATATTTTGTTGAACCGATGGTATTTCAAATCATCATAGATTGATGAATTTAAGGACCTCAATTATACACTTGTTTGTGATTTATGACCTCAATCACTACCTATAAATATTTACGTTTTTCCTCCGATTATATGTCTCTAATTTCCACCAATGTTCTCCTAATCGAGATCATAATTTGGTGGTGACCCTTTGATTTCTCTTTTCCTCATATTAAGACTAAATTTTAGTAACCCAATTTCCGATGTGGGTTTTCCCACAAATATATTTTCTACTTTCAACCTTTTATTTTTGAAGAACAATTTCAAATTGCGAGGACGCAATTTATTGAAGGAGGGGAGAATGTAACACCCCAAGATTTCATAGTGTGTTATTTCTTCAAAATAATTCAATAACTTGCACTACACGCAACACTGAGTTCAATTGCACCATGACTTACCAAAAAAAAATCCATTAAAAGAGGTCATGAATAGTATTAACTAAATTTTAAACTTTATATAATCCTTATAATTTTAGAATCCATATTATGAGTTTCTTAGTCATAATGCAAGAACAGATTCATTTTCAGTATTGCACTTTTATCAACTTTTGATAGTGAAACCTTTTTAAATACAATATTTTAAACTTTTTGACTAAATGGAGACATCAAAAAATTTAAAATGAAACATCCCAAGCTTCCACGGTATGCTTTCCTTTGAATAAAACAGTAGCGTGTGTTGTACGCAACTTCGAGTTCTAACACACCGTAACCAATCAAACTAGCTGTTATGAATAGTAATACCTACTTTTTGAAGTTATATATATTTTATATTTTAAAATGGACTTCATTTTTGGATTCGGAATATCAAATTTAGCCTAAGGTGAAATTTTGGTACTTTTCGGATAACTTTCATATTTTGATGAATAGTGAAAATTACTAAATTTTAATTAAAAACAACTTTTTTAATCAAAATAATTAATAGTAATAAATTATGAATTTGAGTGGTTTTAAAGTATATTTAGAATATATTTTTACTATTTAATATAATGTTGGTCATTGGACATAATTTTACAATTAAACCGAACATAAACAAGTGTCAATCTTTTGATAGTTATTATCTCTTAAAAACACGCTTTTTGTTTTGACAGCGGGAATTAATTTTAAATTAATTTCTGCCACTTCTGTGTTTTGAATTTAGAAAAATGGATTCCATATTTTTAATCAGGATGTTCAAATTGTGTAAATAGGTAACTTTTATTTTTAGACATTTTGAATAATTACTGCGGTAAATATTTTATTTACCATGGTTAAGGGTAAATCCGGTAAATAAGGGTTAAAAAATAATATTATAATAATACTAAATTACCCTAAAACGTGTCTTAACCCTATTGGTTGATAAATGGTCGACCATGGGCATCTTTGGGTCTGTTTTGGGACCCCATGGATCCACTTGTAAGTGATAATGACACATTATATTAATAAAGTTAAAATAAAAATAAAAATGGCATAAGCTTACATCTTTTAGAAGAACAATTTTTACATAGGGTTATACATGTTGGATTTTCGATTATAAATATTCATTAGAAAGATAAAAAGATTTCCTACATAATGATGTTTTATTTATAATTTTTAGACATTAAATAATTTATTTTATTTATGACACAATGATGATGCAGTAATTACTAAAATAGTAAAAAATTAACATAATTGATATTATAAATACCCAAATAAATATAATATGAAACTTTTAATGAATTAAACTAATTTTCTAGGATAATATGATATATTAGGATTGATTTAATTGACTTTTTTCGAAGTAATCAATCTGTTATGAGTTTCACAAAAATCAACTATTGAATAGTGTCAAAATTGACATAAAAGAGTTCTTAAAACAAATATTATATTATTAATTGATATTAAATTCCTAAAAATCTAAGGTTCGGCCAAGAGACTTATATTATGATAGGTTAATCATTAATGGACCACTTGGGGGTCGCTTGGATGTATATAGTAAGTTTATTAACCATATTATATAAAAATACAAAGAGACATTGTAAAAGTGAAACTAATTAACTTAGAGTTAATACTTAAATATAAGGTTAATATAAGTACCCAAACCTGTCTAAATTCTATTGGTTGAGTGGTTTTCGACCTATCCCCACCTTAACCTTTGAATAGTCAACTTTGGAGCCATTAGAAACCTAATATGAATTTATTATAAATTAATATTTCTAGCTTTTCCAATGGTGCCCCTCACCCCTCTTATAAAAGGGCACTCCTCCTTCTCTTTTCCTCACACCTCTCAAGCCACTTGGCTCGTCCAAACTCTGCCCAACTAAGCTCCCCACATCCCTCTCCTCCTCCTTGAAGCTTCCCCTTAGGCAGAAAGCATTTCAAGAAGTCCTTTGGTTCCAACCAAAGTGAGTTACCTAAATTAAAGGAGGTTAAACTACCCCAACCAAGGAAAAGTACAAGGTAAGGGTTATTTCACAATCTCTTCATTATCCGAGGTTGTTTATATGTAATAATCTACTGGGATATCTTTATCATCCACATCCATGTTTCTTCGAAATGTATTTCAAAACATTTTTTACTATTTACAAGAATATGGGTTAAAGTCATTTATACCCTTGTTTTACTTTTTATAAGAGGTTTATAAAGGAATCTTTCCGTCGTTTTCAAAACAAGGTCCTTTTTAACCTTTTCGACAGAATTGAGGTAAGAATGTTTTTTTTAACTTATACGGCGGGTGTGGTTATTTTCCGCCGTTATAAAATTGTCAAAGCTTTCCTTACAAGCTTACAAGAATATTTTAAAGAAAATGTTTTATTTTATATGGCTCTTAAATGATTTCAAAAATAGAAAGAGATATTTCTCTAAAAAGTGTTTTGATTTCATCTATGTCAACATCCTTTAATAGATTTTACGCTTATTTGAAGTTGATTTATTATAATACAAAACTTCTATATTGTATTGAAGGTTTTGTGATATGTTTGACTGTGGATGTGCTATTTTATACCATTCATAGTTTATGGTGAAACTATTGACATTTCGTATGCTAGTTTTAATCTGAATGTTTATGTTATATTTCAAACTTTTCTTCAGATGAATGTGCTAAACAAGTATGTACCGGGTTGGGGACCGGTAAAAGTAAGCCCTCCAGGTTGGGGACTGGTTAAAGTAAGCCCTCCAGGTTGGGGACTGGTTAAAGTAAGCCCTCCAGGTTAGGGACTGGTAAAAGTATGCCCTCCGGGTTGGTGTCCGGTTATTAGAGGCACTCCGGGTTGGTGTCCGGTTATTAGAGGCACTCCGGGTTGGTGTCCGGTTATTAGAGGCACTCCGGGTTGGGTTCCGGTTAGAAGTAACCCCTAGGTCTTGGGATGAGGCCTAGACAAAGAAATTAACGTTTAGCATTATGCATTCCAACATTATGAAAGTGGTTATTGATTTTGCATGTGATTATTCGATTAGTAGAATATCCATGTGAATAAGTAAATGGCATTATTTCATTTTACTTTTGCCATACTATGTTGAAGTTCATGTTTAAAAGGCTTTTGTTTTAGTAATTCATTGCCTTAAATGTTTATGCTTATTTTGAATGTTCCGCTATATTGTTATCCTTACTGGGCATTTGAGCTCACCCCTTTTCTATGTTTTATTTTTCCCAGGTAGTGAAGAAGTAAATTATGATTGACTTGCAGGGATATTATGAGGGGTTAATAGTGTGGATATGAAGACTTTGTTGTTGTAGTAGTTTTTCACTTTGAAATGTAATGTAAAACTTTATGAATATATCTAGTGTTTCCAAGGCTACTAAACCAATCGGTCTTTCGAGATTTGATCTTTCTTGTGATAATGCCAATGTTACGAAGTAATGCACCGACTCTGGATAGCTGGGGTTGGGGCGTTACAACCATCGCGTCGCGGAAGGTCATCGCGTCGTCGAACTCCGAGGTTCAAGAACATGCAGATTTAATTATATTAATTAAATCCTTGATGTTGTTATAAACCACAAAGAAGATTTAAAAGAAGAAACCCGAAATCTCCTACCTCAAGCAGCTGGTGATCGGAGATCGTTGTAGGGAAGAACGTCTCAGAAGAAGCGTTGTCAATCTCCGAGGGTGACAAAGTTCATTACGTTCTTCGCGTTCTTCACGTTCTTCATGAAGGAGGGTGAAGGCACAAAATTTGTCGAAAAACCTCACAATGAGCAATCCTCAAGAAGTCGTGCGTTGGTCTTATTTTATTATTATGCCAACGAATTGTAAATAGGTTAATAAAAGATTAAATTAATTCATAGAATTAATTTAACGAAGTTAACCTCCCAATTAATTGGAGCGTTAAGAATTTAAGAAAATGCGTCAGTTGACTTTCATAATGACGGGTTTTCGCGGGTGCGTTACTTAGCGGAAAAGAATCGGTGGGGCTCGTGCGGGGCCCACCTCACAAATATCCTACCAAGAGGGTAGGATATTTCAGGTTCTACCCTATCCGCTTCAACTCAGCTTAAGCAGCTTTAAGTGGCTTTTATGTGGCTTTAGGTGAAATAAAATAAAGTTTTTCGTACCTATTATTTTGTTTCTTAACTTTAAGCCCAAAAATTAAAAACCACACCCGAGCAAAAGCAACTACGAAAGAGGCGTTTCTAAGAAAAAACTGGCACTGTGATTCCTTCGGTGCCCTCGGAATTCGATTCCGAGCACCGGTTCAAAAGTTAGAAAAACCCGCTCGTCCGTTCACTGAACGTACCCGAGCAAAACTTCGAAAAAATGATTCCAGGAACACTGGGCCTCAGAATCAGGTGCCGTCAGAAACTGCGTCCTTGCAAAATTCCAAAGAAAATTAAGACAAAAATTTCCTTGAAATTTACGGGTCTTTACATACATCCATAAAGGATAACTTTAAAGAGGCCAATTTCTATGATGGAACATTCCAAAACTACGAACTAGATACTCCACTAAGAGAATATTCCAATACATTCCCAATCCCAGGATTATAGACACTCTCAAAGTCATAGTCCTAGAGTAACTCTATCCATTTAATTTGTCTCATGTTTAGATCCATCTGAGAGAAGATATAATTGATACTATTTTGGTTTGAGTATATGAAAAACCACTCACCCATCATGTAGTGTCACCAAATATTCAATGCAAATAATACTGGTGTTAACTCAAGATCATGGGTTGTGTAATTATGCTCCTGTGGTCTCAACTGGAATGAACCATAGGAAATCACTACTTTCCTATGTATTAGGACACAATAAAGAATAGTTCTTGACGCATTGCAGAATTACATGCACTCGACACCTTCCTTTGGTAACCAAAAGATGTGATTGCTCGTCAACCTTTGCCTCAGATCCTAAAATAATTTCAGCTACATTCTTATCAACATGAATTTATTCCCTTTACATGTCAATGTTGTCAAGGGTGCTGCCACTCTGGAGAAGTTGGGTAAAATAACTCTGATATTACCCTTTCCATACAAGGAAACTTAGCACCTGGGTAACACTCTTGGGTGGCTCCAACAAAAGCACCACCTCAACCTTCACTGGATCCACAATAATTATAGACTCTGATAATATGTGTCCTAGAAAATGGAACTCTTGAATTAACAACTAGTACTTTGAAATATTCCCATAATTTTAGTGATCTCGGAGTGTGTCTAGGACCATACCCAAGTTTCTCACATGCTACTCCTTAGTTTCCTAATACAATAGGATTTAATCAATGAAGAATACCATGAATGGGTCTATGTAAGGTTAAGAGATCTGGTTTATGAGTCCCAATAACACTACTGGGGCATTCTTCATTCCAAACAGCATCACAAAGTACTCATAGTGACTGTAATGACTTATAAAGGTTTAATTTGCTATCTCCTCATCTCGTACCCATATCAGTGATAGCATGATTTGAGGTCAATCTTTGAGAACCATCACACCCTTTTCAACTGATCAAATAGGTCATCAATCCTTAATATTGGATACATGTTCTCCACCGTAACCTGGTTCAAGCACTAAAAATTCACACATAACCTCAATATCATGTCTTACTTCATGGAAAAAAATTGGGGGATTCCTAGGGTGAAACACTAGGTCCCACAAATCCCTTATTCTGTATTTCCTACAAATGAACCCTCATCTCATGAATCTCTTTGGAAGACATTCAATATATGGGTGCTGATGTTGATGCCATCCTGGGGTGTTGATAAATTCATAAGTGTATCTCTTCATGGTGAGGTAATCCTGAAACATCTTTAGGAAACACATCCTCATACTCTACCACCATTGCAAGAAACTAAGGACACATAACATGCACGTCACCGAGGGCCAGGCTAGCCAAATTATGAGTAATTGGTTGCACCCTCTTATGTGTTAGTATGCTCAATATTTCTTGGATTTCCTTTTCACCAAAAAAGGAAAATGTGGTCCCATCACTATGTAAACACCTCACTCTTATCTAAAATGGTCAATTTGAGCATGAACTATGGATAACCATTCAATACCAAGAATGTTATCATAAGTCCTCGATGCCGATACCAAGAGATCCCAGTAAAAAATTTGGCCTCTAAGAGTCAGGTCACACTTTCGGCACTAGTGTGTGATTATAGAGTCTCTTATAGTAGGAGTCTCCAAGAAAAAGGGTTGATTCAACAGTTTAACCAGAATATCTGAGTCTCGAATAAGATTTGTGGAAAGAAAAGAGTGACTAGAACATGTGTCTATCAAAACTAAAACTAAGGTGGAAAAGACATAGATCCGACCCCGTATCATCCCTAGAGCCTCGGGGTCATAGGACTTTATAGCCCGAAGCTAGCCTCCTCCCTTCCCACTAGCTCTGTAAGCCTGGAGTGGTACACCTGGGGGTGGTGGGGGTAATAGGTCAAACATATAACCACCTCATACTGCTCTGATAGACCCTCTACCACATCCTCTGCCCCACAGACCACCCTTCCCATGTCTCTATATTTGTCATGGAGGTCCCTAAACCATATCTGGATCAGCTGTACAACGAGTTAGGCAATCTCATGCCAGATGTACCCAACCATTGAAAGAGAAACACAAGCTGTACCTTGGCTGATATGAGCTACCCTGAGAGCCCTTTACTAGTATACCTGAGCCTTGGGATTGCCTCATGAACCATCTAATCCTCTTGGATCCCCGCGACTTCTGTTGGATACCTGATTCTAAGGTCTGAGATACCGAGTGTCCAATACTAGATCCCACGACTTGTTTTTTCTCTTCTAGAAAACATTCTACCAATAGGGATCACTCAAGTACCCCAACATATTTAAAAAATATAAGGGATACAACTGATGCCCTGATGTCCCGACACAATCTCTAATTGATGATCCGAGACATAAAGAACATGTCCTATACTATATCCAAAGAGTAATAGGAGAGATACATAAACATCACTAAATAATATATCACAGTCATACTACTCTACTGTAGATGCAGGAGCTCATGTATGTGTACCGATCGTAATGTGGCTGGATATGACTTATCTATGAAGAGATGATTGGAGCCTATCTACATAAGAGATGTATGATCATGTGACTGAGTCACCAAGAACCAACAACACCCTATAGAGCCCTGAAGAAGGATCACATCATGGATTTCCATCGGGTGGGTAGAAATACTCACAAGGTAGAAAATATGGGTGAATGATTTTAGATAATCCTTATCCATCTAGTGGTCTGGAAGACCTGAAACCTAGGAGATCACTACCTCTAAAACTGTTTCAACACACTCCCCATGAGTGCATCCTTGGTTAGTAGTGTTGGTAGTAGATACTACTCGACGGAAGGTGGTATATCTAGTATAACACTTGGTGATTGTATCTCTATTATAGGCCCTTGTACTAATGCCTCATCACTAGGTCAATCATTCCCATGATCATGCCGTGTAATACTAGCTGGCTGTCTACATAGAGGCATCCCGAAATAAAACAATATGTACCACGGTCAATAGAGTATATCTAGATTAATAAATCATGAAGGATGTGGAAAACACAACAATTCCTATATGATTCATGTACCATTGTTTTTTATGGAACTAGTGTTCTCATTTACTAAGTTGAAAAGAGTCTTGGTGTATGGATACGTCCTCTGCTACAACGATATTGGAGTCTCTGGCCTGAAATATGATCTCAAAACAATTAATATTATTTTCCCAAACCAATCTCACAAACCCCCAGTTCTAATGAAGAACCAACCACCTATTATACCACTATATCATGACCCATCCCAAAGGGGCCCGTGCCGTGACTACACCAACTCCTCCTTCGATAGGCCAGGGGATGGTGGCTAAAACTGAGTAGGAATTTTCCAAAAATGGGATTCATTAGCCTGAAGTACATGTAAACACACACACATCTCCATGAAACACAATTCTGAAATATAAAAAAACTGAATGAATGAATTTATACATCTAAGATCCCACAATAGAAAACGATAATGAAAGTACTATTAAATGAAGCATGGAAAAAAACAAGCCCAACCAAAAATATAAAGAGTCCAACATACTCCCAGGGAGAGGACTATATAGAAATTTCATTTCTGGTAATCACCTCAATCTTCCCAGCTCTATATATACCACACTCACTCCTATTACTCCTAGGACACCATCAAGAGGGCCACTATCTGCATAAGACACGACACATGTGGGCAAATCCCATGCAGGGGTGAGTATAACAATTCTCAATAAGACACCTCGAACACACTAAACATGAAGCACCATGTATATCAATCTAAATAAAATATGTTACAATTTATCATAGGTATAATCGGTATAAAAAGAACCAATATATACTCAGGAGATACACCACATCATCATGAAGTCATAACCTACTATTAGCTATAATATTCTGCTCGAAGCACGCTTGTTTTGGGAGAACTCACTCCTTGATCCATGATATCATTAGAGACAATCAATGAAGAAGTCAATCACATTTGGGACCTTCCCGAAGAGAATGAACTAGTAAAAGAAGACTATGATACACAGAGAGGGGGTCATTCCCATAACCACTAGGGGAAACCATGAACCTAATCTCGATCAACCTTGATACATAGATAGGGGTCACGCCCAGAACCAATCAGGGACTCCATGAACCCAATATTGATCGACCCACTATGTAGGGGACCATATGATAATGATTAAATATATCCTACAAATGAAAATTTTTAGATAAAGGATCAAGTTTTTTCTCATGGTGGTCATGGTGTTTCCACAAACTCAACTAGGGATGAGAGAGGATCACACTCCAGTCTCATAGAGGGACACCACAACTCTATCCGAGACTTGAAATATAAAGGGGATTAGAATCTTGTGATGTGGATGTAATGCGGCATTGTACCCTTTAAGAAAGGACCAAAGGAATGCAATCAACCTATACTGGTCCAAAATAGGAAAAATGAAAAGCCTCAAACACTCTTATCGGGAATACATGGTGTGTACCAGGGGGTACACTGTGTGTTCATCTATCCCAATCTCTTTCCCATAGGGAAATACTGACATGAAATGTAGTATCCATATATATGGAATGTAGGATGAGTAAATGTTGTGTTGAGACACATGGTCACTTTATGTGTTTCCTAGCCATGTGCATGTACCAAGGGCCTATTAGTGTACCAGTCCATGTGTTCTAAGCCATGTCCATGTGTGAGTTCATGGTGTGTCTATTCCCATGTACTTGAACCAATGTCTGTGTACTTATGAAGTAAACATAGAGTCAACTGGGGAGGGTAACATGTCGTGTGACAGGCATCAAATGCAGTGTGATCCTTAACTCTAGGAATAACCCTAGCGCCATTTCCAGGCCCCCCATGTTGTGTAATCCTAGATTACACACTGTATTCTATGGGGTTTTTCAGAGTCAATTTTCTTTCTCCATGCGTCCCATATGATACCCCACCTCTGATCTAGTGAGAAAATAACCACAAAATAAAAGATCCAGGGTCATCCCCACCTTATCGCCCCCAAAAAATACATGCCATCATCAGATCTGCATGCAAAATAGATCAAATCTCCATTATTCATCATACGCAGAAGAATTCTGAAGAATGTGAAATTGGGAATCATCTATTTTCTAATTTATTTTATCTCTATATTCTCACCTATATCATGCCATGCCGATCCCATATATACAATATCAAATCATTGTGCCATGAAATGGGAGTTCATTGGTTGATTGACTAAGAATAGTCATGTTGTGGGACAAATGATGAATTGCCATGATGAACAATGAATCGAGATAGAAAATTACATAAAATAATGAGAGGAATGAACCCCAATCAATGTTCATGTCGATCTCGATTATTTCCATAATAAAATCAATGAAGATATTTAAAAATAATTCTCCCAGTTTCCCCAATAATAAACCCATACCACCAGGGGATTAATCCTAAAACCAATACGTTCATTGATTAATTCATGTTTGTCAAAGAAATTAAGAATAGGGAATAAAAAAACTGTAAAAATGACCTACCTAATGTTTGGATCAATCACTGATGAAGAATAGTTGCATTTTTTCATTGATGAGATCCTCCAACACTGTTAGAATGGTGATATATGATCTACTCCGGGCACATTATCAACCGACAATAATGATATCCCCAAAATCCTCTAGGTCTTTAGGTTTTAGTGGAAAACCATTGAACAATTTCTTTAGCCATAAACTTAATGTGAGAACATGTTTTTGTAGTGAAGAAAAATAAAATTTTCTTTTAATTTACTTTATATATTTCGCAGTCCTACCAAATTTTTCACAAAAAACCCATTCCAACCAATTTTAGGTTGTTCCTAAGGTAAATCATCTATTCTAGATTCAAAAGTGCCCTTAGATTTATGATATGAGCACTCATTTATGATCTATTCAGCCTTTTTTGGAAAACTGCACGCGCGTGATTTTAAATATTTTAATATTTTCCAATAATTTGTTCTGGGAACACCGGGCCTCAGAATCACATTCTGTCTCACCAACTTTCCTTGAAATCAATCCATATAATACCTAAAAATAATACACATAATTTTGATATGTTATAGTGGTCTATATTATTTTGATGGTAAAATCATTCTCAGAAATCATATTTTCATTCCCTTTATAAAATCCTCAATTTTAATGTATGTATCATTTTAAAATTTTCCACATATTAAGGGGTAAAATTAAATTATTCAAGGAATGTTAGGGGTGTTAAAATAAAAAAATGACTCAAAAGTAGGAAACTAGCTACAAGAACCCGTTCATGCCATGAATGAATATTCATGATGTGAATGGATTCTAGGTTGAATCCCGAAATTTTATTTCAAGAAGTAAAAATATATTCATGATATGAGATGTTATTCATGGTTTCATTTTTTTCATTTTTTAAATAAATGGGAATGGTTTTTCGGGGTATCTTCGATTCTAAGATTTCATAACATGAATCCTTAATTCGTGACATGAATTTTGGTCATTCTAGTAGATTAAATGATGCTATCACCAATTTATTTTCTCACTCTCCTCATTCCTTATTTCATAAACCCAAGGCTATATTCCATCAATTTTAGGCACTCTCATATCGTTGAATAGCCTCCCTTCGATTCCCAGACAACATTTTGGTCCCACAATTCCAATCTAATGAGTTATATATTTATCTAGATTAATTTTTTATTATTTTCCTTGGTCAATCCAATTAGATACTTGGTTTCTTGATCAGATATAAGGTTTTTGGCAAGGTCAAACAAGGGAATTGTCGATCTTTTTTAAAATCATCTCCTAAATTCAAGGAATTAGTGGTTTTAAACCATTTGAACCTATAATATTTTCAGTAGGTTACATTATTAGGTATGTGTAATATTATCCTACATTTTGGGTGTGGAATAACTTTATCCTTGATCCTAGAATTAATATAATGGTGGATAAGAAATGGTTTTATTTTCCATAGTGTTGTAATTAGTGTTGGATTACAACCCTTTTCATCAAAAAATCTTTTAACATGTTGTTGGTGACCCTTGTCATTGTTAGATATTTATACAGATTCTTAGAATAATTTTTTATTCTCTGTGTGTAGCCCACGAGACCCATTTTTGATGTTTTATCACATGAGGTGTGAGTGTGTAGTCCCATGGAAACTATTCTTGATGTTTGATCACATGTTTATTTTTGATCACTATAAATCTTTCTTGATATTACATTATGTATAATTTTTAATCTTCTATATATATATTGTACATTTTCTTCTTCTAAGCATACTGGTCGGGCTGTATAGACTATTTTCATGAGAGGGAAGTGTTAGACATTTGGTTGATATGTACATGAAAGATCCCTTCAAGTGGGATTCATCAATTTTTTTTTTGAACCATATAATTGAGTATGAATGTTTCATACTTGGAAGATTGATGTTCCTTCCTTCACAGTGGTGAAGAAGGTAGAGAATGTCTTAAAGGGTCTCACACATGTTATTCTTATTCTAAAAGTTTTTTATTTAACAACACTTTGTTTACTTTAAGAGAATGTACTGGTGTACGTTATAAAATTATGTTGAGGAACATTAGTGGAATTATACCGGGTCTTGTACTTACACCCTACTTGGGAATCTCAGTGAACATGTAGATTGCATCACCAAGGATTCAGTGAAGTGTAAGGGCACCATGGCTGGATGTTAAGAAGGTTAGTTTGAGGATTGAAGCATTGCATGATAGAATTTCGAATGAAAGTATGCAACTATTTTTTCACCGTTGACTTTATATCATAAATTGATCCCCCACTTTTGGGGGTCCTTTTATTTGTTTTAGATTGTGTGATCAGAAATACCATACTTATATTTAATGGTTTGGTATTTTATGTGCATGATGCTACTTTGATTACTATTCATTTACTCTTTATTATTGATTTGTAATATTATTTCTTACATTGTGTACTCTGATGATTACCTGATACCAAGGTCAAAGTATCCCTATGATTCTCTTATTATCCCTCATCACTAGTTGGAAACCTCTTGTATACTGGGAGGCACACATAAGGTCTTGTGGCATTCCAAATCAGACTCGATGGTTTGATTAGGGCATTATAGAATGGTATCAGAACACATGGTTCACTAACTTATTTCCTTTGTATCCCCGATTTGGGATAGGGAAGATATGATATAGTATTGTTGAGACTTTTGTGGGCGAATTATGGTAGTGCCTATCTAGTACTGTTTAGTTGACTTTTAAGTTACCATGAATATGAGAATTTTTTATCTAATATACGATGTTATGATTTATTTGATATACCTTGTGTGATACACTTGATATTGGTATAATGATTTTTGCGATTTTTTTTTCACTCATGTATCATGTTTATTCATGTAGGATCAAATTCTATATGACAATTTCATGTATTAAATATATCCCAAATAATTAAAAATTCTTTTGAAATTTATGATAAGTGCTTTTGGGGTATTATTGTTTCAATTATTTTATTTAAGAATGAGTATTCCACGCTTGAGTGAATATATATAGCTAAGTATATTCTTCACATATTATGTTCATGATGGCTATTGGTCTTTTTTATTTCAGTGCAATATGAAATGAGACCAAATTTTTCAAAGTATCCTCTATCACAAGTTTCATTGTCCACTGAAGTGAATGGTTATATAGATAGTTGTGCTCTTCCAAGCTTCCATACTTCTTCTATTTTCCCTCATTAGGATTCATTACATGATTATAGTTCCATTTTGGTTTGTTAGTCCATTTCTTGAATTCCCCTATCCACTTTCCATGGTTCACAATTTTTAATGACTTTCAAAGATGGGATTATGTTGTATCATCTCATTCCCTCATATAAGTTGTTCACAACTAGTCTTAAAAACAAGGAAATGATGATTTTGGGTGCTCTTATAAGCCCCCAGTGGATTACACCATTCATATTACTAGTGATGATAGGATAACACCCTCTTTCCACGTCTCTTACTAAAGTGGGTGAAGGGAATCATGACTATTTGTTTAATCTGATTGCCACTATGAACCGCTTTCAACTCTTTAGGGTGGAAACCTATGATGTTTTTCTTTGAGACTGGGACCCTAATCACCAAAATCCAATGAAGAAATGACAGAAAGAGAAGATGTATAATCTTGGAATTAATTCATGATTCTCTACTTGGTATGAAATGTCAATATATATGGTAGACCTCACACCTGTTTAGCTAATCACTAGTTTGAAAATAGGTATGACTCTCATTTTCACTCAGATGGTGATATTTCTACATTTTATCCCTTTTTTATGACTCTCATTGGTCATAGATTATTATTATCCTGTCACTTTCATAAGTGTATCATTATTTTCATGGGTTCTAATTACACCATAAAATAATTTTTTATAATAAAAAAATCATTTCACAATGTGACTATCTTGAATATACCAAAGGATTTTTCTGGATTTTGGGTAGTGATTAACTATTCAAGAATTTTTTTTGTTGGGTAACATCTTAGGTTGAACCTATGACGTCCTAGATCTGGGTACAACCCCATGGTTCCCCATACTCGGTTGGTCACATGGAATCGAGTTCATATCCCCGAATGCCAGAGGTAGCAGACTAACAACGAGGGCCTTCGATGTTATAGTAGGGAAACTATGCCCAAATTGGCAGAGTAACACACTGGAATTGAAAATAATAACCAACAATAGAATCCATACTACCATTAAACAAGTAAAAAAATAGAATATTTATTGTAAATAAACAACTGGAGAGCATATATAAATGATTCATGTAACATATGTCTAGGAAAACAACCAAACAAGTCACAGTGCTTGGAATATAGTACTAATCCAAAGTAAAAAAGAATAAAAGTAAACTCCAACTGCATTGCATGACTCATCTTGGTCTCATGCTCTCCATCTCCACAATAATTAGGTACCTAATATAGAAAGTCTCTTTCCCTTATCTATACCTGCAACCATATAATCTGTTTGGTTCCAAAAAATGACCCAAACATGGTGTGAGACAAATCCCAGTAGGAAAACACCACATGATCTATTCCTATCTGTCTGTGAGTATATATATCAAGTAAAAATAGAAATGCAGCAAAGAAACTAAGAAGTACACAAAAGTAAACAATCATACAGTTTCCATTTACATTCATTAACATCTACTATTCAACATTTAATCAAGTAAGTATCACAAGTAGGTATCTCGGAAGACTACCTAGTAGAACCGAATCCCATATTGTGCTTTGGATTTGTAGATGCATCCCAAACACTCAATATTTACATTAACCCTATGGTTAGCTCACACAATGTAACCCCTCTAGACATGTAATGCAATAAAAAGGAAAAGACACTCTGAGGAAGCACTCACTGTCAATTCCCCCCTATAGTCTTTCCACAATAACTATAGATTATATGGGGAAGCACTCAACATTAATTCCACCTGTGGTCTCGTGATGTAAACTATATACACTCTGAGGGAGAACCCACCAACAATCCTCCCTATGGTCTCATAGCGTGAAATATAATATACACTCCAATGAATCAATCAATGTCAATTCCCCCTTTGGTCTAACAACACTAGGGTCTCATAGACCTGTGTAATTCAATCATGCATATAAGATATCAAATAGCCCAATGTAATCTCACTAATAAATAGCAAAAAAGTTCCAATGCATAACACAAGAATTTAACTAAAAGGAAAAGAAAATTATTTCCATCATATCAAACATGGAAACGAAATAAGGTCTACCTCATAAGAAACTTGGAACAAATGACTGTAAACATTGAAACAACGAAATTCACCCATGGGGTGTTCCTTAAACATTCAATTTCACATAATATCGCATCAATAACCCCATAATCCAACAATTATTCTGTGGATGATAATATAGGGTTCAATTTACTTAACTCAAAATACCAAAAGCATGGGTAATCGGTATGTTGGCAAATAAAACGACAAGAAAAACTAAAAAAGGAAACAAACCACCTACCTTGACGTTGTACAAAGAACACTCTCGATCTTCAGCCCTTGAGTCAGGCTAGAACATCATAGATATTCAAAAATTCCAAAAACATTATACCATCAATAACTCACAAAAGAAGAAGAATCAGTAAAGGAGGATCTAGAAGAAGGAAGAACTCACTGAGTTGATTCCAACACAACCAATGGTGCTTGATTTGGAGAATGGATTACAGATCGGTGGATCAAAGTAGAATTTGAGATTCTGTATTCTCCTTCATGAGGCACAACCAGAAGAAGATGAATATAAGGTTAAGATGTGACCCCTGTATGTTTACTCAATTAAAAGAAAAAGTACATGATGTGTACTATTAATGAACACACCACATATTTTACTCAACCAGACCCCAACATTAGTGTTCTACCATGTCACCCCACATGGTCATGTCTCGGCCATTACACACCCAAGAAGTAGTTGTACGCGGTAACTGGGTACACGATGTGTACTCATAATTACACAACGTGTACTTATAAAATTTTCAAATTCTCTCCTTTTTCTCAGAAACACTTGAAATCAATATCCATAACGGAAATGAAGATATGAGTTCTTACAAATTTCCCCCTTAAAGAAATTTTTCACTGAATCCCCCTAATAAGGTAATGAATAAGAATCTTCGAACAGATCTAGCCACTGCGATCACACATTGGTATCCCTCTCCCAAGTCTCATTCTGCACTCGGTTGTGCTGCCACAACACCCATACCATAGGAATAGAAATGCCATGGAGAATATTTGTGATGTGATCAAGAATCTAGATAGGATGCTCCTTGAACGATGTGTCCACCTCTAACTGAACCTCCTCAGGTTGAAAAACATGAGATGGGTTTAAGAAGTAACACCGCATTTTGGAAACGTAGAAGATGTCATGCATAGCCTGATACCTCTGAGGTAATTGAAATCGATAGGAAACTATCCCAACTCTCTCCAATACCTCAAACGACCCAAAGTATTTTGGTGATAGATTTCCCTATCTCATAATCCTCCTATGTCCAAAACTCAGTGTGACACATAGGAAAACATGATATTTGTCCTTGAACTCTAGAGGTCGAATCTGTCGACTAGCATAAGACTTGTTTCGTGACTGTGCAATATCCATCCTCTTTCGAATCAAATAAACCTACTCGGTGGTCTCTTAGACAAGACGAGGTCCCTGCATAGCTTCCTCTCATGCCTCCATCCATCATAGGGGTGATCAGTATGACCTACCGTACAAAGCCTCAAAAGGTGACATCTAAATAGTTTCCTAAAAACTATTATTGTTGGAAAACTCCCCCATAGGAATATGATTCTCCCAAGAACCACCAAAATCTAAGATGCCTGCTTGAAGCATGTCCTCCAGCACCTGAATTGTGTTCTCTGACTGTCTCTAACACCCCTACCCCTCTAGACAAGAGATGGTTCATTACTTGTGATATTGGCATGGGTAGAAGGAATGAAAATCCAGAAGGAATGATCAGTTAAGTAGTCTTTAAGAAACTAGATACATAGATTTAACACAAATTACATTGGATAAGGTTACAAGATAAAATACATAATGAAAAACAAAAACTGCCTCCACAAACACTCAATAAATGACCTCCTCTTCATAACCTGTTGAAGGTAAACAATGAATGGTGTGAGCTCAAATGCTTAGTAAGGGTTAAAAATAGCGGAAGAATGAGTACACTAATTAGTTAATCATAATCAATCTGACATAATCAAAAGGGAATATTGTATAAATGAACAACTAATGCCATTAATAAACTGAGAATGAAACTGCATCCATAAATTTTGTCATAGTGAAAACCTCATGGATAGTAATAATAACTAATAATGAATAAAGATAATTCTTATTAATTGGATGTAATTTATCTAGCACATGAACCATAATACCGTAAAAACAATTTACTTCTATGGGTAGAAACCCGTCTGATTTTTGGAAACATACTCGAAGGGTTTTTCGCCAAACTGTTTTGTCTTATGAGACCTACCGACACATCTAGGGGATGTAGTGGGACCCAACCACCTCCACATCCAAGAATTATTTATAAATAGACACAATACAAGTGTAATATGTATTTACATTATCCGTATAGAATAGAGGATATCGATTCATCAACATTTCCACAGTCAAAACATCATTCAAAATAAGTACCATATGTAAAATGGTATATGGATTATTCAATAATAATATACATGATATGGGAAAATGGATATTTAAAAGGAATATACTTTCAATTGAAAAGTTATATCAAATGGGTATTAGGTACACCACATAAGAAAGAGTAGGTGCAAAATTACTAAGCAAGTCAGAACAAAGTGAAAATTGAGACAAAGCCCTTTACTGTGTTGTATTCAATTATGAACACCACAACAAAGTTATCAATATATTCCTTGAGAACTCTATTCATTAAATCCATGAAAACAGAGGGTGCATTGGTCAATCCAAATGGAATCACTGTAAACTCGTAATTCCCATACCTGGTTTGAAATGCTGTCTTAAGAATATCTTCCTTCCTCACATGTAGTTGATGATATTCGGATCGAAGGTCAATCTTCAAAAAGTATTGGGATCCATGGAGTTGATGAAATAAATCATCTATCCTAGGAAGGGGATACTTATTCTTTATTGTAATAGCATTGATTTCCCTATAATCAATGAATAGCCTCATGGATCCATCTTTCTTCTTGACAAACAGGACCGAGGCTCCCCATGGAGAAACACTAGGTCGAATAAATCCTTTTTCACACAAATCCTCTAGTTGTTTCTTTAGATCTACCAATTCCACAGTGGCCATTCTATATAGAGTCTTTGATATAGGTATTGCATCATGAGTTAAATCAATAGAGAACTCAAATTCCCTAACTGGAGGATGTCTAGGTAAATCCTCTGGAAATACATCAATGTACTCTTGCACTATGTGCACATATTCAATTTGAAGATTTCTTTCCTATCCCATAGATGTTTGTTTATCTTCCTCTCTAAGTATTTCATTTAGTAGAGCTACTGGGGGTGGTTCTTGATAAGAATCTCGTGGCGATGTTTCTACCCTAAAGACAAGGGATTCTACACCATTTTCAAAAATTGTAACTTCTTTCTTCTTACAATAAATCTTCGCATCAAAATTTGACAGCCAATCCATGCCGAGAATTATATAAAATTCAGACATTGGTATGATGACAAGGTTAGAAACTAAATCATGTTTTGGTGACTCGAGGGGAACTAGTCGACATGCCTTTGTAGCAATGATACATCCCCTAGGAGTTTTGACAGACAATTCCTTTATTAAATCTGATTGGAAATATCTAATTTTCTTGGAAAACGTAGAATATATAAATGAATGCGATGATCTATAATCAAATAAGGTGCTGGATATGTTTGAGAAAAAAATTAAAGTACATGCCACAACATCATTAGGGGCTTCGACCTCCGTAGTTGTAATCGCATAAGATCTCCCTTGATCTCTTGGCCTTTTCTGAGTCAAGTTTCCTTGGTGTTTAGGACACTCATTTGCATAGTTTCCCATCTCTCTATAATTGTAGCATAGAACATCATTGAATTTTTTCTCCCCCTTGCATTCATCGGATCGATGACCCTTTTCTCCGCAGTTATAGCAGACTCCCATGCCTTTCAATCATTTATCGGGATGATTCTTTCCACAGTTCTTGCATAATGGGAAACTATTCATTCCCTTGATCTTCTTTGGTGCTTCTCATTTTCCTTTGTTATCCGAGTACCGCTTCTTATCTTCGTTTCTTTTGAAAAGATTTGATCTAGAAAATTCCTTCTCTATTTTGATGGCACTTGATACAATTCCATCATATGATGAAAATGTTTGGGAATCCATTGCCCTCCGAAGACATGTCTTAATACCTTCAAAGAAATGACCAATCATGTCTACTGAGTCACGTACGTAATCTACGACATACCTGGCCAGCCATGTAAAATTATCCTCATACTCTACAACACTGTCCTCTTCCCTTTGTTTCAAGATAAGGAATTTGCGCTTCATTTCAGTTCGTTTCTCACGAGGGAAATATTTCTCAAATAATATTTCCATAAAAGTCCTCCACTCCATATATTCTATTTCTTCTTCCTCCATGGTGTTCTGAATCAGGGACCACCATTGGTCAGCGTCACCCTTGAGACAATATACTGCCAGTACCACCTTCTCATTCTCATTGGATCTTAATGGAATAAATATCTTCTCAAGTGACTTGATCCACTGCTCAGCTACCACTGGATTAGTAGTCCCACTGAAATATGGGGGCTTCTGCCACATGAAACGATCCAACACAGGTGTGGAATGGTTATTTGTTAGCACATGAGTAAGTTTTCCCAATATAGTAATGATCTGATCTGCTCTAACATTGACCGTGTTGACTTACTCAATAGGGAGATCCCTACATTTCCCACGAGTATTGATTCCCCTTCTTCCATTAGACACAATTTCTAAATAATAGGATACACTAGATTAGTTTATGAATCTCAAATAGAAAAGAACTTAACATAGTTTGAAATTCTATGCATATCTTATCTTATAAATATAGTTCCTCTAAGGAAAAATTTACGTTAACTCCTTCATAATGGATTGTAAAGAAAACATGAATTATCATAAGAATATCCCTCTGGAGTATCCTAACCAAGAGTGCAGCAAGGACCATTGTCGGGTACCCGTTCCTGTTCGAGTCTAGCTCAAAGCGGCGTTTTTAGGTTTTACCCCTAGATACATTTGTGCCAGAGCCGCCTCTACCTGATCGTATGCAGATAGGGATGTATTGCTTAAAATATACACATAATGTATTCCTTACAAAAATACCAGGAAGTTATTGAATGTTAATCCTCAGATACTACCTTAGGGATTTGTTCCCTACCATACATTTCCTACTCTAGTTTCCAAGTTTTCTACTAAACTTTCTTTGATACCAACTGTAACACCCCGACCCCTCTAGAAAAGAGCAAATGAATTACGTGTGATATTGGCATGGTTAGAAGGAATGAAAATCCTGAAGGAATGATCAGTTTAGTAATCTTGAAGAAACTAGATACATATATTTAACACAAATTACATTGTATAAGGTTACCAGATACAATACATAATGAAAAACAAAAACTACATCCACAAGAACTCAATAAATTACCTCATCTCCATAACCTGTTGAAGGTAAACAATGATAGGGGTGATATCAAATGCTCAGTAAAGGTTACAAATAGTGGAAACATGAGTACAATAATAAGTTAATCATAATCAATCTGACATAATCAAAATGGCATAGTGAATAAATGAACAACTAATGCCATTAATAAACTGAGAATGAAACTGCATCCATAAATTTTGTCATATTAAAAACCTCATGGATATTAATAATAACTGATAATGAATAAAGGTAATGCTTATTAATTGGATTTCATGTATCTGGTACATTAACCATAATACCGTAAAAATGGTTTAGTTCTATGGGTAGAAACCCATCTGATTTTTGGAAACAAACTCGAAGGGTTTGTCGCCAAACTGTTTTGTCTCATGAGACATACTGATGCATAAAGGGGCTGTAGTGGGACCCACCCACATCTACATCCAAGAATAATTTATAAATAGATTCAATACAAGTGCAATATGTATTTACATTATTCGTATAGAATAGAGGATACAGATTCATCAACATTTCCACAGTCAAAACAACATTCAAAATAAATACCGTATGTAAAATGGTATATGGCTTAGTCAATAATAATATATATGATATGAGAATATGGATATTTAAATGTAATATACTTTCAATTGAAAATTTATATCAAATGGGTAGTAGGCACACCACATAAGAAAGAGTAGGTGCACAATTACTAAACAAGTCACAACGAAGTGAAAATTGAGACAAATGTCCTTACCGTGTTGTATTAAATTGAGTCGTATGGAAAAGATTTAATATCCACCAAAAGAGTCACAGAATACAATTAATATAATGAGAACAATTATAACATATGTCAAATGGAAGTACACTTATACCACGTATAAGAAATAATAGGTGAACAATGGAGCTCCCACAG
Organism: Viscum album; assembly: GCA_963277665.1. Classification (NCBI taxonomy): domain Eukaryota; kingdom Viridiplantae; phylum Streptophyta; class Magnoliopsida; order Santalales; family Viscaceae; genus Viscum; species Viscum album. Next base: position 327,984,245 of record OY728132.1, read on the forward strand.
AATTGAAAGTGAGATGAGAAAATTCCCTTTCAAATATTTCGGCATGGTAACGAGTGTTCTTGCAAGGGATTAATGAGAGATAAAAGGTTATCCCATAATTTATATATCATAAGGGCATTACGGGGGAGATGAGAAAACATACCCCATGATTAGAATTTAAAAACATAAGCACACAAGATAGGGTGGATTCTTGAATAAAAGTGTGAGAGAGAATCCTTTAAAAAGATTGTGTCATTAAAGTGACGAAAAATCAATGAAATATTGATCTGTGACAAATAAGAATCCAAAAAATATAAGTTGATATACAGTATCAAACAATCATAGGTCATTCACACATATTCTTGGAACAATGTTACCAATGAAATAGATGTTTAACTCAAAGAATGAAAATTGAGTTAAGCAATCCCTTATATTATGCTTGAAGGTGTTCTTGACTTGTTATTAAAGACCTGAATAAACAAATTAAGATTATTAATTCATAATTCCAGAACCTCTTTTATATGTAAATGATTTATTATAATCCTTTTTATTTCATTATAGGCCTTTTGATTGGTTATAATGTTCAATTTCTTTGTTCGGGATCGTTTGTTTACTTGCTTTTAAATTATTTGTTCACTTATATTCAAGTTAGGATAAATATATAAGATGGATGTGGTTGTACAGAAATGAAGTTATAAACTATTATTGAACATCCAGGAGATTACATTGTTTTAAATTTAATTCGGGTTACTTATATTGAAGTCGAATATTTATATATATATATATAACCTTAGTGATAACCGTTTTGGTTAATCGGTGGGATTGATTACGATGAACTTGTTTTTATTTATAACTTAAAAAGTATAATAGATCTAAAAATAGGATATATTTCATAATAATTTGGTTCAACCATAACACAAATGGTTTTATGACCAGAATTAAATATTATAATAGAAATCGATAAACCGTTGTCCTTGAATGTGCTAAATTAGCACATCTCAAACGGTGCTTTCATTTCATTCAAATAAAAGTGGGGAAATGGGATAAGATAATGGAATATATACCATTAGGATTAAAACATTACATTACATGTATTTTACTGGATTTATCATACTATTTTGGTGAAGGTAGGTGAGAAAAGAAACAAAAATAAAAGAACTTAAAAGAAAAGACGGGATTTGAAAGAGGAATTTACCTCTTGAGACTTCGTCCTTTGAGGACATCTTAAGGAGAGAGATTTTGGTCTTTTTATGAGACCAAAGCTTGATGGAAGTGGGGGAGGAGGTTGGGAAGGTATTTGGATAGAATTTAGATAATTAACAAGGCTTGAGAGGAGTGAATGGAAGGGGGTGAGAGGGGGTTTTTATAGGGGAGGAGAGAGGGGATTTCTTAATATAAAACTCATTAATTTATTATTTCTCCTCAAGACATGGAATAGTGATTATTTCATAACCAATAATAGTAAATGGGTCATGTGAATTCGAAAAAAGTGGGATTACATCAGTAGAGAATCATCAAAGACTCAATTAATCCATTATTTAGCATTTATTGTAAATTATCGGATTCTACTATTCATCAAAAATTCAAGTATTTCAGGAAAATCCCAAAAATTCACCCTAACCATTTTTTGACGTGTATAATCCAAAAATGAAGTCAGTTTTTCAAAAATAATTTTCTAAATATTATTATTTTAATATTTAATTAAAATAATAATTTATTATCAAAACCAGTTTTAAAACATTCATTAACTCATTCTAAAATATAGGTATATCGTACTTCCAATTTGAATATTATTTTTATACCACCATAGGGGAGGTTTCTATTAATTAGGGTATATCACTATTCATAAGGGTATGTTACTATCCATTAGGGTAGGTTACTATTCACCAAAAATTATTTTTGTTTTATTAGACTCCAAAAAATATCTTAAACACAACCGTGTATGCCAGATTTTTAAAATTCAAATCACAGAGCTGGTAAATTTAAGTTTAGTGGCTATGTTATGGATATCTCTTATAGGTAACCATGTTTTGTTCCATAGGGGCTCAGTGATTCATGAAATATAAGCTACCTAATGAATAAAGTGTATTTAAGAGAAACATACCATAAAATGTTTGGGGTGCTACTTTGTCCATCTGTCTGGGGATGGTAAGCTATAATCATAAGTACTTGTGTGCCCAAAGCATTATGTAGCCCTTTCTAGAAACATGATGTAAAGCCACATTCTCTTTCTTAAATGATAGAGTCTGGAACCCCATGAAAACATAAAATATCTCTGATGTACAATCTTCCATCCTCATCAACTTTGTAGGTATCCTTGATCTGAAAAAAGTGTGAAACCTTTGTGAGTCTGTCAATGAAAACCCAAACTGCATCATTCCATCAAGGTGACCTCGGTAAACCTGTCACAAAATCCATCACAACATCATTCCACTTCAAATCAAGAATGGGTAGCTACTGTAGAAGCTCGACTGCTCGCTGGTTCTCTGCCTTCAACTACTAGCTAGTGGACCATCTCATAATAAAACCAGCACCATATCTCTCCATACTTTGCCACCAAAACTGACGGTGAAGATCTCAATACATCTCTGTGACAAAAAGATGAACTACCCAAACTGAGGAATGAAAAAATACCATATAAGCTATTCTTGTATGTTTTCTAACACCCATATGTGTCCATGAAAGCACATTATCTCATCCTATCCTATGGTCCAACTAAGAGTAGATTCCTCTCCTGGCACACTCTCCCGTAAGACTAGTCCATCAGGATCTGATAGATTCCTTATTTTCAACTGATCCAATAGAGTATTTTTAACAGCTACATAAGATATAAACGTTAGATCCTGTCTACCGTGCACCTCCAAAAGCATCTCAAAGAAAAGACCCACAAGCTTCCACTCACAGCTGGCCTCCAAAACTGCCTGTATCTGAGTCCTCCTACTCAACACATCAACCACTATGTTTCCTTTCCCAGGAGTGTAGGCAAGCTCAATGTCAAAATACTGAAGTTAATCAACCCACCTTTGATGTCTCAAATTCAGGTCACGCTAATTAATGATATACTAGAGTCTTTTGAGGTCAGTGAAAATGAAAAAAATACTTTCCCAAAAGATAATGTCTCCAACAGCATAAATCATGTAAAACTATAGCTAACTCGAGATCGTGAATCAGGTAATTACTCTCATGTGGCCTCAACTACTATGATCCATATGTAATGACTCCTTACCCTTGCATAACCACTACTCCTAGTCCAATACTAGATGCATCATAGTAAATGGTGTAAATATTTCCTGGTTCTGAAAAAACTAGTATCGGCACTGAAGTCAACCTCCCTTTCTACTCCCGAAAGGATGACATGAAAGAATCTTTCCACTAGTACTTCTCATCCATCTTAATTAGGCCCATTAGTGGCACTTCTATGCATGAGAAGTCCCGTATAATACGCCTGTAGTAACCAGCCAGCCCCAAAAAACTCAGTACCTCAAAGATGTTCTTTAGATGCTCCGAGGAAACAACTTCTCTTACATTATCTAGGTCTACTATTACTTCTATATCTGAGATGACATGACCTAACAAGTGAATTTGATCCATCCAAAAGTTTCATTTTGAGAGCTTATCTTACAGCTGATTCTTCCTCAATTTACTCAAAAATGATTTCAAGATGGGTGACATGGTCATGTTGAGTGTGAGAGTACACCAAGATATCATCAATGAAGACTACCACAAAAGAATCCAAATAATGATGGAACACTCAGTTCATCAGTGCCGTGAAAACTATAGGAACATTTGTGAGACTAAATGGCATACCCAAATACTCATAGAGACCATAACTACCTAGAAAGGCTATAAGAGGTATATCTGATGGAATAATGTGCAAATGATAATAAAAGGATCGTAATTCAATCTTTTAGAACACCTAGGCTCCTCGAAGCTGATCAAAGAGATCATCAATCCTTAGTAAAGGATATCAAATCTTGACCTTCAACTGGTTCAGCTTTCAAAAATCCACACACAGTCTGATATTATTGTCTTCCTTCTTCGCAAATAGGATAGGAAAACCCCAAGGATATGTAATGGGTTGGATGAAACAATTTGCCTGTAACTCCTCTAACTACTTCTTGAGCTCCTGAAACTCTGGTGTAGCAATCTTATAAGGAGTAATGGACACTATTGCTGCTCTTGGAACATGGTCAATAGAGAAATATACCTCTTGCTCTGGAGGTAAACATAAAAATTAATATGGAAATACATCTCTAAAATGATCCACCACTGGAGAAATGTCTATCGGTGAAGTCCCCTAGTCATCCAGATATAAACTAGAAATCAAGGTTGTAACTCCTCCCAACCCATGATGCTCGGGTCCCAGTCTGTTCGCCTAGACATCCCATTCACCATTGTGTAGAAAATACCCACCTTCTAGTGATGTAAAACTCACCATATAGAGATTGAAATCAACAAAGGCATGGAAGAAGACTAACCATTCCATCCGGAGAATGACATCACAGCCTATCATCTCTAATACATAGAGGTCCCATAAGAAGTGACACCCACCAACCTCAAGAGGGTACTCCTTGCACTGACATTCACTAGCTGTTCTATTCCCCAATGTAGTTTCTAGAAGCATGACATCCTCAGAAATAAAGATACAGAGACCAATGCTCTCCACAACAGTAATAAATATAAAACTATGGGAATAACCGATATCAAAAAGAGTATAAGCTAAAAATTAGGCAAATATAATTGTACATCTAACTATAGAGGGTTTGGGATCTTGCTTCTGATTGGTCTACTCCATTGAAAATTTTTGACCTATATCGCGACCCTATGACCCTGCCAGACTACCCTGAGTAGATCCACCCTACTATCGCTCAAACCCTGAAGCCTGGCTACCATGACCACAACCACCTCCTTGGCCTGAATGGCTTGAAGAAATCCAGTATCTTGACTATGGATAAACTGTTGGTCCTGCTCTTAAATGTGGAGTCACAGAAGAACTCCTATAACTAGCTACTGGTGAGTAAAAGTGGAAAAAATTCTAAAGATGTCCCATATTTTTGAAAGATCGACACTCGAATGGTTCTTTCAGGAACTGAGGTCTCATATGACCACTCTTCCCAAACTGGTATCATACCACCTAGATACGTGAAGGAGTATCCCATCAATTCGGATCTCTTCCCTTAGACTCCTTACAGTGCTTCATACTATCAGTTATAAGAGTACCAAATCTAGATTCTGAACCGAACTGGACCACAATTACAGAATCCTTCAGGTTTCACTCGGTGATTAGTGCCTGGTTGACTATAGATGATATGGAGGTTAACCTAATGATTTTAATCTCAGATCATATGTCATTCCTGGGTCTATCCTCAAACGTTTTTCCATAAATAACCCATCACCCCTAGAATGGGTGTGATATACTATAGATCTATGAAGTGAGAATAATAATACATGACTGAGAGGTTACCCTACTCCAAAATCATGAACTCTCAGTCTCGGTCAGTCTTCATGGTCTCTAGGAAGAAGTAGTCATAGAAGGTCCGCTAGAACTCACCCCAATCCATAACTTGTTGGCGCCCCGCCTATGAGATAAAATCCCACCATTTTTTAGAGGAATCATGTATCATGTATTTACCAAGATTCACCCTCCTCTTTGAAGGTGTCTCGAGATGCTCGAAGATAGAAAACATGCCTTAAGACCATGTCTCTATAGCCTGATGTCCTCCACCCCCTAAGAAAGTGGGAGGATGATGCTGCTGAAAAACTCACGTCAACTATTCCATAGTTGAGGCTGGATGTGGTGCTCCCTAAAAGGTCTACATAAACCTCATGAAGCCTTCTTGGAACTGTGCATTATCACATGTGTCATGTATAACTGATGGTGCCAATATAGGCACAACATGAGGATCTGCTGGTAGTCCCTGATCTACCATTTCAAGTGTCTGATCATTTCCCTTTATCTGGCGTACAACTGGGGGAAGTCTCAGTGGCATGACTTTTCAAGGTCAAGCACACACCTTAGATTAATTTTATCAAGGACTGAAACATAAAATTGAAATAAAGGAATGAGAGAAAGGAAACATTCATGTTTTTCCAAACATGGTTACAAGACGTGTATTACCCCTACACAGTGTGTACCCTTAATCTCTTTAACATGGAGTGTACCTCTGATACCACTATGTAATTTCCTAGATTCGGGTGCCTCCCAAAGGTTCCTTGTACCCAGTTGGTCACATGTCTCCAAGCACATTTCCCCGAACACCAGAGGCTGCTAACTAGCAGCAAGGGCCTTTTGTGTGATAGTGAGGAAACTATGCCCTCATTGGAAGAGTAACATAGATGAAAAGTAAATAATAACCAACAACGGAAGCCATAATACCATACTATAATTAAACAATGGAATATTGATACTAAATAAACAACTGGAGAAAATATAAAAATGATTCATGTCACATATATCTACGAAAAATTCCAAACAATTCATAATTCAATAAATACAGTACTAAGCTATAGTACAAAAGAAAATAAGTAAACTCCAACAGCATCACAAGCCTCAGCTTGGTCTCATGCTCTCCATCTCCATAACAATCATATACCTAAAGTATATGTGCACTTTACCTTATCTATACCTACAACCATATAATTTGTTTGGGTCCAAAAAAATGATCCAAAGTAGATGTGAGATGAACTCGAGCAGGCTATCATCACAATATCTAGGCCTAATTGTCAGTGAGTATATTTAACAAGTAAAAATGGAAATTCAGCAAAGAAACTAGGAGTACACAAAAGTAAAAAATCCTATAATTTCCATTTACATTCATTAGTATATACTATTCAAAATTTAATCATGGAATTATCACAGGAATTTATCTTACAAGACTACCAATCAGGACCGAATCTATGCTTGTGCTTTGGCTTGGAAGACACATCACAGACACTCAATATTTACACTAACCCTCTGGGTATCTCACACAGTCTAACCCTATGTCCATGAAAAGTAAAAAAAAAGGAAAAATCCTATAAGGAAGCACTCACCATCAATTCCACCTATAGTCTTTACACAATAAATACAGACTCTATGGGGAATCACTCAACGTAAATTCCCCATGTGGCCACATAAGGTAAACTATAGGCACTCTAGGGGAACACTCACTATCAGTCCCCCTCTGGCCTCATATTATGAAATATAACAGACACACTAGGGAAGCACTCAATTTCAGTTCCCCCTATGGTATACCTACAATTGGTTCTCACAACCCTGTAATGAAATCATGAATATACGACATCAAATAAACCAAAGTAATCTGACTAATACATGGATAAAAAATTCCAATTCATACCACAAGCATTTCACTAAATAAAAAAGACAATTAGTTATATCCTATCAAACAAGGCATGTAAATAAGTTCTTCCTCATAGGAAACCTAGACCAAACATCCATAATAATTCAAACAAGGAAACACACCCGGTGTTTCATAAACAATCAATTTCACAGAATATCACATCAAAAAACCCTTAATCCGAAAATCATTCTAAGGAATATAAAATAGGGTTCAATTTCCTTAGTCTAAAATACCCGAAGCATGGGTAATCGATACACAGGCATATAAAACTCAAATACAAACTACAACAGGAAACTAACCACTTACCTCGATGTTGTATGATTTACACTCTCAAACGTTGGCCCATGAATCTTCCTATAACGTCATAGATCTGAAAAATGGTAAAGAACATTCAACATTGAATAAATCACGAAGGAATAGGAATCAGGGGGAGAGGATCTAAAAGAAGGAAGAACTCACTGAGATGATTCCAATGCAATAAAAGTTGTTTGATTTGGAGAACGGATGAAAGATAAGTGGCTTGAATAAGAATTAGAGATTCCATTTGCTCCATCATGAGGCACGACAAGAAGAAAAAGAATATGAGGTTTAGACACGACCCCTATCTGATTAGTCAATTAAATGAAAAAGTACATAGAATATACTGTTAACGAGCACATTGTGTATTTTCCTCAACAGGCCCCCGACATTAGAGTTCTTTCATGTCCCCCCCCATAGCCATGTCTTGGCCATTACACTCCAAAGACATGGATGTACGTGGTAACTGGGTACACATCGTGTACTCAAAAGTACACAGTGTGTACATAGAAAATTTCCAAATTCTCCCATTTTTCTCATAAACACCTGATATCCAGATCAATATATGAAATGAAGATCTGGGTTCTTACAGAATATTATTTTAAACCCTGGTGTGTGCCTATTTTTTGATTATCATTATTTGTTTAGCTATTTAATTTCTCTAAAATTTTGTCTAGAATTTTGGGAAATACCGACTCCTAGACATCTTATACCACCTATTGTGTAGAAGGATTCTACTTAGAAGACACATAGGGATGCTTTAGAGTTCAAGATAAATAACTAATATAGATTGGAATATTTTTTGTAGTACCTATCTAGGGCATTGGAGCCTACAAGGATGGGACAATGATAGTTGATTACTCTCATGAGTTGAAACTCCAGCATCCCCCACCCTTCTGTGTAAATAGTGAACCCAAAGATACAAAGAATTGTATGTGAGTCATCAGGAGGATGTTTTATCTATGGGAGACCATGGAATACTAAATGTTTATGATTTCTACATTTATGATTAAAGGTGTTACTAGACAGTGGTGGGATAATATTGTTCAGGTAGGTATACCTGAAGGGATGACATAGGTGACCTTTAAGGACCAATTATTTGTGAGTTCATACCTGATGTATAGAAGATGGACCATTCTAATGAGTTCATATATTTCCAAAAAAGGGAAAATGTTAGTGTATTCATATTAGAAATGTGTCAACCTGTTGATTTACTTTATTCCTCTTCTAGTGGGAAAAAAGTTTCAAAATTTAAGAAAGTTTTAGATTAGTCGTTTTACATATTTAAAACCACATGCTAGGAATTTTTATTTAACAACATACGCAACAGTACTTTGTAATGCTCTAAAAATAGATAATGGCATAAAGAATGAAAAATCTATAGTTCTTATTCCAATTACTAGTAGATTGAGTGGTTATTTCTCCATTATATTTCCAGTTACTTATTATAGGAATAAGAAAATAAATCCACAGGATGGATACGAAAATATTAGTAAATTTCTAAATCAGAGTAGTGGTTATTTGACTCTATATATGGTATATGACTCTACTATATGATTTAACAAGGAGAATAAGGAACACTATATCATGTATTGTCCTGTTCTCTCAATAATTTTCATAGTGGATTGGACGGTGACTCCATCCTCTCATTATCCCATGGTGGGATAGTTCCAAGATGTATTTAAAGAATATTTCTTAGGGTTACCTCTAAATTGTGGGGGGAGGGGGTTAGTTTGAGATCAGTCTTGTACTCATTGCATGACCTATATCAATTCCACCATAGCATATAGAACCAGATTAATTGAATGTGATCAAGGCACACCTTGAAGGTTTTGATTCTAAATGATTAATATGACCATGTACATCACCTTGGGTGATCTAATGTTGTTTTCTAAGAAGGTGGATGATTGTATTTAGATTTATGTGGAATATATAATGTTAAACCTGATCACTGTGAATAGTTATAACTTATTAATGAGAATTAACAAATTGTTTAAACAGTTAAGCATATAATAGTGTTTTTCAAAGATTGATATGTGTTTTGGAAATCATTGGGTTTAGTTCAAAGAGGAAGGCATACCTAAGACAAAATTTAAAATAAGATATGGGTTGTATGAGTATCTTATTATTCATTTTGGACTGATGAATTTTCTTATAGTCATTATGGATCTTATGAACAAAATCTTTCACATAAACTAGAAATCTTTTTTTTATTGTGAATGATGATGACTTCTAGATATATTTCATGATTTTTTAATTTCATGATTGACACCCTAAGATCGTATTAAGTATATATAGATCACATTGACTTTATACCAAGTCATAAAAGTTTCACTTTTTGATACATAAGGTGTGTTTTAATGGGAAAATGGTTTCTAATGTTGGAACATATATTGTTTTATAGAAGGTAAAAGAATTTATGTCTTGGGAATGACTATGAAAAATGTTTGAGACTCAATGTTTAAATTTATTTTTTGACTAAAATAGTAGGTTCATTGAAGAATTTTCTTTCATAGTAGAACCTATAGACATTCTTATAAAGAAGGGAGTTAAGTTTGAATGGAAAGACTGGTGTGAATAAGCCTTATTATCATTATAAAAGTGGTTGATGAAAACTCCTTTTATGATTTTTTCTGAGCCTATAGTTAGGTATGTTTTGTACTGCCACACATACGGTGTTGTATTAGGATATGTTTTAACATTGGGTGATAAGTTTGTTTCTTATTGGCCTCATCTATTGTGACCCCATGATAGAAACTACTCTACTCATTACATCGAGTTATTATTTTTGTTTCATGAGTTGAAATTTTGGTGACCCTACCTCTTTTATGAGAGTTTTTTTTTTCAAATACATGGACCACAGAAGTCGGTGGTATATTTTTTCTTAGAAAGACATGAATATTCATCAGATACAATAGGTAGAATTCTGACAAACATTTTACTATGATATGGAGTATGATCCAGGGGAATGGAATTTAATTATACAATACCTTATAAGGAAGATGCATGAATTTAGAGAGTTTAATTAGAAATAAGGGAAGAGAAAACCTATAGAAAATGTTTATAGTATTTGATTTAGATGGATCTGTTTTAGGATATTTACATATGGCTTTGTCGTTCATATTTATGTTGGCACGAGGCAGGTTAATCATAGGTTGTTGAGCATAGTATGGTATAAGATACCTTAGACCAGTTGAATTTGATTCCAAAGCATCTTGTTACAATGTAGATTAAACAAATATTATATGTTGACTAGAGGAGATGACCCTGGGTATTTTCCATAGGAGATAGAGTTTACTTACGGGTGTCCCCTTAGTTGAGGAATAAGTATTTGAGGAAGAAAGGGAAGTTTGAACTATGGTAAGTTGGTCTGTTCAAGATTATCAAAAACATCAAGATGGTGGACTATTGGTTTTATCTTCCTATATGATATCAAGTAGTGTATAATTCATTCCATGTCTCTTAGATTCAAATGTACATGCTCGATCCTATACATGTGATCCACTGTAAGGATGATGATCTAGAACCAGATGAATATTATATAGAGTGTCCCATTAAAATTATTGAACAAAGTGTAAAGGTGATGAATGTGAATATTGTTCCTATTTTCCAAGTTCAATAGCAGTATGTGTGTACTCAGGATGATACTTGGGAGCATTAAATTGAAATTCATGAGCTTCTTCCTAAGTGGTTCAAGAAAAACTCTAGAGACACTTCTCAAGGAAGATAAGTAATTAGAGGGGTAGATTTGTCACATCATAAATTTCTAGGTGATCATAATTTTAATGTTTTTTCAATCATAAATTGTATAATTAAATGAGTTAAGTAATTTTAGGGGTTTTCAGGGTAGGAAATTACTAAAAAGATTAAAATTAACTACATGAGTTTGTTCATGTTGTGAATGAATATTCATGACACAAATGGTTTCCAGGAAGAATCCAGTAATTTTATTCAAGGGTATAAAAATACTTTCATGAAATGAGTTTTAATCATTATATGAATGGATATTTTTAGGTTTTAAATAAATAAGACAAAGTTTTTGGTGTATCATCCATTATGAGTGTCCACATTGTGAATCCTTAATTCACACCATGATTGTTGGATATTCCATATGATTAAATGGTGTAAGAAACATTTTATTTTCTCAACTACCTCAATCCTTATTATTCAAACCATATGATATCTTTAAATGATTTTGGGATCTCTCATCTCCTGACATATACTACCTTAAATTCTCAAATAATGGTTTAATACCACAATTCGAATCCATTGAGTTATATCTTGATCTGGGTCATATTTCATCATTTTTATCTTGGAAAAAATAATTATAAACTTAGTGTTTTGATTATATATAAGGTTTCGGTATGGTATATCAAGGTAATTATTCATCATTGATAAAACCAGTACCCAAATCAAGGGAATTAGCAAATGGACACCATCTAAACCTAGATCGTTGTCGATGGAGAATACTCTTGGGTATGTGTAATTTGAAGGACCCCGAGACATCCTGAGAGGGGAGGGGTGAATCAGGGTGACCACTTTTTTTTTGAAGTGATGGATCTTGTTCCCACGTTGGTAGGAACTTGTTGAACCTGTATGAAGATAATGATTAGAAATCAAACATTCACATGCACAGAGAAGACATAACCCTTTTTACTTGGTTCACCACAAAGGGCTATATCCAAGGAGCATACGCCGATAGGTTGTCAGTCGTACAAAAAACCACTATGCTTCACTTGCTGTAGATTACACAAGTTCGGGTACAGACACTCTGTCCCAGGCTCACTGCCTTTACAATTGTTCAGGGATAGCTCACTGCATCCCTCGGGTCACTCCCGTTGACTCCCCCTGGCTCACTGCCGTTGGTGAAGTCCCACTCAGTTTATAGACGTGATGGTCTCTTCAATTGAAAGTCATGAAGTTAATTGTCTCCTATTCAGCATTAGACTTTGCTTGCATTAGTGTCCTGAGTTTAATGCTTAGTTAAGATCCAAATTCCAACCACTGAGGAAAAAACCCTTTTCCCTTGTTCACTGGGCAAACAACCTTTGGAAAAAGGCCTTCGCAAAGTACCCTACTTCGCGAGGCTCCCAATTTTGAAAAGCTCAAATAAGACTTCACAAAGCCCCTGCCATTTCGCGAAGCTCAATCGCGAAGCTCAATCGCGAAGCACTCTCGCGATGATCCAGCCTTCGCAATGCTTGGCTATCGCGAAGCTCCTGCCTCTTCGCGATGCTCACTGAGCCAACGCGGGGCGCACGACTTTCGCGGAGCCAGAATAGCCGCCGCGAAGCTCCTCTTTCGCGAAGCACACTGCCTTCGCGAGGGACCTTTGCGAACTGAGAGCAAAGGAATTTCTCTGAAATTCTCTCCACTTCTCTTGAGGGGGTCGACCTCTATTGAAAGGCGATTCCACCGACCCTTGTCCCTTCCACGCGAAGTCAATGCTATGTCATCTCAAATCACGAAGCTCCAATGTTTCTTCCGAAAATCTGTCCAAATCGCGAAGCTCCACGGCAATCTTCCGTTCGCGGAGCTTGACATAGTCGTGAAGAATCACCATCAACATACCTTCGCGATAGCGCCGCGAAGCTCTCTTCGCGAAGCCCAACATTCCTTCGTGCCTTCACCGCGAAGCTCTTCAACTCGGTCGTTCGCGAAGCTTTGACGTTATCGCGAAGCCTCACTGCCTCCATTCTTCTGGTCTTCACGATTTCCAAGCCATGCATCCCCTCTTCACGAAATTCATGCCTTTGCCATATTAAATCATGATCTTCATGGAAATCCTATTTTCGCGATGCTCACCAATTTCCAGATTTTGGACCCCAAAAATTTGGCAAACACTGGGAAACGAAGCCACCTTCAATACTGTTGTCTTCTTGAAAGGTATGATCTCTTTGCTGTTACACGATCCGAGCTTCCATTGAGGATTGACAACAAACACAAACCACACTCCAAATCATGCATAGAATACCATGGTTCCAACAATCTCCCCCTTTGGGTTTGTTGGCAATCATAAGAAAAATTCCATAGATCTCCATCAATGTGAAAACCAAAAACCGCAAGAATCAACCCAGCCAACACTCTAAGTCTACATGAGCAATGCTCGGTGTAGAAAACAAGAGAGGAGGCTTGAATTGGGTTCCACTATTTTTGACTTGGGTCCCACTATTTTCCTTCTCATTCTTCTCATCACAGAAGTTTGCCTGAATGTTTTCTTCTCCTTTCTCCCCCATTGACAATAAATCCAAAGACCAGTAAAATTTTTCACGTTCAGCTCAAACCATACTCCCCCTGGATAGTATCTCCCCCATAACCCTGCATCATATCCATAAACAGATTAAAACATTTATAACAAATGGGGAGAGGGGTACTCTGTATCCTCCTTATGCACGGGGAGGTGGTCGAACACCGAGGTTAAACCGATGCTTCTCAAACACAGCCGCTGACAGTGGCTTTGTTAGGATATCAGCCACTTGTTCATCTGTTACCACATGATCCAATCTAATCACGCTTTGCTCAACTTTCTATTTGATAAATTGATACCTGATTTCAAAGTGTTTTGTACGAGAATGTTGAACAGGATTCTTCGTAAGATCAATTGCGCTCTTATTGTCACAGTAAATCACCATTGGTTGCGTCACCTCATCGCCAATGTCAGTTAATTGCTGCTTCATCCATAGTAGTTGAGTGCATGCCTTTGTGGCGGAGATATACTCGGCTTCAGCAGTACTAAGAGAAGTACTTTCTTGTTTCTTGCTCAACCAGCCAACACATTTCTGCCCAATATAGAAAGCTCGACCACTAGTGGACTTCTTGTCTACTACATCACCAGCCCAGTCAGCATCAGAAAACGCTGATAATTCACTTTCCCTACCTGCAGCAAAAAATAACCCGAAGTTATGTGTACCTTGAATGTACCTCATGATTCTTTTTACCGCTGCCAGATGTTCCTCCTTTGGATTACTCTGAAAGCGGGCCGCAAGGCATGTTGCAAAGACAATATCTGGCCTTGTCGCTGTCAGGTACAGCAGGATTCCAATGATCCTCCTGTATATGGTGGGATCAACAGAGTTCCCATCCTCATGCTTTCCAAGTTTAGTTCCAACTGCAATCGGAGTTGACATTGGTTTGGAGTCTTGCATATTGAACTTCTTCAGCAACTCTCTTGCATATTTTTTGTGAGAAATGAAAGTGTATTCCTTCTTTTGAATCACTTGCAGCCCCAAGAAATATGTGAGCTCCCCAATCATAGACATTTCAAATTATGATTTCATGTGGTTAGAAAATTCATCCACTGATTTCTTCCTGCTGCCACCAAATATGATATCATCAACGTATACAAGAACCATGAATTGATCTTTTGGAGAATTCTTCACATAGAGATTGTGATCAACTACTCCTCTTTTGAATTCCAACTTCTTGAGATATGAGTCCAGCCGTGAGTACCATGCCCGTGGTGCCTGCTTCAAACCATATAGATCTTTCTTCAGTTTACAGACCTTTGTTTCATCAGGACCCAAAACAAAGCCCACTGGTTGTTCAATGTAGACTTCTTCTTCGAGTACACCATTCAAGAATGCTATCTTGACATCCATTTGATATACTTTATATCCTCTTTGGAGTGCCATGGCAAGGAAAAGCCTGATTGACTCCAGTCTAGACACTGGAGCAAAGGTTTCTTCAACATCAATGCCTTCAATCTGGGAGTATCCTTTACATGCCAGTCGTGCCTTGTTTCTGATGACACTTCCATGATCATCAAACTTATTTTTGAAGATCCATTTGGTACCAATAACATTGTGATCTTCGGGTCTCTGGACAAGATCCCATGTCTGATTCTTGTCAATCTGATCTAATTCATCATTCATGGCTTTCACCCAAGACTTATCTTTTACAGCTTCTTCGAATGAGGATGGCTCTATAACTGATAGAAATGCAGATTGCGTGGTATTCCTCATCCTTCTTGTTTGATTGGGTGCACTCCTGTCCCCAATTATGTTGGATGGATCAATCTCATCTCTTCGATTTCTCCTGCGAGGTTCAGTAGAATTCTCTTCAGCCATTGTTTCTTCTTCAGATTCTTCTTCTGAGTCAACATCTTAATGTGACTGCTGAGTGTTTTGAACATCTTCCTCTATTTCTGCATTTGTATTTTCTTCACGTTCACATTCTTCCTGACTTTCTATCACATCAGCATATGGAATCCTTGAATCATTTGTGATTTTCTCTTCAATTATCTTAACATCACTACTTTCCACAATCCTTGCCAAGCGCTTGTTGAAACATTTGTAGGCTTTTCTGTTCACTGAGTAACTGAGGAAAATTCCTTCATCTGCATTGTCATCGTACTTCCCTTGATTTCCTTCTTTGTTCCTGATGAAGCATTTACTTCCAAAGACACGAAAGTATTTTAGAGAAGGCTTCCGTCCATGCCACAATTCATATGGTGTCTTCATCTCACCCATATAAAGTCCTATTCGATTCTGAATGTACACTGCAGCTTGAACAACCTCTTTCCAGTAATGTCGTGGAATACGACTCTCAATCAGCATTGTTTGTGCCATGTTGTTAACCTGTCGATTCCTACGTTCAACAAATCCATTTTGTTGTGGAGTTCTCACAGCATCTACCTCATGCTGTATCCCATGCTTCTCCAGATAATTCTCAAATTCAATGGACGTGTATTCTCCTCCATTGTCAGATCACAAAACATTGATTGTTCGTCCAGTATCATTCTCAGCGATTCGCCGATATGTTTTCATGCAGTCAAGGACTTGTCGTTTCCTGTGAATGACCATCACACATGCCATTCTACTGTAATCATCTATGAAAAGGACAAAGTACCTTTCTCCATGAGTTCCGGCAACATTGATTGGCCCACAAACATCTGTATGAATCAGATCAAGAAGGTGAGACACTCTTTTCTTCTTTGGTCGATATGAACTGCAGACCAGCTTCCCACGCATACAAGCATCACAAGATTTTTCACGCTCATGCTTCAGGTTGGGAATGTCCATGACAATTCTCAATTTTGATATTTTCTCCATGTCTTTTTGATTGATGTGTCCCAGTCTCCGATGCCACAAATTGTTTTCTTCTTCAATAGTCATGTAACATACATTTTCTTCACTATCAACTTGATAGAAGTTGCCTTCTGTTCTGCATCCCTTCATAAGAGAATTGCCAGTCTTTCCCTTGATAGTACAGCCTTTCTGATTAAACGTGACTATAAGTCCTGAGTCACAGAGTTGACTCATGCTGAGGAGATTATGACGTAGGCCATCTACGTAAAGGACTTCAGTCTTCTTTATCTCTCCATTAGCTAATTCGGTACTTCCACTCCCTTTGATTTTCAGAGCCCCATCATTACGAAATCTTACTGTACCATCGACATTCCTTATGATATTCATTAGTAGGCCTACATTACCTGTCATATGAGATGAACAACCACTATCCAGAATCCAGGTACTTTTGTTCTTTGTAGCTTTGAGGGCCACCTCTGCAAGGTTGGATTTCTCAATCTTCTTCCTTTCCTTCCATGAGACATTAGACCGAGTAAAAAGAACTGATGGTCTTTCAATTATCTCTTCTTCATACCCAGGTTCTTCATAGTCAAAGTCTTCTTTGAGAGGCAAAAAAATGTTTGAAAGAGCAACACTATCTTGCTGACGAGACTTGACTTGTCTTGACCTTCGGTATGAGGTGTCCATGTCCCTTCTCTGCCTGCAATTAGAGGCCTTATGGCCAAAATTAGAACAACAAAAACAATATCCATAGAAATTATTTCTTCTATAAGAATTAGGATATGAAATTGTTCTCCTTTGTTGAGCTTCTATATCTTCTCCATTCAGATAGCTTCTTGCCTCTTCACAATATGACATGGTATGGCCCAGATTGCCACAGAACTGACACTTCTTGAGAGGAAATGTCTTCTCACTTGAATTTCTCCTCATACCTTCTTCCTTGGGAGAATAATAAGACTGTATGTCATTTCTGAATGTTTGAGGATAATTTGTGGGTCCCCTTTTAGTTTGGAAAGAGGGTTACTTTTTCGGAATTCTAGGCAATGTTTCAGCATGGTCAACTTTCATCTTATCTTTCTTTTGGGTCTTTTCACTTCTAGCAGTTGATGTCTCAGCCTCACAGCCAATTCCACTCTTTCCCATGCAAGAGGGTCTTTGATTACTCAAGATTTTTTCAACCCCATCTGAACCACACTTGGCTCTTGCTAGTAATTCTGCATCTGAGAATCTTCCAAACTGCATTTTCTTCCTCGATTCTTTTGGAACTGATTCAGTCTCCAGTTTACTCCTTAGAGTAACTACTTCCTCCTCAAGACCATCAGTAGTCTTGGATTTTTCATCCAGTCCGGAGGTGAGGTCATTGATGAACTTAGCCTGCTCTTCAATTCTCAGCTTCAGATCTACTACATCATCATTACTTTCAATTATTTTAGACTGTACCTTCACAAATTCTTCCAGTCGTTCAATTTCAGCTTCAAGTTGATCAACATATTCTGTTGATTCTTCTATAATTGATTTCCAATTATTGAAGCTCTTACATTTAATCTTGAGCTTACTAACTGCATCCTTAAGTTGCATCTCAAGATCTACACAAGTTCCCAGTTGTTTTTCTCCTTCAGTATCTTCTGGCTTTTCAACAGTGGCCATCATAGAAGCATGGTTCCCAGTTTTGAATTCTGGTTCTTCTTTATCACAGAATTCATTATCATCTTCTTCCTCTTCACAGACAAAACTCTTCCTTTGCATTTTCTTACCAGATTTGAAGTCCCCCTTTTTGAAGAACCTTCTCTGAGGCTTCTTGAAATTTTCATCCTCATTATCTTCATCATTGATCATTTTTAAACACTGAGAGGCAATGTGCCAAACTTTTCCACAACAGAAACACGCGAGAGGTAACTTCCCTTTGAATTTCCCTTTCCCCTTCTGGAACTTCTTTGCAATGAGAGAAACAATTTCTTTTTCTTCATCATCTTCACCCCTACTATCCTTTGAGATTTTTAGTTTATCCATGGCCTTGAAAGCCATTTCCTTGCTCACTCAAGTCGTAGCATCTTCAGGTTTGACTCTCATTTCATATGCTACCAAACTGCTGAGTAGATCATCTAGAGAAAGTTTGGAAAGATATCTTTCCTCAAGGGCTGACACCTTCGCATTATAAAGAGGTGGAAGTCTTCTCAATATTTTCTTTACAATATCAATGTCTTTGATTTCTTCACCTAGACCCCGAATAGCTCCAACCACTTCCGTAATTCGATTGAAGAAAGAGTCTGCATTCTCATCTGGATGCATCTTCAGATCATCAAACCGATTGTGAAGCACTTGATGTTTTTCCTCCTTCACTTTGCTATCACCTTCATAAATATTCTCAAGTTTATCCCACATGGATTTTTCTGAGGTGAAGTTCATCACCTTTAGGTAGATCTGATCAGAAAGGGCTGCAGTGAGTGCATTCTGTGCTTTAGCATCTGCATCAAGAAGTTTCCTGTCTATTTCAGTCATAGCAAGGCCTGTTGGATCAGTGACTTGTATTCCTTGCACAGTAGAAAAGAGAACTTCCATTCCAAGTGATCTCAGATGAGATCTCATTCTGTTCTTCCAGATCTGGAAATTGCTTCCATCGAAGGGAGGGACTCCCCTAACATTGACCGCGTTTTCCATAACGAAAACAAAGGTCTGATTCAACATCAGCAACCTCCCTCTGATACCACTTGAAGGACCCCGGGACACCCTGAGAGGGGAGGGGTGAATCAGGGTGAACACTTTTTTTTTGAAGTGATGGATCTTGTTCCCACGTTGGTAGGAACTTGTTGAACCTGTATGAAGATAATGATTAGAAAGCAAAAATTCACATGAACAGAGAAGACACAACCCTTTTTACTTGGTTCACCACAAAGGGCTACATCCAAGGAGCATACGCCGACAGGTTGTCGGTCATACCAAAAACCACTATGCTTCACTTGATGTAGATTACACAAGTTCGGGTACAAACACTCTCTCCCAGGCTCACTACCTTTACAATTGTTCAGGGATAGCTCACTGCATCCCTCGAGTCACTCATGTTGACTCCCCCTGGCTCACTGCCATTGGTGAAGTCCCACTCAGTTTATAGACGTGATGGTCTCTTCAATTGAAAGTCATGAAGTTAATTGTCTCCTATTCAGCATGAGACTTTTCTTGCATCAGTGTCCTGAGTTTAATGCTTAGTTAAGATCCAAATTCCAACCACTGAGGAAAACCCCCTTTTTCCCTTCTTCACTGGGCAAACAAATTTGGAAAAAGGCCTTCGCAAAGTACCCTACTTCGCGAGGCTCCCAATTTTGAAAAGCTCAAACAAGACTTCACAAAGCCCCTGCCATTTCGCGAAGCTCAATTGCGAAGCTCAATCGCGAAGCACTCTCGCGATGCTCCAGCCTTCGCAATGCTTGGCTATCGCGAAGCTCCTTCCTCTTCGCGATGCTCACTGAGCCAACGCAGGGCGCACGACTTTCGCGGAACCAGAATAGCCGCCGCGAAGCTCCTCTTTCGTGAAGCACGCTGCCTTCGTGAGGGACCTTTGCGAACCGAGAGCAAAGTAATTTCTCTGAAATTCTCTCCACTTCTCTTGAGGGGGTCGGCCTCTATTTAAAGGCGATTCCACCGACCCTTGTCCCTTCCATGCGAAGTCAACGCCACGTCATCTCAATTCGCGAAGCTCCAAAGTTTCTTCCGAAAATCTGTCCAAATCGCGAAGCTCCATGGCAATCTTCCGTTCGCGGAGCTTGACGTAGTCGCGAAGAATCACCGTCAACATACCTTCGCGAAAGCACCGCGAAGCTCCCTTCGCGAAGCCCAACATTCCTTCGCGCCTTCACCACGATGCTCTTCAACTAGGCCGTTCGCGAAGCTTTGACGTAATCGCAAAGCCTCACCGCCTCCATTCTTCTGGTCTTCGCGATTTCCAAGCCATGCATCCTCTCTTCGCGAAATTCATGCCTTTGCCATATTAAATCATGATCTTCATGGAAATCCTATTTTCGCGATGCTCACCAATTTCCAGATTTTGGACCCCAAAAATTTGGCAAACACTGGGAAATGAAGCCACCTTCAATACTGTTGTCTTCTTGAAAGGTATGATCTCTTTTCTTGAACACGATCCGAGCTTCCATTGAGGATAGACAACAAAAACAAACCACACTCCAAATCATGCATAGAAGACCATGGTTCCAACATAATTTTTTCATCCTTTTAGTTGTGTAATATATTAAACATTGATCATATAATTATAAGGATGGTTTATTGGGAATGGTTATAGGATATAGAGTGGGGTGGTTGTAATTATATAATGACCCTCGTTATTAGAATGTCTTTTCACCTATGGTATGTGGTCATTATCATTAACTCATATTTATACGGGTTCTCGTCATGATGGTTTTGTGTTCATGTGTAGCATGTGAGACCTAT
Source organism: Viscum album (assembly GCA_963277665.1). Lineage (NCBI taxonomy): Eukaryota > Viridiplantae > Streptophyta > Magnoliopsida > Santalales > Viscaceae > Viscum > Viscum album. Next base: position 328,005,327 of record OY728132.1, read on the forward strand.
GTATGATGTTTGATCACATGAGGTGTGTGTGTAGTACCTTGGAACATATACTTGATGTTTTCTCACATGTAGATTTATGATGTCTATGAGCCTTATTATATATGAAATGATGCTTGATATTTCATCGCGTATATATATATTTTATGGTGTTCATATGAGAATTAAGGTCGATCCATATGAGATATTTCTCTAAGAGATATTTTTTATAGATTTGGATGGCATGTACATGGACTATCCATTCAAGATTGATATGTAAAATGTGTTTTTGGACTATATCATTGAGGTAGAATGTGTTAGACAATGCTGGTTGACATTCTTTCTAGCACAGAGCCAAAGTAGGTAGATTTGATATTGAAGGACCCACCATATATTTTATGCCAATGTGATATAATTTTTTTTATCTAGGATTTATTTAATTTGATGGAATTAACCAAATTACTTATTCCCTTATGCTTAGGATTGTTGATAGTATCCTATAGGGTTTATTACTCACACTCTACTCATGCATCTCAATGCGTGTGTAGATTTCATCACTAGGGTTCTGATGACGGGAAAGGTCCCTACAATGGGTAGATTAGAAATTTATGTAACCAAAAAATATTTAATTAAATATAATTTTTAAATAAATTAAATATCTTTGATATCTTACATTATAAGAAATACTGATTATTAATGAGCCATGAAAAACTATTAATATTATTATTTAAACAAGATTGTTTTTACCTAGCTATTAAACTTTGAAGAATGAATAGGAATAAACAAAATTTAAATAATATTTATAATAGTTTTATATAATGAAAAAATATTGATAAAAATAATCAGTTTTCTGTAAAGTATTTATTTATTTCAAAAATATTATTTTATCAGAAATTGTTTTTCAATTTATTTTTGTGGAAAAATGAAATTAATTTTCGAAACATTTAGAAAATTAATTTTATAAAATAAATATAATTTTTTAGATAATCTTTTAAATATTATTGAAGGTTTATTTTTTTTGGATTTTTCTAAAGAGATTAATTTTTTAACGAGTAGTAAAAAATACTTTTTTTTATTGAAAACTGCCTTTTCATTTATAGATTGAAAAATTTTCATTTTTATTTTAAAATTGGTGTGAAAGTAAAATTAGTTAAATTATATATTAATTAATCTGATTTATTCTATTATAATGATTTTCATATTGAATTATTATATAAATACATTTCTAACATTTGATAATTTCTCTTAGGAAAACCTCTTTCTCATCGTGTCTATAGGCTTAATTTTAAATTAACATTTCCCACATATGTCAATTTAATTCATAAAAATGGATTTAATATTTTTTAATACACATAATTTATATTTTAAAATACACTAAAATTAATTTTTGACCACAATTAATAGTCAAAACACTGAAAATTATTTACCGCAGTTAGAATAAAAATTGGTTTACCAGGGGTTTAAATAAAACAAAATACAGGTTAAAAATAACCAAAACATTTGTCCGAAAAATAGTTTATATCCATATATTGACCTTATAATTTCTAATTGTTAATAAAGGCCCATTTTTTATTTTTTCTAGTGAAAAACGTGGGTACACCTTTTTATTTTAAAAAATATAAAAGTGTGTCACTCACCTCACTTATAAAAGAACACTGCTTCTCATGTCCACTTAACACATAAAAAAATCATTTGTTTCAACCAATAATAATATAAATATATTATTTAATTCCCTCCTAGCATCATAGAAACCTTATTTTTCTCAAAAATCCATCATTGGAAGGATATTGGTGCAAACCATAGGAGGTTACCAGAAGAAGTGGCAACGTTCTCCAATTATTATTTATTTTATTGATTCATCCAAATACTTCAAGTATTATTTAAATTTCATTATATAATAACATTAGTATCCTTAATATAAAAATATTTTTTATGTTATTTTAATTACCTAAAACAATCACCACTTCCATGAAATGTGATACAAAATAATTATTCATTTGTATGGAAGGCTATCGCCCCGCGAACTAATGTTATTCATTTTCCTTCACCACCTCTCACGAAAGGATATAATGATGTATTAAATGTTTATGTATGATCTTTTTGATATTAATATAATTTTTAAATTATTAAATCTCATATAACTGTCTACTTTCCATTATCTGGGAAAATGATAACATCGGTCGTGGGTATAGTGGACTACCGCCTCACGAAGCGATGTAATTCATTCAAATTTAAAATAGAAGAAAAAAGGTTGTGTTTAATAAAAATATCTGATACATATTAAATAAAAATTATTTTCTAATGTTATTATATTATTTAAATTTTTTTCTTTCAATACATAAATATTTAGAAATAGCTTTCAAGCTTACGTGTGAACTCCCATAACAATGATTGATGTATTTCATTTTCTAAATACAAATTTTTTAGAATACTATAAAAATATATATAAATAATATATATGATATTTAAATAATTGGTAAAAATTTTTAGTTTATTGAAACATTATTAAATTAATAGTATCCAAAAGGTTACAATCCAAAACATACCTGAAAAACGTAGTAGTTATTACCCAACATATGACTTTAATATGGAATTGTTAAAAGGGTAATAAAAGGTCATAAAAATAATATATTGTATGATATATATATATATGAATGGTTATGTAATAGAATTATAATAAATATATATTTATTATAATGTATTTCTGAAAATGTATGAAGGAATTTGAGACTTAAGGTATGAGTTTTTTCCTGAATTTTCTTTTATGAGACATAGGTTTTACGAACCTATATTATTTTATAATGTATATATACATCCCCATTTACATGTAATATAATGAATTTATTTATTTTCATGATATTATAAGATTATTTAACTTTATTATTTCATGGGGATTATGTTTCAATGTTACCAAAGTGGTATGGGTTTTTTCTTACAATCTCATCATTTATCAGGATTGCTCATAATTATGTTTCCAATGATGAAATATTATGATATATCTATCAAGAACCTCATTTATTTTATTCTCCATTATTTATTTTTGGGTAATCCATGTTTTCCCTTTATTTTACACTATTTATGTATTCAATAGTTCAAAATTATTTTTCAAGAAAAATAATATTTATTTCCCTCTTCAGTTGAAAAACTGTTTTCTTCCAAAAAAAGGTTTTCAAAAATATTTTCAATTTTTTTAATTAATAAATTGTTTACCCATTTAAAAATTTTAATTTTTTTTGAAAGTAATATTCTTATTGTATTTAAAACAAGTTCTGTTTGGAATTTTTCAAAAATATTAAAGGAATATTTATTTAAACATGTATGAAAAGATTGAAAATTTCCAAACGTGATGACCATTATTTTAATTAAAACACTATTATATTTTTTTCAACTTTATTTTAAGAGATAATTATTTTCTCTATATTTTATAAATTTTTTAATTTTTTAATAAATATTATTTTTCAAAGAAAGGATAATTTTATCAAAAAACATTCCATGTGATTTTTCATTCAAAATTATTTTCCATATAAGAGGACATCATTTGATGTGCCTAATTCATTATAGTGGATTAGATCCAATGATACCATTAATATTATTTATATAATTGGGTTATGTTTCTAATGGAAATATATTTATGAAATATATATCTCTTCCATGTGCTATACCCTAATAATATTCTTATCAAACCCACTTCTTTTATCACAGGTTATGATTTGATGAAATGATTAAATGATTATAAAGACTATTTATTTACCACTGGTTATGTTATGATGAAATGTTTATGAATCCCATTTCATTTCAAGGATTTTTATGTGATTAAATTTTTATGGTATATTGTAACAAGAATTCATGTTTTTCATTTTGTGATGGGTGGGTCATATATACCCTTCCAATGAATTGGGTAAATTTTGATATCTCATGAGATAAATAGGTCTGGAATGGAGAATGAGCCCAGTTTAGTAAGGGGATTTTTCCACTAGGTTAGTTTTGGGAGTGAAACTTGTCTACTATGATGGTTTGGGGAATAAACACAATCCACGATGATAGTCTTGGAAATGAGCCCTAAACTACTAATAACATGATTTTATATGCTTATGTATATGCAACAAATCTATGTCTTATGACAATGTTATTTTGTCAAGGTCCACGTTTTTTGGTTCCATTATGATTTATGTCTTATGAACTACTAAGATACATGAAGTGACACAATTTTACGTTCTATGATATGTAGGGTATATGTTTCAAATGTTATTTTCATATTATCATACCATTACACTAATGATATGTTGACATCTCCACTATTTACCCTTACTGAGAATCTAAGCTCACCATTTCTTATGATTCATTTCCCTAATATTTAATGAAAGGTATTACATATGATATGTCTATTAAGGGTTCTAGTAATGATGAACATAGTGGTAGATTATTTGGTTTACTTATGGACTAATTGTTTTTATGTCCAAGTTTCCAAAGGCATTATACCATTATGATACCCCAGTGTGTGTTTTTATAATGTAATGTATATTCATCTAAAAATATGTAATATCTATATATGATAAGTTTGGGTCTTTAAATATGGTATCAAAAGATAAGTTTAGTTAACCTTGGGTAACTACGATATGAAAAATTTAGATATTAATATAAGGATATGTAGGAGGATATGTCTAACGATGAGTCAAAGTATAGGAAAGTGTCATGTGATTTTGGTAAAGTAAAGAAAGAGTGGTTTCAAAGCAACTAAATACTTGTCTAGATACTATAAGTGGATGTGGCTCTGAAACATTGGCACAATGGGTTAATTACTATGAAAATGGTGCATTGAGTTAGACTTTATCATGAATTGGGGCTTCATAATGGTCCCTACTCCCCACCTAGTTTGACACTCCCATAGGATATGATTTGGAAATTCAAAAAGTATATACAAACCATCATAAAGGATTTGAAAAAATGATGAAAATAAATATACTAGGATAGAACTAGTTTTTTATATATAAAAATTAATTTTCAATTATTTATACATCCTATTAGCAAATTTTAATGATTACGTTGTTTCCCACTATGATTATTGTTTCTTAATCTGTGACTTTTGGTTTTAGTTAGTGGATAAGACCCAAAATAACTATGCTAAAGTTTAGTGTGATGTAAAATTGAATGTTTTTCCTATTAATAAGCCAAAAATTATGGTAAATGGATTGAAAAATATCATTGTTAAGCTCACACGTGTTTCTCAAGCTATAAATCATATTAAAATTAAAAATGATAAAAGGATAGAACACTAATCTTTTGAGTATTTCATGTGGAAGGTCCCACCTTCTTCTATTAGTTATGTCAATACACTAGTTTATAAATAATCGATCATTACAACTAAAAAGATAATTTCGATTATCTATTGTTCAAAACACAAAAAAAATCATATTGGATATCTATCTTTTGGAAGGAGAAGTAGATCAATGGTGGAATCTCATTAAGAATACAAGGGAACATAATGAAATTGACTTCATGGAGTGAGATGAGTTTAATATATTATTTTTCAACAATTAATTCCCTGATACCCTTTATAAAAAATAAAAAATGAATTCCTTGAGCTAAAGCCTACGGATGATGAAACTTTTGGTGCATATGAGGAAGATTTTATAAGTCTTATGAGGTATGCTTCTGGCATTATCATACAACCTAAAATTAATGTTCATAGATATTTCAGTGGATTAAAACTATGTCTCCAAAGGGAGTTATCCATAAGGGACTTTATTATCTATGAATGAATCATTTGATGTGATCTCAAGTTGGAAATATATATCAAATTTCCCCATACTTCTCATGTTTTTGAAATGAAAAGGAAAACAAAGTTCAAAGGAAACACCAAAAACCAAACAGTCAAAAATATAAGTTTTCCTTCATGCTCAAATTGTGGAAGAAAACATGGAGAAGGTTGTGTTAAGGGTACTAGTAAATGTTTTACATGTAATTATGAATTTTATGATGAAATTGGTTAATAAAGTTATTGGAAAATTTTGTTAATTATGTGAATAGAGAGAAAGTTGTACAAAATACACCTCCCACAATCTAGTGTTTCAAATTGAAAAATTATGGTCACTATGATAACCAATGCCCAAATTTTAAGGATACTGATAAATATTGATGATATACACCACTTAAGATGAGGTAAAAGTGTAAAAATCATGTGATCATTGTTTTTGTAGAAGGGTGGTATAATGATTTGGGGAAAGGTACACTTACCATCCACTATAGAACTGCTAATGTCTTATTTGACTCTGGATCTACCCATTATTCACATTTGAGGAATTTACTAAGGGTATGAAGATGATAACTGAATTATTAGATATAAAATTAGTAGCGGAAACAACTAATTTTTTGAACATTACATATCAAGTGTATGATTCCTCTCAGGTTGATTTTTGTGGGAAATTGCTTCCCAAAAATCCTGTCATTCTTCCTCTTGTTGAATTTGTGTTTATCTTAGGAATGGATTGTATTTCTCTAAATAAACCCCACATCAATTTTTGAGGAACTGATATCATCTTTGATATTCTAAACCAACCTATGATCATATATATATTTATGGCGGTGTGTGTGTGTGTGTGTTGACCTCACCTATTTTGATAATCTCAATTATGTTTTAATATGTTTTGATAATCCTATCTATATGTTAAATTATGTCATCCTACTACTGAGTTGACAAAAAATCAAAATAATAATTGGAATATGTTAATCAATGTTTATCATTGTTTATAAATGTTTTTAAATAATGATAACTCAATATAGATATGATTTTCATAGAACAGATAAGTATTAAGTTTTTGAGTCATTGATACAGACATAGTATACTCATAAGCAAAGATCACCAATAGACAGAGTCTACTCTTATAACCAAAGTCTACAGGTACAAACAGAAAGACAAAACTACCGATACAAGTCTACCGATACAAACAAATAGCTACTGATATAAAGTCTACCGATATAGATAGAGCCACCGATGGAGAGATCCACTGATACCACCATGCTACCTATATATAATAGCTACTGATAAGAAGAGATACCGATAAGAAGATCTACCGATAAAAAGAGCAACCGATAAGAGGATCTACTGATACAGAGTCACTATCACCAATACATAGTCTACCATTATAAAGAGTAAAAGCCACTGATATAGACCTACTGACTCACGTCCACCGATACAAGCTCACTGATACTTGGAGCTACAGATGGAAACCAGTCACTATATCTATAATCCCTACTTATGTTTGTTTATTAAAAATGATCATATTTGTTTCTTTTAATGCAACTTCTATTAATTAATTAATGTCTGTTGAATGTCAGGGAACCATACCTCGTACCTGTGAGAAGGTAATCATTCCCATTGCCAGAGATAAAGGTAAATAAGGGAACCTAAAACTACTAAACGTATGTTGGTTAGTCAGTCTTTCCATGCACATATGAGACAATATTCTGGAGATACACAAGGACTTATATGCATAGAAGAAGAAGGAAGAATATATACTAAATCTATAGAACCTGAACATTCAAGGAGTAAATAGATTTAACAATTTTACTTACACTCAAGATGATTAGGCTGATCAACCTGGACCTAGAAGTCAAATACAAAAATGACACTCTTTTTTTATTGACTAAAACCAGAGAGTGACTCAAAGCTTCATCAGCATCAATCCAAGGAGTCCAGAGATTCAGTCAAAACACATATAGTATTCTAAACTCATATTTATTTGTTTAGATATATTGTGTTTCATTTATTTACATTTTGAGAAGTGTGTGTGCTCTTTATTTTTAGACACACACTATCTCCTGTGATGAATTGGAGGATTTCTAAATCCTCACTCAATATTTTCCTTACACTCTTGTATCCCACTGTGGATAGTGGTAGAGGTCTAAGGACCTAGACAACATGTGAGCTGTTGTTACTATTTCTTACCCACATAAAACTGTGGTAGAGGTCTGAGGATATGGCTAGTCTGAGTACTTTTGTAATCCCCAATCCAAGATGTGGATCATATTTTATATAAAATTGTTTGAGAGGATTAAGTCTCAGCTTGAGACTGAACCTCTTGGTTAAAATTGATGTGCTTTTTTCAGTTAAAACTATATTGTATATTCCGCTTCTAAGTACTTCAAATAAAAATAAATTTTAAAGTTACTATGATAGTTAAACTAGCAACTGTTTTTATTTATTGTAACCCAGTAGGTTAGTTTCAAAAGCTAATCTAATCTTCAGTTTAGATTAACCGAGAAATAATCAATCTCTTGAGAACCTAACTGAACCATTACTATGTTAAAAATTCACTACAGTTTAGCTTGTTATTTAATTTGGGGGATTTTTAATATAAATCTTCTAAAAATAAATTTCTAATTTGAAATCAATTCACCTCCCTCTTGAGTATCCATTGTGACCAACATTTGGTATCAAAGGATTTCCAAAGACTCTGTTTTTCAACTGTGATTTTAGTTGTATCTTAATGGTCTTAAATTTCTGTTAGTTATAAATTTTATCTCTTTAAATATATTTGGTAAAATATAATTATGGATAATAGATTAGAAGGTGATGCTAACAACATGCCACCTTTCTTTAATCGTGTTAATTATTCCCAATGGAAAATCAAAATGAAAACTCATTTTGAAAGTATAGGTTTTGATATTTGGACTTCTATAAATATAAGTATGAGATTAAAAATACTGCTAGAGCTACTTGGGATGATGCTACAAAATCTGAATACAATAATCATTATAAATCCATGAATTCCCTTTACTGCTCTCTAGGAGATGAAGAGTTTTATAGAATTTCTTCTTGTAAAATAGAACATGAAATCTGGGATACTTTGGTTGTTTCTCATGAAGGAACAACCAATGTGAAAGAAATGAGATTAAACACTTATACCATTAAATATGAAAATGTTAAAATGAGTCCTGATGAACCTATTTCTGACATGTATCTCAGGTTCAACGAGATTGTCAATACAATGATCTCACTGGGAAAAGCTGTTCCAGAAAAGGAGCAGATCCTGAGAATACTCAGATGTCTTCTAGAAAGATGGAGAGGCACATCAGTTTCAATAAGAGAGTCGTGTGATATAAGTTCACTACCTGTTAAGGAGTTAATTGGTAAGTTGATGATGTATGAAGAAGAGATAAAGGAAAACAAAGAGGAATATGATGAACCTAAGAAGAGATCAGTGGCATTTAAGTCTACTGCCTCAATGAGCAAGGATAAGGAGAAAGTTTACATACCTACTGAAAGCACAAAAAGTGGAGGTTTAGATTCAGATAGTGATGAAGAGATAGATAAAATATCTATGAGATTCAAGAAATTATATATGAAGAAGAATTTTTTAGAAAACCCAACTATAAGGGTAAGTATGACCAATAAGGTGATTGGAAGAAAGATTGGAAGAAAGCTAATAAATATGATGAGATAGTTTGTTATGAATGTAAAAAAGAATGGACATATAAAGGATGACTGTCCAAAATTGAAGTACAAGAAGAAATATGACTACAAGGATAGAAAATATATGAAAGCTATGAAGGAAACATGGAGTGATTCAGAGGACAACACAAGTGAGTATGGGGATTTTGATTTTGAAAAGAACCATTCGAACTTCTTTTTATGTCTAAAACATCCGAGGTACCTGTATCCCCTATAGTGGATGATTATTATTCTGGGAATGAAAGTGATTCAAATAGTGATATAAATATTACTAAATATGAATTATTTGAATACTTTAATATGCTATAGGATACCTGTAATGAGCTGAAAGATAAGTATAAAGACTTAAATAAGCAGCATGCATTAAGTAGCATTGTTAAATCTTCACTAGAAGTAGAAAAGGAAAAGAATGATCAGCTATTAAAAGAGAATACTCAACTTAAATTTTCTAATGAGAAACTTAGAATAGACTTAGATAAGTTCAAAAATGTAAAGAATACTATAACTCAAATTCTTGGAAAATAAGTTTCATGAAAGTACACTAATAGTTTAGGATACCAACCTGGACGTAGACAACTTGTTAAGAATAAATTTATTCCAAAAACTAGACAGTTTTGTGCTAGTTCCAGTTATGGGAATTCTATTTCTTAATCTAGATTTTCATATAGTACTAGACCAAATAGAATATATTATTCAAAATATTTTGAATCTGATAGTTATGGGAAACATATTAGACAAATATGGATGCCTAAGGTTTTTCTTGCTATCCTGTCTCGACCGACGAAAATCTGGGTACCAAAATCATTTTCTATTTAAACCTATTTTGTAGGAGACTTTCTGGAAGAGTTACTATAAGAAGATATAGTACTTAGATAGTGGATGTTCAAGGCATATGACTGATGATTACTCATGTTTCAAAAGTTTAATCAAGGTTAATGGAGGGAATGTCACCTTTAATGATAATTCAAAAGGAAAAATCATCGGCTTAGGCCAAATTGGAAACAATGATTCAATTTTAATTTCAAAAGTATTATTTGTTGATTGATTAAAATACAACCTGTTAATCATTTCTTAGTTGTGTGATGATGGTTTCAATGTAAAATTTGATAATTATTCTTGCAATGTATTTGATTCTAAAAATTCATTGGTATTTACTGCCTTGAGAAAGGAAAATGTATATGATGTAGATTTAAATTCTTTAGCAAAACAAAAGGTAAATTGTTTAAATGATTTTTATGAAGAGTCTTGGATATGGAAGAGAATATTAGGAAACTACAATGATCATTTACTTAAGAAATTAACTAAGAAAAATTTAGTTAGAGACCTACCACAACTAAAATTCCCATCAGACAATGTTTGTACTCCCTCTCAAAAGGGAAATCAACATAAAGTTACATTCAAATTAATGAAATAAGTTTGAACTTATCAACATCTCGATTTTGTTCACATGGATTTGTTTGGACCTTCTAGAATTTCAAGTTTAAATGGGAAGCATTATGTTTATGTCTTAGTAGATGACTTTTCTAGATATACTTGGGTATATTTTCTAGCTCACAAAACTGAATCTTTCTCTTACTTTATTAAATACTCCAAGTCTGTAGAGAACCTTAGTGGACTTAAGATTAAGACCCTAAGAAGTGATCATGGTCGTGAGTTTGAAAATTATGATTTTGAAACCTATTGCTCAAATAATGGCTATAAACACAATTTCTCTGCCCCTAGGACACCTCAACAGAATGGTGTAGTTAAAAGGAGGAATAGAACCCTTCAAGAAATTACAAGAACTATGCTTAATGAGTATAAACTACCTATTTACTTTTGGGAAGAAGCTATCAATATAGATTTTTATATTATAAATAGTGACTTAATTAGACCTGTTCTTAAAAATACCCCTTATGAACTATGGAATAATAGGAATCCTAAAGTTAGTTACTTCAGAGTTTTTGGTTGCAAGTCTTTATTATCAATACTAAGGATAATATTGACAAGTTTTTTTCTAAAAGTGATGAGGGAATCATTCTAGGTTACTCTATAACCAGTAAGTCTTATAGAGTATTTAACAAAAGAACCAAATGTGTGGAATAATCAGTACATATTAAATTTGATGAAACTGATCCATATTAACCTAATCCCTCTCTTAAAAATCTTGAAGAAGATTTGTCTATTCTGAACCTTAATGATAAAAGCAGCGAACCTTCTGTAAAAACAAGTAATTATAGAAAATTTCTAGAACTCGATTCTATTGGAATTAAACCTACAAAATAACCTAAAATCTCTAGTCCTACCTTGAACAGACCAACTAGGATTCTAAAGAATCATCATTTAGATGCTTTTGTAGGTAATCTTGATATAGGGAAACAGACTAGAGCCTCTCTAAGTAATCAGGTTGAACATAAATCCTTTCTTTCATAGTTAGAACCTAAAAATATCAATGATACAATCAATGATGAATTTTGGGTAATAGTTACACAAGAAGAATTAAATCAATTTCAAAGAAACAATGTCTGGGAATTTGTTGACAGACCTAAGGACACTTTTACTAAAGGCACTAAATGGGTTTTTAGAAATAAAGTTGATTAATCAGGAAATATCATTAGAAATAAGGAAAGACTAGTTGCAGAAGGATATAGTCAAGAGGAAGGAATATACTATGAGGAAACCTTTTCACATCTAGTTAGATTAGAAGTTATTAGGATTCTACTTTCCTATGCTGCTCATCTAAATTTCAAGTTATATCAAATGGATGTTAAAAGTGATTTTCTAAACGGTTTTATAATTCAAGATGTTTTTTTGAACAACCAACTGGATTTACTAATCCTCATTTTCCAAATCAAGTTTTTATGTTTTTTAAATCTCTATATGGTTTAAAACAAGCCCCACGATCTTGGTATTATAGACTTAGTAGTTTTCTTATTTCAAAAGGTTTTTCTAATGGGATTTATGATCCAAATATCTCTATTAAAATAATTTCCAAAGATGTTTTTATAGTAGAAATCTATGTTGATGATATTATTTTTGGATCTTTTAAATATGCTTTGTGTATTGATTTTTCAAAGAGCATGACAAATGAATTTGAAATGAGTTTAATGGGAGAACTCAAATATTTTCTTGGATTTCATGTTTTTCAGAATGAAAATGGTTTATTTTAAATTAAAATAAATATACAAGGGATCTTTTAAAATGTTTTGGTTTTGATAGTTTTAATGAAAGTGATACACCTATGAGTACTATTTGTAAATTGGATGTAGATGAAACTGAAAAACTAGTGGATCAAACCAACTACAGAGGTATGATTGGGAGTCAACTTTACCTTATGACTAGTCGACCTGACATTATGTTTAGTGTGTGTATGTGTGCAAGATTTTAAGCTAATCCAAAAGAGTCACACTTGCTTGCTGTTAAAATAATTTTCAAATATCTTAAACATAATACTAAATTAGGATTATTTATCCAAAAGGAAAATCATTTGATTTAATAAGTCATTCAGATGCCGACTTTGCTGGTTTCAAGTTAGATAGAAAGAGAACTTCTGGAAAATGTAATTTTCTAGGTAAGTCCCTAATATCTTGGTGTAGTAAAATGCAGAATTCTGTTGCATTGTCTACTACTAAAGAAGAATGTATAGCTGCTGGTAGTTGCTGTGCACAAATTCTGCAGATGAAACATACATTATTGGAATACAGATATTAATTTAGACATGTATCTATAAACTGTGATAACACTAGTGTGATCAATATCTCTAAAAATCCAATATCTCACTCTAGGACCAAAAACATTGATGTAAGGTTCCACTTTTTGAGAGATTATTACCAAAAGGGTGATATTACTCTTGAATTTATATATATAGAACATCAATTAGCTGAAATTTTCACCAAGCCTTTATGTTTGGAATGGTTAAGTTACATTAGACATGAGTTGGGAATGATAGACTTTGTAGAACCAAATCCTCACCATTAGCCAAATCCTCACAGTTAGCCAAATCCTCCCCATTAGCCAAATCATCCCCATTAGCCAAATCCTCACTGTTAGCCAAATCCTCGCCGTTATCCAAATCCTCACCATTATCCAACTCCTCCCCGTTATCCAAATCCTCACCATTAGCCAAATCCTCACCGTTAGCTGAAACCTCACCACTAGAGACACCACATCGCTAGAGACACCTCACCGCTTGGAAACCTCACCGCTAGAGACAACTCACCGCTAGAGACACCTCACCACGAGAGAAACCTCACTGCTAGGAAACCTCACCTCTAGAGACACATCACTGCTAGAAAACCTCACCGATAGAAAACCTCACCGATAGGTAAACTTCACAGTTAGGGTTCTCACTGATAATTATCACTGATATGTCATGTGCTGTCTATTTTTCATTTTTCTTTAGTCGAAACTCTTATTGTTTTTAGTATAATTTTTTTTATTAAATTTTGATTCCTAAATGATAAAAACTAAGCCTTAGTCGCATTTCAATCCACCAAAAACTCACCTCTATTAAATCCCCACTTCTCAAACCCCCAGATTATGCGTAACCCTAAGTTATTCAATTGGAGATGGCAAGAAAAAAACTCCAGAGAGTCAGAGATGATAGTGATGATCCATGTGCGAAGAAGCAGAAAACAGGACCTGAAGTTAGTGTAATTGAAAGTAGAACATGGTTGGGGAGACATGCAGTGAACCCACATTTCAGAATAGAGAAGTAGTAATCAAAAAGAAACTCAGTGAGTAATGGATCTTGCATATAAATTCATTGGTTCTAAGAGTATTGGAGGAACAAGGATGGATCAGATGTTTTTCAAACAATAATAAACATCATTATCTGAAATTGGTTTAGGAGTTTTATACTTTTTTTCATTTTGAGAAGTCTGAAGAATAAAATAGAATGGTTTCAATAGTGAATGGAAAGGAAGTTTGTTTTTCTTCTGTTGAATGGGATGAATGTCTGAAATCCCCACATGAAGGTGTATTTGGGTATACCTCAAAGACAATACCTCCTACCAGTGACATTTTTGACTATTAGGTTTCTTTGGAAGAGCTCACCAGTAGTAACAAACAAAGAAAGGTAGTGGCTATTGAGATGGATGGAAAAAATTGGTTGTTATTCAAATTCATCCAACATGTGCTATGTCCAAGAAGAGGGGACTATGAAAATTTGAGATATCAATATATTTATTTGTTTTATTTTCTGAGTCATGGTGTCAAGGTAACTTTGTGTAGGCTGTTGATGATCTAAATTGAGGATATGACCAGTCCAAAGTCAAAATCCAATGCTTTATTCAATGAAATGTTGATTTCGGTAATGATCAAGGTGAAATGAGTAGCTGTGTCTTAGGATGATACAGTAGTTTTAAGGAGAAATTTTTGCATCACAAGCACAATATGTAAGTATATGAAGATTGGATGGAACCCATGGAGAAGGCAATGGGTTATTAATGATGAGAAGGTGTACGATAATTTCAACCCTGTTGACCACCCCAATAGGCCAAGAGATAGAAGAGATCCAGGTCTAGGAACTGATGAAGTGGAACCTCAGTATAGTGATGATACTGATGAGGAGGATACATCTGTAGCTAATGGAAGGGATCCAGACTTGCGTCCAAGTACAATTGCTGAAGTTGTATCATCTGGAAAGGAAACAGTGTTAGAAGTAAGCAATGAAAAATCCCCTATTGATGAGGAAGACCAACCTACTCTAGAGAATGAGGAATAAGTAAATGAAAATAGAGAACATGTTTATGATAGTTCAGATTAGAGTATTTTAAGCTTAAGTCCACTGATTGGGAATTCTACTATGCCTAAAGAGGTTGTTTTGGTTCATGTGATAGAACCTGCACTTATTCCTTTTGAGCCTCCAATTGTTCAAATGGAGACTGTTGTGGAGGATTATTATGAGGAAGACCTGCCTGCTCAATATGTTATTGATATACATGTTCAGGTGAATGTACAGCTTGATGGGGAGCATCCAATCATACATGGTACAGTTTCAGTAGCTCATGAGATTGATGACTGGGCTGAAGACCCAGGGTTTTTAGTTTTTGGCTAAGACTATCCAGATTCAGAAGATGAGACACCCATCAGCAGACCTCCTGTCACATATAATATCCTTTCTTAAACTTTACCTGAGGATATAGTAATAAAATATGATTTAAACTAGTTTAATTATGATCTCAAGACATGTTTTATGGAAGAGATGAGAAGAATGGAAACCTCCTTAATATCATATATTCTATATGTGATGACTGAATCAGTATCTTGTGTTTTAGATGAAGTCAAAACCTTCTAGGATCATGTTTCAAGCTTAGAAGAGGATGTCGAATCTCTAAATACATCAGTTGTCTCTATGGAATCTTATATGAGCTCTAAATCTCATGTAGACAAGTATTTGGCATTTGTAAAAAGTGTGTTTAGCCAGACAGTATCATTTTTTGAGGAATTTAAGATTTCCATGGAGCAGCATGTCATCACCCATGAATCGCTTGTGAAAAATCTCATAAGTGGTCTAACTAAATCTTTTATGGAAATAGTATCCTTTACTATTGCACCTCTGAGTACTACCAGGCCTTCTTTGGATATTGATCAGATTCGAGCAGTGATGAGAGAAGAGATTGGATAGTCTTCCACAAGTGGCTCTGTAGACTCAGCTGCCTTGACCCAAGTGGTGACTAACACTAGGGATATAGGGAAATTTGTTCAGAATTTTATGAGAGAGGCCACTGCTTCTCAGAAAGAGGTAAAAGACAAAGTGGATTACTATTTCCAAAGGTTCTACACTAAACATTAGTTGAACAAGTAAGCAAGCTAATGTAGTTGAATCCTACTCTAGACAAGTTTATGGAGAACAAGGATGACATTATCTCTGCTATGGAAAGGGGAGGAGGAATCATTATGGACTTTAGGAATCTGTTGCTACCATTTTTGTATGTAGATAGTACCCCAATCATTATCCCTCTAGCTCTTCCTACCTCTACTCAGTCTGCCTCTATTCTTCAGATGACACCAGCTCATACAATCAGAAGTCTCTCTCCTAAGATCACCCAAAGTGCTCCACATTATAGGTCAAGCACTGTATCAGTAGCATAGCCTCCTATGATTATCACTGGTGTTCTGAAGTCTCCACCTGCATCTACCCAGCCTGAATCCAATTCTGACTCCAAGGAAAATCCAAATCACATACTGAGGAGGTGTATTGAATAGTGTCTAAGACATTTGATAGAAATCACTTGTACTCTTTTTGTCTCACTTTTGTATTTATTTGTATTTTCTTGACCCAAGAAATATATATGATCCTATTCTCTTCTTCCTTCTGTTACTTCTATCATTCATTGTTTACCACTCTTTTCTAATCACAAAGGGGGAGAAATATGAGAAATATGGCATAATATTTTCTATCTGTGGTATATTTGTTTTATAATTCTACCACTGATAAATTTGTTTCATACCTCTAGTACATTTTCATGTAATACTCTATTCTCTGATACATTTGAAAATGTCATTCCTCCAACTGAGAAATGAGACCCAATATTTTTTATAATGTTATATTAATGATTATTTTGGATTATAATATCATAATTTGTGATAATAAAGAAAGGGGGAGATTGTTGACCTCACCTGTTTTGATAATCTAAATTAAGTTTTAATGTGTTTTGATAATAATATCTAGATGTTAAATTATGTCATCCTACTATTGATTTGACAATAATATCAAAATAATCATTGGAATATGTTAATCAAAGTTTTTCTATGTTTATACATGTTTTGAAATAATGATAACTCAATTTGTATATGATTTTCATAGAACTGATAAGTATTATGTTTTTGAGTCACTGATACAGACATAGTCTACTGACAAGAAAAGATCAATGATAGACAGAGTCTACTATTATAGTCAAAGTCTACCGATATAGACAGAAAAATAAAACTACTAATACATGTCTACCAATTCAAACAGACAGTTACCGATATGAAGACTACTGAACAGACAGAGCCACCGATGGAGAGATCCACCGATACAACCATGCTACCTATATAAAAGAGCTACCGATAAAAAGAGCTACAAATAATAAGAGCTACCAATAAGAGGATCGACCGATACAGAGTCACTGTCACCGATACATAGTCTATCATTATAAAGAGTAACAGCCACTGATACAGACCTACTGACTCAAGTCCACCGATACAAGCTCATTGATACTTAGAGCTATCGATGGAAACCAGTCACTATATCTCTAATCCCTACTTATGTTTTTATATTAACAATGATCATATTTGGTACTTTTAATGCAACTAATATTAATTAATTAATGTCTGTTGAATTTCAGGGAACCGTACCTCATACCTGTAAAAAGGTAATCATTCCCATTGCCAGAGCTAAAGGTATATAAGGGAACCTTGAACTACTAAAAGTATGTTGGTTGGTCAGTATTTCCATGCACATAAAAGACAATCTTTTGAATATACACAAGGACTTATATGAATAGAAGAAGAAGGAAGAATACATACTAAATCTATAGAACCTGAACATTCAAGGAGTACAGAGCTTCAACAATTTCACTTACACTCACGTTGATTAGGCTGATCAACCTAGACCTAGAAGTAAAATACAAAAATGACACTCTATTTTTCTTTACTAAAACCAAAGAGTGAGTCAAATCTTCATCTGCATCAATCCAAGGATTTTAGAGCTTCACTCAAAACACATAAATAATTTTAAACTCATATATATTTGTTTATCTCTATTGTGTTTCATTTATTTACATTTTGAGCAGTGTGTGTGCTCTTTATTTTTAGACCCACACTGTCTCATGTGCTGAACTGGAGGATTTCTAAATCCTCGCTCAACCTTTCCTTTACACTCTTATATCTCACTATGGATAGTGGTAGAGGTCTAAGTACCTGGACAGCCTGTGAGCTGTTGTTATTGTTTCTTACCCACGTAGAACTGTGGTAGTGGTTTGAGGATCTGGACAGTCTAAGTATTATTTTAAACCCTGATCGAGGGTGTGGATCATAGTTTAAATAAAACTGTTTGAGAGGATTAAGTCTCAGCTTGAGACTGAACCTCTTGGTTAAAATTGTTGTGCATGTTTATTTTGGTTAAAACTATATTGTATATTCCTCTTCTAAGTACATTAAATACAAATCTATTTTAAAGTTACACTGATAGTTAAACGAGAAAGTGTTTGTATTTATTGTTACCTAGTAGTTTGGTTTCAAAAGCTAATATAATCTTCAGATTAGATTAACTAAGAACTAATCAATATCTTGAGAACCTAACTGAACCTTTACTGTATTACAAATTCACTACAGTTTAGCTTGTTATTTAATTTGGGGAATTTTTAATATAAATCTTTTAAACAGAAATTTTTAATTGGAACTCAATTCACCCCCCTCTTGAGTATCCACTCCAACCAAAAATGTGTGCATGTGAAGAAAAGTATGAACTTCTAATGGAGATCACATCCGTTGTATGGGTATTTATTACCATTCAGATGGTGTGTTTATCACATATGCTTGAGGAGAAACATGACATCCATGTTATGCATACTTCATGGGAATTTGATGATGTATTTTTTGAAGAATTTACTATTATTTCACTTTATCGTGATGTTGAGATATCAATAGAAGTCATGAATAGTGACACACCTATTTCAAATACTCTTTATAGAATGGCTTCTATTGAGTTGCATGAATTGATGAAGTAATTCCCGAAAAAACTTGAAAATGAATTCTTTCATACTATTGTATAAACGTAGGGTGAAACTATTCTTTTTGTAAAAATTAAATATGGATCATGTCACGACCCGTCCTCGGGGCCCGTGCCGTGACTACCCCAAGCCCGCCTTCCATAGGCCAGGGGCTGGCGACTAGCACCAAAGGCGTAAAATCCCGATAACTGGGAAGACATTGCCTTTATAAAGAAAACAAGCACCACAGAGTACAAGCGGAAGTAAAACACTAAGTACAAAAGAAGAGCTGAAAAGTAAAAAGGGGCCGGAAATACAAGCCCAACTGTAAAGTACAACTCGAAAGGAAAAACAGCAACTGAAAAGTAAAGCTGCTACGCTGAGATGTCCACTGGAAATCCCACCTGAAGGGTGGGTACAGATAGCTCCTCTGCTCTCCGGGTCCCGCCATCCGCTCCGAGTATGTCCCGCCCAGTGGTCCACCTCCGGGTACCGCCTCGTCGTATAGTCCACCTCCAGGTACCGTCAAGTCCTCGAACCTTCGGCTTCTGTCAGCACTGTCCGTCGTCTGCATCCAACACAACGAGGTGCGGGCATAGCCCGTGCAGGGGTGAGTATAACGATACTCAGTAGGGACCCCGAGACCCTCAAGGTCTCACTAAAACCAACAAGGATAACCACAAGAAGATCACAACAGATAAACTCTACTTAGGTATATGCCCATACATATACCTAAGTTGTCAAGTAACCCATCTCAATCATGAGGAAACACAAGGATTGTGAAATCGACGGATAACCACTACCCGGGTATATGCCCATACATATACCAAAGTTAGCAAGTGACCCATCTCAATCATGAAGTAAACACAAGGTCAAAAGTCTCAGCTCAAACCAGGATTTTCATTATCGAAACCGTAACTGCTGAAGAGCTCCGTCTCTAGAGTGTACAGTGGTCCTGTCACGACTCCGAGGCTGCCGCTCACTAACCTAGGACTGCTGAGGTACTCCTCCTGTCGAGTACTGTGGGTTTGCGGCCAACTACCGGGTGCTCCGTCCGCTGAGGGTCTGTCGCCAAATACCGGGCGCTACCCAGATAGCCTGCTGAGGTACTCCTCCTGTCGAGTACCGCGGGTCTGCTGCCAACTACCAGGCGCTCCGTCCGCCGTGGGTCTGCCGCCAAATACCGGGCGCTCCGTCCACTGGGCTAGTCGACTCACTCCAAGTCGAGTCGGTCAAGCAGTCGTCAGGTCTCAGCCGGCTACACGGTCTCCATACTCTGCACGCTCGTCTCCACCGTCGCGGGTCTGTCGCTACAACCAAGCGCACACACTCCGTAGGGTATCGCGGGTCCGCCGCTACAACCAAGCTCTCCACCGCCAAGGGTCTGCTGCTGCATCCAAGCACACCACCACTGTCAAGTACCACGGGTCCGCTCCACGAGCTACTGGTCGATACTCCAAGTATCACAAGGTCCCGCGAAGAAGTGTCTCAAAGGTCCGTCTCGTCACAGGGGTCTCAACGCTACAGACGGCGCGTCGATCGGACGCCCGGTCTGTGAGTTATTAGCCTTTTCGTCCCAGGGGCCCGGTTGGTTTCGTGAGCGAAACCAATCCCGGCCGTATCTCAACTGCACCCCGAACTCCCATAGGGTATACCCAAAGGGACCGTTACTCAACGTAACCACCAACGCCGCTGACGGCTCGTCAAGCGGACGTCCTGTCTGAAAGATATCAGCTTTCCCGTTCCAGGGGCCCGGTTGGATTTCGGGAACAATCCAACCCGGCCATACTCCGACTGCATCCAAAACTCGGGCGGAGTATGTCAAAAGTTCTGTCTCATCAAGAGGAAGTCAACGAAACAGACGGCGCGTCAATCGGACGCCCGGTCTGTGAGTTATTGGCATTTTCGTCTCCGGGGCCCGGTTGGTTTTTAAGGAAAAACCAACTCGACCGTACTCCACCTGCGTCCAAACCTCGGGCGGAGTATGCCAAAAGATCCGATTCACTAAGAGGAACACAACGCGACTGACGGCGTGTCAATCGGGCGTTCGTGGCTCAAGATATGAGCGAAAAACCAAAACTGGTCCGAAACGGGGGGTCCGGGTCCGGGCCGACCCGGCCCGACCCCCCCCCCCCCCTGGGCGGCGCGGTGGCCGGCGGCGGCGGCGGGCCGCGATGGCGGCGGCGGCGGGCCGCGATGGCGGCGGCGGCGGGCCGCGATGGCGGCGGCGGCGGGCCGCGTTGGCGGCGGCGGCGGCGGCGGGCCGCGTTGGCAGCGGCGGCGGGCCGCGTTGGCGGCGCACGCGGGGGCTCAGCCCCGCGGTTTTGACAAGGCGGCACGGCTTTGAGCCGTGCCTTTGCAACAAACGGCCCCCCCCACGTGGGGGCCGGTTTAATTAGAGGAACCGGGGGGCTTTTGCCCCCCTTTCATGGATCCGCCCCCCTCTTAAAGAGGGGGGTTTTACAGGCTGGCCGGGGAATTAATTCCCCGGTTTAATGCCTTCCGGCCGGCCAGCTGGCCGGCCGGTTTTCTCCAACGGAACCGGTACTTTCCGGTTCCCCCTTCGGCTTCCGACGCCGGCGGCCCGGCCGCCGGTTTTCTCTTCCGCCGCGGCCCGGAACCGGCCGCGGTCTCCTCGTCCCGCCGCGGCCCGGAACCGGCCGCGGTCTTCTCGTCCCGCCGCGGCCCGGAACCGGCTGCGGCGTTCGTCATCCGGCGCGGTGCGTCGGCACCGCGCCCCTTCGCCGTGCTTTGATAATCATCCAACGCGGCGCGACGACGTCGCGTTTCTGTTGTTTCTACCATGGAGCGTGCGACGGCATCGCGAAGATATTTGCACGTTCATCCGCGTGGTGCGACGGCACCACGCCACTTGCTTCCTCCCGCAAGATAAAAAAAATCAACAAAAACGTTGGAGGGGGGTTCGGCCGTGTTCATGCGGTCCGGCCCCCCTCACGTTAAATAAAAACTCAACATGAACATTTCAAGCCTCATGTTAGACATGCCAGATCCATGTTCAAGAAAAGGAATAATTTAAGAATGAAACAACAATCCCCTACCTCGGGTATAAGTTCGAGGATTTGACTACGTTCCGCGGAAGACGGCGTCGCGGAGATCGGGCGTCGCGGTAGTCGTTCGTCAATTCCGCTGACGAAGAGATACGTCCGATGTGACACGTCGTTGGTGAATCCCCGTACGCCGACGAAGGTTGTCCGAGGAAGGTGCGGTGTTCTCTCTCGTTGACACCAAAGACGAAGAAGAGCGGTGCGGCGTTCTTCGTCGGAAAAAGGGCGTTCCTCGTCAAGTCTTGAGGAAAGTCAAATTATAAAGAGAACAACGAACTCAAGAATCTCTACCTCGATAGTCGCACGGTGACGGAGTCGTGGAATATCGGTGTCGATTCCTTTGACGTCGGAGAAAAAGTCGTTGTCGATGGCGTTCGTCGCGGAAAACCGTCGCGGAAGAGATGACGCAGAAGAAGTACGTCGCGTCGCGGATACGGCGTCGCGGACGGATCGTGTTCTTCGGCGGAGAAGTTCTTCGTTGAAGAACGACGTTCTTCGCGTTCTTCGTTGAGTTTGAAGAAGAAGAAGAAAATCTCCCAAAAGCTCTCAAGCGCATAATAACCAGAGGTTAAGCGTTGGTCTTATTTTATTAATACGCCAACGAATTTGAAAAAAAAGATTAAGAAACGATCCATCAATTCGTTGAATTAATTCAATGAAAGAAACGACCCATTTAATTCACGAAAGAAACAGCCCATTTAATTCACGAAATAAACCGCCCAATTAAATGGTCTGTTAAGAATTTAGAAAACGCGTCGGTTGACTTTCATTAAGACGGGTTTTCACGGATGCGTTTCTTAACGGAAAGAAACGGCGGGGCTCGTGCGGTCCCCACCTCACAAATATCCTACCAAGGGGTAGGATATTTCTGGATAGCATCCTATCCAGTTCAACTCAGTTCAAACCGCCTTTAAGTGGATTCCAAGTGGCTTAAGCGAAATAAAATAAAGTTGTCGCAAAATCATTTTATTTCTTAACCTTAAGCCCGAAAATTAAAAACCACACCCGAGCAAACGCAACTCCGGAAGAGGCGTTTCTAAGCGAATACCGGCGCTGCGATTTCATCGGTGCCCTCAGAATTCGATTCCGGGCACCGGTTCAAAAGTTAGAAAAACCCGCTCGTCCGTTCACTGAACGTACCCAAGCCAAAACTTCGGAAAATGATTCCGGGCACACCGGGCCTCGGAATCAGGTGCCGTCAGAAACTGCGTTCTTGTAAAATTCCAAAGAAAATTAAGAAAAAAAAATTCCTTGAAATTTACGGGTCTTTACATTACTCCCACCACAGGGCTTTACGTCCCCGTAAAGCTTCACCACAAACTTAGGGAAACAAAGCGGTACTGAGCACGCATCTGAGCCTTCCGCTCCCATGTGCTCACCTGGAGGTTCCCGCGCTGCCAAAGAAAGTGCACAAGAGGAATCGACCATCCTCCTAGGATCCGTTCCTGTCGATCCTCGATCCCCACAGGAACCTCCGTATAAGACACTCATCGCCACCGTATAGCTCCTCATGGTCGATGATATGCGAAGGGGGGTCGAGCACGTATCTCCTCAGCTGGGATACGTGGAAGACGTCGTGCACCCGGTGCAACTGAGGTGGCAGAGCCAGGCGATAAGCCACCTTGCCAACCCTGCTGAGGATCTGGAAAGGCCCGATGAAGCGGGGAGACAACTTGCCGCCTCGGCCAAATCTCCGAATACCACGTCGAGGTGTGACCCGCAAGAAGACGTGGTCACCATCCTCGAACTCTAGTGACCTCCGCCTCCTGTCAGCGTATGACTTCTGCCGGCTCTGTGTTGTCCTCATCCGCTCCTGGATGATATGGACCTCCTCCGACGTGGCCCGGACCATTTCTGGTCCCACAAGAGCTGCAAGATTTCTTCTTTGCCGATAAGAGAAACCTGGTCTCATCCCCAGGATGAACCACATTCTTTGCCTAAAACAGTCAATCCTAACATGGATGATACTAATCCATACCAAGGATGACGTCGTAAGGCCTCGACGCTACTACTAAGAGATCCAACTGTTACTCTCGCCTCCAAGGGTTGAGTCACACTGTCGGCATCAGTGTGTGGTAACCGGTCTCCTCCAGTAGATGTCTCACAAGTGAGGGTCAAGCCAACAGTCAACTGGAACCTCTTAGTAACATCACAAAAGAGGACAGGAAAGAAAACATCACAAAAGTAAGCATCTTTTATTATTGCAGATCATAATACAAGACGCTACATAAAAGCAACATCAACATGGAACTAGAAGTACAAAAGACGTATCCACTATTTCCTCCCCTGTCCACCTGCTTTACTGTTGCTCAAGCATTTGTCGCTGCCTCTATCTCGGTGGCTCTCCCAAAGCCTGCGGATCGGGAGTCGGACAGTCACGTGCCAGATGTCCCTTTTCGCGGCATGAGTAACACAACCTGCTCCTTGCACGGCTAGCTCTGTTCCCACTCCGGGTGCCCTGCACCACCGGTCCTATAACCCGAGTTCGCCTAACTGCTGGTCTGGTCCTCCTGGACCTCTGCATCATCTGTCTACTGCCCACAGATGACTCGGCTTCTGATCGAAAATCACGCGGTAAAGGCAGAATCTCCTGTACACGCTCGGGGTGTAGAGATACTGGCACAAACTCCACCCTGAAGAAGGTCTCGAAGTCTTCCCATGCGAAGTTCATCTCATCGCAGAACTGAAACAAGTGGCTCCACCACCTACCTGCTGCTGCCTGAAGGAGGCTGGTAGCAAAGATCACCATGAAGTCTGCCGGCGTCCCCACTAGCCTGAAGAATCTCACCACAGCCTCCAGCCAAAACTCAGCCGCCTGCGGGTCCGTCTCTCCCCGGAACCTGGGTGGCCTCTGGCGCTGGAACTCGTGCAGCGCGCTCAAGCGTCGTGCATCGCCTACTGCTGGTGCCTCCGCTGGTGCCTCAACTGCAAGAGGGCCCTGTACCGAAGCCTCGTCGCTCGACAGACTGTCAGCACGCTCATCCCTCCGGGCTCTAGCTGATCGTCTGAGAAAAGACATCCTGAAAGAAACAACGTAACACGATCAAACGATTATACCTGGTGAGCTGACCTGGTTTGAGCTGTTTTAAGGGGAAAAACCTTTGAAAACACACACGCAATCAGTGTTTTCGTGCACAAAGTCGGAAATCAGTTGTCAGGGTCCTGGTGTATGGATACGTCGGCCGCCCGCACCAACACTGGACTCCCTGAACTGAAAACCACACTCGGTACTCTTAACACTATCGCTTCACAGAAATAAAGATCAGAGTTATAAGTTCTGCGGTAGAACCGAACTCCTCTGATACCAATTTGTCACGACCCGTCCTCGGGGCCCGTGCCGTGACTACCCCAAGCCCGCCTTCCATAGGCCAGGGGCTGGCGACTAGCACCAAAGGCGTAAAATCCCGATAACTGGGAAGACATTGCCTTTATAAAGAAAACAAGCACCACAGAGTACAAGCGGAAGTAAAACACTAAGTACAAAAGAAGAGCTGAAAAGTAAAAAGGGGCCGGAAATACAAGCCCAACTGTAAAGTACAACTCGAAAGGAAAAACAGCAACTGAAAAGTAAAGCTGCTACGCTGAGATGTCCACTGGAAATCCCACCTGAAGGGTGGGTACAGATAGCTCCTCTGCTCTCCGGGTCCCGCCATCCGCTCCGAGTATGTCCCGCCCAGTGGTCCACCTCCGGGTACCGCCTCGTCGTATAGTCCACCTCCAGGTACCGTCAAGTCCTCGAACCTTCGGCTTCTGTCAGCACTGTCCGTCGTCTGCATCCAACACAACGAGGTGCGGGCATAGCCCGTGCAGGGGTGAGTATAACGATACTCAGTAGGGACCCCGAGACCCTCAAGGTCTCACTAAAACCAACAAGGATAACCACAAGAAGATCACAACAGATAAACTCTACTTAGGTATATGCCCATACATATACCTAAGTTGTCAAGTAACCCATCTCAATCATGAGGAAACACAAGGATTGTGAAATCGACGGATAACCACTACCCGGGTATATGCCCATACATATACCAAAGTTAGCAAGTGACCCATCTCAATCATGAAGTAAACACAAGGTCAAAAGTCTCAGCTCAAACCAGGATTTTCATTATCGAAACCGTAACTGCTGAAGAGCTCCGTCTCTAGAGTGTACAGTGGTCCTGTCACGACTCCGAGGCTGCCGCTCACTAACCTAGGACTGCTGAGGTACTCCTCCTGTCGAGTACTGTGGGTTTGCGGCCAACTACCGGGTGCTCCGTCCGCTGAGGGTCTGTCGCCAAATACCGGGCGCTACCCAGATAGCCTGCTGAGGTACTCCTCCTGTCGAGTACCGCGGGTCTGCTGCCAACTACCAGGCGCTCCGTCCGCCGTGGGTCTGCCGCCAAATACCGGGCGCTCCGTCCACTGGGCTAGTCGACTCACTCCAAGTCGAGTCGGTCAAGCAGTCGTCAGGTCTCAGCCGGCTACACGGTCTCCATACTCTGCACGCTCGTCTCCACCGTCGCGGGTCTGTCGCTACAACCAAGCGCACACACTCCGTAGGGTATCGCGGGTCCGCCGCTACAACCAAGCTCTCCACCGCCAAGGGTCTGCTGCTGCATCCAAGCACACCACCACTGTCAAGTACCACGGGTCCGCTCCACGAGCTACTGGTCGATACTCCAAGTATCACAAGGTCCCGCGAAGAAGTGTCTCAAAGGTCCGTCTCGTCACAGGGGTCTCAACGCTACAGACGGCGCGTCGATCGGACGCCCGGTCTGTGAGTTATTAGCCTTTTCGTCCCAGGGGCCCGGTTGGTTTCGTGAGCGAAACCAATCCCGGCCGTATCTCAACTGCACCCCGAACTCCCATAGGGTATACCCAAAGGGACCGTTACTCAACGTAACCACCAACGCCGCTGACGGCTCGTCAAGCGGACGTCCTGTCTGAAAGATATCAGCTTTCCCGTTCCAGGGGCCCGGTTGGATTTCGGGAACAATCCAACCCGGCCATACTCCGACTGCATCCAAAACTCGGGCGGAGTATGTCAAAAGTTCTGTCTCATCAAGAGGAAGTCAACGAAACAGACGGCGCGTCAATCGGACGCCCGGTCTGTGAGTTATTGGCATTTTCGTCTCCGGGGCCCGGTTGGTTTTTAAGGAAAAACCAACTCGACCGTACTCCACCTGCGTCCAAACCTCGGGCGGAGTATGCCAAAAGATCCGATTCACTAAGAGGAACACAACGCGACTGACGGCGTGTCAATCGGGCGTTCGTGGCTCAAGATATGAGCGAAAAACCAAAACTGGTCCGAAACGGGGGGTCCGGGTCCGGGCCGACCCGGCCCGACCCCCCCCCCCCCCTGGGCGGCGCGGTGGCCGGCGGCGGCGGCGGGCCGCGATGGCGGCGGCGGCGGGCCGCGATGGCGGCGGCGGCGGGCCGCGATGGCGGCGGCGGCGGGCCGCGTTGGCGGCGGCGGCGGCGGCGGGCCGCGTTGGCAGCGGCGGCGGGCCGCGTTGGCGGCGCACGCGGGGGCTCAGCCCCGCGGTTTTGACAAGGCGGCACGGCTTTGAGCCGTGCCTTTGCAACAAACGGCCCCCCCCACGTGGGGGCCGGTTTAATTAGAGGAACCGGGGGGCTTTTGCCCCCCTTTCATGGATCCGCCCCCCTCTTAAAGAGGGGGGTTTTACAGGCTGGCCGGGGAATTAATTCCCCGGTTTAATGCCTTCCGGCCGGCCAGCTGGCCGGCCGGTTTTCTCCAACGGAACCGGTACTTTCCGGTTCCCCCTTCGGCTTCCGACGCCGGCGGCCCGGCCGCCGGTTTTCTCTTCCGCCGCGGCCCGGAACCGGCCGCGGTCTCCTCGTCCCGCCGCGGCCCGGAACCGGCCGCGGTCTTCTCGTCCCGCCGCGGCCCGGAACCGGCTGCGGCGTTCGTCATCCGGCGCGGTGCGTCGGCACCGCGCCCCTTCGCCGTGCTTTGATAATCATCCAACGCGGCGCGACGACGTCGCGTTTCTGTTGTTTCTACCATGGAGCGTGCGACGGCATCGCGAAGATATTTGCACGTTCATCCGCGTGGTGCGACGGCACCACGCCACTTGCTTCCTCCCGCAAGATAAAAAAAATCAACAAAAACGTTGGAGGGGGGTTCGGCCGTGTTCATGCGGTCCGGCCCCCCTCACGTTAAATAAAAACTCAACATGAACATTTCAAGCCTCATGTTAGACATGCCAGATCCATGTTCAAGAAAAGGAATAATTTAAGAATGAAACAACAATCCCCTACCTCGGGTATAAGTTCGAGGATTTGACTACGTTCCGCGGAAGACGGCGTCGCGGAGATCGGGCGTCGCGGTAGTCGTTCGTCAATTCCGCTGACGAAGAGATACGTCCGATGTGACACGTCGTTGGTGAATCCCCGTACGCCGACGAAGGTTGTCCGAGGAAGGTGCGGTGTTCTCTCTCGTTGACACCAAAGACGAAGAAGAGCGGTGCGGCGTTCTTCGTCGGAAAAAGGGCGTTCCTCGTCAAGTCTTGAGGAAAGTCAAATTATAAAGAGAACAACGAACTCAAGAATCTCTACCTCGATAGTCGCACGGTGACGGAGTCGTGGAATATCGGTGTCGATTCCTTTGACGTCGGAGAAAAAGTCGTTGTCGATGGCGTTCGTCGCGGAAAACCGTCGCGGAAGAGATGACGCAGAAGAAGTACGTCGCGTCGCGGATACGGCGTCGCGGACGGATCGTGTTCTTCGGCGGAGAAGTTCTTCGTTGAAGAACGACGTTCTTCGCGTTCTTCGTTGAGTTTGAAGAAGAAGAAGAAAATCTCCCAAAAGCTCTCAAGCGCATAATAACCAGAGGTTAAGCGTTGGTCTTATTTTATTAATACGCCAACGAATTTGAAAAAAAAGATTAAGAAACGATCCATCAATTCGTTGAATTAATTCAATGAAAGAAACGACCCATTTAATTCACGAAAGAAACAGCCCATTTAATTCACGAAATAAACCGCCCAATTAAATGGTCTGTTAAGAATTTAGAAAACGCGTCGGTTGACTTTCATTAAGACGGGTTTTCACGGATGCGTTTCTTAACGGAAAGAAACGGCGGGGCTCGTGCGGTCCCCACCTCACAAATATCCTACCAAGGGGTAGGATATTTCTGGATAGCATCCTATCCAGTTCAACTCAGTTCAAACCGCCTTTAAGTGGATTCCAAGTGGCTTAAGCGAAATAAAATAAAGTTGTCGCAAAATCATTTTATTTCTTAACCTTAAGCCCGAAAATTAAAAACCACACCCGAGCAAACGCAACTCCGGAAGAGGCGTTTCTAAGCGAATACCGGCGCTGCGATTTCATCGGTGCCCTCAGAATTCGATTCCGGGCACCGGTTCAAAAGTTAGAAAAACCCGCTCGTCCGTTCACTGAACGTACCCAAGCCAAAACTTCGGAAAATGATTCCGGGCACACCGGGCCTCGGAATCAGGTGCCGTCAGAAACTGCGTTCTTGTAAAATTCCAAAGAAAATTAAGAAAAAAAAATTCCTTGAAATTTACGGGTCTTTACAGATCAGGAAGACTCTTCATTTATTATCTACAGTGGAATGAGATCATAGACAATAACAAGTATCCTCTACCCCGCATCGATGACCAATTTGATCAACTACTTGGACCTCAATTCTTTTCTATGAATGAACTTCATTTTGGATATCATCAATAGAGGTTAAATATGAAGCATATAACCAAGATTTAATTCCATACAATGTATGGAATCTATGAATACATTGTGATACCATTCAGTTTTACTAATTACCATGTTATGTTCATGGATTTAATGAATGGAGTCTTTTGAGATTACCTTGATTGTTTGTGGTATTATTTTTAGATAATATTAATATCTATTAAAAGAGAAATTAAGAGTATAAATATCATTGAATAATTATACTAAAGACCCTAATAAATGAGAAACTATATAAAAATTTACAAAATGTGAATTTTGGATGCAAATGGTTTCATTTATTGGACATATAATCTTAATAGAGGGTATATCTATACATCCATCAAGTACAAAGGTTGTTGAATATTGGCCCAAAATAAACATAGTGACTAAAATTCATATTTATATTGTTTTAGATAGATATTAAAGATATTTTTTAGGATAATTTCCCACAACTACATAATACACTCACCAAGGTAACTCAGAAGGAATCCATGTTCCTCTGAAAAAATGAATGTGAGAAAAATTTCAAGGAACTAGAAAAAGATTAGTCTGCACACATGTGCTTTCATTACCTTATAGTGGGGAAAGGTTTTTAATAGATAGTTATAAATACAAGAAAGTATTGGTATGTGTTCTTATGGTGAATTACATGATTATAGATTTTTCCTCATGAAAAATTAAGATTCATTAGAAAAATTACCCAACTATTGATTTGGAGTTAGCTATGACATTTTTTGAAATTAATATATTAAAGTTTTATATTTATTGATAAAGTGGAAAAAATATAATGATAAAAAAATCTCAAAGTATATATTCAGATATAAAGTGTTGAATATTCTCTAGATAAGATGGTTAAATAAGATTAAATAGTATGACTGATCAAAACATTACCACCTTGGGAATGAAAACAAGGTGGCCAATTATTTGTGTCGAAATTATCATCCTAGATTATCCATGATCGAGATCACCAAAGATCCCAAATTTTAGTATATATAAAGGGTAAATCATGGAATACTCAATGAAGGGTAAAAATAATATATTTCTCAAATGAATGTTCAAGTATCTATCCAAGTGATGTTTAAAGAGGCGCATAAGAAAGATTTAAAGTTACAAAAGAAGGATAGAAATGATCCTAAGTTTAAACTTGATCATTGTGGAAGGATAATGTTCATGAACCATGTATGTGTTATGTCCATATAATATTCAAAGGAGTTGTTATTGAAAGCTCATAGTTATTAATTCTTTATCTATCAGAGAAGTATGAATATTTAGAGTAACATGAAAGAGTATTTATTGTGGAATGTTATGAAGAGAGATATCGTTGAGTTTGTATCTCAGTGCTTAATATATTAGAATGTTAAGGATGAGTGAAAAATTATAATGGGATGTTACATCTATTACCCATACAATAATGTAAAGGGGAAAAATCACCATGGATTTAGTCGTTGGAATCCCAAAAATGTATAAAAGAATTATTCTATATGTGTTCTAGATGATCGAGTTACAAAGCTTTCATAGATCATCACTATATATATGATTTACCTCTAGATCATATTACTACTATATACATTAAGGAAGTGTTATGGTTTCATGGTGTACCACATTTAATTATGATTGATCAAGATTCGAGGTTCATCTCAATGTTCTGAAGAAGTCTCCAGTGACATCTTGATACAAAGTTGTGTTTCAACACTACATATCATACCCAAATATATTTTTAGTAAAAGATAACCATTGAAATTGTGGATTATATTTTGAGATATTTTTATTTTTATTTTATAGTTGGTTGGGATCAACTCCATCCTCTAGTTGAATTTTCTTACAATAATAGCTCTAACTCAAGCATTCAGATGACTCTTTTTGAAGACCTATATGGAAATAAGTATATATCTCAAAAATGTTTCAATTAAGTTATATATATAAATCTAATGGTAACTTAAATATATGACGAAATTTTAGAAAAGGTCAGATCCATTCAACAACACTTAAGGCAACATAAAGTTGACAAAAATGTTACGCTGATAATCATCGAAGTTGCCAAAAATTTAAAGTTGGTAAAAATGTGTTTCTATGAATTTCTACAGGGAAGAAGGTAATGATATTTTAAAGGAAATAAAATCTAATCCCAATGTATATCATTCCCTTTGAAATTATTTATCATATCAGGATGATAGCCTTTTGGTTGGTGCTTCCACTAAACAACTATCAATTATATGATGTGTTCCATGTATCTCTTCCAAGGAAGTAAATAACTAATCCTTAACATGTATTAAACTGAGAGGTTATTATGCTCCTGCAAGATGTTTCTTATCCTAAAAAAGTATTAGAGATTTTACATCTTATCGAGGAATTTCATCCAAATGATACCACTCACAAGTCAACATTTTGTGAAAAATCCACCAGTTTAAGGAAGCTATAATGGAACTTGATGATATAATGATATATGAACATCATCATCTATTTGTGATGGAATTTTGAGTCAAAAATTCTTTTTAATGGGGTGGATGTAGAAACATGAGATATTATGAAATATTTTTTCCCAAAAAAATTAATTTTCTTTGATAACTTTTGTTACACGAAGCACTGATTTTTAACGAACCATGACAAATTATTAATATTATTATTTAAAAAAACAAAAATAAAATAGACAATAAGATTATAGGGGTTAATAATAATAACCATATTTTATATATTAAGTATATGGTTTTTATATAAATAAAACATATTGATAAAAAATGCTTCATTTTTTGTAAAGTCTTTATATCATTCAAAAATACTATTTTCTCAAAAAAATATTTATTTATTTATTTTTGTGAACAGTAATAATAATTTATTTTTTGAAAATTTTAGAAAAAAATTGAAAGAATTAACTTAATTTTATAAATCATCAATTCATAATTATCTTATAATTATTTTTCAATATTTTTCTGAAAATATTAATTCTTCGACTAATAGTGAAAACACTGGTTTTTGTTGAAAAATATCTTTTCGTTTAATGAATTTCGAAGGATTATTTTTAAAAAAGTGGATCAAAAGTAAAATTATTTCATTTATTTATCTATTAATCCAATTTATTTCATTATAATTCTTTTTATGTTTAATTTTAATATAAAAATATTTTTAACTTTTTAACATTTTGTCTTTGGAAAATCACTTTCTCATCTCGTCTGGGGGATTAATTTTAAATTATATTTTCCCAATTATGTAAATGAAAATTTAAAAAATGGATTCCATATTTGGAGACATAATAATTTATATTATATAAAAAGGTCATCATAATTTTTGATCATAATGAATTTTAAAAACGGTAAAAATTATTTTCTATTTTTAAGATAATAAAGGGTTTAGAGGGGGTTAAACAAAAAAATATGTATTAAAAATTACCAAACAATTTTACAAAACGAATCTTATTCTAATATTTAGAAAAAAAATTCTAATACTCTATAACCATCCATTTTTAACCCTGTGATATATAAAAAATATGGGTACATCTTTTCCGTTCTAGAAATTAAAAGTGTGCGACTCACCTCACATATTAAATGCCACAATTTATCCTCTCATCTTTACACTTCCAAAAACATTTAATTAATTTAATAACTACTAAAAAATATTACTTAATTCTATGATAAAATCCTATAATCCACATTTTTTTTAGAAATCCTTTATTGGAAGGATTTTGGTGCAAACCTAAGGAGGTTACACGAAGAAGATGCAACATTCTTCAATGAGCATTTATATTTTATTTCTTCCAACACCTCCTTAATTTTTTATTAACACTTTATGATATAATAAAATCAACGTATTAAATATAATCATATGGTTTTATTATATGTTCATTTCCTAGAACCATCTTACTTCTATCAAATTGGATACAAAATCATCATTCGTGTGTACGGCGGACTACCGCATCGTTAACCGATGTTATTCGTTTTCCATCAACGCCTCTCAAGGATGGATATAATGATTAATGTAATTATTATATATTATATTTTTTATATTATTATAATTATTTAATTTTCATGTTTCCCATACATTTTTACTTTCCATTCTATAGAATATGATAACATCACACGAGTTTTCAGGGGACTAATTCCTCGTAAAGCGATGTGATTCGTTCATGATTTACATAGAAGGTAATAAATATGGGTATAATATTAATAAATTATTAATATTTCATAAATATATATTCTATAATGGTAATATAATATTTACCTTTATTTATTTTAATCCATTGGGAGAGTGTAAATAATGTTTATGCGTACGTATAACCTACCTTCTCTATGGATGGTTTATTTAATTTTCTATCTCTAAATTTTATAGATTACTATAAATACAAATATAATGAATATATATAAAATTTATATCACTGTTAAAATTATTTAGAATATGTAACCATGATCAAATTAATAGATACAAAAAAAGCATACGTGAAAAACAAAGCAGTTATTTTCCAAAACGCGACTTTAACATGGAATTATTAATAAACATGTAATAGAAGGTTATAAATAAATAATATATGGTATTATATATATATATGGATATATAATATATTTATAATAAACATATATTCATTACACATGATGTTTAAATGTGTACGAAAGAAGTTGAGACTGAAGGGGAGAGGTTTTCTGTTTCAATTTTCCTTCCTTGAGACGTATGTTATGTTATACACCTATATTATTTTTTAGGGATTATATAAAACCCCGTTTACATGTAATATCATGATATTTTTTTTTCATTTAACATTATACCTACTTGGTTCTAACTATTTAATGTTACTAAAGTTGTAAGGATTTTATGTTACAATTTCATCATTTATTGAGATTAGTTATGATTATTCGTACAATGATGAAATCTTATAATATATATCTCAAAAAACTAATTTATTTTATTATTATATGGATATTTATATAGAATACATTTCCCCTTTTTTATCTCTTATATACTTAAGAGTTAAATATGATGTTTTTAAGAAAAATAATCTTTATTTCTCTCTTCGGTCAAATTTTTTTTTTTCCGAAAACCTATTTTTTAAAAAATTTTATAGGAAATTATTTAACATTATATATGTTATTTGATTAAAAAATATTTAACCATGTTTTAATTTTTAATTTTATTTTTGAATTGGGTTTGTTTTTTTATTTTCCAAACCAGGCCTGTTTTGATTTTACCAAAAATGTGAAAGGAATATTTGTTAAAATGTGTAAAACATGAATGTAAAATTTATGAAGTCATGAAAATTATACGATTTGAATATTATATTATAAATTTTCAAGTTTATTTAAAAATAAACGTTCTTAAAAAATAATTTATGAATCTTTAATTTTTAAAAAGATTATTTTAATAGAAAGGATGTTTTTATCAAGAAAATTTCAAAGTGATTTTTCTTTCTAAATGATTTTCTATATATGAATAAATCCTATGATGGTACTTATGATTTAGTAGGAATATAATCCAACTATACACTTTTAAATTTTTATATTAAGTGTTTTTATTTATTATGATATTATTTTTAAGAAACCATTTTCTTTTATAGGGGTTATACCATGATAAAATGATTATAAAACACACTTATTTTTCAATGGGTTACTATTTGTTGAAATGATTATAACACTTATTTCTTTTATATAGGTTATCTTATGATGGAAAGTTTATGAAACCCATTTAATTTCATGTGTTATGGAATGATGTTTTTTTGGAGAAAATATGTATGATTTTAATTATATGAAGTGTGGGATCTATATCTCCCTCAGATACATTAGGTAAAGACTAACATCTCATGAGATAAATAGGACTTGAATGGGAAGTGAACCATGTTCATTAAGGGACACAGTCCACTATGATAGTCATGGGAGTGAAAATTGAATACTATGATGTTTTGGGGAGTGATCCTAATCCAATATCATAGTCTTGGTAATTATAATTGAAATTATAAAGAAGTGATTTTTTATTTTTATGTTTATTCTACAAATATATGTCTTATGACAATGTTATTATCTCTCTGTTCATGTTCTTTGGTTGAATTATGATTCTTTTATTTATAAATGGCTTGAATTAATCTAGTAATCATTTTTATGATCTATGATATATAGGGTATTGATTTTAAATTTCATTCTCATGTTCTCATACCCTTATACTCATGATATGTTGATATCTCCAATATTTACTCTTACTTAGAATCTGATCTTAGCTTTTCCTATCTTTTCTTCCCCTAGTAATAATGAAAGGAATTAATTTTTATATGTCTATTATGGTTTATAGTTATGAGGAACATACTAGGAGATGATATAGCTCACTTATGGGAAAATTGTTTATGTTTCTATGATTCTAAAGTTACTATACCATTACAATCCTTAGGCATGTGTTGGTGTCATGTAATGAATATTCATCTAAAATATGTAATATCTATATATGAGATGTTTGCGTATTTATAGTCAAAAAGGAGTATTTGGTAATTATAGAAAATAATTTAGGTTGTATTTATAGTCTTTTTTTATTAGTTTCTTTTTCCCTATATATTAATCCACCGCTTAAGGGGATACTTTATTTATTTTATGTTTTTTCATCTAAAATTCCATAATTATATAAAATGGTTTGGTACATTATGTGTATGTTTTTACTCATATGGGTATTTATTTATTATTTATTGTTGATTTATAATTTTATCTCTTCCATTTTATACTCTAATAATCACCTGATACCAAAGGAGTAGTCTCCCCAAGATGTTATTTTTATCCCTCACTACTATTCAATAACCTCTTGAATATGGGTAGGTGCGAATGAGGTGGTGTGGAGATCTATCCAGAACATTATCATATGGTCGGGTTTCTTCACCCTTTATGCATTTTTCTATCCCATGATGATCAAGAATGTTTTTTAGTCTTTGTATAAGAGTAGTACAGGGGACATATCAGTATATCCTGGTCTAATTTGTCAATGTTTTGGATATAGATATTCTATAGAATCCAGAAAACATTATTTTTATGTTCCATTATCCATTCAAAATTAAAATCGAACATGTATAAATTTTCATTGATACATATAAAGTGTTTTGGAAATATTTCTAACATACTTAATTAAATATAATAACAAATCCAATACCCCATTTTTCCTAGAATATATCGATAAATTTGTAATGAATACTAAAATGATTAATTATAATGATATAAAATTCATCAATTTAGTTGGACTATGAATAATATAAAAAATAATTTGATTGAGATCATTGATAAGTAACCAGAATAATCATCCATATAATGGTATCCATGAATCACAAGAATCACTAGATTCTTGAGTGTGACCTCCGTCGATCCACAATTTTCTAGAATGTTGAGTTAATTGAAGGATCAAATCATGATCTAGGAATGACTTGGTTTCTAGGAGTTATATATAGTATTCCAATTATATTTAATCAGAAAAAACTTGTGAGGATTAAACTAGCTTATATAGGCATCAAGAACTCAAAACATTCAACCAATATTGACTTGTATTTTTACAAAATTCTCAATCATTTCAATTTTTTTAATATTTGGGTTGAATCCTCAGGATGAAGGTTTAACATATAAACATTCGTGTGTTTTGATAAAAATTATCAAAATCATCATCACATGATGGTTGTAATAGAAAATGATATCTATGGTAAGAGATGTAGTCTAAACAAAAAATTATCAAACAATATGATAATACCCTTCTATTTACACCATGGTATAGTGTATCATACTTTGTCATGGTGTACAATATGTTAGACCATAATATGTTCTAAACCACCATACCATGGTTAAAATTTTAGTGAACATATCCAAAAATCTACCACTTACACTAAAACCCCTATAGACTTTGTGCACTTTCACATTATGGCACATCATATGAAATAAAAAATTAAACCATATCCAAAAATCCTTTTAGATAACTTCAAAAAACTTTTTAGAAAATATATCACTAATTCACAATGAATCACATCATATTCAATACCATATGAATTCTTATCTTGAACTTCTTTAAGATATCCTCCGAAGCACTTTTGGGGTGTCTCTCAAAACATCATAATCATGATCCTAATTTTAACAATTGAAATGTTTGACGTCATGGTTATTTATATAATTTAAAACTATTATGAATCACAAAATACATAAGTGTAAGAAAGGATTATGCCCTATAAAATCATTAGTGATAATATTGTATCATGTACAGGTATTAATTTTTATATAATCCATTTTTAAGTAACCATGGTACATATAGAATGTAAATAATATATAACAAACCATAGACTCTTGATTATTTATGTATATATTGACTTATTCAATGGATAGATTAAATTTCATTCAACCTTATGTTTGAGAACATAAAATTCATGGCATGTAATAGATAATCAAATCACATGTCATATATAGGTATGAAGATACTCTTCCTTAATCTATCTCAATCAGGGTCCCAGATTTCATACTCAGTATATGAGAGGACATATCCCATATTGGTTTAGATCCAACTGAAAACATGATCAACAACATATCCAACCTCTTATTATTATCTAATCCTTAAGGCTTCCATAATAATGGTATTAAATTATGAAGTTCCTCATGATAAGTATATCAGTAACCTTAGTTTGGGGGGATCCAAATATCAATAGTGAACACCTAGTGTGAAACCCTCAGGACACTAATATGTATTTTTTTCATTTATTAAATATATTTTTGAATGTTTTAGGAGTTATTGTCTATGAAACATGAAAAATAGGGAATTAGATGTGGTTTCATGGTTAGTATATAGTTAATATTAAATGTGCGCCCAAACCATGAATGGGTATAATGAACCAGAAATAACATACATGTATATTACATCATTTTAGATGAATATTAATCGTATTAAAAATTACATTCCTGAGGACCATAATAGTTTAGGGTCTTTGAAAACTGGGAACAAATTTTTTAAATTTGGTTAAAGGTCATCATCATTTCCTGTAATGATATCCCACTTTCAGTACTGAAACTTAAAACCTTTCTTCATAACCTAAGGAAAGGAAACCTATGAAAGGGTGATATCATATACTTAGTGGGGGTAAACAAGGGAGATGTGTAATCATAATCATGAGCATAAGGGTACTAGAACATGATAAAAACATTAAAATATCATACCCTACATATCAGAGATCATAATAATGAGTCATGACCTAAATATTGGAAACTAATAAGAGATGAGTCATAAGAGAATTAAGAGAATATTCCATGAAATCATAAAATAGGAATAGGTCATAAAATTATGGATAACACATAAACATATAAATCTATTTATAGAGTATTAAAGGACTATCTCAAAGGCCATATTGAGGGAATGAGTTCACTCT
The DNA here is from genome assembly GCA_963277665.1 of Viscum album. Taxonomy (NCBI): domain Eukaryota; kingdom Viridiplantae; phylum Streptophyta; class Magnoliopsida; order Santalales; family Viscaceae; genus Viscum; species Viscum album. Next base: position 328,044,528 of record OY728132.1, read on the forward strand.
ACAAACCTTATTAGTAGTTATAGTTCACTACCTAGACAATCTTAGTTGAAAATTTAATTTACTGAACTAGGTTCACTACTTATTCTAGAAATGTATTACTGAACTATGTTTAATCCCTGATCCAGCCCTGTATTACTGATCTAGGTTTACTTCTCATTCTATCTCTTTCCTAATAAACAGATTCCACTCCACATTCAAACCGTGTAATATTGTACTGGGTTCACTCCTCATTCTAGCCCTTTATCATGGAACTTAGTGTACTTATCTTTCAATCCCTATGCATCTTATGAGATATAAATATTTACCCAATGCATTGAAGGGATATTTAGTTCCCACCCATAATATAATAAAATCATACATATTTTTTCCACAAGATCAAACACAATAGTCATATTAAAACCTATAAAATGAAATGGGTATCATAAACATGCCATCAAATAATAACCTAGGTAAAGGAGACAAGTTTCATAATTAATTCATCAAAGAATAACCCATGAAGATAATTAGGTTTTAAAATCATATGACCCAAGAAAAATAAATGAGTGCCATAAATATCATTCTATCAAAACATAAACCATTCGAGAATTAATATGAATTGTTTTATTTGATCACATCCCCATTAAGGAATAAGTAACACGTACAAATATTATTTTAGATGGAAAATAAAATTTAAAGATCTTTTGAAAACATTTTGTTAAGAAAATATATTTCCTTCTTTAAAAACTCTTTTTAATAAATATAACATATTGGAAACAATTTTATTTGAAAATGACATTGAAGAAATATAAAAGAAGATTTGAAAAACATTTTAAACACTTTTTTTTAAAAAATTAAAATTTTAAAATCATTTTTCCTGAAATTGGTCTTAAAATATCATTTTAAAACCTTTTTTAATTTTTTAGGAAACATTGGTTTTAAATAAAATAAATTTTCGACCGAAGAGATAAATAAAGTTATATTTTCATTAAAAAAATTTCTTAATTATCTTCAGTACTAATGATTAGAAAAAATTGTACATTTACTTGAATATATCATGAATAAACATAGGAGAAGAAAATTTATAAAAACATTTCTATATGGATCATTATATTTCATAAATGGATGTATAATATTACACAATTTTATTAAATGATGAGATTATAGAAATAAATTATAACCACATTGGAAACTTTGTATCATAATACCCATGAATGAATTACTCCACATAAATCATAAATTATAATTAAAAGAATTAAATTCACTATATAATATGTCAATGGGCAGTATATACACCTTGTAAAATGATATAGGTTCATAACATTTCATGTGTCTCAAAGAAGGAAAATTGAGACAAAATTACCTTAATGATTTTGTAACTTTTGAACCGTAAAATCTATGAATGATAAATCATCAAATTAATATAAAAATACACATAATTTTAAGGACATTGATAAAATAATACATTCTTTAGAATTATATACACCACATAATGAAACTAGTGGTGAATATGACATAAATCCCATTGAAATAAATGTGAGAATAGAATCCCCTTTCTACTTGAGTAACTTTTGAATCACGAGATCCATGAAATATTAACATCAATTAAAACTTTTAATATAATTAAATATTCAGGATAAAACATGTCATAGGAATATATGTACACCACATAAAATAATTGAGTGGTTAATATGGCAGGTATCTCATTGATATAAAAAGTGATATAAAATTCCCTTACCTTAAGTATTGAATCCCATCATACTTGTTAAAAAATTATATATAATAAATATAAGTCTATTTTAAATATATCAAAGAAAAATATTAATACTTATAATACCTTATATGATTTTTTATGACCTTCTATTACCCACTTATTAAAATTTCCATTTTATTGTTATGTTTCGGGTAATAACAGCTTTATTTTTCATACATGATTTGACTTTTCATTCATAGTAATCTTAAATAGATCATTATTTCATAATTTAAAAATCATAAAACATGGTATAAATATCATATATATTCATTATATATTTATTTGTTCTAATTTATAAATGATATAAATAGGAAATGAAATACATCATTCATGAAGACAGTAAGCCATATGTATGTATGAATATTGTTTACATTTTATTATCATATTGTATGAAAGAAAATTAAATGAAATATATATATATATAATAATTATATTATAACTATTATTTAATAAATATATAATTTTTTATGAAACACATCCTTAATACATTCCTTGTAAAGCGTGAAAAAATCACACTGCATTAAAATGGCGGTAGTCCACACGTCCACAAACTAAGTTCTGGTATTCCCCCAATATGGAAAGAATGAAGGTATATGTTATATAATATTTAAATAAGTACCGGTGAATCATTAAATTAAATATAACTTATAAAAATAATAAGTATATCATTATTCCAATCCTTGAGAGACTGTAATGGAAGAACGAATGGCATTAGTTTGTAAGGATGTAGTCCACTGTAAACAAGAATGATGATTGAATATGCAATTTTATGGATATTTGTTAAGGTGTTGGTTGTAATAATGTCATAAAAAATCTAATTATATTTAGGATACTAAATATATTATATAATATAGGAATAATAATAATTCAATGGGTGACAAAATAAATAAAACAAAAGGGATTGTTGAAGAACGTTACATCCTCTTTGAGTATCTACTTTTGGTTTGCACAAAAGGACTTCATTGGTTTGATTTAATCTAAAATTGATGAATCTATCATGATATGAGGAAACTTTTTACCTTATTTTTGATGTTTTTGGTTGATAAATATAGCTTTATAGGTGTGAATTAGTGAGGGGTAAGAGTGCCCTTTTATAGTGGGGGAGGTGTGTCATTCTTTTAAATAAAAAAGGTAAACACAATTGAGAGGTACCCCTCACATAATTTTCCTAAAATAATGATCAATTTTCTATAAAATAGGGGAAATATTATAAATATTTGTAGAAAATGGATTTTGGACAAGTTTCTTGGTCATTTTACTCTTATGTTTAATGTTTAACCACTAAGTAAACTTGTTTTTCTCTTAATCAAAGTAATGACTTTTTTAATTTTTATCACAAATATTTTTGGTCAAAATTAAGTTTATATAACAATAAATTATAATATTTTATGATTAAAAATATTAAATATATTTTTTCTAATTAAAATCACATAAGTGGCATAATTTAATTTAAAACTAATCCCGGATAATGGACGAACCAATGAGTTTATAAAGTAAAAATGTTCAAAATATTAAAATTTTTGTATATCCAATTTCAATGTGAAATTGAATATAATGAATTAAATTTGGTTAATATTTTTATAATTAATATAAATATTATTTAATATAAAATAAGTTTTTTATCTACATAAATAAATTAGACAAAAAGACAGTTTTTAATTAAAATTCTATATTTTTCACTACTCATCAAAAAATGAATATTCTAATAAAAATATATAAATTTCACCCTAAGAAAATTTTCACATTATGATATAAAAAATAAATTTTATTTTGAAAATTTTAATTTTTTAATGTTTCAAAATGTATTTTTAAAATAGGTGTTCCATTAAATGGTGACAAAACTACCTTCTAGAAAAATATTGTTTTTATGTCAAAAATTGAATTTCTTCTTATTTTGGATATATAAAAATTATTAGATGAATATCAAAAAAAATTATTGAATTTGTAAAATATAAATTTCATTAAAATCTCTCACTAATGGTGATTAATTTAATTTATTAACAAAAAAAATACTTTGTGTGAATAAAATCACATCCTTTATATTCAATTGTTTTTTATTTTCATTTTTAACTAATTGATAATGAAAGATTTATTTTTATAAAAAGTTGAAAACCATAGTTTTATAATTTATTTAATAATATTCAGAACATAATTATTAGGACTTGGTGATAACTATAATAATAATATTTTGATAAAAATATTAATAGTATATTGTAGTTTGGTAAAACTAGGGCTTCCATGTAACACAAGTTATCAAAGGAACTCAACATTATGTGTAACACATGCCAAACATAGTTTTGGTTTTTATGAACCCTAATCTAAGTGTTTCATGTAGTGAATTATTAAATTGGTGTATCATGTAATAAAATCTAAACATGATTGTTTCATATAACACAAGCTATATTTAGTGTTTTAAGAAATACATAATATCAAAACGATTAAATTAATTCGAAAAAAAAATTCAAAAAATATCAAGGTGCAACATTCTAACCCCCTTAAAATGAATTTCTCCCTAAAAATTAATCTAGGCTATCAATGGTTTAATACTTTAATGTTCCTTTCATAGAAACCCACATAAAAAAACGAATACGAAAAATTTCTTTAAAAATGGAAATATTGAACCATAGGGGTAAAACAATGTAATTCATAACTAGTTCTCCACATAGGATAATATAGTTGGGAAGTAAAAATTGACAAGGAAAAAAAGGTTATATAATTATAGCGAGTTATAAATATCACCGATCATAAGAAATTTAATGATCAATGGAATGTTATGGTCATAAAAACAATAAATTTGTGATGATTTATAAGACCATTAGTTAAATGAAAACAAAGGTTTTAGGATAAATATTTATTAACATCCTTTTCCTAGAGTTGAAGAATTATTTTCCTATCTAAAAACTAAGGAATTGCACGTACTTGATTTCATTACTTTTTATTTGAATAATCTCACCCTTGGGTTGTGTCATTCTTGATTTACAATTTATCTCTTACTCAAGGAATAAAGGTGAATTTTTCATTCCTGAATCACTAACAGATCACAATAATGATAAATTATTCTATCTGTATTTAGTTAACATCATAGAAAAATGGGTAGCACAGTTTATCCCATATTCATAAATTCTCATATAATGATATAATATTTTAATCTCTGAAACATCATTTGATTATTAATTTAAAAATTTTCATAAATGGATAACCTTGTATCCTTTTTGAAATATGAATATCCAATACAATATAAAGATGTTAACTAAATTTATCAAAACCATCTTAATATTAATCCCTCATATATCATAAAGTAGATCCTATTTCTCATATACCAAACCTAAGAATACCTTCATCATGGACTCTCTTAAAACACAGTAATAACCTAACTTTCCAAAAATAGTTATTGAAAACATACATGATTTCCTATTCCAAATATTATTAGATATATTCCTTAAATACAAAAATGATATAAAATTCATCAACGATTACATAAACCACTTTATCAATAAATATTTTATCAGTTTTGAAGTCATGAATACTAGACAATTTAATTTATCCATATCGTCATCTATTTATCCATACTAAATATCATTTTCTCATCCTTAAGAACATGTTAAGGGATACCTACCATTAATGTAACCATTCCATTAAATCAGTTTTCTATATCCTCAATATCATTTAACATATTGTTGAAAATCCTTAAAAAACTTCTAAAAACAATGATTATATACTTCGTGAGTAATACAACATAATCAAATAATTTAAATACATTAATACTATGAACATTCCACATCTTCTTTAAGCCATTAATTAATCTTAATTATTCTTTTCCATAATACTAATTTCAAAAATTATGAAATATTAATCATGTCTACTAAATTTAATCATGTTTATAAACAATACTATTAGAAAAAACATACCATCCATATGTCAATTAGGGTCTCTAAATCATCATCAGAAAGACCATTACTCTAATAATCTTGCATATTTACTTCATGAGATTTCCCCTAGGACATTAAATTGAATACTTACCATACTTTCAACATTTAAATCATTTGACAGTAGAAGACACCATAAAGAGTCCATTATTCTCATCCATTGTGTTAACTAATCTTTTCATTTTCCCTTTATAGTTACATACTTTTTAAAATTATTTTAAACATTCAAAACATATTCATGTTCCCCTAAGACATCCAATTGTATTGTACAGACATCGATGTAATTTTTTTGAAACCACTCTATGAATCCTATACCAAAATTCTAAGACTTTTTCTTAAAAATTGACCCATCCTTAGTCTTATCCTTAAAGACACCCCTAGGCATTCCCTAAGAAATATACATAGGGATATAACTAATGTTTTCTCATCCTAGTTTCTGAAGGTTGACTAAACCTCCATTAGATACCAACTATAATGATCTAGGATTATCATAGATGGATATTACATTATTTTAGATGAATATCACCACATTACAAAAGAATATTCCTAAGGACCATAATATATTAGTGTCATTGTAAAATAAGAATCCATTCTTCTAATTTTGTGCAATATATTCATCACCTCCCATAAATATTTTAACCTTTTAGTACTTTGACATAAAACCATTCTTTATAACTTAGGGAAAGTAAATATAGGAAAGGGTGAGATCATATTCTCAGTAAGGGTAAAAAATTATATATGTAAGAATAATCATTTGTATAAGGGTATGAGAACTAGATCATAACATTATAAGATATAATAATGTATATCAAATATCATAATAATGAGTCATGGAATAAAGATTGGTAGTTCATAAGTCATGAATCATAAGGGAATCAAGATCATAACCCATGAAATAATAATATAGTATTAACACATGGAATTGTGGTAGACACATAAACACATAAAATTATTTCTATAGTAGTCCAGGATTATTTACAAGGCCATGTTAATAGAATGGGTTTACTCCACAAACCATCATAATAGTCAATTTTCACTCCCATGAATATCTTAATGGGAAAAACCCTTCACTAAACTGGGATCACTCCCCATTCGTTCCATGTATTACTAAACAAGGTTCATTTCCTATTATATCCCTGTATTACTGAACCTAGTCCACTTCCCATTCCATCCATGTATTACGAAACCTATTTCACTCCTTATTCCAGCTCTGTATTACTATATCGAGTTCACTCCTCATTTAGTACCTATATTACTGAACTGATTTCACTACTTGTTCTAGCACTATCTATCTCATGAAATATAACTCTTTACCCAATGAATAAGAGGGAGATATAGGTCCCAATCATCACATAATAAAAACATACATATGTGTTCTAGAATATCATAAACCAAAATCATATGGTTTCCCATGAAATGAAATGGTTGTCATAAACATATAATCATATCATAAACTATGAAAGAGTGAGAGGTTTCACAATAATTTAATCAAAGCATAACCCTTGAAAAGAAGAAGATTTCAAAAGCACATTACCCGTGGAAGAGAAACAAATTCCATAAAAATCATTCCATCAAAACATAAACTACTGAGGAATTAATATGAATGGTATTATTGGATCACATCCCCATTATGGAATAGGTAACACCAACATATTCCATCTTAGATAGAAAATAATTTTGAAATATCTTTTAAAAATATTTCTTGAGAAAATCATCCATTTTGATTAGATTTGTTTTGAACATAAAACATTTTGAAATACTTTTTATTTAAAAATAACCTTAAAAAAACTAAACACTTTTTTATTTTTTTCATAATAATTTTCCTCAATAAATGAGCTTAAAAAATCATTAAAAATATATTTTAAATTTTTTTTAGAAAACATTGTTTTGGAATAAAACCGATTCTCGGGTAATGAGAGAAATAAAGTAGGATTTTATTAAAAACATTTTATTTGATTAAATTAAGAACCAATGATTGCAAAAATCATACCATAACTTGAATATATCATTATTATCTATAAGAGAAGAATATTCATGAGAAATCTTGAGATATAAATTATGTGATTTCATCAATGGAAAAATAATCATACACAATCCCGTTAAATGATGATATTGTAGAAATAAATGTTTACCACATTATTAACATTGAATCATAATCCCCCTGAAAAAATAACATCGCATCAATCTGAAAATAACATCAAAAAAATATTATTCATGATATAACAAGTCAAATGGAAGTATATAAACCTCATAAAAGAATATACGTGAAAAATATAACATGTGTCTCAAAGAAGGTATATTTAGGAAAAATTACCCTTCCGATTTGGTAGCTTTTGAACCACAAACCCCATGAAAAATATATCATCAAATGGATACCAATAAATTTTTGGATAATTATCATATAATAAATTATTTTTCATTAAATACACCTTACAAAAAATGAGTGGTGAAAATGGCATAAGTCACATAGAAATAATGGCGAGACTAGGAATCAACTTAATAATTGAGTAACATTTGAATAATGAGATCCATAAAAGAATAAAATAAATTTTAAAATTTAATATCATTAAATAAAGCTAATTCTTGGTATAACATTTAATTTTTATGTTTATACATCTCATAAAATAATTGAGTAGTGAATATGGTATGTATCTCACAGATGTGAAAAGTGAGATGAAATTCCCTTACGTTTAGTCTTAACTCTAATCGTAATTATTCAATCATCCTGTAAAATAAATATATTTTTGTTATAAATATATCATAGAAAAATATTCTTATATATAATACCATAATTGTTTTACTTATGACTTTAAAATACCCGTTTATTAACAATTCCATGTTAATGTTATGTGTCAGGTAATAACCACATTTTTTCATATATGTTTCGACTTTTCATTCTTAGTCCTCTTTCATAGATAATGATTTACTTATTTACAAAATTTAAAAAACTATAAAAATATCATATATATTCATTATATATTTATTTAAAATAATCTTTAAATATTGAAACAAGAAATAAAACACACTGTTCTTGGAGACATTATGTTGTATGTGTACCTGAACGATGTTTCCATTTTCTTGTTGTATTAAAAAAACAAAAACTAAATGATATATATATATATTATAATTCAATTAGAATTATTATTTAATAAATATCACATATTTTTAATAAAACCATCCTTAATACATTTCATGTAAAGCGTGAATGAATCACATCACTTTAAGGAGATGGTTGTCAACACATCCACAAACGAAGTTATCCTATTCCCACAAAATGGAAAGCATGAAGGTATGAGTTATATAATAACTATATAAAAATAAAGGAATAATAAAAACCATATATATCATATAAAAATATTAATTCCATCATTATTACCAACCTTGATAGGTGGCAATGGAATAACGAATGACATCGGTTCATGAGGCGGTAGTCCACTGTACACACGAATGATGATTGTGTATCCCATTTGATAGAAGTATGTGAAGGTGTTGGTAAAAAACATAACATAAAAAAATATAAATATTTTTTTACAAAGGTTATAATATAAAAATGAGATAATAATAATTCAATCGGTGGAGAAAAAAATAAAACAAAAGTTCATGTTGAATAACGTTACCACTTCTTCAAGTAACTCATTTTGGTTTGCATCAAAGGACATCATTGGTTTTATTTATGACCAAAGATAGGATTATTAGTTTATATGAGGTAAGTTGGAGAGATTTTTCTAGTTTTTTAAGGTACAAAGGAAGTTATAGGTGTTATTAAGTGAAGGGGTGAGTTCCCTTTTATAGTGGAAGAGGAGTGACATTCCTATAATTACAAAATGTTAAACACTATTGAGAGGTCTCCCTTACATCACGTGCCTCAAATAATAGTGAATATTTTATAAAAGAGGTAAAATTTTCTAAATATGGAAATCCAATTAATTTTTGATAAGATTCTAGGTCACTTTTCTTTTAAGATTAGTTTTTAACCACTAAGTAAACTTGTTTTTTTAATCACTGTAATTAATTTTAAATTCATTCACTAATATTTTTTTGTAAAAAACTATGTTAAACTAAATTTAAATTATAAATTTTAATAATTAAAAATATGGAATAAATTTTTCCAAATTCTCATCAAATAATTGGAATAATTTAATTTTATATTAATCCCATAGAGAGGATGAAACAATGAGTTTTTAAATTGAAAATGCACAAAAGTCTGAAATGTTTTTATATACAATTTCAATGGTAAATTGATTAATGTGTAATAAATTTGGTTAATATAAATTTATTTTATCTAAATATAAATTAATACCAATTATAAATATATTTTATCTATATAGATAGATTAGATGAAAATTAAGTTTTAATTTAAAATTCAAAAAAATTCACTATTCATAAAAAATGAATCTTCTCATAAAAATATCAAAATTTCACCCTAAAATAATTTTTAGGTTTATGCATAAAAAAGGGAGTTTAATTTTTATATAATTTTTAAAAGTGTCAAAATTTAGTGTTAAAGTTGGAGCGTCATTAAAAAGAGTTAAAAATACCTTATAGAAAAATACAGAATTTTATGTTAAAATTTTGATTTGGTCTTATTTTATGACAATAAATTTTATTGAATGAATTTAAGAAAATTTGATAAAATTTATTATATATAAATTTAATTAATATCTCTCAGTAAAAGTAATTAATTTAATTTTTAAGAAAAAATGCATTTGTGAGTATAAAAACACATCATTTATATTTAATTTGTTCTTATATTCATTTCTAATTAATTAATAACTAAATAAGTCATTTAATAAACATGTGTAAAATATAGATTTATAATTTAGTTAATATTATTCATATCATTCATTCCAAAATATAGGTGATAACTATAATAATATTTTTTTAAAAATATTAATAGTATATTGTAGTATGGTAAACCTCGGTCTTATGTGTACCACATGCTATTGAAGGAACACAACATTGTGTGTAACTCATGACAAATACAATTTTGAGTTTATTTCAAGATAATATAATTGGTTAATGTAGTGAAATGTTAAATTTTTGTTTCATGTAACACAATCCTATCTTAGTGATTTCATATAACACAAGAAATATTCAGTGTTGCGTGAAATGCAGAATATCAAGAAGATTAAATTAATTCAAAAATATTTATTTAAAAGAATATCAAGGTGATTTAATGGGGGAGGTATATTTCAAGTGTGATTTTCATAGTTGGAATAGGATTCTATAATTTTTTTATATTTTCAAATATAACATGGAGAATCTTTGTTACCTACCATAATGTATAGTTTTTAGTGGGGTGCATAGTCATTACATGGTATTTCCTTTTACTTGGAGTAACCATGAAGGTATACCCATATGAATGAATTTTATTTAACTATGAGGTTCATGGTTGGTGCATGGATATCTATATCATGCATCAAAACTATATATATATCCTTATGTAGGGGGTTTTATCACACTAATAACCACACAATTGGTGTATAGATTCCCTATATTTGTATTCAATCCATGTGGCCTACCCAAACTTTCAAATTATTAATTTTAAATTTATGCCCCCTAATAATTATAATCCATTTTTATAACACCCCAAGATTTTACAGTATGTATCCTCTTAAAAAATTCAATTCATTCGATAGCTTACATTTCAAACAATATTATTTCATATAATATAAATCACATAAAATCATATAGAGAACACAAAAAACATTGTAAATGAATAATGAATGAAATTAAAGGAATTTTTTAGAAATTAAGAAACTTATACCAATGAAATAGTAACATTACCTTTGGAATAGTAATGCGACCCTTAGGAATAGTAATGTTGCCAATAGAATAGTAACATCACCTATGAAAGTATAAATAAAATTTATTCATCATATAAATGAAAATATGATGTAATTATATCATAGTATATGTAAATAAATATTTCAAAAATGATAATTTAAATGTTGTTATTTTTAAAAAACATAATTGTTTATTTAAAACATTATAATTAAAATAATGGTTTAAAAGAAAATTTGTTTTCATAAATTGATTCATAAATTAATATTTTGTTTTATAATGATTATATAAGACCTTAATTAATTTTTCAATGTGTTATAAAATCAGTTATAATTTTAAAATTGGAATTTTTTGAATAAATGTGGATTTTAATTAAAAATTAAATTTTCTATATTTAGAAAAATATTTTCATAAATATATTTAATGTTTTAATTATACATGTCAAAAAATCATACGGTTGAATTTTTGTAAATTTTCTAAAATAGTTGAATTTTTGGAGAATATCGAAATACAATAATTTACAGTATATGATAAATATCTGAATTATTGAGTAATAAATGATTTTTGTATGATATAAGCCCATAATATAAAACAATAATTCATTATTTTAATAGATTTACTAATAAATCTAAAACTATTCATTTTGATGAGGTAAAATAATAAACTAATGAATAACATAATGAGAAAACACCCCTCTCCGCCACTATAAATACCACCCCTCATCACCTCTTCTCCTCACACATAAAAAGATATTAATATTGTCTATTGTATTCCCAATACTCTTCCCAAGTATCTCCTTCAGATCCATGAGCCTTTAGTCTAAAAAAATACAAAAACCCAAGTTCCTTAAGGAGGTTCTCAAGGAGAAAAATTCCGGATGTAAAACCCTTAATCATTCCCTTTGAATTTCTTTCAATTTCTTTTATTTTTTTATCCTTAAAACACCATCTATATAAAAACATTAAAAATAACTATATTATATTATATATACCAAACATTTATTGTGTTAATGGAAAATCTATCATCAATATCCTTCTCCTCTCCCTTTTATTCTTAAAATAAAAATATCATCTCTGATGTATCGATTTTCCGCCATCATGGACGATGCATTTTCATTTTCCATTAATACATTCAATGTTGGTTCTAAAACAAATATTATGGTTAAAATGGATTTTACTATACATATTATAAGCCATATATTATTTTGGATCTATTATATATACATGATATTAATTAATAAAACAAAACTAGTTTTTGATCACCAGATATTTACCAAAATAAACTAACATTTACCATGAACATTTTTTAATTAATCTTCCTCATATCATGAAAAATGTTATATAATACCATTTAGTATTCTGTAATTTCATTAATAACATAGTATTTCAATTATATAGAATTATTCCTATTTTTACATGATCTTCCATACATATATACAAGTATCCAATCATGAAAACCAAGGAAATGAACACTCCTGAACGACAAAAATGAATCTTATAACTCATCCAAAAGGCTAGAAAATGAACTTAACTAAATTATACATGATAAAATAAATGTTAAAGAGGTTATTAATTATATTATTAATGAATACAATTTCATTATAGAGTACATTAATGTAAATTGAATATCACTTTCGTACATAAGGAAGGGGATTCTCCCTGAACATCCATTTTTCATTCAAGTTACTCTTTCTCTCTCTTTACCCCAATGTAATTCATAATTATTCTTATTTACTCTTAAATTATATTTTTATTTTCTAAATATATTTACCAAGATTAATTATTCTTTCTTTTATGGTAAATACATGTCTTATAAGGTTCCTCTCTAAATTATCCCAGATAAGCAAGCCTGATTAAAAGAAACTTCCATTTTCATACCATTTTCAAGTATGATCCATATTCTATTTTAAGCTACCAATATTTTTCTAAAATCCAAAAATTTATCATGAAAAAAATATTTTATCATTTCTGGTTTTATATAAACAATTATTCTTTTATTCCATTCTTAAGACTCTTTAATATTTTCCTTAAATCACTCTAAGAGTCTCATTTCTAATGTTTTCACATTAGTTGGACATCATTTATCTCGATATAAAACTATTTTATAGTAGTAATGTCCACGTGTGATTTAAATAAATTCTTTCATGGACTCTATTATGATATTCCCTTTGGTTATGCCTTATTCTCCACTTATTCCTTGTGTGTGTTGTATGTTTACTTCCCATTCAGTTGTGATAATACTTCATTTAAGATTCCATTGAATTCTTGTATTTCTTGTATTGTGGATATTATTATTTCCTTATCCATATACCATTTTTACATATGGTTATTTCATTGAATTATGTTTTAAATGGGGAAATATTGATGAACCAGTATATGCTACTCAAAATAGATATTTTTATAAGTAATATTATTAATGAATTGAATCTATATATAAATAATGATTTGGATTTGCAGTGATTGGTGTGTGATAGTTATGGATATCCCCTCGATACATCGATAGGTGTCATGAGAAATTTTTTTTGGAAAAAAGCCCTTTGTGTTTATTTCTACGTAGATTTAGATATGTTTTTACCCATAGACTTAATCTAGCTTGATGGTAAATGGTTCATGTTCCAGATACATGACATCCAATGATTAAACATTCTCTTTATTCAATGTTAAGTTATTACTTTCAATAATATTTTTACTCTGACAAAATCTATGGATGAATTTTCATTATCAGTTATTAATATCATGTGTTTTTTAGTTATTTACCAAGACGTAATTATTATGGATCATTGACTTTTCTTCACTTACTGTTGATTCATGAAATCCTTATTGAGCATTTTATCTCACCCTTTTATTTTTTTTCTTTCCCCTAATTGTGAAGATGAAATATTTGAATAGTTTACATGAATAAGTTTATTTTCTTTGGTTATGTTCAATTTTTAATTAACAATGTAATAAGGAAACCATGAATGTATCTAGTTTTCTTGAAGAATGTTAATCTGATCGATCCTTGGTGATTTGATCTCTTGTATGTACTCCATTTAAAAAAAATCCACTGAATTTGGGATTCTACGGTCAGGGTTGTTATAGTTAGTATCAGAGAATGTTTAGTAGAAACCTTGGGAACTAGATTCTAATCAAACATTAGAATTAAAATAGTTACATAGAGTAAATTTTACTCACGTCACTCATGATGATTAGGAGATAAATTATTGTGTGAAATTATTTAGTGATGGTTTCTAATAGAAGTAATGGATTAAATTCCCGCAGTCAATATTGGAATTTCCCCACAAAGCAAGTCAATACAATTTGTGTTGGAGCTGAGCATAACATGAACATATTTGGAAAACTTACTCATGTTATCAAGAATAACCATACTAAACCTATGTAGGATCATTTAATTTGGAAGAAGTCCCCATCATTTAGTGAGACTACTAATCAATAGGTAGATGAGTAGTGGATCATGTCCCATGATAAGATATTTCTTGGATTAGGAGGAAATGAAAATGAAAAGGTAGTACTAGTAGTATATTGTGTAAATACCCCAACCCAAGTAGACTAGAGTAGATTACTTATATTAATACATTGGCATATATAGAAGACATGAATCCTAAAGAACTATTCAGTTCAATATTTTTGGAATCCATAATACAAACATGAATTTTAGATTACATTTTGATAGGAAATAAAACCTAGATAACCCATTAGAAACACCCATAAAATCCTAGAGTATCCCTATACGTAATTCATAATATACATATTCACATCCTAGGGGAAAATAAAACATAACAGAGGGATGATCTCAGATTCTCAGTAAGGGTGAGAAATACTACAAAAGGTATCATAAACATAAACAATAAGGCAAGGTGAATAAATAAAAACACATGACATTAAAACATAATCTTGAGCATAAAATGGAAGGAAAAAAGATGATTAAATAATTTCATAACAAAACATAACCATGGATATGATACTATTAAAAAAACTAGATGGAATATAAATTAATAGTTTCATAATGAGGTAATGTATAATTCCATACATCATAATCATACTATCAATGCCTCAGCCAAGACACCATACATAATATGTAAAAAACCCAGTCTAGTTTGTCTCATGAGACCTACAGATGAATCACGTGGCTATAGAGGGCCTATACATCACATAAGGAGTCCAATTAATTCCTCATATGAATTGGTTTAAATATAATCAAAATTCACATATGAAATTTAAATACCTTTCCCCAGTATGTAAACATAACCACAAACCATTTTTAGTAGTATGGTGAATGGTATCAAGATAGTACTTCCTTAACCAAACTAATTATAAAACATTTAATAAAATATGTTAGATGATAAAAATAAGATTTCAATCTCAATAAATAATAAAATTCAATATAGGTGTCAAAATAAATTAAAATACTCTAATAAACACATCAATAAATTCTTTAGAGAAATACCATTTTTTCTTGGCAATGAATTTTTCTATAGGAAAAATCATTTGTATTCGTCAAAATTGTTTGTATAAAACCATAAATGAACAAATATACATATTTCATGATTTTTTTTCAATTAATAAAATTAATGGAGTCTTAAAATAGATTATAGATGGTACTTGAAAATGGGTAATAAAATTTGAAGTTCCCTTTAATCGGGTTTTATTATGGGAAATAATTGATAAGGGAACCTTATAAAACATCTATTTTTGCATGAAAGATAGATTAATTGATCTAGATATATTATTTTGGAACATATACATGGAATATATAAGAATTAAAAAAATGATAAAAGAATTAAATTTTGGTAATGATAGTGAAAGAATAACCCAAAGGAGAAATAAATGTAGGGTAGAATCCCTTACCTTATGTACGAATGTGTTCATCACTTGACCTTAATATACTAGATAGTAAAATAAAATACAATAATTAATTAATCAATAAATTTATCTAAATTTATTTGATTCATTAATGTTTTATTATGTAACTCCCGAAGCTTCCACGGTACGATTCCCTTTGAATAATATTGTAGCTTGCATTGTAAGCAACTTGGAGTTTTAACACACCACGGCCAATCAAAGTAGCTGTTATGAATAGTAATACCCACTTCTTGAATTTTTATAAATAAAATTTTTCAAAATGGACTTCATTTTTGGATTCCGAATATCAAAATTATCTTAGGGTGAATTTTTTGTATTTTTCTGAAAACATTCAATTTTTGATGAATAGTGAAAAACATTGCGTTATTGGTTAAAACCAACTTTTTATTAAAATAAGTAATTATTTTATTTAAATTTATTTTATGTTAAAATAGATACATAATACCTATATAAGTTCAATTAAATTCATTGGAGTCATTTTATAATAAGTTTAGATATATAAAAAATTTATTGAACTTTTTACCGTCTTTTACCCACCTCCTAGGATCATTTGAAAATATGAATAAAACTTAATTTTACAAGTTATGTGAGTTGAATTTCAAAACTCTGAGAGACATATTTGACATCAGTATGTAAAACGTGGTTCAATAAGATGAAAATAATTTTTTTGTGAATAGTGACTTTTTACTTTTATTTACCACAGTTAAAATTAAATAGGGTAATTAAGGGTAAAAATGATATTATAATTACCATAACACATGTCCTAATTCTATTTTATAAGTCCAATTTGACCGAAAACAACCATAGGAATTAAATATGACCCCCTTTGGTCCACATGGATTTGATTAGGACATTTATTATTCTTTTATTTAATGAAGAGTTAAAAGAGTTAAATTCAAAGTTTAATAACTAAACTATTTTTAATATAGGGCTATACATAAGATAAATTCGACTATAAATATTCATTATAAATATAAAAATATTTAATACATAATTGTATTTTATTAATTATTTTTTGAGATTAAATAATTTAATTAATTTATGACACAATGATGATGGAGTAATTACCTTATTAATGAAAGATTAAAATAATTGAAATTATAAACATCCTAATAAATGTAATTTGAGACTTTTGATGAATTACACTAATTTTATTGGTTAAATGACATTTTTTTATTGATTAAATAATTTTTTATTGAAGTAATCATGCTGTTATAATTTTCACAAAAACCAAATACTAAATAGTGTCAAAATTGACATAATTGAGTTTTTAAAACAAATATTATATTATTAATTGATATAATATTCTTAAAAATATAAGGTTCAGCCAAAAGACTTAGATAATGTTATATATATTAATAATTAACCACATTGTGTTCTTTTGTCTGGTTATAGTATGTTTATTAACCATATAATATAAAAATACAAAGAAACATCGTAAATGTCAAACTATTTAACTAAGAGTTAAATCTAAATGATAAGGTAAATATGGTGACTTAACCTATCTAAAAAACATTGGTTGAGAGGTTGTCGATTCATACCCACATTATCCTCAAAATAAATCATTTTGGATATATTAGAAACCTAAAATTATTTTATTATAAAATAATATTTCAGGATTTTCCTAAAGTGACCCCCACCTCTCTTATAAAAGGGCACTCCGCCTTCTCTTAATTTCACACCTCCAAAGCAATTTGGGTCAGCCAAAACCTGAAAAAATATCCTCACAACCTTACTATATTAATATTAGAGGCATTTATTTTTCCATAAAGCCAGCCTAATGAGCCCTTTTTATCAAAACAAAAGGAAGAACCCAAAGAAGAGGTAAATATTTCATCACATCATTCAAGTTCTTTTCTTCTTCCACTTCCTCTTTCTTGGATGTTTCCATTATAAAATAATAACTATAGAATCTTCTATATACTGTGATGTTATTATAAAAATGGTAAAAAAAATATGCATTATTCTATCCATCATATGAATGACAGAGTCACCATACCTGCGTACGTATGGCGTACCGTCTCCACATCGTGGCGTAGTTTTTTATTCAAACACTTCAATATTTGGATGGGTATAATAATGAGTATAACTTATGTAAATAATAATTATAATCTGTTAATGATTTTTTATATATGATATACCACCCAATTACATACTATTTCACCATTAATATAATGATATTGTCGCTCGTGCATACCTACGGATTACCATCTCCACAAACGTGATGAGATTCATTCCCCATCATTAACATTCAAGAATAATTTTAATTTTATGATTAAAAATAATTTTTAAGAACTTAATATCATTTTGGATATGAATCCAATACATCCTATCCATAACAAACATGGCTTATGTATCAAGCATATAAAGGAAAACGAATCAGTAAACACCTGAAACGATGATACTACTAAAATATTATTAAGAAATAAATATTAGAGGATCATATATGATATCATATTTATGTATATAATTATTGTATAATTTAATAATAGTGTTTTAACTATTGTAATGGAGGTTAACATACCATCGACTAAGGATAAGTACAAGGTAATGTTTAATTCAACAATCTCTTTTTTATCCGAGGTTGTTTTTACGTAAGTATAATAAAGGACATATTTATTATCCATGTCCATGTTTTATAAAAGAATTTTCAAAGGGATTATTTTTAAGTTAATTTATTACTAAAACATCATTTTATATTTTCTAAATATTATTCTTCTAATCCTTTATCATTAATGTCCATGTTTTGAAAATGGTTTTAAGGATTTATTTCTATGAACATGAATGTTTTAAAATGTTAATTAATTTCAAAAGTTTCAATGTGGTATGGTATTCTTTGATTCAAAACTATATTTTAAATTACCTCCTTTATAAATTATGTGACTTTTAAATGATTTAAAAAAATTCATATTTCTCTCAATGATTTTTACTGATCATTTTCAACTATGTCAACATCATTTAAGAGGTATTATTCTTGATAGAGGTTGGATTATTATGATATAAAACTTCCATATTGTATTGAAGTTTTTCTTATATGTTTGACTGTGGATGTGTTATTTTTATACCATTCATGGTTTATAGATAATGTATTGACATTTCGTATGATAGTTTTAATAAGAATGTTTATGTTATGTTTAAACCATTTCATATCAGGAATGCATTGGACTAAGTAAGTGATGGATGGCACCCGCTATATCTCCCTGATGCATTGATAGGTATCATAAGAAAAACTAGTGTCTTGAAAAAAGGCCTTGACAAAATCTTATTTGTAGTCTTGGCACAAGGCCTTGACTATATGGTTATGAAGTATGACATTATACATTCCATGATTATGAAAGTGGATATTGATATTTCATGGGATTATTAGACTAGTAGAATATCTATGTGAATAACTAAATGGAAATATTTGATTTTATCTTTTCCATATTATTCTGATGTTTATGTTTAATTTTTTTTGTTCTAGTCTTATACAACGCCTTATATTTTTATGCTCATTTGTGAAAGTTTCCGCTATATTGTTATCCTTACTGAGTATTTGATCCCACCCCTTTCTATGTTTTATTTTCCCCAGGATGTGAAGAAGTATTTTATGGTTGACCTACAAGGATAGGAGAAGGATATAATTTAGTTTAAAAGGGTAAAAATGTTGTTGATGTTTTTATTTCATGATGTAATGTAAAACTTATGAATGTATCTAGTTCTTCCGAGGCTACTAAACTCACCGGTCCTTCGGGATTCTGATCCCTTGTGATCATGACAATGTTTTGTAATAATGCACCAAATCTGGGTAACTAAGTTCAGGACTTTATAGTTGGTATCAGAGGAAGTTTAGTACAAACTTTGGAAGCTATATTTAGAAAAACTCTGATTAGAGAACACTACCCTAAGATATACTTTGGGGATTCGTATAGAAGAACTTCCCAGAATTTTGGTACTGCATAGATTTTGTGAGTTTTCCAAGTAATACATCCTTCTATGGATACGAGCATGTAGAGGTGGCTCTGGCACAGATGTACCTAGGTTTAAAACCCGAAATCACCACTTTGAGCAAGACTCGAATGGGAACTGGTGAACGACCATGGGCCTTGATGCACTCTTGGTTATGACACTCTCAAGGGATATTCTTAGGACAATTCTCATTTTCATTAAAAACTATTATAAAGGGTTTATGAGTGTATAATTTTTCAAAGAAGACATTTTTATGATTATGGATTACATCCATAAACTATTCAATTTATGTTAACTATTTAACATGTTTTGAATTATGTATTGTGATTCATAAACTAATCTAGTGTATGCCATTGTTTATAAATGGCGCCTAGTGTAAGGAATGGAAACCATATCAACGCATCTAATAAATTTATGGATTTCTCTCCTACTAAAGATAATTATAGTTGTTTGGTGAAGCAATTTATGCTGATCAGCTTATCACCATACTGGGACAACTCACTCAGGTTATGAATAATAACCTTACCCGTATAGAACACCATGATCTATATGGTGGAGGATCAATGTTAGACTGCATCATGAGGCAAAAACCACTAACTTTAAATGGGAGTACAAATCCATTAGTAGCTAATAAATGGATAAATTCCATAGAGAAAATATTTTATGCTTTGGGGAGTACCGAAAGGGAAAATGTTGTCATGGAAGTTTATCACCACTTTGGAGATACAAATCAATAGCGTTCATTAATCCAAAACACAAAGGATAATGAAAAATATCAAACATGGAATGGAGGTAGTTTAGAGAGATTTTCATAGAAAAATATTTTCCTCATGACCATTGAGAAAATATCGAAAGGCAATTTCTGAGTCTGAGGCAAAAGGAGTATGAGAATGTCGTAAAGTATGAGGTTAAATTTACAAGGTTATAAAGGCATGAAATAAATTATATAAATAACCCAAAGAGTAATATTGATCTATTATTTTATGGATTAAAACCATTTCTCTATTGAGCATTAGTCTCACAATCCTTCTCATCGTATGTAGATATTGTCTCATCCACTATCAAGATAAAAAATAATTCTCTAAGTCTTATGAGTTTAAAGCAAAGTAAGAGAAAAAGAGATCTATTGAACACTCTCAAAATGGGAATAAGGGGAAAAAAGAAAAGTTGAATATCCATCCTGTGGTAAATTTGGAATGAAACACCCCAGTACTTTCCTGAAGGGAATGGGAGTCTATTACAAGTGTGGTGAAAAAGGCCACCAAGCTCGTGATTTAAAGGGGAAAAAAGAGGATATCAATGTTGAATGCTAAAATTGTATAGAAAGGAGACATTATGTAAATGAATGTTCAAAGATCCAAGGGAATTTACCTTAGAAAAGGCCAAGGGAGAAAGGCCAAGCTTATGCGATCACTACTGTTGAGGTTAAAGCTCCGAAAGACATGGTGGAAAGTAAATTAATGGTTTCCTCAATTTTAGACACTTCTTTATTTGATTTTGGATCATCACATTGTTTCATATCTTCCCAGTTTTCTAATAAAATTAGATATTTTCAATTTAACTTAACGAGGGAGTTGACATTCAAAACTCCCATGGGAAATATCATCTCAATAAAGTTTTGTGAATCAGTTCCCATTAGGGAATATAAATGTTCTTTATCTACTGATCACATAATCATACACATGATTAAATTTGATATAATCCTCAGAATGGATTTGGTTTAATACCATGTTGTGAAAACTTATTGTAAGAAGAAGGAGGTTACAATTTTCGATGATGATAAGGAGTTCCTTATCTTTAGAGAGGAAATTTCACCACCTAATTTTTATCTAGATCCACCAATAGTAGCTCTACTAAATTTAATTATTTGGGAATAAAAGAATGAAAAAAATATGAATGAGTTAAATAATGTTCGAATATAGGACGTACATATTGTGCAAGAATATCTGGATGTGTTTCTAAAGGATTTATCTGAACATCCTCTAGAATGAGAAATTGAGTTTTCCATTGATTTAATTCATGGTTCAAGGCTCATATCGAAGACCCCTTTTAGAATGGCCACAGTGGAATAAGTAGAACTAATGAAAAAACTAGAGGGATTGAGTAATAAGGGATTTATTCTCAATAGTGTTTATCCATGGAGATCCCCTTTTCTTTTTGTTATGAAGAAAGATAGATATGTGAGGTTTTGGATTGACTACATGGAGATCAATGCTATAAAAATAAAGAACAAGTATCCCCTACCTCGCATTGATTAGTTGTGTGTAAAGAAGGAAGACATTCTGAAAATAGCATTTCGAACTAGGTACGGGCATTTCGAGTTTACAGTAATGAATTTTGGATTGACTAATGCACCCTATGTTTTCATGGATCTAATGAAAAGAGTTTTCAAGGAATATCTTGATGACTTTCTAGTGGTATTTATTGATGATATTTTGGTATACTCAAAAATCTATGAAGATCATGAAAATCAGTTGCGCATTATCTTAACGACTCTTAAAAGAAATGAATTATTTTGGAAGTTTAGAAAGTGTGAATTCTAGCTTCAAGATATTTCTTTTCTGGGCTGTATTGTCTATAAGGATGAAATATATATTGATCCTTCAAAGACCAATGAAATCTAAGAATGGCCCGCACTGGTGAGTATAACTGAGGTATGCCGTTTTTTTGTTTTAGCAGGTTATTTTTGACGTTTCATCCAGAATTTTTCCTGGTTGGCTAACCCATTATCCAAGATCACACGTAAAGGGGTTAAATTTGTTTGGACAAAAGAGTGTAAAGAATTTATTGAAGAATTGAAGAGAATATTAGTCAATCCTCCTATATTGAATCTACCATAGGGGAATGATGGGTTTGTTATTCATAGTGATTCTTCAAAGAGAGTACTTGGTTGTTTCCTTATGTAGAATGATAG
The DNA here is from genome assembly GCA_963277665.1 of Viscum album. Taxonomy (NCBI): domain Eukaryota; kingdom Viridiplantae; phylum Streptophyta; class Magnoliopsida; order Santalales; family Viscaceae; genus Viscum; species Viscum album. The sequence continues at coordinate 328,067,691 of OY728132.1, forward strand.
AGTTATTGCCTATGAATCACTACAAGTAAAAATTCACAAGAAAAACTATCCCAATCATGAACTTGAGTTAGAATCTATAATATTTACTTTGATGATATTGATAAACTATCTCTATGGTGAAAATTTTTATATATATAATAATCACAAGAGTTTGAAGTATATTTTCTCATAGAAAGAACTCAACATGAGGCAAAGATGATGACTTGAACTACTCAAGGATTATGATTTCACTATACACTACCACCCAAGGAAGGAAAACAAGGTTTCAGATGCTTTGGGTAGAAAGGATCATGGAGTTTTGAACAAGATGAGAGTTGAAAGGGATCCTATTTTCATGGATCTAGTTAAGTTGGATTTGGGAATAACCATGGAAGGTGAGACATCAATATTTTTTAAAATGGTTTCCAATCCATCTTTACTATAAAGGATACAAAGTTCTCAGACTAATGACAAGGAGTTTCAAAATAAGATTAATGCTGTGAATAAGGGGAGATTGAGCGACTTTGTATATGAAAATGGAATTTTGAAATTTGGGAAGATACTTTGTGTTCTTAATATACCTGATCTAAAAAGGGAATTGTGGGATGATGCTCACAGCTCCAATTTCTCTATACACCATGGGAGCACCAAGATGTATAGATATTTGAGGGAACATTTTTGGTGGAACAACATGAAGAGGGATATTTCTAATTTTTTGTCAATATGTCTAGTTTGTCAATAAGTGAAATCTTGAAGGAAACAGCCTGGAGGAGTCATGTAACCTCTTCCCATACTTGAGTAGAAATGGGATAATATTACAATGGACATTGTCATGGTGCTTCCAAAGAGTCCTAGACGTAATGATGCAATATGGGTCATTGTTTATCATCTTACCAAGTCAACACATCTTCTTGATATAAGAGAGAATTTACGACTTGAACATATGACAAGACTATATATAAATAAAGTTGTAAGACACCACGGTGTACCCCCATCGATTGTTTCTAATCATGATCCCCGTTTTACATCCAGATTTTAGAAAAGTCTTCAGAAGGCCCTAGATAATGAACATTGTTTGAGCACTTCCTACCACCATCAAACTGATAGAAAATTAGAACAGAATATTCGTACATCAGAAGACATGTTTAGATCTTGGTCACTTGACTATCAGGGTATATGGGATCAGTATTTATCTCTGGTAGAATTTTCTTATAACAATATATTCCATTCAAGTATTCAAATGGCACCGTATTAAGCGTTATATGGAAAGAGATGTCACATACCAACTTATTGGGATGATGTTGGTGAAAGAAAACTCGTAGGCCTAGTACTTGTTGAGGAAACAATGGAAAAAGTGAAGGTTATCCAAACCCACATCAAAGAAGCCCAAAGTAGGCAAAAAATCTATGCTGATAATCGGAAGAAAGATTTGGAATTTCAAGTAGGAAATCATGTTTTCATGAAGGCATCTCTATGGAAGGGTATTATACGTTTCAGTAAGAAGGGTAAATTGAGTGCTAGGTACATCTAACCTTTCGAAATTCATGAATGAATTGATGTTATAACTTATCGTTTGGAAATGTCACCAAGTATCTCTATAGTTCATGATGTGTTCCACATATCACTATTGAGAAAATACCTTCCTGACCCAACAGATGTAATCACCTATGAAAAAATTGAATTGGAACCTAAACAATCTTATTGTAAAGAGCCTGTCAATATTCTTGATACTAGAGAACAAGGGTTGAGAAACCAGATGACTCATCTGGTAAAACTTCATTGGAGAAACCACAAGTTGGAAGAGGTAATGTGGAAACTTGAGGAACATATGATGAAGAAACTCCTAAATCTATTTATGCAATAATATTCTAGAAATTTTGAGGATGAATTTTTTTTAATGAGGGGAGAATGTGACACCCCAACCTTCCACAGTGTGTTACCCTTTGAATGATGCAGTAGCTTGCGTTGTATGCAACTTGGTGTTTTAATATACCATGACCAATCAAAGTGGTTGTTATGAATAGTAATACCCACTTTTTTAAATATTATAAATTTTATTTTTCAAAATGGACTTCATTTTTGGATTTGGAATATCGAAATTATCTTAGGGTGGATTTTTTATATTTTTCAAAAAAACTTTCAATATTTGATGAATAGTCAAAAAAATTGGGTTATTGGCAAAAACAGATTTTTTAATATAAATTTATTTTTGGTTAAAATAGATATATATTACCTATATAAGTTCAATATAATTCATTTGAGTCATTTTATAATAAGTTTAGATATATAAAAATTTTATTGAACTTTTTACTCTCTTTTACCCACCTCCTAGGAGCATTTACAAATTTGTATAAAAGGTAATTTTACCACTTATGTGAGTTGAATTTAAAAAATTTGAGAGACAATGTTTACAGCAATAAGTAAAATGTGGTTCAGTAAGATGAAAATAATTTTTGGTGAATAGTAACTTTTTACTTTTATTTACCACGATTAAAAGTAAATAGGGTAATTAATGGTAAAAATGATATTAAAATTTCCCTAACACTTGGATAAGTCAAATTCGACCAAAAAAACCTTATAACTAAAATATGACCCCTTGGTATACTTGGATTTGATTTGGAAAATTATTATTATTTTATTTAAAGAAGAGTTAAAAGAGTTAAATTCAATGTTTAATAACTAAACCATTTTTAATATAGGGTTATACATAATATAAATTAAACTGTAAATATTCATTAGAAAGATAAAAATATTTCATACCTAATGGTATTTTATTTATAATTTTTATACATTGTATAATTCATTTTATATATGACACAATGATGATGCAGTAATTACCTTATTAATGAAAGATTAAAATAATTGATATTATAAATATCCAAATAAATATAATTTGAGACTTTTGAAGAATTATACTAATTTTATAGGTTATTATGAAATTTTAGGATTTATTAAATAGTATTTGATCGAAGTAATCATGATTTTATGATTTTCACAAAAACCAAATACAAAATAGTGTCAAATTGACATAATTGAGTTTTTAAAATAAATACTATATTATTAATTGATATAATATTCGTAAAAATCTATGTATCATCCAAAATACTTAGATAAGGTTATATATGTTAATAATGAACCACATGGGGTTATCTTGGCTGGTTATAGTATGTTTATTAACCATATAATATAAAAATACAAAGAGACATGGTAAATGTCAAACTATTTAACAAAGAGTTAAATCTAAATGATAAGGTTAATATGGTGACCTAAACCTATCTAAAACCCATTAGTTGAAAGTTTTTCAACCCACCCCCACCTTATCCTAGAAATAAATCATTTTCCAGCCATTAAAAACCGAAAATGATATTATTATAAAATAATATTTCATGCTTTTCCTAAAGTGACCATCACCTCTCTTATAAAAGGGCACTCCACCTTCTCTTAATTTCACACATCAAAATCCATTTTGCTCAGACAAAACCTACCCAAATATCCTGTCAACATTCCTCTCTTCATCTTATAAGCCTTCCTTTGTTCATAAATCCACCCTAAGGATCCATTTTGATCAAATCAAAAGGAAGAACCCGAAGACGAGGTAAATATTTCATCACCTCTTTCAAGTTCTTTTCTTCTTCCACTTCCTCCTTATTGGATGTTTCCATTATAAAATAATAACTCCAGTATTTTCTATATACTATGATTTTATTTTAAAAATGGTGCAGCCATATTAATTATTCTATTGATCAAATTAATGACAAAGTCACCATACGTGCGTACGTATGACTTACAGTCTCCATGTCGTGGTGTAGTTTGTTATTCAAACACATCATTATTTGGATGGGTATAATAATTAGCATAACATATGTATATAATAAATATAACATGTTAATGACTCTTTATATATGATATACCATCCAATTACATATGATTTCACCTTCAATATAATGATATTGTCGCTTCTGCATACGTACGGATTACCGTCTCCACAAACATAATGAGATTCATTCCCCATCATAATCAATGAAGAATAATTTTCATTTTATGATTAAAAGTAATGTTTAAGATCTTAATATAATTCTGGATATGAATCAAATACATCCTATCCATAAAAAAATTTCTTATCTAACCAAGCATATAAAGGAAAACAAATCAGTTAACACCCAAAATGATGATACTACTCAAATATTACTAACAAAGAAATATTATAAGATCATATATGATATCATATTTATGTATATAGTTCTTGAATAATTGAGTAACAATGTTTTAACTATTATACAAGATGTTAACATACCATCGACTAATGAAAAGTACAAGGTAATGGTTAATTCTACAATCTCTTTATTATTAGTGGTTGTTTATACATAAGTATCTACTGGGAAATATTTATTATCCATGTGCATGTTTCATAAAACAGTTTTAAAATGGATTATTTTTAGGGGAATGTTTTACTAAAACATCATTTTAAATGTTTTAAATATTTATTATTCTAAACATTTCTCATTAATGTCCATGTTTTCAAAATGGTTTTAAGGATTTATTTATATGGACATGAATGTTTTAAAATGTTAATTCCTTTAAAAAGTTTCAAAGTGGTATGCGACACTTTGATTCAAACCTATCATTTAAATGACTTCTTTTATAAATTATGTGACTTTTAAATTATTTCATGAAAAAAGGATATTTCTATTAAAGATTTTTACTGATCATTTTCAACTATGTCAACATCATTTACACGATATTATTCTTGATCAAGGTTGGTTTATTTTGATACAAAACTTCCATATTGTATTGAAGGTTTTTTGATATGTTTGACTATGGATGTGTTATTTTTATACCATTCTTATTTTATGGATAAATTATTGACATTTCGTACGATTGTTTTAATATAAATATTTATGTTTTGTTTAAACCTTTTCATATTAGGAATGAATTAGACATAGTAAGTGATGGTTGGAGCCCGTTATAGCTCATCAATGCATCGGAAGGTCTCATGAGACAAACTAGTTTCTTGGAACAAGGCCTTGAAAAAATCTTATTTGTAGTCTTGGAACATGGCCTTGACTATGTGGTTATGATGTCTGGCATTATGCATTCCATCATTATGAAAGTGGATATTGATACTGCATGTGATTATTCGACTAGTAGAAAATCCATGTTAATAAGTAAATGGAATTATTTTATTTTATATTTTCCATATTATGCTGATGTTTAAGTTTAAAATGCTTTTGTTTTAGACTAATACATTGCCTTAAAGGATAATGCTCATTTATGAAAGTTTCTGCTATATTATTATCCTTATTGAGCATCTGAGCTCACCCCTTTCTATGTTTTATTTTTCCCAGGATGTGAAGAAGTATATTATGGTTGACCAGAAAGGATAGTCTAAGGATATAATTGTGTTCAAAAGGGGAAAAATGTTGTTTAGGTTTTTATTTCATGATGCAGTGTAAAACTTATAGATGTATCTAGTACTTCCAAGGCTATTAAACTTATTTGCCTTTCGGGATTTTGACCCCTTGTGATCATGCCAATGTTATGTAATAATGCACTGACTCTGGGTAACTGGGGTTGGGCCGTTACATATTAACTTCATTTATGGCCATATTGATGAGTTATAGAGTTTAATTTCATCATTTGGGAGTATTTTTTTCTTTGTTTTTATGATCAGTTCACTTGTTTATATGTAATATATTTCATGTAAAATGGGTATAATTTTCCAAAATTTGAATCATTTGTTATTAATTAACATAAAAATGTTTATTTTTTTATATTTTTTTTTTCAAATATGAGGATTAATCATTAGATAACATTCTAATGGTATTCATTTAGATTAACTTAAGCGGTTTTAGATCACAAAAAATCTCGTTTAGTTTTATCATTTAGTATTATGGTAATATGTTACTTATAGAACATCAAAATGGTTTTTAATACAAATTTTAAAACCTTTTTCAACAATTGAAATGGTTTTATGAACATCCTTGAATACAATAAAGGAAAATGAATACTTGTCATCCTTGAAGGCGATGAAACAACACCTCATGAACAATGTTTCCTTTTTTATAATAAAAGGGAGAGGATAAGGGGTTTGATGATGGATTATTCCATTAGAAAAATAAGATTACATTATATTTAATGTAATTTGTTTTTAATTCTATTTGTATGATGGTAAATGAGGATATAATAATAAAATAAAATAACATGAAAAGAAAATAAATGAAAAAGAAATAGGTTTTTACCTCTTGATTTTCTCCTTGTTGAGAACCTCAGTAGGGAAATTTTTTTCATATTTTTATGAGAACAAGACATCATGGATGTGTTGGATGCTCTTGGGAAATTTATTCGGTATAAATTTTACATGGCTCAAATCTTGGAAGGTGTTCGAAGAAGTGGTGGTATTTATAGTGGATGAAAGGGGTGTTTTTTTGAATATTTTATTCATTTGTTGATTATATTGGACGAATAATATAAATTGTTTTGAGAATTAACATAAAAATTATTAAAATAATAAAGGGAATTTACAGATTATGGTTCTCACATCAACAATGACTCAAGAAATGGTGTATTAAAGTTTTAATATATTTATACCATAAATTACTGTTTTTTATTATTCACAAAAATGAAAGTATTTTATAAAATTCCAAAATATAAAATCTAATCATTCTTTTACGTGTAGAATTAAAAATTGAGCTAAATTTTATGAATTTTTTTTCTTAATATGATAAATTTAATTTTTAATTAAAATCATCATTTACTCGAAAAATATAGATTTTAAATTTATAACTGATTCTATAACACTCATAAAAATTAACTAAGGTCTCATAAAATTATCCAAAAATAACAAGAAATAAATATATTAATTTATTAATAAAATTTATGAAAATAAATTGTAATTAAAATAATTTTATTAATTACAAAACTTTAATTAAATATTTTTGACTTACAAAAATACCAACACTTAATTATTAAATTTAAAAATATTCACTTACTTATAATATGATATAATTTTAAGATAAATTAATTTATAGGATTCCTAAATTATATTTATAAAATCATGGGTGAGGTTTTTATTCATTTTGTTGATTTACTATTCATATGGTTCATATTTATATTCCTAAGGTCAAGTTACAATTTCGTTAGTATGAGTTTCTTAACTTATAGAAATACCTATTATTTAATTAATTATTGATTTTTAATGTTTTCATTGTGTTCTCTAAGTGAGTTTATGTGATTTATACTTTATTAAATAAACATAAGAATGGAAATCTCATTAATAGAATTATGGGATGTTACATTCTACCCTCTAAGAAAACATTCATCCTTGAAAATTGATGAATATCACTTCATAAAAAGATTCGGGTAATTCTTCATAAAAAGTTCCTCAGGATCCCATATCACGACGTCAATTTTTTGGGTTTTCCAAAGTGACTTTACTTGTAGATTCATCATAATCCTCAACACATGTTCTTTAGTGTCCAAAATCAAGATAGTCTGTTAAGAGTCAGATAAATGAGGTTCCAAATATATTCCTTTAGAGGTGTGGACATGCGTTGGGTATATCATGTATTTTTTGTAATAAAGGGATGTTGCACACATTTTTTAATTTATAGAGGCAAGGTGTAATCTCCCAAAAAAGCCACAGATAAAAATCTCTCCATGACTTCAAAATCTCCAAAGTACATGAGGCTTATTTTACCTTTCATCCTAAATCTTATAACACCCTTCCATTGAGATACTTTCAAGAAAACATGATATCCCACTTGATATTAAAAACCCTTCCTTTGATTATAGGCATAGATATTTTCCTTACACTGAGATACTTTGATATGGGTTTGAGTGGCCTTTTTATTTTCTATTGTTTCCTCCATAAGCTTTGGCCCTATAAGATTACTTTCAAAAACATTATCCCCCCAAGTTCATGTACAAAATATCTTTCAATACAATGCTTCATATGGTGCCATTTGAATACTAGAATAGAAACTATTATTATAAGAAAACTATACAAAAGGTAAATACTCATCCCATATACCTTGAAAGTCTAGTGAAAATGATCTCAACAAGACTTCTAAATTTTGGATCATCCTTTTTTATTGCCCATAAGTTTGATGGTGATAAGTAGTCCCCAAATGGAGATCATTATCCAAATATTTTTGGAGACTTTTTAAAAAAATTCTATGTAAATCATAGATCATGATTAAACACAATTGATAGAGGTTCTCTGTGAATCCTTACAACAACATATAAATAGAGTAGTACAAGGAACTATAGTGGATAATCCACCCCTATAGAAATGAAATGTGAATATTTGGTATGCTGATTAGTAATTAACCATATTGAATCACGATTGATTGTTTTTTTGGAAATACAGTGAACAAATCCATGGCTATGTCATGCCATTTCCATCAATAAATAGTATTATGATTCATGACTCCTTTAGAAGGTTGTCTTTCAGGCTTCACTTATTAACAGAATAAACATCTTGATACATAATCAACAATTTTCTGCATCATATTATCCCACCAAGAAATGTTACTTCAAATCACAATACATCTTAATTATACCATGGTGTATGGATAAATTTTAACTATGGTAATCATCCAATAACTCCCTTTTTTTATTGGGTATAGAGGGAACACAAGTATTTCCAAAATTTCATAATTCCATCCTCATATTAGAGGTATTCCAATTTCCCATCGTTCATAGCTTTAATTTTCTTTTGAATATTCTCGTCATCAAACTGGGAACTTTTAATCCATTCCAATAAAGATGGTTGGGAAAATAATTGAAAAAGTTATCATATTTCACCTCTCTTGATAATTTCTATATCCATATTTTCTAGATCCATATACATAAGATCCTTTTTAGTCATCATTTTCTTAGAACTATTTGATCCTTCTTACTAAAGGTATCCACTACATTATTCTCCTTCCTTTGGTAGAAGTGTATTGAAAAATCAAAATCCTTGAGTAGTTAAAGCCATCACCATTGTGTCATGTTGATTTCTTTTTGTGAGAAGATATATTTCATGATCTTCTAATTTGTATATATCTCACATCTTTCACCATAGAGATAGTGTCTCTATGTATTTAGACTGAAGATTATAGTTTCTAACTCTAGGTCATGAGTTGGATAGTTCTGTTCATGAATTTATAACTACTTTGATGCATAAGCATTAACTCTATCATTCTACATAAGGACACAACTAAGTCCATTATTTGACGCATTAATAAAAATAAAAAATCCACCATTTCCTGATGATAGATTCAATATTAGATAATTCACTAATCACCACTTCTATTATTCAAAAAATTCTTAATATCATTTTGTCCATATAAACGTAACCCCTTTGTGGGTAATCTTAGTTAAAAGGATAGCTAATCAAGGAAAAATTATGAATGAAATGACAATAGTAACTTGCTAAACCAATGAAGCTACACACCTCGGTAATGTTTGTTGTTGTAGGCCATTTCAGTTCTTCCTTTGTCTTCTTAGGATCAATTGAGCTTCTATCCTTATAGGCAATATGTCCATGAAAAGAAAATTATTGAATCCAAAAATCACACTTCCTAAACATACCATATAATTAATTTCTTATAATATTCTTTAGAATAATTTTCAAGTTGTTGTCATTGTATTCATTGACTTTGGAGTATACGAATATATCATCAATAAATACCACAAAAAGACATTAATATACTCCTTGAAAACTCTATTCCTTAGGTCAATGAAAACAGAGGGTGTAGTAGTCACTCCACATGGATTTATTGTAAACTCATAATGTACATACCTGGTTCAAAATGTTTTCTTTGGAATATCTTCTTCCTTACACCGAATTTATGATATCCAGATCAAAGGTTAATCTTCAAAAAATATTGAGCTCCATGAAGTTGATCAAATAAATCATCAATGTGAAGCAGAGGATACTTATTCTTTATTATAATAGCATTTATTTCTCTATTGTTAATGCATATCCACATGGATCCATATTTATTCTTCAATAATTGAATAGGGTATCCCCATGGAGAAACAAAAAGTAAATAAATATGTCACGACCCATCCGTGGGGCCCGTTCCGTGACTACCCCAAGCCCGCCTTCCATAAGTCAGGGGTTGGCGACTAGCACCAAAGGCGCAAATCCCAATAATAAGGGAAGGCATTGCCTTTATGATAGTAAACAAACAAAAGAGTACACAAGCTGAAGTAAGAACAAAGTAATTCTAAAAACAAAGTAAGTGATGAAAGGTAAATGGGTCAGAATACAAACCCAACTAATAAGTATAGTACAACTGAAAGTCTAGTACAATAGCAAAAAATTAAAACAGCAACCACTAAGTTGTCCTTCGGGAATCCCACCTGAAAGGTGGGTAAACATGACCTCCTCAGCACCTCGGGTCCGTCCGTCCGCTCCGTGTACGTCTCACCAAGTAGTCCACCTCCGAGTACTGCCCAGCTCTACAAGCCTCTACCACGATCAGGGTTGTCCATTTTCTGCATCCAACACAACATAGTGCGGGCATTGGCTGTGCAACAGTGAGTATTACGATACTCAATAGGGACCCTGAGACCCTCGAAGGTCTCCCAGAATCCACGAAGGATAAACCAATAGGAAAAGATACAATCACGAAGTATTAACCATCAGTACATAGGTATATGCCCATACATATAACTAAGTAATCAATTACAGTTCGGCTCCAACTCTCGTCCCCAAGTACAACCTAGTCCACACAAGAAAGAAGTCAATCACATCGATGATAATGATTGAATGTCAAGACTCAGGTCACATAGTTATACATCTTTCGTAAAGTGATACAGATGATCAGATGTAGTTACTAATTCATCTAAGCTGTCAGACCCATGTAGGATACTAGACCAGCTAAGCTGTCGGACCGACGTAGAATACTAGACCAACTACTCTATCAGACCCACGTAGGATACTAGACCAGAAGTCAAACTTTCGGACCCCCATTGGATACTGGACCAGTCAAACTGTCGGACCCACGTAGGATACAAGAACAGTAGTCGAACAGTCGGACCCATGATTGATACAATTACAATTGTCGAACTATCAGACCCACGTAGGATACAAGAACAGTAATCATTGCTATCGAACCCACGGAGGATTCCAGAACGTTAGTCGTCATTGCCGAACCCACGGAGGATTCCAGTATGGTAGTTGTCATCAACGAACCCACGGAGGATTCCATTATGATAGTTGTTGCACTCACAACCAGCTATAGGGTTCCCACACACAGCACGCTTGATTCCAGGAGGGTCCACTTCTCGAGCCAAGGGGGTCGATACAATCAACTATCATGAAATCCATAGTTTATGAATCCCAAAGTTCTGTCTCGTCAAAAGGAACCCTACGTGATAGAAAATGCGTCAATCAGATTCACGGTCTGAAAGATATTGGCTTTTCCATGCCAGGGGCCCGGTTGGAAATAAACACACTCCAAACCTAGCCATTTTCCAAATTCATCCAAAACTCACTTAGAGTACCTCAAAAGGACCACCTCGTTTCAGGGGTCCTAGTGCCATATATGGTGCATTGATCGGACCCGCGGTGTTCTAGATATTCAACCTTTAAGTGGAAACGGGACCGGCCCGTTAAGCCCAGTGGGCCGACGGGTCGGGTCAACCGGATCTTAGCGGGTCCGACCAGGAAGAGGGTCGGATCGGCCCGATGAATCTCGCGGCCTGGCCCGAGGGGGCCTGGCATGACCCGGCCTGGCACGGTGCGGCCTGACCTGGAGCGGCCCGGTCCAACACGGTGCGGCACGGCCTGGCACGGCCCGGCCCTGCGCGGCGCGGTGCGGCCCGAGAGGGCACAACCCGGCAAGCTGCGGCTCAGCCGGCTGGCCAAGCAGCTCGGGCCGATGGTCGAGCAGTCCGGGGGGGGGGGGGGTACTTTCCCGAACCAGCGGTGCCACCCTCCCAAACCGGTCGGCCGAAGCCGGTCGGCCTTCCCAGTGCAAGAATCCCGCTCGAGCGGGCCACAGACCTACTGCACGACACGTTTGGGTGCCACGGTTCCTTCACCCGGCCGGCCGACTAGCCGGCCGGTTCACTGCCGAATCGGCCCACGGATTGCAGGCCGTGGTCCGCTATAGCGCGACTCCCTTGTGGCGCCGCAGTTTCTTTGGTCCGGTCGAGAGGCCGGCGGTTGCGGGCCGCGGTTCCTCTGCATGTGGCTGGCGTGCGGCCGCTGCCTTCGATCGTCGCCACTTCCCGTTGCGAATCAAAAATCAAGAACAACAGAGGGTCATCTGGTAATGTTCATTTAGCCCACGCCATCCATGTTAGGTGATAAAATATGTCCAAGATTATTCCAAAGACAAAACAACACAATCGAGATAATTTATTCACGTATAAATTATACAAAACCCCTACCTCGCGAAAGACGTCACATGTCATTGAGCTGCGGAAGATGAGAGTCGTGGTAGAACGGTGTCGTCCCGTCAATGATGGTGGAAGATTCATTTTCATAGGCGACGTAGACTCCTTGACGTCAAGGTGCGTCCGGGGAAGAAGCGTCGTTGGAAGAAGTCCTTCGCGTTCTTCATCGAGGATGTTCTTCGTTGAAGTACGGTGTTCATCGTCAAAGAAGGATCACCTCTCTTTTAATTCTTCAGAGCCTTTTCCCAAAAGAGATTTTCCAAAGAAAAAAAAATTAATAAGGCTCTCAAATTAATATAATTTCCATGAAGTTCATATTAATTCAAAACAGGTGTCAATTAATTAAAACTCGTATTAATTAGATAGGTTGGCACATTTAATGGGAGGTAGGTGGAGAGGCTCCAACATAATAAATATGAGGATGCGAGTTCATTGGTGCCCCTGGATTTAAATTTTGAGCACCAGTTCAAAACATAGAAAAACCCACACGTACGTTTATAGAACGTACCAGAACAAAACTTCATTAATTGACTCCGGGGACACCAGGCCTCAGAATCAAGTGCCATTAGAAAACGAAGACTCGTAAAATTCCAAAGCATTTAAGAAAAAGAAATTTTCCTTGAAATTTCCGGGTCTTTACATTAATCTCACCTTAGGGATTTACGTCCCCATAAAGCTACCACACACACTAGGGATACAAATGGGGGTACTAAGCTCGCATCTGAGCCTCCCTCTCCCAAGTGCTATCCTGGTGGTTTCTGTACTTCCAGCGAATGCGCACCAGAGGAATCGACCATCCACGTTGGACCCGCTCCAGTCGATACTCAATCTCCACCAGGACCTTCGCAAAAGTCACCCCATCATCGATGTCCAGCTCCCTGTGATCGATGACGTGGGTCGGGTCATGCACGTATCTCCTCATCTGTGATACACGGAAGACGTCAAGCACTAGGTGCAACTGAGTTGGATGGGCCAGGCGGTAAGCCACCTCGACTACTCTACTGTGGATCTGGAATGGTCCGATGAAACGCGAAGATAAATTTCCGCCCCAACCAAATCTCCATATACCCCGTCGAGGTGAGACCCGTAAGGAGACGTGGTCTCCATCCTCGAACTCTAGTGGTCTTCGCCTCTTATTAGCATAGGACTTCTGTTTGCTCTTTATAGACTTCATCCGCTCCTGGATGATCTGCAACTTCTCCTTCATAAACTAAACCATCTATGGACCTACGAGTGCTGACTCCCTAGGGTCAGTCCATCACAGAGGTAATCTGTAAGGTCGGCCGTATAGTGCATTGTATGGTGTCATCCCGATGGTGGAGTGGTAACTGTTGTTGTACGAAAACTCAACCAAAGGTAGGTGAACCTCCCAACTACGACCCAAGTCAAGGACACATGCATGGAGCATTTCCTCGAGAGTCTGAATAGTCCTCTCTATTTGGTCATCTGTCTGAGGATGGGAGGCAGTGCTCATATGTAGTTGCATCCCGAAAGCATCCTGAAACCCCTTCCATAGATAGGAAGTAAATCGAGCATCTCGATCGGAAACGATAGTCGATGGCACACCCCAAATCCATACGATCTGATGAATGTAGAGGCGTCCCAAGCTCTCTACTAATCCCTACTATCTGATTGGAAGGATGTGGGCTAACTTGATGAGTCGGTAAATGATTACCCAGATAGAGTCATGCCCTCTGGATATACGTGGAACCCCATAATGAAAACTATGGAGATCTCGTCCCACTTCCACTCTAGAACCTCTAAGGGTTGTACCAAGCCTATTGGTACCTCGTGCTCCGCCTTCACTTGATGACATGTGAGGCATCATGAAATGAACTCTGCTAAAACCTTATTCATACCTGGCCACCAGTGCGGTTGGTTGAGGCCCTGATACATCTTCGCCACTCTTGGATGTACCACTAGAGGGGAAGTGTGGAACTCCCTTAGCACCTCCTCCTGTAGTGAAACTGGTACCATCGTATGTCTCCTGAAGAAGATGACATGCTCCCCTCCATTAGAAAATCCATCAGGAACCTACCCTGCGGATATCTGAGCATGTCACACCTCACAGTGAACATCCCCACACTGTGCCTCTCTGACTCACTGAAGAAGTGGAGGAGTGACTGTGAGAGGCTGAAAAAAGGTTTCTCCATCTATATCCACAAAGGATATCTGCAATACAGCTAGCTACTCTGTCGCCTCTCCTAGCAGCTGAATTCTTTATCTCCTGTTGAGAGCATCAGCTACAATGTTTCCCTTCCCAGGAGTATAGACTATCTCAAAGTCATAGTCTTGGAGGAACTCGAGCCATCACCACTGTCTTAGGTTCATGTCTTTCTACGAGAAGATACACCTGAGACTTTTGAGATTAGAGTAAACCGTAAATCGTTCACTCAATGCACTATGGGTGTGACTATCCATTTGTAAATAACTTGAATACACCCTTTTTTGCTTACATCCTACAAGAGTTGCTAAGATTTATCCTTTGCCAAAAAGATAAATCTGGTCTCATCCCTTGGATAAACCACGTTATTTGCATAATATAGTAAATACTAACATGAACAGTACTATTTCATGACATGGATGACATCGTGAGGCCTCGATGCTACTACCAAGAGATCCAACCGTTACTCTCGCCTGCAAGTGTCGAGTCACATTATTGGCAGCAGTGTGTGGTCACTAGGTCTCCTCCAGTAGGAATCTCAAAAGTGAGTGTCAAGTCCACAGTTTCAATCGGAACCTCTCAGTATCAACCATACTAAAAGGTAGGAAATCAAACATCACATGGACACGTGTCTTTTATTATATCATATCAAAGTACAAAGACAGAAAGCAACCACAAACAATGACATCAACAAAGCTAGAATCATCATGAACAAAATTCTCCATGCTTGGAGCTAGTCCCACTCATGTACACCTACTCCCGGAGCACTATGGTCATAGGCCTCAACTGCCTGAAGCTAAGATCTCCCTTGTCTATCTGTTCCCTGAGGTCGGGGTGGACCTCATGGTGGTGGTGGTGGTAGGGCCTCGAAACGTCACCCACCACCTACTTCTCGGCCAGATCCTCTGCCACACCCTCCTTCTCCCATCAAACCACTATGTTCTAACCTCTGCCTCTTCCTAGGAGGTCCCTCTACTGCCTGCTGCTCATCTGCAGGGCGGGTCGGGCAGTCTCGAGCCATGTGACCCTGCCCGCCGCATGCATAGCACTTCCTTCTCCTCATATAGATGGATCTATTTTGTGTTCCCCACACAACCGAACCTATATCCTGTGGTCTCTCACCAGATGGTCTGGTCCGCTTGGACCTCTATGTCAACTATCTATTGCCAGCTGTAGAAGACTTCGCTACATGTCGCCCTGCGGTGGGTCTCGCTGCTGGTGTCGACTCTGTGAGAAATATCTCCACAAGAAGGGCTCTCTCCTGCACTCCTTCCTGCATCTGGATGTTGAGGGAGATAAATGAAGCCATGATCTCATGTTTGAGTCCCTGCTTGAAGGTTCGGGCCCTAAAGAATAGGTCTCGTACCATATCCGTGGAGTACCATGAGAGGTCTGTGAACCTCTATGAGTACTGAGATAATGTCATAATTCCCTGCTGTAGATGAAGTACCTCCTGAATCCGCACTGCACAATGGGTGAATGGTACAAACTCCGAGTGGAAGAGACTCTTGAAGTCCGTCTAAAGTAAAGATGCATCATCATTCACCTGGAGCATCGAGATCCACCATCTTCCTGCTACTGCGTGTAGAAGACTCGCAGCAAGGATCACCATAAGATCAGCTGGTGTCCCTAATAATCTGATAACCTTGACAAAAGCCTCCATCCAATCCTCAGCTGCCTGTGGGTCTGTCTCTCCACAGAACCTGGGCGGCCTCTATCGCTGAAACTCGTGCAACGCACTCAGGAGGCATGCACTCTCTGCTATTGGGGCTGATAGTATTGGTGGCATAGCAGGTAGTGGTATCTTTGGTCCCTCCGCTGTGATGGGGCCCTGCATCGAGGCCTCGTCGCTCGGTGGGCCACCATCTCACATGTAACTCGGAACCCTAGATGGATGCCTTTGTGGGGCCATCCTGAAAAGAAACAGGTGCGCCACGATCAAACAATATACCTAGTGAGTTGACAAAAACTAATGACAAAGAAAACATTTCAAAAGAAACACACATGCAATAAGTGTTTTCTTGCACTCAGTGAAAAATCAGAGGTCAGGGTTCTGGTGTATGGATACGTCGGCCGCCACACCAACACTGGACTCCCTGGACTAAAAACCACACTCAATACTTTTAACATCATTGATTAACAAAAAGAAATGATCAGAGTCCTGAGTTCTATGGTAGAACTGACTCCTCTGATACCAATTTTTCACGACCCGTCCTCAGGGCCTGTGTCGTGACTACCCCAAGCCCGCCTTCTATAGGCCAGGGGTTGGCGACTAGCACCAAAGGCGTAAATCCCGATAAAAAGGTAAGGCATTGAATTTATGATAGTAAACAGACACAACAGAGTACACAAGATGAAGTAAGCACAAAGTAATACAAAAAAAAGTGAGTACTGAAAGGTAAATGAGCTAGAATACAAACCCAACTGAAAAGTACAGTACAGCTGAAAGTCTAGTACAATAGCAGAAAAGTAAAACAGAAACCACTAAGTTGTCCTTTGGGAATCCCACCTGAAGGGTGGGTAAAGATGATCTCCTCAGCACCTCGTGTCTGTCCATCCGCTCCGTGTATTTCTCACCAAGTGGTCCACCTCCGGGTATCGGATGGATCTACAAGCCTCTACCACGATCAGTGTTGTCCGCCGTCTGCATCCAACACAATGTAGTGTGGCATTGCCCGTGAAGGGGTGAGTATTACGATACTCAGTAGGGACCCCGAGACCCCGAACGTCTCCCAAAATCCACGAAGGATAAACCACAAAAAAAAAATACAATCATGAAGTATCAACGATCTCTACTTAGGTATATGCCAATACATATACCAAAGTCATCAATTCCAGTTTAGCTCCAACACTGGAGCCCTAGTATAACCCAGTCCACACAGGGAAGAAGTCAATCACATAAATGATAATGATTGAAGGTCATGACTCATCTCACATAGTTATACATCTTTCGTAATGTGATAAAGACGATAAGATGTAGTCACTGATTCATCTATGTTGTCAGACCCACGTAGGATACTAGACCAGCTAAGCTGTCGGACCCATGTAGGATATTAGACCAGCTACTCTATTGGACCAATGTAGGATACTAGAACAAAAGTCAAATTGTCAGACCCACATAGGATACTAGACCGGTCAAACTATCGGACCCACGTAGTATACAAGAACAGTAGTTGAACTTTCGAACCCACGTAGGATACAAGTACAATTGTCGAACTGTCGGACCCACGTAGGATACAAGAACAGTAATCATCATCGTCGAACCCACGAAGGATTCTAGTATGGTAGTCGTTGTCACCGAACCCACAGAGGATTCCAGTATGGTAGTCGTCATCGCCAAACCCATGGAGGATTCTAGTACGATAGTCGTTGCAGTCGCAACCAGCTCTAGGATTCCCGCACACAACACACTCAATTCCAGGATGGTCAGCTCCTCGAGCCAAGTGAGTTGATATATCAATTTTCACGAATTCCAGAGTTGATGTATCCCTAAGTTCCATCCCATCAAAAGGAACCCGACGCGACAGACGATGCGTCAATCGGACGCCCGGTCTGAATGATATTGGATTTTTCATGCCAGGGGCCCGGTTGGAAATAAACACGCTCCAAACCCCACTGTTTTCCAAATACGTCCAAAACTCACATAGAGTATTGCAAAAGGACTGCCTTGATTCAAGGGTCCCAGTGCCATAGACGGCGCGTTGATCAGACGGGCGGGCTTCAAGATATTCACCTTTATGTGGAAACGGGCCTGGACCATTAAGCCCAGTGGGCTGATGGGTCGGGTCAACCCGGTCCTGGCGGGTCCAACCCGGCAGAGGGTCAGACCGACCTGATGAATCGCATGGCCCGACCCGAAGGGGTTTGGCCCTGCCCAAGGGGGGATGGCCTGGCCCGGAGCAGGGCGGCGTGACCCAGATTGCCGCGGCTCGGCCGGCTGGCCGAGCTGCTAAGCCCAATGACCGAGTTGTCCATGGTGTGAGGCCCACTTTCCTGATCCAGTGGCGTCAAGCAGTGCCTCCCTCGCAAACCGTCTGGCCGAAGCTGGCAGCCTTCCCAGCGCAAGTGGCCCGCTGAGGCGTGCCGTGGACCTACTATGCGGTACCTTCAGGTGCCACAGATCCATCACCCGACCGGCCAACGAGCCGGCCGATTCGCCGCCGAAGCGGCCCGAGGATTGCGGGCCCTAGTCCTCCACAGCATGGCACCCTTGTGGTGCCGCAGTTTCTTTGGTTCGGCCGAGGGGCCCGTGGTTTCGGGCCGCGGTTCCTCCGCACGTGGCTGGCACGTGGCCGCTGCCTTTTATCGTCGCTTCTTCCTGTTGCGAATCAAAAATAAAGAACAAGGGAGGGTCGTCGGGTCATGTTTGTTTGGCCTGTTCCTACCGAGTTAGGCTATAACATATGGCCAATATTATTCTAAAGACAAAACAACACAATCAAGATAGATTATTCACATATAAATTATACAAAACCCCTACCTCGCAAAAGACGTCACACGTCACCGTGCCACGGAAGATGAGCATCAGGGTAGAATGGTGTCATCCCATCAACGATGTCGGAAGAGTCATTGTCATAGGTGAATTAGACTCCTTGGCATCGAGGTGAATCTGAGGAAGAAGCGTTGTTGGAAGAAGTATTTTGCGTTCTTCGTTGGGGATGTTCTTCATTGAAGAACAGTGTTCTTCGTCGAAAGAGGATCACCTCTCTTTTAATTATTCAGAGCCTTTTCCCAAAAGATATTTTCCAACGTAGAAAAAGAAATAAGGATATCAAATTAATAGAATTTCCATTCAATTCATATTAATTGAAAAGAGGTGTTAATTAATTAACGCAGATAGTAATTAGATAGGTTGGCACTTTTAATGGGCGGAAGGTGGAGAGGCTCCACCTTAATAAATATGAGGATGCAAGTTCATTGGTGCCCTAAGATTGCAATTCCAAGCACTGGTTCAAAAGATAGAAAAACCCACACATACGTTTACTGATCATACCCGATAAAAACTTCCAAAATTGATTCCAGGCGCACCGGGCCTCTAAATCATGTGCCTTCAGAAACCCCAGACTCGTAAAATTCAAAAGAATTTATGAAAAAGAAAATTTCCTTGAAATTTCTGGGTCTTTACAAAATACCTTATTATTAAATTTTTAAATTTGTTTCTTCAGTTCCACTAATTACATATTTTCTATTATATAAGGATTATTTGATATTTTCCTTGCATCAGGGACAAAGTCATTAAAAATCTCTACTTCCCACTCTGTAGGATGACTAGATAATTCCTCTTGAAATACATAAATATTTTCATGTACAATAGGTATATCTTCAATCTTATGATTTCATTCCTCACCTATAGATGATGTCTCCTCTTCCTCCCCATTAATTTCATTTAGAAGAACTACTAGAGGTGGATCCAAATAAGAATTAGATAACAAGGTTTCTTCTCTAAAGATAATGGATTCTACAACTTCCTCACCAATCATAATTTCCTTCTTCTTATAATATATTTTCACATCATATTTTGAAATCCATTCCATACCAATGATTATGTCAAAGTAAACCATATGTATGATGATGATGTCAGCAACTAAAGAACATTTATGTGTCATAAGGGGGACAGAAAGACACATCATTATTGAAATGATATTTCCCTTAGGAGTTTTGACTGAAAACTCCTTTATTAAATCAAAAGAGAAATGGACAGTTTTCTTGGAAAAATAGGAATATATAAATGAATGTGATGATCTAGAATAAAATAATTAATTGGATAAGTATTAGTAAACAATTAAAGTACTCTACATGACATCATTATGATCATCAACCTCAGTAATTGTGACTACATAAGCCTGGTCTTGCTCCATTGACAATATTTGGGGAAATTTTCCTTGAAACTTAGGAAAATGTTTTTCATAATGTCCCATATATTTTCAATTGTAGATTTGAATATTGGTAGCTTCTTTGTTTCTTTTTCAATGATGGGTTTTGTGTGCTATTTCTTCACACTTTTAACAAATGACCATACCCTTCCAGAATGTACTGTAGTGTTACATCCCACAATTATCGTAAGATAAAAAATAAAATCTTCCCTTATTCCCCATTTCCTTATTTACTTTCCCAGGGTGTTCCACATTCCTCTTCTTATCTTTTTTTACTATAAATTCATAATACATAGAGAATTATTTTTCAATCATGATAGTACGTGAGACTATATATTTATATGATGAGAAATTTTGGGAGGGTAGTTCCCTTTGAAGGAATGGTTTTAAACCATCATATAATAGATCAATATTGATCTTCAGATTAGGTATGTATGCCAAAATATGCCTTTATAACCTTGTAAAGTTGGATTCATACCTGGAAATGTTTTCATACTCTTTTAGTATTTGATTCAATAATTTCTTCTCCATATCCACTCTTTGTTCGTGAGGGAGAAAATTTTTCCAATAAAATTTATTTAAAATCATTCCATTCCATAGTTGTGATTTCATCACCATCCTTTGTTTTTTTAATTGATGTACACAACTAATATTCATATCTTAAGAGATTATAAACATCCATGAGAACCTTCTCCCTTTCATTACTTCCCAATGAAAGAAATATCTTCTCCAAGGAACATATCCACTATTTTGCTACAAATGGGTTTATAGTCCCATTAAATAATGGAGGTTGTCATGGCATAAAAAGTTCTTACATTTATCCTCTATGTTTGGAACAAGATGATCAATATTGGTATGGTTATTATTCCTTACCAGATTTAGTTGTCCATGTATAGTTATAAGATTCACAGAACTAGTTGCAGCTCTAGTACCTACATCATTATCCTTCGTGGTAGAGAAATCCCTATATGAGAATCATGGATTATATAGTTTCCACTCCTTCATAATGGTTTTCAAAGAAAATGTGACTTTTCCTAAGTATATCCCCCAATAATGTCAAACTAGGTGTGTAGTAAGGCCCATTTTCATGTACCAAGTTACCTCGAGTTAGGCCCGAGACACCTTATCAGAGTTATTATCCCTATGTACATCTATTACAAAATGATGTCCACTTATAGTATCCATAAAGGGAATTATTTCTAAGAAGATCCAAATAATATCAACCAACACAAAATTCTAGGATGTTCTTTTATTATTATCCACAATGTCTATATTAGTGTTATGTTCTCTAATCTATGTTTTCTAAATTGATTTTCCAATGTTTCTACTAAACTTCCTATGATACCAACTATAAAGACCCCAACCCTTATAGCCCAGAGTTGATTCATTATATTATGACATTATAATAGATACAAGAATAAAATACAAAAGGCCTAATATGTTTAGTAGTTATGGAATCAAGAATACATACATTAATTTTAAGTTACATCTTAAAAAAATTTCAATATAGAAAAACCATTGGAAAAAACCTTAAAATCCTAGATTATCCATTCAAGTAATTTATATTATACATCTTCACATACTGGGTAAAAATAAAAAATAAGAAAGGGGTGAACTCAGATTCTTAGTAATGGTAAGAAATAAAATGGAAGCAATCATAAATATTAAAAATAAGGCATCGGTAATGGCTAAAAACACATTTCATTAACATATAATCTTCCACATAAAATGGAAGGAATAAATGATGATTAAATAATTCCATAATCAAACACAACCATTGATATTATAATAGTAGAATTATCACATGGACTCTCAATTACTATTTTCATAATGAGGGAATGAATAATTCTAGAAATTATACATATACTATCAAGTCCTCATCCAAGATACCATGCATAATGGATAAAAACCCAGTCTTGTTTGTCTTAATACACACACCAATGCATCAAAAGACTGTAGCAGGCCCCACCCATCACCTAATAAGTCCAATTACTTCCTTATATGAATGGGGTTTGAAATAAAAAATATATAAATATGAAATGTAAATAACTTCCCCAATATGTATAAAAAATCACTAACCATTACGAGTAGTGTGGTTAATGGTATAAAGATTTCACATCCATAGTCAAACTGATCATAAACCATTTAGTAAAATATGTTAGATGACAAACATAAGATATCAATCTCAATAAAAAATAAAATTAAATAGATGTTTTCAAATAATTTAAAATAATTTTATAAAAACATCGATAAATTCTCAATAGAAATACCCCTTTTACTTTTCAAATAATTGTATTTTGGAAAAATAATATGTATTTTAAATTATTGTATTTATAAACCAGAAATGAATTTTTTTAGTATTTTCATGAAAATAGTAGCGAGTTAATATAAATAATGTATTATTAAAAAAATTATGGACGGTACTTGAATACGTGTAAGAAATCGAAAAGTTCCCTTTAATTGAGTATTCTTATCAAGAATAATTGAGAAGGGAACCTCGTAAAAAATGTTTTTACCCTTAACATATAGATGAAATAATATGTATACATGAGTTTAGAACATATACATAGAATATATAATACATAAAAAAAATCAAACATGGAATTGGTGTAAATATATTGAATGAATAACTCTTAGGAAAAATGATTTTTCGGGTACAATCCATTACCTTATGTCAGAATGTGTTCTGTAATTGAAATTAATGTATCATATAATCAAATTAATTAATTAATTAATTAATTAAGAACCTTATATAAATTTAATTTATTCATTATAGTATTATTATGTTAATTAATTTCCTTATTTATGAGTTCTAGAGTTTAATTTCATCATTCATGAGCATTTGTTTTCTTGGTTTTCAGGATCAGTTTGCTTATTTATAAGAAATGGATTCCATGTAAAATGTGTATAATTGTCAAAAAATAGAATTATGTGTTATTAATGAACATAAATTTTTTTATTTGTTTTAAATATTTTTCTCTTTGATATGAGTATGAATAATTAGATAACATGTTCATGATATTCGTTTAGATTAATTTAAGCGGTTTTAGATCACAATGAACTCATTTTGTTTTATCATTTAGTATTATCTTAATATGATACTTCAAGAACATAAAAATGGTTGTAATATAAATTTTACAATATCTTTCAACCATTAATATGGATTTATGAAAATCCTTTAATATGGTTAGGTAAAATGAAAACTTTTCATCTTTGAAGGTGATGAAACAACACCTCAAAGAAAAAGCTTCCATTTTTAGAATAAAAGTGTATGGAGAAGGGGATTCATGATCGATTATTAAATAATCATAATAAAATTATATTATATTTAAGTTAATTTAGTTTTAAATATATTATGATGAGGGTAGGTGATGAGAGAATAAGAAAATAAAATAACTTGAAAATAAAATAAATGAAAAATAAAGAGGTTTTTACCTCATGATTTTCTCCTCATTGTGAACTTCCTGAGGGAAAAGGGTTTGGTATTTTGATGAGAGAAAGAGATACTAGACGTGGGGTATGGTCTTTGGAAGTGTTTTTTATTGAAATTTTACGAGGATAAAATCTTGGTATGTGTTAGTAGAAGGGGTTGTGAGGGGTAGAATTTATAATGGAGGATATATGTGTTTTCTTGATATTTAATTTATTTGTTTACCATTTTGGATCAAGACTATGAATAGATTGAGAATTATCATCAAATATATTAAAATATTTAAGGGATTTTTGAGATTATGGTTCTTACATTAGCTAGGAATTAATTAATAGTGTATTTATCTTTTAATGTATTTATACCTTAAATTACCATATTTTACTATTCAACAAAAATTCAGGAATTTTTGAACAATCCTATCAAATCAATGTTGATTTTTTTGATATGTACAATTAAAAAATGGATAGAATTTTATGAAAATAATTTTATAAATATGATAAATTAATTTTTTTAATAAAATCATAAATTAATCAAAAAATACATATTTTAAATTTATAATTGATTCTATAGCACTGTGAAATATTAAATAAGGTATCATGAAATTATACCAAAATAATAAGACAATAAAATATTAATTTATGGATACATTTTATGAAAATAAATTTTCATTTAAATAATTTAATTAATTATAAAGCTGTACTTAAATATTTATGACTTAATGAAATACCAAAAGATAATTATTAATATTTAAAACATTCAATTACTTATACTATGATATAATTATATTGTACATTAATTTATAAGATGCCTAAATTTTTTTATACAATCATGGGATAGGTTACTATTTATTTTCCTAATTTACTATTCATAAGTGTCATAATACTATTCCTACAGGGAATTTACTATTGCATTACTACATGTTCGATAACTTTTAGAAATACCTCTTATTTCATTCATTATTCATTTAAAATGCTTGTATTGCGTTCTCTACGTGATTGTATGTGATTTATACTATATGAAATAAACATAAGAATAAAAATATAATTTATATAATTCTAGGTTGTTACATATTGTGTCAAAGGAGATGTTGATCATTGGTGGTTTTTAATCCAAAATACAATGGAGGAAGATAAGATTGAAGACATGGAATAGAGAAATTTTAATGAAAAATTAGTTTACAAATATTTAGCGCATGATCTATGAACTGAAAAGAAGTGTAAAATTTTAAGTTAACTAAAATGGCAGGATAGAGTGATGTAGAGTGTAAGGCTACCTTCACAAGACTATCCAGGTACTTTAAAGAGTACATACAATATTTGGAATCCAAGATTAATCATTTCTTTGAAGGTCTTAATAAAAGTCTCTGAAGGTCAGTATCATTTCATTCATTTTCATGATATGATGAAACAATATTAACTTTCATCAAAACAGAGAAGTAATTTTCTATATAATATTGGTTCAAAGGAAATCAATAAAATAAAATGTCTTCTAATAGCCAAGGAAAAGGTTAAGTTTCAAAGAAGAATAATGGAATGAGGTAGTTTCCATTATGTGAAAATTTTGGAAATAATTATCCTTGGAAATTCATAAAAGGCATGGGAGTTTTTTATACGTGTTGATACAAGTGTCATGAAGCTAATAATTGTGTGCGGGAGAAAAAAATCAATTATATTTAATGATATAATTGTAATGAAATGAGGAACTATTCAAATCAATGTCTCGAGCATCAAGGTAATCTACCACAGAAGATACTAAGGGGAGATAGACATTTGTATATGATAACTATAGCTGATGTAGAAGTAACTAATGATATGGTGGAAAGTACATTAATACTATATTCAGATCTAGTAAATGCATTATTTTATTCTTTTTAGTTTCACTATTTTATATTTTTTCAATTTTCCAAGAAAATATGATATCTCCCTTTTGATTTAATAAGGTATTTTTCAATCTGAACAACTAAGGGAAGTCACATTACCAAAAAAATGTGTCGGGTAGTTTCCATTATTGTATATAAGCATTTTTTATTTTTTCACCTTATCATTATACATATGGTTTACTTTGATATAATCCTCAAAATGGAATGTATTTCCAAATGTAATGAGAGAATTTATTACAATAAGAAGGAAATTGCAATTTGTGAGGAAGATATAAAATCTTTTATCATTAGAGAAAAATATTTATCATTTGATTCTTATCTAGATTAACCCCTAGTAGCTCAGATGAACGAAATTATTGGGGAAGAATAGAAAAAAAATCTAGGGATGAGGAAACTCATCTTCAAATTGAGGATGTACCAATTTTACAGGAATATATTGATGTATTTCCTAAGGAATTACATAGACACCCCAGAGCATTAAGTTAATTTTACCTTTGATTTAATCTATGATGCAAGACCAATATAATTAATCCTTATAGAATGGACCCTATGAAATTAGTGGATATGAAGAAACAACTAAAGATTTGAGTGATAAGATATTTATTCTCCCTAGTGTTTCCCCATGGGAATCCCCTATTCTCTTTGGGATAAAGAAAGACAAATCATTGATGTTGTTCATTGACTATAGATAAATCAATGATTTTAAGATAATGTATAATTATCCACTACCTCACAATGATTATTTATTTTATCAAATTCATAGAGCTCAATATTTCTTAAAAATTGACCTTCATTATCAATGTCATTAGTTGAGAGTGAAGAAGGAAGATATTATGAAGAAAGCTTTTTAGATGAGTGTTTCCGATGCTTTTGCGGGGGCACACACGTCCGTCATGTTCGGAGGACGTCGGCATTATTCTGTTGCCCCACATTCCCACTTTCCAAAGGCAGGTGGCATCCGCTCCATGTTCTGGGAATTTTGCTCCTTGATCAAAATGGGATGATGGGATGTCAGTTCTTCCATCTATGGATCCATCCTCTAAATTCGTCACCTAGTCCGGGTCTCCCTTATAGATTAAGATGTAGTTC
This sequence comes from Viscum album, assembly GCA_963277665.1. Lineage (NCBI taxonomy): Eukaryota > Viridiplantae > Streptophyta > Magnoliopsida > Santalales > Viscaceae > Viscum > Viscum album. The sequence goes on from OY728132.1 coordinate 328,094,501, forward strand.
GTGAAACTCTTTCCAGTGCCATGTTTTCATGGGCACTAATTAATTACACTGCTTCTATCAGGAATTCTAAGGGGTCCGGTCAGGGCAGCAACCTTCAGTTGGAAGAGTAGTCATGTTGAGGCATCACTGGTGTGTCTGGGCACTGGAACACTAGCACGTATGATTTTATTCCCCTTATTATAGGGCTTCTTAAGGGCGCGGAATCCTGAGGCACCCCACATCGAATGTGGGGAATCCTATGCCATAGGCATGTCTCTATGGTTTTCCTTACCTTTACATGTTTAACACAGGGTGTGCCGTGAGTTTAATGTCCAATAGGGATGGATTGGACTGATCAGAACACTGACCGGATTGGATCAGAGGGGTGTAACCTCTTAAGCGAACACCGATGTTGGGTATAACGAATGGTTTGTTTCCCGACCACTACCTGGAGCAGTGGGGAGGTGAATTGGAAAGATCCTACTAGGATGTGGTGGCCCGGGTATAAATCAGGATGAATGATGGAGGGTTGAATGAAGTAGCGGGGGATGAGATAGAGCTGATGTGAGGACATTAGTGATGTTGTGCTTGAGCCTCGAAGATACCTCCTATGTATCCCCATGACAGGGAATCAAAGTTTGTGTAGTTCAGATGGTGAGAACCGATGTGAAGGGGGTTGGAGAGACCAATGGGTGGTGGGATTGAACCTTAGGGAGGCTTCCTATGTACCATGCCTTGACATGGATCAAATTCCACGTATTTCAGAATGGATGTCGGAGAACCGACGTGAATATGGACTGGGGGTCCGATGGGTGTTGGGCTTGAACCTCGTGAGGTTTCCTACGTACCATGCCTTGACATGGATCAAAGTACTCATAGATCAGGATGGATATTGTAGAACCGACGTGAATAAGGACCCTGGTCCAGGTGGATGGTGGGTCTTGGCGCATCGACACAGAGATGTTCAGGGCCAATGGTTGTTGGGCTTGAACCTCATGAGGCTTCCTACGTACCATTCCTTTACATGGATCAAAGACCACGTAGTTCAAATGGTGTGGGGCTTACACTCTGAGGAGGCCCAAGGTTTTTGGGGCTTACACTTTGAGGCGGCCAAAGGTGGTGGGTGAACCAACGTGAATTTGGTCGGAATGGCCGGGTGGTGGTGGGATTGAACCTCAGGGAGGTTTCCTACCTACCATGCCTTGACATGGATCAATGTCCTCATAGTTCGGGAGGATTTCATGATCGATGCTTACTCTAAACCCACATGATTCATGCTCGGTGTGAGAAACTAGAGGCAGCAGAGACCTGATGATCACATTGCGAAAGGTACGTCCATGGAAAGTGGAATGGGGGCATACACGTGGAGCAGCCTTGGGAGAGGAAGATTAGGACTTACCCTTGGATGGAGGCCCTGGTGTGACAATGCATAGTAGGAGAGGGGCATGGCACCCAGGAAGAGAGGAGGGGCCCCATTCCCTATCACGTCCTCCGTAGGCCTTGGGGACCGAATATGAAAGGAGGGAGCACCATTCCCCACCACGCCCTTGGCTAGCCTTGGCACCGACAGAGTGGGGAGGAACAGGGGTGCGACCTCTAGTAAGAACAGCTAGGGGTTTACATCAAGGTGGCTTCCCTTCCCCGTGGACAAACACCACTCCTATAAGAAGGATATCATCCCCTGTGAGGGGTGAGCCCATCCCCTTGGAGATGAGTGGGCATGTAGAATGTCCATGGTGGGGTACCCTGTGTGCGAGGCACGTGGCTAGTTCATAGTGTAACGTCGTGTGCTGAGGAAGATAGCACTTGGCAGTTTGACGTCCTGCAGCTTGGACGAGGTGGTTTGGCTCCGCACCCCTAGGACTTACATAACTGGTTCCCTCTACCCCTTGTGGAAGGGAAGGCATAGACAAGGCTGTACTGAGGGGGTTTCATAGAGAGAACCATCGAGGTGTCCACATTAGCGTGGCTATACGAAGAATCAATAGTCATCAGCTTGCCTATGCGAAGGAGCATGAGGCGAAGCAACGTAACGGGCGGTGTCATCCATGGGACTTTGAAATCACCTTGTGCAGACCTGGAGGGTTGTATAGAAAGAGGAATTCCAAAGAAAAGGGGTTCACAGGCAGGGGACTTGTGAAGCTCTACCACTCCGTATGGCGGAAAGAATTTTCAATGGGGTGTGCTTCGGGAAGTGGGGTTCCTTAGCCTTAGCATAGGGCAGAAGTGTATATGGGATGTGCTTCATCATGTGGAAAGGCATTCGCGGAGCACTGCCTCGCGGAGCATAGACGCCTCATGAAGAAAAGTGTCGTGAAGCGATGTTCTTCGTGAATTACAGTGACCCTGCCTTGGCATGTGGATCACGTGTACATGAGGAGTGTTTCATGAAGCATAATCTTTCCATGATAACACAGGTCCCCTTGGGGATCCCCTTCCTCCATGAAGGCCCTTGGGCTTCGCAAAAGGCATCCATATTAGAATAAGGGATTAAAACGAGGCAAGGGGGAGGCACTTCGCAGAGCACAAGTACCTCGGATATCTCATGATTCATAGAGAAAAGGGTGATTCTTGATTTGGGAGCTAGGAAGTTGAATGGTCGGATTGTCCTTCTATTGGGCTTGGGGAGAACCCGGTATTTTTAGGCAAGAGGCGCCACGCAGAAGAGCTTACATGGTGCGAAGAGGTCTTTCGTTGATTCACGGTGGGTCACGAATGAAAAATGTGTGCGTGGAGGGGTCCGCCTCCTTGCTTCGTGGTGGGCTCGTGAGCATCAAATGCGTGCGTGGAGGCGTCCGCCTCCTTGCTTCGCGAAGGGCTTGCGAACGTCAAATGCGTCCGCGGAGGGGTCCACCTCCTTGCTTCGTGGCGGGCTCATGAACATCAAATGTGTCTGTAGAGGGGTCCTCCTCCTTGCTTCACGGAGGGCTCGTGAATATCAAATGCGTTCGTGGAGGGGTCTGCCTCCTTGCTTCGCGGTGGACTCGCGAGGCCCCCGGGGCTCCATGGAAGGGCTTCGCAAGGAAGTTCATGGGGCCTCGACTCTTCTTTTTCATCCCTTATTTTGGCGCCAACAATGAGGTATAGACATTACAAGTTCATAGTAATGACACTTGGATTGACTAATTCACCCTCTGTTTCCATGGATCTAATTAATAGAGTATTTAAAGAAAATCGTGACAATATTTTTACAGTATCAATTTATAATATTAAATATTATTCTAAAATCTAGGAAGACCATGAGAATAACATACAGATTTTTCTTGAGACTCTCATAATTAAAGAGTTATATGGTAATTAAGTAAATTTGTATTCTGGATTTATGAAATTTATTTTATTGGAAATTGTATCCCTAATGATGGAAACATAGTTGATCATGTGAAGATAAAGTCTATCCATGAATAGCCTATACCTACAAATAGAAATTTTGGTACATTGTTTCATTGGTTTAGTAGGTTACTATCAATATTTTGTTTGAACGTTTTTCCGTATTTGATAACCCATCTACCAAGCTCACAGATAAAGTGATTATTTTTTTTAGAAAATTTAATGTGTATAATGTTATGAATAATTGAAAGTAATATGAGTCAGTGCTCCAATTTTGACTCTACCATCAAGAAATTATGGGTTTATGACATACATGGATCCCTCAATGAAAGGACATTGTTGTGTCCTTATAAAAAATTATAATGTAATTGAATATTCATCAAGGTAGTTGAAGAATCATGAAAAAATTATCCAACTAATGATCTTGAGTTAAAAGATATAATATTTTATCTGATGATGTGGAAACACAATCTCTATGGTGAAATATCTGATATATATATGGATAACAAGAGTTTAAAATACATCTTTACATAAAAGAACTCAACATGAGGTAAAGATGTTGTCTTGATCTACTCAAAGAATATTATTTTTCTGTACACTACCACCCAGGGAAGGAATATAATGTATCATATGAATTAAGTAGGAAATATCATGGTATTATTAAAAAAATGAGGATCGAGAAATATATTATTTTCATGGATTTGAAAAATATGGATATTGTAATTGTTACGGAAGAGGAAACATTTCAAATTATATCTAAACCATATTTATTAGAGAAGATAAAAAGTTCTCAATATTATGATTTAAATTTTGAAGTGAAAATTAAATCCATTAAAGATGGAAGATCAGAAGACTTCATGTACAAGGATGGAATTCTAAAAATTGGAAAGAGGTTATGTGTTCTATCAATACCTGAGAAAAAAAGGAAACTATTAGATTATTTTCATACCTCTATAATCACTACACCCCATAGTATTACCAAGATGTATATTGAAATGAAAGAACATTTTTGGTGAGATAACATGATGCGTGAAATTTCTGACTATGTAACAAGGTGTCTAGTTTGTCAGAAAGTTAAGGTAGAGAAAAAAAATACAAGAGGATTCATGAAAACTCTACCTATTAATATATTTAAGTGGGATGAAATTACAATGGAATTTTTCGTAGGAATAAAATGGACACCTATATGTAATGATTCAATATGGGTAATTATTTATCGTCTTAAAAAACATGCACATTTACTCACTATAAGAAAAGATTTACATCTTGAGAAACTAGCAAGACTCTATATTAATGAAGTTTTAAGACTTTATACTGAACATCTATCAATTTTTTCTGATCTAGATCCCTGACTTACTTCAAAAATCAAGAAGATTCATTAGAAGAATTTGGATGCAAATCTCTATTAGTGTACTTCTTATCACCTTCAAACTGATAGAACCTCAGAAAGGACAGTTCGAAAATTTGAAGTTATCTTGAGATCATGCTCACTTGAATGTCAAGGTATGAAGGATTAATATTTACTTTTGGTATAATTGTCCTACAATAATAGTTTCCATTATAGTATTCAAATGGATCAATATTAAGAATTATATAGAACGAGATGTTACACTCCAACAACTTGGGATGAAGTTGGTGAGATGAAACATATAGGCCTAGAACTTATTAAAGAGACAATGACAAAGGTAAAAACAATTTAGTCTCATATTAAAGCATCTAAAAGTTGGAAAAAGTGTTATGATGACATCCAAAGAATGGATTTGGAATTTCATGTTGGAGATCATGTATTTCTCAATGTATATCCATAGAAGGGTGTATTATGGTTCATTATGAGGGGGAAATTGATCCCTAGGTACAAATTACCATTTGAAATTATGGAAAAAATTAGATCTATAGATTACCGATTAGTAGTACCGCATTGTATATCCAAATTTCATCATGTGTTCCACATATCATTATTAAATATTTACATGCTAATCCCAACACATTCACTCACCTATGAAGAAATAGAGTTGGAACCATATTTGTCTTTCTATGAAGAGCCTATCAAGATTCTAATCACAAGAGAGGTAGTATTGAGAAATAGGATGACTTGATTGGTAAAATTTATTTGGATAATCCATAAAATGGATGAAAGAACATATGAATCTGATGATGTTGTGAAGAAGAACCACCCATATATGTTTATAGGCAAATATTCTTAAAACATTTCGAGGGTGAAATTCCCGAATGATGGAAGAATATAACACCGCATGATTTTACTGTATATATCCTATAAAATATATTAAATTCAATTGATAGATTATATTTCATAAAAAATTATTTTATATATTTAAATTCATATAAAATAACACAAGGAACACAAAAAAACATTCTAATTGAAGAATGGATGAAATAAGAGGATATTTCTAGAAATTCAGGAACATATACCAATGAAATAACCACATTACCTTTAGAATAGTAATGTACCACATAAGAATAGTAATTCGGTCCATAGAATAATAACCTCACATATTAAATTATAAATAAAATCTATACATCTTATTAATTAAAATATGATATAATTATATCATAGTATAAGTAAATAAATATTTCATAAATGTTAATTTCAATTTAGGTATTTTTATAAAACCTAAATGTTTATTTAAAAATTTATAATTAATATAATGATTTCAAATAAAATTTATTCTCATAAAATATATTCTAAAATTAATATTTTGTTGTCTTATGATTTTAAAATAATTTTATTATACCTTAATTAATTTGTCCAAGTGTTATAAGATGAGTTATAATTTTAAAATTGATAGTATTCAACTAAATTATTATTTTAATAAAAACTTATTTTTATCACATTTAGAAGATTATTTTCATAAATTTGAGTTCATTTTATAAATCTACTTGCTAAAAAATTGTTATGGTGAATTTTTGGTATTTTTCTAAAACAGTTTTTTTTGTAAATACTAAAATACGATAATTTACGATATAATCTAAAAAATGAAATATTGATTCATATATGATGTATGTATGATGTAATTACATAATATAGAAATATAATTAATTATTGAAATATATTAGCAAATAATTATTATACTATTGTAAGTCTTCAGGCAAAATAATAAACTAATAAATAAAAGAATGGGAAAACACCTCTCTCCTCCACTATAAGTACCACCCATCACTACCTCTTGACCTCACTACTAAAAACCCTTGATAATTGTCATTTTTATACACAATTATGTTCCATGTATATTCCCCATGTACAAGATCCTTTATTTATCAATATAATACTAAAAACCATGTACTTTAAGGAGGTTCTCAAGGATATTAATTCAAGTGGTAAAACCCTTAATCCTTCCCTTTCAATTTATTCCAATTTATTTTATTTTATTTTAATTCCCTAACCTTATCTATCTAAACAATCATGATAAATCCATTACCTAATATATACTTCAATTTTATTTTTTTAATGAAAAATATATCATCAGTCTTCTTCTCTTACCCATTTTACTCTAAAAATGAAAATATCATCTGTAATGTGCCGATTTACCACCATCATGGACGATGGATTTGTATTTTTTATTAATTACATAAACACTGAACATAAAACCAATATTATGGTTATTTTATATTTTATTGTACATATTTTATGTCATATAATGTTTTGGAACCAATATATATTTTGGATATTAATTAATAAAACAAAACCAGTTTCTGATAATTGAAAATTCACCAAAATAAAATAACATTAATGATTGATGTTTTATCTAATAATTCATCCTAATATAAGACAAAAATTACATATATAATTCCATTTAATCTTATATAAGGTTATTATCAATATATAATTTCAATTCTACTGAATTAAATCCATTTTTACATGAAATTTCATACACGTATACAATTGACCAATCATGAAAACCAAGGAAATGAACAATCCCAAATGACAAAAATGAATCTTATAACTCATAAAAAAGGCTATAAATGAACATAATAAAATTATTATATATAAAATAAATGTTAAATAGTTTATATATTAACTTATTAATGAATATAATTTCATTATTTGGTAATTAAGTTCAAGTGTGTAACACTTTTGTACATAAGGTAAGGGATTCTCCTTGAACATCCATTTTTTATTCAGGTTACTATTTCTCTTTATTGACCCCAATATAATTCATAATTATTACTATTTAATACTCTTAAATTCTGTTTTTTCAAATACATTTACATAGATTAATTTATCATTATTTTATAATAAATATATTTTTTATAAGGTTCCTTTTTCAATTTCTTCCTAATAAGAAAGCCCAATTAAAGGGAAATTCCCAATTTCTTACCCATTTTAAAGTTCCTACCTCATTATGTATTAAGTTACCAATATTTTCCTAAAATCTATAATTTTATCCTGAAAAACTATCTTCTTACATTCTTGGTTTTATAAAAATGATTATGCCTTTTCTTTTTTAAAGATTCCTTAATATTTTCCTTAAACCACACAAAAGAGGCTCACTTATAAAGATTCTTAGACACTAATTTTACATGTTTTCGCAAAATTTGAACATAATTTACCATGATATATGCCTATTTTATGTTATTAATTTACAATTATGATTTAAATCATTTCTTTTATGGACTCCATTATGATATTCCCTTTGGTTGTGTTGTAATTACCACTTATTACTTGTGTGTGGTGTATGTATACTTCACATTCATTTGTGATCATAATTCCTTAAATATTTCATTGAATATACAAAATTTTGGTACCTGGGATATTATAATTCCCTTAGTGATAAACCATTTTTATATTTGGTGTTTAATTTGAATGATGTTTTAATTGGGGAAATATTGATGAATCTGTATCTTATACTCAATACACATATTTTGATAAGTTGTATTATTCATGAATTTAATTTGTTTCTGAATAATTATTTGGAATTGTAGTAAATGTTGGGTTCTAGTTAAAGATATTTACTCTATGCATTGACAGGTCTCATGAGACAAAATAGTTGGGGACAAACCCTTCATGTTTATTTCAAGAATAATCATACAAGTTTTTTCCCATATACTTAAATATTCTTGATTGTATAATGGTTTATGATCCAGATACATGACATCCAATGACTACTAATTCTCTTCATTCAGTATTCAATTGTTAATTTCCATTATATTTTAACTAGGAATAAATGTATGGATGCATTTTTATTCTCAGTTATTTTGGAAATGTGTTTTCTTATTATTTACATTACCATAATTCTTATGAATTGCTAACTTTTCTTCAGTTATTATTGACTCATGAAACCCTTACTGGAAATTTGATCTCACCCTTTTATTTGTTTTATATCCCCATGTATTGAAGATGAATCCTTTTAATAATTTATAAGAATAAGTTTATTTTGTTTTGTTTTTTCTATATATAGTTACCAAATTATTAAGGGAACCATATATATATATAGTTTTATTCCAGACTACTGAACGGATCATTTATTGGTGATGTGATCTCTTATGTCTATGCTATTATAATATAATGACCATTAACTCTAGGCTACACATGTTTTGGTTGTTACAATTTTGTGTCCCCCTTTAAAATTCCATATATGTCTATCACCATTGAAACATTTATCCTCTAATACCCTTGGTGATATCTGGTGCATTCTAGTGGAATATCATTATGGTAAGTCTTGATTTTATACGGATTTATTCTCATCTCCCTCCCTATCATCTTTTTATACCATATATCCATGTGATTTTTTACCAAGTTACTCATGGTGTTTAAGCACATGACTAGGGATGGTTTTATAAGGGAATAACCAGGATTCTAGGGCTTGTGAGGATCCCTTTCTTCCTTATCTTGTTGTGTTTGAAGAAGGAAAAAAAGCTTCATTGAGTTTTAGGTAGTTGTATCAACATAATGAACATTTCCATTGGAATATTTTCAATACATGAGTTTTTATTGTTTCACATAGCATTATATGATGGAAATAAATTATTATGGATTGCTTTTTGTTCACCCCTTTTGTTTTTTTTCAGAGTGAAGTTCTTAATTGGTTTTCCTTCAAAAAATATTTTTATTCCTACAATGGGTTTTATTAAATTTATTAAATATTATTTTGAATTTAAATGAATTTTCATAGAATGTTTTAAAATAGGATTATATTTCCTTTTATTATAATCAATGTTTTTATGTAATGGATTGTTTGGTTATGTGATTATTTTATATTTATATGATACATTGCAGTGAATAATTATTTTGGGGTATTGTTATATTGATTAAAATTATTATTTGGTAACAAATATATAATGATAATTGATTATTTTTTAGTTTCACACGGTAACCATGGATATATATATTTGGTGAATTAGATGAGTATACACTAGTTTATATTAAAACACCAGTTAGTTCCCCTAGTTAATATTATTTCTCTATCTAGGGAATGTCACCCAGGGATACCAAAGGGTAAACTAGGTTTAGGATTCTTCTAGGATCCCATAGGCCAACCATGTGTTCTATGAGAAAGTTCCATGTTACCCATTTCTTTTTATTTTTGTGTCCCAATGGTTAGATCCCATGAGATGTATTTTTGGGACATATATATTTTTTCATTTTAATATTTGATGATTATATGGTATGTATTTTTGTTATATACCATTCCTTCCAATTTCATTTTTGAAAATAGTATTTTGTTTTTTTTTTCTAAAACTAAGGATAAATGAAATAGATTAATAAAAGTAATATTTTAAGAAAAAAAATTCTATATTCCTAAAAGTGTTTTTTTATAAATTAAATCATCAAAATTGTACTAAGGGAATATATTGCGAAAGATATTACACAGATTCATAGTGGTATCTAAATGGGAGGTTTCTTTAAGCCCTTCCTATATCATATGGGTGTAGGTGTACATTTAATGTACAGAACATATAAAGGGGAAATAGATACATCTTTTTGTAAAACATCATCATGAATCTCTATCCTTCATGGTATGATGGTTTGTGGGACCATGGGTCATAATGATTTATATCTTCTATAGTATTTTGGGAATACTTGATTTTTGAATTTGGGATGTTAAGGTATTAGTTATTTTATCCTAGTCTTTTTTTAGATTATTTTTCTTATATGATGTGATAACTCACTTACTTTTGGATTATAATGTGATATTTCATATTTAGTAATCTTATTTTTTGTTATTATCCCTTTAGATGATTTTATATTATTGAAACTATAAATTTACGTGCATCATTATCCATGTTATAGATACCACATTCCTAATTTTTGGGTTGATCTTATGTAGGGGTTAAGTAGCTTTGGTGGTTATATCCTTCCCATCAATTGTATTTGATACCATTGATATTGTTTTTTAGCCTATGGTAATCTTGAACACACTAAAATCATTATTATTGACTGGTTCATGTGTTGTGGAAAATTTTCTGAGAAAAATTCATTAAAAAATGGCATATTAGGCAACTTGATATTTGAGATATTATTTGTAATATAGAGAAATGGCTTTCGAGAAATAATAGGTAGGTCAATAGTCGGTTCCTGATAACCACCTTTTATGAAGAAACATGATTTGATATGGTTATTAGAGAATTATCTCTTGGATTTTACCTATATTTTAGATTATTTTGATGATATTTTATATTACTGATATCTATTATGAATTTTGGGGGAATCCCTTTAGTTTTTTTGGGAAATTTTATGTTTTGGTGTGGGAGTATAAAGGATAAAATGGTGCGCAATTTATCATCCCAAATTAGAAAACAATATGAAAACTATTAAAATTGTTCACTATCCATTGGAACTCACATGGTTGGTACACAGTCTACCAACCCATGTGGTCAAATTGTGAATTATAAGAAAATTTTATAAAATTTTACATTTCCAACCCTTTGTTATTTGAGACTGTTATTATTGATGATATTACTTGTTTGTGAGATATTGTATGAGAATTTGAGTTTTATTAATATTATTTGAAGTTGAATTATAGGTTTATTGAGTTTTATGTTACTTATTTTATAGAAACATCCCCTCATAAGGAACTTAATGAATCAAATAAATGGTTATATATAGAATATACCAAAGGCTAATCCTTTAGTGGATCATATTCTCATAGACTTGGTCAGAAAAACCAATCATTATTTCATCCCAAAAGGTGAGTGAGATCAAGATCGAATAATGGATCATTATTAAGAGTAAAATAAGAATAATATAACTATATAATATTGGATATGTGGCTATCTAAAACCAAAATAATGGATGGAGAAGATTGAATGCATCTCTGATATCATCAGATCCCTAAGGTGTCCAATGTTATCTTTTCTATGTATGTTCTAGAGGGACCAGACCATAAATGGTGGGACTCCATCATATAGGCCAATAAACACGAGTATCTCACTTTATACAAGTTAAAATATATTTTTAAACATCAATTTTACCTATAACATTTTAGGGAAGATAAGTCCAAATAGTTTTAGATGTTGGAGAAAGTGAATTTTTCAGTGATGAAATATGAATCTTAATTTAATGGGTTTCTTCATATTTCCCATGAGCTCATAAAAAATGATTATATTAATTCATAGAGGTTGAGATGTGTTTTAGATTAGAATTTATATCATGTATTGTTCTACCTATAACATATTCCAGGATAGTCAATAAGTTAATGATAATTGAGATTAATATAGTGGAACTGGCCAATTTGAGTGGTGCCTCAACTGCTATAGGGGAAGTCAAAGTTCTGCATCTGGCTAGAAGTGGAAGTGAAAAAAATATCAATGGGGTTAATTTTAGGAGTTTTAATCATCTTTATGATTTCCATCCCATAACAATTATAGGGATTATTTCAATATTTTTCTTCTTTTGCGTGAATATAGGTCACATTAAACCATAATTTTTATCCATCACATTAGAAGTTCCACCTTTTTGGCCAACTAGGTGACATGTATTTCATTTTCAGAAAGATGTATTGGTATTATGGATTGGTATTCTTATATAAAAGTCCCTATTGTGAATTTAGATGCATCAATGGGAGCCGATTATCACCTCTAGATGGAAAAAAGTTTATTATTCTACATAAAAGTCTCAGAGTGGGCTTGAATTAGGTATTTATTAACAGGAAAGTAGGTTCCTGAATAATCTAACACCATGCCAGCAAACATTAGAGGAATGATGTTTATTTCATATTTTATTTCCTTTTATTTGACTGAAATAGGTGCATATCATTATTATGTTACATCTAAATTGATTTATGCTTTGGGATTGGGATATTAGTTCATATAATATGTGATGAAATATTCTACTCCTCATGGACAAAAGAGGGAGTAGGGAATCATGTTCCATGGATTTCATGTGAAATTTTCATATGTTGAGATCATGTATCATTTTATATTTCGTGATATTTATATCAATAATATTATTTCTTATGTTTATTAGATGGTTAACTCAAATCTCATATTGACTACTACCATTAAAAGGTTCCTTTCCGTTATCCTAAAGTAAACTCCCATGCATTTAAAGGTGAGTGGGATCTATGATCATGTACATAAAGACATTTTTTTTAGAAATTGGATATTTGTTTTTATAACTATAGTTTTCGTTTCGATTCTATTGAGTGAGGTTTGGATAATCAATTTATGATAGTGGTGGATAGATTTCAAAATGTTTTTACAAATGATTTCCCTATGTTCTCATCCTATAAGGAGGTATAATTTTATATTTATAATCTCTCTTGAATTATCTACACTTACATTCATTTTTATTGAATGGAACCATATACTTTTAAAGAGTTGAAGTTATAGTTAAATTATCTTGAGAGTAAGGGTTTTATGCATCCTTCTGTGTAGCTATGGGTATCATTGTTTCTATTTTGAAAATAGGGCTGGTGATAACTTTGGACTTTAAACTGATAATTGGAAACTCAATTAGGTGGATATTAAGAATAAGTATCTATTTCCATGGATTGATGATCTATTTGAAATTCTCATGGGAGTGATATGGTTTTAAAATATTGAACTCATATCAGGATACCATTATCTAAGAGTGAAAGGAGTGTATGTTCCAAAGACTACTTTCAAGAGTAGTAATTTTAATTATGAGTATCTTTTTATGACATTTCCACTAATTATATTTCTATTTTTTGAGGGATTTAATGAATCAGAACGTCCATAAATATTTTGACACCTTTTTTTTATAATTCATTTTTAATATATTAGTTTACTCTAATATAAAAAAGAGATCATGAGGAAAATTTGAATATTTTTTTTGTAAAATTTATGGAACATTTCCTATATTTCAAGAGGACTAGATATCATTTTTCGATGTAAGAATTAAATTGTTTGGTCATGTAATATCATAGAGAGGAATTTATATAGATCCTAAAAATATACAAGCTGTATTATCTTAGGAAAGACATAGAAATAAATAGGAGATCATAATATTTCTTTGTTTTGAAGGATACTACTAGGGTTTTTTTGAGACATATCCAAGTTCATATATCCCTTGAAGGTATTTTCCCAGAAGGGTAATAGTTATTAATAGGAAATTAAGTTTCAGATGAAATTTAAAGATAAAAAATTAATATTAAAATTAGTTCTTATTTTAAATTTTCAATATCTTACAGAGGTATATTCAATATATTTTTGTGCCTCGAGTATAGGGTTAGAGTTTGTTTCAATGAATTGTAACCATGTTGGAGAATATATATCTTTTTAGTTATTCACACTTATGAATAATCACCCCACCCATAACTGTGAATTAGGGGAGATGATTCATGCATTGAAGACATAGATTCATTATCTCTTTAGGGAGAGGATTTCTATATATATTAATTATAAAATTTTAAGTAAATATGATCCTATAAGGATATAATAATTAAATCGAGGAGATAAGTTTTGTATCTCTAGAACATTGACTTAAATTTACCCTACATGAGTTGTAAATGATGTGTAGTGGCTCACGCATTAAGATAGAAACTTCTAACCCAATCAGTGAAAGAATCAAAGAATGAATGGATTTGGTGACCTTATTTCCTGATAAGAATTTATATTTGGTAGAGATGGATGATCTTATATTCTTGATTAGTGTGTAATTCACACCCAACATGAATGATTAGATTCCACTAGATTAGTTATAAGATCCGGATTATCAGTGTATAAAGAAAGTTATAAATGGTGGGGATACATTGGGTGTTTATTCTCTATCTCTAGATGGTTCCAATTGTCTTAAAAATAGGTTCTTGATTCATTTGAAATTAGAGTATGAGTCAATGAATGGTGGGAAACATTTGAGTTGGGAAGTGAAACCTGAGGCTACCAATAAGTTTTATGAACTCAAACATTATTATTGGTGGCCTCGGATGAAGCAGTCAATTACTAAATTTTTTTGTTGTTCTGTTCTAATCATATTATCATTGGCATGCATCAAAGACCAAGATAATTATTGAAAAAACTTTCTATAATAGGGTGAAAGTGTGATTATGTATCTATAGACATTGTTATTGTTTTTTGTCTCAGACATATATTGGGAATAATTCTAAAGGGTTGATTATTGACCAATTGATGAAGTTGATGCATTTTTACCATGATAGGAAGTCAATGAAAGTTAGAGAACTTAGGAACATTTATGTACAAAATATTGAGAAGTGTCATTTTATTCCCTCAACTATTGAATTTTATTGATATTGACACTATACATCCCATTTATGAATAGTTTTTAGGATATAATGGGCTTATAATTGAATTTTATTAGTTCATATCATCTATAGACAAATGTTTAAACTAATAAATCTATTCAAATTATTAATTATATTCTCTAGGATTATGTTCTAGTCTATTGAGGTTCATAGGAGAGATATATGTCATTGGTTGATTTTACATAAAATAATAGTTATCAAGACTCAATAAATAAGGCTCCCTTTAAATCTCTTTATAAATGATCATATTGGTCCGAACTATTCTAGTCATAATTTTGTGAGCATTTGTTTTTATTACCAATAATCTTTAATGAGATAAAGTGTAATTTTTTTTTGATTAAAAAATTATTACATTGATTAGAGTTTCTTAAAATTTTATGTACACAATTTTTTCATCTATTATAATTTTATGTTGGTGATCATTTGTTTCTCATAATTTATACTCAATTTGGATATCTTTGATTTGGAAAGAAGAGTAAGTTTATGTTTTTTATTGGGAAATTTTAGTTTGAAGTGGATCATGGGAAAGAGTCATACTGGCTAGCCTTAATATCCCAAATGATGTCTATTGATAATAATTTTTCATATCCCAACTAAATAGGTAAAATTAAAACCTATATCATGTTATGTCATGAACCAACTTGGGTCGACCCTGAAACGGTCACCCGAGTCGGCCCGCGACATGGCCCGAGAGGCATTCTCGATCCTCCCGGGCTGGTGATAAGCACCAGGGCATCAAAGAGAGAAAGAGGGAATGATTTTGCCCAAAAAAATAAATAAATCAGTGGAAAGAAAATAGAACAACAAAAAGTAAATAAACAATATGAAAAGAAAGAACGACCAACAACAAAAACTAACCTGACCACGACCAAAATTCATCACGACTCCAAGAGTCTCTCACTAGTCCACAACCAAAACTCGCCCACAATGAGAGAGCTCAAGTCAAACTACAACAAAAAATAAAAATAGGAAAACACTATAGGCGTGAGTATTAAAACTCAATAGGTAGGCCTGACTAATTCTATTCCCAATGCACATACCATTAAATAAAGAATTTATCAAATCCAAGTTTGAACCAAATTATAAAAAATTTTGGTTTTCACACACACTTTCATTCCTGAAACAAGTAATAGTCTATTGACCTTTTTAATTTAAATACAAGTTTAGTGTTTCGACGAAACAAATGCATTGAATTTTAAAACACTTTTGAGAACAATTTAGAAATCCAAATTTTAGTTGTTGGTCAAATGGAAAACCACACACAACACACAACACACACTAAGGGAAATGGAAAAAAAGTGGCACACGGGGCCAGTAACCAAACTTGGCCTCTCAATCTTCTGCCACATACTAATAAACACTAAAAGAAACATGGGTCGAACCTAGGATATCGCGAACAATCCAGAACATACTATACATCTGACTCATCCTGAAGGCATGCCCTAACTCGATGACGTCATAACGCCCATACTACTACCTGATATAGCCCTGGATGGCCTAACCGAAGGGCCCAATCCCCATAGCAGCAATAACCCAGTATTCCACTGCTATGGGTCTACTAGCCAGTGCGTGGTCTAAAATAGTGCAGCAATCGTTCTTAGAAGATTCACTCACTATGCCAGGTTCCCATGTCAACACATATAATAAAGAGGGGTGAATCAACAATGTCAAACAATCAGTCACAATGCAGAAACATCACATACAGCTCACTTAATCAACACACACCAAAGATCACCCCTGGATGGGTTTTCCAAAATAATTTATTTTATTAAAGTGCCAAGCAGGCCTTCAACAATTTTAAATCAAAACCTCATTTCTCGAGATAACTCAAAACACTTGTTCAAAATAAATCATTTATCTTTAAAACTAGAAGTACATTTGAAATTCCATGAATTATGTTTAAAGGCCAAACATGCATTCTTTCAATACTGGGTGTCCACTCATCATGAAAATGTTTCAAGTGTTCGGTATAAAATAAACGGCTCTTTTACACCAAATAATCATTTAGAAATTAAGTAACTTATATTATTTCTCATTCATTAAAAATTAATAAAAAACAAACAATTAATAAATTCTTTATCTAAAGGTAAGTGCAGTGGGGGACCTACCTCAACTCGCAGCTCGCACGCGACAATGCGACACGCCTTGAACAGGCGCACAAGCACACACAAACCGATGATCGTGGTAACGCAGGTTTACCCCGCCAATGCACTGCAACATCATAGATAAACAAAATACATGAACACAGACATAAAACAATCCATACAAACAAACATAAAAAAGAACCACCTCGGCCTAATTTCAATGCATGACTTGCACCGTTAGTATTATTTAATAAGTCACTTTAAAAGTTATAAACCCAAAACTGAAGAGACTCACTATTTTACAAACCCAAAACCAATTTCAAGACCACATGCACTCAAATGAGATTTCAAAAGTTTGACATACACCATATCAACATTTTGGGAAAACTCAACTCCATTTATACAACACATTTGCACCATTTATGAAACTCAATAAATCATAAATAAACATTCATGTGATAGTTTAAAAAGTATTCATTTAGCTTTACCTACTCAATGCACACGATGTCTTCAATACCAAACAAGAAAAATATACCATGTCAAAATGCAATTCACAACACTGTCACAGATTAACAACCAACTACATAATTTATTCAAATGCAAACAAATGACAAAACATAAACTTCCAGAAAAATGCATCTATACCATATGGGAAAGCTACTAACCAAATGAGACACATGCTACACTCCAAAAAAACCAAATTTGAACCAAACAAATAAATTAAAGAATATAGAAGATTAATCAAACACGCAAGCAAAATTGTTAAATAATATTTAAACGTGGAATAAACTACCTCGATGTAGGAATAACCTCACAAATCGAAGCAAAACTCCTGCCGCATGTCGATTGCACTGCAAGGGATCTATAACGGACCTTAATACAAGGTATTGGGTCAAAGATGTCAAAACAAGTGCTAACGGAAAGCTGAATCCTATCAGAATCACCATCAAAAATTGAATAAAAAGCGGTCGAAGGGAAACGCCCCAACGACAAGGGTGCGGGAGGCCGTCTGGAGCTCGAAGGAGGCTGTCGGACCTTGTGCGTTACTGAAAAAAGGGGTGGGGGTCGCCGGATTTTCAGCCGCATTGAAAAAGGGGTGCGCCGGCAGGGGGTCTTGCAGTGGTGCTGGGGCTGGCCGGTGTGTGCTGCAAGTAGCCAGCAAGTGGCACGACTGGATTGGGGAAATAAGGAGCGGATGTAGCTGGGTGTTGGGCATGTGCAGCAAGGGGTGCGGGCCCGGAGATGAATCCACTGGACGTCCAACACATGACTAGAGGAGGGACGACGTCGAGGGAGGCGTGGTCATGGCCGGTCAGGCGGCCGAAGGAGGAACGGGAGGAGCATGGGGAGATCAAAGGAAAGTGGTGCAGGGATGGGGGATAGATGGTGGCGGAGGCACTTGGTGAGGAGCTCGGACAGCAGGTGTAAAGGGGGTTCAAGACTGAAAGCTGGGAGATGTGGACGGAATGAGGGGAAGAAGCAGAATCCGGGGAGGCTGGAAGATAGTGGTGCAGCGGTTGAGAGCGAGGAGGAGGCTGAGTGGATGGGAGGTGGAAGTGATGTGTTGCTAGAAGAGGGAGATGGGAGAAGGAGAAACGCCAGAGGGGCGTGCTCACAATGGGCAAGGGAAACCCCAGGGGGGGTGGCGGCGCTGCCTCCTGGACCATGCGAGTGGAGGAAAAAGAATACGGGGGAGGCCCCTAGGGTTAGAGAGAATGAAGATTATATATATATAAGATATATAAATATAAAAATAATCATAATGATAATAAATATATAATAATAATAATAACAATAATAATGAAAATAAATATAACCATAATAATATAAATAAAATTTACAATAATGATATAAAAATAAAAATAATAATAGTAATATGATGATAATAAAAATCAAAATATTAAAAGAATTATTTTCATTTAAATAATAATGATAAAATTATTAACAACGTTAAATATTTTAAATAATGCAATAAATCACAACTTTACCCATCTTATTTTTCCGAAGGCAGGCGAAATGTGTCGATGTCTAAGCGGCGCCGTGTGAGGTATCCAAAACGCACTCTGCCCAGGCGCTCGGCGTCGTCAACTCAAAACGCACTCTGCCCGGGTGCTCAGCAACGTTAGCTGAAAAATGAGCACTTTTTAACATGGCTCAAATGTTTTTATTTCTGGACTCAACCCGAACACCAAAAAAAAAAGTCAAAAAAGTTATAAAATAAAAAAAAAGATAGGTCGGGGTGCGATAATTCTCCCCACCATAACGCTTTCCGCCCTCAGAAAGCCAAAACATGATCAAGACCCAAAGATGAAACTCCTTAAGTGTCACTCACCCCCAAAAGTTTAAGCACATCCAGTTGATCGATCCAAATGAACACCGAACCCCCATGACACACAACTCATCCTTAAAACAAGATCTCCTTAGTCGCCACCAAGAAGAACCCACACCATCAGTTTCAACCAAGGAATGAACGAACTTAAATCACCTCCAAGACTCATCCATATAATCTTAGTCCAACGAATCCGTTGGGTGTTCTCCAATATCAACGTTTACTCAATAGGACGAACTCAAGATTAAGTGGTTCGACACGAGACCACCTACCACCCAATGATACATGAAAAGAAACTACGATACTGACATGGGGAGGCCCGAACAGACTCCCCACCATAAAGATTGGGCTAACTCTAAATTACTTTAGGTGTAACTTTGCGAGACCATATGTGGGTCTCCCCACCATAAGAACTAACGAGATTAACCGAACTTGAACAATTTCCGCACAGACCAAGAACCCCACCATAAGGGTAGGGGAGGGAAAGGAAGGGCCCAACTGATAGAGTATCAAAACTACCCTTATCACTACCCTAACAACTCCACACCCTCGGAAGAGCACAAACTATGAAGCTCTAAAGACCAAGATTAAACCAAGAACCCTTTTTTCCATCGTTGGGGTTTACCTGATTATGCGCGAGCTTCACTCTGAGGCCTATGGCTGGAGCACTGATGATTGAAGCATCTCCTACCTCACAATCAGGCTTCAAAAATCCCCAAACATAACACAAAAACCTGAATTTCACCAAACACACTCTAATAAAATAAAAGTTTTAAAGAGGTTAAACCACAACCATTCTTACAACTAAAGAAAAAGAAATACTGTAAAATGTTACAAAATCCAATTACCACATACAAGAAACACTACAAAGAGGAAACCTCAAAATGATCCCCAAACATCGCCCTACTCCCACTGATGGGCCGAGGTGACCTTTGAAGAACCAGGTCTAGCTTCAACACACTTCTTGGAAACACCAAGGAAGAATTTATGCAAGTGACCCAGACATTCGCAGGTGTGGCAGGGTCTCGGAGCAGTCGGGCACGTCGGTCTCTTGTGGCCCCGCCTACCACACTGGTGACAGATCAAGGCATTGCGATGTGAGGAAGATGACTGAAGTTCTGAAGGTCTCTTGATTCCTCCCCCAACACCACTAGCATTAGGTCACTTCTCATTCATCTTATAACCATCATCTGCGTGGCTTCCCAAAGTTGGAGGATTCACCAACTCAAGTCCTCCTGCTAACCCAGCTTTAGCCATAAAGGCTTTTCCCATAACATCTGAGAGGGTGGTTAGGTTAAGATCTTCCACTTTCAATCGTAACTCAGGTCGAAGTCCAGACTCAAATTGTCGAGCCTTCCTAGGATCATTTGAAACAAACCATAGGTATTACAGAACTAGGTCTATGAAATGTCGATAGAATTCTAGGACCGATTCAATGCCCTGATGAAGACAACACAACTCCATCCTCCTATTCAGCTTCCTCAACTCGGAGAAGTATTGTTGGATGAATGATTACTTGAAAAACTTCCATGTTAGATCTTCCCAAGGCTTGTTACGAGACACGAACTTCCACCATTCCCAGGTTGGGCCTTCAAGCATAAAGGTAGCCACCTTCACCTTTAATGACTCAGGAAACCCATTGAAACTGAACTTTCTCTCAATATTTTGTAACAACTATTCCACCTCAAGTGGATCTTCTTGACGATAAAACAGGGGCGAGATCAACTTCTGGAATTCCAGAACATAGTCTATGGGCTGATCAACTGGAGGATTCTCTAGGGTCGCACCACCTGAATCTGCACCATGGGAATCCATCAAACCGTCATGGGGGTGAACACTAAGGGACAAAGAAACAAAGAACATAATCAAAACATGGTCATTGCCATTTCAAATTCAACTTTTCACAATTTCCAAAATAAATCTTTACAAAGAAATATTTAGAATGAAGGAAAACTCAAACGATTCACTAGGGAGAAAGTAGTAATGATGGATGACTCTGACATATGGTTGGCGGACATACACCAGTCACGCCACCATCACAAGGAGCACTCTTGGGTGATGTCTCCATCTCCACATGGCTTTCCAGGTCCTGCGAGATCACAGAGGGAACATTCCCAGCTCCCATTTCATTTTCCAATACAAAAAAACACATGAAAAACCCAAAGACACCAATAACTCGGACATCCCGTGGTAACCCGAGGTTCAGAGCGAGTAAGGGTTTATGACGTCCTTCTCATCCATATGCCTCGAGTCCCGAAAATTGTACTCCTTTTACCATGAAAACCCCAAATAACAATGGGCACTCTGAAAAACATGGTCCACTCAGGAGCCAACCTCCCTTTGATACCATTTTGTTTTGAACCAACCCAGGTTGACCCTAAACCAGTCACCTAAGCCAGCCCGTGACATGGCACAAGAGGCGTTCCCGATCCTCCCGGGCTGGCGACAAGCACCAGGGAATCAAAGAGAGAAAGAGGGAACGATTCCTCACAAAGAAAATAAATAATGCAGCAGAAATAAAATAGAACAACACAAAGTAAATAAACAAAACAAAAAGAAAGAACGACCGACAACAATAACAAACCTGACCACGACCAAAATTCCCCGCGACTCTGAGAGTCTCTCACCAGTCCATAACCAAAACTCACCCACAACGAGAGAGCTCAAGTCAACCTGTAGAAGAAAATAAAAATAGGAAAACACTATAGGAGTGCGTATTAAAACTCAGTTGGTAGGCCCGAATAATTCTATTCCCAATGCACATACCATTAAATAAAGAATTTATCAAATCCAGGTTTGAACTAAATTATATAAAATATTGGTTTTCACACACACTGTCATTCCTAAAACAAGTAATAGACCATTGCCCTATTTAATTTAAGAACAAGTTTAGTGTTTGGAAGAAACAGATTCATTTCATTTTAAAACACTTTTGAGAACAATTTAGAAATCCAAATTTTAGTTGTTGGTCAAATGGAAAACCACACACAACACACAACACACACTGAGGGAAATGGGAAAAAAGTGGCACACGGGGCCAGAAACTGAACTCAACCTCTCAATCGTCCGCCACATACAAATAAAAACTTAATGAAACATGGGTCAAACCTAGGAGATCGTGAAAAATCAAGAACATACTATACATATGACTCATCCTGAAGGCATGCCCTAACTCGATAATGTCATAACACTCATACTACTACCCAGTATAGCCCTGCATGGCCTAACCGAGGGGACCAATCCCCATAGCAGCAATAACTTAGTATTCCCCTAATATGGGGCCACTAGCCAGTGCGTGGTCTAAACTAGTGCAGCAATCGTTCTCAGAAGATTCACTCACTATGCCAGGTTCCCATTTCAACACATATAATAAAAGAGGGGTGAATCAACAATGCCAAAAAATCAGTCATGATGCACAAAAATCACATACATCTCATGAAATCAATGCACAACAAAAATCTCCCCTGGATGGGGTTTCCAAAATAATTTATTTTATTAAAGTGCCAAGCGGGCCTTCACCAATTTTAAAGAAAAACCTCATTTCTCGAGAAAACTCAAAACACTTGTTCAAAAGAAATCATTTATCTTTAAAGATAGAAGTACATTTGAAATTCCGTGAATTATGTTTAAAGGCCAAACGAGCATTCTTTAAATACTGGGTGTCCGCTCGTCAAGAAAATGTTTCAAGTGTTCGGTATAAAATAAACGGCTCTTTTACACCAAATAATCATTTAGAAATTAATTAACTTATATTATTTCTCATTTATTAAAAATTAATAAAACAAAAAGAAATTAATAAATTCTAAATCTAAAGGTATGTGCAGTGGGGGACCTACCTTAACTCACATCTTGCACGCGACAACGCGACACGCCTCGCACAGGCGCACAAGCACGCACTAACCGATGATCGCGGTAACGCGAGGATACCCCGCCAACGCGCTCCAACAGCACAGATAAATAAAATACTTGAACACGGACATAAAACAATCCGTACGAACAAACATCACGAAAGAACCACCTCGGACTACTTTCAATGAATGAAATACACCATTCGTACTATTTAATAAGTCACTTTATAATTTATAAAACCAAAACCGAAGAAACTCACGGTTTTACGCACCCAAAACCAATTTCAAGACCGCACACACTCAAATGATATTTCAAAAGTGTGACATACACCATATAAACATTCTGGGAAAAATCAACTCCATTTATAGAACACATTTTCACCGTTTATGAAACTCAATATATCATAAATAAATATTCATGTGATAGTTTAAAAATAAGTCATTTATCTTTACATACTCAATGCACACGATGTCAGCAATTCCGAACACACAAAATATACCATGTCAAAATGAAATTCACAACACTGGCATATATTAACAACTAACTACACAATTTATTCAAACACAAACAAATGACTAAACATAAAATTCCAAAAAAAAAATGCATCCATACCATATTGGAAAGCTACTAACCAAATTAGACACACACTAAACTCCAACAAAACCAAATTTGAACCAAACAAATAAATTAAAGAATACAGAAGATTAATCAAACAATCAAGGAAAATTGTTAAATAATATTTAAACGTGGAATCACCAACCTTGATGTAGGAATAACCTTGAAAATCGATGCAAAACTCCCGCCACACGTCGATTTCACTGCAAGGGATCTATAATGGAGCATAAGACAAGGTATTGGGTCGAATATGTCATAAAAAGTACTAACGGAAAGCCGAATCCTATCGGCATCACCACTGAAAATTTAATAGCAAGCGGTCGAAGGGAAACACACCTACGTCAAGTGTGCGGGAGGCCTTCCGAAGCTTGAAGGAGACTATCGGACCTTGCGCGATGCTGAAAATAAAAGGGTGGGGTCACCAGAAGTTCAACCGCATCAGAAACGGGGTGCGCTGGAAGGGGGTCTTGGGGCGGTGCTGGGGCTTGTCGGTGTGTGCTACAAGTAGCTAGCAGGAGGCGCGACTGAATTGGGGAAATAAGGAGCGACTTCATCTGGGGGTTGGACATGTGCATCAAGGGTTGCGATCCCGGAGATGAAGCCACTGAACGTCCAACACAAGACAGGAGGAGGGCCGACGTCGAGGGAGGCGTGGTCGTGGCCGGTCAGGCGGCCGAAGGAGGCACGGGCGGAGCTTGGGTAGATCAAAGTAAAGTGGCGCCAGAATGGGGGATAGATGGTGTCAGAGGCGTTTGGTGAGGAGTTTGGACAACAGGTGAGAAGGGGGTTCAAGGCTGAAAGCTGGGAGATGCGGACAGAATGAGGGAAGAAGCGGCATCTGGGGAGGCTGGAAGACAGTGGCGCAGCGGTTGAGAGCGAGCAGGAGGCTGAGCGGATGGGAGGTGGAAGTGCTGTGTTACTAGAAGAGGGAGACAGGAGAAGGAGAAACGCCAGAGGGGAGTGCTCACAATAGGGAAGGGAAAACCTAGGGGGTGGCAGCGCTGCCTCCTGGACAATGCGAGTGGAGGAAAAAAAGACGGGGGAGGCCCCTAGGGTTAGAGAGAAAGAAGATTATATATGTATATAAGATATATAAATATAAAAATAATCATAATGATAATAAATATATAATAATAATAATAAAAATAATAATGAAAATAATTATAACTATAATAATATAAATAACATATACAATAATGAAATAATAATAATAATAATAGTAATATGATGATGAAAAAAATCAAAATATTAAGAGAATTAATTTTATTTTAATAATAATGAAAAAATTATTAACAACGATAAATATTTTAAATAATGAAATAAATCACCACTTTACCCATCTTAATTTTCCGAATGCAGGTGAAACGTGCTGATGTCTAAGAGGTGTCGCGCGAGGTATCCAGAACGCACTCTGCCCGGGTGCTCAGTGTCATCAACTCAAAACACACTCTACCCGGGTGCTCAACGACGTCAGCTGAAAAATGTGCACTTTTTAACATGAATCAAAAGTTTTTAGTCTGGGACTCAACCTAAACCCCAATTTTTTTTAAAGTCTAAGATTATTATAAAATAAAATAAAAGATATGTCAGGGTGTGGCATGATATTATATGGGTAGATTTTGATTTTGAACTCAACACCACCATTATTGATAAGCCATTCTATTTTTTGGATTATCAAGATAAAGTGGCTTGAGGTAAACATATTATATTAGTACATGTTTTATAGGAGCATGGTGGATATAATCATTATAATTTGGAGTGTTAGGTATTTATGATAGAGTGATATTCTCACTTATTATACAATATAGATCATAGAGGAAATTATAGTGGTAGGAAGTGGAATGATGTAGATAATTATGACACCCTCAGGTCATCAGTACATATAATTTTTTTATTATTTCATTTATTTATTTATTTTGGGAGTTTTGGGAGTTGGAAGATTAAGAGAATTGAAAATTAGGAAAAATCCTTGATAAACAATAAGAACTAACAATGTATATAAACCAAGAACGAGGGGTGGGGGTAGGGGAAATGAGTCATTCTAGTGGGGTTTTCACAGTTGAAATATAATTATCTAAAACATATAGATTTTATTATGTATCAAGGATAAACCATGCAACCTACCTTAGACTATTGTTTTTTATTTTTGATGTTGTTCATGATCATTAAATGATTTTTCCCTGGACAAGGAGTAATAGTGTACATATACACTTAAATATGGTTTTTATTTATGAGTGAATCACATGATTAGAATATGGTTCTCTAAACTCTATAGAAAAAATATCTTTATATCCTTACATATAGGTGGTTTTATTATAGTTAAAGCCACGCAATTGGAGAATGGTTTCCCAAATTGTGCTTCTAAACACTGTTACCTTCCAAAATTTTAAATTTTAATTTTAAATTAATAAACCTATGGAATTATAATGCATTTATCCTCCTTATCCACTATTAAAACATCATGGAAGTCTCTCAATAATTGATGTTTAATCCTCCAAGATCCTTAGTGATCTCTTATGGGTTCTAGTGGATGACATTCAATGTAATTATTAATTTCTCATGAAATACTTATATTCTATTATTCTATATTATTCTTCATCCATATTTGTTAATTTATTTTTCCCAAGTTGGATATGGTGGGAAATCCCATGAAAAGATATGGCTTTATAAGTAAATTTATTTTCCATTAGTACTTGTAAGCATCCCTTTATTTCTTATCCTATGGTGTTTATAAAAGGTGAAGATATTTTCTTGGGTTTGGGTTAGGTGTCTCTATATAATTAATATTTCCATTGGAAAAATTTTAGTACTTGATTTTTATAGGGGTTATCTTACCATTATGTTTTTAAAAATAATAATTAAGGACTAATTTATATTTATTCATTACATTTCTCAGAATATTTGTTTTATAAAACTCTAAACCAGATTTTATGCCTGTGAAGTTTTTGATTAAAAATTTTAAGACTATTTTCACTCCAAATGAATTTTCGAATGAGGTTTTTAAATAGGATTATATTTCCTTAACATATAACACTATTTTTTATAAAGGTTTTTTTACTTATATAATTATTTGATATTGATATTGTACATATTTTTGATGAATTGTTTTTGTGTATTGTAATAGTTATAGAAATAATTATATTCCATTGGATATATCATGATAATTCACAATTTATGAGTTCCACATGGGATCCATGGGTATATATTTGGATAATTGGATATGTTTTAGACTATTTTAGATTACATCACATTGTAGTACCACTAGTTGATATTTTTACAATGTTTAGGGGAATATAAATCATGGAGACCAATGGGTATGTTTGGGTTGAGTGTATGTCAAGTATTCATTGGTTAAACTAGTGTTCCATGAGAGAGGTATCTGTTATCCAATATTTTTTATTTGTGTATCCCAATGTTTAGAGACTATGTGATGTATTTTGGTAATTTAAATTTATTCTTATTGACATTTAGTGATTATATAGTATTTATTTTTCTTATATTTCATTATTTCCATGTTCTTATTTACATTCAATGTTTTGATGGTTATCTAAAACCAATGAGATATATAATAAATTACCCAAATATTTATTTTCAGAAAAAAACTATTTTCTTAAAAACTGTGTTTGTTTAAATCCTATTTTCAAAATAGTATTAATATTTTAGACTATTAATGATATTATATATATTCTTGATGTTATCATATTAGGATTTTAGTCACACCCTATATACCTACTATGGCTGTTTTTATACATGGAAATGTGTGATTTAGGTTAATAGAAAGGATGCATATCTTTTGGGGTGCTTCTTGATACCTCTTCATCCATTGTGGTATGTTAGTTGGTGGTGATTTTCGATAATGAGGAGTTGGATCTTGTGGAAAATTTTGGGGTTCCTCAAGTAGTGATTTCAGGGTGTTGATTTTTTAACCATTTCACCCTACTCTTTATTTTAGAGTTTTTAGGCTTATATAATGTTGCGACGTTCATTAATTTAGTATTTTTTAGTATTTTTTTTAAATCTAGTGTGAAAATCATTTACATTGAATATATTTGTTACTCTTAGCAATTTTCACCAACTCATGGTGATTGGTAATGTGCTTCGATTTGTATGAAGGAGTAGACCATGTGACATGTTAGGTTGAACTGAGATGATTTGTTACACCTGGTATACCATTGTCACAACATGTGACACTCCATGTGATATATAGTAAGTGGGTATGACACTATGTCATTATTTTATAATTATTATTATCATTATTTAAAATGGGGGTGTACCTTAGTGGTTTAATTATCTTATCCTACCTAAAAATGTATGGGATTAAAATACCAACAACATACTTATTTCCAAACCCAATTGATTGCATGAAATGTATTTTATGATACTAATTATGCATGTTTAGTGGACATTGTAGGTGAGGGTGCAGGAAAAGTCCATTGACATGGGGATGTGGCTATAGGGACATAGGGATGGTATATGTACAATGCAAAACAAAAAGAACAAGGTACCAGGATCTTGGGCTACTAGGTAGTTATAAATTATTACTAACCTATACATGGAGTGGATAGTCATCATTATGACTATTGCAGTCATCAATTATGGTTTGAAAACATAAAGAGATAGAGAGATATAGTGTTGATTATATCATGTGGCAACTAATTCTTTGGGCCATCCATTTGGAGCCTTTTAGCTACCATTCTACAGGGACTTCAATTTTATTTGTATTTTTTATGGGTCCTTGTGGGTTCTTTCAAATCCTATTATGGGGGGATGTGGCATGACCCACTTCTTTACCTTGGGTGTACATGATTTAGGTTTCCAATTACCTAAACCTAAATTAAGATTATCATTATCAGTTTCATTATCATTATCATTGTCATTATCATTATCATTATCATTATCATTATCATTATCATTATCATTTTCATTACGCCACCGCCACCGCCACCACTTCCACCCCCACCCTCACCATCACCACCACCACTGTTATTCATAACTCCCCTTTGTAACTTCTCCAATTTTCTGAATATATTTTGTTGTCTATAGGTAGTAGGAAACATCACTCATGAATTATTATTATTATTATTATTATTATTATAAGATATAGGTTAAATAGTGATTCTATGTTAGGTACACTAAGTTATTGTATAATCTAAGCCCTTAGTATAACATTCAGACTTGACCCGACACCCTTAAATATCACCTGAGTCATGTTAAAATGATACCAAGACTTAATTGGATCCCCCATGTCAATAAAGGTCAAAAATAAATATTGAGAGTTTAATCAATGTTGTTAGTAGATAATTTACCAAATTATAAAAAAAATCCCCTTATCTAAGAGTTCCCAAAATTATAACATAAGGTATTAGTATATCATATGTTCCCAACTTGTAGACAATGAAGAAAATATATAATAACACACAACCAAGATCATATAATATGAAAGATAGATTTTTTAAAAAAATTTAAAAAATTATATAAAAACCCAAAAGAAAGAAAATGTTTATGCATCTTAAAAATAATGACGTAATGGGAAAAAAATGAAACTACCCAAATCGAATATCCCTTGATGTCTACACATGTCCCAAAAATTTCGGGAGTCATCCCATCAATCAGTTGTCGGCCTCTTCAAAGGTAATCCATCATAGACATGAACTAACACTAGTGAAGTAGGATCAATTTACCCATACTCTAATGTAAGGTAATATAGGGTGAGTACTAGACCCATTAGGATTTCCCCAATAATCCTCAAACATTCCATGTTTGTGAAAATATATAAATATTCAATGAGTTTTATAAAACATGGCCACACCATGAATTTTTTAAAACAAACAAAAGAAAAATAAGCATCATAAATGAACAATCATTCATGAAATCACAACCACTATAAAGCATAACCATGATGAAGAAAATCTCATACTACAAACCAATTAATCAAACAAAAAACTTACTAGGATATTATACCACGACTAACTATAATATTTTTTGATATTACATACTCATGATATGATTTATTTTCCCCAAATCTCATTATTTCATTACCAAACAGGTCATTACACCTATGTGGGAGTTAACCACAATCTCAACGTCTCCTCATTTTTATCGATGAGGTCCCCACACCCAAGTTGGATTTAACGATAAATCATGTCTAATAAATTTCCAATAAAAAAACTATATCAAAAAATTAAAAACCTACACATAAATTATATAAATATTTTCTAGAATATCAATTTTGTAATTACATAATGAAAACCAACCAATATAATTCAATAATTTTTATTATTTATTTTAGAAAACCTCTTATATGATCATAAACCACCATTTTAATTTTCACAAAAATAAAAACACAAAAATACCTTAGATTAACCCCAAAATCACATCCACCTATAACTATTTTTTGTATCAAAAATATTAAAAATAAACGTCACACAAAATAAATAATTTTCTGCACAATATGGTTTTGAGAGAAGCCACCTACCTCAACCTGATGATTTCAAAAATCTATATATCCAAACTTTGGATCCACTATCTTATTTCCTTAAATATTACAATAAAACCAAAATCCCTAAAGAAACATTATATTAAAACATTAAACTCACACAAAACTCTAGCCATTTGAGGTTTCACCAAGAAGTGAGAGAAATAAGAAAAGAAGAGATGATTCTAGATGCCTTACCTTAGATATGAACTCCAATCACACCAAGATCCCAGAAGAATGTATTTTAGAGGGAGGTATTTGCCTAAAATTTTACAAAAATAAATATTTCAAAGTGATAAGGAGATAATTACACCAATGAAACTCCAATATAGGTAAATTATAATTTTTGGCGGAGTCTGTCAATGGTTTTTTAAACTAACTACATCATCCTGGATACATTTCATCATCTATTCCAACAATTCAACCCCCACAATTTCTTGCATGGACAAATTAATGGAATGGTCATGGGTGACCATTCAGATCTTGTTCCCATAATGTTATTTGAATGCATGGATCAACTACATGGTCTCATGTTATCATGCATTATTGGTGAATAACTTACTATCTCCCTAAAACCCCTACAAGGTTTTCCTAGGAAATCACGCACGACCCTTGAGATCATTTATCAACAATTGACATTAAAAAACCTTCAAAAAAACAAACTTTATCTCTCCAACCTCACAAAACCCAAATATACATGAAAATAGATTTTACATGCCTCAAATGGGCCCCTATAATACTCTCCATTATATAAAATCCCATCTATGTGATGTTAGAGAGAACTAGTGATGAAATTAATATTAGACCACTATTCTTTATCAATGCTTCACTATCCCTTGAATCTTCTTGTACAAGACTATTTTTACAATGATAAAATAACAATGAAATAATATGACAGAAAACAATTTCTCTATGTGGTTAAGAGTAAAAATAGTATTTTTTACAATACACACTTCTAGATCTAACTCCACTTCCAATTAATAAAATGAAAAGTGTATGAAATATATTTCATCAACTGAGATATGTGAAAGAAATCATATAAAACACTGTATCAGGGAGGTAATTACAACCAATATACATCATCATTAATGTTTTATAAAAAAAAATTTGATCCTGTAAATATAATAATCAACATTCCTTACTTTCCAACTCTTATTTAACCCGTTATTATTAACACCATTTGGAATACATGACTAAGAATTGAAACATTGAAAGGTCATTGATGATGATCTACATACAACTATTGTTGACATTGAATTATTTACATCTATATATTGAATCTAAAAATAATAATTTCTATAGTATCCTTTTTAATACTCAACATGATCATGTAAGACTCTCCCACTTACACAAAACACAAAGGAGAATGGAATGACCACCTATTGAGAAACTTTAAAGGAGCCATCTAAATGGTGCACTTATGTGTATTATTAATGATAAATCTACTAAAGGATGATGGTACATAAATAATCCATTAGAATCCACAACATATACTATAATAATGTCCTATGATATTAGAATTGTATGTTATGGATAACCATTTATGTGAGGATGGTAAGTGGTACTGAATTTTTATTTTATAACAATTTCCCCTTGAAACGATTTTAACAAAAGGAAGTGAACTGATTATGTTTTTAAAATATTATTAATATTGACACATATTTAATATTAATGGATTATTTTAGTTATATATTTACCGAATATTCCACCATATTCATCTCCTGAAGCTATATGAAGAGAGTTTATTTGGTTAGTTTATTGAAAAATTCCCAAATGACAACATGCATCATTACTGTTTTTGGTAAATGCTCTTTAAAATACATAAATTTTTTATCCCAATTCTAAATGAGGATACTCGAGGGTTGAAATATTCTAGATAGCCTTTTATATTTGATCTTTACATAATAATCAATAATAAATTTTTGGAACATATTCTATAACATCCTTTTTCATATCTGGCCACAAAAATTATCTTTTCATATACTTTCCCAATTTTTTTATTGGAATAAGATACCTAATAAAGATAATGAGATTTATTTTTACCCTCCCACCACCTCAAAAGGGAAAAATAATTGCTTCTTGAAATATAATACCAATTTATAAACTTTTAACCATTTATTCAGGGCTTCCCTTCCATATAGGGAATATCACATCATAAACTATTCCACATATAAAAATTGAGTTTCCTCTACCTAATCCCAGAAGGTTTGAGTAAACAAATTGACCAATTATACCATCTACTCACCATAATCTATAACGTCAATTTGAATTTCCACAAAAAGGTTAAAAAAGTTTCATTTATCCTTGGATTCATGAACTATATCTATATATGATTTCCAACATTGTTCATCAACTAAAATATTACCTTTCCTAATCGTGTATTCTATATCAAGGATAAAAGTTTTCAAATACATGATTTATCACCATTTCATGATATTTTAATCACATTGAAATAATATATAATCTAAAATATTATGATCTATATATAGAGTGTATAAAGACTCATACTTTTCATACATAAATATTACATATTATCAGATGAATATTCATTACATTACATTTCAATATAATTCAAAACCATAAAGGTTTAGTGCCTCTGGAAAATTGGATACATAAAAAATGTTTTATAAAATATCTACATTATTTACAACTTATTTCATAACAACTATAACCCTTCGTAGACATGTCCTACTTAAAATTTTTCTTCATATCCCAGGGAAAATAAAATCAAACAAATGGTGAGATCAGATGCTATGTATGGGTAAAATAGGGAGATCAACGATCATTTAAAAAAAAGAGCATAATGGGAACGTGAACAAGAGATTAAACATTAGAAAATCATAGTCAATAATTCTTAAATAATATACATGAGTCATATAATAAATCTTGGTATTTCATAAGACATGAACCATAAAGGGATCAAATAACATAAACCATGAGAACAAAAACATGGCATAAGATAATGTCCTAAAAGAGTGTAATAAAGTGTTGAATTATCATAATCATATAAATATTATATAAATTCAATCCAATAAGACATTAATAACAAGTTACACTTGGGAAAACCACCTGTGTACCTGCTTTGGGCTCGCGAAAACATCTCGTGTACCCTCTTTTGGGATTGGGATAACATTTTGTGTACCTTATTTAGGGATCTAGATAACAACCCATATACCCTTTGATATCATAGAACATTAATACTATCACAATTAATTATATAAATATATAATTCTAGGATGAACTATCATATAACCAAAAATCTATTCACATGAATCCAACAAGATCATAAAATCATTCATTATAACTTAACCCATGGAAAAGTAAATGAGCTCCATTTATATTTCATCATAATAACCACAAAACATCTAGATATACAATAAATATTGTATCATTAGATCATATCCCCTTCAAATCCATTGTAACATCAAGGGATGTTATCATAGATGAGAAATTATTTTAAATGATCACGAGAATATTTATTGAGGAAAATACCCATTTCATTTTTAAATATCATATTAAAATATAAAGTAAATAATAAAATTATGGAAAAATCATTATTGGAAAATAAAATTGGAAAATTATAAATTTAATATTTAATCATTGATTAGTCATGCTGGATATAATTCCCTTCATGTTATGCACACCAAAAAATTATTAATTTCACATTTTTTTGGAAAAAATTATAAAAAGTATCACATTTGGAAAATGAAAATAATATTCCTTTTAAACCATTTTAAGAAACCAATCATATTTAAAAAATGAATTAAAAATCATAGGTGAATATATTTTTTTTGAAACCATTTTTTAAAAACATGGATATGGAAGAAAATTTATTTAAAACTAAAGAGAGATAATGTTATTTTTCCTTAAAAAAAATTTTCATCTCTTGAGTAATTAATGTAATGAAAATGAAAGGAAATTAATTATTCTCAAGAAATAATAATAGGATAATAAAAAGAAACTGGGTTTTCTCGAAAGGATAATATATTTTTTGTAAATGGAAATTCAAGCATACACTATCCCGATTAAAATGAGATTGAAACATAATTTTATTACATTGAGTAGGACTTGTTTCGAAAGAAATGTAACATATTGTAGAATAATTTTAAATTTATCATACTTCTATAAAAAACTATATAATTATAATATAATATATTATGCACTTATAACATTTTAACAACCATTTATTAATAACTCTTTATTAAAATTGTTGGAATCCCAAATTAATGTCATGCATCCCTACGAGTCAATGTTGATGGGTGTGTGGGACCTATCCCAAAGTAGATACTGGAGGGGTATTGGGAATGATATATAAGACCCAACCATCCCCCTCCCATCACAATGCCTTTTAAAAAGGGACATGGTAGAGAGCCCTACTGAAGAACAAACCCGTGAGGTAGTGAACCAAAGTAGACAATATTGTTATATAAAGTGTCTTGTAGCCCCAATATAGATCCTGAAATTGGTATTAGAGTGGGAAATAAATCTTGTGGTCATAGTGTAAGAATTGGGGCGGGGGATTGTTTGAATCCCAAATGAACACAGTGCATCTCTATAGATCAAGGTTACTGGGTGCAGGGGCCCTGTCCCACACTAGAGATTATAGGGGTGTTGGGAATCACATATAAGCCACAACCATCCCCTTCCATCATAAGGGAATTTTTAAAAGGGGATTATTGTTAGAAACACTAGTGTAAATTGATCCCTCATGAAGAAAAATCGTGTGAGGTAGTTAACCTAAACATACAATATCTGTGATGTAAATTTTCCAACAACCCTAATATAGATCCTAAAAAATTCATTATTTATGGGTGTAAACTATTTCATTTTTTCATGAGAATTTGGTTCAGTAGTTCTAATACATGTTCATTGATCACAGTTAAATATAATATAGAATCTTAATTATTATATAAATATCATATATATTCATTATATATATATAGTCATCCATTATTGATAGAGATAGAAAAGTTAATTACACTGTTCATGGAGATGGTAGGCTGCACGTATGCATGAACACTACATTCCCTCATTGATAGTGGGAATAAAAGAAAGGTAAATAATAATTAACCTTTAAAAGTAATTATCATATCATATATATTATTTATATTAATTAAATCCATATTTATTACCATCCTTGTATAGAAGAAATGAAAAACGAATCACATCACTTCGTCGAGGTGGTAGTCCACACGTACGCACAAGTGACATTATCATTTTACATTTCATAGAATGTTAAGAAGGTATATATGATATTATAATTTAAGTAGACTAATTATGTGATAAATATAAAAAAATAACTAATAATAATAACAATAAATTAAATATTGTGATTGAAAATGAATTGTATCACTACGTTGAGGTGGTAGCCCACACATACACACGAGTGATACATTCACTTCCCATTTGATGTAAAATAGGATGGATAATGGTAGTTAAATAATAGTAATAAAATTTAAGTATGTTTATTGTATTTAATTTTTTGTTTTATTATTAATACCAAATATTTATTGGAGTTATAATAAAAAATTTATTTAAGGAGGTTATATTGGAAGAATACCTCTTCTTTGATATGAATCCTTTAGATCACTTATTAAGGACACACGGAATGGTATTTCAAGAATAAAAATACCTAAAATTAATGGATATGTACTTTTATTATATAATTAAGTAGGGTTTTTTTATCTATATAACTCAATTTGATGTAAATAAAAGAGAGAAGGGGTTCCCTTTTATTAGGTGGTGAAAGGACACACTTGGAATAAAAATCTATTATAATATAATTACAGTATTTATCAAGTATATTGGTCCAAAAAAAACATTCAATTAGTAGACCAATAGGTTATGATTGAAATTTATTCATCAAATAAAATTAAAATAAGTTTTGCTGTCATTTTAAACCTTATGTTTTAGTTTAACCACTTTGTTTGCCGATTTTATCCTTAACTGCGGTAAGAAAATTTTATATATTAAATAGTTATAATTTTACTAATAAGTTCACAATTATATAATAAAATAATAAGGGATTAATTTTTAGATGATTTATCATCCTAGTTTTTAAATTAATTTTTTTATTATTTTTAAATAATTTAATAAAGTATTATTTATTATAAAATATCATTAGTGTAATTTTTGAGACTAAAAATTTAATATGTATTTAATGACATTAATATAGTCATTTAATTAGAATATAAACATTAAAAAATACCTAATATTATATATTCGTATATAAAATTCATGGCGCACTATGACTCACACAAAAAATATTACATTTAATGTTTTTGAAAACATTAATGTAATTTTTTGACTGCATGCACAAGAATTATGAGGTGTTGTATAAGAATTTAAGGAAATTATTTGGTCATTGAAAATTATAAATAAATTAAAATGATAAAAATTAATTAATATTTAAAATTAACATTTATAATTTTCTTTATCCTCTTTTGTCATTTTGTAATTTTTTTTGGATATTAAATTTAAATGGGTGATATTTTGGAATTTCCTTTACTTTTAATATTATAAATTTAAATATCAAGGAAAATATAAAAAATGTTTTATATTATAATTTTGGATGTAAATGATCTAATTTAATTCATTTAATGAAATAAAGGCATGTTTTGGGTTGATTTTGAGACATTGTCTCATGGCCATAAATTATTTTACCCATTTGACCCTTATCGAGGTGACAAATATTTGCAACGTTTATTTTTCATAATGAAACAAAATAAAAGGGTTTTATTTATAATATTTTATCCTTATAATTTTAAATATTAAATTAATTTTTCAGGATTCAATCTCCATAAGTGAACGAAATTTATTTTAATATAAATGCATAAAAAGTAATTATAACTTGTTTGTCTAAAAATTTGTTTTTAACCATAAAAATTAATTTATATCAAAATCATGAATATTTTTTATTCAAATGAAATTTATTGTATTATTATAACTAAAATAGATCATATGTCACTTTGTAACCAAATATAAAATATAATGGGACAATTTAATTACTTGAGTCAATGAAAAGAAATAGTAGTATTTGAAATATCTATATTTTTCACTATTCACTGAAAAATAAATAATTTCAAAAAAAACCAAAATATCACTGTATGTCAATTTAATATGAAAATTTAGATAATAAACTCTATTTTTTCCAAAAAATTCTTAATGTGTAATCAATTAATTTTATTATTTTCTCATATAAATCAATAAAAACCATTTTAAAAGGAAAACGTATTTTTAATGCATATAATGACGTTACTAAAAATTGAGTACATTATTAAAAGTATATTTATTTTATTTTAAAAGTTAATATATTTATATATATTCTTTGTATTTTTATTCATATACTATCCTCTAATTAAGCATTTAGGATAAAAACATCTAGAGATCCAGAGAAGTTATAAACAACATTCTCGAGTGAGATGGCTATGAGAAAGAGACTGTTATAATTCTTTATTTCATGAATGAATGAAGGATAAGATAATAATGAAGGTTAATCTGAACCTTAGAAATGGGGTATACACATCTGATGGGGATGTTGTAGGACAAATGTCTTTTGAACCCTTTTAAGTTCTCTTACTAGGATAGTCCTCCTCTACTTTTTATTAGGATGAAACAGATGGAGAGATATTCATGAGTTGAATCCCTTATCTAGTGAGTGACTATGATAATACATTTCCTTCCACACTTCATAAAGAGGATGATATTAGAGATGTAGTTATGATAATGCCTCAGTAAAGTGCACTTAGGATGGATAGTTTTCCTATTTCATTTTACGTGGAAACATGTGTTTTGGTTGGACCTCAGGTTGTGGATGCAGTGTAGTATTTTTTTAGTGGTGTTGCTTTGAATAGAAACATTGGTTTTTTGAGGGTTTCTCTCATCCCAAAGGTCAATAACTCCATTCTCATTACCCATTACCATCCTATTTTCCTCTACAACACCTCCAATAAGATATTGGCTATGGTTATCTCTGAAGGATTAGTGGGATAATCCCCAAGTTAGTTTCATGGGAATAAAATAGTTTTATTCATGGTTGTAACATTCAAGGAGTGGTTGGGATTGCAAGAAAACTTGTGAATGACCTCTATAGACATTCAATGGGATCCAATGTCATCTTCTCAGTAGATAAAATCAAGGATTATGATAAAATCAAATGGAGATTTATTATCCATGTTTTGAAGAATTTCAGATTCCAGGAGTGGTTTTGCGATATCTATTTTATGTGTTACTCATCACCATGGATTTCTATTTCAATTATGGGAAAGTGTTTTGATTACTTCAAATTAGTTCAGGGTGTCCACCAGGGTTACCCTTTATCCCCATGCCTTTTGATCTTGTCTCAAGATTCTCTATCCCACAACCTGAATAGGAGTTTGGAGAATGGAAGAATGAAACTGTATTGTTGTCAGCAGGGTATGGAGTATATTTCTTATTATATGTTTTTAGATGATATTTTGATTTTTATGAATGGGATATGTAGGTATTTTCTTAATCTCATGGAGATATTGTCAATGTATGGGCTCATGAGTGAAAAAAGTATTAATTCCTCGAAAATCCATGTGTTTATCACAAATAAGTGCTCTAGTAGGTGTTGTAAAGAAATGCAAGGCATACTCAGTTTTTATCAAATAAAGTTGTTCATCATTTACCAAGGAGTCCCAATCTCAAGTGGCCACATCAAGAAACAACACTTCGATGATATTCTCAACTGCATTCTGAGAAGGATCTTCAATTGGAAAAACAGGTTACTATCTTTTAGAGGGTGTGTTACTTTGATCAACGGTGTCCTCACTTCTATTCTAATGCATATCTTCTCGATCATAAAGCCTTCAAAAGTTTTCATAGATAAAATGTGGAAATTCTCAATGCTTTTCTATGGGATGATAATAAGACCGGGCCGTGCCACTAGGCTTCTTGGAATCACATGAAATAGCCAGTCACTGAAGGGGTGGAGGCCTTTGAGATATCAAGGAAACCATTATGGGAATGCATGGATAGTTATCATGGGAGGTCATTTTTGGAGAGTCTCTATTGGAGAAATTCTTCAGATCATGATATGGACGAGCTCTTGGCAATTATGGTTCTCTCTTCTCGGACCTGGTGCGCTGAATGTTTTCCCCCCCTGAGCAGCTCGAATAACATACGCGATGGATTATTGGTAAAGAGGACTTCAACTTCTGGGAATCAAACTGGTCGGGAGAGAATCTGACCATTCTGGACATCCCTTTCCCCAAAATTACTTTCAAACGAGCTATTGAACATTACATTCTCATTCAGGCGATGTTGAACCCTACACATATGAAGGTCTTTAAATTTTTTTTGATGAAAGACAACACAAATAAATGTTGTTTTAGCATAACGAGTTTCGAAATGTTCAACAGCTAGTATTATAGGATACTTATCCATATCGAGACCACTTCTTATGAATGACACCAATGGTATGGTGCAATTAAATACCTACTAAAATGAATTTCCTGGTTTGGAGAATCAGAAATAAGGCAATACTAGCTAATGATAACTTCCAAATTAAGGGAATCTATATGAAATCTCGATGGATTTTCTATGTGAATATGAAAGCAGAGATGATGCTTCACTTATTTTTTTAGATTACCTGGGCCGCATACCTCTGTTTTTTCTTCACCCCCACCCATACATCGATAGCGATCATTTTTCCTTGTAGGGATTCTTGGCCACTTGGTTTCACTGATATGAAAACAGAACCATAGGGCACCAATTGTGGAATATTATCTTAACCTCTATATGATGGAATATCTGGGAGGCCCACAATCATGTCTTGATTGGTTCTAGCCGTTCACTATTATTCATGAAGATGCGATCAGGATCCCTCATTATCGAGCAAGCTTCACTATTGAAGGGGGGTCAATCCTCCCCCATGATTTTCAATCTCACCAACACTCCCCACATCCATGGTCGGGTGTGAGGACATTAGGTTATATGGAATCCTCCTAGTAGTGTCCATAGACTAAACATGGATGAGTCCTGTAGGGAGGGAACCATTAGGGGTGGTGGTGCCATGAGAGACTCTCATTGACCAGTTATCCTTGGGTTTAGTGTGTTTTATAGACCTGGAAACTCACTAGATGCAGAAGTGAGAGATCTCCTATTAGGTTTGAGGATTTGTAGAAGGATGGGATTTTAGGTGAATGAGATTGAATCTGACTCCTAAAATCTTGTGAAGGATATCCAAGGACATCATGTAATACCTTGGGAGTTGACTTACCTTATTCATTGATGAATTTTGGAAACCAATCAAGGGTAGATGATTTATCATAGTTGGAGGGAGGCTAACTACACGGAAGATGCACTGGTCCACATGGGTAGATAGAAGATTAACTTTTGAATTACAATAGTCTGGACTCACTCCCTATTGAGTGCAAGAGTATAGTTCAATGGGATTCCCTCAGTCTACATCTTTTTTTCACTCCATGAAGGGGTTGGTTCCTTATTCTATTTTGTCATCTTTCAA
Source organism: Viscum album (assembly GCA_963277665.1). NCBI lineage: Eukaryota > Viridiplantae > Streptophyta > Magnoliopsida > Santalales > Viscaceae > Viscum > Viscum album. The sequence continues at coordinate 328,135,329 of OY728132.1, forward strand.
AAATCAATAAAAAAAAATTTCAGTCATTATGGCATCAAGTTCCCATGTACATACTTAAAATTTATGGTTCCTATAATGAAATTTAACATGGAAAGGGTTCTTGTTCTGTTGAACATTATCCCTGTGATCCAATATTTTTACAAGTTGTTTTTCATAGGAAAGTTCACGCTCCATTTGTATAACATCTGAGTTCAGTATATATGATGAATCTTGTATGTACTATTGTAGGAGGGACACATGGAACTCATTGTGAACTTGAGAGAGGTTTATTGGATGTGAGAAGAGATAATATATTTTCCTAAGTTGATCATGAATATCAAAGGTTAAAATATACCTAGGGATCCAGTTTCCATTTTTTCTGAATCACATAACATTATTCCATAGACAAATTTACAAAAATACTCTCCATCCTCTTTCAAATTATAGTTTTCACCGAATATTGTCTACATCAATTTTCTATTAACTCCGAGATACCTTAATGTATAGATGAATGATTCCAAATTTCATTACTATTTCCTTAGCTAGTAAGAGTCCCAATACATTTATTTCTCTAACCTAATCCCCATGAATTGTAGTTTTATACTTCATCCCATAGACATCTTTATAAGGATATATCTGAATACTCTAGTGAAAGATATTGTTGTACGAAAAAAATTACTAGTGGAATGTGTTGACACAAACCACTTTTTAAATCCATTAAAGAAGAATGCTAGGCCCTATGTTTCATTTGATGTCAATAATATGTGAACATGTGTTTGGGTGAGATGTGGACAAAGTTGTGATGCATAGAGAGTTGTTAAGGATTAATGTTATGGAATTGACTGCCATGATGAGAAAATTATTCATGAGAGTGTGATGATATTAAATGTCTATGATATGTTATTTTATGTTCACATTTCCTAAAAAAGTTTAATTTCATGAAAAAATATTATTTTCATGAAGTGACAAAGAATAAATTAAGTTTTCCATGTAAAAATAAATTATATTTTTCATGAATATGGTGAAAAACATTGGTTTCATTTTTAATGGTGGAAATCATTGAATTTAATTTGATAGGTTTAATATTTCTACATATAAAGGAGGAATAAAATGAAAAATAGGTCCATCCTATAGGATTGCCTCGGATAGATCAACCGAGGTAACTTGGGGGACTATGGTCTACCATGCCCAAGAAAACCAGCCTAGCCAGGCCTACAGTCAGCATGATGGGATGTGTGTAAGTACATGGTAGGCCCATGTATAAGGCTCATAAATATAATGCTCATAAGGCACATAGGCTAGGCCAATAGAACCACTAGGCCGAATCCCATGGCATATGAAGGTTTGATTGGGTGTTGATCCCCCATGGGAAGATCGAAGCGATAGCATCAATGATTCAATAATTAATCAAAGGAAAGAAACTTCTTATTTCATATGTGTGACTAAAGGGATGTGATTACTATTACTCCACATTTAAAAGATATGGACAGATGTGTGGTCATTCTATTTCATCTATATGCACTTTTCGATCATTATGGAATATCTTCTTCTACCTGCCATGACCTTCGACATTGTTCTTCAGTGTCGATAATCTTCAGTAGCCATACCAGGCTCAAAAGTGTTGAACTATCATCACATTGAGATATCAAGAACCATATAGATCATGATGCAATATTATTTTGAATTTTTTGAAACCATTTTGTCAAATAAAAAATAACCCTTTTTATAATATGAAAAAGTTACGATTTTTAGGATTTCAATGAAATGATAGACATGGAATATTTATCATCTCAATGGTAGTGTTGATAGCCTATAGAAGGAGTATAAGTTCAACTGAGAGTGATATTTATTTATGTGAAAGGTTATTATTTATGATGATATAGATCACTATGATGAATAATTTTCAAGGAAACATTTTCATATATATACTGCTTGCATGAAGGTGAAGAACACCAAAAACATTCAACTTGTTCCAATAAAACTCGTTATGTTTTAATAAATAATGAAGATTCCATGAACCATCTTGGTGTAGTGTGATACACATCTCCATTGATTAAATGAACTTAGAAGCCTCAATATTATGTGTACTTACACATCATATCTTTCAATGAATAAGAATAGCATGACACTCTAGTGTGTAGCACATGAGGATTCATATATTATTTTTAGGAAGACATGTTTACAAGGCCACATACTTACACGAATCACATTGTGAACAATATGTGCATGAATATGTGTTTTCATGCACACATGATTGATTAATAATTTAAGAACAATGAGTCACTGGACATAAAAATATAGTGTGTGTTTGTGTGTAAAATGAAACAAATAAGTATGATGAGTTCTATCAGGGCCATGCATATCTATGTTCATCCATAATAAATGAGCACTTGAATGTGATCATCTTAAAAATATATAAATATTTATATTATTGAAACATAATCGATAAAAAATAATAGTAAAGAATAGAAATATATTTTCTAGAGTTTCAGAGTCCATGAAACTCATTCATGATGTATAATTGATTTGAGAATATGAAATTTTTATTCAATTATAAAACATTGAATAAGATTTGTGTGAACCACTTATACACATATAAGTGGGGATAAGAACTTATTAGAAGAAATAATATACCCAACCATAGTTTCACTGAGGAAACTGATCAATACAGTTGACATGAAAAGATTTAACAAGACCAACAGATTTGTTAGATATGGTCGAAGACACATGAAGAGTACATAAGAAAGTTAGATCCTACAAGATGGATCAATCCTTAATTAGAGGTGAATACTTTTGGTTGGTTTAGGGAGTTGGTGAGGTATTCTGGTTAGAGGAAGGATAAAATGGAGGTTCTCGACTCGAGCTGTAACAAGAAGTATTTTTTAGATGGAGCTAAAAGAAAATGGTGAATATTAGTTGGAGATAGAGGATAATTATTTTAGTTGGAGATGAAAGCAATTGTATTCAATTTTTTGATAATGAATAATATATAACTGTAGTGAATAACAATCTAGTGCATGGAGTATAATTTCTTCATATCCTTTTAAATCCTATCTTATTATGTCTCTCTATTATTATAACTGCACATAGGGAGATGATGAGAGACAATATTGAGTGGATTCTGAAACACAAAAATTTCAGGAGGATGAATTGAAACTGAAATGAATTCCACAAAAACCAATTATTTCCACCTCCCCTCTCAGTGGTCAATCTGGCACAGGGAACAAAAAGTGGTATTAGAGGGAGGTTCCACCTAAAGATCCAAGAAGAAGGATAACAGATAAAGAATATTAATTTTGTCAATAGGTGAGGTGTTCCTACATTTTTGTGGGAATAATTATCACTTATCAGGGAATATGATGTTACCCTACCTTTTTTCTCTTGTATTAGAAGTAAGATATGCTATAACGGTGGGTTTTCTACCCATCGGTGATGATGCTACTATGAAACAAGATGATAATAGAAATATAATGTTATATGGAAAGGTCTTAGAAAGGGAAAGTTTAAGGTAAAGAGTAGACTACAAAAAATATGGTTTAACTATGGTGGAACTGGTAATTTTTTGAAGAAGTTTCTAAAGAAGAATGTTGAAGAATCAAAATCCAAATTAGAATCAGATGACGAGAGATCCAATAAATACAAATTGAGTACGAAGAATAAGAAGAAACAATTCAATTGAAATAAGAGAAATCTTGTGGGAAATCACAACAAGGATTCATCATCATCTTTATTATTCAAGTAATGAAGTTGGTTTCTTTTCTCAATAAAATAAATTAATTGATTCCATAGGTAGTAGTGAGGAATAAGAAGAATGAATAGAACTTGCGTGGATTCTAAAATAAGAATTATAATTTTTCATAGGACATGTTAACTTTTTCAATAAATTAGTTATGTTGCTGCAGAAAAAAAGAAATTAACTATTAGAAATAATTAGTACGAAATAGTTTCTATTAATGCAGAAAAGGATGTGCTGATCAAGAGAAAAGTATCTTTTTTTCTAATGAGATCAAGAATCCCAAATTAAAAATTGTTGAACAAGATTATATGACTTTTTATCATAGAGAGTGGTTTGCTGCTAGATAAGAAGAGTTTTCTGAGACATAATCTATACGAGTGAAAGTTAAATATGTTTCGAAATACTCCAAAAATGATTTTAATAAACATATTGAGATGAAGGGAGGAACTACTTGTGCAAGGGAGAAGAAAGGTAGATGTGAACATAATCACTTTAATGGGAATGTTACTTCTAATCATGTAGGTGTGAAAAATAAAAATTAGGATATGAAAGACAATAATAGTCAAAGGAAATATTCCAAATCATTTAAAGGGATGAATATTATAATAAGTACATAGCCACCCTATGAAATGCGAGGCATGGTTTGCAAGAGGACAAACAACACATATCTAAATTCTTATAGAATAAATATGGGTGAATAATGTTTCAAGGATTTTACTAGTGTTTTGGTAATAATTTTCATAAATAAAACTCTAAATAGTTTAATGTCTCTCTAATTATAATGATAAAAGAATAAAGTGGGAGTTTCAATGATCATCTGAGGATAAAAAACAATATAAAGAAACATGGGAATTTTTTTCCCACAACTATCTACACAAAACCAATTTTAAATTCTTGAAGATGTTTATGGTAGATAATGTTTATAAGGTCACAAGGATGAGGTATTCATGAAAATGTTCAAAGGAGATGATACATATATTGTGAAAGTGGAGAGGTTCCAAAATAAAAATAATGACATGTCAAATGATGTTTTTGAGAAAAATGAGAATTTTAAGAAATAATTTATAGTTATTTTTCCACATTAGTTGAAATTGTCAATAAAATTATAAGAAGTTATGAAAATTGACAAATATAATGGAATAAAAGTGGTCTCAAAAAATGAGGTGGGTGTAAATGAGAAGTTACCCACAGGTGGAAACATGAAGATTGGGATGATTGGGGTTGAAAAAGTTATTCCACCCAAATCATAAGGGAAGATAGAAGATACTAAAATCATTGAGTCTCAAAATAAAAAATTAGTGTTCAAATGGTTTTTTCCATGATGATATTGTTAGAAAAAAATGGTCAGTATTGATTGTAATCTCTCAGTATGAATATTTCCTATAGAAATAAAAGAGTTCCCTCCTAATTCCTAATTATTTTATGTGTTTTGAGATAAAATATAAGGAATTTAAGGAGTAGTTTGAGTGTGTCATTTTTTGAAAACATGATGATATTTTACATCCTGGAGTCTACTAACTTTCATAAAATGGAAGAAATGACTTCATCCATTAAGGGGGAGAATCCTTGATAATAATATATCATTTCACTAAATTTCTATGTAGATTGATGTTATGAACATATTTAAAACCTGAAGGGTGAGGTATTACAATCACAATTTCATGTCATGTTCTTAATTTTATTTATCGTATCAATTAAGTGGGAGTGTTTTCTTGATAAAAAAATGAGATAAAGGGGGAGATTTACCTTTACACTTCAAATTTATAATGTGTTTGTTGATGTTTGTGTAGGATTTATCATTTGATTAATAAAACTATTTACATGAAACACCTAAAATTTTATATTGATAATTTATGAGCATTATTAAATATGAATGGTATTTATATAAATATTAAGAATCCTTCATTATATATCTATTTTTTATACATCAATCTAGACCTTGTTGACTTAGAATTGGTTGACTAAAGGCTCTTTTCTAAAAGAACCATGTGATATTACCACTCCCCCATAAGCATTCATGAAATAATCATAATGGTAGGATAATATATCTTTGATAAAACCCCAATTTTTATTTTCATTTTATTTTCAGGGGTGTTTTGAGCACACATATTGACTTTTGAATATGTGAAAATATATTGAAAATAAAATGAAAAGAGTGATTTTTTGGTCCTAGTGTAGCATTTTTTGTAAATAATATGTTAATATGTCTGTGGGTGAGATATGGATGAAATGGTTATGCATGGAGAATGGTTATAGATTCATGTTATGGTATTTGACGTAACAATTGGACAGTTATCCTTGAAAATATGATGATTGAATTAATGATCAAAAATTTCTAAGACATGTTATTAGAAAATAAAAAGTACTAAAATAATTGTAATTTCATGAAAATAATTATTTTTATGAAGTGAAGAATAGGAAATTATGGTTTCTATGTAAAAAACATCGTTTTCATGAATAAGATGAAAAGGGTTGTTTGGATTTTTGATTAACGAAGGCATGGAATTTAATTTTATACTTATAATATTTCAATGCATAAAGGAGGCCTAATATAAAAAATATCCAGACTACGGGCCATCCTAGGCTAGCTCGACCAAGCGATCTTGTGGGACCCTTGAATACTATTCCCAATAGAACTATTTTGAGCAAGCCCAAAGGCAGCATGATCAGTCATATATAAACTCATCAAGGGACCATGTATAAGGCTTGAAGATAACACTATTAAAAGTTATTTAGGAAGGGTGAATACACTCACTGTTCCAAATCCCCTGGTGTGTGAAGGTGTGAACATGTGATGATCCCCCACGACTATATTAAAGTAGCAACAACTGCGATTAGCTAATAAATCTGGGAAAAACTGATTTTTTTTTGATGATGGACTGAAGGGATACAGTCAAAATTCCACCACCATTAAAATATATGGACAGAATCATGGATGTACAATTGTAGAAATCATCACCATTTGATCATCACAGGATGTCATTTTCATCCTCCCACGACCCTCGATGTCATTCATTAGTGTCTATCATCTCCGAAAACAAGACCAACCTCAATAGTGTTGAGCTACCATCACTTTGAGATATAGATCTCTATAAAAATCATGATTAAAGCTTATTTTAATGGGTTTCAACAATTTTCATTAAGAACAAGGTTTTCATGAATGTGAAATAAGTTGTGGAGGCCGTATTGTGTGTCCATTATTCATGGATGACTTCTAGGCATGAAAAGGATTACGTTTATAATTATTTGAACATGATACACTCACCATGAGGATAATATCATCATGTTTAAAAGGTATAATTGTTTTTAGTTCTAAATAACCCACATTAGAAGATTAAAATGGTGTGATTTTTGGGCTTTGAAATCATTGATAAAAAAATATTTCTTACGTCAAATTTGGGGATGGTCATCGATGATTCTCACCTATAAAAGACAAAGAATATTGACCTAGAGTGTTTTTTCTTTAGTGGAGAGTCTATTATTTATAGATATATAAGGTACCACACATAATAATTTTTTAGGAGATGTTTCCATGTAGCTGTAGCTTCTGTAAAAAAGAAGAGCACCGTAGATGTTTGACATGTTCCAATAAAACTCATTATTTTTCAAAATAGAACTAAGATTCCATGAACCATCTTGGGATATCAAAATACACGTCTCCCAAGTTTGTGTGAACTTATACACTACAATATTGTTTATACTTACACAATGTGTCTTAAAAATAAGAATAACATTGTGAAACTCTATCATTAAGGACTGGAGGATTTATATTTTATTTTCATGAAGACAGATTCATAAGGAATCATACCTATATGAAGAATAATGTTAATAGTGTGTTCATTCATATTTAATATCATTCACACATGATTTCTTAATAATTGAAGAAACAAGAGTCATTGGACCTAAACTGAAAATGTATGTCTGAATAAAAAACAAATAAGTAACAAAATTTCATGAAATTCAATGATTTTATAATTTCATGCATAAAAATGAAAATATTCATGTGAACATATTACCCATGTATAAAAAATGAGATACTTGAAACAAAATTTATAATCACCAAATAATACTGAAGTTATATATAAGGTATAGGGTTTCAGATTATATACATTTCATGTATGTAGTAGAATTTATTTTTGATAGTGCTTGTTTTATTCTTGAAAAAAATATTGAAGAATATATTTGTGAACCACTTACACACATTTAATAGAGGGAGATACATTAACAGAAAGAAGAATCATCCTGATCATTGTTTCACTAAGATAACTGATCAATATAGGTTATGAGAACTGATTGAGATAGACCAACAGACTTTTTAGAGACTCTTGATAAAATATTAAGATTACATGAGAAAGTTAGATCCGAAAAAATTATAGATGTACATCATAAAATGATCACATAATTGATGAATCCTTAATCATAGGTTATGTCTTAATGTTTGTGTCTGGAGGAGGTAAATCTTCTGGTTGGGTCCAGGAGAAAAACATTCTCTCAATTTTAGTTAGAGAAATAAATATATTGGTTATATCCATAATTAAATAGAGTATCTTGGTTGGAGATGGGTCAAAAGTTTTTCATATGGTGTTTAAAGAAATTTTATTCACATGTTTAATAGTGAATAATGTATAATCAGTTATAATGGAAAATTGTGGTAAGGAGTTGGCTTTCTACTGAACCATGTAAATATTATTTTCTTATCTCTCTCTATTATTAAAACATAAAATTATGTGATATTTATAGATAATATTGAGTGGATTGAGAACCTTAATAAGTTATATTGTTTTAATTTAAAATAAAAGGAATTTATAGAAAGAGTAAGCTATTTCACCCCCCCTTTCAGTGGTCAATATATCCTAGGGAACTATAAAGACCATATCATATCCTGTAAGGTTTGAATTGTTCTCTCAGGATGATCATTTTTTGATGATTATAAGTGGTACTGTAACAAAGATATGAATCCAGATCTTGCTGAATAATTTTATATATCTTTGAGGAAAGCCTCAGATCCTGATCTCCTAAAACATAATGTTGAACCATATGAATCCTCACCACATCCTTAATATATAGCATGCAAGTCTGATCAAGAGAGAAATTTTATCTGATAGAAATGAATTATTATATCTTCATAAGGTGATGGGATAAAACCAAAATAGAATTATGTTCTGTATACATTTTGGGAAGTCCAAGAAAAAAAACAGGGTAATGTTTTTTCATTTCCCTTAAGGTATTTTTAATGTTTTCAAAATCCCTTTATACCTATTTCTACCAGCCCTAACTTGTATAAATTTTAACCATCAAGATACAAATTCAAAAATTTTTCTCTTTATGTTTCCCCACTAGAAATACTCTTTCATATCTCTATTCATCGGCATACTTCTAGGGTGTATAGAGATGTTCAAACTATGAGTTGCCTCCAATAACTAATTCTTCAAGTCTAGTATTGGTGGGACAAATACAAGGATCCTAAACCGTATAATTCCATCACAACAAACGTTGAACTTAAGGGAATTTATCATCTTCTTTTTTAGATATTTATCTTCCTTCCGTGCCTCTTTAATCTTCAAATGAATGTATGGTTGAATATTTATATGATAAAGATAGTATCTATCCACTTCCCTCTATATTTCATGTTCCATATTCAAAAAATCCATAATTATTTTATCTCTTTAATTCCACATCATGGATAATATCCCATGGTCCTTCCTAATAATAGAATCATCCACCTCGATCACCATCCTTGGATGGTAATTTATTGTATCATCATAATCCTTAATGTGATTCAACCACCCACTATAGTGCATATTATTCTCTTTTTAGTGAATATGCACTTTAAATTTTTATTATTTGTATATATGTCACAAATTTCTCCAATAATATAATTAATCCATATCTTTAATTCAAAAATTACCATATTTAACTCCAAATCATTAGTTTGGTAATTTTTATCATGAACCTCCAATTGGAATAAGGCTTAATATAACACTATATCATTCTACAAGAGGACACACCCCAATCCTTTCTTTGATGCATCACTATAGATCAGAAACCCTTATCCACTATAAGGTATTGTAAGAACATGTTCAATGAATAAAATTATCATTAATTCCTTTAAATTTACTTCATATTAATCATTATAAAGGAATTTGGCTCCATTTCGAGTAAACATGGTTAGTGGATTAGACAACTATAATAATTTATCCACAAATAATTTATAATATCCCAAAAAACCAAGAATACTAAAAATCATAGTCATAGTTGTTGGTGTGGGTAAAGGATAAATAACTCTGTTCTTTGATGGATCCACCAATATACCACCTCTTGAGATTATATGACAAAAAAATGAAACTTTTTGTAGTCAAAACACACATTAGATAATTTTTTTCAATAACTTATCCTTCCATAGGGTCTTCAATACAGTCCTTAAGTGATATTCATTATTTTTCTTACTATTGGAATATATAAGGATGTTTTCTATAAAGATTACCAGAAAATAATCATTGTAATATCTAAATAATATATTCCTTAAATATATGAAGATATACTGGGTATTAGAAGGACCAAATGTCTTTACTATAAATTCATAGTGTACATACCTCATAAAGAAGGTAATATGGGGTATTTCTTCCCTTTTGATCCCCAATTGATGGTGTCCAAATTAATGATAAATCTTTGAAAAATATTGTGCTCCTCATAATTGATCTAAAAGTTCATTAATATGGGGTAGAATATATATATTATTTATTTTTGTCTTGTAATGTTCTTGATAATCATTATAGAGTTTCATTGATATATATTTCTTCTTAAAAAAATAACAGGTGCACCTCAAGGTGAGACACATGGAAAAATGAATACCTTATCATGATTCTCATGGAGTTTATTATTAAATTACTACAACTCAATTGTTTCCTTTCTATATCGTGTCATTGAAATATGTGTAGCACCATGTATGAGTTTTAATGAAAACTCCACTTCATGATTTGGAAGAATATTTGGAAATTGTTATAGAAAAACATTAGAAAACTCCAATAAAATAGGAATATATTTGATTTGGGCTTCTCCCCATCAATATGATATAAACATACATCATTACAGGAATCCATCCCATATAACTGATGTTATTTATATTGAAGTTTCATATTTATCTTTGCAATAATAGATGATAATATTTCAGTTTTGAATATAAAACGTTTCTTCCATTCCTCCAAAATTGATTTGGGATTTATTTAATGAAATAAAATCCATTCCAATGATAATTTCAAAATCAATTAGAAGAAGAATAATGAGATTTATAGGAAGAGCATTCCCATAACCTTAAATCATATATGAATCATAGAATTGAGATGTTATTATCATACCATTATGAGCATTCATTTATAATTAAAAATTTAATACTTAGGGTGGAATTGTGATACCTTTATAAATTATTCAAATATAAAATATTAGGTAGATACATAATAAAAGAAGAAATTATCAGTTCTGTATTAGATGGTAAGTGTGCCTTTCACAACTTTGTTATCATACCCGACATCAGTAATAATGATCATATAATTTCCCTTTTTCTCTACATATAAGAGGCTACCAACATAGATAATCATTAGTAACCTTCATATTTTATCATTGGTTATCATAAACCCATTATACATGAATTTGAAACACTATACTGTGGGTGGTTCATTCTGTAGTGACTTTTCTCCATAGTCTTCTATCTTCTTGCCATCAAATCAACATTTTTTTCCTTATGTCCTTCCTTTCCATACTTATCATTTATTATCCCCACTTAAGAAAATTTTCTCCATGTATCCCTCTAAAAATCTTGCATAATGTAATGTTCATCTTATTCTATACATTGTTTTTATCATTAGAATTTCCTTTTAATTCCATATTTATATTCTTATCAAAACCATGAAATTGATGTGAAAATCCAATCTATATTTCCTCCTTGGAAGAATATCGAATGGATTTTTTATTACTAATAATGTCTTATATGAATAATTCCATTTAGATACATGGCTTTAATCCACCAAATAATCAATAAATATTACTTTCTAGTTTAATGAAAATACTAGAAGCATATATCACGTGTCTTGTAAAATTATCATCATATATACTAATGGATTCATCATCCATCCTCTATAGTTTAAGAAATCCTTCATCATTTTAATACGAATAATATGGGAAAATTTATTATTGAAAAACAACCTTATAAACTCATATTACTCACTAGAGTTAATTTATTCCTATTACCTCATGTTCTTGATGAGATAAAACCATTAATCAACTTTTATTTTGAATGGATATATATAAAAAATTAACTTTCCATAATCCAAACACTAAAGAACATGAAATTACATTTTAATAGTACTGATACATTTAATATAAACTAGTGAATTAAAAAACCCACTAAAATAAGATGTATTTTTCTTTATGAAGGAATCAACATAACATTGTTCCCTCCTTTTCTCGTTTAGAAGCTCAATATGATCCTTGGATTGAAAAAGTTTCATAAAATAACTGTAACACCCCGAGATTTTATGAAAAATATTATTTTTAATTTCACTAATGTCTTGTGTTGTACGCTACACCAAAAGGAGCTTTCACAACACACATCCTTGACTTGCCTTGCATTACACACAATCGTGACCTTCCTCGATAGCGTGTGTAGTACGCAATACCGAGTTTCACTAAACAACGATATGCTATTATAATATTATTATAACTAGCCGTTATAAATAGTAATAACCACCTTTTAAAATTTTAGAAATTTTAGCTTTCAAAATGGACTTCATTTTTGGATTCGTAGTATCGAATTTAGCCTAAGGTGAAATTTTGGTACTTTTCGGATAACTTTCATATTCTGATGAATAGTGAAAATTACTAAATTATAATTAAAAACAACTTTTTTAATCAAAATAATTAATAGTGATAAATTATTAATTTGAGTGGTTTTAAAGTATATTTAGAATATATTTTTACAATTTAATACAATGTTGGTCATTGGATGTAATTTCACATTTAAACCAGACATAAACAAGTGTCAATCTTTTGATAGATATTGTTTCTTAAAAACATGCTATTTGTTTTAACAGCGGGATTTAATTATAAAATTAATTAATGCAACTTCTATGTTATGAATTTGGTAAAATAGACTTCATTTTTGAATTTGGAATATGAAATATAGCTTAGGATGAAATTTTGGCATTGTTCTGAAAAACATCAATTTTTGATGAATAGTGAAACTACAAAGTGGTAGTTAAAAAAAACTGAATTTTTCATAAAACTTAATTTTACCGCTTCTGTGAATGGAATTTCAAAAATCCGAGAGACACGGTTGATGTCAGTAAGTAAAATGTTGTTCAATGAGATGAAAATAATTTTTGGTGAATAGTAACTTTTTACTTTTATTTACCACAGTTAAAAGTAAATAGGGTAATTAAGGGTAAGAATGATATTAATATTAGCCAAACACATGTCCTAATTCTATTAGACAAGTTTATCTCGACCAAAAACAACCTTAAGTGTAAAATATTATCATTTAGGCCCACCTGGATTAGATTAGGACATTTATTATTAATTTATTTAAAGAAGGGTTAAAATAGTTAAAATCAAAGTTTAATAAGTAAATCATTTTTAATATGGGGTTATAAATAAGATAAATTCGACTATAAATATTAATTAGAAATATAAAATGATTTCCTACATAATGGTATTTTATTTATAATTTTTATACATTAAATAATATAATTTATTTATGACACAATGATGATGCAGTAATTATCTTATTAATGAAATATTGACATAATTGATGTTATAAACACCGAAATAAATGTAATTTTAGACTTTTTATGAATCACACTAATTTTATAGGTTAATATGATATATTAGTGTTTATGTAATCAACTTGGTTCGAACATATAATTCTGTTATGACTTTCACAAAAATCATATATCAAATAGTGTCAAAATTGACACAAAATAGTTTTTAAATAAAATATTATATTATTATTTGTTATTTTATTCCAAAAAATCTAAGGATCGGCCAAATGACTTATAAAAGGATATATATATTAATAATAAACATTTTGGAGTTCGTTTGGCATGTTATAGTAAGTGTATTAACCATAAAGTGTAAGAAAACAAAAAGACACGGTAAAAGTTAAATTATTTAACTTAGAGTTAAATCTAATTTATAAGGTTAAAATAATAACATAAACTTGTCTAAATCCTATTTGTTGATAGGTTTTCGACCCATACCCACTTTAGTTTCGAAATAATACCCTTTGGAACCATTATAAACCGATTTTGACTTTAATATAAAATAATATTTTGAGATATTCCTAAGGTGCCCCTCTCCTCCCTTATAAAAGGGAACCTCCTCCCCCTCCTCCTCACACCAATTTGAGCACTCAAGCTCGGCCAACCACTGCCATTTTCTCCTATCCACTTCCCTATAATAATCCTAGAGGTCCTGGTCTTCTTCAAAGACCAATCTTAGTTCCCTAAGTGGAGGATTCAAAGAGGCGTTTCAAAGAAGAGGTAATATCCATTACCGATCTTTTCAATTTCTTTCTTCTTCAACTTATTCTTATTTAGTTGTTTCATGATAAAGTAATAACAACAGTATTACTTATATAATTCTATGTTATTATAAATATGAAACAACTCTAATTAACCTTCTATCCATCCTACGGAAAAAGGAAATCACCGCGCGTGCGTATGTACGGAATACCGTCTCCACGCCGTGGTGTAATCTATTTTCCGCCACCACCTTAATTGGATGGGTATAATGGTATAATGAGTAACTATATATTATTATTATAAAGTTATATTGATACTGAAATAGTATACAAATACTTCAACACAATTCCACGACCATGGGAACGATATCATCGCTCGTGCGTACGTACGGACTACCGTCTCCACGACGCGATGAGATTCATTCTCAATGATTAACCATTCATGAATGTTTATAAAGTATATATAACAAGTACTAATGAAATATATGACATAATAATGATACTGGATTTATTTATATTTATATGTATGTCATCTACTTAATTCCATTCAATTCAATAAGGAAACGAAAACAGCGTTCATGCGTACGTACGGACTACCGTCTCCATGAACAGTGTATTTCATTCCATTTACTGATCTATTATATATATTTATATTTTGAATATATATATATAATCATGTTTTATATTCTTGAATTAAGTAATCATGATCTAAGTAATCATATGAATAATTACAAGTCAAAACACGGACGACAAATGAAACAATTTTACCCAAAACGCTCTTTAACATGAAATTTACAAAAGAACCGGTAATATAATGTCATAAGTGAACCATATATGATATCATAACAATGAATATGATTCTTTAATAAGCCAATGACATTATTTAAATCATTATACAGGAGGTTCGGACACTTACGAAGCAAATCGGACCTAAGGTAAGGGAAATATCACAATCTCATTTTTATCCGAGGTTGTTTATACTTTAGTATTTACTGGGGTGTATTTTATCATCCACATCTATGTTTCCTTAATATGTAATGTTATTTCCATCCACCTACAATTATTTAAATCCAATTTTACCCTTTGGTGAGTTGTTAGTAAAAGATATGAAATGAATCTTTTGTCGTTTTTCGTACGAGGTACTTTATGACTTTTCCGACAAAAGTACGAAGAATGTTTTTTTATCTTATACGGCACGAAAGGATTTTTACGGTTTTATAAAGCCTTATTTTTATGAATCTTCCTGAAAAATATTTCTTGACTATTTTCAATAAAATCTCTTTCTTTTAAATTTTCATGACGTTTTGTGAAAAGAAATTGATTTTAAAGAAGAAAGGATATTTTCCTCAAGAATGGAGTTCAAGTGTTTTATCAAAATTATTTTCCATATAAGATAATAAAGGGTTATGTTTTTATCCCTATTATTACATTGATTTGATTATGTTGTGATGGAATTATTTTTATGAATTCCTTTATCTAAATATGAATTATTTTATGATTTCATGATGTTTAAGATTCCCATTTGTATTACATGGGTTATGCAATGATGTATGATTTATGATTTTGTGGCACACATAAGAATGGTTTCATTATGAGATGGGTGGGACCTATATATCCCTCCAATGCATTGGGTAATGATTTTATATCTCATGAGATAGACATGGCTGGAACGGCAGGTTATACCGGTTCAGTGAAACAGGACTGGAACGAGGGTTACTCGATTCAGAAAGGGACTTTGTCCACTAAGATAGTCTTGGAAATGAGTCTTGACTAACAAGAAATGATTCTCTATGATTATGTGTGTATGCCACAAAGTTTCATGTTTTAAGTTATGATTATTGGGATTTCATTTCACTACTATGATTTATCCCATGTTATGAAATTATGATCTCTTTTGCAGGTTAAGATTTCCAAAAGTTATGTTCTTATGAATATGATGTGATTGATTTTTCTTTTGTTTACCCTTACAAAGAATTTGAGCTCACCCTTTTATGTTTTCTTTTCCCCAGGATATAAAGAAATGTTTTTGGTAAAAAAAAGGAAGATCTTTATGGGAGATATTGAAGATCTTTCACTATGATTAGAAGATTACGTTCCGAGTTTCCAAAGACACTAAACTATTACGATCCTTGTGTGTGTGTTTTTTTATGTACTAAGTATTCTGAAAAAGTAATGTAATGTCCATGTAAGTCATGCTTCGGGTCTCGACAGTTGGTATCAGAGGAAAGGTTTAGTAAACCTTTGGAAACTAGGATGCGAGAACTTTAGTGAGATCCCTAGAGATATTTCTAAGGTATGTCTAGGGATGTCCCTAAGGTTAAGTATACATATAGGTTATTGTACTAGAACTACGCTAAAGATCATAGAATTAAACCTAAGATGTTAGATATTGAGGATACTTCCCCTTTATTATGTTGTTTTCCCTAGCATGATTTTTCCTCTCACACTATTCTTTTTGGGTTTTAGAAAATGGCTGGAAACAAGATGATTCACGATAATGGAGGATATGATGGACAATGGAATGATATTCTTCATGAGCAACCGAATGAAATAGGATTTGGAAGTCCAAACATCATTGTTATGCCGAATCAGAAATCTCATAATATGATCAATAAAGTAAAATTTGGTAAGTTTCCTGACTCGGCTAATAAGAGAAAGATGGAGTTTCATGATGATCATAGAGGAAAGAAAGTTCAATTTCCCCTATGTAAATCATGTGGGAAGAGGCATCAAGGAGAATGTTTCAAAGGAACTGGAAGATGCTTTGGGTGTGGAAAAGAAGGACGCAAATCCAGTAAGTGCAAAGGAAAAGGTTCAGTTAACACCAGGGATGAGGATAATGGTATTGCTACAACATCAACAATGGTTAAATGTTTTAAATGTGGAATATACGGGCATTATGCAAACCAATTCCCTAAGGGAAAGTCTCATGAAGAGAATCAGTACGGCCATATGGGTATTATTTATGTTGATGATGATGAACAGACTACAAATGATATGTGATATGAAAGAATTTTTGAAGCTCGGTCAATGGTTTAAGAAGGTAGTGGAATGATTACATGATTATCAAGTGTAATGTTGTATAAAGAATATCATGGTACTATGGAATAAAGAGACATCTAAGTATTGTTACACTGTTGTCTTTCCTTGAGTTTTGAAAGTGTATGATTAATGTTACCAGTATCCATGAAAGGTTATTCAGATATTTTTGGAATGTAGATGATATGCGCATAATGAAGGGATAAGGAGAAAATTAAGTGTTTGATAGTATTCATGAGCTCATGATTGATATAAGGACTAAGTGATATCATGGTTTGAGTATATAGAATTATGAGGATTTTGGTATGTGGAAAGTGTTAACTTTTAACTGCATTCATGTTTTTACTAAGGTTCGATGGGTATTCAAGAGAATACATGATTAAGGCCTTTGAATGTTTGGAATGTGACCAAAAAAACATATCTTATGATATATGGGGATCAACGATGGTATTAAATCTCTGGTAATCGTTTTCACTATGTTATGAGAGTGGACTGCAGTATTATGGATAAGCCTGAAGATTGAAATGGATTATGTTGGACATAAGTGAGTATTGTTTAAGAATAGAAGTTTTTTTCGATATTATTGATGGGATGTTATAGTAAAGTAGTTTTAGAAAAAGGACAACCTGCAGGACGGGCGACAGCCCATCGCTTCGGACAAGGTTGTGGGAATCGAACCCACAACTGAAGTGCGACTGGCCTTTATCGTCTACCTCTGGCCTACAGGAAGTCCATGTTTAGTAGAAACTAGTTTTATTATATTAAGCAGTATGATATATGAAGTATAAGTCCATTTTAAGAACCATATATGATTAATCTCACTATAGATCGACTTATGTGTATAATTTTTGCTAACCTTTTGTTTGAAACAGATGGAATGACCCATCATTCTATCACATGATCTGCTAACACTTCATGAATAACAAATTCAACTTCATTTATTTAAGAGATGAAGTGTAAATTGTTAAAGGCACGAACAACAGTGAGATTGTACCAAAATAAAGTAAGTATTTATTCTAAGCAAATTTTCAACTTTAGGGAAATGATCTTGAAAACCAAAAATGTTGTCCTAGAGATCTTATACCTGATGAATTAGATGGTACCATTTATCATCACAAATCTATGGATTTGTGATTACTAGCTTTTCCATAGCCATGTTCTCTACCACTCTCCATCAGAACATGATGGTTAGATTTCTCTTCCATATCCATATTTTCACCTATGTGGAAACCCAGTGATTAGTTTATTTGGGTAATCGTTACATTTCATACTTTAGTTTTTAAAGCCAAGTTTTGGTATTCTTTTTTACGATGTGGATTTCTATTAAAGAAACTTTCGAATAGTAAACCATTTATAACCCCGACGAATTTCGAGGGCGAAATTCATTTTAAGGGGGGTAGAATGTAACACCCCGAGATTTTATGAAAAATATTATTTTTAATTTCACTAATGTCTTGTGTTGTACGCTACACCAAAAGGAGCTTTCACAACACACATCCCTGACTTTCCTTGCATTACACGCAATCGTGACCTTCCTCGATAGCGTGTGTAGTACGCAATACCGAGTTTCACTAAACTACGATATGCTATTATAATATTATTATAACTAGCTGTTATAAATAGTAATAACCAAATTTTAAAATTTTAGAAATTTTAGCTCTAAAAATGGACTTCATTTTTGGATTCGGAGTATCGAATTTAGCTTAAGGTGAAATTTTGGTACTTTTCGGATAACTTTCATATTCTGATGAATAGTGAAAATTACTAAATTATAATTAAAAACAACTTTTTTAATCAAAATAATTAATAGTGATAAATTATTAATTTGAGTGGTTTTAAAGTATATTTAGAATATATTTTTACAATTTAATACAATGTTGGTCATTGGATGTAATTTCACATTTAAACCAGACATAAACAAGTGTCAATCTTTTGATAGATATTGTTTCTTAAAAACACGCTATTTGTTTTAACAGTGGGATTTAATTATAAAATTAATTAATGCAACTTCTATGTTATGAATTTGGTAAAATAGACTTCATTTTTTAATTTGGAATATGAAATATAGCTTAGGATGAAATTTTGGCATTGTTCTGAAAAACATCAATTTTTGATGAATAGTGAAACTACAAAGTGGTAGTAAAAAAAACTGAATTTTTCATAAAACTTAATTTTACCACTTCTGTGAATGGAATTTCAAAAATCCGAGAGACACGGTTGATGTGAGTAAGTAAAATGTGGTTCAATGAGATGAAAATAATTTTTGGTGAATAGTAACTTTTTACTTTTATTTATCATAGTTAAAAGTAAATAGGGTAATTAAGGGTACGAATGATATTAATATTAGCCTAACACATGTCCTAATTCTATTGGACAAGTTTATCTCGACCAAAAACAACCTTAAGTGTAAAATATTATCATTTAGGCCCACTTGGATTAGATTAGGACATTTATTATTAATTTATTTAAAGAAGGGTTAAAATAGTTAAAATCAAAGTTTAATAAGTAAATAATTTTTAATATGGGGTTATAAACAAGATAAATTCGACTATAAATATTCATTAGAAATATAAAATGATTTCCTACATAATTGTATTTTATTAAAAAAATTTATACATTAAATAATATAATTTATTTATGACACAATGATGATGGAGTAATTATCTTATTAATGAAATATTGTCATAATTGATGTTAAAAGCACCAAAATAAATGTAATTTGAGACTTTTTAGGAATCCCACTAATTTTATAGGTTACTATGATATATTAGTGTTGATTTAATCAACTTGTTTCGAACATATAATTCTGCTATGACTTTCACAAAAATCATATATCAAATAGTGTCAAAATTGACACAAAATAGTTTTTAAATCAAATATTATATTATTAATTGTTATTTTATTCCAAAAAATCTAAGGTTCGTCCAAATGACTTAGAAAAGGATATATATATTAATAATAAACATTTTGGAGTTCTTTTGGCATGTTATAGTAAGTGTATTAACCATATAGTGTAAGAAAACAAAAAGACACGGTAAAAGTTAAATTATTTAACTTAGAGTTAAATCTAATTTATAAGGTTAAAATAATAACCTAAACTTGTCAAAATCCTATTGGTTGATAGTATTTCGACCCATACCCACTTTAGCTTCAAAATAAGACCCTTTGGAACCATTATAAACCGATTTTGACTTTAATATAAAATAATATTTTGAGATATTCCTAAGGTGCCCCTCTCCTCCGTTATAAAAGGGAACCTCCTCCCCCTCCTCCTCACACCAATTTGAGCACTCATGCTCGGCCAACCACTGCCATTTTCTCCTCTCCACTTCCCTATAATAATCCTAGAGGTCCTGGTCTTCTTCAAAGAACAATCTTAGTTCCCTAAGTGGAGGATTCAAAGAGGCGTTTCAAAGAAGAGGTAATATCCATTACCGATCTTTTCAATTTCTTTCTTCTTCAACTTATTCTTCTTTAGTTGTTTCATGATAAAGTAAGAACATCAGTATTACTTACATAATTATATGTTATTATAAATATGAAACAACTCTAATTAACCTTCTATCCATCCTACGGAAAAAGGAAATCACCGCCCGTGCGTACGTACGGAATACCGTCTCCACACCGTGGTGTAATCTATTTTCTTCCACCACATTAATTGGATGGGTATAATGGTGTAATGAGTAACTATATATGATTATTATAAAGTTATATTGATACTGAAATAGTATACAAACACTTCAACACAATTCCACGACCATGGGAACGATATCATCGCTCGTGCGTACGTACGGACTACCGTCTCCACGACGCGATGAGATTCATTCTCAATGATTAACCATTCATGAATGTTTATAAAGTATATATAATAAGTACTAATGAAATATATGACATAATAATGATACTGGATTTATTTATATTTATATGTATGTCATCTACTTAATTCCATTCAATTCAATAAGGAAACGAAAACAGCGTTCATGCGTACGTACGGACTACCGTCTCCATGAACGGTGTATTTCATTCCATTTACTGATTTATTATATATATGTATATTTTGAATATATATATATAAATCATGTTTTATATTATTGAATTACGTAATCATGATCTAAGTAATCATATGAATAATTACAAGTCAAAACACGGACGACAAATGAAACAATTTTAACCAAAACGCTATTTAAAATGAAATTTACAAAAGAACGGGTAATATAATGTCATAAGTGAACCATATATGATATCATAACAATGAATATGATTCTGTAATAAGTCAATGACATTATTTAAATCATTATACATTAGGTTCGGACACTTACGAAGAAAATCGGACCTAAGGTAAGGGAAATATCACAATCTCATTTTCAATAAAATGTCTGTCTTTTAAAATTTTATGATGTTTTGTGAAAAGAAATTGATTTTAAAGAAGAAAGGATATTTTCCTCAAGAATGGAGTTCAAGTGTTTTATCAAAATTATTTTCCATCTAAGATAATAAAGGGTTCTGTTTTTATCCCTATTATTACATTGATTTGATTATGTTGTGATGGAATTATTTTTATGAATTCCTTTATCTTATATGAATTGTTTTATGATGTCATGATGTTTAATATTCCCATTTGTATTAAATGGGTTATGCAATGATGTATGATTTATGATTTTGTGGCACACATTAGAATGGTATCATTATGAGATGGGTGGGACCTATATCTCCCTCCAATGCATTGGGTAATGATTTTATATCTCATGAGATAGACATGGCTGGAATGGTAGGTTATACCGGTTCAGTGAAACAGGACTGGAACGAGGGTTACTCGATTCAGAAAGGGACTTTTTCCACTAAGATAGTCTTGGCAATGAGTCTTGACTAACAAGAAATGATTCTCTATGATTATGTGTGTATTCCACAAAGTTTCATGTTTTATGTTATGATTATTTGGATTTCATTTCACTACTATGATTTATCCCATGTTATGAAATTATGCTCTCTTTTGCAGGTTAAGATTTCCAAAAGGTATGTTCTTATGAATATGATGTGATTGATTTTTCTTTTGTTTACCCTTACTGAGCATTCGAGCTCACCCTTTTATGTTTTCTTTTCCCCAAGATATAAAGAAATGTTTTTGGTAAAAAAAAGGAAGATCTTTATGGGAGATATTGAAGATCCTTCACTACGATTAGAAGATTACGTTCCGAGTTTCCAAAGACACTAAACTATTACGATCCTTGTGTGTGTGTTTTTTTATGTACTATGTATTCCGAAAAAGTAATGTAATGTCCATGTAAGTCAAGCTTCGGGTCTATAAAATAACAATGATATTTTTCATTCTAGCTCCCATAACACTTGGTTTCCTAAGAGTTAAATAATTTCATTTTATATCAAATTAAACATTAATATAGTTCATTCATGTTCCAACCATTTAGTAAAACCAAAAGGCATTGTGTGATAAACAATAATAATAATGGTAAACCAAATAGTCATGAAAATTAATTCTTTAGCTGTCTGAATAATGACTCCTACATTTCTATCTATTACACCATAGTATTCAACGAGGCCATTCATGATTATTATCTATTCAAATATTTAAAAATGTTTGATAAAAAAATCTAAATTAACCCAAGCATATCCCATAAGAGTGTCAAAATAGGTGCGTAGTAGGGGCTCAATCATTGTGCACCAAAATGATGGATAATATATACTAAACCAACTCTTTTTAGGATTTTTATCTATAAGTGCATCTATGAAAAAACCTTTTCCACTTTTAGTATCTAGATATAGTGGGTTTTTTCTTGAAAAAAAACTCATTTCTTTACTATAAATTAGGACATTATTTTAAATATATGATTTTCCTAAGGAATATCACTAATGTTTTCTCATCATAGTTTCCAATGGTAACTAAACCATACTCTAATACAGAAATATAGAAACCCATGATTTTCATTCATAAATATTACATATTATTATATTAATATTCATCACATAACATTATGATCCCTTCCATAACCATAAATGTTTAGTGTATTTTGATACTTGATACATAAAGAATTGGTTCATAAAATATCTCCATAATCTCCCACTTTGTTCTTCATAACTAGAACCCTTCCTGACACATCATACTTTTAATGTTTCTTCGTATCCTGTGGAAAATAAAAAATAATAAAGTGTGAGATTAGATGTTCAGTATGTGTAAGAAAGGGAGATATTGATGATCATTTAAACATAGCATGATAATAAAGGGAATGAGAACATGATCTTAACCTTCATAAATTATATCCAATAAATTCATAGATCATAAAATTATGTCTTGACCAAAATTTTGGTACTTCATAAGATATTATTTTTAAAGGGGACAATTAATATTCTCCTTAAGAACATAGAATGTGAAAAATATCATGTCATTAAGGAGTTTCATAAAGTATTTTATAATCATAATAATAGAAATATTATGTCAAGGTTACACTCCAGAACATTAATAACATGTTAAGCTTAGGCTAACAACCCATTTACCTGATACGATATTTGGATAAACTACCATGTATTCTCTTGTGGGCTTGGGATAACTACATGTGTACACTCTTTAGAGATTTTGATAACCTCATTTATTACTTTTGATCAAATAGAACATTAATATTTATCTAATTCATTGCATTGTAATATAATTTTCAGCCAAACCATCACATAATAATAAATTCATTTATATTAATTCTACAGGACCATAAAAACATTCATCATAACTTAACCCACAGAA
This sequence comes from Viscum album, assembly GCA_963277665.1. Lineage (NCBI taxonomy): Eukaryota > Viridiplantae > Streptophyta > Magnoliopsida > Santalales > Viscaceae > Viscum > Viscum album. The sequence goes on from OY728132.1 coordinate 328,159,344, forward strand.
ATGAAAATAGGTTTCATTAATATTTCATCATTATAAACATAATCTTTTTAGATAAATATGGTATTATTTAATCATATCCCCATTTAATCTTAAGTAACATAAAATGATGTTACCATATATGAAAAATGCCTTAAAAAATCACGTGAATATTTGCTTAGGAAGATACCCTTTTCATTTTTAAATCACATATTAAAATAAAAAAATATCCATAACATGACGTGAAAAATTATTTTAAAAGAACCTTAGAAACATGTAAATGAAACTAAAAAGCATTGAGTAGTTCGGATTATGAAAAATTCCAATCATATCATGTGTAATAGAACAAATATTTCATTCACATTTTTGGAAATAATTCAAAAGTACCTCATTCTGAAAATGAAATAGAGATTTTTTTTAATTTTTTTTTTAAATTTCAATTATTAGTAAAAAATGGATTTTAAAATCATATAAAAATATAAAAATATTTTTTAATTTTTTTTATAAAACATTTATTTGGAAGGAAAAATATTTTTGACAAATTAGAGAATCAAAATCATTTTTCCATAAAAACATTATTTCTATACCTTGAGTTCATAAAGTAAAAAAATTATATAAAAATATGTATTCTCAAGAAATAAAAATATAATAATAAATTTACAGGGGTTTACTAGTATAGGATCATTTAATTTACTCCAATGAAAATTCATGAATAAAAAATCCCAATTAAAATGAGATTGAAGCATAAATCCCTTACCCCGAGTTCATATTGTTTTGAAAGATATTTAAATACCTGTATAATAAATTTTAATTGGTCATAATTACATATAATATTAAATAAATATAATTTCATATGTTATCCATATATAAAATTTTAACACCCATTTAGTAATAACTCTTTTTTAAAACATCATTATAATGTGTTAACTGTGTCATTTTTTAATGGGAATTTCATTCCAGAACATTTGGTCCTTATACCTTGATCATGGTTATTTAATATATAGAATATTAATTTTGATATTAATATCATATATTCATTATATTTATATATTTATATTCATCCATAAAATATAGATATATAAAAATGAAATACATTGCTAATGGATATTTTTTGTTGTTTGTATGTCTGAACGCTTTTTTCTCAATTTGACAGATGGAATGAAATAAATTTAAATAATAATTCACCTTTAAAAAATAAATATTATTTCATAAATATAATATATATAATATATATTCATTAAATACATCCTTATTACCATCCATGTGAATCAGAATTGAATAAAGAATCACATCACTTCGGGGTGGTGGTATTCCACATGTACACACAAGAGTCATTATCATTTTCCAAAGAATTGGAAGTTTAGAAGGTAGATAATATATTATTATTATAGAAGAATAATTATAATGATGATCCATTAAATATGGTGAAGGAAAATTATTTCTATTTCTATATGGAGGTGGTAGTCCAAATGTATGCACGAGTGATAATTTCACTTCCCATTTCATAGAAAAGAGGGTGGATAATGGTAGTTCTGTAATCATAGTAACATTAATGTACATTTAGTATACTGAATTTATTATTTTATTATGAATTTTAATGATTTATAGGAATTATAGTAAGAAATAAATTTAAATATGTATAGCTATAAGATTACCTTTTCTTTAGTAGGCCTCCTTTAAATCTATTCTTAATGTCCCTTGGAATTGTCTTTAAAGAATAAAATAAATGATAATTAATGAATATGGCATTTTAGAAGAGTATTTTTATTTTTCTGGTCAATATATAAGGCTCATAGTTGTGTAAAGAAAATAGATAAGGGGTTTCCTTTTATTAGAGAGCAAAATGACATGCTCATAATAATTAAAAAGATTCAATTATAATTAATGATTTATATTGTAAATTGCTTACAAATGACAAAAAATAAAGGAGATGGAGAATATAGTTGAAATATAATTATAAAATAATGTTTATACAGGTTTATGTGTTATTTTAAACCTTATATTTTGTTTTTAACCCTTTTTCAACCTATTTTAACAATAACCATAGTAACAATATTTTCATTATTAAAGGGTTATAATTTTACTTATATGATTAAAATCATTAAATTAATGGAAATGTAATGATATTTTAGACCATTTACAATGATAAATTTTATCTTGAAATATTTTATAAATTTTAAAAAATTTAGTAAAATATTATTTAACATAAAGTATCATTAATGAAAATTTGACACTATTCATTTAATTTGACTTTATATACATGAAGAGAATAATGTAATTTGAACATACAAATTTAAAAAAATCCAAAAAATGTTATATTATTCTATAAAATTCATTTTATACTGTAAATCCTCAAAATAATATTAATTTTAGAGTTTTTTTTTAAAAATAATTATTTTTCTACTGCTTGCACAAGCACTGTGAAGACATTGTGTAAATATAAAAGGTAATTATTTCATTGCTAAAATTTAAAAATAAATTACCATGATACAAAAAATTAACTATTTTTTAAAATAAAAATGGTGAACCAAATTTTCCCTCTTTTATCATTATGTAAAAATTTTAGGGATATTAAATTCAAGAGAGTGAGATTTTGAAATTTTATTTGCATAAAATAATATAAATTTAATTATAAATTGGAAATAAAACCCAAATGTCATATATTATAATTTTTTATGTTTATGGTTGAATTTATTCCATATTATTAAACAAATTCAAGTTTTATGTTGGTTTTGAGACCACATCTCATGGTTTTAACCATTTATTACACATTTTACACTTACCAAGGTTACCAAAATTGACCCCAATTAGTATTTATAACAAGAAAAAATAATGAAGGAAATATTTACGTAATTTTATATGCCTGATTCCAAATACGGTATCCATTTTTAAATATACAATCTCTTGATTTTGAAAAATCTATTTCAATATAAATACAGAAAACACAATGAAAATCAACTGTTTGAAAAATGGGGTTTATGCCTAAAAATTTAGTTATATAAAAATCAAGAATATTTTTTATTAAAATGGATTTAATTAGATTATTAAAAATCAAAATGGATAAAATGTAGCATTAAAAAAAACAAAAATATAATTTTACATTTAAATTATATTAGTTAATGAAATGAAATGATAGTATTTGAAACATCTTTATTTTTCATTATTCACAGTCAAATAAATCATTTCAACAAAATCACAAAATTTCACCGTAAGTTAATATTGAAGTAACGATTTCATAAATAAAGATAATTTTTAAATTAAATTTTAAAAGTGTATGAAATTAATTTTATTACTTTATCATAAAATATATAAATACATTTTTAAAGGAAAATCTTTTTTTAATGAAAATAATTATATTACTAATTGAGTACATATTTATCAATATATTTTCCTTATATAAAATTCACATACATTTTTTTTAAATTTTTTTAATTCCCATTAACTCTGCCAAATTAATGACTTGGTTAAAAAGATATACTATATTATGGTATCTTTTGAGTCAGAGTTGCGGATATCACAACCTATCAAAGAAATTAATTTTATCTAAATATAAATATGTCATAATGTATTAGTGTATTATAGGGTGAAATTATTAAAGGTAGACTGATGAACAATCGGATGATCCCTTAAATGGAACGACACATTAGGGTTTTTCCTCGTCACCGCCTCCTTCGACTCAGGTTGACTCGATGACACTTCCGGTTCTCGGCGAGATATGGAAGTGGATCTTTGGTTGTGGTGATGCTTCGTGAGCTCGGGTCATCTCTTCATTTGCACCGTTTCTAGCCTCTTTCACCCAACTCCTTCATAGCTGGATAGGGTCTCCCATGGCATCATGGTGTCGGTCGACGACTAAGTTTCCAGATCCAGCAGCCTGCGGTATCTGCCTTATCTCTGTTGTGTGCGGTTTTTTCTTCACCGTGGTCTTCGAGTTCGTTATGGTTGGCGGTGATATGATCTGGGTGGTGGGTCTCCTTCTGGCGTATTAGTGATTTCTCCTGGTTTCATTTTCTTACAGCTGTTTTGGTTTGGGTTGCAATGGTTTGTGTTGCTGAGTCTCCACGATGGTGTTGGCCTCGCTTTTTGTTGAGTCCTTGATTGGGTGTTGAATTTCTTATGATTTGGATTCCATGTATCTGATGTTCTTGACCTCTTCTACTAAAAAAGCCATAGTTTTGATGATGATGTCCCCATTTGATCATCAGTTGGTAGCATGTTTGTTGTTTGGTTTTTGTTTGATTTTTATTTGTGTTCTTGTCTGATTTTGGATGGAAGGAGGTGGTGATTTCTATTTGGTGGGAGGATGTTCGATGATGGGATTTGGTTTATTGTGAAAGTGTGTTTATTTTGATGAATGAGGTCTGGTTATGTAGAATTTTGATGTTATTGCCTTGAATTTGAACCAATGGTTCTTTATTTAGATTTTGGAAGGCTGTTTCTGGACTATCTACATGCATTTTCCCAAGAAGAGGATTAGAGAAGGTTCTTTCATTATGCATGAATATCCAGATTTGGATGTTTGAGAGGGTATGGATCCGCCATCGGTACCAGGCCCGTGCATTCCTATACCGGACAACTTTATGAATAATCTTGCAATGGTGGAGGTTTTTCATACTGATAATTATGTTGGGGAGGGGTATGTCTATGTAGTCTAGTTCTGGGCTTTGACCTGCAATTTATGTGGACGTTTTATTTCCTTGAAGTCTTGTGAGGTTTCCCTCCCTTTTCCCTTATAAATTGGTTTATCCAAATTAATTAAAACATTAGTCCTTTGGACCATTCAGTCATAGGGTGAAATTATTATAAAATAGGTTTTGTTTCCATATTTTAAACACATTGACAATTGTTGAAATATTTAATTTATGAAATAGATATATCCTTTCATATACTCCAATATGATAGGATCTAATAAAATATCCTGATTCCCCTATATTAAAATAAATTAATTCTTGTTATTGATGCATACAAAAAGAAATACCCATCACTTGGATCAAAAATTATTAGAATGGGTACTATTTTTAACATCTATATCAATTCAACAAATGTATTCTGACATTCTGGGTTCCATACAAAAGGTATATTTTTAATATAAAATTTATCATTGATAAGGATAAGCTTGAAAAATTAAAATTGAAGCATTGAAAATAACTAAATAACTACACAAAAACCCACAAATTAAAGAAACTGTATAGTTTTATCCATGATATTACAACTTTCATCTTTTAAAGATTGATTTATACATCATTTTCAAAGATAATATTCCTATGGAATCTCACTCTTCAATGCAATATTCACACTTAGACAATTTTTTATAGAGTTTATTACACTATAATGTGCTTAAAATGATCTCAATTTTTTTATCTCCCATTGACTATGAATACACAAGTATATGATATAAAAATACCATTATAAAAGAGTTAATATGTTAATAATATATGTGATTAATCAATTCCATAAAGAAAACCTAAGATTTAGTGAGACCAAATGGAATAACTAAATATTCATCTGGTTGTACCTTCTTTGAAAAACTAAATTTTCCATATCCACTTTCTTTACCTAAAGATGATGGTAACCCAACCTGAAGTTCAATTTTGAAAAACATAGATAATATTTCAAATAATTAAATAGTTTATCAATTAGATGATGATTATATTTATTCTTAAGCATAACATGGTTTTACTTCTTATAATTGACACATAACTTCAATTTTCCATCCACCTTTTTCAAAAATAGAACTAGATTAACCCAAGGAGAGGTTCTTATCTAATAAAACCTATATTATTGGTCCTCAAACTGAACTTTTTTCTCTCTCAACATAGATATAACTTTAAAATATGAATGATGTGGTATAATAGTTGTACCAAGAAACAAATTAATTGAAAAATATATCTCAAAATATGAATTTGGTCTAAAGAAACCATCTCTCAAGAAGTCTATGTATAGGTGATCTCTTTATTGTAATATCAATTTACCAATGACCTTTCTCCCCCAACTTCATTCGCACTATCTGGCTTGAGAAATTTCCAATAACCATCATCATGAGATTTAATCTACTATCATTCACAAATTATTCTTCCTTGAATATATGAATAACACCCTTAAAGTTAGAAAAAATGACCCTCTGACTAGAATAATCATTATGAGAAGCATTCTTAATGAACTAATATACACCTTTGATTTTATAAAACGTGTGTATATCACGGATTGTGAAGCCCCATTAGATTTTTACAATACCAGTCATAATATTAAATGATGTAAAATTAAATCCCATAGTATATTTCTCTTCTATAGGATTATAAATGAACATAATTTTTAAATTAATCATTAGTTGTAAAGATCACTAATTTACTAGTTGGTCCAAAATATATTAATTTATAGAATATATATAAAACAATGTGTAAATGAGAGTAAAATCAAGTAATAAGATACCTTTAACTATAAAGGTATCACATCTACATTTTATGTATATTTATCCGTAGTAATGAAGAAACTTTATATTGGATTAGACTGGGATCATCCACTACATTTTAATAGTGCCATATGAGATTCCCCAATATCTATAGAGTATTTTGTATTTGAATATGACAACTAGCATGATCCATCCTGTTGAGATCTTCCTAGAGAGTCTTGTGATACCTACATCATATTAAATTCATACACTTTAGATGATCTAGTTAATTTTTTACCATAATATTTTAGGTATCCTAGTATTCCGTACCTAAAATAGTTATTATTTTCCCCATAAAATTCTTATTTAATGGGTATAAGGAAATACATCAATATCATCTTGTTAGAATATCCCTATATCCTATAGAGAAACATGCTGATGTATCTTGGACCTATGATTCTGTTGTCACATGAGAAGAATCATACCGCCTTTACTTACTCCCATTGATTGAACCACTATTTCCTCATGATTGAGTGAATATTCCCATGAATGGAGGTCTTATTAATATTTTCTTCTCATTTATTAATGAATTATTCATCAAATTAATAAAGGAAGAAAGGGTAAACAATAACACTATGTATTTTATGTTCAATTAAATTATCGACTTAAATATCTGATCCCCTAGAGCGTCACTAATTGTTATTCATGATATAAAACAATATAATGTGAAAAAATAGGAATCATAATATAAAACCATCGTATTACCCTATTAAAAAAATCATTTATATTTGATATCAGAAATGTATGGAGGTGGAAGTTTTGGTTATTTTTTTAAAACATCCTAAGTCAAGACATCATGTAATATTTATTTCTCAAAAAATTCCCAACCCTCATATTTGTTCAGTCTAACATATACATTAACAATTTATCTTTGACATCTATTATAGTGTCTAAGAAAAATATGTTCAAAATGATAATCATTAGCAATGCATGACCACTTATGGCCTGGAAACCCATTAATAGACTAAAGGGTTAGACATTTAGTACTCTAATGATTTGTACACCCTATCTTGTTGGAGTGATATATACCTACCAAAAATATGATTATCTAATTTCCAGTCTCTTAATAAATTTTTGTCTGACACTATATCATTCAATACTACATTCTTAATACCTTCCTCACACTGATTGGTAGGTTATCTCCTTGGAAGAATGTTTCTATAATTCTTATGTAAAAACTACTAATTAAATTTATAACACAACATTTATAATAATAAAAAACCACACTAACAATTCCCCTAATTTATACAATGGTATATTTCAAATGGGCACAAAAATATCCCACCGAACTACACCTCTTTGGATGGTGGACCAGAACTCTCTATTTTCATACCAAATTGTTAAAATAATAAAAAATTCACACTTTTTATAAGGGAAAACGTTTTTTAATCCATTTAAAAAATCAATATACTTATAAAAACCAATTTAAAATACATTTTGAATTAAAAATCCAATTTTTCCCCAATACTATTCAATCAATTATTCATTTTCTATCCATGAATGGTTACATGATGCATGAAGAAAACCATATACCTTGACCCAAGAGAACTAATGAAAGTAAACATGGTGGGGGGTGTACTAGTGTTTCAATAATAACATAGTTAACAAAAATACCACAATAACTTATGGTTCTATATAATTAGGTTATATATAGAATTTTATTACTATTTTATGAGTCCCAACTCAACCTATCTACACACATAAAACCCAAAATACAATAACTATTACTATTTGTAAATTCTAAGTCCAACTCGACACACCTCAACCTTACTTATGTTATATTGGAAAAAAAAACTAGACCTTAGTTATGGCCCTCTGACTGGAAAAGTCTAGAAATAAATGTTGAGAGTATATAAAGTACTACATGTGGTTGGTTTAACCTCTTAAAAAAATTTCATTAAGCAAATATTTTCTAAAATTCTAGCCTAACGTGTCAATATATAAGATATTTAAAGCCGATACAAAAATTACACAACCAAGGGGAATACACCATTGGGATTATATATGATTAATGATAAAAAACTTTTTCTTCAAATGATAAATTAGTACATTAAAAAACTATATGACTTTATAGATATTATATCTCTTAGGGTATTTCATGAGTGGTAAAGGATACCAGTAATCATGTATCATACGTGGGTTAAAATCCATGTTAAAGAAAATTTCCACTGGCAGGTGGTGGCGCACACATAATGCAGATATGATGTAGGAAGATGGTGGCATAGGCATGATGCAGGTAGATGATGACTTCAAAATCATGTAGGCAGATGATGATGCATTAATAATGCAGTAATGATGATGCATTAGGCCTTCAGGATAGTTTTTGGGGCCTCTGGTCCATGTAATGGGTTTCACACCCAATGGTCCTTTGGACCATATACTGAATAAATAAGATTTGATGGTTGGGCTATCCTTGGAGGGTTATGGTCTGCCTTTCCAGCCTGTGTATTTGGTGTGCATGTTTTTAATCTAATTGTACCCCCTAAGAACCTAATATAATAATGTATGAAGACACATCTTGAGAAAAGGGATGCAACATCATATGAAAAATATTTCCATCGACATGAAGATCATGGTTATAAACCAAGACCATGGTCCTTCTTCACATGGGGGTTATTACCATGGATGTAACCTGAATTTCTATTTACATGGGAAATTCACATTTAAATAGGTATTTGGAAATTGGTGTGGTAGTATTTCAATTTATCACAATGGGAATATCCTGTGGTGATAGAGGGTTGTATTTTTTTTAAAATCCAGTGGGTTTTGATCCAGAACCTCACCATTATTTAGTAAGGGATTCTACAATTTCACTACATGAAATTTATTATAAATATATATAAAAATATATTAAATACCTATTATGATAATTCATATATTTCTAATAAATAATGTCTTCCTAGATGTACAACTATGGGATAGAGGACCCATGGCCATAAGTGAGGCCTAAGGACATGAGACAAATGACCTATTCTCCTAGGTCATTCCAACATAGACCCATGACCAGGGGTTATATCACATGTATTATTAGGAATATATTTTGTTTCAATACAAGAACATGATACATAGCCGATGGCTGATTTAACTTTATGTGTTGGCTGTGAATTTCCCTTATCATTTATATAGCCAACATACCATCTTGGCCACATGGTCCATGAACCTAGGCCCTTCCCATTACATCCATTTATTTCCCATGTTTCCCATATATTTTCATAGGGTACAACACCTATGGATTTAGGCCTTTCTGACAGTTTCCTATCACCAAAATCCACGTGTCTTGTCTTAGTATACCTTTTAATGAATCCCTATGACCAATATAACTATTTCTAATGGATATATGTTACCGTAAAACTATAGTTCCTCCGGGTGTGTCTATTGAAATGTGGCTATAGTGAATATGATAGTAGTAAAAAGTATACACATATAAAAATAATAATTCCTAATAGGATAAAAAGTGAAACATCCTTATATTAAAATCAAATAAGACCTCAATATATCCCAAAAATATCATAGGTTTATCCCATCATTCAATACACATACTCATTATATCTACATAATTATGGATACGAACCACTATATGTGAAGTAGGATTACATTTTGTTACCTATGTCACACTCTAAATGAAGGATATATTCCCTAAACCCATAAAAATTATGATGTTTTTGAACATATCATATTGTATGATATGTTTATATCATAAAGCATGATTTTCATTCAATGAACATGACCTAACATATTAGTTATTATGGGAATATTTAATTCATATAATTATATAGTATAATTCACGTGTTATCTCGGTTAATGATATTATAAATTGAATAAATAATATTTTACAACCATTGTTGATGTATAAAATTTTAAGTGATGATGTTAATTGTGGATAATGAATAGGTTTAGGGTTCTAATGAGTTATAATTGTAGTAATTTACTCCAAAGGTATGAGTAAATTCATGCACAATTCATCATTATCCTTGAAAAATATAATTGGAGGCATTCACCTTGAGATGGTTTGAGTTTGAGCCTTCTTGAATTTAAATCAATTCCCCCTCTTCCCAAATATCTCTTTATTATTCCCCCTTTACCATGTGTGATAATATCATATTGTGGAGAGAATAAGGTTCCCCACAAGAGCATACAATGAATTTTTTAAACCCGTGGATAAACCATGGATGAGGGATTGTAATGGATTCTTATAAGGGATATTCATCAAACAATCATATTGAAGATAGTAATAGATTCTTGACTAGTTAAAGGCACACAATTTTATTCATTTTATGTTCGTTCATGGTATTAGTTGTATGAAAGGTATATCTTGGGATAATATTTATAAATAGTTTTTTCCCATGAATGAGTGAATTTCGATACATAGAGACCAATTAGTGGAGTCCGAGGTTTAATATATTTTTTAATTCATGAAATCATGCTAAAAAAGGAAACATGGCTTGTTTCATTTGATATTTTAAAATATGATATATATTTTCCATTCAAAATGTTTGATATAATAATAAATATTATCAATATGATCTACATTTCCTACTTCAAATAGAAATAATAAATTCAATATTGTAATTAACCAACCATGAATTCTATCTAAATCGGTATTCCTGTGAATTTCCCACAAATGGGAAGAGCGTTATCGATCTTTATGGGATAGAGACAAGAATCAAAGAATCCATATTTAACCTTTGGGAATGATTTCACCCACAAGAGAAAACAATAATCCATTTAAACCATGGAAGAAATGTTATATAATCAAATCAATACATAAATATCAGTATGAAAAGTGATTTTATAAAAAAATAAAGTAGAACATAACTACCAAAACCTATCTCATGGTGGTCCACGAACACCCACCATGTCCAATGTTAGCAACCCTCGTTCATCCAGGAACAAACCTAGAATGGAAGATGATGGAATGAGAACCTAATATAAGATCATACAGGTTGTAAATTCTGGATTGTATAAACTGGGTGTAAAATATAGATCCAATTATGATTCCACCAAATAGTTTATGTAGACACTTCATAAGGAAATGAAAAAGGAGGACTAAAAAAAGACATTATAAGGCTTCATATTTTAAAACTAATAATCTCAATTAAAAAATTTTGTTTACATTAGGTTTGGGTTTTAAAAACATAACATCATGCACTTAAAAATCATTTATCTAACCATGTCCAAAAAAATTCCTCTTATTAATTTTAAAACAAAAAATTTTCATTAAAAAATTTTAATTTTTTTTAAAATATAAAGTTAGATTAAATAAGAAATATGAGAACAAGGACCTATTATAAAAATTATATAATTAGGGTGCATCAAAATAGTTAATATATCAATCAAAAGTGATAATCAATAAATCAAGAAAACTTATTTCTGAGTAGTGACAATAATGGATTTCATGTATTGAGTTTCAAGAATAATTAAGTCTTGGGTAAAACCTATATATGAAATTGAGTCAACACCAATCAAGAAAATAAATAAATCATAATAAATAATCATCAAGAATACATCAACTATCATGGGTCTCATGTAAGCTAATTTCATGCACACCCGTTTTCTTAGTTTCACATCTATAACCAAAACCTATATTATTATTTATAGATCAACTAGAAATGGTGTTATTCTACTATAAAATCTTATATATATCATATAATATAACTACCAATCATCCTAGAACTAGTAAAAAGTAGTGAGTGAGATAATAATGTTATGAGGATCACAATGAGGATCCTTATAAATATCAATCATGTGATCATGCCCTCAATATTTAAATCATGCGAACATGACCTCAAATCCCATATTACTCCCACCTCAATACCCATCAATGAAAATTATCCATTTTCATCATACATCAATCAGATGTACAAGAATCAATAAAGCTACATAAAGGGATTATTAAAATAAGGGATCATTATAAAGTGAAAACCAAACTATCAAACATCATCACTTAAATTAAAAATCATTCTAAAATTCAACCATTAAAGACGATAAAAATACCTGATTCCCTTCACATCCCTCATCACAATAACAAACAATCAATTAAAACAATCCCTTGTTAAAAATATATCAATGGAATTCAATGATGTTTAATAATATAATAAGAATTATGGTCAGTTCAAAACATGGTCTTACACCCTCTTTCCATGTTCATAACTAACTAATTTCAAATAACCCAAGAACTCCCATTTAAAAACAAATATAAAATAATTCATAGAGTGATCTTTCTAATTTAATCAATTAATGCAATAAAAAAATCCCAGGAAAGAGTCACATATTTCAACACATTTCATATAATTAAAATCATTCACTTTAAAAAATATATACAGACCTAATACCTTACATTCCACAAGTTAACCTTGAAGAAATATTTTGAATGAAATTAAAATAAAACTAACACTAATCAATGTATAAAATCATGAAATGAAACCCATTCTATGTAATGACCATAAATTATATCAATGAATTTCCCTTCTTATGTTTATTTTATATATTATGAATAATATAAAACCACATTGAGAACACAATAAAAAAATAATAAATGAAGAATAAAAGAAATAAGAGGTATGTCTAGATGTTAAATAACCCATACCAATGAAATAATAAACTTTCAATTGGAATAGTAATATGACCCTTATAAATAGTAAATCTTCCTAATAACCTCACCCATTAATGTATAAATAATATTTTGGCCGATCATAAGTGAATGGATGATATAATTTTATCATAATAAATGTATGTGAATATTTTGAAAGTTTAAACTTATGTGTTGGTGCTTTTATAAGTCAAAAATATTTATTTATAATTTTATAACTAATAAAATTAGTTAAAAGAAAATTAATTTTCACAAAATATATTTATAAATCAATATTTTTCTATATTATGATTTTAGGATAATTTTATGTGACCTTTGTTAATTTTTGAAAGTGTTATTAAATCATTTTTCAATTAAAATATGTATTTTCAAGTAAATAATGAATTTATTTAAAAATTTAATTTCACATATTTATAAAATTATTTTCATAAAATGGAGTTCATTTTTGAATTCTAAACATTAAAAAAAATTGGGTTAATTTTTTGGATTTTTCTGAAATACATGAATTTTTAGTGAAGAGTAAAATACTATAATTTACAGTATAAATAAATTATAATCTAAATAAAATATTCCTTGATTCATGGATTATGTAATAAACCATAGTTCAAACTCACATTAAATTAATACTATAATTACTCAAAATAATTAATACAATTGGTTATCTTGAGAAAAATAATAAAATAATGACTAGAATAATTAGAAATCATCTCTCTACTCCATTATTAAAACCACTCCTCACCTCCACTTCTCATCACTCCTATCATCCCTGAATCTTATCAATGATCTGCTCAAATACTCTTACTTATTCCCTTCCCAAATCTTGGTGATCTTGGTCTTTCCAAAATACCAAAACCCTTTCCCTTAAGGAGGTTATAAAGGAAGTTCATTCAAGATGTAAATCATCTTCCTATTTCATTTAATCACATTTCAAATTATTTTATTTTATTATTATCTCCTCACCTACTCTATAAAAATGATCATGATAACTCCAGAATCATCTATAAATTAGAATTATATCACATTAATGTATAATACATCATCAATATTCTTACTCTCTCTCTTTTATTTTAAAAATGAAATAATCATCCAAGAGGTGTTGATTTATGACATTTGTGGTTGAAGAACATTCGTTCTTAAATTTATCCTTGAATGTGGGTCATGATACCATTTTTTTAACCTTATTATAAAATATTTATAATATATTCTGTATGGTTCTGGAACCATTGCATATACATGATATTAAATAATAGAACAAAACTAGTTCATTGTGATAGAAAAAACCACCAAAATTAAGCTAAATGATTATAATTAAAATGTTATCTAATGATTCATTCTCATTTATGGAAACAAATTGTAACACCCCAAGCTTCTACGGTACGCATCTCTTTGAATAATGTGATAGCGTGTGTTGTACGCAACATCGAGTTCTAACACACCACAACCAATCAAACTAGCTATTATGAATAGTAATACCTACCTTTTGAAATTATATATATATATTTTATATTTCAAAATGTACTTCATTTTTGGATTCAAAATATCGAAATTATCCTAAGATGAATTTTTGGTATTTTTCTGAGAACTTCCAATTTTTATGAATAGTGAAAAATACTTAAAAACAACTTTTTTAATCAAAATAATTTATAGTGATAAATTATATTATTGAGTGGTTTTAAAGTATAATCGGAATATATTTTTACCATGTTATCCAATGGTGTTCATTAGAAATAATTTCACTTTGAAATTGGACCTAAACAATTGTCAATCTTTTGATATATATTATTTCTTAAAAACACGCTATTTGTTGTGACAACGGGAATTAATCATAAAATTAATTAATGAAACTTATATGTTTGTAATTTTGTAAAATAGAAATCATTTTTGAATTCGGAATATCAATTATAGATTAGGATGAAATTTTGGCATTGTTCTGAAAAACATCAATTTTTGATGAATAGTGAAACTACTAAGTGGTAGTTAAAAAACTGAATTTTTTCATAAAACTTAATTTTACCGCTTCTGCGAATGGAATTTTGAAAATCCGAGAGACACGGTAAATATCAAGAAGTAAAATTTGGTTCAATGAGATGAAAATAATTTTTGGTGAATAGTAATGTTTTACTTCTATTTACCACGGTTAAAAGTAAAAAGGGTAATTAAGGGTAAAAATGATATTAATATTACCCTAAAACATGTCCTAATTCTATTGGAAAAGTGTATATCGACCAAAAAAAATCCTTTGGAATAAAATATTATCATTTAGGTCCACTTGGATTAGATTAGGACATTTATTATTATTTAATTCAAAGAAGAGTTAAAAGAGTTAAAATCAAAGTTTATTTACTAAAACATTTTTAATATAGGGTTATACATAAGATAAATTCGATTGTAAATATTCTTTAGAAAGATAATGATATTTAATATATAATGATATTTTATTTATAATTTTTAGCCATTAAATAATTTAATTTATTTATGACACAATGATGATGCAGTAATTACCATAATAGTGAAAAATTAAAATAATTGATATTATAAATACCCAAATAAATATAATTTTTGACTTTTAATGAATTACACTAATTTTCTAGGATAACATGACATAATAGGATTTATTTAATTGACTTTTTTCGAAGTAATAATTCTGTTATGAGTTTCACAAAAATCAACTATTGAATAGTGTCAAAATTGACATAAAATAGTTTTTAAAACAAATATTATATTATTAATTGATATTAAATTCTTAAAAATATAAGGTTCTGCCAAAAGACTTATATCATGATATTTGTATCATTAATGGACCACTTGGGGGTCTCTTGGATGTATATAGTAAGTTTATTAACTATATAATATAAAAATACAAAGTGGCATGGTAAATGTCAAACTAATTAACTAAGATTTAATACATAAAGATAAGGGTAATATAGAAACCCAAACCTGTCTAAATTCTATTGGTTGAGTGTTTTTTGTCCCATACTTACCGTAAACGTAAAATAATCAACTTTGGAGCCATTAGAAACCAAATATGAATTTATTATAAATTAATATTTCTAGCTTTTCCAAAGGTGCCCCTCACCACTCATATAAAAGGGCACTCTCCCTTCTCATTAACTCACACCTTCAAAGCCTTTTGGTTCGGCCAACCTCTACCCAAATACTCTCTAAACTTCCATCACTTAATTCTAGAAGCCTTCCTTTAGTCATAAATCCAACCTAAGAGCCCTTTTGATCAAATCAAAAGGAAGAACCTGAAGAAGAGGTAATGATTTCACCACCCTTTTCCAAATTCATTTATTCTTCCACTTCTTCCTTCTTTGTTATTACCATTATAAAATAATAACTCCATTATCTTATATATACTGTGATTTTATTATAAATATGGTACAACCATATTCAATATTCTATCCATCCTTTGAATAACATGTCACCACACGTGCGTACATACGGATTACCGTCTCCACGTCGTGGTGTAATTGTTATTCAATAAATTATTATTTGGATGGGTATAATAATGATTCTTAATTCATGTAAATAATAAATGTAACATGATAATAATTCTATATATATGATATACCATCCAATTATATATTATTTTAATATCAAAAGAATGATATTGTCGCTCGTGCGTACGTACGGACTACCGTCTCCACGAACGTGATGAGATTCATTCTCCATCGTACCCATTCCAGTATAATTCTCATTTGATGATTAATAATAGTATCTAAGGACATGATATCATTCTGGATATGATTAAGATACAACCTATCCATGACAAATATATCTTACAAAACAAAACATATAAAATAAAACGAGTCAGTTAACACCCAAAACAACGATAAATCTAAGATATTATTAACAAAGAAATGTTAAGAGATCATATATGATATCATATTAATGTATATGATTATTGATTAATTTAATAAAAATTATTTCACCATTATACAGTAGGTTAACCTACCCTATCCAAGGAAAAGAACAAGGTAAGGTTTATTTCACAATCTCTTCATTATCCGAGGTTGTTTATACATAATAATCTACTGGGATCTCTTTATCATCCACATCCATGTTTCTTAAAAATGTATTTCAAAACATTTTTACTATTTAAAAGAATATGGGTTAAAGTCATTTATAGACTTGTTTGACTTTTTATAAGAGTTTTATAAAGGAAACTTTCTGTCATTTTCCAAACAAGGTGCTTTTTAAACTTTTCGACAGAATTTAGGTAAGAATGTTTTTTTAACTTATACGGCAGGTGCGGTTATTTTCCACCGTTTTAAATCATCGAAGCATCCCTTATAAGCTTATAAGAATATTTTCAAAGAAAATGTTTTATTTTATAAATATATGACTCTTAAATGATTTCAAAATAGAAAGATATATTTCTCTAAAAAGAGTTTTGATTTCATCTATGTCAACATCCTTTGATGGATTTCACGCTTTTTTGAAGTTGATTTATTATGATACAAAACTTCTATATTGTATTGAAGGTTTTGTGATATGCTTGACTGCGGATGTGCTATTTTTATACAATTCATAGTTTATAGTGAAATTATTGACATTTCTTATGCTAGTTTTAATACGAATGTTTATGTTATGTTTAAACATTTTCATATAGGAATGCATTGGACTTAATATGTGACGGGTGGAGCCTGATATAGCTCCTCGATGCATAGGTAGGTCTCATGAGACAAACTAGTGTCTTGGAACAAGGCCTTGGAAAAATCTTATTTGTAGTCTTGGCATGAGGCCTTGGCTATGTGGTTATGATAGTCTGGGATTATGAATTTCATCATTATGAAAGTGGTTATTGATATATCATGTGATTATCCGATTAGTAGAATATCCATGTGAATAAGTAAATGGAATTATTTCATTTTATTTTTCCATACTATGTTGAAGTTCAAGTTTAAAAGGCTTTTGTTTTAGTTATACACTGCCTTAAATGTTTATTCTTATTTATGAAAGTTTCCGCTATATTGTTATCCCTACTGGGCATTTGAGCTCACCCCTTTTCTATGTTTTATTTTTTCCAGGATGTGAAGAAGTAATTTATGAATGACCTACAGGGATAGTATGTGGGTATATGAGTGTGGAATATGGAGACTATGTTGTTGTAGTAGTTTTTCACTTTATGATGTAATGTAAAACTTTATGAATATGTATAGTGTTTCCAAGGCTACTAAACCGATCAGTCATTCAAGATTTGATCTTTCTTGTGATCATTCCAATGTTATGTAATAATGCACTGACTCTAGGTAACTGGGGTCGGTGCGTTATAGTTGGTATCAGAAGAAGTTTAGTACAAACCTTGGAAGATAGATTTAGATAAACTCTGATTAGAGCACGTAGACCTAAGATGAACTTTGAGGATTAGTATAGAAGAACTTCCTAGATTTTTGGTATTGTAGAGATTTTGTGAGTTTTCCGATCAATACATCCTTGTCTGGATACGAGCAGGTAGAGGTGGTGCTGGCATAGATGTACCTAGGGGTAAAACCCAAAAACACCGCTTTGAGCTAGACTCGAACGGGAACTGGTGCATGACAACGAGCCTTGCCGCACTCTTGGTTACGACACTCCTGGGGGATATGCTTAAGATAACTCTCATTTTCTTTACAAATAATTATGAAGGGTTTATGAGTATATACTTCCTCAAAGAAAACATTTTTATGATTATGGATTATATCTATAAATAGTTCAATTTATGTTAAGTGTTTTATAAGTATGATATTATGTATTTTGATTCATAAACTGATCTAGTTTATGCCATTGTTTAGAAATGGAGCCTAGTGGAAGAAATGGAAACTGTATCAATGCACGCACTCCATGTAGGGATTTCCCTTCTTCTCAAGATAATTATAGTGGAGCTGGTGATACAACTGGTGACGATCAGCTAATCACCATAATGGGACAACTCACTCAGGTTATGAATAATAACCTTACCCGTATGAAGTACCCTGATCCGTAGCGTGGAGGATCAATGTTAGATCGATTCATGAGGAAACAACCAACAACGTTCAATGGGAGTACAAATCCCTTAGTAGCTAAGCAATTGATAAATTACCTAGAGAAATTATTTCAGGCTTTGAGGAGTAGTGAAAGGGAAAAAGTTATCATGGTAGTTTACCGCCTCACTGGAGATACTGATCAATGGTTGTCATTGATTCAAAACGTGAAGGAAGATGATGAAGTATGAAATATGGAATGGAGGGAGTTCAAGGATCTGTTTTTGGAAAAATACTTTCCTCGCGACCACCGATCAGATATGGAAAAGAAATTTCTGAGTCTGAGACAAAAGGAGGATGAGAATGTTGCAATGTATGAGGCTAGCTTTACAAGGTTATCTATGTGTGCTAAAGATTATATACTTAACCCAAGAAGTAATATTGATCGTTTATTTGATGAGTTAAAACCATTTCTCCATCGAGCATTAGTCTCACAATCCTTCTCGTCGTAAAAAGACATTGTCTCTTGTGCTATCAAGACTGAAAAGAAACTCTCTAAGTATTATGACTTTAAAGAAAAGCAAGAGAAGAAGAGACCTGCTGATCAATCTGGGAATGGAAATAAGGGGAAGAAGGGAAAGGTTGAATATCCATCCTATGGTAAATGTGGTAAGAAACACCTCGGTACTTTCTTGAAGGGAACATGAGTCTGTTACAAGTGTGGTGAAAAAGGCCACCAAGCTCGTGATTGCAAGGGGAAGAAGGAAGATAAAAAATTTCAGTGCTACAATTTTTGGGAGATGGGGCATTATGAAAATGAATGTCCTGAGCGTCAAGAAAAGTTACCTCAGAAAAGGCCAAGGGATCAAGGCCAAGCTTATGATATCACTACTGCTGAGGTAGAAGCTCTGAAAGACGTGGTGGTAGGTAATTTAATGGTTTCCTCAAGTTTAGAAAATGCATTATTTGATTCTGGATCATCGCATGGTTTCATATCTTCCCAGTTTGCTAAGAAAATTAGATATTTCCAATTTGATTTAACAATGGAGTTGTCAGTTAAAACTCCTAAGGGAAGTATCATTGCAACAAATTTTTGTGAATCAGTCCCCATTAGAGAACATAAATGTTCTTTATCTGCTGATCTCATCACCATACCTATGATTGAGTTTGATATAATCCTTGGAATGGAATGGCTTTCGGACTATGATGCAAAGATTTATTGTAAGAAGAAGGAGGTTATGATTTTTGATAATGACGATAAGGAACACCTTATCTTTAAAGAAGAATCGTAACCATCTAATTCTTATCTAGATCCACCACCAGTAGCTCAACTAAATTCAATTTTTGGGGAGGAAGAGAATGAAATAACTGTGGGTGAGGAAAGGAATTTTCAAATAGAGGATTTACCTGTTGTTAAAGAATATGTAGATGTATTTCCAAACTATTTACTTGGACATCCTCCAGAATGAGAAGTTGAGTTTTCCATTGATTTAATTCCTGGATCAAGGCCTATATCGAAGACCCCTTATAGAATGGCCACTATAGAATTAGTTTAACTAAATAAACAACTAGAGTAATTGATTAATAAGGTATTTATTCTCCCTTGTGTTTCTCCATGGGGAGCCCCTGTTCTTTTTGTTAAAAATAAAGATGGATCTATGAGGTTATGTATCGACTATAGGGAGATCATTTCCATAACAATAAAGAACAAGTGTCCCCTACCTCGCATTGATGATTTATTTGACCAACTGCATGGAGCTCAATACTTTTCAAAGATTGACCTTCGATTTGGGTACCATCAGTTGTGTGTGAAGAAGGAAGACATTCCGAAGACAACATTTCGAACCAGGTATGGGCATTACGAGTTTACTGTAATGCCTTTTGGATTGACTAATGCACCCTCTGTATTCATGGATTTGATGAATAGAGTTTTCAAGGAATATCTCGATGAATTTGTGGTGGTATTTATTGATGATATCTTGGTATACTCCAAAATCTACGAAGATCATGAAAATCACTTGCGCGTTACCCTGAAGACTCTGAGAAGACATGAAATATATGGAAAGTTTAGAAAGTGTGAATTCTGGCTTCATGAGATTTCTTTTCTTGGCCATATTGTCTCTAAAGAAGGAATCTCTGTTGATACTTCTAAGACCAATGCAATCCAAGAATGGCCAGCACCAACAAATATAACTGAGGTACGTAGTTTTATTGGTTTGGCAGGTTATTCCCGACATTTCGTCCAGAATTTTGCCTGATTGGCTAACCCATTAACGAAGCTCACATGTAAAGGGGTTAAATATGTTTGGACAAAAGAGTGTGAAGAATGTTTCGAAGAACTGAAGAGAAGATTAGTCAATTCTCTTATATTGACTTTACCATCGAGGAATGATGGGTTCGTTATTTATAGTGATGCATCGAAGAAAGGACTTGGTTGTGTCCTTATGTAGAATGATAGAGTTATTGCCTATAAACCACGGTAGTTGAAAATTCATGAACAAAACTATCCTACTCATGATCTCGAGTTAGCGGTTGTGATCTTTGCTTTGAAGATATGGAGGCACTACCTCTATGGTGAAAAATGTGAGATTTATACTGATCACAAGAGTTTGAAGTATATTTTCTCACAAAAATAACTCAACATGAGGCAAAGGAGATGGATTTAATTACTCAATGATTATGATTGTACGATACACTACCACCCGGGGAAATCAAACAAGGTGGAAGATGCTTTGAGCAGAAAAGACCATGGAGTTTTGAACGTGATGAGAATTGAAAGGGATCCAATTTTGATGGATCTAGTGAAGATGGACATGGGAATAACCAGGGAAGGTGAAACATCAATTCTTTTTCAAATGGTGGATTAACCATCTTTACTATAAAGGAATAATAGTTCTCAGACCGATGATGAAGAATTTAAAAAGATGATTAAAGCTGTGAATGACGGGAGATTGAGAGACTTTGTGTATGAAGAAGGAATTTTGAAATTCTGGAAGAGAATTTGTGTTCCTGATATACCTGATCTAAAAAGGGAATTGCTGGATGATGCCCATAGTTCCAATTTCTCTATACACCCTGGGAGCACCAAAATGTATAGAGATTTGAAGGAACATTTTTGGTGGCACAACATGAAGAGGGAGATTGCTGATTTTGTGTCAAGATGTATGGTTTCTCAACAAGTGAAAGCTGGAAGGCAACAGCCTGGATGAGTCATGCAACATCTTCCCATACCGGAGTGGAAACGGGACAATATTACGATGGACTTTGTCATGGGGCTACAAAAGACACCTAGAAGGAACGATGCAATATGGGTTGTTGTTGATCGTCTTACCATGTCAGAACATTCTCTTGCTATAAGAGAAGATCTACCCATGGAACGTCTAGCAAGACTATATATTAATGAAGTTGTGAGACTTCATGGAGTACCCCTATCGATTGTTTCAGATCGTGATCCCCGTTTTATGTCAAGATTCTGGAAAATTCTTTAGAAATCCCTGGATACGGAACTTCATTTGAGCACTGCTTACCACCCTCAAACAAATGGACAATCTGAGCGAACTATTCAAACCTTAGAAGACATGTTGAGATCCTGATCACTTGACTTTCAGGGTATGTGGGATCAATATTTACCTTTGGAAGAATTTTCTTATAACAATAACTTCCATTCGAGTATTCATATGGAACCATACGAAGCGTTATACGGAAAGAGATGTCGCACACCAACCTGTTGGGATGACGTTGGTGAAGGAAAACATGTAGGCCCAGAACTGGTGGAGGAATTGATGGAAAAGGTGAAGGTAATCCAAAATCACATCAAAGCATCTCAAAGTAGGCAAAAGAGCTATGCCGATAATCGAAGGAAGGATTTGGAATTTCAAGTTAGTGATCATGTTTTCCTGAAGGTATCTTCATGGAAGGGAGTCATACGTTTTGGTAAGAAAGGTAAATTGAGTCCCAGGTACATGGGACCTTTCGAAATTCTAGAACGAATTGGGGTTGTAGCTTACCGATTGGCAATGCCGCCAAGTCTCTCCAAAGTTCACGATGTGTTCCACATATCTCTATTGAGGAAATACATGCCTAACACAATGAATTTACTCACCTATGAGGAATTAGAACTGGAACCCGATCTGTCTTATTGCGAAGAGCCCGTCAGGATTCATTATATGAGATAACAAGTACTGATAAACCGGACGACGCGTCTGGTAAAAGTATTGTGGAGAAACCATAAGATGGAAGAGGAAACGTGGGAACCCGAGGAACTTATGAAGAAGAACCACCCGAGTCTTTTCATGCGATAATATTCTAGAAATTTCGAGGACAAAATTATTTGATGGAGGGGAGAATGTAACACCCCAAGCTTCTACGGTACGCTTCTCTTTGAATAATGTGATAGCGTGTGTTGTACGCAACATCGAGTTCTAAGACACCACAACCAATCAAACTAGCTGTTATGAATAGTAATACCTACCTTTTGAAATTATATATATTTTTTATATTTCAAAATGGACTTCATTTTTTGATTCGGAATATCGAAATTATCCTAAGATGAATTTTTGGTTTTTTTTCTGAGAACTTCCAATTTTTATAAATAGTGAAAAATACTTAAAAACAACTTTTTAATAAAAATAATTTATAGTGATAAATTATATTATTGAGTGGTTTTAAAGTATAATCAGAATATATTTTTACCATTTTATCCAATGGTGTTCATTAGAATTAATTTCACTTTGAAATTGGACCTAAACAGTTGTCAATCTTTTGATATATATTGTTTCTTAAAAACACGCTATTTGTTGTGACAGTGAGAATTAATCATAAAATTAATTAATGAAGATTATATTTTTGGAATTTTTTAAAATAGACATCATTTTTGAATTCGGAATATCAATTATAGTGTAGGGTGGAATTTTGGAATTGTTCTGAAAAACTTCAATTTTTGATGAATAGTGAAACTACTAAGTGGTAGTTAAAAAACTGAATTTTTTCATAAAATGTAATTTTAACGCTTCTGTGAATGTAATTTCGAAAATCCAAGAGACACGATTAATATCAATAAGTAAAATGTGGTTCAATGGGATGAAAATAATTTTTGGTGAATAGTAACTTTTTACTTTTATTTACCACGGTTAAAAGTAAATAGAGTAATTAAGGGTAAAAATGATATTAATATTACCTTAAAACATGTCCTAATTCTATTGGACAAGTTTATCTCGACCAAAACCAACCTTAGGAATAAAATATTATCATTTAGGTCCACTTGGATTATATTAGGACATTTATTATTATTTAATTCAAAGAAGAGTTAAAAGAGTTAAAATCAGAGTTTATTTACTAAAACATTTTTAATATAGGGTTATACATATGATAAATTCGATTTTAAATATTCATTAGAAAGCTAATAGGATTTCCTACATAATGATATTGTATTTATAATTTTTAGACATTATATACTTTAATTTATTTATGACACAATGATGATGTAGTAATTACCATAATTGTGAAAAATTAAAATAATTGATATTATAAATACCCAAATAAATATAATTTGAGACTTTTAAGGAATTACACTAATTTTATAGGATAATATGACATCTTAGGATTGATTTAATTTACTTTATTCAAAGTAATAATTCGTTTATGAGTTTCAAAAAAATCAACTATTGAATAGTGTCAAAATTGACATAAAAGAGTTTTTAAAACAAATATTATATTATTAATTGATATTAAATTCCTAAAATTCTAAGGTTCGTCCAAGAGACTTAATTCATGATAGGTGTATCATTAATGGACCACTTGGGGGTCTCTTGGATGTATATAGTAAGTTTATTAACTATATAATATAAAAATACAAAGTGACATGGTAACTGTCAAACTAATTAACTAAGAGTTAATACTTAATGATAGGTTAATATAGAAACCCAAACCTATCTAAATTCTATTGGTTGAGTTTTTTTCAATCAATACACACCTTAAAATTTAAATAATAAACTTTTGAGCCATTAGAAACTGAATATGAATTTATTATAAATTAATATTTCTAGCTTTTCCAAAGGTGCCCCTCACCCCTTTCATTAAAGGGCACTCTCCCTTCTCATTAACTCACACCATCAAAGCCTTTTGGTTCAGCCAAACACTGCCCAAATACTCTCTAAACTTCCCTAACATCATCATATAATCCTTTCTTTAGTCATAAATCCAACCTAAGAGCCCTTTTGATCAAATCCAAAGGAAGAACCTGAAGAAGAGGTAATGATTTCACCACCCTTTTTCAAATTCATTTCTTCTTCCACTTCTTCCTTATTTGTTATTACCATTCTAAAATAATAACTCCAGTATATTATATATACTGTGATGTTATTATAAATATGGTAGAACCATATTCATTATTCTATCCATCCTTTGAATAACATGTCACCATACGTGCATATGTACGGCTTACCGTATCCACGTCCTGGTGTAATTGTTATTCAATAAATTATTCTTTGGACGGTATAATAATGATGTGTAATTCATGTAAATAATAAATTTGACATGATAATGATTCTATATATATGATATACCATCAAATTATATATTATTTTAATGTCAAAAGAATGATATTGTCGCTCGTGCGTACGTACGGACTACAGTCTCCACGAACGTGATGAGATTCATTCTCCATAGAATCCATTAAAGTATAATTCTCATTTGATGATTAATAATAGTATCTAAGTACTTGATATCATTCTGGATATGATTAAGATACAACCTATCCATGAAAAATATAGCTTACGTAACAAAACATATAAAAGAAAATGAGTCAGTTAACACCCGAAACAACGATAAATCTAAGATATTATTAACAAAGCAATGTTAAGAGATCATATATGATATCATATTAATAAATATGATTCTTGTGTAATTTAATAACAATTATTTCATCATTATACAGTAGTTTAACCTACCCCAACCAAGGAAAAGTACAAGGTAAGGGTTATTTCACAATCTCTTCATTATCCGAGGTTGTTTATACGTAATAATCTACTGGGATCTCTTTATCATCCACATCCATGTTTCTTAAAAATGTATTTCAAAACATTTTTACTATTTAAAAGAATATGGTTTAAAGTCATTTATACCATTGTTTGAATTTTTATAAGAGTTTTATAAAGGAATCTTTCCGTCATTTTCCAAACCAGGTGCTTTTTAACCTTTTCGACAGAATTAAGGTAGGAATGTTTGTTTAACTTATACGGTGGGTGCGGTTCTTTTCTGCCATTATAAAATTGCCGAAGCTTCCCTTACAATATTATAAGAATATTTTCAAAGAAAATGTTTTATTTTATATATATATGACTCTTAAATGATTTCAAAATAGAAAGATATATTTCCCTAAAAATAGTTTTGATTTCATCTATGTCAACATACTTTAATGGATTTTACGCTTATTTGAAGTTGATTTATTATGATACAAAACTTCTATATTGTATTGACGGTTTTGTGATATGTTTGACTGTGGATGTGCTCTTTTTATACCATTCATAATTTATCGTGAAAGTATTGAAATTTCGTATGCTAGTTTTAATAGGAATGTTTATGTTATGTTTGAACCCTTTCATATGGGAATGCATTGGACTTAATATGTGATGGGTGGAGCCCGCTATAGCTCCTCGATGCATCGGTAGGTCTCATGAGACAAACTAGTGTCTTGGCACAAGGCCTTGGCAAAATCTTATTTGTAGTCTTCGCACAAGGCCTTGGATATGTGGTTATGATAGTCTGGCATTATGCATTCCATCATTATAAAAGTGGTTATTGATATTGAATGTGATTATTCGATTAGAATAATATCCATGTAAATAAGTAAATGGAATTATTTCATTTTATTTTTTCCATACTATGTTGAAGTTCAAGTTTAAAAGGCTTTTGTTTTGGTTATACAATGCCTTAAATGTTTATACTTATTTATGAAAGTTTCCACTATATTGTTATCCTTACTGGGAATTTGAGCTCACCCCTTTTCTATGTTTTATTTTTCCCAGGATGTGAAGAAGTAATTTATGAATGACCTGCTGGGATAGTATGTGGGGATATGAGTGTGGAATATGGAGACTATGTTGTTGTTGTAGTTTTTCACTTTATGATGTAATCCAAAAATTTATGAATATGTATAGTGTTTCCAAGGCTACTAAACCAATCAGTCTTTCGATATTTGATCTTTCTTGTGATCATTCCAATGTTATGTAATAATGCACCGAATCTAGGTAATTGGGGTCGGGGCGTTACACAAATAATACATAATTCTAAATAAAATTATTCTGGTTGTTTTTTTATATCATGAATGTCTAATTCTACTTAATTATACACATTTTACATGAAATTCATTACTTATACTCAAGAAAACTAATCATGAAATTAAAGAAACGAACACTCCAAAATGATAGAATTCAATCTTGTAACTTTTCAATAAGGATAGAAAATAAATTAATAAAACGATATTGAATCAAATAAAAATAGATAATTTTATTTATTTATTAATTAATGGATTTAATTTGATTATTCATGATGGTAAGTTAAAGTGTAGAACACATATGGAGATAAGGTACGGGTTTTCTATCCAAACCTCAAATTTCATTCTGGTTACTCTTTTTTCTCTCCTTACCCAAATAAAATTATTAATTATTATTATGTAATCATAAAAAATTATGTGTTAATGTTATATAAATATATATATACAAATAAGAATAATTATTTAATTTATGATTAGTTACCTTCTTTAAAATGATCTTTGTAAACCTTTTATGATAAACAATCATGATTCAAGGGACCTTCTTGAATCCTTAACTATTATCAAGTGAACTCTATAATATATTGTAATGCACCATTTTTTTTCCTAAAATCACTCATTTTATTTTGAAAAAAATCTACATTAGTTCACTTCAGTTTTTATACAAGGATATTTCCAAATGAACTCTCCTTTGATTGAATAGTTTATGATTAGTTTGATTGTGGTTGTTCTATCTTGATACCACTCACCATATTACTCTGAATGGTTTGTGTTTATGTTTACTGGTTGGGGAAAGTTATTTAAATTTTATATGTTAGTTTAAATATGAATGTATATGTTTATTATTTTAATCCCCATTCATATGAGTAATTCATTGTACATAGTATTTGTTGTGTGGTGCTCACTATAGGCCCTCAATGCATCTTTTTGTCTCATTTAAGAAACTAGCATGGGTTTTCACACATTTTGTATATTGTATTGGATGAGGCCTTTAATGTATGATTATGATTTCTAGAATTATGCATTCCCTCATTATGAAACAAGTAATGTATTGTATTTGTGATTATTCTACTAGTACAATATTGAAGGTTATGTTTTATTATGACATTATTTATTCAGTTTTTATTCCTTCCATATTATGTTGAAGATTTTTTTAATGGATAATGTTATTTAGTTTTCAATCATGAATTATTATTTATGGTTCCATTTTATTACTTACCCTTACTAAGAATTTTATCTCACAACATTCTTATGTTTATTTCCCCCAGTATTCCATGATGAATTTTATGAATGACATCAAAATATAATCTAGAAGAATACGAGTGTCTCTAAATGATTTTCTATGAGGTATTTCATTTAATGTTGTAACGTTGAACTTATGTATGTATTTATATTTCCAATACTACTAAACTATTCATTACGTCAGGATAAAACATCCTTTTTTATATTCCAATGTTATAAAATAACGCACATTTTATTGGAAATTGGGGCTGGGTCTTTACAGTTGGCATTAAAATATGTTTAGCAGAAACCATGGAAACAAGATTTAAAAATCATCTATTATAGAACATAACCCTAAGACAGAATATGGGGATAATCATAAAATAACATACTATATTCATTTTAAGATATTTTTTATATGTAAATTCCTAGAAAAAACATCCATGTCCAGAAACTACATGTGGATATAGTTCTAGAACAGATGTACCTAGGAGTAAAAACCTTGACAAAGTGTGCTGGGCTTGACTTGGTGTAACCTGATACATGAAAATGAGCCTTATTGCATATCTAGTTTGACATTATTGGAGTATATTCTTAGGATAATTAGCATTTTTTGACAAACCATTATGATGGTTTTAATTGTAAATATGTCCCCAAAAAACCATTTTTATGATTATGATATTAGACATTAATAAGATTTCAATTTTTGTTATGTATTTTACTGGTTCAAAATTATAAATTATGATTCATAACCAAATTTATTATATTCCATTATTTATAAATGGATCCTAGTGGAAGGAATAGAAATCGCATGAATGCGTATATCCCATGTATGGATTTTCATTCTCGGAAAGATAATGATGTTGGTTATGGAGCTACGACTAGTGTTAAGAATCATATAACTATACTAGGACAAATGACATAGGTTATGAACAATAACCATACTTGTATAGAGAATCCTAAACCAAAATGTGTAGAATCAATGTTGGAATAATTTATTCGATAGCAACCTCAATCATTCAATGCGACAACAAACCCATTTTATAACTGAGCAATGGATAAGTTC
The DNA here is from genome assembly GCA_963277665.1 of Viscum album. Classification (NCBI taxonomy): domain Eukaryota; kingdom Viridiplantae; phylum Streptophyta; class Magnoliopsida; order Santalales; family Viscaceae; genus Viscum; species Viscum album. The sequence goes on from OY728132.1 coordinate 328,188,858, forward strand.
CCTAGCGAATATATATTTATATCATTTGAAATTAATGAATCTAAGAAGGTTTTCATAGAAGTTTATCATATATCCAAAAATGAAAATCAATGGTGGCCACTAATTCAAAACAAAAAGGTGGAGGATGAGATTGAAAATATAGAATAGAGGTATTTTAATGAACTTTTCCTAGAAAAATATTTTCCTTGTCAACAATGAGCATATATGGAAATGAAATTCTTGAATATAAGGTAGGTAGAGGATGAGAATGTTTCCCAGTAAAAATCCCACTTTTCAAGGCTTGAAAGGCATGTTGCGAACTACATACATAATCTGAGCACCAACATTGATTGGTTATTTTATGGTTTGAAACCATTCCTATGAAGGGAATTGGTTTCCCAAACTTTCCCATCATACAAAGATATAGTCTAATGTTATGTCAAGATAGAAAAATAATTCTCTTATTAGTACAGCCTTAAAGGAATAAAGGATAAGAAGAGGGCTACTGAACACTCTAGAAAAGAATATAAGGAAAAAGTGAATATGGGAAGAGTTGATTTCCCATCCTGTGATAATTGTGTGAAGAAACTTCATGACACTTTCCTGAAGGGTATGCGTTTTTATTACATGTGTGGAAAAAAGGCTACCAAGATTGTGATTGTAATGGAAATAATGAGGTTACCGATATTTAATGATACAATTGAAAAGATATGGTACATTATGCAAATGATAAATATAAGATTCAAGGAAAATTTACCCAAATAAGGCCAAGAGAGAAAGGATAAGCCTATGTGGTCACAACTAATGAGGTTGACATACCTAGTGATGTGGTGGTAGGTATGCTAATCATTTCCTCAAACATACCCAATGCATTACTTGATTCTTGGTCATCTCACTAATTTATATCTTCTCAGTTTTCCAATAAAATTAGACATTTATCTTTTGATTTATTAAAGGAGTTTTCAGTAACAATTCTAAGGAAAGTATCATTACAAAAAAGACGGGTTGATCATTCCCCTTTATGACATATAAACGTGCTTTAGTTTCTGACCTTATCATCATACCATTGATTGATTTTTATATAATACTTTCTACGAATTTGATTTCAAATTATGATGTGAAGATCTATTATAAGTATAAGGTAGTTTCAAGTTTTGAGAATGACGTAGAGTCCCCTATCTTTAGAGTAGAAACTTTTCTATCCAATTCTTTTCTACATCCACCCCTAGTAGCTCTACTGAAATTGAATTCTTGGGGAGGAATAAAACATAATATCTATAGCTAAGGAAATAAATGTTCAAATTGAGGATGTACCTATTGTTCAAGAATATTTTGTTGTGTTTCTAATGGATTTACTTAGACATTATATAAAGTGAGAAATTGAGTTTTTTATTGAATTAATTATTGGTGCAAAGCCTATACCGAAGTCTTCTTATAGAATGGCCAAAATGGAATTAGTGAAGCTAAAGAGACATCTAGAGGAGTTGAGTAGTAAGGGGTTTATTTGAATTTTTTCTCCATGGGGAGCTACCATTGTTTTTTAAGAAGAAAGATGGATCTGTAAGACTATGCATTGACTATAAGGAGATTAATGATATTTTGATAAAGAAAAAGTATCATATTCCTCAGATGGATGATTTACTTGATCAACATTACGAAGACCAATATTTATTGAATATTTACCTTTGATATAGATATCATTAATTGTGTGTGAGGAAGGAAGATATTATAAAGGCCACATTTTAAAATAGGTATGGGCATTACAAGTTTACAATAATGCCTTTTGGACTGACAAATGCACCCTCTATTTTTCATGGATATAATGAATAGATTTTTCATATCATATCTTGATGAATTTGTTGTGGTATTTATTGATGATGCCATAGTATAATAAAAAATATATGAAGATCATGAAAATCAATTACTTATTATTTTGAAAACTATTAGAATAAACAAGTTATATGTGAAGCTTATAAAGTGTGAATTCTGGATTCAAACCATTTCTTTTCTTAGACATATTGTCTCTATGGATGGAATCTTAGTTGATCTGGAAAAGAAAAAGGTAGTTTAAGAACTGCCTACACCAATGAACATAATCAATGTTTGTAGTTTTATTTATTTAGTGGTTTATTATCAGAATTTCGTTTAGAATATTGCATGAATAAATAACATATTAACCAAGATTTCACATACTGTGTTTATGTTTTTATGGAAAAATAATGTGAATAATATTTCTAAAAATTTAAGAAAAGGTTACTGAATGATCCAATATTGAGTCTACCATTGGAAAATGGTGGATTTGGGATTTATAGTGATTCATCAAAGAATGGAATTGGTTGTTTCATTATATAGAATGATAGAGTTACTGCATATGCATAAAGGTAGTTAAAATATTATTAAAAGAACTATCCAACTCATGATATTGAGTTAGAAACTGTAATATTTTCTCTGAAGATATAGAGACTCTATCTATATGGTGAAATATTTGAGATATATATGGATCAAAAGAGTTCGAAATATATCTTCTCACAAAAATAAATCAACATGAGGAAAAGAAGATGGCTCAAAATAATCAATTATTATGATTTTTCAATACACTATAACCCAGGTATTGAAAATAAGGCAGTTGATGTATTGAGAAGGAAGGATCATGAAGTTTTAAAAAAAGAGGATCAGAAGGGATCCTGTGTACATGGATCTAGGAAAGAGAGATATTGGAATTATCAAGGAAGGTGAAACATCATTACTTTTCAAATGGTTTCCCCACCATCTTTATTGAAAGTAATTTAATATTTCCATTGTGGTGATGACAGTATTCAAAAGAATATAAATTCTATGAATGAGGGGAAGTTCCCAGACATCATGTACAAGGATGTAATTCTAAAATGTGAGAGGAGGCTATATGTTCCCTCTATACCTAAGATAAAAAGGGAGTTACTAGACGATGCCCATAGATGGAATTTTTCTATACACACTGTTAGCACTAATATGTATAGATATCTCACAGAACAATTCTAGTGGGATTATATTAAGTGGGAAATTGCTGATTATGTATCAATATGTTTAGTCTATCAAAAAATGACGGGTGAAAGAAAACATACTAGATTTGTCTTGAAACCTCTTTCTATTCTTATATGAAAATGGGATGAACTAAATATGGGGTTTTTATTGCATTACCAAGAAATCCAAGAAGGAATTATGTAATATGGGTGATGTTTTATTGAATTACCAAATTTTCACATTTCTTTACTATAAGGGATGATTTTCAACTAAAGTTCCTTGCACAAATCTATAAGATTAAAGTTGTAAGATATCATTGAGAACTTATACCATATGTGTATGATCAATATCCATGATTTAAATCAAAATTTTGGAAACGTATCCATAAGGTTTTGGATACTGAGCTTCATTTTAGAACTTCTTTTCACACTTAAACTGATGGTCATTTTGAAAGGATAATCCAAACATTAGAAGACAAGTTGAGATAATTCATGATTCATTTTTAAGGTATGTGGGATCATTATTTTTCTTTGGTAGTGTTTTTCAACAATAATAGTTTATATTCTATAATTCAAATGGCACCATATAAAGCATTGTATGGATTGATATGTTGTACAACAAAACATTGAGACAACGTTGGTGAAAAGAATATTGTAGGACCAGATCATATGGAGGAAAAATAGTGGAGGTAAAGACTACTCAAACCCATATAAAAAATATCAATGTAGGAAAAAGATAAATACAAATAATCAAAGGAAGTATTTGTAATTTCAAGTTGGAGATCACATTTTCTTGAAAGTATCTCCATTAAGGGTGTTATGAGATTTCGAAAGAAAGGGAAATTAATCCCTAGGTACATTGGTCCTTTTCAAATTCTGGAGAGAGTTGGAGATGCAGAATATTATTTGGCAATGCCACCAATCCTTTATAAATTAAACAATGTTCTACAAAACTCATTGTTAAGAAAGTACATGACATACCCAACACATGTATTAACTTCTAAATGTATCGAATTGGATCACGAATTATCTCACTATGAAGAGCCTATTCAGGTTTTGGATACTAAAGATTAGGTATTGAGGATTCATAAAACATAAATAGTAATGTTACTTTGGAAAATCATAAAATTAAAGAGGTGATGTTGGATCCTAAGGAACTTAGGATTAATAACTTCCCAAATCTTTTTTTGAGGATACATTTCTGAAATTTTGAGGAAAAATATTTTGTAGGAGGAGAGAATGTAATGACCCAAAAATATACCCGTGAATTTCCTTTCTCATGTTTATTTTATAGAGAATGAATCATATAAAACCACATAGGAAAAACAATAAAATCTTAAAAAATAAATAATAACAGAAATAAGAGTTATTTCTTTACATTAAGGAATCAATACAAATGAAATAGTAACTTTCCCATAGGAATATAAATATTAATTTATGAATAGTAAATTGACATAATGAATAGAAACATCACCCATGAAAGTATAAATAAAATTTAGTCATCTCATAATTGAAATTATGATATAATTATATCAATATAAAAGTAATTGAATATATTAAAATTTGATATTTAGTTGTTGAATTTTTTATAAGTCATAAATATTTATTTACAATTTAATAATTAAAAAATTTATTTAAAAGAAAATTTATTTTCATTAAATGGATTGATAAAACATTATTTTTATGTCTTCTAATTTTAGGATAATTTTATAAGACCTTATTTAACTTTTAAAAGCATTATAAAATCAGTTTAAAATTAAAATCAGTATTGTTCATGTAAAAAATTATTTTATTTTAAAAATAAATTTCAAATATTTATAAAATTATTTTCATAACATGGATTTTATTTTAGAATTATACATGTTGAAAAATGGTTTGGGTTATTTTTTTTGTATTTTTCTAAAATACTTGAATATGAATGAATAGTAAAATATGGTAATTTACAGTATCAATATATTATATGATGATTAAACTATTCCTTGAGTCATGGATAATGTAATTAAACTTGGTTAAAAATAACATGAAATTATTTATATACTTATTCACTATAATTTATACTATTTTTTTCTTGTGAAAAATTATAAAATAATGAATAGAATAATGAGAAATTACTCATCTCCTTTACAAAGAAAACTACCCCTCACCCCCTCTTCTCTTCACTACTCTAAGACTGGAATCTTGTCAATGTTCTAACAAAATACTCTTCCCTAGTCTCTCCCCCTATCCAGGAGTTCTAGTTATTTCCCAAAGACAAAAACCACTTCCATTAAAGAGGTTCTCTAGGAGGTTAATGCAAGAGGTAAAAACTCTTCCCATTTCATTGAATTTCATTTCAGATTATTTTCTTTTATTATTATCTCCTCACCTTCTTTATACAAATGATCATGATAAATCTAGTATAATATATATAATGGAACTATATCATGTTAATTTATGATCCATAATCGATCTCTTTACTCTCCATCATTTTTTTTAGAAATGAAATCATCGTCTAAGAGGTGCTAATTTATGACCTTCGTGGACGACAAACTATCGTTCCTAAAATTCTACCTCAAGGTTGGTCATGATAGCATTTTTATGGTTGGAAAAAATTAATAATTATTTATTATATATTTTTCAAGGTTTGGGAATGATTTTATATACATGATATTAAATATTATAAAAAATCTAGTTCACTATGATCAAAAAAGCGAAAAATTAAGCTAAATAGTTAACATTAATATGTTATCTAATGATTTAACCTCATTTATGGAAACAAAACAATACATAAAAATAATTTAAATTCTTCTAGTTGTTCATTAATAACATGAAATTCCAATTATATATAATTATTCCCATTTTAGATGAACTCAATTACTTATAATATAGTGAAGAAATCACGAAATCAAGTAAACGAACACTCCAAAATGAAGGAATTCAATATTATAACTTACAAAAAAAGACATAAATGAATGTCATAAAATTTTAGTGAATCAAATATATTTTGATAATGTTCTGAATTAATTAATTAATGGATTTAATTTTTCTATCTAAGATGTTAAGGTCAAATTTAGAACACATTCGAACATAAGGTAAGAGTTTTCTACCAAAACCTCAAATTTATTTTAGGTTACTCTTTTTCACTATTTACTCCAATGAAATGCTTAATTATTATTATTTAATAATCATAAATTATGTCTGAATGTTATATATATATATATTTGTGTGTGTGTGTTCCAATCACAATCCATCTTTCTTTTATGAGCAGTAACATTCTTTAAAAGGGTCTTTCTCAAACTTTTCTAGATAAAAAATCCTAATTCAAAGTAACTTCTTGAATCCTTACCTATTTTCAAGTTCCCTATATAAACTATTTTAAGCCATCATTATTTTTCTAAAATCACTAATTTTATTATTATAAAACTATATTAATTCACTTCTGGTTTTACAAAAATATTTTTTCTCATGAAATCTTCTGTGCAAAGTAAAACAATATCTCTATCAAGTATTACTCAATGAATTTCTAAGAGATTTTTCATCTATTTCATAACTCTTTTTGATTCTTTAGTTTAATTGGGATTAATATTTTTTGATATCATATTCATATTTTATTGAATTGTTTATGATTATTATGACTGTGGATGTGATAACATGATACTATTCACCATATTACTCTGAATGGTTAGAGTTTATGTTTACTGATTGGGTAAATTTATTTAAATTTCAGATATTAGTTTGAATATGAATGTACATATTGATTATGTTTCTCCTATTTAATATGAGGAATGCATAGGAATAAAAAAGTGAATGGTGGGGCCCTCTATATCTCCTTGATGCATCAATATGTCTAATGAGGAAAACTATCCTAGGTTTTTAATTATGTATGATTTCTTGGCTGAGGACTTGGTGGTTTGATTATGATCTCCAGAATTATGCGTTTCATCATTATGATAATATTAATTGATATTCCATGTGATTATTCATCTAGTATAATATCCATGGTTATGTTTTATTATGTAATTGTTCTTGGCATATTATACTCAAGATATTGTTTTAATGGATAGTGTTCTTTAGTTATTAATCATGTATTATTATTTATGCTTCTGCTATATTACATTCCCTTACTGATCATTTGAACTCACCACTTTACTGTGTTTATTTTCCCCATCATTCTTAGATGAATTTTATGAATGACTTGAAAAGATAATCAAGAATAATAAGATTGTTTCCAAAGGAGTTTTTATGATGTATTTAATTTAATGTTGTAATGTTGAACTTATGTATGTATCTGGTTTTCCAGTTTTATTAAACTATTTTTTAAATCAGGATACAACATCATTTTTTATATTCTAATGTAAATAAATAAGGGACCGACTCTAGGAAACTAGGGTTCATGTTTTTACATTATACGTTCAATTTATTTAAAAGAGGATTAAATGTGATTTCATAAGTAAATTTAGGATAAAAAACTTATAGAACATGTGTTATAATGGGGCCCAAATCTATAAATTCATAATAAAAAGTAAATTATATATTGAAGGAAAATTCTAGAAACATATAGTTTAAAAATCTATTTTTCAACAAAAACATACCCCAAAATGTACGACCTTTAATTGAGATCATTGAATATAGGAAGGGGGTCTTGATATAATTGAGAAGAGATCCTAGATCCAAAATCAAAAATCAAACAAAAATGTTACAATGAAACACAAGGAAATTATATCCTATTGGGAAATGAATCAAAATAATAAGATGGACAAAAGGCTAAGATGGGAAGAAATTACTAGAAGAGTGCCACCACTTTAATAGACACTTTAGTATACTATGGTACGAGTTTGTGTGGGAAAAAACACCTCTAAAGGGATCCCAAAATAGGAATTATTGAATTAGGTTTGAGAGGGAGAAGTTTTGGATAAAAAAAGGGATCTTGGAATTTTAATTACACAATTTAGGGAATTAAAATCTCATCGCATGGTTTCCCAGGTCCAACTGTATAGTTATAATGACTGTACAATATTCGGGTTGCTAGCAAAGTTTCATGGTTATGCTATATAGTTTTTTTAACCATGTGAAAACCGTGTTGCCCTTTCAGGGAAATTTTCATGGTTAGACAACATGGTTTTTTTAATAATGCACCAACCTTGTTCCCCTTTCTGGGAAATTGGAAACATTTCTGGTTTGTCAAACCACTTTCTAGCCATGGACAATCCACTAAACCTTCAAAACCCAAAATAAAAATAATATAATACATGAATATATATAATCATAGGATTCTCAAATCATAGGGTCAATTAACCTAAAGTTTGAAAATAGAATTTTATGACCTCACAAACATATGAATTTCCATCCCTATAAATATTATAGTTTAAAATATAGAAAAATAATATATATGAAGATCTCCTTAACTCATATTGTGTGGTGGGAAGTCCACAATCCAGAAGAGAGACTCACCCAAAAGCTAAAATTACACACAAATTTAAGATAAAAACACCAAGTTACTTATAGTATTTTAAACTATATAAATTATGGAGACCTAAAATAGGTCTCCCCACTATTTAAACATTAATCTAAATGGTTTAACATCAGAAAAGAATGTACCTTTGATCCAAATAAGTGACTTTTACCACTCTGCAAGGATAAAACATATGGGCTGACATCAAAAACCTTAAAGGAATAAAAAATCCAAAAAACTCATGATTTCCAAATGGAACAATGATCTCTTGATCCATTTACAATCAAACATCCATAAATAAGGAAAGAAATTGACAAGGATTTATACCACAGGTAAGTGATCGATGGTAACCTGATATTATCAACACCGAGCCTCACCCCTCAATGATCTTATCAAATCACTCTCCAACTGCTTTGGGTGTTTTGACCATAAAATAATAACATCATTAAAGGTTAATGATTATATTCCCATGTTCTATGAAATTCAATATGGGAAGATCTATGATGGTAATCTAGTTAATTGTATGGAATAATAGTCTCATAAGGGATATTGTCTATCACATCAAAATTTAGTGCTAAAAACCATGTAAAAAATCAAGACGATACTAGGAAAGAATACCCAACATGAACAATATGTAAACATGACTATATGAATACATCGATTGAAGGAAACATAAGATATTTGGATGAAAAAGAACCCCTAGACATCCTAATGTTTCTCAGCACAAGATTCTACTTCATCACTAGTTGAACAATGAACATTAAGTAACAAATGTCATTCCAAAAAAAAGTTTAATAATTCAAGAGTGAACATCAACAAGGAAAAATAACATAGGTCTCATGAAACTAAAACTATCCACATAATCACAACCATGGTAAAAATATTTCATCCAAAAACATCACAAAAAAATAAACCAATATCTATAAAAAAGGTATTTCTAAACAATATTGTCTAGCTGAAGGAAAAAATCAAGCATTTTCGACTTTGAAATCAAAAGAAATAAGCTGGATCAACATTAATCACCACTGAAATATCCCCCCTCTAAATTAAGAATATTACACAGAGGCCTTTGGCTGGAGCCGTATTATCTTGAAGAATTCACTTTCCCATTGTCCGGAGTTGATGATTCTTGAACAAAAGTTCCATTTCCTATCACAAAACTTATAATACCTCTTAAGATGAATGAAATGGACAGACCATAAACAAAATCTTAAATATTTTGAGCACAACATCATAAGATGACCAAGATATTCATACTGGAAGAACATGACATGAATCTTCATTCCATGAGAATATTTCCATTCACTGAACATGAATGAGGCATTCTTTCCGTAATGACACTTTTCTAGCTCCACCTTAGCAAAAAGTATCATTTAAGAACCACTGGATAAGAGGTCAACTATCCCATAGGCATAGATATAATATGTTTTGGTTGAAGACCTTTTCTAAAACAGGAAGCCTAACTAAATACATTGACTACATACCCAGGTAAGAAAAATACCAAACACGATAATTTATTTCCATAATCTATAATCCATCACTAATCTTGACTGAAACCCTAGAACATAGAAACATTGTCCCTATTCATTTTATAATGATACTAACACTGAATAAAGACAATATTTAATCATCCCCAATGGATTATTTTATATATAGGGGAGGAAATAAATGCATCCCACTACTCATATCTTGGTCCCTCAAATAAGGAGTTGTTATACTTGACCTTAAGAGCATCATAATAATTGAGGGGATTTAAGATCCCATAAACTTTTTCAATCCACCTTACATCCTTATGAAATCCTAATTCGCCTTTATAAGAAAGTGGATATGAATTAAATATGTCCTAAATGGGATCTAGAGAATAGAAAGTCTCTATATCGACCACTCAATATAGAGTATTTGAAGGGTTATCAATTAGAGAAATGAGTTATGGAAAATGTAAAGGACTAACTCAAAAACCAATATAATGAGTGAAAATCTTATATTTCATGGAAAAAATCCTAGTATAAATTTGTAGACATCACAAAACATAGTTTCATCATGTCATACAAAAAATAGAACCTGAAACAAAATACAAGAAAGAAAAAATATTTCAATCAAATATAAGAAAAACATTTATAATAGAAACATAGATTTGAAAGAAAAAATTATTTTACAATTATTAAAAAATTACACTTGTATAGAAAAAATAGAATCTAAGTAAAAATTCATTATATTTCAAAAATCATTTTCTATATCATGAATATTCTTTCACAATTTCAAACGTGTTAAACCCAATTTCAAATTATCAAAAAAACATATACTTAAAACCCTTTACCATCCATATTTCTTCTTAATTTTTTATTACATCCCATAAGTGTCTTTGAAAGGTATTTTCTATGAACCAAAATTCTCAATATATTATAGCATTAGGTAATTGAGAAAGCATTTCAAATAACTCAACAAAACTTTTTTTAGAACATAATTTTACTTTCCATAAAGGATCTAAATTCAATTACAGGGTGAATAATGATAAAAAAACCACAAAAGAGCATGAAATATGAAACCCCAAAGATTTAAATTCAATATAAGAACCCTCAAAACTAACCTAAAAAGAGTGGAGGTTATTTTAGAAACAATTGTATGGTAGATCATGTTCAAAGTTAAGGTATAATTACATACGAATTGGTTGAATGGGTGGGAAGACTACACACCAACCTCACTACAGCCCATGGATTGACTTCTAGAACTTTCATAAAGATTCATCACAGTTTTCCAAATTATAGAGGTATAATATTACTTTTTTCATATTTTGTTTCCAAAAAATACATTAGAGTTTCAAAAAATAAATGTTAGTATCATATAGAATCTAAATCTCAATCATCATTAGGATACAAATAACTGAAAATAAATACTCAATCCCGCACATTTCCTGGTAACTCAAGTGTCATCGTGAAGAGGTGGTGATCAAGTAATCATTCACAAACTACATGATGAGTCCCAAAACAAAATTAAAATCCTTCCTACCCTAACTCACCCAAAATAAAAAAAGGTATTACAAGGATATGTAATCTATTTCAAAGAAATACCCCCTATATTACCATTTTAAATGATCCATCATGAATTCCATATCAACAGACATCCAATTCAATTGTTCCCTAACCCGAACAGTATTCCAGAAATCCACTGAATAGAGTCAAGAACCTAGGAATATAGAATTATCTTTTAGGAATGATTTCACTTATAATATAACACAAAATTCAAACTAAAATTCATAAACAATGTCATATAAACAAATCAATACATATATATTAGTGTGAAGTTAGATTTTATAATAACTGAAATAGGAAAATAAAAACCAAAACCCATCTCTTGGTGGTCCAAAAACACCCACCATGTCCCAAGTCGCTTGTCATTGGTTACCCAAGAAAAATCCCACAAATAAATATAGGATAATGGGAACCTTATATAAGATTATAAAGGACCAAATCAACAAATGGTACATGTGGGGTGTGAGATATAGATCCCTGTAGAATTCCGCCAAATATTATTTGTAAATAATTCATATCACAATTCAAATATTCTAAAAGAGATGTAATACAAGAGAGTATAAGGACTGAAATTTTAGAAAAAGATGCTAAATCCAACATAATTAGTTTACAATAGTTTTGGGTTTTAAAAATAGAACTCTAATAATTTCAAAATAATTTAACAAAACATTTCCAAAACATGACTCATCATCATTTAAAAACTAATAATATTCTTGAAAATATCTGAAAAATAATTACCAAGATAAACTAAGATAAGATAATAAAAATTATAACATGAAACTATGATCAAAATCATAGATGTGGGATTCATCATATTAGTAAAAAATCAATCAAAAGAGGTAATCAATCAAGAAAGACTACTCCAGTGTCGAGAAGTGATGATGAGCGTAGTCATATATCGAGTGTCAAGTATAATAGTGTCATGGGTACCACATAGATATAAAATTTAGTTGAATATAGTCAATATAATCAACAAATTCTCATGACTAATAACTAGGCTTATATCAATTCTCATGAGTCTCAAAAAACCATTTCCTGACACACCCACTTTCCTAGTTTCATTTCCATAGACTAAACCTATCATTCACTCTATAGATCCACTAAACGGGGTGTGATACCAATAAAACAGAATGCATCTAGGTTATCTCATCTAATTACCAAGGTTCCCATGGCCAATAAAAATAGGTGAGTGAGATAATAAAGTTACAAAGATAAAAATGGGGATTCTTATCAATATCAATCATAGGATCATGCCATCAATATTTCAATTCTAGAAACATTCCCTATAATCACATACCATTCTCACCCATGAGCTCAATCAAAGTAAATAATCCCATTTTCAATACCCATCAATTATAATACAAGAATCAAGCCTGTAAATGAACGGATTATTACAAGAGAGGATAATCATAAAGTGCTAATGAGGCCCCCAAACACCATCAATTCAATTCAAAACATTTTCATCAATTCAACCTTTAAAAAGGGTAAACATACTTGATTCTATTTACAAACATTATCATAATGCCAAATGGCATTTAAAACAAGATTTCATTCAAAAAAATTTCAAGGAATTCAAGTAAGTTTCATAATTTAAAACGTATTAAGGTCATTTTAAAACATCGGTTTACAGACTCATTATATGGGAATTATCACTAATTTAAAATAACCAAGAATACCCATTTCCAAAAAAGGGGAAAATAATTCAAAAATTCGGACTTGGTCATTTAATAAACTCATGTTGTTTAAACTCTTTGGAAAGTATCACATATTTTATCCCATTTCATACAAGTCAAAGTATTTCACCATAGAAATCAAAATTGGGAAGCCCTCACATTCAAAAAAGTAAAATTCAAAAACCCATTTAAAGGGAATTAAAAATAATATAGAATTCATCAATTTATAAAACCCTAAAAAGAAATGTTAAATTTATTTAATAGATGTTAAAAGTGGATTTAATATGAGAATTCAAGATCAAAAATTGTATAAAATGTGTTAGAATGAGGCACATATCAATAAATTGTAAAGAAATAGTGAATTACATATTGATTGAAAAGAATAGAAACCCCACTTATAAAAATACAGAATACAACCACAATAGAAAAAAGGTGGGTCTCTTCTAATGGAGATCACAAAATATAAGAAGTGGAATATTGATATAAATAAGAATTGATCCTAGTTCAAAAAATGAAAAAATAACCAACAACGATCCAATGAAACAAAATTCCATTATAAACACTAGGAAGAATGAATCAAAATAACAAGAGATCTCAATGGATAGTCGAAGAAGAACTTACCATAAGTGAATCACCACTATGATCGACACCGTGATCCACTAAGACAAGAGTTTATGAGGGAAAAAACACCACTAGAGGGATCCCAAAATAAAACAAAATTAATTAGTTTTGACTGGGTGAAGTTTGGGGTTAAAATGGGGGGAGGGTATCAACATTTTATTCTTGAAAATTGGGGCATTAAAATCCCATCACTTGGTTTCATAGGGATATACACACATTTAGTACTACCCATGTTCCAACCATGCACCTCGTTCTAGGTTGCTAAAAATTGTGCTTTGTTTGGATACACAATTTTTTCATTATGTACACACTGTGTTCCTCTTTCTAGGATAGTATCTTGATTAAGATCGACAGTTTTTTAATTGAATTTGAACTATTTAACCTTTTATTGGCTACTAGAAAATTTTCACGATTTGGCTACATGGTTTATCAAACCATGGTCTAACCATGCGTAGGCCTAGAAACCCTAAAAAACCAAAAAACACAAAAAACGACCAATTAAGAGATCCAATCAAATAATTCTTAAATCAACGGGTCAAAAAAGAGAAAATAAGGCAATGATATGTTATAAATATCTTATACTGTAAAATGGTCAGTCCATATGATATAATATATTATAATTACTAGCATAAACAAATCCTTTAGATTTATCATTTTTTAACATACAATATGCGGTAGTCATATGCCAAAAAAAGCTCCATGTTGTGGGTGAAATATATAATATCATATCATATATGTGATTTTGTGAAATATTGTAGAATACAATTTTTTAAACTAGTTAATCAAAAATTAGATCCTACTATAGGAAACAGTTACCCTATGTTGTTGAGGTTATTTTACACAGTTCATAGTGTTTACCATTGCTTTGATTATCAATCATATTATAAGATTAATAGTGATACAAATTTTTTCATTGGAACCTATCAGTCAATTAATATTATATTTCATATATCATTAAAAACAATATAAAGGATTTTTTTGCATCGAAATTTAATTTATGAATTGATTTGTATCGTTTATAAATTGTCTGAAAATTATAGAAAATTTATTTTGAAATTTTTATTTTGATATTTTTATTTAATTTATATAATGTTAATAAAATAATTAATTATAATTTTTTTCAATTAATTATTATGTTTTTTGAAATATTTAATAAATTAATGTTTTATAATATTAAATACCATATTCATCTTAAATGGAATGTATTATAATTTAGATATAAATTGTTTCTATGGATATTATAAGAGTAATTTATAAAGTGTTTATAAATTAAATAATAAGACAAAATAGAAAGTGGTTTACATTTAATATTATGAATTTTCCATGATAATTAATTTCAAATGATCATATTAAATGACTTTTTAAGAAATTATTTTAACCATATCAAATAGAATTTTGATAACTATCATGATCATATTTTAAATAGTATTCAATATCTGAAATTAGAATTATATAAATTTTTTACCTAATATAATTGGAATATGAATTTTTTTTAATTCATTTAGTATCATATATTTAAAATAAAAACTTTATTAATGGATAACATGATGGATTTCATATTAAAATTAAATTTTAAAGTTTTTATTATTTATTTGGTTAGGAAATGTTCATATATAGTTTATATCATATTTAACTATATGGATTGTTCATTTATTTAATTTATTCCATGTATTATTCACATATATATTTGCTATATTATGGATGAATTTATTATTTAGTTTAAATTTTTAACCTTCTTTTATAAAATTTCATACATTCATATAAAGAGTCATGTGCTATTTATGATAATTGATTTAGTTTTATTATACCTTGATTTTTCAGGTATTAGTTATGAGCATTAATTAAGTAGTTATTTATTGTTTATACATATTAGGTATCAAAATTATGATAGAATTAATGTCTTTATTGATTTATGTATCCTTGGTTGAGGGACTTTGGGTCGGACTGTTCACTGGACCCAAGAATTATTCTTTTTTTAGAAAATTAGTGGTTGGTTATTTTTCACTCCAAACATACTCATTTATGGGAGTTTTTATTTCCTATAAATTTAAACCTTGACATGAAATGGTTTAATTTAATTTATACAAGAGACATATTTTAATATGTATTAGTATGGTTGAATTTTAATTTTTTTCAGTAACACAATCTAGGGGTTATGTAAAGAGTTAATCCTCAATAAGGTTTGAACATAATGATTTGGTGGAAGGAATATGATTCCAAACTAAATAACTTGATGCATGAATACATGTAAATGGGAATAAAATGAGATACTATGGGGAGATTATATAAAATTATAAATACTACGTGTCATATTCCTTCAACATTAGACACCGTTAATGACCTCAATCATGAAAATATGTAGGTTCTAGCCAATGTAGGGTAAGAAAACAACTAAGAGTTGGTTCTGGATTATCTTATGTAAGGTAAGAAATTAATGAGGTGGTAATAAGATTTGGTTGCCCCATTTTTATAAATTTATTTATGTTATAACTACCTAGGAAACAACTATAACTAAAGTGAAAAATTTGGAAATTGATGATGTGTTATTATTATTATCAATAATTTTTCAGTATTATTAAGTAGTTTAAAGAAAAGTGAAAAAAATTCACAAAAATTAGAATCTAAACATTTTTTGGAGAATGTGAAGTGTTTTTCAGTGTAAAAAAAGGATTTTCATACTAATTAATGATGTTTCACACTAGTTATGGTAATTCATGATTTTTGGGAATCACGATGGTCTAGTGGTTTCTTTCCAGTAAGTTCATTCTATTCAAGAGTTTTATTGTAGTTTGATTGCATGCTTTTTAGTTGGGTTCAAGATTAGAGATTCATGATTGTTAGTCACCATAAAAATCTATTTGTAAGGACAAATCACTATGCAATTTTGAGTGCTCCAGGTTTTGTGAAGGTTGATTTTTTCTTATAAATACTCTATTACCCCATTAATTATCAACTAATAATGGTTTAGATAAGTATTAGGGACTCTATTTTCCAATAAGTACCACATGATTGAAGTTATTTGAGGGAATTATAATTTTGTGAAATTATCTGGGTGAATATAGCTACATTAAGATAAATTTTAGAGTGGTACTTTAGTGAATTAATCTATTAAAAGGGAGTTATTTGAAGGAATTTTGCTGAACCAAAGCTAGGTGAAAGAATTTATGAAAACCTAGTTCCATGAGGTGGGTAGAATGAATGAATATGCATGATACATAAATGTGAAGACTTTTTTTATTTAAGGGAGTTTCATGATCCACACTTGAGAAAGTGAACTTGGGAATAAGAGATAAGGTGGATTAATTTGGGCACTTAATAGAACCATAATTTTAAAAAGGGGCATGAGTTAAGGTACTTTATAGAATGTTTCCCAGTGAACCCTAAGTGACTGAACATGTGAAAAAGGTAGTATTTGGGAGAATTATTAATACTAGATTATATTTATACAGTTTATTAAAATAGAAAATAATAATTTGGTATCTAGTATTAAAAACACCAATAAAGTCTTAATGACATATAAGTGATATAGGCATAGATAAACTGAGAAGGAATATATTTGAAGCAGTGAGTTAAGGAGTTTGTGGAGGTGATCAGAGTGAGGTAGTGAGCTAATATCTAAATTAAATTGTAATGGAAGTGAACTAGGAATAAAGGCATTTTGGATGAAGAATTATATCCATAGAAATAATGAATATTAGTAGATTTTGTAACACTATACAAACATAATATTTATACTCCTTATACTATAACTTAATTGTGAAACAAGTAAAATTTTTGTTCTATCTTTTTATTTTTTGACCTACATTTGTAGTGGGTGTAAAACAAACTATAAAAACTTTTATGATTTCTTACCCTAATTGTAATAATATATAAATAAATTAAAAGAAAAAGTTTACATTTTGATTCACCACTCCACTCTTAGGGTATCATAGGTTCAAACAAGTGGTATTAGAACCAATAATACATGTGTTCAATCTTCCATCTAGTGTTCAATAGTATGAACAACAAGGTGTATACTAAAGGGGTTACATAGTTTTATGGAAGAAATTATAATATTTATAAGAACAAAATTAAATCACACTTATTATCTATTGGGCTATATGTTTTCATCACAAAAATAGATAAATAAAAGTTATTACGACATTCGAACTATCCATGACTGAGGAAATAAGAAGATACTTGATGATGATTCCCATGATAAAAATGATTTATCTAGATATTTATGAAATCATATCTACATGAAGGTGATGTGCTACTCAAATTTCATGTCCATGTGAGGTAAAATAGCTAACATATATGGAGGGTACATTATGGTGAAGGAATCTAAGATTCAAGTGATCTATAATAGGTTTAATGATTTAAAAATTATTCTTGATAAAAACTTAGTTGGATTATTCAATAAATTTTTTGAGTTTTTTAAGAAATATGAGGATTTTTTGAATAGATAAAAGATATTTAAATTGAAAAAGTGGTCATTAAAGACCAACACCTCATTAAAACTCTAATGTATCAACTCTGGAAGTGATTAAGTTTGAAAAACGTTTACATGATGATCTGTAAAGAAGCCAAAATTCATATGAAATTAATGCTAAGATAGAATAAATTTTATGCCAAAAAGAACATAAAGATGGTTCTTAAATCTATATGAAGACATGAAATCATTAAAGGATGAGATCATGAAGATAATTATATGATGAATTTATATCCCATGTGACTTTAAAATTTAAGAATGTAAAGGGTATATCCGAATGAAATCTACCCTTTGATTATTTTCCTTGTAGTAAATTTGGGAACAATACAAAAAGGATTCCAAGTAACTTTGATGATGATAGAGATGATGAAGAGTTTATATGGAATCCATAAAGGAGTTTACCTCTTAAAAGTCTTGAAACTATGAAATTCATCTTGATATAGGTTTTTGAGGTAGATTTGGTGAGTAAAGAAGGAAATGATGATAAAGAATATCTAGAGGAAATATAACTAAGATTAAAATTAAATATTGATGTTTCTTTGATGGATACAGTTCAAAAATAAGTATCTGGATGGGAATAATACAATCAAACTAAAGGTGTGGTTGAATTCAGAGTCAAACTTGAAGAGAATCTCAATGATATTGATGTTCAAATAAATAATAATTGAATTATTAGTGTATTTATGATACAATATTTTGAATATGTGGATAACATTGAAGCTGATATTGATCATATAAGTTTAAAATTAAAATATCAAGCAATCATTCACATGAATTCAGATGAAGTGGTGAATTTAAAGGTGAATATTAAAGATCATTCTAAGGTAATTTATGGGCTTAGATATTTTTAAAAGGGAAAAACTAAGAGTCTTGAATACCATTAAGAATAAGATGTTTTATTAAAAAATATTTTGTAACCATATGTAAAATCAATTTATTTAAAGAAATAGATTCACTTTCGGAGTTTCTTAGATAGGGAATTTCTAGAAAAGATCAAGAAATGATTAGAAACTATTAAGGAAATTCATAATTAACAAAGAATAAGTTTCAAGGGTAAAATTTCAGTCTAATATAATACCAAGACTCTAAAAATAAAGTTACTAATAGATTAGAATAAGGGAATATAGCAGGTTATTGATTATGGTGTTTACACTGAGATACCATTTCCATGGAAAATGATAGATAAAATCAAAAAAATCAAAGAGTTTGAAATAATTCTCAATTCACAAGGATTACTCAACTACTGAAGACTTTTATATAGAATTGGAACATGTGGAGGAATGTTGGAGAGAAGATATTTCCACGTATGAAAAGTTAATTTTATGGATTTCATGTCCAAACCATGTCCTATTATGATGAGGCAAAGAGATATATGAATGGATAATCACATTGAATTAATAAAAGAATAATTAAACCATATCCTTCACTATATAGATGTGATTATATCTATGTATATTATTTTAAATATTTTAACTTCATATATAATGCATTATATTATTGGATAAGAATAAATGGTAATTACCATATGGGAAATCAAGGGCATGTAAATTAAAAAGAAATTGATATATTTTCATTAAAAAATAGGTACACATTTTTATAATTAGAATAAGATCATTAATGTACTAATTTTCTATATGAGAAATATGGGAGGCTATATAATTCCACAACTCAGCTGAGAATATAAGGGAAAAAAAGAAGAAGAAAAAAATGACCGAACTGGTATAGATCTCTCTCATGGATAAAAATAATGGTAGCACCTTGATTTTTGATAGTGGGTGATCATCCAACATGATTAGGAATATGAATATTTAGAAAAATGTAAATGGGGATTTAATGGAATCGTGAATTTTTAGAAACGAAAGGAATTTAAAATAAAACTAATTTTAATACTATATTAGAAGGTGAGGAGATTACGAAGATATAGGTTCCCTTTATAGATTTACTATGACACAAACACCTGAGTTTGAGTTAATTACGTGACTCTATAATTGATGTTACCTTAAATTAGAACGGTTTTTTCAATCAATGAAATGTACAAGAACTATCTCTTGAGTGGATGGAATACAAATGGAAATCTATAATAAGTAGAAAATAAATATATTACTTCTCTACTAATAGATAAAGAGGATAACAAATAGGAGCATCAGAGTCTTGGAAACATTCAGTAACAGATCAGGAAAACTAATCGAAATTATTTATTGTAGTGTATTATCCAAATATAAAGTGAGATATTGAGAAATTATGATTATTTAATGTTTTGAATAATGATCTAAAATATGTATTGGAAGAAAAAGAAAAGGGAAAATAATCTCATTAATTGTGGTCACCCAAACCATTTTGGTCTAATGAATCATTATGTCAAATGTGTAGAGAGATATTTAATCCGTTTTTTATGATTATAGTATATTAGATTGTGTTATATTCATCAATATCCAACTAAAATTCACGAAGTCCATTAAGAGGTATCAAAAGTGAGTCAGAAATGAGATTAAACGCACCGTCAAGATATTATGATTCAATAGGAAATAAAATACATATCCATTGAATATGAAAACTACCATGATAAACATGAAATTATGTATGAGGTTAATTTATTATAAAATATATAAAAGATAGATCATTTTAATGGAAAAATATACAAGAGAATCATATAGAAAAAACCATTCTTATTGAAAGTAAAACCTGTCACTGCTATTAGAATGAAGCAATAAAAGTTTTAGTGTATTTACATAACTGAGCACTACTGAGCCTAGTGGAAGATATGACACAATAGGAAATTTTTAATTGAAGTAATCCCTTACTAAATCATTTTTGGGCATCTATAAGTAGATTATATATTTTAAACAAGAAGTCTATTAGGGACGATATGGTGATGTGTAAGATGGATGATTATTTTTAGGGTACTAAAAAAGAGTAATCCCTAAAAATTCTTCAAGAAAAGTGGATTAAAATTTTGATATGTTATGGGGTAAAATTAATTGAAGATAAATATGTAAATAATTATAGAGGATAAAACTATTTTGAAATATTTTATAAAGATAATAAAGTTGATACAATCTCTTTGGTTGTAAAACGTTTCCAAAATGATGAATACTATTTTCTTGAATCAGAAGATGAGAAAATTTTTAGTGAATGGTATCCTGTACCTTATATAAAAAAGAGTGTATTTTTATCCATCCAACATAATTAGAGATGAAAATTATCCAACATAGATTCATAGTATGTGGAATGTAGATCACACTTCTCTATTATCAATGGTGGAACTAATTTCTTATGAAGAAGAATATAATGATGAATCTTAGCATAGTTACATGAAAGGGAAGTTGTATTAAGTTAAAATAACTAAACATTGGAACATTTGAAGAAACTAAAACATTATATTGTGATCATAAAAAAGTATATCTTTACCAATACATTTTATTAATAAGGAAATGTGATCCAAATTAGGGATTGAATGGAA
Organism: Viscum album; assembly: GCA_963277665.1. Classification (NCBI taxonomy): domain Eukaryota; kingdom Viridiplantae; phylum Streptophyta; class Magnoliopsida; order Santalales; family Viscaceae; genus Viscum; species Viscum album. The sequence goes on from OY728132.1 coordinate 328,210,521, forward strand.
TATAGGGTATGTTAATTGATTAAATTTGTAACGACCCAAAATTTCATTAATGGAAAATCCCTCTTGATCCAGTTAAATGTTTCTTTATGTTTTTATATGATGTCAAATTCTTTAGTTTAACGTTAATATTTGTGACCGTTACTTTTATAGCCGTTGAACAGTGATCATCTGGGTAGTTTAAATATAAGGCTTTAACGAACCAATTTTCTACTCAGACAAAGGAAGCGATGGCCTCATCCAGTAGAATTTCCCCTTACGAAGCCCATTTGTCGGAGCTCGGAAAGGAGGTGGCGTCTTTGGGCTTTGCCCTTGACCAAGCCCAAGCTGAGCTTCATCAAGTCAAGCTCGAACGTGATCGTCTACGGGAAAAATGGAAGTTGATAGAGATTACCACTCGAGCGATGTTATCCGAGCAACCCCAAGAGTTTGTCACCATCGCACACCTTACCCTTAGGTCTTATGCGGCTATTTTAAGGGGTTATGTAACAAATAAGTAGCACCATGTTCATGTACATTATTTTTGTATATAATAATGAATATAATTTCTAGTCATTTTTGATGCATTGTAATTAGTTTTTAAAGTACAAATGGTGTTTTTAGTTATTATTTAATTAAGAATTATATTTTATTAAATTAAAGGATTTTTGAATTAAATAATATTTTATTAAAATATTATTATTAATATTAAATTAATTTTTATTAAATATAAATTATCTTATAATTTTATGAATGCAATTAAAATTTTTATTAAGGTTTGAAAGCCATTTCTGTCAAAACCCGTAAATTTTTTATAAATGTCGGTTTTTATTTTAAAAGTGAAAATTCACATATTTATAAAATTATTTAGATAAAATAAATATTATTTTTGGAATCAGGACGTCGAAATTATCCAACGGTGAATTTTTCATAATTTTCTGAGACAGTCAAATTTTTGGGTAAAAATTAAATACCATTTAAATATATAATGTGTTTTATGACATCATAATGACCCAATGGTGATGTAATAAAATACCATAATCCTTATGTTCGGCCAATATGTGTTTTATCATTAAAATAATGAGGTTTTGGGTTTGTTTGACTTACTTTTCAAAGCATTAATGGAGCCCTCAAGACTTATTCAACACTTTGCCTTTTTAAATTAATTTCCATGGGAGTGTGACTCACCTCCACATAAGCAACCCTATTTTTTTAATAAGTTCGGACCTTGGACTTGTAAAATATTGTTTTCCTCTTTCCTTTTCCAGAAACCATGGGCAAATACCATGGGATGGTTTGTGGTTTGGATTATTTTAATATAAGGGGTCCCAAACCTAAATAATAAAGAATTCTCTCCCCTTTCCTATATAAACCCACCCAAGCTCCCACTTCCTCCTCACTAAAAGCCCTTGAAGTTCGTCCAACCTCTGCCCTACTCTCTCTAGAATCCTCTCAAGGTGCCCCAAGCTCCCAAGAAGCCTCCCACAAGCCTCTCTCTAGCCTTTGGAAGCACACTTCCAAGTAAGGGGTTTTCTTCCTTTCTCTTTTTTTTTGTCAATTTTATTTAAGTTGTATTTCCCTTTTTATTTCAATTATGAATGTTGGGGTATGGTTTCGAACCTCCCCCATACTTCCCTCTTATTGTTTGAATGATGGGAGAACCCTTTATCTCTCATTAAATGCCTCCCATGTACACCCGTTACTATGCCGAAATTCCGAAAGGAACTCCTCTCTCTTCTTTTACATTCAAGAAATACTTTTGTATCATGAATCTAAATTCCATTTCTACTGTTGGGACATGTATATATATGATCTCCTTACTGTCCATTACATTTAAATATGATGAGGAACCCCTTTCTCTCTCATCAACCTTTTTTATGAATTCTTATGTCACGCCGTTACGCTGCCGAAATCGCACCGATTTTCTAAGCCAATGTCTTTGTGTAGTGAATACCATGCCCATTTCTCCATCAAGGGTATTCACCTTTATGCACATATACATATTGATTTTAAAGTTTCATGTATGAATTCCACATTCCTTTATCGTGGAAGAAATGATTATGTTTTATGAATCCATGTTTTATGATCCATGTGGCACACTTATGCATGAAATGAAATGTTTAAGAAGGGTGCGCCCTTTATAGCGCTCCAATGCATTGGGTAAAGTATAGTATCATGATACTTCATGTGAAATGAGTGTTGACTCATGCTAATTCAAATGCAACGAGGTTTTACTCGTGCTTCAAGTGCAATGAGGGTTTACTCATGCTCCATGTGCAATGAGCCTTGGCTCATGCTAATTCAATGTTAAGTGTTGTTGCCACATTTCCATGTTGTGATTATCATGCTTTATCATGCCTTTATGTTCATGTCTCTCTTATGCTCTATTGATATGCCTATTGCCTAACATGTATTGTACTCCTCATGTTATTCATTATGTACTCCCTTACTAGGCTTTATAGCTCACCCTTTTCTTATGCATGTCCTCAGGTTATCTCATGCAATGCTAAGTACGAAGGAATGTAGTGGTCATGTAAAGGAAGTTTTCAATAAGGATGTTGTATTTCAAGTTTAAAGTTTTTATGTAATGATCCTAAGCCCCAAAGACACTAAACCTCTCGATCTTCTTTGTTGTATCAAGTGAAGTTTTATGTAATAAAGCATGTTTAAGTTGTAATAAAAAGCAGGTAGAGGCGGCTCTGGCACAGATGTATCCTAGGGGTAAAACCCGAAAACACCGCTTTGAGCTAGACTCGAACGGGAACTGGTGCACGACAACGGGCCTTGCTGAACTCTTGGTTACGACACTCCTGGGGGATATGTTTTGATAAATTCACAATCTTAGTATGAACCCTTATTAAGGGAAAAATGCCCCTAAGAATATATGTTAGAAGGAAGATCATGAAAAGCCTGGATTGAATCCTATAGAATCATGAGTTGAAGATATTAAAGTTTATTTATAAGTCATAAACTTTTGTCTTTGGATTACCCTTTATGTGTTACCCCTAACTTTCCTTTTATTCCAGCCAATGGCCGGTAATAGGAGAACTCGGGCTAACAACCGTTGTGAAGATCAGTGTGATGATTGTACTTATGGGATGCCCAATCCAATGGGAGCGGGAATCACGAACTTTGTCACGCTTCTCTCTCAGCTAACTCAAGTTTTGAATAGAAACACTGGTCAAGAGGAATGTTCAACCCCCCCTAAGAAAGAACAAGTTGCTATTGAAAGCTTCATGAGACAAAGGCCTCCTACTTTTAGTGGATCATCCGATCCCATGATTGCTGAACAATGGATCAACTCCATTGAAAAGATATTCTCCATCCTCCAATGCTCTGAAAAAGAGAAGGTTCTCCTGGCGGCTTATCGTATGGAGGGTGAAGCTGATCAATGGTGGATGTTGATCAAAAATACAAAGCCTGAGGAGGAGATCGAGGCTTTGGAATGGAAGGTATTCCGGAAGATGTTTTTCGATAAATATTTTCCACGCACCCTCCGTCTTAAGATGGAAAGGGACTTCCTTTCCCTGAAGCAGAAAGATGAGGAATCTGTGGGAGCGTACGAGGCAAACTTCACAAGGCTTGCACGATATGCTTCCGGCTTTGTCGTTACCCCCGAATTCAAGGTTGACCGCTTCTTTGGTGGGCTGAAGCCTAGCTTGCGGAAAGCATTAGAGATCCGTGACTTCGACAGCTATGAGGAAATTGTCCGATTTACCCTCAAGGTTGAAATGGAGATCGGAGAATCACAGGGGTATCATGGGGACAAGAAGCGTAAGGTGGACTTCAATGCTGGTGGTCCGATGGATAAATCCAACGACGCTAAGAAATTCCAGCACCCAACATGCCAAAAGAGTGGAATGAAGCACCCTGGAAATTGCCTTAGGGGGACAAGAAAATGCTTCAAGTGTGGAAGAGAAGGGAACCTAGCTGTTAACTATCAGCAAGAAGGACCCGCGGTTGCGACGGAGGGGAGGAACGCTCCGTTCGAACCTCAACGCGTTGTTCAATGCTTCAAATGCAATGAACCGGGTCATTTTTCGAATCAGTTCCCTAATCCAAGGGTTATCGGAGGCAATCAACAACCTCCAAGACAGCAAGGAAGAGCTTTTGCCATCACTTCTGCCGAAGTGAACCTCGACAACGAAGTGGTGACAGGTACGCTAGTTATTCATTCAAGAATAGCGAACGTACTTTTTGATTCAGGTTCTACGCATTCTTTTATATCTCAAAAGTTTAGTAGAACAATCACTGCACCACCACAAATCATGGAAGTAAAGAAGTCGGTGAGTACGGCAAATGGGGCAATCATTGCATCCCATGAGTATAAGTCCTCCCCTGTTATAATCTGTGGATTGAATTTCCCGGCGAACCTCGTCATACTCCCTTTGGTGGAATTTGATGCAATTCTTGGCATGGATTGGCTTTCCTTATATAGAGCCAACATAAATTGTCGGGAGAGGGAAATCACACTCCATATGGAGAATCGACCCCCGATTCTTTACAAGTGTCAGGAGGAAGATGAATCTCCTTTAGCTCCATCATCTCAAGCATGGATATTACTGCCTTATGAGCACGCATATCTGGATCAGATGATTGAGTCCAAGGAAGAAACCACCCTTGAAGAAATGCCTATTGTGAGGGAATTCGCTGAAGTATTTCCCGAGGAACTTCCTGGTCTTCCTCCAAGAAGAGATGTTGAGTTCTCAATTGAACTTATACCTGGGGCACTAACAATATCCAAGACTCCATATAGAATGGTTGTGGTTGAGCTTGAAGAACTGAAGAAACAACTACAGGAGAATCTGGATAAAGGGTTTATACGCCCAAGTGCATCACCATGGGGTGCACCAGTCCTCTTCGTCAAGAAGAAGGATGGGTCAATGCGGCTTTGCATCGATTATCGTGAACTTAAAAAAATCACGATAAAGAACAAGTATCCTCTCCCAAGAATCGATGACTTGTTTGATCAACTGCGTGGAGCACAATACTTCTCCAAGGTCGACTTGCGGTCGGGATATTATCAAGTAAGGGTGAAGAAGGAAGATATCCCCAAGACTGCTTTTCGTACAAGGTAAGGGCACTATGAATTCATAGTAATGCCTTTTGGACTCACCAATGCTCCAGAAATATTCATGGACATGATGAATAGAGTCTTTAGAGATTACCTAGATAAATTTGTGGTAGTCTTTATAGATGATATTCTAATATACTCCAAAACCAAGGAGGACCATGAGGAGCATTTAAGAACTGTACTGGAGACTTTGCGCAAGGAGAAGCTCTATGCCAAGTACAGCAAGTGTGAGTTCTGGTTGAAGGAGGTCTCATTCTTGGGCCATATCATCACAAGAAATGGTATATCTGTGGACCCCTCCAAAACAGATGCAATTGAGGGATGGCCGAGGCCAACATCGGTAACTGATATCCGTAGCTTCTTGGGGTTAGCTGGATATTATCGACGATTTGTGAGAAACTTCTCACGATTGTCCAACCCTCTTACCAAGCTAACTCGAAAGGGAGTAATGTTTTCTTGGAGTGATGAATGCGAAGAAAGCTTCAAGGAGTTGAAAAGGAGGCTTATCACTGCACCTGTGCTCACTTTACCCACAAGTGGGGAGCTTTTTGTGGTATTCAGTGATGCTTCGAAGAAGGGCCTAGGATGTGTGCTGATGCAGAATGATAAAGTGATATCCTATGCCTCAAGACAGTTGAAAATCCATGAGCGAAACTATCCAACGCATGATCTGGAGTTGGCGGCGGTGATCTTTGCCTTGAAAATCTGGCGGCATTATCTCTATGGAGAGAAATGTGAGATATATACTGACCACAAGAGTCTTAAATATATATTCACACAGAAAGAGCTTAATATGCGCCAGAGAAGATGGATAGAGCTCATAAAGGATTATGACTGTTCAATACATTACCACCCTGGGAAGGCGAACAAGGTGGCGGATGCCCTAAGTAGAAAGGATCCAGCAATTCTATCAATGATGAGAATTGAGAAGGATCCAATCTTCTTAGACTTGATGAAGATGGACGTGGGAATCATAAAGAAGGGAACATCATCAATCCTTTCACAAATGATTGCTCAACCATCTCTTTTGGAAAGGTTAAAATATGCTCAAAAGGATGATGCAGGAATCCAAGAAAAAGTGGAAGCTATCAAAAAGGGAAAATCCTCTGAGTTTAATGTTAATGAAGAAGGAATTGTGCGGTTTGGGAAAAGACTATGTGTTCCATCAAGTTCGGAGCTGAAGAAGGAACTTTTGGATGATGCACATAGTTCAAATTTCTCTATTCACCCAGGGAGCACAAAGATGTATCGAGATCTCCGAGAAAACTTTTGGTGGGATAATATGAAGAAGGAGATCGCCAAATATACATCAAAGTGCCTGGTTTGTCAGCAAGTGAAGGCAGAGAGGCAGAAGTCTAAGGGGATGATGCAACCATTGCCCATACCAGAATGGAAATGGGATAACATCACCATGGACTTCGTCACTGGACTTCCAAGGACATCCAAAAGCAACAATGAAATCTGGGTTATTGTGGATCGTCTTACAAAGACTGCACACTTCATTGCTATTCGAGAGGACTTCTCTTTGGATCAAATGGCACGGATATATATCAGGGAAGTGGTACGGTTGCATGGAGTACCACTATCTATTGTGTCTGACCGAGATCCAAGATTTACCTCTAAGTTTTGGAAGAGTCTTCAACATGCTCTGAATACTGAACTGAACTTCAGTACGGCCTATCATCCTCAAACTGATGGCCAATCCGAGCGGACTATCCAAACACTTGAGGATATGTTGAGAGCGTGCTCAATGGACATTAAAGGAGGATGGGATCAACATCTTCCTCTAGTTGAGTTCTCTTATAATAATAGTTTCCACTCGAGCATCCAAATGGCACCATATGAAGCCCTGTATGGGAAAAGGTGTAGAACACCGGCATGTTGGGATGAGGTCGGTGAACGTAAGATGCTTGGACCAGAAATGGTCGAAGAAATGGTGGAGAAGGTGAAAACCATTCAGCAGCATATCAAGGCAGCCCAAAGTCGACAGAAGAGTTATGCAGATAATCGTCGACGAGACCTTGAGTTTAAAGTCGGAGACATGGTGTTTTTACGCATATCTCCGTGGAAGAAGGTCATGAGGTTTGGAAAGAAAGGGAAGTTAAGTCCAAGGTACATCGGCCCATTCGAGATTCTTGATCGTGTTGGGGCTGTGGCCTATCGACTAGCACTTCCACCTACTATGGACAAGGTGCATGATGTCTTCCATGTATCCCTCTTAAGGAAGTACATACCAGACCCTTCACATGTACTCTCTTCCGAGGTGGTACAATTAGAAGACGATCTTTCTTATGAGGAGCAACCAGTGAAGATCTTAGATCGTAGAGAAAAAGTTCTACGAAATAAGACAATTCCCCTCGTCAAGGTGTTGTGGAGAAACCACAAGTTTGAAGAAGCAACTTGGGAGTCGGAGGATATGATGAAGCTAAGTTACCCACATTTGTTTTAGTGTGGGAAAAGGAAAATTTCGAGGGCGAAATTTCTTAAGGGGGGAATGTTGTAACGACCCAAAATATCATTAATGGAAAATCCCTCTTGATCCAGTTAAATGTTTCTTTATGTTTTTATATGATTTCAACTTCTTTAGTTTAATGTTAAGATTTGTGACCGTTACTTTTATAGCCGTTGAACAGTGATCATCTGGGTAGTTTAAATATAAGGCTTTAACGAACCAATTTTCTACTCAGACAAAGGAAGCGATGGCCTCATCCAGTAGAATTGCCCCTTACGAAGCCCATTTGTCGGAGCTAAGAAAGGAGGTGGCGTCTTTGGGCTTTGCCCTTGACCAAGCCCAAGCTGAGCTTTATCAAGTCAAGCTCGAACGTGATCGTCTACGGGAAAAATGGAAGTTGATAGAGATTACCACTCGAGCGATGTTATCCGAGGAACCCCAAGAGTCTGTCACCATCGCACACCTTACCCTTAGGTCTTATGCGGCTATTTTAAGGGGTTATGTAACAAATAAGTAGCACCATGTTCATGTACATTATTTTTTTATATAATAATGAATATAATTTCTAGTCATTTTTGATGCATTGTAATTAGTTTTTAAAGTACAAATGGTGTTTTTAGTTATTATTTAATTAAGAATTATATTTTATTAAATTAAATGATTTTTGAATTAAATAATATTTTAATAAAATATTATTATTAATATTAAATTAATTTCTATTAAATATAAATGATCTTATAATTTTATGAATGCAATTAAAATTTTTATTAAGGTTTGAAAGCCATTTCTGTCAAAACCCGTGAATTTTTTATAAATGTCCGTTTTTATTTTAAAAGTGAAAATTCACATATTTAGAAAATTATTTAGATAAAATATATATTATTTTTGGAATCAGGACGTCGAAATTATCCAACGGTGAATTTTTCATAATTTTCTGAGGCAGTCAAATTTTTGGGTAAAAATTAAATACCATTTAAATATATAATGTGTTTTATGAAATCATAATGACCCAATGGTGATGTAATAAATAACATAATCCTTATGTTCGGCCAATATGTGTTTTATCATTAAAATAATGAGGTTTTGGGTTTGTTTGACTTACTTTTCAAAGCATTAATGGAGCCCTCAAGACTTATTCAACACTTTGCCTTTTTAAATTAATTTCCATGGGAGTGTGACTCACCTCCACATAAGCAACCCTATTTTTTTAATAAGTTCGGACCTTGGACTTGTAAAATATTGTTTTCCTCTTTCCTTTTCCAGAAACCATGGGCAAATACAATGGGATGATTTGTGGTTTGGATTATTTTAATATAAGGGGTCCCAAACCTAAATAATAAAGAATTCTCTCACCTTTCCTATATAAACCCACCCAAGCTCCCACTTCCTCCTCACTCAAAGCCCTTAAAGTTTGTCCAACCTCTGCCCTACTCTATCTAGAATCCTCTCAAGGTGCCCCAAGCTCCCAAGAAGCCTCCCACAAGCCTCTCTCTAGCCTTTGGAAGCACACTTCCAAGTAAGGGGTTTTCTTCCTTTCTCTTTTTTTTGACAATTTTCTTTAAGTTGTATTTCCCTTTTTATTTCAATTATGAATGTTAGGGTATGGTTTCAAACCTCCCCCATACTGCCCTCTTATTGTTTGAATGATGGGAGAACCCTTTCTCTCTCATTAAATGCCTCCCATGTACACCCGTTACTATGCCAAAATTCCGAAAGGAACTTCTCTCTCTTCTTTTACATTCAAGCAAAACTTTTGTATCATGAATCTAAATTCCATTTCTATTGTTGGGACATGTATATATATGATCTCCTTACTGTCCATTACATGTAAATATGATGAGGAACCCCTTTCTCTCTCATAAACCTTTTTTATGAATTCTTATGTCACGCCGTTACGCTGCCGAAATCACACCGATTTTCTAAGCCAATGTCTTTGTGTAGTGAATACCATGCCCATTTCTCCATCAAGGGTATTAACCTTTATGCACATATACATATTGATTTTAAAGTTTCATGTATTAATTCCACATTCCTTTATCGTGGAAGAAATGATTATGTTTTATGAATCCATGTTTTATGATCCATGTGGCACACTTATGCATGAAATGAAATGTTTAAGAAGGGTGCGCCCTTTATAGCGCTCCAATGCATTGGGTAAAGTATAGTATCATGATACGTCATGTGCAATGAGTGTTGACTCATGCTAATTCAAGTGCAACGAGGGTTTACTCGTGCTTCAAGTGCAATGAGGGTTTACTCATGCTCCATGTGCAATGAGCCTTGGCTCATGCTAATTCAATATTAAGTGTTGTTGCCACATTTCCATGTTATGATTATCATGATTTATCATGCCTTTATGTTCATGTCTCTCTTATGCTCTATTGATATTCCTATTGCCTAACATGTATTTTACTCCTCATGTTATTCATTATGTACTCCCTTACTGGGCTTTATAGCTCACCCTTTTCTTATGCATGTCCTCAGGTTATCCCATGCAATGCTAAGTACGAAGGAATGTAGTGGTCATGTAAAGGAAGTTTTCAATAAGGATGTTGTATTTCAAGTTTATAGTTTTTATGTAATGATCCTAATCCCCAAAGACACTAAACCTCTCGATCTTATTTGTTGTATCAAGTGAAGTTTTATGTAATAAATCATGTTTAAGTTGTAATAAAAAGCAGGGTTGTCATAGAATTCATTGATGTTAATGAATTTTTTTCACCAATGGCCCTATTTTAGTTTATCTATATCTTCATTGAAATATAAATTTTTATTGGTATCTAGATTCCATAAATAGATGTTAAAATTGTTTTCTTTAATGGTGTTCTTTAAAAATATGTTTATATTGAATGGAAAAGTGACTTTCATGATTAGAAATAATGAAACCAAAGTGTTCTGATTAAATAAAGAATTATACATTCTAGATAAGGCACTAAGAGCATGTTATTATTGACTAAAATTTTATTTTAAGATATTTTTATTTAAGAGAGGTAGTTTTGATCAAAATATTTATATAAATACATCCATGGAAAAATATTTAATGGTTCATATCTATGTTGATGAAATAATACGTGGTAGAAGTATAAATAAATTTATTAAGTGGTTTTTTAGTGTAATAATATTAGAGTTTAAATTTCCATGATTTGGTAACTCAAATACATTTTTCTATACAAGTTATATTGATAGAGAGAAACACTTTTATCTATAAATATAAATATTTGATAGTGAAAGTCATGAAATATGGTATGAATGATTTCCAACCCATCAGAAATATTATTGAGATTAGAACAAAACTTGGTAAACAAAAAGATGTGAAACATATGGATGATGACTTGTATTATATGAAAATTGAAAGACTGTATTATTTAACCTTAACACTGATATATATAATTTTTTCAACAATTTTGGTATCCTATTTACAAAACAATCTAAAGTAAGAGAATCTCATACTAGTAAAATGAATCAAGAGGTAAATCTTGGTACTCTAGATTTTTTATTTCTCTTTGAACCTATAAAGAATCATGAGATATATAAATTTTCTAATAAATAATTTTTTGGTGATGTGGAGTACTAGAACTCTACAAGTGGTAGTGCATTATTCATTGGAAATAAAAGTGTTTCTAGTTGAGAAAAAAATAAAAAAGTACTTTATAGAGCATAAAATAGATAGGATACATTTTAGTAACGAAAGGATACACTTAGATTCTATAGGTGAGACAACAGTTATAAGATATTGGTGAATAAGTAGAAAAACCGGTGGTGATATTTTTTGGTAATAATATTATGATTAATCTCATGAAAAATATAAAACAAACTCTTATACCAATAATATTGAGATCAGGTGTCACTTTATTAAAGAAAATTCAGATCAAGGAATAGTCACAGTAAGGTATGTTTGAACTACTGAATATATATAAAACCTCATAACTAAGTCATTAGACACACCAAAATATGAGAAACATAAGTTGAACCATAGTGTTTTACCACCTCCCTCTGTTTTTGGTGGTCCAGATAAACCCTCTCTACCTAATTGTTTCCAATTATTTATATGGAAAGTTCCATGATTGAAAAGTTATTTCTCCATGGTTTTATTATAAATTTTTTAAATATATATATAATAAATATATTTCCCATCAAGTATAATTAATGATCAGTTAAAATTGGTTCCAATGCAAAGATTCTTGTTGAACGGGTGAGTACATTATAAAAAATAATTGGGGAGATACAATTCATAGGGAATTATCGTTTAGTGAATAGAGTTTGATTGAGATAGAAAATATGGGGAGTTATATAAAGTCGAATGAAATGAGGCTTGGAAATTTCTTTTGTACTCTTTTTTTCTACATGGATTAATTCTCACATAGACATAGAGTAATGTTTTAGATTTTATGACTCCATTTAGAAGATGTATAATGTGTGTGCAATAATTAATTTCTTTTTCTTTTTCTAAGAGGACCAAAGGGGGATAACTTTCAAAATGTGGTTATTTAAGTTAGATATTGAGGATGTGTTTTGTTTATTTTAAATCATTTTCTAAAATTTTCTGTGAGTTTGAATAAAATGGTAGATGTTTTAGAACACATAGAAAATGATTTTTTGGAGGAAGTGAATTTTTTTCACAATATAGGGTTATTGGCCATTCTATTGGAATAAAATTATTTCTATTAAATGATCATTTCACTCGTTTTAAATAATATTAGTCAAGTGGTTACCCTATAATTCATCCCACATTATTTATAAGTTTCATGATAGTTTTGTTAATATCATTTCAGTTGGGTGTAAGATGATAAATTCATGTTAGTCAGGTATCACAAAGTTATGTTGTGTGAAAAAAATTGTATTCATTTCAGATCATGTTATAGTATGAAAATATTAGGGTATTACTATAAATATTTACTTAAACCTTTAATTATAAAATAATGATGTTTTTGAGAAATATTAGAGGTTGTATTTTTTTCCCAAGGATTACTTGACCAATGTATCTTGAGAGAAATGGGCTTGAGAATATTTTTTTTGGGTGAAGGTGGCTGCACAATGATAATTTCATAAGTGGTAATTTAGAGAAATCAACTAAGTGAATGATTTGTACGAAGGAAGATTAAAAAAAATATCGACTGAAATCAGTTGCATGGATATAGTTTTTCATGTAGTTTAGAGTAAAGGAATTTGTGTGAGACATACCTTCACAAAATTCGTGTAGTGATGTGAGTTTCATGAACCACTTTTAACAGATTTCACATTGGTAAGGCAGGTTGTGTGAGGAGTATTAACTGAACCCTACTTGCACAAAGGTACTGAGATTAGGTACTTGAGAAAACCATTCTCAATGAACCCTAAGTGAAGAAATTTAATACAAAAGATGTATTTTGGAGAATTATTACTACTAGATTTTATTATGATTAAGGATTATGGTAAAGAATCATAATCAATTTTTCATGATGAAAAATAAATCATACATTATTGATGATATAGTATAATGATACAAATTAATTAACTAATAAATAATCCATTTAAAGTATTGAGAAGTGAAGGATTTAATAGAGGTAGATCTGGGAAGGTATTGAGTAAATACTTAAATCAAATTATAAAGGTAGTGAGACTGAAACAAAGCTAAAAAAATTATCAAGTAAACTAGTTAACATTAGTGGATTTTGGTACATCAAAATGGAATTGTGTGTATGCTCATTGTATTATCCCTTAGTGGTGAACAAACAAAAATAATTGTGTTATGTTTCCTTTTTAACATTTTAATTTGGGTTGAATTTGTAACTAATTATGATAGGATTAATAAGTATCTAACAATATAAGAATAAGATCTTAAGTAGTGAAAATAAAAAGTTTACACCCTGATTCACCACACTCCTCTTACAGTTTCTTTGGTTCCAACGAAAACCTTAAGGGTTAATATACAAGAGGTATGATGTTGAATTTATCCATATAGTGGACTATAAAAAAGTGTTTCTTTATCAACTATAAAAGAGTCATATATTTTATTATTGACATGATTTTCTACAAAAAATAGCTAATGTGATATGGTTTATACCAAATAAGGGTCATTTTGTATTGAAAATAGAAGTTTTCCAACTAATGAATATAATGAATTTAAAGAAGGAAATAATTTTAGTGGGATTACATTTAACAAAAAAATTTATTAAAAAAAATTAAAAATGATAACAAAATAATGAATTCTTCTATAATATATTTATGGTGTCATCATTATAATAAATTAATATGATATTAAAATTTAAAAAAATAGAATCCTAATATAAGTAACTTTATAGACTAGTGAAAAGAACTGATCTTAATTGAGAACGAAAATTCTGTGTGTTAAATAAATACCTTCATGAGTAAATATATGTTGAATTTGTTCAACAAGTGAATCTAGATTCACATGATAAGAATAAAATGATTCACTTCATTTTTAAATGGAATTTAATTCAATATTTAAAAAGGAACTTCAGTTTCTACTCATAAAATCAATATGATTGAATATATTAATGACTTGGAGTGACATAATAATTCCATAGAGTAATATTTTAGTTATGGGATTCATTACATAATCATAATTGATTTTTTTGATAATTTAAGTGATTTCGAGAAATTTTTATCCCATTATATCAAACTATTGAGAATTTATTAACTAGGTAATGGGATATCCAGGTTATGGTGTTTTATAGATAGTATAAGTAGGTAAAATGTCAAATTAAAAGAATAAAATTTATTTATAAAAACTAATAATGTTTTTCAAAATATATATTCAAGGTCATTAAAACCTTAATGTAGAATTCTGATGGACATTGTTTCCATATGACAGAATTTTATATAATCCTTGAATGAGTTTTAGAAAATCAATATAAAGTCCAAGTCAGTTAAAAAGGTAATAGAAATAAATTATTTAATTTTTAATGGAATATGACACCAGATGTATAATTTCAAAATGTTGAAAATATAAATGTGTTTAAAAATAAAAGAATAATTCTTGGATCTTGTAGTTTTATATTAGATAATTTAGAAAGCGATTGTCAACTAAAAGTGTTGAATATAAAGGAATATACCAAGATAATATGAATATTAAGTAGAGGATTTTTATAATTACCTCAATTATTTAATATGATATGAGATATTTTTTATAAACATAGTGATTTAAAAAAATACTAAATATAGGTTTTTATGAACATGCTTTATGAGTCACCTATTTCTATAACATGTTAGAAAAATAGAAAAAATATCCACGATAAAAGGGTTTATACATATGTTTGTTAAAATATGATGGATATTATCCCAAAAATTATGAGTATAATATTTTAATAAATAGTATTATTTACAATAAAATAGTTAAAAATTTATAATACCATATAAGATATAGATTAAATTTTAAAATATTCCCACTAAAGAAAATATTTTCTAATTTGTAACACAAAATGATTTTTTGAATCTTGGAAAATTATACTGGAATGAATATAATGACTAATAGAATAGTGAGAGTATATTTGGACTTAGATACGTTCAATTTTGACAAATAAAAAGATTGTGATAGTCAAAATATAATGTGAATGACACTTAATATCCTAAATCATTTAAGGAATATTGATAAATAATTAATGTAAAGAGTTACATTCATTACCAAATGAATTCAGTAGAAAATATTTATGTATTAGGTTTCTTGAATGATAATGATGAACATTAAATGGGGTTTAAATAGAAAATAGAAGTTTTTAACATTGTAACATTGAATATTATAGAGTTAAATAGTTTGAATACTATGTTCATAGAGATGAAAATTAGTAATATAATTCCCATGTTTCTCCATTATTCAAACTATATTAATTAATATATGTTACTCACCAGGGATTTTTGTAAGAGGGTTTATTTCATATGGGAATATAGAGATGTGGAAGGATTTCATAAATATATTATATGTTATCAAAACCCTATATTTGAGAAAAAAAGGTTGATATGGTAGTATATCATATCTGATATGAAAATATAGGTTCTTATGTATGATTTTGTTAATATTTCATGAAAAAAGAGAAGAATATATAATTTATTGTTGTATATAAAAGGTAATACCATATTTATCATTATTTCATGTTTTTTTTCATATTCTCATGAAGTGAAATGATAATTGAACTCTCAAAGTATGAGTTTGAGTTATCTGAAATAGATGTTCAACATGGAATATTATAGGGTTTGATTAAAATTTAATGTTAGAATGAGTATAATTTATGTATCAAGATATGGATATATAGATGAGGCACAATATAGGTTCTTTATGCTTGATCACCTTCTAATTATAAACACGGAGTGTCATTCAGTACGTATTTGGTAAAATAAGGGTTTATATTTCATATTTTTATTTGCACATACCTATTTTTGGAGAGATACTTAGCATGATAATCTTCAAACTTAAATACATTTCATAAAATATTATTGAGTCTTATTTAATTAGTAGGTGGTTTAGTATGATTTTGATCTTCTCATAGATAAGTTATTAAACAAGATGGTATTTTTCCTCACATATGATGAGCAATAAAACTAATCCTTTAACTGGTATAGACTATGTGTGACACCCACTAGGTCACTAGTACATCTTATTTTGAGTTTTATATATTTATTTGTTGCAGGAGTTTCTTGGATTTGGAGGTTGAGATGTTCAATTTTTAAGGAAATAAGGCCTAGCACAAAGGGAGAACATTATTATTAGAAAATGTGAAGCTAATCATGTGAGGGGTTGTATGTGCAATAGTGGGGGTTTTCACATCTGGAGGATGATTTCATAGACATGTATTGTTTATTGGAAATCATATGGCCTATTTCAGGGAGACAGTGGATCCCTCATGGTGGGAGAATAGTTTTCCTGGATATGATTCATAATCATACAAGTTTTCATGGTCATTAAAAATGGTTTTATACCATTTACCTTATGAATTTTAAGCGGTATTTCCCTCATTTATCTCCCATTCATGCTATACTTCTCCCCATTCCATAAATCCTATACCCCCATCATTTGTTTAGATTATCCCTTGATCAGTGGTGTTCTATATTGAAGTAAGATTTATATATTCATTATTTTTTCATCTTTACCACTTATCTCACCTTATTCTTCATTTTCCATAAAAGGTGGAAACCCTAGACTGTTATTTGAAAAACCATGGAGATTTGATGTGAATTTTATGTTTTCATTGGTTTCTTAATTTTGTAAGGGACTCTCCTACTCCAATTATTTGGTTTTCATCAAATACAACAATATTTGGTTTTTTGTCAAGGTAATCATTTCTATAAAAGGGAACTTTGGTATGGATTTTCATCAATTATTGATTTACCTTGTTTTTTACTAAATTTAAAAAAAATTTGTTATAATTGATGGTATTTTCCATTCTTATTGTGATTCTTATATTTGGTTTCAAATTTTAGTGTATAAAGTGTATTTTCAAAGGGATTTGGATTTTATGTAGTCCATGTGTATTTAAAAATATATCAAATATATTTTATAATTTTAAATGTGTTTTATTAAGGTTTTTTAAAGTGTACATTCATAGTGTTAAATGCTTCAATTATTATGGGAACATAAGGATTTTTTAAATGTCATGTGTTCTTGGAACTTGTTATGTTTTGTGTTTGGAATTCTATAGCACATGGGAGACCTTGGTTGTGTGTGTGTTCATGAATCAGAAAAATGGAAACTTAGCCTATATCATGGAATAACTAGGTAGTTCTACCCAAGGGACTGAGGGAACCCTTGGGAGGAAGACTGAGGATTCTTCCTAAATGATGACATGAAAAGTGAGACTGATCATAGAAGTATTGTTGGTCTCGGGGAAGACCTAGATATATTCCCAAGTTATTATAAATTTATTAGTTAGTTATCAAAAAAAATTCAAACTAATTCATAGTAGACCATATTTGTTTGAGCTTATGGTTCTTACTATATATGCTCGGTTGGTTTTTATATTCTTTATTCATACTTGTAGTGCTTTGATTGGTTTTTATATTATATGAGTATTAATATTTTTAAATATTGGTTTTGTAATGTTTTTTATTATTATAACCATGT
Source organism: Viscum album (assembly GCA_963277665.1). NCBI lineage: Eukaryota > Viridiplantae > Streptophyta > Magnoliopsida > Santalales > Viscaceae > Viscum > Viscum album. Next base: position 328,228,077 of record OY728132.1, read on the forward strand.
TTTCATGTGTTTTTCTTGGTTATGCTGGGTTGGTTCATTTATTTATTTGAACCTTGTTTTCCATGTTTTAAAAAAAATGGTTTGTTCGGAAAAAACCAATGGGATTTTTAAAGTGTATTTTTCAAGTGAAATTTATTTTATAAAGATAACTTGATTTTGAAAATTATTTCTCAAAACTAGAATTAATGGTTTCATGAGTAAATTACTTACATAGATTCCTGGTGGTATCATACTAATATTTATGCCTCACACCCTACATATTCCTTTGGGTATATACAAATTTTATTTTCCAAGAAACATTTAAGGGTTAAGGAAGCTTACAGTTTGGTGACCCTTAATAATTTTTGTCGTCGATGATCATTTTTTGATCGTGGAGATGTATTATGTTTGATTTAAGCTATTATTGAGCAGTTATATGATTTGTATCATTGGTATATTATATAGTATTTAGTCTTGTCCTCTATATTGAGTTTTGACTACGAATTCCAAATGAATATGTCATGTTGACGACTAGTGACGTGATGATTCTATGATATAATCTTTTAGATTTTACTACATTTAATCTATTTTATATTCATATATGTTTGATGTTTTTTAATTTTTAGTGTGCTAGTGTAATTCGTGGATGCGTAATTCTGTATTTTCAAGGGTGAAACTTTTCCCAAATTGTTATATGAAATTACCTAGTGCCTCTCACCAGACCATAGTGATTTGTAATGTGCTTGGGACCATGTGAAATACTTGGTTTTGTGTCGTTTAATGTCAAACTAAACTGGTTTGTTATATTGAGGAAGTGTAAAACTATACCTATATAAGGAAAATGATAATATTATCTATTCTGGTGAGGGGAATGTGATGTTAACATCAATAAAGATGAATGGAATTTGATGTATTCACTAAATTGGTCAGTCAATACTCATAGAATAATGAAAATATGAGTATCTTTATGGGATTGAAAAACTATATGTCCCATTGATACCTGATTTCTTGAATAAAATTATGATATTAAAATGCATACTTTCATATGATAAACTACTGGACATAAAAATATAGATACATGTGATAAAGATATCGTCAAATCCCTTTATAGATTTATTAAAAACAATGATTTTATAGAGGTCACTCAATTCCTACATTTATGAATTGGAGATGTCATATTTTTTCAATACTACAAAGCCTTGTGGGGTCACACACAATACATGATGAATGGGGATTGAGTTTTAATAAATGATATTTTCAGAATATTTTTTAGAGTTTTTTGAAAAGTATTTTTGTAATGTTTTTCATAACTTATTACAAATAATGCAATTGATGAAAGATTTATAAAAGTGTTTTGGAAGATATCCAAAAGTAGTTTTAGGTATAGTTTCACATGTTATTGTTTATGACATGATATAAGTTGAAATATCACAATGTTTACAAGGATTTATTATATGCTGTATATTGAATGAGATATTCCCTAAATCCATAAAACATATGATGTTCTTAGCTATATCATATTGTTTGATAACCAAATATTGTAAACCATGATTTTCATACTACTAACATTAAACATAGTATTAGATTACATGGGAATATTATAATTTAACGAATCATAAGGTATGATTAATTTGGCATTTTTGTGACTTATATTGGTAATGGAACATTAAGTGTTAACAGTCAATAATCTTCTAGAACTATTAATGATATACAATGTATGATTAAATGAAATGTATTAGGGAAGTTTAATAGGATAAATTTCATAAATATATATAACTATACCCATTTACTCATATCATATGAGCCCATTCATTCATGTATAAGGAGTGTCCTCAGGTCCATAATAGGAGGCAGTACTATGATATTGTTGGGGGTTTGATCCTAACATGCTTCATTTCAATTTTATTGATTCCCAAATCTATATTTCTTATTCTTAACTTACTATGTGAGATATTATCATATTATAGGATGATTAAGGATCTATCCCGAGTGTCTAGTGATTTAGTTCAACCCATGGATGCACCCTAGATGAGATAATCAAATGGATGCCTCTAAGTTATCTTCATCAAACCACTATAATCAAGGTAGTAGTAGGGAATTGATTGGTTAACGGTACTCAATGCTATTCTTTTTTTTAAACATGGTTTTATATTCATACATGGTATTATGAGTTTTCTAATCACTTATAATACCTTCAACGAGTCTTTATTCAGCCTTAGAAACCCATAAACATTAAATCTATTGATCCATTAATACATGGAAATAATAAGTGAGTTCTATAACCAATATGATTTCCCAAATTCTCCCCATGAACCCATGAATGTGAATTTATTAAAACATTTATTTATTTTTATAATCCATTCCCATACCATGAAATTTTATAAAACAACCATAGGAAACATAAGCATCATTAATCATTAAGAATTCAAGAAATGAAAACCATTATAATTACTAACCATAATACCCATAATATTATACCATTAACTAATTAATAAATTAAAAATTCATGGGACTCTTATACCATGAGTAACTATCCAAATTTTTTTATCACCTATACAAAAGAGGTTTAACTACCCCAAAAACTCACAATTTCATTACTAAAAAAATCCCCAATCCCATGTTCTAGTTAACCAAAATCCCAACATCACAACATCTTCACCAGTATGGTCCCCACACCTAAGTGGGAGTTTACCAAATCTCATATCTAAGTCATCACCCACACTAAATTAAACAAGTCCACAAACATATCAACTCAAACATAAATCATCATAATATTTACCCAAAACACAATTCCACAATTCCATAATTAAAACTTACTATTAAAATTCCCTCATTTAATGAAATTTCCCAAAAAAATCACCCACGCATCAAAAAATCACTATCTACATTTACCCAAAACATGAAAAACAAAATCCATTGGTTTAACACCCGAAAACCACATCAAACATCAAAATTTTTTGCATAAAAAAATAAACAAAAAACATGACACAAAAAAAATATATTTTTTATATTAAGAATACAATAGAACCCACTTACCACAATCAGATTATTTAGCAAAACCATAATACCAAACTTGGTATCCCCATATTTTTCCTCATATAAGACCCTAGAAATAAACTCCCTGAAGAAAATCAATCTTAAAAAACTATATTCATGGAAAATCCTACCCAATTATTGTTTCACGACTAAAATAATAGAATAGAGCTAACATGACAAGATTTGAAGTTCTTTACCTTATATCCAAACTCCAATCACACAAATATCAAATAATAATGAGTTTTAGAGGGAAGTATTCACCCAAAAACACACAAAAATAGTCTATTTCAAGTTATATAGAGATAATTGGTCCAAATTCACTTAGATATGTTTAGAATAGTATTTTTAAGAGAGTAATTAAGTTATTACATGACCCGATTACACTATCTCAGAGACCATGCATCAACTGTTCCAACTATTTCTCCAAAAAAAATTATATCATACAAGACTTGAATATATAGTCTCTGGTATCCATGAAGTGACCATTTAGATTATTCTACCATAAAAACCCTATGAATTTACACCCTGACTATAATGTCTTGGATCACCAGGCATCGAAAATGTAGATCTTAATTCTCCCTAAAACCCATGAATGATTATCTTGGTAAATCATGCAAATCCCATCAGATTGTTCATCAATCATTTATAACCAAAAAACCATAAAAAAAACTAAAAAATTCACCCCAAACCCCATGAGACTCCATTATATTTTAAAAATCGATTTTAAATACCTAAAATTGGGGACTGTATTTGGGATAAATATTGAGTGAAATAAACCCAACTCTATACCTACTCTTTATTTGAAACGTGTTTAAGGTTTCTACTATAACTAGCTAGTAAGTATTGATAAAAATCATCCTTTGGGATGGTTTGGGTGAAAATAAGGCCCTTTATTCTGGTAATTCTAGAATTTTATGCATGGTATGTTGGGTCCATCAGAAACATGGGTCATCTTTAAGGGGAGAGGTGTGACCTAGGTCTAGATAAATCCCTGATGAGTGTGTCGTGTGTGTTTACGTTTTTGTAATCCAATTATAATATCTAATTTTATTATTTGTATTATAATAATATATTTATATGTATGTATGTTTGTATATATGTATGAATTCAGATATGTACATATGAATGTAAGTAAATATACGTATATATATAGATGTTTTCATATATGTTTTAATGTTTGTATTTATTTTCATAAAATGTTAAATAAATTTATATTATATTTTATAAATTATTTAAAATTTAAAAATAAGATTAAATGAGTAAAAATGTTTTTTTGTCTATTTTTTAATAATTTAAATGTTGAGACTATTATTAAACCATAATAAATATTTATACAATGTAAAAAAGTGATGGATTTAGTATTAAAAAAGGTGTAATTAATAATTTCATGATTTTATTTATGTTAAATATTATTAACATAATATGTTCATAATATGTTTAGATAATTCATAAGATCATGATTAATATTTTTCCAAGAATATTATACATTCATACATTCCATGGTATAATTAGGTTAATGAAACAGATTATTAATGTAAAGGATGATTTTATTATAGATGAGTGAATTTGATGATGTTTCTACTTCTACACATGATCAAGTTTTGTTATTTTTATGATTAATTATTATTGGTATTGAAATGGTTTTTTTTCTTATTCCTATAGGGTATATTAACCCTTTATGGGTGTTTTTAATTTTTTTGATATACAAAAATTTATTTTATGATGGGGTGAGGTGATACATTTTATGTGATTAGATATGAAGTTAAATATCTTGATACATGGGGAAAATTTTAAATAATTTAATTTTAATATTTATTGGGTAACCATCATGTTTATGTTATATGTATATTTGGTTTGGATGGTACTTATTTATGTTTTATCCATTTTATAATCATTATCAAATTAAACATTAAAAGTTAATGATAAGGGGGTAAATTAAAATGAAACAAAAAATTTGTATTTATTTCTATTGGGTTACTTGATGAGTCATTTTTTAATGGTTGAATTTATTTTTTGAATTGAAAATATTGATAATTATTATATTTTAGTTATCAATATAAGATATTAATTGTCCAACATGACATCAATATTTTATATGAGGTTTCCTGCATGACATCAATATTAATATTCTTCACATTTTTTAATTCCATTAAAATAATAAATATGAAGGAAAATATTTATCATATTTTTAAAGGATATGACTTCTAATTTTGAAAGATTTTAAATATTGTAAAATATATATAAAAATAAATCATGGTTTTTTATTTTTGATGTGATGAAGTGCTTAAGGAATTGAAGTGGAAAATTATCATAAAAGAGGTATCTAGACCATTCATTTTTTATTTCAGGATTTGAAAACTATGTAGGAAGGTCATCAAACGGTATAAGGTCCTAAAAAATGTGTAGGAGTTGGTAATGGTGTGTTTCATGGTTTATAAATTATGAGATAAACCATATATAACATTATATTTGAGTTAATATTTTTAAATTTCCCGCTTTCTTCTCTAATTTCTTCCAATCCATTCTTCTATATGGTTTCTAAAACATAACTCTCATTTTCACTTGGAGGAATGATAATTTGATCAAGAATCCAGCTTCATTATTTACAAAATCAATGTTAAATTCATCTCTTGATTCCTCTTTACTTCTCGTCCTTTTTCATGATCTCCTTGTTGAATTTAATGATTTTTCAAATGGGGGTTTCACCGTATCATAAAGAAACCTACTGAGATGTTTGGTATTTTTCTTTTGATAGATAAATTATTATTATATAATGTGAATATAAAATATTCATGGAGGGTTTGAAATTATTATTCCACCTAGTAATTTATAAATTTTATTTATTTTATGGATTTTTAAAAATTGATTATAAATGGTAAATTCGGGGAATTGATGTAGGAGGCATGATAAAGTTTTCTTTGTGCCTAGAATATGTGTGGGTAAATTTATGGAACCTTAACATTGTAGATGACCATTAATCTCTTGAGTTTGATAAATGAATTGAAACAAATTGTTCTACTAGTTAGTTTAATATTTTTATTTGTTTTTTAATGTAATTTTATTATAATAATTTATTCTCAATAACTATTATTGAGTATTAATTTATAGTAGGATCTAGTATAATGGGATGGAATATAGTATAATTTAAAATACATTTAAGGACCTCATAACCATAGTTAAATTCATTTTTAGTGGTAAATAATTTGGTCTGGATTTGTTGATCCATTTTATGGGTTTATGTGATATATAGGTTTCAGTCATTTTTGTTTCCAAACACATAAATATCAGTTTTATGTGTTTAAAAAGGTTATGTTTAATGGGGTGTTTAAAATTTTGTTTTTAATAAACTTTAATTTTTAAAATGATTTAACTATTTTTATGTCTCATAAAATATGGTTTTGAAGGAAATAGGTTTTTAGGATGGTGCTTAGGTTTTTACCACACCTTGACATTTAAAATTAGAGGAATTTTTATTTTACTATTATCCTTTAGTTAAATTTTATAAAATAAAATGAATCTTAAAAAATTAAAGTGTTCATTTGAATTGATTTTTTTCTCCAATTTGTTTTTAAAAAGGATAAACTTATTGTTTTTCACTATAGTGGTTTGTTTGTTTATTTTTTTATAATTATGTAGAAATTTTATTCTAAATGGTTTATTTCTATTTAGTTGAATTTTATAATAAAATAATATTTTTTTTTCAATAATTGTTTTCTAGTTTATTAATTATTATTTTTTATTTCTAAAATTATGGTTAATGCTCTGGTATTTTCTGTTCAATATAAAAATAATAAGGGTTTTATAAGAATTTTTGGTTTTAATTATCAAAAGATAGAATTAAAGAGAATTATTTGGGTAAGAAATGCTTTCTTATACATTGAGAAATTTTACCATCATGTTTCATTAACCATGAAGTATTTAGAAAAGATTCTGGAAACATGAAAAAAATTACAAGCTCTTCAGCCAAATATTTTTAGGGTATTAGATTATTTTGACACCCAGAATATTATAGACATGTTATGGGATATTTGGGTATTAAATGAGTTAATGATGAAGGATTATTTACCCCAAATAATTGGTATGATTAGGTTTGATCTTCATATTATTTTATAAGTTTTCTTTAATGTGACGATAAGATTTTATCTTTAGGTTTTATGGGTGACATCTCTTTCTTATGTTGGCCTCAAGTATTGAGGAGGTATTTTAGGGACTTTATGTTTATTATGGGATTTAGTGCATGTTTTTTATTTTAGTTTATGTAATTTGGTTAAAATTTATTAATTTATTGACTGATGGATCCTTCGGTGATTATCTACCTTAGGATATGTATGGATTCATAATATTTTATAAGGTTAATTCTACATAGCATTAAGGGTGTTATACACTTAGGATATTTTTTATATAGTGGTTATATAATTTGTTTCTAATATTAGGGTTTATATTGGGTAACTAAATGTCTATGGTAACAAATAAATTTATAGGTACAGTGGGAGAGCTCTCCATCCATCCATTGGAGGCATTCCTTATCAAATTTCATTGATTACGTGCTGGGGAGATCTAGTTTTCATTTGATAGTTCTATCATAGTTCAAGTATTTTTTAATTATTTTGAACCTTAGGGTGATCTAAAAGTATTATACCTTTAATTTGGAAGGGTTTTTTGGGTTCTAGAAAAGGGTTGTGTTGAAACATTAGTTTTAGGTGCATGAGTAATCCCTTTGAGGTGTGTGACTTATTCCCTATTCATTTTTTATGATGTTTATATTGTATACTTATTCACCTATGCACAACCACCACCATAATCATCATCATATTTGTGTGATTATCCTTTATGAATTTATTAAAAGTCACCCATAAAATTTCACATTAATCCACATTTACCACACTCACTAAAAAGTGTTGATGATATAGGGAGAATCCTATTTTGTTTGTGGGACATTCGTCTATACATTCACATGGTATTATTTTCAATATACATGTATTAAAAATTATTCAAATGATTAATTTAGGTTGAAGTGAAAAATAATTAATGGAAGTCAAGGATCGCGATGAAAAATGTCCTGATGTTCAAGGAATAAAAATAATATAGCTTGAGTTGGGTGAAAGTTTATTATCATTTTTTACATTCTATTTATGAATCAACTATTAAATAAATTTTTTCATTAATTTTTATTATTTTAAGAATTTTTTTTCTATTTCATTTATTTAATTTATACATATTTTTTAATTTTATGATATTTATTGAGTGGAACATACAAGGAATACCCTACCCAAGCATTTGGAAAGGAAAATTACACTTTTTATAGCTTCTAACACATATGGAGGGGTGTATAATGTTTAGGTAAATCTATATTGGGTATGAATTTGGGTATTTAGGATAGATCATTATAAAATAGTTTCAAAATAGTAAATATTTTGAGGAATATTTGGTTATAGGTAAAGATATGTTTTATAAAAATGGATGGTAGGTTTCATGTATGACTTTTCCTCATGGATGAGATTACAAAATAGTATAACATATTATATCCTTTTTTGGTAGCAGATAATAATGGCTGAGTGAGTTTTTTATTTAAATATCCTGGGTACAAGATAGAAACTTCTAGAGTGATTATTTGTAGGGATAAATTGGGATCCATGTTTTCCATCTGAATATATATGAAATTTCAAAAATTTATAAGAATATATGGATTGTTTTTAATCACATGTGACAATTTTTTAGCTAAAGAAAAATAATTTAGTTGTTTATAAAATTTTAAATATTAGTATTTTTGTAAAATAAAAATTCACTGGATGCAATAAGTTTATTTAAAAAAAGTTATATGATTATTTCATTAAAATTCTCAATAAGTTCTAGGACTATAAGAAATTTAAATTTTTGGCTGAACATGGTGTTTTAAATTTTTATATTTGGTTTTGAAACCAAAAATAGGGTGGATTTTATTAAAAATACATAGGTTACCAAGATTGTTTTAGAAAATATATTTTTTTGTTATGAAGTGCATACTTTTTATTACAAAATATTGATAATGATTTATAAATTGCATTGTTAAAAGATCATGAATTGGTGTTCAAATAATGGGTTGGGGTGATCCATTCAATTATTAATAAAGGGTTTTTAATGTGTCTTAAAAAATCCATAAATGGTTTTTTTTCTCATAGATTACTAAATTAGTTTCATAGATGGATGGTTCAGGGTAGGTAAGTCCCTATGGTGGATAGAATTATAAGACATAATAGTTTATAATATAAGAAAATGAAATTGTATTTCAAGGTGGTGTGATATCATAAGGTGGTTGGTTAAAAGGATATGTGTGTTTTATAATGGGAAACCCTTTTTGGGTTCAATCCATGGATTTTAGAATGATTATGATGTATTGGGTAGAATATTAAATATAGGATATTGGTTTTGAGGATATTAATATGATAAGGTCTGGTTATTATGATCATTCATTTTTCTCAAATTACTATTCAAATTTGAGAAATGTTTATAGCTATGATATTGAATTTCTCTGTATTTCTGGGATTTCATTATAGTAGTTAATTTTACGGAGAATTTTTATTTCTATTTAAATAGTGATAGATTTTCATTTGGTAAAATTTTACATTAAAAAAGGATATATATACCTTGGGGATATGTATTTTGGATATGAGAAAGTGTTTTGATAATTTTTATTGTAAGTGAGTAAGGAAAGGGAGTAATTTTGTAATGAATAATTTTTTTCATGATTTATATACCTTTTATGCGGTCAATAAACCATGAATGGTTTAAAAAATGGGGAAGTGACTATGTATATCTTTATATATGATTTATAATTGAATACAAAAAACATTAACCACTTAGAATCCTAGTTTTGAATTTATAACCCCAATTTTTATCACTCATATATTCTCATATTTTTCTCCCACATGAGGCACGTGAATTTTCCCTCCTTTTAACATTTATAAAAGGACAAGGGAGGAAAAATTGAGCTCTATTCATATAATCAAATGTGAAACCTTATATTTTATCTTATTTTGTTATATTTTCCCCTTATTATCTATTTTATTAGTGAATATTTGTATTTTAGAATGGATATTATATAAGAAAATGAGAAACTCCTCAATATGATAAGTTTTTTTTTGGATTTTTATATGAGTCTTAGATGAGGTGAACACATATAATTGGTGGTGGGTTTGGTTTCAATACACTTCATAGTGAGTTTTCAACAATTTCATTTTTTTAGATATTTTCTAGTCATTGATTCTAAATATGAAATTGTATTTTTCAATTTAGATATTTCCATAGGGGTTTATGGTGCCAAAGATTTGTGTAGATGATTTTAAGGGAGCATGAAAGGGAAGGAGTTCTACACTCTTTTGATTATGATTGACTAATTGAGGTATATTTTTCTTCTATGTATTTTAATATTATATATTTTTATAATATTTATATTATAATAATGATTATAGATTAATGGTGATGGGTATTCAAAAATACTTTTTAAAAATATTATATTTAATAGGATGGGCACCTCTCTAATTTAAGAATCACTCAAAAGCTTCTTTATTAATCTTAAAGGGTTCATTCATGTGATTATTTAATTAGTGGATCATTATCAATTGGCAATATGAATTAATGAAATATTTTTTTTATGTAATGTATTTTTGAAATGGGAAAATATCAATTATTGGTCCTTTAAAAATGAGTAATTATTTTAGATTGTTTGTAATGTGGGTTTTAAGAAAATTTATTTTTAAAATAATTTGATTATTTTTCAAATCTTTTAAATGATTCCTTGAAGGAAATGTGTTTTAAGGATGTAATATTTGTGTTTTACTTATATTCATATTTTAAAAGATTTGAATTTTGAGTTCATTAGTCATTATTATTTTTCTGTAAAATAATGTGTCTAAAAAAGGACTATGTGACTTTGAATAGAGTTTTGGATCAAATGAGTTTTTATAACACAAACAATTATTTTTTAACATTAATTAGTAATTGATTTAGTTTTTAAAAAATTTAAAGACAAATATGAATTTAATTTTTTTTGTTTTGATTATCCTCTGCAATAAAATTATAGTTCTGTCTAAAAAGGTTTTTTATTATTGAGTTGATTCCCCTTAAAATGAAGGGATTCATGTTGAGTGGGTTCCTTGTATTTTGGATTAGTTTGTTTAACCCTAAGATTATGAATTTTTTAGGATGAAAATATTAAAATCTATTACATTTTTATTATTTTTAATTGTTAGTTTTGTATTTAGTAGTTTTCACATTCTTATATAAAAACAAGGTATTAATTAGAATAATTTATGTGTAACATGGTTTTCTATACAATCATGTCGGTCTACTTGAATGGTTAGTAAACCATATAGGGTCTATAAAAGTGATCAATGATTTGGAAATTTTTACTCTATTATTTTAAACCATATAGGTCAACCTAAAAAACTTATATTTTTATAGGTTTTGTATTATTTTATAGCCCAACCTCTTGGTTATGGGTTGTAGACATTATTTAGAATTTAATATAATAATGATGAGGGTTTATTTACCATGAATGAGTTTCATGAATAAATTTTTTTATTCTCTTAATTTTTTATATTTTTCTTGGTAAGATAATTTGTAACACGATGGTTTTTTTTGTTTTTTAAATAAACAAAATTTATATCATAGCTCTTATTACACAAAACATCAAGTTTAGCTTTTCTTACACACAAACCTATGTTTTAACAAGACCACATAATATTAAGAATATAATTATTTAAACGTGGATGTCATTATCTAATTGTTAGAAATAGAAATATTAATAGTAATAAATATTTTTTAAATATTTTTTTAATGGTTTTATATAATTAAAACATATTTACAATAAAATAAATAATTTTTGGTAAAGTAATTTTATGTTTCAAAAATTCTCCTTTCTCAAAGAAATTTTTTTTTGTCCTTTTGTGAAAAATAATAAAATTACATTTTTACACTTATAGAAAATTAATTTGGAAAAATAATCTTATTTCTTTTAATCAACATCTTAAAATTATCTTAGGATTAATTATTTAGTCATTTACTGAAAATTTTCATTTTTTGATGTATAGTGAAAAATACCAAATTTTAATTGAAAGGAATTTTATAAATTAATATTTTCAACTGTATAAAATTAATTTATATTATAATTATAAAAATGAGTATTTATCAAATGTTAATTGATGTAGTTGTCTGCAATTTTAAATAGGGATCCCAATGGATAGTTGGTCAATGTGTAAAATTATATGGTTTAAATGAAACTTGTATAGTTATGTGTTAAATTAATTTTCATGACATTTCTTTAGAATTTAGTTTGTTTTTTATATTTGTTTTCAATATGTATTTTGGGGTATGAATCACCAAGTTTCTATGTGAAATGAATTTTTTTTATGATACCTTGTTTTAAAAACCGACAAGTACTATGAATATGGATGGGTGACTTGGTCGGAATGCCTTAAAGAGAAAAATGGTTGGGGTAACTAGGACCAAAAGGAATTGCTCACTAAGAATTTAATTTGGGTGTCTAAATGGGGATTAATACCTTAGTAAATCTAACTAGTGATGGAAATGTGGAGAATTGGTATTTTCCATTCGGATATACACAATTATCCTTAGTTTAGATATTAATTTTTTTTGTAAATAGAGATGTTACAATGAAACATTGGGAAAAATGGAAAATTTATTCCAGAATTTAAGAGTGGGGATTTTGATTGATTTTTTAAAATAGTATGTTTTCATTAATTTTGGAGTAAATAATTTTTTAGGTTTTGGATTTTTAGGGAGAAAAATAGTGTTCGTAATCTATTTAGAATCTCGATTTAATGGATTTTTTTAATTTTTGATTTCCTTATAAAATTTAAATTTTGAAAGATTGGTTAAATCCAATATTATAGTTTAAAAACTTTTTTTATTTATCATGGTTTATTATCATTTCATTTGAAATTTCAATTACATGGGTTTTCATTTGAGTCTTATGGAAACGTATTGACTTTAAAATCACCATGTATATGTTCACTATGATATATATGCATGATAGGATTCTAAAAAATAATTAATTTTAAATTAATATATTAGAATAAATTATAAATCTTAAACACCCATGAATAACCATGTATAAAATTGAAACAATATATGAAAAAATGATTATGAAATTGTGTACCTTGAATTGTTGATATCAACATCCATGATCTTCATTTACATGTTTGATTAAGATCCCTACCAGGAAGCCAATAGACTCCGTCTATGTTGTATCCATAGGCTGGAGTGAATCACCTAGTGCCTGAGTGGGACTCTCCTTCACCAATGGTATACTAGTACCTCTTATAGAAATGGCAGTATGATAAAGAGAATTTTAAGAAAGGGAAACTAGTTGAAATAAATCACTAGGCTTAGACCACCCCCTTTCTCATGTGCCTACCTCCTTATATGACCCTCAAGGATAATCCTTGAGTTATTATGTTTTAACTCATACAATATATAATATATGATTTAATTATTTAAAACATAGTTATTCCACATATTAATTCACCATTGATCCTCCCATGCATTTCATCCTATAAAAACATCCAATGATAGATTATATAGAAGATAAATCAAATGATAATGCTTCTCAATCACATTCCAAACAATCATAGAGTTTCCACATAAATTATACTATACGATTCACTAATATATGGAATATCCAAATAATACCATTCAATTGGCAAACATAGTTATAAAAACCTAAAAATTTATTTTCAAATAATATTATTCTCAATAGCTTTCCAAACACACAACTTAGAGTTTCACAAATACTATTATAAAAATATTTTTTAAATGTGGTTGTTAGAAACTGAATGTTAAATTGGTGGAATGATTAGTAAGAATCACATTAATAAAAAATTTAAAACATGTTTTTACAAAGAATATTTATTGATTAATTTATAAAAAATATATATTCAGTTTTCTATCAATTCATTTCTTGATTAAAAAAATGTTTTCTTTAAAAAAAATTTATTTTATTTTAAGCACAAAATTTATCATTAATTTATAGTTCTCTTAGAAATTTTATTTTATTTAATGAATATAATTTTTGATATCGTCATGTCAATATTATCTTGGGATGAATTTTTAGGATTGTTTCTAATTTTTTTATTGAATCGTGAGAAATAATTTTTTTAAATGTTATTTATTTTCATTAAATAATGTATTTTAAAATTATCATTATATTTTAATTTGATATTAATGTAACATAAGTCAAATTTAATTATAAATAATATAATCAATTACATTTCAATCGGTAGTATGATTTATTTTTTTAGAAGTTAATTTTTTTTCTAAAAAATATATTTTTCATAAAAACCTATTTTATGTGTGCAATGTGTTTTTATCATAAAAAATTTATAGAACCACTATTGATTAATTTTTTAAATTAAATACATATATATTTAAATTTTATTCAATAAAATGTTTTAAAATTTATTTTATAGTTTTTAAAAGGAATGGAATGAAATTAAATTCATTTTTATACTTAAAAATTTATTTTTTAAATATAGATTTTTATTGAGTTTTGATAGCTTATTTAAAATTAAAATAATTACATTGAATAAATGTAATATATTAAATTATATTCCTTCTGTTTGAATCAATATAATTATTTAAATATAATAGTTTCAACTTAATTTTTTATCATAGTGACTAGAAATAAATAAAAATTTTGTTATTATGGTTATGGTTAAAACGGGTTTACCAGGGAGATGTGTTAAACTAATTGATAAGGGTAGTGCTGCATTGTAATATTTTATACTTAATATTTTTGAAGATATTTAAACCTAATATTAACTTTTGTTTAGATAATTGTCAATTTTTCACCACTTTCTCATGAATGAGTCCTTATATTATTGAAATTATTTAAGTTATTCCATGTCTGTCCCTCCCCCATCTTATAAAAGGGAACTTATTCACATCCCTTATTCCCCATATTTTTTTCTTGTACCTAAATCGTGACCTAAATAGAATCATTCCTAGATTCATTCCCTTCATCCTTGATCCCATGTTATTCTCCTAATACCAATCTTTTAAGCCTTAAAGCGTAAGCCATAGGAGGTCTCTCATATAGAATGTATAAATATTAACCAAGGTATCTCAATTTTACTTATTCTGACACATTATCTAAGACTATTGTATCCTTCATAAAATGATAATTCTAGTATCTTAAACATATTGAGATGTTATTATGATGATGAAAAACAGTTTCCCACACCTTCTCTAGAAAATGGGAAATTAAATTACCGCTAGTGCATACTTGTGGACTACCACCTCCACATACTGATATGATTCATTATCAATAAATGTATTTAATGGGTTTTTTATTATGATGGATTTTATGATAATATGTGATATTTATATTAAAATTATAATTTAGTAATTATAATATTTTATCTACCATCATACCATCCTATTTATTAGAAAATGATAATGTTGCTCAAGTGTATGTGGGGACTACCACTTTCCAAAAGTGATGTGATTCATTTCTAATTTCTGATCATAATAAGGATATATTTAACAATTATATATATATATATGATTTTTATGATATGATAATTATTCTATAAAGACTATTATTATAATGACCCATGATTTTGATGATTACATTTCCTTAATTAAATACCAAGTGAGTAGTTTTTCTTTTATGAACTAGTTAACTAAAATAAAAAACCATGATAGCATAATTAAATATTAACATTTTATTATATATGATAAGTGGGTTTTTATTTATAGAAGTAACCAAATTATGAAAACTATATAAAAGTTTATAATAAAACAAATTTCATTTTATTCTTAGAAAATATATATTTCTTAAAAAAATTATATGTTAATATATTAAATGTCGTTGTTAAAACCTTAAGAAATTTACGTGGATAAAATGAATCATGTATCTTTTAATTAAAGTGATCAAATTTTGTTATATGTTCAATCTATTTTTGACATGGAATTATGTTTCCAATTTAAGAATTAGTCACTGCGATAGAGTGGTTATTTCTTTCCAATGATAATAGCTTTGTAAACATTATATATTAAATAAATCTATCTGAAATTTAGACACTAAAAGTATGTTTAAATATATATACATTAATTAATAGTCATTTAATTATTAGTCAATGTTAAATAATATAAATAAAAATTAATGACTAAAACGAATTTATTATACAAAAATAGTTTTTCAACACATTATATGTTTTAATTTAAAAGTTAATTTTATCTTATTTAGAATTTGAATTATAATAAACAGATCCAAAATTCGGATTTAGTAAATCAAAATTCTGTATTACAGGTCTACTTATATTTTAAGTAATAAAATTACTGACATGATTAATATTTAGTTAATAATAACAAGGTGTTAAATGACTAATCAATAGTTGCTCAAATTTTACTAAACTAACATAAACTTCAGAACTGATAGAATAAATTTGTTATGTTGACAATTATTAGCTACATGATTCACCAAGCTTTCCTTACCTAACTCACCTAAATTTCTTTCATTTTCATTCTTACCTCTTACTTATTATTCTTTATCATGGAAAAGATTCTCTTCCTCACTTATAAAATGGTAATCACTTACACACTTTCTACAATTCACTTATATTTCATAATTTCATTTAAAACATAAAAAATTTCCCCTAATTGTCATCTCCTACACACAATAGTTCTCCTAGTCACCAAATATTATCGTAAGTTCCTCAAATCTAAGGCCTTCATCAAGAAGAGGTTCATGTTATCAAAATAATTATCATATCTTTCTTAAAATTTTGTTCCTTTTCTAAAACAAAAAAAGTACAATAATGTCACGACCTGCCCTTGGGCCTGTGCCGTGACTACCCCAAGCCCGCCATTCATATGCCAGGGGCTGGAGACTAGCCCCAAAGGCGTAAATCCCGATAAATAGGGAAGGCATTGCCATTATAAAAGTAAACAACAAAATGGAGTATGAAACAGAAGTAATCAGTATGTAATACTAAAAACAAAAGTAAGTGCTGAAGGAAAAGGGCTAGAAATACAAGCCCAACAGTAAGTACAATACAACTGAAAAGCTAGTACAACTATAGTAAAGTAAACAGCCACTACTGAGACATCCTTCAGGAATCCAACCTGATGGGTGGGTACAGATGGCCTCCTCAGCACCCTGGGTCCATCCATCCGCTACATGCATGTCTTTCCAAGTGGTCCACCTACGGGTACTGTTCTGCTCACAAGTCTCCTCCTCGATCAGTGTTATCTATCGTCTGCATCCAACACAATGTAGTGCATGCATAACCCATTAAGGGGTGAGTATACGATACTCAGTAGGGACCCCGAGACCCCCGAAGGTCTCCCAGAATCCACAAAGGATAAAATACAAAGAAAATATACAATCACAAAGTATCAACCATCTTGACTTAGGTATATGCCCATACATATACCTATGCCATCAATCCCAGTTTGGTTCCTACTCTCGATCCCAAGTACAACCCAATACATACATGAAAGAAGTCAATCACATCAATGATAATGATTGAAAATCAAGACTCAGCTCATTTAGGTATACATCTTTTGTAAAGTGATAAAGATGATCAGATGTAGTCTCTGATTCATCTAAGCTATCGGACCCACGTAGGTTACTAGACCTGCTATGCTGTCGGACCCACGTAGGATACTAGACTAGCTACTTGGTCGGACCCACGTAGGATACTAGAACAGAAGTTGAACTATCGGACCCACGTAGGATACTAGATCAGTCAAACTGTCGAACCCACGTAGGATACAAGAACAATAATCACCGTCATCGAGCCCACAGAGGATTCTAGTACGGTAGTCGTTGTCACCAAACCCACAGAGGATTCTAGTACGATTTTCATCGTTTCTGAACCCACGGAGGATTCCAGTACCGTTTTCATCTCTGCCAAATCCACGGAGGATTCCAGTATAGTTGTCATCGCTGTCGAACCCACAGAGGATTCCAGTACAGTAGCCGCCTCTGCCGCAGTCAACTCTAGGGTTCCTGCATAGAGCACGCTCGATTCTGGGAGGGTTCGCTCCTCGTTCCAAGGGGTTAGATACATCAAATATCTCAAAGTCTATATTTTATGTATCTGGTAGTTATTTCTCGTCAAAATAAACCCAACGTGACATACGGTGCGTCAATCCCACGCCCAGTCTGAGAGTTATTGGATTTTCCGTTCTAGGGGCCCGGTTGGATTTCAGGTACAATCCAACCCAGCCATACTCCAATCTCATCTCAATCCCACATGGATAATACCAAAAGTACCATATTTTCAAAATTAATCCAACGTAGTTGACGACACGTCATTCGGACATTCGTTCCTTAAGTTATAAGTGTTTCCGCCCGAGGGCCCGGTTGGTTTCGAGTTCGAACCAACCCGGCCATACACAAACTTCACCAAAACCTTCAGTGTAATATACCAAAACGACCTCCTCGATCCAAGGAATCCAAAACAATAGACGGTGTGTCGATCGGATGTCCAAAACTCAAGTTATGGGCGATTACACGCAAATGGTCCCAAGAGGGGGGTCTGGGCCCGGTCCGACCCGGCCCAACCCGCCCTGGGTCGACCCAAACTGGATGACTCGACCCGGGTCTGGGTCTGGCCCAGAAGGGTGCGGCCCGACCCAGAATTCTGACCTGAACCAAGGCACTAGCCTGGCGTGGTGGCCCGGCCTGCGTGGCGCGACAGCCCGTCCCACATGGCGCGGCGGCCCGACCCACGTGGCGCGGCGGCCTGGCTCGCACAACGTAGTGCCCCAGCCAACGTGGCGTGGTGGCCCAGCTGCATGGCTAGGGCGGTGAAGTCCACCTCGTCAATGTGACTAGGTGGCGGCGGTGCCCTGTGGGGCCCGCCCTAAAAAATTAAGGGGCAGTTTTGCGCCCCCTGTCTCTTGTAACGGAACCGGCAAGTGCCGGTTCCACCCTGGTGCACCCTCCCTGGCGGCCAGCTCAGCGAGCCGCCCTCCTGCCTATCCGCCATGGCCCAGCCACGACTTCCTCTTCTAGTGCGGCATGACAACGCCGTGTTGTCTCCGATTGATGCGGCCCACATGGCCATGGCCCATCTACCACGCGACGCGATGGTGCTGCGCTTTCTTCCGACCGCCGCAACCCTTCTGGCCATCGTACTCTTCCTCTGACGCGATGTGATGACACTATGCCCCTCTGGCATTATTGCGGCCTGTGGTGGCTGCGACCCCATTCTTCGCACAGCTCCGGTGACCAGTGTCAATTGCACTACTAGTTTATTCTGCAGTTCTCTCTACCAGTGGCATTGTTGCGCCACCTCCATCATCAAACCATCAAGATCCATCAGAGGGACATCGGGCCGTGTTTGTTTGGCCTGCACCCTCCACATTAGATAATAACAATTTGGCTAAAAAAGAACCACAAATAAAGATGAGGTACGATGATTCAAATTAAACAATAACGACCCCTACCCCGATCATTGTTTTTTGACGACATCACGGGAAGAAGGTGAAGTTGACGACGATCGTTGCGTCTGCCTCAAACTTCAGATCCGAATTTGTGCATTGGAGAATCTTCGGGATCCGATCTCCATCGAAGGATCGTTCTTCGTTGGGGAAAACATTGTTGGAGAACCGTCCCTCTTCCACCAAAACCATTCCAAACTTTTTCCCCAACCAATCTTGTTTAACATAAATAATGTTCATTAAATGGGGGAGGTTACACCTATTGGGATACCACACATTTAATTCCCCTCATTAAATGAAATGTTTCAAAATTTCATAATTCAATTAAAAATAAAATACAATGTTAATTTTATTTTTATCCCATGAAACATCGAAAAACCTACATTCACCCTGACTCAATTGCGATCAAAGAGAAGACCCCCTTAAGCGATTTCCAATGCTAGGAGTTCAACGGTGTCCTCAGATTTCAATTCTGATCACTAGTTCAAAAGATATATCTACCCACTCGCACGTTTACTGAACGTACCCGAACAAAACATCAGAAATTGATTATGGGCACACCGGGCCTCGGAATCAAGTGTCGTCAGAAACCACAGACTCGTAAAATTCCAACGTATTTAAGAAAAAAAATTCTTAAAATTTCTAGGTCTTTACAAATAATAACATTTTCATCATTATTATATTAATATTTTATTATAATAATGGTAAACCCATTATATATTGTCTTTAATCTACTATGAAAAACAAGAATCATCATTAGTGTGTCTATGTGAATTATCGCCTCCATAAAGCATAACTTTTGGTTTTCATTAGCACCCAGAATGGTATTAATCGTGTATTGTGTGGACTAATACCTCAATGAATAAACATGTTTCATTTTCCATCACATAAAAACATGGATTATTTTATTTTATAGGGGATGAATATATGTAACGTATATAAGTAATATATATCATTAATATATGTCTTTTTGGTTAACATAACTGTTGATGTTTTCTATAATTTAATCAATCAATATCAGTAGAAAACCCTAAAATGGTTCTTCTATTTCACGAAGCATGAAAAAAATACCCAAGTAATGGTATTATAACATTATAATTCATTATACAAACATAAATAAGAGCACCATTAATGGTTTTTAAATTATGATAATTTTATGAAACATTTAGATGAACATCGTTTTTACAAACCTATATTAAAACTTATAAGAACACTAACACATGATGTTGAAGAGAGATTAAATTAATCTAATACATGAAGAGAATTATTATCAATGAAGCGTATAAATATAAATATATAATAATGAGGTTCTGAAATAAATAATTAACATATTCATATTAATGATACATGGGGTTAAAGATTTCTTTGGAAATCAAGGATAAATTTAATGGACTTGGTAATAAAAAATACTTTCTTTGTGTTCACAATTTATTATCGAATATCATATTTTCACGAATTTACCTTTAGATTGATTTCATGTATTAATTTCTTGGGAAAATGGGTTTTTAACCCAAAATTAATTTTTTTAAGGTATTGTTCTTATTTATCATTAAAACAAATTGAAATTTTTTAAATGGGACTAGTAACTAAAAGTGTTACATTAATGAATAAAATATGTTTTCAAAAACTCTTTTCATGATTTGGTTCTCTTCATCTTCAAATAATATATCTCTCAGGAAGTGATGATTTATATTTTATTAAATTATAAACCCTTTTGGATAATTATATTTTTATAACCTATTATTTATTATTTTCATGTTATATGATATGTTTTAGAAACCAATTCTTTTATCCTTGGGTTATTTAAGTTATGATGATGCGTGTTTTTAAGTGGAACATATATGTAAGGATAATTAGGGGTGTGGTCATATATAAACCTTAAATGTTTTGGTATAATATTATATCTCATGTTATAGTTAGGCATAGACATAATGGGTTTGTTCATATAGGTGTGTGCATGATGGGTTTACTCATATTTTTAGGAGTAGACATAATGAGTTTTTCACATAGGCATGGGTGTAATTGGTTATCACACACAAGTACTATTATGCTTTAGGATGTCATTTTTATAAATTTATAACACATTTCAGTGATTTTTATAGAGTTATTCATAGTTATAAACTGAATTTGATTTCCATGAAATTCCATGTTTTCATTATTATGCTTTTTCAAGTATCTTTCACATTATGTCATGATCACATGTTATATATTTTATCTCTTATTTTACATATTGATATTTTTAGGATATTATATGGCTCTATATTGTTTTTCAACTATCATAAATGATATTTTGATCTCTTAATTATATATTTATGTTTTCCACATATTGTTCTCATGCTTATGATCTAATACTTTATCATTTTTCTTCTCCCTTTTATTGAGATTTTGAGTACAACCCTTTCATATGTTTCCAATACACAGGTTATGAATATGATTACATCATGTGAGATGTCTAGGAAAGTTTCTAGAGGAGCACAATTATGGAAAAAAAATTCAAGTGCATTAAAATGAGATATTTATGTAATTATTTCCAAGACACTAAACCTTTTTTTTCCATGGATTATGGGAATGTTCTGTGATGTATTATTTCAATCATTTGATTAAATTATTATAACCACTAAAAAAATACTATTAGAAGAACTAGAAATAATCCCTGCTATTTGTAACCGTTATCAGTGCTAAAAAGAGCACAGAAAAAGGGTACCTTTTATGATCACTAAAAAAATCAATGATTAAAGGAACCATTTATCAGTTCTTTTATACAACGCTGATAAAAGATACCCTTTATCAGCTCTTTAATATTAGTGATGATAAAGGGCACCCTTTATAAGTGCATTATTTTTAGCATTGATAAACGGTAGGATTTATCAACACTTTTTACTACGGATAAAGGTCCAGTTTAAATGAAATTATTAAACAACTCAAAATTAGAAAATATTAACAATTTTATTAAATTAATAATTATTGATAAAAATTAATAAATTAAATATACAAATATATAAATTATAATAATTAATAAATAGTATGTATTAAATATATAGATATATAAAATGAATAAAAAAATTAAAATATAAGAAAAGTAAATTAAAAAAAAGTTAAAAATTTTATTATTTAAATAATAACTGATAAAAATGAATACATTTAACATAAATATATATAGATTAAAAATTTTAAATAATAGTATATTTTAAATATTGATATTCAAAATAAAAAAATTTAATAATCAGAAAAATAAATCAAAAAATAATAATTTGTATTAATTTATTAATAAATATAAAAATAAATAAATTACAAAATAATTTAAAAAAATTAATGAAATCATTATTAATAAAAATGAATAAGTATAATATATTTATATATATATATATTAGTTATAACTAGTAAATAATATTATATATTTAATATAATTATATAAATAGTGAATAAAATCTTATAATTAAGATCATATTAATGTCTTATTCATTTTTAATGTTGTTTGATTTTCAAATTTGAAATATATCTAACATTTGTTACATTGATTTCAAATAAATATTTGTAATTAATTAATTTTTATATACAATGCACACACAATAATATCTACGCAATTAATGAAATCTTATATAGAAACATATATACAAAATAGTTATGTAATTTATTCAAATTTTATTATATTTTATAATTTCATTATAACATCATAAATTTAATGTATAATGTTTGTAATCATTCAACTTAATATATTTAATTTCAATACTATTACAGTTAGGTTTTATTTATTCATTTGTAATGTTTTTTTATTTTTTTATTTTTATTTTATTTTTAAATTTATTCATTTTATATTATTTATTTATATATTTATTTATTATGTTTTGGTATTATCAATATGTATTCATCTTTAATTTATTAAATATATCCATATTTTTTTAATAATTTATATTTATTTAATAAAACGTTTTTATTTTTTAATATTTTTAATGTGTAGTGATTTTTAATTATTCAATTTCACTCATGTTTTAAAATGCAAGTAATTAAGATTATATATTTGTTAATAATGTTAAAAAATTATTTTTAAATAAATATTTATAAAGAAAATATATTTATAATTTTTTAATTACAATATTTATAAATTTATAAATTTATAATTATTATAAATAATAAAATATTATTTTTTTTAAAAAGTATTTATAAAATTTTAAATAAATAGTAATATATATATTTAATTAATTATATAATTATAATAATTTTTTTAAATAATGAATATACTATATTTATTTTTATATTTATATTTATAATATATATATATATAAGTCGAGGTAGAAGCCTTAGTTTATTCGAGGAAAGGGGCTACATTATAAAGAAAGTAGGCATCATACAATACATGGATGTACATAGAAATACTTAAACATGAGACCTTGTCGAGACCTATAGGTAAAACTGCCACTAAACTGCACTATGGGGGATATAAATATAATTATATAATTATATAAATAAATAAATATATTTTTCAATGTTTTATTCATATATTTGTAAAAATAATTATAAAATGATAATAAATATATTTAAATAATGAATATATTAATAATTATAAAATTATACTATATATATTTAAATAATGAATATATTTATTATATATATAATGATATAAATATATATATATAACTAGAAATAAAAAATTATAAATATATTTGTAAATATATATTTACTATACTTATAAAATTATATTTTTTTAATTATAAATACAAAATATAGTTTTTCTTAAAATTTATTAATTTAATTATAAATAAATAATTATATATTTAAATAATTATAAAATTAGAATAAACAAATATATAATTTTATAAATATTTTTTAAAAAATATTATTTCTAATTATAATAAAAATAATTTATTAGCGCTAATGTTTTGGCACTGATAAATGTTCATTTTATTAGTGCTTTTTAACACTGATAAAGATCAAGTTTCATCATCGATAAAAAATCGCTGATAAAATGAATCTTTAAAAGTGACAAAACTTTTAATGCTGATAAAGATATATTTTTTCAGAACTTGTAAAGTTCTATCTTTATCATCAATAAAAAAGAACTCCTTAAGATTCCTTTTATCAGTATTTATTAATTTAGTGCTTTTAAAAGGGCTCTTTATCATCACTTTTTGAAAGCAAGAATAAAAGAGTCTTTAGTAAATTTAAATGAACCCTAAGCATGACTCATTAAATAAGGATTTTCAAGCTCTAACAGAACTCCCCTACTGTCGGTGCTACTCCTCTACATTCTCTCAGTTAAATCAAGGCTAGAATCCAAGGTACATGATTTATCCTTTTCATCTGTCATTGATTAATTTTTTCTGGGTTCCACAGTTTCCATTTTAGTGTTATTCTTAACCATTAAGAACCCTACATCTCATCTATAACTCACTTACCTATACCTACACAACACCACCCCTACTCTGTAAACTCATTCCAGCTTCATATGAAACCATTACGAACTACATCTCTATCCATTGTTGTAACTGATGGTGATTTTCTTGATTTTTCTGTTATATTATGTCTTATTTCCTTTTAGATAATGGGGATTTTCATTGTTTTAATATTTATTCCATAGTATGGAATTCACATTAATATGAAAAACATGTTTAAGACAATAATAAGATTCATGAATATAATTGTATCTATTGAGAAAATCATCTTCATAAAATTTATTATAATTATTAGTGTCGATTTTAACTTAATTAATAGTGGACGATTAGTGTTTCTTAAGTGATGTATTATAATTAATAAATGAGGTTTTTTCTATTTTATAAAATGATATAAATTTAATTTCATTCTTGTATATTTTCATTTATTTTATTTTTCATGGTTCATTAATAATTTGAGTTTAATTATGAATATAAGTTCACATATTGAATATATTATTGGATAAGTTGATGGTGATATTCCACATGAAATAATAATTAAATTTATTTAGATAAAATTCTGAAAAATATTAGAAAATTTAGTGATCATTAGAACTAGGATATTATATTTATGATTATGGTAATTTTTACCATAAATGAATTGAACAATTCTTGCTGGTTAAATTGAAAAGTGGTTGCTGGGATTCTATTTTGTTGGTGGTATTTTTTTAGGGAAAGTGAATTATAATTTTTATGGATCTCATAAAATATTTTTAACATGGGTAACAATAATCAATCCTTATATGGTTGATTTTCTTCCCTTTCTTGATAATGGATTGGACTCCATATTTAAAACTATCCTTTATCCCTTTATTGTGGTTATAAATTTTTATGATGACATACCTCCCTATTTTATTTTATTCATTAATCTATGTCGAATCTATTGCCACAATAATGAATACCACATCTCCCATCACATTCTTCAACTCTTTCAGACCCTCATCCTCCCCATTTACTACTTCCCAAGAAAACAAAAAATTACACATAATAAATAATCAATACATAAAGGATGAATTGGTTTGGTTTCATGATATTCATTTTCCTATGTGATGCACCTGGTTATTTTTCATAATGTTTTAAGAAATTGTTCATTGAAAATGGTGTATTTAGAGAAAAATAAATCTGAATACATTTTCATCAGCATTATTTTGCTCAAAAGAATCTAATTGAAGTGAACAGGGTTTCCAGAAAGGCTAATATAGATAAAATTTAGGGTATGTTTGGGGAGAAAAAAATTTTATATAGAAAAATCAATTGATTATATAATAGCCAATTTTATATATTAAGGGAATCAAAATTTATTTGAATTGGTATTTGAATGTTCATTCCTTCATTTTCTTAATGTTATATGTTTTAATCCAAAATTAAAATTATATTTAGGTCATTTTGGAATATGATTGGGTTTAGAGTATACAATGGATACACATATTTTTTAAAAATAAAAAGTGCTTGGTTTTATGTGAGGTCTAGGTATGTTATGTTATAATGTGATTTAATATAAAGATGTTAGTGATTCATCGATGGATAGTCTTGGATGCAAGGGGTTTCAAGTCGAATCTCATGGTACCTATAATATAGTCATTTCTAGAGGGAGATAAATAATTTTTACCCCTCTTATGATTCAAATTTTAACCTATTATTAGTTAAATGATTTTATTGTTAGGGAAAACAATTGTACAAACTTATGATTAGTATAATTCATTAGTTAGAAATAATGTCGGAACTTTTGATTATCATCGTGTCCTGGTTAGTACACAATGGCTTGACTTACATGTGTATTTTGAGTATTATGAATTTCAACATATACTCAAATATATGTGTTACATATTTTAGGTTCCATGTGTGTATTTACTTGATTATTTTTATACTAACACATTACAAATGAACATAATTGGATATAGAGATCTTATAATTCAGATACCTGTCATGAAAAAATAGAAATAACATAGATTAGAGTTGGTGCATCTTACTGAGAATGTGTTGATGTTTTCATGATAGTGTCCGGGACCTTTTAGCATTTTTAGATGAGACTTGATATTTTAAATGAAGGTGTGGTAATTTAAAATGTTTTAAGTGGAAAATTATCATCATCACCAGCTTCATCTCTCGAACAGTTATTATTTCATTTTGTTGATTGAGACTCATCCCCTATATCTTTTATATTTCATTGGATAATCATAGAAGTATTTTTCCAAATTGATCAATATTACACGGTGTGGGATGAATTTTGGTTAGAGTTGTTCAAGAAACATAGGTGGATGACCACAAGTGATGAGGGATGAGTACCACAAAACAAAATAAAATAATAACTATTCTGGAGTTTAAGCTGACAAGGATGATAGTTTTCTATAACATTAACCTTTTGATTAATTCCATGGATAACACATTCCGAAGTGGGGTAATTAATTTCTTAAAATCAATTACACATTTTCATCAAAATAGATGAATGATAATCGTTTGACAAAAGAGTATAAATATGGAGTCAAAGAGTTCATAATGATTACAATATAGAATTCATGAAACCCTTCTCAAATCCTTTCCCTGTGTTTACATTGTTTTTATTAAATACAAATTAAATGTTTGAATAATCTTGTTGACAACGTATTCATCACATTATGGCATTACCAGTCCCAAGAAAGATCAAAATTTTGATGATGGCACTGTATAATTTTTAGGGTATCAACAACATGTTGATGAAGAAAATAAAAACATTACAGTATCTCGATGTTGAATAAAATTATCAATGTAAGTAGAAAGGGTATAAAATTTTAGGTTTGTTAGAATCAACTTGACCAAACTATTTACCCCAACAAATCAATGTTAATTAGTTATCTTGAAGTCATAATGAGGAGGAATGTGATGATAGATATTGACTCATGATTCCACATCCAACATGTAACAAAGTAAATGAATTGGAAAGATATAATGGTAATGTTATGACATACTTAGTCTATTTTAAAAAAATATTATATAAAGAAATATTGATTAAATTTTTAATATTCATTTTAGAGTTTTTTATTTTAGAGTATTTTTGTAATAAATTTGTCTTAATGGCCACTAGAAAAGCCCATAGTGGCTTCCAGAGTCTTCTTATGATGTTACTTCATAGGAATGATTAGGGGAAAGTAAAACCCCATCCACCAGTTAGTTATGAACACATTATACAGTAGAAAACATAAACCACATTAATCAATCATTGTAATGAGAAATAATTTTAGGTGAATTGTAGTCGATAATATATTATTTGACATTATTTATTTATCTAACTTTATTAAAAAATGTTAATTTATGAAATAACAAAATAGTGCTAAAGATAAATAAAGTGCATCAAAACCAAAGTACCCTTATTGCAAAGCAAGTTTGGGGTATGGTTCATTATAAAAGAAATCGGTATGTATTTTAAATCGTCAATAAATGTTTAATTTTGTGATATGGAACAACATATATTCCATTGATTATATTTATATTAATGATTAAAAATATAAATCCACTTTTATCCCACATCTTGTTCTATGGAAGGAGGCTTGTGTAAATAAAGAGGGTATACAAGTTGATGAAAACAAAATAATAGTATGGGAAACATGTGTAAATATGAAATGATTTTAATTAGTTATGATTTATAACATTGTTAGATAAAATATCTATTTATATTCATTTTTTTTTATATTTTTTAGACATAAAAATCGACAAATAACCTACCAAAAGAAAAGCTACATTCAATTGTTTTGAAGCGGCTGGAATAATATGGTCGTGTTAGAGGATTGGATTTTGGAGCCTCTCCTAGAAACAATTTAAGGAAGATAAAACCACATGAGGACAAATATAATATATTTAGATGATTATAGAAACAGATAGGCTCATGAAGATATATTATTGTTTTGTCTTCTTTGGAAGACCAATATATGTGAAAGGATCAAAGTGAACTAGTGGTGGAACAAAGATCCGCACATGAACTAAAATATCCCACTATCCTTGAGTGTATTAATTCCCCCAACCAAATACCTTCCTTGAGGCAATTAATTTTTTTCATTACTCTTTATCCTAATTTTTTATCAAACAACTTTCGATAACTTTATATTACTAAAATTGTATAGGGTACTATTGTATGTGATTTATATCTTTCAATGATGATGCACTACCTTGTTGTAATGGGTACAATTTATAATATCATAGGAGACAATATACATGATAATGAACTCCCAAAATATCACACGAGAGTGGGTATTAATGTAGATCAGGATCCATCTGTTGAGTTGTCTATTCAACTTATTGATCTGGATAATACATCGTTCAATGATCCTATTAGGGAATTCATAGCATTGATGTCTAATATTATAATGATACATGAGGAAGGTCTTTAACAAATTTTTTCATCTGAAAAAGCTATATTTGTTGATGATAAAAGGTATGAAGTGAGGTATGATATAACATATGGATATAGAGGAAGGGAGATAAAATATCGAATCATGAAAATCTAGTGAATTATCCAAGAAATCAAAATGACATTTGATGATTATTTTATCCGCTCCATTTCCAAAAAAAATATTTATTATCATTACAAATTCATATAGAGACCACATTCAAATATGAAAATATGTCTTATATTCTATCTGAAAAATATATGGAGCATTTATGATGATGGAATTGGTCTCGAGACTATAAATGATTTTCTCAAGCATGAATGGATGGACGCCTTAGTTGTGAATATACACATAAAGAATATTTTCATAATAAAATTTTCCAAATATTTAACTAATATGTTTATTAATATTTATAACTTTTCATATTTTGTACTGGAATTTATATTTCAATAAAATAAATGGAATATCATTGAAATCATGATGTCGATTCATTAATCCCAATACTAGTTCTATATCAAAATATACATTGGATAATAAATAAATTATGAATAAAATAGATGAGATACTCAAAGTGTTTGAGAAAAAACCATTAGATGGAAAACTATTTTTAACACCTTCAATACCGAAGTAAAACTCTACACTCTAATCACATAAATATATATTTAATTTTTTAATTACATATTTTTTTTATATTTTTAGGTAGCACTGGATGTTTATCGCAGTCAATATAGATACCCCAAATATTTATTTTTTGGATTTAATATAATGATATCTAACCAACCAACCACACACGATGTGTATTGTAAATTTGTAATTGGCATGGATGTTATTCAGAGACCTTTTCCACATCATTTTTTACCTTTCATTATTAAATTAAAATATTTTAGTTAATAATTAATAGTTATTGTATTTTTATATTGAATTTTTAAAAATATGTTTCTACGTTGAAACTATACATTTTAGTGTTTATTTTTTATTATTTTGACTAATAATATCAATTTATTAATTTTCCATTTTTTACTTTATTTTTTTATTTTTTTTTAAATAAAAATATGTCATTGTTTTTTATTATTTAAATCATCTATTATTTCTATACTTAATTAATTAAATGAAGTTTTATTTTTTTAATTAAATTTTGTAAATATTTTAATACTTTGTTTTATAATAATTATATCTTTTATTTAATTAATTATTTAGTTAATTATTTATATGATTTAACTTAAAAAGTCCAACTTATTTATTTTTAAATTAATTGTGAATAAATTTTCATATAAAATTAATAGTTTTTCGAATATTTATTTTATTTTATTTTTACAATTTAAAAATATGAATTTAATATATTAATTTCAATTCTATCTTTCTTATTTCATTTATTTTATAGTTTAATTATTTTTTTTGATTTTGACTACGTTTTTTATTCCGGTTATTATGGACACTTTGTTATACTTATCACAATCATCTATTCTCAACACCAGGAACCCCCCATCACTCATTAATGCACCTTGCCAAAAATGACTCAATGAGTCACTGATAGCCTCAACCCAGCGGTGACTCATTGTGTCATTGTTCCATATCCTTCCACTCTATCTCCTTCCTTTTCCTAAATAGTTACTCACTAATGGAAAAGCCCATAGTAAGTCCTTTATCTCACACATATCATCACAAAAAACGAGAACTATCTCTACTATTTGGAGACAAGCACCGTCTTATTTTTTCTTCATTTTATTTAGTTTGGGATTTCATTTCTGTTTTATTGAAATAAAATTGTTCTATTACATTTTTTATTTAATTCAATAGTTATGTTTGTGTGTTTTTATCTTCCTCATTCTTTTTTGTTATCTTGAATCTCCAGAATTTTGTAACTAATTTGTGGGGCTAAATATAGGTTATGAAAACCAACACAATATGGATACCTAACGATCATCATGATCATCATCTTCATTCCATCACATTGAGGAGATCATGAAGGTGAACTGGGGTGCGTGTGAGCACATTCTTATGATGGATAGGTTTCCTTATTTATTTCCCATTATCATTTTCCCCCTATTATCTTAACTCACTCAATCGAGCAGTTAGGTGAGGTTGAGTGACTCTTGATCCTTCAATGATCACTTATTTCAAGGAGAAATTTTTGGAAAGAGTGATCTTCTTTAGTGAGTTCTTCACTTTTGGGAGTGTTCTTGTGTATAGGAAGTGAGTTTGCATATGATTGCTCACTATTTTGGGCTAAAGGGGGCTGTTCATTTATCCATCCTCCATGCACTAAGTGATTTGATACTTATTGATTTTATCATTTGTAGATCAATGAAGCGTAGTTGAGTGTGGATCCACCTGTATCAGGACTTATTCTCATTGACATTACTTATTATTTATATTTTAGCTTTTCTTTTTTTCCTTTGGTTATTTTTCACCACTATCTCATCTTTCCCTTTTATATTTTTTAACATTGTTTCACTATTTTTTCTAATATTTCATTTGATGTTTTCATAATATTAAAAACACCTAATTATTTTGAAAAATACGTATAGGGAAATTGACACATATTCATTTAGGGATACCCTCATAATATCATTTATGTTATATGTTGTGTCTTATAAATTTAAACATAACCATAGTCATGATAAGGAAGTTGTCAAATTATTTCACTATTTCCTAGGAAGAAACATTTTCTTGAGTGGGTTTTCCATTTTATTTTAATTTCAAAAGAAATAAATATAAAACAAAAAAAAAGAGAATATAAATGTTCTTCTCCTTTGATAATGATATTCATGATTTCTATCTTTTAAAATAAATTTATGTATATGTGGACTTATTCAAATTTTGGTTACAAAACCAACTAGCATGAGATCATGGAAATTCAATAAGTGTTGTCACCCATCAAACTGAATAGCAGTATACACATAGATTATCTAAAATCAAAAAGTGTTAATTGTGGAATGATACTACCAAGGAGAAAATTCTAGCTACTAAGAGGATCATGGAATTCCATGGACCCACCTATATGGATCAATACCACTAAAAGATCAAGGATAATCCCCCAATCCCATTAAAGATTCACATTATAAAAGGAATTGAGAAGGTAGTAGAAAAGTAATAAAAGGATGATGATGTTGGTGCTAGATATTTTTTATATGGATTTTCCCATGGAGTAACTATTTAAATATTATTTTAAGGGATATAAGAGATTCATTTTATAAAATTCATGATGTTAGACATCTCTTTGATTATCATTGTTTCCATAATTTACATACTAGTTATTTTATTGCACAAACATGCCTAACAATTTTTCCTTATCATAATAGGTCAAACCAACAAAAGTCTTCCACTCCCTTGCTCTTGAGGAAACCACCCCATAGGTGGTTTGTTTTGAAGAAAGGTTGGAGGAGGATGACTACCTCTCTCCTACCTCATATTTTCTCCAAAGAGAAGTGATTACTCTTAGATAAGATCAAGGCGACTGAAATCAAAGGGAATTTAATTTCATTAATAATGATTTTCATTTATATGATTTTACCTTTATCATATCTAATGTTAATCATGATTCTACCTATGTATGTTCTGAACAGTCAGCTAAGTTACATGATTTCTGGATGTTTATTGAGGAAGTAAACCCTATGTATGAAGAAGAGATGTGTTGGGATTTTTAAATGATTGTTATAGCTGTTGTTGACACACTTCTTGTAGTCAATGAGGATTCTATGATTTTTACTAAACTAGAATACAAGCACCACCCTAAAATTGATTTTTTATTTCCAGTTCTCACTCAATCTCATGAAGTGGAAGAATATGGGAAGTTCCCCTATATTTTATTAACGCATCCATCACTCTATAGTAAGTACCTTACTATTAAGTAGAGGAACATGATTGATTCTGAAAATGTGGTTCGCCACCATTTACAGGGCATTGAAGTTGGGAAGAACCACGTTTGGTGGTTCTAGAGAAAGAAGCACCATCCCCCAATATACTAGTGTTTATCCCCTTTTTTCAAGCATTGGGAAGTCAAATTATAGAACCCCTTTGGGTGTTATCCCCATATTATCCTTCTTAATTTTCTTTTTTAGTTTTTTTGCATGTAGTTTTTAATTTTTGATATTTTCATTTAGGCAATAATATGGTAGAATATTCCATGTGGTAGTCACTCAAGGTCAAAGGGTCTATCTCATTGAAATTTCTTGGATTATATATCCCTAACTCATATATTGGTTTCTTTTTCTACATTATGCTCTAAATCTTGTTGATTAATGTAAATTTGTTTACATATTTAGCTACTTGAACTGAACATCAGGATATTTTTTAGAAAGAACAAAAAGGGAGGCTTAATTTGGATGAATTTTAAAAATTAGAATCTGAAACCTCATGGAAGTACTGTTTTTATATTACTAAAATTTTTAATGTGTTTAAATACACTTTTTTCTGTTGTGAACTAATTATGGGGGAGCCTCCTTTTTTTATTTTAAAACAATGAAAATATTTCTGGACTAGGTGATTAGATAGATATAATCTAGAATGTTAAAAATTATTTTGAGCTACATTTTGATTGCTTCTACCATCCACTACTATAATTTTCATTCAACTTTTTTTACTGTATTTATCATTATGCTACTATTTGAACTGAGTTTAAAAATATATTGTCTGATATTAAAAATTAAAATCATGAATTTTCCAAAAAAAGGAGTGCTTGATTTATATTGGTGGTGATTGGTGGTTTATTTTGTTTTTATGTTTTGTTTTTACTTTTTTTTGTTTTTTATTCTTGTTGTTCATGGAAAAGAAAACCATTGAACTTCACTGCTACCCCTTCAGAATTATATAACCGCTGAATCACCATCCCATTTTGAACTATGTTATCTCCCACATTAAGAGTAAACATTGGGGACAATGTTTTATTTCTAGTGTGGGGGATCAGGGTCTTTCTTTGCAATTCAAATTCACCCTAAAATTTTCATCAAAAAAGGTCAAATTATTTCATAAAAAATAAACTTCTTTTAAAAAAATTAAAATTATTTTACAGCTTGAGGGTTATTTAGCATCATTATTGAAATCAATTTTGACATGCCAAGTAGATAAAATCATGTTGTTTTATAAGGGTTTCACTGAGCCTGAAATTGTTTGGTATGTATGATTACAACATGGAGTATAACATTCTACTTAAGTAATTTCTATTTATAATATGCATAAGGGAGTATGATATGTCAGTTTAGTCGAATTTCGATCATGAATTTGGGAAGGTAGATTTTTTAACTCAAACCCAGGAGACTCGTCTTTTAATAAAAAAATAATTCCTTCAGGGATCCCACTGGAATGGTAATACTAGAAGTTCTTTTAAAACTAGCGTAAGATAGTAAAATGGGATCCCATGGTGAATATATAAGACTCTAGTCATTGGGTGTGTATGTTATTCCACTATGAATATCAATAAGTACATATGCACAGTGCTTTTCAAAACATGCATGGCAAGGGAAAAAACGAAAAAATTTGTCTAGTAGTCAAAAATGAGTTCCTTAAGGTGAGGTGGATTTTGAACACAGATGAATAAAGGATGAATTTAATTTTATGAATGTAATTTTATTTGTATCAATAAAGTGATTCAAAAAAATGAATGTTTGTTTTTTGAAGCTATGATAAACTTAAAATTGACGGTGCTTTTTATTTGAATTTTAATTCCACTTAATCTTACATATGATCACTATTAGAATTGGATCATGAACTTGAATGCAAGTAGGGAAGTATGTGGATTGATATAAGAGGAATAAAATCTTTTATATTGAATTAGTATTTTTATCCGTTGATTTATAGTGTGTAATAAACACTAGGTAGAACCCTTTTTTAGAACTCTTGAAAATTGGGTCCTGATCTAGTCTCGCTGTTCTTAAAAATAAAGATATGATTTATTTTTTAGATTATTGTCAAACATTTTGTGTCTTCTTCAAAAATTCAAAATTGAGCATTTTTTAGGAAAAATATATTTATGTGTGGGGGAGTTTGATGAGGTTGTTTTTCAATCCTCTTTGCCACATCATTTTTCAATTTTTCTTCTCTTTTTATTATTAAATTAACATATTTTATTTAACAATTAAAAATTGTTTTATTATGTATATTAAATTGTTAAAAATATGTTTTTATTTTAAAAGTATGTATTTTAGTTTTTATTTTCGTTTTGTTGATAAATAAAATTAATTTATTCAATCTTATTTTTTATTTATTTTTTATGATTTGGTTTTTGTTTTCATAATAATATTTCATTGTTTTTTATTCTTTTAATTCATTTATTTTATAATTATATAATTAAATTAATTTCTATTTTTTAAAATTAAATTCCGTTAATATTTTAGTACTTAGTTTTATATTAATTTAAATATTTGACTTCATTAATTACTTAATTAATTAATTAATTAACTTATGAAAGCCAACTTAATTATTTTTAAATTAATTGGGAATAAATTAAAATCTAAAATTAAATCATTATTGGATATTAATTTTATTCTATTTTTAACAATTTCCAAATCTGAATATTAATTTATTAATTTCATTGCTAAAATTGTTGCTAAATTTATTTTCTAGTTTAATTTATTTATTTATCTGATATCTAATTTTTTTCTTTGTATTTGATTTAGTTTCTTTTTGACGCTATGTTTTACTCACTACAACTATCTCTTCCCACCACTAGGCACTACCCATCTCTCATTGACACACCTTTCCAATGGCGACTCAATTAGTTATTTCCAGCCTGAACACAATTGTGACTCATTAAGACACTGTTCCACTAGCATCCGCTCCATATCCATCCTTTGCCTAAAAAATTATTAAGCATTGGTAAAGATAATGGTGGGTCCACTATCTCACACATCACAGCCAAGACATAGGAACTATCTCTTCTACCATGAGACATGCACCCACACTTATTTATTATTCAATTTATTTGGTTTTTGATTTAATTTTTATTTTTTTTAAATAACAGCGTTTTGGCTATATTTTTTTGTTAATTCAATTATGATATTTGTGTGTTTGTTCATGCTTTCTTTGTTTCATGATAAAGAATCTTAAAAAATGGGGATATAATATTCGGGGGCCCATTCAGGTTATGAAACCCAGCATGATCTGGATATCTAAGCATCATCACAGTAATCATCTTAATTTCATCACTTTGAGGAAACCGTGATGGTGAATGGGTGTGTGTGTGAGGATATTATTACACTATATTGATTTATTTCTTTATTTTCCTTCATCATTTTCCCCCATATTCTCTAGCTATTGGAAAATAGCCATATACCCACAGTTTGGCTTAAAACTATAGGAAAATGGGTTCTCTATACCCATGGTTTTGTAAACCCATGGGTATAGGTATAGTATATGGACCTATACCCATGGTTTATGAAAAACGTGGGAATAGGTCACCAATACCCAAGGTTTTGGGTGAAACCATTGGTATAGATTGTTTTTGATGACCTATACCCATGGTTTTCCAAAACTATGGGGAAAACCCTCTAACCACGATTTGGGTTAAAATCGTGGGTGTTAGTGTTTATTTCAAGTCCTATACCGATATTTTTATGAAAAATGTGGGCCTAGGGTTCTTTTCAAAGACCTATACCAATATTTTTGTAAAACCATGGGTATAGATTTGGCCGAAAAAAAATCCACGAGAAACAAAAAATATTTGGTGGGAAAATCTATACCCCTGATTTTCCCTCATATACCCACTATTTAAATTAATATATTTAAATGGATAAAAATATTTAGACAGATAAACTACGTAGGATGGTTGGTGAGGTGTTGTTTGTTACTTTTTGTAGTTTTGGGATCAAATCTTGAATAATGTTTTTTTTGATACAGTGAGCTATAATAATATATTAAACTAAATGTATATTTATTTAACAACAAGTGGCATAGTCTAGTTGGTTAGCCATAATAGATTTTGAGGGAAAGACCGTGGATCAAAACCCATGACCATCATTTTTTCTAATGCGAATATAGATTAATTTATTTATCAAAATATTTATATATATAAATTTATGTGTTGTAGCATAGGGGTGAGATACATCAGCTAAAAAGGGAAGGTCTTGGAGGTCGTGGGTTCAACACCTACAGGTTACCACAGTTTAAAACTGTGGGTATAGGTCATTTTTTAGTAGTTCTTAACTCATCGATAAATAAGTTAGGTTAGGTTGAGTAAATTTTTACCATTTTATGGTAACTCTATTCATGGATAAATTCTTGGTTGGAGTGATCTTCTTTGGAGATTTCTTCACTTTTAGGAGTGTGATTGTGTGTTGGAAGAGATTATGCGCATGAGTGCTCACTATTTTGGGTGAGGGAGGTGTGTGCATTGATACATCTACCACACACTATGTATGTCTATACTTGTTGGTTTTAATATTTATAGATCAATAAAGGGTAGTTAAAGGTGGATCCACATGGATCAAGACTTGTTCTCAAAAACATTTCTTCTTCTTTTCCTTATCTGGTATCTTATTATTATTTTTATTCATTTTCATTTGGTTATTTTTCATCACTATCTCATTTCCCCTCTTTGTTTTTTAATGATTTTTCACTGTATTTTGTTTTGATATAATTTTTTAAAATATTACAAACACAATAAGATTTTTGGAAATACCACAAGGGAGATCGACACTATTTCCTTGAGAGCGACCCCGAGGTTAGCAATTGTGCTATATATTGTGTATTAAAAATCTAAACATGATTTTTATAATAACAATAATTCCTAAAATAAAATATTGTAAAAATTATTTTATATATGAATAAAAAATTATGTGTTTTATTCTGTGTTTTAACAATAATTTTGTATTATAGGGAGATTACTAAATTTAGGCTAAATTATGACGTGAATTCGGTGTCTTAAGAGAAAAATCAAATAGATTACTACAAAAATAAATAAATTAGGTTATATATAAATATATTTAACTATCAACACATTTAAAAACAGTTCACTTATTTTGGTCAATGTTTCTTATAGTGTCTGGAGCAAGATAATGGTATCGATTGTGGATATTATATTTGTATATTTATGAGAGTGATCATAAATCATGAAAAGACTAGCATCCCCCTACAAGTAATTGTTGAATATTATTAAAATTGAATTATATATATTTTATAATCTTTTTTAATATATTTTTCAAGTACTATCAAGATTACTGACAACATTCATATGCAAATGAAGTAATAAAATTTTATAGAGATGAGTGGGAAACATAAAAGTTTTAAAAATGTATGATGAAAACAAATTTAGGAGGTTACCCACTATTTTTGTGATATATTACAAGTTAGGAACTTAGAAATATATTTTTGGTGTGGAACATTAGTGAATATATTCTTATATATTATTTTTGATATGTTTCACAAGGTTATTTATAATGAAGGAAACCGGCTTGTTTATAAGAGTTGACATGAAAACAAAATTGGGAAATTGAGAAGGCAGAGGTGGAGTCCGAGTTAGAGCTTGAGGTGGATGAGGTGGCATAAGCGGAGGTGAAGGTAGAGCTGAAGACAACGGAGGAGAAACAGTGCTGTCTTAAAAAGAATAAAACAGTTGGGTAATAAATTATAATGCGGATCATACCAATATTTTGTTTGAGAACAATTGTTGAAAAGTGTTCACAACATATGTCGTATAAGACAAGATCCATTTTCAATGTTTTTGAGGTGGATTATGTAAAAAATGTTTTCATGGCTTGTTTATGTGATTTTATATAGGAATTTAAGTAGAGGAATTTTTTCAGAAACAAAAAGGTCACTATTTATTTTTTCGAATTGATTATCATAGGATACAATTTATATTCACACATTTTAGGTAATATAAAATGTTAATAAAGGGTTAAATAAAACCCTCCACAAGAAAAAACTAAATAACAATAAAAAAATGCAGTTTCATGCCCATGACTTCTCTGCACTACAATGAAAGGGAATTAGTAATAGAGAAAATAGTCCCTGGAGATTCATTGAACACCAATACAATCACCAAACAACTATATAATCCAACTTAAATGTTTGATTAAGTATTTATGTAATCAACCATCAAATTCATTAGGTGTATGAGAGAAATTTTGGGGGAAAACTAATATTAATTGAGATATTGTAGTCATCAAGGAGGGATGGTTTCAAAGGAAACATGAAATCAAATTAAAATAAAACACCTTATAAAGAAATCCATGAAAATAAAAAAACTCACTTCAAATGAAATCATGTAGCATCAAAAATCAAAATGAATGGACCTTTGAAAAATAATCACTACAACGAAATTGGGTTTGTCCAGTTTTATTCCTTTAATAGCACTAGCTAAAATCATTGTTAAAACCCCCTTTATTAGCACTCAAAAAATTGTTGTTAAAGGGGATTTTAACAGTTCTAAAAAATATATCCCTTAAAGGGGGTCCTTTATTAGAATTTATAAAGTAGTGGTAATAAATTCTCATATTTTATTAGCACTAGTAAAAAATCGATGATAATAGGAGCCTTTCTCAGGTATTTTAAAAAAGAACTGATATTGGGTGAAATTATCATCGGTTGTAAAAAGCACTAATAAAGGAGAGATATTTATCATTTCTTTCTTAGAAGCGCTTATAAAGGGTATATTTAAAAAAAATCATTAAAAATATTTTATTAATATATAAATATTTTTTATTTATATCAATATAATATATATATTTTAAAAATGATTTATATCATGCTAAATAGGCATTTAAACATAATACAAAAGATATTTAGTGAAAATGGTTAATAGAAACTTTAAAATACTTTAAAATAATAATTTTCCAATAATTATCGAGTAAAAGTAATTTAATAACAATTAGAAAGAAAAATAAAAAAATTGAATTTTTTTTAAAAGAAGTTAAAAATGTAACTCAAACTTGAAATTGATAGAACTTTTGATCTAGGTGTCCTGTTGAGCTCAAACATTTCAAATTGAATATTTCGAGGAGATGTATTCCAAAAAAGGCATAGAAGGCCTTAAAAACAGAGGTTTTATTTGGCGTACCCCATTTTTTTTAAATTCAATGAAATTTCAACCTCGTTT
Organism: Viscum album; assembly: GCA_963277665.1. NCBI lineage: Eukaryota > Viridiplantae > Streptophyta > Magnoliopsida > Santalales > Viscaceae > Viscum > Viscum album. The sequence continues at coordinate 328,268,363 of OY728132.1, forward strand.
AAGGGGGCCTTTTTGCCTTTTTTCACTGGGGACTAAATTTATTTATGGGGAATAAATTTATATTGATAGTATGATTTTGAAATTTTTTCATTTTTCATTTTTCATATTGTACTACTGTTTGTAATCAAATATATAACAACATATAAACATTTTTTATATATTAAAAATTAAAATTTAATTTTATAAAAAATATTTAATCATATTTACATATAATATATATTTTTGAATATATAAACCTCATCCAAATAAAATATAATATCTATTTTATTTAAAATTCAAATGTATGAATATTTATATACATATACAATTAATTCATATAATATATATATATATATAAATTTGTGTGTGTATTGACAAAGAGATATAAATTTATCTATATATTCTAATATATGTACATAAATATAAATATTGATATATAATATATGTAAATAAATATAAACCAGTACCATTATATTTATATATTCATATATATATATATATATTTGTGCAGTTGGGGCTTTCCTGAGTGGTAAAGGCTCCCTCTAATGCTACATCAGACCCAAGTTCAAATATGGGTGGGTGCATATAATATTATATTTCTACATAGGCATTGATGCATATGATGATGTAGGTTGGAAGTGAAGAAAGCGTGATGCAGACAGGTTGATGTAGGCATGATGCTACACTGGGTATTTGGGCCATGTTATAGGCTCCATACCAATTGGTCCCACGAGACATGCACAAATTAAAAAAGGCTTTATGGGTGGCTATCCCCTTGGGGGGGGGGGGTGGTATGGCCTACTATTCCTTTAAGACTGTGTGTGTGGTATGTGTATGTGTTTGAATGTAATTGTACCCCCAATCACCATATATATATATATATTTGAATTTATTTATAAACAAAGACACACACACACACAATTTTATACATGTATAAATATATATATATATATATATAGAAACAGATTTATTAAAAAAATAATATGAAATACATATATATATATCATAAAAATTAAAAAAACAATATATGGGAGTGGAAAAGACATGATGTATAAGTTAGAGGTCTTAGGATCGAAACATGATAAAGGTATGGGCACACGTAGGGGGTATGATTATCTACATCATTGATAGGTGGATTGATAGGGGTAATGGGAAGCACTGATAAAAAGGTGGGACATGAAAAAAGCATCCCCTTTATTAGTGGGGCCTTTATCCAGATTTTTATGAGAACTGTTAAAGGTTACCCTTTAACATCGTTTACATTATGAGCACTTCTATAGAACTGAAAAATCTTTTTTACAAGCATTTTTAATCACATAATATTAATTATTGAAGCTATTGAAATGATCAAAAATCTCTATAAACATATATAAATACAAAATTTCCTCGACCAAATCATAAACTTTCAAAAATGAACAGTATATTGGCTTTACTTTGATGGGTGGTGGGATAATTTTTATTATTCGATCATCAATTTGATGCATGTTATAATATCACTTGTTATTGTGAAATCCATACAAGTAACATTAATTATGAATGTAAAAATTCATTATGTAAAAATATCCAAGTTTATAAGATCATTAATAAAAACACATCATTATTATCAAAAAAATACAAGAGAATTGGTACATTACCATTTTTATGAACAAATAGTTTTGATGTTATTTGAGATTTCATCATCACCTAGAAAACACATTTGGATTGTTTTGAAATAGAAATTAATTTTAGTAAAAAGGGAAAATGATAGACTAAAAACTGATAAAATTAATTTTAGTACATTAAAAAATGATCCATAATTAATTTTTCATATCTAGGAATCATCCATATTTAAATATGATACATGATGTTCCTGGAATGACTCAAAGTGTCATTTATTAGTTTAAAATTGAAATTTTAAAAAAAGTGTCACTCATTGAAAAATTAGAAAACATGTTTGGATTCTCTTGATAATTTATTACACTGATTAATAATTAATTTTTTTTATGTCTAACAATATTTCTCACAAAAAACTCACGGACATTGTTACTTGTACGAATCAATGTGTGAGTTCTAGTTTATAATTACATTTTAGTAGAAGACACAAGTTGGATAATCAAAACCAAGGAAACTAATTTTAATTATTTTAATACTTTTGGTAAATGATACATAAGTCATTAGGTATGTATATAAATTATCCTCACCTCAATCTGATGCATGGTGTGACCGGTATGACTCCAAGTACATCTTTTTATTCAAAACTGACATTAATTTTCGTATAAATAGAAACTGAAAGCCTCAAAATCAATAAAATAAATTCATATTGTTTTTTTTACATTAGAAAAATTATTAATAAGTCATTTTTGAGATGTATGAATCAATTGAACCTCAATATGATAAACTATATTATAATTATGACTCCAAGTGTTTGTTATTAGTTTAAAATTGAAATTTTAATTCAAAAATGTTACACTCACTGAAAACTAAGAAAATATTCTTGAATTATCTAGATAATTTTAAAAAACTTTTAATAATTCATTTGTAACATGTAGGAATCAATTTCATGTCTAACCCACACATGATGAGACATGTATGACTCAAAGTGTGTGTTTCAAGATTAAAATGTGATTTTTGTAACAAAAAAAAACATAAATACTCAAAAGCACGAAAAAAACATGTATTTTTTTCATACATTAGGAAAAAAATCTATACGTCATTTGAGATGCACAGGAATTAGTATCACCTCAATCCAATGTACGGTGTGACTGATAACATTCTAACATCATCATTTTATTTAATATTGACATCAATTTTTTAAAAAAGGACATCTGACCTAATCAAAACTAAGAAATTGAATTCATAATGCACTGATACATTAGTAAAACGATCCATATGATATTTTTTTCATGTAGGAATTATCTTCACCTCAATTTGATACATAATGTACCAAGTATGACTCAATGTGTTCATTATCAGTTTAAGATTTACATTTTAGTTTAACATGTTTCAATCACTGAAAATTGAGAAAACACGGTCATATTTTATTTATAATTTTTTAATATGATTTAAAATTCATTTGTGATGTGTAGGAATCGGTATCACATCAAAATGATACATGATGTGATTGTTATTAGTCAACGTGCATGCTTCCAATTTAAAAGAAATTTTAGTAAAAAATAGAAAAAACAAACTCACAAACTGATAAAATTCATTTAGATTATTTTGATACTTTAGGAAAATGATACATATGTCATTTTAGATGTGAAATGATCCCCATAATATCAATCCAATGCATAGTGTGATAGATATGACTTAAAGTGTTTCTTCTTATTTAATATTGATTGTAGTTTTAGAAAAAATAAAATTGACATACTCCAAACTAAGAATGAACAATAAAATTATATTGATACATTAGTGAAAATATAAATAAGTTTTTTTGATGTGTAGGGATCAACCACACCTCAATCTAAAACATGATGTTCCCAATATGACTCAATGTGTCCATTATCTATTTATAATCTATATTTTAGTTCAAAAAGTTTCACTTATTGAAAACTAGGAAAACATACTCATATTTTCTTAATAATTTTGGAAAATAATTCATAAGTCATTCATGACATTAAGGGATCAGTCTCACATCAAAAAAATACACTATGTGATCTCTATGAGTCAAATTTGTGTTTCTAGTTTAAAATGAAATTTTAGTAAAATAAACATTTGATGTACTAAAAATCAAGAAATCACATTTCTATTGTTTTGATACTTTATCAAAAAATGGTCTATGAGTCATTTGAGATTTGTATGAATTATCCTCAACTCAATCCAATGAATGGTGTGACCAGTATCACTCCAAGTACATATTTTTATTTAAAATTGACCTCGATTTTAGTAAAAGTACTACTGAACAACTCAAAACTGAGAAAAATTATAACAACCCTTATATTTATTCCATATTTAAAGATGATTTATTACATAAAATTTCACTTAATACAAATCATAAGATCGACAGGTCTAGTAGCTTTTGGAAATTAGAAACATTGAAAAACAACATAAAACCTAAAATACAACATCTTTATTGAAAAATTATTTTACACGACCACAATATTCCTTCATACTTACAATAACATGGGATAACCTCAGGACTTATATAAGAAAAGGGCAAGCTATAAAGGCTAGCATGGGAATAAACATGGAATAACTTGTGGAAGACAATACATATTAGTCAATAGGAATATTAATGGAGAATTAAAAAAACAGAAACATAAAGGCATGATATATAATGATAATCATAAAATGTGTATGTGGAAACAATATCCAACATGATGTTAGCGTGATTAAAGAATCATTTCAAAAGAATTAGCATGAGTAAACCCTCATTACACATGAATTTACATAATTAAACCCTCATTGAACATGTAGTATCATGATTAAACCCTCATTTCACATGAATTATCATGATTAAACCCTTATTTCCCTTGATTTTTCGTTACACTAAAGACTACCTAATGCATTGGAGCGTTATCAGGGTGCACCCTTCATAATCATTTAATTTTCATGATTAAGTGTTCCACATAGATAATTCATTAAACATAGTAATTTATTCCATGAATAAGGAATATGGAATACATTTATATAAGTCCCCAATAAATACATACTTTATCATAAGTTGAATACCCTTGATATAGAAATGGGTATGGTGTTCACTACATGATGATTTTGGCATGGAAATCGATGTGTAATTTTGAAAGCATAACAGAGTCAAATAGAATGTTGTAAATTGGGTTGCTTAGAGAGAAAGGGGTCTCTCATCACTTACTCTTTAAATTTACATTAATGGGGATGGGTAAGAATGTATCCCAACTTAAGCAATTTGAAGATTAAAGGGGAATATCATAAATGGGTTTCTTGATAAAAAGAGGAGAGAGAGAAACCTGCTACAAAATTTCGGAATTGTAACGGCTTATGTAAGCATCCAAATGTAAGAGAATAAATGATCCCTCATTGAAATAAAATCTAATGGACTGTATTTAACTGATTATAAAAGGATGAAAATATAAATAATTTAAATTAATAAGACAAATTTCGAACAATGTTCTTGAATTAAAAGAATGATAAAAAGGTGAGGATCCCCTATGAAATTTTAGCACGATAACATTTGTATATGAAAGATCATGGATGGATTAATTAGAGTGGAGAGAAATATATCATTATTTATAAATCAAATGGAGAGTAAGGGGATTATGTATGACCATATACCTATTTATGAAAATTAAAACTAAAATATATATCATAAAAGGAGTTCTTGATAAAAGAGGAGGGTGGAAGATCGCTTACTTAGATGTTTGACTCCAATGTCATGTGAGAGGATTATTATGAGATTCGGGTGAAATTCGGAGGACTCTATGGTGTATAGACAAATTTTTGGTTGAGCTTAAAGGAGATTTAGTGAAGAGGAATGAGAGCATGGATGGGTTTATATAGTAAAGGAGAGGGATTTCTTTATTATTTTGGTTTTGGACACTTCATAATAAAATAGTCCAAACCACAAATCATACCATGAAATTTAACCATGGTTTCACGAAATTAGAAGAAGTTTAAGTTATTTTATATTTCTAAGGGTCGAACATATTAATATAATTCCCTTGTTTATGTGGGGGTGAGTCACACTCTCAAGGAAATGGTTTTAAAATCTTAAAATATATTATAAGTCTTGGAAGATTCACTAAGGCTTTATAAGATAAATCAAATAAACTCAAAATTACCATATTATAAATTAAAAACATATTTATGGCTGAGGATACATTTTATAGTATTTATTACATTACTATTGGGTCATTATAATGTCATAAAACACACCATATATTTATAAGGTATTTAATTATTACCTAAAACTTTGACTGCATTAGAATATTATGAAAAATTCATCATTGGATAATTTCAATGTCATGATTCCAAAAATAATATTCATTTTATCTAAATAATGTTCTAAATATGTGAATTTTTACTTTTAAAATAAAATCTGACATTTATAGAAAATTGATAGGTTTTGATAAAAACAAATTTCAAATTTTTATAAAAATTAATTGTGACTGTATAAAGATTATATGATCATTTATATTTAATAAAAGTTACTTCATAATAATATTTTATTAAAATCTTATTCATTTCAAAAATACATTAATTCATCAAAATATATTTCTTAATTGAATTTGAATATTAATTAAAAATACTAATTGTGATATAAAAATAATTGACAAAGTAACAATAATAGGGTGAAAAATATATTCATTATTATATAAAAAATAATGTAAATAACATTATTTCTAGAGTCCTAATTCATATCCTTTTATTACACTGACATACACCCTAAGAGTAATGTGTGAAATGGTGGGGCTTTAATGGGGTAGTTTAGTGATCATGGTTTGGTCCATGATCTCGATGATCATGAAATTCTCTTATAAATGGTTTCCATCAGGATTATGTTGTTGTATATTATATTGGCAATGGTCTATAGAAAATAATATAAATTATATCTCCCTCAGAAGCTTCAATAAATGGTGTTTATAGGGTATAATCCTACTGGATGTGACCATCACTTCCTTTGTATATGCCAATGTATTTGTTAAAAATATATATTTATACTATTCATGGGATCATTGTTCGACAACAATGTTATCTTAGATAATGATACTTAACAATCATAAAAATTAGAATTGAATATAATAAATGTAGTCACCTTGTTTCCTATATCCGTAAGACATCTAATTAAATCAAATGAAAGGGAATTTTAATCATAAATATTTGGGTCATTACAACCTTCCCCATTAAGAAAGTTCATCCTCAAAATTTTCTTTTCCCATACAAAAAAGAGATGAGGGTAAATCTTCGTCATCACATGTAACTCCCCAACCCCAGTTACCCAAAGTCAGTGCATTATTTTAATACATTTCCATGATTACAAGGAATCATGTCCCGAAGGACCGATCAGTTTAGCAGTCTTAGAAAATTCATTACATACATTAATGTTACATTACACCTCATAACATTCAAAACAACATGAATAATCCTTCACGAACGCCATTATTCCCTTGGCTTAACCCTACATATCAATCACAATACACCTCTTAGAATCCTAGAAAAAATAAAACATAGAAAGGGTTGAGCTCAGATTCTCAGTAAGGATAACAATACAGTGGAAACTTTCGTAAATAAGCATAAATATTTAAGGAAATGTATAACTAAAACAAAATCCTTTTAAACTTGAACTTCAGAATAATGTGGAAAAAATAAAATGAAGTAAATCCATTTAATTATTCACATTGATATTCTATTAGTTGAATAATCACATACAATATCACTAACCACATTCATAACGATGGAATGAATAATGCAAAACTTTAATTTCTGTGTCAAGGACTCGTGCCAAGACCTAAAGGAAAACTGTAACCAGAACCCAACCCAGAGTGCCTCTAATAACCGGACACCAACCCGGAGTGCCTCTAATAACTGGACACCAACCCGGAGTGCCTCTAATAACCGAACACCAACCCGGAGTGCCTCTAATAACTGGACACCAACCCCGAGGGTCTGCTGTAACTAGACACGAACCAGGAGGGTCTGCTGTAACCGGACCCCAACCCAGAACATACTAGTCCAACACATTCATCTTAAGAAGAGGATTAAATATAATAAAAACATTCGTATTAAAACTAGCATACGGAATACCAAAACATTAATCATAAACCATTAATGGAATAAAAATAACTCATCCATAGTCAAAAATATCACAAAAACTTAAATACAATATGGAAGATTTGTATCATGACAAATCATCTTCAAAAAATGTTTAAAATCCATTAATGAATTTTGACATAGATGAAAATGATTTGTAAAACTCTTTGAGAGAAATACCCCTTTTTCATGAAAACATTTAAAAGTCACACAATTTAGAAAAGAAGTCATTTAAAGACATTTTTGAATCAAAGTGTCTCATACCACTTTGAAACTTTTTAAATGAATTATCATTTTAAAAACATTCATGTCTATATAAGTAAATCCTTAAAAATCATTTTGAAGACATAAACATTAGTGAGAAAGATTTAAAAGAATAAATATTTATGACATTTGAAATGATTTTTTAGTAAAAATTCCCTTAAAATAATCCCTTTTAAAACTCTTTCATAAAACCTTTACATGGATAATAAACATGTCCCTGTAGATACTTATGTAAAAATAACCTCAGATAATAAAGAGATTGTAAAATTAACCCTTACCAATTTGGTAACTTACGAAACATACACGCCGTGAAAGAGGTATCATACAATGAATATGTAAATAAATATAAATTAAGGTTTATTACATAAATAATTCAATAATGGGAAGTACATACACCACACAAAATGTAATAGTGGCAATATGGCTTGAATCTCACGAGAATAAGGAGTGAGAAGAAAACCCCTTACCTTGCACTTTCCTTTAGTCGAGGGTACATTTAGCCTCCTTTATGAAGAATATAGTATGTTATTAAAATATAAAAGAACCATATTAATATTTATGATATCATACATTATTCATTTATGACTTTATACTCTCCATTTAATTATAATTTCCATGTTATATTAATATTTCGGGTAATAATTGTATTCTTTATCGTATGTGTTTTAACTTGTTACTCTTGATTGTATCACATAGATCATGATTTAAATACATCCAGAATATAAAACATGATTTATTTAAAATATATATTTAGAATAGAAAAATTTATAATAGACGTATATATTAGATGGAAAACACCGCTTATGGAGACGGTAGTCCGCACGTACCCATAAACGCTATTTCCATTTTTACATAGTATTAAACAGAAGTAATTGAATAAGATATATGTAAGTACATAAATACTTATATTTATAAATATATATATATCCATTATCATTATTATTTCATATATTAGATACTTATTAGTAATAAATATTTTTATAATCGTTGATGAGTGGTGAACTTGGAAATGAATCTCAGCGCGTCGTGGAGACGGTAATCCGTACGTACGCACGAGTGAAAATATCATTCTTCTGATATTAATATAATATACAATTAAATGGTATATAATATATACAGAATCCTTATCATGTTATATTTATCAAATAAACATCATTATTATACCCATCAAAAAAATAATGTATTGAATAACAATTACACCACGACGTGGAGACGGTAAGCCGTACGTACGGACATTTGGTGACATGTCATTCAAAGGGTGGATATAATAATGAATTTTGTTGTACCATAATTATAATAACATCACATTATATAGAATATACTGGAGTTATTATTTTAGAATGGAAACAACAGAGAAAAAGTAAGTGGAAGAAGAAAGGAATTTGAAAAAGGGTGGTGAAATCAATACATCTTCTTCGGGTTCTTCCTTTTGATTTGATCGAAATGGCTCCATAGGTTGGTTTTCTGATCAAACTAAGGCCTCTAGGATGAAGGGAGGATATTATAAAGTGTATTTGGGCAGGGTTTGGCCGAGAAAAATGGCTTAGATGGTTTGAATTAGAGAGAAGGGGGAGTGACCTTTTATAAGAGGGGTGAGGGGCACCATAGGAAAAACATAAAATATTATTTTATAATAAATTCATATTCGGTTTCAAATTGCTCCAAAGTTTATTATTTAATGTTTAATGTGGGTATAGGTCTAAAACTGCTTAACAAATAGGTTTTATTCATGTTTAGGTTACCATTTTAACCTTATCATTTAGATTTAAATCTAAGTTAAATAATTTAACTTTTTCTGTGGCTTCTTGTATTCTTACACTATATGGTTAATAAACATACTATATACAGCCAATAGAACCACAATTGGTTACGTAATATCATATATATTATTATATTGTTTGGCCGAACCGTATATTTTTAGGACCATTATCTCAATTAATAATATAATATTTGTTTTAAAAACTATTTTATATCAATTTTAACACTATTTGGTATTTATTTTTGTAAAAATAATAAATACATTATTACTTCAAACAAAATACATTTAATCAATAATAACATGTCATATTAAAATATAAAATTCTTGGATGTCATAAAAACTTTTAAATTATATTTATTTTAATATTTATAATACCATTTCTATGATTCATTCACGAATTAGGTAATTATTGCATCATCATTGGGTCATAAATAAATTTATTTATTTAATGTCTAAAAATAATAAATAAAATACCATGATGTATGAATTCTTTTTATCTTTCTAATAAATATTTATAATATAATTTATCCTATGTAAAACCCTATATTAAAAATTTTTTAGTTATTAAACAATGATTTTAACTCTTTTAACTCTTCTTTGAATTAAATAATAATAAATGTCCTAATCTAATCCATGTGGACCTATGTGAAAATATTTTATTCCTATGGTTTTTTATTGTCAAGATAAACTTTTCCAATAGAATTAGTACATGTGTGAGGGTAATATTAATATCATATTTACCCTTAATTACCCTATTTACTTTTAACCATGTTAAATAAAAGTAAAAAGTTACTATTCACCAAAAATTATTTTCATCTTATTGGACCACATTTTACTCCTTGATATTAACTGTGTCTCTCGGATTTTTAATGTTCGACTCACAGAAGTGGTGAAATTATGTTTTATGAGAATTTTCAAATTCTCATAGGAGGTGGGTAAAAACCGGTGAAAAGTTCAATAAAATTTTTATATATCTAAAATTATTATAAAACGACTCCAATGAATTACATTGAACATATATAGGTATTATGTATCTATTTTGACCTAAAATAATTTAAATAAAATAAATAAAAATATAAATAAAAATTTGGGTTTAAACTATAACCCAGGGTTTTTCACTATTCATAAACAATTAAAAGTTTTCAGAAAAATACTAAAAATTTACCCTAAGATAATTTTGATAGTCGGAATTCAATAATGAAGTATATTTTACCAAATTAAAAACATAGATGTTGTATTTATTAATTTAAAATTAATTTTCACTATCAAAACAAAATGTGTGTTTTTAAGAAACAATAACTATCAAATGATTAACACTTGATTATGTCCGGTTTAAATGTGAAATTATGTCCAATGACCAAAATTAGATTAAATGGTATAAATATATTCTAAATATAATTTAAAACCACTCAAATTCATAATTTATCACTATTAATTATTTCGATTAAAAAAGTTGTTTTTAATTAAAATTTAGTAATTTTCACTATTCATCAAAAATATGAAAGTTATCTAAAAAGTACCAAAATTTCACCCTAAGATAATTTCGATATTCCAAATCCAAAAATGAAGTTAATTTTGAAAGCTAAAATGTATATAATTTCAAAAAGTGGTTATTACAATTCTCGACGGTTTGTATGATTGGTTGTGGTGTGTTAGAACTCGAAGTTGTGTATTGCACACACTGTTGTATTATTTAAAGAGAAGCGTACCATGAAATATTTGGGTGTTACATTCTACCCTCCTTCAATAAATTGCGTCCTCACAATTTATGCTCGGTATTGGAAACATGGGATTGACATTTGAAAATATCATAGTTGAAATCCCACATCAAAAAATGGATTAACGAGGCCTCTATTTAAAATAAAGAGTGGTAAGTATGAAGGTTACTGAAAATAACAAATACTAGGGTTCCATGTAGAAAAATATGGATATGGAAGAGAAATCTGACCATCAATATTTGATGGAGAGTTTAGAGAACATGGCTATGAAAAGGCCAAAAATCCCAAAGCTATAAATTTGTGATGATCTAAGGTACCATCTAGGACAACATTTTTGTTCTAAGTTCCTTTTCTTAATGTTGAATAATTTATTTATGAGATTGGAAAAGATCATAAGGAGATATACTTACTTTATAATTATAGTTTTTTCCATTAATAAATTTCTACCAAAAACTCATCTTTCACTACAAAAGATAATATAACACAAAAAATACTCTATTTATCCTAATCATATAGGGTTCTAAATATAAAAATTGTATAATTCACATATCAGACCCATTAAAAAAAGAAACTACATTATAAAATCCAGGGACTTCACGTAGTCTAGTGGTAGGCAATAAATCCCAATCAAACTGTGGTTGTGTTTTCGATTCTCACAGCTTTGTCCGACGTGATGTGTTGTCACACGGTATGCGAGTTGTCCTTTTATAAAAATCCAAAAATAACCTTTCAAACATAATCCATTCCAACCTTTAGACTTATCCAAAATACTACTATCCAAACTCAACGTCCAAAATTTATAAGGAAGTTAAACACAATGAAGATCATTTTTTCCATGTAATAACATGTGAACACCTTTACCATGTATTATTTTAAAACATGGTAACATCCTGAATTACCATAGAACCTTATTGATTACATTCATGCTCCCTTATTCTTTATAGAATACTGGATATAATCCTTCTATCAAAAATGTTGTAAACTCCAACGATGAAAAATCATTAATCAGTTCCAAGGTATTCAAGAATATCCAATATAATTTACCCAAATCAACCATATCTTATTCCAAAATCAGTACCTCAATATTAGGACCATATTAAGGTTTATTTTTCCTTCAACCATGTAATTTCCAAAAAAGTTTAACTCATTGAAGAGTCACTTTTCATAGTACCATAAAATTTCAAATCCTCAATGAAATAATACTGCAGTACAATCCATATTTATTTCCAGTACATCATTGATACGACACTTCAATGAAATAATTTCATAATAACAACATAAGAACACTAGTCATTCCTCTTCATCTATGGTAGTATCATAACATGATTATTATCCAACAGAATAATTTGCGATATAGTCTGATTACTGTGACATTGGTTCGCATAGTGTCAAACCTCCTTACAGATGAAGCATTGTACATTTGAAATCTTCTTCTTACCCTTGCATTCACGTACTTGGTGTCCTTTTTCTCCACACTTATAACATACTCCCATTCCCTTCAAGCATTTTCCAAGGTGATTCTTTCCACATTGATCACATATGGGAAAATGCTTCTTTACCTTATTCCCTTTATCTGTCCGTCTCTCTACCATATTTTCCTTCTCTGGATTCCCTTCAAAGCCATAGGACTCTGAGAATTCATTACTTATCTTATCAACACATGATACTATTTCTTCATATGATGATAATATGTGGGAGATTATTTCCTTTCTAAATTATGGCTTAAGACCATGAATGATATGATCTTTCTTACTCTTTGGATCATGCGTATTCTGGAGTTCTCATTCCTTCTACTGGGCGCCATTTCTAAACAATGGCATACACTAGATTAGTTTATGAATATAAATACATAATCCCAAAATTGTAAAACACTTAACATAAATTAAATAGTTTATGGATATAATCCATAATCATAAAAATGTCTTCATTGAGGAAGTATATACTCATAAATCCTTCATAATGGTTTGTAATTAAAATTAGAATTATCCTAATCATATCACTCGGGAGAGTCGTAACCAAGAGTGCAGCAAGGCCCTTTGTCGTGCACCAGTTCCCGTTCGAGTCTAGCTCAAAGCGGTGTTTTTGGGTTTTACCCCAAGGTACATCTGTGCCAGAACCGCCTCTACCTGCTCATATCCATACAGGGATGTATTGCTAGGAAAAATCACAATGTCTCTATAATACCAAAATTTTAGGATGTTATTCTATACTAATCCTCAAAGTCTATCTTAGGGCTATGTTCTCTAATCAGAGTTTATCAAAATCTAGTTTCCAAGGTTATTTCTAAACTTCCTCTAATACCAACTGTAATGCCCCAAACCCAGTTACCCAGAGTTAGTGCATTATTTACATTGGCATGATTACAAGGAATCAAGTCCCGAAGGACTGATTGGTTTAGCAGTCTTGGAAAATAGATTACATACATGAATGTTACATTACACTTCATAACATAAAAAACAACATGAATAATCCTTCACGAATTCCATTATTCCCTTGGCTTAACCATGCATTTCAATCACAATACACTTCTTGGAATCCTTGGAAAAATAAAACATAGAAAGGGGTGAGGTCAGATGCTCAGTAAGGATAACAATACATCGGAAACTTTCATAAATAAGCATAAATATATAAGGCAATGTATAACTAAAACAAAATACTTTTAAACTTGAACTTCAACATAATATGGAAAAAATAAAATGAAGTAATTCAATTTACTTATTCACATGGATATTCTACTAGTTTAATAATCACATGCAATATCACTAACCACTTTCATAATGATGGAATGAATAATTCCAAACATTAATTTCTGTGTCAAGGCCTCATGCCAAGACCTAAGGGATAACTATAACTGGACACCAACATGGAGTTCCTCTAATTACCGGACACCAACTCAGAGTTCCTCTAATAACCAGACACCAACCCGGAGTTCCTCTAATAACTGGACACCAACCCAGAGTGCCTCTAATAACCGAACACCAACCCGGAGTGCCTATAATAATCGGAAACCAACCCGGATGGTCTGTTGTAACCGGACACCAACTCAGAGGGTCTGCTGTAACCGGACCCCAACCTGGAACATAGTAGTCCAACACATTCATTTTAAGAAGAGTATGAAACATAACATAAACATTTATATTAAAACTAGCCTACGGAATTCCAAAACATTAATCATAAACCATTAATGGCATAAAAATAACTCATCCACAGTCAAACATATCACAAAACCTTAAATACTATATGGAAGATTTGTATCATGATAAATCAACATCAAATAAAGTTTAAAATCCATTAATGAATTTTGACATAGATGAAAATGATTTGTAAAACTCTTTGAGAGAAATACCACTTTTTCATCAAAACATATAAAAGTCACAAAATTTAGAAAATAATTCATTCAAACACATTTTTGAATCGAAGTGTCCCATACAACTTTGAAACTTTTGAAAGGAATTAATATTTTAAAAACATTCATGTCCATATAAGTAAATCCTTAAAAATCATTTTGAAGACATAGACATTAATGAGAAAGATTTAGAAGAATAAATATATAAAACATTTGAAATGATGTTTTTGTAAAAAGTCCCTTTAAATAATACCTTTAAAACTCTTTCATAAAACGTTTACATGGATAATAAACATGTCCCTATAGATACTTACGTAAAAACAACCTCAGATAATAAAGAGATTGTAAAATTAACCCTTACCAATTTGGTAACTTACGAAACATACAACCCGTGTAAGAGGTATCATATAATGAATCTGTAAATACACATAAATTAAATTTTATTACTTAAATAATACAATTATGGGCCGTACATACACCACGCAAAAGATAATAGTGTCAATACGGCATGAATCTCACGGGAATAAGGAGTGAGATGAAAACCCCTTACCTTGCACTTTCCTTTGGTCGAGGGTACGTTTAGCCTACTGTATGAATACTATAGTATGTTATTAAATTATAACAGAACCATATTAATATTTATGATATCATACATTATTCATTTCTGACTTTATACTACCCATTTAATTATAATATCCATGTTATATTAATATTTCGGGTAATAATTGGTTTCTTTATCGTACGTATTTTAACTTGTTACTCTTGATTGTATCACATAGATAATGATTTAAATACCTCTATAATATAAAAAATGATTTATTTATCATATATATTTATAATATTAATATTTATAATAGACTTATATATTAAATGGAAAACACCGCCTATGGAGACGGTAGTCCGTACGTATGCATAAAAGTTGTTTCCGTTTTTACATAGTATTGAATGGAAGTAACTGAATAAGATATATGTAAGTACATAAATAATTATATATATATATAAATATATATATCTCAAGTGGCATTATTATGTCATATATTACATACTTATTAGTAATATATATTTTTATAATCATCGATGAATGGTGAACTTGGAAATGAATCTCACCGCGTCGTGGAGACGGTAATCCGTACGTACGCACGAGCGAAAATATCAATATTTTGATATTAATATAATATATAATTGGATGGTATATAATATATAAATAATCCTTATCATTTTATATTTATCAAATACACATCATTATTATACCCATCCAAATAATAATGTGTTGAATAATAATTACACCACGACTTGGAGACGGTAAGCTGTACGTACGCACGTATGGTGACATGTCATTCAAAGGGTGGATAGAATAAAGAATTTTGTTGTACCATAATTATAATAAAATCACAGTATATAGAATATACTGTATTTATTATTTTATAATGGAAACAACAATGAAAAATGAAGTGGAAGAAGAAAGGAACGTGAAAGAGGGTGGTGAAATCATTACCTCTTTTTCAGGTTCTTCCTTTTGATTTGATCAAAATGGCTCCATAGGATGGATTTCTGATCAAACTAATGCCTCTTGGATGAATGGAGGATATTTTAGAGTTTATTTGGGCCGGGTTTGGCAGAGTCAAATGGCTTAGAAGGTGTGAATTAGAGAGAATGGGGAGTTCCCTTTTATAAGAGGGGTGAGACGCAGCTTAGGAAAAACATAGAATTTTATTTTATAATATATTAATATTCGGTTTCTAATGTCTAAAAAGTTGATTATTTAAATTATAATGTGGGTATATGTTGACAAAAACTCAACCAATAGGTTTTAGACAAGTTTAGGTTACCATTTTAACTATATCATTTAGATTAAACCCAAGTTAAATAATTTATCTTTTACCGTGTCTTCTTTTATTCTTACACTATATGGTTAATAAACATACTATATACTACCAATATAACCCCAATTGGTTCATTAATGTAATAAATATTATTATATAAGTCTTTTGGATGAACCTTAGATTTTTAGGACCATTATATCAATTAATAATATAATATTTGTCTTAAAAACTATTTTATGTCAATTTTGACACTATTTGGTATTTGTTTTTTGTTAAAATAATAACAACATTATTAGTTCAAAAAAAAAATACATTGAATAAATACTAACATGTCATATTAACCTAGAAAATTCGGGTATGTCATAAAACTTTGTAATAATATTTATTTTAATATTTATAATATCATTTATTTGATTCTTTCTTGAATAAGGTAATTACTGCATCATCATAGTGTCATAAATAAATTTATTTATTTAATGTATAAAAATTATAAATAAAATACCATGATGTAGGAAATATTTTTATATTTATAATTAATATTTATAATCTAATTTATCTTTTGTAAAACACTATATTAAAGATGTTTTAGTAATTAAACATTGATTTTAACTCTTTTAACTTTTCTTTGAATTAAATAATAATAAATGTCCTAATCTAATCCAAGTGGACCTAAATGATAATATTTTATTCCAATGTTTGTTTTAGGTCTAGATAAAATTTTCCAATAGAATTAGGACATGTGTGAGGGTAATATTAATATCATTTTTACCCTTAAGTACCCTATTTACTTATAACCGTGGTAAATAAAAGTAAAAAGTTACTATTTACCAAAAATTATTTTCATCTTTTTGAACCAAATTTTACTCCTTGATATTAAACATGTCTCTTGGATTTTATAAATTCAACTCACAGAAGCGGTAAAATTATGTTTTATGGGAATTTTCAAATTCTCCTAGGAGGTGGGTAAAAGACGGTGAAAAGTTCAATACAATTTTTATATATCTAAAATTATTATAAACTGACTCCAATTACTTACATTGAACTTATATAGGTATTATGTATCTATTTTGAAATTAAATAATTTAAATAAAATAAATAATTATTTAAATAAAAATTCGGTTTTAAACTATAACCCAATGTTTTTCACTATTCATAAATAATTAAAAGTTTACAGAAAAATACCAAAAATTTACCATAAGCTAATTTTGATATTAAAAATTCAATAATGAAGTCTATTTTACAAAATTCAAAACATATAAGTTTCATTTATTAATTTAAAATTAATTCTCACTGTCAAAACAAGGCGTGTTTTTAAGAAACAATAACTATCAAAAGATTGACACTTGTTTATGTCTGGTTTAAATGTGAAATTATGTCCAATGACCAAAATTGGATTAAATGGTTAAAATTTATTCTAAATATAATTTAAAACCACTCAATTTCATAATTTATCACTATTAATTATTTCGATTAAAAAAGTTTCTTTTAATTAAAATTTAGTAATTTTCACTATTCATCAAAATTATGAAAGTTAACGGAAAAGTACCAAAATTTCACCCTAAGATAATTTCTATATTCCGAATCCAAAAATGATGTTCATTTTGAGAGATAAAATGTATAAAATTTCAAAAAGTGGGTATTACAATTCTTAACGGCTAGTATGATTGGTTGTGGTGTGTTAGAACTCGAAGTTGCGTATAACACATGCTATTGTATTATTCAAAGAGAAGCGTACCGTGAAATCTTTGGGTGTTATATTACATCCTTCAGGTCCCTAGTTGAATCATCAAACATGTGGTTTTTCACAAAACTTTTACAAGGGTAATTGTCTTATTTCATAGAACATTTTATCTATGATCTAAGATCTGCACTAGATTCTCCTCATAAGAAAGGTCATTCTCTAATGGTAAAACCTATGGATTGAGTACATATGAGGGGTCTGGTATGTACATCCTTAAGAGTGATACATGGAATCCATCATGTGCTTGAGATAGGTTCGGAAGGATTACTAGTCAATAGGCCACTGCTTGGATGAAATAACATACCCCAAAAGGGTCGATGTACTTTGGAATAATCTTTCCCATCTTCTAAAATATTATCACTCTTTTCCATGGTGATATGTAGAAGAAAACCATGTCTCCAACATACAACTCTTGGTATTTTTGACGATTGTCATCATAACTCTTTTGTCGACTCTGAGAAGCTTTAATGTGCTACTGGATGGTCTTAACCTTCTCCACCATTTCTTGAACCATTTTAGGACCTATAATTTTTCATTCCCCAACTTCACCCATCATGCTGATATTCTAAAAATATTCCCCTAATGGGATTCCTAGGGTTTTATTTGGATGATTGGGTGGAAACAATTGTTGTAAGAGAAATCCAAAAAAGGAAGATATTGGTCCCATCCACATTTGAATCCCATTGATAATGCTATCAAAATTTACTTGAGTGCATGGATAGTATACTTAGATTGGCTATCAGTTTGAGGTTGATATGTTGTACTAAAATTATGCTCATTGTTTAAACCGTACCGGAGAATTTTTTAAAACTCAGAGGTGTATCTTGGATCTTGATCAGACACAATTGACAGTGGTACTCCATGAATCCTTACCACTTATCTTATTTATATATATTTTTAGTTTATCGAGTGATAAATCCTCTCAAATAACAATGAAGTGTGAGGATTTTTTAAGAGATCCACAACAGCCCAGATAGAATGGTTTCCCTTGTATGTCTTTGGATATGTGGTGACAAAGTACATGGTGATGTTTTTCCATTTCCATGATGGTATGGGTAATGGTTTCTTCATAACCTTAGACTTATACCTTTCATCCTTAACTTGATGACATACCATACACTTTGATATATATTCTATGATCTCCTTATTCATGTTATTTTCTAATAGTTCTCTCAAAGATCTCAATACATCATTCTGTTTCCAGGGTGAATGGAGAAATTCAAACTATATGAATCATACAAATGTTTTTTAATTTAAATCAGGATTTTATGGAACATATATTCTTGACCCAAATCTCACAATTCTTTCTTCATTCATATTTAACTCTGAGGATTTCCATTTTCGAACAATTTCCACTTTCTTTTGAATTCCTAGATCATCTTTTTGAGTATCCTTTACACATTCCAAAGATATGGTTGAGAAATTATTTGTGAAAGAATTGACATTATTCCTTTATTTCTGATTCCCATGTCCATATTCTTCAAATATAATAATATTAGATACTTTTTAATTCTCATAAATGATAGAATTGTTGGGTCCTTTCTACTTAGATCATCCTCCAACTTGTTCTCTTTTCCAATATGGTAGTGGAATGAGTAGCCATAATCCTTGATGAACTCTATCCATATTTGTTAGTGAATGTTCATCTCTTTTTCTATGAATATATATTTTAGAATTTTTTGATCCATATATATTACACACATCCCCCCAAAGAGATAATACTACCATATTCTCAATGCAAAGATCATTGCTACTAACTCTAGATAATGTTTGGGATATTTTTGATTAGGGATTTTCAATTTCATTGAGGCTTAGGAAATGATTTTTTTTATTTTTCATCAACACACATCCCAATATCTATATTAATCATTGTTGAAAATTACAAAAAGATCCTCACTTGTGGGTAGTATGAGTACAAGGGCAATGATAATCCCCCTTTTCAACTCTATGAAGCTTTCTTCACATTCATCATTATGAGAAAATTTGACTCAATTTTGAGTTATATTGGGAATATAGGTTGACAATCAAGAGAAATTTGTTGCAAATCGGTGATAATATCCAGCTAACCCAAGGAAGCTACAGATATTTATCACGGATGTTGACCCTGACCATCCCTCAACTACTTTTTCATGGAAGGATCCACAAATAACCCATTAATTATGATAATATTCCCCATGAATGAGAATTACTTCAACTAGAACTCACACTTGTTTTACTTTTCATAGAGCATATCTTTCAAGAAGGCCTTTAACACAGTGCTCAGATGCTCCTCATGATCCTCCTTAGTTTTGAAGTATAATATAATATCATCTATGAAGACTACCAAAAAAAATTCGAGGTAATCTCAAATAATTCTATTCATCAAGTCCTTGAATAATGATGGAGCATTAATGAGTCCAAAATTAATCACTATGAACTCATAGTTCGAATACGTTGTACGAAAAGTAGTCTTAGGGATATCCTCCATCTTCACCATTAATTAGAATTATCCCAACAACAAACCCCCTTGGATATATATTGTGCTCCATGTAGCTGATCGAACAAGTCATCAATTTTGGGAAAATGATACATGTTCTTTATCATTATTTTTTTGAGATCATTTTAATCAATTCAAAGGTGCATTGACCCATCATTATTTCTAAAAAAGAGGACCGGTGCACCTCATGGTGAAGCACTGGGGCGTATAAACCCCTTATCCATATTCTCTTCTAATTTTTTATTTTGCTCCTCAAGTTACACAACATCCCTTCTATATAGATTCTTAGATATTGGAAATTCCTTAAGTATAGGATTGATTGAGAATTCAACATCTCTACGATGAGGAAAACCAAGCAATTCCTTAGGAAACACATCACTAAACTCCCTTACAATAGGAATGTCTTCGAGAGTGGTTCCTTCCTTAGACTAAATCATTTTATCTAAATATGCTTACTCATAGTGCAGTAATGACTATACTTGAGAAGATTTTTCTAAAGAAGATTCATCACCCTCCTCGCACATGAATAGAATCAAGGGTTGATTCTCCATTTTTAGAGTGATTTTCCTCTCGTAGTTATTTATGTTTGTTCTATATAGAGAAAGCCAATCCATGAATAGTATTGCATCGAATCCCACCAACAGAAGTATAATAAGGTTCAACGAGAAGTTTGATTAAAAAATTTTTATAGGGGAGGAGTTATATACATGGGTTGAGATATTTTTCCTATTTTCCATTTTCACTAACATCTCTACTTCCAATCTTTTGGGTGGTAAATGAATAGTTCTACCAAACTATCATGATATATGGAATACATAAAACTATGGATAGTAACCCTGCCTTTAAATTTTTTATTCTAGTCCAAAATTACCCAATATAGACTTAGGGATGATTACAATTAAACTATTAAACAAGTAAAGGGGGATCCAATGACAATAAATGTATAACTTATAAATTACGTTTATCTCATTAACTTATGGATTTCTAGGATTTGGTCTATGTTATCCATGATCTACATCCGAACATATATTCTTATGGGATTTTTTTTCTATTAATATTGGTTCATAATGAGATTATTATCATAACATTAGATTTTTATTTCAATAGGGGAAGGATAAAAATGATTCGGGAAAAAAAAAGATAGGCCTAGGGGGTCTAAAGTAGTGGAGACCAAGGGAATCCCCTCAAATCAAATTCACCCCCTCAGGTGTAAAACTAGAGATTATTTGAATAGAGGTGAATTTGGAACCTTGGACGAACAAAGAGGCCAGATGATCTGCTACCTTGTTCCCCTCCCCCCACGTGTGGGACACATGTGTATTATTATTAATGAGGGTTTATGTACTTACTAATCATGTATGAGATCGCCCACATAGTGGATCTCTTACCCTGAATGAAATCATGTATATTCTTGGAGTCCATTTCAATGTGGGATAAGTCAATCTTCCTCTATTTACAAAGGTTATGTCCTGCGAAGAAATCCTTGGACTCCACTTTCATGGAATTACCTTGGACATAGTGAGTCGTGAAAGCAAGGATAACACTACCATGGGAGTCATGGACCAACACTCCACCTCACATATCCCTCGCACTACAAGATCCCTCTGTATTGAGTTTGATGCCGTTATCGAGAGGTTTCTACCACACCCATTGGCCCTGTCTGGGGAGGGGTTGGCTCATAGGTGTAAACATTTGAGGCATCCTCAGGGACAGAGCATCCTTCCAGCTGCAGAGAAATATTAACTAGGTCGATCAGAAGGTATTTTGCTTGTACAGTGATGAACTGCCCTGTTGGAGATGACCCATCATAGCATGCCTGGTTGCGAGCATACCATAGGCACCAACATCCCACATTTATGATGATGGAGCAAGCCATCCTTTCCTATCCCATATCAGTTTCTCCTTGGAACCATCCGTGCAAGAACGTGCCATCCTAAGGATCATGGGATAAAGAATCAATGAAACCAACGAAGTACCCCCACATATCTTGAGCCTATTCGCCTTCAAAGAAAATGTGATTGAGGCTTTATTCTTTCTTATTTTTGCAGCAGAGGTAGAACAAGGCTCGAGGAATCCCCAGTTGTTTGATTTTTTCATCCATATGAAGAGGTTGGTTCCTTATTCATCAACTGAGAAAGCTATATTTTATTGCTATCTTGAAAAACTATAAGATCCCATTCTATGTATCTTGATGATACTTATAGGTGGAGTTCATATGGAAGTTCCTTGTCACAAAATTCCCCA
This sequence comes from Viscum album, assembly GCA_963277665.1. NCBI lineage: Eukaryota > Viridiplantae > Streptophyta > Magnoliopsida > Santalales > Viscaceae > Viscum > Viscum album. The sequence continues at coordinate 328,291,420 of OY728132.1, forward strand.
AGGTAGAAGGTGTGAAGGCGCATTTGGCTGGATCAACATTCAAATAGATTAACTCAAAAATACAAATCTGATCCTCATTTACCATAGCCTTGATGAAATATGGGTACTGACTTGCCTCCTTGAAGGAGATGTCTGAGGCTGGACACCTTGGGAAGCCATGCACAACCCCTACCCAGTTGGAGTGCCAGAAGTGGATATTACCATCTCCAACAACCGACCAGGAGTGCATCTCGAGGATCAGAATGAGAGGGAATATCCTAGCACAAAGAGGGGAGCCTTGAGTACCCACCAGTTTCACATTGTTTCTATCAATCTGAGACATAAACTCCCCCCAGAGTAAGCATTATTCAATGAATTCTCACACGAGTTTAGAATGCATGCCGTGGATTGGGACACATAAACATCTAGCATTGATTACACCTCCGGAGATGGGTCTGGCCATCTTGTCCCTTGATATCAAGTGCCCTTTACCTTTAGAGAGAGAAAACCAGATAAAGCTAGCTAGTACCTTGTCAATGTATTTGATGAATCCCTTCAGCACAAAGGTTAAGGCCAATGCATGCACTGGGATGGAAAACATGATGCTATTCACCATAGCTATTTGCCTCCTGAAGGAGAGGTAACGATTCTTCCAGTTGAAGACACAGCTTGTAATCATATTCACAACATGATCAAAGTCACATATTCTCATCCTTCATGAAGATATCAGGGTGCCGATATACTCTATCGGGAAAGAGCCACACTACATGTTAGTCCTACTGAAAAAGTGGGAGGCCCATCTAGAAGCACATTTTTATGATATATAGAGGTTTCTTTTGGACTTATTTATAATATGGACACTCCAGTAGCAATAATCCTCCATAATCTTATTAATCTTATATACTGATTTTTACCATCATTAGAGAAGATTATCATGTCATCTACAATCATCAAATTGGATATGGAGGGGAGGTTCAATTTTCTACGGAATGGGATGATTTCCTCACATTAAATTGCTTTATTAATGAGATGGCTAAGAGAATATTGCATGAGGATGAAAATACATGGAGAGAGGGGGTCTTATTGTCGACGACCATGCGTTAACTTGAAGAATCCATGTGTTCTCCCCCTGAATGAGACCTCCATCTATATAGAAATAAATAATCTGAAGATAATATCAGATGCTCAGGAAGATAATTCTATACTCGCAAGCACTCTGTTGATGAATCCCCACTCAATCCTTTCATATTCCTTATTCATGTCCATCTTGACAACCATGTTAGATCCATGAGTTTTCATGTTGATATCTCTCAACATCTCCAGCAACAATGAAATGGAACCTTGGCTAAACCAACCCCTCACAAATCCAGGTTTTTCCATTGAAATCCAGTGAGGAATGTACTTATACAATCTCAAAATTGATGGTACATGAAAAAATTTTGTAAGGAAAATTGGACATGCTCACTGGCCTATAGTCAAGAAGGGAGGAGGGGTCGTTGATCTTTAGGATAAGAACCAAAGTTGTAGCACTGGACACCCTCAGAAGAGTTCACCCACAATATAAATCCTGAACTACAGCCACAATGTCAATTTTAACCTGCTTCCATGAACCTCTATAAAACGAGCCTGCAAAACAATCTGGCCCCAATGCGCTATCATGGATAAGGATCATCATCGCCTCATTAATTTTCTCTTCATCTAGAAAGAATTCCATAGAGTCATTATCCAATGGGGAAACCAAGTAAGGGATAATGTCCTAGAGGTCAGCACTACCTTCTGGGTATCCATTCAACATCCTCTCATTTAGGCTTGCCAGGAGGTCCTTGATGATCGTGTGTTCTATGGTCCCGAAAACCTACTAGTCATCAGTGTATGACCCATTCTTAAGTACGATATTTGGTTTAGTGATATGCCTTTTCTTCTTTATGGATGAGTGTAAATAGGCATAATTTTTATCCCCCTCTCAGAGCCATTTTATCCTTCAGTTTTCCATAGCATTTCGTTCCTCCAAGAAGATCATCTCTTCCATGCTGTTCTTTTTCTCCAACATGGTAGAAAATGGTGCCTCATACAAACTCTCCTCCAATATGACATCATTCCATTCGATAAATTATTTAAGCTACTTCATATTTTGATCCACATAGGGTAGGTCTTTAGCCCATTCCCACATTCTTAGCTTAATCCCCCTCAACTTGTTATGTAACGACACCCACGTGTGACCCTGGGGTGGGCCTCCCCATGACCCAGTCACTATTTGCTGATTGCCGAGAGTGGAAGTCCAGAGGCCTAAGAACCTGAACCAGCTATTGGTGTCCTTCCTTGGAGACATAGAAACCAACAATGGAGAGTTATATGATATTCTGTGGACCAGATGACTGATGGTAGAATTGGGAAACCCTGTGATGGAATGAAAGTTTTCTAGGTAGTGATCCAGCCTGCTCCATCACTCCCAATTCCCTTTTTAATTGTTACACCAAGTGTAGAGGTCACCTGAAAACCCCATGTATGCCAGTCCATTATCCCCCATGAACTGGATGAAATATATACTTTCTTTTTGAGGGAAATCTCTTGCACCCTTATTTTCATCTAGTTATGTGATGGTGTTGAAATCTCCACCAATGATCTTAGGAAGAACCCCTGGGCCAAAAGTGCTAAAACCGTTCCACTGTGACTCCAACCTTTGCAAATTATAACTACCATACACAAAGGGCACTAAAAAGTGGTTTGTATCATGTCTAAATTTATTTGTTATGAATTGGTCTCCCACTTAAACCAAGTCCACTATTTTATCTTTATTCCCAAATATCCCGATGTGCCGGTTCATAGGGTCTTTTTTCATGGATGCATGCATCTTGATTTTCCAAGGGAACTCCTTGAGTTTAGCGGGGTATTGTTTTTGTTCAAGGATGGTCGTAATGTGTGCCTTGTACCTCTTAGACTCTGAATCTATGTAATCTATTTTAACTCATCCCCCTAGGCCACGAGTATTCTAGGAGGGTCAAACCAGGTGTGCAGTATGTCCAGTTTTCATATACTAGGTTACCCCTAGTCAAGCCCAAAACACCTTGTCTGAGTTGTTACATTTTGGTACATCCTTTCCATAACAAAGCCCAATTTTAGTATATAGATAGAGATGTATTTTCTTGATAACCCACTTACTCTATTCTTACCATATTTTATGGATATTATCTAACACTTATTCTTAGCCCTATGGGTTTTCACTAGGGTTTTCTAATCAAAATCCCAAAAATAAGACACCTTATCCTCTGATAAAAAATAAAACAACCCTGCTCTTTATTTCATATTTAAACATGACTTATTACATAAAATATCACATAATAAAACTCAGAATAAGGATATTTCTAGTGTATTTGGGAAATTATAAACATTACATAACAAATTTAAACATAAAATAGAAAATCTTTATTGAAAACATCTTTTACATGACCACAACATTCCTTCACACTTAACACTACATGATATAACATGAGGAAATACATAATAAAAGGGTGAGCTATAAATAATAGTAAGGGAATAAGCATGGAATAACATGGGAAAGAAAGTACATGTTATTCAATAGGCGTATCAATAGAGCATAAAATAAACATGAACATAAATCCTTGATGTTGGGTGATAATCATAAAATTGAAATACGGAAACAACATACAATATGATATTAGCATGAGTCAAGGCTTGTTGAACATGGATTATAATGAGTAACCCTCATTGCACATGAATTAACATGAGTAAACCTTTATTGTACATTAATTAGAATGATTAAACCCTCATTGAACATGAATTATGAAGAGTGAACCATCATTTCACATGATGTATCATGATACTAAACATTACCCAATGCATTGGAGCACTATCAGGGCACCCCTTTATAATCATTTCATTTTCATGCTTAAGTGAGCCACATAGATCATTAATTAAACATCATAATATATCCCACAAACAACGAATGAATAATACACACATGTAAGTCCCCAATCAATAAGTACATGATCTAATGGTGAATACCCTTGATAAATAAATGGGTATGGTGTTCACTACACGATGATTTTGGAATGAAATCATAGTGCAGTTTTGACTACATGATGGTGTCAAATAGAAATTTGTAAAATGGATTGATGAGAGGGAAAGGGGTATCTCACCATTTATTCATGAAATGGACAGTAAGGGGGATAAGTAAGAATGTATCCCATCAAAACCAATTGTAAAATTAAAGGGCCATATCATAAATGAGGTTCTTGATAAAAAGAGGAGAGAGAGAGAGAGGGAGATCCCATATATAATTTTTTCATAGTAACAATGTAACTCCCCAAGCTTCCACGATACTCTTTTCTTTGAATAATACAATAGATTTTGATATACGCAACTTCATGTTCTAGCACACCACAACCAATCAAACTAGCCATTTAAAAAAGTAGTTATGAATAGTAATATCCACTTTTGAAATTTTACAAATCTTATTTTTCAAAATGGAATTTGTTTTTGGATTAATAATATAAAAATTATCTTACCATGATTTTTTAGTAATTTTCTAAAAACATTCAATTATATCTGAATAGTGAACAACACTACATTATTGTTTAAAACCATATTTTTATTCAAATAAATATTTTCAAATTTAAATTTATTTTAAATCCAAAATAGATACATAATAATTATATTATTCCAATGTAATTTCTTGGAGTCATTGTATAATATGATTAGATATATAAAATTTTATTAAACTTTTTAATGTCTTTTACCCACTTTCTAGGCACATTTGCAAAACTGCATAAAACATAATTTTAACACTATTGTGAATTAAATTTCAAAAATCCGAAAGACACAGTTTTCATCATTAATTAAAATTTGGATCAATAGGATAATTTTTCTTCCTTAAATAGTAACTTTATAATTTTATTTACCACGGTTAAAAGTAAATACGATAATTAAAGGTAAAAATATTATCATAATAATATAAAATTGCCCTAACACATGTCCAAATTCTATTGGATATGTGTTTTCTACCGAAAATAATCCATTAAAAAAATAATAACCTTTTTGATCCATTAGGGTTAGATTAGGAAATTTATTATATTTTATTTAAATAAATGTTAGAAGTGTTAAATTCAAATTTTAATAAGTAAGCCATTTTCAATATAGGGTTATACATAAGATAAATTCGACTATAAATATTCATTATAAATCTATAAATAATTAATATATTATGGTATTTTATTTATAATTTTTAGGCATTAAATAATTATTTTTATTTTTTACATAATGATGGTGCAGAAATTACCTTATCAATGAAAGATTAAAATAAATAATATTATAAATATTAAAATAAATATAAATTAAAAATTATTATTCTATACAAGAATTTTATATGTGAATATGACATTTCAGGGTTTATTAAATTTATTTTGTTCTTTTGAATAAAGTTGTTATATCTTAAAAAAACAATTACTAAATAGTGTCAAAATTGACATAATGAATTTTTGAAACAAATACTATTTTATTAAATTATATAATAGTCCTAATAATATATGGTTTGGAAAAATGTCATAGCTAATCTTTCATATGTCATTAATGCGCCACTTGAATTTCTCTTGTCATTTTATAGTAATTATATTAACCATGTAGTATAAAAATACAAGAATACATGGTAAAAGTTAACTATTTTTCTAAGGGTTAAATCTAAAAGATTAGGTTAATATGGTGACCTAAACATGTATACATCATATTGTTTGAGAGTATTTCGACCCATAATAATATTATAATCTAAATAAATCAATTTTGAGCTATTATAAATAGAAAATAATTTTACAATAAATTAATATTTCAAGCTTTTCATATAGTTCCCCTCACTACTCTTATAATAGGGTACTTCAGCTTATCTTAAATTCACACCTCCAAAGCCATTTTTATAAGCCAAATACTATCCTCACACTAACCTCACTTCAACCTAGAGGCCTTAATTTTATCTTAAATCCAACATAATGAACCCTTTTGTTCAAATAAAAAAAAGCACCCAAATAAGAGGTAATTATTTCATCACCTCTTTCAAAGTTCTTTTATCCTTATACTTCCTCTTTCATTATTGTTTCCATAGAAAAATAATAACTCAAGTAACATCTAATTAATGAGAAATTTCTATAAATATGTCATAACAATATTAATTATTCTTTCTATCCTATGAATGAAAAAGTTACCAAACATGCGTACGCACAACATACAATCTCCACGTCATGGTTTGGTTTGTTATTCAACAAATCATTATTTAAATGGGTATAGTAATGAGTTTCATTGATGTAAATAATAAATATAACATGTTAATGATTATTTTTATATAATATAACATCCAATTACATAGGATTTCACCATAAATAGAATTAAATTAATTCTCGTGTGTACGTATAGATTACCGTCTCCACGACACGATGAGATTTCATTCCCCATCATAACCATTCAAGAATAATTTTAATTTTATGATTAAAAATAATGTCTAAAAACATTATATCATTATGGATATGAATAAAATACATCCTATCCAAAAAAAACATGATACAAACTAGTGTCTTGGCACAAGGCCTAGACAATATTTTTATTTTGAGTCTTGGAACGAGGCCTTGACTATGTGGCTATGATATCTAGAATTATGCATTCAATCATTATGAGATTAGCTATTGACATTACAAGTGATTATTATACTATTAGAATATCCATGTGAATATGTAAATGGAATTATTTGATTTACCTTTTCCATATTATGCTGATGTTTATGTTTAAAAGGCTTGTGTTTTAGTCTTATACATTTCCTTAAATGTTTATGGTTATTTATGATTGTTTCTTATATATTGTTATCCTTACTGTGCATCTAAGATCACCCCTATCTTATGTTTTATTTTTCTCAAAATGTGAAAAATTATATTATGACTGACCTATAGGGATAGGCTAAGGGATATGAGTGTGTTTAAAGTAGACAAAATGTTTCTTTTTTTATTTCATAATGTAATATAAAACTCTTGTACGTATAATGTACTTATAAGGATACTAAACTGACCGGTCATTTGGGACATGATCTCTTGTGATCATGAAAATGTTTCGTAATAATCCACCAACTATGGGTAAAGAAGGTCGAGGAATTACAATTAGTATTAGAGTAAGTTTAGTAAAATCCTTGGAAACTATATTTCAAAAAAACTCTGATTAGAGAACATCACCAAAGATAGAATTTGTGGATTAGTGTAGAAGAACATCCAATTTTTTTTTAAAAGAGATATTATGTGGGACTTCCATGAAATACATCAATGTATAGAAACTAAAAGTGGATGTGGTTCTGGTACAGATGTACATTGGAGTGAAAACTCCAACAAGGAGTTTCGGCCTTGACCCAGGGTATCCAAGTACATGACAATGGGCCTTACTACGCACCTGGTTTGACACTCCCATGGGATATATTTGGTTAATTCACATTTTATTTACAAACCATTATGAATGATTTATGAGTAAATACTTCCCCAATGAAAACATTTTTTTATGATTATGTATTATATGCATAAACTCATCAATTCATGTTAAGTATTTTATAATTTTGGAATTATGAATTGTGATTCATAATCAAATCTAGTGTATTCCATTATTGAAAAATGGATCGAAGTGGAAGGAATGGAAATATTATCAATGCATGCAAAACATAAAAGGATTTCCATCCCATTAAATATAATAATAGTGGATCCAGTGATGCAACTAGTATTGAAAAACTTATAACCATACTGGGAAAAATCACTCAGGTTATGAATAATAACTTTACCCATATGGAGAACCCTAATCCACAACATGAAGGATCAATGTTAGACCACTTCATGAGGAAAAACCCACCAATATTCAATGGGACTACAAATCCTTTTGTAGCTAAGTAATGGATAAGTTCCTTATAGAAATTATTTCATGCTTTGGGGAGTAGAGAAAGGGAAAAGGTTTTAATGGAAGTTTATCGCCTCTCAAAATATGTAGATCAATGGTGGTCATTAATTCAAAAAAAAAGAGGATGCAGAAGTATCAAATACAGAATGGAGGGAGTTTAAAGTTATTTTCATATAAAAATACATTCCTTGTGAATATAGAGATGATATAGAAAGGAAATTTCCAAGTCTGAGGCAAAAATAGGATGAGAATGTCGAAAGGTATGAGGCGAACTTTACATGGTTTGCAAGGCGTGCTGTATATTATAAATGTAACCCAATAAGTAAGATTGATCAATTATTTTATGGGTTAAAACCATTTATCCATCGAGCATTAGTCTCACAATCCTTCTCATCATATGAAGATATAGTATCATTTTCTATCAAGAAAAAATAATAATTCTTTATGTCTTATGACATTAAATCAAACGAAGAGAAGATGAGATCTGATGAACACTCAGGAAAATGAAATTAGGGATGAAGAGAAAAGTTGAATTTCTACCATGTATTAAATGTGGGAAGAAACAACCCAGCACTTTCCGGAAGGGAATGAGAGGTTGTTACAAGTGTGGAGAAAAATTCCACCAATATAATGAATGCAACGGGAATAAATAAGCTACCAATGTTCAACAGTATAGTTTTAATGACATGGTACATTATGAAAATGATTATCATAAGCATCATGGAAAATTTCCCTAGAAAAAGCAATGGGAGAAAGGCCAAGATTATGCGATCACTACTTCTGAGGTTGAAGCTCCTAATGGCATAGTGGTAGGTAATTTAATTATTTCCTTAAAATTAACCAATGGTTTATTTGATTCTGGATCAATGAATTATTTAATATCTTCCTAGTTTTCCAATAAAATTAGATATTTCAAATTTGACCTAACAAGGGAGTTGTCTGTCAAAACTCATAAGGGATGTATAATTGCAATAATTTTTGTAATGAAGTTACCATTATGGCTTATAAACGTGCTCTATCTACTAATTTTATTATTATACCCATGATTGAATTTGATATAATCCTCAATATGTATTGGATTTTGGACTATGATGTGAAAATTTATTGTAATAATAAGGAGGTTACATTTTTTGATGATGAAAAGGAATCCCTTATCTTTAGAGCATAAACATCACCATCTGATTCTCATCTATATCCTCCCCTAGTAGCTATACTAAATTAAATTATTAGGGATGAAGGTAGTGAAATAAATATGGGTGAGGAAAGGAATGGTCAAGTAGAGGATGTACATATTGTGCAAGAATATGTTGATGTGTTTCTAGAGGATTTACCTAGAAATCATATAGAACATGAAATTGAGTATTACATTGATATAATTCATGTTTTGAGGCCCATATCAAAGAACCCTTATATAATGGCCACTGTGGAATTAGTGGAACTGAAGAAACAACTAGAGTAATTGAGTAATAAAGGATTTATTCTCCCTAGGGTTTCTCCATGGGGATCCCCTGATATTTTTGTTAAGAAGAAAGATGGATCTATGAGGTTATGCATTGAATTCAGGGAGATCAATGCTATATCAATAAAAAACAAGTATCCCCTATCTCTCACTGATGACTTGTTTGATCAACTTCATGGAGATCAATATTTCTCAGAGATTGACCTTCGATCTCGATATCAACAGTTATGTGTGACGAAGGAAAACATTCTGAAGAAATCATTTCGAACCAGGTATGGGGATTATGTGTTTACAGTAATTCCTTTTGTAATGACTAATAAAACCTCTTCTTTCATGGATCAAATGAATAGAGTTTTCAAAGAATATATTTATGAATTTCTAGTGTTATTTATTAATGATATGTTGAAGTACTCTAAAAGCTATGAAGATCATGAAAATAACATGCACACTATTCTAAATACTCTTAGAAGAAATGAATTATATGGAAGTTCAGCAAGTGTGAATACTTGTTTCAGGAGATTTCTTTTCTTGGCCATATTTTCTATAAGGATGGAATCCTTTTTCCTCCTTCAAAGACAAGGGAAATCCAAGAATGTCCAGCACCAATGAGTATAACTAGGTTTTATAGTTTTATTGGTTTAGTAGGTTACTATCGACATTTCTTCCATAATTTTTCTCAATTGGCTAAACCATTAACCAAACTCACACTTAAAGGGATTAATTTTTTTACACAAAATAGAGTGATGAAATATTTGAATAATTGAAGATAATTTTAGTTAATGCTCCTATATTGACTCACAATAGGGGAATGATGGGTTTGTTATTTATATTAATGCTTCAAATAAAGAACATAGTTGTGTATTTAGAAAAAATGATAGAGTTATTTCATATGCATCACATAGACTAAAAATTCATGAAAAAAAACTATTTCACTCATGATATTGGGTTAGAAGATGTAATATTTTCTCTTAAAATATGAAGACACAATCTCTATGGTGAAAAATGTGAGATATATACTAGATCGTAAGTGTTTGAAGTATATTTTCACACAGAAATAACTCAACATGAGGAAAATTCAAAAGCTTAAACTAATCAAGTATTATGATTGAACAATACAATACCATCCGGGGAAGGCAAATAAGGTAGTAGATGCTTTGAGTAGAAAAAATCATGGAGTTATAAACAATATGATAGTTGAAAGGGATCCTATGTTTATATATCTAGTAAATATGGATATGGGAATAATCCTGGATGGTGAAACATCAATACTTTTTCAAATGGTTGCCAGACCATATATACTATAAAGGATAAAAGGTTCTCAGACCGATGATGAAGAGTTTAAAAAGAAAATTAATGTTTTGAATAATGGGAGATTGATTGAATTTGTATATGAATGTGTAATTATGAAATTTGGTAAAATTATTTGTGTTCCTGATATACTTAATATAAAAAGGGAATTGTTGGATGAGTCTCATAGCTCCAATTTCTCTATACCCCTTGGTAGCACTAATATGTATATAGATTTTAAGGAACATTATTGGTGGGACAACATGAAGAGGGAGATTACTGATTATGTGTCAAGATGTATGGTTTTTCAATAGGTGAAGGTAGGAAGACAACATCCATGAGGAATCATGAAACCTTTTACCATACCTAAGGGGAAATGGGATGATATTACGATGGACTTTGTCATGGGGATACCAAATACTCCTAGAAGGAATGATCTAATATGGGTCATTATTGATCATATTACCAAGTGAGCACATTTTTTTCTTCAAGAGAAGATTTACCACTTGAAAATTTAGCCAGACTATATATTAATGAATTTGTAAGAATTCATGGTGTACCCCTATCGACTGTTTTTTATCATGATCCCTAGTTTACATTAAGATTCTGGAAAAGTCTTCAGAAATCCCATGATATTGATCTTCATTTGAGCACTGCCTACCACCCTCAAACAGATGGACAATCGAAGCGGAATATTAAAATCTTAGAAGACATGTTGAGATCTTGCTCACTAGACTTTAAGGGTATGTGGGATCAACATTCACCTCTGGTAGAATTTTCCTATAATAATAGTTTCAATTCAAGTATTCATATGGCACCATATAAAGTATTATATAGAAAGAGATGTCTCACAAAAACTTGTTGGGATGATGTTGGTGAAAGAAAACTCGTAGGTCCATAACATTTTGTGAAAATAATAGAAAAGGTAAATATTATCCCAACCCACATCAAAGCAGCTCCATATAGGAAAAATAGCTATATCGATAACTGAAGGAAGGATTTGGAATTTGAAGTAGGAGATCATGTTTTCTTGAAGCTATCTCCAAGGAAGTGTGTTATACAATTTGTTAAGAAAGGTAAATTATGTCCCAGGTATATTGGACCTTTATAAATTCTAGAATGAATTAGAGATGTAGCTTACTATTTGGAAATGCCACCAAGTCATTCCAATGTTCCTAACGTGTTCAATGTATCATTGTTGAGAAAATACATGTCAGACCCAACACATGTACTCACTAATGAATAAATAGAATTGGATCCCGATTTTTTATAATATGATGATCCAATCAAGATTCTTGATACTATAGAACAAGTGTTGAGAAACCAGATGAATCTTCAGGTAAATGTTCTTTGGAGAAACCATAAAATGGGAGAGGCAACATGGGAACCTGAGGAACTTATGATGAAGAACCACCCGAATATATTTATGTAGTAATATTCTAGAAATTTTTAGGACAAAATTATTTGAAGGAGGGAAGAATGTAACACCCCAAGCTTCCATAATACGCTTCTCTTTGAATAATACAATAGATTGCATTGTACGCAGCATGAAGTTTTAGCTCACCACGACCAATCAAACCTGCTATTTAAAAAGTAGATAGGAATAATAATTCAATTTTTTTGAAATTTTATAATTTTTTTCATAATGGAATTTGTTTTTGGATTCTAAATATCAAAATTAGCTAAGGGGGAATTATTGGTATTTTTTTGAAAACTATCAATTTTTTATGAATATTGAAAAAAACTGCATTATTGTTTAGAACTGACATTTTAATATAAATAACAATTTTTTAATTTAAATATATTTTAAAGTGAAAATATATACATAATACTTATATTATTCTAATTTAATTAATTGGACTAATTTTATAATAAGATTAGATATATATAATTTTATTTAACTTTTTAACATTTTTTACCCACCTTCTAGGCACATTTCAAAATCTGCCTTAAATATAATTTTACCACTTCTATGAATAGAATTTCAAAAACTTGACAGACATGGTTTTAATTAGTAAGTAAAATGTGGTTCAATATGATTAAAATATTTTTTAGTGAATAGTAACTTTTGAATTTTATTTACCACGGTTAAAAGTAAATAGGGTAATTAAAGGTAAAAATAATATTACAATAATACAAAATTATCCCAAAATTTGTCTTAATACTATTGGATATGTTTTATTTTTGACCAAAATAAACCTTTTTAAAAAATAATATCTTTTGTGATCCATTTGGGTTAGATTAAGACATTTAATAAATTTTATCTATAGAAGAGTTAAAAGTGTTAGATTCAGATTTTGATAACTAAACCATTTTTAATATAGGGTTATACATAATATAAATTCGACTATAAATATTAAATAGAATTATAAAAATATTTACTACATCATGGTATTTAATTCATATTTTTTAGGAATTAAATAAGTATGTTTATTTATTACACAATGATGACGTCGTAACTACATTATTAATGAAAGATTAAAATAAATGATATTATCAATTTTAAAATAAATTTAAATTGAAACTTTTTATGACATGAAAGAACTTTATAGGGAAATATTACATGTTAGGGTGGATTAAAAGTATTTTTTATGAAGTAATAATGTTTTTATGACTTTAACAAAAATCAATTACTAAATAGTGTAAAAATTGACATAAATGAGTTTTTAAAACAAATACCATTTTATTAAATTATATAATAGTCCTAAAAATCAAAGGTTCAGCCAAATGACATAGATAATGTTACATATCTCATTTAATAGCTTCTTTATTTTATCTTGTCATTTTATATTAACAATATTAACCATTTAATATAAAAATACAAGAAGACATGGTAAAAGTTAAACTATTTAACTAAGGGTTAAATCTAAAAGATAAGGTTAATAGGGTGACATAATCATGTCTAAAACCATTTGGTTGAGATGATTTGGACCCATATTCATCTTATCCTATATATAAATCAATTTTTAGCTATTATAAAACTAAAATTAATTTTTAATAAATTAATATTTCAGGATTTTCCTAAAGTACCCCTCATTTCTCTTATAAAAGGGTATTTCCCATTCTTTTAAATTCACACCTCCAAAGACATTTGGATCAGCCAAAAACTAATAAAATCATCATCCAACTACCCTCACTTAAATCTAGAGTCGTTAATTTTATCATAAATCCAAATTAAATAACCCTTTTGTTCAAATCAAATGGAAGAACCTGAAGAATTGGTAATTATTTAATCACCACTTTCAAGGTTATTTTCTTCTTCTACTTCATATCTAATTGTTGTTTCCAAAATAAAATAAATACTCTAGTACCTTCTACATACTGATATTTTATTATAAATATAGTAAAACCATATTCATTATTCTATCCATCCTTTGATTGACAATGTCACCATACATCCGTATGTACGGATTACAGCCTGCACGTCGTGGTGTAGTTTGTTTTTCAACACTTCATTATTTGTATGGGTATAATAATGAGCATAATTTATGTAAATAATAAATATAAAAAGTTAATTATTCTTTATATATAATATACCATTCAATTACATTAAATTTTACCATCAATAGAATGATATTTTCACTTGTGCGTACGTAAAGCTTACCATCTCCACGACACGATGAGATTTCGTTCCCCATCATAACCATTCAAGAATAATTTCATTTTGAGGATGAAATATAATTTTTAAAAACTTAATATCATTATGGATATGCATCAAATATATTCTATCCATAAAAACATAAATTATGTAACAAATCATATAAAGTAAAATGAATCAGTTAACACCCAAAACAATGATACTACTGAAAATTATTAGCAAAACAATATTAGAGGATCATATATGATATCATATTTATGTATGTGGTTCTTTGAAAAATTTAATGAAAATTATTTAACCATTATACATGAGGTTAACATACCCTCTAATATCAAAATTTATAAGGTAAGGATTAATTTCACAATCTCTTTATTATCCGAGGTTGTTTATACGTAAGTATCTACTGTGAATTCTTTATCTTCCACATCTGTGTTTCCAAAAAATTTATTTCAATTTTTTTTCTATCTCCTATACTATAGGTTAAATTCATTTATTCCCTTGTTTTACTTTTTACAAAATAAATTTAAAATAATATTTCCATCATTTTCCAAACAAGGTACTTTATAAACTTTTCAAAAAATTAAGGAAAGAAGGTATTTTTAACATATATAGTGGGTGTGGATATTTTCTGCCATTATAACACCTTCATAGCTTCCCTTAAAATAATATATAAATATTTTAAAAATAAATGTTTTATATTATAATTATGCAACTTCTAAATGATTACAAAGTAGAGAGAGATATTTACCTCAAATAGTGTTTGAATTGATTTCAACTATGTCCACATCTATTGTTTTATTTAATTTTTAATTGAAGTTTATTTATTATGATAAAATATACCATATTGTGTTGATAGTTTTATAATATATTTGACTGTGGATGTGCTATTTTTATGTCATTCATAGTTTATGGCTAAAGTATTAATATTTCATATGTTAGTTTAATACAAACTTTTATGTTATGTTTCACCCTTTTTATATGAGGAATTCATTAGACATGGTAACTGATGGGTGGGACCTGATATAGCCCCTTGATGAATCGGTAGGTCTAATGAGACAAACTAGTGTCGTGGCATAAGCCCCTGACAATATTTTTATTTGTAGTCTAGGAACAAGGCCTTGACTATGTGGCAATGATGTCTGACATTATGCATTCTATCATTATGAGATTCCCTATTGATATTACATGTGGTTATTTGACTATTAGAATATCCATGTTAATAAATAAATGGCATTATTTGATTTATATTTTCTATATTGTGTAGAATTTTATGTTTAAAAGGATTCTGTTTTAGTCATATACATTTCCATAAATATATATGCTTATTTATCATAGTTTCTGCTATATTTTTATCCTTACTAAGAATATGAGCTCACCCCTTTATTATGTTTTATTTTTCATAGGATGTGAAGATTTATATTATGAATGACCTTTAGGGATAAGCTAAGGGATACGATTGTGCTCAAAGGAGACACAATGTTTTTTCCATTTCATAATGTAATATAAAACTCGTACATGTATCTAGTAATTCAAAGGATACTAAACTACTGGGTGTTTCCGGACATGATCTATTGTGATCACACCAATGTTATTGAATAATGCACCGAATCTAGGTAACTGGGGTCGGGGCTTTACAACAACTTAGGTAACAGTCAAAATGGGGGACGAAAAATGATAACTCATTGAAATAACATAAAATGGATAACAGAGAATTTATTATAAAAGGATGAAAACATAACTAAATTAAATTAAAAATACTAATTTCAAACAAGGTTCTTGACTTGAAATAAAGTGAAAAAGGTAAGGAACCCTTATGAAATTTCCGCATGGTAACAGGTGTATATAAATGATCATGGATGGATTAATGAGGGTGGAAAGAAAGATCTCATTATTTATAAATCAAATTTCTAGTAAATAGAGTATTTATGAACATTTACCAAAATTTTCAATTTGAAGCAAAAATACATATCATAAATGGGGTCCGTGATAAAAGAGAAGAGTAGAAGATTCTTAACATGGATGTGTGACTCCAAATTCTTAGGAAAGGCTTCTTGGGAGCTTGGGGGAGACTTGTGAGGACTCTTGGTAGTAGATAAAATATTGTGGATAAGCCTCAAGGATATTTATTTAAGACTAATTAGAATATAGGTTCATTTATTGAGGAAAGGTGGGGGATTTCTTTATTATTTGTTTTGGAAACTTCACAATAAAATATTGAAAACCACAAACAATCCCATTGTTTTTTCCATGGTTTTAGGAAAATTGCATTGGAATAAATTATTTTATAATTCCAAGTGCCAAACATATTAAAATAATTCCCTTTATTACATAGATATGAGTCACACTCTCTAAGAAATAATTTTAAAAAATATATATATATTTTAAGTTTTGGAGGACTCAATAAGGATTTATAAAATAAATCAAATAAACATAAATTTACATTATTTTAAAGGAAAAGTTTTATTTGGTTGAGGATACCATTTATATTATTTATTATATCACTATTTTGACATTATGATTTCTTAAAACACATTTTATATTTGTGTAAGGTATTTAATTTTTACCCAAAAAATCAAATACCTTAGAAAATTATGAAAAATTCACCATTTGATCATTTCAAAATGCTAATTGCAAAAAAATATTCATTTTATCTAAATAATTTTCTAAATATGTGAATTTTAAATTTTAGAATAAAAATTTATATATATTTTTAAAACAAAATGGAGCGTAAGATGGAAACTCATCCCACACATCACAAAAATTAAGTAAAACAAAAAAGCAAAACAATGTTTAGTTGAGGTGCAATGAGAATGCACCAGCAGAAAACACAACATGTTATTTAAAAGTCATTTACAAATTAAAAATAATAATGAGGAAAATATATTAAATATTATATACAAAATAATTTATATAATATTATTTCTTGTGTCTTGATATATATCTCTTTATTAAACCTGTATACACCCTAAAAGTAAAGTGTGCAATGGTGGGGATTTTATGGGGTCATTTGGTGAATATTTTCATGAACCAGGCTGGGTCGCCATCCAACCCGACGCCCGACCTAGTCCGCGACATGGCCCAAAGGGTGTTCCCGATCCCCATGGGCTGGCACTACTGCCAGGGTATCAAGAGTAACATTTGGGAACGCTTTACCCGAAATATTAGACACGAAACCACTAACTAGATAAATAAAATAAATCTATGAACTGAAAACCAAACAGACTCTTAAAATAAAATCAAAATTAAAGGTTTACAACTTGAGGCAACATTCAAAAATAAACAACAACAAAAGAAACTAAAACCGTAACTCAAACCTCCAAGACACAAGAGTGGTGCAACATCCAAAAGCCACAAACACCAACATGCATGAGAAGACCATCAATGGCCAAAACCACCATCGCTGAGAATGATGCCTCAACTTGGAATACACAAAGAAAAAGGTCTACATACCCCCAAATGTGTATGTAGGGTGTGATTCAAGATCCCAGTAGGACGTCACCAAAGAAATGGTACCACATATAAATATTAAATAACAAAAACATTTGCAGGATAAATAAATGAAAGGACACCAAGGCCTGAATAACTTTAAAGAAACTGTTTCAATGAAGAAAACACTTTCATAGAAAACAAATTCAATAGAAAAAAACACTATTTATTTTATGAAAATACAAAACCTTCAGGAAAACCCAAATATTACACAGTATGCTGACATTGAGTGTATAGTTGTCCAGGAGCACCAAAAGTGGGAGAGGCCCTATATGTACTATAAAAACAATGGGACACTAGAACATCGTGTTTTGGTGAACAATAGTATAGGAATCACAAAAAAATACATTCTCATGCATGACCCACTAGTAGGGAAACACATCCTTAACCTAGTGGTCTCCAATCAATATCCAAAGTTTAGTTAGTGTTTTAATCGTCAAACCAGTTAAGGGAAACCGGGCGAGATCCGCTTCCGTATCACTAGTGCTCTAGATCTTGTCTGCCCACCTAGTACCCAGGCTTCCCCTTTTGTGCTCAATATGTTCCAATTTCACCCTTCATGTCAAACTCTAATGAAAAAAATAAACAAGGTGTTACCCAAACCCAACACCACACTTGCACACACACACAAAATCCATTTAAAATAGTATGCACACCAAAAGTCTTTTCTGAACTCAATTTAATCAATTTCTGCATTGCTAATAAATGTTTATTAAAAACATATTAAATTTTCATCATTATTTCTTTTTTACAAAAACATATTAAATTATTTTCAAAAAAATTGTTTAAAAAAACATAACACAACTAATCAAACGAAACCAATAAATCCCTCCTTCATGACCAAACACACCCAACACCACATCAAGAACACAAACATCACCACTCACATCAATTAACAACCTGACCGAATGGTTAAAAGACCACTTTTTCGATTAAACAAGACTCTATAAATTTTATTAAGAAGTTTTAGAATATGGAACATGAATTTAGACACCAGAAGTCCACTCAAACCCTATATTTGGAAAAAACACATGTGAATGCTACACCAGAACATAAACCGCGCACTTTCCACATTTTCACAAAGCTAACACAAAATTTATACAACACTGGTAGACAACTCAACATAGGTTTTTATAGCAATAGCTTACTCAACCAACACAACAACTTCACTTATGACCAATCACATGCTATGCCATGTTGAACATAATTAACACTACTTTCACAAATGAAAATCTTACTACACAGATTATTAAACACTAACAATTGACAAAAGATATGTTTTCAGTCAATGAACACACCCAGCCATATGTACATACTACCAAAAAAATCTAAAACATGGAAAACATCAAGAAAACCAAATCCACACCCAAAGGAATTAATCAATGAACATTATAAACTAATGAAGTAAGAAAATGAATTCATCAATTAATTTTTAAAATGTGAAACCACCTAACTTGATATCAAAACCCTGAAAATTCAATGCGTGACTCAAAATGCACACCAAATTCACCTCAATGAATTAAAAAAGAACCTAATTGAAGAATTTGAACCATAAATTCCAAATCAAAACCCTAAAAAACCAAAATATCAGTGGTAAAATCCTAGATAATATGATACTTTTACCTTGAGGGTAGCCATCCGAGATTTTATGGAAAATAGGAAGAGAAGAAAGATGCAAGGGGAGGATCCGCGACTGAGAAATGACCCAAGGTGCTATGTGAGGAAGGGAGGCCTTCATATGGAAGTTGTCAGACACGGGATTTGAAGGGAAGCATGGGTGGTGTGGTAAGAAAGGGTTCTAGGGGTGCAACGGGTCTGATCCGGGAGGTAGTAGCAGGAAACTAGAGGGGCATCAGAGGGTGAGCGCGGGGGTGGAGGGGATCTGATCATGGAGAAAGGCAGTGGCATGGTAGGGGTGCATCCAGGGAACAAGGCAGCGTTACGATGGGATGGGGACAACTAGGAGAGGCTGTAGTGGCATTTGATGGAGGCCGACCAATAAATCATGGTGGCAGTAATCTAGGGTTTTAGGGGGCTATGGTAGTGTCGTTTTGCGATGCAGAAGGAGAGCCAAGGAGGGGCTTGACTGGTTGGGTAGAAGGGCGCCAAAAAAAGGGTG
This sequence comes from Viscum album, assembly GCA_963277665.1. Lineage (NCBI taxonomy): Eukaryota > Viridiplantae > Streptophyta > Magnoliopsida > Santalales > Viscaceae > Viscum > Viscum album. The sequence goes on from OY728132.1 coordinate 328,311,271, forward strand.
AAACCCTAAAAAAATGAAGAAACAAAATAAAACTAAAAAACAACACTAATAATAATATTAATAATAATAATAATGATATGATTCTTAAACTTAGACCTTAATAATAATAATAAGATTAATTATAAAAATAATAGCGTAATAAAAGTTATATCCTCAAAATAATAATGTTAATTAAAATCTCATCAATTTTAATTAAAATAATTAATGTTAATAATAATAATAATATAGGGTGATAATAATAATAATAAGATAATAAAAAACTTAGTAAACTAGATAATAAACTATACAATGATCAGTTTAATAAAAAGTTATTAATAAAAAAATAATACTCTCAATTAATTTATTATGCAAGAAAATAATAATAATATTCTCAAGTGACATAAATATTATTATGATTATTATAAAAATTCTTAATACAACTTATTTCATTTGTTCACCATCAAGCAGGGCGTGTGGTGAACTGGGTGAGGTCGTACGTCGACCTTGGTGAGGTCATGTGGCTTCGACAGTGGCGCACTGAACACTTTCAAGTCCAAAATGATCATTTATCAGTACAAACCCGCAATACCCCAGCCAAGATAGGCCCAAATTTCATATAAATATAATAATAATAATTAGAAGTAGATAAAATTATAAGATAAAAATAAAAATTAGAAACATGACATAGTGCAATGTCTGGGCGTGGAGATTCTCCCCACTATAAAGCTTTCTATCACTGGAAAGCCACAACTAAGTTTTAGACTCCAAGAAGAAACAGATACCCCACTAAGGATCAATTATAATTTCCACAATAAACATGTGAAAAGAGGAAAAAGAATCATGATCAAAGAATGTGACTCAAAGAGAACCTCAAAAAACTCGTAAAAAGACTTTCTGATATGTGTTTCCCTCTCCAAAGAGCCAGAATGCCTCCAATTGACTGATCAAGGAAAGGAACCCTCACACCCACGGAAACCAACATCACAAGATGAAATATCTCAAGATCTATTAAATGAAAACCACAAAATTTGGATACAATGAACAAAAAAGGTCAAACCATGTCCAAGGAACACTCTTATAACTTATCACCAAGCCATCATTAGAAACAGAACAAAAAGGTCAACTTGGGGAAGCCTGAGGGGCTCCCCACCATTAAGAATATACCAATGCCCAATATGTGACTGGAAAAATGACACGGGGAGGTAAGAGCAGACTCCCCACCATTAATAAAAGTCCAACATTGATTCAATTCAGAGACATTCATGCGAGACCCAATATGGGTCACCACACCATTATAACTAACAGAATATACAAGACTTTGAAAATGTTCTGATGGTGACCAAAAACCCCACCACAAAGGGTCGTAGAGGGAGGGTCCCAACTACTCGAGTCTTCAAAGCCATGACCCATGAAAAACCAGCATCCCCACATCCCATGATGAGTACAATTCAAATGTGAGACCGATTTACCAAAAAGACCCCCATACGTACCACTAAAAGAAACCTCATTCGGTGGGACACAACCACCAGGACTTTAAGGTAACAAGACGATCATGCCTCCACATAGTCACAGAATCCTTACGCACCAAAATGGGTCATTTGGGATGGAACAACTACATGAATGATTTAAACTGCCTTCACCTCCAGCACTAATGACCGAAATAAAGTTGGGGTCCCAAACACTGCTAGGGTTCCTGACTATGCGCCAGGTTCACTCCAAGGCCTGTGGCTGGATTCCTGATGTTGGAAGCATCTCCTTCCTTGAATTCAAGCATTGAAGACTCCCGAATGGAACTTGTCCTTTTTGGTACCACACACAACCACACCGTAACCGAAATAACACTAATAAAGACAACACACCACAACATCCAACTACTCCCACATGGATAATTTACCAACATAGGGGTTTAGATGATGCACAAGAATCACCTCTTCACCTTAACCATTAAATATAATATGGAAAGTAACAAGACAAACACCCTACTTTGATCATAAATAATTGGAACTCCTCAAGAGGACAAACACCTATGAAAACAGGTATTCTAGAAGGACTCTACAAAATCCACCTTTTCACTTTGAAGAGAACTCACACCACAAGATGTCACCAAACATGACCCTCAAGTATAATTAAATCACTACAATACTATCAAGAGATCAGTCAACACCGATAATTCTGAATCACCTTCACCCTTCCCCGCTGGAGTTCCTTTCACCATTTCTAGGGGGACCTTCAAATACAATAGTGTCAAACTTCATAACCGATGAGTCAGACAACTCAAAGAGACCGAAACTACCTTAAACTCCACTTGTGTCCATCATCCTACTACGACAGGATCCTTTGAACTGAAAAGGATAAGGGACAACTTAAAACTATCACTAAAAATGGAGAGTCTTTAAATTAATCAAATAGAGGGTTGTCCAACAATGAATTTCTCTTGGATGCACTTCAATCACATGTTAACACTTTATGCGGGGGGCGTGCATTAGTCAAGAAGGAATACCATGGACCCAATAGAACTGGTCAAATGAACATGACATACCATTATAAAACACTAAAGAAGTAGGGGGAACCACTACAAGTGTTTCCAGAAGTAAATTTCAAAAGAAACCACTAAACACATGCTTTCACACTGACTTATAGATAAGAATTAAAAATAAGGCACAAATTAGTCAAAAAGTATCCTCGGCTCAAAATGCCTCAAATCTGACATTTCCAAAACACAATGACACACCACGCAATCACCAGTTATTTAAAAACAAAAAATTTTCCTTTAACAAAACATTTTGAAAGAGAATGATGATGGTGGTTTGCACAAACACCAATGGTGTCCCGTGGGCCTCACACATTCATGCTCCTGTGCATACACTGACACCCACCTCATGTCCATCCAGGCACTCATCCACTCATTCCATTAACCATTTCTCATTTCATATACACTCATTCATATGGTTTCCCCTGAGAACACCATGAATAAAAACAGAACATTTACATTTTTCAAAACCAACAATCAACCCACACTTTTCAAACCTTACACATAATTTTATTTTTAAAGCTATTCATTTCAAAAAAAAATTCAAGGAAAAATTATTTTTTATTAAAACCCTGATTTCCATGAATCTGAAACAAAGAGATGAGGAATGATGTAAGAGAAGACTAGTATCAGAGGGTGACTGAGACATATGGTTGGAGGCCATATGTCAATCACGTCACTTCCACAAAGAGTATTCTAGGACAGAATCCCCGGCTCCACATGGCTTGCCAGACCCTGCGAGCTCACTAGGACCACTAACCCTACTCACTTTTAATTTCCCCTAAGGAATGTTAACCGCATGGACCAAATACTCTGACTAACCTAAACATACCCTATTATCTCATGTTCTGACACATGGTTTGCTATCCAGGAACCTTCCTCGTAACTGAAACATTGAGTTACGACACCCTTGACTTTTCTCTACCCTGACTATATCCCAAAGGAACACGACCCAAAAATGTAAACCCTCATCTAATATGATTTTTTCATGAACTGGGCTGGGTCTCCATCCAACCCAGTGCTTGAACCGGTTAGAAACATGGAACGAAGGTCCTTCCCAATCCCCACGAGCAGGAACAAGTGCCCGGGTATCAAGACTAACATGTGGGAACAGTTTACCCGAAATAGTAAACAGAAAACCACTAACAAGATAAATAAAATAAAACTTTGAACAGAAAAAAAATAATACTCTTAATCTAAAATCAAATTTAAGGTTTTACAACTTAATCTAACATCAGGAAATAAACGAAAAAAAGAAACTAAAAATCTAACTCAAACCTCCAAGAAACAAGAGATGTAAAATATCCAAATTCCACAAACACCAACCTGCATGAGAATTCCTTCAATAAACAAAACCACCATGGATGAGCATGATGCCTCAACCTGTAATACACAAAGAACAAGGTTTATATACAACAAAAGGTGTATGTAGGGTTTGAGAAAAGAGTACAGTAGGATTTCACCCAAGAAAAGGTTCAACATATAAACATTAAATGAAAAAAACATTTGTAGGCTAAATAAATGAATGGACACAAAAGCATGGAAAACTTTAAAGGAACAATTTCTATGATGAAAACACTTCCAAAGAAAACAACTTAAATAAAAAGAAACACATTTTCCATTATGAAAATCCAAAACCTTCAAGAAAACCCAAATGATACACCATATGAAGAAAATGAGTGTATAGTAGTCCAGGATCACCAAAACTGGGAGATGCCCTATAGGTACAAGAAAAAAGAATGGGACCCTAAAACATCACATATTTATGAACAGTAGTATATGAATCACAACAAAATATGTTCTGATGCACGATACACTAGTAGGGCAACACATCCATAACCTAGTGTTCCCCAATCATCATCCGAAGTTTAGTTAGTGTTGTAATCGTCAAACCAGTTATGTGAAACTAGGCCAGAGTCGCTTCTATATCACTAGCGTGCTAGATTTAGTCTACCCACCTAGTACCCATGCTTCCAATTTTGATCTCAAGATGTTCCAATTTTACCTTTCTTGTCAAAATCAGATGAATAAAACAAATAGGGTGTTACCCAAACCTAAAGCCACACTTGCACAGACACACAAAATCCATTTGAAATGGTATGCACACCAAAATCCATTATCCAACTAAATTAAAACAATTTTTTCAGTTCTAATAATTGTTTATTAAAAACATATTAAATTTTCATCGTTAATAATTTTTATTAAAATATATTAAATTCTTTGATAAAAAATTATTTAAAAAACATAACATGGGTGAACAAAAAAAACAAACCCAACCCTCCTTCATGACCAAACACACCCAATGTCACATCAAGAACACAAAATGCACCACTCACATCAATTAATAACCCAACCGCATGGTTAAAAGACCACTTTCCCTATTAAAAAAGACTCTAGAAATTTTATAATGTAATTTCAGAATATGGTACATTACTTTAAACACCTGAAGTCCACTAAACCCGCTATTTGAAAAAAAAGGCATGTGAATGCAACACCAAAACATAAACCGCACACTTTGCACATTTTCACAAAACAAACAAAAAATTTATATAACACTAGTAGGTATCTCTACATAGGTTTTCATAGAAACAACCTACTCAACTAACACAACACCTTCACTTATGACCAAGAACATGAAATTCCATGTAGAACACAATTAATAATACTTTCAAAAATGAAAAGCTAACTGTACACATTATTAAACACTAAAAAATGATGAAAGACATGTTTTTAGCCAATGAACGCACCCACCCATATGAATATACTACCAAAAAAATCTAACACATGGAAGACTTCAAGAAAACCAAATATACACCCAAAGGAATTAATAAATGGACATTATAAACTAACTAAGCAAGAAAATGAATTCAGTAATTAATGTTTAAAATGTTGAACCACCTACCTCGATGTCAAAACCCCGAAAATTTGGTTTGCGACTCCAAATGCACACCAAATGCACCACAAAGAATTCAAAAAGAACATAATTAAAGAATTTAATCCATAAATTCCAAATCAGAACCCTAAAAACCAAAATATCATTGGAAAATCATAGAAAAGTGGATATGTTTACCTTGAGGGAAACCATTGGAGCTTCCCTAAAAAGGAGGAAGAGACACAAACTGAAAGGGGAGGATCTGCGGTTGAGCAGCGGCCCGAGGCGCTATACGAGGCATGGAGGCTGACGGATGGTGGTCGCCAGACGTGCGAGCTGGAGGGAAGTAGGTTCGGTGTGACAGGAAAGGGTTATAGGGGTGTAACAGGTTCGAGCCGAGCGGTAGTAGTAAGCAGATGGAGGGGATCCAGAGGGTGAGCACGAGGGCGGAGGGGCACTAGTTTGGGAGAAATGCATTGGCGTGACAGGGGTGTGTCCAGGGAACAAGGAAGCGGCCCGACGGGATGGGCCCGACTAGGAGTTTCTAGAGCGGCATCGGATGGAGGCCAACCAAGGGAGCAGGGAAGAGGAAATCTAGGGTTCGAGGGGGTTGTGGCGGTGTTGTTGGGAGATGCATAAGGAGAGCCGAGGAGGGGCTCAACGGGCTGGGTAGGTGGGTGCCGAAAAAAGGGTAAAGCCCTACAAAAATGAAGAAAATAATAAATAAAACTAAAAAAACAATACTAATAATAAAAATATTATTAATAACAATATTATTCTTAATCTAAAATCATAAACATATTAATTAAAATAAGAATAAGAATAACCATAATAGCATAATAATAGTTATATCCTCAAAATGATAACATTAGTTAAATTGTAACAATTTTAATGAGAATAATTAATGCTGATAATAAAAATAATTAATGGTGAAAATAATAATAATAATAATAAAATAATAACAAACATAGTAAACTAGATAAAAATCTATACAATGATCAGCTTAATAAAATTCTATAAATAAAAAAATAATACCCTCAATTAATTTATTATCCAAGAAAATATTAATAATATTCTCAAGTGACATTAATATTAATTAATATTATTATTAAAACCATTATTAATAAATTATATTTAATTAGTTGACCATTTGGCGGGGCGTACAGTGAACCGCTGAAGGTCGCATGATGACCTTGGTGAGGTCGTGCGGCTTCGATAGTGGCGTGTTGAATGTTGTCAAGGCCGAAACACGCATTTATCCACACAAAAGCACAAGACCCCATTCTGGATCGGCTTGAATTTCATATAAAAATAATAATAATAATTTGAAGCAGATAAAATTATAAGACAAAAATAAAAATTAGAAACATGATGCAGTGCAAAGTATGGGTGTGACAAACATAGTTTGGGCCGTGATATCAATGAGATTGCACTTCTCCTGCAAACAGTTTCTCTCATGATTATGTTGTTAGATCATGGATTTTCCTTGGTCTAGGGAAGATACAATAAATGCTATATCCCTCAGAAGCTATGATAAATGGGCTTAATAGTGTACAATCCAACTAGATGAGGCAATCACTTCATTTGTCTATGTGAAAAGGATTTTTTAATCATTATATTTATACTAGTCATTTGATCACTATTCAAGGGCTATATAATCAACAATAATGATATTTAATTATAATTGAATTTCCAATTGGATATAATAAAATAATTTCATGTGTTTTCTATATCCATAAGACCTTTAATTAAATCAAAAGAAAAGAAATTTTATTCATAAACGTTTGGGTCCTTACAAAAACATTCATATTTTTTTGATAGTTTTGGAAAATGATCCATAATTAATTTTTGATGAGTATGAATTTTTAACAACTCAATCTGATACATGAGATACCCAGTTTGACTCATGATTTTCGTTATCAGTTTAAAATTGAAATTTCTATTCAAAAAGTGTCACTCACTTGGAATCAATGAAACATGCTCGTTATAAAATTCATTTAATTGAAATTATGTATTTTTACAAGATTTTTTTGATATATAGTGGTGTTTATGGTGTTTTGGTTTGTTTTTACAACACATTTCATAGATGTTGTAGTGTGATTTTACAACACACAATAGTATTCCCTTTTATTAGTTGTTTTAAAATCATTGATAAATGGGTCCTTCATTAGATATTTTAAAAGCATAGATAAAAATTTCCTTTATAATTACTTTTAACAGTGATGATAAATATTTCTTTTATCAGCACTTTTAAAAGCACTGATAAACTGATCCTTTATCAGCATTTTTAGAAATGTTGATAATGGTACCCTTTATCCATGCTCCTATAAGAACTAATAAGGGCCACCTTCATAGATTCTAAATAAAAGAACTGATTAATGTTTTCCTCTATTAGTTCTATTTTAGTGCTGATAAAGGAATATGGATTTTATTCTCTCACTAGTATTCAACACTTCTCCAATGCTAATAAATTTCATTTTTAGCACTCTTAAAGGCCTATTTTGTAGTAGTGTATTTATGTAACAGTTTGAATGGGCCACTTTATCTTCTATTAGAGGAGGTCTTCATTATTACTAGATATTTGTCTGGATAAATGTATTGAATAAACCTTGGAAAATTAAAAGGGTTGATTATTTGTATATGATAATATCCCTATGTTTTGTTAATGTATTGATTATATTATTTTCTGAACAATACATCCCTGTATGGATACTGAAAGTGGATATGGTATTAGTATAAATTCATATAAGGGTAAAACCCCCATAAACACTTGTTCAATTATATCTCAGCCATCATTCTTGTGCAGAATGAATCGAACCTTACATTGCACCTAGATTGAATCTCTCAAGGGATATTCTTTTATAATCACATTTTATTTACAAATCATTGAAATGGATTCGAATATATAAATATATATATTTATTTATATAATGTTCCTTTATAAGTTCAATCATGGATAACATAGATTGAAACATATAGATTCATAGGACAACATATATATGTAATTTATAAAATCTTTCTTCTATTTTTAAAGTTTACTTTAATGTATAATCATAAATTTAAACTCATTCCCATTTTCCTATTATTTAATTTATTAAAAAGAAACCAAAACGATACGATTTAAGAACATGTATAATGGAAAATGTGGAGATTATCCTTGTGATGAACCTAATTATATTGGGGATGGAATAAAAAACCTTGTGATAATGCCCACTAAGCTATCTCATATTGTGGGAAACAACCAAAAAACTATTGTTCTCATAAACACATTAAGGAGGAAGAAACTTTTTATTGAGTCATTTATAAGGTAAAACCCACCCTGTCTTAGCGAGTCTTATAATACAATAGTTATAGAGAATTAGTTTAATGTGATAGAAAATATATTATCCGTTATCCAGTTCGTAGACCATGAAAAGGTTTTTTTGGTTGTTTACCATTTTAGAAGGTGATACTAACCTGTGGTGGAGTATCATTAAGAACACCAATGAAAAGGGGATATAGATAATTTTTAATGGGAAGTGTTTGATAATATATTTTTCCTGGATTATTTTACATGAACTCATAACATATTTATAGAGTGAGAATTAATATAATTGATGAAAAAAATGATGAGTCCATTTTCTCATATGAAGAAAATTTCACAGGACATGCAATGTAATCCTGCAATTTTCTTTATAGTAAAATTGATCACTTATTTAATATCTTAAATATGAGTATTAAAATAAAATTAACTATAAGATAATTTAGAATATATTAAGATATTTTTTAATGTGATCCTAATGTTGAGATGAAAATATGAAGCCCTCAATATTTAGAGTAAAATAAATGGAAATGTATTGTCATGTAATCCATGATAATAAGTCACATTGTGGGATGAAATCCCAATTAACTATAGAAAATAAATGTGAGAGTATGTAATTTTTTTGTTTTATCAATGGAAAATGGATGTTTTTTAAGAGTGTAAAAGTAGGAACTAGCCCCACAACTATCAAACCAAGCCTAAGAAGATGATTAATACAATTGAAAAAAAGGACCCTGCTAATTATTTTCATATAGTACAATGCTTTATGTTCAAGGATTTTAGCAATTATGTAAATAAATCCCCAAAACCTCAATCTAATGAAGAAAATAATCCTCAACAACCTCCTAAAAAAAGAAAAAAATGAAGTAAATTAATTATAACTATTTCTAAGGTAGATATTGATAATGAAGTGATGTGAGGTACACATAATCTCTCTTCTAGATCTGTGAATCCCTTAATTGATTCTAGATTATCACATTATTTTATAACACACAAGTTTATTATGAATGTTAAATTACCACCGAATGAAATGGATATTATAATATCAATGAAAATCCATGGTGGCATAATTATCATGTATAATATTTACAAATCATCTCTGATTGAGATTTGTGGGAGGATAATTCATTCTGATCTAATTTTTCTTCCTTTGGATAAAATTTTCCTAAAATTGGGTATCGATTGGATTTCCCTAAATAAATAAAAAATAAAATTTTAGGAAATGGAATTCTCATTTCATATCCTAAATCATACTATTATAATTTATCAAGGAAAAGATGATTATAAACTACCTATGGAAGAATATTTTATAATGTGGGTTATGGTACACAAATGTGAGGGAATCTTCACTCAAATGCCTTGGGAGGAAGTCAATAGTAATAAAATTAATATTATATAATAATCTAATGATATTTTTGGATGAACTATTTTTTATTCCCCTAGAGTCGATGGTTTAGTTTTCAATTGAAATCATACCTTGATCCTTACCTCTATCAAAGACCCTATATAGAATAGTTCCCATTGAATTTTAGGAGTTAATGATTCAACTACAAGATAAATTAGACAAGGGATCCATATATGGGTGCCTTACGTTGTTCAGTCACATTACCTCAGGCATGCCTCCTCATATTCCGGAGGATGCCAACTAGCAGTGATGGTCTAATATTGATCATGAGGATACTATACAATATTTATCAAAGTATCATAATAATGAAAATAAATAAACAATATCCAATAGAATAAAAAAACAAAATTCCATAACTAGAATAGACCAATACCATGTGCCGAACCAAAACATGAATATAATATAAAAATAAAAATAGAATATATGTCATTCTATAATAAGTGTCAGGTTCCAAAATGAAAAACCCAAAATAAAGTCACTAAAAATCCCCAGAGGGTCCCGACACAAGCCCGACTCCCTTATTCATGCTCCATCGCATATCAATAATATAACATAAGTATATATCCCTTTTCCAATCTAGAAATCCAAAATATTTTTTTGGTACTAACCAAGAAACCCATGCATGGTGTGAGTAAAACTCAATACTTCACCACCAATGTCTTATAAAACAACATATAATCAATAATAGTGTATGAAGTTGTATAATGAATAAAGTACAATATAGGAAGTAAAAATTTATCACATTTCATTATTCCTTAATTAACCATATAATCCCCAAGGTTCCTAAGGACACCTGAACCCTTAATATCTTCTTTGGCTTGTGATAGAGTCTAAACCATATCACAATACCTTGTTTATCATTTATCATTCCATTTTAAATCATATAATGACTATTTACAACAATAGTCCAATGCCAAATTATGGTCATATAACGTTGGGTGTAACACCCTTTGGGTATTTGGAGCATTTTTTCCTATCCCACACCTCATTATCACATGGGTATTTGGAGCCTTAGTCCCTATCCCACACTCGCTATGTCAAATGGTTATTTGGAGCCTCAGTCCCTATCCAATTTTTTATTATCAAATGTAGGTATTTGAAGCCTCTGTCCATGTCCCACACATGTATATCAATCAAACACACATATATCACATGTATCACATCAATCATGGTTAATCAACATTGACCATATAATTCTTTTTTACATCATGATTGACTAAATCAACTATCAAAACAAATCTAGGTTCAATACATTAATCACAAGGAACCAAAGTATCAATTCATCATTAAACTATTTTTCAATATTCAAATTATATAACCCATTAAATCATTAATGGTCAAGTAAATCACCCCATTATTCCAATTATAAAATATTTAATTATCACATTAATTGAACAAATACATAATCTCAAATTACTATTAATAACCAATCACAAAATTTCATTAATTAAATAATCCAATTGTATGAATTGCATAATCACAATTTCCAAATTCAATTTTACGAAGTTCGACTAATATAATATTCACATGAAAAATTCATTAATCAATTACATGATTCCATAAAATTAAATTATAGTTTAATTTATAAAATTATAGATTCAATTTCCAAACATCCTAAATGATATTTCACAACACATACATGCAATTAGAATTCAATACTATGGGAATTGAAATTAGACCACCCACCTCAAAATTCATGACAAATGATCGCCAAAAAAAATCCACAATTAAACCAAAACAACCATGATCATGACGAAGAACACGATATATATCAAAACCTAGATCCAATATCAAATAGATTAGATCTAACAAAACATATATGTAGATCCATCACCAAAAGATGAAAAAAATCCCTTTTAAAGGTTTAGAGAAAGATGAGAGGGAGGGAGGAAACCATAAGATATGAGAATCCCCAACTCAGAGAGGTGAAGATCTTCAATACGGGATTAGAATAGTTAATAATGGAAGTCATAAGTCCTTGTAATATGTCTAGGAACCTCCAAAAAATAAGTGGAAACATTTTGGGTCAAATTAGGTAGAATTTGGGTGAAGTTCAGTGGGGGTCGAGAATGTTTAATCAAAATATTTAGTGTTTTAATATTCTATGCACACAGTTTCCTATATGGGGAACATATTTTTCCCTCTACCATGTAACCAAACCATGTTCCTCACCCAAGGGTGTCTCATAGTTACTACTAAGAGGGATCACACTTTTACAAACTATGCACTGGCCATTTGAATCCCCTCTATATGGGTTTACACGATTTATAGTGTTGGATGCATGGTTCATACAAACAATGCACCAACCATTCAGTACCCCTATTCCTTCCAAAATTTTCAAATTTAACCCAAAAATCCCCATTAAAACCCCAAACAATGTATACCCAAAATAAGAAAAAATTGTACATGTAATTATGCTCAATACATCATCAGAAAAGGTTGGGATCTGACAATTTTTAAAGACAGAATATTGAATTCATAATTAGGGTAGATAAATCCTAAATTTCCAAATTGACTAATCAACCTTAAATTTATGCAAAGATAAAAGAATCATATAAATTTTATGTAGATCTATAGGAAAATATAGTGAATATTCTAGAGTTAAACTTTGATAGAGATGGTGTTTTAAGGATCGGAACCGAAATATGATTCCCATAAAATCTAGAATTGATTAAGGAGATTTTGGATGATGTATATAGGTTATTATTTTCTATATATCCATGAATTATGAATATATATATATCTAAAACTAATATTTTAGTGGGACACTAGGAAGATAGTGATTGTAGAATTTGTATCTTGATGCTTGGTATACCAATAAGTTCTTTTTGAGAAAAACATTCTAAGGGTATGTTGTAACCATTAACCAAAACAGTATGAAAATATGAAAACATAAACATTGTATTATTCACAATACTCCCTAGAAAACCTAAAAACCATGATTCCATTTAGTTTTTAGTCAATCACCATAAAACTTCAGTACATTTTTTTCCATTAAAAAACATTTTTCAGTTGACCAACTAAGAATGATGTATATAAGGGAAGCGGTAAGGCTATATTGAGTAAAAATATGAATTATATTTGATTAGGATATGAGGATTACATTGAGGTTGGGGATAAGTATTTAGAAAGTTTTGGAGACAATTATTTTCTTTAGCACTACATATCATCCTTATAAATATGGTAAGTCTAAGAGGAAAATTCAAACTCTATAGGATATAATGAGATCATGTATGATGGATTTCCAAGGATATTGGATAAAAACCTTCCCCTAGTACAATTATCATATAAAAATAGTTTCCATTCAATCATTTAGATGAAACAATATGGGGCTCTTTATGGGAAGAGATGCAGGACTACAACATATTGGGATGATGTTGGAGAGAGGAAGCTAATAGGTCTGGACCTTATCTAAGAAATGATAGAGATGGTTAAAACCATTTAGTAGTATATGAAAGATGCAAAATGTTTAAAAAAGAGTTATACAAATAATCATTGATGAGATATAGAGTTTTTAGTTCATTAAAATGGGTTACTTTAAATATATCCATGTTATCAAGTTGTGAGATTTGGGAATGAAGTGAAGTTGAGACCTTGATATATCGGGCGCTTTGAAATCCTTGATCTTATTGGGGATTTATCCTTTCTCTTAGAAATACCCCAAAACCTATCCCAAGTAGAATATGTGTTATATATATATATATATATATCAAATTTTAGAAAGTATATACCAGATTCATCACATGTGCTAATCCCAAAAGCTGTGAAACTGGAACATGATATCTCATATGTGGAAAAAACAATATAAATGTTTTCTCTATGTGATATGGTACTAAAGAGAAATACCACTCATCTAGTCAAGGTTCTGTGGTGAAATTAAAAATTTGAGGAGGCTACACAGAAAGATGATTATGTGATGAGAGATAAGTACCATTATTTTTTTCACTACGTAACAAAATATAGAGGAAATTTGTTTAGGGAGTTGAATTTAACAACCTGTGATTCCAATGATTACTTTTACTTAGTTAAATACTATGTGAGTTTATTTTCATATTAGAAACACTTAATTAAAACAAAAAACACACACTACCATAGTAAAACATTACTATTATATTATATCCATTAATATGGATGGTGTTACTATATTTAACCTCTTTATAAAATCTATATAAAAGTGTATAAGAAAACCAAGGTTGTTTTATGCATTGAATATATATGTTAATTAAAATTGTTTTTATACATGATCATAATAAAATTATTTTTTAAAAATCTATGAAAATGAATAAAAAATGACGCACATATTTTTGTTTATAATGATCAAATTTAGTATTTGGGTCATCTTAATTTTATGTGTATAATTATTTTTTCAATTTAAAAATTATTTTACACAGTATAGTGGTTATTTTTTTCAATGATTAATAATTATTTTTTTTATTAAATGAATATATTTTATATTAAGACCCTAATAATAAATTTGAACATATATACAAATAAATTGACACATATTTAATTAGTAATAAATGTTAAATAAGACTAATATCACTTAATTATTAAAATAACTTTTTCTACAAAAAACCATTTTTCAACACATTATATGGTTTGATTTAAAATTAAATTTTATCCTACATAAAAAATGAATTAGGATAAATTGATCCAAAATTAATATTCTTCTTATTAAAATTTTGTAACATTTTTCTTTTAATATTTTTTGTAATAAAATAATTAACATGGATAAAATTTATTTACGAGTAATAAGTGTTTTAATGACTAATCTATAGTGGAAATAATTTTACTAAATTAACATGACCTTTATAATTTATAGCTTATATTTTTTATATTTTAAAGTCTTACCTAAATATTTTGAAATCCTTACCTTACCTAACTGACATAAAATTCATGAATTTCCACTATTACCCCTTAATTAACATTCTTTTCCATGGAAAAGTCCCTCTTCTTCACTTATAAATGGGGATCACTTCCACCCCTTCAATACCCCACCAATATTTCAAAATTTACTTGAACAATAACCCAAATATCCTCTAAATTAATTCATTTACATTCCCAAGTTCCCTTGTTTACTAAAAACAAGACAAAACCCCTCAAATCTATGACCTTTATCAAAAGAAAGCTTATAGTCTCAACATATGCACTGCATCTTTTCTAACATTTCATTCATATTCATTATTTTATAAAAAATCCATTACCATATTATAATAAAAAAAATAATAATTATTATTATTATTTTACATAATTATAAGAATCGTACAATTTTATTTATTCTCTTCCATCTTATATGAAAAATAAGAATCATTTTTTGTGCCTGTGCACATTTTACCACCTCTATAAAGTGACATTTCATATTTTCAGCACCACCACTCATGGATGGTATTAATGATGGTATTTAAGAATAAATATGAATTATATAGTTTATTTATGATAACTAATATATCACTAACTTTCAACTACCACCCCTCTCATTGATTGGGTAATAGAAAAGTTAATCATGTATTGTTCAGACTACCAGTTCCTTAAAAAAACTTGTTTTGTTTTCCATTACTTAAAAAACAGAATGGTTTTATTTTATAGTGGATAATTATATATAATATATGTATAATTAATATATATCCTTACTATTTTTTATAACATCATAAGTGTTTATCCTTATAATTTAATTAGTCAATATTAGTAAATAACACATAACAAGTTCATTACCATTTTATTTTTCATGAAACACAACTAAAATACCATGAAATGGTATTATAACATTATAATTATTCATAAATAAAAAATTAATGTACCTTTTATGGGTTTTAAATAATGATATTTAGAATAAAAAGGATGATCAACCCCACTTTTATGAACCTAATTCAAAATGATTAATATTATTAATACCCAATGTTGAAAAGTGATTAAATAAATTAAATACACAATGATAGTTATTATCAATGAAGATTATAAATAGAAATACATAAGAATAATTTTATTAATTAATTAAATGATATATTTATCTTTATGAAATATGAGGTTAAATCATCCCATTTAAATCAATTGTAATGGTATGTGGATTGGTAATGAGAAATCATTTCATTGAGTCGTGCTATTTATTATTGAACATCATATTTAAAAAAATCTAGTTTTAATGATTTTATTTCATTATTTCATAAGAAAATGAGTTTTTAACCCAAATTAATCACTTTTAAGGTATTATTTTCACTTCTGTTTTAAATAATGGGGAATTTTCGAGAAGGGACTCATAACGATGAGTTTTACAGTGATGAATACAAAATTTTTTCAATTTGTTTCAGGATTTTGTTCCCATTATCTTCAAATTATCTATCTATCATGAGGTGATGTTATGCATTTTATTATTTTATAAACCATTTTTTATAGTGAAATTTTGATATATTATAATTTATTATGTTTATGTAATGTGATATTTTAAAGATACCTATTCTTTTTCCATGGGTTATTTAAGTTATGATAATTATTGTTTTAAGTTGAACACATATGTATCAAGGATGGTGTGTTGGGTACTATATATCCCTCAAATTCATTTGTACAATATTATATCTCATTAGATATTCATGCATGGACATAATGGGGTTTTCCATACATGTGTGGTAATGATGGTTCTACTCACATTTTTAGGAATAAACAGAATGAGTTTGTACACATATAGATGGGTATAATGAGTTTTCTTACACATTTTTTCATATGAATATAGATATGATAAATTTTCATAGTTATCAAGTTATTAAATACTTTAAAGCAGTTTATCATTTTATTTTAATATTCATTTCATTTATATGAATTTCCATGTTTTCATGTTCACGATTATTCATGTATATTGCACCTTATTTCATGTTCACATAATATATTTTTTATCTTTTATTTTTACTTAAAGATATTTTTTAAGATCCTATGTGGATCTATCATGTTTTGTGACTATAATAAATAGTATTAGGATCTATTATTTATATATTTTTATTTTCATCATACTCTCATCATGCTTATTATCTAATTATTTATGATATGTCTTTCCCATTAATAATCATTTGATCTCACCCCTTCCTTATGTTTCCATTACCCATTTTATGAATATGATTACAACATGTGATATGTTTTAGAAATAGTATAGTGGATAAAAACTATGAATTTTTTTTTCAATCATTTGAAAATAAGATGTTTATATAACTAATTTCCAAAGAAATAAATGTAACATCCCAAAATAGGATACACTAAATGGTGCACTGATCCAGTGGGTCACGGGGCCCCAAGTTCACCTCCCCATTCTCCATGTGCTATAGACTAGTGGGGAGGGTCCAAGTTGGTATAGTTGGGAGAATATTCCCATGTAATTATATTAACACAACATTTTTAATGGGGAATAATAATGAAAGAATAAAAAAATCAAAACTACAAAACGGAAGTGAAATATATAGATAATAATAATAAATAATTCATCAATGAAAATAACCATAACTATAAAAAACATGATGTCATATAATGTATCTAGACCAAAAAGAACAAAAAACATGGTAGTAGGCATTCAATATATTACATGTATACCAAATGAGCCAAAAAACCAAAAAACTATTTCCAGATAGAATCACAAGCTCTGGCTTGGTCATATTCTCCCTCGCTCCCATGCTTCAATAAATTCAAGAATAAAAGGTTGGTGAATTTATTATATCCCTACCCACACACATGAAATCAGACTGGGTACCAATCAATAGCTTTGATACTGTGTGAGATCAACTCAATGGGACACCACCAAAAGTGTCTATAAGAAATATAGTATGTGCATATAAACCATAACCGAGTGCAAACATAACAAGAAAAAAGGTAAGTGAATAAAATATATCATGAGATTATAGGAAAAATGTGTAATAAGATAAATCTATAACAGATAATCATTAGTATATATAATGTTTGAATAATGAGTAATAACTATCTTAACATACACCATGTGTGAAAATAGTAATAGACCTACTTGGTCTAGGACCCAAGATGTATAATGAGTTTAACCATTTTCATAAGATGTAAATGAATACAAAGTCATAGGTGCCATACTAAAATCCCTGAATTGGCTCTATATCGTATGAAATCATACGTAGAAGTTACAGTTTCCATGCCTCGATTTCCAATTCAGTTCCATACCATTCGTAATAATACCTAGGGGTCATAGGTCCCGTACCTCGATCCCATAATTTGTGCCACACAAAAAGTAACAGGTTCCATACCATCCTAAAAATTTGATGCTATACCGAGATGTAAAACATCAATAAATTAATATAAATTTCTTGGTATAACTTAGTGTCCTTACCCAATTCCAATAATTAGTATAAAGTGTCACAATATAGATGAATATCCATATCATTTTACATTTTCATTTTATTCCATTTGATAATTTTACAGCATTTAACAACCTGAAAAGGAGTCAGGATCCACCCCACTATATCATTTAATTTATAAAGACTCTCACTACAAAGTTGATGACTTCACACACCCAAAGAGGGGTTTAACACAGTGCAGATAATGAAACACACCACTTGGGTGGCTTGGGTTGAGTTTGACAACCACCAACAACGATTAGGTGATATAGATGTGAACCAAACATTAAAAAATAACTAATTTATGTCATAAAATTTTAATTTTGAAGAAATGGCTGGAAGGTATGATTTGTCGAATAATGGTAATAGTAAAATAGATAGTAAAAAATTATGGAAATGGTATATACTGCCTACCTTAATCCTGTGGTAGAACACTTGTCCAATATCAACCATTGGTTTGGTCAATATAAAAATAAAAAATAATAATAGAAGAATTCCCTGAAAATAAGATATATGATCTAACAACAAAATAAATTTGTTGATGGGAAGGAAAAAATTGAATGAAGATAAATTAATAGAGAGCGTACTGGTGGCTATCCAATGTGATAGATATATCTCAAATAAAAGTTCATTCGGAAATAAAAGATCAAATCCTAGTTTAGGGGATGGAAGGGATCTTCTCTTGTGGAAATCCTTTACAAAAGAAAGGACAGGGGAGTATCTCCATCAAAATAAGAGGTGCTTCCTCCTTTTTATAAAAACAATCATAGTGTATTTACAGGATGTGTAAACATTAAACACTTTGTAATGCTATGGGGTTTCCCCTCCAAGGAAAATCTAGTGCACATCATGAAAATGGTATGACTAGACAAATACAAAAAACAAATTAATACACACCGCGTATTCAAATACACATCATCAATTTTTTTATAGCAAGTATCACCACATACATCTTTACTTTTGAAAAAATCAACCCACTATGAGTAATGTTTGGTATGTTTCAAGAAAAAATAAAAACACAACAATGGTTTTACCCAAAAATTAATGGAACCATACCCAATATGAAGAATCAGTATCTTTTCATCCTCCCCATATAAATAAATTCATCCCAAATTTTCCCTTCCAGGGGTGGTAAAACATCAATTAATAATAAATCAGGAAAATAATAACATAAGTCATCCTCTCACACCCAAGTCTCATCCAATATAAGGATGTGATTCCATAGTGCCTGTAATAAAGGAACCAACCTATATTGAAGATCCTTTATTCTTTTCTCCACAATATGAATAAAATGATCCTGAAAGGACACATCAACCTCTAACTCAACCTCATTAGGATTAAAATTTGATATGGATCTGAGTAGAACGGGTAAATCTCTGAAACATTGTAGATATCATGCATATGTTGATACCTTTAAGGTAACTACAAATAATAGTATAATAGGATAACTTCTTATACAGCCTTAAAAGTTATAAAAAATCAAGGTGAAATATTCCCCAACGATATAAACTGTCGATGTCCTAGTCCAGTGGATACACTCAATAATACCTGATCTAAGACCTGAAACTCTAGTAATGAATTATGATGATTGGATTATGACTTGTTCCCAGACTGGGATATAGAAATACATTTCCCAATCAACTAATCTATCTTTTAACTCTCCTAAATGTGATGAGGTCCATGTAGTACAGCCTGGCCTACCTCTAACAATCACAATAGTGAATGAAATGGTCTTCCAAATAAAGCCTCCTTGGGATTCGTCTGTACCATTTCTTAGAAGCTGTTATTTTTGGATAACATGAAAATAGGTATATATTCCTCCCAATAACCAAAAAAATAAATGATGAATTCTTAGATAATTAACTCTACCACAAGTATTTTATATTCTTATTGTTCATTGATATGAATATGAATGGTTGTTCTCAAGAGAACCTGCATACCCAAAGCCTTTTATAACCCCTGTAAATACCTAATCATAAAATGAGAATCCATTTTAGAAATGATAGTTCAAGAGAACCTATTTATATATATAATATTATGAGAATAAAATATCAAATATTATCTACTGATAATGTCTCTATAATAGGTACAAAGTGAGTAACCTTTGTGATCCTATTAATGATCATCCATACTACATAAATGCATCAAGGGGATCTTGGTAAGAAAGCCACAAAATCCATCCTGAAATCATCCCATTTACACTAATGAATGGGAAACTATTATGAAATCCCTACTATTATTTGGGTTTCTACATTTACCTAGTAATATATGGAACACCTAGAATCAAAACTAGATATTTTCATTTTTCATACCCAGAATCAAACACTAAGGATGTAGGTCAGGATACATATTTGTAAGATTAGGTTGTATCATACTATTAAAAACATGATATTATAATATAAATTCTTCCCAAATTTATATATGAACCCAAATTAATCCATGGATTATAAAGGTCTCATTCCCATAAAAAATCCAATTTGGTGGTGGATCCTTACCTAAAACTTTCTCTCGCAATACCATGACCTCATGATCATATATCTATATCATCCACATTCTATACAGAAGTTAATAGTTAACTGATAAGGATGAAAGTAAATACATTCAGTGATTATCCCAAATCTCTAAATGCATCTCAAAAAACCAGTCCATAAGATACCACTTATCACTAGCCTCTCAAATTTCTTATGTCAAATTTCATCAGTTCAGAGACTCTATTATAGAATTCTCTATACCAGGTGTATGAGAAAGATCTAAATTAAAGTATTAAAGGTATTAATACAACTATAAATGACTGAGGTTTAATTCACACTGCATGAAAATATACTTGAGGATTTTTTGGTCTGTAAACACTACAAAAAAATCTCCTAACAGGTAATGACTCAAAAAACGCAAGGACTTAACCATAGCTACTAATTCAAGATCATTCATTGTGTAATTACTATAATGTGGACTCAATTGATGAGACCCATAAACCATGACTCTATATTCCTACATCAAATATACTCTTAGACTAATATGTGATGTATTGAAGAAGATTGTATAGTATCTTCCCATATTTGGAAGAATTAGGACTAGTGCAAAAGTGATTCTCCCTTTTAACTCTTAATGTATTTTCCATAGGCTTCTGACAATAGAAACCTAACAAAATTATTATTAAAACATGAGGGAGGTAATTTTAGGTATTAAAATTTATCTATAAAGAGCCTGTAATAACCATATATCCCAAAGAAACATGGTGTGTCAAAAAATATCATGTGATGATCCCACGTAACTCATGATCTTACATTCTCTAGGTCAAATAATACCCCTAACATTGATATAATGTTACCCAATAAGTGCGCTTTATCTATATAAAAGTTTAATTTAGTGATATTTCCATATATCTGGTTCTCTCTTAGTGTATTCAATATGATCACTAAATGTTTGGAATAGT
Source organism: Viscum album (assembly GCA_963277665.1). NCBI lineage: Eukaryota > Viridiplantae > Streptophyta > Magnoliopsida > Santalales > Viscaceae > Viscum > Viscum album. Next base: position 328,333,124 of record OY728132.1, read on the forward strand.
CCTATTATGTACGAGAATACACCAAGATGTTACCTGCAAAGACTACCATAAATGAATCAAAAAATAGATGTAAAAACCGATTCATCATAGCAATGAAAATGGTTGGCACATTCATGAGACCAAATGACAAAAACAGATACTCATACAGAACATAAATACTATGAAATTTTGTACAAATTATGAATGAAGGCCTTACAGATATCTGGTGATAGCCTAAACTCAAATAAATTTTTAATAAAACCCTCGCTCCTTAGAGATATTCAAATAAGTTAACTATATGAGGTAAGGTATGTTTGTTATTCATAATAAAATGATTCAAATTTCAGTAATCTACATATAGAATGCGTGTTCCATCCACCTTCTTGGAGAAACTGACTATTGAACCCCAGGAGAAGTATTGGTTCATATGGGACCCCGAGCATCTAAGTCCTCCAACTATCTCTTGAGATCCTGAAACTCTGTAATGGCTATCCTATAAGGAGAAATGGATACAATTGTAGATCCTAGAGATAATTAAAATGATAACTCTACCTATCACTCAAGATTTAAACTAGAAAATTTATATGGGAATACATGCCTGAAGTGATCTACTACATAAGGAAATACAACCTGAAGGATTCCCTGATCATCCATATAAATGCTAAAAAATTGGGGTTTCATGCCACCTAACCCAAAATTCTTTGATCCATATATAATATCCTAGATATCCCATTCACCCATATGTATATAAGTACCCCCTATGGTGATTTTACTAATACCCTACTATGATAGATATTCATTTAAGCATGATGTAGAATCAATCAGTCCATCCTGAGAAAAATGTCAGAACAAGACATCTCTAGGATAAATAATTTCCATAAAAAGTTATAACTTCCTATCTGAAGTGTAAACACCTTACACTTATAAAACTCATTGAATATATACCCAAGGTAGTTTCAAGGTTGATCACATCATATAGGTGTTTAATTTCAATCTTGAGAATTTCTACAATAGCAAAAAACATAAAGTAATTTTATTACCCTACATAAAACACATCAAATACAACATTAGATTCTATTAAAATAATACTAAATGGTATAAGGTATATTAATATACTCTATTGAAACATGTTTCACTACATAAAACAAGCTCATTCTATGACATTAAGATACAAAATTTTTGCTTTGATTAGGCATTATTTACTTATTTTATGTAAATGATGTCGTGTTCCCCCGGCCATGTCCACCTACTCGGTTTGACTGGATAGTATCACTCCATCTTTTTTCCAGATTCAGATCTTCTTATCCAGCTCCAAGATATGGAGTCATCCCTAATCCTCTCCCACTATCCACTATATGGAAGATTATTCAAAATCAAAATAAATTCCCCATTATTTTTTTGGATCAACACTGAACTATGGCCCTCTCACAATGAGATATCATGTACCCCTACATCCATAACTTATTATGTAATAAAAATCCACTAGTACATGAAATATGATGGATACATTCCACATGAGAGGTCTTAAAGAGATACTTCCTACCACCAGATACTACACTACTTTGTCAATAAGGTAGTCCACTCTGATTCAGGCCTCGAGCCTCCCTTAGATTATGTTATTTAATAAGAGATCGTCTGACAATATCATAAATTATAGTTGACCCAAAAAACACCTTAGAATGATTAGGTTGTATAATCCCGTCCTTAAGAAATCTCTATTTTAAGGGACCCTTAGTAGTATATATAGGTTAAAAGCACTGAAGCTATACAAAATTAGCTGAGTAATCCATAAGAATCATAAAACCGTACTACAATTTTATAAAATTCCTAGAATTATCTTCCCTAAAGATATAAATAATGAAATATTCATAGAAGACTATTTTAAAAAAAATCCTTCTTCATACACTGATGATTATCCACCAAGGTTATAACATCTCACCCTCAATTGATAGAATATTTAAGAATACATGTAGAGAGCATCACTCTCATCTCAGGAGGTGTCTCAATGTGCTTTATGATTTTTAACATGGCTTCTATCCATGAATATAGAGCATACGTACATCCATCCCCCAAACCTGTAGGAAGATGTCGATGTTGGAACTCTCATGTAAACTCTTACATAGGTGCAGCATGTCATAGAGAACACTGCATCATCTACATAATCCATAGAAAATATCCTCAAAACTAGGTATAAACAACCACATTAGGAAGAAAAGGAGGTCCCACAAGTGGAACTACTAGATGTAACCCTAGTGTCTTGAGACCCACCACCTCTAAAGCATGGTCATCACCACTATCCTAGATCATGAAAAAAATATTTCATGGTGGCATAGATCTAAATATTACAAAAATATTCCTCATGAAGGTTTTACCAAAGATAATGTCATATATACAAAAACCGGTTGGTACAAAACATTATATACAAAATTGACACCCCTCATCCAACTCTTATATCCATGTCTGGTGATAGAAATGATCACAAATAAAACAGTAGACACTACATATGTCCCATTAATATGGTCGGGTATGGGTTACAATTTTTTATTTCTAAAAGGGTCCCGATATATGGACTTTCAATTATAAGTTATAGAGGAAAACACCCTTTAATTTTCAATTTTCAACCCCATTTAATAGTGTTTTTAATACAATTTAAGAATGGTAAATTCCTTCATTTACACAATAGACTAGTTAACTGAAGTACCATTCACAATTTATAAATGTACATGATTTATAAATTTCAATTAAAAGTTCATCTAATTATGTCTAGACCATTACATTTGGTAACATAACGTAATAGGTAACATAATATGATTTGAATAAAGTATTCATCATTCCCAATTTATAGAGGTAAATGAACTATTTAGATTACATGGGAAATTTAAGTATTCAAAATAAACTAATGTTCCAGTCTATTTAACCTCAGTCACATAACTCAAGATCAAGATAATATGTTAGTTAGGGTTACATCATCAAAAAATACAGGAAAAAACATTTAGGTTGATGTGGAAACATTAATAACCAATTATGTAATTCCCTTTTTATGGTAGAAACATTATTTTCATAAAAAATATATCACTCAGGGAACATAAAACAAGTATCATGGAGTCAAGAAATTCAATATACTTGGAATGGAATAATGTATGACATACATATCCTAATAGGGGCCTAAAATTATGCATGATCAAAACTTACTTTCTGTATCTAGCCGAAGATAAAATTTAATTATTCATTATAATAATAATAGTAAAATTAGATAAAATTTTCACCACCCAATGGTGGAATAAAAAAACTATAATAGGAATAATCCACAACATTATGTCCCATCCTAGGTAATTTGAAATGTTTCCCTTATGTGGGATAGCTTCTCCTAAGTATAAGATTATTAAAAAATTCTAATGCATACTAGTCTCCTTTATACGATCCCAAAATATTATGTGAATAAAAATAATCTTATGATATAGTTTTTTAATTTTCTGGCATGGGATCCACTAAATAGTGCCTCAAGTTGGTGGGTCACATGGCCTCAAGGGTGCCTCTCCATACACCTTTGGCTTGTGAATTTTAGTGAGGGTGTACGGTGGTACAGTTGGGAGACTATTCCCCTAAAATAAAATTAACACATTAGTGTAAATGATAGATAATAATTGAAGCATAATAAATGAAAACTAGGAAAATGGATGTAAAAAATACATATAGATATTATAAATAAGCAATCAATGGTAATATCCAATACATTATAAAACATGATGTAATTTTATGTATCTAAACAAAAAGATAATAGGAAACTTGGAAGAAGTCAAATAGTACATTACATGTATATCAAGTGAACCAAAAATATCCAAAAGAACTATATCCAGATAGGAACATGGTCCATGGATTTTCCTATGATCCATTGCTCCTATGCTACATTCAAATCAAGCATTAATAATTGACCCTTTACCATATACCTACCTGTATCCATTTATTTTTTATATGTAACATTTAGTAGACCAAACAGGTTTTGGGAGACACTAATATGGCCATCAGCAATTATGTCTATAACAAATCTAACATTTGCATATAAACCATATATGTGTTCAGGCATAATAGGAAAAAATGTATGTGAATAGATAATGTGATGATTTCATAAGAATAATTTATAATTAGATTATTTTATAATTGATGACTATCAATATATATAATGTTTCAAATGTAGATAATTAAAATATTGACGTACTCTACATGTGAAAGGAGTAACAGACCATCATGGGACAGGTCCCAAGGCATATAACTAGGGTGCCCTATACTTGATGATAAAAATATATACAAAATAAATAGGTTCCATACCCCAATTCCATAACTAGTTCTATTTAATATTTAACCATTCCAAAGAGTCATATGTTCCATAACTCAATACCCTAGTTTATTTCATACAATAAGTAATAATACCTTGGGGTTTCAAGTTCCATTCCCTGATCCCTTAGTCACTTCCAAACTATAAGTAGCACTTTACGTTCCTTCATATGAAGTGAATTCTATATCTAGATGTACTACATCATGAAAGTAATATAATGTTTCAGGGGATAGGTTAGTTTCCATAGACAATTCTAATTATCAGTATAAATTTCACGATCCAGGAGAATATCCATATCATTTCATATTTTCATTTTAATCCATTTACCATTTAACATCATTTAAAAAAATGGAAAGGATGCATGGTCCTCTCCAACAATATAATTTAATTCATTGAGGTTTCCATTAAAAGGTTGGTGGTTTCACACACATAAAGTGGTGGTGTGACTCATGGATAATAAAGTAACACACCATGTGGGTGTCCTAGGTTGATGTTGACAACATCCAACCATAATAATGTTCTACAGAGGCGACCCAAACAAGGTGTAATAATTAATTTTGGAATTAACAATTAATTATGAAGTAATAATTGAAAGATCCAACAAAGATAATAATGGAGATATTAAATTAGAAATTATAACCTTCGGTAAAAGTTATATACCACCATCCATAAGACTATGGTAGAACACTCATCTGAAATGGGCCTTCGATTTGTTCCATATCAGAAGAAAATGAAAGAACATTTGAACTCCAAAAAAATAGGGCATATGATCTCACACCAAAAAAACTCCATAAATGGTAAGGAAAATAAATAACTAAGATAAATGAACTTATATATTACTAATAAAAACCCAACATGATAGAAAAATATCAAATTGGATTCTATACAGAGAGACTGGATCAAAGCCTATGTTAGGTTGTGGAAGGGAGCTTCTTATGGTGAGGGGATGAGATCTGTAAAAATAATAGTCCTTACATACTTTTAAAAAATTAACCTTTGATATATACATTGGAATGTAAACTTTACATTCTATGCAATGATCATGTTTTTCCCCTCCAGGGAAAAACTAGTGTATTTCATCAAAAAGGTTTGTCCATACCAATATGCGCCGTGTATTTAATACACTCTTTGTATTCAAATACATGCCTTGTATTTTTCATTAATCTAGGTTCTATCCCCATTTACTAAATTCCTTCCAAAAAACATAATGACCCACCATAAGGTGTGGTTTTCAAGATTCAATTGAAAAGACAAACACAATAAGGGTTTTAACCAAAAATTAAAGGAACCATACCTCATAAGAAAAAAAATAGAATCTTACAATAAACATTTAGGTCCTTGGATTATGTTACTATTTTGTGATGTATTGTTTAAATTTTTAGATTAATATATTATTTAAGTCATTATTATCATGGGATGCCTTAATTTTTATTTAATTTTTTTTCAACCATTAAAAAGTAGAAACATCACTTATGTGTATGTATGGACTATAGTCTCCAAAAAGATATGTAATCCATATTTCATCACCTATTTTTATGAATGGTTATAAAAGTTTATATAATGATTAAATATAATAAATATGAAATGATTAAGATTCTATATATAATTTAATAATGATCAGTGTGTAATATCCATAACTGTTAAACCATAACATACATGAAAAACAAAACAATTAACACCTCCAAATAAAGATTTTAATAAAGAATTATTAGTAAATGGGTGTTTAAATGTTATAAGTGGGGCATATATCGCATTTTATGTATTAATATTGTTCATTATAGAGTTAAAATAAATTTAAATTTATTATACTTGATGTTTGAATTCTTATAATGTATGATTAACATGAGGTTGGTATTCTTTGTCTCAACATTCTTTTATTGAGACTTGTTTGATGTTATGTTCCTATTTATGGTTATGAGGTTTATTTAATTATAATTTTACATGTTCTATCATGTATATTTCATAATTCAAAATATTTAAATTTATGAATTAAAATATTTCATCTATAGGGTTTTGATTCGAATGTTATCAAACAGGTAAGGGTTTATCATCTCAAATTATCTTATTAAGGACATATGTCCTATTATAAAACTATCTTATTTTATGAGGTGTTTCTAATACCCCATATATATGTTTTATAAAAAATATAATTATTTTAGTTTTAATTAATGTTTAATTTTAATTTAATTCTTTCATGGGGTTTTTGAATCACAAGTTACCTAAGTAGTCTGATATTTACGTTACAATGTCACTTTTTACTGGTATTGTTTATGATTAAATTTTCAATAATGAAATTATATGATCTTTATCTCACAAATATTATGTATTTTAGTATCTTATTATTATTTATGTGTACTACAAGTTTTCCATTCATTTTTTCCTTTTATGTACTATGGCGACCAAAAGAATAGTTTAATGGAAAACAAAATTTATTTTTTTGTTTGGTCGGGAAAATTATTCATCCATATCCATGTTTTATTATAAATGTTTTTAAGAATTAGTTTAATATCAAAATTTTCGGGGGCACTGTAGTAGGAATGTAGCAGTACAGTAGCAGGTACTGTAGCGAGAATGGTAGCAAGAACTGTTTGGCACTATAGCAGCCAGTAATTTTCCCCTATTTGGGCCTTTGGGCCACCGATTTGATCTTTGAGTCATTTAAGGGATTTGGGCCAACCAAGGCATCAGACTAGTAAGGCCATCGAGCAACCTCAAGGACATCAGGCCACCTTAAGTGCAGATGAAAACCAGAAAAACTATAAAGAACAAGCTCTATACAGAGGATGAGCAAGGAGATTTCACCATAGCAGAAGCTACAATGATTACAAGAATGAGAGGGTATGGAACTTTCCATTAGGAAAAGCCTGTTCATGCACGAGATAGCCTAGCCAAACAACCATGCGAAGGTGGAGAGCTAATTTCATGATGAAGATGCAAGGGAGGAGTAGTTCCATGTAGTTATTCTGGCTTGTATATAATGTTTGAAGTCTATGGGAAATGAATTCCTCTAAGGCTGATGGGTCATGTAATACTTACGCCTACAACCATTGTAAGGGTTCCACCTCACCCCTTGAAAAGAGGATTGTCAATAAAAAATGAATGCCTTCGAGCCATTGTATGGAACGAGAGTTTTTAAATCTATACTACATTAAGGAATTTTACTGCCGTCATGAATAATATTTAATATATACTTAAATTACAATTTTCCATCATTATTTTTGAAATAAATTATTTTCCTTAGTATTTCATAATATTTTATATTTCAAATAAGTGATTTAAAATTTTAAAATGTATTTTCCTCTAGAAATATTCCAGTGATATTTTAATGGGTTTTCATCTATAAAAAATCTTTTGATGTTTATTATAATTTACTAGGGATATAGTCCAATTTTACCATATCTATTATTTCTATTAGTGGTTAATGATTATAATGATAAAATATTTAGGAAATCATATTTCTTTTCTATGCGGAATGATTTTATATAATGATAAATGTTTTCATGATATTATGGAATACATATGAATGTATTATGATTATGTTATGGGTGGGTACATTATATCACATAATTACATTGGGTATGTATTAATGTTTTATGAGATTAATGGGTAAATGTTTTGTTATCCCAATACGAAAATATAGTTCACAAGAGGTTATCCAAAGCTTGCGAAGGGTATACAAATGGTTATCCCATTCCCAAAAATGGTACCCAGGTTGTTAGACTAAGCCTCACATGTGATGGATATCTTAGTGGGTATCCTTAACATATTATTATTATTATTATTATTATTCCACTCTCTTATGAAATGATATTATGCCAATGTTATTCTCTTATGGATCATGTTATTTTATTCCTTTATTAACTCATGTCTTATTAACTACCAATATTTATTCCATCAATCGTGATTTTAATCTATGAATTATTAGATACAAATTATAAAAGTTATTCTTAGGTTCTCATACACTTATACTCATCAAATTATTATATATTATCATTTACTAATATCTACCTTGTTTACCCTTACTAATCATTCGAGATCACTCATTCTTATATTTTATTTTCACTTGGATATGAAGAATTGTTTTAATTATAAAGTGTCTAAAAAGGGTTCTTGGTATTAAAAATTTATAGGGGGATAATATATAAATTTTATATACCTGTTATTTATGTTTAAAACACTCCAAATACTTTAAACCATTACTATTATGGTGTTGTTCATAATGATATATAATTAATATTAATATAATAAGATGTAATATTTATGTCTGAAATGTTTGGTTTGCTATAGTGGGTATCATAATAAGGTTTAGTTATTTTTTGAAACTAGGATAAAAAACAAAGTGACAACCCTTAGGACTAGACATTCTGTAAGAGAATATCATAAGTTATGGTAAATGATGAAGTGTTGTTTTACTAGAAAATACCTACCTTTCTAGATACTAGAAATTGGATGTAGTCATTGAAAATATCTTCATAGTGTTAATAAATATGAAAGGGGGGATTAAATATTAAATAGATTATAAATTCCAATCCCAAATCACTCTATGATAAATAATCAAACTGGAAAAGTGTGTGAACATAGGCATGTCTCCCCATATACGAGAGGCATCTAGAAAATAATGTGGTTCTAAGGTGGAACTATATGGAGGATATATCCCCGTGTCATAGATCTATGTTAAAGAAAAATTAACAAAAAGTAATCTATATCTATAAACTTCAAAGTATTCTAAAAGAATATATAATTGAAAAAGAAACATGTTGTAATAAGATGGTATGATACATAATGACTTGAATGGTCTTGATACTAAAATGAAAACCAATCTCCCACTAGGACAATCCTAAATACAAAAAAACAACTCAAAAATAAATACATCAAGATATAATTCCAACTTATTATTACACCACATACACATTCATCATGAATATTGAGCAATAGTAACCTGATATAAAGACCCAACATGACCTTTTTTGTTCGATCATGAAATCATGGGCATATTCCCCATATATAATGCATATGTGCTCATCTTGAAAATATACATATTTTATGAAAATACAACAAGGTGAATGTATCATGGGTGAGAAATTACAAAAAATAGGATACCCCAACAGTGAACCTATAACCTGCTTTTATAAGTGTATGCTCATAAAAAATCCCAGCCTATGATAAAAAGAATATGAATAAAAAAACAAACACACCATCAATACTTACTTCTATGTCACCGATCAAATATAATTTATATGACTAGTGTTAGGGTGTCTCTAAGCATGTCTCATGGATCAGGCCTCCCATGTATCATGTGGGCTCCAAATCCATAGTAGCCACAATCATTTACTCATTACTCCAAGGGCTCATCCTAATATTGAACTAACATTTGATATCTTAATACAAGGTAGCTCCTAATAATATCTTTCTAACTTTGTGGATGTTATGGTGAATGTCATATCTATTAAGCTCTAAAACTAAAGATACATAAAATTATATCTTCGTGACACTAGAGATTAAGCCCATGAAATTTATATCATCCCAAATTCAAATCCATTTCCTCTCTAGTATATCATTATAACTCAAGGGATCCAGCATGGTATTCCAAATATTCATGCTCCAAATCCTAGGGATCTCCCATCACGATGATCTAAATCCACATAGCATCCAATCACCAAGATCCAATCCATGGATTCTCCTATCAATAAGATAAAAATAATTGGAAACTCCTATTTATATACTTTACAATAAATAATAGTATCCCCAACTATATTTTCTACTCCAAACCATGATATTCCAATCAAATTTTTCAGCCTTGAGGCAATAAACCATGTTCCAACATAAATAAAATAATGAAAACATGTCAAATGCCGATCGAACTCCCATGCTCGCTGCTATCATCTCAGACCCATAGGCCATACACATCATTTCAAGATCTATGATGATAATCTCAACCATCTATACCTATATCCATACAAACCTTATCAGGGTTATTATATGAATGAAATCTGATTAGGGTCTTCTAGGTCAGCATGTATTTAGAGTAATCCCTCTTGGGATCACCTAAGTTAGAACAGAAGTAGATGCATCCCTCCTGGGATCCTCAATTACAAATAGTCTATCGAGTGAATTCTCATCAATTGGGGAATACACATTTCTTTCTAGTTCCAAAATTGAAATAGGAATCTTGGACTCAAGGGGAAATCCACTTAAACATTAATCCAGGTAGATATCTCGTCGAATATATATATTCCAAGGTCCCACTCTAGGTTGGTTTAAACACCCAAAATATATGACTTCTCTAATTTCATTATAGTCTTGCTAATGAGGGACTATCCAATGAAAACAAAAAATAAGGAAATTATAAATCGTATTCCACACCCACAAACCATTCTCAGGACCCTCATATGGGTTTTGTCCTATGTCTTTCTCAAAGCCCTCTGGTTTCATTTACTATATAAATAACCTATCATCCAAAGATTAATCACCCTGAATCACTTATTATATTTCCTAAAAACTCACCAATGATTCCACCATCACGTTATACCTTAAAAAATAACTATAATGGGCTCCACTTATGTCCAATTTTGAATTCAGGGTGAAAATTCACCCAAAACCCTCAAATGGGTAACAGGGGAGTAATACATGATGTGGATCTTGAGTATACATTATGTACTCCAAAACCTCCACCCTAGGAATATAATTATACAAAAATGTGGTCCAAATGGGATATTTTTTCTTACTAAAACGTGTCAAGGGAAAACATGGGTTATGGTCATATATAACTACTATGATAGGTAATACCTAAGGTTTGGTCTTGTTCTACAACATGGCTACGCCCCCTTACATGGGGTGTTTTCCCTAGTACCTGACAACATATCCATGTCCCATTACATGATTTGTACGTTGTGTACATGGAGTATAGTCTAAAAAAATCTTCTTCCTAGAATTAGAATAACACATAGTGTCTTTTCTTGAAACCACATACCATGTAACCAAGATTTCTTTAACAGAAACCCCAATAGTTGGAATGAAAACCTAGTTTTCCCCACAATTTCTATAAATAATCCTCAATGAGATCCGGAACAATAATAATAGGGAAATAAAATCTTAAAAAAATTAAAATTAGAGAATATATTCATTAAAATATAAAATAGTCTGACGTAGTAGTGACAACATAGAAGCTTCAAGCCCAAATTCATGTCATGAAGTCGTTGTACCTCGATCTGGTCTCGATTTCCCCCATGGAAGAAGTCTGACAGCTCTTCCTTTACCCATACCTCTTAGCGAGTCCATCATGAACATGATAGGAAACATCCCCCATTCTGATTGAATAGGAATGAAATAGGGGTGGGCGTATTTTAATTAATCAATTTAATTAAAATCCTATTCTAAACACTCGTCCTTAGTCTTATAACTAGAAACAAGTTTACACGTCAACTGAGAAAACCCCAATTATGGAATCATCTATAGATTCAAAATGTCAATATGATGATATATTCCAAATATATAAAATTATAAGTTCATAAGAATAAATTAATATTTCATTAAATAATTATTAAATATTTCTACAATGTATAAATGACTTTGAATTTCCCCAAAATCCCATCCCAAGGTAAACAACCTATTTCAAGACCAACATAGAAGTCAAAAAAGTTGGTTGAGATCATCTAGTTTGGTAAATGATAATTTTACCCCTCACAAACATCATAATCCAAAAATTGAAATTTCAACTCATTTTTATTATCTAAAAACCATGAACCCAAACATCATTCTTTATTTGAACACGATGAGTTAGACTACGACTGTATACCTGGAAATAAAATTCAATGTTTATATTCTTGGTCTAATTTAAATTTTCTTTATAAACTATTATGATGGATTTGTGTAGTTAATGACCATTTATATTCTAGGTTAAACCTATGGTGTCATATATTGAGAAGAAATTTTCATGATTTAGAGATCCAATAAATTATTTTATTGATTATATGATTTATCAATCTAATTATTATTTCCCACATTATTAATTTTGGTTTTAGTCAATGGATGGAACTATGAGTGATTATGTTAATGATAAATTTAATAGATGAGGCAATGATTTTACCCATGAAAAACAAAACAAAATGGGGTATGGAATGTGAAATATTGAGAATATTCCAAACAAGCTATCCTGATGTATGATTAAAATCCTAAACATAGGATAGTTTTTGAATGAACCAAATAAGGGAAAAATGTTGTTTCATGAAGGTCATGATGGAAATAATATTTTGATTCATACTTATCAAGAAGGTGGAATGAAACACCTAGGTAAATGTCTTAAAGGAATGAGAATATGTTTCATGGGTCGAGAATAAGGGCATAAAGAACCTAATTACTAAGAAAAAATAGAGATTTCAATAGAGGGAATTAAATTAAATTCTAAGGTAATATTTTTATATCAATGTCTTATGTGTGGAAACATGGGAATTATTTTATACAATCCCAAAATCAAAAAAGAATAATTCAGAGATAAATGAAGGGCCTATGTTGTGCAAATATTTTAAGTGTAATGATTAAAGTGTTTAAGTATTGGGATTTGAGAATAATGTGGTGGAATTTTTTTATCAATGATAATATTTTTATAAAAATCATGAAACATATAAGGATTGTTTTGCATTAGTTTTTCATTAAGGATTTGTATGAATATATTGAATCATACTGATAACCTGGTAAATTGATATAGTGATAAAGTTATATTTTTGGAAAAAATCTGATTTATTAAAAGATAACAATTAATGTATGTATGATGTTGAAATAATAATTTTTAGGTGGGATAAAGTGATGATTGATGTTGAAAAATTAAATTGGATAGTATTGGTTACCTTGAAATTATTACTATTTTTATGAACTTTATTTCATTATATGGATTTATGGAATATATTCGATAGATTTTTATTTTATTTCAAGAAAAAGGATATAGTTAATTCTTGGATGCCTATATGTTTTAATTTTGGTTTTATAGGGATTTAGGTTATTAGTATGTTTTAGGTGAATATATAATCATGGTATTCACATGTTTGGTATGCGATATTAAGAGCATCTTTATGTTTATTGTGTTTTAATGGTAAGAATATTTTGGAAATTTTGAGACATTTTTTCAAATTTTTTGGGTTTTTAATATGGGTTAAGAATGCTTTGTGGGGTTTAGAATTTTTCTATTTTTAGAAATAATTTGTTAGATATTTAGTTATTAATATTGATATCTTCAAGATTAATCATTAAAATGAAGGTTTATTCTTATTTGTTATCTTAACATATTCTAGAAATTTCAATTTTTAGTAATTGAATAAATAATGGAGTAATATATATTCATCATTTTATAGATATTGTGGTCTATTGGAAGATTATTTTAGTGGTGCGATCATGATACATTAATAAAAATCATTCATCATTGGAATATGGGATAAAAATGTGGAAAAAAATCGGAACACACATCCGAAGTATGGAATAACTATTCTGTATTAAATGAAATAAATTAAGTATATTTTCCCACATTTCCTGGAAAAAAATAATTCTTTAAATTTAAGAAAATGGATCTCAACAATGATTTTTTTTCTTTATACAGTTATTTGTGAAGAATTTATCGTTGTTTTCACCCTTCACTAACATATGGGTTTTTGGTCAATAAAATTCTCATGATCATGTTTTATATCACTCTCCATTACTCAAATGACATTACATTTCATCAATATGTCCATATTTTCACTTCCAACTAATGTTCTCTTTGTGTAGGAACTTGATTAAGTGTTATTTTTGGTACCCTTTATGTTTCCCACTACGCCATTTCAAGGGAAGTTTTATGATCCCTTTGTATGTTGTGATTTTTCAATAAAGGTATTCTAAAATATTAAACCCTTGATTAATGGCATAAAAATTATAATTAAATCATTTATTTAATGGTGGATAATGTAACACCATGAAATTTAGTTTAAAATAATACTATACTTGATTGATTTCTTAACAAGCACCACTGATCTTTAAGAGAACTACTATGAAAATATTTTTTACATGTCGCCATTATAACCTAACTGTTAAATTTTTGGTATGACTGGGAATGGAAAAATTATAAAAAATATGTATAATGGTATTGTATAATGAATTTTTTTTATTAATGTATTATTAATATATCACTTATTTTCTTGTAAAGTAATTTTATGATACAAAAATATGTTTTCTTCAAAAATGATTATTATTAGATGTTGTGTGTGGAAATTATAATTAATTTATACTATAATTATAAATTTTATTTTTTTTAATTAACATTACTTTTTATATCATCATCTAAATATTATATTAGTGTGAAATTTTAGGATATTTTTATAAAATGATTTATGTTTCAAATAATAGTGAAAATAATGATTTTTGTAAATTTTCATTTCTTTTTATTAAATCAAGTAATTTAAAAGTCCCGTTTTGTTTTGAATTTTACCTATAATTAACAGAAGTATCCTTTTATTATACATAATATAATTAATTATATAGGAATGAGTAGTATAATTTATTTTGTTATAAGTTCACTTTAGGGGTTACAAATACATTTTTCTAAAACCTGTTTTTATGCACACAATAAATTTTTTCTGAAATGATTTATTTTTTAGTGAATAGTGAAATATACTAATTTCAAAAATTCTTATTTAATATTATTAAATAAAGTAATTGAAAAGGAAGAATATATTTTTTATTTGGTATTAAACTGAAATATGATACATTTTATTTATAATAATATAATTAATTCTATTTTAATCAATACTTTTATTATTTAGATATATATTAATTTTTTTGATTAATAATGTAGTATCTAAAAACAGTTGTTCTTTGTGTTTTACACATTTATATTGAAATTTATTTTTTATACTTATAGAGATAAAATATTGAAAATATGTTCTCTATTTGGAATCATGAGGTTTAAATTTAGTATATACGTTCATTTTATTTTTAGTCATTCTGAATTGTAACTCTGATAAATATTTGTCACCATAGTAAGGGTAAAAGGGGTAAAATATTATTAAAACAAGAAGATAAGGTCTCCAATTAAACCAAACAATTCACTTATTTCATTATATGGGAGAATTTAGACTATATAATTTTTAATTCTAATATATGTTATGTTTGATTCATTTTCCCTCGATAATGACATTTATATTATTTTACGAATGAAAAATTCCAAAATGTCACTCTTTTTTTTAATTTCCATTATATGTTCACATAAGTATAATAATATATTATGAATGAAAGAGAATTTTATTTTCATATTAATTAATTTATTATTATGATTTTAATTTACTTTTTATTTTTAGTAATGGAATAATTACCTTAAAATCTTGTGCGATGCATACACTGTGCTTGTGAAATTACAAGAAAAATAAAATTAAATGATTTAAAAAAACAAAAAGAAATATTTTTTTGGATGAAATATGGTATAACACAAATTTTATGGTCAATTATAATGTTTTATTTATGTTTAAATATTTTATATTCTAATTCATTTTTTATCTTAAAGTATTTAATGTCAAATTAAATGAATAATGTCAAAAATGAAATTATTGAAATTTTAGGAAAAATAATATTTTACTAAATTATTTCAAAATCATAAAAATAGAGAAATAGAAAATTTATGATTCAAATATATTCAAAAATTTAATACCTTTTTCTTTTATGAGATAATTTTTACCTTATAATTAAAATAAAAACTCGTAAGATTTAAAAATTTATTACCATTGTTAAGGTCAAATCATATTTAATGGAGCTTAATATAAAATGATGGGGGTTAAAATTACCCAAATAGTTACTCAAACCCCATTGGTTTATTTTATTTTTAGCAGACCTTATCACCTTCTAATATGATTCATTTTGAAACCAATATTCCAAGAAAGTTACTTAATAATATTTTAAAACATTGAAAAATAACAAGTGTGTCACTCATCTCAATTATAAAAAAAGGACACCACTCTTTTATATTCCTTACACTAAATTGAGACATATATCTCAAGGAACCATTAATAATTTCTCTTATAAACCTCTCTAGAAACGAATTATAAGTTTTTTATTCTTGAAAGATTATTCCAATAGTCTTTTAGTTGGGATCTAAAGAACGTCTACCGAAAAATAGGTAATCATCTTTAACAGATTTTTAAAGTTTTTTTATTATTCTAATTCATATTAATATATTTTAAAAATACTAATAGAATAAATAGTATATTAAATATATAATTATATTATATAATTATTATGGTAGAACCATTTTACACGACTTTTCCATTTTACGAAAATAAAAAACATCAATTGTGCGTACATGCTACTTACATTTTTCACATAGAGGTGTCATATTTTTTCATCACCACATTATTTTGAAAGTTCTAAAGATGTAACTAATATGTATCTAATATATTTCTGTCATAATAATAGTTCAAAAAATATAATATATATCATTTAACTTCTTACCTTCCTACTCGTTGAAAAACGATAATGTCACTTGTGTATATGTGTGGACTTCCACATCCATGAAGCGTTGTGATCAATTTTCCATTTATTATTTACAAGGATAGTAATAATGATAAATTTAATAAATATACATGATATATATGATATAATATTTATTATTTAAAGATGAATTATTTTTTAACTTTCTTTTGTTCTATCTATTAAAAATTAAAAACACCGCCCATATTTACATACAACCTACCATCTCTATGAATGGTGTAATAGATTTTTCTATATATAAATTTATGGATTGATTATAAATATGTATATAATAAATATAAATTATATTTATATCATTATTATAATTCTTGATATTATAGTACCATGATCATTTTTTAAGGACCAGGACTGCTGAACCAAAATTTCCATGAAAAACGAAACTATTAACACACATAAACAATTATGTTAATGTAATTATTAATAAATGACTTTTGAAATATTATAAGTGGATAATATATGATATGATAAATATAGATATGGTAATTTATTAACTTAATAATTTTTTAAAAAACATTATATATGAGTTTAAGGAACAATCAACAAAGTTGAAGTGTGAGGTAAGGGATTTATTAATGCAATTTTATTCCACTTGGATATATTTCTACTTCACTAACTATATTATTTCATGATTATGTGTGTAATTACCCATTATTGTATGATATTTAATTTTAAAAAAAATTATATATATTCTTTTAAAATAATAACATCATTGATTAATTCATACTTCAATGTTATGATCATTATAATGTATTTAGCTTTAATTTCCACTCCATTGAGATATATTTATTATTATGAACATGTTAATTTTTTTGTGGTGTATATATAAACACTTTTTTGTATTTATAATTAATATATATTTTTCCATGATGATTAAATTTTTAATTCTAGATTATTCTTGTATGTTTTTGTGATTTTAATGTTTCCAAATTGGAAAATTTTATTTTACAATATATTTTTTTTAGATTTATATTATTTTCATTGATGTTATCCTATAATCTATCATTAAAAAAATATAAATTCATATAAACAAGATATTTAAAGATATTCCATATTATCTTACAAATTTTCCTCTCTTTGGAACTTAAATCAAGAAAATTAATGATTAATAGAAAAACATATCACATTTCTCTTTTGATCAAATATATTTTTCTTCCAATTCCACATTTTTCATAATTTTCATAAAATATTTATTCTATTTCAATCTAATGATTTTTTTGGTAAATTTTATGTTGTCCTTTCATTTTTACAATGATTTATGGGAATATTTATAATTTTTTTCTGAAAATTTCCCTTTGAACTTTATTTTTAAAAATTCACAAAATGTTATTTTTAATGAATATATCGTTAACATATTTTCCCACAACAATGAAAATATTAAACTATTTAACATCTTAAGAAACCAATTTTTCATCAATAAATAATATTTAAGGAAATCACATGTTAATGTTTTTCTTCCATTTTCTTTATTTCTCAAAAGGACATAATTTTATTACAAAACCTATATTTCTGGTGAATTTATGCTCATGTTTTATCTCTTATTAATCTTGTAGTCATACAATATATCTTGAAACATTTAGATTATTGTAATAATTTTCACCATATGTTAAATTTAAATTAAATATCCACATTCTATGTATCATGGATATGATTATTGACTATACACTATACCAGTTTAACATACATATTTTCTCTATGAAAATTATTTGATTGACTAGAGATATATTAATATTCCATATCTTGTACTCAATATGGATATTTTTGGAAAATAAATATTGTTTATTTATTAAATTGGTAGCTCAATATATGAGGAATTCATTTCACATGCAATGACATGTGTGGTCCAGTTATAGACATTCCCTCTATGTGTCGATATGTCTCATTAGATAAAGTAGTTGGCCAACCTTATTAAATGGGTTTTTTGTTCTATACCTACCCATAATTGAAACAATTTTGAAAAAGGCCATTATTATAAATATATCATGATTTTTGATACCATAACATCCAATATTATATATTTCGTTCATTTGATAAAACAATTATTGTTATTCATGATATTATAAAATTAATATTATAATTGAATGAATTTCATGCTCATGTTATTGATTAAATGTAATGTGATTTTAGTTATTTACCTTTCCATATTAATAATTCCTTACTTGATCATGATAGATTCTATTGTTCATAACCATTAATGGGTGTCTGAGATCACCCTTTATTTATTTCCCTTTCCCCAAGACACAAATAAGGAATATTTGAATGAGTTCGAGAATGCATAATGTTTTCTATTAATTTTTTTAAATTTTATTTCCAATATAAAAAATGGGAATAAGGTATGCTTATAGTTCATAAAGATTGTAAAACTATTAAACCCTTTGGAATGCAATATCTTATTTCTTATGATAATGTAATAAATTAGACACCGACTCTAGGATATTGGAGTTTGGTTTTTATCATTGATATATGAGAATAGTTATTAGAAACTTTGAGAACATGATTATGTGAAAAAAAATATTATGCATCATTACCATATAATAGAATTTTTGGATATGTTTACATATGTTATAACATCCTATAGATTTTATCTGGTAGATATTTTGTGGTTTTCGTAGAAATAAATATTTTTCTTAACACTATTAGTGGATGCGGTTTTAGAATCGATGCATCTAGGGGTAACAACTATGAAAAATATCGATCAAATATATCTTGGACATCATCCAGATGCATAGCTGGTGTACCCTTTATGTGCAACCTATTTGATAATACTAGAGGATATGATTTTTTAATTAACATTTTCATTATAAATCATCATGAAGTATTTTAACAGTTGATGACCATGAATGACTCCGGTTAAACCTAAGGTGTCATAGATTGAAAAGAAGGTATCAGTATTTATACATTCTATAAATGATTTTCATGATTATATGGTTTCGAAATAGGATTATTATTTCCCGTACTATGATTTTTTATTTTAGTAAATAGATTGAACCAATAATAATCATGTTAACAATGAATATGATGGAAAATGTAGAGATTATGGGAAACAAAATTGGATGATTACTAGAGTGATTTTTTTGGTTATGACTATTAATTTATCAAAATATATGAATAAAAACCAACAATTTAATTAATCATGAACTCATTAGATAATATAATAATATATTTTACATAGATCATGGGTGGTGAATACCATGAAGAAAATAAGGCTCATTTTCCTTCATGTCAGAAATATAGAAAAAGACACCCTTGGTAATTTTTCAATGGAATGGGAAAATGTTTTATGTTTGGAAAATAAGAGCACATATAAATTAATTTAGGTAGGAAAATTAAATTCTTAATAGAGGCATATGAATTACATCTTAAGGTACCATTTATAGTATAATGTATTATGTGTGGGGAACATGGTCATTATCCAATTCAATTATTTAATACTGGGGTTAAATCATAGACTAATGACCTATGTTTTGATAATAATTTATGTGAATGGATTTAGCTGTTTATGTATTGGCATTTTATATTTATTTTACAGAAGTATACTAATGATATTTGGGAAATAATAATTTTGAAACAACTAAGGATAATTTTTTAGAATTTTTTATTTAAGGATTGGAAAAAATATGTTGAATGGTATAAATAACCAATAAATGTTATTTAGTATTAGGGTGATATTTTTGGAGTTCACATGTTTAAATTAATTATGACCCTTAATACATGATGGGTGTAGAATTAATTAACTTTAGTTGAGATAAATACATGATTGACACTGATTAATTAAATTGGATATTATTAGTAACCTTAAAATTAGTTATTGATTGATGAAAAAGTCATTTAGGTCATCTTAGATGAAGGTCATTAAATTTTTGGATTTATGGAATTTATTCAATAGTCTAAGATTCAATTTGATGAATAATTTTGGTGTTATATTTTTTAAGAAGAAGTGATCATATTGTGGATTTATTGTGATTCTGGTTATTTATGGGAAATATAAGCATATTTTGGAGATTATATGATAAGGAATATACATGTTTGATATATAAATTTATTAATGGTCAGTTATTATTCTAGATAAATGATATATTTATCTCAAATGAATATATGGTCTAATATTCTATATTTGGGTAGTTTTGAATTTGGTTAGACAAATTTTAGAGGATTATTAATGTTAACAACTTATGTAATGAATTAAGTTAATCATTAGGGGTATTATTGATGTTTTAGATATTAATGTGTTATATTTATCTACATTGGATGATTTATGCTGAAAATATATATTTTTTAAATATTTAAATAAATAAATAATGGCTTTAAATTATTTAATGGATCTTATAAACAAATGAAAATTAATTTAATTAGTTAAGGCATGAAAAAATGATCTTGAATATTTATTTATTGGAATATGAGATGAAGTATAAATTCATCAATACACAACCAAAGAGTTAAATTGTTCTTATAAAATATAAAAACATTAAGTAATTATATTTTCTCATGTTCAATATCTTGTGGAAAAATAATCCCTCAACTTTCAAAATAGTAACTTGAAAAAAATGTTATTCTTTTACCTTAATTTATGATAAATTGATGGAATTTTCATACCTAAATGAATTATAGTTTTTCTATTCATTAATATTATAATTAACACGTTCTGTATCACTCTAAATTAGTCTAGGAATATTTGTTTCCTCCTATAGGTATATAATTTATCTTCCCAATAATGTCCTCTGTATTTGGGAACCTGATTATGTGTTATTTTATGTAACCATTATTCTTCCCACATCCCATTTTTAAAAGTAGTTTAATTAAACCAATGTATGATATTTGATTTCAATAAATATATTCTAAAATATTGAACCTTTATTGACCAAAATAAAATTTTGAGTGAACAATTTATTAAATGTTGGTAGAATGTAACACCTCAAAAATTTATAATATTTTTTTCAATATTTTTCTTATCACACAACTCAAAACATTAATCGAACCTAAATATACTATTAAAATATTTTTTAAATGTAAAATTTATCTCCTAGTTATTAGATTGATAGGTTTCATTTTCAATAACCACATTCTGAAAAATATTTATAATGATTTTATAAAATTTATTAAAAAATAATAATTAATCAATCAATTTCTTGTGAATTAATTTTAAGCATAAAAAATAATTTTCTTTCAAAAATGATTCTATTGAATTTCATGCATGAAAATAATAACTAATTTCCATATTTTTCAAAAATTTTAATATATATAATTTATATAATTTTTTAAATTATATTAACAAAATTAATTTAGGGTGAAATTATGGGATTTTTCTAAAATGATTTATTTTTTAAGGAATAGTGAAAAATACCTATTTCTAAAATACTCTAATTAATTTCCACTAAATTAAGTATTTTAAAGGACGAATTATATTTTTTATTTGGTTATAAAAATAAATATAATCATTTTGAATTATAATAATCTAATAAATTTCATTTTAAACCAATTTATTCGTGATTTCATTATAATATATTTTTTATGTTTAAAAACTCATTTAAAAAATAATATTTCATTAGGTTTTAAACATTTATATTAAAATTGATTTTTTCCATATAAAGAGATTTTATATTTAAAAATAGATAACTTATTTTGAATTATTAGGATCAAATAACTTAATTTTTTTCATTTTGTTTTTGGTCATTGTGAATTTTAATCATTGTAAATATGTGTCACCTAGGTAAGGGTAAAATGTGTAAAAGGGGTTTAAAACCATTAGATAAGGTCTCAGAATAAATTGAACACTTTATATTTTTTTATTTTATGGTATTATTTAGGCGATATCCTTAAAAATTTATAATATATGGCATTTTGGTTCCATTTTCCATCGTTAATGACATTAATATTATTTTAAGTATAATAAATTCCAAAATTTCACTCTATTATTTTTAATTTCTTCCATATGTTCCCATAAGGATAATATTATTTTTTGAATCAAAAAAATAATTTTAAAAATAATTAATTTTCAATGATTTTAATTTATTTTTAATTCCTAGTAATGGTATAATTATCTTTAAATCGTTCATGATGTGTACACAGAGTTCGAGAAAGTAGTAGAAAACTAAATGTAAATGGTTTTAAAAACATCAAAAATAAATTTTTTTAGTTGACTTATTATATAACATGAATTTTATTTTTAACAATAATGGATAATTTATGGGTAAAGATTTTATATTTGAATTAATTTTTTATCTTGATGTCTTTAAGACCAAATTAAATGAAGGGTTACAACAATTATATTAATGGATTTTTTATGAAAAATAATATTTTATTAAATTATTTAAAAATAATTAAAATATTTAAATAGGACAATTAAGATGAAATATTGTTTAAAATTTCATCCATCATACATTTATTAAGATATTTTTACATTATAAGTAAAATTATACCCCTTAAAGATTGAAATTTTTTTTATTGAGGTTAAGGTCCAAAACAAGTTTACTAGAGGTCAATTTAAATATATAATTAATAAAATGACTTAAAAACTTACAAAAAGCCCCATTATTTGGTTTTATTTAAACCTGAACCATATATAATTGAAATATAATTCGTTTATATCTATTTTATTTCTAGAATGTGACATAATAATTTTATAAAACATTCAAAAATTGCAACTCTGATGCTCAGCTCAATTATAAAAGGACACCTATTCTTTATGTAACACCTCAAGCTTCCACGGTACACTTCTTTTTTAATAATATAGTAGCGTGTGTTCTACGCATCTTCGAGTTCTAACACATACCACAACCAATCAAACTACCCATTGTGAATAGTAATTGTAGAGACCCGAAGCTTGACATACATGGAAATTACATTACTTTTGCGGAATACTTAATACATAACAAAAAAACACACAAGGACCATAATACTTTAGTGTCTTTTGAAACTCAGAAAAAAATCTTCTAATCATGGTGACAGATCTTCAACATCTCCCAATAAAGATATTCCCATTTTTTTCTTACCTAAAACCTTTCTTTATATCCTGGGGAAAAGAAAACATAAAAGGGGTGAGCTCAAATTCCCAGTAAGGGTAAACATAGAGAACATAAAACAATCCATAAACATTTGAATGCAAAAAAATTGAACATAAAATCTAAACATCAAAATCTTGAGCAAATACATGAATCGTGGAAGTACGTAAGGCATATAACATAAGGGAACATCAATCATGATAAAATAGCATGGGAATAAAACATGTAATTGTGGAAACCATTAAGCACATTATATGATTTCCATAGTTTCCAAGGCATTTCTACCAAGATCATCTTAGTGGACAATGTCCCTTTCTGAATCGAGTTCACTCTTCGTTCCAGTGTTGTATTACTAAACCGGGTTAACTTGCCGTTCCAGACATGTCTATCTCATGAGATATAAATCTTTACCCAATGCATTTAAGGGAGATATAGGTCCCACCCATCTCATAATGAAATCATTATTACTTGTGCCACAAAATAAACTTAAAAATTTCATCATAACCCAAATAGTAAAATGGGTTTCATAAACATCATCCCATCATTTCATAATCCATATAAAACAAATGGACATTTAATCATAATAAAAGTGAGACCATGTAAATCAAACAGACATTATACTTGAAACATACACATATAAAATAATTTCATCATAGATGGAAAATGGTTTTGATAAAACACTTGAAATGAATTCTTGAGGAAAATATTCTTTCTTCTTCAAAATCATTTTCTTTTCACAAAATTCCATTCAATTTTAAAAGAAAAGGATTTTGTTGATAATAATCATAAAATCTTCTAGAGGAGGATTCATTAAAATGATGTGTTATGAAACCATAAAAATCCATTCACGCTGTATAAGATAAAAAAACACTCTCCTCAAACTTTTTCCGGAAATGTCAAAAAGTACATCCTAAAAGAAAGATTCCTTCCGTACCTTGTGGTAAAAGTAAAAAAGGGTTAAAAATTAATTTAAACATACAAGGATTAATATTAAACATTTTAGGAAAACATTTTGAGAAAACATGGACATGGATGATAAACATAACCCCAGTAAATACTTAAGAATAAATAATCTCGGATGAGAAATCAGATTGAAATAATAATCCCTTACCTTAGGTCCGATATGCTTTGTACATATCCAAACATCCTATATAATGATTTAAATAATGTCATTGACTTATTACAGAATCATATTCATTGTTATGATATCATATATGGTTCACTTATGACTTTATATTACCCGTTCTTTTGTAAGTTCCATGTTAAAGCAGCGTTTTGGGTAAAATCATTTTATTTATCGTATGTGTTTCGACTTTACGTTCTTGATATTATTACTTATATCCTGATTTAGATAATTCAATAATGTAAAAAATGATTTATATTTAATATATATTCATCATATACAAATATATTATAGATCGATAAAAAGAATGAAATACACTGTTCATGGAGACGGTAGGCCGTATGTACGCATTAACGTTGTTTTCATTTCCTTATTGAATTGAATGAAACTAAATAGATGAAATACATATATATATATATATACATAAATCCAGTAGAATTATTATTTCATATATTTCATTATTAATCATTATATCAACTTTATGATCATTCATGCATGGTTAACATGGAGAAGGAATCTCAGAACGTCGTGGAGAGGGTAGTCCGTACGTACGCATGAGCGATGATATCCTTCCCATAATTATTGAATAGAATTGGAGTGGATGTTATATAATATATCAGAATTAGTATTATGTTATAATAACCATATATAGTTATTATTTTCACCATTATACCCATCCATGTAAGGTGTTGGGGGAAAAACATATTACACCACGATGTGGAGACGGTATTCCGTACGTACGCACACACGTTGATTTTGTTTTCCGTAGGATGGATAGAAGGTGAAATAGAGTTGTTTCATATTTAAAATAACATATCAGTATATGAGGGATACATATGTTATTACTTGGTAATGAAACAACTAAAGAAGAAGAAGTTGAAGAAGAAAGAAAAGTGAAAGAATCGGTAACGGATATTACCTCTTTTTTGACACGCCTCTTTGAATCCTCCTCTTAGGATACTTAACAGGGTCTTTGAAGAAGACCAGGACCTCTAGGATGTTTCTAGGGACGTTTAGAAGGGAAATGGGCAGGGTTTGGCCGAGCTTAATGGCTCAAATTGGTGAGAGGAAGAGAGGGAGGAGGTTCCCTTTTATAAGGGAGGAGAGGGGCACCTTTTGAAATCTTAAAAATATTAATTTATAATAAATCTAAACCCACTTAAAAACCTCCAAAAATGAGTCATATTAGAATATTAAATGAGATAGGGATTTAATCTCATCAAAAAATAAAATTTAGACATGTTAGGAATTTATTTTAAAAATTATCAACTTGATTTATCCTTATTTGATCAATTTAATTTTATTTGTGGTAATAACATTGTAAATTTTAAATTATAACAAATAATTACTTATTTGTTGTGAATTGTCCATAATTTTATAATTTATTATATTTTGGACCATATAAATTTAAATTTATAATTTGTAAATATTTTTGTGATTTTTAAACAATTTTTTAATATGTTATTTTTATAAAATAACAATAGTGTCAATTTTGACAATATTCAGTTATTTGAATTAAAATAAAATATATACATAAGATATGTTCAAACTAAAATATTTAATAGATTCATAAAAGGTCATATGTTTCTAGAAAATTAGTGTTGCACATTAAATAGTTCATATAATATTTATTTTAATATTGTTAAAACCATTTATTTGGTTTATCTATTAATAAAATAATTTCAACATCACTATTATGTCACCTTTAATGATAATTATATAATCCCTAAAAATTATAAATAAATTCATATGATGTTTATAATTTTATTAGATTTCTGGAGACTACATATATCTGATGTTTCATGAAGTTTATCACTAAACTAAAATTATTATACTTATAAGATTTAAGAAAGTCACATGTTGTCACTTTCTTTGGTTTTAATAATAATTAAATTATTTCCATGGAAAAAAGACTATTAAATGAATCTAATCCGACCCTTAGGCAATATAGGTATACTTTTAGTCATCCAATAGGATTTTTGATGGTGTTAGGGTAATTTTACAATATTATATTTACCCTTAATTACCTGATTTACCTTTAACTATGGTAAATAAAATTTACCGTAGTTACAATTCATAATGCCCAAAAATAAAAAGTAGTCTATTAATATAATTTGGACGCACTAATTCCAAATATGGAATCCATTTTTCCAAATTCAATACACAGAAGTTTCAGAAATTAAATTAAAATTAATCTTGTTGTCGAAAGAAAACGAGTTTTTGTTTAAAACATTACAAAAGATTGAATTGATTTAACCTACGAATTAAAGGTAAAATCAATGATAATGACATAAATTATATTAAATGTTAAAAATATATTCTATTTATACTTTAATACCATTAAATGTTATAATTTAACCACATAAATTATTACGATGAAAAAATTTGTTTTTAATTAAAATTTAGCGTGTTTTTACTATTCATTAAAATATGAAAGTTATCAGAATAACATGAAAATTTTATCCAAGGTAAAATTTTATATCCGTATTCCATAGAATAATTTTATTTTGTAAAATTGAATTTATAAACATGTCAAAAACTATATTTAATGTGGGTGTGCCATCAAAAGGCGGCAAATCTATATTTTTTGAAAAATACTTATTTTACCCGAAAAATTTATTTTGTTCACATAAAATGTTTTAGAAAATTTATAAGATGAATAATAATGTTATAAAATTAAAAATGTTGTTATTTAGATTCATAACAGCAAGTTCGTGATACTATTATAACCATAAATCGTTGTTTAGTGAAACCTGGTATTGCGTACAACACACGCTATCGAGGAAGGTCGCGATTGCGTGTAATGAAAGCCAAGTCAGGGTTGCGTGTAGTGAAAGACTCCTTTGTTGTTGCATATAACAAAATCCAACCATATTTCATTTATACATTTAATATATATATATATATACACTCAATGTTGTGAAGAATAACATCTATCAAATGAACTTGAAATTGTGTGTAACATGATCCAAGAATTGTGTTGCGTATACTGGACGCTAATACGGTGTTGCGTATAACACAAGATAATATTGGTGTAGCATAAAACACATGACATCAAATAAATTAAATAGAATACTTGTCATAAAATCTCGAGGTGTTACATTCTACCTCCCTTAAAATGAATTTCTCCCTTGAAATTCGTCGGGGTTATACATGGTTTATTATTCGAAAGTTTCTTTAATAGAAACCCACATCGTAAAAAGGAATACCCAAACTTATCTTTAAAAACTAAAGTATGAAACATAAAGTTTACCCAAATTAACTAATCACTGGGTTTCCACGTAGGAGAACATAGGTGAAAATATGGACATGGAAGAGAAATCTAAACGTCATGTTCTGATGGAGAGTGGTAGAGAACATGGTAATGAAATATCCAAAAATCACAAAGCCATAGATTTGCGATAATCTAAGGTACCATATGATTCATCGGATATAAGAGAACTAGGACAACATTTTTGGGTTTCAATATCATTTCCCTAAAGTTGAAAATTGTGAATTAGAAGAAATACATACTTGATTTTGGTACAATCTCATTGTTGTTCGTGAATTGAACAATTTCCACATCATCTCTTAATGAAATGAAGTTTAATTTGTTATTCGTGAAGCATTAGCAGATCATGAGATAGAATGATTGGTCATTCCATCTGTTTCAAAAAAAATGTTAGCAAAAGTTATAAGTCCATCTTATGGTGAGATTAATCGTATGTGGTTCCAAAAATGGACTTATACTTTATTTATCATACTACTTAATAAAATAAAACTACTTTCCACTAACCAGGGACTTCCTGTAGGCCAGTGGTAGGAGATAAAGGCCTGTCGCACTTCGGTTGTAGGTTCCATTTCCACAGCCTTATCCGATGCGATGGGCTGTCGCCCGTTCTGCAGGTTTTCCTTTTTCTAAAACTAAATTACTATATCATCCCATCAATAATATCGAAAAAGGTTCTATCCTTAAACAATAATAACTTATATCCAACATAATCCATTCCAATATTTACGCTTCTCCATAATATTGCAGTCCATTGTCATATTACAGTGAAAACGATTACCAGAGATTTCATATAACAAGCATGTTAATACCATCGTTGATCCCCATATATCATAAAATATGTCTTGTTGGTCACATTCCAAATGTTCTAAGGCCTTAATAATGTATTCTCTTGAAAAATGAATACCCATTGAACCATAGTGAAAACATTAGTTCTCTCAAAAGTTAACTCTTTCCACATACCAAAACCCCAAAATTCTATATACTCAAACCATGATATAACTATTTCCTTATATATGTCATGAGCTCATGAATACTATCAAACATTAAATTTTCTCCTTATCCATTCATTATGCGCATACCATCTACTTTCCAAAAATATCTGAATAACATTTCATGGTTACTAGTACTATTCATCACACACTTTCAAAACATAATGAAAGACAACAGTGTAACAATCCATAGATGTCTCTTTATTCTATAGTACCATGAGATTACTTATACAACATTACACTTGATAAATATGTAATCATTCCACTACCTTCTTAAACTATTGATTGAGCTTCAACAATTATTTCAACTCACATATCATTTGTATTCTCTTCATCATCATCAACATAAATACTACCCATACGACCATACTGATTCTTTTCATGAGACTTTCCCTTAGGGAATTGGTTTGCATAATTCTCGTACATTCCACATTTAAAACAGTTAACCATTGTTGATGTCATAGCAATACCATTATCCTCATACCTGGTGTTAACTGATCCTTTTTCTTTGCACTTACTGGATTTGTGTCCTTCTTTTCCACACCCAAAGCATCTTCCAGTTCCTTTGAAACATTCTCCTTGATGCCTCTTGCCACATGATTTACATAGGGGAAATTGAACTTTCTTTCCTCTATGATCATTATGAAACTCCATCTTTCTCTTATTAGCCGCGTCAGGAAATTTACCAAATTTGAGTTTATTGATCATATTATGATATTGTTGATTGGGTATAATAATGATGTTAGGACTTCCAAATCCAATTTCATTTGGTTTCTCATAAATAATATCATTCCATTGTCCATCATATCCTCCATTATCGTGAATCATCTTGTTTCCAGCAATTTTCTA
The DNA here is from genome assembly GCA_963277665.1 of Viscum album. NCBI lineage: Eukaryota > Viridiplantae > Streptophyta > Magnoliopsida > Santalales > Viscaceae > Viscum > Viscum album. The sequence goes on from OY728132.1 coordinate 328,363,164, forward strand.
AAACCCAAAAAGAATAGTGTGAGAGGAAAAAATCATAATAAAGGGGGAGTAACTTCAATATCTAACATCTTAGGTCTAATCTAATATTGTAACCATAATTCTAGGACTATAACCTATACTTATACTTAACCTTAGGGACATCCCTAGACATACCTTAGAAATATCTCTAGGGATCTCACTAACGTTTTCACATCCTAGTTTCCAAAGGTTAAATAAAACTTTCCTCTGATACCAACTGTAGAGACCTGAAGCTTGACGTACATGGACATTACATTACTTTTGCGGAATACTTAATACATAACAAAAAAACACACAAGGACCTTAATAGTTTAGTGTCTTTGGAAACTCGGAACAAAATCTTCTAATCGTGCTGAAAGATCTTCAACATCTCCTAATAAATATCTTCCCCTTTTTTTCTTACCTAAAACCTTTCTTTATATCCTAGGGAAAAGAAAACATAAAAGGGGTGAGCTCAACTTCCCAGTAAGGGTAAACATAGAGAACATAAAACAATCCATAAAAATTTGAATGCAAAAACATGAACATAAAATCTAAACATCAAAATCTTGTGCAAAGACATGAATCTTGGAAGTACGTAAGACATATATCATAAGGGAACATCAATCATGATAAAATTTAATGGGAATAAAATACGTAATTGTGGCAACCATTAAGCACATTATATGATTTCTATAGTAGACAAGGCATTGCTGCCAAGACCATCTTAGTGGACAAAGTCCCTTTCTGAATCGAGTTCACTCATCGTTCCAGTCCTATATTACTGAACCGGTTTAACTTACCATTCCAGCCATGTCTATATCATGAGATATAAATCTTTACCCAATTCATTGTAGGGAGATATAGGTCCCACCCATCTGATAATGAAATCATTCTTACTTGTGCCACAAAATAAACTTAAAACATTCATCATAACCAAAAGAATAAAATGGATTTCATAAATATCATCCCATCATTTCATAATCCATATAAAATGAATGGACATTTCATCATAAGAAAAGTTAAACCATGTAAATAATAGAGACATTATACTTGAAACATACACATATGAAATAATGTCATCTTAGATGGAAAATGGTTTTGATAAAACACTTGAAATGAATTCCTGAGAAAAATATCCTTTCTTCTTCAAAATCATTTTCTTTTCACAAAATGCCATTCAATTTTAAAAGAAATTGATTTTTTTGAAAATAATCATAAAATTTGTAGATGAAGATTCATGAAAATGATGTGTTATGAAACCATAAAAATCCATTCATTCCGTATAAGTTAAAAAAACATTCTCCTCGTACTTTTTCCGGAAATGTCAAAAAGTACATCGTAAAAGAAAGATTCCTTCCGTACCTTATAGTAAAAGTCAAAAAGGGATAAAAATGACTTTAAACATACAAGGATGAATATTAAACATTTTATGAAATTTTTTTGAGAAAACATGGACATGGATGATAAACATAACCCTAGTAAATACTTACGAATAAACAATCTCGGATGAGAAACGAGATTGAAATAATTATCCCTTACCTTAGGTCTGATATGATTCGTACATATCCTAACCTCCATTATAATGATTTAAATAATGTAATTGACTTATTACAGAATCTTATTAATTTTTATGATATCATATATGGTTCACTTATGACTTTATGTTACCTGTTCTTTTGTAAGTTCCATGTTAAAGCAGCGTTTTGGGTAAAATCATTTTATTTATCGTATGTGTTTCGACTTTTCATTCTTGATATTATTAATTATATCCTGATTTACGTAATTCCAGAATTTAAAACATGATTTATATGTAATATATATTCATTATATACATATATATTATAGATCGATAAATAGAATGAAATACACCGTTCATGGAGACGGTAGGCCGTACGTACGCATGAACGCTGTTTTCGTTTCCTTATAGAATTGAATGAAACTAAATAGATGACATACATATATATATATACATAAATCCAGTAGCATTATTACTTCATATATTTCATTATTACTCATTATATCAACTTTATGATCATTCATGTATGGTTAACATGGAGAATGAATTTCATCGCGTCATGGAGACGGTAGTCCGTACGTATGCACAAGCGATGATATCTTTCCCATAATTATTGAATATAATTGGAGTGGATGGTATAATATATCAGAATAATTATGATGTTATAATAACCATATATAGTTATTATTTCCAACATTATACCCATCCATGTAAGGTGTTGGTGGAAAAACATATTACACCACGGCGTGGAGACGGTATTCCGTACGTACGCACACGCGGGGATTTTGTTTTCCGAAGGATGGATAGAAATTGAAATAGGGTTGTTTAATATTCAAAATAACATATCATTATATGAGGTATACTTATGTTATTACTTCATAATGAAACAACTAAAGAAGAAGAAGTTGAAGAAGAAAGAAAAGTGAAAGAATCGGTAACGGATATTACCTCTTTTCTGACACGCCTCTTTGAATCCTCCTCTTAGGGTACTAAAATTGGTCTTTGAAGAAGACCAGGACCTCTAGGATGTTTCTAGGGAAGTTGATAAGTGAAATGGTCAGGTTTTGGCCGAGCTTAAGTGCTCAAATTGGTGTGAGGAATAGAGGGAGGAGGTTCCCTTTTATAAGGGAGGAGAGGGGCACCTTTGGAAATCTTAATAATATTAATTTATAATAAATCTAACCCAACTTAAAACCTCCAAACATGACTCATATTAGAATATTAGATGATATAGGGTTTTAATATCATCAACCAATAAAATTTATACATGTTAGGAATTTATTTTAAACATTATCAGCATGATTTATCCTTATTTAATCAATTTAATTTTATTTGTGGTAAGAATATTATAAATTTTAAACTATAAAAAATAATTAATTATTTGTTGTGAATTATCCATAATTGGATACTTTATAAAATTTTAGACTATATAAATTTAAATTTTTAATTTTTAAATATTTTTGTGATTTTTAATCAATTTTATAATATGTTATTTTTATAAAATAACAGTACTGTCAATTTTGACACTATTCATTTATTTGAATTTAAATAAAATATATACAGAATATATGTTCTAAATAAAATCTTTAATAGATTAATAAAATGTCATATGTGTCTAGAAAATTAGTGGTGCACATTAAATAGTTCATATAATATTTATTTTAATATTTTTAAAACAATTTATTTGGTTTATCTCTTAATAAAATAATTTCAACATCACTATTATGTCACCATTAATGATGTTTATTTAATCCCTAAAAATTATACATAAATTCATATTATGTAGATAATTTTATTATATTTTTGGATACTACTTATATCCGAAGTTTCATGAATTTTATCACTAAACTAAAATTATTATACTTATAAGATTTAAGAAAGTGACATGTCGTCACTTTCTTTGGTTTTAATAATAATTAAATTATTTCCATGGAACAAATTCCATTAAATGAATCTAATCCGACCCTTAGGTGATATGAGTCGACTATTAGTCATCCAATAGGATTTTTTCATGTGTTAAGGTAATTCTATAATCTTATATTTACCATTAATTACCCGATTTACCTTTAACTATCGTAAATAAAATTTACCGTAGTTAATATTCATCATGCCCAAAAATAAAAAGTAGTCTATTAATATGATTTGGACCCACTGATTCCAAATATTGAATCCATTTTTCCAAATTCAATACACAGAAGTTGCAGAAAATAAATTAAAACTAATCTCGTTGTCGAAAGAAAACAGGTTTTTGTTTAAGACATTACAAAAGATTGAAATGATTTAACCTACGAATTCAAGGTAAAATAATTGCTAATGACATACATTATATTAAATGGTAAAAATATATTCTATTTATACTTTAAGACCATTAAATATTATAATTTAACCACATAAATTATTACGATGAAAAAAGTTTTTTTAAATAAAATATAGCGTGTTTTTACTATTCATTAAAATATTAAAGTTATCAGAATAACATGAAAATTTTATCCAAGGTAAAATTTAATATCCTTATTAAATAGATTAATTTTATTTTGTAAAATTTAACTTATAAACATGTCAAAAACTAGATTTAATGTGGGTGCACCATCAAAAGGTGGCAAAACTGCATTTTTTGAAAAATACTTATTTTACCTGAAATATTTATTTTGTTCACATAAAATGTTTTAGAAAATTTATAAGATAAATAATAATGTTATAAAATTCAAAATGTTGTTAATTATATTCATAACGGCCAGTTCGTGATAATATTATAACCATAGATCGTTGTATAGTGAAACCCGGTATTGCGTACAACACACGCTATCGAAAAAGGTCGCGATTGCGTGTAATGAAAGTCAAGTTAGGGTTGCGTGTAGTGCAAGACTCCTTTGTTCTTGCGTATAACAAAATCCAACCATATTTCATTTATACATTGAATATATATATATATATATATATATATATATACACACACTCAATGTTGTGTAGAATAACTTCTATCAAATGAACATGAAATTGTGTGTAACACGATCCAAGAGTTGTGTTGCGTATACTGCAAGCTAATACGGTGTTGTGTATAACACAAGATAATCTTTGTGTAGCATGAAACACATGAAATCAAATAAATTAAAAATAATACTTATCATAAAATCTCGGGGTGTTACAGTAATACCCATTTTTTGAAATTTTATAAATTTTATCTTTCAAAATGGACTTCATTTTTGGATTCAGAATATCGAAATTAGCTTAGGGTGAATTTTTTGTATTTTTCTAAAAACATTAAATTTTTGATGAATAGTGAAAAAAACATTAGTTATAGTTTAAAAACGAATTTTTATTTAAATAATTATTTATTTTATTTAAATTTAATTAAGGTCAAAATATATTCATAATAAGTATATAAGTTCAATGTAATTAATTAGAGTTAGTTTAGAATAATTTTAGATATATAAAAATTTTATTGAAATTTTCACCATCTTTTACCCAGCTCCTAGAAGAATTTGGAAATTCACAGAAAACATAATTTTACCACTTCTGTGAGTGAAATTTCGAAAATCTGAGAGACACAGTTATTATCAAGGACTAAAATGTGGTTCAATAAGATAAAAACAATTTTTGGTGAATAGTAACTTTTTACTTTTATTTACCACGGTTAAAAGTAAATAGGGTAATTAAGGGGAAAAATGATATTAATATTACCCTAACACATGTCCTAATTCTATTGGACAAGTTTATCTTGACCAAAAACAAACTTAGGAATAAAATATTATCATTTAGGTCCACTTGGATTAGATTTGGAAATTTATTATTATTTAATTCAAAGAAGAGTTAAAAGAGATAAAATCAACGTTCAATAACTAATTTTTTTTAATATACTGTTATAAATAAGATAAATTCGATTATAAATATTAATTAAAAATCAAAAAATATTTCCTACATAATGGTATTTTATTTATAATTGTTAGACATTAAATAATTTAATTTATCTATGATAGAATGGTGTTGCAGTAATTACCTAATTAATGAAATATTAAAATAATTGATATTATAAATATCAAAATAAATGTAATATGAGTCTTTTTAAGAATTACACTATATTTCTAGGTTAATATGGAATATTAGTATTGTTTATATAATGTTTTTTCAAAGTAATAATGTTGTTAAGAAATTATCAAAAACAAAATACCCAATAGTTTCCAAATTGACATAAAAGAGTATTTAAAACAAATATTATATTATTAATTGATATTTTATTCCTAAAAATCTAAGGTTCAGATACATGACTTATATAATGGAAGGTGTATAATTAATGGACCACTTGGGGGGTCTCTTTGAGGTATATAGTATGTTTATTAACTATATAATATACAAATACAAAGAGACATGGTAAATGTCAAACTATTTAACTAAGAGTTAAATATAAATGATAAGGTTAATATAGTGATCGAAACCTATCTAAAATCAATTGGTTGAAAGTATTTCAACCCATCCACACATTAAACATTAAATAGTTAACTTTGGAGCCATTAGAAACCGAATATTAATTTATTATAAAATAATATTTCTAGCTTTTCCTAAAGTGCCCCTCACCCCTCTTAAAATGGGAACCCCCCCCCCCCTCTCTCTAATTCACACATTAAAAGCCTTTTGTCTCAGCCAATCCCTACCCAAATATTCTCCCAACTTCCTTCAATTCATCCTAGAGGCTTTATTTTTATCATAAAGCCATTCTAAGGAGCCCTTTTGATCAAATCAAATGGAAGAACCCGAAGAAGAGGTAATGTTTTCACCACCTTCTTTCAAGTTCCTTTCTTCTTCAACTTCTTCTTTCTTTGTTATTTTCATTCAAAAATAAAAACTCCAGTATCTTCTACATACTATGATGTTATTATAAAAATGGTAGAACCATATTCAGTATTCTATCTATCCTTTGAATGACATGTCACCATACGTGCGTACGTACGACTATCCGTCTCCACGTCGTTGTGTAATTGTTATTCAAAACATTATTATTTGTATTGGTATGATAATTATGTGTAATTGAATTAAATAATAAATATAACATTATAATTATTCTTTATATATGATATACCATCCAATTATATATTTTTTTAAAATCAAAAGAATGATATTGTCGCTCGTGCGTACGTACAGACTACCGTCTCCACGAACGCGATGAGATTCATTCCCCATCATATCCATACAAGTATAATTATCATTTGATGATTAAAAATAATGTTTAAGTACATGATATCATACTGTACATGAATAATATACAACCTATCCATAACAAACATGTCTTATGTAATAAAACATATAAAAGAAAACGAGTAAGTTAACACCTGAAATGATGATAATACTAAGATATTATTAACAAATCAATGTTAAAAGATCATATATGATATCATATTAATGCATATGATTTTTGTATAATTTAATAACAATTATTTCACCATTACACAGGAGATTAACCTACCCTCAACCAAGGAAAAGTACAAGGTAAGGGTTTATTTCACAATCTCTTCATTATCCTAGGTTGTTTATACGTAATTATCTACTGGGTTCTCTTTATCATCCAAATCCATGTTTCAAAAAAATATATTTCAAATCATTCTTACTATTTTACAGAATATGGTTTAACATCATTTACACCCTTTTTGACTTTTTATAAGAATATTATAAAGGAATATTTCTGTCGTTTTCCAAACAATGTCCTTTTTAACCTTTTCGACACAATTAAGGTAAGAATTTCTTTTTTAACTTATATGGTAGGTGTGGCTATTTTCTACCATTATAAAATCGTAGAAGCTTCCCTTACAATATTATAAGAATACTTTCAAATTAAATGTTTTATTTTATAGTTATGTGACTTCTAAATGATTTAAAAAAAATAGATATTTCTCTCAAAAAGTATTGATTTCATCTATGTCAAAATCCTTTGATGGATTTTATGCTTATTCGAAGTTTATTTATTATGATATAAAAATTCCATATTGTATTGAAGTTTTTGTGATATGTTTTACTGTGGATGTGTTATTTTTATACCATTCATGGTTTATGGATAAAGTATTGAAATTTCTTATGCTAGTTTTAATACGAATGTTTATGTTGTGTTTAAACCAGTTCATATGAGGAATGCATTGGAAATAATAAGTGACGGGTGGAGCCTGCTATAGTTCCTAGATGCATCGGTAGGTATCATGAGACAAACTAGTGTCTTGGCACAATGCCTTGACAAAATCTTATTTGTAGTCTTGGCACAAGGCCTTGACTATGTGGTTATGATAGTCTGGCATTATTAATTCCATCATTATGAAAGTGGTTATTGATATTGCCTGTGATTATTCGATTAGTAGAATAACCATGTGTATAAGTAAATGGCATTATTTAATTTTATTTCTGCCATATTATGATGAAGTTCAAGTATAAAAGTCTCTTGTTTTACTTATACTTTGCCTTAAATGTTTATGCCTATTTATGAAAGTTTCTGCTATATTGTAATCCTTACTGGGCATCTCAGATCACCCCTTTCTATGTTTTATTTTTCCCAGGATGTGAAGAAGTATTTTATGAATGAATTGTAGGGATAGTATGAGGGGATATGAGTGTGTTCTATGGAGAAAATATGTTGTTGTAGTTTTTCATTTTATGATGTAATGTAAACTTTATGAATGTATTTAGTGATTCCAAAGCTACTAAACTAATTGGTCTTTCGAGTCTTGATATTTTGTGATAATGACAATTTAATGTAATAATTCACCAACTCTGGGTAACTGGGGTTGGGGCATTACAATTCTTATTAGAGTAAGTTTAGTATAAACCATGGAAGCTAGATTTAGATAAACTATGATTAGAGCACATATACCTAAGATGGACATTGAGGATTAGTATATAGGAACTTCCTAAAATTTTGGTTTTGTATAGATTTTGTGAGTTTTTTGAGAAATACATCAATGTATAGATATGAGAAGGTAGAGGCGGCTCTGGCGCAGATGTACCTAGGGGTAAAACCCAAAAACACTGCTTTGAGCTAGACTCAAATGGGAACTCGTGCATGATAACTGACCTTGTTGAACTCTTGGTTATGACACTCCCAGGGGATATGCTTAGGATAATTCTCATTTTATTTAAAAAACATTTTGAAGTGTTTATGAGTATATAATTCCTCAAAAAAATTTATGATTATGGATTATATCCATAAGTAGTTCAATTCATGTTATGTGTTTTACAAGTATAGAATTATATATTTTGATTCATAAACTGATCTAGTTTATTCCATTGTTTAGAAATGGTGCCTATTGGAAGGAATGGAAACCATATCAATTCACAAACTCCATATAGGGATTTCCCTCCTACTCAAGATAATTATAGTGGAGCTAGTGATGAAACGGGTGCTGATCTGCTAATCACTGTACTGGGAAAACTCACCCATGTTGTGAATAATAACCTTACCTGTATGGAGCACCCTGATCCACAGTGTGGACGATCAATTTTAGATTGCTTCATGAGGAAACAAACAACAACATTAAATGAGAGTAAAAATACCTTAGTATCTGAGCAATGGATAAATTCTTTAGAGAAAATCTTCCATGCCTTGGGGAGTAGTGAAAGTCAAAAATTTATCATGGTAATTTACCGCCTCACTGGAGATGCTGATCAATGGTGGTCATTGATTCAAAACAAAAAGGAAGATGATGAAGTATCAAATATGGAATGGAGGGAGTTCAAAGAGCTTTTCTTAGAAAAATACTTTCCTCGTGACCATCGAGCAGATATGGAAAGGCCATTTCTGAGTCTGAAACAAAAGGAGGATGAGAATCTCACAAAGTGTGAGGCTAGATTTAAAAGGTTAGCAAGGTATGATAGAGATTATATATGTATCCCAAGACATAAGGTAGATTGTTTCTTTTATGGGTTAAAACCATTTTTCTATCGAGCATTAGTCTCACAATCTATCTCGTCGTACGAAGATATTGTCTCATGTGCTATCAAGACAGAAAAAAATTCTCTAAGTCTTATGACTTTAAATCAAAGCAAGAGAAGAAGAGATCTTCTGATCACTTTGGTAATGGAAATATGGGGATTAAAGGAAAATTTGAATATCCATTCTGTAGTAAATGTGGGAAGAAACACCCTAGTACTTGCTTGAAGGGAATGCGAGTCTGTTATAAGTGTGGTGAAAAGGTCCACCAAGATCGTCATTGAATGGGGAGGAAATAAGCTACCGATGTTCAATACTACAATTGCAGGGATATGGGACATTATGAAAATGAATGTACTATGCGTCAATAAAACATACCTCATAAAAGGATAAGGGATCAAGTACAAGATTATGTTATCACTAATGCTGAGGTAGAAGCTCCGAAAGACATAGTGGCAGGTAATTTAATGGTTTCCTTATGTTTAGAAAATGCATTATTTGATTCTGTATCATCGCATTGTTTCATATCTTCCCAGTTTAATAAAAAAATTAGATCTTTCCAATTTGATTTAACAAGGGAGTTTTCAGTCAAAACTCATAAGGGAAGTATAATTACAACAATGGTTTGTGAATCATTCCCCATTAGAGAATATAAATTTTCTTTATCTTCTAATCTCATCGTCATACCTATGATTGAGTTTGATATAATCTTCAGTATGGATTGTCTTTCAGGCCATGATAAAAAGATTTATTGTAAGAAGAAGGAGGTTACCATTTTTGATGATGATGATAAGGAACACCTTATCATTAGAGCAGAGTCATCACCACCTAATTATTATCTAGATCCAACCCTAGTAGCTCAACTAAATTCAATTATTGGGGAGTAAAAGAATGAAATGACTGTGGGTGAGGAAAGGAATTTTCAAATAGAGGATGCACCTATTTTTATAGAATATGTTGATGTGTTTCTAGAATATTTACCTAGACATCCTCCTGAACGTGAAATTGAGTTTTCCATTGATTTAATTCTAGGTTCAAGTCCCATATCGAAGACCACTTATAGAATGGAAACTATGGAATTAGTGGAACTAAATAAAAAATAGAGTAATTGATTAATAAGTGATTTATTTTCCCTAGTGTTTCTCCATGGGGATCCCCTATCCTTTTTGTTAAGAATAAAGATAGATCTATGAGGTTATATATCGACTACAAGGAAATCAATGCTATAACAATAAAGAACAAGTATCCCCTACCTCGAATTGATGATTTATTTGACTAACTACATGGAGCTCAATACTTTTCAAAGATTGACCTTTGATCTGGATACCATCATTTGTGTGTGAATAAGGAAGACATTCTGAAGACCGCATTTCGAACTAGGAAAGAGCATTGCGAGTTTTCAGTAATGCCTTTTGGGTTGACTAATGCACCCTCTGTTTTCATCAATCTAATGAACAGAGTTCTCAATGAATATCTTGATGATTTTGTAGTGGTATTTATTAATGATATCTTGGTATACTCTAAAAGCTATAAAGATCATGAAAATAACTTGCACATTATGCTGAAGACTCTTAGAAGACATGAATTATATGGGAAGTTTAGCAAGTGTGTATTCTGGTTTCAGGAGATTTCTTTTCTGGGCTATATTATCTCTAAGGATGGAATTTCCATTGATCCTTCTAAGACCAAGGCAATCCAAGAATGGATAGCCGCAATAAGTATAACCAAGGTACGTAGTTTTATTGGTTTATCAGGTTATTATCGGCATTTTGTCCAGAATTTTTCCCGATTGGATAACCCATTAATGAATATCACATGTAAATGGGTTAATTTTTTTTGGAAAAAAGAGTGTGAAGAATGTTTCAAATAACTAAAGAAAATATTTGTCAATTCTGCAATATTGACTCTACCATCGGGGAATGATGAGTTTGTTATTTATAGTGATGCATCGAAAAAAGGACTTGGTTGTGTCCTTATGTAGAATGATAGGGTTATTGCCTATGCATCACGACAGATGAAAATCCAGAGAAAAACTATCCTACTCATGATCTTGAGTTAACTGCTGTAATCTTTTCTTTGAAGATATAGATACATTATCTCTATGGTGAAAATGTGAGATTTATACTGATCACAAGAGTTTGACGTATATTTTATCATAGAAAGAACTCATCATGAGGAAAAGGAGATGACTTGAACTACTCAAGGATTATGATTGCACGATACACTACTACCCGGGGAAGGAAAATGAGGTAGAAGATGCTTTGAGTAGAAAAGATCATTGAGTTTTGAACAAGATGAGAGTTGAAAAGGATCCAATATACATGGATCTAGTAAAGATGGATATGGGAATCACCATGGAAGGTGAAACATCAATGATTTTTCAAATGGTTGACAAACCATCTATACTAGAAAGGATAAAGAGTTCTCAGACCGATGATGAAGAGTTTTACAAGAATATTAAAGCTATGAATGATGGGAGATTGGGTGACATTGGTTATGAATACGGAATTTTGAAATTTGGGAGGGGACTTTGTGTTCACGATATACCTGATCTAAAAAGGGAATTGTTGGATGATGCTCATAGTTCCAATTTCTCTTTACACCCTAGGAGCAACAAAATGTATAGGGATTTGAAGGAACATTTTTGGTAAGACAATGTGAAGAGGGAGATTGCTGATTTTGTGTCAAGATTTATTGTTTGTAAATAAGTGAAAGTTGGAAGGCAACAACCTGGAGGAGTCCTGCAACCTATTCCCATACCTGAGTGGAAATGGGATAATATCACGATGAACTTTTTCATGGGACTACCAAAGACTCCTAGAAGGAACGATGCAATATGGGTCATTGTTGATCGTCTTACCAAGTCAGAAAATTTTGTTTCTATAAGATAAGATCTACCACTTGAACGTCTAGAAAGACTATATATTAATGAATTTGTTAGACTTCATGGCGTACCCCTATCAATTGTTTCTGATCGTGATCCTTTTTTTACTTCAATATTCTAGAAGAGTCTTCAGAAGGCCTTGGATACTGAACTTCATTTGAGCACTGCCTACCACCCTCAAACAGATGGACAATTAGAATGGACTATTAAAACTTTAGAGGACATGTTAAGATCTTTCTCACTTGACTTTCCGGGTATGGGGGATCAATATTTACCTTTGGTATAATTTTCCTATAACAATAGCTTCCATTCAAGTATTCGGATGGCACCATATGAAGTGTTATACATAATGAAATTTCGGACACCAACCTATTGGGATGACGTTGGGGAAAGAAAACTTGTAGGCCCAGAACTGGTGGAGGAAATGATGGAAATGGTAAAGGTAATCCAAAACAACATCAAAGCAGCTCAAAGTAGGCAGAAGAGCTATGCCGATAACCGAAGGAAGTATTTGGAATTTCTGGTAGGCGATCATGTTTTCTTGATGGTATGTTCATGGAAGGGAGTTATTCATTTCAGTAAGAAGGGTAAATTGAGTCCTAGGTACATCAGACCCTTAAAAATTCTAGAATGAATTGGGGTTGTAGCATACCGTTTGGCAATTCTTCCAAGCCTCTCCAAAGTTCACGATGTGTTCCACATATCACTGTTGATAAAATACATGCCTGACCCAACACATGTACTCACTTACGAGGAATTAGAATGGGAACCCGATCTTTCTTATTGCGAAAATCCCATCAGGATTCATGATACAAGAGAACAAGTGCTGAGAAACTGGACGACTCATCTAGTAAAAGTTCTATGGAGAAACCATAAGATTGAAGAGGCAACGTGGGAACCTGAGGAACTTATGATGAAGAAACACCCAGGTCTTTTCATGCAGTAGTCTTATAGAAATTTTGAGGATGAGATTATTTGAAGGAGGGGAGAATGTAACACCCCAAGCTTCCACGATACGCTTCTCTTTGAATAATACAGTAGCGTGTGTTTTACGCAACTTCGAGTTCTATCACACACCACAACCAATCAAACTAGCTGTTATGAATAGTAATAACCACTTTTTAATATTTTATAAATATTATCTTTTAAAATGGACTTAATTTTTGGATTTTGAAAATCGTAATTAACTTAGGGTGAATTTTTTGTATTTTTCTGAAAACATTCAATTTTTGATGAATAGTGAAAAACACTCATTTATAGTTTAAAACTGATTTTTTATTTAAATAATAATTTATTTTATTTAAATTTAATTACGGTAAAAATAGATACATAATACATATATAAGTTCAATGTAATTCATTGGAGTTTGTTGAGAATAATTTTAGATATATAAATATTTTATTGAACTTTTCACCGTATTTTACCCACCTCCTAAAACAATTTGGAAATTCACAAAAAAATTAATTATACTACTTATGTGAGTGTAATTTTTAAAATCCAAGAGACATGGTTAATATAAAGGAGTAAATTTTTTTTTAATAAGATAAAAATATTTTTTGGTGAATAGTAACTTTTTATTTTTATTTACCACGGTTAAAAGTATATAGGGTAATTAAGGGTAAAAATGATATTAATATTACCATAACACATGTCCTGATTCTATTGTAAAAGTTTGTCTCGACCAAAAACAACCATAGGAATAAAATATTATCATTTAGGTCCACTTGGATTAGAATAGGACATTTATTATTATTTAATTCAAAGAAGAGTTAAAAGAGATAAAATCAAAGTTCAACAAATAAAAAAATTTAAATATTGGGTTATACATAAGATAAATTAGATTATAATTATTAATTAGAAATAGAAAAATATTTCATACATAATGGTATTTTATTTATAATTTCTAGACATTAAATAATTTAATTTATCTATGACACAATGGTGATGCAATAATTACCTAATTAATGAAATATTAAAATAATTGATATTATAAATATAAAAATAAATGTAATTTGGGACTTTTTATGAATTAAAATAATTTTATAGGTTAATATGAAATATTATTATTGGTTATATAAAGTTTTTTTGAAGAAATAATGTTGTTAGAAAATTATCAAAAACAAAATACCCAATAGTGTAAAAATTGACATAAAAGCGTTTTTAAAACAAATATTATATTATTAATTGATATTCTATTACTAAAAATCTAAGAATCATCCAAAGGACTTATATAATGATATTTTTATAATTAATGGACCACTTGGGGGTCTCTTTGAGGTATATATTAAGTTTATTAACTATATAATATAAAAAATACAAAGAGACATGGTAAATGTCAAACTATTTAACTAAGAGTTAAATATAAATGATAAGGTTAATATAGTGACCCAAACCTATCTTAAATCTATTGGTCAAAAGGATTTAGACTAATCCCCACCTTATCCTTAAAATTATCCACTTTGGAGCCATTATAAACCGAATATTAATTTATTATAAAATAATATTTCTAGCTTTTCCTAAGGTGCCCCTCATCCCTCTTATAAAAGGGCACTCCCCCTTCTCTCTAATTCACACATTCAAAGCCTTTTCTATCGGCCAAAACATACCCAAATATTCTATCAACTTCCCTCACTTCGACATAGAGGCCATAGTTTGATCATAAAGACATCACAAGGAGCCCTTTCGATCAAATCAAAAGGAATAACCCGAAGAAGAGGTAATGTTTTCACCGCCCTCTTTCAAGTTCCTTTCTTCTTCAACATCTTATTTATTTGTTTTTTCCATTCTAAAATAATAACTCCAGTATCTTATATATACTTTTATGTGATTATAAATATGGTACAAAGATATTCAGTATTCTATCCATCCTTTGAATGACATGTCACCATATGTGTGTACGTACGGCTTACCGTCTCCACATCGTGGTGTAATTTTTATTCAAAACATTATTATTTGGATGGGTATGATAATGGTGTCAAATTGAAGTAAATAATAAATATAACATTATAATTATTCTGTATAAATGATATACCATCCAGTTATATATTATTTTAATATCAAAATAATGATATTGTCGCTCGTGCGTACGTACGGACTACCGTCTCCACGAATGCGATGAGATTCATTCCCCATTGTATCCATGCAAGTATAATTCTTATTTTATGATTAAAAGTATTGTTTAAGGACTTGATATCACCCTGTATATGAAGAAGATACAACCTATCTGTAACAAATATGGCTTATGTAACAATACATATAAAAGAAAACGAGTAAGTTAACACCCAAAACGATGATAATACTAAGACATTATTAACAGATAAATGTTAAAAGATCATATATGATATCATATTAATGTATATGATTCTTGTATAATTTAATTACAACTATATCACCATTATAAAGGATGTTAACCTACCCTTAACCAAGGAAAAGTACAAGGTAATGGTTTATTTCACAATCTCTTCATTATCCGAGGTTGTTTATACGTAATTATCTACTGGGACCTCTTTTTCATCATCATATATGTTTCTTAAAAATGTATTTCAAATCATTCTTACTATTTTACAGACTATGGGTTAAATTCATGTTTACACTTTTTGACTTTTTATAAGAAGTTTATAAGGGAATCTTTCTGTAATTTTCCAAACAAGGTATTTTTTAACCTTTTCGACATAATTATGGTAAGAATGTATTTTTTAACTTATACGGTGGGTGCAGCTATTTTCCACCATTATAAAATCTTCTAAGACTCCCTTACAAGATTATAAGAATATTTTAAATGTAATTGTTCTCCTTTATAATTATGTGACTTTTAAATGATTTCAAAAAAAGATATATTTCTCTCAAATAGTTTTGATTTCATCTATGTCAACATACTTTGGTGGATTTTAAGATTATTTGAAGTTTATTTATTATGATATAAAACATCAATATTGTATTTAAGGTTTTGTGATATGTTTCATTATGGATGTGTTATTTTTATACCATTCATGGTTTATGGAGAAAGTATTGACATTTTGTATTTTGTTTTTAATATGAATGTTTATGTTATGTTTAAACCTATTTATATGAGGAATGCATTGGACTTAATAAGTGACGGGTGGAGCCCGCTATAGCTCATTGATGCATCAGTAGGTCTCATAAGACAAACTAGTGTCTTGGAAAAAGGCCCTGACAAAATATTATTTGTAGTCTTGGCACAAGTCCTTGACTATGTGGTTATGATAGTTTGGAATTATGCATTCCATCATTATAAAAGTGGTTATTGATATTTCATGTGATTATTTGATTAGTAGAATACCCATGTGAATAAGTAAATGGCATTTTTTCATTTTATTTCTACCATATTATGTTGAAGTTCAAGTTTAAAGGGCTTTTGGTTTAGTTATACATTTCATTAAATGTTTATGCCTATTTATGAAAGTTTTCGGTCTATTTTTATCCTTACTGGGCATCTGTGCTCACATGTTTCTATGTTTTATTTTTACCATGATGTGAAGAATTATTTTATGAATGAACTGCAGGGATAGTATGAGGGGATATGAGTGTGGTCTATGAAGACAAGATGTTGTTGTAGTTTTTTATTTTATGATGTAATGTAAACTTTATGAATGTATCTAGTGACTCTAAAGCTACTAAATTAATCATTCTTTTGAGAGTTGATCTTTTGTGATCTTGCCAATGTTATGTAATAATGCACTGACTCTGGGTAACTGGGGTCGGGGCGTTAAACTTTATATTCCTTACACAACTTTGAGCCTTATATCTTGATCAAGCCCTAACCATTTATCTTATATAATTCATTATAAACCATTTATAGGTTCTGTTATTCCTAAAATTTCATTACATGGGATCTTAAGAAGTGATCTATAGATAGTATACCTAAGAATAGGTAAATGTCTTTACCAACTCTTTCATGTTTATTTTTTATTATACTTCATATAAACCTATTTCACCCATAATAAAATAAGAAATCTATTATCATAAATATACTAATATGTTTTTATGATAATTGTAAATCCTTTTTCAAGTATTTTATATTTCATAAAAAGAGAACACATTACTTGTGTGTACGTAAAACATACTTTCTCCACGTAGCGGTGTAATTCATATTTCATCACCACTTTATTTTGAATATTATAAAAATGGTACTAATGAGTATATATTAAATTTATGAAATAATTATGGTTCTATGAATATAATATATATCATTTACCATCTTACCTTTCAATCCATTGGAAAATGATAATGTTTATCGTACGTATGCATTGACTACCACCACCACGAAGAGATGTTATCAATTTTACTTTTTTTCTTTAATGGATGATAATAAGGATTAATTTATTAAATATATATTATATAAATAATATAATAATTATTTTATAAATATGTATTATTATTTAACATTATTTTATTCTATCCATTAAAAAGCTAAAAAGGCATTCATGCGTACGTACAGTCTACCATATCTTTGAATGGTGTAATATTTTTGTATATCTTTAAATTTAATGAATGATAATAAATATATATATATATATAATAAATATATATGATATTTATATATTAATAATAATTATGGAGAATATTTTACTATGATCAATGTACAAGGACCATAACCTTTGAACCGAAACTTCCCTGAATAATGAAACAGCCTACACTGGGAAATGATGCTTTTAAAGAAATTATTAATAAATAGATGTGGAAATATTATTAGCAGATAATATTTTATATTATAAATATTAATATTTTAATAAATTAATTTAATAATAATGTTATAACTAATATATAAGAGGTTAAAAAACGTTCAACAATGTGGAAGTGTGAGGTTAGTGGTTTCTTTCTTATTTTCCACTCTTTGGGTCATGATTTTACTTCAATGACTATGTTATGAAATGATGATTTGTGAAATGGACCCTGATTATATTATGTTTTCATTTAAATTTTTTATTCTGGACTTAAATTTATTACACATAATCACTTCGTTTATTAATTCTCATTTTAACGATATTATCATTGTAATGAATGTTGTGAAAATTTCCACTCCATTGAGAAATATTTGGTATGATACACCTATTTATTTTTTTGTGGTTTATGTAATTCTCATTTTTTGTATTTAAAATGAATATATATTTATTAATCATAATTAATATTTGAGTTATATTTTATTCTTTTAAGGGGTTGAAATTTAAATGTTACGAAAGTGGTAGGAATTTAGTTTACAAAATCATTTTTTGGGATTTCTCTTATTTTCATTAAAAGAGTATTATAATCTATCATCAACATAGTATATTTTTATAATATATATATTTAAAGTGTTTAAAAATTTTCATCCAATTTTTCCTCTTTTTTCACTTGAATCAATAAAATGAGAAAATGATCTTATTTCTCATTTTATCAGATATTTTTTTTCCATATCTTTATTTTCAAAAATTATTTGACAAGAGTCTTTTTTATTTACTAAAATAAATTATTAAAGAGATTTTATGTTATCCAAGAATTTTTAAATGTTTTTAAAATATTCATTATAATTTTTTCTAAAAGTTTCATTTTTAACATTATTTTCAAAAAAATCATAAGGAATGTTCTTTTTAATGTATACGTCGTTAATAGATTTTCCTACTACCATACCCATTTTACACTATTTATATTCTTCTACACGATTTCAAGGGTTTTATAAAGAATAATCATTAATGAAATATTATGTAAATTATTGTCTTATCTTTCTATTATTTATTTAATGGACACTATCTTATTATAAACCTTATATTTCTAATTAATTGATAGTCATATTTTATCTCTTATTAGTTTTTTTGGCCATTAAATTACTCTTGATACAGTTACATTCTTTTTATCATTATTAATTAGACATTAACTTTCCCTTAAATTGAAAATTTTATTTGAATCATGGATATTATTATTGACTAAACCATATACCATTTCTATATATATTGTTTTACTATCAAATATATTTGATCGACTAAAGAATTATTTATATTTTTTATCCACTATATAATACAAATATTTTCTAAAAATGAATATTTTTATGAGTTAAATTTATCAATAAATGTATGAGGAATGCATTGGACATGCAATGGTGGGTGTGGATTGATTATATATATCCCCTTGATAAATTTTAATGTATTATGATACAAACCAGTTGTATGAACATATTAATTCAATCTCCATGTATACCTACCCATAGTTTAAACCATCTTGGTGAAAGTCCTTGGTGGTAAATATATCATGTTGTACGAAGTCATTATTTTCATCATTATACATTTTCTTTATTGATAAATTAGTTATCATTATCTATGGGCTCATTACATTGATATTATCAATAGATGAATTTCATGACCAAATATTGATTAAATGTAATGTGTTTTCTGTTATTTACCTTTCCACATTAATTATGCCTTATTTACTCATGATACATTCTACTATACATAAACCATACTCAGAATATTTTCTCACAATTTGTTTGTTATCCTTTCCTAGAGATAAAATGAAGGAATCATTGAATGAGTTCATGTATGAAAAATGTTTTACATTATTATTTTTTATAATAAATTTTCACTGTAAAAATGGGAATCATGTTTGTATCAAGTTTATTAATTCTTTGAACCTATTCAGTCTTATAGGATGCGATCACTTGTATCTTATTCTAATGAAATGAAGTATACATTGACTCAGGTACACTAGATTTGGGTTATTTATAGTTAATACCACATAAACATGTCTATTTATTATTGGATGAATATATTTCAATCTAATTTTACCTTATTTTTTATTTATTTTAAATTTTTTAACTTTCTCATCAAATGAACCATATATTATTGAAATATTTTATATAATTCCATGTGTGTTTGTCCCATCACATATAAAAGGGAACTTCTTCACCTCAATTATTTAGAGGAATTTTATCCATCTAGATAATATAAGACCATACCAGAAAACATAAAATATTATTTAAATTCATTATTTATCATCTTGTATTCTCATATGAAAAATATTTCATGGCATAAGTAGTAATACAATAGGGTACTCTCAATGAAAAGATTTAAATCTTAACCAAGAAATTTCTATTTTATTTCTTCTTACACCTTATCCAATCATATTTTTTCCATAATAACATAATGAATATATAATAATAAATTTACTTATATTTTATTATTAATAAGAAAAAATTATTTCCCACATCTTTTCCATCAAATCTAAAATGAATTTATTGCTCGTGTGTATGTGTGGACTACCACCTCCATGTAGTGATTTGATACATTTTCCATCACCATATTTCATGGTTGGTTATTTTGATGGATTTAATGTTAATATATTATTTATATGACATAATTATTATTTTTAATTATATTATATTACATACCTTATTACCATCTTTCCGTTAGAAAATCTTAACATTGCTCGTGCATATGTGCGGACTACCACTTCCATGAAGCGATCTGATTCATTTTTCACTTCCAAATTACTTGGTTGGTAATATGAATACATTTAATAAATATATATAATATCTATGATATAATAATGATTCTATAATGTTTAATTATTATTTACATTTCTTTCACTCCATCAATTGAAAAGATGATACAATACTCATGTGTATGTATGGGCTCCATATCCATGACGTGATGTGATTCTTTTTTCATAACTACATTATATAAACAATTATAAAAGTTTATATAATTATTGAATATGATACTTATGAAATTATTATGGTTCTAATGATTATGGAACAATTATCAAGGTTCAATGACCATAAATATTGTACCAAAACGTACTTAAAAGACAATATAGTTAACTTCTGAATATGACAATAGTATTAAATAATAATTAATAAATGGGTTATTATATTTTATAAGTGGACTATGTGAGGTATTACAGGTATGAATACGGTTTTATTATATATTCCTGATAAATTTATATTTATTATAACAAATTTTATAGTGCTTATGAAGCATTAAGGATGAGAGGTAAGGGTTATTCTTCTCAACATTGTTTTGTTGAGACATGTTTGATGTCGTGCACCTATTTATATTTATTTGTAGTATATAATAATAAATTTAATTTATATATAATGGATTTTTAATAATTCATTTTAATTAATGTTAAAATTCATATTATTATCCAAGGGTTTTTATTTTAAAGTGATCAAAGTGGTAAGGGTATAATTTCTCAAATTATCTACATTGGTACATATGATGTGTTATATACATATTTTATTTTATAAAATATATATACTAAATCATAGATAAGTTTATTCATTAATATATTTATTTTAATTGTATTTATTGTCTCATTTGATGTAATTTATTTCTTGGGGGTTATGAAACTAAAGTTTCTTAAGTAGTCATGGCTTTATGTTACATTCTCACTTTTTACTAGGATTATTTATGCATAAATTTTTTATGATTAAATTTTATGATATATATCATATGATTATTTTCTATTTTCTTATAATATGGTTATTTATGTATAGTAAATGTTTCATTACATTATCCTCTCATTAGGTACTAAATATACTAATAAATATTTTTAAGAAAAATTGACTTTATTTCTCTCTTCAGTCTGAAATGTTTTTATACATGTCCATATTTTATTTAAAATTTTATCAAGAAATTTTTTACTAATCGCTAATGATTTTATAAATTAATTTTTTCCTATTTTTTAATTTCTATAAAAAATTAAAATTAATCTTTTTGTTTCATTTTTCCAACGAGTTTCTTTTGAAATTTTACCAGAAATGTGGAAGGGATTTTTGTTTTAAATTACATAATATGGACACATTTTTTACCATCATGAATATTAATTTATTTTGAATGTTAGACTACATTTTTCAAGTTTTAATTCCAAATAAAATGTTTTTATTAATATTTTTTTAAAATTGTATATTTTAAGTATGTTATTTTAAAATGAATAGGGAATTTTTCTCAAGAAATTTTTCAAGGTTCATTCAAAGGAATTTTAACCAGTAACAAATTATTTGATGTTTCTTATAATTTACTAGGGATATAATCTAATGTCACCATATTTATTATTTATTTAAATGGTATATTATGATTATTATATATATTTATGAAAACTATTTTCATTTCTGTTGGTTTATATTTGATGTAATGATAAATGTTTTCAAGATATTATTGAGTATATATGGATAAATTATGATTATGTGATGAGTGGGTCCATTATAAGACTCTAATGAATTGTTAAATACTAATACTGTAAGAAATTAAAAGGTGAATGATAGGTTATCCCAAGCTCCAAATTGAGTATATGAGTGGTTAGCCCAAGAACAAAAATGGTACACTAGTTGTTATCACATGTACAAACTAAGATTACAGGTGGTTAGAACAAGACAAACATGTGATGAATGTCTCTACGGGTATCCATGATATAACATTTATATGATGAAAATTATTTCCCAATTTATTAAACTATTTTAGGATGGGATCATACACTAATTTTAGGCTCTCCTGGCTCAAGCTCGTTGATTCCATTATTGGATCATGACATATGAGCTCGCACGAGTTTTTCTTTTACTCATGATTATGATCTATGAATTTAAAATATTAAACTCATGTTCACATAACATTATCCCCATGATATTCTTAAATATTATCATTTATTTATATCTCTCTAGTTTACCCATATCGAGCATCTTAGATAACTAGAATTATGTCTAGTTTTTTCATAGGATATAAAGAAATGTTTTAAGTATGATATGTCTAAGAAGGGTTATTTGTGTGAAGAACTTAGTTGGAGATGTTTTATATATGTTTCTTATCAGTTTATTGTGCATCCATGTTTTCAAATACCCTAAATAATTATGTTTTTGAATGGTTTTTAATGATATGGAATTAATATTAATCTTATAAGATGTTATATTTATATATTAAATTTTTGGGTCGCTATTATAGTCTCTGAGTATCTTATATTGTTCTTTATGATATACCCATATTTAATACTATAACATAACCAATTACACTTCAAAAGTGAAAGGATTTAGGTAATATATCTATCAATATCTTACTTTCACTAAATATTCACACAATTTTCTCTATTTCACCTTATATTGTACAATATATAATTACATTTGAAACCATACCCAAATATCCTTTTGGAAATCTTAAAATATTTTTTTAAAATCTATAATAAACCTCACCCCATACTACATCAAATGAAATACCTTGTGAAATCCCATCTAACACTCATTTAGATAAACTCCAAAATACATTTAGGATGGATCTCTAAGTAAAATTCAATCCCCATTCAATCAACCACAAAGTGTGACACAACAAGAATTTATAGCATTAAAATTATGAAATCATGAATTCATTAATGAAATAAAAGTATATCCTATATAAAATTATTAAATCTACTTAAGCAATAAATGGATCTAGAGTGGTCTCTATTAAATACTTGAATATCTATTACCATGCATATTAATGGTGTCATATTCACGAATGTAAATTCATATGATCCTTATTTTAAAAGAAATCATGTAACCATGCGACATAATGTATGTCAATATTTTATAGCTACTAATTAATTATAGAATCTAAAAGTATATACTATCTAGTTCAATGAGTAAATTAGATGTAATTAACCCTTATAGATGAGAACATCATATGGACCTCAATCAGTAGATAAGCACATCATATGTATTATAAAGGAATGTATGTACATTTCCTCAGTCCATCTCAACCAAGGGACCAAATACTATACTCACCATACAAGGCAAAAAATCCCATATTGGTTAATCTCTAACAAATGGAATGACCAAAAACATACCCAACCACCCTTGATTAGATAAGCCTTATGGCTTAATGCACCAGATGAGTAAGATAGTTGTATCAAGATAAAGAATATTGTTTATTGTAACTAATGTAACATCTTAATAGAAATTTTACCCACTTACCCTAAAATGTTTAGGATATGAAGTGTCATTCAATTTGTAACACTGTAATAATATTTTATTCGTAACAATTTGAACTTATAAAGGTATAAAAAACTAAAATGGGCCTTGTAGACTCTATATTCTAATCATAATATAATATTTAGATACACAAACTCATTTTCAAATAGAAATAACTCTAATTTACAACTGGTATGAATATATAACAATCACCCATTAAATCCATGTCATATATGGTATTTTATGTGTTTAGAACATTATTATAGAAATACATCATTCTTTAAAATAATCCCTTATTAGTCGAATAAAATCCTTCATATTATAACAATCATCTATATAAATACTTTTATCTTTGATAACAAAAAATTATTTTTTATATTTCAATAAATTATTTTATATAATATTATGAATTATATACCATGTGTATTTAAATAATTATTTCATATTGTTTAAAAAACTCTTTATTTACATACAAATTATCTTATCATATAAAATTACTAAGAAAAAAACAAATATCCTTTAAAATTTATATAATATTGATATATTTTTCTTTTTCATTAATTTAATTATTCAAAAAAACCTTTTCTTTATCTTACATTATTGTTGTAGATTAAAAATTCCCCATATTGTATCCTTAACATTGAATAATAACTTGGACGTAATATTACATGTTCCTCTATTCTAAACACTTTGACGAAAAAGAGTAAACTTTTAATAAACTACTTCATTGTTTTTGAACATTTCTAATGATTATTTGAGAATGAATTTAACAAATGGAAAAAACATTATAGAAATTTTAAATATTTATTAGACATTAACGTACCTAATTGTGTTGAGTATATGATGAGATACTAAATTTACATAGGATATCATGAATATAATGTATCTTAAACCTTAATTGAATCACTCAATACTTCTTATAAGCTATTACACTCATGTGTTTTATATCATTAATAATTAGAAACTCAGAAATGTTTACATTAACATATATAATTTTTCCCTTACAAAATATTAATTCATATGTTTCAGCACTAGTTTAAGAAGATTCTTCTATTATTTTTCTCGGTTCTCTAGTGTTTATCTCAAAGTTATGATTGATGTTGATTATTTAATATATTTAATTTTTTTTTCAAATGATTATATTTTTTATATACATTTAATAAGTAGTTTTATTAAATGATCTCACATTAATATTATGAACCCTTTTATAATTTCATCATATCCATTAATTCTCCAAGATCTATATTTTACTTAATAATGAGTCTAATTTAGTTTTTCTATCAACACATATCTATTTAGGTATTCCATAATGCCAATCATGTTATATATGACTC
The DNA here is from genome assembly GCA_963277665.1 of Viscum album. Classification (NCBI taxonomy): domain Eukaryota; kingdom Viridiplantae; phylum Streptophyta; class Magnoliopsida; order Santalales; family Viscaceae; genus Viscum; species Viscum album. Next base: position 328,388,724 of record OY728132.1, read on the forward strand.
TTGGAAATGTGAGAAGAAAACATTTTCCCCAATCTATTATATAGATTAAATAAATTCCATTCCTTAGGAATCCTTTTTAAGGGATTACTATTTAAGTGTAACCCAAATAAAATAATAAAAATGATGTTTTGACACTTTAGGCCACCTAATTAATTTTTTGTTCACATATGTTAATGTAATGGTTCCAAGATTTAGTATGAAAATACATGTTTGGATGATTTGTATATTTATAAGTGATTCCCTAGAAAGTAATCTAATTCTTATTATTTTTTAATATTTTTTAATCTCACCAAATTATCTCATGTTATTATATTTAAATGTATTTATGTTTCAAATGATTTAGTTTGGAATTATATTCCCTCCACCAAATGAATATGTTCAAACCATATTGGTGTGTAACTCTTTATACAAATCATAGCTTTTGTTACTAAAAAAATAAAAAGACAACTATATGCATAGATATCCAAATGTGTGTCATCAATAACCTACATAAAACACTTTCATATATATACATATAATAATTGAAAATAAAAAATCCTCATAAGAGAAATCTTGGAGTGATAGATTCCTAAGCCCCACTTTTTTGAACAAGACATTAGCCTCATTTATAACAAGTAGTATGACCTAAAATATATTTTGAAAGGGATACTTTAGTCTATAAAGATCTCAATTACATCATAATACTAACACCTAATATGTAAAAACTATATTAAACTGTTAAATTCAATCTCATGACTTAGTATAAGAAAATATCATAGAAGAAGAAAATTATATTAACTATCATACCTAAAAGTAAAATATTAGACACTTGAATGAGAGTTTATAGATGAAAAATTAACACTTCAAACAAAAATATACATGAAGTCATAATATAATAAATATATCCATGAATATAATAGGGAATAAACTAAATAAATTAATAGTTTATATAATTAGATATTATAAAGTCTACTTATAAATAATTTATAACTAAAGATAATTATAAACACATTATAATCTTGGAATTCCCAATGGAAATTCCATAATTAAATAAATATAAACAATTTATTTTTATTTCTAATATAATATTTATATTAATCACTATATGTAATTTTGAATAAATATATGATTTTAAATTAAATATATACATTTCATATTACAATTCTATTATTTAAACTATTTAAACAATCTAAATGTCACATATTTTATATAATTTAAACATTGATCATTTGAACTATAAAAATCCATTAATATGGTCAAAAATAATTTCAAAAATAAATATTTTTCATATGAACATTTAAAATTGAATAATTATAGAGAATTTATAATATAAGAAAAAACTCCTTTACATTTTTCCCTTATTTTTCAATTTCTGAAGGAATTATAAATCCCACATATAACGTACATATTGAAATTTGATATCTAAATTATTTTTCATTCCATATGAGATGAAAAATGATATTTTAATATTAGAAATTAAAATTATGGAATATTTAATTAATAATTTTTTCATTAAAATTTAATTTCATCACCCACCTCTATGGGTACCCTTCCTAGGTTGACAGTGAGGATGATAGTGACCCTAAAATCAATCCTTTAATAGGCCTTGTGCTGGAGACTGACTCCTAGGGTATAAAACTTGGGCAGGTGGGAGGAATTACCTTTAATATCACATGATTATAAAAAATCTATCAATAAAATCCATAATAATAAATATTCCCATACTAATATATATAATATCACACAATGACACATCAAAATAGAAATATTCCATGGAAACACCTATGATAGAAACTATGAACAATAGTAATCCTCAAACAACCTCCTTTATCTTCTAAGGAACAACTCGATCACCAACTCCCACCTATAATATTGAAAAATATATTTATATATAGGAATTGGAATACATATATACTAAGTTGTATCCCATATGAAACCTCTTATTAAAATTAGTAATATTAATCTTAAATCTCTATCGACTAAACAGATAAATTAACTCGTCACCAAATTCAGCTCTACTATATTCCCATCCTCAGAAGTCCTGATCATAAAGTAATGCATACAAGTTGGTAATATTATATAAAAAGAATATATTGAATAATGGTACCCCAATTCCACTTTACTATTGATCTAGTATCCCTAGAAACCTACATTTCTTGGTTCTCTCATCCCCTTTGTAATTCATAATGCACATATGTTCAGACACATCACATCCATAATAAAATATCAAAACCACATATCAATCACATATATATAATCCCATATAAATTACATGAGATATTATATCATATGGAAATATACAAAAAACATTATTCCATTATAGTCTCTTCATAAGTAATCATGTAATAAATATATGTTTTTATATCCTACATATAGGTATAAACTATATCCTTAAGCCTCTGTAGAAAGTATATACATGTATGGAATGTCCCCGATCCACTTTAGTAAATATGTGTACACATCCTATAATCATAATCCACCATGTAAAAAATATTATTGCATATATACTATGTCTAAATGAGGGAGGGAAGTAGGGGAGTAGTCATCCATTTGTATCCTCAACAACCTAGATGTCGGTAGAACACTTGGAATCCATGGCCAAATATGGTAATCAATAATGTTATATAAATTGTGCAGTGAATCATAAGAAATGAAAAAAAATAAAATGATAACTGAAAACTATTCTAAGGGAAACTATCTTACCTAAAACTAAAATAATAACCAATGTCCTACATAAAAACCAATATTCCACCGCTAAGGACTAGGAAGCTAATAATTTTATAGTCATGCAAGAAACAAGTTTCATTACTATCACTAATACTTTATTATTAATTGATTATTAATGATTTTAAAACATACCTTAATCAAATATGGACTAATTCACATTAATCACCTAATTATAAGGTGGTTTTATTTAACAAATGTTTTTTCCTTTTTAATCATTTACCCCATTCTTGAAATGAACTTATAAATATAAAATTATCTTCACTAAAACATCAGAACTATAATAATTTAATTAATTAATTAATTAGTTACCATTCTACAATTCTAGGTTCTAAGACATAAATATTACTAATTCATGTATTGATATACCCAAAAAAATAATCAAACAATAAGGATAAGAAAGAATATGACATATAATAAGGACTCCTAACTTGATCCAACCATCCCAACATCACTCCCAGTACCATTTTACACCATCTACGGAATCCTACCATATATATATATATCAATACACGTCAAACCTTACCATATAAATGAATGTATAAATATGATTCAATTTAAATGTAGAAAGGGATCTATAAACTAATAAATATATATGGATGAAAATCATAATTCTAGTAGAAGAAAATGTCAATGTGCAATCAATTATCCTTCAAACAATTAATGAAATCTTATAAAAAACAGGGTCCCAACAATGTTGTTTATTAATATTAATTCCATCAATTATCATCTTTATTTAGAATCTTAATCTATAAATTAATTACAATAAGGTTTCAACATGTAATGAAACTTAATATAAAAGTAACTATTTCTATAAATATTCACCCATATAACAATCTCAATGAAATTTATAATAATGTTTGGAATTTCTGTGAAGGAATATAAATTTCAATTAATGAATTATTTGTTAACCTTCATTCCTTACCATCTTTACGTTTTTTAATAATATTTAGGTCTGTCAAATATGTAAGGGAGCATAACTAATTGTAGAATTACGTCTGCACAATATCTAAATAATAACTTATGTAACATCATGAAGTAACCGTAATTTAATATGAAGACACACCACCCCCATTCTAATATTCACATTTTCACTATTATCATCTTTAATAAAATCTTATATATATACCTATTATAAAAAAATATATGATAAAAACACATCTACAAATAATTACATAGGAAAATTCTTGAATCCTCTCCCTTGGATGAAGCTTCAAAGATGACCAAACGAGATAAGGATGACGGATAGAGAACACCAACATGAAACCCCACAATAAATCCATTTACCATTAATACATAACCTCATCACGAATCCTTCGTCAATTATTGTTATGAAACTATAAAAAATCAACAATATAAGACTAAAATATATTGGAAATAATAATTGAGAGTTGAAAAGATAAGATATTAGAGGTAGATAATGATTCTATCGATCAAAGGTATTCATTGCACAAATAAAAGGCATAAATATCCATCATATAGGGAGAGGATCATCACAAATTCTCCCAAAACATCCTAGGGTTTGAGAGAGTAATTTTTAAGGAAAATTAATTTGAGAATGCCTCCAGATATATTTTATAAACATGGTAAACAATGCATCATGTCTTGATAAGTATTTTTCATGTCTCGATGGCTAAGATATAAATTTTATGATATAAATCATCACACAAAACCTACCATTCAACTCTTTCCTCTAAAGAAGAGAAACATTATAACTAATTAGATTCTCATAAAAATACTTAGAAAAGTTTTACATTTTTTAGTTCATATGAAATCATAATCCATCCTTGTTAAGGCAGTCAGAGGTTCTAAAATATGAGAAAAAGAAGGCACAAACCTCATGTAATATCCTATAATTCCATGGAAACATAGAACCTCCCCTATATTAATGTGATCTACTTATGAAAAAATACATAAATATTTAAAGGATACATAGATAATCTTCACTTATATACAATGTTTCCTAATAAATTGACCTCATGGGCTTATAACATATACATAGAAATCTTCCCCAATTGTTATTGAGTTTGTCGAAATTACAGAACATATTATAAGAACTCTACATTCTTATTATCTGACTCAAAATACATAAGGATTTAATCAATTAACACCACCATAAATTGATCTCGGATCTCATGCGACTTGGATTTCATTTGACACATGAACATAAATAGTATATTTTTTACAAAAAATCACAGTACCCTGAACTTTTGGTGCGCATAATAACACATATAGAATGTATTGAATATATCATCATATTTCACCTACATCTGATGATACCCTATCAAAAATTAAATCATTTATAAATTAATATATCTTTTAAATTAATCTAGTATATCATAATTACATGTAAGGGGATATCAATTATTCACTTTCACCAGATTCATTTGATGATAATCAATATAGAGTCACATAAATATATCTTCTTTCTTCATAAAAAAGAATATATCCCAAAAATATTACACATTGGTTTAAATAAAAAATATCTATAGAATATCCTAAATCTGATGCTGAATCTCCCATAAATCAATCATCTTTATCCTATACAAATACCTAGATATCATAGTAACTCATAGATGAATCTTAATCCCAAACTAATTTTAATGTAGAAGGGGCAGTGTCACAATATCTTTCAGAAAAAATCAAGGGAATCTTCTAAACCCCTCATAAACACCACTAAATGAACTTATAAATAACTCAATATTTACTTGGTAATTATAGAAGATAATTATTTGATTCATATTTGACCCATTTTATGGTCCCACTCACTAGTGAACATGTCATGTTCTCCAACATCATTAAAGAATATGACTATCCTACTAAACAAATCAATAATATCCTATATCGTATATAGCCATCCCATGTTGAGGATGAAATCATATGAATATATCTAGAAACGTATAAAATATCCCATGTAGTAATTATTACCTTACATCCACTAACAATCACTATATACATTATAAAATATAACTCAACCTCCAACTCGTATAGTCAACACCAAGGGAACTAGAAGCCTCTTAATCCCATGTCTGGATCCTTCACTAGGTTTGGTTCAATAAAGGCATAAATTGATCATAAATCAAATAAATCATAATCCAAAAAGCAAAATAGATAGATGGTACCTTATATGATGTCTAGGACACCTAACACTATAAACTACGTAATATGTATCCGATCACACCCAACTCCATGACCTCTCTTGAACTGATGTAAAACCATCCATGACCATAATATTCCCTATGTAACTTAGGATAAAGGGAATCATGAGGTCTTAATACTCTTAATCCATCTCCTCATTTTTGATGAATTCATGGAGCACCATGATAAATAAATTTTATGAGTAGAGGATACACATATTAGAGGATATTCTTAGAAATTCCATTCAAGACATTAGTAGTGTTTGAGAATAACATATAATATTGGTCTATTTTTCATATAATAACAATTTCTATGATTCAATTCATATAGAACCTTGTGAAGATCTTTATATGAGACCTTTTCGTTCACCATATATTTGGAATGAGGTAGGTAAGGCAGTAGTTGTGGGGCCCGATTTGGTTTATGAGACCACCAAGTGAAATAATATGATATAGAAGAGGTTAATAAACAATTATAGTATGAAGAGATCATATTACAACCATAGTATCAAGCCTTTGGAGTTCTCTATGGGAATTCATGATTTATTGAGTGTGACTCCTCGATCATGCCATTGATGTTAGAGGGAGAAGGGTAATGTATCACCATAGTGTATTGGATTCTTTATAATCGTAGAGTAGAATAATATAGGGGTAAATCATTTATACCTTCCTTCACATCATCGAGGTATGCAAGAATTCTTCATGTCTCTTAGCTCCAGAGGTACAAACCCAATCATTTTCATGTCATCGATTGTGGGGATCTTGAGCTGGAGCCTTCAATATCGTACAAGAATTATCCATTCTAAATTAGAGAGCAGAGTGAGAAGGTCCTATAAGGTAAGATGGTTACACTTATCTATATTCAGTGTTGTAATGGATTGATCAAAGAGGATACAAGGGAACCCAAGTATCATTCCCTAGTAAAGTGGTATGATTTTTTCAAGAAACATTACTAAATTTAATTCTTGTTAATGAGATGTATATAGAGGAATAGAATTATAATATCCTAAATTTTTAATTATAATAATAACCCTCTTTGATATTAATTAATTATTATTATTATGTGAAAATGTAATTTTTCAATAAAAACATTTAATAAATGACTTATATCCTTTTAATATGGGTAAAATCCTAGTTATCACCTTGGAATATTCAATGGACTATTTTAGGATTTACATGCTAAGTCTGAAAGAGATTCTGAGGCCCGTAGAGACTCAGTTTTGATATAATAAAAATATTAAATGTTTATATTTTAATGTGTAGGCAATTTTTCAAAAAATAATGGAATATCTCCCAAACTGTATATCGTATGACACTTATTACCATGGGTTATTTCATATATTATTATTCATGTAAGATTTTGATCACACATATTTTATATTTTACTTTACATATGATGATATTCCTTAATTTCTTGTTTATTATACCTTGTTATGTGGCCCCTTGTGGTATTGTTCTCAGAGCCCAAGGTATGTTGTCATGTGTTCTATATCCTTTGGATTTTAAACACGTTTATTGGCATGATATATTAAGTTTTCCACTTTGATAAAATGACCATTAGCTCATTTTGTGTCATGAATAACATTAATTATTATTTAATTAATTAGGTTCTAGTATTAATTAATTGAAGGAATGATTCCTAGTAAACTAACAAGGTCTAAGGGCCACATTAGACATTGTGTGATAGATTATTTTATAGCCACTGATGGCTAAGGATTGATCACATATAAATGACATATACTACATATACACAATGAGTTTTTTTTTGTGATACATGATACCTAGATCCATCAGAACATGTGTGTGGATTTATTCTATGAATACGGTTTGATATCTTGATAGTACATGTTTGATTTTTTATCACATGTGTAGTAGTTATATCACAATATTTTTTCCATTATAATTTAATATATATAATATTTACTTTATGTGATACTTTTATTATCATTACATGTTGTACATACTTTATAGTGATAACATGTTGGTTTGTGTGTTTCCTGTGAGTCCCTTTATGATGTTATTTCCATGAGTATAACTGTTTTTCTTGTTATTCCATGTTTGATAATAATCACATGTGTTTTTTATTTCAACAAATACACATGATGTTATGTCATACTATGGTTTCCTTGTATGATCTACATTATTGTATGACACCATTTATTTTGAGTAATCTTCATTGGTTTTTGGAATAGGTAAATTTTCATGACAGGTTTCTCCCTTAGAGGGAGTGTGTGTCTTACATCAAATGATGATGATAATAGACATAAGGATAGGGGAGATATAATGATTCCACGTACATTTCATTTTGAGGATTCACTTGATGACTAGAAGTCAAGTACCATGTTATTTTAGGCCCATTGAACTTCTATGTAGCTCATTCGAGGCCTAGTGTTATACGTAGTGGCATGTAATTCCATTCCCAGTGAACTATCAATTAGAATGATTGAAGCCTAGTGTTATGTGGATTAGCTGCTTTACATGAGACCTAGGGAATGTCGAGTCAAATGTACATACACTTCCAAAAGTATAATGAGAAACTTATTCACCTTGCCTATGGGTATCTTGGTTGCTCTTTATAACTGTTATGATTTATCCATCTAGCATGGAGCCAAAGTAGGTACATCCAATGTTCATGGCAGATTGGTTAGTGCATAAAAACTTTATTTTGGATTGTACGTTTATACCTATTACAAATTTTTTTATTATTATGAATACACTTTTATTCTTGATACCACATGGTTAGGGGGATATTTTTTTATTCATATGGATTCTTGTACTCACACTCTACTCGAGAATTTTAGTGTGCCTGTATATTTCATGACTAGATTTTGAGAAAAGGGAAAGATTACTATAGTGTATGGCTTTGTAGAGGAGGAGGGATCTAGTTGTAGACTAGTTCAGATTCTAGAGGACCCCGCCATTCTTCATATTTATTTATTTGTTTATTTATACACTTGATATGCTTTCCACACTGGGAGATGCTTATTATTTTATGATGTGTATTTAATTTATTATTTTATGTAATATTACTCTCATTATTTATTGTATTATTTATTTTTTATTGTTTATCCTATGACATGATACTGAGGGTATAATCTCCCCACTGTCAAACTCAGCCCCTTTCTTCTAGTAATAAAACTCTTATGTATGGGGATGCATGCATGAGGTCATGTGACCTTCTCTCTTGAACAAAGTGGTTTGTGTTTGTTTGTTACAATTACTATAACTGATCATATATTATTAATGAATTATAAATGATTTTATAACATCTAATATTTCAATAAAGATTGATACACATAAATCATCCAATGCCAAAGTTCTTTTATTCAACATTATAATTCCATTATACATATCTATTCTATTTTAATAATTTATAAAATTCATGGAATTCGCTTATAAATATAACATTATCATCATTAAATATTTACAACCAACCTCCTTTAATTAATTAATTATTTAGTTACCATGCCATAATTTTTGGTACTAAGACAAAACTATTCTTACCTCAAGGAATGATATTTCGAAAATGAAATTATAAATCAATGGAAAGAAATATGTATAATATATCTAAGTAGGTCTTGAAACCAAATCAATTCTTCCCTACATCATTCCCAACACCTTTCAAAACCATACACACTCTCCCCCCATCAACCATGGAAAGATTCCATAAAAAACATTTCATCATAGCACAACCCTCACCATATAAACTAACCATAAATTGAGTTTCAATTTAAAAATATAAAGGCATCTACATTGAAAAAATATATAAGTAAATAAAAATCATGATAGCAAAAAATAGATAATGGGGAATTAATGCTACTTGAAACAACGCAAGAAAGATTATAGAAAACATGGTCTAAATATTGTTGGGAATTAATATTAATTCTTGCAATCATCATCTTTATTTATTTTTTTAATAAATCAATTTATAATTAGAAGGATGTAGTAATTAATAAAACCTAATAAAAAACTATTAGCATCAATAGATTTCAAAATAACATTCCCAAACATATGATTTATCTCGTTAATGATTTCTAATAAATAATGGATACTTGAATGTATTCTATGTTTATTATCCTCCATACCTTATAATCTTTAGGTTTTTTAATAAGTTTTAGGCAAGATATTTATTTAAGGGGAATAAATAATCATAGAAATACATCAATACACTATCCAAAAAATAAAATTATCAAACATAATGAATTAAATATACTCACATGTGATGATATACCATCCCCTTTCATATAATTAATTTTATATTATTATCTTCTCTAAGTAAATACCAAATACTTTCCCATTAGAAACCAAGCATGATAATCTCAGATTTAAACATAATTGAATCTGGAAAGTCTCAAATCTTCCACCTTGATAAAAAAATATTCATTTATTATTGAACTAAAGAAGGTTGACGAATGAAGAACACCAATATGAATCATCATAATATGAAAAGAGCAAAAACATCAACCCATCAAGATTAATCCCTTAGTCATTGAAAAATAACCATAAAAATATAGAATATAGAATTTCTAGGTCTTGGAAGGAATGATCAAGATAAAAATGATGAAGAAAAATGTGGTATAGATTCATAATTTATAGTGAAGGTAGTAATTTCATAAAGAAATTACTCCAAGATATCATCACCCCTGACTACAACATAAGATCAATTTCTCACCTATAAGGTAGTGTCACCACATATTCTGGGCGACATATCATCACCCCTGTCTCATGTTAAGATATTTTTATGAAAATATATAATTGATACTTTTATGTTAACTACATAAGATCAATTTCTCACCTATAAGGTAGTGTCACCACATATTCTGGTGACACCACTGGTAAAAGATTCAGATCATGGGTCACATAGTCATGATCATGTGGTCTAAACTATTGGGACCTATTGGCAATAACTATCTCCCTATGTATCAAAACATAACCAAGTGAAATAAAAAATCCATCACAGAGCACTATGTACTAAACACCCTCATTCAGAAACCTCAATATGGGGGCACTCATCAACCTATTTTGTAAATCTTGAAATGCCTATTGGAACCTTTCCATCCATATAAAATCCTCCCCTTTCTAATTCAATGTAGTCAGGGGTGATGATATCCGGGAGAAATAAGAAATGAGTCTCTTATTATAGCTTTCCAATATATGGAATCTCCACACCTCCATCATGCTCTTCATTGGATCATAAGATAACACTTCTTAAACGTCATGAGGTCTACCACTACACTCTATAATGGGATGACATATCCCATAAAGTGGAACTCCTAAATCTAAAACTGAAACTTCAAGATCCTCACCAAAAAAAATTTCTTTTATATTTTGTCAAGGATAATTCTCAAGTATCTCATGTTCTCCTCCACATATATTGATCACACTTGAAATTCATCAAATAAGATAACTAAAAACCCATCTAAGAGAGGAATAATGATTCAGTTCATGAGTCCCATGGACACTGTTGGTCTGTTCATCAAGCTGAAATATATCACCAAGTACTCATGATAACTATAAAGTCATTGTAATGTTTCCTTATGTATATCTATGTCTTATACTTGGAGCTAGTTCTAACTTGATCTGTTGTCTGTCATTTGAGAACCATCTCATCCCTCTAAACTAGTTGAAGAGGTCATAAGTCCTCACTTGTGTGTACTTATTCATTATTTTCATATAGTTGAGGCTATGATAATCCACAAAAACCCTAATATTATTGTATGCTTTCATACAGAAAAAAACTAGATCTTCTTAGAGGGAAACACTGGGGTTGAAAAATACCTTACCATGTATGTTCTCTGACTGGACCTTCTTCTCATATAGGTCTTCGAGATCCATATGATAAATTTGTGTAGATATTTAGGTAATCCCTAATTGAAATTTAATGTATCATTTTCTCTCTAACTCTAGGTAGGTAAGACAGAAAAATCCTTAGGAAAGATTTATTCATACTCAAACAGCACTACAGGATGTTAAATTCCCATAGAATCCATTAATCAATGGGTAATTAATGGAAATTGTTAATTAATTAAAAGTACCCTCCAATATATGATCAATTCTTCCTTTATATAGGTTTCATTCTCACCCATGATATAAAACCTCATCCCATAACTAGAGACACACCATATCCCAATCTAAAAGTGTCTATCTAGGAATTAATTGTGGATAAACACTATATAATTAAGATGAAATTGTAAGGCCTCATCACTACAAAAATAGATCTCATAAGAATAACTCTCATCTATAAGTGAGGTCATACTATTGGTTAAAGTGTCTGATCACAGAGTAACATCCATTAAAAGTCTCTAAATGCAAGGGTTGATCCAAATGCAAAAATTGAATTTCCAAGTTTTACCCTAGATATGTAGTAAGAAAAGATATGCTCATTCTAGTGGATGTTAATACTATAAATATGGTAGAAATGACAAATATCATAACTTTAATCATCCCTAATACCTCTGTGTTATAGGACTCCACCACCTGAAGTTATTATTGCATTGTCCACCAACTCCCTCAGCATGTTGGGGACTATATGGGGGTGGTGGAAGTTAAAATTCAAACCATCTTCCACCTATAACCACTCTTTATACTCCCCTTCCATGTAATCCACCATTTAGAACCGCATATTCCTATCGTGTCCTTTTTTTAGTGGTCCATAAGCTATCTCTCTATTATCTATATAGAGTGATATATAATCCCACATGAGATATCTATGACACTAAAAAGAGTATAAATACCTCCCCATAGGATAACTAGAAGTGCCATGGTATCCCAAAACAAGATACTTTTTTTCCTGATATTACCTCCATAAACATCTAGATGATTTGGATACTTACATCTTCCATCATCTACCCATTAACGAATTCTCAGCTCCTGTGTACCAACCATTTGCACTAAAAAATTAAAATATGATCATCTAGAAATATATCTTTTACCAATTCATGATCTATTATCTCAACATAGGTAGTAATTAAAATTGGTGTCATACTAGCTTGGATATATCTATGTAGGACTCATTCTGGGATGCACACTTCCCACAACATAGATGGATAGAACTCCCCTTTAAAAAGGTGCTAAAATATTTTCCATGAAATTTTAACATCACAGATTTAACCAAGGTATGGCCCGTTATGTTTTCATGTCCAATTCCTGAATAGAACTCTGGGCACGTTCCCACGTACCTTGTTGCGGGTCCCGAGCATCTATTTAATTAAATTAAATAATAGCTTGGGCCTCATTTAAATTTTTACGTCATTCCATAGAGTAACATTTGAGCTAAAATAATTAGAAGGTATAGAGGGATTAAAAATAAATCTTAAGTTAAAAATAATTTAAAAATGATATAACAAATTAATAAGAATAAAAACTGTTGGAGAGAAATTTAAAATAATTAAAATGAGGTAAATCAATTTTATTTAATTATATTTATTTCTCCCTCTAATTTTATTTTATTATTTTATCCATTTCCTTTTTATTTTCCTATTTCTATTTTCCTTAATTTCTTATTTCTTTATTTTTCTTTTCATTTTCCATTTTTTCTCTCTTTCTCTATTCCTCCACCTCTCTTATGCATGGCACACCTCCCCCTTCTAGGTGGTGTGTACCACCCTCCACCTCTTTTAGGTGATTGTTTCATCCTCATTTCTCCTCCGATTTCGACATCTCATGGTGCCTTGTTAATCTCTCGATAAGGAAAACCTCATGCACCAAGAATCATTTGATCTCATTCTAAATCTCTCTTGAAATCTATTGGTGAAGGGTTTTACCCAAAATTGGCGGTTTTCTTAAATCATATATTTTCTTCCATTTTAGGTCAAATCAGGGTTTTCCACTGAGAATATGATCCTCTAAAAGTACAAGGTATGGCTTTCACCCTCTTTTCCTTCATTTTGTTAAATCATTTAAATCCCATGTTGTGCTGATTGTCGGTTATTTCCAACGATGTCTATTTTTTACCAATTCTAAATTAGAAAAATTACTTCGATTAACCTTTTCACCTTTGTGTGAGGAAATATAACATATTTACATTGTTTCACCATCGTTGGATACACCTTTGTTTATGCCGACCTTCTTGTCCTATTTTCTGTTGGCACCGAATTAATTAAATTAATTAGTTCCACATGTTGTGTGATCTCTTTTATTGAGTTTTAATAAAATATCATATTATGGTACTTGTGAAAAATAACTCTTTAGTTGTGTCAGTTAATTATTTACTAAAAATATTTCTTACTTATTTAATTATTATCCTTTTGTCCCTTTATAAATGTAATATGTTCATTTTTATTTCTTTCACTGATAAATTGCATTGGCTATAACTGCTCTATTTAAATGATCATTTGTTGTGGCTGAGTTACTTATTCTATTTAGTTTAAATTAAAAATTAACCTCTATGATATATGTTATATGAAATATATATAAATTTAGGGTGGTGAGAGAACGAGGTTTCTATATTAAGGACTCATGATTAGACTATCTGTTCCAGACTGGTACCCTTTACACACTGGGGGGGATGTCTTAGGCTTTTCTAGACAAGGACTTACCCCTACCCTCTATATACTTTTGGATGACAACAGATCCCAACAGAATCATTGAGAACTAACCTATTAGAAAGTGGATACGCCAAGCGTCAGGTGATACTCGACCCCTTTAGTGCGAGATAGGGATGGACTAATGGTAAATCCATCTTTTGAGTGATACGTGGTCTTTCGAAATATTTCCTTCAACAGGCTTGGTTTTATTGGATTAATTGAAGGATGTTTCATAGAGATAACCCGGGATGGGATCATACTCTAACTCTATAACTTGAACATAATAAGAATAATGATACGTGGAATGTGTTTATTTTTGTATCCCTTGTTTTCTTGGAAAATTGTGATAAATTTCTAGTGATTTAAGCACACTTTGTTGATACATAAACTAGAATCCAAGCTAAATCACTAGCCTGGGGTGTTGTTTCCTTTCTATGCCTATTTCTTCCTAACCGTTATATATATATATATATATATATATATATTCACTTTTCTTATTACAAGTACCTTGTTCAGATTCCCATCTTGAGCTGAAGGTGGTGATATGGGATGGGTGTCTTGAGGACCCAAACCAAGATATGTTAATTATATTATGTTTATTTTGTTTCTCCTTTATTATATTTTGGAACACTACTATTTTCTAGAGCACAAAATAGAAATTTTTAGACATCATGGGTGTTAACCTACTTAGATTTAATCCCACACTCCTACTCAGGAGTCGTTTGGTACTTGAGTGGACTTTATGTTCATTGGTAGAGATAATGGGAAGCATGTGGCTTCTAATTCGTGAGTGTGGATTACTATTTAGAATGGATCATGGGGAAGAGGACCAAGCTGCTACTCTTCATGTATTCATTTCATTCCATGTGATTTTCATTATATCTTTGTTTTCATGCTTGTATTTTTTGTTTTCTGTACTCTCATTTCACCATAGACATCATATCATGACATCATTGTGTATCCAGTTTAATTATAAGTTAATGTACTTATTATATATTTATTTTGGGTTGTTTATTTTCTTCTATTTCTGTTTGGTTATTTATATGCTTATGTTATTTGTTATAAACTATTTTTATTCTACTATATATTACTTATTACCTATAAGGGAATAATCTTCCCTGTAGATAGGTTAAAAGGGACCTTGATTCTAGACATCATCCTATGGTTTTTGTGAAGGTGTTCTTGATGTTATATGACCAAATAGGCTCAAATAACCTTCTAGTGGCTTCCGAGTGGGGATGATACAAACTGGTATCACATTTTTTTTCTTTTATCCTACTATTTATGTTATACAGGAGACTAGGAAATAGGGATTTGGAACAAACCATGTCCTTGGACATAGTTAACCCTTGTATAGGGTAACTGAAATTCCAAGGATGGGATTCCTGTTATTGATTGTTCTCATTATTATTGATAAGATTTCACCATTGTTTGAAGCACTTGTTTTATGCTATTATTTATATTGGTATTATTGACATAATAATTTTTACCATTTCATCTCGATGATATGAGTTCAATGCATTTACATGCATCATATTAGGCACTATAGGATTAAAATGACATGAACATTTCCATGTTGTATTTACTTTCAGTGTGCATTTTCATGTTTTAATGTGAGTATTGTTATTCGTAGTTGTAAAATTTTGAAGTGTATGTTTGTTAAATATAATTTTGGGATAGTTTTATATGTGTTAACATTACCTTATCGGGTAAATAAGCGGTTGGCCTCATTTTAGTGATCCTTTATGTTTACTCTTCCTTATACAGACCCGACTCCTGGAGTGGGATACCCGTTGTGTGGTGATAATAGATAGGCTATATAATTACCCTCATTATTGCACATTTCATGTCATCTTCTTCTGCTTTTTAATCTTTCTAAATGTGTGTGTTTTGATATTATAGATTAATACTGCCATGAAGTCTTCATGTTATGCCTCAGAATAGTGGTAATGATCACACTCTAGAGATGGGGGGTCCCAAACCACCAGAGGTTCCACTTGTAGTGCCTCCTGTGGTGTTACCTATAGTACCACCACCTTCTGATCTTCCGATGACCCTTGATACTTGGTTCATGGATAATATTCTCAGGCTTATTTAGTCAGTCCCGAATCATCCCAATCCTGTCTCGTCTATGATAGAGCTTACATGGGACTTCCTACATTAGGACCCTCCCACCTTCTTGGAGAATGTCGGTCCTCATGTTGAAGATTCGTGGGTAGAATCCATAAGGTCTATCATTGGCCATCTTGAGGAACTTCCAGAGTGGAGGGTCAAACTTGAAGTCTAAATTCTTCGTGACTATGTCAAGTGTTGGTGAGATTTTATATCTCAGGCAGAGCACACCAGCGACATGGTTTGGGAAGAATTTCAGGCATCTTTCAATAATCACTTCTTTCCACAGACTCTCAGAGATGATCGTTCTAGGGAATTCTTACATATTAAATAGGGCTCTATGATAGTGTCAGTGAATTCCACTTGTTTCACAAAGCTTCATCATTTTTTCCCATCTTTGACAGGTGATGCGCAAACTACTATGAGACGATTTAAGGAAGTAATCAAATATACCATCCTCTCAGATGTAAACATCTTCTGTATGAATAATATCATAGAGATCGTAAATCAGGACCTCTTTTCAGAATTAAATGTCCGGGAAGCTAAACCTGTGAGCTCGGGCGGTTCAGTTCCATGGTAGGGCAATGGTTCTTCCGGAAATAAGAAGCATCATTTTGAAAGTTCACATGGAGAAAATTCTAACCAAGTAGCACATTTTTACAATACTATCACATGTCATCGATGGAGTAGAGACAGTCATAAAAGACTTTGTGCATAAGAGACCCAATGGATTTTCATGCTTGCCGTAAGATAGGGCACCATGTGCGTTTATTCCATTCCCTTGTATCAACAACCATTGTTATAGGACCCATGCCATCACCTTTTTCATATATGGGATCTATGACTCCACATAAGTCGGGAAGTTATTTTTTCCACCGGATGATCAAGCCGAGTAAATGGTGGAGGCTGTGGTCAAGGAAATCCACTTTCAAACTATCAACACTAGCATAGTGGACCTTCTCATTCCAATCAGGAAGAATCTTAGGGTAATGGTTTAGGGATTATTTACATAGCGCAATCATAACTAGAGAAATATATTTCATGATCATATATAGTTAGATGTATTATTCTGGTATCCTCTACATTAGTTTCTACCCTTTTGTTACTAGTGTATCTGAATCCTTTCTATTTTTTTGTTGTTGAATGGGTTGGTCTTCCAATTGAGTACTCTTGTGGTGTAAGGTATATCAACACTCTTCTAGGGGTTAGAACAGAAGGAATACAATAGTTCCAAGAGATCCCCTTGAGATAGGTGGGTATCATTTTTTTGGGAATTACTTTATCATCAATATGTTGGGAATCGAAGTCATTATTTCTATCAACTAGCTTACTCCTTACCATGATCAAGTAGATTTTTATCATAATTGTGTGTCCTTCACATCCCCTAAGGGTGATACATATCAACACAAATGAGAGTGGGATATATTGGCTGGTCATACTGGGCTTAAATGTGTAGGGATGGGAAGAGTGGAAGCTCAATTACCATGTCTCTTCATGAGTGATTAGAAAACGCAGCTAGTGAACTTTCCTCCCATTGTGGATCATTTTAGGGATTTTTTTCCTAACTATTTCTCTTGATTACCTCTCATTAGGGGTGTGTAGTTCACTGTTGATCTAGTTCCAGGTGCGGCATGAGTATCTATTCATCCTTATAGGATGACACCTATAGAGCTACATGAAATCAAAAATTCACTTAAAGATCTTGAGGATAATATTTTTATCAGACCTAGAACATCACAGTGGGGTTCACCCTTATACCATCTAGAAGAAAGTGAGGCAGCTCTACTGGGTCCTCAGCTTGTTTAGGAGACTTCTGAGAAAGTTCATCTGATTAAAATGTGCATGACTACATCTTAGTCTAGATACAAATCTGATACAAATTTTCGTTTCTAACCTCTTGAGTTTGAGGTGGGACATCATGTCTCTCTACATGTTACACCAATGATGGGTCATAAATGGATAAGGATACATGGGAAGTGATCACCAATATACATCAGTCCATTTGAGATAATGGAATTGGTTGGGTTAGTGACTTATCTGTTATTGATACCTCATAGGTACCACGACATGCATGAAGTATTCCATGTATCTCAAATTCGACAATTTCATCCAAAACCATCTCATTCTTTTGATCCTGAAAACATTGAGGTTGAAGCAGATGCATCCTCTGAGGAGCATATGATCTATATCATTGATGATAGTAATATGGTCCTTTGAGGTTGGTCAGTTCCTCTAGTCCAGGTGTTATGGAAACATGTACGTGTTCAAGAAGAAACCTGGGAGCACAAGATTGACATTCATTCTCAATGGTTGGATATTTTCTCAGATGATGTTCCACTAACCTTGAAAGGGTAACTCGGGGAAGAGTTTCCTTAATGAGGGGATGTTGTAACGTCCCATGTAACACCCCAAGATTTTATAGTGTGTTATTTCTTCAAAACAATTCAATAACTTTCACTACATGCAACACCAAGTTCAATCGCACCATGACTTACCAAACAAGCTGTTCAAAAGAGGTTATGAATAGTATTAACTAAATTTTAAACTTTATATAATCCTTATAATTTTAGAATCCATATTATGAGTTTCTTAGACATAATGTAAGAACAAATTCATTTTCAGTATTTCACTTTTACCAAATTTTAATAGTGAACCCTTTTTAGATACTATATTTTAAACTTTTTGACTAAATGGGGATATCAAAAATTTAAAATGAAACATCCCAAGCTTCCACGGTACGCTAGCATGTGTTGTACGCAACACCGAGTTCTAACACACCGTAACCAATCAAACTAGCCGTTATGAATAGTAATACCTACTTTTTGAAATTATATATATTTTATATTTTAAAATGGACTTCATTTTTGGATTCGGAATATCGAATTTAGCCTAAGGTGAAATTTTGGTACTTTTCGGATAACTTTCATATTTTGATGAATAGTGAAAATTACTAAATTTTAATTAAAAACAACTTTTTTAATAAAAATAATTAATAGTGATAAATTGTGAATTTGAGTGGTTTTAAAGTATATTTAGAATATATTTTTACCATTTAACATAATGTTGGTCATTGGACATAATTTTACAATTAAACCGAACATAAACAAGTGTCAATCTTTTGATAGTTATTACCTCTTAAAAACACGCTTTTTGTTTTGACAGCGGGAATTAATTTTAAATTAATTTCTGCCACTTCTGTGTTTTGAATTTAGAAAAGTGGATTCCATATTTGGAATCAGGATGTCCAAATTGTGTAAATAGGTAACTTTTATTTTTTGACATTTTGAGTAATTACTGTGATAAATATTTTATTTACCATGGTTAAGGGTAAATCCGGTAAATAAGGGTTAAAAAATAATATTATAATAATACAAAATTACCCTAAAACGTGTCCTAACCTTATTGGTGGACACATACCCGACCATGAGCATCCTTGGGTCGATTTTGGGGACCCCTTAGAGCCACTTGTATGTGGTAGGGACACATTATATTAATAAAGTTAAAATAAAAATAAAAATGGCATAAGATTACATCTTTTAGAAGAACAATTTTTACATAGGGTTATACATGTTGGATTTTTGATTATAAATATCCATTAGAAAGCTAAAAATATTTCCTACATAATGATATTTTATTTATAATTTTTAGACATCAAATAATTTAAATTATTAATGACACACTAATGATGCAATGTTAACTCATTAATAAATCATTTAAATAAATAAGATTATAATGATTATAATATTATCTAAAACCTGTACAATTATTATTGGTTGATGTTATTTAGAACATCAGTCATCTTATCTTCGACCTAAATGATTTTTGGACCATTATAAACCGAATATAATTATATTATAAAGTAATACTTTCACTCTTTCCTAAAGAGCCCCTCCTCTCCCTTATAAAAGGAGACCACTTCTACTCATTCCTCACACCTCTCAAGCCACTTGGCTCGTCCAAACCCTGCCCAAATAAGCTCCACACATCCCTATCCTCCTCTTTGAAGCTTCCCCTTAGGCAGAAAGCATTTCAAGAAGTCCTTTGGTTCCAACCAAAGTGAGTTACCTAAATTAAAGGTAACGATTTCTCTTAAATTATTTTCATTTATTTTGCTTCTCCAACCCCCAAACTATTTTTATTTCCTTTCTTTTGTAACAACACCAGTATCCACAATATACTAGGATGTTGTTATAAGAAGGATTCAAACTACACATACACACAACTCCATCTAATGGATGATGAACATAATGTTTCTGTGGATGGAAAACTAACACCTCACGAAACGATGATTGTTCAAATACATCTTACCGCCTATCATGGTGGCCATTATGATGGCACTGTAATTAAATATGATATTAATGATATATAGTTTATATATAAGCTTCTGTAATTCCATTTTATTTCATACCATTATTCGTTTCATGTTGTATATACATACGATAATTTCATTTGCGGAAGTGCGGACTACTGCCCCCTTAAAATGATATGACTCGTTCATACCACACATGGAACGTATAAAGGATGGTGTTAATGAACTTAAGTAACATATATAAAATATTATATTATACTGGAATAGTAATATACCTATGTATCATTTGGATTCGATTCTTTTAAAATAAAAATTAAATGGAAGTAGCGTTCGTGCGTACGTACGGACTACCGTCTCCACGAACGCGATGAGATTCATTCTCCATCGTATCCATTCAAGTCTTATTCACTTTTTAGGGTAAAAAATAATGTTAATATAATTATGATTATGTATAAGATATAATCTATCCATTACAAACATGTCTTACGTAACCAAACATTTAAGAAGAACGAATCGATTATCACCCGAAACGACGATAATACTAAGATATTATTAATAAAGCAATGTTAAAAGATCATATATTAATGTATATGATTCTTGTATAATTTAATAACAATTATTTCACCATTATACAGGAGGTTAACCTACCCCAACAAAGTAAAAGTACAAGGTAAGGGTTATTTCACAATCTCTTCATTATCCGAGGTTGTTTATACGTAATAATTTACTGGGATCTCGTTATCATCCACATCCATGTTTCTTCAAAATGTATTTCAAAACATTTGTAATATTTAAAAGAATATGGGTTAAAGTCATTTATACCCTTGTTTGACTTTTTATAAGAGGTTTATAAGGGAATCTTTCCGTCGTTTTCCAAACAAGGTGCTTTTTAACCTTTTCGACAAAATTAAGATAAGAAAGTTTTTTTTAACTTATACGGCGGGTGCGGTTATTTTTCGCCGTTATAAAATCGTCAAAGCTTCCCTTACAAGCTTATAAGAGTATTTTCAAATAAAATGTTTTATTTTATATGGATCTTAAATGATTTCAAAATAAAAAGAGATATTTCTTTAAAATGAATTTTGATTTCATCTATGTCAACATCCTTTGATGGATTTTACACTTATTTAAAGTTGATTTGTTATGATACAAAACTTCTATATTATATTGACGGTTTTGTGATATGTTTGACTGTGGATGTGCTATTTTTATACAATTCATAGTTTATGGTGAAATTATTGACATTTTGTATGCTAGTTTTAATACGAATGTTTATGTTATGTTTAAACCTTTTCATATGGGAATGCATTGGACTTAGTAAGTGATGGGTGGAGCCCGCTATAGCTCCTCGATGCATCGGTAGGTCTCATGAGACAAACTAGTGTCTTGGCACAAGGCCTTGGCAAAATCTTATTTGTAGTCTTGGCACGAGGCCTTGGCTATGTGGTTATGATAGTCTGGCATTATGCATTCCAACATTATGAAAGTGGTTATTGATTTTTCTGCATGTGATTATTCGATTAGTAGAATATCCATGTGAATAAGTAAATGGAATTATTTCATTTTACTTTTGCCATACTATGTTGAAGTTCAAGTTTAAAAGGCTTTTGTTTTAGTAATTCATTGCCTTAAATGTTTATGCTTATTTTTGAATGTTCCGCTATATTGTTATCCTTACTGGGCATTTGAGCTCACCCCTTTTCTATGTTTTATTTTTCCCAGGATGTGAAGATGTAAGTTATGAATGACCTGCAGGGATATTATGAGGGGATTATAGTGTGGACTGTGGAAACATTATGTTGTTGTAGTAGTTTTTCATTTTATGATGTAATGTAAAACTTATGAATATATCTAGTGTTTCCAAGGCTACAAAACCAGTCGGTCTTTCGAGATTTGATCTTTCTTGTGATCATGCCAATGTTATGTAATTAATGCACCGACTCTGGGTAACTGGGGTCGGGGCGTTACAGTTGGTATCAGAGGAAGTTTAGTACAAACCTTGGAAGCTAGATTTAGATAAACTCTGATTAGAGCACATAGACCTAAGATGAACTTTGAGGATTAGTGTAGAGAACTTCCTAGAATTTTGGTATTGTAGAGATTTTGTGAGTTTTCTGAGCAATACATCCCTGTCTGGATACGATCAGGTAGAGGCGGCTCTGGCACAGATGTACCTAGGGGTAAAACCCGAAAACACCGCTTTGAGCTAGACTCGAACGGGAACTGGTGCACGACAACGGGCCTTGCTGCACTCTTGGTTACGACACTCCCGGGGGATATGCTTAGGATAACTCTCATTTTCTTTACAAATCATTATGAAGGGTTTATGAGTATATACATCCTCAAAGGAGACATTTTTATGATTATGAATTATATCCATAAATAGTTCAATTTATGTTAAGTGTTTTATAAGTACGGGATTATGTATTTTGATTCATAAACTGATCTAGTGTATGCCATTGTTTAGAAATGGCACCCAGTAGAAGGAATGAGAACTCCAGAAATGCACATGATCCAAAGAGAAGGAAGGATCATATCTTTCATGGTCTTAAGCTAGAATTTATAAGAGAAATAGTCTCCCATGTATTATCATCATATGAAGAAATAATATCATGTGTAGATAAGATAAGTAAAGAGTTTACTGAGTCCTATGGCTTTGAAGGGAAGCAAGAGAAGAAAAGGATGGAAGAGAGAAAGATGGATAAAGGGAAGAGGGAAAAGAAGAATTTTCCCATATGTGGTAACTGTGGAAAGAAACACCTTGGAACTTGCCTGAAAGGAATGAGAGTTTGTTATAAGTGTGGAGAAAAAGGTCACAATGTACGTGACTACAAGGGTAAGAAAATTGTTTTAAATGTACAATGCTTCATTTGCAAGGCGTTTGGACACTACGCGAAGCTATGTCCCAGTCATTAGACTATGCCGCAAATGATGTTATTGGATAATAATCAAGTTATGATACTACCACATATGAAGAGGAATGATTAGAGTTCTTATGTTGATTATGTCAATTGAGTGTTGTATCAACAATGTACTTGTTATAATAATTATGGAGTATATAAGGATTGTACTGCAGTATTATTTCATTAAGGACTTGAGATTGTGTGGAACAATGAAAAGTGACTCAATAGAAGGATAAATTTTTGGAAAATATATGGTTGAGAGAATGATAAATCATAATATAGTTCTGATACTGAGGTAGTGATTTTGGAATAATATGTGATTGTTTTGGATAAATTATATTGGATATTCTTGACTACCTTGGAACTGATTAATGATTTGTATATTCCATCATTGTTGGGGTTTAAAACATTTTTGGATTAATCCATCATTCTATATGGAATAAGGGAGCATGAATGTAATCAATAAGGAATATGGTAATACATGATGAAGGTATTCATATGCTATTACGGGGTAAAAAGGATCTATATTATGTTTACCTTCCTTATAAATGTTGGACTGTGAGTTTGGACAGAAGTATTTTGGATAGTTCTAGGTTGGATTATTTTGGATTGCCATAAAAGGACAACCCGGAGGTCGGGCGGCAACCCGTCGCGTCCGGCAAGGCTGTGAGACTTGAACCCGCAACCGAAGGGCGACAAGGGTGTATCACCTACCACTGGCCCACGAGATGTCCTGGATTAAATGATGTAGTTTTTATTAAAAGATCTTGTAGATAAATTATAAATTCGTTTATTTTGGAACCCTATACGAATAGTGTAAATATTTTTTTTTTAAATTCTATTATCTTTTAGAGTGAAAGATGAGTTTGTGGTAGAAATTTATTAATGGATAAAACACTAATTATAAAGTTAGTATATCTCCTTATGATCTTAGCCAATCTCATAAATAAATTCCTCAATATTAAGAAAATCAACTTAGAACAAAAATGTTTTCCTAGATGGTACCTTAAATCATCACTAATTTATGGCTTTGGGATTGTTGGCCTTTTCATAGCCATGTTCTCTACCACTCTCCATCAGATAATTGATGGTTAGATTTTTCTTCCATATCCATATTTTCCTATATGGAACCCTAGTATGTGTTATTTTCGGTAATCTTCATACTTTCGACTCTTTATTTTAAATAGAGGCCTCATTAATTCATTTTTTGATGTGGGATTTCAACTAAGATATTTTGAAACGTCAAAAATGTGTTATCCTAATACCCTATGTTTTGTTGAACCGATGGTATTTGAAATCATCAGAGATTGATGAATTTATGGACCTCAATTTTACACTTGTTTGTGATTGATGACCTCAATCACCACCTATAAATATTTACGTTTTTCCTCCAATTATATGTCTGTAATTGCCACCAATGTTCTCCTAATCGAGATCATAATTTGGTGGTGACCCTTTGATTTCTCTTTTCCTCATATTAAGACTAAATTTTAGTAACCCAATTTCCGATGTGGGTTTTCCCACAAATATATTTTCTATTTTCAACCTTTTATTTTCGAAGAACAATTTCAAATTGCGATGATGCAATTTATTGAAGGAGGGGAGAATGTAACACCCCAAGATTTTATAGTGTGTTATTTCTTCAAAACAATTCAATAACTTTCACTACATGCAACACCAAGTTCAATCGCACCATGACTTACCAAACAAGCTGTTCAAAAGAGGTTATGAATAGTATTAACTAAATTTTAAACTTTATATAATCCTTATAATTTTAGAATCCATATTATGAGTTTCTTAGACATAATGTAAGAACAAAATCATTTTCAGTATTTCACTTTTACCAAATTCTAATAGTGAACCCTTTTTAGATACTATATTTTAAACTTTTTGACTAAATGGGGACATCAAAAATTTAAAATGAAACATCCCAAGCTTCCACGGTACGCTAGCGTGTGTTGTACGCAACACCGAGTTCTAACACACTGTAACCAATCAAACTAGCCATTATGAATAGTAATACCTACTTTTTGAAATTATAAATATTTTATATTGTAAATTGGACTTCATTTTTGGATTCGGAATATCGAATTTAGCCTAAGGTGAAATTTTGGTACTTTTCGGATAACTTTTATATTTTGATGAATAGTGAAAATTACTAAATTTTAATTAAAAACAACTTTTTTAATCAAAATAATTAATAGTGATAAATTGTGAATTTGAGTGGTTTTAAAGTATATTTTGAATATATTTTTACCATTTAACATAATGTTGGTCATTGGACATAATTTTACAATTAAACCGAACATAAACAAGTGTCAATCTTTTGATAGTTATTACCTCTTAAAAACACGCTTTTTGTTTTGACAGCGGGAATTAATTTTAAATTATTTTCTGCCACTTCTGTGTTTTGAATTTAGAAAAATGGATTCCATATTTGGAATCAGGATGTCCAAATTGTGTAAATAGGTAACTTTTATTTTTAGACATTTTGAATAATTACTGTGATAAATATTTTATTTACCATGGTTAAGGGTAAATCCGGTAAATAAGGGTTAAAAAATAATATTATAATAATACAAAATTACCCTAAAACGTGTCCTAACCTTATTGTTGGACACATACCCGACCATGAGCATCCTTGGGTCGATTTTGGGGACCCCTTAGAGCCACTTGTATGTGGTAGGGACACATTATATTAATAAAGTTAAAATAAAAATAAAAATGGCATAAGCTTACATCTTTTAGAAGAACAATTTTTACATAGGGTTATACATGTTGGATTTTAGATTATAAATATCCATTAGAAAGATAAAAAGATTTCCTACATAATTATATTTTATTTAAAAATTTTAGACATCAAATAATTTAAATTATTAATGACACAATAATGATGCAATGTTTACCTCATTAATATATCATTTAAATAAATAAGATTATAATGATTAAAATATTATCTAAAACCTGTCCAATTTTTATTGGTTGATGTTATTTAGAATATGAGCCATCCTATCTTCGACCTCAATGATTTTTGGACCATTATAAACCGAATATAATTATATTATAAAGTAATACTTTCACTCTTTCCTAAAGAGCCCCTCCTCTCCCTTATAAAAGGAGACCACTTCTACTCATTCCTCACACCTCTCAAGCCACTTGTCTCATCCAAACCCTGCCCAAATAAGCTCCCCACATCCCTCTCATCCTCCTTGAAGCTTCCCCTTAGGCAGAAAGAATTTCAAGAAGTCCTTTGGTTCCAACCAAAGTGAGTTACCTAAATTAAAGGTAACGATTTCTCTTAAATTATTTTCATTTATTTTGCTTCTCCAACCCCCAAACTCTTTTTATTTCCTTTCTTTTGTAACAACACCAGTATCCACAATATACTATGATGTTTTTAGAAGAAGGATTCAAACTACATATACACACAACTCCATCTAATGGATGATGAACATAATGTTTCTGTGGATGGCAAACTAACGCCTCACGAAACGATGATTGTTCAAATACATCTTACCGCCTCTCATGGTGGCCATTATGATGGAACTGTAATTAAATATGATATTAATGATATATATTTTATATATACGCTTTTGTAATTCCATTTTATTTCATACCATTATTCGTTTCATGTTTTATATACATACGATAATTTCATTTGAGGAAGTGCGGACTACCGCCCCCTTAGAATGATATGACTCGTTCATACCACACATGGAACGTATAAAGGATGGTGTTAATGAACTTAAGTAACATATATAAAATATTATATTATACTGGAATAGTAATATACCTATGTATCATTTGGATTCGATTCTTTTAAAATAAAAATTAAATGGAAGTAGCGTTCGTGCGTACGTACGGACTACCATCTCCACGAACGCGATGAGATTCATTCTCCATCGTATCCATTCAAGTATTATTCTCATTTTAGGGTTAAAAATAATGTTAATATCATTATGATTATGAATAAGATATAATCTATCCATTACAAACATGTCTTACGTAACCAAACATTTAAGAAGAACAAATCGATTATCACCCGAAACGACGATAATACTAAGATATTATTAATAAAGCAATGTTAAAAGATCATATATTAATGTATATGATTCTTGTATAATTTAATAACAATTATTTCACCATTATACAGGAGGTTAACCTACCCCAACAAAGGAAAAGTACAAGGTAAGGGTTATTTCACAATCTCTTCATTATCCGAGGTTGTTTATACGTAATAATTTACTGGGATCTCGTTATCATCCACATCCATGTTTCTTCAAAATGTATTTCAAAACATTTTTAATATTTAAAAGAATATGGGTTAAAGTCATTTATACCCTTGTTTGACTTTTTATAAGAGGTTTATAAGGGAATCTTTCCGTCGTTTTCCAAACAAGGTGCTTTTTAACCTTTTCGACAAAATTAAGATAAGAACGTTTTTTTAACTTATACGGCGGGTGCGGTTATTTTTCGCCGTTATAAAATCGTCAAAGCTTCCCTTACAAGCTTATAAGAGTATTTTCAAATAAAATGTTTTATTTTATATGGATCTTAAATGATTTCAAAATAAAAAGAGATATTTCTTTAAAATGAATTTTGATTTCATCTATGTCAACATCCTTTGATGGATTTTACACTTATTTAAAGTTGATTTGTTATGATACAAAACATCTATATTATATTGAAGGTTTTGTGATATGTTTGACTGTGGATGTGCTATTTTTATACCATTCATAGTTTATGGTGAAATTATTGACATTTCGTATGCTAGTTTTAATACGAATGTTTATGTTATGTTTAAACCTTTTCATATGGGAATGCATTGGACTTAGTAAGTGACGGGTGGAGCCCGCTATAGCTCCTCGATGCATCGGTAGGTCTCATGAGACAAACTAGTGTCTTGGCACAAGGCCTTGGCAAAATCGTATTTGTAGTCTTGGCACGAGGCCTTGGCTATGTGGTTATGATAGTCTGGCATTATGCATTCCAACATTATGAAAGTGGTTATTGATTTTTCTGCATGTGATTATTCGATTAGTAGAATATCCATGTGAATAAGTAAATGGAATTATTTCATTTTACTTTTGCCATACTATGTTGAAGTTCAAGTTTAAAAGGCTTTTGTTTTAGTAATTCATTGCCTTAAATGTTTATGCTTATTTTTGAATGTTCCGCTATATTGTTATCCTTACTGGGCATTTGAGCTCACCCCTTTTCTATGTTTTATTTTTCCTAGGATGTGAAGATGTAAGTTATGAATGACCTGCAGGGATATTATGAGGGGATTATAGTGTGGACTGTGGAAACATTATGTTGTTGTAGTAGTTTTTCATTTTATGATGTAATGTAAAACTTATGAATATATCTAGTGTTTCCAAGGCTACTAAACCAATCGGTCTTTCGAGATTTGATCTTTCTTGTGATCATGCCAATGTTATGTAATTAATGCACCGACTCTGGGTAACTGGGGTCGGGGCGTTACATCCCATATTTAATTAAGGTAAGTACCATTAAGTTTTCATGTCCAATTATTTAAGATAACTCAGGGAGCATTCCTAAACACCTTGTTGTGGGTGCCAGACATCTATTTAAATTAATTAAAAAAATTTCATTCTTGATGTAAAGTTTTACATCTCACTTTAGCACCAAATTAATGCTAAACTAATTAAAAGTAGTAGAATGATTAAAAATAAATATTAAGGAAGCCAAAAATAATTTAAAATTGAGATGAAAATAAATAGTAAGAATAAAAATTGTCAGAGAAAAATTTAGAATAATTATAGTGGGGAAAACCAATTTTATTTAACAAATTTTTTATCCTCCTAATTTTGTTTTATTATTTTATCTATTTCCTTTTTATTTTATTTTTTATATTTTTCCATGTTTTCATATTTTTTCATTTTCTTTTCTTTTTCCCTATTTTTTATCTCCTTCTCTCTTCCTCCCCATCTCTTGTGCGTGGCACACCTCCTCTTCTAACGTGGTTCTCACAAAAATCATCCTCCTTTGGGTGACGTTGTAGTCTCATTTCTCCTTAGATTTCGACATCTTCTGGTGAGTAGTAAATCTCTTGGTATGGCTAAACTCATGCAACATTAATCCTTAGATCTCACTCAAAATTAGTTGCACAATATGTCATAGAAGGATTTTACCCGAAATTAGTGTTTTTCATAAATCATCAGTTTTCTTCTATTTTAGGTCAAATAAAGGATCATCTCTGAGAATATGATCCCCTATGAGTATAAGTTAGGGTGTCTACTTTCTTTCCCTTCGTTTTGTTCTTTCATTTGAATAGGATGTTGTGCTTTTTGTCGGTGCCTATCATTGATGTCTATTTTTTACCCATTCAAAAATAAATAAACTACTTTGTTTAACCATCACACCTTTTCATGAGGGAATATAACCTATTTAAATTGTTTCAACATCATTGGATACCCCTTTGGGTCTTCCTGTTCTTGACCTATTTTTTGTTATCCCTTAATTAATTAATTAAGTTAATTTCGCAGGTTGTGTGATCGCTTTTGTTGAGTTTTAATTAAATATAGTATTTTGGATAATTATGACCAGTAAATATTTGGTTATGTTGGTTAATTATTTCCTAATGATATTTCATCCATTATTAATTATCATCCTTTTTTTACTTTATAAAATTAGAATGTTCATGATTTATTGATTTTGCTAATAAATTACTATGGCTATTACTGGTCAGTTTAAATGATCATTTGTTGGGGCTGAGTTACTTATATTATTTAGATGCAAATATAAATGGAACTTTGTGATATCTATTCTGTGAAATATAATTAAATTTAGGGTGGTGAGAGAACCATAGTTCCATATTAAGGACTCACACATAGACTCTCCATTCATGAATGGTTACCTTTATGCTCCAGGGGGCGATGCCTTAGGTTTTTCTAGACAAGGACTTACTCCAACCATCCATATACATTTGGGTGACACCACTTCCCAAAGGGATCATCGAGGAAATACCTGTTGTAAAGTGGTTATGCCAAGCCTTGGGTGATACTCGACCCCTTCAGTGCGAGCTCAGTATGGACACATGGAAAACACATGCCTCGATTGATATTTGGTCTTTTGAAGGATTGCCTTGGATTTCCTAGGTGGTGTTGGATTAATTAAAGGATGTACCATAGAGATACCTTTAGGATGGGCTCAGACTGCAACTCTTTAACTTGAACATAATAATAATAATGATACGTGGAAAGTGATTATTTATGAAGCCCTAGTTTCCTTGGAAAATTAGGAAACCTTTTTGGAGTTTGAAGAACACTTTGTCGACACATAAACTAGACTCCATGCTAAAGAACCATCCTATGGTATTGTTTCCTTTATCTGCTTCTTTATTTATAGCATTTATACATATATATAGATGCACCCTACTTATTATAGGTACCCTGTTTAGATTCCTATCTTGGGACGAAGAAGGTGATATGGGATGGGTTTCATTGAGGACCCAAACCAGGATAGGTTTATTTTATTATGTTTATTTGATTTCTACTTTATAATATGTTGGAATAATGATATTTTCTCCAAAAAAATGCAAAGGATTAGACATTAGGGGTATTAGCCTAATTGGATTTTATCTCACCCCCTACTCAGGAGTCATTTGGTACCTGAGTAGACTTTTTGTTTGCAGGCAGTGATAATGGGAATCGAGATGCATCCAATTTTTGAGTGTGGCTTTGTCACAACCCGACCCTACCCGGGCTCGAGCCGCAACTACCCCAAGCCCACCTCCATAGGCCAGGGGCTGGTGACCAGTGCCGAAGGCACAATAACTTGAGGAGTCCTTTGCCTAAGTACATGTGATCACACACACGCAGCACACTCGATGCAAAAGTGTAGATTAAAAGAAAAGACAAGTAAATAAAGGGAGAAACTGCAATATAAATACCAAAAATGTGCATCTACCTCTAAATAGTAAAGGGTACAAGCTGAAAATAAAAGGGAAAAAACACACGCCTAACCAAAAAGTGCCACAACCCGGTAATAGGAAAACGAAAAGAAACTGTTGATGGGTCTGCCACCTCGAACCCGACCATGACCACTGCACGCGGTCCAAGATCCCAAGCTCCTATGCTCCACTAAAGTCATGCTCCACCTGTCCATCGTCTGCAAGGGCACACCAAGTGCGGGTAAAGCCCAAGCAGGGGTGAGTATAAAAATACTCTGTAGGATACCCCGAAGGCTCGATGGAGCAAAAAAAGGAGGTACCGAAGGGTGACCAGTAGAGAAAATAGAGAGTAGAACAGAAGTACAACAGAGTGCAGTAAAGAGTCCAGCTCAACCCAACAAGAGAAAGGAAGTAGACTCGTCCAGGCACAAGGAGATGGAAATGGTGAGAAGACGAACTTCCCGTCGAGTCTTCGCTACCTATAGCAAGAGATTAGACTCATCCAACCACGAGAATCTAGACACGGAAATCACGTGGCATACCCCGCGTGTCTTCGCCTCTCCTGGAAGGAGAGTAACCAAAAACCAAGAAGTGGGTACTCGAACAAGTTATATACATATCCTTATGCTCAATCGAGAAGCCCGAACAACGTCGTAAGGGGATCACCGTCCCGTAGCTCAGCCTAAGAAAACGAGTAGCCAACAGTCCCGGAAGTAACCCCATCATCGATGCCCAGTATCCCGCACGTTTTCCCCGAACCGCAAGCCAAGGGGCTCAATCACCACACCTTGACACTATCCCCTTTGGGCGGCACTAACTCACCGGCACGGTTTTAGGTCGCGTCACAAAAACGCGTCTTAGTGGGGAAATTGTCCCTCATACATGAGAGTTCTAGGGAAATTCAAACCACACCTCATCAGTTCCCTGCAGTCGAGAGGTCTCCTCAAAGCCAAAGCCATTTCATCACCGACCCATACAACCAAGGGTCCCGCTCCGGTAATCACGGAGGCAAGCCACAGACTAGCCTAGTCGAGAGGACTGAGTCTGGAATGCTAACAGGTGTCCCACTGCCCAGCCCCGCTGGAGGGTAATTCATAATATGATATCGGGTGACCCACTGCCCAGCCCTGCTAGAGGGTAAACCACAATACATCGTCAGGCGACCCACTGCCCAGCCCCGCTGGAGGGTAAACCATAATCAGATATCGGGTGACCCACTGCCCAGCCCTGTTGGAGGGTAAACCCTAATACATCATCAGGAAACCCACTGCCCAGCCCCGCTGGTGGGTAAACCATAATCAGATATCATGTGACCCACTGCCCATCCCTGCTAGAGGGTAAACCCTAATACATAGTCAGGCGACCCACTGCCCAGCCCCGCTGGAGGGTAAACCATAATCAGATATCGGGTGACCCACAGCCCAGCCCTACTGGAGGGTAAACCCTAGAATAAGTCGACCGACGACCCACTGCCCAGCCTTGCTGGAGGGTAGAACATGAACTAGATGATGGGCAACCCACTGCCCAGCCCTGCTGGAGGGTAGGACCTAAGAGGTCGTCGGGTGACCCACTGCCTAGTCTCTGCTGCAGGGTAGACCCTAAGTGTGTCGTGTGACCCACTGCCCAGTCTCTGCTGGAGGGTAGACCCCAAAAGTCAGCGAGCAACCCACTGCCCAGCCCTGCTGGAGTGTAAACCAGAAGAAGTCGATGAGTAACCCACTGCCCAGCCCTGCTAGAGGGTAAAACTCAGAACTGCTATGGCCATCTCTACTGAAGGGTACACCACTGGCCAACCGAACACGGAGTGGGTAACGCGCAACCACCCAACACCAGAACAACTCACCCCAAATGGTTTCAGCGCCTGTTCCATCACGGGGTGCCACTAGCACCGCCACTGGCCGATCCATCGAGAACGAAACCAGGGGGAGACCACTCAACCCTGCTGGTCAACAAAACAGCACCGAGCCAGGGAAAAACTCCACCCTGATGGCCAAACAAACCCATGGAGGGACCCTCTACATCACGAGAGGTCAAAGTACACATAGTAGAACACGACACGCATGTGGGGCCCACAAGACATGTGGCCCCAAGTCAACCCCAACCAAGCGCACGAACAACTCAGGTACAAACCACACGTACCTCCAAGCGCACCCGTACACTCTCAGAGTATACCTCGTTCCAGACCATAGGCTATCACGCTCACGGCACCCAACGTCAACCCAAAGGTGTGACATAACCACTCCAACCTGCCACCTCATCGGCTGAGGCACAACCCACCACATCTCATGAACCATTTATATCACTCTCCCAAGAGTGCGCGATCACACGTCAAGGGTCCTCTACAACCAAAGTAGGGCGAACCACCGTTGGAGCACCTTCCATGCTTCCACATTTCCCAAGATCGCGTAAGAGGCTCCACGCAGCAAAATGGATCACACCATTGTAACCCTCACGGAAAAACACGCAAGATCGACTACTTACTCGCCTCCAACGGATATCCGACGGAAAAGTCACCAACACCGCCTCACGCCCGAACGGCGTCCCGTGATCCCGAGCCTCCGCCCCGAAAATAGTCGGGCGCATCACACCATTGCGATCCCCTCGGTAAAACACGTCAAAAGCACTACTCATGTGAGTGCAACAGATATCCGGAGAAAAAGATGCATTCCGGCGCACCGCACACGAGCGGTGGAACATGGGACCCACAACCCGTTCCCGAAACTGAACGAACGGATCGCACCATTGCGATCCTCTTGAAAAAGTACATGAAATGGACAATTCACTTGTCCAAAATGGTTGCCTGGTGATAAATCTGGAAATCACCGTCAACTCCTGAAATGGCCCTCGCGGGGCCCACACCATCGTGCGGAATTACAGAGGGCAGACTACGCCAACACGATGCCCTCGGAAAAACACCCAACATCGACTGCTCGCACGCCCCGAACGAACGTCCGAGGAAAAAGTTTCTAAAAGCTGCACGCAGCTCAAAAGACGGGTTGTGGGGCCCACACCTCAACTCCGGCTTCAACGCCTGAAACCACCCTGTAAACCTCCACCTCGAGTCCAGGGTTCCAACGCCACTGAGGGTTCTTAAATCGGTCTTCGGACGCTTCCACGCCATCCAATACAAGAATCTCGGGAAAAATGCTCATCCACATAAGGACACGTCGCGCCTCCGCGACCCCTCGTTTCGGGAATTAAAAATTCCCGAAACCATATCAAAACATTCACCTCGATGCAAGTTCCGCGCTGCCGCTGACGGCGCGCAAAACGGACGCCCGTAGCGAAAGCTACTGGCGTCGGAAATTCGAAAGGGGAAATTCCCTTGGGCCGGACCGGCCCGGTCCGGCCGGTCCGCCCACAGCCAGCCCGCGGCCCGGCCGCGGGTTCGGTTCGGTCCGCCGCGGCCAGCTGGCCGCGGCCTGTATCTACCGACACCGACCGGCCTTGACGACCAGTATCCTCTCCCCGCAGTGACCCGCGACATGCGGGTCGCGGTCGCGCCGCACGCGGGGTCGCGCACTCTGCGACCCTCTTCCCTCTTCGCGCTACGCCGTCGCCGCCCGAGACCCCACTGACCACAGCCACCTCCACCGTGCCGCCCCGCTGCCGAGATGGCCCACCGCTTGGAGCTGATCCTCCGCCGTCCGGCTCACCGCGCCGCCACCTGGAGCCGCTCCGCCGCCGCTCCTACCCGCCGGAACACCTGAGAACCCCTCCAAAAAACCCGCAACCTTCGACGATCAACCCCGGCCTCCTCCAAGCTCAGATTTTAATTCCGAAAGAATCGATTGAAAGAATAAAATGTGTGCTACGCGACAAAGGAATTTTCTCGAAGAGAAAACAACAAATTGATGCTAAAATTGGGGTTCAAAGGGTGGTTCGGGAATTAAAACGCAAATACACAACCCTACCTCATGGGTGTTGCCCGAACCTTCGCCGCGAGGGATCTGCCGCCGTGCCGCTGCCTTACCAGAGAGGAGGAGGTGAGGAGGAGCTTCCTCCATCATTGGGATCTGCTGGTTCCAGGGAGAAAAGGGAGAGGAGAGGGGGTGGGTTAAGTGTTTAAATATAAATCACTTAACCACCCGCCCGACGGCCCGAACCCAAACTCCTGGCGGGGTCGGGATTAAGCCCCCCCGAGGCTAAACACTACCTCCCGAGCACAACGGAGGTCTCGGAATTTTAATCTGAGACCCCGTTCAAAAGTTATTGAATTTAACGTCTGAAGCCGCTAAATTACGAAATTGCCCCTGGGGCCATTTTTCACAAACGGCCCGTGCCCGCGAAACTTATACCCCTCCTAGGGTAAACGGCACGCTTAGAACTCAACGGTGCTCTCGGTTTTCCGATCCGAGCCACCGTTTAATAAATACTAGCGTTTCGCCAATAAACGAATAAATTAATAAATTAATTTATCCATTTAACATTCCAGAAGCGGGCGAGGGGTCCAAATGTCCCGCGTCGACAAGTTTTATGTCATTCCTAGGGTAAACACCCCATTCCTGACCCATCTATACACTCGGATGCCCGATCCAGTATTCTGTTTAGGAGTTACCCCTTTTATTTAGCGTTTCCAGTGTGAACGCACTGAAAATTTAATTCCGGCCACTCCGGGGCTCGGAATCGCACGCCATCCGAAGGCGCTATTCTGGAATATAATCAAGAATAATCCAAAGATTTTTGTAGCAAAAACTGGTCGCTTACATCATTCCCTCCTTCAATCTTTTCATCCCCAAAAAGCAAAACTAGAGAGAAACACAGGGTAATAAGCCCACACTTGGCTTTCCCATACCCAGAAGAACCCACGCACAGCTCTGCGTCACCGCACACGGACGAATGGATTGACCCGTTCACGCGAGGTCAACCCTTGCCGACGTCATGCACCCACTCCAGACTTTGGGGATAGGGCATGGCGGTAGGGTACCTCGCCATACCTTTGCACAGTCTCAAACGACTCAATGGCTCTCGGGGGTAGCTCACCTCCCCGAACGAACCTCTATGTCGCACGCCGTGACTGGAATCACCGCCCGCACCTGAAACAAGGCCCAGTGATTCCCTCCTTCAGAATATCCATATGGTGAAACACCCAAGGATATCTCGTCATGCAAGGTTCCACAGTCGATGCTCCCTTACATGCTCAAAAGGCGAAGGAGTCAACACCATCGACTAAAGGAAAAGGTCTCACGCCTTTTTCCTCACCAACACAGGGTTACACCCGACGCCCTGCGTCATCCTGGTAACACCACAAACAAAGAGCAGGGTGAAAAGCCTTTCACATGAAGAGCCAAACAATTCTACTGCAAAAAGTAGAAGTGTCGCAAGGGGTGCCACTCACCATCCCATGCTCTGCAGGATCGTAGACATCCAAAGCTCGCAACTGTCCGTGGTCCCAACCGTCAACTCCCGGAGCCTGACGTGGACCACCTAGTGGTGATGGGGAGATCTCGTAACGTCATCCCCCACTACCAGCTCCTCCCGATCCTCTACTAGCACCACCTCTCTAGGTACTAATCCGATCACGGTGCTGCCTCTGCCGTGGTGGTGCGCCTGCTGTCTGCCCGAAGCTCTTAGCAACTCGGGTCGGGCAGTCTCGTGCCAAGTGACCTCGCCCATCACAAGCATAGCACCAACTCTCTCTGGGTTGTACTGCTGCCCTCCGGCACCACTATGGTGTACGACCACGGCCCGGGATCCACTCACGGAAGGGCATCCTCGAGTGAGGCCCTGCTCAAACTTCCACGCTCAGATGTTGTCGTCATGGACCAAGTCCGGGTAAAAGTGTGCACGGTCTACCAAACTACCCGTGTACTCGGCCACCGTCATCCCTCCCTGTTGAAACTGCAGGAGCTC
Source organism: Viscum album (assembly GCA_963277665.1). Lineage (NCBI taxonomy): Eukaryota > Viridiplantae > Streptophyta > Magnoliopsida > Santalales > Viscaceae > Viscum > Viscum album. The sequence goes on from OY728132.1 coordinate 328,426,181, forward strand.
CTGAATCCAATCAGAGCGCAAGAAGAAGGGGAAAAACTCCTCATGAAACGACAACAGAAAGTCGCCCCATGAAAGCGATGACTCGTCAAGAAGATGAGTCACCAGACTCCACCAACGCCAAGCTGCTCCATGAAAAAGGGAGGCTGCCAAAGACACTCTCTGATTTGTTGGCGTCTGCGCAAGCCTAACAAAGGCGAACCACTACCTCGAGCCAAACCTCTACTGCCTGAGGGTCTGGCTCACCACTGAACCTCAGTGGTCTCTGCCGCTAGAACTCACGGAGCACGCTCAACCTTCCCTCAAGTTTAACCTGCTCTTCTGAAACCGTCTGCTGCTCAACAGGTGGGGGGTGCTGCTACCAGCCCACCCAGAGGAAAGGGCTCGCATGATGGGTCCTAGACCGTGGCCTCGTAGCTCACATGGTCGTCGTCACAAACCAAAGCTGGTATCTTTGCAGGATGTCTTCGTGGGGACATCCTGAATATTATCAAGGAGTGTCGCAGTCAGATGAGCATATATGTATATACCACAACAACAACGATGGGGAGCTGACTCAAGAAGGACAGTCAAGACTCAGTCCCATGTGATGCACAAACAAATTTCCTGCAACAAGTGTCTCATCATGCCGAGTCGACAAGCGGGTTATCAGGGTCCTCGTGAATGGATACGTTGGCCGCCGCACCATCACTGGACTCCCTGGCCTGAGAGCCGCTCTCAAGACACGTTTACACTGTTCTCCTATATCCCAACCAATTCCGCTTTTAGTGACATCCGCACAACATCCCAAGGAAAGAACCACCTCTGATACCACTTTTTCACGACCCGACCCTACCCGGGCTCGAGCCGCAACTACCCCAAGCCCGCCTCCATAGGCCAGGGGCTGGCGACTAGTGCCAAAGGCACAATAACTTGGGGAGGCCTTTTACTATGTACCTGTGATCACACACACGCAGCACACTCGATGAAAAAGTGTAGAGTAAAAGAAAAGACAAGTAAAGAAAAGGGGAAACTGCTATATAAATACCACAAATGTGCATCGACCTCTAAACAGTACAAGGTACAAGCTGAAAAGAAAAGGAGAAAAACACGCGCCCAACCAAAAAGTGCCACAACCCGGCAACAGGTAAACGAAAAGAAACAGCTGACGGGTCTGCCACCTGGAACCCGGCCACGACCACCGCACACGGTCCAAGCTCCCAAGCTCCTACGCTCCACTGAATTCACGCTCCACCTGTCCGTCGTCTGCAAGGGCACACCAAGTGCGGGAAAAGACCAAGTAGGGGTTCGTATAAAAATACTCAGTAGGATACCCCGAAGTCTTGTGGGAGCAACAAAAGGAGGTACCAAAGGGTGAGCAGTAGAGAAAATAGAGAGTGGAACAGAAGTACAACAGAGTGCAGTAAAGAGTCCAGCTCAACCCAACAAGAGAAAGGAAGTAGACTCGTCCAGGCACAAGGAGCTGGAAACGGTGACAAGAAGAACTTCCTGTCGAGTATTCGCTACCTATAGCAGGAGAGTAGACTCATCCAACCACGAGAATCTAGAAACGGAAAGCACGTGGCATACCCCGCGCGTCTTCGCCTCTCCTGGAAGGAGAGTAGAAAAAACCCAAGGAGTGGGTACTCGAAAAAGGTATGTACATATCTTTATTCTCAATCGAGAAGCCCGAACAATGTCATAAGGGGATCATCGTCCCGTAGATCAGCCTAAGAAAACTAGTAGCCAACGGTCCCAGAAGTAACCCCATCATCGATTCCCAACATCCCGCACGTCTTCCCCGAACCGCAAGCCAAGGGGCTCAATCACCACACCTCGACACTATCCGCTTTGGGCGGCACTGACTCGTCCGCACGGTTTTAGGTCGTGTCACAAGAACGCGTCTCGGTGGGGAAAGTGTCCCTCGTACTTTAGAGTTCTAGGGAAAGTCAAACCACACCTCATCACTTCCCTGTAGTCGAGAGGTCTCCTCAAAGCCAAAGCCATTCCATCACCGACCCGTACAACCAAGGGTCCCGCTCTGGTAATCACGGAGACAAGCCATAGACTAGCCTAGTCGAGAGGACTGAGTCTGGAATGCTAACTGGTGTCCCACTGCCCATCCCCACTGGAGGGTAATTCATAATATGATATCGGGTGACCCACTGCCCAGCCCTTCTGGAGGGTAAACCACAATACATCGTCCGGCGACCCACTGACCAGCCCCACTGGAGGGTAAACCATAATCAGATATCGGGTGACCCACTGCCCAGCCCTGCTGGAGGGTAAACCGTAATACATCGTCAAGCGACCCACTGCCCAGCCCCCGTGGAGGGTAAACCATAATCAGATATCGGGTGACCCACTGCCCAGCCCTACTGGAGGGAAAACCCTAATACATCATCAGGTGAACCACTTCCCAGCCCGGCTGGAGGGTAAAACATAATCAGATATCGGGTGACCCACTGCCCAGCCCTACTAGAGGGTAAACCCTAGAATAAGTCAACAGGCGACCCACTGCCCAGCCTTGCTGGAGGGTAGACCTGGAACTAGACGACGAGCGACCCACTGCCCAGCCCTGCTGGAGGGTAGGCCCTAAGAGTGCATCGGGTGACCCACTGCCCAGTCTCTGCTGGAGGGTAGACCCCAAAAGTCAGCGAGAAACCCACTGCCCAGCCCTATTGGAGGGTAAACCCGAAGAAGTCGATGAGTAACCTACTACCCAGCCCTGCTGGAGGGTAAAACTCAGAACTACTCTGGCCATATCTACCGAAGGGTACACCACTGGCCAACCGAACATGAAGTGGGTATCGTGCAACCACCCAACTCCAGAATAACTCACCCCAAAGGGGTTCAGCGCCTGTTCCATCATGGGGTGCCACTAGCACCGCCACTAGACGATCCATCGAGAACAAAACCAGGGGGAGACCACTCAACCTTGTTGGTCAACAAACCAGCACCGATCTAGGGGAAAACTCCACCCTGATGGCCAAACAAACCCACGGAGGGACCCTCTACATCGCGAGAGGTCAAAGTACGCAAAGCAGAACACGGCACGCACGTGGGGCCCAAACGATGTGTGGCCCCAAGTCAACCCCAACCAAGCGCACAAACAACTCAGGTACAAACCACACATACCTCCAAGAGCTCCCGTACACTCTCAGAGTATACCCCGTTCCATCCCATAGGCTATCGTGCACACGACACCCAACGTCAACGCGAAGGCGTGACATAACCACTCCAACCCGCCACCTCATCGTCTAAGGCACAACCAACCACATATCATGAACCATTTATATCACTCTCCCAAGAGTGCGCGATCACATTCCAAGGGTCCGCTATAACCAAAGTAGGACGAACCACCGCTGGAGAACCTTCCATGCTTCCACATTTTCCAAGATTGTGTAAGAGGCTCCGCACAGAAAAATGGATCACACCGTTGTAACCCTCATGGAAAAAACCGCAAGATCGACTACTTACTCGCCTCCAACGGATATCCGACAGAAAAGTCACCAACACCGCCTCACACCCGAATGGCGTCCCGTGATCCCGAGCCTCGGCCCCGAAAACAGTCGGGTGCATCGCACCATTACGATCCCCTCGGGAAAACACGTCAAAAGCACTACTAACATGAGTGCAACAGATATCCGGAGAAAAAGATGCATTCCGGCGCACCGCACAGGAGAAGTGCCATGTGGGACCCGCAACCCGGTCCTGAAACTCAACGAACGGATCGCACCATTGCGATCCTCTCAAAAAAGTACACAAAATGGACTATTCACTTGTCCAAAATGGTCGCCCGGTGATAAAGATGGAAATCACCATCAACTCCTGAAACGGCCCCCGTGGGGCCCGCACCATCGTGTAGAATTACAGCGGGAAGACTGCGCCAACACGATGCCCTCGAAAAAACACCCAACATCGACTTCTCGCACGCCCCGAACGGACTTCCGAGGAAAAAGTTGTTAAAAGCTGCACGTAGCTCAAAAGACGGGCTGTGGGGCCCACACCTCAACTCCGGATTCAACGCCCGAAACCACCCTAGAAACCTCCGCCTCGACGCTAGGGTTTCAACGCCACTGACGGCGCTTAAATCGGACGCCGGACACGTCCGCGCCGTCCAATACAAGAATCTCAGGAAAAACGCTCGTCCACTTAAGGACACGTCGCGCCTCCGCGACCCCTCGTTTCAGGAATTCAAAATTCCTGAAACCATATCAAAACATTCCCCTCGACGCAAGGTCCGTGATGCCACTGATGGCGCGCAAAACGGACACCCGTAGCGAATGCTACGGGCGTTGGAAATTCGAAAGGGGAAATTCCCTGGGGCCGGACCGGCCCGGTCCGGCCGGTCCGCCCACAACCGGCCCGCAGCCCGGCAGCAGGTCCGGTTTGGTCTGCCGCGGCCAGCTGGCTGTGGCCTGTCTCCACCGACACCGACCGGCCTTGACGTCCGGTCTCCTCTCCCCGCAGTGACCCGCAATAAGCGGGTCGCGGTCACGCCGCACGCGGGGTCGCGCACTCCGCGACCCCCTTCCCTCTTTGCGCTACGTCAGCGCCGCCCGAGACCCCGCCTACCGCAGCCACCTCTGCCATGCCGCCCCGCTGCCGAGACGGCCCACCGCCTGGAGCCGCTCCGCCGCCGCGCCTACCCGCCGGAACACCCGAGAACCCCTCCAAAAACCCGCAACCTTCGACTATCAACCCCGACCTCCTTCGAGCTCGGATTTTAATTCCGAAAGAAGCAATTGAAAGAATAAAATGCGTTCTACGCGACCAAGGAATTTTCTCAAAGAGAAAACAACAAATCGATGCTTAAATTGGGGTTCAAAGGGTGGTTCAGGAATTAAAACGCAAATACACAACCCTACCACGTGGGCGTTACCCGAAGGTTCGCCGCGAGGGATCTGCCGCCGCGCCGCTGCCTTGCCGGAGAGGAGGAGGTTAGGAGGAGCTTCCTCCGTCATTGGGAGCTGCTGGCGCCAGGGAGAAAAGGTAGAGGAGAGGGGGTGTGTTAACTGTTTAAATAGAAAACACTTAACCACCCGCCCGACGGCGCAAACCCAAACTCCTAGCGGGGTCAGGATTAAGCCCCCCTAGGATAAACACTACCTCCCGAGCACAACGGCGGTCTCAGGATTTTAATCCGAGACCCCGTTCAAAAGTTATAAAATTTAACGTCCGAAGCCGTTAAATTACGAAAATGCCCCTGGGGCCATTTTTCACAAACGGCCCGCGCCTGCGAAACTTATACCCCTCCTAGGGTAAACGGCATGCTCCGAACTCAACGGTGCTCTCGGTTTTCCGATCTGATCCACCGTTTAAGAAATAATACTGTTTCTCCAACAAATGAATAAATAAATTAATTAATTTATCCTTTTAACATTCCAGAAGCGGGCGAGGGGTCCAAACGTCCCGCGCCGACAAGTTTTATGTCGTTCCTAGGGTAAACACCCCATTCCGGACCCATCCGTACACTCGGATTCCTGATCCAGAACTCCGTTTAGGAGTTACCCCTTTTATTTAGCGTTTCCAGTGTGAACACAGTAAAATTTTAATTCCAGCCACTCCGGGGCTCGGAATCGCACGCCGTCCGAAGGGGATATTCTGGAATATCATCAAGAATATTCCAAAGTCTTTTGTAGGAAAAACTGGGTTCTTACAGGCTTAATTTTTATGATTGAAAATTGGAGAAGGGGGCCAAGTTGCTGCTCATGATGCAGTCATTTCACTCCATGTCATTTTCATTATAGCTTTGTTTTCATTCTTATATTTCCAGTTTTCTATACTCTCATTTTAGCATAGAAATCTTATACTGGCATCATTGTGTACCCTGTTTACTTATCAGCTTCTGAATATATTATATATTTAGTTGGGGTTATTTCATTAATTTTGTTGATGTATGGTTATTTATATGCTTTCTCTATTACTTATAAACTAGTTTCCGTCTAATGTAAATTACTTATTACCTCTGAGGGCATAGTCTTCCTCACAGACACGTTAAAACGGCTCTCAATTCTAGTCAGCACCCTCTGTAATTTGGGAATATGTGATTGAGGTTATGTGGCCAACCCGGATAGGGGAACCTTCCAGTATATTTTGTGATGGGGATGAAATATAAAGCATCATCTCATCATAATAAAAAGTCACTATGCCCCATCATCACCCAACAAAACCACGCAGAATTCTCATCGATGGGTCTACCACATTGTCAACTGGTGTCCTAACAATGTGAAAGACTCACATTACAACATCAAGCCAATCCATAGCCTCATAGGGGTCTATCACACCGTGAAAACTAAGTCATCACTATCACTAAAATTCATGATTTACTCTCATCCTCCACACCACATTCATTGGTACACTAGTGTAATCTGTTGCTCAATGGTTAGAGGTATGTTTGGTACACCGATTTCAGGCACCACCTCCTGAATGAGTCCTTATATCAAAGCCTCTTCATAAACTTGAGAATCCTCATGATCCTTTTGTATAATACATGTTTCATTTCATCATGGAGGTTTCCTAAAATAGATATGATATAAAACAATCCAGAGTATATCTAGATAACTGACTCAATAAAAACATGGAAACCACAACTCAATCTTAAATGATTCATGTAACAATGTGTTCCCTGAAACTAGTGTATATATGTATTGATTAAATGGGAAGGTTATCAGAGTCATAGTGAATGGATATGTCGGCCGCTGCACCAATAATGGATTCTCTAGTTAGATGGAAGAACTCAAAATACTTAAACGATTTTTCTATAAGTCTAAGAAAAATCTCATAGCTTGATAATCAATAAACTCATCTCTTTAGATGAATACCACTATCATACCACTATATCATGACCCATCCCACTAGGTCCCAATAGGATGGCTGTATCTGAGTGTGAAATACCAATCCCACCTCTAATAATATTGGGGTTAGAAACAATTTCTAAGTTGGAATATTATACACAAGAGAGGACTTATCCTAAGGTACATATATACGCGCACACACATCTCTATATTCCCATTCATTGATGAAGATAAAAAAAACCGACACCAATGCATGGATGCATCAAATCCCAATATCAGAGTACAATAATAATAATGGAATGCAAAAAATGTCCAAATACCATCCCTCCAAAACTATAAATAAGTCTAACTTTCCAGAATGAGTGGACTAAAGTAATATGATAAACCTACAATAAACCACAGTCTATCTATCCTAGTTATTCATCGTTCTTTCCTAGTCATCCAAGGTCCCCATTGAATTAAATTTCTTCTATATAAGATACAATATGTTTTGGAAGATCCCATGTTGGGGTGAGTATAATATTACCCAGCAGGATATCGTAAAATCAGCATGAATAAAGAATAAAGAGAGTTGTTATCTCATTATAATGGAATATCAATTGGAATAAGTGACATAGTAAAATAACATCCAAATATACTCATAATATACACTATGTATTAGGGTATTGTTATAACCGAAATGGTAGCCTTGGATTCTTACTCGAGATACAAGATAACACTCGTCTAAGAAAACTCACTCAATGAGATGGATAATTTTGATGGTGATCATTTGAGAGATCATGATCTTTTGGTATCACCAGGAAAAAGCACACAATAGAATCTATAAGATATCATTAAATAGATAGGGGATCACACTCAACTCCATGGGGGATTCCATAAACCCTAATTGAATTAATCCTTTAATAAAGGGATCAATATCCATTTTTTCACACGGATACATCGAACCCTGCATATGGAAGAAGTTATGATAGAGGATCACATCATAGGTCTCGTAAGGGATACCTAAAAATATATCCAAAACTAATCACACTGATTTTATCACATCCTATTCTCATTACATGATGTCTCACTCTATGATCATGGGAGATGAACTGAGTGAACACACCCTAAGGAAATTGGTTCCTACTAAAGAGAAAAATGGCCTCAGGTATACAAGAGAAATTATATGATTTGTACAAGTAGTACACAGTTTTTCATGGATTCCCAAGATATGCCCATGTGCTCATCCCATGTCTGTATAACCTAGTATATGCTCATGTACTTTGTTCATGGATGTGTACCAGGACGTGTCTGTTCCCATGTATTTTGGACTAGCACATGTACTTCATCAGGTCTTTGCCTGTGTACCCCAAGGGTAAATAGTAAGTCACCAAGTCATGTCACATGGAATGTGACACATGCCATGAACAATGTGATATTTATCTATGTGTGGAAACATTATAACATCGGAAGGGGTTCTACATAATGTTTATTTTTTGGACTACATTTTATATACTATGGAATTTTCTAGAACCCTTAGGTACGTAATGGATTATCCACTCAAACTATTTATACCTCTTTTTTCAACATGAAACAGACTTTGGAACTCATATATGAGGTTAACAACCTCAATATATCCCTTATAATCTAGAATTTGGCCTTTTATCTGCTTACAATGCCTCTCCCATCGCAACAATGTGTCATGATGACAAATCCAATGATCTGGGGTCTCAAAATCCTAATACAATCTTTTGTAATTACTAAAAATCATATTTTAATCATTGAAATCTATGATAAACATATCGTAATGATACTTTCTTTAAAATATCAATTGTTCAATGATTGTTTCCTAGGTAATTATTGAATCTCATGCCAAATAGAATACAAAAAATGATCTCACATTAACGGGGAGAGAAATTAAAAAAGAAAAAAAACATGAGGAATGAACCTTATCCAATGGTCATGTCTTCCTTGATTCATTATCATAGGAATGATGAATGAATATGAGTATCACATAAAATTTAAATAATTTCAATTCTTTATTTTCATAGAAGATAAAAACCTAAACCATAATTTATCTTTTGACTAGCAAATGAATCTTTTAGAATAATTGATTTGTGTTCAATGTGGGATAATTAATAATGGGATAAAATCCAAAAATTAACATACTAACTTAATTTTTGTATAAATTTTTAGAAAAAAAGATAGTTCCATGTCATCATCATTGTCATGATCCACAATATCTAGTGGCACTTTGATCACCAAAGAATGTTCGGATGTTGGCTGACCATGAATTCTCCTCAATGGATCCTCTCTCAATCCTTATGGTTATGTGTATAAACCTAGTTATTTTTTATAAATATGATTAACTAGAGTAGTCGAGGTCATGGAGATATAATAAGAAATAAATAAATAAAATTATTAAATTACTATCCCACCCAAGAATAGAATTTTATAAAATACCTAATGATGCAAAGGTTATGTTGTGTTGGGGGTAAAACTTATATTTAGGATTAAATGATTGTATCATATTTTTTTTGAGACTATATCTAGAAGGTATTTCATTATTCCTATAGAATTCATGTGCATGATATAATATAATTATTTGTTCCTAATATCAACACTGAGGATCACCATGCCTCAAAATATCGCACTATCTTAGCTATTGAATCCAAGAATATTTCCAGATATTCCATGGACCTAAAAGGAACAAATGGATGTTACACATAGTGAATATATATATATATATATATTATTAAAAGAAATATGACCATTAGGGTGTGAAAGTTACCTGAACATTGCCTTACCGTGGAAATGTGGCTATTATATGATCATTGGAACAGTAATAATTCCCCAGATAATAGTTAAAAACCAGTTTAAAAGGAAATTCAAAAGTACAATATATAATAAACATATATTAAATATGTTATTATAGATCTATAACTTCCTTAAGAATCAATATGTGTGATATTAAATAATATAAATTTTTTTAGATTGAATCTATTATGTTTCTCCCTTTAAAAAGTATATTTTATAAGCAATATATAATGATTATTAAATATAATTATTTCTCATATCTAATAATTTATTTTTCTAAAATAAGAATTAAATTTGAAATCTGAATATCAAAATTAGGTTAGGTTGATATTTTGAGATCCTTCTAAAATATATATTCTTCAATGAATTGTAATAAGACATCGTTTTGTGTCATTTGTATATTATATAGATAAATAATTATAAAAAAATATTTAATAATTAATATAAGTGAATAAACAACCAAAACATAGTTATTTTATTAATATAATTTATTTTAATGAATTAAAATTATTTCCAAAACCTATAAATAACATTCAAAAGTCTAAAATGGAAATCAGGGTTTTAAAACATAATTTTTGGGAAAAATTATATTCCCATGTCCAAAGAAAATTAAATAATAATGTTAAGTTATTAAACTCAAATTTGTCAAAATCCATCTTCTTAATGTCAAAAACTAGGATTTAAAAATATGGCTGGCCCAGGGATAATTCAGTTTCCAAACCAAGAATTCCAAACGATATATTTTAAGAATAATTAACCATTAACCTTATTTTATATAAATACCCAAATATCTACCTTATTTTATTCACTCATAGTCTCATTATAGAACACCTACCTCTCTTAGTATATCATTATGTTCTATAAAATCCTCCAAGATCTCAAGGAATTTTCCCTCTATGTTTAGGAAGAAAAAAATAAGGTGAATCCGTCATTTTATCTTTCAATATTTTAAAGTACTTACTTTATAGTAATCCTTTTTATTTTATTCTTATCTTGTGATCATATATTTATAACCATTATATTATTTTCCAAATTAAATTCTGATAATTAGATTTTACCATTCCATCTCATTAATCCCACCTAAAAACCATTTAATATACCCGACTTGATTCCAAAATCATTCTTTTATTCACTATGATATAATTTTTTATTATGAATACCCAACCATATTTTAATTCAAGGTTATTCATATATTTATAATTTTTCATTATTAATTAGTAATTTCTATATATGAAATAGAAATTCCTTACTCATGGGTTAAAAATTATGAAACATTCATTTTTTTAAAATATTATGAGCTCAATTATTTTTTCTGAAACCCATTATTTATTATACATGGGTTATTGATGAAATGGTTTATTATGACATATTATCTTTGTGTAAAATATGTATTAAGTTATATTAATGGAACACCTTTATATTTTTTCAACGAATTAGATAAATAATTTACCTTTAGAGAATAAATTTTATGATACCTTGCCAGTATGCCTTATTAATGTTTTCTAATACCTTAGTAAATAACCTTAGTAATATTGTTTATAACACATTAGTGATGAAACATGATTATATAGTTGGGAATGCCTCATTTTTATGTTTTATCCATATTTCCATGTCATTACTCACATACTTATGATTATGATATTATGTTAGGCATCACATTTTAAATCTGATGATCAATTACATTCCATTTCCATTTTTTAATCAATTAGTGGGATTTATACTCACCCTTTAATTTTTCATGTATATCCCCAAGATTTCATATGCATTGAGGTGACCTGGTATGGATTTATAAACGAGTCCTTTAAGAGGATAAAATAAATTTTATGTGTTTTTATGTGATATATTTACTTCTTGTATTATGTACCATGTTTCAAACACATTAATCATCAGAAAACCCCATTGAAGTTATAACTGAAATATTTTATTAGGAAATTATGTTAAAAAACATGTATGAAAAATTTGGTCCTCCATTGTTTGTATCAATTATATATTTAGTTTTGTATATAAATTTTGACTATAAAACAATATTGAAATCCCTATGGATAACTCAGAATAAATAGAAAAATAAATTTTTTTGGTAATGTATAGTGTGAATGGTTTCATGTCAATGAAATATATGTATGGATACAAACATGTAGGTGAAGCCTCTAGAGCATATGCATCTCAGTTTAATGATCCAAAAATAGGTTGGTTGGGAATTAAATTGATATTCACTTGGTGCACAAAAGGTAGTCTAAACTACACACCTGGATGATATTCTTTAATTGATCAAAATCTATTTACAAACCATTACAAAATATATATAACTAAATTAATTATTTCATTCTAAAAAAAGTTAATGAAATAGCAGATCATAAAATCTTAAAATATTGGTATAACAAATTTTTAGTATTAAACACCAATAATAATTATTATTATAATAATGATAATAGTATTAATTCACTCATTTATGTTTTCATCTTTATAAAAAAGGCTCAGATATAAAAAGATGCATGTAAATAAAAAATGTGACAAACAATGGATGGGAAGCCCTCCCAACTTGATGGATACAGGAGTAGAAAACATCAGGATGAAATTAAACCAATTACCTCAGGTTATGAAAAATAAACGAGACATGGTATAGTGTCCAAATTCACTAATTAAGTAGAAACTAGTAGTTGAATCCTTCATGCACCAATGGTCACCTACTTTTAGTTAACCCTATAATCTAATTATTATTGAAAAATGGGTCAACTCTATAGAATTGATATTTTTATACTCCATTTTTTGAGAAAGAGAAGGTAAATTTGGTATTATAAAACTTTGAGGGAGAAGTTCATCAATGGTGAAAAATGAGAAACACATTAATCCGGAGAATGTAGTAGAAGTTATGGACTTGGAAGAGTTCACAATATATTTTTTCAATAATTATTTCCCAGATATAGTCTAACAAAAAAGAGAAAGGGACATCCAAAATCTCTAGAAAAGGGGAATAATTTAGTGGGAAGTTATTAAATAAACTTTACATATAAACTTCTATATTTGTAACTGGTTCTAATGGAAATATTAAATTAATCTTTGATGGACGATGTCATAATATACATAAATATTTCTAAATCCAATACCTTGGGAGTTATTAAAAGATAATGATGTTGTTTCCAATGTGGAAATTGAGTTTGGAGATACGTAGTGGTCTCACGAACTTTATGAAAAGAAGATAATAATGGATATGAATTTTTTAAATTATTATTTCCATGAAAGAGAATAAAAGATACTGTAATTCCCCCCCCAGTAATTGATTCAGAGGAAAAATACCCCTGACTATTTATTAAATGAAAGAAAAGTACAGTAAATCAAGAAAAAGGACATGGGTGAACATCTTTCCCACATCCAGACACCAGTTCCAGTAGAATTGAGACAATTACATATTATAGTAGTCATATCATTCACCACCTCTATAGTAAGTTGTTTCCTCTATAGTAGCTAATTCCCACTCTGAATTCATTTCATATTTTTTAGATAAATTGATGTACTTCTCTCTTATCTTCAACGTTCCAATGAGGAAAAATAATTATCTATGTGAAAAAAGTGTGGAAAGAATCATCATGGGAATTTTCTATAAGGAAGTGGAAAGTGATATAAGTGTGGATGAAAAATATATCTTGATACTATCATGAATATGTAAAACCATTGCATGTTAATTAAAATGAAAAATAAAATATGGTATAATGTTTTAAATATGGATATCGTAGAAATTTTCCATAAAATGTCCACATCAAAAGATATTGGATGGGAACCACCAACAACCCCGACAAAGTCCAATAGAGAAAGGTTATGATTTTCCAATCATGGTGGATAAATTATATGATCATAATGATGTATAAAAAGGTACACTAATTATACCCTCAAATATTTAAATTGTAATGTTTAATTATAGTTATATGCATTCTTTATTTCATTAAAATTTTAAAATAACATTGAATTAAACCATAGAATTCAAGAATTTGAGTTATCAGTTAAAAATGATAAATGCTTTATTCAATAATCAATGATATATAATGATTCCATTTTATCATTGGTGATTAAAATATATTAAAAAATATTGTGGTCATTCCAATGGTGGAATTTGAAATTATTATAAGGATTTTCTCCCATATTTTAATGCTATGATCAAATATACATGTAAATAAATTTCAGTTGTCTTGATGGGATAACCTAAAATTATTTTCAAAGGAGAGGTATATCATCATGAAATTTTTCCAGAACAACCTCTTATAGCCTTCGTTATTTGAATGACTCGTGAAGAATGGGGAAAAGTGAAAGTAAAAAATTGTTTAAATGTATCCATTTTATATTAATAGCTTGTTGTATTTATTAAATAATTATTAGGAATTCCCCTTCAAAGAGAGGTGGATTTCTTAAATGAACACATACATAGATCAAAACCAATATAAAAAACCCCATTTATAATGGAATTTGTAGATTTAGAATAATTTGAGGAAAAAATATAAGTTATTTTGGAGTAGGGTTTTATTCGATCAAGTGTGTCCCCATATGGAGCACATGTTCTCTTTTGGATAAAGAAGGATGAATTAATTTATCTATGCATTAATTATAGAGAACATAATGGGATCATAGTAAACAAAAAATACCCTCTTAAAAGTTTTGATGATTTATTTTTACGATCTTTTTAGGGATCAATTATTCTCAATGATTGACCATGGATATTTGTATCATTAGTTTAAGGTGAAAAATAATATATCATAAATATTTCTTCCTAAACAATATATATACATTATGAGTTTTTATGCTATTTTGATTCATAATTTCTCCAAATATATTTGTATATTTGATGAATATAATATTTTGGGAAAACCTTGATAAATATTTGGTGGCCTTTATTAATGATATTATTATATATTTTAAAATAAACGATGAACATAAAGGTCATATAAGGGATTCATTAAAAAAATCAGAGGAATGAGATACATTTTGATATATTTATAGAATATGATTTATAGATATAACAAGTGAAATTATTGGGACAAATTGTGACCATTAAAGGAAAATTCATTTATCTAGTTAAAAAAAAGTCTGTAAAGGAGTGGAATCAACCTATAATAGTTATTTAGATTCATTTTTTCTTTATTGTAATGGTATAATATAGAAGGATTGTGAAAAAAATTCTTATATTTCTGACCCCCACACTATGTTATCTTGCAAGGGAGTTATATTAACTGATATAAAAGAGTGTAAAGAAATTTTTCATGAACTGAAGAATAGATTGTATTGTTCACATATGCTAACATTTCACTTTTATGGATAATGATTTGTCATCTATAGAAATGAATCTTTGAAATAAGTTCAATGTGTACTCATGTAAAATGAAATGGTTATTTCTTATACATCTAAAATATGATTCCTCATGAGTTTAATTTTTATAACCATGAATTGAAGTTTTCTATAATTATTTTTTATTTAAGGATATGAAAAAAAATTACATTTATTGGGAAAAGTGTGATATATACATTGATGATTTTTTTTGAAAACAAATTCACAAAAAAATAACTAAACATGATACAAAAGAGATCATTGGATCATCTTAAGGACTATGATAGTTCTATTCAGTACAACCTTTGAAAAGAAAATAACATCATTTATCCATAATTAAGAAGTACCCCAAAGTTCATTAAGTGATATATATTAAATGAGATCCACTTATAATATACATGTAAAATATGGAAATGGAAGTTATAAGGCATGGGACCTCATAAATCCTATACAAAAATGAGTTCCCAACCATTATTACTCAATAAAATAAAATAGAAGACATAATATCCTTTGTTAATAAGTAATATATAAGATATAAAAAAATATGATATTTCTAAAGTTTAATTTTGATCGAGAGGGGGTAATAAAGTTTGGAACATGGATCTCCATCCAATCTATTCCGAGGTTAATGAAATAGTCGATAGATAAGGATCAAAACTCTACATTCTCTATAAATCATAGAAGCACTAAAATCTATAGATTTATGTGAGATAATTATTAGTGTGATGATATAAAGTGATATATTTTTTGTTATAATAAATGATTTTTTTTGATTACTATAGGTGATGGAATAGAGATAACTTCTCAAGGGTGTACTGAAACCACTACTCATAATCGTATGGAAGCGGGAAACCATTAATATGGACATTGTTACTCGACTTCCTAATACTTACAATAGAAAAAATATAAATATGGGTAATTTTTGATATATTAATAATGTCTAACAAAGTTATTAAAATATGAGAGGATTTATCCCTTAACATCCTAGAACATTTGTTTACTCATGATGTGGTGAGAAATTATGGAGCACTACTATCAATTGTAACTAATATCGATCCACAATATAATTCTATGTGCCATAAGATCCTTAAAAATTATATGAATATAGAAGTGAATCTAAGAAAAACAAAAAATCCTCATAAACAAGTGATGTCTGAGAGAACAATTCAAATAGTGGAAGACATGTTAGTGCAAATATAACTTAATTTTAAAGGGATTTGTGACAAACATCTTTAACATTTTGAATTATCCAATATTAATAGTTTCCACATGAGTAGTCAAATAAATCCTCATAATGAACTCTGTGAAAAAAATAACTATAAAATGATAGGATGAAATTTGGGATTTAAAACTGTTGGGATAATACATTTTGAAATATATTATATAGAAGATATAAGTTACCTAGAAAAATATTATGGTTTATCATATCCAATAGAAAATTTATTTCAATAATTAAAGAAAGTAATTGGAATTTGATGTTAGGGATCATTTATTCTCCGAAATACCACTATGGGAAGGAGTAATGAGTTTTAAAATAAGGGGAAACAATGTACAAGGTATATTAGAATACTTGGGAGTCTAGATCATGATATAGTAGAAGATTATTGGTTAAAACTACCTTCAAATCATTCCATTGAACATGATATCTTCCACATGTCCATTTTAATAAAGTATATGTTAGATCTAACACATATACTCATTATAAATGGTGTGTAATTGGAACCGAGACTATCATATTTATAAGAACCAATCGAGATCCTTAATTAATTGGAACATGTGTTTCAGAACAAGACAACCTTGAAAAGGTCTTGTGGAGAAAGAATAAGTTTGAATAACAGATTTTGGATCTAAAAGATGTTTTGAAGGAAATATATTATCATTTATTTTGATTATACACAAAAATTTTAAGTAGATACCAAAAAATATATGATGTCATTTTTAACAGGGAAGTGTGTATTGACCCAGAATTTATTTCTATTCTTCGTAAAAGAAATATTGGTTCACAATGACTGTTTTATAATGTTTTTAAAAAGAAGAACAGATAAAGGATATTAAATTTAATAGGTATATTACAATTCATGAAATAATAATTACTATAAATATAATTAATAATATAGGGAAATAAACACTAATTAATATTGAAAACACTATGATAAACTCTTTAGGTCGGAATTCTCCCATGTAGATCACTTCTTCCATGAAGACTGTAAAAAGAAAGATAAGAATTAAGAATACGATATATATTATCAAGGGAAGTGTATACCATGTTTATGTGATGTAGTAAATTATAAATTATGAGAATGGTTGTGTAATTATAAGGTTTAAATGAAAATGTGACCATTAGGATCTACCCGTTACTTAACTTTTACCTGAATGATGTAATGTGATCATTATATGATTGTTGGAACAGTATAAATGACTAATTGAATAGACAAATACACATTAAAAATAAAGGGAAAAAATATATACAATAAATATATATTTAATTTGTTAATATATATCTTTATACTCTTTAGTAATGTATATTTAAGATATTATAAAATTTAAAATTCATTAATGTGAATAAATAATGTGTATCCATTTAATAATTAATTTTTATACAAAATAAGAAATTTCTCATTAATATAATTATTTCTCATTCATAGTAATTTATTTTCATAAAATAAAAATGTTATTTGATGTCAAAAAATAAAAATTACAATAAAGTGGAATTTTGAGAATTTTCGAAAATACATTATTTTTCAATGAATAGTAAAAAAATATATAGTTTTGGGTTTTTCATTATATTTTAGAGCATAATAATTATGTAAAATGAATGAATATTTAATATAATTTAATACATAATAAAAAATAATTTAATTCATTAATATAATTTATTTTTTTGAATAAAAATAATTTTCTAGTATTATAAATAAATTTCGAAATTCTAAAACGAATATTATGGTATTAAAAAAATTGTTTTGTGGAAAAATATATTCCCAATTAAAAAGTAAGATATAATTATGGTGTATAATTATCAAACTAAAATATTCCAAATATAACCTGCTTAATGTTATAATCCATAGTCCAAAACCATTGATGGCTTGGGGAAAATCTATTTTCAAACACCTATAATTCTAAATGATATATTTAAAAAATAAAAAACAATTATCTTCATGTGGAAATATATACCCACCAATCTAACCCATTTCATTCTATTCCAAGATTATTAGCACATGGATCCCTCTCTAACTATCTTGTTGAGTCCTTTGGGAAATTCACCAAGCGATCAAAGAATTTCACCTCTAAATTTTGGAGGAGAGATATATTGTAAGTGTTTGTCTTCATATTTTATTTTTTCATATACTTACCCTATAGTAAGTATTTTTATTTCATAATTATTATGTCATCATGTATTTATAATCATTCTATTACCATTAAAATTATATTATATTAATGAGATGCTAACATTCACTCTCATTAATCTCATCCAATAATCCATTTTATATACATGCTATGTTGATAAAGTAATTCTTCCATACTCCAGGACATACTTTTATTATCTGAATAACCAAATATATTTTCATTCAATGGAATTCAAATAAATATATTTATACTTAATTTATAGGGTATTTCCATGTATAAAACCAATATTGCTTACCCATGGGTTAAAAATGATGAAATTTTTATGTCCCTAAACTCCTATGAACTCAAAGAATTTATTTTAAACTAGTTCATTATTCTATATGGGTTATTGATGAAAATATTTTTTATGATATATGATCCATATAGAACAAATTAATTAATTAATTTTAAGGGTTCACCCTCATATATCTCCATTGAAATATGTAAATAATTAATCACCAACAATAAAAAGTTTATGATCCCTTGGTGGAACACCTTACTAATGTTTCATGATACCTTGGTGAATAACCATGGTAATATATTTCATGAAACATTAGCTATAAACCACGGGGATACTAGTACGCATGTCTCTTTTTTATGTTCTATCGACATTTCTAAATTATGCATCGTGCTTATGATTACTCTTTTATGTTATACATGATGTTTTATCTATTATGATAACTTATAATAAATTTCCTATGTTTATTCCCTTTCTAGGATTTATGTCCATACTATCTTATATCACGTATGTCCCTAGGAAATCATATGTAGTAAGGTGACCAAGGATGGATTTAAAAATTATTCATTAGAGAGGTAAAAATAATGTTTATTTTTTTAACTAATCTATGTACTTCATGTATTATGTACCAAGTTTCAAATACACCAAGCCTCATAATATCCTGTGGAATTTATTAATGTGATATTTTGTTAAAAAATTATATTAAAAAACATATATGAGAAATTTGGGACATTAAATCCAGTAAATGAAATTCATCTTTCCATAGTATTAATTTTTGATTTAAATAATTTCATGTATTACATAAAATTATATGATGTTGTTATTATTATATAAAGTTAAGGGTTAGTTATAATTAGGTAGAATAATATTTATTGAGTAAACATGGATTTATATTACTTAAATGATGTGTTTTATCACTAAAATCATAGTTATTCATGGTTAACATGTTACTATAATGAGAATAATGTTTGATTAAATATTTAAACTAATAGGGTTAGTAATAGTATATTTAATGGACTTAATGTAGGGAAAATATTATATATTGTTTGAAATATTTTGAACTGGTGAGATGTTTCTCACTTCTAATGAAATATATATTCTAAAATAATATATTCTAATGTATTATTCTACTTTTTTGAATGATACCGAGAGTGTTTTTCATGTTTTATTATTTACATTGATGTTTTTTGTGTGTATGAACATGTGTAAAAAAGTGTTGAACTTGATTAAAAGATTAAAATAATAAACATATAGTCTTTATGGTGGTTGTTAAAAATTCTTCTAATTTAAAGTGGTCACTTCATATTGAAATTAAAGGTAAATTTTGTTGAAGTGATGAATTAATGAAGAAATAGGTCAATTAAAATCTTCTATTCATGTATAAATTAATAAAATTATAAAAGGATGATAAATATAGTTTTAAATATCATTTTTACTGGATAAATTAGTATACTATATGTTAATTATTCATATAAAATTTTATATGATGATTTAATAAATTTTTAAATATTGTAGAGGTGAGTTTCATATTGTTAATTATATTTTTAATATGATACTATTTCTATAATGATTGTATTCTTATGTGAAATGAAATTAAAAAATGGAGAGAATAAACTAATTAACTTGGTGAGTTAATTTTTTTTGGGTTGTGTAACTGAGAGTTTAGCATGAATTTAAGGGGTGAGTGTATGAAAATAATTTATATTAAATTGGGTTTAAGTACAGGTAATTTTGAAAATACAGTGTCAAGTATCTTTTAGTCTACAAAGTGTAATAATGTCACTAAAAAGGATTTTTAGCTTGTAAACACTATATAAATTTTTTGTGTTTTGTGTCGAAAATGTAATTGATATTCTTTTTTGTTTTCATGGGTTCTATAAATATTTTTTATTATTTTATGTGGATTAAATTTGTGACAAATTTGATATGTTTTCATGGAAATTTAATTGATCTTTTATTGGTTTCCAACAACTCTTGTTTTCAGATTATGTACCATGTATTTGGATACTTTCAAGGGGTTGGTATAGGATAAATATATTAAGATGATTTTAATGTTGTGTTTTTTTCATAAACAGTGAGTATATGACATGTTTTTGACGTATATGGTGATGTAGTGTGAAGTGTATGTCAAATGGGATAACTTGATACATGAGTCCGTCTACATTACCATCAGATATTGGAATTTTCCAAATTATATATGATACATATAGGTGTCTTGGTTAGTAAATATACTTTGTTTTTATAGTAAAAATAACAAATTTTAGATAATTTTGTCTTTTAACTGTATTTATAAGATCACATTTTGAATCCTTAAGATGGCATGGGTTATGCTGGTTTATATTATGAATATATTCTCACTTATTGTATATACAAATAACATGTGCATATATATTGTGTAACAGACTAATTTTTATAGAGCCCTTCCTTTGGTATTTCATGTTATTGGAGGAGTTAGGGAAGGAATAGAAGAAAATAAGTAAGGCTAGAGCTGGAAATTCTATCAAAAGAGGGTTGTTCTAGCATATTTGGAGAAGTTACAATGTGAAGAAGACTCATAAAGATGGAATTGTTTCATGTTCTTATTCTTGGAATTGTAGATCCCTTGATGGATACTTTTGGTGGATCTATTATTATAGGGTTACTTGTCTCATGGTGATTTTGTTGTGTTGTGGATCTATGGGTCACTGTTTTAATGACTATATTTTTTTAGGGGTAGTTCTGGTGTGGTACATTGGGCAATTTCATAGAACATTGGGGTTGGGTTTTTTATCTCTACATTCTTAAGGGTCACTAAGGTGTGAGCAATGGGATATTTCATAGAGTCTCTAAGGTTATAATATTTTGTATTGATCTGGGGACCACTGGGGAATGGTGTCTTTGCTATGTAATGCTGTTAACCAGGGTGTATGGGATCATTGGTTTGAAAAAGTTTGGAATAGTGGGAGATACATGGTATTTGAAATATAGATTCCGAAGTAGGGTTTTACATGAATCCATTTTGGTGTGGCTACCCATACTAAGTCATGGGTTTGTGGAAAAACTTATATAATATCTTGTGGTGAGTTGTATTTCACTGTGGTAATATGTTTTTGTATCCTGTATAAATCCATAAGACTTCTCAAAATTCCATTATTTAGTACCTCTACGTTTGAACACTACGCGACTTGACGATTCCTTTTAGAGGATCTTGAGTCCCTTTTCTTGGTCATTTATTCTGACCTATAGAGATCAATTTGTGCTGATATGAGGTTTGTTTCCTTATCCCCATTAGTTATTGTTCTCTCCCGTTCTCTATTTCCATGATATGATAGCCTTATTTCATTTGGGAATCATGGTACTCTAATCATTTATTTAAGGATGGGTTTTATGTGATTATATCATTATAGATCGTGGGTTACTCATAGGATAGGTGATTAGAGACCTATTTCTATCCTTTCAATCCTTTTTGGAGAACATTGATTTATGGATCGTGGAATGGCCTTTATTTTTTATATAATAGTATACGATTAAAATTCTTTACCTCCTTTGAATATGTAGCATAATTGGTATAATGACAATAATAATCTAGAAATTAATAATTTTAATAATTGTAAGGGTGTTCAGATTCTCATGTGTTAGTGCTTTACCAATGTTAGATGCATGTTGATGTTATATATTTAAAAATATCCTTTTTTACTTTGATAATTGACGTTCATTAACCTGGTTGATATTCATTAAATTGGTTTAAATAACATAGAGATAATAAGATGAATTTAATAATGAATAAATTATGTGAATTTAATTATTATTTTCCAAAACTATCAAACATGAAATTGATTCTTGAAACATGGTTATGGTTGATTTATAGGCATTGTTAACTACTATAATTGAAAATTTTATTTAATAAAACCTACTCAAAATGTCTATGTGAATCTAATATGCTAAGGAAAAATTTTGGTTGCTAGAATTAAAGTGTTTTGGGAAACTGTAAGCACAGTTTTTCATACATTGTTAGTTTCCATTGGTGTGATGTCCTAAGTTTTCACTATAATTTATTGTACTAAAAATATGCTACAATTAAATATATATCCCATAGAGTGGTATATCCACTATTATTATTTGTTGCGAGACTCGGTAAGAATGATATGGATGCCACGTGTTGAGATCAGGGCTTACCTCTTTAGGAATAGTTTTTTTGGAACTATATATTGGGTAGTTGGTATAGGTTAATATCTGGGATTTCCTTCTTTTTCTAATTTATTCTTCATGGTATCTGGTTTTCTGAAAGATTTCTAATTGTAATTTCTCACTACACACTGAAGTTATATTATACAATTCAAGTGTATCTTTATTTTTTTATTTCAATTCAATCAATTGAATGCAGAAATTATGGAATGGTAAATGAATTATAAATAAATATATGGGACCGGGAGTTTATGTATTTAATAATATATAAATTATAAACCATGGAATTGGTTTGGATAAATGGTCAAAGAGCATGAAATAGAAATATTGAATCTAAATTATGAATTATAAAAAAATGCATTGGATTGTGATGATATGAATTGGTGAAACCCAAAAGGATGATGGTATAAATAAATGATTGGTAATATTCTAAATGAATTTGGATAATTATTAAATTTTATTCTTATATGCTTATATGATGTCAATGTTTCTAGGCCTTATGGGTAGTAGTTGCTTGTCATGCGTGATGATAGCTACAGTTCATATCTAAGGCTATGTAGTTTAACTGAGTTTAGTTTTTTATAATATATATATATATATATATATATATATTATTTATGATTTATAATTTCATATTCTTCTCCTCCCACATCAGGTGGGTAGTTTACGCCCAAATGTTTTTATTTTTGGGTGTTTTCCTCAATATCTAGATTGATGGAGGATTAGATGTATGACTAATCACTCTTCCTCAATATCCCATAAGATATAGCATAATATGTATGAATAACCAAGGTATAATGAATTAAAGTATCAGGAATATCCTCGTATAGGATTTTATGGATATTAGTTTCACCATACATGTAAGTTTTAGTTGTAGTTGTCTGGTTTTACAACTTATATATTTTTTCCAGCTATAATGTCTTTAGTTACCTCATGTGTACTTCTAGTGATACGATGGATTATGTTCTAATGAATGATACATGGTATATGATGGATTTCAGACTTGTTACTTGGTTATGAATTTTATGATATGTGATATATAATTTTATGCTTGGTGTGTGGGATGATATGATGATATAGTTCCGATATGGTTTCCCAGACATGTGGGATGACTTATAGAATGGATTGAAGCATAGAAATTTTGGAATTGGGGTTTGAGAGTGAAAAAATAGTGAGGAAGTAGATGTGAAATATAATTTATATATATATATATATATATTATTTTGATATATAATTGATAACTTCTATGTATTACTTGGTGAGAGATGCATAGTGAGGATAAGATATAATTCTCCAACTTAGGTAATGAATTTATTTCCACTATTATTTAATTTGGAATTATTATGATTGTTTTATATTTTTATGGGAGGTTTTAGGAAGTATCCTACTAAGTATGAATGTATTCTCACCCCATATATATATATATTCCATTTTTCATGTCCATGAGAGATGGTTGGTGATTGAGTAGGGCATTAGTTCATGAGTTTTTGGAGTTTTTGGTCACTACCTAGGATTTGTTGTTGGTATTTTATGTTATTTCCACATTTTATGAAATTGTATTCATGTTTTTGGATGGTTTATTTACTATTAATTTGATGGAGTTTATTGTTGGATCCTATCACTTGTCATAGATTTATTTATTCAAGGTAATTTCTCCCATTTATGAACTGTTTACCCTTGGTTTTTGTTTCCAACCCATGGCCTTTTACAGGGGGAATTTAGGGGTCATCTGCATCTTCACTGTTAACCAGAGAGGTGTACCAATGGGGGGTCATGATAGATTACTGAAATAGATTATGGATAAGATATATTATGTAGCTTGATTATATGAATATGGGATCAATTCATAGGTTTGTAGGGTAACAATATATGTTAGACTAAGCAGGTGATGTAAGAAGGGGACAAGATAGAACATCAAATTTTTTGGGACCCCTATAATCTGATGTAAGGACCTTATGTTTAAAAAATATTCTTAGTGAATTGAAAATTCATGTTGTGTAGATACCTAGGTAAATATCATACATCATGTTTTTTTGTTCAATTTTTTGAATTTGGTAGAAAATGGGAAATAGGTTGAATCAGAAAAAAATTAAACATAAATATTTTATATAGAGGGTTTAGGGAGACCCTAACTGGTTACTCTTGTATAGGTATGGATCTATATCTATCTAAAAATTATGGTCATCCAAATTATGTTCAAAACTATATTTTATGATGATGATTCCTAGAATAGTACACTCTGATTTTTTTATTATACAAGTATATAAAAGTTTGATAGGATTGTCTTAGATCAGGTGATTGATGCTTGGATATATAAAGTAGAGATTGAATTTAATTTTATGTATTCTCAGAGGATGAACTGGGTTTTTTTAACTATATGTTTTTTACATGGGGTTTCTCAACACTAGTGTTTTTTTGTTCCTCTACGATCATGAGGAGACATTTATTTCACGGGGGAAGATTCATTATCAGTTTCAGACTGAGTATCTTTCTTTGACCATGAATCTAGATTATTGGTAAGAGATTATAACTCTTCTTTAGGGGATTTATTGTTTTCATGAGTATAGTATTCAATATGTAAAATTAATTTTTTATGATTCTCAACTTATTCAAGATGATGTGGCTATCTAATGTCTTCTTAGGATGCTTTCAGTCCAAAGATCCAATGTTAGGTCACTCCATTCTAATTTCTGGAATATTATGAGGGGTAGGAGAAGGTTGAATGAATTGAGTGGAATATGTTTAAGATAATATCATTATTGGATTGGATTCTTTAGGACACTTCATATAGATAAGTTGTGGCCTTGAGTTCTCAGTTTACTGGACAAATAAAGTCTTAGATGGTAGTGAGTTAGTTCCATCCTTCTTTATCACATTTCACTAAGGTTGTTAGTTCTTGGTCACCTGTTAGCAGAACGCCTGTGATTTTTTTTTCATACAATGGTTGAATACATCTAAAGCATGGGTGATATACTTTCCTTAGTAAATATCATGTAGTTATAATCTATCTTCAGACGTAGAAGTTTTAATGGTACCCTTCAAGGATTCAATTGCAACAAGGTATACCATATTTTGACCAACATAGAGGAGATATTGGGGGAATGGGATAATCTTATGATTCCCCTAATCCCCAAGGTAAGCATGTAGAGAGTGGTCAGGGATATCATATCCATTAAGGCCACAATGGCTTTAGATCCATGTGTAGTTAGATTCATGTCTTAGATTTTCCATCTCTAGGAATTCCGAAATACATGAAAGGTATAATAAACTTATATTATACATTATTTTATGATTTTTTAATTAATGAGCTATATAGTACTTAATTTGAATTTACTTGATCCATTATTTAGGACTTGAGGTAGAAAGGCTTCTTATGCTCTTGGTGTTGACTATTCTAATTGTAGGTTGGATTGTATTTTATGATGTGTGTAGTAATAATTATTAGATGATTGGGAAACATCTCTATTTATGATATTTTATATTTTTTAGATGTTTCCATACAACATCATCATTGACATGGAATGTCTATATTTGGTGTATGATATTATTGATTTCTAAAAGGTTCATATTATATTCTACAACACCGATGGAGGGCATGTTGTGTTTGTTTGTGATAGAGACCCCTGGATGGCTAAGAGGAATTTTTATTTCTTCTCTCTATTTATTGTTAATATGATTTAGAGCGTAGTAGAGGATTTGATAGTTTTTCTTCCCATGGTTGTTAATTAATACCCTAATATATTCAGAGAAGAGGTAATGATGCTACATACTTGATGTGAAATCGATATTGAGATAGAGTTACATCTAGATATAAGCCCAATTTTTTATTTCCCTATATGTTATTAATCCATATGATTATTTTTATTTATGGATTTTGACTAAATATCTTTTTTCATAAGGTTTTATTCGGCTCAGTGTGTCTCCTTGGGGTGTTTGGATTCTATTTTGAGAAGAAGGAAGATTTCAGTCCATTTTTTTTATCGATTATCATCACTTGAATATGTGAAAATGAATGAACACTGTCCTATTCTGTATATTAATGATTTATTCAATTATGTTCTAGGAGAAAGATTGTTCTTTAATATTTATTTATGGTTAGGATATCATCAAATATGAATAAATGATGAGGAAATTCATAAGAATTATTTTAGATGTTGTTATAGGAACTTTGAGTTTATTATACATATTTTTGTGTCACTAACACAACATCCATGTTATTAAAATTTTTGATTTCTTTATTCCATGAACATCTGGATCTGTTTTTTGTGGTTTTCATCGATGACATACTTTTGTATTCTGAGCTAGTGTAAGAGAATGTAGATAATATTTGAGTTGTTTAGGAAGATATTGAAGTCTATGTTATAGGACTATTATGTTCATTTATCAATACATGTTGTGTCTCGGTATGAAGTAATTGTGGATTATTTCAATGTTGATAAAGTTTTTTCTTTGGTACCCCCAAATATTGTTGAAAATATATATGGTTTCATTATTTTTATAGGACATTGCTGAAGGTTTAAACCATATTTCTCACCGATTGCAACTCTAATAAAATATTTAACCAGAAAGGATCATGAATTCATGTTGACTAACCAATTCTATGCTTCTTTTGATTACTTGGAAGAGCAGTTGGACATTGTTCTGGTTATTTATTTTACAGAGGGAATTATATTTTTAGTTTGTTATGATGCTTCATGACATGGATTAGGTGGTGTTATGATGAACAAAAATAAGTTATATTATATTGGTCCTGGTGTTTATAAACATGGGAATATAATTATCATACCGGTTATCTTGATCTTGTTGTGATTCAATTTTCTTGGAATTTTTTGAGATATTGCCTCATTATTGAGGTTTTCGTGGTTTTAAAAATCACATGATCATGAGGTTTATCTTCCCCTAATGCAATTAAAATTTTTGGTGGCAGCACTATATGAAATTATTATATGATCATAACTATTATATTTACTATATCTTTGGGAAAGTGAATTTTGTGGATATTACTTTGAGAATGAAATCATATGGAGATTTTTTTCATGAGTTTGGTGATTCTTGGAGGGTGATAGAGGATATTTTAGTGGGGTACTTTGATATGGGAGTCATTAATGGTAGTGGGTATCTTTATTAAGGATGGTGTATTAGTATATATTGAATGATAATTATTGGTAGATGGTACTAATATTTGATTATTTCATTGAAATCTTGTGTTTACAATGCATCAATTTTTTAATGATCCATGGGGTTGTTTTATTTGTTTTTTAAGATCAAATATTTCATTATTGTGCATTTAAAATTGATATAATAATTTTATAAGATCACATTATTTTTCATGAATTGACTCCTATCATGAAAATAATGTTTACATGGTATATTTTTTCATAAATATTTTTTGTGAAGTCGTGTTATTTAAATTCCATATTCTAAATTTAAATAATTTTTATAGATTTTTTATGTCAATGTGATTAAATTTTTTGGAAAGATTGTTTTCTGATTGAAATTGATGTGTGGATTTGTTTTTCTGAATTTTTCATTTGAAACTAATTTATAAAAACATTTTGGTTAGAATATTTTATGTTGGTTGGAATTTTCCACTGTAAGATGAAATATTTAAGTGTTTGTAAGATAATTTCATCTATTCTTATAAAATAATTCTCCTAAAAATAAATTTTGAGGGAAGTTTCATCATGTCAGTGGACACCATCCATAAGATTATTTTGGAGTTATCTTATAAATTAATTTTCACCCTGTGGGTACCATGAAAAAAGTGTTTCTAATTATAAGAGAACATTATATTATTATATGTCAGTTTTCATATGATATTGAGAAATTCCCAAAATAAGATAAATTCTATTCATTGTAAGATAAATTCAATGTATCATAATTTATCATATGTGATTTTGGGTTGAGGATATGAGAAGTCCATTATGAAATCAAAGCATGAGACCTGAGCTAAAACATGTTTACTAGGAGAAATTAAGATGAATAAGACATATTATGGATGTGTTTTTGATAGGGATAATATCAATGGATTATAATTTGTTTAACTAAGTTCATCTTCCACATTTATGAAGAGGCTGTTGCTTTAAATGTCAGATTTTTTACTAATTGATATGAGGATGTCATTGAAGCCACTAATTTTTATGATCTATGATTGATGAATCAAAGTCATATATGGTGTGAGAATTTTTATAAATCTAAAATAATGACTAGTTAGGGTTCAGGTTAATGATGATTAATATTTATGTAGGTTTCAATTATTTTAACCTAACAGATCTAGAAAAACTTGAAGTTAATGCTTTCTGAGATGATGAGGGGATTTCCAAACATGGATGATCTTAAATGAAGTTAGTTTTTTTGTGATGATAATATGAATCATGTTGAATAATATTACTTCTATCTATATAAGAACATTATTTTCTAGAAAAAAAATAAGAATCAAAGCATTTGGGGAAGATGACATTCGATCAAGTTGATGAAGATGGGGCATGGATGAGTGGTTGTTTGAAGATCATGGAATAATGTTTCTTTGAATCATAATAACTAATATCGAATAAAACTTATTTTTAAGTCTCTAATACCAATAGGGGATTGGCAGTGTTATTAATTGAGTGCACATCACGTACTCTGAGGAATACCCCATTAAAGACCAAGGCATAGGTCGGGAATATAATCCCTTATGGATAAGGAGACCCAATAAGGAATATGAATTCTATCATCGATGTAAGCTTCCAATGAATATTGATGTTTTATTTTTGAGACTAACTAATTCCATTATTGATTTAAAATTTGTTAATGTCGATAATTGGTTTCTTGTTTCTCAAAAATACGGTGGATAGGACCAGGAATTTCAATAGTGTTTTGGTCTCTACTTCTAATAAATGAACACTCAACATGTTTTATTAAGATCTTTTTTACTTCTATTTATGGATTTTTTCAAGTGACGTTGGTTAGGGAATAAAAATTGAAATTTAAATAGATCATGGAGGTCCCAAAATGATAATTTCTTGTATGAAGAGTATTGGTTTCAATGGAATAATTAATTGATTATTAATGTGAAAGAGTTTGATAAAGATATTTATTAATTTGATGGGGTAGTGGTAGAGGGCCGACGAAAAAAATATTTTTTGTGATGGTAGAAATGAAAACAATATTGATTAATTCGATGTATTAAAATGAAAATAAAAGAGGTATTCTTATTGGGAAACCATGAATATATTCCGAGATAGACTTTTCTAGATACTTCTAGTGTAAATAAAAAAGGGATCTCATGTAGGAGAAAAAGGTAGTGTAGTAGCTTATTTGGGAGAAGAAGATCAAGGGAAGACTCCTCATCTTCTTCTTCTTCCTTCAACTTTTTTTATTGATCTATAATTTTTCTTTTGATAAAGTATAAAATTTTTTATGGATAAATTATTCTTGAAAAATTTTATTGTTTTCATTCACATTTCTTACTTGTATATGTCACTTAATCATAAAAATTGTGTATGCCTATAATGTTTATTTTTTTAAAAAAATGTAAGAACACGAAATTTCTTTTTCAGGTATGTTTTCCTTTCCTGCAAGATTTTGAGAAAAAGAGGATAATCTGGGAATTTTGTAAGTACACGCCGTGTACGGGAAGTTTTCCAAGGTGTGTGTGAGTGAGGAAAAAGCACCCTGGAAAGGATATGTATTGGCCTGTGGGGACTATTATTAGTCAGATGACATGTCCAGGCATGTGGGTGGACCCTGGGGTGGGCCCCACGTGTCTACGGGGCAACTGGTGGTACCTGGTAGGCAAGGACCCGACAACCATGTTAAGGCGGGGTGTCTGCGCAGTCATCCGGACCCAACGACCATGTTAAGATGTGATGTCTGTATAATCTTGTCAGAAATCTTATGCTGATTAGCAGAGGCAACCTCTACAGATCGGGGTTGGAGACCAGGTTTTCTTACATGTTACCTCGAGGTTGGGACACAAGAGAATCAGGAGACAGGGTAAGATTTCACCGAGATACGTCGGGTCATTCGAGGTTCTGGAAAGAGTCAGGATGGTTTCTTATAGGTTGCAGTTACCTCAGAGATATCAGGCTATGCACGATGTCTTCCATGCTTCTCAGCTTCGACTCTATTTTGCAGACCCGTCTCTTGTTTTTTGACCCTAGGAGGTTGAGTTGGAGAAGGATGCAACGTTCGAGGAGCATCTTATTATGATTTTTGATTGTAGTGAAAAGGTACTCCGTGGCTGGTCTGTCCTCTACTGCGGGTGCTATGGCAGCACAGCCGTGTGAAGGAGGAGACTTGGGAGAGGGATGCCAATATGAGATCACAGTGGCTAGAGTTGTTCGAGGTTTCTTCTCCACCACCTTGCTAAGTAAATTTGGGGACAAATTTCATTAAGGGGGGAAGTTTTTAAGAACCTAGACCTTCTTTTTCAGGTATGTTTTTCTTTTCTGGCCGTTTTTGAGAAAAAGAGAAGAATATAGAAATTTTATAAGTACACGCCGTGTACGGGAAGTTTCCCAGGTTGTGTGTGAGTGAGGAAAAAGCACACTGGAAAGGACATGTGTTGGCCTGTGGGGACTGTCATTAGTCAGATGACATGTTCAGGCATGTGGGTGGACCCTGGGGTGGGCCCCATGTGTATACGGGGCAACTGGTGGTACCTGGTAAGCAAGGACACGCCGACCATGTTAAGGTGGGGTGTATGTACTGTCACCGGGACCCGACGACCGCGTTAAGGCGGGGTGTCTGCACAGTCTCATCAAAAATCTTATGCTGATCAGCGGAGGTGACCTCTGCAGTTTGGGGTTGAAGAATAGGTTTTCCTACGTGTTATCCTGAGGTTGGGACACAAGAGGATCAGGAGACCGGGTAAGCTTTCACCGAGATACGTCGGGCTGTTCGAGGTTCTGGAGTGAGTCGGGTTGTTGCTTATAGGTTGTAGTTACCTTAGAGATATCAGGCTATGCACGACGTCTTCCATGTTTCTTAGCTTCGACACTATTTCTTAGACTCGTCTCATGTTTTTAGACCCTAGGAGGTTGAGTTGGAGTAGGATGCATCGTTCTAGGAGCATCCTTTCAGGATGGTTGATGGTACCACAAAGGTACTTCGGGGACGGTCTGTTCCTCTAGTACGGGTGCTATGGCAGCACCGCCATGTGCAGGACGAGACATGGGAGAGGGATACTGATATGCGATCACAGTGGCCCGAGTTGTTCGAGGTTTCTTCTTCTCCACCTTGCTACGAAAATTCAGAGACGAATTTCATTAAGGGAAGAAGTTTGTAAGAAACCGGACCTACTTTTTTACGTATGTTTTCCTTTTCTAGTCATTTTTTAGAAAAAGAGGAGAATATGGAAATTTTGTAAGTACACGCCATGTACTTTACAAGTACATGCCCTGTACTTTTCTTCCACTTGAGGTCATGTGTTGGCCGTGTCTGGGCCAGTAACACGAGGTGTAGCGATGAGGTGGATTCCAATTAATACGGCATACGGAAAAGGGGACTACATGTCATGTACTCAAGAAGTACACGCCGTGTACTTTTCTTTTTATTTCATTAATCGGACTGGGGTCGCGCCTAATCTTCATTTTCATCTTCTTCTCCGCCTAATTACAACCAGACCGACCTAGAGGGCCAATTCTTCTCTGAGCCACCGATCCTTCACCGGTTGTCCAAATCGAACATCGTCAGGTTCAATAGAATCACAGTGGTGAGTTCTCAGTTCTTTGTTGGCCATGTTTCCTGATTCCTCATCTTGTGAGAGTTAACTGAGGTTGAATGTTTTAGAGGTTTTTGCAGATTTACTCCGTTCTAGGCCGATTCACAGGCCGAGGGTCAATATTATCGATCACCAAGGATCGAGGTAGGTGGTTTGTTTCCCTACATTGAATGCCTTTGAGTTTTTCTGCAAAGAGTGTCAGATACCCATGTATCGGGTATCCTGAGTTAGTTTTTTGATCCCTTGGTTAAATTTCCTTAGACATCTTATTATCTTGAGGTAAATTCATGATAATATGTTCTTGTTTTCATATTTGTGGATCAACCCGGGGTGTTCTTCCCTTTTGGGCAGTTTATTTCCGTTTGGCACGAGGTTCCTACGAGGCAAACCATATTGAATTGCAATCATGCTTGTTGACATGATTGCATGTTTTTTCTTCTATTTATGTGCTTTTGGATGCATTTGTAGCTATTATCCATGTAATTTCTAAACATACATAGGCTGTTAACAGTCAATTAAGCATGACTAAACTGCTCTGGGCTGAGTGAACCTGGTGTGGTAGACTAAAGGGGGAATTGACGATTATGGTTTTCCTAGAGAGTCCGTTATAATTAGTATCAATCACAGGACCTATGGGAATGGGACTTTGTGCTTCCTCAGAGTGTCCTTAGTTACGTAGCGAGATTATAGGGGGAATTAGACATATGTTCTTCCTCATAGAGTCTATATATTTCGTTGAAATACCACATGGGAATTGACGTAGAGAGCATCCCAGAGTGTCTGTGCCTTTGTAAGATTACTTGACTAGAGGGGTTTTCTAGTAAGAGCCACCCGGAGAGTAAGTGCTTTATTTATTGGTTGGTTGTGATGAGTCCACCAAGACAAAGAACAAGCTTGGGTTGTACTGCTTGTTGTTTAGGTAGACTGATGAGTTACCTGTTGTGATTACTTTCTTGCCTTGGGAGTATAGAGTTGTTGCTAGGTTACTTGGTTGATAGCTAAATTATTGTACTAAACTAATAAATAAATGTGAATGAAGGTTTGTAGGATTGTTTTCTTTAGTGTACTTATGCTTCTCTACTGCATTTATTTCCTTTACTTTTTCTATATTACTCACTGACAGTAGGGCACAGATCTCGTGGTGATTTCCTAATAGGATTATTCTCACACCCTGTTTGGTTCCTTCTTTTCGGCCCAAAGAGGTTATATGGTTGCAGGTGTGGATAGGTATTGTGGCCCTTCTACTTCGGGTACATGATTGCTAGTTGGAGCTGGGGAGCATAGGACCGAGCTTAGGCTTGCGATGCTGATGGAGTTGCTGTTTACTTTCATGCTTTGTTTTAAGTTGTATTTCAGCACGTTGTTGTGTTCCTGATTTCCTTAGATACTTGTACCTACTTCATCATTACCATTATCATTATATGTTCATTGCTTCCGCTATTTAGTTTCAATGTTTGTATGTTGTTTACTACTTCTGCTATTGACTGTTGTTTTCTCGGCTTGTATACCTTACCAAATAAGGGCATAGTTTCCCCAATAACTTACCAAGGCCCTCGCTGCTAGTCGGCAGCCTCTGTTGTTTGGGGAAATGCGCCTGAGGTCATGTGGAGAACTGGGTACGGGGCACTAGTGGAAGGGCTCCGAATTCGGGTCGTTACAAAAAATATATTGCTGAGATTTTTATAATTGAAATTTATTCAAAATTATATAGTATTATGAATTTTATAAGTGTAAGGATATATGATTAATCCCTTTATAGGTTAGTATAATAGTGGAGAAGATTGATATAATCAATTTTGTGGATGTGTGTATAATTAACTTTCAAAAAAAGAAGAATTTTATTTTAAACAAAACAATTAAAAATCCATTGTATTTTTAGCCTTCATCATTCTCTACTAATCTT
This sequence comes from Viscum album, assembly GCA_963277665.1. Taxonomy (NCBI): domain Eukaryota; kingdom Viridiplantae; phylum Streptophyta; class Magnoliopsida; order Santalales; family Viscaceae; genus Viscum; species Viscum album. Next base: position 328,460,458 of record OY728132.1, read on the forward strand.
CTTTCATTCTTCTATTTTTATTTCAACTTTTTAAAATCATCATCTTCTTTATATCCTTGTTCAAAAAAATTACATTCATCATTGGTTTTTACACATTATTGTTTTTTGTTTTATTCCTTAGAATACACTCACATTTTCCCTACCTATAGGTTCTATACCTTTCCAGTTGTAATCTAGTAGTTTGTCAGATTAAAATTACATATATTCAATAAAATTCCCATAAAATTCATAGCACTTATTCTAGGTAAGGATTAAAACATCCAAACATAAAAACCATAAAAAACAAATTAAAACAATTTATTCCTAAAAAATATAAATAAAATAAAAAAATAAATAAAATATTTGTTAAAGAAATTAATTTATTATGTAATATAATAAATTTCTAATTATCACTCAATTCATTCACACAACATATACTTCTCAATATTTATATCCTATAGAACGTAAAATTGAAAGATATTTAAGAGCACTAAGAAAAAAATTGAAAATTCAATAGAGAGAGTTGAAGATGTTAATAAATTAAATTTTCAAACAGGACTCATTCTAGAGGATAATCAATGTCCTTGTTTTATATATTAATAAATCACTAGGGTTTCAAAATATATGTCATCAATTATATTTATCGTTAGTTTTAGAATCTCTTAGTTTAAATTGTCCCACATTTTTTTCTTCCTATATTTAATGGAATGTTCATGGAAGACTCTTTATATTTAATTAGAGACTTCAATGAAACTGTGAAACATTATACACATTAACTACCCCCTAAATATTTTCTTAGTATGAGGATATTTTACTTGTATCATAAGGATAATGAAGAAAATTGGTTCTTAGGTTTAGTTGAAAACATTTTTAAGAAATAGACATATTATTATAACCCAATTATCATTATATATTACCGAATAAGACTAAAAGGATAAATAAGGAACTAAATAATACGTTTTTATCAATATGATAGAGAATCATCATGAGGCTTTAGATCTATTTAGGGGTCACCTCATGAAATTCTATCACTATCAGTTCTCGTCTCATGTGATCATAGATATCTTGAATAAATGTTTTTCCTATCCTTGTTAAAACCGACTATACTAGTTAGTTGGTGGAAATTATAATATAAAAATGAAGTGGATATGAGATAGATTTGTAATAACCTTTCCATTAATTCAAAACATTAATTTATAGGATTAGAAGAATGAATATATGACGAAATAATACTGGTTCTGGTGTAGATATGAATGCTCAATTGGATAAAATAAAGTATAAACTACAATTTATATTGAACCAAAGTTCTAAATAAGTTCATAATCATTTGGGTTATCAAAACCAAAACCATGACCTAAGAGAATAATTCTATCAATGTGATATATTTGGGAAAACTAAAATATTTTTCCCGAACATTGATATTCCTGACCAAAAACAAAAAAAAATGTTAAATTTATGGGATATTGTCTTATAATGAATGTTATAGATGATCCACTAAAAATTTTCAATATTGTCTATCGGATGAATCCCAATATCTCTTGGAAAGAGAAATAAATTTTTAGACAACCTTCTCGACTTGTTAAAAAAATCTATTTAGATAACTATTTCAAATTAAATAAAGGGTAGAGTCATATTTTTCAAAAGGTAATTTCTAGGGACAAATTATTTAAAGGATTAACAGGGTTTTTTTATTTTTTGACTCACAAGTCAATATTTTTTACTCAAAAAAGGCATTATCTGATTGATAAGAGTTTTAAAATGACGAAAAAATTAGGAAAATTGAGATCAAATGGGTTAGTTAGATATAAACATAATTTTAACGAATATGAGGAAACTCCCAAAAAAACTAATATGAACCCTAGGGATATTTCCAAGGATATGGAAACTAGGAGTGGACGTTAAACTCAATAAGAAGTTAGATATGATCCTAAAAAATGTTAATATAAAAAACTAAGTGAATTTTGACACAAACATCTAGATAAAATTAAATCTAGAAATATTGACAACACTAGTGAGTCTTATGTAAATCTATTTATTCCACCAAAAAAAATTGAAAAAAAAACATTCTAAAATAAAAAAAATTAATGAAAATATTATATTACATAATAAATATGGTAAACCCCTTATGTTATAAAAAATTTAACCATCCATCCCTTTCCCTCAAAGATTGAAACATAAAAATAAAAAACTAGAAATTCTATAGTTCCTTGGTCTTTTCCAACAATAATAAATTGATCAATACTTGCATACAATATTTAATTTAGATTCCTCCATATCTAAAATCTATTAATAAAATTATTTAAAAGAAGAAAACATTAGGACAATTTTCTATATATAGAATCACTAAGAGTGTAATTATATTATTAAAAACAAAATACAACCAAAAGATAAATATACAATTAGTGATTTTAATTCTTACACCATGGTGAGTAGAAGAAATTAGAGCTAACTTTCTATGTTTAATTAAAGAAGAAATATTATTCATTATTCAATGTTACAATATTGTAAGATTTGGTATATAGATATTAGAAATATAATTTCATGTCCTAGATATGGATTATGACCAAGATGTACCTATAATTTATATCATTCCCTTATTAATAATAGTAGGATCTATTATCAATTTTTTAAAGGTTAGTTTGATTTTCATGTTTGGGGAAGATTAGGAATTTTTTCTTTCATTTAAAAATGTTAATGACCCAAAATTTGAGGAAAACCATTCCTAAGTTTAAATGTTTGGAGTATATGAAAAATTAATTCATCAAGAATAATTTCTAGAAAGATATATAGATAAAGATACTCACGTATATTATGATAATAATTGTTCAAAAAGTTTTTAATGTGTTGAAAATGATTTTTTTTTACTTTAATAGGAATGGATAGTAACACTTTTCCAGATTTGGAATGCTATCAATAAGTTAAATTTTTTTCTTGGGAATAGAAAATTTATAATAATGATTGAGATTGAATTTTATACATTAAATAATTTTTATGAACATTTTGATATAAGTGAAGGATATATTTTACAACACTTTGGTGAATTTTATATGGAAATCATATTTAATGTAAATTTTGTAACTGAGTATAGCGACTTGCCCACTTTGTATATTAGTTAGAAAAAAATTAATATAGATCCCAAAATTGAGAATATTATAAATTTTCAAACTCACATTATTAAGAATTTTGAATACATTGTAACTATTATGACTATGATCTTACCGTCAAATTAAGAGGCACCACAAATTGATATTAAACATTTTCATTCACACCACAAAATATTCATTTATGGTAGTGAACTCCTCACTTATAATTAATATATCTTATATATTAGATAAAATAAAAGAGTATGAGTTGTTATCTATTTTGAATAATTAAAAAAACTACTATAGTGTGGACCAATTATGACATTAAAGGGTTTATTCCTTTATTCTACATGTATCTGACCCATATGGATCCCAACCATAAACTGAGAACCAAGGGTCAAAGAAGAATAAATGAAAACATGAAAAAAATGTGATAGATTATATAGTCAACAATCTAGATGTAAGAATCATTTATCCTATCTCATATAGTTCTAGGGTCAACCTAGTCCATGTATTTATGAAGGAGGGAAGGTATAATGTCTTTACAAATAATAAAAATAAATAAATTACTTTTAAAAAAGATGAATAATGGACATTATGTATATATTTAAAAATGAAATTTTGTATCTAGAAATGATCATTTTATAATTCAATTTTTAGATCATATTTATGAGAAACCTTTTGGTAGTGGGTTTCTTGGTTTTTTGGATGGTTATTCTGGTTACACCCCGATTCATATAGCCCTTGAAATCTAAGATAAACAAACATTGACATTCCCATTTAAAACATTTTCCTATTGTTGAATTCCATTTAAGTTATGTGGTTCCCCAAAAAACATTAAATTATTCATGATTTATATATTTTTAGACATGATATATGATGGATCTGAATCTAAATATTATACACAAGAGGGGGGGGGGGTGAATTGTGTCTTTTGCAATTTTTTAATATCTCTTTTCTTGAATATGTTCTGTCCTTTATACTTTATCAGATTTGATCGTGTTGTGGAAAAAGTAAAATCAAGAACACAGAGATGTATAGTGGTTCGGGGAACAGAAAGCCCCTAGTCCACTCCACCAACGCTATACTCCACGAGCATGGTGATTTTCACTATCTGGTCCTCTTTTCCACAGACCGATTCACAACTGAGTTCAAGTGGTTGATACCTTTACCATCCAAGGAAAAACAAATCCTTCTGGTTCAAACACGAACCTACAAAGCATAGAACGTGAAGCTGGTTACTCAATAATAAAAAATAATTTCATAATGAAATTTCCAGTCGATCTTCATAATTGCAATAGAATGAAATTGACTGCAGATGGATCAAAGTCTCTAGAAATAATGATCTTCAAGATGAAGCAGTTTTGAGTTGATCCAGTTGCAGTAGATATAAAGATATAGTTCAAAACTTTAGCAGTAGTAGATCCATAGTAGATATTCAATGTAGAATAGGGGAATATTCTATCGAGTTCCTTCTTCTTGAACAAACAGTGCTTTTACGTTCCTTTTGAATCAGCAGATCAACGTAAATAGTTGCAATCTCTTTTTTCCACCTTTTTCAATATTGGATCGATCACATCCATCCATACTTGGTGTTTCAGAGAGAACATATATAATAAAACATATCTCCTACATATTTAGATCCATAAAAGTCGCCTTCTGATTCGCGATATTCAAAAAATTGAATTTACAGAGAAGTCGTAACTTCCCTTAAGACTCTTCATAAAAAAATCCTTTTAATTCGATTGTAAATCCATTAATAAAACGGCTTTGAATCAGTCAAATTCATACTTTAAAAACAACTTTAAATCCGGCTTGAAATCCTCCCAGAAATCAGCTTACTGAATGTTGCACATAAATATCATCTGTCAAAATATCCGACACCAAACGTAAGGTTGATGATGTGGCCTCCAAACGTAGAGTTAATCATAGTCTTCAAACGTAAGGTTGAACACAAATGTAGGGCTGATCATCCATAATTTTTCTTCCACACTCAAACGTACGGTAAAATATCCATAATTTTACTTCATCCATACTGTTCCAAGAACGTATGGTTGTTTACAAAAGTGAGGTTGATGAACCATACTTTTGAGAAACAAACGTATCGCTTAGAATTTACGTACGGTTCTCCTTCTATGCTTTGCTGATAACCAAAACGTAAGGTTCCTTCCTAATGTACGGTTCTCCTTCTATACTTTGCAGAAAACGTATGGTTGTTTAATCATACTTTTCTCTTATTTCAAAAAGTATACACGTGTTTCATCCTTACGCTACTTTTATCCATGTAGGGTATGAACAGTGATTCCAGAACGCGCTAAAATAGATTCTGCGCTATATTTATCTACGTAATGTATGAACAGTGATTCTATAATGCGCTTAAAGCTGATTTGAAATAAGTAATAGATTCTTATTATTTCAAGAGTAAAATAAATTAATAAATTCCTGCAAAATACTAAATAAAAACATTAGAAAATAACTAAGGGTATTTGTGAGCATCAAAAATTATCATAAAGAGACATAGTATTATTCTCAATAATCTCCCCCTTTAAATAAAATTAACATGTATTGTTGAAAAAAAAATACTTTGCTCAATAATATCCCCCTTTTTGATGATCACAAAACCCATAAAATAATTAAAATTATTTAAACAAAAATAAACTTTCAAAATTAGTTATAAAGATTTATATAAAAACTTCTCCACCAAAAAGATAATTATAAATCCAAATTTATCATTTAATTTTCTCCCCCAATAAAATTAATTCTCCCCCTAAATAAAATGTTGGTTTTGATGTTGTGTTTATCCAAATTCTCCCCCTTTTGTGATATAAAAAAGAATGAAAAATCATGTATTTTAACACCTTTAATATTTCACTAAACTATTAGTAAATGCTTTTATGAACTGTTTATCAATAATTAAATCTGGAGTACTGACATATCAAAAAAAAAGTCAGTAAAACAAATAAGGAAAGAGACATATAAACAATGAAGAAAAATTTCATTTTAAAAACAGTAGTATATACATGACAATGATATACACAGGAATCAAGGATTAAGTAAGATAGACAACAGGGTCCATCACCTCTGGATTGCAGGCTTGATTTCTATAAACTGCTCCCAAAGTCTCTTCATCATTCCATCACCAAGCTTGATAATGAGCTCTCTGTTTTCTTGAGTGATATGAATATCTTCAATTAAATTGTATCTGAAAAACTTATGCATCCTTTCCTCTTTTTCAACAAATACTAACAGCTTCTCTGATAACTGATTTAACAGAATTCTGATCGATAGCTCACTAGATGTCAGTTGATCCACTAAGAACTTATGATTCTCCGACAACACTAAAAAAGGAGAATTGTTACATTGAAGATCTTGTATCCTATCATTCATGTTGCTAATCATAGTTTTGATAGCCTAAAACCTTCTGATTAAATCCGGTGAAGTACCTGATCCACTAACAACATTGTTTGCAACTGATGAAAATTAATTCTTCATAAACAACATCAGATCTGATAAATCTGACTTCATAACCATTTCAGATTTTAACTATGTAACAGCAGTTAGCATATCCTCTTTAAACATTTAAACTTCTTGCCTTGAAACTGTACACTCCTTCAGGTTTTGAAACTCTAAACGCTCTAAATCTAAGGCATTTCTCAGAGAAACATTCTCAGATTCCAATTGAGATACTATTCTGTACAGTTCTTTAACATCTTCTTTTCTAGAATAAAATGCACCTTGTTCTTGATTCACTGTCTTAGGTTGATGCAGTAGTGCCAAAGGCAATGATTCAACATTAGATTTTTCCTTTTCTCTGTCCTGAGAATGTTTGTCCACATATTTTTCTTTAGACTTTTCAAACTCCTCCACAGAAAAATCCTCTTGAAGTACCTCTGTGTGAGCTTCAGAAGCATGCTCACCACAAACATCAGTATCTATGCCTTCCATTGGGTTTTCAAGAACAATATTTTCAGAAGTTTCCTGAGGTATGTTCACTTCTTCACTAGGAACTGCCTCCATCTCCTGTTCCTGTTGAAGTGAAACTTCAACATCAGCTATAATCTGTTCCTGATTTTCCCTGTGAGTTTCTTCTTGAGCTCCAGATTCCTCTACTAGAGTTGTTCTCTCAGTAACATCTTCCAAGATCTTATCAACAACAGTGTCTCTCACAAAAGAATAAGAAATTAAGGCTTCTGTTGTAGTGTATAGAGTAGTGGAAGTGACTTCCTCATTTACTGGTCTTTTTCTTTTAGATTGAAGTCCCTCTTGACTTCTGTCTTCCTCAACATCTTCCACTTCAAAGCGAATCCTCCTTGATACATTGCTGACTCTGGATTTAGCTTGTCCCTCCATGGACTTAGCAGGTTGAGCCTGATCACTCTCTGTGTCTTCCTCAGCTCCTACTGGCAAATTTATTCCTTTAATTGTGCTCTAGAAATATCCAACTTTCATCAAAGTTCCAGCATTACATGTTTTACTATGATGACAGTTAACTCTATCATCCACTAATCTCACCATGTCTTTCATAAACAGTAGTTTAGAAATCAATCTACTAAAAGGGTATAAATTCATCCTGGCCTCGCTTTGACAGCAGTAAGATATAACAAACTATCAATCATACCTCTATATAACTTGTTGTCAACTGATTTTCCAGTTTTATCCAAATCATGTTTTAAATTAGTACCCATAGGAGTTGTAAATGGCTTGTTGTTCTAAGTCCAAATTTCATAAGTAAATCAGTAATGTATTTTCTATGATTTAAAACATTTCCAAAATCTTTTTGAAATATTTGAAGACCCAAAAAGAAATTTAATTCTCCCATAATACTCATTTCAAATTCTTCATGCATTAATTTTGAAAATTCATGACAAAGAGTTTTATTAGTTGATCCAAATATTACATCATCAACATAAATTTGAACCAATAAAACATTATTTTTCACTGTTTTCTTAAATAGTGTTGGATCTTCCATACCAACAGTAAAATCTTTTTTCAAAAGAAAAGAACTTAATCTTTCATACCAAGCTCTAGGTTCTTGTTTAAGGCCATAAAGAGCTTTAGTAAGTTTAAAAATAGAATCAAGTTTTTGAGATTTTTCAAAACCAGGAGGTTTCTCAACATAAACATTCACCATTAAATAACCATTTAAAAAGGCAGATTTAACAACCATCTGAAATAATTTAAAATTTATATAAGATGCATAGGCTAAAAGGATTCTAATGGCTTCTAACCTAGATACAGGTGAAAAAGTATCATCATAATCTATTCCTTCTTATGGATTATATCCTTTATCTACTAATCTTGATTTATTTATATTTATTGTGCCTTGTTCATCCTGTTTATTTCTAAAGACCCATTTGGTTCCAATTACAGGATAATTCTTAGGTCTTTCCACTACATCCCAAACTTCATTTATTTTAAACTAGTTTAATTCATCTTGCATTGCTATTACCCACCTTTCATCATCTAAAGCTTCTTCTATAGTCTTGGGTTCCTATTTAGAGAGGAAGGTAGAGAATTCCACTAGGTTTCCTAAGTTTCTTTTAGTTTGAACACCAGTTTCTAGGTCACCTATTACAGTTTCTAAAGGGTGATTATTTTGGGTTCTAGACTGTCTAGGTAATATATTTAAAGGTTCTTCAGTATCATGTTCCCTTGAACTGGACTGAATTTATTTTATATCAATTTCAAAATCATTCTTTAAATTATCAAGTATCATGTTATCATTAGAGTCATGTTCATCCTTTTTTTTTACTTTTCTCAAAAGGATCAGATTCATCAAATTTCACATGAAGTGATTCTTCAACAATCCTTGACTTCTGATTATAAAATCAATAATCTTTGGAGGTTACAGAATATCATAATAAAATACCTTCATCAGATTTTGGATCCAACTTACCAAGATTATCCTTGGTGTTTAAGATATAAACCTTGCATCCAAAAAAATTAAAGTAATTTAATTTAGGTTTTCTGTTATTCCATAGTTTATAGGGTGTCTTTTTCAAAATAGGTCTAATTAAAACTCTATTAATTATATAACAAGATGTATTCATATATTCTTCCCAGAAATATATAGGTAGGCTATATTCATTTAACATAGTTCTACCCATTTCTTGAACTGTTCTATTTCTTCTTTCTACAATCCCATTCGATTGAGGTGTTCTGGGTACAGAAAAGGTATGTTTAATACCCATATTTTTGAAAAAGGAAATAAATTCTAGATTCTCAAATTCTCCACCATGATCACTTCTCAATGAGATAATATTGAATCCTTTTTCACTTTGAACAAATTTGCAGAACCTTTCAAATAAAGTAAAATCCTCATTTTAATATTTCAAAAAGAAAATCCATGTAAATATTGAATAGTCATCAACTAAAACATATAAATATAATTTACAAGATAAGATTGCTACTGTCGAAGGTCCAAACAAATCCATATAAATAATTTCTAGAGGTTTATATGTAGTAACCTTATTAACAGATTTGAAGGATGATTTGTGTTGCTTGCCAAGTTGACATGCATCACAAAATCTGTCACTTTCAAATTTGAGACCCGGTAAATCAGAAACTAAATGATTCTTAGATAACTTAAGTAAAACATATACATTGCAATGACCAAGTCTCCTATGCCAGATCCAGGATTCACTTACTTTAGCAGTTAATAAGTTTACTTGTTGTTTACAAAAGGAATTTAAATCCAAAGTATAGACATTTTCAGTTTTTGGTGCTTTAAATTTAAACCGTTTATCTTTACAAACAATACAGCAATTATTAGAAAAATCAATAGTATACCCATCATCACAAAGTTGAGAGATACTTATTAGATTGTGTTTTAGTCCTTGTACATAAAGTAATTTGTTTATTGAGACTCTTTTTGGATCTCCAACAGTTCCAATGCCAATGATTTTTCTTTTGGCATTGTCACCAAATGTGACAAGTCCTCTTTCCTTTTGAGCGAGTGAAGAAAAATTCAATGAGTTCCCACTCATATGTCTTGAGAAACCACTATCCATGTACCATATATCTTTTCTTCTCTGGTGGCCTACTACCTGCAAAGACATTCAAACAAATTTATTTGGTACCCATATTTTGTTGGGTCCAGGAGGGTTGTCTAGCAATAATCTGGGTATCTAGATTTTCATTGTTCTTTTAAAATTATCTTAATCATATAAGTATTTTGAAACATAGGCTTTATTAATACCAAAAAATTGAGGTTGTCTTAAGAAACAGTTTTTAGCTATATGTCCCTTTGTCCCACAAAAATTACAATCAACCTTTTTAGAGCTAGGAAGAAAATAATTTTTATATAGCTTTGGTTTTTCTCCTTTACTGCCAATTCCAAATCTCTCTTTTTTAATGAAAATTTTTCCAAGAATTTCATTTAATGAATATTCTCCTTTTATAAAAACCAATGCAGCCTGTTTGTAAGATTCTACTTCATCCTGTAGTGTTTTTATTCTTGATTCAAAATTAATATAGTTAGTGTTAATAGAATTGTATTTATCAGTTAATTCTTTATGTTGTTTCATCATTGTATATCTTTCATCTGAAATGGATTTATGTTTATTTTTTAGTGACTTATGTTTCTTAAATAGTGAGTCATATCTTTCTTCAAGCATATTGCAGTAGGCTGCAAGTTTTTCATTTGAGTAGCTTGATTCAGAATTTGATTAAGAGGAGTAATATGAGTGTACCTCATCAGTTTCTTCCATGAAACAAATATTTGCCTTTAGATTTACTTCTTATTTATCTGAGCTTGATTCGGAAGAGCTACTAGAGTCTTCAGATACACTCCATGTGGCTTTCATAGCTTTCTTGTCTTTCTGCTCAAAGTAATTTCTTTTGAAGAATTTATTCTTCTTTGAATCCTTCAATTGTTGGAAATCTTGTCTAATATGACCCATCTTTTTGCATTAATAACATCTTACTTCCTTATTATATCCCTTAAAGTATTTTTTAAAGCCTCTTTTCTTTCTATATAACTTTCTAAATTTCCTGTCTAGCTGAGCCAGCTCTTCATCTGAGTTGGATGAGTCAGAGATTTCTGATTTAAGGTTCGGCTTCTCTTCTCTTCATCTTTCTATTCTTTTGTTATGAAGTTACCTTCAAGGTAGTATCTTCTCTTTTGATAAGCATTTTATGTTCATTAGCATCATCTTTCATTTCAACTTCATACATCATCAGTGTACCAATCAGCTCTCTCACGGTAAGATTCTTGACAGGTGTTTATTGTCTGATTGTAGCAGAGATACCATTCCATCGATTAGGAAGTACTCTCAGTACTTTTAATGCTTGATCAGCCTGCTTCATAGGTTCTCCTAGAGCAATTATGTTATTGACAATTTCTATCAGTCTCCCATTCATTTGGGTAATTCTCTCACCTTCAACCATTATGAAAATATCAAATTTCAGTTTTGCAGTTGCATATCTCATTTTCCTCACATTGTCTGTTCCTTCATATGCCACAACTATTGTTTTCCACATCTCATATGTTCTCGAGCACTGAGATTCTCTGTTAAATTCATCTGGTCCTAGACCGTAGATAATTGAATTCATAGCCTTCGAGTTCATATCATATTCTGCCTCTATAGCAGCACTCCAAGTTTCAGGATTTTTAGGAATTTCATAAGGAGTCAAGATCTTTGAATAGACTCTATATCCGAGGATTTTCAGATATATTATCATGCGCTATTTCTAGCAACCATAGTTGTCTCCATTAAAATATGGTGCTCTGACCATCAACATCCCTTCTCTTGTATCAGTCAGGATGCCCTGTTGTATAATCTTTAAATTGCTTCTAGCATGCTAGGGATCTATCCAAAGCTCCTCCTGTAATACCAATTGTTGGATCCAAATCTACAGATTATACACAAGAAGGGGGTGAATTGTGTCTTTTGCAATTTTTTAATAACTCTTTTCTTGAATGAGTTCTATCCTTTATACTTGATCAGATTTGATCGTGCAGTGAAAAAAGTAAAATCAAGAACACAGAGATGTATAGTAGTTCGGGGAACAGAAATCCCGTAGTCCACTCCACCAACGCTCTACTCCACGATCTTGGTGATTTTCACTATCTGGTCCTCTTTTCCACAAACGGACTCACAACTGAGTACATGCAGGTGATACCTTTACAATCCAAGGAAAAACAAAGCTTTCTGGTTCAAACACAAACCTACACAGCTTAGAATAAGAAACTGGTTACTCAAGAATAAAAAATATTCATAAAGAAATTTTCAGCTGATCTTCACAATTACTATAGAATGCAATTTACAACAGATGGATCGAAGTCTTTAAAAATATTGATCTTCAAGACGAAGTAGTTCTGAGTTGATCCAGTTGCAGTAGATATAGAGATATATTTCACAACTTCAGCAGTAGTAAATCCACATTAGATATTCGATGTAGAACAGGTGAATCTTCTATCGAGTTCCTTCTTCTTGAACAAACAGATCTTTTACGCTCCCTTTGAAACAGCAGATCAACATAAATAGTTGCAATCTCTGTTTTCCACCCTTTTCAATAATAGATCGATCACATCTATCCATACCTGGTGTTTTAGAGATAACATATATAATAAAACATATCTCCTGCATATTGATATCGATAAAATTCACCTTCTGCACCACGATATTAAAAAATTTGAATTTACAGAGAAGTCGTACATTCCCTTAAGACTCGGAATAAAAATCTCCTTTTAATTCGATCTTAAATCCATTAATAAAACGGATTTGAATTAGTCAAAGTCATACTTTAAAAATGACATTAAATCTGGCTTGAAATCCTCCCAGAAATCAGCTTACTGAATGTTGCACATAAATATCGTCTGTCAAAATTTCTGACGCCAAACATAAGGTTGATGACGTGGCCTCCAAACGTAGAGTTAATAATAGTCTTCAAACGTAAGGTTAACAATGTAAGGTTGAACACAAACGTAGGGTTGATCATCCATACTTTTTCTTCAACACTCAAACGTACGGTAAAAGATCCATACTTTTACTTGATCCATACTTTTCCAAGAACGTATGGTTGTTTACAAAAGTAAGGATGATAAACCATACTTTTGAGAAACAAATGTATCACTTAGAATTTACAAATGGTTCTCCTTGCATACTTTGCTGATAACCAAAATGTAAGGTTCCTTCCTAAAGTAAGGTTCTCCTTCTATACTTTCCTGAAAACGTATGGTTGTTTAACCATACTTTTCTCTTATTTCAAAACGTATACACGCGTTTCATCCTTACTCTACTTTTATCAACGTAGGGTATGAACAGTGATTCCAGAACGCGCTAAAACAGGTTCCGCGCTATATTAACCTACGTAAGGAATGAACAATGATTCTAGAATGTCCTTAAAGCAGATTACGAATAAGTAATAGATTCTCATTATTTCAAGAGTAAAATAAATTAATAAATTCCTGAAAAATACTAAATAAAAACATTAGAAAATAACTAAGGGTATTTGTGAGCATAAAAAATTATCATAAAGAGACATAGTATTATTCTCAACAATCTCCCCCTTCAAATAACTTTAACATGTATTGTTGAAAAAAATACTTTGCTCAACAATATAGAGGATCATTGAGGTTTTAATGGATGGTTTATACTTTGTTACTAGTACTTTTGAGAGATGTTTACCAAATATTCAATTAGTTTTCAAGAGGATCCAAGAATCCAATCTTGTTATTAATTGGAAAATGTGTAATTTGATAGTTACCTAAGGTATTATTCTTGGTCACACGATTTATGGGAGAGTCATTGCAATTGAAAATGATAAAATTGAGGTTATTAAAAAACTTACCTCCTCGTATAAGCTTTAAGGATGTTGTAAACATTTTAGGCCATCCATTTTTTACATTAGATTCACAAAATATTTTTATAAAATAATCAGGCATCATTAATCAGTATTAAATAAAGACACACCATTCTTTTTCGATGAAAAATGTCTTAAATATTTTAATCTTCTTAAAGAAAATCTCACTTCTTCACCCATCAACACTACACCAAATTGGAAGTTTCACATTCAATTTATGTGTAATGATAGAGGTTTGGCTACAAGAACTGTTTTAGGATAGTGGAAAGATAAAAAATGTAATGTGGTGTAATATTATCTACAGTTTATATATAACACTAAATTAAATTACACTTCTAATGAGAATTAGTTTATAGATTTATAATTTTCACTAGAAATATTTTGGCATTACCTAATAGATTTCAAATTCATAGATTTCATTGACAATTATTCCTTGAAATAATTTTTGTCCAAAAAAGAAGCAAACAAATTGTGGAATAGAAGGATACATTTTTCAAAAAATAATATTATTTATAAATCAAATATATTAATGGAGTTTAAAATTTGGTGGTTGATTATAGTTCTAGATTTTCTTTTACTCAAACTGATGATCCTAGGAAGATAAATTCTATTTTTCGAAATGTGAAATTCCTAGCTATTTTCTTCAAATAATATTCCTATTATTTAGATTTTTAAAATTTATTAGTAGATGAATTTATGCCCAAATATTTCTCACATAATCAATGTAATAATTTCATTTTTGATCTTATGTATTATATACGGGATTATCCTTTTATTTTTATGAGCTTTGGTGATGATATTCTTAAGAGGTGTGTTTTTTCGGAAGAGTTTTTTCCAATTCCTGAATGTTTTCATTCAACACTATGGGGTGTGCATCATGGAGGGAAACATAATTCCAAAAAATACGTTCAATATGGATTCTACTAATCTAATTTATTTAAATATGCTATAAGATATTTTTTGGGTTTTGATAAGAGCTTGATCCTATGAAATGTGAGAATAAACAAAGATATACCGTAGAAAAAGGTTTAAAGGTTAAGATTATTTATATTTGGGGTTTGGAATTTGTTGAACTATTTTCAACATCACATGTGAATGGATATATTTTGGTAGATATTTATTATGTTTCTATGTGTTAATGGGTAGTATAATTTCCCGACAATCAATAAAAAAGTGTTATAAAATTCATTGAAAATGACATATTTTCAAGGTTGGGGGTGCCAAAATATTTCATCAAAGATAAAAAACCCATTAAAAAATTACAAATTAATATAATTGATGTGAATTTATGGGTATTCATATTTAATAGGAAATTATTACCTTCCAAAAACTATATGAGAGGTTAAAGTTTTAAAAAGGTATCTTAATATGATTTTCGAGAAAACTATCTCAAACTCTAGGAAGGAATGGTCCTTGAAACTGGATAAATAGTAATGGCCTAACATAATTTCCTTCAAAACACTAATTTTTATGTCTCCATACTTGTTATTTTTTGAAAAATTTTATTATTTACCTATAGAGTTACAACACAAGTCATACTAGCAGTGAATTCCCATAACATTGATTTTAACACTACTCGAGAGATAATAATTCTTGAGTTTTGTGAGTTGGATTAAATTAAGGGAGAGTTTTATGAAAATTATAGGATTTATATATAATGTACTTAGGTTTTTCATGATTCTATCCTGAAAAATAAATAATTAATTTTTGGTCATATAGTTCACCTCTTTAATTGTAGACTTAAATTATTTCTTGGGAAATTTAAATCCAAGAGGTCTGGACCTTTAACTATTCAATGAGTGATTTAAAATAGATCTATTGATTTTTTTTATAATATAATAGACAAATTATAATTAATGTAAAATGGATTAAATAATATTTTGAAGGGTAGCCAAAGATATTGGTTTCCTTCAAGGTTCTCAAAAACTTAGAAAATATTATAATTGGATAAATATTTAAAATTTATCATTTCATGGGAGGAAAAAAATGGGGTTTCTTTTGTTTTATTTTATTTTAAATAATAATAAATTTTCAAATGTTTTATCCTAGGTGTCACTTGTGTCTCTACTACTCTGGGTAAGGTTGAGACTCTTGTACATTTACCACATGGGTATAAATTTTCAACTCTATAAGAGGAATTCTGAAAATTTTCAATACAAATAAGATCTTCTAGTTGGATCTTTCAGGATTCAACATACATAATCCTTATCTTTGGTTAATTTATATATTGAATATAAAATTATAGATTCTTATTTTCAATCATTAGTTTTGTAGACTCTATAGGTGTTTTACCATATAAATATACAAAAATCATAAAAGGGAGTGTTATAAATAATTAAAGTGGTCAAATCTTCACTATTATGGAATTTTTATTTCTCATAATTCTCTAAAAAATATTTTCATTGAATTTTCATACATACTTCCTTATAAATGTAATTTTGTTAAAATATTTTCACTTTTTGGGATTAAGTGTGGGAAAATTTACCCTATTGTTTTAACAGGTAAATGTGATTTGGTTTTTCATGTTGTGGGTGTTAGGTATATCTTAATTCTTTATCATTGATATTTTTAATGAAGCTTTTTGGAAATCTAGTAATTTGACACTCTCTTAAAGTTTTTAATAGTATTGAGGTTTTTTAGTGTATTTTCACAAATATTATGTTTTCTGGAGTAAATGATTAACATGTTGTTTCTTGACATAAATTTAAAATTGATTTTCCTTTTAAAAAGGAAAAAATTCATGTAATTTTCAAAATTTGTGTGGAATTATATATTAATTGTATTGCACCAAATTAACATTTTTTGTAATCTCAATTGCATATTCTTTTGAACATAAATGGAATTTAGATTTTTATTCCACTTTGGGACTCAACATTAGGGAAATTTTTGGTTTAGTTATGGGGGATAATTTCTTTAATTATTTAGTTATATTCACTTTTTTACACATCAAAAACCCATAATATTTTTCTGAATTAAAAATTTTCAAAATGAATTGTTTTTTAAGATTGAAACTTTATTTTCAACAGCTGACGTTTTTCTTGAGTTTAATGATTTTTATACTGATTTGAAGAGTATAATATATATTATTCCATGGATTTAATTGGGTGAACCATATTTATCCACTTACTAAAATATTTTTTTATTGGTAAAATTTTGGATGGATGTTATACAACTATATTTGGATATGAAATTGGGATCAAATTAAACTCATAAGGTAATCATTTAATGGGGATATGAAATTAAAATTCTAATACTAGTTGAGAATATGTTCGTTCAATCCCTGATTGATTAATTATTTAAGAAATTTGGTGGTTTATTTATAATCCCTTAAAATTATCATTTTTTCTCAACCAAATAGAGTGTCAGATTATTTTAACTTCTAATTAATGGATTTTTAATTTGATATAAATGTGTACTCAACATGTTTTATTGGGATATCCTTACTCTTGTTTCTATATTATTATAAGTGGTTTTCATTGGGGGATTATAAAATGAAATTGAACAAGACTATAGAGGTCTAAAAATAATTATTTCATGTAGAAATATTATTAGTGTTAATGAAATAATTAATTTTTTGTGTTGGTGGAAGAGTTTGTTGGAGGGATTTATTAATGTGATGAGTCATTGGATGGATTCCAAAGAAAAATAATATTGTCAGTGATGACCAACATGTAAACTGACCAAATTAATTCATTTTCTTCATAGAAAAATAAAATAGGAATTTTGATTATAAAAAATTATATACATTGAAATAAGGGATTTTTGTTGAATACTTATAGAGTATAGCCATATAGGGCCAGGATAGGATATGTAGGCAGTGAAAAAGTTAATTCTAAAGTCTATGGTCATGGGAATACATCTAATATTCTTTATATTCAATTATTTTTTATTATTATTTCAATGAATTTTTTCATTTGATAAATCAAAAAATCCTCTATGGATAAATTCTTAACGGGTAATTTAATTATTTATTTTAAGTATTTTAACTTATTCAAGTCACTTATTCAAAAAAATTGTTTTTTCCTCTAGTGATTAATTTTTAAATGTAATATTATTTTAGTAAGATAGTTCTAATTATTATTTCCTCAAACTTTTCACATTTTATGTATTTCTAAAGTGGTGAAATTCAAGAATAATCAATATATAAATTAATCTCTTTCTGAAAGATTTTTATCAAATAAATTTTTATGGAAGTTTATGCAACTAATATTCTATGAAATACGATAATTATTTTAAAACAATCTCTTAAAATTCATCTTTCTTTTAATCCTTGATCATTATCTTCCCATCTGTTACCATTAATATATATATATATATATATATATTAAAAAAATGACTTAATTCTCATCTATGTTCTTACTAATAATTTTCCTCATTATTTTTTACATGTTTGTTTTTGGTTTTCATCCTTAGACTACACTTACAATTTCATTCCTTGTGGATTTGATATCTTTTTTTATCCTATTTAGTGGTCTGTTGGTCGAAATTTTGATAATTTCAATGTGATATCAATAATTTTAGTAGTTTTTAAAGTCCCATTTGAGGGATTATAAGGTAGATTTTTGGTGAGATCAAGTTATTTATAGTGATTCTCCTAAAGTATGGTCAGAATATAACCAACATCAGATGTTGTTTCATGAGACTATTTTTATTCCTTTGGCGATTCATGTAGTGGTTATCCTCAAGTTCAATAAATATTCCTTGTAAGTAGATACTAGTGATTATAAGATATATCATTCCTTAATTGGTGGATTTTGGTTCCCTAAGATAAATTAATCATTTTTCAATTTCACATCTCGATGTTTGGTTCTCCAAAAGGTGAAGGCTAAGTATCATGTTCCCGGCGGCTTGCATCATCTGCTTGATATTCCCCATTGGATGTGTGGGGATATCTTGATAGACTTCACCACTATATTTTCATAATGTTGTGGAGGATATGATATAATATAGATGATTACATACCATTTGACGAAGTCAACTCACTTCCCGGTGTAATGGGTCATGCTTAATATATGTTTTTCAAGGAAATCATTGGAGGACGTATTGAGGCTTTAAGGAGTTATGGAGATGAGAATCTCTAATACTATCCCATGTCTTATATATCAGGTGTAGATAGGTATCAATTTTTCTTTAAGCTCTCAAAAATACCTTAGCACCACTTTTCATCTATAGATAGATGGTCAAACCAAGTAGAATATCCATACATTGGAAGAAATGTTTCGTATATGTGTTATAGATTTTAGATTTTTGTGGTTGAGGCACATAAATTTTTTTTATCTCACTTATAATAATATTAATTACTCAACCAAGGGTATATCGCCATTCAAATACCTGTGTGGATGACCATTCCAATCTACTTTTTCTGGGATCGTGGATAGAGAGTTAGCTATTCTTAGACAAAAATGTATGCAAAGAACAACAAATAAGGTGCTGGTGATTCATAGAATTATAAAGGTAGTTAAGGATTGATATAATTCTTATAATTAACATAGTATTTTATTTCTATAGTTTTACATTAGAGATCATGTGTTCTTGAATGCATCTCCCCATCATTGGAAGTGAAGTTTTAATCCTGAGAGTAAGATTTATTCCCAATTTGTTAGACCTTTCAAGGTTTTATAAAAATTTTGAGCCACTATGTATTAGATATAACTTCCCCCATATACTATATAGATTAATGACATATTTCATGTGTCACAAATTTATTGGTATCTTCAGGATGATTGTCATGCCATCGTTTTGAGAGATTTGGAAGCTAATAATTATGTGACCATGAAATAAAGGTTACTTGAGATCTGGTACCAACAAGATAATGTTTTTTTTAGTCATTTTATTCCATTGGTTTGATTCATGTTGAAAATAGTGTCTTATAAGAGAGTACATGGGAATTAAAGCCAAAAATTCTCAATCCATATTTCGAGTTATTAAATTTTAGGCTTTATTTAAGTGATATATATTAACCTTTATTTATTTATGAGATGATGGATGATGTTTCATGTTTCAATGAATTATTCATATATTGTGTTAATTTTTTTTTTATTATAGTGAGATATCATAGTGACATCTCATGGGGTGGTTATTCTATTTTCCTTATCCTTCCCAGATTTTGGTATAAATTCTTGAGAAAGATAATTATTTAAGAGATATCTTATGTAAGGAAACAATTCCCCCTAATAAATTTCATTGAATTTTTAGGTAATTGGAGGATTTTAGTAATGAATTTAATATTGGAAGTGAAACTAGAGTTTGAAAGTTAGTTATGGGAGGGTGATATAGTATAGTTGGATAGACACTAGTTTGGGGTAGTCTCAAGTTGATAGCCTTATGAATTAGTCTTTTACTCACACCATGGTTCCATAAATTGATAAATTTTGGGGATCTATTATTTTATGTGTGGAAACATTGTGGTGATATGGTTTCACCATGAGCCTCAAGACATTGGTTTGGGGGTTTTGTTTTTTCAGCCGTTGATTTATGGTTGTGATCTAGTTTCATCGTGGAGCCATGTGTTATAAGCTTGGTGGATCTATTGGTTTTCATATTATGGTATAATGGTGATTTGTTTTACATAATTGTTATTAGGTTTATGTATATTTTATGTTTCTTTTAAAATTCCACTATGGTATGGGACATGGGATATATCATGGACTCTCAGAGTTCTAGAACCTTGGTTTTTCTGATCTGGGTATCATTCTGTTGTGTTGTATCAACTTTTCCATGGTGTTAATCCAGGTTTATAGGATAAAGGGTTTTACTGAGTTTTAGAAAAGGGGATATATGGGGAATTTCATCATGTTTTCTAGAAGAGTTTTCAATTGAACATATTGTAGTGTGGAAAACCTTTTTTGTACAGTGGTTTTAGTGAAAAATCAAACCATAACATTTTTTAAAAATGGTTTCACTATGAGCTTAATTTTTATAGCTTGTATAAATTATAACCCATGGTTACTATAGGATCCATTTAAAAGACTCTTTGATACCCTTTTCCTTGATTTACCCCAACCTCTAGAGATTAATTCATGCTTGATTAGACCATGTTCATCCTATTTTCTAATTTTCTCTATTTCCATGATATAATGGCCTTTTTAACTTCACATTTCATTCTTTTCATATTAATTACTGTTTTCTTTTTTATTATATTATACCCTTAGTTCTTGTGGGATTTTTATATGAGTTGTTATTGGAGATTTTATTCCATCCATATATTATTTCTCAGAGAACATTGAATCCTTTATATAAAGGTAGGGGATTCATGAAATTTCATTTCATACATGAATGCATAAGATTACACGATTTCGATACATTGAGTAAGTTTTGTATTTAGACTAATGAATATAATCATCTAGAAGTTAAGACTTTTGGTAATTTAAAGGGTCTTTAGATTCACATGTGTTTATGATTTACCTATGTTGGATTCCTAATGATATTTTTTAGATATTGTTCAGTTTATTTCAATGACTATTAATTTTCCTTATCATGAATCATATACATGAAATTTGTTAGAAATATTATAGATATTATGATTAAGTGAATAATAAATTAGGCATTTTAATTTAATTGATTTTCTTCCTTGAAAACTGATGAACATGAATATAATGCTTGAATCATGTTTAGGGTTGAGTTATAGACACTTTTAGCTACTTTAATTTGCCTATTTATTGATAAAACATTCACATAATGAATATTTTTATCTATTATGCTATGGAAAAATGTTTTTTTCTACAATTAATGTGTTTGGGGAAGTCATATGAGACCATTTTTTTCTTTAGTGAATTGTATGTCATTGTATGATGACCTTATTTTCCACCTTCATTTGTTGTAATGAATCCTTATTTCATTTCCATGTTTATTCCATAGGGTGTAGGGCCCTTGTTATGTTTTGTTACAAGACCTAGGATGATTTTTATAGATAGAACAAGTTGAAATTTAGGATTTTCCATTATCAGATGATTATAGAGGGGTTGTTGACTGTTAGTCAGTATAGTTTGAGAGATGGGATTTCTTCTTTTTATCAAGGTTTTATACTTGGTGTATGGTTTTATTTCTAATTGGTTGTTGGGATTTCCAAATTCCAATTGTAGTTGACCTATTAACTATAACTATATATTTCTTGTTGTATTTTAGGACTTGTCCTAGAAAAAAAATTATGGAATAATAAATTACTTATAAATTAATTGATGAGAATGGGTGTTTATAGAGGTATTTCACTCTAAATTAATATACTTTTAATTGGTCGGGATAAATTATTTAAGTTCATGGATTAGAAATATGGAATATAAATGGTGAATTATAAAAATAAATGTGGCTTTTGGTGATATCAATTTACTAAACAAGAATATTTAATGGGTTAGAGATGTGGTTTTTAATATAATAAATTAATTAGGTTAAAACTATACCTTAATTCTAGTGTTCTTATATGAGATATTTATTTTTAGACCATAATGTTGGAAGTGAGGTTATCATGTGGTACAATAGTTGGAGTTCAATTATAAGGCTAGTCATTTTACCCTGATTTGGTAGTGCATCATATATAATACATATATTTCATGATTTCATACGATCCACCACCTGAGTATATTGAATATATTCTTCCCAATTTTTTGGATTTTAAGTGTTTTTCCAACATCATGGTTAGTTAGGGAAAAATGATGGATTACTCTCTCTACCATACTCTCTATTGAAATTTGGAATAATATTCATGTAACGCCCCAAGATTTTATGAGAAATATTCCATTTTAATTTTTTTGATGTCTTGTGTTGTACTGTACACCATGATTAGCTTGCACTATAAGCAACACCCTATTAGATTTTAGTATATGCGAACACTATTCTTGTCTTGTGTTGCATGCAAGAGCGACCTTCCTCAATAGCATGTGTTGTACGCAATGCCGAGTTTCACTAAACAACGATTTATTGTTATGAAATAGACTTTATGAATTGTATTACCTACATTTTTAATTTTATTACATAATAATCCATCTTACACATATTATAGAACATGGTATGAGAACAAAATAAATTTTTTGGGTAAAATAAGTATTTTTCAAAAAAAATGCAGTTTTGCAGCCTTTTGATGGCACACCCACATTAATTATGGTCTTTGACACGTTTATGAGTTCAATTTCACAAAATAATATTATTCATTTCAATAAGTATATAAAAATTTACTTTGGATAATTTTTAATATTTTTCTGTTAACTTTCATATTTGATGAATAGTAAAAATATGCAGAATTTTAGTTAAAAAAAACTTTTTTCATCAACATAATTTATATGGTTAAATTATCATATTGAATGGTTTTAAATTATAAATATAATATATTTTCAAAATTAAATATAATTTGAGTCATTATCATTAATTTTACATTGAATTCATAGGTAAAAACATTTTAATCTTTTGGAATGTTTTAACTTTTAAAACTCGTTTTCTCAACAGTGAGATTAATTTTAAATTAAAAACTACAACTTCTGTGTATTAAATTTAGAAAAATGGATTCTATATTTGGAATCAGTAGGTCCAAATTATGTTAATATACTAATTTTTATTTTTAGACATTATGAATAGTAACTGCGATAATTTTTATTTATTACAGTTAAAGGTAAATTGGGTAATTAAGGATAAAAAATAAGATTATAAAATTACCCTAAAACCTACCAAAATTCTATTTGATGAATAAATGTGGACCCATATCACCTAAGGGTCAAAATATATTCATTTCATGTACTTTTGACAATGAAAATGATGTAATTATTATTAAAACCAATGAAAATGACAAAATGCCACTCTCTTATATCTTATAAGTGTAATAATTTTAATTTAGTGATAAACATAATAAAACATCGAACATAAATAGTAACCAGAAATATAATAAAATTATCTACATCATTTGAATTAATTTATAATTTTTAGTGATTAAATAATTATCATTAATGGTGAGACAATAGGGATGTAGAAATTGTTATTTAGTGAAAAATAAATAATACAATTTTTATTAAACTAATAGTGACCATAAAAGGCACAAAGACCTAACCAAAACTTTTTGGTCGTGTACATGTAAACCATAATCATCCAATGTTCTAATATCTGACCATTTGGAGACTTATAAAAGCAATTATGATAGTTATATTATTATTTAGTTATGATGGCAAAGTTTTCACCTTCATAATTTAATAAATATAACAATATAAATGTTGTTATTTTTAAATTAAAAATTCGAGTAAAAGTATTATTATAGAAAATATTAGATTTATCTGCATCATAGTATTTAATTTTTAATTTTTTTGTGACATATATTTATATTAAATAATTATATAAAAATGTTGTAGTAATTATTTTATTAAGGGAGATATCAAATAAATAGTTTTAAAAATATTAAAATAAATGTTATATGAAAAACTTATTGTGCTCCATGATTTTTTTATATGAATATGAATATTTAGGAATATATTAAATATTTTGGTTCGAATATATGTTCTCTATGGATTTAAGTTAATTTCAAATAATTGAATAGAGTCAAATTTGACACTATTACTATTTTATAAAAATAACTTATTATTAAATTTTTTAAAAATCAAAAAAATATTTGAAAAAATAAAAATTGAAAATTATATGTTTTAAAATGTAATAATTTATCTAATTATGGAAAATTCACAACACATAAGTAATTTTTTATAATAATTTAAAATTTTGAATATTATTACCACAAATAAAATTAAATAGATTAAATAGGGATAAATAAAGTTGATAAGGTTTAAAATAAATTCCCAACATGTCTAAATTTTTTATTCCGATGGTATTACAACCCTATCTCATCTAGTATAATAATTTGAGTCATTTTGGAAGTTTTTATGTGGGTTTTGGGTTTATTATAAATTAATATTTTAGAGGTTTCTGAAAGTGCCCCTCTCCTCCCTTATAAAAGGGAGCCTCCTCCCTCACCACTTCACAACATTTTGATCATTCAAGCTATGAAAAACCCTATCTATTTCTATTACCCACTTCCCTAGAAACATACTATAGGTCCTGGTCTTCTTCAAAGGCCAACTTTAGTGCCCTAAGAGGTGGTTTAGAAGAGGCACGTCAAAGAATAGGTTATATCCTCTGCCAATTCTTTCAAATTTATTTCTTCTTCTAATTCCTATTAATTATTTTATCCATTATAACGTAATAAAATCGGTATCACTCATATACTTATATTTTATTATCAATATGAAACAACCTCATTTCACTTTCAATCTATCCTACAGAAAAAGAAATCACCGCGCGTGCGTACGTACAGAATACCGTCTCCACACCGTGGTGTAATATGTTTTCCACCACCACCTTACGTGGATGGGTATAATGGTTAAAATAATAACTATATATGTTTATAATAACATCATACTGATTATTAGATATTATATCATCCACTCAAATTCCATTCAATAATTATGAGAATGATATCATTGCTCGTGCGTACGTACAGATTACCATCTCCACGACGCGATGAGATTCATTATCCATGTTAACCACTCAAGAATGATTATAAATTATATATAATAAATAATCATGAAAGATATGAGATAATAATGATACTTTATTTATGTTCATATATGTTTCATTTACATAATTCCATTCAATTCAATAAGGAAATGAAAACAGCGTACATGCGTACGTACGGCCTACCGTCTCCATGAACGGTGTATTTCATTCCATTTAACGATCTATCATATATATTTATATGAGGAATATATATTATATATATAAATCATATTTTACATTCAGGAATTAATTAAATCATAATATAATTAATAATATCAAGAACCACAAGTCCAAACACGTACGATAAATGAAACAGTTTTACACAAAATGCTGCTTTAAGATGGAATTAACAAGAGAACAAGTAATATAAAGTCATAAGTGAATCATATATGATATCATAAATATTATTATTGTTATGTTACAAGTTATTAATATGTTTAATACCACTATAAAGGATTTTAGGACACGTATGGAAGAAATTGGACCTAAGGTAAGGGATAATTATTCCAATCTTGTTCTTATCCGAGATTGTTTATACGTATGTATTTACTGGGGTTATATTTTTCATCCATGTCCATAAAAATGTTTTTCATAAAATGATTAATATTCTTACATGTATTTTAAAGTTCATTTTACCCCCTCTTTGACTTTTACTTTGCGTTATGGAAGGAATCTTTCTTTTGTTTACCACACGTGGTACTTTATGACTTTTCCTTCAAAAGTATGAGGAGAATGTTTTTTTAACTTATATGGAATGAAGAGATTTTTATGGTTTCAAAATGCCTTATTTTCATGAAGCGTACTCTACAAGATTTCATGATTATTTTTCAACAAAATTGTTTTCTTTTAAAATTGCACGTCATTTTGAGAAAAGAAAATGATTTTGAAGAAGAAAAGATATTTTCCTCATAGATTCATTTCAAGTGATTTATCAAAACTCTTTTCCATCTATGATGACATTATTTATAATGTTTATGTTTCAAGTATAATGTCACTATTGTTTACATGGTATGATTTTTTATGATGAAATTATATCCATTTTTTATATGGATTATGTTATAATGGGATGAGGTCTACGAAACCCATATTATTATTTTTCTTATGATGAATGATTTATGTTTATTTTGTGTCACATGAAAGAATGATTTCATTATGAAATGTGTGGGACCTATATCTCTCTCTAATTCCTTGGGTAAATATTTATATCTCATGAGATAGCCATGGCTGGAACGATAAGTGAATCTGGTTCAGTAATACAGTGCTGGAACGGTAAGTAAACCAGGTTTAGTGATGGACTTTGTCCAATATGATGGTCTTAGCAACAATGCCTTGGATACAATGGAAATCATTACCTATGCTTAATGGTTTTCCAAAACTATGTGTTTTATTCCCATGCAATTTTATCATGATTAATGTTTCTTTTTTGATCTATGCCTTACGTACTGCCAAGATTTATTTCACAACTCAAGATTTTTGATGTTTAACCAACATGTTAATGTTTTTAAGTTCAAATGTATATGGTTTGTTTTATTTTATCCATGCTTACCCTTGTTGAGAATTTGAGCTCATCCTTTTTATGTTTTCATTTAACCAAAATATAATGAATGGTTTTAGGTAAGAAAAAAATGTAAAGATCTTTATGAGAGATGTTGAAGATCTTTCACCATGATTAGGTGATTGTGATCCAAGTTTCCAAAGACACTAAACTATTATGGTCCTCGGGTGTTAGTTCTTTTTATGTATTAAGTATTCATCAAATGTAATGTAATGTCCATATACGTCTATCTTGGGTCTCTATAGTTGGTATTAGATCAAATTTTTAGTTATCCTTTGGAAACTAGGATGCAAAAACTTTAGTGAGATCCCTAGAGATATTTCTAATGTATGTCTAGGGATGTCACTAAGGTTAAGTATAAGTATATGTTACAATCCTAGAATTACGATAATGATCATGAATAACCAAATATTAAACCTAAGATGTTAGTGATTTAAAGTACTCCCCTTTATTATGTTGTCTTCCTAGTATGATTTTTCCCTATCACACTATTCTTTTTGGGTTTTAGACGATGGATGGAACCCGAAGGAAACATGTTGAAAAATGTAATGGAAAAAGCAATGATTGTACTCCAGAATAAACCAATGTTATGGGAGATGGAGTAAAAAATATTATTTCTATACATACAAAAGCATTTGATCATTCTGGACTTCCAAATGATTAGAGAAGCGAATAATATTCTATTGAGTCCTTCATGAGGAAACATCCAGCTTCTTTTAGTTGGTCTTCTGATCCACTTTTTTGCTGAAAAATTGATCAGTACCAATGAAAAAGTAATTTTTCATACTTTGTTGTTCAGACCATGAAAAATTCATTCTGGCTATCTACCATTTAGAAGGTGAAGCAGACCAGTGGTGGACTCTAATTAAGAATACAAGGCCCCAAGATGAAATTGAATCCATGGAATGAGACGAGTTCAAGAACTTGTTTTTAAATAAGTACTTCACTCTTATTCTTAGAAAAAAGATGGAGAAGGAGTTCCTTGAGCTTAAGAAAATCGATGATGAATCTGTTGGTATATACGAGGAAAATTTTACAAGGCTAGAAAGGTATGAATATTGCTTTATTATCCAACCTGAATGTAAATTTGATCGATTATTCAGTGGCAAAAAAACCAAGTCTTTGAAGGGAATTAGCTATAAGATACTTCAGTATATATGAAGAAATTGTTCGTTGTGCTATCAATGTAGAACTAGAAGTTGGTGTTACATATCCATCTGATGGTTTTGACTAGAAATGAATGATGGAGTTCAAGGAAAAATTTCAAAACAATGGGGAAAAGAAGAGGAATGTTTCTTTATGCTCAAATTCTGGAAAGAAGCATGGTTGGGATTGTCTAAAAGGGACTAGAAAATGTTTTAAGTGTGTAAAATAAGGTAATAAACCAATTGAATGTCGATGTAATGGTAAAAAGATTTCTAATGATGTGAATCAATAAAAGACTACAAAGAATGCACCACCAACACGTCAATGCTACAAGTGCAAAGAAATGGTGC
The DNA here is from genome assembly GCA_963277665.1 of Viscum album. Taxonomy (NCBI): domain Eukaryota; kingdom Viridiplantae; phylum Streptophyta; class Magnoliopsida; order Santalales; family Viscaceae; genus Viscum; species Viscum album. Next base: position 328,488,897 of record OY728132.1, read on the forward strand.
ATTATGTTAACCAATGCCCAAATCCAAGGGTTAATGATGATTGACATCAACAACCTCTTAAGGAAAACGAAAAAAGGGAAGTCATGTGCTATCACTATTGGCAATGTTGAGTATGACAACGAAGTTGTGAAATGATTAAGTGTTTATGTAACGGGATTCCATAATGGTGTTGTGGAATCTCATTTATTGTATCATGGAATTTTGGATTATCTTTGTATTGGTTTTCAATAATGGTATGGTACCAGTAACCATGAAAAGTGATTGAAATATTTTTTGAAATAAGTTGATATGCGCATAATGAAGCGATAAGGAGGAAATTATATTTTTGATAGTATTAATGAGCTCATGACTGATATAAGGAAAAGTGACATCATGGTTTGAGTATATATAATTTTTGGGATTTTTGGTATTTTGAAAGTGTTAACTTTTGACAACATTCATGTTTTCACTAATATTGAGTGGGTATTAATTTTTCAAGAGAATACATGATTAAGGTATTCACATGTTTGGAATGTGAAAAACAACAAGATATATCTTATGATATATGCGGGATAAATGATGGTAATCACATGCTTGGTAGATGACCTATCTAATAATCTTTTTCTTTATACTATGAGATTGGAAAAAGGAATTCTCGATAAGCCTAAAGGATGGAATGGATTATGTTGGACATCAGATAGTATTTTTTAAAGATAAAATTATTTTGTAGAGTTTTAAAATAGTATAGTTTATAAAAAGGACAACCTGTAGGACGGGTGAGAACCCGCCATATCATATAAGGATGTGGGAATCGAACCCACAACCGAAGTGTGACAAGCCTTTATCTCCTACTAATGGCCTAGAGGAAGTCCCTAGTTTGTAGAAATTAGTTTTATTTTATTATACGATATGATTGATGAAGTATAAGTCCATTTTTGGAACCATATACAATTAATATAACCATATATGGAATTATTTATATTTAATAACTTTTACTAAACTTTTGTTTGAGAAAGATGGAATGACCCATCATTCAATCACATGATCTGCTAAAACTTCATGAATGAAAAATTCGAATTCATTTCGTTATGATATGATGTGCAAATTGTTCAAGGAATGACCAACGGTGAGATTTTACCAAAATCAAGTAAGTATTTCTTCTAATTCAAAATTTTCAACTTTAGGGAAATGATCTTGAAAACACAAAATGTTGTCCTAGTACCCTCATATCTGATGAATCATAAGGTACCTTAGATCATCACAAATTTATGGTTCTTTGATTTTTGGCTTTTTCATAGCCATGTTCTATACCACTTTTCTTCAGAACATGATGGTTAGATTTCACTTTCATATCCATATTTTCACCTATATTCTCTTATGTGAAAACCCATGGTTGAGTTACATTGGGTGAACGTTATGTTTCTAACTTTCCTTTTTAAAATTAAGTTTTAGTATTACTATTTACGATGTGTATTTCTATGAAATAAACTTTCAAGTCATAAACGATTTATAACCCCGACGAATTTCGAGGGAGAAATTCATTTTAATGGGGGAAGAACGTAACACCCTGAGATTTTATGAGAAATATTATTTTTTATTTCATTTATGTATTATGTTGTACTCAACACCAAGATTAGATCTCTCTATACAGAACACCATATTATCTTTTAGTATACGCAAACACTATTTTTGGCTTGTATTGCACGCAAGAGCGACCTTCCTCTATAGCGTGTGTTGTACACAATAACGAGCTTCACTAAAGAACAATATATTGTTATGAACTAGACGTTATAAATATTATTGACTAAATTTTGAATTTTCTTACATAATAATTCATATTGAACATATTCTAGAACATGGTATGAGAAGAAAATAATTTTTTCAGGTAAAATAAATATTTTTAAAAAAATGCAGTTTAGAGGCTTTTGATAGCGCACCAACATTAAATCTAGTTTTGACTCGTTTATGAGTTAAATATGACAAAATAAACTTATAAATTGCAATATGTATATATAAATTTACTTATGATAAATTTTAATATTTTTTTGTTGACTTTCATATTTTGATGAATAGTAAATTATGCTAAATTTTAATTAGGAACAACATTTTTCATCAAAATAATTTATATGGATAAATTATCATATTTAATGGTTTTAAATTACAAATAGAATATTTTTTTACCATTAAATATAATGTAATTATTTATCATTAATTTCACATTGAATTCATAGGTAAACACATTTCAATCTTTTGCAATGTTTTAGCTTTTAAAACATGTTTTCTCAACAGCGGGAGTAATTTTAAATTAAATACTGCAAATTCTGTGTATTGAATTTGGAAAAATGGATTACATATTTGGAATAAGTAGTTTCAATTTATGTTAACATGATACTTTTTATTTTTAGACATTACGAATAGTAACTATGGTAATTTTTATTTACTATAGTTAAAGGTAAATCTGGTATTTAAGGGTAAAAAATAAGATTATAAAATTACCCTAAAACCTACCAAAATTATATTGGATGAATAAAAGTGGACCTATATCACCTAAGTGTCAAAATAGATTCATTTCATGGACTTTTGGCCATGAAAATGATGTAATTATTATTAAAACCAAAGAAAGTGACAAAATGTCACTCTCTTATATCTTATATGTGTAATAATTGTAATTTAGTGATAAACATCATAAAATGTAGAAAATAAATAGTCACCAGAAATCTAATAAAATTATCTACCTCATGTAAATTTATTTGTAATTTTTATGGATTAAATAATTATCTTTAAAGGTGACACAATAGTTATGAAGAAATTTTTTATTTAGTGAAAAATCAATAATACAATTTTTATTAAACTAATAGTGACCATAAAAGGAACCAAAACCTGACCAAACCTTTTTTTTTCATGTACATGTAAACCATAATCATATAATTGTAGAATATATGTCCATTTTAAGCCTTATAAAATCTATTTTGACACTTATATTATTTTATTTTAAATGATGTCAAAGTTGTCACCTTCATAATTTAATAAATATAATGATTTAAATGTTGTTATTTTAAGATGATAAATTTCAGTAAAAGTATTATTATGGAATATATTATATTTATCTGAATCATAGTATTTTATTTTTAATTTTTATGCAACAAATAATTATATTAAATAATTATATAAAAATGTTTTAGTAATTATTTTATTATGGGAGATATCAAATAAATGGTTTAAAATTATTAAAATAAATGTTATATGAAAAAATTATTGTTATCCATGAATTTTTTAGATGAATATGAAAAGTTATGAATATATTAAATATTTTTGTTCAAATATATCTTATGTTTGGATTTATGTTAAATTCAAATAATTGGATAGTGTTAAAATAGACACTGTTGATATTTTATAAACATAACATATTATTAAATTGATTAAAAATAAAAAAAAATATTTACAAAATTAGAAATTAAAAATTATATGGTCTAAAATTTAATAATTTATCTTATTATGGAAAATTCACAACACATAAGTAATTATCTATAACAATTTAATATTTAGAATATTATTAACACAAATAAAATTTAATAGATTAAATAAGGATAAATCAAATTGATAAGGTTTAAAATAAATTCCAAACACGTATAAATTTTATTGGATGATGATAATAAAACCTTATCTCATCTCATATTATAATTTGAGTCATTTTGGATGTTTTTAACTGGGGTTTTGGTTTATTATAAATTAATTTATTAGATGTTTCTAAAAGTGCCCATCTCCTCACTTATAAAAGGGAACCTCCTCCCTCTCCTCTTCACAAAATTTTGAGCCTTCAAGATTGGCCAAAACCTGTCCATTTATCTTATCAACTTCCCTAGAAACATACTAGAGGTCTTTTCCTTCTTCAATGTCTAGATTTAGTGCCCTAAGAGGAGGTTTAGAAGAGGCGTGTCAAAGAAGAGGTAATATCCTTTGCCGATTCTTTCAAATTTATATCTTCCTAAAATTCCTCTTTTTTATTTGTTTCATTATAAAGAAATGACATCTGTATCACTCATATACTGATATTATGTTATAAATATGAAACAATCCCATTTTACCTTCTTTCCATCCTCTGGAAAACAAAATCACCACGCGTGCGTACGTACAGAATACCGTCTCCACGTCGTGGTATAATCTGTTTTCCACCACCACCTTACTTGGATGGGTATAATGGTGAAAATAATAAATATATATGATTATTATAAAATCATACTGATTCTGAGATATTATATCATCCACTCCAATTCCATTCAATAATTATGAGAATGATATCATCGCTTGTGCGTACGTATGGATTACCGTCTCCACGACGCGATGAGATTCATTCTCCATGTCAACCATTCAAGAATGATTATAAATTATATATAATAAATAATCATGAAAGAAATGAAATAGAAATTATACTTTATTTATGTGCATATATGTTTCATTTACTTAATTCCATTTAATTCAATAAGGAAATGAAAACAGCGTTCATGCGTACGTACGGCCTACCGTCTCCATGAACGGTGTATTTCCTACCATTTATCGATCTATCATATATATTTATATGATGAATATTTATTATATATATAAATCATATTTTACATTCTAGAAATAAATAGATCAGAATATATGTAATACTATCAAGAACAAAAAGTCCAAACATGTACAATAAATGAAACGATTTTACACAAAACGCTGTTTTAACATGGAATTGAAAAAAACGGGTAATATAAAGTCATAAGTGAATCATATATGATATCATAAATATTATTATGGTTCAGTTAAAAGGTATTAATATGTTTAATCCCAATATACAAAAGTTTCAGACACGTACGAAAGAAATTAGACCAAAGGTAAGGGATAATTATTCCAATCTCGTTCTTATCCGAGATTGTTTATACGTAAGTATTTGCTGGGGTTATATTTTTCATCCATGTCCATAAAAATGTTTTTCCTAAAGTGATTAATATTCTTTCATGTATTTTTAAAGTCATTTTTACCCCTCTTTGACTTTTACTTTGTGTTATGGAATGAATCTTTCTTTTGTTTACCATACATGGTACTTTTTGACTTTTCCTTTAAAAGTAAGAGGGGAATGTTTTTTTAACTTATACGGCATGAAAAGATTTTTATGGTTTCATAATACCTTACTTTCATGAAAAATACTCTATAATATTTCATGATTATTTTCAACAAAATTCTTTTCTTTTAAAATTTCAAATCATTTTGAGAAAAGAAAAGGATTTTGAAAAAGAAATGATAATTTTCTCACAAATTCATTTCGAGTTATTTATCAAAACTCTTTACAATCTAAGATAACATTATTTAGAATTTTTATGTTCCAAGTATAATTTCACATTTATTTAAATAGTTTGATTTATCTTATGATGAAATTATATCCATTTGTTTTATATGGATTATGTTATGATTGGATGAGGTTTATGAAACCCATATTATTCTTTGGGTTATGATGAATGATTTATTTTTATTTTGTGGAAGATGAAAGAATGATTTTATTATGAGATGGTTGGGACCTATTATAAGGACCTGACCTTATAACATTACTTAATATTGAATTACATTGAATAATTCACAATGAGGATATTTTCAGGTTTATAGTTTTAGAGAATTAGGACATAACTGTTACATCTCAAAGATTTCAAAGAAGAGACATCTACACAACTTCCATATTTTTCACAAAATAAAAACTCTTGAACAAATGAGTCATGTCCATTTCCTTGTTTAGACAGCCTGACATTTCCTTGATCCCATCCTTGACCCTATTCAACTTTATGTCCAGTGAAAACGTTTAAAAAACTTGGGATGAGCATAAAAGGATCAGTAAGGGTTACAAAAAGTATGGAAAGGAACTATGAGTACATATATACATAATAATGAAATCATACTTTATCCATAAATCATAAGCACTTTAATATACCTCATAAAATCATGAATAAATCATAGAAATCATAAGACATAAAGGTAAATTGAGGCATTCATAACATTCTTACATAGGGAGTAACCCTCTTGGTTACGTTTGGAATACCCATCACAGTATATTATCTAAATCTCTTTGGAGAAACCTTAACGTTTAACTCCTTCACGTTACCCAATGCATTGGAGAGCTATATCAGGCTCACCGGCCCTTAGTTTATCACGGAACCACCCGTCTTCATAACAATTCCCAAGAACCATAACATAATCATAGCACATAACATAAGCATAAAGGAAAGATAAAATTCCCACATTTCAATAACAATATAACATTTGAAGATATTGAAATAATGAATCCATTCTAAAAACCATTTTCAAAACCATTTAAAAAAATTAATAAAGATATATTTAAATCAAAGTGTCCCATACCACATTGAAGCTTTTAACATTTTAAACCATTAATATCCATATAAATAAATCCTTAAAACCATTTTGAAAACATGGATATTAATGAGAAATATTTATAATAATAAATCATTAAAACATTTAAAACAATATTTTAGATAAAGGGGTTTTAACAAAATGAGAGACATATGAATACAATAATTGAGGGATAACATTTAATCAAAACTTTATAATATCATGAGAATAAATGGATTCATGATATAATATTCCAAAGGACAGTATATACACCATAAAAGAGTGAACTAGTGCATAACAACAATGAAGTCCAAATAGAAATGTAAAATGAGATGAAATCCATTATAAAGAAGGTATACTTAAATTAAGGATAAATCAATCTCATAATTATGTGTGAAAAATATAAATACACCCAATATACGTGGATATTAAGTGTAAAATAATCAAAGTTCATTCACACGTATTCAAAGAATGACATATTCAAAACTACATTTTGAACCCAAAGAAATCAAAATTGGGTTAAGAAGTTCCCTTGATAGCCTAACAGCTTCACATAAAATTTTAGAAAAAGAGTTGATGAGAGAGATAAAGGGTATCTCATCACTTGGACATAAATTTTATGGCAATAAGGATATATAAGAACATATCCTCACATAATAAGATGAAAATTAAAAGACATAACAAAAGAAGTCTTTTAAAAACAGGAGGGTGAAAGGCCCCCTTACCGATTTGGGTAACTTTCGAAACGTACACCCCATGAAAGAAGGACTATACAACATTGATGTAAATACTCATAAACGAATGTATGTTACACAAAGAGTAGAATAATGGACAGAACATACACCACTCAAAAGGAAATATTGGAAAATGTAGCATGAATCTCACGAAAACACAATGTGAGATAAAAAGCCCCTTACGAAATTTCGGCAACCTAACGGTGCCAATTATAACTTCCAAAAATGGATTTATAAGATAAAATAGGGTCTCTCATAATATGAGAATAAAAATTAAAGAATGAGGAATATAAAATAATATCCCCAAACATAAGAAAGATGAGCTTAAAAGAAATGACATAAAAGAGAGTACTTAAAAAAGGAAGAGAGAGGTAGGATCCCTTACCTCGGGTCAGACTTGACTCAATCTTTCTTTAACCTCCTGAATAATAAACTTGAGATAATTTCTTAGGAACCTTTTTCATGTTCATTATTTCTTTTATATAACTTATTACCATTCTATGAACACTATGTAATTATTTATGTTAATAATGGTCGTTTTGTAGATCATTGCTACTTGAGTCAAGAATAAAATCTTTGTAATTACAAGTTGTTCATGTGGTAAAATATATATTATATCCATAATTATATTCATTATTTAGATATCATATATATCATATATATCCATTATATACAAGAATTTATAAGATTAAATAACATTTAGAGATAAGAAATGAAATGCACCGTTAATGGAGACTGTAAGCCGTACGTACGCATGAACGCTACATCCATTTCTATTTCTTATATAATGGAATTAAAACATAATGATACATAATATTATTATACTTCCAGTTTGGTATCATATATAATATCATTAAATATATCCTTTATACGTACCACATATGGTATTAACGAATCAAATCACTTTGAGGGGGCGGTAGTCCGCACTTCCTAAAATAAAGATATCACGTTTAACCATAATGGAAACCATAACAGTATTCCATAAATGAAAAATAAAGAAGCTTATTCAAAACATAAACATATCATATATCATATATAAATATAGTGACATCTTAATGACCACCTTTTAAGGTGTTAAAAGAATATTGAACAATCATCGTTTCGTGAGGCAGAAATTCACCATCCACAGAAACGCTATGTTCTTTAACCATTAAATGTAGGTGGGTGTAAGTGTATCTTGAATACTTCTTATAAAAACATTCTATTATATTTAAGATACTGTATTTTTTACAAAATAAATGAATAAAAAGAGGTTAGGGGGTTGGAGAAGCAAAATAAAACAAAATAACACAAGTGAAGACATTACCTTAAAATCGCGTAACTCTCTTTGATTTGAGCTCAAAGGCTTCCTTGGGAAGACTTCTGCATAAAGTGAGGCTTCTATGAGTAAGATAGGGATGTGGAGATACAAAATTAGCAGGGTTTGGCCGAGCCAAAGGCTTTAGAGGTGTGGGTAAGGTGGTAGAGGTGGGGGCCTTTTATAAGAGGAGAGGAGGGGCACTCTTGGAAAGTCAAAAAACGTTACATTATTTTCAAATGCGTTTCGGATTTTAAAGGTCCCACATTGATATATTTAGATGATAAGGTGATAAGGGTTAGAAATCCACCCATACAATAGGTTTTTTAACATGTGTTGGTCTTATATTTTACATTATCTTTTCATTTTATTTAAATCATTAAATAATGAGGTAATCATTGCATCATCATGATGTCATAAATAATTTAATTTATTTAATGTCTAATTATTATAAAAAACTACTATGATGTAGGAAAGCTTTTTATCTTTCCAATTACTATTTATAGTAAACAATATGACTTGTATAACCCCATGTAAAAATTGTTTTAGTAAAACAACTCATGTTTGTGACATTTTTATTTTAACATTAAATAAAAAGTTATTTATGTCATTTTCCTACCAAAGTGGCTCCATGGGGTCCCCAAGTTGACCCATGGACTTTATTGGTCGGCCATGACACATAAAATGAGGGTAGAACATGTTTCTAGGTCATTTCATATTATTAAAACATTATTTTTACCTTAAATTACACTAATTACCTCTAAACGCGATTAAAAACTTAGAAGTTACTGTTCACAGAAAAAATTATTTTAATCCCATTGAAAAAGATGTCTATTTTACAAAATTAAAAACATATAAGTTAAGATAATTATTTTAATAATTAATTACCGTTGTCAGAACAAATAGCGTGTTTTTATGAAACAATATATATAAAAAGATTAACAGTAGTTTAAATCCAACATCAAAGTGAAATTAATTCCAATGACCACCATTTGATTAAATGGTAAAAATATATTCTAATTTAACTTTAAAACCAATTAAAAAGATAATCTAATAATATAAATAAATTATATTAAAAAGGGGTTTTGAATTAAAATACAACATTTTTCCCTATTCATTAAAAAATGAACTTTATCGGAAAAATACCAAAAATTTACACAAAGTAAATTTGGATGACCCGATTCTAAAGAAGAATTTTATTTTGTCAAATATAACTCATAAAATTGTCAAAGAGTGGATTTAAAAGAGGTTCTCCATCAAAAGGCGTTTAATCAACCTTTTAATGAATATTAGAGTGTTTGCGCTTAAAATTGGATTCATTTTCATTTTACACCTCTAACATTTATTGGATGAAGGTAAAAATATTTGACAAACATATATAATCATTTTGTAGTTAGTTCTGTTATTTTCTTCCATTACAATGGCTAGGCGTTAACTACCATTTAAAATAATATAATTTTATTATTACAGTGCAATGTCGCCATCGAGCATAGTGGTCCCTTTAAAGTAATATTAATATTTTATTCACAATTATGGATAAATATAAAAATGTAATATTCTTTATTTACCTGGGGTGTTACATCCTTCTCCCCTTTTGGGAATTTCTTCCTCTCAATTTCAAAATTGGGCTTGGAAACTCCATAGAATGTCCTACATTGGAAAAGGAATATATTAAAATATCACTTTAAAAAAATGAAAGGGAAGTACAAAGGTCAACCGAGTTAACCCATACTAGGATTCCATGTATGAAAATATGGATATGGAGGAAAAAACAAAGGGTCATGTTCTGATGGAGAGTGATAGTAAACATGTCTAGGAGAAATTTAACCATAAGAAAATCACAAACTTGTGATGGGTTAAACGGTATTGGATTCCCCAGTAGGAAAAGATAACAAACAACATTTTTTTAAGTTAATTTTCATTAAGGAATTTATTATTATTTTTAGATTAACTAAAACATAAGGAAAAATACTTACTTTTCATGTTGACTTTCAACTTTTACTAGATTTTTTATACAAACTCATATTTTCTCCAAAAGATGAGTATTTAGGATGACTTGTTTACGTTAAGAGAGCTATAATCAACTTCTAGAAAATCACCTAATCCACAAAAGAGAACTATATACTTCCCATGTATTTAGACCTTAACCAAAACTAAAACCAAAAAGGTTAGCATGAGATAAGATAATACCCGAAAAGGATAATCCTTTATATAAAAATAATCTATACTTAATCTCCAAAATTTGTCAAACAATACCCAAAGTTCAACAAAGGCCATTCAATAAACAATTTGTCCATAAAATTATTGAAACCCAAATATTTGAAGGATTTAATCACATAGTCTTCCAAGGTAAAAATTAACATTTATCTGCAAATAACATTAGTTTATCTTAAAGTCTCATATTGAAAAGTAATTTACCTAATCACATATCCTCCATAATATGTTAATCATTTCCATAGATAACCCAAAATAAACATAATCTTGATTTCTAAAATCATCAAACTAAAAATAATTAGTCAAACTAACCAGGGACTTCACGTAGTCCAGTGGTAGGTGATAAATACCAGTTGCACTTTGGTTGTGGGTTCGATTCCCGCAGCTTCGTCTGACGCGACGGGTTACCACACGGTCTGCGTGTTGTCCTTTTTCCAAAACTATATAATTCTTAAAAAAATCCATCCAAAAAGATATAAAATCTTCAAAATGATCATAACATATTTTATCCACAAAGGTTATCTAATAAATTCCATTTTCCAACCCAAAATGTATTAACCGGTAATTGCCTCAAATTCAAGGATCATATAAACCCAAATGGTTCTTTATAAATATATCCACAAAAGAAAGGATAACTATTCCTTGAATAAAATTTTCGTATATCAAACATCAGGGTTACTATAAAAAGTCTTCTAATGTAACCCCATCATCAAAAGATACTTAATACATATAATAATTTCACCATCCTAAAATTTACCATAACTCTTGAATCCCTTATATGATGACTTCTTACTCATTCAACATTATTCATGATCCATTAGCCATTCCTTTTCAACTTATTCTGAAATACTTCTTTCCTACAAACAAAATGATGAATCATATCCTAAGATTCCAATAATAGGAAAACATATGTTAAGAAATAATCCATACCTTTCATTCTTCATCCTCAACCGGAATGGCATTAGGTATTGGTAAATGAATATTTGTACGATCTTGGTGACCCCATTCCCGAAACATCTTTGTAGGACATGTGTTTGCATAATGACCATGCACACCACATTTAAAACATTCAATTGATCCTTCAGAAATAACTTCTTCCCTTTCCTGCAGTCAACTAGATGCTTCTTTTTTCCATGGCAGGTTCTTGCTTTATGACCCTAATTGCCACTTCTATAGCATCTTTATGTCCCTTTGAAACATTTTACTTTGTGTTTTTTTCCACATATTTGACACATAGGCTTTTGAACATACTTACCTTTATGATTATTACCTGAACTTCCGTAGGTATTTGTTTCTTGCATATAAGATGCCTTATAAAAATCAATAAGGTTCAGGTGGTAAATCATGACTCCAGATAGTTGGTTGAGGATAACCACAAGAGTTCACATTGCAGCTCCCATATCATTTAGATGTTCTTTCATAAAACCGTCACATTTTTCTTTAAATCCACGGTTACTTTGGTGCCTGCTAGATCCAACCATTTACTAAAACCAAAAACGTCAGTGTTAGTATATCAGTAAAATCATCCAATAATAAAGAGGAAGATAAACACCAAGATATACTTATCCAAGTTATATCAAACTCATTATAACATTCAAAAAAAAACAATGACTCCATCCAATATACTAACCATTGTGGTTATACAAAACTTTTCACATTTTCTTAAACAACACTCTAACCTCTAAAGTTATCTAAATCGACCTATGATACCAACTATAAGGCCCCAACCTTATAACATTACATAATATTGAATTACATTGAATAATTCACATTGAGGATCTTTTCATGTTTATTGTTTTAGAGAATTAGGACATAAATATTACATCTCAAAGAATACAAAGTAGACACATCTATACAGCTTCCATCTTTTTCACAAAATAAATACTCTTGAACAAAAGAGTCATGTCCAGTTCCTTTTTTAGACAGCCTGACATTTCCGTGATCCCATCCTTGACCATATTCAACTTTATGTCCTGTGAAAACGTTTCAAAAACATGGGATGAGAATAAAAAGCTCAGTAAGAGTTATAAAAGGTATGTAAAGGAACCATGAGTACATATATACATAAGAATGAAATCATACTTTACCCATAAATTATATTCACTTTAACATACCTCATAAAATAATGAATAAATCATAGAAATCAGAAGACATAAAGGTAACTTGAGGAATTCATAACATTATTACATAGGTAGTAACCCTCATGGTTACGTTTGGAATACCCATAACAGTATATTCCCTAAATCTCTTCAGAGAAACCATAACTTTTAACTCCTTTGCATTACCCAATGCATTGGAGAGCTATATCGGGCTCACCCTCCCTTAGTTTATAACAGAAACACCCGTATTCATAACAATGACCAAGAACCATAACATAATCATAGCACATAACTTAATCATAAAATAAATATAACATTCCCACATTTCAATAACAATATAAAATTTTAAGATATTGAAATAATGAATCCATTCTAAAAACCATTTTCAAAACCATTTAAAACATTTAATAAAGAGATTTTTAAATCAAAGTGTCCCATACCACATTGAATCTTTTAAAATTTTAAACCATTATTATCCATATAATTAAATCCTTAAAACCATTTTGAAAACATCAATATTAATGAGAAATATTTATAAGAATAAATCATTAAAACATTTAAAATGATATTTTAGTTAAAGGGTTTTTAACAAAATGAGAGACACTTGAATAAAATAATTGAGGGATAAAATTTAATCAAAACTTTATAATATCATGATAATAAAGGGATCCATGATATAATATTTTAAAGGACAGTATATACACCATATAATAGTGAACTGGTGAATAATAATAATGAAGTCTCAATAGAAATGTAAAATGAGATGAAATCCATTATAAAGAAGGTATCCTTAAATTAAGGATAAATCAATCTCATAATTATGTGTGAAAAATATAAATACACCCAATATACGTTGATATTATGTGTAAAATAATCAAAGTTCATTCACACGTATTCAATGGATGACATATTCAATAACTACATGTTGAACCCAAATAAATCGAAATTGGGTTAAGAAGTTCCCTTGACAGCCTAACAACGTCACATAAAATTTTAGAAAAAGAGTTGTTGAGAGAGGTAAAGGGTATCACATCACTTGGAAATAAAATTTACAGAAATAAGGATATATAAGAACATATCCTCACATAATAAGATTAAAATTAAAAGACATAACAAAGGAAGTCTTCTAAAAAGAGGAGGGTGAAAGTTCCCCTTACCGATTTGGGTAACTTTCGAAACGTACACCCCATGAAAGAAGGACTATACAACATTGATGTAAATACTCATAAAAGAAATTATGTAACACACATATTAGAATAATGGATAGTATATACACCACTCAAAAGGAAATATTATCAAATGTTGCATGAATCTCACAAAAACAAAAAGTGAGATAAAAATCCCCTTATGAAATTTCGGCAGCCTAACGGTGCCAATTAAAACATCCAAAAATAAATTTATGAGATCAAATAGGGTCTCTAATAATATGAACATAAAAAATTAAAGAATGAGGAATATAAAATAACATCCCCAAACATAAGAAAGATGAGCTTAAAAGAAATGACATAAAAGAGATTACTTAAAAAGGAAGAGAGAGGTAGGATCCCTTACCTCGGGTCCGACTTGACTCGATCGTTCTTTAACCTCCTGAATAATAAACTTCAGTTAATTTATACTTTCTTAAGAACCTTTTTCAAGTTCATTATTCCTTTTATATCAATTATTACCATTCTATGAACACTATGTAATTATTTATGTTAATAATGGTGGTTTTGTAGATCATTGCTACTTGAGTCAAAAATAAACTCTTTATAATTACAAGTTGTTCATGTGGTAAAATATATATTATATCCAGAATTATATTCATTATATAGATATCATATATATCATATATATCCATTATATACATGCATTTATAATATTACATAACATTTAGAGGTAAGAAATGAATTGCACCGTTCATGGAGATGGTAAGTCGTACGTACGCATGAAGGCTACTTCCATTTCTATTTCCTATTTAATGGAATTAAAACATAATGATACATAATAGTATTATAATTCCAGTTTGGTATCATATATAATATCATTAAATATATCCTTTATACATACCACATATGGTATTAAAGAATCAAATCACTTTGAGGGGGCGGTAGTCCGCACTTTCTAAAATGAAGATATCGCGTTTAACCATAATGGAAACCATAGAGGTCTTCCATAAATGAAAAATACAGAATATTAATTAAAAAATAAACATATTATATATCATATATTAATATAGTGACATCTTAATAGCCACCTTTGAAGGTGTTAAAAGAATATTGAACAATCATCGTTTCGTGAGGAATAAATTCACCATCCACAGAAACAGTATGTTCTTTAACCATTAGATGTAGGTGTGTGTATGTGTAGCTAGAATCCTTATTATAACAGCATACTAGTATATTTAATATAAGGTATTTGTTACAAAATAAATTAATAGAAAGAGTTTAGGGGGTTGGAGAAGAAAAATAAAACAAAAGAACACAAGTGAATACATTACCTTAAAATCGGGTAACTTTCATTTATTTGAGATGAAAGGCTTCCTTGGGAAGAATTCTGCCCCAATTGAGGCTTCTAGGAGTAAGATAGGGATATGGAGAGACAAAATGAGCAGGGTGTGGCCTAGCCAAAGGCTTGAGAGGTGTGTGTAAGGTGGTAGAGGTGGGGGCCCTTTATAAGAGGAGAGGAGGGGCACTCTTGGAAAGTCATAAAAAGTTACATTATTTTCAAATTAGTTTCGGATTTTAAAAGTCCCACATTGATATATTTCGAGGATAAGTTGATAAGGGTTCTTATATACACACATCCAATAGGTTTTTGACATGTGTATGTCTTATATTTTACATTATATTTTAATTTTATTTAAATCATTAAATAATGAGGTAATCGCTACATCATCATGATGTCATAAATAATTTAATTTATTGAATGTCTAAAAATTATAAAAAACTACTATGATTTAGGAAATATTTTTATCTTTCCAATGACTATTTACAGTCAAAAATGTTACTTGTATAACCCCATGTAAAAAATTGTTTAGTATAACAACTCATGTTTGTGACATTTTTATTAAAACTTTAAATAATAAGTTAATTATGTCATTTTCCTACCAAAGTGGTTCCATGGGGTCCTGAAGTTAACCCAGGGAATGTATGGGTCGTCCATGAGACATCCAATGAGGGTTGGACATGTGTCTAGGTCATTTCATATTATTAAAACATTATTTTTACCTTAAATTACACTAATTATCTCTAATCGTGATTAAAAACTTAAAAGTTACTATTCACCAAAAAATTATATTAATCCCATTGAAACACATTTTACTTCCTAATGACAACCATGTTTGTTGGATTTTTTAAATTCAAAACACAGGGGTGGTAAAATTTCATTTAAATGAAACATTAGTTTTTTATGTACCACTTAGTGGTTTCACTATTCATTAAAAATTGAAGTTTTTCAGAAAAATACCAAAACATCACCCTAAGCTATATTTGATATTACTAATTCAAAAATGATGTCTGTTTTAAAAAATTCAAAACATATAAGTTACAATAAATAATTTAATAATTAATTCCCTCTGTCAGAACAAATAGGGTGTATTTATGAAACAATATATACCAAAAGATTGACAGTAGTTTAAACCCAATTTCAAAGTGAAATTAATTCCAATGACTACCATTGGATTAAATGGTAAAAATAAATACTAATTTCACTTTAAAACCAATTCAAAAGATAATCTAATCATATAAATAAATTAGATTAAAAAGATGTTTTGAATTAAAGTACAACATTTTTCCCTATTCATTAAAAAATGAACTTTATCTGAAAAATACCAAAAATTTACACAAAGTAAATTTGGATGTCCCGATTCTAAAGAAGAATTTTATTTTGTCAAATATAACACATAAAATTGTCAAAAAAGTGTATTTAAAAGAGTTTCTCCATCAAAAGGTGGTTAATCTACCTTTTAAAGAATATTAGAGTGTTTACGCTTAAAATTGGATTCATTTTCATTTTACACCTCTAACACTTATTGGATGAAAGTAAAAATATTCAACAAACATATATAATCATTTTTTAGTTAGTTCCGTTCTTTCCCGCCATTACAATGGCTGGGCTTTAACTAACATTTAAAATAATATTATTTTATTATTACAGTGCAATGTAAGATTTCAAAGGAACTCATTGTCGCGTATTGGGTATGCCATCGAGCATAGCATTCCCTTTAAAGTAATATTAATATTTTATTCACAAATATGGATAAATATAAAAATTTAATATTCTTTATTTACCTGGGGTGTTACACCTATATATCCCTCCAATGAATTGGGTAAATATTTATATCTCATGAGATAGACATGGTTGAAATGGTAGGTGAATTTGGTTCAGTAATACAGGGCCGGAACGGTAAGTAAAACCGGTTCAATAATGGACTTTGTCCACTATCATGGTCTTGAAAACAATGCCTTGGATACTATGGAAATCATAACATGTGGTTAATGGTTTTCCACAATTATATGTTTTATTCTCATGTTATTTTATCATGATTAATGTTTCGTTATGATCTATGTCTTACGTACTTCCAAGATTTATTTCACAACTCAAGATTATTGATATTTAACCATATGTTCATGTTTTTAAGTTCAAATGTATATGGTTTTTTTATTTTCCCCATGATTACCCTTGATGAGAATTTGAGATCACCCTTTTTATTTTTTCATTTCCCTAGGATATAAAGAAAGGTTTTAGGTAAGAAAACAAAAGGGAAAGATCTTTGTGGGAGATGTTGAAGATCTTTCACCATGATTAGATAATTGTGTTCCAAGATTCCAAAGACACTAAAATATTACTGTCCTTGGGTGTTATTTTTTGTTATGTATTAAGTATTCCACAAAAGTAATGTAATGTACATTTACTTCAAGCTTGGGTCACTATAATTTAGTCATATCCACATTTTATTGGATTTAGGTATACGGTATGTTATCCTATTAACTATGATGGATGTCGGTTTCATTATACATGTGTGTCCAAGATGTAGTGTCTTGATGTAATATCATATAAATGATTTTTTTTGTAATAAATATAGTTATCATAGGTGTACAAGCATATGATATGATGGATTGAGGTATAATAAATGATACACAATCCATGATGGATTCAATTAATGTTACTTTGTTATGTATGTGATGTGATTTGGTGAATACTTCAATATAGTATGAAAAATGTGAGATGATGGCATAATAGTGGAATAGTTTCTCAGATGGGAAAGATGACCTATATAAGGTATTAAAGAACGTGACATTTGGTGTTGGGGAGTGAGGGTGAAAATCAATGGGGAAGTTGATGTAGAGAACCTTTTTTAATTATTTTTTGTATAAAATATATTACATATATGTGTTACATGGTGAGTGAGTCATGGTGAAGAGGGGATTTAGTTTTACCGTCTTAGGAAATGATTTGGTTTCCATTATTTATTCCCTAGGCTTTAGTATACATCTTTCACATTTTCATGAAACATATCGAGGAAGATCAAATTAAGAATACTTGTATGATCAAATCATATATATATATAATTCTATTAAGTCTTCATGTGATGGTTGGATATGGAACTAGGTGTAATTAGTCTATGAAGTTACTCGTGATCTATTGTATTTTTTTGTCGTTATTTAGGAATTATTCTCTATATTTTATGTTTTTTCACTTTATATGACATTTCATTTAGCTGTTAGGATAGTTTATTTATTATTTATAAAATGGATTTAATTTTTGGATCTTATATCTTGTTCTAGATTTATTTAATGAGGTAATTACACCCATTTATACATTTTATACCCTTATTTATTATCTCAAATACATGACCTATTATAAGTGGGATTCAAGGGTATTATATATATATATATATATATATATATATATATTTTATTGGCCATAGATGGGTTCCAATGGAGGGGTGGGGGTTATGATAGATTATATAAATAACATTGTTGGTAAAGGAAAGAGTTTTCATTTTTCTAATAGGTGGTGGAAGAAGACAATTTAGAGTAATGTTTGTGTGTTTCTGGTTTCATTTAATGTGGGTTGTCAACATTTTTTTAGTGGTATATTTCAAATATAATGTCTACATTTTGGTAATTTAGATTTAATATTAATTCATGTTTGGTTTTAGGTAAATTTTAGTCATTATAGGATATATTTATTAGTTTATTGAGATGATATTAGGGGTTAAATATCTCCAAAAAATATATCCTTAAACCCTTGAAACTATTCTATATACTCTAGGGATTGGGGAGTTCACTTTATACCATGTATCATTTTTCCCCTATGGCATGATCATACTATGGTGGGTTGTTACAAATTGGTATATGTGCTAGGATATTTTTTAGAGTCTTGAAATTTGAGAAATTTTGTAGTGAATAATAATAGTATAAACTTGGTTTGGAATCTTTGCCTATGTTCCTGGCCCTTAAAACCATAGTATAAGCATAAGTTACCTAGTAATTATTAGATTTTGTAAGTGAGATTTGTGGATAATATTTTGAAGTAATATTCCCACTCTAGTAGGGAGAGAGTAGTGGTATATTAATTAATCATTTTGGGTTGCAAGGACATGACATTTATGTGAGTACACATGGGTTGGTGCTTGGTTTATGAATTTATTTAGTTTTTTATTTTATTCAACAAATTCAATTTTTTAGAAAAACAACCAATATTTTCTTGTATAGGTTGACAATAATGACTTTATTAACTAAAATAAGATGAATGTGTGAAATTATACAATATAATATGTTTGTTTTATTAATGGTTTTTTTAAAATGCGATATAAATTGTTCATCAATAATAAATCATATGATTTGAATTGATAAAATTAGAAATGATATTAGATACTGATTTAATGAAGTAACCATATGTGAAATTTAAAGAGGATTATTTATGTATTTAATTTTTATAAATAGAAAGGGAAGCTAGTTGTGGAATTATGGAAATGAAATTTCATGTTTAAGAAAATATAGAAGATCTAATACGTGGTTAGCATATTAAAATTTAAAGGGGTAATATTTTAAATTTTTTATTTTAATGGTTGTATTAAAATTTTATTCTTTATTTTAAAAGTGTTTAAAATAAAGAAAATATGTGGTAAACTATTAATGGTTTGAGAAAAATACAAGCATAATAAATGTGTGTATTTTGAGTTTAATTAAACTAACGTTCATTCATTTTATGTGAAATGGAAAGTAAAAATTTAATAAGTAATAAAAATTTGAATTAATTAGTAAATTTTAGATTCATATTTAATTGGGATAGTGAGTATATCATATGATATTTTGATTGTGTAAAATATTTTGTCTGTCTGTTTGAAATTTTGATAAATACCTAGAAGCATTATAGTGTGCTTTTTGTGTATTAATTTTAGAATTCATAGAAATTTAAATTTTTTAAAATTAATTTTTTAAATATAATAGGGTAATAAAAGTGATATTAATATATTAAATAATTTAACTCATAATCATGATTTCTATAGCGTTTTAAGTAGAGGTAAAATGTGATATTATGACACAATTTTAAATTTTAGCTTGCATGATTAATAGAAAAATCATTATTTCCAACATGATGATAAAATATAGAGTGCCTTATGGTTTCTCTACATATTATTTGAAGATATTGAAGGATTAAAAAATACATTAAATAATATAATGGTGGAATCTTATGAGAGATATTCAAATAACTTGAAATTATTTGGGAAACCTATTAGGATTACCTTGTGTTTTTCTAATAACTATAAATGAATTACATGAAGAGAGTTACATATTAGAAATTTTGATGTAGATATGTGAATAATTATATAAAAATATTAATTTGGATTTGAATTACCATTTACTCCCATTATTTTAGGAAGCTTAAATATCTTGAAGAGGTTATAGTTGTTGGATTTTTACTCAGGTATTCATTAAAGATTAATAGGACAATACTTTATTGGGTTAGGTATGATTTATGTGAGAATTTACTCAAATTGTTATACAATACAACCTATATAGGATGGATATTTATGGATGGTCAATTCCTATGGTATCAATAAATTTAGAACATGATGGATGAGATAAATAGAGATAAGTAATTCTCCCAATATAATCGATGTGATTACTCAATGAATGGTATTGGTGGGGATGGTTTATTCCACAATTATCACAATTATAATAGTGTGAGGTAAGGCAATTATACTGAGAAGTGACACACCATCTCTCACATATAATTGACCAATGGGGTGATCATTCATTAGATATTATCTATTATCCTCCCTTATTTCAATGATTAATGAGGACTATCTATAAAACTGTATCTTTAGAGATAAGTATTTCATATAATATTATAGTATAAAGATTTAACACTAAAGATGTGTATTTCATTTGTTTCCATATATTTATACGCTTTTATCTTTGGTGATGTTTATTCCCACAAACGAGATATGTGTATTTACTTGCTACATTAGAGATAATTATAGATATTTATCTCATTCATTGCTTCCATAGTAGGTGGAGATGGGTAATTCCTCTTGAATACACAATATGAGAATGTGATAGATGTTAATTCAACTGAGTGTAAATTTCATCCTTACCCATTACATTTGGATCATGATAGAATATTTTTCATGTGGTACTATCTCTACTTATTACCTATTTTTGTATGATTGGGAGTACCTAATATAAAAATTTATACCTAAATATGTATATTTCCTCTAGTAGTCCACTATACGACTTTTTCTTGAGAGATGTGTATTTTCTACCGCATTCAAACATGTATATTATTCTATATTTTTGTATGCATATCACTTCTAGATATAAACACGTCTTTCCTATATTTCATCAGAGATAATTAGAGACACTAATTTCTTCCAGTAAAACTATGATTGTTGGATATATGTATTTTATCAACCATCTCACAATTAGTTAATCTGGGATGATTATTTCCATTATTCTCCAAAAAACTTGTTATTTGGTGAGTGGGATGAATGTGATATATGGGTAGATTAATCCATGTTTATCAAGGATAGGGTTATGTATGGTGATGACAGTTGTAAATGATGGATTTTATACACTTTACTTTTTATTATTTTACAATGAAAAAATATTTTTTATGTATGATTTTATTTTTATAGAGTATTTTTTAAAAAAAGTATTTCATTTTAATTCAAAAATTATTTTAGTATTTTTTAATTCTTTTAACGAGAATACTATAATTACATTTTTAAAAATAATTTTATCATGTTGGAAATCATTATTTATTCTTTTGTGAGAATGTTTTATTAAATGAAATGTCTTGTTGACATGAATGTTGAGTGGTATGTTTATTTTTTTATTTTTAAATCATTATTATGATGATATGATTTTCAAATCATGGTAAATGAAAGTAAATAATGGTAATTCTTAGGTTGTATCCATGATGATTGAACCATGTTTGATTTCTATAGTATGATCATGAATATTGTAACAACCCAAGATTTTATGAAAAATATTCTTTTTAATTTCACTAATGTCTTGTGTTGTACGCAACAAAAAAAGGAGCTTGCACAACACGCATCCTTGACTTTCCTTGCATTACACGCAATCACAACCTTCCTCGATAGCATGTGTAGTACGCAATACTGAGTTTCACGAAACAACGATATGCTATTAAAATATTATTAAAACTAGCCATTATGAATAGTAATAACCACTTTTTAAATTTTAGAAATTTTAGCTCTCAAAATGGACTTCATTTTTGGATTCGGAGTATCGAATTTAGCCTAAGGTGAAATTTTGGTACTTTTCGGATAACTTTCATATTCTGATGAATAGTGAAAATTACTAAATTATAATTAAAAACAACTTTTTTAATCGAAATAATTAATAGTGATAAATCATAAATTTGAGTGGTTTTAAAGTATATTTAGAATATATTTTTACAATTTAATACAATTTTGGTCATTGGATGTAATTTCACATTTAAACCAGACATAATCAAGTGTCAATCTTTTGATAGATATTGTTTCTTAAAAACACGCTATTTGTTTTAACAGCGGGATTTAATTATAAAATTAATTAATGCAATTTCTATGTTATGAATTTGGTAAAATAGACTTCATTTTTGAATTCGGAATATGAAATATAGCTTAGGATGAAATTTTGGCATTTTTCTGAAAACTTTCAATTTTTGATGAATAGTGAAACCACTAAGTGGTAGGTTAAAAACTGAATTTTACATAAAACATAATTTTACCGCTTCTGTGAATGGAATTTCGAAAATCCGACAGACACGGTTAATATTAAGGACTAAAATGTGGTTCAATGAGATGAAAATAATTTTTTTTGAATAGTAAGTTTTTACTTTTTTTTACCACGGTTAATAGTAAATAGGGTAACTAAGGGTAAATATGATATTACTATTATCCTAACACATGTCCTAATTCTATTGGATAAGTTTAATTCGACCAAAAACAACCTTATGAATATAATATGACCATTTATGTCCACTTGGATTAGATTATGACATTTAATATTATTTTATTTAATGAATAGTTAAAATAGTTAAAATCAAAGTTTAATAACTAAAACATTTTTAATATGGGGTTATATATAAGATAAATTCGACTATAAATATTCATTAGAAAGATAAAACGATTTCCTACATAATGATAGTTTATTTATAATTTTTAGACTTTAAATAAATTAATTTATTTATGACACAACGATGATGCAGGAATTTCCCTTTTAAGGAAATATTAACATAATTGATGTTATAAATGCTCAAATGAATGTAATTTGAGACTTTTTAGGAATTACACTAATTTTATAGGTTACTATGATATATTAGTGTTTATTTCATCAACTTGGTTCGAACATATAATTCTGTTATGACTTTCACAAAAATCATATATCAAATAGTGTCAAAATTGAGACAAAATAGTTTTTAAATCAAATATTATATTATTAATTGTTATTTTATTCCTAAAAATCTAAAGTTTGGCCAAATGACATAGATAAGGATATATATATTAATAATAAACAATTTGGGGTTCGTTTGGCATGTTATAGTAAGAGTATTAACCATATAGTGAAAGAAAACAAAAAGACACGGTAAAAGTTAAATTATTTAACTTAGAGTTAAATCTAATTGATAAGGTTAAAATAATACCCTAAACATGTCTAAATCCTATTGGATGATAGGATTTCGACCCATCCCTACTTTAGCTTCGAAATAAGACCCCTTGGAACCATTATAAACTGATTTTGACTTTAATGTAAAATAATATTTTGAGATATTCATAAGGTGCCCCTCTCCTCGCTTATAAAGGGGTACCTCCTCCCCCTCCTCCTCACACCAATTTGAGCACTCAAGCTCATCTAACCCCTTACATTTTCTCTTATCCTCTTCCCTAGAAAAATCCTAGAGGTCCTGGTCTTCTTCAAATACCAATCTTAGTTCCCTAAGTGGAGGATTCAAAGAGGCGTTCCAAAGAAGAGGTAATATCCATTACCGATCTTTTCAATTTCTTTCTTCTTCAACTTCTTCTTTAGTTGTTTCATGATAAAGTAATAACATCAGTATTAATTAAATACTGATATGTTATTATAAATATGAAACAACTCTAATTAACCTTCTATCCGTCCTACGGGAAAAGGAAATCACCGCGCGTGCGTACGTACGGAATACCGTCTCCACGCCGTGGTGTAATCTATTTTCCACCATCACCTTACAAGGATGGGTATAAAGGTGTAATGAGTAAATATATATGATTATTATTAAGTGATATTGATTCTTAAATAGTATACATACACTTCAACACAATTCCAAGACCATGGGAACAATATCATCGCTCGTGCGTACGTACGGAATACCGTCTCCACGACGCGATGAGATTCATTCTCAATGATTAGCCATTCATGAATGATTATAATGTATATATAATAAGTAGTAATGAAATATATGACCTAATAATGATACTGGAATTATTTATATTTATATGTATGTCATCTACTTAATTCCATTCAATTCAGTAAGGAAACGAAAACAGCGTTCATGCGTACGTACGGAATGCCGTCTCCATGAACGGTGTATTTCTTTCCATTTACTGATTTATTATATATGTATATTCTGAATATATATATATATAAATCATGTTTTATATTCTAGAATTAAGTAATAATGATCTAAGTAATCATATGAATAATTACAAGTTAAAAACATGAACGACAAATGAGACGATTTTACCCAAAACGCTACTTTAACATGATTTTACAAAAGAACGGGTAATATAAAGTCATAAGTGGACCATATATGATATAATAACAACGAATATGATTCTGGAATAAGTCAATAACATGATTTAAATCATTATACAGGAGGTTCGGACACTTACAAAGCAAGTCGGACCTAAGGTAAGGGAAATATCACAATCTCATTTTTATCCGAGATTGCTTATTCGTAAGTATTTACTGGGGTGTATTTTATCATCCACATCCATGTTTCATCAATATGTAATATTATTTCCATCCACCTAAAATTTTTTAAATCCATTTTTACCCTTCGGTGTGTTTTAGTAATATGTATGAAATGAATCTTTTGTCGTACGAGGTACTTTTTGACTTTTCCAACAAAAGTACGCAGAATGTTTTTTTAACTTATACGACATGAATGGATTTTTAAAACATTATTTACAAGAAGCTTCTTTTACAAGTTTTAAAGTTTTTTTTAATCATATTCTTTTATTTTAAAGTCTTATGACATGTTATGAAAGGAAAAATGTCTTTGAAGTAGAAAGGATATTTTCCTCAAGAATGGAGTTCAAGTATTTTATCAAAATTATTTTCCATCTAAGATAATAAAAGGGTTCTGTTTTTATCCCTATTATTACATGGATTTGATTATGTTGTGATGGAAATATTTTTATGAATTCCTTTATCTTATATGAATTGTTTTATGATGTCATGATGTTTCAAGAATCCCATTTTTGTTACATGTGTTATGCGATGATGTATGATTTATGATTATGTGGCACACATAAGAAAGGATTCATTATAAGATGGGTGGGACCTATATCTCCCTCCAATGCATTTGGTAAAGATTTTATATCTCATGAGATAGACATGGATGGAATGGTAGGTTATACCGGTTCAGTGAAACAGGACTTAAATGAGGGTTACTCGATTTAGAAAGGGACTTTGTCCACTAAGATAGTCTTGGAAATGAGTCTTGACTAACAAGAAATGATTGTCTATGAATATGTGTGAATGCCACAAAGTTTCATGTTTTAAGTAATGATTATTGTGATTACATTTCACTACCAGGATTTATCCCATGTTATGAAATTATGCTCTCTTTTGCAGGTTATGATTTCCAAAATGTTATGTTCTTATGAATACGATGTGATTGATATTTCTTTTGTTTACCATTACTGATCATTTGAGCTCACCCTTTTATGTTTTCTTTTCCCCAGGATATAAAGAAAGGTTTTTGGTAAAAAAAATAGAAGATCATTGTGGGAGATGTTGAAGATCTTTCACCACGATTAGAAGATTTTATTCCGAGTTTCCAAAGACACTAAACTATTACGATCCTTGTGTGTGTGTTTTTGTTATGTACTAAGTATTCCGCAAAAGTAATGTAATGTCCATGTACGATAAGATTCGGGTCTCTATAGTTGGTATCAGAGGAAAGGTTTAGTCAACCTTTGGAAACTAGGATGCGAAAACGTTAGTGAGATCCCTAGAGATATTTCTAAGGTATGTCTAGGGATGTCCCTAAGGATAAGTATACGTATAGGATATAATCCTAGAACTATGATAACGATCTTATAATTTAACCTAAGATGTTAGATATTAAGGGTACTCCCCCTTTACTATGTTGTTTTCCCTAGCATTATTTTGCCTCTCACACTATTCTGTTTGGGTTTTAGAAAATGGCTGGAAACAAGATGATTCACAATAATGGAGGATATGATGGACAATGGAATGATATTATTCATGAGCAACCAAATGAAATGGGATTTGGATGTCCAAACATCATTATTATGCCGAATCAGCAATCTCATAATATGATCAATAAAGTAAAATTTGGTATGTTTCCTGACACGACTAATAAGAGAAATATGGAGTTCCATGATGATCATAGAGGAAAGAAAGTTCAATTTCCCCTATGTAAATCATGTGGGAAGAGGCATCAAGGAGAATGTTTCAAGGGAACTGGAAGATGCTTTGGGTGTGGAAAAGAAGGACACAAAGAAAGTAAGTGCAAAGGAAAAGGGTCGGTTAACACCATGGATGAGGATAATGGTATTGCTACGACATCAAAAATGGTTAAGTGTTTTAAATGTGGAATGTATGGGCATTATGAAAACAAATGCCCTAAGGGAAAGACTCATGAAGATAATCAGTATGGTCATATGGGTAGTATTTATGTGGATGATGATGAAGAGACTACAAATGATATGTGAGATGAAAGAATTTTTGAAGATCGGTCAATGGTTTAAGAATGTAGTGGAATGATTACATGTTTATCATGTGTAATTTTGTATAAGTAATCTCATTCTACTATGGAATAAAGAGACATCTATGGATTGTTACACTGTTGTCTTTCCTTGTGTTTTGAAAGTGAATGATTAATGTTACCAGTATCCATGAAAGGTTATTCATATATTTTTGGAATGTAGATGATATGCGCATAATGAAGGGATAAGGAGAAAATTAAATGTTTGATAGTATTCATGAGCTCATGATTGATATAAGGACTAAGTGATATCATGGTTTGAGTATATAGAATTTTGAGGATTTTGGTATGTGAAAAGTGTTAACTTTTAAATGAATTCAAGTTTTCACTATGGTTCAATGGGTATTCAAGAGAATACATTATTAAGGACTTTGAATGTTTGGAATGTGACCAACAAAACATATCGTATGATATATGGGGATCGACGATGGTGTTAAATCTCTGGTAATCATTTTCACTATGTTATGAGTGTGGTATTATGGATAAGACTAAAGATTGGAATGGATTATGTTGGACATAAGTTAGTATTGTTTAAGGATAGAAGTTTTTTTTCGATATTATTGATGGGATGTTATAGTATTATAGTTTTAGAAAAAGGACAACCTGCAGGACGGGCGACAACCCATCGCTTCGGACAAGGCTGTGGGAATCGAACCCACAACCGAAGTGCGACTGGCCTTTATCGCCTACCACTGGCCTACAGGAAGTCCCTGTTTAATAGAAACTAGTTTTATTATATTAAGCAGTATGATATATGAAGTATAAGTCCATTTTAAGAACCATATATGATTAATCTCACTATAGATCGACTTATGTATATAATTTTTGCTAACCTTTTGTTTGAGACAGATGGAATGACTCGTCATTCTATCACCTGATCTGCTAACACTTCACGAATAACAAATTCAACTTCATTTATTTAAGAGATGAAGTGGAAATTGTTCAAATCACGAACAATAGTGCGATTGTACCAAAATAAAGTAAGTATTTATTCTAATTCAAATTCTTCAACTTTAGGGAAACGATCTTGAAAACCAAAAAAATGTTGTCCTAGTGATCTTATATCTGATTAATCGGATGGTACCTTAGATCGTCACAAATTTATGGATTTGTGATTGTTGGCTTTTCCATAGCCATGTTCTCTACCACTCTCCATCAGAACATGATGGTTAGATTTTTCTTCCATATCCATATTTTCACCTATGTGGAAACCCAGTGATTAGTTTATTTGAGTAACCGTTAAGTTTCATACTTTTGATTTAAAATATTGGTTTTGGTATTCCTTTTTACGATGTGGGTTTTTATTAAAGAAACTTTCGAATAGTAAACCATTTATAACCCCGACGAATTTCGAGGGTGAAATTCATTTTAAGGGGGGTAGAATGTAACAACCCAAGATTTTATGAAAAATATTCTTTTTAATTTCACTAATGTCTTGTGTTGTACGCAACACAAAAAGGAGCTTGAACAACATGCATCCTTGACTTGCCTTGCATTACACGCAATCGCAACCTTCCTCGATAGCGTGTGTAGTACGCAATACTGAGTTTCACGAAACAACGATATGCTATTAAAATATTATTAAAACTAGCCATTATGAATAGTAATAACCACTTTTTAAATTTTAGAAATTTTAGCAATCAAAAAGGACTTCATTTTTGGATTCGGAGTATCGAATTTAGCCTAAGGTGAAATTTTGGTACTTTTCGGATAACTTTCATATTCTGATGAATAGTGAAAATTACTAAATTATAATTAAAAACAACTTTTTTAATCGAAATAATTAATAGTGATAAATCATTAATTTGAGTGGTTTTAAAGTATATTTAGAATATATTTTTACAATTTAATACAATGTTGTTCATTGGATGTAATTTCACATTTAAACCAGACATAATCAAGTGTCAATCTTTTGATAGATATTGTTTCTTAAAAACACGCTATTTGTTTTAACAACGGGATTTAATTATAAAATTAATTAATAAAATTTCTATGTTATGAATTTGGTAAAATGGACTTCATTTTTGAATTCGGAATATGAAATATAGCTTAGGATGAATTTTTGGCATTTTTCTGAAAACTTTCAATTTTTGATGAATAGTGAAACCACTAAGTGGTAGGTTAAAAACTGAATTTTGCATAAAACTTAATTTTACCGCTTTTGTGAATGGAATTTAGAAAATCCGACAGACACGGTTAATATCAAGGACTAAAATGTGGTTCAATGAGAGGAAAATAATTTTTGTTGAATAGTAACTTTTTACTTTTTTTTACCACGGTTAATAGTAAATAGGGTAACTAAGGGTAAATATGATATTACTATTACACTAACACATGTCCTAATTCTATTGGATAAGTTTAATTCGACCAAAAACAACCTTATGAATATAATATGACCATTTAGGTCCACTTGGATTAGATTATGACATTTAATATTATTTTATTTAATGAATAGTTAAAATAGTTAAAATCAAAGTTTAATAACTAAAACATTATTAATATGGGGTTATACATAAGATAAATTCGACTATAAATATTCATTAGAAATATAAAAATATTTCCTACATAATGATATTTTATTTATAATTTTTAGACTTTAAATAAATTAATTAAGTTATGACACAACGATGATGCAGTAATTACCCTTTTAAAGAAATATTGACATAATTGATGTTATAAATGCTCAAATGAATGTAATTTGAGACTTTTTATGAATTCCACTAATTTTATAGGTTACTATGATATATTAGTGTTGATTTAATCAACTTTTTTCGAACATATAATTCTGTTATGACTTTCACAAAAATCATATATCAAATAGTGTCCAAATTGAGACAAAATAGTTTTTAAATCAAATATTATATTATTAATTGTTATTTTATTCCTAAAAATCTAAGGTTCTGCCAAATGACTTATATAAGGATATATATATTAATAATAAACAATTTGGGGTTCGTTTGGGATGTTATATTAAGTGTATTAACCATATAGTGAAAGAAAACAAAAAGACACGGTAAAAGATGAATTATTTAACTTAGAGTTAAATCTAATTGATAAGGTTAAAATAATATCCTAAACTTGTCTAAATCCTATTGGATGATAGTATTTCGACCCATCCCCACTTTAGCTTCGAAATAAGACCCTTTGGAACCATTATAAACTGATTTTGACTTTAATGTAAAATAATATTTTGAGATATTCCTAAGGTGCCCCTCTCCTCCCTTATAAAAGGGTACCTCGTCCCCCTCCTCCTCACACCAATTTGAGCACTCAATCTCGGCCAAACCCTGCCATTTTCTCTTCTCCACTTCCCTAGAATAATCCTAGAGGTCATGGTCTTCTTCAAAGACCAATCTTAGTTCCCTAAGTGGAGGATTCAAAGAGGCGTTCCAAAGAAGAGGTAATATCCATTACCGATCTTTTCAATTTCATTCTTCTTCAACTTCTTCTTCTTTAGTTGTTTCATGATAAAGTAATAACATAAGTATTACTTACATACTGATATGTTATTATAAATATGAAACAACTCTAATTAACCTTCTATCCATCCTACGGAAAAAGGAAATCACCGCGCATGCGTACGTACGGAATACCGTCTCCACGCCGTGGTGTAATCTATTTTCCACCATCACCTTACAAGGATGGGTATAAAGGTGTAATGAGTAACTATATATGATTATTATAAAGTGATATTGATACTTAAATAGTATACATACACTTCAACACAATTTCACGACCATGGGAACGATATCATCGCTCGTGCGTACGTACGGAATACCGTCTCCACGACGCGATGAGATCCATTCTCAATGATTAGCCATTCATGAATGATTATAAAGTATATATAATAAGTACTAATGAAATATATTACCTAATAATGATACTGGAATTATTTATATTTGTATGTTTGTCATCTACTTAATTCCATTCAATTCAATAAGGAAACGAAAACAGCGTTCATGCGTACGTACGGACTACCGTCTCCATGAACGGTGTATTTCTTTCCATTTACTGATTTATTATATATGTATATTCTGAATATATATATATATATATAAATCATGTTTTATATTCTGGAATTAAGTAATCATGATCTAAGTAATCATATGAATAATTACAAGTTAAAAACACGAACGACAAATGAGACGATTTTACCCAAAATGCTACTTTGACATGAATTTACAAAAGAACGGGTAATATAAAGTCATAAGTGGACCATATATGATATAATAACAATGAATATGATTCTGGAATAAGTCAATAACATGATTTAAATCATTATACAGGAGGTTCGGACACTTACAAAGCAAGTCGGACCTAAGGTAAGGGAAATATCACAATCGCATTTTTATCCGAGATTGTTTATTCGTAAGTATTTACTGGGGTGTATTTTATCATCCACATCCATGTTTCATCAATATGTAGTATTATTTCTATCCACCTGAAATTTTTTAAATCCATTTTTACCCTTCGGTGAGTTTTTAGTAATATGTATGAAAGGAATCTTTTGTCGTATGAGGTACTTTTTGACTTTTCCGACAAAAGTATGAAGAATGTTTTTTTTAACTTATACGGCATGAATGGATTTTTAAAACATTATTTCCAAGAAGCTTCTTTTACATGTTTTCAAGTTTATTTTTAATCATCTTCTTTTATTTTAAAGTCGTATGACACGTTATGAAAGGAAAAATGTCTTTGAAGTAGAAAATATATTTTCCTCAAGAATGGAGTTCAAGTATTTTATCAAAATTATTTTCCATCTAAGATAATAAAAGGGTTCTGTTTTTATCCCTATTATTACATGGATTTGATTATGTTGTGATGGAAATATTTTTTTGAATTCCTTTATCTTATATGAATTGTTTTATGATGTCATGATGTTTCAAGAATCCCATTTTTGTTACATGTGTTATGCGATGATGTATGATTTATGATTATGTGGCACACATAAGAAAGGATTCATTATAAGATAGGTGGGACCTATATCTCCCTCCAATGCATTGGGTAAAGATTTTATATCTCATGAGATAGACATGGCTGGGATGGTAGGTTATACCGGTTCAGTGAAACAGGACTGAAACGAGTGTTACTCGATTCAGAAAGGTACTTTGTCCACTAAGATAGTCAGGGCAATGAGTCTTGACTAACAAGAAATGATTCTCTATGAATATGTGTGAATTCCACAAAGTTTCATGTTTTAAGTTATGATTATTGTGATTACATTTCACTACC
Source organism: Viscum album (assembly GCA_963277665.1). NCBI lineage: Eukaryota > Viridiplantae > Streptophyta > Magnoliopsida > Santalales > Viscaceae > Viscum > Viscum album. Next base: position 328,521,314 of record OY728132.1, read on the forward strand.
ATGATTTATCCCATGTTATGAAATTATGCTCTCTTTTGCAGGTTATGATTTCCAAAATGTTATGTTCTTATGAATACGATGTGATTGATATTTCATTTGTTTACCCTTACTGAGCATTTGAGCTCACCCTTTTATGTTTTCTTTTCCCCAAGATATAAAGAATGGTTTTAGGTAAAAAAAGGAAGATCTTTATGGGAGATGTTGAAGATCATTCACCACGATTAGAAGATTTTATTCCGAGTTTCCAAAGACACTAAACTATTATGATCCTTGTGTGTGTGTGTTTGTTATGTACTAAGTATTCTGCAAAAGTAATGTAATGTCCATGTACGATAAGCTTTGGGTATCTACAAATATGGCTGTATCAAAAATGATTTTTAAGACATATTTTTATATAATATGTTTGGGTGATGTCTAATTGTATGAATTTTTTAATGAATTATTTTATAAGTTTTTTATATAAAATTTTTAAATTTTATATTGTGGTTTAAAAAGAAAGAATGAATTAAAAATGTGGATTAATATTTATGATCCTATTATCAGTTATAGTTAGAATTGATTATTAATGGGTGAATTATGGAATTTGATATGATTTTTTTGAATTGTGTGGATACTTTTATGTGAAGGATGTTGATGTTATTGTGTGGTCAAATGTTTTTATAAAGAAAATGAGGTGGATGAATCAAACAATTTGTTTGGGAATCTTGATTAAATTTGTGGTGGGTATGTTTTTATGATATCATGTTCTATGATTAATAGGTTATTAATATAACTAAAGAAGTGATAAAATATTTATTTTAATAAAATTGTTCAAATGAAATAATATTTTTGGAAATATTGTGTTCAAAACGAATAATTTTTTTATAGTGGTCAATAACACTTAGTTATGAAGGGGATGTTTCATGATATGCTGGACTTGATTATTAAATATAAGTAGTTCCATTATTTTTTATTAAGAAAGGTGATAGGTTTAAGGAAAAATGAATTGAATTCTTTTTTATTTTCATAATATTTGGTAAATTGTGTTTAATGAGTTAACATATATTTTTATAAAGTAAGGGTACATTTAGAGGGTAGAAAATAGTTATTTTTATGGTTTTTTATATATGGATCATCCTTGGTAATATATAAATATTTTAAGGGTTTTTTATGTTTTTTTGGTTAAAAAGAGTTTGAAATTGATTTTTTAATGTTAAGAAATTTTTTGGTTGTGCTTAAAGTCAGTCTCAAATAGAAATAACTTATGGTTTTTTAGAAATATTGACTTATTTGGATAAACATTAATATGGGTTTTTAATATTTTTGTTTAATAATTGAATTATTTTGTTTTGAAAATATGTTAGTGGAGTCCCATAAGTGTTTTACTGATTTTATCTTTATTTTTATTTTAAGATATAATGATTAAAAACTTTTTAGTTTTTTTATTTCACAAGATGTTTTAACGTTATTTATGCAATACTTGTGTGAAAACTGAAATTAATAGTGTGTTATATATTATTTCTTTAGTCGTAAAGGATGAAATTCATCCAAATGTTAATTTTTTCTTAATTAAAAAAATATGGGATGTAATTAGAACAAATATATATTGTTGGTTATTAATAATGTGTTTAAAATATGTTAGTAGATAATTGTAGTTGGGATAGAGATAAATTTCTATATGATGTTAGTTATTTAAAATTTGTTGACTTTTATGTTTTTTCTGTGTGTAATGGTTTTATTTGGAATCACTTATGGTGAGGAGTACCATGGGTAATCATTATTCGACTAAAATTGGTTAATCTATTTTGAATGTTGATAAATAATTATTTTTGGTGTGAAAAATGTAAATCATGACATGATATGCTTCTTTAGGACGTCAAGATTTATGGTATGGATTTTGTAATTTTTTATGAATTATAAATTTTTGCTCTAAAAGTGTCATATAATTACAAAAAATGTGAATTAAGAAAAAATATATTGAATTTTACTTTTATTTTTTAAAAAATGTTAAATGAATTTTTTTTGGTTGGGGTGTTAAAAATAATAAGAGAAATTATGGTTCTATTTATAGAAAAAATAAAATGTACACATATATTTATAAGGAAATTTATTCAATGGAATGTCCTAGGGAAATAAATATGAAGTAAAAGATAAAACTAGAATTTCGATATATTAATATGAATAAAAATAATAAGAAGAGGGTTAATGTTTTAAAAAAAATAGAAAATTTGGTGTTGGGTTGTGGGATGCAGAGTTAAAATAGAAAGAAAATGATTAAACGGGGAAAAAAGAAAAAATAAAAATGTATTCCAAAATAACATGACTATTTTTAAATTATTAATTATGCATGAGAAAGGGCGAAATTAAAATTCATATAATAAAATTTAATTAATTATTAAAAAAAATTGGAACTAAACAGGTAAGATTGGTAGTTATGTAAATAAAGGTGCACTATTCCACTATCTCTTTTCTATTCTCTACTCTCTATTTTATATTCTATACTCTCCCTCTCTATCTAAAATTATTCACTCATTTCTGCTTGATATCCAAATCAATATTGACCCAAATGATAAATTTTTTGTTGAAATATATTTTTCTCAATGAAAAGAAATTAAGCCCTCTGTTAGTTTTTTAATGCGTTAAGGTCCTATTTATATATTTAATTTGATTTGATTTTCTTACTTCTAGTTCATCAAATATCAATATTATTGTGATTTAATATTGGTTTTTCATCAAATTTTTTCCTTTAATCACCATCTAGTATCTCGTATTTGACTTATTACTTTCCATGGAGTTAATTTTTTATTGTTACCATTCTATTCATTGTTTAAATCAAATTACATAGAATTACTTTTCATTAGTTAACAATAATTGGTAGTACTTTATTTATGTGTTTTATTTATAAAATCATAGTGTTTCATGTTTATATATTTGGCATGATGGGAATAATTTTTTATTAAAATATTAATTGTACGTCTATATTAATGTTAAATTTTGTGGAAATAAAGTAATGATAAATTTTTTGTTTTAGAGGAATTTTGAAGTGTTTAGAAGTTTTTCACTGCCAATAAAATTTAATTTATTAATAAATTGATAATAATTTATTTTTTTTGTTTAAAAGATAATTATAGTGTTTTATTGGATTTTTGTTTCTTAAATTCTTATTTTTTGGGTGAAAAAAACATGTAAAAATAAGGGTTTAACATGCTTAAAATAATAGAGGAATTAGCTTAGGCTCTTGCTAGTTTTTCTTATTAAATATTATGATTTAAAGTAATGAATTAATGAAAAAATTCTAGGTAACTATAATATTAGGTTAATAATTTATCAGGATATAATACAATTAAAATATGGCATTGGTTTACAAATTAATTTATTGAAAAAGTGGAGAAGGAGTGTTGTAAATGTTGTTTCAATGAGGGAAATTAGTGTAATAGTTGTTAGTTATTTTTATGAAAGGTTATATGATGAGTTAAGAATTTAATATGTTATTTAGATGTGTTTATTATTGATAATTATTTTTTAGATGTGCGATTATGGATTTTATGACTGTATATTACGTGAAAACGAATGTTAAAAGGGGAAGAGACATCTAATTAACTGAGTTAGTTAATCTTTAATTTGGGTTATGTACATGTGAGTTTATCATGAATTTAAGTGGTGAGTGTAATTATAGTATTTTTATTAAAATATCGTAAATGTATACTAGGGGAATGGGTGTAGAATTTTTTTATACTTGAAAGTCTACTAATGAGGCTGAAAATAGATATTGTTTTTATTAAATTCATACTACTTTTTATATGTTTGGGATTTAAAATATAATTGGTATTTCTTAGTTTTTTCATGGGTTTAGAAAATTGGAATAACATGGTTATGAATTTTATATATTGTACTAGAAGTTTAATATATGTTTGATTAGTTTCCAATAGCAATTATACTATGTTTAAGTAGCATGTAGTCGGATACTTTCAAGGGGCCTTATTATAGGTCGAGGATGTGAAATTGATTTAAATGTTATGATGTTATCATGCATGGTGATGATATGATATTTGTTTTAAAGATATGGTGATGTGGTGACATGGTTTTGGCATATGGGATGATGCTGATCTATGTGTCTGGGTATCTTAGTTAGCACCTGTACTTTATTTTCATGCTAAAAATGATTATTAATAATTAATTTTCAGTTTAAACTATTTGTATATATTCAAACTTTTACTCCAAGTTATCGCACAGTTTGTTTAGGTTTCTATTAGTAATTTCCTATAACTATTAATGTCTAGAAATATTGTGTGCCTATAGTTTATGTGAATGAAATTTAAGATAAAACAAAGAGGCCTCTATTTGATAGAGTTAGTATCAAGAGACACTTTGGGACAACGTTTGTCTATTTAGTGTCATGTGGAGTGTACTATATACATTTTTAGTGCTTTATTTTAGTGGTAATGTTTATAATATTTTAATTTATATTTATCATCGATTCATATTTAGTTTTATGAAAGTTGTAGAAATTTTGTTGATATCCTTTACGTTTTATTGAGTTCATATTTTTTCTATTTCAATTTTATTTATTTTAAGTTTAATGGTGTGATAAACCATTAGGGGGAAAATCACTCCCCAAGTGAAATCTATAAACCCATAGTACTGGGTTTCAGACTCTGGTTATCAGGGAGTGCACTTGATGCCATTTAATATTTCACCTCATCTTCTTACTCTTTCTAGGGAGGTATATTACTTGTATCCTTGAGGATCAGGGTTTGAACCCTAAAAAATACCAATATTATCCCTTTAGGCTACATGGTTAGTCATGGAGTTTACTTGAAGTCTATTTACAAATTGACATTATGGATGGTGTTTGTATAAATAGTGACTAATGATATATAAAAATATGATGGTTTGGAATGAAAAGTGTTTAAACGTGGAAGGATGAGTTAAATATGAAAGGATTTATTAAAAAAAATTAATGTATATTTGATGGCGTACTAGGTTTTTGGTGGTTAACATGGTTGATGCAGTGGTGGAGAAAAAATATATAATAGTGGTGGAATTGGATTCACTCACTAGGATCACCTATAATTATATGAGTGGATTCACTCCGATATAGACTTTGTTAGATATACATTTCTACTTCCATTTCAATTATTAGTGATCCATTTTTGGGAACTTGTAACTCGAAATGCCTTTATCTTATTTTCCTCCTCTAAATATAAAGGTTATATTGTTCCTCCAATAGAGTAGGGAATGTTTCTAAAAATCTATTTTATTTTTTTAATGTGTTTCTGTAATCATTTTGATTTTCATTTCATTTTTTTGTTCGTGGGTATCTTATGGAGTGATAGATTAAGTTATTCAGTTTGAGACAATGTAGTATGTTTCATCTCTCAAGATAAACTAACATCAGTAAACATCAAATATTATAAATTATGAATCTTTTTATGAATTTATGGTTTTAAAGGATGGGTTATGTATTCATGGTTCTAACAAAACAAGTGGTATGAGAGATCAGTTTCCTAGAAATTGGGTTTAAAAATGATGATTTATTTGTTCTAGAATCTTCTTCCAATCTCAACATAATAAATATGGAAACTTGTTTAAAATATTGTATGATTTTTTTAGTGGGAGTATTATTTAGTGGATTGTAACACTATGACCTAGAGCACCAGTTTCAGTTTTAGGTCTATGTATCCCTGAGTGCACCTCCACATATGGCAGTGTCTATGAATTACCAGTAATGGGATAAAGCATAAAATGTGGAGACTATATCATCTAATCATAGTAATATAACAATAGAATTAATAAAAAATATACATGGTAATCATTAGAGTATAAAGATATTAATAAATGAAAATGAAACAACGAAATGAATACGTAATAAAAACAATCATACATAAACAGATCGCACACGATGAAGATAATATATAAAAAATTAAAAATTAAAAATAAATAAAACATGACCTATCATAATCCCCATTCGTCAAAAAACAATATCCAAATATCCATGGAGTTGTCCCATATTAATCCACTTCATATCCAGTTCTCTAACATGAAAGAAGACATAAGTTCTACATATTAATTGGTGTGACCATGATTTTCTTGATCATACAAATAAGTAGGGGATCTCAACGAACCCATAAAACAAACCAACATATAACTTTGTATGAATAGTGAAAATAAATACAAAAATATATATTCTTGTTGAGTTATTGTGTTCTAACTGAGCCACCACAACACTCGATGAGGTACACACACTCTTCATGTCGTTGTGTTCTAACCATCCCACCATGAGAACCCACCATTCCTTGATTGGGACATAATAGAATCTCATTTCTACCTTTACCATGCATATTTTCCAACACCCATGTATTATGGGTAGAAAATCATTAAATCCCAGTCATTACCCACCTCAGGGTAGGGTCCTATTCCAACTCTCAGTTAATCCTTATCTTTAGGATGATCATATGTACAATGCCCAACCTCTTCCCCTTCACTCAAGGTATGGAAAATCATCCATGCATCTCATCACATACAAATGAAACCATCTCACTAAAGGAAGTCCCATTATCTAATTCTATATTTCATTATGAACTATCTCCTACCCAATACCTTATTACCCAATTAAAGGCCCATGACATCTATTGGTCACTCAAGGTATAGAAAAGAAGTCTCATACTACATTTTATAACTCATGGTTGGCTGAGAAATCAAATATAATGTGTAATCTAAGAAACTCATGGCAATATAGCCCACACTATATTCACTCGTGGGGGGACCAAGCCTCAGTATTTCCACCCCCATATTCGATTTTTTGCTATTTTTGGCACATAACTATGGACACACATGGAAAAAAAAATAAGGTGTGTATCCCATCACTCTACACTCCATTACATCACAAGGAACTAGTCGCTCGATACCTAGTCCCTCATCTTGACTCATCAATGTTAACTCATGCCTATCACCCCTCATCAGATCTATATCCTATAGCTCTACTTTAACTTGTCCTCAATATATGTGTTCTTATTCAACATTTGAATACCCCTTGAAATTTCAATGATAGTCCCAAATAAATTTCCATGAACTATACATAGGTCTCATCTCACATCTCCTAAGGGATATCTATTGTCTCTTAACCAAAAAAATAACATCTCTATCACACACATCAAGTCATATAGGATTTAACTTACTCACCTCACACACCAAGACTCTCATTCCACCATGTGAATGAGTTCATAGTGTAACATCCCAGATAAATGAAGAATAAGACATATTTCATATTTATTAATATTTGTGAATTAAATATTAATTTTACATTAAAGGGGTTTCTATGTTCGATAGTGTATCTGATACGCAACAACGGGTTTCTTTGGAATCTTACATTGCACACTAATAATATAATATTATTATTTTAAGTGGTAGGTAACTCCTAGTTGTTGTATTGGCGGGAATGAAAAAAACTAACTACAATATGATTATATATGTTTGTTAAATGTATTTACATTTATCCAATAAAAGTTAGAGGCTTAAAATGTGAATGAATCTAATTTTAAGAATAATTTACATTAAAAGGCCAATTTTCCGCCTTTTAATGGAGAAACCTTTTAAATATATTTTTGGTCACTTTAATACATTCTATATGACCAAATAAAATACTTCTTTAGAATGGGTACATCAAAATTTACTTTTTTTAATTTTTTGGAATTTTTCTGAAAAAGTTCATTTTTTAAGGAATAGTGAAAAATATTGTATTTTAATTCAAAAGTTCCTTTAATATAATTTATATATATGGTTAGATTAACTTTTTATTTTTTTAAAGTGAAATTAAAATATATTTATACCATTTAATCCAATGATGGTCATTAGAATTAATTTCACTTTGAAATTGGACACAAACAAGTATCAATCTTTTGATAGTTATTGTTTCTTAAAAACACGCTATTTGATTTAGCAATGGGAATTAATTTTTAAATTAATTAATGCCACTCCTATGTTTTAAATTTGGAAAAATAGACATCAATTTTGAATTCGGAATATCAAATAATTCTTAGGCTGATTTTTTGTTATTTTTCTGTAAAACTTCAATATTGGATGAATATTGACACCACTTAATGGTAGTTAAAAACGGAATTTTTCATTTAAATAAAACATTACCACATCTGTGAATTGAATTTCAAAAATTAGACATATATGGTTGTTATCATGATTGAAAATTTGGTTCATTAAGATGAAAATAATTTTTGGTGAATAGTAACTTTTGATTTTTATTTACCGCAGTTAAAGGTAAATAAGGCAATTCAAAGTTAAATGAATATTATAATAATTCAAAATCACCTTAACACTTGTTATAACCTTATTGGTTGAGTCATTAATGACCATGGACATATTTGTGTATATTTTGGGACACCTTTTATCCACTTGGAAGTGATAATGACAATTTAGATTAATTAATTTAATGTAATGGCCAAAATGACATAAACAAAAATCTTTTAGTAATTAATTTTTATATGGTGTTATATAAGTACAATTTTAGACTATAAATCTTATTTTGAAATATAAAAATATTTCCTATATCATGGTATTTTTTTATAATTTTTATACATCAAATAAATAAAATTTTGTGTGACACAATAATGATGTAGTATTTACCTCATTAATAAATGATTTAAAGAAATAAGATTATAATGATTAAAATATTATCCAAAACATGTCAAATTTTGATTGGATGATTTTATTTCGACCATGAATCATCTTATCTTAGAATATAATGATTTTGGGACCATTAGAAACTGAATATCATTATATAATAAAATAATAGATTCACACTTTCTGAAAGAGCCCCTCCTCCCCCTTATAAAAGGAGACCATTTCTAACCAATTACTGACACATCTCAAGACATTTGGATCGTCCAAACTATGTCCAATTAATCTCTAAACATCCCTCTCTCCCTATTAGAATCATTAACATAGTAATAAGTCATTTCAAGAAGTTAATTGGTTCAAACCAAATAGAGTTACCCAAATTAAAGCTAACGGTTTCTCTTAAACTGTTTTCTTTTATTTTACTTATCCAACCCCTAAACTCTTTTTCTTTACTTTATTTTGTAAAAAAATCATTATCCTCAATATACTAGGATTTTTTATGGGATTTTTTCAAACTACACTTACACACAAAACTATATAATGGATGAGGAACATAATGTTTCTATGGATGGAAAACTAACGCCTCACGAAACGATGATTGTTCAATTACATCTTACCGGCTCTCATGGTGGCCATTATTATAGAACTATATTTATATATGATATAAATTATGTTTATTATTTCCTTATTCTTCTGTAATTTCCAATTATATCAATATTTTATGGTTTCCATTGTGGGTAAATACGATAATCTCATTAGAGGAAGTGCGGACTACCGCCCCCTCAAAGTGATGTGATTCGTTAATGACTTATGTGGGATGTATAAAGGATATGGTTGATGATATTATGTATGATATTATAATGGAATTAAAATATACCTATGTATCATTATGTTTTAATTCCATTAAAATAATAAATAGAAATGAAAGTAGCGTTCATGCGTACATACGTCTTACCGTCTCCATGAACGATGCATTTCATTTCTTACCTATAAATGTTATGTACTTTTATAAAAATATTTATATGATGGATATATATGATATCCAAATCATGAATATAATTCTGGATATAATGAACCTTTGACCACATGAACAACATGTAACTATAAGAAGTCCATTTTTGACTGAAGTACCAAATATCGATAAAACAAACGTTATTAACATAAATGATTACATAATGTTTATTACAAGGTAATAAGTAATATAAAAGGAATAATAATCTTTTAAAAAAGGTTCTTAAGCAAGTAAAAAATAACATTAGTATATTATTCAGGATATTAAAGAACGAACGGGTCAATTCGGACAACGAGGTAAGGGATCCAACCTTTCTCTTTCTTTTCAAGTACTCTCTTTTATGTCATTTCATTTATGCTCCATGTCCTTATGTTTGAGTATGTCATTTTATATTCACCATACTGTAATTTTTATTTTCATATGATTATAGACCCCCTCTTACTCTCATTAATTCATTTTAACAATTCTTAAATGGTGCCATTAGGATGCCGAATTTTTGTAAGGTGATTTCTTATCTCATTTTTAATTCCGTGAGATTTCCATTATTTTCCACTTATTTATTACATGTGGTGTATTTTGTACAACCTTTTGATGTATACTATAATTATACTAATTATATTCATGTTATTATGTGATTCATTTTTGGTTATTAACTTTGGTCCATACGACTCGATTGATTACAACGTGGTAAGGGGTTTTCATCTCACCTTTTATCCCCATTAGATTCATGTTTTATTTGACACTACTTTCTTTTGTGTGGTGTATGTACTTACCATGATTGTACTCTTTGTGTAATTTACTTTCATTTATGGCTATTTAAATCATCAATTTATGATCCTTTTTTCATGTGGCATATGTTTTGTAAGTTACCAAATCAGTAAGGGAACCTTTCACCCTCCTATTTTTAAAAGAATTCTTGTTGTTATGTCTTTTAATTAAAATCTTCTTATGTTGGTATATGTTCTTATATATCCTTATTGATGTAAATTTTACTTCCAAGTGATGATATAACCATTTTAACTCACCAAATAATTTTCTGAGTTTTATAGTGACACTGTTAGGATGTCGAATTTTTACAAGGGACCTTCTTAACCCAATTTCGATTCTTTGGGTTAAACACAAACTTTTTGAAAATGTCGTCCTATGAATATGTGTGAATGACCTCTATTTTTTTTACACTTAATATCCACTTATATTGGGTGTTTTTATATTTTTCACACATAATTATTTAATTGAATTATCCTTAATTTAAAGATACCATCTTTATAAGTGATTTCATCACAATTTACATTTCCATTAAGACTTCATTGTTGTTATGCACCAATTCACTCTTATATGGTGTATATACTGTCCTTTGACATATTATATCATGAATCCATTTATTCTCATGATATTATAATGTTTTGATTAAATGTTGTTCCTCAATTATTTGTATTCAAGCGTCTCTCATTTTGTTAAAAACTCTTTAACTAATATATCATTTCAAATGTGTTAAAGATTTATTATTCTAAATCTATATCATTAATTTCCATGTTTAAATAAGGGTTTTAAGTATTTATTTATATGGACATTATTTTTTTAAAATAACAATTCCTTTTAAATATTTAAAGTGTTATGGGACACTATGATTCAAAAAAATCTCTTTATTAAATGGTTTTAAAAATGGTTTGATAAAGTATTGATTTTTCCAATATCATGAAATGATATTTTGTGATTGCATGTGAAATGTTAATAGTGAAATGTTTGTATTTGAAATATTTTATGTGCTATGATTTTATAATGGTACGATGACATTTGACGGGTGGTTATGTGATTAACCAAATGACGGGTGGTGTCGTGAATTCCAGGACGGGTGGTTACGTTATAACCTCCAATTCATTGTGTATGGAAGTCGGCGGTATGGCTATTCCATTTAGTGATATGTGTGGAAGTAGACCGTATGGTTATTCCATTTAAGTATGTTTATGTCCCTAGTTACCTTTATATGTTATGTGTTCTTTATATGGGTTTTATGGTAATATTTTGGTTAAAAAAGGGTAAGTAATGATCATTTATTCCGTGAAGAGTATTTACTACTTCATAAAGGTGAAAAGTATTACTTATGTTAAAGTATTCATCGTTTACTTATTGTTTTGAAAAACTAACAGTTTTCCTTCTTTCTATATCCCTTACTGAGCTTTTTATGCTCATCCCAGGTTTTTTTGAAATGTTTTTAACCGGACATAGTGGGGAATATGGTCAAGGATGGGATCAAGGAAATGTCATGTTGTCTAAAATATTGAACTAGACCTGTTTCTTTTTAAAAGTTAATATTTAATGAAAAAAATGGATTCTGAGTAGAAGTGTCTACTTTGAAATTTTTTTGAGATGTAATAGTTATGTCCTAATTCTCTAAAACTCTAAACCTGAAAAGATCTTCAAGGCGAATTATTTATTTAATTCAATATTATGTAAGGTTTAAGGCCGGGTCCTTATAGTTGGTATCAGAGGTCGGTTTAGACAACTTTAAGGATTATGAATTTTTGTTAGACATATGGTTATTCGTATCTATTATTTCAGTTAACTCCTTATTTTATAACATTTTCAGATCAAGGAAAGTCAGTTACAAATGGATAGAGGAGGATCTCAAATGACACTCATATCTCTTCCTGATGACATGCTTGCAATAATTATTGCAAAGTCATGTTCGAAGGATTGTGAAACTTTTTCTAGCATACAACTCACTTGCAATTAGTTGTTTGAGATATCAAACACCTCCACTATACCTTGTTATCATCGTGGTTCATGGGTTGTATTTAAAAAATAACTTATTTTCACAATATTCTCATATTTTCAAGAAAGTATAATATTATCAATGAATTTTCAAATATTTTACCTTATCACAAGATTTCGAACCATATTATGATTTTAAAAAAGGTTCTGAAGAAGGAGACCCTTGTGCAACCTATTTATATTTGATTTTAAAAAGTATTCTCTCAGCACATACTTATGTTATTTTAAAAGGACCATTAATTGAAAGTTTCAACTAATATGCGGTTTGACTGTTTTATAGAAATCATGTTTTATGAGATGTTTTGAAATTATATGTCATACATGATTATTTTCCAAAACTGTTTTTCTGTGAACACCCATATAACCCATGTTATGAAATGTGTATTTGGATGGAGGAAAAAATGATTTTGAAGGATCTCAAAATCATTGTTGCAATGCATGGACCTTCTACCTACGTGAACAAGATGACGATGAAACCAAATGGACACCATGATCAAGGTATGATGTTCTTCATTTTGGGGATTGTTTTATTTTATCATATAGTGGTGAAATAAGACTTCAAGAATTAAGATGTTACGATGATAATGAATTTGTATGAAGATGATAGGTATAAGGAAACCTTTGTGGTTAAAACATGTTCAGGTTATTTTTGAGTTTTATAAAAAGGACAACCTGTAGGATGGGTGACAACCCATCACATCTGGCAAGGCTGCAGGAATCGAACCCACAACCAAAGTGCGACTGGTATTTATTGACTACCCTTGGGCTACGTGAAGTCCTTAGTGAGTATAAGTTGTTATTTTTAGTTATATGATCTTATGAATCAAGAATAAGTCGATTTTGGGTTATCTATGGTAATTATTAACCTATCATGGAGGATATGTGATTAGGTTAATTACTTTTCAATATGAGACATTAAGAGTAACTGATGTTATTTGGAGATAAATTTTAAGATTTATCTTGGAAGAATATGAGATTAAATTCTTTTGAGATTTGTGTTTCAATATTAGTTTGGATTACATTGAATAATTTTAAGGTTAAATTTTTATTGAATGGTCTTTGATGAACTTTGGGTTTTTTTGGAAAATTTTGGAGATTAAGAGTAGTTTTCTTTTGTAAAAGATTATCCTTTTGGGGGATTATCTGATCTTATACTAAATGCTTTGGTTTTAGTTAATATCTAAATACAAGGGAAATATATAGTTCATAATTGTTTGGATTATTTGATTCTCTCGAAGATGATTATATCACTTTTAATGTAAACAAGTCATCCGGAATACTCATCGTATGGATGGAATATGAGTTTTTTTAGAAATATAGTGAAGGATAAAAGTCTACATGAAAATTAATTGTGTTTCCTTATGTTTTTAGTTAAGATAATAAATAAATTACTCAATGAAAAGTAACTTAAAACAAAAACCTTGTCTGTTAACTTTTACTTCTGGGAAATCAAATACTGTTTAACCCATCACATGTTTGTGATTTTCTAGTGGTAAACATTCGCCTAAACATGTTTTCTATCACTCTCCATCAGAACTTAATGGTTTGTTTTCTCCTCCATATCCATGTTTTCATGGAATCCTAGTATCTATTGTCTCAGGTAACCTTTTTTACTTCTCTTACTTTATTTTAATGTGATAGTTTTATTGACTCTTTTTCCGATGTGGGGCTTTTAATGATGTTTCCAAGCCTAGTTTTAAAATTGCGAGAACGCAATTCCCAAAAGGGGGGAAGGATGTAACGTCCCAGATAAATGAAGAATAATAAATATTTCATATTTATCAGTACTTTTGAATTAAATATTAATTTTACTTTAAAGGGGTTTCTATGTTCGATAGCATACCCTATACGCAACAACGGGTTTCTTTGGAATCTTACGTTGCACACTAATAATATAATATTAGTATTTTAAATGGTAGTTAACTCCTAGTCGTTGTATTGGCAGGATGAAAAAAATAACTACAATATTATTATAAATATTTTTTAAATGCATTTACATTTATCCAAAAAATGTTAGAGGATTAAAATGTGAATGAATCTAATTTTAAGCATAATTTACATTAAAAGGCTAATTTACCGCCTTTTAATGGAAAACCCTTTTTAAATCTAGTTTTGGTCACTTTAATAAATTCAATGTGACCAAATAAAATCCTTCTTTATAATGGGGACATCAACATTTACTTTGTTTAAATTTTTTTAATTTTTCTGAAAAAGTTCATTTTTAATGAATAGTGAAAAATATTGTATTTTAATTCAAAAGTGCCTTTTAATATAAATTTTTATATGGTTAGATTAACTTTTTAATTGTTTTTAAAGTGAAATTAAAATATATTTTTACCATTTAATCTAATGTTGGTCATTGGAATTAATTTCACTTTGAAATTGGACAAAAACAATTATCAATATTTTGATAGTTATTGTTTCTTAAAAAGACGCTATTTGTTTTAGCAATGGGAATTATTTTCTAAATTAATTAATGACACATATATGTTTTGAATTTGAGAAAATAGACATCAATTTTGAATTCATAATATCAAATAATTATTTGGCTGAATATTTGGTATTTTTCTGAAAAACTTCAATTTTTGATGAATAGTGACACCACATAGTGGTAGTTAAAAAACTGACGTTTACATTTAAATTAAATTTTACCACTTCTGTGAATTGAATTTCAAAAGTATAACATATATGGTTATTATCAAGAAGTAAAATTTGGTTCATTAAGATGAAAATAATTTTTGGTGAATAGTAACTTTTGACTTTTATTTACCACGGTTAAAGGTAAATAAGGTAATTCATGGTTAAAAGAATATTATAATAATTCAAAATTACCTAAACACTTGTCCAAAATTTATTGGTTGGGTCATTAATGACCATGGGAATTTTTGGGTCTATTTTGGGACCCCTTTGATCCAATTTTAAGTGATAATGACAGTTTAGATTAATTAATTTAAAGTAAAGGCCAAAATGACATAAACAAAAAAGATTTTTGTAATTAATTTTTATATGGTGTTATATAAGTCTTATTTTTTACTATAAATATTATTTGGAAAGATAAAATTATTTCATATATCATGGTATTTGTTTTAAAAATTTTAGACATCACATTAATTAAATTATTTATGACACAATAATGATGCAGTATTTACCTCAATAATAAATGATATAAATAAATAAGATTATAATGATTCAAATATTTTCCAAAACATGTCAAATTCTGATTGGATGATTTTATTTCTACCATGAATCATATTATCTTAGAATATAATGGTTTATGGACGATTAGAAACTGAATATAATTATATAATAAAATAATAGTTCCACACTTTCCTAAAGAGCCCCTCCTCCCCATTATAAAAGGAGACCACTTCTCACCAATTCCTCACACCTCTCAGGCCATTTGGCTCGTCCAATCTCGGGCCAATTAAGCTCTCAACATCCCTATCCTCCTCCTAAAAGCCTTAACATAGGAAGAAGTCATTTCAAGAAGTCCTTTGGTTCAAACCAAAGATAGTTACCCAAATTAAAGGTAACATTTCTCTTAAATTGTTTTCTTTTATTTTACTTCTCCACCAATTAAAATCTTTTTATTTACTTTCTTTTGTAACAAAACTAGTATCCTCAATAAACTAGGATGTTTTTATGAGAAGGATTATAACTACACTAACACAAACCGACATCTAATTGATGAAGAACATAATGTTTCTCTGGGTGGAAAACTAACGCCTCATGAAACGCTGATTGTTCAATTACATCTTACCGCCTCTCATGGTGGCCATTATGATGGAACTGTATTTATATATGATATATATTATGTTTATGATTTCATTATTTTTATGTACTTCCCAATTATATCAAGTGTAACACCCCAATCTTCCACGGTATGCTTCTCTCTGAATAATACAGTAGCGTGTGTTGTACGAAACTTCAAGTTCTAACACACCACAACCAATCAAACAAGCCGTTATGAATAGTAATACCTACTTTTTAAAATTTTTATAGATTTTATATTTCGAAATGGACTTCATTTTTGGATTCGTAATATCGAAATTATCTTAGGGTGAAATTTTGGTACTTTTCAGATAACTTTCATATTTGGATGAATAGTGAAAATTATTAAATTTTAATTAAAAACAACTTTTTTAATCAAAATAATTAATAGTGATAAATTATTAATTTGAGTGGTTTTAAAGTATATTTAGAATATATTTTTACCATTTAATACAATGTTGGTCATTGGTAGATATTTCACATTTAAACTAGACATAAACAAGTGTCAATCTTTTGATAGTTATTATCTCTTAAAAACACGCTATTTGTTTTGACGACGGAAATAAATTTTTAAATTAATTAATGAAACTGATATGTTTTGAATTTGATAAAATATACATCATTTTTGAATTCATAATATAAAATATAGCTTAGGCATGATTTTTAGTATTTTTCTGGAAACATTCATTTTTTGATGAATAGTGAAACCACTAAGTGGTTGTTAAAAAACTGAATTTTTCATAAAACATAATTTTACAGCTTCTATGAGTGGAATTTAGAAAATCCTAGAGACACAGTTAATATCAAGGAGTAAAATTTGGTTCATTGAGATGAAAATAATTTCTGGTGAATAGTAACTTTTTACTTTTATTTACCACAGTTAAAAGTAAATAGGGTAATTAAGGGTAAATATGATATTAATATTATACTAACACATGTCCTAATTCTATTGGACAAGTTTATCTCGACCAAAAACAACCTTATATGTAAAATATTATCATTAAGGTCCACTTGGATTAGATTAGGACATTTATTATTATTTAATTCAAAGAAGAGTTAAAAGAGTTAAAATCAATGTTTATTTACTGAAACATTTTTAATATAGGGTTATACATATGGTAAATTCGATTTTAAATATTCATTATAAATACAAAAAGATTTCCTACATAATTATATTTTATTTATAATTTTTAGACATTAAATAATTTAATTTATTTGTGACACAAAGATGATGCAGTAGTTACCATAATAGTGAAAAATTAAAATAATTGATATTATAAATACCCATATAAATATAATTGGAGACTTTTATTGAATTAAACTAATTTTCTAGGTTAATATGACATATTAATATTGATTTAATTGACTTTTTTCTAAGTAATCATTCTATTATGAGTTTCACAAAAATCAATTATTGAATAGTGTCCAAATTGACGTAAAAGAGTTTTTAAAAAATATATTATATTATTAATTGATATTAAATTCCTAAAAATATAAGGTTCGTCCAAGAGACTTATATCATGATAGATGTATCATTAATGGACCACTTGGTGGTCTATTTGATGTATATAGTAGGTTTATTAACCATATAATATAAAAATACAAAGAGACATTGTAAAAGTGAAACTAATTAACTAAGAGTTAATACTTAAAGATAAGGTTAATATAATGACCCAAACCTGTCTAAATTCTATTAGATGAGTGGTTTTAGACCTATCCCTTCCCTAAACTTTAAATAATCCACTTTTAAGCAATTAGAAACTGAATATGAATTTATTATAAAATAATATTTCTATCTTTTCCAATGGTGCCCCTCACCCCTCTTATAAAAGGGCACTCACCATTCTCATTACTTCACACCTTCAAAGCCTGTTGGTTTGGCCAACCCCTTCCGAAATAATGTCTCAACTTCCCTCACTACAACCTAGAGGAATTATTTTGATCAGAAAGCCAACCTAGGGATCCCTTTTGATCAAATCAAAAGGAAGAACCCAAAGAAGAGGTAATGTTTTTACCACCCTTTTTCTAATTCTTTTCTTCATCAACTTCTTCTTTCTTTGTTATTACGATTCTAAAATAATGAATCCAGTATCTCCTATATACTATAATATTTTTATAAATATGGTACAACCATATGCATTATTCTATCCATCCTTTGAATGACATGTCACTATACGTGCGTACGTACGACTTACCGTCTCCACGTCGTGGAGTAATTGTCATTCAATAAATTATTATTTGGATGGGTATAATAATTATGTGTAATTCATGTAAATAATAAATATAACATGATAATTATTCTGTCTATATGATATACCATCCAATTATATATTATTTTAACATCAAAAAAATGATATTGTCGCTCGTGCGTACGTACGGACTACCGTCTCCACGAAAGCGATGAGATTCATTATCCATCATATCAATTCAAGTATAATTTTATTTGTTGATTTAAAAATAATGTTTAAGGACATGATATAATTCTGGATATGAATAAGATACATCCTATCAATAAAAACGCTGCTTACGTAGCAAAGAATATAATGGAAAACGAGTAAGTTAACACCCGAAATGACGATAATACTAAGATATTATTAACAAATCAATGTTAAAAGATCATATATGATATCATATTAATGTAAATGATTCTTTAATAATTAAATAACAATTATTTCACCATTATACAGGAGGTTAACCTAACGTCGACCAAGGAAAAAGTACTATGTAAGGGGTTTCTTATCTCACTTTTAATTCAATGAGAATTCCATTATTCACCACTTATTTAATTGCATGTGGTGTGTGTAATTCCCATGATTGTATTCATTGTATAATATACTTTAATTTATGGATATTTACATCAATATTGTATTATCCTTCTTTCGTGGGTGCATGTTTCATAAGTTACCAAATCGATAAGGGAATTTGAAATTTCAATTTCCACTCATTCGGCTTTACGCATACTTCATTGATTATTTTACTCCAAGATTATGTGTGGAATCACTATTCATTTGATTATGTCATAATTTCCACTCCCCTTTATGTTGATATAATTTTTATACACATAATCACTCCATTGACAAAATCTCAATTCATCGGTATGAACTTGATAAGAGTAATTTTTACTCAATCTCGATTTGTTGAGATAAACATCGAATTCCTTGGTGTTGTTTTTAAAAGAATATGCGTGAATGTACTTTGATTGTTTTACACTTAATATCCAATAATATTTAGTGTATTTATATTTTTCACACATAATAATGTCATTTATTTATCCTTAACCTAAGGATACGGCCTTTATGAGAGATTTCATCTCAATTTACATTCCATTGAGACTTCTTTGTTGTTATACACCAAATCACTTTTATGTGGTTCATATAATGTACTTTGACATAGTATATCATGAATCCCATTATTCTCAAGATATTACAAAGTTTTGATTACAAAAATTATTTGTATTCAAGTGTCTCTCTTTTGGTTAGAAACCCTAACTAAAATACCATTTTTAAATTTTTTAAAGAATAATTATTCTAAATCTTTCTCATTAATGTCCACGTTTTAAAATTGTTTTAAGGATTTATTTATATGGAAATTAAAGTTTTCAAATCAAAATTCCTTTTAAAAGTTTCAAAGTGGTATGGGACACATTGATTCTAAAATATATTTTAAATGGATTCTTGACGAATAGTGAAACTTTTAAATGATTTCAAGAAAAAGGGGGATATTTCACTCTAATTGTTTTGATGATCATTTTCATCTATGTGAATATCCATCATAATTATAGATTGAGGTTAATATGATACAATACAATCTTCCATATTGTATCAAATTAGTTATGTTTGACAGTGGATGTGCTATTTTTATACCATTCATGGTTTGTGGATAAAGTATTGACATTTCGTATGCTAGTTTTAATACGAATGTTTATGTCATATTTCAAAATTTTCATATGAGGAATGCATTGGACTTAGTAAGTGACGGGTGGAGCCCGCCATAACTCCTCGATGCATCGGTAGGTCTCATGAGACAAACTAGTGTCTTGGCACAAGGCCTTGGAAAAATATTATTTGTAGTCTTTGTACGAGGCCTTGGCTATGTGGTTATGATAGTCTGGCATTATGCATTCCATCATTATGAAAGTGGTTATTGATATTGCATGTGATTGTTTGACTAGTATAATATCCATGTGAATAATTAAATGGCATTATTTCATTTTGTCTTTGCCATATTATTCTGAAGTTCATGTTTAAAAAGAGTTTGTTTTAGCTATAAATTGCTTTAAGTGTTTATGCTTATCTATGAAAGCTTCTTCTATATTGTTATCCTTACTAAGAATGTGAGCTCACCCCTTTCAATGTTTTATTTTTCCCAGGATGTGAAGAAGTAATTTATGAATGACCTGCAGGGATAGTATGTGGGGATATAAAGACAAGATGTTGTTGTAGTTTTTTTACCTTATGATGTAACGTAAGACTTATGAATATATCTAGTGTTTCCATCAAGACTAAACTAATCGATCTTTCGAGACTTGATCCTTTGTGATCATGCCAATGTTATGTAATAATGAACCGACTATCGGTATTTGGGGTCGGGGAATTACAGTTGGTATCAGAGGAAGTTTAGTACAAACCTTGAAAGCTAGATTTAGAGAAACTCTGATTAGATCACATAGCCCTAAGAGAGAATATGAGGATTAGTATAGAATAACATACAAGAATTTTGGTATTGTAGATATTTTGTGAGTTTTCCGAGAAATACATCCCTGTATGGATATGAGCAGGTAGAGGTGGCTCTGGCACAGATGTACCTAGAGGTAAAACCCAAAAACAACCCTTTGATCTAGACTCGAATGGGAACTGGTGCATGACAACGGGCCTTGCTGAACTCTTTGTTACGACACTCCCAGGGGATATGATTTGATAAATTTACAATATTAGTATGAACCATTATTAATGGAATACAAAAAAATTCCCCTAAGAATATATTTCGGAAAATAGGTAGTGGATAACCTAGATTATAACATAGGGTACCCCAAGTTAGGATATATTGTTCAATTACAAGATTATCCTATTATGTCTATTTTCTTACATTCTTATTAGATAAGTATTCAAAAACCCTAATTGTATTTTCTTTTTGATAGTTGAAACATGGAGGGAGAAAGATCACGAACAACTCTTCTCTCTCTTCCTGAAGAACTACTTACAATTATTATCCAGAAGTCATGTGCAGATGATGTTGAAACTTTTTCAAATTTCCAAGTTACATGCAAACAACTTTATGAGACATCCAATACCTCTAGAATTGCACGATTCTTTCAAGGACCAAGTACCGACTATGGGATAATGTTGTGCTCTCAACTTTCTTACCACGCTAAGCGTGGGAAGTACCATCAGGGGCTTTTCAAATTATTCACTTTATCTCAAAATTACTATGCACTAAATGATTTTCTAGATGCTGTAAAAGAGGGAGAACTTCGAGAAGCCTATATGTATCAAATTATATATTTATTTCTTTTTGGGATATACAGAAACTGATTTACCAAAACCTTATTTTGAAATATTTTAAGATGAATCAGTGACAATTTTTCTAAAAAACATTTTAAAGACGATGTCTGAAAATTATATATAAGAAATACCAATTTTTTTATGATGCATCGATGCTTCCATTGATATAATCCAAGATGGATGAGGAGTTTTTATGTAAAAGAAGTAGATGATTTTGAAAAATTCTTGAGGTACCATTGTGACACATGAACACATTCTACCAAAATTAAAATCCTCCTAGTCTCTCTAGAGTTCATGTTGTGACCCACATATCTCTAGTGACAAAATACATGCCTGACATAATGCATGTACTCAACTATGAAGAATTAGAACTGGAACCTGATCTATCTTATTGTGAAGAGCCTATCAGAATTCTTCATACCAAAGATCAAGTGTTGAGAAACCAGATGACTCATCTCGTAAAAGTTATATGGAGAAATCATAATATGGAAGAGGCAATGTGGGAACCCGAAGAACATATGATGAAGAACCTCTGTGGAAATAAATGGATGGTGAAATGTTTAAAAGTGTTAGTGCTCTTTATTGATGGGATTACATTGGAATAATTTTCTCCTGTATGTGTAAACCTGTAATTTATCATGTGAAAATGATATTTGAGGAAGAATTATCTTTTCTGTTGTGGATATAGTTATAAATAACCATTTTGTATTATATGATAATTGGGTTTGAGGCAATTACAAGTTATTATAATGAAAATGCAAGGTATGAGATAAGATTTGTGGTCAAATTATGTTATGGTTATTTTGAGGAATTTATCTCATTTTGGTAATGTTATAAAATATATTTTTTGAAAAAGGACAACACGCATACCGTGTGACAACCCGTCGCATTAGACAAAGATTTGGGAATCGAACCCACAACCAAAGTGCGATTGGGATTTATTGCCTACCACTGGACTACGTGGAGTCCTTGATTAGTGTGACTATTATTTTTTAGTTAAATGATTTTATTGATCATTAATAATTTGATTTGGGATCTTATGACTTATGAAATGAATAGCCTTAGTATAGGAAAATGATTTGTTAATTAAGTGATAAATGTTCTTTTGGAAGTTGTTCTCTTTGTTGTATGGAAAATGGAATAAAATGGGATTTCATTTGAGGAGTAATGGTGGATTTTTATCTATGTTTTTATTGTGGATTTATAGTGATTTGGGTTGTTTATGGAAATTATTAGGTTAATTACTTTTAAGTATGTGACTTTAAGAGTAATTAATGTCATTTGGAGATATAATTTAACGTGGAAGACTACATTCTTATATGTTTTGAGTTTCAATATTAGTTTGTATTATATTGAAGGATTTTAAGGACAATTGATTATTGAATGGTATTTATTTAACTTTGGGGTATTGATGGTTTAATTTTAGAAATTAAAATTAGTGTTTTTTCTCTAATAGAATATCCATTTGGGTGGTCATCAGATATTATACTAACCATTTTGGTTTTTATTAATCTCTAAAGACAAGGTAAATATATAGTTTATCCTACATGGATCATGTGTTTCTATATAATTTTATTCTAGCTCTTCCATTGTGACCAAGCCTTCTTGAATACTCATTTTTCAAAAAAATGAGTTAGTGGTAAAAAGTTATTATAGAATGAAAATATACTTAAAAAGTAAGTATATCTCTTTATGTTCTTATTCAATATCATAAATGAATTCATCGTCCTTATATAATGTAACTTAAAACAAAAAAATGTTGTCTGTTTACTTTTCCTACTGGGAGACTAAGGTCTGTTTTTCCCAACACAAGTTTGTGATTTTCTTATTGTTAACTTTATCCTAATCATGTTTTCAATCCCTCTCCATCAGAACTTGAAACTTAGTTCATCATCTATATCCATGTTTTTCTACATGGAATCCTAGTATATGTTATCTCGGGTGACCTTTGTACTTATCTTTCTTTCTTTTAAAATGATAGTTTTATTGACTCTTTTTCTGATGTGGGACTTTCCATTATATTTCCAAGACCAATTTTATAATTTGCGAGGATGAAATTTATTGAATTAGAGGAGAATGTAACACCCCAAGCTTCCACGGTATGCTTCTCTCTGAATAATATAGTAGAGTGTGTTGTACGCACCTTCAAGTTCTAACACACCACAACCAATCAAACTAGCCGTTATGAATAGTAATACCTAATTTTTGAAATTTTATACATTTTATCTTACGAAATGGATCTCATTTTTGGATTCGTAATATCAAAATTAGCTTAGGGTGAAATTTTGGTACTTTTCGGATAACTTTCATATTTTGATGAATAGTGAAAATTACTAAATTTTAATTAAAAACAACTTTTTTAATAGAAATAATTAATAGTGATAAATTATTAATTTTAGTGGTTTTAAAGTATATTTAGAATATATTTTTACCATTTAATACAATGTTGGTCATTGGTGGAGATTTCACATTTAAACCAGACATAAACAAGTGTCAATCTTTTGATAGTTATTATCTCTTAAAAACACGCTATTTGTTTTGACGACGGGAATTAATTATTAAATTAATTAATGAAACTGATATGTTTTTAATTTGGTAAAATATAAATGATTTATGAATTCATAATATCAAATATATCTTAGGCCTAATTTTTGGTATTTTTCTGGAAACTTTCATTTTTTGATGAATTGTGAAACCACTAAGTGGTAGTTAAAAACTGAATTTTTCATAAAACTTAATTTTACCGCATCTATGAGTGTAATTTCTAAAATCCGAGAGACACGGTTAATATCAAGGAGTGAAATGTGGTTCATTGAGATGATAATAATTTTTGGTGAATAGTAGCTTTTTACTTTTATTTACCATGGTTAAAAGTAAATAGGGTAATTAAGGGTAAAAATGATATTAATATTACCCTAAAACATGTCCTAATTCTATTGGACAAGTGTATCTCGACCAAAAACAAACTTAGGAGTAAAATATTATCATTTAGGTCCACTTGAATTAGATTAGGACATGTATTATTATTTAATTCAAAGAAGAGTTAAAAGAGTTAAAATCAATGTTTATTTACTAAAACATTTTAATATAGGGTTATACGTAAGGTAAAATCGATTTTAAATATTAATTAGAAATATAAAAAGATTTACTACATAATGATAGTTTATTTATAATTTTTAGACATTAAATAATTTAATTTATTTATGACACAATGATGATGCAGTAATTACCATAATAGTGAAAAATTAAAATAATTGATATTATAAATACCCAAATAAATATAATTGGAGACTTTTATTGAATAACACTAATTTTATAGGTTAATATGACATATTAGGATTTATTTAATTGAATTTTTTCAAAGTAATCATTCTATTATGAGTTTCACATAAATCAATTATTGAATAGTGTCCAAATTGACATAAAAGAGTTTTCAAAACAAATATTATATTATTAATTGATATTAAATTCCTAAAAATATAATGTTAGGCCAATAGACATATATAATTATATGTGTGTCATTAATGGACCACTTGGGGTCCCTTGGAAGTATATAGTAATATTATTAACCATATAATATAAAAATACAAAGAGACATTGTAAAAGTGAAACTAATTAACTAAGAGTTAATACTTAAAGATATGGTTAATATAATGACCCAAGCCTATCTAAATTCTATTGGTTGAGTTTTTTTCAACCTATCCCCACCCTGAACTTTAAATAATCCACTTTGGAACCATTAGAAACTGAATATGAATTTATTATAAAATAATATTTCTAGCTTTTCCAAAGGTGCCCATCACCCCTCTTATAAAAGGGCACTCCCCCTTATCATTACTTCACACATTAAAAGCCTTTCAGTTTGGCCAAAACCTGCCCAAATACTCTATAAACATCCCCCACCACAAACTATAGGCCTTTGTTTGATCAGAAAGCTAGCATAGGGATCCCTTTTGATCAAATCAAAAGGAAGAACCCGAAGATGAGGTAATGTTTTTACCACCCTTTTTCAAATTCTTTTCTTCTTCAAATTCTTCATTCATTGTTATTACCATTCTAAAATAATGAATCCAATATATCCTATATACTATAATATTATTATAAATATGGTACAACCATATTCAGTATTCTATCCATCTTTTGAATGACATGTCACCATACGTCCGTACGTACGGCTTACCGTCTCCACGTCGTGGTGTAATTGTCATTCAATAAATTATTTTTTAGATGGGTATAATAATTATGTGTAATTCATGTAAATAATAAATATAACATGATAATTATTCTATCTATATGATATACCATCCAATTATATATTATTTTAACATCAAAAGAATGATATTGTCGCTCGTGCGTACGCACGACTACAGTCTCCACGAAAGTGATGAGATTCATTCTCCATCGTATCAATTCAAGTATAATTATCATTTTATGATTTAAAAATAATGTTTAAGGACATTATATAATTCTCTATATGAATAAGATACAACCTATCCATAACAAACATGGCTTACATAACAAATAATATAAAGGAAAACGAGTAAGTTAACACCCGAAATGACGATAATACTAAGATATTATTAAGAAATCAATGTTAAAAGATAATATATGATATAATATTATTTTAAATTATTCTTGTATAATTAAATAACAATTATTTCACCATTATACAAGAGGATAAAATACTGTTGACCAAGGAAAAAGTACAAAGTAAGGGGTTTCTTATCTCACTTTTAATTCCGTGAGAATTCCATTGTTCACCAGTTATTTAATTGCATGTGGTGTGTGTACTACCCATGATTGTATCCATTGTGTAATATACTTTAATTTATCGATATTTACTAAATATTGTATTATAATTCTTTCATGGGTGTATGTTTCATAAGTTACCAAATCGATAAGGGAATTTGAAATTTCAATTTCCACTCATTCGACTTTACACATACTTCATTGAATATTTTACTCCAAGATTATGTGTGGAATCACTATTCATTTTATTATGTCATAATTTCCACTCCCCTTTCTGTGGATATAATTTTTATACACATCATCACTCCATTGAAAAAATCTCAAGTCATCGGTATGAACTTGATAAGAGTAATTTTTACTCAATCTCGATTTGTTGAGATAAACATCCAATTCCTTGGTGTTGTTTTTACAAGAATATGTACGAATGTACATTGATTGTTTTACACTGAATATCCAATCATATTTAGTGTATTTATATTTGTCACACATAATTATGTCGTTGATTTATCATTAACCTAAGGATACGTCCTTTATGAGAGATTTCATCTCAATTTACCTTCCATTGAGACTTCTTTGTTGTTATACACCAAATCACTTTTATGTGGTGTATATAATGTACTTTGACAAATTATATCTTGAATCCATTTATTCTCATGATATTAAAATGTTTTTATTACCTCAATAATTTGTATTCAAGTGTCTCTCTTTTGGTTAGAAACTCTAACTAAAATACCATTTTTAGATGTTTTAAAGACTTATTCTTCTAAATCTTTCTCATTAATGTCCATGTTTTAAAATGGTTTTAAGGATTTATTTATATGGACATTAATGTTTTCAAATCAAAATTCCTTTTAAAAGTTTCAAAGAGGTATGGGACACTTTTATTCTAAAATCTATTTTAAATGGATTCTTGACAAATAGTGTGACTTTTAAATGATTTCAAGAAAAAGGGGGATATTTCACTCTAATTGTTTTGATGATCATTTTCATCTATGTAAATATCCTTCATAATTCTCGATTGAGGTTAATATGATACAATACAATCTTCTATATTGTATCGAATGAGTTCTGTTTGACTGTGGATGTGCTATTTTTATACTATTCATGGGTTGTGGATAAAGTATTGACATTTCGTATGCTAGTTTTAATACGAATGATTATGTCATATTTCAAAATTTTCATATGAGTAATGCATTGGACTTACTAAGTGATGGGTGGAGCCCGCTATAGCTCCTCGATGCATCGGTAGGTCTCATGAGACAAACTAGTGTCCTGGCACAAGGCCTTGGAAAAATCTTATTTGTAGTCTTGGAACGAGGCCTTGGCTATGTTGTTATAATAGTCTGGCATTATGCATTCCATCATTATGAAAGTTGTTATTGATATTGCATGCGATTTTTCGACTAGTATAATATCATTGTGAATAAGTAAATGGCATTATTTCATTTTATCTTTTCCATATTATGCTAAAGTTCAAGTTTAAAAGGCTTTTGTTTTAGTTATAAACTCCTTTAAGTTTTTATGCTTATATATGAAAGTTTCTTCTATATTTTTATCCTTACTGAGAATCTGACCTCACCCCTTTCAATGTTTTATTTTTCCCAGGATCTGAAGATGTAATTTATGAATGAACTGCAGGGATAGTATGGGGGGATATGAAGATAAGATGTTGTTGTAGTTTTTTACCTTATGATGTAATGTAAGACTTATGAATATATCTAGTGTTTCCAAGACTACTAAACTAATCGGTCATTCGAGACTTGATCCTTTTTTATCGTGCCAATGTTATGTAATAATTCACCGACTCTGGGTATCTAGGGTCGGGGTGTTACATCAAGCCTTTATGGTTTCCATAGTGGGTAAATACGATAATCTCATTGGAGGAAGTACGGACTACCTCCCCCTCAAAGTGATGTGATTCATTAATGCCTTATGTGGGATGTATAAAGGATAGTGTTGATGATATTATGTATGATATTATACTGGAATTATAATATACCTATGTATCATTATGTTTTAATTACATTAGAATAATAAATAGAAATGAAAGTAGCGTTCATGCGTACGTACAACTTACCGTCTCCATGAACGGTGCATTTCATTTCATACCTCTAAATGTTTTGTACTATTATAAAAACATGTATATGATGGATATATATGATATATATGAGATACAAATCATGAATATCATTTTGGATATAATTAACCTTTGACCACATGAACAGCATGTAACTATAAGAAGTCCATTTTTGACTCAAGTTCTAAATATCGATAAAACAAACGTTATTAACGTCAATGATTACATAATGTTTATAAAAAAGTAATAAGTAATATAAAAGGAATAATAATATTTAAAAAATTTTTCTTAATCAAGTAGAAATTAACATTAATTTATTATTCAAGATATTAAAGAATGAACGGGTCAAGTCGGACATCGAGGTAATGGATCCAACCTCTCTCTTTCTTTTTAAGTACTCTCTTTTATGTCATTTCTTTTATGCTCCATGTTTTTATGTTAGAGGAGGTTATTTTATATTAACCATACTGTAATTTTTATTTTCATATGATGAGAGACCCCCTATTACTCTAATCAATTCATTTTAAGAATTCTTTAGTGGCGCAGTTAGGTTGCCAAATTTTTTTAAGGGGATTTCTTATCTCACTTTTAATTCCATGAGATTTCTATTGTTAGTCACTTATTTATTGCATGTGGTGTATTTTGTACAACCTTTTTATGTATATTATCATGATTCGAATTATATTAATGGTATTATGTGATTCATTTAGTGGTTATTAACTTTGGTCCATATTACTCAATTGATTACAACATGGTAAGGGATTTTCATCTCACTTTTTATCCCCATTAGATTCATGATATATTTGCCACTACTTTCTTTTGTGTGGTGTATGTACTTCCAATGATTGTACTCATTGTGTAATATACATTAATTTATGGGTATTTACATCATCATTGTATGATCCGTCTTTCATGTGGAATATGTTTTTTAAGTTACCAAATCGGTAAGGGAACCTTTCACCCTCCTCTTTTTAAAAGAATTCTTGTTGTTATGTATTTTAATTCAAATATTCTTATGTTGGGATATGTTCTTATATATCCTTATTGATGTAAATTTTATGTCCAAGTGATGAGATACCATTTCTATCTCATCAACTCATTTTCTGAATTTTAAAGTGACACTGTTATGCTGTTGAATTTTTACAAGGGAACTTCTTAACCCAATTTCGATTCTTTGGGTTAAACTTATACTTTTTGAAAATGTCGTCCTATGAATATGTGTGAATGACCTCTAATTTATTTACACTTAATATCCACTTATATTGGGTGTGTTTATCTTTATCACACATAATTATGTGATTGATTTATCTTTAATTAAAGGATAGTATCCTTATATGTGAGTTCATCTCAATTTATGTTTCCATTGAGACTTCATTGTTGTTATGCACCAATTCACTATTATATGGTGTATATACTATCCTTTGACATATTATATCATGAATCCCTTTATTCTAATGATATTAAATTTTTTTGATTAAATATCATTCCCCAATTATTTGTATTCAAGCTTCTCTCATTTTGTTAAAAACACTTTAACTAAAATATCGTTTCAATTGTTTTAATGATTTATTATTCTAAATCTATATCATTAATGTCCATGTTTTAATAATGGTTTTAAGGATTTATTTATACGGACATTATTGTTTTAAAATTCCAATTCCTTTAAATTACTCAAAGTGGTATGTGACACTTTGATTCAAAAAAATCACTTTATTAAATGGTTTTGAAAATGGTTGGATAATGCATTGATTTTTCCAATATCATGAAATGATATTTTGTGATTGAAAGTGAAATGTTAATAGTGAAATGTTTTTATTTTAAATATTTTATGTGGTATGATTTTATAATGGTACATGGACTTTTGATGGGTGGTTACGTGATTAACCAAATGACGGGTGGTGTCGTGAATACCAGGACGGGTGGTTACGTTATAACCTACAATATATTGCATATGGAAGTCGGTCGTATGGCTATTCCATTTAGTGATATGTGTGGAAGTCAACCGTATGGTTATTCCATTTACGTATGTTTTTGTCCCAAGTTACCTTTATATGTTATGTGTTCTTTATATGGATTTATGGTAATCTTTTGGTTGCAAAAGGGTAAGTAATGATCTTTTATTCAGTGAAGAGTATTTTAATTCTTCATAAAGGTGAAAATTATTACATATGTTAAAGTATTCATGGTTTACTTATTGTTTTGAAAATCTAACAATTTTCCTTATTTGTGTATCCCTTACTGAGATTTTTATGCCCATCCCAAGTTTTTTTGAAATGTTTTTCAAAGGAAATAATGTGGAATAGGGTCAAGTATGTGATCAAGGAAAATTCATGCTGTCAAAAAAATGGAACTAGACATGTTTCTTTTGAATTATTTTTATTTTATGAAAATAATGGATACCGAGTTGAAGTGACTAATTTGTATTTTTTTTTGAGATGTAATAGTTATGTCCTAATTATCTATGACTCTAAACCTGAAAATATCCTCAATGTGAATTATTCATTTAATTCAATATTATGTAAGGTTTAAGGCCGGGTCCTTATACATAGCCCCTCGTAAGAGGTATAACTATGTTTCCCATCAACACTCATTATCAATCCCCTAAAACATACACATTCACTCTATGAGAACATCCTAGGCAACCTAAATCAAATATCACATCCAAATACCTTCCCATTGTCTCTTTCTAGCTCACTGATGCCCCTATCCCTTACTGACATAGTCACCGCGCGATCCCAATTACTGATGAGTTAAATTGAATTTATATCAATCATATGAGACCCAATGCCATCCTATTTTTACTAAGGGAATATTTGATCCCTAATTATTATACCCAAATCCATGTAATTACGAAATCATTCCCAATCATTCATAAATAACTATATGAAATTATATTAATTGGGTCAATAACCTAGAAAATGCATTACATCCCTCACCAAGATTCATTAAGCCTTGACCAAGAATATCCACACCTCTTCCAAGAATTCATCAACAGCTAAGCCCATATCTCATCCCAAATGAATGAAAAAAATTAATTATATCAATTTATAATTAATTATTTAATTTACACCAAATAGAAATATTTTATGGAAATATCACAACGCATATTCGTCCCACCAAAATTTCTTTTAATGGAATGTGATCAACCTTATGGGATGTCCCCTCACCAATACACATCAAATATTCCTCATTCTATCCTAATTTCACCAAGTGCTAGTTTAATGAGTACCGAAACTATAACATACTTCTCATAAAATTAAATAGACAAGAAATTAACCAAAATAGAAGAAGAAAATATGAGAAATGTACTCAAAATCACTATCATATTGCACAAAAAATTATCCCCCAATGAAGGGGATAAAAATAAGTGAGGGGAGGTTCATCCAAAAATCGTGCCTCCCAGCCACCATATATACCATAAAAAAATTTAATCGTCTTCCCAATAGATTATCGGTCCTCCCCTAGTTAAAACAATTTTTGGGGAAGTGGTGTGGCATGACCAAAGGGGTCATAGAACAAGCCCCTCACTCAAGGATTCTCTATGGTATAACACCTAGAGTTATGGTGAAAGGGTTGGCCTTTATCCCCTTGATATGACATAGACTATGTCTCTTTGTTGTGACACACCTTAGGGGTAATATCGGGGTATCTCAAGTCCATTCATCCCATTTTCCCCACATAGCACAACCCAATGTTTGGGGAGAGGGTTCCCACTAAACAACATTACAAAGTGGCTTTCCTGGATATGGAACAATTGATCTGCATTAACTCAAATTCACATTCATAAATATAATCTCTATATCAAAACCCCTAGGTTGTGGTATGGTATTATTTCCCTTGTGGAAAAAATAACTAAGAAATAGCCCATGAAAATCTAAAAAACCTAGGGTTATTGTGTGTTCTCTATCCTATAACCACAACCAAATATAAGGTCACCCTAAAACTTCTACAGAACTCATCTATGAACCTAAACCAACAACCATGACTCATTATACATCCAAAAACATATCGTTGATATGTTCCAATGCTCAGATTCTCATTACAAATCCTAACTCATAAAACGGTAATTTGTCTAGATCAAAATTTTTACTCCATCTGAAAAGTAAAAAACTCAAAATTTTCAAGTTTATTGAAAATAAACACTATAATAATTCTCATCCGTGAAAGTTCAATATAGTACATTTTCTATAATTCTTGAAATACCATGGTTTTCAATTCACTAAGAACTCATCTTGTTCTGTCTCTAAACATGAAACATTCTTACACTATACAACTCCAACCACTATGCACATTATTAACATAATACTAATATATCATTAAAATTAAAATGATAATAATTATATACTAGTCACTACACCCATATCTCTCAACACATCCTGGTGCCTTCAAACAATTCATCTCAAGTATTATGCTACTCCTCGTCATAAGATTCTATTCACAATGGTTCATTCAAATTTATTTTTCTTCCCACCATATAAATATGTTTTTTATAGGTGCTTATTACATCTAGAGGTATAAAAATATGATTGATATAGTTTTCACCTCACCACACCTAATTCCATTAAAAACACTGGTCAATCCTCCTCTGGATAACCTTTCTTGAAACCTTTGTGTTTCAACATCAACTCATCTTTTTACGACCTCAATGGATTATAATTCCATAAAACCCATAGGCTTCATGGAGTAACCTATGAACTCACACTAATGTTCGAACCTAAATCCAATTTAATTACATTTTTGGATGACTAACCACATATTCTAGTAATCATTCTCTCACCCCAAGAACTGTCACACCCCTAATCTAACTCACCCTTAGAGCACCTCACCACTATATCAAGCCTGATGAAAACACATAGACTCCATCCAACAATATATCTAAATTTTTATCATGATATTCACCAAGAAACTAGATCACATCAGATCCACCCAGAGACAGGTATCCCAGTTCCACCTTGAATGTCAATTAACCAGTATTACTGCACCAATTATCCATCTTAAGGGTTTTTAGAGTATAATAAAATTTATCCTAGGTACTGGGAATAATTTAAACCCTTGGTTAAGTATCTACATGTAAGATAATATGAAGTTTGTTGAAAATCTGAAATGAAGAAACACCATTAAATAATATCATACCATACCCTAATGGACTATCTACTACATCTTAATCATCATATGGTTTGATAAATATCACTATATGGAAAACATCATCATCCCACCTCTATAATTTATATATAGGTTTTGATTGAATCCCTCAACATTTTAGTGGGTTCTACCAACCTCCAATGTATGATAGTACATTATATGAAAAACAGGAAGATGAAAGAGTGATTCAGGATCAAATGAGGTTCATCCAAGAAACAAGCAAGGGAGATCTCACCACTACCATCAAAATGGTAGCAATAAATAAGGCCATAAGGATAACACTATATTCTATAAATTCTTGATTAAATGATACTTAAACCATTTCATGTATCATATACATGAATGAAACTCCCAAACTCTTAATCTCATCAAATGATATAATTAATAATAGCTAATATGGGAGAATAATATATAATAAATGTTTATCATTTTTTCTATAATCATAAAGTGAATGGGAATCATAATCACAATTTTTATGAAATGTGATATTGTTTATATATATTTCATATATACATGTAGAGCTTAAGGAGATATTCCCATAAATTTTCCACTTTCACTAAATCTTATTATCCTTTGTTCTATTTTACCTTATATTTTATTTTATATAATTACTTTTGAAGCCATATCCAAAAGTCATTTTGGATATCTTCCAAAAAATAGAATTTTTTTTATTAACTTCACCTTGTATCGTATAAAATGAAATACATTATGAGTACCCCTGAAAAACACCTTTAGTTTAACTATAAACACATTTAATGTATCTTTATGAATCAAACTTAATACCAATTTAGTCAAACACAAAGTGTGACCCTATAAAAAATTAAAGTGTTGAAAAAAATTGAATAATTTGATACATTTTTGTAAGTAAATATTGGACTATAGAAAATAATCCTTGATACAAAAGCTATAAAGAGATCTGGAGTGATATCCATTAAAAACACTTATCTCTATGCATGTTTCCACCATTTTTTATCATATACAAATGAGAATTCCCATTTTTTTACCTTTTTCCAAGGCATCAAGGGACCATAGGATATATATTTTGTTAATCCTTCATTATCCAACTCATTTATTATCAAGCCTTAGAGTATTATCCAAATTGATCAATGAATTCAAAATATTTAACTCATTGTTTTTGATAATCATGTCAAATGCCCCTTATCAAGATAGATATGAAATATCTAGGCATGGACACACACTCCCATGGTCTATCTCAATCGTGGGCCCTGATTTCATACCCATCGTATAAGAACAGAAGTCCCATATTGGTTAATCTCCAACCAACTACATGATTAAAAACATACCTAACCACCCCTTCATTGGATAATTCAATATATAGATTTTCATATGTAAGGTATCAAAGTACAAATGTTCTCATGCTTAGTATCTCTCCAGCCTCAGGAAGTGGGGACTTGATTATGATCCTTGAACCCCTATTATATAAAATACATTGTATAACACTCCATGTGGTATACTTAGTTGGTCATTTAGTGCACACAAATAATCATATTGTTTTTCACTCGTATTCATATTGAATATCTATATATAATAATCCAACTTAGATTAACCTTAAAATTTATTCATAACGGATAATACTCCATGACAATAATCAATTATTGATAAACTCAAAGTCATACATTTAGAGGTCAATTATCATTTCACTTCACAAAAATATATTTATATATACATTTTTGAGGCCAACGTGAAAGAATCATAAAATGTAGGTTGCCATTTAATATGATACATTTTACTTTTCTTAAACTATTTATGCATATTAACATGATAAATTTTAATATTCTTACGATATTTAAGAATATTTAACAAACCCAACATAAGTACCGATTATTCATATCATATTTGATAAAGCTCCAAATCATCCTTATGTTTTCTACACTTCATGGAATTCATTTACTCTTTTCATACTATGTGATCCATGTCGTATCTCAATGTGAACACATGATAAAACCCCTCCAGTAAACTAATTAGTGATAAAAATATGTGATTTAATTCAGTATGATTAATGGTGAAATTTAGGAATCATATTCCTAATTGTTCACCCATCTAAACATATTCAAACATAATAACTTCACAACATAAAATGTTATGATGACAACATTTGTTGTCTACTTAAAACTCTTTCTAAGATCATCATCCTAATCATTATTGTAAATACCCGAATTTTTTCATGTAATTTTTATTTATTTATATAGAAATATTAAAAGTCAAAAAATAATTGACGGTGCATGATTCTGAGGCCCAGTGTGCCTGGAATGAATTTATGAAATTTTTTTAAGTACGTTCAGTAAACACGTGAGCATCATTTTGTAACTTTTGAACTGGTGGATGGAATTGAAATCTGAAGACATCGTTGATCTTGTAGTGTAGATATTCTCTTAAGGAGATCATCACCTTGACCACAGTCAGTCCGGGGTTGAAGATGGTTTTATGGTCTTTCATGGGAGAGTTAAACAAAAAAAATATTAAATTTTATTTATTTATTTTGAAAACTCCCATTTAAATTCACGGTGGTGGGGACCACCCGAACCCTCTTTTAATTGGAGGAAACCCTTGGTTTTGCCCCAAATTAAATGTGCCAACATTATTTTTTTAATTAATAAACATAATTTATTAAGTTGGCTCCTCAACATTCTTGAGGTTGGTAAAATTGTTGGCAATGGTAGGCTTGGGAGAGCTTTGGAGAAATATCCTCCAAATGAAGAACCTCTCCAACGAAGAATGAACCTCCGACGAGGAAAACGCTCGATCTAGAATCAGGATCGTGTTACGAGAACAACAGATGTCGACATCATCGATGTTTTCATCTCCGCCCTCATTCTGTCTCCAATGAACATGTTAGGGGTGTGTTTATTGCTGTCCTTCGTGGTTTTATGTTGAAACATTCTTCTCGAAGCCGCATGCTACCGGTCTAACGCAGAGGGTATGGGCCAAACAAACATGGCATGATCCCTCTGACCCTTCATTGTTGATGCATTCTTCACAATGGTGGAGGATGTAGACCAAAATTAGTGGGGTACAAGGCCGTGTCCAGCACACCGACTGGCTATGTGGAGGAACGGTAGCACGCGTCCACACCACCTATTGAGAAGGTTGCTGCAGCCTGTTAGTCGTGGTGAACCAGGGGGGCTATCGGCATTTGTCCGGCTACGTGGAAAAGCAGAGGCACACGTCTGCACCTTTGGAGGTGGATACAATGGCCAATTGGCCATAGTAGAGTCCAGACGGTGGAAAGCGCTAGGCCGACTGTGGGGAGGACATCGGCATTGTCGTGCCACTAGGAGGAGTACCGGTCATGGAAACCAGTCGGCCGTGTCTCCCCAAGTGGGACCTATCTGGTGGTCCCGTGTGACAATAGGGAGGAAGAACGACCCATGGGCCGTTTGGAATACTTGGGGTGCCACCCCCTATGTTGCAGCTAGGGTGGGCCCCACCACGATGGAATGCACCCATCATAGCAGGCCATGCCCAGCAAGTCGGGCCCACAGCGGCCCGACCCATCCAGGCCATACCCAGACCGGGTCAGGTCGACCAGAACCATGTCGGGTCGGCCCAGGATGGTTCGAGCCTGGTTGGTCTGACCTGGTCGAACCAGACATGGGCCCATCTAGACCCAGATACGCCTTTGTGGTCCTATCTTGAGAACAAGACATCCATTTGATGAACTGTCTATGGCGCCAGAATCCTTGGATCGAGACAGTCTTTTGGATATAATCCAATTAAGTTTTGGATAATGTTGGAGTACGTCTAGTATGGATCGAACCCATATCCACCAGGCCCTCTTAACGGAAACCCTAATAACATACAGACCGGGCGTCTAATTAACTCCACGTATGTCGCGGTGGGTTGATTTTTACACGATGGACCATTGTGATACTTCATTATGGGACTTCATGGAAGTTGAAGTATAGATCGATGTATTGAGGAGCGGAACCTCCCGGAATCAAGAATTCTTAGTGAGTAAACCATGTGGCTGGCTATACTTGAAGAATCTTCAGATCTTGTGTGGGTCATATTCAAATTTTGTGTGGGTCATATTCAGATCCTATGTGGGTCAGTGCTCAGAAATCCTATGTGGGTCAGCGCATGCTGATCCTATGTGGGTCGTCTCCAGATCCCGTGTTGTTTAACTTCAGCTCCTGAGTGGGTCATATGCAATCCTGTGTGGGTCAACATTAGAGCTTCTCGATGAAGTAAGATGATATAGCAATACAGATAATCATCTATACTTCCGTACGTAAGTTATACTTGGTCTGACCTGAGTCCTTACCTTCATGGTGATACTTTAGATGTATTCTTCTGTATGGCGTACCATGGTGGTACTTACCTTCGTGGTGATACCTTAGTGGTATTCTTCTATGTGGATTACCTTTGTGGTACTTACCTTAATGGTGAGACCCTTTTGGTATTCTTCTGTGTGGTGTTACCTTTGTGGTGCATACATTTGTGGTGTTACCTTCTTGGTATTCGTTACTTCATGGAACGGTTGTGCTTTTGGCTATAGAGTTGGGTTTTGTGTTTCCTATTGAATGAGATGGGTGTACTTGATAACTTAGTTACATGTATGGGAATATACCTAAGTAGGGTTGACTGTTGATTCGTTCTTTGTGCTTACTTTATTTCTTTTTGGTTTATCCTTTATAGAATCTAGGAGACCTTTGGGGGACTCGGGGTCCCTACTGAGTATTTTTCTATACTCACCCCTGCACGTGCTACACCAAAACCTTGCTGTATCTTGTGTACACGAGGGACAACATTTATTGAGGATGAGGTTACCAGGACTGGATGCTGCTCAGATGTGGACATTAGATGAGAAAATCCATAAAGACGACCATATGAGATTTTCACCTACCCTTATGGTAGGATCTTTGGTGGGTGTTCACGTGAGTTTTTTCTTCAGTTTTACTCATACTTTCTAGTTGGGCTTGTATTCTGGCCCACTTTTCTTACCGTACACACTCTTTTTTACTATATAGTTTACTTTATGCTCGTATCTTCTTGTGTTCTTGGTTGTGTGAGTTTACAGGTTATAAAGGCAATAACTTTTCAGTTTTAGGTATATGCCTTTCCAGTGCTAGTCGCCAGCCCCTAGCCTATGGAAGGCATGTTTAGGGTAGTCACGAAATAGGACCTGGGTGCAGGTCATGAAAAAATTATATCAGATGAGTCTGTTCTACCGAAGAACTAGGAATATGATATTTTCTTTATAGAAATAGTATTATGTGTGATGAGTATGGTATTCAGTTTAGGGAACCCAGCGTTGGTGCGGTGGCTGACGTATCCATACAGCAGGACTTTGGCTTCTGATTTTCGACTCAGTACACGAAAACACTGATTGTATGTGTGTTTTTGAAAAGTCTTATTTGTAAATTCTTGAGTCATCTCACTAGGTATAACCTATTGACAATAGCACACCTATTTTCTTATGATGCCTCCACGAAGGCAGCCATCCAGGGTTCCTGGTTTAGTACGCGATGACAACCCACTAAGCAATGAGGCTTTGGTGTAGGAACCCCCTTTGGTAGTTGTACCATCAGGTGGTTTACCAGCAGCACCACTACCTGTTGGGCAGTCGATGCCATTGGCCCCAGCAGTAGAGGGTGCATGCCACTTGAGCGCCCTGCATGTGTTTTAGCGCAAGAGGCCACCAAGGTTCTTGGGGGAGATCGATCCATAGGTGGCTGAGGATTGGATGGATGCTGTGGTTAGTGATTTTTGACTGGTAGGGATAGCAACTGATATCATGGTGATCCTTGTTTCCATCATTCTTCAAGAACAACAAGTAGATGGTGGAGCTTAATGATCAATGTTCATGATGAGGTCACTCTCATATGGGTGGAAATTGATGGCATTTTTAGGGAAGAGTTTGTCCCAATGGTCGTACGCTTTGTACGTTTACAAGAGCTTCTCCAATTACAGTAGAGTAGCATGACCGTGGCTCAATATTCAGTGAGGTTCACCGATCTCTCGCGAAACTCCACAAAAAATTTGAGGGACCCTTTCATTAGTGCCTGGACCTTTGATCAGGGGATCAGAAGGGATATTAGAGCCTCGATGATTTCTCTCAACATCACAATACAATAAGGGGTATTAGAGTGAGAACTCTTAGTGGAAAGTTTCCTTGCTCAGCAGTCACCGGCCGCAAGACCCACCACTGGACGTCACGAAACAGGGTCATCGGTAGCTAGCTGAAGATAGATGATGCAGAGGTCCAAGAGGTCTATACCTACAGGTAGACGACCATAGGATACAGGGAAGGTTATGTGAGGCTCTCGAGATAGTGCATGACGGGCAAGGAGCAGGTAGTGTTACTCATACGGCGGGCAGGGTCACATGGTTCGTGACTGCATGGCCCGCTATATATATGACCAGAAGATAGTTGAAGGACTGTCTAGGAAGAGGTGAAGGTTCTACCAAGGAGTTCCATAGGTAGGAGGCAGACGTGGTAGAGGAGCTGGTCATGCAGCAGGCAGTGCTCGGAAATTCAAGGTTCTCCGGCCACCACCTCCAGGTGGTCCACCCCAACCATA
The DNA here is from genome assembly GCA_963277665.1 of Viscum album. Classification (NCBI taxonomy): domain Eukaryota; kingdom Viridiplantae; phylum Streptophyta; class Magnoliopsida; order Santalales; family Viscaceae; genus Viscum; species Viscum album. The sequence continues at coordinate 328,561,493 of OY728132.1, forward strand.
TGGAGCAAGTGGATAGGGATGAGCTCAGCAATTGTTAGCTGAGGCCTATGACCACAACGCTCTAGAGATGATTATAGGTACGATTTATGTCTACTATACCTTAGATATAGTACTTATAGACACAATTTCCACTCACTCTTTTATTTCCACAACCATCATTCAGAGCTCGGAGATTCTGGTGGTGTCGTTGGCTTGATCCTTTTGGCTAGAGACTCCTATGGGAGAGGATTCGACGATTACACACTAGTTCTGATAGTGTGAGATTACTCTAGAAAGTGAGAGCTTCAGTTGTGATCTTATAGAAGTGAAATTGAGGCCTTACGTCATCATCTTCAGTATGGATTGTTTATCTACATTCCATGTTGAGATCTACTGTATTAGGCGCAAAGTGTGGTGTGTTCACATGGATGGAACATGGTCTTCCTTGACTGGCGAGAAGGAAACCTTTGCAGAACAGGATGGACTTACCCGGAGAATGGTGCTACCAATCACACATCTGTTTTCTAGCCTTACCCTCAGATTAGTTGATGTTGAGAGTCTGAGTTATCTTATAGTGGTGGAACAGTATGTTGATGTTTTCCATGATGATGTTTTGGGTATACCTCCTTGCAGAGGGGTGTAATTTTACATCGACTTGTACCACAGGTTGGCACCGATATCTACACCAGCATATTGGATGGCTCCCATAGAGCTTCGAGAGCTGTGAGTACTACTAGAGGACTTGCAGAGCAAGTAATTCATTAGGCCCAGTGTTTCTCCTTTGGTAGCCTCAATTTTGTTCACCAAGAAGTCATATGGGAGTTTGAGACTCTATGTGGGCTATAGGCGCCTGAACCAGGAGACCATGGAGAACAAATACCTACTCCTGTGGATTGACGATCTCTTTGATCAGCTGAAGGGAGAACGGTGGTTTTCGATGATAGACCTCAGACCAAGCTATCACCAGCTCAGGATACGAGACGATGATGTCCAGAATAAGGCTTTCATATGTCGTTATGGACACTATGAGTTCTTGTTTATGCTATTCGTTGTGACCAATGACCCAACCGTGTTTATGTGACTCATGAACAGGATCTTCAAGACATACAATGATCACTTTTTAGTAGTCTTCGTTGATAAAATCGTGATATACTTAGCTACAGAGGAGGAGCATTCCTATCATCTGCATATAGTTCTTGACATACTGTGAGAGAACTAGATTTATGGTAAGCTCTCGAAGTTCCTGTTCTATATTCGAGAGGTACACATTCAAGGACAAATTATCTTGGATTTTTGAGTTGCGGTGGATCCATCGATGATTGAGGTTGTGCTTTCATGGGAGCCACTCAAGAGTGTGACATACGTGTCCAGTTTCATGGGTTTGGCCAGTTACTACTAGAGGTATGTTCCTAACTTTTCTAGAGATGTGGCACCCTTATCGGTGTTGAAAATGAAGGGGAAACCCTTTGTGTGGTCGGAGAGATGCCAACAGAGTTTCCAGAAGCTGTGGCAGAGACTGATGAGTACCCCCATCTGGAAGATATCATAGGAGGTCATTGGGTACGTAGTTTACTGAGACGGCTTAGGGATAAGTCATAGATGTGTCATGATGCAGGAGCGAGTAGTGATCACATATGGTTCCCGACAGAATATATTGCATGAGCATAACTATGCTACCCATGACTCGGAGTTGGAAGCAGGGGACTTCACGTTGAAGATGTGGTGACATTACTTGATGGGAGAATATTTTACAGTCTATTATGATCATAAGAGTATCAGGTATATCTTCACTCAAAAGGACCTAAACCTGAGACAATGGTGTCAGCTTGAGTTCTTCCAGGACTATGACTTTGAGATCGTCTATACTCTTGGGAAGGGGAATGTAGTAGAAGATGCACTCACCAGGGGATCTGGTATACAGTTGCTGAGCGAGGCGATAGAGTATCTAGCTGCTTTGCAGATATCCTACGTGGATCGAGATGGATCATCTTATCTTCTTTCTCTCACAGTCACTCCCCCACTCCTTCCACAATTCAGGGAGGCACATCTTGATGACACTAACTACGGAGCTCGACGTGCTCATATATCTACAAGACAGGTGCCTGATGGATTTTCTGAGGTGGGGAGCACATCATCCTCTTTAGAGGGAATACTATAGTACCAGCGGTTACATGGGAGGAATTTTTGAGGTAGTTCCATACGTCTTCTATATCAGTACATCCAAGAGTTGAAAATATGTTCTAGGACCTTCGACGTCAGAACTGGTGGCTGGGAATGAAGAAAGTAGTGGAAACGTTTTTCTCTTGGTGCCTCACTTTTCAGTAAGTGAAGGCAGAGCATCAGGTTCCAGTAGGCTTAGTTCAGCTACTAGAGGTGCCAAAGTGGAAGTGGGATGGAATTTCCGTGGACTTCGGGACATGACTTCCATGCACATCCAAGGGGCATGATTCCATCTGGGTGATCATTGACCAACTTACCAAGTCAGCCCACTTCTTACCTATTAAAGATCAGGGATCAGTAGAGGGCTTGGGATGCCTCTACATGTAGGAGATTGTGCGGCTTCGTGGGGTGCCATCTAAGATCGTCTCTGATCGGGATGCACATTTACTTCCCAGGTATAGAAGGGTTTTTAGGAGGCATTCGAGACTCAAATTCGATTAAGCATTGCCTTCCATCCTAAGACGGATGGTCAGACAGAGTGGACCATTCGGAACCTCGAGGACATGCTACGTGCTAGCATCCATGAATTCAGATGTAGCTAGAAGGATCACATTCCCTTGGTGGAGTTCGTATACAAAAATAGCTACCAATCCACCATTGGTATTGTACCATTCGAGTTGTTGTACGGTCGACCATGCATATCACCTATATGCAAGACTAACCAAGGGGAGACTGCACTCATGGTATCAGAGATGGTATGGGTACCACAGAGAAGATGCAGATCATCCAGGAGCGGATGAAGACTCCATAGAGCAAGCAGAAGTCCTATGCTGATAGGAGACAAAGATTTCTTGAGTTTGAGGATGGTGACCATGTCTTTCTATGGGTCTCACTTCAACGAAGTTTGTGGAGATTTGGCCGGGGTGGAAAGTTATATCTGAGGTACATCAGACCCTTTTAGGTCCTCAGCAGAGTTGGCAAGATGTCATAATGACTAGCTCTCCCTCTTTATTTGCATTAGGTGCATGACGTTTTCCATGTATCCCATATGAGGAGATATGTGAACGACCCATCTCACATCATCGACCATGGCGAGCTGGACTTAGATGATGGGGTGACGTTTGCAGAGGTTCTAGTGTAGATTGAGGATCGATAGGAGAGAGTTCTTTATGGACAATTGATACCTATGGTGCGTGTTCGTTGGTAGCACGTGAACCTCTGGGAGAGTACATGGGAGCGGGAGTCTTAAATTCGTGCTCAGTACCCCCCTTGTTTCCCATGTTTGTGTTGTAGCTTTTAGGGAATCGATGCCTTGAGGTGGGGAGAATGTAACAACCCAAAATTTTCCATGTAATTTTTTTTATTTATATGGAAATTTTACGAGTCCATGAAAATTGACAGCGCATAATTACGAGGCTCGGTGTGGACTGAATAAATTTTTGAACTTTTTTTGGTATGTTTAATAATCACACGAGCGGCATTTTGTAACTTTTGAACCGGTTCATGGAATTGAAATCCGAGGAAACCATTGGACTTGAAACATCGATATTCTTTTAAAGAGACCTTCACCTCGACTGTTGTAGGTCATGGGTTGATGTTGGTTTTCCAGTTTTTCATTGGAGGTATAAACAAAAAATAAAATAAAATATTTAACTTTTATTTATTTATTTTGAAACCTATCAGTTGAATTCATGGTGGTGGGGACCAACTGAAATCTCTTTTGATGGGAGGAAACACTTGGTTTTCTCCCAAATTAAATGTTACAAAAATTAATTGTTTAATTAATAAACATAATTTATTAAGTTGTCTCCTCACCTTTTTTAAGGTTGGGAAAATCGTTTGTAAGGGGAGGCTTGGGAGAGCTTTAGAGAAATATCCTCAAAATGAAGAACCTCTCTAACGAAGAACAAACCTCCGACGAGGATGATGCTTGAGCTCGGATCGAGAGCATGTTGCGGGAAAAATGGACGTCGAAATCTTCAAAGTTTTCATCTACTTCATCGTATCGTCTCCAACGAATGAGGTAGGGGTGTGTTTATGCCTGTTCCTCATAGTTTTCTGTGGAAACTTTCTTCTCAAAGTCACATGCTACTAGTCTAACATGGATGGTACTGGCCAAATGAACATGGCTCGATCCATCCGCATCTTCATTATTGATGCGTTCTTCATGGTGGAGGAGGATGAATACTAACGTTGGCATGGAACAAGGCAGCGGCCGGCACCCCGGCTGGCTGTGATAGTGGCGGCGGAGTAACTGCGCCGCCGGAGGAGGCTACGGGCCATCTGCCATGGTGGAGGGGATCAACGGCTGGCACACACGGCTGGCCACATGAAGATAGGCTGATGCGTGTCTATGTCGTCAGTCGTGTAGGAGGTCGTGGCCCATCAGTTGTGGCAGAGGAGGGTGGTGGTCGACATGCGGCCGACCGCGTGGCGAAGCGGCGAAGCGCATCCACACCACCGGAGCAAGAGACTGCGGCCGCTTGGCCACAGTGGAGGCTGGATGGAGGTCGACACTCGGGTGGCCATGAGGAGTATAGAGGCACCATTACGCCACTAGGAGGAGAATCTGTCAACTGTGTCTCATTGAGAAGAACCACACTAGAGGTCCCGCATGCTAGAAGGGTGACCGAACGACCCTTGGGCCATTCAGAATATCAGGGGGCACCTCCCCCTAGGTCGGGCCCAATGGGCCGAGTCGGACCCGGACCGGGTCGAGTTAACCCGAACTGGGAGGGTCGGCCTAGGCCGGGTTGGGGCCGAGTCGGTTTTATTAGGTTAGACTGGACCCAGGCCCATCTGGACCTATATATAACTTTTGGAGATATCTTGAGAACCAGACGTCTGTTTGACAAACCGTCTACAGTGACAGAATACTTGGATCGAGATGGTCCTTTTTCTATACTCCACTCGAGTTTTAGATAATGTTTCAGTACATATGGGTTGGATCGAACCCAAATATAACCAGACCCTCGGAATGAAAACACTAATAACTTATAGACTCGACGTCGGATTGATATGTTGTCTGTCGTGTTGGGTTACTTTTTACGTGATGGGCCTATTAGAAACTTATTTGTGGGACTTCGTGGTAGTTTTAGTATCCACTGATGGATTCAAGAGCGGAACCTCCAGGAATCAAGCATGCTTAGCGTGGGAACCCTGCGACTAGATGTACTTGAAAAATCTTCTGATATTGTGTGGGTTATCTTCAAATCCTGTGTGGGTCATCTTCAGATCTTGTGTGGGTGAACACTCAGCTATCCTGTGTGGGTTAACGCATACCGATCCTATGTGGGTCATCTCCCGATCCAGTGTGGGTCAACTTCAGATCTTGTGTGGTTCATCTTCGATCCAGTGTGGGTCAACAGCAAAGCTTCTTGACAAAGTAAGATGATCTAGAAAATAGCTAATCATCTATACTTTTGTTCATAAGTTTTACATGTTGTGATATGATTCCTTACTATCATGGTAACACCTTAGTGGTATTATTTTTTAGTCATACCTTTATGGTACTTACCTTCATGGTGATACCTTAATGGTATTCTTCTATGTGGCGTACCTTTGTTGTACTTACCTTCATGGTGATACCATAGTGAAATACTTCTATGTGGCATACCATTGTGGTACTTAACTTTGTGGTGATACCATTGTGGTATTATTATGTGTGGATTTACCTTTTTGGTACATACCTTTTTTGTGTTACCTTGGTGGTATTCTCTCCTTCGTGGAACAGTTGTGCTTTTGGTTAAAGCGTTGGGCCTTGTGTTTCCTCTTGAATGATATGGTAATACTTGATAACTTAGGTATATGTATGGGAATATACCTAAGTAGGATTGACTACTTATTCTTTCTTTGTTATTATGATGTTGCTTTTTGGTTTATCCATTATGTATTCCAGGAGACCTTTGAGGGTCTTCAGGCCCTTATTCAGTATCATTATACTCATCCCTGCATGAGATATGACCACACATTGATGTGTCTTGTGCAGATGAGGGACAATGTTGATCGAGGATGAGTCTTCTAGGACTAGAGGCTGCTCGGAGGTGGACATTAGAATAGACGATTTGTATAGATGACCATACGAGAGATGTACTTACCCTTCAGGTAGGATCCTTGGCGGGAGTTCATAGGAGCTATTTTCAGTTTTACTTGTACTTTCTAGTAGGACTTGTATTATGGCCCCCTTTACTTACTATACACACTCTTTTTACTCTATAGTTTACTTTGTGCTCGTATCTTATTGTGTTCTTGCATGTGTGAGTTTATAGGTTATAAAGGAAATACCTTCCCGGTTTTAAGGATATGCATTTATGGTGCTAGTTTCCAACCCCTAGTCTATGCAAGGCGGGCATGGGGTAGTCAGGGCATGAGTCCCGGGGGACGGGTCAGGACAATTATAACCCCATTCCAGATAACATTTCCTTGAAAAAATTTAAATATTTATATTATTGTTTACTGGTACTCTAAAACTCTTTTAGGATAAAGTGACAATAACATTAATATGGTAACTAAACAAAACTCTTTAAATTTATCTTTTAAATCATACCCTAAACTCTTTTAGGGTATAGTTATAACAACTTTTTAATAAAACTAATCTTACGTGTTACATTTATCTTTACCACTAAATTGTAAACTCTTTTAACATATAATGTGTAAATTCACTTTTCCATTTTAACTACTAAAATCCTTTAACAAATAGCATTTTTATTTTTCATGATAACTAAATTTAACAATAAAAATTTTTATTTATCACAAATATCCTAAACTTGTTTACGATATTTATTAGAAAATAATTTACTTAATCTTTTATATAAGTGATATACACTCTCTAAATGGTAACAGAATGTAACACATTATATTTTTCTTTACCATAACATATCCAAAATATTTTAGGATATTACCTGTAATATTTTTTACATAATGTTAGTATTCAAATTTATTTATTAATTTTTAACTCCTATAAGTTCTAAAATACCACCACTAGCCTATAATATAATATATTATTTTTTTAATATCTTGTTAAGATACTCAAACCCTTCTGTGTTAATAAATACCATTTATTTTTTTGTAATAATTGTTTCCATGTCATATATGGTATTTTATGCGTTCAAGACATTTTTCATTTGAAAATAATTCATTATTACAATATTCCTCTGATGGGTGTTTGGAGCATATTACCACATATTTTATCAAACACCATGATAAACACATTATCCAGGATAAAAAATATCCACATTATGGATAAACACTTCTATCCATACATTATTCTAAAAAAAGATATAAAAATTGATAAATCATAATCCATGTGTATACATTTAATCATAATAGATCTTTATTATCAACCATATTCTATTATCACATAAGGAAAATGATACGAATATATACATGTTTTACATAGATTAATTTGATCTTGATAAATCCTTAAAATTCATCTGCAAAAACTTGTTAATTCAGGAATGTAAATTACAAGCTCAAACAATTATTCCATTGATTTTGAACTACTTTATATTTACAACAACTATAAAAATTACATTTGATATCATATAAATTTAAAAAATTGATAATTAATTCCTATAAAATCAATAATTGACATAGAAATTCCACGGAGTTTCAAAAAATACTTTAGATATTTTGGATAATCTCATCATATTTAATTATTCTTCCTCCTTCCTGAATAACCAAGGTTTTGGTGACCAGGAATGGATTCTTGAAGAATAATTATTGAACTTCTCAACAAATTTTTTTCTAGTTTTAAATTTTTCCCACTTTTATTTTCCATACATTAAATGAATATGTATATCATATTCCTAGTTCATCCATTCTGAACACATTGAGTATATTTATTAAAGCTTTCTTGAATTTAAGAATATTGTCAAAACAAATTACATCTATGATAATAAGATAAATTACCAATCTAGAAAAATACATTTTTTATTAATTTCATTGAAACCTTGAATGAATTAATCTATTCCAATTTAAGAATATAGATTAACTACTTGAAAATTTTCAATACTTGGTTATTAAGGAAAAAATTATTTTAAAACATATAACTTTATTTAAGAATATTTCTTAGATCACCATTCCTTCGTAATAACTTTTTGTCAATTTATAGTCTGAGGAGTATCTTACATTATGCTTCTCCTTTTCAAGGATTGATTAGAATGATTAGTTTAATGATAATTATGATAATATTATATGTAATATAATCATTTATCATGTGTGTATCATGTAATATTAACAATTTAATAATTTCTTTTACTAAATTTTCTCCTACTAAGATGATAACCCCATTAAATATTCATCATATTTATTAACTAGTCAAGATATATATTTCACCATGAGATACACCATTTTTCATGTAAATAAGAAATGATTATATAGGTATAGAATTATCTCAATCAAATAATATATTATTCTTGGATATTTTAGTGGATAACCCCTTCTCTAAACTGTTATATGGTTAAAATCAACTATAATCCTCTGGTATCTTAACTGATAGGGCTTTCCATCTAGGGTTACCTGAAGAAAATTCCAATAATAATACAAAAAAATAAAATCATGGGATAGTCATGCTTATAATGATAATACCCAAAATAATAATCCAATGTTACTTATAACTTTCTATCCTGACACATGATAATTTAAAGGTATTCATGTTGAGATCAAAAATAAAATATATAATGATCTAGGTCTTGGGAAGTGGTTATTTGGAAGGAATATCTCACATAGTATGTTAAGGGTATTTTAATATCACCACATTTTCATAGGTTATTACCTTTTATGTAATAATTCTTCTAGTAATTTATCTTGGAGTCTCATTCCATCAACTAAATCAATATGTTCAAATAATATTGATTTGTAACTCTTTACACAACCCACAAATTTTTGTTACTTTCAAAAAAATTGAATTCAAACATATTAACAAATATCCAAATTCATCAAATGCATCAAGAACATGAAAACATTATGAGAATGAATAGTGTTATCCTCATGAGTAATCCAGGAGTGATAGATAACCAACTAGATTAACCAAACATGCCATGGCATAAACCTCTAGGTAGGTAGGTAGTATGGCGCTAAGTCCCTTTACCAAGGGTTAATTTTACCGAAGATATAATAAAATTAATCATAACTCTAATATCTAATATGAAAAAACAATATTTAAACACTAAATTCAAGTTATTAACTTCAATTATAATCTATGGTTAAGGTAGATAAAATGTAAATTCATTATCATATCTAGAATGAAATGTAGGGGTATATCTATAAGCAATTTAACAATTAAACCAAAGAATACAGTATTTATCAGACAAAAATTTATAACTATGAAGAAAAGAAGGGAATTAAATTTAAATAAATGAACAATTTAGATACATAAACATGTGAAAAACATGTACGAGAAATCCTGAAATGAAATATAATTATAAACACTTTTATTGTTTTTTAGATATAACAATATGAATATTCTCTACTTTTGAATTCAAACATTTTATATTCATTCCAATATGAACACATTCAAGTTTATTTCAATTTTTTGAATATAAATACATTATATTTGGTCAAATATAAACTCTTCTAGATTTATCATTATATGACATTTCAATTTTAAATATATTATATTAGATGAATTATATACAGTTTATAACTCACTTTCTATTATGTAAAAATTTTACATAATGGAAATATCATAAAATTAATTATTATTTAAACCTTGATCATATCAATCATCAACTCATTTTTTATGTGGTATAAATAATATCCAAATAAGGCCCCCTTTTTTATTTTTAACAACTCAAAAATAATTAATTGTGAACAATTCATAATTTAAACATAAAAAAATTATATTTTCTTGGATTATTTTATAATTTATAACCCTTTATAAATTAATTCTTATTATTTATATATAAACAAATTTTTTATATCATTTGAGTTTCAAAATAATTTATTAAAAGTTATTTCAATTATTAACATTTAATATTTGGAAATATAAAAGTTTCATAAATATGTATCTAATTAACTATAAACCATTTGTAAATAATAAGTTAATTTATAAACCCTTTATAAATTAAAACTACCCAATATATATTTTATAATGATTTATAAAAAAATTTAAATAGGTAAAACTATTTTATAATTAAAAAATAAGCAACTATTTCTTACCCTTATGAAGAAACTCAATCATATGTAAGGATATACATCATTTACCCATATATAGGCACTCAAAATTATAATAATTCAATTTGGAAGCTCAAGTGTTAAGGTAAAAAATTGGTAACCTTTACATGGTTATGAATAACATAACTACTTATAGGTAAAACCATTTTACATTTACACATGTTTGATAAAATCTTTACTACCCTTACATAATGTTGTTTTTTCATAATGGTAAACACTATCATAACCTTACGTAATTAATATAAGCCTTCACTACAAAAAGGTATCTTGAAATAACCTTATTGAAATCAATTAAAGAATTTCATTAAGTTTATTTGTAAGGTTAAGGTTCCTAATTTATATTATATTACCTAAATAAAAACCGGATTACAATTATGTACCATAATTTCTTGTAATGGTAAACTCATCTAACCCTTACATATATCGATTTATGTATGGGTAATGTGTGATGGCCCTTACATTGGATACTCTACATAAGGTAAATTCCTTGGTTACCATTATTTAAACTAGTTTTGTAAGGGTACGGGCTTAGTTACATTTATATATCCCATCTACATAAGGGAAAACCCTATTATGAAATTTAAATTATCAAAATGAAAAACTAATCATTTTTTGATATCTTCTTCATATTTATGAATTCTTTCATAAAACTAAAACAAGGATTAATCTAATACCACTGAATGATTTTTTAGAGAATAATAATATTTATCCAAAGTAGTGTAAATAGTTTAAACCCTTATCCCATAATCTCCAAGGATGATAATATGAAATGTGCAGAAATACTGAAATAAAGAACTTCTATAAAATACAAATGTATTGTACACAGAAGATGAATCTTCTACATATTTATCATCATCAAATGGTTTGATGAAGACCGATGAGTGGAAAACAATAATCATCCCACCACTGTAGTGTATCCATGGGCTATGTCTTAGAGACTTTAGGTTCAAGTAGGGTTTACACACCTCTATGGTACGCTTGTACCTCGTACGAAAAAGAGAAAGTTGAAAGAGTGATTTATAATATTATAAAGTTGTTAAGACAACAACTTGTGTTATCCCACCACTTATTTTTTCAAAATGTATATGATATAAAAATCCACAAGGATAACCCTCGGGCTATAGCATTTTCTCATATGTTATAAACACATTAATAAATGATACTTCATCTTTCTCATATATCTTATACTTAAATGAAATTACAAAATTCATCATCCCATGAAAAAATATAATATATTATAGTTAATATGTGATAACAATAAATGAAAATAGTTTTCCATTTTTTCATTATCATAAAATGAATGGGCATGAAAATCACAATTTTCATGTGATGCGATATTTATTTTATATATCATATACACATATAAATATTTAAGAAATATTCCAATCCCCATCTAATATAAGGTTCATACACACATTTCCAATACGGTTCTCCCCACCATAGGATTATCATTATCATTACCTAATGAAAAAAATAATTGATCTATATGTACCATATTCTATCCATTACATAATGTAACTATTAGATCTGGACATTTCTCTTATACCCAAGCACTAACCCAAACCACCAACCACTACTTTTTTAATAATCACAAGGAAACCCATACTCATCATTTTAAAATCTACAAACAATGAGGATCAAACCCTCTAATGGAAAATAGTATAATCCCCAGCCTAAGGCTTTTCTTACACAAATCCCGGTGGGAAACATCTAACATGTCCATTATAATGTGAATTTCTATAAGGACCTAATCCATATTCAACTAATAATTTAATTTTTAAATAATAAATAATTTTATTTGATTAATGAATATATTTTGAGGTTTATATTTTTTAGATAATTATTTTACTAATCATACATAAAAAACCCATAAATTATAAAGTTGAGTCTCCTACATAGTATCAGTTTTTCAAAATATAATACTTCAAAATGAGTCATGTTTTCTTTCCATGAGAAGTCTTTAGGATTTTCATATAGAGACCCAAATCTTGACGTACATGGACATTACATTACTTTTTCGGAATACTTAATACATGACAAAAACTGATTCCCAAAGATCGTATTAGTTTAGTGTCTTTGGAAACATGGAACGTAATCTTCTAATCATGGAGAATGATCTTCAACATCACCCATAATGATCTTCCCCTTTTGGTTTTCTAACCTAAAACCTTTCTTTATATCTAGGGGAAAAGAAAACATAAAAAGGGTGGGATCAAATTCTCTGTAAGGGTAAACCAAGAGATCATAAAAGAATCCATAAACATTTGAATACAAAAACATGAACATAAAATCTAAACATCAAAATCTTGAGCAAAGACATAAATCTTGTAAGTACATAAGGCATATATCATAATGGGTCATCAATCAGGATAAAATAGAATGGGAATAAAGCATGTAATTTTGGAAACCATTAATCACATGTTATGATTTATATAGTAGCCAAGGTATTGCTGCCATGACCATCTTAGTGGACAAAGTCTCTTTCGGAATCGAGTTCACTCCTCGTTTCAGTCCTGTAACACTGAACCAGATTAACTTACCATTCCAGCCTTGTCTATCTCATGAGATATAAATCTTTACCCAATGCATTGTAGGGAGATATATGTCCCACCCATCTCATAATGAAATCATTCTTACATGTGACACAAAATAAACGAAAATCATTCATCATAACCCAAAGAATAAAATGTGTTTCATAATCATCATCCCATCATAACATAATCCATATAAAAAATATATATCATTTCATCATAAGAAAAGTGAAACCATGTAAATCATAGAGACATTATACTTGAAACATACACATTTGAAATAATTCCATCATATATGGAAAATGGTTTTGATAAAACACTAGAAATAAACTCTTAAGGAAAATATCCTTTCTTCTTTGAAATCATTTTCTTTTCACAAAATGTCATGAAAATTTGAAAGAAAAGGATTTTATTGAAAATAGTCATGAAATATTGTGGAGTAATCTTCATGAAAATAAGGTGTTATGAAACTGTAAAAATACGTTCATGCCATTTAAGTTAAAAAAACATTCTCCTTGTACTTTTTCCAGAAAAGTCAAAAAATTACCTCGTAACGTAAACCAAAGAAAGATTCCATAAATACCATGTAGTAAAAGTAAAAAATGGGTAAAAAGGACTTTAAACATACATAAAAACATTTTTATAAAACTTGTACATGTATGTTAAATATAACCCCCAGTAAATACTTATGAATGAACAATCTCGGTTAAAAAATGAGATTGCAAGATTTTACCTTACCTTATGTCTGATATGCTTCGTATGTATCCGAACCTCCTGTATAATGATTTAGATAATGTCATGGACTTATTATAGAATCATATTCATTGTTATGATATCATATCTGGTTCACTTATGAATTTATATTACCTGTTATATTGTAAATTCTATGCTAAAGCATCGTTTTGGGTAAAATAGTTTCATTTATCGTACGTGTTTCGACTTGTTGTTCTTGATATTATTACTTATATCCTAATTTACTTAATTACAGAATATAAAACATGATTTATATATAATATGTATTCAGAATATACATATATATGATAGATCGATGAATGGAATGAAATACATCGTTCATAGAGACGGTAGGCCGTACGTACGCATGAACGCTGTTTTCGTTTCCTTATTGAATTGAATGGAATTAAGTAGATGAAATATATATATACATAAATCCAGTAGAATTTTTATGTAATATATTTCATTATTATTGATTATATATACTTTATAATCATTCATGTATGGTTATCATGAAGAATGAATCTTATCGCGTTCGTGGAGACGGTAGTCCGTACGTACGCACGAGCGATAATATCATTACCATAATTATTGACTAGAATTGGAGTGGATGGTATAATATAATAGAATAATTATGATGTTATAATAATCATATATAGTTATTTTTTACACCATTATACCCATCCAATTATGGTGGTGGTGGAAAAACTGATTACACCACGGCGTGGAGACGGTATTCTGTACATACGCATGCGCGATGATTTCATTTTCCATAGGATGAATAGAAAGTGAAATGGGGTTGTTTCATATTTATAATAACATATCAGTATATTAGTGATACTTATGTTATTACTTCTTAATGAAACAACTAAAGAAGAGGAAGTAGAAGAAGAAAGAAACATGAAAGAATCAGTAGAAGAGATTACTTCTTCTTTGACACACCTCTTTAAGCTTCTTCTTAAGGGAATAGAGTTGGTCTTTTGAGAAGACCAAAACCTCAAGAATGTTGATAGGAATGTTTAGAAGAGAAATGGGAAGGGTTTATCTGAGCTTAATGTTTCAAAAGGGTGTGAAGAGAAGAGCGAAGGGGTACCCTTTTTATAAGGGAGGAGAGGGGCACCTTTGGAAACATAAGAAATATTAATTTATAATAAATTGAAACCCCACTTAAAAACTTCCAAAAATGACTCATATTCTAATATTAGATGATATTGGATTTTAATCTCATAAACCAATAAAATTTAGACATGTTGAGAATTTATTTTAAACTTTATCATCTTGATTTATCCTTATTTAATTTATTTAACTTTATTTGTGGTAATAAGATTCTAATTATTAAATTGTTATAAATAATTACTTATGTGTTGTTAATTGTCCATAATTGGGTAATTTATGACATTTTAGACCATATAAATTTTAATTTAAAATTTTTAATATTTTTTGTTATTTTTAAACAATTTTATATTATCTTATTTTTACCAAATAACAATTGTGCCAATTTTGACACTCTTCATTTACATGAATTTAAATAAAATCCAAAAAAAAGAAATTCTAGAACTAAAATATTTAATAGATTCATAACATGTCATATTTGTCTAGAAAATTCATGCAGAAATATAAATATATCATATAATATTTATTTTAATATTTTTAATACCATTTATTTGATATTTCAATCAATAAAATAATTTCAACATCACTATTGTGTCACCTTTAATGATAATTATTTATCCCTAAAAATTCTAAATCAATTCACATGATTTAGATAATTTTATTAGATTTCTGTAGACTATTCAATAATTTTATCACTAGATTTAAATTATTATACTTAAAATATTTAAGAGAGTGACATATTGTCACTTTCTTTGGTTTTATTAATAATTATGTCATTTTCATGGTCAAAAGTCTCTAAAATTAATTTATTCCGACCCTTAGGTGATATGGTTTGACTTTTATTAATCCAATAGAGTTTTTTAATATGTTAGGGTAATTTTATAATATTATATTTACCCTTAATTACCCGATTTACCTTTAACTATGGTAAATAAAATTTACCGTAGTTACTATTCATTATTTCCAAAAATAAAAAGTATTATATTAACATAATTTGGACCCACTTATTCCAAATATGGAATCCATTTTTTCAAATTCAACACACATAAGTTTCAGAAATTAAATTAAAATTAATCCTGTTGTCGAAAGAGAATGGTTTTTTGTTTAAAACATTACAAAAGATTGAATTGATTTAACCTACGAATTCAATGTAAAAACAATGATAATGACATATATTATATCAAATGGTAAAAACATATTCTATTTATACTTTAAAACCATTCAATATTATAATTTAACAATATAAATTATTACGAAGAAAAAAGTTGTTTTTAATTAAAATATAGTGTGTTTTTACTATTCATTAAAATATGAAAGTTATCAGAAAAACATCCAAACTTTACCCAATGTAAATATTTATATCCTGTTTCAAAATAAGAATTTTATTTTGTAAAATTTAACTTATAAACTTTTCCAAAATTATATTTAAAATGGGTGCTCCATCAAAAGGCGGCAAAACTGCATTTTTTGAAAAATACTTATTTTACTCGAAAAAATTTATTTTTGTTCTCATACCATGTTCTAGAAAATGTGTAAGATGAATAATAATGTTATAAAATTAAAATTATAGTTAATACTATTCATAATGAATAGTTTATAATAATATTATAACCATATATCGTTGTTTAGTGAAACCCAGTATTGCGTACAACACACGATATCGAAGAAGGTCGCAATTGCGTGTAATGCAAGCCAAGTCAAGGTTGTGTGTAGTTAAAGAATCCTTTGTTGTCTCGTATAACAGAATCCAACCATATTTCATTTATACATTGAATATATATATATACACACACTAAATGTTGTGTAGAATAACTACTATCAAACGAAATAGAAATTGTGTGTAACATGATCCAAGAATATTTTTGCATATACTGCAAGCTAATACGGTGTTGCGTATAGCGCTAGATAATCGTGGTGTAGCGTAAAATGATATATATCAAAGAAATTAAAAAGAATAATTTTCATAAAATCTTGGGTTGTTACATTCTACACCCCTTAAAATGAATTTCTCCCTCAAAATTCGTCGGGGTTATAAATGGTTTTCTACTTGAAAGTTTCTTTAATTGAAACCACATTGTAAAATGGAATACCAAAACTTAACTTTAAAAACTAAAGTATAAAACGTAATGGTTACCCAAATTAACTAATAATTGGGTTTCCACATAAGAGAATATAGGTGAAAATATTGATATGGAAGAGAAATCTAACCATCATGTTCTGATGGAGAGTGGTAGAGAACATGGCTATGAAAAAGCCAAAAATCAAAAAGCCAACAATTTGTGATGATCTAAGGTACCATCTGATTCATCGTATATGAGATCACTAGGACAACAATTTTGGTTTTCAATATCATTTCTCTAATGTTGAAAATTTTGAATTAGAAGAAATACTTACTTGATTTTGGTACAATCTCACTGTTGTTTGTGCCTTGTACAATTTCCACTTCATCTCTTAAAGAAATGAAGTTGAATTTTCCTTCTATGAAGTGTTAGCAGATGTTGCGATAGAATGATAGGTCATTCCATCTGTTTCTATTGCAAAAATTTTAGCACAATTTATTAAACATAGGGACATTCATATACATACATTAGAAATAACTATAGGGTTTTCACTAATGTTTTCGCATCCTAGTTTCCAAAGGTTAACTAATCCTTCGCTCTGATACCAACAATAATGTCCCATAGCCTAATGTACATGGACATTACATTACTTTTTCGGAATACTTAATACATGAAAAAAACAGATGCCCAAATATCATATTAGTTTAGTGTCTTTGGAAACTCGGAACGTAATATTCTAATCAAGGTGAATGATCTTCAACATCTCCCATAAAGATCTTCCCCTTTTGGTTTTCTAACCTAAAACCATTCTTTATATCCTGAGAAAAAGAAAACATAAAAAGGGTGAGCTCAAATTCTCAGTAAGGGTAAACATAGAGAACATAAAACAATCCATAAACATTTGAATGCAAAAACATGAACATAAAATCTGAACATCAAAATATTGAGCAGAGACATAAATCTTTGAATTATGTAAGGAATATATAATAATGGATCATCAATCATGATAAAATAGAATGGGAATAAAGAATGTAATTGTGGAAACCATTAAGAACATGTTATGATTTCCATAGTAGCCAAGGCATTGCTTCCATGACCATCTTAGTGGACAAAGTCCATTTCTGAATCGAGTTCCCTCCTAGTTTCAGTCCTGTAACACTCAACTGGATTAACATTCCATTACATCCATGTCTATCTCATAATATATAAATATTTACCCAATGAATTGGAGGGAGATATAGGTCCCACCCATCTCATAATGAAATCATTCTTACTAGTGCCACAAAATAAACATAAATCATTCATCATAACCCAAAGAATATAATGTGTTTCATAAACATCATCCCATCATAACACAATCCATATAAAAAATGGATATCATTTCATCATAAGAAAAGTGAAACTATGTAAATCATAGAGACATTATACTTGAAACATACACATATTAAATAATGCCATCTTATATGGAAAATGGTTTTGATAAAACACTTGAAATAAATTCTTGAGTAAAATATCCTTTCTTCTTCAAAATATTTTTCTTTTCAAAAAATTCCATTAAATTTTAAAAGAAAACGATTTTATTGAAAATAGTCATGAAATCATGTATAGTAATCTTCTTGAAAGTAATGTGTTATGAAAACGTAAAAATCCATTCATTCCATATAAGTTAAAAAAAATTATCCTTGTACTTTAGCCGAAAAAGTCAAAAAAGTACCTCGTAACGTAAACAAAATAAAGATTCCTTACATTCCATGTATTAAAATTCCAAATGGGTAAAAAGGACATTAAACATACATGAAACCATTTTTATAAAACTTGGACATGGATGTTAAATATAACCCCAGTAAATACTTATGAATGAACAATCTCAGTTAAGAACTAAGATTTCGAGATTTTCCCTTACCTTATGTCCGATATGCTTCATATGTATCTGAAACTCCTGTATAATGATTTAAATAATGTCATTGACTTATTAAAAAATCATATTAATTGTTATGATATCATATATGGTTCACTTATGGCTTTATATTACCCGTTATTTTGTAAATTCCATGCCAAAGCATCGTTTTGGGTAAAATCGTTTCATTTATCATACGTGTTTTGACTTGTTGTTCTTGATATTATTACTTATATCCTGTTTACTTAATTCCATAATATAAAACATGATTTATATATAATATGTATTCATAATATACATATATATGATAGATAGATGAATGGAATGAAATACATCGTTCATGGAGATGGTAGGTTGTACATACGCATGAACGCTGTTTTCGTTTCCTTATTGAATTGATTGGAATTAAGTAGATGAAATATATATATACATAAATCCAGTAGAATTTTTATGTAATATATTTCATTATTATTCATTATATATACTTTATAATCATTCATGAATGGTTATCATGAAGAATGAATCTCATCGCGTTCGTGGAGACGGTAGTCCGTACGTACGCACGAGTGATGATATCGTTCCCATAATTATTGAATAGTATTGGAGTGGATGGTATAATATATTAGAATCAGTATGATGTTATAATAATCATATATAGTTATTTTTTACACCATTATACCCATCCAAGTAGGGTGGTGGGGGAAAACTGATTACACCACAGTGTGGAGACGGTATTCCGTACGTACGCACGCGCGGTGATTTCATTTTCCATAGGATGGATAGAAGGTGAAATGAGGTTGTTTAATATTTATAATAACATATCAGCATATTAGTGATACTTATGTTATTAATTAATAATGAAAAAAATAAAGAAGATGAAGTAGAAGAAGAAATAAATTTGAAAGAATCGGTAGAAGAGATTACCGCTTCTTTGACGCACCTCCTTTAAGATTCCACTTAAGGGACTAGAGTTGGTATTTTGAGAAGACCAGAACCTCAAAAATGTTGATAGGAAAGTGGAAAAGAAAAATTGGCATGGTTTGGCCGAGCTTCAAGGCTCAAAAGGGTGTGAAGAGAAGAGGGAAGTGGTACCCTTTTTATAAGGGAGGAGAGGGGAAGCTTTGGAAACATAAGAAATATTAATTTATAATAAATTCAAACCCCACTTAAAAACCTTCAAAAATGACTAATATTCGAATATTAGATGACATAGGGTTGTAATATCATCAAAAAATAAAATTTAGACATGTTGAGAATTTATTTTAAACATTATAAACTTCATTTATCCTTATTTAATCTATTTAACTTTATTTGTGTTAATAAGATTCTAAATTTTAAATTGTTATAAATAATTACTTATGTGTTGGAATTTTCCATAATTGGATAATTTATAAAATTTTAGACCATATAAATTTTAATTTAAAATTTTTAATTTTTTTTTTGTGATTTTTAAACAATATTATATTATGTTATTTTTATAAAATAAAAATTGTGTCAATTTTGACACTATTCATTTACGTAAATTTAATAAAATCCACACAAAAAATATGTTCAAAATAAGGTATTTAATAGCTTCATAACATGTCATATTTAACTAGAAAATTCATAAAAACATTAAATATATCATATAATATTTATTTTAATTTTTTTAAAACCATTTATTTGATATTTCAATCAATAAAATAATTTCAACAACACTAATGTGTCACCTTCAATGATAAATATTTAATCCCTAAAAATTCAAAATAAATTCACATGATGTAGATAATTTTATTATATTTCTGGATACTATTCATTAATTTTATCACTATATTAAAATTATTATACTTATAATATTTAAGAGAGTGACATATTGTCACTTTCTTTGGTTTTATGAATAATTATGTCATTTTCATGGTCAAAAGTCCCTGAAATTAATCTATTATGACCCTTAGGTGATATGGTTCGACTTGTATTCATCCAATAGAGTTTTTTATGGTTTAAGGGTAATTTTATAATATTATATTTACCCTTAATTACCCGATTTACCTTCAACTAGGGTAAATAAAGTTTGTCGTAGTTACTATTCATAATTCCCAAAAATAAAAAGTAGGCTATTAACATAATTTGGACCCACTGACTCCAAATATGTAATCCATTTTTTCAAATTCAACACACAGATGTTTCATGAATTAAATTAAAATTAATCCTGTTGTCGAAAGAAAATGGGTTTTTGTTTAAAACATTGCAAAATATTGAATTGATTTAACCTATGAATTCAATGCAAAAAACAATAATAATGACATATATTATATTTAATGGTAAAAATATATTATATTTATACTTTATAACCATTAAATATTACAATTTAACAATATAAATTATTACGATGAAATTTTTTTTTTAATTAAAATATAGCGTGTTTTTACTATTCATTAAAAAATGAAAGTTATTAGAGAAATATAAAAACTTTATCCAATGTAAATTTTATTATCCTGATTCAAAAGAATAAGTTTATTTTGTAACTTTTAACATATAAACTTTTCAAAAATAATATTTAAAATGGGTGTGCCATCAAAAGGCGGCAAAACTACATTTTTTTAAAAATACTTAATTTACCCGAAAAATTTTATTTTGTTCTCATACCATGTTCTAGAAAATGTGTAAGATGAATAATAATGTTATAAAATTGAAAATTTAGTTAATATTATTGATAATCGCTAGTTTATAATAATATTATAACCATATATCGTTGTTTAGTGAAACCCGGTATTGCATACAACGCACGCTATCGAAGAAGGTCGTGATTGCGTGTAATGCAAGCCAAGTCAGGGTTGCATGTAGTTAAAGACTCCATTGTTGTCTCCTATAACAGAATCCACCCATATTTCATTTATACATTGAATATATATATATATATACACTCAATGTTGCATAGAATAACTACTATAAAATAAAATTGAAAATGTGGGTAACACGATCCAAGAATAGTGTTGCGTATACTGCAAGCTAATACGATGTTGCATATAGCGCATGATAATCTTGGTGTAGCGTACAACAAAAGACATCAAAGAAATTAAAATTAATAATTCTCATAAAATCTCGGGTTGTTACATTTCAACTTGAATTCATTATTTTTTCACCCATCCTTAAACCCTAGGAAAAAAATATAAATATTTGGGATGACCAAAAAAATCCTAGTAAGTGACATGTAGAAATGAATAAATAACTCATTTAGTAAATTTCAAAACCATGAGATCATATAATAGAGTTTTCATTTGACATAATAAACATTGATCTCAAATAATATTTTACTTACATTTGAAATCATCATTACTATACAAAATTTTAATAAAACACTTTATAATAAAACATAATGTAAAAAAATTAATAATCATGGGGGTTTCTTAGAAAACACGACAACCATTGATAAAAAATTTCTTAAAGACATACATTTTCATTGAAAATGGTATAATCATGTTGGATCGTAAGAGATTATGATGGATATAATAGGAGTTAAATTATAGTTAAAAAAATTAAAACGATAAAAAACACCCAACAAATTTATTCAAAAATATCGGGCATAGAATTCATCTGATGATCAAAGTGTTTATATTAGATCTAGAAATTGTTTGAATTATCAATTTTGTTATCGGCCCCATAGATACACCGATCAAATAGTTTGTTATAAATATTATTAAAAAACCATTCTAATATAAAATTCCCAAAATAATGTAAACTTATATAAAATAGTAAAAAAATATTATAATAGGTGAATATTGAATTACAAGATTTATAAAATAAGTCTACTCATTAAAATAAAGAGTTAAGAAAGTCATAAATTCTGACATAATATTTCCACATTTTTAGACATAACTGTAAAGTTCAATAATTCAATTAAAGGAAATAACTTGATATGATTATAGTAATAGATCTATCTTAATTTTTTTTAAATCACTTAATTTGATAGATCTTAATGTCAACCATGTATTCTTAAATAAGAAATACCTTGATCTATTGGATCAAATTCACCTATATTGCAATCCTCAGAAGCCATTGATCTGACCATGATTAGAAAAAACAAATACAAAATCAATTACATTTATAAGTATTTTATAATTCCTCACATTAAATCCATATAACACAACTCTCTAAAAAATTAAAATGTGTGAAAAAATGATTTTTAAGAAGAGGAAAATCTCAGAATTTTTGGGTTAAAAATGAATCAGATCACATCGCCTCAAATTCACTAAGTTTTATCGGCATTAATCAAATTTTAAAATTTCCATTATTCTCACATTTGGCTGCAACGACGTCAGTTTATCTTCATTTAAAATCTCCAAAAAATAATTATATATGATATCATTTTCTTTAACACCACTATAATGAAATAATGAATTTATTATTATTGTAACAATTATAATTACCCTGATTATAAAATTTGGATATTCCGATGGACTATACTATTATTTTTCAAACTGATAAAATGAAAACATATTAGACCGATGGATAAGAAATACTGTCAATTTGATTTTTATAAAATTAGTTAATCATATAGACAAAAAAATTATATAAATATTGGACAAAAAACTACTCAGTCTGATGGATCTGATTCCTTATTAGTCTAATGGATCATATAATAAATTTTTTGTATTTTTTATATTAGAACCATTTCAATATTATCTGTAAAAATATTTATCTAAAAAAATTCTAAAACACTATGTATATAAAGAATATAATATAATAGAATTTTAAAAAAGTGTTAAAGTGTTTGTGATTTTAAAAACAAAATAAGGTAACACTAGAAAGTATTAATTTCTACTCAATAATTCCCCTTTTGGAAAATATAAAACACAACACATAAAATCAAAACTAATAACTTTTAAATAAATAAAACCCTCTGTACTTTTATAAAATTGAAAGAGAAATTTATAGAAATATTTTCATTGATTATATTAATTACACTTGAGTTTATTAATTCATTTTTATATCTTATTGAATGTAATACTTCATGTTATCCCACTAAATTAATTCTATCTTTAGATTGATTTCTTTCCATTACATAAATTATCCCAAGAATGCACTTCTCCCCATATAGATAAAAAATTCCCCTAGTAATATTTTTCCACCATTTTATTTTCAATAATGAAAGGGGAAATTAATATAATTTCTTTAAATTTTTAGACAAACAACATAAAAAAATATTTTGTTTGAAAAACTGTTCATCCAAGATAAAATATTTAACATTGATCCAAGTGATATTGGAAAGCATAAATATATTAAGTATTTGGATCAAAATTCATTCAAATTAGTTTCATTAAAATGTTTTAATATACATCAACAATTCAAGAAAAAATTGTTCATTCTTTCATATAAAACATTTTGATAATGGATATGATCTTTTTGAAATATTCCTTGAAATTATCAAAATCAGTAGTGGTAGATTTTATCTTTATTCATCTTTCTTCCAAAACTGAAAGCATCCCATTCTTGAAATTCAAATTTATAACCACTTGACCAGTCTTCTTATTTTATTATTTTAATTTTGGAACCTATTCCTTGAATTATTAGATTTTGATATTCTCCTCATTGGTATTTTTAATCTCTTCATTCAATTCATTTATTTCCACATACTTATTTTTTATCAGATCTATTATTTTTTGTAATAAAATTATAATACCCCTAATATTAGTTGATAACATATCAAACGAATCATATATATCAATAAAAACATTCTTAACCTCAATAATTTGATCATAAATATCTTTCTAGTAACCATACAATTTCCTTAAAAACACACCATTTGATAGAATATTATCTTATGCGACTTGACTTTAATTGGAATATATTAACTTCTGCCTAATTCTGGATAGCATATTCTGTTAAAAACATAAAATATTATAAATTTTCATTCATTATGATCAATATATATTTACATCTTGCTTCCATATATGGAATATATGATATTTATTCAGTTAATTGTTTCAATTTTTGATAGATATACTCAATACACCCTATACTTATGTGGTTTAATATTTTCATGACCCTGATGATGCCTCTAAAATGTGTAGTCATAAAGGTATAACATCATAATTTTCCTTTACTTTTATTCTTTATCCTTCTATCCCTTTGTCAGTACAAACTTCTTTGTATGTATCACCTTTATATGATACTGTAGTGTGTGAATGTTGATATTCCTCTTCATATTTTGATGATAATTTTATTTCTATGAAAACATTATTGGAATAATATGGGATCAGATTTTATGTTGGGGATGACTCTGAAGAAATTTTCTCTACCTTGTTTTCTTCCCCTATTGTTGTTTCTTATTCTTCTTCTTATACTTATTCTTTTTCATATTTTTATTCTTCGAGTTATATTTATAATAGCCTCGTAGTTCTTATAACTCCTTCGTCAAACTTATTAGACGAATTTTACTTATTCTTCCCAATTGAATTATTAACTAATTTTAGATCCTATAATTATACAGATTTTTCTATTTGGTTTTCAACGAGAGAATCGACAGGAACGGTTTTTCATTTGCCTTTATCAAAAACTATTGGAATAATTTTCGGAACTACTAAGGTTTTAACAAACATTAAACCATTAGAATGATGTTCTTCATCAACCTGTGGAATAATTAGATATCCTAGAACATTTTGTATGACAGATAAGGGAGTAAATAAAAAATATTGATCTTGTAACACTCTTCCAACTCCATTCAACAATATTTCTACCATTATTTATATAGTAAATATTTCATTTTGATTCTTATTTTTCACATCAACTTTTAACTCATTAGAAATTTGAATATTTAAGGCCTAGGTGTCATATTTATCATGTTTGAAAACAAAATCCCTTGGTTTCTTATAGGTCCAATGATCCATAATATTCTTAAATTATTTATATTAAATTGATTTCACTTTATTTTGTAATTTATGTGGTGAGGAATCTAATTTTATCTACATTTTAACTGACTACTTATCTTTTATTAGTTTCACATTAGATGTAGTCTTGTAGATTTTATCAAAAAAATTATTTAACTTCTACTTGAAGAACAATTTCATTCGTGTCATTGTATCTTCACCAATTAGAGAAATATTTTCTCTATGTGCATAAATTTGATGAATGACCCCTGAAACATCCATACAGTTCACTAACATCCTGATTATGATGCAAGGAAACATGAGGTTATTTGATTTCATCAACACCATATTAATTTATTTGATAGAAAGGAAACAAACATGACCTGGTAAAGTTACCACATATTAACTAGAAATTATAAAATGGAGATATTTACGAACATAAGAGTACTCTGATCTCCCTTCCATGAAATCAAGTACCCTTGATTCCAATGGGTTAATACTCTGATATTTGGATTTAAATAATAAACCTTTCAAACATTTTCTAATGAATTAATCAAAAATGATTCTGCTTTAGAATTATCAAAACTAACAATCTTTTCTTAAATATTACGAGAAGTTAAATACAATTATCCTTAAAAGGTTATAAAATTCCTAATAAGTAAGTATAATGACTTCACCAAATAGAGTAAAGAAATTACATCTGAATCTTCTACCATATTAAATTCCATAAAGAATAAAAATCCCCAATAAATTTAGGGTGATGTTTTTCAAAATCCTATTTTCTAACACATATTCTATCCCAATGATAAAAAGTGATAATTTATTTTTAAATAGATTCATACTTATCATAAAATTTTATTTAAATTATCATTTATATAATGACTTATCTCTTCACAATGACTTTTTATGAGTCCATCTAATTCAAACTAGATCAATAGCTCGGATTGAGAAAATTGATCATATGAATTGAAAAGTATTAGACTAGTCAATAAAATAGGTAGAAAGAGTTGAGGGTAAAATACCTGAAAAGCAATGTGGGGCACTGTTAACCGACCCTTATACATAGGCACAAATGAATCTAATCAAATTCCAAAAAATTGAAAGGCTTAGATTGAAAACCAATTTATTATCTGATAATTTAGGTTTAATCAATGAATGACTTAAAAATAATTTTTAACTCTTAATATTTTTTTAGGAACACTACATATCATACTAGTAACATTTCTGATTTCATACACTTTTAAAATTATAAATAATTATAAAAAATAAAGGAATATATATAAAACATGGATAAACTAATGTAATGGATAATTAAAAAAACTAACTGTTTAAAACAATACATTTCATTGTAAGAAATGTTCTCCCAATATGAGTAACCTATTCTTATTGTTTTTTGAAATAGATTTTTAAATTCATAAAGCATTTAAAAAATATTTTCCAAAAAAATTTGTAACATTCCTTATGGTTGAAAAAAAATTCGCCTCTAAAAATATTAATTATTAATATTTTAATTCTATAATGTTTATAAACAATATCGATTCTAAAATAAAACATTTAATAAAATCTGAAAATTTAGAAATAATTTTAGAAAACAAGTTTTCAGAGAACTAAACCATATATAATCTCCTTTTTAAAAGGAGTTCATTAATTTGAGGATATTGGTACGTATGAAGTAGATATGAATAATAATTTGATATTAATCATTCCTTGATTCTATTTAATGGATTGAAAAATATAAAAACCAAGTGCTCTCAAAAAATATCAGCAATTTGTTATAGTATTCTAATGGATTGTAAAATGATATGTTCTTTATGTGTTTGATACTGAAGGAAATTGTGTCTTATATCTATGTACTTACCTAATGAGTGTTTTTTGAGTTTTTAAATAACTAAATGGATCTTTAGTTATCACACAACAATTTATTTTTAGTAAAAGACATTCCATAGTTTGTGAGTGTTTGTTGCATTTACAACACATGAACACAACAACTTCTAAATTCCACCTATTCATCATTAGCAGTTGAATGTATTAATGAGTGTTATTTCATAAAAGACCAAGAAACCAATGAATCCCTTATGAAATTAATTTTTCTTAATGTACTTTTCTTATCCATTATACGTCCACCAAAGTCATTATATGAAAAAAAAAATTAACTAAAAAGCATTTCTAAAAGAGTAAAATAATCCTAAATATATAGTTCTTTTTAAATAATGAAAATTTTATGTTTTACAGCATTATGATGTGACCATTTTATATTATATTTATATATTTCACATAATAATAAAAAAATAAAGAAAACTATCTATTATGTAATGTAAACTACCAATCATACCGATAAAATTATTTTGATAAATTGGTTTCCTAGCTTCATCAATGCCAAATTTTTTTGAGGTTCCGATAGAAGTACTTGTACTATTAGTATTTTCATACCAGAATTTCTAAAGAAGATATTCTTTAATTATTATATTGAGTTATAAAATCTCCTTTCTATTTTTGTGAAATTTGAAAACATATAAAATATGTTAACTCTCCCATTATACTCATTTTATTCTCATACTTCATAAGATACGAAAAAGAGTCAATTAATCATTTTTTAGTTGAACAAACTATAATTTAATTAACATTGATTTGAAAAATAAATATATTGTTATTCACTTATTTTATAAAAATATTTGGATCTGTTTCTCCCATAGAAATAATATTTTGCATCAAAAATCTAGTTAATCTATCCACTGGTCTCTATGATCTTGTTTGAGTCCAAAAATTTCCTTTGTAAGTTTAAAAGCAAGTTTTGGATATTTTTTTATTTTTAATACTAGGGGTTGTTCTACATAAAATTACTCATGAAAATATCCATTATGTAAATAACACATCACATCCATTTGAAAAATTATGAAACTTAATAATGTTGTATGTGATATAAGTTTTCAAAATTTCTCATGTCTATCAATTAGAGTATAAATTTCTACATAATTTGTTACAGATTTTTTATTATAACCCTTGGAAACAAGTTTAGATTTATTTCTAACCCTTATTCTATATTCATCATTTTTTTTGAAAAACATATTTTACTATAATTATAGAAGTATTTTTATATAGTTCAACCGAGGTATAAACTTGGATACTTTAAAATTCATTGAGTTCATCTTTAATGGATTTTATCCAATCCTCATCACCAAAAGCCTCATCAGGAATCTTAGGTTCAAATTGAGATAAAAATTCTAGATATTAAATTTCATATATCACTGATGTTCTAGTTATTAATCATTGATATACATCACTAATGATATCATCAATGGGATGATTCCTAATAAACAAAAGATTACTCGGGTTAACTAAAATATATTGTTCAACCATAGGTTGAGAATCTTCCTGAGGCACAACTTCAAAAATATAATATTTATTTTTTTATCATGAGAATATATTTTTAGCATAGGTTGAAAAATAGTTTCAGAAATAACATCTGAAGATTCAGGTTATGATTGTTTGAAAAAAAAGGATCAGTTTAATCAAATGTAACATTTAATGTTTTCCCAACATTAATTGTATTTTTATTAAAACCTCTATATGACTTACTAGTTATTGATTAACCTAAAATTATTCCTTTATATGATATTAGAATAAATTTCTTTAATTTATATTTAATATTTGGAATGAATACTTTGCATCCAAAAACATTTATGTATGAATGTTTTTTGTTTCCTTCTAGTCTACAACTCATTAGGAGTTTTTTTATAAAAAATATTATTTTTCTAAAGAAAAATCCTCCTAGATAAACAAAAAAAAGGAAAATTATATCAGTATAAAGGAGGGGATTTTAAGTTTATCTATTTAAGAATATTCATCTTCTTACCAGGAAGAGTGTAAGAAAAAAATGTACCCTAAAAGCACACACCTTTGTTTAAATGACTATCCGTGAGAGAATTAGATTTTCGATAAACATGTCTGCTAATAATGTTTAAAGAAGATAATATGTCCATGAATTTGGTCTATCTAGTAGTCATCCTCTAATAGAGGTTAATTTTCCCAAGTCTGACATCTATCAAAATAATAGTGGAATCATATTCAAACCATATATATTTCTAGTTCCGTTGATGTATAATGTCCAAAGAATTAATCAAACTATGTATTTCAGCCTCAAAGGTAATTGAAATCCCACAAGGTCCTTAAATGAATTATAGGACATCACCATTATGATCCCCATAAACAACCCTAATGTCCACATGGACATTATTTCCTCTAGGGTCTCCATTTGAGTTACATTTAATCTGGAAATTGAATGATGAGTACCAAATGACATTAAATGTTTTAAAGGGAGGATAAAATTAACCTGCAAGATGAAAATGTATCAGGACAAACAAATCATGGAATGAATTTTCATAGATATCATGCTGAATAGGATTAGCATTTTAACTGAAATATAAGTTTTAGTGATGGAAGATTAAATGTTGAAGGATGCTTGATCATTAATCTTCTTGTTAATTCCATTCCAAATCACATGTATAAGTTCATCACATGATCTTTTAAATATATTAATCAGTATATTAAATAGATTTATCTTGAATCACTACTTGATATGTTCAAGAATTGATTCAATGAGTGGGGGTGGATCTCAAAGATGTCAAAGATTTCATTCTATAACACGGATTTTGTATAGAAAATAAAGAATAGGTGGTTAACATATTATTTGTCTTTAAAGAAGAATATATATTATTAGGAATGGAATATTCTCATGTTTTGTATATTGGAATTCAATGGAACCTTTTAGGATGTCATCCTCTATATTAGAGTGAACTTAGATAGTGATATAAAATTGTTGTGAAGTTTACTAATCTATTTGGTGATGTCATATATTTCATTTGTTTATAAATTCTTGTAATTAGGAATGATATTCACCTATGGTTCCTAAATTAGTAGGTCATCATGTTGAAAAAATGATAATTGTTATATTTTGATCTGACGGCATCCCAAAGAGAGTCCAAACCATAAAGTTTCTCACTGATTATAATGATGAATTCACAACATGTTCAAAGGAGTCTAACATATCAGATAGGGGAAAACATATCCAATTATCAAACCAAAATCATAGATAATAATTCATGTTGGAAAAAAGATTATATTAAAGTGAAATTCTATTAAAAAGTACCTAATATAATTCCATATGGAAAAACCAAGATAATTTGAGTTTCCATATTTCCAAATTCCTAGAAAAATTACTCCATGGAATCCAAAAGAGTTGGATTTCTCATTTTCCAACCTCTATAAAAAATATCTTGATGAAATTTATTGAGAAGACTTAATTTTTATAGGCCAATGCCTTTGAGGGCATGAGGCTTGCAAAATTGTTTAAAAGGAAAGGTAACAACAATTTTTTCATAAATTCTCTAACTCTAAAAAAATTATTGAGGGAGATATTGATGATTTTAAGAATATAATTCTGATACATATAAAACATAATGGAACATAAAAATTTTGAGATAATAACATGATTTACAAGGAAAAATATTCATACTACTGGAATTGATTTTCCATTCCATGAGGCCATGAATCTTTGAATCTAAATTATAATATGATTAAAATAAATGGCATGAGGTCTTCCCAAAAATAACAAAACTCCAAGGTAGATGAAAGGAACAGTTCCTTCCTGGATTCCCAAGTCACTAGTAATGCTCAATTATTTTTGTGCTATAATGTTTTTTCCAAAATAGATAAAATATTTATTCCAAATAATTTCTTAAACTGAAACTTTTTCATAATAAAAAAGGGCCTTTTAGGATTATGAAATTTCTTTTTTCACCATCAGAGAAAAAGGGATTTATTCTATATAAAAAAATATTTTAGGAAAAAAATCTATTTCTTAATTCAACTGCACAATTTGGATGTGTTTTTCTAGGTGCTGAAAAGTTATGTAGAATACCTTTTTACAACAAGAAGTTTCAAAATAATAATTTATAAATTCTCCACCATGATCACTATGAATATTTAGCAAGGAGAGGTTTTTCTCGTTTTTAAAATAGGATAATAATTTATTAAAAAAATTATAGGTTTCAAAATTCTTTCTAATGAAATAGACCCAAGTATATAAAGTGTAATCATGAACTAAAATATATACATAGTATTTTCCACTGAAACGTCCAATTTGTATAATACAGAATTATTCTATGTGAACTAACTATAATTAATTGAAATTTTATAATTCACTAATATATTTAAATCTTGGATTATTTTTATTACCATATTGACACAGATCATAGAATTTTTATGTATCGATCATAATTTCTGGTCGTTCTTTTAACAATCTTTTATTAGAAAATTTTTCTAAAGTTCTATGAATATAATGTTATAATCTTCCCTTCCATGACCAAGATTGGTATCCCATTTTAATAATTCAAGAAATATCTTGGATCCTATGGTCTTTTATGTTTAATTTGTGGATGTTCTCATTCCAATTGGTAGAAATAATAAACTCATCATTTAAAATATGGAAAAATAATTTATCATTGAAGAAGTTTACATGATTACCCTCATCACATAATTAACTTATACTAAAAAACATTTTTCTTAATTCCTTCAAAAAATAAAACATTTGTAATTAAATATTTTCCAAAAAGAAAAATACTACCTATAATAATAATTTCTCCTTGATCATTATCTTTGAAAGTGAGTTTACCATCATTCATCTTTTATAATATTCTTAAATAAATATTTTTTCCAATCTTTTTCCTTCAATAATCAGTATACATATACCAAATATTCTTTTTTATGATACATTTTTTATTTTCAGAAAAACATAGACATTAGTGATTTTGAAACAAAAAAATCACGGGTCTTCTATTATCAGAATGTAAAATCATTTGAATCTGTATATTTCTAGAATCACAACAATAAGAAAATGTCATTTATTTTGAAAATTAATCTTTTTAAAATCCCAAAGACTAAAATTTATTAAATAAATTTTTTTTCTCCCAATGTCCGCCACATTTAAACTTATTGAAAAATGGATCACCATTCAAAACAATGTAGTTATTAATAAATAATGGTTTTTGTTTTTAAAATACATTGTAGAAATATTTTTATGAGGTATCATTAGTTTATACATTTTTTCAAACATTTCCTTTCCAAAGGTAAACATAGAAAAATTATTTTTAAAACCAGAAATTTCATATTTTATTTTAACAACCATATTTTTCCCTCTATAGTATTAGTATTCGAACTAAATTTTACATTTTAAAATTGTACATTATTTTTCTCAAAAATCAATTTTTAAATATCTTTTGAAAGGAAATATTTTTTAAAATTATATTTTCCAATATATTTTTGATGTTATTATATATTATTAGTAATATTATTAACTATTTAATTTTCTTTTGAAAAATTTTCTTAATTTTTATCTAGTTTTTTGAAATTTTTACAATTTTCATTTTCATGTAATTTAGAAAATCACGATACTTCTTCAAAACATTTTAAATTTTTATCCTCTCTAGTTGAGGGAGAGTATTCATCTGATTATATAGAGGTATTCTCATCATTTATACTTGGGATATTTTCATTAAGTTTAAAATTATTAAGAGATTTGGAATTAGTTAAGTTAACAATGAAATTTTTTTTACCTTTGGAATTTATGAATAGAAACCAACATTCTTCTATCATAGACTCTGATTTTATTATATATCCTTATAAGAGATATCTTCTCCACTAGTTCATCACATGTTTGAATATTTTAGACTATTAGTTCTGTTATGAAAATATGTTTATAGAATTTATATTAAATATCATTTCATTCTTATACTTCATTTTTATATTAAGACAATATTGTCTGATATATAACATTTTTTACACTCATAAAATATAACCTCTGAAGAATATATCTTATCACCTTTATCTCTATGGATTTTCTTATATCTTCACAATAATTCTTTATTTCCAAAAATATTTTTCATCCTTCTCACAATATTATCCAATTCATTCTCATACTTATTTAAGGAACTACTATCAAACTGAACAACACAACTTTTCTTTTATGAATACTTAAAAACTTTCTTAATATATTGGACTTTTTAAAAAACATTTTATGTAGTTGAGAAAGAAACTACTCCAACTTTTTTTGTTTGTCTATGTATTCCTTTTCATTCAAATTTTTATTTCATAAGGAATATTATAATATCATCTAATGTAATATTTTTAATCCTTATTGTATCATCCAAATAAGTTATTTTGGATTCCCATTCATATGAAAAGTTATAATGAATTTTATCAAATAAAATAACATCTTGAATATATTTAAATCTAAGGTAATGTAAACTATTTTTAATATTCATAATCCTTTGGTGCATCTTATCGACTCACTCTTCATGTAGAAAATAAAATGTTCGATAATATACATGAAGCATAGGTCTTATAGTTTCAATAACATTATAAAGATATAATGTTGTTATGTATAAGTTATTCTAAATTCTATTATCAGCTACACATGAATAAATATAACTATATATATTTTGATTCATAGAAAAATTAATATCATTCCATACTATATAATTCAAATGATATTCAAAATTTTTAAGAGTAGTAATATCTTTTTCTAGAATCTTATAATAACATGTTATCATCACAAAATTATACATTCAAGTATTGATAAAAAATCTTTATTCAGAATATTTTGTATTTAAAAATAGCTCCATAAAAATAGGTGCTCTACTGGGATTCATATTTTCAAGGGTACCAACATTAAACCGTGCCATATTATCAAAAATAGAAATTATATTATTCAAAAAACATTACTGTAACAACAGTTTATAAACATGAATTTTATAATAACACTTAATAACTTGTCAAAGATAAGAAAAGTAAAAACATAGTATATATATTATTAAAACATACTTTCATACCAATTGATGGATCAAAAGAGTTTATGATGGCTACAATAGAGAAGGGGTGAATTATAGTTTACAAAATTCAATCTAACACAAAACACAAAACCTCTTTAGTCAAAAAGAACAGACCCAAAATTATATTAATGATTATAGTGTTTATATCATATTCATAAATTGTCCAAAATATCAATGTTGTTATCATTTCAACTGATACACCAACAAAACATTTTATTGGAATGATTATTTAAGGAAACATTCTAATGTAAAATGAAAATAATATTGTAAAATTGTAGAAAAAAGTAAAAAAATATTTTATTAATGTAGGAATAAATTAAAAGATTTATAAAACAATTATACCCTTTATACATTAGATATAAGAAATCAATAATTATTGACATAGGATATCCACAATTTTTTACCTAACTATAAAGGTATACCAATCCTTACCAAAAAATCCCTTTATATGATGATCAAAATTTCTCTGTATTGAAAATACATTGGAAGCCCAAGATTTGAAATATCATAATGTTAACTCAATATATATTAAATAATAAATACGTCGATCTGATAAATTGGATTCACCTATTTTCCAATCCTTAGAGGCCCTTAATCTAACCATATTCAAATGTAGTGAATACAAAATAAATTACATTTATAAGGATTTTAAAATTTCTCACATAG
The DNA here is from genome assembly GCA_963277665.1 of Viscum album. Classification (NCBI taxonomy): domain Eukaryota; kingdom Viridiplantae; phylum Streptophyta; class Magnoliopsida; order Santalales; family Viscaceae; genus Viscum; species Viscum album. The sequence goes on from OY728132.1 coordinate 328,596,536, forward strand.
AATCATTATAACACAACTCTCTAGGAAATTAAAAATAATAATAATGACTTGTTTAGGAAGATAAAAATATCATACTTGTTGAGTTGTAAATTAATAAATTCCCATCACATTAAATTCACTCCAATTTATATGCTTTTCTTCAACCATTATATTTTTGTGATTCTAAAAGTTGGTTTCAATGACCATAGATGCTATTCACTTGACAACTCAACAATAATCATCCATAAAATGTCATTTTTAGCACCATTACTGTGATATAATGAATTTTGTTTGATATAAATAATTCTAATTACTATAACTATAAACATTGAACAGTCGGATGGACTATAATTTTATTTTTCAATCGATTGAACTGAAAAATAATAGTATAATGGAACATGACTATTTTCAGTCTATTGTTTATGATTTAATTCATTATTATAGATATAACAATTTTCAAACCACATCGACAAAACACTAGGCAATTTTATGGATCAGAGAAATTTTCCATCTAATGAATCAGATAATGAAAAGTTTATATATTTTTATATTAGATCCTTTTTTATGTTTAGTGTAAAATTAGGTTTTCTACAAAAGCATTCTAAAAAACATGGGATGTAAAAATATAGAATTTTTTTTTAAAAAAAGTTTCAATTTATTTGTGATCATAAAAACTAAGGATATGAAAATTGGAATGTATAAATTCTAACTAAACAAATCCTTTTTTGAAAATATAAGATAATTATATTAAACTATGTAATCAGAATAATTATATGAAAAATCATTTTAACTCATTGAAAAGTAATTTAGTTTCCTTGTTACATCTTCTTCATAGAACCCTTCCAAGAACCATTACACATGGAAGAACCTAGTCGGTTAATTCCAATACAATTATTCAGAGAACATAATCCGCCCCATACATATTAGAGAGTTATATTAGGAGTAGTTTTAATTATAATCAATTTATAAGGACTATAATGTTCATTAAATATATAAAATCTTCCATTTACATCATTAACCTTATTAAAATGTACTTTTTAATCCGTAAGAAAAACAATTTCACATATTGATATATCCATTTACTTGAAATAATTATTTTCAAAAATAAAATACTTAGAAAATGGGAAGGAGGTTTTTTAATTTTATTAAACAATTAATATTATAATGGAATAAAAAAATCAAATAATCTTTGTGGTGAAAGAAAATTTCATCAATTTAATATAAGTAACAATCCTTACCCTAGTAGTCCAAATTTGGTGGGGTTTTTATTAAAATGGAATAGACACATGTGATCACATCACAATGGATCAATTAGTTTATTAGTCTTTAAGAATGTAGATATATACATGGTTCTTTTATTAAATTTTTAATTAATTATAGTACATAATAATGGAAAAATAAAATGCTTTATAGACACTTATTCAAAGATCTCATTTTCAGAACATGGGGATGAAGAACAAATAAAATGGTGAGATCAAACAATCAGTATGGGTTACATATAATAGAATCATGAATCTATACTAACTGGATCATACTCAATTATACATAATCAATATAGCATGGTGAATAACTGAAAAACACATGCCATCAACAAATTGAGAATGTAAATGTATCCATAGATTTTTTTCATAGTGAAAATCCATTGGATAATGATAACTAAATACTGAAGAAAATGCTTAAGTATTGGATGTCATGTATCTAGAACATGATCCATCAAACAGTCAATATGGTTTAAGTCTATGAGTATAAATGCATATGATTGTGTTTTGGAAACAAACAAAAAGGGTTTGTCGCCAACCATTATTTCTCATTAGACCTATTGATGCATATAGGGGATATAATGGGTCCCTCCCATCACTAAAATTCAAAATAGTTATTTATACATAGATTTAATTCAATAAAAATATTACATATCAATATTTTTTGAGTAGAGGATACAGATTCATAAATATTTCCCCAATTATAACAACATTCAAAATAAACATTGTATATAAGTGTATACATCTAAGACAATAATAATATACATGACACAAGAAAATGGATATTTAATAGAAATATAATTTCAAATGAGAAATGATCTCAAAGGATCTGTATATACACCACATAAAAATCCTTAGGTGCACAATACCAAGTATGTCTCAATGAAATGTAAATTGAGACGAAGCCCCTTACCTTATGTATGAAGATATAATACACATGATCTAAATGTACTTGATAATAAGATTAAATCTATTAATTAATTAATTATAAACCTCTTACACATGTTTTTTATTTATTATAATTTTATTAAGATCATTTACAGACTTTTTGATGAGTTATTATCTACCATTTTATCGATCGACGGTGTTTGTTTCATTGGTTTCCATGATCGGTCTACTTGTACACATGTGTGGAAAACCATGTAAAATGAGAATAGAAATCTACAATTGAAATTATATGTTATTAATGAACTTAAATAATTTTAAATGTTTATATATTTCATTCAGTTATATGGTATGTGGATGAATCATTCGATAAAATATTAGTGATAACTGTTTAGATTATTTGGGTGATTTCTTCTATCATCTTGAACGAGTTTTGTAATATGAATTAATATTATATATGTACATGTTCAAGAATCATAAAAAAGTTATAATAAATATATTATATTGTTTTTTAATAATAAAAATTCTTTTATGAACATCCTTGAAGGTTTAATTGAAAAATAAATTCCCATCATCGAGAAAGGTGGTAAATCAACACCTCAAGGGCGATGTTTTCATTTTTGGCATAAAAAGTTGAAGTAAATGGGTTTTATGAAGGATTTTACATTAGGATAATAAAATTGAAGTATATATAAGATACTTCAGTTATAATTTTAATTTTTAAAGAAGAGTTAAGATTACAATAAGATGAAAATAAATTAAATGAAATTGAAAGAGAATAAAAAAGGATTTACCTCTTCAACTCCTCTCCTTGAGAACCTCCCAAAAAAATTGATATTGGTATTTTTCTAAGACCATGGGATATTGGATGTAGTTTAGAGGATTGGAAAGAGTATTGGGAAGAAATATGACAAGACATATGGCTTTGACGGTGTTAGAATAAGGGGTTGTATTTACAGTAGAGGAGACATGGGTTTTTTTATTATTGAAATCATTATTTTATTATTATGGATAATGAAAAAAATAGCGATGATTATTTTGAAAATATATAGTAACTAGTTCATTTGAGTTCAATAAAATGGTTATTACATAATTTATGACTCAATAATTCATGTATTTAGCTTATACCGTAAATTACTGTATTTCACAATTCACAAAAAATTCAACTATTTTAGAAAAAGTCCAAAAATTCACCCTAAATATTTTTCAACATTTAAAATTACATAATGACCTCCAATTTATGAAAATAATTTTCTTAATATGATAATTTTAATTTATAATTAAAATAATCATTTACTCAAAAACTACCACTTTTAATATTCAAAGTGTTTTTGTGACACATTGAAATGTTAACTGAGGTCTCGTAAAATTATATTATAATCATAATACAAAAAAATATTAATATTTTATTCTATCTTATGAAAATAAATTTTCTTTAAAATAATTATATTAATTATAATATTTTAAATAAAAATTTTTGTTTAATAAAAATAACAACACTTAATTTATCAATTTTAGAATATTTATTTAGATATATGATGATATAATTTTATCATGATTTTATTTATAAGATGCCTAAATTTTATTTATTCTTTAATTGGTGATGTTGCAATTCTATTGTCCAAATTTCTATTCCTAATGGTCACATTACTATTCCAATGATCAAATCACTATTCATCAAATATTAATGTTATCAAAAAAATACATATAATTTAACCAAAGTAAATTATGATATTACACTTGAAAATATATTTTTTGTTTTTTCATATATAATTTATAAAAGTGTCAAAATTTATTTTTAAAACAAGTGTTCCATTAAGAGATGATAAATCTACCATTAGAAAAGTATGGCCTTTTAATGTATATAATTGGATTCCTTCTTATCTTATGCCTATAAAATCATTTTGATGAATGTAAAATCAATTGATTAAATATATAAAATATAAATTTTATAATTTGGATAATACTCTTTGGTACCTCTATTTTAACTATTAGGTTATAATATCCATTTTAAAATAATTTTATTTAATTATATATCACTCCTCATTTAAGCTTTGTATTGTGTGAAACCTATATTATTAAATAAATAAAACATAAAAAGATACAAACCATAAAATATTAGGGTGTTACATTATCCCCACCTTAAATAAATTTTGTCCTCACAATTTGAAATTATAATTCAAAAATCAAAGTTTGATACATCCAAATTCCATTATAGGAAACCCACATCGGAAATAGGGTTAATAAATCATCCTGTCAATTATAGGGAATGGGAAAAATAGATGTCACAAAAAAACTATGAATTCAAATAGGATGACATTAGTGTAAAGTGAAAATATGAACATGGAAGAATTATCTACCCATAATATTTTGATGTAGTGATATAGATAACATGGTAATTATAAATATTACCATCACAAAACACTAAATCTTGGGATCATTTAAAATAACATTATTTCCAAGAAATAAAATTACATGGATAACGTTTTTTTCAAAATAATATTTCATAGAGTTGGGGGTTCATTTAACATATATATGATTAATTTATAAAGAAAACTCAGTTGATTAAATTCCATGTATATGCATAATTTCAACATTTGGTTGTGATTCGATATATCTCCAGTTCATTTTAAAAAAAATATGTATATTGAAGAAAACATTATCTTCCTGAAAAACATATATTAATTATAAGATCCATAACTAATTCCTTTAGTCTTTAAATGTAAACTAAAACCAATATGATTACAAGAGGTTATCCAATATGATATGTCATACATTAACCATAATCAATAATATCCTTAATCAATTCAATATGCTATTAAACATAAGATTCATCCAAAATACATCTTTCCAAATAAAGAGACCAAAAATATGGATAGACGTTCACTGAATTTCCAAAATTTACAATATATAATATTTCCCAAATAATATATCTATTATTGAAACATACTAAATATATTAATACCTTATTCTCCTTTAAGCATTTATGAAAACTTGTATGCTTCCCAGATTAAAATCATAGGTTTTTGAATACAATCCTTAAATCAAAACAAGTCGTAATCCTTGAAAATATAGCATAAACCATAAAATCTCTAACAAATTTATTATCCACCAATACCTACCCATAAAAATATGATTATCATTATTATCTCTGCATCATGATGATGGTAAGTTATCTTTCCCTCAACCATTTTTTTCAAATGTTTCACTTGAAACTGAATCACTTTTTTTGGGTAACATTCAACATATTATTTTAAATCCATAAATAATAAGTACATTAGTGAAATACTTATAAATTTCATGATTAGTATTACCATAATATCATAAAAAATGCTTTAATCCAAAAAACCAAATATTTTAATCACTTATCTTCATAAGAGGTAATAACTTACTATTAACCGGGACAATTTATCTTAGTTTGGGGTAGATTCCTTTGAGGCTTGAGTCATTGATTTTCATAATGTCCAATCCACTTTCAATTTAATCATTGCACATGAGAAACCTTTTTCATACCCTTTAAATCACATGTATGGTCGAATTTTTCTCCCCACATGTAGAAAATTCCCATTCATTTTTATAATGTTCTAGGGTGTTTGTTTCCACAATTATCAAATGTGGGAAAATACTTATTTCACTTATTACCTTTATAAACCTTTCTCTAATTTGTACCCTTCATCACATGATTACTTTTGAAGAAATAAGACTTGGGTAATTCTTTTAATATATTTTTATAACATGATAGTATTTCATTAAAAGATGAGAATGTTTAGGAGACAACTTTCATTCAAATGATTATATTAAGCTCCTAAAAGATGTTATCATTCCTTCTCTTCAGATCACATGAATTCGAAAGGTTCAAATTATTTCTCTATGATACCATTTCTAAAAAATATAATAAACTATACTAGATCATAAAATTATAATGTACATTGTATTATCCCAAAAAATAGTGAAATACTTAACATAAATTGAAAAATTTATGCATAGATAATCTCATAATCAAAAAAATGATTTATTTTAGAAAATATTTACTTTAAAATCATTCATAATTGAGTATAAAGAGAATTTGAATTATCCTATGAATATCCCCCATGAGTCTCAAACCAGGTGCATAGTAAGGCTGGTTGTCGTATACCAGGTTACACAGAGTCTTGCCCGATGCACCCTATCAGATTTGTTACCCCTATGTACATTTCTTCCAAAACCAAATATACTTTTAGTTTCTATATATGTATGTATTACTAGGAAGACCCACATACCAAATAATTTACCAAAATTCTAGGTTTTTATTCTATACTTACCCTCAAATTATATCTTAGGGTTATGTTCTATATTCTATGTTTCCTAAATCTAGTTCCCATGGTTTCAACTAAACTTGCTTTGATACCAACTATAACAGTCCCGAACCCAGTAGCTCTGAGTTGGTGGTTATCTTTTTACTATGGCATAATTCAATAGATCACATCACCAATGATAGATAAGTTTATTAGTCTTGAAAAAATAGATATATACATGGTTCCTTTATTACATTGGTAATTAAGCATAGTATTTAACAAGAGAAAAATAAATTTGATCTGTAACACTTATTCAATGGTCTAATATTCACAACTTGGTTAAGAAAAAAAATAAGAGGGTGAGATAAAACTCTCAGTAAGTGTTAAATATACAATAATAATGAACAAATAATAAGTGATTCATAATTAATTAGACATAATCAATATGGTATGCTGAAAAACTGAAAAACACACACCATTAATAAACTGAGAATGTAAATGTATCCATATATTTTTTCATAGTGAAAATCCTCTAAATAATGATAACTAAATACTAAATAAAATTATTATTTATTATACATCATATATCAAGAACATGAACCATTATACCATCAGTACGGTTTAAGTCTATGGGTAGAATCTCATCTGATATTATTTTGGAAACAAACATGATGTTTTTGTTGCGAAATATTTTGTCTCATGAGAATTTTTGATGAATCAAGGGGTTATAATGTCCCTCACCCATCACTACAAGTGAAAATAATTCTTAATTAATAGATTTAATTCTAGAAAATATGCCATTTAAATACCTATTTTGAGAAGAGGATATGGATTCATCGATATTTCCCCAATAAAAACATTAAAATAAACCTAGTGTATAAAAAGGGTTTACTGCTATGAAAATATTCATATCCATGACACAATAATATGGATATTTAATAGAAATATAATTAAAAATGAAAAAATATCTCAATGGTGAATTAGATAAACAATATAAAAATGATTAGGTGCACTATACGAAATAAGTCTCAATGAAATGGTAATTGAGACGAAGTCGCTTACCTTATGTCTGAATGTCTTATTCACTTGATCTTAATGTACAGGATAATCAGATTAAATCTATTCACTAACTAATTAAAAACATTTTCTACATGTATTTTATTTGTTATATTTTTATTTAGATAATTTATTCCCTTTTTTATAAGTTATAAGATAAAAATATATCGATCACAGGCATTTGTTTCATTGGTTTTCATGATCATTTTACATGTATACATGTTTGTAAAATCATGTAAAATGAGAGTAGTTTTTGATAATTTAAATTAGTTATTATTAATGAACTTACATAATTTTAAATACTTATATACTTAATTCATGTTTATGGTATCAGTATTATTCATTAGACAAAACTTTATTGACAATTGTTAAGATTATCTTGGTATTTTTTTGATCATCATAAAAAAGTTTTGTCTTATGAATTAATATTATATATATACAGGTTAAAAAATCTTAAAAAAGTTTAAATACCTATATTATAGCCTATTTTCACTATAAAAATGGTTTTATGACCAACCCTTAAGGTGGAATTGAAAATGAAAACTTGTCTTCCATAAAAGCAGTAAATCGGCACCTCATGGATGATGTTTTCATTTTTAGAATAAAAAGGGGAAGAGAAGGGGTTTGATGATGGATTTTACATTAAAATAATAAAAAAATAGTATATATAAAATAATGGATTTATAATGTAAATTTGGATATAAGAGGTAAGAATAAAATAAGATGAAATAAAATTTAAAGAAATTGAAAGACAATGAAGAATTATTTACCTCTTGAATTCATCTCTTTTAAAACCTAAAAAATGAAAATTATTTTAGTCTTTTGATGAGACCAAGTGTAACACCCCAAGATTCCATGGTAATGTTCTAATTGAATAATTAAATAAATTTCTTTGTACACAACTTCGAGTTCTAACACACCACGACCAATCAAACAAGCCATTTAAAAAGTAGTTATGAATAGTATTACCCACTTTTTGAAATTTTATAAAATTTATTTTTTTAAATGGGCTTCATTTTTAGATTCAGAATATCAAAATTACCTTAGGGTGAATTTTTGGTATTTTTATGAAAACTTTCAATTTTTGATGAATAGTGAAAAACATTGCATTATTGTTCAAAACAAACTTTTATTTAAATAACTATTTTATTTAAATTTATTTTAGAGAAAAAATAAATACATAATAACTATATTATTCCTATTTAATTCATTGGAGTTATTTTATAATAATATTATATATATATATATATATTATTTATCTTTTTACCATATTTTACCCACCTTCTATACACATTTCCAAATTTGTTTAAGACAGAATTTTACCACTTATGTGAATTGAATTTAAAATTTCAAGAGACACGGTTGACATCAGTATGTAAAATTTGTTTTAATGGGATGAAAATAATTTTTGGTGAATAATAACTTCGGAATTTTTTTTACCTCGGTTAAAAATAAATAGTGTAATTAAAGGTAAAAATGTTATTATAATTATCCTAACACATGTCCTAATTCTATTTGATATGTTTATTTCGACCAAAATCATCCATTAGAAAAATATATGATCATTTTATTATCCACATGCAATATATAAAGACATTTATTATATTTTATTTCAAAAAGAGTTACAAGTATTAAATTCTAATTTTAATAACAAAACATTTTTAATATACGGTTATACATTATATAAATTCAACTATAAATATTCTTTAAAAAGATAATAATATTTCTACGTCATGATATTTTATTTATAATTTTTAGACATAAAATAAATATATTTATTTTTGACACAATAATGATGCAGTAATTACCCTATTAATGAATGACTAAACAAATTGATGTTATAAATAATGAAATAAATGTAAATTGAAACTTTTGATGAATTACAAGAATTTTATAGGTTGGTATGACATGTTATGGTTGATTGAATGTATTTTTTGTTTTGATTAAATTGGATTTTTATGACTTTCACAAAAACCAAATACTAATTAGTGTCTAAATTGACATAAATGAGTTTCTAAAAAAATAATATTTTATTAAATGATATAATATTCTTAAAAATGTTTGGTTTGGAAAAGCACTTATATAATTATATATATATTATTAATTATCCACTTTAGGTTATATTGGCATTTTATAGTATGTTTATTAACCGTGTAATATAAAAATACAAGAAGACATGGTAAAAGTAAAAATATTAAACTAAGAGTAAAATCTAAAAGATAAGGTTAATATGGTTACCAAAACTTGTCTAAAACCAATTGGTTGTGGATATTTATACCCTTACCTGCCATATCTTCAATGTAAATCCATATTTAGCTATTATAAACCAAAAAATATATTATAATAAAATAATATTTCAAGCTTTTCTAAAAGTGACCATCACCTCTCTTATAAAAGGTTACTTACCCTTATCATAATTTCACAGCTCCAAATCCATTTAGGACGGCCAAAACCTGCTGCAATATCCTCCCAACTACCCTAACTTAAACCTAGAGTCCTTACTTTGATCAGAAAAAACCTAATTATCTGTTTTGTTTAAATCCAAAGGAAGAACCCGAAGAAGAAGTAGTTATTTCATCACCACTTTGAAAGTTATTTTATTCTTGCACTTCCTATTTCTTTTTTGTTTCCATAAAAAAATAATAAATCCAGTACCTTCTACATAATTTAATGTTATTATAAATATGGTAAAACCATATTAATTATTCTATCCATCATATGAATGAAAAAGTCGACATATGTGTTTACATATAGTTTACAATCTACATGTTGTGGTGTAGTTTGATATTCAAAACTTCATTATTTGGATGGGGATAATAATGATTATAATATATATAAATAATAAGTATAATATTTTAAGGATTCTTTATATATAATATATCATCCAAATAATTTTTCTGACCATCAATAGAATGATAATGTCTCTCCTGCGTACATACGGATTACAATCTCCACGACGCGATGAAATTTCATTACCCATCGTAACCATTCAAGAATAATTTTCATTTTATGATTAAAATTAATGTTTAAAGGACTTAATAAATTTTTGGATGTGAATAAAATATATCCAATCCATAAAAAATAGGTCTTACATAACAAAACATATAGAGGAAAACAAATCAGTTAACACCCGAAACAATGATACTACTGAAATATCGTTAAGAAAAAAAAATTATCAGATCATATATGATATCATTTTTTTATGTGGTTTAAAAATAATTTAATAAAAATTATTTCACCATTATAAATGAGGTTACATACCCTCGAATATGGAAAAGTACAAGGTAAGGGGTTTTTATCTCACTTTTTATTCCCGAGAGATTCAGGCTATATTTTCCACTACTTACTTTTGTGTGGTGTATTTACTACCCATTATTGTATTCATAGTGTAGTATACTTTAATTTATTCTTATTTAAATCTTCATTGTTTGATCCTTCTTTAATGGGGTGTATGTTTTGTATGTTACCAAATCGGTAAGGGAATTTCAAATTTCAATTTCCACTCATTGGGTTTTATGCATAATTCATTGATTATTTTAATCCAAGATTATGTGTAGAATCACTATTGATTTATTTATGTAATAATTTTCACTACTCTTTTTGTAGATATAATTTTGGTACACATAATCACCCCATTTATAAATTCTAAAGTCACTGATATGAACGTGATAAGGGTAATCTTAACTCAATTTCCATTCATTGAGTTAAACATCCATGTCATTGATTTTTTTACAAGAACATGTGTGAATATCATGTCATTGATTTACACTGAATATAAAATCATATTGAGTGTATTTATATTTGTCACAAATAATTATTTCATTGATTTATCCTTAATCTAAGTATATAATCCTTATAAGGGATTTCATGTCAATTTAAATTCCATTGTGACTTCTTTGCTATTATGCGCCAATTCACTTTTATATGGTGTATATATTATCCTTTAAAATACTATATCATGAATCCCTTTATTATCGTGATATTATAAAGTTTTTATTAAATTTTATTCGTCAATTATATGTATTCTAGTATCTCTCATTTGGTTGGGAACTCTTTAACTAAAATATCATTTTAAATATTTATACTTCTAAATATTTCTCATTAATGTCCATGTTATAAAAATACTTTTAAGGATTTATTTATATGGACATGAATTTTTTGAAATTAAAATTCTTTTTAAACATTTCAAAGTGGAATGGGACACTCTGATTCAAAAATCTATTTTAAACGACTTCTTTGATAAATAGTACAAACTTTAAATGTTTTCATGAAGAAGGGGATATTTCTCTCAAATAGTTTTACTAATTATTTTCATCAATTACAAAATCCATCATTTTATTCTATTCTTTATTGAGGTTGATTTATTATAAGACAATATTCTATATTGTATTGAATGAGTTATGTTTGACCATAGATGTTCTATTTTTATACAATTCATGGATTATGATTAAAGAATTTACATTTTGTATGCTTAGATTATGTTTCACCGTTTTTATGTGAGGAATTCGTTGTACATAGTAAGTGATAGGCGGGAACTTGTATATCCCCTCGATGCATGAGTAGGTATTATGAGAAAAACTAGTGTATTGGCACATGGCCTTGAAAAAATCATTATTTGTAGTCTTGGCACGAGGCTTTGACTATATGATCATCATGTCCAACATTATGCATTCCATCATTATGAAATTAGATATTGATATTACATGTGACTATTTGACTAGTAGAATATTCATGTGAATAAGTAAATGGAATTGTTTGATTTATCTTTTCTAAATTATACAGATGTTTAAGTTTAAAAGTCTTGTGTTTTAGTCATATACATTGCCTTAAATTTTCTTGGCTTATTTACAACAGTTTCCACTATATTATTACTCTTACAGAGAGACTGAGATCTCCCAATTTTTATGTTTTATTTTTCCCATAATGTGAAGAAGTATATTATGATTGACCTATAGGGATAGGCTATAGGATTTGAGTGAATTCAAAGGGAACCAATGTTATTGTTTTTAAATTTCACAATGTAATGTAAAACTTATGTATGTATCTTGTACTTCCAAGGAAACTAAACTAATCAGCCTTTTGGGACATGATATCTTGTGATAATTCCAATGTTACATAATAATGCACTGAATCTGGGTGACTGGGGTCAGGGTGTTACAATTGGTATCAAAGGAAGTTTAGTACACACTTCGGAAACTAGACATAGAAAAAATCTTAATAGAGAACATTCCCCTAAGACAAACATTGATTATTAGTATAGAACAACTTCCTAGAATTTTGGTAATATAAATATTTTGTAAATTTTCTAAGATATTCATCCCTTTCTAGATATGAGCAGGTTTAGTCGGCTCTGGAAGAGATGTATCTAGGAGTAAAACCCAAAAACACCGCTGTGAGCTAGACTCTAATGGGAACTGGTGCATGAAAATGGGCCTTGTGGCACTCTTGGTTATGAAACTCATGAGGGATAGACATAGGATAATTCATATTTTCCTTACAAAACTAATTTGAAGGATTTTAATATATGATGATAAGAAATAACCTTAGTTAATCCTATGGTGTTTTAGATTGAAAACAAGGTGTCATGATTTAATCTAAATGATTTTATAACTATTATTACTCACACTATTCTTTCTCATTTTAGTAAATGGATAGATTCCAAGGAAGTCATAGTAACATTGAACATGATGTAAAAGGTAGGAACAATGGTGTAAATGAACCATGAAATAGAATTTTGATAGGAATAAAAGATATCATGTTCATACTGAATTAATTTTCCAAAAATATGATCAACAATATATACATTAACCAACTCCCAAACTCAAAAAAGACAATAAAGGAGGAAAATGATAAAAGATCCAAAAGTGGAGACCATGGAGAAAAGAAATATCATTTCTCACCATATAGGAAATATGGAAAGAGACACCCATAAAAGTGTCTGTGGAAAAATGAAATTCTTTATGTGTGGGAAAGAAGGAAATAAATTAAAGAATTTATGAGATAAAATAGATAGTACTATTCAAGAAAATAAAAACTATCCTAAGAATCCATTTAAAATCATTTTTCGAAAAAGTAGGGGACCTAGGTATTACTAGAGTCAATTCCCTATTCCATAGGATAACCTCTATGTAAATGAATAACCTATGTGGAAATTAATGGATAGAGAAATGTTTAAAAGTATTAATGCTCTTTGATTATAGGATTACTTTGGAAGAATTTTCTATTGTATGTGTAACCCTATAGTTTGTTTTGAGAAAATTATATTTGAGGCAGAATTATCTTTTCTTTTGTGGTTATAGTTATAAAGAACCATTTGGGTTTATATGATCCTTGAATTTGATTCAATTATAGGTTATTACTTTTTGGGTTGAAAATGTGATTTATGAGATAAAATTTGTGGTTAAAATATGTTAGGGTTATTTTTTAGAAATTTATCTAATTTTTGAGAATTTTATATAGTTTTTGAAAAAGGACAACACATAGACCGTGTGACAACCCATCCTGTTAGATGAAGATGCGAGAATCGAACCCAGAACCAAAGTGAGACTTGGATTTATCACCTATCATTGGACTATGTGATGTCCATTGTTAGTATGACTAATTATTCTTAGTTAAATGGTTTTATGGATCAAGAATATGTTTATTTTTAGAACTTATGATTTATCAAATTGATTTTCTTAGTATAAGAAATGGATTTGGTGATAAAGTGATAAATATTGTTTTGCAAGATGTTCTCTCTTTTGGGAACACTATATGCCTAAAGAAAATAGAATACTATGGGATTTCATTTATAGAGTAATGGTGGATTTTTTTTGGAAGAATGTATGTTTTTATTATGTACTTATAGCGACTTGGGTTATTTATGGAAATGATTAAACTATCATCGAAAAAATGAGATTAGGTTACTTACTTTTAAGTATGTGACTTTAAGAGTAGTCGATGTTATTTAGCGATAAATGTTAAGATTTATCGTGGAATAATATGTGATCAAATATTTCTGACTTTTGGGTTTCAAACATAGTTTTGATTATTTTGAATAATTTTAAGGAAAATTGTTTATTTAATGGTATTTGTTGAAATTTTGGTATTGTTTATTTAATTTTTGATTTTTAGCATAGTATTTCTTTATATAAAGGATTATCTTTTTGGGGGATTATATGAAGCTTGGAAAAATAATTTTGGTTTTGGTTAATGTCTAAATAATAATGAAATATATAGTTAATATTTTTGGGATTATGTGATTCTCTATAAGTTGATTCAAGCGCTTGAGGTGTGACCAAATCATCTTGAATGCTTATCGTTTGGAGAAAAGATAAGTTTTTGGTAGAAATTTATTAAAGGATGAAACTCTACATAAAATTAAGTATATCTCCTAATGTTCTTTTTAAATCTCATAAATAAATTCCTCATTGCTATTAAAAGAAAATTACAATTAAAATGTTGTTTGTTTACTCTTCCAACTAGGTAATCAAAGCCCGTTTAACCAATCACAGGTTTATAGTTTTCTGGTAGTTAACTTTATCTTGATCATGTTTTCTATCACTCTCCACCAGAACATGATGGTTTTTTTCTCTTCCATATCCTTGTTTTCCTACATGGAACCCTAGAATGGACTATCTAAGGTGACCTTTGTACTTCTCTTTCTTTCATTTAAAGTGAAATATTTATTTTCTCTTTTTCCGATGTGGGATTTCAACAAAGATACTTTGAAATGTAAAACCCCAAGTTTTTGTTTCCAAGATTAAATTTCAAGGAAAAAATTATTTGAAGGAGGTGAGAATTTAACACCCTAACCTTCCAAGGTGTTCTTTTCTTTGAACAATGAAATAGCTTGCGACATACGCAACTTTGAGTTCTAGCACACCATGACCAATCCAACAAGCCGTTTAAAAAAGATGTTATAAATAGTAATACCCACTTTTTGAAATTTTATAAATTTTATTTTTCAATATGGACTTCATTTTTAGATTGGGAATATCAAAATTATCTTAGGGTTGATTTTTGGTATTTTTCTGTAAACATTCAATTTTTTATGAATAGTGAAAAACACTATATTTTTGTTTAAAACCGGATATTATTTAAATTTATTTAAATTTTAAAATAGATACATAATACCTATATTCATCCAATTTAATCAATTAAATTCATTTTATAATAAGATTAGATATATAAAATTTTATTGAACTTTGTACCGTCTTTTACCCACCTTCTAGGAACATTTTTAAATTTTCATAAAACATAATTGTACCGATTCTATGAATTGAATTCCAAAAATCCGAGAGACATGGATGAAATCAGTAGTAAAATGTAGTTCTAATAGGACAAAAATAATTTTTTTGTGAATAATACATTTTAAATTTTATTTTCCACGGTTAAAAATAGATAGGGTAATCAATTGTTAAAATGATATTATAATTACCCTAACACATGTCTTAATTCTGTTGGAAAAGTTTATTTTGACCAAAATCAACCTTAGGATAAAAATATGTTTCTTTTTTATCTACTCGGATTAGATTAGGACGTTTATTATATTTTATTTAAAAAAAGTGAAAAGTGTTAAATTCTATTTTAAATATCTAATAAATTTTTAATATAGGTTTATACATAAGAAAAACTTGACTATAAATAGTCATTAGAAATATAAAAAAATTCCTATATTATGATATTTTATTTATAATTTTTATACATAAATAAGTAAATTTATTCATGACATAATAATGATGAATTAATTACCCTATTAATGAAAGACTAAAATCATTAATGTTATAAATATTTAAATAAATGTAAATTGAGACTTTTGATGCATTCAAAAAATTTCTAGATTAATATCACGTGTTAAGGTTGATTCAATTTTTCTTTGTTTCTAATAAATCAGATTGTTATGACTTTCACAAAATCCAAATACTAAATATTGTCAAAATTGAAATAAAAGAGTTTTTAAAATAAATACTATTTTATTATATGACATTATATTCTTAAAAATATAAGGTTCAACCAATGGACGTATATAATGATATATATATCGTTAATTAACCACTTGAGGTTCTCTTGGAATTTTATAGTATGTTTATTAACCATGTAATATAAAAATACAAGAATATATGGTAAATGGTAAACTGTTTAACTAAAAGTTAAAAATAAGATATACGGTTAATATGGTATCCTAAACTTGTTTAAAAACAAATTTTTAAGAATATTTCAACCCATAACCACCTTATCCTCGAAATAAATCCATTTTTATAAATTATAAACCGAAAATGATTTTATAATAAAATAATATTTCAAGCTTTTCCTAAAGTGACCATCACCTCTCTTATAAAAAGGTACTTCCCCTTCTCTTAATTTCAAACATCCAAATCCATTTGGGTCATCTAAACCCTACTCAAATATCCTCCCAACAACCCTCACTTCAACCCAGAGTCCTTAATTTTATCATAAAGCCATTCTAAGGAGCCCTTTTGTTCAAATGAAAAGGAAGAACTCGAAGAAGAGGTGGTTATTTCATCACATCTTTCAAAGTTATTTTCTTCTTCCCCTTCCTCTATATTTGTTTTTTCCATAACGAAATAATAACTCCAGTACCTTATACATGCTGTGATTTTATTAAAAATATTTTACAATCATATTCATTATTCTATCTATCCTATTAATGACAAAGTCACCATACATGTGTACGTACGGCTTACCGTCTCCACGTCGTGGTGTAGTTTGTTATTCAATACTTCATTATTTGGATGAGTATAATAATGATAATAATAGATGTAAATAATAAATATAACATGTTAATTATTCTTTATATATAATATATCATCCAATTACCTATGCTTTTAGCATTAATAGAATGATATTGTAACTCGTGTGTACGTACGGCTTAACGTCTCTATAACGTGATGAAATTTCATTCCCCATCATAACCATTCATGAATAATTTTCATTTTATAATTAAAATTAATGTTTAAATAACATAATATAATTCTCTATATGAATAAAATACATATTATACATAGGAAATAGGATTTACATAACAAAACATATAAAGAAAAACCAATCAGTTAACACCCGAAACAATGATACTACTGAAATATAATTAACAATGAAATATTATAAGATCATATATGATATCAAATATATGAATTTGGTTCTTTTATAATTTAATATAAATTATTTCACCATTATATAAGAGGTTAAAATTCCCTCGACAAAAGAAAAGTACAAGGTAAGGGGTTATCATCTCACTTTTTATTTTGATGAGATTCATGCTATATTTTCAACTATTTCTTTTCATGTGGTGTATGTACTACCCATGATTGTATTATTTCTGTAATTTACTTTAATTTATGGGTATTTACATATTAATTTTATGATCCTTCTCTTATATGGATTATGTTTCATAAGTTATCAAATCAGTAAGGGAATTTCAAATTTCAATTTCTACTCATTTTGTATTCAGCATACATGATTGATTATTTTACTCCAATATTATGTGTGGAATTTATATTTATTTATTTATGTAGAAATTTCCAATCCCCTTTGTGAGGATATACTTTTTATACCAATAATCACTCAATTTATAAATTCGCATGTCACTGATATGAACTTGATATGGGTAATCTTAACTCAATTTCAATTCATTGATTTAAACATCCAAGTCATTGATTTTGTTTTTACTAGAACATGTGTGGATGTCCCATCATTGATTTACACTGAACATCCAATAACATTGAGTGTATTTATATTTTTCACACATATTTATGTCATTGAGTTATCCTTAATCTAAGCATATAGTCCTTATATGGGATTTTGTCCCAATTTAAATTCCATTGAAAATTCTTTGTTGATAGGCACCAATTAACTTTTATATGGTCTATATACATTCCTTTGACATATTATATCATGAATCCCTTTATTCTCATGATATTATAATGTTTTGATCAAATATTATTCCTCAATTATTTGTATTCAAGAGTCTCTCATTTGGTTAGGAACACTTTAACTAAAATATAGTTTTAAATATATATACTTCTAAATCTTTCAGATTATTGTCCATGTTTTAAAAATGGTTTTATGGATTTATTTATATGGACGTGAATGTTTTGAAATTAAAATTTCATTCAAAAGTTTCAAAGTGGCATGGGACACTTGGATTCAAAAATCCCTTTTAAACAACTTCTTTGATAAATATTTAATCTTTTAAAAGTTTTCAAGAAAAGGGGGTATTTCTCTCAAATTGTTTTAATTATTGTTTTTATCTATGTCAATATCCTTTATTTTATTTTATTCTTGATTGATGTTTATTTATTATAACACAATTTTCCATATTGTATTTAATGAGTTTTGTTTGATTTTGGATGTTCTATTTTTATACCATTCATAGTTTGTGGTTAATGTATTGACATTTTGTATGCTTAGATTATGATTATCCCTTTTCATATGAGGAATGCATTAGAGTAAGTAAGTGACGGTTGTGGCCCGCTATAGCCCTTCTATGTATCAGGTAGATATTATGAGACAAACTAGTGACTTGGCACAAGGCCTTGACAAAAACATTATATGTAGTATTGGAACAAGGTCGTGACTATGTGGTTATGATGTCCAAAATTATGCATTCCATCATTATGAAATTAGTTGTTGATATTACTTGTGATTATTCGACTAGTTGAATATCCATGTAAATAAGTGAATGGAATTATTTTATTTATATTATGATGATTTTTAAGTCTAAAAGGCTTGTGTTTTATTCATGTATATTGCCTTAAATGTTTATGCTTATTTATTATAGTTTCTGCTATATTGTTATCCTTACTGAGCATCTGAGCTCACCCCATTATTCTGTTGTATTTCTCCCAGATTGTGAAGAAGTATTTTATATTTTACCTTCAGGTATAATATATGGGATATGAGTGTGTAAAAAGGGTAATAATGTAGTTGTTTTATCATTTCATAATGTAATGTAAAAATTATGTATGTATGTAGTACATCCAAGGATACTAAACTAATCGGGTTTTCAGGACATGATCACTTGTGATCATTCAAATTTTATGTAATAATGCACTGACTCTGGGTAACTGGGGTCGGGGCATTACACCAAGGTCTCATAGATGTGGGGTAGATGTTTTTCAAGAGTATTTAGCAGAAATTGGGCAAGAATAAAGGCTTTGGTGGTGTTAGAAGAAGTACTGGTGAGTGGTGGTATTTATAGTGGATGTGAAAGATCATAGTATTCATAAAGGTATTACCTTATTTAAATTTGGGGTTTCATCTCTTGTTTTGGTTTAATGATATTTTTCCTTGGAGTTAGGGGTGCCTCATGTGTGTTTTGGTGGTTAAGGACATGAAATGGAGGATAACTGGGCCAACTTGTGCATGGTGCATGGTCGGTGTGTGGTTAAGTAGAAAGTCCAACTTCCTAGAAAATTGTTCATCCTTGGAGAGTAGAATTATGGATGGTTAGTCAAAATTCATGGATCTTAATAGCTATGTGTGGAACCTTTTCCCCATAGACATTATCCTTTACATGGTGTGTGCATGATTTGAAAAACCATGCATAAAAATGGTGCACCTCAATAAAAGTTGGAATTTTTATAGTTTACATTATTGGATATTTAGATCCCCACCCAATTTAACCCTAATTTATCACCCTCCCAACCCTATGGATGAAAAAAATAAACCAAAGATTCACAAGGTTGGTTTTCCATTTATTCATGGCTATTTTGAGCATTGTTCATTGTAGATTGAACCCTCAGGTAAGTCTAACATTCCTCTTAGTTCTCCATTCCATATTAGGGTTTGTAGTTTCTCCCACCTTCTTCAAAATCCATAAAAACCCTCTTCTTCCAATGGAACCTAGGTACATGATTCAATGTGTTTTTGGATCGGGATCTAAGCCTACGATAAAGAGTATGTTCATAATAGGGTTCGATCTAAAATTTATATCCCATTGTTTTTTATATATTTGTGCATGTGGGTTGAGATATTTCTTCCCTCTGTTGTGAATTTGTAACCTTGAGTAAGATTTGGTAAAATGGTTTGATAAATAATGATTTATAACCCACAAGATTCATATGGGATTCATTGGGGATGAATAAAATGATTTAGGGATACCCATGGGGTGTGATGTCATTCCCAAATCTAGAAGCTGATAAGGTTAAGTGTAGAGTTGATGTGTAATAATGTGAAGCCATGAAGATTGTGTTAATATGGTTGGTTTATTTCAAATGGAATAATGATAGTTTTTCCTAGGTTTAGTAATGGAATAAGGGGTCTGTGGGTTTAATACCAATGGGTTATATGAACCATGAAATGGAAAAAGGGTAATGGGATGATTTTTTTAGGATTCTGAATGATAAATGAGTTAAATGAGTTAATTTAGATTGTTTTTAATGGATTATGAAATATATTTAAATTCCAAAAAATATTAGTGTATAAGGAATGATGAACATGACAAATTTACAAATACTTGTGAATTGAATGACATGTAAACGGGTTTGCCTAAGGGAATTGATGAATATATTGAATTCTTTAATACATGGGAGTTATAGTTTGTACCTAATGGGTTAAATGTAATAAAGTGGTTATTATTTGTGACATAAGAATTTTACTTTTGAAATGATAAATAGGATATATGGGCTAATGTTTGGTAATGGATGAATATTGGCTAATGTTTGGGAATTGTTGAATATACATAATTGGTTAAGGCACGACAATGGGAATTGGGATAAACAACTATGAAATGTGATTAGGAAATATGTTAATGTGTGAGTGAATAGAATTAATTACCATGTTGATGGTTATGGAATATGAATGTTATTTTTTTTTGGTTCTGTTTTGTTTCGTATATGGTATATATGTGGTGAATGGATAAATAACTATGTGCACATGGCTTGGTAGAGTGGGGGTATTGACATGAGGTTCTACACCCACTGGTCGAGTCAGACTGAGGTTATAAACTCCACCCAAAAAAGCATAGGTTATGGAAGGGGATAGAAAATCTAGTCCCCTAATGGTTACATGCTTCTTAAACTGAGGTTTCAGGGTGAGGATAATGTGTTGATGTGATGTGTTTATCCTTAGTGATATTGGGTCTTGACTTACTCCCTTATGCATAGTGATTGATTACCTTAGACCCATATTTGGATGATGTATATGCCCTAACCATGGAATATGTGATAAAAATGGATTAAGTAATGAAGAATTAAAAAATGATTTAAATTGTAAAAATTATTGAAAGGGAAAAAGTAATGATTTGTAACTAATGGCATCTATGTTTTCCTTTTTTTTCTTGTCAGTTAATTAGTGCATCCATGCACTATATGTTTAGACTAGATATTTTTTATACATCATTGGTGGTGGCCTACTGAGTTTTACTCACACCCTTCTTGGGTCATTATTGGGTACCCAAGAATATATCATGGTTGCATGTCAGTATAATGTCTAGGGTCTCATGCTTGGGAGTTTAGTTGGGCTTGGGACATGCATGGCTGAGGATCTAGATTTGGAGTCAAGACCATTATAGGGGATTATGATTATTGTCTTTATTTTAGGGTTCCTTCACTTCTATCATTGTTAGCATGGAGTGACATAGTTATTGTCGGTTTGTGTAATTTACCCAGTATTTGGAGATGTTTGGTTATTCATGTTTGTTGGTTATTACATATTTTTTATGTTGTTTAAATTGTTATATGTTTTCGATTACTCTAGTAAAGAGGGTATAGTATGTCCACATGGCTTATTATAACCACTCCCCTAGTTAATAACCTTTAGAAAAAATTTATTAATGTTTGAGGTCATGTGATGACTCAGCTTGAAGTAGCGGTTTAGTGGCTCCTAGGTCGGGGACGTTACAGGATGAGAGAGGATTTTTTCATTATTTTAATATATTTATTATTATTTTGGATCTAGAAAAGAAATAAAGATTATTATTATGAAAAAATATAGTAACTATTTTAAGAGAGTTCAAACCCATAGTACTTACATAATCCATGAATCAATAATTCATGTATTTATCTTAGTTCATAAAATATTATACTTCACTATTCTCAAAAAATTAAACTATTTTAGAAAAAACTCCAAAATTCACTCCAACCATTTTTTGAAATATAGAATTTAAAAATGAACTCCATTTTATGAAAATAATTTTATAATTATGTAAAATTTAATTTTTAATTAAAATCATCATTTACTTGAAAAATAATTATTTTAATATTATAACTGTTTATTTTACACTTTGAAAAATTAATAAAGGTATGACAAAAGATTATATAATCTTGAGGAATTTTTTTTAATTTATGATTCCATCTTAGGACTATAATTTTTCTTTTTAATCATTATATTAATTATAAAGTGTTAAATAAATTTTATGTTTTATAAAAATACCAATAATTAATTTACCATTTTTATAATACTTATTCACTAATACTATTATGTAACTATATAATATTTTCATCTGTAAGATTAATAATTTCTTTTATTCTTTATTAAGGGAGGTTAAAATTCTACTGGCCTAATTACTATTCCTAAGGGTCACATTACTATTCCAACAGTCACATTACTATTCATAAAAAATAAAAGTTATCAGAAAAATACAAAAAAAAATATCCCAAGTAAATTTTGATATTAAAATTTCAAAAAAAATGTTTATTTGGTCTTATATAATTTACTAAAGTGTCAAAATTTAGTTCTAAAAGAAGTATTCCATTAAAAGGAGGTTATACGACCTTTAGAAAAATATAGTCTTTTAATGCATAAAATTGGATTCATTCTTATCATATGAATATCGAATAAATTAGATGAGTGTAAAACCATTTTATTAAATAAATATAATATAAATTTCATAATTTGGTAAATATTGTTCCATCTTTCAAATTTAACAGCTAGGTTATAACAGTCATTTTAAAATATTGATATTTAATTTTATATCATTGTTTGTTTAAGCTTGGTGTAGTGTGAAACCAATTCTATTAAAATAATTAAATTTAAAAATATAAATATCATAAAATCTTGGGGTGTTACATTATATGTTAAAATAGAACATATCTTCTTCTTTTTTTAAATATACATAAAATATTTGGTATAAAAAACGTAAAAACATTCTTTTCATAACTATTGAAAGAAAACAAAAGGAGGAATAAAAATTTCATTTATAATTAATTTATATATATATATAAATATATAAATTCAAAATATAATTTTAATGATATAAAAATTCATGAAAATTAATTTTAAAATAAATATTTAATACATTTAAAATGTGGTTATAAGGTGAAGTCACCCTTACCACAAATCAAACTTGACACGTACATTTTTGTTATTTTAGAATAATAAAATTTAGTTTATTATTTAATTTCATATTAAACTTTTTAATTTTTTTTCATTTTATATTACTTATATACATGTTATACTGAATTACTTATTCAATTTAGTTCACGTTAATTGTTTTAAGGATATTTGATTCATAATCCTGAAATGTATTTGCTAGTTTGGATTTAATAAAATAGATCATGACTATATCATTTATAAAATCTCAAATAATGTATAATTATCATTTTTATACATTAATTAAACTTTTATATCCAACTATCTTGGAAGGTTATGTAAATCTAATTTCATTAGAATCATGGACACAGTGGGTCATACACACGCCTGAGTAACGTTTCCACTTTTCAGTGAACAAGAGGGAAAGAAATTAAGTATCATTTTAACTTCCATGAATGATTATTATATCTTAGATATAATATTATTTATTTAAATACATCAATATATACAATCCATGTGATATGATGATAAAAAATACTTTGGCTCATGAGGTCGTAGATTGCGCATACACATGAGTGGTGTTTTTTATTTCTCTTTGGATGGAAAAGAAATAAGTATGATATTTATTTACTATAATAGAACTAAATTTATTATATATATAATATTATTTCATTTGGATCCATTATTTAGACCAAAAATATGATTCAGTGAGGAAAATTGGCATACATTATCTTGTGAGGTGAGAGTCTGCACGTACGCACGAGTGAAGTTTTTATTTTTCATTAGATGGTTAGTTAAATGAAAAGTGATTATAACATAAACATAATAATATTAAATTATATGTAATATAATTATTTTATTATTTCATCATTGCTGAAGATGATTTTAGGGAGGTATAAGAACAAATAAAATCAAATTTATTGTTTGATAATTATACCTCTTCTTCAGACATCATTTTTAGGTTTATACCTAAAAACATCTAAGGATAGTATTATATTAAAAAATGATTATAGGAAATGGTAATTTATGTTAATAATAGATTAAGCTTGGTATTTTCTGATATAATATTCTATTGAAGTTTTGATAATAGAGGAGATTTGGTGTCCTTTTATAAGTGGGGGAGAGGAACACGGTGAAATTTTCATAAGATTAAAATTTATTAATATCTTACTCAATATAGATAGTGCCAAAACTATTTATATTATAATAATATCTAATATAACATTAGAATGTATCCCTGAAATATTATTTATTAATTTTTTGGTCATTTTAACCATTATGTTTCTAGTTTTAACCCTTTTAACCCATTTTAACTCTTACAATTGTAAATATATTTTTCACCAATGTTCCTATTCATATTGATCAAAATTGAAAGTGGAATCATTAAAAACATTGAAAATTATAATTTAAAGTATGGATTCTATTTAGATAATAATAATTTCTCTAACTGGCATAAATTAATTTTATAATAAACTCACAAAACATGATAAAAATTTATTTTCAGAAAAATAAATTTTTAAGTTTAATAATGTTTTTGAACCAAATTCATGCATAATATTGATTCGAATAAATTTTATTACATTATAGTTAATTAAGAGGAACTAGTTTAATTTTAAAAATAATCCAAAATATAATGTGGCTACGTAAATATATTAAAATAAATCATATTTTTCATAAAAATAAGTATTTTCAATTATTCACGCAAAAGTCAAGTTTTTTTGTAAAAGGTAATAAATTAATATAATATAGGTTTGAATTAATTATAAAATAAATATATAATTTTTAAAAAATAAATGTAAAAATATTGAAATTAAATATTTTAAATGAAGCCATATAATAAATATAAAAAATTTAGTCTAAAGAAAACTATTTCCTTTTTGATTGAAAAATTACTTAATATTATTATAATTAATATAACTCTATAAAATATTATTAATGAATATTAATAAGGCAATAAAATGGTTTATTAGTAATAGTAATTGGTTCTTACACTATTTTAGCCTTTGATAAACTGATTCCTCTCATTTTTAATCATTACTTTAATGTGTGGGGATATTTTTCCTTTATAGAATTTTATATTAACCATGTTCCTTCTTCAATCATATGCATTTGATACAAAACCTTAAAATGGTGAATCACCCTTTTTTATATAAAATACCCCATGTGTTCAATAATATGAACTAGTTGTTCCTCGTAAGAAATATTCTATTCCAAATATACTACATTAGGAGTAAAAACATGAGATGTATCAAGTGAATTCCTTTTTAATAATGAAACATAGAACACATCATGTGGCAGGGATAAATTCGATGTAAATTTCACATGGTAAGAAACTTATCCAACCTTATATAGGATTTCATATACTCCAAAAAACCATGGACTTATGTTTCCCTTTTTATAGAAATGAATAACACTTTTCCATGGAGATAATTAATGAAAACTTATTCTCAAACATCAAATGAAATATCTTTCCACTGGTTATCTACATAACCTTTATTTCCAATATTAGATATAATCATATGTTTTTGAATCATCTTCACATTCTAAACCATTTATTATACCAATTATACTCTTAAAACATTATTTCACCTACTTTGTCTAAACAATATTCATTCTGAAACTGCTTTCATTAAAATTCCCCAAAAGGTTCCATTTGTATACTGTACTGAAAATCGTTATTCTAATAAGTTTTAAATGATGAAATTTAATGATACCAACGTTATAGGTAATAAACTGAACAATATTGAAGAATTTATTCCAAAATCATAATCATTCTCTTTGAATTTACATCATATTGAGGATAAAAATATGTACTAAAATTTAATACAATACCCAATGAATTCTAAAGGCCTTCACAAAAAAAATTAATATAAAACCTTAGATAATGGTAAAATACAATGGAGATAAGAAATAAATATAACATAACTATCACCATGATATACATTTAGGAAATATAATATAAAGTCATAGTATCTTGAATATGAAATAAATTAATAGATTTGGTAAATTATTCAACAACATCCCAAATTGAATTATTACCTCAAGATTTCTTTCAGAACCCCACCATGAAATCCATAAATATGTTCTACCATTTTCAATATAGAATTGTAAATTTTTGATTCATACCCATTATTGGTTTACATTATTTATTAACTTTTTTTCAAGTCAACATTTTAAAATTAAAATAAAAATATCTCCTTTCAGTCCATCCCATCAGAAATGTTCTTGAAGGTCTCTATACATCATAGTACTTCCAGGATGAGTGGAAAACAGAGGGATATAAGATTCACTATATAATTATTTCTTCTATTTTTAATCATAATAAAAAACCTCTTTTTAAATAATGTAAAACATTATTTATCATAATTTAACAAAAGAAAAATACCATTCATGACTGATTATACTCTTTCATTCAAACTCAGATATTCATTCGGAGTTTTCATAATTCTATCATTCAATAATGACTACACTAACACCTAAAATAAAAAAAATAGTGTCACGACATGAAAAATTGCTAGACTAAAATTCATCAGATCATTTACCAAAGGATCTTGTTCTAAACATAGCATAGTTAATGATGCATTATCTTTCTAATTTAAAGCATTATCTACGCTATTTTATTTTTGGTGTGGAAATAAATCATACAATGATAATCCTTAATTAGTTTCTACCTCATTTTTATTCTCATGTTCAACTATTTCTAAGTTAATATATACTTAAAACTTTTATTATTTGTATATATTCCAAACTTTAGTTCATATAAATGATTTCCCTATATTTTTAATAAAAACACTACAGCTTCCAGTTCATGGTCATGTGTTGAATAATTTAGCTCCTAAGTTTTTAGTTCATATGAAGAATAAAAAATTACCGAATCATTCTACATTAGAAAAAAACCTATTCCTTTTAGAGAAGAATTGTTTTATATTAAAAATTAGTCATATCTAAATGGTAGGTTCACAATATAAGCACTCAATAATCATTTTTTAAAATTTTTTGTAACATTTATTTTATTCGTTCAACTAGATGAATTTAAATAATTATTTAGTTATAGTAGTCAGTGGGCTTGATAATTGATAAAAGTTTATAAAAAATCATCAATAGTATCCTAATATAACAAGAAAACTATTAATATTCAGGAAATTTTTAGATTTTTTTCATTTTTAAACCACTATATTTTTATCTATAACAATTTTTATTCAAAATTCATTTTTAATAATTCGAAGGAACTAAATATATAATAACTAGAATTTAAATTTACTAAAATTTTCATCTAACTTATTGCCATTAAATTTTTCTAGAAAATCCCTCAAATGTTATCAATAATCATTATAACTTTTATAATATATCAATATGACATAAATAAACACAACCAAAAATTTATCCAATAAATCAAAGAAAAAATTATCTATAAGGTCCATAAATATAGCAGAAATATTTTCCAACCCAATGGGCACAACCAAAAACTCATAATTCCCATACCTAGCCTAAAATGTATTCTTTTAAATTTAATCTTCTTTAAACATCAGCTAATGGTACTTAGAATAGTAATTAAACTTTGAAAAAAAACTGAGCTCCCTAAAGCTGATCAAACAAATATTCTAAATGAGAAAACATATTATTATTATTATTATTTGTGATATTAATCAATGTTATGTAATCAATGAAACCCCTCAAGGAACCATATTTATTTTTAATAAAAAATTAGGATCACCCCTTGATGATTTTCTATGATGAATGAATCATTTTTTAGGAAAATATTGTAACAAAATTTTCAATTATAATATTTATACTTGACCCATTCGATAAGGATGTTTTCATATTATATTAGTATTAAGAACTAATTGAACAGAAAATTTAACCTTCTTATTAGGTATAATATCATAAAATTAATTAATAAATACATATTTATATTCATTTACTATATGAACATCACTAATTTTAATAATATCTTTATTCTCTAAAATTTGGGCAATATTTCTTTCATTTCCAAATTTAATCAATTTCTGTGCTTCTAGATATGTTATCAAAGGTATGAATTCATTATTTTATATAAACTAAAACTCATTCTTAAAAATAACTTCTTCACCTCTACAATATATATTAGCATGATAAATATAAATCTAACACATACATATAAAAATATCATTCTCTCTAAGGAAAAATACAATACGTTTTTCATGTAAATCTTTTCCATAGAAAATAAAAAGAAGATTCTAGTAATTTTGTTTTTCTATAATGCTTCCCTAGGTTTTTTACTAGAAGTTGGGGATTCATTTATTGAGGTAAATTTTAAAATTTATCCCCAAATTTATTAGAAATTAAATAATTTTTATACCTTTAATCAAATAAAAAATTATGAAAATATTAAAAAACAAGTAATGTACTTAAAATCACAACACTAGATTTTCCAACATATTCTAAATTAGTAATAATGTATTTTTCTGTACCTCTTTCTTTTGATATTCATGAATTACATACATTAATCCTATATTGATACAAGTGCTCATAGAATGACCCAATTCATTATAATTAACACAAATTAATCCTCTTCTTTCTTTATAATTATATTAATTAATGTGATCTTTTACTTTAAAGTCACAAGACACACATATAAACTTACCACATTGAAATAATTATTATATTTTATAATATAATAACCGAAAATATTTTTACCACACTTATCTCAAGATAGAAACTTGATTTTTTACCATAGTATTTCTCTAATAGATTCTTCCCTATTTCCTTATATTTGAACCACTTTTTCTATTTTTCATAGAATAAATGATCATTATGAAACTCTATTTATATATTTTCCGCTAATCAAATATGTTTCTCATCACTTTTTACTTTTACCAAAATCCAATTCTCTTAGATATCAGGGCCTAAATACTAACAAAAACTGATTAATTTTACAATCAATATCTTATATAAAATTGGGTTGATGCCATTTCAATCAGGTGATGTTTTCTTCATACAAAGAAATTCAATATTCTTCCTACTTCCATGATTCCAAAAATTATTTTTCCAAACTAAATAAAATATATATAGGAAATTATTTCTTAGGGAAAATATTATCAATTTCAAATAATTCCAAGGTAACAATATATTCCCTTTATCTAATATTTGTAACCATTGAAAACCGCTGATTGGATTCACTATAAAAATGAAAAATAGAAACTATTTTCTTTTGATGTTTTAAACAGACCATGAGATCGAATATTTTATCCAATTCTATAAAAAATCCTTCAACTATCATAGGGTTAGATGATACACTAAATAAACGAGGGTTTTGTATCATAAAATACTTTACAATGGACACATTCTTCCAGAGTAAACTTTTTTTCTATCTCGAATAGTTACCACCACTATTTATAGTTTGCATCAACCGATCCATCACAGTGAAAAACAACTCTATTCCCATTCAAACCATAATAGGTTTCTGATTTTTATGGAAATTATACTCTTGGTTCCTCCATACATAACCTTCCATTATTCTTTTATGGAAATCCATTCTTAATAGAAATATTTTTTATGAAACAATAGGGTAATATCTAAATTATATATCATGATAATCATAAATTTAAATATATTAAGGGATCTTGAAACATCATCCTAACCTCTAAAATTATCTAATCCCTCCTCGAATATTAATTATAACGACCTGTTACTTATTCATCCCATAATTTATTTTTTAAAGAAGATTTCATTTTCTTGTACTCTTGAAGATCTTTTTAGGTTTATATTTTTTAATGAATTATTTCATAACTCTTTCATAAAGAACCGATACATTAATAACTGTAAACTCCCACTTAGTATCCATTTTTTATAATATAATAATTTCAAAATAAACCAAATTTTTGTTACATTAAAAAAATTCATAATTTTCAACAAGACTTTAAAATTTTTCCGAGTCATCCTTAAACCCTATTTTTTTTTTGAAAAAGTGGAATGACAAAAAAATCTCTGAATGTTACATATAAAAAATTAATAAATAAACACATTAGTCTATTTAGAAACCCTAAGATCATATATGGGAGTTTTTCTTTACCATAATGATCCTTCAGCTCAAATAATAATTTACTTACACATGAAATAGACTTTACTACACATTTTTTTTCATATAACACTTTATAAGGAAACATAATGGAAAAAAAATAATCATGAGGGTTACATAGAAAACCTTAGAACCGATGAAATACATTTAATTAAAAACATACATTATCTCCCTAAAGGGAAAAATCATTCCTTTAGAAGAAAAGACCATTACCATATCCTATGAAATCAAAATATAAATTTGAAAACTCATTAAAAATCATATAGAATTAATGTATGTTATTTGTGGCATCATATTTATATAATCATTATAAGCACCATTACTAATATAATAACTTACTCAGTTAATTCCAACATAATTCATTGAAGAATGTAATCATTACAAATTGAATTAAAGAGATATTTAAAGAAAAATTGTCATCATAAAATAGTTCTAAGACCCATAACATACATAAAAATAATAAAATAAGTAACATACATAAAAAACTCATAAAAATATACTTTTTAACCCATAACCAAACCATTTTTGTATGTTGATATATCCCATTCCTTTAAAATGCAATTTTAAAATCTAAAATTACCAAAAAAGATGAGAGTTTTTATTTAAATAAAAAATTGAATATTATATGTAAATCTAAACATAAAATAATAGTTTTAGTAATGATAAAATCCATTGAAGAAATATGCATTAAAATAGAACATTTCTTTTTTAATTTTTGTAATGAATGTCAAAATATTCCATCTAAAATACATAAAAATATTTATTTTGAATTTTTTTAAAGAAACCAAAGAGGGACATAAAATATCTTTTATAGTTCATTTATGTGCATATAAATATATATTTCAAAATAGTTTTATGAATATTTATAAGGAAGAAAATTATTTATATAATAAATCCTTAAAATAATTAAAATGAGGTATTAAGGTAAAATATTTCTTACCTTTATTCCAACTTGTCACAGGTATTATTTATATACATGAATAATAATATTTATTTAATTATTTAATATCTTAATAACCTTTTAAAAATTATTTATTCAATTTATTTTACTTATATCAATCTTATACTTAATTACCTAATCCAATTAGAGCATGTCATATTTTTTAAATATGTTTTGTTCATTAGTCTAAAATTACATCACTGGGTTTGATTTGGTTGAATGGAACATAATTATATAATTTAAATAATATAAATAATTGTATATTTATCATTTTTATACATAAATTATAATTTTATAAACAACTATTTAATATGGCTATGAAATATGAATTTCAGTACAATCATGTAGATGATAAGTTGTACATATGCATGAGTAACAAATTCATTATTCAACGAACAAGAGGGAAATAAAATAAGTATAATTTCTTATTTATATAATTATTATAATATCATAAATATCATATGATTTATTTAAAAACATATATATATATATTTATATAATCCATGTTTGGTGGTTATCAAAAATAAAATACATTGGTTCGTGTGGCGATTGTCTGCACGTGCACATGAGTGATGTTTTTGTTTTTAGTTGGATGGTAATGAAACAATTATAATATTTATTTACCATTATATAATGAAATTTATATCACATGTATATTTATATATGTCATATTATTTTATTTTAATATATTTTAATGGCCAAATATAATAGTCAGTGATTAAAAATGAATTGTGTCATCTCGGAATGCAGTAGTCCTCAGTAACGAATATGTGATATTTTTATTTTTAATTAGATAGTTAAGTAAATGAAAAATTGTTGAAAAATAAACATAATATCATTATATTATATTAAATATACTGATATTATTATTTGGACATGGTTTAATAATATCTTAATAAGGTATAAGATGAAATAAAACAAAAATGCTTGGTTAAGCACTGTTCCACTTCTTCAGAAAACTTCTTTAGGTTTATACCTAAATCCTTTATAGTATAGAAGTATTATTAAAAATGACCTCTAGGATGTGTTAAAGGGAATTAGAAATGGATTTTATTAGGGTTTGGAAGATCTTATCAGATCTTTTTGTGTGTAGATGAGAAAAGAGGAGGTGTCCTTTTATAAGTTTGGGAGAGGACAGAGATGGACTTTTTCGGTGGATTAATATATATTATTTTCTTACTAAAAAAAATGACTATAAAGTGAATAATATTAAATAAATATACAAAATTGGTTCTAAATATAGTCATAAAATAGTTTTTAAACTAGTTTTAGTTAATTTTAACCCTATTCCTTTTGGTTTTATCCCTTTTAACCCATTTTAACTCATACCATGATAACTATCATTTTTTACCAATGTAACTATTCCTAATGATATAAAATTAAATTGTCAAAATTAAAAAATATATACATGATGATTCCAAATAATTAATCCTCTTTATAAAATTCAAATTATAAAATTTATAGAAATTACATTTAATATAAACTAGTAAAAACAAAAGATTGTTTTTAAATTAATTCATTTTTAAGTAAAAAAATGTGTTTATACCAAATTAAAGTATAATGTTTTTTCAAATAAAATTTATTTTAAAATTATTAATAAAAGTAACTAATTTCATTTAAAAACAAATCCATAATATAATATGACTTTTTAAATACATTCGAATAAAATATATTTTCCTAAAAAATTAGTGTTTTCTACAATTCACCAAAAAATCCAACTTTTCTAGGACATTATTGAAAAAAATCAAAGATAATTTTTAATTAATAATATCAAAAAACATATATTTTTTTCAATCTAAAATTATAAAAAATTTTAAATTAATATTATAAATAAAACCTTATAATCCATATAAACAAATTTAGTAGGAATAAAAATATTTTCCTTTGTAATTAAAAAACTAATAAATAATAATAATATGAAAATAACTCTATAAAATAAAATTCATGAATGTTAAAAAGAATTATATTTATTTATTATCAAAATAACTTGGGTTGTTAATGCATTGCTCCTCTTGATCCACTCTCACTCATCTTATCAATTCCTATGTTGGCACAAACCTAGTTTGACCATACCATGGTACTCTAATATATTTTTTCACAACACCCCATACTACCAAGGGACCTATACTATCTAACTAAACCCCTCAAGTCACTATTATATATGCATATAATCATCCACATTAGTCATCAACCCCCACAGTACTACTCACCAATCAATGAACCAAATGGGCACTGTGAGTAACTAGTGCACTCCTACCCTCACACTTCAATAATATTCCTCGAAAAGACACACCAAAGCTCACTCTCCTGATCAAGGTATAGTGAACTATAAAGAAACCTGTCTATGGTAATTACCCATAATTTACCTCTATCACAATCATAATTAATAGTTACATGTGGTTATACAACCTGATCACATTACCAGACTCAGGCTACCATGATTCATGTCCTATAAAACCTAAGATCGTGTTTTTAAACTACTGATCATAATCCTATCACATGTCAATATTATCCAATACCCAAGTTATAATAATAATTCTAACGAAACCCACATAATCACCCACCTCACAAACATTATTCCAAAACCATGAGAAACTAATCATGCTCCCAGTATTCCACCCAAAGCACATATAGAAACAACAAGGCCAATAATTAAAAAATATATAGTCCCCTAAAACATGAAATAATAACAAACTCAAGGAATTTACATTAAATTAATCAATCCAATATCTTTTTTCCACACAAATTCCCATTTTAGTTCAATATAATTCCACTAATAATTATTATTGTAAAAACCCATATGACTTGTTATGGGCAGGTTAAGTAACCAAACCCCATCCTTAAGGAAACCCATTCCCATACTTGGATCATCTCTCAATCATGACATGTATTCACTAACCCCCTTAAGGGTCACTATAAATACCTTACATTATGGGACTGTATAACTATCACTTGAGAACCCTCATTCACTAGGATCCACATAACTTTCCATCAATAAAACACTCATGTGTGAAAATTATGTTCAATCTGAGTTGAATACCACTAATAAGTTATATTAGATAAATTCATATATGTTTTTGTTGGTACTTGAAATTTAATCCATGATGTTAGAAATATGATCACATAAGATAATTAATATTTCATGTGATTCATATGTGTTGAATGTGATTCATGTAGACATGACTTTCACTAATGGTACGATAGTCAAAAAAACCACAAATAAAAATACTCAATATACAAATAGTATTTTCATCAATATTCCAACATTAAGATATAAATTCAAATTAGCAATCATGTCACCCTATTAACAAATACTTACTACTAGAAAAGTGTTTTTGATAAACCAATATGAGGAATTTAATGGGTTATCACATATTCCTTAACCACCTTTATAGCATCTACCCAAAAAGTATGATAAAAAATATTTAATTCCACTTATTAAACCATGATCCAGAATACCTATCTTTCCCGAAGGGTTACATGGAATCCAGGATGCCTTCCCATATACCATAAGAAACTTATTAGTGGATAGGGCCTAAATAATTTTGAATTAGAGTTATAAAAAAGTATAAATAACCAAAAATATCCTTTTTATGTCATCAAATTATACATAAACAAATAAACAAAAATGTTATATCAAAATGAATATGGAATTCATGCAGCCATAAATAAACTAATCCCCCACTAGGATGATTGCATATACAAATAAGAAAAATAAGAAAATATATAAAATAGACCATATTTCAATTCTCGATCCTCAACAACCCTATCTCCAAATACCCATTGAGGTTTACTAACCTGATCCAATACACATCTTTTTATATGACTTGAAATTATACATAATTTTTTTACTCACACTGAGGATCCCTTTAAATGAGTAAGCATATAACTCAATAATGACTCATCAAGAACCTGTAATTTATTCCATCATATTCATGTGTATTCCTGATAAAAAGAAATTCATAATAAAATTGTGTCGTTGAGTCATCATGTGAAAACCATGCCACCATGACACTCAATGAGGTATACATACCCATAAGGTTGTCATGTACTAACCAAGACTACACAAAACTCAACCATGCCTACATTAGTGCCATTTCAAAATACTTTTTCCACATTATCCATACATATTAGCATATAACTGAATAGTTACAGTAGGATATCATTCAAATCCCAATCACTACCTATCTTATGGTAGGTTCCTATACCATCTCCCAACCAATCCCTCACAATGAAACGGTCTTATATCTAAGGGCTAACCTCTAACTTTTCACTCATTGTAGGTCCCATCATACACATCATGTATCACATCTTGACCCGACCATCTCACTCAATTTGTTAAAATCATTTGAGTCCACATTGTACTATGAATTCACTCATAAAAATATTCATCTCACTCAATAAAATGTCCATATAAAAACCTTCTCACTATTAATGATGTTAAAATAATCTCAAGAAAAACATTCTCACTAAAATGTGTCAAAATATACCTATATAAAGACGTATTTATCACAACCATGGAAGTCCATCCAACACCATCTCATCATAGAGGGTCCAAGTATCAAGATATTCACCCCCATCCTAGAATCCATCACCTATCATAACCATATATCCAAGAACACACATGTAATCGAAAACGAGTAACACATCCCATCACTTATCCCACATACTCGTCATAGTGCACTGGTCACTCGATACCTATGTATCATCTCAAATTACTAGTACTAAATTATTCATGTCACCCCTTGAGGAATCCATAGACCATGGAACTACCTGAACCTATCCTCAACAAGAGAGGTATAATTCCACATCCAAATTCCCTGTATCATCCTAATGCTAATTCCCCCATAAATTCTGATAACCCAAAATTGGGTCTTGTATCACATATCCTAAGGGATATCTATCAAATAATCACCAAGAGTAAACCTATATCTATCACAAACATCAAGTCTCAGATGAATTATCTTACTTTATTCACACACAAAGAGTCTCATCCAACCATAGGATGGAGTTCCTAGTAACTCATGACATGTATAGTTCTCTTTAATCATCATCACTCAGCATTAATCCCCTCACACCTATCTAATAACTTAAGGAACACAACCCACGATATCATTGTTATGTTTTTACCCTAAGACATGACCATGGTCTCTCATCATCTAAAATGATTCCCTCACCCCTTGGAAACATATTCATCTAGTGATCTAAATTACCTAAGTACTAAGGAGTAATTATTTAGAGCATAGGGAACTAAATTACATCCTACTTATTTGAACAAAAGCACCACCATTCCCTAATTCTCTTACCCAAACTCATGTACTTATACTAACATTCCCACTCAGGTATTAAAAAATATATGAAATTTTATTATAGGGGTCACCTTTGTCAAACATGGTGTTAATCCCTCTCTATGATATGTTGATCCTCATTTAAGAACATCCATGCCCCATATAAAACCAAAACAACTCTTAGGCCCCTATCACATTCCAAATAAAATAAATAATAAATAATTTAAATTTAAAATTGATTATATAATTTAAACCAAAGTGAAATATTAAATTAAAAACATATAAAGAATTTTAATCTCCCCCAAAACACTTCTGATGTTATGAGATCATCCTTATAATAAATCCTTATATCCAACCACATGAAATATCCATAATTTTCATATAATTCCACCATAATGGAGTAAAATCATCATTAAAACATTTACCCAATTCATCCAAAATATGAGAGATATAATGGAAACCAAAATATAATGATAATTTATGAGAAAAATATCACTATTCACTATTAGATTTCACCCAAAAATAATTCCCCACCATATTTGATGAATGGAAGGAATGGAGGGGAGTTTTGACCAAGAATTCCCACTATGCATCATTATCCCCCTAAAAATTGAAGGTGTAGACCAGTAAATTATCAGTCTAACCTTAGTAAAAAAACATGTAGAGGAAGAATTATGTTGTAGAAATAGGGTCTATAGTAAAAGAGCCTTTACTAGGGAATCCCTTCAGTATAATCACAAGGGTTAGAATGAAAGGGTCATCCCCCCAACCCTTGGTTGCAGCATGGAGAAAGGATCCATGGTGTGTGTAACACTCAAGATTCAGTTATAGTATGTGAAAATTTTTAATTAATGAAAATATAATGCAATTAAAATTATTATATATATTGAATGAAAAAATTAATTTTCTAACAAAAACATTGATTCTGAACTTGTTATGTTAAAAAAAGCACAGAATGATTTTTTTAAAATTTCTCTACAAAATATGATTTTATGAATTACAGAATATTCATTATCCATAAAATAATAATTTAATTTATTATAATGTTTTATAATATTTATAATTAATCATATATAGATTATCAATTTTATAAAATCAAATACAATATCATTTTGAGTTAAAAATGTATATTTTTAAGAGAATTGTTTTAAGAGCATAATGGTTTTCCATTTTTATTAATTAAAATAATCCCTAAGGATGAATAATTTAAATGAAAATTATATATTATATATTTATATATATTAAAATAAATTCGTATAATAATTATTATTTATCATATAATTAATATAATATAATCATATGCTTGAAAAATGTGTTTTCCTGAAAAATTATCTTTCCATCAGGCTTTACAAGTTTAGTTTTCAATTAATATATTCCACTAATAGAAATTAAATTTTATAAAATTGATTCCATATTTTGAATTATTCTGTTAAAATTGGCTAAATAGGTCCCTTTTAATTTTAGGTGTTAGGAATAGTAATTGTAGGAAATTTTATCACATCGATAAAGGGTAAAATAAGATAAACAAGGTTAAAACTATAGAATAAGAATTAAAAACATCCATACAGTTACCTATATTTAATTATATGAGTTTAATTTTACCACCGCGTTAATATATTTTAAAATATTTAAAATTCGAGTAATTTTTCTTTGATGAATTCCATTATATTATTTTATGTAAAGGAAAATTTCAAAATGTCACTCTTTCTTTTGGTTTTTTATATATGTTCTCCTAGTGATAAGAACACGTAATGAATGAATATAAGAGTTCACTTTGAACATAATTTTTTAATATTTATTATGCTTATTTATTTTTATTATAGTCATTTATTTTTATATTTTAGTGATGATATAATTTCCTTGAATCCTTATATAATTCTAACATTTTGATTGTGCAACCAATAAAAAAGTCAATGTAAATGATTTTAAAAACATAAAAAGTAATATTTTATTGGATGAATTATGGTGTCATATAAATTTTATTTTTAATAATAATGTATAATTTTTGTTTAAATATTTAATATTATTATTCCATTCCTATGTTGTAGTCTATTAAGTCAAAATATGTGAATACATATTTAAAAGACTTTAAGGGAATTTTATATTAAATAAGTTCTAATAAATTATTTAAAAATCATAGAATGTTTTAAATGGGATAATAGGCATAATACATGCCCTAAAATTTCATCCCTTGATGTTTTTTAAACTAATTTTTACCTTAGAGATAAATTTATAACCTTTTGAGCATGAAAAGTTATTACCACAGTTAAGGATAAAATTGGTTAATGAAAGGGTTAAGCCCAAAGATAAGGTTTAAAATTAACATACACCTATGAAAGTTTTATTAGTTTTAGGGAATTAAACCTCATCATATCTTACCCTAAAAATTATTTCCACTTGATTCCACTTTCAATTAGAAATATGATTTATTATATTTAAATCATTTAAGTGATTTCAAGTGTGTCATTCCCTTCACTATAAAACGAAATCACTAATCTAATATTATTCACACCAAATTGAGATAATTATCTTGAAAACCCCATAAATAAAACACTCTTTGGTATCCTTAACTATACTCTGTAGGTTGTGTATTATCTAAAGAACAACCCTAGGGTCCTTAAGTGAATATCTAAAGCTGGTTCTACAAAAAAGAGGTAATAATCTTAACCGATTCTTTTCAAATTAATTTCTTCAAATAACTCATCAAAATATTATTTTTCAATAATAATATAATATAACCTATATTATTATATTAAAATAATGTTAGTATGTTTATGTTATTACCCTTTTTCATTCACTAATCCATCTAACAGAAAATGTAATCATTGGTCGTGTGTATATGTGAAATACTACCTCACGAAGTGATGTTATTTATTTTTCATTACCACATTACATGGATGGTTTGAAAAATGTATCAAATTAAAAATTATTATATATATAATGTGAATATAATTATTTACACAATGAAACTATAACCTATTCCCAAGAACTAGAACTTCCATGATGAAACATTCATGAAAAAACTAAACACTTAACTTGTGTTTATTGATTTTTCCAAGTGTTTATAATGATTGAGTATATATATATATATCAATTAAGGTAAATATTATTATGGTTTTGGTATGAATTAATAACAATTTTAAATACATTATACATGATTTTAAATAACATTCAACTAAGTAGAAGTGTAAGGTAAGGATTTTTCATCTCAATTTCAACTTTATTGGAACACATTTTGTATCATGTAGCTATTTTCTTCTATATGGTGTATATAATATCATTTTTTAAATTTAAAACGAATATATATATTCTTGGTATTTAATGTTACATAATGTTAACACTTTCAAGGTTTTATAATTAAAAAATTACTAAATATGGATAAATTTATTTTAACAATCTCATTTTTAGATTGCTTATAATTTCATTAAAAGAAACAATTAATATATCCTTTATAAACCATATATTTAATATTAACCTCTAGATATTTAGTTAATTTTTCATTTATTAATTCAACTTTTATTCTCTTTTTAACATTAATCAATGAAATAAATGTTTAAAATAAAATATTATCTTATTTCTCTTCTTGATCGGGGATATTTTTCATTCATTTCGATATTTTTTGATTTTTTTTTAAAAAAATCCATTTTATTTAATTTAATAATTTATTAGGAAAATAATATTTCATCATTAACATGATTTAAATTCTTTTAAAGGAACCATTCCAATATTTTCATTTTCATCTTTCATTTCAAAAAGTAGAAAAGGAATGTTTCTTTTAAACATATACAACATTAATGAATTGTCCTATGGCCATTACCATTTAACACTATTTGTTTTTATCTAAATCCCTCCCATTATTTAATAAAGATATTAATTTAAAGAAACTTTATTTTAATTTTTTTTCTTATATAGTCTCTAATTCTCCAAAATAACTGATTTTGTTACAAAACCTATATTTCTAATGAATAAGTGGTCATATTTTATATCTTATTAATTTTGGGGTCACTAATTTATCTTTATTGTGATATTATTTCATGAATCATTACATTTCAATTCCATATCTATATTATTTGTGTCATGGATATGATTTTGGCCTAAACCATATACCATTAATAAATTTGGTGTTTTTCTATGAAAGTTATTTGATTGACTGCGAAAATCATGATGTTTTTTTTAATTTAATAAATATTTATATTTTTTTGATATGGAAAAATGTTTGTGAATTAAATTGATCATTGAATATATGAGGAATTATTTTTACATGTATTTATGGTTGAGGCATGTTTATTGATATTCCCTTGATACATCGACATGTATAATGAGATAATCCAGTTTGATATCCTTATTTAGTGGTTTTTTGGGTATACCTAACCCTATTTGAAATTATCCTAGCACAAGGTCTTGATCATGAAATCCTAAATTATTCAATTCATTTTTTTGGGAATTTATTTATTATTATCTCAAATATTAATATATTTATATTATCAATGGATTCATTGTTTTTTTCAAGGGATTAAATAGAATGTGTATTCAGTTTTCTACCTTTCCATATTGATTATGCCTTATTTAATCATGAAATTTTTCACCGTACGTAACCTTTAGCAAGTTTTTGAGCTAACCCATATTTTTTTCCTTTCCCTAATATATGAATAGAAAATATTTGAATGAGTTTGGAGGATACATGTTATCTACTTTTACTATTTTTTTTATTTTATTTCCAATTTAAAAAGAGAATCATGTATGTATATGATATTTCAAGACTACTAAATTCATCAATATTTATTTATGTAATCCCATATATCTTTAAATAATGTAATAAATTTTAATCCACTCTAGGTTAATGTATTTTGGGTCATTAAAATGAAGTGGACCTCTTTAGAAGGCTACCTCTTGAGCTCCATCAATGGAACAACCTTATAGCTATGGCATGGGATCCCACCAGACCACACTATGGAGAGACCTTCCTCGTTGTGGCGTAGTCGATTCCACTAACTCATATTAGAACTCGTACATAGCACCAACATAGTGGATCTCCTAGTATATTTTTTGGTCTTATTTACTTCGCAATAAAATCATAAATTCTACTACCCATGCATTTCAATAATTTTTGGGGCTGTGACTTGGTATATAGACTATATCAACAATTATCTCCCGGTCAACTTGAACCTTATCCATAGTCACTAACCCACCTACACTACTAAAAGGACTTGTTACATGTCTAAAATAATCTCATTAAGATGTTAAATTTCTCATCCTATCAGTCTGAGTCCCAATTTCCAAAATTAACCTTTCTCCATATAAAAATTTAAACTACCCATAAAAACTAACAACCTGAGAATAGATGGTTCATTACAAAGATATAATTAGAAGAAGTAATGATTTGGATTTAAAATTTTAATGAGTTTTATTTTTTATTCAAAATTATTGAGACTAAAGATATCATATTTCAGAGAGATCTTAATCATTATTTGATGAGAGTTAATTTAAAATCAATAAGAAAGGCAGAATGGGAAAATCTCATCCAGAAATCCCTTATTATTAGTCATAGGATATTAGAATCTAATATAGCATTAATCATCATAAAGGTAAAAATATATACTAATTTCATGTATATATTGGTGAATATATAAAATAAGCTTATTTGATGGAACATAATGTTTTTTATGAAAGGAATCTTCATCTTAAATATGGATGATGGAAAACTAGGTGAAGAACATGTAAATGATTATACATTGCATAAAATTAGTTCTAGTCTCACGACCCGTCCTAGTGGGGCCTGAGCCGCAACTCCCCAATCCTGCCTCCAATAGGCCAGGG
The DNA here is from genome assembly GCA_963277665.1 of Viscum album. Classification (NCBI taxonomy): domain Eukaryota; kingdom Viridiplantae; phylum Streptophyta; class Magnoliopsida; order Santalales; family Viscaceae; genus Viscum; species Viscum album. The sequence continues at coordinate 328,639,342 of OY728132.1, forward strand.
GCTAGTTACTAGCACCGTGTAGAGACCCGAAGCCTTGACGTACATGGACATTACATTACATTTGCGGAATACTTAGTACATAACAAAAACACACACTAAAGGATCGTAATAGTTTAGTGTCTTTGGAAACTCGGAACATAATATTCTAATCGTGGTGAAAGTTCTTCAATATCTCCCATAAAGGTCATCCCCTTTTTTTACCTAAAACCTTTCTTTATATCCTGGGGAAAAGAAAACATAAAAGGGTGAGCTCAAATGCTCAGTAAGGGTAAACAAAAGAAATATCAATCACATCATATATATAAGAACATAGCTTTTGGAAATCTTAACCTGCAAAAAAAAGGTCATAATATCATAACATGGGATAAATCATAGAAGTGAAATGTAATCCCAATAATCATAACTTAAAACATGAAACTTTGTGTCATACACACATAATCATAGAGAATCATTTCTTGTTAGTCAAGACTCAATGCCAAGACTATCTTAGTGGACAAAGTCCCTTTCTGAATCGAGTAACCCTCGTTTCAGTCCTGTTTCACTGAACCGGTATAACCTACCATTTCAGCCATGTCTATCTCATGAGATATAAAATCTTTACCCAATGCATTGGAGGGAGATATAGGTCCCACCCATCTCATAATGATACCATTCTTATGTGTGCCACAAAATCATAAATCATACATCATTTCATAACCCATGTAATAAAAATGGGATTCTTAAACAACATGACATCATAAAACCATTCATATAAGATAAATGAATTCATAAACATAATTCCATCACAACATAGTAAAATCAATGTAAAAATATATATAGAAACAGAACCCTTTATTATCTTAGATGGAAAATAATTTTGATAAAACACTTGAAATGAATTCTTGAGGAAAATATCATTTCTTCTTCAAAATCAATTTCTTTTCACAAAACATCATGCAATTTTAAAACAAAGAGATTTTATTAAAAATAGTCATGAAATCTTTTGGAGGAAGCTTCATGAAAATAAGGCTTTATAAAACCGTAAAAATCTGTTTGTTCCGTTTAAGTCAAAAAAACATTATTCGTACTTTTGTCGGAAAAGTCAAAAAGTACCTCGTACGAAAAAACGACAAAAGATTCCTTTCATACATATTACTAAAAACTCACCGAAGGGTAAAAATGGATTTAAACAATTGTAGGTGGATATAAATATTACATATTGAGGAAACATGGATGTGGATGATAAAATACACCCCAGTAATTACTTACGAATAAACAATCTCGAAAAAAAATGAGATTGTGATATTTCCCTTACCTTAGGTCCAATTTGCTTCGTATGTGTCCGAACCTCCTGTATAATGATTTAAATAATGTCATTGACTTATTACAGAATCATATTCATTGTTATGATATCATATATGGTTCACTTATGACATTATATTACCCGTTCTTTTGAAAATTCCATGTTAAAGAAGCGTTTTGGGTAAAATCGTTTCATTTATCGTAGGTGTTTTGACTTGTTGTTCTTGACATCATTATTACTTATATCATGATTTACTTACTTCCAGAATATAAAATATGATTTATATATCATATATATTCAGTATATATATATATATAATAGATAGATAAATAAAATGAAAAACACCGTTCATGGAGACGGTAGTCCGTACGTACGCATGAACGCTGTTTTCCTTTCCTTATTGTCTTGAAATGGAAATAAGTAGATGACATACATATGTATATATATATACATAAATCCAGTAGCTTTATAATGTCATATATTTCATTATTATTTCTTATATATACATTATAATCATTCTTAAATGGTTAACATGGAGAATGAATCTCATCGCGTCGTGGAGACGGTAGTCCGTACGTACGCACGAGCGATGATATCATTTCTATAAATATTGAATTGAATTGGAGTGAATTATACAATATATCAGAATCAATATGATGTTGTAATAACTTTGTATAGTTATTCTTTATACCATTATACCCATCCATGTAAGGTGGTGGTGGAAAATAGATTACACCACGGCGTGGAGACGGTATTCCGTACGTACGCACGCGCGGTGATTTCTTTTTCCGTAGGATGGATAGATGGTGAAATAGGGTTGTTTCATACTTATAATAACATATCGGTATATGAGTGATACTGATGTTATTACTTCATAATGAAACAACCTAAGAAGAAGAAGTGGAAGAAGAAATAAAGATGAAAGAATTGGTAACGGTAATTACCTCTTCTTTGAAGCGCCTTTTGGAGACCTCCTCTTAGGGAACTAAAATTGGTCTTTGAGTATGACCAGAACCTCTAGGATGTTTCTAAGGAAGTGGAGAAGAGATTTTGGCAGGGGTTGGCCGAGCTTGAGTGCTCAAATTGGTGTGAGGAGGAGGGGGAGGAGGTGTCCTTTTATAAGGGAGGAGAGGGGCACCTTAGGAATTCTTAAAAATATTAATTTATAATAAATCTAACCCCACTTAAAAACCTCCAAAAATGACTCATATTCGAAGCTTAGATGAGATAGGGTTGTAATCTCATCAACCAATCAGAATTTTGACATGTTTGGATCTTATTTTAAACCTTATCAATTAGATTTAACTCTAAGTTAAATAATTTAACTTTTACCGTGTCTTTTTGTTTTCTTTCACTATATGGTTAATACACTTACTATAACATGCCAAACGAACCCCAAATTGTTTATTATTAATATATATATCCTTATCTAAGTCATTTGGCCGAACCTTAGATTTTTAGGAATAAAATAACAATTAATAATATAATATTTTATTTAAAAACTATTTTGTGTCAATTTTGACACTATTTGATATATGATTTTTTTGAAAGTCATAACAGAATTAAATGTTCGAACCAAGTTGATTAAATCAACATTAATATATCATAGTAACCTAGAAAATTAGTGGAATTCATAAAAAGTCTTAAATTACATTTATTTTGGTATTTATATTATCAATTATGTCAATATTTCATTAATAAGATAATTACTGCATCATTTTTGTGTCATAAATAAATTATATTATATGATGTATAAAAATTACAAATAAAATACCATCATGTAGGAAATCTTTTTAGCTTTCTAATGAATATTTATAGTCGAATTTATCTTATGTATAACCCCATATTAAAAATGATTTACTTATTAAACTTTGATTTTAACTATTTTAACCCTTCTTTAAATAAATTAATAATAAATGTCCTAATCTAATCCAAGTGGGCCTAAATGGTCATATTTTATTCCTAAGTTTGTTTTTGGTCGAATTACACTTGTCCAATAGAATTAGGACATGTGTTAGGGTAATATTAATATCATATTTACCCTTAGTTACCCTATTTAGTATTAACAGCGGTAAAAAAAGCTAAAAAGTTACTATTCACCAAAAAATTATTTTCATCTCATTGAACCACATTTTAGTCCTTGATATTAACCGTGTCTCTCGGATTTTCGAAATTCCATTCACAGAAGCGGTAAAATTAAGTTTTATGCAAAATTCAGTTTTTAACCTACCACTTAGTGGTTTCACTATTCATCAAAAATTGAAAGTTTTCAGAAAAATACCAAAATTTCACCCTAGGCTAATTTCGATATTCTGAGTCCAAAAATGAAGTCCATTTTGAAAAATAAAATTTATAAAATTTCAAAAAGTGATTATTACTATTCATAACGGCTAGTTTTAATAGCATATCATTGTTTAGTGAAACTCGGTATTGCGTATTACACACGCTATCGAGGAAGGTCGTGATTGCGTGTAATGCAAGGCAAGTCAAGGATGCGTGTTGTGCAAGCTCCTTTTGGTGTAGCGTACAACACAAGACTTTAATAAAATTAAAAAGAATATTTTTTTATAAAATCTTGGGCTGTTACATTCTACCCCCCTTAAAATGAATTTCGCCCTCGAAATTCGTCGGGGTTATAAATGGTTTACTATTCGAAAGTTTCTTTAATAGAAACCCACATCGTAAAAAGGAATATCAAAACCAATCTTTAAAAACAAAAGTATGAAACGTAACGGTTACCCAAATAAACTAATCATTGGGTTTCCACATAGGTGAGAATATGGATATGGAAGAGAAATCTAACAATCATGTTCTGATGGAGAGTGGTAGAGAACATGGCTATGGAAAAGCCAGTAATCACAAATCCATAGATTTGTGATGATATAATGTACCATCTGATTCATCAGGTATAAGATCACTAGGACAACATTTTTGGTTTTCAAGATCATTTCTCTAAAGTTGAAAATTTGAATTGGAATAAATACTTTCTTTATTTTGGTACAATCTCACTATTGTTCGTGCCTAGAACAATTTCCACTTCATCTCTTAAATAAATGAAGTTGAATTTGTTATTCGTGAAGTGTTAGCAGATCATGTGATAGAATGACGGGTCATTCCATCTGTCTCAAACAAAAGGTTAGCAAAAATTATATACATAAGTCGATCTATAGTGAGATTAATCACATATGGTTCCTAAAATGGACTTATACTTCATATATAATACTTCTTAATATAATAAAACTAGTTTCTACTAAACATGGACTTCCTGTAGGCCAGTGGTAGGCGATAAAGGCCAGTCGCACTTCGGTTGTGGGTTCGATTCCCACAGCCTTGTCCGAAGCGATGGGCTGTCGCCCGTCCTGCAGGTTGTCCTTTTTCTAAAACTACATTACTATAACATCACATAAATAATATCAAAAAAAGTTCTATACATAAACAATACTAACTTATGGTTAACATAATCCATTACAATCTTTAGGCTTATCTAAAATACTTCGGTCCAAGCTCATAGTATAAAGAAAATGATTACTTGAAATGTCGCCAACCAAGCATGTGAATACCATCATTTATCCCCCATATATCTTGTTGGTCACATTCCAATCATGTGAATACTTTAATGATGTATTCTCTTGAAAAATATGAATACCCATTAAACCTTAGTGAAAACATAAATGCTGTCAAAAGTTAACTCTTTCCACATACCAAAATCCAAAAATTCTATATACTCAAACCATGATATAACCTTCTCCTTATATCAGTCATGAGCTCATGAATACTATCAAACATTTTATTTTCTCCTTATCCCTTCATTATGCACATATCATCTACATTCCAAAAATATCTGAATAACCTTTCATGGATACTGGTAACATTAATCAGACAACAATGTAACAATCCTTACATGTCTCTTTATTCCATAGTGCCATGAGATTACTTATACAACATTACACATGATAAACATGTAATCATTCCACTGCATTCTTAAACCATTGACCGAGCTTCAACAATTCTTTCATCTCACATATCATTTGTAGTCTCTTCATCATAATCCACATAAATACTTCCCATACGACCATACTGATTATCTTCATGAGACTTTCCCTTAGGGCATTGGTTTTCATAATGCCCGTACATTCCACATTTAAAACATTTAACCATTGTTGATGTCGTAGCAATACCATTATCCTCATCCATGTTGTTAACTGAACCTTTTCCTTTGCATTTACTTGCTTTGTGTCCTTCTTTTCCACACCCAAAGCATCTTCCAGTTCCTTTGAAACATTCTCCTTGATGCCTCTTCCCACATGATTTACATAGGGGAAATTGAACTTTCTTTCCTCTATGATCATCATGAAACTCCATCTTTCTCTTATTAGCCGAGTCAGGAAACTTACCAAATTTTACTTTATTGATCATATTATGAGATTGCTGATTCGGCATAATAATGATGTTTGGACTTACAAATCCCATTTCATTATGAAGAATATCATTCCATTGTCCATCATATCCTCCATTATCATGAATCATCTTGTTTCCAGCCATTTTCTAAAACCCAAAAGAATAGTGTGAGAGGCAAAAATCATAATAAAGGGGGAGTAACTTCAATATCTAACATCTTAGGTTTAAGTCTATGATCGTTAGCGTAATTCTAGTACTATAACCTATACGCATACTTAACCTTAGAGACATCTCTAGACATACCTTAGAAATATCTCTAGGGATCTCACTAAAGTTCTCACATCCTAGTTTCCAAAGGTTGACTAAACCTTTCCTCTGATACCAACTGTAGAGACCCGAAGCCTTGACGTACATGGACATTACATTACATTTGCGGAATACTTAGTACATAACAAAAACACACACTAAAGGATCGTAATAGTTTAGTGTCTTTGGAAACTCGGAACGTAATATTCTAATCGTGGTGAAAGTTCTTCAATATCTCCCATAAAGGTCATCCCCTTTTTTTACCTAAAACCTTTCTTTATATCCTGGGGAAAAGAAAACATAAAAGGGTGAGCTCAAATGCTCAGTAAGGGTAAACAAAAGAAATATCAATCACATCATATATATAAGAACATAGCTTTTGGAAATCTTAACCTGCAAAAAAAAGCTCATAATATCATAACATGGGATAAATCATAGAAGTGAAATGTAATCCCAATAATCATAACTTAAAACATGAAACTTTGTGGCATACACACATAATCATAGAGAATCATTTCTTGTTAGACAAGACTCAATGCCAAGACTATCTTAGTGGACAAAGTCCCTTTCTGAATCGAGTAACCCTCGTTTCAGTCCTGTTTCACTGAACCGGAATAACCTACCATTTCAGCCATGTCTATCTCATGAGATATAAAATCTTTACCCAATGCATTGGAGGGAGATATAGGTCCCACCCATCTCATAATGATACCATTCTTATGTGTGCCACAAAATCATAAATCATACATCATTTCATAACCCATGTAATAAAAATGGGATTCTTAAACAACATGACATCATAAAACCATTCATATAAGATAAATGAATTCATAAACATAATTCCATCACAACATAGTAAAATCAATGTAAAAATATAGATAGAAACAGAACCCTTTATTATCTTAGATGGAAAATAATTTTGATAAAACACTTGAAATGAATTCTTGAGGAAAATATCATTTCTTCTTCAAAATCAATTTCTTTTCACAAAACATCATGCAATTTTAAAACAAAGAGATTTTATTAAAAATAGTCATGAAATCTTTTGGAGGAAGCTTCATGAAAATAAGGCTTTATAAAACCGTAAAAATCCGTTTGTTCCGTTTAAGTCAAAAAAACATTATTCGTACTTTTGTCGGAAAAGTCAAAAAGTACCTCGTACGAAAAAACGACAAAAGATTCCTTTCATACATATTACTAAAAACTCACCGAAGGGTAAAAATGGATTTAAACAATTGTAGGTGGATATAAATATTACATATTGAGGAAACATGGATGTGGATGATAAAATACACCCCAGTAATTACTTACGAATAAACAATCTCGAAAAAAAATGAGATTGTGATATTTCCCTTACCTTAGGTCCAATTTGCTTCGTATGTGTCCGAACCTCCTGTATAATGATTTAAATAATGTCATTGACTTATTACAAAATCATATTCATTGTTATGATATCATATATGGTTCACTTATGACATTATATTACCCGTTCTTTTGAAAATTCCATGTTAAAGAAGCGTTTTGGGTAAAATCGTTTCATTTATCGTAGGTGTTTTGACTTGTTGTTCTTGACATTATTATTACTTATATCATGATTTACTTACTTCCAGAATATAAAATATGATTTATATATCATATATATTCAGTATATATATATATATAATAGATAGATAAATAAAATGAAAAACACCGTTCATGGAGACGGTAGTCCGTACGTACGCATGAACGCTGTTTTCCTTTCCTTATTGTCTTGAAATGGAAGTAAGTAGATGACATACATATGTATATATATATATACATAAATCCAGTAGCTTTATAATGTCATATATTTCATTATTATTTCTTATATATACATTATAATCATTCTTAAATGGTTAACATGGAGAATGAATCTCATCGCGTCGTGGAGACGGTAGTCCGTACGTACGCACGAGCGATGATATCATTTCTATAAATATTGAATTGAATTGGAGTGAATTATACAATATATCAGAATCAATATGATGTTGTAATAACTTTGTATAGTTATTCTTTATACCATTATACCCATCCATGTAAGGTGGTGGTGGAAAATAGATTACACCACGGCGTGGAGACGGTATTCCGTACGTACGCACGCGCGGTGATTTCTTTTTCCGTAGGATGGATAGATGGTGAAATAGGGTTGTTTCATACTTATAATAACATATCGGTATATGAGTGATACTGATGTTATTACTTCATAATGAAACAACCTAAGAAGAAGAAGTGGAAGAAGAAATAAAGATGAAAGAATTGGTAACGGTAATTACCTCTTCTTTGAAGCGCCTTTTGGAGACCTCCTCTTAGGGAACTAAAATTGGTCTTTGAGTATGACCAGAACCTCTAGGATGTTGCTAAGGAAGTGGAGAAGAGATTTTGGCAGGGGTTGGCCGAGCTTGAGTGCTCAAATTGGTGTGAGGAGGAGGGGGAGGAGGTGTCCTTTTATAAGGGAGGAGAGGGGCACCTTAGGAATTCTTAAAAATATTAATTTATAATAAATCTAACCCCACTTAAAAACCTCCAAAAATGACTCATATTCGAAGCTTAGATGAGATAGGGTTGTAATCTCATCAACCAATCAGAATTTTGACATGTTTGGATCTTATTTTAAACCTTATCAATTAGATTTAACTCTAAGTTAAATAATTTAACTTTTACCGTGTCTTTTTGTTTTCTTTCACTATATGGTTAATACACTTACTATAACATGCCAAACGAACCCCAAATTGTTTATTATTAATATATATATCCTTATCTAAGTCATTTGTCCGAACCTTAGATTTTTAGGAATAAAATAACAATTAATAATATAATATTTGATTTAAAAACTATTTTGTGTCAATTTTGACACTATTTGATATATGATTTTTGTGAAAGTCATAACAGAATTAAATGTTCGAACCAAGTTTATTAAATCAACATTAATATATCATAGTAACCTAGAAAATTAGTGGAATTCATAAAAAGTCTTAAATTACATTTATTTTGGTATTTATATTATCAATTATGTCAATATTTCATTAATAAGATAATTACTGCATCATTTTTGTGTCATAAATAAATTATATTATTTGATGTCTAAAAATTACAAATAAAATACCATAATGTAGGAAATCTTTTTAGCTTTCTAATGAATATTTATAGTCGAATTTATCTTATGTATAACCCCATATTAAAAATGATTTACTTATTAAACTTTGATTTTAACTATTTTAACCCTTCTTTAAATAAATTAATAATAAATGTCCTAATCTAATCCAAGTGGGCCTAAATGGTCATATTTTATTCCTAAGTTTGTTTTTGGTCGAATTACACTTGTCCAATAGAATTAGGACATGTGTTAGGGTAATATTAATATCATATTTACCCTTAGTTACCCTATTTAGTATTAACCGCGGTAAAAAAAGCTAAAAAGTTACTATTCAGCAAAAAATTATTTTCATCTCATTGAACCACATTTTAGTCCTTGATATTAACCGTGTCTCTCGGATTTTCGAAATTCCATTCATAGAAGCGGTAAAATTAAGTTTTATGCAAAATTCAGTTTTTAACCTACCACTTAGTGGTTTCACTATTCATCAAAAATTGAAAGTTTTCAGAAAAATACCAAAATTTCACCCTAGGCTAATTTCGATATTCTGAGTCCAAAAATGAAGTCCATTTTGAAAAAATAAAATTTATAAAATTTCAAAAAGTGATTATTACTATTCATAACGGCTAGTTTTAATAGCATATCATTGTTTAGTGAAACTCGGTATTGCGTATTACACACGCTATCGAGGAAGGTCGTGATTGCGTGTAATGCAAGGCAAGTCAAGGATGCGTGTTGTGCAAGCTCCTTTTGGTGTAGCGTACAACACAAGACTTTAATAAAATTAAAAAGAATATTTTTTTATAAAATCTTGGGCTGTTACACACCGAGTAGGCATATCACTAACATGGAAGACATTGCCTATAAACCTGTACACACGCACACACATCTTCAAGGCTATAAAGGTGAAATGTAATAACTACTAAAAAAGGGAAATGCATGCATACACTAAAATCCCAACCAACAGAGTACGATATGAATGTAAAGTACAGTAAGTGTAAAACCCTGGGCCAAAAGTACAATCCCACCAAAAGAAAGTCTGTAACAAAGTCCAACCTATAAGGAAAGGTACTGGGACTGAAATCTGTAGCCGTAGAAACACACCTAGACCCGCATGACCTAACTATGCACCATCCGATCTTGGTCCACCTAGAATCCTGTCAAAGGCCCACTCGTCTGCACAAGACACGACACGGGAAGGCAATTCCCGTGTAGGGGTGAGTATAACAATACCCAATAGGACACCCCGAAACCACAAAGTAAATACAATAAGGGAAATAACACAAAGGAAAGATACAGTCAACTCCACATAGTATATATCTACAGAACATATAACAAGAATATCCAGATATACTCATACATGATCTATTATTGAGAAACCACCACTAAGATCCAGCTTGAAGATTCTACAAAAAACATAACAATGAGAAAACACTACTAGTTCTGAAGAGATATACACGAAGTACTCATTCCGAGAGAACACACTCCACAAGTACTTGAGCACATGATGCTCATATGAGGATAACAACCAATAGCCATGGGGTGATTCCAACAAATCAGTTTGAACTAATCCGCTAATAAGAGGATCTACGCCTGGGTAATGTTGGTCACGTAGATACCAAGAACTCTACCTAGGGTACCGGGAATGAATAGAGGATCCGGCTCCAAGCCTCACAGAGGGGATTCCCATAACACTATTCAGGAAGTCCTGTTGAAGGGATCATACTCCGGTATGTAGGAATTGATACCAGAAACCTTCAGGAGAAAGACTAAGGGGACGAACCCTAATGAAACTAGTCCAATTCATACAAGGCAACTAAATAAAGCCATGAAAAATAGGTTACACCATCTTTAGTATGGTTAAACACCATGTTCCTTGACCCTGGGTACTGCTTGTGTAACAGCCTGTGTCATCCATCAAAGTTGTGTAAAACTCAACTACACGGCATGTAAAAGGATCACACGCCGTGTTCCTTGACTCCGGGTACTACCCGTGTAAACGAACCAAGTCTGGATTCGAAGTCATGTAGGAAAGAAGATACACTACATGTAATTTGTAGTACACGCTGTGTCCTATCAACTGGGAAACACCCGTGTACCCTGGCCGTATGCCCATACATGGTGTCCATCTGTGTCGCCTACCCATGTACCAGTACACGGGGTGTCCCGCGTATCTGGCTGTGTCTGGATGGGGAAGGGTATACACGTTGTGTCCTTGGCCCTGTACCCAACCTGTGTTCGTGTACTCCCAGAGTACACTCCAGGTGGGCCGCCGACGAACACATGCCATGTAGCCCATGTTACACACCATGTAGTCAGGATTTTTCCTGAAACGCCGTCTTCCTCCTCGTGCTTCAGCCGATCTTTTGGATATCGATTCTGTCGTCCATTTTCCACAAAACTCAAGGTGCTGGTTCTTTTCATAATCCTAATACTGAATCAAGGTGTTTTGGACCTTCAATCGGCTCGATTAACAACATATGTTCTTCCGACAAAAAACTCCCAAAAATTATTATCTCTCGACCTGCTCCGAATAATCCTCCAAAATCATCATCACAGCTCCGGACCATCCTCCCGAGGTTGGATCTATAATCTCAGATCATTGCACCAACAAACGAATGCACAAAGATCAATTCCCTCCATGAACGTGTAGAATGCACACAAAGAATGCATAGAAACCGGGGAAGAAAAGCCCAATAATCGAGAGGGATGAACCTTGATCGATGTTCATGTCGATCTTGGTTCGTCACTGTTAGAAGGTTGAACGAAACAAAATTACTCCAAGAATAAAATCCCCAAAATCAACCTACAGTCCCATCCCGAAAATACGATCGATCTGTAGGCTAATGTATTCTTGGATTTGTCTGCATTCGTTGTAGAGATCAAAAATGGAAAATTAATCACAATGAGATCAAACGCCCTACCTGGATTCGTGGTGTTCATTGGTGATGATCTGGTCGTCGCGTCATCGTCATCGGCGAAGCTCATCAAGAACATCGTCGCCACATTGGGAGGTGTTTCCAGAGCTTTCCAGAGCCTCCAAGGAAATTCAGGTTTATGGGAATTATAACCCTGAACCCATGAGAAATCTCTATTTAAAAGTTAAAATATTTCTCTAGAGCATGGATTTAATAAAATATTTTTATTAAATATTTTCTAACAATTACATCCAAAAACTAGATTTCACTACCAACTTGATTCGGTCGATGTTTGGCCTCGCCTAAGTTAAAATCACTATTCTGAAGGCAATGGTGCCCACAGATTTCCGATCTGAGCACCGGTTCAGGAGTTATTTTTCTTTTTCTGAAAATCCCCATGCATGCGTAAATTAAATTATTTAATTTAATTCAAACATTTTTTCCAGGTTCAACAGGCCTCGGAACTGCACGCCATCTTGAAGACTAGTCTCAAAATAAATTCCCACATAATATTAAAATAACACATGGAGAAATATGAGACATTAAATCACACCATCCTTAGGGATTTTATGTACCCAAAAAGCCAAAACAAAGGCTACTCAAAAATATGTGGGTATTTCTCACGAATTTGAGCCTCCCACTCCCACGTGCTCTCCTGGAGATTCCTGTGCTGCCACCAGAAACACACCAAGGGAATAGATCTCCCATGAAGGATATTATCTAGATGATCCTAAATCTCTATTGGGTACTCATCAAAGGTCTCTCCATCATCGATGTCCAGCTCACACCAGTCGATAACATGCGATGGATCATGCACGTACTTCCGCAGTTGCGACACATTGAAGATGTTGTGTACCTGGTTCATCTGAGGAGGTAGAGCCAAGCGGTATACCACCTCACCAACTCTACTCAAAATCTGAAAAGGCCCGATGAACCTAAGAGATCGATTGCCGCCTCGGCCAAATCTATGCAATCCCCATCGTGGAGAGACCTAAAGGAACACATGGTCTCCCTCCTCGAACTCAAAGGGCCTTTGTCTCCTATTGGCATAAGACTTCTGCCAACTCTGCATAGTCTTCATCCACTCCTGGATGACCTGCACCTTCTCTATAGTAGCTCGAACCATCTCTGGGCCCATGAGTGCTAACAATTCTGGGTTAGTCCAGCAAAGTGGTGACCTGCAAGGTCGCCCGTACAATGCCTCGAATGGTGTCATACCAATAGTGGAGTGATAACTGCTATTATAAGAAAATTACACCAGTGGTAGGTGATCCTCCTAGCTACTACTGAAGTCAAGTATTCAAGCTCATAGCTTATCCTCCAGAACCCAGATGGTCCGCTCCATCTGACCATCATTTTGAGGATGAAATGTTGTTCTCAAGCGTAACTGAGTCCCAAAAGCTTCCTGTAATCCCTTCCATAACTGGGATGTGAAATGAGAATCATGATATGAGACAATCGTGGATGGAACTCCATGATGTCGAACTGTCCTCTGCACGTAGAGGCATCCCATTCCCTTTACCTAACTCTGTTCTCATATGGCTAGGAAGTGGGATGACTTGGTGAGTCGATCAATGATCACCCAGATGGAATCGTGTCCGCTGGACGTATGTGGTAAACCTGTCACTAAGTCTATGGATGTATCATCCCACTTCCACTCATGCACCTCAAGGGGTTGGGTCAATCCTATTGGCCCCTGGAGCTCAGCCTTTACTTGCAGACAAGTAAGGCACCGAGAAACAAACTCTACCACACTCTTCTTCATTCCTGGCCACCCTAAATGACGTCGGAGGTCCTGGTACATCTTTTCCACGCCTGGATGCATCTCCAAAGGAGATGAATTGAACTCCCTCAGAACCTCCTCCCACAACGTAACTGGTACTACTGTGCACCCTATGAAAATAACAACATGCTCCCCACCTTTTGAATATCTATCAGCAGCATCACCTGTGGATATCTAAGCACGTAGAGTCTCATAGCTAGCATCCTCGTGTAACGCTTCCCGGACTCGCTGTAAGAGTGGAGGCATAAAAACATCAACTGAAGGTAGGATCCTTCATCGCTATCCACAAAGGATAACTGTAAAGAGGCCAACTGTCTTGTCGCCTCATCCAGAAACGTAGAACTGGATTTCCAGCTGAGAACATCTGCAACAACGTTCCCCTTCTCAGGAGTAGAAACGATCTCAAAGTTATACTCCTAGAGGAACTCAAGCCATCACCTATGTCTCAAATTATGATCCTTTTGAGAAAAGATATATCTGAGATTCTTGTGATCAGAGTATACGGTAAACCTCTCTCCCATCAGGTAGTTCCACCACATCTTCAATGTAAAGACTACTGCTACCAACTCAAGATCATGGGTCACGTAGTTCTGCTCGTGTGGCCTCAATTGTCATGGGCCATAGACAATCACTACTTGCATCTGCATCAGGACACAACCAAGCCCAGTTCTTGATGCGGCGCATAACACCATGTACTCAAAACCCTCGTCCGATAATCTCAATATCGGGGTGCTCGTCAAACCTTGTCTCAACTCCCGAAAAGCCTACTGGCATCTCTCGGTCCACAAGAAAATCTTCCCTTTTCGGGTCAAAGTTGTCATGGGTGCTGAAATCATGGAGAAATCAAGAATGAATCTCCGATAGTATCGTTCCAACCCAAGGAAACTCCACACATCCATCACACTCTAGGGTGGCTACCATGCTAACATTTCCTCTACCTTTCCTAGGTGAACTACTACACCATCTGCTAAGATAATGTGTCCCAGAAAGTGGACCTCTTGTATCCCTAACTGACACATTGAGAGTTTTCCGTACGATTGGTGCTCTAAGAGTGTGTCCAAAACCATCCTTAGGTTCCTCATGTCCTCCTCCTCAGTCACAGATTACACGGGGATATCATTGATGAAGACCACTACGAACCGATATAGATAGGGCTGAAAGATCCGGTTCACTAGTCCCACAAACACTTCCGGGGTGTTCGTCACGCCGAAGGGCATCACCATGTACTCATAGTGACCGTAGCAACATCTGAAAGTCGTCTTTGGTATATCCTCATCCCGTACTCACAACTGGTTATAGCCTAATCGTAGATCAACCTTCGAGAACCATCGTGCCCCTCTTAACTGGTTAGAGATGTCATCGATTCTTGGTAGTGGATGTCAGTTCTTCACGGTCACCTGATTCAAGCACCGATAATCCACACACAGCCTCAAGCTCCTGTCTGCATTTTTGGAAATCAACACTCGGGTTGCCCAGGGTGAAACATTGGGTCTCACAAAGACCTTCCTGTACAAGTCTTCTAGCTGCACCCTCAACTCACAAAGCTCTGCCGGAGCCATCCGATATGCTGATGCTGATATCGGTGTCGTCTCGGGTTGCAACTCAATGCAGAAATCTATATCACGATGAGGAAGTTGTCTGATGGAATCCTCCGGAAAGACATCCTCATACTCATCCACTACATCGGGAAACTGGAAACTCATAACACTTGATGCTCCAAGGGCTAGGGTGGCTAGCTGATATGAAATCAGTTGTACCTTCCTACGCACGTGTCCATCCTACGCTGCTTGGGTCTCCTTTTCACTGACGAAGGAGAACCTCGTTCTATCACTGTGGACGCACTTCACCCTTCGCCTAAAACAGTCAATCTGGGCATGAACTGTGGATAGACAATCCATACCAATAATGACATCGTAAGGCATCGACCCTACCACCAAGAGGTTCCAACCGAAACTCTTGCCTCCAAGGGTCAGGTCATACTATCTGCAAATGTGTGTGATCTCTGAATCTTCTCCAGTCGATGTTTCTATTCATAAGGGTAGAGTCAATGGATCAACTAGAATCTCAAGGTCTCGAACAAGATAAGCAACCAGCAAATAATTACTAGAACCTGTGTCTATCCATAAGGTAGACAAAGTAGAAAAGGCACATATTGTACCTCTAATCATTCCGGGAGTACATGGGTCATAAGCCTCTACTGCCTGTAGTTGTCCCTATCTCTACCCACCAGCTCCCTGAGCCTGGGGTGGACCTACTTTGTAATGCCCCAACCCCAGTTACCCAGAGTTGATGCATTATTACATAATATTTTCATGATTACAAGGAATCAAGTCTTAAAGGACCTATCGGTTTAACAGTCTTGGAAAATAGATTACCTACATGAATGTTACATTACACTTTATAACATTCAAAACAACATACAAATCATTTATGAACATCATTATTCCCTTGGCTTAACCCTTAATATCAATCAGAATACTCTTCTTGGAATCCTGGGAAAAATAAAACATAGAAAGGGGTGAGCTCAAATGCTTAGTAAGGGTATGCAATACTGCAACAAATGGCATAAATATGAAGCATGGTGAATAATTGATACCACATGCCTTTACAAATAATAAACCTGAATACCTTTAGGGAAAGAATATGAGCCGAGTAAATAATGCCATAATAAAACATAATCATGGGTATTCTCCAAGTCAAATGACCACATGAACAATGAATATTATTTCCATAATGAGGGATTGTATAATGCCAGACATTCTGAAACAATTTGTCAAGGCCTCGGCCAGGACCTCTAAAAATGATTAAGGCCTCGGCCAAAACCATATATCAAAACTGAGAAAGGTCCATCACCAATTCCACATCTAGTTATCTCATGAGACCTACCGATGAATCGAGGAGCTATAACGGGCTCTACCCGTCACTTACTAAGTCCAATACATTCCACATATGAAAAGGTTTAAACATATCATAAACATTCGTATTAGAATTAGCATACCAAATGCCAATAATTTAACCATAAACCATTGATGGTATAAAAATAGCACATCCATAGTCAAACATATCACAAAAACTTCTATAAAATATGGACGTTTTGCTTCATAATAAATCAACTTCAAATAAACTTAAAATCAATCAAAGGATGTTGACATAGATGAAATCAAAATCCTTTTTAGAGAAATATCACTTTCTATTTTGAAATTATTTAAGATTCACATAATTATAAAGAAAAATTTTATTTTGAAAATATACTTATAATCCTGTAAGGGAATCTTTGATGATTTTATAATGGCTGAAAATAACCGCACATGCCGTATAATTTAAAAAATACATTATTACCTTAAATTTGTCGAAAATGTTAAAAAGTGCCTTGTTTAGAAAATGACGAAAAGATTCATTTCAAAACACATAAGGGTATAAATGACCGTAAATTATTGTCTAGTAAATAGTAAAAATATTTTGTAATACATTTTTAAGAAACATGTATGTGGATGATAAAGAGGTCTCAGTAGATAATTACGTATAAACAACCTCAGATAATGAAGAGATTGTGAAATAAACCCTTACCTTGTACTTTTCCATTGTTGAGGGTAGTTTAACCTCATATAAAATAGTGAAATAGTTGTTATTAAATTATAAAGGAATAATATACATTAATATTATATCATATATGATCTTTTGACATTGATTTGTTAATAATATCTTAGTATTATCGTCGTTTTAGGTGTTATCTTACTCCTTTTCTTTTATATGTTTTGTTACATAAGCCGCATTTGTTATCCATAAGATGTATCTTATTCATATCTAGAATGATATCAAGTCCATAAACATTATTTTTAATCATCAAATGAAATTATTCTTGAATGGATACGATGGGAAATGAATCTCTTCATGTTCGGGGAGACGGTCATCCGTACGTATGCACAAACGCTACTTCCATTTCATTTTTCATTTTAAAAGGAATCAAAAACAAATAATAAATATGTATATTATTATTCCAGTATAATATAATTTCTTATATATGTTACTTAATTTTATTAACAACATCATTTATGCATTCCATGTATGGTATGAATGAGTCATATCACTTTGATGGGGCGATAGTCTGCACTTCCTCAAATAAAATTATCATATATATATATATATATAACATGAAACGAATAATGATATGATATAAAATGGAATTAAAGAAGCATATATATAAAATTAATATCATTAATATCATATTTAATTATAGTTCCATCACATTGGCCACCATGAGAGGTGGTAGGAGAAAATTGAGCAATCATCGTTTCGTGAGACATTTGGTTGTCATCCACAGAAAAAGTATGTTCTTCACCCATTAGATAGGGGTGTGTGTAAGTACAGTTCGAATAATTCTCATAACAATATCCTAGTATATTGAGTATACTGGTGTTGTTAAATAAGAAAATAATAAGAAGAGTTTAGGGTTTGGATAAGTAAAACAAAATAAAATAAGCTAAGAGAAATCATTACCTTTAATTTGGGTAACACCCTTTGGTTTGAACCAAAAAGGACTCTTGAAGTGCCTTCTGCCTAAGGTAAGGCTTATAGGAGGAGGAGAGGGATATAGGGAGCTTCCTTGGGCAGAGTTTGGAGAAGCCAAAAGGCTTGAGAGGTGTGTGGAATTGGTTATAAGTGGTGTCCTTTTATAAGGAGGAGGAGGGGCTCTTTAAGAATGATTGAAAATATTATTTAATTATATAATGATATTCGGTTTCTAAATGTCAAAAACTCATTAAAGTGTAATATAAGGTGACTCATGATCGAAATAAAATCATCCAATAAGAAATGGATAGTTTTTCGGTATTATTTTAGTCATTATAATCTTATTTATTTAAATCATTTATTAGTGAGGTAAACACTACATCATTATTGTGTCGAAAAAATTTACTTTATTAGATGTCTAAAAATTATAAAACAAATACCATGATATAGGAAATATTTTTAGCATTATAATTAATATTTATAGTAAAAAATATAACATACATAACCCAATGTGAAAATTTCTTTTCTAAAAGATATATGGTTATGTCATTTTTTTATTTACTTTAACTTAATTAATATAAAGTGTCATTATCACTTACAAGTGGCTCCATGGTGTCCCAAAATCGACCCAAAGATGCCCATGGTCGGACATGTATCATCCAATAGGGCACATACACGTTTTATAGTAATTTAGTAATATTATAATATTATTTTTTACCCTTATTTACCCTATTTAATTTTTAACCGTGTTAAATAA
Source organism: Viscum album (assembly GCA_963277665.1). Classification (NCBI taxonomy): domain Eukaryota; kingdom Viridiplantae; phylum Streptophyta; class Magnoliopsida; order Santalales; family Viscaceae; genus Viscum; species Viscum album. The sequence goes on from OY728132.1 coordinate 328,658,407, forward strand.
AAGTAAAAAAGTTACTATTCCACAAAAATTATTTTCATATTGTTGAACCACATTTTACTCCTTCATATTAACTGTGTCTATCAGGTTTTTAAAATTCAACTCACAGAAGTGGTAAAATTACGTTTTATGTGAATTTACAAATTCTCCTAGGAGGTGGGTAAAAGACGATGAAAAGTTCAATAAAGTATTTATATATCTAAAATTATTATTATAAACTAAATCAAATTCATTAAATTGAACATATATATGTATTATGTATCTATTTTGAGCTAAAATAAATTTAAATAAAATAAATAATTATTTAAATAAAAATTCAGTTTTAAACTATAACTCAGTGTTTTCACTATTCATCAAAAAATAAAAGTTTTCTGAAAAATACCAAAAATTCACCCTAACCTAATTTTGATATTAATAATTCAATAATGAATTATATTTTTTCAAATTCCAAACATAGAATTTTCATTTATTAATTTAAAATTAATTCCCGCTGTAAAAACCAAAAGGCATATTTTTAATAAATAATAACTATCAAAAGTTTGACACTTGTTTATGTCCAATTTCAAAGTGAAATTACTTACAATGACCATTATTGGATTAAATGGTAAAAATATAATCTATTTATACTTCCAAACCATTATGATGTATAATTTACCACTATAAATAATTTTTTCAAAAAAAGTTGTTTTCAGTTAAAATATAGTATTTTTCACTATTCAACCAAATATGAAAGTTATCAGAAAAGAACAAATATTTTATTGAAAATAAATTCTTATGTCCCGATTCTAAATAAGAATTTTATTATGTCAAATATAATATATAAAAGTTTCAAATATTGGATTTAAAAAGGGTTCACCATTAAAAGGTGGTAAAAGTGCATTTTTTGAAAAAATACTTCATTTATCTTAAAAAATGAACTATATCTATGAATCTCATGTTATGGATTCTAAAATTATATGGATTATATATATATAGTTGAAAATTCAGTTAAAACTATTCATAACCACTTTTGAATGGCTAGTTTTTTAAATTGTGGTGCGCTTGAACTCAGTATTGCGTATAGTGCAAGTTATTGAATTACTTTGAAAAAATAGCATACTATGAAATATAGGGGTGTTAAATTCTTCCCTCCTTCAATAAATTACATCCTCATATTGTGAAATTTTTCTTCGAAAATAAAAGGATTAAAATAGAAAATATCTTTGTGGGAAAACCCACATCAAAAATTAGGTTAATAAAATTTAGTCTTAACAAGAGGAAAAGGGAAATAAAAGTGTCACCAACAAATTATGATCTCAATTAGGAGAAAATTGGTGGAAATTAGAGATATATAATTGGAGGAAAAGCATAAATATTTATAGGTAGTGATTGAGGTCATCAATTAGATACAAGTGTAAAATCGAGGGCCTAAAATTCATCAATATATGATGTTTTAAAATACCATCGGTTCAACAAAACATATGGTATTAAGATAACACATTTTTTTGTTTTAAGATCTCTTCACTAATGTATAAGAATTAATTTCTTCATATAATAAGAGAAGAAGAAAAATATATACTTGACAAGTAGATTCTCAGCCTTTAACTAATTTCTACCACAAGCTCATCTTTCACTCTAAAAGATAATAGAACTTAAAAATAATATTCTAATTATCCTATTCGTATAGGTTCAAATAAAATGAATTTATAATTCATCTACCAGAATTTTTTTAAAAAAATACTACATTATTCAGTTTAGGATATCATGTGGGCCTATGGTAGGTGATACACCCTTGTCGCCCTTCGGTTTCGGGTTCATGTCTCGCGGCCTTGCCGGACGCAATGGGTTACCGCCCGACCTCAAGGTTGTCCTTTAATGGAAATCCAAAAATAATCTCAAACTAGAATTATCCAAATTACTTCTATCCAAACTCACAGTCCAAAATTTATAAGGAAGGTAAACACAATGAAGATCAGTTTTTCCGTGTAATAAAATGTGAACACTATCATCATTTATTCTTTTAAAACACTGAAACATCCTGAATTACCAAAAAACCTTATTGATTACATTCATGGTACCTTATTACTTATAGAAAACTAGATATACTCCTTCTATCCAATAATGTTTTAAACTCCAACAATGATGGAATATACAAATCATTATTCAATTTCAAGGTAGTCAAGAATATCCAAAATAATTTATCCAAATCAATCATGTATTATTCCAAAATAACTACCTCAGTATCAGAACCATATTATGGTTTATCTTTTTTTCAACCATATATTTTCCAAACATTTAACCTGCTATTGAGTCACTTTTCATGGTTCCACACAATCTCAAGTCCTTAATGAAATAGTACTCCATTATAATCCTTATATACTCCGTAATTATTATAACCAGTACATTGTTGATACAACACTCAAATGACATAATTCTCTAACAACATAAGAACTATAATAATTCCTCCTCATCTGTGGTAGTATCATAACTTGATTATTATCCAATAGCATCATTTGGGGCATACTCTGATGATTTGGACATTGGTTCGCGTAGTGTCCAAACACCTTGCAGATGAATAATTGTACATTTGAAACCTTTTTCTTACCCTTGTAGTCACGTACATGGTGTCCTTTTTCTCCACACTTATAACATACTCCCATTACCTTCAAGAATGTTCCAGGGTGTTTCTTCCCATAGTTATCACATATGGGAAAATTATTCTGTTACCTCTTTCCTTTATCCAGCTTTCTTCCATCCTTTTCTTCTCTTTCTTCCCTTCAAATCAATAGGACTCAAATAATTCTTTACTTATCTTATTAACACATGATACTATTTCTTCATATATTGAGAATACAAGGGATACTATTTCCCTTCTAAATGTTGGCTTAATACCATGAAAGATATGATCCTTATTACTCTTTGGATCATACATATTGCAGGAGATCACATCCCTTCAACTGGGTGCCATTTCTATACAATAGCATAAACTAGGTCAGTTTATGAATTGTAATGAATAATTCAAAACTTGTAAAATACCTAACATAAATTGAACAGTTTATGGATATAATCCATAAAAATATTTTCTTTGAGGAGGTATATACTCATATATCCTTCATAATGATTTTGTTAAGAAAATGAGAATTATCTGAAAAATATCCCCAAGGAGTGTCGTAACTAAGAGTGTAGCGAGGCCAGTTGTCGTGCACCAGTTCCTGTTGGAATCTAGCTCAAAGAGGTGTTTTCAGGTTTTACCCATAGGTACATCTGTGCCAGATCCACCTCTACCTGCTCGTATCCAGATAGGGATGTATTTTCTTGGAAAACTCACAAAATCTCTACATTACCAAAATTCTATGATGTTCTTCTATACTAAACCTCAAAGTCTATCTTAGGGTAATGTGGTCTAATCAGAGTTTATCTAAATCTAGTTTCCAAGGTTATTGTTAATCTCCCTCTGATACCAACTATAACACCCTGACCCCAGTTACCCATAGTTGGTGCATTATTACATAACATTGGCATGATTATAAGGAATCAAGTCCCGAAGGACCGATCGGTTTAGCAGTCTTGGAAAATAGATTAACTACATGAATGTTCCATTACACTTTATAACATACAAAACAGCATAAAAATCTTTTACGAATGCCATTATTCCCTTGGCTTAACCCTTCATATCAATCACAATACACTTCTTGGAATCCTGAGAAAAATAAAATATAGAAAGTGGTGAGGTCAAACGCTCAGTAAGGGTAAGCAATACAGCAGAAAATGGAAGAAATATTAATCATGGTGAATAATTGATACCGCATGCCTTTACTAATAATAAACATGAATACCATTATGGAAAGAATATGAGCTGAGTAAATAATGCCATAATAAAACATAATCATGGGTATTCTATTAGTCAAATGACCACATGAACCATCAGTATTATTTCCATAATGAGGGATTGTATAATGACAGAAATTCTGAAAAAATTTGTCAAGGCCTTAGCCAAGATGTCTAAAAATGATTAAGGCCTCGACCAAAACCATATATCAAAATTGGGAAAGGGCCTTGGCCAATTACATGTCTAGTTGTCTCATGAGACCTACCAATGCATCGAGGAGCTATAGCGGGCTCCACCCATCACTTACTAAGTCCAATACATTACTCATATGAAAATGTATAAACATATCATAAACATTCATATTAAAACAAGCATACAAAATGTCAATAATTTAACCATAAACCATGAATTGTATAAAAATAGCACATCCATAGTCAATAATATCACAAAACATTCAATAAAATATGGAAGTTTTGTATCATAATAAATCTACTTCAAATAAACATAAAATACATCAAAGGATGTTGACATAGATGAAATCAAAATCATTTTTAGATAAATATCGCTTTATATTTTGAAATTATTTAGGAGACACATAATTATAAAGAAAACTTTTATTTTGAAAATATTCTTATAATCTTGTAAGGGAAGCTTCGACGATTTTATAACGGCAGAAAATAACCGCACCCATCATATATGTTAAAAAAGATATTCTTACCTTAAATTTGTCGAAAAGGTTAAAAAGTACATTGTCTAGAAAATGATGGAAATATTCCTTTAAAAACACATAAGGGTATAAATAACTTTAACCCATTTTCTTTTAAATAGTAAAAATGTTTTGAAATACATTTTTAAGAAACATGGATGTGGATGATAAAGAGGTCCTAGTAGATAATTACGTATAAACAACCTCGGATAATAATGAGATTGTGAAATAAACCCTCACCTTTTACTTTTCCTTGGTTGAGGGTAGTCTAACCTCCTATATAATGGTTAAATAGTTGTTATTAAATTATAAAAAATCATATAAAGTAATATGATGTCATATATGATCTTTTAACATTTCTTTGTTAATAATATCTTAGTATTATCGTCGTTTCGGGGGTTATCTTACTCATTTTCTTTTATATGTTTTCTTACATAATCCGTGTTTGTTATAAATAGGTTGTATCTTATTCATATATAGAATTATATCAAGTCCTTAAACATTATTTTTAATCATAAAATGAAATTAGTCTTGAATGGATACGATGGGAAATGAATCTCATCATGTTCGTGGAGACGGTCGTCCGTACATATGCACAAACGCTACTTCCATTTCATTTTTCATTTTAAAAGGAATAAAAACCAAATGATACATAGGTATATTATTATTAGATTATAATATAATATCTTGTATATGTTACTTATGCTCATTAACACCATCCTTTATACGTTCCATGTATGGTATGAACGAGTCATATCACTTTGAGGGGGCAGTAGTCCGCACTTCCTCAAATGAAATTATCATATATATATATATACAACATGAAACGGATAGTGGTATGATATAAAATGGAATTAAAGGAGCTTATATATAAAATATATATCATTAATATCATATTTAATTATAGTTCAATTATAATTTCCACCATGAGAGGTGGTAGAAGATAATTGAACAATCATCATTTCGTGAGGCGTTTGGTTGCCATCCACAGAAACATTATGTTCTCCACCCCTTAAATGGCGGTGTGTGTACGTGTAGTTTAAATAATTCTCATAACAATATCCTAGTATATTGAGTATACTTGTTTTGTTACAAAAGAAAATAATAAGAAGAGTTTAGGGGTTGGCGAAGTAAAATAAAAGAAAAGAAGCTAAGAGAAATCGTTACCTATAATTTGGGTTACTCCCTTGGGTTTGAACCAAAAAGTACTCTTGAAGTGCCTTCTGCCTAAGGTAAGGCTTCTATGAGGAGGATACGGATCTAGGAATATTAATTGGGAAGAGGTTGGATGAGCCAAAATGCTTGGGAGGTGTGAGGAATTGGTTAGAAGTGGTGTCATTTTATAAGAGGGAGGATGGGCTATTTAGGAAAGATTAAAAATATTATTTTATTATATAATTATATTCAATTTCTAAAGGTCCAAAACTCATTAAAGTAAAATATAAGATGACTCATGATTGAATTTAATCATCCAATAATAATTGGAAAGGTTTTCGGTATTATTTTAGTATTTATAATCTTATTTATTTAAATCATTTAACAATGAGGTAAACACTACATCATTAATTTTTCATAAATAATTTAGTTTATTAGATGTCTAAAAATTATTAAAAAAAATAAAATGATGCAGGAAATATTTTTAGAATTCTAATGAATATTTATAGTCAAAAATATAACATACATAACCCTATGTAAAAATTGTTTTTCTAAAAGATATATGCCTATGTAATTTTTGTTTTTACTTTAACTTAATTAATATAAATTGTCATTATCACATACAAGTGGCTCTATGGGGTCCCAAAATCGACCCAAAGATACCCATGGTCGGACATGTATCAACCAATATGACAAAGACACGTTTTAGATTTATTTAGTAATATTATAATATTAGTGTTTACCCTTATTTACCCTATTTACTTTTAACTCTGGTAAATAAAAGTAATTCACCAAAAAGATTATTTTTACCTTATTGAACCCAATTTTACTCCTTGATATTAATAGTGTCTCTCAGATTTTTGAAACTCAAATCACAGAAAAGGTAAAATTATGTTTTATGTGAATTTACAAATTCTCCTAGGAGGTGGGTAAAAGTCGGGGAAAAGATCAATAAAATTTTTATATATCTAAAATTATTGTTATAAACTAACACCAATGAATTACAATGACCTTATATAGGTATTATGTATCTATTTTGATTTAAAATAAATTTAAATAAAATAAACAATTATTTAAATAAAAATTTTGTTTTAAACTATAACTTAGTGTTTTTCATTATTCATCAAAAATTAAAAGTTTTCAGAAAAATACCAAAAATTCACCATAAGATAATTTTGATATTACGAATTAAATAATTAAGTATATTTTACCAAATTAAAAACATAGAAGTTTCATTTATTAATTTAAAATTAATTCCCACTGTCAAAACCAATAGGTGTATTTTTACGAAATAATAACTATCAAAAGTTTGACACTTGTTTATGTCCAATTTCAAAGTGAAATTACTTATAATGACCATATTTGGATTAAATGGTAAAAAAATAAAATATTTATACTTCCAAACAATTATGATGTATAATTTAACACTATAAATTATTTTGACTAAAAAAGATTTTTTCAGTTAAAATATATTATTTTTCACTATTCAACAAAATTTGAAAGTTATCAGAAAAGCTCCAAAAATTTATTACAACTAAATTCTTATGTATTGATTCTAAAGAAGAAGATTATTATGTCAAATAGAATATATAAAAGTTTCAAATATTGAATTTAAAAAGGGTTCACCATTAAAAGGCGATAAAAGTGCATTTCTTGAAAAATACTTCTTTTATCTGAAAAAACGAATTTTTTCTAAGAACATAGAATATGGATTCTAAAATTATAAGAATTATATATATATAGTTCAAAATTAAGTTTATATTATTCATAACTGCTTTTGAATTGCTAGTTTGGTAAGTTGTGGTGCGCTTGAACCCGGCGTTGCGTGTAGTGCATGTTATAGAATTACTTTGAAGAAATAACGTACTATGAAATCTAGGGGTGTTACATCCTGGGGGTGGTGGTGGAAAAAGTTCAAAATGTCAACCATCTCCAGAATCTCTCCCATCTCCTCTACCACGTCTGCCACCCCATGGATATGTTTTATTGACACGTTGCCTCTGCCTCGGTGGTCCATCCACTGCTCCCGTGTCAGTAGTACGGTGGGTTGGACAGTCTCGAGCAAGATGTCCCCTTCCATCACTTGAGTAGAATCACCTATCTCGAGGCTGGATGGATGTGCCCTGTGAACCCTGCACGACAGATCCCCTGTCATAGGACCTCCTCTGAAAATGTCTCCCACGCCTGGGTCCCAGACGTCGGCTCCCTGCTGCCGGGGTCTCTGCTCCAGATCGCTCACTACTGAGAACTGTCGGTTGTATCTACTTTTCCAAGAATCTCTCGACCACCGAAGCCCGCTCGAGCACCCCAGCATAAGTTGGAATGCTCATAAGAATTATTATGCTCGGATGTCTCTGTGCAAGCCCCACTCAAAAGTTTGAGCTCTGAAGTACCGATCCCTGACCATATCCATCAAGTACCGTGAGAGGTCGGTAATAATCGATCAATAGTCATCCACCATCATGGTTCCCCGCTGGAGGTAATGAATCTCTTGTATAAGTACTTCTCTCAAGGGAACCGGTGAAAAATCCTCCCTGAAGGGATGCTAAAACTCTGACCATGCAAGAGTCGTCACGTCGTGGGTCTGGATAACCAAACTCCACAATCACCCTACTAAGCCCTGCAGAAGGCTCGTTGCCAAGATCACCATCTGGTCTGTTGGTGTCCTGACCAAATGGAAGACTCTGGCCACTGCCTCAAGCCAGTCCTCTACTGCCTAAGGGTCAGGCTCGCCTCGAAACCTTAGGGGTCTCTGTCTCTAAAACATGGGGAGTTTACTCAGCCTGCACTACTCCTCTACAAGTATTACAGGCACTAAAAACGGTTCCACAGGTGGTGGAATAACTATCACACCACCAGAAGGTAAAACTAGTGGATCTGGTCCCTGTATCAAAGCTTCATCAATGAGGGGGGTCATTCTCATGATCGAGCTGCTGGATCATATTGGGTGTGTGTCACGGAGGCATCCTATAAAGAAACAAGATGTATCTCAGTCAGTGAGTATATCTGGAGAGCTGACTCAAGAAGGACATGGAAACCAAAACCCATTCCTATATGATGCATGTACCATTATTTTCCCCTACAACTAGTGTTATCATGTTCCGAGTCGAAAAGAAAGTTATCAGAGTCCTAGTGTATGGATACATCGGCCGCCCGCACCAAAACTGGGGTCCCAAGCCTAAAAACTGAACTCGAAACACATAACAATATTGCCCCAAACTAACTCAAAGACTCTTGGTCCTAAGGTATAACTGACCACCTCTGATACCACTCTATCATGAACCGTCCCAGTGGGGCCCAAGCCACAACTCCCCAAGCCCGCCTCTAATAGGCCAGGTGCTGGTGACTAGCACCGAGTAGGCATATCACTAACATGGGAGGCATTTCCTATAAACATGTGCACACGCACACACATCTCCAAGCCCACAAATCGGAAAAGTAAAAACTAATAAAGAAAGTGAAATGCATGCATACACTAAAATCCCAACAAATAGAGTACGACATTAATGTAAAGTATAGTAAGTGTAAAACCCTAGTCCAAAAGTACAAGCCCACCAAAAAAAAGTCTCTAACAAAGTCCAACCTATACGGAATGGTACTGGGACTGCGATCTATAGTCGTTGGAACACACCTCGGCCCGTATGATCTCACTGATCACCGTCTGGTCCCAGTCCACCTAGAATCCTGTCAAAGGCTCGCTCGTCTGCACAAGACACGACACGTGCGGGCAAAGCCCGTGTAGGGGTGAGTATTACAATACCCAGTAGGACACCCCAAAACCAAAAAGGAAATACTATAAGGGATATACCACAAAGGAAAGATACAGTCATCTCTACATAGTATATGTCTATAGAACATATAACGAGAATATACCGATATACTCATACACAATCGACTATTGAGAAACCACCACTAATATCCGGCTCAAAGCTTCCACTAACCATGAAACAAGCAGAACACACTCCTAGGTCTGAAGAGAGAGACATGAAGTACTCGTTCGAGGAGAACACACACACATGTACTTGAGAACATGAAGCTCAGACGAGGATCACAACCAATATCCATGGGGTGATTCCAACAACTCAGTCTGAACTAATCTACTAAGTAGATGATCGGCGCCTGGGAAACGTTGGTCACGTCGATACAAAGAACTCTACCTAGGTTACCTGGAATGAATAGAGGATCCATATTCAAGTCTCATAGAGGGGATTCCAACAACTCTATTTAGGAAGTCCTGCTCAAGGGATCATACTCTTGTATGCAGAAAATGATACAAGAAACCTTCTGGAGAAAGACCAAGGGGACGAACCTTAAGGAAACTAGTCCATGTCACAGAAGGAAACTGACTCAATCCGTGTAAAACAGGTTACACGACATGTAGTATAGTTACATACCGTGTTCCTTGACCCCGGTTACTTCTCATGTAACGGCCCATGTCATTCGTCCAAGTTGTGTAAAACTCAACTACACGGTGTGTAAAAGGATCACACGTAGTGTTCTTTGACTCCGGGTACTGCCCGTGTAAATGGTCCTTGTCTGGAATCAAATTTATGTAGGAAAGCCTATACAAAACATGTAATTCAAAGCACATGTCATGTCCTTTCAACTGGGAAACACTCTTGTACCCTGGCCATATGCATGTACATGGTGTCCGTCCGTGTTGCCTTCCCGTGTACCAGTACACGGGGTGTCACGCGTATCTGGCCATGTCTGGCTGGGGAAGGGTGTACACACCATGTCCTTGGTCGTGTACCCAACCCGTGTTTGGGTACTCCCGGAGTACAATCCAGGTGGTCCGCCGATGAACACATGCCGTGTAGCCCATACTACACACCGTGTAGTATGGAGTTTCCCCGAAACGTTGTCTTCCTCCTCGCGCTTTGGCCGATCTTCTAGATCTTGATTTTGTCGTCCGTTTTCCACGAAACACAAGGAACTAGTTCATTTCATCATCCTTATACCAAATCAGAGTGTTTCAGACCTTTAATCGGCTCGACGAACAACATATGATCTTCCAACAAAAAACGCCCAAAAATTCATATCTCTCGATCCGCTCCGAATCGTCTGTCGAAATCATCATCGCAGATCTAGACCATCCTCCCAAGTTTGGATCTACAATCTCGGATCATTCTGCAAACCAACGAATGTGAAATGATAAATTCCCCCCAAGAATTCATAGAATGCACATGAAGAACGTGTAGAAACCAGGGAAGAAAAGCACAAAAATCAAAAGGGATGAACCTCGATCGATGTTCGTGTCGATCTTGGTTCATCACCATTAGAAGGTTGAAAGAAACCAAATTAATCCAATATTCAAATCTCAAAAATCCCTGTAAAGGACCATCCCACAAATATGATCGATCCGTGGTATAATTTTTTCATTTATTAGTCCACGTTCGTCACAGGAATCAAGAACGGGAAAGAAATCACAGAGAGATCAAACGCCCTACCTGGATTCGCGGAGTTCGTTGGCGAAGATCTGGTCTCCACGTCGTTGTCGCCAGCGAAGCTCATCAAGAAAACTGTCACCACGTTGGTAGGTTTTATCCAGAGCTTTCTAGAGCCTCCAGGGATATTCAAGTTTATGGGAATTGTAACCCTGATCCCCTGCGAAATCTCTATATAAAAGTTAAAATATTTCACTGCAGCAACGATTTAATAAAATATTTTTATTAAATATTTAATTATAGTTATGTCCAAAAACTATATTTCACCACTGACATGTGCCGGCCGATGTTAGGCCTCGCCTAAGGTAAAAACGTTGTTCTGAATGAAACAGTGCCCCCAGATTTCCGATCCGAGCACCTGTTCAAGAGTTATTCTGATTTTTTAGGAAAACCCAATGCATGCGTAAATTAAATTATTTAATTTAATTCAAACATTTTTTTTCGGGCTCACCGGGCCTCGGAACTGCACATCGCCTTGAATACTGGTCTCGAAATAAATTCCCACATAATATTAAAATAACACATAGAGAAATCTGAGACATTACATCTAGTCTGTTAGATTATGTTTTGGAGGGATAGTGTGGTATTTTATACTTTTATTGTCACAACTATATTAATGTGATGTGATGGTTACCTTAGTGATTAACTCACATTGTAAGACTAACATAGTGTTTTAGGATGTTAATAAAATCATTCTAAATTGATAGAATAAACATTTGGAAGTCGAAGTAAATATTGATAATTTCTTTTTTGATGAAGGTAGATGATTCACAACTTAATAGAAAACATGGAATCAGGGTGAAATAAAGTGAAAAAATAATCATGGTAATTTTTTAGGTTTTAGACCCATTTGATGGAATCAAGGGGAAAAGGTATGTGTGAAGAAGGATTATAGAGATAGTTGGGTAAATTTGGAATGGTTCACTACAAGAATTTCATATGAAAATATTATAACTGAGTACAAGATCACTTTTTAACTAAATTTATTTACTTCATTGAAGTCATGGATTATTTATTCCAAGGAATAATTTTACTTAACATCTAAGAAATATAGAATCATCAATTATGTATCCAAAATGTTTGACAGGTTCATCTTTCTGACAGTGATGCTATTGCTATTGTAGTAAAGGGTGATGTGAATATACAAACAAAGAGTGGATGTTTTTTGTAGTTTTTGTATATGTAATAAAATCATTATATATATGATATACCCATAGTAAGATCCTTTCATATAGAATATAGATGCCTCTATCATATCATACAATCATTATCGATCATAGTTTATGATATATAAGAAATATAGGATAACTATTCCATAATTAATGATATATATTTTTTATGGTATGTCATTAGTTTTGAATCTATGGGTTCATTTAATGTTATATTTACAAATATATTGTGATATTTTAAGTGTTCCACAATCACAAAATCCTAATGAAAATCTATTACATGTAACACATTTTGGCTACCATGTGATGGAAATAGAGTCCCAACTCCCATCATTAAATAAGGGGAGCCTATATAAAGGGCAAAGACCCTTAATTAAGGGTGATTTAGGTATAAAAAATATTTAATATACATAGAGAAAAAACCACTTTAGAAATTTTTTCTATTTATCCCCAGGGTTATTATACTAAAACACCATTATATTTTAGGGGTTCTCTCCTTATGAAATAGTATTCTATTGCCCAATGGTATCCATTTAGAGGTAAAAGTCTAATGGTTGTCTCTGGGTGATCTCTATAAAAAATCCATCATGACTGGTAGAGATATAGCATAATTCATATGAGGTATGACTATTTTATTTATTTTTTATTCATTACACATGTTGGTTTGTTGATGATATATTAGGAATTTTAATAGTTTTCTTATATTTCTTTGATTATATGATGATCCATAAAGCTCAATCATTTTTAATGGGTGAGACACATACTGATATTATGGAATAATTTTATTAAGATTACATAGTGATTTGTACAATTTTTATAGATTTAGTGTGAATGATAACATAAGGTTTCATGATCGTGTCCATAGGAGTGAGACGTGTAAAATTATATTTTACCAGGTGTTCAAAAAAAATTATTACCATATAAGAAACATACAAAACAAAAAAAATATGGCATGTTCAACTCGGTCACATGGGTGAAAAAGTGATTAAAGTTATTTCTATAAAACAAATATTGTAACTCAATCACTTGGATAATGGAAAATGTAAAGATTATATCCTTGGAAATAATTGGATGGTTTCCTTTATAATGTAAGGAAATACACCTAAGAATTATAAGTTTAACTATTTCATATGAATTTATAAGCAGATTCTTCCATTCGTTCTTTCAGAGGGTATTATTTATTAAGCAGAAGTTCATGTTTTTTTGAATATTCATCATATGGAGGGCCATGATTGAAAGGATTATAAAATAAAGATAAAATTATTATAATATGATAATGGGGGTGAGAAAAGATGAAAATAGTTTTGTGGGTTTTCTATAATAAAGGAATCCAATTTTAGATGAAAATAACTGGGACACAAGATAAAATTGTTGTGGAAGAATGGATGAACATGACATTATATGACATTAAAAAACATGGGGTTATATTTTGGATTCACAAAGGATTTTTGGGAAGAATAAGATAAAATTATTTTTTTTATTCAGAAAAAAAATCCCATCTTGAATAATGGGGTAGAAGATTCCATAAAAACATTGGATTGGGAATTTGATAGATGTATCACATCTAATTTTTTATTATAATATCATATGTTCAAGTAGAGTCTACGGAAAGGAAAAGTTGGAAGTAATGCCTCGAGCATGATTCTTTAGGAGGCATGGAAATTAAGGCTTTGGATTTTGGCCTAGTGATAATGACCTTTAAAAGATCACAAAAAGTGGTAATATTATATTTGTGATAAGATCATATGTATAGATTGTAACATAATTAGATATGTAGTTGATAATAAATAATCAAGGAATAATTTGCATATTGATCTAAATGACTGTATATAAGTTATGGTTATTTTAGAAGTCACTCATTTTTCAGATATATGAGGAGGTTTGGGTATAATAGATATATATCAAATTCGGAAGGTATCATTAAGATCATATAGATAAATAATGTCTTGGACTGAAAAAACTCAGGTTGGTTTTCTTGTAGAAGTTTTACTAGAAGGAACATAACCAAATGTTCAATTGAGGAGGTTTACTAGGGTCAATTGATAGGTGTAAATAATCATAATAGATGCCAATTATGTTCATATTATAGAAGTTAGAGATCCTAAGAGCCTAGAATAGGTTAAAATTATCTAGGACTTGAGATAGTGGGAGTTAAAAATGAAGGAAGAGATTGAAACATTTCATGTCAATGGAATATGGGAGTTAACAAAACTTCTACCTTTGAAAAGAGAACATGATATTAGATGGGTCTACTAGTTGATGGAAAAAAGAATATGGTAAGAAAATTATGGCTTGTTTTGAAAGGATATCAATATATAAAAGCTGTGTACTTTAGAGAAATTTCTTCATATTTGTTAAGTATTGATTTCATTGGAAATGATATAAATTGTTTCAAATGAGGGCCTACATCATGAATAATTTTATGTGACGATTAAATTCATTCATGGTTATTTTTAGGTGAAAATTTCCATAAAGTAGCTATTAGGATTTCTAGAAATTGGAACGATTGATATGATGTGTAATATGTAATGGACTTTGTAAAGATATAAGAAAAAACTCAGATAGTGAAATCATAAATTTGACGCCTTCATGGTAGTGAAAGTGTTATTTAACTTTGATAAAGATCATTGATACTAACAAAAGGAATATAACGATGGAAGTTTCGTCATACTTCTCTTGTATGTTGATGGTGTGATTTTGGGGGGTCCAAATATGTGTCATATTGTGGAGATAAGATAAAAATTGTTTGGAACATTTGAGATAAGGGTTTTGGGGTTGCAATGCTTATTTTTTAGATATAGATTAGCAAGGATAGAAAACATGGAACATTGATGTTGTATTAATATGAAAACGTCCAAAAGTTCATGGAATGGTTTGAGATATCAATATCTAAGACTAATACTACCCCATTATCTCTAAATTTTATGTCATCCAATGATAAAACTGTTGGGATTACAAGGATTGAATTACTCTTATTCAAGTTTGTTTAACCAATTAGAAAACCCATTCCTAAGATCAACCATGCATGAATCTAAAACATTGAAAAACTGTAAATAAATAAATAAAAATTACCTTACACAATCGGGATTATACTGTTTTATTCATCCTAGTGGTTTGATAAATATACCTTTGAGGAAGGTAAAATACTCCCACTGCTATAGCATATCCATAAGATAAATGAATCCAAAAATTCTTGGGTGGGATACAACTTCACTCCATGAAATTCTAGAGCCTCACTCGATTAAGGAAGAAGAAGATAGATCTCTCAGTTAGGGATAATCGAGAGGAGACTTGGGAAATCATGATAACCCCATATCAATGGTTAAACCTCATTATATATCCCTCAAGGATGATCTCTGAGAGTGTATATATTTACTCTTATATTCTGTGTAAATACAATCAATTATGACTATTTTTAACCTTTAGTTAAATTATTCCGTCAATGATTAATTTTATAAAACATTTTGATTAAATATATGATATATTATGTGTCAAAAATTTAATTTTTTACAATTAATTTCTAGTTTCTATGATATATTTTTGGAGATTTATGAATCATAATTTATCATTAACAATTCCTATGATATTCCTTTCTAATACATTTGATACGCTGAGTCAATGATATATGATATCAATATATCATATCAAATGATTTACTCATAAGGCATAAAGTATGCATTAGATTCTTCTTTATACTACCACATGATATAATTATATCATATACTATTATATAGTAATAAATACATCATATGTATCCTTGAATTAGGTTATATCTCCACAATTATCCCACTTACACTAAATTTTCATAGAATTTTGACCATTTCACTTTATATTGAAACACGTACAATGAAATATAAAGTCATAGACAGAACATCATTTGTATATCTTCCAAAACAATTTTGTAAAACTATCATCAACTTTATATTTTGTTACATCATATGAAATATCTTTTGAATACCCATTAAAAACTCTATTTGGATATACTCTAAAATAATTTGAAATCATATATATGATAAATACCCAATCCCCATTTTTTCAACCATAAAGTGTTATCCCATAATGTTTTATAATAATGACCGCAAATATGAATTTCAAAATTCATAAATATAATAAAGGGGTGGCCTCTAGAAAAGAATCAATGTTACTCAAGCTATAATGGGATATGTTATGATCTCCATGAAGAACATGTATCCCTATACATATGTCCACCAACTACATTATATGAAAGAATACATTTTAATATGATCCTTTTTTCTGAGATATTGATTAACAACAAGACATAGAGTATGTTAATCTATTATAAATACTCGTATATTATCAATTATTCATGTATAGAATGAGAATTTTTATTAATACATCACATGTCATTAACCTTTATATATGATCACATCATATACCCCCACCTAGTCGACTAACACATCATATATCATATCTAGGTATGATTATACAAATAATTAGTCTATCTCAATAAAATTACTAGATATCATACTAATCATATCGGAGAAAAAATCACATCTTATTTAATCTACAACTAATGATTGATCAATGACATAGACAAACACCCTTTATTAGCTAAGCCTCGAGGCTTTCATAAGAAATTTATACAGGTATATAGTTTTTAATATTAGGAATATCACCAACATCGGGGTATATATGAATTTAAGAATGAAACATAAACAATTAGTATACAAAAGACATCATGTATTCTCTATTCGTAATAAATGGGGGGGGGGGGTAATCCAACACACAAAACACATTTTATTCCTCATGAGCATATTTTGTATCTTTATATGAACTCCTAATCTTTATAACCATAAAATATTATCCCAACATATAATAATCCATGATTTACATTGATTAGGGATAACTAAAATCCATTCTTTGAGAGTTCAATTATTATTTCACTTCAATAAAACATAAGAAAACAACATTAAAGAATGATATAGTTGAATCTACTTCTTTAATGACCAGATACACTTGATATTTTTAATATATTTTAATAATATTTACAAAAACATACATAGGTAGACACCCAATCATATTCTATATGATATAATTATAGATCATCCTTATGTTTGCAATACTATTATGGTTTTGTTAAACTAATCACATATATATGTGATCATCTAATAAAGCTCCCCCATTATACTATTTAGTGGGTAACCTATATAAAGTAATACAATTTGAATAATGGTGAGACAAATAAATCATATTCTTAATGTTCTACTCTTTTAAGTCATTCCTTATAATTAACCACTTTAAAGGCCTCCCCTCACATTCAAAAATATCTTCTCTATTTTAATATAATACCCCTCCTAATGTTAATGTGGTTGTGGCTCCTATGGATTTCACTTAGGGTCACAAGTTGAGAGACCAATAACCTTGAAGCTACTCATCCATCCCTCTCTCAAATGGTGTTTATGCTCAATATGACCTTACACTGTGATCTTTTAATTTTGATGACACAGGTCATGATATCCATCTTCTCTAAAATATTCCTAGAGGTGTCCATATAAGATATATATCCAATATTGAATTGGATTTTCTTACTTCCAAGATAAGGGTATCTTCGACGTTAATCTCCCAAGACAAGCATACTCCCCCATGATTACTTCTCACATTATCTAGAATGCTCAAGGACTAGGATTTCAGGTGAAGATAAGATGCATCTCGAATGAGTTCCATAATAATAGGATCTGTTTTATGGTTATTATTTTACCAAATTAATATTCCTCGCAGATTTAAGAGTGTTAATATAGAATGGGTGTACAGGGAATGTATGTATGGAACAACCTAAAACCACTACTTATGTATTTTTTTAAAGAAATTGTTTCACAGTAGAGATTTCAAAAGTATCTAACTAATATATCCCCCACCAAGGATTGTTATGGTTCTAGTAATTTTTTTATTTACATTGTTTGTGCTAGTGTGACGTGGTTACAAGTGGAAAATTATGACATAATCTTAGTTTCCTCAACTCAAGGGATGAAAATGGGATTATTAGAGGATAATTCAATGATATATTGGATACATTGTTGAAAAAAGGAAGATGAGTCTACCCTAGGAAGGCTAGGAAATACTTTTCCTCCCCCATGTCTCATACCACAATTCTAGATATGAGTTTCTCAAAAGATAAATATACATGGTGAAATACTCATAAGGGGAAAAATAATACCTAGATTCATCTTGATTTTTATTGAGATAACATCCCATCCTTAACCTATTACCCAAATGCTAATGTTTATTGTCTAGTTAAGTACCTCTTTGATCACTCACCACTTCACATCAGTCAAATAAATTGAAGAGATAGTTGTAGAATATTTTTCATTTATAATCGGTGGCCTTATCATCTAAACTATAATTATATAGTCAGAAAATCATTGAATAATCCTATTTAGGAAACAATATGGAGAAGATTCTATAATAAGATCATTATCCTAAAGGGAGAGTGGTAAAAATGTAATAGTTACCAACCCTATCTCTTTCAGGATAAGGATTTTTCATAGTGGTCATTGATCAAGAAGATTCCAGGCTTAATGATTGTTGGGATGATGACACATTTGAAACTCTCATTCATAAAAAGAGCTAGCTAATGGAAATTCTCCTTGAGTGATATAGGGTATCACATGACTATTTTATGGTGACATAGATTGAAGAAGGTGACAATAATATTATAAGGAATATTTCTAAGATTTTTTAAAGGGGAATAAGTGGGGAATCATCTAGAACATTTTCATGGATGATGGATCCTTCAATAATGCCTTTAAGGTGGTGGGAGGCATGGATAAGATTAATTTGGCTTCATTACATGAAGAAATTAACCCATTCAAGTAGTAAAGTTATCCACAAGGCCATTAAGCCCTCTTCAACCCCATCCCGACAGTTGTAATAGGGAAAGGCCATTCATTCATTGATAACATTCTTGGTGAGAGGGAAATATAAGAATTAATTCGATCCCATAACCTTGAAAGATATCCAGGAAATAATTTCTTCCTAGGGTTATTTTATGTGGACTATTAGGAACTAATTAAGGGAGAGATTGTGGATACTATTTAAGACCTATTTCATGGAGGGGGAATTCCTCAGTTGGATTCCACTAGAACTCTTATACTCATTCTGAACGTGAAAGAACCCTTATCCATAAGGTAGTATAGGACCATTAGCATGTTTAAATACCCCTAAAAGTACCATTATAGTGTATGAAATATGTGGAAATCAATTTCCCTTCATTTATATGTCTCTAAGAAATGTCATAGACTCATAAAGGGTCATTACTTCAAAGCTTCTATAGGTATATATCAAAAATGATAGGTGATATCAATAGAAAGACCATAAGATGCAATATTGAAATCAATTTTGACCTGGATAAATCCTATTCTATGATGGATTAAAATTTTATTCTCATGGTGATGTCTCTCATGGGATTCATTGTTTGGGTGATTGATTTTTTATTTTGATGTCTTAGTTCAACTTGGATCTCTTGTATTCATGGTAATGATATATAGATTATTTTAATCAGTTATAGGGGTGAGGGAAAGGACCCATTGTTTCCCAGTATCATTAATATGGTATAGGATTACCATAGTAGATACCTTTTTAGTTGTCTCTATAATGGCATCATCCTTCCCTTCTAATGAAGACCATAGTTTAATAGAATTACCCACCTCCTATTTATAGATGATATGGGGTTATTTGTTATCAGAAGACAAAAATACATATGTGGATTCAATAAGTTCAGGGAGTAATTTTTTAGTTGGAGTGAAAATTAAATCAATAACTTGAAGAGAAGTGTATTCATTTTGAACCCTTTATGAGAGAGGCATGTTAGAAGTATTGAAACATTCCTAAGTATTCATTGGAGGTTCTTCCCCATGAATTACATCGGAGCCTCAATCTCTTATATAATTTTGTGTATCCATCACTTTGAGGGGGGTTTATGACATGATCTCTTATAATATCAAAACTCAAAGAATAACTTCAGTTCATTTGGTGGTAGGTTGAAACTTGTAAAGTGCATTATCACCTCTATATGTATATATGTCCAGTCTATTTTCATAGTGCCAAAATTATTTTTGAGATATCTTGAAAACCTCATGTCTTCCTTCATATGGTATTCCAACTAAAATGGTATGTTCTACTAGGATTCATGGTGTAGTATTTTTATGTTTTCATATGAAGGAGGTATCCACATTAGGTGTGTCACGAGCATGATGTGTAACGACCAAAACATTTATTAATGAAAATTCATATTGATCCAATTAAATGTATTATTATGTCAAATGGTTATTTAAAATATGTACTTCCTTGGTTTTATGTTATTGTATTTTAATATACCTTTAAGAATTTTCATCTTTTATAATATAGTCGTTGAATATTGATCACATGATTATTGTAAATATAGGGCTTTAACAAATCCAATTTACTTAGAAAAAGGAAGTGATGGCCTCATCCAATATAATTGATCCATATGAAGCCCATTTTTCAATGCTTGGAAAGGAGGTGGTGTCACTGGGAGTTTCCCTTGACCAATCCCAAGATGAGCTTCAACATGATAAGCTTGAACAGAACTGGCTACGGGAGAAGTGGAAGTTAATAGAGATTACCACACGAGCGATGTTATCTGAGCATCCCCAAGGGTCTTTCATCATCGAAAACCTTACCATTAGTTCTTATAAAGGTGTTATAAGAGGTTATATAACAGTAGCCTAGAACTATGATTATGTGCATTATATTTGTATATAATAAAGAATACACATTCATTTTATTATTATTACTTTGTAAATAGTTTTAAAAGAACATATAGTATTTTTAGTTAACATTAAATTAAGAAATATATCTTGATGAATTAATAGATTTTTTAATTAAATAATATTTTAATAAAATAGTATTACTAAATTACTTTTTATTAAATATAAATGATCTTATAATTTTTATGAGTACAATTGTAATTTTAATTAAGGATTTAAAAAGATTATTGTCAAAACCAATGAATTTTCAATAAATGTTAGTATTTATATTAAAATTAAAAATTCACATATTTAGTAACTTATTTAGATGAAGTAAATATTATTTTTGGATTTAGGATGTCTATATTTTCTAATGGTAAATGTTTCATAATTTTCTGAGATAGCTGAATTTTTGGGTAAAAATTAAATACCGTTTAAATATATTTTTTCTTTTATGACATCATAATGACCCAATGGTGATTTAATAAATTATTATAAAACTTATTTTCGGCCAATATATTTTTTACCTTTAAAATAATGTGGTTTTATATTTGTTTCATTAATTTTACAATGCCTTAGTGGACAGTTCAAGACTTATAAAAATATTTAACATTTTAAAATGATTTCCTTGAGAGTGTGACTCACCTCCACACAAGCAAGCCTCATATTTTAATTATATAAGAATTAGGACTTATAAAATATTTATTTCCACTCCAATTTGGAAAAAACCACGGGAAAACCATGGTCTGGTGTGTGGTTTTGATTAGTTTATTGTTTAGTGTCCAAAACATAAATAATAAAGAATTCCCTCTCCTTTCCAGTATAAACCAACTCAATATCCCATTACTCTTCACTAAAACCATTTAGATATCTAATAAACCTTGTAATACTCTCTATATAATCCTACCAAGGTGTCTGAATCTCCCAATAAGACTCTCTCAAGCCCCTCCCAAGCCTTTGGATTCACACTTTCAATAAAGGGATTTCTTCCTTTAACATTTTTGTCTAAATTTCATTATGTTTTTATTCCAGGTTTTCAATTAAAAATGTTTAGGTATGATTTATAACCTCCCCCATACTTCCATACATATGTTTAGAGTGTTATATACCACTTTACTTCTAATTAATTCCTCTGTGTACACCTGTTTCCATGCTAAAATTCTGTAAGGGATTTCTCTCTTCTTATTTCCATTCATGTATTTATCCCATATTATGCATATAAATACTATTTTATAAATTTTAATATTATGTTACATGATTATATTACTGTATATTTCATTTATAAATAATGATAGACCTTGTTCTCTTTCATCAACCCAACTTATGATTTTCTAAATGACAATGCTACGCTGTCGAAATTGAATCACGATTTTCCAAGACAAAATTATCATGTAGTAAATACCATACCCATTTCTCTATCAAGTGTATTCACTTTTATGGACATATAAATATTTAATAGTACTTAAATTTATTTATTCTACATTCTTTAATCATTAAATAACTTATTATTTTGAATGATTCAATATTATATGATCCATTTTGTAGACAAATGCATGAAATGAAATGTTTATGAAGGGTGTGCCCTGATAGCGCTCCAATGCATTGGGTAAGGTTTAGTATCATGATAACTGAAGTAAAATTATGGTTTAATCATGCTAATTCATGTTCAATGAGGGTTTACTCATGCTCCCTGTGAAATTATCCTTGGATCATACTAATATCTTATTAAATGTTGTTGCTACATTTCCATGTCATGATAATCATGCAATATCATGACTTTATGTTCACATTTCTCTTATGATCCATTTATTTGCCTAATTTTTAACATGAAATGTATTCTTCAAGTTATTCCTTGATTAATCTCATACTGGCCTTTATAGATCACCCTTTTCTTATGCATATCCTCAGGTTATCCCATGTGATTCTAAGTACGAAGGAATGTGTGTGGTCATGTAAAATAATTTTTCAATAAAGATATGTATTTCGTGTTTTAAGTTGTTATGTAATTTTCCTATTCCCTAATGACACTATAAATATCTATATTCTATGGTGTATCAAGTGAATATTTTATGTCATAATTTATTTTTAAATGTGAAATAAGGAGTTGGGTTGTTATTGTTGGTATTAGAGGATAGGTTTAGTCATTTTTTGGGATTTGTATTAGAAAACCCTAGTGAATGTCTTAAGGATAAGAATAAGTATATTAAAAAAACCTCTAAATTTTGGTGATTATCAAGTAGGTGGTTTATCAAGAAAATGAATCCCTTTTTGGATACAAGAAAGTAAAGGAAGCTATGGTGCAGATGTATCTAGGGGTAAAACCCGGAAACATCACTTTGAGATAGACTTGAATGGGAACTGGTGCATGAAAATGGGCCTTTCTGCACTCTTGGTTACAACAATCCCAGGGGATATGATTTGGTAAGTTCATAAGCAAAGTATGAACCATTATTAAGGGAATTAAAACAAATTCCCTAATAATATAGGTTGGGAAGTAGATCATGGATAGCAAAGATAAGATAAGGAAATAAAGGTAATTTATAAGTTATCCCTTTTTTCATTGGATTTAAATTTATGTGTTACCCCTAACATTAATTTTATTCTAGACAATGTCCATTAATAGGTGGACTCAGGCTATTAACTGATGTGAAGATCAATGTGGCGACTGTTCTAATGAGATTTCCAATCTGATGAGAGTGGGAATCACAATAATTGTCACAATACTCTCTCAGTTAAAGAATGTTTTTAATAGAAACATGGTTCAAGAGGAACATTCAACCCCCCCCCCCCCAAGAACAATCCACAATCGGGATATTCATGAGACAAAGACCTCCCACTTTTGAAGGATCATCTGATCCCTCAATCCCTAAAAAATAGGTCAACTCCATTGAGAAGATCTTCTCCATCCATCAATGTTTTGAACAAGATACGGTACTTCTAGAATATTATCATATGGACGGTGAATCTGATTAATGGTGGAAATTGATCAAAAATATGAAGCATCAGGAGGAGATCGAGGTGTTGGAATGGAAGGATTTCCAGAAAATGTTTTTTGATAAATATTTTCCACGAACCATCTGACCTAAGATGGAAATGGACTTCATTTCTATTAAGAAAAAAGATGTTGAATTCATCAGAGCGTATGAGGAAAAATTCCCAAGACTTTCACAATATGCATTTGGCTTTATCGTTACCCTAAAATTCATGGTTGACCGCTTTATTGGTTGAATAAAACCTAGCCTACAAAAATCTCGGACGATATGTGACTTTGATCGCTATGGGGAAATTGTTTGATGTACCCTCAAATTAAAAATGGAGATCAGAAAATCTTAGGTGTATCATGAGGATAAGAAGTAGAATTTGTACTTTAATTCAAGCAGTCTAATGGATAAATCCAATGGTGCAATGAAATTATAGCACCCCACTTTCCAAATATGCGAAAAGAAGCACCCCATAAATTTCCCAAAGAGGATGAGGAAATGCTTTAAATGTGGAAGAGAAGTTCACCAAACCATTAACTGCTGCAAGAAACACCCACTATTGTGAAAAAGGAGAGGAACACTTTGTTGGACCCTCAATTCACTGTTCATTGCTTCAACTACAATGAACAAGGGCACTTTTCTAACTAGTTCCCTAAGCCAAGGGTTTTTATAAGAAACCATCAACCACCAAGGCAGCAAGGGGAGCTTTTTCCATCACTACTACCGAAGTGAACCCTGACAATGAAGTGGTGAAAGGTATGATAGTTATTCATTCAAGAATATAAAACATAATTTTTTATTCTAGTTCTATGAATTCTCTAATATCCCAAAAGATTAGTATAACAATCTCAACATCACCAAAAATCATAGATGTAGAGATGTCGGTGAGAATGAAAAATGGGTAAATCATTTCATCCCATGAATATAACTCCTCCCCTTTCACAATTTGTGGTTTGAACTTCTTGGAGAAACTCATCATTCTCCCTCTGGTTAAATTTGATGTAATTCTTGGCATGTATTATCTTTCCCTATATATATCCAACATAAATTGTCATGAGAGGGACAACACATTCCATATGGTGAATCGACCCCAGATCCTGTACAAGTGAAAAGAGGAGGATGAATCTTCTTTAGCACCATCATCTCAAGCGTGGATATTACTTCCCTATGAGCATACATATCTTTCTTAGATGATTGAGTCTAAGGAAGAAACCAACCCCAAAGTTAGGCCTATTGTGAGGGAATTTGCTGAAGTGTTTCTCGAGGAATTGCCTATTCTTCCTGCTAAAAGATATATTGAAGTCTCGATTGATCTTATACTTGGGCCGATGCCAATATTCAAGACTCTATATACAATGGATATTGTGATGATTGAGGAGCTAAAGAAATATCTAAGGGAGAATATCGAAAAGGGGTTTATATTCCCAAGTGCTTCACCATGGGGTGCACCAGTCCTCTTCGTCAAGAAGAGGGATGGGTCAATTCACCTTTGAATTGATTATCTTGAACTCAACAAAATCACGATAAAGAAAAATTATCCCCTGACATGAATTGATGACTTGATCAATCAGATACATGAATCACAATACTTCTCCAAGGTGTATCTGCGGTTCTGATATTACCATGTAAGGGTGAAGAATGAGGATATCCCCAAGACTGATTTTTGTAAATGATTTGGGCACTATGAATTCATAGTAATTCCTTTAGAACTCAATAATTATCTAGAAATCCTCATGGAATTCATTAATAGATTTTTTAGATATTACCTCAATAAATGTTTGGTAGTCTTTATAGATGATATTCTAAAGAGGATCATGAGGAGCATGTAAGCAATGTACTACCAACCTTGGGAAAGGATAAGATCTATGAAAAGTGCAGGAAGTGTGAGTTTTGGTTGAAGGATATCTTATTATTGGATAATATCATTAAAAGAAATGGTATATCTATGGATCCCTCTAATACAGCTGAAATTGAGGGATGCCCAAGCCCAAAATCAGTGACAGATATCTATAGCTTTCTGGGGGTAGCTAGATATTATCGCCGATTTGTGAGAAATTTTTCCGATTTTTCCAACCCTCTTACCAAGCTAACTTAGAAGGGAGTCAAGTTTTCTTGTAGTGATGAATGTGAAGAGAGCTTCAAGGATTTTAAAAGGAGGCTTATCACTACACCCGTGCTCACACTAACCACAAGTGTAGATATGTTTTTTGTATTTAGTGATTCTTTGAAGAAGGGACTAGGATGTGTGTTGATGCAAAATGACAAAGTCATTGCCTATTCTTCAAAGAAATTGAAATTTCATGAGTAAAATTATCCAACCCATGATCTAGATTTGGGTTCAGTAATCTTCACTTTAAAAATTTTGTGTCATTTCCTTTTTAGGGTGAGGTGTGAAATATACACGGATCAAAAAAGCCTCAAGTATATATTCACATAGAAAGATTTGACATGCACAATAGATGATGGTTAGTCCTGATCAAAGACTATGATTTCTCAATCCATTACCACCCAAGGAAAGTGAACAAGGTGGCAGATTCTCTATGTATAAAGTTCCCAGTCATTCAATCATTAATGAGAATTGAAAAGGATGAAATATTCTTAGCTTTGATGAAGATGGACATGGGAATCATAATGAATGGAACATCATCAATCCTTTCACAAATTATTTCATAACCGACTCTTTTAGAAATGTTAAAGCATTCTCAAAAGGATGATATGGTAATTAAGAAGAATGTGGAAATGATCAGAAAAGGAAAATCCTCGGATTTCATTGTTAATGAAGAAGGAATTGTGGGATTTGGGAAAAGACTATGTGTTTCATCAAATCTAGAGTTAAAGAATAATATTTTGGATGATGTATATAGTTCAAATTTATCCATTCACCGAGGAAACACAAAGATGTATTGAGATATATGATAGAATTATTGGTGGGATAACATGAAGAATGATATTTTTGAGTATACATAAATGTTCCTATTATGTCATAAAGTGAAGGATGATAGGTAGTAGTCCAAGGGATGATGCAACCATTAACCACACCAACATGGAAATGGGAGAACATCTCCATAGACTTTGTCACTGGACTTCTAAAGATATCCAAAGGAAATAATGCTATCTGGGTTTCTGTGGATAATCTTACAATGATTGAACACTTCATTGTAATTCGTGATGATTTATCATTAGATCAATTGGAACAAATATATATAAGATATGTGGTCAGGATTCATGGTGAACAACTATCTATTGTATCTGATTGAGATCCAAGATTCACCTCTATGTTTGGGAAGAGTCTTCAACATGCTCTGAATACTGAGCTAAACATTAGTACGAATTATCATCCTCAAACGGATTGGTAATCTGAGTGGACTATCCAAAAACATGAGGACATGTTGAGATCATGATCAATGGACATCAAAAGTGGATCAGATCAACATTTTCCTTTGGTTGAGTTCTCTTACTGTAACATTTTCCACTCAAACATCCAAATGGATCTTTATAAATCCATGTATGGGAAGAGGTGTAGAACACCTGCATGTTGGGATGAAGTTGGGGAGTAAAAACTCCTAGGTCCAGAAATGGTTATAGAAATGGTGGATAAGTTTAAGACCATTCAGCATAACATTAAAGCTGCTCATAGTCGACTAAAGTTATATGCTGATAATCATCGATGAGACCTAGAGTTTGATGTTGGAGGGATTTTATTCTTCTGTATATCACTGTGGAATAGATTTATCATATTTGGGATGAAGGGAAAGCTTAGTCCCAGGTACATCATCCCTTTTGAGATCCTTCATCGCATTGAAGCAGTGACCTGTTGACTAGAACACCCACCAAACCTATCTCAAGAACATGATGTTTTCCAGGTAACACTCTTGAGGAAATATAAACCTAACCCATCACATTATTCAATCTAGAGGTGATACCATTAGATAATGACCTATCCTATGAATATAATCATGTGAAGATATTATATGACATGGAAAAAATGCTACAAAATATGGAAATGCCCTTCATCAAGGTGTTGTGGAAGAACCACATGTTTGAAGAAGAAATGTGGGAATTGGTGGAAGTGATGAAGCAGAGACACACTCATCTGCTTTAGTGTAGGAAAAGGAAATTATGAACGTGAAATTTCTTAAGGAAGAAGATTGTAACGAACCAAAAATTTATTAATGAAAATTATTATTGATCTAATTAAATATGTTACTTTGTAAAATGGTTATATAACATATGCACTTACTTGGATTTATGTTTTATGATTTTAAAATACCATTTTGAACTGTTACAATTACTAAAATATTTTTTGAACATTGATCACATGATTAGTATAAATACAGGGCTTTAAAAAATTCAATTTACTAAAAACAAGTAAGTAATGGCCTCATCTAGAAGAATTTCTCCATATGAATCCCATTTATCGGATCTTAGAAAGGAGGTGGCATCACTAGTTTTTTCTTTTGACCAAGCTCAAGATAATATTTAACACGTTAATATTAAATGGAACTGCCTATGGGAGAAGTGTAAGCTAATAGAAATTACCACCCAAGCGATATTACCGAAGCCTCCCCAAGAGTCTATCACCATTGCACACCTTACCCCTAGATATTATGTGGGAGTTATAAGGGGTTATGTAACAAGACCTTAGAACTATTATTATGACCATTTTTCGTATAGAATAACTAATATAGATTCATTTTATTTTTGTTAATTTGTAAATAGTTTTTAAAGTACAAATAATATTTTTTAGTTAATAGTAAATTAAGAAATATATTTTTATGAATTAATGGATTTTTGAATAAAATATTATTTTAATAAAATATTATTATAAAATTAATTTTTATTTAATATAAAAGATCATATAATTTTTATGAATACAAATGTAATTTTTATTACGGTTTGAAAGTTGTTTTAATCAAAACACATGAATTTTGGATAAATGTTAGTTTTTTTAAATTAAAAGTTTCACATATTTCTAAAATTATTTATATGAAATGAAAATTATTTTTTGATTCAATACGTCGAAGTTATCTAATGGTGAATTTTTCATAATTTTCTGAGACTGTTGATTTTTTCAGTAAAAATTAAATACCGTTTAAATATATAATGTGTTTTATGACATCATAATGACACAATGGTGATGTAATAAAATACTACAAATTTTTTAGGCCAATATATGTTGTACCATTAAAATAATTTGATTTTATATTATTTTGATTAATATCACAACGCCTTAGTGGACCCTCGAAGACTTATAAAACATTTTAACATTCTAAAATTATTTCCTTGAGAGTATGACTCACCTCCACATATGGAAGACTATTATTTTAATATTTTCGGCCATTGACCTTATAAAATAATTTTTTCCACTCCCCTTTGGAAAAAACCATGGTTTGGCTTATCATTTTGATTAGTTTAATGTGTAGTTTCCAAAACCTAAATAATAATGAATTCCCTCTCCTTTCTTATATAAACCCACTCAATCTCCCATTATTCTTCACACAAACCATTTGGAGATCAAAAAAACCCTTAACTCATCTCTCAATAATCCTCCCAAGGTACCCCATCCTCTGAATAAGCCTCTCTCAATCCCCTCTCATGCCTTTGGGATTACACTTTCTAGTATTGGATTTCTTCCATTCTCATTTTTATCCAAATTTTATTATGTTTTTATACCCTTTTTATTTCAATTAAAAATGTTGGGGTATGATTTTTAACAATTCCACATACTTCCCTTCTTATTTTTGAATTGTTATATACCACTTTTCCTCTCATTAATGCCTTTCATGTACACCTGCTACCATGCTGAAATTCCATAAGGGATTTCTCTGTTCTAATTTCTATTCAAGTATTTATCCCATATTATGCATCTAAATACCATTTCATATGTTGGGATATTATGTTAAATTATTATATTACTTTTTATTTCATATGTAAATTATTAGAGACCCTATTCTCTCTAATTAACCCAACTTATGAACTTCCAAATGATGATGCTATGCTGCCGAAATTGCATGGAGATTTTCCAAGACAAAATCATCATGTAGTAAATACCATACCCATATCTCTATCAATGGTATTGACCTTTATTAACTTATAAATATTTAATTTTACTTACATGTATTTATTACACATTATTTAATCATGTAATAACTTAATATTTTGGATTATTCCATATTATATAATCCATTTGGAACAATTATGCATGAAATGAAATGTTTATGAAGGGTGTGCCCTAATAGTGCTCCAATGCGTTGGATAATGTATAGTATCCTGATAAGTCAAGTTAAATGAGTGTTTACTCATGATAATTCAAGTGAAATGATGGTTTACTCATGCTCCATGTGAAATGAGCCTTGGATCATGCTAACATCATGTTAAATGATGTTTTCACATTTCCACGTTATGATAATCTTACTATATCATGACTTTATTTCACGCTTCCCTTATGCTCCATTGATATGATTATTACCTAACATATACTATATTCTTATTTTTATGCCTTGTATACTATCTTAATACAAATTATAGCTCATCCTTTTCTAATGCATGTCCTCATGTTATCTCATGCAATTCTAAGTACAAAGGAATGTGTGTGGTCATGTAAAAGATGTTTTTAACAATGATATGTATTTATTGTTTTAAGTTGTTATGTAATGTTAATAATACCCATAAACACTAGAACTATAAATCTTATATCTTGTATCAAGTGAATATTTTTTGTAATAAATTATTTTTAAGTGTTAAATAAAGATCAAGGTTGTTATATGATGCACTTATTACAAGCCCATATAGTGTGGGGATTATTGAAGGTTGGTCTATTTGGGGAAAGTAAATCATGGGTAATTATGATAAGGGAATGATCCTTCTATGATGTAAATTATCAAAATTATAGAAAACTACCCAAGCTAATATCCCCAAAATTTAGTTTCATTCTTATTGGATCAAGTGACATTGAGAGATCAATATATTGAATCACAATTGGGTGGGAGTTACACTTGGATTCTATAGATTTTGGACTTTAGATATATCTTTCAGGAAGTAAATTCATTACCCATCCTTCATTTAGGAAAAATTTAACTGTGATCAATGTGTTTTTTATCGTATAATCATAATTATAGATTAATAATATTTGTGTGTTTTCATGATCTCCACGTGAGGAGACTTCTCTTAAGTTATATATCGGTATGTGTTGTATGCTAACAAGGATCCTGATATTTGGTGTGGCCTTACATAGTGAAATTACATTACCCCAAAATATAACTTACTATATTTTTGTATCTGAAATTATTAAATATTAACATATGAAGAATTTAAATGTAAGGGGATAAATTTATCATACAAATTATTCTGTTTTTAGGGGCCTAATGAGGAATTTACTTATCTTCAATTTTCATAAAGATAGAGGAAAACTGTAATGTGACTTCAATTCATTTAATTAACTTGGCTAACATCTCAAGATCCTATAATTTTTTACTTCCTCCACCTTTGGATCAACTGTGATGGTTTAAAATAATGAAAGGAAAGTGATGGTCCTCCTCTCAGCTTTTTCATACTGGTGTATTTGGGAGGTAGGGAACAAGGCCCTTAATGGATGCTCCCCTACCTCAAGAATATCCCTAGAAGTGAGGACCATATTTTTGTTTGTGGACTTATCATTTCTTCTAAAATAGTGGGAGGACTCACCCTCCCTAAGGTATATAATGGAAGGAAAAAATATTATCCCCATCCATCCAATTACCTATTTTACAAGGCCGATTGATTTTTTGGTGTGATCTAACAAATGACATCAATATCAATGGTAATGGTTCATATATCCTTTGATTTATATCGATTATATTTTATGTTACCTCTAGAGTTTATTTGTTTTTATGGCTAGTGATTTCTATACGAAAGGATACTCTCTTTGCATAGAATCTTATGCCATTATCAACGGCCTAAAACTATAAAATTCTAACAATATTATACTAACCTTGGTGGAAACTAATTATACCATCATCAACAACTCCATATAAGTCCATATATCCACCCATTTTTATATTACTTACCAAAATCCACAGATGCATTCCCCTTATCAATAATAGGATAGAACTCTTCCACACATGGCATGTGGGGAACAACGCAGCAGAATATCTCACATCAGGGGCTACCCAGAATAGTCCCATAAATTCTTCACCTATCAATGGATCTATTCCCCTTAGGTATACCAATCTCATAATTGGATATTCCATTGGTTTATATTTTTTTATCCCACCTTAAACCCTTATGCTCCTATTTTCCACTCTTAATAAAATTTTATATTGATTTTGCACATTCAACTCTAGGAAAATAGTACTCAAACTCATTAACTTCACAACATCCATTGTTATAATGTTAAAAAAATTTATTGATTAATGAAAATATATCTAGTTTCATCATTCTTAGAACATTTTCCATCAAACATTTTCCTTTAAATCTTTTAGTAACAAATGTTAATACTCACCAACACATTGTAAACACTTTATGATATTATATAGCCTTAATATTTTATTTTTTCTAGAATAATCAATTATTTTTTAAATTTGAAATTCTATAAGACCAAATATACTCAATATAACCTTTTAGACATTATATTATTTTAGTAATATCATTCCAAGATACAAAAAAATCATTTATGTACGAAAATAACTCATATTTACATTTATTAAGAACAGTTTACAAATAAAATAATAATATCAATATCTCATATGGTATTTCTGTGTTAGGTGTTAAATTATAAAAACAATATTATTATTTAGAATATTCTACTGAAGGATGGTGGGATAATATCCATCATATTTTAACAAACATCATGAAAAACTCTTTTATTCTATATATAAATCATATTTTATCATTATATTTTTCTCAAGTATGTCATGATGTCTGATAAATCATAAACTATGTGTATTAAAACTGTTATCCCATGTTGTTCATAATAACTCCCTATTAAAAAACAACTTATCATATCATATAACAGAAATGAGATGAAGAAACACATCATTGACATAGATTTTTATGAGGTTGATATATTTATTTATTCAAATATATGTTTCAAAAATATTTTATTTCATCATTTGAATATAAACTACAAGATCTACCAATTATTATTTTTACCCTTCTGTATTTATATTTTTAAATTTATACATTTGATAACATATATCATTTAAAATAAAATAACTTATTTCTATAACATCAATGCCTGGAATGGACATTCCAAAAAAATTACATACTCTTTTTGGTATCCTAGTAAATTCCATCATATATAAACAATATGATTTATTATTGAAATTACATTTATGTTTCAATAATCTGGATTGTATGGTTGAATAAAATATTTTGGGACTATACAACTAATTATTGGTCACCTAATTTAAAATTCTACCCGCTTTTACAATCTATACAACCCAAAAATCAGGAAAGCACATGCCCTAGCCCATATAACCTAATCAAATTGATAAAATGGGGTAAAATTGTAATTAATTAATTAAAATTATCATAAAATTTTGATATATGACAACAAAATGTTTTATGTATCCTTACAAAAAATTAAATTAAACCTCTATCCTCACCAAGTCATTAACCTGTCCAAACATAATGAATATATATGAGTGGATACTAAATTTCATTTCGTCATTATGCATCTAATTCTTCTAAAACCTGGAGTGAATCATTATATTCTCCTTATAATCATTCAAATTCACTTGTTGAACAACTTCAACATAATTTTGGAACTAGGTAAAAATAGTGATAATCTGTAAAATTGTAAATTTTACACAAAATATATCACGATGAACCTCATTTGGAATGGAAATACATGTTTTATTTAAATAATACCATTCAAGTAATGTTATTCATGAAAAAATAAATTAAAATGGTACCTTGGTGGAAGGTTGTGATCTTGGTGTACTATGCCCATATTTGGATCATCTTGGATTAAAGGATCCAAATGAGGTGCTCTATAGATCATCCATATGTATATCAAAACCCCAAAAGTTATCATTCACTGATTTTAATGTGTTTTCATAGAAGATCAATGTTCTTTATATTTCTCAACTGATTATTAGAAGATCAAGTGTTAGATCATAAAACTTGGATCAATCTATTATTGATATTCCCTTTAATTTTTCCCTCTAGAAAATAAGATAGATATGTTGAGAAGTGATAAATATTTCAAGGCTACCCCTCTCATTTTTTGGGTGTAAAATTGTATTTATTATAAGGTTTAAAAATTTGGAATTGAATTTATTAACTGAAAAATATATCCCTTAAAAACAAGCACATTTATTTCATAAATGACTTAGAAAACTAGTAATACAAGTATATAACATTTCACCAACAATTTATGACACTCTTAAATGTCATTTTATTAAATATTAATCATTAACTTGTCTTGTTACACCCATATTTATTTAACAAACCTTAAACACATAACATTCGTTTGATAAATGATATTTTATCATATTAAATTTTGTAATTAAGTAAAATGCGAATAACTTGAGAAATAATTTCCATTCTCATTATTATAAACATTATTATTATAATTTTATTAATTTAATTGTGATCATCTACACTGAAACATTTACTAGCCCCCTCATATGGGGATGACTTAGTACTAAACTCCAATTAAATCAAAGGGGTGGAACTTTTTGATACATTTTGTATGTGACCCTCTAAGCCTTTATCTTGATAGTAGAGAAGAATACTCATATACTTAGAGTTTTATCTATAAATATAGAATATAACCTAAAGAGATAAGGATAATTAATATTTATAAAAACCTCATATGAACACACATTATGTAATATAATCTCTTTTCCTCATAATATATGATAAATGGGTATTCTAACATCATTTCATCATCCATTAATTCTTAATTTATCTATATTGAATATTTTTTGTGGTATTTCTTTCAACATAAATTTTTATGGATTTATTCGAGGAACTATCATCCCAGTTGAATGGTCAAATATATCTTATTTCATTTGAATGTCAAAAATATTATCTTGATCAATCAATCATTTCCATATCACCAATGATTCACTCAATAAATTCTAGCTCACTATAAACTTAAATTTCATGAATTTTTTATTCTATAAAATTATGAAATCAAATGATATACATTTATAATATTCATAATTAAATATAATAATAAATAATATAGACAAAACCTGTGGTTTTCATATAATAAAATTAGTACTCATGATATTGCCTACATGATATCACCAATTGTGAACTTTATGATAAGAATTATCAATGATTATGATACTATGACAAATTATAGTCGTAAATCATCTTTCTCCCATAAATATGATGTATATTGACCAAGTATTTTATATTACTGTCATATTATCTCATGGTTTTCATTATATATGATAATTTATATAACCTTTTCATAAGACAAATAATCCAAGAAAATTAGCATGTAAATAATTCCCACAGAAGCAATAACACTGTTAGGTGTAAGATAATATCATGTACGACTATCTATATACATAATATTGTAGTCAAAATATATTTCACAAGTTGGTTCTAGGGAATACACTTTTATAGGACTCAAACTTGTACTACAAAAAACTTCCAAACCATCAACAAGTTTTCTCTCAAATGATAAGATCATGTCTCTAATGAGTTAAAAATTAAGTATGGGCCACAATATTTTCTTACATTTATACTCTAATATTTTGGACATTAAATAAATGGGAAAAACAACCTAATGAGATGATATACCTGAGTATTTCAATTTTAATCTACCATATGACTGATATATTTTTTAGGCCATTTTCATAAGCTTATGATAATATATTTTATGATAATTCTTTACTTTCAATTTTTGATTCCATGAAATGGAAAATATAATTCCTTATTTTATACAACTTCATAAGGCATAAAATACATGAAATTTATAGATATACAAACCATTTGATTCAATGATATTATATTTCTCATTATTAACCTAATTACGATATTATATAAATTGATAGTTAAGAAGAATATTTTTATATCCCCATGATAACTAATATTCCTTCCTCTCCATGTACTTGGTAAATATGACTTACACATTATTATGTTCACTTGGAAAGTTTGGACCACTAACTATGTAGTTCTTCTATATTTTTTTGATATTTTCTTATCATAATTTAAATAATGAAATTATTAATTCTAGAGAATATCATGACATATGTGATAGATCCATAGATGATGTGTATAAATTCCTATTCACAGTTTTCCTCTTCTTTTCCTATACATGACTTCTTTAAGAGATTTATATCATGTGGAATAAGTAAAAATTCACTCTCAAATTTTTCAAGTTAGTATGTTTTTATACCTTGTAGTCATATACACTTTTACATGTTCTAATAAACCCTTAGATCTACCTTAGTAAATATTATTCCATAAAACATAGGTTTCTACTTTAATTTGTTCTATAGATAGTTTCTTTCAACCTTAAATTAAAAAAATATAAGAATAATAAATGTTTTCCATATGCTATCAAAATATTTTACATGTAAAAATAAGGAACTCCATCTAAACTATTATAGAGACATCAAAATATAATTATCACGTGATTCAATGAATACATTTATCGATAAATGTTTCCTTATAGCATTAACATAATAATCTTAGTAGATATTATACAGTAAGATATTAAATATCCCCCTCATATGGGTTAGACATAGTACTAATTTACAATTAATTTTAATGGGTGGAACTAGTTGATACACATTGTGTGTGACCCTCTAGGCCCTTATTGTGATAATAGATAAGTGTACTCGATGAATGATAGTGGTATATAGAAATACAACAGATCCACTAAAGAGATAAAGATATGTAATAGCTATAAAAACATATTACTAACACACATTATGTAATATAATCTCTTTTCCTCATAATATATGATAAAGTGGTATTCAAACATCATTTCATCATCCTTTAATTATTTTTTATCTATATTTAATATATTTTTAGAACTTTATTTCACCATACATTTCTATGTATTTATTCATGGAACCATTTTCCATGTTGAATGATAAAATTTATATTCTTCCTTTTGAAAGTGGTATATCATGTCTTGATCAATCAATCAATGTCATATCACCAACGATTCACCCAAAAAAACCAACTACACTACAAACATAAATTCCATGATTTTTTTCTTATTAAAAAATTACAAAATATAATGGTGTACATTGATAATTATTTAAAGTCAATATAATTATAAAAATGACACTTAAAACATTTGGTTTTCATATATAAAAGATAATCCAAATGATATCCTCTACTTGAGATCACTAACTGAGAACTTTATGAGAATAAGTATTAATGATTTTGATCCTACAATACCTTATAGTTGGACATCCTCTTTGTCTCATCAATATGATGTATCTAGACCCAATGTTTAATAATAATATCATAGTATCCCAAGTTTCACATTATAGAGGAGAATTTATATTTCATTTTGATAAGACAAATACTCCTGGAAAATTATCATGTAAATAATTCCCCCAAAACTAAAAACAATATTATGGTAAGATAATATCATGTATAACTCTCTATATAAATGATATTGTAATCAAAAGATATTGATGAAGCTGGGTATAGGGAACACACTTTTATCACACTCAAACATGTATTATAGATAAGTTCCTAATCATCAACCACTTCACTCTCAACTGATAAGATCATGTCTCTTCTGAGTTTCAAATTTAGTCAATGGTCCTCCGATATTTTCTTACATGTATACACTAATATTAATGACATTAACTTCATGAAAAAAATCCCTCCAGATATGATATCCCACAGTATATCACTTTTTTCATTTATCCTAACCTTGATGTCTTGTTTATGATATTTTCGTAAACTTATCATAATTTATATTATGATAATTATTTATATTAAATTAATATTACATAAACTAGAACAAATCATTGTGTGTTTTTTATAACTTCTTAAGGCACAAAATAATTGAAATTTATAGATATATATACCATTACATCCAATGAGACTATATTTCACATTTCTTAATCCTAATTATTATACGATATAAATTGATAGATAAGAAGAATAATTTTATATCCCCTTGATAACAAGTGTTACTTCCCCTCAATATACTAGGAAAATATAATTTATACTTTATTATGTTTTATTCGATAGTTATGACCACTACCTATGTAGTTCTCCTATATTCATTTGATATTTTCCTAGCACAAAGTATACATTGGAAGTATTAATTTTAGAGGATATCATGACATATGTGATATATCCATCGATGAAGTGTATGGATTCATATTCACCATTTTAATCTTTGTGTCTTATATATATTTCTTCTGGAATAGATTTATTTTATGTGTCATCAGCAATAGTTCTCTCTCAAATTGTTCCAGGTAGTATGTTTTTTTACCTTGTTAGTTTTTACACATTGACATGGTCTAAGAAACCCTTAGATATAACTTAGTATATCTTATTCCCTATAACATAGGTTACTACTTTAATTCATTCTATAGATCGGTTATTTCAACCTAATATTAAATAAATATAATACTAATAACTATTTTCCATATATTAGTAAAAGATTATACTTGTAAAAATATTTCACTCCCACTAACCTATTATATAGACAAGGAAATATAATTATCACACGATTTAATGTCTACATTGATTGATAAATGTATCCTTGAAGCATTAATATTTTATTCAGGGTAGATATTATATAATTAAGAATTTAAATGGATTTCATATATCATAATTAGTCAAATAGTATTCACACAGCAAACACTTTGATTTATATTAAGACTTCAACAACCAATATTTATTTATAAGTAAAAAATTTACTATAAATTTATTATTTTCTATTCCATTTCAATCCAATGGGACTTTAATCAACTAGATAAATTACTAAAATACATACTTTATTTTACTTTATAGAATCATTTATTGAATTTATATCACCTTATAATTTTAGAATATTATCATTTATAGATTATTTATAGGATAGATATTCATCATTCATAATGAATATATCTCCTAATTAAGTTATTATAAAACCAATTCTATTTTTTGTCTTTCTTACATAATTTATTACTTTTGGAATAGTCTGTTTCCATGTGCTTTTGTGTAAGTTTTTCATATTCCAACTATTTATGCATCTAGAGACTTGAATTTATCCATTTTTGTGTTTCCCCAATATATCTAATTGATATGTTCACCATAATATTGAAATATATTCTTTCACTTGACTTTAATATTTCTATATTATGGATTTAGGTAATATCCTACATAAACATTATGATATTTAACTAGGGTACACATTATTTCTTCCATCATGAAAATTTTATTCTTAACTTATCCTTATCAAATTCATTTAATCTAAAAAGAAGCACTATAATATAATGCATTAGTTTCATATTGTACCTTATATTAAAACCATTTTTTATTATATTAAGAATATGTTTAATGGTTAAGACGATTATTTTGTGATGAATGTATAAAAAAGGGAAAATGGAATACATTCAATACTTATAAAACTCATCACTAAACGTCATTTTACTAACATCGGGGATCTGATAAGTATATGAATATAAATGTTTAGAAATTAATCCACACTAAATTTTAATAATAAATTATTTATTATTTTTGATATTATTCATTTTTTATACCCTAATATTTTACATGTATTTTATTTAAAATCAACACAAACTGTACGATAGCTTTCATTTCACGCAACACTGAGTTTAAAGGAATTGTGTTATACTATTTAATTAGTATTATTTAATGTGATATTTCTCACATAGAAAATTTATTAGAAGGTGTTAATAGTATTATAAATTATAAAAATTTATTTTTTACACATGTTTGTAATTATCTCTTTCGCTATCAATTTAAAAAATCAATTCAATGTAAAAAATAAATGTTTTCTAAAAAGTAGTTTTTATGTACATAGTTTGTTTTTATCTTAAGAAATTAATATAATCACTATTTATAAGGACACAGCCTTAAAAATTACATAATCTTGAATTATTTAAAGAATTCAAATTGAGTATCTTTTTAGGGTTAGAGTTTTAGAGAATTAGGCCATAACTCTTTCATAAAAACTTGAAATTACAAGTAGACACTACTAACCAGTATCAATTTTTCATAAAATAAAAAACTAGTAAAAAGAAACAAGTCTAGTTCCTTGTTTTAGACAACATGACTTTTTCTTAATCGCATCCTTAACCCTATTCATCATTAATTCCCGTGGAAAACATTTCAAAAACATGGGATGAGTATAAAATGCTTAGTAAGGGTTTTAAAATAAGGAAGGAAAACATTAGCTCATCCATAAATACAAATCAATGAAACCTATACTTTTCAATCATAACATACCATACGAAATCATAAGATTTATAAATAACACAAAGAAATCATAAATCATAAAGGTAACTTATATACATCATAAAATACTAACATTGTAGCTATCACAAATACATAGGGAGTCACATTTGGAATATCCATCACAGTATATTCCCTAAATCTCTTAGGAGAAACATTAATGTTTACCACTTTCACATTACCCAATGCATTTGAGAGTTATCTTGAGTTCACCCGCCCTAAGATTGTCACAGAATCACCCGTATATGTAAAAAATTACCAAGAACCATAGCATATTCATAATAATTAAAACAAGAATAAAGGAAATATAACATTTCCACATTACAGTAACAATATATCATTTCAATATATAAACACAACCAATGCTTCATCAAACCATTTTCAAAACCATTTAAAACATTTAATAAATAGATTTTGGAATCAAAGTGTCCCATACCAATTTGAAGAATTTAATTAAATTATCATTTGAAAACATTAATTTCCATATAAATAAATCCTTAAACCATTTTTAAAACATCGAAATTAATGATAATGATTTAGAAGAATAAATATTTAAAACATTTAAACCAGTATTTTATTTAAATTGTTTTTAACAAAATGAGAGATGCTAGAATAAAAATAATTGAGGAATAACATTTAATCAGAACTTTATAACATCATGAGAATAAATGTATTCATGATATAATATTCCAAAGGATAATATATACACCATGTAAGATTGAATTGGTTCATAACAACAATGAAGTCTCAATGGAATGTATATTGAGACGAAATACTTAATAAAGATGGTATCCTTAGATTAAGGGTTAATAAATTACATAATAATGTGTGAAAAATATAAATACACTAAATATGATTGGATATTGAGTGTAAATCAATCAGAGGACTTTCACACATGTTCTTTTTAAGACAAAACCAATGACTTGGATGTTTAACTCAATGAATGTAAATTGAGTTAAAATTACTCTTATCAAGTTCATA
Organism: Viscum album; assembly: GCA_963277665.1. Taxonomy (NCBI): domain Eukaryota; kingdom Viridiplantae; phylum Streptophyta; class Magnoliopsida; order Santalales; family Viscaceae; genus Viscum; species Viscum album. The sequence goes on from OY728132.1 coordinate 328,699,760, forward strand.
TCGATGATTTGAGAATTTATAAATGGAGTGATTATGTGTATAAAAAGTATATCCACATAAAGGGGATTGAAAATTGCAAAATAAATAAACAAACAGTGATTCCACACATAATCATAACATGACATAATTATGAATTAGAAGATAAACCCAAGGAATGGAATTTGGGTTAAAAAGTTCCCCTACCGATTTGGTAACTTACGAAACATACACCACATAAAAGAATGATCATTAAATGAATATGTAAATACCCATAAATGAAATTATTTTACACAAAGAGTAAAATTCATGGGCAGTTCTTACACCACACAAAGGAAATAGTGACAAATATAGCATGAATCTCATGGGAATAAAAGTGAGATAAGAAATCCCTTACCATGTTGTAATCAATCGAGTCGTATGAACTAAAGTTAATAACCAACAAATGAATCATAAAATACCATGAATATATATATAATAAAGATAATATATATCAAATGGTAGTACACAATACCTAACATGCAATAAATATGTGGCGTACATTGGAAATCTCACGAAATTAAAAGTGATATAAGAAATCCCTTAGCACGTAGTAATCAATCGCGTCGTATGACCAAAAGTTAATAACCACCAAATTAATCACATAATACCATGAATATAAAAATAATAATGGTAATATATATCAAATAGAGGTACACAATACACCACACGCAATAAATAAGTGGCGTACAATGTAAATCTCACAAAATTAAAAGTGAAATAAGAAATACCTTACCACGTGGTAATCAATCGAATCGTATGAAAAATAGTTAATATCCTCCAAATTAATCACAAAATACCATGAATATAAAGACAATAATAATAATATATATGAAATGGAAGTACATAATACACCACATGCAATAAATAAGTGGCGGACAATGGAAATCTCACAAAATTAAAAGTGAGATAAGAAACCCCTTACCTCGTGTCTGAGTTGACTTGTTTGTCCCTTATTCTTCCTGAATAATAAACATAATTTAATTTCTAGTTGATTAAGAAAAAATTTCAAATTTATTATTTCTTTTATATCCCTCATTACCATGTTATAAAAATTTTGTAATCATTGAAGTTAATAATGGTCATTTTGTCGATATTTGGCACTTGAGTCAAAAATGAACATCTTATAATTAAAATTTTCCCATGTTTTCAAGTTTCCATTATCTCCAAAAATATATTAATGATTTATATATAATATATATCAAATATATCCCGTATATATATGTATTTATAATATTACATAACATTTAGAGTTAAGAAATGAAATGAACCGTTCATGGAGACAGTAAGTTGTACGTACGGATGAACGCTAGTTTCATATCTATTTCGTATTTAATGGAATGAAAACATAATCATACATAGTTATATTATAATTTAAATATAATATAATATATAATTTCATTAAATCCATCTTTTATACTTTCCACGTATGGCATGAACGAGTCATATCACTTTGAGAGGGTAGTAGTCTGCACTTCCTCAAATGAAATTATTGTGTTTACCCATAATAGAAACCATAAAGGTACGCTATAAATGAAAAATACATAAGGATAAATAAAACATAAATATACTATATATCATATATAAATAAATTTCCATCTTAATGGCCACCATGAGAGGCAGTAGGAGATAATTTAACAATCATCATTTCGTGAGGCCTTAGTTTTCCATCCACCGAAACAGTATGTTCATTACACATTAGATGGAGGTTTATGTAAGTATAGTTCGAATAATTCCCATAAAAACAACCTAGTATATTTAAGATACTGTTTTTTATATAAAATAATGGAATAAAAAAATTTATGGGTTGGATAAGTAAAATAAAACGAAAGGACTTAAGAGAAGACATTACCTTTAAATCGGTTAACTCCCTTTGGATTGAACCAAAAGGTTTTCTTGAAGTGCCTTATGCAAAATGTAAGAATTCTAGGTGTAATAAAGTGATTTAAGAAGAATAAGTGGGCTGAGTTTGGTTGAGACAATGGGCTTGAGAAGTGTGTGGAATGGGTTAGAAGTGAGGGATTTTTATAAGGGGAGAATGGGATCTTTTGAAAAGTGTGAAAGTGTTATTTTATTATATAATGATTTTCAGTTTCTAAAGGTCCATAAATAATTATGGTAAAAGATAAGATGACTCATGGTCGAAATAAAGTCATCCAATAAGAATTGGATAGGTTTTGGATATTATTTTAATTTTATAATCTTATTTATTTAAATCATTTATTAATGAGGTAAACACTGCATCATCATTGTGTCATAAATAATTTAATAATTGATGTCTAAAAATTATAAAAAAAAACCATGATGTAAGAAATCATTTTATATTTCAAAATAATATTTATAGTCAAAAAAATCACTTATATAACCCTATGTAAAAAATTACATTACTAAAAGATATTTTTTTGGGTCATTTTTGTCTTTACTTTAAATTAATTAATCAAACGTTTCATTATCACTCCCAACTGGCTCCATGGGGTCCCAAAATCGACCCATGGATGCCCATGGTCAGAACTGACTCATCCAATATGGTTAGGAAATGTTTTGAGGTAATTGTTTATTATTATAGTCTTCTTTTTACCTTGAATTTCCCTATTTACATTTAACCGTGGTAAATAAAAGTCAAAAGTTACTGTTCACCAAAAAATATTTTCACCTTATTGAACCACATTTTACTTACTAATAACAACCATGTATGTCAAATTTTTGAAATTCAATTCACAGAAGTTGTAAATATTCATTTAAACGAAAAAGTCGGTTTTGTAACTACTACTTAGTGGTTTCACTATTCATCAAAAACTGATGTTTTTCTGAAAAATATCAAAAATTCAGCCTAAGATATCTTTGATATTCTAAATTCAAAAATGATTTCTATATTAAAAAATTCAAAACAAAGCGGTTTCATTAATTAATTTAAAATTGATTCTCATTGTCAAAACAAATAGCGTGTTTTTAAGAAACAATATCTATCAAAAGATTGACACTTATTTATGTCCAAGTTCAAAATGAAATTAATTACAATGAACAACATGGGATTAAATTGTAAAAATATAATATAATTACACTTTAAAACCAATTAAAAATATAATCTAACCATATAAATAAATTAGATTATAAATCATATTTGAATTAAAATATAGCATATTTCACTATTCATTAAAAATGAATTATATCAGAAAAATACCAATAAATTACCCAAAGTAAATTTTGGTGTCCTGATTCTAAAGAAGAATTTTATTTGATCAAATAGAACATATAAAAGTGACCAAAACTATATTTAATGAGGGTTCTCCATCAAAAGGTGGTAAATCGGCCTTTTTGTGAATATTAGAGTATTTATGCTTAAAATTGAATTCATTTCTTATTTTAAGCCACTAACTTTTATTAGATAAATGTAAAAACTTCTAAAAAACATGTATAATTATTTTTTAATTAGTTCTATTCAGTCACACCATTAAAAAGGCTAGGCATTAACTAAAATTTAAATAATATTCTATTGTTATTTTTTAGTATGACCCAACATTGTGTAAAATGTAAGATTTCAAAGAAACTCGTTGTTGTGTATCGGCTATGCCATAGAACATAGCATCCCCTTTAAAGTAAAATTAATAAATAATTTCAAAATATTAATAAATATTAAAATTTCATATTATTTATTTACCTATGTAGTTACATCCTTCCCCTTTTGGGAATTGTGTCCTCGCAATTTTAAAATTGGGCTTGGAAGCTTCATTAAAAGCTCCACATCAGAAAAAAGAGTCAATAAAACTATCAATTTAAAATAAAAGAAGAGAAGTACAAAGGTTAACCGAGTCAAAATATACTATGATTCCATGAAAACATGGATATGGAGGAGAAAACCAACCATCATGTTCTGATTGAGAGTGATAGAAAACATGATTAGGAGAATGTTAACCACCAGAAAATCAAAAACATGTGATAGGTTAAACTATCATTGATTCCCCATAAGGAAATGTTAACAAGAAATGTTTTTGTTTTAAGTTAATTTTCATTGAGGAATCTATTTATGATATTAACTAAAAACATAAGGAAACATATTTAGTTTTCATGTAGACTTTCATCCTTTAGTAGATTTCTAACACAAACTCATATTTTCTCCAAACGATGAGTGTTGAGGATGAATTTTTCACATTAAAAGTGCTACAATCAACACCGAGAGAATCACATAATCCAAAAAATATTAACTATATATTTCTCATGTCTTTAGATCTTATTCAAAACCAAAATGGTTAGTGCGAGATCAAATAATACCCAAAAGGACAATCTTTTACAAAAAAGAAAAACTACTCTTAATCTCCAAAATTTGTCAAACAAAACCCAAAGTTAAATAAATACCATTCAATAAATAGTTTTACATTAAATTATTCAAAGTAATCCAAACTAATATTGAAGCCCAAATCGTAGAAGGATTTAATCACATAGTCTTCCAAGATAAATTTTAATATTTATCTCCAAAAAACATCAGTTACTCTAAAAGTCTCATATTGAAAATAAATTAACCTAATCACAAATTCTATATGATAGGTTAATAATTTCCATAGATAACCCAAAATCAATTTATTATTGATTCATAAAATCATCTAACTATAAATAATTATTCATATAAACCAGGGACTTCACATAGTCCAGTGGTAGGTGATAAATCACAGTCACACTTTGGTTGTGGGTTAAATTATCATAGCTTTGTCCGACGCGATGGGTTGTCACGTGTTCTATGTTTTGTACCTTTTCAAAAACTATATAATTTTATATCATTCCCAAAAGAGAGATAAATTCATCAAAAATAACCATAACATATTTTAAACACAAAGGTTATATAATAACTTTCATTTTGCATCCCAAAATGTATTAACCTTTTATTGCCTCAAATTCTAGGATAATAAAAACCCAATTGGTTATTTATAACTATATCCACAAAATAAAAGATAATTATTCCTTGAAAAAAAATTCATATATCAAACTTTAGGGTTACACATACTATAAAAAGTCTTCTAATGTAATCCCACCATCAAAAGGGCCTTAATAGTTTTAAGCATTTCACCATCCGGAAATCTACCATAACTCTTGAATCCCTTATGTGTTGAATTCTTACTCATTCAATGTTCTTTATGATCCATTAATAATTCCTTCACAGATTATTCTAAAATACTTTTTCCTACCAAAAGTCATGAATCATATCCTAAGATTCAATAATATCAAAACGTAATTTAAGAAATAATCCTTACCTTTCATTGGTCATTGCTAATTTCATCATCCTCAATTGGAATGGCATCAGGTATTGATAATCAAAAATTTGTATGATCCCGATGATACCATTCCAGAAACATCTTCGTAGGACATCTAGTTGTATAATGACCTTTTACAACACATTTAAAACATTCAATTGATCCCTCAGAAAGAACTTCTTTCACTTTCCAAGAGTCAATTGGATGCTTCCTTTTTCTATGGGAGGTTCTTGCTTTATGGCCTTCATTTCCATATCTATATAATCTTCCCGTCCCATTGAAACAATTTTCTATGTGTTTCTTTCCCCATCCTTAACTCATAGGGTTTTTAATATACATACCTTTATGATTATTACCTGAACTTATGTGGGGATTTTTCTCTCCCATATATAAGGCCTTATAAAAATCACTAAGGTTCAGGTGGTCAATCATGACTCCAGATAGTTGTTTGAGAAATACCACAAGATTTCTCATTGCATCTCCGATTTCATTCAATTTCTCATTTAGAAAACCATCACAGTTTTCTTCACATCCATTGTTACATTGATGCCTGCTAGATCTATCCACAAACTAAAAAAAAGGTCAGTGTGAGTATATTAGTAAAATCATCTTATATTATCTTATGAGTATGATAAACACTAAAACATACAGTTTCATGTTATCTTCAACTCATTCTATTTATCTAAAAAACTATAACTCTTTACAATATGGTAACTATTATGGTTATGTCACTTATGATTAAATAAATCCCTAACCTCTAAAGTTATCTAAACTCACCTCTAATACCAACTATAAGGACCGAGCCTTAAACATTAAATAATCTTCAATTATGTCAAGAGTTCACATTGAGGATCTTTTTTAAAATAGAGTTTTAGATAATTAGGCTATAACAATTTCATAATAACTTTTATATTACAAGTAGACACTACTACCCAATATCCATTTTTCATAAAATAAAAAACTCTTAAAAGAAACATGTTGAGTTCTATGTTTTACATAGAACATCTTTTCCTTGATCTAATCCTTGAACCTAATCATGTTTATGTCTGGTGGAAAAAATTTCAAAAACATGGGATGAGCATAAAAAGCTCAGTAAGGGTTATAAAATAAGGAAAGAAAACATTACCCCATCAATAAATACAAATCAATGGAAACAATACTTTTCAATCACAACACTCCTTACAAAATCATAAGATTTATGAATAACACACAAAGATCATAAATCATAAAGATAACTTATGGAATTCATAAAATACATACATTGTAGCTATCACAACTACAGAGGGAGTCACATTTTGAATAACAGTCATAGTATATACCCTAAATCTCTTAGGAGAAACATTGATGTTTACCTCCGTCACGTTACCCAATGCATAGGAGAGCTATCTCGGGCTCACCCTCCATAGGTTTATCACGGAACCACCCGTATATGTAAAAAATTACCAAGAAACATATCATATTCAAAACACGTAAAACAAGAATAAAGGAAATATAACATTTACACATTACAATCACAATATATCATTTCAAAATATAGACATAATCAATGCTTTATCAAACCATTTTCAAAACCATTTAAAACATTTAATAAAGAGATTTTTGAATCAAAATGTCCCATACCAATTTGATACTTTTAAATAAATTATCATTTGAAAAAATTAATGTCCATATAAATAAATCCTTAAACCATTTTTAAAACATGGGCATTAATGATAAATATTTTTAAGAATACATCTTTAAAACATTTTAAATTATATTTTAGTTAAAGAGTTTTTTGAAAATTGAGAGATGCTTGAATACAAACAATTGGGGAATAACATTTAATCAGAACTTTATAATATCATTAGAATAAAGGGATTCATGTTATAATATGCCAAATAACAATATATACACCATGTAAGAGTGAATTGGTGTATAACAAAAATGAAGTTTCAAAGGAATGTAAATTGAGACAAAATCCCTTATAAAGACGGTATCCTTAGATTAATGATAAAGAAACTACATTATAATGTGAGAAAAATATAAATAAACTCAATATTATTGGATCTTTAGAGAAAATAAATCATAGGACATTCCCAAATGTTCTTTTTCAGACAAAACCAATGGGTTGGATGTTTAACTCAATGAATGGAAATTGAGTTAAAATTACTCTTATCAAGTTCATATCGATGTCTTGAGGATTTATCAATAGATTGCTTATGTGTATCAAAAGTATATCCAAAAAAAGGGATTGTAAATTGTAACATAAATAAATGAACAGTGATTCCACACGTAATCATTGTATGACATAATTATGAATTAGAAGATTAACCCAAAGAATGAAGTTTTGGTTAAAAAGCACCCTTACCGATTTGGTGACTTACAAAACATACACCACATGAAATAAGGATCATTAAACAAAGATGTAAATAACCGTAAATAAATTTATATGACATAGTGTACAAATCATGGGTAGTATGTACAACACACAAATGAAATAGTGACAAATATAGCATGAATCTCATGGGAATAAATGTGAGATAATAAATCCCTTACCTCGTTGTAATCAATCAATTCATATGACTAAATGTTAATAACCACCTGATGAATCACAAAATACCATGAATATACAGAGAATAGTTATAATATATATCAAATGGTAGTAAACAATACACCACATGCAATAAATAAGTGGCGTACAATGGAAATCTCACAGAATTAAAAGTGAGATAAGAAATCTCTTACCACGTTGTAATCAATCGAGTCGTATGAAAAAAATTTAATAACCACCAAATGAAGCACATAATTCCATGAATATAAAAAAAATCATTATAATATATCAAATTGAAGTAAAAAATACACCACCTGCATTAAATAAGTGGCGTACATTGGAAATCTCAAATAATTAAAAGTGAGATAAGAAATCTCTAACCACGTTGTAATCAATCGAGTCATATGAAAAAAAATTAATTACCACAAAATTAATCACAAAACACAATGAATATAAAGATAATATTGATAATATATATCAAATTTTAGTACACAATACACAACATTCAATAAATAAGTGGCGAACAATGGAAATCTCATGGAATTAAAAGTGAGATAAGAAACCCCATACCTCGTGTCCGACTTGACTTATATGTTCTTTGTTCTTCCGGAATAATAATCTTAAGTTAATTTATATTTTATTAATAGCATTTTTCAAGTTTATTATTCCTTTTATATCACTCATTACCATGTTATAAACATTATGTAATCATTTAAGTTAATAATGATCGTTTTGTCGATATTTGGTACTTGAGTCAAAAATGAACGCCATATAATTAAATGTTGTCCATGTGGTCAAGATTACATTATCTCCTGAATGATATTAATGGTTTAAGTATCATATATATCATATATTTCTAGTATATATGTATTTATAATATTACATATCATTTAGAGTTAAGAAATGAAATGCGTCGTTCATGGAGAAGGTAAGTCATACGTACACATGAACGCTCCTTTCATTTCTATTTCATTTTTAACAGAATTAAAAAATAATGATTAAATGGCATATTATAATTATAATATAACATAATATATAATTTCATTAACTCCATCCTTTATAAATCCCACATATGGCATGAACGAGTCATATCACTTTGAGGGGGCGGTAGTCCACACTTCCTCAAATGAAATTATCGGGTTTACCCATAATGGAAACCATAAAGTTATTTTATAAATGAAAAATATAAAAGCATAAAGAAAACATAAATATAATATATATCATATATAAATAAATTTTAATATTAATGTCCACCATGAGAGGCGGTAGGAGATAATTTAACAATCATCGTTTCGTGAGGCGTTAGTTTTCTATCCACATAAACTGTATGTTCTTTACCTATTATATGGAGGTGTGTGTAAGTGTAGTTAGAATCCTTATGCTAAGAAAAACCTAGTATATTTATTATACTGGTTTTTTTATAAAAGAAAAGAATAAAAAAATTAGGGGGTTGGAGAAGTAAAATAAAACAAAACGACTTAGGAGAATATGATACCTTTAAATCAGGTAACTCTCTTTGGATTGGACCAAAAGGATTTCTTGAAGTTCCATATACCTAACATAAGGCTTCTAGGTGTAATAAGGGGATTTAGGTAGATTAATTTTGTATATTTTGGACTAGCCAAAGGGCTTGAGAAGAGTTAGGAATGGGTTTGAAGTGAGGGATTTTTATAAGGGGGAGAAGGGGCTCTTTTGGAATGTGTGAATGTATTATTTTATTATATGATGATTTTCGATTTCTAAAGGTCTAGAACTCATTAAGGTAGAAGATAATATGACCCATGGTTGAAAAAAAATCATCCTATAAGAATTGGATAGGTTTTTTATATTATTTTAATCTTTATAATCTTATTTATTTAAATCATTTATTAATGTGGTTAACACTGCATCATAATTGTGTCATAAATAATTTAATTTATTTGATGTTTAAAAATTATATAAACAATACCATGATGTTGGAAATATTTATCTCTTTCCAAATAATATTTATAGTCCAAAATATAACTTATATATCCATATGTAAAAATTACTTTATTAAAAGATATATGTTTGTTTCATATTTGTCATTACTTTAAATTAATTTATTTAAAGTGTCATTAACACTCCCAAGTGGATCCATGTGGTCCCAAAATCGACCCAAGGATGTCCATGGTTGGCCATAACTCATTAAATAAGGTTGGAAGGAGTGTTAAGGTAATTTTGTATGATTATAATATTCTTTCTACATTGAATTAATCTATTTACCTTTAACCACTGTAAATAAAAGTCAAAAGTTACTATTCACCAACCAATATTTTCATCTTATTAATCTGAATTTTAATTACTAATAACAACCATGTATGTAAAATTTTCAAAATTAAATTCACAGAAGCAGTAAAATATCATTTAAATGAAAGAGACGTTTTTTAACTAATACTTTGTGGTTTCACTAATCATCAAAAATTGAAATTTTTAAGAAAAAATACCAAAAAAATAATCCTAATATATATTTGATATTAAAAATTCAAAAATTACATCTATTTTAAAAAATTAAAAAAAAATATAAGTTTCATTAATTAATTTAAAATTAATTCTTTTTTTCAAAACAAATAGCATGTTTTTAAGAAACAATATCTATCAAAAGATTGACACTTGTTTATGTCCAATTTCAAAGTGGAATTAATTCCAGTGGACACCATTGGATTAAATGGTAGAAATATAATATAATTACAATTTAAAACCAATTAAAAATATATTGTAACCATATGAATAAATTATATTTAAAATAATATTTGAATTAAAATGCAATATTTTCACTATTCATTAAAAAATTAATTTTATCAGAAAAATACCAAAAATTTACCCAAATTAAATTTTGGTGTCTTGATTCAAAATAAGAAATTTATTTGGTTAAATATAATATATAAAAGTGACCAAAACTAGATTTAAAGAGGGTTTTCCATCAAAAGGCAGTAAATCAACCTTTTAGTGAATATTAGAGTATTTATGCTTAAAATCGAATTCTTTTCTTATTTTAAGTCTATAACTTTTTTTGGATAAATGTAAAAACTTTTAAAAAACATGTATAATCATTTTTTAGTCAGTTATGTTCATTCCTTCCATTACAACGGCAAGGCGTTAACTACCATTTAAAATCATGTTATATTATTATTTTTCAGTATGACCCAAGGTTGTGTGAAATTTAAGATTTCCGAGAAACCTATTGTTGTGTATCAGGAATGCCATCGAACATAGCATCCCTTTTAATGTAAAATTAATAATTAATTTACAAATAATGATATATATGAAAATTTCATATTCTTTATTTACTTGGGATGTTACACTATTGATGAATTATTTTAATAAAATTTATATATTATATATTGAACGAAATAAAAATTCAACTAATAGTTTTTTCTAGGAATGGGATAATAATAAATCCATTTTTATACTTAAATTGTTTTTAAAAAAATATTTTTTCATGAGTTTTTTCACACATATTTTAAAATGAATTTATAGAACTTCTAAAAATATAATCTTGAAAAGTGGATTCTATATTTGGAATAAATAAGTTTAAATTGGTTAAATATTCCCCTATTATTTATTTTCATTATGAATAGTAACTATTGTAAATATTTGTCACATCAATTGAGGTTAAATGTGTAAAATAAGGTTAAAACTATGGGATAAGGCCTATAAATATCCACAAAAATTATATCATTATATAGTTATCTTTGGAACATAATAATATTCTATTAAAAGGTTTCAAAATTTTATTTCACATTACTTTGATAATGATATTTATATTATTTTAACTAAAAAATAAATAAATAATTTAAATCTCTTTGTTTTAATGTCTGTAATATTTTTCAGGGGAATAAAAAGAGATCATGTTCAATTGAAAATGGTTATTTGAAATTTTAATTATTTTTTATCATTTTAATTTATATTTATATTTATATATTATAAAAGTAATAATTTCCTTAAATTCTTACGCAACATCGACATAGTACATATTCATGTAATAAAAAATAAAATAATTTAATTTTACAATATTAAAAGTAACTTAATATAGATTAATTATCATGTTAAATTAATTTAATAGATAAATAAAACATATTATTAATGATTTTAAATTTTATATTCTAATTCCACTTCAATCTTATTGTCATTAAATTCAGACTATGTAAATTTTGTCAAAAATGACTTTATTGGTATGTTTTGTTAAATCATATTTTATTAAATTATTTAAAATTAATAAATAAATATATTTGGAAACAATAAATGGATATAGTTGAAAATATAAACCATTTTTACTCTTATGGGTTAATTTTCCTTTTATATAAACATTCATGGCCACTTTAGTGTAAAAAACATTAATATCATGGTAATCATCAATAGGTTTAATGGGATATAAAACTATGATGTAAGGGTTAAATAAACACCTAAAATTATAAAAAATTTATTATATTAGATTATTTAGACCCATTGTAATCCTATATTCCAAATATATTAATTTTGATCCATTTTAATGAGAAAATTAATTTATATTAATTTAAAACTTTATGTACTTCCATGGGTAGCCCTCCCCTCACATATAGAATGGTGCCTCCTATTATCCCTTATTCTCAACGTTTTAAAATATTATATATGGTAATAACATCCAAAATAAATTAATAAAATACATTTCCATGTTATGTGTTTCTTTTTTATCATAATAACATCATTTTAAGGATTAATGTGTTATCCAAAGAAGCTTTCACAATGAAGAGGTATAAATTTTAACTGATTAATTTCAATTTTATTTCGGTACACACCTTCTCTAAACATATTGTGTCCGTCATAAAATTAATAATAAATCATAATAAATTTAGTTTTTTACTATTATGATTATATAAAAAACAATTTCTACCTCATTTATATTAAATGGGAAATGAAACTATTCCACATGCGTATGTCTGGACTACTGCCTCGATATAGCGGTATGATTAATTTATCACCACCATATTTTGGGGTTATTTATAGTACTGTAGTTAATGAATATATATTATATTTATTGTTAAATATTTATTCTTTAATGATAAAATATTATTTTTCTTTCTTTCTTTCTTTTAATTAGAAAATAAAACAAACTTTCATGTGTATATATGGGCTACCATCTCAATGAACTGTGTATTTAGTTTTTCTATCTATACATTTTTTTATGAATATAAATATTTATTTAATGAATATGTATAATATTTATATAATTATTGAAATTTTTTAGATGATGTATCCATGATCACAGCACAAGGATCAGAACATCCAAATCAAAATTTTCATGCAAGAAGAAATAGTTATCACCCAAAAAACGGTGATTTTAATAAAGAATTATTTATAAATAGGTGTTTAAATATCATAAGTGAATCATATATGATATAATATTTATTACTATGGTTCTATTTTATAATTTTAATAAATATAAATGAATTATAAAAGATTTTATAGTTCTTATTATTCAATTTAAACTTGAGTTAAGGGTTTTTTGTTATAAACTCATTTTTACTGGGATTGTTTATGCTTAATATTTTTATAATGAAATTATATAATAATAAACTCTAAATTATTATCAATTTTATTAAACTATATTTATTTATAGAGATTAAAATTTCTTCCTTTTATTTTCATCTCTTTAATTACTAAAGATACCGAAATAATATTTTTATAGAAAATTTATTTGCATTATAATTCGATCGGAAATATTTTTATTCGATATCCATATTTAATTTAAATTTTTTGCAAAAAAAATTTAAATATTATCCTATGAGTTCTTAAATTCCTTTTTACCCATGTTTTAGTTTCAATAAAAAAATTTAAATGTCTCATCTTTCTATTTTTCGAATGAGGTACATTTGAATTTTTATTGAAAATGTGAAAGAAAAAATTGTTTTAACTTACAAGGCATGAATATAATTTCTTATTGACATAATTGATCAATGGTTTTAATATTACTTTTAACATTTCCAGTGTTATTTTAGAATAAAATTTTTTCCTTAATATTTTGTAAATTTTTATTTTTTAAATAGGTAGTTTCAAAATGAAATGGTTATTTTCCTCATGAAAAATTTTGTTGATATTTAAAAAGAATTTATCATCTACGATAACATCCTTTTATGTAAAATATGGTTTACTGGGTATATGATTCAATGATTCCATAATTATGCTTTTTTGGGATGTTTTATGGTAATGATTATTTAAAATTGATGAAACCCATTTTATTTTCCATGGGTTATGTTGTTATATAATGATAAATGTTTTCAAGATCATGCAACATATATATGAATAGATTATGAGAATGTGATAGGTGGTTGTTTCACAGGTCCATGAAACATGATATTCTAGATTTAAGAATCCTTGTTTCCAGGTAGTTTCCATTGGATTTATTCATGGAACCGGAAACTTCCAACAGTTCTTTATCCAAAGAGGAACTACTTCCCAAAGGCAGGCATTCATTATGTTTTGAACTTTATGATACTTAAGTACAAGCATTGGTCGAGAGGATGGGAGGTCGGACTCATCACACCCTTTTAGGGGGGAATTATTGTCTACTACGGGACTCTCTTTGAAATTAAAATATTTTCATCAATCCTTATTAATTCACTAAATATATCATAAGTATCCTTTGGAATTTAAAATCACTTCTTTAACATGTATAAAATTTTAGAATTATCAGTAAGTATTCGAGGTTTTTCATTAATGGTATCCTCTAATATACTCATTATAGATTCTTTTAATCATCATTTATGATGATACTCGTTTTTAAGACACTTAGTGGGGCACTCTAGAGTTTATTGTCATCCAGGGAGACGAAGGGTTGTTTTGATGTTGGGATCGTGCTCCTAAAAGGAGCTACCTATGTATCCTTGTGAAAGGAATCACAAACCTCGTAGTTCGGTGCCACTTAAGAGGACACATCACACCTTTTAAGGTCATGTTATAAGGACCTCTAAGTGGAAGGTTCTTAGTCACAAATTAGTGTGGGACTTATGTTAAAATAAGCTGAGGAACATTGGAAGGGATATAGGTTTCCAAATAGGATAAAACCCTATTGAGAGTATGGACAAAAGAGAATAAGGTTGATTTGAAGTGTTGGGTTTGAACCTCAAGGATGCTTCCTACATATCCAATATGGATGGGAATCAAATCCCACATAGTTAGTTAAATCTAATAGGAGAATATATTCCTCTGAGAAATATGAGTTTGGGATTACTTCCTGAAAAGGGATGCCTTGATGTTTTGAGGATTGAATTTGGGGCTTATTTCTTAAGGAGGATACCCAAATTGGGGGAATTAAGGTTGGATTCTTAAGGAGGATATCTTGTGAGCTTGGGCCCTGAAAGGGCTTCCTACATATCCTGTATTGAATAGGAATCAGAGTTCTCATAGTTCATTATGAATGAGTGTTTGTGCACATGTTCTAATCATCACATATCTCTAAGCCCAAGTGGGTCATGCTTGGTGTGAGAAATAAGAGGATGTGAAAGATTCAACAATGACACTTCACACTTCCAAATTTTTCCTCCATTCTAATGGAAGAGGTCACATAGACCGTGGAAGAGGGTGAGGCGATGGTGGATGAGGGTGGGGCGAGGAGCCCTCCCTCTGTTCTCTTCACATTGGACAATGGTACAAATGGAATGAATAAGGGGTGAAGGTGAGGGGATTATACCATGATGGATGCCCTGAAATTGATTTTGGTAGCGGAGGGAGACTTCTCCTACGCTTGTGTGGAATGGAATGTGTGAAGTGTACCTTCCCTACATGAGAAATGAGGTCCCAAGTCACCTATTTGAAAAGAGAGAGGCCTGAATCCTTCCATCTTCCAAACCGGGAACTTCCAAACAATGTTAATGGGAGAAAAGTCCATGTCAATACGGATATAGAAACCCAAAAACATACCGTGAATCATAACCCCATTTTGAGACAAATTTGGGAAACTTCTGACTGCGGATATAGAAACCCAAATTAGAGACACGTTGATGTGCCTTATCCAAATTTCTGAGAAGTTATGAGGTTTTGGGGGAGGCTTCAACTTAGATCCTTTCAAGTAAGGGAACCAAGGAAAGATATAACCCACCATGAAAGGCTTCAAATGGTATTTGAACTGGCCACATAGGTACTTCGCGCATATGTATTGCATAGGTACCCCGTTTTGCCCTATTGCGCAGGTATGGTGCACAGATGTTCCGCGCAGGTACAGAGCCTAGGTATGGATGAAGAATGAAAGAGAATGTGAAGAACTTCAAAACATACCTATCCTCTTTGATTATCCCTTCTTTTTTAGTTTAGATAACTACCTGAGACAATTTGAGAGATCTAGGCGAAAGAGCTACGCAATGGGAGCTTCAGAGAATCATTCACTTTTTTCAGTCTGAAATGGGGAACCCAAGGGTCCTATTTATATGCATGGATGGGCCTGGTCAAAGAAACATTGGTTGTGCAGAAATGCCGCATAGCTCCAACGTGCTGGTTCACCACATAAAGAAATCCCAAATATTCTCTCACGTAGGTCGAACGCGTATCTGCTTCGTGATTCTCAGCCACGTAGCTCTATCCCAAATCTGGGCTTTGTAGCTCTCTCACAAAGCATGGCCGCATAACTCTCTCGTGAATCATGGCCACATAGCTCTCTCATGAAGTTTATGGATGTTACGACATTGCGTAGAGTTTGGGAGGATTTGATGATGTTTCCTTTGTACCCTTTGAATATGTTTTTAAGGAGTGTCAACAAAATCCCCCCCTTAGGATTGGATCCAAAATATAAAACGAGGGTCAAGTCCTGAGGTGAAAGTCTGGGAAAAAAAATATGGATGGATGAGTGAATATATTAATTGTGCCGCGTAATAATTTTGTTCAGAAATGTCGCGTAGATTTTTCACGCAGATATGGATCATAGAGACATTGCGCATATATGGCACATAGATTTTAGGTTTTCCTATAAATAGGTCTCAACCTTTTGCATTTTTTTATCACCCGTGCTTTCCAAATTTTGGCGCTCTCGTTGCGTAGCTTATTCGTTCATCTGCATCGCGTTGTGCTCTCACGTAATTCTCTTGAAATTTCATCAAGGTAAGATTATTTATGTGATATAGCTATTCTTAAAGGACTTCCCCGATGGAGTTGCTCTAAGATCTTTGTCTAAGGACTTGCGTGACTGACTTCGTTGAAGGATCGTGTCGAAGGACCTTGTCGAAGCTTCTACGCAACAAGTGTCCTTTGCCAAATTTCTTCCTTTCTTCTTTAGAAATATGATTTTTAATTTTGGTCATTCTTTTGCAGGAATTAATGACTCATTTGATGAACCATACTGAAGAAGATAAGGCTCGCCAAAGTTAAATGATGAGGATCATCAGGCCAGATTATTATGACACTGTTGAGAGTACACTTCTTGGGCTCTAAAAGGGTCTAATCTCGTACCAGCATGACTATCCACAAAGTCCTTACTTACCTTTGTATGGGCATGGGCTTTTGCAAGACACCCATTTTTTATCTATTAAGAATTACTTTCCAAATAATTGGTTTCATCAGTATTCCAACTGTAACTGCATGAATATTAGTTAAAGGGGGTTCCAATACAAGAAGGAATAGTCCCTATTAGTTGCATCCTTCATCACAATGGTTGTACACCAGATATGAAGGATCATGTTGTAGAGCCAAGAGCACATTGTTATTATTCCACATTCTGTGGTTCTCAAACAGATCAATCGAATTTTTTGAAAGGATATTGGGAACTTCATTCTGGAGGGGGTGTGAACCCCGAGTGGATGTGGTTTTTCTGGGTACATCAGACTTCTGAAAAATTCAGAAAAGAATTATCAGACGTTCAAATTTATAAAGCTTTCTGGATGGGGAAAACTAATGTTTATAAAAATGAACTCATTCCTGAATTACTGAGCCTATGGAGCCCACAAAAAAACTCATTTCATTTGACACACGATGAAGTTGGTATTAGTCTCTGGGACGTTTACGAAATAGCTGGAATTCATATTCTTGGGGAAATGTATGATGAATTCATCCCGCATACTTCAACATGGGGTGATGTTACCAGAACACCACCACTGTCACAAGAATTATTTAATATGGATAAGTATTTAACCAAGGATTAGAAAGATATTCATGCTAGAGTGTGGATGGAAGCTTTTTTAGAACCAACAACAGAGAATGTTTCAACCTGTGGATATCCTAATGTTTGTCCTTCTGCCGATAACGATGGCAGTTCATGCATATATTGTCCTACACTTGAAAGAGGTGATTAGAAGCACTGGGGTTATAAATTCAAACCTCATATAGATACAAATGTATGCTTAGATTCCTTCCTTGTTATGTGGCTAAGTGTTTATTTTCATCCAGTTTGTGAATTTGGTGGTGGTGTAAGATCTGGGACTTTTGTAGTTGCCGCTAAATTAGTAGAGGGGAATTATATTGGTCTAGGAACCCCTATTTTGGAAAGAATTTACCATCTCTAGCTGCATTTATACAATGGGAAGGCTCCATTTAGAATTGAGGGGCCATTTCAAGTGTTGTGGTGCTGGATTGCAGCACATTTTTATTCATACTCAGTATTGAACATAGTCAGAGTTCCTAATGGTCGATTCACCCCATTTTAATAGAAGGTTTCTGGTATAAATCCTCTGAACACGAGACCTGATGATGTACTAAAGATATTGAATGTCTCGGGATAATTCAACTTCTTTACTTTTGGTAATCTACCAACAGGAACATTTATTGATGATGGTAAAAAAGAGTACAAGATGAGATCTTATATGATGTCATTAAAGGATGGTGTACTATCAACTAGGATTGATGGTGAAATTATCTGTGAGGCTTATGTTCCCTATAGTTTTGCTCATCAATTCAGGTGTCTTCAATAGTTAAGCACCTTTCCACCCACATATGTCAGACATGAGAAGAACCCATTGGTAGCATGAAAATTATGGATTCTCATATATTTAAGGGTATCCAAACTATCAATTACATTACCTCCACTATAGGATTCAATCGGATTGGAAGGTACGTATGAAAAAGCTTGGGTTTCTTCATATCCTCAAGGGGATCTGACAAAAGAAGTATATCGAGTGGCGGCTACAATGACTATTGCATGTGGAAATCGTGGCAAGAAGTCCAAGTCCAAAGATGAGAGAGAAATTTCAGAGGCTTTAGAGCCCTCAAAGCATCTTCATAGGAATTACACCAGGAAAAACAAGGCTAAAGAAGAAATACCTCCAACGCCAAGGTGATCCAGTCACCGTCATCAAACTAAGATTCCTATTACACCTATCGATTTTTCTAAGGATGAATGGTCTGAATAATATCTTCAATCAGAAGGTTTCGAACCACTTTTATGGTCAACCCGGCCAAAATCAAATTATGTGTGACATTCGTCCATTCATCATTGGGAAAGTATAACCCTTGATCTCAGGGATGCCTGGGTATTTCTTCAGAATGGCATTTGAATACCAGATATTGGTGATATCAATCCACCTTCTGATTTCTGTCCGTAAAATAATTTGGATGAAGTGCAAAAGTATATTGCGGAGCTAGAGAATTTTATATATTCAGCTGATGAAAAAATCCCAACTTCTAAACAAGAATCTCATATACTGGACTTAGGAGTCCGTGAAGGGGTAATTATTGACTCTGAGGAGGAGTGGGATATTTTTGTTAATATTGAGAATTTATTTCCCTTTTTCTTTCATCTCAACTATTCTTTATCATTTGACATCATTAATCATGATTAAAATGTATTTCTACAGCTTGAATGTAGAGAAGGATGATCTGGACGGACTCTTGAATCGCCTTAGTATAGTCCTGCAGGTTCTCTTATTGGCGCAACAAATAATCCTCCTAAGTCACCAGAACTTTCTCCAGGAGTAAGAATCATGACTGGGGTAATGGAGACAGATAATCCTTAACCATTACCTCATGTTTCCCCTACTAAGAGAAGTGTTTCAATCTCTCCTCAAGCTTTTGAACAGAAATTCAAAAGGGCAATGGGATTTCTTTGAAGAATTCTCTGAAAGAGTAAGTATTTATAAAATATTTTGGGAATACAATTTTCTCAATAAGTTCCAATAACCATGCTTTATCCTCTTATAGGATCTATATCTATTTCCTCTCTCAAGGGATTTATAGTTGATGCTTCACAACCAAAAAAAGAAGTCTCAGGGGAAACCTAGGTTCTTGCTGACATATCTGTACCGTCAAAAGATTCAGTTATCCCTGATCCTAGCTCTGTTGAGAGAGAGGAAGGCCATGGTAAGATTTAATAAATTCCCCAGTTACTTTTTTCACAGGATCTTGAAAATAATCAATACAAATACTCTTATTGCTTCAGAAGAACGGAAAAAAGATATATGGAAATCTGAAACCAATGCTGAAATTAACCCAGACCCGAAAATATCTGATGCTGGAATACCAATTGAAGATTCCGCATAACCAAATGTCAGTGTAGCCAATTTGGGCATCAACCAACATTTGTTGGATACCATAAATGGTGAGGTTGCTATAACATTCCAGGCCGTATACACTAAAATGATGGACACCCTTAATCCAAATATTGATATTCGAGGTTCCATCAAGGATTTTAGAGATTTATATGAGGAATTACAAGGATATAAGTTCCTATTACAACATTTTCCATACATAATTTGTTCTTCAAATTGCTTATTTACATCAAAATTCACTTTATAGAGCTTTATCTACAGAAAATGTCACAATAACTCTTCAGCAACAGGGTGTTACACTTTATCCTTCTACTGGTGCTGAAGAAATAATTACAAAGGATCCTTCATCAAGAGACGTTCTGGAGCCTTCAAATGTCATATCTGAACAAATTCAACCCTCTTCTCAAGAAACACCTGATCAAAACACCGGAGTTGAAAATACCAGGGATGAATCCAATCAAGTAGCTAACTTATTGTTGGGTAAATATATTCAGTCATTTGTGTCATATTTTTTCCTCCATTAGAAACTAATAATGAACTTGATTTATTATTTAGGGTTATCATCTTCTAGATCATAGGGTGAAGCTTCTACCATATTAAGAGAAGCAGAACAAAACAATTCTCTAAGAAACCAGTTTCCAGGGTAAATTTTACCTCATAGTAGTGACTCATATTCAAATTTATATATGCAATATGCTCTTGTCATGGCACGTAAGAAGGCATGATGGTAGATCTGGAATATAATTGTTGAAAATACTTTGGATGAATTATCGCCCCATTTTCCAAAACTCCCAGCATTATTCTGTGTATTGGGATTTTTTTGGTTCAATTATCGGCCAGTCTACGATGCCATGAAAGAGACTTTCTTCCTATGGGAGCAGGAGCATAAGCTGTGATAAGATTTTGAAGAGGCTAAACGACTCATCAATATTAAGGGCTTTCATGCTACAGTGGTTGAGGTGGAGGAAAATCGTAATAAGAAATCACTTGAGATTAACCAACAAATAAAAGAATACACGAAAGAGTTATTATCTCTTCAACATCAACTAGATGTTGTTTATAAAAGGCTTGAGCAACTGAATCAGACATTATTAGAAACCCAATTGGAGGGGATAACTTCCATTTCAACAGCTAAGGAAGCATTTCGTTAGGCAGAGGAGGCTGGAGTTTCTCAATTATCGCAACTTCAACAGGAAACTGATAGAGCTTATGAAGTGGTTCAACAAATAAAAAGTCATGTTGAGAGTTTATTTTAAATCATGATAGGGATGCTTCGGTTTGTGGATGGCCCTCTATTTTCACATGAATGAATGAAATTTTGTTTCCAATCATATACATTCCTTCATTCATGTTCTTCTTTCCTGATTACAATATGAAATGTAAATGATGATAATGATTTCATTGTGTTAAACAATTATAATTATAATAACAATAATGACGTGCTTAAAATTTTCTTATTAAGATGAGGGATTTAAGGAGCATAATTTGATTATTGCTATGGTTACATGGATAACCCCACAAATTTTGTATCTTTTGACTTTCCATTGCTCAATATTACCAAAATCAAACAAAAAATGTATATCTAGTGAGCTGGGACTCTACTTCTATTCATAGCACCCTTTATTGGTTCTTAGTATTATGAGTATCAAGTCTTTTGTTAGTAGTAGTTTAAAGTCATGCATATGAGACTATAAAGTGCTAATATTTAGAGTTGAATAGCTTTGATCGTAAATTCTGAATTAGATCCCAAACAAAAATTAGTGGCTAAGAATTGATTTAACATTCTTTAAATATTTCTAGGGGAAATATTGGGCCATGATTTTTTATGGATACTAAATCTTAAAACCTGCAGCACCATGATGTGCGAATTTTCCAGGAATGAAGTTACCATGACTTGAAAAACCCATTATGGGGGCTACATTATACGGGGCCGACTATGGCATATGCTGCATAGCCAAATAGTGGCATCTTCTGACTGAAAGGCCTATTATGTAGGCAACTTATGCAAGGCCACCTAAGGGCACATGCTGCATAGTCAGGCAAACGAGATCTCAAAATTTTGACATTCTATTGTTAAAAAGTCGAAGATAGTTTATGGAGATTTAGATTTTCCAAATCATAGAGTTTGTTTTATGGAGAAAGGTACCTAAATATGGAAAGGTTATTTCTAATAAAGATATCCAAAGAATCATAGGAATAATACTTTTACAATGATCATACCCAAATGTAAAAGATATGGTGTTTGTATTTTTAGGTCATACAACTAGGACCAGAAATGGAAACAATATATAACATGTGGTCAAGTGATTACAAGATTATTTCATAGTGTATCGAGCACATGATGATGGAAATGTGTAAACCATGGTCTAGAAGACTTTTAGATTTTGATAAAGATAATGGGACAAGTATACTTGATTTTTTTTTAAATATAGATTCTTTTATATTGTCAACAAAGATTAAAGGAGACAAATATACTATAACCAAGAACGGAGTTACCATTATTTGAAAAACCTGTTATGGGGGCTGTATAATGCAGGGCCAACCAGGGCATATGTTGCATATCCAAATAGTGGAATCTGTTGAATGACAGGCTTGTTATGTAGGCAACTTATTCAAGGCCGCATAAGGTCACATCCTACATAGTTAGAAAAAAGAGCTCTCAGATATTGAAAACCTTGTTACTAGAAACTGTAAGAAAGATTGTAAAAATATGAAAGAAGAATTCAATATTAAGAGTGTGAGATATAGAAGGGGGTTATTCCCATTGTATATGATAAATATTTGAATCAATATTTGCCATAAATTTGATGTCCTTTACATAGATCTGACTCATATGTAAAATGGAATCTTTCTTTATTTCCATTGAATGAATATGGTACTGTGCAATTTTAAGTCATGTAGTGGGGACATTATACTATGCAGTTTCACGTCATGCAGTAAGGACATTGATAACCCCATAATGAAATTGAAAACACCCTATTTATATAAATAATCTATTTACCATATTCTTAATCCCACGTGAGCTATGATAGGTGTGAGAAACAAGGAACAATAAGGGTTTCTTTTATAATATAAAGGCGATCCATGTGAGAAATAGGGGTGTTAAATTTCCATGCAGTTTAGCATCATGTGGTAAGGATGAGAATGAACCAATATGAAAGAAAAGACACATTGTAACTAGATTAAGAGATAAAACCTAAATATAATTATGTGTCATGTTGGATATGGAATCAATTCATGTATAGTTCTTAAAACATTTCCTCAGTAGATTTTATTCCCATACAAGAAATAAAAAAGTTGTTTTTTATGACTGTTGGGCCCAAAAATTGGAGATTTAGGCATCTCTATGCATCTCACTGGAAAAAATGAGAATCAATCTATACATAGTTCATTAAAAAATCATTCCTCATGTTAATCAAATTTGGCATGAAAAATGGGGGTTTTAACAAATTCTAAGAGAATAGTAAATCTTAAGACATAAAATAGTATATGGACCAAATCATATATCTTAAGGAAGCACTCTGTATAGATCTGATTCATATACAAGAGGAGAAAAGAAAATAAAAAAAATTTGTGATTGTGGCTGGCCCCTGAATTGGATATTCAGGAGTCTCTACGTATCTCAAATGAAAAAATGAGAATCAAGCCATACGTAGTTCTTGAAACATGGTCTCTATGCTGATCTGACTCCGACATAGGAAAGAGATGGACTCATATACTACTAAGGATTAGTGACATTGTCATAACGTTTTCTTATGGAAACTTCTAACCTCTTATAGAGAAAATGTTAGTTGTACAAATGATGTCATGCAGTTTAACGTCTTGTGACAAGGACGGAAATGCTATGCACATTAACGTCATGCAACATGGATGCTTATGGTTGTTATGCAGTTTAATGTCTTGAAACTAGGACATGGGGGCTATGTAGTTTTAAGTCTTTTATTGAGGACTAATTATAAAAAACTATACATATTATTTCTTCAAAAATCTTGCTTCGGTTGGGGTTTTGATTATCTCTCCATCCATTGTGATTAAGGCATATGCTCCATTTAAATAAACATTATGTATGGAATAGGGTCCTTCCCACTTTAGCTCAAGTTTTGGAGGTTTCTTTCCTGGTATCATTGGATTTCTAATGATCAATACCAATTCTTCTTGAAGGAATTAATGAAGACAAACTTTCTTATTAAAATCTTGCGCAATTCTATTCTGATAGACTTATAGATGATGCAAAGTATTCAATCTTTTCTCATATAATCGTTCCAACTCATTGAACTGTTTCTGGGACCTTTTATTTGTAGATAATTGATCACATATTTCAACTCTTAGTGAAGTCAATTTCATTTCAATTGGTAATACTGCTTCAGTTCCATATACCAATAAATAAGGAGTTTCTTGCGTGGAAGTACATATAGTTGTCCGATAAGCCCATAAAGCATTCAAATGTTTATTAGGAAATGATTTCATATCTTTATCCACCATCTTTTGGAGTATATTTGATAGGGTTTTATTGAAAGTCTCTATTTGTCCATTGGCAGCCGCATGATAGCGAGATGAATGGTTGGATTTGATATTATATTCCTAATATAACTTTTTTACTTCAGTAGAACAAAAATTGGTTCCATTGTCTATGAAAATAGTATGGGGGATGCCAAATCAATTGATGATATTAGTTTTGAAAAAAACTAATGATTTTTTTAGCTCCAAGTTCCTTGAGAGGTGTTTCCTCAGCCCACTTAGAGAAGAGATCAGTAGGAGTGAGAATATACTTGAATTGCTTAGCCGTGGATGGAGGATAAGGCCCTTCTACATCCATTCCCCATGTGGAAAATGGCCAGGATTATTTAGTTTTATGTAGTAACTCTGGGGGTTGATGAATGAAGTTTGCATGCACTTGACAGGGATGAATTTTTTTTTGAAGTCTATAAAATCTTGTGTCATTGAAGGCCAAAAGTATCCAAGCCTTCGAATCTGATCGGAGATTCTATGCCCAAATTGGTGGGCACCACAAGCTCCTAGATGAACTTATTTCATGACAGTCATGGTTTCTTCTCCATCAATATATCTGAAGAGAATCCCATCAAAGCCCCACTTATAAAGGATCTTTCGGTGGTTTGGACCATCATAAAGAGTTAAATTAGCCGCTCGTCGCCGAATATGCTCCTTCTCATCCCTATTTGGTTGAAGTATCCCATTTTTGAAATATTCAAGGATAGATGTTCTTCATCTCGTGGTATCACCATATGGTTTATAAATAGGGAAAATTTCATTGATTTCCTCCCTCATGGGTTGAACAAATGGTGAAACCATGTGGCGATAGGCTATGGTGATAACTGTCTCATCCTGATTTGGATATGCCAAGGCTGTAGCTGCATTAGCTAGTGCATCTGCTTGGGCATTTTGTGATCACGTGATATAGGACAATGTTGTATATGAGGGAAATTCAGCCATTAATTCTCTGACGTAATCACACAAAGTTATTGACTCTTATTTTATGATTGAGTATTCCCCATTTATTTGTTTGATTACCAATTCTGAAACACCTTTTACCTTTAAATGATCCATTCGCACCAAAAGGTCCAATTCCAAACCATTGATGGGAGCATGATATTCTACCTCATTGTTGGTACCAACTTCTGATAATAGAAAATAATGAGGCAATGCTGCCTTTTCTGGGGAAATAAAGACTATTCCTAATCCAAACTTATTGAGTTTAGGATTTTCTAGTCTCTTCCTTGTTAGACATCTAGAAGCCCCATCAAAATACATTTCCCATATCTTGAAATTATATTTAATAGAGAAGCCCTCTTCATTAGGAATTTAAGTATTAAATGATGTATCTTCCGCGGATGGATTCTTCGTAAGGAAATCAACCAGGGCTTGACCATTTTTTGCCTTTTGAAGCACAAACTGAATATCAAGCTTCTTTAAAATAACCACCCACCGTGCTAGACGTCCTGTAAGCATAGGACACCTGAAGATAAATTTGAGTGGGTTATTACGAGATATCAATTGGACCTTATGATATTGTAGATAATGCCTCAATTTTGGAACTGCAAAGATTAATGCCAAACAACACTTTTCAAACCTGGGGGAGGGACCCTCGTCGTTCATCTCTAAACCTTCCTTCATTCCTTTTTCAAACCCGGACTTCTTTCCCCCTTTTCCTCAAATCTCGATCGGCCCGAAGGTCTCGGAGCTGCTCGATGGCTTCCCTAACCTCTCATTTTCTACTACGGAGTTCTTGGAATCCTCGGACCTACTGAAGCACACCTTGGTGGCAAGATTTTACGGGCAACGACCTTCAGTCGATTCCTTCGACAAGCATGTATTCGGTGCATGGGGTTATCAAGATAGGGAGACTGTGGGCCTTTTGGATAATTGAAAAATAATGATTCTCTTCACATCGGAAGACGACCTCAAATAGGCTTGGTCAAGCACACCTCGTTGCTTCAACGACTTCAGATTTATTCTGTGTCACTGGTCCTTCGATTTGCACATGAAGTGTGATCTTCCGTCAATTGCGACATGGGTTAGTTCCCCAAATCTACCTCTTACATTCCAAAATCCACCAGTTCTTCGTATGCTAGGGAACCTCATTGTTAGGTATATGTGTTCTAATAGCCGCATTGCGGCTCTTTGTCACCCTGTTAATCGGCGTATATGTGTCGAAATGGATGTTTCAAGAATTCCATTTGATTTTGTGTGGATTATGGTGGGAGAAGAGTATCGCTGCAAGAAACAAGTGGTACAAGAATGATGGATGGATTTCTGTACCGGATGCAGGCGACTGGGGAACTCACGAGCCTACTTCCGAAGGGAGTTTAAGGCCTCGAGGCAGAGACATGAGGGTGGTAGACAGTCGGAGGTCCTTGAGGAGGCAGAGAGGATGGTGCAGGAGCCTCAAGGTTTGAGCAACGATTTGGACATGGGAGAACTCACTGGAAGGTTGATTTGGGAGAATAGGGAAGCCGCCAGGACATCAGGGGTCTGTTTATCACTAGTTGAGGGAGAAGAGGGTTTGGACACTGGTGTTAGTTTGCTGGGGGCCTCTCAAGTCAACCCATAGGTTGCAAGTGTGTTCCTTAGGTTGAGGAAGGATTTTGATAGTACTCTTGCTTTCAATGATGGAGTGAGGACGGAAGGTGGGTCCAATCAGGAAAACTTTTGTGCTGGTCACAAGGAAATTAGGGGTGAATTTGCCTTTGTGCGAACGGCAGTCAGATAAGAAGTTTCTGCAGGCAGGGATAACTCGTGGGGAGGGAAACGGACCTTCCAAAAGAAGATAAGACTCCAGGGGGACCCAGTGCAAGAATCCGATCCCCTATACTTTTAAGCAACAGGTTCGAGGGGTTGGTTGAGGTAGGAATGAGCAAGGCTCTGACTCTCTCTGTGAAGGCTGTTGGGGTGTGCGTGGAAGAATGCAGAGAGGATATTCATAGCCTCTCGACTGGTGAAGATGCATGTCCGAGAATCAGTAGGGGTAATAGGTGGAGGAAGAGTAGGAAGGATTACTCTTCTTTACCTCCACCTTTGGAGACCCGATCGACTAGAAAGGGAAAATCCAAAAAGGAAGCTCTTCAAGATGTGGATACTCAGAGGTCAGGGGTTCAGGGGGGATCAATGGTCAGAGCTCTTGTTATGCTCTGAAGAGGAAGCAGTTGAACAGATCTTAATTATTAATGAGTCTGAAGAGGAGGCAGTTAAAATGATGCGAAGACCTTTAAGGACATCCCTTAATGAGGAGCAATATACCTGGGTTGATAAGCAAGATAGTATTCTGGTCGGGGTCTTCAATAGAGGGGTGATTAGCATTGAGGAGTACATACAATCTTGGGATCGGATGGCCTCAGAGATTGATAATATGATGACTGTGTCTCCAATAAAAGTAACTGATATCTCATGGATGTTGTTCAGGGAGACAGGTACAGGTAATATCAGTTTACTTTTTAATGCCCCTTGCTAACTTTGAGGGTTTTGGTCCTAGGTTGGATTCTGTTGGGTGTGTTTGAAGTTGCTTTTGGTTTCATCTTTGTGTGTCTTGAGGTATTGTTTGGGTACCCAGCATTACTTGGCTCTGTGTCAGATGGGGTTCAGGGAATGTGGCTGTCACTTATGTTTTCTAGTTGAATGGATGTTTGAGAGGGTATGGCTAAGGCCATCGGTTCTGTGCCCATGCATTTTGCACAGGACTGCTTGTCGTCTGGCCAGCCATTGGTGATGGTCTTTGACACGATGCATTTGCTGGGGTTAGATAGAGACTGGTTATGTTGGGGTTGTTCTTGTTTTTTTGTTTTTGGTTATAATGTTTGTTTCTCACTTTGTCCTTAAAAGTGTTTTTATTATAATAAAAAAAATGAATTTTCCATCAAATATTTGAATACCTATTTTACACATCAAGCATAGTGCGACTGAGACAGTAAAGGCTGTTTTCACTCTCAGCATCATTATTTTTGACGAGGAAGGCACCTAGTGATCGTTCTAGAGTTGTCGCATAGAGAATAAGTGGTGTTCCTTCAACAGGCGGCATTAACACTGGTGGACTCAAGAGATATTTCACAAGGGTATCAAATTCCTCTTAGAATTCTTCGGTCTATTGGTAGGTAACTCCCTTCTTCATTAATCTGGTGAAGGGTAAAAATTTGCCTACCAAATTGGCGATAAAGCACCGAATATAGGCCATGTGTCTTTGAAGAACTCTAAAATAATTAATATTTCTAGGAGGTGACATACCAAGGATTGATTTTGTTTTCTCGGGATCAACATCAATACCACGCTAGAGTACAACAGAACCAAGGAATTTTGCTGAGGTTACCTTAAAAGCACATTTCAATGCGTTCATCTTCAAATAGTGTTGTTGAAGTTTGTTGAATATGATTTCCAGATCGACCAAGTGAATAGAACAGTTTTTGGATGTAAACACCAAATCATTCACATAACATTCAATAAATTTCACTAAAATGGTTTGAAGATATGGTTCATGTCACATTGATACGTTGCACCAGCATTCTTCATGAGAAAAGGCATTACCCGATAGCAAAAAACACCTTGAGGGGCTTTGAAGGCTATAGACTCCTCATCTTCTGGAGCCATTTAGATTTGATTATACCCAAAATATCCATCCATGAAGGAAATTGATTCATTTCTAGTTGTTTCATCAATTTGAAGTTCTGTAATCAGGACTGGAAAGTCAACTTTAGGACAATTCCTATTAAGATCTCTGAAGTCAATGAAAACTATAATTTTTTCATTCTTCTTTTTCCTAGGGAAAATATTATCCAGTCATTTGGGATATTTAACTTCTCTAGAAAATTTATCCTTGATAATCTTATCAACTTTTTCTTCAATTTTGGAGGCATAAGTTGGGTGTGTTCTTCTTGCTACTTGTTTGAATCCTCGATGTTCTTCTAGAAAACACAAATGATTAGTGGCAACATCAGGATCCAGACCCATCATTTCTGTATAATTCCAAGCAAATACATCTCGATTTTTCTTTAGAAATTAAGTATAAATTTCTTCCTCTTCATGAGTAAAGGCTGCACCAATTAAAGTGGGTGTGTGGATATTCTTTTGTACCCAGATTTATTTCTATGATTTCATCCATAGTGGTTGAGATACACTCTTAAAATTCTTGAGGAAAATCCCTAAGATCTTATTCCTCTTCTTTAATATGTGTTACTTCTTCTATTTCTACTTTCATAGTATATGACGAAGTATAATTTCCATAGTTATGGGAAAAGTTAAAATTTGATCATCTTGAAGAAGAGGCTTCCATTTCTGACCCTATTGATGATGGAGGGTCTTCCTGGGGTGATAAAGAGGAGATGATGGATTGAGAATTGACATTATTGTTTTCCTCTGGTATTGTTATACCTTATTCTATACATGTTGATGAAGTATAGAATTGATAGATTTCAGTGGATGAAATGAAGACATCTCCATTTCAGTTTTCATCACTACTTGGCGAAGCAACAATTTCTCTCATGCTGTCTAGATTGGTAGCTGTAATTGAAATTATGGAAGTTTCCGTAAGAGTGTCTGGATTTAGGTCCATCTTTTCAATTTTACTGATAGGCAACACATAATCTGTACTCTCATGTATGAATGGGTTTATTGGAATCTTTTCTAAACCATTTGGATCATTAATTTTAGTGACCTTCTATGTCGTGGATTTTTCCATTCCTTCCATGTGATAGAATTATGCCTCAATGTATTGAGATTCCCATAATTTGAATGGGTACTTGTCACCATAAAATGTCCCAATTTGACCATTGAAACAATATTTGATACATTGATGGTATGACAAAGGCACGACCGCATGTTGATATAGCCAAGGTCTTCTAAGAAAAATTTTGAAGGTTGTGTCCTGACGAACAACCATGAAATCTGAACTAGACACAAGGTCTCCAAACTGAATTTTGAGTGTAATTTTTCCCAGAGGTTCTTGTTCATTCTTATCATATCCTTGGAACATCAAAGTAGAAAAATATAAATCAGATTCGCTGAGGGCCAATCGATGAAGTGTATGAATTGGAATGAGATTTACTCATGGTCCATTATCAATGAAAGCACGTCGAATATCTATATCATTGAATTTTACAGATAGATACAAATATCTGATATGTCCATGTACAACATCATCTTCATCTTCATTTGTAAAAGATATCACTACATGGAATTCTACGGGATCATTCTCTATATGATAGACCTATGCCCTAACAATTTCACTTTTGAATTCTTGAGGACTTCACAAAGCCTCAATAAGTGCCCCTCGAAGATCTTCTGATAGATTCTAGGCATCTAGAATTGTTAACTTTTCCATTACATGGGACAAATGGTTCAAGACATCACACTTTTGGTTCAAAGTTATGTGTTTCCCATCATGAAAATGTGGATTTAGAGGTGCCTTGGAAGTTGATGCTTTGGCAGTAGATGCATCCTGTATCAGGGTAGAAGTTGAAAAAAATCCTAGATTTGGTATATTATACTAAGAAGGTCTATCTATTTGTTGAGAGGAAGAAGGTGTAACCTCTAATCGGACTTCCAAAATAACTGTGTCAGGACCAAATCTGTCATGTGTGGAAGAAATTTCGTGTTCCTGCTGAGCCCGCTGAAGGGCTTTGCCACGAGTTTCTACCTCATATACAGTTCTAGCAGGGGTGGGGTTGAAATAGTGGCTTCTAGAATATCCACGTCTTCCCATGTATCCTAGACCTCTGTCTCTTCTTCTAACTCCTCTGTTAGATACAGGGAACTTAGTCTCATCATGATCAAAACTTTCAGTGGCATATGGATCTGTTAAATGAAACATGTTAACATAACCAAAGATCAATTCTTCATCTGATGAGAATTCTTCCCGATGAACCAGTTCAGACTGTGCCGTTTGGTGGGGTGGTGCCCGTACTTTTGAAGCAGATGGCATAAAATCTGTCAGAGTCAAAGACAACTTAAGCTTTGACATGAACTCCTCTTCTTCTGACTGCTCTTCTTTCTTCAAATTATGTTTCTTCTTTGAGGATTTTCCTTCTGATGAAAGGGGTTTTACTATTTCAGAAATAGAAAAATACACAATTGGTTGATTCAATTGTGTTCGTAAAATGGCATGAATTCGGTTGATCATTTTCCTAACCATCCATCATCATATTTCTACGCATTTTTACTTTTGAATTCGTGCCACTCGCATTCATTCTCTGGATCAGTAGCAGTAACACATGCTACCTGGGCTGAAGAACCTTTTAATTTTACTAGTCCAGATTCAACCATCTTTTGCAGGAGGTCTTTGAAGACAAAACACTCTTAAATGGGAAGCCCCATCATCTGATGAAATAGGAAATAGTTCGAGAGGTATTTATTTCTCTCCTTGTATGGCCTTTTGGGCCTTCGCAACTAAACCAGATTGTTTTCCCGAGCCGAGATGAAGTAACCCAGAACTTGTTCATTCCGGAAAGAATAAACTTTTTTCATTAAATCCCCAAAATGGTTCCACCTTTTATATTTTTTAACATCTTGATGAGGCAGCCATTATTTATGACTCTTAGGAGTTGGAGCCCTTAGATATGATGAAGCTTTTGAAGTGGAAGCAGGTACATGTGACTGTTTATGTGTAACTGTAGCAGTGTCTTCTTTCCCTATTCTCCTTCTTGTAATTTATGGAATTACATGAGTTTTAGCCTTAGTCTTTATAAGAGAGTATTTTATCTGCTGATCGATTGAATTAAGGTCCTGAAACCCTCCTGTGTATTTCACAAGGATCAATGGTGTGCGTAATTCATCATGTAGATTTTCCACACACATTGGGTGCAACTCTTCTTTAGGGTGTGCTAAACTTAACGAATATGTTAATCCCTTCCAACGAGCAGTGAAATCCGAAACTCTTTCATTATCCCATTGTTTACAATTGGTAAGAAAAAAAACTGTCGTCTTTGGTAATGTTGAGCTAAATTGAAGAAGGAACCTTTGACACAGATCTTCCCACCCAGTAATTGACCGATATTGAAAACTTGTATACCTGAAAAAAGCAGGTCCTTGTAATGACTGCACAAAACACCTATGCTTAAATTCTTCTTGTTGTTCGGGAGTTCCCATCATAGTATCACAATGAGAAAAAAATGTGTTAAGTGTTGTTCTAGATCTCCCAAACCATTAAAAATTGGGAATGTGGTATTTGAAAAATTTTATGGGGAGGAATTGCATCCACCCATTCAGTGTAAACTCTCTTTTATGGTTGAACATGTGAACGTCGACCTTACATATCTTCCAACTGAGCTGTTAATGACTAATTGGTAGTCAGTAATTTTTGAGAAACATTTGGTTGAGCTTAGACCTGAGCAGGTGCAATAACTGGATCTTGAACAGGCATGGTGATCGATACTGCCACTGATGGCAGTATTGGTGATTACTATCGCATATGACCCATAGGATTGGACATGTGAGGGTGTACTTTTAAAGGGGGATATTCTTGATCCATCCTAGTAGCTATAACAAATTCCCTTGATTGATTACTTCCATCATGATTAGGAGGAAGAATACCTTGAAGTAGTTATGCATTTAACCTCCTTAATTCAATCATTTCTTCTTATTGCTATGCGAACCTTTCCTCTAATGAGAGTGATTGTCCTTATCTAGAGGTAGGGTGGGATGTAACCTTACTTTTACCCTTTTCATTGGCATGTTCCTTTCTGAAGTATGAAAGGGAATTACCTGAAAGAATGTCTTGCCCCTGGGAAACCCTCTATCTTCTGGTACACACACCTCCTTCATTTGT
Source organism: Viscum album (assembly GCA_963277665.1). Lineage (NCBI taxonomy): Eukaryota > Viridiplantae > Streptophyta > Magnoliopsida > Santalales > Viscaceae > Viscum > Viscum album. The sequence continues at coordinate 328,733,273 of OY728132.1, forward strand.
TTCTATGTGTACAGCCTCATGAACAAGAACTTCTTAATCTAATCCCTCTGAGTGAGCCTCCTATTCTGGGGGATTATTGATAACAACATTGATGACATTTATCGATGCATAACTCATTGATGGAATTTTTTCAGTTCTTATTCTATATTTTCTCCCTTTGTGTCTTCTATGAGACTCTGTTATCCTATATAAAAAATTACCTAGAACTATTTGGCGGAAAATAATTTGAAGTGAATCATTGGATAATTCATTTATATGCTTTCCTTGATGTTTCTTTCATAATCCACAAAAAAAACTAACTTCTGCTAAGGAGGGGATTACAAATGTAAAAAATCCCCCAGCCTTGTAGGCTAGGGTTGTTCTTGTTCTTATTCATCAAATCTTTTAACATTGTTTAATGAATTCAAATATTGATTTTGATGAGACCCCAGCCTCGCAAGCTGGTGTGATTCTTGAACTGATATAGCTGAAATCCGTGCAACTTCTATTCTGTTTTTTTTTTTGAATTTTGGTTTGGGAAGTAGCAGGGTGCATTATCTGACAATCATTTACACCACCTGTTTCAAAAGATCATTGTTCTATTTCATACATTTTCATCCTATGACGCCCGGAATCCTCTAAACGAGATGCCTGCTCAAGATTCTCAGAGTCTTGATGTAAAATTAGTTCAATAACTTCTTTTCTTTGAGCCTGATTCTAATGAGAACTGGTTGAGGCCCGTTCTCAAGCATACATTTGATTACATAAAAAACCTATTGATTGGGGTCGCTTGTGGGAAATAACATTGTATAAAACCACTTTTAGTGGACATTGCTGATTATAGAGTGCAGTGAAATGTGATGCTCTATATGCACCCCATCCTTTGATGTGAACATTAGATGGGGAATATGAAATTAATTAGTGTATCCTCTTCATAGCAATGAGACATTCACGCTGAAGGGTTATCTGTTGTTTTTCAACCCTTGGATGTTGGAAAAATGAAAGTGATGCCAAGTCAATTTAGAGCTACAACCATTCTATTACCTTAATATGATTTTGATATTCATTATATTGTAAGAATTTGGTTTTCAAATTACGAAGTGATTTCCATAAGTTGAGATGAATGTCATGAAAACAATCTTCTGTCATCAATTCTAGAATATCAAACTAAGAATTTTCTAAAGGCCAGAACATGACTGGTATTTCTCTTTTAGGTAATTGTTTCCTCATATTCAATACATCTTCATCATCTTCTACTAGAAGTTTCTCCACTTGGTCTGACCAAAGTGGATGCTCTGCATTTAAGGATAAATGAACCAAAGAAAGGATTAGAGAATGATCATTCCCTTAATATGTTTTCTGACTGAGAAAGTGTTTCCCTCATAAATGAAAAGGCATCAGACATGTCTAGCCCTATGTTTGCATGTTCCTCGAGATAGGAGGGCTTTCTTGTTACTACATTTTCAATTATAGAATTGTCTTGATAGTGATAAATACTACTGCAGAGAGGAATTTTTCAACAAAATCCATTATGGGGAGGATCACCATGGTGGATTATAGCAAGGGATAAATCTTCTTGCTCCTTGCTCTTTTGGGCACACAGAGGGTTGTCATGGATCTCATCCAAAGATAGGCATTCTGGATTGACCGAATTTTCATGAATCAAGTTTTCAAGATGATGTTTCTGATGAGAATATTTATAATTAAAACTGCCATTCCCAAAATTTGGTAATGGGAGGGTAGGATCTTGAGAAGTATTAGATAAATGTCTGAGGGATTCAAGAACACCAGAATTAAGAGGATCTAAATTACATCTTGACTCTTTATTTTCCAATGGTATTTTATGAGATTTATTCTTGTATGTTCTCTTATAATTATATGGGGATGATTTCTAGGAAAAGTGGTTATCATGGGTAGGTATATGTTCTTGTCTTGGATTAGTTACCAGAACATACCGATTACCTCCAATTGGAAAGGGTGTGTGTTCCCGATCTTGTTGTCCGTATGATATGGGGGAGTATGCCCCATGACCCTCCTGGACTACAATAGAGTTGTGTATCTGCTCTGGGATGACATGTCATTGTGTCATCCAATGTGTGGGGATAGATTTATGTTTCTATTCCCCTGATACTATTGAAGTAGTTGTTAAAATATCCTGACATGTTTCTAGAATATGGGAAGAAATATTTGTCTTCCCTTTAACAATTGACAAGATGTGTTTAGTGACTTCAGTAGACAGAATGGGAATATATGTCCATTCCGTATCTGGAGTAGGTTTATGTTCCTGATTTTATCCTCCTTTTCCTATCAACGAATATTGGTAGTACTTATGCATAGGGAAAGAGAGTTGAGTCTTCTCCAAATTTGTCATCGGAGCTTTCAAACTGACTTCTCTGGGTGCTACCAAACGAGACTGTTGGCAGGCTTGATGAACATTGGTAGGTGTATGTGCCTGCAGAATATTCTCTATCATGTATGGTTTACAGGTTTCCTTCAATACTGGCAGACGAGACTGCTGATAGAATTGGTGATTGTAAACAGGTGTATGTTCCTGCTTACCAGTTGCCACCATATTAGATTGGAGAACTTCTTTGGTTGTAGTCAGATAACCCTGCTGACTGGATGATGAATTATAAACAGGTTTATGTTCCTGCCTAAAAAACCCTATCAGAATCGCCATGAGGGATTGGTGTGTTACTACCAGACGAGTCTGCCAGGCAGTGAAATCAGAACGGACGGGTGTATATGCCCGCTCGTTTTTTTCCATCACGTTAGATTGATAGACCTCTAATGGGGAGGTAGAGGTGAGAACCTACTTAATGTTAACCGAATGTTGTCCCTGGAGGTTTTTCATGCATTCCAGAGTCTGAGAGACCTAGGCCAAACATCCAGAGGCAACATCCCCATCATGTTGGGGATATGCTACCACGTGATTCTGGCGGCAATTTCTTGTGGGATTCCTTAAAAAGGACACTTATATCCTTGAAATGAGGCCTTCAGTGACCTCTTGATCTTCCTCCCTGTAGTATGGAAAATATTTAATATTTAATTCTGGTGATAAAGACCCGAAATGGTTGGAAATGGTGGTTGGCACCATTTTCTTCTAGATCATTGGTCATTATTGGCCAGATGATCGAGGATTATTGTTGTCCTCGAGGGCCTGTCGAGGAGCCTCCAATGATGGAATTGTACCGTGTTGGTGATATTCCTTTATCAGCACATTGGAGAACCAACTTTGAAGATGCTAGGTTGGTGATAACTTCCTTCCCGTGGATGGAGATCCAACTTGAGCAGCAGTAGGGAAGTTCACAGATGTTGTCTTTGAGAAATCCATTCTTTGGATTAAAGGGAATTCGGTGGAAAACTGAGAAAAATAACAAGTTATATTAAAGTGACATCTTGTCTGATAGATACATGCATTATTAATTCCTTTGTTTGGCCTTCCTTTATCAATTTATAGGGTCATAACATGTGGGTAACATTATTAACTTGGTTAAGGATTCACGTCAGGTTCACCATTTTTTGTTTCACAGGTCCTTAAAACATGATATTCTAGATTTAAGAATCCTTGTTTCCATGAGGTTTTCATTATATTTATTAATGGAACCAGAAACTTACAATAGTTCTTTATCCAAAGAGGACCTGCTTTCCATTGGTAGGCGTTCATTATGTTTTGAACATTATGATACTTAAGTACATGCATTGGTCGAGAGGATGGGAGGTTGGAATCATCACACCCTTTTGAAGGGAATTATTTTTTACTCTGGGAATCTATTTGAAATTAAAATATTTTCATGAATCCTTATTAATTCACCAAGTTTATCATAAGTATCCCTTTTCATTTAAAATCACATATTTAACATGTATAATATTTTAGAATTATCTGTATGTATTCTTGGTTTTCCATCAATGGTATCCTCTAATATACTTATTATATATTATTTTAATCATAATTTATGATGATACTAGTTTTTGAGCCACTTAGTGGGGCACTCTAGAGTATATTTTCATCTAGAGAGATGATGTTTTGTTTTTATCTTGAGATAATTCTCATAAAATGAGCTACCTATGTATCCTTGTGAAAGGAATCAGAACTCTCGTAGTTCAGTGCCACATATTGGGACACATCATACCTTTTAGGTCATTTGATAATTCCCTTTAAGCGGAATGTTCTTAGTGACAACTTAGTGTGGGACTTATGTTAAAATATCCTGAGGAACATTGGAAAGGATATAGGTTTCCAAATAGGATCAAACCCTATTGGGTGTATGGTCCAAAGTGAACAGGGTTGATTTGAAGTGATGGATTAGAACCTCAAGGAGGATTCCTACGTATCCCATATGGATGGGAATCAAAGCCCACATAGTTTGAAAAATCTCATAGTAAAATATAGTCCTCTGAGAATGTTGAGTTTGGTCTTACTTCCTGAAAATGGTTGCCTTGCTGTTTTGAGGATTGAATTTGGGGATTATTTTCTAAAGAGGATTCCCAAATTGGGGGAATTAAGGATGGTTTCCTGAGGAGGATATCCAGTGAGCTTGGTCCCCGAATGGGCTTCCTATGTATCCTGGATTGAACAGGAATCATAGTTCTCATAGTTCATTATGAATGAGTGTTTGTGCACATGTTGAAATCATCACATATCTCTAATCACACGTGAGTCACGCTCGGTGTGAGAAACAAGAGGATGAGAAAGATTCAACAATGACACTTCACACTTCTAAATTTTTCATCCATGCTGATGGAAGAGGGCGCATCGACCATGGAAGAGGGCATGGTGATGGTGGACGAGGGCGGGACGATGAGACCTCCCTCTTTTCTCTTCACATTGGACAAGGGTCCAAATGGAAGGAAGAAGGGGTGAAGGTGAGGGGCTTATACCAAGATGGCTTCCCCTAAAATCGATTCTGGTAGAGGAGGGAGACTTCTCTTATACTTTTGCGGAATGGAAAGTGTGAAGTGTACCTTCCCTACTAGAGAACTGAGGTCCCAGGTCACCTCTTAGAAAAGGGAAAGGTCAGAATCCCACCATCTTTGTAACACCCCGAGATTTTATGAAAAATATTATTTTAATTTCATTAATGTCTTGTGTTATATGCTACACCAAAAGAAGCTTGCACAACACGCATCCTTGACTTTCCTTTCATTACACGCAATCGCGACCTTCCTCGATAGCGTGTGTAGTACGCAATAACGAGTTTCACTAAACAACAATATGCTATTAAAATATTATTAAAACTAGCCGTTATGAATAGTAATAACCACTTTTTGAAATTTTGTAAATTTTATTTTTCAAAATTGAATTTATTTTTGGATTCGTAATATCGAAATTAGTTTAGGGTGAAATTTTGGTGATTTTCGGATAACTTTCATATTTTGATGAATAGTGAAAATTATTAAATTTTAATTAAAAACAACTTTTTCAATCGAAATAATTAATAGTGATAAAGTATTAATTTGAGTGGTTTTAAAGTATATTTATAATATATTTTTACAATTTAATACATTTTTGGTCATTGGATGTAATTTCACATTTAAACCAGACATAAACAAGTGTCAATCTTTTGATAGTTATTATCTCTTAAGAACACGCTATTTGTTTTGATGACTGGAATTAATTTTTAAATTAATTAATGCAACTGCTATGTTTTTAATTTGGTAAAATAGAAATCATTTTTGAGTTCATAATATCAAATATATCTTAGGCCTAATTTTTGGCATTTTTCTGAAAACTTTCAATTTTTGATGAATAGTGAAACCACTAAGTGATAGTTAAAAAAACTGAATTTTTCATAAAAATTAATTTTACCGCTTCTGAGTGGAATTTCAAAAATCCGAGAGACGCGGTTGATTCAGTAAGTAAAATGTGGTTCAATGAGATGAAAATAATTTTTTTGGTGAATAGTAACTTTTTATTTTTTTTACCACGGTTAAAAGTAAATAGGGTAATTAAGGGTAGAAATGATATTATTATTACCCTAACACTTGTCCTAATTATATTGGACAAGTGTAATTCGACCAAAAATAAACATAGGAATAAAATATGACCATTTAGACCCACTTGGATTAGATTAGGACATTTATTATTAATTTATTTAAAGAATGGTTAAAAGAGTTAAAATAAAAGTTTATTTACTAAAACATTTTTAATATAGTTTTATACATAAGATAAATTATATTATTAATATTCATTAGAAATATAAAAAGATTTCCTATATAATGGTATTTTATTTGTAATTTTTAGACATCAAATAATTTAATTTATTTATGACACAAAGATGATGCAGTAATTATCTTATTAATGAAATATTGACATAATTGATGTTATAAATACCCAAATAAAGAAAATTTGAGACTTTTTATAAATTACACTAATTTTCTAGTTTAATATGACATGTTATTATTGATTTAATTAACTTTTTTGAACTTATCATTCTGTTATTATTTTCACAAAAATCAATTACTAAATAGTGTCAAAATTGACATAAAATAGTTTTTGAAACAAATATTATATTACTAATTTTTATTTTATTCTTAAAAATCTAAGGTTCTGACAAATGACTTAGATAAGGTTATATATATTAATAATAAACAATTTGGGGTTCTTTTGGCTTCTTATAGTAAGTTTATTAACCTTATAGTGTAAGAACACAAGAAGACACGGTAAAAGTAAAATTATTTAACTTAATGTTAAATCTAAATGATAAGGTTAAAATATGAACCTAAACATGTCTAAATTCTATTTGATGAGAGGATTTCGACCCATCCCCACCTTAGCCACGAAATAAATCAATTTGGAGCTATTTAAAACCGAACATGACTTTATCATAAAATAATATTTTTAGTTATTCCAAAGGTGCCCCTCTCCTCCCTTATAAAAGGGCACCTCCTCCCTCTCTTCCTCAAACAACATTGAGCCTTAAAACTCGGCCAACCCCTGAAAAATTCTCTTCTCCACTTCCCTATCAACATCCTAGAGGTTCTGGTCTTCCTCAAAGACCAATTTTAGTGCCCTAAGAGAAGGTCTAAAAGAGGCGCTTCAAAGAAGAGGTAATTATATGATTATTATAAAGTGATATTGATACTGAAATATTATACATACACTTTAACACAAGTTCACGATCATGAGAACGATATCATCGCGCGTGCGTACGTACGGACTACCGTCTCCATGATGCGATGAGATTCATTCTCCACTTTAACCATTCATGAATGATTATAAAGTTTATATAATAAGTAATAATTAAATATATGAAATAATAATGATACTGGATTTATGTGTATATATATGAATGTCATCTACTTAATTCCGCTCAACTCAATAAGGAAATGAAAACAACGTTCATGCGTACGTACGGCCTACCGTCCCCATGAACGATGTATTTATTTCCATTTACTGATTTATTATTTATATATATATTCTGAATATATATATATATATATATATATATATCATGTTTTATATTCTGGAATTATGTAATCATGATCTAAGTAACCATATGAATAATTACAAGTCAAAACACGGATGACAAATGAAACAATTTTACCAAAAACGCTCTTTAACATGGAATTTACAAAAGAACGGGTAATATAAAGTCATAATTGAACCATATATGATATAATAACAATGAATATGATTCTTTAATAAGTCAATGACATTATTTAAATCATTATACAGGAGGTTCGGACACTTACGAAGAAAATCAGACCTAAAGTAAGGGAAATGTCACAATCTCATTTTTATCCGAGATTGTTTATACATTGAAATTTACTGGGGTGTATTTTATCTTCCATATCCATGTTTCCTAAATATGTAATATTATTTCCATCCACCTACAATTGTTTAAATCCAATTTTACCCTTCCGTGAGTTTTTAGTAGAAGATATGAAGGGAATCTTTTGTTGTTTTTCGTACGAGGTACTTTTTGACTTTTCCGACAAAAGTACAAGAAGAATGTTTTTTTAACTAATACGGCATGAATGGATTTTTAAAAAATTATTTCCAAGAAGATTCCTTTACAAGTTTTCAAGTTAATTTTTAATCAACTTATTTTAGTTTAATGTTTTATGACATGTTATGAAAGGAAAAAATGTTTTTGAAGAAGAAAAGATATTTTCCTCAAGAATGGAGTTCAAGTGTTTTATCAAAATTATTTTCCATCTAAGATAATAAAGGGTTCTATTTTTATCCCTATTATTACATTGATTTGATTATGTTGTGATGGAATTATTTTTATGAATTCTTTTATCTTATATGAATTGTTTTATGATGTCATGATGTTTAAGATTCCCATTTGTATTACATGGGTTATGAAATGATGTATGATTTATGATTTTTTGGCACACATAAGAATGGTTTCATTATGAGACGGGTGGGACCTATATCTCCCTCCAATACATTGGGTAAAGATTTTATATCTCATGAGATAGACAAGGCTGGAATGGTAGGTTATACCGGTTCAGTGAAACATGACTGAAACGAGGGTGACTCGGTTCAGAAAGGGACTTTGTCCACTAAGATAGTCTTGGCAATGAGTCTTGACTAACAAGAAATGATTCTCTATGATTATGTGTGTATGAAACAAAGTTTCATGTTTTAAGTTATGATTATTTTGATTACATTTCACTTCCATGATTTATCCCATGTTATGAAATTATGCTCTCTTTTGCAGGTTAAGATTTCCAAAATGTTATGTTCTTATGAATATGATGTGATTGATATTTCTTTTGTTTACCCTTACTGAGCATTTGAGCTCACCCTTTTATGTTTTCTTTTCCCCAAGATATAAAGAAAGGTTTTAGGAAAAAAAGGAAGATCTTTATGGGAGATGTTGAAGATCTTTCACCACGATTAGAAGATTATATTCAGAGTTTCCAAAGACACTAAACTATTACGATCCTTGTGTGTGTGTGTTTTTATTATGTACTAAGTATTCCGCAAAAGTAAAGTAATGTATATGTACGTCAAGATACGGGTCTCTAAAGTTGGTATCAGAGGAAAGGTTTAGTCAACCTTTGGAAACTAGGATGTGAAAACGTTAGTGAGATCCCTAGAGATATTTCTAAGGTTTGTCTAGGGATGTCCCTAAGGATAAGTATACGTATAGGATATAGTCCTATAACTATCGTAACGATATTAGATTAAACAAAATATGTTAGATATTGAAGTTACTTCCCCTTTATTATGATTTTTTCCTCTCACACTATTCTTTTTGGGTTTTAGAAAATGGATGGAAACAAGATGATTCACGATAATGGAGGATATGATAGACAATGGAATGATATTCTTCATGAGCAACCAAATGAAATGGGATTTGGAAATCCAATCATCATTATTATGTCGAATCAGAAATCTCATAATATGATCAATAAAGTAAAATTTGGTAAGTTTCATGACTCGGCTAATAAGAGAAAGATAGAGTTTCATGATGATCATAGAGGAAAGAAAGTTCAATTTCCCCAATGTAAATCATGTGGGAAGAGGCATCAACGAGAATGTTTCAAAGGAACTGGAAGATGCTTTGGGTGTGGAAAAGAAGGACAAAAAGCCAGTATGTGCAAAGGAAAAGGTTCAATTAACACCATGGATGAGGATAATGGAATTGCTACGACATCAACAATGGTTAAATGTTTTAAATGTGGAATGTACAGGTATTATGAAAACCAATGCCCTAAGGGAAAGTCTCATGAAGAGAATCCGTATGGCCGTATGGGTAGTATTTATGTTGATGATGATGAAGAGACTACAAATGATATGTGAGATGAAAGAATTGTCGAAGCTCGGTCAATGGATTAAGAAGGTAGTGGAATGATTACATGTTTATCAAGTGTAAAGAATCTAATGGTACTATGGAATAAAGAGACATCTAAGGATTGTTACATTGTTTTCTTTCCTTGAGTTTTGAAAGTGTGTGATTAATGCTACCAGTATCCATGAAAGGTTATTCAGATATTTTTGGAATGAAGATGATATGCGCATAATGAAGGGATAAGGAGAAAATTAAATGTTTGATAGTATTCATGAGCTCATGATTGATATAAGGAGAAGGTTATATCATGGTTTGAGTATATACAAATTTTTGGATTTTGGTATGTGGTAAGAGTTAACTTTTGAAAGCATTCATGTTTTCACTAAGGTTTAATAAGTATTCATTTTTCAAGATAATACATGATTAAGGTATTCACATGATTGGAATGTGACCAACAAGATATATGGGGGACAAATGACGGTATTCACATGCTTGGTTGATGAAATTTCAAGTAATCGTTTTCTTTATACTATGAGCTTGGACCGAAGTATTTTAGATAAGCCTAAAGATTGGAATGGATTATGTTGGACATAAGTTAGTATTGTTTAAAGATAAAACTTTTTTTTGATATTGTTGATGGGATGTTATAATAATGTAGTTTTAGAAAATGGACAACCTGTAGGATGTGCGACAACCCATCGCGTCGGCCAAGGCTGTGGGAATCGAACCCACAACTAAAGTGCGACGGGCCATTATCACATACCACTGGCCTACAGAAAGTCCCTGTTTAGTAGAAACTAGTTTTATTATATTAATCAGTATGATATATGAAGTATAAGTCCATTTTAAGAACCATATATCATTAATCTCACTATAGATGGACTTATGTATTTTTTGATAACTTTTCTAACCTTTTGTTTGAGACAGATGGAATGACCCATCATTCTATCACATGATCTGCTAACACATCACGAATGACAAATTCAACTTCATTTCTTTAAGAGATGAAGTGGAAATTGTCCAATGAACGACAAACGGTGAGACTATACCAAAATCACTAAAGTATTTCTTCTAATTCCAATTTCATCAACTTTAGGGAAATGATCTTCAAAACCAAAAATGTTGTCCAAGTGCTCTTATATCTGATTAATCAGATGGTACCTTAGATTGTCACAAATTTATGGATTTGTGATTGTTGGATTTTCCATATCCATGTTCTCTACCAGTCTCCATCAGAACATGATGGTTAGATTTTTCTTCCATATCCATATTTTCACCTATGTGGAAACCCAGTGATTAGGTTATTTGGGTAACCGTTACGTTTCATACTTTTGTTTTTAAATATTGGTTTTGCTATTCCTTTTTACGATGTGGGTTTCTATTAAAGAAACTTTCAAGTAGTAAACCATTTATAACCCCGACGAATTTCGAGGGCGAAATTCATTTTAAGGGGGGGTAGAATGTAACACCCTGAGATTTTATGAAAAATACTATTTTAATTTCATTAATGTCTTGTGTTCTATGCTACACCAAAAGAAGCTTTCACAACACGCATCCTTGACTTTCCATACATTACACGCAATCACGACCTTCCTCGACAGCGTGTGTAGTACGCAATAACGAGTTTCACTAAACAACAATATGCTATTGAAATATTATTAAAAGTAGCCGTTATGAATAGTAATAACCACTTTTTGAAATTTTGTAAATTTTATTTTTCAAAATGGAATTTATTTTCGGATTTGTAATATCGAAATTAGCTTAGGGTGAAATTTTGGTGATTTTCGGATAACTTTCATATTTTGATGAATAATGAAAATTATTAAATTTTAATTAAAAACAACTTTTTCAATCGAAATAATTAATAGTGATAAATTATTAATTTGAGTGGTTTTAAAGTATATTTAGAATATATTTTTACAATTTAATACAATGTTGTTCATTGGATGTAATTTCACATTTAAACCAGACATAAACAAGTGTCAATCTTTTGATAGTTATTATCTCTTAAGAACACGCTATTTGTTTTGACGATGGGAATTAATTTTTAAATTAATTAATGCAACTGATATGTTTTGAATTTGGTAAAATAGAAATCATTTTTGAGTTCATAATATCAAATATAGCTTATGCCTAATTTTTGGCATTTTTCTGAAAACTTTCAATTTTTGATTAATAGTGAAACCACTAAGTGATAGTTAAAAAAACAGAATTTTTCATAAAACATAATTTTACCACTTCTATGAGTAGAATTTCAAAAATCAGAGATACACGGTTGATGTCAGTAAGTAAAATGTGGTTCAATGACATTAGAATAATTTTTTGGTGAATAGTAACTTTTTACTTTTTTTTACCACGGTTAAAAGTAAATAGGGTAATTAAGGGTATAAATGATAATATTATTACCCTAAAACATGTCCTAATTCTATTGGACAAGTTTAATTAGACCAAAAACAAACTTAGGAATAAAATATGACCATTTAGTCCCACTTGGATTAGATTATGACATTTATTATTAATTTATTTAAAGAATGGTTAAAAGAGTTAAAATCAAAGTTTATTTACTACAACATTTTTAATATAGGTTTATACATAAGATAAATTATATTTTAAATATTAATTAGAAATCTAAATTGATTTCCTACATAATAGTATTTTATTTTTAATTTTTAGACATCATATAATTTAATTTATTTATCACACAAAGATGATGCAGTAAATATCTTATTAATAAAATATTGACATAATTGATGTTATAAATACCCAAATAAATACAATTTGAGACTTTTTATAAATTCCACTAATTTTATAGGTTAATATGACATGTTATTATTGATTTAATTAACTTTTTTTAAACTTATCATTCTGTTATTATTTTCACAAAAATCAATTACTAAATAGTGTCAAAATTGACATAAAATAGTTTTTGAAACACATATTATATTATTAATTGTTATTTTATTCCTAAAAATCTAAGTTTCGGCCAAATGACTTAGATAAGGTTATATATATTAATAATAAACAATTTGGGGTTATTTTGGCTTCTTATAGTAAGTTTATTAACCTTATAGTGTAAGAACCAAAGAAGACACGGTAAAAGGAAAATTATTTAACTTAATGTTAAATCTAAATGATAAGGTTAAAATAGGAACCTAAACTTGTCTAAATTCTGTTGGATGAGAGGCTTGCGACCCATCCCCACCTTAGCCACGAAATAAATCAATTTGGAGCTATTTAAAACCGAACTTGACTTTATAATAAAATAATATTTTTAGTTATTCCAAAGGTGCCCCTCTCCTCCCTTATAAAAGGGCACCTCCTCCCTCTCTTCCTCACACAACATTGAGCCATCAAGATCGGCCAACCCCTGCCAAATTCTCTTCTACACTTCCCTATCAACATCCTAGAGGTTCTGGTCTTCCTCAAAGACCAATTTTAGTGCCCTAAGAGGAGGTATCATAGAGGCGCTTCAAAGAAGAGGTAATTTCCGTTACCGATTCTTTCACCTTTATTTCTTCTTCCACTTCTTCTTCTTAAGTTATTTCATTATGAAGTAATAACATCAGTATCACTAATATACTGATATTTTATTATAATTATTAAACAACCCTATTTCACCATCTATCCATCCTACGGAAAAGAAAATCACCGCGCGTGCGTACATACGAAATACCGTCTCCACGCCGTGGTGAAATCTATTTTCCACCACCACCTTACTTGGATGGGTATAATGGTGTAATGAGTAACTATATATGATTATTATAAAGTGATATTGATACTGAAATAGTATACATACACTTCAACACAAGTTCACGATCATGAGAACGATATCATCGCTCGTGCGTACGTACGGACTACCGTCTCCACGACGCGATGAGATTCATTCTCCACTTTAACCATTCATGAATGATTATAAAGTATATATAATAATTAATCATGAAATATATGACATAATAATTATATTGTATTTATGTGTATATATATGAATGTCATCTACTTAATTCCGCTCAACTCAATAAGGAAACGAAAACAGCGTTCATGCGTACGTACGGCCTACCGTCTCCATGAACCGTGTATTTCTTTCCATTTACTGATTTATTATATATATTTATTTTATGAATATATATATAAATCATGTTTTATATTATGTAATTAATTAATCATGATCTATGTAACCATATGAATAATTACAAGTCAAAACACGGATGACAAATGAAACAATTTTACCAAAAATGCTCTTTAACATGGAATTTAAAAAAGAACGGGTAATATAAAGTCAAAAGTGAACCATATATGATATCATAACAATGAATATGATTCTGTAATAAGTCAATGACATTATGTAAACCATTATACAAGAGGTTCGGACACTTACGAAGCAAATCGGACCTAAGGTAAGGGAAATTTCACAATCTCAATTTTATCCGAGATTGTTTATACATTGAAATTTACTGGGGTGTATTTTATCATCCACATCCATGTTTCCTAAATATGTAATATTATTTCCATCCACCTACAATTGTTTAAATCCAATTTTACCCTTCGGTGAGTTTTTAGTAGAATATATGAAAGGAATCTTTTGTCATTTTTCGTACGAGGTACTTTTTGACTTTTTTGACAAAAGTACAAGAAGAATGTTTTTTTAACTTATACGGCATGAATGGATTTTTAAAACATTATTTCCAAGAATCTTCATTTATAAGTTTTCAAGTTTATTTTTAATCAACTTCTTTTAGTTTAAAGTTGTATGACATGTTAAGAAAGGAAAAAATGTTTTTGAAGAAGAAAAGATATTTTCCTCAAGAATGGAGTTCAAGTCTTTTATCAAAATTATTTTCCATCTAAGATAATAAAGGGTTCTGTTTTTATCCCTATTATTACATTGATTTGATTATGTTGTGATGGAATTGTTTTTATGAATTCTTTTATCTTATATGAATTGTTTTATGATGTCATGATGTTTAAGATTCCCATTTGTATTACATGGGTTATGAAATGATGTATGATTTATGATTTTGTGGCACACATAAGAATGGTATCATTATGAGATGGGTGGGACCTATATCTCCCTCCAATGCATTGGGTAAAGATTTTATATCTCATGAGATAGACAAGGCTGGAACGGTAGGTTATACCGGTTCAGTGAAACCGGACTGAAACGAGGGTGACTCGGTTCAGAAAGGGACTTTGTCCACTAAGATAGTCTTGGCAATGAGTCTTGACTAACAAGAAATGATTCTCTATGATTATGTGTGTATTCCACAAAGTTTCATATTTTAAGTTATGATTATTGTGATTACATTTCACTGCCATTATTTATCCCATGTTATGAAATTATGCTCTCTTTTGCAGGTTAAGATTTCCAAAATGTTATGTTCTTATGAATATGATGTGATTGATATTTCTTTTGTTTACCCTTACTGAGCATTTGTGCTCACCCTTTTATGTTTTCTTTTCCCTACGATATAAAAAAAGGTTTTAGGTAAAAAAAAAGGAAGATCTTTATGGGAGATGTTGAAGATCTTTCACCACGATTAGAAGATTATATTCCGAGTTTCCAAAGACACTAAACAATTACGATCCTTGTGTGTGTGTGTGTTTTTATTATGTACTAAGTATTCCGCAAAAGTAATGTAATGTATATGTACGTCAAGATATGGGTCTCTACAATCTTCCAAACTGGGAACATCCCAACACTGTTACTGGGATAAAATTCCATGTGACTGCGGATATAGAAACCCAAAAACATCCCATGAATCTTAACCCCATTGTGAAACAACTGTGGAAAACCATTGACTATGGATATAGAAACCCAAATTGGAGACACGCTGATGTTCCTTATCCAATGATCTGAGAAGTCAGGAGGTTTTGGGGGAGGCTTCAACATAGATTATTTTCAGTAAGGAAACCAAGGAAAGAGATACCCCTCCATGAATGGCTTCAATGGGGATTTAAACTGCCCGCATAGGTACTTCGCGCAGATGTTTCACGTAGGTACCCCGCGTTGCGCTATTGTGCAAGTATGGTGTGATGATGTGCCGCATAGGTACAATATGTAGGTATGGATAAGGACTGAAAGAGAATGTGAATAACTTCAAAGCATGCTTATTCCCTTTGATTATCCATTCTTTTGTAGTTTATATAACTACCTGAGACAATTTGAGAGATCTAGGTGAAAGAGCTATGCAATGGGAGCTTTAGAGAATCTTTCACTTTTTTTCAGTCTAAAAATGGGGAGCCCTAGGGTCTTATTTATAGGCACGGATGGGCCTTGTTGAAGAAAATTTGGTCACACAGATATGTCGTGTAGCTGCACCGCGTAGGTACTCCACGTAGAGACATCCCAAATCTTCTCTCGCGTAGGTCGAACGTGTAGAAGCTTCATGAAGCATGGCCGCATAGCTATATCCCGAAGCTGGGCCATGTAGATATCTTGTGAAGCATGGCTCCATAGCTCTCTAATGAAGCATGGTCGCGTAGCTCGCTCATGAAGATGCTGGATGTTATTACACTTCGTAGAGTTTGGGAGGATTTGTTAATGTTTCCTTTTTACTCTTTGAATCTTTTTAAGGAGTTTCAACAGTGGTTATATTATATAAATACAATTTATTGAGTAAATATTAATGATTTATTATCTTGAATTGTACAAGTGAAGTTATCTCAATCCCAAAAGAGTGTACAATAGTGGTTATCCTAATAAAAAAGTTGGTATTGGAGTTTTTATCCGAATCATAACATATGATGAATGTATTCATGAGTAACTTTGACATAATATTTATATTAATATGATTTTGAAAACATTTATTTCACTATTTTATGAAATGATCTTATACCAATGTCTTTATCTCATGGATCATATTCATTTTTATTTATTTCTGATTTTTTTCTCATGAACTATAATTTTTTTTTTCAAGACTCATGATTATGATCCATGAATTACTGGGTATGAGTTTCAAAAATTAATACCATATTATCCTACCCTTATTCTAATTTTATAATTGAATGATCACTTATATATATTTATTTAGCCTTATTATGCATCTCATCTCACCCCTTTTTAGGTTTCCTTTTTCACATGATATGAAGAATGGTTTTAGGTCTTAAAAGTCTAAGAAGGGTGTTAGTTGTGATGAAACTAGTATATGATGATATAGTTCTTCTATGTTATAATATTTTGTACATAAATTTTACAATGACACAAAACCTTTACAGTTATTGTATTGATTTTGATGATTTTTAATGAATATTAATCAAATAAGATGTAATATTTATGAATGAAAATTTTTTGTCACCTCATTTCATATCAGAGAAATGTTAGGATATTTTTGGAAACTATGATGAGGAAAATTTAGTGAGAACCCTTAGAATAATCCTAATTATTGGATAAAATATTATTTCATGTTAAAGAAATGAAAGAAAATATATTACAAAATAAATCTATTCTGAGATATTAGGAAGTGGAAGCAGTTGTGGTTGAGATGAACCTATGGGTAACAACTTTTAATGGGGAAATATTGGCTGTTAACTCAATTGTCACCGGTGCACAATGAGTTGTCCTAAGACTGTATATATAGATTGACTTCCTTAGAGGATATGCATGGGTTAATTCACATTTTATTTATAAACCATTATAATATATTTGAATAAATTATAACCATTTATGAACTATATTAATATTATGGTTTAATAGATTAGAAAATGTTTCATGATTTAGATATCCTATAAATGTTTTTTTCATAAATATATGATACCTCACTTTGATTATTGTATCTCACACTATGATTTTTAGTTTTATTAAATTAGTGGAACCCAATGGAACTATGTTAATAATGGATGTGATCGAAAATTAAATTATTTTACTCATGAGATACCAAATGTTATGTGATATAGAATAAAAAAAAATATTTTCTAGGTTTATGACATTTTCTTATGGAATTAATCATATTGAGCTTCCAAAACAGAAAATAAGGTAATAACATTTTATGTTTTCCTTCACGAGGAAACATCTACCCTCTTTTACTGGGTCCAGTGATCTATTATTTACTGAGAAATGGATAATTACCACTGAAAATATATTTTCTTCTCCGTTTTTTAGATTATGATAATTTTTTTGGTTATTTATCATTTGGAAGGAAAATAAAATAAATTGTGGAATATCATAAAAACATTAGGATACATGACTAACATGACATTTTGGATTGGGTTAAGTTTATAAGGTTATATTTCAATATGAAAATTCCTCATATTCTTTTTATGAAAACAGGGAAGGAATTCCTTGAGCTAAATCAAAAGGATTATGAATCTATTAGTACCTATGATAACAAATTTACAATACATTTTAGATACACTTCTAGTATTATCATGGAACCAAAAAGAATGTTATTTAGATTAGTTGGTGGATTAAAACCAAGTTTTTAAAGAGAAATACACATAAAGTTCTTTAGTAGATAAGATGATATAATTTTATGTGATTTCAAGGAAGAAATAGAGATTCAGGTTACCCATAAATATTAGGGATTCGACATGAAACCAAATATGGAATTAAAATGAAATTATAATAATAAAATCCTTGGAGGGAAGAAGATGAGTCTTCCTTTATGCCAGAAGAGTATAAGGGTATATGGAGGATGTTGTCTTAAAGATACTAGTAAAATATTTTATTGTGTAATGGAAGGTCACCAAGAAATAAAATGTCAAAGTGTTTGTAAGTAGTTAGTTTATGATATGAATAGAGATAAATCTCCATATAATAAACCACCCACACTCTAGTGTTTCAAATGCAAGGATTATGGGACTTATGTAAATGAGTGATCAAATATAAGGGTTAATGATGATGATAAACCTCAACAATCTCTTAATCATAGATACAAAGGGAATTATTTGGTGATCACTATTGTATATGTGGGGTATGATAATGAAGTGGTGAAATATAGACATACCAAAAACACTAGAGCTGATAATGTATTATTTGATTCTAGATCTGCCAACACCTTTTTATCTTAATAATTTTCTATGAGTATCAAAATAATTCTTTAATGACTAGTTTTTTATTAGTATTAAAACCTCTTAATGTTATCATGATCACATATCTGGTCTATAATTCTTCTTTGATTGATTTTTTGGTATTGTGCTTCCTATAAATCTAAAAATTCTCCTTGTGAAATTTGATGTAATTTTGGGAATGGATGAGATTTCTTTATATAAATTACATATCAATTTTTGAGGAAGGCAAGTGACATTTTATACAATGAACCAAACTATGATCATCTATCACTTTGTGAATAAATATGAACTTATAATAGAAATTAATTACATTTATGAGTCATGATTTTTATTCAAAGATGCTATTTATATTAGATGGTTTAAGAGAAACTCAATATAAAATATATTTGTATTTTGTGGGAGTTTTTTTATTTATTTTTGAGAAATTCTATTTGTCTTCCTACGAATCATGAAGTAGAGTTGTCAATAGAACTTTAATCTGGTGCTACACCTATTTTAAAGAAACTATAGAGAATTATTACAGTTGATTTTTTGTAATTAAATAATCAACTCTATTAGAATATTTATAAGGGACTTAATTTGGTTAGGTGCATCAATATGGGTTGAATGTGTTCTTTTTATTAATAATAAATATATATCATTTAAACTATTCTTTGTTTATCAGGAACATAAAAATAGTACAATCAAGAATAAGTATCCTCTACCCCATATTTTTTATTTTATTTGTTAAATTTTGAAGAGAAAAATATTTTTCCATTATTTATCTTTGATCTGGGTACTCTCAATTGAGTGATATAAGTACGTACATACCCAATAAATCATTTTGTATGAGGTATAGAGACTATTAATTTATAGTGATTTCATTTGGCCCTACTTATTCCCCTTTAATATTCATGTATAAAATGAATATTGTATTTAGGTATTACCATGATCAGTTTGTGGTAGTCTTAATATATGATATTCTTATATATTCTAAGATAAAATAAGATAATTAAAATCACTTAATAATTATACTAAAGACCCTAAAAAAGGATAATCTATATGAAAACATTACAAGTGTGATCTTTTGTTACAAAAGGACTCATTTCTTCATCAATTAATCTTAAGCGAGGGTATATCGGTGTATCCATCAAAGAGGAAAGTTATTGATCATTAGCCCAGACCAAACACAGTGATTATGATCTATATTTTTATTGGTCTGAATGGATATTATTATTGGATTTTGAATAATTTATCCCAAATATCTAATCCAGACACTGTGTTAACTCAAAAGGGTGTCATGTTCCATTGGAAAAATGAATGGGAGGAAACTTTCAAAGAATTAAATAGAAGGTTGGTCAGTATACATCATCTCACATTACCTGGTAGAGGAAAATTATTTTTGATCTAGATTGATGAATCAAATAAGTGTCTAGGATTTTTAATCATGGATAATTATATTATTATAGTTTAATTGTTATGTTAATCGAAGGTTCGTATCAAAAATTGAATTTCTCATGATTTAGTGTTAACTGTTATAACTTTTGTATTAAATATATAGATGAATTATAATTATTGAGAAATGTGTGACATAAATAATGATCATAAATGTTTAAAGTAAATATTCAAACTGTTAGATTTTGATATGCTTCATAAATAATGGTTGGAGTTCATTAAATATTATTACTGCTCAATAAATTATTACAATGAGAATGAGAATAAGGTGGATAATTCTACGAGTCGAAAGAATATTTCTATCCAACCTATAATGAGTATAAAGAAAGATCCAATATTTATGAATTTTCAATGTATATATTTAGAAATTATTAAATAAGGTAAGAAATCATATTATGCTCTATTATGTTTTCAACCATATATCCATCTAAAGATTAATGAGGTGCATATGGAATATATAGAGATAAAAAAGAATGTGGGAAATATTCACGGTTTTAATGTAGATTGTGATGGAATTATAAGGTTCGAGAACTGATCATTTGTCCCATCATTATCCGACATTATGGAGTTTAGAGAGGAATCACATAGCCCATCACTCTCTATTCATCCCAGAAGTATGAAGATGTATTGAGATTTGAAATTGTATTTCTGGTGGTAAAACATATAGACAAATATTTTAGAGTATATATCTTGGTTCTTGGTATCTCTACATGTTCACACTGAGAGAAAAAAGTCAATGAGGATGTTACAACCATTTCCCAAACCAGAATTGAAATGGGAAAACATCACCATGGATTTTATTATCAAATTCCCCTATATATCTAAAGGCCATAATTCTATTTTGGTTTCAATTAGTTAACTTTTGAAATTAGAACATTTTATTTCCATTTGATAATATTTACTTAATGACTATTTTTCTAGAATTTAAATTAGGAAAGTGGTAGGGTTTCAAGGAGTACAACATTCTATTCAATCTGATTAGGAACTAATGTTTACCTCAAAGTTATTGAAAATTATTCAGCACACTCTAGCTATAGAGTTTTCTATTAGTATAGATTATCATACTCATATAGATGGTCAATCTAGGAGAACCATTAAAATAGTGAAGTATATAATAAGATCTTATTCTCGTTATTTCAATGGTGGTGGGGATCAACAATTTCCTCTTTCCAAATTATCTTATAAACATAACTTTCACTCAACCAGTCATATAGATCTTTATGAATCACTCTATGGAATAATTTATAGAAATCCAACATGCTGGGATAAATTTGGAGAATTAAACCTATTATAATCTATGCTAGCTTGGTAAATGTTATTTAATGTCAGATCCATTCAGTGAAACATAGATCTAGCTCAGATTCAGTAAATAGTTATGCTGATAATCATTAGCAAGATCTAAAGTTCATGGTTAGTGATAATGTATTCCCATTAATATCACTGTGGAAGAAGATTATGAGATTTAAAAAAAAGGAAATGTTAATCCATAGAGATATTCTTCTCTTTCAAATTCTTGATCATATCGGGATAGTAGCTTATTACTTGGTTCTTTAACTAGATATCTCTTATGTTCATGATGTGTTTTTTATATATCTCATGAGGAAGTACATGCATGAATCTTAACAAGTAATGAACTCATAGTCTATACTTCTATATAATGGTCTTTAATAAAAATTAAAATTTGTATAAATCATGTATCGAAGAGATAAATTGCTACGAAACATGACTTCTCACCTTGTTAAAGTTCTCTTAAGAAATTCGAAATTCAAAAAAGCTAAATGGGAACCCAATTATGTGATGAAATTGAGATATCCCCATGGTTGAGTAAAATAATTAACTAGGATAAATTAATTTTAATATGGGTAGATTTTAACACCCTAGTATTATATATGTGTTTTTTAATAAACCTAAAGTATTAGATAGTTTTATAAGCATGCAACACCGATTTTACATAAACTCTATCTTACTATTGAATTTTTATTGTTTCATGTGAAAGTTATATCCTATATTTGGCATTGTTAGGAAGGAATATAACTAAATATATTATAAAACAATATTATTCAAACATATATAGAATTAATTCATTGTTAATCATTAAACAAACCCATTTGAAAGTAAAAAATAGATGTTTTTATGGTAAAAAACTATTTTATACATGCATAACGTTTTTATTATATTAAATTAAATTATTAACTATTGATGAATTATTTTCATTAAATTTATAAATTATATATTCATTAAAAAAATTAACATTTTTCAAATGGTTTTTACTAGTCATGAGATATGAACAAACCCATATTAAATCTTTAAAAAAAATCTAAAAATTATTATCATTACAATTTGGGAACTTATTTTAAAATGGATTTATACCACTTATATAAATTTAATATTGAAAAATGTATTCCAAATTTTGATTTTGGATTTTAAAATTTGGTAAATATACCCATTTTAAATATTTATCAAATTGGTAATGGTAATATGGGTGAAATAGGGATTAGACTATGCGATAATTCCAATAAATATACAAAAAAACGTTACATTATTTTATTTAATATGATAAATTAGATATTTTTATCGTAGATTGTATGTTTTGAAAATTTATTTCCACTCTCATTTGATATTGACCTTAATATTAGTTTAAGTATAGAATAACTACAAAATGTCACACTTTGGGTTTTAATATCAATAATATTTTTTCATCGGTATAAAAAGGTGTTAGGTCTGATTCTAAATATTTATTTGAAATATGAATGAATTTTTTTTATCAGGTTAATTTATTTTTAATTTTTAGTGATGTAATAATTACCTTAAATTTATGCATAATGTTGACATATTACATATTCAAGTAACAATAAAATCAAACAAATAATTTTAAAAATATTGAAATTAATATAATTTGGATAAATTATTATGTTGCATGAATTTTATAGATAAATATAAAATACTAGTGATGTGTTAATTTTTCATTCAAATTAAATTTCTATATTTTTGTCTTTGAAGTCAAACTATGGTAATAGTCCTCAAAAAGACTTTAATGGTATCTTATATAAAATAATATTTTATTAAATTCATTAAAATTCATAAAAACCTTATTTTTTGAAACAATGAATGGTATAATTTGAATAATATAAATAATTTTCATCTTATGGGTCACTTTTCTTTTTATAGAAACTCCAATAACCACTTAAGAGTAAAAAAATTTGATATCACGGAAATCATCAAAAGGGTTAATGGGGAGTAAAACTAAGAGAAAAGGGTCAGAAAATGCCTAAAATTGGCTAAAAATTATTTTATGATATTATTTAGACTCATCATAATACTATATTCAAAATATATCAATTTGGTTTCATGTAAACCTAATTATTAATTTATATTAATTTAATAATTTATTTAATTCAATGGGTGTGTCTGCCCTTACTTATAAAAGGGATGCTCTTCTTCTCCCATACTAGAAATTTTTAGCCTCTTATATCATCAGATATTAACTAAAATAATTTAATAACATCACTCTCCAGATTCTATATGTCTTGGTTTATTCAAAATTCTATCCTTTCAAGGAATATTGTGTAACATAAAAAGATTTCTCAATAAAGAGGTATAACTCTTAACCAAGTACTTTCAATTTTATTTATTCTTCCACCTTATATGTATCTATTATACCCATAATAATATGTTGAATATATTTTAAACAATATACTAAGATTTTATTATCATGATAGATAAACCATTTTCCACCTCATTTTCCTTAAATAGGAAATGAAGGTATCACTCATATGGATGTGTAGACTCCGACATCCACGTAGTGATATGATTCATTTTCCATCACCATAATTAATCATTGTATGTAATCATGTATTTAATTGATATATATGATATCTATAATGTAATAATGATTATATAATTATAAAACATTTTTTATATTTTTTTTCATTTCACTAGAAAAGAAAAATAGTGTTTATGCGTACGTACGGACTACCGTCTCCACAAACAGGGTAATCATTTTTTCTATATCTACCTTCTATAGATGATTTTAAATATTTATATAAGAAATTAATATGATATTTAGATCATTATAAAAATATTATTATTATTTATCCATGATAAAAGTATAAGGATCGAAACTCTTGAATAAAAACAATCTTCAAAAATGAAATAGTTAACACTAAGAATTTATTATTTTAATAAAAAACATTTAATAAATGGTAGTTAAAATGTTATAAGTGGATAATATACAATATTATATGTATTAATAAAATATATTATAAAATTTAAATAAATAAAAATTTATTATATAATTGTTTAAAGTGCTTAGAAATAAAGTCAAACTTGAGGTAAGGGTTTTACATTACAATCTCATTTTTATCGGGAATGTTTATTCTTAAATTTATGATAATGGAATTGTATGATATTTTTCTTAATAATAAAATATATTTTATTTTTATATGGTTACCTATTGTTACTATATGTTTAAATAATTTTTTTTTCGCTAGGTACTCAATTGATAGAAATAATTTTTTTAAGGAAAACCAACTATTTTTATTATTCAGTTAGGGATAATTTTATTCCAAGTCTATATTTTCATTAAAATGGATCAATGAATGTTTTAAATATTATAATACGATTTTTTAAATTCATTTATAACCATGTTTAAATTTATATAAATTTTTTAAATGGAATCTTCTTGTCATTTTCTAAATGTGCTACTTTTTACTTTTTACTGAAAATGTAACAGAAATCCTTTTTAATGTAATTATATGAATAAAATTTCATATCATCATGAACAATTAATTATTTGAAGAATATTTTTGATTTTTTATTTTTTATTTTCAATTAAATGGTTTATCTTAATACTTTGTAAATTCATTTATTTTAAACAAGTGGTTTCAAAATCGAAAGGGTATTTTCCTCAAGAAATATTCCAATGGTCTTTAAAAGTAGTTTTTCAACTATGATAAATTCCTTTTATGTAACATATGATTAACTTGGGATGAGATTATATGATACCATCTATATATTTTTTGGATGTTTTATGGTTATGATGATAAAGTATTGATAAACCTCATTTACTTTCCTACAGGTTAAGTTATAATGAAATGATAAATAGTTTCATGATTTTATGGAACAAATGTGAATGGATTATAATAATAATAATGGTGGTTAAACAAATAGAAGAAAAATTATTTGGGACGGGTCATTTTCGACAAGTTTCTATTTCAAATAACTATTTACAATGGTGTCATATGGTGAATGACCCATTACTGGAAAATGAATCACAAAAGATATTTTTTAAGGGCCTTTGAAAAAAAAATATTTTGTACAACAGAGGAGCTACCCATCGTAAAAAAGATATTACCATTTATATATAAATCATTATTTTGTATGGTAATGATCATCCATTGCAAATAATTATTTGTAATGGGTAACAATATAAAAACATAATATATAAAAATTTAAATATCTGAATTAATTATAATATTACAAAAAAAATGTTCATTCAAATTTTTATTATAATAAATTTGTCATAAAATACATAAATAACTGATTAGGTGGAGGATCATATAGATTTGGTGGTGGATGGAACATCATCCCTATACCTTATGCCAAGAATCATATATACTCCATAATCTAATACCACTACTACTCATGTGATCGATGCTAATCCTCCTTTTGATGCTCATGTTATTGATGAAACTCATACTTCTCTCTATGCAGGGTCTCTATATACTTATCTTGAGCTCATAGCTTCTCCACGCACTCTATAGCCGATGATGGGAACTCTTTGCAATATCATCTCAAGCTCGACGATGATAATACATTGGTACTACAATTACATCCATATGTCAATTAAGTATTCATTCTAATAACTTGGTCTTTCATGAAAGCATACTGAGTCACCTATATCCATAATGTGGCATAAAATCCAACAATATTAGCGTTCTTACCCTCAATCTTGGCCTGGCTATCTTCATGTGTTTCAGAATTCACAAACTCATATGACATAAACAAATGAACTAATAAATTAAAATAGTTAAAATATAATTTTTAGATAATTTTAAAAGTAAAAAAAAAATTGACCACAATATGAAATTGTTGACCTTGAAAAATAACTCAAGTGATATAAGAAGTCTACATCCTATTATAAACATTAAACATCACAATATTAGGCTTCTTAAATGACTATATGAAAAATAAAATAACCATTTTACATTTATAATTATATTCTTTATTAAATAAAAGTACTTACCAAATGTCATCGATGAGTACTTAGCGTACGACTACCAACTCTATGTGGGACCTCCTATCTCCCCTGATTTGTTAAACCCAATGAAAACCTCCTCTAAAAAATATTTTTCATCCAGTATGAGCACAATCCATCCCAAACCTCAGAGGACATGTGGTGGCGAATATCAATGGGAAAATGATCTATTCTCAACCATGCTCTAGAAAAATAATTTTAATGAATATCACTCCCTTTTACAACAGCTATATACAAAAAATGTTGTAAAAATAAAAAATAATAAATAAATTAGCATACAAATAAATTAATGAAAAATAACTAAATTAAAAAACCTAACATACAACCTCATGTATGGATCAAAGTATAGACAACGCTCATGAATAGGGTTGGAAATCATCAATCTCTCTAGACCAAGACCCCTTTGTGTTGACGAACCACCTACAACCTGGGGGTCAGATAAATAAGCATTAGGATAATTAGTAAGAAGTATAACATCCTCAAGGTTATGGAACATCTCATCAAAAGTCTTTTCAGCCATATGAAACATGAAAATAATGTTTTCATCCAATAATTGAAGAAAATTATTATATATAAATATATAATGACTATAAACAAAATTTAATTATATAATTATTCATCTTTATCCTTATCTTCCTATACGACAGTGTTAGTATTTTCATATTCCTCCTCAGTAACATCAATTTGTATAGGATCTTAGATATGTCATCTCTTGTTAATTAAAATTAATTTGTTATATCCTCAATACCATCGTCACCATAAACCTGTAAATTTATGTTTTAATCATCAATATTCATGTCTCATTGTTGAAAATATGTATTTGGATTTGTATCTTGAAAATTTTCAATACCATTAACTTCAATAAGAACTAAATTTACTTTGCAGAAACAGATTTTCACCGGATTTAATTTTTATAATACTCCACCAACCAATTAACTCTCTTAAATTAGTACAATGGTTTCAATAATAAATTTTATTTTCTTGATGTTCTAATAAAAATGGATCATTTACTATAAGAAGGATTTTAAAATTAATGTCAACGATTTGATGGTGCATATGAACATGAAATCATCTATCTGTATGAAACCAATGGAATTCAAAAATTGTTGCATAATTTTATCTTAGATAATACAATTCAATTATTTCATCTCATATTCCATAAAAGCACACATCAATTTTTTCTAATTTTAACAATTTAATGCCCATTCTCGGTAATTTTTACAATGTACCACTCATTACCAATAATTGTTACTAATTATAACTCATGTTTAGATAATTTTACAAATTACCACTCATTTTTTGTTAATTTTTAAAAATTATCACTCATTAATAGTAACTTCTACTAATTATCACACATTAGAATTAATCTTTACTAACTACCACTCATTAACAATAATTTTTAATAGATACCACTCATTTTTGGTAATGTTTAAAAATTCAAACTCATTACTGGTACTTTTTACTAATTCATTCACATTTTATACAATTATTACTAATTACCACTCGTTACTGGTATTTATTACTAATTACTACTCATTACAATTAATGTTTACTAATTATTGCTCATTACTGGCAATTTCTACTTATTACCACTCATTACCAGTAATGTATAATTAATACTACTCATTTTTAGTAATTTATACTAATTATAGATCCTTTCTACTAATTTTAATGAATTAATTCTAATTTCCTATAATTTTAACTAATTCCAACTCATTTCCACTAAATTTTTCTAATTTCTACTCATTACCATTATTTTGTTTTCTAATTATCGCCCATTTTGGCTAATTTTAACTAATTACCACTCATATATGATAATTTTTACTAATTAATGCTCATTTCTACTAATTTTTACTAATTACGACGCATTTCTGCTAATTTTTAATAATTATTTCTCCTTACAACTCATTTCTATTAATTTAATCTATTTTATACTAATTATCTGTCATTTCTAATATTTACCACTAATTTATAATAATTATTGATAATTTTTATTTATTTCTACTAATTTGTAATGAATACCGCTAATTTTTACTAATTATTTTCAAATTTTTAATATTTATTGTTAACTACTAAAAAAAATGTTAAGTACTACTAATTATAAATTAATGTTCATTATCACAAATTACAATAAATTATTACTACTCATTACTAAGATTTACAAGTTATTATTCGGTTCTATTGATTGTTAATGTATATGTATCAATTATTTTTATTGAGTACTAATTAAAACTAATTAATATTAATTAAAACAAATTATTACAAATTAAAAATAAGTATTTCTAATTAAAACTAATTAATAATAATTAAAAAAGAAATACTTCTAATTTAAAATAATAGAAGCTAACTAATTACTGAAAATTAATACAAAATACTACAAATTAAATCTAATTACAACTAATTAATAATATTAAATTAAATAATGTAATTAAAACTTAAAAAAAAAATTATACAAATACTTAAAATTGATGTTTTTATGAGATGAAAATCTCTAACTATTTCTTCCATGTTATAATTAAAACTTTCAAAGAAAGCAGTTAAGAGGATGAGAAGAGACCAGAGGATAGTAGTGCAAAGGATAAGTAGGAAGATGAATGTGAGGGAGAGAATCATCCGGGGGAATATATATAGGTTTAATTAGTATATATGAGGATATTTGTGATGGGATTACCGTAAAAAATAATACCAACCATAAATAGTGGAGTCAGTGATAAAAAATTATTTGTTATGGAACTTGTCACAAATACTATTCTACAAACACATAATTTGTGATAGGTTATAACTTCTTATAAAAAATAACTATTAAGAAGAATATAGTTTTTTTTGAAGAAAACACTAGTTACACATACCAGTTCCCTCTCTTTGGAGTACCTACATACCAAAGGTATTCACAATGTGAAATCATTCTTATCCTAAATAATTGTTTATTTTGTGTCATTTGTGATTGGAAATGAATCTTATCGCAAATATTCCCCTTATCAAGAATTTTTTCAGCGGTTGATAGTCTGATAGAAAATCCATGTTTTTTCTGTAGTGGTCTATAATAACCATCCAATTAATTAGGTAAAGATTAAAATTTAATGATCTCAATGGGTAAATTATTGGTTATCCCTAGACCAAATGAGGGTATATGGGATGTTATATGAATCCAAAAAGAGGGTACATGGGAGGATATCCCAATCCCAAAGAAGGTATATAGGTGGCCAATACAAGTAGAACATGCGATGAATGTCTTGGTGATTTCTTTGATGTAATATTTCTTTAATTATGATTATTCTGCACTTTATTCCACTCTTTTATGAAATGATATTTTCCCAATTTTATTCATTATTGAATTCGGTATGATTCATGTTTCATGAACATCCAAGCATTATGCCATGAATCGTGATTATGATCTATAAATTGATGGGTATGATTTTAAAATATTAAGCTCTTGTTATCTATAAATACCCTGTTATTTATTACATATTTATACATGATTTATTACATAAAATTTCACTTAAGTTAACTTCGAGGAGCGAGAGGTCTAGTGTCATGGGGAATTAGGAACATTACATGAAAAGATAAGACATAAAATACAACATCTTTATTGAAAAATCCTTTTACATGACCACAACATTCCTTCATACTTATCATTTCATAGGATAACTTGACAACAAACATAAGAAAAGGGTGAGCTATAAATCATTGTAATAGAGTAAACAGGTCATAACATGATGAATATAGTACATGTAAGGTAATAGGCATATCAACGGAGAATAAGAGAAATATAAACATAATGGCATGATATACAATGATTATAATAACATGAAAATGTGGAAACGACATAAAACATTATATTATAATTATCCAAGGATTATTTCACATGGATTAGCATGAGTATACCCTCATTTCAAATGAATTAGCATGAGGAACCCCTCATTGCACATGAATTAGCATGAGAAAACCCTCAATACACATGAATTATCATGAGTAAACCCTAACTACACTTGGATTAGCATAAGTAAACCCTCATTTCCCCTATATTAACATGAGTAAACCCTCATTTCACATGGTGTATCATGATTCTATGAATTACCCAATGCTTTGGAGCGCTATTTGGGTGCACCCTTTATAAACATTTCACTTCATGCATAAGTGTGACACATAGATCATAGAACATGGCTTCATTAAACAACATAATTTATTCTACAAATAAGAGATGTGGAATAAATAAATTTAAGTCATAAATCAATAAGTACGTGTAAATAAAGGTGAATACCTTTGATAGAAAAAATATTATGGCATTCACTTACATGATGATCTTGTCATGGAAAACTTTGGTGTAAACTTGGTAGCATAACGACTTAAAATAGAAATTGTAAAATGGGTTAATGAAAGATAAAGGGTTCTATCATGATTTATAAATGAAAAGAACATTAAGGGGGTCATTTAAAATAATATAGCGACATATTTAATGGAATTTAGATGCATAATATAAAATAATTTCTTGAATATAAATGAGGAGAGAGATATCTATCACGGAATTGTGGTGTGGTAACGGGTGTACATGGGAGGCATTAATGAGAGAGAAAAGTGTCTCTAATCATTCAAACATTATGAGGGAATTATAGTTGAGTTGAAAAATTATACCCAACATTTTTAATTAAAAATAAAAGGTCATAACAATATAAGGAAACTTGGACATAAATAAGGAAGGAAAGAAGGAAAGTGAGGATCTCTTACTTGGAAGTGTAATCCCAAAGGGTTGGGAGAGGATTAAGAGAGGATTTTTGGGATCTTGGGGAACCTTGGTAGGATTATAGAGGGAGGAGGACAGAATTTGGTCTAGCTTCAAATGGTTTGAGTGAAGATGAATGGGAGATTTTGTAGGTTTATGTAGGAAAGCAGAGGGAATTATTTATTATTTAGGTTTTGGACACTACACATTAATCAAATCAAAAACAAAACCATACCATGGTTTTATCCCATAGTTTATGCCAAATTGTAGTGGAAAAAATTATTTTATAAGTCCAATGTCCGAAATTATTAGAATATTAGTCTTTGTAATGTGGTGGTGAGTTACACTCTCGAGGAAATCATTTTAAAAAGTTATATTATTTTATAAGGGTTGGAGGGTTCCCTAATGCACCATATAATTAATCAAACAAATCTAATGTCACGTTTTCTTAATGGTAAAACAAATATTGGAATAATATACCTTTTATATTATTTTATTATATCACTATTGTGTCATTATGATGTCATAAAACACATTATATATTTAAACAATATTTAATTTTCACCCAAAAATCCGACTGTCTTAGAAAATTTGGAAAAATACACCATTAAATAATTTCAACGTCCTAAGTCCAAAAATGATATTCATTTTTTCTAAATAATTTTTCAAAAATTGGAATTTTTACTTTTAAAATAAGAATCGGCA
Organism: Viscum album; assembly: GCA_963277665.1. Taxonomy (NCBI): domain Eukaryota; kingdom Viridiplantae; phylum Streptophyta; class Magnoliopsida; order Santalales; family Viscaceae; genus Viscum; species Viscum album. Next base: position 328,765,119 of record OY728132.1, read on the forward strand.
TTTATAAAAAATTCATGGGTTTTGACAAAAACATCTTTCAATCCATAATAAAAATTACAGTTGTATTCATAAAAAAATTATATGATCATTTATTTTTATTAAAAAATAATTTACTAATAATATTTTATTAAAAGATTTTTTAATTTAAAAATCCATTAATTAATGAAAATATATTTCTTAATTGAATATTAACTAAAAATACAATTTGTGCTTTAAAACCGATTAACAAAGTGATAATAATATAATGGATGTATATTATTTATTCTATACCAAAATAATGCACATAATCATAGTGCTAGGGTCTTGTTACATAAAAACTTATAACACTCTCATAAGACCTAAGGGTTTGTTGTACGATGGTGACAGACTCTTGGGGTGACTCAGATAACCTAACTTGGGTGGTAATCTATATTAACTTCCACATCCCATAGGCGATTCTGTTCAAGATTAATGTGTTGAAGCTCAGCTTGGGCTTGGTAAATATTAAAGCCCAGTGACACTACCTCCTTTCTGAGCTCAACAAAATGAGCTTCGTATGGAACAATTCTATCGGTATATGACATTGATTTTACTTTCTGATTTAATTTTCCCATTTTCATTTCTAAAAAAATAATTATAACGTTAAAATTATTATTTTTTCCAACAATCATATTGATATTCAGTCATAATTTTCTAATGTTCATATAACAATAAAATAATGGTAGTTATATTTCAATTTATGCTAATATTGTTTTAATTTATAGGACACAGTAAAACAACAATTCTTAGAGAACTAAATATTATTCAAAAGTTCGAGTCATTACATTCTTCCCCCATTATGAAATTTTTCCCTCAATGTTTCATTTTCACACAATAAAATAGTTGAGGGTACTTATCCACTATTTCTTTAATAAGGTCTTCAGTCTTTCTTGTTTGCATTTCCTTCAAGGATAAAGGGTTCATGCATTATTATGGTACCTCAAAACTTTTTTCAAAATCATCTACTTTATTTACCCAAAAACACCTCAAGCATCTTGGATTATATCAATAGATGCACCAATAAGTAATTAAAAAGGTATTTCTTATATATAATTTTGAAATATATTCTTGAACATGTTTTTTATAAAAACTTATTAATGATTCATCTTCAAATATTTCAAAATAGGGTTTTGTTATATCAGTTTTGGTGTTTCCCCAAAGACGAAAATCTATAATTTGATACATATAGACTGCTCTAAGGTCACCTTCTTTTGCAACATCTAGAAAATCATTTATTTCTTCATTATTTTTAAATAAAAATAATAATTTCAAAACACCCTGTTGGTATTTCCCATGCTTAGCAAGGTATGAAATTTGAAAGCACAAGATTCTATAATAGATAGTGTATATGATCCTTGAAATTATCTTGCAATTATAGAAGTATTAGATGCATCCTAAAGTTGTTTGAATGTAACGTTGATATTTTAAAAGGTTTCAAAGTCATCTGAGCGTGAATTCAAGATAATCTTTGTAAGTATTTCTTCAGGAAAAGAGAGAATATTTGTTCGTGATCTTTGTCCTTGCATGTTTTAACTAAGAAAAAGAAAATACAATTAGGTGGTTTGAATACTTATTTAATAAGAATGAAAAAAGAATACATTAGACATATAAGGATAAGCATGTATAATATATCCTAACATATTATAACCTAAGATTCAATTTTTTTTTATCCACAATCTATTTCATAACATATATTCTTATGATGTTTTTTCCTCCCATAAAAATAGATCATACTAATCTTATGAATTTACCAAGGAATATCCCTAGGAGTGTCTAACCAATATTGCAGCAAGGCCCATTATTGTGCACCAGTTCCCATTCGAGTCTAGCTCAAAGCAGTGTTTTTGGGTTTCACCCCTAGATTTATCTATTACATAACCACCTCTACTTGTTCATATCTAAAAAGGGATTATTTTGTCTTGATAATCACTTACTCTATACTCACTAAAATTTAGATATTTTTTTCTTATACTTAGTCTTATCCCTAAGGCTTTTACTGGGGTTTTCTAATACTAATATCAGAAATTACTAATCCTTCCTCTAATACAACCTTTAAAAACCCTATTTTTTATTACATATTTTATCATGATTTATTACATAATCATTCACTTAAGATAACTCTGAGTATCCAGAGGGATATTTTCTTGGGAAATTAGAAACATTACATGACAACTTAAGACATAAAATACAACATCATTATTGAAAATTCCTTTTACATCACCACAACATTCTTTCATACTTATAATTTTATGGGAAAACATGAGGTCATACATAAGAAAAGGGTGAGCTACAAAGCCTATTAAAGGAGTAAACCTGGGATAACATGAAAAATATAGTATATGTTAGGCAATAGGCATGTCAATGTAGCACAAGAGAATAAGAACATAAATGAATGATATAGCATGATTATCATACCATGAAAATGTGGAAACAACATACGACATGATTTTATCATGATTAAATTCTCATTCCACATGGATTATCATGATTAAAAACTCATTTCAGAATAATTATCTTGAGTAAACCCTCATTGCACATGAATTAACATGAGTAAACCCTCATTGCATATGAATTAGCATGACTAAACCCTCATTGAACATGGATTATCACGATTAAACTCTCATTGAACATAGATTAGCATGAGTAAACCATCATTGCACATTGAGTATCATGAAAATAAACATTACTCAAGGAAATAGAGTGCTATCAGGGTACACCCTTTATAAACATTTCATTTCATGCAAAACTGTGTCACATAGATCATACAACATTGATTCATTAAAAATCATAATTTATTCCTCGAATAAGAGGTTTGGAATACATAAATGTAATTACCCAATAAAAAAGTACATTTGAATAATGTTTAATACCCTTGATAGATAAATTGGTACAATATTCACTTACATGATGATTTTGGCATGGAACACTTTGGTGTAACTTCGGCAACATAACGACGTCAAATAGAAATTGTAAAATGGGTTGATGAGGGAGAAAGGGGTATCTATCCATTTATACATGAATGAGATAGTAATGGGGTCATGTAAAATAGTATACCAACTTATTTAATTGAATTTGGGTGCATAATATAAAATAATTACGTGAATGTAAATGAAGAGAGAGAAATCTCTAATGGAATTTCGGCATGGTAATAGGTGCACAACAGAGGCATTAATGAGATAAAAAGGGGTATATAACTATTCAAACATAAGTATGGAATTATGGGGAAGGTCATAAATCATACCCTAACATTTTTAATTTAAAATAATATGGAATAACAATATAATGAAACATGGATGTTAATAAGGACGGATGGAAAGTGAGGATCCCTTACTTGGAAGTGTGATCCCAAAGGTTTGAGAGAGGCCTGAGAGAGGATTATTGGGAGCTTAGGGTACCCCAAAAGGATTAAAGAGATATTAAGGAAGATTTTTTTCAAGTTAAAAAATGTTTTCAGTGAATAGTAAAGGGATATTGAGTGGGTTTATATAGGAAAGGAGAGTGAATTCTTTATTATTTAGCTTTTAGACACTACACATTAAACTAATCAAAAGCACTAACCATCCCATGGTTTTTGCAAATAGTTTTTTGCAAATTGGAGTGGAAAAAATTATTTTATAAGTACAATGTCTGAATGTATTAAAATAATCGGCTTGCAAATATGGAGGTGAGTCACACTCTCAAGGAAATCATTTTAAAAAGTTAAAATATTTTATAAGTCTTGAAGGGTCCACTAAGGAAACATAAAATAAATAAATAATATAAAAATAATTACATTATTTTATATTTAAAACATATATTGGTCTAATATCCCTTTTATATAATTTTATTACAACACTATTGGGTCATTATGAGGCCATAAAACACATTATATATTTAAAAGATATTTAATTTTTACCCAAAAAATCAGTTGTCTTAGAAAATTATGAAAAATTCACCATTAGATAATTTTAATGTCTTGAATCCAAACATGATATTCATTTTATAAAAATATTTTTATAAATATTTGATTTTATACATTTAAAATAAAAACAGACATTTATGAAAAATTTATGGGTTTGGAAAAAAACATTCAAACCTTTATAAGAATTACAATTGAATTCCTAAAAAAATTATACAATCATTTATATTAAATAAGAAGTAATTTAGTAATAGTATTTTTTTAAATTATTATTTAATTATAAAATTAATTAATTCATCAAAATATATTTCTTAATTTAATATTTACTAAAAATACTATTTGTGTTTTAAACCCCATTTACAAAGTAAAAATAATAAAATGAATGTATATTCTTTATTCTATATAAAAATAATTCACATAATCATAGTGCTAGGTTCTTGTTGCATAACCCCTTGTAACACACAAATAAGTCTTAAGGGTAGGGTGTGTAATGGTGACAGACTCTTGGGGAAGCTCTTATAATATATCTCAGATGATAATCTCTATTAACTTCCACTTCTCCCACATGTGATTTTGTTCAAGCTTAATGTGTTGAAGCTTATCTTGGGCATGGTAAAGAGTGAAGCCCAGTGACACTACCTCCTTCAACAGATCAAAAAAATGATATTTTTATGGAACATTTATACTGTTAGAGGCCATCAACTCTTCAATCTAAATTAATTTTTCCCATTTTCATTTTAAAAAATAATTATAATGTTAAGAGTATTATTATTTACAACTGTCCTATTGATCTTCGGTCATAATTGACCAGAGGTTATATAATGGTCGAAAAATAATAGTTACATTTCAATTAAATCTTATATACTTTTAATTAATGGGACATATTAAAACATATATTTTAGAGAAACAAAATATTATTCAAAAGTTTAGGTCGTTACATTATCAGACTCGTTTGCTCATGTTATTCTTAAATTATAATTAATATCTCCATTTTTTACCCTTACAGATCATGTGATATCATCCCTTTTAATGATTACATTACCCTAGGATATAAATAATGGTTTTTGTCATGATATTTCTAATAAGGGTTCTAGTTGTGAAGAACTTTGTGGGAGATGATGCAGTTATTTTATATACTTCTTCTTTATGTTTCTAAGTTCCAAAAACACTAAACCATTATGGTTTTGGTGTTAATTATATGGATATTTAATGAATATTTATAAAATAATATGTATTAGTTATGTATGAAATGTTTTTAATTCCTTAAGATTACTTTCCCAAAGAATCTAATATATTCAAACCAGGAATATTATTTTTTTTCTTTTACATTCCTTTAATTTAAAAATGAAATTTCCTAAAGTACATGAATTTACCAGTATATAATACTTGAAATAGTTCACATGTATCTAATTGAACTAGTTCAAGAAGATCTATATTTTTATCACATTTAATATCAAAAGTAATCTTGGTCACTTTAACCCTTATAATAAATTATGTGAAATGCCTATTTTTTAGCTCAAAAGTATTCTAGATTAATTCTTCTTATTTCCTCAACATTTTCTACTAAATTGACCTGAACAAGAATTAACGTTCAACAATTAAGTATTTTTTAGTATTAAATTTTATATTCATCATTAATTACCAATATAAAACATCTATGATACATGTATAATTAAACTATTAATTAAACATTGTATACCATAAAAAATTTATTTTGAAGTTGAAATAAAATCTCATTATCTCAAAACTCAACATGAGATAATTCCCTTTGTAACACACATTACATAATAATAATTCTAAATAAATTAATAATTCCACACATCATGTGAATAAGTGATATCCTCTATCCAACATAGGATTAAATCTCCATTAGTAACTTCAATATCCACTGCACTCTTTTAATTTTTCTAGAATTCCTCGTTTTCTATATTTTTATACAAATTTGTGAGTCATATATTGTTTCTAATTCCTATGAAGTAAAATAGAAATATCGCATTCAATGGTAAATATACCAGAAGTAGAGGCTTCTACAAGATTCTTTCTCAATTAATTACATTTTTTCAATGACCTTTTATGCCACATGTGTTGAAAATAGTCTTTTTCAATGCTCTCACTATTTACATTTGGTTTCATAGAATACATAGAAAAAATTCATTTATCCTCCTATTTTTCATTTTTAATTTTATATTTTTTTATTCTTCATCACCATAATTGCTAAATATTTAACTTTATTTAGGTTCTTGTCTTCTTAGAGAACTATATACAAAATATATTGAAGTTGATTCTCCATACTATTTTTATTATAATTATCAATGAAACTGGAGTAACTTGGTGAAAAGGATGAGAAAATGATATGTTTTAAAAAAATATTGGTTTGACTTGAATATCAATTATAATAATCGATCAATATACTATATCATCTTTAGTACCCAAGGATCAACCTAAATTACATCGTTCAATTTACATGTGTTTAGTGTAATATAAATATTGTTCATTACTTACTTCACTTTCTCCTCACAAAAATCTTGGAGATAAGGCAACATTATATAACCATCCATGTACTCATGTGAAAGTTCATGCATCACTATTAAATATTTATAATTATTATTACATGTTCTTTGGCTAGTAATGGTCACATTGAATTTGTTATACTAATTTACATTTTTTCTAAAAATTGAAACGCTAGATAATAATTACTATTACCTTGATTACAATTACCAGAAAATTCATATTTATTAATCACAATGGTATCAAGTATTTTATTCAAAACACAGTGTCCCTCAACTAGTAGATTCATAAAACTAAACTTCCTAAGTTTCTTAGTGGGAAAGGATATTTAAACCTCTATTCAAGTCCTATGTTTTGACATCACCACTAATATGAGAGTCTAAGGCATGTTTTTAGTCATTTAACCACATTATATTGTAGTTCTTATATCTTTTGTGTGAATCCTCACCTCCAATGAATCCTTAATTTGGACTCTCTCAACACTCACCAAAAAAATTGTAACAAAAAATAAATGACTATTTATTTGATTCCAATTTTTGTTAACTAAACCCTCCACTCTTGTTAGTTTTCTCAAAGAGGAGGTATCCTCAACTATTTGTTATAGGAAACCTGCACAATTGTTTCAATGTAACTAAAGTGGTGGAAAGAATTTATGACATAATATTTACAGTGAGGAATTTATATAGTTTTATTTTTCATTTAACTTCATGAATAAAATATAATTATATTTATCATTATTATTACTAAATTATCATCATTAAAACATTAACCATCCATAAATAGAAATCATTAATAACTCTTTAATTAATTTTTATATTAATATTATTTTTAACTATCCATTGTGATAATATAACATCCATTCATTCAAATTATAATATAATTAACCATGAAAGAAAAAAATGATGTGATCATTAGATATTTTCAATTCGTCAATCCATCGAGTGGATTATAAATCAACTGAGACCCTATGCTAATTCCTTGAGTGGTTTTCTAACTCAAATTGTAGCACTTTTCAAAATCACATGTATTTTATTTTTATATTTTTTTCCATCCCTCGATACAAACCATGTCATCAAGAACTCGTCTAATCATTACAATGTATACTCACATGAAGGTGAGGGGAAATTGTAATGTAGATATTACATATTATCTCTCAAAAACGGACGTGAAAAACCATATACAATTTAGGTGTATAGAAGGTTCATAGATAATCAAAATGGTATTTAATAAAAAATTATTACATTTTAAAACTTAAATACAATAATAAAATTTATTTATAAGTACTCAAACATGCATGTGTTGTTCCCAACTCGTGATCATAAAAAAATTCTCTAATATTTTATTATTAAAATTAAATATTATAATATTAAATTTATTTAAATTTTTAATGATTTAAAGTCTCATTAAAATATTTTTAATTAATAAAAGATACATCCCATGACACCTAATTTATTTTATTAAATTATAGAAAAATAAAAGTAATTTTTGTTTTTTGTTGGTAATTTTCTACCTCTTTTTCAGCCCAAAATAGATCCTCGAAGGTTTAATAGGTCAGGTTGGGCTGATCGAATTAGGTATGGCCTCACCCAGATGCTGACTATGTCACGGTGGGTGACGTGCCACATGGGGTGAGGATGGCGGTCCCATTGGTGACACCCATTGGCCACACCAATGTTCCCATCAGGAAAAAGCCTTTATCTTATAAAATGTGGAAACTGAAACATGTGGAAATTGTCCCAGTCACTTCAACCCCCCCCCCCAATCATTGGTCAAGAATCATCAATTCTAATGGTGTAAGTCACCCATTTTTTTAAATATATATATTTTTATATAAACTCATAGATACTCTCAAAATATTATCACCGTGATTTTTCTAGCTGATACACATCACTGACGCCTCCCCTTACCAATGCCAATATATATATCTGTGTGTGTGTGTGTGTGTTTATTTTTTATTTTTAAATCAATACTGGAAAAAATTCAATCTTCAAAAGATAGTTTATTGATTGTTTGAACTCAAATTAATGTATCATATATAACACTAAAAAAATTTTTTATAATACCATGATCGACATTATCATAAGGTGAAATTTTAGGAATTTTGTGAAAAGATTAATATATCTGGGAATAGTAAAAAAATACTATTTTTATAGATAACTATCTTTTCAATTCAAACATATAAAAAGTACAATTTTGATTTACATTTATTTTAAAAATGTAATTAGATTATTTTTATTAAACATAATAAAATTAATGTCATTATAATCGACATTATGCTTAATTATGGAATAATTTTTTTACCTAATAATAGATTTTTTTTTAGAAAACCATTTCCCATCATGTTTTATAGGTTTAATTTGAACATATTTTATTTTCCTTATAGAGATTTAATTTGATTAAATTTATTTCAAAATTGGGATCATAATTTCAAAAGAAAATAAACAATTCAACTTTATTTTTTCTTTATTGTGAATAATAACCATGTTAAATTTTAGTCCCCATAGTAACATTAAAACAGTAAGAATAGGGTTAAAACTATGGTGTATGGCTTCAAAACAATCCATACACCTAAAAATATTTTATTGTATTAGTTTAATTCAACATTCCAATTCAAATATTCTAAAACGTTTCTTTTTTTCCACTAGTATTTACTAAATAGATTTTGTTATGTTTTAAGTAAAGGAAAATTCCAAAATGGTACTCTCCTGATTTTAATTTCTATTATATATTATCATAGGGATAAGAAGACTTTATGTACGAATATAAAATTATATTTTGAACATAATTAGTTTAATTTTTTTATGTTAATTGATTTTTAATTTTTAGGGATGTTATTATTACTTTAAATTCATATACAATACTAACACAATATTTCTGCAAGTAGAAGAAATATCAAAGTAAATGATTTTAAAAACATAAAAAATTAAATATAATTTATTAATTATGATTTAAAAAGAAATTTTTGAAAAATAGTAATGTATAATTTTTCTTAAATATTTTTAGATTATAATATCATTGCTTTTCTTTATGTCTTTAAAGTCAAAATATGTGAATATTTCTTAAAATAACTTTAATGATATTTTATGTTATGAAATATATTATGAAATGATATTAAAAATACAAAAATATATAAAGTGGACAATGGGTATGTTATATGGTCTAAAATTTCATCCCCTGACCATTTTTTATACAATTGATACATTATAAGTAAATTTATAACCTTTTGTATTGTAAATAAAGTTACCATGGTTAAGGGTTGAATTGTATAATGAAGGGGTTAAATTGAAATATAAGGTTAAAAATTCCACATAAACCTATCCAAATTTTATTGATTACAGGTAATTAGAGCATACCCTATCATAGATTTGAAATTTTCTCAAATTGTTTTCACTTTCACTTGAACAATAATTTATTATATTTAATTCTTTATGTAATTCCATATGTGTCATTTACTTCAATATAAAAGGACACCACATATAATCTATTATTCAAACCACCTTGATCCAATTATCTATAAAATAACCTATAAAACACTTATTTGAATACTTATCCAATTTATGTAGTTTTTTCTTCTTCTTAAAAGACCATCTCCATGGACTTTAAGGAGAGGTCCAAAGGAGGTTCTTCAAAGAAACTGATTGTGTTTATTTTAATTCCTCTTTTACCTCATTAAATTCCTTGATAACCATTCCAATGTGATAAAATAATAATATCTCATATAAAAAGATATTATTATGATAATTTTATAACCTTATTCATCTTCTTTTTCTATCAAATCCCAATTGTATGTTTCACTTGTGCGTCCGTGTGGATAACCACCACCATGAACTGATAAAATAAGTTTTCCATGACCACCTCGCATGGCTATTTATAATGATAGATTTAATAAATATATATATGTTTTTATTTATTAAATTACTATAGTTTCTGAAATGTGAATTATTATTTACCTTTATTTTTTTCCGTCCATCGAAAATTGAAAACATCACTCATGCATATGTACGAACTATCATCTCCACGAAGAGTTGTAATTCATTATTCATCAATAATTAATATAAATAATTATAAAATCTTATATTATGATTAAATATGATAATAATTAAATTATTAACAATCCAAATATTATATAAATATGATCAAGATTCATGCATTTGGACCGTTAAACCAAAACATGCCTGAAAAACAAATCTGTTATCACAAAGAACAATTATTTTAATAAATAATAGTTAATAAATAGGAGATATGATATTATGAGTAAATAATATATATTATTATATAGGTGATTATGGTTTTATAATATATGTATAAAAAATATAAATTTATTATAAAATATGTTGAAACATAAAAAAAGCATAATGAGAATTATGGTAATGGTTTCTCCTCTCACTTTTATTTCCGAGACACATATTTCATAATCACCAAATATTTTTTGTTGTGTATAAACTTCTCATGAATTCTTTTTATGATTATTATCATGAAAATTATGGGGATTTAAAAATCTACATAAGGTCCTCACTTTCACATGGTTCTGATTCATATATTATAAAATCGGTAAGTGGTTTATGTTACAATATCATTTTTTTCGGGATTGTCTATGGAAAATTTATATTGAAGGAAATTTTATGGACATTAACATCTAAACTATAACAACCTATTATTTTTTGAATTTTTTAAATAAAATTTAATTTCTTTGACATCTTTCATTACACCCAACACTAAGCCTAAACAAACCATAAAATATTATTATATAAATATGACTCTTATAACCTAGTCATTATATTGGTGGGTAGGGATAAAGTTTACTAATTTATGAAATATATATATATATAAATTTAATAATTGTAACATATGTATTGATAGATTATTATTAAATAATCATTCTATTTTTTGTTAAGTAAATTTATTTTTCCAATATACATTTTCATCAAAAACAATTTTTATTCTTTTTTATGAGAAAATATTATTGAAATTTTTGGAATGTTTTGATATTTTATTTTATAAAATTAATAGGATTTTTGAAATAATAATATTAAAATTATCTTATGATATATTTTTTATAATTTTTTGAAAGGTTTGATTTTCCATTGAATACTAAAAATATATTGATTTGCATTGAAAATTTTATTTTTGTTTCAGGAATAAAAAGGTGTTAATTTGTTGCAACTCGGGTTTTGGCCCTATCAGACTTTAGTATATTCCTACGTATAAGTCCAGAGTTAGGCGCGAAATTAGCGTACGATTCCAAGGCTCGGTGTGCCCGAAATTAATTTTATAAAAATATTAGGTATTTTTATTCTATGCACAAGGAAAGTAAAATTTATCTTCTAAAAGCTTGATCATATCATAAATACGATGGCACGGTTGCATCTGGAGTGTGTTGTTTAACCTAGGTGGGGTGTAACCTTTGCGGGTGTGGGCCTGCTATAGGAAAAGGTGATCATTGGAATTTTCATAAATAAATTTAAAAGTTTATTTATGAGTGTCGGCTCAAATAACATCTGAAAGGAGTATCAATTCGAAATTCTAAGCCCTCTGTTGCGTTCAGAATGATGTGTTTACCCAAGGGGCAACCTATTCTTCTTCGCACCAGAAGGTCTGGTTGGGGGTGTTGTTTTAATTAGTTAAATTAATTTAAAATGTAATCAATATCCCCCTCCCATTTTCTATTCCTCTGAGGTTCGCGGTGAATGAAACCCCCTATCCTCTTCCTTCTTCTATATATCAAGGTGCCACATATGTCCTTTTTTGGCGCCGATTATTAGTGGATCGAGCTTCAGAGCATTGTGGGCGTTGTTCTGCACCTGATGTTTTGGCATTTCACCCGCAAGGTATCCTATTTGAGTTCTGATCCTAGATCCCATTTATGGTACCTTTTTCTTCAATTTTAATCCATACCTAAGTATATCGGGTCCTCAGGGTCATGCAATAGGTTGAGGATCTGTGTTTTCACCCCTTGGGTGCCCCTAGCTATCCACGGAAACTTCGTCAGTGCGGCACCAGCATGGCAGTGTGCCGCGACGTGGAGGCGCCACCAGAGGAAGGGACCACCGCCTTCATGTGGGGGTCCGGAGACAATCAACGGTGACTTTGACGGGGGTAGGTCATGCGAGAGTGCACGTGGTGCACCATAAGCGGCGGGAACTACCGGTCGGGTCGGCTGACGGTCTGACCCTTCTTTCTGTTTGGGGGTTCTTAAAACCCTCATTGCTTGCAAATCCAAGGTTGGATTCATGATCCGTCTATAAAGACATGAACCTAGATACAAGACATACCCTTTGAGGTGGGTTTTGGAGTTTTAATGTTTGGGATCATGGCCCAGGAGCTTAAAACGTCAAATATAATAGTAATATTTTATTGTTATTTGACTTCAGATTGTCGTAACTTCCGCCCAAGGTGTCTGATTGGCATGCCGTTAGTGGAATTGAAAACCTGATGGTACAGAGGAATTTTTAAGATAGTTTTTGGATTTTGGGACCAATAACATGGTGTGGGCCCCACAGGCCTAGGTTTCGACCTTTACCGAGAAATGTGACTTTTCCGTCGGGTGTACACTATTGATGAAAGAGTGGCTGATCTCGTGTGTTTTTATGAGGGGTTCACAATGGTGTGACATTCTTGATGAGTTTCAGGATCATGTTATGTGCCCCACATGGGATTGCTATGCTGAATAGTACCTTTTTCATCAGTTGTCTGTTTCAGGTGAGTAAATAGCGTATCACGCATGTTTTTTTGCGTAGAAGGTGGCAGTGGCCTCGATTAGAGCCTAAAAGGTGCGTAGTGTGGCGCTGTTACTCATTTCTCAGGTTATAGATGTTTGGACCAGTAGTGGTTGAGTGTACGCTCTTGGTTCGTTCCTATGAGGGTTTGTATGGCATTACAACCCTATTATAGGTTTGTGATCCCCTCAATATGATGTTTTCCTAGTTAAGTTATGGAATAACTCTAGTGGTTCTAAAGCGGGATCCTCTAGCTTCACTTCCCTAGATTAGGTTCTTGGTAACACTGTTACCACTTATACATGGGTGGTGATCCCTTATCTAGCTGGTCATCTCCGTAGGGTTTGAGGCATCATTGGGAGTTTTATCCCTTATGCAGTGGGCCATTTAGTAGAGTTGTGGTATCGTTGGTTATATGATCCCCTACTCAGAGTGTGGTTTTGGTAATGTTGGTTCATCTTCGATTCACTCCCCTACATCATGAGATATACCAGATGGGGTTTCCAGCAACATCATGACCATCTTTACATGGGAGACGATCCTCTATCAGAGTGATCTGAATTGGGGAATGTCAGATCGGGTTGTGGTATCCCCCAGTGGTTCCTGGGAGTGATCCCCTATCCATGAGATCAAAAAGTAATTTGATTGGATTCTTGTATCCCCCAGAAGACCCTAGGATTGATCCCTTTTCTGAAAAGTTTGGTGTTTCTGCTATTTCAGTGTGATGTTCTTAGGGACAATATCCAACGAGTGTGATCTCTCGAATTGGTGTCTGGGATGTTGGTCTGAGAACTTATGGAGTCTATCTCCCATAAGAGTGTAATTTAGGATGACAGATCTCATGGAGTGTTTTCTCCTTGTTTTGTAGAACATATCACTAGTTATTGGACGGAACCTCAGGAGGCTTGGTGCGTGAAACGAGTATATCTGATTGTTCTTGGTATATGTATGGGAATATACCTATGTAGATGTTCATGGTGTATGTATGGGAATACACCTGAGCTGAGCTTACTAGTCATGTTTAGTAGAGGTTTTTCTCAAGATAGAGTTTCTCTTTCATTTGGGTTTCCTCAGGCTTATATGAACTAACTATTTCCTTACAATTACTCCCTTTTATTTTGGGGATTATGAGGTACCTACTGAGTAGTTCTATACTCAACCCTGTATGGTCTTTTCTCACACCTGTTTGTGTCTTGTGAAGACCACATGCCTTTCGACAGAGTCCCAGGAGGACCAAGAGTAGGTGGAGCTTTGTGAGAAATACTGACAGAGGTATTTACTGGAGCTATGCATAGGAGATTACCATTGGGTTCTTTTGACAGTGATCCCCTCCTTCTTATCACGTTGGAAACTTTTTTCAGTTTTATTTTGGTGGGCCTTGTTTTTTATATTTTTTACTTCTATTTCACTCTTGTTTGTAATATATGTATGCATGAATTTTCTTTTCAATTTTAAATATCTCTACACTGATGCTTGGAGGTGTATGTGGGTTCATGTGTACAAGTACCTTAGGAAATTCCTTTCATCTGTGTGATAGCCTACTCAATGCTGGTCGCCAGCCCATGGCCTATTGGAGGCAATCATGGGGAGTTACAGCTCAATCCCCTTTGGGTCAGGTCACGATAGAATGGTATCAGAGGAGGTTCCACATTTTGGGATCTCTGAGTGTAGGTGTTCTAGCTGTGATTTTGTTTTGGGTTACATAGCGGTAGTGTTAGGATGTTTCAAGATTGTCTTTCAGGATAGGGACTCTAGTGTTTGTGCGGAAGCGGACGCATCCATTCACTGGGACTCTGATAACCCGCCTTTCGACTCGGTACATTAGGACACTAGTCGGAGTGTCATAATGGTACATGCATCATATAACATCGGGTTTTGGGTTTTCCTTGTTCTTCTTGTGTCATCTCCCCAGATATACTCTTTGATTGTGGTGTGTCTTGACTTTCATACTGGATGCCTCTGTGATGAAAGCCAATGAGGGTTCCGAAGAGGGATTTTGGTGATGATCCTCCCCAAGTAGAGGCTTTGGAGCATGGTACAGGTTCTGAGGCTGGACCTCTAGGTCATCCGCTAGTTAAGGCACTACCTGTCGAGCATCTGGTTGAACTGGCAGTGTATAACAAGGATGTTCATAGGCTGAGTGTGTTGCATGAGTTCCATAGGTAGTGACCACTACGGTATCATGGAGATCCAGACCCCCAGGCAGCTGATGACTAGCTCGAAGCAGTCACTTGAGTTTTCCGCCTGGTGAGGACACCTTCAGATCAAATGAGGGTCCTAGTGGTGAGGCATCTGCATGGTTCAGACAGGCGATGTTAGAGTATATTGATGCAATCCCGCAATGAGGAGATGATCATGTGGGAAGAGTTTGAGCGGATCATCAGGGAAGTGTTTTATCTGGTGACACTGAGGTCATCACGGATCTAGGAGCTTCTACAACTTCGGCAAGAGGGTGTGACTCTGCCAGAGTACTCAGCAAGGTTTATTGACCTATCACACTACTCCCTGGATATGGTTCATGAACCCTTATTTAGAGCTCTGTCCTCTGATAAGGACCTACGTAGAGACATTCATGCATGTTTGGTTTCCTTTTCCCTACCCACATTAGTTAGAGTGATGGAGTTTCCTTGGTGGTGGGGAGCATTCTGGATGAGTAGATTCATCTCATTAGTGTTGGGTACGTGGCAGCTGAGACATTAGCAACTAGTAACCAATGGAAGGTGCAGGGGTCTCGACGAGCTCAATGTGTCAGGAGGTGACCCCAGGATGGAGGATCTGAGGCTTAGGGATCTTAGTCCAGATATGGTCATCCATAGGAGAGATGGTGTTATGCTTGCGACAGGCGGGTACATCTGGCTAGAGATTGTATGACCTATCATGCTATTGAGATGGATCCATTTGAAAGGCCACCTTGGAAGAGGTAGCGTCTCGAGAATGAAGGTATGTAGGGAGGTGGACATGGCAATGGAGATGGTGCAGCAGTGGGAGGTGGAAGGTGGTACGAGTTTCCACCACCACCAGCCACAGGTGGTCCATGCCGGGATCAGGGAACTGGAGGAAAGGGTCAAGTACCACTACATACCATATAAATTGTTGATCGAGAGGCTCTACGGATGGATAGAGGTACGCTCTATTTCCTTTCTACCTTCTTCATTAGTTTTTATAGACATTGTTAAGCGGCACCCTTTCGGTTTCGTTGCATGCTCATGATTTGTTCAGGGAGTTTGTAAGATCTTGTGTGGGTGTTGTTCAACGTGCTTCGAATGCATGAGGAAGAAGGATCCATTCCCCCCTGAGATGCATTTTTTTGATGCAATTAAAACCGTGCAGGTGAGTCAATGTTGCCCAAAAAAATAGCATCGAGGTGTGGTGAATGAGTCTTTCTTACTTATGTGTTTGGGTAGGGGTGTGTGTTGGAGAACTCGCTGGCGTGGGAGACCCAGTTGAGAGTTCGGTAGCCTTCCCTGTGGTTATGGATTTTCTGGGATGAAAAGTTCTAAGTTGGGGATAATTTAGTAACTCAGGTTTTGGCCCTATTAGACTTTTGAATATTCTTATGTATAATTCCAGATCTAGGTGCGAAAATGGCATGCAATTCTGAGGCATGATGTGCCCATAATTGATTTTATAAAAATATTAAGTATTTTTATATTATACACAATATGGGAATGAGTTATATCCTAAACAGTAGCTCAGATTAGAAACTTGAGGCCTTGATTGTGTTTAGAGAATGTCGTTTACCCAAGGTGGGTAAACTTTGTCAGCATGGGCCCACTGTAGGAAAAGGTGATTGTAGAATTTTTGTAAATAAATATAATAGTTTATTTATAAGCGTCAGCTCGAATAACCTATGAAAGGATTATCGAATCAAAATTACAAGCCCTCCATTATATTTAGAATGACATGTTTACCCTATAGGTGACCTAATCTTCTTTGTGATGGGATGTCTGGTCGGGGGTGGTGTTTTAATTAGTTAAATTAGTTAAATTAATTTAAAATGTAATAAATATCCCCCGTTGATCTTCCTCTATAGAACACGATGAACGAACACCTCACTCTTACTACTTCTTCAATGGATCAAGGTGATGCTGAAATCTGTTTTTAGTGTTGATCATCATAGGATCGAGCTATAGAGCGTTGAAGGCATCGTTCTGCACCCAAAGCTTCGGCGTTTCGCCCACGAGGTTGGCGGTTTGAGTTTTAATCCCAATATCCTGTTTATGGTAAGTTTTCATTAAATTTGAAGACAAAGATGTGTAGATAAGTTCCTCAGGGTCATGCAGTAGGTCGCAGATCTGCGTTCGGAACCCCGGGGTGCCCCCGAAGGTCCGTGGAAACTTCACCAACGCAGAAACGGCGCGGCGGAGCCGGCTGCGGGCCACGGCGTGGCAACACCGCAAGAGGAAGGGACCGCTTCCCTCATGTGGTGGTCTGGAACAAATTAATGGTGACCCCTGGTGGGGGTCTTCTATAGCCGTGTGCACGTGGGGCGCTGCGTGTGGCAGGAACCGTTGACTGGAGTGGTAGTGGCGGCCGGGTTGGCCGGTGCGGGCCGACCCATCTTTGGGTTCAGGGGTTCTTAAAACCCCCATTGCTTTCAAATCAGAGGTCGGATTCTTGATCCGTCTACGACAACATGAACCTGGAGACAAGAAGAACCCTTTGAGGTGGGTTCAAGAGTTCTAAAGTTTGGGATCCTGACCCGAGAGCTTAAAACGATGAATATAATTATGGTATTTTATTGTTATTCGACTTCAGATCATCGTATGTTCTGCTCGGGGCTTCCGATTGACATTCCATCAGTGGGGTTGAAATCCTTGTTGTACGGAAGACTTTTCATGATCTATTTTGGGTGTTGGGACCGAGAATAGGGTGTGGGCCCTTTCAGGCTGGGTTTCACTGTTTATGGAGAAATATGTCTTTTTCATTGGGTGTCGATTATGGATGAACAAGTAGTCAACCTCATGTGTTTTTTCGAGGGTATCGCAACGGTTTGATCCTCTTGACAAGTTTCAGGATCATGGTGTGGGCCCCACACAAGCTTGCTATGGTGAATAATACATTTTCACCAGTTTTCCATTTTGGGTGAGTAAATAGCCTATCATGCGTGTTTTTTTTTCATAGAACGCGGTGGTGGCCTCGGTTTGGGCCTAGGAGGTGTGAAATGTGAAAATGTTGTTGGTCGCTTGAGTTAGAAACATTTGGACCAATAGTGTTTGAGTGTACTCCATTAGTTCATTCCTATGAGGGTTTGTTTGGCATTACAACCCTATTATAGGTTTGTGATCCCCTTGATTGAATGGTTTCCTAGTAAAGTTGTGGCATCCCTCTGGTGGGTTGGGAGTGGATCCTCTAGCTTTGATTCCTTATATTAGGTTCTTGGTATCATTGTGACCTTTTATACATGGGCGGCGATCACCTATCTAGCAGGTCAACTCTATAGGGTTTCAGGCATCATCAGGAATATAATCCCCTACACAGTGGGCCGATTAGTTGGGTTGTGGTATCATTGGTTATACAATCCCTTTCTCAGTGTGTGGTTTCGGTAGGGTTGGTGCATCATCTGTTCGATCTACTACATAGAAAGATATACTATATGGGGTTTCAAGCATCATCATGACAATATTCACATGGGAAATGATCCTCTATTTGAGTGATGTGAATTGTGGAATGTCATATCGGGTTGTGGTATCCTCGAGCGGTTCTTCGGAGTGATCCCCTATCTGTGAGATCTAAGAGTTACCTGAGTGGGTTCTTATATCCCCTAGTGGACCCTAGGAGTGATCCCCTATCTGAGAATTTTGGTTTCTTCGTTGTTTCAATGTGATGTTCTCAGTGAAGATATCTGACAAGATTGATCTCTCAGATGGGCGTCTCGGATGTTTGTATGAGACCCGATGGAGTGTATCTCTCGGCGTGTGTCATTTGGGATGACAGAGCACCTGGATTGTGTTCTCCTAGTTTTTTGTAGACCCTATTTTTAGTGACTGGTCAGAACCTTATAAGGATTGGTGCGTGAAATGAGTATATCTGGTTGTTCTTGGTATATATATATGAGAATATACCTGTGTAGGTGTTCATGGTGTATGTATGGGCATACACCTGAGCTGAGCAAACTAGTCAGGTTTAGCTAAGGATGGTCTCAAGATGGAGTTTCTCTCTCATTTGGGTTCCCTCTGGCTGGGATGAGATGACTATGGCCTTTCATTTTCTCCCTTTTATTTTCGGGTTTTTGGGGTTCCTATTGAGTATTTTTATACTCACCCCTACATAGGGTTTTCCTGAAAATGTTTTTCTCTTTATCCGACCACAGGACTTTCGATAGAGTCCCAGGAGGACCCAGAGTAGGCCAAGCTTTGTGATCGAGAATGAACGGGGTGTTTACCGGAGCTATTCCAAGGAGCTTACCGGTGGGTTCTTTTGATAGTGTTCCCATCTTTCTGAGCAGGTTGGAGGCTTTTTTAGTTTTCTTTTGGTGGCCCCTGTTTTTTCCCTTTTGTACTTATGTTGCTCTCTGGTCTGAGATAGATGTATGCATGCATTTTCTTTTCAGTTTTATATATCTTTGCATTGTTTCATGGTGGTGTATGTGGGTGTGTGTGTACAGGTACCTTAGGCTAATTACTTCTATCAGTTTCATAGCCTACTCAACGCTAGTCGCCAGCCCCTGGTCTCTTAGAGGCGGGCATGGGGAGTCATGCCTCGAGCCCCATTGGGTCGGGTCACGAAATATTTTTTGTTCCAGTTTTTTTTCTGTAAAATTAGTTCAATTATATTTTCAATAATTCAATTAAGTTCATTGTATTCATTTTAATATTTAATTTTCTTTAAAAACATTTTTAAATGTAAAAAAACATTTTACTAAAAAACTATTTGTATGCGCACAATTTGATTTCATATTTATAAAACAAATTAAAAATTATTGGTGACTAATTTATATGAAATATATTTATAACATAATAAATATAAAGAATTAACATTTATCTAATATTTTTATTCAATATTAATATTAACCGTGATAAACTTTATCACATCAGTAAAAGGTAAATTAGGCTAATCTACATTAAAATTAACTGGTAAGACAATAATTTTTCATCATAATATTTATTGGATGAATTTAATTCCATCCTTATCACCTTAGGATAATTTTTTTTAATGGACACTTTTTCTTGAAAATTACTTATATAATACTTAAATCATACAAATGTTACAAAAATGGAACTCTCTTAGTTTTAAATATCTCTTATCTATCCACATAGGGAAAAAAGCATGTTATTAATGAATATATGTATGTATTTGGATCTTAATGAAATTATTTTTCAACTAATAAATTTATTTATAATTTTCAGTAATCATATAATAACATAAAATGCATATGAAACACCATAGCAGTATTTCTCCTACTAATTTAAAAATATATAAAATGATATAAAAATACCAAAGTATTCTAATTTGATATATTTTATTTTGAAATGAATTATTTCTATTTCTATTATATATTATAGAGGGTTTAATTCATTATATTTCAGTTCCCCTTTTTTCTCGATTTATGTAATGTCAAATAAAATAAATTGTGTTGAAAATGACATTAATGATATTTTAAAATAAAAAATATTTCATTAAATGATATAAAATTCATAAAAAGTTTAAATTTGGAAAAAATGATTTAATATATTTTTAAACATCATCCATGGAATATTTAATGGCATTTTTTATTTTTTCAGTGTCATTATTAACCCTTAGTGGGTAGAAAACATTAATATCATGGAAATTGGAAAAGGCATTAACAAAGGGTTAAAAAAGATACAGATAAAAATGTTGTCCAAATTTGTCCAAATTTTACTGGGTGATATTATTTAAACTCATAATCTTCTGATATTCTAATATTATCAATTTGGATTCATTTGAATATCAAAATAAATTTCTATTAGTTTAATATTTTAATAAATTCAAAGAGTGTCTCTCCCTTAAATTATAAAAGGCTACCATTCCATTTTATACATTACACCACATTGAGGAATCGATATTGGAAAATATTTTCCATTTTTTCTTATAAACGTACATAATCATATTATAAAGATATTTTTCTTCCCAAAATATGATCCCTAGATCCCTTAAGTTAATATCTAAAGGAGTTATTTCAAAGGAGAGGTAATCTCTTTAATCAGTCTCTTTCTTTTCAATTCTTCCTTTACCTCAATTAAATATATTATATTATTACCAAAATAATAAATTCAGTATCCTAAATATGATTAAATGTTATTTTCATTATGAAACAACCTTTATTCACCATCTCTTTATAAAATAGTAAGTGAAATTATTGTGCATGTGTACGTATGAATTGTTGTCTCTAGTAATGATATAGTTCTTTTTTGATCACCATATTTCATGGATGGTTACTATAATTGGTTTAATTTTTATATATTATATTTAAACAAATAATTATTCTAGAATTATAATATCCTATATGCCTTCTTACCTTCCAAACTCTTTAAGAACAATAACGTTGTTTGTGCATGCATGTGGACTACCACCTCCATGAAGCAATGTGATATTTTTTTCATTTCTATTTAACATGGATGATAATAAAGATGGATATAATGAATATAAATGATATATATGATATAATAATTATTCTTCACAGGGTATTTTTTATTCTCCTATTTTTATTTATATCAATCAAAAATTAAAAAAAAGTGTCAACGCATATGTACTTCTTACCATCTTCATGAAAAATTTAATTCATTTTTCAATCACTTACTTTTATACATGATTATAAATATGTATATAATAAATATATATATTATTATATGTATTTAAATTATTATTATATAAAATTAAAATAAATTTAAATTTAATTTATAGTCAGTTTGTGTTCCTTCAAATCAAATTCAACTCGAGGTAATAGATTTTCATCTCATAAAATAGATTTTTTTAGGGATTATGATTCAAGAGTTACCAAAGTGGTAATGGTTTTATGTTACAATCTCAATATTTATTGATATTATTTATCTTATTATCTACCTCTCAAGACAGTCAAAAAAAAATTATCCTTTGTTTATTTATTTAAAATAAATATTTTCATTTAATTTCCTTCACCTTATTTTCTGAGGAAACTAAAAATATGTTTTCAAGTAAAATCAATGTTATTTCTTTGTTCAGTTTACAAACATGTTTCTTCGACATCCAAGTTTGAAAAAAAATCATTTAATGAAGTTTTTTACTATTATAGAGTTTTTTTAAAATCCATTTTTAACCATGTGTTAATTTTCACAAAACAAAATTAAAATAAAGCTTCTTTCTATTTTCCAAATGAGTTACTTTTTAAAACTTTATAAAAAAATATAAAAAGATAGTTTTATTATAACTTATTTGACATGAATGGAATTATTTATCATCATAAACACTTAGGTTTTTGCTGATTCTTTTACAAGTTTCCATGTTTCATTTCAATGAAAATTATTTCTATAATATTTTTATTTTAAAAAGTGATTTTTGAAATGGAAAGTATTCTTTATGTGGGATATAATATAATGAAACAATTCTGAATATTTCTCTATTTGGTTTATGTTTATTGCAATAAGATATTAATGAAACCCATTAATTTTCACCAGTTTATAATATGATGAAGTGGGGAAACAATTTTGAATCCTATTTCATCTCCACTACTTATGCGATAATGAACTATTTATGAAACACATTTAATTTCAGGGGTTCTCATATGATGAATGTTTTATAATCACATGGAACACATGGGTATTATTTTCATTATGTGAACATGTTTATGTTATAACCAATGACGGTGGTAACATTATAACCAAGTACAGTGGTTACGTTATAAAAAAGGATAGTGGTTATGATATAACTAAGGATAGTGGTTACATTAATACCAAAGATGAATGGGAACCATATATCTTGTGGATTGTATACAATCTTGGGAGATGTTTGGTTATTCAGGTTTATTGTTTGTTGCATATTTTTTCTACTATTTAAATTGTAATCTATTTTGGAATACTCTAGTAAAGAGGGTATAGTGTGTCCACATGGCTTATTATAACCTCTCCCCTATTCAACAAGCTTTAGCATATAGGTAGTTATGCTTGAGGTCATGTGAAGACTAGGCTCAGAGCAGTAGTTTAGTGGCTCCTAGGTCAGGGACGTTACAGGAGGAGAGACAGTTTTTTCATTAATCTAATAATTATTTTATTATTTTGGATCAAGATAAAAAATAAAGATTATTATTATGAAAAAATATAGTAAAAATTTTATTTGAGTTCAAACCCATTGTACTTACATAATCTATGACTCAATAATTAGCGTATTTATCTTAGACTTCGAATTATTGTATTTCCCTATTCTCAAAAAATTAAAATATTTTAGAAAAAACTCAAAAATTCACTCTAACCAATAATTGAAATGTAGAATTCAAAAACTAACTCCATTTTATGAAAATAATTTTATAATTATGTGAAATTTAATTTTTAATTGAAATCATCATTTACTTGAAAAATAATAATTTTAATATTATAACTATTTTTTAAAACTTCGAAAAATTAATTAATTTCTCAGAAAATTATTATATAATAATAAGAAAAAAAATGTTAATTTATGATTCCATTTGATGTCTATAAATTTTCTTTTAAATCATTATATTAATTATAAAATGTTAAATAAAATATAAGTTTTATAAAAATACTAATAATTAATTTGTCATTTGCATAATACTTATTCACTAATACTATTATGTAACTATATAATATTTTTATTTGTAAGATTAATAAAATTTATGTATACTTTTATAAGTGAGGTTACAATTCTGTTGGAGGAATTACTATTCCTAAGGTTCACATTACTATTCCAACAATCACATTACTATTCATAAAAAATTAAAGTTATCAAAAATACAAAAAAAATTATCCAAAGTAATTTTTGATATTAAACATTCAAAAAATGATTATTTTGTCTTATATAATTTATTAAAATGTCAAGATTTAGTTTTAAAATAAGTATTCAATTAAAAGGTGGTAAAATAGCCTTTTGAAAAATATAATCTTTTAATACGTAAAATTGGATTAATTCTTATCATATGACTATAGAATAATTTAGATGAGTGGAAAACCATTTTACAAAATAAATATAATATAAATTTTACAATTTGGTAATTACTATTCATTTTTTTAATTTAACGGCTAGGTTGTAATAGTCATTTTAAAATAATGATATTTAATTTTATATCATTGTTTGTTTATGCTTGGTGTTGTGTGAAACCAATTCTATTAAATAAATTAAATTTAAAAATATAAATACCATAAAATCATGGGGTGGTATATTATATGTTAAAATAGAACATATCTTCTTCCTTTTTTTAAATAAACACAAAATGTTTCGTATAAAAAAAGTAAAAAGCATCATATTCAAAACTTATGAAATAAAAAAAAGGAGGAATAAAATTTCATTTATAATTATTTATAAATATATACATTAGTAGTATAATTTTAATGATATATAAATTCCTGAATTTTTTTTTAAAATAAATCAATAAAACATTTAAAATGAGATTATAAGGCAAAGTCACCATTACCTCAAATTAAAATTATCACATACAATTTTTATCTTTCGGAATAATAAAATTAAGTTTAGTATTTAATTTCATAATAAACTTTTTAAATTTTCTTATTCATTTTATTTTAATTATATACATGTTATACTGAATTACTTATTCAATTTAGTTAACATTAAAAGTTTTAAGGATGTTTGATTCATAATTCTGAAATGTATTTGCTAGTTTGGATTTAATAAAATAGATCATGGTTATATCATTTAAAAAATCTTAACAAAGGTATAATTATAATCTTTATACATTAATAAAACTTTTATATCCAACTATCATTGATGGTTACGTAAAACTAATTTCTTTACAATCATGGATACGTTAGGTCGTACATATGCATGAGTAACATTTCCACTTTTCAATGAACAAGAGGGAAATAAAGTAAGTATCATTTTATCTTCCATGAATGATGATTATATCTTAAATAAAATATTACTTATTTAAATACATCAATATATACAATCCATGTGAGATGATGATAAAAAAATACTACAGCTCATGAGGTGGTAGTTTGCGCGTACACATGAATAATGTTTAATGATTCTTGTTGGATGGAAAATAAATAAGTATGAAATTTATTTAATATTATAGAATGAAATTTATATTATATATATCATATTATTTCATTTGGATCCATTATTCTGACCAAAAATACGAGTTAGTGATGAAAAATGACATATATTATCTTGCAAGGCGAGAGTCTACACTACGCACGAGTGATGTTTTTATTTTCCATTAGATGGTTAATTAGATGAAAAGGGGTTATAATATAAACATAATAATATTAAATTATATGTAATATACTTATTTTTTTATTTCATCATTGATGATGATGATTTTATTGAGGTATAAGATGAAATAAAATCAAAATGATTGGTTGATAATTATACCTCTTCTTCAGACAAAATTTTTTGGTTTATACCTAAATTCTTACTAGGATAGTATTATATTAAAAAATTCATACAGGAAATGGTAATTGATGTTAATAACATATTAAGTTTGTAATTTTCTTATATAATAGTCTCCTTAAGTGTTGATAAGAGAGTAGATTTGGTGTCCTTTTTATAAGTGGGGAGAGGAACACTATGAAATTTTCATAAGATTGTAATTTATTAATGTATTACTCAATATATATGGTGCCATAACTATTTCTATTAAAATAATTGATAATATAAAATTATAATATATCCCTAAAATATGATTTATTCTTGTTTTTTTCGTCATTTTAACCATTGTATTTATAGTTTTAACCCTTTTAACCAATTTTAACTCTGACCATGGTAAATATATTTGTTTACCAAAGTTCCTATTAATAATGACCAAAAATGAAATTAGAATCATTAAAAAATTTGAAATTTATAACATAAAATATGGATTATCTTTAAATAATAATAATTTCTCAAAGTGGTGTAAATTAATTTTAAAATAATCCCACAAAACATGACAAAAATTTATTTTGAGAAAAATTCCTTTTTACATTTAATAATGTTCTTAAACCAAATAATTTTATAATTTTGATTAGAATAAAATTTATTATATTATATTTATTTAAGAGGAACTAATTTTATTTTTTAAAAAATAAAAAATATAATGTGTCATTGTAAATGTATTAAAATAAAACATATTTGTCATAAAAATCAGTATATTCTATTATTCACTAAAAAGTCAAATTTTATTAGAAAAAACTAAAAAGTCACTCTAAGATAGTTCTGAATTTATGATATCAAAATTTATATCTTTTTTAAAAAATAAAAGTAAAAAAATTGGAAATTAAATATTTTAAATGAAACCATATAATAAATATAAAAAATTTAGTATGAATAAAACTATTTTCTCTTTGATTGAAAAATTACTTAATATTATTATAATTAATATAACTCTATAAAATATTATTAATGAATATTAATAATTAATGAAATAAGTTTACTAGTAACATTAATAGTTTTTTACATTATTTTAACCTTTTATAAATTGATTCCTCTCAATTTTAATCAATACTTAAAAAAGTGGGGATATATTTCCATTATAAGATTTTATGTTAACCATGTTGCTTCTTCAATCCTGTACATTTTATATAAAACCTTAAAATGATGAATCATATTATTTTATAACAAATACTCCTTGTGTTCAATAATATGAACTAGTTGTTCCTTATATGAAATATTTTATTCCAAATGTACTACTTTAGGGATAAAAACATGAGATACATCAAGTGAATTATTCTTTAACAATTAAACATAAAACACATCATGTGCTAGGGATAAATTAGAAGGAAATTCCACATGGTAGGAATCTTATACAACCTTATATATAATTTCATATACTATAAAAAACCATGAACTTATGTCTCCCTTTTTACCAAAATGAATAACACTTCTCCATGGAGATAAATAATGAAAAACTTGTTCTCTAACATCAAATGAAATATCTTTCCTCCAGTTATCTACATAACATTTCTTCCTTATATTATATATAATCATATGTTTCGAATCATCTTCGCCTTCTAAACCATTTATTATACCAATTATTGTCTTAAAAACATTATTTCACCAACTGTGTCCAAACAAGCTTCATTCTGAAACTGTTTTCATTACAATTCCCCAAAAGGTTCCATCTATATAACGCATTGAAAATGGTTATTATAATAAGTTTTAAATCAAACAAGTTAATGATACCAAAATGAACGGTAATAAATTGAACAATATTGAAGAATTTATTCCAAAATCAGAATTATTCTCTTTGAATTTTCATCATATTGAGGATGAAAATTTGTACTAAAATTTAATACAGTACCCAATGAATTCTGGAGGCCTTCACAGAAAAAATTAAAATAAAACATTAGATCATGGTAAAATATAGTGGATAGAAGAAATAAATATAACATAACTATCTCCATAATATACATTCAAAAAATATTTTATAAATTCATAGTATCATGAATATGAAATAAATGAATAGATTTGGTAAATTATTCAACAACATCCCAAATTGCATTATTAACTCAAGATTTATTTTGGAACCTAGCCATGAAATCCATATATATGTTTTATCATTTCCAATACATCCCTTGAAAAGTTTGAATCATACCCTTTATTGGTTTTCATTCTTCATTAACTTATTTTCCAGTCAAAATTTTTAAATTAAAATAAAAAATATCTCCTTTCAGTCCATCCCATCAGAAATGTTCTTGAATGTCTATATACATAATAGTACTTATAGGATGAGTGGAACACATTGGGATATGATATTCACTATATAATTATTTCTTCTATTGGGAATCATAATAAAAAACCTCTTTTTAAATAAGATAAAACATTATATATCATCATTTAACAAATGAAAAATACCATTAGTGACTGATTCTACTCTTTCATTCAAACTGATATCTTCATTCGGATTTTTTATAATTATGTCTTTCAATAATGACTACACTAACACCTAAAAAATAAATAAATTCAAAACATGAACAATTTCTAGACCAAAATTTATCAAATAATTTACCAAAGGATCTTATTCCAAACATAGCACAGTTATTGATGCATTATCTTTCTAATTTAAAGCATTAGCTACTCTATTTTCTTTTTGGGATGGAAATAAATCCAGAAATAATAATCCTTAATTATTTCTGACCATATTATTAGTCTCATTTTCAACTCTTTTTGAGTGAATATATACTTTAAATTTTTATTATTTTCATATATTTTAAACTTTAGTCCATATAAATGTTTTTTGTATATTTTTAATGAAAACACTACAGCCTCCAGTTCAAGGTCATGTGTTGAATAATTTATCTCATGAGTGTTTAATTTATATGATGAATAAAAAATTAACGAATCATTATAGATTAGAAAAAAACCAATTTCTTTTAGAGATGAATTGTTTTAGCTTAAAAAGTTGTCATATCCATATGGTAGGTCAACAATCCAAACATTTACTAATCATTTTTTAAAATTTTTTGTAACATTTATTTTAATCATTCATCTAGATGAATTTAAATCCCTTTTTAGATATAATATTCAGTGGGCTTGAAAATCGATTAAATTTTACAAAAACCCATCAATAATATCTTAATAATACAAGAAAACTATAAATATTCATGAATTTTTTAGTTTTTTCCATTTTTAAACCACTATATATTTATCTAAAACAGAATTTATTCCTTATTTATTTTTTATATTTCCAAGGAATTAAATATATCATAACTAGAATTTAAATTTACTAAAATTTTCGTCGAACATAATTTCATTCAAGTTTTCTAGAAAACCCCTAAAATGTTAACAATGATCATTATAACTTTTATAATATATCAATGCATCACAAATAAATACAACCAAAAATTTATCCAATAAATCAAGGAAAAATATATCCATAATGTCCATAAATATAGCTGGAGCATTTTCCAACCCAATGGGTACAACCACAAACTCATAATGCCCATACCAAGCCTGAAATCTATTCTTTTAAATTTAATACTCTTTTAACATCAGATAATGGTACTTTGAACCGCGATTAACCTTTGAAAAATACTAAGCTCCCTAGAGATGATCAAACATGTCATCTAAATGAGAAAACTTATAATTATTATTTTTAGTTATGTTAAAAAAATTTATATAATCAATGAAAACCCTCATAGAAAAATATTTATTTCTAATAAAAAAATAGGATCACCCCTTGATGATGTTCTATGATGAATGAATCTTTTGTTAATAAAATCAAGTAACTAATTTTTCAATTCCAAAAAATCTACTTGACCCATTTGATAAGGACGTTTTCATATTATATTAGAATTATGATCTTAGTGAAGAGTAAATTAAAACTCATGATTAGGTATAATATCATAATCTTCATCAATAAATACATATATATATTCATTTACTAAATAAACATCACTAATTTTAATTATATCATTATTCTCTAAAATTTGTGCAAGATTTCTTTCATTTCTATATTTAATTAGTTTCTCCGCTTCTTAATATTTTATCAAAGGTATGAATTCATTCTTGTATACAAACTAAAAATCATTCTTAAACATAACTTCTTCACATCTATATTATATATTAGCATGATAAACATAAATCTAACACATACATATAAAAATATCATACTCTGTAAGGATAAAGACAATAATTTTCTCAAGTAAATCCTTTCCATAGAAAATAACATGGAGATTCTAGTAAATTATTTTTTACATAATACTTCCCCATGTTTTTTACTAGAATTTGTGTCTTCATTTGTTGAGGTGAAATTTAAAATTTAGCCCCATATTTATTATAAATTAAATAATTTATATATATCTAATAAAATAAAGAATTATCATAAGATTAAAAAACAAGTAATGTACCTAAAACCGCATCACTAGATTTTACAAAATATTCTAAATTTGTAACAATGTATTTATTCATACCTATATTCTTGTGATATTGATGAATTACATATATTAATCCTATATTTATCCAAGTTCTCATAAAATAACCCATTTCATTCAAATTGACACATATTACCCTTGTTCTTTCTTTATTAGTATGCTAATCAACGTGATCGTTTACTTTAAAGTCACAAGCCACATGTCTAAACTTACCCCATTGAAAAAATTATTATATTTTTTAATAAAATAACTTGAAATATTTTTACCACACTTATCACAATATAGAAACTTTATTTTCTTACCTTAGTATTTCTTCAATGGATTCTTCCCCATTTCATTACATCTAAACTAGTTTTTCTATTTTTCATGGAATATATGATCATTAGAAAACTCCATTTCTGCCTTCTCAGCATATCAAACAACATTCTCATCACTTTTTAATTTACAAAAATCCAATTCTCTTAGATATCAGGGCCTAGATACTAACAAAAACTGTTTAATTTTACAATCAATATCTAAAAAAAAATTGGGTTTACACCATTCCAATCAGGTGATATTTTCTTCATACAAAGAAATGAAATTTTCCACCTTATTCCTTGATTCTAAGTATTTTTTTCAATCCTAAATCAAATATCCATATGAAATTATTTTTCAGGGAAAATAGTATCAATTTCATATAATTCCAAGGTATCAATATATTCTATTTATCTAATATTTGTAACCTTTGAACAACACTGATTGGATTCACCATAAAAATGGTATATAGAAACTATTTCCTTTTGATGTTTTAAACATACCATGACATCGAATATCTTCTCCAAGTCTCTAAAACAACCTTCAACTACTACAGGGTAAGATTATACACTAAATGAAGGAGGGTTTTGTATCATAAAATACATTACTCTAGACATATTCCTCTATAGTTAACTTTAGTTCTCTCTCGAATAGTTACCAACACCATTTATAGTTGCATAAACTGATCCATCAAAGTAAAAAACTACTCTATTCCAATTCCAAACATAATAGATTGCTGATTTATAAGGATATTTTACTCTTGGTTCCTCCATACATCACCTTCCATATTTACTTTATGGAAACCCATTCTTAATAGACATATTTTAAATGAAATAACCTGGTAATATTTTAATTATATATCATGATAAGATTAAATTAAAATCTATTAAGGGAACTTACATACATTATCCTAACCTCTAAAATTATCTAAACCCTCCTTTGATAGTAATTATAATGAACTAATACTTATTCATCCCATAATTAAATTTTTAAAGAAGATTCCATTTTCTTTTATTTTCAAAGATCTTTTTAGGTTTATATTTTTTATAGAAATAGTTCATAACTCTTACATAACAAACCGATACATTAAAAATGGTACCCTCCAACCTAGTATCCATTTTTTAATAATATAATACTTTCAAAATATATATCATTTTCTTATCATTAAAAAAATTAAAAAAATTCAACATGACTTCAAAATTGTTCCTATTCATCCTTAAACCCTATGAAAAACATTTGAAAATTTGGAATGAAAAAACAATATCTAAAAGTTACATATAAAAAAATAATAAATAAACACATTAGTCCATTTCAAAATTCTAATAATTTACTTCACAGCCCGCGGGGCATGGGTGAGTTGGTTCAAGGCGGTGGCATCCTGTCGTCGAGGTTCCGGGTTCGAGTCCTCGCAAAGGCAACGCACAGTATATGCCAGCAAATTACTCATGGTCCCCTCTACCATGTGTGGAACTGGCCTGAAAGCCTGGGTGCCGTTACACCTGGGCCTGTAGCTAGGGGAGTGCATAGAGGCGTCCGGTGGTGGGTGACGGCCCACCTATACCGGGTAACCCTTTGGGCATGAAAACCCAGTGTACTTTTTTTTTGCCCGCGGGAATGGTGAGTTGGTTCAAGGCAGTGGCGTCCTTTCGTCGAGGTTCTGGGTTCGAGTCCTTGAAAAGGCAATGCGCATTATATGCTAGCAAATTAATCATGGGCCCCTCTACCCCATGTGGAACTTGCCTGAAATCCTGGGTGCCGTTACACCTAGGCCTGCGACTGGGGGAGTGCATAGAGGTGTCCGGTGGTGGGTGATGGCCCACCAACACTGGGTAACCCCTTGGGCCTGAAAACCCAGTGTACATTGCCAACGAGCTTTTACACTAGTGGTACTAGCTCTTTCTTGGCATCCAAAAGACTCGGGATCAAATCCGGGCAAGGGTGAATTTCCGGGTACTGTAGGAGGGTACTGTATCAAGGCATTGTAGCAGTAATGTTGCAGCCATGGAACTATAGCAGCAGCGACACTGTAGTGGCGGAGGGACTGTAGCAGGTACTGTAGTGGCGGCGGTTACTGTAGCTGGTACTGTAGTAGCATGGGTACTGTAGCAGTATTGTTCACCGAGGGGTCATTTGGCCCAAAAAAAGGGATTTCAAGCCTTGTATTCAGGCCACTTGTCCTTGGCCCTTCGTGCTATGTAATGGGTCACCCTCTACCCAGTCTAAAGAGGTGTTTTATTTAAATAATAAATTGAGGCTTCGGCCCCAACCTTTAAAGAAAATTTACTTCACATGAAATAAACATTACTACCTAGTTTTTCTCATATAAAACTTTATAAAAAAACATAATGTAAAAAAATAATCATGGAGGTTACATAGAAAACCTTAAAACCTATGAAATACAGTTTATTAAAAACATACATTTTCTCCCTAAAGGGAAAAATCATTCCTTCCGAAGAAAATATCATTATCATAACCTATGCAATAAAAAACATAATTTGAAAACACATTAGAAATCATATAAAATTAATGTATGTTTCTTGTGACATCGTCTTTATATAATCCTTATAAGAACCATTACAAATTGAATAATTTACTCAGTTAATTCCATCATAATTATTTGAAGAAAGTAATCATTACCCATTAAATTATAAAGATATTTCAGGAAAACTTGTAATCATAAAAAAATTCTAAGAACCATGACATATATAAAACAGATAAAATCAGTCATTTACATCAAAAAACACATTAAAATATACTTTTGAACCCATAACCAAACCATTTTTGTATGTTCATGTATCCCTTTCATTTAAAATGCAATTTTAAAATATATAATTACCCAAAAAGATGATGGGTTTTATTTAAATAAAAAACTGAATTTTATAAGTTAATACAAATAAAAAATAATAGTTTTAGTAATGATAAAATCCATCAGTAAATTATACATTAAATAGAACATTCCTTTTTTACTTTTTGTAATGAAAGTTAAAACATTCCATCTAAAAAACATAAAAATATTTCTTTTGAAAATCTTTTAAAGAAACCCAAAAACAGACATAAAATAACGTTTATAGTTCATTTATATTCATATAAATAAATTTTTAAAATAATTTTATGGGTATTTTTATGGAAGAAAATTATTTAGAGCATAAATTCTTAAAACACTTAGAATGATGTGTTAAAGTAAAGTTTCTCTTACCTTCAGTCGAACTTGTCATGTGTGTTATTTATATACCTGAATAATAATATTAATTTAATTATTTAATGTCTTAATATCCTTTTAAAATTTAATTATTCATTTTATTTTACTTATATCCATGTTATACTTAATTACCTAATCAAATTAGATCATGTCATATGTTTTAAGGATGTTTGGTTCATTAGTCCAAAATTACATCATTGGATTTGATTCAGTCCAATGGATCATTATTATATAATTTAAATAATATAAATAATTTTATATTTATCATTTTTAAACATAAATTATAATTTTATAAACAACTATTTAATATGGCTAGAAAAATAAATTTCATTACAATCATAGAGAAGGTAGGTTGTAAGTATGCAGGAGTAACAAATTCATTATTCAACAAACATGAGGGAAATAAATTAAGTATGATTTTATATTTATATAATTATTATTATATAATAAATATCATATGATTTCATTAAATACACTTATATAAACAATCCATGTTAGGTGGTTATAAAAAATAAAATACATTGGTTCGTGTGGTGATAGTCTGCACGTGCACCTGAGTGATGTTTTTTTAGTTGGATGGTAATGAAAAAATTATAATATTTATTTACCATTATATAATTAAATTTATATCATATATATATTTATATATATATCATATTATTTCATTTTAATATATTTTAATGGCCAAATATAATAGTTAGTGATTAAAAATGAATTGCATCATCTCGAAATGCAGTGGTCCTCATGAATGAATATGTGACATTTTTATTTTTAATTAAATGGTTAAGTAAATGAAAAATGGTTGAAACATAAACATAATAAAATTATAGTATATTAAATATAATTATATTATTATTTTAACATGATTTAATAATATCTTAAGGATGTATAAGAAGAAATGAAACAAAAATGCTTGGTTAAATATTATTCCTCTTCTTCAGACAACTTCCTTAGATTTATACCTAAATCCTTTATAGCATATAAGTATGATAAAAAAGGACCTACAGGATGTGTTAAGTGGAATTATAAATATATTGTATTATGTTTTGGAAAATCTAATAGGCTCTTTGTTTGTGTAGATGAGAGGAGAGGAGGTGTCCTTTTATAAGTGTGGAAGATGACAGATATGGACTTTTTTAATGAATTAATATATATTATTTCCTTAATCTAGAAAAAATGGATCTAAAGTGGATAATATTAAAATAATATAAAATATTGGTCCTTAATATGGTCCAAAAAAGTATTAAAACCATTTTTAAAGTAATTCTAACCCTTATCTTTTTGGTTTTATCCCTTTTAACCCATTTTAACTCATACCATGATAACTATCTTTTTTTCAAATGTAACTATTCATAATGATCAAAAATTAAATTGTTATAATTAAATAATATAGAAAAGATGACGCAAAATAATGATTCCATTTTATCAAATTCAAATTTTAAAATTTATAGAAATTACTTTTTATATAAACCTGTAAAAAGAAAAGAAAATTGTTTTTCAAATTAATTCTTTTTTAAGTAAAAAAAATGTGCTTATACCAAATTAATGTATAATGTTATTCAAATGAAATTTATTGGATAATTATTAATAAAAAGGAACTAATTTCATTTAAAAACCAATACATAATATAATATAACTTTTTGAGTACATTAGAATAAAAGATAATTTTCTTAAAAAATTGGTATTTTCTACAATTCACCAAAAACGCAAACATTTTTAGAACATTATGGAAAAAAATCAAAGATAATTTTTAATTAATAATTTCAAAAAGAATATATTTTTTCAATCTAAAATTATAAAATTCTTAAATTCATATTTTAAATAAAACCATATAATACATATAAACAAATTTAGTGTGAATAAAAATATTTTCCATTGCAATTGAAAAACTGTATAATAATATTATAATGAAAATAACTCTATAAAATATGATTCATGAATGTTAAAAAGGAATAAAATTTATTTATTATTAAAATATCTTGGGTTTTTAATGGTTTTCTCCTCTTGAGACACTCTCACTCATCTTGTAAATTCTTAAGTAGGAACAAACCCAGATCGACCATATTATGGTACTCTAATCCATTTTTTACAACACCTCCTACCACCAAGGGACCTATTCTCTTTCACTAATCCTCAAAGTAACTATTATATATGCATTTCATCATCCAAATTAGTCGTCAACCCCCACACTACTACCCACTAATCCATAAACCAAATGGGCGTTGGGAGTAACTAGTGCACTCTTACCCTCACACTTCAATAATTTTCCTTGAAAAGACACACCAATGAACACTCACCTTATCAAGGTAGGGTGAACTATAAAGATTTATATCTAAGGGAATTTCAAATAATTTACCACTATCTCAGTCAAATTTAATAGCTACATTCTCCTGTACAACCTGATCACATAACCAGACTCGTGCTCCCATGATTCATGTCATATAAAACCTAAGATCATTTTCCTAACCTACTGATCATGATCCTCTCGCATTTCAATATCATCCAATACTCAAGTTGTCGTACTCATTCTAAGAAAACCCACACAATCACCTACCTCACATACATCCTTCCAAATCCATGGAAACCACTAAATCTCCCACCATTCCACCCAAAGCACATATAGAATCAACAAGGCCAATAACTAAAAAATATTTGGTCCCCTAAAACATGAAATAATTCCAAACTCAAGGAATTTACACAAAATTCATAAATCCACTCTGGTTTATCAACATAACTACCCATTTTAGTTCAATATAATTACACCAAAAATTTATATTGTAAAAAACTCATACAACTTGTCATTGGCAGGTTTAGAAACCAAACCCCATCCTGAAAGCAACCCATTCCCATACTTGGATAATCTCTCAATCATGAAATTTATTCACCAGCCCACTAAGGGTCACTATAAATCCCTTACATTAAGGGATTGTATAACTATCACTTGAGAACCATGATTCACTAGGATCCACATAACTTACCATTAAGAAAACAATCTTGTGTGAAAATTATTTTCAATCTAAGTTGAATACCACCAATAATTTATATTGGATAAATCCATATATGTTTTTATTTATACTTCTTAAATATTCCCTCTTGTTAGAAATATAATCACACAAGATAATTCATATTTCATGTGAATTCTACGTGTTGAATGAGATGCATGTATACAAGTATTTCACTAATGGGACAATAGACAAAAAACCACAAATAAAAATACTCAATATACAAATAATATTTGCATCTATATTCCAACATTAAGAGAGAAATTCAAATCAGCAATAAAGTCTCCCTACTAACCAATACCAACTATTAAAAATTGTTTGTGATGAACAATTATGAGGCATTTAATGAGCTCTCACATATTCCTAAACAGACTTTATAGAATCTACCTATAAAATTATGATAAAAAATATTTAATTCCACTTGTAACTCCCTGATCCAAAACTCCTATCTTAGCCGAAGGGTTACGTGGCATCAAGGTCACTTCCCCTTATACCAAAGGCCACTTATTAGTGGAGAGGGCCTAAATCATTTTGAATTAGAGTTATAAAAAAGTCTAAATAACCAAAAATATCCATGTATGTCATCAAATTATACATAAATAAATAAATAAAAAATGTTATATCAAAATTAATAAGGAATTATTGTAGCCATAAATAAATTAATCCCCCACTTGGATGATCACATATACAAATAAGAAAATAAGAAAATATATAAAATAGACCATATTTCAATTCTTGATCCTCAAAAAACTTGTCGCCAAATACCCATTGAGTTGTACCAACCTAATCCATTACACATATTGTTATATGACCTGAAATTATACATATGTTTTTTATTTGCACTAAGGTTCCCTTGAAATGGGTAAGCATATAACTCAATAAGGTAACATAATTAACCCCTAATATATTCCATAACATTCATGTGTATTCATGAAAAAAATAAATGCATAAAAAAATTTGGTTTTTGAATCATCATGTGATGACCAGACCACCATGACACTCAATGTGGTGAACATACCCATAAGGTTGTCATGTGCTAACCAAGACAACACAAAACTCAACCATTCCTACATTGGTTCAATTTCAAAATACCTTTTCCACTATAGCCATATATATCATCATGTACCTAAATATTTACGGTAGGATATCATTCAAATCCCAACTACTACCTATGTTATGGTAGGTTCATATACTTACTCCCAACCAATCCCTCGTTATGGGGTGGTTGTACATCCAATGGCTAACCTCTAACTTTTCACTCAAGGTAGTTCACATCATACACATCTCATATCACATCTAGACCCAACCTTCTCACTCAATTTGGTACTATTCTTCAATTCTACATTGCACCATGAATTCACTCTTAAAAACTTCCTTCTCACTTAAGAACATTTCCATATAAAAACCTTCTCACTCTTATAGAAGCTAAAATAGTCTCAAGAGACACCTTCCCACTCAAATGTGTCAAAACAATACCTATATAAAGATGACATTATGACACCCATGGAAGTATATCAAGTACCATCTCAACATAGAATGTCCAAGACTCAAGATATTCACCCCCACCATAGAATACATTACCTACCATATGCATATATCGAAGAACACACATTTAATAGAAAACGAGTAACACATCCTATCACTCAACTCACCTGCTCATCATAGTTCTTGGGCCACTCGATACCTATGTATCATCTCAAATTACAAATAATAACTCATTCATGTCACCCCTTGATGAATCCATAGACCATGGCACTACCTGAACCTAGCCTTAACATGATAGGTATAATTCCTCATCCAAATTTCATGTATCATCCAAATGATAACTCCCCCAACAATTCTAATAACCCAAAATTTGGTCGGGTATCACATATCCTAAGGGGGATCTCTCATATAATCAACAAGAGTAAACTTATCTTTATCACAAACATCATTTCTCAGATGAATTATCTTACTTTATTCACACACAAAGAGTCTCATCCAACTTTAGGATGGAGTTCCTAGTAACTCATGAAGAGTATAGTTCTCTCTCATCATCATCACTCAGTAATAATCCACTTACACATATCTACTCACTCTAGGAACACAACCTAGGATACCGTTGTCATGTTTTTACCCTAAGAACTGACCAAGGTCTCTCATCACCTAAAATTATTCCCTCACCCTTGGAAACATATTCATCAAGTTATCTAAATTACCTATGTACTAATGAGTACTTAATCAGAGCATAGGACGCCAAATTCAATCATACTTATTCGAAAAAGAGCACCGTCATTCCCTAATTATCATACCCAAACCCACATAATTATATAGGAATTCCCACTCAGGTATTAAAAAATATATGAAATTTTTTTATTGGGGTCACCTTTATCTAACATGGAGTTAAGCCCTCTCTAGGATATGCCGATCCTCATTCAAGCACTTCCATTCCATATCTTAACCCGTACTATAGGAAAAATCATTTAACACATCGACATTTTTCATGCAGGTTCTATATAACCAATGTGTAAAGCTATAATGATCAACATATCACGTCGATTATTTTATAACTGACATGATATATCGATCAGGATCTATATTTTACGTCGGTTATAAAATAACTGATGTAAAATATACAAAGATTAGCATTTTTACATCGTTTATTGTATAACTGACGTGCAAATATAATCTGGCATGCTTTATCACGTCGGTTATAAAATAACCAACGTGATAAAGGAAATATCGTCACTTTATCACGGAGGTTATTAAATAACTGACGTGATAAAGGAACGCTCGACGTTTTACCATGTCGCTTTTAAAAAAACTGATGTGATAAAGCCAATATCAGCAATCTATCACGTCAGTGTGAAGCGACATATATCACGTCGGTCATAAAATAAAAGATGTGACAAGTTTTTTTCTACAACGGTTATTAAATAACCAACGTTATAAACATTAAAAAATATTTTATCATGGAGGTTATTAAATAACCGACATGATAAATCTTTTAAATGATTTATCTCATCCTATATTCAGTCATTCTGTTTTCTTCGATCGGGTGACCTGCGAATCATCTCTATTTCACGGAAAACCTAGAATCGATATGTCGAAATTGTGCCCTCCAGCCTCATTTTTTCAACATTATTCATCATATTTATTAATATCATATCTATCAGGTTGACTCACAACACTCAAGAAAGCCTCAGACGACTCCTTTTTAGTTTTTTTTCCGCGTTTCCCTAAACGAATTTGTTGATATGTTATTTTTCTTTGTTCTTTCAATCATGGTTAGTCTCATAGTGTTCACCTACACCATGATAAATTATTTTATAGTAAAATAAACCAATTGATTTAATATCATGCATGTTTACGATTTTTGTGTGTTCTATCATGTGTGTGTGTGCGTAAATGGGGTTTCCAAGGGGGTGGGGGCTGTGAAAGTGTGTGGGGGTGTCCATGGGTTTGGGTGGACTTTCCAGTTGGGTGGGGGGTGTCTATGGGGTGCCAAAGGGGGTGGGGGTGGTGTCTAGGGGTGTGGGGGATGTCCAAGGGGGTTGGGGTGTCCAAAGGGGGTGCAGGGGATGTAAAAGGAGGTTGGGTGGTGTCCAGGGGGTGGGGGGCTATCCAGAGGGTTCGAGGGGCTGTCCAAAGGGTTCGGGGGGGGGGGGATTCCAGGGGTGTGGGGGGTATAAGGGGTGGGGGCTATCCAAGGGGGTGGGTAGTGTGGTTGTCCAAGGGAGTGGGGGGCTGTCCAAAGGGTTTGTGGGTTGACTGGGGGGGGCGTTCCAGAGGGTTGGGGGTGTCCCAGGGGTGTCCAAGAGGGTAGGGGTGGGAGTGGTGTCCAGGAGGGGTGGGGGTGTCCAAGGGGGTGGGGGCTATCTAGAGGTGTGGGGGACTATCAGGGGTGGGGGATGTCCGAGGGGTGGGGGCTGTCTAAGGGGTTGGTGGTGTCCAGGGAGTGTCCAAGTGGGTGGGGTGGTGTCCAGAGGGTTCAGGAGGCTGTCTAGAGGGTTGGGGGTGTCCAGGGTTTTCATGGTGGGGGGGGGGGTAAGTCTAGGGGTGTGTGTATAAGGGGGGGGGGGTCCAATAGGTTGGGGTGTCGAAGGGGGTGCGGGGGGGGGGGGGGGGGGGCTGTCCAACGTGGTGGGTGGGGGCTGTCAAAGGGGGTGGGCCTTGTCCAGAGTGTTTGGGGGGGGGGGGTTCAGGGGGGTTGTCCAGAGGGTTAAGGGTGTCTAGGGGGTGTCCAAGGGGTAGGTGATGGGGGTGGTGTCCAGGAGGGGTGGGGGCTATCTAAGGGGGTGGGGGCTGTCTACAGGTGTGTGTGTGTCTGGGGGGGGCTGTCCAGGGGGTGGGGGTGTCCAGAGGGGTGGGGGGGGCTTTCCAAGGGGGTGGGGTGTCCATGGGGTGTCCAAGTGGGTGGGGGTGGTGTCCAGGGGGTGGGGCTGTCTAAGGGGGTGTCCAAGGGGTGGGGGTGGTGTCCAAGGGGGTGGGGGATAAGTGTCAGTTGGGTTTGACTATTGCATCGTGGTTTGTGAGATTACGACATGATTATTTTACTATTTAATGGATATTAGGATATAATTTATTAGTGTTGTTTAAGGGAATAGGGGGTGGCGTCCAAGGTGATGGGGGGGGGGTGTCCAAGGGGGTTGGTACAGTCTATGTTTGAGGTTTCCACTATGATTTTTTGGGTTCAAGCATTATGAAAATATGAGGGGTGTGTTAATATGATTCTATTTGGTTATATATATTTTGACCAGTCATTGAATATGATAAAATTATGGGTTATGGGGGAGACCATGTCGTGGTTTTCAAATATGCGTAGTTATCTTGACCCAATTTTGCCATCATGATAGGCTTTACACTATGATTTTCTCCATCCGAGTTTTCATTTTAAATTTGATTTGATTCTCAGGTTTACTACATTTTATCCAATTTTCTATCAACCATTAAAGGCCCCATGGTTTTCATGGATTCCATTGAATTTCCATAATATGTTACTTATTCCATGTTCTTCCTCATTTATTCTTTGTTTATTTTTTTCTTCTTCGTCTGCTTCTTCTTCTCCTTCATTCCTTTTATAATTAGGGATGTCTGGTCATTTTTAAATTGACGATTTAATAGTAATCAATGTGTTCTAGTGTTATTAGGCGGGGTGGGTGGTGTCCAGGGGGTGGGGCTGTCCAGGGGGTTGGGGGTGTCCAGGGGGGTGTCTAGGGGGGTGTCCAAGGGGGTAGGGTAGGGGATGGTGTCCAAGAGGGGTGGGGTGTCCAAGGTGGTGGGTGGGGGGGGGGGCTATTTAGAGGGGTGGAGGCTGTTCAGGGGGTGGGGGTGTCCAAAGGGGTGGGTGGGGGGTTGTTCAAGGGGGTGGTGGTGTGTAAGGGGTGTACAAGGGGGTGGGGGTGTTGTCCAGGGGGTGGGGGATGTCCAAGGGGGTGGTGGTGTCCAGGGGGTGTCCAAGGGGCTGGGGGTGGGGGTGGTGTCCAAGGGGGTGGAGTGGTTTCCAAGGGGGTGGGGGTGTTGTCCAAGGGGGCTGTGGTGTACAGGGGGTGGGGTGGTGTCCAAGGGGGTGGGGTGATGTCCATGGGGTGGGGTGGTGTTCAAGTGGGTGGGGTGGGGGGGGGGGTTGTCCAGAGGTTTCAAATCATTAGGATCTATGTAATTTTCATTAGTGAATGAATATATATTTTAATATTTATACTTCATATTAATTTTTTACGGAAGGGTGAATTTGGTATCCAGTTTCACCAGGATGTATTCTTTGTGAACCATAAGAAGAAAGGATCCAAGATGAGTGTAACAGCCCAAGATTTTATAAAAAAATATTCTTTTAATTTTATTAATGTCTTGTGTTGTACGCTACACCAAAAGGAGCTTGCACAACACACATCCTTGACTTGACTTGCATTACACGCAATCGCGACCTTCCTCGATAGCGTGTGTAATACGCAATACCGAGTTTCACTAAACAACGATATGCTATAAAAATATTATTAAAACTAGCCGTTATGAATAGTAATGACCACTTTTTGAAATCCAGTAAATCTTATTTTTCAAAATGAACTTTATTTTTGGATTCGGAGTATCGAATTTAGCCTAAGGTGAAATTTTGGTACTTTTCGGATAACTTTCATATTCTGATGAATAGTGAAAATTACTAAATTATAATTAAAAAAACAACTTTTTTAATCGAAATAATTAATAGTGATAAATCATTAATTTGAGTGGTTTTAAAGTATATTTAGAATATATTTTTACAATTTAATACAATGTTGGTCATTGGATGTAATTTCACATTTAAACTAGAAAAAAAAACAAGTATCAATCTTTTGATAGATATTGTTTCTTAAAAACACGCTATTTGTTTTAACAGCGGGATTTAATTATAAAATTAATTAATTCAACTTTTATGTTATGAATTTGGTAAAATAGACTTCATTTTTGAATTCGGAATATGAAATATAGCTTGGGATGAAATTTTGGCATTGTTCTGAAAAACATCAATTTTTGATGAATAGTGAAACTACTAAGTGGTAGGTTAAAAACTGAATTTTGCATAAAACTTAATTTTACCGCTTCTGTGAATGGAATTTCGAAAATCCGAGAGACACGG
Organism: Viscum album; assembly: GCA_963277665.1. NCBI lineage: Eukaryota > Viridiplantae > Streptophyta > Magnoliopsida > Santalales > Viscaceae > Viscum > Viscum album. The sequence goes on from OY728132.1 coordinate 328,808,322, forward strand.
TTAATATCAAGGACTAAAATGTGGTTCAATGAGATGAAAATAATTTTTTGGTGAATAGTAACTTTTTATTTTTTTTACCACGGTTAATAGTAAATAGGATAACTAAGGGTAAATATGATATTAATATTACCCTAACACATGTCCTAATTCTATTGGAAAAGTGTAATTCGACCAAAAACAAACTTAGGAATAAAATATGACCATTTAGGCCCACTTGGATTAGATTAGGACATTTATTATTAATTTATTTAAAGAAGGGTTAAAATAGTTAAAATCAAAGTTTAATAAGTAAATCATTTTTAATATGGGGTTATACATAAGATAAATTCGATTGTAAATATTCATTAGAAAGATAAAAAGATTTCCTACATGATGGTATTTTATTTGTAATTTTTAGACATCAAATAATTTAATTTATTTATGACACAACGATGATGCAGTAATTATCTTTTTAATGAAATATTGACATAATTGATGTTATAAGCACCAAAATAAATGTAATTTGAGATTTTTTATGAATTCCACTAATTTTCTAGGTTACTATGATATATTAATGTTGATTTAATCAACTTGGTTCGAACATTTAATTCTGTTATGACTTTCACAAAAATCATATATCAAATAGTGTCAAAATTGACACAAAATAGTATATTATATTACTAATTGTTATTTTATTCCTAAAAATCTAAGGTTCGGCCAAATGACTTAGATAAGGATATATATATTAATAATAAACAATTTGGGGTTCGTTTGGCATGTTATAGTAAGTGTATTAACCATATAGTGAAAGAAAACAAAAAGACACGGTAAAAGTTAAATTATTTAACTTAGAGTTAAATCTAATTGATAAGGTTTAAAATAAGATCCAAACATGTATAAATTTGATTGGTTGATGAGATTACAACCCTATCTCATCTAATCATCGAATATGAGTCATTTTTGGAGGTTTTTAAGTGGGGTTATATTTATTATAAATTAATATTTTTAAGAATTCCTAAGGTGCCCCTCTCCTCCGTTATAAAAGGACACCTCCTCCCCCTCCTCCTCACACCAATTTGAGCACTCAAGCTCGGCCAACCCCTGACAAAATCCCTTCTCCACTTCCCTAGAAACATCCTAGAGGTTCTGGTCTTCCTCAAAGACCAATTCTAGTGCCCTAAGAGGAGGTCTCAAAGAGGCACTTCAAAGAAGAGGTAATTACCGTTACCAATTCTTTCATCTTTATTTCTTCTTCCACTTCTTCTTCTTAGGTTGTTTCATTATGAAGTAATAACATCAGTATCACTCATATACTGATATGTTATTATAAGTATGAAACAACCCTATTTCACCATCTATCCATCCTACGGAAAAAGAAATCACCGCGCGTGCGTACGTACGGAATACCGTCTCCACGCCGTGGTGTAATCTATTTTCCACCACCACCTTACATGGATGGGTATAATGGTGTAAAGAATAACTATACATAGTTATTACAACATCATAATGATTCTGATATATTTTATAATCCACTCCAATTCAATTCAATATTTATAGAAATGATATCATCGCTCGTGCGTACGTACGGAATACCGTCTCCACGACGCGATGAGATTCATTTTCCATGTTAACCATTTAAGAATGATTATAATGTATATATAAGAAATAATAATGAAATACATGACATTATAAAGCTACTGGATTTATGTATATATATATACATATGTATGTCATCTACTTACTTCCATTTCAAGACAATAAGGAAAGAAAAACAGCGTTCATGCGTACGTACGGACTACCGTCTCCATGAACGGTGTTTTTCATTTTATTTATCAATCTATTATATATATATATATATACTGAATATATATGATATATAAATCATATTTTATATTCTGGAAGTAAGTAAATCATGATATAAGTAATAATGATGTCAAGAACAACAAGTCAAAACACCTACGATAAATGAAACGATTTTACCCAAAACGCTTCTTTAACATGGAATTTACAAAAGAACGGGTAATATAATGTCATAAGTGAACCATATATGATATCATAACAATGAATATGATTCTGTAATAAGTCAATGACATTATTTAAATCATTATACAGGAGGTTCGGACACATACGAAGCAAATTGGACCTAAGGTAAGGGAAATATCACAATCTCATTTTTATCCGAGATTGTTTATACTTTGGTATTTACTGGGGTGTATTTTTTCATCCACATCCATGTTTCATCAAAATGTAATATTATTTCCATCCACCTACAATTGTTTAAATCCATTTTTACCCATCGGTGAGTTTTTAGTAATATGTATGAAAGGAATCTTTTGTCGTACGAGGTACTTTTTGACTTTTCCGACAAAAGTACGAAGAATGTTTTTTTTAACTTATACGGCACGAACGGATTTCTACTGTTTTATAAAGCCTTATTTTCATGAAGCTTCCTCTAAAATATTTCATGACTATTTTCAATAAAATCTCTTTCTTTTAAAGTTGCATGATGTTTTGTGAAAAGAAATTGATTTTGAAGAAGAAAGGATATTTTCCTCAAGAATTCAATTCAAGTGTTTTATCAAAATTATTTTCCATCTAAGATAATAAAGAGTTCTGTTTCTATCCATATTTTTACATTGATTTGACTATGTTGTGATGGAATTATGTTTATGAATTCCTTTATCTTATATGAATGGTTTTATGATGTCATGTTGTTTAAGAATCCCATTTTTATTACATGGGTTATGAAATGATGTATGATTTATGATTTTGTGGCACACATAAGAAAGGATTCATTAAGAGATGGGTGGGACATATATCTCCCTCCAATGCATTGGGTAAAGATTTTATATCTCATGAGATAGACATGGCTGGAATGGTAGGTTATACCGGTTCAGTGAAACAGGACTGAAACGAGGATTACTCGATTCAGAAAGGGACTTTGTCCACTAAGATAGTCTTGGCAATGAGTCTTGACTAACAAGAAATGATTCTCTATGATTATGTGTGTATGCCACAATGAGTAATGTTTTAAGTTATGATTTCATTTCACTACTATGATTTACTCCATGTTATGAAATTATGCTCTCTTTTGCAGGTTAAGATTTCCAAAAATGTTATGTTCTTATGAAAATTATGTGATTGATATTTCCTTTGTTTACCCTTACTGAGCATTTGAGCTCACCCTTTTATGTTTTCTTTTCCCCAGGATATAAAGAAAGGTTTTAGGTAAAAAAAAGGGATGACCTTTATGGGAGATATTGAAGAACTTTCACCACGATTAGAAGATTACGTTCCGAGTTTCCAAAGACACTAAACTATTACGATCCTTTAGTGTGTGTTTTTGTTATGTACTAAGTATTCCGCAAATGTAATGTAATGTCCATGTACGTCAGGCTTCGGGTCTCTACAGTTGGTATCAGAGGAAAGGTTTAGTCAACCTTTGGAAACTAGGATGCGAGAACTTTAGTGAGATCCCTAGAGATATTTCTAAGGTATGTCTAGGGATGTCTCTAAGGTTAAGTATACGTATAGGTTATAGTCCTAGAATTACGCTAACGATCTTCGAATTTAACCTAAGATGTTAGATATTGAGGGTACTAACCCTTTATTATGTTGTTTTCCCTAGCATGATTTTTGCCTCTCACACAATTCTTTTGGGGTTTTAGACGATGGCTGGAACCCGAAGGAACCGTGTTAATGCGGAATGTGATGGGCAATGCAATGATTGTACCCCTGAGCAACCAAACGATATAGGAGCTGGAATGCAAAATCTTGTAGCCATGATCACACAACTTTCTCAAGCTATGAATCATGCAGGACTTCCAAACGAGCAAAGGAAGGAGCAACATTCTGTTGAATCCTTCATGAGGCAGCGTCCACCTTCTTTCAGTGGGTCTACTGATCCATTAGTTGCTGAACAATGGATCAGTACTACTGAAAAGATATTTTCAGTTCTTCAATGTTCTGAACATGATAAAGTCATCTTAGCAGTATATCGTTTGGAAGGTGAAGCTGATCAATGGTGGAATCTTATCAAGAATACGAGGCCAAGAGATGAAATTGAGTCCATGGAATGGGACGAGTTCAAGAACTTTTTTTTCAGTAAGTACTTCCCTCGTATTCATCGAACAAAGATGGAGAAAGAGTTTCTTGAACTGAAGCAAAGGGACGATGAATCTGTTGGTACCTATGAAGCAAATTTTACAAGACTTGCAAGGTATGCTTCTGGTATTATCATCCAACCTGATAGTAAAGTTGATCGATTTTTCAGTGGCTTAAAACCAAGTCTTCGAAGGGCATTAGCTATAAGAGACTTCAGTAGCTATGAAGAAATTGTGCGTTGTGCTATCAAGGTAGAAATGGAAGTTGGTGTTACATATCCATCTCATGGTTTTGACAAGAAACGAAAGATGGAGTTCAAGGAGAAATCTCAGAATAATGGTGAAAAGAAGATGAATGTTTCCTTATGCACAAAGTGTGGAAAGAAGCATGGTGGAGATTGTCTTAAAGGGACTAGAAAATGTTTTAAGTGTGGAAAAGAAGGTCATCGAGCAGCTGAGTGTCAAAGTAATGGAAAAAGGGTTTCTAATGATGTGAATAAAGCAAACACTGCAGAGAACGCGCCACCAACACTTCAATGCTTCAAGTGCAAGGAAATGGGGCATTATGCTAATAATTGCCCTAATCCAAGGGTTAGTGATGATCAACATGAGAAACCACTGAAGGCAAAGGACAAAGGGAAATCACATGCGATCACTATTGGCAATGTTGAATATGACAACGATGTGGTGGAATGATTAAGTGTTTATGTAATGGGATTCCAAAATAATGTTGTATCATTGAGTATTGCAATATTTATTGATGTGGTATTCAAAGTGATTGAGATATTTTTTTTGGAAATAAGATGATATGCGCATAATGAAGACGAGAAAATGAAATGTTTAATAGTATTCATGAGCTCATGATTGATATAAGGACTAAGTGATATCATGGTTTGAGTATAAATAATTTTGAGGATTTTGGTATGTGGAAAGTGTTAACTTTTAACTGCACTCATGTTTTCACTAAGGTATTCAAGAGAATACACGATTAAGGACTTTGAATGTTTGGAATGTGACCAACAAGACATATCTTATGATATGTGGGGATCAACGACAGTATTAAATCTCTGGTAATCGATGTCACTATATTATGAGAGTGGACTGCAGTATTATGTATAAGCCTAAAGATTAGACTGGATTATGTTGGACATAAGTTAGTATTGTTTAAGGATATAAGATTTTCGATATTATTGATGGGATGTTATAGTAACGTAGTTTTAGAAAAAGGGACAACCTGCAGGACGGGCGACAGCCCATCGCTTCGGACAAGGCTGTAGGAATCGAACCCACAACCGAAGTGCGACTGGCCTTTATCGCCTACCACTGACCTACAGGAAGTCCCTATTTAGTAGAAACTAGTTTTATTATATTAAGCAGTATGATATATGAAGTATAAGTCCATTTTAGGAACTATATATGATTAATCTCACTATATAATGACTTATGTATATTTAATAACCTTTTGTTTGAGACAGATGGAATGACCCGTCATTCTATCACATGATCTGCTAACACTTCACGAATAACAAATTCAACTTCATTTATTTAAGAGATGAAGTGGAAATTGTTCAAGGCACGAACAACAGTGATATTGTATCAAAATAAAGTAAGTATTTATTCTAATTCAAATTTTCAACTTTAGGGAAATGATCTTGGAAACAAAAAATGTTGTCCTAGTGATCTTATACCTGATGAATCAGATGGTACCTTAGATCGTCACAAATTTATGGATTTGTGATTACTGGATTTTCCATAGCCATGTTCTCTACCACTCTCCATCAGAACATGATGGTTAGATTTCTCTTCCATATCCATATTTTCACCTATGTGGAAACCCAGTGATTAGTTTATTTGGGTAATCGTTACATTTCATACTTTAGTTTTTAAAGACAAGTTTTGGTATTCCCTTTTACGATGTGGGTTTCTATTAAAGAAACTTTCAAATAGTAAACCATTTATAACTCTGACGAATTTCGAGGGCGAAATTCATTTTAAGGGGGGTAGAATGTAACAGCCCAAGATTTTATAAAAAAATATTCTTTTAATTTTATTAATGTCTTGTGTTGTACGCTACACCAAAAGGAGCTTGCACAACACACATCCTTGACTTGACTTGCATTACACGCAATCGCGACCTTCCTCGATAGCGTGTGTAATACGCAATACCGAGTTTCACTAAACAACGATATGCTATAAAAATATTATTAAAACTAGCCGTTATGAATAGTAATAACCACTTTTTGAAATCCAGTAAATCTTATTTTTCAAAATGAACTTTATTTTTGGATTCGGAGTATCGAATTTAGCCTAAGGTGAAATTTTGGTACTTTTCGGATAACTTTCATATTCTGATGAATAGTGAAAATTACTAAATTATAATTAAAAAAACAACTTTTTTAATCGAAATAATTAATAGTGATAAATCATTAATTTGAGTGGTTTTAAAGTATATTTAGAATATATTTTTACAATTTAATACAATGTTGGTCATTGGATGTAATTTCACATTTAAACTAGAAAAAAAAACAAGTATCAATCTTTTGATAGATATTGTTTCTTAAAAACACGCTATTTGTTTTAACAGCGGGATTTAATTATAAAATTAATTAATTCAACTTTTATGTTATGAATTTGGTAAAATAGACTTCATTTTTGAATTCGGAATATGAAATATAGCTTGGGATGAAATTTTGGCATTGTTCTGAAAAACATCAATTTTTGATGAATAGTGAAACTACTAAGTGGTAGGTTAAAAACTGAATTTTGCATAAAACTTAATTTTACCGCTTCTGTGAATGGAATTTCGAAAATCCGAGAGACACGGTTAATATCAAGGACTAAAATGTGGTTCAATGAGATGAAAATAATTTTTTGGTGAATAGTAACTTTTTATTTTTTTTACCACGGTTAATAGTAAATAGGATAACTAAGGGTAAATATGATATTAATATTACCCTAACACATGTCCTAATTCTATTGGACAAGTGTAATTCGACCAAAAACAAACTTAGGAATAAAATATGACCATTTAGGCCCACTTGGATTAGATTAGGACATTTATTATTAATTTATTTAAAGAAGGGTTAAAATAGTTAAAATCAAAGTTTAATAAGTAAATCATTTTTAATATGGGGTTATACATAAGATAAATTCGATTGTAAATATTCATTAGAAAGATAAAAAGATTTCCTACATGATGGTATTTTATTTGTAATTTTTAGACATCAAATAATTTAATTTATTTATGACACAACAATGATGCAGTAATTATCTTTTTAATGAAATATTGACATAATTGATGTTATAAGCACCAAAATAAATGTAATTTGAGATTTTTTATGAATTCCACTAATTTTCTAGGTTACTATGATATATTAATGTTGATTTAATCAACTTGGTTCGAACATTTAATTCTGTTATGACTTTCACAAAAATCATATATCAAATAGTGTCAAAATTGACACAAAATAGTATATTATATTACTAATTGTTATTTTATTCCTAAAAATCTAAGGTTCGGCCAAATGACTTAGATAAGGATATATATATTAATAATAAACAATTTGGGGTTCGTTTGGCATGTTATAGTAAGTGTATTAACCATATAGTGAAAGAAAACAAAAAGACACGGTAAAAGTTAAATTATTTAACTTAGAGTTAAATCTAATTGATAAGGTTTAAAATAAGATCCAAACATGTATAAATTTGATTGGTTGATGAGATTACAACCCTATCTCATCTAAGCTTCGAATATGAGTCATTTTTGGAGGTTTTTAAGTGGGGTTATATTTATTATAAATTAATATTTTTAAGAATTCCTAAGGTGCCCCTCTCCTCCCTTATAAAAGGACACCTCCTCCCCCTCCTCCTCACACCAATTTGAGCACTCAAGCTCGGCCAACCCCTGCCAAAATCCCTTCTCCACTTCCCTAGCAACATCCTAGAGGTTCTGGTCTTCCTCAAAGACCAATTCTAGTGCCCTAAGAGGAGGTCTCAAAGAGGCACTTCAAAGAAGAGGTAATTACCGTTACCAATTCTTTCATCTTTATTTCTTCTTCCACTTCTTCTTCTTAGGTTGTTTCATTATGAAGTAATAACATCAGTATCACTCATATACTGATATGTTATTATAAGTATGAAACAACCCTATTTCACCATCTATCCATCCTACGGAAAAAGAAATCACCGCGCGTGCGTACGTACGGAATACCATCTCCACGCCGTGGTGTAATCTATTTTCCACCACCACCTTACATGGATGGGTATAATGGTGTAAAGAATAACTATACATAGTTATTACAACATCATAATGATTCTGATATATTTTATAATCCACTCCAATTCAATTCAATATTTATAGAAATGATATCATCGCTCGTGCGTACGTACGGAATACCGTCTCCACGACGCGATGAGATTCATTCTCCATGTTAACCATTTAAGAATGATTATAATGTATATATAAGAAATAATAATGAAATACATGACATTATAAAGCTACTGGATTTATGTATATATATATATACATATGTATGTCATCTACTTACTTCCATTTCAAGACAATAAGGAAAGAAAAACATTGTTCATGCGTACGTACGGACTACCGTCTCCATGAACGGTGTTTTTCATTTTATTTATCAATCTATTATATATATATATACTGAATATATATGATATATAAATCATATTTTATATTCTGGAAGTAAGTAAATCATGATATAAGTAATAATGATGTCAAGAACAACAAGTCAAAACACCTACGATAAATGAAACGATTTTACCCAAAACGCTTCTTTAACATGGAATTTACAAAAGAACGGGTAATATAATGTCATAAGTGAACCATATATGATATCATAACAATGAATATGATTCTGTAATAAGTCAATGACATTATTTAAATCATTATACAGGAGGTTCGGACACATACGAAGCAAATTGGACCTAAGGTAAGGGAAATATCACAATCTCATTTTTATCCGAGATTGTTTATACTTTGGTATTTACTGGGGTGTATTTTATCATCCACATCCATGTTTCATCAAAATGTAATATTATTTCCATCCACCTACAATTGTTTAAATCCATTTTTACCCTTCAGTGAGTTTTTAGTAATATGTATGAAAGGAATCTTTTGTCGTACGAGGTACTTTTTGACTTTTCCGACAAAAGTACGAAGAATGTTTTTTTTTAACTTATACGGCACGAACGGATTTCTACTGTCTTATAAAGCCTTATTTTCATGAAGCTTCCTCTAAAATATTTCATGACTATTTTCAATAAAATCTCTTTCTTTTAAAGTTGCATGATGTTTTGTGAAAAGAAATTGATTTTGAAGAAGAAAGGATATTTTCCTCAAGAATTCAATTCAAGTGTTTTATCAAAATTATTTTCCATCTAAGATAATAAAGAGTTCTGTTTCTATCCATATTTTTACATTGATTTGACTATGTTGTGATGAAATTATGTTTATGAATTCCTTTATCTTATATGAATGGTTTTATGATGTCATGTTGTTTAAGAATCCCATTTTTATTACATGGGTTATGAAATGATGTATGATTTATGATTTTGTGGCACACATAAGAAAGGATTCATTAAGAGATGGGTGGGACCTATATCTCCCTCCAATGCATTGGGTAAAGATTTTATATCTCATGAGATAGACATGGCTGGAATGGTAGGTTATACCGGTTCAGTGAAACAGGACTGAAACGAGGATTACTCGATTCAGAAAGGGACTTTGTCCACTAAGATAGTCTTGGCAATGAGTCTTGACTAACAAGAAATGATTCTCTATGATTATGTGTGTATTCCACAATGAGTAATGTTTTAAGTTATGATTTCATTTCACTACTATGATTTACTCCATGTTATGAAATTATGCTCTCTTTTGCAGGTTAAGATTTCCAAAAATGTTATGTTCTTATGAAAATTATGTGATTGATATTTCCTTTGTTTACCCTTACTGAGCATTTGAGCTCACCCTTTTATGTTTTCTTTTCCCCAGGATATAAAGAAAGGTTTTAGGTAAAAAAAAGGGATGACCTTTATGGGAGATATTGAAGAACTTTCACCACGATTAGAAGATTACGTTCCGAGTTTCCAAAGACACTAAACTATTACGATCCTTTAGTGTGTGTTTTTGTTATGTACTAAGTATTCCGCAAATGTAATGTAATGTCCATGTACTTCAGGCTTCGGGTCTCTACAATGAGTTTTAAACTGTTATATCCAACTATATTTTCTTTTTAAAATCATATTCAATCATATTTTTTTAAATACGCATACACTTTTTTTTATATTTCAAAAAAAATTACATTAAAATTATATTTATTTCCATATAAACAAATATTTTTCTTATCTTAAAAAGATGTATAATTTTGATATTTGTAATAGGTAATAATTAGTCGAAGTTGGATTTCGACACATCGAATGAGTAAGGAATATGAAGAAGGTGTTGATGCATTTTTGGAATTTTCTAAACAAAATGTTCCATGTAGTGACATTTGTTTTCTGTCTATGCCTGAAATGATTGAATATGAAGAAGTTGAAAAGTAAAGAGGTAAAAGATCATCTGATTTTTCATGGTTTTAATCCGAGTTACAGCCCTTGGATTTGGCATGGTGAAACTAGATGGAATGTCACTGATTATGATGATTTTCAAGATGGTGACTCCAATGGAATTGAAGAAATGATTCACAATATTACAGAAGAACAAATTGAGATAAAATTGATAGTTTCATGTTTATATGGGGATGTTGAAAAACCATTATATCCTAGCTGTAAAGATTTTACGGTTTTGTCAGTGGTGATAAGATTGATTATCCTAAAGGAAAAACATGGATGGAGTGATAGAAGTTTTATAGAGCTGCTACAATTTATGAAAGACATTCTTCAAAAAGATAACGATCTTCCAAATTCACATTATAAGTCCAAGAAAATATTATGCCCGATGATATTGGGATAAAAGAAAATACATGCATGTCTGAATGATTTTATGATATATAGGAAAAAATATGAATTTATGTCAGAGCTTCCTAAATGTGGGACAAAATGGTATAAGGTGAAAGAAAATTTGCAGGCTGATGTAGAGATTACAAAGATCCCTTAAAAGGTATTTTGGTATCTTCTTATAATTCATCATTTCAAATGTTTATTTTCTAATTTACATGATGCAAAAAAGGTAAATATGGAATTCTGGTGAGTGTTTATGTGATGGAAAAATATGTCTTCCAGTTGATTTCCCACAATGGAAGAAAATTGATGACCAGTATCCTACATTTGGAAATGAAATTAGAAATCTCATACTAGGGTTCTACACAGATGGAATGAATCCATACCAAACCCTCAGTAGCACACATAGTTCATGGCCTATTTCATAAGTAATTTACAACCTATCTCATGAAGTTTGTATGAAGAGAAAATTTTTCATGTTGAGTATAATGATCTCTAGTCCGAAGAAACCCGACAATGATATTGATGTTTTTGTGTCACCGTTGATTGATGATTTAAAAATTTTATGGTAGGATGGTATTAGGTTGTATGATTCTTAAAAAATGGAATATTTTCAACTTCATGTAGTGCTTTTGTTCACTATTAATGACGTCCCAGTATATGGAAATTTGTCTGGATACAGTGTTAATGGGAATTAATCTTGTCCAATTTTCGAACAACAGATTTCATATTTTCTATTTCATAATGGTAGGAAAATTTTGTACATGGGTCATTAAATGTTTTTTCCTATGGATCACTCCTATAAAAGACTAAAAAGGCATTCAATGGCTCACAAGAATTTGATATTTCTCCAAAACCTTTATCCCATGATCTGTTTTTTGAGAGGGTGAAAAACCATGAAGTGACATTGGGAAAGATACAGAAATTTGGTAATGATAGACATATTTTGAAGAAAAGGTCAATATTTTTTGAGCTACCATATAGGAGATATCATGAAATTAAACATAATATTGATTTCATGCACGTGGAGAAGAATATCTGTGATAGTTTTATTGGAACATTGTTAGATATTAAAGGAAAGAAAAAAGATGGGTTGAATGTAATATTAGACTTACTATCAATTAGAATAAGTTTGGAGTTAACTCCCACTCTTAATGGAAGAGAAACATTTCTTCCCCCGGCTTTTCATACATTATCGAAGAGGGAGAAAATTATCTTTTGTCAGTGTCTTCAGGATATCAAAGTGCCTCAAGGTTATTCTTCAAATGTAAAAAAAATTGTCTCATTGAAGGACTTGAAGATGATAGGTATGAAATCTCATGATTATCATGTCATGATGCAACAACTTCTACCAATTGCATTGAGTGGAATATTTCCCATCCGTGTTAGAAAGACTATAATGAAGTTGTGTCATTGTTTTAATTCAATTTGTAATAAAGTGATTGATGTGAATGCTTTGAACATTTTGGAAAAGGATGCAATTTGTATACTTTATCAATTGGAAATGTATTTTCCTCCAACTTTTTTTGATATAATGGTGCATTTAATGATTCATCTGGTTTGAGAAATAAATATTTGTGGACCTATATATCTTTGTTGGATTTATCCTTTTGAACGTTAGATGAAAATATTGAAGGGGTATGTTAATAATCATTATCAGACTGAAGCCTCCATTATTGAAAAGTATATTTCTGAGGAGGTTGCAGAGTTTTGTACGAGCTACATAGATGCTGTGAAATACATAGGTTTCCATCCATCTCACCATGAATGAGTTTATAATGAGGGATAGGGGATTCGTGGCATGAAAGTCAAATCATTTTCAGTTGAATAGATGACGAAGTTAGAATCATACATCTTGAATAACATAGCTGATGATCAACCATATATCACATTTGATATTAATGAGTTGAAACAATGTCATCCAAAGAACAAAGAAATATGGATTTTGAATGAGCACAACAAAACATTTTTCTCATGGTTTTAAAAGACCTTGCTTGGTATATCAGATGTATCAGATACATTAAAATGGATAGTCAGTGGTCCATGTTTAAATGTGATAACATGATCCATTTATGACATTAAGGGCTATACATTTCATAAAAAAGCTCAGGACAAAAGAAGTGAAGTTCAGAATAGTGGTGTATTGGTGTTTGCAGAAGCAATGAATTTTTCAAGTGCTAAGGAAAAAATCCAATCTATACATCAAGTGCATATTATGGTGTGATTGAAGACATATGGGAGGTTGATTACATTAAAATTAATGTTTCTATTTTTAACTATAAATGGTTTCTCAGTAACAACAGTGTCAAACATGATGAATTTGGATTGACAGTTGTTAATCTGAATTTATTGGAAGACACATCTGATTATTTTATAATGGAAACACATGAAAAACAAATTTTCTATGTAGCAGATCAACCATATATAGAGTGGGCTGCTGTTTTATAAGGGAAAAATGATATGTTGGTGTATAACTTGATGAAGATGCTGATTTATGTGAGGTACCTACTTCCATGGAATGATTAATAGAACATAATAATGAGAATGTTGAAGACATGGTTTGTGCCATAAGGAACGATCATGACGAAGGAATTTGGGAAAACAATCCATTTTTACATTCCTAAAATTACAGGTAACATTTGTTTACTTCTTGTTTACATTTATTATTTTCATAAAATGTTAGATATTGTATGTTTTTTCTTTATTAAAACATGTATTAAAACAAAATAAGTATAATTTTTTTTTGTTTTAATTTTGTTTAGTTTACTTTATCATGTTTACCATTACATAAATTATATATCTATTATTTTTGATCAGTGACAATTACTTTACCATGTTTACCATGTTTACCTAGTTTTAACATGTTTTAATTTTTTATAGTTTACTTTATCATGTTTACCATTACAAAAATTATATATCTATTATTTTTGTTCAGTGACAATTACTCAACCATGTTTACCATGTTAACCATGTTTACCATGTTTACCATCTTGACCATATTTACCATCTTTAACATTGTTTAACATGATTACCATATTCACCTTGTTTACTATTAAGTAACTTAGAATAATTTTCTATTTTATGATTACAGTAGTAATAGAATATTTTAATTTTTATATTTGTAAACTAATGATTGTTTTTTTTTTGATTTGAAGGAAAATGACAGATGAATCAGATGATCAACCACATGATTCTAGAGATGAGCATATTGTTCATACCTCTCAGGAGGAACATTCACATGCTCCTCTTGATGTTCCCCAATCTTCCTCATGTTCTCCTATTACGAAAAAAAGTTCAAGTGTTGGTAAATGTGGGTGCACAAATTTACCAAAATTATCACCTATCTGTATGCAAGATCAGAGAATACTCGTTGAGTTTGATGAGGATGATATTCCAAGAGGTCCAAATGAAAAAAAAATTAAGAGTTTTGTATCAACTTAGGGTAAGATCAAAGTAATAATTTTGTATGATGACTAGAAAAGTGTGTACAAATCGATAATCTCTCAGTTGTGGGAGAAGATTTTGTAATGAAATTTTTCTATTGTTTTCATATTCTTTAAATGTTTCTAGTATATATATTATGTTTAACCTCTTCTTTATCAGACGAAATTTGATATTCTTGACACTAGAGGAGTCAGGAAGAAATTCTTATTGATGGCTTCCAGGAGATGGAGGGATTTCAAATCAACCCTCACATCTGATTTCATTTTTGGTCATAAGAGTCATGACAATCCATGCCATATATATCCTATCATAGATGAAGACTCGTGGAGACAGTTTGTTGAAAGTAGAAGAAAATATTCATTTTTGGTAAGGGAAATATAAACTTTTATAATATTTCTTATATAAATGATCTTTTTAATGTTTTTTTAATAATTTCTTATTCTTAATTTACAGAAAACAATGAAATCTCATCAGGAGATCCAATATAAAAATGTATACCCTCATAGTTTATCTCTGGGAGGGTATACATTATTGTAAGAACAAATGATGGCGGAAAAATTACAAAAACTAAGAGCTGCGTCATCAAGCTCTGGAGAGGTGGCCCCTCCATCCCCTCTATCTAGACATGAAAAATGGTAGAGAGCTCGAATGGGGAAAAAGGGCAATATCTTTCGGAATATTTGAGAATCGTAGCTGAGAGTATTGTAAGATATATAATTTATTTATTTAAGTTAAAAAAATTCATATAATTTCAATCATTACAGAAATTTTCAATTAATTAATACATTATTATCTTGAGGAGAAGAGATCACATGGGGTATTTACAGCTGCTGGGAGGCAAGATATTTTATCTGCAGCATTGGGAAAGCCCAAACATCCTGGTCATGTAGGAGGATAATCAGTAGGTGTATCGGTAAGAAAAGTGTTTCCACCATCATCAACTTCTTACGTTGAGGGTGTTTATAAAAAAATAGAATCCTCGGAGGCTGAAGTTCATAATATTAATCTGATGATGGAGGAAAAGATTAGAGCATCGGTACAGTCTATGATTGTAGACATGCAAATACAATTTAAAACTGTGGATCTCACTCCTCCACCTCCCCCTGCAGACCCCATTATTTATCCTCCACCTCCGCCTGTAGCTCCCACTCCCACACCTCATCCCACAGACCCCATTTTTTATCCTACTCCTTCGTTGCAGCTTCCTACTTATTGCGATTTTTATGTTGATGATCCTCAAAATCATATAGTTGCATATGGGTTGGTATATTTTTAATTAGAGATAGTTCATCATCAACAATTAGGGGTATAGAATCAAAGGGTCACTGTATAAGATATTATAGATAGATGAACTCAAGAACCATTACCTATAGATGAGGTAACAACAGTTGGACATAATATCGGCCATTTTTTAATTTGGCCATCCAAACTTCTTCGACTCATTACTATAGAGGTATGTATATTATATCTTCTATCTTATTTTTTTATTAAATTTGTTTTATCATTTGAAAAATAATATATTTTTCTATTTATTTTTACAGAAATACTTCAAAGGTAATGAAATATTGTATAGACAACAACAAGGAAAAATGGCTATGACATCAAATTCATATTCTAGTAGTTTTGATAGATTGTCAAGATATTCAAATTTGTTGGCAGGTCATTATGAGTTTCCAATGGAAGATCATGTTTGTGGACATGCAATAACTATGGGGATTGTGAAAACTGATATCATGGAGCTTGTTACTGGAGATAAGTTGGGCATCAACGTGGTGTAAATTTTTTCCATGTAAGTCTTAACACCATTTCCTTGCATTATATTTATTAAAAATGTATACTTATGTTTGCTTTGTAATGTGTATCTTTATAACATTTGTGAGAAGAATGAGTGGAAAATGTATATGGGTTCATGGACCTGCATTTTATTTCTCCTAAAGTATGTTCATATAATGAGGGACAGAGAATGCTTTATATTGCTGAATGACTTGAACAGAATATAGTCACAAAATATTGGATGATTCCTTTTTGTGAGAGTTATGAAACACATCTCTCTCAAAGAGTTCATTATCTTTTAACATAAAACCCCACTAACATTAAATTTTATTTTATCAGTGATCATTGGATGTTAGGGGTTTTTTGCCCATGGTAAAAGACACTTTATTGGATATTCTCTGTCAATGGTGATGTGCGGGAAAGTTTTAAGAAAATGTTGGAAAATAAAGTTTCCATTTTTCAGTAGTTTAATATATTATAATTAATTTTAAATTTATCCCATTCTTATTATTTTCTAACAGGGGATGGGTGTACTTTAGAAAAAACACGAAGAAAAGGAGTGCGAATATAAAATATGTAAATGTAAAGGTAAATATCCATTTATATTTTGTACCTTTTTATTTATATCATAAATATAAGATATTGAATTTACACTCATTAAAACCAAATTTTCATGAACAACAAGGCGTTATCGAATGGGGATATTATATGTTAAGATTTACGTATGAAATAATAATAATTGGGACAGTTGTGAACATTGACCTGGTAAGATTTCCTTTTAAACATTTCCATATATTTCATTTGAATTATTCATTATACACATTAACTACTATTCTATTAATCTGTATCTATTTTATGACCCTCAACCCTATAGTTCTCAAGACATCAAACACTTACATGTGGAATAGTCAAATTATTTTACAGGATTGATTGAATTTTAATTGTTTGTAGTGTAAAATGTAATTTTCAATATTGTCATTGTAATTGTGTATTTGGTAGTCATTTAGGTTAGATTTAGTTTTTTTAAAGTTGACATTGTTAATTTTTAATGATATATATGTGAATGTTTAATTTTTCTCTACTTCTTGTTTTGGTCTACCTATGATGGTTTTTCTAGAATGGATTCTGATCTGGGGGGGGAGGGGTTCCAAGGGTGGGGGTGTTCAGTGGGGTGGGGGGTATCCAGGGTTGTGGGAGGGTTGTCCGGTGGGGTGGGGGTATCTTGGGTGTCCATGAGAGTGGGGGGTGGTAGTCCAGGTGTGGGAGTGTTTCCAAGAGGGTGGAAGGAATATCCAGGGGAGTGGGGGCTATCCAGGCGTGTGGGGGGTGTCTTCTGGGGTGATGGGGGTTTCCAGGGGTGTGGGAGGGCTGTCTAGTGGGGTGGGGGGGGGTCTAGAGTGTCCATGGGGATGGGGGGGGGGGGGGGGTAGTCCAGGGGATGGGAGAGGAGGCGCTTCCATCCCTCGGGGGGCTGAACACCGCTGGAATATACTCATCACTCCAACATTCGAAGATTGAGCTCTCAAAATGTTTCACCAATGCTTTATTCCTTTGTAAACATCATTCATTTTATCACTTTGATGCCAGTATAACCAGGGGAAACACCGTCATGTGTTATGGTTTTTTCCCTATGGTTATACTGGCATCAGATTGACAGAATGAATGATTTTTATAGGGGAAGAAAGCATTGGTGACACTTTTTGAGAGCACAAGCTTCGCATGTGGGATTGATGAGTGCCTTCCAGTGGTGTTCAGCCCCCCCGAGGGATGGCATTGCCTCCTATCCCAACACCAGCTATCTAGGGGTTTTCCATGGGGTGGGGGTAGTCTAGGGGTGTGGGGGGTGTACAGGGGTGTGGTGGGGGCTGCTCAGTGGGGTGGGGAGTGGGGGTGTACAGGGGTGTGGTGGGGGCTGCTCAGTGTGGTGGGGAGTGGGGGGGGGGGGTTCTAGTCAGGTTTTGGTATAGGGTGTCCAGTGAGGTGGGGGGTGTCCAGGGGTGTGGTGGGGGTTGTCCAGTGAGGTTGGGTGGTGTACAGGAGGGTGAGAGGGATGTCGAGACTAGCGGAGGGATGTCCAGGGGGTGTCCAGTGGTGTGGGGGAATTCCATGGGGTGGGTGTAGTCTAGGGGAGTGGAGGGTGTCCAAAAGGGTGGGGGTTGTCTATGGGTGTGGTGGATGTCTAGGGGGTGGGGGAGTCTATGGGTGTGGGGGGATGTCTATGGGGTGTCCAGGAGCATGGGGGCTGTCTCGGGGGTGGGGGGTCCTGGGGTGTGGGGGGGTGTCCAGGAGGGTGGGGGTGTCAAAGAAGTTGGGGGCAGTCTCGGGGGTGGGGGATGTCCAGGGGTGTGGTGGGTGTCCTGGAGGGTGGCGGTAGTCCTGGGGGTGGGGGCAGTCCAGGGGTGTGGTGGGTGTCCAAGAGGGTGGGGGAAGTCCCGGGGTTGGGGGCAGTCCAGGGGTGTGGGGGTGTCTAGGAGGGTGGGGGGTTGTCCAGGGGTGTGGAGGGATTTCCAAGGGGTGGAGGGAAGTCCAGGGGTGTGGGGGTGTCCAAGAGGGTGGGGGGAAGTCCCAGGGGTGGGGGTAGTCAAGGGGTGTGGGGGTGTCCAGGAGGGTGGGGGTTGTCCAGGGGTGTGGGGGGCTTTCCAAGGGTGGGGAAAGTCTAGGGGTGTGGGGGATGTCTAGGGGGTGTCCAGGAGGGTGGGGGAAGTCCCGTGGGTGGGGGAAGTCCAGGGGTCTTAGGGGATGTCCAGGAGGGTGGGGGTTGTTCAGGTGTGTGGGGGGATGTCTAGGGGGTGGGGGCAGTCCAGGGGTATGGGGGGTTTCCAGGACGGTGTGGGCTGTCCCGGGGTGGGGGCAGTCCAGGGGTGTGGGGGGGGGGGGGTTCAGGAGGGTGGGGGTTGTCTAGTGGGTGGGGGGAAATCCAGGGGTGTGGGTGTGTCCAGTAGGGTGGGGGTGTACAGCGGTGTGGGGGGTTGTCCAGGGGTGGTGGGGAAGTCTAGGGGTGTGGGGGTGTCCAGGAGTATGGGGGTTGTCCAGGGGTATTGGGGGCTGTCCAGGGGGTGGGGGCAGTCCGGGGGTATGGGGGTGTCCAGGAGGGTGGGGCAGTCCTGGGGGTGGGGGCAGTCTAGGTGTGTGGGGGTGTTCAAGAGGGTGGGGGTTGTCCAATGGTGTGGGGGCAGTCCAGGGGGTGGGGGAAGTCCATGGGTGTGGGGGTGTCTAGAAGGGTGGGGGCAGTCTCGGGGGTGGGGGCACTATAGGGCTGTCCAGGAGGGTGGGGTTGGGGGGCTAGGGGTGTGGGGGTGTGGGGGGATGTCCAGGGGTGGTGGGGCAGTCCAGGGGTGGGGGTGTTTAGGATGGTGGGGGGTTGTCCAGGGGTGTTGGGGGCAGTCCAGGGGGTGGGGGAAGTCCAGAGGTGTGGGGGGATGCCCAGGGGTGTGGTGGGGGCTATCGAGTGGGGTGAGGGTGTTCTGGTCTATTTTTTGGTAAATGTTTTGTCTATTTCAGGGGTATGGGATGGCTGTCTAGGGGTGTGGGAGTGTTGTCTAGGGGGTGGGGGTATACAGGAGGGTGGGGGGTTGTCCAAGGGTGTGGGGGATGTCCAGTGGTGTTGGGGATGTCCAGGGGTGTGGGGTGGTTGTCCAGAGTTTGAGCGATGTCCAAGGGTGTGGGGGGTCTCTAGGGGTGTGGTGGTGGGGGGTTTTGGTCTGTTTTTGTAATCTTTTTCTCTATTTTAGGTGATTTGGCTGGGCGTAGTATTGGTTTGGTTTTATTTTAAAAAAAAATTACGTCGGTTATGAAATAACCGACGTAAAATGGGAATTGGTGTTTTTTTTAACATTGATTTTTTGGAAACCGAGGTTATAACTTCATGGGAAATGGTTTTTATGTCAGTTATAAAATAACCGATATACTAAATTGAAATGGATACTTTTTTACGTTGATTATAAAATAACCGACGTCATAGATATGTTTCTTTGTCAGTTATTATAAAACTGACGTTGAAAACTACTTGGTAGATAGTTTTATCACGTCAGTTATAAAAATAACTGACGTGGTAAACATGGCAGAAAAGTGATTTATGAAGTTAGTTATTATATAACTGACATGAAAGGTTATATAGCACGTCGGTTATTAAATAACTGATGTAATAAAGTACTCCTTAGAAGCATTTTCCACATCGTGTTTTTTATCAACTGAAGTGAAAAATGCTTTGGATTTGTGTTTTTTACGTCAGTTGTAAAATAAACGACATAAAAATTATATTTATAACGTCTCCTATAATAATGTCGGCCAAAAGCCGACAATAAAAATAAAATATAACCACCATAAAAAACTTTTTTTGTACTAGTGACGAATCAATTCTTCGGCCCCAATAACACTCCAAATGACATAAATAATTAATAATAACAATTTATAATTAATTATATAATTTCAACACAAGTGGAATATACCATTAAAAACTTATCAAGAATTTTAACCTCCCCAAAATCACTTCTAATTTCATGAGATCGTCCTTCTAATAAATCCTTCTATCAAACCACGTGAAAGCTCCATAATTTTCATATAATTCCTCCATACTGTAGTAAGATCATCATCAAAAGACTAACCCAAATCATCCAAAATATGAGGGATATAATGGAAACCAAATCTAATGATAAATTAGGAGAAAAATATATAGATTCACTATTATACTTCTCCCAAAATCATTCCCCACCATATTTGATCAAAGGGAGGAATGGAGGGGAGGTTTGACTAAGAATCCCCCCCAGGAATTACTATTCCAAAAAAATTGAAGGGGTGGACCATCAAATAATCAATATTACCTTAGTGAAAAAAACATGTAGAGTAAGAATTGTGTTGTAGAAATTGGTTCTATAGTGAAAGAGCCTCACCTAGAGAATCCATTCCGCATAATCACAATGTTTACGGTGCGAGGGTCATCCCCCTAACTCTTGGTTGCAGTATGGAGCAAGGCTCCATGGTGTATGTGACACTCAATATTCAGTTATAGTATGTGAAAATTTTCAATTAATTAAACTATAGTAGAATTAAAATTATTGTATATATTTAATGAAAAAAATAATTTGGTAACAAAGACATTGATTTTGAACTTGTTATGTTAAAATAAACGCAGAATGAATATTTGAAAATTTCTCTAAAAATATGATTTTATGAATTACAGAACATTTATTATTCATATAATCATAATTTTATTTATTATAATGTTTTATAA
The DNA here is from genome assembly GCA_963277665.1 of Viscum album. Lineage (NCBI taxonomy): Eukaryota > Viridiplantae > Streptophyta > Magnoliopsida > Santalales > Viscaceae > Viscum > Viscum album. The sequence continues at coordinate 328,829,808 of OY728132.1, forward strand.
TATTTATAATTAGTCATATACTGATTATGAATTTTATATAATCAAATACAATATCATTTGGAGGTAAAAATGGATATTTTTAAGTGAATTGTTTTTAAGTGCATAATGATTTTCCATTTTTATTAATTAAAATAATCACTAAGGGTTAATTATTTAAATGAAAATTATATATTATATATCTATATATAATTAATTAAATTCATATAATTATTATTATTTATTTTATAATTAATAAAATATAATCATATTCTTGAAATATGTGTTTTCTTAAAAATTTAATTTTTCCATCAAGCTTTGCAAGATTAGTTTTAAATTAATATATTCCACTAATAGAAATTCAATTTGAAAAAATTGATATCATATTTTGAATTATGAGGTTAAAATTGGGTAAATAGGTCCCCTTTAATATTAGGTATTATGAATAGTAATTGCAGAAAATTTTATCACATCAATAAAGGGTAAAATGAGATAAACATGGTTTATACTAGAGAATAAGGATTAAAAACATCCAAACACTTACCTATATTTAATTATATGAGTTTAATTTTACAACCCCATTAATATATTTTAAAATATTTAATATTAGAGTAATTTTTATTTGATGAATAGCTTTATATTATTTTTTGTAAAGGAAAATTAAAAAATTTCAGTCTTTGTTTTGGTTTCAATTATGTGTTCTCATGGGGATAAGAAAATGTTGTGAATGAATATAAGAATTTATTTTGAACATAAATTTTTAAATATTTATTATGGTTATTTATTTTTATTTTTGTTATTTATTCTTATTTTATAGTGATGATATAATTTTCTTGAATCTTTATAGTAGGCTAACATTGTGCATGTGAAACCAATATAAAACTCAATGTAAATGATTTTAAAAATATCAAAAGTAATATTTTTTGGATGAATTATGGTGTAATATTAATTTTATTGTTAATAATAATGTATAATTTATGTTTAAATATTTAATATTCTAATTCTATTCCTATATTTGTGTCTATTAATTCAAAATATGTGAATACTTATTTAATATACTTTAAAGAAATTTTATTTTAAATAAGTTCTAATAAATTAGTTAAAAATAATATAAATATTTAAATGGGAAAATAGTGATAATATATTTCCTAAATTTTAATCCGTTGATATTTTTTGAGCTTATTTTTACCTTATAATTAAATTTATAACCATTTTAGAATGGGAAGTTCTTACAACGTTTAAAGTTAAAATTTGTTAATGAAAGGGTTAAACCAAATTATATGTTTCAAAATTAAACATAAACCTATGAAAGTTTTATTAGTTTCATATAATTAAACCTCGTCATATATTATCCAAATACTTATGGCCACTTGATTACACTTTCACATTATAAAATGATTTATTATTTTTAAATCATTTAAGTAATTTCAGGTGTGTCATTCCCATCACTATAAAAGGAAATCACCAATACAATATTATTCACACTAAATAGATAAAATTATCTAGAAAACTCATGAATAAAAAACTCTTTGATATCCTTAACTACACTTTGTAGGTTGTGGTATTACTTAAAGACCAACCCTGGGGTTCTTAAGTGAATATCTAAAGTTGGTTCCACAATGAAGAGATAATCATCTTAACTGACTCTTTTCAAATTAATTTCTTCTAATATCTCATAAAAATATTATTTTAATATAATAATATAATATAAACTATATAATTATATTAAAATAATGTTATTAGTTTTATATTATTACCCTTTATTATTTACTCATCCATCTAATGGAAAATGTAAACATTGCTTGTGTGTATATGTGGAATACTACATCACGAAGTGATGTTATTTATTTTTCATTACCACATTACATAGATGGTTTGAAAAATATATCAAATGAATAAATATTATATATATAATGTGAATATAATTATTTATATGATGAAACTATAACCTATTCTCAAGAACTATAACTTCCATGATGAAACATGCATGAAAAAACTAAACAGTTAACTTTTGATTATTGATTTTACCAAGAATTAATAATGAATGAGTAAATATATATATATATATCAGTTAAGGTAAATATTAATATGGTTTTGTTATTAATTAATGACAAGTTTAAATCCATTATACATGATTTTAAATAACATTATACTATGTTTCAGTGCAAGGTAATGATTTTACATCTCAATTTCAACTTTATTAAGACATATTTGGTATTATGAACCTATTTTCTTTTATATGGTTTATATAATTTCATTGAAGATAAATAATAATATATCCTTTATAAACAATATATTTAATACTATCCTCTATATATTTATCTAATTTTCCATTTCTTAATTCAACTTTTAATCTCTTTGTAACTTCAATCCATGAAATAAATGTTTAAAATAAAATCTTTTCTTATTTTTCTTCTAGATCAGGGATATTTTTAATTCATATGTATATTTATGATTCTTTTTGAAACTTCCGTTTTATTTAATTAAATAAATTATTAATAAAATAATATTTCATCATTAACATGATTTAAATATTATTAATGGAAATATTCCAATATTTTCATTTTCATCTTTCATTTGCAAAAGTAAAAACGGAATGTTTCTTTTAAACATATACAACATTAATGAATTTTCATTTGGACATTACCATTTTGCTCATTTTTTATCTACATACCTCCCATTATTATATAAAGTTATTAATTTAATAATAATTTATTATAAATTTTTTTCTTATATATTCTCTAGTTCCCCAAAATAACTGATTTTATTAGAAAACCTATATTTCTAATGAATAACTTGTCATATTTTATATCTTATTAGTTTTGGGGTCACTAATTTTATATTAAAACATTAACTTTATTGTGATATTATTTCATCAAACATTACATTTCAATTCCATGTCTATATTATTGGTATCATGTATATGATTTTGGCCTAAACTATATACCATTTATACATGTGGTGTTTTAATATGAAAGTTATTTGATTGACTAGGAAAATAATGATATTTTTTTATTTAATAAATACTGATATTTTTTATATGGATTAATCTTTGTGAATTAAATTGATCATTGAATATATGAAGAATTATTTGGGTATGTAGTTATGGTTAAGGACTGTTTATTGATATCCCCCCGATATATCGACATGTATAATGAGACAATCCAGTTGGCTAGCCTTATTTATTGGTTTTTTGTGTATACCTACCCCTATTTGAAATTATCCTATCACAAGGCCATGATCATGAAATCCAAAATTATTTATTTCATTTATTGGGAATTTAGTTATTATTGTCTAAGATATTACTATACTGATATTATCCATGGAATAATTTTTTTTATCAAGGGATTAAATAGAATGTCTATTTAGATATCTACCATTACATATTGATTATGCCTTATTTACTCATGAAATATTCCATAGTACGTAACCATTACCAAGGGTTTTAGCTAACTCATATTTTTTTTCCTTTCCCTGGGATATGAATAGAAAATATTTTAATGAGTTTCAAGGATACATATTATTTACTTTTACTATTTTTTATATTTTATTTTCAATTTAAAAAGGGAATCATGTATGTATATGCTACTTCAAGACTACTAAATTCATCAATACTTACTTATGTAATCCCTTATATTTTAAAATAATGTAAAAAATTTTAAACCAAATCTAGGTTAAAAGATTTTGGGTCATTAAATTGAAGCGCACCCTTGGGGAAGGATACCTCTTGAGCTCCGTCATTGAAACAACCTTAGGGTTATGGCATCGGCTCCCACCAGACCACACTATGGAGTGACCTTTCAAGTTGTGGTGTAGTCGATGCCCCTGACTCATATTAGAACACGTACATAGTACCAACATATTGTATCTCCTGGGATATGTTTTTATCATATTTACATTACAATAAAATATTAAATTCTACAACCCATGCATTTAAACAATGATTGGGTCTACGACTTGGTATATAGACTATATCAACAATTATATCTCGGTCAACCAGAACTGTATCCATAAATCTCTCACCCACCTAAAACACTAAAAATACCTTGTTACATGTCTAAATTAATCTCATTGAGATATAAAATTTCTCAAATTCTCAATCAGAGTCCCAATTTCAAAAATTAACCTTTCTTCATATGAAAATTTAAACTCCCCCTAAAATTTAACAACATTGGAATACATGGTTCATTACAAGGATCTAATTCGAAGAAGTAATTATTTAGATTTAAAAGTTAAATGAGTTATATTTTTTATTCTAATACATTTAGATTAAACATATCATATTTCAAATATATCTTAATCTTTATTTGATGAGAGTTAATTTGAAATCAATAAAAAATGAAGAATGGGAAAAGTTCATCCAAAGATCCCTTATTATTAGTCAGAGGATGTTGGAATCTAATATAGTATTAATCATCTTAAAGGTGAAATTAACTACTAATCTCTTGTCTATATTGGTGAATATATAAATGAAGTTTATTTGAAAGAACACCATGTTTTTTATGCAAGGACTCTTCATCATAAATATGGTGGAAGGAAAATCAGTTGAAGATCGTGTCAGTGATTTCAACATGACTTAGAATTATTTCTAGTCAGTTGGATTATGTTTTGGAGGGATAGTGTGGTATTTTTTACATTTATTATCAGAACTATATTAATTATATGTGATGGTTACCTCGGTGATTAACTCGCATGGTAAGACTAACATAGTGTTATATGTTATTCATGAAATCATAGTAAATTGATAGAATAAGAATTTGGAAGTTCAAGTAACTATTGAAAATTCTTTTAGTGATACAGGCATATGATTCACCACTCAAAAGAAAACATAGAATCATGGTGAAATAAATTGAATAAATATTCATGGGAAATTTTAGGTTTTTTGACCCATGTGTCGGAATCAAGGAGAAAAGGGACGTGTGATGAAGGATTATAGAGATAGTTGGGTAAATTTGGAAAGGTTCACTTCAAAAATTTCATCTGAAAATATTTTAACTGAGTACAAGAGAACTTTATTACTATATTTATTTACTTCATTGAAGGCATATAGGATTGATTAAAATGAATAATTTTACTTAACATAAAAGTTATCTTGAATGATCAATTATGTATCCAAAAAATTTTACAAGGTTCATCTTTTAGACAGTAATTATATTTATATTGTTAGAAAGGGTGATGTGAATTAACAAACCAAGAGTGAATTTTTTTTGTATTTTTTGTATATGTAATAATATATATATATATATATATATAGGATATACCCATAGTAAGATCATTTTATATAGAATGCAGATACCTCTATCATATCATACAATAATCTTATGTCGTAGTGTTTGATAGACAAGAAATACAGGATAACAATTTCATAATTGATTATACATATTTATTTTGTTTTTTATTTTGTTTTTAATCAATGGGTTACAAATATATTATGATATTTTAAGTGTTCCATAGTCACAAAACCCCAATGAACATCTGTAACAGGTAACACATTTTGGATACCATGTGATGGAAATAGAGTCCCAACTCCCATCATTAAATGAGGGAGCCTATATAAAGGGCGAAGACCCTTCAGTTAGGGTGATTTATGTATATAAAATGTTTAATATACATAGAAAAAACCACTTTATAAAATTTACCTAATTATCCCCATAGTTATTATAATAAAACTCCATTATATTTTTGGGGTTCTCTCATTATGAAATAGTATTCTAATGCCCAATGGTATCCCTTTATAGGTAAAAGTATAATAGTTGTCTCTTGGTGATCTCTATAAAAAAAATCCATCAAGACCAGTAGAGATATAGCATAATTCATATGAGGTATGACTATATTATTTTATGTTCTCCATTCCACATGTTGGTTTGTTGATGATATATATGTAATTTTAATATTTTTATTATATTTCCTTGATCATCTGATGATCCGCAATACTCAATCCTTTATAAGGGGTGAAACTCATACTAATATTATGGATGAATTTTATCAAGATGACATAGGGTTTTGTAAAATTTTAATGGATGGTGTGTGAATGATAACATAAGTTTTCATGTTGGTTTCCATAGGAGTGGGACGTGTAAAAAAATTTACCAGGTGTTCAGAAATAGAAATTTTGGCCAAATAAAAAAACATAGAAAACTAAAAAATTATGGTATATTCAATTTAGTCACAGGGGTGATAAAGGGATTAAAGTTATTTATATAAAATGAATATTTTAACTCAATAACTTGGAGTATGGAACATGTAAATATTATATCCATGGAAGTAATTGGAAGGTTCAATTTATAATGTAAGGAAATACACCTAATAATTATAAGTTTAACTATTTCATATGGATTAATGGCGGGATTCTCTCATTCATTCTCACATAGGGTATTATTTGTTAAGCAAAAGTTGAAGGTTTTTTTAATATTTATCATATATAGGGCCAAGATTTAATGGATTATAAAATAAATATTAAATTGTTAAGGTCTGATAATGGGGGTGAGTAAAGAATAAAATAGTTTTGTGGTTTTTCTATAATAAATGAATCCATTTTCAGAAGAAAATAATTGGGGAACCAGAGAAAAATGGTGCGGAACAATGGATGAACATGACTTTATATGACATATTATAAAACATAAGGTTATATTTTTGTTTCCCAAATTATTTTTGGGAGGACGAATATAAAATTATTTTTTCTATTCTGAATAAAATCTGGTCTTCAACAATGGGGTAGGAGATTCCATAAAAACATTAGATTGGGAATTTGATAGATGTATCAAGCCTGATTACTTTATAAGAATATCTTATATTCATGTAGACTCTAGGGAAAGGAAAATTTGGAAGTAATGTCATAGGAATAATTCTTTAGGAGGCATTATAGTGAAGGATTTAGATTTCGGCCAAGTAATAATGACCTTTGAAAGATCATAAAAAGTGGTAATATTATATTTATGATCAGATCTTATAGATGTATTTTAACATAATTAGATATGTAGTTGATAATAAATAATCAATGAATAATTTTTATATTGATCTAAATGGAAGTGTAGAAGTTATTGTTATTTTAGGAGTCACTAAAGTTTTTGATATATGATGAGGTTTGGGTATAATAGATATATATCATATTATGGAGGTATCATTAATATCAGACAAATAAATATTATCATGGACTGAAAAAACTCAGGGTGTATTTCTTGTAGAAGTTTAACTATAAGAAAAATATCCTTAGGTTCAATTGAGAAGGTTTAATGGGGTCAGGTTACATATGTAAATATTCATAATACATGTTAATTACTTTCTTATTATGGAAGGTAGAGATCCTAAGAGCCTAGAATAGGTGAAAATTTTCTGGAACTTGAGAAAGTGGGAGTTAAAAATAAAGGAGGTGACTGAAACCTTTCATGTTAGTGGAATATGAGAGTTAACAATACTTATACATGTGAAAATAACAAATGAGAATAAATGGTTCTACTATTTGATGAAAAAAGAATATGGTAAGAACCTATTGGCTTGTTGTGAAAGGATTTCAATAAATAGAAGTTGTGTATTCTAGAGATACCTTCTCTTTATTTTTTAAGCATATATTTTTTTGGAAATGATATAAATTGTTTTAAATGATGGCCTACATCATGAATAATTTTATGTCAAGATGAAATTACATCATGTTTATTTTTTGGTAAAAAGTTTCATAAAGTATCAAGTAGGTTTCATAAAAATTGGAAGGATTGATTTGATGTGTAATTTATAGTGGATTTTGTAAAGCCTGGAGAAAAACTCAAATGGTGAAATCATAAATTTGAAGCCTTTGTGGTAGTGAAAGCATTCATCAAGTGTGATGAAGATCATTGATACTAGCAGAAGGAATATAATGATGGAAGTTTCTTCATACTTCTCTTTTATGTTGATGGTGTGATTTTTGGGTGTCCAAATATGAATCATATTAAGGAGATAAGATAAATTATTTTGGAACATTTGATATGAGGGTTTTGGGGTTGCAATTTTTATTTTTGGGATATAGATTAGTAAAGATAGAAAACATGGAACATTGATGTTGTCCCAATATTAAAATTTCCAAAAGTTCTTAGAATGGTTTGAGATATCAATATCTAAGACAAATACTACACCATTAGTTATAAATTTCATGTCATCCAAAAATAAAACTATTGGGTTCACAAAGATTGAATAACTCTTATTCAAGTAAGTATAACCAATTAGAAACCTAATTCCCATAATCAACTATTCATGAAACTAAATCTTTAAAAACTATAAATAAATAAAAAACATTTACCTTATAAAATCAAGATTATATTCTTTTCATCATTGAAATGGTTTAGTAAAGATCCCTTTGAGGAAGGTTAAAGACTCCTACTGCTATAGTGTATCCATAAGATAAATGAATCAAACAATGCTTGTGTGGGATACACCTTCACTCCATGATATTCTCATGCCTCACTCTATTAAGGAAGAAGAAGATAGATCTCTCAGTTAGGGATAATCGACCGGAGACTTGGTAAATCTTGATAACCCCATATTAATTGTTAAACCTCATTATAAATCCCCCGAGGATGCTTCCTAATAGTGTATATATTTACTCTTACATTCTGAGTAAATAAAAACAATTATGACTCTTTGTAACCTTTAGTTAAATTATTCCCTCCGAGAATAATTTTAGAAATAATTTTGATTCAATATATGATATCTTTTGTGTTAAAAATACAATTATTGAAAATTAATTTCTAGTTTCTATGATATATCTTAGGAGATATATGAATCATAATTTATCATTCACAATGCCTATGATATTCCTTTCTAATAAATCTGATATGTTGAGGCAATTATATATGATATCAATATATCGATCAAATGATTTACTCAAAAGGCATAAAGTATGCATTGGTTTCTTCTTTATAGTACCATACGATATAATTATATCATATACTATTATATAGCTATAAATACATCATATGTATCATAGAATTAGGTTATATCTCTATAATTATCAAACTTACACTAAATCTTCATAGAATTTATAGCATTTCAATTTATATTGAAACACATACAATAAAATATAAAGTCATAGACAAAACGTCATATGTATATTTTCCAAAATAATTTTGGAAAACTATCGTCAACTTAATATTTTGTTAAATAATATTAAATAACATTGAATACCCATTAAAAACTCCTTTTTGATATACTCTAAAGTAATTTTAAATCATATCTATGATAAATACCCAATACCCATTTTTTCAACCATAAAGTGTGATCCCATAAGATTTTGTAACAGTGATAAAAATATGAATTTCTAAATTTCTAAATTTTAAAAAGGGGTGGCCTCTAGAAAGGAATCAATGTTACTCAAGCTATAATGGGATATGTTATGATCTCCATGAAGAACATATATCTCTATACATATGTCCACCAACTACATTATATAAAAGAATACATTTTAATATGATCCTTTTTTCCAAGATATTGATTATCTACAAGACATAGAGTATGTTAATCGATTATAAATAATCATATAATATCAATTATTCATTTATAAAATTACCATTTTTATTAATACATCACATGATATTAACCTTTATGGATGATCACATCACATACCTCACATAGTCGATTAACACATCATATATCATATCTTGATATGATTGTATAAATCCTTAGTCTATCTCAACAAAATTACTAGATATCATATTAATCATATGAGAGAAAGAAATCACATCTAGTTTAATATATAACTAATGATTGATCAATGACATATCCAACCACCCATGATTATCTAATCGTTGAGGAATGGGTAAGAAATGTATCCAAGAATATGGTTTTTCCTAATATGAATGTCACCAACATTGAGTATATATGAATTCAAAAATGAATCATAAATCATTGGTATACAAAAGACATCATGTACTCTCTAATAATAATACATGGGGGGGGGGGGAATCCAACACCCAAAACTCATTTTATTCCTTAGGAGTATATTATGTATCTTTATATTAAATCCAACTCATTATAAACATAAAATTTGATCCCAACATATAATAATCCATGATTGACATCAATTAGGGATAACTAAAAGCCATTCTTTGAGAGTTCATTTATTATTTCACTTTAATAACATATAAGAAACCAATATAACAGAATTATGTAGTGGATTATACCTCTCTAATGACAAGATATACATGATATTGTTAATCACTTTTAATAATATTTACAAAAACATACATAAGTAGACACCTAATCCTATCATATATGATATAATTATAGATCGTTCTTATATTTGATACACTTTTAAGGTTTTGTTAAACTCATCACATCTCTATGTGATAATCTAATAAAACTACCCCATTATACTATTTAGTGAGTAACATATATAAAGTAAGAAAATTTTAATAATGGTGATATATATAAATCATATTCTTAATGTTCAACTATTTTAAGTCATGCCTTGAAATCGCCCCCTTTAATGGCCTCCCCTCACCTTCAAAAATCAATTCTCCAATTCAAAATAATACCCCTCCTCATGGTAATGTGGTTGTGCATCCTTGGGATTCACCTTAAGGTCACAAGCTGAGAGACCGAGACCCTTGAAGCTACTCACCCATCCCTCTCTCTAATGGTGTTTATTCTCTATTAGACTTTACACCATGATCTTTTAATTTTGATGATCCAATAAAGGATATCCAAATTCTCTAAACTCCTCATAGAGGGGTCTGTATAAGATCTATATTCAAGATTTAATTGGATTTTCTTACTTCCCAAAAAAGGGTATCTTCGATGTTAAGCTCCCAAGACAAGAATCGTCTTCCACAATTATTTCTCTCATTATCTAGAATTCTCAAGGACTAGGATTTCATGTGAAGATATGATTCATCTCAAATGAGTTCCATAATAATAGGATCTATTTTAGGGTTATTATTTTACCAAATTAGGATTCCTAAATGATTTAAGAGTTTTTATATAGAATGTTTGTATGAGAATGTATGAATGGAACTACCAAAAACCACCACTTATGTATTTTTCTAGACAAATGGTTTCATAATAGAGAATTCAAAAGTATATAACCAATATATCCCCCACCAAGGTTTGTTATGGTTCTTGTTATTTTTTTACATTGTTTTTTATAGTGTGAAGTTTTTACAAGAGAAAAATTGTGACATAATCTTAGTTCCATCAACTTAGGGATGCATCTGGGATTGTTAGAGGATAATTCAAGGATATATTGGATAATTTTATGAATAAAGGAAGATAATCCTACCCTAGTAAGGCTATGAAATACTTTTCCTCCTCCAAGTATCATACAATAATTCTAGATATGATTTTCTCAAAAGATAAATTTACAGGGTTCAATAATCATAAGGTGAGAAATCATACCGAGATCCATATCGGTCATTATTTATATAACATCCCAGCCTTAACCTCTTACCCAAATGATAATGTTTATCATCTAGTTAAATACCTCTCTGATCACTCCCCACTTCACATCAGTCAAATACATATAAGAGATAGTTGTCGAGTATTTTTTTCATTTCCAATAGGTGGACTTATCATCTAAAATATAATTATATACTCCGAAAATCATAGAATAATCCTATTTGTGGGACATTATGGAAAAGATTAAATAATAATATCATATTCCTAAAGAGGGGAGTTGTAAAAATGTAATAGTAACCAACCCTCTCTCTTTGAGGATAATAATTTTTCACAATGGTGATTGAGCAAGAAGAGTCCAGGATTAATGATGGGCGGGATGATGACACATTGAAACTCTTATTCATAAAAATAACTAGCTAATGGAGATGTTCCTCAAGGGAGATAGGGTATATCATGATAATTTTATGCCCACATGAATTGAAGAAGGTTACTATAATATTATAAGGTATATTTCCACGATTGTTTAAAGGAGAATAATTGGGGAAGCATCTAGAACATTTTCATGGATGATGGATCCTTCATTAATGACTTCAAGGTGGTGAGTGGTATGGATAAGATTCATTTGGATTATTTACTTAATGAAATTAACCCCCAATCCTGCATGTTTTAGTAGGGAAAACCCCTTCATTCATTGATAACATTCATGGTGAGAGGGAAATATAATAAGTACTTCAATCCCCAAACCTTGAAATTTATCTTGGAACTGATTACTTCCTAGGGGTAATTTTATGTGGCCTCCTAGGAAATAATTAATGAAGAGCTTTTGGATACTATTTAGGACCTATTTTAGAGAAGGGGGTTTCCTCATGTGGCTTCCACTAGAACTCTGATACTCATTATGAAATTGAAATAACCCTTATCCATAAGGTAGTATAGGCCCATTAGCGTGTTTAACTTCCCCTAAAAGTCCCACTATAGTGTAATAAATATGATTATATCAATGCACCTCCATTTCTATGTCTCTAAGGAATCTCATAGATTCATAAAGTGTCGGTCCATCAAAGGTTCTATAGGTATATATCAATAAATGATTGTTGATATCAATAGAAAGACCATGAGATCCAATATTGAAATCAATGTTGACATGGATATATCCTATTCTAGGATGGATTATAATTTTATTCTCAAGTGATGTCTTGTAACGACTTCATTGTTTGGGTGATTGATTTTATCTTTTGAGGTTTCAGTTCAACTTGTTTCTCTTGTATTCATGGTGAGGATATTTTGATTATTCAAATAAGTTATAGGGGTGAGGGAAGGGACACACTTTTTCCAGTATCATTAATATGGTATAGGATTCCCATAGTAGATACCTTTTTAGTTGTCTCTATAATATAATAATCATTCCCTTCCAAAGTCAACAATAGTTTAATAGAATTACCCACCTTTTCATTATAGATGATATGGTGTTATTTGTTATCAGATGACAAAAATAAATATGTGGGTTCAACAAGTTCATGGAGTAATATTTCTTTTGGATTGGAAATCAAATCAATAACATGAAGAGAAGTGTCTTCATTCTGAACCCTTGTTGTGAGAGTCATGTTAGACGGATTGAAACCAGCCAGAGTATTCATAGGAGGTTCTTACCTATGAATTACATATGAGGAAATATATATTATATAAGTTTGTGTATCCATAAATTTTATGGGGGTTTATGACATGATCTATAATAATATCAGAATAATAATAATAATTTCGGGTCATTTGGTCATAGGTTAAACCTTGTAAACTGCATTATCACCTCTATATGTTTATTTGTCCAGTCTATTTTCATGGTACCAAAATTATTTTTGAGATATCTTGAAAACATAATATCTTCTTTCATATGGTATTCCCACTAAATTTTTATGTTATACTAGGCTTCATGGTCTATTATTTCTATATTATCAGAGAAGGAGGTATCCACATGAGGTGATTCATGTGGATGATGTGTAACGACGCAAACATTTATTAATGAAAATTCCTATTAATCTAATTAAATTTATTATTATGTTAAATAGTTATATAACTTATGAACTTCCTTGGTTTTTAGGTTATTGGTTTTAAATATACCGTTAAGAATTTTCATCGTTGCTAATATAGCCTTTGAACAGTGATCACAAGATTAGTATAAATATAGGGATTTAACAATTCCAATTTACTCAGACAAAGGAAGTGATGGACTCATCCAATAGAATTGATACATATTAAGTCCTTTTTTCAAATATTGTAAAGGAGGAGGTTTCATTGGTCTTTGCTTTTGAAAAATCCCAAGCTGATCTTCAACATGTTAAGCTTGAACAGAAATGCCTACAAGAGAAGTGGAAGTTAGTAGATATTACCACCTGAGCGATGTTATCTGAGCCTCCCCAAGAGTCGGTCATCATGGGAAACCTTACCATTATGTCTTATGTGGTTGTTATAATATGTTATGTAACAAGACCGTAGCACTATTCTTATGTGCAATATTTTTTTATTGAATAAATAATATGCATTCATTTTATTATTGTTACCTTGTAAATAGTTTTTAAAGAACAAATAGTATTTTTAGTTAAAATTAAATTAAGAAATATATATTTATGAATTAAAGGATTTTTGAATTAAATAATATTTTAATAGAATATTATTATAAATTATTTTTTAATAAATATAAATGATTGTATATTTGTTATTAGTACAATTGTAATTTTTATTAAGGGTTGAAAGTGGTTTTTGTCAAAACTAATGAATTTTCGATAAATGTCGGTTTTTATTTTAAAGTTAATAATTAAAATATTTAGAAAATTATTTAGATAAAATTAATATTATTTTTGTATTTATGAGGTCTAAATTTTCTAACGGTGATTTTTCATAATTTTTTGAGACAGTCAAATTTTTGGGTAATAATTAAATATTTTTTAAATATATAATGTGTTTTATGACATTAACCCAATGGGGAAGTAATAAAATACTATAAAAATTAATTTCATCCAATATATGTTTTAACTTTAAAATAATGGTATTTTATATTTATTTTATTAATTTTACAATTCCTTAGTGGAACCTCTAAGACTTATAATACATTTTAACATTTTAAAATGATTTCCTTGAGAGTGTGACTCACCTCCACACAAGAAAGCTTAATATTTTAATAATATAAGGAATTGGACATATAATATAATTGTTTCCACTCACCTTTGGAAAACCCATGGGAAAAACCATGGGCTGGTGTGTGATTTTGATTAGTTTAATGTGTAGTGTCCAAAACATAAATAATAAATAATTCCATTTCCTTTCCTATATAAACCCAATCAATCTCCCATTCCTCTTCACTCTAACCATTTGGAGCTTGACCAACCCTTGAAATCCTTTCTCTATAATACTCCCAAGGTTCCTAATGCTCCCAATAAGCCTCTCTCAAGCCCCTCCCTAGCCTTTGGAATCACACTTTCAAGTAAGGGATTTCTTCCTTTATCATTTTTCCCAAATTTCATTATATTGTTATACCATTTTGTTATAAATTAAAAATGTTGGGGTATGATTTCTCAACTCCCCCATAATTCCATACTTATGTTTCAACTGTTAGATACAACTTTCCATCTCATTAATGCCTTAAGTGTACACATGTTGCCATGCTAAAATTCTGTAAGGGATTTATCTCTTCTTATTCCCATTCAAGTATTTATCCCATATTATACATCTAAATACCATTTAATTTGTTAGAATATTATGTTAGGTGATTATATTACTGTCTATTTCATGTATAAATTATGAGAGACATTTTCTCTCTCATCAACCCCACTTATGAATTTCCAAATGATGATGTTATGATACCGAAATTGCATCGTGATTTTCCAAGCCAAAATCATCATGTAGTTAATACTGTACCTATTTCTCAATCATGTTTATTCACCTTAATTAACATATACATAATTAATGGTACTTACATGTATGTATTCCACATTATTTAATCATGTAATAACTTATTATTTTGAATGATTCCATGTTAAATGATCCATGTGGCAGACTTATGCATGGAATGAAATATTTGTGAATGGTGTACCCTGATAGCACTCCAATTCATTGGGTAAGGTTTAGTATCATGATAAATCAAGTGAAATGATGGTTTAATCATGATAATTCAAGTTTAATTATGGTTTAATCATGGTCCATGTGCAATTATCCTTGGCTCATACTAACATCATCTAAAATGTTGTTGTTATATTTCCATGTTATGATAATAATGCTATATTAGGCCTTTATGTTAACATTTCTCTTATGATCCATTGATATGCATATTTTTAACATGTAATGTATTATTTAGGTTATTCCCTGATTACTCCCATACTGGGATTTATAAATCACTCATTTCTTGTGCATGTCCTCAGGTTATCCCATGCGATGATATGTACGAAGGAATGTGTGTGGTCATATAAAGGATGCTTTCAATAAAAATGTATATTTCACGTTTTAAGTTGTTATGTAATGTTACTAAGACCAAAATACACTATAATTCTCTATATTATATGTTTAATCAAGTGAATATTTTATGTAATAAAATATTTTTAAGTTTGAAATAAAGAGTTGGGTTGTTATAGTTGGTATCAGAGGATCTGTTTAGTTATTTTTGGGATTTGGATTAGAAAATCCTAGTGAATACCTTAGGGATAAGACTAAGTATAATAAAAACATCCCTAAATTTTGGTTAGTATTGAGTATGTTTTTTCTCAAGAAAATGAATCCCTTTATAGATATATTAAGGTAGAGGCAGCTCTCATACAGATGTATCTAGGGGTAAACCCTAGAAACATCCCTTTGAGATAGACTTGTATAGAAAATGGTGCATAAAAATGGGCCTTGCTACACTCTTGGTGACAACATTCCCAGGGGACATGCTTTGGTAAATTCATAAGCTTAGTATGAACCATTACTAAGAGAATTAAAAAAATCCCCTAATAATATATGTTGGGAAGAAAATCATTGATAACATAGATAAGTTAATGAAATGAAGGTAATTTATAAGTTATACCTTTTTCAATGGATTACCCTTTATGTGTTACCCCTAACATTCCTTTTATTCCAACAAATATTTGGTAATAGTTGGACATGGGCTAATAACCGATACAAAGATCAATGTGGTGACTATTCTTATAATATTCCCAATCTGATGGGAGTGGGAATCACAAACATTGTCATGATACTCTCTCAGTTAAACCATGTTTTGAATTGAAACATGGATAAAGAGTAATGTTCAAACTCCCATATTAAAGAACAAGCCTTAATCAAGAGATTCATAAGACAAAGACCTCCCATATTTAAAGGATTACTTGATCCCTAAATCTCTGAAAAATAGATTAAATCCATTAAAAATATATTCATCCTTTAATGTTTTGAACAAGACAAGGTATATTTGGAATCTTATCATATGGAGGATGAAGCTGATTAATGGTGGACATTGATCAAAAATATAAATCTTGAGGAGGAGATCGAGGTGTTAGAATGTAAGGATTTTAGGATAATGTTTTTTGATAAATACTTTCCACACACTCTCCGACCTAAGATCAAAATGGACTTCTTTTCCCTCAAGAAAAAAATGATGAATTCATTGAAGCATACGAGGAAAACATCACAGGGATTTCATTATATGCCTTTGGATTTGTCATTACCCCCAAATTCAAGGTTTACCACTTCTTTGGTGGAATAAAACCTAGCCTACAGAAACCCCTGGTGATCTGTGACTTTGATAGCTATGAAGAAATTGCTTAATGTGCCCTTAAAGTCAAAATAGAGATCGGCGAATCTTTGGGGTATCATGAAGAGAAGAAGCAGAAAGTGGAATTTAATTCTAGTGGTCTGATGGATAAATCCAATGGTGCTAAAAAATTACATCACTCCACTTTACAAAGGTGCGGAAAGAAGAACCCCATAAATTTCCCACAGAAGATGAGGAAATGCTTTACAAGTGGAAGATAAGTGCACCTGGCCATTAATTGCTGCAAGAAAACCCACTATTGTGATAAAGGAGACGAACACTTTTTGACCATAAAGTCATTTTTCATTACTTAAACTGAAAGGAACCAGGGCACTAGGCAAAATAGTTCCCTAAGACAAGGGTTTTCATAGGAAACTATCAACCTCCAAGGTAGAAGGGCATTCTTTTTCCATCACTACTTACGAAGTGAAACCTGAAAATGAAGTGGTGATAGGTATGCTAGTTATTTATTCAAGAATAGAAAATGTACGTTTTTATTCTGGTTCTATACATTCACTTATATCCCAAAATATTAGTATAACAATCCCAACATCACTGCAAATCATAGAAGTAGAGATGTTGGTGGGAACGAAAAATGGAGAAATCATTGCATCCCATGAATATAACACCTCCCCTTTCACAATTTTTGGTTTGAACTTCCCAAAGAACCTCTTCATTCTCTCTCTAGTGTAATTTTATGTAATTCTTGGCATGGATTTTCTTTCCCTATTGAGCCAACAAAAAATTCCGTGAGAGGAAAATCACATTCCATATGGTGAATCGACCCCTAATTCTGTAAAAGTGAAAGGAGGAGGATGAATCTTATTTAGCACCATCATCTCAAGAATGGATATTAATACCCTTTGAGCATGCGTATCTTGCTTAGATGATTGAGTATAAGGAAGAAACTAGCCTTGATTTCGTGCCTATTGTGAGAGAATTTTTTGAAGTGTTTCCCAAGGAATTCCCTGGTCTTCCTCCTAAAAGAGATATAGAATTCTCGATTGATCTTATACCTGGGAAATTGCCTAATGCAAGACCCCATATAGAGTGGCTATTTTGGAGCTTGAGGAGATAATGAAACAACTACATGAAAATCTGGATAAAAGGTTTATATGCCCAAGTGCTTCATGATGGGGTGCACCAGACCTCTTCATCATGAATAAGGATGGGTCAATGCACCTTTGAATTGACTATCATGAGCTCAACAAAATCACGATAAAGAACAACTATCCACTTCCATGAATTGATGACTTGTTCGATCTGCTATGTGAATCACAATACTTCTCCAAGGTGGATCTATGTTTGGGATATTACCAAGTAAGGATGAAGAAGTTGAATATCCCCAAGACTGATTTTCGTACATAATACGGGTACTATGAATTCATAGTAATGCCTTTTTCACTCACTAATTCTCTACAAATCATCATGGAATTGATGAATAGAGTCTTTATAGATTACCTCAATAAATTTTTGGTAGCCTTTATCGGAGATATTATAATATACTCTAAAACCAAGGAGGAGTATGAAGAGCATCTAAGCAACATACTACAGACCTTGGGAAAGAATTATATCTATGAAAAGTAAAGAAAGTGTGAGTTATGTTTTAAGGAAGTCTCATTATTAGGTCATATCATAATAAGAAATGGTATATCTATGGATACCTCCAAAAAATATACAATTGACGGATGCCTGAGGCCAAAATTGGTGACAAATATCCATAGCTTCGTAGGGTTATTTGGATATTATCGTCAATTTGTGAGATATTTCATAGAATTTTCCAACCCTCTTACCAAACTAACTCAGAAGGGAATCATCTTTTCTTGGAGTGATGAATGTGTAGAGAGCATCAAGGAGTTGAAAAGGAGTCTTATCTCTGCACCTGTGGTCACACTAACCATAAGTGGAAAAATTTATTTGTTATTTAGTGATGCCTCGAAGTAGGGCCTGGGATGCGTGTTGTTGCAAAATGACAAAGTCATTGCCTATGATTTAAGGCAATTGAAATTTCATGAGTAAAACTATCCAATACATGATCTAGAGTCGACTGCAGTAATATTCACTTTAAAAATTTTGTTTCATTGCCTCTTTGGAGAGAAGTTTGAAATATACACTGATCACAAAAGCCTCATGTATATATTCACACATAAAGAGTTGAACATGCACCAACGAAGATGGTTAGAGCTGATCAAAGTCTTTGGCTGCTCAATCCATTACCACCCTAGGAAAGTGAACAAGGTGGAGGATGGTCTAAGTGTAAATTACCCAGCCATTCTATCATTAATGATAATTTAAATGGATGCAATCTTCTAATCGTTGATGCAGATGGACATGGGAATCATAAATAATGTAACATCTTCAATCCTTTCATAAATGATATCTTAATCATCTCTTTTGGAAAGGTTAAAGGATGCTAAAAAGAATGATGTGGGAATTCAGAAGAAATTGGAAACCATCAAAAAAGGGAAATCCTTAGAGTTCAATGTTAATGAAGAAGGAATTGTGGGATTTGGGAAAAGAATATGTGTTCCATCAAATCCTAAGATGATGAATAAAATTTTGGATGATGTATATAGTTTGAATTTCTCCATTCACCCAGGAAACAAAAAGATGTATCGGGATATCTGAGAGAATTATTAGTGGGATGACATGAAGAAGGAGATCACTGAGTATACATAAAAGTGCCTCGTATTTCAGAAAGTGAAGTCTAAGAGGTAGTAGTCCAAGGGGATGATGCAACCATTAACCATACCAACATAGAAATGTGAGAACATATCTATGGACTTTGTCACTAGACCTCTGAAGACATCCAAAAGAAATAATGTTATCTGGGTTTTTTTGGACCATCTTACAAATAATTCACACTTCATTTCAATTCGAGAGGATTTTCATTGAATTAATTGGAATAGATATATATCATATAAGTGGTAATGATTCATGGACTACCACTATATATTGTATCCGATCGAGATCCATGATTCACCTCTATGTTATACAAGAGTCTTTAACATGCTCTGAATACTGAGCTAAACTTCAGTACAGATTATCATCCTCAAACAGATGGCTAATCTGAGCGGACCTTCCAAAAACTTGAGGGCATGTTGAGAGCATGCTCAGTGGACTTCAAAGGATGATAGGATCAACATATTCCTATACTTTAGTTATATTAAAATAATATTTTCCACTCAAGCATCCAAATGGAACCTTATGAATCCATGTATAAGAAGAAATGAAGAACACTGACATGTTGGGATGAAGTTGGGGAGTGAAAACTCCTAGGTCCATGAAATGGTTGAAGAAATGGTGGATAAGGTTAAGACCATTCAACATCACACTAAAGCTACTCATAGTAGAAAAAATTTATATGGTGATAATCATCGATGAGACCTAGAGTTTGATGTTGGAGACATTATATTCTTTCGCATATCACTGTGGAAAAGAGTTATGGGATTTGGGAAGAAGGTAAAGTTTAGTCCAAGGTATATCGTCCCTTTTGAGATCCATGATGGAATTGGAGTAGTGGCCTATCGACTAGAACTCCCACAGAACATATATCAAATACATGTTATATTCCATGTATCACTCTTGAGAATATACATACATGACCCATAAAATGTAATCAATCGATAGGTTATACCATTTGATAATGGCTTCTCATATGGAGAGAATCCGATGAAGATCTTATATCACATGGAAAAATTTCTACAAAATAAGACAATGCCCCTCGTCAAGGTGTTGTGGCAGAACCACATGTTTGAAGAAGCAATTTTGGAATTGGAGGAAGTGATGAAGTAAAGTTACCCTCATCCTTTTTAGTGTGGGAAAAAAATTCTAAAGGTGAAATTTATTAAAGGATAAAAATTGTAATGACCCAAACATTTATTAATGTAAATTCTAATTGATCTAATTAAATGTCTCACTATGTAAAATGGTTATATAACATATACACTTCCTTGGATTTATGTTTTTTATTTTAAAATACTATTAAGAATTGTTACCATTACTAATATAGTTGTTAAAAAATTATCACTTGATTAGTATAAATATAGGGCTTTAACAAATCCAATTTACTAAAAATAAGTATGTGATGGCCTCATCGAGAAGAATTTCCCCATATGAAACTCATTTATCGGATCTTAGAATGGAGGTCATGTCACTAGGTTTTTCTCTTTACCAAGCTCAAGATGAGACTTAACACATTAATCTTGATTGGAACCGCCTATGGGAGAAGTGGAAGTTAATAGATATTACCACCCAAGTGATGTTACCAGAGCCTCTCCAAGAGTCTGTCACCACCACACACCTTACCCATAGATCTTATGAAGGTGTCATAAGGGTTAAGCTAACAAGACCCTAGCACTATGATTATGTGTATTTGTTTTGTATAGAATAATTAATATACATTCAATTTTTTATTGTTACTTTGTAAATAGTTTTTAAAGTAAAAATAGTATATTTAGTTACTATTAAATTAAGAAATATTTTTTGAAGAATTAATGGATTTTAGAAGTAAATAATATTTTAATAAAATATTATTAAAAAATTATTTTTTATTAAATATAAAATATCATATAATTTTTATGAATACAGTTGAAATTTTTATTAAGGTTTGAAAGTTATTTTTGTAAAAACACGTGAATTTTCAATAAATGTCAGTTTTTATATTAAAATTAAAAACTTCACATATTTATAAAATTATTTAGATGAAATGAATATTATTTTTGCATTCAGGACATCATAATTATCTAATGTTGAATTTTTCAAAATTTTCTGAGATAGTCGAATTTTTGGGTGAAAATTAAATACTGTTTAAATATATAATGTGTTTTATGACATCATAATGACCCAATGGTGATGAAATAAAAAAAATATATAAAACATCAGACAATATATGTTGTACCATTAAAATAATTTGATTTTAGATTTGTTTTATTAATTTTAAAATTCTTTAGAGGACTCTCCAAGACTTATAAAACATTTTAACATTTTAAAATGATTTTTTTGAGGTTATGCCTCACCTCTATATAAACCCACTCAATCTCCCATTATTCTTCAATCAAACCATTTTGAGCTTGAAAACCCCCTGAACTCGTCTCTATATAATCCTCCTATGGCGCCCCATTCTCCCAAGAAGCCTCTATCAAGCCCCTCCCACGCCTTTTGGATCACACTTTCAAGTAAGGGATTTCTACATTTCTCATTTTGTCCAAATTTCATTATGTTGTTATACCATTTTTATTTCCATTAAAAATGTTGGGGTATGATTTTTCACCTCCCTCGTACTTCCCTCCATATTTTTGGATGGTTCGATACCACTTTCCATCTCATTAATTCCTTTTGTGTACACCTGTTACCTTGCTGAAATTTCATAAGGGATTTCTATCTTCTTATTTCCATTGAAGTATTTATCCCATATTATGCATCTAAATACCATTTCATATGTTGGGATATTATGTTCCATTATTATATTACTGTCTATTTCATGTGTAAATTATGAGATACCCCTTTCTCTCTCATCAACACCACTTATGAATTTCCAAATGCTGACACTATGAACCCAAAATTGCATCACGGTTTTCCATGACAAAACCATCATGTAGTGAATACCATACCCATTTCTCTATCAATGGTATTGAAATTTTTGAACATATACATATTTATTGTTACTTACATGTATGTATTCCACATTATTTAATCCTATAATAACTTATGATTTTGAATGATTCCATGTTATATGGTTCATTTGGAACACTTCTGCGTGAAATGAAATGTTTATGAATAGTGTGCCCTAATAGCGCTCCAATGCATTGGATAATGTTTAGTATCATGATACATCAAGTGAAATTGGGGTTTAATCATGCTAATTCATGTGAAATTAGGTTTTACTCATTATCCATGTGGAATGAGCCTTGGGTCATGCTAACATCATGTTAAATGATGTTTCCACATTTACATGTTATGATAATCTTGATATATCATGCCTTTATTTCACGTTTCTCTTATCCTCCATTAATATTCCTATTTCCTAAAATGTAGTGTATTCGTCATGTTATTCCTTTTTTACTCCCTTATTTTACTTTATATCTCACCCTTTTCATAGGCATGTACTTGGGTTATCTCATACAATTCTAAGTATGAAGGAATGTGTGTGGTTATGTAAAAGACGTTTTCAATAAAGATGTGTATTTTTCTTGTTGTAAGTTATTATGTAATGTTCCTAAGCTTCACAGACACTAGACCTATCAATATTACATGTTTTATCAAGTGAATATTTTATATAATAAATTATGATTATGTTTGAAATAAAGATCAAGGTTGTTATAAGATGCACTTCTTACAAGCCCATATACTGTGGGGGATCATCGAAGGATAGTCTATTTGGGGAAAGTAAGTCAAATGTAATTATGATAAGGACATGATTCTTTAATGATGTAAATTATCAAAATTATAGAAAACAACCAAAGGTAATATCCCCAAAATTTATTTTTATTCTTTTTGGATCATGCGACATTGAGAGACCAACATATTGAATCACAATTGGGTGGGACTTACACTTGGATTCCATAGATTTTTGACTTTAGATATATCTTTCAGAAAGAAAATTCATTACCCATCCTTCATTTAGGATATATTTAACCATGATTAATGTGTTTTATTCATAAAATCTTAATTATAGATGGAGAAGATTCATGTGTTTTCATCATCTTCACGTGAGGAGACTTTTCATCAAATGCATATCGTTATGTGTTATATGCTAACAAGGATCCTGATATTTGGGGTGGCCTTTTATAGTGGAATTACATCACCCCAAATAATAAAATACTGGTTTTTTTTTCTGAAATCAAGAAATATTAACATATGTGGAATTTAAATGTAAGGGGATATATTTATCAGCCAAATTCCTTTATTTTCCGGTGACTAATAGGGAATTTACTTATCCTAGATTTTCCTAAAAATAGTGGAAAACTATAGTGTGACATTAATTCATTCAATTAACTTGGATAACATCTCATGATTCTATAATTGGTTACCTCTTATGTTTTGGTTCAATGTTTAAGGTTAAAAAATAATGAAAGGAAAGTGAGGGTCCACCTCTCAGCTTTAGGATACTGGTGTATTTGGTAGGTAGAGAACAAGGCCCTTAATGGAGGATCCCATACCTCAATAATAGTCTTGGAAGTGGAGACCATATTTATGTTTGTGGGCTTAGCATTTCTTCCAAAAATTGGGAGGACTCACCCTCCCTAAGGTAGATAATGGAATGAAAAAATCTTATCCCCATCCATCCAAATACCTCTTTTACAAGGCCGATGAATTTTTTGGTGTAATCCAACAAATGGAATCAATATCAATGGTGATGGGTCATATATCCTTGGATTTATGTCGACGATATTTTATATTACCTCTAGAGTTCATTTTTCTTTGTGTTTAGTTATTTCTATGGGAATGGATACTCTCTTCGCTTAAAGGATTATGTCATCCTCAATAGCCTTGGACTATGAATTTCTAACAATATTATACTGAACTTGGTGGAAACTAATTATACTATCACCAAAAACTCCATCTGAGATTATATATCCACCCATTGTTCTATTACTTACCAAAATCCACAGACACATTACCCTTATCAACAACAGGATAGAACTCCTCCACACTTGGCATGAAGAGAACAAAGCATCAGACTATCTCACATCTGGGGCTACCCAGAATATTCCCTTAAATACATCACCTTGAAATGGATCCATTCCCCTTAGGCATATCAATCACATAATTGGGGATTTCATTGGGTTATATTTCATTATCCCACCATAAACCCTTGGGATCCTCTTTTCCCCTATTAATAAAATTTGATATTGATTTTGTGCATTCAACTCTAGGAAAATAGTTCTGAAACTCCTTAACTTCAAAAAATACAATGTTATAATGTTAATAAAATTTATTGTTTCATGAAAATATATCTAGTTTCATCATTCTTAGAATATTTTCCATCAAAAATTTTCCTTTGAATATTTTACTAACAAATGTTGTTATTCACCAACACATTATAAACACTTTAGGATATTAAGTAGCATTAACTTTTTATTATTACTAGAATAATCAATTATTTTTTAAATTTTAAATTTTCTAAGTCCAAATATACTCAATATACCATTGTAGACATTATATTATTTTATTAATATCATTCCAAGATACAGAAAATCATTTATGTATGAAAATAACTCTTATTTACATTTTTTTAGAATAATTTACAAATAAAATAATAATATTAATATCTCATTTGGTATTTCTGTGTTAGGTGTTAAATTCTAAAAAGTAATATTTTTATTTAAAATATTCCACTAATAGATGGTGGGATCATATCCTTCATATTTTAACAAACATCAACAAAAACACTTTTTTTCATATATAAATTATATTTTATCTTTATCTTTTTCTCAAGTATGTTATGAAGTCTGATAAATCATAAACTATCTGTATTAAAACCATTATCCCATTTTGTTCATAATAACTCCTTATTATAAAACAATGTATCTTATCATATAAGGGAAATGAGATGAAGATACACATAATTTACATAGATTTGTATGATCTTGATATATTTATTTACATTCAAATCTATGTTTTAAAAAAATTATTTCATCATTTGAAATAAAAACTACAATAATGACCATTTTTTACCCTTCTATATTTAATTTTTTAATGTATTCATTTAATAAAATATATCAATTAAAATAAAATAACTTATTTCCATAACATCAATACCTAGAATGGACATTCCAAAAAATTTACATACTCCTTTAGGTCTCCCAATATCTACCGTTATATGAAAACAAGATCCTTTATTCTTAACATTGCCTTTAAGTTTCAAGAAACAAGATTTTATGGTTGAGGAAAATATTTTGGGACCATATAACTAATTTTTTGTCACCTAATTTAAACTTTTACCCACTTTTACTATCTATACAACCCCAAAATCAAAAATCACATGACCTAGCCCATATAACCGAATAAAATTGAGAAAATTGGGTAAAATTGTAACGAATTCATTAAAATTATCATATAATTTCGATATAGGACAACAAAATGATTTATTTAGACATAAAAAGTTAAATTAAACCTCCATTATCACCAAGTCATTAACCTGTCCAAACATACTGAATATATATGAGTGGATACTAAATTTCATTTAGTCATTATGCATCTAATTCTTCTAAAACCTGGAGTGAATCATTATATACTCCTTATAATCACTCAAATCCTCCTGTTGAACAGCTTCAACATAATTTTAGAACCAGGTAAAGAAATATTAATAATTTATAATATTTAAATTTTTTCACTAAATATATCCTGATGAACCTGATTTGGAATGGAAATACATGAATGATTCTAATAATCTCATTCAATTAATGTTATTCGTGAAAAAATAAATTAAAATGGTACCTTGGAGGAAGGTTTTAATCTTGGTGTATTATGCTCATATCTAGATCAGCATGGATTAAAGGATCCAAATGAGGTTCTTTATAGATCATCCAAATGCATACCAAATCACTAAAAAATATAATTCATTGATTCTCAGGTGTTATAATGGAAGATCAATGTTCTTTACATTTCTCACATGATTATTAGAAGATGAAGTGATAGATAATAAAACTTGGATCAATCTATTATTGATATTACCTTTAATTTTAGTCTCTAGAACTTTAGATAGATATTTTCAGGAGTGATAAACAATTCAAGGCTAACCCCTCTCATTTTTTGGGTGTAAAACGGTTTTTATACATAGGTTGAAGAAGTTGGAATTTCATTTAATCACGGAAAAATATATCCCTTAAAAACCAACCCATTTATGTCATGAATGACTTAAAAACTAGTAATACATGTAAATAACATTTCACCAACAATTTATGATACTCTTAAATATCATTTTATGAAATATTAATCATTAAAGTGGCTCGTTACACCCATATTTATTTAATAAACTTTGAACACATAACACTCTTTTTAGAAATGATATTTTATCATATTAAATTTTTTAATTAAGTAAAATGTGAATAACTTGAGAAATAATTTCAATTATCATTATTATAAACATTATAAATTTAATTTTATTAATTTACTTGAGATCATATACACTCAAACATTTAATATCCACCACACATGGAGATGACTTAGTATTAAACTCCAATTCAATAAAAGGGGTTGAACTTTTTGATACATGTTGAATGTGACCCTCTAATCCCTTATCTTGATAGTAGAGAATCATACTCATAGACTGTGAGTGGTATCTATAAATATAGAATATCCCCTAAAGAGATAATGATAATTATTATTTATAAAAACCTCATATGAACACACATTATGTAATATAATATCTTTTCCTCATAATATATGATAAAGAGGTATTCAAACATCATTTCATCATCCTTTAATTATTTATTTATCTATATTGAATATATTTTTTTGTCTTCCTTTCAACATAAATTTCTATGGATTTATTCAAGGAACTATCATCCCAGTTGAGTGTTCAAATATATATCATTTCTTTTGAATGTGAAAAAACGAAGCTTGATCAATGAATCATTGCCATATCACCAATGATTCACCCAAAGAATTCTAGCTCACTATAAACATAAATTCCAGGAAATTTTTGTTATATAAAATTACACAATCAGATGATATACATTTATAATATTTATAATTCAATATAACAATAAATAAGATACCCAAAACATGTGGTTTTCATATAATAAAATTATTCCTCATGATATTCTCTACTTGAGATCACCAATTGTGAACTTTATGATAATAATTATTGATGATTATGAACCTACAACAACTTATAGTCATAAATCATCTTTATCCCATCAATATGTTTTATATAGACCAAATATTTAATATTACTATCATATTATCTTAGGGTTTTCATTATAGATTATAATTTATATAACCTTTTCATAAGACAAATAATCTAAGAAAATTAGCAAGTAAATAATTCCCGAAGATGTAATAACACTATTATGGTAATATAATGTCATGTATAACTCTCTATATACATTATATGGTAGTCAAAATATATTTCCCAAGTTTTTTATAAGGAATACACTTTTATAGAACTCAAAATTGTACTACGAAAAACTTCCAAACCATCAACCAGTGTGTTCTCAAATGATAATATCATGTCTCTAATGAGTAACAAATTTGGTCAATGGGCCCACCATATTTTCTTAAATGTGTACTCTAATATTTTTGAGTTTAAATAAATGATAAAAACTCGATCATGAGATAATATCCCTGAGTATGTAACTTTTCAACTCTCAAATGATTTAAATATTTTATAGGACATTTTTGTAAGCTTATCATTATTTATATTATGATAAATCTTTAGATTCAATTTTTTATTTTGAGAATCCAAAAAAATGGTTCTATATTTTATACAACTTCATAAGTCATAATTTACGTGAAATTTATAGATATAAATACCATTTGATTCAATGAGATTATATTTCTCATTATTAACCTAATTATGATATGATATAAATTGATAGATACGAAGGATATTTTTATATCCTCTTGATAACTTGTGTTCCTTTCTCTCCATATACCAGGTAAATATCACTTAAGTTTTATTGGATACTTTGGACCACTAACTATGTAGTTCTTCTATATTTATTTGATATTTTCCTGCCAAAATGTAAATATTGGAAGTATTAATTCTAGAGAATATCATGGAATATGTAATAGATCCATCGATGAGGTGTATGGAGTATTATTCACAATATTCATCTACTTTTCCAATACATGTCTTCTTAAAGAGATTTATATCATGTGGCATCAGTAACAATTCTCTCTCAAATTGTTCCTATTAGTATGTTTTTATACCTTGTAAGCATATACACTTTGACTTGGTCTAAGAAGCCCTTATATCTAATTTAGTAGATATTAATCCCAAAAACCTAGTTTTATACTTTAATATATTCTATGGATAGTTTCTTTCAACCTAATCAAAAAATATATAATAATAATAAATGTTTTCTATATGTTTCTAACATATTTTACTTGTAAAAATATGGAAATCCAACTAATCTATTATAGAGACATAGAAATAGAATTATCACATGATTCAATGACTACCTTTATCGATAAATGTATCCTTGTAGCATTAACATAGTAATCGTGGTAGCTATTATACAGGTAGAAATTAAATATCCCCCGCATATGGGTCAAACATAGTAATAATCTAAAATTCATTTTAAGGGGTAGAACTTGTTGATACACATTATGTGTGACCATCTAGGACCTTGTCGTGATAATAGATAAGTATACCCAATAACTGATAGTGGTATCTATAAATACAATAGATCCCCAAGAGAGATAAAGATAAGTAATATCTATAAAAACCTATTATTAACACGCATTATGAAATATAATCTCTTTTCCCCATAATATATGATAAAGTTGTATTCAAACCTCATTTCATCATCCTTTAATTATTTATTTATCTATATTGAATATATTTTTAGAACATTCTTTCCCCATACATTTCAATGAATTTATTCAAGGAACTGTCATCCTCGTAGAATGGTCAAATATATCTTATTCCTTTTGAAAGTTGTAAATCATTTCTTGATCAATAAATCAATGTCATATCTCTAATGATGAACCCAAAACAACCTAATTTACAACAAACAAAAATTCCATGATTTTCTTTCTTTTATAAAAGAACAAAATCTAATGATATACATTGATAATTATTTAAAGTCAATATAATTATAAAAATGATACTAAAAACTTGTGGTTTTAATATATGAAAGTCAATCCTAATGATATCCTCTACATGAGATCACTAACTGTGAACTTTATGAGAATAAGTATTAATGATTATGATCCTACAATCCTTATAGTCGGATATCCTCTTTGTCTCATAAATATGATGTATATAGACCAAATATTTAATACTATTATTATAGTATCTCAAGGCTCAAATTGTAGATGATAATTTATATTAACTTTTGATAATACAAATACTCCTAGAAAATTATCATGTAAATAATTCCCACAAAAGTAATAACAATATTATGGTAGGATAATATCATGAATATCCCTCTATATACATCATATGGTAGTCAAAACATATTGATCAAGTTGGGTATATAAAACACACGTTTACCACACTCAAACATATATTATAGACAACTTCCTAACCATCAACCAATTTACTCTCAAGTGATAACATCATGTCTCTATTGAGTTACAAATTTAGTCAACAGTCCTCTGATATTTTCTCACATGTATACTCTAAAATCATTGAAATTAACTTCTTGAAAAAAACTCTCTCATGAGATGATATCCCAAAGTATATCCCTTTTTTCATCTATCATAACTTTGATTCCGGGTTTAGGATATTTTTATAAACATATCATAATTTATATTATGATAATTATTTACATTAAATTTAAGATTACAAAAACTATAAAAAAAATTGTGTATTTTATATAACTTCATAAGGCACAAAATACATGAAATTTATAGATATATATACCATTATATTCAATGAGACTATATTTAACGTTTCCTTATCCTAATTATGATATTATATAAATTGATAAATAAGAAGAATAATTTTATATCCCCTTGATAACAAGTGTTTCTTCCTCTCCATGTACTAGGTAAATATAACTTATACATTATTATGTGTTATCGTATAGTTATGACCACTAACTATGCAATTCTCTTGTGTTTATTTAATATTTTCCTACCACAAATTATATATTGGAAGTATTAATTATAGAGGATATCATGGCATATGTGATGTATCCATCGATGAAGTGTATAGATTCATATTCACCATTTTAATATTTGTGTCTTATATATTTCTTCTTGAAGGGATTTATTTTATGTGTCATTAGCAATAGGTCTCTCTCAAATTGTTCCAAGATGTATATTTTTTTACCTTGTTAGTTTATACACTATGACTTGGTCTAAGAAACCCTTCGATATAACTTAGTATATCTTATTCCCTATAACATAGGTTACTACATTAATTCATTCTATGGATCATTTCTTTTAACCTAATGTTAACTAAATATAATACTAACAACTATTTTCCATATGGTAGTAATAGATTATACTTGAAAAAATATTTCACTCCCACTAACATATCATAAAGACATTTGAATATAATTATCACATAATTCAATGTCTATGTTGATTGATAAATTTATCCTTGTAGAATTAATATAATATTCATGGTGGATATTATATAATTAAGAATTTAAATTTATTACCTATATCATTATTGGTCAAATGGTTTTCTCACAGTCAAGACATTGATGTATATTTAGATATCAGTAACCAATATTTCTTCATAAGTAAATAATTTATTATACATGTCCTATTTTCTCTTCCATTTCAAACCAATGTGACTTTAATTAACAAGAGAATTTACCAAAATACAAACATTATTTTTCTGTATAGAATATTTTATTTAATTCATATCCACTTATATTGTTACAATATTTTCATTTTCAGCTTCCTTATAGGATAATCATTCACAATTCGTAATGAATATATCACCTAATTAATTTATTATAAAACCAATTCTCTTTTTTTATCTTTCTTACAAAATTTATGACTTTTGGAAAAGTCTGTTTCCATGTGATTTTGTGGAATTTTTCATATTCCAACTATTGATGCATCTTGAGCCTTGAATTTATCCATTTATGTGTTTCCCCACTATATCAAATAAATACGTTCACCCTACTATGGAAATTTTCTCTTTCACTTGACTTTAATATTTCTATATTAGGGATTTAGGTAATATATTACATAAAAATTATGATATTTAACTAGGGTGTAAATTATTTTTGTTATCATGAAAATTTTATTCTTAACTTATCCTTAACAAAATAATTTCATCTAAAAAGAAACATTATAATATAATGGATTAGTTTCATATTATACCTTATATTAAATCCATTTTAATTATATTGTGAATATGTTTAAGTGTTAACACCATTATTTTGTGAATAATGTATTAAAAGGGACAATGTAATACTTTAAATAATTATAAAACTCATTACTAAACATCCTTTTACAAATATCATGGATCTGATAAATATATGAATATACAAGTTTATAAATTAATCCACACTAAATTATAATAATAAATTATTTTTTATATTTGATATTATTCAATTTTTTTAATCCCAAATATTTTATATATATTTCATTTGAAATAAAATCATTTTGTTTGATAGTTTTCTTTACACGCAACACTGAGTTTAAATGAATCGGGGTGTACTATTGAATTATTATTATTTAATGTGATATTTATCACATATAAAATGGATTTTATGGTATTAATAGTATTATAAATTATAAAAAAAATTACACATGTATATAATGAATTCTTTGGCTATAAATTTATAAAATCAATTCAAGGTAAAAAAGACATATTTTCTAAAAAGTTGTTTGTAGGTACATAGTGTGTTTTTATCTTAAGAAATTAATATAATCACTATTGATGAATTATTTTAATATAATCGATATATTATACATTCATAAAAAATTAACGATCTTATAATAGTTTTTACTAGGAATGGGATAATAATCAATCCATTTTTATACTCAGAAATTCATTTCTTTAAAATTAGTTTTCCCAATGTTTTTTCACGCATAATTTAAAATGGATATACGGAACATCTATAAATATAATCTTGAAAATTGGATTCAATATGTGGAATCAATATGTTTAAATTGGGTAAATATTCCCCTTTTATTTATTTTCATTATGAATAGTAACCATTGTAAATATTTGTCACATCAGTTGAGGTAAAATGAGTTAAAAAAGGTTAAAACTATAGCATAAGGCCTATAAATATCCAAAAAAATTATATAATTATATAGTTAACAATGGAACTTAATGATATTATCATAAATGGTTTGAAAATTTAATTTCACTTTACGTTGATAATGACATTTATATTAATTTAACTAATAAATAAATAAAAAATGACAATCTCTTTGTTTTAATGTCTATAATATTTTTCAGGGGCATAAAAAGATATCATGTTCAATTAAAAATTGTTATTGAAAATATTAATTATTTTTTATCATTTTAATTTATATTTATATTTTATTGATCGAATAATTTCCATAAATTCTTACGCAACATCGATATAGTACTTGTCCAAGTAATAAAAAAAATATTTAACACTATTAAAAGAAACCTAATATAGATGAATTATCATATTCAATTAATTTAGCAGATAAATATAACATATTATTAATTGTTTTAAATTTCATTTTCTAATTCCACTTCAATCTTATTATGAATAAATTCTAACTATGTTAATTGTGTCGAAAATGACTTTATTGGAATGTTATGTTAAATCATATTTTATTAAATTATTTAAAATTCATAAAGAAATATATTTGGAAACAATAAATGGATATAGTTGAAAATATAAACCATTTTTACATTTATGGGTTAATTTTCCTTTTATATAAACTTTCATGACCACATAAGTGTAAAAAACATTAATATCATGGTAATCATCAAAAGGTTTAATCTGAGATAAAACTATGAGATAAGGGTTAAATAAACACCTAAAATTGTATAAATTTTATAATATTATATTATTTATACCCATAGTAACACTATATTTAAAATATATCATTTTTTGTTTTATTTTAATGATACAATTAATTTATATTAATTTAATAATTTATGTAATTCCAAGGGTACCCCTCCCCTCACTTATAGAAGGGTGCCTCCTCTAATCCCTTATTCTCAAAGTTTAAAACTCTTATTTAAGGAAATACATTCGAAAATAAATTAATAAAATCAAAATCCATGTTATATATTTATTTTTTATCATAATGACTTCTTTTTAAGGATTAATGTGTTATCCAATGTTGGTTTTGCAGTGAAGAGGTATAAATTTTAACCGAGTACTTTCAAATTTATTTCATCATACACCCTCTCTAAACATATTGTGTCCATCATAAAATTAATAATAAAGCATCATAAATGTAATTATTACTATTATGATTATATAACAAACAATTTCTACCTCTTTTACATTAAATGTGAAATGAAACTTTCCCTTGTGCGTACGTGTGGACTACCACCTCCATGTAGTGGTATGATTAATTTACCACCACCATATTTCATGGTTATTTATAGTACTGTAGTTAATGAATATATATGATATTTATTATTTAATATTTATTATTTAATGATAAAGTATTATTTTTCATTCTTTCTTTCTTTTCATTAGAAAATGAAAAAAAAGCTTTCATTTGTATATATATCCTACCATCTCTATGAACTGTGTAATTAGTTTTTCTATCTATACATTTTTTGGATGATTATAAATATTTATATAATGAATATGTATAATATTTATATCATGATGGGAATTTTTTAGATGATGTATCCATGATAACAGTACGAGGATCTGAACATCCATATCAAAATTTTCATGAAAGAAGAAATAGTTAGCACCCAAAACTGTGATTTTAATAAAGAATTGTTTTTTAATGGGTGTTGAAATCGCATAAGTGACTCATATATGATATAATAAGTATTAATATTGTTATATTATATAATTATAATAAATATAAATGAATTATAAATTATTTTATAGTTCTTATTATGAAATTTAAACTTGAGTTAAGGGTTTTTTTGTTATAAACTCATTTTTATAGGGATTGTTTATGATTAATCTTTTTATAATGAAATTATATAATATTTAACTCCAAACTATTATCAATTATATTAAAATTTGTCTGTTTATAAGGATTAAATTTTTTTCCTTTCATTTTCATCTCCTTAAGTACTTAAGAGACCGAAAGAATATTTTTATGTAAAATTGATTTCCATTATAATCTCATCGGGAATATTTTTATTCCATATCCATGTTTTATTTTAAATATTTTCAAAAATATTTTAACTATATTCTTATGAGTTGTTCAATAAATTTCTAAACATGTTTTATTTTCATTAAAAATGTTTAAAAGTTATCATCTTTCTATTTTACGAATGAGGTACATTTGACATTTTACTAAAAATGTGAAAGTAATAATTGTATTAACTTACAAGGACCAAATAGAATTTCATATTGTCCTAAATAATCAATGGTTTCAATATTAATTTTAACTTTTCCATGGTTATTTTAGAATAAAAATGATTCCTTAATATTTGGTAAATTTTAATACTTTAATTATTGGATTTTAAAATGAAATGGTTAGTTTCCTCAAGAAAACTTCTAGTTATATTTAAAAAAAATTTATCATCTATGATAACTTCATTTGATTTTAAATATGATTAATTTGGTATATTATTCTATGATTCCATAATTATACTTTTTCATTAGGTTTTAGGGTTATTATTATTAAATATTGATGAAACACGTTTTATTTTCCATGGGTTAAGTTTTTATATAATGATAAATGTTTTTATGATATTGTAGCATATATATTAATGGATTATGATTATGTGATAGGTGGTTATGTTATATAAATAAAATTTATTAAGTAAATATTAATGATTTATTAGCTCAAATTGTACATGTGAAGTTATCCCAAGCCCAATAGGGGGTAAATAGGAGGTTATCCCAATCCCTAAAGAGGGTGCAACAGTGGTTATTCCAAGAAAAAAGTTGGTATATGATTTTTTATCCCAATAATAATATATGATGAATATATTCATGAGTAACTTTGACATAATATTTATATTATTATGATTGTTCAAAAAATTATTCCACTATTTTATGAACTGATCTTATACCAATGTATTTCTTTTAAGGATCATGTTTCTTTTTATTTATTTCACATTTTCTTTCTCATAAACTATAAAAATTTATTCCATGACTCATGATTATGATCTATGAATTTCTGGGTATGAGTTTCAAATATTAATACCCTGTTACCATATCCTTATTCTCATTTTATAATTAAATGATCACTTATATCTCTTTATTTACCCTTACTATGCATATGACCTCACCACTTTTTATGCGTCCTTTTTTAAAAGATAAGAATAATGGTTTTAGGTCTTAAAAGTCTAAGAAGGGTGATAGTTGTTAAGAAATTAGTATATGATGATGAAATTCTTTTATGTTCCAATATTTTGTAAATAAATCTTACAATGACACAAAACCTTTACTGTTCTGGTATGGATTTTGATGATATGTAATGAATATTAATATAATAAGTTGTAATATTTATGTATGAAAATTATTGGTCACCTCATTCCATATCCTAGAAATGTTTAGATTTTTATAGAAACTAGTATGCGAAAAATTTAGTGAGAACCCTTTGAATAATATTATTTATTGGATTAAATATTATGTTATGGTAAAGAAAGGAGTGTGGTTTTCTTACAAAATATATTCATTCTGATATATTAGGAAGTGGATGTAGTTGTGTTTGAGATGAACCTATGGGTAACAACTTTTAATTGGATAATATTTAGTGTTAACTCAATTGTCACCGGTGGACAAGGGGTTTTTCTAATACTATACATCAGGATAGAATACCTTGTGGGATATACATGGGTTAATTCACATTTTGTTTATAAACTATTATAATTCATTTGAATAAATTTTGATCATGTATGAACTATATTAAACTGATGGTGTAATAGATTAAAAATAATTTTTCATGATTTAGATATCCTATGAATGTTTTTTTTCATTATTAGATGATTTCTCACTTTGATTATTGTATCTCACACTATGATTTTTAGTTTTAGTAAATTAGTGGAACCCAATGGAACTATGTTAATACTGAATGTGATGGAAAATGAAATTATTTTACTTCTATGATACTGAATGTTATGTGATCTACAATAAAAAACATAATTTCTAGGTTCATGAAATTTTCTCATGGAATGAATCATATTGAGCTTCCAAAAGAGAAAATGATGTAATAGAATTCTATGGTTTCCTTCATGAGTAATCATCTACCTTCTTTTAATGGATACAAGGATCTACTAGTTGCTGAGAAATGGATAATTAACCATGAAAATATATTTTGTTCTCCATTTTATAAATTATGAAATAATTATTTTGGTTATTTATCATTTGGAAGGAAAAGAAAAGAAGTGATGGAATATCATAAAAACATGAGGAAACATGAAGAAGTTGACTCTATGGATTGGGATAAGTTTCGAAGGTTATATTTCGGCATTAAAATTCCTCATATTCTTTTTATGAAAACATTGAAGGAATTCCTCAAGCTAAATCAAAAGGATAATGAATCTTTTAGAACTTATGAGGAAGATTTTACAATACATTTGAGATACACTTCTAGTATTATCATGGAACCAAAAAGTAAGATATTTGGATTATTTTGGGGATTAAAACCAAGTATTTAAAGAGAATTATCCATAATGTACTTTAGTAGATATGATGAAATCTTTTTATGTGATATCAATAAAGAAATTAAGATTGGTTTTACCCATAAATGTCAGGTATTTGAAATGGAAATAGATATGGAATTCAAATGAAATTATAATAATAAAATCATTTTAGGGAAGAATATGATTATTCCTACATGTCATAATTTTATAAGGGTATATAGAGGATATTGTCTTAAAGATTCTAGTAAAATATTTAATTATGTAATGGAAGGTAACCAGGAAATGAAATGTCGAAGTGTTAGGAAGTAGTTAGTTTATGATATGAATAGAGAGAAATCTCCACAGAATAAACCACCCACATTCTATTGTTTCCAATGAAATGATTGTTGGATTTATGCTAATGAGTGATCAAATATAAGTTTTAATGATGATTATAAACCTCAACAATATCATAATCTTATATAAAAAGGGAAATATCTTGTGATCACTATTGTATATGTGGGGTATGATAATGAAGTGGTAAAATGTAGATATACCAAACACTCTAGAGATGATAATGTATTATTTGATTCTAGATCTTATGAATAATTTTTATCATAATAATTCTCTATGAGTATCACTCTAATTTATTAATGGCTAGTTTTTTATTAGTAGTAAATCCACTTGATGTTATGATGATCACATATCGGGTCTATAATTCTTCACTGATTGATTTTTGTGGTAATGTGCTTCCTATAAATCTCAAAATTATCCTTATGAATTTTTATGTTATTTTTGGAATGTATTGGATTTATTTATATAAATTCCAAATAAATTACTAAGGAAGAGAAGTAACATTTTATATAATGATCAAAACAATGATCATCTATTAGTTTGAGGAAAAATATGAACTTATAATAGAGATCAATTACATTTATTAGTCAAGATTATTATTCAAAGATGGTATTTATCTTTGATTGTTTGAGAGAAACTCAATATAAAATATATTCATATTTAGTGGGATTTTATTGATGAATTTTATAAAGAGTTTCCTTATCTTACAATAAATTATGATGTTGAGTTTTCAATAGAACATGAACCTAGTGCTAGACGAGTTTCAAAAAATCTATATAGAATTATTGCAGTTGATTTATATTAATTAAATAATCAACTCTATTAGAATCTTTATAAGGGAATTAATTTGGTCAGGTGCATCACCATGGGGTGAATGTGTTCTTTTTATTAATAATAAATATAGATCAATGAATCTATTCATTGTTTATCGGGAACATAAAAATATTACAATCAAGAATAAGTATCTTATACCCCATATTTTTTATTTTTTTGATAAATTTTGAGGTGCACAATATTTTTCCAGGATTTATATTTGTTCCAGATACTATCAATTGAGGGATATAAGTATGTACATGCCTAATAAATAATTTTTTATGAGTTATAGAAACTATTAATTTATAGTGATTTTATTTGGTCTTACTTATTCCCCATCAATATTCATGTGTTTAATGAATAATGTATCTTAAGATTACCATGATCAGTTTGTGGAAGTCTTAATAGATGGTATTATAATATTTTCTAAGATAAAATAAGAGAATTAAAATGACTCAAGAATTTCTCCGAAGACCCTAAAAAGGATAATCTATATGAAAACATTAACAAGTGTGAATTTTTTCTACAAAAGGATTCATTTCTTAGTCATTTAATATTTAGAGAAGGTATATCGGTGTATCCATCCATGAATAAAGTTATTGAACA
This sequence comes from Viscum album, assembly GCA_963277665.1. NCBI lineage: Eukaryota > Viridiplantae > Streptophyta > Magnoliopsida > Santalales > Viscaceae > Viscum > Viscum album. The sequence continues at coordinate 328,869,041 of OY728132.1, forward strand.
TCAGAATAGACCTTCCACGGTGATTATGGTCCATATTTTTATTGGTTTGATTGGATATTTTCATCGTTTTCGGAATAATTTATCCCAACTATCTAATCCAAACACCAAGTTAACTCAAAAGGGAGTCATGTTATTTTATACAAATGAATGGGAGGAAACTTTCAAATAACTAAATAGATGTTTGGTCGGTATACATCCTCTCACATTACCTAGTAGAGGAAAAATAATTTATGAATTATATTGACACATTAGATAAGGGTCTTGGAATTTTCCTCATGGAGAATAATATTGTTATTGCTTAAGTGTTACATTAATTGAAGATTCGTATGAAAAACTGACTTACTCATGATGTAGTGTTATCTATTATAAATTTTTGTTAAATATATAGATGAATTATAGTTATGTAGAAATGTGTGACATAATTAATGATTATAAATGTTTAAAGTATATATTCACACTGTAATATTTTGATATGCTCCATAAAAAATGGATGGATTCATTAAATATTATGACAACTCAATTCATTACTTCCCTGAGACGGAGAATAAGTGGGATGATTCACCGAGTCGAAAGAATATTTATAGCTGATCTATGATGAGAATAAATAAATATCCAATATTTATGGATTATTAATGTATATATATGGAAATCATTAAATAAGGTGAGAAATACTATTATGCTCTATTATGTTTTCAACCATCTATCCATGTAAAGATTAAAGAGGTGCATAAAAAAGATAAAGAGATAAAAAAGAATGTGAGAAATATTATCGGGTTTAATGTATATTATGATTGAATTATAAGGTTTGTGAACTGATCATTTTTTCCATCATTATCAAACATTATGGAGTTTCTAGATAAATCACATAGCTCATCACTCTCTATTCATCATAGAAGTATGAAGATGTATTGGAATTTGAAACTGTATTTCGGGTGGGAAAAAATGAAGACAAATATTTTAGTGTATATATCTTGGTTCTTGTATCTAAACATGTTAAAACTAAGAGACAAAAGTCAATGGGGTTGTTACAACCATTTCCCATACCAAAATGGAAATTGGAAAACATCACTATGGATTTTATTATAGAATTCCCCAATACATCTAAAGGACATAATTCTATTTTTGTTTTAATCAGTCAACTTATGAAATTAGAACAATTTATTTCCATATGAGAAAATTTATTTCAGGACTATATTTCTAGAATATACATTTTGGAAGTGTTATGGTTTCATATAGTACAAGATTCTGTTAAATCTGATTGGGAACTAAGGTTTACCTCAATGTTATCAAAAATTATTCAGCACACTCTGGATAGAGAGTTGTGTTTTTTATTGATTATCATACTCATATAGATAGATAGTTTGGGAGAACCATTCCAACCATGAAGGATATACTATGATCTTATTCTCTATATTTCAAAGGTTCTTGTGATCAACACTTTCCTTTTTCCAAATTATCTTATAGTCATAACATTCACTCAACTAGTCAGAAGGATCTTTATGAATCCCTATATGGAAGAATGTATAGAACTCCAACATGCTGGGATGAATTTGGATAATGAAAGATATTAAAATCTGATATTACTTGGTAAATGTTATTTAATGATAGATCCATTCAATAAAACATTAATCTAGATCAGATTCAGAAAAATAGTTATGTTGATAATCATCATCAAGATCTAAAGTTCATGGTTGGTGAAAATGTATTCCCATAGATATCACCATGGAAGAAGTATAGGATGTTTAGAAACAAGTAAATGTTAATCCATAGAGATATTATTCCCTTCTAAATTCTTAATCATATTGGGGTGATAGCTTTTCACTTTGTTCTTCCACTATATCTCACTCAAGTTCATGATGTTTTTTATATATATCTCATGTGGAAGTACATACATGAGTCTTTACAAATATAGAACTCATAGTCTATAATTATATATAATGTTGTTTACTAGGAATAAAAATTAGTATAAGTCATGTATTGTAGAGATAAATTGATACGAAACAAGACTACTTACATGGTTAATGTTCTCTTAAGGAATTTGAAATTCAAAAAAGCAACTTAAGAAGACAATGATGGGATGAAATCGAGATATCCTCATGTTTGAGTAATATAATTAACAAGGATAGATTAATTTTACTATCGTTAGATTTTAACACCTCAGTATTATATACGTGTTTTATTTTAATAAACCTGATGTATTAGATAGTTTGAAATGAATGAAACACTGATTTTACATAAACTGCATCATAATACTGGATTTTTAATATTTAATGTGAAAGATATATCATATATTTTGGATTTCTAGGAATGAATAGAACAAAATATATTATAAAAAATTATTATTCACACATGTATAGAATTAATTAATTGTTAATCAATAGACAAAACAATTTTAAATTAGAAAATAGTTGTTTTCTAAAAAAATATTTTATACGCGCATAAAGTATTTATTATATAAAATTAAATTATTCACTATTGATGACTGATTTTAATTAAATTTATAGAATATATATTCATTATAAAAATTTATCATTGATCAAATCGTTTTTACTAGTCATGATATTTGAACAACCCCATATTAAAACTTAAAAAAAATCTACAAATTATTATCGTTATGATTTGAGAACTTATTAAAAAATGGATTTATACCACTTATATAAATTTAATATCAAAAAATTTATTCCATATTTGGATTTAGGATTTTAAAATTTCGTAAATATACACCTTTTATTTTTTTTCATTATGAATATTATTCATTGTAAATATTTATCAAACCGGTAATGGTAAGATCGGTAAAATAGGGATCAAACTATACGATAAGTCCTAGAAATATATAAAAAATGTCATTTTATTTCATTCAATAGAATAAATTAGAAATTTTGTATCTTATATTGTATGTTTTGGAAATGTATTTCCACTTTAATTTGATATTGACCTTATTATTATTTTAATTAAATAATAAATACAAAATGTCACTCTCTGGGTTATAATATCAATAATATTTTTCATGGGCATAAAAAGGAGTTATGTATAGTTCAAAATTATTATTTGAAATATTAATGAAATTTTTTATCATTTTAATTTATTTATACTTTTTATTTATGTAATAATTAGATTTAATGTATGCACAATGTTGACATAATACATATTCAAGTAATCGAAAAATCAAACAAATAATTTTAAAAATATTAAATGTAATATAATTTGGATAAATTATTACGTTGCATGAAATTTAAAGATAAATATAATATAGTAGTGATGTGTTTATTTTTTATTCAAATTAAATCTCTATATTGTTGTCTTTAAAGTCAAACTATGGGAATAGTCCTCTAGAGGAATTCAATGGTATCTTATATTAAATAATAGTTTATTAAATTCATTAAATTTCATAAAAACCTTATAGTTGGAAAAATGAATTGTATAATTTCAATAATATCAATAATTTTCAACTTATGGGCCACTTTTTCTTTTATATTAACTCTCATAGCCACTTAAGAGTAAAAAAATTTGATATCATGGAAATCATCAAAAGGGTTAATGGGGTGTAAAACTAAGAGATAACGGTTAAAAAATTCCTAAACATGACCGAAGATTATTTTATGATATTATTTAGACTCATCATCACCCTGTATTCAAAATATATCAATTTGCTTCCATGTAAACCTAATTATTAATTTATATTAATTTAATTCTTCAGATAATTCAATGGGTGCCTCTACCCTTACTTATAAAAGGGTCGTTCCTCTTCTCCCATATTCAAATATTTTGAGCTTCTTATATTATCCAATACTTACTAAAATAATTTAATAACATCACTCCGCATATTCTATATGTCTTTGTTTAATCAAAATTCTATCCTTTCAAGGAATATTGTGTAAGATAAAGAGGATTTCTCAACAAAGAGGTAAAACTCTAAACCAAGTACATTCAATTTTATTTCTTCATCCACCTTCTCTGTATCTATTCTAACCATAATAATATGGTGAAAATATTTTAAACAATATACTAATATGTTATTATCATTATAGATAAACCATTTTCCACCTCATTTCCATCAAATGGGAAATGAAGGTATCACTCATGTGTATGTGTGGACTATGACCTCCATGTAGTGATATGATTCATTTTCCATCACCATAATTAATGGTTGTTTACAATCAAGTATTTAATTAATATATAAGACATTTATAATTTAATAATAATTATATAATTATAAAATATTATCTCTATTTCTTTTTTTATTTCCTGAGAAAATGAAAAAAATGTTTATGCGTACTTACAGACTACCGTCTCCACAAATGGTGTAATTATTTTTTCTATATCTACATTTTATGGATGATTAAAAATATTTATATAATGAGGTATTATGATATTTAGATAATTATCAAAATCTTTTTATTATTTATCCATGATAAAAGTATAAGGATCAAAATTTCTGAATAAAAACAATCTTGAAAAACAAAACATTTAACACTGAGAAATTATGATTTTAATAAACCATTTTTAATAAATAGTTATTGAAATTTTATAAGTGGATCATATATAATATTATATTTATTAATAAAACTATATTATAAAATTGTAATAAATATAAATTTATTATAATATTTTTTAAAGTGTTTCAGATTAAAGTCAAACTTGATGTAAGGGTTTTACGTTACAATCTCATTTTTACCAGGATTATTTATTCTTAAATTTATGATAATGGAATTGTATGATACTTCAATCGAAAATAAAATATATTTTATTTGTCTATGGTTATTTATTTATACTATATGTTTTAAATTCATTTTTTTTTCTTTAAGTACACAATAGATTGAAATAATTATTTTCCAGAAAACTAACTTTGTTTTATTATTCAGTCGGGAATAATTTTCTTCAAGGTCTATATTTTCTTTAAAATGGATCAATGAATTTTTTAAATATTATAATAGGATTGTTTAAATTCATTTTACCCATGTTTTAATTTCTATTAATTTTTAAAAGGAATCTTTCTGGTCATTTTCTAAATGTGCTACTTTTTACTTTATACTAAAAATGTGAAAGAAATATTTTTTTTAATGTACATTGTAAGAATAGAATTTCCTATCATCGTGAACAATATATTTTTTTAAGAAAAATATTAATTTTTTAATTTTTATTTTCAATGAAATGTATTTTCTTAATATTTTGTAAATTGTTTTCAAAAAGTGGTTTCAAAATGAAAAAGGTATATTCCTCAAGAAATGTTCCAATGGCCTTTAAAAGGAGTTTCTTATCTATGATAAAATCTTTTTATATTACATATGATTAACTGGGGTTATGATTCTATGAAACCATCCATATTTTTTATTTTTATGTCTTATGGTTATGATGATAAAGTTTTTATAAATCCCATTTTCATTCCTATAGGTTATGTTATAATGAAATGATAAATGTGTTCAAGTTTTTTGGAACAAATTTGAAAGGATTATAATTATAATAATGGTGTTTAAACTACTAGAAGAAAAATTATTTGGGACAGGTCATTTGTGACAAGTTCTTATTGAAAATTACTATTTACATTGGTGTCTCATGGTGAATGTCCCCTAACTAGAAAATGCATCACAAAAGATATTTTTTATGGGTCTTTGAAAAAAATTATTTTTTACAAAATAGGTGCTACCAATCATAAAAAAGAAATTACCAATTGTATATACATAATTATTTTGTATGATAATTATCATCCATTGCAAATAATTAATTTTGATGGTTGAATAGTCTCGTTCAAAAAAATTTACTAGAAAAATAAAAAAAAATTATATAAAAAAATAATATATAACAATTTAAATATCTGAATTAATTATAATATTACAAAAATATGTTCATTCAAATTTTTATCATAATAAATGTGTCATAAAATACATGAATCACTGATTAGGTGGAGGATCATATGGATTTGGTAGTGGATGGAACTTCATCCATATACCTTATACCAAGCATCGCATCTACTAAATCACATGATACTACTACTACTCATGTGCTCGATGCTACTCCTCCTTTGTATGATCATGCTATTGATGAAACTCTTACTTCTCTCTATGTAGGCTCTATTTAAACTTATCCTGAGCTCATAGCTTCTCCTCATACTCTACATCCGATAATTAAAACTCTCTGCAATATCCTCTTGATCTCAATGATGATAATGCAGTGGTACTATAATAACATCTAGATGTCAATTTAGTATTGATACCAATAACTTGGTCTTTAATGAAAGCATACTCAGTCACATGCATCCATATTGTGGCATCAAATCCTACAACATTGGTTTTCTTACCCCCAGTATTGTCCTGAAAATAGTCATGTGTTTGATAAGTCAGAAACTCATATTACTTCATCAAATGAAATTATAAATTAAAATAGTTAAAATATTATTTTCATTTAATTTTAAAAGTCAAAAAAATTACTGACCACAATATGAAATTTTCGACCACCAGCAATATCTCTAGTGATATGAGTAGTATGCATCCTTTTATAAACATTAAACATCAAAATATTAGGTTTATCAAATGCATATATGAATAATAAAATAAACAGTTTACATTTATAATTATATACATTATTAAATAAAAGTTCTTACGAAATTTCATCGATGAGTACTTAGTATATGACTACCTACTCTATATGTGACCTCCTATCTCCCCCAATTCGTTCAACCCATGGAAAACATCTTCTAAAAATATTATTCTTCTAGAATAAGAACAATCCATCCCAAACCTGAGAAGATATGTTATTGGGGAAATGGATGTAGTAAGACTGATCAAAAACTATGACTCGAGCTCTCTTCATGGATATCTTCTTCATATTATTAAAAAAATAGTGACAACAATCACACATGAAGGCCTACATGGCCTCCCATATAGAGGTCCTCATGATATCATTGATAGAATACAATAAACCCAAAAAATATTTAATAATATAAATTTGATAATTAAGTAAATTTAAAAATAGCAATTATAAATTTACATATCATCCAATGATCAAACATGTGGTGCCAAATATCAATAGGAATATGATCTCATGTCAATCATGCTCTAGAATAATAATTTTACCGAATAGAACTCTCATTTCCAACATCTATATACAAAAAATGTGGGAAAAAGGAAAAATAATAAATAAATTAGTATATAAATGAATCAATGAAATTTAATGATAAGTAAAATTAACAAAATTAAAAAAACATAACATACAACCTCATGTATGGATTAAAATGTAGACATCTCTCATGAATATGGTCGGAAATCATCATTCTCTCAATACCAAGACCCCTCTAGGTTATCAAAACACCTATAACCTTGGGGTCAGATAAAAAAGCATCAGGATCATCAGTAGGAAGTATAGCTTCCTAAAGGCTATGGAACATCTCATCAAAAGTCTTGTCATCCATCAGAAACATGAAAAGAATGATGTCATCCAATAATTGGAGACAATTATTATATATATATATATTATGAATATAACCAAAATTTAATTATATAATTCTTCATCATCATTCTCATCTTCATATACGATGGTGTTAGAATTTTCATATTCTTAATCGGTATCATCAATTTTCATAGGATCATAGCTATATCATCTCTTGTTAATTCAAATTAATTTGTTATATCATCAACACCATCATCCCCATAAAATGTAACTATAGGGTTTAATCATCAATATTAATGTCTATTTGTTGAAAAGATTCATTTGGATTTGTATATTCAAATTTTTAACTCCATTCACTTCAATAGAAACTATATTTACTTTGCAAAAACAGATTTTCACTGGATTTAATTTTTATAATACTCCATCATCCAATTAATTCCCTTGAAGAAGAAAACAGGTTTGGAAAATATACTTTATTTTCTTGATGTTCCAAAAAATGGTCCATTTACTACAAGATGGATTTCAAAATTAATGTCAATGATTTGATGGTGTAGATGAATATGTAATCCTCTATCTATATGAAACTAGTGGAATTTAAAAAATGTTACATAATTTTGTCTTGGATAACCAAATTAAATTATTTCAACCTGTATTCCATAAATTTACACATCAATTTTTTGTAATTTTAACTAATTAATTATAATTCTTGATAATTTTTACAAAGTACCACTCATTACCACAAATTGTTACTAATTATAACTCATTTTCGGATACTTTTTCCAATTACCTCTCATTTTTTGTTAATTTTTACCAATTACCACTCATTACCAGTAACTTTTACTAATTATCACACATTAGAATTAATATTTACTAATTACCACTCATTACTGATACTTTTTAATAGTTACTACGCATTTCTGGAAATTATTAAAAACTCCCACTCATTAGTGGAACTTTTTACTAATTCATTAACATTTATTATAATTTTTAACAATTACCACCCATTATTGGTATTTTTTACAAATTACTACTCATTACCGTTATGTTTTACTAATTACCACTCATTATCAGTAATTTTTACTTATTACCACTCATTACCGATATTGTATACCAAATACAACTCATTTTTAGTAATTTTTACTAATTATAGATCCTTTTACTAATTTTAATGAATTAATTCTGGTTTCCACTAGTTTTTACTAATTCATACTCATTTCTACTAAATGTTACTAATTTCTACTCATTACCATTATTTTTTACTAATTACCGGTCATTTTTGCTAATTTTAACTAATTACAACTCATTTGGGATAATTTTAACTTATTAATGCTCATTTTAGTTAATTTTTTACTACTTGCTTCCCATTTCTGCTAACTTTTAAAAACTCGATCTCCTTAAAACCCATTTCTATTAATTTCATCCAGTTTCTACTAATTATCATTCATTTATAATAATTAAAACTACATTTTAATAATTACCGATAATTTTTTTTATTACTACTAATTAGTATTGATTACCACTAATTTTGACTAATTATTTTTAAATTTTTAATATTTACTATTAACTACTAAAAAATAATGTTAATCGCTACTAATTATTAATAATTTCTAATTATTACAAATTACTATAAATTATTACTACTCATTAATAAGATATAAAAATTATAATTAAGTTATATTGATTAGTAATTTTTATGAATCAATTATTTTTAGTTACTACTAATTAAAACTAATTAATATTAATTAAAAAAATTACTACTAATTGAAACAAGTTATTTATAATTAAAAATAATTACTAATAATTAAAAATAAATACTTCTAATTTAAAATAATAGCAACTAACTAATATTTGATAATTAAAACTAATTACTACAAATCAAAACTAATTACTAATAATTAATAATACTAATTTATAATATAAAATTAAATAATGTAATTGAGACATAAAAAATATAAAAATACGTCAAAATTTATGTTTTTATCGGATGAAAATATGAAACAATTTCTTCCCTGTGAAAATTAAAACTTTTAAAGAAATCAGTTAAGATGAGAAGAGACCAGAGGAGAGTAGTGTAGAGGATAGGTAATAAGAGAAATGTGAGGGAGACAATAATGTTGGGGAATATATATAGGTTTGATTAGTAGAGATGGGGATATTTGTGATGGGATTACCATAACAAATAATACCAACCATAAATAATGGATTCAGTGACAAAACATTATTTGCGATGGAACTTGTCGCAAATACTATTCAACTGACACATTATTTGTGATAGGTTATAAATTCTCATAAAAAATAACCATTATGAAGAATATAATTTTTTATGGAAAAAAATACCAGGCACACATACCTATTCCCTCTGTTTTGAATACCTGCATACCAAAGTTATTTGTAATAGGAAATCTTTCTTATCATAAATAATTGTTTATTTAGGGTCATTTGTGACAGGAAATGAATATCATCGCATATATTCCCTTTATCAGTGCTTTTTTCGGAAAGCGATAATCCCATAGAAAATACTTGTTTTTTCAGTAGTGGTATATTATAATCATCCAATGAATTAGAAAAAGATTAATATTTAATGTTCTCAATTGGTACATGATAAGTTATCTTTATCCCAAATGATGGTACATGGGGTGTTATATGAATCCCAAAAGTGGGTATGTGGGAGGATATTCCAATCCCAAAGTATGTACATATGTGTCCAATCCAAGTCAAACATGTGATGAATGAATTTGTGAGTATCTTTTATGTAATATTTATATAATTATAATTATTCCACACTTTATGTCAGTCTTTTATGAAATGATCTTCTTCCAATTTTATTCATTATTGAATTCTCTATGATTCATGTCTCATGAACAGCCAAGTTTTATGCCATGAATCGTGATTATGATCTATAAATTGATGAGTATGATTTTCAAATATTAATCTCATGTTATTTTTAACAACCCTACTCTTTATTACATATTTATACATGATTTATTACATAAACATTCACTTAATACAACTTCAATGATTGAGAGGTCTAGTGTAATGGGAAATTTGGAACATTACATGATAGCTTAAGACAAAAAATACAATATCTTTATTAAAAACTCCTTTTACATGACCACAATATTCCTTTATAAATAGAATTTCATGGGATAACCTAAGAATATACATAAGAAAAGGGTGAGCTATAAAGCCTAGTAAAGGAGTAAACATGGCATAACATGAAGAATATAGTATCTGTAAGGCAATAGTCATATCAACAGAGCACAAGAGAAATACGAACATAAAGGTATGATATAGAATGGTTATCATAACATGAAAATTTAGAAACAACATAACACATGATATTAGAATGATCCAAGGCTCATTTCACATGGATTTTCATGAGTAAACCCTCATTGCACATGATTTAGCTTGAGTAAACCCTCATTTCTGCATGAATTAGCATGAGGAAACCCTCAATGCACATGAATGAGCATGAGTAAACCCTAACTACACAAGGATTAGCATGAGTAAACCCTCATTTACCATGGATTAGAATGTGAAAAACCTCATTTCACATGGAGGATCATGATACTAAACATTAACCAATGCATTGGAGCACTATTTCGGTTCACCCTTTATAAACATTTCATTTCATGCGTAAGTGTTCCAAATAGATCATAAAACATGGATTCATTAAACATCATAATTTATTCCACAAATAATAGATGTAAAATACATAAATGTTAGCCTTAAATCAATAAGTAAATTTTCATAAAGGTGAATACCTTTGATAGAAAAACTGGTATGGTAATCACTTACATGATGATTTTGTCATGGAAAATTTTGGTGTAACTTTGGTAGCATAACGACGTCAAATAGAAATTATAAAATGGGTTGATGAGAGAGAAAAGGGTCTATAATAATTTATAAATGAAAAAAACATTAAGGGGATCATATAACATAATATCCCAAGATATGTAATGGAATGTAGATTCATAATATAAAATAATTTCTTGAATGTAAATGAGGAGAGAGAAATCCATTATCGACTATCAGGATGGTAATAGGTGTACATGGGAGGCATTAATGAGAGAGGAATGGGTATCTAATCATTAAAACATAAGTAAGGTAGTATTGGTGAGGTGAAAAATCATACCCCAACATTTTTAATTGTAAATAAAAGGTCATAACAATATAAGGAAACTTGGGCATAAATAAGGAATGAATGAAAGTGAGGATCCCTTACTTGGATGTGTGATCCCAAAGGCTTGGGAGAGGTTTGAGAGAGGATTATTAAGAGCTTGGGGCACCATGGGAGGATTCTAGAAAGATGAGGGTAGAGTTTGGTTGACATCCAAATGTTTTGAGTGAAGAGGAATGGGAGATTGAGTGGGTTTATATAGGAAAAGAGAGGGAATTATTTATTATTTAGGTTTTGGACACTATACATTAAACAAATCCAAACCACAACCATACCATGGTTTCTTCCCATAGTTAATGCCAAATTGGAGTGGAAAATTTTATTTTATAAGGACAATTTATAAACGTATTATAATATTAGACTTGGTAATGTGGAGGTCAGTCACGCTCTCCAGGAAATCATTCTAAAAAGTTTAAATATTTTATAAGTCTTGGAGGGTTCACTAAGGCACCACATAATTAATTAAACAAATATAATGTCATGTTATTTTAAAGGTAAAACATATATTAGAATAATATACCTTTTATTTTATTTTATTATATCAATATTATGTCATTATGATGTCATAAAACTCATTATATGTTTAAACGATATTTAATTTTTACCCAAAAATTCGATTGTCTTAGAAAATTTTAAAAAATACACTGTTAAATAATTTCAACATCCTGAATCAAAAAATGTTATTAATTTTATCTAAATAATTTTCCATATATTGGAGTTTTTACTTATAAAATAAAAATCTACATTTATAAAAAATTCATGGGTTTTGACAAAAAAGCTTTCAATCCATAATAAAAATTACAATTGTATTCATAAAAAAATTATACAATCAGTTATTTTAAATAAAATGTAATTTAGTAATAATATTTTATTAAAATATTATTTAATTTAAAAATCCATTAATTCATCAAAATAGATTTCTTTATTGAAAATTAACTAAAAATACTAATGTTCTTTAAAACCCATTTACAAAGTAATAAAAAAAACAGATGTATATTATTTATTCTATACCCAAATAGTACACATAATCATTGTGCTAGTGTATTTTTACATAAGACCTTATAATACCCACATAATACCTAAGGGTAAGGTGTTCGGTGGTGACGTTCTCTTGGGGTGGCTCAGATAACATCACTCATGTGGTAATCTATATTAACTTCCACTTCCCCCATAGGCAATTTTGTTCATCGTTAACATGTTGAAGCTCAGATTAGTCTTGGTCAATATTGAAGCTCAGTGACGCTACCTTCTTTATAAGCTCCAAAAAATGACCTTCCTATTTCACAACTCTACCGATAGAGGCCATCGTCTTTTCTTCCTGATTTAATTTTTCCCATTTTCATTTCTAAAAAAATAATTATAATGTTAACGTTATTATTATTTCCAACAGCTATATTTATCTTCAGTCATAATTGACCAATGTTCATATAATGGTAAAAAATGATAGTTACATTTAAATTTATACTAATATTGTTTTAATTAATGAGACGTAGTAAAATAATCATTTTCAGGGAAGAAACTATTATTCAAAATTTTGGGTCATTAGATTCTTCCCCCATAAGAATGTTTTCCCACGATGTTTCCTTTTACCACACTAAAATAGTTGAGGGTAATTATCCTCTATTTCTTCAATAAGTTCTTCGGTTTTTCTTTTTGGAATTTACATCAAGGATAAAGGGTTTTTACATCATTGTGTTACCTCAATATTTTTTCAAAATCATATACTTCTTTTACCCAAAAACATCTCAAGTGTCTTGGATTATATCAATAAAAGAACCAATAAATGATTAAAAAGATATTTCTTATATATAATTTTGAAATATCTTCTTGAACTTGTTCTTTATAAAACTTTATTAATGAATCATCATCAAATATTTCAAAATAGGGTTTTGGTATGTCAGTTTTTGTGTTTCCCCAAATATACAAATATATAATTTGATACATATAGACTGGTCGAAGGCCACCCTATTTTTCAGCATCTAGAAAATCATTTATTGCTTCATTATTTTGAAATAAAGATAAGAATTTGAAAATACCTTTATGTTATTTACCATTATTAGCATGGAAAGAAAGTTGAGAGTGCAATATTTTACAATATATGGTGTATGGTCCTTGAAATAATCATGAAATTATAGAATTGTTGGATGCATCATATAGTTTTTTTCATGTAACTTTGATATTTCAAAAAGCTTTAAAGTCATCTGAGCATGATTTCAAGATAATCTCTCCAAGTATTTCTTCATGAAGAGAGTGAAGATTTGTTCATGATCTTCCTCCTTTCATGTTTTAACTACGAAAAAGAAAATATAGTTATGGGGTTTGAATACTTAGCTAATAAGAATGTAAAAAAGAATACATTGGACATATAAGGATAAGAATGTATCGTATATCCTAACATATAATACCCTATGTTTCAATCTTTGTTATCCCTAATCTATTTTATAACATATATTGTTATGGTATTTTTCTCCTCCCTTAATAATGGTTTATACTAAGCTTATGAATTTACCAAACCATATCACCGGGAGTGTCAAACCAAGAGTACGACATGGCCTGTTGTCATGCACCAGTTCCCATTCGATTCTAGCTCAATGCAATGTTTTCAGGTTTTACCCCTAGATGCATCTATTCCAGAGCCACCTATACTTGTTCGTATCCCAAAAGGGATGCTTTTTCTTGATAATAACTTACTCTATACTCACAAAAATTTTGGTATGTTTTTCTTATACTTGGTCTTATCCCTAAGGATTTCACTATGGTTTTCTAATCCTAATCTCAAAAATAACTAAACCTCTCTCTGATACCAAATATAAAACCCTTCTATTTATTATATATTTTAACCTGATTTATTAAATAAAAATTCACTTAATACAACCTTGAGGATCGATAGGTCTAGTGCCTTGGAAAATTAGGAACATTAGATGACAACATAAGACATAAAATACAACATCTTTATTGAAAACTCCTTTTACATCACCACAAAATTCATCCGTACATAGCATTTCATGGGATAACCTGAGGTCATAAATAAGAAAAATGTGAGATATAAACCCCATTATGGGAGTAAACATGGCATAAAATGAAATATATAATACCGGTTAGGCAATATGCATATCAATGTAGCACAAGAGAAACAAGAACATAAACTAATGACATAGCATGATTATCATAACATGGAAACGTGGACACAACATACAACATGATATTATTATGATGAAAGGATAATTACACATGTATTAGCATGACTAACCCCTCATTGCACATGAATTATCATGAGTAACCCTCATTCCACATGAATTAGCAAGTGTAAACCCTCATTGCGCATGAATTAGTTGGACTAAACTCTCATTGCACATGGATTATCATGAGTAAACCCTCATTTCAGATGGATTATCATGATTAAACCCCCATTGTACATGTATTATCATGATTATTAACATTACACAATGCAATGTAGTGCTATCAGGGCGCACCCTTTATAAAAAAATTCATTTCCTGCATAAGTGTGGCACATAGATCATACAAAATTGATTCATTAAACATCATAATGTATTCCTTAAATAAGGGATGTGAAATACATAAATGTGATTCCTAAATTAAAAGGTACATGTGAATAAAGGTTAATACCCTTGTTATAGAAATGGGTATGGTATTCACTTACACGATAATGTTGGCATGGAACACTTTGGTGTAACTTCGGTAGTATAACGACTTCAAATAGAAATCATAAAATGGGTTGATGAGAGAGAAAGGGGTATCTCATCATTTATACATGAAACAAATAGTAATGGGGTCATGAAACATAATATACCAACATATATTATTGAATTTGGATGAATAATATAAAATAATTTCGTGAATGTAAATGAGGAGAGAGAAATCTTTAACGGAATTTCAGCATGGTAATGGGTGAACATCGGAGGCATTGATGAAAGGGGAATGGTTATATAATTATTCAGAAATAAAGAGTATAGTGTAGTGTAGGTTCCAAATAATACCCTAACATTTTTAATTGAAAATAAAAGGGAATAACAATATAAGGAAACTTGAACCTAAATAAAGAAGGAAAGTGAGGATCCCTTACTTGGAAGTGTGATCCCAAAGGATTGGGAGAGGCATTAGAAAGGCTTATTGGGAGCTTTGGATGACTTATGAGGATTATAGAGAGAGGAGGGAAGAGTTTGGTCGATTTATAAATGGTTTGAGTGAATAGTAAAGAGATATTGAGTGGGTTTATATAATAAAGGAGTGGTAATTCTTTATTATTTAGGTTTTGGACACTACACATTAAACTAATCAAAACCACAAACAATCCAATGGTTTTTTCAAATAGTGTTTTTCAAAGTGGAGTGGAAAAAATTATCCTCTAAGTAAAATGTCTGAAATTATTAAAATATTAGGCTTTCTTATATGTATGTGAGTCACACTCTCAGGGAAATCATTTTAAAAAGTTAAAATATTTTATATGTCTTGGATGGTCCACTAAGGCACCATAAAATTAATCAAACAAATCTAAAATAACATTATTTTAAAGTTAAAACATATATTGTCCACATATCCCTTTTATAGTATTTTATTACATCACTCTTGGGTCATTATGATGTCACAAAAAACATTATATGTTTAAATGGTATTTAATTTTTACCCAAAAAATCTATTGTATTATAAAATAATGAAAAATTCACCATTAGATAATTTCAATGTCATGAATCCAAAAATGATATTAATTTTATCTACATAATTATCTAAATATTTTAATTTATACTTTTTAAATAAAAACCAACAATTATAAAAAATTCATGGGTTTTGAAAAAAACAACTTTCAAACCATAATAAAAACTATAATTGTATTCATACAAAAATTATATGATCATTTATATTTAATAAAAAGTAATTTAGTAATAGTATTTTATTAAAACATTATTTAGTTATAAAATACATTAATTTAGAAAATATATACTTCCAAATTGTATATTAACTAAAAATACTATTTGTGCTTTAAACCCCATTTACAAAGTAACAATAATAAAATGAATGTATATTCTTTGTTTTATACAAAAATAATGCACATAATCATAGGGCTAGGGTCTTATTGCATAACCCCTTATAACACCCAAATAATACTTAATGGTAAGGTGTGAGATGGTGACAGACTCTTGGGGAAGCTCGGATAACAACTCTTGGATGATAATCTCTATTAACTCCCACTTCTCCCATATGTGATTTTGTTCAAGCTTAATGTGTTGAAGCTTGTCTTGGTATTGGTCAAGAGAGAAGCCCAGTGATGCTACCTCCTTCAAGAGATCCAACAATTGTGCTTTTTATGGAACAATTATACTAGTAGAGTCTATCGACTCTTCAATCTGAATTAATCTTTCCCATTTTAATTTCTAAAAATATAATTATAACATTAAAATTATTTTTGTTTCCAACAGTCATATTGACCTTTGGTCATAATTGACCAATGGTCATATAATGGTTGAAAACATATAGTTACATTACAATTTATTCTTATATAGTTTTAATTAATGGGACACAATAAAACATACATTTTTAGGAAACAAAATATTATTCAAAAGTTCATGTCGTTACATTGTCAGACTATTATGCTCATGTTATGCTTAAATTATCATTTACATCTCTATTGTTTACCCTTACTGATCATTTTATCTCATCCATTTTTATGATTAGATTACCCTAGGATATAAATAAAGGTTTTAGATAGGATATTTATAAGAATGGTACTAGTTATGAAGAACTTTGTGGGAGATGATGCAGTTTTTTTATATACTAGTTTTTTGTGTATCTAAGTTCCAAAGACACTAAACCTTTATGATTTTGGTGTTAATTTGAAAAATATTTAATGGATATTAATATAATAATATGTAATATTTATGTATGAAATTTTTTTAATTCCTTAGGATTACCTTCCCAAAGAATCTAATATATTCAAACAAAAAATATTATTTTCCCATCTTTTACATTCCTTTGATTTCATAATGAAATATCCTAAAGTACATGAATTTACCACTATATTATACTTTAAATAGTTCACATGTATCTCATCAAACTACTTCAAGAAGATCTATGGATTTATCACAATTAATATCACAAGTAATATTGGTCACTTTAACCCTTATAAGCAACTATATAAAATTCTTATTTTTTAGCTCAAAAATATTCTAGATTAATTCTTGTTATTTCCTTAACATTTTCTTCTAGATTTACCTAATCAATAATTAACATTCCACAATTAAGTATTTTTGAGTATATATTTTATATTAATAATTAATTACCAATATAAAACATCTATGATACATGTATAATTAAACTATTAATTAAGCATGGTGTACCATAAAAAATATTTTTTGAACTTCAAAAAAAATCTCATTATGTAGAAACTCAACATGAGATAATTACCTTTGTAACACACATTACATAATAATAGTTTTAAAATACAAGAATAATTCCACTAAATATGTGAATACGTTATATCCTCTAGCCAACATAGGATTCAATCTCCGTTAGTAACTTCAAGATCCACTTCACTATTTTAATTTGTCTAGAATTCCTTGATTCCTTTATTTTCATAAAAATGTGTGAGTCATATATTCTATCTAATGCCTAAGAAATAAAATGGAAATATTACATTCAATGTTAAATATACCATAATTAGATTCCTCTACTTGATTCGTCTTCAATTAATTACAATTTCATTTTCATTTTCCTTTTTATGCCACATGTGAAGAAAATAGTCTTTTTCGATGCTCTCACTATTTTCATTTGGTTTCATATAAGGCATAGAAAAAATTCATTTATCCTCATACTTTTCCTTTTCCATTTTAAATTTTATTTATTCTTCATCACCATAAAAACTAAATATTTAACTTTATGTAAGTTCTTGTCTTATTAGAGAAATATATCCAAAATATATTGAAGTGGATTCTCCATACTATTTGAATTATAATTATCAATGAAACTCGAGTAACCCGGATACAAGGATGAGAGAATGATATGTTTTTAAAAATCATGGTTCAACTTGAATATTAATTATATTAATCATTCAATATACTGTATCATATTGAGTACCCAAGGGTAAACCTAAATTCCATCATTTATTTTAAATGTGTTTTGTGTAATAAAAATATTATTCATTCCTTACTTCACTTTCTCCTCACAAACTTCTTGTAGATAAGGCAACATGTTGTAACCTTCCATTTCCTCATGTTCAGGTGAATGCATCACTCCTAAACATTTATAATGATTATAACTTGTTCTTTGGATAGTAATGGTCACATGGAATTTGTAGTACTACTTTACTTTGTTTCTACAAATTTAAATTTTATATATTAATTACTATTATCTTGATTACATTATAAGATATTAAATATTTATTAATCAAAAAGGTATCAAGTATTTTATTCAAATAATAGTATACCTCAACTAATAGATTCATAAAACTCATCGTCCTGAGTATCCTAGTGGGAAAGGATCCTTAAACCTCTATTCATGTCCAAAGTTAAGACATCACCACTAATATGAGACTCTATG
This sequence comes from Viscum album, assembly GCA_963277665.1. Taxonomy (NCBI): domain Eukaryota; kingdom Viridiplantae; phylum Streptophyta; class Magnoliopsida; order Santalales; family Viscaceae; genus Viscum; species Viscum album. The sequence goes on from OY728132.1 coordinate 328,888,155, forward strand.
GTAAGTTTTTAGTCATTTAACCACATTATATTTTATTTCATAGATATTTTGTGAGAAGCCTCATCTCCAATGAATCCTTAATTTGGACTCACTCAACACTCACCACTAAAATTGTAACAAAAAATAAATGACTATTTATTTGATGCCAATTTTTGTTAACTAAACACACCACTCTTTTTAGTTTTCTCAGAGAGGAGGTATCCTAAACTATTTTTTTATAGGAACATGAAACTATGGTTTCATTATAACTAAAGTGTTGAAATAGTTTATGACATAATATTTACACTGAAGAATTTGTATAGTTTTATTTTTTTCATTTACCTTCATGAATAAAATATAATTCTATTAATCATTATTATTACAAAATTATCATGATTAAAACATTAAACATGCATAAATAGAAAGCATTCTTAACTCATTAATTCATTTGTATATTCATATTATTGTTAACTATCCATTGCGATCATATAAAATCCATTCATTAACATTATAATATAATTAACCATGAAAGAAAAAAAACAATTATGTGATCCTGGGATATTTTCAATTCATTAATCCATCGAGTGGATAATAGATCAACTAAGACCATATGGTAATTCCTTGAGTTTTTTTCTAACTCAAATTGTAGCACTAGTCAAAATCACATGTATTTTTTTATTATATTTTGCGTCATCCCTCGACACAAACCATGTCATCAAGAACTCATCTAATAATTACAATGTATACTCACATGAAGGTGAGGGGAAATTGTAATATAGGAATTATATACTATCACTAAAAAATGGACATGAAAAAACATATACAATTTTAGGTGTATATAAGGTTCATAGATAATAAAAATGATATTTTATAAACAATTATTACATTTTAAAATGTAAATAAAATAATAAAATTAAATTATAAGTACTAAAACTTGCATGGGTTATTCTCAACTCAGAATAAGAAAAAATTCTCTAATATTTAATAATTAAAATTGAAGATTATAAAATTATATTTAATTATATTATTAATAATTTAAAGTGTAATTAAAATATTTTTAATTAATAAAAGATACATCCCATGACACCAAAAATATTTTATTAAATTATAGAAAAATAAAAGCAATTTTTTATTTTTGTTGGTAAATTTTTACCTCTTTTTGGACCCAAAATAGATCCTTGAGGGTTTAATAGGTCCTTATTGGGTCTCGTTGGGCTGATTGAATTAAGTATGGCCTTACCCAGATGCTGACTATGTCACGGTGGGTGGTGTACCACACAGGACGAGGATGGTGGTCCCATTGGTGACACACATTGGCCACACTAGTGGTGACCATTAGTAAAAAGACTTTATATTATAAAACATGGTTCCTAAAACATGTGGACATTCTCCCAGTCATTTCAACCCCCCCCCCATCATTAGTCAAGAATCGTCAATGCTGATGGAGTAAGTCACCCATTATTTTAAATATATATATTTTATATCAACTCATATATGCGCTCAAAATATTCCCACCAAGATTTTTCTAGCTGATACACCTCAATGACGCCTCCCCTTATCAATGCCAATATATATATATATATATATATTTGTGTGTGTGTTTTTATTTTCTATTTTTAAATCAATACTGGATAACATTCAATATTAAAAAGATAGTTTCTTGATTATTTGAACTCATATTAATGTATCATATATAACACTCAAAAATAAATTAATATAATACCAGGATCAACATTATAATAAAGTGAAATTTTAGGAATATTCTGAAAAGTTTAATTTTTTGGGGAATAGTAACAAATACTAATTTTATAGATAACTATCATTTCAATTCAAACATTTACAAAGTCCAATTTTGGTTTACATTTATTTTAAAATGTTATTAGTTTATTTTTATTAAACATAATAAAATTAATGCCATTATAATCGACATTATGCTTAATTATGGCATAATTTGTTTTTTACTTAAAAATACATTTTTTTAGAAAATCATTCTCCTTCATGTTTTACAGGTCTATTTTAAAAGTCTTTTCTTTTTCATATAGTGATTTAATTTGATAAAATTGATTTCAAATTTGGGATCATAATTTCAAAAATAGAATTAAACAGTTCAAAATTAGTATTTATTCATTGTGAATAATTACCATGGTAAATATTTATTAACATATTAATAGTAAAATGGGTAGAATAGGGTTAAAACTATGGTGTACGGCTTCAAAATAATCCATACACCTAAAAATAATTCATTTTATTAGTTTAATTCAACATCCCAATTCAAATATTCTAAAATGTTTTATTTTTGCCATTAGTCTTTACTAAATACCATTTTTTATATTTTAAGAAAAAGAAAAATTCCAAATCAACTTTAGATTATAATATCATTGCTTATCTTGATGTCTTTAAAGTCAAAATATGTGAATATTTCTAAAAATGACTTTAATGATACTTTATTTTAAGAAATATATTAAGAAATAATATAAAAAACACAAAAATATTTAAAGTGGACAATGGGTATGTTATATGGTCTAAAATTTCATCCCTTGACCATTTTGGAGCCAATTGTTACATTATACGTAAATTAATAACCTTTTAGTATTGAAAATTCATGGTTAAGGGTTAAATTGGTTAATAAAGGTATTAAATTGAAATATAAGGTTAAAAATTCCCCATAAACCTCTCCAAATTTTATTGATTACAGGTATTTAAACTATACCCTATCATAGATTTGAAATTTTTTCCACTTTTTTTTACTTTCACTTGAATAATAAGTTATTATATTTAAAAATTTTATGTAATTCCATGTGTGTAATTTCCTTCACTATAAAAGGATACCACCTCTCATCTATTATTAACACCACCTTGATCCACTTATCTAGAAAATAACCTATGAAAAAACTTATTAGAATACTTATCAAATTTATGTAGGTTTTTTTCTTCTTAAATTACCATCCCTATGGTCCATAAAGAGATTTCCAAAGGAGGTTCTTCAAATAAAATGTATTCCTCATAACCGAGTTTGTTTATTTTAATACCTCTTCTACATCATTCAATTCATTGAAAACCATTCCAGTGTAATAAAATAATAATCTCTCATATTAAAAGAGATTATTATGTTAATTTTATAACTTTATTCATCTCATGTTTCTATGAAATCCCAATTGAATTTTTCACTCATGTGTCCATGTAGACAACCACCTCCATGAACTGATAAAAAAAATTTTCCATCACCACCTCACATGGCTATTTATAATAATAGATTTGATAAATATAATTGTTTTATTTATGAAATTACTATAGTTTTTTAAATGTCAATTATTATTTACATATAATTTTTTCCAACCATTGAAAATTGAAAACATCACTCATGCATATGTACGAACAATCATCTCCACGAAGTGTTGTAATTCACTATTCATCACTTATTTATATGAATAATTATAAATGTTTATATGATGATTAAATATGATAATAATGAAATTATTTACAATCCAAATATTATGTAATCATGATCAAACTTCATGTATTACGACCATTGGACCAAAACATTCATGAAAAATGAAGCAGTTATCACCGAGAATAGTTATTTTAATAAAGAATTGTTAATAAATGGTTGATGAGATATTATGAGTAAATAAAATATAGTATTATATATATGAATATGGTTCTATAATATATTTATAACAAATCAATATTTATTATAAAATATGTTAAAAAATAAAAATGTATGATGAGGCATGTGGTAAGGGTTTCTCCTCTCACTTTTATTTTTGAGACACATTTATCATAATCACTGCATATTTATTATGGTTTATAAACTTCTCATGAATTTATTTTATGATTGTTATCACGAAAATTATGGGTATTTACAAATCCATATATTTTCCTCACTTTCATGAGGTTTTTATTCATAGATTATAAAAGCGGTTAGTGGTTTATTTTACAATCTCATTTTTTTCGGGATTGCCTATTATAAATTTATATTGAAGGAAATTCTAAGGATCTAAAAATCTAAACTATAACACCCTATTATATAATAATTTTTTTAATTAAATTTAATTTCTTTGACATCCTTCATTACACCCAACATTGATCCTAAACAAACCATAAAATAATATTATTTACATATGAATCTTATAACCTAGTCATTATATTAGTAGGTAGGGATAATGTTTACTAATTTATGAAATATATATATAAATTTACTAATTGATACATATTTATTGATAAATTATTAGATAATAATCATTCTATTTTTTGTAAAGTTATTTTATTTTTCCGAAATACATTTTCATCCAAAATAATTTTTATTATTTTCTATGAGAAAAATATTATTGAAATTTTTGGAAGTTTTAGATATTTTATTTTATAAAATTAAGAGCATTATTGAAATAATAATATCAAAATTATCTTATGATTTATTTTTAATAATTTTTATAAAGGATTTATTTTCCAGTGAATACTAAAAAATAATGATTTGTATTGAAAACTGTATTTTTCTTCCAGGAATAAAAAAAAAGTTATTTTAAAGTGACATGGGTTTTGGCCTTGTTAGAATTTGGAATGTTCCTACATATATGTCCAGAGCTAGGTGTGAAAGCGGTGGGAGATTCCAAGGCTCTATGTGCCCATAATTAATTTTACAAAAATATTAAGTATTCTTATACTATGTAAAATTTAGGAAAGAGTTATCTCTTAAATAATAGCTCTAATTAGAAATACGAGTGCACTGTTGCATCAGGAGTGTGTGGTTTAACCTAGGCGGGGTGTAACCTTTGCAGGTGGGGGCCTGCTGTAGGAAAAGGTGATCAGTGGCATTTTTTTAAATAAATTGAAAATTTTATTTATAAGAGTAGGCTCGAATAACATCTCAACAGAGTCTCTAATCGAAATTCTGAGCCCTTCGTTGTGATCAGAATGACGTGTTTACCCTAGGGGTGACCTAATCTTCTTCGCACTGGGAGGTCTTGTCGAGGGTGTTTTTTAATTAGTTAAATTAATTAAATTAATTTAAAATGTAATCAATCTCCCCTCTCCCTTTAATATTCCTCTGTGGCGCATGATGAACAACCACCACCCTCCTCCTTCTTCTTCTACAGATCAAGACACCACAGACGACTATTTTTGGAGCCGATTGTTAGCAGGTTGACCTTCAGAGCATTGTGGGTGTCGTTCTGCACCTTAACTTTCTTCATTTCCCCCGCAAGGTAGTCGGGTTCAGTTATAATCCCCAGATCCCATTTATGGTTCATTTTTCTTCAATTTTATGCCATGTCTATGTAGATTGGGTCCTCAGGGTCATGCAGTAGCTCACAAATCTACGTTTTGACCCCCGGGGAGCCCCTGGCGTTCCATGGAAACTCTGTCGGTGTGCCGCGGTGCAATGACACTGCGGGAGGAAGGGACCGCTGCCTTCGTGCGGTGGTCCAGAGAAAATAAATGGTGACCCATGGTGGGGGTTGGCTTTGGGTGCACTCACGTGGGGCACCGCGTGCGGCGGGAACCTCCTGTCGGGTCGGCCTGCCGGTTTTCCCCTTTTTGTGTTTGGGGGTTCTTAAAACCCTCGTTACATGAAAATCAGAGGTCGTATTCGCGATCTGTCTATGGAGACATGAACATGGAGACAAGAAGGACCCTTTGAGGTGGGTTTGGGAGTTTTAATGTTCGGGATCATGGCCCAGAAGATTAAAATGTCGAATATAATAATAATATTTTATTGTTATTCGAGTTCAGATTGTCGTAACTTCTGTGTGGGGCGTTCGATTGACGTTCCATTAGTGGAGTTGAAAACCTGATGGTACGGCGGAATTTTCCAGATATTTTTCGAGTGTTGGGACCAAATACTCTGTGTAGGCCCTGCAGGGACTGTTTTCGGCATTTACGTAGAAACATGACATTTCTGTCGAGTGTCCATTATGGATGAATGAGTAGTTGATCTAATTTGTTTTTTAAGGGGATCACAAAGGTGAGACCTTATTGATGAGTTTTGGGATCATGGTGTGGTCCCCACATGGGATTGATATGGTTAATAGTACCTTTTTCACCGGTTGGCCGTTTCAGGTGTGTAAATAGATTATCATTCATGTTTTTCCACGTAGAATGTCATAGTGGCCTTTGTTTGGGACTAGGAGGAGTGAAATGTGGCGATGTTGCAGGTCACTCAGGTTAGCGGTGTTTGGACTAGCAGTGGTTGAGTGTACACCCTTGGTTCGTTCCTTTGAGGGTTTGTGTTGCATTACAACCCTATTATATGTCTTTGATCCCCTCGATAGGATGTTTTCCTGGTAAAGTTGTGGCATCCATCTAGTGGGCCCGGAGTGGGATCCTCTAGCTTCGCTTCCTGAGATCGGGATCTTGGTATTGTTGTGACCACTTATACATGGTCGGTGATCTCCTATCTAACATATCTACTCCGTAGGGTTTGAGGCATCGTCAAGAATATGATCCCCTACTCAATTTTCCATTTAGTAGGGTTGTGGTATCATTAGTTATATGATCCCCTACTCATAGTGTGGTTTCGGTAGGTTTGGTGCATTGTCGATTTGATTTCCTACATCATGAGATATACCATAGAGGGTTTCTAGCCTCCTCATGACCATCTTCACATGGGAGACGATCCTCTATCTGATTGATGTGAACTAGGGAATGTTAAATCATGTTGTGGTATCCCCCATCGGTTCTTGGGAGTGATCCCATATATGTGAGATCTACGAGTTATCAGAGTGGGTTATTGTATCCCCTAGAAAACCCTAATGGTGATCCCCTATTCGAGAAGTTTAGTGTTTCTACTATTTCAATGTGATGTTCTCAGTGATGATATCCGAGGAGCGTGATATCTAGAGTGGGCATCTGTGATGTTGGTCTGAGACCTAATGAAGTGTATCTCTCAGAACAGTGTAATCTTGGATGACAAAGCTCCTGGAGTGTATTCTCCTTGTTTTATGTAGAACCTATCGTTAGTTATTGGTCGGAACCTCATTAGGCATTGTGCGTGAAATTAGTATATCTAGTTGTTCTTGGTATATGTATGGGAATATACCTGAGTAGTTTTTCAATGTTTATATATGGGAATACACCTAACATGATATGAATAGTCACGTTTAGTAGAGGTTGGTCTCAAGATGGAGTTTCTCTCTCATTTGGGTTCCCTCTGGCTGGGATGAGATAACTATTTCCTTTCAGTTAGTCCCTTTTATTTTGGGGTTTTTGGATTTCCAACTGTTTATTTTTATACTCACCCCTGCACGGGCATTTCCCGCACATGTTTTTGTCTTGTACAAACCATAGGTCTTTAGACGGATTCCAAGGAGGACCCAGAGCAGGCAAAGATTTTTGAGTGAGACTGACTGGGGTGTTTATAGGAGTTGTGGTGAGGAGCTTACTAGTGGGTTCTTTTGATAGTGATTCCCTCCTTCTGATCAGGTTGGATGTTTTTTTAGTTTTCCTTTGGTGGGACTTGTTTTTCCCTTTTTTACTTTTGTTACAGTCTATTTTGGGATAGATGTATGAATGAATTTTCTTTTACGCTTTATATCTCTGCATTGTTTCATGGAGGTGTATGTGGGTGAACATGTATAGGTACCTTAGGCTAATGCCTTTCATCAATGTGATAGCCTATGTGGTGCTAGTCGCCAGCCCCAAGCCTGTTGGAGTTGGTTTTGAGGAGTTACAGCACAAGAACCATTGGTTTGGGTCATGATAGAGTGGTATCAGAGGAGGTTACACCTTTTCTGATCTCCTAGTGTAGGTGGTCTAGCTGTGAGTTCGTTTTGGGTTGCATAGGGGTACTGTTAGGATGTTTCGAATTCGTCTTTCAGGCTAGGGACTCTAGTGTTGGTGTGGCGGCCAACATATCCATTCACCAAGACTCTGATAACATTCCTTTCAACATGGTACATTAGGACACTAGTCGGAGGGACATAATGTTGCATGCATCAAATAGGACTGGGATTTTGGGTTTCCTTATTCTTCTTGAGTCCGCTCTCTAAATATACTCTTCGATTATGGTGCGTATTGACTGTCTTTTAGGATGCCTCCATTATGAAAGATGGAAAGGGTTCCGTACTAGGATTGTGGTGATGATCTTCCCAGAGTAGAGGCTTTGTAGCATGGTACAGGTTCTGAGGTTGGACCTCCAGGTCGTCCTCTAGTTAAGACACCACCTGTCGAGAAGCTAGTTAGACCGGAAGTGCAGAACAAGGATGTGTGCAGGGTGAGTGGATTGCATGAGTTCTATAGGCAGTGACCACTGAGGTATCTGGGTGATCCAAACCCCCAAGTAGCTAACGACTAGCTCAAAATAGTCACTCGAGTTTTCCACCTGTTGACGACAACTTCAAATCAGATGGTGGTCCTAGAGGAGATCCTTCTACTTGTATCAGATTGACGATGGTGGAGTCTAGTGACGCAATCCTATGATGAGGAGACACTCACGTGGGTAGAGTTTGAGCGGAACTTTAGGTAAGAGTTTTATCTGGTGATGCTGAGATCAGCATGGATCTAGGAGCTTCTACAGCTTCTGCAATAGGGAATGACTCTATCGAAGTACTCAGTGGGGTTTACAGACCTGTCACTCTACTCCCTAGATATGGTTTGAGACCCGTTCTTTAGGGCTCATACCTTTGAGAAGGGACTACACAGAGACATCTGGGATGGTGTGTTTTCCTTTTTCCTAACCACCTAGGTTGGAGTGCTTGAGAGGACTTGGTGGTGGATAGTATTCTGGATGAGCAGATTCATCCCGTTATTGTTGGGCATATGGCAGTTGAGACCTTTGCAGATGGTAACTGATGGAATGCATGGGGGTCTGGACATGCTTGACGTGTTAGGAGGAAACCTCAGGACAAAGTATCTATGGCTCAAGGATCTTAGTCCGGATATGGTCAACCACAAGAGAGACGGTGTTATGCTTGCAACGTTGGGTACATCATGTTAGATATTGTCCGACATGTCGTGCTGTTGAGAGGGATCTGGTTGACAGGCCGCCTTGGAAGAGGAAGAATCTCGAGATTGGAGGTCCGTAAATAGATGAACATAGAAATAGAGATGGTTCATTAGTAGGAGGTGGTGGGAAGTACAAGGTGCCTCCACCACCACCCCCACGTGGTCCACACAAGGCTTAGGGAGCTGGAGGATGGGGTGAGGACAATCGCAGGCCTTAGATATTGTTGATCTAGAGGCATTGTGGATGGATAGAGATATGCACTATGTCCTTTCTACCTTCTGCAGTAGTTTTGATAGACATTTCTAAGCGGTGCTCTTTCCTTTTCATTTCTTGCTCGAGATTTGATCAGGGCGTTGGTAAGACCAAGTATGGCTGTTGTTCGACATGATTTGAATGTATAAGAAAGAGGGATCCATCCACACCAATATGAGTTTTTGTGACACGATTAAAACCGTATGAGTGAGTAAGTGATTCCCAAAGTAGATAGTGTTTAGGTGTGGTGGATGAGTCCCTCTATCTTATGTGTTTCAATAGGGATGTGTGTTGGAGAACTCTCTAGTGTGGGAGACCCAGTTGAGAGTTCAGTTTCTTTCCATGTGCTTATGGATTTTCAGGGATGAAAAGTTCTATGATGGGGAGAATGTAGTGACTCGTGTTTTGGCAATGTCAGACTTTAGAATATTCTTACGTTTAATTCTAGAGTTATGCATAAAGGCGACATGAAATTCTGAGGCCCCGTGTGCCCAGAATTAATTTTACAAAAATATTAAGAATTTTATACTATGCACGAGATGGGGACGAGTTATCTTCTAAATGGAATCTCGTATCCGAAATCTATGGCCACAGTTGCGTCTGGAGCATTTTGTTTACCCTAGGTAGGGGAACCCTTGCCAGCACGGGCATGCTGTAGAAAAGGTGATCAGTGGTGTTTTTGTAAATAAAAGGAATAGTTTATTAATGAGTATCGGCATGAATAAATTTTAAATGATTATCTAATAAAAATTATGAGTCCGCAATTGCATTCAGAATGACACGTTTACCCAAGGGGTGTCCTATTCTTCTTCGCGCTGGGTGGTCTGGTCGGGGGTGTTGTTTTAATTAGTGAAATTAATTAAATTAATTAAAAATGTAATCAATCTCCCCCTCCCTTGATCTTCATCTGCGGAACACAAAAAACAACCCCCCCCCTCTTCCTTATTCAACAGATCAAGGTGTCACAGACATCTGTTATTAGTTTCGATCGTCATAGGATTGAGCATCAGAGCATTGCGGGCGTCGTTCTGCACTCGAAGCTTCAACGCTTCGCACGCGAGGTAGGCAGTTTGAGTTTTAATCCCAAGATCAATTTTATGGTTATTTTTATAAACTTTGATTCCATAAATGTGTAGATCAGGTCATCAGTGTCACGTAGTAGGTCTCGGATCTTCGTTTGGACAACGGTGTGCCCCCGACGGTCTGTGGAAACTTCACTGGTGCAGCGGAGCCCACAGTGGGCCACGGCGTAGTGGAACCGTAGAAGGAAGGGATCGCCGCCTTCACATGGTGGTATGATGCCAATCAATGGAGACCCGCAGTGTGGTTTTTCCATGGGAACGTGCATGTGGGGTGCAATGTGCGGCTGGAATCGTCGGCCGAAGCGGCCGACGACAGCGGCGGCCGGGTCCGCCAGTGCGGGCCGACCCTTCTTTGTGTTCACGGATTTCAAACCTCCCTGTTGCTTGCAAATTAGAGATCAGATTAAGGATCCGTCTATGGGGACACAAACTTGGGGACAATATGGACCTGTTGATGAAGTTTTTGGAGTTTTAAATTTTGGGGTAGTGGCCTCGAAGCATAAAATTTTGAATATAATAATAGTATTTTATTGTTATTCGACATCAGATTGTCGAAACTTATGCTTGGGGCTTCTGATTGATGTTCCATCAGTGGTGTTAAAATCCTGATGGTACAGAAGACATTTCAAGATATTTTTAGCATGATGGGACTGAGAATAGGGTTTGGGCCCTGTGGGGTCGGGTTTTGGCGTTTAAGGAGAAATGTGACTTTTTCATCGGGTGTCGATTATGGATGAATGAGTAGTCGATCTCATGTGTTTTTTTGAGGGGATAGAGATAGCATGATCCTCTTGATGTGTTTTGAGATCGAGGTGTGGTCCTTATATGGGCTTGCTATAGTGAATAGTACCTTTTCACTAGTTGTCCATTTTGGGTGAGTAAATAGCCTATCCTATGTGTTTTTCCACATAGAACACAGTGGTGGCCTCGATTTGGGCCTAGGAGGTTTAAAATGTGGTGATGTTGCTACTTTCTCCGATTAGCAATGTTTGGACCATCATTGTTTTAGTGGACTCCCTTGGTTCATTCTTAGGAGGTTTTGTGTGGAATTACAACCCTATTACAGGTTTCTGATCCCCTCAATAGAATGTTTTCCTAGTAAAGTTTTGGCATCCCTCCGGTGGGTCTGGAGTGGGATCCTCTAGATTCACATCCCTAGATCGGGTTCATGGTATCATTGTGACCTCTTATACATGGGTGGTGATATCCTATTTAGCAGGTCAACACCGTAGGGTTTGAGGCATCATTGGGAATATGATCCCTTATGCAGTGGTCTGTTAAGTTGGGTTGTGGTATCATTGGTTATATGATCTTCTACTCAGCCTGTGGTTTCAGTATCGTTAGTGAATCTTCGGTTCGATCCCCTACATCATGACATATACTAGATGGGGTTTCCCGCATCGTCGTGACCATATTCACATGGGTGAAGATCCTCTATCTGAGTGATGTGATATGTGGAATGTCATATTGGGTTGTGGTATCCCCTTGTAGTTCCTCAAAAATATCCCCTATCTGCAAGATCTTTGAGTTACTAGAGTGGGTTCATGTATCCCCTAGTGGACCCTAGGAGTGATCCCCTATCCGAGAAGTTCGGTGTTTCCGCTGTTTTATCATGATGTTCTCAGGGACGATGTCCTATGAGTGTGATCTCTCTGACGGGCATCTAGGATGTTGGTCAGAGACCTGATGGAGTGTATCTCTCGGCGAGTGTCATTTGGGATGACAGAGCTTGTGGAGTGTGTTATCCTAGTTTTGTGTAGAAACTTTCATTGGTGATTGCTCAGAACCTCATGAGGCTTGCTGTGTGAAAAGAGTATATCTGGTTGTTCTTGGTATATGTATGGGCATATACTTGAGAGGGTGGTCATGGTGTATGTATTGTCATACACCTGAGCTGAGTAGACTAGTCGTGTTTAGCCGAGGATGGTCTCAAGATAGATTTTCTCTCTCATTTGGATTCCCTCTGGTTAGGATGATCTGATTGTTGCCTTTTAGTTTCTCCCTTTTATTTTGAGGTTTTTGGGGTGCCTACTAAGTATTTTTATACTCACCCCTGCACGGGATTTTCCCACACATGTCTGTGTCTTGTGCAGACCACTGGCCTTTCGATGGAGTCCCAGGAGGACCCAGAGTAGGAAAATCTTTGAAATCGAGACTGACCTCGGTGTTTACCGGAGCTGTGACGAGGATCATAGCAGCGAGTTCTTTTGACTGTGATCCCCTCCTTCTGAGCAGGTTGGATTCTTTTTTAGTTTTATTTTGGTTGGCCCTATTTTGTCCATTTTGTACGTCTATTGCACTCTTGTTTGAGATAAATTTATGCATGAATTTTCTCTTCAGTTTTATATATCTCTACACAGTTTCATGGAGGTATGTCTGGGTGCTTGTGTACATGTACCTTAGTCTAATTCCTCCCATCAGTGTTACAGCCTACTCTGCAGCAGTCGTCAGCCCTTGGCCTATTGGGGGAGGGCATGGGGAGTCGCACCTCAAGCTCCGCTGGGTTGGGTCACGATATAATTTTTGTTTTAGTATTGTTTAAAAGAAAAATTTGTTCTATTATATTTTAAATAATTCAATTAAGTTCATTGGAATCATTTTTATATTTTAATTTTCTATAAAAACATTTTGAAACGTAAAAAAAACTTTTCCTGGAGAGATATTTTTATGCACACAATTAGTTTTCATATTTATGCAATAAATTGAAAATTATTGGTGACTAATTTTTATAAAATATATTTATTACATAATAAATAAAAAAATTAACATTAATCTAATATTTTCTCTATTCATTATTTAATACTAAATCATATTTTATGGTTAAAATATATTTTTCTAAAAATTGGTTTCATCGTGTTTTGTGAACTTATTTTAAATGTAATTACTTATAGTTTTAGGTTTCTTATTTGATAAAATGTATTCCATATTATTAATTAGAAGGTTTAAATTTTTTAAATAGTACCCATTTATTTTTAATAAATATGAATAGTAACTATGGTAAAATTTATCACATCGGTAAAAGGTAAATTAGAATAATCTATGTTAAAATTAACTAGTAAGACCATAATTTTTCATCATAATATTTATTGGATGAATTTAATTCGACCCTTATCACCTTAGGATATAATTTTTTTTAATGGACACTTATTCTTGAAAATTACTTGTATAATATTTAAATCATAAAATAATTACAAAAATAGCACTCTCTTAGTTTTAGATATCTCTTATCTATCCACATAGAGAAAAACGCATGTTATTAATGAATATAAGTATGTATTTTTATCTTAATGATATTATTTTTCATTATATATATTTATTTATAATTTTTAGTAATCATATAATAACCTAAAATTCATATGCAACACCGTAGCAGTATTTCTCCTAATAATTTAAAAATATATAAAATGATATAAAAATAAAAAAGTAATCAAGTTTGATATATTTAAGTGTGAAAGGAAATATTTATATTAATATTATATTTTAGAGATTTTTTAAATCATTATATTATAATTCCCATTTTTTCTTGATTCATGTAATGTCAAATAAATTAAATTGTATTGAAAATGACATTAATGATATTTTATAATAAAAAATATTTTATTAAATGATATGAAATTCATAAAAAAATTCAATTTGGAAAAAATAAATTTATATATTTTTAAACAACATCCATGGTATATTTATTGGCATTTTGTTTACTTTTTTTGTAACATTCTTAACCCTTAGTGGGTAGAAAACTTTAATATCATGGTAATTGGAAAAGGGGTTATCAAAGGGTTAAAACAAAAAGATGAAGATAAAAATTTGGTCCAAAATTGTCCAAATTTTACTGGATGATATTATTTAAACTAATAATGTTATTTTACTCTAATATTATCAATTTTGATTCATTTGGATATCAAAATAAATTGATATTAATTTAATATTTTAATAAATTCAAAGAGTTTTTGTCCCTTCAATTTTAAAAGGCAACCCTTCCATTTTATTCTTCACACCACATTGAGGATTCTATATTGGAACGTATTTTCCATGTTTTCTTATAAACATACCAAGTAACATTATAGTTATTTTTTTTCTTCCCAAAATACGAACCTTGGATCCCTTAAGTGAAGATATAAAGGAGTCTTTTCAAAGAAAAGATAATCTCCTTAATCAGTCACGTTCTTTTCAATTTTTCCTTTACCTCATTTATATATATTATATTATGTATAAAATAATAAATTCTATATCCTAAAAATGGTTAAATTTTATTTTCATTACGAAACAACCTTTATTTATCCCCTCTTCATAAAATAGTAAGTGAATGTATCGCACATGTGTATGTATGACTTGTCATCTCCACGTAACGATACAATTATTTTTTAGTCACCATATTTCACTAATGGTTATTATAATTGTATTAATTTTTATATATTATATTTAAAAAATAATTCTTATTCTAGAATTATAATATCTTATATACCTTCTTACCTTCCAAACTCTTTGAGAACAATAACGTTGTTAGTGCGTACATGTGGACTACCACCTCCTTGAAGCGATGTGATTTGTTTTCATTTCTACTTTACTTGGATGATAATAAGGATGGATATAATGAATATATATGATATATATGATATAATAATTATTCTTGAAAGGTTATTTTTTATATATCTTTATTTATTAGTATCTGTCAAAAATTAAAAATAGTGTCAATGCATACGTACTTCTTACTTTCTATATGAACAGTTTAATTCATTTTTTTAATCACTTACTTTTATAAATGATTCTAAATATATATATATATAATGGATATATATATATATATTATAAGTATTTAAGTTATTATATAGAATTAAAATTTATTTAAATTTATTTTATAGTCAGTTAGAGTGCCTTCAAATCATGTTCAACTCGAGGTAATAGATTTTCATCTCACTTATATTTCTGTGGGACACATGCCTTATACACATCATATACTTTTATGTGGTGTATATAATAAACATTAATTTTATTTTATGATTATTTTTATGAAATTTTTGGGATATACAAATCCATAAAATGGATTTTCTTTTTGGGGGATTATGATTCAAGAGTTACCAAAGTAGTAAGGGTTTTATGTTATAATCTCATTATTTATCAAGATTTTTTATCTTATGATCTACCACTCAAGAAATTCAAAAAATTTATTATCCGTTTTTTTTTAATTAAAAAATATATTTTAATTTCATTTCTCTCACCTTAGTTTCTTAACAAACTGAAAGTATGTTCTCACGTAAAATTAATGTTATTTCCCTATTCAGATGAAAAAAAATTTTCTTCGATATCTATGTTTTATAAAAATGTTTTAAAGAAGGTTTTTACTAATATAGAATGTTTTTTAAATCCAATTTTAACCATGTTTTAATTTTTACAAAAAAAACTAAAATAATTCTTCTTTTTATTTTTCAAATAAATTACTTTTTTACATTTTCTAAAATAATATAATAAGATTGTTTTCTTTTAACTTATATGACTTGAATAGAATTTCCTATCATCATTAAAACATAGGTTTATGTGGATTATTTTACAAGTTTCCAAGTTTCTTTTCAAAGAAAATATTTTCAATAATATTTTTATTTTAGAAAGTTTTTTTTATAGAAATTATTCTTTACGTGGGATATAATGCAATGATATCATTATGAATATTTCACTATTTGGTTAATGTTTTTTGTGATAAGATATTAATGAAACCCATTACTTTTCACCAGTTTATACTCTGATGAAATGGTGAAATGATTGTGAATCATATTTCTTCTCCACTACTTATGAAATAATGAACTATTTATGAAACACATTTAATTTCAAGGGTTCTGATATGATAAATGTTTTATGATCATGTGGAACACATTGGTATTATATTCATTATGTTATTATGTTTATGTTATAACTGATGACAGTGGTTACATTATAACCGAGTACGGTGGTTATGTTATAACAATGGATAATGGTTATGATATAACCAAGGATTGTGGTTCCATTAATACCAAAGATTGATGGGAACCATATCTCTTGTCAATGAAAAGTGTAAATATTGATATCACATGAGACAAATAGGGCTGGAATGGGGAGTGAACCTAGTTCAGTAGGGAACTTTTTCTAAAATAATAGTCCTGGGATTTAACCTTGAAAACTAAGATGGTTTGGGGAGTGAACCAAATATACTATTATTTTATTTTTAATGACCCTTTACTACTAAATAAATAATATTTTATACTTATGTGTATTCAACAAACTTTTGTTCTATAAAGATGTAATTATCTTATGGATTATGGTCATTGATTTCTTATAGATTAATGTCTTATGAACATCCAAAATGTCTGTTATGACTAAATATTATGATATATGATATTCAAGATATGATTTTGGAATCTTGAAATCATATTCTCATACCCTTATGTTTAGGTTATTCTCACGTGATCATTGATATCTCCTCTTTTTTCCCTTACAATGAATCTAATCTCATGCTTTATTATTTTTCCTTTCCCCATATTATGATAAAAGGTACTAAGTATGATATTTATAAGAAGGTTTATTTTATGGAGAAATTAGTAGGATCCAATGTTAATTTTTTATGAACCAATATTTTTGGAGTCCAACTTTCCAAAATAAACTAGACCTATCTGATTCTGGCATGGATAGTCATGGTATATATTGTATATTCATCTATTAATATGGGACATCTATGTATGATAATTTCATTCCCCAATATAAACACTGTGTATTTTATGATCCTAAAGTTTTTCCTAGAACTTATAAGTATTAGTTTCATTTATCACTATTTTCCACATAACATGAATGATAAAAAAACATTTAAAGAAAAGTCGCACTTATTTATTATTTGGTCAAAGAACATTTTATTCCATTTCCAATATCTTAAATATTGTTTAATAAATGTTATTATATATACTTATAATGTTATAAAAAATTAATTTTCACTCAATTTGAATTTATTTATAGTAGTTTAAAGTGTAATATTTCTAAAAGTTTTCTAAACTTGTCATTATTGAATATTTTACAAAATTGTGAAAGGAATGTATTATTTTTACATATACATCATGAATATATTTTCATTTCATCCTGATCATTCTTTAATTTGGATATCCAATTAAAATATTCCATGGTAATTTTCACAGAAAATTATTTTATCAATATTATAGTATTTTTTAAATAAAATTTTATCAAACAAATATGATATTTTTTATTACATTCAAAGAAATATCTGAATGGTATTTTAAATAAATTTTTCATTTGTCATAATATTTTTAAGATTGTTATAATTCAATGGGGATATAATCTAATGTTACCATCCACTGTCTTTCTTTAGATGGATTATGATTATGATTTAATGTTTATTTTATGAAACTCATTACTTTACATTGGGTTAATTAAGATATGATGAAATATTTATGAAACATGATACTTTTTCATGGGATATTCTATAATAAAATGATGGAATGTTTATAAAAACTATTTTATTTCCATGTGTTATGATATGATAATTTCATCAATGTTTAATTTTATTTTGGAATACATATATATGGTCTTCATTATGTGATGGGTGGGTCCATTATATCCCTCAAATCCATTGGGAAAATAATTATATCTCATGATATAATTATGGGAAACAAATTGATTTACTCAATAAACTATGGGAAACTAGAAGATATATCTTACCCACTCTGATATGATAAATATGAAGTGATTCCAGATCTACTATGATATGGGAAACAAGTGGGGAATCTTATTCAGATATGATATGATGGTCAATTAAGTTAACCATGAAGTATGATATGGTTTATATGCCTATGATGGTTCCACACTTTTATGACATATTTTTATACTTGTGATTTAAACTCATAGATCATGATTGGCCTTTGATGATTCAACAATATTGTGACGTGTTAATTTTTTATTACATGACTCATGATTACAATTTAGGAATATTTTTTTATTGTTTTTATTCTATAGTCACATTTTCTCATACCCTTATGCTCATGATGTGATTTAATATGACCATTGATTGATATCTCCAATGTTTACCATTACTGGTTATCTGATATCACCACTTATTACGTTTAATTTTTCCCAAAGAAATGTATAAGGGTACTATGTATAATGAGTTAGGAGTGTACCTTACATAAAGAAAGTTTTTATATATAATGAAATTGTACTTAAATAAGTTTTTTATGCATATTGAATCCCTATACACCAAACCTTTTTGGTTATCAGTCATGATTATTTGTGATATATATTATATATTCATTTATAATATATCTAAGTATGTTATTATTGGGTCACATAGTCGGAATCAGAGAATGGATTAGTTATTTTTAAATATTTGGATTACAAAACATTAGTGAAAGCCTTTGGGATAAGTTTAAGTATATGAGAAGATCATAAGTTATAGAAAATAAAACAACATAGTTTTCCAAGAAAATACATCCATGTTTGGATACTATCATGTGGATGTGTCTATCTCATAGATGCACTAAGGTGTAATAAATATGAAAGGGTAATATTGGGAATTAAATCAATCATTACTAGTTCATCATGAGTGGGAATAAGACTATATATTGTGATAGACAATCCAAAATAGTATTCCTAGGTTAATTAAAATTTTATTTAAATTTTTTTTTGAAGTATTTTAATATATAATGGTCGTGGACAACCTCGGTTAAAACTATGATTTCAAAGAGTAAAAATAAGGTTTCATGATTTAGACATTCAATGAATGATTTTTCATGATTTTTTGATTTCTTATTGTCATTATTATTTATGATACTATGATTTTTATTTTAAATCAATAGATATAATGAGGAATCATTTTAATTCTGAATTTTATGGAAAATGGAATGATTTTCCTCATTAGAAACTAATTAAAATGGTAGATGGAATATGAAACCTTATGATTATTCCAAGTCACCTATCTCATCATATGGTTAAAAATATCAAATTATGTGAGTTTCCTAACAGACCCAACAATGTAAAATTGTATTTTAATTGGATTTTAGTTGATGGAAACCGTGAAGGAAAAAAAATTCAACTTCATACATGATGAGACTGTGGGAATAAGAACTCAAGGGATGGTCACAAAGGAATGAAAATTTGTTTTCTGTGTGTAAAAAAGGAATATATCATGTAATTTATAAGGAAAAACAATGATTTTGATGGATGAAAATGATTTTCACCATAAGGTACCATTTATAATTTATTTTCATATGTATGGGGAACATGGGAATTATCCAAGTAAATTCCCAAATCCAAGGGTTAATCATAGACCAAGAAAGGGCCTATGTGATTCCAATCATTGAAGATGAATGATTAAAGTGTTTATTTTCTGGGATTAAATAATTATTTTCTTAAAGTGTTTTATTAATGTTATTATGATTATAGGAATCATGAAACAACTAATTTTTATTCTGTAGTATCTTTCCCTTTAAGGATTTTCAACATTATATTGAATAGTACTGAAAAACTAGAAATGTGATTATTTTGTAAGGTGATATTTTTTATTTGGAAAAGGCATGATTAAGGGATAAATAACCCTTAATAAATTTTTGATGATGATATAATAAGTTTTTTGTGATAAATAGATGTTTTATATTTATAAAGTATATTTAATACTATTGGTATCCTTGAAAATAATTAATGATTTAATGAAAAAGTGATTTATGATGAAGTATATCAGATTTTTGGATTTACTGAATATATTATATAGTTTGTGATTTTATTTTAGGAATAAGGATAGTGATAATAATTATAAGAATATATGTTTTCATTACGGTTTTATGGTGATTCATGTTATTATAATGTTTCACGATAATATAGTATTAAGGTATTTATATGTTTGGCCTCTGACATTTTGAGCTATTTCATGTTGTATAGGGATAAATGTTAAAATTTATCTTGTAAAGAAAATATGTGATAAAAGTATTCGTATTTTTGGGTTTTGAATTTTTCTAGACATATTTTATAGGATCCTTATGGCTAACTATTTATGGAATGGATTAAATTTAACTTTGGGTGTTATTATTTAGGTTTTAGATATTAATGTATCATATTTATTGATATTCAATAACTTATTCTGTCCATTTTGGAATTGGAAAATATTTACACATAATAGGAATTAATTTTCATTTTTTTATTGTTTGTATGATCTATTAAAATTTTAGTTGAGTACTTTAAGAATTAAAAAATCAAATTGTAGTAAAATTTATTATAATAATATATAAGGTGGAAATTGATTGAAGCACAACCAGAGCATGAGATTATGATTTTGATATAAAAATAAATCAAGTAAGTATATTTTCTCATGTCCCACATCTTTATAGTAAACAAATACCTAAATTTTTTTAAAATGATCATTAAATAAACATTTTTTTATTTTACCTTCATTTCTACTAAATTAGTGGTCTTTTAAACCCTCAATGATTTATGGTTATTAGGTTATTAACTTTCTCATGAAAATGTTTTCTATCACTCTCAATTAGTCTTGGACATTATTATTCACCTCCATGTCTATATTTTATATTTCCACCAATTTTACCCATAACTAGGAACCAAATTATGTGATATTTTAGGTAAACTTTACATTTCCCACTTCCCCTTTTTAAAGGACATTTTATTATCTATTTTTATGTTGTGGGTTCCAAAAAATAGTATTTTAAAATATTGAACCTTTGATAACTAATTAAAATTTTAATGAAGAAATTTATATAAAGGGGAGAATGTAACACCATAACAATACATTTTAAGATAATACTATACTAAATAGTTTTCTTAACACACAACATCGATCCTTAAGATAACTGTAATATGCTGTAAAATATTATTATTTAAATGTGATAATTATAACATACAATTTGAATTGATAGGTATAAATATGAGTAAAAAAATTATGACATATAAATTTATAATCATCTAGCTAAATGAAAATTTATTGATTAATTATTAGGAAATAATCACTCAATTTTTACGGAAGTTGTTTTTCTTCAAAAATACTTTTTCTTCAAAAAATGGTATTTTTTGTGATTGAATATTATAATAGACATATATAAATTTTAAAAATATAATTTTATAAAATGGAATTAATTTTTAAATTCATCTTATCAAAATTATCTTATGGTGAAATATTGATAATTTTCAAAAAAATTTAATTTTTCCATGAATAGTAAAAAAATACAATCTTTATAGAAAAAAGTCCTTTCAATTAACGTATTTACAAAGAAAATTTTTTATTTTAATTTGTTTTATTATTTAATTACTTCATTTTTTATTTAATATAATCTAATTACTTTTATTGTAATATACATTATACTTAATTTTGGTATAAAAACATTTCTATACTTAAAAATGCATTATTTCTAGAAAACCATTTTTCATCACATGTTGTGGGTTTATTTTACAAGTAATTTATTATACTTTTTAAGATTTAATTTTATAAAAAAAATTATATCTTTTTAATCATCATGTTCAAATTTGGAAAAATATTTCAACTTTATTTATTTCATTACGGGTTATAATTGTGGTAAAAATTTGTCAACACGGTAAGGGTAAAAAAGGTACAAAAAGGTTAAAAGTATGAGATAAGGCTTAAAAATCATCCACACACATTAAAATAATAAATTTTTGGAATATAATTTTACAAAAGCCTTAACATATTAAAAAATATGTCATTTTGGTTCCATTATGCATTGATAAATACCTTTTAATATTTTAAGTAAAGGAAAAAATACAAAATGTCACTCTCTAGATTTTTATTTTTCCTATGTGTTCACAAAGGGATAAGAAGGTTTTATGATTTAATATAAAAGTCTATTTTGAACATAATTAACTTATAGTATTATGTAAATATATTTTTACTTTTTAGTGATTGTATAATTATATTAAACGCTTACACAACACTGACACAATGCTTGTGAAAATAATAGAAAATTAAAGTAAATGATTTTAAAAAATATCAAAAGTACTAATTTTTAGATGAATTATGTTGTCAAAAAACGAGGTTAATAATAATGTATAATTTATGATTAAAGAGTGTAAATTTGAATTCCATACCTATCTTGATGTCTTTAATATCAAAATATGTTAACAGTTTTAATATGTATTTAATGGTATTTTTTTGCTAAAAAATATATTATAAATGATTCAAAAGTAATATAAATATTTAAATAGGAAAAAAGATAAAATATGGCCTAAATTCCATCCCCTGGCCCTTTTTTATCTAATTTTTACCCTATAATAAATTTATAACCCTTTTGTACGGAAAAATTAGTTCCCATGATTAAGGTTAAATCTTATTAATGAAGGGGTTAAAACAAAAGAAAAGGTTTTAAATGCTCCCATAAACCTATGAAAATTTTACTGGTTGTATGAATTTCAACCTTAACTTGTCTTATCATCTAAATTTGGGCCACTTGGTTCCAATTTCTCTTGAAAAATAATTTATAATATTTTAATATTTTAATTCCTTCCAAGTATGTCTTGTCCTTCATAATAAAAGGACTCCACATATCCTCTATTCCTCACACCACCTTGATGCACTTAAATCAACCCGAACCTGAAATAAAACTCTTCTAAAAATATTTATACCTTTTCCTTATTATCTTTTTAAAATACCATCTTTAGGTTCCTTAAGGATATATCCCAAATATGTTGATCAAAGAGAAGGTCGCCGACTTAACTGAGCGTTTTCATTTTACTTATTCTACCTCATTTAATTTTTTCCAAACCATTCTAATATAACAACATTATTATATAACATATAATGATATGTTATTATGTTATTGTATAACCTTGTTAATTTTGTTTTTTCATCGAATGGGAAATGAAATTGTTGATTGCGCCTACGTGTGGATGATCACCTCCACGAAGTGATACAATTAAGTTTTTCATCACCACCTCACATGGATGTTTATAATGAAGTTTTTAATAATTATATAAAATAATTATAATATTTATATATTTATATAAATTTGAACTAATATTTACTTTTTATACATTCCATCCATTGAAAAGTGCAAACACCACTCGGGCATACCTATGGACTACCATCTCCATGAAGTGATGTAATTTATTTTCTCTCACAGCATTATATGAATTGTTTTTAAAGTGTATATAATGATTACATATTATACTCATGAAACTATTAACAATGTATAGACTATGGATATGTGATCAATGTACAGGGGTTGAGACCTCCAAACCAATACATGCATGAAAAATGAAGAACTTATCACCTAGAATGATCATTTTCATTAGTAATTGTTAATAAATATGTGATAAGATGTTGTGAGTAAATAATATATGATATTTTATTTATGATTATGGTTCTATAATATATGTATAAACATCTATATTTATTAACTAGCTGGTTTGAAGATGAGAAAATAAATATGAGATTTTAGGTAAAGGTTTCTCATCTCACTTTAAATTCTATGAGACATATTCCATAATGAACACTTTTTTATTTTATTTGGTGTATATAATGAACATGAATATATTTAATTATGATTCTCATGAAATTTTATGGGATTTAAACATCCATATAAGTTTTTCCCTTTATTAACCCCAAAATACACATGCAATAGAAGGTGTCTAGGAAGACACAACAAGTTCGGAGAGAATCTGGGAAAAAATATCCAAAAAACTGATTTAGAGTATGTGATCATGGATGTAAAAACCATTGAAAATGATTAGTGACTCGAGATGGTTTCTAGGAAACTTTTTAAGTTGATGTGGTAACTTCAACATTGTGTATATATATTCGTAGAACTCCACCTCCTATTTTCATCTTTCTTGAAACATATTTTCAAGGCTTTAAATTTTGAGAAAAAAATATCTTCCCCATCACAGAGACTATAAATACCCCCCTAAATCCAACTTTTATAGGTATGTGACTTTTTTACATCCTAAAAAGACTCTTATTTATTTAAATTCTAACCATAATGAGTAATTGATGAAACTAATTTCTAGAGGCATGCATCTTTTTTGAAATAGCTACCCATGGGTTCTTGAGAAACTTGTTCCATAGTAGAGATACCTTTTATGAAGTTCAATGGAAATAACATTTGAAAACACCCTTTTGGATCTTGGGGTTTCATGAGATAAGTATCCCTTAATAAACCAACCCCATGCAAACTAATAATATACTCCATGAAAGGGCTACCCAGTTTTTTGAAAGATACGAATTCCCAAAAACCACCCCCTTCAGGAGAACCATGTGATTTGAAAAACCATAAACCTTTATAATCCCCTAGTCTTTTAGAAATACATCAACTAGTCCTCTCCCTGGTACCACCTTTCAGTAATCACCCTTTTGTGAATGTTGAGTTCCCATGGAACTTTCACAAATCCAAATTCGGTTTATCTACACCCTGACCTTCTATGGAATTGGTATGGTCAACTCTTATATCTATTTCATTTTCATTATGAAAAAACTAAACCATTACCTTATCTTTTTATCCGAATAATTTGAAACCTAATGCCTATTTATCCTTTGAATAGGAACCATTACCTCGAGACCCCTGATTGATACTCCTCTATGGTATTTTTTATGACATACCCCACACAAAGGTGTATGAGCAGTAGATATTTAATCCCTGAATGTGGAATCATGAAGGGAAAATTACCACCTTTCCTGGAAAAGAGGTATTATACCAGATCTAACTATCTTAATTGTAAATGGTCTCCCTTGGTGTAGGCCTATCCCACATATGATTTGTATGACATAAAAATTACTATCCTAATGTCCAAGTCATACAACAATAAAATTTATGAAAATTTACTGAACATGTAATATTAACTGAAGTCTTACCCTATATAACAAATATATGATGTCTTATGCATGGAACACATGGGATTTCACCCTCCCCAAACTATTTGATGTTACTCCCATCCTATTAAGCTTATTTGTGTAATCCTCACACCATCCTTTCCCACCATCAAATGTGACTCCCATCCCAGGAAGCCTCTATGCGTAATCCCCACACCATCCCTCATTGAAGATCCTTCCCTGACATGAGAATCCTTACACATGACGTTAAACTGCATAAACTATTCTTATCATATGACCTTAAATTATGGCATCAATTTACATGGGTTTTGATCACAATATCTTAATAAGGTATACAAGACACCTCCATGAGGTTCAATCCCAACATCCTGGCATATATGGGATACCTTCCAAAATTCTAGTCCCAACACCCCAATATTCCAATCAAACCTGTATGTCTTCCCCTAAGAAAGAGAAAACTCTAAATTGTGAACATTTTACCCATGGGAATACAATTAAATCCACCCAAACCATCCCCAAAAGACATTAAAACTATGACCAACCTATCCCCACATAATTTTAAACATGTTTCATATCTATCCCCATAAGATATTAAAACCATGAACTACTTATCCCTTAGAGATATTAAACTTCTGACCCACCAATCCCCAAAATAAATTCAAACTTAAACCTATATTTCCTTACAATATGTTAAGCTTATTTCCCTCCCAAAATCTATACCCCCATAAAATAAACATGGGATTCCTGGGGTAACAAGACTCAAAAGACATACACGGGTAGCATCCGCTACCCTGTGGCTAATATAGGATGCCTTAGGTTCTTCACCAACAATCTATTACACATGAGATGAATAAAACCTTAAAAGGGGAATACTTTATAGATTAAAAATATTACCAACATCCATAAATGATCATACTACCCAATGTTACCATCTACTCTAACCGAAGGTTGCTTCCATTTCAAGATAGAAGCAGTGCAATTAACTGGTAGTCACCATGAGATGGTGATGAGAATGAGTTTCATGGACATGTCTCAAATTTTTACGGGAGATATAGAATAATTGATTATGTACCAGGATAAATTCATGGAAAGAGTAATATAAATACCATCAATCCATTTCAATCATGGAGATAACATCACCAACCATGTTGGTTGAGGTAGCATACCTTCAGAAAGAATGAATGTGGGACCTAAAAATTGAAAAACACGACCCTAGTGAGAAAGAATCCAAAACAAAAATGATTTAACTTAACATGAAATTATTTTAATTCAACGGTGAGTAAATTAGTTATTTTGGGCTCTATTAGTTTTGATCATAACAAAATCCAGATATTTGGTACCCAAACAATACCAAACATATGGTGGCCCTGGTGTAGAAATCTTCTCTTGTAAATGGGGGAGTAAAGATCATTGGGCCTCCTATATCTAAGGCATTATAAATGTGGACCCTCCCTTCACCATGGAGAAGGAATAATGGTCTTTCCCAAATTTACCCATGATTTTAGGGTTAAGTGGTCGCTTGTAGGTTTTCTTGGGTTGTCAAATCCTCAACGACCTAAGTAGTAACCTACATACAGATACATTCTATGGATTTTTTTGTCTATCAAGTGGAAAACATGGGATTATTTTAGATCGGTTTAAGTTAACACTAATATACATAAGTGAATTAAATTTAAAAGAATGAGTTGATCCTAGGTTATCACTTAGGGTGGATTCGATGCATTCCTTTTTCAACTATTTAAATTTCTTATATATGAGATGGGTTTATTTAATAAGATCAAAAAACATCATCACTTACTGGTTTAATACATACACAACCTAATACTAATCACCTACAGACTTGGAGGATAAAGATATTGAGCACTCCAAGGTGAAGGTGTGTATTATCACTTGAAGTGTACGACCTTAAAATTTAAAAAGGGAAAAGAAGTTTTAAAATCATCAAATGAAATTCTCAATTATTAGAATTGGTTATAAATTAATAGAGTTAGAAATAAAATCCAATATTTCTCCTTGATACTCCCTTGGATCAACCCATAAGAGAGTTATCCCTCCATTTATGTTATGGTTTCAATGGAATTGGGAAGTAGACTCATGAGGGAGGAATTGAAGAAGTGAAAAAAACAATAAAAATAAAACAATCACTCCACCACTGTGTGAATAATTTCACATGGTTTGGTGTGAATAAATTCAAACCATGAAGAAATTGTATAAATTTGGTAATAATAAGAACATAATAAGATATGATGAAGAATTTTTATTGAAAACTATGGAGATTCGAACAACTTATAAATGAAAAATAACAATAAAAAATCAAATGGGAAGCATAAAATTTAAATGAATCCAAGTACTAAAGATCATCAAATCCTCCAACACCACTATATTAAATAGGCATTTTAAGAAACATAGTTCATTCCCCCAATATTAAAAGTCTTCCCACTTTAGTATGTTATGACTATGGTGGTGGAATGTTTGTGGAATTTAGACTTTTCCACCCTTGACCCAAAATGGCATCCAAGTTGCATCTAGAAATCATAGGCACCTAAATGAGCTTTGAGATGAATAAATTGTAGTGGGATATAGAAGAAGAAAATGAACCTCCCGATGGCTCCTAACCATCAATAAAGGTTCTTCCCAAAATAGCTAATGGTTTACAAGATATGTGTAAAATGGTGGGCTATTTTTTGGTCCATAGAATCTGGACAAGAATTTTATCTCCAACTTGGGCAACATAGAACACCATTAAAACATCCTAATTAGATATTATCATTAATTGATGAAATTTTATCCAATATTTCCTATATCTTTAGTTATATTTTCAGAATCATTCTACTTGTATCTGGGGCTCTATTGTCTTTTTATTGGGCTATTTTCCAGTTTACTTTTCCCAAAATGTGTTAGCATGAACGCCCATTTTGGTGGTCTTCCAAAGTAAATCTCCAAGTACTCAAATAGTATGAATTGTTCCCAATGTAATGAATACCCTGAAAATTAAATACTAAAATAAAATAAATACCATTGGGTATTTTATATGGTTTTAAAAAATATACCATATAATAGTGAATTTTAAGAAGGACTTACAATCATAATGTGAAATGATGTCCAATGTGTAAAATGAACTAAAATTGTGTTTATGAATAATAAAGGACATGAACATTGTATATATTAACAAGTAATATTATCCTAATTAAGTGGCTAATCACACCCCCAACTTAATTTTTTCTATCTCCAATAATATTATATCTCAAAAATTTGAAATTCAAATTCCATTTTCCAAAAAACATTTATACACAATGTTCACCAAAAACCATTATACTAAAATATCATAAAACCCATCAAAATATTTTACTAAAAGATAGTTTCATAATCATATCCCAATCCCACGCTCATTACTTTATTCCAATTAATTGCCTTATTTCATCTAATAATAATTAATCATGATGTTGTCTTGTGTATCACAATAGACATTGGGGGTTCATCTTTATTCAAGGGGTAAATAATGGAAGTGCTAGGTGGAATGAAATTTCAATATGAAGATGAGTATTCATTTTTTTTTCAATTTTTCCAGGGTAATTTAAATTTCACTTAATAGAGTAAACCCATGTAGCGAGACTTTTCCAATGACTCCCAGGCTCAAAGACCTTAGGGAACCAAGTGAATCCCACATACTCGAGAATAATCTTGAGTTAACTCATTAAAAAACAAATTCAAATTACCAAAATTAGAGGCAAAATTACAGACTCTGGGGTAGAAAATTATGGAGTCATGATCCCTATGTGATGAAAGCCACACATTAGTTCATTTCATTTCTCTACGTATAAATTTACTGTTTTTTTATTTTTTATTTTATTGAATACTCATATTAAAACTAAAATGATCACCAAACCTAGGATAATTATTTGGGGGACCCCATGAACTCAAACTAATACCGCACAATAAAGAGGACGTGCATTGTGTTTTTTTGTTATTAAATGGATGAAAATATAAATAGTGGAAAATCACATTAGACAGCCACACTTTCTAAAATCTATTGTCATGAAATTATACATGGATTAAAATGAGAATCAGAGCATACTAAATTATTTGATATTCAGTTTCAAATTGTGAAATGTGTATTATCATGTTCAAGGTTAAATAAATTTTTCCTTCCACATATTTTTTATGCACTCAAAATTAATAAATATAATTTTCATTCTTTTCACCCACTCCCAACATAGAATAACAATGTCCCTAGTTTTTAAAGAAAATAAAATTTAGAAGGGGGAATTGGTAGATGAGAGGAGTTATAAAAGGAATTTTAAATATGAAATATGGAATAAATTGACATGGTTTTTTCAAGTTATAGTTCACGATACTCGTGATTACTCCTTTGATCTCCATGTCACTCAGAGAAGCCTCGTAAATGATGGTAGTTTGTGTTTTTACACCTGGAGGAAATATGAATTTCCTAAAAATACATCAATCTCAGTAGACCCTAAATCATACACACCAACATAATTTGAACACAATGGGATCCCCTTGAGGTTCCTTTAAATAAACACAAAAAAGTAAAGAGAAAAAAACACATGTTTATTTAAGCATACCAAAGACCGATACTAGGAACAAGTAAAAATCAGGACAATATATATATGAATATATAAATTTTAAAATATAATTATATATATAAATAAAATATAATAAGGGAACACTATAAGTTGTAGGTTAGTGGTAGGCGCACTCCCCTTTATCCCTCCGGTCCCAAGTTCAATTCCCCGCGGCTTCGCTGGTTGTGACGGGGTTTTCCCCACGACCTAGGACATGTCCTTTTATATTATTTTATTTTTTTAAATTATTGTTTTTTTTTATTTTTTTTTAACATTTAAACACATAAAATAAAATAAACTGATGCTAAATTGTCTTATTTTAAAAAAAATGGGTAAGGTATTCCTCAGGGATCACACCATGTGACACTGATGAATATGGCACTCCCATTTCATACCCATCCATACTCATAATAGAAGAATAATTCAATAGTATAAAGTACTATCATATTAAAAGTTGATTTATTAAGTATTTTTTAAAATATAAAAATGATTCATTAATCCTATTTGAGAAATAATGATGATTCACAATGATTGTAACCATGAAAACCATGGGTTGCCTCCCATGCAGTGATTTTGTTTAAGGATGTTAGCCTAACATAGAACCCCAGTTGTTTATGTATTTTCCTCATCTAAGGCTAGTTCACACAAGTCTTTATCAGCTTCATGTTTTTTGAATGGTTCAATGAATTGTATGACTCAGTGATCGTTAACATTAAATGGTTGACCATTTGTGGGATCTTGAATTTTGACAGCACCATGGCGGTACACCTTATGCACTGTGTATAGACTTGACCATCTGGATCACAACATTCCCATGTGTAAATGAAGTTTAGAACTATACAAAATAATAGGTTTACCTGGTAAAATGTGTTTGTTTTTATGTTTCCGAGCCTGGTAGGCTTGAGCATTAGCTTTATTGATCTTTTAATTTTCATAACCCTCCATCCTAAGTTCCTCAAGTTCATTGAGATATAATTTTCTTTTTTTCTGGCCAATGAGATGTCATAATTCATATTTTTAATTACACAAAAGGAATTATGTTCAATGTCCATTAGAAAATTTCATTCTTTACCATAAACCAACCTATATTGGAACATTCTTAAATTGGTTTTAAATGAATTTCGATAGGCCCAAAAAACATCTAAGAGTTTTCTCGGCCAATATTTCCTAGATGGATTAACTGTTTTCTTAAGAATATGTTTTATTTCATGATTGGTTAAATAAACATGACGATTGGTCTAGGGGTGTTAAGAAGTGGATATATTGTGAGAAATTCCATACTTTTCCATGAGTGCTAAGAATGGAATATTGAAAAAATGAGTTCTGCGGTCACTAATGAAAGCCTTAGTAATTCCAAATATATAGATGATGTTCCCCTTGAGAAATATAATCATAGTTTGATGATCATTTGATATTTTAGTAATGCACTCAACCCATTTTAAGACTCAATCGATAGCTAAAAGAATATATAGATATCCCTTAGAGTTTGGGAAGGGATCCATGAAGTCGATTCCCCGGTAGTCAAAGATTTAAATCACTAAAATGGGGGTGATTGGTATTTTATTCCATTTTGTGATGGACCATACTTATTGACACCAAAGAAAACTTTGTCAAAATATGTAGGAGTCCCTTGAGAGGGTTGGCCATAAGAGACCACACTGAAAACCTTACCAGAATTTTTCTTAGAGGAAAAGTGACAGCCACATGCCTCACTATGATAGAATTTAAAGATGTACTCTTGTCCAGATTATGAGACCCAACTCCTTGCGACTTGGTAAGATAATAACTTATATAGGTATAGATCATCAAACACATATTTCCTAACATCATAATGTAATTTCCTTCTTGCTTTAGTCCCTATGAATTTGGGAATGGCTCCAGTAACTAAGAGGTTTTCTATGTCGACATACCGGGGGCAGTAAATCACAGAGTATAGGTGTTCATGAGGGAATGAATCATACACATAAAGTTGATATAATTTGTCATTAAATTATATCCTAGAGAGATGATCAGCTACAACATTTTCAACACCATTTTTTTCATGATTGTGAGGTCAAATTATTGTTATAAAAGGACCCACCTAATCAGTCTAGCCTTAGCATCTTGTTTTTGGAAGTGGTATTTTAGTGTAGAATGGTCAATGAACACAATTATGGGGGATCCTAAGGGATAGGACCTAAAATTTTCTATAGAAAACACAACATAAAGTAACTCCTTCTCAGTGGTGGTGTAGTTTCTTTGGGCGTCATTTAAGGATTTTATTGCATAAGAAATTACATAAGAAGTTTTATCACAACGTTTTCCTAACAAAGATCCTAAAGAAAAGTCACTAGAATAACACATGAGTTAGAAAATAAGGTTGCAATTTGGGGATTTCATGATATGAGGACAGGTGAGAGATGATTTGAGTGTTGAGAATGAACCCTCACAGCTTTTTGTCCAAACAAATAGATCATCCTTTACTAGAAGACCACAAAGGGGATGAGCAATTGAACTAAGGATCCTAATGAATCTTCTATAGAAACCATCATGTCCTAATAATAAACTCCCTTATTTGATAGTTTTGGGTGATAGAAGGTGAATAATGATGTCAACCTTGGATTTATCGACTTCAATCCCCCTACATGAGACAAGATGGCCAACGACTAGTCCCTGTTTAACCATAAAATGTAATTTTTCCCTATTTAGGAGCATATTCTTTTCTTCACATCATGAAAATACTCTCCTCACATTCCTCAGACATCCATCAAATGTATCCCCAAACACAGATAATTCTTCCTTGAAGACCTCTATAAAATCCCCTACCATGTCTGAGAAGATTCCCAGCATGCACCACTGGAAGGTTCCAGGGGCATTTCATAACCCAAAGAAAATGCGTTTGAAGGAAAAGGTGCCAACCAGATAGGTAAATGTAGTATTCCCTTGATCCTCTAGGGAGAAATCAATCTAATTGTACTCCGAATACACATCTAAGTACTAGTAGAAGGAACGACCAGCCACTCTCTAAAGGAAATGGTCAAATAATGGTTAGCGTAAATGGTCCTTCTTGGTAAGTGAATTTAGCTTTATATAGTCGATGCATACTCTCCATCAACTACTCACTCTAGTTGGAAGAGCCTCTCCATCCTTATTAGTTATTACTATGATTCATTCCTTCTTTGTAACCACTTGTATTTGGCTGACCCACTCAATCTAAGCTATAGTATAGATGATACCAGCTTTTAAAATTTTCATAAGTTCTATTATAACTACTTCCATGAGATTATGATTGAGTCATCACGGAGGTTTACTACATGGATTTGAATCAGATTCTAGAACAATCCTATGATTCCCCATAAGTGGGATAATCCCAGGAATATTATATAGGATCTATAAAATGGATTTCTTGTGTCTTTTAATGAAATATAGAAGTATCCTCTCATGATCGGCTTCAAGGGAAGATGAAATGACAGTAGAATTTTTTCCATTTTCTCATTGGAAGGCATACTTATGTGTAGTTAGAAGTTCTTTCAATTTAAGATTAGGTTGGTTCAAAATTTTAGTAGAATATTATGGAATTGGCTCAAGATCAATTTTTTTTAGAGTTTCAAATAGGATTGATTCCCCATGTGTTGAATTTTCAGCCACTATATTGGTTTGATCAGTGTTAGGGTAGGGTGTTGGAGTGGTCTCCATGAAATTGGTTTCCAGAAAGATTTCACTGATTTTGGGTCTTAATATTTCATCGTAGGAGCAATATGAAAGTGATTATAGACAAGGATTTAAACTTCCTTCATGTGAACAAAGAAAATTAATCTCATTTTGACATAAACATTCCTCAAATATTACTTGATGTTTTATGGATTCATTATCAATACATCCTATAATGTTTACTTCATGAATATACTCATCATC
Organism: Viscum album; assembly: GCA_963277665.1. Classification (NCBI taxonomy): domain Eukaryota; kingdom Viridiplantae; phylum Streptophyta; class Magnoliopsida; order Santalales; family Viscaceae; genus Viscum; species Viscum album. The sequence continues at coordinate 328,921,695 of OY728132.1, forward strand.
CCCTATTTATTATATTTCATTATTGATGTTCAAGTCTAGACTCATGTTTCAAAAGGTAATGGTCATGTTCTAATTTCAGACTTAGATAATATAGTTGATTATTTCAAGGAAGGGACAACCAAGGATGGTTAGGGTTTATTCCATATTGCCTATGTTTTTATTGCTGTCAAGGACAATGAAGTCAGTAGGGTTGATGATATTTTCTCCTTTTACCAGAACATCCTTTAAAACCCCCTTTGGAACCCTAATTCTATGATCTACAGGTTAAAGTGTGAGAGACATGGGTTGGACCACTTCTAGACCTAATTGGCAATACACAGTATAGGGAATGAGATTGACATAAGCACCTAGGTCACACGGGGATTTGAAAACATTGTTATCTTCTAGTTCAAAATTGATGTAAGGGCATCTTGGGTCTTCCATCGTTGGTGGAAGGGTTCCTTGGATTTTTGTGCTAATATTTTCTACTATATGGACTTGGTTCTTATGTGTGAATTTCCTTTTAAATGTGCATATGTCCTTTAGGTTTTTTGAGTTTGTAGGAATGGTTTGAATAGCATCGAGGATTGGGATGTTCATCTTGACTTGTGAGAATATTTCCTTCAATGTTTCATTCAATTCAGGATTGGTTCCCCCCACATGCATTGGAGAAATTGTGCAGGTTGTGGGATTGTTTTTTGAAGGGTTGTTTCTTTCACATTGTTTTCAGTTTTCTCAGTTTGATCATGTGGTTCATTTTATTTTTCATTAGAGTTTGAATCTTTAGATGGTTTCTAACATATTTTTTCAATTTTCTTAATTGATTCCCCACTTCTTAAAACTGTCACAACGTTTATTTGTTCATGAGTTGTTTGAGTGAAACTTGACTCTCCATTTAAAGTTGAGGATGGTACCACTTGAGTAGAGATGGGTGGCCTCGCATTTTTAATGGTTTTTAGTTCATTTTTAAGGTATGAGACTTCTGAGTTCATTTTCTCCATTTTTTACACAACTACTAAAGGATTGGAAGAGGGGCCTATTAAGAAGGGGCTTATGCTGGTTGGTTTATCCCAGGAAGATACTTTGGTTGTTGGAAGGGTTTTTAGTATTGAACATGAGGATTTTGTTATTGTACTGGTTGTGGTTTCAATTGGTTATGGTTTGGAAAATTTTGTGTAGTGTAGGGGTTTGGTCTTTGTGGTTGGCTAGGTTGTTGGTTATCTTTCCAGCGGAAGCCTGGGTGGTCATTATACCTTGCGTTGAATGTGTTTTGGTATTGGAGATTTTGGAAGATTAGGGCATTGAATTCAGTAGTTGTTCCTCTTAGAAGAACATCCATGATAGATGGAATGGTTGGGGAAGTTGTCTGTTTTGTGGTCATGTTTGTCACAAATTATGAAAACAGGGCCTACAGTATGGATTTCATGGATTTTCCTAAGGTATATCCCTTAAACCCTCCTTGTGAGTGCTACAAGTTTACCCCTAAGGATTTTATATTCTATAAGTGTATGAATTATAGTAGTTCTTTGTGTATTTTTAGAATAAGGTGATGTTCCCCATGTTTGGTTTTGTTCAGCAAGGCTTTCCTGATACTCATAAGCATCATATGTGGATTTGTTTTTAAAGGTCTCATTACACATCATGTGAGTGAATTGTTTGTTCCCAGGGCCCAACCATTCATAGAAAATTCTAACTTGTTCATGAATATAAAAACTATGGCATGGAACAATTATTAGGGCGTCTTTTAACCACTACCATGATTCATAGAATGACTCTGCCTCTTTTTCAAAATGTTTTGGATGCTCTTTTTAAGTGCAGTTTTTTTGTGGTGGGGAAAGTATTTTTTGTATAATTCTCTTTGTAATTTTTCCCAAAAGTTGATAGATGATGGTCTCAAATTTTCTATACAATTTTTAGCTCGATAATTTAAAGAAAAATGAAATATCCTAATATTATATGATTATAGTTGATGTGGGGGACACATGGTTTCTACAATGTCATTGAACTCCTTAACGTGAAGGCAGGGCATCTAGGACTCCATTCCATGGAATGTGGGAAGGTGGTTTATGACATGGTGTTTAAAGATATAGTTTTATTATCCTAAATAATTATTTCTAATTCATGGGGGGGAATTGTCCCAGGAAGGTGTGAGGAAGTCATTCACTGTTTGATTGACTCCATTCCCCAAGTTTGGGGCTGCCTCATTTGGATTTCCATTTTGGTTCCCGCCCAGTTTTATGAGTTGGTTTATATGAGGATCATCCATTTAAATGGGCTCAATTTTTTACTATTGAGTATTTTGGATATTAGGATTTAATGTGAAGAACCCGAAGGTTTTCTTGACTCCCCAACCCTAGGACATTCCACCCTAACTAATCGGTTTGAGTTATCACTGGGGTAGGCAGACATGTGCCAAAAGAAAAAAAGTGAGAAAGGGAAAATATAAGAGAATTTAGTGTGAGAAAAGATAAATGGGGGAGAGTAGAATTGGTATTGAGATGACTTACATGGGTCCCTGACAACGGCACCAAAATTTGGCCTCACCCAAATTTTCCCAAGATTTTAGGGTTAAGCGGTCTCTTGTAGTTTAGCTTGGGTTGTTGAATCCTCAGAGACCTAAGAAGTAACATACATACATGTACATTTTATGGATTGTTTTTTATATGAAGTGGAAAGACTAGGTTGATTTTAGATGGGTTTAAGTGAATTCTAATAGAATTAAGTTAATTCAATTTTAAAGAATGTTTTGATCCTAAGATGTCACTTGGGGTGAATTTGATGCATTCCTTTTTCAACTATTTTAATTGCTTATATTTGAGATGGGTTCATTTAATAAGATCAAAAAACATCATCATTTCTTGGTTTAATACCTACACACCCTAATACTAATCACCTACACACTTGTGGGATAGATTTTTTGAGCACTCCAAGGTAACGGTTCTTATTAGCACTTGAAGTGTGCGACCTTAAAATTAAAAAAGGATGAAGATGTGTTAAAATCGTCAAATGAAATTATCAATTAAAATAATTGATTAGAAATGAATAGATTGATAAATAAAATCCAATCCATCCCCTTTATACTCCCTTTGATCAACCCATAAAATGGTTTTCCCTCCATTTATGCTATGGTTTCAATGGAAGTGGGAAGTATACTCTTGAGGGAGGAATTGAAGAAGTGAAAAAAAACAATAAAAAGAAAACAATCTCTCTTCCGTACTGTGAATAATTTCACATGGTTTGGTGTGAAAAAAGTCACACCATGAATAAACAGTATCAGTATGATAATAAGAATAATATAATAAGATAAGATGAAGAATGTTTATTTAAAACTAAGGTGATTCGAATAACTTACAAATGAAGAAGAGCAATACAACATCAAATGGGAATCAGACATTTAAATGAAACAAAACACTAAAGATCATCAACTCCTCCACCACCACTAAATTAAATAGGAATTTCAAGAGCATTGGTTAGATTCCCCAATAGTCCAAGTATTCCCAGTTGATTATGGTAGGACTAGGGTGGTGAAAATTTTTCGGAATTTAGACTTTTCCACCCTTGACCCAAAATGACATCCAGCTTGCATTCACAAAACAGAGGCACATAAATGAGCTTATAGATGGAAAAATTGGAGTGTTTTATAGAAGAAGAAAATAAAGTAAATGATGGTTCCTAACTTTATGTAAAGTTTCATCCTAAAAGAGGTTATGGTTTACATGATATGTGTACAATGGTGGTCTATTTTTCTGGGCCGCAGAATCTGGACCATAATTTTCTCTCCAGCATGGGATGCCTAGAACACCATTAAAACATCTAAATTAGCTCCTGTCACTATTTTATTAAATGTTATCCATGATGTTATCTATCTTAAGTTAAATTTTGAGAATCATTAGGCTTTTATCTTGGCCAATACATTCTTTTTATTGGGATGTTGTCTAGTTTACTTTTCCTAGAATGTGTTGGCATGAAATCCCATTTTGGTGGTCTTCCAATGTGAATATTCATGTACGCCAAAAGTATGAATTATTTCCAATGTAATGAGAAACATGAAAATTAGAAATTAATATAAAATTAATACCTTTGGGTATTTTATATGGTGTTCAAAAATGTACCATGTAATAGTGTATTTTAGGAAGGACTTACAATCATAATGTGAAATGATGTTCAAAGTGTAAAATGCACTAAAATGGTGTTTATGAATAATAAAGAACTTGAATATTATATATATTAATAATTAATATTATATTAATATAGTGTATAATCAAATAATAACATTTTGAATAATGAGAATCACTTTAATGGTGCATTTACTGATGGTCGGATCCACTGATTTCAATAGGACTAAATCCATAGGGAAATCATGATGAACCACTTCCAACAAGAATGGAGGAAGGGGGATTAACAGGGTAGAAATATTACACCACTACACTCTTGTCATAATGAACACCTCTTCCACAACTACTAGGAATCATCACCTCGTATCCCCTTCTAAGATTATCCAGAGAAGGGTTTTCAACTTAATTATTCATCAGTATGAGCAAGAAGGGGTCATCCCTGTGACAACCCCGACCCCAATAGCCTAGATTCGGTGGTCATTTTATTATAATGGCATAGATACAAGAGATCAAATCACTAAGGGTCATTCATTTTAGTTGTATTTAATAAACTAGATACATACATGGTTACCTTATTACATTAGTAATTAAACATAGAACATACCTAAAGAAAATAAACTATTTCTTGTCACTTATTCAAAGATTTCATCTTCACAACTTGGAGAAGAAGAAAAAAAACTGTTAGATCAAACTCTCAGTAATGGTTATATAAAACAATTATAAGTAAATTAGAGACAATAAGGAAAAGCATATTTGTCATGTTAATTAATCTGGAAAACACATGTCATTAATACACTGATAATGATAATGCATCCATAGATTTGTCAAATTGAAATTCCCATGGAAAGTAATAACTTAAAAAAACGTTAGCAATCGCGGAGGTCTCCCGATGAATCCCCTCTGTAGGTGACGACGGCGGCCTCTGTGCCGATCCATCCCCCTTCGATGGGGGAGGGAGAATCGTTGTATCTTAGGAGGGCGAGGGCCTTCCAACCTTTCTCTAACCCGGAGTTTCTCCCTTCCTTCCCGAATGTGGCTTTAAACCCTAAGGTCCCGGATCTGGTGGACGGGGTCCCGAATCTTCATTTATCTTAGACGGAGTTTTCTAAGTCGACCAACCTATTGAATCTCACTCTTGTTTCCCGCTTCAAGGACAAGAGGCCCTCGGTTGATGATTTTGATCGTTTCGTTTTTGGTTTGTGGGATCTTCAAGAACGAGCGGTGGTGGGTTTACTCGACAATAGGCAGATAATGGTTCGCTTCGAGACGGAGGCTGATTTGATAAAAGCATGGTCAAGCGTGCCTCGTTTTTACAAGGGATCTCGTTTTCTGCTATTGTGGTGGTCATTCGACCTGCACATGAAAAGGGACTCACCTTCAATCGCAGTTTGGGTAAGTTTCCCCAAGCTTCCCCTACCTTTCCAGAACCCTGCAATTATCTGAATGCTTGGAAATATGGTAGGTAGATTCCTTTGTGCGGATAGTCGAACTGAAGTGCTCTGTCATCCAGTGAATCCTCGTGTTTGTGTTGAGATAGACGCATCTAGATCTCCCTTTGAGTATGTTTCTGTCACGATCGGTGAAGAGTACCGTTGTAAACAGCGGGTGATTTATGAAGATTGGATTGATTTCTGTGGGTCTTCCAGGAGGTTAGGGCACTTGACTGAGGTCTTCCATAGGGGACTTCCTCCTCAGTCGACCAAGGGAGATGGTAAAAGGAAATATATCCCCCCAGACATGAAGGGGAATAACTATTTGCAGGTTGAGGAGGGTTCTCACTCGAGACCGGTGGAGCCGGCTACCAGAGGAGAATGCTCTGGGGTGGCTTCGATGACACTGGATGGGGAATCACTCAGGACTGGTAAGGCAATTCTGGAGGGTGATTTGGGTACTGGTTCTTTGGATGGGAAGGGGCCAGGTAGTCATCCGAAATTGGATTGTTCGAAGGATTCCAGGAGATTGGATCCTGTAGCTCCTCCCTTTATACCTTTGAGTAATAGATTCTCTATCATTGTCGTGGATGGTCGATCTGAATGCTTGGAAGAGAATAATTTTGCAGGTAAGGAGAATGGTGATAGGGCCTTAGAGGATCAGTTGGCTGGAGGTTTGGAGACTGAAGTTGGCTTGGTCAGAATGGAGGCTATGGAGGTTATGCAAGAGGGTGATAGGGGACTGGGGTTGGAGCGATCACCCTAGGCTGTTTGCACGGAAACCAGAAACGCCTTTGTGGTGGGAGCTGATGAGGGCCAGGTTGAGCAGGGCCTGGAAGTAGTCCCTGCGGTAACAGTGGATGAAGGTGTTTCAGTGGGGGTGCTTCTGCAGGGGATGGAGAACCCTACTACAGGTCAGGATGATAAAGGAAGGGAGTTCCCTTTGGGAGGGATAGAGAAAGTGAGCAGAACAGGTGAATGCTTGTTCAGTGAGGTGGTACAGAGTGAGCAAACCTCGTTTCTAGTCGGAGGGCCTGGTTCACCCACAGTAAGACGTCGGTCAAGGAAGGATTACTCCTATCTCCCGCGGCCTATGCAGACTCGTTCAGAAACTAGGAAGAAAGGCAAGGTTGCTATGTCTTTTGCAAACAACATTGTGGCTGAGAGGATTTCACCAGACCTTATTCTGGAACTTCTCAGGAATCGGGTGCAAAGTCCTCAGTATTGGAGGACACCAGGTTGGGAAACAGCCTCGGCCACTGGAGAAGATGAGTCTGGAAGGGGATGCGGAGAGGAGTACGCATTTGATGATTTTTACTGATGTTTTTAGTGTGTTGATTGCTGTTTCTGGGTTTATGTTGTGGTTTTATGCTTGGGCACCAGAACCCATTAAACCGGCTTTTGAAAATAAAAAAAAAAGGATTTCCAGTAATAACTTAAAACTGAATAAAGAAAATGATAATTATTTTGATGTAAAGTATCTATAACATGAACCATCATACCATTAATATGGTTTAAGTCTGTGGTTAGATACCCATATGATTATATATGGAAACAAACCTAAAGGGTTTTTCGCCAACTTTTTTGCCTCATGAGACATATAGATTCATCGAGGAGATATAATGAGCCCCACCCATCACTGAAAGTCCCAATAATTCCTCATAAATAGTTTAAATTAAATAAAAATCATCCTTTTAAATATCCTTATAGAGTACATTGTATAGATTTATTAAAACTTCACCAATAAAAGAAACATTAAAAATAAACACCGCATGTAAAATGGTATACGACTAAGAAAATAATCATATCCATGATAATAAAATATTAATATTTTACAGAAATATAATTTCAAAGGAAGAATGATCTCATATGGGTGGTATATAAACCACATAATAACGATTAGGTGCACAATACAATGTAAGTCTCAATGAAATGGAAATTGAGAAGAAGTTCATTACCTTATGCCTGAATGTATTCTACACTTTATCTTAATATCCTAAATAATTAGATTAAATTAATTAATTAATTAATTAATTCAAAAAAATTTCTATATTTATTTTATTTATTATAAATTTATTATTTCCATTTATAGTCTTTTTGGTGAGTTATAAAATACAATTTTATCATTCAGTGGTGTTTTTTTCCTTGGTTTTCATGATCAGTTTACGTGTATATGTGTATGGAAAATTAGGTAAAATGAGAATAGTTTTCCAGAATTTAAATTATATATTAACAATTAAATTAAATAGTATTTAATGTTTATATATTTCTATTGGTTATATGGTATGAGGATGAATCATTTGATAAAACGTTATCGATAATCATTTAGATTATTTTCGAATTGTTTTGATCATCACAAACTATTTTTGTATTATGAATTCATGTTATTTATATACACTAGTTCTAGAAAATTAATTAAGTTTTATTACATATATTATATTATTTTTTAACCAGTAAATTGTTTTATGACCAGACTTGATTCATAATTGAAAGAAGAAAACACATCTTCCACAAAGGTGGTAAATCGGCACCATAGAGACGATATTTTAATTTTTAGAATAAAAGAGAGAGGATAAGGGGTTTGTTGACAAATATTCCATTATTATAATAAAATTACAGTTTATATAAGATATTGTAGTTACCATGTTTTTTTGTATAGAAGTGTTAAGGATATAATAACAAGAAAATAAATTAAAAGAAATTGAAAGAGAACAAAAAAGGATTTTCCACTTCAATTTCTCTCCTTGAAAACCTACTTAAAGAAATTTATTTTGGTATTTTGTTGATACAAAGGTCTCCTGGATGTGAGGGAGTGTTTTGGAAATACTAGTATTCAGAAACTGTATATTCTTCAAGGATTTTTTGGTGTGAGATGAATAGGTGGTCAGGGGTGGTATTTATAGTGGAGGAGTGGGGTGTTCTTTACATATTTTATTCATTATTTTTTTATTTTGGCTCAAGATAAGAAATAATGATGATTATTAAGACTACGTAATGTAATCAGTGTATGAAAGTTCAAACCAAGGGTTATTAAATCCTATATTATGAATTTAATAGTTTATTTAACTTATAATGTATATAAACCGTAAATTGTTGTATTTTACTATTCACAAAAAATTCAAGTATTTTAGAAAAATCTCAAAAGTTAACACTAACCATTTTTTGTCACGTAAAATTCAAAAAGGAACTTCTCTATAAAATTTTTTTTTCTAAGTATGAGAAATTTAATTTTTAATGGAAATCATTATTTACTCAAAAAATACCATTTTTTAAATTATAACTGATTTTATAACACTTTGAAAAATTAACTAAGGTCTCATAAATATGTATTATAATCATAAGACATAAAATTGCTAATTTATTAGTCTATTTTATGAAAATAAATTTTCTTTTAGATCATTATATTAATTATAAAATTGAAAATAAACATTTATGTTTTATGAAAATATCAATACATAATTAAAAATTAACAAAGCATTTATTTACTTATATAATGAAATCATATTAACATTTCTAAGATGACTAAATTTTATTTTTAGTACCACAGCTGATGTTACTATTCTATTGGACAAATTACTATTCTTAAGGGTCACATTACTATTCAAAAGGTCAAATTACTATTCTATTGTTATACTTTACTTAATTTCCTGAAAACCTCGTTTTTCATTCATTCATAATTTATAAAGTTTTTTTGTCCTCTGTGTAATTTTAAATATTTAATACTGTATGAAATAATATTGTGTGAAATGTAAGCTATCGAATGAATTGAAATTATTTAAGAAGATGTATACCATAAAATCTTGGGGTTTTATAATCCCAACTAGGGATATGGTTCAGAAAGACATGGAAGACACGCTTCCATGCCAAAACCGCCACCCGCGAGGGATGCACTAGGGACCCCCCCAATAATAATGACAAACCATTATTTAATCCTATATTCAAAAACACTTATAAATATTCCTCCCATATACTGATTAAGTAGGGGATGTATAGATCACACCCATAGTGACCACAATTTGAGAGCCACTCAGGATGGATCTCACCCGATCACTCTAGTAATGTAATCTGGCCCAGTAGGTCGATGAGTAGGTTTATTCAACTCGTACTTCCCCAGCCTGGTCAAGAACACTCACCACAGATGATGGGGGAAGCCTATAAACTCTTACCATTAAGAGGCATCTTATGCATATCCACTTTCCCCAGTCATCTCTGATGCATCTTACATTTCCCCTGAATCCACACTAAGAAAAATGCATGTATAGTGGCGTTTTTTTCTAGAGACATTTTAAACCAATGCTATATGGTCCTACAACGGTTTTAGAAAACCACCACAAAAATTGGTGTTCTTAATCAACACATGTAGGTTTCTTCCAATAAGCGGTGGTTTCAATTAAGTTTCATAGAAAGCATATTTTTTGGTTGTTTTTTATGTTTTAACGATGGTTTTTGCTTTAAAAAAATAACTACAATCTAGAGGTTGTTTTAACCGACACTAAATTTTAAAACTTTTATCATAAAAACCGCCAGTAATGCCGATAAAACTTATGCTAAGTAAAATTTGTCATATTTAGAGGTGGTTTTAACCACCTTCCTAAACAAATACCATAATATAGTGGCGGTTTTAACCCCCTCCCTAAAAATTACATAATATAGTGGCGGTTTAAACCATCGTAAAAGAATCTATATCTAGTTGTGGTTTAAACTGCCACTATATCATAAATGACAAAAAAAGATATAGGTTCTGCAACCCCAAAACCTGCAGCCAGAAAAAAACATCATATAGACCATCTTATCAGACAGGAAAACACATTCATTATCAAAACATGTCCCTTACATCAAATCATCATCAAAATACATCTTTTTCACAACATCATTCAACATACCATCCACTAGAACATATTTCAACAAGATATTTATTCCTCTTATAGTCTCAAAAACATCACTCGTCACGTTGAAATTTGTAGTACCCTCAAATAGTTGTTCTGATATGTGTTGATGTTGATTTAGGTGCCTTGCAATACAGAATGCATCATTTATAAGGTTTTTAATTTCATTTTCCATTTTTGACGAATTTGGGATCTCATTCTTTGGATTGACATCAGTCCTAAACCTTTCTGTAACATTTGATTCTCCATGATAAATCCAACATGAATAATGACCTCGGATTTGTTTCAATATCAAGTGTTCATAAACTTCATCTCTCTTCAACCATCATTTAAATTTACATTCCAGACATGGACATCTTATTTTTCCATCAACAGACTGATTAGAAATTTCAAAATCTAAAAACTCCTCCAAACACTTAGAATACTAAGGTGTGTTCCTCAGTAAAGTGATCTAGATTTTATCCATATATATAAAAATGTGCCTACACATTATAATAAAAATGAAACACATGACTATTACTAAATAGGAAAAGATATTCTGATATACTAGTTGGAAAAAATATGATTATGTTAAATAACCATACACTACCTTTTAAATTTACGTATAACCATCTGTAAAATAAGAATTAAAGACACTTATAAATAATAATAATAATACTTGGAGTATTATAATATTTTGATGAAGAAACTAGTGTAGATTAGTGAACTTTAACCCTTCTTTAATTAATACATAACAAGGAAATATAGGGCAACTAAAAATGCCTCAACAAATCAGTATAATGAATCCAAGAAGTTTTAAATATCTTTCTTATTCTTTATCTACTTATTTTTATAGCTTCTATTTATAGAAAAAACACAAATGGATAACATTATTTAGATATCCATTGAATCTTCTACACATGGGTTTTTCCTAATTCTTCATCATACATTTAAAATTCAAAAGATAGAAATTAAAATAGAAACATATTGTTGTTTAAAGTACCACACTGAAATTCAAAAACACTCAATGCAGTGCATTCCTCGTATCATTTTCCAGTGATATGTGATTTCTATCATTCAAACAGACGAGAGATAATAGTACTTAAATATAATTGGGAAATTTTACACCAATATAGCCCATGTAAGGGTAACATATTTTTTTCACAGGATGCATATGTGTACTAATAATTTTTATTTTTTGGGTAATGGTAACCGTTAAAATATACATATCTCGTAAAGATAAGATTCATTTTACACATGTTGTATATTTGTAAATTAAAATGCTATGTAAGGGTAAGAACAAATTATAATCATTACATAAGGGTAACTAGTAAAGTTGTGTAATGTTAATCTTTTACTTAAACGGTTCATGTAAAGGTAACTAGATTAGCTATATAAAGGCACTCAAAAGTTACATAAGGGTAATAATCATTTTCTAAAGCATGCGTAAAGGAAAAACCTAAATTCCATACACTATATAAAGGTATCTAGTTCATTACACAAGGTTAACATACATTTTTTCATACTGCTTAAGGGTAGCATATCACCTGCATAGATGTAAAGAACACTTGTGTAAGGGTCAGCAATAGTTGTGTAAAGGTAAAAATCGCCTGCGTAAAGGTAAGAAACATTTGTGTAAATGTTTTTGGAGCTTATGCAAGGTTAAAATGAATAATGCAAAGCATGTGTCAGGGTAAAAAGGTATATGTGTAAAGGTAACACAAAAAATAAAATGCCATGTGAGGATAACAAAAATAGTTACATAAGGAATATAAAAATACAATATAAACAAAAAAGATTCCATAATGAAAATATTGGGAGAAATGATATAATATAGAACTAGATTAAACTCCCCCTAAACCACTAACTAACAATATAATACAATATAAAAAATAAATATTACACAATAAAGAAATTAGGGGAAATTATATAATATAGCACTAGATAAAACTCTCTTAAATTACTAAGTAACCATATAATTGAGTGTTTACTATGATCTACCATAGGAATACTAATGTGATATGTAGTTAATAATATATGGGAATTACCACCTGAATAATATATATATCAGCTTATGCTACATATATAACTGAAAACCATGTTTCCCGCATAAGCCACGTGATGGAAAACCCCCCACCTAGACCGTGTTCCTATAATAACTATTTTGAAACATGCAGCATGTTAACCAACTAGAGAAATAAGTTAGTTCATCCAATTAGTACATGGTTTCCCATGACCAATAGTGTAATTAAGGAATAGTGAAAATGAGATAGGTTTAATACATGAGGAATAACCATAACTACACTCAACCCTAACACCCAATGATGTAGTAACACATACATACATAACATAAAATCAATGCATAAGTATCACATTATCATATATGGGGATCAATAAGCATCACATATTTATCAGAAACCCACACAAGTGGTAAACCAAAAATCTATAATCAAGGGTTTCCTTCCATATACTCCATTTAAAATAAATGTTCTAAACAGTACATTGACACCAAAAAATTTATTTGAATGAAAAAAAATCATTTTTTATAAAATAATTACCAAACACAATAAATAAAATGATGGAAACACTAAAGCATTTAAAACATTTTAATGTTACCCATTCACAAGCCTTATCTTCTTTGAAAAAATAAATCATGGCCAATGACCTTCATTTCCCTCAAAACTCAAATTAACCCAACTTGAAACATATTAATAGGTCCACAAAAATCAACCATTTCTTTAAAAAAAATTCAAAGATACACTTCAAAAAGTTTCTTTCTCTTTGAAAGTTGAAACAATAAAAAAGGGAAAACCACATCCATCAAACCATTTAAAATAAGCCTACAAGACATTTTATAAGTGTTAAACCATGTACACATTTAAAATAACATTTCCAAATACATTAAAACCCCTTTTTAAAAAAATTTAGAGTTCAATAACTCAATTCCAAATCAAATTCTATTTAAAACGTTTTTTCACACATTAAAAAATCATAATCATGAAAAAACCCATTTCAAAACATGATAACTATTTGAAAAGGAAAATAAGTTATTTCACAAGAATATTATTATAATAAAACATTTCATTTAAAAAAAATTAAAACATTGTATTCATGTTAAAACCCATTTATACCAACCTCAAAAAACAAAGAAATATTTTCAAAAAACAATTGGGATATAAAAAATGTTATTAATATCATAAAATTTTTATTTAGAAAGTAAAAACATTCTTATAATTATTAAATGAAACTTATATTATACAAGTTATAGTTGTGTCATATCTTAATTGTTCTATTTATTCTAATGTATTTGATAAACATATATTATACAAGATATTTTTAATGTCAGATATTCATTCTTCTATTTATAATACTAATAATCGTTATTATTCTTTCAGTATCAGTTATTATCTCTATTTCACAATATATATATTGAGAATCCCAATATATCAAAAAATGACACCTTTTTCTTCATTGGATTTGAATTTATGGTCTAAATTAAAACATACAAATTATGTAAACTTATTTCTAACTACCCCTACATTATTTTGAACCATTGGATCATAATAGAGCAAAATATATTATCCATAAGGGGAAATTGAGATATAAATAGTTCCACATTAGCAATTCCTATTCAAACTATTAAGAAACTGTGTATTTCAGTATGAAACAATGCATCATGTTATGATTGAGCGAATAAAAAAATTAAAATCTAACAACTTGAATTTTTTGGAGTGTAATAATTATTATGGTCTGAAGGTATAAATATTTTTATCACCCACTAAAATTTTCCTCTAAATATTCATAGTGCAATAAACCATTTGTTTTTGGGAAACTCTTGTCTGAATCAACTAAAGTGTGAAAATCCATACACGAAAAAGAGGTAATCAATTTTCCAGAGGCATCAAATATATAATTTGATCATATTTTCAATGTGGAATTAATATTGTGGCATAGACCACATAAATTTTGAGGAGTATTTATTTTTTTTAAAAAATATTTTATATAATTGATATATATTCCATGATGTATCTATAAAAAATACTCTAGTATTAACAAATACCATATTATATTTTTCTTGAGGGTGAAACCAACTCCATTACCCATAAAAAAATCTCCAAAACCATATGAGGGTAGTGAAATAATATTTTTACTCTTATCCATCATCATTAATGACCCTTACCTCGGTGAGGGTCAGACTGGTGGCGATGGGTGGCAATGGGCGATGAGTGTCGGTATCGGCAGAGAGGGATGGGATTGGTAGTGGGGGATGGGATCAGTGGCGATGATAGTTAGACCAATAGTGATGGACGGTGAGTGTCAGTATTTGTAGTGATGGACGGGATCGTCATAGAGGGATGGTATCAGCGGTGCCGAGGGTTCATAGGGCTTCGAGGGGTAGAGGGTGAAGCGTTAAGGGGTCGGGGAAGAAGTGTCATGTTTTTCAAAAAAAATTAAAAGATTTAGCTTCCATTTTTAATAAACTTAAACTAAATTATCTTCAAAAATTTTAGGGGTAGTTTCATAAACTGTCACTAATGTAATATTTTGGGGTAGTTCCACTTCAGGAGTCCCCATTTTTTCCATTTAGTATTGAGACCTCGTCCTCTTCGTAGGCAGGGTAGATTAACTCTTCTAATCATGAACACCATTAAAAACCATTATCAGATCTACCATGATGAATAATTTCCCTATAAAGGTCCTCCCCACACTATCACCATCCAGCACAGAGGTCCTTTCCATGATGAAGATATTCCCTACTCTGAATACCCATATCGGGGTGGGAGGAAAAGAAACTAGTATGAGGGTCATGCCTGCAACGCCGATGAAAATTTTCATGGAATAAATCCAAGAGACTCTATTGAAACCCTCTGAATGAGCTTCATAAAATCCATAATGGAAGAATTACCTAATTATGGATATCTTTTCCCCCACAAAAGAAAATGATGGAGAAGGGGGATGAGACCTATGGATTGCATAAGCCTTCAAAAGGCTCATGAGTGTGTTAACATTATAAGGCAACTTAAATAATCCACATACAGTGCATAGATCATAGTAGATCTGATATATCTCCTTCTAATGAATCATCTATCTCTTTTGAAGGTCCTCTGGACACCCCGTGTCCATGCGGTGGTGTCCGGACGACTCCTCACTGGACACATGGTTTTTCATTGGAAAGATCATCACAAACCATATGAAAATCCATGATAAATAAGAGGAAAATATCTAAAAAAAGAAAATTAATTTGTGGATGCAAGGATTATGTGATATATCACTGTTGGGAAGGATAATTATCTTTAGAAACAAATGCACAAACTCGTGATACCCCCTATCCTTTATGGAATAAAACCAAGAAAATAAATGGGAAGAGGTGGATCCTCTAACGATAATTGAACATCACGTGAGTCACCCCAAGTTATCTGTAAGACAACATGAGTCCGGAATACATGTACACTATATCTCATGGAAGGCCTTTTACTTGTCAGCTTCGTCCCATGAAATCCACATGTATGTCCCTGTGACCTTGAGCTCTCCCTTTGGCTTCATAAGGACAAACGAATGGATTTTTCCATGAAATGTTGGTGCACCATGTATAAACCTTTTTAGTCACATGAAACATAACCAAAAAAATAGATTAATTTTCCGTGATATTACTCATTCAATCTCACATGACTCCCAAACATGATCATATAAAATAAAGTAAAATAAAGGGAATGTGGTGTAAGAAACAGCGGTTTGAAAAGCCATGTGACATGCTATGAATGTATGTGATATGATATTGAGAGAATCCTATAAAAATCTCCTTAGATCAAATGAATCCTTTTCAACAAGCACCATAATCTTACAATGTCCCTTGTAAATTTAAATATGACCATATGGAATTACTTTAGTATAAACTCATGGATTAACAAGTCCTCATTAATTAGTGAAAATCCAATAAGGGATAATCTGATGGAGGGACTCATGATCACTAAAAATCAGGCAGTGCCTTTGGAATGATCAATGACGAAAGACTCATGAAGACTCATGCACCAGCACACTTCATTGACTCCATCCTAGATCCGATCCAGACATTCCACGTAAAGTGGAAAATAAATAGGGTGCTGATTCTTATAGATTCCCCACCCCAACATGAAAAGGGTTTCAAATCCTTACCTCTGTACTCTTGGATTCAGGGTTGTATTTTTCACATCCAGGATCATCGGTACACCCACGAACCAGAGAAAATTTCTCAAATCAGTTGATCTCATGATCAAAAAGTCATGAGTCGGGTAATACACTGAAAAATAGCCAAAGAGATCATGTGTGTGGCATAAATCACATCACATGGTTATTAATAGATCATGTGAAGGTCTTCAGGAAGGTTGCATGAAATACATCCCACACATTTTCTAGATCACATGAGACTTAAAATAAGCTTGCACTTAAAAATATAAAGTACTCCCAATATAAGGATAGAAAAAACACTAAAAATGGGATACTTAAGTAAAATACATATACTCCAATCCTTATGTTCTCCACATGAACAATCCAGGACACACTACAACATTGAGAAAAGTCTCTCAAATCATGCAACGATCTTCTGGTATACCAATAGTATCATGTGAATCCCCCTAGACATGTCAAAGAATGTCAGACTTCACCTCACAGGCATGCTATGTAGATCTTTCAAGACTCTTTGGGCTTGTCATCCTCATCCTGAAATTCTCTTCATACATGTCACCTAACTCATATAATGGAACCAGTTCAGGATAGCTGAGTCCCACAGTAGAACCTAGGCATGTCAACTGACTCTTGTGACATCCTCTAAGTATTTCAACTAATCCTCACAATGCACTATAAGAATTTCAGATATGAAACGTGAAACCCTCTGATCCAAGTCACATTGAATGTTGTGTTTCCCTCCATATGTTTCAGTCATCCCTCATGATAAAACCTGGGAAAGTAATCTAGATGATATAAAACCCTTTATGACAAGTCATTCAGGTCATGGGATGACTTCTAAGACAATCCAGCTGAGTCAAGTGATGTCCTCATGAAAATTTAGCCTTGATAATGAAACAACCCTTAGACATGTTTTACAGTGCATGAAAACTCCTCCAAAAAAATAAAATGGACCATATTACTGCCTTTCGATATACTAGGAAAACGTTCTCTAAAATATAATCAAGAAAACTAATGAAATCCATGTGGGAAATCAAAACATTTCAAGTAAGAAAAAAGGACAAAGTTAAGGGGAATCCTAGGATATGATCACCTTGTTCATCCCTAGTGTGTATGTCCCAAAGAATAAGTGAAAACTTATTGTGTAAGCCCCAGTCAATAGAGAAACTATATTTTGTAATCCCAAATCAAATGAATTATAAGGAATATAATTCCTTCAATAACCAAGATACATAGGATGCCTCTCTAAGGCCCAAGCTCTATATCAAGCCCCCAAAGGGCCACTATCATATATAAGTCTCTTATGAAGATGCAGTGACGCTAATCATTTTCAATCCCATGTTTCTGACACCAAGCATATCACATGTGGGATAAGGGAGTATCAATGATCATATCATTCGTGTTATAATCATTTATAAGGACAAGGTTTACCTTATTGTGTTAGACCCAACAAATAGGGAATCCTTAATTTGTAAACCCCAGTCAATAGGGAAACCTAGGACTTGATCACCTTATTCATCCTTAGTATGTAAGTAGTGAAGACAGGGGAAACATAAGTGTGTAAGCCCCAACTATTAGAGAAAACTTTATTTGTAAGCCTTAATCAACTGAACTAAAATGATTCTAATTCGTTTCATAACTAGGATACGTAGGATGTCTCCCTGAGACTCAATCTCAAATATCGAGTGCTTTAGTGTCTGTGCATATGTCCTCTTCGAATGATGTTAAACTGCACTGGTTTAACAAATTATGCGAGTTTTTTTCCTATAATAATTAAGATACATAGGATTCCTCATAATTGATCAATCCCCTCTGAAAGTATTAAATTGCCTCCATGTGTGGTAGTACATTCTAGAGCTCTTGGTTAAACGGTTCATCACAAAAAAAACTACCCATTATAAGAAAATGGTTGAGAACCTCAGATACATACATATAGATTCACTAAATAAACCCTAGTCTTTTATACATAAAGGAGAAATTAACCCCTGATCTTTTTCTTAGGGTGACCAATCTCGTATTGAGATTAGAAAGATATTCCTGAACATATGTCAAATCTATAAGAGAGTCTAAGAGTATGTAATAATTTCCTAAAAAATGGTGTGATGAGCCTGACCTCTCATCCTATCGACCAATGAAAGACCCCAAGAGTCACTGGGATTTAAAACACATATGATCACCTACCTTAGGAAAGTAGGTCTGTGCTTATCTACAGATGAAGGAACCATTAGGATTTTCCGATAAGAGAAATAGTGGTATACTAATGTTCATTGTGCGCAACACAAACACCTTCCAAAACTAACCATCAAGTCAAAGAAAACCCACTTCAATGAGGCCTCCTGACTATACCTTGAATACCAATGAAACAAAAATGGTAAACCATATGTGAATATATGTGATAACAAAAAAAGGTTATAATTGTGCCGAGAAATTTTTTCACCCCATATGTAAAAAAATTAACATACCTGACATGAATTTATCAAATGATAGAATAATCTTGCGTAAGAATATTTTTTTTCATACCCTATACAAATAATGATGTGAGACTGGATTGATCTTATAGATAATCCTCTATAACTGGGGTTCCTATAGGTCCATCCTCGTGTTGAAAATTCAGCTCAAGTAGAGTGGCCTGATTGAGGATATCAAGACAATTATGTTAACCATGAATATGTTATCTAGAATATTATGCATATGAAATTACACTAAGTGGTAAATTGTTCCTTATTGTATGCATGACTGAATATACTGACAACATCCTGATCCAACATAATGTCTTCATAATCCAATATTTGATCCGATAAATCAACTATAACTACAACCCCTACATGATGAAAGTCAATTTCACCTACTCTACAACTCAAATGATAGTTGGGAAACACGATGGTCAGGGAGTACCACTGACATCGTACAATCCAAACCTTGGAAATGTCCCATGAGGTTCTATGAGTCAAGGAACTAGTGAGTTCTCATTGCCTAAGGAATGATACTGTTAATACTACGGCCCTCATCATTATATTAAACAACATTAGAAACTCATCCCCAAAAGGTGAGAACCACAACATCTCATATATGATGATGGTGGATCAAGAATCCAAATACATCTCCCTTCTAGTTTTGGGGTTTTCCAAGAGGGATTCGATCAACCTCTATCACCAACATCATCCCATCGGTACCCACCAGTCACCTATTAAGGGTACCATTTTACACATTTCCATCTTTGATTCCCATGAATGATTAATAAGGAAGGGATCATTGGAGGTTGTATACACTAGATATCCAGGATAAGGATCATAACCCCACTCTTGTTAATGATACCAATCAGAATACTCTAGCAAGAACCAGCAAGCATTCTTATACCCATGCTCACTAGAAATAAATCTGTGGGCATATTCCCATTATAGGTATAGAGGTGGTGCATATTCCTACCCAATGCATGAAGTCTATTGGAATATATGGGTGGCACCAGGAGAAAAAATTGAGATCATATCCCTAATTTAATTGAATATATCTTCCAATAGATAGTGGACACAAAAAATGTGCAAGCTTATATCACTGCACACACTTTTCTAAAATCCAAATTTATTTTTGAAACAACTGAAGAACTCCTCCAACATATTCTGGAAATATTTCCAATAAAGGGATAGACGCATACTCTTATCCCTACAGCTAGGAAAACTCAACAATTTGATCTTTGTGAACAAGTGGTTGCTCCAGAGTAAGGGCGCATTCTTTCTCCAATCCTAGAGGATTTTCATAATTTTATGATAAAGGACGATGAAACGAATTGGGATCATACTCCCATTCCAACCGGGCTCGCCAAGTGAGAGGGGCATATGCCTCGGTACAAGGGAAAATTCTTATCAAAAAAGTGCAATGGTATATTCCAAAGACCCTAGATCGAGCTTATTTCCCCATAATGGTTGGGGCTCAACATGTTAGAGGGGAACATTCCTTGGGAGAGGCTCATATTCCTATAGAAGAAGTCCATCGTCATACTCCAAAGCCCCAGAATCGAGCAAATACCTTCATTCTGGTAGCAGATAACCAAGTGAGAATGGAACAAGCCTTGGTAAATGCTTATATTCCTATAAGTGAATCTTCCTAGAATGTTTCAGAAGGTCATTTAATCTATTTTCCTATTCCCCTTTAATTTATGAATGAACACACACATATCATTCAACAGAAATATAGGAGGATTCCTATATCCCTTATCCCATTCTGGTGGTCCAATGATATATTATAGTAGGGAATGCATATTTAGACAAGGATCATATTACTGTTCCAAATAGGGCTCACAAGGTGAGATCATCACACAACTTAGGGAAGGCTTATACTCCTACCAAGAATGGCCAGCAACATATTCCAATGTCTTGGTATTGGGATCATACTCTCTTCTTTACTGAGGCTTGTCAAATGAAAATGGAACATGCATCAGGATAGGCTTATATTCCTATCAGTACTAAGAAACCTCTATAGAAAATTCCAAAACTTTTCAGCAGCATTCTCACACTCACACAACATCCACTACCACAAAATAAGGTTTCTGTAGGGTCACCCTTTAACAGAACTAAAAAAAGAACTGATAATGGGGGTGCCTTTATCAATGCTAGAAAATACTGATATAGGGTACTTTTAACAATGCTAAAAAGCACTGTTAAAAGTGGCCCTTTATCAGTGCTTTTTTTAGCTTTGATAATGGCACCCCCTTTATCAAATATTTTTTTAGAACTGTTAAAAGGGCCCCCTTTTTCAGCACTTTTTTTAGTAGCACTGATATAGGGGGGCTTTATCAGTGCTTTTTTACTTAGCACTGATAAAGTGTATATTTAAAAAAAATATTTCATAAAAATTAATATATTCATATATAAAAATATAAGTATATTTATATTTATATATATATTATATATATTTTTTAAATTTGTTTTAGATAAGTATAAATAAACATTTCCCCTTAATATACAAGATATGTAGTTAAAATGGCTTATAAAATATCTTAAGAAAATTATTAATTAATATTTTTCTAATTGTCATTGACTAATAATCATTTAATAACAATTTAAAGACACAAAAAATCAATAAAATAATAAAAGATCTTAAATAAGTTGAAAATGAAACTCAAAATTCAAATGACAATAACTTTTGATCTGGATGTTTGTATGAGCTCTACAATATATCAAATTGAATCCTGCGATAAGTTTTACATGATAATATCCCAAAATAACCTTCTATTACATTTTTTTAGACAACAAAAATTCCCATAAGGCCTAAAAACTATGCTTTTAGTCTGGATACCCAATTTTTTTAACATTCAATGAAATTTTAGCCTCGTTTCAGGGGGTCATTTTAACCATTCTCACTGGGGACTGAATTTATTTTTAGGGTTACATTTATATTGATATTATAGCTTTTAAATTTTATCATTTTTAAAAATTTAGTTTTATTTATAATCAATTAAATAACAATATATACATATTTTTTACATATTCACACATAAAAATTTAATTTTATAAATAAATAATTAAACATATTCACATATAAAGTATATTTCTTAATATATAAATCTTATCTAAATAAAAAATAATATCCATTTTTTATAAAATACAAATATATTAATATTTATATACCTATATGGTGTGTGTGTGTGTGTGTGTATTTTTGTGTGTCTGTATTGGAAAACTGATATATATTATCTATATATTCTAAACATTTGTATATACATATTAATATATAATATTTGTAAATATATATAAATATGTATAATTATACTTAAAAATACACATATAATATGTTTTTGTATGTGCGTTGTATATATGTATTTATTTATTTATAAACACACACAAACAAGAATATTTTATAAATATATTTAAATATGGTCTGATAAATATATATTAATATATGAATAAATATATAGATAAAAAATATAAATATATATAAATAAATAGATATAAATATATATTAATATAACTAAATATATATATTAATATAAATATATACATGTTAATATAAATATATATTAATATATGAGTAAATATATATATATATATATAGGTATATTATTAAGTGGAGAGAAAACCAATATGGTGGAGGGGTAAAAGATTAGGTGCCCAGGCAAGATGTCTTGGGTTTGAATCCAGGGGAGATAGGTCACGTGCGTGGGTGGGTGGAATTGTGATTATCACTGCTAAAGGGTGTGTGGTGGTTGCTAGAGCATGTGGGATGAGGGTGGTTGGCTGGGGCGTGCATGTTGGGGGTGGGGTCGTTGTTAAAGGGGGATTCAAGCACTATTGAAGCCCCTCCCTGATATGCAGAAATATTAATTTATAAGTTTATTTTTTTATGTTTTTTATGTTTTATCAGCACTTTTCAAAAATCCACAATAAATGGGATCCTTTAACAGCGCTAAAAAACACTCATAAAGCATCCATTTATTAGTTCTTTTTTAGCACTGATAAAAGGTGTCTTTATCAGCGATTTTTTAGCACTGTTAAAGGGGACCCCCTCTCTTATCCTCAATTATTAGCGCTCTTTTTTCATCATAAATGATCTTTTCTAGTGACGATAAAGACAATATTTTTAGTAATTATCAAACAGTTATATATGAGTCCTAGAAACCATCATACAACAGGATCATATCCCTACACAATTTTCAACGGTTGGTCAGCATATTCCAATTAAGAAACAGAACATGGATCATATTCCAAATCTACACAGTTCTAGTGTCCTTAAGGTCTTTCTAGAGACATTCTCAACATCATAAGGGTTTGTCGGATCTTCTATCTAAGCAGAATAAGAATTCATTCATTACCATGATAGTCCTCCTTGTGGTAGTGTAAAGATGGGTTATAGAGACTCTACTCCTGAAATCCATAGTGGTCAACTCCCCATAGAGATATCTCACATACAAAAGAAAAATCCACACCTTTCTAATACACCTTTATATATAGAGGTGTCTGAAATAATATCACCTTCCTATAGAGAGGTGCTCAAAACAATGGGTTAAACGGTATAAAGTTCCCCATCAACTTCCAGCAGCACTACACTCTTTCCATTAGGTGACCTTCAGAATAATCAAATGCGGTCTCACCAGATGGAGGCATATATGTTTGATAAGAAGGTGGAAAACATTGGCATATGGATAGAGTTTTCCGGAAACAACCACACCATCTTGTTATAGACCCTTGCTACTTCTGACTGTGATATCCTAGATGAGATAGAAAAGGAGTATATTCCTTATTTATGAAAAAATATGTGGGATTCTTATTTAGGGATGAAGGATAGACACCTCCCTTGTCCAGGATATGAGATTCACCATCATACCATAAAGATACTCTATTGTCTATTACATATGGATTCTATCTTCATGGATAGAAATCTAAAACTACAAAATCAATGCCCAAATCGGCAACACACTTACCGACATTACTTCACATCTTTTCATCAATTGATCTTAGAAGCTAAATCATGAATTTTTATTCAAGGATGGGGACAATGTGTAGATTTACACTTTTCCATGCCCTTGGAATAGTAGAACCCCGAATATATGACATCCTATAATTTTATAGCCTTGTAGAAATCATGGAACCATGTAACGGTCGATCTAGTCAGTCACTACAATAGAATGAAACTACATCAATGGTGCCCATACATAATTAAATGAGGGAGAGGATATCCAATAGAACATTAATCTATACCCCAAAGAAATAAGAGTATATTTCAGATGTAAATACTGAAGTCATGATCACTCAGAAAACTTCATATGAGTAATGGTTCTAATCATCGACCTCCATTACACCCAACTCCCACAAGAGAACTGTTTTTCCAAATTACATGGACCGTAGTAGCTGTTATCGTATTAGTAATCTAGGAGTGTAATTAACTCATTGATCCAAGAGAATATCTACCATCACCTCCACCTCTTGGATCATCAATTCCCTATAGTATTTCGGGCATTTCGGCATTAGCTGCAAGTAAACCATAACCCACTGAGCTGGGATCATTTATATCTCAATCATCTTTTCCATGTTCTTCATCCTATATGATTATTTTGTAAGAGTTATTGGTGACTCAATATCACCCTCATCCTACTTGGTTGGGGGAATTTATATCTTCATGTATATACTAGGAGTCCCCAAGTCCCTCAAAAAAATCATCAGATCCTCAAAAAACCGCATCAGTTCCAATTGCATCCATGAATGACCCCCACCCCATAGAGATGGGGAAATTTCCATCATCGTCATCACCGTTGAGATAATCGGTCTTCTCTGTGATGGAATGGAATCTGTCAATGTCCCACTTATCCCACCCACCATGGGACAAACCTCTACTGTTCAAGGCTTGTTTTGCATTCACGACCAGTAACTTCCTCAAGGTCATTGTCCAAATAATGAGACATGATGAGAGTACAGTGAAGCCAATCAGACCCCGCATGGGTTGCAAGCTAAAATGACACATATGGACAAGGGTTAAAATAATGTCCTGGATGAAGTTAGTACAGAATCATCTTATTTCATTGAATGTAATGTCCCATCTACCATTACGTGATATTCCTCTATGAATGTTGTCACTATCAACATGATAGATGTTGATCAAGATACAAATGTATAGGAACACAATGTAGAAAATATACCCCAGGAGGAGGGTGATATGGACACACCAAATGAGGATGTGTGCACCTAGAAATAGAGAAGGATCCAAAACATGTAACATTCAATTACCATGATACAACCTATCTAGTGAAACCCTACCAAAGAAAAAGAAAAATGTGGGACAATATATCAGTTTCCATATGAAATTGT
This sequence comes from Viscum album, assembly GCA_963277665.1. NCBI lineage: Eukaryota > Viridiplantae > Streptophyta > Magnoliopsida > Santalales > Viscaceae > Viscum > Viscum album. The sequence goes on from OY728132.1 coordinate 328,947,041, forward strand.
TGAGTTTCCTTCCAGTGAGGAATAGTTATCACAATACGATAGAGATATACATAATCTATGAAAACTAAAAAAAGGAGCTGCAAAGTGGTAATATTACCACTGGGTAGCATCTTTAGGAAAAGACGAATATTGTCCCTCACATAGACGATCCTCCAGCAAGAGTGGTATTTGAGAAGCAGATTGGCTCTGGATCTAGGTATCTAGACTACATAAATGAGTAAGTTGATAATGATCATGGATTCCCTCTGTTGTAGTGGTAGACTCTCCCTCTCTGATGTAATCATTCCTTCTTGGTACAGATCAATAATCAGATGGAGATGAAAGTGGTGCCACCTCATCAACCCCGCCTATCCCTGTGTAAGAGAAGTGTCTAAAGAAGTAGTTCCCTTATATTTTTTTAACATCATCGAATCCTTTTCTACATAAATAGAAACCACGGAAGGGATACATTCACCATTGAAACCTAAGAGGAATCCATGTCCCAAATGGGTGGATGAAACTTTTCCTTTAACCAATTTTGGAAATCCTACCTTCTGTACTTTTGACGATGTAGGAAACCCTAAACAACATATCACACACTTTTGTATCTGGATGAGGGCTGATGAAGGGCCCTTGGGATTAGCATGAGGAAAAAAGGCTAATGTGTTTTGTACAGACTAGGATAGGGCCTTCCTTTTTTTGGTGCAAGAGTCTTCTAGAAGGATCCGTTATAGTATGGGAATACCATCATCATCAGTTCCTTTATTAATTTACCTCCACACTGAGGATGAAAACGATCATCGACCTAAAAAACTACAAACAAAAAATATATGGAGAGGGTTTTTAAATTCATAACCAAATGGAAAGGTTTAAACTATTCCCTTAGAATTCCTCTCTCATTAAATAAATTGATAGTACTCTATACAGACAATCTTAGGTATGAGTTAAAGACACCATTGATTACCATGAAATATCAACGTGGGTTATGTGAGTTCCCTAAAATAGAATAATTCCTTGAGGAATCCATTCAAGTAACACAATCCAATACGAGAATCATTCCCACAACATAGGGGAAAGGTCAGGCATGGAAGAAGCTGCAACATTCACTCTCAATCCCACAGCAACACCCATCCAAGACCCTAGGTAGCCCCTACACCACCTATCACCTCTTTCCAAGTGGAGACAACCACAAATTATCTCTCTTCCTTAAGCACAGATAAATTAGGGTCACTTGGTATTTGAGGAAGGTATCAAAAAGTAATATTCCATCTAGAATGAACAAGTCCCCAGTTATTTCTTAGAATCCATGGATAATAACTTTCTCACACTACCTCATCCTAGGAATCCCAATGAGTTCAACCTCACTGACCATCCTTCTTATTTCCCTTTCCACAGAAGGTTAAGTAAAAATATCCATAACTTATTCATTCAAAAAGAAATAATTCAAAGAATTTAAATTCTAGGTAGGTTGCATTAAAAACTCCTCCGGATCATGTGTCATGCATACCCATTTTCCAATCAGTGGAAGAAGTGTATTGGTTGAATGTTCCGATAAGGTGTGAGAGAAATTTCAACAACTGGATGACACAAAAAATAGGTAATCGATCTCATGCCCCCAAGATAGCATAGTTTTGAAGAACCACAATAGCTCCACCACCTAATAAGAAGGAACCATTAGAAGTACCTCCCAATGTTGGGTATGATCACCGGAAATAAGAAGAAACTAAAGAGGAAGATTCATATTCTGCTTCAACACAAGACCTAACTCTTGAAAACTTCTTCCCTACAACATCCACAACATAGGAACCACCCCACAAAATGGAATCCTCCTTAGATGGAAAGATATTTTTTGGTTATATCAACACAATACACTTGGAAGAACAATTATTCGATGATGAATATTCCCTGAAATATGGTTGTCCCACATATAACCAGGTAACGTGAGGCTGCATGCGCCGAAATTGGGGATACATGTGATAGCATAGAAGTAATCCAATCTAATATTCTAATTTAATCCCCATGGAGGAAATATATGCAATTGATACCCCTTGAAAATCCCTTCAACATGCCCAAAAAGATAGGGAGGTTTCCCAAAATCCTCCAGTGAACAGTTACACCCCATTTTCTTGCATGATATCCTAGTAGGGGTTTGATCCTTCGATCAACCCAGAAAAATGGTAAGTCCAGAGCAACCTACACCACTAGTAATATATATCCCATCAAATTCTACACAGATTATTGGCCCATCCACCTGAGATGCCTCAACTCCTAAACTGCATGCCTAGGAGAATCCTCATATCAAGAAGTGATGACCTTTATCAAAAAAGTATGACGTTCTAAAATAGTTGGTTGTTGTCCAATCCACACTCTAAATACTTGTTTCACTCCATATTTTGAAGGAACATAGGAAGTAACTTTTTGAATCCATTAGGATCACATAGGAATTCAAGACAGAAGTCATCGTATACCAGGTCTTCTGAGTGGAGACTATATTCTCGGAATGTCATATTTTCATTTCATTCACTGATCAAGATCAAGAAGAGGCCATCAGAGGACATATCAGAACCCTATATTTTTTTTCAAGACTCAATAATGTCAACAACCAAAGAGATCTAATTGATAATGGATATGGGATCAATCAAATCCCCTTTCAACCCCTTCAATATTATGGATATGGTGTATGAGATTTATCTCCTGCAAAGCTAACCATTTAAGGGTATGATAAGGGTGAGAAAAGGACCCTCGAGAAGATCAAACATAAAAGCTAGTTTTATAACTCACATAAAACACTAATTTAATGGTTATACAATAAGACACCACATATAATTTCCTTCTTGGGAGGCCCTAGCTCCATTTCCACTTGGTGGTGCCATCAACATTCCATCAATGTTTGAAGTATTCCATAGATGGAAAAATTGGCATACTAAATGGTGATAATTCCCCCTTCGATAATTTTGGAACAAAATTTAATGAATCATATATCTAAAATAATGTATTAAATCAACCAGTGTAAGATGATGATATATAGTTTGTAGTTCTAAATGGTTTCGACACTGCCCCTATAAATCCTTTGAGTATGCTCGACAACAACTATGTGCACCCCATAAATTTGGTTGAGATCATAGATCTAATCCACAAGGTCCAAGACCATCCTGTCCCCAGTAAAAATGTAAAATAAAATAATCTCTGGTATTTCTCTATGAATTATCAGATAGAAAGGGATGATAATCTATCTTCTAATTTCCTCCCTCGCCCTAATAGTGATAGAGAATACCCCAGATTGCTAGCCTCGTCTAAAAATTCCTCCATAAAATCATAATTGGAGGAAGATGAGGATGATCTCAAAAACAACCCTCCATCATTTGGGAAAGGTGCCTCCACCAACATAGATGATCTGAGGAAAATAAATCTGAGAATATAAGAATAGTTGAAACCTACTCTGATTAGTTTCGCAATATACCTAGAAGAGCAAGAGATGTACAATTCATTTCAAATGAGGCACTGATATTGGTTCTCCTATAATTATATATAAATGCCTAAACTAAATCCAAATATGGCTACACACCATCTCAAATTACCAAATGAGCATCATTGATTCATGTAGGAATCCAAGAGGATACACCCCTCTCATTACACTAATGTGTTGGTAGAGGTTGAAAAGTTTATTTAATCCAACTTTGTACGAGAATTGTCATATCCAAGATGGCTTGCCAACATCGTCCTCATTAAGAGAAATAATGGTCAGATTAGGGTCTAAATTTATTTTATAGGCCTTAATAGGCATTTAATAAATGATGATTTCCTATTATTGACCATATAACTCTTGATAGATGTGACCACTGGCTTCCAAGACCTTTTTTTATGGATTGATACTCAGGGAATGACCAGATTAAAATGTCCCTTGAATATTTGGAAGGAAGTGCATTTATAGTGCCTCAAGGTATCTTATAATAACAATTAATTCACTTTCGATTAAGGAATGATTCCACTATATACAAACATACCATGCATCACATTTTCAATCAATTTTTAGGAAGGATAGTCAAGTTTTATGTTGACAGCCTGGTTTTTAAATCCAGATAGCGATGTGATCACTTCATGGACCACCAAAAAATCATTGAAAAGTTACGAAAACACTATTAAAATATGAATCAACTAAAATTTAATTTCAGGGTAAAATATAGAATGATCATTGGCTTTGAGGTATTCCACCATGACATCAATGTTGTCCAGGAAAAGACTAGTGTTATATTATTAATTCCACCTCTCGTAATTATCAATGAAATAAGTGGAATCCAAGGGAACCTCACCTACATTTGTAAATTCATTACCAACATGGAAAAAAAATATCTCCACTTTATCAAGATAATGAAGAAGGTAATCAACTATCAATGGGATGACTCATGTCAAAAATCCTTATAAAGTCTCAAGCATTACTTATTACACCCATCAGTTTTGATTCCTTTGGTGGAAGGGAGGCCACTAATATTTTATTTGGCTGCTATGGGATTCTCACTAGGAACACTCATGCAAAAAAATAATGAATGAACAGAAAATAATCTCTACTAACTCAACTGGATAATGCTAGGTACATAGACTAAATATTCTATTCTTAAGAAGAACTAATGTGCACTCATCTTTGTGGTGAAAAAGATGAGGCATTAATTGAAGCACCATGAAGTCCACCAAGTCTCTCGTATTGATCATCTCATGTATATACATGGAATTCCTATGTTGATTGGTCACATGGGTTGATGGGTTATCATTATATATCAATATATCATTTAGTTCATATAAGTGAATTCAGAAAAGGGAAATCCCCAGTTTTTTTCCTTACAGCACATCCTACCCTGGAAAATACATCAGAGGACATTGAGCATCAAGGTGATGAGGTATTCTATGTCCAAGACACACCATATACATGGTACATGTACTTTGATGGAGCCTCTTAGAGCCATATTCATATAATTATGGAAAATCTGAAGGTCGATCGGGTTTGTCTAGGAATTGTATTTGTCTCTTCAGAAAATATGGTTTTTCCTACTCTTTCTCACTATCTGAGTGTTTTACAAACAATGAGGTGGAATATCAAGACCTCATCATTGGATTGGAACTAGCCCTAAAATTGTACATAGCCTACCTGAATGTCAACGGGGACTAAGAATTAGTGATAAAGTATATCAATGGTGAATATTACATTAAAAACGAACAACTAACCCCTCACTGGCTATGTTAGGGGATTGATAGAAGAATTCCCTTTTGATACCACATTGAATCATGTTCTTATATCACAGAATCCTTTTACAGATGCATTGGCTAATACAACCATCATCTTAGATGGCCCTGATTAGGAGGACGTAATTTTCTATATCATATATCAAAGAATGGTATCATTGATCTTTGTATGTGATATGGAAGTAATCAATCAGTTTAGCACCACCCTAGAGTGTGACAATCCAATGACCACCACTGGATGGATGGGGCCCATAATTGGCTATCTCCATAATGGGATTCTCCTAGAATATCATTTCAGAAGGGAGAAAATTCGGTTCTTGGTTGAAAAGTTAACTCTACATGATGATCCAAATGAGAATAAATCATTCTAAATATGAGGTTTTCATGGAATCCTCCTTAGATGCATAGTAAAAGGATATATTCTTGTCATCATGGAAGAATTCCACGCAGGCTATTATAGCACCCATCAGTTTGGAACTAGGATCTCCCACCAAATCAGAAGGTTTGGATATTAATGGAAAACCATGATACAGGACAATGTATAATTCACCAAGAAATGTCCTTTGTTCTAGATCCATTCAATCTTCATCCATCATCCCTTGTAATTTATACATACCAAAAAATATTCCTATCAATTTTCTGTTTGGGGATGGTTGTTTTGGGATCATATACCCCTACCACAGCTAAAAATTTCATGTATTACCTTACTTTTACCAACTTCCTTTCCAAATGGGATGAGCCAATACTCCTCATGGAATTCAGGAAAAATAATACCATCAACTTCATAAATCCCCATATCATCATTAGGTTCGGGTTCCCTTACATAACATTTATGGAAAATAGTACCAAATTCGATTCTATAGAGTTAAAGAGACTGTATCGGGAGTATAATATCGAGTCCAATCACTCCTCTCTCTATAATGAAGAAGAAAATGTACGTATAAAGAACATTAATAAGACTCTATCAAATATAATCCATAATTTGGTGAACAGGGATAAAAATTCTTAGCCAGAATATCTCCTCCATGCTTTATGGGCCTACCATACCACCATGTATACTACCACATAGGCAACACCACACTAATTAATGTACGGGACTGAGGTAGTATTACCAATAGATTTCCAACTACCTTCACTCAAAATATCCATTCTGGGATAGCCCTCAGATGATGAAAAATCGTAAAAGAGGCTGTAAAAATTAGAATGACTATATGGGAATAGATTTCACACACTACAAAACCTGGAGGTCCATTATAATCGGATTGCACAAGCCTTTAATAAAAAAATTCCTTTGTTCATTACCACAAGGTGAATTGGTGTTGGATCTCAAAACCCCAATGATAGTTAGAAAGAATCCCCCAAAACTAGAACCCAAATGTTAGGGGCCTTATTTCATATATAATGTTTATCCTAATTTATCCTACTCATTGGACACCATGTAAGGGGAGTGTGTCACACCACCCATCGATGTGATATTTCTCAAAAAATACTTTTCATAGTTATCTTCAAATGGGCATATACATCTGTGTAAGTGCTTTCATTCTTCCTTACAACATGACATTAAAATCTACAGAGTTCATCCTGACCACATGAAATTAAACTATATGGAGATCATCTTGATCCAATGATGTTAAACTATACAAAGTTCAACCTAACCGCGTGATGTTAGACAACATGGTTCCTTAAGAACTATGTATGGATTGATTTGTACTATTATAGGATATATAGTGACACCCAATCCCTTATTCTTGGGTCCATCCATATGATTACTATCTTTCCATTGGGTGATCTGTGTCCTTACCACATGAAGAAAAACTACACATATCCACAATAACCATCTTCATATACACAGAGTCACCTACATCCTTACCAGATAACATTTAACTATACGGGTATCTTATAACTATGTATGGATTGATTCTCTTTTACAATGAGATATGTAGGGATTCCAAGATTTTATATCTTTTTTAAGCCACCACATGAAACAAAATTCTTCTGTCCTGCTCTTAAACACATCTATACTATGAGATGAACCCCTATAATTCCATGTTTCTCACAATTATCATAGATCTAGGGGGCTTATAATTCTCATTAAGGGCCTCTCTACACTAATAAGGTGTAAAATCTTTTTATAGGCCAATCTCGGTCATGAATGAATGAAAATAAAAGGTATACCAAGAGTCCTCACTACATGACGTTAAATTATAAATTTAATTTCCTCCACATGATAAGAGATTGCACACGCCTGTGAACCTCGCCTGAGAGGACCAATATAGTTGGATTTGAACATCTACCACACCTCCATCCACTCTATCCCTCATGACCTCAAAGTTCCTACATCCTTGCTGCATGGTGTTAAACCACGTGTTTTTTTTTAAGAACTATGTAGATTCTCATTTTCATGATGTACGTCATGACGTTTGGACATTAATACATAGGCCAAACCACAATTCCACAACATTTCCATGTTATCCCATATTTTTCCTTGCTGCATGATGTAAAATTACACAATTCCTTAAGAACTATGTGTGAATTCATTCATGTCCTCACAGGATATGTCTCAATGCCTGGGTTCTCAAACCTAGTCCTAGCTACAACAATAAACAGAAATAATTCCCGCCTTTTTCAAATGGGCCAGATCCATAAAGAGTATTTCCTACTCAATTACTATGTGTGACCTAATTACTATCCTCACAGGATATGTAGAAATTTATGGATTTCCAAAACCAATCCCAATCACACCAAATCAATATACATATGCACCCTCTTCGCATATGGGTTAGAATTATCTCTGGGGATTAATTAAGAACTACATGTGGCTTGATTCTTATCACCTTGGGATATGTAGTGACACCCATAATTCTATTCATGGGCCCAGTCAAAACACCACCACTTCATGTCGGGGGATCCAAATCGTCACTGTATGATATTAAAATGCATTACCCTTCAAAACTACATATGGTTTGATTCTCATTTTCATGAGATACATATTGACACCTGGACATCTACCTTTGGACCTGATCACGACATTTATGCACTTTCACATCAGTTCCCACATGTCCACACTATATGGAAATAAACTACATAGAACATGTCCTCACTACATGTTATCAAAATTAATGGAACATTTCCTCACCACATGATGTTAAATTGCATAGAATACATCCTCATCACATGATTCTAAACTAAACATAACAAGTCCTTTCCGCATGATGTTTAACTACACGAAGGTTATTACACATCACCATTCCTCATCAAAGGACCACATGAGCATTATCACGATAATGTAGAGTATGGGGTGATTATATAATATTATGAGTGTCCCCATCCATAAATAATATTTCATGTTTATAGTGCCTCAAGTTTCCATAAACCTTTCATATAACAACTCTTCTCTTTATTACACACTTAAAAAATATTTATTACATAAACTTGCTCATAAGACAACTCTAAGGATCGAGAGGCCTAGTGTCCTGGGAAATTAAGAACATTAAATAAAAAAATAGAACACAAAATCATTATTTAAAACTTCTATTATATGACCACAACATTATTTTATACTTATAATTGCATGGGATAACCTGAAAACATACATAAGAAAAGGGTGAGCTATAACACCTAGTAAGGGAGTAAAAAAGGTATAACATGAAAAATATAGTACATGTTAGGAAATTGGCATTTAAATGGAGCACAAGATAATAATGAAAATAAATTCAAGATATAACATGATTATCATAACAAGGAAATGTGGAATCCACCACTACTATAAATGCAAGCTATACCAACGCAGTATTCCCAACAGTTTCAAAAACCGGTTTCAAAAACCGTTGGGAAAAGACTCATATACCAACGGTTCTATTGAACCGTTGGTATATCCATATACTAGTTTTTTTTACCAACGATTTCATTGAAACTGTTGGGTATAGTTATAATGAAGTGATTTTTTCCAACAGTTTAGTGAAAACGTTGGGTATAGAAGATATTAAGAGGTTTTCCCAAACATTTTTTTGAAACCGTTGGGATAACATAACTTTTCCAATGGTTTTTTAAAACCATTGGGAAATAAAATCCCCAAATATTATCAATATGTAACTCCAGAGATCTCGAAATTTTTACCCTAACATATAGTTGTACGCACCCTCTCAAAATTGTTTCTCTAAACCTCAACCATCTCGAAGGTTTTCCTTTAAATATCGATGCAAACGGTACTTCCCAACACAACATATCTGATTTCCAATGATTTTTTCTTCCCGTTTAAATCGGTATGTGTGAGTTCTTTTATTTTAGATTTGTTCTTCCTGTTTAAATCGGTATGGGTGTGTTAATTTATTTTAGATTTTTTCATTCTATTTTGGTTCAATCTAGTGTGTATTATGATCCCCTTATGAAAATAAGGCATATATAATTTTAGGTTATGGTTCGAACCCTACTTCCCAACCTGCTCTAGAGGGTTCTAACTATAATTTCCAATGGGGCATCTATCTTTGATTCAAGTAATTTCTGTTCTTACATTCTAAATCGGTATATGTGCCTTCATTTATTTTATATTTTTTCATTGCATTATTCTATAATTTATTGTGTATTATGATCCCCTTATGAACACAATCAATATATCATTTTAGGTTGCGGTTTTTTTGTGATTTATCTGTATAGAATAATTTTGGTTGATATTAAAGAGGTAAATATGAACTTGATTTATTTTATCCTTGATTTATTTTAAATTTAAGGTCTATTGACTTGATTACATTGGTCAGCCATAAATACAGTTAGGGTTTTCCAGGTGAGGTGGGGGGGAGATGGGTTTTCTAAGTGGGTGTGGGGGGTAGGGGTGTCCAGGTGGGGTGGGGGGCTGGGTTTTCCAAGTGGGATGGGGGTAGGGGTGTCCAAGTGGGGTGGGGGGGGGGTTGTCCATGTGGGGTGGGGGTGTCCAAGTGGGGTGGGGGGTTGGGTTGTTCAAGTGGGGTTGGGGTAGGGCTGTCCAAGTGGGGTGGGTGTGGGGTGGGGTAGGGCTATCCATGTGGGGTGGGGGTAGGGTTGTCCAAGTTGGGTGGGGGAGGGGTTGTCTAGGTAGGGTGGGGGAGGGGGCTGGGTTGTCCAAATGGGGTGGGGGTAGGGCTGTTTGGGGTGGGGGAGGGTGTGCAGGTTGGGAGGGGGGGGATGTCTAGGTAGGGTGGGGGGATGGGTTGTCCAAGTGGGGTGATGGTAGGGTTGTCCATGTGGGGTGGGTGGGCTGGGTTTTCCAAGTGGGGTAGGGGGTAGGGGTATCTAGGTGGGGTGGGGGGGGCTGGTTTTTTCATGTGGGTGGTGGTAGGGCTATCCAAGTGGGGGTGGGGGGGGCTGGGTTGTCCAAGTGGGTGGGGGTAAGGTTGTCCAAGTGGGGGGGGGGGGGGGGCTGGGTTTACCAAGAGGGGTGGGGGTAGGGCTGTCCAAGTGGGGTGTGGGTGGCTGGGTTGTCCAAGTGGGGTGGGGGTAGGGCTATCCAAGTGGTGTGGGGGTAGGGATGTCCAAGTGGGGTGGGGGTAGGGGTGTCCATGTGGGGTGGGGGGGGGGGCTGGGCTGTCCAAGTGGGGTGGGGGCTGGGATGTCCATGTGGGGTGGGGGTGGGGCTGTCCAAGTGGGGTGGGGGGCTGGGTTTTCCAAGTGGGGTGGGGGTGGGGTTGTCCAAGTGGGGTGGGGGGGGCTGGGTTGTTCAAGTGGAGTGGGGGTTGGGTTGTCCAAGTGGTGGGGGTAGGGATGTCCAAGTGGGGTGGGTGGGGGGGTTTCCAAGTGGGGTCGAGGTAGGGTTGTCCAAGTGGGGTGGGGAGGGTGTGCAGGTGGATGGAGCTCACAACTATAAACTCTCTATAAATTCTGGAAGTATGAAAATGTATAGGGACATTCGTGATCATTTTTTGGTGGGATAACATAAAAAGTGTTTGATGTTTGTAGTCCTTTTTTATTTAGAGTTTCTTTTTATGTTGATGTTTCTTATTGATACCTATGATGGAATTTATTTTAGTTTCTAAATCGGCTGAGACTCCCCCACCATGCACAGTGTATGAAACCTCTACCCTTATTTAACTATTCTGTTTACACAGCCTATACAACCTATGCCATCATTTAATCAGTGAACTCAAGTCATTAATTCAAGCCTTCATTCTCACTAGCATGTATGAAATTGAATGATGTATACCCATACTCACCTGATTTCTTACGTTAGATAGTGTCCAACATATAGAATACAAGCTTTTGAATTCATCATTTATCCAGGATCATATATTCCATTTCCCCCAAGATGACTGTACTAATATAACTTTAAGATCAATTAAATATGGTTCTCATTGTATGTTGTATATTATGTGTCCTTCTTGGCCAATACTCGCTTTTATGAGGGTGGGGTTCTTTTCACTAGCCATGCTGGCATGTGTAGACATCCATAAAAATGTTAGATAAGTCACAAGTTTAATTCAGTAATGTTGTTATCATTGACATACTTTATTATCAATCTCAAAATTAAAAATAATTTTTTTTGTCTATACTTTTTGAAATTAAATCTTTTTACAAGCCATGAACAACCTATTAGTGTAGAAGCCTAAAATTTATTCACCCATGGGGTTCGCTTGACTTGGGGAAGTAATTTGGTAATGAATGGTATGGCCATAGAGGTGCCAATAATGAGTTATTGGCCATGAGTGAATGATTTGGGATGACTATAACACATAATGGGACCTGGGTAATGTGCCTCTCATAGACCTAATGAAAATGAATATAAATAAATTTTTATATAATTTTTGAGTACTTGTTATTTACATTATTTTAATAGTTCACTATGTCGACTAGAAACTTCATCCTTTATCATTTACTTAAATTTATTTTCTACTAAAGTTAAATCCTATTGAATTGTTTATGAAAAAATGACTTATATAAATTCTTTTTACAGAATGGCTAGAAGTTGGATGTATAAAACTGATCGGATCTCAAGCGATTTTAAAAACAATTTAGAGAGGTTTATCGATTTCACATTTCACAATGCTTCAGATAGTGGTCGCATACACTGCCCATGTTCCAATTGTGTTGGTAGACCTTGGTTGAGCCAGGAAGAAGTTAGAAACCACATCACCAAATATGGTTTTCAAGAAAACTACTTTCTGTGGTATAACAATAGGGAGAAAATAAAATCTCAAATTGGTGAAAATCGAAATGAAAGGACTGGAATGAATAATTTGTTAGATGATCAGTTTCTGTTTATTTTTCATCATGAAAAAGAAAGGATTTCGACTCACGAAGACTTTGATATGGGGACAGATGATGCATCTAGTGAAAATGATGATATCGATAGGGTGAAAAAATTGAATGATGTTGTCACGACTCCAGTATATCGACAATGTGATAAAATGAAAAAGATGGAATTTTTAATCTGATCGTTTCATGGGAAAACAATTTATGGGATTTCTAATATAGCAATCAATTAAATTCTTACCCTCTTCAAGGATTTACTTCTATATGATGAAGATATTCCCTCAAACCACTATATGGCATGGAAGTTAGTTGAAGAACATGGATTTTCAAGAAACAAAATTAATGCTTGCCCGAAAGATTGCAGCTTATTCTGGGAGGAAACTACTAAGAGAAATGATTGTATAAAATGTGGAACATCCCACTGGAAGTCAAAATCTGATGGAATACCATCCCGCATTCCACAGAATGTAATGTGGCACTTTCCATTGATCCACAGACTCTAGAATCTTTTTATGTCTGATAACATATCAATAAAAATGATATGGCATGATACTGAGAGAAATAAGACTAATGATGAGTTGGTTCATCCTGAAGATGAATTTTCATGGAAGAGACTTGATGCTTGACATCCTGATTTTGTAGTTGACATGCATAATGTGAGGCTGGGTCATTCATGCGATGATTTTAATCTTTTTGGGCAGATGCTTACTTCACACAGCACATGGACAACTTTTATTCACATTTATAATCTTCCCCCATGGTTGTGTATGAAAAAACATTTCAATTTCATGAGTATACTCATATCTGGTCCTTCTAATCCCTGCATTGATATTGATGTATACATACAACCTTTAAAAAAAAGTTGAAACTTCTTTGGGATGTGGTTGTGCGCACATACGATGCATGTTCGAAAGACATATTTTAGATTCATGCTACGCTTATGTGGACGATCAATGATTTTCCGGCTTATGCAATGATGTCTGGATGGATCACTAAGGGAAAACTGTCATGTCCAGTTTGAATAAAGAATAAATGATCCTGAAGACTGAAACATCATTGTAGTTTTAGTTTTGTGGGACATCGATGATTCTTGCCAAAGGATAATCCATATAGAATGAATCGATGATGATTTGATAATACCATAGAGACCGATGATCCACCTCAGCGTATGTCTGGAACTAATGTGCTTAATGAATTGAAAGATTTAATTTTTTCATTTAGGAAGGGTCGAATGAAATCTGGTAAGAGAAAGAATATTTCCACTAAAACCTGTTACAATTAGAGGAAGAGAAGTATCTTTTCTTATTTTCCTTATTGTTCAACCAATATGTTACGTCATTGCTTATACATAATGAATATTGAAAAGAATATATGCGAAGTTTTGCTTTCGGTTCTTATAAATGTTAAGGGAAGACAAAATATGATTTACGATCTCGGCGTGACTTGGTAGATTAGGGAATCAGACCAGAATTGTACCATGTACGTGTCAGTGAAAATAAATGGAAACTTCCATGTTCTTCTTATGTGATGAAACCTACAAAAAAACAATTTTTGGAAGTATTAGAAAACATCATTCTTTATCTTTGAGAAGGAGGGAGACTTTTCATAGCAAAGAGTTTTCTGCTTAGTTAAAATTGAAGGTAAAAATATTAATGTTTAAAATAATTATATCAATATTTAATTAAGTTTAATAGTCATTAATATTGCAGGTATTGAGTTTGTATGATGAATCTGTCTTTGAGGAAATAAGAGCTTTGGCTTTTGGTCATAATATCGTGGTTCGTGATTGTAAATCAATTATTATCAATGGGTATAAATTTATTGTCACTGAAAAAAGCAAAGAACATGAGAACACAACATGATGTTGTTATGGTTACTACCACAATAGATTGTTATCCTAGTGCATCAAATAGTATACCATGATTTGAAAGTGTGGGTTGTTATGGAGTCATTGAGAAAATGATAATATTGGATTATTACACTCATGGATAATTCACAATGATGAAATTATATTGGTTTGATTCAATGACGAGACAGAGCAAATTTATGGATGATTGTGGATTTTGAGTAATTAATTTGACTCGCACTCTTGCTACCAAAAAACCATATGTGTTAGTATCAATGGATAAACAATTTTTTTTATATCAAAGACCAACTTCGACCTAAATTTGGTGTCATAATTGAAGTAATTCCAAGACATATTTTTGATGATGGTGATGATGGAATTGACACTTTCCCTAGTGCCATTAGAACCAATCCATTTATTTCTTTTGATGACTCCACTAGCTCAATTGTCAAAGTTAATTGTGAACCTGAATTTGTGGTTGAAAATATATAGAATCATTCATCCATGTTCTCAATTCTTTTTGTTTACCTCGAGTTGGGTTGTTAAGGTTTGTAATATTCAAATTGATTTAGTATTGATCACAAATATGTTTTATCTGACTTGACATTTATGTGCATTTTCAATGTTTATTGGTTGCACTTTTATTCTCATTGCATTTTCTAATTTGGAATTGAACTATTTTCAAACCTAGTCAAACAATATTTCTAACATGGTGAACATTACAACTTGTATGATTTATTAATTCCATTCAAGATCTTCTAAAATAATTGATAACTAAATTACCAATGAATCCCCCTATTTCCTCATATATTTAGTTTTTTGGGTTACACATTAGTTTCCTTTTTCTAATTAATTACATATTTATTTTCAAAAGCACGAAATGCAGCTAATTAAAGAGAGACGAAGGAAAAAAAATGATGGAGAACAATCGTTGAATGGCAGAGATGGATGTTCCACCATTAGTGCCCACAATGAGTAATTTATTTAAAATATATATATATATTTAAAGAATATATAATGTCATGTGATTAATTTTTTTGTAAACATTTTTGTAGGATCCACCTATACGTTGACAGTTATTCGGCAAGGAGCCTAGTACTGGTCCTAGTACTCAGGCCGGTGGTACAAGGAGGGTTCATACCAGAGGTGGACGAGCAGCTTCGAGTACCCGACTAGACTCTGCCCCTCCCACTGACATGTCATCCTTCACACATTCTGATCCCGGTGTGTCATTAGGGACACATGGGATATTTAGGCCTCCCATGTTTTCGCCACCTTTTACATCTTCTGGCCCATCTTTTTCAAATCCCATGAGGATTGCCACTCCCCAGTCAGAATCCAGTCATACAGCTATCCCATCATCTTTTACTTATACTTCTATCTCTCTGAGCTTCTATATTCAATCGTCTTCGACTCCTGTTCCATCATAGGGTGTTCCATCAGTTTCTGTGGATCCAGCGACGCTCACCGATCAGACTGGCGCAGGTATATTTATAGAACCCTAAAAAACTTTTATAGTAATATTTATTTTCATTATAACATGTTTTGATAAAATATTTTTTTTTCTTTCATGACAGATACATCTACTGATAGGAGGTTGGGTTGGGGGAGTACACGCATGCGTGCGGTGTGGAAACGCCGCACACAAGTTATAGTCGATTAAAATGAAGACAACCAAATGGTTGAGAAAATAGGGAAGCAATGTCGGAGTTTTTTGGAAATGCTTTCCAAATACTCCGACATCATTCATGTCATCCCGCTATCATGGAGACATTTCCCACATGAGGTCAAGGATAGAGCTTGGGACGAGCTATGGGTAACAAAATCGGTTGTACTTAATGCCATAAATTTTTATTGTATTTATATGAATTAATATCTTGATGTCAGCTTCGATTTAATTTTCCCGATGGTGAGGGTGCACAACCGGGATGCCTAACGGATTTATGAAAGCTTTGGAGAGCCTATAAGTATGAGTTGTATATTGGCTGGCATGCTAGATTTGGCACTAAGTTTGAGGTGGTACCAGTCATGGAAGATTGTCTTATAGAGAAGTATCGTCAGATGATTACTCATTGGGGTACTACACAGTTTAAGGTATTAATTACATTTGAGGTATTTAAATAATAACTTTCATGTTTTTCATTAATACTATATTTTTCATTATAGAATTTTGTTTAGTAATCATATTGAAAAAATAAAAAAATATTGATGCAAAAAAAACCTCCACACACCGGGAGGTACTATGATGCCAGATCATGAGAGGAAGAACGTATGACAATTGTTTATAAGTTTTCTTTATGACTTACACTTTCTTTTGTCTCGTCAATTATTTAATCGTTTGCTAAATTTTTCATATAGCTTTAGTTTTCAATGTCACTGTAGAGGAAAATACAGAATATTGAAGGACGTGTGCCTCGAGAAAAACTGTTTTGCTCGAGTAGACGGAAAAAGGATGGAAGTGTCGTCAACGAAGTGACTCAGCAGTAGACTGTAAGTTATAATCTGTTGATTTTATATTTTAATATCTATTTTGTAACTTAATAATATATTTATATTTGTAATAGGATGCTTTAGAGGACCTCGATGCCCATGAACCAGAAAATTTTGGGGCAACTTATCACTTACATCAGGTGTTGGGAGAGGAGAATCCTAGAAGAGTATGCTCCAGACCTAGGATAGCCCCGACGAGGTATTGTCCCTCCTCAAGTACGAGTTTTAGTGCCACTGAGATGCAGAAAGTTAGGGAACATGCAGAACAGGTTAAAAAAAGGGCCACAGAGACGGTAGAACAGTCTGCTAGGGAAAACAGTGCATTTATGAAATTTATTGAAGTTATACGTCCAACACTTCCACCAGAGGAAATTACAGCTTTTGATGAATATATTTCATTGATAAGTTCTATATATGGTGCACCAGGTGGATGTTATAGTGGTTTTCAAGATGATGTCCAGCCAGACGATGATGATGGCGAGGAGTCTGATGCGAAAGAGGAGGGAGAGGAGGAGGGAGAGGCGGATGGTGAGGGCGAGGAGGAGGGAATTGAGGAGGGTGTTGAGGAGGGCGAGGACGAGGACGGGGTGATGATGATGATGGTAATGGTGATGGTGATGTGGTACAAGTTGATCTGTTACATTTTTTACTAATATTACTATGATTCAATGTTTAATCTATTCTAGTTGTTGGTTTTATGTAGACCTGTTTTATAGTATTGGAGTTGAGTTATTTTTATATATTGTATGTTTTCATGGATGTTGATTTATTTTAGTGGTTCAAGTGTATCTTGAGAATTTTTATAGAATATTGTGTGTTTGGGAACTCCCTAGACTTCCCCCCTCCTTCCTGGACCCTGGAAACCCCCCCAGCATTCTCCTTGGACCTCGTAAAGTCCCCCAGATAGCCCCCCAGACTCCTCCTTGGTCCCCGAACAGCCCCCCGGACACCCCCCCTGTACACCCCCCAGACAGCCCCCCACCCTCCACTTTAGAACCCAGATAGCCCCCCGAACACCCCCCGTACAACCCCCCCCCCCCCCCACCATCCTCCTTGGTCCCCGGATAGCCCCCCGTACAGCCCTCGGACACCCCCACCCTCCTCCTTGGACCCCGAACAGCCCCCTCAGCCATCCCCCCCCCCCACACTCCTCCTTGGACCCCGGATAGCCCCCGAACACCCACTGGACAGCCCCCCCCCCCCCCCCCCCCACCCTCCTCCTTGGTCCCTGGAGAGCCCCCCATACACCCCCCGGACAGCCCCCCAGACAGCCCCTGGACATCCCCCCACCCTCCTCCCTGGACCCCAGACAGCCCCCCCCCCCACCCTCCTCCCTGGACCCCCAAACAGCCCCCACCATCCTCCTTGATTTCACATGCCTTTTTTTATTTCTCTGATCATGCAATGTTATTTAGGATTATTCCATTTTTGTATGTCTTGAATTATATGAATGTCTTGGTAATCTTATTAGCTCAGTCTCATCAAATGCATGTGATGATATGCTTTAATTTGAATACAAAATCTTGTTGTACATTCTCCATGTTATGTGAATTATGCCTTATTTTATTTTGTTTACTTGTCAATTGTTACAATAAGACATGGGTTACATGTTAAGGACTCATGGACGGACTCGTCATGCTCAGCAAGTTTAGACTTGAAATTTTAAGATGTATGCTTTGGTTTGTAGTTGAGGGATACCAGGATTGTTTTGATACTTTAGGAAAATGATCTATGGGTCATTTTTGATGTGTACGAGTCAACCCCATCTAAATCTGAGGCACGTTGTGGCCGGTAGCACTCTAACTGTGTCTCTTTTGTATTAAATGGATGAGATTTTAAGTGAAAAGAACAACTGGCATATGGAAAACTAACCAAATTCATTCTTATTCTGTTGATACATTATCACAACGATCCATGGGCCGTATGTGATGTGTACGAGTCAACCCCGGCTTAATCCGAGTCGCAATGTGGTCGGGATCACTCTAAGTGTCTCTCTTACGTTTAAAATGGACAACATTTTAAGTACATATGAAAAACTTACTAAACTCATTCCGATTCGGTAGAAACTTGAGGAAAATTATCCATGGGTCATATGTGATGTGTACAAGTCAACCCCGCCTCAATCTGAGGCGTGGTGTGGCCGGCACCATTTGAAATGTGTCACTTTTTTTTTGAAATGGATAACATTTTAAGTGAAAATTACAAATGACATAAGGAGAACTAACCAAATGCATTATGATTGTGTTGATACTTTAGTACAATGATCCTTGGGTCATTTTTGATGTGTACGAGTCAACTCAGCCTCAAGAAGAGGCGTGAAGTGACCGGCACCACTCGAAGTATCTCTCTATAGTTTAAAATGGACTTCATTTTAATTGAAAACAACAACTGACATACGGAAAACCATCCAAAAGCATTTAGATTCTTTTGAAACATTAGGAAAATGTTCCATGAGTCATTTTTGATGTGTACAAGTCAACCCCGCCTCAATCCAAGACCTATTGTGGCCAGCACCACTCAAGGTATCTCATGTTTATTTGAAATAGACAACATTTTAAATGAAAACAACAACAGACATACGAAAAACAAACTAAAATCATTTGGATTCAGTTGAAACTTTAGGAAAACGATCCATGGGTCATATGTGACGTGTACGAGTCAAACCCTCTTGAATCTGAGGTGCGTTGTGGTCGGCACCATTCGAAGTGTCTCACTTTTGTTTGAAATTGATAACATTTTAAGTGAAAAGTACAACTGACATACGGAAAAAAGACCAAATGCATTTGGATTGTGTTGATACTTTAGGAAAATTATTATTGGGTCATTTTGATGTGTACGAGTCAACCCAGCCTCACTCCGAGGAGTAGAGTGGCCGGCACCACTTGAAGTGTCTCTCTGTAGTTTAAAATGGACCTCATTTTAATTGAAAACAACAACTAACATACGTAAAACTGACCAAACGCATTCATATTCTGTTGAAACTTTAGTAAAATGTTCCATGAGTCATTTGAGACTGGTATGAGTCAACCCCGCCTTAATCCAAGTCTATGTGTGGCCGGAACCACTCAATGTGTCTCAGGTTTATTTGAAAAAGACAACATTTTAAATGAAAACAACAATTGTCATATGGAAAACTGACTAAATGCATTCGGATTCAGTTGAAACTTTAGGATAACTTTCCATGGGTCATATGTGACGTTTAAGAGTCAGCCCCACCTCAATACATGGCATGGTGTGGTCAGAACCATTTCAAGTGTCTCACTTTTGTTTGAAATGGATAACATTTTAAGTAAAATGGACTATTGACATATGGAAAACTGACAAAACGCATTCATATTGGGTTGATAATTTAGGAAAATGATCCTTGGGTCATTTGTAACGTGTACGAGTCAACCCAGCCTCAATCTGAGGTGCGGAGTGGCTGGCACCACTCAAAGTGTCTCTCTTTAATTTAAAATGGACTTCATTTTAATTGAAAACAATCACTGACATACGGAGAATGGACCAAACGTATTCATATTCTATTGAAACTTTAGGAAAACATTCAATGAGTCAGTTTTGACATATATAAGACAACCTCGCCTCAATCCGAGGATTGGTGTGGACGAAACCACTCACAGGGTCTCAGGTTTATTTGAAATAGATAACATTTTAAATGAAAACAACAACTGACATACGGAAAAGTGACTAAACGCATTCAGATTCAGTTGAAACTTTAGGAAAACAATCCATGGGTCATATTTGACATGTACGTGTCAACCTACCCACAATCCAAGGCTCGGAGTGGCTGAAACCACTCGAAGTGTCTCTCTATAGTTTAAAATGGACTTCATTTTAATTGAAAACAACAACTGACATACGGTAAACTGACCAAACGCTTTCAGATTCTATTGGAACTTTTTGAAAACGATCCATGGGTCATATATGACATGTAAGAGTCAACAGCGCCTCAATCCAATTCACAGTGTGGCCAGGATCACTCTAATTGTCTCTCTTTTGTTTAAAATGGACAACATTCTAAGTACATACGGAAAAATAAAAAAAACGGATTTTGATTGTGTTGATACATTAGAAAAACTTTTCATGGGTCATATATGACATGCAAGAGTCAAACTCGCCTAAATATGAGGCACGGTGTGGCCGGAACCACTCAAAGTGTCTCTCATTAGTTTAAAATGAACTTCATTTTAAGTGAAAACAACAACTAACATACGGAAAACCAACCAAACGCATTTGGATTCTTGTTGAACCTTTAGTAAAATGATCCATGGGTCATCTTTTACATGTAAGAGTCAACCCCGCCTCAATATGAGGCATGGTGTGGCCAGAACCACTCAAATTGTCTCTCTTTCATTTAAAATAGACATCATTTTAAGTGAAAACAATAAATGACATACGGAAAACCGACCAAATGCATTCTGATTCTGTTGAAAATTTAGGACAAAAATCCACGGGTCATATGTGATGTGTACAATTCAATCCTGCCTCAATCCAAGTCTTTGTGTGGCTGACACCACTCAATGTGTCTCAAATTTATTTGAGATGGACAACATTTTAATTGAAAACAAATACTGGCATACTAAAAACCAACCAAACGCATTCGTAATGTACTGAAAGTTTATAAAAACGATAAATGGGTCATATGTGATGTGTAAGAGTAAAAACTTATTTAATCTGAGGCATGGTGTGATCAGAACCACTCGAAGTGTCTCATTTTTTTTTGAAATGAACAACATTTTAAGTGAAAACAACAACTGACATACGGAAAACTAACCAAATGCATTCTAAATGTGTTGATGATTTAGAAAAACGATATATGGGTCATATGTGACATTTAAAATTCAACCACACCTCAATCCGAGGTGTGGTGTGGCTGGCACTACTCAAAGTGTCTCTCTTTTGTTTAAAATGGACATCATTTTAAGTGAAAACAACAACTGATATATGGAAAACCAACCAAACGCATTCAGATTCCGATGAATCATTAGGACAACGATCCATGGGTCATATTTGATGTTTACGAGTCAACCCCACTTTAATCCGAGGTTCAGTGTGGCCTTCACAACTCGAAGTGTCTCAGTTTTTGTTGAAATGGACAACATTTTAAGTGAAAAGTACAACTAGCATACGGAAAACAGACTAAATGCATTCGTATTCTTTTGACACATTAGGAAAATGATCCATGGGTCATATTTTATGTGTACAAGTTAACCTCACCTAAATATTTGACATGATGTGGCTGGAACCACTCAAAGTGTCTCTCTTTTGTTTCAAAAGTACATCATTTTAAGTGAAAACAACAACTGACATACGGAAAACTGACGAAACGCATTTGGACTCCATTTAAACATTAGGAAAATGATCCATGAGTTATATGTGACATGTAAGAGTAAACCCTGCATCAATCTGAGGCCTGGTGTGGCTGGTACCACTCAAAGTGTCTCATGTTTATTTGAAATTGACAACATTTTAATTAAAAACAACTACTGGCATACAGAAAACTGACCAAATGGATTATGAATTTGTTGAAACTTTAGCACAATGATCAATGAGTCATATGTGATGTGTCAGAGTTAACCCTGCCTTAATCCACGTCATTTTGTGTCCAGAACCACTCAAAGTGTCTCATTTTTTTTGAAGTGAACGACATTTTAAGTGAAAACAATAACTGGCATACGGAAAACCAACCAAACATTTTCAAAATATGTTGATAATTTTGGAAAACTATCTATGGGTATTATTTAATGTGTACGAGTCAAACCCTCTTCAATTCGAGGCACGGTGTGGCCAGTATCACTCCAAGTGTTTGTATTTTGTTTAAAATGGACATCAATTTAAGTAAAAGCAACTAGTATACGAAAAACTGAAAATATGTATTCAGATTCTATTGATACTTATTCAGTTTTATGTATTTTATTGATAATTGATAATTAAATTATGTATGTATTCAATTATGAATTTAATTCCACATTCCACATATAATTGTCATCTAAATTTTAAATTGATTTCTAAATCAATTATATATGTTTATAATTACGTTATGAATTATGATTTAATTATGGATGTGTATAGTTCAAGAATGCATTATATGTTAAATGTGTATGGATTCGTTCTCTATATGCACATATTAGTTTGTTATTGTAGGTATAGTAATTGGATAGGAGGAGAATGGATATCATTAGAGGATGTTGTGAAAATTGCAGGCTGCTGTGCAATTTTCACAGCATAGCCTTTGCCAACGGTTTCAAACCATTGGCATATGCTTGAAATAACCCTTTCCCAACAGTTTAAAACCCATTGAGAAAGGTTTCTAGGTATTTTTTCCAACAGTTTAATGAGAACTGTTGGCAGAAACCTTTCCCAACAGTTTAGAAACTGTTGGGAAAGAGTTTATTTCCTTAGATTTACCAACAGTTTTGTGTAAACCGTTAGTAAAACTTATGCCAACGGTTTGGCCAAACCGTTGGAATAGGTTAAATTTAATAACCTATACCAAGGGTTCTCTATAAACTATTGAGATAGGTTTTCCAAACGGCTTACTTCCCCATGTTTTGCAGAACTGTTGGTATAACATATACCAACGGTTCTGTAGGTTTTCCCAACGGTTCAGAACCATTAGGAAAGACCCCATTTCCAATAGTGAACATTTAACATAATATTAGCATGAGCCAAGGCTCATTGCACATGAGCATGAGTAAACCCTCATTGCACTTGAATTATCATGATTAAACCCTCATTGCACTTGAATTATCATGAGTAAACTATCATTTAACATGAATTAGCATGGCTAAACCCTCATTACACATGGTGTATTGTGATACTATTCTTTACCCAATGCATTGGAGTTTTATCAGGGTGCACCCTTTATAATAATTTCATTTCATGCATAAGTGTGCCACATATATCATATAACATGGATTCATTAAACAACATAATTTATTCCATGAATAAGTTATGTTGAATAAATAGATGCAAGTCCTCAATCAACAAGTACATTTTCAATATTTTGTATACCCATGATAAAGAAATGGATATGGTATTTACTTATATGATGATTTTGGCATGGATCTTTTGGTGTAACTTCGGCAGCATAACGACGTCAAATAGAAATCGTAAAATGGGTTGATGAGAGAGAAAGAGGTATATCATAATTTATACATGAAATAGACAGTAAGGGGGTAATGGAACATAATATCCCAACATATTTAATGGAATTTAGATTCCTAATATAAAATAATTTCTTGAATGTAAATGAGAGGAGAGAAATTCCTTACGGTATTTCGGCATAGTAACGAATGTACATGGGAGGAATTAATGAGAGAGAACGAAGCCTCACATCATCAAAAAATAAAGAGGGAAGTATTGGGGAGGTGTGAAATGATACTCAAACATTTTTAATTGAAAATAAAAGGGTATAAAAACATAAAATAAATTGGACAAAAATGAGAAAGGAAGAAATCTCTTACTTGGAAGTGTAATCACAAAGGCTTGGGAGATGCTTGAGAGAGGCTTCTTGGGAGCTTGGGGAGACTTGGGAGGATTATAGAGATATAAGTGCAGTTTATAGACATGATACAGGGGTATGGAGTGAAGATAAGTGGGATCTTGGGTGGTTTTATATAGGAAAAGAAATTGAATTCATTAATATTTAGGTTTTGGACACTACACATTACAATAATCAAAACCACAAACCATCCCATGGTTTTTTCCCATGGTTTCCCCAAAGTGGAGTGGAAAAAATTATTTTATAAGGATAATAGACGAAAATATTAAAATATTAGGATTTCTTATGTGGAGGTGAGTCACACTCTCAAGGAAATCATTTTGAAATGCTAAAATATTTTATAAGTCTTGGAGGGTCCACTAAGGAATTGTAAAATTATTAGAACAAATATAAAATAAAATTATTTTAATTTTAAAAGATATATTGGAGGAATTTCCCTTTTATAGTGTTTTATTATATCACTTTTGGGTCATTATGATGCCATAAAACACATTATATAGTTAAACAGTATTTAATTTTTACCCAAAAATTTTATTGTCTCAAAAAATTATGAAAAATTCACCATTAGATAATTTTGACATATTGAATCCAAAAATAATATTCATTTTATCTAAATGATTTTATAAATATTTGAATTTTCCCTTTAAAAATAAAAACTGACATTTAATGAAAATTCATGGATTTTGACAAAAATATCTTTCAAACCTTAATAAAATTTACAATTGTATTCATAAAAAATATATAATGATTTATATTTAAAAATTAATTTACTAATAATATTTTATTAAAATATTATTTATTTGAAAAATCCATTAATTCATCAAAATATATTTATTAATTGAATATTAATTAAAAATACTATTTGTTATTTAAAACTCATTTACAAAGTAACATTAATAAAAAGAATGTATGTTCTTTATAAAAAATATTGAACATAATCATAGTGCTAGGGAATTGTTACATAACCCCTTCTAACACCTGCATAATACCTAAGGGTTAGGTGTACGATGGTGACAAACCCTTAAGGCAGCTCAGATAACATCTCTCGGGTGGTAATCTCTATTAACTTACACTTCTCCTATAAGCAGTTTTGTTCAAGATTAATGTGTTGAAGCTCGACATGGGCTTGGTAAAGAGTGAAGCATATTGACTCTAACTTCTTTCCAATCTCTGAAAAATGGGCTTTGTATGGAGAAATTATACTAGATGAGTCCATCGCTTCCTTTGTATGGGTAAATTGGATTTTTAAAAGTTCTATATTTGTATTAATCATGTGATCACTATTAAATAGAAATATTAGGAATGGTAACAATTTACAACGGTATTTTAAAATCCAAAAAAATATAATCAAGTAATTTCATATGTTTTATATAACAATTTTACATAATAATACATTTACATAGATCAAGAGGAATTTTCATTAATAAATGTTTGGGTCATTACAACCTTCCCCCTTAAGAAATTTCGGCCTTCAAATTTCTTTTTCCTCCACTAAAATATATACGGGTAACTATTCTTCATCACTTACTCTGATTCCCACATTAATTATTCAAACTTTTAGTTTCTCCACAACACCTTAATGAGGGTCATTATCTTATTTTATAGAAATTTTTCCCTATGACTTAAGGTCTTCACTGGCTTCTCTTCATGGGAGAGGTCATTCTCCAATGGTACCACCTCTAAATTAAGTACATGTGAAGGGATAGGTATATGATTCCTTGAGAGTGATACATGGAATACATCATGTACTTGAGGTAGGTTTGGTGGGTGTTCTAGTCTATAGGCCACTACTCCAATGAAATAAAGGATCCCAAAAGGGCTTATTTACCTTGGAAAAAGCTTTACCATCTTCCTAAATCTCATAACTCTATTCCGCAGTGATATGTGGAGGAATACCATGTCCCCAACGTCAAACTCTAGGTCTTGTTGATGATTATTAGCATAGATCATTAGTTGAATCTAAGAAGCCTTAATGTGCTATTGGATTGTCCTAACCTTATCGACCATTTCTTCAACCATTTCTAGACCTCAGAGTTTTCACACCCCAAATTCACCCTAACATGTCGGTGTTCTGCACCTCTTCCCATAAAGGTCTTCATAAGGATCCATTTGGATTTTTGAGTGGAAATTGTTATTGTAAGAGAACTAAACTACAGGAAGATGTTGACCTCGTCATCTTTTGAAGTACATTAAGCATGCTCTCAACATTTCCTTAAGTGTTTGGATAGCCTAATTAGATTGGCCATCAGTTTGTGGACGATAAGACATACTGAAGTTCAACTTAGTATTCAGAGCATGTTGGAGACTCTTCCAGAACATAGAGGTGTATCTTGGATCTTGATTGGATATAATCGATAGTGGAACTCCATGAAGCCTTACCACTACTCTGATGTATATTCTTACCAATTGATCCAATTATAAATCTTCCCCAATAGTAATGAAGTTTTCAGTCTTTGTAAGATGATCCACAATAACCAAGATAACATTATTTTTTGGATATATTCTTAAGTCCAATGACAAAGTCCATTGTGATGTTTTCCCATTTCCATGTTGGTATAGGTAATTGTTTCATCATCCCCTTGGACTCCATCCTCTCATCCTTCACATGCTGACATACCAGGAACCTTGATGTATACTCAGTGATCTCCCTCTTCATGTTATCCCACCAATAATGTTCATAGATATATCGATACATCTTTGTGTTTCCTGGGCGAATGGAGAAATTCGAACTATGTGAATCATCCAAAAGTTCATTATTTAACTCTTTTTTTGATATAAAACATAGTCTTGACCCAAATCTCAAAATTAATTTTTCATTAACATTAATCTTTGAGGATTTAACTTTTTTGATATTTTCAACTTTCTTATGAATTCCCACATCATTCTTTTGAGTGTCCTTTAACCTTTCTAAAAGAGATGGTTGAGAAATAATCTGTGAAAGGATTTATGATGTTCCATTCTTTATTATTCTCATCTCCATCTTCATCAAATCATAGAAGATTAGATCCTTTTCAATTCTCATCAATGAAAGAGTTGTTGGATCCTTTCTACTTAGAGCATCTTCCACCTTGTTCTCTTTCCTAGGGTGATAACGGATTGACCAGTAATAGTCTTTGATCAGATCTAACCATATTCATTAGTGCATATTAAACTCTTTCTTTGTGAATATATACTTGAGGATTTTTTAATCCATATATATTTAACACTTCTCCCTAAATAGGAATTATCACCAAATTTTGAAAGCGAAGATCACTAAATCTAAATCTAGATCATGTGTTGGATAGTTTTTCTCATGAAATTTCAATTTCCTTGAATCATAGAAAATGACATTTTCATTTTACATCAACAAACAACCCAAGACCTCATTTGAAGCATAACTAAATACCACAAAATGTTCTCCACTTGTGGGTAATGTGATCACAGGCACAGTGATTAGCCTACTTTTCAACTCCTTAATTCTCTCTTTGCATTCATCACTCCAAGACAACATCACTCCCTTCCGAGTTAGCTTGGTAAAAGGGTTTGACAATCATGAGAAATTTCTCACAAATCGGAGATGATATCCAAATTACCCAAGGAAGCTATGGATATCCATCATATATGATGGCCTTGGTCATCCCTCGATTGCATTTTTCTTGGAGGGATCCACTAATATCTCATTCTGTGTGATGATATGACCCAAGAATTAGACTTACTTCATCCATAACTTACACTTTTTTTACTTTTCATAGAGATTCTCCATTCGTAAGGTCTCTAGTACAGTGATTAGATACTCTTCATACTCCTCTATGGTTTTAGAGTATATTAGAATATCTTCTATAAAGACTACCAGAAATTTGCTGAGGTAATCTCTAAAGACTCTATTAATCAATTACCTGAATGTTTCTGAAGCATTATTGAGTCTGAAAGGCATTACTATGAATTTATAGTGCATGTACCTTGTAAGAAAAGTAGTCTTGGGGATATCCTACTTCGTCACCCTTACTTGGTAATATCCTAACCACAAATCCACCTTGGAGAAGTATTTTTTTCCATGTAGATGATCAAAAAAGACATCAATTTTTGGCAGATGATACTTGTTATTTATCATGATTTTTTTATCTCACGATAATCAATGCAATGGCACATTGACCAGACCTTCCTCTTGACGAAGAAGACCGGTGCACCCCATGGTGAAGTACATGGGTGTAAAACCTTTATCCAGATTATCAAGTAATTGTTTCTTTACCACCTCAAGCACCAAAATATCCTTTCTATATGGAGTATTTGATATTGGAAATTCCCAGAGTATAATATCAATCGATAATTCAACATCTCTTCTAGGATTTAGACCAAGAAATTCCTTAGGAAACACTTCAACGAATTCCCTCACAATAGGAATTTATTCAAGGATGGTTTCTTCCTTAAAATCAATCATCTAAGAAAGATACCCATGCTCATAGGTCAACCATATCCACGCTTGAGGTGATGGTTCTAAAGAAGATTCATCCTCCTCCATGCACTTGTACAGAATCGAGGGTTGGTTCTCTGTATGGAGTGTGATTTCCCTCTCATGAAAATTTATGTTGGCCTAATATAGGGAAATCTAATACATGCCAAATTTTTCATCAAATTACACTAGAGGGAGTATGACAAGGTTATTTGGGAATTTCAATCCAAAAATTGTGATGGGGGAGTTATATTAATGTGATGTAATAATTTCCCTATTTTCTATTATCACTGAAATCATTACTTCCATTATTTGTGGTGGTGTTGGGATTATTCTACTAAACTTTTAGGATATAAATGAATGAATAGAACTAAAATCAAAAACTATGTTCTCTATTCTTGAATGAATAAATAGCATACCTATCACCACATCTTTGTTGGGGGTTTCTTCAACAGTAGTGATGGAAAAAGTTCACCCTTGGTACATTGGAATTTGATGGTTGCCTCTGAAAACCCTTATATTAGGGCACTTGTATGAAAAGTGATCTAGTTCTTTTCAATTGAAGCAATGAACAAAGTGTTGAGGGTAAAATGGAGTGTTCCTATCCTAAATCGCAGAAGTGGGTTTTTATTTTCGGAATTTAATGTCCAAGTGTCCTTCTAATCCACACCTAAAGCATTTCCTCTTCCCCTTCAGGCAATTTATGGGGTGCTTCTTTATACACCTTTGGAAAGTGGGGTTCTTGAATTCCTTCGCACCGTTGGATTTATCCATAGGACTACCAGAATTAAATTCCACCTTAAACTTCTTATCCCCATGATACCCTTAAGATTCACCAATATCAATTTCAACTTTGAGGGCACATCAGACAATTTCCTCATAGCTATCAAAGTCATGGATCGCTAGGGATTTCCGTAGGCAAGGTTTTATCCCACCAAAGATGTAGTCAACCTTGCATTCAGGGGTAATGAAAAAGATAGAGGTATATCATGACAGCCTTGTGATGTTTTAATCATATGCTCTAATGGATTTTTTCCTATTTTTTTATTGAGGGAAAACAAGTCCCTTTCCATATTAAGTCGGAGGGTGTGCGGAAAATATTTATCGAAAAACATTTTCCAAAAATCATTCCATTCCAATGCCAAGATATCTTCTTCAAGCTTCATATTTTTTATCAATGTCCACAATTTATTAGCTTCAACCTCCATACGATATGAATCTAGAAGAATCTTCTCTTTTTCAGAACATTGAAGGATGGATAAGATCTTCTCAATGGAGTTGATCCACTGTTTGGAAATTGAGGGATCAGATGATCCATTAAAAGTAGGAGGCCTTTGTCTCATGAAGCTCTCTATTGTGGATTGTTATTTCTTAGGGGGGGGGATGAACATTCTTCTTGATCCATGTTTCAATTCAAAACTTGAGTTAATTGATAGAGTATCATGACAAAGTTCTCTATTCCCACTCCCATCGGATTGAGCATATCATTTGAACAGCCATCTCAATGATCTTTGCATCAACTGTTAGCCTAATCCCTTCTATTACCAGCCATTGGATGGAATAAAATGGATGTTAGAAGTAATACATAAAGTGGAATCTAATAAAAAAATGATAACATATAAATTAAATTTATTTTCATAACTTATGAATTTATAGGATTCAATCATTATTATCCATGACCTAATTCCCAACATATATTCTTAGGGGAATTTTTTTATTCCCTAAATAATGGTTTATACTAAGATTAGGAGTTTACTAAATCATATCCCTAGGAGTGTTGTAACCAATAGTGTATCAAGGTGCATTATCATTCACCAGTTCCCATTCGAGTCTATCTCAAAGCGGTGTTTTCAGGTTTTACCCCTAGATAAATTTGTTCCAGAGCCGCCTCTACTTATTCGTATCCAAACATGATTTATTTGCTTGATAAACCACTTAGTAGACACTCACAAAAATTTAGGGATGTTTTAATTATACTTAGTCTTATACGTATAGATTTCACTAGGGTTTTATAATCCTAATCGAAAAAAAACTAAACCAATCCACTGATAAAAAATATAACAACCCTTATCTTTATGAGACATTTAATCATGGATTATTAAATAATGTTTCACTTAAGACAACTCTGAGGATCAAGAGGTCTAATGTCTTGGGAAATCAGTAAAATTAAATAACAACTTAAGACACAACATATTTATTGAAAAAATCGTTTACATGACCATAACATTCCTTCATACTTGGCATTGCATGGGATAACCTGAAGACATGTATAAGAAAAGTTTGATCTATAAATTCCAATAGGGGAGTAAACAAGGAGTAAGATTAATCATATAGTACATGTTAGGAAATAGGTATATAAATGGAGAACAAGATAAAAATGAACTTAAATTCATGATATTGTATGATTATCTTAACCTAGAAATATTGAAACAACATTAAACATGATATTAGCCTGAGCCAAGTCACATTGCACATAGGGCATGAGTAAACCCTCATTGCACTTGAATTTGCATGAATTAAACCTATTTTAACTCTAATTACCATGATTAAACCCTCATTGAACTTGAATTAGCATGAGTAAATCCTAATTGCACATTGCGTATCATGATACTATTCTTTACCCAATACATTGGAGTGCTATCAAGGTGCGCCATTTATATACATTTCATTCCATGCATAAGTGTGCCACATAGATCATACAACATTGATTCATTAAACATAATAATTTATTCCATGAATAATAGATTTGGAATACATAAATTTATTTCCTAAATCAACAAGTACATGTGTATAATGTTGAATACCCTTGATAGAGAAATGGGTATGGTATTCACTTACACGATGATTTTGGCATGGAAATTTTTGTGTGTCTTCGGCAGTATAACGTTGTCAAATAGAAATCATAAAATGTGTTGATGAGAGATAAAGGGATATCTAATCATATATAAAATAAATTTAAATTAAGGGGGTCATGTAATAAAATATCCCAACATATTTAATGGAATTTAGATGCATAATATAAAATAATTTCATGAATGTAAATGAGAAGAGAGAAACTCCTTATGGAATTTTTTGCATGGTAACGGGTGTACATGGGTGGAATTAATGAGAGATAAATAGGTATATAATAATTCAAACATAAGGAGGAAAGTATTTTGAATGTTCTAAATCTTCCCCCAAAATTTTTAATTCAAAATAAAAGGGTATAACAACATAAATAAAATTGGACAAAAATTAGAAAGGAATAAATCCCTTACTTGGATATGTGATCCCAAAGTCTTGGTTGAGGCTTGGGAGAGGCTTATTAGGAGCTTTGGGTGTCTTGGGAGGATTCTAGAGAGAGGATGGAAGAGTAGGGACGTGATCCAATTGTTTTTAGTGAGGAGAAGTGGGATATTTGGTGGGTTTATATAGAAAAATAGAGGGAATTATTTATTATTTAGGTTTTGGACACTACACATTAAACAAATAAAAACCACAAACCATATCATGGTTTTTGCCCATTGTATTTTCCAAATTGGAGTGGAAAACATCATTTTATAATTCCAATTTCCGATGTTATTAAAATTCTAGGCTTTCTTATGTAGAGGTGAGTCACACTCTCATGGAAATCATTTTAAAATGTTAAAATGTTTTATAAGTCTTGGAGGGTCCACTAAGGCTTTGTATAATTAATAAAACAAATCTAAAATCACATTATTTTAAAGGTAAAACATATATTGGACGAATGAACCCTTTATAGTATTTTATTACATCACTATTAGGTCATTATTATGTCATAAAGCTTGTTATATATTTAAACAGTATTTAATTTTTACCCAAAAATTTTACTGTCTCATAAAATTATTAAAAATTCACCATTATATAATTTTGAAATCCTGAATAAAAAAATAATATTCATTTTACATAAATAATTTTCTAAATATGTGAATTTTTACTTTTAAAATAAAAACCAACATTTATTGAAAATTCATTGATTTTGACAAAAATAGCTTTCAAACATTAATAAAAATTACTATTGTATTCATAAAAATTATACAATAATTTATATTTAGAAATTAATTTAGTAATAATAATTTATAAAAATAATATTTAATTCAAAAATAAATTAATTCATCAAAAAATACTTATTAATTTAATATTAACAAAAAAATACTATTTATACTTTAAAACCCATTTACAAATTAACAATAATAAAATGAATGTATATTCTTTATACAAAATAATACACATAATCATAGTGATAGAGTGTTGTTACATAACCCATTATAACACAACATAAG
This sequence comes from Viscum album, assembly GCA_963277665.1. NCBI lineage: Eukaryota > Viridiplantae > Streptophyta > Magnoliopsida > Santalales > Viscaceae > Viscum > Viscum album. Next base: position 328,980,025 of record OY728132.1, read on the forward strand.
ACCTAAGGGTAAGTTGTGCAATGGTGACAAACTCTTTGGGTGGCATGGATAACATCGCTCGGGTGGTAATATCTATTAACGTCCACATCTCCCGTAGGAAGTTCCTTTCATGATTAACGTGTTAAAGATCATCTTGGGATTAATCAAGAGAGAAGCCGAGTAAAGCTACCCCCTTTTTGAGATCTAAAAAATGGGCTTCATATGGAGCAATTCTACTGGATGTGGTCATCTCTTCTTTTGTATGATTAAATTGGATTTGTTAAAGCCCTATAATTATATTAATCATGTGATCACTATTTAATGACTATATTAGAAATAGTAACAATTGATAACAGTATTTTAAAATTCAGAAATAGAAAACCAAGAAAGTGTATATATTTTATATAACCATTTTATATAATAAGACATTTACATAGATCAAGAGAAATTTTCATTAATAAAAGTTTGGGTTAGTAAATTCCATGGCCCTTGGAAATTATAACCAACTTCAAGGGACCCTTTACTTGACCATTCATTTATACCTATGGATATTTCATATTCACCTATGGTCATCAACCAAATGCTTCATTTTGAAAAAGTAAATTCTGATCCTTGTGATCCTTGACATCATTGTGGCAATACTCAACACCTTTGTGTGACTAAAATACTCCAGATACAACTATCCCATATAATCACCCATTATTTGAGGATCTTGATCCATTGTTTACATCCTTTTCATATCTTGCTCAAAAGGGTGTTGGAATGATCTTGACACTGGGTATCCTAATTAGGACCTTGTGTATTATCCCCCATATCGATAAAATTTAGCCATGAACTTAAACTTCCTTCCCTTTGTTAAAAGTTGTCTGACCTCAAACTCTAGACAATAATGGTCCAAATCGTTAGACCTTAAACTATTAGAGATAGAGGAAAAAAACATGTCAGGTTGAAAACATATAAAAGTTTTCATGATAAAAATTCAAGTGTTCACTCACTGAACTCTTCATCTCTAGAGTTTAAGAAAGAAATAAAGGTGAAAATAAAAAGATCATAAAGATCATAGTGTTCACTTTGTGGCCCTAATAAATGTCAAGTTACACTAGATAAATTCCTTAGTCTAGGAAAAAGTTAGAGAAATGACTTTTTCATCTCTTCAATGTGATAATATGCTCAATAGGTGGTGATGCATATTTTAGGGTTCTTGAAACCTTTTTGGATAGTACACATTCAAAAAATCACACATTATTATTTGGATACCTAATATTACCATAAAACATTAATGGTCTGTGAAAAAGATATCTGGCTCCAAGGGACCCTTTTCATGACTATGAGTGTCTGCCTATGGCTCCTGCATAAGCACCTATGGTGATCAATAAATTGAATCACTCTAATAAATGGAAATTGAAATCCTTAAAATCCTTAACATCATTGTGTAATCACTCAACACCTCAGTGTGGCTAAACAACTCCTAATGTGATTGTCTTATATCAGCCTCTCGATCTGAGTGCTTTGAACCATGTTTTACAATCATCATGACAATCAAATCTAATGGATTCAACATCCTTGAAGTTACATCACCATTTTTTGTACCCTTTATCAAGGATGGAATGAAACACTCCATTATTGAACCTTTTTTGGCCCACACAATGTGATTTGAAACCACATGGCATAAGGATCATGCTTCATAATCAAGTGCTAAACTTCCCTAGGGTGCCAGAACCCTTCCAAGATAGTTTTTCTCTCATATTCAAACTCTCCATCTAGATGTCTGAGTCTTCATAAATATTTCATATCCCTCAAAAATAAGTAGAGATAATATTTTTCTTGGTCTGGATACCAAATCATAAGGCCCCTATCCCACCAACTAAAGGAATCTTCTCCTTGTCAAAAAGGATATTCATTCCTTGTTAGCCCTAGAAACACTTCAGTAGAACCTGGTATCTAATAATTTCATGAGACAAACCTATAATGTCTTCCCTATATCATATTGACAAATCAAACTTTTTTCTTATAATGTATATCATCCACATTATAACTATTTTAGAGGACCTAGTATCCCTAATGTTTTTCCCTCAAACATTTTACCCCCATAAATCCTCCATAGCCTATGGGATAGAGACCCAGCTTCAAGTATCATTTTCTTGACTACGTATGCATGCCTATGGATCTTAGATAAGCACCTATGGGTTTCAAAAAATGTTTCACCCTATAGAGGTACATTCCAACCCTTGTAAGTCATAACATTTATAAGGAATAATTCAACACCTCACTGTGTATGAAATACTCCTAGAATTTTTGTACCATATTTCATGGTAACATCTAGGTCAGAGCTAAAAGACCCTAAACTAAAGCAATTTCATGTATGAGCTAAAATACACTAAAATAAATAAATATATGTACTGGGATAAAAGAACATAGTCTAAATCAATATTAAGTCTAAGATAAATTATTTTTAACTAAATCAATATCAGGTTCGAGCTAAAAGTCCCTAAACTAAAGAACAATAGTGATTTAGCATGAAAAAGAATACAAGGACTACAATATGGCCTTAGTAGAAATCCAGATACTCTAACTAATCCTATAAGCCTTAGTTAAAGTTCGATCACTTTCCCTCCAAGACATATATCCTATTGAGATAATCCTTCTTTAAATCGAGTTATTTAAAGATAGTTGGAATAGATTATCGATAAAGGATCTCATGTTTGTGGGAATTCACAAGCATTTCTCAATGGGAATCTACTAGAAAACATTCAAACCCAATCATTTCTGTTCAATCAATATAAAAACAATTGTGGGTATAATTAGAGTTTTATCTATACTGAAGAAATGAGATAACATTCACTCTGTTAAAGAAAGTAAACATGATAGTAGTATATAAGATTTAGAAAATTCATCCAATCACAGTGTGAAAAAGAGGGAGGAATCTCCACATTTTAGAGTCTCTTTGGAGTATTTTAAAAAATTGAATTCATTAAAAGGTCAAATAATGATAATTTCAATCGTACATGATGTAAATATTGATAAGTTTCTAGAGGAAGCATTGATGGAATGTTGGAGTGTGTCTCTCTCCACCTCCTCAACTTCTTCCCCAAGATAGAGAGTCTTGATCAAAGTAGTTAACTTTTGAACCCACTTCTAAGCAGTATTCAATGAGGATAATGAGGTCAAAATATCGCACCTCATAATAGAAATAATATCCTCACATTTAGATATCTTCACAGTCTAGGCATCCATATGATCTTTCAATTCAAATATCAACTGAAGACCTTTCTCTAATACCTCTCATGTCTCCCCCATCTGTCTAACAAGGATAGACTCTTCTACAAGATTGTGGAAATATATTTCATGGGTGCCTAGGAATATATGAGTTGATATGATTTGAATCATGATATCATAGAGTGGGTACTGATCAAAACCACCTACCTGCATGTTATAAAATAAATAATAGAGGCAATCCTCTTGGTCATCAAATTTTTCCAAGGAAGTCTTGGTTATTAAATCATGTATCTATTTCCAAATCATCCAAAATTTAGTATAAACCTTTGTGACCAATGATATAGGAATGGTAGGGGAGGAATAACTACTTGGATCAATAGAAAAATAGAATAATAAACCTCATGTGATATTATCTTGACAGGCGTATCATCTATAGCATGTGTTGGAGGACTAACTTTCTCAACATAGCCTGTTTCACCATAAAAATTATCATTTTTTGAATGAGGTTTCTTCCTTGAGGTCTCTCCCTGGTATTCAATCAGCTCCACTATTTCTATAGACATAGGGTTTGGTGAATAAAATAGTATGTCCACATGACAGATTAGATATCCTAGCACACCACATGGTTAATCTACCACCCAAGCCTAGGAATAATCCTAAGTAAGAAAGGTAAAATCATCACCGAGAGGAAGTATTATCTCATTCCTAGAATATTCATGTGATAGAATCTTCCAAAACTGGTGAATGACTATAGGATATCACTCCTAACGAATGCTAGCCAAATAAATAGAGTATTTCCTTTGAATGTATCCAAACTAACTAGTGAATCGATATGGTGCATAAGGTTTATAGATAAATATCTCATCAACTCTGGCTATGAAAACTCTATCCAAAAGAGATATCATATATGACCTTTCATCAGGGGAACCACAAACGTTGTCAATAATCAGTCTAGTTGGTGCATTAGAGGGAGTAAAATCCAAGCTAATTGATTGGATCAGCGTGTCTTTAACCTCAAAAATACCTAGAGACATGGCAATAACTCTTGATATATTCAACTATCTAGGGTGGGAAAAAGCATTTGGAATCCAGCTAGCGTTGTAATATTCATAATAATAAAATTTCTCCCCTATCCAGCCAAACAGAAACTAAAAAGAACCAATGATCTTATAAGTGGTTCTACCTTATTGAATATGGCCTTATAAATTGGTAAAGGTGTGCAAGGACCGGTACAACCAAATTGAGATTACATCCTTTTGCAAGTCATGCTTCCTTCACTAATGTGCTACCTTGAATCCCTGAACATGCTTTCCCAATTGAGAAAATCCCCCCATTAAAAAACATAACTATACAACCTGTTAGTCTCAAGCTCAGAGAGATCTCCATGTTCATATACTATCCCCATAAGTTATAATCTATGGCATCTAAATTTTCAAAATATAATACACCACCATTGAAAAATTATCAATGTAGAATTATTGAGAAGGGCACCGATGAGGATGTCTAATAGTAGGCCTAACTCTACTGCTATAGAAGAAAATGTTAATTCAGTCCTTGAAAGAGATATGTGAGCACATATTCAGCTCATTCATTCACCATCTACCTAACAATAATAATCATTTTTATCACTAATACTACAGTATTCAAAGGACTATCCTTCACATCTACAGTCGGGAGGAACTCATCATACATTTCTCCAAGGGGTGGGACTCTTCCCAACTAATAGATGTCCCATATACTGATGCCCGCTTCACCATGAGAAAAATGAAATTTGTTGGTGTCAGGGCACCAATGGCTGATCATATCTCGAATAAGGTCTGGCTGGTGACAGATGATGAACTCGGAGATCCACAAAAATTTATAAATATAAACCATGTGTAAATTATCGGCAAACTCCAAGCAAGTTTTCCTAATCCAGAAGGTCCATTCCCACTCATTAGAGAAATTACCACCAAGATAAAGATCCCATTTCATGTACCATCTATTATTAAAGTTATTAAAGATGAGAAAATAATGTTCTAATAACTCTGAGAAATAGGTGGCTGATAAAAGACATGACCATCTGGGCCTAGGGGATAATTGGACAACAGATAAGATGAACCCTGGGGTTGGTCCATAACCATCCATCCATCCTCAGCAATTTTCATCTAAACATATTCAGAAGAAAAAAACACCTAATGAGACAAAAATATGAAATCCAAAGTGGGAATAATGGAATCATCTAGAAAATTGAACTGTTATAGAGGCAGTTTATATGATAGGGGAAAATCCTAAAGCTCAAACAATAGGAACTTCTTCAAAACATAATTTTTTGAATCCACATGATATTGAGGGTGGGTGTTACAATTCCTAGAAATCATGGTCCTTTTATTGGTCATATTTGGTGAAAATCAGAAAGAACTAGAAGCAATATGAAAATAAGTAAGAGGATATAGGTCAGGGAGATGGAATAAAGTATTTTCAAAAGAAAGACATAAAAATTACAGTATCATCATGAGCATTTCATGAATGAACAAGGGATTCACAAATTGAGTAAGGATCTCATGAATCTCTAAAACCCCAGAGGTCTCAAGGGTTACATAAATCCCATAGGGTATCATGATATCACATGAACCCTTTGGAGACTCATGATAGCATGAGCAAAACATTTTCAGGCGAGTTATGCAATCCTAGATCGATTATTTGATCAAGCCAACAGATCCTGAAAATTCCTCAAGATAATATCAACCCTCACGGATGATGTTAAAAGAACTATTAAAATATATCTTGTAGCTGGATCAAATGAGAACCTTGTAAAAAATGATATTTCTAGACATATTTCTAAATTAAGGGTCATGATGAGGTCTCATGATCATTACTCATGAAATGGTCTTGTAGAAGGAGTATACCATGGATGAAAGCCGAGAGAGACTTGGAGAAATGGTAACAAGTGGATAAATCCTCCATCCATCCCTCAATATATAAGAAGTTCTATGGAATACCAAGAATCATCTGGTACACCAAATGCCTCCTAGGACACTGATTCATAACACTGCCAAAAAATATGGCAAATATTTACATTCCTCAAAACCATGCTCTTTCCCCTATAGAAGTCTCTCCTACGGGGGGGGGGGGGATTTGTTGATTCCAGCCAAATGAAAATAAAAAAATCCTCAAAGTAAAAAATAACAAAATATAAATATTATTTTCCTCAAAAAAGAAAATAAATGAGAAGCTAGTTGATACCTATAGACTGTATAAGCCTTCAAAAGACTCTTGATTGTGTGACCATTATAAGGAAACATGTAGTGTGTAGCCCAAGAAAGATCCCACATATCCCCTTCTGATGAATCCTTCTTGTATTAGGAAGGCTATTTGGGAATCCAGTGGTCATGTAGTGGCTTCCGAAATAGTTCCCCTAAGTCACATGGTTTTTCATTGGTAACTACTGGACAAACCATCTAAATATCTTCATAAAATAGAGTAAAATGACTAAGAAAATGAAAAGTCGTTTTTGGGCACCATGATTATGCGATGTGTTGCTATTGGGAAGGATAATTATCCTTGGAAACAAACTAACTAACTAATGAAACCACCAAGACATTGTGAAATGAAACAAATGAAATAAATGGGAGGAGGAAGAGCCTCTTGCTGTCACTGAATATCACATGATGCACCCCCAATGATCCAAAAGTCACCGCAAGTCCATAACGAAATATCCACTTCATCTTGCGGAAGCCCCTTGACTTCTCATCTTCATCGCATGGAAAGCCTTCAGTATGTCCAGGTTACCTTATGATCTCCCTTTCTCTACCTAATGATAATTAGATTGATGTATTGATGAAATGATCATGCACCCTCAAAGGACCTTTATTGGTAACGTGAAGTATCACATAAAAATTAGAGTACTTTTACATGGCCTTATGCATGAAATATCTCATAAATAGGAAACATTTTAACATAAAACAAATGAAATGAAATGGAAGGATTCAGAAGCACTCATGGTCATAAAACCCATGTGACGTGCTAAGGATGTTTGTGATACGGTCTTGCGAGACTCCTAGAAAAGTCACCCATGATCACGCGAAGCCTTTTCAATGACCACCATAATGTCGTGAAGTCCCTTAGACATATCAATATGAAAATATAGAAGTCCTTGGGAATACCTACATGAATTAATGGGTCCTCATTAATTTGATAGAATCTAATAAATGAGTTTTTTATGGAGGGACTAATGGTCACTAAAAATCAGGTAGCGCCCTCGAAATGATCCATGATAGAAGAATCATGATGACACGTGCACCAGAACCCTTTGCCGACTCTATCACGGATCTATGTAAGATATTCCACACAAATAGGAAAACAACCTTGATGGTGATGCCTATAAATTCACACCCCACCATGAAAAGGGGTTCCTACTCCTAACCTCTGGACTCTCAGATGCAGGGTCGTCTTTTTCACATCCACGTACATCAACACACCCATGCACCAGAGCAGATTTCTTAGACCAGTTGATCTCATGATGCGAAAGAATTATGTCAAGTAATACATTGATGAATGTATAGAGTGATCATGATTTAGGCACAAGTTACTTCATATGATCATTAATATATCATGTGATAGAATCTTGGTAGGATGTTCTAAATAAAACCCACATATTTTCTAGATTATGTGAACTTAAAATAAGATAACACTGAAAAAATAAAAGAAGATAAGAATATACTGATAGAAAAATGACTAATAAATGTGATACATAATCGAATTAAATAAACAATGAACTATATATGATTCACTTAAACAATTCAAAACCTGAGACAACTCCAATAAAAACAACTCATATCATGCAACACTCCTCCGGTATACCCTTGGAATCATGCGAGGTCCCCTAAACATGCCAAATCTAGTCATAAAACACCTCACAGGAATTCCACCTAGATCTCATGATACGCTTTGGTATATTCATTCTAGTCATTTATTACTCTTCAAACAATTCACCTAACTCATATAATAGTTCCAGATCATGAAATTTGAGTCTCACGGTAGCACCTGGGCATGTCAACTAACTCTTGCAACGTCCTCTATATGCGCCAGACATGTATCACAATGCCCTTAAATAATGTCATCCAAGGAACATGAAACCCTATAATCCATGTCACATTGACTCTTACAATTACCTCCATATGTTTCATTCATCTCTCATGATGTAACCCGGTCAAGTCAACTGGATCATGCGACACCCTCTAAGACAAGCCATCCAGGTCATGTGATGGCTTCCAGGACAATCCATCTGAGTCCTGCAAAGTACTTTGGGTAAGTTAGAATTTATATTTTGAAAATACATATACATGTTTTTTAGTACATGAAAATTCCACTAGAAAAATAAACTGGATCATATGACTACATTTCGACATATCGGGAAAATGTTCTCTGACATATCATCCAAAAAACTGAGGCATGTCAAGAGGGAAATCAATGCATTCCATGTAATAAAGTATAAAAAAGGGAATGGAATCCTAGGAAATGATCACTTTGTTCATCCTTAGTGTTTAATCCCCAAGGACAAGGGAAACAATATTTTTTAAGCCCGAATCAATAGGGAAACCTTTGTTTGTAAGCCCCAATCAAGTGAACTATGAGTAGTCTGATTCCTACAATAACCAGGATATGTAGGATGAATCTCTGAGGCCCAAGCTCCATATCATGACCCCAAAAGGCTACCTTAGTATAGAATTCCCACATCCAAAAGTAGTGAAACTGATCATTTTCCATCCTTCTTTTCCCACACTGTGCATATATCACATGGTCTTATAGAGTAGCAATAATCATATCACTCATGTTATAAACTTATTCAAGTACAAGGTCAAATTCAATGTGTAATCCCCAATCAATAGGGAAACCTCAGTGTGTAAACCCCAATCAATAAAGTATCCTAGTAATTGATCACCTTGTTCATCCTCAATGTGTAAGACCCAATGAAAAGAGAAACCTCAGTGTGTAAGCCCCAATCAATAGGGAAACCCCGTGTTATAAACCCCAATCAACTGAACTATGATGACTATGATTCCTTCCATAACCATGATATGTTGGAATTTTCCCCAAAACCCAAGATCAAATACTGAGTGCCTTAGTGTCTGTGCATATATCCTCTCCACATGATGTAAAACTGCATGGTTTTAATGAACTATGTGGTTTTTTATTCCTACAATAACAAGGATACATAGAATGCCACAAAATTCCCCAATCCACTCCTCAAAAAATTAAATTTCCTACCTATATTGAAGTACAATAGAAAGATATTTTTTATATGGTTTCAGCACATAAGCTACTACCCATTATTAAGAAATTATGGATAACCTCGAATACATACATATGGATTCGCTAAAGAAACACCATTCCTTTACAAATAAAAGAGAAATTAACCTATCTTTATTTTGTTAGAGTAACTGGTCCCATATTGAGATTAGGAATAGATTCACAAACATATGTCAAATATAAAAGAGAGTCATATGGTAGGTAATATTTTTCCCCCTAAAAGGGTGTGACAATCCTACACTCCTGTCTTATCAACCAATTAAAGTCTCCAAGATTCATTGAGCTTGAAAACCCAAATGATCAGTTACCTTTGGAAAGAAGGTCTGTACCAAGATATGGATGAGGGAACCATTGGTAATTTATAGTAGGAGGTATAACAGTAACCCGATGTTCATTGTGAACAACACCAACACCCCCACCCACAAACATAATCAACCATCAGTCCAAACCAAACCCACTTCATGGAGGGTTACTAACTGAGCCTCGAATCCTGAAAAAACAGACTCCAAGTAACATGCGCTTGGGGAACTCTTGTGCCATCAAAGGAAGAACAACATAAAAGCATCATTTCATGATTGATATCTAAGACTATTAGATTGAATATAAATCAATTATAAACATTATACCTACAATTATAGAGAAGGGGGTATAAGGTCATCAATTAAGGATAACTATACCTGAATTTTAGGTTTAAAAAATCCCAAAATCCATACACAAGTAACTATAGGTGTAGGATGTTCAAGCCTTATTCCAATGAATCAAAGTGCAGCCACATATGATGACAACTACTTCCATCCTCTTTACCTCCACATTAGATGTGGGAAATATATTGGGGTCATGATTAATGCCCATGGATGATGGTGAGAACTCCATAGTTCCCCATAGATATATTTCAACTCTACCTCATGAGAAAGTTGTTAACACCTTGTTCTATATGGATATTGTATTAATGTTGGACCCAACTCCAAAAGACATCCGAATGTTTAGAGGTTGGTTAGACCACACTAGGCCTCCTATCCTATAAATTCATAAACAACAAAGCTCTTCATCATTTCTACCACCTATCTCTCAGTTGGTACCATTTTTGGTTTGGGAAAATCAGGAACATGATCATCCTTTGTGTAATGGGGAAGGGGAATTGTGGAGGATCCTTTCCATTGATTAGCTACATGTCACATTCTGGACACTTGAATCCCTTAATTTCCTCAAACTAGAGTTCCTCATGAAATAATAGGAGGAAATATTCCACCAAAATATTAGGGCAACACCCAACCACATTTAGGGCCACCAGATGATTTACCCGAGAAGTCATGAACATCTCAATGCCATCCATTATTAGTGAAGGATTATTGAAATCATATTTATCCAAGAATTTTGGTTCCCTAAATTTTATGGATACTATCATAATTTAAAAAAACATTCCAAATAATCATAAATATGATTTGGTGAGATCTAGAAGAGGAATACCAATATATATAGATCATAAGATACGGGATATACAATGCCCTCCATTTCAACCCTATCCCATGAAAACAATAGGATCATCAGGCTGACCCACCTACTGATGGTGAAATTCCCTCTATAACCACCACTATAGTGAATGTAATTACTATTTACACACCATATGATCTAAGAAACTGAATTGTAGACATATGGAACAATAGGGAGAACCCACCTCAAGTGTCGGTATAGTACAAGGAAGAACCCCTTATATGAACTTATAGTCATCAGTAGAGAATGGAACTGGGTTTTGGGTGTCTCCACAATAAGGAATTTCCATCTCCCTATATGTATATTAAAAAATGAATGTGTCTCACTAATCCTATCATTCCATCTAATTTAGCAACAAAAATTGAGTTAGATATCAGGATGGCCGCTTTTATCTAAGAGCATAAAGGATACACTATGATTATTACAGATATTATCTATGAGTAGATTATGGGTTATGAAAATATCATAATAGAATAAATTTATACTCTATTTTGGAAATCAGTCCTCCTTTTCCAGGAACCCATATTTGAGCCATGTGGCCCTGCACAACAGATTTAGGAAGAATCCACGGGATACAACCAACAAAGAAGATATGTGTCACCCACTCCACCTGAGCAGTGAGACTATGAATATTGAATTGAATTTAACTCTTCCTAATAAGGATAATTACACCCTAAAATAATAGGTGACCACAAATCATCAGTAGGATGACATGATAGTATCTCTCACCACCTGCCTAAGCCTCTGGAAATGGGACAATTGCCAATTCCACCTAAAGAAAAACTGTATTCGGAATGGGTATATAATATTTTCCATCCACTAAAATTCATCAATCCCAACATTACCTCATTTAATGGGATGGTTGTTCTACTAAAAAATTTGGACCACTTCACATTGTTGTGTGACCCAATGTTTGGGACGCCAGAATAGTAGGAAGCCATTGATCTCTGATGATTCTTCTAGACCATGGAGGGGCCTGCATTGGTTTGGTACAACCAACTATCTCTAGGATCTTTTACAGGTTTAGAGGACCTTTGTAGGTAGTTACTCTACTATTTCATCTCCATCATGCACACCACCAGTATCACAAACCTCTTTAATTGCATGCATGGGGAGGATGAGTTATTTTATGACTTCATCACCTGGTGGAGTGGGTTAAGATACTCTATTAATATATATATTTCCTATTATTATGAGATAAAAATGTGGGTAGAGAAATTTAAGGATGATCTACTCTCTTCCCACATCTCCCTAAATTATCCAGGTGGTCTTCAAGAATTATTTGAAAATGATTGGTGTCAAGAAGAATCCTTTCAATTGACCAGGAAACCATTATTCCCATTACCACATCTAGCTCCTATGTGAAGGAATGTGAAGAAGAAATGGATACTTCCATGTATGAGGAGTCTCTTAAGATAGTTCACCTACATTTCTCATTACAGAATAGGACCCACTGGGTGAATCCTTATTAGGAACAACCTTGCTAATTATTGCCTCGCCCAACATAGCCTCACAGAGAAAACCTTTCACCGGCCCCCTTTAGGTCCTGGAACATAGTGTTCCTTTGGGGTAAAGATAGAACATGGTCTACTATTTCAAGTATTTACAGGTCTTAGGGTATTTTATCTATTTCTTGGAAAAGTGTATCCTGAAATTTCTAGAATGTAGGAGGAATTATGAGGACAAACATACCAACCATTCCAATAAAGTCCAATACCATAAAATTCTATGATATAAAAAAATAATTATTTTTCATTAATTATTGGACCGAGGACCAAGTTTACCAAAACCTAATAAAATTAAAAAATTTCATAGAATAATTATAACTTTTCTCCACTAATCGCTATAGTGACAGAAAAAACTCTAATGCGTGGAAGTATAGTGACCTAAGAATTTTAAACATAAATATAACTTATTTTATGATGAATATTTATTATATTATACAAATACATGACTAATGGTCGTAAAGACATAGTTCGTTTTGATATTAGAAAAAAATATTTTTATTTTATTAAATTTCTTCAATATCTCCCATAATGATCTTCCCTTATAGAACTCTTCTTATACATATGCTACTTAAAACCATTCTTGATAACTTATGGGAAAGAAATATAAGAATGAGTGAGATCATATTCCTATTAATGGTAAATAAGGGAGATATGTAATATTAACATGATCATAAGGGTTTGAGAATAAGAGCATAACATTTGAAAACCATACCATGCATATCAAAGATCATAATATTGAGTCATGGAATAAATATTTCTAGTTCATAAGACATGCATAAAGAAATCAAAGAACATAAACCCTGAGAGTGTGACATTAACATAAGACATTGAATTTTGGAATGCACATAATAATTCAAACATATTTCTATAATAGTAAAGGATCACTCTGAAGGATATCGTAGTGGAATGGTTTCACTACCCAAACCATCATAGTAGTCAAGGTTCACTCTCAATACCATCGTTGTGGAAAACTTCCCTTACTAAATCAGGTTCACTTTCTATTCTAGTCCTGTCTATATCATGACATATAAATTATTTCCCAATTAATTTGAGGGAGATATAGTTAAAACTAATCATATTATGAAAATCATATGTATGTGCACCACAATATCATAAAACATTCATTAATCAAAAACCATGAAATAAAATGGGTATCATAAAAATTTCATCACATCATAAATTTTGGAAAAGATATAGGTTTCATAAAAATTTCATCATGGTATAACACATGAATGATAATTATGTTTCATAAACATCATTCTATCATAAATATAAACCATTTAGAGGAGAATAAGAAAGGTATCATTGGATCACATCCTTAGTAATGAATTTGTAACATCAATTAATGTCATCTTAGTTGGAAAATGATTTTGAATGGTCATTTAATAAATTTATTAAGTAAAGTATCATTTCTTCTTTGAAAAAGAATGATACATAATACATTTTTAAAATAATTTTTTTGAAACTAACCTTGAAAATTTATAAATAAATCTTTAAAATTTATCTAAAACATATAGTGAGGAAAATAACGTTTCCACATTGAAAAATAGTTTTCAAAACATAAAATTTTTTAAATTAATTTTCTTTGAAAATAAAATTTAAAACGTTTAAAGTAAAATTCAATAAAAATAACGTTTGTGATATTATGAAATTCCATTCATGTTGAACATATTAAAACAATGATAACTTTAAAATTTTCTGTAAATTCCAAACAGAAATTATTTAAAAACTGACTCAAATATTCATTTAAAAATATTTTCTAAAAATTCAAACATGGTTAAAAATTTCTTTAATAAATAATTTTATTAATGATAAAAATATTTTTGAAAACGTTTTTAGAAAGCACGGTTTTTGATGAAAAATGAGTTTGTGACTAAAGATATAAATAAAGACGATTTCTTAAAACATTATTTTGAACTCTTGAGTATATAATGATGGGAAAATAAATGGAAAACATGTATTCTCTCTAAGAACCAGAGTATAAGATGTAACACCCTAAAATTATAATTTACAAATTTTAATTCAATAGTGTGTATGAAACACAACACTACATGTAAAAATAGAATATATTAACCTAATACATTACAAAATATTTACTATCATAAATAAATATAATATATTCCATAGTTTATAATGCATGAAACACAGAGTTAGATTGAATTTTGTACAAGAGTGACCTTCCTCGATAACTTGTATTAAACGCAAGAGTGACCTTCTATGATTTCTTACATTACACGCAAAACCAAGTTTCACCAAATAATAATGTATTATTAAAATATTTTTATTTAATATAATAAGATATTAACTAGTCTTTATGAATTGAATTAAATAAATTATGAAAATTATATTTTGAGAGAATATAAAATGAATTAATTAGTTACAAATTATTTATAAATTAATATAATAATAAATTTAATATAAAGTGATTATTTTTATAGAAAATTATTTTTGTGATCAAAAGGTTGTTTTACTCTAATATATTAAATTAATTTCAATTAATGTCTGATATTAATGTAATATATATTTATATATATTATTAAATCAAATATTTTTTATATTCATCCAATATATTTTATAGCCATAAGATAAGAACAAACCCAATTTTAAACATAAAAACCAATATTTTAATTAAGTCACTTTTATCGTCTTTTAATGGAAAACCCATTTTAAATCCAATTTTGACCCTTTTATAAATTTAGTATGTAAAAATAAAATTCATATTTTAAGGTTAAAAATAAAAAATATGTTAGTATGACTTGTTTTTTTTTGTGAAGTTTCATTTTTTAATAAATAGTGAAAAATACTGAATTTTAATTAAAAAATATTTTTTATATGATTTATTTATAAGAATAAATTATATTTTAATTTTTTTTTTAAAGTATAATTATAAAATAATTTTACCAATTAATATAATTTTGGTAATTTTAATTGATTTCATATTTAAATTGACTATAAAAACATATGAAACATTTGGACGTTTTTACTTTAAAAACCTGAATTGTCGTCCCACCAGCAGGATGATTTTAAAATTAATTTATACCACATCAATGATTTTATTTTGAAAAAATTTATTCCATATTTGTAATAATAATAATTTATATTTTATAATATGGTCAACTTAGTTTTTGACAAAAAAATATTAGTGAAAGTCCTTAAAATTAATTTCATCAATTAAAAGAAATTTAAGCTTGTTAGAGAACTAAACTTTAACCACAATGCCGAAAATGACCAATACACTTTTCAAAGAGCTATTTTATTTATATATTTAGAACATATCCTTTTTTATATAATTGAGTCTATTATTTCATCAACTTTAAACATAAAAAATCAAGGAAGAATTCCTTTTTCAAAATATTATAAGAGTGGTACTCCTCTTTCACTATAAAAGGAAACCACTTATCCCCATTCCTCACACATAACAAAAAAGTTAAGTTCATCCAATATCAGCACAGATAAATTTAAAAAATCCTTACCCTTTAAATATAACCCTCACTTTGGGAATAAATCCTTCTAAAGAACCCATTTGTTATAAACCAAAAGAAGTTACCTGATTAAGAGGTAACATCTTCCCTTAAGCTATTTAGTTTTATTTCCATTATTCAATCCATAAAATCTTATTATTACCTTATTTTATAACAAAAAATATCAAAAATATAAGTGTATATTTTTTATGGTTTTGGCCTACAGTTGCACACAAATCCATCTAATGGGTAATGAACATACCGTTTCTATGTATGGCGAACTACTACCTCACGAAATAATGAATGTTACTTTTTTCCTTCACCACCTCTCATGGTGGACATTATGATATAAACTCTATTTATATATGATATTTATTATTTATTAATAATTATTTAATTATTCTATAACAGTTATTCTTATGCACTCCATTTTGTGGGAATTTGATAACATCATTTAAAAAAGTGTGGACTACCACTCTCTCAAAGGGATGTGATTCGTTGACATGATACATGGAATGTATAAAGGATCTTTTTAATTAAAAATATGTGAAATACACAAAATATTAATTATATTAATGGAATAATTAAATTTATGGATATATATATAAATATATATATCATTTTTTTATTATCTTTTCATACACTAAAAAGTGATAATGATGGTCGTGGATGTGTGGACTACCTTCTCCTCGACACGATCTGATTATTTTTTCATTATAAGAATTATATATCAAGGATATATGATTAAATAATGTGTATTTATTATATAATTAGAATTAATTAAATATATAATTCTACTAACCTTATTTCTATAATGACCGTTGAAAAAATAGAACATTACTCATGCATACGTACCACCTTCCATCTCTAGGATTGTAACATTGATTAACTTTTCATAACCATATCTAATGATTACTTTTTAAACTATAATGTATGTATAAATATGATAATTATGTAATTATTATTATTCTATATATGTTATATAATGAACCCCTTTGACCATAGTTTACCTACCAAAGTTTTTTTTACACATAAACCGAATTTGGTCAAAACAGTCGACGTAAACATAATTGTTTAAGTGGTTGTATACAACATAGCAATGAGTGAAATAAAAGTAATTATAAACATGAAAAAATTCCTGAATAAATTATATAATTAACATATGTTCATTATAAATCATGTTAAAGGACGTTCACCTAAAAGGAAATGCAATGTAAAGGATTTCATCTCAAATTGCATTCTATTGAGACTTATTTGTTTTTATGGACCGAGTATCATTAATTGGATGTATATAATGAAATTTTATGTAACGCCCCGACTCCAGTTACCTAGAGTCGGTTCATTATTAATTAACATTTAAATTATCATAAAAGATCAAGTCCTGAAGGACCGATTAGTTTACCAGCCTTGGAAACACTAGATATATTCATAAGTCTTACATTACATCATAAAGTAAAAAAACTACACCAACATCTTGTCTTCATATCCCCTCATACAATCCTTGATGGTCATTCATAAATTACTTCTTCAAATCATGGGAAAAATAAAACATTGAAAGGGGTGAGCTCAGATACTCTGTAAGGATAACAATATAGCGGAAACTTTCATAAATAAGAATAAACATTTAAGGAAATGTATAACTAAAACAAAAGCCTTTTAAACTTGAACTTTATCATAATATGGCAAAGATAAAATTAAATAATTCCATTTACTTATTCAAATGGATATTCTACTAGTTGAATAACCACATGAAATGTCAATAACCACTTTCATAATGATGGAATGCATAATTCCAGACTATCATAACCACATAATCAAGGCCTCGTGCCAAGAATACAAATAAGATTTTATCAAGGCCTTGTGCCAAGACACTAGTTTGTCTCATTAGACCTACCGATGCATCGAGGAGCTATAGAGGGCTCCACCCATCACATACTAATTCCAATTCATTCCTCATATGAAAAGTTTGAAACATAACATAAACATTCGTATTAAAACTAGCATACGAAATTTCAATACTTTAACCACAAACCATGAATGGTATGAAAATAGCACTTCCACAGTCAAACATAACTCATTCGATACAATATGGATGATTTTATTGTATCAGATTAACCTCAATTGGGAATAATGAAGGATATTGACATAGATTAAAATAATCATCAAACTATTGAGAGAAATATCCCCCTTTTCTTGAAAACATTTAAAGGTCACACTATATGTCAAGAATCCATTTAAAATAGATTTTTTAATCAAAGTGTCCCATACCACTTTGAAACTTTTTAAAGGAATTTTAATTTTAAAACTTTAATGTCCATATAAATAAATATTTAAAAGAATTTTTAAAACATGGACATTAATGAGAATGATTTAGAATAATAAATCTTTAAATCATTTAAAATGATATTTTAGTTAGAGTTCCTAACCTAAAGGGTGAAACTTGAATTCAAATAATTGACGTAATAAAAACATTGAAATATCCTGAGAATAAAGTGATTCATGATATACTATGTCAAAGTACATTATATAAACCATATAGAAGTGATTTGGTGTATAACAACAAAGAAGTCTCAATGGAATGTAAATTGAGATGAAATCTCTTATAAAGACCATATCCTCAGGTTTAGGATAAATCAACGACATAATTATGCGTTATAAATATAAATACGCTCAATATGATTGGATATTAACTTTAAATCAATCATAGGACATTAAAACATATTCTTGTAAAGACAACACCAAAGAATTGGATATTTAACTCAACAAATGGAGAATGAGTTAAAAATTACTCTTATCAAGTTCATATCGATGACTTGAGGAATTATCAATGAAGTGATTATGGGTATCAAAAGTATACCCACATAAAGGGGAGTGGAAATTATAACATAAGAAAATTAATAGTGATTCCACACAAAATCTTGGAGTAAAATAATCAATGAAGTATGCGTAAAGCCAAATGAATGGAAATTGAAATTTCAAATTCCCTTATCGATTTGGTAACTTACGAAACATACACCCATGAAATAAGGATAATACAATGATGATGTAAATATCCATAAATTAATGTATATTACACAATGAATACAATCATGGGATGTACGCACACCACATGCAATAAATAAGTGGTGAATAATGGAAATCTCACGGAATTAAAAGTGAGATAAGAAACCCCTTACATTGTGATTTATCCATGGTCTAGGGTAGTTTATCCTCCTGTGTAATGATGAAATAATTGTTATTGAATTATATAAGGATCATATACATTAATATGATATCATATTTGATATTTTAACATTGCTTTGTTAAAAATATCTTAGTATTATCGTCATTTCGGGTGTTAACTTACTCATTTTCTTTTATATGTTGTATTACATAAGTCATGTTTTTGGGGGAAGGTTGTATCTTATTCAAATACATAATGATATAAAGTCCTTAAAAATTATTTTTAATCATCAAATGAGAATTATACTTGAATGGATATGATGGAAAATGAATCTCATCGCGTTCATGGAGACGGTAGTCTGTACGTACGCACGAGCGACAATATCATTCTTTTGATGTTAAAATAATATATAATTAGATGGGATATCATATATACAGAATCATTATCATGGTATATTTATTATTTACATGAATTACACATCATTATTATACCCATCCAAATAATAGTGTATTGAATAACAATTACACCTCGACGTGGAGATGGTATGTCGTACGTACGCACGTATGGTGACATGTAATTAAAAGGATGGATGGAATACTGAATATGGTTGTACCATATTTATAATAACATCACAGTATATAGAAGTTACTAGAGTTATTATTTTAGAATGGAAACAACAAAGAAGAAGTTGAAGAAGAAATGAACTTGAAAAAAGGTGGTGAAAACATTACCTCTTCTTCGGGTTCTTCCTTTTGATTTTATCAAAAGGGATCCATAGGTTGGATTTATGACTAAATGAAGGAATCTAGGATTAAGGGAGGATATTTGAGAGGTTATTTGGTCAGATTTTGGCTGAAACAAAAGGCATTGAAGGTATGAATAATTGGTTAGAAGTGGTGTCCTTTCATAAGGGGGAGGAGGGGCTCTTTAGAAAAAACTTAAAGTATTGATTTATTATAAATTTATATTCAGTTTATAATGGATACAAAGTATATTATTCAAAGTATAAGGTGGGTATGGGTCGAAATAATTTTATTCAATAGATTTTAGACAGGTTTGGGTCACTATATTAACCTTATAATTTATATTTAACTCTTAGTTAAATAGTATTACATTTACCATGTCACTTTGTATTTTTATATTATATGGTTAATAAACTTACTATATACTTCCAAGTGACCCACAAGTGGTACATTAATGATACACCTATCATTATATAAGTTCTTTGGCCGAACCTTCGGTTTTTAGGAATATAATAGAAATTAATAATATAATATTTGTTTTAAAAACTCATTTATGTCAATTTTGACAATATTTAATAATATATTTTTTTTTAAGTCTTAAAAACTTTATTAATTCGAAAAAAATTAATTTAATAAATCTTAACATATCAAATTAACTAATAAAATTATTTTATGGCATCAAAACTTTCAAATTATATTTATTTTAACATTTATAATACTAATTCTTTGATTCTTTCATTATTAAGGAAAATACAACATCATTATTGTGTCATAAATAAATTTAATTATTCAATGTCTAAAAATTATAAATAAAATACAATTATGTAAGAAATATTTTTATATTTATAATTAGTATTTATAGTAGAAAATATAATATATATAAATCTATTAAAAATTTGTTTTTCTAAAAGATATATTCTTATGCCATTTTTGTATTTACTTTAACTTAATTAATATAAAGTGTCATTATCACATACAAGTGGATCCATGGGGTCCCAAAATAGACCCAAATATGTGCATGGTAATACATGTATCAAATAATAGGGTTAGGACATGTTTTAGGGTAATTTATTATTATTATAATATTATATTTTTACACATATTTACCGGATTTACCATTTAACCATGGTAAATAAAATATTTACCGAAGTAATTATACAAAATGTCTAAAAATAAAAGTTACCTATTTACACAATTTGGACATCCTAATTCTAAATATGGAATCCATTTTTCCAAATTCAAAACACAGAAGTAGTAGAAATTAATTTAAAATCAATTCCCACTGTTAAAACAAAAAGTGTGTTTTTAAAAAATAATAATTATCAAAAGATTGACACTTGTTTATGTCCGGTTTAAATTTGAAATTATGTCCAATGACCAAAATTGTATTAAATGGTAAAACAATATTATAAATATACTATAAAATCACTCAAATTCATTATTTATCACTATTAATTATTTTGATTAAAAAATTTGTTTTTAATTATAATTTAGTAATTTTCACTATTCATCAAAAATTGAATGTTTTCAGAAAAATAGCAAAAATTTTACCCTAGGATAATTTCAATATTCTGATTACAAAAATGAAGTCCATTTTGAAAGATAGAATTTCAAAAAGAGGGTATTACTATTCATAACGGCTATTTTGATTGGTCACAGTGTGTTAGAATCTCGAAGTTGCGTACAATGCAAACTATTGCATTATTCAAAGGGAAACGTACCGTGGAAGCTTGGGGTGTTACATTCTCCCATCCTTTAATAAATTCTGTCCTCATAATTTGAAAATGTTCTTCAAAAATAAAAGGTTTAAAATAGAAAATGCCTTTGTGGAAAACCCATATCAGAAATAGGGTTAACAAAAACATAACTTTAAAATAAAGAAAGAGAAGTACAAAGGTCACCCGAGATAGCCTATACTAGGATTCTATGAAAACGTGGATATGGAGGTGAAAAAAATCCATCAAATAATAATGGAGGGTTTTATAAAACCATATTAGGAGAAAGTTAACAACAAGAAAATCACAAACTTGTGATTGTTTAAACGGTCTTTGATTTCCCAGTAGGAAAATTTAACCGACAACATTTTTGTTTTATGTTATATTTCATAAAGTTGAGGAATTTATTTATGAGATTTACTAAGACCGTAAGGAAATATAATTACATGTCATGTAGACTTTCATTATTTAACAAATTTTTACCACAAACCAATCTTTCACTCCAAAAGGTAATAGAACTCAAAAATATTCTATTTATCCTAACTGTATCTAGTTCCAAAAATAAATTTATAATTCATCTATTAGAACTTTAAAAAAAACTACATTATACACTCCAAGGAATTCACGTAGTCTATTGGTAGGTGATAAATCCCAATTGCACTATGTTTGTGGGTTCGATTCCCACAGCTTTGTCTGACGTGATGGTTTGTCGCACGGTCTGCGTGGTGTCCTTTTTATAAATATCCAAAAATAACATTAAAAATAGTATCCAATGTAAAATATAATCCATTATAACCTTTATACTTATCCAAAATAATTCTGTAAACCCTCATTCAAAAATTTATATGAAAGCTAAACATAATGTAGATCATTTTTACCACGTAATGGCATGTGAATACCTTCATCATCTATTCTTTTAAAACACTGAAACATCCTAAATTACCATAAAACCTTATTGATTAGATTCTTGATCCCTCATTCCTTATAGAATACTAGATATACATCATCCATCCAAAAATGTTGTAAACTCCAACAATTATGGAATATACACATCTTTAATCAGTTTCAAGGCAGTCAAGAATATCCTATATTTTTTTTACCCAAATCAACCATATCTTATTCCAAAATCAGTACCTCAATATTAGAACCATATTAAGGTTTATCTTTCCTTCAACCATGTAATTTCCAAAAAGTTTAACTTGTTGTAGAGTCACTTTTCTTAGTACCATAAAATCTCAAATCCTCAATGAAATAGTACTGCAGTACAATCCTTATTTATTTCCAGTACATCATTGATACAACACTTCAATAAAATAATTCCAAAATAACAACATAAGAACACTAGTAATACCTCTTCATCTTTGGTAGTATCATAACTTGATTATTATCCAATAACATCATTTGCGGCATAGTCTGATGACTGGGACATTGGTTCACGTAGTGTCCAAACTCCTTGCAAATGAAGCATTGTAAATTTTAAATCTTTATCTTACCCTTGCAGTCACGTACTTGGTGTCATTTTTCTCCACACTTATAACATACTCCCATACCCTTCAAGAATTTTCCAAGGGGATTCTTTCCAAAGTTATCACATATGGGAAAATCCGTCTTTACCTTCTTCCTTTTATCTGTCCTTCTCTCTACCATCATTTCCCTCTCTGGATTTCCTTCAAATCCATAGGACTTCGAGAATTATTTACTTATCTTATCAACACATGATACTATTTCTTCATATGATAATAATACGTGGGAGACTATTTCCCTTCTAAATTTTGGCTTAAGACCATGAAAGATATGATCCTTATTACTCTTTGGATCATGCGTATTGCTAGAGTCATCATTCCTTCTACAAGGCACAATTTCTAAACAATGGCATAAACTAGATTAGTTTATGAATAACAATACCTAATCCCAAACTTATAAAACACTTAACATAAATTAAATAGTTTATGGATATAATCCATAATCATAAAAATTTCTTCTTTGAGAAAGTATATACTCATAAACCCTTCATAATGGTTTGTAAAGAAAATGAGATTTATTTTAATAATATCCCCCGGGAGTGTCGTAACCATGAGTGAAACAAGTCTCGTTGTAGTGCACCAGTTCCCATTCGAGTCTAGCTCAAAGCGGTGTTTTCGGGTTTTACCCCTTGGTGCATCTATGCCAGAGCCGCCTCTGCCTGCTTGTATCCAGACAGAGATGTATTGCTCAAAAAACTCACAAAATCTCTACAATACCAAAATTATAGGAAGTTCTTTTATATTAATTCTCAAAGTCTATCTTAGGTCTATGTGCTCCAATCAGAGTTTATCTAAATCTAGCTTCAAAGGTTTGTACTAAACTTCCTCTAATACCAACTATAACACCTTGACCCTAGTTACCCAGAGTCGGTGCATTATTACATTACATTGGCATGATCAAAAAAGATCAAGTCCTGAAGGACCGATTAGTTTAGTAGCCTTGGAAACACTAGATATATTCATAAGTCTTACATTACATCATACAGTAAAAAAACTACAACAACATCTTGTCTTCATGTCCCCTCATACTATCCCTGCAGGTCATTCATAAATTACTTCTTCACATCCTGGGAAAAATAAAACATTGAAAGTGGTGAGCTCAGATTCTCAGTAAGGATAACAATATAGCGGAAACTTTCATAAATTAGCAAAAACATTTAAGGCAATGTATAACTAAAACAAAATCCTTTTAAACTGGAACATAAACATAATATTGCAAAGATAAAATGAAATAATTCTATTTACTTATTCACATGGATATTCTACTAGTCTAATAACCACATGCAATATCAATAACCACTTTCATAATGATGGAATGCATAATGCAAGACTATCATAACCACATAGTCAAGGCCTCATGCCAAGACTACAAATAAGATTTTGTCAAAGCCTTGTTCCAAGACACTAGTTTTCCTCATGAGAACTACCGATGCATCAAGGAGATATAGCGGGATCCACCCATCACTTACTAAGCCCAATTCATTCCTCATATGAAATGTTTGAAACATAACATAAACATTTGTATTAAAACTAGAATATGAAATGTCAATAATTTAACCAAAAACCATGAATGGTATAAAAATAGCACATCCACAGTCAAAAATAACTCATTTGATACAATATGGAAGATTATATTGTATTAGATTATCCTCAATAGAGAATAATTAAGGATATTTACATAGATTAAAATATTCATCAAACTATTGAGAGAAATATCCCCCTTTTTTTGGAAAACATTTTAAAGTCGCATTTTTTGTCAAGAACCCATTTAAAATAGATTTTTGAATCAAAGTGTCCCATACCACATTGAAACTTTTAAAAGGAGTTTTAATTTTAAAACATTAATTCCCATATAAATAAATCTTTAAAACCATTTTTGAAACATGGAAATTAATGAGAAAGATTTAGAATAATAAATCTTTAAATCATTTAAAATGATATTTTAGTTAGAGTTCCTAACCAAAAGAGTGAAACTTTAATTAAAATAATTGAGGTAATAAAAACATTTTAATATCATGAGAATAAAGGGATTCATGATATACTATGTCAAAGTACATTATATACATCATATAAAAGTGATTTGGTGTATAACAACAAAGAAGTCTCAATGGAATGTAAATTGAGATGAAATATCTTATAAACACCATATCCTTAGGTTAAAGACAAATCAACGACATAATTATGTGTGATAAATATAGATACACTCAATATGATTCGATATTCACTGTAAATCAATCATAGTACATTCACACATATTCTTGTAAAGACAACACCATTGAATTGGATATTTAACTCAACAAATGGAGAATGAGTTAAAAATTACTTTTATCAAGTTCATATCGATGACTTGAGAAATTATCAATGGAGTGATTATGTATATCAAAATTATATCCACAAAATGGGGGTGGAAATTATGACATAAGAAAATGAATAGTGATTCCACACATAATCTAGGAGTAAAATAATCAATGAAGTATGCGTAAAGCCGAATGAATGGAAATTGAAATTTCAAATTCCTTTATCAATTTGGTAACTTACGAAACATACACCCATGAAAGAAGGATAATAAAATTATGATGCAAATATCAATAAATTAGAGTATATTACATAATGAATACAATCATGGGCAGTACACACTCCACATACAATAAATAAGTGGTGAACAATTGAAATCTCACCGAATTAAAAGTGAGATAAGAAACCCATTACATTGTAATTTTTCCTTATTCGACGGTAGGTTAGCCTCATGTATAATGTTGAAATAATTGTTATTGAATTATAAAAAGATCATATACATTAATATTATATCATATATGATCTTCTAAAATTTCATTCTTAATAATATCAAAGTATTATCGTCATTTCAGGTGTTAACTTACTCATTTTCTTTTATATGTTTTGTTATATAAGTCATGTTTGTTATGGTTAGGTTGTATCTTAATCATATAAATAATGATATCAAGTACTTAAAAATTATTTTTAATCAAAAAATGATAATTATACTTGAATGGATACTATGGGGAATGAATCTCGTCGCGTTCATGGAGACGGTAGTCCGTACGTACGCACGAGCGACAATATCATTCTTTTGATGTGAAAATAATATATAATTGGATGGGATATCATATATAAAAATTAATTATCATGTTATATTTATTATTTATATGAATTACACATCATTATTATACCCATCCAAATAATAATGTATTGAATAACAATTACACCTCGACATGGAGATGGTAGGTCGTATGTACGCACGTATGGTGACATGTTATTCAAAGGATGGATGGAATACTGAATATGGTTGTACCATATTTAGAATAACATCACAGTATATAGAGGATACTAGAGTTATTATTTTAGAATGGAAACAACAAAGAAAGAAGAAGTTGAAGAAGAAAGGAACTTGAAAAAGGATGGTGAAAACATTGCCTCTTCTTCGGGTTCTTCCATTTGATTTGATCAAAAGAGATCCATAGGTTGGCTTTATGACTAAAAGAAGGAATATAGGATTAAGGTAGGATATTTGAGAGGGTATTTGGGTAGATTTTGGCCGATCCAAAAGGCTTTGAAGGTATGATTAATTGGTTAGAAGTGGTGTCCTTTCATAAGGGGGGAGAGGGGCTCTTTAGGAAAAACTTAAAGTATTAATTTATAATAAATTCTTATTCAGTTTATAATGGCTCAAAAGTGGATTATTAAGAGTATAAGGTGGGTATGGGTCGAAATATTTTCATCCAATAGATTTTAGATAGGTTTGGGTCACTATATTAAGATTACCATTTATATTTAAATCTTAGTTAAATAGTTTGATATTTACCATGTTAGTTTGTATTTTTATATTATATGGTTAATAAACTTACTATATACTTCCAAGAGACCCCCAAGTGGTCCATTAAAGATACACCTATCATTATATAAGTCTTTTCGACGAACCATATATTTTTAGGAATTGAATATCAATTTGTAATGTAATATTTGTTTTAAAAACTCGTTTATGTCAATTTTAACAATATTTAATAATTGATTTTTGTTAAAGTCCTAAAAACTTTATTAATACAAAAAAAATTATTTAAGAAATCCAAAAATGTGATATTAACTAATAAAATTATTTTATGGCATCAAAACATTCAAATTATATTTATTTTAACATTTATAATACATATTATTTTATTCTTTCATTAATAAGGAAAATACTACATCATTATTGTGTCATAAATAAATTTAATTAATAAATGTCTAAAAATTATAAATAAAATACTATTATGTAAGAAATATTTTTATATTTCTAAATAATATTTATAGTAAAAAATATAACATATATAACCCTATGTAAAAAACCTTTCTAAAAGATATATGCTTATGTCATTTTTGTATTTACTTTAACTTAATTAATATAAAGTGTAATTATCACTTACAAGTGGATCCATGGGGTCCCAAAATTGACCCAAATATGCCCATGGCAGGAAATGTATCAACCAATAGAGTTAGGACACGTTTTAAAGTAATTTATTATTATTATAATATTATTTTTTTATCCTTATTTACCGGA
Source organism: Viscum album (assembly GCA_963277665.1). Classification (NCBI taxonomy): domain Eukaryota; kingdom Viridiplantae; phylum Streptophyta; class Magnoliopsida; order Santalales; family Viscaceae; genus Viscum; species Viscum album. Next base: position 329,007,667 of record OY728132.1, read on the forward strand.
TTTACCCTTTAACCATGGTAAATAAAATATTTACCGAAGTAATTATTCAAAATGTCTAAAAATAAAATTTACCTATTTACACAATCTATACATCCTGATTCCAAATATGGAATCCATTTTTCCAAATTCAAAACAAATAAGTGGCAGAAATTAATATAAAATTAATTCATGCTATCAAAATAAAAAACACGTTTTTAAAAAATAATAACTATCAAAAGATTGATATTTGTTTATGTCTGGTTTAAATGTGAAATTATGTCCCATGACCAAAATTGTATTAAATGGTATAAATATATTCTAAATCTAATTTAAAACCTCTCAAATTCATAATTTATCAATATTAATTTTTTCGATTAAAAATGTTGTTTTTATTTAAAATTTAGTAATTTTCACTATTCATCAAAAGTTGAAAGTTTTCAGAAAAATATAAAAATTTCACCCTTGGCTAATTTCGATATTAAGAATCCAAAAATGAATCCCATTTTGAAAGAAAAAATTTAAAAAATTCGGTATTACAATTCATAATGGCTATTTTTATTGATCACGGTGTGTTAGAATCCCGAAGTCGCGTACAATGCAAGCTATTGCATTATTCAAAGGGAAACGTACCATGGAAGCTTGGGGTGTTACATTTCACATCATATATCACGAATCTACTTAATATAATGATATTATAATTTTCATATAATATCATTTATTCATTATTTTTATGATTTAAAATGTTTCAATGTTGAATGGGACACTTTGGAATGTTTAAAGATTATTTTCATCAATAATAAAGTTAATGATATTTCAAAGGTGCTTTCATTCAAGGAAATTATTAGACTATTTTTAAATAAAACTTTTTTTCTAATGTGGTTATTCATTACCTTTTTCACATATTAGTATCATTTTCCAACTCTTTGGTACACAAATTCTTTTATAAAATGTTTTTCAAAAAACCTGACTTTATTCCTCCCTTAGCTGGAGAACCTGTTTTCTTAAAAAAAACATGTTTTGTTAAAATATTTTCAAAAATGTTTTTAAAATGATTTGGTAAAGTAATTTTCATGTTTTTTTCCTTTTACCATTTTTTTCAATGTAATAATCTTTCCACTTTATAAATAATGAATTTATCTAACTTTTTTACAATGCAAAGGGAATGTTCTTTTTACATTGAACGGATTGTATGAGTTTACCCGCCATCATTAATTTGAATCTTCATTTTCATTTTTAATAGGTTAATTTTTAAAGAAAATGTTTTAAAAATTGATTTTCAATGATTTTTTTTCAAAATGATCTTCAAAACAAAAGGAATTTTCCTCAAGATTTTTTTTAAAACATATTTTTTATAATATTTTTGTTCATCAACTACAATAACCCTTTATTTTACTCCACATGAGATATGTTGTATTAATATATTCCTTATTCTTACTCTGTATTGTTTATGATTGATTTGTAAATGGATAGTGTTCCAATTCACTTACTTGATTTATTTTTTATTCCTCTTGAAATATTAAATATCCTATGATCATTGAAAATTTAATTTCCCCTAAATTTGCCATTTAATTTATCATGGATATTATTATTGCCTAAAATGTATACCATTTTACATACAATTTCAACTTCAATAGATAATTTATTATTTTGGGAAATATGGATAATTCTTTATTCTTTATTTAATATGTATATTTGATCAGACATATTAATTATTTTGATTTATTGATATGAGGAATGTTTTGGACTAGTACGACATGTGTGGGGCCCAGTTATAAATAACCCCTTAATGCATTGGTAGTCTCATGGGATGAGTTATTCGGTCAACCGCTTTATATGGTTTTTACCTAATATGATAAACCATCTTATAAATGGTCTTAATGGTACCAGTTTCATGTACCTTGGAAACATGGAATTCAATAATCAATAATTTCCCTCATTTTTTTCAGTTATTATTCATCCATGAGGTTTTTCATCGACATATATATGAATACATTTAATTTTTAGTTAATTTATTAAATGGAAAGTGTTTCAGTTTCATACCTTTACATTGTGTTTTTTCTTATATAGTTATTTGAATTGCATTTATTTTTTGTTATTACCATTTCATATTGTTTATTCACTTCCTTATCAGCTTTTTAATTACATGGTATGTGTGTACAGTTATTTACCATGGTATAATTATTACTCTCCTTGATTAATTATTTCTTCCTCTATATTTTTCCCTTATAGAGCATTTGATCTCACCTTTATTATATTTCTTTCCCCAGGAATCCAATAAGAGTATGATGTATGATATTCATGGATTTACTAGATGGATTAGAGTTATAATAAAACTTATTTATTTAGGAAAAAAATTATATTTTAATTAGTGTATTCATTAGTAATACAAGTATCATTTATATATCTAGTTTACCAAGATTAATAAAATCATTATTCACTCAATATTTGATTCCTTGTAATCATGCCAATGTAATAGTAGTAGACACCACCTCTGAGATATCTGGGGTTGGGGTGTTTCAATTTCTATCAGATAAATTTTAGTAGAAACCTTGAGAACAAGATTTTGGTAAAAAATAATTTAAAGAACATAATCCTAAGGTAAAATTTTATAATAATAATAGAATGGTGTCCTACAATTTTGTTAAGGTAAAGATTATGTGGGTCTTCTGTACAATACATCCCTTTCTGAATACTATAAGTGGATGTGGCTCTAACATAGATTTATCTTGGAGTAATAGCTTTGACATAGTGTTTCGATCCTGAATCGAGGTAACCCAGTACATGACAATGGGTCTTACGATGCTCCTGGTTTGACACTCATAGTGGATACTCTTAAGATAATTCACATTATCATTACAAACCATTATGAAGGATTTGGATACATGATAAGTAACCTAGGTTAAATATAAGGTAGTTTAGATTGAAGATAACATGTCATGATTTATAAATCCAACTAATGATATTATGGATAAAACATAGAACAGGGAAGGACTTATTTGGAAAAAAATAGGTGAAGTATTTATGTGTCAATATTGTATTTAAAACCATAGTTAAAAGTCTATTTAGGGATTATCCTTATTTTAAGGATGTATATCATAGTTATTTTGTATATTATATTAATATACTTTTAAAAAAGGACATTCTATATGCTGGGTGTCAACCAATCAGATATGGAAAGGTTGTGGGTCTTTAACCCATGACCAAAAGATGATATGGTTTCATTCCAAAAATTAACATATGAAATGTTCAGGTTAATTTTTCATTATTTTTAGTTAAACAATTTGATGAATAAATGTTATTAATGAGCTAGTAGTATCAATTTTCAGGATTAGAGATTGATCTATTATCCATATTGCTTTTTGAGGATAGTTAAAGATTAATATTCTTAATTTTCACTATTTTATGGGCCTTAAGATACATTATAAAATTATTTTTTTGCTTCATGCATTAATATTACTTTTTCAATTAATTAGAAAATAAATCAAAGCACAACCAAATGTTGAAATTCTATTTATAGAAATTTATCAAGTAAGTATACATAGGCAGTAAAATAATTCATCAATTTAGGAAAAGCATCCTCTAAAAAAATGTTTTCCTAATACCTTATTATTTGTTTAACTGATGGACTTATAAATCATTACAGATTTATGGCTTTGAGGACCTCAAATTTTTATTGATCATTCACTTGTTTTTTACTGATTAAATCAATCACTCTCTATAAATAATTACGATTTTACTCCATGTATGTATTTGTACTTCCCACTACTGTTCTCATACTTAGATACCCAGTAATATATTATTATATGTGAGGATTTTATGTCCCATTCTCTCTTTTCAAGAGGTTGTTTTATGAACCCTTCTCATGATGTGAGACTTCAACATCAGAAATATCAAACAATATATCAACAAGATCGAGTTTAAATTGAGAGAATTCAATTTATTAATTGTGGGGATAATGTAACACCTTGAAATTAAAATGTACAACATGTTATTCAGTAGTGTTTCTAAGATGAAACACCAAGAGTAAAAAGGAATATATTAACCCGATGCATTATAATATATTTACTATCTAAAATAAAAATAATATATTACATAGCATGTAATACATGAAAACCTGGGTTATATTCAATTACACTCAAGAGATACCTTCCTCGATAGCTTTTTTTACATTCAAGAGAAACCTTCTACAATATCTTGCATTACACGCAATACCACGCATCACCAAATAAAATTGTATTATTAAAATATCATTATTTCTTATGAGAAGATATAAACTGTCCAGTACGAATAGTATTAACTAAATTATGAAAAATATTTTTTGCAAAAATATAAAATGAATTAATTTGTTACAAATTAATTTGAAATTAATATTAAAATAAATTTAATATAATGTGAATATTTTTATAGAAAACTATTTTTATGCTAAAAAATTTGTTTTTCTATGACACGTTAAATTAACTAAAATTAATGAGTGATATTAATATAATATAATATATACATATATATATAAATATTATTCAATAAAATATTTTTATTTAATCCAATAGATTTGATAGTCAGAAGATAAGAACATACCCAATTTTATACAAAAAAACCTATATTTTCTTTAATTCACTTTTATCATCTTTTAATAGTGATCCCAATTTAAATTAAATTTTTGATCCTTTTATGAATTTAATATGTCAAATAAGCTTCATATTTGAAATAGATTGATGAATATTATGTTATTATGAATTTTTGTTATTTCTCCATGAAGTTTCATTTTTTAATGAATTGTGAAAAATACTGAATTTTAATTCAAAATAGATTTTTAATCCTTGTTATTAATAAGGTTAAATTTTATTTTAAATTGTTTTTAAATTTTAAATATATCATATTTTTATAAACCTATCTAATTTAGGTAATTAGAATCAATTTATCTTGGAAATTGACAAAAAAATTACAAATTTGGATGTTTTTACTTTAAAAACCCGCATTGTCGTCCCTCTTATGAGATGATTTTTAAGTTAATTTATGATAATTACATGATTTTAATTTGAAAAAATTGATTCATTATTTATAATCATCATAATTTTTAATTTATGATAAATTCATATTTGTTTTTAAAAAAATATTTGTGAAAGTGATTAAAATTAATTACAATGATTAAGAGAAAATTATGCTTAAGAAACAACTAAACCTAAACCGTAAGGCCCAAAAAACTGATAAACTTGTCCAATATAAATTTGATGGACTTATTTAGACTATATACACCTTTTTATTGAATTGAGTTCGTTATTTTATCCACTTTAAAAATGAAAAACATGGGAAGATTTCCTTTGTCAAAATATTACAAGAGTATCACTCCTCCATTATAAAAGCCCAACAATTCTCCCTATTCCTAAACCTCTAAAACCACATAGGTTCATCCAATATATGAAAAAATATCTTCCCAAAATCCCTCCCATATACATTTAATACTCTATTATGGAATAAATCATTCCATAAAAGCCCTTTTGTATAAGACAAAAGAAGTTACCAAATTAAGAGGTATCATCTTCCCTTAAACTGTTTAGTTTTATTTCCATTATCCAGTCCCTAAACTCTTATTATTAAATTATTTTGTAAAAAATTATCCTAAATATACTAGTATTTTTTATGATATGTTTTCAACATAGAGTTACACACAATTCTATCTAATGGGTAACAAACAAATTGTTTCTGTGTACGACGAACTATTACCTCATGAAACAATGATTGTTCATTTTTCCTTTACCAACTATCATGGTGGTAATTATGATGAAATATATATTTTTATATGTTATATATTATATTTATAATGTCTTTATAATTATTTAATTATTTTATAACTCATACCCTTATACACTCCATTCTGTGGAAATATGATAACATCGTTTGAGAAAGTGAGGACTACTGCCCCCTCAATGTGATGTGAATCATTCACACGAAAAAAAGAATGTATAGGAGATGGTTTTAATTAATAATATGTGACATAAAAAATATATATTATATTAATCAAATAATTAAATTTCAATATATATATATATATATATATCATTTTCTTTATTATTCTTTCACACACTAAAAAGGGTTAAGGTCGGTCATGGACGTGTGGACTACTGCCTCCTTGACACCTTGTGATTCCTTTTTCATCAAAGGAATTATATATATAAGAATATATGATTAAATAATATGTTATTTATGATATAATTATCAATTATGAATGATATAATTCTACTAACCTTCTATCAATAATGATCGATGAAAAATGAGAACGTTACTCATGCGTACGTATGACCTACCCTCTCTATGATTGTAACATTGATTAATTGTTTATAAGCATATTGAAGGATTATTTTTAAAGTATAATTGATCTATAAATTGGATAATTATTTCATGATGATTATTCTTGATATGTTATATAATGAACCATCTGACCATAGTTGACCTACCAAAGTTTTTTTGATACATAAACAGAATTTGGTGAAAACAACCAACCTAAACATGGTTATTCAAGTAGTAATATAAAACATAGAAACCATTGAAATAAAATTAATTATAAGCATTAAAAAGTTTATTAAGAAATTAGATAACTAATATAAATTTATTATTCATGAACTTAAAGGACATTCACCAGAAAGGAAATCCAAAGTAAATGATTTTGTCTCAATTTACATTCTATTGAGACTTTTTTGTTGTTATGCACCTAGTTTCTTTTATAAGGTGTATATACTAACATTTTACATGATATATAATTAATACCTTACTCTCGTGAGATCATAAATTTCATATAATTTTGTTTATTCGTGAGGTTTTTGATTTCAAATGTTTCAAATTTGTATGGGATACTTTGGAATGTTTAAATATTATTTCCCTCAAAAAAACATTAATAATATTTAAATGGTACTTAAATTAAGGGAAATTATACTATAATTTTTCAATAAACCCTTTAATTTTATTCTCCTTTGGTTATTTAGGACATTTTTCATGTTTTAGTACCTTTTTTCACTCTTTTGTACTGAAAATGTTTTCAAAAATGGTTTTCGGAAACCCAGAATTTATTCATCTCTTAGTCAAGAAACATGTTTTCTTATAAAAACTATGTTTTGTTAAAATGTTTTGAAATATATTTTTTAAAATTATTTAGTAAATACATTTTTATACTTTTTGTCTTTTAACAATATTTTTAATGGAATATTCGTGTCAATTTCTAAACAATGAATTTTTATAACCATTTTATTGTGAAAAATAAAGGTTCTTTTCACCTTGTGTGTCCTGTATGGATTTACCCACCATCATTCCTCTAAATCTTCCTTTTCATGTTTAAAAGGATAATTTAAAACGAATTTTTTAAAATAAAATTCAAAGAAATATATTTTCAGAACAAAATGATATTTTCTTCAAGAATTTTTTTAAAAGATCTTTTTATAATATTTTCATTCATTAACAATATAAAATCTTTATTTTAATCCACTTGGGATATGTTGTATTGATACCATCCTTATTCTTACTTTGGATGATTTATGATTGATTTTTAAAAGGATAGTATTCACATTTACTTCCTTGATTTATTTTTTTGACCCTATGAAATATTCAATATCCTATGATTGTTGAACTTTGAATTTCCCCTAAATTATCCATTTAATTTATCATGAATATTACTATTTCCTAAACCATATACCATTTCACATATGGTGTCTAAATTGATAATTAATTGATTATTTAGGGAAATATTTTTAATTATGTATACTTTATTCAATTTTGATATTTGATAAGTCATGTTACTTATTTGATTAATAGATATGAGGAATGTTTTAGACTGGTATGACATGGGTGGGGAACAATTATAGATAGCTCTTTGATGCATCGGTATATCATGGGATTAGTTATTTGGATAGCCACTTTAGTTGGGTTTTTACCCAATATGCTAAACCGTCTTGAGAAATGTCTAGAGAGTACTTATTCCTTGTACCTTGGGAATATGGAATCCAAAAATGAAGAATTTACCTCATTTATTTTTAGTTATTTTTAAACAATGAAATTTTAAGTCAACATACCTATGGATACAATTAGTTTTCAGTTCATTGATTAAATGGAAAAGGTTTCAGTTTTATTCCTTTCCATACATAGTTTTCCTTGTCTAGTTATTTGAATGGCATGTGTTTCCATATATTACTTTTCAATGTTATTTATGCACTTATTTCTAAGTTTATTGATTAATTGGTATTTATGTTTACTTATTTACCATTCCATAATTATTACTTTCGTTTATTCATTATTTCTTTCTCTATAGTTTTCCCTTACTAATCATTTGATCTCACTCTCATTATGTTTCATTCCCCAAAAATCCTAGAAGAATACTATAAATGATATGTAGGGATTTACTATATGGATTATAGTAATGCAAGAAATTATTTATTTAGAAAAAAAAATTATTTTGTAATTATTGTATTTATTTTTAATACATTACAAATTTATGTATCTAGTTTACGAAACTACTAAACTATTGAGTCCTTCGAAATTTGATTCCTTTTGATCATGCCAATGTAATAGTAAGAGACACTAGCTCTGGGATATCTAGTTTCGGGGAGCCACATAAGAAACTAAATGAGTGTATTGATAGATAGGTAATATGATTTTTTTCATTATAAGCATAATAGTGACCAATCTCAATAAGTGATGAGATTGTAACATAAAAACCTTTACAAATTTGGTAACATTTAATAATAGGCCCCATGAAAAATAACATTAAATTAAACATATAATATAATTATAATAAATAAATTAATGATATTAAATTTAAAAGGGGTATGTATATATATGTCATAAAATAAGATAGGTGCATAATATAACATATGTCTCAAAGAAGGAAAATTGAGATAAAAATCTCTTACCACTTTGGTAACATTTGAAAAATAAAAAAATAAAATTGTTATCCAAAAATTAATATGTAAATAAAAATAAATTTATGTATAATAATCATAAATTACATTCATGGGTACTATATATAACTCATAAAATAAATAAGTGGGGAATATGGCATGTGTCTCATAGAAGTAAAAGGTGAGAAGGAAATCCCTTACTATAAGTCTCAACTTCTATCATACATGTTATAAAATCTTTTATAATAAATATAAGTTTATAAAAAATCTATCATATAACCATAGATATATATATTAAATTCCATATATTATTTACATATGACCATTTATTACCCTTTTATTAACAATTCAATGTTAAAGTCATGTTTCTGGAAATAACTGATTTGTTTTTCATGCTTGTTTTAATTTGGTATTTTTTGTCTTAGTACATTTATCATGGTTCAATAACCTATAAAATTTTAAGCATTATATAAATATAATATATATTAAATATACATATATTTAATGTGATCAATAAAATCTAGAGATAGAAAATTTATATATCGTTCTTGGAGAGAGATGGTTGTACGTACCCATGAACGTTGTTTCTATTTTTCTGAAGGAAAGGAATAAATAAAGATAAATAATATATTACCATTATAAAATAATTTTTATGTCGTATATATCCCATATTTTTATTTAAACTATCCTTATTAACTTCAATTTAAAATGTGAATGAATCATATCACTTTGCGAGTAGGCAGTCCGTCATACCCATGAACGGCGTTATCTTAATCCCACAGAAATGAAAGTAACAAGGAAAATGTGATATAATTATTCAAGAAGTGTAATAATATGATAAATATAATATATATAAATAATAAATATATCATTATTTCCAACCATTAGAGTATTTGTTTTAAAATTAATTACATCCTATTTTGAGGCAGTGGTCTATTATACAGAAGAATGATGATTTCATATCCCATTTGATGAAATAGGAGAAGGAATTAGTTTATTACATTAACATAATACCATATAATTATATGTAATATAAATTTTTTTATCATTTCATCATTTTTTATTTATAATTTATATAAGTAGATGAATAAATAAAATAACACACTTGATTAGGGACATTACCTCTTCTTCGGACAACTTCTTTTTGTTTGCACCGAATGAATTATTAGATTGGATTTATAAAAAAACTAAGTATTTTAAGATTAAATGAGGGAATAAAGTGAGTTATTTTTGTATGTTTTTCTAAACCATTTTGTATTGGAAGTGTCAATAGGATAAGATAGGGGGCTTAATTTTGTTAGTGAGGTGAGTAATGCACTTGTAATTTTTGAAAAGAAAAAGGTGTAACCACAATTTGATCTTGAAAAAAGGATACGAAATGTTTCATTAGAGAATATAGAAAATATAAGTTCTGAATATGTCCAAACAATGGTTTTCTTAAAATATTTTTTTCATTTTTAACCCTTATCTTTTTAGTTTAACCCCAAGGTAAACCCATTCATACCTAAACCACAATAAATAATTTTTTCTATTTATAATCGTCATTAGGGTAAAAAATTAATTTTACTTGTTATATAACATAAATTATTCTGATTCGAAATATCTAACCAATTTTTATAAAATTCCATCAACATAAGTGTAATTTTTTAATTAAAAATTAATCGCACAGACGCGATGAGAAAGCGGTTTTCCAAAAATAAAATATTTAAAAGATTAAATAAAATATCAAAATTCAATATTAAATTATAGAAAATGACCTAAATTTGATTAATAGTTATATAATTGAACTATTTTTACATTTAAAATCATCTTACAACAATTTTTATGTTTCTAAATTCTTTAACTGAAATGACAGCTCTTAATAAAAACAAAAAAATTTCATTATTCATCAAAAAATTTAACTTCTTAGGAAACCCTAAAAAATTTCCCCTAAGATAATTTTGAAATAATTATTTCAAAAATGAATTTTATTTTTTCTAATAATTTTTCTAAAAGATTAAAAAATTAATTTTAAAATAAGTGCGCAAAAGGGTACAAATATCCTTTTTAGAAAAATACATTTTTGAAGCATGATTTAATATTATTATTATCCATTGTCTAGAAAACACAAAAAATTAATTTTAAACATTTTATTTAATATATAATATTGAAATTTAGTTAAAATAATTCAAAACAGTGATTTATTTAATTTATTGAGATAAAACATATTTTTGTGCATAAATATATTTTTTTAGAAATAGATTCCCATTAATTAATAATGTTTTTTATTTTCATTTATAATTAGTTGGTCACTAAGGAATTTATTATATATACATGTGTAAACTATATATTTTCATCATTTAGTCAATACTATTCATACCCTCAATTCCAACAGTTAGTTGATAACTATCATATTAAATGATAATATTTAAGTCATGTTTTGTTTAAACTCGGTGTTGAAAATAGTGAAAGATACACTTAGAGTTTCATGTCATGTAATCTAAACATGGTCTTTTATGTAACTTAATCTAATATAAACTTTGTGTTTAATTTAATCTAAGCATGGTATTTCATATAACGCATGAGAAACTCAGTTTTGTATATAACACAAGCTAAAATCGATGTTGTGTATAGCACAAGATAAGCTCACTATTGTGTATAACAAAAAATATTAAATTTATTTCAAAAAATCACAAGGTATTATATTTTACCCCTAATATAAATTGGATCCTCAAAATTTTAACTTGTTATTACTGAACAAAGACTTTATATTTTACAATTCTTTTATGGTAAACCCACATCGTAAAAAGTGTTAATAAAATTTTATCTTGAAAAGAGGGAAAGGGATGTGATATGGTTATCTATAATACAACATATTAGGTATTAAAATAGAATAAAATAGTAGTTAAGTAAAAACATGAACATATAATAGAAAACTAACAACTAAATAATTATGGAGCGTGAAAGTGAACATGATAAGGAGAAATTTGATAACCATAAATAAATAAATCCATGATAGGTGAAAACACCATTAATTCATCATATATAAAGGTAAATGTTTAAAATTTAATTTTAAGACCCTTCTCTTAAAGTTGAATAATTTTCATGAGAACATATACTTACTGAATTTCATTCAATTTCATAATTATAATCTCATCTTTTGGTTATTACTTGATCAATTTCATCTTCATATTTTACACTAAATGATTACTTTTTTAGGTATGAAGCACTAATAGAAAATAAGACCCAAAATAGTCATTCCTTCTACAAATATTATTATTCATAACAAAATGGTTAGCACAGGTTTCCAATATGCATAAATCTTCATGTGGTAAATTAATAGGTTACTCTCTAAAACCTCATCCAATGTTCAACTTAATCCATTTCATAAATGTTTAACATTGTCACCCTTCCAAAATTAAACATTTATAAGGAAGGTCATTAAATTTATCAAAATCAACCTAACATTAATCCCCCATATATAATAAATCATCTCTTTATTATCACATACCAATGATGTGAATAACTTTGTTAGATATTTTCTTAAATCATGGTAATATCCATAATTACCATAAAACATTAATAAAAACATACATACTTCCTCATTCCATGAATAAAACCATAGATTGGTGAATTTATTCCTTAAATCCAATAATGTTGTAAACTCCATTAATGATAACATAAACCACTTTTTCCAAAAAAAACATTAATTAGTTACAAGGTTGTGAATAATATCCAATTTACTTTATTCATATCAATATTATCTTTATCCCAACTAAACACTATTTTCTCAACATCAAGAACATATTAATGGTTATATTACCATATTCAAGATATGAAAATTATATTAATTAAATTTTCTAGGTCATCTACACCATTCAATATATTTTTTAAAATACATAAATAAAAACTTATACTGAACAATCATTATATATTTCATGATTCATATAACATAATTCTTGAATTACAACACATAAACAACTCAATCATCCCAATTACTTATTAAATCATTAAATAGGATTCATTATCTTATTATATAACACATATTTCCTATAATATGAAATAAAAATCTTATATTAACATTAATCAATCTCAATTTAATCATGCTTCTCAAGTTTAACATAAAAAATTATTGTTATATTAGTCCATAAAATTCATATTTCATTAGTAGTCTCCTCTTCATCAGTAGTATAACCATTCCACATAAAACCTTTCTAAGTCTTTTTATTATCTTTTCCATTAGGATATTGTTATTCATAATGCCCATGATTTCCACATTTTAAATAATAAAATGTTGATTATACCTTAGGGAAACCATTATTCTCATCCATTGTGTTAACCAAACTTTTCATTTTTACTCTATAATTACATTCCTTGTTTCATTATTTTACAAACTCAAAAAATATTCTCATTACTCTAATACATTCATCGGGGTAATTATTTTCACATTCTATATGCATAGAAAATATAATTTTCTTTTCTCCATGGTCTCCATCACCAAGTATTTCAATGTAGTCTACCCTTATCTTCTTTGGTAAGTCTGAATATTGGTTAAGGTGAATGTTTTATTCACATATCGTGATAAATGATTGGTTATAATCATACTATCCTTGAATCTAGTTTTCATCCTATTTCGTTTCTCATCAACACATTTTCTATCACATTCAATATTGATTTAGTTCCCTCTGGTTCCCTCTATTGACTAAAACCAAAAAGAATTGTGTGAGTGAAAATTGTCATGGTGGGAAACCACATAATCAATAAAAATCACATATAGGATGTCTAATCCATACCACATTCATTTTAATCTATGAAACCATAGGTTTATCTGAGGTTTATCATGGCCATTATTCAAATCCTTTATGACAGTTCTTAAAGAGTTTATGAATTTCTAAAGAATATTCTTCAAGAGTGTCAAACTTGGTATGCAACAAGACCCGTTTTTGTGTATTAATTGATGATCGGGTAAAACTAAATGCTCCCTATTCAAATTTATTACCCCTAGGTACCTCTATATCAGAGCTAAATCCCCTTGTATTATTCACAAAAAATGATGTCATTTCATGGAAAACACTTTCTTTGTAATGTCCTATATTTTTCAATGTATTATTCTAAATATCATATGGAATTATTTCGAGATGGTGTGTTGAGACATTGTGTGATTCTGAGGACTAATGATCCTGGAATAAATATTTGAAAAATATTAAACATTAAATATCATGTGCTAGTAATTTCCTTGAAAAAGTAAAATAAGATCTAAACAGGTGGCCGGATCAGAAATATGAGGGAACTGTTACATTCAGAGTAGTGATTTTACCCTAGGCAGGGACTAACATTGGTTGGAACCGGATATATGAGAACGTTAGTTTTCATATTTTTAATGGATAAAATAAAATAAAATTTATTTTATTTTGACGTTACATCGATACAGCGACATTTCCTTTTAATTAAGCCTTGTCAAGAAATTCAGGGTTATAACCATAACCTTATAATTCCTCTAAGATGTAGTGAGGAACCCACCTGAAAAATAGTAATGAAGGATCAAGAATTTGTAGATCATCACACCAACAGAGTTGGAGGATCTCGTCAACAATAGAAATGCAATCGTTCTTCATCAATGATCGGTCTAAAATCCATGTAGGGTAGTTTATTCATTGTTTATTTTCCAAATTATTGAATTCTACAATGACCATGGGATATTCCTTGAATAGATTGCCCCATGTAGTGGTCGTAAGTTGCGAGAGGGATTTTATTGAGGGTTACTGTGAGTTTTACCTTGGTAATCTAACTTAGACCCTCCAATCTTGATCATTGGCCATGAATTCTTGACCAACTATATTAAAACATTTTCTATAATTCTTTTATCCCTAATTTTATCATGTTCATCAGAATTATCTCCCTATGGCCATGCCTTGAAATTTCTAAAAGGTTATGAACATGATTAGACCCCTATATTCAAGGTGAAAAAAATCATAGGTCAGATCAGGGAAGATTAGGACTTCAGAATACTGGATCATAAACCATTTTAAAAACTAGGAATTAGTGGTGGCCCAATAGTTTGTGGAAGGGACCACTGGAATGGGTCCAGTGTGGTGGTCTAGAAAGGTGAGGCGGTGGTAGAGTGGTGGTGTGCAGTGGAGAGGTCAGCGATGATCAGATATGGCTAGATGTGGTGGCGTCAGTGGCTGGAGACAACGACGTCAATGGATGTGGGGACTATTGTGCAAAGAAGAGCAGTGGGTGGGGGCCATAGAGTGTATGGGATCCACGTGGGACATAAAGGCCATAGAGGATATAGCGGGAAAATTAGTGTGGTGAGGTGGTCGTGAGGCGACCACATGGGAGGCGTGCCAGCATAACATGCCAAATACATAGGGCTGGAACAAGACAGTGGGGTGCGACCATGCAGCTAGGCATGCCAGAGGACCAGATTGGGATGGAGTGGGCCGGAGTGGGCCAGAGTTGGCCAGGCTAGTCTAGATGGATTGGGTCCACTAGGTCAGACCCAGGTCGAGGCCACTTTCCCAATAATCCCCTTTTAAAATATTCTAACCGGCATAAATTCAAATAGAGCATTTGTTTGATGAGCCATTTGCAACATTGGGATTCTGATGTTGAGAAAGTCCTTTTTATACCAATGGTTGGTTTTAACATGGACTTATTTCAAGTGACATGGGCCATTTACATGGTAATTACCCGAGATTAAGGGACATGACAGGTGTGATCATTACTCACCGTGCACCCTCTATTCATTTATGAATCGATTCTCTCATCCATTATATCTTGGGTGATTTTCTTTATAGTTTGTTCCCTTTATCATTTCCCTAAAGGTTTTTTGGTATCATTTCCTACTCATAGGAGTATAACCCTATCAGTGTGACTTCTAGGATAGAGTTATTGGAATCCCCCATAAGTCCCTAAGAAGATCCTATATTCCTTATTTGTGCCCTAGGTAGAGTCTTTAGTTTTGACATGACCCACTTCACTGAGCATCAATCCTCTACTTAGTGGGTTAATCTAGATGGATTTCGTGGTATCACCCCATGGCCCTGGTTTTTTATCCTCCTATGATGTATTATATCTCTCTTCAAATCATTCATCATATCTATCTCTCATGAAGATTCCTAAGGAATGATACTT
This sequence comes from Viscum album, assembly GCA_963277665.1. Taxonomy (NCBI): domain Eukaryota; kingdom Viridiplantae; phylum Streptophyta; class Magnoliopsida; order Santalales; family Viscaceae; genus Viscum; species Viscum album. Next base: position 329,023,647 of record OY728132.1, read on the forward strand.
CTTAGACAAAATTCATCAGTGCTATCAGACTCAGTATTGTGTTCTCTTGGATGTGTGATTCATATAATCTTTGAACTGAATCTCTAATGTCAGTACGCAGTGGTTATGGCTTAAATTAGAATGTTTTTAGGGTTTTAGTATATCTAGATATTCTTGTAATATGTTTTAGACATATACTTATGTAGATTTTACTATACCTATCCTTTGTGTTTTTCTTTATGGTTTTGGGATGACCTAATGAGTGTTGTTATACTAACCCCTATACAGGATTTTCTCTCACATGTCATGTCTAGTGTAGATGAGTGACCTTTTGACATAGTCTAGGTTGGACCAGGATCTGACAGAGCCTTGTTAGATCAGGTTGGACAAGGTGCTTCTTTGGATTCTAACAGTAATTCAAAAACCTAGCCTTTAGGTTGGATCGGGTAGGGTTTTCTTCAAATGAGTTTCCAGAACATAGTTACACATTTTCTTTTCGATGGGATGATATTTTGGACCATTTATCTTTCTACCACCTCCACTGTTTTACTTTATATGTGGTTTATAGTGCTTTTCATGCATTTCTACTTAGTGTTTTTACATTTCAACATTTGTGGATTGGATATGTGTGTGTTCGTATGAGTGATTTAGGTTAATGACTCTCATTTGTGTGATATGCCTACTTGATTCTAGCCACCATCCCATGTCTTATTACAGGATTTCTTGGGGTAGATACATCATGGGGCCCTCTGGGACGGTTCAAGAAATATTGTAATCAAATGTGCTTGGTTATACCATAGGACCGAGATTCTAGGATATGGGTTTGGGACTACAATGTTAAGTGTTTAGAGTTTATCTTTCTGGGCAGAGACTCAATTGTTATTGTAGTGGCCAACATATCTATACAGTAAGAATCTGATAAATTTCATTTAAAATTGGTACCTGAGAACACTAGTTTCATGGAAAATAATGGTATATGCATCATATAGTAATGAGTTGTGGTTTCTGTGACCATCTTGATTAATCTATCTAGATATACTCATAGACCAAGGTACATATTGTTTCTTTAAAGGATGCCTCCATGACGCATACTAGCTATGATTTAGTAGTTCTATTATGAGGATGACCCCCTCAGTGATGAGGCTTTAGTTCAAAGACCAGTTTCGTAGATGTTACCTCCAGGTGGTGTACTAGTTATACGACCACCTATGGAGTAACCAGTGGTACCTATAGTACCAGCGGATGAGGAGCACTAGCTGATCACGCTCCATGAGTTTCATATAAAGAGACCCATCATGTTCTGATGTTATCCCAAACCTCAGGTAGTTAAGGTCTGGCTTGAGATGGTGACCCATGTTTTTCATCAAGTTAGGATACCATCCGATCAGATGGTTGTCCTAGTATCGGCCTTCTACAGGACTCAGTAAGGAAATAGTGTGTTTTGTCTACCCATACTCAAGATGAGTCGATTCTCTTGTGGATAGATTTTAAGCTCCTCTTTAGATATGAGTTCTCACCAATTATGCTACAATTTTTGCATATACAGGAGCTTCTTCAGCTCTAGAAGGGAAGTATGGAAGTAGATGATTATTCATAGAGATTTATCAACCTTTCTAGGTACTAGATGGATATGGTTATATATTAGTAATTCTAGTCTCAGACCTTAAAGTGGGGTCCATGTAGAGACATTCGATATAGTATTATCTCTCTGAGCATCCCTAATTATGTTGGGGTTTTTGAATAGGATTTGGTGGTCGAGTTCTTCTTGGATGAGCAGAGACAGCCGGTGACAGTTGGAAGAGTATACGCTAGTGCAGATACCTCATCTATAGGGATCCAACATTAGTCTTAGGGATCTAAATTTGGTAAATGTTTTAGGAGGATGTCCCAGGATAGAGGATCTGTAGATAAGGGTTCACAGGGTGAATATAGTTAGCCTAGAGATAGGTTGTGTTACTTATGTGATGGAAGGGTAGATCTATCTCAAGATTGTCCAGGCTATTGTGTTGCTGACATAGAGATAGTGGATGGACCACTGAATATGAGGCAGAGGTAGGATCTAGTAGATCCTTTGGGCAGAGGATGTGGAAGAGGTGCGAGGAGAGGAGTGAGAGGTGGTCGACGTTTCGACTTTCTACCACCACCACTCCCAAGTGCTCCGCACCAGGCTCATGGAGTAGGAGGACACGGGTGGGGATAGTCACATGTGTTCAAGTATTATGACCCAGGGTCTCTATGGACTATTTGAAGTATGGTCTTTGTATTTTCTACTTTATCTTTAGTACTGATAGACATAGGTACTAATAATTCATTTCTCAACAAATAACTTGTTCGAGACCTTGAGATTCTATTAGAAATGTTGAATCAACCCTTATGCTTAGAGACACCTATAGGAGAAGACTCAATTATCAGACCTTTATGTTTATAGTGGGACCATACATTTAGAGGTGATAGTTTCAGTTGGAACCTCTTGGTGGAAGCATCAAGGCCTTATAAAATCATTCTTGGTATAGATTTTTTTATCTTTGGTCAATGCCCAGATTCACTATTTTAGAAGAAGGGTATGGTGTGTCTACATTGACGGGATAAGGTTTTCCTTTGTTAGTGAAAAGGAAACCCAGGAAACATGGGATGGACTCATGAATTAGAGGGAATATCTGATCATGCATCACTTGGTTATCCTGACCCTTGGTGTAGTATATGTTATGAGTTTCCAGTTCCGAGTAGAAGTGGAAGAGTATGAGGATGTATTCCCAGAATATGTTCTGGGATTAACTCCCTATCGGGATATCTAATTATTTATTTAATTACACTCAAGGGTGGCACTGATATCCTCACAAGAATATCATATGGATCCTATAGAGATTCATTAGTTGAGGGTGTAGGTGGAGGATTTGTAGAGGAAGGGATTTTTGAGACCCAGTGTTTCACATTGGGTGGACCCAGTGTTGTTTCCCAAAAAGGAATACAGGATCTTGCAGTTGTGTATGGATTACTGGTGCAAGAACCAGGTGAATGTGAAGAAAAAGTATCCACTACTGAGGATCAATGAACTCTTCAACCAGGGGAGAGGGGAATGATCATTCTCTAAGGATGTCTTTTGATCAGGATATCATTAGCTGTGAGTACGAGATGAGGATATTTCAAAGAAAAATTTTATATGTCACAAATTTCATTATGAGTACTTGGTGATTCCCTTTTCCATGAAAAACTCCCTAGTAGTGTTCATGCAACTCATGAACCAGATCTTCCATACCTTCCTAGACTAATTCATGGTAGTATTCATCAACGATATCCTTATGAATTCGGTGCCCAAGGAGGAGCATGTGATACACTTAAGGATGTTTCTAGACGTATTCCAAGAGAACTTGATTTATGGGTAACACATGAAATGTCAATTATGGATTCTAGAAGTCCACTTTCTAATACATGTTATCTTAGCGAACAGAGTGGTAGTGGACCCGACCAAGGTTGAGATAATGTTATCATGGGAGCCACCTCAGAGCATGATGAAGTTGTGGAGCTTCATTGGGATAGGTGGATAATACCGAAGATTAATACCTCATTTCTCTAGGATATAAGAATCAATGACATCCTTGAATCAAAAGGGGAATCCTTTCATGATGATAGAGAAGTTCAAGCAGACTTTCCATCAATTGAGGTAGAGTTTGATGAGTGCTCTGATCTTGAGATTGTCAAAGGAGGGTGTCGAGTACGTAGAGTTATATGATGAATTTGGGACCGAACTTGGTTGAGTCTTGATGTAGAGGAAAGTGATTATTTCTTATGTATTTCATCAGTTTAGTCCCCATGAGATGAACTATGCAACCTATGATCTTGAGTTGGAAGTGAAAGTATTCACATTGAAGATGTGGTGAAACTACCTGATGGGTGAGAGTCATTATATCTACTCTGGTCACAAGTGTCTCAAGTTTATATTATCTTATAAGGATTGAATCTTGAGATAGAGGGAATGGCTGTATTTCCTCCAGGATTATGACTTTGATATTTTCTGTAATCCTAGGAAGGGGAATGTGGTGGGAGATGCTCTCAGTAGAAGATTCATTTCATAGTTGTTGGATGAGGTGTTAGAGTAGTTGGCCTCATTGCAGTTATCCTTTGTGGATTGAGATGGGGAATCATACCTCTAGTCAGTGGTTGTTACCCATACGCTCTTATAGAGAGTTAGAGAGGCACAACTTTGGGACAACAACTGTGATACTCTACATGCTTAGTTATCTACAACGATTGCTCCAGATGGATATTCAGAAGATGGGGAGAATGTATTTATTTTCAAAGGATGCACATTTGTACTAATGGCATTGTGGGAGAAGGTTTTGAGATAGTTTCATACATCCCATTTAGCGGTGCATCCAGGTGTGGTGAAGATGTACCAAGACCTCTAATGTCGGTTTTGGTGGCCCGGAAGGAAGAGGGGAGTTACGGAGTTAATTTCTCGATACCTCACTTTTTAATCAGTGAAGGTTGAGCACCTGGTTCTAGCAGGTTTGGATCAACCCCTTGAGGTGACATAGTGGATGAGGGATGGGATATCGATGGACTTTGTGATAGTTTTACCATGTATGTATAGGGGACATGATACCATATGGGTGATTGTTGACTGAATCACCATGTCTGCCAACTTCCTACCTGTCTAGGATCAGTGTTCATTGGAATGATTGGGGCACCTCTATGTGAAGGAGATAGTTCATCTTCATAGATTTCCATAGATGATTATTTTAGATAGTGTTTCTCGCTTCACATCCATATTTTATAAGAGACTATAGGAGGCATTGGGGACTCAATTATGCATGTGCATGGAATTTCACACCCAGATGGATTTCTAGCCAGAGAGGACCATTCATGTTCTAGAGGACTTTTTGTTGGCCTACATCTTGATATCCGGTCATAGTTGGGAGGATCACCAAACATTTATGGAGTTTGTATAAAATAATAGCTACCACTCCACTATTGGTATGACACCATTCGAGGATCTATATGGGTCAACCTATAGGTTTCAACTTTATTGGATGGACATAGAAGAGTCAGTACTCACGGTTCCGGAGTTGGTGCAAGCTACTACTGAGAAGGTGAAGATCATCCAGGAGTGGATTAAGATTTCAAAAATTCAATAGAAGTCATATGACGATAGGATATAGAGACATTTAGAGTTTGATGAGGGATACCATGTGTTCCTTTGGGTCTCACCTCGACATGGGTTGTGAAGATTTTTTTGGGGTGACAAGTTATTTCTAAGGTTCATCGGCCCTTTCCATATACTGTGTAGAGTTGGTGAGGTAGTGTACCGCCTAACTCTTCCCCTATAGTTGCATTGGGTAAATGATGTCTTCCATGTATCGTAGCTGAGAAGGTATGTGCATAACCCATCGCATGTCATCGACTAGAGTAATATTAACACTGAGGATGGGTAAAACCATTGAGGAGTACCTGGTGGAGATCGAGGATCGTATGATAGGATCCTTCATGGGGGGACAGATTCCATTGGTGTGTGTATAACGGTAGCACATGAATCTCTAGGAAATCACGTGGGAGTGGGAGGCTAAGATTCGTGCACAGTACCCACATATTTTTTAGTAGCATTTTATTTTGGCTTTTTTGGGATGTAAATTCATAAGGTGGGGAGAATGTAATGTCCCCGATTTTTCTGTGTATTATTTTAAATATTATATGGAATTATTTTGAGACCTGGAACTGAGACAAATTGTGATTATGTGGCCCGGTGTGCCCGAAATAAATTTTTGAAAAATATTAAACATTAAATAGAACGTGTGAGTAGTATCTACGAAAAAGTGGAATAACATATAAATGGTTACCAGGATTTTAAATCTCAGGGAACCATTGCATTCAAAGAAGTGATTTTACACTATATGGGTCATAACATTGGCTGGAATGGGCCAGCTGTGAATGTTAGTTTTCATACTTTTAATAAATAAAATAAAATGTTGATTTATTTTATTTTTATGTTACATCGAAGAATCGATGTTTCCTTTTAATTAAGACTTTTTAGGAAATTAAAGATTATCACCATAACCCTGGAATTCCACTAAGTCTTGGTGAGGAACCCTCTTGACAAACAATGATGATGGATTGAGAGGATCGTGGATAATCGCACCAACAGAGTCGGAGGATCTCATCAATGATGGAAACACATTTTTTATTCTTCAATGATCGATCCAAACTCCAAGTAGGGTATCTTTTACTTTGTTTCTTTCCCTATTCATGGTTCTATAATGAACACAGGATAATACACAAATAGATTTGCCTACATATCAATCATGTGTTGCGGGAGGGATTTTATTTTGGGTTAATGGGAGTTTTTCCTTGGTCTTCTAACCTGAACCCTCCAATATTGATTGATGTCCAAGAAATCTTTTTCAATGATGTCAAAAACATTTTTAGTGAGATTTTATCCCTTTATTATTCAAATTCATCATCATTGGTCCCATGTGGCCATGGATTGACATTTTCAGATGGTTCTGAGCTTGATTGTACCCCTAGATTCAAATCGAATCGACATCAAAGGCCGAATCTGTGAAGATCAGGACCCAAGAATCCAAAATCATTAGCTGTTTCGAAAACTAAGCACCATAGGTAACCCAATAGTCTGTGGAAAGGACCATTGACATAGTTATAACATGGTTTTCTGGAATGAGAGGCAACAACAATGTGGCGGTGTGCAGTGGAGGGGTTCAGCAGTGACTAGAGGCATCCGAATGTGGTGGTGTTGGCAGCTAGAGGTGGTTGCATTGGCAAGTGCGGCATCCGACATACGGAGAAGATCCATGGGTGGTAGTTGTGGAGCACAAGGGATCTATAGGGGATGTAGAGTCTCGAGAGGACGTATCAGGAAGATCCTTTTGTTGAAGTGGCCATGGGGCACGGTGGGGTGACCACATGGGACACATACCAGCCAAATAGGATATACATGGACGGTCAAAGTAGGCTAGGGGGATGAAGCAGGCTGGAGTAGCCCAGAGCATGTTAGAGTGGGTTTGAGCAGTCCTGGATAGAGTGGGATGGTTTGGGCCAATTGGGTTAGACCCGAGTCGAGCCCACTGGCCTAGTAACCTGATTTTAAATATTCAAATGGGAATAACATTCAAACGAAGAATCTTTTTGATGAGTAATATATGACATTGGGACCCTGATGTTGAGATGATACTTTTGAAACTAATGGTGGGTTTAAACATATAATTATCTCCAGTGATAGAGGTTATTTACATGGGTAGTATCTGGGGTCAAGTTACATAGAGGGTGTTTCAACTACTCATTGTTCATCATCCATTCTTATGTGGATTGATTCTATCATCAAACGTAACATGGGTAATTTTCATTAGGGTTTTTAATCTATCATTTCTATGATGGTTTTTTGTTATCATTTCCTACTCAGAGGAGTATGATCCCTTCAGTAGGACTTCTAGGATAGAGTTGTTGATATCACCTCATGGCTCTGGCTGTGATCCTTCTCTAATGTATTGTATCTATCTTCAGATAATTTTGTGTATCTCTCTATCAAGATGATTCCTAAGGGGTGATACTTCTAGGATGGACATAATCAGTGCTATCAGACTTTGGAGTGTGTTCTATCATATATGTGCTTTGTGGAATCTTTGAACTGAATCACTAGTGTGGGTATGTAGTGGTTATGACTCAACCTAGACTGTGTGGTATGGTTTGAGTATATATGGATATTCTTGTTATATGTTGTAGGAATATACTTGTGTAGAGTTGATTGTACATTTTCATTGTGTGTTTATTTATGGTTTTTGGGTGTCCTACTATGTATTTTTATACTCACCCATGCACAAGATTTATTCCCATGTGTTGTGTCTTGTGCAGACAACTGACCTTTTGACAGTGTCCAGGGCATACTAGGACCAGAGAGATACTTATGAGATCAAGCGGACCGATATATTCCTATGGCATCAGAAAACAGTTCCCGGACCTTTTCTTCAAGTTGAACCAATTAGGGTTTTCCGCGAATGAGTTTTAGAAACATGGTTACATGCTTTGTTTTTGGTGGGCTTGTATTTTGTCCCGTTTTTATTTTCCATCACGTATAATATTGAACTCGATTTTCTGGTTTTCATGGTTTTCCTACATTTTTTACTTAGTGTTTTTACATTCTAGCATTTGTGTCTTGGAGATGTGTGCATGCGTATAGGTAATTAAGGATAATTCCTCCCATTTGTGTGATATTCCAACTCAGTGCTAGTCCCCAGCCCTTGGCATATTGGAGGCGGGCATGGGGTTGTCACAGAACGAGACCCTCTAGGATGGGTAATGACATTCTCTATCCTTTACCAAAATTACAATACAATTTCCTATAATTTGATTAATCCTTAGAATTACCATCATAATCTCCCAAGAAATATCCTTTGAAATATCCCTAGGTATCTTACTAAAGTTTTCTCATCCTAGTTTCCAAATTTTAACTAAACATTTTATATGATACCAAATATAATGAACCATTATTTTCATATGTAAATATCACATATTTTGGATGAATATTAATTACATTACACAAACACACAAGTGAGGATAGTAAAGGTATAGTTCCATTAGAGACTAGACAAAAAAAAAAATTAAATATATTCAAACATATCCCATAAATATCTTCCCACATAGTACTCTTCTTAGAAATACATTAATTAAAACCTTTTTCTTAATAACTTGGGGAAAGGAAAAATAAAAAATGGTTCCCTCAAATTCGTATCAAAGGTAAAAAAGGAAGATACCTAAGTATAACAAGATAATAAGTATATGAGAACATGATAATGACATTTCAAAACAATAAACTACATATTAGTGATCATAATATTGGTTCATGGAATAAATATAAATTGTTAAAAATAAATAAATAATATATAAATCAAACAAAATGAACCAGGAGAGCATTTTTTTGTACAGAAACCCCACCCACACTTTACAATTCATGCCCTTCCCAACAGATCCCATTCCCACTGAAGGTGTACCAAGCCTCAAGTCTCGAATGTGAACCACAACCTTAGTGAGTAAAATTGGCATCCCCCTCCCCAGGACTATTGGGGTTGTGAATCACTGATGGCGTAAAATTACAATTCAAGAAAAACTAGAGGGAATAGAACCTGAGACCTCACGGATCCTATCCTCAACCCCAACCACCGGTGCACCCCCGGAGGGGAAAAGGTACAATGGGTTTTCAGGATCAATAGGTTACAAGTTATAGGTGGTCCATCACCCACCACCAAGTGACTTTATGTACATCCCCTGCCGCAGGCCCAAGTGTAATGGAACCTAGGATTTAATGCTAGTTCCACATAGGGGAAAGGGGCCCACAATTGGTTATAACAACATATGTTTTGTGTTTCCTTGAGAGGACCTGAACCAAGAACTTTGAGGTTGGGACACCACCACCACTAACCAACTCACCTATTCCCCATGGGGAACCAGGAGAGCATATTATTTTCATAAGACATGTAATTGTGTCATACAAATAATAATGGAAAAATATTTCTTTTATTCAAGGATGACTACTAAGACAATCTTAGTGGAATGGGTTCACTCCCCAAACCATCATAGTATTCAAGGTTCACTCCCAATACCATCATAGGGGACAAAGTCCCTTACTGAACTAGGTTCACTCCCTATTCCAATCATGTGTATCTCCTAAGATATAAATATTTACCCAATGTATTAGAGGGAGATAATGTTACCAAAAATAAAATAATGAAAATAATATTTATGTGTTCCAAAAGATCATAAAAAATTCATCATATAATAACCCATGAAATGAAATCAGTTTTATAAACATTTCATCATATCATTACCTGTGGAAAAGAGACAGAGTTCATAATCATTTCATCACTTCATCATAGAAAAACTCATGAAAAGTAGTAGATTTTGTACCACCCCAATGATTTAAAAATTAATATAATATAGAATATAATGCATGAAACACTCAGCCTCTGCGAAAAAAACTGATTTATTATAAACGAGTCATGAAACATAATTTTTCCACATATGTGTTTTAAATTATGAAAAAGAGACATACACAGTTTTGATCGGTAAGTTATTTACAGTCTAATAGGATCAACAAACATTTTTTTTGAATTGTATATTGACCCTTATGAATAGTAATGAACCATTTTGAATAGTAATATACCCTTATGAATGGTAACCTCACCTATGTAAGTATCAAAAAAATTTATGTACCTTATAAATTAGGGTGATATTTTAAAAATTAATAATTAAGTGTTTGTATTTTTGTAAGTAATAAATATTTAATTACAATTTTAAATTTATAAATTGATATAAAATAAAACATAGTTTTCATAAAATTTATTCATAAATAAATATTTTGTTTTCCTATAATTTTAGGACAATTTTATGAGAACTAATTTAGTTTTTAAAAGTATTATAAAATGAGTTTTAAATTTAAAATCTGTGTTTTTCATGAAAATAATGATTTTTTCAAAAAAAATTAATTCCAAATATTTAGAAAATTATTTTGATAAAGTGGAGTCCATGTTTTTATTCTACACATCAAAAAATGGTTATGGTTATTTTTTTGGTACTTTTCTGAAATACTTGAATTTTTTATGTATAGTGAAATTTGATAATTCACGAAATACGCAAAATAAATGAACTTATACATCATGCTTGAGTCATGGATAATGTAAATGGCCTTTGGTTTGAAATAACATTCTCTTATTAATATTTTAGCCACAAGAATCAATACTAATCTTTTTCTTGAGCTAAAATAATAAAATAATTATTAAAATAAAGGAAAACTCCTCCTCTCCTCCACTAGAAATACTACCCATCACCCCCTCTTCCTCTAACACCTATCAAACTTTCACCTTTTCTTATTTTCTTAAAAATATACTTACCTATTCCCAATACACTTATAGGACCTCTTTTCCTTTCCAAAAGACCAAAACCTATTCCTTTAACAAGATTATCAATGACGTGTATTCAAGGGGTAAAATCCACTTCATTTTTCTTTTATTTTCATCTCAAGTTCCATTCATTTACTATCCTCTCCTCACCTCCTATGTAAAAATAATAAGGATAACTCTAGTATCATCTATATACTGTAATGATATCATTTTAATGTAATATCCTTCCTCATACTACCATCTCTCTCTCTTTTATTTTATAAACAAAATCATCGTTCGAGAGGTGCCAATTTACAACTTTCGTAGACGGCAAAGTTTCATCCTTCAAATTCTTCTTCAAGGATGTTCATGAAACCATTTTAATGGTCATGATAGATTTTAAAATTTATAATATAACCCTTTTATGTTCTTTAGGTATTATATTGACAAAATACCAAATGATAAAACAAAAGGAGTTCAATATGATCGATAATTTCCATAATAATCCAAAAAATTATCACTAAATGTATAATCTAATGATTCATCCTCATAATTTATAACTAAATGACATATATATCCATTTAAACTTATGTATGTTCATTAATAATATTTAATTCCGATTTTTTAGAATTGTATCCATTCCACATGAATTCAATTACTTATAATCAAGCGAATTGATCCTGAAATCAATGAACAAACACTCCGGAATGACGGAATTAAATATTATAACTCATAAATAAAGAAATAAATGAACTTAATAAAATTATACTAGATCAACTAAATGTTGATAACTTTTTTAATTAGTTAATTAATTAATCGACTTAATGTTATTTTCCATGACGTTAAGGTCAAGTGTCAAACACATTCGGACATAAGTTAAGGGTTTTCTACATAAACCTCAATTTCCTTTTGGGTTACTCGTTATCACCCATAATCCCAATTAATTTCTTAATTATTCTAAAGTACTCCTCATAAAGTATATGTGAATTTTCAATAAATTTTTACTAATAATAATCCCTCTTTATTTTATGGGGAGTTAAATATTTTATTAAGATATTTCTCAATTATTCCCAATAAACAAGCCTGATTCAAGGGAACATATCAAATTCTTATCTATTTTTAAGTGCACAATATAATATTTTTATGACACAATTATATGTATAATACTAATAATTTCATCCTGAAAAAAACTACCTTTGTTAATTTCTATTTCTATGCAACTATTTTTCCAAAATAACAGTTCTTTTCAAAGTAAAAGTGCATTTCTCTAAAAAATTCCTTGATGACTTTATTAGAGTATTTTTTTTTTCAGCACCTCTATTGAATTATATATATTTTTAAGGTTAATATATTATGTATATAATATACCATATTGTATTAAATGGTTTAAGATCAGTTTGATTTTTGATATTCTATCTTGATACCATTCACCATACTACTCAGAATTGTTAGTGCTTATATGTACCAATTGGGGAAAGTTATTTCTTATGTTCAAATTTTTTATGTTTAGCCCCTTTAATAAAACGAATGAATTAGACTTAGAAAGTTACATGTGGGGATAGTTATAGCCCCTCGATGCATCGTTAGGTCTCATGAGACAAAAGAGATTTGGGTTTTGTTTGAGGCCTTACCCTAGTATTTTTAGACATATTGGTTGAGGCCTATACTATATGTTTTAGATGTTAAGAGTTATGAATTACCTCATTTTGGTATTGGAAATTTATAAACCATGAGATTATTAGACTAGTAGAATATAAATTGGTATGTTTTATTCCCTTATGACAATTTATGTGGCCTTATTTAATAATATTTCATTCCTACATATTATTCTCAACTTTATTTTTAAAAGATTGTGTTTTTAGTTGTTAAACATGCCTAGTGTTTATTTTTATGATAAATTCTATTGTATTAATTACCCTTAATGAGCATCTGATCTCACCCCTTTCTTATATTTTATTCTACCCTGGTTTTGAAGATGAATATTATGATTGAGATGCAGAGATATTCTATGAGTCAAATATATTTCCAATGGAATTGATATTATGTATTTCATTTTAAGTTTTAAAGTTAAACTTTTATTTTTATATTATTTTCGAAATGTAATAAACTATTCATTACTTCAAGATACAAATTTCTTGTAATCATTTAAATGTATTAATACAAGGTACCGGCTCTAGGAAACTAGGTTCTAGGTCTTTACAGTTGGTATCAGAGGAAGTTTAGTAATATCCTTGAAAACTAGATATAGAAAACATAGATTAGGGAACAAAGCCTTAAGGTATACTTTGAGGATAAGCATAAAATAACTTCTTAGAATTTTGGTAAGGAAGATATTATGTGGATATTCTTAGAAAGTACATTCATGTCTAGATACTACAAGGGGACGTGGTTCTAGAACAAATATACCTAGGAGTAATAACTCTGACAAGGTGTTTCAGGCTTGACTCGGGGTAACCTAGTACATGACAATAGGCCTTAATGAAAACCTATTTTGACACTACTGGGGGATATACTTAGGATAATTAAAATCTTCTTTACAAGCCATTATAAAGGATTTAAATTTAAATATTTTCTCAAAAAACCCATGCTTATGATTATGAAATTAGACATTCATAAAATTTCAATTTATGTTATGTGTTTCTCTAGTTCAACATTATATATTATTATTCATAACATAGTTTAGTGTATTCCATTATTTAGAAATGGTTCCTAGTATAAGTAATAGAACCCTCATGAATGCAAGTATACGATGTAGGGATTTACCTCCTATGTAAAATAATGATGTTGGTTCTGGAGCTATGACTGGTGCTGAGAAACATATAACTAAACTGGGATAGCTGACTTTGGTAATGAACAATAACCTTACCCATGTGGAGAATCTTGATACACAATGTGGATATTAAATGTAAGACCGCTTTATGAAACAACATCTTCCATCATTCAATGGGACTACAAACCCATTCATAGAGGAGTAGTGGATAAGTTACTTAGAGAAGATATTTTATTCTTTTGGATGAAACAAAATTGATAAGGTTATAATGGTAGTTTATCATCTATCGGGATTTTAGGATCAATGATTTTCATTAATTAAAAACAAAAATGTAGAGGAATAAATAGAATGGAGGGACTTTAAAGAAAAACTTCTAGAAAAATATTTTCTTCAGTAACAGTGAGCAGATATAGGGAGACAATTCTTGAGTTTGAAACAAAAAAATGATGAAAACATTATGAAGTATAAATCAAATTTTACAAGCTTATTAATGAATATTGTAGACTACATACATAATTTGAGGATCATTATTGATTGATTCATTGATGGTTTAAAACCATTCCTCTGAAGGGAACTGGTTTCCCAAAAATTTATCATCATATAAAGATATAGTATCATTTGAAATCAATACAGATAAATAATTCTCTATGTCTTATGACTTTAAAGGAATGAAAGAGAAGAAGAGGGTGGAAGTGTAAAGAATGGAAAAAGGGGAGAATAAAATAAAGAGTTTTATAACATGTGTTACTTTTGGAAAGAAACAGCTCAGAGCCTGGTTAAAAGGAAAAGGTGTCTATTAAAAATGTGTAGAAAGAGGCCATCAATCTCATGATTTCATAGGAAAGAAAGAAGCTACTAATGTTTAATTCTAAAATTTTAAAGATATGGAACATTATGCCAAAGATTTTTCTAAGAGTCAAGGAAATATTACCTATAGATGGCCATAGGAGCAAGGCCAAGATTATGCGATCACAACTGCCGAAGTTGAAGTTTCTAATGATGTAGTGGAAGGTACATTAATCATTTCCTAAAACTTATCCAATTATTTATTTGATTCTGTATCGTTAAATTAATTTATATCTTCCGATTTTTTCAAGAAAATTAGACATTTAAAATTTTATTTAATTGTGGAGTTTTTAGGCAAAACTCATAGAGGAATTATCATTATAAAAATGTTCTGTCAATCAGTTCCCATTATCACACATAAATGTTTTTCAGTTATTGACCTTATCATCATACCCATGAATTACTTTGATATAATTCTTGGTATGTAATGAATTTCAAGTTATAATGTGAATATCTATTTCTATAATAAAGAAGTTCATTTATTGAGAATTATGTAGAATCCCTCATTATTAGAGTAGAAACCTCATCATTTGATTCTTATCTTGATCCACCACTAGTAGTTGTGTTGAATTAAATTTTTTTGGAAAAAGATAAAAAAAAATATCTATAGGTGAGAAAAGAAATTTTCAAATTGAGGATATACCTATTGTGAAATAATATGTTGATTTGTTTCCAGAGGATTTACCTGGAAATCCTTAGGAGTGGGAAATAGAGTTTTCTATTGATCTAATTCATAGTGAAAGGCATATATCAAATACCCTGTATAAAATGGACATAGTGGAATTAATAGAGTTGAAAAAAACTAGAGGAATTGAGTGATAAGGGATTTCTCCTCCCTAGTGTTTATCCATGGGTAGATCATGTTCTTTTCTTCAGGAAGAAAGATATATATATGAGGTTTTTCATTGACTATAGGGAGATCAATGCTATTATAATAAAGAACAAGTATCCTCTTCCCTGAATTGATGATTTATTTGATCAACTTAAAGGAGGCCAAAAATTTTTCAATCATGACCTCCGATATGGATATCATCAGTTGTGTGTATGTAAGGAATATATTCCAAATATATTATTTAACACTTGGTATGAGAATTATGATTTTATAGTAATTTCTTTTAGACTGACTAATCCACCCTCTGTTTTCATGGACCTAATGAATACAGTTTTTAAGTAATATCATAATAACTTTCTTATAGTATTTATTGATGATATGTTGGTATAATGCAAAATCTATGAATAAAATAAGAATATATTGTGAATTATTCTTAATAATCATAGATGGAATGAGTTATTTGGGAAGTTTAGAAAGTGTGAATTCGGGTATCAAATAGTTTCTTTTCATGGCCATGTTGTCTCTAAGGATGAAATCTTAGTTGATCCTATAATGACAAAGGCAGTTCAATAATGTACTAATCCAATGAACATAACTTAGGAACATTGTTTTATTGGTTTGGTAGGTTTTTATCATTTTTTGTTCAGAACTTCTCCTAATTAGCTGACTCATAAACCAAGATTACTCGTAAAGGGGTTAAGTTTGTATGAATAAAAGAATGTGAAGAATGTTTTGAAGAATTGAATAATTCGTTCACTAATAATCCAATATTGACTTTACCATTTGGAACTGATGGATTTTTTATTTATAGTGAAGTATCAAAGAAAGTACATGGATATGTCCTTCTTCAGAATGATAGAGTTATTGCCTATGCATCCAGGCAGTTAAAAATTCCTGAATTGAAATATAAAACTCATGATCTTGAGATAGCAGCTATAATATTTTATCTAAATATATAGATAAATTATCTCTATGGAGAAATATTTGAAGTATATATGTATCAAAAGATCGTAAAAATATATCTTATAATAGAAATAACTCAACATGAGGAAATTGAGATGGATCGATCTACTCAAGGATTATGATTTTTCCATACACTACCACCCAGGAAAGGAAAATAAATTAGCTGATGCATTGTGTAGGAAGGATCATGTAGTTATAAACAAAATGACAATTGAGAAGGATCTTATGTTCCTGTATATAGTATAGATGGATTTGGGAATTATTAAAGAAAGTGAAAAATCATTACTTTTTCAATTGGTTGCCCAGCCATCTTTATTAGAAAGGATTAAAACGTCTCTGTTTGATGATGTGAATCTTAAAAAGAAAATTAGGGTTGTGAATGAGGGGAAGTTGTCTAAATTCATGTGTGATGAAGGAATTATGAAATTTGGGAAGAGGTTATGTGTTCCTTCTATACCTGAGATAAAAAGGGAGTTATTGGAAGATTCTCATAGCTCAAATTTCTCAATACACACTGGTAGTAAAAAATGTATAGATATTTGAATGGAACACTTATAGTGGGGGAACATGAAGTGGGAAATTTTTTATTATGTATCAATATGTTTAGTTTGTCAACAAGTGAAGTCTAAAAGACCACATCATAGAGGAGTCATGAAACCTCTCACTACTGGAAAGTAGGTCTTCCCCCATGCATCTATACCCATAGTTTAGAAAAATCATGGGTATAAGTGACATATTCTAATCTATTCCCACGGTTTTGTTAATACTGTGGAAATACATTTCTCTACTGCCACAATTTTATCGGGATTCCTCGCATCATTTCTCATTTATATCAGGTGCCTCCCCCATGAAACATCCCATCCCCTCCCCAACCTCAATCTCCTGACGACGTCCCCCATCCCTCTGAGCTCCCTCTCCTCCAGTGACATCCCCCGCCCCTCTTGGCTACCTCTCCTCCAACGATATTCCATGACCCCCTAATCCTCTCCAGTCGTGCACGACAACCCCCATGGCTAAACACCTCACGCAACGTCCCCCGCTCTCGTCTTACTCTCCTTTCACCATCTCTCCTGAAATTCTTGTGGTTTATTGGTCGGTACTTCGAGGTATTCATTCATCTTATTTAATTATTTAATTTCGTAGAGTTCTCCTCTCTCTTGTTTCCTGGTTTCATTTGGCCGAACCCTAGGGTTGTTGAGGTTATAATATGTTAACTTTGATCCTTGTTTATAGGGTGTATCATGGTTCTCTTGGGTTTGTCACGTGTTTTGGAATTCAAAAAAGTTTTTGGGATCAACTTGGTTCATCTACCGCCATTTGAGGCTGGTTTATTCTTCTCTCTTTGTTTGGCAAAATTTGATATGGGGATTTTGGTGATTTATGTGCCTATCATTGTGAATATAGAACTCATGTTTTTATGAGTCTTTTTCATTGGTGAAGTGATCAATCAATTGAATAGAATCAACAAATACCCACATTTAATCCTCATTATATAAAGTTCCATTTGGTGTGGTAGTGCATATTCCATAAGCTATGGAGGTAATAAGTACAAGATATATTATACTGGCTCGAGTTCCCACATATTCTCTTCTTTCTATGCCTTCTTTTACTGATTTCAGTTACATAGAATATTATAATATTGAGATGATGATTTTTTCTCCATTGACTTCAATGAGGGAATTGGGGTCACAACTGGATAATTTAGTTGTGCCTTGTGTAAATCATGAATTTGAATGCAATATTTCATAGTAACCTATTAACTAAATTTACAAGGGTATATTTTCAGAATCTCCTTCCACTAACCTTCATCCTCTGATGGATTAGTAGTGACAAAACTCACCAATGTTAGGGGTTTACCCAAATTCACATTCTCATAGTCAATCATCTACAAGAGTATATCATTAAAGAGGAAGTATTCATATACGTTATTCCCAAACATTGGAAATAAAATGGGGAGTATACGAGGATGTGATTCTAGTCTAAGAGGTAGCTATGTTAGAATAAGATACAATAGATAATATGGGGCTATAGATTTATAAACTTAAAAACATAATCACAATGAATATAGTCATCAAATCACATGTCATGCCTCATACTAGTCAGTGACTTGGGTTTGATGGTAGATATAAATACCACGTAGTGTTCATCAATTCTCAATAAACCATGTATATTGATATATAAAATCTAGTTTGTAAATCTAGGTCATATGGGAGTTCATGCCTAGATATCCACTTAGCTGTACATTTTGTGACTATTGGGGAGGAAACCTTATCTAATTGACCTTTTACACTGAATTTTTTATATGGAGTATAGATTTTAAGAACACATAATTTCTATTACATGATTTTTTTGGAAAAATTTATACATTCGGATAACCATAGGGTCTCACATTCAATGTCAGTTAGTGGAACATTCTCTGTAGGTCATTAAAACATAATCAGTCTATAGCCTTATAGACATAGTTTTTCTATGAGGATACACATTAAATTTAGAGAGTTTATGGGGTTATAGCCTAGTGGTAGAAGAAACAATGTAGACCTACACCCATAAGACCATGTTTCAGTCCTGGAAACCACATATTTTAGGGGGGTTTCTTGGTTTATAGAATGGAAATAGTACCTACAGACATGGCATTGGACATAAGTGGATGAGGAGGATGCTATCATGGTAGGTGTGTTTTAGCAGTAGGATAATGGGTCTTAGGGTTATGTTAGTGTGGGTGTGGTGGACTTCTCACAACATCACTGTTAGTGAAGGTATATGGTGTAATGGAGGGATTAGGTAGTTGATAGGAGGTGACAACATTGGTTGCAGTGGAGAGTGAACCTTAGTGGTGGGATTGCAGATCTTAGGGGTGAAGCCAGTGGAGACCTTATCACAAAAAGATAGTGGTAAAGTTCCCTAGCATATTGGTGACTATGAAAAGCTGAAAGATGGTGTGATGGCATGGAAACTATGCAAGGTGTGAAAAAAAGGGAGGGTTAGATAATTAGTTATAGATCCCTGAAGTGGTACATAGTAGAAAGAGCCAATAGTAAATATAATAAGATTTGTAGGGGGAGAGGGTATGGAATTGGACATCGGAACCATGAACTATCAAGTTCTATATGGGGCGTTTCATTCTAATTAGCCCTGAAAGTTTGCAGTTTTGGAGAATCATAAGGCATAACTAGGTCAGGGGATTCTCTTTTATACTATTATTGAAGCCTTCTAGTCACGTATTAGGTACCTGTGTCTTTAGGAATATAGGCCATGTAAGGTCCCCTTCATGCTAGATTAAAAGGGAATTTCCCATAAAATAATAAAAATTAAGTTTCTCAGGCCTTAGATCCATGACAATTAGAGAAAAGTACATGTAATGTATTTTGTTTTCTATAGTGCATCTCACATATAATCACCTAGGTGTTATAATTAAAAAATAATAATTGTTTATTTAGAGGAATTTTTCACATAAAATATAATAGAATGATCCTCTTTGTAATTCAAGACCATTTATGAGGTGTTTAATGTGGCTTGTGTATCATAGATTCATTGAGATGATACTATGAATTTAGAGTGAAATTAGGATTTCCTACTCCATTAGTGTAATACATATGCCAAGGAATGATCCCCCACATGATTGAGAGTGTTATATATTCCCTTATTTATCTGGTTACAATCCTCCATCCATATATTATGTACTACCTACTCTTTCAGGGCAGTGTCTTATACAATTAAAATTGGGTACAATATTACCCTAGGCACATACTCAATAATTTCTATGGTCCTCTATATGATATATAGATTTCATATATTCCATCCCTTTTGGAGTTACATCCTCTATCCATTGAGTTTTTACTATGTCAATCAATTCCCCATTCCATTAATGATGTTTTAGTCCCCAGTAATATATTTCATAGGTATAGTGAAACTAATAGGTTCAAGGAAGTTCTATTATTTTGGTTCTCATTACATATTCACATGTTTGGTTTCCTTGAGGAATTACTTATAGTAGGTTTGTGATGTCAATACTTTTTTATGGAATTTTATATCTAATCATTTAAGTATATATAGATTCCTAGGATTATTTATTTCCCCGTATATCTTGGGTATTGAGATAACATGTTGTTCCATACTATATTTTTGTTTTGGGGGAATAAAAATGTTTAATTTTATATTAATACCTACAAGGTATTTATTTGCAAGAGATGGTGTGTCTATGCCAATGATATATAGTTTGGGGTGACTTTAGTGGACATGGATCTACTTCATAGTATTTAATGACTATTAAAACTATAGTTGGTTATAATTTTAGGATATGATGTTATGAGAATGCTGGGATTGGGATGTTTTCATAAATTCATCAGAAGATCACTCAATATATGTTACATGTCTTGTAGTTCACTTTGGTGTTATTTGAATAGTAGTAGGAGGAACCCTCAACATATGATTCTGACCAAAAGAAGTCTTCAAAATTTTTATGGATTCTATAAATATCGGTATTTTGATAGCTTGAAATATGTACAAGCTTGTATGGTTGAGTGAGTGTAATCCTCAGTTGATTAGAGAATTAAAAATATGAATGATTGCAAATTTCAGTGGTGGTGTAACTTGTTTGATTAGAAATAAACCTCTATAAAAGTTTGTGGGACTAACAACCCCCACCCCCATGCACTACCTACCCCCCCACTCCCCCCTGCTCGCCTACAGCCCCCCCCCAGCCTCCTACCCTGCGTGCAGCTGCCCCCCCCCCCCCACCCCACTAGAGATCCCCCTTCCCCCAGTTCCCTGCCTACACCCCCAACCCCCGACATGCAATAGCCCCACCCCCTCCCCTACCTTTCCCCATCCCCATATAGTGCCTACAGCTGCCTTCCCCCTCCCCCTGCCTTCCCCCATCCCCTGCCTTCCTGCAGCCCCCCCACCCCCCGACCTACATGTAGATGCCCCCTTCCCATAGACCATCCTCGGCCTACAATGCAACACCCCCTCCCACCCAACCCCATTCCTAAAACGTATCTTGATATATTTTACATATATGAGGATGTATGTATACCACTGCATATTGTTCTTTGGATATAATAAAAAACACTAATAATTTAGGATCATGTTTTTGAGGTCCTTAATAATATATCCTTCCCACATACCCATTCCAAGAATTCTCCCACATTTTCCTCCCTATTTTATGATCCAGAATTTATTTCATTTCAACTGATTATTCATAATGTAAATGGAATCTAAAACAATGGTTCTATACCCACGGTTTCTCTAAACCATGGGTATAGAGTATCTCATCCGACCTATACCCAAAGTTTTTTAAAAAACCATGGGTATATTCCCTTACACATCCAATATCATTTGGGCTCCTTCTCCCCCTCCCACTTCGACGAGCTCGCATCCCCTCCTATGAGCTCCGACCTCCCCGCCCCTCCTTGCCACTACCTCGAACTCCCCGCCTCTGCCTCGACCTAGACCTCCCAGCATCTGCCTCCACGTCGACCTCCTAGACTCCGCATCGGCCTCCGCCTCTTGGCCTCTTCCCCCATCTTGACCATCAAGGTATGTGTGGTTTTTTGGTTATTTTTTTCTCAAATTTCAATATTTACCTCCAACCACTATCTTATACAAGTCATGGAAACTTATATGGGGTATAATAAGCCGATCTATGGTTTAAAGGGGAAATTATTGGTGATTACCTAGGATCAATGTTTTTGAGGACCATAGCTCTTTGTTTCAAATATATTTTTTTGCAGGTGGCTAGATTTATTTTATTAGAGTGGTATGTGTACCTATACAAACACCTTTGTGTAATGTGTACACAGTGTCCATACCTTGTGCTGCTGGCTTCCCTGATGAAATTTTTGATAAAATATTATATCTTGATGTATGTTCATGAGAAAGACAAGAAATAAACAGTTTCTTAATCCTTTTTATATTTGATTATGATCTATTTTTGCATATAGTCTTAATATGTGGTACCTATTTTATTTAATGTGAAAAAAAGTGAAATTCAACTTTATATGATAGCTTATTATTATTCATATATTCATTTTTTCTTGGTAGTAATGTCATATAGTCCTTTGCAACATGACCAATTACCATCCATCTCCCACCTTCGCCTCCTCCTCGATAGGGATTGATATTCATTTGTAGCGATTAATAATATATTAGATGTTATATAAAATAGATTATTTTGTGTGACATAATTACCATGAAAAAACCAAACCAAATGAAACCAAACATGTACCTCTCCAAAAAGAACTGACATATATAAACCCATGCTAACCCAACATGAACAGAGTAGAACCAAATTGTATTGTATTGAATCAAAAATTGAATCAAAGTAACTCGATCCATAATGGATAGAATAAAATCAAATAAAAACTCAAATGAACCATTTTTAGAAAAGATTTCACAAACCAACTGAACCTTACTAGAATAAATGTAAATCAGAATAACCAAAATAGATCTGAATGATCAAAATCAAGAAATTATAATTCAAATAAAAAAAATTTGAATGAAACAAAATTGGATCAATTCAAACATATCTAACTTTAACTAATATGATATTATAAATGATGAATCAAATTAGGCCAAATATAATGAATTCAAACCAATATGACTGCAACTGACATGAACTAAACCAAACTAAACCAAACATATATGAAACAAATGTAATCACATTTATTTTATTAGAACCCAAATGAATGAAATTGTCCAAGAAAATATATATAAAAAAAAGATAAAATAAATCTAATGAAAATGTTTAAAAAAAATTGGTATCGAAAAAATCTGATTTAAGTTGAAACTCGAGCCAAAATGATTATATACTATTAATAAGAAGAGTTATTCTTAATTAATAAGACTATACTATTTGACAATATCATTTTGATACATGGATCTTTTTCCCCCATGCTTACAGAAACATGATTGGACCCATGAGGCATTGTGGCTCTTATATGTTGGGAGTTGACTTGTTTAATCACAGGATACAGGTATGTTGTAGTTGAGTTTTTATTTTATTTTCTTTATCGCATAATCCACTTAGGCCTTTTACTACATTCTATAGATGGAGGGTACTTATATTCTACGAAGGGGGATAGAAGGGAACTGGAGGCGGCAACGAGGTTTTCTTTGTAGGGGAGGGAAATCAGGGTAGTTGAGGGATTAATATCATGTTTCATTTTTGTCTGCTTTTACTGTGTTGCTTCTGTTTATTTTCTTTTCCTTTGGCATGTATTTTTAACATATGGATGGGTCATGCCAAAATTTTATTTATTTTATTCGGTTTTTTTAATTTATTTTTTGTGGGGGAAATCGTTCACGAGTTGTTATTCCGTGATGCCCAGACACTTGTTTCTTCCCGTGGGTGTAGCCATGCACCTTAGACCATCCTAGTATTCTTATATCAGAGTCTATGTCTGAACCATGGGAAGGCCTAGTAAATAAGGATAATTAGGGTGGTATTGAGAATTTCTTAGAATGAATTGTGAATTCCCATGAATAAGGATCGAGGACATTGGAATTTATAATGGAAAGATATGGGAGAATATGCAATATATATTGATTCTGAAAATTCTATTGGTATAAAAGGTGGTGAAATGATAATGTGTTGGGAAAAATAAATGGAAATTTACATTCACAACCAATTTGATAGTGCAATATCAGATCATGAGCTACTATACATTATTGGAGTTGATGATTAAACTCCATCCCAATACAACTATAGATATAATTTGGTGCCAAAAATATCTATCATACACTATATAGTTTGATTTGAAATTCCCAGTAAATCCTTTATTGACCTCATGGTAGGGATCAGGACTTGTTAGCGGATCGTAACTGGTGGCAATGTAGTTATTCCTATATCACATACCCTGAGGGGAGTGCCACATAACCCTAAATACAACAATATCCCCAAAATGAATACCTAAGGTTGTCTGAAGAAACCTTCATTATCTGATACAATGTTAGGAACAAGGTGAATCTTACCACCAATTCTTCTATGCAGATTTTTTTTCATTCATAGAGCCACCCCACACAGTTTGTTTTTCTAGGTAATTTCACTCATCTGGAAAAGGTCAGGTAAATGCCTCATGATAATTGGGTTCTCTAGATTGACTTTTCAACATCTCTAAGAAAAAAACTAAATGCCCTATGTAAGGCATTCAACTTTTAAACATATCGCACCCAAAAGTAGGGTGATTAATTTTGTGTCTGATATGCCAAAGGGAGTTTCGCATAACACATATAAAAGACATTTTCCTATTTTTTCTCTTCACACTCTAGTTTTATAGGTGTGAAAACCTTCATCGTAGTCAAATATGTAATCTAATGAAATATGTGAATATACACATTCAAACTCTCCTTTCGAACTCTTTGAGAATCTTGATATTTGAATCTTTATTTAAAAATATTCATTTAAGAAATCGGTCTATTGAGTCTTCATTAAAAACATTTCTTAAAATAAAATCTCGAATATCACAACACTGTATTCTTCATTTAAGACTCCAAATACTATGGAATCTATATTACCAAAAATATTCATTCAAAACATCATTGGCATGAGACTTGAAAGCTTGATTCATGCATCCATCTGAACCATGCAAGAGTTTCATTCACATGCTGCATTTTTTTCTCATGAACACTGTATGTTAGCATACTTTTCCACACCTATTGTTGTAGTTCCTATTCTATAATAGTTTCATGGAAGCTTCTGACTCCCTGTGCAATAATATTTATACAGGCCATTGAAATTTTGTGTAACTTAAGCGTACTAAACTAGTTAAAAATTGATCCATCATTCATGTATTTTAAATCAGTTCTAGATTTCAGATATTAAGATCAATTCCAACTTTAATATATCAGCCACCTATTTAATTCAACCAATGAACATGACCAACATCCAATTACCAACCTGTATCAAATTTCATCCATTCTCCAAACACATATCAATATCTCCAAATTATGAATTTTATTTCATTATGAAATTATTCCATGCATACCTTTACCCTCGATCCTCTTCCAAGACTTCTTCTTTAAGTTAACACATCAAATTTACTATTTACATATATATTTTCAAGACATATTCAACACATCTTCAACACATCTCCAACACATTTTCAACACATCTTCATGTAATAGATCTTCATGTCATTATTCTTGACAAATCCCATGCCTCTATAATCAAACATACTTCATTCATACCTAATATATTTTTTAAAAATCCAACCAATAATGCCTTAATTGAAACAATCCCCCCGTTTGAATGGTCATGTTCTTGAATTAGTTTCCTTTGGTAGAGAGATTAGTGGCTCTATTCCTCCTATTCAAGAGAAGGTAAAAAATACTATCTTATGGGATGACATAGTAGAGGAGTCTCATCCGGCCTATGAGGTAATTTATTTTAAAAATGCTCTATCATGGTTCATCACTAATGAACAGCTTGGAGAATCATCTGAGCATAGTAAAGATGAAATGGAATATGATGTGAAGGATGAGGTTAATTCCAATTACTGAAAACAACAATGAAATATTTCTTCAAAGAACTAGAAAGGTAACTCAAAGATAGTGGCTGCCACTTTAGGGAAATCCAATAGAAAACCTTGTAACTTGGTTTATCACTCCTCTACCCCTAATTTGGGGAAATCCCTTTCTGGTATTGCATTGGCTGCTAAGGATTCCAATAATACAGTTGGTGAATCTCAACCTCATGTAGTTATTGTTTGTAGTGTGAAATCAGTACCTATGATGGAAAGTTGTTTTTCATAGGGAGGTAATTCTAATCTGTCCTGGGTTCACTTTTTATCAAACACTCTTGCAAGTACCTTTCATATGGACAATGTGTGTGCAACTGAAAAACCAGTGAGTTATGACTTATTCAATGTTCATATTTTAGATGTTTTGATTTCTTCTACCTTGAAGAGCTCTGATGGACTTGGAGGATCCAATCCACCACTAACTAGTACCACTTCTAGACAGGTTCTTGGATCACCTACTTTACTGACTCATACCTCTACTCTTGTTAAGAGTGGACACAACAAAGATTCCATTTCTTTAACCCCTTCTCTTAATGAAAAACGGGCGGTGTATTCTACAGCCTTGTCATACAAGCAGTCTACTGGTGGCAATACTTATTCTAGGGATAATCATGGGGTTTCATTTTTTGAGACTCCCATTATAGATAAGGTAGAGATCACACCAGGCACAGACTAGGATGATTGTCTTAAGGGGACTCAAAATTTAAAGGTGAGTATTCACAATTCCTTTGAATTACTAGCATCCGGAAGTAGTGAATAGTATGGGCAAGCAAACAACTGGGTTTAATGACACAGTAAGTTGATGTGGAAATTCTAGATGATGGGGATGGTCCATGGATAGTGGCCACAACTTTAGGAAATACATTTTTCATTACAAGTTTAAAAATGATGTCTTAGTATACTCGACATCATCTTCCGTACTTTTTCCTTCTTTGAACAGTTTGGCCAGCTCTGCTCATGTTTTAACGGGTGAAAATAATGCATTGTGGTTCCATTGTTTTTTCATTCTGGTTTGCATTATTTCATAGGGGGTTGGGGCTGGTTGTAGGGAGGGTGGGCTGGGTGCACGAGGGTGGGGACTGGGTGCAGGGGGTTGGGGGGGGGGGCTGGGTGTTGGGGGTGAGGGGGGAAGTGGGGGTGAAGGTTAGAGCGGCAGTTGGGGTGAAGGGGGTCGGGGATGTGGGGGTGCAGGGGGAGGGGGTGTTTATTTGGGGAGGGGGTGTTTAGGGGGTGTCCAGGGGTGTCTGGGGGGGGTGTCCAGGGGGGTCTAGGGGGATAGGGTCTAGAGGGGTCTAGGTGGTGTTAGGGGGTGGGTGTCTAGTGGGGCTTTTTAGGGGGTGTCCATGGATGGGTGTCCAGTGGGGGGTGTCCAAGGTGGGCAGCTGCTGTTTCTGGTGGGTGTGCAAGGGGGTTCTATCTAGGGGGAGAGTGTGGGTGTGCAAGGGGGAGGGTTGTGCTAGGGTGAGTCTATCTAGAGGGGAATTAAGGGGCTGTAGGGGGAGTGGGGGTGTACAGGGGGTGTCAAGGGGGAGTCCAGGGGGTATCTAGGGGTGTCCAAGGTGCGTGTCCAGGGAGTTTCCAAGGTGGGAAGCTGTTGTTTCTGTGGGGGTGGAGGTGCAAGGGGGTTCTATCCAAGGGGAGAGTGGGGTGCAAGGGGAGATGGGGTGTGATGGGGGGTCTTTCTAGGGGGGAGGGGTTGCAGTGGGAGTGGGGGTGTCCCAGGGGATTCCAGGTGGTGTCTAGGGGGTGTCTAGGGGGTGTCCAAGGTGGGTGTCTAGGGGGTGTCCATTGTGGGAGCTACTATTTCTATGGGGGGGAGGTTGAAAGGTGGTTCTATCTAGAGGGAGAGTGTGGGTGTTTAAGGGGTTAGGGGGTGTGCTAGGGAGTCTTTCCAGGGGGAAGGGAGGGGTTGCAGGGGAGTGGCGGTGTCCAGGGGGTGTCCAAGTTGGGAAGATGTTGTTTCAGGCGGGGTGCAAGGGGGTTCTATCTAGGGGGACAGTGGGGTGTGTAAGGGGGAGGGGGTTTGTCCAGGGGGGAGGGAGGGGATTCACGGGGAGTAGGGAGGGGTGTCCAAGGGTGTCCAAGGTGTGCATACGTTTTTTCTGGGAAAACCCTCAATACCCATGGTTTAAAGAACTGTGGGTATATATGATGCTGCGAATTTATCAATACCTACGGTTTGTTGAAACTTGGGTATGTGTGTTTAAAAAAAACTATCTATACCCATGGTTTAATTAACCGTGGGTATAGAATTTGTTCTTTAAAAATGTATACCCATGGTTCTGAAAACCGTGTGTATAGACATATACCTTTGGTTTAACAAAACTATGGGTAATATGAAATTTCAGTGGGCTATACCCATGGATTCTACAAAACCATGGGTATAGGGAAATCTTGATGCCTCGGGAGCCCACAGTTCATAAAACCGTGGGTATATCCTATGCCCACGATTTCATGGGCTATACCAATGGTTTCAAACCATGGGTATATGAAAATTTTCCAGTAGTGTCTACTAATTCCTACATGAAAAAGGCATGACAACACCATGTTTTTTGTCACCAGATTACCCAAAAATCTATGAAATAATGATTCAATTTTTTTAATTGTTGATAGACTTATGAAATCTATATATTTCCTTACTATAAAGGATAATTCTCCATTGGAGCACAATGAAAGACTCTCTATCAATGAAGTTGTGACGCTTCCTGGAGCACCTCTCTCAATTGTGTCAGATCGTGATCCATGATTCACTTCAAAATTATGGAAAAGTATTCAAAAATATTTGGATATTGAAATTTATTTGAGTAATTTTTATCACCCTTGAACTGGTGGGAAATCATAAAGAATGATCCAAACTTTATTAGACATACTGAAATCATTTTCACATGACATTAAAGGTTTATGAGATATATATTTACCTTTAGTGGAGTTTCACTATAATAATAGTTTCCATTAAAGTATTAAAATGGCACCATATGAATCATTATATGGAAATAGATTTCATACACTAACATGTTTGGATGAAGTTGTTGAAAGGATGCTTGTGGGCCCAAATCTTGTGGAGGAAACAAAAGCAAAGGTAACGACTATTCAAACCCATAAAAAAGAAGCTAAAAGTAAGAAAAATATCTATGTTGATAATAAAATAAAGTATTTGGAATTTCAAGTGGGAGATTACATTTTATTAAAAGTATCTCCATGGAAGGGTGTTATGATATTTGGGAAGAAATTGAAACTGGGCCCTAGCTATATTGGCCCTTTTCAAATTCTGGGTAGAATTGGAGATGTGGCTTTACTTTTTGCAGTGCTTCCTATAATTTCTATGGTACACAATACATTCCATGTCTCATTGTTGAGAAATTAAATTCCATACCCAACACATGTACTCACTTATAAAGGTATATAATTGGAACCTGACTTATCTTATTGAGAAGAGCCAGTCTAGATTCTGGGCACTAAAGAACAAGTTTGGAGTAATCGGGCGACTCGTTCGGTAAAGGTACTTTGTAAAATTCATAAAATTTAAGAGGCAATGTGGGAGCCTGAGGAAAATATGAGAAAGATGTACCAAAATCTTTTTATAAGGTAACATTTTGGAAATTTTAAGGGAAAGAGTTTTATAAGGGGGAAAGAATGTAACACCCCATGGTTTTAAAGATAAATATAATATAGAATGTAATGTATGAAAAAAAAGTCTCTATGAAACAAAAAATTATTGTTATAACCAATCCATTAAACATAATTTTTCTGCCTTTGTGTTATGAATTTTTAAAAACGGACATACACGGTTTCGATTAGTAAGATATTTAGAGTCGGATGGGATCAACTTACATTTTTTGTGAATAGTAACATGACACATATGAATAGTAATGTACCCTTATGAATAGTAATATAACCCTTATGAATAGTAACATCACCCATGTAAGTATAAATAAAATTTAGCCACCTTTTAAATGAAGGTGAATATTTTAAAAATTAATAACTAAGTGTGGGTATTTTTGTGAGTCATAAATAAGTAATTATAATTTTTAATTAACAAATTGATTTAAAATAAAATTAATTTTCATAAACTGTATTTATAAATAAATATTTTGTTTACTATGATTTTAGAATAATTTTATGAAACCTCAATTAATTTTTGAAAGTATTATAAAATTAGTTTTAAATTTAAAATCTGTATTTTTCAAGTAAATTATAATATTATTTAATAATTAAATTTATTATTTTATAAAATTATTTTTATAAAAAAATTCCATTTTGTAATTCAATATATCAAAAACTATTTATGGTTAATTTTAGGGATTTTTCTGAAATTCTTAAATTTTTTGTCAATAGTGAAATTTGATAATTTATGAATATTCTAAATAAATGAATTTATGCATCATGCTTGATTCATGGATGATATAAATGGCCATTGTTTTGAAATCACATTCACTTATTACTATTTTATTCACATTAATAAATATTATTCATAGTGTTTAGATAAAATAATAAAATAATTATTAAAATAATGGAAAACCCTCCTCTCCTATACTATAAATAAAACTCCTCGCCCCCACTTCCTCTCACACCTATTAGGTTTTGAACTTTTCCTAAGTTTTTTAAAATACTCTTCCCTAGTCCCTACCCATGTCCAGGATCTCTCGGTCTTTCAGAAGACCAAAACCCCTTCCATTAAAGAGATTCCCAAGGAGGTGTATTCAAGAGGTAAAATACACTTCCTTTTTCTTTTATTTTCATTTCAATTTCCTTTCATTTATTATACTCTCCACACCTCATTTTTTCAAATGAGCATGATCGCTCCAATATCATCTAAAACTATAATTATATCATCTTAATGAAATACCCTTCATTAAACTACCATCTCTCTCTCTCTTTTATTTTATAAACTAAATCATCATCCAAGAAGTGTCGATTTACATCCTTTGTGGATGTCAAAGATTTATTCTTCAAATTATTCTTAAAGTATTTTCAGGACACCATTTTAATAGTTGATACAGATTGTAAAATTTTTAATATAACCCTTTTTATTATCTGGATTTAACATATTTAAATAATACTAAATGATAAAATCAAAATGAGTTTGTTATGATCAAAAACCGTTGTAATATTCTAAGCAATTATCACTAAATGTATTATATAATGATGAATCCACATAATATATAACTAAATGATATATATAAACATTTAAAATTATGGATTTCAATTAACAAAATTTAATTCAAATTCTATAGAATTATATCCATTCTTCACGAATTCCATTACTTATAATCAAGTGAACTGATCATGAAATCTAATAAGGAACACTCTGGAACGACGGAATTTAATATTATAACTCATAAATAGGGAAATAAATGAACTTAATAAAATTATAATAAATCAATTAATATAGATAATTTTGTTAATTATTTAATTAATTTATTTAATTTGATTATCTCAGATGATAAGGTCTAGTGCCGAACACATTCAGACATAAGGTAAGGGTTCTCTACCTGAATCTCTATTATCTTTTAGGTTAAAATTTTTCTCTCTAAATTAAAATTAAATTATTAATTATTATTATGTACTAATAATAAATTATTTTTAAATTTTATGTATATGTGTACCAATTATAATCCTTCTTTTCTTTATGGGGAGTAAATTTTTTAAAAAAATATATTTCTCAATTCTTCTTGATAAACTAGTCAAATTCAAGGGAACTTCCTAAATTCGTACTTGTTTTTAAGTACACTCTATAATCTATTTTTCATCCAAAATTATTTTTCTGAAACCAATAATTTCATCATCGGAAAACTAACTTATTTAATTTCATGTTTTATGGAATGATTTTTCCAAAATAACTTTTCTTTTTAAAGTAAAAGTGTATTTCTCTCAAAACTTCTTCGATGACTTTATTAGAGTATTTTTTGTCTAATTCAAAACCTATGTTACTCTCATTGAGGTTAATATAAATTTTTTATCATCAACCATGTTTTATTAAATGGTATATGATTATTTTGATGATGGATGTGCTATCTTGATACCATTCACTAAACTATATAGAATGGTTAGTGTTTATGTGTACATATTGGGGAAAGTTATTTCATATGTTCATGTTTCTTATGTTTATCCCCTTTCATATGAGGGATAAATTGGAAATAGAAAGTGATAGGTACGGCCTGTTATAGAACCACTATGCATTGGTAGGTCTCATGAGACAGAACATAATTGGGTTTTGTCTGAGGCCTTACCCTATTATTTTCAGACTTCTTGGCTGATTCCTTAACTATATATTTCAAATGTCCAGAATTATGCATCCCCTCATTATGGTATTATAAATTTATAAACCATATGATTATTTTACTAGTATAATATCAATGGTTATGTTTTATTTTCTTATAATCATTTATTTGATTTTATTTAATCATCTTTCATTCCATCAATATTATGCTCAAGTTTATTTTTAAAGGCATGTGTTTTTAGTTGTTCACCATGCCTAATGTTTATTTTTATGATAACTTCCATTGTATTACATACTCTTACTGAGCATATGATATCACCCATTTCTTATGTTTTATTTTTCCTAGGTTTTTAATATGAATATTATGAATTAATTGTAGGGATAATATAGGATTCATAGTTGTTTCCAATGGAATTTCTATTTTGTATTTAATTTAAAGTTCTAATGTTGAACATATGTTTGTATATTGTTTTAAAAAATTAATACACTATTCGTTCCATAGGGATTCAACTTTCTTATAATTATTCCAATGTATTAATATAAGGCACTGAATCTGGAAAACTGGGGTCTAGGTCTTTATAGGTTTCATAATAATTTCCTCATGTTATAACTCATTGAATAAAAATGGGTTTCATAAATATCATTACTTCATAAACATAAACCATTCAAAGAAATAATAATAATTTTATATGAATATCATATCCCTAGTAAAGAATAGGTAACATTAATAGATGTAATCTTAGATGGAAAATGATTTTGAATAAATTTTTAAAAAATTCCTTGAGTAAAATATACTTTCCTCTTTGAAAAAAAACTTTTTAAAACCAAAAACAATTAGTTTATTCTTTTCTTTGAAAATAACCTTTAACACTTTTAAAGGAATATTTAAAATCATTGAAAACATTTCATAGGGAAAATATCCATTCTGATTTTAAAAGCACTTATCAAAACATAAATTTTATTTGAAAATCATTTCATTTGAAAATAAACATGAAAACATATAAAGTAATATTTAAAGAAGATAATTGTCTTGATGGATGGAAATTCTATTCATTTCATACACATTATAATACAGATTCATTTCACATTTTCAATAAAATCCAAATGACCATTGTTTGGAAAACACATAAGTATTACTTTAATAAAAAATTTAAAATATAAAACATGGGTAAAAATATCTTTAATAAACAATTTAAATATTTTAAATTAAATTATTTTTTTATAAGATGTGGTTTTGGATGAAAAATGGGTTTTTGACGAAAGAGAGAAATAAAGAATATTTTTCTTAAAAACATTATTTTTAACTCTTGAGTACATACATATTGGAAAATAAAGGTAAAACATGTATTATAAATAAATAACCATATTATAAGAAAATATATGAGTTTCTTGAGAGATATGTAATATCATTTTATCATTGGAAGCATAATCATGAGCAATCCTGATAAATGATGAGATTGTAATATAAAAAAACTTTCCAATTTTGTAAAATTGAATCATAGGACCCATAAAATAATAAAGTTAAATAAAAATTATAATATCATGGGAAAAAAATAAATCCAAGATGTTACATGTCAAAGGTTATGTATGTACACCTCTTAAAATAAGGTAGGTGCATAACATAACGTATGTCTCAAAGAAGGAAAATTGTTAGAAAACCCCCTTACAATTTTGGTAAATTTTGAACCATAAAACCATGAAAGTGTGGTAAAAAATGGATATTTAAGTCCAAATAATGTTAATTATAAGAATGATGAAATAAATTCTTGGGTATTATATACACCATATAAAATAAATATGTGGTTAATATGTCTTGTGTTTCATAGAAGTAAAAAGTGGGACAAAAATCCCTAACCATAAGTCTTGACATCCGTTGTACACATTCTAACCTCATATATAATAAACATAAGATTATTATACATATTTAATATAAACATACACACATTTATATACATATCATAAAATATATGATTTACTTGTGGGATTTTACTACCATCTTGTTAAAAACTCCCTCTTAATGTCATGTTTTGAGCAATAAATTCTTTCTTTTTCATGTAGTTTTGATTTTTATTTTTGGTCCTCTTAATTTGATCTTGGTTCCATAATATAAATAATGTTAAAAATGATATAAAAATAATATATATAAATTATACATGTATTTAGAGTGATTCATAAAATTTATAGATAGAAAATGAAATACATTGTTCATGGAGATGGTAGGTCGTACGTATGTAAGAACGTTGATTCTGTTTTTCTAATGGATATAAATAAAGAAAGATAAATAATATATTCCTATTAAATAATTATTTTTATGTCATATATATCACATATTTTTATTAAAACATCTTTATTACCTACCATGTATTGTGTGAAGGAATCACATCACTTCACGAGGC
The DNA here is from genome assembly GCA_963277665.1 of Viscum album. NCBI lineage: Eukaryota > Viridiplantae > Streptophyta > Magnoliopsida > Santalales > Viscaceae > Viscum > Viscum album. Next base: position 329,058,051 of record OY728132.1, read on the forward strand.
AGTAGTTTGTCGTACACGGGAATGATGTAATCATATTTCCACAGAATGTAAAGTAATAAAGAACTTGAAATATAATTATTATATAATAAAAAAAATATCTTAAATATTTCATATAAAAAATAATTAGATCATTATATCCATCCATGATAAGTGGTTATTGAAAACAAATAACTTCAGTTCGCGAGGTGGTAGTTCACTATACAAACGAATGATAATTTTATAACCCATTTGATGGAAGAGGATAAATATTTAGGTTATGAAATTATAATAATAACATATAAGTATATGGAGGATACTTATTTTTTCATATAATCATATTTTAAAAATACTTTTAGAAGGTATAGGAAGAAATAAAATAAAACACTCGATTAGGGATGTTACATCTTCATCGAAAAACAACTTTTGGTTTGCACCAAAAGGATTATTAGGTTTGATTTATGAAAAAACTAAGAATTATATATTTAGATAAAGGAATTAATTCAGTTATTTTCTTAGTTATTTAATTAAATAATTTATTTGTGAATTTTTAAGAGGGGAGGAGAGGTGGTGGCCTTTTGTAAGTTAGGTGAGTGGCACACTTTTAATTTTTGAAAATAAAAAGGTGTACACACGTTTTTATCATTAAAAAATGAAAAAAAATGATAAAATAACTAAAATAGAATATATAAGGTCAATATATATCCATCTATTGTGTGTTGGAACTTTTTTTTGAATTTTCAACCTTTATCTTTTTAGTTTAACCACTATGTAAACCCATTTTATCTTAACCATAATAAATAATACTTAATATTTTTACTATTAATTATGGTCAAAAAATATGTTGAAATATTTAGTTAATATAAATTATTATTATTATAAACATTTAATTAACTTCTTCAAATTCAATTCACCGTACTGTCAAATCTTAATTTAAAATTAATCACCCAGACGCGATGAGAAAGTGATTTTCCAAAGAGGAAATGTTCAAAAGTTTAGAAAGTTTTTTTTTTAAAATTTGAAATAAAATTTATTCCAATGGAATAAATTGGATTAATAGATATATATTGAACTAATTTTACCTTTAAAACTATCTAAATTGTTTTCTATTTTAAATTATTTAAACAAAATGAAAATTCTAAATAAATACCAATATTTTTCACTATTTATCAAAAAAATTATCTTCTCAAAAAAATATACAAGAATCACCCTAGGATAATTTTTACAAACTAATTTAAAATAAATATCTTTATTATTAATTATAAATTATCTAAAAGTAGAAAAAAATAATTTTAAAATAAGTTCTCAAAAGTTGAAAAAACTACCTCTTAGAAAAACTGATTTTTTAAGATTAAAATATGTTTTATTCTTATATTTTGTCTAGAAAACACATAAGATGAATTGTAAACATTTTATTTATTATATAATATATAAATTTAATAAAATTAATTCACCTAAATTTATTTACTTAATTTATTTGGATAAAACATGTTGATCTCATAAAATAGTTTTTTCAAAAAAGATTCCCTTTATTTTCAGATCATTTATTATTTTCATTTATAATTAATTTTACACTAAGTAATTAGTTATTTATACATATGTAAAACATATATGTTAATAATTTAGTTAATCATATTCATATCTTCCATTCCAATGGCTAGTGTATGACTATCATATTAAATAATTTTATTTTAACACTATGTCACATTTCATTTAAACTTGGTGTTTCGTGTAATGCAAGATACACTCAATATTACGTATAATGAAATTTAAACTCAGTGTTTCATTTAATGTCAGATAAACTAAATATTTCATGTAACACAATCTAAACTTAGTGTTTTATGAAATTCCAGCCAAAATAAGTGTTCTGTGTAATTTAAGGTAAACTCGATGCTTCATTTAATCCAAGGTAAACTCAATTTTTCATGTAATGAATGATAAAATCATTATTTCATGTAATTAAAAATATCAAAAATATAAAATATATATCAAAAATATATTTCAAATAATCATGTGGTGTTACAAGAAGATAGATCCTGACCAAGGAATTCATAGGTACAATGATTGGTCGGCTCGAAAGACAATTGCTCATACCCATGACATTATCAGGGATTGTTTGAGAAATCCAGAACCTTATACGGTTACCATAGATCCTCTGTCACCACGTCTATGTATACATGATGGCCTTCTAAGTATCCAAAGGGTATGAATTTTCAGTTCAAGAGAAATTATAGTCCCCCATCAGTGTCGAAGCCATTCATCACTCTTAGTGACTTCGTTCTTTTCGAATTGGGAGATGATCACAAATTTCATCCAATTTTAGAGTATTCAACTGATGAAGAGTAGGAAGATACCTTTATAAACAGATTCACATTGATGGATCCCTTCATGGAAACAATTTATGAAGAGGTACATGTAACCCCCTCATTCTCATCAGGACAACAACATCAAATGATGGGAAGAGGACATTGTGGGAATAATGATGTTTAAGACAATATTTCAAACCAGAATATTCATGATAATAAAACTATACATCAGTCTTTAAAAAGATCTTATTAGAAATAGACTACATAATTCACTCCATCGAGCTCTCCACCACATAAAACTATTTTGGTTGACTGTGTGACTTGTCCATGTCCATTTCATGATCAGCCCCTCCCATCCTGGGCCCAACATCATTCATATTGTGCCCATACATTAGGTTTTTAGAGAAAACTAGATAACCAATAGTAGAGTACAACCATCAATATCTGTGCCCCAGTTCCTTATCCAATAATGCCTATGATGCTCCCTTATATATTACAGCCCCCTAGAGGAAAATATATTCCCCTTTTGAAAAAGTATGATGATCTAAAGTTCCCTTATAATATACCAACAAGGATCTTGATCCTTGAGGCACTCCTTCTATCAAAGGATATGTGGGAGGTCATTGTTTAATCCTTTAAGAGACCCCTTTAGTTTTATATTGAAGTAGAAACTGATGAGGCCAATTAAATAAAAGAATAAAAAGGGGAAGAATGTCTGGAAATCATATCATTTTCCAAATAAGATGTGGGTGATGCCATTTTGGGGCACTTACACCCATTAAATATCTTAGTCCAGTTCAATACTGTGGAAATCAACCGCTACTTAGTGGTTATTGGCTCTAGGATCAATCTCATCCCGACATGAATTCTCCTTAATATGGGGCTCATGAAAGAGGATCCAATCCCCTATAACCTAAAAAATTAAGCAGTACAACAAGAGAGAGTATAATCCATATTAAATTATTTGGATAAAAACTCAATTTGGTGGAATGGTAGTAAGAACCAAATTTATGATGGTCTCATAGGATAAAACCTGCAATTCAAAGCTAGTAAGTATATGAATCCATCTACATGAAGTGTTCCCCTCTTCATACAACCAATTCCTCAAACACCCCATCAGTGGTTGAGTAAGTGTACCCCAAGGGGATTTTTCTCCCTTCAACTCTTGATAGTCCCCTTACCTGGATTCTGAGTACTACCAAAGAGAAGGATAATAACCCTAGGTTGATGGGGTCGGGTGTATCAATGCCACCAATGATATGAAAACCATTGTAGTATACCCTTATTAAGACATGAAAGATAGTATCATCCTCTTAATACATCCATTATATCCCACAACACCAGACCTGGTAATTTGTTTCATAGTCTCAAAGTATGAAGTTATCATATATTACAACATAATCCTACACTAGTAATGAATGAATAGTACTGAAAACCCCACCCTTGTAAAGTACTAAGAATTTTTCCTCATGGAAACTTATTCAAAACATTCTTTTATGTTCACCAAAGAGGGGTTGACTTGATAGAAGTTAACCTACAATAATATCTTCAATTTCAGGAGTGGACCTCACTATCATAAACTACTTGGGATTTACTCTTAAGAATTTTTTAATACATTATATTTAGTTTATGATTTCCTTCTTTATGAATATCCCCCATCATTTTAGGTTCCTATTCCCCATTCATATCTGGTTCTGATTTCATTTTTTAATATGAAGTTTCAAGAGTGTTTCATCCTCTTTTTGATCCTTATATATTGGATGATGAATAAGATCTGGAGGATTCCCTATAAATTTGAATAGGGTTTCTCTACCATTTTTGATGAGTAAACATTGGTAAACCTTGACACTAATAAATAAAAATAAATCATTGATCATAACATATATTTCATCAGAGGAACAAAAATAGCATTTTACCTTCCTAAAAAAGCACATCGATGTGTTCACTTAGATCTACAAAAAAATTCCATGGCTTGATCCCCAAGTTTTTTCATCATCTTGGCCTCCCAGTTGGTCACCAAAGGTTGAAACATCCTCCCAGAAAGATGAACCCTTCTAATGATTCCATAGTTTAGGATGAATTTGACAATTTAATTAAGTAAAAAACTTCTAGAGTGGTATAGTACCCTAAGTGGCTATCCAATCTTTTCCTTTTCATGAATAAAAATGGGTATATTAGAGTCTTCATCAGCTTCAATGACATCAACCACCATTTTTAAAAGGATTGATTTCCCCTTTTGATGGAATAAATATTGATCAATGCTATGACTGGTTTCTATAACCTCTTCTTCGTAGATGGGTATTCCAATGATAGTCAGATACGAACATCACATGAAGATGAAGAGGTTAATACCTCTAGGTAACCCCATGTAACTTTATGCTACTTGGTGATGTCTTTATTTCTAAATAATGTTGATACTACTAACCATATTTTCCTACAATGTATCTTCAATCCACTCCTCAGGATTTTTGTAGAGTGTTATGAGGATGATTTGGTGCTTAAATATCATCAGTTCCAGGAGTATGTCTAATATCGTGAGAAGGTGTTTAGATTCATATATTCCCACCACCTAAAGTAATATAAATTGTGTACTTGTGGTTACCTATGGAAATTTTCTTAGATTCATCATTAGATAAACATGTATTAAGATTGATCTTGATAAAATCAAGGCTATCAAAAAATTGCTTCCTCCATGAAGCCTCAGGGATTTCTGATGCCTCCAAGGTTACTTAGCATATATTCACCAAATTATTGAAGTTCTATATAGAAAGTGCAATCCATTCTCAAGTATCATTAAAAAAGGACCCATTTACTTTTTGGATGAGGACTTCTCGATTTCCTTTTAGGATATTAAATAGTATATGTTGTAATCCCTAGCCCTCATGCCACCCGTATCAGGAAATCCCATGGTCCATTATGTCACCAGCCTAAAATGATACATTGGTGACCTTATATACCAGAATATCAATGATGGTATATAGAATAATCTATATTATATCTTATACATTCACCTAGACATGGATATATGATACTCCTCTATCAAGAAGAGTTTCCTCATGCTGGTTTTGTATTGTAGAAGTTGTGTCATTACATGAAGCACTATTAGATATAGTCGTGTCCCATTTTTAACCACTTAAGTACATCCTCAAACACTCTATTCTGACATGTAAATTGGAATGATGGGTGTTAATCCTTCAGTAGTTCAACTTTAGGTTTTTCACATTAATATTTTTAAGGAAAAATAACTAGCATATTTCATGGATTCACATCTAACCAGTAAAGAACTGCCCCTAGACGTTGATTTCCTAGATGAATCTAATCACTTAGTAGATCAATTTTTATCATGTTAGAAGATGCATTTTTATAGTGCCTCTCATATTCTAACTGTTAGAAGGATCAATGATCCCAAACTCAATAGGGTAGTCCTATCAAGTTTCTTTATCAATCCTATGTAGGTCATTATTTCATACTCATTCCTATTGTCTGAATGATGCAACAACAATGGGTAATAGTATTACGCCCTAATAATTGATCTTTAGTCGACCTTAAATATTAATGATCCAATTTTTCATGTGATGGGAGACATCTAACTAGTCATCAAATATATCAACGATGACTATTTAATTTTAAATCAATTGTTTGTTCTCATATTGGAGTGTATTCTCTACCTAATGGCCCAATTTACTTCTCATACAATGTTGACTCATGTTCCTTGGTAATAAAAAATTTAATTCGATTCTTTGGTAATCCTGGTCACATCTCTTGAAATTATTGGCCAGAATTACCTAGCCATTAATGTAGTGATTTAGAGGGTCATCAACCCTACCACTTTATATGAAAACTTACAACAAATATATCAATTAGATATCGATAATTCAACCCCAAGAATATCTAATTTATTTTGGTCAAAGAAATTTCTAATTATATTACTACCTTTTATGAGTATCTAAAATATGAAAACATATCTTACCAGTTCAAGTTGAGTGTGAGAGAATCTGCCAACGTGTATTATATATTTCCTTTCATACTGGCCCCAACCTTGAATAGACTCACTAAAAGAAAGGGTTTTATGGGATTATACTCCATTTCATTCATGGGAAAAGATACATTAGGTTATGAAATAGGTCCATTGTTGATCCTATAGATCCCATAAAGCAGGATTGAATTTCTCCCACTAAATTTAGCGGTTGGATTACTTCTGGAATATAATGGTTCATGACTGCATTAAGTTCAGAAAGAGTCTTCATTCAAACCAGATCCATGTAAATTTTAAACACTAACTTTTAGAGATTATCCAAACCACTAATTATTCTTATACCTTAAAAGTTTGGGGACCCCGTATTGGGTCCCTACCTACCAGTAATAGCCTGACTGTCTAGGTTCATTCTGACCTCGAAAGACTTGTTCTCAAAAGGGGTAGAACCAGTTCCCCTCAAGGAAGTCAATACTCTGTCTATTATCATGTTCTTGAACTCCCATATCATTCCTCATTTTAGAGTTCCTCAAACAATTCTCACAGATAATAAAACTAACTTATTTCATAACAACTTGAATGAATTTTATTCCAAGTATGACATCTAGTCCAACCACACATCCCGCTATCATGTGCAGGAAAATGGAAATATTGTGGTATTCAACAAAACCCCTTGTAATATTCTAAAGAAGTTAGTTGGACTGATTAAAAATATATTCCATGATGAACTCCCCGATTACCTATGGGGCTATCAGGTGAAAACTCAATGTTCTATATAGGAAAACGTATATTCCCTAGTATATGGAACAGAGGAATTTCTCCCTATTGAGGTTCAGCTTCCATCACTCGGAAGGGATGTTTATGACTTTTATACACTATAAAAAATAATGGAAGTCCATATAGTTGAGTTTGAGTCCCTTTAGAAAAATAGGCTTTAGGCATTTGATAACATAGAAAGATATGAAAATAGGGTGGCATGGTAATTCAACAAGGAGGATCTCATTTACTAATTCTTTTAAGGTTACATGGTATTGCCTCTTAGAACAATGATGATACCCAAAAAATCCATAGAAGTTAGAAACCATGAGGTAAGAACATTACATTTTTATGAAGTCTATTCTAATAATACATACTCATTGATCACTATAGACAGTAAGATAATTTCACCTCCGACTAACACTAGGTTCCTCAAGTGGTATTGTGTACGAATCCCCTTATTTGATATGTATGACCAGGGACTAGTAGCAACCATAGTCTAAGCTGTATGACTATAAACTAAAAAACCCAAAATCCTCATAACTTGAAATTAAACTATAGCCTTACCTTGTATAATAAACATAGGATGCATCATATTAAGTATGTTAGATGACCAAAAAACAACATCCTTAGATGATGATGTTAAATTATAGTCTTACCCTATGTAGAAATCATAGGATTCCCTATATGAAAAATGTGAAATGAAAAAAATCCCAACATCCTCATCACATGATGTTAAACTATATCCTTAAAATATTTAACAAATATAGTATGCCACATATAAAAAATGTGAGATGACCAACACCAATGTCCTCAATACATTAAATTAAACTATAGCCTTACCCATTGTATAAAAAATATAATTCCTCATATGAAAAATTTAAGATTACTGAAAACAACATCCTTAGAACATGATGTTAAAATATTGCCATACCCAATGTGAAAAAACAGGATTTCATATATAATAACAATGAAAGGAATTTATATATTTTCAATAGAGGAAATAATCCTTTTGTAATTGATCTAATGCTATACCGAACTCTACAACTATGTGTGGCTTGGTACATTACTTTTGGGATACATAGTGACACCTAGACCAATTTTTTTGGGAACATTTTCATGTTTCCTCTCCCCCAGTGGGCCTATCGCGAACATTAAACCCTTCAGGAAATCCTACTCAAGTTGATAAAATCTTTTATAGGACTCCTCATCAGTTGTAATTTCCAATCATATTCCTCAAACCATTAGTGAATTGGGATACCTTTATGACCTGATATACAAAAAATAATGAGAAGTTCAATGCATAAATCTTTACAAAATGTCCTCATCACTTGAAATAATATTTTTAGCATTATCCTATACAATAAACACCAGTTTCCTAATATGAAAAAAATGATATCAATTAAACCAATTTCACAAGAACATGACATTAAATTATATCCTACCATGTGTGAAAAACATGGTATTCTTCATATGATAACTATGATATTATTGAAAATCCACACCAAGGAGGAAACCACCCTTTTGGCATCAGTATCCTACCATGCTAGGTTATAAAGCTACATACGGATTGATTTTCATTCCCATGAGATTAATAGTGATATCCATATCTCATTTACTGAGCTTAGTCCCACTATCAACTCTCTTTAGGGCCTTACCCATAGGGACAGGTTCAATCATGTCTTTCTGACATGCTAATCCAGTGCATTCAAACACAAGGAGAAGTGGCTACCAGAGCCCCTCCTCTGGAAACATTACCCACTTCACAATTCATGATTCCACTAATTTCGATCCTCTTCACCTTTCCCAATCTGACCCCCCCCCCCCCCCTACATAGTGGTAATGGAACCTGTCCACATTGGCCCACCTACTATCCAAGGCACATGCCTCGAAGAACCCTCGAAGACATTTGTTGTCTCCAATGATTCGAATATGGTTAGCAGTTCATCCCACTTCTGTTCTCCCCATCCATTACTAGTGTGGATGTGGAACTTATGTTTCACACATGGTAAATAGTGTTCCCTTCCATTCAATCACCCCTTTAATATAATAAAAATATTAGAATTCACGATTGACCTCCCATTCCACCTTTTTTTCTCTGGTGGGAATTTCAACACCCTATGTGTCATCCTCCTGTAAGTTCACATATAATTACTAAGTAGATCATCATCCATGGGGATTACCCAAGTTAGATTACTTTTCACCATATTTTTTTATCCCTTGAGAAAATGTAAAACTTTTTTATGCTCTTTGTTTCTCACATAGATCATGGATCATGTGGGATTAATATCTAGGGTGGAAATTCCATAAGAAATGTTGAGACACATATGCATCCCTAAAATAGAATAATGAACTCTTATATCCAAACTCAATAACCTTAAACTAGGATCCCATTTCAAATCATTGTAACTTTAAACTATATGAAACCTACCTTGGGAATCTTTCATGTGAAATCAATCCTCTTATTCCCTCGATTCACATTAGTTTTCCATTGTTCCATGCCATGTATATTCTTTTGGGACATTCAACCCTATTTTTTCTGAACTCTATGACCTTAAACTAGGATCTCATGTCTAAGAATCATGATAGTAAACTATGTTCAATATACTACTTGATCATTTTTTAGCAATGGTCCCTCTTAACTATCTTCTCACATTTGGTTTGCCTTCGTCTCGTGTCAAATAAATATCCCTCAAACACTTATTCCCACTAGTCAAGCTATGTAACCTTAAACTACATCAACCCTTGGTCAATGAATTATGACCATAAACAATTTGAATCTTTTTGGTCCAAGAATTACAGCCTTAAAAAATTTAATTTTTTTTATAACTAGCATGATCCAAAACATACCCAAAGAAGAGACACAAATTTTTAACAAATTGAAAACCCACATGGGTAATATGAGTAAATGTTGGACTTTCACCAGCCAAGTCACCCTTGTTATTTGAAAAGAAAGTGGGGGACTAAATGAAAAGGGAATAAAGTTTATCAAACTCATTGGTAAACCCTGAAAAAAAAAATCGATGTTCACTAGACCCCATCAGTCTAAGAAAGAGTTAGAGAAAAATATTAACTCACTTTTCTTTAATAGCTCCATATTGAGATTTTTTCCATTGTATATCTCTTTTTTTCATCCTATTACCATTAATGGGAGAGATTTATTCATGACAGTTCAAATGTCTTATTCACAAGACACTAAACTATTCGATGAACATCCTAGTCACATGATGTTAAACTATATGATGCATAGTCTTCACTGTAAGATGATAAACAATGTGTTCAATATCCTTGATTTAAGATGTTAAACTACACACCCTTAATCCTCATGTCATGATGTAAAATTGAACAAACATCTTATGACCTCACCCAAGAGGCCTTTCCCCCCCTTAGTTGTCAGTCAATTATCATACCATTCATGTTCTTTGATGGTTTCCTGGAATCCAAGATGTCACTCACCATGGAACACAAATTTTACCTTGGTTCAAACTGATAAGACTACCTATTATACTCAGATCCATGGTAGACTAGTCCCAAGAGTGTTTAATGCCATCAAAAGAACCCCTCAGTTCATCCCCATATTTTAAATATTCATTGATCTAGGTCCCCATCATCCTTAAAATCAGAATGGGAATCTATTAATTGAAATAGTGTTCAGTCACACTAGATCACTTACCATCCTGGTCACATACTCCGAAATATTTCCAATGATATTTTCACTGGTGTTGTTTTTCAAACATGGTCAATGATCAACCCTCAAATTTCCCCCCATCCATAATGGAATGATATTGGAAAATTAATTTTGTGATGGCCAGCAGTCACCCTCTTTCATCCTGTCACCCACTTTGTGTTATAAAACCTAAGAATCCCAATTCATCAACTTTATGATTCCCCTTTGTTCAAGTAGAATTATACTCTCCAGGAGTTACCTCATTTGTTCAATTGTGTATATTTATAAAAATACTCTAATGTAAAGATATTCCAACTATATAAAAAAATATTTCCTATTCAAGATACTCTTAGTAGTCAATGAACAATTTTGGCATTGAGTGTTTAGTCCATGTCTGGAACCCTCATATAAGTCATAAACCTCTTATTTGTTCCTTGTTTCCCAAAAATATCATGACTCATATGGGATTAAGGATTTAATATTGGTTTTCTCATTAATATGATTAATATGAAGAAAAAAATAAGGAATTTATTCAAATAGGGATATTAAAACAAAGAACCTCAATGTTTGGAATGGGTCATCTATATACTAGATCCTAATCCTTATTTCAAATTAAATTAAATCTCCCTAAGGATCAATCCTAGCGATTGAGTGTTAGATATTGATTATCCTCCTAGGATTAGCCACTAGGGTATATTTTTTCTTGGAAAATGTATCTACTTACACCTTAGTATTAGGTGGAACTTCATCTCCCTAAAGTCAAACCCAGTCCTCCTCGATGTGAAACTCAGCCACCAAATATGTTGCCTATGTGGTCATAACCATGGTCACTGCTAGTTGAACCCTTGGTTTGTTGATAATACCTACTTTAAAATTAGAAACAGATTCATGTTTCTTTTCCTAATCCTCAAGCTGAGAGAGATCCTCCATAGTCACCTAAAGTTCATTGGTGCTCTCAGACTTCTTATCATACCATGGAACATCAAAATCATGCCACTCAGCATTCACTTGTTTGATAATATAATCTCAATCTATAGCATGGAGGACACTAGAGACTACAGTGTTAGTCCAAATTCTGAGTGAAAAATGGTGGATATATCCCACCTAATTTAGAATATAATCATCTGTATTGTGAGTGATGAAAATTATTCACTACTCCAAACCCTATATCAATCATCCTAGTTCTACTTGAAAACCTCATATCCAAAATCCTTGAAGTCCTTGGGTGGTGTTGGATCATACTCAAGGAAGACCACCAACACATCAGTGTCAGGATCATTTGACGGAATCTCCTCATGTGGGATAAGCCCTATGTCTAGGGGAAACACATCCTCAATAGATCCTTCGCCCATAAAAGGAGACCCTCCATACTCTTTTGGAACCTATGAGTTAGGCTTGTACATCATAGCCTCCTCAACCACCTCTATTGGGGCATGATTTTTACCACTTATGTTTCAGACTCAACTCTATTAGTCTCTTACTTAAATATTGTTATGGTAGGTCTGACCACCATTGAATCCTCAACCATATCTATTGGTGGTGTAATTTCAACCACCTCTATTGAGGCATCGGCTCCAGTAACCACCTCCTATGACACCTCTATGGTAGGCTCAACCACCACATCATCTACAACCACATCCTTCATGGTAATATCCATAGAAGACTCTATGAGAAATTCAACATCATCCATCACCACATCAGCTGTAGGACCCAAATTCATAGTTATCACCACTACTGGCTAGGTCCCCAACATATTTTTTACTTCTATGTAGACATAGGGTTAGAAAGAATAAAATTGTGATAGGTAACAAAAGTAAGAGAAAGGGAGAAAATGGAAAAAACAATTAAATTCGTTATAAAGACCATACAATAACTCTACAAGGTTTACTAACCCCACCCCCTATATTTTCCACCACAACAACATATTTTTTCACTCTTGTGACCACAATTTTGGGGGAGGACCTGCACGAACCCCTTTATGGGTTGGTTCTCGTACATCCTTCACTTAAGGTTCACCATGAACCTCTCCTTCCTTAGTGATTACTAATTTCTATATAGTTAAAATATTATTTTCATAAAAATCATGGAGTATTGTAAAATGGTCAAAGAACAGAAAACTAGAAAACTTTCCAGATAAATATTTGGATCTACTTTCCTTAGGGTTTCTAAGTAGGTATCACTTCCCCATGCTTCCTCCTAATCCAATTATTCAACCTCAGATACATCAGGGTGTAATTGTTCCATAGGAATGTATGAAAGAGAAGGAATACCCAACAACACCTTCACCCATCTAGTTAAGGGATGTGTGATTCCATGAGAGTGGAGTAGGTCTTCTAGATTTGTAATATACTGCACCGCCTCAACTCGGGAAGCAAATAATCCTACCCTTACATGGCCTAGTTTGGAAGGTTTATCAACTCTTAATTAAGTCATAGCCACAAATCATGGATAGAGTTGAGTTGTTTTTAAATCACCCAAATTTGTAAGGAATCACGGAAAACAACATCAACAGGGATATTTGGATAGTGCAACAGCTTCCTCATACCTTTAACTTCTTCCCTTCGAAACACTTCAGAGGGTCCACATTCCTCGTAAGTCCATTTTATCTGTATTTACAGGCCCAATTACATTACACTTTTAGGAAATAAGGGTATTATAGTCACTTTCCCCCTTATTATAAGTCTCATCATGCCTCATCATCATTCCATACCTGCTACAGTGTTCCCCTATCCCCATAGCTATAGGGGGACTTCTGCTTCACCTACCCGAGGGGTTGGATGCCTCAGCATCTCCCTAAAATATGATATTTCACAGATAATCACATATTCATGAAAAATACCAAATGAAACATTGGTTGGTGGAAGATCATTTCTTACTCTTACATATTGTGAAAACATCTTCCAAATTTGTTGAATGAATGAGGGATGATATTGGGAACATCCCCCCCATGTACACCTTTGGCATAATTCATCAAAGACAGCAGAATATTTTGGAAAACTTGTGTGGAGTTTATGTTTTTTAGATTGAAATAAAATTCACTCTTCCAACCAGTACCCCACCCTAGAAGGCTAGGAGGTATGGCCATTACTCCACAATCTTAAAACCATCATCTATGACCACCCCTATTGGGAGGGGGAATGCATGGATGATTAAGTGATCCACTATACCAATCCTTAACTTCATGGGGGGTAGATCTTGATTGAGAAGATAATTGCAATAAATTTTGGGAATTTATGGAAGAAATCTTGTACCTAGGAGAGAAATTGGGTTCGAAAACGCATACCCCTCCATAGAAAGAAAATCTAACCACACAAGAAATAGATAGGCCCACAACCATGGAAGGGGTTAATCCTCTTGTAGATGTGGCACAACACCTTTCTTAGATTCCCTATTACCAGCTCCACTAGTTTGATACACAACCTCATTTCCATAATCACTGCCATGATAAGGGTACTTGTCCACACCCCCAAGTGAGAATCCCAAAGCAATAGCATCCACCTACATATAAGTGCTGCAATTAACCCTGCTAGTCTAAAAATGGGGCCTCGATCTTGACATTGTATCCCCACATGTTACATTGGCTCTCTTATATAAATATCTTGTATGAGTTCTCATTTCCTCTCATTGATAACTTTGGTAATTAGTATAGTTTCCCTAGAAACCTTTTCATAGTATTATTCATAAAAAAAACAAACCACAACTTGAAAGGGATTCCCTTCATCCCTAGATCTTTTTTATTCTCTCCCTTCAATAAACACAGAAGAACTCTTTAAATGTTTGGAATATTCTCTTGTTCATCTCAAATATCCTCTTTGGGAAATAATTCATCATATATTATCCCTTTTATAGGTATCCCCAAAAAATATTGGAGATCCCAAATACTGACTCTAACCTACCCATAGTGTCGAGGGAACATGTTGGTCCTTAATGAACACCTGCTCGGCAACTCAAGAAATTTTTGTATGGTGTAAGTTGTGAAATTGTGAATTACATGATATTTTTTATTTTCCCACCCTATTCAATTTTACATCAAACTCATCACAGTACTAGCATGCCATTAATTCCCAGTCACATTATCCCATAAAACATATGCCTTGATGAAAATACCATTCCTCTGTCCATCCTTTAAGACTATCTACCAAGCCCACCTAGAGAATAATACCATATTTTAAAGGGTATTATTCTTCATCCTATCCCACCCCATTAATTTTATTAAATGTGTTCCAAATTTATTGGGTAGTTATCAATGAATTTTCTTTAAAAAAGTGAACCCTGGTAACTCTTTCCCATAGGTACAGCCCCGAAGAACTCCAGAACAAGTATGTGGGATCACCTCAATAGGAATTTGAGATGAAAATATTATATTTAAACCAGAATATATATAATAGTAGCATATTTCATAATTGGTATTATTGTTTCTCCTCTATTACCAATTCAGTGAGTTTTTCATAATTTGTTTCACTCCATAAACTCTCCCCAATCATAATGTTTCTATTCATCTCCCTTTGTGAGCCATAGTAGCATATATACCTTCAGAATCCATTTTTACAATAAATTGAAATTTTTGTTGAACTTGTTATAAATTTAGAGTTTATAAAAGTTAAAATTCTTTCTTAAAGTACCATTCAATGAAAATTAAATTTTTTACAAGCAGTACGAATTGAAATCACATAATTTTCATTAAGGTCATAAGTTTATTGATAAGATAACTAAGGTTGTTCCTTTAATGAAACAATTATGTTCCTCCTGGGACCCCACCCCTATTTTAGTCATAGTTTCAGGTTGAGTTTCATGATTGGGGATCATAAATCACAAATTTTTAGTGGTTTCGCTTAAAAATATGATTTTCCTCTACCTCGTCGACTCACATTCATAGGGGAGAGTTTTATACACTAAAATACACATTCATAGAATATTTAAAATAAGTAATATAAATTTTAGATCAAATATATAACAAAAGAGCTAAAAATAACTTAAGGTTATATGTTTTGGTGTTTAAAACCTTCACGACTGAGCATCACCTCATGAAGGATTCCAAGCTTCTATATAACTTGAGGTAGAAACTTCCATGCAGCATATGTATGTTTTCGGAAATCCCCTCACCATTTTAAACTAGCATTAAATGTTTTAATAAAAATTTAAATTTCAAAAAATGGAAATACCCACCATTATAATGCCTATAAATACACACCCCTCCATATAAATTTTCTAGGGATGTGAATTTAGGACTTATGAAAAACACTTTGAATCCCTAAAACTCTTACCTTCAGAAGAAATAAAGGAGATGGATTATGAGAGGTATCCATATTTTATGAAAAAACCTCCCAAGTATTTTTGAGCAACTCGATCCTTGGTAGAGATTCCTTCTATGAAGTTCCATGGCCTTTTCATTAGAAGTAATCCTTTTATGGATATTAGGGTTTCATGAATTGATGATCTTATTAAAAAAAATTCTATAGGAACCAAGACTTTATTATAAAATAGGTACACCCTTTTTATTAAAGATACAACTTCAAAAGAACTTTTCACTTCAAAAGACCCATGTGATTTGTGAAACCCTCAACCTTAGAAAACCCCCAACCTTCAAGAAACCCATCCAACATGCCTCTCCACGGATCCCCCTTAAAGTAAACACATTTTCATGGAAGTTGAGTGACTAGGGGCCTTGAACCCATCAATATTTGATTCATCCACACCTTGACCTTATATAGGACCAGTATCATCTACTATTGTGTCTTCCTCCTTTACATCAAGCATGTCTTGGACCATTACCTTTCCTTTTTCTCAAAATCATTAGTGCTCTAATGCCTCTTACTCATAATCTTTATAACCCTAATGTTGAGACCCTTGATTTACAATCCTCTTTAGAAGTGTTTACTTCATGCCCACCCAAAGGTTTATGATTAGTAGACGCATAATAACATAAGGTTTCATCATTAAGGGAAACATCCCACCTTTCCTAGTAGGGAGGTTTTGTGACAAAACATTCTCTCCAACATGGAAATGGTATACTTGGGTGTAGGCAAATCCCACATCCAAGATCTATGAAATAAAACTATATCGACCAAAATCCTAGATTTATAATGTTAAAATATACAATAAAACCCTTAAATAATGATTTTAGACTCTATTATTAACCTATTTAACAAATATCAGATTCCCCACACATGGAACACATGGGATGAAACCCTCTCTAAAACCATCAGATGCGACTCCCATCCATGGTCTCTTATACTCGTAATCCCCACACAACCTTCCCAACCATTAGATGTGAATCCCATCCTAGTAAGCCTATATTCATGAGCCTTACATACAAAATTATTAATTCTATTTTTTGTCACATGGTCATCTTTACCACATGATCAAAGTAATTTACAGCACTCGCATTATCATCATAATAGCTCATGATTCATCCCCAATCATGGATAGGTTAATTATTGATATTATATTTTGTTTATATTTATATAAATTGATATATATATATATATATATATATTGGAGATATAAATCATTCAAGGATCCCCCGTTTCTTATTTTGGGTGTAAATTTATTTCTATACTTAGGTTTAACTCTTTAAAATTTCACTAAATCCCTTAAAAAGTTAATATTTAAAAAAATATTTTACATCCCAAGATACTTATTAAATTTTTAATACATGTAATTATAATTTCATAAACCAGTTTTTGATACTCTTAAATCTGATGTGAGTAAATATAAACCACTCACCCATCTTATTTCTCAGGTATTTTTAAATGAACATTGAATGTATACCATTAATTAGAAAAATAATAGTTTCTCATATTTAATTTTATAATTAAATAACATGAAAATACCTTGAGAAATAATTTTAAATATAATTATTTTAAATATTAAAAATACAATTTAATTAATTTATTTGAAATATTTTGCAATTGGACATTCACATCCCCTGCATGTGGCGCTCACGACATCCTAAACTCTAATTCATCTGAATTCAACAAATTTGTGTATAAACTATATGTGTGACCCTCTAGAACATTATCTTGATAAGAGTGAATCCTAATCATATAATAAGAGTGGAATATATTAGTACATAAAGTCACTTAAAGAGACAATGGTCTTTTATAGGTATGAAAACCTCCTACAAACATGCACTATGTTATATATTTTATTTTCACTAAGATATTTTATAAAAAAGATGCATACCCAATATCACCATCTATTAATATTTTATTTATCTTTTCTTAAATATATTTTATTAAAATTCATACATATACCATGGAAATTTATTTATTTAAGGCATAATCAAACCAATCAAATTTAAAAAGATGTGTTATTCTTTCTGGAAGTGAAAAATTCTATCTTGATTATTCAATCAACTTTATACCACCAAGGATGAAAATTAACCCAGAAACCTCACCAAAAGAATAAACATCATAGTTTTTAATCATTCATAAAAGTACATAATGAAATGATACCCATTGATAAACATGATCGTATATTGGAACATCTAATGAAGCCCTATAACAAACCTACCCAGGATACCACTAAACATTTTCTAAACTGACCTGCCACAAGGCCTGAACCATGTTCTAGATCGCCAAATATAGGAAAAAAAATTTATTCGTATAAACATACACAAATTGGAATGATTTAACACTCAAAAAATCATATAAAAAACATTTGAATCTATTCTGATAATTTGGCATGACAAGTCTACATGTTTTGTAGCCTTGAACACCATAAGCTCAGAGTTGGTGTCCACTATCATTACATGGGAATGATTACAAGTAAAATAATCCTGAAGGACTTGATAGTTTAGTAGTGTTATTAAACCAGATACATACATTATTCTTTTATTACAAATAAATATACAAATTATTATGTAATTTGTTTCTTTAAGGATAAATTTATTTCTAATTAGCATATCCTGGCATATCTTTCTTAGTACATGTCTTGGATTCCTAGGGAAAGGAAAAAAAATAAAGGTGATCACCAATGCTTATTAAGGGTTATGTATTGTGGATGAAATAATGAATCAGTGAAAATAATATTTATTTTAAGTTAATAAATTAACACACATGTCATGTAATCAGTAAACTGATAGGGAGTGAATAAATAATATGGAAAGATAAATAACTAAACACATATTCCATTTAAACAACTATAAAATGTATAATCAATATAGAATGGTAAATAACTAGAAACCATGACATTAAATAAATATACTAATAATTAAATACATCTATAGATTTTTTTCATAGTGAAAATCTCATGGATATGATAAATGAATCTGAAAGATGCAATTCTTAATTATTTGATTCCATGTTTTCTAGGTACATGGTGCATTTATCATCAAGACCATTCATTAGAATATTTATAACATAATGGGGGAAAACCCACTAAAACTATTCAAGTAACTTGTCTCATGAGACTACTGATGTATCGAGGGGATATATATAAACAGGGCCCACTCATTTCTTACCTATCTAAATAATTCCATATATATTGAATAATAGATTTGATTCTTGAAAAATATGCCTTATCAAATATCTTCATTGAGTAAAACTAATGATTTATCAATATTTCCCCATATATAAAATAACATTCAATGTGAAAACTGTATATAAATTGTTTATAGTATAGGAAATAATCATATTCATGATAAATGATATAAATATTTAGGAGAAATTTAATATTCAATGATCACTGGAAATTGAATATTTCAAAAAGACTATAAAAAAATCAAGGAAGTGAATTTCAATACAACCTTTTTCCAAATCAATCATAAACCATATAGAGGTATAATAAGGATGGTATCAATATAATATATCCCAAGTGGAGTAAAATAAAGGTTTTTTCTATAGATTAATGGAAATAATATAAAAGATCATATTAAAATATTCTTGAAAAAAATATCCTTTTCATTTGTATTTTTTTTAAAATTCGTTTCTTGGATAATAAATTTAAAAAAATATTTAAAAATTATCCTTTCAAACATGAAATTTACTCTTCAAAGAAGTTATAACATGTGATTTTTTACATTTTTTTAAAGGTAAAAAGAACATTACTTTTACAATGTAAAAAGGTTATAAAAGTGAATTTCTTGGAAAGACATAAGAATATTAATTTTAGAACATTTCTGAAAGATAAAAAGGTTAAAAATTTATTTATTAAATAATTTTATAAAGGTTAGAAAAAAATTTAGGAAATTTTTTTAGAAAACAGTATTTTTAATAGAAAATAGGTTCTCTGAACAAAGAGAGAAACAATGTTGGGTTTTCTTAAAAACATTTTCTAAAACATTTTGAGTAAAAAAGAGTGGTAAAATGGAACTATTTCATTAAAAGGTCATTAATAACTAGAGGATAAATAAATGAAAAGTTTTATTGAAAAATTATTATATATATTTCATTAATTTAATTTCAAGAATATGTTATCTCGATTAGAATGAGATTGTTATATAAACCCTTAAAATGATCATAATGTTGAAGTGGAAAATAATAAATGAATTTATTATCTATGTTATCATTAAATACACCTAAAATAAGTTTGAATACGTCAATATATTTTAAAATTCATTATACACATAATCATATAATATAAACGATAAATAGGAATTAATATAACCTAATGAAAAGGAACTGAGTTATGAAATTTCTCTACCACTCGGTACCTTTAATTTCAAATCCCTTTAGATGAAATAATTAAAATTGAAAATAAAAATAAAATGAATAATAATTTATTCAGGATATTACATGTTAATGGGAAGTATATTCACTATTAAAAATAAATTAGGTGCATAATATTACAATATGCCTTAATGAATTGATATTGAGACAAAATATATAACCAGTTGGTAACTTTTAAATTATAAGATCCATGAAATAAATTAATAAAAATGGAACTTTAAATTCCAAGAATATAAATTTATTCAAGATATAAAATAAATATGGTAATTATATACACAAAACAAAATAAATAAGTCATGAATAAGGTGTAAGACTCACAAAAGTAATAGTGAGATAAGAATATCTTACCTTGTGTTTCTTTTTGGTGGAATGACATTTAACGTCATGTATAATGGTTTTAATAATTTCATTAACTTATAACATATCCATAATTATATTTATAATAAAATATTTGGTCTTATTATAATATCTTATTAACTTTTTTTAACAATCATTCATTATTTTCATCATTTTTTTGTTAATTTTCTTGTTTTTTGAGTATGTCTTCACTTATTATTTTAATTCCTATTAATTAGATTATGATTAATCATATAAAAAATGATAACCATGATCTAATTATTATATATATTCGTATTTCTTTATTTATAATAATACCTAATATTTGGAGATAGGAAATGAAATGAACTATTCAAGAAGACTGTTGGTTGTATGTATGCATGAACGCTACTTCCATTTATTTTTTGTATTTAAATGAATGAAAGGTAAAAGATATATATATATATATATATATATCTGTGTGTGTGTGTGTCCTTATATTATAATTCTAGTTTCATATTTATTTCATTTATGTCAAATATTTTAATTAATTCTACCCTAAATACCTTCCTTGTATAGTGTGAACAAATCACATCGTTTCGAGGAGGCGATGGTCTACACGTCCACAAACGAAGTTATCATTTTCCCATAAAATGGAAATCATAAATATTTATGTTATATTAGAATTTAAAAATAATAAATACATTATAAATAATATATATATCATTTATAAAAAATAAAATCATAATTATTTCCAACCTTTAAAGGTGGTAAATGAAAAAATGAAGGACATTGGTTCGCTAGGAGGTAGTCCTCTGTACACAAAAATGATGATTTTTTAACCCATTTGATGGATTCGTATGAAAGTGTAGGAAATAATATTATCAAAAAAATGTAAATATATTAAATATAATATGGTTATTATATAATCATGATATAAAAACAATTCAAGGGGTGAATAAGTAAATGAAACAAAAGTGATCATTGAATAACATTACCTCTTATTTAGTTAACTCCTTTTAGTTTATACCGAAAGACTTCATTGGATTGCTTTATGATCAATGTAATGATTATAAGATTACTAGAGTTATTTTGGGAGATTATTTGGGTGTATTTTTTATGATAAAAATGGCTTCAAAGGTGTTAAAAAGTGGGAGGGGTGTCTGCTTTTTTATATTTAGGGAGGAGGGGCATTCCAGTAAATATAAAAAAGAAAACACTACTCAGAGGTCTCCCTTATATAGTATGCTCCAATAATTCACCCAATTAGATACAAGGGTGTATTTTCTTAAAATAGTTCTATAAAATATGTTTCTACATGTATCCAGGTAATTTTGGCGCTTAAGTTTAAGGTTTAGTTCCCTGTTAAGATTGATTTTACGTTAATCGTTCTAATTAATTTTAATTACTTTCACTAATATTTTTGAAAAAAAACTAAATTTAACTCCAAATACATTATATATTATACTTAATAAAAATATTTAATCCATTTTTCCAAATTAAAATTACATAAGTTATATAAATGAATTTAAATTAAATCTCTCTTACAGGACGACAAAGCGAATTTTTAATGTAAAAATGTTAAAAAAATTAAATTTTTTTATATCCAAATTCAATTTGAAATTACTTATAATGAACTAAATTGGATTAATTTATTTATAATTTATCTTTAAAACAAAATTAAAATATAATTTAACACTATTAATTATTTACACGAAAAACTAATTTTTAATTAAAATTCAGTATTTTTCACTATTCATTAAAAAATGAAACT
Organism: Viscum album; assembly: GCA_963277665.1. Taxonomy (NCBI): domain Eukaryota; kingdom Viridiplantae; phylum Streptophyta; class Magnoliopsida; order Santalales; family Viscaceae; genus Viscum; species Viscum album. The sequence goes on from OY728132.1 coordinate 329,080,489, forward strand.
TCTCAAAAAAATATAAAAAAAACACAATAAGATAATTATTATGTTATTATATAAAAGATTATGTTTATTTTTCCATATAATATTTTAAAAACATCCAAAATTTATATTTAAAATAGGTTCACCAATAAAAGGCAGCAAAATTTCCTTTTTAGAAAAATAAAATTTTTAAGTCTAAAATAGTGTTTCTTCTAATATTATGCTTATAAAATATATTTTATGAATGAAAAAAATATTTTATTGAATGTATAATATATTTAAATTTCATTAATATTTATTTCTTAATATTATTTAATTTAATTTACTAAGATAAAACATATTTGTAAAAATAAAACAGTTTCATTTATATTCAATTAATTTTTAAATTAATTTATAATTCATTAGTAACAAATGAGTTAATTTTACATTTTTTTTAAATCATATATTTTTATAAGTTATTTAATCCTATTATTAACCTCTAATTCAATAACTAGGTTATATCTTATTATATTAAATAATAATATTTTAATAATATATTGTAGTTTGGTAAAACTTGGTCTTGAGTGTAATGCAAGCTATTAAAGAAACTCTTGGTTTCATAAGATGAAAGATAACTCAGTGTTTTGTTGATTTTAAGATATAGAATATATTTTTTAAAAATACTAAATATACTATAATGAGTCAAGAATTTATATTCTTTTCTATGTTTAGTGTTGCATAACATACATGCTATTGAATAAAAGTTACTCTTTCCGAATTTTTGTGGTGTTACATTCTCCCCACCTTAAATAAATTGGGTCCTTTAAATTTAAATACAATATTGGTAGTCTAGGGTTTGATATTTGAAAATTACCTTGTGTAAAGCCCCACATCATAAAAGAGTTTATAAAATATCCTCTTTATAAGAGAGTATGAGAATTACAAAGGTCACATGGAATAAAAAATAACTAGGTTTCTACACATGAGAATATTAGTGGAAAGTAAAAATATGGACTTTGAGTAAAATGGTAAATATTTATAAAGGGATATTGAGGAAATATATCACAATAATTTTAACTATCAATGGGAATTTAAGTGCCTCAAATCCAAAAATCATTGATGATTTAAAAGACCATCGCTTCAACAAAAATTAAGGTATTAAAAACATTTTTTAGATCATTTTTCTAAGGTAGAGTAATTCTTTTAAAACCTAAAAATATAAGGAAATATAATTAAGGGACATATTTCTATTTCATAAACACAAATTTATCCTTACTTTGTTCTTGGATTAATTTAAAATTCATCAATTACTTCGAAAAATGGGTATAAAAAAATTAAAGATAACGCTTGAAGCACTAAAATACACATTTGAAGGATCATAAGACCTATAAAATAGTGAAAATGCTTTCCATTTCTGTCTAACTATTCTAAAAATCCAATGTCGTTAGTACATTTATCTCTAATCCTAAAAAGTAAAACTACTGGTTCACCATTATTATTTATTTTTCAAAATTTTTAACTAAAAACATTGACATATTAACTAGGAAATTGTATAGGTGGGTGTTTGGCCTTAACCCTTATTGTCCTTTTCTTATGGTTTCAATACCTATGGTCTTATATATTATGATTGGTTTTTACCTGGCATATAGGTTTTCCTTTTTTAAAACTACATTAATATATGTCCTATAATGTTTCTGAAAATTATGATGGACATCCTTCAAATTTAATCATTAAATATCTTTTTTTCTATGGGTTTTTAAAAAAAACCCACAAATGTCTAATAAATGATATTTGACTATAATGATAATATTAACCATAAATGTTATCAATAAATTAAACATGTGTCTCTAAAATGTAAAGGTATTATTGATAAAATATTTTTCCACTACAAAATTTACTAAACTAATGAGTTCTATTACCATAAATTTCTCCAAAAATCTACTTAATCTTAGTAGACTCCCTTCACATAAAACCTAAAAATAAATGTTTAAGACATAGAATTTATAATCAACCTTAATCACATAATATTTTGATTGTATCTATAACTATTAATTTAATGAATACATATTTTCTTATATTCTAATCTGCAATGCATGTCTTAGGGTATGTTTCTTAATCTAGGTATTCCAATATCCAGTTCTCAAGTTTACTATTAAACATCCTATGATACCAACTGTATAATCCCAATCATAGAATCCTAGTGTTGGATTCCAATACCATTACATTGGCAGGATTTCAAGGAATCAAATCCTATAGGACTCAAGAGTTTAGTAGTCTTGATAAACTAGACACATATGTTAGTATTGTATTACAAATGAATACAGTTATTACAACATAATTTATTTCTTCAATGATAACATTATTCCTAATTAGAATACCCTTTAATATCTCTCTTAGTGCACTTCATTAATTTATAAGGAATGGAAACTAAATATGGGTGGTCTCAAATTCTCAATAATATTTTTGTATAGTGGAATAAATAATGAATTAATGAGAATAATCAATATAGAAAGGTCATAAAGGAACACACATTCTATATAATCAATAAATTCAGAAGAAGTGAACTAGAAATATTGAAAGTTAAATAACTGAACACACATTCCATTTAAATAACTGGGTAAGGAATAATAAAAATGGTATGGTATATAATTGGAAACTATGCCTTTTAATCAAAAAAATTTAATGAAATACATCCATATATTTTTATCATAGTGAAAATATCACAGATAATGAGAACAGAATATGAATGAAGCAACACCAAATTATTGGACTCCATGTTTCCTAGGTATATGGTACCTTAACCATTAAGACCTTTTAAAATATAGATTATAACATACTGGGTCAAAACCCCACTAAGGTTATCCAACTGAATGATCCCACGATATAATCAATGTATCGAGGAGCTATCTATAACTGGGACTCACCTATGTTGTAACTGTCCAAAGCATTCCTCATATATTGAATAATTTATTTAATTCATGAAAAAATTTTCTTATTAGATATCTATATTAATTAAAAGATTTGTATTTATGAATATTTTTGAAAACATAAAATAACTTTCAACGTAATAATTGTATGTAAAAATGGTATATAGTTTTGTTAATATTCATATCCATGATAAATTATATGAATATTTAGGGGAAATTTGACGTTCAATGATCACTGGAAATTGAATATTTCAAGGGGAATATAAAAATGAATCAAGGAAGTGAATTTAATTACTATCCTTGGCCAAATCAATTATAAACCATCTATATAAAGAATAAGGATGGTATCAGAACAATACATCATAATAGGACTAAAATAATGGGTTTTTTTCATTGATAAATTGAAACACTATAAAAAGATATCTTAAAAAATATTATTGGGAAAAATATAATTTTCATATCGACAAACATATTAAAAATAAATTTCTTTGAAAATAACATTAAAAAGTATTTTCTTTAAAATTTAACCTTTTAAATTTTTGGAGGAATATTAAAAGAAAAGGTAGTGGGTAATACCATACATGATGTACAAGGTAATATGAACATTATTTTTGCAAGGTAAAAAGGTTAAAAAATATCCTTGTATGGAAAGAGACAAGAATATTCATTTGAAAAAAAAGTATGTTAGTCAAAAGGTTAAAACAAATTCATAAGTCATTTTTCAAAGGTTAAAAATCAATTCTGAAAACGTTTTTAGAAAATAAGGTTGGTAGAAGAAAATATGGTTTCTAACTAAAGAGATAAATGAAGTTGGGTTTTTATAAAAACATTTTCTAAAATATTTTGAGTACCAAAGAGTATCAAAATAGTAATATTTCATGAAATATTCCATGAATGACTAAAAAATAGGAAAATAAAAATGTTTATTAAAAAATTATCATATAAATTGCTTTAATGGAATTTAAAGAAAAATAAATCTCAATTAGAATGAGATTGTGAAATAATCCCTTAAAATGATGATAATGTTGAAGTGAGAATTAATCAATGAATTGATTATGTGTATAAAATATAAATCCATAATAAATAATTGGAAATAAAAAAATATATAGTCAAAGTAATTATACACATAATCATAGAATATTAATGATAACGAGGGAGTAATATAACCAAATGATTGAGAATTGAGTTATGAAAATTATCTACCACTTAGTAACTTTATGTTAAAATTCCATTTGATGAAATAATTCAAATTAAAACGAAAAAAATTGTTACTACTGAATTATTCATTATATTACATGTCAAGGTTCAGTATATACACCATAAAAAATAAATTAGGTTTATAACAATACAATATGCCTCAATGAAATGAAATTGAGACAAAATCCCTTACCACTTGGAAAATTTTGAATAATAATCCCCAAGAAATAAATAACATCAAATGAAACTTCAAATAACATGAAGATAAATGTATTAATGATATAAAATACAATAGGTATTGTATATATACCACACAAAAGAAATAAGTGGTGAATGTGATGTATGCCTCATCAATGTAAAATTGAGACAAGGACCCCTTACATTGCATTTCCTTTCAGGTGAACGTAGTTAAAAATCAGGTATAATGGTTTTAAAAATGTAACTAACTTATACCATGAACATAATAATATTTATTATTTCATATTTTATTTTATTGTAATATCTTATTACCTATTTGTTAACGATGTTTCCTTATTTTCATCACTTTAGGTGCTAATGGTCTTATTTTTTGAGTATAGTGTGACTTGCTATTTTTACTCCTATTAATTTAATCATGATTTAATCAGATAAAAAAATATTACCATGATTTAATTGTCATATAAATTTAGTATATATTTATTTTTAATAATCCATAATACTTGGAGATTGCAAATGAAATGCACCTATCATGGAGACGGTATGACGTACGTACGCATGAACGCTACTTCTATTTCCTTGTCATATTTAAGATAATGAAAAGTAAATAATAAATATTCTTATATTATAATTATAGTTTAATATTTATGTCACATATGTCACATAATTTTATTAGTTCCATCCTTAATAAATTCCATGTATTTCAATAATGAATCACAATTATTTGAAGAGGCGGTAGTCCACACGTCTACAAACAAAGTTATCGTATTCCCAGAAAATGGAAATCCTAAAGTTATGTGTTATATAAAAACTAAATAAGGATAAATAAATTATAAATAATATATATTTATAATATAAAATATAAATCCACCATTATTTCTGACCTTGAAGGGTGGTTAATGAAAGAACACATGACATCCGTTCACGAGGTGGTAGTCCATCGTACACATGAACGATGATTGGGTATCCCATTTGATGGATGTGTGTGAATGTATAGGTATAAATATTATCATAAAAACATCTAATTATATGTAATATACTCATATTATTATATAATAATGGAATTAAGATGATTTAATGGGTGGAGAAGTAAATGAAACAAAATTGATCGTTGAAGAATGTTGCTTATTTTTCGGGAAACTCCTTTTGGTTTATACAAAAAGAATTCATTGGTTTTTCTTACGTTAAAATTAATGATTCTAGGATTAGGGTATGTATGTTTTTGGATTTTTTTTTATTTTTTGGATGATCCAAATTTCTTTAAGTGTGTGAATAAATTGGATGGGTGAGTGCCTTTTTATAGTGGAGTAGGAGTGAAAATCTATTAAATATAAAAAGGTAAACACTATTGAGAGGTATCCATTACATAATGTGACTCCATTAATAAAACATATATTGATAAAATTGAGGCTTTGGTCGAAATATTTCTATAAAATAGGTTTTCTAAATGTTTCTTGGTGATTTTTTTCCCTTAGGTTTAATGTTTAGTCCCTTGTTTGGATTAATTTTACCTTAATCATTGTTGTTAATTTTAATTAATTTCACTAATATTTGTGGTAAAAAATTAATATGACCTTAATTTAAAATATAAATTATTATGATTACAAATATTTACTCCAGTTTTCTATATTACAATCACATAGTTATAATAAATTAATTTAAATTTAATCCTGTAGACTGGGCGACAAAGCGTGTTTTTAATTTAAAAATATTCAAAAGTTAGAAATGTTTTTATATCCAATTTCAATGTGAAATTGATTCCAATGACATAAATTGGATTAATTATTGTATAATTGAACTAAATATACTTTAAACCAAAATTATAATATAATTTAACACTATAAATTATTTACACAAAAAAACCAATTTTTAATTAAAATGCATTGTTTTTCATTATTCGTCAAACAAATGAAACTTCTAAAAAAATAAAAAAAAATTAAACCTAAGATAATTTTTATGTTATTTTTTAAATATTTTATTTTATTTTTAATTATTAAATTTATAAAGTTTCCTAAATATAGGTTTAAAATAGGTGTACCATTAAAAGGTGGAAAAATTTCATTTTTAGAAAAATATAATTTCTAGGCATAAAATTGGATTTATTCCTATATTATGCCTATAAAAATATTGTATGGATGTAAAAATTATTTTATTGAATCTATAATATATAAATTTCATTAATATTATTCACTAATACTAATTAATTTAATTTATTAGGATATAAAACTTTTTTACAATAAAAGTATTTCCTTTATAATCAATTGGTTTTTATATTAATTTCTATTTAATTATTAACCAATGAATTAAATTTATATTTATTTAAATTATAATTTTTTTTAATTTAGTTAATATTATCCCTAAATTCTAATTTAAATTCTAGGTTATATATTATTATATTAAATAATAATACATTAATAATATATTTGGGATCAACAAAACACAGTCCTGTGATTAATGCAAGCTATCAAAGAAACTCGTTGTTGTGTGTGATGAAATATAAATTGGTATTGAGTGAATTATAAGATATAGAATATATTTATTTAGAAAATTAAATATACCATAAATTCTTTATAGGTTATATTCCTTTATAAATTTCGTATTGTGTGCCATACATGTTATTGAAAAAAAGTTAGTATTTTAGACTTTTTGGGGTGTTGCACATTGGAAACACATGCATATCAAATAAATTGATCCAAATAAATATATAATACAAATATATATAATAATGAAATAAATATCCATCAAAAATATAAAACTAAATAAAGTATATCGTAATCATATATATAAGTAAATAATAAAATACATCAGGTTGATTTGGCTGATACAATATCCAAAAAAGAATATAATTAAACCCAAATAGCTCTGATATCCTCTATGTGGCCAATATTCACTCAACATATCCCAACCCATACATAAATATACACCATTAATGATAACAAATCCTTTTTAAAACACGTGTAACCTAAGAGAAAATATTAGAGTTTCAGACACACACACACATATTCGTGTATATGTAGGGTGTGAGACAACATACCAAGTTGGATTTCAAAAAAAATTATATGTTATTATATTTATCTTAGATTCCATAAATAGAAGTTTTACCATCATTTATAAAAATTATCTTTCACATGAGAAGTCATAAATAACACAAGTATCATATTCATCCCCATTTCCTTTCCAAACCCATAAAGAAAATCCCTTCTGAAAACTAGTGATGATTATCCAGCATAAAAATATAATTTTACACCCAAAAAATAAATAAAATATTTCCTTTGAAATATCTTTTAATCCATGGGAAGAGTACCATTAAATTCATAGTAAAATTAACAATCTCTTCCTCTTTCCCCAAAATACTTCTCAAAATTTATTTTTCAAGCTTTCATCCCATTTTTTCAAAGAATCCTTACTTCCCAAATTATTTATAAATATGTTTGAATGTAAACAAAAACTACAACCCAAATACATGGTATAAACACAACATGTGCCAAGATATCAATAGATAAAAATAAAAAAACCAAAACGAAATAATGGTTTCATATAACCAAATCAAATCTATAGTATAGAAGTAAGGTATATGTACGTGATCCCCTAAATCATTCTCAACAGGATCTAAGCTTCATGGTAAAGTCACAAAGATCCATAACATGAAATATATTGGACTCAGTATATCATATCAATTCCTCTAGGGAACCTCTAGGGGAAAATGGAACACCCCCCTTAGCTTCCTCTTTATGTTTTTTCTCAGTAATATAAAAACCCATAGGATGGTGTAACATTCCTAGGAAACTCACTATCTTATGCACACTAACTAACATAACACGTATACATACCTTCTACCTAGTTACATAGGGTTCCCATGTTATTATTAAATAGATATAATCAAAATAAATAAATTACAATATCATCAAATAGATCCACATTTAATCCATAAATAATAAAACTAATCTCACTCCCAATGTCCTCTTAAGAAACAACTCATTTCACATCCTTTCATCATCATTGACAATAATAATCATCTCATATATGGCTATAGTTCCTAAATATCACAATATACAGAAATAGGATCAACACTGATGGTAGCCACACAATTATGAAAACTAATTCCTAAAGCTTTAAATGGGACTTCCTAAAACATGCTTGGGATATCAGTCCATTTCATCACCACATCAAAAATCTTTTTTGAAACCATCTTTTTCAAACCATTTTATAAAAAAATCCCTTTGAAATTCCATAAAACATCACAAATAGCCGTGAAAACCATAATGGTATTAAAAAACATTGAAGATGAAGGAGGGAGCCTATATTTTTTTATGAATCATCTATTTAAATCTACAAACATCCCTTTTTAACATTTATTCAATGGAAAACCCCATTTAAAACACTTATATTCCTTTGGAACAGCCACTTGTCTATTTTCACAGACACTTGGCTTGTGAAAAATCCATTCCAAGTATAGAAACCATTTAAAATCCATTTTCGACCCATCATGGGTAAATTATATGGTTATGATTTATAAATAAAATCATTTAAACCCTCCAAGTATCTCATAGAACATAATATAAAGGAATGATATAAAAACACCAACCTCAATCCAAGAAAAAAAGTCTCAACACATCTCCTTTGATTATTAATTCCTAACTAAGAAAGAAGACACTCTCTTCACCCCCTAAAATAAAAAACCCCATAATTAAACCTATATAAAACCCTAAAGTTGACCCATACAATTATTAGATATTTTTAGGATGAAGATAAATTGATTTTAAAGAGTAAGGGAGGAGAGGAGAATAATTAATTAGGAACTAACATTGACATACTACATGAAATCAAATAAGAATAATTCAAGAGAAAAAGGAAAATGTGGGGAAAGAGGGAGGATCTTCATGAGCTTTCCTCCAATTCTATAACATAATATAGATGGGATAAATAGGTCTAAAAAGGAATGAACATTTATTGGTGAAATGTTATAACACCAAAAATTAAATAGTTGGGAAGGGATCCTACCTACCACCATGGTACAACTCCCCCTTCCAGAACCCCCCATGGTGTAGACCCTAACCTGTAGCATGGATCACTTCGATCTAGTAGGGATGACCTCCTAAGCACATGAACACTATGTTGTGTCTTTCTATTGTATCATGTAACCCCTTAATTAGGTGGAACTGCAATTCCCAATTTTGGGGCCTCCATGGAACATCCTCTTCCTTCTATGGTATAAAACATCAACCCGACTGAACTCTATTTGGTATCCTCACTCATGTTCCCTAGTCATTCCCCATACCTAAATTCGTCTCATTAGAAGAAAATAACTATAGTGACCTGAGCATAAGATCAGAAATATTACATCATTTTAGATGGATATTCAAAACATATCACAAATATAAATTCTTGAGAATCATAAAGGTGTAGAGTATTTGGATACTAGATATATAATCAACTTATTTCTTAAAATATCTTCAATATATTCCATAAAGATCATAATATTTGTACCCTTATAGAAATATGACAATTTGTACTTCCATCAAAACCCAAGGGAGGAAAAATAGGAAAGGGTGATCTTAGATACTCAGTAATGGTAAAAATGAAAGATATTAATCATAAGAGACCATAATATTATCATAAGGGTATGATAACATAAACAACTTCATGTTATCAACATAAAATATTCATACCCAAAAAACGAAAATAACAAAAACTCTAACTCAATTCATATCTAGAAGCATGATCAATAAGGGTTTCAAATTAGTAGTCATTATTCAAGATTTATTACATAGACATGTGTCATAATAAGCATAGTAATCTTAAACTTATAAACATTGTTTCTCACAATATTTTCCACACATAATATTATTATTATAACTGGAATAAATGATAACCATTCATCATAATATTAACATATATATTTGTATTCATTTCTATGCATAATGTTGTGATAATAGCTTGAAGTAACCATACTCACGCACAAAAATATGAACATATCTATTTTAAATCATGTCCATGAATAATCTGGAGATCATAGTAAGAAGAAATAAAAATAATGTGACAACATGAGAACAAATACATTCCCAAAAATGTCTATATTTTTCATCATTATCTCATGAGATATCAATATCACACTACCTAATTCAGTGGAGGGATATAATAGACCCATCCATAACATAATAATATCCATTCATATTTATTCATAAATTTCATGAAAAAATTATCATTTTTTAGAGCTTAACCCATGAAAAATAAAATTATTTTCATCAATGTTTCATCATCATAATAAATAACCATCTATAGAAAAGTAAAGATTGTATCATTGTATCATATCCCAAGTGAAATAAGTAACATCCAATTATGTTTTCATAGAATAAAAATGTTTAAAATATCACCAAAACATTCGGACCACCTCAAGGCCTTCGGGCCACATGCAGTTGTCCCAGACAGACTCTACAAAAAAATAGCAGTCCCATAAGTGGATTCAGAGCAGGTTCACTTACTAGAGCAGAGCCAAATGGATTTTTCAGAAAGAGAGGTTATGGATTTTCCATCGAGACCAGCCTGTGATTTCATGGAAATCCTAGCTAGATGGTCATGCGAAGGTGTATAGCTACTATCATGATGCAGATGCTGGGGAGGGGCAGTTCCCTGTAGATAGTCTGGTTGAATTCCCTAAGACCTTCGGGTCATGTAATCTCCTAAGCCTACGGACCATTTAATCTCTGAGCCAACGGGCCTTGTAGAGGTTCTCCATCATCCCTTTAAAGGGTTTTATCAAAAATAAATAAAAATGAAGGCCTTTGGGACATTCGGGAAGTAAATAGTGGTCATGATGTTGGGGAAATTAGCTCATGTAGTGTATGTTAAAACAATGATTTTTTTCACGCCTTTGATAAAAATACATCATTGGAAAAATGATAAGAAGATTAATTTTAAATATTAATTTTAATTTAAAATCTAGGTAAAACTTATTTTAATCAATCATTATCCAACATTAAAAAAATTAAAAACATTTTAAAAACAATATCGATAGGGAAGAATCGATTTCCATCTAAATAGAAAATAAATCCTATTTTTTTAAAACATTTTATGAGTCATTTTAAGTACCAAATAGAGGGAAACAATAATATTACTTGAAAATTACATGAATAAACCGAGGATAAGAAAGGATAAGTTTATTATCATATAGGAATCATATAATTCCCCTCAATTAAAATTCAAGAATAAACAATCTTGATTAAAATGAGATTGAAGCACAAATCCCTTACCACTTTGGTATCTTTTGAATCATCTCCCCCATGAAATAAATAACTTCAAATAAAAAATTAAATTACATGAATATAAATATAATCAAGAGATATCATATAAAAGGGGTAATATATATAATATATGAAAGAAATAAGTGGTCAATATGACATATCTCTCTTAAAAAAAGTGAGACGATAAATCCTTACCCCGCGTCTCATTTTTTTGTCTTCAAGAATAGTATATAATAAATATATATTTATTATAAATCCATTAAAAATAATATGTATACCTATCATAATATACATCATTCATTTATAATTTCCAATAACTCATTTATTAACAATTATTTATTAAAATGATCTTTCAAGTGAGAATGTGTATGTTTTCCATGTATGTTTTAGTTCAATAATTATGGTCCGAGAAACATGGTCATTATTTCATCAAATATAGAATATTAATAATTTAATAATCATCATATTTATTCATTATATATACTTTTATAACTATTCATGAAAGGTGGTGATGAAAAATTAATTACATCAATTCATGGAGATGACAGTCTGTACATACATACAAGTGATGTTTCCATTTTTTTAATGGATGAAATGAAAGAAAGGAAAATAATAATTCAACATTAAATTATCATGATTATATAATATGTATTTATTAAATATATCTACATAACCTCTCATGTAAAGAGATAATGAACAACATATCACGTCGTGTTTTGGAGGTGGTGATCCATATGTATGCACGAGCGATGTTATTGTTTTTAAAAGGATGGAGAGGAGATAGAAAATTGATATAATATTAACATAAAAACATATAATTATGTTACATATACAGATTATATCATGTTATTATGTATATAAAACATTTTTTAGAATTTTTAATGAGAAAGATACATGAAAATTATCATTATGAACTTATACCTCTTTTAGGTTGTCTCCTTTAGATAACTTCTAAATGACTTTTGGGATGTTATTTTGAGAAGACCAGAACCTCTGAAACATTTATATAGAATTTTTTAAGATAATTAACTTATAAAATTTTCTCAATAATTTTTGAATAACAGAGTATAAGAGGTTCCATTTTATTTGTGAGGGTATAGTCACTCTTGTATTTTTTTTAAACATTAAAATATTAAAAATTCACGTTCAGTGAATAGGGGTTAAAAATTAGATGAATTTAAAATTAAAGAAGACAAATGGTCATACTAACCTCATGAATTATGATTTATACAAGTTTTTAGGTAAATTTTACACTTTCACTTTATTTTAACACCATATTGAGTATTTTTATCCTTAATCGTGGTAACTCATTTTTCATTCATTAAGGGATAGAAATTTATATCTAGGGTAAAAATTGGTTAATAAATGGTCTACGGATGAAATATATGACCATTTAAAATTCCACTTGTCTTTTTCCTATTTTAAAATTTTTATGATTTTTAAATCATTTACAAAATATGGTATAACATTAAATATATTCATGTCATTTTTGGGACTACAATTTAATTTGACTTTAAAGTTTGCAAAAAAGAAATGTATTTAGAATATACAAGATTTATCCATGAATTATACATAATAATTTTTTATAAAATTCATGGAACATATCAATTCATCCAAAACATATTTATTTCAATGTTTCAAAAATTATTTAATAAGTTTTTGTATTACTTGAACAAGAAATGTTTCGATGTTACGTAGATATTTAAGGTAATTATAAAATCACTAAAAATTAAAAACAATTTACTATAATAAAAATAATTTTTTAATATTAAAAATAACCATTTATAACTGACTATAACCTATTTTTATCCTAATGGAAAAATTATATAATTTTTGAAAGAAAAGAGAGTGAAATTCTATGTTTTTCTTTACTTGAAATAATACATAAGTCATTATCAAATAAAAATGGAACAAAATAGTCATGACATTGAATTTTGGTTGAGGATGGTCGAAACCCACTCATAATATATATTAAATATAATTTCTAGTGTAATTTTAAAGTCTTATCTCATAGTTTTAGCCCTATTTTACTCATATTACCCGTACGAGGGTGATGACATTTTTACCAAAGTTACTATTCATAATGGCCCAAAATAAAATGATCCTATTTAAAAAAATTTAATATGATGATTTCAAAAATGGAATAAATTTTAACAAATAAAATCTATATAATTATCTGAAATTACATTTAAAATAAATCTATAAAACCTAATGAAAATCGGTTTTCCCAGAAAATTCATTTTTATGTAAAAAAATGTTTTTATTACAAAATTAAACATAATTTGGAATAAATTTACATTAGTTTGATTATTTTTAATCAAAATAAACTAATAAAACTTTAAAATCAATTCAAAGAAAAATATAAATTTTAAAATACATGAATGGAAAAGAAATTATTCTATAAAATCGGTATTTTTCACTATTCAATTAAAAATTATTCTTTTTTGAATATTACTATACATTCAACAAAAGATAATTTTGATATGATGATTTAAAAAATGGTATAATTTTTAAAAAATAAAATTTTTAAATTGATAGTAATTTAATTATAGTATTTACTCACAAAAATGAATAATAACCATTTTTTAACGAAAAAGTATTTTTGGAATTATAAATTGGATTCTTTAAAAATTGGGTGAATATTTTCACTGAATTAATCAATAAATTTGTATTTAGTAGTACCATTATACATATATTTAATAATTAATATGCTCATATTCACACCTTCAAATTAAATTTCTCAATTATAATGATCATGTTTAAATAATGAATTTTTTATAGAATATCGCAATTTGACTAAATCTCAGTGTTTCATGTTAAACATGCTATAAAATAAATAAAATTTATGTAAATATAAATATATCATAAAATCATAGGGCTTTACATTACATCCTCATTAAATAAATTTTTTCTTCTTAATTTATGTGTAGGAAATAAAGGGTCCAATATTAAAAATAATATTTTTCGAAAACCCGTCATAAAAAGGGGAAATAAAACTTCCTTTGAAATGGTGAAGTTAGAAATATAAAGGTTAACTAAAATAACACATAATTGGGTTCCCATATGATGATAAAATTAGAGTAAAGTGAAAATATGGATATTCTGTAGAAAGATAATTTCCATAGAATAATATAGTGATAGAGAACATGATTTTCATAAAGTTAATAACCACAAACACATAAATAAATTAGAAAAAAAGAAGACCATAAATTTTATCATAAAATTAAGGTAAAGTAAAAAAAATATTTCAAGACCATTTTACTAGATTTGAAAAATTATTTTACTATCAAGATATAATATATAAGAAAAATATACTTACATGATTTCATTTTATTTCATAAGCACAACTTCATCCTATAGTTGTGCTTCGATAATTTCCCACTTCATCTCTTACTCCCAAAAATGAATATTCAAGCTGAATATTTTTTTCTCAAATCACTAAAATTAACTTTTAAAGGGTTATAATATCCATTGAATAATGATAATTAATTCCTCTTATCTATATATATTTACCAAAATCAAAATGGATAGAACATGATATTTGATAAGGATAAATTTTCATATGATAAAATAATTAATTAATCTATAAAACCTTAAAAATAACAAACATTGTTCAATATAAATCATTCCATAAAGTTTCAACCTTAAGAATCCTCTAAATTTTTTTTGACCAAATTAAAAAACAAAAAATTTTGAAAGAAGGTCGCTAAATTTCTAAAAATCAACATAGAATTAATCCTAAAACAATAAAAAGTAGCTCATAATGTCACAAAACAAACAAGTTAATATGATGATCATATATTGTCTTAAAATGTGTTAATACTTTACTATAATAACCTGAATCACCATAAAACCTCAATGAAAATATAATTAATTTCAAAAATTAACTTTATCCTTATTCCTACAATAAATTCACAGTTTATTGAATATATTTCATAAACACAAAAATAAAGTAAACTTCACCAAAGATAACACAAACCACTTTTCATAAAGTCACTAATAAATTATAAGTTCATAAATAGTATCCAATTTAATTTATCAACATCAATCATCTCTTTACCCACACTTAAACTTATTATCTCAACATTAGGCACATATTAAGGGTTATTGGTCCCTCAAAAATGTGTTTTATGAAAACGTCACCATACCAATGAATCACTTTTCTACGTTATCATTAACATTCAATATATTCTTGAAAATACTTAATGTAAAAATACTTCAAAAAATCCTAGATTTTTCATGACTCTTATAACTAGAATATTATTAATAAAACAGTTCTACAATATATTCCTCAAATACTAATACATGAACACTTCAATCATTGAAATTAAATAATTGTAATATCATAAGCCCTTAATTATTTTTATATTTATCCCATATAATAGGTTATTGTCTTGGATAATTCTTATGTTCCCCACACATAAGACATAGAACTATAAATGCAACATTATGATGAACTTCATTTTTATCCATAGAATCTGTAAGATCCCGGACTTCGTGGAGTTATATACTTGTTTAAGTTTTTGTTTTAATCTCTATTTTATGGTAAATGGAATTTTTTTCAATTGTATTTAGAGTCTCAGGGTGTTTTGGGGGTTTGGGGCATGAAAGGAATGAAAATAAAACCAATCTGGTAAAGGCACATAGTTGGCACATGGTTAAGTAAATCATGCGACCTTCCTAGGAAAGCCATGCCACATCATACAGAGGTACTCAACACAGTTGGTAAATAGTTTAAAAATTGTGTAGAGATTCCTAGTTAACCATGTGTACCCATTTACATTAAATAGTGTCTCGTGCACATTTTTCACACTTTTTTGGAAAATTTTATGGACAAACCATACGACCCATTAAAAGTTGGAAAATTTTCAATTTTTCCATTACTAAATTTTAAGAATCTATCTAATTTTTCCTACCATTATGAAACTCTTAACCCTAGGGAGGAACTCATACCTCAAAATCATCCCAAGGCCGATTCTCCTTCAATTCTTGTCCTTTTGAGCACTATTGGTTGTGAATCAAATATTAGGGTAAGTTTAATACTCTTCTCTCTTCTATTTTCCGGATTATGATTTATATATTATGTGATATTATTCCAAATCCCTAAAACCATATTTGTTTCATGTAATCTATTTTTGGGATTAAAATGGTGTTTGAATATGGATATAAGGCTAAGTTATATAGTTCTTTTAACAAATGATTTGTGGTAGGCAGTCTACAAGTTATATCACATATTTTTAATGTGGATTTTCTGCTTTCATGTTGTGTTCTTGGTTCCGTATTGTTGTGAATTTGATTGGATTAGTGAGACTTGGTATAATGGGTGTCTAATTAATGAACTTAAACCCTCATGATATCTATGGGATACAAGGAGGGTGATTATAATGATATAGTTCCACCCATGGGGTGCGACAATATTCCTTAACCTGGAAAGTGGTAAGGTTATATGTAGAGTAGATGTGTGATAACATAGACCCCCTGATGAACATGTTAGTAATTTTAGTTTATTTTAAAATTTAAAATGATAGTTTTTTCAGATTTGATGATGGATTAAAGGTTTTTTCATGGAATAGTAATGGGTTAAATTGAGTTAATTGAGATTGTTTTATAGGGATCACAAATCCTGTTGAAATCCTTATGATAGTTAGTGTGTATGAAATGTTGATCTTGTTGAATTGATAATGGAGTTTTAATTGATGAATATGACTAATGATTAATGTAAATAAATTTTTGAATATACATAATGATATTGGTCATGAGAATTGGCTTAAATGGATTAATGTGGATATGAAAAATGAATGGTGATTTATACTTAGAAATTCATAAGTGGGTTAATACATCAGAAATGATTAATGGGTTAAGTGAATTAACTTGAGTACAATATAGAATATTTTAAATTGTTAGTGTAATGGGAATAATGAATATGCATTGTAAATTAGTCATAGGAAATGGGAACTGGGCTAAATGGATATGTGACATAAATGGTAAATGTATTAATAGATTTTGGCATAATATTAATTCTCATATTGATACTCATATATTGTGATAGTTCTATTTGTATTGGATGTGGTTGGACATGATATGGTATGTGTGAGTTGAATTGTAATTAATCATGTGCACATGGATTGTTAAAGTGGGGTATTAACATCATTTTCTATGCCCATGGGTCATGTTTGACTGAGGTTCTTAACTCCACCCCACAATGAACAGGTTTGGGAAGGGGATAGAGCTCTATTCCCCAAACAGTTTCATTCCACCCAAACTGAGTCTTCAAGGTGAGGACAAGGTAATTCCTATAATATGTTATCCCTAGTGAGATAGGGAACTTTATCCATTCCCCTTATTCATTTAATGTGACGATTATTCCTAATCCATTAAACATATGATAAAGGTGAATTAATTAATGAACATGGCATAAGTAATGAAATTAGGAACAATTCTAGGAATGATTTTGGTGAACCTTTTAACTAATGGCATGTGAATTTTCTTTCATTTTTTATGATTTATTTACTACTATCATAAACTATCAATCTAGAATGGTTATTTTTTCAATACCATTTTGGGTGGCCTACTAAGGTGTACTCACAGCCTTCTTGGGTTGTCATTGGGTACCCAAGCCTATTTCATGCTTGTAGGTTAGGATATGGGCAAAGACCCTATTCTTGGAATTTGGGTCAGAATTGGTATCTGCATAGAAGTGGTTCCAGAAATGTGTTAGGACCATTTGGGGAATTCCTTTGTTTTTCATTATTGTGCGTTTTGTTTACATGGAACTATTTAGGATGACATACGTATTTATTATTAGCTATGGTTTGTACCCTGTTTGGGAGAAGCTTTGTTATGAATGTTTATTTACTATTAAATGTTATTTCTTCTATTAAATTTTTTATCTAATTTTGATTACTCCTATAAATATATAATACTCTCCCCATGTGACTTGATAGACCCTTTCCACTATCAGTAAAACTATTTCATATGGGGAGGTGCACTTGAGGTCATGTGGTGACCCAACCCAGAGCACTGGTTTATTGTATTCTTAGTAAGAGACATTACAAAGTTGTATCAGATCAGTTCATTTCTATGTTCCTGTTATTTCGGAGGGTAGACATGGAGTTAGGATGTGTTGGGATTGGGTAATGAGATAATTCTTGGGAGTTTCTAACCCATGTACAAGGGAAAACCCAAGTCCCCCAGGGTGGGAATTGTTGTTCTTGATGTGTTTTCTTATGGTTGAATAATATTTCAACATTAGGTGGTGCACATGATGTGTGATTTTACTATTTTTATGATATTTATATCATTGACATAATGGAATGAGGTTTTTCATTCATGCATCATTGTATGCACATATGTATATGAGTGGAATGCATCATGATTTTCACACTTGGGATAGGTGTGTGGGGTATTATAGGTAGAATACATTTTACCTTATTTAAAATTTAATAAAAATGGTTTCTAATGAAATGATCAAATTTGGAAGAAGTGGTATAATGTATGTAAATATTTAATGAATGGTGTGACTAAAGAAACATCATGTACGGGTTAAAGTTTTGGTTTGTGATAAATTGTAAAGAATTAATGGTGTCTAAAAGAGATAGTTTTGAGTTTTGATGGTTAAATGGTTAATTAATTTCCCTTAATGAAGGTTTTTAACGAGTTAAAATAGTGTTTGTAACAAGTTTCACAAATATTAAATGATCCTAAAGGGGAAGAGTTTTCATTATGAAATTGGAAATTGGTTTTAAAATAGGGTGTCTAATGAAAGGACTATGTCAATGTGAGTTGGATTTCCCCATTTTGACCATGAACATGGTAGGAATGTTCAATGGTTGTTTTGTATATTTCATCACATTCGTTGGGATAGTATTTGTGGAGTGGGTTGATTATGTTAGGTAGTGTATTTTTTCTGTTGTGGTCTACCTTGATTGAGTTTAACTTGAGATGTTTTTTTGATAGAGATGTTTTGAATTATGAATCTGATTAACAAGGAGTTTCTGCAATGTTGGGTAATGATAACATTATAAAGTTTAAACCTTTTTGTTTTCAAATGGTGATGTTAATTATGAAGGAATGTGTAATGATGTAACTTTGATGGAGACTGATACCGAGTAGTCCTTGCATTGTTGTCTAGACCATTGGTATGGGTGGTTTGGATAGTGAGAGTTCCCTAAGAAGAGACCTTGGTTATATGTTAGGATACCACAATCTATCTCCATGTGTGGGTAGAGGGGTGTTCCTTGTATACTTTGGGTGGGGATATGACTTTCAAGTTTTGAGGTGTTTCCGGGTAA
This sequence comes from Viscum album, assembly GCA_963277665.1. NCBI lineage: Eukaryota > Viridiplantae > Streptophyta > Magnoliopsida > Santalales > Viscaceae > Viscum > Viscum album. Next base: position 329,100,295 of record OY728132.1, read on the forward strand.
TGGGACTGTGGTGACCATTGTGGGTTATGATTGTGTGAATCGTGTATTAGAATTAAGACTAATCTTTGAGGATTTAGTGTAATTAGTGATGAATTTTATTTGATGTTTGTAGTGAACCATGTGGTTTTGGATCTTGAGAGTTTTGTTTGGACTATAGATGGGTGTTTAGACTCGTGTTTCTGTTGTATGTGTGTGAGTATTCTTAGTGTGAAACCTAGAGTGGATTTTCTCTAGGGGCTACTGAATTGTACCCTTAACCCTAGTTTCCAAGCATGCACCATTTGATCCTCTATAGATACCCATGAGAATGGTCTTCCATTTTTTAGTTCCGTTGGATATGTGAGGTATAGAAGTATGTATTGGTTTTAGAGAGGGGAATATTGGCCTAGAAGGCTAAGTGGGAAGGTCAATGGTTTTGGGAAATGAAAATAGAGTTTTGTAACTGAGTTGATACTCTAGGGGAAAGTTATGTGTTACCTCTTGGTAGTTTAGGATAGTGATTCTTTTTTATCGGAATATAAGTAATGGGATAATATCTATAGGTGGAATCCATTCATAATGAGTAACATCAATTTTTTGGTAAATAATTTTTTAGTGCCTAGGATTATTCAGAAGGGCACCTGAATACTTGTAGTGGTTGCAAGGTTAGTTTTTTAGGGTTTTACTTATTGGATGTCTGAATCGTTAGTTTTGTCAATGATTAATATAGGCCTCAATTTTTTTGGAGAAAAAGACAAGGGTGACTAAAGTGTGGTTAGATTATTTAGTTGTGAAGGTGGTGCCTGGGGTGAGGGTGGACATGTTTTTTGGATTGTTCTATGAATGGTTTGATTTTTGGGTGTGATGTTAGGATGTATTATGGATGATGGGTTTATAAAACCAAGAATAAAGTTCAAGTGAGAAAGAAGTAATTAGGCTAGTATCTGGTAATGATTGGATTATGTGATCTAAAATCAGTTTAAGTGTATATTAGTAGGAAAGTGTGAGACCATGAGGGATCTTCTAAGGTCCAAATGTTGGAATATGGCGTTTAGGCATGAGTCTATTTGGATGCATGGATGGTTGACTCAGGGTAATAACATGTTGTTCTTTGTGAAACCAAAGTGCAAAACATGGCTATGCGAGAGGCCATAGTTTTTGATTGGTGTAGTGGACCACTATGTTTCAGTTGTTAACTAATAAGGTCATACAAAAAGAACTCGATTGGTGGGTTGGTGGTAGTGTCAAATGAAACGTTGGTTCGTGATTGATTTCAAGAAATTCATGGATTGGTGATGAGTTGGTTGGTAACCACCACATGAGCAGTTGTGGTTGGGTGTTGACGAGCCGTCACAAGCAGGGAATTTTAAGACTATCGACAGACCAATGTGTCTTTATAATCAAAGGTAAAACTGTATGTAGATAAGTTGTGGTGGTGATATTCAAAAACTTATTAGCAAAATTTTATCTATTCATAACCATTCCCAACACCTTCACATCATCCCAAGTATGATGAGAAAGCTCCAGATTTGGGGATTGATAATTTAGTCATAGATTCATGGAGTAAAACATGGAATTCATGTATTGGAAATGGGATGCCAATGGGATAATTGTGAGGTGCTTTTTGAGTCTCTCAGAGAGGCCGAGTGGGTCTTGTTTTTCATGGTTGATTACTCCAAGAATTGTCTTTGGGGTCAGGTTGGGTCCAACAAAAATTTTAGTTTCCTATGTTAAATGTGTTGAAGGGTGTGGTAAGATATGATAACGATTTGTGGTGAGAGAGTTTGGGTTTCAGGACCTCAACGGAGGTTGGGTATGGACTCTGGTATCCATGATTGGGTGACCATGGATTTTCCTTAGGCATGAAGGAATCTTGGAAAAGTATGGTAATGGAATGAAAATGGGGAAGCTATGAGTTCCTATAATAAGTTAACTTGGAAGAAATCAAATCACCTTGGAGAAAAGTGTACGTTTCAGATTTTAGAATAGTTTTGAGCAAGCACTTATCAATATTTAGTTATTGCTTGGATAGTTGGAGGGCTTGTGTTTGGAATTATGATTAGAGTTGTGGAGCATAATGATGGTTTAAAGGATACTGGATGTCTTGATGGTTTATTTCTATAAAAAGATAGGGAAAGGCACATGTAAATGATTTGGATGTTAGTGATAATACTTAAGTCAGTAAGCACCTTTGGAAAATGGAAGGAGTAGTATGCCAACAATAGAGGACGGATGTTTTGGGACAAGCCAATTGGGGGTGGTCTAACATGATATGGTGATAAATATATGGTAGTGTTAAGTAGTAACCCACATCTGGTTTGATGGTTTTGGTGAAAAGTTTATTTCAAAAATTAAGATGTACTTATGAAAGAACAACTTTCTCTTAGTCCATGAATTGATGGCATAGGGGTTTGGATGGTTCTGATGATAAGAATTATTTCGAATTGGGTTAGTAACTTATGTATTTTTGGGTGTGATGAGTTAGGAACGTGTTAGGTGTTGTGATGGTTGAGTTATGGTTCAAGTGGTCTTTTCCAATAGTAGAGGTTCCAATCATAGAAATATGGAGGGAGTGAGCTAAATTGTGTGGAGGGTTCATGCAGTGGAAAATGGTTAGTTGGTTATGTGATCAATGTTTTAGGTTGAAGGGACTGCGAAACTACTATTCTAGTGCTTTAGCCTTGGAAAAGAGTGATGCATTGGATTTTGATCAGTTGGGTTCCCTGAAGCATTTTGGTTGTGTTTTGTATATTCATTTATAGAATAGGAATATTGGATGTCAAGTTGTGGATCAAATTAGTTCAGGAATTATTGTTCTTAAAATTGTTTGTTTCTTCAGGTGGCATCATGTTTGGGGAACCGTTGGAGTTTTGAAAATAGGGTATATGGTGCCAACTGATTTGGGCCACGAGTTCCCAGGAGGATCGGACCGAAGGGATGTAAATTGGATATTCCATGAGGGTAAGATTCTTTGTGAGATGTTTCCTTATGTGTTGATTTAAGAAATACTTTCTAGGATTCTCTATAGTGTTCTTCTGATCAATGAATGGGTTGAGGTTGACGCGTCCCTTAAGGAGCATCTGGTTCGTTTTGTGGATAATTATGAGATGTATTGCAGGGAAAGATTGTGCCTTATTTCATATTTTGTAGAAATGTGATAGTTTTCAAGAGTAAAATAGGTAAAGTAAGATTGATATGAAGTCCTAGTGACCCAATCTATTTTCTTGAAATTTAGTGATGCTTGGGAAGAGAAACTTGCGGATGATCTGTTATAGGGTGGGGAGGTTATATGATCCCAGACTTTGTGTAGGTATGTATTTATTTAAATTTTGTTTTTAATCACTTTTTTTGGTAAATGGAATGTTTTCCAATGGTATGAAGATCATTGGGGGTGTTCAGGGGGTTCAAGTTATGAAAGGAACAAAAATCAGGCCCATATGTGCAAGGCGCACGTTTGGTGCATGATTAAGTAAAACGTGTGGACTTCCCAAGAAAACCATGAAACCTCAAACATTGGCATTCCAAATGATTGATGCATAATTTTAAAATATTTTAATGCATCCTAGGTAACCATACATCCCCATTTCACTTATATATTGTCTTGCACATAGTTTAGAAACCCGTGGAGACAAACCGTGCGACCCATTAAAAGTTGAAAAAACTATGGTTTTCCATTATGGTATTCTAGGACTCTACACAATTTTTCCTTACATTATTTTAGTATAAAACCTATGGATGAACTAAAGCCTAAAAATCTTCCCAATGGTGGTTATACATTGATTCTTGTCCATTTGGAGCACCGTTTATTGCGAATCAAAGATCCCAGTAAGTCTAGTCCTATCCTCTTTTATATTTTATAAATTAGGGTTTTTATATTGGGATATCTTCTTCCAAATCCCTAAAAACCTATTCTTATAATTGATTCTAGGTTTTGGGAAAAATTGTGTTTTAATTGAGATCTAAGGCTACATTTCAGAGTGTTTTTTAAAACAGATTCTAGGTAGGTGGTCTAAAAGTTATATACCATAGTTTTGATGTGGATTTGTGCATTCATGTTGTGTTATGGGTTCTATCTTATTGTGAATTTGTTTTTGTTAGTGGTATTTGGTAAAATGAGAGTCTAATTGATGAAAATAAACCCTCATGATCCTCTCAAGATGCATGTAGAATGATTAAAATGATCTAGGGACACTCATTGGGTGCGTCGATATTCGTGAACCTAGAAAGTGGTAAAGTTATGTGTAGAGTTGATGCGTGACAACATAGAGCCCTTGTTGAATATGTTAATTTTTTTAGTTCATTTTAAAATGGAATATTATATTGGGAATATATTTCATGATGTCTTAAAGGGTTGTTTTTTAATGAATTGTAGTTGGTTATATTGATTTAATTGAAATTGTGTCATAGGGCTTGTGAATTATGTTGAAATCCCTATGATAGTTAGTATGTATGAAATTTTGAGCATTTTAAATTAATAAGGGCTTGTTAATTTAAAAATATTATTAATGAGTAATTTAAATAAAATTTTGAATATATAGAATGAGATTGGACATGAGAATTGGCTCTAAGGGGTTAATGTGAATATGCCAAATGAATGATGATTTGTACTTGGAAATGCATAAGTGTGTTAACACATGGGAAATGATGAATGTGATAAGTGAATTAACAGGTGGAAATTTTGGAATATGTTAAATGGTTAAAGTAAGGAGAATAGTGATTATTCTTAGTAAATAATGAATAAAAAATTGGAATTGGGATAAATTAATATGCGGCATAAATGGAAAATGTATTAATGGATTGTGGCATAATATTAATTTTAATATTGATTGTCGTGGATTGTGATATTTCTATTGGTATTGGCTTTGGTTGGTTGTGATTTGGTATGTGTGTGGTGAATGGTAAATAAGAATTTACACACAGCTTGGTAGAGTGGGGTATTGGCATGAGGTTCTATGCCCACATGTTGAGTTAAATTGAGGTTCTAAAGTCAAACCCACAATGCATGGGTTATGGAAGGGGAATGATCTCTTTTCATATAACAGTTTCATTCCACCTAGGCTAAGGCTTTGAGGTGGGGAAAAGTTGATTCTTGTGATATGTTATCTCGATTGATATAGGGAACTTGATCTATTCCCCTTATGAACTAAACATGATGAGTATTAATAATCCATTAAACACATGATGAAAGTGAACTAAATAATGAAATGGAATAAGTAATGAAATTGGGAACATTGTTAGGAATTACTTAAGTGAACCTTGTTACTAATGGAACCCAAACTATCTTATTTTCTCATAATTTTTTTTGTACTTGCATACACTATTGGTTTGTAATGGATATTTTGAAAAAACCATTGATTGCGGCCTATTAATATGTACTCACACTCGGCTCGGGCCACCATTGGGTACCCAAGCAGATTTCATGCTTGGAGGTTAAGATAGGGGAAAAGGTCCAGTACCTCATAGTTGATTCGGGACTAGTATATGCATTGAAGAGGTTCCAGACTTGGTTTATGACCATTTGGGGAATTTTTCTTTTTGTATTTATTTTAGGTTTTGTTCACCTGGCACTATTTAGCATGCCATATATGTTTATTGTTGGCTATGTTTTGTACCTATTTTGGGAGATTCTTGGTTATGAATTTTTATTGAATATTACATGTTATTTTTACAATTTAAATTGTTATTTGATATGGATTACTATGATAAAGAAGGTATAATCTCACCACCTGACTTTATATACCCTTTCTGCTAGTCAAAAACATCTACTGTACTGGGAGGTCCACTTTAGGTCATGTGGAAACCTGGCTTGTATCATCGGTTTAGTGGGTTCTGGGGTATGGATGATTCATAACTCTTCATTTTTCCTCGGTAGTGACATATTATATTCCCTTAGTTTCCAAAAATAAATCAGCTTCTCATATAATTGATGCATTTACCTATGAGGTTCTTCCCATAAACGTGATATATAAAAATATTAATCTTCTTCCCTCTATTATGTTTGTCAAAATAACTCCAATGAAACATTATTTTTCTATTATTAGGTGTGTTAAGAAACTCACCCAAGTTATGTTTCTCGATCATATAATGAGATAACTAATTATACATAATCACTAAGTATCACATTACTTCTTATGATTCATTTTTATTCTCATGAGGAAAATCATTCCATTTTCTGTCACATTCAGCATTAACCTAAATCTTACTAGTTCCATCCATTGACTAAAACAAAAAATTATTGTGTGATCAATAATAATCATAGTGATAAATCATATAATCATGAAAAATAATTCATAGGATTTCTAAATCATGAAACCATATTTTCAATCTATGATACCTTAGATTTAACCTAGGTCATTCATGGTAATTATCTTTTTAAGTCATTTATAATGATTTATAACTAAAATTTTAATTAGGCAAATAATATCCCCTAGGAGTTTCTAGAATGGTGTGAAAACCCAATCCCACAAATCTTGCATTGGTGAAGATTGAGTTAATAACAAATCAAATCCATTTATAGTTGTTACACTTAGGTGAATCTATGTTAACACTACATCCACTTTTTAGTATCAAGATAGGGATGTATTTTCTAAGAAGTACATACTCCATTATCTATTATAATTTAGGATATTCTATTGTACCAAGGAATATCCTAAGGGTTCTCACTAGAGTTTTCAAATCATAATCTCAAAAAATAAAAAACTATCCTCTAATTACAACTATAGAAATCCTACAATAAAAAACAAAACATTACATAATTTTAGATGGATGTTTAGTATATATCACAAATATACATGTCTGATGACTGTAATGGTTTAGTGTCTCTCTATACTAGAAACACAATCAACTTATTTATTAAAATATCTTCAATATATCCCTTTATGATCTTTATATTATCACCCTTATAGATATACCACACTTAAATCCTTCTATAAAAATAGAAGGAAATAAAATATAAGAGAGAGTTCTATCAGATTCTTACTAAGGGTAGACATGGGAGATATCAATCATAAGGGAGTATAAGATGATCATAAGCGTATGATAACATAATAAAGTCTGTGTTCTAAATATAAAAGACTTATACCCATAAAAGCATAGATCATAAACTCTAAATCAATTAACATTAAGAAAAATTATCAATAAGGGTGTCAAACCAGTAATCATAATTCAAGATTTATAACATATGCATGTGGAATTATAATCATATGAAATCATAATATTTTGAACCTAGATATTTTAAATCATTTCCACACATAATTTTGTGAGAATATCTATATGTAATTGTAATTTCACATGAAGACATGAGAATAACTATCCACTATCATTTCTATTCATGATATATTCATCATAGTTATAATAAATCATGCTCACACATCAAAATATTAACATAGATATACACAATATTTTCCAAACATTTCTATGCATGATATATTCATCATAGTTATAATAAATCATACTCACACATCAAAATATTAACATAGATATACACAATATTTTCCAAACATTATATTTAGATCATATCTAAAATAAACCATACTCACACATCAAAATGTGAAAAAATATATTCAAAATAATGTGTATATTTATCAGCATCATGTCATGAGATATTAATATCACATTACCCAATTCATTTGAGGGATACAGTGGACCCAACTATCCCACAAGCATAATCCATTCATAGGCATTTTTTAATGTTATGAAAACATTTATCATTTTCTTATACATTTACCTATTAAAAAGGAAAAGGGTTTTCTCAAAATTCCATCATCATAATAAATAAACATATAAATAAAATTAATTATGGAATTTATGGACCATATCCCTTATAAAAAATAAGCAACATCTAATGATGTTTTTATGGAATAGAATACCTTTAAAAGATTACTGTAACATTTCTTGAAGAAAATATAATTTTTATTTTGAAATCCAATATTTAAAATATAATAGATTCAAGAATATTAGGGGAAACATTTTAATTGAAAATAACTATTTTAAATTTTTATTCAAATCAAATATTAGGTATTATGGAGGAAAATTTTATTTTTAAGGAAATTTTTAAAACAAGGATTTCTTTATCACATTGAGTAAAGCTACATCATTCAAAAATTGAAAAGAATGGTCATTTTAAAAAGTTAGAAATTAAAATATGGTTAAAATTTAATTTAAAAATTCATTTTATAATTTTAAAAACATTATTTAATATATTGTAAATAGAATATCTATATTGAAGAAAAATATTTCCAACCAAAGATAAAATAAAGTTTGGTGTTCTTAAAAACATTTTCTCAATCATTTTAAGTGACAAAGAGAAGAAAATGGTACTATTAATTGAAAATTAAATGAATAAATATAGAAAAATAAAATAAAATCTTATAATCATATTAGAATCATATAATTTCCCTTAATATAAATTTAGGTATAAACGATCCTAATTAAAATGAGATTGAAACATAAATCCCTTACTGCTTTGGTATCATTTGAATAAGAACCCCCATTATAGTAATAAATTAAAATAAAAAATTAAATATCATGAATATAAATTTAATGAGGGAATATCATATAAAATGGGAATTATATGAACAATATTAAAGAAACAAGTGGTGAATATGGCATATGTCTTGCAGAAAAAAAGTGACACGAGAAACTCTTACCTCAAGTCTCTGCTTTGTTTGTACACATTAGAATATCCTATATAATAAATATATATTTATTAATAACCTATTATATGACCATATTATCATATGATAAATAATATCTTTATTATTTAAAATGAACAATTTATTAAAAATTCTCTATTAAAATCATCTTTTGGGTGGAAACATGTCTGTTTTTCTTGTATGTTTCGGTTCGATAATTATGGTCCATGAATCATGGTCATTGTTTCTTCATATAAAAAATTATAATCATATCATAATAATCATATTTATTCATTATATATACTATAATAACTATCTATATAATGTGGTCATAAAAAAATTAATGACATCACTTTAGGGATACGGTAATCTGTACATACACAAGAGTGATATTTCCATTTTTCAATGGATGAAACAAAAGAAATGAAAATAATATTTAAAATTTAAATAAGAATTATTATATCATATATATCATATAAATTCAATGAATATATCCATATAACCACTCATGTAAATATATAATTAAAAAATACATCGTATCATGGAGGTTGTAGTCCACACGTACGCACAGGCGACGATATCACTTTTCAATAGATGGGAAAGAGATAGAAAATGGATATACCATTAATATAAAAACATATAATTATAGTATATATACTAATTTAATCATTTTATTATGTTTATATAACATTTTTACAAGTCTTAAGGTGAAATAAACATGATAATGATCGGTAAGAACATATACACTCTTCTTTGAGTGTCTCCTTTAAATATATCATTCGGGAATATAGGGTAGTATTTTAAGAATAAAGGAACCTAAAAAATATGACAAGGTAATTTTGTAATACAACTAATAGTTTTTTAGTCAACATAAATTTCTCAAGAAGTTGTGTATAATATAGGATAGGTTTTTACTTATTATAAGTAAGGGGTGGGTCACTCTATTAATTCTTTAAAATAGTAAAATTTTACAAAGTCACATTCATGGACAAGTGGTTAAAAAATGGGATTAATTTAGAATTAAATAAGATATAGGGTGTAAATAAACTTATCCAATGTGATTTATACAAGTAATTTTGTTATTTTAACCCTTATCTCTTTAGTTTGACACTTGTAACCCCTTTTTTATCTTTAACCACAGTAGTACATTTTTCAATCATTAAGGGTTATAAATTTATATTTCAGGTAGTAATTGGTTCATAAAGGGTCCAAGGGTAATATTTAAGACTTTTTACCATTAAAATTTTCCTATTTAAATATTTTTATGATTTTAAAACAATTAATAAAATATTATATAACATAAAATATCATTAATATCATTTTTAGGACTATTTATTTAATTTGAATTTAAAGTTAGGAAGACAATAATGTTATTCACATATAGACCTTTTCACCTTAACTTATACATTATAATTTCCTATAATATTTAATAAACAATACAATTCAACTAAAATATATTTACTTTAATGTTCTCAAAAATATTTAGTTAATTTTTCTACCATTTACACAAGTATTGTGTTACCATTCCCATAGAATTTAAGGTAATTATACCATCACAAAAAAGTAAAAATAAATAAATATAAAAAATAATATATAAGAAATATTCAAAATAACCAATTTTAATTGGACAAACCTCTTTTTCTCCCCATAAAAAAATATTATAGTTTTTAAAATGAAAAGAGAGTGACATTTGGTATTTTTATTTACATACAATAATATATAATTCATTATCAAATAAAAATAGTGTAAAATTATCATAAAATAGAATATTACTTGATTATGGTTGAAAGCTACTCATACAATATATTAAATAAAATTATTTTCATTATTTTAGAGTTTTATCCGGTAATTTTAACCCTAATTTCCTCATATTACCCTTACCGTGGTTACAATATTTTTACAAAGTAACTATTCATATTGGTAAAAAATTAAATGGGATCATTTACCAAATTTTTAAATTTTGATTTCAAATATTGAATAAGTTTTATTAAATCAAATATATATAATTTTTAAAAATTACTTTTAAAATTTTCCCATAAAACATGACGAAAATGGTTTTCCAAAAAATTCATTTTTAAGTTATAAATGTTTTTTGACCAAAATTAAGAATAATATAAATTACAATGGAATTAATTAGATTATTTTCAATAAATATGAAATTATTAAAATTTCTAATCAATTAAAAATAAAATCAAACTTTGAAAATAGTTGAGTGGAAAATATAGTTTTTTATGAAATCAGTATTTTTTCGTTATTCACAAATTAATTAATCTTTTTAGAAAATTCCCAAAATTTTACCTTAAGATAATTTTGAAGTACATATTTCAAGAAGGATATAATTTTTGTAAAATATTAATTCTAAAATTTTAAAAAAATTATTATTATATTTACTCATAAAAAGTAATAAAACCCATTTTTGAAGAAAAAGTATTTTTGAAGCATAAAATGACATCACAAGAAATTGAGTGATTATTTATTGAGAATTAATCATTAAATATGTATTTAGTAGGACGATTATACATATATTTCATAGTGTAGTTACTCATATTTTAACCTTTCAATTCAATAGCTAGGTTATGATAGTCACATTTTAATACTAATTTTTTTATAAAATACTAAAATCTTCCAAAAGCTCTACAGTGCCTGTTAATAAAACTATCAAATAAATACAATTTATATAAATAGACATATATCAAAAAATATCAGAGTTTTATAATTATCCATAATGGGATTGGAATTTCTCCACGATGTAGTCACCCCTCACCCAAAAATATTTAATGGTGTGATGGTAGGCTATGGCATGGTCTCCATGTGCATCGGTGTGATCTGCCACCACCCAAGATAAAAACCAACTATAACTTTCCAAAACACTTTAAAAACATCAAGAACACTTTAAAAACTCAAAATAACTAAAAAATTTATAATATTAGTCACAACACTAACATGGTTTATCACAATTCTCCCAACTATTCCACTTTATTGCCCCAAAATTCATTTAAAATGATAGAAAATGTAAATACAAAAAACTCTACACCCAGACTAATGAAGTTAGAGGTCAGGAAGAAAGAAAGATTAATCCCATGAAAAACCCCAGTCATTAACAAAATACTAAAAATTCATGGTAAGAATCCTCAATTATCAACAAAAACATTAAACAAAATAAAATTCATAATCATCCAACATTAATCTATACGGGAAAGGAGACATGTAATAGGTCTCCCAACCATTTGGAATTCATTTAAAATATTCTAACATGGGATAGGTGCACATAGAATAATCAAATATCACCAAAAAAGCCACATTTACACTAATCATAAAAGGAATTGATGGGATTCCACCAACCACATAGAACCAAGAAATACTAGCTCAACTCTATATGGGAAGCATATCATCGAAGAATATTTGGAAGGTCACTAGAATATATCACCAATACATTAAAAACCATAATTCAATAGTAACACATCAATCTTTAATGTGGCTCCTCTCATAATAACATGCTTCTATCCTCGGTTCATGAAACCCCATGAAGGGTTACTCGGGTACAAACTCATGAAACACCTACTGATGATAATACATTGTGAAAATCCAAACCCAATACTACTCATGGTCTATCATAAAACTAACCACTCATCCTCATTACCCCAACATGAACCCAAGGTTTCCCCATTATATAAATAAAAAAAATCATCACATGGTCTCCACCAAGAACAAAAAAAAGAATCATAAATCAATGAGGAATGAACATCCCAAAATAACCACTTCTCATAAATGAGAAATCTACAAGGTCACCCAAGAGACACACCAAATAAAGGTAACCTAAAAAATTCAACTTTACTAAACTCCTCAATAAAGAATCCCAAAATAGGTAATCACCCAAATATAGATCACATCTAAATATATATCACCCAATACCATCTCCTAATGAAAATATTAACAGTGAACTAAGAATCCACCACTGGCAAGATCCAAAATCTCACAACCATTGGGGATTAAATTTCATGTGTTTCCACATTGGAACATACAACTGCTCTAAGTTCTAAATGAATAACTTCTCTAAATAACTGAGAAACAATCACCAAAAACCATCATTGCTTGCTCACCCTGAACAAAGTATCTATAACACAGTGTCTTCTCAACATGGTTAATATCATTATAATGATATATAACAAACATCATCTTGAATACGTCTCCAATATGAACTAATACACAATGAGATGTAACAATTGAGTTTTCCACTCTATCTAGAGAAAGTATGTTTCAACCATAAAGTAGCCACACTCTAGAAATAAGAGGATTCAAACTAAGGTTCATCTAAGAAACAAGATTAATACCATTCATTTAATCTTTTTGTGAGGAAAATTATACAAGAAAATATGAATCCAACCCATTCATATTCCCTAAAACAAATCAAATACTCCCAACATACTAAGGGATAAAACCCAAAGTCACACATTCATCAAAGAAAAAAACATGCTATAAACTTCTTTTTGGGTTTCAAATTTCACCACATTTCATAAGGAATAAAAGCTCATTTTTTCTAAAAAAACATATTCCCTTTAAATTATAAATCACTTAGAAACATGTTGGTTTCCTTAAATTCCCAAACATCCCCCAAAATATTTTAAAAAAATTTAAATGGTTTTGAAAATCACTAAATTCTCTTTAAAACAAGAAACCCACTAAATTTCAACAAATAACTTATCTATTTAAAAATTATTTCATAAAATCCAATTTCCATTTCCAAAATTTCCTCCTTTTAAAAAATTTCAAAAAATTCATAATTTTTATTTTAAAACTGACTACTCTTTAAAAATAGTCAAAATAGGGTCAAAATCATTTCCATATAACCCCTAAACTAGTTTTAAACCCCCAAAATAATTTTTATATTTCACATCGAAATCATCAATTTCCAAAAACATTCCAAAAAAATTCTATCTTACAACTATTATTAAGGTTTAATTTCATACCAAAAAAATCATCATGAGATAACCCCTTCCACACAAAAAATGTGTTTGATAATGACCACAGAAACTAAAAACATACAAATTAAAAAAACCAATCTTAAGCATCAAAACATCACAAAAATCATTTAATTTCACCGATACAACAATGACTCAATTCAAATTATTTTAAACATAAAATCCAAAATAGGATGTAGAAACATGCATGACTTAGATTCCTCATTTAATGAAACATGTGTCAACCATGAAGAAGAATATGAAATGGTTAAAAAATAATCCACCCATCCTCTGTGTGATATTTAGGCCATGTGAGATACTTTTTCACCAATAAATCTTCTTCCATTTTCATAACAAAACTCAATGAAACCCAAAGATAATTCAAAAAAATCATCTAGGTTCTAAATACCATCATCGAAAACAAAAAGAAAAAATAATAATAATATAATCTAAATCCCAACTACCCATTAAAACATAAATGTTATAATGAAAGGTGGGGGTCAGGCACCTACTCATGACAAACTTCATGAGTCCCAATAAAAATCATATCTTTGTACTAAAAAGACCAAACAACAAGGGGGGGTTCCAAGAACCATTTATTTTTAAAAACCAAGGTTTTTATACTGTTTTGTAATGAAGGCTACCATAAAATAGTTAACCGAACTGGTCGACCACAAGGCTTGAATCACATTCAAAATCTCAGTGGAAAAGAAAAAAGGGCCAATGGTATCAACAAAATTTAATCAGACGATTCTACCGTCACATAGGAATATAAAAAACAATGAAAACTACACTGATAGTCACACATAACCAATCCAAACATTATAAATTAATACATATCAAATAATTGAATCAACCAGGAATAATGAAATTAACATCCATAAAAAATAGACAACTAAATAAAATATTGTAGAATAAGATATATGTGTACAAAATATAAAATACATTGGGTGGAATTGGATGATAAAATATCCCAATAAAGAATAAAATAGAACCCAAACATCTCTAATATCCTCTACGTAACCCAAGGACACCCACCATATCCCAAAACATCAATAAAAATACTTGAAATTTGATATCCATTATGAAATAAAATAGTGGTAACTTGAGAAAAAATATAAGAGTTTCATGAACATAGACACAAGTTTATATAAAGAGTTTGAGAAAAATATGTCTTGTAGTATTTCAATAAATAATCTATGCAGTTCCTTTAATATTACATTTTATAAATGCAAGTTTGAACATAATTTATAAAATATATTTTTCATATGACAAAGAATAAAGAAAAAGAGAATCACATTTAACCCATTTTCCTTTCTGAACCTATAAAGTGGATCCCTGTTGAAAAAAATGATATGATTCATTCATCCTAAAACTCTAATTTTAAACCCAACTGATAAATCAAAGTATTCCTTCAAAATATATTTTTAACCATGGAAATGGGGATTTTAAATTTATAATCAAACCAACCATTTCTCTATATTTTCTTAAAAAATTTACTAAATTACTTTTTTAAAATAAACATCATTATCCTTTAAATGAAACAAAATTTCACAAACCATTTATAAATTAGTTTAAAAATACCAAAACCACAACCCAAATACAATATATGAACATAATTCGCACAAATATAATAATAGATAAAAATAAAACAAAATACAACCAAGATATAGTTCAATATAACCAAATCGAAGCTAGGGGATATAAACAAGGTATATTTATTGTGAACCCCTATATCTCTTTAATAGGATATAATAATCATGGTAAACTCGTTAGGATCTAATATAAAGGACAATGTAGCTAGTTTTTATGATCATTATCTCCATGGGTCCCTTATGTGAAACCAGAACATCCCTCTTCGATTCCCTATTTGGTTCTTTTTAAGATAAAAAAACCCTTGGAGGGTGTGAATTTACTATATAACTAGCTATCATGTGAACCCTAAGATATTTTAACACACATCCATACCTTCTACTTAATTACATATGGTTCTTATGATATCAATAAATATAGATGAGAAAAAAATGACTCAAAAAATAATCACATGAATCCACGTTAAAATTATAAGAAATAAACCTCATCTCACCTTCATAATCCTCTAAAGGGTCCACTCCTTTCACATCCATTTATAATAATTAAAAATATTAAACATCACCCATAGGTACATAATCTATAAAGATATTAATATAAATTAGGGGGCTCAACACTGAGGGTAGCCTCCACACTATGTAAAATCATTTACAATGGGATAAATGAGCAATCCAAAAACACACATGGGATTCAAATATATTTCACCGCTATATGAAAATTAATTTTAGGAAAAATCACTTAAAATAAATTTTAAAACAACAATTCTCTTAAAATTTCAATAAAACATCACAAATAGACTTGAATTCCATAATGGTTTTAAAAAAATAATAATGGGGGTCAATACCCTTATTTTTTATAAATAAATCCTTTTAATCACTAAATATTCCCTTTGAAAATTTATCTAGTGTAAAACACCCCTTAAAACACATAAATTATTTTGAAAGAGCCACTTGGTCATCTTAATAAACACTTGGAATGTGAAAAATCTATGCCAATTATACAAAGCATTTAAAAACCATTTTCAACTCCTCATGGGTAACACAAATAAGTATAATTTTGAAATTAAATAATTTAAAACTTCTAATAATTTCATATAATTTAATTTAAGGAAATAATATAAAAAACTTACCTTTATCAAAGAAGAAATAAGTCACATCAATTTTCCTTTGATACAGAACACCCAACTATGCAAGAAGACACTCTCCACAACTCCATAACATAAAAACCCCCCATGATTTAATCTATAAAAAATCCTAAAATCATCCCAATCAATTATTATAGTTTTATAGGAGGAAGATAAATTGAGGGGAAGTGGGGAGGTAAGTGGTGGGATGAAGAAAGAAATAATTAAACATGATAGACTGCATGAAATTAAATGAGAAGGAGACAAGATCCAAAATAGATGGAAGAATAAGAGGTAGGAGTTCCCTGAGCTCTGCTCCAGTTCAATAACATGAGATATATGGGAGAAAAGGGGCCAAAACCCAAAAAATAAACAGGGTAAAAATGGTAAAAGGATAAAAATAATATAGCTGGATAAGGTGCCTCGCAGCACACCACCTACACTATGGTGTAGCATCCCTTTCGTGTCACACCCAGTTTTGTTTTCTTTTCATGTCTTGGTTTTGATACGGTTCATTAGAAATATTGATCTTTTTCTTGGGTTCTGGGTGAGATTAATTTTGAGTTTTGAACTTCCATATATATATCTAATCATCCTACCATGGGTTCCCCATATCTTGTTCGGGGGTTTTGGATAAAAGGGTGGTTACTTAATGATTTGGGCCAACTATGAACCCATTCCCAGATTTATAAACAATTTTTTTTATTTTATAAATTCTTCATTTTTTAACATTTTTCACTCATTACACTTCCCAATTGTCCTAAACTAACATATTCAAACCACCATATCCTTGTATACCCCTTATAAATTCATAATCATGGTGATTTTGGGTTATTGATTCTGGTATTGGTCTAGCCCATGGGCCCATAACCATTTTATGACAAATAATTTTTTTATTTTATATCTTATTCAATTTTTTATACTTTTCTATTTTTGCACCTCCCACTCTAGACCATGAACCCTATTATCACCCCCAAGTTCTATGTTCCCTCTTTGGAGCTCATCTTAGTCAGAGATTAAGAAAAAACTTTTCAATGTTTCTCAAATCGTCTAGATTTTCCAAATGTAATTTGTATCATTAATAAATCATTAAAATAGTACTCATTTTTTCAAAAATATTCTTTTCCAGGTTCTTCCAGACCATAGGAGACTCTCCAAGTAATTTCAATTCATTCCCTTCCTTCTAAGGGTGCAGATATAAGGGAAGACGAATAGTTTTATAGTTTCCAAGGTGAGAATCCTTCTCATTTCTCTTCTCTCTTCCTCTTCCATTCATTATTTCTTGGTTTTCTATAATCCAATAGTCATGGTAGCCCTATTCTAATGTTATACCATGATTTTTTATGGGGTTTTTCTTTTTTCGGCTGTTATTCATAGGTTTAGGGTTTATAAACCCGCAGATTGTGATATTTGGTGTGTGTTTCCATTACGCCAAGGATTTGAGGTGAGATATCCCATAAAAATGCCTTTATCATTTAAGTTTAATAATTTTGTTATTATTTTCACCTGATATATATGTTTATTATTGTTTTTCATCCTTTGGATAATTTTTTTAGTGTGAAAAATGGTTGTTTAAGACTTGTTTTTTGAAGGTAGTGTTGTTTTGTCATAAAAGTTCACACAAAGTGTTTGTTTAAATGTTCCCTTATCTTTTGAAACTATTTTGTGAGTTTTAGAATATGGTTTGTGGTATTTATTACATTTTTCAGTAGAATGAATATAATATGGCATGAAATTAGTGATTTATTCCTTGTCTAGTTCTTAAAATAAATTGTTTTTTAAAACTGCATGTTATGTGTTCGGTAAATTGCTCGGTTGGATTTTATGTGTTAAGTGTGATTTAAAATTATTTTTTTGGTTTTATAAATGCATTTTAAGAATGAAAAATGGTATTTTTGGGTCTTTCTATGGCTTACCCATGTTTATTTTGTTTTAAAAACAAATGGGTTTTGGTTTAAAACATGTTTTGACCCGAGTTAGCGGAAATTGGCTCGTTTCACATCCTTATAAAAATGGTTGTGTTTTGAATATGTATCCTGAGTGTTTTAAGGGAATTATGAAAGTTTTTTTCTACTGTAAATGATTTCTATACACCTCCTTAATAAAATTTAAATGCATACCTTTTTCAAATGTTAGTTTTTAGAAAGGCTTAAAGGCCTGTTTGGTTTTCTTCTTATAAAAAATGGTTTCCATGTGCATTTCATGTTCTATCTTTTGAGGCCATTTTATGGTCCATGAACTTGATTTGTTAATTGTTTTTGGGGATTCCAAATCTTGTTTGATATGGTATTTATGGGTTTCCCCTAACAAGATCATTTATGAACAGATTTTATGTGCAGAGCCTCGTTATACTTCTTCAAATCATTTTATAAAATTTTTACGTGGTTTATTTATCTCTGAAAGAACTGTGAGGCATGTTTATGGTATCTTTTGTTTGTGTGGGATCTGAGAATGAATTTTTCATGTAAAAAGTTTATTTTATAAAATGTGTAACTTGATTGAGCACTAAAGGGAATACAGATATCTAGGTGGGCGAATGTGTACTAGTATGCTATTGATCCCATAGGGTTTGGTCCCTATTTCACTTAGAAATTTTGACGATGAAAAAACTAACTAAAATATGATTATGATTTTTTGGGGTACCACTAGGTTATGGGTATTCTCCCTAATAGTGGACTGTGTGCATGATAACGAATATTTATAATGGTTACCATCACCGAGATATGAGGTACCTGGGGCTCACAACTAACTAGTGCCTAAGGGTGTTCCTGTGACTTGTGATTACTGGCTATTTTTCACTCACTATCGGCATACAGTGTGATTAGTTTGTAAATTCATAAGTGTGTGTTTTTTATTTAAAATTTTAACTTCTTTAAATCATCCCTCTTGAAAGTTATCTTCATTTTGAAGTTTCACCGCTTTGAAAAATTTTTACTAGCATTCTTTTTTATAAAATATATATATTTTTGTCTGATAATTATTATAGCATGGAACCTCATTTAAAAAGAATACTTTTATATCTTGTATTTAAAACTTGAAATTGATGTATCTTTTATTTTAAAATAAGTTCATTGGGAATAGAATATTGAGATAACCTACTGAGTTTTAATACTCCCGTATATAGTCTTCTTTTGTTTTTATCCCTTGTGCAGGTTTCATCTTGAGTTCTATCACCTTGGATGATGTGTGATCATTGTGTTAGATAGTGACCAGAATGTTCATATGGAGTTAGATGGTTGTTAGGTATGGTCGGTTGAGTTTTTGGTTTATTTGTACTTTTGGTTTGTTGTACAAATAATGTTCAGTTCAATTTTTTACATAAATTTATTTTGGGATGTCTTTTTATTTCCACTATTTTTTTATTGTTTTCATTTGGGAGAAATTGTTAATTCATGTACTCTATTGATTCCCTTAGTAATTTTTTCTATCCCAGGAGGATCGGGAATGCCTCTCGGTACTTTTCGTGGGCTGGCCTAGTGACTGTTTCAGGGTCAACTTGGGCTGATTTGTGACAAAATGGTATCAGAGGAGGTCGGATCTTAGAATACCTTTCTTTTTAGAGATCCCTTATTATTTGGGTGACATTGGGGTATATGGAGTAGTATTTTGGGGACTTGAGGGGTAAGTGCGGTAAAAGAGTCATGAACACTTTCTTGTTTGGATCCTCTAGTTTACACAGGAAGTTCAGTTTTATTAGTGCCCTTTGTTCTTTTTGATTGTTTGGTGTTGGGATATGACATGGAATGTCTGACTAATGGCCTCTATGATCTCATAGGTCCAAGAAATCCATATGGAGCTAGGGCATGTTCATAATAAGTCCCTCCATGTTGGTTTTGTGTTTGATAAATGGCCACCAACCATATGGTCATTTGACCTACTAATACAAGTTCCCTTTTGTGGTTCTCTTAGATCTTTCTTAAACTCTGATTTTTTATTGAAAATCCTTGTGTGAGAATAGTGGAAATAAGTTTTAAAGGAAGGATTGTATTTTGAATAGTGGAAAATGGGGTTTTCAAAAATTAAATATAATAATGGTTTTGGAAGGTTGTGTTTTTGTGAAATAGATTTTTTTAGGGGGAAGTGGAAATGATTTAACGGGATTGGATTATTCCTAATAAAAATTTGTGGTTTGTTGGAATAAAATGTTTTTAAAGTGTGAATAATTTTAATGTGATCCTAATTCATTGTTTTAAACAAGGTTCTTTGGGATGTTGAAAAGTGTTTTAATCTAATGAAGTTGTTTTGTAAATTGGTTTTGAGTGGTTGGTGTTTTCCTAGAAAGGGTATTGGTCTCAATGGCCATAGGATTATGAAAAGATACCTTGATGAATTTTAGAAAATGGGAAGGGGTTTTTTGGAGTAGCTTGGTTGTTCTGAAAGTTGTAAAAATGAAAAGGGGTAAGTTTTTAAGAAAATGGTTCTTAATGAAGTGTGGTTTTTTTTTGTGAAATCCGAAAAGGGTTTTGACTTAGTAGTTAGTGTTCCTTTGGAAGGTGCATGATTTTAAGAATAATGTTATTTTGTTTTAGCCTTTGGTGTTTTCATGGGTGCTCACATGCATGGTTTTATTGATATCTGGAAGGATGGACTATATGGAATTGTGGTTGGGTTCCTAGGGTGGCATGGAAATGTGAATGTGATTGATACTTGATGAAACACCATTTGTGAATGTGTAAATCAACCAAGTTAGATTTATTTTTCAAAAGTTTTTTGAGCTGAAACATTATGGAATTTGTTTATAAATCGATGGTTATGTGGAAAGTTTTTTATATGTATTAAAAGATTTTTATATTCAGTATACTTCCTTGTTATATAGAATTCATACCCTTGTTGTGTCATGATATGGGATCTCGTTGGTTTCTCAGTTTTGGAGGAATGTTCAGTGGGTTTCTAAAGATATATTGGATGTTGTGATGTGTCCATGGATAGTTCTCCATTAGAAAACCTTCCTATTGATCACCCTAAGGATTCATTTAAAATGTTAAATACACCTATTATGATGATTTATTAGCTATTTTTTGGAATAGAGAGATGTTTGGGATTGATTTAAAGTGCTTCGAGGTCGTGATAATTTTTTTTGACATAGCAGTTGTGTTCAGGGATGTTGATGTGTTTCACCGTATTCCATGTTCATTACTCTCCTCATTTGGAGTGAGAGATAATTGTTATATGTATATATGTGTTCCTATTTATATGAAGGTGTGTTATTGATAAAGTGAGTTTTTTTGAGTGCGGTGATCCTTAGAACCTGACTGCTGTGTAATAGATGCTTCAAGAATCAGGGCTCCAGCCATAGGCCTCGAAGAGAAGCTTTTCACACAATAAGGAAATCACCAGCGGTTTGGAGAGATCGACTAGGATAATTCCTACCCCATTTTGTTAAGGTATTTTCTACTCTATTTTGGTTCCTCATCATAGTGAATTCCCTCTTGTTGTAACGAGCATAGTGTCTTGATCTTTCTATTAATTCTCAGGAAGTGGTTGTGAGTTGGTGTTTTGTTTGGGGAAGAGGATTAAGTTCTATTGATGGTAAATGGTATTTACAAGGATTTAGAGGTTTTATAATGTTGATAAATAATTTTTAGGTTTTTTTCTGCCAGCTGTAAAGTGTTATGCCTTTCCAAGGTGAAAAGCTTTAATGGTGGGGAGAATTGTCACACCCAGTTTCTTTTTATTTTCATGTCTTGGTTTTGATCCAGTCCATTAGAAATATTGATCCTTTTCTTGGGTTTGGGGTGAGATTAATTTTGATTTTTAAACTTCCATATATATATCATCTTCCTACCATGGGTTCCCCACAGCTTTTTTTGGAGTTGTTTGAGAAAAGGGTGGTTACTTCATTATTTGGGCCAACCGTGGACCCATTTCCAGATTTAAAAACCAGATTTTTTATGTTATAACATTTTCATTTTCAACATTTTTCACTCATTACACTTCCCAATTAGCCTAAAATGACATATTCAAACCACCATATCCTTTTGGACCCCATATAAATTCATAATAATGGTGATTTTGGGTTATTGATTCATGTATTGGGCCAGCCCGTGGGCGCATATCCATTTTTTAAAAAATAATTTGTTTCTTTTATATCTTATTCTATTATTAATAATTTTCGGTGATCCTACCTTTTAATCGAGTCCATGAACACTAGGAACACCCCAAAGTTCCATTTTCCCTCTTTGGAGCTCATCTTATTTACAGATTAACGAAAAACTTATAAATGTTTCTCAAATCGGCCAGATTTTTAAAAGGTAATTTGTCTCATTTATAAACCATTAAATTATTACTCTTTTTTCCAAAAATCTTCTTTCACTGGTTCTTACATACCATTGGAGACTCTCTAAGGAGTTTCAATCCATTACATTTCCTCTAAAGTTTCATATTTAAGGTAAGACGAAGAGTTTTTTAGTTTCCAAGGTGAGATTCTTTCTCATTTCTCCTCCCTCTTCCGCCTCCATTCATTATTTCATTGTTTTCTATTATCCTATAGTCATTATCTACCTAGGGTTATATTATCACATGATTTTTTATGGGTTATTTTTTCATTTGGGTCTGTTCGTCATAGGTTTAGGGTTTATAAACCCTTAGATGGTGATATCAGGTGTGTGTTTCCAATACACCAAGGATTTGAGGTAGGATATCCCTTTCACATGCCTTTATCTTTTATGTTTTATCATTTTATTATTTTTCTCATCTTATATACATGTTTATTATTGTTTTTCAGCCTTTGGAAAATTTTCAAAGTGTGAAAACCGTTTTTTAAGCCTTATTTTGTGAGAGGTAGTGTTGTTTTGTCATAAAAGTACTCACCAAGTGTTTGTTTAAATGTTCCGTTATCTTTTGCACCTATTTTTTTAGGTTTAGAAACTTTTTATGGTATTTATAAAATTTTTATGTATATTTAATAAAATATTGCATGAAATTGGTGTTTTATTCTTTATCACATGGTTAAAATAAATTATTTTGTTTAAAAGTGCATGTTATGTCATCAGTAAATTGTCAGTTTGGATTTTATGTGTGATTTAAAAATTATTTATTTGGATATATAAATGCATTTTTAGCATGAAAAATGATATTTTGGGTATTTATATGGCTTTCCAATTTGAATTTGGTTTTTCAAACAAATGGGTTTTAGTTTACTACATGTTTTGACCCTAGTTGCTGAAAAATGGTCTATTTCACATCCTTAAGAAAATTCTTGTGTTTTGAATATGTAACCTGAGTGTTTTAAGGGATTTATGAAAGTGGTTTTATATTTAAATGGTTTTTATACACCTCCTTAATAAAATTTAAATTCATACCTTTTTCAAATGTTAGTTTTGAGAAAGGCTTAAAGGCTTTTTTGGCATTTTTTGTTGAAAAAATGGTTTTAATGTGTATTTCATTTTCTATATTTTGGGGACATTTTATGGTACATGAAATTAATTTATTAATTGGTTTTTGGGCATCCAAATCTGGGTTGATATAGTATTTATGGTTTTTCCCTTAAAATATCATTTATGAATGTATTTTATGTGCAGAGCCTCATTATACATCTTCAAATCGTTTTATGAAAATTTTATGTGGTTTATTGATCTGTGGAAGAATTGTGAGGCATGTTTGTGGGATATTTTGTCTGTGTATGATCTAGGAATGAAGAATTCATGTGAAAATTTTATTTTATAATACATGTAACATGATTTATCACTAAAGGGAATCTTGGGTATCTAGGTGGGTAGACGTGTACTAGTATGCTAGTGATCCCATGGGGTTTGGCCCCTGTTTCACTTAGAAAGTTTGAATATGACAACACTAACTAAACTGTGATGATTTTGTGTTGGGGGACTACTAGGTTATGTTTATTCTCCATACTAGTGGATCGTGTGCATGAGAATAGATATTTATTATAGTTACCTTCACCGAGATATGAGGTACCTGGGGCTCAAAACTAACCAGTGCCTAGCGGTGTTCCCATGACTTGTGCTCACTACTGGAAATTAGGTTTTTCCCAACACTTATATACCAATGGTTCTCCAGAACCATTGGTATAAGTTTTGTTTACCAACGGTTTTAACAAATCGTTGGTAAACAATGGTTTTGTGAAGGCTTTCCCAACGGTTTCTTAAAATCGTTGGGAATCCTATGTTTTTTATCTTTTCCCAACGGTTTTTACAAACAGTTGGGACAATTCATGTTTCCCAATGGTTTTTACAAACCGTTGGGAAAGTTCTCCTCAAATACATCCAGTTCCAGAGGCCCCCCGCACGACACAACATTCCCCAATTTGCAGAAGCTGCGGCACCCAGTGAACCCTAACCCGATTTCTTTCATCTGATCGGCTGCAACACCATCATCCTGGTTATATTATTTAAACCTCTTCCCAAATACAAGCTCTCTTCCTCTGATTTCCACATTTATTTCAATATCTCGAATTATCACGTTATTTTTTCCTATTTTAGGGATTTTCAAAAAATTAAGATTCACAATATTTGATAGTGAATCAATGACTAATATTTGGAAATTGATGTTTTTAACAAATTTCTTTGAGTTGTGTATAAGTAAATGTTGATTTTGAGTAATGTATTAAATAAAACCATAATGTGGCATTCATTTTTTTGACCTTCATTTAAGGTATCATTAAATTCTTCTGTAGGTAGATTTATCAACCTAATAACATAAAATTATTTCTAATTATATATGAATATTTTCAATATATAGGTGTCATTATGATACCATTCATACCATGTGGGAGTTCTTTTTTCTAAAATGACACCAATGATTTATGGGTCCTCATTTTATAAATTGAAACTACATAAGAGTTATAACTTCAGGGAATTCATTGATTTTGTGAGTTATACATTCCTAGGGAATGGTTGAAAACATAGAATGTTACATGAACCATATTATTAATCATTCATCGATGAATCAAGAAGTCATTATCTAGATTAATAGTCATAAGAGTTAATCAAACTCTAGAGAAAATTACTTGTATGGGATATTATATACTTGGCTTCATAGGGATGATGATCCAATATAATGTACTAATTGGTGTGAAACTATGATAGTGAAATATAGAGCTAGAACACATTTGTTCATGTGTCACCTATCATGTTGTTAAACTACTAAAATGAATTATATTTGTTTGGTAGAATTTTTTTATATGTGAGATGTAAAATGACATTCATTGGTTATTTATAATTTATAACGGCCTAAATGTATAGATAATACATAGTTTTTCTGGTATAGGGGGGATTACATTACAAAAGTACCATGTCATTTAACACCAATAATTATTTTATTTTTTAGATAATATTACTATTTCTAATGAAGTGTGTGACTGTGACTAGAGATATTATCACACATACATCTATTGTAAATCTATTTTAACATAATTCCAAGTTGTTTCATTCTCCTCTATATTCATTTTGGTGCCTGGTAAATGTATTTTTTGGCTATATCTGCAACTCATCTTCAATAGTGGGTTGAGTGTGCGCCTTGGGATGAGTTATCCTCCCTAGTAAATGAAGAACAAGTCACTTATAATATAGGGAAGGTTCTATAGAACGTTTACTAGTGAATCCTTTCATTTGAGGGATCATAACCAAAAAAATCAATAGAATATGGTTAAAACATTTTATTATAGTTCATGATGATATCAGTTAGGAATCCTATTCATTCAGAAAATGATGATGATAAAACCTGTTTAGAGGTTTTCATTGATCCCCAAAAATATTCTAAGGATTTGAGTGTGTGATATACCCTTAGGTAATAATAATTCTGAGGCATTTCATTACTATAAATTAAGTATAATGTTTTAATATCAAGATACTTAAAAAAATTAAAATGAATTCAATAATTAGGATTGAATTACCTGATTTATCTAGATTTATCATAGTGTTTTGTGGTAGTAGGAAATTATGTTTGGTTAATGTTGACATTCCAGTAAGAGAATCTATGCTATTTCAAAAGAAATCATCTTATAAAGGTTTGACAATTCCCCTTGGACAGCCCGTACCCCCCTGGATAGCCCCCACCCTTGTTGACAGCCCGCACACCCCACCCCCCCGGACACCCGCCCACCACCCCCCCGGACACCCCCATCCCCCCGGACGCCCCCACCCCTTGGAAAGCCCCCCCCCCCCCACCACCTTGACACCCCCGACCCCACTGGAAAGCTCTGCCACCCCCGTGGACAGCCCGACCACCCCCCGTGGACAGCCGCCAACCCCCCTGGACAGCCCACCCACCCCCCTAGACACCCCATACCCCCTGGACATCCCCGCCACCCCCATGGGTATCCCTCCCACCCCCTGGACACCCCGTAACCCCCAGACAGCCCCAACCACCCCCTGAACACCCCACTCACCTCCTTGGACAGCCCGCCCACCCCCTGGACTCCCCCTACCCCCTTGGACAGCCTGACCACCCCTGCGGACAGCCCACCCACCTGGACACCCTGACCCCCCCTAGACAGCCCCCACCCCCTTGGACACCTCCGACCCCCTAGACGGCCCCACCACCCCCCCTAGACACCCCGCAACCCCCTAGACACCCCGTACCCCCCTTGGACAGTCTCGCCACTCCCCTGATCCTCATCCTACTCCTCATTCTGATCTCCCTGAAGATGTTAAAGTATAAAACTCATGTACTCCCAACAAGATCCTTAAGGATTATGTATTCCTTGATCCAATTCCAGTATCTTACTGGGAAATCCTTGAATATAGGCATTAGAAATTCTATATCTTATTTTCTTATATACACTGTATTTTGTTGTATTTCTTAACATGATTCTCATTTAGATTAATGTGTCAGTTATCTTATTATATAAAGTAAACAATGGTCATTTACCTAAATATTTTTTTTTATTAACTTAAATATTATTTAATTTATTTGAAATTACTTATTTTAATTTTTTTACAGAATGTACAGAAGTTGGATGTAGGAAACTTATCGGATTTTAACCGATTTTCAAAATAATTTGAACAACATTCTAGATTTTTCATTTGACAAGGCTTCAGATAGTGGTCGCATACACTGCCCATGTTTTTAATTATGTTGGAAGACCTTAGTTGAGTCGTGAAGCAGTTAGCTATCATATAACCAAATATGGTTTCCAAACAAACTATTATGTGTGGTATCACAATGGAGAGAAAATGGAATCTCAAAATGTTGATGATCCAAATGATAGGACTGAATTGGAGAGTTTGATATATGATCGGTTTCCATTTATTCGGCATCATGAGAAGGAAAGGATGTCCAGCCAATAAGATTTCGATACAAGCACACATGATGCATCCAATGAAAATGATGATGTTGATAGGCAGAAAGAAATGAATGATGATACGATGACTCCAGTATATCGGCAATGTGGTAAAATGAAAAAGTTGGAATTTTTTATCTGATTGTTTCGTGGGGAAACTATGTATTGGATTTGAAATACTGCAATTGATTACATTCTTACCTTCTTGAAGGACTTACTTCCAGATGATGCAAATATTCCCTCAAACCACTATATGGAATGGAAGTTAGTTGATGAACTTGGATTCTAAAAAAAATATTCATGATTGCCCGAATGATTGTAGCTTATTTTGGGAGGAAACTTCTGAAAGAAATGATTGTATCAAATGTGGAACCTCCCGATGGAATCCAAAAGATGATGGAACACCATCTCGTGTTCCACAAAAAGTAATTTGGCACTTTCCATTGATCCCCAGATTACATAACCTTTTCATTTCTGATGAAATATCCGTAAAAATGTGATGGCATGACACCAAGATAAAAAAGAATAATGAAGAGTTGGTTCACCCTACAGATGGATTTTCATGGCAGAGATTTGATGCTCGATATCCTGAATTTGCAGCTGCATGCGTAATGTGAGACTGGGTCTTTCATGTTATGGTTTTAATCCATTTGGGCAGATGCTTACTTCGCACAGAGCACATGGCCGGTTTTCATACACATTTATAACCTTCCCCCTAGGTTGTGTATGAAAAGGCCTTACACTTTATTGAGTATACTGATATCTGGCCCTTCTGATCCCGAAAATGATATAGATGTATACATGAAACCTTTAATAAAAGAGTTGAAACTTATTTGGGATATTGGTGTGCCCACATACGATGCATGTTCCAAAAGACATATTTCAGATGTGTGTTGTGCTTATGTGGACGATCAATGTTTTTCCTGCTTATGCAATGATGTTTGGATGGAGCACAAAAGGAAAATTGTCATGTCTTGTTTTTATGAAGAATACTCGATCGAGAAGACTAAAATTTCGTCGTAGTTTTAGTTTTATGTCACATCGACGATTATTTCCAATGAACCATTCATATATAAACAATCGTCGAATATTTGACCAATACCATGGAGAATGACGATCCACCTCAGCGTAGGTCTGGAACTAATGTGCTTAATGAATTGAAATATTTCAGTTATTTTATTTGGGAAGGGTGTAATGAAATCTAGAAAGAGGAAAAATGTTTCCAATGATACCTATTACAATTGGAAGAAGAAGGGTATATTCTTTGAGTTTTCGTATTGGTCAACTAACTTGTTACACCGTTTCTTAGATGTAATGCACATTGAAAAGAATATATGTGAAATGTTGCTTTCTATTCTTATAAATTTCAAGGGGAAGACCAAAAGGTGATTTACAATCTCAGCATGACTTGGTAGATTGGGGGATCAGACCAGAATTGCATCTTGTCTGTATCAGTGAAAATAAATGGAATGTTCCATGTGCTTCTTATGTGATGACACCTGCTGAAAAAAATCAATTTCTGGAAGTGCTAGAGACTATTAAAGTTCCTGATGGATATTCAAGCAATATATCAAAACGGGTCAACAGAAAAGATTTGAAGCTGAAATATTTGAAGACTCATTACTAATCACGTCCTTTTACATGAGTTGATTCCAATAGAAATCTGTCATCTCTTGTCTAATAATGTTAGAGTCTCAGTTATTCGGTTGTGATATTTGTTTAGAGATCTTTGTGCTAAGAGGTTTTCCAAATCCTTCTTGCAAAAACTGTTGGCATAGACACCATTAATTTTGTGTGAGTTAGAGAGAATATTCCCTCCATCATTTTTTTACATGCATGTTGCATTTGACTGTCCATATTCCGACTGAAATACTTCTTGGAGGACATGTTGCTTTCCCGTTGGATGTATCCAACTGAAAGAAACATGTGCACATTGAAATCATATGTTTGGAACAGGAATTATTTCGAAGGTTCTATTGTGAACGGTTACTTGGCTCAAGAATGTATGGATTTCTGTGCAATTTATTTGTCTGATCTTACTACGAGAATAAAAATACCAATGAGAAATGAAGAAGAACAATAAGGGAAAATTGAACCCAATTTTTCATCACTTCCTCAGACAGGTGGAATTCCGGGATTATATACATTGAAAAAATTAAGCCATGAAGAGTGAGAGATGGCACATCGCACAGTGTTGTTCAATTGTGATTTGTTTGATGAGTATATCAAGTAAGTAAATTGTACATGTATCTCTTATCTTATCTCTTGTAATTTTAAATATTTGTTAAACTATTATTATTTTTATCTATAGGGAACATAAAGAATTGATATATAGAAAGCATCGTTCTTTATCTTTGAGAAGGAAAGAGACTTTTCATAACCAAGGGTTTTCTGCTTGGTTGAAATTGAAGGTAAAAATATTTTTGTAATAACTAAATAAAAAATTATATTTAATTAACTTTACTATTTTTTTATATTTCAGGTATCGAGTTTTCCTACAGACCTCTGTTTCTGAGGAAATAAGAGCTTTGGCTTTTTGTCTTAATACCATGGTTCGTGCTTGTAAATCACTTGTGATCAATGGATACAAATTTATTATCATTGAACGAGCAAGAAACATGAGAACACAGCATAATGGTGTTATTCTAACTGCCACAACAGATTGTTATGCCAGTTCATCAGATACTAGACCTCGTTCTGAAAATGTTGCTTATTATGGAGTCATGGAGAAAATAATAATTTTGGATTATTACTCGCATGGTTGAGTCACAATGATGAAATTTCAATGGTTTGATTCAATGACGAGGCAAGGCATCTTTATTGATGATTGTGGATTTCGAGTTATTGACATGACTCGCACTCTTGCCATCGATGAACCATATGTATTGGCATCAATGGTGAAAAAAGTTTTTTATGTCAAAGATCATCGTCATCCTAAATTCGGTGTAATTATTGAAGTAAATCCCAGACATGTTTTTGATGATAGTGATGATGAAGTTGACACTATCCCTACTACAATTGGAAGCAATCCATTTATTACTTATGATGACGCCAATAGCTCAATTGTCAGATTTTATTGTGAACCCGAAGTTGTGGTGGAAAATATATAGAATCATACAGTCGTGTTCTCACCTACATGTTTCACATGCATCATTCAGAGTGTGCATCATAGTACTTACCTACAAACCACCATAAATTTTCTTTTACTTTATGTTTTCTTATCAGAATGGTTTTTCTATATTTTTTTTAGTTAAACATTAGTTATCTGTTTCTACTTACTTTCATATTTGTTTTCATTGTAGGAAATGACACCCATTGAAGAGAGGCGATGGAAAAAGATGACAAATAATAATCGTCGCATGGTACAGATGGGTGTTCCTCCACTCATCACTATTGTGAGTATTTTATTTCAAATATAAATATTCAAATAACTTATAATATCATGTGTTTAATTTTGTGTTAAACTTTTTTTCAGGATCGACCCCCTAGACGAGAGATATCTGACGAGGAGCCTGATATTGCTCCTAGTAGAGAGGCTAGTGGTTGGAGGGGATGGTGTCAGAGATGGAAGATCATCTAGTGGTCTTGGTTCTAAGGCCGGTGGTATGAGGGCTCGTGGGGTGAGAGTTAGACGATCCACTGCCACAGATGTATCTTCTTTTCCCAATTTTGATCCTGGCATGTCTTCAGGGACACACGGGATATTTAGACCTCCGATGTTTACACTATCAGTTGGTCAGATGTCTATGCCCTCATCTTTTGCTTCTAGTTCATTATCTCCGATCTATTATATTCCACCTTCTTCGACTCCTGCTGCGACACAGTATGTGGCTAAGGAGTGTACACTGAGGGACACTCCACCTGTATAGGATATTCCTTCAGCTTCTTCACATCCAGTGACACCCATTGATCTGACTACCACAGGTATATTTATATAACTCTATCAAATTTTTATACCAAAATTTATTTATTATAACTTGTACTGATATTATTATTCTTTAATAACAGTTTCATCTATAGATAAGAGGCGGGGGAGGGGGCATACTCACTTGCATGCGGTATGTAACTGCCAGACACAGTTGATGGTTGAATATAATGTTTATGGACAAATGATTGAGAAATCTGGGCAGGAATGTCAGGGTTTTTTGTCGATGCTAGCAAAATACTCTGATATCATTCTGGTCAGCCCTCTCTCTTGGAGACATCTTCCACACGAAGTCAAAGATAATGAGTGGGCACAAATATGGGTAAAAAATCTATTGGATTTAATGTAGTATTTTTTTGTATTTATATGAACTAATCTATTGGGTTTCAGCTTCAGTTTAACTTCCCTGATGGCGAAAGTGCACGACCAGCGCATTTAAAAGAGTTAGGAGAGCTTCGGAGAGCTTATAAGCATGACCTGTATGTTAGCTGGTGTGATAGAGTAGTCACGGAGTTAGAGACATTACCTATCGTGGATGACTTCCCGATAGAGCAATATCGCCAAATGATTACCCATTGGGCGACTGCCAAATTTAAGGTATTAATCTCATATTAGGTATTTAAATGAGAGTTTTTGTATTTTTCATTAATATAATCTTATTTATTATTAAAAATTATTTAGTAATATTCTAAAAAAACAAAAAAAAAACATTGATTCAAAGAAATACCTCCACACTTTGGGGCACACAACTATGTTAGATCATGAGAGGCAGCTGTTACGATATAGTCGTTTATAATTTTTTTTAGGACTTTCCCTTTTTATTGTTTCCTACTAAAACTATGTGATTTATTGAATATTGAATATATGATTATACATTCACTTTATATTGTTTCAATTTCATTATAGAAGCAAAAGATGAATATTGAAGGATGTATCCCTCGAGCAAAATTGTTTTGCTCGAGTAGAAGAAAAAAAGATGGAACTGTGGTAAATGAATCAACCCAAGAAAAGATTGTAAGTTTTTATTTTTTTATTTCAAAAATTTAATATCTATTTTGAAATTTATTAATCTATTAATATTTTTAACAGGCTGCTTTAGAGGCTCTTAATGCCTAGGAGGCTGACAATTTTGGGCCACACGGTCATTTATATCAGGTTTTGGGAGAGGAGCACTCTGGTCGAGTACGATGTCGACCTGGTAAGAATATTGTCCCGACGAGGTATTTCTCCTCTCCAGGTATCCATTCTAGTACCACCGAGTTGGAACAGGTCAAGGAGCATGCAAGACAGTCTGATAAAAGGGTCACAAAGTTGGAAGTACAATTTCAAATGAGGGACAAAGAATTTATGAAACTGTTGAAAGATTTATCTTCATCACTTCCACCAGAGGCTAGTGCGGCTTGTCAGACATTTATGTCGTCGATTGGTGCATTATCCAATGCACCAGGTGGCAGAACTAGTGGCGGTTGAGATGATGACGTTCTTGGTGATGACGAGGATGTTGAAGAAGACAAGGGTGAGGATGAGGATGAGGACGAGGGTGAGGATGGGGTCGAGGGCGAGGATTGGGTCGAGGGCGAGGATGGGGCCGAGGACGAGGAGGGGGTCGACGATGAGCATGGGGATGATGACAAGGATGACGAAGAGGCTAGATATGGAGGTGAGGATGAGACAAATGATGACAGTGGTGATGGTGATGGTGATCAAGGGAAGATTGATCCATTATATTTTTGAATTCTGTATAGCTCTATATTTGTGAACCTGATTTTCTACTCTGGGGTTTTCCTCTGCTTAATAGGGATGTTGTTATCAGATCTCTTTTTTTCACTTGATTATTATTGTATGATTAGTCTAATACCTAGACCTTTAGTATTCCTTGGTACTGTGATACCCATTTCTCTATTTTGTGTTACTTAGCTTCCTTAGTTAGACATGTATTTCTTGTTTATGTCATTTTCCCATAAAACTGCATTTTATGTCATTTGTGGATAATAGTTTTATGCCTGATAGTAACATGCGTGGAATAATCACATGAAAATAAATGTGCTTTTGAAGTGAATCGTGCTGTTTTTGAATTTCCATTCTGTTCAGGGGATGATTTTTGTTTTAGTAATGGTGGATCTTCTGGGGGAAGAGGTTGGGCAGGGGGAGGGGAGGGGCTGCTAGGTGAAAAGGGTTGGAAGGAGGGGAGGGGAGGAGGCTGCTAGGTGAAAAGGGTGGGTAGGAGGGGAGGGGTAGGGGGCTGCTGAAGGAAAAGGGTGGGCAGGGGGATGGGAGGGGATGGGTGATGGCAGGAGGGAGGGGGCTGCTGGGGGGAAAGGTTGGGCAGGGGGAGGGGGAGGCTGGTGGAAAAGGGTGGGAAGGTGGGTAGGGGAGGGGCAGGGGGCTGCTGGAGGAAAAGGGTGGGCAAGGGGGGAGGGGAGGGGATGGGATGGGAGGGGAGGGGAGGGGGCTCCTGGATGAAAAGGGTGGGAAGGAGGGGAAGGGGGGGAGGGGAGGGGAGGGGGCTGCTGGGTGAAAAGGGTGGGCAGGAGGGGAGGGGCAGGGGGGAGGGGTAGGGGGAGGGGGGAGGGGAGGGGAGGGGAAAGGGCTGGGAAGGTTGGAGGGGAGGGTAGGGAAGGGGAGGGGAGGGGAGGGGCTGGGTGATGGCTGGAGGGAGGGGGCTACTGGGGGAAAAGGATGGGCAGGGGGGAGGGGATGATAGGGGCGGGGGATTGGTTGCTGGGGGAAGGGGCTGCACAAGGGGGGGGGGGTTCTGAGGTGGGAGGGGGAGGTGCTGCATGTTTCATTGATTTTGTTTCCTTTTATTATTTTAAATGTATGTTACTTCAGGATTACTATTTCAATTTCTTGAGAATAAATTTTTCAATCATGTTCCAATATAATTTATGCTTTCTACTGTTGCTTAGCTGTGCAGATGCGTGGTGGAAAAGTATTCAGGGAAATCAATAGTTTGGTTATTATGAAGTTCAATGTGTCTTTTGTGATGGGTATTCTCTTAAAGAAAAGGACAGGTCTCTTCTGCTGGGATTTATGATATGAAGTCAGCACAAAATGGTTATTGCTAAAGTGGAATATCATTTGGGCCAACTTGTGAGTTTTAAACACATTATAAAAAATTCTCCTTGGTTGGAAAGTAATATTGTTATAAGGCACATAATATTGATCATTCATGATGTCCTCTTCAAACAGACCTTTACAGAGGGTGTCTTCATTGCAGATGCATTTGGTTCTCAAAGTGTCGTTCTTTTGTTTAAAATGGATGCGCTTTTAAGTAAAATAAACTACATAAAGAAAACCAGCCAAACGCATTCAGATTGTGTTGATACTTTCGAAAAATGATCCATGGGTCATTTGTGACGTGTACGAGTCAACTCTGCATCAATCCAAGGCGCGGTGAGGCCGGCATCACTCAAAGTGTCTCACTTTTCTTTGAAATGGACAACAGTTTAAGTCAAAACAACAACTGACATATGGAAAATGGACCAAACACATTCGGATTCTGTTGATACTTTAGGAAAAGTTTCCATGGGTCATTTGTGATGTGTAAGAGTCAATCCCACCTCAATCTAAGGCACAGTGTGGCCGGTACCACTTGAAGTGTCTCAGTTTTATTTGAAATGGACAGGATTTTAAGTGAAAACAACAACCGGCATACGGAAACCGACCAAACGCATTTGGATTGTGTTTATACTTTAGGGAAACGGTCCATGAGTCATTTTTGACGTGTACGAGTCAACCCAGCCTCAATTCGAGGCACGGTGTGGCCGACACCACTCAAAGTGTCTCACTTTTCATTGAAATGGACAATAGTTTAAGTCAAAACAACAACTGACATACGGAAAATAGACCAAACACATTCGGATTCTATTGATACTTTAGGAAAAGTATCCATGGGTCATTTTTGACAAGTATGAGTCAACCCCACCTCAATCTGAGGCACGATGTGGCTGGTACGACTCAAACTATCTCACTTTTATTAGAAATGGACAGGATTTTAAGTGAAAACAACTACCAGCATAAAAAAACCCACCAAACGCATTCAGATTCTGTTGAAACTGTATGAAAATGATTAATGGGTCATATTTGACATGTAAGACTCATCCCCGCCTCAATCTGAGGCACGATGTGGATGGAAATTCTCAAAGTGTGTTTCTTTTGTTTAAAATGGACGCGCTTTTATGTAAAATAAACGACATACGGAAAACAGACCAAACGCATTCGAATTATGTTGAAACTTTATAAAAACGATCCATGGTTCATATGTGACGTGTAAGAGTAAACCCCACCTCAATCTGAGGCGCGGTGTGGACGAAACTGCTCAAAGTGTCTTTCTTTTGTTTAAAATGGATGCGCTTTTAAGTAAAATAAACGACATACGGAAAACAGACCAAACACATTTGGATTGTGTTGATACTTTAGGAAAACGATCCATGGGTCATTTTTGACGTGTACTAGTCAACCCCTCCTCAATCTGAGGCATGGTCTAGCCGGCCCCACTAAAAGTGTCTCACTTTTCTTTGAAATGGACAACAGTTTAAGTAAAAACAACAACTGACATACAGAAAATGGACCAAACGCATTCGGATTCTCTTGATACTTTAAGAAAAGTATCCATGGGTCATTTTTTACGTGTACTAGTCAACCCTGTCTCAATCTGAGGCACGGTGTGGCCGGTACCACTCAAAGTGTCTCACTTTAATTTGAAATGGACTGGATTTTAAGTGAAAACAACAACCGACATACGGAAAACAGACCAAACGCATTCGGATTCTGTTGAAACATTAGTAAAACAATCCATGGTTCATATGTGACGTGTAAGAGTCAACCCTGCATCAATCAGAGGCACGTTGTGGATGGAACTACTCAAAGTGTCTTTCTTTTGTTTAAAATGGATACATTTTTAAGTAAAATAAACGACATATGAAAAACAGACCAAACACATTCGGATTGTGTTGATAATTTAGGAAAATGATCCATGGATCATTTGTGATGTGTATGAGTCAACCCCGCCTCAATCCGAGGTGCGGTGTGTCCTGCACCACTCAAAGTGTCTCACTTTTCTTTGAAATGGACAACAGTTTAAGTAAAAACAACAACTAACATATGGAAAATGGACCAAACGCATTCGGATTTTGTTGATACTTTAGGACAAGTATCCATGGGTCATTTTTGACGTGTACGAGTCAACCCCGCCTCAATATGAGGCACGGTGTGTCCGGTACCACTCTAAGTGTCTCACTTTTATTTGAAATGGACAGGAATTTAAGTGAAAACAACAACCGGCATATGGAAAACTGACCAAACGCATACATATTCTGTTGAAACTTTAGGAAAATGATCCATGGGTCATATGTGATGTGTATGAGTCAACCCCACCTCAATCCGAGGCACATTGTGGATGGAACCGCTCAAATTCTCTCTTTTGTTTGAAAAGGACATTATTTTAAGTGAATACAACTGAAATTTACACTCATCAGCGATAGTTGCAAACTCTTTTTCATGAGTTGGGTAGTTTCACTCATGGGGTCATAAGTGAAGAGACTCCTAAGAAAATAAATTTTCACAATATATTATAAACAATACAAGTTCAATGCAAAATTCATCACAAATCATTATTTACCCAAATCTAGGATCAGAAAAAAAAAATGGGATATGAGCCAATTTCAAACTCTTATTCAACTCTAATAGGTATTGCTCATACTATTCTGCCTATTAGAATTTGATGGGGAGGTGGGGAGGTTGTGCTGGTTTGGGAGTTTTGCAGGGGTGAGGTGAATTACTATCGGATGATTGTTGTCATATGAAGATTGAAATAGGGAATTGTAGTACATGACATGGTTGGAAGAATTTGATGGTTTTATGTGTTTTTTTGTGCTATTTTAGGTGTTTTTTATACTGTTTTAAGTTTTTATGTGGTTTTTGTGATATTTTTTATGCAGGTGTAGGTGTATAGTAGAGGGGCTTCTGGAGGGGGCTATTGTGCATCAGTTCTGGAAAAACTCAATACCAACGGTTCAAAACCGTTGGTATAAGAGTGCTGGAATTCTGGGAAAACACTATACCAACAGTTTAGAACCGTTGGTATAGGTGTTCTGGAATTCTGGAAAAACACATATACCAACGGTTTAGAACCGTTGGTATATGTTTTCTGGAATTCTAGAAAAACACAATACCAACGGTTCTAAACCGTTGGTATATGTGTCTGGAAAATCACATTACCAACGGTTTTCAACCGTTGGTATAACAATTATCAAATTCATTACCAACGGTTATAAACCGTTGGTATACATTGGTAGAAATTTAATAGAACAATATACCAATGGTTTAGATCAAACCGTTGGTATAAGGCTTTCCTCATGGCTTACTAACCAACGGTTTGGAAAACCGTTGGTATAGGCTATACCAACGTTTTTCCAGCCTATACCAATGGTTTAAAACCGTTGGTATAACCTTCTTTTCCAGTAGTGGATCATTGTAAATTTTCACTCACCATAGGAATATGGTGTTCTTAAATGGTAAATTCTGCAGTGTCTGTGTTTTATTTAAAATTTACCCTCTTCAATTCATCCCTCTTGAAAAATATTTTCATTTTGAAGTTGTACCAATTTGAAAAAATGTTACTAGTATTCTTGTTTATAAAACATGTATGTTTTTGTCTGATAATTATTATAGCATGGAACCTCATTTTAAAAACATACTTTTATATATTGTATTTAAAAATTGAAATTTATGTTTCATTTATTTTAAATAAAGTGGATTGGTAATAGAATATCGTGCTAACTTACTAAGTTTTAATACTCACACCTATAGTCTTCTTCAGTTTTTATCCGTTATACAGGTTTTAACTTGAGTTAGATCACCTTGGGTGATGTGTGATCATTAGGTTTGAGAGTGAATAGTGGGGTCATATGGAGTTAGATGGTTTTCAGTTCTGGTGGGTTGAGTTTTTAGTTTAGTTTTAATTTTATTTACTAGTACAAATAATGTTCAGTTCAATTTTTTATGTAAATGTATTGTGGGATTTCCGTTTCTTTCAATTATTTGTTTGATTGTTTGTATTTGGGAGAAATCATTCCCATGTGTACTATATTGATGCCCTTGGTGATTTTAACCATCCAAGGAGGATCGGGAATGCCTCTCAGGACTTGTCACGGGCTGGCCTAGTTGACTGGTTCAGGGCCGACTCGGGCTGCTTCGTGACATTTTACGTATCCACCATAGTGTATCCTCTGGCCAGTGTCATTGAGTGCGTCAATTGTGAAATATCAACATATTAAGCACCTAGGAACTATGGTTTATCCTTATAAACTACATAATAGATCCCCTTTATTTGGAAGAACCCTAGGTCTAGATCCTTGATCTTCCACATCGTATCCACTCTCTTTCATGACATAAGGTTCCCACCAAACTGAACTCCATGTCGTAGTCTCACCCTTATGGTGGGGTCATTCCTATTACCCAAAATTGACTCACTATAAGAAAATGACCATCCATGTAATAATTACTACTTCACAATGTAGTCCCCCTTTGCATCAGAATTCATAAAAGTAAGGAGGTAGGTTGTGGTGTGGTGTCCTTGATCCATGGTGTGATCTACTACCTCCCATATCCAAAACCTTTTGAGCCTTCTAAAACACCTTAAATACATTTGGAACACCCTAAAACATATAAATTGATCAAAATAAAATTATATTAAATTGATTAGTGATATGGGGTAGTCACACTCTCAAAATATGTAATTTTTTTATTTGGGGTTCAATCTTTATGATTTCCTCTACCAATGGTCACAAAGTGTGAACACAAAGAGAAGAAGACACAATTATTATGATCCACCAGCATTAGATAACTAGACAATATATGTTTCATATTATTATGATGTATTTATACCATAATACATAGGTTTAGTATTACTATCATAGTATCTCAAGGTTCTCATTATATATTGGAACTATAATGACCTTTTTGTATGAATATTAATATAGGAATATTATCATGTAAATAGTGCACATAGAAGTAATAACACTATTATGGTATAATAACATCATGCATAACTCTTTGAATACATGATATTGTAATTTAAAATTACTACTCATGTTGGGTATAAGGAAACCACTTTTACAGTAGATAAGGTTACTCAAGAAGTTATTACTTTATCACATAGAATTTTTTTTCTTATAAAAAAATTCTGAAATTTTTCACCAATCTAAGAAGTTTCTTAATTTATGATACTACCTTCTAAAGACTGATCTCAAAGTAATGTTGGATGATGATGATGATGTTATAAATCTGTAATAGATTCTTTTATCATATGAGTACCATGTTTCACATTCATTTAATATGTAATTTTATTAAATATGTTACCACTAAAATAATGACACCATTGAATTTGTTGTATCGATTAGTGGGATATGATATATATTTACTAAGAAATGTGTCCAACTTAGCGTTCAACTATCTATTTATCTATTTAGGTAGGATATCATTTCAATCATATCATATATTACTCTTTTATTGTAAAGTGGACAGCTCTTTTCCCAAATCGATCATGTGGATATAATCTCAATTATATTCCTCTATTATCCAAACTGAGGGATTATTATCTAATTGTATCCCAAAAATCACTATGGAAGTTGGTTAACTAACAATTATATTTTTCCATATTCTAAATTCATTACACATTAAAATCCATGGGATACCGGATTTGGTATGAAACTATCAAGTAGGGTGATCAAGGCCTTCACATGTTATTATTTAGGAAGGAAACTAACATGTAGTATTAATTTAAAGATGATTTAATATTTTCATATTATCTAATATTATCCCTTTAACATATATTCATGATTATAATGATTTAGTTTGGAATATTTATTCAAACAAAAAATCCATATGTTCAAACCATATTTATATATAAATATTTCACAACCCATAGATTTTATTACTAAACCAAACTAAAATCCAACAATATTCATGCATATAAAAATTCATCTCATTCATAGGGAATGAAAACCCATTTAATGAAAATGAATATAATCATACAAAATCAAAAATCCCCAAAAGAATAATTTTTGAGAAATAGATAATTTTCCAAAAAAAATCTAGATAAGGCATGAGCCTTTGGGATAGTGAGTATTATAACCTAAAGTCTCTCTATGCAATGATACATTATTAAATAGAGGCCTTAATTACATCCTAATTTTAACATATAATATTTAAAATTTATAAATAATTTCAATATCCTCCATATCAACACATTCTTCGACGGATATTTCCAATGAATCTCAGTGAAGGGAGAATAGTCTATAATGAATGATCCCAAACGCAAGGTAGGACTCGTTATTTTGTGTTTAAACTCTATTATTTATGGATTTATTATATTAATTGGTGATCTTGAAATAATACTAAAACTTAAAAACCCATACACTATTTTTAACATTTATTTTCATAAAAAATTAGATTCTTAATAATGTTTTTCATCATTAAAAAATACGTTCCTTCCAATCAATGTCCTTTAATTTTCACTAACACCAAAAACGTCTATTTGTGGGTATTTCTCACCATAATTTCCTATTCTCACACTTTTTAATACATATTTTATATCAAAGTAAACCATGGTTATGGATTTTATGAAATTCGTTTAGATTGGTGAATAACTAGAATCTAGGCCTTTAAAGGATAGATTTGTGTGTGGTAGTAGATACCGAGACAAACATGTTGTTTGATCAGAAATGAAAGTTCATTGATGGAAATATGGAATGATATATGGTGGAAACAATGGTATTGGGAATCATGGATGTGAAAAATGAATTTTAGGTAGTTTTTTATGAATGATGGTTGGAAAAGGGTTATTAGTGGTGTGGAAGCAACAAAAGAGGCCTAGGGTGATGATTCGGTCATGATCAGAGGGGAAAATAGTGGAAATGATGATGATTTTGTAAAATAGATTGTGTTCTAGAATTTTTTGACTACATGGTGTGTACTATTACATATGTGGTGCCTAGGGTTTTGTGGGAGAAAAATATCATAGGATTCATAACTAAGAATTACATGTTGTGTATGGTCACTGGTGGTGGGAAGGGTTTACTTTTAAAATTTTTGAATACTTCATGGTTTTTAGTCATGATGTACCTATCATGTAGTGATATCCAACTCAACATGGTGTGTACTAGAGTACAC
This sequence comes from Viscum album, assembly GCA_963277665.1. NCBI lineage: Eukaryota > Viridiplantae > Streptophyta > Magnoliopsida > Santalales > Viscaceae > Viscum > Viscum album. Next base: position 329,141,918 of record OY728132.1, read on the forward strand.
ACCTAGCTCGTACATGGTGCATAAGTACACCTCATGTACTATTAGATATGGTGTATAAAAAAGCACACACAAAACTAGTTCATGTTGAGTCAAAAGTTTTCTTTTGAATTTTCTATTCCTCTTTGTTTTTGAATCATAAACTCTCTTTTCAGATGAATTCATATTTTTTATAATGTTTACTTTAAGGATATTTTTTTACATTTTATCATCATGATTTTTCATATGAATATGATAATAATCATTCTTATAAGATTTACGGTATTACATGATTATCATGATGACCCAAGATATGATCTACATCGTAACCACTGAATTTGATTTCTATTGTACACACTATTAAATATTTCACTAACAAGATATATCATACTCACGATCTTAATGAAAATCACCATACTCAATTACTCTTGACGATTTTATTTTATCAAAATAGATAAATTATTTTTGGCACCACTTTATCATATCCATAAAAATGTATTATATCTAAACAAAAATATTTTAATAAACACGGTGTTGTGTATTGTACTTTGATATACATTATAAAATGATGTCATTTTTTGAGTTACAAGATGACCGTTGAGGTGTCAGGTGTTTAAGTCCCTCTGTATTTTTAGGAATAAATCTGACTTTTGGATTAAAATATGATAGTTGGAGCAAATTATTATAAATAACAGGTCATTTTAAATGACCTCACAAATTTTTGGAAGAACTGATACTTAGTTAGAGAACTTCCAAAATTTGCTTTGTGGGAAAGCCTTAAAGTGATAATGTTGTGAAATACTTTTTTGAAATAATTGTAATATTCAATATCTTTGTTTTTTTGTGACACTGATTGTTGGTGATTACTATCGAGGTATTTTGGGGATAGGAAGATAGACATGTCGATCATTTGCAGATCGCGGGCTTCTGAGGCTAGGAAGACAGAGGTTTGAATTACCTTTTAATCGAGTTATTACAGAGATAGAAAGAAATAATCTGATCATTGTATCAAGGGATTACCCTAGCATGGGTAAGAAATACTTGTTTGAAAGTATACATCAAGGTACCTCTATCCAAGTTTATTGGATACCCTTCTGTTTGGGTTAAAATAAATTATTCTTTTACATTTCCACTACAATGTTATAGAAAGTGAATGGGTTTCTATATTCATTTTTCTATTTCTTACTTTTGTTATCATAAAAAATATGATTATGATACTTTTGTAATATACTTTGATTATAATCTTTTTAATTATGATTATAGTGATTATAATATTTTTAATTACTTAGTACAATTTAGTACGCTTTATGATTGAATCATCGTATTGTTTTACCCTGATCATCGTAATCATTTTGATTGTGATCTTTTACATAATTAGTCTGTTAAAATAATTTCAACCATGAATACGATTAATTTCATTTACAACATATGGATTATGATACTTTTATAACTGCACCCAGGGCCCTATCCAATTAATGTTTTAATACATTAATAGGTATTGTGAATTGAATTAGTTTAAATTCTTTTTAATTTAATACCTTTAGAGGTAAAAATGAAATGTTTTTGAACCCAGAATTCACCCCTCACCCTATTTTATTTTTCTACCTGCATATACGTCATGATCCAACAATTGGTATCCGAGAAAGTTTCCACTACTTATTTAACTGCTCATATATTTTCTTACTTACATTTTCAAGTTAGTTATATTCCATTGATAAACTTTGTATTTATATGTATTTGTCACAATAGCATGTATTGTAGAAAAAGAAATTCATTATTGTTTTAAATATGGAAGGACTTAATGTCAGTTCAATTGAAAATATCAAAGCTATAAGACCACACATTTTTTATGCTAATGATTACAAATATTATAGAGATCGATTGAAGACTTTTGTGATCAGAACTGGAGTTGAAAATTTTGTTATGATGACTGAAGAGTATAAAATTCTTGACAAAGAAGTTAAACTATTTTCCAATCAAGAGAAGAAAGAGTATCAATTGAATTACAACGTACAAAATACTTTACTATATTTAACAACTAGAAATATATATGTATATATATATATCCAGATTTCTTATTGTAAAGTATCCAAGAGTATTTGGAAGAAACTATATATTACAAATTTTGGTACATCTTAAGTGGTTGATACTAGAAGAGCTATGCTAAGAGCATACTATCATGATTTTTATTTCCCTTATAGAGATCCTTTTTGTAAAGTTCAATAATGATTTATGAAAATTGCAAGAATTTTACAATCTATGGGATAGAAAGTACTAGATGATGAAACCCTTGTTTATAAGAACATAGACATCATTCCCAATGATTGGGAATCAAAAATAATTATTATTGATGAATCATGAAATGTTACAAGTTGTACTCATGATGAATTATTTGGAAATATTTTTCAACATGAAAAAAAATTGAAATGAGGTGAAGAAAAATCCAAGAAAAATAATTCTAGAGTTTCTTTTACTACAACTACAAATCATAAAAATCCAAAACCTCTAAGAACATTGTTAAGTCTATAAAGGAAAAGAAACATGTGATTCAATAAAATTCAAGTGAATCAAAACATTAAGATAATTAATTATCCAATCATTCTCAAATAATGAACAGGATGGTTTGAAAGAAGTATTTTGAATACAAATATACGAAAATCAATAATGATAAGAAGGATACTGAACTTACTTGTTATGAATGCAAGAAATATGGACACATCAGACTCGATTTCCCAAATCTAAAAATAAGGGATTAGAAGAAAAGACATTTTGAAAGGAATCAGAAAAAATACTATGAGTCAAAAGGAAATAAATTCATAAAGTAAAAAAGATTCATGTAGGTCTAGTAGAGGAGACTCTTCAGATGAATCTTTAGACAATTATAATTCTAGACAAAACAATATTGGTCTTCCTATCAGAATACCTATTGAAAATAACTATTTTATAGAAAATGTACACACTGCTGAATACTTAACCAATATGTTATTAAGTGAAAATTATCCCAATGATAATAATTCCTCATATTTAAATAAGGAATCATCCTAATCTAGGGATAATAATACATTACCCTCATATGAAGAGGTTTCTGAATTTTCTAAATTACTTGAAATTGTAAACTGCAAATTTAATAAGAAATTTTAAAAGTAAAATTATAGAATAAATATTTTTTAAAAAATAATTATTAAATATTTCTAAATTTATTAATATGAAATGTTTGTAAATTGATTTTACTTCTAAAAAACTTGAGAAATTTAATTTATTGAGAAGCATAAGCTTTCAAAATATTTTGAAAATGTAATTTTTAAGAAAATTGTATTAGGTTAATATAGATAAGAATTTATTTTTATGAATAAAGTATGAAATATTTTTTTAGAAAAACTTTTGACAAAATTTACCACTAGTAAAGAAGTTTTTGAAAAAATTTATAAACAACTTCATATATATGGTAATAGTTTATGAATGGGATATAATAACTCAAAACTTTTTTTTAGTAACAATTATTTTGTTCCTAAAAATACCCCCTTTGCACCAAATGTAAATGTGGAGGTAATTGGAATAAAAAATGTTCCATAAATAAAATTCAATCATTAGGGTTACAAAATCCTTATTTTTTAAAATAATTATGGGTTCCCAAAAAAAATCTTTCTAACATTTCTAGATCCATGAATGTTTGGATTCTGAAAACCTAATTATTTTATTTTTTTGAAAATAAATAAATTACCAAAAATAAAAAAATATGGCACACAGATAGTGTATGATCCCAACATATGAATGGTAAAAAATACTTATTTGAAAATATTATTGAAATGAAAGGTGGAAGAGTTACCTTCAGAAAATTCCCAAGAAAATATTATTGATATAGGTAATATTGTTCTTCTTGGAAAAGCATTGATTTTAATTGTTTTATTTGTTAAGGGTCTTAAGAACAACCTTATAAGTATAAGACAATTATGTGATGAAGGTTACCTTGTGAATTTTTTGAATTAAATATGTATACAATACAATTCCAAAGAAAATTCATTGTTTTTTCTAATCGGTGTGGGAATGTTCACACACTAAAAATAGATGACAATAGGATCCAAGACATACCTTTACTTATTGTAATGGAAGATTAGTATTAGTTATGGAATATAAGGTTAGGACATTGTAACCTTATAAAATTATATAAATTTTATAAGAAAATAATTTTTAAGGATCTACCAAAACATTGATTTGATTAATCAAAGTCGGTTACCCTTTTTAATATGTCAAGAAACAAAAGTCATGTTTTAAAAAAATTAATGAAGTTTCAACTTATGATGCTTTATAGTTGGTACACAGGAAAATTTTTGGTCCTAAACAAAATATATGTATCATAGGAAAGTATTATGTATTTTTTTAGTTGATGAATACATTAGATATACATGGGTCTTTTTTCTAGAAAAGAGATATAAAGTCTATTGTTATTTTAAAAAATTTATATACAAAGTTAAAAATAACAAAAACATTCCATTGATAACTATTCATAGGGATCATGGGGGAGAATTTGTGAATTATGATTTTTATACTTTTTATAGTAATAAATGCATTACTCATAACGTTTCAGCACCTAGAACTCCTAAAAAAATGGTGTCGTTTTAAGAAGAAATTTTATTATTCAAGAGGCAACAAGAACCAAATTGACTGAATATTCTATTACAAAAAAAATTTGGGCCAAAGTTGTGTGTACTTCTTGTTATACTTCAAATCACGTTTTAACTGGACCATTTCGTAATAAAATGCCTTATGATTTAAGGACTTTCCAAAACCCAAAAATCTCATTCCTCAATGTATTTGGATGCAAAGTATTCATTATGAATAAAAAAATATAATTTACATAAATTATAACCCAAATATTATGAAGTTATTTTATTAGGTTATTCCACTACTTCTAAGGATTATAGAGTTTTCAACAAAAATTATTATATTATTGAGGAAACAGTACATGTTAAATTTGATGAAACTGGTCCCTTTGTTTTTAAACAACCTTAACCTACATATTATAATCTTTTTTCCAACAGTTATTATCAATATTTATTAAAATAATCTTCTAATAATGAAAATACTCAAGAAAATGTTTCTAAAATATTCAATCCTAACAACATTCTATATTATGTTGATGAACAGTCTTTACAAAACCCAAATCAATTGTTTTTTTAGAATCATCCGAGTGATAGAATCATTGGTGATGTAAATCAACCTATAAGGACTAGATGTTCTTTGTGGAATGAAATAGGATATATAGCATTTTTTTCAAATTTCAAACCTAAATGTCCTTATGATTCTTTAGGTAATGAAGATTGGATTAAATCAATGCAAGATGAACTAAATTAATTCAAAAGAAATAATTTTTGTTCCTTGGTTGAAAGACCTAAAGAAACTTCTATAATTAGAGAAAAATGGGTTTTTCAAAACAAATGTGATGAAAATGGAATAATCATTTTAAATAAAACATGACTAGTGACTAATTTTTATAGTCAACAAGAGGGAATAGATTATTAAGAAACTAATGCTCCAGTATCTAGACTTGACTCTATTCAGATACTATTAACCTTTCCTGCATTTTATAATTTAAAACTATTTCAAATGGATGTGAAGTGTGATTTTCTTAACATATATGTTAAATAGGATGTTTTTGTTGAATAACCTATTGGTTTTGAAGAAACAAAACATTCTGAATATGTTTTCAAACTTACCAAAGAATTATATACCCTTAAACAAGCCCCTAGAGCCTAGTATGATAGATTAACAGGGTTTTTTCTTCAAAATAATATTATTAATGGAACTAATGATCCAAATATTTTTATAAATAAATAAAACAAAAAAATTTTGACCATTCAAATTTATTTTTATAACATTATATTGGGATCAACTTAGCAATCTTTCACATATTCTTTTGAGAATCTTATGATATCTAAGTTTGAGATTAGTATGATGGGAGAGACAACATTCTTTCTTGGTTTTCAAATTTCTCAAAAACCAAAAGGTTCTTATATATCCCAACAAAAGTATATTAAATATATTTATAAAAATTTTGGATATGATAATTCTAAAAGTATTATTACTCCAATAAATACCTCAAATACTCTTCAAATTGATGAAACTAGACAACCAATAAATCAAAAAAAATTAGAGGGATGATAGGAAGTATAAAATACCTAAAAGCTAGTCTTCCAGACTTTATGTTTTCAGTCTTTATATATGAAATATATTAAGAAAATACAATGGAATTCAATTTAAATTATGTAAAAAGAACATTTTTATTTAAATGGAACTATGTATTTGGGACTTTTTTACTCCTATGGAAATGATTTTTGAATTAAAAAGATTTTCAGATGATGACTTTGGTGGTCATAGAATGGATAGAAAAATTACATCTGGAACTTCCCATTTTATAGGATATTCACCAGATTTTTTTCATGTAAGAAACAACACTCAGTAGCATTTTCCACTGCTGAAGCTAAATATGTGGTAGTTGGAAGTTGGTGTGATCAAGTGGTGTGGATGAAACACACACTTGCTAATTATTGTATGAGTTTTACTAAAACTCAAATACTATTTGATAATAATAGTTCCATATATTTAAGTAAAAAACATGAACATAACTCTCTTGAAAAACATATATATAATAGGCATTACTTTACAAGGTGTCACACACTTAAAGGAGATATCATTTTACAATTCATCAGAATTCAAGAACAACTTGCTGATATATTTACAAAATCATTATGTTTTGGTAGATTTTAATATACTAAACAAAATCTAGGAATGATAACTTTAAATAAATCATTCACATAAACTTCTTATTTAAATCATCTCCTTACATTAAGTTACTTATTTTCAAATGGGGTGTATATATGTTTGATAAAAAAATCAATACCATTTTTTTTGTAACCAAAATTTTTTAAAACTAAATTTTTCGTAACCAAATTTTATCTAACCAAAATTTTTCATAAACAAAATTTTACATAACCAAATTTTTTGTATCCAAAATTTTTCATAAATAATAATTTTTCTAAAAAAAATATTTTCATAACCAAAATTGTTTGTTCTCATTTTGAAAAATCATATTTTTTCCAAAAAAAATCATTTAAAAGAAAAATCTAGTTAAACCAAAAAATACATCCTAAAATTATAAAAGGTATAATTTCTTATCGCACACTATTTCAATTCATTTTTAATTATTGGTTCTTAATTTTATTTTACAACATTTATCATATTCATCCTGAATATGATATTTTTTTTAAAAAAAAACCTCAAGAGTTCAAATATTTTCTCAACCATTAATCTCAACCTTAGAAGCTCAACGGTCATAATTCCTTCATCTATATAAAGGAACCCCTCACTTTTACCACATCGGGTTTTCCATACTTTTCATAGAAGCTCTAGTCCTCCTCAAATAGTTGAATATGAATTTTTTCTATCCTCAGAGAAACATTATGTATTCACAATAGATTCTATTATATCATGTCCCAAAGACATGACTTCAAAAGAGATGACTCTAAAGGACTTTTCTTCAATGAAATTCTAAAGAAAAAGGATAGTTGAAAAGAAATGTTATGAGAAATATGATTCCTCTTTAAAAATAATTATAATGTTTCAAGGCTAGGAGTCAGTTTATATTGAAAAACCCAAAACCGGTCAAGATCTTGTCCATATAGATGAAGTTTTAGATTTTTATAAGACTATGAAAATTAATGATGGTTTGAAGATTTATTTTTCTATTTATGAAAAATATTACACATTATTTTTAAAACAAGTAGAAACTTTTGTTGGAATACCATGTGAGGTAGAATCTCACTACCATTCCCATAATCTCCCAAAATAAGAATGAACTTTTAATAAGAAAAGAGAAGAAGAATCTATTTTTGAGATTCATAAGGATAAAATAATGTTTTTTCATTGTTATTTGGACAATCATCTTACAAATAAATGGATGAAAGGATTTTTAGTTCCAAGGAAGGTTGATTAGTAAATCCTAAAGGTTTCAGATATTTTCATGCTTGAAAATTTAGTCAACATAATAAAATTTAATCTGATGGGATTCATCCTTTTGAAAATCAATAAATTGAAGTTTGGTGCCATAAAAATTTAATTGATTATTTTCCAATAATCTTAATCAAGTTTCTTACCAAATTATTGAAGTTATGTAAAGTGGAAATAAAGTAAGAACTGAAGAGATTAAAATTTACCATTATCAGTGAACATAGGATCAAAATTCTAATACTATATTTTAATTCAGAATCCATGAAGCTTAAAAATGATGTTGAGACAAAAAAATATGAAGAAGCTGTTGGAGGAAGTCAACAATTCTCAAAAAAAATCAATGAAAATTGTTTCTATGAATGAAGAAAAATCCCAATCCAAATCTACTAAAAAGTAGAAGAAGAAAAAAATAGTATTAGATAAAGTTTACATTGAGTGGAGGAAGAAAAAAGTAGAAAATAAAGAGGGTGACCCCCAATTTGGTCTTGACCCTACTGAGGCTCTTTCTGAAAAAATACTTACACAGGATATCCTCATGGAGGAAGAAAAAAATTATAATGAAGAAGATAAAGTTTGAGAACATTGATATCAACAAGATATTAAACTGAGTTGAAGAATCTAGTGATGATATTTTTTTTAAACAATAATTTTAAACAAACACCATATATTCCATTGGGAAAAGAGAAAAGAAAAGGAAAATAAAAGTTTTGTAAAGAATTGGATCCAAAAAATAAATCTCCATAGAAAACTACAGAAGAAGTCAAAGATAGTGGATTTAAGATAAATTGATGAATACATTGAAGAAGAAGAAGAAGAAGTTGAAGAAAAATAAAAAGAAAAATAGGAAGAGGAAGATAATGAAAATCAAGAATAAGTTTTTTACAGTGAAATCCCTTAAAATAAATTTATTATGGAATCATGTGATGAAATATCATTTAAATTTATATCTCTAGGTATTCAATCATCAAAATAAGTTTCTGAGGAAGTAATTACTGTGAAAGTGATTCATATTTATGAAAAATAAGAAGAAATATAGTCTGATGAAAATTAAAAACAATCCTTGAAGGATGTGTCCATTGGAACTCATTATGGTGACCTTACTAATTTTGGAGAGTACATGGGTTCTGATAGAACAATACCAATCAAAGGAGTAAAATTAAATGATCATGCATTGAAAAGGCTGGAAAATATCATACCTTAATTTTTAAAAGTGATTCAAATATTGATATGATTTCTGATATTCTAAATAATAAAATGGACTCATTCAAAGTTGTGAAACAAAATTTTCTAAGTCTTGAAGCCAATATAAAATTTTTTGAAGAATAATTTATTCAAAATAAGCAGGCTTTCAACAAAGTTATCAACTGGTCTTATAATGTCGATGAAAGTATCAAGATGCAAGAGGAAATGATTGAAGATATGAGGAATTTGGTGAATGAACTGTCAGCATCTCTCGATAAGTTGACATGTTAAACCACTACAAAAGTGAATATTTTACAAAATTTCACATCATTAGAAGATACTTAGCCTGGAGAAATAAAGTAATTATTTTGAAAATTCAAATATCATTCTTTTGAAATTACACAACTCAAGGAACTCAGCAACGAGGTATTTTATTTGAAAAGTCCAAATTATTTAATGACCAAAAGAGTTGAAATCCTATAAAAGAAAACCAGGGTTTAGGTAGAAACATATCAGGACAATAAGAAAATATTGAGGCTCAAAAATAAAATCTTTTTTCTTTGGAAGATAAGATTAAATCCTTGGAAGAACTCATTCTTACCCAGGAACAATTTTTTGAATATCAAGAAAAAAAATTTGGTCTCAATAGGAGTCTCATGAGAAAATTATGAAAGATAAGAAATATTTCAATAAAATGAAGAATATTGTTTTGGAACTCATGAAGAAGGGAAAGTAAAAAAGAAAACAAAATGAACTATTTGAACTCTTATTTTATTTTTTCAAAAATCCTTCAATGAATGTTTTTATCATCTATATACTTTTGATTGGATGTTTTCTATTTTTTAGATTAATGTTATTTTATTATTTTTAGATGATAAAATACTTTATTTCTTCACATATTTCATCTCTCTGACCATTTTTTAGGTATTAGAATATCTTCCCTATTCCTTTTTGAAAATCATAAAGGGCGATAATGTTTTGTAATGTGGGATAATGACTTATATTGGGGGATAATATATTTGAAATGGGGAAAAATTCTCAAAAGTACAGTACTAATAGTAATGGAAAGAATTATTTATATAATATGATCCTTTAAGATTTTGTTATCCTAAGGGTTTGGTTTTTCATATTCAAATGTTATTCAGATGAGTTTTAATAGTCAAATAGAGAAAAGTATAAGTGTAAACATTTGAATACAAAATCTATTGCCTTTTGTAAATTTCTATTTGTTTTAATTTGTGGTTTGTGATTTCCAAAAAGGGGGAGATTGTTGAGTCAAAATTATTCTTTTTTTAATTTTATATTCCTTTTTGTTTAAGAAATCACAAACTCTATTATCAAATTAATTCATATTTTGTTTTATCATGTTTACTCTAAGGATTTTTGTTTTACATTTTATCATCACAATTTTTCATCTGAATAGGATAATAATAATACCCATAATGCTTATTATATTACATGATTACCATTATGACCCCGAATACGATATACATCATACTCAATGAAGACAATTTCTATCATACACACTGTTCAGTATTGCACTGAAAAGATAAATCGTACTCACTATCTTAACGAAAATCATCATACTTGTTTACTATTCACAGTTCAATTTTTTCAAAAGAGATAAATTCTTTTTGGTCGCACTTTATCATATCTAGAAAATAGTATTGTATTGAAAGGAAAACCTTTTAATCAAAAAGGTGTCGTGTATTCTCTTTTGATATACAATACAAAACTAGGTCGTTGTTTTAGTTACAAGATGCTCATTGGAGTACCAAGTGTCCAAGACCCTCCACATTTTTCAGAAGAAATCCAGCTATTGGAGGAAAATATTACCATTAGAGACAACTCCTATAAATAACAACTCATTTTAGACAAGCTCACAAATTTTTTGAAAAAATGATACTCTGTGATATCTCTACAAACAAAATCTTTGTGGGAAAGCCTTGAAGTGATCACATTGTGGACAACTTATTTGAAAAACTTGTAATCTTTAATATCTTTGTTTTTCTTCATGCGACACTGATCATTGGTGATTATGATTGAGGGATTATGGGTATAGAAAGATAGATATAATAATCATTTTTGAAGTGAGGTCTTTTGAGGTTAGGAAGATAGAGGTGTTGATTACCTTTTAATTAAGGGCTTCTGTGGATAATAAGAAAGAATCCAGTCATTATATTGAGGTTTTATCCTAGTGTGGTCAAGGAAAACAAATTGGATGTATAAATCAAGGGACCTCTATCCACTGTTATTTTATACCCATCTATTTGGGTTAAAATAATTTTATTCTTGTACATTTCTAATATACTATAATAGAATGTTAATAATTTTATATATTCATTTTTCTATTGCTTATTTTTTTTATCATGACCAATCTGATTATGATACTTTTTTAATTTATGTTTATTATAATCTTTGTAATTATTATTTTAGTGATTACAGCATTTTTAATTACTCAATATGATTCAGTATGATTTATTATTGAATCATTTTATTGTTTTACCCTGATCATTGTAACCATTATGATTACAATATTTTATGCACTAACTCTGTTTAAATATTTTCAACCATTAATACAATAAATTTAATTTACGACCTATGGATTACATTACCTCAAGAAACCAGATTACAATACTTTTATAACCAGACCTAGGGCCCTATCCAATTATAGTTTTATTACATTAAGAGGTATTTTTATTGAATTAGTTTAAATTATTTTTAACTATATTCCTTTAAGGATATAAACTGAAAGTTTTTAATCCTACAATTCACCCCCCTCCCTCTTGTATTTTTCATTCTGCATATACATTACAATCCAACAGTTCACAACATGTAAGTTCGCATAAAATACTATTCAACATGGTGTTCATTGGAGTACACACCTAGGTTTTTCGTGAGAGCTAAACAATATGTACTTAGAAATAAATTTCTTATAGTTGGGAACCACGTTGAATAATGGTGACAGTATAATCCAAGAGTTGTTACATGACATGTACAAGAAAGTATAGGTCTTGTACTATGTATCCATTGTTTTTTTCACATATTCTATTTAGATTATTATAATTGGAAATTAAATGGACTAATATTATTTTTTTCACATAGAACGTGATGTCATATTTCTCTTGGACATCAAATTCCATTTATGATGTTTCATGGGTAGTTTGATAATTTTAGCTTTGTGAAGGTGATGAATAGTTTCAAGTGAGAAACCCAAAGTATAAATGGGGTTTACTACTCACCTAGTGATGTGTTGATGATAGGGTATAGGTCCCCTATATTTTCCCTATAGTTTAGAACTCCCCCATATATTCTGGGTGTGGGTCCTCCAAACCAAGTACAGGGATACTGATAATGATATACACTTAAATCCTTATATATATATATGATATAATTGTAATATATTAAATGAGATGGTACATGATATCATATGATGTGATATCCACAATGTAAAGTCATAATCTATGACTTGGGGTACATCATTCAATATGATTTTAGGATATCATATAACTTCTTTATATTCAAATAATAGGGTATCAATTAGCTATTTTACTAGGAAATTTTGTGATGTATCATATTATATGATTCATATATAACCCTATTATTGATATAGGAGTTGAATTTTAATTATTAAAACTTAAATATATCACTCACATCAAAGATATCATTGATTAAACATTCTATAAGATGAAATGTTAGGATATATTACATGGATTCAAGGTTACAAAATTTGTAACTATTTGAAATTTACTCATATGTTATAAATGTATGATTAAATTCATGGAAACTTACTAAAGGCTATATAAAGGATCTATTTCTGTTGTAATGGTGTTCAAATATTCCCATTACTTATGTTGACACTCTTTTAAACTATCTTCCTCATCCTTACATTTTTTCTAAGAAATACTAGCATAACATGGGATGAAGTTGTTCCTACACATATGATGGATGATTCAGTTTCAACCCTTGGATACACTATGGAAGGAGGATTCTTTTTATTTATCCTTAGTTATATCTATAAACAAATAGAAATAAATAAAAATGAGTAGTGTTGATCATCATTTTAAGGTATACATGTTATTCATTTTAATTATTCATGATTTTAGATTTCATAAATTTTTAATATTTTGATTTGGGTTTCTTATTATTTTTACTAAATTGATTAAGTGTTTATCAATCCTTATAAACCTAATAGTAATATCAAAGTCATCACAAGATCTTTGATTCTACAATTAATTTTGTAAAATGAATAACATTGATATTTCATTATATATCATAAAAAATTGGATTACTGTTATGTGGTATCCAAATGATATGTGATATCATAGTCTAAAATACTATTGCCACATATGATATATAATATCATAGGAGGTGAAACAGTTATAATTATTTAGATTTTTTGAATGTTGTATCATATAATATGGGATGTTTTAAAGGATAATAGAACTAATCCATGAATGAAAAAAGATAATCATATCATAATAATGAATTGATGTATGTCATAATATAAAACACACCTTTTATCAAAGTGTGATATTGTAACACCTTGATATTATTATGAAATATTTCTCCTTAAATAATTTTATTTCTTCGATAGCTTGTGTTGGATGCAATGACGAGTTTTAATGAACCACAAAATATTATGTGTCAATTATTTCCTAGTCGTTGGATTATAGGGTATTAATAGGATTAATATTTTATGAAATATATATAAATGTCTAACTCAAAATAAATTCACTGAAAAATGTTAGAAATTAAGAGCACAATTTTTAGTAAAATTATTAATAGGTTTTCTTAAAAAAATAGTTTTTCTTATAATTAATTTATGAATGTTTTAGAAAAATTATTTTACAAAAGTAATTTAATTTTTCAATTCGGAATTTCAAAATTATCTTAGGATGGAGTTTTGATAATTTTATGAACCTATTTAATTTACAATGAATAGTGGAAAAGTACGAATTTTTATTTCAAACTATATTTTTATTTCAAAGTATTAACAAAGTAAAATTATATTTTATTTAGTATTAAAATTGTATTACTTTCTTTTAATTTAAAATAAATAAATTAAGGTTTTTAAAATGGATTTTATCCTTCAATTTAGTATAATATATTTTATATAAAAAAATAATTTTTTCAAAAAAAAATTCATTGTGTTTTTCTAATTTAGTTTTAAAATAAATTATAAAAAATTTGTGATTTGAATTTTCATAAAAGGAATATAAATTTTGAATAAAGAGGTTAAATTTATTAAATATTTCCTTTTTATTTTTGGTCAATATGAATATTAGACCCAATAATTATTGTTACAACAATAAAGGGAAAATCTTGTAAAAAAAGTTAAAAAAATGATAAAACTATTTAATGACCCAAAAACATACCTAAATCATATTATATGAGCTAATATAGACCATAATCATCCATGTATATAATTTATGACATTTTAGAGCCACTTGGATAAGATTATGACCATTATAATATTTTATTTAATGAAAACTCAAACATGTCGCACTCTAGTCTTTAATAGTGTAATATTTTTAATATGTTATTATATAGAGGATATGCTTGACTATAAATATTATTTTGAAAGATATAAGATTTAAATTGATCATGGTAATATATTTTTAGTTTCTAGTGAATAAATAATTACCTTAAATACTTTCACAATGTTGATTAATGTATTATTTAATTAATGCACTAATCAAATAAATGATATTTAAAATACTAAAGGTAACATAATTTTAGATATTTAAGGTGGTGAATGAATTTTATATATTACCATAATAGTTTTAAGATATAATAAAATATCTAGTTTTAATTTTACTTATTTTATGGATTTTTTTAAATTCAATGTAATGAATGGTATCTAAATGGTAAATAATGATATTTTATGGGATTAATATAATATTAAATTATTAAAAAATAATAAAAAATTAAAAAATTCTAAATTTGATAATATATGGATGTAAATATCATGTATTATGAATTTATATGCTATTTTGAGGAATTTTTCTCAAGAATATCTTTATTATATTGTATTCTTTTCAGAAATTTGAATGGTGTCCCAAAATTCAATTATAAAAGGGAACTTCCTCCTTCACTTCATTAAAGAAAATTGAGCCTTAAAAATCAACCATACTCTACCAAAAAAAATTAAACTTCTCCTTCCATATAATTGAGGTTATGGTCTTCTCAAAATACCAACCTTGAAGCCCTTTAGAGGAGATCTAATTAAGTCATTTTGAAGAATATATAATCTCTATAACCAATCACTTTATTTTTATTCTCTTATTTAACTCCTATAAATCTATTATATTCATCATAAAATAATAAATTCAGTTTCTTAAATATTAAGATATTTTATTATGATTATGAAAACACTAATACACCCTATTTCCCATCAAATAATAAGTGAATGTATTTATCATGCATATGCATGACTTACTGTCTAGACGTATTGATGTAATTCATTATTCGACACCATATTTTATGTACGGGAATTATAATGGTTTTAATGTTTATGAATATTATATAAGACATATTTTTACATCTTAAATTATAATATCATGTCTAGATTATTATAATCCTATCTTTTGGGAGATGATAATGCCGCTTGTGCGTATGTATGAACTACCATCTCCATGATGTGATGAGATTCATTTTTCATTTATATTTTTTATGGATGGTAATAAGGATTATTTTTATAAATATATATGATATATATATATATCATAATAATTATATTTTAATGGTTTATTATTATTCACCTTTATTTCATTACATCGAATAAAAAATTGAAACAACATTCATGCATTAGTATGACCTACTGTCTCCATGAATGGTGTAATTCATTATTCAATCTATACTTTTTATTTAATATTATAAATATCTATAAAATGAATCTATATTATTTTTATACCATGATTCAAATTATATAAATTATGGTACCATGATCAATGAATAAGGACCGGTATTACTGAACTGAAACATACTTGGAAAATAGAGTAGTTATTAGAGAGAATAGTGATTTTAATAACAATTTATTAATAAAATAGTGATAATATGTTACAAATAAATAATATATTGTATTATGGATATATATTCATTGAATATATGTATAATAAATACATATTTATTATATAGTGTTTTTTAATGTGAACATACAAAGGTGAGACTTGAGGTAATGATTTATTTCACAATCTCATCATTATTCAGGATTGTTTATGTTAAGTCCCCATTGTGGAATATTTATCTTCCATGTCCATGTTTTATAAAAAAAAATTCATAATGTTATTTACTATGTTTTTAAATAATTTTACAACTATTTTACTTTTTAAAAAAGTCTTCAAAAGGAATCCTTTTTTCATTTTCCCATACTAGGAACTTTGTGACTTTTTAGAAAAAAAAATATTGAAGAAATTTTATTTTCTAATTGTATTAAATGAGTGTATTTTCCTACCATCATAACATATCAATGATTTAAAGCATCATTTATAAGTTTAAATTTTTTTTAAATAATTTTTTAATTTATATTGATGCATCTTTTTTAAAAAATTATTTCAAAATGGAAAACTTATTTTCCTCAAGAATTATTTCAAGTGATCTTTCAAAATCATTTTCCATATAATATGACATCCATTAATGTTACTTAATTTTTATTAGGTATGTGAACCAAGGATTACTTCCTTTTTATGCCTTCTGATTTTTTAAGTTTGTAATAACAAGATGATGATGAAAACTGTTCCTTTTTCTATGGATTACACTTTAATGAAATGTTTTTGTAATCTTTTTTATTTACTATGTTCTGTAATGTTGAATGTTTTAGGGTCGTTGGGAATAGATATGTATTATTTTATTAATGTGATTTTGGGGGCCTATATCTTCCTATAATTCATTGGGTAAATATTAATATCTCTTGATATAACAATGGGAAAAAAGTCAATGGTCTTGATCCACTATAGGAAACAGGTGCATCCTAATCCAATATGGGAAATATGTGAGTCCCTGATCTACTATGGGAAATAGGTGTGTCCTGATCCAAAATGGGAAAAGGGTGATAATTACTAATCTAATATGGTTATGGTCTTGGTATTTAACCTTTAAATATTAAAGTAGTTTCAATATTTTTGATGGTTACACACTTTTATGATATGATCATACAGTTCAGGATTGGTTTATGATGATTTCTAACTCTTATGGCCCATATTTTTTGAAATGGTAATGTTTTATTCCATGATTCATGTTTATAATCTCCAAAAGGATGGGCATAAACTTTGTAAGTTATGTTAATGATCATATACCCTTATTATAAACTTATGATTTCATATGATCATAGATTGATATGTTCTATATTCACACTTACTGAGCATCTGAGATCACACTTTCTTATGATTCCTTACCCAGGTTTTGAAGAAATGTTTAGGTAGGTTATGCCTAAGAGGAGTTATATTTGATCATATATTTATAGGTGATATTTAATATATTTCCTCAAACAAAAAGATTATTTTTCTAGTCTCCAAATAGACTAAACTATTGTGATCCTCGGGTGTGTGATAATGAAATTTATTGAATATTCATATCAAAAGATGTGATATTTATGTTTGAAAAAACTAGGTCCCTAATTTTGGAATTATATAAAAGGTTTATTCAATCATAATATATTATGATTATGAAAAAATTAGTTATATCCCAAGGTATATTCTTAAGTACATGTTTAGGGATATGTTTATAGATATCTCTAAGTATAAGTTTATAGATAATTATATGTATATGGTATTTTGGTGAAGGTTATAGCAAGGGGTTTCCATGAAATTCCATCCCTGTTTAGATACTACAAGTGGGTGTGCCTCTAGAATAGAGGTACCTAGGGGTAATAACTCTAAATAGGGAATATTGACCTTCACTCAATCATTACCTAGTGTATGATAAAGGGACTTATTGCACACCTACTTTGGTAATCCGAGGGGATATGCTTAGTAAATTAACAAAATCCTTAAAAATCATCATGATAGATTTAAATAATGGACACGAATGACCTAGGTTAAGCCCAAGGTGTCATAGATAGAAAATAAGGTGTCATGATTTAGAGATCCAATAAATGAATTTTATGATTATTTAGTTTTCCACTATGATTAGGGTTTCTCACTATATGATTTATGGTTTTAATCAATGGATAAAACCTGAAGGAATTTTGTTAATGTTGAGTGTGATAGACAACGAAATTATTTTCCTTTAAAACAACCAAACATTGTGGGAGATGAAATGCAGAATATTACTAATATTTTTACAAAAAATTATCACGCTATGAATCATAATGATTTTAAAAATGATCAAAGGAGGGAACTAAATACCATTCAATATTTCATAAGGAAACATTCACCTTCTTTAAGTGGATCTTCTGATCCACTAGTGGCTATGTGATGGATCAACACCATTGAGAAAATATATTTTTTTCTTCAATGCTTAGGACATAATAAATTTATCCTATATATATATATATTGTTTTTAAAGATAAGAATATCAATGGTGAAATATTATTAAGAACACAAGGGAATAAGAAGATATTGAATCAATGGAATGGGAAGATTAAAAGGGATATTTCTCAGTAATTAATTCCATCATATTCTCTAAAAAATATATAGAAGTAATTCCTTGATCATAAGAAATTGGATAATTAATATATTGGTACATATGAAGCTAATTTTACAATACTTTCATGGTATTCTTCAATTTTAATCATCATCCTTAAAATAAAAATTCATCAATTCTTTGGTGGGATAAAACAAATTTATCGAAAGGAATTGGATATTAGAGGCTTTAGAAGATATGAAGAATTCGTTCAATGTGAATTGAATGTAAAAATGGAAATTAGATATTCTCAATAAAACTATAGTTTTCATAAGAAAAGTATGGTTTAGTCTCATGAAAACTAAAATGGCGGAATAAAATTCCATCCATCTGTCTGTTAGAAATTTTGGGAGAATCATCAAGGGAATTTCTTAAATGTAACTGAGGGACTCTTTAAATGTAAAAAGGAAGGTCATAAATCTCATGAATTTTTAAATGACAATAATGGTATCGTTACTTTTGTAGAGGATAAGAGGAAACCAACTAATTCACTAGCCACACTCTAATTTTTCAAGTTAAAGAGTTTGGGCATTATACAAATATGTTCCCCGATCTATGGGATAATGTTTATGATAAGAAATAATAACATTTAAAGAATTAAGTCAATGGGGAAGCTTATGGAATCACAATAGATAATGTGAATCAAGATAATTGGGGCATAATTATCCACCCCTCACTAGTTGGGAGTTTCAAATTTGATTTTGTAAGAATGATGCCTATGAAAATAGTATTGTGAAGTTTCATGTGATTATCTCACTTTGTATAGATTATAGAATAATGAAAACATTTTATATTAATTTAGAAAAATGGATGAACCCAACATTGTGATGAATTTCTTTGTATAATATAATAACTTATATGAGTATTAAAGTGTGAATTAACTTTTAGATGTTATATGTCTCTATTTAATTAAGAGTTATAGATACCATCATGGGTTTATAAGATTATTTTTGATCAAAAGTTAAAATTCGATGGCATCGATTATTAGGGTTTATTTAAGATGGGATTTTTTATCAAGATTTTTTATATTTTAAGGGAATTTTATTATAACTAAACGCTTTGGTTTTGTATCACCCTTAGATTTTATGAAATATTTTTTTTCAAATTAATTTAATCTTTTTTGATATTTTTCATTTCATGCAACACTGAAAATAGTTATTTTTAAGCATTATCTATGGTTTGTGTTATATAAAACCCCAAGTTAATTATGAACTATATGAAACATTAATTTTAGAATTATCTAAATGGAAGATTGAGGCTGGAATATATTTCATGCAAGACTGACCATCCTTAAGGGCTTTCATAACATGAAAGATCGAGTGTTACCAAACAACAATATATTTTTAAATATATATATAATAACATATAACCTATCAATTAAATTATATATTATTAATATTATTTACTAAATTATATAAATATATAGTTTTTAAAACATATAAAATAAATTAATTAGTTAAAAAATATTTATAAATGAATATAATAACCAATTGAATATAAAGGGAGTATTTTTATAAAAACTATTATTATGCCCATAGAGTTGTTTTAGTCCTTATAAATTAAATTAATTATGATTATTAATTAATTTTAATTTAATATTTATTTTATATATTCGATGAAATATTTTTAATATTCATCTAATATATTTTATTAGCATAAGATAAGAATAAAATAATTTTAATACATAAAACCCAATATTTTTATTATGGCTATTTTACAGCCTTTTAATGGAGAACCTATTTTAAATCTAAATTTTTTAACTTTTATAAATCTTATATAAAACAATAAATATAAAATTTTAAATTTAATAATAAAAATTATATTAGTGTTAATTTTTGGTATTTTTTTGTGAAGTTTTATATTTAATGAATAGTTAAAATATTGAATTTTAATTCCAAGATGCTTTTTCATGTCTTTTATTTATATAGATAAATTATATATTAATTAAGTTTTAAAGTTTAATTAGATTAAATTTTTATCAATCAATCCAATTTAGGTCATTAGAATCAATTTCATTTTTAAATTTATTATAAAAACAAAGCAAACTTTGGAATGTTTTTACTTTAAAAAACTGTATTGTCATCCCATCAATGGGATTATATTTAATTTAATTTCTGATAATTATGTGTTTGGAATGCGTAAAAATGGATTCCATATTTTTAATCAAAATAATTTATAGTTTATAATAATTTCAACTTAGTTTTTTACCAAAATTATTAGTGAAAAAGTAATTAAAATTAATTACAACTAAGGTTAAATTATCTTAATAAGAGACTTAACCATAACTATAAGGCCCAAAACAACCTATAAACTTATAAAAATCCATTTTATGTGCAAAATTAGATCCTATAATGCATTTTATATATTTTGGATCATAAAAAAATGTTGTTGGGGTTTTTCTTTTCCAAAATATTACAAGAGTGTCACTCCTCCTCTATTAAAAAATGCCTCCTCTCCCCCAACCTCCCTACACCTCTCAAGCCAATTTTTCTCAACATAATTCTTATATATAACTCTGAAACATATCTCACTTCCTCATTGATTCCTCCCTTGGAAATAAAACCTTTCAAGTAATCTCTTTGGTGCAAACCAAAAGTAGTTACCCGATTAAGAGTTAACACGCTCCCTCAAAATCCTTTCTTTTATATTCTTTCTCCACTCCCTAAAATATTCTGATTCTATGATTGTATAACAACACCAAAATCCTAAATATTCTAATATGTTTTAATCCTTTGTTTTTACCTACACATACAAACACTTCCTTCTAATGGGTAACGAACATACTGTTTACGTGTACAATGTATTACAACCTCACTAAAAAAGGATTGTTATTTTTTCCTTTATCTTCTACCATGGTGGAAATTATGAAGAAAGTATATTTATATAAGTTATATATTATATTTATTATTTATTTAATCTTATTTAATTATTTTACAACACATATCTTTATACTTTCCATTTTCTGTTAACAAAATAATTCATTTGAGGAAGTGTGGACTACCGCCCCATCAAAGCGATGTGATTCGTTCACACACTACATGGAATGTATTAAGTATGGATTTATTGAATATATATGACATATATGATAAAATAAAGATAATTTAATAATATATATACCTAATCGTATTTTAATTTCTTCGTTTCAAAACGACAATTAAACGGAAACATCATTTATATGTTTGTACAGCATACTGTCTCCATGAACATTGTATTCTATTTCATAATTATATATTCTATGGATTATTATAATAAAAATTTAATTAATATAAATTTTCTTTAAATATTATTTTAAATTATAGAAATCATTATATAAGTATAAGTACTAAAGATATAACAAATTAAGACACATACGAAAAAAAGAGGATATAACCCGAAGTGAAACCTAAATATAGAACTCTTAACAAGAGGGTAATATAAATCCATAATTAAACTAAATATTGTATTATAAGTAATAATATTGTTATATTATAGATTTATAATAAAATTATATTTATTATACAATATTTTTGAACGATCATGATGAGTTTCAAGACAGAAGGTAAGGGAATTTTATCTCACTTTTTGTTTCTGTGAGATACATGCGTTATTCACTGTCCATTACATTTATGTGGGGTGTATAATGAAAATGGATGTTTTCTTTGATTATTATACTTAAATTTATGGTTATTTACATATCCATTTTATGACCTTTCCTTTCATGGTGATTATGTTTCAAAACTTACCAAATCGGTGAAAGTAATTTTGTCTCAATTTTCCATATTTAAAACACATTCCATGTTATACAACTATATTTTTATATGAGGTGTATAAAATATTTTTGAAATGTTATATCATGAATCTCATTATTTTCATAATATTTTATTCTCAATTTAATTTAATTTTTTCACATGGTTAGTATGATTCAAATTTACCATGTGGTAAGAGTTTATAGAAACAATCTCACTATTTATCAAGATTGTTTATGATCACATTTTTATTGATGAAATAATATGATCCATATTTCAAGAAAACTCATGAATTTTCTTACACTCTATATAGTCTTGTTGTATTCATGTTTTAGTAACATTTTTCCACTCTTTGGTACTTAATATAATTAAGAAATTATTTTATAAGAAAAACTGACCATACATCTCTCTTCGCTCGGAAATTTGTGTTCCTTCAAAACAATGATTTACAAAAAGGGATTATAAGAAACTTATACTAATATAATATGATAATTAAAATGAATTTTTACCCTTTTTTATTTTACCAATTTTTTTAAAAGAATATTCTTATCGCTTTTTGAACAAGTCATTTTTTTATCCTTTTACCGTGAAAAATAAATATTATTTTTACCTTATACGGAACTACAGATTTACCTATCCTTATTTCTCTGATGTTTCCTAAACTTGTTCAAAAGGTTAATTTCTAAGAATTTTTTTTTCAAATAAATGGATTTAAATTTCTTTTCAATATTTATTTATAATTTTTCAAAGTAATTTTCATGAAAAGTATCTTTTAAAAGGTTTTCATGATTCTTTAATATGTTTTCAAAGGAAAATGGTTTTCAAAACGTTTTCATGCTTCTATAAGAGTTTTCAATTGAAATGGATTTTAAAATTTATTTCAATTATTCCTTTATAATTTTTCAAGTTTTTTTTCATGAAAATGGTTTTCAAAAAGGTTTTATGCTTTAAAAATAATTTTTTAAAGGAGAAAGGATAATTTCATCATGAAGTATTTCTAAAAGATATTTCAAAATTATTTCCAATATAAGATTAAATCCATTGGTGTTACTCATGAATTTTTGGGAAATTATCTAAATTTTCAACTTATATTCTTTCTCTGAATGGTTTATGTATTCATGACATGATTCTTATGAAGTCCGCTTCTTTTTAAGGGATATATATCTATGAAACCTGCATCATTTCATGAATTATTTATTTATGAAAGGATTATGAAACCTATTTACTTTTACATACGTTAATGTATGATTTAATGATTATGAAACTCATTTAATTTCATGGGTTATAATATGATTTGTTAATATTTTGAGTCACATATATGTATGATTTCATTATTATAAGGGTGGGACCTATATCTCCATCCAATGAATTGGGTAATGATAAATGTTTTATGATCTCAAAGGGTACATGGGACTGCATCCCAAGCCTAAAAAAATAGAGGCCATAGGAGGCCATCCTAATCCCAAAACAAGAGTTTAAACAGAAGGACATACCAAGTCTAAAACAATAGGGTACATGGCAGCACATTCCAAACCTGAAATAAGATGGTACATGTGAGGACTTTCCAAACCCAAAACAAGAGGGTACATAGGAGGGAGTCCCAAGACCTAAGCAATTACACGGGTTATTATCCCAAGACTAACTTGTTACAAATGTCTTTGTAGGAATCCTTGACATAGGGTTTTTATATCCTTATGTGTCAGTCACAATTATTTGTCCTACTCTTATATTATGATTTCATAGATTGTGTTATTTTCTAAATTATTATTCATGTCCTATGAATAACAAATATTTATTCCATGTTTCATGTTTATGTTTTTTGATATACAGGATCTGATCTTCTAATGATCACGATCACGTTCTCATAGAATTATGTTCCTGATATGCTTATGAATTTTATTTATTTACACTTACTATGAATTTTAGCTCACCACTTTCTTATGTTTCCCTTCCCAAGGTTATGAGGAAAGATTTTTATGTCTAAATACTAAGGGGGTCTTTTTGGGAAACATTGAAGATATTTCAATGAGTTTCAAGATTTTTGTTCAATGTTTCACTACAGTAAAATGTGCCTTTAATAGCGCCAAAATTTATCAGCACTAAAAAAATGTGTTGAGAAATTCCATCTTTAGCAGTGCTAAATAAAAGAGACGATAAAGGGAATCTTTTATCAGCGCTTTCTATTTAGAGCTCATAAAATGTCACCTTTATCAATACTTTATTTTAGCCATGATAAAGGATAATCTTTTTTAAAGGTTTATTTTTAGTGTTGATAAAAAGTACCCTTTATAAGCACTAAAAATATAGTGCTGATAAATGGTAAGATTTATCAACGCTTTATTAGCACTGATAAAGGTCCACAATAAAATGAAATTATTAAAAAAATAAAATTAAAAATATTAACAATTTTATTAATTAAATAATTATTGTTAAAAATGAATAAGTTAAATATACATATATATATAAATTAAAAATTAATAAATAGTATATATTAAATATATAAATATGTAAAATGAAATAATTAAACAAATAAACATTTTAAATGACTAAATTAAGAAAAATATTAAACATTTTGTTTATTAAATAATTATTGATAAAAATGAATAAATTTAATATACATATATATAGATTATAAATATTTATTAATATTATATATTAAATGTAGATATATAATTAAATAAAAAAATAAAAATAATGAATAAATTACAAAACTATTTAAAAATTCACTAATGAAACCATTATTAATAAAAATAAATAATTATAACATATATATTAATTATAAATAGTAATAAATAATATATATTAAATATATATATATATAATGAATAAAATGTTAATTAAAAACATACTAATGTCTTACACATTTTTAATTTTGTTTGATTTTTCTGTTGAACATTTATCAAATGTCATGTGTCACATTGATTTCACATATGTATATATCTTTGTGTGTGTGTGTGTGATTTATGCAGTTTTATATATAAACACATAGAAAAATATATTTACATAATATATAGAAACACATACACCTAATATTTATGTAATTTATTCAAATTTTGGAATATTTTTGAATTTTCATTATAACATGATACATTTAATATATTATATTTTCAATCACCCAATTTTATTTATTTATTTTAAATACTATTGCAGTTTAGGCATTCATTTTTTAAAAAAATTATTTTTTATTTTATTTTTAAATTTGATCATTTTCTATTATTTATTATGTTCTAGTATTTTTTTAATATGATATATTTAATTAATAAAACTTATCCATTTTCCAATATTTTTAATGTGCACACATTTTTAATTATTAAATATCCCTCATTTTTAAAATTCATGTATTTAAGATTATATATCCACTAATAATGTTAAAAATATATTTTTAAATAAATATAATTTTAAATAAATATATTTTTAACTTTATATTGACTATATTTATAAATTTATATATTTATAATTTTTACAAATAAATAATTATTTTTTTAAATAACTTATTAGAAATAAATAATTATATATATTTAATAATTATAAAATGATAATAAATTTATTTAAATAAATCCTTTACCAGTGCTAAAAAGAGTTGTCAAAAAGAATCTTTATTGGCGCTAATATTTTACCATTGATAAAGATTCTTTTTAACAATGCTTTTTAGCACTGAAAAATATCCCTTTTATTAGTACTTATAAATTTTAAACTGATAAAAGGTATATTTTTTAGTGCTTTTCTGAAAGAGCTGTTAAAATTTTTCCCAATCTATTTTAAAGAACCCTAAATGGTACTCAGTTAGTCATAATTCTCAATCTCTTGTGGAACTCCTCTACTGTCTGTGTGACTCCTCTATGTTCCCTCAGACAAATCAAGGTTATAATCCAATGTATCTTATTTTCTATTTTTCCTCTATATTTGTTTGATATTATGGTTCTATGTTTTTTATTTTTCATTTTTCATTTTCTTAACTAGGTTGAACCCTACATCTCATCTCCTTTCCACTACCATCATGACTCCTCTAGGTTCATGAAAGGTTTATAAAGATGTACCATGATATTAACCACTAGTTGTTGTGGCCTTTAATGATCAAATGAATTGTATTATTCCTCGCTATATTTTTACCTATAATCTAGTGAAGGAAAAATAAAAAAACCAATAAGTACTCTTTGAATAATTTCTTTTCCTTTTAGGAAATGGGATGAAATCCTGATGCATTTCTTAACCATTTTTTCAAGATCAACTAAATAGAAAGATATAGTGTGGGTTATATTGGATCCCCTAAATAATATGAACAAATTATTACATATTTAATAAGATTAATCAGTTGATGAACTCAACTAATTGTATGTCCAAGAGATAATAATGCTTCTAGGTGTCCCACCTGGTGTTGTATCTGATAGAAATATTATGTTTTTATCATGTTTATAGAATGTAAATTAATTTTCAATGTGGTTATAGGTGCAATTTTATACTTCCATTATTCCATAGACTAATGGTCATTCTAATCAGACTATATTTATATTAGAGGATATTCTTTGAGCCTTAACTCTGTAATTCAATGACTCCTAGAAGGATTAACTTTCCGTGGTGGAATTCTCTTATAAAAATAGTATCAATAACTTATCCAGATAGACCTATATGAAGAATTATATTAAATATATTTTCACTCTCTTTTATATTGGATAAATATAGAATAATCTCCTATGAATATCCCTAGTCATGTCCAAGAAATAATTGACTGAGTGATGTTAATTCAAAAACATTTTAAAACCACTCAAAATCAACCAATGTCTTATAATAACCATTAATAGTGATCCTTATAATTTAATTTTAATGATCATGTTTTCATTTATGTTTCGTTGATATTATTTTTGTAATGGATTATAAATAATATGAAATTATACTCAAAATACATCAAACCTTTAAAAATTATTGGAAATTTCTAGGAAATTTATTAATATCTATCCTTACACATATGAAATCCCAATGGTGAATCAATTCCCTCAATAATCTAGTTTAATCTTCTTGAGTATGAAATGATTTTCGATATGGATGTTTTAAATCCCCCATCTTATCTAACCATGTAATCCCCCTTAATGATAGTATCTTAGTCTCATTTTTGGTGTATTTTGTGTTGATGGGGAGTTAAAAGATGGGTTAGAGGATTTGATAGGATAGAGTGGTAAATAGATAGAGGTACCCTTATGCGGTAGGTACTGAGTACCTGATGGAGTAGAACTAGGTACCTATTGATAGGCTATTGTAATTAGGTCCATTCTTAACATAACCAAGAAACTAGTGGCCTAGTATTATATATATAATGGTACTTTTTATATTTTAGTAGTGTTTGAGGTTTTTGATCTTATTAATCATAGTAAAATTGTATTCTAAGTAAATTATGGCCCACTACTATGTCATCAAGTTAAGACTGACTAATAGTTCCTAATT
Source organism: Viscum album (assembly GCA_963277665.1). Taxonomy (NCBI): domain Eukaryota; kingdom Viridiplantae; phylum Streptophyta; class Magnoliopsida; order Santalales; family Viscaceae; genus Viscum; species Viscum album. Next base: position 329,169,865 of record OY728132.1, read on the forward strand.
TAAGTGGTTTAGCATGAATTATGTATGGGCTTGGTCTCATTTTTTTTGAGTAATATTTTAAAATAAAAATACTTTTTAAAATTAAAATGATTTCTTTCATATAGTCACAGATTGGAAAAAAAATTATGTTAAAGGAAAATTTTTTGATTGAAAATTTGGTAAATTGTTGGATTTTTTGATAAAGTGCTAAGTGTGACCCTCAGTATTCCTTTTGATTGTTTTCATATGTGTGGGTATGTGAGGAATTCATTCTGAACCAGTTTTTTATTCATTATATGCCACCCAGAAAGTTCCCCAAAGTTTCCAATGGGTCTTACCTTATTTCTAGTTATCTTCATTTGGTGCCCATTTTCTATGTAAATAATGGTTAATTAGAGGAAGTTATATAGCTTGAGTAAGATTATAATTTCTTTAGAGTGGTGGGAAATCACATAAATGTTAGTTTTCATACTGTTCTGGGTCTTTTGGGGGTGCATCTTTAGAAGAATGAGAGTTTTTTCCCCACCAGTGATGCAAGTTGGGTGGAAGTGGTAATTCTGTAAGTCCTTCTATGTCTGATGGTTTATACTTGAGGAGGTGAAAATGAATGAAAATAAAGATCTCATGAGGGTCTAGCAAGGCCATTGGACAGTGAAGGATTATGTTGAACACTTCAAAGATCTGGTTTTCTTTTCTCCAAAGGTGGTGTCATAGGATCTATTGAAAGCTTGTATTTTCATTGGGGGTATTCATCCAGGGATGAAGGACCATTTCGTCTTCTCCAAGTATCACCATATTGATATTTTTGTGCATGAAACATTTTTTGTATGAGTTTCTGTGAATTAAGCATACAACACAATAGCTTAGTTATTATCTCACGTATTGGGGTGAAAATGTTTGGAGTTTCCTCGTTTGTTTATGTGGATATTGTAATATCATATTTCATTATAAAAGTATGATGAAATAATACTTTAATAGTTCAAATGGTTTTTTTTATTAATTTTAACCATTAAATGGTTATACTTTCATAAATTAGTTCACCCTTTCTAACATTCTTGATTGGAGATGTCTATGTTTGTGGAAATCACCCTTTGTGCCTTGTGCACAGGTTCGTTGTTCGGTTCAAGCTCTTTTGTTTTCTTATTAAAAAAATTATAGTTATTTATATGATGGTAAAAATATTTCTATGTAGTCTTTTAGTTCTTTCACACTTAGGGAAATTATATATTATTCATTTTAGACATGTAGAAATTAGTCACACCACAATTCGACGCACGGTGTGACCATTATAACTAAATGTGTCATGTATTTTCAAGAATAATACACACCTCAAAATAAAACAAACATATTCAGATTATTTTTATAATTTAGGAAAATGATACATAAGTTATTTTAGATGTGCATGAATCATCCTCACCTAAATCTGACGCACGGTGTGACCAATATGACTCCAAGTGCATGTTTTTATTTAAAATTGACATCAATTTTAATAAAAAGGACAATTAACCTACTCAAAACAAAGAAAATGAATTAAAATTGTTTTATTAAAATATTATAATGATACATCCATCATTATTTATGTGTAAGAATCAGATACACCTCAATCTGATAAACAATGTGATCGGTATGATTCAAAGTGCATGTTTCAATTTTAAAAAGACATTTTAGTAAACAAAAGTCAAGTGATGTAATAAAGAAAATAAAACACATTTAGATTATTTTCATAAGTTAGTAAAATGATCCATAATTCATTTTTAATGTTTAAGAATTAGACTCACCTTAATCTGAAACACAATTTGACAAGTATGACTCAAATTGTTTCTTTTTAGATAAAATTGTCATCAATTTTAGCAAAAAGGCCAACTAACCTTCTCAAAACAGAGAAAACATATTTGTACTGTTTTTATACTTTAAAAAAATTATTCATTAATTTTTTATGTGTAGGAATCATTCTCAACTAAATATTATACAATATGTCCCTCATATAAGTCAAAGTGCATGTTTTAATTTTAAAAATATATTTTATTAAAAAAGGCACGTGATTTACTCAAAACTTAGGAAAAGCATTCATATTTTTTTGATAATTTTGTATAACCATCAAAAAGTCATTTTGGAAGTGTAGGAATCATATTCACCTAAATATAATGCATTTTGTGACCGTTATGATTCAGATTTAAGTTTTTATTTAAAATTATTTTTAATTTTAGTAAAATGGAAAATTGTCCTACTAAAAACTGATAAAACACTTTTGGATTGTTTTGATACATTAATTAAGTGATCCATAAGTCATTTTTGATGTGTAGGAATCAAATTCACCTCAAACTGATTCTCAATGTTACCGATATGACTCAAAGTGTTTATTATCAGTTTAAAATCGACATTTTAGATCAAAAAGTGCACTCACTGAAAATTGATCAAATGTGCTCATAATTTTTTGATAATTTAGGAAAATGATTAATAATTCATTTTTTATTTTTAGGAATAAATCTCACATAAAAATTAAATATTATGTGATTGTAATGAGTCAAATGTGTGTGTTTCTATTTTAAAATGACAATTTAGTAAAAAAAGACAACTAACAAACTCAAAACTGAGAAAACACATTCATATTGTTTTGATACTTTAGTAAAATGATCTAAAAGTAATTTTAGATGTTTTAGAATCATCTACACCTTAATATGATTCATGCTTTGACCATTATGACTCCAAGTGTTTCTTTTTTTTAAATTAACATCAATTTTAGTAAAATTAACACTTTCTATTAATTTATTTCAATATATTAGTAATAACATAAGATTTGTTTTCTTATTTAGGTTCATTATTTTCCTCTAGTAGGGGTATTTTGTTTTGAAAAGTCATGAGTCGGTCGGGATTAAAATATAAAGTAATAATGAGGTTTTTTAATGTATATAATAATTTGTATTTAAGTAATTTTTTAAACCAGTGTTTGAAATGTCTATAATATAGTTTATTTTTTTGTGTTTGTGTAGTAAATTTAATTTCATTTAAATACTATTTTGGGACTTGTTATTTTTTATATTTGGTTTGTTTTTGGTGTTGTGGTGTGTTGTTACTGCACACTGTTGTGGTGTTGTAGTGTACTGTAAGAGCACACTACAGAATATCCCTTTATCAACACTTTTATAAGCGCTGATAAATGATTCCTTTAGTATTACTGATAAATGGTTCCTTTATCAGTGCTTATAAAATCATTGATAAAGGTATTATTTATCATATATTTTCTTATCACTAATAAAGGAAACCTTTATCAGTGCCTTTTCAGCACTGATAAAAGACTCGGACTTCTAACCTTTCTCATGCAGTCAGCATTTTTCTAGCACTGATAAAGGCCATTTATAGCGCTGTTAAAGGCCTATTCTATAGTTGTGTTTCTAAAGTAACTAAACTAACATGGTCGCTCCACCAAAATCCATTTTTTTATTTTATTTGAAACCCACTTTTAGGGTAAGTGGAAAACCCTATAGAACCATTCCTTCCCATCAAGTCACACCCACATTACAGAATTCAAAAAACAAAATAGTAAAATAGAGCCAAGTAACTGTGTCATATATCGTCACACACCTAGTTACAAAATTCAAACATCATCACTATAAATCACACCAGTACTACAAGCTGACTGATGTTCATAGACTGCATTGATGAAGGAAACATTCATTCTGAAACTAACATGGTCTTTGGGTGTGTGTTTTATAATTTTTCAAGTATTTTGAAAAAGTTATGTAATGTCAGTTTATGTTAAGAACCAGTCTTTTTGGTTGGTATTAGAGCAAAGGTTTAGTTAAAATTTGGAATCTAGGATTAGAAAAACTAGTGATAACTATAAGTACATGTCTATGGATAAGTCCAAGGATAAGGAAAAGTATAGGAATATGTCTAGGAATTTTGTTAAAGAACAGTGTGAGTGGTTTCTTAGAAATACATCCCTATCTGGATACTATTAGTGGATGTGGCTCTATCCCATATGTACATAGGGTAAATAGATCCAAAAATATGTCACGGTCCTGACTCGGGATAATCTATTACATGAAAACGGTCATTGTTGCACGCCTTATTTTACACTCTTGGAGGATATGATTTTGAAATTTACAAAATATTCACAAAATATCATGAAGTATTTATATATAGTTTTTATATGAATTACATAGAAGAAAACCTAAGGTGTCATATATTAAAGAAGGTTTCATAGCATATACATCATATAAGTGACCTTTCATGATTATTTTCCTCCTCACTATAATAATATTTTCTTATTAAATGATTTCTAGTTTTATCCAACAGCAGTAATCAAAAGTAAATGGATTAATGAAGAATGTAATGGAAAATATGCTAGTGAGAAGTCAATTTGGATGACCACTGGAGTGGAGGATGTTGTGATCATTCCTAATCAGTTTTCAAGGACCATGATCAACAATGTGTTCCTTAACTAACTCTTAGTCTCACCAAAGAAGATAAGAAAGGATTAATTGAGATTTTATGTAATGGAGACTATAAAGGAAAAAATATTTGGTTTCCTCTTTGTCAAGAATGTGGAAATAATCAATTAATTGAATGTATTAGAGGTACAATAAGGTGTTTTAACAATGGAAAACAAGTACACAAATAATATAACTACAAAGAAAAATTGATGACTTTGTCTAACCAAATGGATTGGAATATTAGCCTCCTTAATACGTCATCAAAGGTTAAATTATATAAGTGTGGAATGAATGGTCAATATGAAAATCGATGTACTAAGTGTAAAGCTTCTGAAGATAATCAACAAGGTAGTATGAGTAATTTTTATATTTCTAATAATGATGAGACTACATAGGTAATTTGAAAGTAAAGTGGTATTAATTAATAGGATGAGGTGTCCTTATTATGAATTATGTATGAAGTGTAATAATCAAAGTTTATATGTATTTATATTAAGTAATTATTTAGTATTAATGGTGAAATATGAGAGTTTTGTTCGGTTAATGTTTTTCTCTATGTATTTACAATATTTTGTTGAATTTTTTTGATGGAGTGAAAAATTGATCTAGTAACAAGGTGTAATTTTGACTAAGGGAAGATAACCATTAATATATTCCTTATGTTAAGATAATATAGTTTGGATAAAGATATTTTGGATAGAAATAAGTAAATTAGATATTACTGATTACCTTGGAACTAATTAAGGGCTTCTTAACAAGTGGTTTAAGCTATCATATTTACAATTTTTTAATTTAATGAATATATCCAATATAATTTTAAATAATAATACATTCATTCATAAAATAATTATTTATGTTAATTTAGAATATTACCATGTTTCAAGTGAATATATGATGAGGGTATTCACATGTTTGGAATGTGACAACCAAGATCTACTTTGTGATATATGGTGGATTAATGTTAATATGGTTTTGGGACTTTCTTTATAAATTTTAGGATTTTCATCTTTTGGAAGGATTATAAGGTTAAATAGTTATGAAAAGTTTAAGTTAAACTTTAGATTAAGTATTTATGTTGTCAGTTTTATTGAAAACCATGTTTAAAGGGTTAACTAGTTATTAAACATATTTCAAGTATATCCATCATATTTATTTTAGAAATTATATTAAAGTAATTTTAGAAAATTAAATATTGTATATCGGGAGAAAACCCATAAATTCTAGGAAGGTCAGGGGTCTCAACCCATGACTGAAGTACAATAAGGGTTTCACGCCTACCGTCGGCCTACACAATGTCCAGGTTAATGTATATTTTTAAAAAAATATTAATAATGAACAAATAGAATTACATTTTACGTTTATTTTATTAACCATTTTTATTTTTAATAATAGTTAGAGACAAATAGTTATACTTTTCAATATTTTATGGTCTTTAAGACCCACTAAAAAATCATTTTAGTTCTTTAGGTATCATAGCTAATTTCTAGAAATCCATTTCATGAAGTAATGGATGAATTAGAAATTGATAAAAGAAGAAACAAATAATGAAATCTTGTTTATATAAATATATCAAGTAATTATATATCCTTATATTCATGGTTAATAAAACAATTTCTATATGCTAGGAAAATGATAAAAAAATTCCTAATACCTTTTTTTAAGTTGATGACCTTTTAAATCATCACAAATTTATGACTTTGAGGCCCTCAATTTTCCATTGATCCTTCACTTGTTTGTGATTGATAACCTAAATCACTCTCTATAAATATTTATTCTTTTCCTTTATGTCTAGTCTTCAATCCCAAATTATGTTCTCCAATGTGAAAACCTAGTTATATGTCACTTTGGGTAACTATTATGGTTCCAACATTCCATTTTTAAGGGAAGTTTTAGTGTAAATTTTTACGATGTGTGTTTCTCTGAATGAAACTTTCAAGTATTAAATCTTTGATAACCCAGATGAATTTTGAGGGATAAATTCATTTTATGGGATGTGGATTGTAACACCCTGATATTTTTTGAAATATTTTTTTCAAATTAATTTATTCTTTTTGATATTTTTCATTTCATGCAACACTGAAAATATATTATTTTTTAAGCATTATGTTTGGTTTGTGTTATACATAACACCATGTTAATTATGCACTACACACAAAATTAATTTTATCTTTATATACATGAAACACCGAGGTTAGCATATTTTTCATACAAGACTAACCTTCCTTGATGGCTTCTGTAACACACAATACCGAGTGTTACCGTACAATAATATATTATTAAAAAAATATATAATAATATATAACCAAGCTGTTAAATTGGATTTTATGAAAATTATTAACTAAATTATCTAAAAATAATGTTTTCTCAAAATATAAAATTAATTAATTAGTTACAAATTATGTAGAAATGAATATAAGAACCAATTGAATATAAAGGAATTAATTTTATAAAAAACTATTATTATGCTCACAAAGTTGATTTAATTTTAATAATCTAAATTTATTATAATTTTTAATTAATTTTAATTTAATATATATGATATATATCCAAGTATATATTTTTTATATTCATCCAATTTATTTTATAATAATAATATAAGAATAAAACCAATTTAACACATAAAACTCAGTATTTTTATTAATGTAATTTTATTGCCTTTTAATGGTGAACCTATTTTAATTATAAATTCTGAATCTTTTATAAATCTTATATTTCAAAATGAAAATAATATTTGAACTAGAATCATAAAAATTATATTAAGGTGAATTTTTGGAGTTTTTCTATGACTTTTTATTTTTTAATGAATAATAAAAAATACTGAATTTTAATTCAAAAATGATTTTTCATATAATTTATTTATATAGATAAATTATATTTTATGTTTTTTAAAGGTTTAAATATATTAAATTTTTTTCAATCAACCGAATTCTGGTCATTGGAATTGATTTCATTTTGAAATGAACTTTGAAAACATAGCAAACTTTTGAACGTTCTTACATTAAATACTATCATCATCATCCCATCCGTGGGATTATATTTAATTTAAATTATTTCACTTATATATTTGGAATTTAAAAAAATGGATTCAATATTTTAAATCATCATAATTTATAATTTCTATTAAGGTAATATTAGTTTTTGACTATAACAATTAGTGCATGTAATTAAAATTAATTACAACGATTAAGGTTAAATTAAGCTTAATAAGGGACTAAACCATAACTTTAAGGCCCAAAATGACATATAACCATGTCAAAAACCCATTTTATGGCCATATATTGACCCTATCCTACCTTTCTATACTTTTTACCATTATTGAATCCACTTTCAATTAAAAAACGTGGGTGGGCTTTCCCTTTTCAAAAATATTACAAGAGTGTCACTCCTCCTTAATTATAAAAGGCCTATTATCCTCTCAATTCCCCACACATATAAATCCACTTTTTATCACCCAAATATAACCAAGTATCTCCCCAACATACCTAACTTCCTAATTTAATCATCCCTTGTGAAGAAAGCCTTCCAAGGAAGCCCATTGGTGAAAACCAAATTTAGTTGCCCGGTTAAGATGTAACACCCTCCCTTAAGCTCCTTTCTTTTGTTTTCATTCTACACTCCCTAAAATATTCATATTCCATTATTGTATAAAAATAAAAATATCCTCAATATACTAGTATTTTTTAATGATCATTTATATACCTACACTTACACACACTTCTATCTAATGGGTAATGAACATATTGTTTACATCTACGATGTACCCTAAACGATGATTGTTGATTTTTTCCTTTACCGCCTCTCATAGTGGAAATTATGAAGGAAAATATGTTTATGTATGCTATATATTATATTTATTCTTTATTAAATCACATTTAATTCTTTTAAAACATGTATCTTTATATTCTCCATTTTGTGTTAATATGATAATTTCATTTGAAGAAGTGTGGACTACTGCACCCTCAAAGCGATGTGATTCATTCACACACTACATGGAATATATTATGGATGAATTTAGTGAATATATAGTATATATATAATAAAATAATTATACCTTAACAATTATATATATACACACATATATGTCTTTTACTTTATTTTTTTCAACACAATAATTAAATGGAAATAATCATCATGCATACGTACGGTCATCTGTCTCAATGAATGATGTATTCCATTTCATAATTATATATTATACAGATGATTATAATTAAAATATTCTGAATATATATTATATTTTAATAATTTTTTACATTCTATAAATCATTATATAAGTATAAGGACCTAAGATCTAACAAATTGAGACATACGAAAAAAAACAAAGCGGATATTACCCGAAGTGAAACCTCAACATTGAATTATTAACAAGAGGGTAATATAAATCCATAATAAAACCATATACGATATTAGAATTAATAATATTGTTCTATAATAGATTTATAATAGATTTATATTATTTATACTAGAGGTTTGAACTATTATGACGAGATTCAAGACACAAGGTAAGGGAATTTTATCTCACTTGTTATTTCTGTGAGATACATGATTTATTCATCACACATTCCTTTTGTGTGGGGTGTATACTTCATGTGGATGATTTATATTATTATTATATGTAAAATTATGGGTATTTAAATATCTATTTATGATCATTCATTTTATGGGTTTTATGTTTCAAAAGATACCAAATCGGTAAAAGTAATTTTGTCTCAATTTTCTTCTTTTGAGACACATGCCCTGTTTTAAACCTATATTTTTATGTGAGGTATATAAACATACTTTTAAATGTTATATAATTAATATCATTATTTTCATGATATTTTAAGCTCCATTTAATTTCATTTTCCTATAAGGGTATTATTATTCAATGATACAATGTGGTAAGAATTTACTTAAACAATCTCATCATTTATCAAGATTATTTATGATCATATTATTGTTGATGAAATCATCTATTCCATATTTCAAGAACACACATGACATTTCTTATTCTCTAATAATTCTTTATATCTTATTTTATTAGTATAATTTTTTCCATCCTTTTGTACTTAATATAATTAAGAAGTATTCTTTTTAGAAAATATGACCTTACCTCTCTCTTCAGTTGGAAATTTGTGTTCCTTCAAAACCATGATTTCCTAAAAGTGATTAAAATAATATTCTAATAATTTCCTATGATAATTAATAGAATTTTTTACCATTTTTTCCTTTACCAATGTTTTCATATGAACTTTCTTGTATCTTTCCCAACAATTAATTTTTCTAACCTTTTTTCATGTAAAAGGAATATTTTTTTACCTCGTATGACATGTAATAATTTACCTACAGTAATTTCTTTGAACATCCATTTTCTTACTTCAAAGGTTAATTTTTAAGAAAATATGTTTGAAGGATACTTTCAAATAAAAAAATTTAACTTGTTTTCAACCTTTAATTATATTGTTTCTTATAAATTTTTTTTCAATAGGATTTCATGATTCTTTCATAAGTTTTCAAGGATAAACTGTTTTAAAAAGGTTTTCAAGATCCTCTAAAATATTTTAAAGGAAAAAAGGCTTTAAAAATATTTTCAATGCTTCCTTTATAAGCTTTCAATTTTATTTTTAGGAAAATGGTTTTCAAAAAGTTTTTTACGTTTTAAAACACATTTTTCAAAGGATAAAGGATAATTTCCTCATGAAGTGTTTTTAAAAGATCTTTCAAAATTATTTCCCATCTAAGATGATATCAATTTGGGTTACTCGTGATTTTTTTGGAAAATTATCTAAAGGTTCTATTAATATTCTTTCTCTGAATGTTTTATGTATTGATTCCATGATGTTTATGAAACCCACTTCTTTTCATGGGTTATAATTCTATGAAACCTACTTCTTTTCATAGGTTATTCTTTGATGAAATGATTATGAAAATGGTTTATTTTTCCTAGGTTAAGGTATGATTTCATTTTTATGAACCCCATTTTATTTTATGGGTTATAATATGATTGTGTATGGTTTTGTGACACATGTATTTATGATTTAATTATGATATGGGTGGGACCTATATCTCCATCCAATGCATTGGGTAATCATAAAAGTTTTATGAGCTCAAAGGGAACATGCGAGGGAATACCAGGACCAAAGAGATAGGGTATATGGGAGGCCATACCAATCTAGAAATAAGAGGGTACATATAAGGACATCATCATCCCTAAAAAGAGGATTCATGGGAGGACATCTCAAACCCGTAACAAGAGGGTACATGAGATGACATCCCAAACCCGAAATATAGGGTACATGGGAGGGCGTACCAAGTTAAATTAGGTACATGGGTGAGTATCCCAAGAAAAACATGTTAAAAATGTCTGGGTAGGTATCCCTGATAGAGGTTTTTTAGATGCTTTTGATTCTGCCACAATTCCATGTCCTATTATTATATTATTATTTCATGGATCATGTTATTTTCTTCCTTATGATTCATGTATTATGAACTACAAATATTTTTGTCATAATTCTTATTTATGATTTTTGATATGTAGGGTATGATCTTATGATGATCATGATCACATTATCATATCCTTATCTTCATGATATGCTTATGAATTTTCTTTATTTACCCTTACTGAGAATATGATCTCACCCCTTTCTTATGTTTCCCTTCCCCAGGTTTTGACGAATTTTTTTAAGTGGAAATACTAAGGGGGGAGATATTTGTGGGAAACATTGAAGATATTTCGCTGAATCATAAGTTTTTTTTCAAGTTTACAAAGGCACTAAACTAATATGATCTTTTGGGAATATTTTTTTGTAAGGTTTTAATTATTCCACAAAAGTTATGTAATGGCACTATTTTTCAGGACTAGGTCATTATAATTTTGTATATATTTTTCTTAAAGGTTTATTTATAGAGTAATGTTTTTAAACTTTGTGGACATATGATTAAATTAATTGGAAACCATCTTGATTTATCATATCTTTCATGTTGAGTTAATTATGGGTTTTAGTTGATCACCTTATGAAGTCATCACACTTTGTTTCTATGGGAGAATATTTATCTTTGGATCCTCTTTCCAAATTATATACTAAGAAAGTAATAAGTTGGCATGGGGTACTATATTCAATTATATCTAATTGGGATCTGATGTTTACTCCAATTTTTTAGAGAATTATTTTGAAATATCCTGATACATATTTGAGTCTTATCACTGTGTGTCATCCTTAGATAGATGGTCACTATAAGATAATAACCCAAAACCTAGAGGATATACAAAGATCTTATTCTATAGATTTTAAATGTGGTTGACATAAACACCTTCCTTAAGTTGTGTTTTATTTAAACAATATCTTTAACTCAATAATTCAGATAGATCCTTATAAATACCTTTTATGGAAAGATGTTTTGAACTCCAATGTATTGGAATGATGTTTAAAAAAGATGTTGGGACCTGAGAAATATGATGAGTTAGAAGATAACGTTACATCCATTTAGAAACACATAAGGACAGAAAAAAGTTGATAGAAATGTTATAATGATAATCATAAATGTGATATATAATTTGAAGTAGGTGAGAATGTCTTTCAATGAATTTCACCATGGAAAAAAGGGAAATACTATGCCTGGTTTATATTGTTCCCCTTGAAATTCTTGATTATATTGGGATCGTACCTTATCACTTATAACATCCATGAAAACTCTATCAAGTTCATGATGTGTTTCGTCTATATATCCTAAAGAAGTATATACCTAATACATCACATGTACTAAACATAGATTTCATACCACTGGAGAAAGTTCTTTCTTAAGAAGAACAACTGGTAGAGATTCTGGATTGTAGAGATAAATTTCTACGAAACAAGACCACTCGCATGGTTAAAGTTTTGTGGTGAATCCACCAATTTGAGGAATCTACATGGGAACCTAAGGATGTGGTGCGGCCAAGGTATCCTCATATTTTTTTATATGCATGATGAATTTTGAGGGTGAAATAATTTTATGGTGGGTATATTGTAACAGAAAATTATTTTTGTGAAATATTTTTCTTTAAATAATTTGCTTTCTTTGATAGCTTGTGTTGCACGTCACAGTGAGTTTAAATTAACTATATAATATTATGTTTCCATTATTATTTAGTTATTAAATTAAAGGGTATGAATATGATTAATTGATTTATAAAATAAATATAAACTTCAAACTCAATATAAATTTTTTGAAAAATGATTATAAAATAGTCAAAAAAATTTAGAAAAGTTATTAAAATTTTTTCTTCCAAAATGGTTTTCCTTATAATTAATTTTTTAAAGATTTTGAAAATTTATTATAAAAAAGTAATTTCATTTTTTAATTCAGAATAAAAAAATTATCTTAATATTAATTTTGGATAATTTTCTGAAATTATTTATTTTTCAAAAAATAGTGAAAATACAATTTTTTATTGAAAACTATATTTTTCTTTTAAATTTTTTAAAAATTAAAATTATATTTTGGATACTATTAAAATTTTATAAATTTATTATTTAAAATAGTTCAATATTGGTTTTTGAAAATTATTTTATAATTGAATTTAGTATAAAAACTTTTTATATTCAAAAAGATCATTTTCCAAAAACCTGTTTTTCATTGCATTTTTTCGATTTAATTTTAAATTAAATTCTATATATTATATGATTTTAAGTTTAAAAAATGATTCAATATTTGGAATAAGTATTTCAAAATTTATTAAATAATACCCTTTTATTGTTGGATAATGTAAATAGTAAACTTTCTAAATTTTTTTACCATGGTAAAAGAAAAATCGGGAAATTAAAGGTTAAAAATAAAATTATAAGAACTAATAATGACCCAAACACTTATATAAATATTATTTTATGAGTATATATATACCATAATAATGAAAGGGTATTATTTATGAAATCTTAAGGCACTTGGATAATATAATGACATTTATAATATTTTATTTAATGAGAAGTCAAACATTTCACACTCCTATTTTTAATAAGTGTAATATTTTCAATATGTAGTTATCCAAAATATATTCTTATCTATAAATATTATTTTTAAATGTAAAATATTTATCTTAATAATGTTAATTTATTTTTAATTTTTAATTTTTAATAAATAAATAAATACCTTAAATGCATGCACAGCACTGATGCATCTATTTTTAATTAATGGAATAATCAAATAAATGATATTAAAAATATTAACAGTAAACTAATTTCAAATATTTAAGATTTTACATGAATTATATTGATTAATATGACATTTATAAGATATAATAAAATATCTTTTTCATATTTTAATTGTTTTCTTGATGTTTTTAAAGTCAAAGTAATGAATAGTATCAAAATTGACTACAATGATATCTTATGAGATTAATATTATATTAAATTGTTTAAAAGTCATGAAAATATTAAATAATATTAAATAGGGAAATATATAGTCTAAAATTTCATACCCTATTCATTTATAGGCCATTTCGAATAATTTGGCACAAAGATAGTCTTATTAAATTTTAATATTTTGAGATATTCCAAAATTGCCCCTCACCTCAATTATAAAAGGGAACTCCCTCTTTCACTTAATTACACCACATTCATCATTATATTCAGACCATCCTCTTCTAAATTAATTTTTACACTTTACTAGACACATTCTAGAGGTTTTGGTATTCTTAAAATACCAACCCTATAACACTTTAGAGGAGATCTAAATGAGTCATTTCGAAGAAGAGGTAATCGCTCTAACCGATCAATTTGTTCTTATACTCTTATTTACCTACAATAAATATATAATAATCATCATAAAATAATAAATTAAATATAAAAAATATACTTAAATGTTATTAAGTTTATTAGAACACTATTATACACCCTATTTCCCATCAAATAAGAAGTGAATATATCGCTCATGCGTACGTACGACTTCCCATCTCCACATAGAGATACAATTTATTTTTCATCACCATATTTTATGGATGGTATTTATGATGTTTTTAATGTTTATATATAGTATTTATGAAATAATTATAATTAAATATTTATAGTATCATGTCTTCCCTCTTATTAACTAATCTTTGGGGAAATAAAAATGTCACTTGTGCGTGCATATGGACTACCATCTCCACGATATGATGTGATTATGTTTTCATTTATATTTTAATTGGTTTGTAATAAGGATTATTTTTATAAATATATATGATATATATAACATAATAATTGTTTTTAAGGTGTATTATTATTTAATTTTCTTTCATTATGCCATATAAAAATGGAAACAACATTCATGTGCATGTACGACCTATCATCTCTATGAATGGTGTAATTAATTTTTCTAATTATAATTGTTATGAATGATTTTAAATATGTATTAACTGAATATAAGTTATTTTTTCACCATTATTTATATTCTAGAAATTATAATACCATGATAAAATTATAAGGATTGGGAATACCAAACTGAAACATGTTTGGAAAATATAGTAGTTATCACCCATAACAGAGATTTTAATAAAACAAATTTATTAGTAAATATGTGATAAGATTTTATAAATAAATCACACATGTTATTATAGTTATGTTGTCATGGAATAAATTTATAATAAATACATATTTATTATACAGGAGGTTTTAACATGAACAAGGACATGAGAGACTTAAGTTAAGGGTGTATTTCATAATATCATCATTATTCGAGATTGTTTATGTTTAAGTATCTATTGGGAAATATTTATCTCCCATGACCATGTTTTCAAAAAATTATTTCTAAAAAATATTCATTTTTTAAGCCATTTTACTCATGTTTTACTTTTATAAAAATAGTTTTAATAGAATATTTTTTTGTTTTTCCTAACGAGGTGCTTTATGATTTTTCTGACGAAACTATAGAAGGAATACTATTTATTAACTTACACCAAATGAGCAAATTTTTACACCATCATTTTACTCAATGATTTTAATCATCCTTTATATGTTTATAATTTTATTTTCAAAGAAAATATTTTCATTTTTAAGTGAATACATTTTTTAAAATAAATTGATTTTATAATAAAAAAGTTATTTTCATCTAAAATTATTCTAGGTGATATTTCAAAATAATTTTCCATATAGTATGACATCCTTTGATATTACATAACCTTTAATATGGATATTAATGAGGGATACCATCTTTATTATTTCTCTAAATGTTTTGTGTTTATAATAATAATATTTTGGTAAGAACCATTCCCTTTTCCATGGTTTATACTTTGATGAAATGTTTATGATATCTATTTCATTTCATGAGTTTTGTGATGATGAATATTTTATGATTTTGTGGTAAAAATATCTATGATTTTCTATATGTTAGGGGTGGGTCATATCCCTCCCTCCAATGAATTGGTAAAATTTTAATATCTTATTATATAACAATGGGAAAGCAGTCGATGGGCTTGATCTACTATGGAAAATAAGTGTGCCCTGATCCAATGTGGGAAACAAGTGAGTCCTGATCTGGTATAGGAAATATATGTGTCTTAATCCACAATATGAAAAGGTTGATAATACATGATCAACTATTTTTATGGTCTTGGTAGTTAACTTAGAAATATGAAAAAAAAATTATAAATATGATAGCTCTACACTTTTATGACATGATATTATGGTTCATGATTGATTTATGATGATTTATCACTATTTTGCCCCATGTTTTATAAAATGATAATGATTTATTTTTTTACTCATGTTTATGATCTATGAAAGGTTGGTGTAAAGCATTTTAAGTTATTTTAATGATCGCATACCCTTAATATTATCTTATTCTTATATATGAATATAGATTGATATATCTTATATTTACCCTTACTAAGAATCTAAGCTCACCATTCCTTATATTTTCTTCCCCATGTTATGAATAAAGGTTTTGGTATGGTATGCCTAATAGAATTACTATGTGAGAAAATATTTATGGGATGTGTTTAAGATATTTCAAAAAATATAAATATTGTGTTTCTAGTCTCCAAAGACACTAAACTATTACGATCCTCGTCATGGGTTTATGAAATATACTGAATATTCATCTAAAAATATGTGTTATTTACGTATGAAAATACTAGGTAATTACTGATATTGTATCCATCCTTTATACATCATAAAATAAATAAAATTAAAATTACAATCCATAGATGGTGACATTTTATTGGGTAAAATGTGATGATTATACACAGATGACATGAAGGGGATATGGCAGCGGATAGACTTTCCTCCAAATGTGACCCATATGTTACTCTTCAGTTTTTTTCTTAGTTAGCTTCCCCCCATAATTTAAGGATGTTTTTTTGGGGGGATTCCCAAGGTTTTGATTACTTTAGGACTCATTAAATGATGATTTTTTGTGATCACTCATCAATAAAATCTCTCAAATTGTGATTCAATTGAATTATATGGTTTATAAATTATGAACAAAAATTATTTTAGGGGATTTATTTAATTTATAAAATGTTCAAAAATTAATTAATTATAAAATGATTATAATTCATTAATTACATGTTTATAAAAAAATTATTAAATAAATATTGTATAGAATTAACTAAATATATTAAAATATAATTTTAAAATTATATGGCATGACTTATAATTTAGATATAAATGTTTTATATGAAAATTATAGGAAAAATTTAAAAAGTATTTATAAATTAAAAAATAATACAAAATATATTAAATTATTTATATTTAAAATTATAATTTGTTTATAATTAATTATTTTCAATTATTCAAATTAAAGGCCTTATCTGATAAATTATATAACAATATAAAATTGGTATTTAAAAATTATATGACCAATGTTTAAATAATATTAAATATGTTACATTTAGATTATTTAATTTTTTACATAAAATACTTGGAAAATAAAATTTTTATATTTCATTTATTATTATATATTTAATTCAAATGTCATATAATGAATAATATTAAGGGGTTAATGTTGGAAATGAATAGAAAGAGTTTATATTTAATTATGGAATGTCCATAGAACATAGATAAAATTATCAAATGTTTTAAATTTCTTTAATTTTTGAATTGTTCATAAATTTTTTATATCATGTTTAAATATAAGAATAGTTAATTTATTGTATTCTTTGATCTATTCATGAATATAATTATTATATTATGAATGGATGTATGACATAGTTTAAATTGTTAAAATCCTTTTATAAATATTCATGCATACATATAAGATGTTATAATCTTGGTATAATAGTTTATTTAGTTTTTTCTAGCCTTCATATTGTCCTGTACTAGGTAATGAGATTGAAATAAGCTGTTAGTTATAGTTTATAAATTTTATATGTTATAATTATGATGGAATCGCGGTCTCTCTTGAGTAAAGTATCCTTGGATATAGGGAATTTGGGTTGAATTTCTCCCTGACCTAGAGGCTTATACGTTATCTAGAAAAGTGGGAGTTGGAAATTTTTCACTCCAAACATTTTTTATGGGAATTATTAATTAATATTTTTATAATCCTTTGCATGAATGGGTTTCATGTACCTTATTCATGGGTTGCATTTTTATATGTTTGAATATATTTATATTTTAATTTGGGTTATTAACACAAGCTATGAGTTGTGTAAATATTTAAACATCAATATGGTTTAAACATATTGATTCCATATAAATAGTAGGAATAAAAACTAAATCATTATAATCATGCACACATGTAAAGTGGATATATGAGATAATATTTTGAGATTAATTCCAATTTAAAAACACTAAGTTTCATATTCCTTTCAAAGAAAAAACTTTTTAAGACCACAATCATATAACTGGGTAGGTCATTCCAAATTTGGGTGCCCTTGGATTATCTTGTGTAAGAAAAATGAGTAATGAGTGAGCCTAATAAGATTAGGTGTCTATTCTTGTCATTTTATTTGGGTGACACTTATCTAGGAGATTATAATAGGATTATGTTGCTGGAAGAATGTAGTTGTGTTTATATATATGATATATTAAGTTAAATAGATATCCACTCAACTAACCGAGATTCATATATGATATTACTGACATAAATCCTCTCTAAATAAGTAAGTGGTGAGAGAAGATTCAAAGAGGACTCATTTCACGATGAAATATTTATATTAAACCTCTAATGGATATGATTAATCTAAAAGGGGAAATCATTTTATTATGAGATCATTTAATAAAATTTATTATGAAATGATTGTAAAACATAATAAACATTTCCAAAAATATTATTTTATAGATTAATGATATCTTTATCATCAAACATTACTTTTAGATAAATAACTTAAAAGGATATTCTCAATGTAAAAAAATTTAATATTTGTAACTTAAGAGGAGTTATTAAGTAAGATTATTCAATGTGTTAATGTAATCTATTCTTGAGTAACCAAATATAGTTTTTTCTAACAAGTGGACTTAGATTCTTATGATTAGAATCTATGGATTTATATTAGGTTTCAAAAAGAGTTAAATTCATTATGAACAAATAAATTTCAATCTCTACTCATAAAACCATGTGACAAATGTGCTAATAACTTACAGAGACTGGATGGGTCCTTTAAGTCTTGTTCTATATAAGGAATTTATTTTGGAATCATGAATAGAAATTTTTAAAAAAAATTAATGAGTTGAAGAAAATTTTACCCCATTTTCAAGGTGTTGAGGATAAATTATCATGACATGTGATTTATAGGCTATAGTGTTGTGAAGACAGAATATGTGGCCAAAATTTTAAACTAGATGAAGAAAAGTTAGTAGGAAAGTCCAGTAATGTTTCTTCAAGTAGCTAGTTAAGGTCATTGAAACCTAAAGGTAGTTTCATAAAGGGAGGGATATGTTTCCATATGATGAAACATCACTTTATACCTAAAATATTTTTGGAAATTTACTTGGAATATTCATGTCATGTACAGATGTTACAGAAATTAATCATTCTATTTTAAAAATGTATTTGATAATGGTTTTATATTTTAAAAGTGTTTTAAATACACTATAATTGAAAATTATAGAAATAATTTAAATATATTGAATTTTTCATTTGATTGATAAAGAAATGAGATGTTGAATCTTGAAGTAAAATACAAAGGAATATATCAAGATCAGATGGATCTATGTGAAGGATAAGTATTTTATATTATTTCTCATATATGATAAGAGAAAATTATTAACAATGAGTAATTACAAAAAATATGAGATGATAGATTTAATAAAAATGGTTTATGATTCATCAAATTCTATAACATGTTTAAAAGGGAGAAAAGGATAAAATGATTTATCCAGAAACAAATTGTATATCAAGTTGATTGTTGAAATATAAGGGATTTAATCCAACCACCCTCGGTTAAAAAATTTAAATACTAAAGAATTATTTTAAAAATAATTCTAAAAACACATAGAACATCATATATGTTATGGTGGCCAATATTGTATTTGTTAAAAATTTATACATAAGTAAATAGATGTTATTTCTT
Source organism: Viscum album (assembly GCA_963277665.1). Taxonomy (NCBI): domain Eukaryota; kingdom Viridiplantae; phylum Streptophyta; class Magnoliopsida; order Santalales; family Viscaceae; genus Viscum; species Viscum album. The sequence continues at coordinate 329,189,722 of OY728132.1, forward strand.
AACACAAATATGTTTCTATAGCATAGCCTGATATTCTAAAGAGAATGTAGTTTCTAAAAGGATAGTGGTATTATGTTTGGACTTTGACAGGTTCAAATTTAAAAAATAAAATAATATATTATTATAATTTCAAATTTAATGTCACTTATTATCCTAACGTGGTTTAGGGTATGTCGGTAAATAAAAATATGAATATTTATATTTAGTCACCACGATGAGATGAATATCATTGTATATCCTAATGGAGATTATGATTTCTTGGTAAATATATTGTGTAAAGAGTTATATTATTAACCAAAATTATCTCAAGGAAATAAATTTATTCAAATTGTTTAAATGATGATGATTATGATGAACTTAGAAATATTTCTAGGTGGAAAACTGAATTTATCAATAACTTAACATTTGATGTTATAATGTTAAGAAGTTGTATTACTTTTTTGAAGGAGAATATCATTATTTTTAATTGGAAAACACACCCTCCTAATACAAAGCATGTTCTTCCCAATATAACCCTCCCCCACCAAATCAGGTACCAAATCCTAAATCTTAAATGTATTCCATGAAGAAATTGGGTAAAACTATACACCTCACCCTAATATGGAATACTAAGAGGATAAATTGAATGGGCATGAAAATATAATGGAAAAATAAAACCAGTGATAATTTACCCCTAACTATATAGTATTTAACATAGTAATTATATTTCAGTTATTGAAAATAACCATTTTTATGAAATTTATTTGAGATGATGATAAATTTAAGATGAAATATCTTAAAGAAATCATTATTTCTACAACATATTTCAAGGGATTTAGAGATTCTACAATGTTTTAGAGTGACTTTTGAGTTCTTGAGATTCCATGGAGATGTGTAAAATATGTTCTTGTATAAGATAAGTGATGTTTTGAATTTCATATCAATAGTTGAATTTTGAAAAATTAAATCATCTTACATATAAAAAAAACTTAGTTACATGTTGTGTATTTGGATTCTAAAATACATTTTTTCACACATAAGACAATTCAGTTATGAGAAGGATTTTATTCATTGGTAAAAAGTGAAAAATTTAAAAATCATTTAGGTAAGATATCTTTGTTATGTGTAGGATATTTTTGATACACATAAGATAATTGAATTATGTGTTTGAGATTTAGGTTTTCCAAAATTTGACAAAGTCATGATCCACATGCAATGTTTCTGATGTTTTACATGATATTTAATGAATCTCATATAATATTTGAGAATATAATGGGATTTATAAGATTCTCAACAGGAATTTTAGTCTATATATAATAATTGAGATCCTCGTATGATATTTTAGTTTGGAAAAATTTTATATTTCTGAAGGATTTGAAAATGATTAAAAATCAATATTATTTACAATAATAATATTATAAATAATATCAGACAATGTTGATGATATACTATTCATGGATCAAAAAACATAATAACACGTGGATATTGATTCTATCTAAGGATGGAGTTGGGATGCTGAGATATGTTCAATATCGTAAAAAGGAACCAATAGAGAAAAAAATCCTATACCAATGGTTTTGAATTGTTGGTATAGGTCTCCAAAGCGTTGGTATAGCCTATACTAATGGATTGGAGGGTCATTAACTGTTATGGAATCGATATAGATCTATACCAACTATTTTGGGAAAATCATTGGAATAGGTCATATGAAGAAAATATACTAATGGTTTCATAAAACCACTGGTATTGGTAATGTAAAATATAAAACCCATCTTGGTTTTGATCGTAGCACCTCCCCTTTATAATCCAACGACCTAACCACTGACCTAAGATTACTTTTTTGAACATAATTTCCTATATATATATATATTCATAAGTATTTTATATTTTGATTTATTTAATGTTATTTGACAAAATATTTCCTAAAAAAATGGGTTTCTATACCAACGGTTCACAAAACCATTGGTATAGGTTCTTTGATATTTTGAGATATACCAAAACTTTTGGTGGAACTATTTTCATAGGGTGGACCTATACTAATGGTTTCTTCAAAAACATTGGTATATGTCTATATAAGTGAAATACACTGACAGTTTTGGCCAAAAATGATGGTATAGGTCTTAAGTAGTGACATATACCAACGGTTTTGGAGAAACAGTTGGTATAGCGTGTCTATAAGATACATATACCAATAGTTTTGTTCAAATTCATTTGTATAGGGTGTATCCATGGTACCTATACCAATGGTGTATCTAAAATATTGGTATAGGGTCTCTATAAGGTACTAAATCCAACATTTTTTTCCAATCCGTTGGTATAGGTATGTTGGTGTAGCTCTTATTTCTAGTAGTGAGGGGATCCATTTCATCACTTCTTCCGCATGTGGATGAAATTTTTAAATGTTTTGAAAGTGTGGATTTTATTAGAATAAAAAACCATGATATTTCCAAATATTAAGAGAATTATATGAGTTTGGTTTTTTAGGATGAGATAAGAATAATGAGATTTAAATCTAAGAGATTAGATGAACTTGAATTGCAAATATTATAAAAACATGAAAGGAAATATTAGCATGGTAACATGAATATAAAAGAAAAAAATAATGAAGATATGGAAGGTAAATAATTGAAATATTCTCTATGTTTTGATAATATTCTTGGATGATGATTGTGAATAGATGATAAAGGATATCATTATATGTTGAGTATGAGTGGATTTTGTAAGTTTCATTGGAAATATTTCTTCAAAATTAATCACTCTATTATATTAATATGAGTTTGTAAGGATATGAATCCAAGAATTGTAATGAGTTAAATATCGTACCCTTTATTTTCTTTCTTTTGCTAATAATAAGGGATTAGTGTGCATGGGATAATAACCATAACACATTGGGGAACAGTCATATTGTGAATGAGGAAAACCATGTTAAAAAATTTGTTGTGTTTGTTTATTTTTAACATCAATTGGAAACTTTGGATATGTTTATAAATAAATCATGAGAGTTTAAAAGGGGTATAAAAATTAGAGATGTAGATTCACCCCCCCCCCCCTCCCATGTCATTGAACCTTAATGTGATCCTAACATGAGGAACCGAGAAAATTACCCAAACCATTGGGCCTCACATTTGGAGGGAAATGAGTTTAACATTAGGAATATAATTCCTTTGTACCACCATTACTTAAAATATATTACTTCATATATTTTAGTCACCAAATAACTTTAGTGAAATCATTTTATCATATGTTCTCATAGATATGTGATTGTAATTACATGGAGGTGTGATTAGTTTAATAAAATCTTAAATGTGTAGCAAACACAAGGCCGATTTGGTTGTCTATCAATTGGGATGTAATTATATTGATGTTTATGTATGTTTTTTTAATGTTATTAAAAAAATTTAAGGATATTAAATGTATAATATTAACACAAAATGAAGTATAAAATTTTTCTAGTTGTTTTCATATATTACTTGAATTAACCTCTTATAGTATAACATTGAGTTATCATTGAATTTTTTTTATCATGGATTATTATAGGTTGTGAAAAAATATTAAGTTTGGTATTTATGAGATTTCATATTGAGATTTGAAATGTGAAAATGAGACATAAAAAGAGTTTTGTGTGTCGAATTAATTTCTATGTATACCGCATAGAGTGTCATACACTTTGTATGTGTTATACTAGGGATACGTGTTTCATTTTTTTCATTTTTCTATACCTAGTGTTGAAAATATTTCTAGCATGAAAATATTAATACTTTAATTTCTTTCATATGAAATCCATGAGTCTTAGATAAAAAGGGTTTTTCGGTATGTTTCAGATCATATTGTTGGATAAAGATTAACCAATATGAGATTCATCCACTCATATGAAAAGTATCATATTTATCCTCTTGATCGAGATAAACTAAGGAAATGTATTGTCATACCAAGATAATATATATTTTATGTTCCTATATATCTAGTGATGGGAATATGATGTGATCAACCATAAAGGTGAATAACTTTCGATTTATTCATAGACTTGTTCAATCAATAATCACAAAATCAAGAATATATTATAAGGATATATGGGATTGAAATTAAATATGCCTCATAGTCACTTGATTCCTTATTAAAAGGGGTCATATTAAAATTCATACCGATATATGATGTAATCATAGGATATAGGTATATAGATACATGTGTTTGATAAATATCATACTTGATCCCTTGGTAGTTAGAGTAGCACTGATGATTTGGTAGATACCACTCTTTGTGTATATTTATGAATTTATAAATACATGTTTATTTTCAATTATAAAATTTCCCATGGGTTAAAACTTTGGGGTTTAATAAATTTGGATTGAGTTTTTACTTATAGTGTTACTATAAAAGTGTTTTAAAGTTTATCAAAAAGATTTTTGAATGGGTATTCACATGGTGTTGCATATGATATGATATACCGTGAATATGTTAATAGATTTCAAAAATTATTTTATAATATATAAAAAAATTGGATATTGTTTAATAATTTATTATATATTAAAAAATATAAGTTTAAATGACACAAAATTCTATAAAGATTTTTTTAGATAAATATTGATAGAGATATTCTCTTAAAGCGTTATATAAATATAATATATTTGGAATATATTGTACATGATGATATAGTATGTCATTGATATTACATCCATTATATAAAGGGATATTTTATTCCATGAGGTATATGATTAAATATGACATGTGTATATCATATAGCCTCTTCCTATGCCAATCTTAGAGTATGATTTTTCCATTTTGTAAGGCATTGTTATGAAGAATCATATTATATGATTCTTATAACACCAATTAATTAATATGGAAGATGAATGATAATTTTTAACACTCATATATGTATATAAAATAAATCTACCATTGATTAAAGGTTCCATAATATGAAATGTTATGAGAGGTAGCATGGATGATGGCTCATAAACATTATAACTATATGGAATTTACTCATACATTATAAATATATGAAAAAATGAATAAAGTATTATGAAATGTCAAATAAAGTAGTAAATACCATTATTATAGTGTTTGTATGTGCCTATTCATTCTATTAATACTATCATGAGCTATCTCCCTCATCCTAACCGTTTCCGCATGATATACTAGCCTATCATGGGATTGAGGAGCATCTTACCTAGATGATGGAAGATACGGTTTCACCCCATGGATACTATTTGATAATCACTAAAAGAGTCTTATTGTATTATATAATATCTATTGAGGTGTAACCTATTATATATAAGTGATACATAATAAATATCATTATATCCTTATATTTATAGGGCATAGGATGCCTTAATCAAAGATTATGATCAAATTTTGATATGGTATATCTCATGAATGTCCACTACCACATCTTTCACATGGTTTAAATTCAGTTATGAATCAATAGTTTTATTTATTTATGGATACACATACAGGTAACAATAATTTGAAACATTCAAACGATTATGAAGCACCAATAGTTTTTTGATATCGAAACACATATTGTATTCCAATTGATAGGAACTGATGGTTGACTCCCTTAATTTATTAATGGGATCCTATATAAAGTTATATGATCAACCTCTATAGGTATTTTATTCTAATAATCTATATTTGATATCTTCTTATTTGTTTTTCTCCAATTATTTTCCTATAGATGGTGCTAGAACAACATATAATATATTAGGGTCCTCTCATTATGAATGAGGAACCTAGTAACAGGTTTTATCCATGTAGAGGGGATATTCCATTAGTTGTTTCTAGATGATTACAATAAATAAAAAATATTTGATATAGATAGAGATGGTGATCAGTGGATTTCATATATGCATAATTACACTTTTTTCTCCACACATGTTGTTCCATTGAAGATGGACCAGGAATTTGAATGAGTTTTCTACTATAATGATCATATGATGATCCTCCAAAAACTATCAACGGTATAAAATCCACTTTCATCAATTAATCAAAATACTCCTTGATTTGTATTATGATGAAATTGTGTATCGTAATATATTTAAGTTCAATGCATTTAAAATGATTTTCTGTGGTTTAATTTTAGCTACTAAATCACTTGGATTTACAAAATAGGATATCATAATTCCATTTTTATACTCATAGGGTGTGACTGGTGTCTATCATAAGGAATGATATACTAAAAACCATTGGTTTCCCTTTCATAAGCTGTGATAACAAACATCATCAACTATTAATGAAACTCATGTTTTGAAAAAAAAAACTATATTGATTAATAGTTATGATATAACATATATCATTAAATAAAATATGGACCATAAATATGAAATTATCCATATATAATTTTTTCTCTATATGTGATGGATACTCATATGTATGGGATACCCAATATATAATATTTTCACCTTTCATTATAAGTAAAATATTTACTTAAGGGGTTTCTATGATACTCATACATATGAGTAACCCCATATGTATGGTTTTCCCTTCACCATAAAATTTAAACATAATGTTACACATGATTGAATCATGGATTGTGAAAGACCATCTCATTATCTATAAAAAATTTAATCCAAAAAAATTAATATTTTAGCATAAATTATTATAGTTTATAAATTTTTTATAAATTATTAGTGGTAGGAATTATAAATAAAACATATTTACACCTACATAAAATATGAAATATTCATATTAATATCTCATGTTTAGAAAATAATTAAAAAAATTATTTATTCATTTGGAATATTAATGTTTATAATTTCTTTATTTTAAGTGATAAATTATTTCTTATAAATTGTCATGGAATTTATTATATTCTTGGTATGATAACATAATATTTAGTTTTCATCTAACTTAACCTTAGTATGTAATTAAAGTTAATAGTATGAATTTAGTTGCTGAATATTTATTATAAATAATATGTTTTATAGTTACAATGAATTGGAATCTATCTTGTGTAAAGTATCAATTAGTAGAGGAAATTCATGTCAGACTTCCCACTGGACTGGAGGCTTATTCCATTTTCAAGAATGGTAGGGTTTGGTTATCAGTGGAACCAAGATTAGTCATGTAAGGATTATCAATATCATGTAATTCTAAAACTTTATAATAAAATTTTATATTCCCTATTAATATGATGCATTTGGATTTGTGTGAATATGTTTAACTTCAATTATTATGTAACATAAGCATTGGTTTGAATAAAGAGTTACGCATTAATATGTCATGAAATTATTTATTTATTTTATGGATAGGGATTCCAAATCTAAATCATTATAACCATGTATACATAAAAGAATAAAACATGCGATAATAAAGATTACATGTGATGAAATAGTATGTAAATTAATATTCATGTGATATATATTAAATTTATGTGGCTTCAAAAGAAAATCACCTAAAAAACTATGTGTGGAATTCCTTACAATGAGGAACTTTTCAATACCTTTATCATTCAGCATGAGTGGCCCTAACATCTAGGTTACCATGGATTAGTGTATGCATGGAATGAAAGAAATAAGGTATCCCTAATTCTTAGGAAAAAATTTCTATGAATTTTATTTTGGATATAATTTATTGAGAGACCCTAATAAGATTAGGTTATTAGAAGAATAAATGTGGTTTTAATCATATGATGGATTGGTAAAATTATTATCCAGTCAACTATCCAAGAATCATAGTAGACATGATTAGAAATACTGCCTACATAAATATCTAAGTGATGGGATACATGATAAAGTGACACAAAACATAGTAAAGAATGAAACTTGGATCTCTAAATGGATATTATGTATAGGGTTATCATTTTATTGGGACTACATTTATTGAAATTATAACACCCCAAGCTTCCATGGTACTCTTCTCTTTGAATAATACAGTAGTGTGTGTTGTATGCAACTTCAAGTTCTAACACACACCACAACAAATCAAACTAGCCGTTATGAATAGTAATACCCACTTTTTGAAATTTTATAAATTTTATATTTAAAAATGGACTTCATTTTTGGATTTGGAATATCAAAATTATCTTAGGGTGAAATTTTGGTATTTTTCGGATAACATTTATATTTTGATGAATAGTGAAAATTACTAAATTTTAATTAAAAAACAGCTTTTTAATCGAAATAATTAATAGTGATAAATTATGAATTTGAGTGGTTTTAAAGTATATTTAGAATATATTTTTACTATTTAATACAATTTTGGTCATTGTACATGATTTCACATTTAAACCGAACATAAACAAGTGTAAATCTTTTGATAGTTATTATTTCTTAAAAACTCGCTTTTTGTTTTGACAGTGGGAATTAATTTTAAATTAATTTATGCCACTTTTGTGTTTTTAATTTGGAAAAATGGATTCCATATTTGGAATCATGATGTAAAAATTGTGTAAATAGGTAACTTTTATTTTTAAACATTTTGAATAATTACTTCGGTAAATATTTTATTTACCATGGTTAAAGGGTAAATCTGGTAAATAAGGGTAAACAAATAATATTATAATAAGACTAAATTACCATAAAACATTTCCTAAACCTATTGTTTGATACATGTACGACCATGGGAATCTTTGGGTCGATTTTGGGACCTCATGGATCCACTTGTAAGTGATAATGACACTTTATATTAATTAAGTTAAAGTAAATACAAAAATGACATAAGCATATATCTTTTAGGAAAACAACTTTTACATACGGTTATATATGTTATAATTTAGACTATGAATATTAAGTATAAATATAAAACGATTCCCTACATAATGGTATTTTATTTATAATTTTTAAAAATTTAATAATTAAATTTATTTATGATACAATAATGATGCAGTATTTTCCTTATTAATTAAATAATCAAATATTTGGTGTTATAAATGTTAACATAAATATAATTTGAAAGTTTTGATGACATAAAATAATTTTATTGGTTAATATAACATTTTAGGATTTATTAAATTAATTTTTTTTGAATTAATAAAGTTTCTATGACTTTAACAAAAAAATTATTAAATATTTTCAAAATTGACATAAATGTGTTTTTAAAAAGAATATTATATTATTAATTGATATTCTATTCCTAAAAATCTAAGGATCGGAAAAAGGAATTATATAATGATATTTGTATCATTAATGGACCACTTGGGGTTCTCTTGTAAGTATATAGTATGTTTATTAACCATATAATATAAAAATACAAAGTGACTTGGTAAATGTCAAACTATTTAACAAAGAGTTAAATATAAATGATAAGGTTAATATAGTGACACAAACCTGTATAAAATATATTGTATGAAATTATTTCGACCCATACCCACATTATACTTTTAATAATACACTTTTTATCCATTATAAACCGAATATGAATTTATTATAAATTAATACTTTATGTTTTTCTTAAAGAGACCCTCCTCCCCCTTATAAAAGGACACCAATTATAACCAATTATTCACACCTTCAAAGCCTTTTTTCTCAGCCAAACCCCACCCAAATATCCTCCCAGCTTACCTAAATTCAGCATAGAGTCCTTATTCTGATCAGAAATCCAACTTAAGGAGCCCTTTTGATCAAATCAAAAGGAAGAACCCGAAGAAGAGGTAATGTTTTCACCACCCTTTTTCTAGTTCCTTTCTTCTTCAACTTCTTCTTTATTTGTTGTTTCCATTCTAAAATAATAACACCAGTATCTTCTATATACTTTGATGTTATTATAAATATGGTACAACCATATTCAGTATTATATCCATCCTTTGAATGACATGTCACTATACGTGCGTATGTATGGCCAACCGTCTCCACGTCGTGGTGTAATAGTTATTCAATACATTATTATTTGGATGGGTATAATAATGATGTATAATTCATATAAATAATAAATATAACATTATAATGATTCTGTATATATGATGTACCATCAAATTATATTTTATTTTGATATAAAAATAATGATATTGTTGTTTGTACGTACGTACGGACTACCGTCTCCACGAACATGATGAGATTCTTTCCCCATCATATCCATTCAAGTATAATTCTAATTTGATGATTAAAAATAATGTTTAAGGGCTTGATATCATTTTGGATATGAATAATATACAACCTATACATAACAAACATGGATTATTTAACAAAACATATAAAAGAAAATGAGTATGTTAACACCCAAAACGACGATAATACTGAGATATTATTAACAAAGCAATGTTAAAAGATCATATATGATATCATATTAATGTATATGATTATTTTATAATTTAGTAATAATTATTTCACCATTATACAGGATTTTAACCTACCCTCAACCAAGGAAAAGTACAAGGTAAGGGTTTGTTTCACAATCTCTTCATTATCTGAGGTTGTTTATAAATAATTATCTACTGGGACCTCTTTATCATCCACATCAATGTTTCTTAAAAATGTTTTTCAAAACATTCTTACTATTTTACATAATATTGGTCAAAGTCATTTATACCCTTGTTTGACTTTTTGTAAGATGTTTGTAAAGGAATCTTTCCGTCGTTTTCCAAACAATTTCCTTTTTAAACTTTTCGACAAAATTAAAGTAAGAATGTCTTTTTTTAACTTATACCACGGTTGTAGATATTTTATACCATTATAAACTCGCCGATTCTTCCCTTAAAAGCATAAATAATATTTTCAAAGAAAATTTTTTATTTTATAATTATGTGACTCTTAAATTATTTCAAAATAGAAAGAGATATTTCTCTAAAAAGAGTTTTGATTTCATCTATGTCAACATACTTTGATGGATTTTAGGTTTATTTGGAGTTGATTTATTATGATATAAAACTTGAATGTTGTATTGAAGGTTTTGTGATATTTTTGTCTGTGGATGTGCTATTTTTATACCATTCATGATTTATGGTTAAATTATTGACATTTCGTATGCTAGTTTTAATATTAATGTTCATGATATGTTTAATCCTTTTCGTATGAGGAATGTATTGGACTTAGTAAGTGATGGGTGGAGCCCGCTATAGCTCCTCGATGCATCGGTAGGTCTCATGAGACAACTAGATTTGGAATTGGCCAAGGACCTATCCCAATTTGATTTATGTTTTTGGTTGAGGCCTTAGTCATTTTTAGACATCTTGGCCGAGGCCTTGAAAAAATGTTTCAGAATGTCTGGCAGTATACATTCCCTCATTATGGAAAAAATATTGATGGTTCATGTGGTCATTCAGCTAGTAGAATACCCATGATTATTTTTTAATATGGCATTATTTACTCAGCTCAGATTCTTGCAATAAAAGTATTCATGTTTATTATTGGTAAAGGCATGTGGTTTCAATTATTTACCAAGCTTAATATTTATGTCATTTTACGCTGTATTACTTACCATTACTGAGTGTTTGAGCTCACCCCTTTCTTATGTTTCATTTTCCTAGGATATGAATAATTTAGTTATGAGTGACCTGTAGGCATAATCTAGGGGGCTTGGATGTTTCTAATGAAATATATTTGTGTTTTATTTCTCTTCAAGTTGTAAAATTGAACTTATGTATGAATCTTGTTTCCAATAATACTAAACTGATCAGTCTTTTGATACATGATTTCCTTGTGATCATGCCAATGTTATGTAATAATGCACTGACTCTGGGTAACTGGGTTAGGGGTGTTATAGTTGGTATCAAAGGAAGTTTAGTACAAACCTTGGAAACTAGATTTAGAGAGACTCTGATTAGAGCACATAGACCTAAGATGGACTTTGAGGATTAGTATAGAAGAACTTCCTAGAATTTTGGCATTGTAGAGATTTTTTGAGTATTCCGAACAATACAGCCTTATATGGATACGAGCAGGTAGAGGCGGCTCTGGCACAGATGTACCAAGGGGTAAAACCCGAAAACACCGCTTGAGTTAGACTCGAACGGGAACTGGTGCACGACAATAGGTCTTGCTGCACTCTTGGTTACGACACTCCCGGGGGATATGCTTAGGATAATTCTCATTTTCTTTAAAACCCATTATGAAGGGTTTATGAGTATATATTTCCTCAAAGAAAACATTTTTATGTTTATGGATTATATCCATAAATTCTTTAATTTAAGTTAAGTGTTTTACAAGTTTGGATTTATGTATTGTGATTCATAAACTAATATAGTGTCTGTCATTGTTTAGAAATGGCGCCAAGTGGAATAAATTGAAACTATATCAATGCATTCACTTCATGTAGGGATTTACCTCCTTCTCAATATAATTATAGTGGGCCTAGTGATGAAACTGGTGTTGATCAGCTAATCACTATACTGGGACAACTCACTCCGGTTATGAATAATAACCTTACCCGTATGGAGCACCCTGATCCACAGCGTGGAGGATCAATGTTATATCGCTTCATGAGGAAAAAACCCCCAACATTCAATGGGAATACAAATCCTGTAGTAGATGAGAAATGGATAAATTATTTATAAAAAATATTCCAAGACTTGGGGAGTAGTGAAAGGGAAAATGTTATCATGGCAGTTTACCGCCTCACTGAAGATGCTGATCAATAGTGGTCACTAATTCAAAACACAAAGGAAGATGATGAAGTATAAAATATGTAATGGAGGTAGTTCAAAGAACTTTTCTTAGAAAAATACTTTCCTCGTGACCATCGAGCAGATATGGAAAGGCAATTTCTGAGTTTGAGACAAAAGGAGGATGAGAATGTCGCAAATTATGAGGCTAACTTTACAAGGTTAGCAAGGTATGCTGCAGATTATATACGCAACCCAAGAAGTAAGATTGGCCATTTATTTTATGGGTTAAAATTTTTTCTTCTTCGAGTATTGGTCTCACAATCCTTCTCATCATACGACGATATTGTCTCATGTGCTATAAAGACAGAAAAAGAATTATCTAAGTCTTATGACTTTAAATCAAAGTAAGAGAAGAAGTGATCTGCTGAACACTCTGGGAAAGGAAGTAAAGAAACAGGGAAGAAGGGAAGAATTCAATTTCCACCTTGTGATAATTGTGGAAGGAAGCACCCTGGTGCCTGTCTAAAAGGAAAATGAGTATGCTACAAGTGTGGACAGAAAGGCCATCTAGCTGGTGATTGTAAAGGAAAGAAATATGATACCAATGTTCAATGATACAATTGCAGGGAGATGTGACATTATGCAAATGAATTTCCTAAGCGTCAGGAAAACTTACCTTAGAAAAGGACTAGGGACCAAGGCCAAGCTTATGAAATCACTACTGCTAAGGTTGAATCCCCGAAAGACATGGTGGAAGGTAATTTAATGGTTTCCTCAAGTTTAGAAAATGCTTTATTTGATTCTGGATCATCGCATTGTTTCATATCTTCCAAGTTTGCTAAGAAAATTAGATATTCCCAATTTGATTTAACAAGGGAGTTTTCATCCAAAACTCCTAAGGGAAGTATCATTACAACAAAGTTTTGTGAATTAGTCCCCATTAGAGCACATAAATGTTCTTTATCTGTGGATCTCATCGTCATACCTATGGTTTAATTTGATATAATCCTCGGTATGTATTGGCTTTCGTACCATGATGAAAATATTTATTATAAGAAGAAAGAGGTTACTATTTTTAATGATGATGATAAGGAACACCTTATATTTAGAGCGAAATCATCACCCCCTAATTCTTACATAGATCCACCCCTAGTAGCTCAACTAAATTCAATTATCAGGGAGGAAGATAATGAAATAATTGTGGGTGAGGATAGAAATTTTTAAACAGAGGATGTACCTATTGTGAGAGAATATGTTGATGTGTTTCCAGAAGATTTACCTGGACATCCTCCAGAACGATTAATTGAGTTTTCCATTGATTTAATTCCTGGATCAAGGCCTATATTGAAGACCCCTTATAGAATGGCCACTGTGGAATAAGTTGAACAAAAGAAACAAGTATAGGAATTGAGTAATAAGGGATTTATTCGCCCTAGTGTTTCTCCATGGGGATCCCCTATTATTTTTGTTAAAAAGAAAGATGGATCTATGAGGTTATGTATCGACTACAAGTAGATAAATGATATAACAATAAAGAACAAGTATCCTCTACCTCGCATTGATGATTTATTTGACCAAATGCATGGAGCTCAATACTTTTCAAAGATTGGCCTTTGATCTGGATACCATCAGTTGTGTGTGAAGAAGGAAGACATTCCGTAGACAATATTTCGAACCAGGTACGAACATTACTAGTTTACATTAATGCCTTTTGGGATGACTAATGCACCCTTTGTTTTCCTGGATCTAATGAACAGGGTTTTCAAGGAATATCTTGATGACTTTGTACTGGTATTTATTGATGATATCTTGGTATACTCCAAAAGCTACAAAGATCATGAAAATCACTTGTGCATTATATTGAAGACTCTAAGAAGACATGAATTATATGGGAAGTTTATCAAGTGTGAATTCTGGCTTTAGGAGATTTCTTTTCTGGGCCATATTGTCTCTAAGGATTGAATTTTTGTTGATCCTTCTAAGACAAGAGCAATCCATGAATGGCCAGCACCGATGAGTATAACAGAGGTATGCAGTTTTATTGGTTTGGAAGGTTATTATTGATGTTTTGTCCAGAATTTTGCCCAGTTGGCTAACCCATTAACAAAGCTCACACGTAAAGAGGTTAAATTTGTTTGGAAAAAAGAGTGTGAATAATTTTTCAAAGAACTGAAGAGAATATTAGTCAATGCTCTTATATTTACTCTACAATCAGGGAATTATGGGTTCTTTATTTATATTGATGCATCGAAGAAGGGACTTGGTTGTGTCCTTATGCAGAATTATAGGGTTATTACCTATGCATCAAGATAGTTGAAAATTCATGAGAAAAACTATCCTACTCATGATCTCGAGTTAGTGACTGTGATCTTTGCTGTGAAGATATAGATACACTATCTCTATGGTGAGAAATGTGAGATTTATACTGATCACAAGAGTTTGAAGTATATTTTCTCACAGAAAGATCTCAACATGAGGCAAAGGAGATGGATTTAACTACTCAAGGATTATGATTTTACGATACACTACCACCTGGGGAAGGTAAATAAGGTGGCAGATGCTTTGAGAAGAACAGATCATAAAGTTTTGAACATGATGAGAATTGAAAGGGATCCTATTTTCATGGATCTAGTGAAGACGGATATGGGAATTACCATGGAAGGTGAAACATCGATACTTTTTCAAATTGTTGCCAAACTATCTTTACTAGAAAGGATAAAGATTTCTCAGACCGATGATGAAGAGTTTCAAAAGAATATTAAAGCTGTGAATGATGGGAGATTGAGAGACTTTGTGTATGAAGAAGGAATTTTGAAATTTGGGAAGAGAATTTGTGTTCCCGATATACCTGATCTAAAAAGGGAATTGTTAGATGATGCTCATAGCTCTAATTTCTCTATACACCCTGGGAGCACCAAAATTTATAGAGATTTGAAGGAACATTTTTGGTGGGACAACATGAAGAGGGAGATTGCTAATTTTATGTCAAGATGTATGGTTTGTCAACAAGTGAAAGCTGTAAGGAAATAGCCTGGAGGAGTCATGCAACCTCTTCCCATACCAGAGTGGAAATGGGATAATATTATGGTGGACTTCGTCATGGGGCTACCAAAAACTCCTAGAAGGAACGATGCAATTTGGGTTATTGTTGATCGTATTACAAAGTTAGCACATTTTCTTGCTATAAGAGGGGATCTACCACTTGAACGTCTAGCAAGACTAGATATTAATGAATTTTTGAGACGTCATGGAGTACCCCTATTGATTGTTTTTTATCATGATCCCCGTTTCACTTAATGATTTTAGAAAAGTCTTCAGAAGGCCTTGGATACTAAACTTCAGTTGAGCACTGACTACCACCCTCAAATAGATGGACAATCAGAATGGACTATTCAAACCTTAGAAGACATGTTGAGATCATTCTCACTTGAATTTCAGGGTATGTAGGATCAATATATACCTCTGGTGGAATTTTCTTATAACAATAGCTTCCATTCAAGTATTCAGATGGCACCATATGAAGCGTTATACGGAAAGAGATGTCGCACACCGACCTATTGGGATGTCATTGGTGAGAGAAAACTCGTAGGCCCAAAACTAGTGGAGGAAACGATGGAAAAGGTGAAGGTAATCCAAAACCACATCAAAGAATCTCAAAGTAGGCAGAAGATCTATGCTGATAACCGAAGGAAGGATTTGTAATTTCAGGTAGGAGATTATGTTTTCTTGAAGGTATCTTCTTGGAAGGGAGTTATATGTTTCGGTAAGAAGGGTAAATTGAGTCCTAGGTACATCGGACCATTCAAAATTCTAGAATTAATTGGGGTTGTAGCTTACCGATTGGAAATGACGCCAAGTCTCTCCAAATTTCACAATGTGTTCAATGTATCACTGTTGAAAAAATACATGCCTGACCCAACGCATGTACTCACCTATGAGGAATTAAAACTAGAACCCGATCTGACTTATTGTGAAGATCCTATTAAGATTCTTGATATGAGATAAAAAGTGTTGAGAAACCAGAGGTCTCATCTGGTAAACGTTCTATGAAGAAACCATAAGATTGAAGAGGCAACGTGGGAACCCGAGAAACTCATGATGAAGAACCACCCATGTCTTTTCACGCGGTAGTATTCTAGAAATTTCTAGGACGAAATTATTTGAAGGAGGGGATAATCAAACACCCCAAGCTTCCATAGTACACTTCTCTTTGAGTAATACAGTAGCATGTGTTGTATGCAACTTCGAGTTCTAACACACACCACAACAAATCAAACTAGCTATTATGAATAGTTATACCCACTTTTTGAAATTTTATGAATTTTATCTTTTAAAATGGACTTCATTTTTGGATTTGGAATATCTAAATTATCTTAGGGTGAAATTTTAGTACTTTTCGGATAACTTTTATATTTTTATGAATAGTGAAAATTACAAAATTTTAATTAAAAAACAAAATTTTTAATCGAAATAATTAATAGTGATAAATTATAAATTTGAGTGGTTTTAAAGTATATTTAGAATATTTTTTTACTATTTAATACAATTTTGGTCATTGGAAATGATTTAACATTTAAACCGAACATAAACAAGTATCAATCCTTTGATAGTTATTATTTCTTAAAAACGCGATTTTTGTTTTGACAATGGGAATTAATTTTAAATTAATTTCTACCACTTCTGTGTTTTGAATTTGGAAAAATGTATTCCATATTTGGAATCAGGATTTTCAAATTGTGTAAATAGGTAACTTTTATTTTTAGACATTTTGAATAATTACTTCGGTAAATATTTTATTTACCATGGTTAAAGGGTAAATCTGGTAAATAAGGGTAAAAAAATAATATTATAATAATAATAAATTACCCTAAAACATGTCATAACCCTATTGGTTGATATATTTCCGACCATGGGAATCTTTGGGATTATTTAGGGACCCCATGTATCCACTTGTAAGTGATAATGACACTTTATATTAATTAAGTTAAAGTAAATACAAAAGTGACATAAGCATATATCTTTTAGAACAAAAAATTTTAAATAGGGTTATATATGTTCTATTTTCTACTATAAATATTCATTAGAAAGATAAAAATATTTCATACATGATGATATTTTATTAATAATTTTTAGACATTTAATAATTAAATTTATTTATGACACAATGATGATGCAGTATATTCCTTAGTAATGAAAGAATCAAATAATTAGTATTATAAATGTTAAAATAAATATAATTTGAAAATTTTTATGCCATAAACGAATTGTATTGGTTAATATGACATGTTATGATTTCTTAAATGAATTTGGTTCTAATTAATAAAGTTTTTAAGACTTTAACAAAAATAAATTATTAAATATTTTCAAAATTGACATAAATGAGTTTTTAAAAAAAGTATTATATTATTTATTGATATTCTATTCCTAAAAATCTAAAGTTCTGCCAAAGTACTTAGATAATTATAGGTGTATCATTAATGGACCACTTTTGGGTCTCTTGGAAGTATATAGTAAGTTTATTAACCATATAATATAAAAAAATAATGTGACTTGGTAAATGTCAAACTATTTAACTAAGAGTTAAATATAAATGCTAAGGTTAATATAGTGACCCAAAACTGTATAAAATCTATTATATGAATGTATTTATACCCATACCCACCTTAAACGTTGAATAATCCACTTTTTATCCATTAGAAACCGAATATGAATTTATTATAAATAAATACTTTAAGTTTTTTCTAAAGAGCCCCTCCTCCCCCTTATAAAAGGACACCACTTCTAACCAATTCTTCACACCTTAAAAGCCTTTTGGCTCAGAAAAACCCTCCCCAAATATCCTCCCAATTTACCTCAATTCAACCTAGAGGCCTTATTTTGATCATAATGCCAACCTAAGTAGCCCTTTTGATCAAATCAAAAGGAAGAACCCGAATAAGTGGTAATGTTTTCACCACCCTTTTTCTAGTTCCTTACTTCTTCAACATTTTCTTTCATTGTTGTTTCCATTATAAAATAATAACTCCAGTGTATTCTATATACTATGATGTTATTATAAATATGGTACAATCATATTCATTATTCTATCCATCCTTTGAATTACATGTCACCATACGTGCGTACGTATGGCCAACTGCCTCCACGTCGTGGTGTAGTTGTTATTCAATACATTATTATTTGGATGGGTATAATAATGATTTATAATTCATATAAATAATAAATATAACTTGATAATTATTCTTTATATATGTTTTACCATCCAATTATATATTATTTTAATATTAAAAGAATGATATTGTCACTCGTGTGTACGTACGGACTACCGTCTCCACGAACACGATGAGATTCATTCCCCATCGTATCCATTCAAGTATAATTATCATTTGATTATTAAAAATGATATTTAAGGACATGATATAATTATGTATATGAATAATATACACCATATACATAACAAACACAGCTTATGTTACAAAACATATAAAATAAAATGAGTAAGTTTACACCCAAAATGACGATAATACTAAGATATTATTAACAAAGCAATGTTAAACGATCATATATGATATCATATTAATTTATATGATTCTTGTATAATTTAGTAACAATTATTTCACCATTATACATGAGTTTAACCTACCCTCAACCAAGGAAATGTACAAGGTAAGGGTTTATTGCACAATCTCTTCATTATCTGAGGTTGTTTATACATAATTATCTACTATGACATCTTTATCATCCACATCCATGTTTCTTAAAAATGTATTTCAATAAATTCATACTATCTTAAAGAATATGGTTCAAAGTCATTTATAAATTTTTTTTAATTTTTATAAGATTTTTGTAAATGAATCTTTCTGTCGTTTTCCAAACAAGGACTTTTTTAACCTTTTCGAAAAAAAAATTAAGGTAAGAATGTCTTTTTTTAACTTTTACAGCGGGTGTAGCTATTTTCTACCATTATAAACTTGTTAAAACTTCCCTTACAAGCTTATAAGAATATTTTAAAAGTAAATGTTTTATTTTATAATTATTTGACTCTTAAATGATTTCAATATAGAAAGATATATTTCTCTAAAAAGGGTTTTGATTTCATCTATGTCAACATCCTTTGATGGAATTTAGGTTTATTTGGAGTTGATTTATTATGATACAAAACACCCATATTGTATTGAAGGTTTTGTGATATTTTTGACTGTGGATGTGCTATTTTTATACCATTCATGATTAATGGTTAAATTATTGACATTTTGTATGCTAGTTTTAATACGAATGTTTATGATATTTTTAAACCTTTTCATATGAGGAATGTATTGGACATAGTAAGTGACGGGTGGATCCCTCTATAGCTCCTCGATGCATCAGTAGGTATCATCAGACAACTAGACATGGAATTGGTCGAGTCCCTTTCCCAGTTTGATTTATGGTTTTTGTTGAGGCCTTAATCATTTTTAGACGTCTTGGTCGAGGCCTTGACAAAATGTTTCAGAATGTCTGGCATTATACATTCCCTCATTATGGAAATAATATTTATGGTTCATGTGGTCATTAGGCTAATAGAATACCCATGATTATGTTTTATTATGGCATTATTTACTCAGCTCAGATTCTTGCCATAAAAGTATTCATGTTTATTTTTGGTAAAGGCATGTGGTTTCAATTATTTTCCATGCTTAATTTTTATGTCATTTTCCACTATATTACTTACACTTACTGAGAGTTTGAGCTCACCCCTTTCTTATGTTTCATTTTCACAGGATATGAAGAAGTTAGTTATGAGTGAACTTCAGGCATAATCTAGGATTCTTGGATGTTTCTAATGAAATATATTTGTGTTGTATTTCTCTTCAAGCTGTAAAGTTGAACTTATTCATGAATCTTGTTTCCAATAATACTAAACTGGTCATACTTTTGAGACATGATTTCCTTGTGATCATGCCAATGTTATTTAATAATCCACCGACTCTGGGTAACTGGGGTCAGGGTGTTACAGAAATCCCTCAATTAAAAGATATAAAATATGATAATAATATATAGATATGTATTTTTTATAGATTATCAAAATAAATATTTTTATCATTTTGAGATATACTATAGGATTGATCTGTAAAACAATTTAATATTTATATAAAATATTGAGAACTCTTATCAAATAGAATGATTTTAATTATATGAATGTGAACATTATAACTATCAGTTTCTCTAACTCTAATTCATGGGTGTTAGATACTGAGTTTTATTTACACATTTCTATTAATAAAAACATAATTTGAGATATGAGTAAATTTTAAAAGGTTGATATATATCTATTTATTAGAAATGGAGAAAGAGTAACTACATTAAAGGCTGAAACATATTATCTAAGTCTACTAAGAGGATTAGTTGTGGAATTGGCAAATTTATATCATATTTCTTCAATAAACATATATTTTATTTATGTATCTTGTTTAGAAAATATGGGATTTTAATTAATTATTAAATATATGAATTTTAAATAGATAAATATTTGATACATTATAGGTTAAAGCTTATAATCTATGGATACAAATTGTATTAGTTCTAGAATTGAAAAAAGAATATTTTTGTATTACTACCATAAATATAATTTTATTTCTGTATATTTCTAGGATAAAATGGGTTTTGTATTCATTATTAATAATAATATTAGTTATATATATATGAATGAAACGTTATAATCCATCAATAATATGGTAAATGATTTATACATTATGGATATAGATAATATTTCCTATAACATTCAGAATAAAAAGGTCAAGAATTATTATAATCCACTTACCTTCCGCATTGTCTCCTTGGTTAGATAAATGAGAAATATATTTAAAACATAGTAGAGATGGATTGATGGAATTGTTTTATTTTTAATTGTTTGATAATTTCAAATATTCTCTATTGGGAGAAATGAATGAAGAACCTTTTATTGAAAAGGTGAGAGGGATAATAGAATATTGAATTTTATACAAAGTGATGTATATGAACCAATGATTATTTAAGGAAGTTATGGGTTTATTTAATGTTTAACCTTTATTTATGAGTATAGTTGGTATGGTTATATATTTATAATGAGACACAAATATTAATCTTCCAAAAATTTCTAAGATTTTTACAACAAATTATAGATTCAACTGGGGAAAAGTATGAATATTATATTATTATATTGGGGTGGTAAATACTTGATTTAGTAATTCACTAATCATATAAGAGATTTTTTATTTGTTACATAGCTCACTAATAATATAACACCATATTGGAATGGTGTTTCTAATATGAGTAATCTTACACCATTGGACATGGTTCAATTAATGATGAGTTAGTGTGACCATTCTATTTCATTATAGGGATGTGCTTTGGAAACTAATTCATCTATACTTAACTATGTTTCATATAATGTATACATAAATACAAAATATGAGATATAAACTATGAAATATTATAAAATTTATTTTATAGATATTTGAGTTTATGAAGAACACATAAACCATTTGGTTTCTGATAAACATAACCCTTAATGAGATAAATTCTTATTTGTTGGTTATCCTAAAGAAAATATGAGATGTTATTTTTTATAAACCTACTAAATTAGAAGTTCTTGTGGGTATAATATATATATCACTTGAGATGTAATATATATGTTTGTGACTATGTGGGAGAAAAGTTAAACATTTAAATGTTCAATACCAAAAAACAAGAAGTGTCCCTAAGATGAAATTTTAGCCGATTCCATAAAGAGTTATGAAAAAAGAATCAACATAAATTGAAAAATAATCTCAAAGGTATTTTTGGATTCACAAAGATCCTAATATATATTGATTTACTATAGAAAATTATGATGAAATAATATTTTTATGTGATGAACCTACTACCTACCAATAGGTCTTTAGGTGTTATAATTTCATGAATTGGATAAAATATATGAAATATAAAATAGAATATATGTACACTAACTATTTTTTAAATGTGTTGGTCACACCTATAGGGGTGATACTCATAGGGTTAATTTTTTTTCAAAATAAAACTGACAATTACGGTATATTGTTTACCTATAAATCATGCCTGGTGGAAAATAGATACAAAATAAATTATGGAATTAACCATAAGAATACATGTTCTCTAGTTGTTATGATAAAGACCATTAATATATTACATATAAAATTAGGAAATTATGATTATAAAATATATCAAATAGATTAAAAAAACATTTTCTTTAGTACAAATTTATTCAAGTCTGTGTGTATGATAAAACTTGATGGTCTGAAGTTCTAAATTAGACTTTTGATGTTGGTAAGATCAAGTGATCCATTTATGTATTGAATAAATCTTCTCTAATTAGGAACATATAGTTTGATGAAACCATCAAAGGGTGAGGTTTTATAAAACAAAAGAATATTATTATGTATAAAAATAAATAAGTGAGAGTATGGTGGTATTTTTGATAATGTATGTAGATAACATACTTCTTATTTTAAATGATTTCCCATCTTTTCATTCTATAAATATTTAGTTGGGGAAATGATTCTTGATGAAGTACATGGGTGAAACAGCCTACATTATAGGTGTTTGTATCTATAAGGATAGATTAAACAGATTTCTTAGACTGAGTTAGAACACATATATTGGTAAAGTGCTAATGGGGTTTAGCATGGACTAAGAAGTTCAGTTATGAACTTGGGGTGGTTCCTGTAATTGAGGGAGAAATCAAAATTTACTATGAAAACAATGGATTTATTAATCATATAATGGAACCTCGGTTTCACCAAAGGACCAAACACATCCTTTTCAAGTACTATCTCATTAAAGAGATCATTTAGAGGGGAAATGTAAAGATTTTCTGGATGGCTACAAAGGAGAATGTAATGGATCCATAGATGAAACAATTATTGTGGAAAATTTATGAGTGTGATATTTAATATCTTTCTATTAGATGCATTAGATATTGAATGTAATGGTAATAAAATGTATAATGTTTTTGTAGTAAAGGAATTATTCTTCTATCATTCATTCATGCGTGTTGCACTAATATTATATGAACTATATAATGATAATATTCCATTAATGTGTGAATTTGAGTTGTTCTAAATTAATGATCATCATAGAGTATTATGGGTTGTGATGATATGAAAATATTTGAATGAGAATAATATTGTAATTTATTCAAAGTGTTCTATACGATATATAAATAATAGAATCAAGTGGTTACAATTATATACTTACCATCCAGAATGACCCTCCAAAGTATTTCACATGGAATTTCATATGATAATTGATATAAATAAGAGTCTATATATTTTATGAATCATCATATCCTAATTTCAGTGAGATATATAACATGAGAACCTTCATAATTTGATAACTTCCATACACAATCCTTGAGTTTTATATAATCAATGGGTTGTTAGATACATTGTTAATCATCTTACTGGTTAGAGATCAACCACGACTATATTTTCCCACTCATATGATGGGTTAAAGAAATTTGATCCCGTGAGTTAATTATACTAAGGAAATTTATGCTCATTCTTAGTTGAGTGACATGTGATGTGATCAAATATTCGAATGAGGTACATGTAGTGTCTTCAAATTCTAGATGAATGAAATGTGATGTAATCATAAACTTTGTAAATTTATTTCATAGAACCAAGAATATATGATGAGATACCTAGTGGATCATTCTATAACACTATTAGGGGTGTGAATTATGTGTGATCGTTTTCTATTAATTTATTTCAACTAAAATTATAACCCATTTTTCTATCAAACCTATTCAACCTATTAAGATGAACATATCTCATACATTATCTAACACATTCACACCACATTAAAGGTAGAATGAAAATTAATCCTAACAAATGACATTTTTACAAGGTTCTCCCCCAATGTTTTTGAAAATATCCTTACCCTTTTTTAGTCCAGTTCAAGACATACATTCTCCACTAGAATCAATATTCAATTAAAAGTGGGTTTGTCAAGGTTTAAATTCACATCCCAAATCTTCACTATATTACACAATTAAAGATATCATTATACTACATCCTAAAATACTCCATCCATCAAACTGGTATGGGATTGGATTAAATTGGTCCAATCTAGTATTCAATTTTTATTTTCAAAAAAACCCATAAAAAGGTCTCTTATCAACTCTAGGATGACTTTTCTTCGATGGTAAAATCTTATTCATAAATAGAAGGTCTTTGACTACCTATGAATAAACAAATTCAAATACAATGGAATCAATAAGTTTTAATTATAAACAATTATAATGATCAACCCAATATTATTCATGCCTCTTCATGTTTTTTGTTCCTCATCTTTATAAATAAATGGAATATTTAACTTTTGATTCAGCTCTCTATATAAAAAATAAAAATTATGATTCTTCCCACATAAAGTAACCTAAATAAAAAACCTTATGCTTTATTGGGATAGCTGGACTTACTTTGTAACTTCTATTTATTTAATTTTTGGGGTTCTCAATTTTTAAACCCTTATAATTTTTTAATATACCAATATGATATAGTATATTGGTATTTCTCATTAATTAAATATCTAAATATAATTTTTCGGAATCTATTCTCAATAATAATTCTCAAAACGTTTAGTTCACAAAACCCACTTCATTAAAATATAGTTCTTTACAAATACTTTTTGTCATACCAAGTATATAAGACTATTTTCATTTAAACGTAATTCCTTTTATGAACTTCTTTTATCTCCAAGAACAAAGAACTGTAATCCTAAAAATTAACATCATTGAATGTATTTCATGTAATTTCTTCATGCATACATATATCATTTTATGTACTTCATGCAACCCTTATTTCATGATATATTCTTCATGAAAATATAATCCATTACATGGTCTTCATGTAACAATTTTTCACATAGGATACTCTATAAAAATTATGATAGGAGTGTATATTGTGCAAGTAATCCTTCCAGGTAATCCCTATACAAATACAGAGATAACTCTTTTCAAAATATTCATCATTTACTAATCATCCCCTGACAAGGGGTATTTATAGAAAAAGTTATATAGTGATCACCCCTTAACACATTTAAAAAATATGACTAGCCATTCAATATTTTACGACTCATAGAATCATATATCCATGCTTTCAGAAACATATCTGAATTCACTCAACTCATCTCCCATACACATTTTTCTAACTTCCATCCACTTAGATTTTGCGGTTACTCAGTTTCTAAAATGATCTATTCTTCTATGTAACTCATCCCATCACTCCATATCACATGACCTTTATTGACTTGGAATAGAGCTCATATTCTCCACTCAGTTGGCCTTATCCTCTTCTGATGAATTTAATTTCTATATGCATGAAAATATTTAGCCTCTAGAACATTAGAACATCCAATTTATCCAAGAACTACTATAAATATAAATCATTATAGATAAACTCAACTAATATAACAATAATAAAACTATCAGGATATTGGTACATTGAAGGTTCATCATTGCAATATCATATTCAAATATCTGACTGATCTTCCAGAAAATCATTAATCACATTAATATCATATTATAGAATTTATCCTTCAGAATAAATTGCAATAGCAACATAACATGAAGTTCTACAATAAGAGTAAATTTCAACATCATCATATCATCATGTTTTTCCTTGTGAGTATGTTGGAAGCATAAAATATATTTATAAACCTCCACCTTGGAATCCCCCAACTAAAATTCCACCACTTTTTTCACCAAATATAACTTATTCGTCATCTCATAAATTCACCCTTTACTATCAACTACTCCTATATCAATATGTATTGTTAAAATATCCTTCATAACTTTGCAATAATCTCCAGACTCACACATAGAATCACCATGTGAATTTTTCCTCAGTGCATTAGGCTCGACATTATATTTCTATAGTGTATAAGAAATCATGAATTCTTAATCCTATATAATTCTATCTACCACCACTATCACAAATTTAAATCATTTTGGAATAAAATATACCTCAATATCTTATGATTTTTGGTGACTAAAAACCACTTAAAGTGAGGTAATATCACTATAACTTCAAAGTAAACAAAACCACAATAATCTAAACATCATAGGTGGGATAGTTGTGCTCATGAGTATGTAACTTATAAGACCCATAAGATAAATATTCTCTTTGATTAATCAAAAAAATAACATTCAAATAAGTGAAGAGTAAAAATAATCCTCAAACATTGAAACCTACTCTAGAAAAATAAAAAATAGAGTACTAAATAGCTTCTATTTCAAATACATAAA
Source organism: Viscum album (assembly GCA_963277665.1). Lineage (NCBI taxonomy): Eukaryota > Viridiplantae > Streptophyta > Magnoliopsida > Santalales > Viscaceae > Viscum > Viscum album. Next base: position 329,216,454 of record OY728132.1, read on the forward strand.
ATCATCCTAGAATTTTTTGGTCAATGTGATGGAATGATCCTTCCTAGAAAAAGAGGCCAGATGAGTCAAAAATCTAGGAGAAGTAACTCAAAAACCTCCTATAATAACCTATATGACCAATGAAACTTCACAACTATTTAAAATTATTGGAGGATAACTAAGAATAAATTTCCTCAATCATTTAATAATCTAAAACCACTTCCTATTGAGACATGACATAACCCAAAAAATAGAACCCTCATACCTAGAAATTACACTTTGATAGCTTTTCAAATAAATTATGATGTAAAAGAACCTCCAAAATTCCTCATAGATTCTGTTTATAGACCTCTTTATATGTATAATACATAAGGATTTAATCAAATAACACCACCAAAAATGATCTAGAAGCTCATGGAATATGGATTCCATCAGTCCCATGAATATGTTGGGGGAGTTAGTGACACTGAAAGGCATCGCCATGAACTTTTAATGCCCATAATGATATATAAAGGTAGTCTTCGAGTTACCCTCATCCTCTACTCACATTTTATGATATCCTAGTTGAAGATTGATTATCAAGAACTAACTATATATAATCATTTTATTGAGTAAATCATAAATCCATGGAATAGGATATAAGTTTTTCATTTTCACCTAGCTCAAGAGGAGAAAATTGATAAATAATCATAGACTATCATCCTCCTTCCTTAAAAATGGCATAAGAACCCTAAGGTGATGTAATTGTTAAAATAAAACCTCACTTTATAAGATCATCAATCTAAATCCAGTGCTCCCACAACTTAAATTGTATCATCCTATATGGATATATCAATATCAGAGTGACACCTGACTATAACTCAATTCAAAACTCAGTCCCATGTCAAGGAGGTAGAATCAAATCCTCCTCAAGAAAGAAATAAAATTTATCTTCCAAAAACCATGTAAACACCAATGTATGATCTTCTATTGAACTCAATATCAACTCAGTCATCAAGGGAGACAAGGACTTAATATGCATATTTCCCATCTAAGGATGTATGTCACCAATGAACACAGCATGCTTTCCATCAACATCAAAGAATATAACTTGTCTTCAGAAATAATCGATGATATCATTTATTTAACACATATAGTAAATGTAGAGTATGATTATATATGGATGTATTAATAAAAAATAAAATCTCCCTAAGAGTGATGCTACCCTAAAATATACTAAAAATATCTACACACATCATACAACAAAGCTCTACCTAAAACTGGAATATTTAACACCAAGGTCACTAAATTATCTCCACCTCAAGTCTCAAAGCATGGATCAAGGTAGGTGTAATAAATTATTGAATATATCCTAATTCAAAAAAAATTGGACTCCTCATGTACTAATCATGTTTAAATGATCACAAATCATATTCAACCTGGTTAAATCCTGTAAATTATATCAAATCATGTGTATTATTGTTTAAGTTTTCTCATTATTTAAGAAGATCCATTCAATATCTTAATTTCTCTACATTATATTTAATTACTTTATACTATCCTTGATTTACTTTTATAATACCTTCTTTGACAAATGATTAATTCTAATCCATTCTATGATCATCATTGCTTAAGTCTGAATAAAGTTATTTTGTAAAGTCTGAGACACCGGGAGTCTGCCACTGGTTATGTCTTTCTAGAAAAGTAAATTAGACACCATGAAGGATCAGACATCATGAAGGATCAGACACCGTGAAGCAGACACCGTGAACATTCAGACACCGTGAATATCCAGATATTGTGAACAAGACACCATGAATATCCAGACACCATGAACAAGACACCGTGAATTAGACACCGTGAATGAGACTCTGTGACCATGAGACACCGTGACCATGAGACATCGTGACCATAAGACACCATGACCATGAAACACCATGATCGTGAGACACCATGACTACGAGACACTGGGAGCCATCCAGACACCGTGTGATGGAGACATCATTTCCATGACATATTATGACACCATTTCCTAATATATTTTTTGTCATCTTTTAATTTAATCTCTAATGGTCATATTTGAAGACTTTAATGAATGGATATAATTAATGTTCTTTGTAGACATATCATCGGATAGTATGACGTATGAGGTGCAGAATACATGCAACCTGTCAGCCCCAACACATGAACTCCAAGATAAAAGAGTAGTGTGGCCCGGAAACAAAGGGCGGAAAATATTTTAGGAAAAACACGATACAAAAGAACAAGTTGGTGGGAATGAGAGACACAACAGAATACTTCCTTAAGAATTGGCTCATGCAACCCGATTCTGATGAAGAACACACGAAGCATAATAGAATCTTGAGAACATCTTAACACTATCAAATATCACGAAGAACACAATCCAGAACACTCTTCTTTCTATATGAGGACCCGAGTTCTGCATCTACTTCATCTTAGAAGTCCAGAGCTGCAAAGACTAACACTCAGAGCACTTCTAAACCTATCTCAATCATTCGGCTTTGTTGTGTATCTTTTTATTAACTTTCGAGTAGTGTGTGTTTCTTTATAATAACACACTCTATCTCCTTCATCAAACTGAAGGATACAAGATATCCTTACTCAAACAGTCATTTACTCTTGTGTATACCCATAGATAAGTGTGGAAGAGGTCCTTGTGTGGCCTGGTAGTTTGTACCCATGAAGAACTGTGGAAGAGGTCCTTCTGCGACCCGGATAGTCCTATGTACTATTGTTTAACCCCAATCCAGGGTGTGGATTAAGTTTATTTATATAAACTGCTTGGGGGCAGGTGATCACCAAGTGGAGTGGATTATGTCTCAGATTGAGACTGAACCACTTGTTTCATATCCGCTGTGATGGTTTAGATTTTCTCTGTTTTACTGCTCTATTTCATAATTAAGAAATCACTAAACTTACTTTGATAGTTAATATTGGAAGGAAGTTATAATTTATTTTTCTTAGTAAAATAGTTTCAAAAGTAATATTAACAACTATTATTATTACGGAGAAATAATAATTCTTCTAAAAAGTTATTTAAACATTCAAACCTTTATAACCATATTACTTTGATTAACTGGACTATATTTAACTTAAAGGGGAAATCTTTTTAAGAACACATTTTTGAACCGAAATTTTTATAGATACTCAATTCACCCCACCTCTCTTGAGTAATCTACTCCGAAAAACATTTGGTATCAAAGGTTGTTTATTATGACTCTCTTTAATCTTATTCAACTGTGATTGTAGTTGTACTTTAATGATCTATAAATTTTTGTTAATTATAAATTTCCATCTCTTTAAAACTATTCGGTTATTATGAATAATATATTGGAATGTGTTTCAACCAATAGAACATCATTCTTTAATAGAACCAACTATGCTCAATGGAAAATTAAAATGAAAATGGATTTAGAGAGTATGAGTTTTGAAATTTGGTCTTCCATTATAGATGAATATAAGATTCATGCTACTGATAGAATCACATGGGATGAACCTACCAAAACTACCTACAATAAAAATTTCAAAGCTATTAATGATTTATACGGCTTCTTAGGAGATGAGGAATTCAATAGATTCTCTTCTTGTAAAACTGCCCATGAGATTTGGGATACCATGTCTGTCTCACATGAAGGAACGTATAATGTAAAATAAATGAGACTTAATACTTATAAAATAAAATATGATAATTTTAAAATGAAACCTGATGAGCCTATTTCTAACTTGTATCTTAGGTCCAATGAGATTGTCAACACAATGATCTCACTTGGAAGAGAAGTCACTGCCAAGGAACAAATCATGAGAATTCTTAGATATCTACCTGACAGATGGAGGGGAACCTTTGTCTCTATTAGAGAATCATATTACATAAGAAGGCTACCCATAAAAGAACTCATGGGAAAACTAATGATGTATGAAGAGGAACTGAAATTCAACAAGGAGGATGAGGACGAACCAAAAAGGAAATATGTTGCATTAAAGACCACCACCTCTAAGCACAAAGACAATGGGAAAATGTAAGCTTCTATAGAAATCTACACCAGTGAACAATCATCACCCGATAGTGGTGAGGAGATGGCTCAATTAGCCAGAATATTTAAAAGATTTTCAAGAAGAAGAACTTTTTCTAAAAGCCTAGATTCAAGGGAAAATATGACCAAAAAGGAAATTGGAAGAAGGGCTGGAAAAGAAGCAACAATCCTGATGAAATTTTCAGCTATGAATGTAAGCTCAAAAGACATATCAAGGTTGACTTTCCAAATATCAAGTACAAAAAGAAATATGAGGAAAAGTATAAGAAGTATAAAAAGGCAATGAAAGAAACCTAGATTGCTCATGAGGACAGTTCAACTGACTCAAAAACATCACATGATGATCAGGAAAATAAATCCAATATGTATTTTTTGAAAAACACATCTGAGGTAACACTGGACTCCACTGTACATGATTCATACTATTCTGGAGATGAGAGTGACTCTGATAACATGGCTACTGAAGAAATATTTGAATACTGTAACTTGCTTGAAGAAACATGCAATGAACTAAAATACAAATATAAATCATTGAAGAAACAACTTTCTCTTACTGTGACTATTAAATCTAAACTCACAACTGAGAAAAAGAAAAATTCCCAACTTCTCAAAGAGAACAACGAATTAAAAATGTCTAATAAGAAATTAAAGAATGACCTAGAAAAGTTTACCAATGGGAAGAATACCCTTACTCAACTTCTGGGAAAACAAATTGCCCCTAAATTCAACACTGGTATTGGTTATAAACCTGGAAAAACAAACCTTGGTAGAACAAATTTTTTTCTAAATCTAGGACATACAGTTTTACTCCCAATTCTAGACAGAAATCATCAAATTCAAGTTGTGATACACTGTATATTGTTTCATGTTTTTCCAAACCAACTAGAGTTTATTTTTCAAATACCTTATTTAATTCTTATAGTAAACCTATGTGGCATATATGGGTTCCTAAAGCACTTGTTACTAATATTACTGAACCTAAACAACTATGGGTGCCAAAATCTGTTTTTTCTTGATCATTTTGTAGGAAAGATGCTTAAATAGTTCTTGTAAAATTCTATGGTACTTGGGAAGTGGATGTTCAAGACATATGACATGAGACTAATCATGCTTCAATAATCTAATAAAAATAGATGGAGGACATGTCACATTTGGTGACAATACCAAAGGAAAGATTATTGGCCTCATCCAAATTGGTAAATCAAACTCAGTTTTAATTTCTAAAGTACTATTTGTTTATGGATTAAAATATAATTTTCTTATTTTCTCACAATTATGTGATAATGGATTTCATGTTATATTTGAAAATGATTCTTGCAATATCTTTAATTCTAAAGATGAATTAGTTTTTTCTACTTTATGAAATAAAAATGTTTACTCTGTTAACTTAGATTCCTTAGCTTCTCAAAATGCATCATGTTTAATTGTATTTCATAAAGAGACATGGATCTGTAATTGGAGACAAAGACACAGTAATATTCACTCCCTTACAAAGTTAACTAGAAAAATATTAGTTAAAGACTTACCCAAACTTGAGTTTCCAAAATGAAAAAGTGTGTAATCCCTGTCAAAAGGGAAAACAACACAAAATTTCTTTCAAACCAAAGAAATAAGTGTCAACTTCTCAACCTCTCTAACTGGTTTATATGGATTTGTTTGGACCATCTAGAGTTTCTAGTTTAAATTGGAAGAACTATGTTTATGCTCTTGTAGATGACTTTTCTAGATATACATAGACCTCTTTTATGGCTCACAAGAGTGAAGTATACTATTATTTTACTAAATCTTCCAAGTTTGTAGAAAATATTAGTGGACTTAGAATTAAATCCTTAAGAAGTGATCATGGTCGTGAGTTTGAAAATCAAGAGTTTGAATCCTTTTGCTCACAAAATGGTTATAATCACAATTTATCTGCCCCTAGAACACCTCAAAAAAAATGGAGTTGTAAAAAGAAGAAATAGAACCCTGCAAGATATTTCTAGAACAATGCTTAGTGAATATGACCTACCTATTTATTTTTAAGATGAAGTTTTCAATATAGCATGCTACATAATGAATAGAGTGTTGATCAGACCCATTATTAAATGGACTCCATATAAGTTATGGAACAATAGAAAACCCAAAGTTAACTACTTTAAAGTTGTTGGCTGTAAAGTATATATTCTTAATACTAAGGAAAATCTTGACAAATTTGCATCCAAGAGTGATGAAGGTATCTTTTTAGGATATTCCGTGTCTAGTAAAGCCTATAGAGTGTTCAATAAAAGAAATAAAGGTTTGGAAGAATATTTCCATGTCAAATTTGATGAATCAAATCCACATGAGCCTAAAACCTCTCTAGAAAACTTGGAGGATGATGTATCAAATATGAACATCAATTAAAAATCCTCAAACACTTCTGTGAAAGAAGCTGTGAAAACTTCCAGTTCTGTAAATTCCCTAGAATCAAGTCACAATGAACTTGGACCTATCTATGAACCTAAAATCACTAGTCCCTCATTTACTAGAGTTGTTAGAACTCTTAAGAACCGTCCCTTAGATGCTTTTGTAGGTGACCTAGAAAAAGGAACTCAAACTAGAGCTTCTCTTAGATATTAGGTTGAACATCAAGTCTTCTTGTCACAACTTGAACATAAAAACATTAATGATGCTATAAATGATGAATTTTGGGTGATGGCTATGCAAGACGAACTTAATCAGTTTGAATGAAACAAAGTTTGAAAACTTGTTGAAAGACCTAAGGACACATTCACCATACGCACTAAATGGGTGTTTAGAAATAAGGTAGATGAGGTCGGTAACATAGTTAGAAACAAGTATGGATTCATTTCTCAAGGCTATAGTCAAGAAGAAGGAATTGACTATGAGGAGACCTTTGCACTAGTAGCTAGACTTGAAGCCATCAGAATCTTGCTTGTCTATACTGCACATCTGAATTTCAAACTATATCAAATGGATGTTAAAAGTGCATTCTTAAATGGGTATATTTCTGAGGATATCTTTGTTGAACAACCCCCTTGTTTTACAAACTCCCATTTTCCAAATCATATTTTTAAATTATCAAAATATTTATAAGGTTTAAAACAAGCTCCAAGAGCCTGGTATGATAGATTAAGTACTTTTCTTATTTCCAAAGGTTTTACAAAAGGAATAGTTGATCCTACCCTTTTTATAAAACGAATTTCTGATGATGTTTTAGTTATTCAAATCTATGTAGATGACATTATTTTTGGATCTTCAAGAAATTCTTTATGTGTTCATTTTTCTAAAATGATGCTAAATGAATTTGAAATGAGTTTAATGGGTGAACTAAAATTCTTTCTTGGATTTCAAATCATTAAAAATAATGATGGTATTATTTTAACTCAAATTAAATATACTATAGATCTTCTAAAACATTTTGGATTGGATAGCACTAAAATTAGTAACACTCCCATGAGTAAAACTTGTATGTTTAATCTCAACGAAGATTGAAAATCTATTGATCAAACAACTTATAGAGGAATGATTGGAAGTTTACTCTAATTGACTATTAGTCGACCTGACATTTTGTTTAGTGTGTGTATGTGTGCTCGTTTTCAAGAAAATCCTAAAGAATCTCATTTAAATATTGTAAAGAGAATTTTCAAATACCTCAAGCATACACCCAATCTAGGACTGTTCAATACTGGAATAAAATCATTTGAATAATTTATTTATTATGATGCTGACTTCGGTGGTTGTAAGTTAGATAGAAAAAGAACCTCTGGAACATGTCACTTTTTAGGCAAGTCACTAGTATCATGGTGTAGTAAGAAACAAAATTCTGTAGCATTATCTACTATAGAAGCTGAATACATAGCTGCTGGCAGTTGTTGTGCCCAGATTTTGTGGATGAAACATACATTACTAGATTATGGATATCAATTCAGGCATGTACCTATAAACAGTGACAACAAAAGTGCTATTAATATCTCAAAAAATTCTTGTTTCACATTCTAGTACAAATCATATTGATGTAAGACAACATATTTTGAGATATCATTATCAAAAAGGTGATATCACTTTGGAAGTTATTGGTACTTAGTATCAGCTTGCTGATATATTTACCAAATCATTAAATTCATAAATAATATACTACATCATACATGAATTAGGCATGATAAATCTTAAGTAAATATATTACTATTTCATGATTACGGTCTCATGGTTAGTGCTTCATGAATACTGCCTGACAGTTACTATCTCACCATAAAGCTTATGTTTACTATCTCACCATATTACTGTCTCACCGTAACGCTCAGTTACTGTCTCACCGTAACATTCATTCTCTATCTCATTGTAAATCTCTTCTTTAATGTTTATTTATGAATTAAAAACTGTATTGCGGTAATTATCCATTTCACCTTTTTTTGTTTTCCCGCACTTTTACTTTTGCAATGTTTGGTATTACTAAATGATAATATAAAGAAATTATAACTTGATTCTTCACATGATCTTTGTTCTATTGACTCATACATAACCTCTCTTCAACCCTAGAACCCTTCTCTCTCTCTATCTCTCTCTCGAACCTTCGGTGGATGCCCAGGATGAAATTCCCTTCATTGTCGACTCCTGAGAGATACAGCGCAAAGAAGAAGAAAATTTCACCCAAGCTATCACCCAAAGGTCCTCTAAACCCAAATTTGTAAACCTAGTTGTCATACTTGAGAAAGTGGTTTTCCCCAAATAGCTTCTGGAAAGAAAGTGTCTAGTTCTAAAAGTTGTAAAATAGAAAGGTCGGCTAGAGTGGTTTTCAAAGGAAGATAGACCTATCTATCCTAAGTTAGTGGCTCAATTTAATCAATATGTTCAGTTCACCTTTGAGTTTTAAGATGGATATGTTGTGAGAAGCTGGATCAATGGGAAAAAATGTTCATTCTCTTCGAGGTTATGGGTTGCATGCCTTAGGATACCTCATGAAGGAATCTGTGAGGATTATCAGAGAGGACCTCTACCTTCAACTGAATTATTTTATCTCGAGGATGCTTTGAAAGCCTTAACTGGAAATGGAACAAAGAGGAGATCCATTGCTGCTGAACTAGATAGAGAATCCGGGCTTCTGTCCAAGTTTATTTAGAATCTAGTAAGCCCCAGAAAAGGTGATTTTGCTATTTTGAAATATCAGGATGTGTTTCTGATCCACCTTATGAAAAATAGGCATAAGATCAACCTTTGCAGGTATATCATTCACCACATTTGTGAATCGATCAAATCCACATACAAGTCAACCTCCTTGTTTTACTCTCGGTTTATCTCAGCCATGCTTCTTAAGAAAGGTATGGTTGGACCTAATGATGAAGTTATAAAGGATTTTGAGTAATACCTTTCAAAATTCACTATCAAGAGGATGAAGATAAATTGGAACCCTTGGAAAAATGCATGGGTGGAAGACATTGATTGACTTTATGAAAAATTCAATCATGTAGAAGATACCTTAAGACCAAGAGATATTTCTGATCCTAGTTTGGAACCAGATGAGGTTGTTGAATACTCTTTTGAAGAAGAAGAAGAGGCTACTATGCCTCCCAGGGAAGCTGTTTTTGTTGAGGAAGACAGTACTCCAGTTCATCATGAAGTTATTGAAGAATATTTCTCTGCTCCTAAAGATATTTTTAATCTTGAAGATCAACTTGAGGTTGAAATAGAATCTGTTGCCAAAGAAACTGAAAAGAATTCTATTTTAAGAACTTATAGTGGAAAAGCTACCTGTTATGCAAGATGCTAACCTTGAGGAACTCCCAGTGGAACAATCTATTCCTGAAATTATTCCTTTGGCTGAGGAAAGGATGGAGCCATATTTCCAGTTGGTTAGACATGAAATGGGTGAAGAACTATGAGATGGGTTTGTGTAATTAGATGAATATCCTAAGCCTCTCAGTCCTGAGAAGGATTCAACTATTGATGGGGAGAAACCCCCAAATCTGGAATCTATCTAAGTACCAAATCCAATTGATCTGAGTCCTATTAGCACTCGGTATAAGTTCCCCGGTTTCTATGATGTGGATGACTCTCAACATGTTTCAGTAAAATTCATTGACCTTTATACAATGTTCCAACTGAAATCTGTCTCTAATATTTCTCTTAAGAAGGAAGCTGAGCCTATATCAGTACCTATTTCTGAACCTTCATTGGAAAAACCATCTTTTGTGAGTAAGGATGATCTAATGAAATTCAGTGCTACCCTTTTTTCTAGTGTTGAAAAAGTTCTGAATTCCCAACCTACACTTGTGACTCGTCTAAGTGAGAAAGATGCCTTTTTTGTGGAGAAATTTATTTGTAAAATACAACCCAAAATGATTCATGAGATTCAGGAATTAAGAGTTGAGAATAGACTGCTTAGTGATGAAGTGAAGACCCTAAGAGGTATGATTGAAGACATGTAGAATGAGATGAATTCGATATCAGAGCTTATTTCTCATCCTATAGAACCTGTTGTTCCTCAAATCCTGCAGAATTTTGTCTTAGATATTCACCCACAATTATATTCCTTAGGTGAAAAGGTTACTGAAAGGAACAAATAGATTTTTAAGGAGATGAGAGAGATTGATATAATTCTTAATAAACTCACTGATGATTATACGGGGTGTCTTTAGAAATTCTTGAATCAATTTAAATCTCTCACCACCGTTGTCCGTGCTTCTAAAGCCTCTGGTCAATCCTCTCAACCCTCTTTAGACTATGATCTGCTCAAAACTATGGTCAAAGAAGATCTTCATACTATGCTTAGTGGATTCAATAATGATTCTCTCTCTTCAGTTATCAAGAACAGTGACAGAGTTCTTGACCTGGTCCAAATCCATTCTAAAATTACTAATGATTATCCACAAGAGATTGCCAAGAAAGTGGATTTCTACTTCAATAGAATATTTTCAAAGACTGGCATGAATAATCACTTCAAGTATCTTGTGGAAAATTTGCATATTCCTCTTGTTACTCAAGCTTTCAAGACCCAAGTCCAAAAGCTCACAGAGTTTACTCAGTTGCTGGACAAGTTTATGGAGAACAAGGATCATTTTGACAAATCCATACAGTATGGTGGAGATATCACTGTGGATTTTATCAAAATCCTGAGGCCCTATCTTCAAGTCTAGAGTACATCTATTTTTGCTCATGCGGCTGCACCTCTCAGACCTGGATTGCCTACCTTCACCTCTTCCCTCGCCTCCACTACCATGTCTGTTAGTCAGGCACTAAGTCAGATTAGGCCTGTGATCCTTGATCAAAAACTACCTCAGTCTTCTACTTCACCTACTCTGACTCCCTCTGTTCTTGAAGGCCATCCTTTACCTTCTCTATCAACCACCTCACTCTCTTATTCTACCTGGACCTTTTCTCCTCTGTTTTTGAAGGCCTTCCTCTTCTACTTTATTTTTTTAAGGGATAACAGCATCATAGGGATACCCCCTTTTAATATCATCTCTACTTTGTTGATCATAACATTGAGACCACTAAAATTGCTACCTTGGATAAAACTACTACAGTGGATGATCTTGGAGAGGGATTCCAACCCCACACTGACTGATGAGGAAGTAAGAACACTCAAGAGTCAGATGTTCTTGTCCACCGTATGAAAAAAACCATTGATGATATTTGGGAAAGGGTCCAAGAACTTCTAACACTAGTGAAATAGGATAAAAATGGTTGGAACTCCCTACTATATGAGAATTATTATGACAATAAAACAAAGAATATATAGTCATATATCCACTTTATAGATATTCTTCATAACTCCCCTCATATAACAATTCAGTTCTGTCTAGAATCCTCTCAATTTTTTTTCATTCATTATCACCTCAATATACATCGACAATGTGAATAAGGCTACCTAGCACTAGATCTTTGGATCCAAGGTCTCCTCAAAATACCTTGTTCTATCATCAACCTATGGTAAAATGTTTAAATCATAAAATAGAAGGTTCTTATATCTAATACTAAACTATCACATAATAAAACTCCCTTGATAGAGAATATTAATCTTATTTTGGTAATCCACATTCACGGTTGAGGAATAAAACTCAGCTTGAAAATAGTCACTAAAAACCACTCTCATTAAACTATTGACTCTTCATGATCACTGAGGAAAAAAACTATCCCTGATGAGTAACCCCATGAAGTTTCTTAGGAACCAATGGACCCCAGTGCTCCCTCTAATCATAATAAAATTGAAGTTAATCACTACCTCCACTAACCAAACCTCAGTCTCCAAACCTAAAACATACCCCTCATACTTGTGCAAGTTATGGAACTAAAACTCTAGAAGTAACTTCATCCAAGAATCATGATTTTTACTTAAATTCATTGATTATATACTATAACATATTGTTGAAAATCATCATCATAAACATGATGAGGATTTCAATATAGATCCCTTCCTACAAACTAAAAAACAATTGGGATTCGAAAACATATAATATGGAATATTTAATGTTAATTAATTAAGATTAAACCCAGTTCCCATTTCCTATCCAGTTCAAACATAGACTAAAACATTTATAATGCATGATCCTAACCTAGGCATTATCTAAGTGAATCAAAAATTTCCTTAACCATAAGTAATGTTGCCAATTTTCAAAAGTTATTTTTGGGGGAATATAATTAATTTTTATATGTATCATAGTTCTGTTAATACCAATTAATATTATCTCTATATTAAGCGATGGGCTTAGATTCTTGCATTAAAATAGCCCAATCCCTCTTATAGAGGAATCATATTCAACCATCAATATCTTATAAAAGTCTTATTGAATTGATAATTTATCTTTTAGTGTAGATACAAATTTACCTGAAATTTTACATACCTTAATATCACTCTTTTATCAACCAATTAATTCAGTGGTGTGGAAATGGTGAAAATTTCTCTCATGGACCTTTGAATGAAGCTTATAGGGCTAGAGAAGCATCTAAACTCATTGAAATTTTTTGATATTTTCCAGTCCCAAATAACATTCACCTTTTTTCATATAGTCTCACAAAATAATATCCTATCACAAAACCAAATAAAACTATAACACGTCAATATTTTTAAAAAGAAAACTATGTTTGGTAGCATATAAGACATGCAAAACTGATCCTAAATGAACCCTGAAATATTACTATATAAATATGACCATTAAAACCTGGTTATTAAATTGATATGTATTAATAGGATTAATTTTTTTATGAAATATATATATAAATTTCTTACCTATTATATATTTATTTATCAATTATTAAGAAATAAACACTTACTTTTTAATGAATACATTTTATTCTTCAAAATAAATGTCCTCTTCAAAAAGAATTTCTATTTTTATTTTGTGGGAAAATATTATAATTAATATTTATAACTTTTAATAATATTATTTGATAAAAAGGATATATTTTTTGAAATAATCATATAAAAATTATCTTATGGTGAAAATTTTGCATTCTTCTGAAATGATTGATTTTTCAGTGAATAGTAAAAATTATCGATTTCTCAAATACTATCATTTACTTTTATCAAATAAATTAATTAATAAGTACCATTATTTATCATATTTTATATTAAAGTTTCATATTTATATTTTTATTTATAATAATCTAATTAATTTCATTTTATTCTATAATTTTAATGATTTTGGTACAAATCTGTTTTTTATGCTTAAAACACATTTTTCTAAAAATTGTTTTTAAGTGCATAATGTGTTTACAATTTAAATAATTAAAATAAATATTAATTAATAATTATTTAAATTAAATATATATATTATATTTATATATATATATTAATTTAAGTTTTAATAATTAATATTACTAGTCATAGAGTTAATGTAAAATCAACTTTTCCTTGAAAAATACATTTTTTAGAAAACCATTTTTCATTGTGCTTTACGAGATTATTATAAAATTAATTTTTTAAAATTATAGGTATTGAAAATTTATAATTTATTATATATATTTTTAAAAATAATTAATATTTTGTAACAATTTCAACTTAATTTTTTTCATAAAGAATAGTAAGATGGTAAAAATTAATTACCATGGTTAAGGTTAAAACGAGTATATCGAGGGTTAATCCAAATGATATGGGTAAGTTTTCCAACTAAAATTTTCTAAATATTATTTTTCAGTGATATTTATACCTTATAATATCAAAAATTATAATATATATCCATTTTGGAATGTTTTTCTTGGGAATGAATTTATCATTTTGTATTCTTTTAGGAAATTTCTAAGTAGGTCCCCTCCACCACTTACAAAATGAAGCCTCCTCTCCTCTCCTATCCAAACATTAAGATCAATTTGGATCATACAATTATTTTTCAAAACTAATATTTATATCCATAACCATGACCTAGATTCCATTTTTATCATAAAACCATCCTAGAGAGTCTTTGGGTATAGTCCTAAAGAGGTTATTTGAAGAATATGTATAGTTATTAACCATTAATTTTTATTTAATTTATTCTTATAGATCCTTAATATATTTTTTAATTATAATTAAATAATAAATATATTATATTATATATAATTATGTTAATTTTATAACCTATATCCATCTTCTCTTGCATCAAATAGGGAACGAAACCATCGATCGGGTGTACGGAAGACTACCACCTCGTGAGATAATGAAATTTGTTTTCAATTTCCACCTATAAATACTTGATATAATTATTCACTTAATGTTTTTATCTATATATGATATTTTTGATATAATTATACTACTTTAATTTTAATATCACATATACATTTTTACTTTCCAATCTGTTCGAAAATGATAATTTCCCTCATACGTAGGTTTGGACTACCACCTCCACGAAGATATGTGATCTGTTTTTCATTGCATTTTCACATGGATGGTAATAAGGATGAATTTTATGAATATATATAATTTATATTATTTAATAATTATTTTTTAAAGGTTAAGTATTATTTACATTTATTTCATTTCATTTTCCATAAAATGAAAACAGCATTCATGTGTACATACTACCTACCGTCTCCATGAGTGGTGTAATTAATTTTTCAATATATAAATTTTATAGATGACAATAAAAAAATATATAATGAATATATAAGATATTTATATCATTATTAACATTAAAACATAATTTAACCATGATCAATGTACAAATACTAAAACTAATAAACCAAAACATACATGGAAAATGAAGTTGTTATTAACTAGAATAATGATTTTAACAAATAATTTTAAATAAATTATTGATAAAATATTATACGTAAACAATATATGATATTATATATTTTTTTATGGTTATTTAATATAATTATAATAAGTCTATATTTATTAAAACAAAGGTTCAAACATGTTTGAATGAAATTGAACATGAGGTAAGGGATTTTTGCCTCAATTTTATTTATGTGAGATGCATGCTATATTCACCACTTATTTGTTTTATATGGTATATATACATCCCATGAATGTATTTTATGATTATTCATATAAAATTTATGTGGATTTAAGTATCCATATACTTTTATTTATTTCATGGTTCTTATGATACAAAGGTTATTGATGTGGTAATGTATTTTTGTCTCACTTTTATTTCTATCAGGCACATTCCATATTCCCCAATTTTTCCTTTTATGTGTTGTATGTATTACCAATGAATGTATTTTATTATTATTCATAATGAAATTATAGTTATTTATATATCCAAATAAAATTATTTCTTTCATGGGTATTATAATTCAAAAATGTTACCAAAGTGGTAAGGGTTTTTGTTACAATCACATTATTTATCATGATTGTTCATGATTAAGCTTATGATAATGATATATTCTAATCTATATCTCAAAAAAATAATGAATTTCATTCTCCAATATTTATTTTTTATAATAAATTTTTTACTTTAATTTTACTCTCTTTAATAACTAAACAGACCAAAATAATATTTAAAAAAACATCTTTATTTATTTCTTCGTTAAAAAATTTATACTTTTCCATGACCATGTTTTCTTAAAATGTTTTAAAAAAAATTTCTAATACTCGATAATGATTTATTAAACAAATTTTAAACCTTTTTAAATTTTTCATAAATGGTTTAATAGTAATATTCTCATAATTTTCTGAATTATTTATTTTTAATTTTTACCAAAAATGTGGAAGAAATATTTGTATTAATGTACATGGCTTGAATGGAATTTCCTGTCATCATATATACTCAATTATTTTATGATTATTTTAAAAAATTTCAAGTATATTTTCAAATAAAATTCTTTCATTGATATTTGGAAAAAATTTAGACTTTAAATAAGGGAATTTAAATTGAAAATTTTATTTTCCTCAGGAAATGTTCAAAGTGATCTATTAAAGTAATTCTTTCATCTAGCATGACACGCTTTAAAATTTATTAATATTTATTGTGGATATTTCAAAATTATACCATCCCTATTTTTTCTATATATGGGTTATTATTATGATGAAAATATTTTTATGAATAGTGTTCATTTTCAATGGTTTATTCGATGATTAATTGATTAAATGATTATGAAACACATTTGCTTTCCACAAGTTATACTATGATGAAATATTTATGAAAATCATTTCGTTTTAACAGGTTATAATATAATGAATAATTTATGATCTTATAGTATGTATATATATTATTTTAATTATTTTATGTGTGTTCTAGGAATTATATATACCCATAATGCATTGGGTAAAAATGGATTTTTCATGACATAAATAAGAATGGAATGTGGAGTAAACTCGACTCTGTAAGAGAGTATATTCACTATGATAGTCTTAAGAGTAATTTGTGACTAATATGTTGGTTTTGGGAGTGAACTCAGTGAAATATGATATTCTTGGGAGTAAACCTTCAATACTATGATGTTTTGGAGAGTAAACACAGTCGACTATGATAGTCTTGGGAGTGAACCTTTACTACTATGATAGTTTAATAAGTGAACCTGATCCATTATGATAGTCTTGGAAGTGTCCCTTAACTAGTATGTAAATGATTTTACATTATTATTTTTATTCCACAATTCTATGTCTTATGAAAAAAAAATTCTCTCATGGATCATGTTATTTGATTATTTTATGATTCATGTCTTAGGAACATCCAAGATTTATACCATGACTCAAGATTATGATATGTGATATGAATAGTATGTTTTTAAAATGTTATGATCATTGTTTCATACCCTTATTCTCATGTTATTTTTAATTTATTATTGATATATCTATCGATTACCCTTACTGGGCATATGAGATCACCATTTATTATGTTTCCTTTCCCTAGATTATGAAGAAATTTATTAAGTATGATATGGATAAGAAGTGTGATAGTTTTAAAGAACTTAGTAGGAGATGATGTAGTTCACTTATGAACCATTTCATTATATATCCATGTTTCCAAATATACTAGACCTATATGATTTTGGAATTAATCATTATGTTATTCAATGAATATTCATCTACTAAGATGTGATATCTATGAATGAAAAGTATGGGTCATTATGGTTGGTAGCAGACATAAAAACTAGTTGAAAGTATGGTGGTGCAACCTGGTTTAAGATATAGAGTTTATAATGAGTACCTTATGCTCTAAAGGAGGGAATAATATAACAACTTATAATGTTAAAGGGTTAAAAGGGTAAATGTTACTACCCATGTTAACAAGGTTCATGTTCATTTTAGGTTCCTAAATATTAAAACTCTATAGTTAAAAATCATTTTCTTATAGTAGTGATTTGGATAGGTGACCACTTGTGAATATTCCCTGGGTGTGTGCATGTTAGTAAAAATAACATTAGAAAAAGCATGTTCCCATTTGGGTATGTGGGTGGGCCCTAGTAGGGGGACACTTGTATGTGGGGAAATTGGTGGTGCATAGCTAGCTAGGACCTAAAGGACATGTTAAGGTGGGATGATTGTGTTGTTAGTGAGCCCCAGTTTTCAAAATGGTATTAGAGAAAATCCTATGTTATGGTAAAGAAATGAGTGTTGTTTTCATAACAAAACATCCCAGTCTAGATACTATAAGTGGAAATTCTTTTGGAATAGATGAATCTAGAGTTAATAACCCTTAAAATAGTTTTTCAAGTATTGTTAGAGTTGGTTTCCTAGAACCAACTATTTTTACTTTGATTAAATGAATATTTGATGTATTAAATATTAAATTAAACATATTATTACATATTGTTCATTGTTATACAAAGACATAATATAATAATGTTCTAGATTATTTGTCCCATTGACAAGTTCATAGTAGTTCCCCACTATGATGAGAACCTTGAAATGATATAAAAATATTCTTAATATAGTTCTGTAGTTTGATAACATACTATAATGAGACACATATTATATAGACCTTCAGGTGATAGTAATCAAAAGAAGATGGTATTTCCTCCCTTGAAGTTCTCACTTAGTAATCTCTAAGATGGGAGATTATGAGAATATACCCTCCATTAGAAATTCTGCATGTTTTGGTGTCATCGCATATTCCTATATATGAGCATGTGTAATGGTACTTACACTATAATATTATCATTAATTCATGTCATGACTCATCCACTTAGATTTTATGAAGAAAATTGGCATGCCAAATGTTGGCTTGAAGTAGGGTATGTCGGGTGTGTCACAGATGACATGTTATTAATTGATAAGTCATAAAAGAATTTTTCCCTTCTATATTTATGGAATCTGATATCTCATGCCTTTGATTAAAATAGAACATTCTCCCTAAATTCAATGGACATGGTTTAATGAAAATTTTATTTCATATAGTCAAGGAATGATTTATCAAGCATATAGTTTGATGACATTGTCATGCAACTTTCTTGATGAGATTATGTGGCAAAAGGATTGTATTACACAATGTGATTTTATATGTGGTTGTCGTCATTATGACTTTATGTTCTTTCTCCTGGTTTCCATAACCCATTACTAGATAGTAATATTAGACTTTCATCAAGCTTTCCTAATTCCAATAATAAAGAAAACTTAAGGGTCACACACTCAGTTTTTCTGGTGGTCTCAATTAAATTCTATTTGAATTTATATAATGGAATAAATATTATTCTCAAGACAGAGGAATGATTTTTTTAGTTATATTGATCACATAAATTAAATAAATACTTATTCACCAGATTGTGAATAAACTTTATTTATTTATTTTAATAAATATTTATTAAATATTTATTTACTAGTTTGTGAATAAAATATTTATTTTAGGTAATAAAATATTTACTCTGGTGTTTGATAAGTACAAGAGGATTTTGAATGGACTAAGACCATGTATAGTGATAAAATAATTATTTACGAGTCGGTAAATATTATTTATCAAATTTATGCATGTTACCACACCAAAAAATAATAATAATGTTATTATTATTATGTTTCATGGGATTTCATTAATTGTTATGATTACATTTAATGGATTTTATGCATTTTAATTTTGTAACTGAAATCCCAACTCTGTAAATACACAGCTATAACTATTGTGTAATTCAATCGAAACCAATTCCATGTTTAGGAATAGATAATCGTTATGTGTAGTAAATTCTACCTCTACTTCTCCTCCTCCCTCCCTCTCAAGAATGAGAAACTCAATAGATAATTTCTTCAAGACCGAAGAATGAGTGATCAATAACGAACAACACAAAACCTTAAATTCATAGAACTAGCAATCAGAGAATGACTTGAGTTTCTCATAGACCACTGAATCGCATTTGGATAACTACTTGATGGATTATACCTTTGGATCCTCACAAGCGCAAAGAAGGAAATCCAGATGGGCTATTTCAGATGATCAACAATCATCAAAGAAGAATGTTCCTAAGCCTATGTATTTATTTCCTCAGATATTAAATAAATTAATTATAAATTTGGCATGAAAGATCCCCACTCTTGGTTTTGGAAAATGATTATTAAAAAAATAAGTATATCACCCACCATCGCATGTTTCCATTTCACCTGGAACCAAAAATTGGTATCGAATGGTCACATTTAAATTTATATTTTTTATTGTTGATCTATGGGAAATTGGGGTCATATTTTATTTCATGTTACTCGTTCTTAAATATAATTTGAATTAACATGTTATCGATATATTAATAATTTCATTTAGTGTTTCATTTTCATAAAGGTTTAAGAAAAAATAAATAATGACCAGAGATTCCATCGAGAAGTGCCTAATCATTGGCTGGTAAAATTGGGTTACATGGAATATAGCCAGAGTAGACATTGTATACCCATGCGCAATGTATCTAGATTCATTGAGTAATTAATTTCATGAAGTGATTTTATTGCACACTATGTGTTACCGGGCTATCCTGGAACATGGAAAGTAGATATAGGGTGTATAATTTGAATGTACACACTATGTAGTTTGGCCGATTCAACACATCAAAGACCAAGGCATGTGACTTGGATATACATCAAATGAGGTACATGAAGTGTAGAAACATGTAAATGTCATGCAGTCTCCCATTAATGAAAAAATTAACAATTAAATTAAATTTGAAATTGCATCATTAAAACCTTATTTTATTGATTATCACACCATTATGTGTTCGAAAATTTAGTAACGGTTTTAATTAATTTTAAATACTTAATTTATTTATTGTAATTAATATTTCATTATTGGTTATGACATTTATTTTCCATGAATTCCATTAATTATGCTTATCTCCAAATATAATCTAATTATCATTAAGATTAAATAGAATTAATTTATTAATTTATTAATTTATTAGTTAACTAATGCATTTTTTTATCTTAAATAATAAAATAACAAATAATTAAATGAATCTTATCCATTTATTTTTGTGTATTTGGTGCATGTGTGACCTTTCATGAGCTTGACCAAGACCTATGTATGTGTTATAATTTATTTAATTAAATTTATTTCATAGTTTTGATATTATTTAATATTAAATTAAAGGATCTCCAAGAAGTCATTTGTCCCTCCATCACTGTGTAGGACCTACGTGTCCAAGGATATTTATGTAATTCCCTTTAACCAGTATTTTGGTTCCCCTTACCTAAATGTGAGTAATAATTATTTTTAATTAATAGATAATCCTAAGGCGTATTGGTACGGTTCAAGACGGAACCATACTGAAGCCAACTTAGTGATACATATGTAGAAATGTGATGGATGTAGCTCATACCAAGTCCAATATGAAGAGTTATTTCCCCTAGTTCATATGTTGATTTAATGTCTTCTCATTAATTAAACCATTATATAATCTCATGATTGGGTCATTTAATTATGTATTTGTTATCAATATAATTCATTAAAATTATATTTACTGATGCAAGATCGAGATCACATAAATGAATGAATTGATATGAAAAGATGTAATTTAAATAAAATCGATTGTGCGTAAATGTTTTATCTAAACATGGTTAATTAATTAAGTAAACATTCACATAAATATTAAAAAGGAATGTAAAGGATTAAACAAGATAAAAAATTATGAATAATAAAACAAATTTTATCAATTTAATATTAAATCATACTAAGCCTTCAGTTATTTGATTAGGAACAAAAACTCAATAGAACTATGAGTTTGACCAACCCTTGTTGGGACACATAATTTTATAAGGGGAGTTCTTATGAATGTTTCAGGTGGATTTAACTATTTTACATCAAGAGGAGTGTCCCTTTCTAGACTTGGTTTTATTTGGAGTCAGGTGTTTAGAAAACCCAAGTTAGGATTACTAAATTGGGGGTTCCACTCAATTGATCAAGAAGTTGTAAGCCCACAGTTGGAAAAGAATTTCCAACCTAAACACTATCAAAATATCTTGACCAACCCTTGTTGGGGTTATTAAAAATGCAATATGGGTCCTTTCCACTTGCATGTTCAAGCAACTATACATTTCTTGTTCAATGGTGAGGGCTACTGGGACATGATAAAATTTTGGTAGATTTAATAAAATCAATTAACCACTTCTCACAAAAAAAATGTAATCAAGAAAAGTACTAATAATGTTCTCTTTTAATTGTAGAATAAAATGACAGCCTCAATATCCCTATGATCAATATTGGATAAAGAAAATATCCTCACTATAATTAACTTCTAGGGGTGGTTTAGACACCTTTTGGTTTTTCTACACCATGAATGGAAATATTACATGCTAGAATCATCAATACCTAATCCACCTACTCAATAGGCAAGTGATGAAAAGTTCCTAATCTATGAAAAACATATGAACAATTCAATCAACATTCAATTTTTTATTCTTTAAACTATTTCTAGTGAAATCATGAAGTCCCATGAAAACATGGATGCGTATAGAATGCTTTAGCTCCTTTGATGTCTTTTCCAAGAGGGACCTAGATAAGAATAGTTCTAAATTTAAAAGGTACTCTATCATAGTAATCATGGATAGTGTTCCCCAGCTGGGCCTCACATTGTTATGATCATTGGCTATATTGAGCACCTTGAGGTTCTAGGGATTAAACTCCATGAAGAACTGGGCACCGATCTCATTCTAGAATCACTCCATCGGAGCTTCTCCAGTTTTGTTACGAATTTTAAAATGAACAACATTGAGAAGTCTATTACAGATCTTTTTATCTTCCTTCACCAAGTAGATAAAAATATAAATCGGGAAAATCCTTTTATCATTATGGTGAACAAACCAAATGGGAAATAAAATATATTTAATCCCAAAGATTCTTCACACCCTTTCAAGAAGAATAAGATCTAAAGGGTAGCATGGAAACATTATTCTTTATATTTCACATGTGGAAAGAAGGTCCTCTGGAAGAAAAACTACACCCAGCTAAAGAAGTAAGGGAAAGATTTAGGTGTGTTTTTTATCCAGTGTAATTTATCCATTTCTACAAATTGGTTATTAGATACATCTTCTGGTGATCACATATGTATTCAAATATATCAAAGAGGTAGATTCGAAACAATTGACCAAGGGGAGGTAGATCTATGAATATCCAATGGAGATAAACTTGTTGATGTTGCTATTGGGGACTACCACCTCACATTTCCAATCGAAATGATCTTGGTTTTAAAAGGTTTATTATTTTATGCCTTCTATTAAAAAACATTATTTCGATATCCAAACTAGATAGAGATAGATTCATTTTCAAATTTGGAAATAAATGTTTCTTCTTTTATAAATATTGCATTTTTTATGGGATAAAACATTTACATAACAATATTTTCATGTTGGATTACATAAACTATGTAATGTAAATCGATAATAAAGTTACTTCACATGACTTATACCACACCCATCTTTGACATCACTGGCTAGGTCATGTAAATGAAAAATTCTTGACAAAATTACATCAAGATGGATATTTAGATTATTTCAAACTAAAACCACTTGGTGTATGTCACGAATGTTTACAAGGAAAAATGACTAAACCCCCATTTAGTGGGAAAGGTGAAAGGGATAATGATCTTCTTAAATTAGTTCATACTGATGTGTGTAGACTATTTCTTATTGAAACAAGGGGTGGGTTCTTATACATCATAACTTTTACTAATGATTTTAGTACATATGGATATATTTACTTAATGAGGTATAAGTCGGATTCCTTTGATAATTTCAAGGAATACAAGAATGAATTTGAGACCCATCATGATAGGAAGATTAAGAAACTCCTCTCGGATCAAGATGTAGAATATCTTAATCAATAATTCAATGATTACTTACTGGATTGTGGGATCCTATCCAAACACATTCCTCCTTACACACGCAATGGAATGGTGTAAGTGAAAGGAGGAACCACACCTTTTTAGATATGGTGAGATCAATGATGAGTCATGAAAGTCTTCCATTATCCTTTTAGAGATATGCATTACAAACAGTGACATACATACTAAAACAAGTACCAACTAAATTGATAAATAGTATTCCATATGAATTTTGGACTGAAAGAAAAACCATGTTATCGAATTTATATGTGTGGGGAAGTGAAGCGCTTATTAAGGCCTCTTCAAGTAAAAACCTTTAACCTCAAGGCACAACATGTACCTTTATAGGATACCCCAAGAAAACAAGGTGATGTTACCTATAAGACCCCTAGAATAAAAGTTTTACAGTGGAAAGACATGCCATATTCTTTAACAGGGAGAACATATCTAAAAGAGATAGTTAGAGTGAGATAAACTTAGATGAAGTCGAGGCTCAAGGCACGTAAGAGCTGGTATTGGATCATATTTCACAATGCCCTATGGTAGAAGAAACTAGTCCATTAACACAAGAACTATGTAGGATTAAAAGAGAGGTTAAAGAACTTGAACAATATGGTTTTTTTACTTACTGAGGATGGTGACTCATTATTAGTTGATAATAATGATCCTCTAACCTACAAGGAAGCAGTAAATGGAATAGATGTTCCCAAGTGGAAAAAATCCATGAATTCTGAAATGGATTCCATGTACCAATACCAAGTATGGATTTTGGTAGATCCTTTAGTGGATGTAAATCCTATTGGTTTCAAATGGGTATTCAATAAGAAACTGAACATAGAAGGACATGTTAGTACCGATAAGGTGCGATTAGTTGCAAAAGCGTTTAAATAGTGTCTATGTATTGACTATGATGAAACCTTTTCACTAGCTGAACTATTGTAATACATCAGAATTATACTTTAGATTGTAGATTTCCATGACTATGAGAATTAGAAAATGGATTTCAAAAAAAACATTCCTTAATGGGAACATTCATGAAGATGTCTATATGACACAACCTAAAGGGTTTTTGACTCCAACGGATTCCTATAAGATATAAAAGTTTCAAAAATACATTTACAGATTAAAGAAGGCATCCAGGTCATGTAAAATTTTCTTTGATGAATCTATAACAGAATTTTGTTTTATAAGTAACGAATGTGATCCTTATGTCTACAAACTGTTTAGTGAGAGTGTAGTAGTTTTCATAATAGTATATGTTGATGAAAATTTACTTATTAGAAATGAAATACTAGTCTTATAGTTTATTAAGTCATGGTTGAATAAATGATTTTTTATGGAAAACTTGGGTTAGGCAGCATGTATTCTTGGGATCGATATCAATCATGATAGATCAAATAGGTTGCTCAGCCTAAGTTAAGGTTCATACATTGACAAGATAATGAAGAGATTAATTATGGAATAAAATAAGATGGTATTTTTACCAACATCCCATGGCATTCATCTTTCCAAGAAATTTTTTACTTAGACCCACAAGGAAAGAAATATAATGGAAAGGATTCCATACGCATCAGTGATTGGTTCAGTCATGTATGATATTCTATGTACTAGGCGAGATGTCACCTATACATTAAGTGTGCTAGGTAGATATCAAGTTGATCTAGGTGGCCACCATTATATGGTAGTAAAGAATATCCTTAAGTATCTTAGGTGTGCTAAGGATATATTCTTGGTTTAAGTTGGAGATGAGTAACTACTCATCATAGGCCATAAAGATTCTAGTTTACATATTCACTGTGATGACATGAAGTCACAAATGGGATATATTTTAACTTTGAATGGAGATTTTGTGACATGGAAGATCTCAAAAAGGGTTGTGGTCATAGATTCTGTAGTATAGTACAAGTATATTTCAACTTCTGAGGTAGCTAAAGAAGTAGTTTGGGTGTGCAATTTCATCCAAGATATTGATGTGGTACCTAACAGTAAAGATCCCATCACACTCTATTGTGATAATACTATAGCGGTGGATCTCGTAAAAGAGCGAAGATCATATCAAAGGAGAAAGAAAATACATTGGAAGTATCATATATTAAAGGATTTTTCTCTGAGAGGTGATGTTATAGTGAGTAGTATTCCCCCATAAGACAATGTGGTGGACCCCTTAACTAAATCCTTAACTTATCAGAAACATTATTGTCATGTGAGGTCTAGCGGACTGAAAGTCTTAGGCAGTTGTATCTAGTCCAAGAAGAAGTTTTTTAGAGTTTTCATCCTAGAATCAACTATTTTTACATTGATTACATTAATATTTGATGTATTAAATATTAAATTAAACATATTATTATATATTGTTCACTGTTCTTCATGACCATAATATACTATTGGTTTAGAGTATTTGTTGCATTGATAAGGTCAAAGTAGTTCCCTACTACGATGAGAACCTTGAAGAGCTATGAAAATATTATTAATATAATTATGTTGTTGGATACCATACTATGATGGGACACATAGTATATAGACCACCATGTGAGAGTACTCGTAAGTATATGAAACTTCTTCTCATGATGTTCACACTTGGTAATCTCTAATATGGAGGATTATGAGAACAGACCCACCAGTAAGAATTCTGTATGTTTTGGTGTCGTTGGATATTTCTATCTATGATCCTGTGTAATGTTCCTCAAACGTTAATATTATTATTATAGAAACCTAGGCTTAACATATATGGATATTAAATCATTTTATATGATTATTTAGTACATTGGAAAAATACATTCCCAAGGACCATAATAGTTTAGTGTCTTTGAAAACATCGAAACAAAATCTTCTATCCTAGTGAAAGATCTTTAAAATATCCCATAAATATCTATACCATAATCACTTCTAACTAAAACGTTTCTTCATAACCTATAGAAAGGAAACATAAGAAATTGGTGAGTTTAGATTCTCAGTAAGGGTAAACAAGGGATACATGTAATAATAAACATGAACATAGTAGTATGATAACATGATTGTAACATTAGAAGATCCTACCCTGCATAACAAAGTTCATAAACATGAGTTATTGGATAAAGCTTGGTAGTTCATAAGACACGAATCATAAGGAAATAAACATCATGAGACATGAAATCATAAATAATGAATAAGACATAGAATTTTTGGCATACATATAAGATTAGAAACTTTTTTGTCAAGGATACCTACCAATACCATTATAACATGTTAGGCTTGGGCTAAAACCCTTATACCTACTTCATTATTGAGATAGAAACCTATTTACTCACTTTATTTTAGGCTTGGGCTACAACCCATGAACCTTCTTATTTTTGGTCTTGGGATACAACCCATGTACCCTCTTTCTTTTAGTATTGGGCTACAACTCATACACCCTCTTTATCTTCATATTTGGGCTACAACCCATACACACTCTTTATTTTAGGTCTTGGGATACAACCCATGTACCCTTTGAGCTTATATAAAACTTATCATTAACCAATTATATGTAGGTATATATAGGTCCCACCAATCTTATAATAAAATCATTCATACTTGCGCCACAAGATAATAAAACATTCATAATATCATGACCCATAAAAAGACATAGGTTTTATAAACATCAAATAAAAACCCATGAAATTAAATGAGTATCATTAACATTTCATCGCATCATAACCCATGGAAAATAGATAGGTTTCATAACCATTTCATAAAATAATAACATGTGAAAATTACCAGGTTTCTTAAACATGTATCCATTGAATGAAACTTATTTCATAAAGATTATGATATTAATAATAACACATTCATAAAAGGGATATGAATGGAACCTTTAATTAATTTCATATAAAATGATGACTAACATCAATATATTTCATCATCAATGGATAATAATTTTGAAATATCCTCTAAAAAATTTTCTTAAGTAAAATATTCATTCTTGTTTGAAATAGGAATTTTAATAGACAAAACCCTTTAAAATTTATTTTATTAAAAAAATACATTGAAACTTATGAAAGAAATTTTAAAAACTTTTTCCTTTAAATCATATAAAATAAGCTTCAAAACATTTTAAAAACATTATTCTTTGAAAACTTTTAAAGGAAGATTGAAATTGTTTTGAAAACCATTGTACTTGAAAACTTATAACATAAACTTGAAAAAATTCTGAGAATCATTTTTCTTGAAAATGTATAAAAGATTATTGAAATCACTTTTCTTTTAAAATATCTCTTAAAAACATTTTCTTAGATATTAACCTTTGAAAAATGAAAATGGAGCTTCGAAGAAATGATTTTGGGTAAATTCGTACATATAGTATGAGGTCAAAAGAACATTCCATTTGCTTGGTAAAAAGGGCTAGAAAAGTGGCTTGTTCAGAAAGTGACAAGAATATTCCCATGAATATATTGGTAAAATAAAAAAGGGAAAAATTTTATTTTAAATATTATAGGGTATTGTTATAATATTCTTGGAATCCCTTTTTATAAAACATAGATTTTCGGTCGAAGAAAGGGTAAATAAAAGCATTCCTAAAAAGATTTTTTAACTATATTATGTAACAAAGAGTAGAAAATGGTACCAATACATGAGTATATAATGAAATAATATAGGAGAAGTAAAATAATGAATATTCTTGAGATATGGATAATAATATTTCATTAAAGTAAGCATAAACATAAATAATATCTAAAAGCAATGAGATGTCTCAATAAACTCTTATAACTTATTATCTTGGGATCATTTGTTTCATGTAAGGAAAGGATATTACATGAGTCATAGAATATCATGAAAAGATTTATATTCATGATATTTCAAGAAAAATTGTTGTATTTGCACCTCAAAAATAGATTATGTGAATAACAAAACATAAGTCTCAAAGAAGACAAATTGAGACAAAACATTTTTACCGATTTGGTAACTTTGGAAACTTAAATATCATGAAAGAAGGGCCTTAAAATGGAAATGTGAATACCCATAAATTTAAGTAAAATATAAATAGAATAAAATCATGTTAACTAAATACACCACAAAAAATTAAATAGTGGAGAACATAGCATTTATCTCACAAAAATTGAAGGTGACATGAAATCCCCTTACCTTGTGTCTTGACTCTCTCCGTAATCTTACAATATTCATGTATAATAAATATAATTTTATTATTAATACTTTGAAAATTCATATTATTATATATATTATAGTATATTTTTTGATTATAACCTTATATAACCTGCTTTTTAACAATCATATGTTAAGGTTTCACTTACGGTAATATTCACTTTGTTCTTCCCATGTTTCTTAATTTGTTACATACTTGGTCCTTATACTTATATCATGATTCAAAAATGTGAACCATGATATAAATATCAGGTATATAAATTATATGTATATTATAATAATCTATATAATATAGTATTATTAAACTTAATACACCATTCATGGAAACAGTAAGCCGTACGTATGCATGAAAATCGTTTTCGTCTTTATTATCATGTTTAAAGAAAGTATGTAAATGAAACACACACACACGCATATATATATATATAAGTATATATAATTATTCTATTTGCATTAATATTTTATATATATCATATAATTTCATTAAAACCATCCTTAATACATTTTATGTGGTGTGTGAATGAATCACACTACTTTGAGGGGGCGGTAGTCCACACTTCCTCAAACGAGATTATCATATTAACACCAAATGGAAAGTAAAGATATGTGTGTTGTAAAAGTAATAAAAAAGATTAAATATATATAAAATATAATATATAGAATATATTAATATATTTTCCATCATAATGGCCACCATTATTGGTGTTAAAGGAGAAATGAACAATCATCATTTAGTGAGGTAGTAGTTTGATGTACACAGAAACGGTATGTTCAATATCCATTAGATGGAGGTGTGTGTAAGTGTAGATAATAACCTTTGAATAAAAAAATCCTATTATATGGATGCTATTTTTTGTCACAAAATAATGTAATAAATAAATTGGAGTGTGTATAGAAGTCAAATAAATGGAAGGAGCTTGAGAGAATATTTTACCTCTTAATCGGGTAACTCCTTTTGGTTTATACCAAAAGGCTTCCTTGATAATATTTCTAAAAAAAGGGAAGACTCAATGTATAAGGAAGTATTTTGGGGGGATACTTGTAAATATCTTTGAATAACATAAAAGGTTTTATAGGTGTGATAAATGGGTGTAGGTGGTGGCCTTTTATAGGGAAGGAAAACGACTCACTTGGAGTTTTTAGAAACAAGTTAGGTGTGTACATGTTCTTACCTAACAAAAGTCATACCAAACAAACAGAAATAAACAATAAAAGGTTTTTGGATGAAATATGGTAATAAAATATGTTTTTGAAAAGTTTCTTGGTCATTTGGGCCCTTCATTTTAAGGTTTAGTCCCCAATTAAGATTAATTTGGCCTTACCCGTTGTGATTAATTTTTATCACTTTTACTAATCACTTTGGTCAAAAATTGACATGGTATTATTAGAATATAAATATTATATTGACTAAAATGGTTTTTGGACTATTTTTTAAATTCAATTCATAAAAGGTAAAAAATTAATACTAGTGATAATCGTATAGGCGGGATGAAATAACGGGGTTTTAAAATCGGAAAAAGTTCAAAAGTTTGTTAAGATTTTATTTTCAGTTTCAAAGTAAAATCGATTCTAATGAATTAAATTGTATTAATATATGTAATATTTATCTGATTTTACCCTAAAACATATTTATAATACCATTTATCATTAATAAATAATTAGACAAAAAGACAGTTTAAACTAAAAAGCTATATTTTTTACTATTCATCAAAAAATGAAGTTTCTCAGCAAAATCCCAAAAATTCACCCTGGTATAATTTTGACATTATGAATTAAAAAATAATGTTTATTTTATAAAATTAAATTTCAAAATTTTTTATAATTAATTTTATTATTATATGTGATTTATTCGAGAAAATGATGTTTTTAAAAATTGAAGGACTTTTCCAAAAATAAAATCTTTCATTACCAATATGTTTTATTTATATAAAACAATTATAAAAAATATTTGGAAACTAGTTATTACTATTCATATAACTATTTTTAATGGTTAGGTTATTATTATTTCATTTAATTAATTATATATATATATATATTTCATAGAAACTCATTATTGTGTACATCGTATGCCAAGTCGGTGTCGCTTGTAAAACAGGCCAAGTTGGTATTGCATGTAGTGCAAGACAAGTTGGTATTGCATGTGAAAGGAATGATTGAATTAATGTTTAAATATATATATAACTATTTCTAGTTTCATATGAAATGGTAAACATTTAAAAGATAAATTAATTCGAAAAAAATAATTCTCAAAATCTCAGGGTGTTACATTATACCACCCTTAAAATGAATTTTTTTCCTCAAAATTAATCTGGGTTATCAAATGTTTAATACTTTAAATCTTCATTCATAGCAATCCACATATTAAAAATGAATATTAATACTTCCCTTAAAAATTAAATTTAGAACCATAATGTATACCCAAAGTAACATATAATTGGGTTTCCACATAAAAGAACATAGGTTGGGTGTGAAGATTAGACATGGAGGAAAAGTTTAAATATTTTTAGGGAGTGATTAGGTCCATCAATAAAATAACAAGTGAATGATTAAAGTAAATTTTAGGGCCTCAAATTTATAAATCTAGGATAAATTCATAATCCATTGTTTTAATAAAATTTAAGGCATTTAGACAACATTTTTTTATATCAATTTCTGAACGTTGAGTAATTCTTGATAAATTTATATAAACAAAATATCATTCTCTAGTTGTTATTTAAAAAACATATAATACATACAGTACCTCATGGATTGAATTTAAATAAATTAACTTCGATGAACAAATCACTAAAATACACTTTTAATGAATCTTAAGGCCTATAAAAGAATGAAAAGTCCAACTATTTTTCTCTTAAAATCAACATGTATTAATCTATAAAAAAGTAACATTAATAGATCATCATAAATATTTATTCATTACAAATAAATATAAATTATCCATGACATCACATAGTCTAGTAGTAGGCATGAAACCATTATCGTCCATTAGTCATGGGTTCAACACTCGTGGCCTTACGGGGCTTGATTGGTTATTACCCAACATATATGATTTCCTCTTTTTAAAACCACACTAATATAATATATAATATAGAAATCCTTGAACAAGGTTTAATAACTTATTAGAATTTTAACAAAAGTTCCCAACACAAACTCAATGCACAAATACTTCCTCCAAAGTTTAACTTAAACTTTTCATGAACAGATAACCTTATAACCCTTCAGAAAGATGAAAACCCAAAACCTTAGAAAGAGGGTCATGAAATAAGATTAACATTGATTTCCCTGTATATCACAAAGTATATATTGGTTGTAATATTCTAAATATGTAAATACCCTTACTCTTTATTCCTCTGAAACATGGTAAAAACCTAAATTACCATAAATTATTTTTGAAAACATGCATGATTCCTTATTACAAAGTGTATTGGATTTATTCTTTAAATCCAAAAATACTATAAAATTCATCAATGATAGTGTAAACCACCTATCAACAATTAGTTAATTTTTTATAAGGTAATCAATACTGTTTAATTTAATTATTCATATTCCATTTATCTTTATCCATACAACATTATCATTTCATAAAGAATATATTATTGGTTACCTTCCCCTAGTCAAAATATCGTCTTATCGTTAAATCACTTCACCAGTCCAACATAAACTTTTAAATACTAAGCGAAAAAATATAAGTAGAAAAATCCTTGTATATTTAATCATTAATAAATTTTGAATTAAAATATATAAATACTTTGATTAATTTATCCTTAACCTATTAACAATAATACCTCTTTCCTTTCAAATTTCATCGGTAGTCTTTTCCTTGTCTACAATGTAACCATTACTCACACCACCATGTTGATTCTCTTCAAGAACTTTCCTCTTGGGAAATTGGGTTTCATAATGACCATTTTATTCACACTTAAAACACATAACCATCAATGATGACTTAGGGAGGACAAAATTACCAATCATTTTGTCAACCAGACTCTTTATTTCTCCCTTATAGACACCTGATTTGTGTCATTCCTTTACAAAGTCAAAACACCTTCTTGTTCCTTTAATACATTCACTTAGGTGATTCTATCCACATTCTTGACACGAAGGAAACCAAATCTTCTTTATTACATGGTCTCTATATCCTGAACTCTCAAAAAAAATCCTTCTTTCTCTTCCTTGGTGACTCTGAGAGTTGGTTAAGGAAAACATTTTCAATCATGTTCTGTGAAAACTGATTTGGCATGAAAAATATATCTTTAACTCTAGTGATCATCCAACTTGACTTATCATCAGAAAATATTCAATTGCATTCAACATTAATCCTTTTTTTTAGTTCCCACCATTTACTAAAATCAGAAGCATTGTGTGAGCATTACATATCACATAATAAAACCATATATCCATGAAAATAATTACATATAGGATATCTAAATAATTACACCTTCTATAATCTATGACATATTGGGTTTTCCTTGGTTATTCATAGATAACTTATATATAAATCCTTCATGATGGTTTGTGAAGAGTTTTTGAATTCCTAAAACATATCACCCAGGATTTTCAAATGAGATGTGCAGCAAGGCCCATTATCATGTACCAGATTACCCTGATTCAAGCCCAGAACATCTTATAGGAGTTGTTTCCCCTAGTTAATTTTTTACTAGATCCACATCCACTTGTAGTGTCTAGAAAAGTATGTTTTTCTTGGAAACCACTCACTCTATCCTTTACCAAAATTCCAGGACATTTTTCTCAAAGTTAACTCATCCTTATACTTATCCTTAGAGATATCCCTATACATATACATAGAAATATGACTAGGGATATCAATAAGTTTTTCTCATCCTAGTTTCCAAAGGTTGATGAAACCTTTCATTTAATACCAACTATAGTGTATCAAGATTAACATAAATAGATATTAAAACATTTTATATGAATATTTAGTATATTGGAAAAATAAATTTCTAAGAACCCTAATAGTTTAGTGTCTTTGTAAAATTGGAAACAAAATATTCTAACCTTTTGAAAGATCTTCAACATCCCCCATAAAGATATACACCATTAACACTTTTACCTAAAACCTTTCTTCATATCCTAGAGAAAGGAAACATAATAAATGGGTGAGCTCAGATGCTTATTAAGGGTAAACAAGGGAGACATGGAAGCATAAACATGAACATAGTATTATGATAACACGATAGTAACATTAAGAGATAATAACCTTCATATCAAAGGTCATAAATATGATTTATAGGATAAAGATTAGTAGTTAATAAGACATGAATCATAAGAAAATAAACATCATGATCCATGAAACCATAACTAAGGAATAAGACATAGGATTTATTGCATACATATAAAAATAGAAACTTTTATGGAAGGGATACCTACCAAGACCTTTATAACATGTTTGGATTGGTCTAAGACCCGTGTACCTACTCCGGGCTTGGGCTAACAGCATGTGTAACCAATTTCTTTTAGGCTTGGGATTTAACCCATGTACCTTCTTGTTTTCAGTCTTGGCCTACAACCCATATACCCTATTTCTTTTAGTCTTGGGATACAACCCATACACCCTCTTTCTTTTTGGGTTTGGGATACATGTCATACACCCTTTTTATTTTTTTTCTTGGACTACAAACGATGTAGACTTTGAGCTTATATAAAACTTATCATTACCCAATTAATTTGATGGATATATAGGTCGCACCCTTCTCATAGTAAAATCAATCATACATGTGCCACAAGATAATAAAACATTCATCATATCATGACCCATAAAAAGACATATGTTTTATGGAAATAAAATCATAAACCCTGAAATGAAATGAGTATCATTAACATTTCACGGAATCATAACCTATGGAAAATAGATAGGTTTCATAACAATTTCATCAAATCATAACCCATGAAGAGAAGTGGGTTTATTAAACATGTAACCCATGAAAGAAATGGATTTCATAAATACCATTACATTAATCATAAGACATTAATAGAAGGGATATTAATGGAACCTTTATATCATTTAATAGAAAGGTATTATTTACTTAAAAGGATGTCGTATTAAATGGGAAATAATTTTGAAATGTCCTCTAAAAACGATTCTTGGGGAAAATAGCATTTTTTGTTTGAAAAGGTATTTTCAATACCTAAAACCATTTCAAAATAATTTTATTAGAAAATACCATGAAACTTATGAAATAATTTTGAAAACATTTTTCCTTGAAAACCTATAAAATAGTCTTCAAATCTTTTTAAAAAACCATAATCTTTGAAAACACATTGAAAAACTTTAAATTAAGCTTTAAAATGTTTTCAAAACCATTGAACTTGAAAACTTATCAAATAAGCTTTAGAACGTTTTTAAACCCATTTTTCTTGAAACTTATAAAAAAATATTGAAAACATTTTGAAAACACTTTTCTTTGAAAATATATTTTAAAAACATTTTCATAAATATTGTCCTTTGAAAAATGAAAAGGGAGCATCGAAGAAATGACAACGAGTAAATCAGTACATGTAATATGAGGTCAAAAGAACATTTCTTTTCCAAGGTAAAAAGGGTTAGAAATGTTCCATGTTCAAAAAGAGATAAGAAAATTCCCTTGAATAAATTTTTAAAAGGAAATAGGGTTAAATTTATTTTAAAACATATATTATAATGATATAATATTCTTGGAATCCCTTTTTATAAAACATAGATTTTCAACTGAAGAAAGGGTAAAGTCGGGCTTTCCTAAAAACACTTTCTTAACTATATTATGTACCAAAGAGTAAAAAATGGTACCTATACATGATTAAATCGTAAAATAAAATATTATAAGGAAACTAATTAATATTATTGACATATGTACCATAATATTTCATCAAATTAAGTATAAACATAAAAAATATCGAAAATCAATGTGATTGTCTCAATAAACTCTTATAACTTGGTAACTTGAGATCTTGTTTTCAATGTAAGGAAAGGATATTACATGAAGAATATAATATCAGGAAAATATTTAGAATCATTATATTTCATGTAAAATGTGATTATGTAAACCTTGAAAAATATTTTAGGTGCATAAAAAACATAAGTCTTAAAGAATGAAAATTGAGACAAAACATTTTTAATGATTTAGAAACTTTTTAACATAAAGCTCGTGAAATAAGGATCATAAAATGGGAAAGTAAAAAACCATAAATTTAATTACAATACACATAAAATACCATCATCATAAGTTCATACACCACAAAAAATGAAAGAGTGGCAAACATAACATTTATCTCACAAAAATTAAAAGTGAGAGGAAATCCCTTTACCTTGTGTCTTGACTCTCTCTATACTCATACATGATTCCTATATAATAAATTTAAGTTTATTAAAAATATTTTATAGAAAAATATTATTATATAAATTACCATATATTTTATGATTATAACCTTGTATTACCCTCTTGTTAATGATCCTATGTTAAGGTGTCACTTCAAGTAATATTCACTTTGTTCTTCACACGTGTCTTAATTTTTTTCTTCTTTTGTCCTTATAATTATATAATGATTCTAGATTTTAAACCATGATATAAATTTCAGGTATACACCATATATGTTTTTAGAATAATTTATATAATACAAGAGTTCTAAATGGAATACACCTTTCGTGGAGATAGTAAGTCGTACGTACGCATGAACGTTGTTTCCATCTTTATTGTCGTATTGAAAGAAAGTATGTAAATGACATATATATATATATATATGTGTGTGTGTGTGTGTGTGTGTAATTATTCCAGTAGAATTAATATATCATATATATCATATAGGATCATTAAAACCATCCCGATTACATTCCATTTGGTGTGTGAATGAATCACATCGTTTGAGGGGGTGGTAGTCCACACTTCCTGAAACGAGATTATCGTATTAACAACAAATGGGAAGTACATATATGTGTGTGGTAAACAGAATAATTGAGATTAAATAAATATTAAATATAATATATGACATATATAAACATATTTTCCATAATAATTGCCACTATTATGGGTGGTAAATAAGAAACAAACAACCATAATTTCGTGAGGTAGTAGTTTGTTGTGCACGGACAGAGTATGTTCAAAAACCATTAGATGGAGGTGTGTGTAATTTTAGGTCATATAATTTTCATAAAACATCCTAGTATATGTATTATACTGGTTTTTTACACAATAAGGGAATAAATATAGTTTAGGAGGGTGGAGAGGTAAAATAAATGGAATGATCATGAGAGAAGACATTACCTCGTAATCGGGTAACTACTTTCGGTTTATGGAAAAAGGATTCCTTGGGAAGATTTATTCCCGAAGGGAGGATTAAAGGTTTAAGGAAGTATTTTTGGAGGCTAAATTTTTAGATATTTTATTAACATAAATTTTTTTAGAGGTCTGAGAAATGGGTAGAGATGGTAGCCTTTTAAAGGGAAGGAAAAGGACTCACTTGAAATTTTTAAAAACAAGTTAGGTGTGAATATGTTATAACCTAAAAAAATTCATTAAAAACCAAAAAAACCCAATAATATAAGGTTTATGGCGTAAATATTGACATTAAATGGGTTTTGGACAAGTGTATTGTTCATTTGGGCCCTTAATTTTAAGGTTTAGTCCTAAAATAAGCATAATTTGGCTTTACTATTGTGATTAATTTTTGTCATTTTTGTCAAAAATTAATATGGTCTTATTAGAATAAAAATACTAGACTTAATATAATGGTTTATGTAGGATATTTTAAATTCAATTCATAGAATAATTGAAATTAATATTAGTGCCAATCCCACAGGCAGGATGAAATAACGGGGTTTTAATGTTGAAAAAATTTCAACAGTTTGTTAAGATTTTATATTTAGTTTCAAAGTGAAATTGATTCTAAGGAATTAAATTTTATTAACAGATTTAATATTTATTTAATTATACCTTAAATCATTTTTATAAAAATATTTATCGTTAATAATTAATTTGAAGAAAAAAAGCAATTTTAAACTAAAAAGCTGTATTTTTTACTATTCATCAAAAATGATGTTTCTCAAATAAAATTCCAAAAAATCACCCTAGTCTAATTTAGAATTTTTGAATTCAAAAATTAAGTTTATTTTATAAAATTTAATTTATAAATGTTTCTAAAATTACTTTAATTATTATAATTGGTTCATTTGATAAAACGATGTTTTAAAACATAGAAGGACTTTACCAAAAATGATATCTTTCATTATCAATATGTTTTATTTATATAAAAAAATTATAAAAAATATTCGGAAAATAGTTATTAATATTCATATAACTATTATTAATGTGTATATTATAATTCTTTCAGTTAATTAATTATATTTATATATATGTGTTTGTCTTTCTGTTTGTGTTTCATAGAAACTCAGTGCTGCATGCATCATACGCCAAGTCAGTGTTGCTTGAAGTGCAATCCAAGTTGGTATTACATGTAGCGCAATCCAAGTTCGTATTTCATGTGAATGGAATGTTTAAATTATTTTTTTAATATAAATATATATATATATATAACATTATTTCCCATGTCATGTGAAATGATAAATATTGAAAAGATAATTTAATTTGGAAAAAGTAATTCTCAAAATCTCAATGTGTGTCAATCATTAATGCATGACACAACTCGCACACTTAGATTTGATGCCAAAAACCATCATGCCATATGTTTTTGAGGAGTATGGTATGTTGGGTGTGTCACAAATGACATATCATTAATGGATAATTCCAGAAAGGATTTTTTCCAATCATATTTATGGAAGTTGATATCTTGGCCCTTTGATTGAAATTGAACCATCACCCTAAATTACATGACCATGGTGTAATGAAGAGTTTATTTCAGATATTCAAAAAATGATGTATCAAGTATATATGTTGATGAAACCATCATGGAACCTTCTTGATGATATTAGGTGGAAAATAAAATATATTACATCATGAGCATTCATATGTGGTTTTCATCGTTGAGACTTTAAGTTCTCTCTCTTGGGTTCCTTAACCCATTGCAAGACAGTAATATTGGATTTTAGGAAATCCCTCCTAATGTCAATGAGAAATAATCATAGAGGGTTAAATACTATGTGTTTCTAGTGGTCTCGATTAAATTCTATTTAAATTAATTTAGTAGAATAAATTTTATTCTCAAGACTGAGGAATGATTTTATTTAAGTTATATTGATCTCATAAATTAAATAAATATTTATTCATCAAATTTTGAATAAAATATATTTATTTATTTTATTAAATATTTTATAAATATTTATTTACATTTTTCAGAATAAAATATTTATTCAGGTATTCAATAAATACAAGAGGATTTTTAATATACCAATACCATGTGTCATGATAAAATAATTATTTACGATTAGGTAAATATTTTTTATCCATTTTTCACAAGTTGTAACACCAAAAAAATAATATTTTTTATTATTATTATGTGACATGGGATTTTATTAATGGTTATAATTATATTTAATATATCTTATGAAATTTTATTTTGTAACTAAAATCCAAGTTCTATAAATAGACAGCTACATATATTGTGTAATTCATTCGAAACCAATTCCATGTTTGGGAATACATAATTATTGCGCATAACAAATTATCTCTCGACTCCATCTCCACTCTACCTCTCAATAATTAGAAACCCAAGAGATAATTTATTCCAGATCAAAGAATGAGTGATCAAGAAAGAATAATGCAATACATATGATTTTTCATGCCAGCACCCAGAGAATGAGTGTAATTGCTCAGAAACCATTAGAAATGTGTGGATCACCGCTAGAGAGATTTTACAATTATATCTTCACAATCTCAACTAATTCAATCTGGAAGGTCTTTTTTAGACGATCATCAATCATCAATGAAGAAATTTCATAATCCCATGTATTTATTTCTTCATATATTAAATAAATTAATTATAAATTTGATGTAAAATATCCTCACTCTTGTTTTTGGGAAATAATTATTAAAAGAAATTTTAATATATCACCCACCACTGCATGCTTCCACTACACCCAAAACCAACAAATATATCTCCTCAAACATTCTGGGTTATGTTGAGTGTTCTTCTTTTCACACCTATTTTAACACTCTCAGGAGATATTCTTGGATAAGTTTCATTTTATTTATGAATAATTATGAAAGATATGAATATATGATGATCATTAATGACCTAGGTAAAACCTATATTTGTTTTGGGAATGTGGGTAGTACCTAGTTAGTGTCCACATGACTATAGAGAAACTGGTGGTTCTTGGGGATCCAGGACCCTATTTCAAAGTTAAGGTGGGGTGTATGTGCTGTTAACAAGGCCTAGTTTTCAAATTGGTGTCATATAAATTTAGTAAAAACCCTTAGGATAATACTAAATATATAAGGAAATCCTAAGTTATGGTAATTAATAGTTTGTTATTTTCCTAAGAAAATATCCATATCTAGATACAATAAGTGGATGTGGTTTTGGCATAGATTCATCTAGGGGTGATAACCCCAAAAAGAGTTGGTCAAGTATATCGCATCAATAATTCTAGGGTATGGTGAGTGTGACCTTACTCCAAACCTGGTTTAAAACTCCCATGGTATATTCTTAGATAAGTTACATTTTATTTATGAACCATTATGAATTATTTGAATATATAATGATCAAGACTGACTTAGGTAAAACCTAAGGTGTCATAGATTGAAAATAAGGTTTCATGATTTAAAAGTCCTATAAATTATTATGTGGTTTCCACTATGTTAATTGTTTCTTATACTGTGATATTTTTTTATTTAATGACTATAACTAGGAGGAATCATGTTAACACTGAATATGATAGATAGTGTGGTGATTATGAGTAATAAAATTGTATAATGATTCATATGGAATATATTGTGATTATGAATAATAAATGATCATGATATATGATTAACAA
This sequence comes from Viscum album, assembly GCA_963277665.1. Classification (NCBI taxonomy): domain Eukaryota; kingdom Viridiplantae; phylum Streptophyta; class Magnoliopsida; order Santalales; family Viscaceae; genus Viscum; species Viscum album. The sequence goes on from OY728132.1 coordinate 329,257,128, forward strand.
CATATACTTTAAACTACTCCCAGACTCACCAAATAAGATAAGGATGGATTTATCTAAGATCTTGAGTGGTGGAGACCATTTAGGAAAGAAGTTTGAACTATGTTTATGTCATAAATGTGGAAATAGGTAGCTTGAATATTGTATCAAGGAACAAAAAATGTTTGATGTGTAGAAAATAAGGGAATAGATAAACAAATAGGTGATTAAAAGTGATGATTTTAATGGAGATAAATAAATTTCATCCTAAAAATCCATTTAATGTTTTCTTCTGAAATGTGGGGAACCTGAGCATTATCTTAGTCAATTAACTATTTTAAAGGTTAACTCCTTGACTAGGGAAGGACCTATTCCATGATATTTATTAAAGTGAAATGATTTAAGTGTTTATGTGTTATTATTGATAATTATGTTGTAGAATTGTTACATCAATGATATTTTGGTTATATTAATCATAAAATTTCTTTGTATTATTTTTAATTAGTATTCTTAAAGCATTTTAAATCATATGTTTTATGGTACTGATGACCAAGAAAATTGAATTAAATTTATGGTGATATTTTATTGAAAATACATGATTGGGGAATGATAACCCTTAATATGTGCAGGATTTTGAATTAATAATGTTTATTTGGGGTAATTATATGATTAAAATTAATGAACAAAATTAGATATTATTAGTGACCCTGAAAATGATTATTGATTTAGTGAAAAAGTAATTTATGAAGGATTTTACTTCATTTTTATATTCATGTAATATATTTCATAATCTATGATTTTATTTAATTAATGAGGATATAGTTTTTTTTGAAGTAGTTATCTTTTCATTGAGGTTTTAGGGTGATTATAGTATTCAAATATTCGTTATATGCTATTAAGGGTTACTTTATAATGTTTTAGGGATTTATGTTAGGTTTATTTTTGTTATTCTGTGACCTTATTTCTAATTTTTTAATTTTTAATTGTTTTAAATGTATTTCATAAGGGTTTTAAGGATAAATACTTATGTAATGGATTAAGTTGATCTTTGGATGTTACTGTTGAGGTTTTAGATATTAATTTATTATATTATATAACTTATGTAAACCATTTTAGGTCTAATAAATATTTAGAGATAAATTAAAAGACTTTCCACACTTTAATGGATATTATGATCTGTTAAAAGATAATTTTAGTTCTTCATGGGTGAAAATTCATCTTTGATATTTCTTTTATATAGTAAAACATTATGTATAAATTGATCAAAGCACATCCTAAGTATGAAATTATGATTTTGAAATAAAAAATATCATGTAATTATATTTTTTTGTGTTCTCTATCTAGAAATTAAAATAATACCTAAAAATTAGGAAAAGGATATTCAAATAAATATTTTATTCTATTACCTTCATTTTTGATAAATTGGTGGTCTTTTTCAAACCTCTTTCATTTATAGTTTTGTGGCCATTAAATTCTCCTTATCATTCACTTTCTTGTGATCAATAATATATGTCACTAATTATCATTATTTTAGAATTATTATTTTCTTACAGGTCCATATTTAGACTTTCCTCTATTTTTTTACTTTTAATCATAGTTATGTGTTATTCTAGATTACCTTTATACTAATTTATCTCTCTAATTAAGAGGAAGTTTTATTAACCAATTATACGATGTGGGATATCAATAAAGGTATTCTAAAATTTCTAACCTTTGAGTACCAATATAAAGTTAAAATTGTGAGGTTAAAATTTATTAAAGGGGGAGAATGTAATACCCATAGATTTTTTAAAATGAAAACTATTTTCGATAGCATATACGATACACAACATTGAGTCTAAATGAACCATGGAATATTATTATTTAATAAGATCATTATAACCTATCTTCTAAATTGGTTGGTATAAATAAGATTCAGTAAATTATTAAATATATGTAAATATAAAATTCAATATAAATTTATTAATAAAATTATCGGAAATAATTACTCAATTGTTAATGAAGATGTTCTATTCTTCAAAAGAATACATTCTCATCAAAAATGTATTTATTTATTTTTGTGAGAAAAATTTAAAATTAATTTATATAAATTTAAGAAATTTTATTCAAAAAAATATATATATCATTTTTTACATCATTATATCAAATTTATCATAGGGTTAAATTTTCAGATTCTTCAGAAATGGTTGATTTTTTAGTGAATAGTGAAAATTACTGATTTCTCAAATACTATCTTTTATTTTAATTAAATAGTGTAATTTAAAATTCTTATTTTATTTTTTTTATTTGTTAATAATGAATTAAAATCCATTTTATTTATATCAATCTAATTAATTTCATTTTCATCATCAATTTTCAGGATTTTTGTATAAATCTCTATTAATACTTGAAACACATTCTTTTTTTAAAAAAATATTAAGTTCATAATGTCTTTCCAACATAATTAGTTTTAATAACCCATAATTATAAGTTATTTAAATTAAATTCATAGATAATATATCTATATATATAAATTTATATTCATATAATAGTATCACTAATCATATAGTTAATATTAAAGTATCTTTTCCTTAAAAATTACATCTTCCATAAAATAATTTTTCATCATGATTTGTAGGATTATTATAAAATGAATTTATACCACATATAGGGATTGAATTTAGTAAAATATATTCCTTATTTTGAATCATCATAATTAATATCAAGTAATAATTTCAACATAATTTTTTTCATAATGAATAGTAAAACCACTAAAAAATAATAATTATTGTGGCTAAGGTTAAAATGGGTTTACTGAGGGTTAAACCAAAATATAAGGGTAGTTTTTAAAATTAAACTTGTAAAAATAGAAATTTATGGTCATATTTTGTTATTTTCCTTTCAAAAATTCTAATCTATGTATATTTGAATGTAATTTTCTTGGGAATGGGTTTGTTATTTTGTATTCTTTTAGGAAATTTCAAAGTGGGTCCCCTCCCCCACTTATAAAAGAACGCATCTTATCCATAATTAAATATCCTTTTTTAACCATTACTTTACCAAATAACTTAATTAAATCCTTATAAATTACCTAGAGTCACTGGTTTAAATATAAAACCATCCTTGGAAGGCTTTAGGTATAATTTTAAAGAGGCTGTTTGAAGATGAGGTATAATTCTTAACCATGCATTTTCATTTTATTTCTTCTTTTTCCCCCAAAAATATTCATAAATTATTATTAAATAATAAAACCAATATATTATATATACTTAGATGTTTTTATTTTAATATCATAACCTATATCCATAACTATATCCATCTCCCCTTCCATCATATGGGAAACAAAATTGTCATTCGTGTATACGGTGAACTACTACCTTGCAAACCGATGTAATTGGTTTTCCATCACTACCTATAACATCTGGATATAATGATGTATTTAATATATATATATATATGATATTTATTATATAATTATACTTATGTAATTATATAATCACATATACCTTCTACCTTCTAATCTGTTGGAAAATTATAATGTCACTTCTGCATACATGTGGACTACCGCCTCTATGAAGAAAAGTTTTTTTCATTTTATTTTTACATATATGGTAATAAATATGGATTTGATTAATATATATGATTTATATGATATAATAATTATTCACGAAATTTTAATTATTATTTATCATTATTTATTTCCATCTGTCAAAAAATTAAAACTGCATTAATGCATACGTGCATCCTACTGTCTCCATGAATTGTGTAATTCATTTTTTAATCTATAACTTTCATGGATGATTATAGATATATATATATATATATATATAATAAATTTATATAATACTTATATAATGATTAAAATTCTTTTTATTATGGAACCATGATCAAATTACAAAGATCAAATCTACCAAACCAAAATATACATGAAAAACAAAGCAGTTATTACCTGGAACAGTGATTTTAACAAATAATTTCCAATAAAAAAGTCATAAAAGATTATAAGTAATTAATATATGATATAATATATATTATAATGGTTATTTAATATATTTATAGTAATTATATATTTATTATACATGAGTTTTGAACCCATATGAAGGAAATCAGACCTCGGTAAGGGATTTTCACCACACTTTTACTTCTAGGAGACACATGTTACATTTACCACTTGTTTCTTTCATGTGTTATATATATTGACCATGATTTTAATTTATAATTATTATTATTATTAAATTTATGGGATTTATATATCCATATAAGGTTCTTTTTTCAGGGGAATTATGATTCAAAATTTACTAAAGTGGTAAGGGATTTTTATCTCACTTTTACTTCTGCAAGACACATATTGTATTCCCCCACTTATACCTTTTATGTGGTGTATATACTAACCACGAATATATATATTTTTATAATTACTAGGGAAATTATAGGTGTTTAAATATCCTTAGATGGTTTTTTTCTTTCATGGGGATTATGATTTAAAAGTTACCAAAGTTGTAAGGGTTTTATGTTACAATCTCATTGTTTATTAGGATTATTTAGGATTAAGTTCCTGATAATGAAATATTATGATATATCTCTTAAGAAACTCATTAATTTTATTATCCTATAATTATTTCTAAATAATAATTTTTTTACTTTCATTTTTCTCTTTCTAATAAAAATATAGACTAAAATAATTTTCTTAAGAAAAAAACTTTATTTATCTCTTCGGTGGATAATTTATTCTCTTCAATATCTATGTTTCTTAAAAATATCTTATAAAATGTTTTAAACACTCTCCAATGATTAATTAAATAAAATATTACCCATGTTTTACTTTTTAAAAAAATATTTTAAAAGTAATGTTCTTATCATTTTCTGAATGAGGCACTTTAAATTTTTACTCAAAATGTGAAATGAATATTTTTTTTAATGTACATGACATGAATAAAATTTCCCGCTATCATGACCACTCAATGATTTGAATATTACTTTAAACTTTTACAGGTTTATTTTCAAATAAAATGTTTTCATTAATATTTTTTAATTTTTGATATTTTTAATATGTGAATTAAAATTTAAAAGGTTATTTTACTCAAGAAATAATCCATGTGACCTTTTAAAAGAATGTTTTCATCTAAGATGGCATCCTTTTACATTTCCTAATCTTTACTGAGGATATTCCCCAATGATTGCATCCTTACTTTTCATTTGTATGGTTTATTTTTATTATGTATATATGTTTATCAAACACATTACTTTTCTATGGATTATGATATGATGAATTTATGAAATGATTACAAAACCTATTTCCTCTCCATGGGTTATGCTATAATGGAATGTTTTTGAAAATCATTTATTTTCACGAGTTATGATATGATGAATGATTTTTGATATTTTAGCACACAAATTTATGATTTTAATTATGTGATTGGTGGGACCATAATTATATATCCTACTAATTCATTGGGTAAATATTAATATATCATGAGATAAATATGACCCGAATATAGAGTAAACCTAGTTTAGTAAGGGACTGTGTTCAGTATGATAGATTTGGGAGTTACCCTTGACTATTACAATGGTTTGGAGAGTAAACCCAATCCCCTATGATAGTATCGAGAGTTAACCTTGACTGCTATGATGGTTTAGGGATTAAACCTAATACATTATCACATTCAGGGGATTGAACCTTGACTACTATGATGGTTTGGGTGGAAAAACCAATCCACTATGATAGTCTTGGAAGTGATCCTTGACTACTAAAGAAATTATTTTCTATGTTTATGTGTATTCTATAGTTATATGTATCTATCCAATGTTTTCCTACTATAGATCATGTTACTTGATTCATTTATGTTTCATGTCCTCTAAACTTTCAAACCATATTTTATCACTCAAGATTAGGATATTTGATATGTAGGGTATGATTTTCACATGTTATGGTCATGTTATCATACCCTTATGGTCATTTTATGTTTAAGTGACCATTGATATCTCTCTCTTTTTCCCTTAATAAGCATCTTATCTCACCCTTTCTTATGTTTCCTTTCCCCAGGTTATAAAGATAGTTATTAAATATGATATTTCTATTATGGGTTATTGTTTTGATGAACTTATTGGTAGATAATGTAGTTCACTTATGAACCATTTTTTTATATATCCAAGATTCCAAGGATACTAGAATAATATGATTCTACCATGGATCGTTATATTATATAATAAATGTTAATATAGTAATATGTGATATATATGTATAAAAAGTATGTTTCACTATAAAAATACTATAATTCAAACAAAATATACATTTTTCCATGTTTGAAAATAATTACATTTTCTTAACAGCCTCAAAAACAATTTTCAAAAGTTCATGATGTTCATTAAGGATATAAGAATAAACTAGGATTTCATAAAAATAAAAATAAAATCCCAATAATTTGATGAAAAAATTGATTCATTAAGTTCATCAATGTACTTGGGGTGTTAATAATCCAAAAATCATGAATCTCTACTCATAGAATCCAAAATTAGTTTTAAATTCAATTTTCCATTCATATCTCTATTTCATTATAATTTTATGGGATTTACTTCTTAGGTAAATTTTAGTAAACAACACTGCCTCATGAATTTCATCAAGCATATCATCAAAATGAGGTATAGGATAGAGATACTTTAACCTGATTTTATTGATATCTTGAAAATAAAAACACATTTTTATGACCCACCCCCACTAGGAAACCATCTTATTCCCACAATGAAGTGGACATTGACCCATGAGTCCCGCCTCCATAGGGATCAAGTTGAAAATTATCTCTAAGGGTATCAATCATGGAAATAGGAGGCATTACCCTCATAAATTCTGGGATAAAAAAATAAAATAACTAATCAACACTATAACATAATAAAAAAAATTTGTGTCCCATAATAACCATAATGCAACTAAATTTCAAACACATATGAGTCTCTAAAATAAAATTCTAAAATAAATACCTAGGAAAAAAATTGACCAAAACTCCATGTTCTATGATAGATATGTCCATATATATATCTATACTCATACTAGAAACCTAAAAATATATACTTATATATATAGGTTATCATACATGTATACTCATTTTGATCATTCTTAATACCTCTCATAAAAATTTGAATGAAGTATACCAATGATTTAATGAATAAATAATGAAACCAACAAGAACCTATCAAGTCAACTAATACTATGCCTCAATTAGGCTCACTAACAAAATATTTCATCCAAATGTAATAATATAATAATGAAAGAATATATAAAAATGGTACCCCACAATCACTTCTATACTAGTTTTTTTCTCTCACATCCCAATGATAAAAATTATTTTCCTCTAATCCCTTCTATAGTCATGATATAGTACACACTACTAATTTTTTAGGCTCATGAAGTCAATAATGCCTTAAAATGAAATCGAGGGAATTTCAAAGGTCAAAATGAATATTGAAATCTCCTAAAAATTAAAGGGGGGGTTTGTGAAGAATCCAAACTTATTTCTGAAGTGTCACATGCTTCATGAATCATATTTTCATGAATTAATCCCATGGATTCATGAAAGGGTTAGTGTTTCATGAAGAAATCATCCATTAAGATCCTGAATAGTTATCCATGTGTTTGGACCATTTTTTGGTGATTCAAGTGTTCATCAGTAATTTGTGATAGTGATAAAATAATTATAATCCTGATGAATGTATATTCTAAAACATTTATTCCATATACATATGACGCATGTGGTTGAAAATTTTTTACACAGACGCCTGGATCCTATGTGATTTCACAAATCATATGCACCTGAAAAATGATTACCCAACTGGACATTTTTGGGAAATTGGATACCCAGCGACACTAATAAATACCTCATACCCACCAAAAAATATCCACTTGAAAACTATGATAGTGAAAGACCCCAAAGAGTGTTTCAAAACTTTGATAGGATTCGAGAACATTCATATCTTCTGTACACAAGAGAATACCAAGGTAATAGAAACCTGAAATAAGGAAAAGGGAATAAAATACCATTTTAATCGCTTTTTGTACGGAATTTCCCTATGTAAATTCTTTTTCTTATGTAAATACTTGGAATATGTGAAAATTTAAGGTACCTACACAAACATAGGTTCCCTTCATGAATGCAAGGGCCCTATATGATTGCAAACCCCTTTGAGAATGGGATTTCCCGTGATAGAACCTTCATGAATGATCCTTGACTCAACCACTTTATTAACTCCTCCCATTCAAATAAAAATACTTCTCTATGACATAGGGTCTCTCTAGGTTATTTATTACCCTTCTTTTAGTGATCTTGGAGTGTTTATTATTTGGTTTTTTCATGACCACTTTGAAAATCTTTCAAATATTTGATAATTGAACCTCTCCACATTCCATATTTCACCCAAACCACTCGTTTAGGTGAAATTGGCCCAAATAAAATTTATGGATTCTATTCTCTAAGTTAAAAACTTATAAATATCCAAGTCAATACCTTCCCCATAATTTCTGAACATACATGACTAAGTCATTAGGCGTGCTATAGATCCCTCCTTTGATTATGTATTTCCTTAATAAAAGGATACTCTAGCATTTTCCTTCTAGATAACTCAAACCCTCAGGATGATAAAAAGAATGTATCCCCTTGGTAATGAGGGTCATTACCATGCAGATACTGTAGTGGTCTCTCCTATATTATGATTCTCATATTGTCTACCTAAATGATGATTTAGCCTCCCTTTACTACCCAATGATCCATATGGGACTTAGATTCCTTCATACGTGTAATCCCCACTAGTTTTCTCATTAATTATTTTATCACTAGGAATCATTGATGAGTTAGGAAAATCAATATTTAGGAATAAAAAATTCATGAATAAGCCCCACTCATGGACTCTTGGTTCCTGATAAGTAAGTTGGGCCTCCTTCTAACTGTAAGACCCAACCTATTCTTCATGGATCAATATCCTTTATGAGTCTTGTCATCTTTTACTATCCAAAAATCAAACATCCAGAAGTGAACACCCATTATGGACCTCCCCCTTAGTTTTAATCCCGATCTATATAGTTTTCTATCTACTTACCAATAAATAGGTTAAATGTAATGAACTTAACCTTTTCATTCCATTATATTGTGGGAAATATGATGTTTAAGGTGTCATAGGAAGTCTAGGGGATTCTTTTCAATACTTTTCAAAATTCCCAATTTTCCAATTTTTCCAACAGTGCCTCATCCCAACGGAGCCTCTTGACAATGGTATCCTACCTTGGATGTGTCACCCTAGAGGTTTCTCACCCTAGCGGTGTCACCCTGGTGGTTTCTCACCCTAGTGGTCGTTCTTAGGAGGTAGATCACTTGTGGTTGCTCACTGGTGGTGGAGTGCTAGCAGTGGCTTGTCGGCGGTCACTCACTGGTGGTGGACCACTGGTGGTCGCTCATCTAGTGGTGCCTACTCTAGCAGTGCCTTTTCTTGTGGTGCCTCGCCTGGTAGTGGCCAACTAATTTTTTCAAGTGATTCATCTTGATGGTGCCTCATCTAGTAGTTCCTCATCCAATGGTGCCTCGTCCAGTGGTTCCTCATCTGACAGTGCCCCACTGGTGATGCCTCATGAACAATGTTCCCAGTTCTTCCATTTTTTCCCTTTTGAACTATTTATTTGACATAAAATTTAATTAAGTAAAAATTTAAAAAGGAATAATATTGATTAAAAAACTGTAATACATATCATTAATTCCCTAAGGGTCTGGAGGAATTTAAATGGTCAAACTGCATGGTCTTGACCAGATCTGCCTTTAATGGAAAATTAAAACTATATCTAATCTTGTGAATCTATTTAGATCTTCCTAAAGCTGATATATCTTTCCCCTTGCCCATTTTTTCTTTCTTCCTATTTCAACGGGAACTTCCGAATCCCTCATCCCATCAGAGTCATGTGGCCAAGTTGAGTCAATTGGTTCATGTTTACCTGGAGTGTCATCTTCTGTACGCATTCCCCTATTTTTGGCCCAACCAGGAAGTGGGGATCATTCTTCTTCCAAGTAGTATTTCATCCATATTTTTAAATTGGAGATCATGATAGATGGGTATATATATGTTTTCCCTTAAAAATATAGTTTATTCCAAATTAATAAATATAACTAAATTGATTTAAGAATCAATATACAAGGGCTGGGGAAAAGTGACTTGTGATCTTTCTCTGTTATTATTATTATTGATATTGTGATTTGTATGGGATAACTACCCACTAAAAAAGGTGTTTATTAGGGGGGTCCTTGTTTTCACACTGGATAGTTTATAGAATTCATGTTTTCTAGTTTTTATTGAATGTGTATATATAAAAAAATTAACTACATATATTCAGCAAATAAATGGATGCCCCGGGACCATATGGTTTCTGTGATAACCCCAAAATTTACAGGTTGAATTAAATAAGGGATGCCTTATTAAATCTAAAAATGTGTTTCAACATGGTATGTTAGGTTATGTGATGTGTATAATTGTGGTGTTTTATGTGTACGGGGGATGTTGATGACATGTGGTCGTGTCGTGGGTTTGTGATGGGTGTGGTGTGATTATGCAGCAGATCTACAAAACTAGTTGTGTTGTAATGTTTTGTTGGGTGTAACACCCCGAGATTTTATGAAAAATATTATTTTTAATTTCATTAATGTCTTGTGTTGTACGCTACACCAAAAAGAGCTTGCATAACACGCATCCTTGACTTGCCTTGCATTACACTCAATCGCGACCTTCCTCGATAGCGTGTGTAGTACGCAATACCGAGTTTCACCAAACAACGATATGCTATTAAAATATTATTAAAAACTAGCTCTTATGAATAGTAATAACCACTTTTTGAAATTTATTAAATTTTACTTTTCAAAATGGACTTCATTTTTGGATTCGGAATATTAAAATTAGCTTAGGGTGAAATTTTGGTACTTTTCGGATAACTTTCATATTCTGATGAATAGTGAAAATTACTAAATTTTAATTAAAAACAACTTTTTTAATAGAAATAATTAATAGTGATAAATTATTAATTTGAGTGGTTTTAAAGTATATTTAGAATACATTTTTACAATTTAATACAATTTTGTACATTGGATGTAATTTCACATTTAAACCAGACATAAACAAGTGCCAATCTTTTGATAGTTATTATCTCTTAAAAACACGCTATTTGTTTTGACGACGGGAATTAATTTTTAAATTAATTAATGTAACTGATATGTTTTGAATTTGATAAAATAGACATCATTTTTGAATTCATAATATCAAATATATCTTAGGCCTAATTTTTGGTATTTTTCTGGAAACTTTCATTTTTTTGATGAATAGTGAAACCACTAAGTGGTAGTTAAAAAAATGAATTTTTCATAAAACTTAATTTTCTCGCTTCTGTGAGTGGAATTTCAAAAATCTGAGAGACAGTTAATATCAAGGACTAAAATTTTGTCCAATGAGATGAAAATAATTTTTAGTGAATAGTAACTTTTGACTTTTTTTTACCACGGTTAAAAGTAAATAGGGTAATTAAGGGTAAAAATGATATTATTATTACCCTAACACATGTCCTAATTCTATTGGATAAGTGTAATTCGACCAAAAACAACCTTAAGAATAAAATATGACCATTTAAGCCCACTTGGATTAGATTAGGACATTTATTAATTTATTTAAAGAAGGGTTAAAATAGTTAAAATCAATGTTTAATAAGTAAATCATTTTTAATATAGGGTTATTCATAAGATAAATTCGACTATAAATATTCATTAGAAAGCTAAAACTATTTCCTACATAATGATATTTTATTTTTAATTTTTAGACTAAAAATAATTTAATTTATTTATGACACAACGATGATGCAGTAATTACCTTTTTAAGAAAATATTAACATAATTGATGTTATAAATGCCCAAATAAATGTAATTTGAGACTTGTTATGACTTAAATTAATTTTCTAGATTAATATGACATGTTATTGTTGATATAAGTAACTTGGTTTGAAATTATCCTTCTGTTATGAATTTCATAAAAAACATGTACCAAATAGTGTCAAAATTGACATAAATTAGTTTTTAAAACAAATATTATATTATTAATTGTTATTTAATTCCTAAAAATCTAATGTTCGGCAAAATGACTTAGATAAGGATATATATATTAATAATAAACAACTTGGGGTTAGTTTGTCTTGTTATAGTATGTTTATTAACCATATAGTGTAAGAAAACAAAAAGACATGGTAAAAGTTAAATTATTTAACTTAGAGTTAAATCTAATTGATAAGGTTAAAATAATAAACTAAACTTGTCTAAATCCTATTGTATGAGAGGATTTCGACCCATCCCCACTTTTTCTTAGAAATAAGACCATTTGGAACCATTATAAACCGAATTTGACCTTAATATAAAATAATATTTTGAGATTTTCCTAAGGTGCCCCTCTCCTCCCTTATAAAAGGGCACCTCCTCCCCCTCTTCATCACACCACTTTGAGCCTTCAAGATCGGACAAGACCTTCCAAAATCTCTTCTCCACTTATCTAGTATCATCATAGAGGTCCTGGTATTCTTCAAAGACCATCATTAGTTCTTTAAGTAGAGGTTAAGAAAAGGCGTGTCAAAAAGAGGTAATATCCATTACCGATCTTTTTCAATTTCTTTCTTCTTCAACTTCTTCTTCTTTAGTTGTTTCATGATAATGTAATAACATCAGTATTTATTATATACTGATATGTTATTATAAATATTAAACAACTCTAATTAACCTTCTATCCATCCTACGGAAAAAAGAAAATCACCGCGCGTGCGTACGTACAGAATACCGTCTCCACGCCGTGGTGTAATCTATTTTCCGCCACCACCTTAATTGGATGGGTATAATGGTGTAATGAGTAACTATATATGATTATTATAAATTGATATTGATACTGAAATAGTATACATACAATTCAACATAAGTTCACGATCATGAGAACGATATCATCGCTCATGCGTACGTATGGACTGCCGTCTCCACGACGCGATGAGATTCATTCTCCACAATAACCATTCATGAATGATTATAAAGTATATATAATGAATAATAATTAAATATATGACATGTTAAATCTACTGGATTTATGTATATATATATATATATATGTATTTCATCTACTTACTTCCATTCAAGACAATAAGGAAAGGAAAACAGCGTTCATGCGTACGTACGGACTACCGTCTCCATGAACGGTGTGTTTCATTTCATTTATCTATCTATTATATATATATACTGAATATATATGATATATAAATCATGTTTTATATTTTTGAAGTAAGTAAATCATGATATAAGTAATAATAATGTCAAGAACAACAAGTCCAAACACCTACGATAAATGAAACGATTTTACCCAAAACGCTTCTTTAACATGGAATTTACAAAAGAACGGGTAATATAAAGTCATAAGTGAACCATATATGATATCATAACAATGAATATGAATTTTTAATAAGTTAATGACATTATTTAAATCATTATACAGGAGGTTTGGATACGTACAAAGCATATCGGACATAAGGTAAGGGAAATATCACAATCTCATTTTTATCCGAGATTGTTTATACTTTGGTATTTACTGGGGTGTATTTTATCATCCAAATCCATGTTTCCTCAATATGTAATATTATTTCCATCCACCTAAAATTTCTTAAATCCAATTTTACCCTTCGGTGAGTTTTTAGTAAAAGATATGAAAGGAATCTTTTGTCATTTTTCGTACGAGGTACTTTTTGAATTTTCTGACAAAAGTATGAAGAATGTTTTTTTTAACTTATACGGCATGAATGGATTTTTAAACATTATTTCCAAGAAAATTCCTTTACAAGTTTTCAAGTTTATTTTTAATAAACTTCTTTTAGTTTATAATTGTACGACATGTTAAGAAAGGAAAAGTGTTTTTATAGCAGAAAGGATATTTTCCTCAAGAATGGAGTTCAAGTGTTTTATCAAAATTATTTTCCCTATAAGATAATAAAGGGTTATGTTTTTGTCCATATTATTACATTGATTTGATTATGTTGTGATGGAATTATATTTTTATGAATTCCTTTATCTTATATGAATTGTTTTATGATGTCATGATGTTTAAGATTCCCATTTTTATTACATGGGTTATGAAATGATGTGTGATTTATGATTTTGTGGCCCACATAAGAATGGTATAATTATGAGATGGGTGGGACCTATATCTCCCTCCAATGAATTGGGTAAAGATTTTATATCTTATGAGATAGACATGTTTGGAATGGTAGGTTATAACGGTTCAGTGAAACAGGACTGAAACGAGGGTGACTCGGTTCAGAAATGGACTTTGTCCACTAAGATAGTCTTGGCAATGAGTCTTGACTAATAAGAAATGATTCTCTATGATTATGTGTGTATGACACAAAGTTTCATGTTTTAAGTTATGATTATTGGGATTTCATTTCACTACTATGATTTATCCCATGTTATGAAATTATGCTCTCTTTTTCAGGTTAAGATTTCCAAAATGTTATGTTCTTATGAATATGATGTGGTTGATATTTCTTTTGTTTACCCTTACTGAGCATTTGAGATCAACCTTTTATGTTTTCTTTTCCCCAGGATATAAATAAAGGATTTAGGTAAAAAAAGGAAGATCTTTATGGGAGATGTTGAAGATCTTTCACCACGATTAGAAGATTATATTCCGAGTTTCCAAAGACACTAAACTATTATGATCCTTGTGTGTGTGTTTTTGTTATGTACTAAGTATTCCGCAAAAGTATTTTAATGTCCATGTACGTCAAGCTTCGGGTCTCTACAGTTGGTATCAGAGGAAAGGTTTAGTCAACCTTTGGAAACTAGGATGCGAAAACGTTAGTGAGATACCTAGAGATATTTCTAAGGTATGTCTAGGGATGCCCCTAAGGATAAGTATACGTATAAGATACAATCCTAGAACTACGGTAACGATCATAGAATTTAACCTAATATGTTAGATATTGAGGATACTCCCCCTTGATTATGTTATTTTCCTTGTATGACTTTTTCCACTCACAGAATTATTTTTGTGTTTTAGTCAATGGAGGGAACCAGAAAGAATTCGGTTAGCATTGAATCCAATGGACAAATTGGTGACTATGAGAAAAAAAATTGTGTAATGCCTAGAGAGAAAGATATTGTGATTATGCCAAATCAGTCATCACGATATATGATTAACAAGGTGAAATTTAGTGGTATTCCTAATTCATAAAATAAGAGGAAGATAGAATTTTATGCATGTTCGCATGTTGAGGAGCATAAAGAAAGAAAGATTGAGATTTCTAAAGAAGGGAAGAAGAACCTTGAGGAATACCTCAAATGGAGGGGCATATGTTATCTGTGTGGAGAAAAGGGACATAGAGTGACAGACTATTATGGAGTTCAATGTCTTATTTGTGGAGGACATGGGCATTACCCAACTCAATGCCCTGACCTAAAAAGTTACTTCTAATTAAGGAAGGACTTATTCCAGGACAATCATTGAAGATGATGGTTTAAAGTGTTTATGTATTGGTATTCAAGAATAATGTTATTGAGGTACTTTTATGGTATATTGGAATATCTATGTATTGGTACATTGTGGTTTTCTATAAGAATATGACATCGGTAACCATGAAAAGTGATTGAAATATTTTTGGAAAGCAGATGATATGCACATAATGATGGGATAAAGAGAATCTAATATGTTTGATAGTATTCATGAGCTCATGATTGATATAAAGACTAAGTGATATCATGGTTTGAGTATATAGTATTTTGAGGATTTTGGTATGTGGAATGTGTTAACTTTTAACTGCATTCATGTTTTCACTAAGGTTCAATGGGTATTAATTTTTCAAGAGAATACATGATTAAGGCCTTCGAATGTTTGGAATGTGACCAACAAGACATATATTATGATATATGGGGATCAACGATGGTATTAAATCTCTGGTAATCATTTTCACTATATTATGAGAGTGGACTAAAGTATTATGGATAAGCCTATAGATTTGAATAGATTATGTTGGACATAAGTTAGTATTGTTTAAGGATAGAAGTTTTTTCGATATTATTGATGGGATGTTATAGTAATATAGTTTTAGAAAAAGGACAACCTGCAGGACGGGCGACAGCCCATCACGTTGGACAAGGCTGTGGGAATCGAACCCACAACCGAAGTGTGACTGGCCTTTATCGCCTACCACTGGCCTATAGGAAGTCCATGGTTAGTAGAAACTAGTTTTATTTTATTAAGCGGTATGATATATGAAGTATAAGTTCATTTTTCGAACCATATACGATTAATCTAACCATAAGATGGACTTATAACTTTTTCTAACCTTTTGATTGAAACAGATGGAATGACCCATCATTCTATCACATGATCTGCTAACACATCACGAATAAAAAATTCAACTTCATTTCTTTAAGGGATGAAGGGGAAATTATTCAATTCACGAACAACAGTGAAATTGTACCAAAATCATGTAAGTATTTCTTTTAATTTACCAACTTTAGGGAAATGATCTTGAAAACCAAAAATGTTGTCCTAGTGCCCTTATATCTGATGAATCAGATGGTACCTTAGATCATCACAAATCTATGGCTTTGTGATTGTTGGCTATTTCATAGCCATGTTCTCTACCACTCTCCATCAGAACTTGATGGTTAGATTTTTCTTCCATATCCATATTTTCACCTATGTTCTCCTACGTGGAAACTTAGTGATGAGTTAATTTGGGTAACCGTTACATTTCATACTTTTGTTTTTAATGCCAAGTTTGGGTATTCCTTTTTACGATGTGGGTTTCTATTAAACAAACTTTTGAGTAGTAAACCATTTATAACCCTGACGAATTTCGAGGGCGAAATTCATTTTAAGGGGGGTAGAATGTAACACCCTGAGATTTTATGAAAAATATTCTTTTTAATTTCATTAATGTCTTATGTTGTACGCTACACCAAAAATAGCTTGCACAACACGCATCCTTGACTTGCCTTGCATTACACGCAATCACGACCTTCCTCGATAGCGTGTGTAGTACGCAATACCGAGTTTCACCAAACAACGATATGCTATTAAAATATTATTAAAAATTAGCCGTTATGAATAGTAATAACCACTTTTTGAAATTTTTTAAATTTTATTTTTCAAAATGGACTTCATTTTTGGATTCGTAATATTAAAATTATCTTAGGGTGAAATTTTGGTACTTTTTGGATAACTTTCATATTCTGATGAATAGTGAAAATTACTAAATTTTAATTAAAAACAACTTTTTTAATAGAAATAATTTAGAGTGATAAATTATTAATTTGAGTGGTTTTAAAGTATATTTAGAATATATTTTTACAATTTAATACAATGTTGGTCATTGGATGTAATTTCACATTTAAACCAGACATAAACAAGTGTCAATCTTTTGATAGTTATTATCTCTTAAAAACACGCTATTTGTTTTGACAACGGGAATTAATTTTTAAATTAATTAATGTAACTGATATGTTTTGAATTTGATAAAATAGACATCATTTTTGAATTCATAATATCAAATATATCTTAGGCCTAATTTTTGGTATTTTTTGGAAACTTTCATTTTTTGATGAATAGTGAAACCACTAAGTGGTAGTTAAACAACTGAATATTTCATAAAACTTAATTTTCCCGCTTCTATGAGTGGAATTTTGAAATCCGAGAGACATGGTTAATATCAAGGACTAAAATTTGGTTCAATGAGATGAAAATAATTTTTGGTGAATAGTAACTTTTGACTTTTTTTTTACCACAGTTAAAAGTAAATAGGGTAATTAAGGGTAAAAATGATATTATTATTACCCTAACACATGTCATAATTCTATTGGATAAGTTTAATTCGACCAAAAACAACCTTAGGAATAAAATATGACCATTTAATCCCACTTGGATTAAATTAAGACATTTATTAATTTATTTATAGAAGGGTTAAAATAGTTAAAATCAATGTTTAATAAGTAAATCATTTTTAATATAGGGTAATACATAAGATAAATTCGACTATAAATATTCATTAGAAAGTTAAAAAGATTTCATACATAATGATATTTTATTTGTAATTTTTAGACATTAAATAATTTAATTTATTTATGACACAACGATGATGCAATAATTTCCTTTTTAAGAAAATATTAACATAATTGATGTTATAAATGCCCAAATAAATGTAATTTGAGACTTTTTATGACTTACATTAATTTTATAGGTTAATATGACATGTTATTGTTGATATAAGTAACTTTTCTAGAACATATCATTCTGTTATGAATTTCATAAAAATCATGTACCAAATAGTGTCAAAATTGACATAAATTAATTTTTAAAACAAATATTATATTATTAATTGTTATTTAATTCCTAAAAATCTAAGTTTCGGCCAAATTACTTAGATAAGGATATATATATTAATAATAAACAACTTGGGGTTCGTTTTTCTTGTTATTGTAAGTTTATTAACCATATAGTGTAAGAAAACAAAAAGACACGGTAAAAGTTAAATTATTTAACTTGGAATTAAATCTAATTGATAAGGTTAAAATAATAACCTAAACTTGTCTAAATCCTATTTGATGAGAGTATTTCGACCCATACCAACTTTATATTCTAAATAAGACCCTTTGGAACCATTATAAACCGAATTTGACCTTAATATAAAATAATATTTTGATATTTTCAAAAGGTGCCCCTCTCCTCCCTTATAAAAGGGCACCTCCTCCCCCTCTTCCTCACACCACTTTGAGCCTTAAAGCTCGGACAACCCCTGCCAAAATCTCTTCTCCACTTCCCTAGTATCATCCTAGAGGTCCTGGTCTTCTTCAAAGACCATCCTTAGTTCTTTAAGTGGAGGTTAAGAAAAGGCGCGTCAAAAAGAGGTAATATCCATTACCGATCTTTTTCAATTTCTTTCTTCTTCAACTTCTTCTTCTTTAGTTGTTTGATGATAAAGTAATAACATCAGTATTTATTATATACTGATATGTTATTATAAATATGAAACAACTCTAATTAACCTTCTATCCATCCTATGGAAAAAATAAAATCACCGCGCGTGCGTACGTACGGAATACCGTCTCCATGACGTGGTGTAATCTATTTTCCGCCACCACCTTAATTGGATGGGTATAATGGTGTAATGAGTAACTATATATGATTATTATAAAGTGATATTGATACTGAAATAGTATACATACAATTAAACACAAGTTCACGATCTTGAGAACGATATCATCGCTCGTGCGTACGTACGGACTACCGTCTCCACGACGCGATGAGATTCATTCTCCACAATAACCATTCATGAATGATTATAAAGTATATATAACGAATAATAATGAAATATATGAAATGTTAAATCTACTGGATTTATGTATATATATATATATATATGTATTTCATCTACTTACTTCCATTCAAGACAATAAGAAAAGGAAAACAGTGTTCATGCATACGTACGGACTACCGTCTCCATGAACGGTGTGTTTCATTTCATTTATCTATATATTATATATATATACTGAATATATATGATATATAAATCATGTTTTATATTCTGGAAGTAATTAAATCATGATATAAGTAATAATAATGCCAAGAACAACAAGTCCAAACACCTATGATAAATGAAACGATTTTACCCAAAATGCTTCTTTAATATGGAATTTACAAAAGAACGGGTAATATAAAGTCATAAGTGAACCATATATGATATCATAACAATTAATATGATTCTGTAATAATTTAATGACATTATTTAAATCATTATACAGGAGGTTCGGATACGTACAAAGCATATCGGACATAAGGTAAGGGAAATATCACAATCTCATTTTTATCTGAGATTGTTTATACTTTGGTATTTACTGGGGTGTATTTTATCATCCACATCCATGTTTCCTCAATATGTAATATTATTTCCATCCACCTACAATTTTTTAAATCCAATTTTACCCTTCGGTGAGTTTTTAGTAAAAGATATGAAAGGAATCTTTTGTCGTTTTTCGTACGAGGTACTTTTTGACTTTTCCGACAAAAGTATGAAGAATGTTTTTTTAACTTATACGGCGTGAATAGATTTTTAAACATTATTTCCAAGAAGCTTCCTTTAAAAGTTTTCAAGTTTATTTTTAATCAACTTCTTTTAGTTTATAATTATACAACATGTTAATAAAGGAAAAGTGTTTTTGAAGCAGAAAGGATATTTTCCTCAAGAATGGAGTTCAAGTGTTTTATCAAAATTATTTTCCATCTAAGATAATAAAAGGTTTTGTTTTTATCCCTATTATTAAATTTATTTGATTATGTTGTGATGGAATTATATTTTTATGAATTCCTTTATCTTATATGAATTGTTTTATGATGTCACGATGTTTAAGATTCCCATTTTTATTACAGGGGTTATGAAATGATGTATGATTTATGATTTTGTGGCACACATAAGAATGGTATCATTATGAGATGGGTGGGACATATATCTCCCTCCAATGCATTGGGTAAAGATTTTATATCTCATGAGATATACATGGCTGGAATGGTAGGTTATACCGGTTCAGTGAAACAGGACTGAAACGAGGGTGACTCGGTTCAGAAATGGACTTTTTCCACTAAGAAAGTCTTGGAAATGAGTCTTGACTAATAAGAAATGATTCTCTATGATTATTTGTGTATGCCACAAAGTTTCATGTTTTAAGTTATGATTATTGGGATTTCATTTCACTACTATGATTTATCCCATGTTATGAAATTATGCTCTCTTTTGCAGGTTAATATTTCCAAAATGTTATGTTCTTATGAATATGATGTGATTGATATTTATTTTGTTTACCCTTACTGAGAATTTGAGCTCACCCTTTTATGTTTTCTTTTCCCCAGGATATAAAGAAAGTATTTAGGTAAAAAAAAGGAAGATCTTTATGGGAGATGTTGATGATCTTTCACCACGATTATAAGATTATATTCCGAGTTTACAAAGACACTAAACTATTACGATCCTTGTGTGTGTGTGTTTTTGTTATGTACTAAGTATTCTTCAAAATTAATGTAATGTACATGTACGTCAAGCTTCGGGTCTCTACATTGGGTGTGGTTGTGAGTTAGGGTTTGGTTATGTCAATATGATGAACGTAGAGAATGATTTTTAATAATGATTATAGTGATTGGTTTGGGTAATTCTCACATAGTTTCTCCATGAATATCATTCATAAAGATTCACCCCATATCTAGAGACTCTGGTATAATGTGTCATTAATGTGAAATGTGCTAATATACCATGTCTCTTCATTCTTAGGATGAATCTGAATGAATTTTATTGTGTTAATTATTATGTATCATGCCTATTAGTTTCACGGGTATTAATGGAATAAATAAATAATGTTTTGATAAAGTTTGGAGTGACTTGGGTTGGTTTGGTTAATGAGATGGAAGTGGTTAATGAAATATTAAAACTATGATTGTATAATGAAAAATTGTTGAGGCTAAATTATAAAATGGATTTGTTTTTAACATAGATGAAATGTGAAGTCACCTTAATTTATCTGGGCTCTTCACCTTTTTAAATGACTATTGTAGTTATAAATAAATGCATTTAGAGGTAGCATAAAGGTGATGGTATTGTGAGTTGGTTGTTTGTTTGAGGACCCATAGGTTGGGATGGAGTGTTTAACACTATACATGTACTTGTATATTTTTTGGATTTATATATGCACCCTTCCCTTGTTGATCACTATTTTGTAAACACATGCATCTTCATGTGTGGGGTATTTTTTCCAACATCTAGTAAGGACTACAGAGGGTTGGGTAGTTGATATTTTTCTCTCTCTCTTATATGAGAGATAGGTTTGGCACATTTTGTGATGTATGAATTTATGTTAGTACTTTATATAGTGGTTTTGATTGCCCAAGTGTCTTTGGGTGAGATGTGATGGCCCAACTGTTTGCGGGTGAGGTGGCTTGTGTTGTCCCATGTGTCTTTGGGATGTGATGTGATGTGCTTTCCCAGGTATCTTTAGGATTATATGTGATGTGATGTGTTGTGAGGAACTATTGTGTTTAGTCATGATGGGTTGTGCAGCCTAGGTGTGTGTGATCAGGATGTGTTGGGAGGCCCAAGAGTGTGTGGGTATGATGTTATGTGGTATATATACATAAGGGATGGTAGCACCAGGACGTACATCATTGGGTGAGAGCGGCATACCAGTGGGAAAGTGGTTTGGGGTTCCCTATCCTTGATTTTCTTTATAATATTTTATATTACTTGACTTTCGTTACATGGTGAGTGTTCCTTGGTAAGGTTGAGATGGATAGTATACCAGTTTATGTAATGTTTGGTTCTTTTGTTTTCTCACATAAGCATTAGTATGCTTCTTTCACATGTACATGAGAGAGTTTGGTTTTCCTACAGGGTATAATTGTATTATCACCATATGTACATATAAAACTACTTTCAAGTTTCCATGAGGATTTTTTGGACCATGTTGGGTGTTACTAGCTCAAACCATTATACAATTTTTGTGTCGCTACTTTGCTTTACTTTTGGGTATTTACTTGGGATACTTCTTGTATTTGTATCGGTTCTACTTTTTCAGGCATGTGGGATAGTTTTTGGCATTCTCATTTAATTATTACTTGGATTTGTTGTGGATGATTCATTCTATCTCCCATTATTTTTTCTTATAAAGGGTAATGCCTCTCATATTATGATATTTGTACACTATTAGTGCTAGTCACCAACTCAGGGCCTTTTGTTTGTGGGAATTTGGGGTCATTATCTCTCTCTCCTTATTGCGGTATATATGGAGGGAGGGGGTCATGATAGAGTGGTATCAAAGGTGATGGTTGAGATATAGGATGGATTTTTGAGTTAGGCACGGTGAGTATTGCTTACGGTGGTTTGTAAATAATTCAAGTTGATCTTGGTACGTGGCATAGACTAGGGGACCGACTAGGATATGATATTTTAGGGCCCCCATTATCTAGTGCATAGACTCAGAGCTTATTGAATGATTAATCAAGATGGACCTTCTTTCAGGGTAGAGATCTTGTAAAGGATCATGCATCCTAATTAATTATTTTCTTATTTTAATTGGGTTTTTTGGGAAGTTTAAAATGGAATAAATGAATAAAATGAATTAAATAAATCTTAATGAAAATTATATACTACCCAAACATAGGAATTCTTTTTTTACTTTTCAGTTATGGTTCTTGGTCATCGTCTTCATGTAGATCAGACAGTTGAGGTTTAGCAGGCTCGTCTAGTTGATCGTTATAGGGTTGATCCGGTTGAGGTGGAGGATCAGTGGAAGAAGACGTTGTGTGATTTATAGTGGAAGGATTTGGAAAAGTATGAGGGTAGTGTTTCAAATGTGGATATAGAGAGCTAGCTGGAGGATCTCGAGATCAGTTTTAGATTGATCTGAGCCACGATGGAGTACTCGATCCCTTTTCTAGTCAGTCAAATGTGGGGAGTTATGCATAGGGGGTGGAAATTTTTTCTATGAGAGTGGAAGGAATCATACATTTTTTGTATTGACTTCCAAAATGAGTTCTAATTAGAGTTCCTTTCTTCAACCATGAAGGATTATAAGAGGCGGGAGCTACTCTCCCTTCATTAGGGGGTATGTCAGTGTGGGAGCTAGGAATCATTTTCAATGAACTTCTATGTTTTTCCTTTGGTATTTTTTTAAATTAGGAGTCTCACACAATACGTCTTGGGGAGGAACTCCATCCCTCTTTCCAATATGTTGTTACTCCTTTTACATTTTCAATGTATTTGTAGGTTAAAAATAAAGTGGAGGTGATCGATCAGATGCACTCATGAGGAGTTCTTCTATGATAAGGGAGCTAGAAAAGTTCTTCCAGAGGAAGAGTTATCATTGGAAGATCTTAGGTTCAAGGACCTTTGAGGTTTTGACTAGCATGGAGTTGACCTCGATAGATTCTTTTTTGGATTTATAGTTCTAGTGGTTTCCATGCTTTTTCTGGGATCTTCTCACCTGTGTGTTTTTGTTGTGGGGTTCATGGTCATCACCAAATCCAATTCCCAGTATTTCTATGAGACTAGTTAGGTCAAGGTGGATAGGTCTAGTTCCATCCTTAGTAGTAGTTTCCAGTGTGGTTGTTTCAGTAGTAGAGGCAATAATCTTAATCTCTTTTGAGGGGAGATAGCATAGGTAGAGGCCTACTTGAGTATTTTCCTTCTATTTAGGGACCATGAACCAAGTTTGGTCAAGAAGTTGGTCATTAGTAGAGAGGTATAGGAGCTGTGCATGGTTAGTTGTATGCAGTGGAGGCAGTAATTCTAGAGGGTCCATAGATCATCATTGGTACGATCTGTTTGTTTAGTACCCTTGTTTGTGCCTTGTTTAATTCAGGAACTTCACAATCCTTTAGTTCACCCACTCTATCCAAATATTTGGGACTAGACATAGAGAGAAATCATGTGACTTGGTGTTGAGTACTCCAGTAGAATGCCAGACCAACTTATTTGATGTGTGTTGGGGGTGTAGAATGATGATGGGACCACATCAGTAGTGAGGGATCTCATCTTTATATATATGAATCCATATGATTTAATTCATTTCATTGACTCTTTTTATTCCTTACATACTATTATTGACTGATTTTAGAGGGGAGTCATGTTTTCAGACGTAGATGGTCATCATGTGATTTTCATTGGTGAGCGGATTTGTTAGGTGGGAGTCGGTATGTGGATACCATTTTTCCTTGATACTTTATTATTCAGTTGAATCCATGGATTCTAGGATGGTAGAGGTTCCCAGGGTCATTGGGGTGTTCCTGGATGTTTTACCCAAGGTGGTTGTGATGCCACCCCCTCGACATGTTGTTGAGTTTGGGATAGAATTGCCAGCCAATAATTCTACTATTTTGATGGCTCCTTATCATTTTACACCTTCTGACTTGCGAGAGTTGAGGATTCAAATAGATGATCTTGTAAAGAAAGGTTTTATCCAGGACAGTGTGTCATCATGGGATGCTCCAATACTGTTCGCAAGGAAGTTTCATAGTTTCCTAAGGTTTTTTATAGACTACCGGAGGTTGAATCAGGTTATGGTTAAGAGTTTTTACCCTATTCATAAGATAGATGGTATTTTTAACAAGTTGAGAGGGGTGAGTTAGTTTTCTAAGATCAATATGTGGTCTGGATATCACCAATTAAGGGTTAACAATAGTGATATCCTAAAGACTTCCTTTATATGTAAGTATAGGCACTTTGAGTTTTTAGTCCTGCCATTCAGTGTTACGAATTCACCAGTCATGTTCGCAGGGCTTATGAATTCCGTATTCTATGAGTTCCTAAATTGATTCTTTATTTTATTCATCAATGTCATCTTGATCTAATTGATGTTATAGAAAGAGCACATCGGGCACTCAAAACTATATTGTGTGTTCTCATATTCCACTAACATTATGGGATGTTGTATAAGTGTAATTTATGTCTGTGAGAGGTTCATTTCCTCGATACTTTTGTGTCTCATTCAGGTGTGATAGTAGACCCATCGAATTTTGAAGAAATTTTTTCTAGAAAATAACCCAAGAACATGGAATAGGTTTGCAATTTCCTTGGTCTCGTAGGATATTATCAGAGTTTTATACTCTATTTCTATTGATTTTCGAACCAATTGACATACTTGACTAGGAAATTCCAAGATTTTTCATGCAGTTATTAGTGCAAGGTAGTTTTCAGCTACATGAAGGGGATGTTGTCCAGTGCTTCAGTTGCCTAAAGAAGGGGTAATGTTTGAGGTGTTTTTTGACACTTATTATATGGTTTTGGGATGTGTTCTGATGTAGTAGAAAATTTTGATCAATTATAGGTCAAGGTAGTTACGTCCCCAAGAGCATAAATATTCCATCCATTACCTAGATCTACAAGAAGTTGTGTTTGTGTGGAATTTTTGGTGGCATTACTTCATTGGGGAGCTCTTTTTGGTCTTCACAGATCATAAAAGTTTGAGGTATATCTTTTCCCAGCATGACCTGAATCTACGAAAATGGAAGTGGATAGAGTTTCTTTAGGATTATGACTTTGAGATCTCTTAGAACTAAAAAATGGTAATTTCATTGTCGATTATTTGAGTATAAAGTCACAGAAGAATTTTTTTAGGGATCTACAGATGCTTGGAGAGTGACGGAGGAGTTGGCAGCATTGTACATAGATGTAGGGGTGGATGGTGGTAGAGGATATTTGTTTTAGATAACGATATAGTCTTCTCTGAAGCATAAGGTGAACGAGTCTCAATGGGGAAACATAGAGGTAGAGGTGATGAGCGATCATGTTGTCAATGGTGATGCTTTATAAGGATGGTCAGAAGATGGTCAAAACAATATTTTGTTTCATGGAAAGTTGTTTGTTAGGATTGTGATGCATGATGGAGTTCTGCTTAAGTTTTAAAAATCACCATTGATGGTACACCCAAGAGTTTCCAAGATGTACCATGTATTAAGAATACAATTTTGGTATCCCAGAAGGAAATGGGCAGTGGTAGAGTTGATAAAGAAGTTCTTGGTTTTCTTGTAGCTAAAGATCAAGCATCATGTTCTTGGTGGTTTGTTGCAGCCCTTGAATGTTCTCGAGTGGAAATGGGATGAAATATTGATGGATTTCATCACAAGATTACCCAGATCTTAGGGAGGTTGTAATTCTATCTGGGTGTTCGTGGATTGGTTATTGTAATCAACTCACTTCTTAGTGATCAAGGAGTCGGGCGGAGTGGATGTGGTGGCTATGATGTATGTGGATGAAGTAGTACAATTTCATAGAGTTCCTATGTCCATTTCCTTATATCGGGATGCACGATTTACCTCATGAGTCTTGAGGGGATTACAACATCATTTTGACACTCAATTACACCTTAGTACTAATTTCCACCCTCATATAGATAGGCAGATGGAACAAACTATCCATACATTGGTGGATATTTTGTGATCATGCATCTTAGAATTTAGTGGATCTTGGGTATGTCACATACCCTTAGTAGAGTTTGATTATAATAATAGTTATCACTCTTCCATTGTCATAGCCCCATTTGAGGATTTGTACGGGAGACTATCTTGTTCTCTATTATGCTGGATAGAGGTTGGGGAGACTGTTGTTCTCGGTCTTGATGTGGTGCATAGCATGATAGAAAATGTTCAGATTGTTTTTGAGATGATGAAAGTGGCACATGATTAGAAAAAGTCTTATTCTAATTGTATAAGGAGGCCCTTGGAGTTCAAGGTTGGGGAACATGTGTTCTTTATGGTTTCCCATCAATGTGTCCAGCAGAGGTTTGGCAGAGGGAGAAGTTTTCTCCCAGATTTTATGGGACCTTTTAGGTGTTGGGGTGAGTTGGCAAGGTGGCATACCATTTGGTATTGCCACCACAGTTATAGAGGATCCAGGATTTCTTTCACGTCTCTTATCTTCGTTGGTATTTTCAACATTACTCACATTTCATTGACTAGGGAGAGTTATATATCAAGGGTGATGTGACATTTGTGGAGTGACTAGTAAGGATCCAGGATTGTTAAGAGAAAATGTTTCATGGATAGACAATTTATTTAGTTTGTGTTTTTTAGAGGCATGGTGGATAGAAGGAGAGTACTTGGGGGGGAGAGATAGATGTGTTCCCAAACCTAGCATTTTTTTGAATTTTCCCTTTTTCTATTTTCCCTTATGATGTGATGTTTGAACACTATTTTATATGAGATGAGTTATTTTCCCTTGGTTTGTGATGTGTGATAAAGTATTAACATATTAAAATGGGATAACGTGGTTCCTAATCAAGACTCATTAACTGTGATGAGATTAAACCCATGTGGGAGAGTCAGTACCTCCCAGAGATGGTAGTATCTTGATATGTAGGATGGAACTTCCTAATTTTTTTGTCCATTATCATGTGGTTGTTGTTCTTTTGTAGTGTGTTTTGTGATCGTTTGGGTTAGCATGTCAACAACTATGATGATAATTCCTGGTTTAAAGATTTCAAAAGAGGTTTTCTTGGGTGTAGAGGTTTCCACTCCAACTTTAGAAAAACACAAGGTTGTTTATCATTGATGTTTTTAGTTGATAATAGTGTTTCAAGTGTAAAGAGATTGTTGAGAGGTATCTCTAGGTATGGTTGTTTGGACCATTCCTCTCTTTCACTGCAGGTTTGTTTTTAATTCTCGAGGGCATGAATATTTTGAGACGTATCTGATCTAATGGTCTGAACCTTTCTATACCAATACTTTTTAGGAATTATGATGTTTGAGGTATCTTGGGAAGTCAAGGGGACTCTTTTCAACAAATTTTAAATTTCATAGTTTTACAAGTTTTCTAATAGTTCCTTATCCCAAAGTTACCTTAGGCCAATAGTGTCACCCTTGTAGTGTCACCCTCACAGTGTCTCACCCTGGTGGTGTCACCCTAGTGGTGTCTCACACTAGCAGTCACACATGGGTGGTGGGTTACTAGCAGTGTCTCACTAGCTGTCTCTTGATGGAAGTGTCTCGCTGGTGGTGGCTCACTGGCGGTCGCTCACTAGTAGTGGCTCACTAGCAGTCACTCATGTAGATGTGCCTCATCCAACATTGCTTTATTAGGCTGTGTCTCTCATGGCGGTGGCCCACTAGCAGTGCCTCATATGGAAATGTCTCAGGAATAGTGTTCCCAATTCTTCTAGTTTCACCCTTTTGAAATCTTTATTTGACATAAAATGATTTTACGATAAAATTTAAAAGGTTTTTATACCAATTTAAAGTCCATAACTCATATCTTTAATTACCTAAAGATTTGGAGGCTTTTAAATGGTCAATGTGGTCTTGGCCAAATTTTTCTTTAACAGAAAATCAAAACCATATCTAATATCAAGACTGAATTTATATCTTCCTAAAGGAAAGATATATTTCCCCTTGTCCATTATTTATTTCTTTATTTTGCTATAGGATGTGTTGAATCATTCTTCTCGTTGGAGTCATGTGGCCAGGCTGATTCAATCGGTTCATGTTTCCATGGAGGGTCACCTTCTGTACTCACGTCCCTATTTTTGGCACAACCAGGAACTATGGATCATTCTTCTTAAAAGTATTATTTCCTTCGTCTCTCTAAATTTTTCATCATGAGGGGTGGGTAAATAGTTTTTTTACCTTGTGAAGATAATTTATTCCGAATTAATAAAGATAATCTAATTAGTTTAAGAATCAATAAACAATGGCAGGGAAAAAATGACGCGTGATCTTTCTTTGTTATTGTTATTATTGATATTTTTATTTGTATGGGCTAACTATCCAATGATAATTGTGGTCATTTGGGGTCCTTGTTTTCTCACTAGATGGTTTATGGAATTCATGTTTCTATTTTTTTATTGCGTATATATAAAAGTTGGTTAACCACATATATTTGGATAATAAATGGATGCCTTGAGATCATATAGTTTGTATGATAACCCCAAAATTTACAAGTATAATTAAATAAGGAATTCCTTATTAAATCTGAAAATACATTCCTTGGTATGTGAGGTGATGTGATGTGTGTAATTTTTGTGGTTTGTGTGTATGGGGAATTGGATGACATGTGGCTGTGTCATGGGGTTGTGATGGGTGTGGTGTGATTATACAGCAGGGCTGCAAAACTGGTTATGTTCAAATATGTTATTGGGTGTGGTTATGAGTTGGGGGTTGTTTTTGTTATTATGATTAACTGGGAAGATGAGTTTGAAGAAGGAAAATAGTGATTGGTATGGGTAATTCTCCTAGAATTTCTCTATTGATAACATTCAGAAAGATTCACCCCATATCTAGAGTTCATGGTATGATGTGTCATTTATGTGAAGTTATTTAGTTTACCATGGATCTTCATCCCTTGGATGACTATGAATGACTGTTAAAATGTTACTTTTTATGTGTCATTCCAAATAGTTTCCTGGCTAGAGATGGAATAAATAAATAATTGTTCAATAATGTTTGGAGTGACTTGGGTCGGTTTTGTTTATGAGATGGAAGTGGTTAATAAAATATTAAAATTATGGTTGTGTGATTAAATATGGTTGATGATAAATAATTAAGTTAATGGATGTTGAATGTAGAGAAAATGTGAAGCCTCCTTAATTTATCAGGGATCTTTTCCTTCTAAAATGACTATTGTATTTATTAATAAATGCATTTAGAGGTTGAAGAAAAGGTGATGGTGTTGTGATTTGGATGTTTTTTTGAGAACCCATAGGTTGGTATGGATCTTTTGATAAAATACATATACTTTTATATTCTTATTATTTATATACGCACCCCAACCATGTTGAGCACTCTGTGTCGAACACCCACATTTTCACATGGGGTGTTTTTCCAATATCTATTAAGGAGTATGGATGGATGGGTACCCACCCTTTTATTATCTCTCTTCAAAGAGAGAGAGAGGTATGGAATAGGTTGTAATGGTAGGAGTTTTGTTAGTTCTTTAGATGGTGGTTTTGATGGACCATGTGTCTTCGAGCAAGATTTGATAGCCTAGGTGTTTGTAGGCAAGGTGGTTTTTGTAATCCTAGGTGTATTCGGGATTAAATTTGATGTTCTTTCCCAAGAATCGTCGAGATAAGATGTGATGTGATGTGTTATGTGGACCAAGTGTGTGTGGGCATGATGGGTTGTGAGTACCAGGTGTGTGAGGTCTGGATGAGTTGTGCGGCCCAGGTGTGTGCGGGAAGGACGTGATGTGGTATATGGTAGAGTTCTAGAATGTACATCATTTGGAGAGTGCGACATACCCATGAAAAAATGGTGTCGGGTACCCTATCATCGATTTACTTTATAACATATTATATTTCTTGACATGCGTTACTTGGTGAGTGTGCCTTGGTGAGTATGGGAAGGTTAGTATACCTGTTTAGGTGCTCTTTGGTTATAATATTTTCTCATAGGATAATTAGTATGATTATTTCACATGTTCATGAGAGAAATTTTTTTTCCTACTGAGTATACTTGTATTCTCACCCTACGTATATATAAAACTACTTTAAAGTTTATAGGAGGATTTTGTAGACTGTGTTGGGCTTTACTCGCTCAGCCCTTTAGATAGTTGTTGTGCCACTAATTAGCTTTACTTTTGGTTATTTACTTTGGATACTTAATTTATTTGTATCAGTTCTACTTTTTTATGCAGGTGTGATAGTTTTTGGATTTCTATATTATATTAGGTCTTGTAGTTGTTGTGGATGCTTCATTCTATCTCCTGATATTGTTTCTTATAAATGGCAATATCTCACGTGTTGTGATATTTTTACAACCTTGGTGCTAGTATCCTACCTAGGGCCTATTGGAGGCTGGACTCTGAGGTCATTATCTATCTCCCCTCATTGTTGTATCTTTAGAGTAAAGGGGTTATAACATTAAACCAAAATGGCCACCCATGAATACTTCTGAATCAATCCTATGTTGTTTCCTATTTCACGACATGGACATCCTAGTCACATTTTTGTAAAACTACAAGATAATTTACCTTCCAAATGATGTTATACTTCATGGTATGGTCTTTTAAATGATCATAAACTATGAACCTCAACCTATGTGAGATTTTAGTCTTATTATCTAGGATACATATGATGATTCCTTTAGGGTCAAACCCAATAATATCTCCAATCATGTCTTCAATGGGGCCATATTCCCTATGATCCCATATTCATGGGGCTATATCCCTCATTAAATCACCTACATACTACCTCATAAGGTCATATTCCCTATGAACCTAGACATCCTCGATCATTGGTCCATATTTATGATAAGGAAACCATCCTACTCAATAGTCCATATACCCATTATCAAAACTAGCCATATTTCTCACATTACCGTATTTCTTATGAAGCAAACCCTTCATCATTGGTCCATATTCCCTTTGAGGTCAAACTAAATGTTCGGCCTACATGTATACTCCACACCATCCATTTATAGGAACCTTTCACCTATAATTCCATTTTGAATGACATTAATCTTACTAGATGTGTTCATTTATACATTTACTTAAAAGGTATCATGTTGGTTATTATAACATGACCTTAAATGTTACAATGTATCCTATTAAGTGGCATTTATCTATGTGGGTTTTGATTCCCTTCATAGGGATACATAATAATCCCCTATTTTGGGCTAGATCACAACACCATAAACGTGTACCACCACCCTGGAAGATATTAATTCTACAGTTCCCGACTATGTGGGTTTACAAATAGTATAATAAAAATAAAAGAGAAAGGTGAATAAATTTTGATAACAAATCATTTTAACATCAATAGAGAACCTCTAATACATACATACTTTTTCATTAATGAATAACCTTTGATATATATATAAACTCACATTGACATGGGTCTATGACCAATCATTAGAATAAGGGTAATAAGTCTCACACTCGGACTTAGTAATGATTCGTGAATACATCTTAAATTTTTTATTGAGTCCATGAGTAGGAAATATTTCTCTCTAAAAAGTTTTTTATAAGATCATCCTCTCATCCTTTTAAAAAATATGGATTCCAAGGTGTTTTTTTTAAGTCCCAACAACTTCCTAACTTTGGAAATTAGGTCCACAATGACCAAAAAAATATCGGCACAATTGCGCATTAGAAACAAAATAGTGAACCTGATGTGAATCCTTTATCTCTGAAAAAGAGTGGTCAAACATGATCTTACTTATGATGTTTCATTCATGGTTTTTCTTGTTTTTATTTTTTATTCTTATATAGACTTTTAGAAAATGATTTTAAGTGGTCCCTTCAATCTGAACAGATTGAATCATCTAAATTTCATACATATGTCTCAGCTATTGTGAACACAAAGGCTCAATCAAGAGTGTCGTCGCCAACACAGCCTCTCTAGTAATATTTAAAAAATTCACTAGTGAGGGACTACTCCTTCAATGGTACTATCCTCAATTTGGGGTAGCACGAGAGAGCCTTTAGTTTATCAAGCCTCATAGATTACTTCTCCAACATAGGTGGACAATGTTGAAGTTGACATTGCATGTTTCCAACTCAATTCTCTTTAGTAGTCTCTTCTCAAAGTGTGATAACAAATACCTCCCATACCATAGTGAAATGGAAGATTAAATATATTGAGGCCTCATCATGATTTAGGATCCACATAGGAGGCACCTTGTTAACCATCACCTTTGCATGTGCATCGTGACATCAACTCCCCAGTAACCAATTAAGGATAACGCCAACTGGTTCATCATTAAACCATGTCAAATTTTAATTATTTATATTTTCCTACAAACTACTAGATAGTGATAAGTAGGGTCGAACCCATAGAAAAGGTTGCTGACCAAATTTTCAAAACATTCTAACTGTTTTCAAAAGTGGGTAAAATTATTTTGATTACTTTTTTATATTTTGATGTAAAAAAAGTAATGATGAGATAGTAAAATTTCTTAATAAATAGGGTGTAATTGGGGCTATTATAATCAAGTAGTGCAGATATAGGTAGAGGAAAATGATTCAAGAAAAATGATCAGGGAAATTAGTACTACATGTTATGAGGATAACCACTTCATAGAAAAGTAATTGAATACACAACCTTAAAAATGAATGGATTAGTCTCCCACTCTAGGAGATTAATCACTCAGAATAGTGATTCTAGAAGTTCTCTACATATCAACACACAAAACTAAAAATAATAATTTATAAAAATGATGCTTGAATTAATCTCACTGATGGAATCCAATAGTTATGATATTAACATTTGAATAGATGTATCCATGGTCATTCTCACTGAATGGTCATTAATTTATGAAATTTAGTGATATAGGTGAAGAATCAATTTTGATTAAGGTTTGGAATTAATATCACTAACCAATTATAAATCTTAAAGATGATGTTTGGTGAATAAATGGTAAGAAATAAACAGGCAGATTATAATCCCCTGATCATGATCAATTACTTAGAATTCATCAAAAAATTAAAGATTTAACAATTTGAACTACAAAAAATAAAAAGGAGAAGAATTCCCCCTCATAATATTCTAATATGTTGATCTATTATGCACCTAAGGGTGTCTATGGGTCTTTCTCCTCTGTCTACTCATCTCTAGCTCTCTGGGTCTCTAAGAAATGGATGATGAAAAATGAATGAGAGATGTTCACCTTATCCTCTCCTACTACCTTTATAAATTTGAAGTCCTCAACTGTAATCTATTTTCTCACAAATATCTCTCACTGATATAGCTTGATTCTCTTCTTTTCCACTATACATGTACTACTCACTAATTTTATTCATGTGACTTGACCAAAACCTCGTAATTGAATGCATCTAGGTTGTTGGGATGCACCTAGACGTGATTTGGGATGAGTCTGCATCTGAAAAACATAACAATAGTTTAAATGTTATGATACTATAATATTACTTATAAATGTTCAATTAATTAGTTAATTATTTTATTTATTATAGTTTTCAATTAATAGTTATTTTAATTAACTATTATTTTATTTTAATTATTTTATTTAAATAATTTAATTATTATTATTATTAATCTATTTTATTGAATTTAAATTTTTATAATTTGTAATAATTTTTTGTTATTATTTTAAAATTATTAAAAGTTATTGTTAAGCTAATTAGTAATTATTAATTTTATTAAATATTATTATTATCAAAGTTATTAAATTAATTTTAATTAGTGTTATAAATTTTTATTATAATTATATCAATTTATTAATATTAATGTTGTATTATTTAAATTGATTAAATAATTTAATTTAATATTTAATTTTATTAATTATTAATTATTATTATATTTTAATTATTATTATTGTAATTTTTAGTTTTATTTTTATTATATTATTTTTTACTCCTCTACCTGTTAAACAGTTCCCCAAGGGGCTGGTTTTATCATTCTTTATAGAACGTGGCGCGGCTGCGGTTCTCCTCCACTACACCTGTGGTGTGGAGTTCCTTCACAACAGATCTAGCGACTTGGTGTAAGCCTGGTGACTCAGGTGGATTTAGTCTCTGTAGGCAGCAATGACCTCAGAAGGAGGAGCTCCTCCTTCTCATAGTGGCATCTTCCATCCACGGTGGAGACTTGTGGCAGGGGTTTGATTCCTCAGCTCTGTGCAGAGGAGATAATGGTGGTGCTCAGAAGGTAGTGGATTTGTGTTCGAGTTCCACATGAGTGATGGTAGGAACATTTAATGGTTTGATGGGTCTCAATTTATGATTTAGATCTGCAACAGGTTGATGTATTTCATCAATTTTAGTGGTAGTTGTGGCAATGTCTCAAAGATCCAGTTCGGCTTAGTGTGGTGTGAAATATTGACAGCGGTAAGAGATTCATGGTGGAGTATCAAACTGCAATGGTGACTCCCAAGACTAGCAGTGACGGTGACTGTGGAGTCACCGTCAGATCTGAAGGTGGTGGTGAGTTGTAGAAGAATTAGTCACAGTTGTAGAGTCAAGTGGAATGGTGACTCGCAATAGTGGTGGTGTCTTAGGAGTGGAATGGTGGTGGTGGCTCATTTTTCTGTTGTTGGGAATGGTGACTTGTTGAGTCACTGTTCCAAGGGTCTAGCGGTGAGTCGTGACTCACCTCTTGAAGTGTGTTGTAATTTTTGACAAAGTAATAAACTGGAATTGGTTTATTTATACCAGAATAAATAAAACAAACAAGTTAAATAAAGTTAAATGAACATTAATTAAATAAAAACAAAACAAAATAAAACAAAAAAATTAATTATTTAAAAATTATTCTTATTTATACTAAAATTAATCAAAACTTAAAATAAAAGATTTAATTGAAAACAAAAATAGAAAAAAATAATTACAAAAAAAAAATTAAAAATTAAAAACTAACTATTATTTAAAAAAATAGAGTAGTTAATTAATTTGATATTAGGTTTATAAATTAATTTAAGACCTTAAATTTAAATAATTAAATTAATTATTTAGATTAAATTAAATACTTGAATTTTAAACTATGTTTAAATTATATTATGAAAACAAAATGAAAAAATTAAATTAAGCATTAGTTAATTAAATGAAAATAAATTTATGAATTGGTTAATTAATAAAAATGAACAAATCTAAAATTATTAAGTAAATAAGAATAAAAAAAATAATGTTATTAGAGAATTATTAACACAGAAAACTAATTAAGAAAATAATAATAATTTTAAGGGTAAAAATGTAAAATGAATTATAAAAATTTATTAATTAATCATTTCAATTATAAAATAACAAAAAATAAATTAAATTAGAAAAAAGTGAAAAATTAATTAATTAAATTCTTGAAATTTAGGTAAAAAGATGTGGAAAAATTATGCATTTTAAGGCCACATCAAATCCCCCCACACATAATCATTGATTCTTATAAACCAATTAGAATTCGTTAGTCATTGAAAAACAAAAATATGTTTTTAATCAAAATTAAGCTCACAAAGAAGAGAGTTTAACCATTTAAGAATAGAGGAACAAAAACTCAGAATTAGTCTTTTGAAATGAAATATTAAAAAATAACCCTACCAAATTTCAAATACCTACAGGTAATCAATAAAACAAAGAATTATTCATTTTTTAGGATGTCATTCCTCAAATATGAAGCTACCTACTGACTTAATTCAATTCAAGTTCAAGTTATAAATATAAGAGTGATAATAGGTTAAAAATAAGTGTAATTAAAAACATAATAAAAATCACCTTATACTTTGACTTCCTTCTAGGTTTCAAAAGGAATAAAATTAAATTATATTTTTTGAATCACCATATTGATATAACTTAAATGGTTTCATACAAATCTAATGTATCCTTCTTCATCTAGCATTTATAATTCCCCTCACCTTAATGAAATTGTTTTTGACACATAGGTAATTTTCTTTTCTTTAAATTTTAACCCAACCATGTAACTTGTACTAATCACTATGCATATACACTTATTCAACATACTATAGCGAGCTTACTCACACACACTGTGTTCAGTGTCTCAAAGGTTCACTGTGGATTCCTAAATGCCAATTTTACTCCAGTTTCTAAAGATTTATATGAATACCATTTAAATTGGCTCATTAAGGTGATTACTTTTTAATAATTAAAAATAGAATCCCCTAGGATGAATTTAAACTTTCTGTTTTAAAAGGTTATGCTATTAATTCCCCAAAAATGTATCCTATATATCACTCTCAAACTTATTTCCTAAATAAAACAATCATAAAATCACTAGGAAAATTCACTCAGTAATAATTTATCCTCAAAAGTTTTAGATTCAAAGAAACTCTTAACTAACAATAAGGTATTATTATTAGGCAAGGCAGATTTAAAGTATAGTGTGATGCCTAAAGAAACAAAAATTGCTTATGAATTTTGAAAAATTTATCCATTTTTAAAAAAAATTAAAGGTAGAGAGAGGGGTTTGATGCGATTAAAGCACAGATAGATCAACATAATTCGACCTCCTCCCCCACACTTGTCCCCAAAGTTGAATTCAAATGTGGAAGAAAAACAATTGTGACTTGAAAGATAAAAATATATTTTTATTTCAGTATATTAATGACATGTTAAAGGGTATCATTGAAACTCAAATAATAAGTATCTTCCACAATAAACATATTTTACACCATGATTACATGCATTTTCATTAAGGATGATGAAAATAATTTTAATTATGTTCAAAAGGTAGAATGTGAAAATATTGAAGTACATAATGAAATGGGAGTAAGAAAAATTGAAAAATTGATTCAATTATATTTAAATTTGAGTAGAAAAAATTCATGCTAAACACTAAATTAAATAAAGGCCATTTTAAGTCAGACAGTAATGGATTATTACTCCCCCACACTTAAGTTCACCCATTAAATATATTTAAAAGCAATTAAACTAAAATTTCAGAAATAATCTAATTATGCAGTAAAATTTCCATCATACCAGCACATGTAGCAAAACATCATAGACTCAGCACCACTACCACACCAGTGAGTCACCGTTGTGGTGACTCACTTCTAGTAGTGGAATGGTGACTCAAGTGAAATGGTGAGTAAAGTACACGCCATTAAAAGTGAGATTGTAACTTTAATAGTGATTTTTTAATCTAATAAGGAGAAGAAAAAATGAATGTATAAATTAAAAGAAAGAACATTCCTATTTAGTTTTATTGAAAGATGAATCATTATAAAACTCTTTGTGACTTGAATAATAAGTGGAATTATTCTCTTTTTTGAAACTAGTAGTAGAAATATTTTTTTATAAGAATAAGAACCAGTATAACCAAGAACACAATTCCAGTATATATAGAGATGGAAAAGACAGAAACAACCAACACTTTATTCAAAAACAAAGCAGGAACAAACATAAAAATAAATACAAATCATGGACTATGGGATTAATCCCATGAAGAAATAAGTTTTAAGTATTCAGTTATACATTATTAAAATTATAAAAAAAATGTTGAAAGTAGTAAAATCATGGGTTCCCTCCCATACAGCGCTATTTTTAAAGTCCCCAACCAGACGCCCCTAGAAACTAACCATAATCACAATATGGTTGTGGTTTCTTATGTAGGTACCACCATATGTATTTGGACCAACTATTTTTAATAGAAAAATAATTTTTTGGGGAAATTATACTTTTAAGGGAAATCATAACTCCGATACTCACCAAAAAATCCCTAAAACACACCATTTAACTTTAATTGACTTCTCAAATGAGTATTCAAGTTGAGCATAAAAATCGTCACCCAAATTGATTTTTTAGTATTTTCAAGACAATTAAGTTCAAGTGTAAAATAATTGACTCCCTCAAAATCTGACAAGAATCTTTTATGATTAGAAACATCTAAGTCACTCTTGGAAGCAGTGTTTTCTACTTCTAAATTATGTTCAAATTTGACATAATTTAAATTTTCATAAAGGGTTAATAGTGGAATGGGTTCTCTTAATGGTGTGACATTATCCTTACATTTATCTCTCTCAACTTCAACACCAAAAAAAATAAAATTCAGGGTTTCCAATGGATGAGTTCTGACTAAAAGTTTCATGAAGAGGGTTATCAAGAGAGACAAGTGCAATTTCCCAATTAATACTAAAAAATGGTTCCTCTTCCAAAACACTCTAAGTCCCATAAAAAGCTTCAACGCTCGATGAAATTGTTGAAGAATTATAAAGACATGGTAGATTAAATTTTTGTTAATCTAAAAATTTAGGATTCACTAAGTTATAGATCTCTTCCAAAATCTCTACATCATAAAATAAAAAATTATCAACCACTGCTTCTGAAAAATTACCTCTGTTTAAATCAATAAATGTCTGTTCAACCTCCCCAAAATGATAAAATTAAAATTTTCATTATGAAAAAAAAAATTATTGAGTGTTATAGAAATTTGAGTTCAGGGGGAGAAATGTTCAGTTCATCTTCAATAAATTCTGATTCAAGAATTTTTAAGTTTGAAACCTTTTCCCTAGATTGATCAACACTCTTTCTAATTTCACTACACAAAGCTTCTGAAAAATGATCACTATGTGGACAAGGTAGTGGAACCTAATCATGTAATCTCTCTTCAAATATTATTCCCTCTTCATTTCCCTCAAACATAATTTCAATGATTGTTGGGTTTGTAATTTCAAAGCAAGGAAGATAATTTTTCAACACAGGTTCAAGAATTTCATATTCTATGATTTCTTGTTTATTGTTCTCTTTAAAAATATTCCCCACTTCATGATCATATTATTTATTCAAGAATTACTAAAAGTTGGTGACGGTTTTTTAATATTCAAGTTCTCATTTTCAATTTTCTCTTCACCCGAGTGATTTTATTTTCAAGGTTACTAAAATAATAAATTTTTTCAAAACTAGGGACCATGTTCAGAATAAAACATTATTATTCAATCTATTTTAGTTCCTTCTTAAAATTTTCCAACTCAACTCCATTTAAGTTCTTTAAATATTTATTAGTGTTGACTTAGTCACCATGTGAGTTAGTTATTTCCTTATATTTCTCTTCATCAGGATCAAATTCTTCAAATTAAAATTTTTTTTACTCAGTTTTAACATCATTTTTCATTGTACTATCATTAATATAAGTTCTCAAATAATTTTATTATTCACTTTCTCTCTCAGTTTATCCTAAAATTGTTTATTCTTTATTTATTTCCATTTGTACTTATTCCTTAAACATTTCTTGTAATTCTAAGAACATATTTTCTATATTTTTGAGTTTTTGATCTTGTTCTTAAGAATTTTTAATTTGGAAATCATGGTTTTGGTTGATCCTGAAGTTTAGCCTATCATCCATTTTATCATCTATCTTAGCTAAAAAATGATCAAATTTTTCAAGGAAATCAGGTCCATTCTCAAAATGGTGTTCATTTTCTTCAAACTAATTAAACTATTATGGTTGATTATAGACACACTACCGGGAAAAATGTCCATAATAACCACAAAAAACATAGAAGGGACCATTAACATGATTAAATCCTTCAAGTTCATCCATTTTCTTTAAAATCAATCAAAAAATTATAAAATAAATAGTAAGGAACAATAAGAAAATAAACTAATAAATATAAGTGAGTAATGTCAAACACACACATTCAAGTAGAATAAAAAAAATGGAAATTATCTCATTCATTGGAAAAAATAGTTGAAGGTAAAAGCAAGCATTAGATCACAACAGATTGATATTTTTTATAGTAGTTTTAACTTTTTAATTTTTTTTGTGTAATGTTTCCTATATGATTTTTTTATCAAAACTATTTTTTATGTTTTGAAAAATATTGGTTACTCGAAGCCTTCCACTAAAATGATGCCAAAAACATGACCCGTTATTCATTAAACCATGTCAAATATTAGTTATATATATTTTCCTACTAACTAATGGATAGTGATAAGTATGGTCGAACCCACATGGATGTTTGGTGACCAAAACATAAAAACATTCTCACTACTTTCAATAGTGGTTAAATTTATTAATATTTAATTTTTAAACTTTTTTTATATTATGATGTAAAATATTAAAGATAAGATAGAAATATTTCTTAAGAACTATGGTGTAATTGGGGATATGATAATCAAGAAGTGTAGAAATAGGTAGTGTAAAATGATTCAAGAAAAATACTTGGGTAAATTAGTACTACTAATAATTAGGATAACCTCTTCACAAAAAAACAATTAAATAAACAACCTTAGAAAAATAATGGATTAGTCTCCCTTTTTAAGAGATTAATCACTCAGAATAGTGATTCTAGAAGTTCTCTACAACTAAACAAAACAAACTAAAAAATAATTTTAAAAAATAATGCTGGAATTAATCTCACCAATGTAATCCAATAGTTCTAATAATAAGATTTGAAGAGATTCATACATGTTTATTCTCACTGAAAGGTAATCGATTTATAAAGTTTACAGATATAGGTGAAAAAAATTGATTAAGGTTTGTAATTAATCTCTCAAATCAATTCTAAATTTTGAAGATGAAGGTTTTGTGAAGAAATCGTAAGAAAAGAACCACTAGATTATAATCCCCTAATCATGAAAAATTACTCAGAATTCATCATGAAATTAAAGATTTAACAATTTTAATTGCATAAAATAAAAACAAAATAGAAAGTAGATGAATTCCACCTCTTAATCTTCTGTGTTGTTTCTCTCCTCTACTCCTCCTACTATCTTTGGGTTTTTCCCCTCTATCTACTTATATCCAGCTCTCTAGGTCTCCAAAAAGTGGGTGATGAAAAATAAATGAGAGATATCCACCTTTCCTGTAGCTGCTACATTTATAAATTTCAATCCCTCCCCCATACAGTGTTTCTCACTAATATCTTCCACTAAATTAGGTTTATTTTCTTCTTTTCCACCATCCAAGCATTGCTCACTCATTTTATCCATGTGACTTGAGCGAATCCCCGTAACTGAATGCAACCATGTTATTGGGATTCACTTGGACATGATTCGGGGTGAGTCTGCATCTATAAAACATATCAAGAGTTTAGATGTTACAATGTTATAATATTACATATAAATATTCAATTAATTAGTTAATTATTTTATTTATTATAATTTTAAATTAATTGTTATTTTAATTATTTATTATTATTATTAATTATATTATTTAAAGCATTTATAATTATTATTATTATTAATTTTATTAAAGATAGTATTTTTATAATTTGTAATTATTTCTTAATATTATTTTAAAATTATTAAAATTTATTGTTAAGCTAATTAGTTATTATTAATTTTATTAAATATTATTTTTATTAAAGGTATTAAATTAATTTTAATTATGTATATACATTATTGTTATAATTATATCAATTTTCTAAGATTACTATTTTATTTATTTATTTTTGTTAAATATTTTAATTTAATAATTAATTTTATGAATTATTAATTATTATTATATTATACTTATTTTTTTTATTATTAGATTCATTTTTATTGTATTTTTTTACTCCCTCTGATAAACAGTGCCCCATAGGGGGGTATTATTTTTATTCACAGACTGTAGCTTGGCCTCAGTTCTCCTCCACTATTCCTATGGTGTGGAGTTCCTTCACGGTGGATCCAGTGACTTAGCGTAAGGGAAGTAGCTCGGATGGATTTGGTCTCTGTAGGTAGCAATGACCTCAGAAGGCAACTCTCCTCCTTTTTTCAGTGGAATCCTCCAAACATGGTGGTGACCCAAAATGGTAGTTTTATTCTTTGGATCTGTTCAAAGGGGGTGATGGAGAGGCTCGGACAGTAGTGTATTTGTTTTTGGGTTCCTCGTGAGTGGCGGAAAGCACATCTGGTGGTAAGATGGGTCTCAATTTATGCTTTAGATCTGCAACATGTTAATTTATTTCTTAAATTACAGTAGTGGTTATAATGGTGTCTCGAAGAATCAGTTCGGCTCAAAGTAGTGTGAACTATTGATTGTGAGAAGAGAATCACAGTGGAGTATCAAACAGTGACGATGACTCACAGGACTGGTCATGACGGTGACTATGGAGTCACTGTTGGACTTGAAGGTTGTGGTGAGTGGTGGAAGAAGCAATCATTGTTGTGGAGTGAAGTGTAACGGTGACACGAAACACTAGCAGTGGATTAGGAAAGGAATGGTGGTGGGGGCTCATTTTTTTTGGCAATAACGGTAACTCATTGAGTCACCATTATAAGGGTCTGGCGGTGAGTCATGACTCACCACTGGAAGTGTGCAGTAATTTTTGACAAAGTAATAAAATGGAAGTGGTTGATCTGTAATAGAATAAATAAAAAACATTAAATAAAATCACAAGAATGTGAATTAAATCAAAAAAAACAAAACAAAAATAAAAACAATTAATTATTTAAAAATTATTCTGATTTAAGAATAAAATTAATAAAAAATTAAAACAAAATAATTAATTAAAAATAATAATAATAATTTCAAAATTTAGAGATAAAAATAAAAACTAACTATTATTAAAAAAAATAGAGTAGTTAATTAATTTGATATTGGGTTTATAAATTAATTTAGGACATTAAATTTAAATAATTAAATTAATTATTAAGATTACATTAAATACTTGAATTGTAAATTATTTTTAAATTATATTATGACAACAAAATTAAAAGATAAAATTAAACATTAGTTAATTAAATGAAAATAAAATGATTAATTGATTAATTAATAAAAATGAAAAAAAATCTAAAATAATTAAATAAAGAAGAATAAAAAATTATAAAGTAATTAGAGAATTATTGTACCAGAAAAATAATTAAGATAAAATTAAAAAATTTAAAGGATAAAAAAACCGAATTAATTATAATTTTTTTTATTTAATTATTTAAATTATAAAATAAAAATGCAATTAATTAGAAAAAAGTTCAAAATTAATTAATTAAATGATTTAAATTCAAGTAAAAATATGTGGTAAATTTATGCATTTTAAGGCCACATCAACCACTCAGGATATTATAACCCAATCCACCCAGTCTTGGGAACCTATGAGATCTCTCTGGGGGAGAAAACTACTAATGGGTGAGAGTGGGCTCGTATCCTCATTCTTGTTGAGTAATTTCTCGATAATACCTTGATGTAAACTAATGAGTATGCCTATATTCTTGATAATATTTAAAAAGACTACTAGTATACCCTTACAACCTCAAAGTAACCACATTGAAATATCTCATCATCCACCAAGGGATAAACTCATACTCTTTCCCCTACACATGAAGCCCATAAACATATCCCGATGGAAATAGAGGATTGGGGTGGGATAATATTTCCACTCTTATAAAGGAGAAAGATTATATTCTCATTCACATAGAAGAATACTATCTATAAATTATAGTGGTGATCAAAGGGAAGGATTACATACCTACTCATTCCTTTCGAAAATATCATAATATTCTAGATATAGAATTAGAAGTCCACCAAAGATATATTTTAAAAGTCAACAAGTGAAGTACACCATAGAAATATCCTAAAAACATAAGTAAGTGTGATAACATATTCATGTTACCATTTAAGAGGATTATTAGTATGTCTTAGATATAAATAAACAAAGAGATTAGGCACATACCCCTATCCTAACTGAAGCTCTCCAACATATCATGGGAACCATGTTAGGGAAATATCGTATCCCTACCAGCCTTATAAGATCTTGCTGGTATATTTCAGTATCCACTTAGAATAAGTCCCATATTCCTACTCCCCTTCAATTTAAGGAAGTCCCTCTACATATTCTGCAAACAATCAAGTGGAAAACTCATATTCCTTCCCATTTTGAAGAATCTCATTATCATATTTTGGTGGTGCACAAAGGGCTAGGTCAAATTCCTACCAATTCTCATGAAGTATGTCATCATATTAAAATAAAAAACACCAGAGTCTCATAAGTGTAATGTCATCTATGAAGTTCATTGTGATCAATGCATGATCCCACCTGCCCAAT
Organism: Viscum album; assembly: GCA_963277665.1. NCBI lineage: Eukaryota > Viridiplantae > Streptophyta > Magnoliopsida > Santalales > Viscaceae > Viscum > Viscum album. The sequence continues at coordinate 329,302,005 of OY728132.1, forward strand.
GAAGAATATTCAATAAGAAATGTCATTAAGGGAAGCACACAGTCCTGGAGAAAATGTATATCCATTCCCTGAACAATGATAACGTTATTGAGTCCCTATAACATTTCTCACTAATGTACCAAAAATCCATTGACTCATCATTATAAATTGGAATAATTTTTATTTATGGAAGCCCTCCTTGTGGTGTTCAAATCAATAGCTCTGAAGGTCCTCTCCAAAGCATAATCCATAAAGGTCCTCTCTGTGAAAACAAAAATATCCATTATGGGATACTTTCTAATGATGAAATCTCTAACAATCCTCCTCATATATGAAATATAAACCGATAAAAATTACATCCCCTTTCCAACTCATTAAATACTAACACCCATGGAGATCCTCCATAAGGAAGTAATACCATTCACCCTGAAATTCAACCCAAGGGAATATGTTACAGAGATACTCTCTATATTTATAAATTGTTCCATAATGTAATTACTCTATATAATGGTGAATATAAATTTAACAATGGAAGTTATCCCTCTGTAATTTGGTTTAAATTTCCTCCTTGTAATGACATCCAATTTTCACAATAAGGCCCTCCCCCTTTTTAATCCACTCTAAAAAACCCTCATATTAAGAGACTCTTGAGAGGCTCATTCTAGTTGTACCAAGAACCTTATATCTAATTTTTGATGTGTATTCACAATAAAAGGATATTATAAGGTAAGTATTATCATTTTTCCCCCTAAGGATCATCTACCCTTTGATGTAGAGGATTATATTCCAACCAATCCTTCTCCACTCAATAAAGTAGTTAGGTAATGATCACTCTAGTAACAACAAGTGGAGTAATCCCTCTCAGAGGATAAATAAACATTCATGGTTATAAGGAAATGACTAACTAAAGATAATATACCAATTGTGTTTTGGTCCATATCGACATACCAGTCTGAAATTCCTATGAAATTGATTGAGGAATGAAAAAAATACTTACACTTAAATCTAATGAAAACTCATCATCATCTCAAGATTAAGAACATACCTTATGATTATTATTCTAACCATGTCAAGGAGATATGTTAACATTGATACCAAATCAATTTTCTAAACCTTTTATCTAAATTATATCAAAAATTGAGAAGGAAAAATGAATATCTCCAACAAAAATGCATCAATACTTTGAAGAATCTATAATAGTTAATTATTAATGCCCAATTTGATGTGTAAATTAGATGTTTGGTTGACCATGGAGCATTTAATTTTACCCTTCTCTGTAGCCAATATAAACCACCAAGAATAGTATCCTACAATTTCATTTATTTGGGTCAAATATCAGGCTCAAGGTTAGCATATGTTTAATGAGCACTGTAGTGAAATCCTAATATCTCCAAATCTCATAAATGGAAAACTCTATAGGAGTGGGCCATTGACAGACTCCTATATTAATACTTTAAAACAGTTTAACATTAATACTTCTTGATAAATTTCAAACCCTTGGATATAGTGCTATATTCAACAGCGAGAAACTTTCACTCACAACATGTGTTAGATCCAACTCAAGCCTGAACTAAGGATAATAAGATTAAGAAGGTGATAGTGGTGGTTGTCATAGTGAAAATATAGGAAGTTTCACTACTCACAAGGTTAGGGAATTTTTATCACCACCACTACACCTAGGATCATCAAATCCCCATACTTCTCATAATTTGATGGTGATGGAACTAAATCAACCCCATCATGTAGATATTGAAAATTTCATTTCACAATATCCTTATCTCTATGAAAATTAGTGTTCTCCAAACTAGTGGAAACATCAAAATAGTGGCCTTCATAGTTTCTTTTTTTGTGAAACCCATCCTTTTATATAGGGAAATTCTTACTGAAAAATTTTGGGAACTCTCTTAGTATTAATATCCATAAGTAATTCTCAAGGGAGAATTCAGTAGAGAAAGTGAATCCCTGGAGATGAGGAAAGATGAAACAACCACTCAAGAAAATGAATACCAGTGAGGATTATGATTATTCCCTTGATAAGTATTCAAAGGGTGACCATTACCCTTAACATTTTGATTAAGACATGATTCCTGTAATATATTACACATTATTGAATATCATCAGCATCGACCCCACAGATGACTCAAATCATGAAATCAGTGTAAAAGAGAAGGATGAGGAAGCTTCTTTCTAAAACATAGTCTACACTGAAACATTTTAATATGGTTTACGTACCTAGAATCAGAGATAGGTTCACAATTTGGGGGTTCCCCCCAAATTTTCAATGTTCATATATCTAGTGATCTTCATCCAAACAAATTTGAAAGATAATGTTCACTTACCACCCACCACATAAGGGGACTAAGGCTACTACCAACTTGGAAAGGTTTTACTAATATGAATTTGAGTTTGAGGAACTCAGGGGACTCAATATTTAAGTACATAAAGGAAATATCCTAAGTGATATAATTTCTAGGAAGGGGAAAACGTTTATCATCTATTGGATCTTCCTAAACCCTTATAAAGATACACAACCCATGAAGGAAGAACCCAACCATCCAATATGATTGGGGATTAGGAAACCATTTTATTTAAACCTAATTATCATATAAAATCATGAGTTCCCTCCACTGGGGTGGAAGTCTTATCCATGTCAGGTGAGACACCCCAATATATCATGTACTGGATATCAAAAGTAGATATGGGTGAGCTGACCAATTGTGGATCCACTCACCGCCACTACTAGAGTGTGTTACCAACCAACTATTCCTCCAAAACTTCTCAACTCCATTAATTCCTTGGTTTCTCGAATTGGTTCTATGGATAGATAACGTGTACGAATACAGCTATACATGAAGAAGTATCCTAAGTGGATGGATACACCTCCTCCAACCAATTTCAAAAATCCAAATTTTTTAATATTTATTGGAAATGGGTATCCAAAGAAAAATCTGACACAATTTGTGTCCCAGTGTGACCCCATGGCATGAATTATTAAGTATAAAGATGTTCCCAGATCAAGTGTTTCGTGAAGGATTTGGAAGGACCATGATTCATTTAGTATACTAACCTAGAAAATAAATCCATTACAGGTTGGGAAGACCTCTATCATTAATTTCTCTACTGATTCATCTCCACATTGAGAAATTCAATGATTATCGATCTCTTAAATTGAAATCCGAACAAGAACTAGAGGCTCTCAGATATCATTTCCAAATAAAATGGTCCAACTTACTCCCTAAATATGAAACTCTCGAAGAAATGGTATTTAGATATATGTATGGAAATTTTTAAAATATACTAGAAAGTTTTGGGAGGTAGTAGCAGTTTTTGGAATAGAGGATTCCATCTTAATATTAAAAAAAAACTCATATGACACTGACAGCACAACGAAAAAGGGTTTGCAAAGAATAAATGATAATTTTTATGTTCAAACAAGATCTAACACCATCTATGGATCCCAAACTTATGCAGAATCACACAATGACTCCCCGTGAATGGAAGTAGTAGCAGAAACATCCCATCAAGATGAGAGGAAGGGATAGAGGTATCCATCATATGATGATCATAATAATAAATTTTATTCTTTCTAAAAATATAATGTTCTAAGTTATGTCATTACTCCCATGGAAAATAAAATTCTCAAGTAACCTAAGGCCATAAATCCTAATGAAATTTTCCTTAAATAATACCCCAATCAGTGGCCCAACCATCAGATGTTGGGTAATAATATCTAAGATTTTATAGTCTTTAAAGATATTATTCAGATGACTATTGATTCTAGGTAAGTCAAATTTGGAAAATCCTTGGAATAAGTATGGTGTTTCTCTTCCATATCACCTAAAAAGGAAGGAGGGTGGAAATAATTCATGAGAAATTGAGTAAAAAAATTTCACAACCATAAGACCAAAAAATAATTCAAGTATGTTAACTTTATCCTTAGTTCATAGAAAAATCAAACAATTGACACCCCAGTTCCCTCAGTGATAACTGAGTCTATTCATTTAGAATTATATACTTCTAAAAGTTATACTATAAATATCTGTTGTAAATTTATATAGAATAATCCGTGGAATAAATAACTGATTCTCAAACCCAATCTAGTTCAAAATATCCTAGATTTCTTGTTTTCATCATTAGGAGAATGGGAACCACTCCACCAAATGGAATCCTTAATTAATTAAGAGTAACAACATGATTCAGTCAATGTGATTCACTTAAAGGACCCATTATCTAATGATAAATATTCATATGGACCAAAATGCCACATCCACAATCAATGAGGGGGAAGAGGTTGTAGTTTTTATGTATTTTAAGGAATATTAAGTCTATGTGAATATTTTTATTTAGGTAATGTCTCTATTGAAGACATTTATACTCCAGAAACCCAAATATAGTCACTTTAGTGGGGTCAATAGAAGTACCAGTCTACTATTGAATCATCTAGATCCCATTGAGATCCAATTATATTGGATCTCAGACAAGATAATATGTGATTTTTTATTCCATCACAAAACGAGGAAGTGTTAGCTCGACTTAACTGATAAAAAAACCCCTCAAATTGTGGTTAAGAAAAATAGCCACCAGTATATGCATCCTCAACTTCCAAGTCTAAAACTAGTTAGTATCCCCATGATAAGAAACATAGACCTCTATTCTAGAAATATGATATTTTGAAACAGATTTTTGTCATTCCATCCAAGCTTTCATTTATGGATTCCCTTAACATTTAAAATAAGATTCAAGAAGTGATCATTGTGTCCCTTTTAATACCTCAATAGTTAGATGTCAAAGTTTTTATGGTAGATGTGTATCATATAGAGATATACCCCCACTAAATTTAAAATGGTCATATATTTCATGGAAAAAGACCGAGAGGTTTCCATATAATGACACATCAAACCCTTGTACATATCTGAAAAGTTATATGACCCTGAAATCTATCAATATATGATTGATAAAATATTTGGAATTAACCTCCTACCATCATAAACTCTTCATTTCTTAGGCTATAGTGAGGAAAACATGTCTCCCTCCACTCTAAAAATCTAATGTAGTGACCAGAGTGAGAATAAGCCTTTGGTCTGAATAAATCTTTGAGCCCAATTTATAAAATTTGTCTCTAAATCTGATTTCATGGTTGTTCATGAAGACATTGTTGGTTCAAGATTTCAAAGACACAATAGGGGTGAATTTTTTCCTTTTAAAAATATTGAAAAATTAAAATCATCCCACTTGAAATGAAGTGGTCTTTTCCTTCTCTCTTAATAAAAATTAATCTTGTGGAAAATAAATAATGGGTTGGTCCAGATGATGTATAGTGGTTAGGGGTATAGATATCCCTTATTCCACTCCACCAATTCTCTCTTCACAAGCTTGGTGATTGTAACTAATCAGTTCATTTTATCTATAGTCCATGACAACCGAGTGTAGGTATTTTAAACCTTACAAAAACTCTTTGGTGGGACTTTTAGGTTCTCTTATTGGAATCCTTGATAATCACATATTTTTAAAATAATATGACACTCAAACGAACATAGATGTGTTGTATATGGTTGAATAATTGTTTATCTCATAGTTTACTCTACAACTAAAAGATGGTTTGATCTTTATTCATGTATACACTAGTCCTAAATATATCTTTAATGTCATGAATACTTCGTATTCTTTAAATAGTAGTGATAAATTAAATATTTTCATGAAATATTTCTTTTTCATTACATAGTGAGAGAATAAATATGTATAGAAAATAATTTTCTTTATTTTTAAAATGTCAAAAAACAATATGAAACCTTACATCACTTTTTATTTTTGAAATAGAAAGAGTTTTTATGCTCTCTTTTGAACCTACCAGATAAATATTTATATAGGGACCAATATACAGTAGTTTTCACATCTCATATTCCTTCATAAATTCAAAATAAATAGAGTGAATATCTTCGAAAAAATCTTCTATAAAAATTAAATCATCGTTGCAATATTTCTTTACAAAAATAATATTAAAATAATAATATTCAAAATTATTTGAATATTTCATCCGATAATTTCTCCAAAATAATATCATCATTAACCAATTTAAATCCTCCTTTTAAATTAATTTAAATATTATTTAAACTCATCCAAAGAATCTTCTTAAATATCATGGAAATATTCTTCCAAAAAATTTAAATATTTTAATTTGAATCATAAAAAAACTCTTCAAAAATTATATGCAAATAGACATGAATATATTCTAACAATATTTCTCTCAAAACTCTACTTTTAAATATCCCTAATCATTTCAATCAGAATTTTCAATAATTTAATAATAATTTACAAACAGATAACCAAGATAAAATAATCCATATAACATTATAATATATAAAAATATGAATATCATTTAAAACATAGTGTTGTGAGGTATCCTATTCATCATGATTGAGTGTATTCACCAATAGAAACTTCTTCTGCTTGAGCTCTAACATGATTCTTATTTAATAATGAAGAAATATTCTTAAATATGAAAAAAAAACCTCCTATAATAACAATATAATTTGAATATCGTGATAATGATGTGAACTTATTTGGATTACTGAATATTGTATGAATATCTAAATTCATGTTTGATATAAATTTCATCTGGTATAATTTATATACAAGGGGATAACCACTGATATGAGATATTGTCTATGAGAGATACTGATGTTGAGCTGAGATAAGTTCATGCATGGCATTCACTTTGAGTTTATACTTCTCCTATTTTATGAGCTCATAATCATTTTTATCATGGGCGGAGTCATAATGATCTTCCAAGAATTGTTCTTAATCATATGCAGAAGTCAAGATGAGTTATCATATATGAAAATTTATGGGACAACTCACCATATTCAACCTCTAGTTCCATTTAATTTGAAGTATTCTAGTTCAATATTTTATAATGCATGATAATCCTTTTTTGTATATTGTGAGATGTTCTTGAAATCTATATATTCGTTCATGAATTTTTTTCACCTTGATGAATATGGACACCTGAAGTTACATCGACATGTATATTTTGATATCACATCTTCTTTCTGTAAGCTGTATCAAGTCACTATTTATATTAATATTTTGAATTGCATATTATAGGATAAAGATTATATGCATTTCCATTTGAGTAAATTATAATAGGCCATCACCTTCATTTCTGGTTCAGAATGAAGTATGACTACCATCGGACTTGAGATCATAAAAACCAAAGAGATGTGTAATTATAACTTCCATTTCTAGTTATTCAACATCAATAATTTCAATATGCATAATATCATATCATGACAAGCTTATGGTTCAAGTACATGGTACGTTCATTTTTCTTGATTTCTAATTTAGCATCAATCATGGGCTTCATTCTTGAATATAAACTTCATCATATGAATAATTCAGCTTCACTGCAACATAGGATTCATCTTCATAATACCCTCATGGGATTCATCTATTAAATGTGGGGATCAACTTGAGAAAAGTGAGGTTTGGTTTAACCAATGTTTTCTTGAGCTTAAATAATGTGGGGTTCATAAAATACCAACATGAGGATCATTTTTATCAATGTGAATATCATTTTAATAACAATGTGGGGTTGGTTCCACCAACATAGGTTTCATCAATGTGGGAATGAATCCAAACATAAGGTATTATGAGAATATTTATATCTCACTACCACCAACATTGATCAATTTTTAGAGGATTTTATTGTTATATTAATCAGTCATCCTAGAATACTTATATCTATATAATTTATATAACTTTCTAGTGGATTAATAATAACCTCAATCTGATTTCCATATATCAATATACCATTTAAATTCATAAGAACAAGTTAATCTAAAAACTATAGAAAGGTCAAAGAATATAGGATAACTTAAAGAGCACTGAAATAACCATTTTATCCTTCCATGCTAATCAATGAAATTAAGGTAAATTTCATGGATATCCATATAACCATGTTTCATATGATTCAAATATTTTTATCTCATATAATCATTGAAAAACTATATACATAAAAATTTATAATATGTTGAATCCTAAAAATGTATCAACAAATTTGGTGAATTTTTATTTAAATAAATAAATCATTAAATACTTACTTGTAGATTAATTAATTTTAGATAAATCACATGGATATCTAACATGAAAAGTTGTGCATAAATCCAAGAACTTTATCTTGAGATGTCTTCAAAATATAGAGGTGACCCTAAACTGAAAAACTATAATGTCACTAGAAGAATATAACAACATCAGAAAAATTTTCCCCAATCTAAAAAATTAATTTAACACTATACATTTAAATAAAAAATGAATATAATCTTATAATCTTTCCATTGTAGTAAATGACGTAATATTTAGATTACTATAGTTTTATATATAAACTAAAAATAGAGATATAGTAAATATGAAATCAAAAAAACAAACTAATTAGAAAAAAAATTGGTTGAAGTAATTATCAATATTGTAACACCATGAGTTTTTGGGAATTTTTTTTGAATAAATTAAATTTATTTGATATTTTGGGTTAAACACAACACCAATTTTAGCTTATGTTACAAGAAAAATAATATTTTAACAAGACTGTGATATATTAATAATATAATTATTTAAATACGACTGTTATAACCTAATCATTAAACTTATATATTTGAATAGTAATAACTAATTTTTAAATATTATGTATAATGGTTTTATATAAATAAAAATATTGATAATAAAATATATAATTTTAGGTAAAGTCTATATATTTCGAAAATACAGATTTGTCAAAAAAAATATGTCTTATTATGAACAATAATAAAATTATTTTTTTTTAATTTTAGAAAATTAATTTGATAAAATAGACTTCATTTTTGAAATCATCATCTCAAAATTATCTTAGGCTGATTATTTGATACTTTTCTGAAAATATTCATTTTTTATGACTAGTGAAAAGTATTGTATTTTAATTAAAAAATGTTTTTTGTTTAAATTTTCTGTAATATTATATTATATTTCAAAAAAAAATTAAAAGTAAAATTAGTTAAATTATATATATTAATCCAATTTAGTTAAATTTAATCAATTTGATATTGATTTTTTATATAAAACATTTCAAACCATTAAACATTTTCCCTTTGAATACATGCATTCTCATCGCGTCTCTAGGATTAATTTTAAATTAAAAAATTTTATACCTATGAATGGAATTTGAAAAAATATATTCCATATATTTTATCATAATAATTTATATTATCTAATAATATTAACATATTTTACATACATAATTAATAGTAAAGACATTAAAAATTATTTATCATGGTTATGGTAAAAACAGGATTACTAGGGGTTAAACTAAAATGACAAGGGTTAAAATAACCTAAAATTTTGTCTATAAAATATTTTATAGCCATATTAATACATAATAATGTCTAAATATAGATAATAGTCCATTTTGGATCATTTGGTCTTGTGAAAAATGTGGGTACACCTTTTTATTTCAAAAAATTACAAGTGTGTCACTCACATCACTTATAAATGGACACCTCTTATCCTATATTATTCACACATTAAAAAAAATTATTCCAATCCATGCCCAAATAACTTTATAGCTTACCTATCATCTTCTTAGAAAACTTTTTTTGGCAAAAAAACAATATATAGAGGTTTTTTGTGCAAACCTGAGGAGGTTACCTGAGGAAGAGGTAATGTTCTTCATCGAGCATTTTTATCTTATTTCTTACTCCACCTCTATAATTTTTTTTAAACCATGATAGTATAATAAATTCATTATATTAAATATAATTATATTCTTTTTTAATTTAATGACTTATAACCATCTCCACTTTCATCAAATGGGCTATGAAATCATTGTTCATTTGTACGATGGACTACCGCCTTATGAACTAATGCCCATCATTTTTACATTACAACCTATCACAACTAGTTATAATGATGTAATAAATGATTATATATTATATTTATTATTATTTTATGATTATTTTTTAATTAAAATATCACATGTTTCTTTTTAATTTACATTCCATGGGAATATGATAACGTCATTCGTGTATACGACAAACTACTACCTCGTGAAGTGATGTGATTCATTAATGATTTAAATGTAAGGTAATAAGGATGGTTTGAATGAAAATATGTAATATATATGAAATAAAAATTATTATTTAATATAAATCTATTATTTACTCGTCTTTCTTTCTTTCATTAAATAAAATGGAAACAACGTTCATGCATACGTACAGCCTATCGTTTACCTGAATAGTGTATTTCATTTTCTATATATAAATTTTATAGATTAATCTAAATACATATATAATGAATATATATGATATTAACATAATGGTTAAATTTCTTAAAATTCTGAAACCATGATCAATGTAATTGGACCAAAAATAAAAAAATTCCAAACTTTTACAAAAAGAAATCTGGTTTTTATCCAAAACATGATTTTAACAAGGAATTTTTGATAAATGGGTAATAAAATGTCATAATTAAATAATATATTATATAATACATAAGTATGGTTCTGTAATAGTTTTATAAAAAACTTATATTTATTATACATGAGTTTATAATGTGTATGAAGAAATTCGATACTTACAGTAAGGGATTTCAAATCTCTCATTCATTTTATGGAGACATATGAAAATTCACTACTCATTTCTTTTTTGTGGTGTATATAATTACCCTTTGAGATTCTATAGCATGAATCAAAATATTTTTAAGATATTTAAAGTTTCATTTTATGTTATGATTTATGGGGGATTGTGATTCAAACTATTACTAATGTAATGAGATATTTTTGTCTCAATTTTCCTTTATTGAGACATATTTTATATTATGCACCCAAATTACATTATGAGGTATATATAAAACCAATTTTACAATTTATATAAGGAATTTATTTACCCTCGTGATATTTTATGATTCATTTAATTATTTTCCATCATGGTGTTTACGTTTAAATGTTTCTAAAGTGCTAAACATTTTATTTTACAATCTCAACATTTATTGGGATTGTTTATTGTTATGTTTCCATTGATAAAATATTATGATCCATATCTAAATACACTAATGAATTTAATTCTCCTATAGTAATTCATGATATTAATAGAACCATTTTCCACTCTTTTTTCTTAAAATAATAAAGCAATTTTTTCAGAAAATATGACTTTATTTCTCTCCTCGATCATAAATTTGTTTTCTTCAAAACCCATGTTTTTTTAAATGATTTCAAATATTTTTTAATATAATTTTTTTATTTATAAAATACATATTTACCTATTTTAATATTTTTAAAACAAAAATTATAAAGAAACATCATGTTATTTTTTCAAACAATGTATGTTTTCCTTTTTTTGAAAATGTGAAAGGAATTTTTGTTCTAACATGTAAAAAATGAATGAAACTTACCATCATCATGAACATTATTTTATTTGAAGATTAATTTATATGTTTTCAGTGTTATTTTCAAATAAAATTATTTTTAAAAAAATTAAAACAGTTTTTTAAAAATAAGAAATAATAATTTCCTCAAGAAATGTTTTAAATGATATTTCAAAATCAATTTCCATCTAAGATGACATATTTTGATGTTACCTGTGCTTTATTGGGTATAAGAATAAAGGATTTCATTTGTATTCTTTCTCTAAATATTTTATTAAGATAAGATGTTTATAAAACTTATTTTTCTTCCACAGTTTATACCATGATAGAATTATAATGAAACATGCTTCTTTATCCATGGGTTATTCTATGATTAGAAGAATAAATTATTATGAAACTTATCCCTTTTCCACAGGTTATGATATTATTAAATTTTTATGAAACCCATTTCATTTCATAGATTATGATATGATAAATTTTTTATGATTTTTTTGAACACATAAATATGGTTTTCATTATAATATGGGTGGGACCTATATCTCCCTCCATGAATTGGGTAAAGATTTATATCTCATGAGATAGACATGACTAGAATGGGGATCAAACCATGTTCAGTAAGGTAATTTTTTCACTATTAAGGTCTTGAGAGTGAACCTTGAATATTATGACGGTTTGTAGAGTGAACCAATCCCACTATGATAGCCTTGGATGTGATCCTTGACTACTAAGGAAATGAATTTATATGCTTATGTGTATGCCATAAATCCATGTATTATGCCAATGTTATGATATCATGGCTCATGTTCTTTTATTATATTGTGATTCATGACTCAATATTATGATCTTTGATATACAGGGTATGGGTTTCAAATGTTATTCCCGTGTTCTCATACCATTATGTTCACATTATTCTTACATATCTCCCTTATTTACCCTTACTAAGAATCTAATCTCACCCCTTATTATGTTTCCTTTCTACATGTTATGAAAAATTTTGATATGCATGATATGTCTAAGAAGAGTGCTAGATATAAAGGATTTATTGGTAGATGATGTAGTCCACAAATGAACCAGTTGTTTATGTTTCCATGTTTCCAAAAGAATTATACCTTTTTGATCCTTAGGCATTTGTTTTTTTAATTTAATAAATGTTCATAAAATGATGTAATATCTATGTATGATAATCCTGGATCACCTCTAAATCCATTTTTTCATTTTTTTTTTTGAATAAACCACTTTTTGGTTTAGTGGGAACCTCACAATCACAATACCTTAATCAATAGGACCCAACCTAAATAAAAACCACAAAACAGAACCAATGAAAATTAAAAATTAAAAATTCAGCCACATACCACCTTCCAAGATTTAAATTTCAAATTGAAAATTTGAAACAAACCAAAAGAATAAGTCAATTGCATTCCATGCCTCCTGGAACACCCTACTGCTCATAAAAACACATCCCAAAATCTCTTTGGAAACAATCTCACCCAACCGACATGGAATGGAGAAATAAAACTAGAAGCCAGAGTAGAATAAGAGTGGATAGGACATCTATAGAAATCCATGATGAATCCAATACAATCAACCCCATAGAAAAAAAATCATCATAAAACTGTCAATTAAAATATTAAGTAATATGTCAGCAATCAACACTAAATCTTGAAATTCAGACCTCAAAACCCCAAATAGAAATTCCATGATCCATCCACAAATAGTAAGTAAACAATCTAACAAGGATTTTAAATGAATACTACCATCATAGTTGTATGAATCCCAACCACACCAGAGAGAACTGACTAATAAGGATCACCACAATTAGAATAAATACCATGAAAATCAAAATCATTTGAAACATCAGGGTGAAACACTAGAGCCACAAATTTAGGACCATCACAAACAATGTCTATAATATTACACCTCATGAAGAGCCTACACCACTCAAGAAACATGTCCCAAGACTTCCACCATAACCATTGCACTAGACAGACCTGGAATGGGATCAATGGAACCAGAAGCAAGATTAGAGTTTCTAGTGGACCAAACCCCATCTAGCCATGACATTCAACAGTACCAACAATCCTTACCTAGCATAGACTACTTCAATGAATTGATAACCTATACTACCAAGAGAGACTACAACTGGGGAAACTCAGGAGCACTACATATGTTGAGGAAGGATATAAGGGAGGAAACCTAGAAACTAAGATAGATTATAACTCTTGAAATGGAACGAGAGAGGGGAATGATGAGAGATAGAAGGATTAATTACAATGAAAGGGGAGGGTTAGGGGACCCAAAACCACACTGAAGAAAAATTGGGCATAACAGGAAGGGGTGGGAACCGACAAACCATCACACAGTAGGGGGAAGTGTCGAAGGGAATAAATAACTAGGGTATCAACCCATAGAGGAATAAATATAGGAGGGACATCATAGGGAAGAAGAAAAGGGAAATTGAGGGGGTGGAGACAATTTTGGAGAGGCATTTCTCACACCTCCCCCCTTCGATACTTTAGCGAAGAGAAACCTTGATCCAATGACAATGGAGAGGTAGCACTCACTGGAGAGGCAGTGCTCTAGCTTCACTCTCCCTTTTTATTACTCCTTTGATAATCCTTGATCTTTGTAGTTGGTATCAGAGGATATGATTATTTAACATTTATAAACATGTATGAGAAAACTATAGTTATTTCCCTACGGAAGTGTATCTAAGGATAAGTTTAAGGATGATTCATCATATTAGAAAATTCCCTAGAATTTTGTTAAAGGATAGAGCAAGTGGTTTCAAAGAAATTACATCCATTTATAGATACTACAAGTGTATGTGGATCTTCCATAGAGGTTACTAGGTGTAGTAACTCTGAAATATATGCATTGATAAGGACTCGATCATCACATGGTGTATGAAAATGGGCCTTGTTGCACACCTAGTTTGACACTCTCTGGGCATATGCTTTGAAAATTAAAAAATTATTTATAAACCATCATGAAGTATTTAAATAGAGGGTGACTATCAATGAATTATGATAAACCTATTATTTCATAGATTAAAAATATTTTTTCATCATTTATACATCTTTTAAGTGATTTTTCATGATTATATGGTTCCCCAATATGATTATTGTTTCTTACACTATGTTTTCCGGTTTTACTCAATTGATCGAAGCCAAAAAACCCCAAATAATGATGAGTATGAAGGAAAATGAAATGATTATCCTCCTAAGAATCCAAAAATTTTGGGATTTAGAATAAAAAATATCATTTCTATGCTCAAAAAACATTCTCATGCTATGAATCATATTGTACTTCCAAACAAAAAAATTAGGGAACAAAATTTTGTAGAGTCCATGAAGAAATGACCACCTTATTTTAGTGGTACTTCTAAGAAACTATTTTTTTAAAAATGGATCAGTACCACTAAAAATATCTTTTATATTCTATAGTGTTTAGAATAAGAAAAATTCATTTTTTTTTGTCTATTGTTTTTAATGTGAAGCGGATCAATGGTGGACTCGTATAAAGAATATGAGGAAATGGGATGAAATTGACTCCATGGATTGGTACAAGTTGAAGAAATTTTTTTAAAATAATTTCATTCCTTATATTCTTAATACAAATATGGAGGAGTACCTTGAGATAAAGAAAAAGGAAGATGAATCTGTTGGTACCTATGAGGAAAATTTTACAATATTTGTGAGGTATGGTATTGATATTATCATCAAACTTGAATGTAATGTTGATAGATTATTCATTGGATTAAAACCAAGTACTTTAAGGGATTGACCCATAATATACTTCCATACCTATGAAGATATTTCTCTATGTGCTATCAAGGTGGAAATTGAGGTGGGAGTTATGTATCAATATCATGATTTTGATAAGAAAATAAAAATGGAATTCAATAGAAAATATAAGAAATATAGGAAGTAGAAGATGATCTTTCCATTATGCTAAAATTGGGGAAATAATTATGTATGGAATTTTACTAAGGGGACAAGTAAAAAAATTTAGTGTGGGAGATAATTTCATCAAGAAATTGAAAACTAAAGAGATGGAAAGAAGTTATTTAATGATTCAAATGGAGATAAAGATGTACAGAATTCACCACTCACACTCTAGTGTTTCAAATACAAGGAGTATGGGAACTATTTTAATTTGCGCCTAAATCTAATGGTTAATAATAGTTTTCTATAGAAGAAATCTCTTAATATGAGAGAAACTGGTAAATATCTTGCTATCAATGTTTTTAGAAAGGGGTGTGATAATGATTCAGTGAAAGGTAAACTTATTATGCACTAAATAACTAATAATGTCTTGTATGACTCTATATATACCCATTATTTCATATCTAAATAATTTTAT
The DNA here is from genome assembly GCA_963277665.1 of Viscum album. NCBI lineage: Eukaryota > Viridiplantae > Streptophyta > Magnoliopsida > Santalales > Viscaceae > Viscum > Viscum album. The sequence goes on from OY728132.1 coordinate 329,317,731, forward strand.
AAGGTTATCAAGATTCCACCCAAATGATTACATATAGAATTAATAGTGACAACCCTTAATGTTATGATTATCACATCTCAAGTGTATGGTTTCTCTCCATTTGACATTGGTAGGCATGTGCTTCCTGTGAATATTTTCATTATTCCATTGGTTGAATTTGATTTCATCATAGGAATGGATTGGATTTATCTACATAAATAACGAATCAATTTTCAAGGAAGGAAAGTCATGTTTGATATTCCAAACCAACCTATGATTTTATATCAATGTGATGATAAGTATTAACTTACAATAGAGACCACATCCATTGTATGGGTCTTAATTCCAAATTAAAAGGGGGTTTTATCTTATATAATTTGGGTGAAATTTGACATAGATGTTATTCCTATTGTCTGGTAATTTTTTATATATTTATAGAAGTTTTTCCTAGACATCCAAAAAATCATGAAATTTATTTTTCAATATAACTAAAACCTTGTGACACATGAATATCAAATACTCTCTATAGAATGGCCCCAATTGAGTTGTAGGAGTTGAAGAAGAAACTCCAAGAGAACCATGAAAAGGTATTCATTCATCCAAGTTTGTCACCTTGGGTTTCACTTATTCTTTTTATTAAAAATTAATATATATTGATGAAAATATACAATAATTATCATGAGCTTAAGAATAACATGATCAAGAATAAGTTTCATTTTCTATGTATTTATGACTTGTTTGATCAACTGTTTGGAGATCAATAATTTTCCAAGATTGACCTTCATTCTAGATATCATCAATTAAGGTTAAATAAAGAGGATATTACCCAAGAAAACATTCGATACAAGGTATGGATACAATGAATATATTCGGATTCCATTCAGTCTTAACAATCCCCCCTCTATCATCATGGATTTAATGAATAGAGTCTTTAGAGATTACCTTGACTTGTTTCTGGTAGTCTTTATAGATGATATTATTATCTATTAAAAGATCAAGGAGGAGTATGAAGATCAATGGATAATTGTACTAAATACCCTAAGGAAGGATTAACTATATGAAAAAATTTTGAAGTGTGACTTTTTACTAAAAAAATTAATTTTGGGTCAAATTAATCTCAAGAGAGGGTATATTAGTAAATCCATCAATGAAGGAGGCTATTGAGTGTTATCCTAGACTAACCATGGTGACTGAGATCTGTAGTTTTCTTGGTTTAGTTGTATATTATTAATGGTTTGGGTAAAATTTATCAAGACTATATAATACACTAACCAAGTTAACTCGGAAAGGATCCAAGTTCCTCTGGACAGATTACTATGAGGAAAATTTTAAGGAACTAAAGGAATGATTAGTCAGTACACCTATGCTTACATTATTAAATAGTGGAGAAGGTTTTTTAATCATTAGTGATTTATCCAAAAATTTATTGAGATGTGTTCTCATGTATAATTACATGGATATATATTATGCCTCATGAAAATTGATGGCTCATGAGAAAAAATATCAAACTAATGATTTAGAGTTGGCTATGGTAATTTTTTCATTAAAGATATGGAGGAATTATATTTATGGAGAAAAGTGTGATATATATATATATACCGATAAAAAATGTATATATTCACACAAAAGGATTTGAATATGTGCCATAGAATATGGTTATAGATGATTATAGATTATGACTACTTAATACATTATCACCTTGGGAAAGTGAACAAGGTGGTTAATGCCTTGAGTTTAAGGATCATGCTAGCTTATCCATGATGAGGATAACAGAAAATAAAATATTTCTTTATTTTCAAAAGATGAATATGGTAATCTAGAATAAATGGGAGAAATATTACCTTAATCAATTAAATAAAAAAGATCCAAAATTTATGGATTTTCAAAGGATGAATATGAAAATCCTGATTAAAAGGGAGAAATATTATCTTGATCAATTGAATGTTTAACCATCAATCCAAGTAAATATTAAAGAGGTTAATAAATAAGATATATAAATAAAAAAGAAGTCTCTAAATATTATTTAGTTTTACCTTGATCATAAAGGAATGATAATGTTTAGAAACCATTTGTGTGTTCCTTCCATGCCAGATTTGAAGAAGGAGTTTTTATAGGAATCTCATAGTTCTTCATTATCTAGTCATCCTGAAAGTATAAAGATGTATATAGATTTTAAATAGTGATTTTGGTGGTATGGAATGAAGAGATATATCATTGAGTTTGTATCTTAGTACTTGGTATGTCAGCAAGTTATGGTTCGGAGACAAAATTCTAATAGCATGTTAAATCCACTACCCATACCAGAATGTAAATGGGAAAACATCACCATGTATTTTTTCATTGTACTCCCAAAAATGTCTAAAGGGAATAATGTTATATTGATTGTATTAAATCACCTTAATATGTCATCACACTTCATCACTATCAAAGAATACTTCTCTCTTGTTCATCTTTTCGGGATATAAATTAAGGAATTGGTATGGTTTCATGGGGTACCAAATTCCATTATTACTAATCAGGATTCGAGGTTTACCTCAAAGTTCTAGAGAAATATTCAACAAGATATTGATATAAAGTAGAGTTTTAGCACTATGTATCATTCTCAGATAGATGGTTAGTGTGTGAAAACAATTCCAACCCTATAAGATATGTATAGATCTTTTTCTTTAGAATTAAAAGGTGGTTGGGATCAACACATTCTTCTAGTTTATTTTTCCTGAAACAATAGATTTCTATAAAGTATTCATATGGAATCTTATGAAATCCTCTATAGAAATAAATGTAGGGATACAAAATGATGTAATGAAGTTGGAGAAAGAAATCTATTGGGACCTAATATGTAACAACCCAGACTTTTATAACTAAAATTTCTCCCTTATTACAGTAATGTCATATAGTATAATCACATAAAATTAAATTATGAAACACAATTACACATCATGATTAAATGAACTACCAAATTCTAAGTGACATTTAAACATAATATTGTCACTCCTATGATTTGAATTTTGAAAATCTGACACACACAATTATGATCAGTAATATGTTTGGAGTTTGATGGGATAAACTTAATTTTTGGTGAATAGTAACATACCCTTATGAATAGTTATGTTACCCTTATGAATAGTAATATGACCAGTATGAATAGTAAATTGTCCAAGTAAATAGGAACCTTACCAATGATAGTATAAATAAAATTTATCCATCCCATAAGTGACAATATGATATAATTATATTATAGTGTTGGTATTTTTCTAAGTCGTGAATATTTATTGATTAATTTAATAATTTAAAATTAAATGTATTTAGAAACTATTATTTTTATGTCTTATGATTATATAATAATTTTATGAGACCTTAAGTAATTTTCCAAAGTGTTACAAAATCAGTTTTAATTTTAAAATCTGTATTTTTCCAAGTAAATGATGATTTTATTTAAAAATTAAATTACTCATATTTAGAAAAAAAATCATAACATGGAGTTTATTTTTGGATTCTACACATCAAAAAATGGTTAGGGTGAATTTTTGGGATTTTTCTGAAATACTTTAATTTTTGGGAATAATGAAATTCGATAATTTAAGAAATATGCTAAATAAATGAGTTTCTGCAATGGCTGATGTAAATTTCCATTGGTTCAAACTCAAATTCCCTTTTGACTATATTTATTCATGGAATCATCACTATTTTTTGTCTTGTGGGGAAATAATAAATTAATGATTATAATATTGAGAAAGCCCCTCTCCCCTCCACTATAAATACCACCCCTCACAACCTCATTTCCTCACATCTCTCAAGCTTCAATACTTGTCCAAATTATACCCAAATATCTTACCTATCCCCTCCCCCATGTTTATGAGCTCTTGGTATCATCAAAATTTTAATTCTAGGTGCCTTGAGGAGAATTCAAGAGGTCATTCCTCTCTCTCTTTTATTTCAGTTTCCTTTCTAATTTCATTTCTTCTCTTCTCTTCTATCTGACATCATATTTTTATTCAAGAGAAAGAATGAAATACATAGTTAAGTGAAGCAGAGAAACATGGCCACCCAAGGTTCAAGGGGTCCTAATGTAGTGAAATACAAGGGCATCCCCTCTAATCAAATTAATCGTCTTAGGCTTCAAACCATTGGTGTTGAGAAGACATGTGTTGATGGGACCCCAGGCTGCCAGCGAAGCAAGGTGATCAACTACCTTGTTACCCTCACGTCCTGTGTGGGTTACATGAATATGGTTGTTAAGAAGGCCTCTATAGTTTCTGAAAGAGTACTAAATGGACCAAGGGGTGGAACCTTTGCCAAGAAAGGAGTCATGGGGGATCAGAGAGTTAGTAATAGAATGAGTAATGGTCAGCCTCTCCTATCTACACAATGTGATCGCAATGAAAAAATCATTGGCCTAGTCTTGGAGGAAATACCCATTACCATAGAAATTAGTGAAGGATATATTATCCCTCCACCCATAATCGCGAACCACTCCCCCTCCACACATATCACCCCCAAAGCAAGACCCATCTGTATTCAGTTTGTAACCTGTCTGCAGTGGGCACCAACAAATCCACTGCCCATGTGGTATGTCGTTAGAGAGATGAACTGAGGGGAGGCCAACCTGCAACACACGCATCAAGGGAGATTCCCACTAGTTGTTGCTAAGTCATACCATGTCCACCAGTAAGTTTTTCATTCTCATAATGATAGCCCTCAATGTAGAGAGGAAACCTTTGTGCCTGGCCTGGTTCCTGGCCTGCCACAAACACCAATAGCCATCAAATAACACAATGGACTACACAACCATTTTATGACCCTTATTAGACATCTCGTAAAACCATATTTCTAGAAAAAAACATACCCAAGATCACTGGAGGAAAGTGCAGTTCAACTACCAAAGAAAGTACTGATAGCATGATCTCAGTCACCTTCAAAAAAAATATGATTTATACTCTCCTCCAACAGGTTATTACAGTAGTAACACCTTGAGACAAAACAAATACCCACCTTCTTATTATTATCATATTTAGCCACTTAATTTTTTCTAATGCTCCAATTGAGGAAGTTATAATTTGTTAGTATCTTATTGCACCAAACCACGTCATTCCAGCTATCATGAAGATCCTGTGAGGATAGAAGCCTACGTAATTCACTGGTCGTGAAAGTCCCCGAAGTGGATGGAGTGAACACACACTTATTAGGTTCATGGTTAATTGTAATAAATTAAAAGAGTTAATGTTTTTCATCATCTAAGAATACCTTGGAAAACCTGGGGTAGAGCATTGCCTCCTTAAAAGTGATCATGGGAGAAGGGTATTTGGGGTAACTGATAACAGAGCCTGCCCAATTACAATGCCAAAAAGAAATATCCCCCTTTCCCACCACCTAGCGAGAGTGAAGTTGAAGGCTTTGGATGAGAGTGTAGATCTTGGAATAGAAGGGAGAAACATAGCTACAGACTACCCCCTCATTCCCTTCATAGTTGAGGAATACAATCTTCCCCCGAATCATACTTTGCCTGATAATTTCCCATGTTAGTTTATCATGCATACATTGGAGTGTTCTTCTAAGACTCCTAATGTTAATTCCTCCATCATGGATGGGTCACGCCATCCTATCCCAAGAAAACCAATGCCTCTTACCCTCTAAGAGATCATTCGAGATGAATTTTGAAAGGATTTTTTCAATTATATTGATAACTCCTTCAGGGACATTGGTAGAAGACAAAGCATGTATGGGAATGGCCGACAGGATGCTATTCACCAAAGAAATCCTACCCCCGAATGATAAGTATATATTCTTCCAGTTAAGTATATGACCCGTTATCTTACTCACAATTTCATCAAAGTCGCAAACTTGAAATCTACCTAGGTAAATTTTTGTGTCGAGGTATTCCATGGGGAAGGATCCTTGTTGCATGGCCAACCGATTACACAAGGAAGAGGCCCTACTAACAACACACTTTTTGGAAATGTAAAGTTTGACTTTGGAGCTACTGATGATCTTGACACTCCGGTAGTAGTACTCATCAAGGAACTTCTTGATACCAAGAATGGATACCCTACCCCCATTAATGAAGAAAATAGTTTCATATAAAAACATCAAGTGGGAGATATAAGGGAGGTTCTGCTTCCTTTGGTTAGGGAGAATTCCTCCAATAGATAGGCTCCAGTCTATGAGATGACTGAGAGTATCATGTGCAAGGATGAAGATACTTGGTGAGATTGGGTCCCCCTATATAAGTCCTCTAGTTAAATTGAAGAAGTCATGATTATTTCCCATGAACTAAACTACCATCCATGGGGAGCTGAAACACATCAATATGACATCCAAGGCCATGGGAGATAACCCCATTACTGTAAGAACTCAGTTAATAAAACTCCATTAAATCAAATCATATGCCTTATTCATATCTAATTTGATCTCCAGTTTGGATCCATGTGTCTTAATTTTTATGTCCCTAAATATCTCCTATGAAAAGGAAATTTCACTCTAGATAGAACAACCTTTCAGGAAACCATGATGCTCAATGGAGACCCACCATGTGATACACCTGGACAGCCTCATATTAATAATGCTTGCAAGGATCTTATAATGTAAATTACAAATTATAACAATCTTATAGTGAATGAGAGAGGAGGGATCCTTAATATTTGGTATGAGCACCAAATTAGTGGAACTTGCGACCCGTAGAATGGAACCTAAATGAAATAAGTCCTAAATGGGAGCAATAATGTCACCTTTAATCACTTCCCACATCCCCCTGTAAAATGATCCTAGGAACTGGTCCGGACCCAATGCAATATCAGGATTGAGATTCATCATGGCCAGGTAGATTTCCTCCTCTATTGGTATCCCCTAAAGACACTCATTGTCCTCATCGAATAAAAGGGACGGAATAACATCCCAAATCTCGGCTCTTCTATTAGGGAATCCACCAAGAATTCTCAGATTTGGTCCCACAAGAAGATCCTTGAAGAAAGTATGCACCATACTCCTCACCAAGTCCCTATAATCCATGTAGAAGTTGGCCACAAGCAAGATATTTGGATTGATCAGCCTCCTTTTCTCATTAATTCAACCATGGAAAAATACTGAGTTCATATCCCCTTCATGTAGCCATGTAATTCTATATCTCTCTTGAGACATACACTCATGTTTTAGTATCATTTAATCCCAAATGATCATCTTGATAGAGAGGTCCTCAAATGATGAGTTTCTTGAGTCCTCTCAAAAATTTTCTTCCAAACTATCAATCCTTTACTTGAGGGCCACTATGTTATGGTCAATCAGGGGCAGATTCTTGGATCACGCCTATATCCCATGCTTCATCTGTCGAAGCTTGTTGTGTAGAGATACCGATGTATTACCCTAATTAATCTCACCCCATATCTCACTAACAGTCTACTTATATTTTTGAATATTATACCAGTGTTGATAGAACCTGAAAATCCCTAAGAATCTTGCCTAGGAGACAAAGACACCAGCAACGGAGAGTGATCAGAAATGATACGAACTAAATGTGTTACCTTGGCATTCATAAACATGTTGATAGAATTGATGTTTTCTAGGAAATTACCAAGCCTGATCCAGAACCTCCTGTTTCTCCTCTTTTTGTTTCACCAAATGTAGTGATCTCCGGAGTATCCCATATCCATAACCCCTTCCCCTCCATGAATTGGGAAAACACCAACATGGGCCTCAGTAGGAAAGATCCCTTTCCTTTATTCTCCTTAGGATCCATGGTGACATTAAAGTCCCCCACCATGAGCCACAAAAGCTCCTATGGATCAAATCCATTAAGATAATGCTAAATTCGTTCCCTTACCAAAGCCACAAAACTTCTATACAGAAAATAAAAAAAGAATCTGACTGTGCCCTTAGATACTTTCGTAGTAATAAAATGATCTCCCACTTGAATAAAAACCATATAGACCTCCTTGTTCAAAAAATCCAAATGTAATGATTGATTGGATATTCATGCATTGAATCATGAAACTTGACTTTCCGACAAAACTCATTAATCTTAGCCGGGTTCTGATTATGCTCGATAACTACAACAAGGAAGGCCTTGTTTTTCTTGACCCCCAAAGTGATGAAATCAGTTTTCACTCGTGCCCCAAGGCAACGAAAATTCCAAATGATCATGGGTAACATTAAACATAAGGTTACCAGGTTTAGCCCCAGGCTCCATGGTCTCATTGTTGTCGGATTAAGAACCCTCCCTAAACTACCTCATTATTTATCTCATACAGACTCCTGGGATCCTTTCAGGGGAAGAATAAACTGATGGTGGCTCAAGAGAGGGGGGTTAAAGTAGATTTACACTCACCATACCTGGAGGGTAAATAGTAGAAGGTATTTTATTGTTAGGCCCTTTGGATGGACCACCTGCATTGCCATACTTGACCATGCAAGGTTCGGCCTTCCAGCAAACAACCTGCAGTAAGGGAGGACCGACCACACTAACAAACTCCAACCCTAAAGCACCAGGGAATGGTTTTATAATTGGATATTGCCTCTCCAGGGTCATAGGAGAAAATTTAGGGAAGGTCAAGAACCTTTCTTGTAATAATCCCTCTGAAAATATCTGATTAGGGATAAATAAACATGATAAAAACTTTGGGGCCTTGGATTACTTTTCTTCTCTTATAATCAACTTCCGTTTTCCAAATTTCATGATAAATCTAGTATGATTGATATACTATTATTATATCATGTTAATGGAAAATTATTCATTATAATCCACCATCTCTCTCTCTTTTATCTTAAAAATGAAATCATTGCTTGTGATGTGTTAATTTACCTACATCGTGGGCGATGCACTTCCATTTTCCTTTAAAACCTTCAATGGTGTCAATAAAACCATTAAATGGTTGAAAAATTATTTTAATATTTATGTTTTAATACCTTTTATATTTTAGGAACAACTTTTATACATAATACTAAATGATAAAACAAAACATGTTTGTTGTGATCCAAAAACCACCCAAATTAACCTAAAATGATCATCATTAAATTTTAACTAATGATTCATCCTCATGGTATATAAAAAATCATTATAAGATCATTTAAACTCATGTAATATAATTAATAACATGAAATAGAAATTTTTTATGTTTATCCACGTTCTACATGAACTTCAATTCCTGTGTACAAGTGAACCATTCATGAAAACTAAGAAAAAGAACACTCTCGAACAATGAATTGAAACTGTATAGATCATAAAATGTTCCATAAAAGAACTTAATAAAACCATAATGAATCAATTCCATGAATAAAAGGTTCTTTAAGTGTTAATTAATTAATATAATGTGATTATATAGGACATTAATGTCAACAATGAGTTTAGACATGAGGTAAGGGGAATTCTCAAACCCAACATTCTTTCTTCAGGTTTTCCCTCTTTCACTCCATTTTTAGTATGGTTATTCCTTAAAAATAATTTATTCGTCATTATATTTCATTTTATAGGATATATATTTCTTCCACAAGAGTTTATTTCAAACAAAATATTTTCCAAAAGAACTCTTCTTTGAAAACACACATTTTACATCTCACTCAAGGTTGATGTTTCTTGTATCAAGTATGTTATTCCCTATTTCATTTGGGAACCAATTTTTATGAATGTATGCTTTATTAAGTTAAACCCATTCCTTTATATGGGTTCTTTTATGTTAAATATTGATATATGTTATATGTGTCATGCATGATAATGTAAATGTTATGATGTGACTAGTGTGGTCGGAATTTAATAGTGTAATGTAAATGTTATAATGTGACAGGTGTGCCCAAAATTATATATAACTATAATTAATTGGTTAATATGATGAATCTCATGAGTTAAATTGAAATTTTCATGAACATGATGCTATCTTTGTTCACAACTATGTGTGGTAGTTTACTACTAAGACATGATGTTTCATTTTTATGCATTTCTACATTCCAAGTCTTATCTTAATGATTCCTCTCATTATTATGATCATATGACTATATTATTTTTATAATTATTATGCTTACCCCATGTTATATTACCTTATGTTCTTATCTATATTATTATTGGTCTTTTATCTCACCGCTTTTTTCTGTATATCCTCAGGTGACTACTTTTACTATGGAGAATTCAAGGGCCATAAGAAGCTAGAGAAGAAGGAATTAAATAAATATCTATGTTTTATGTTGTAAATGTAATGTGTGGTCATAGTTTTCCAAAGACACCAAACCTTTGGATCCTTTTTGTCTAATATTTTATCATTAAAATGATATAAAAGTAATGTAATAAAATCAAGGTCTTTATAGTTGGTATTAGAGGCACGGTTTAGTTAATTTGGGAATTAGGATTAGAGAATCTTAGTGAAAACCCTAGTCTAAGACTAAGTATATGTAAGCATTCAAGAATATATACTAAACATAGGGATCTCATAAGATATAATTTTAGTGTTAATTTCACAAAGGAATAAATTATTTATTCATTACTTGTTGACTTATGTTTTCTGCTAACATTTTCTATTTTATAAAATGGTGGGAATCAGGAAAACCCAGGACAAGAACCTGTGCAAGGGACAATCTAGCAATTTCCTGAATGACATCCCCAATGCTTTGGGAGGTGGATTTCAGATTATCATGGATAGTCTTAACCAGTTTTCTCATGTTATGAATAATAACCTCAATAATTTGGAACGTCCTCCTCCACCTAAGGGGGGTGGTTGTTGAGTGTTTTATGTAGCAATGACCACCGAAATTTAGTGGATCTTCTAATCCATTTGTTATAGAATAATGGGTCAACTCAATAGAGAATATATTTTTTGTGATTCACTTTTCTGAGATGGAGAAGGTGAATACGGTCATTTATCATCTCGATGGAGAGGCTGACCAAAGGTATTCTTTATTTAAGAACACCAAGACAAGAGATAAAATTGAATAGATGGAGTGGGAACACATTAAGATGATGTTTCTTAACTATTATTTCCTAAAAAATCGTTGTATGAAGATGGATATAGAATTCATAGATCTTAATAAAAATTAAGTTTAATCTATCATGACCTATGAAGAAAATTTCACAAGGCTTTCAAGGAATGATTCGGGATTTGTTATCAATAATGATATAAAAATTGATAGATTATTTAGTGGATTAAAACCACACCTTAAAAAGGCTATTATAATTATATAATTTGGGAGTTATGAAGATGATGTTTGATGTGCTATAAAAGTGGAAATGTAGTTTTTATAATGGTCCCATGGATATGGTGATAAGAAATGAAATATGGAGTTTCATGTCGGAGGATCTTATGAGAAAGGTGGTAAGAAAACTCAATCACCCACATGTCAAAAATATTGGAAGAAGCATCATGGGAAATGCCACAAAGGGATGAGGAATGATTCAAGTGTAGGAGAGAAGGAAAACAAGATCAAGAGTGTCAAAAATACATGAGAATGAAAGATAATTTTGTGGAGGAAAGGAGAGCACCACCCATGGTCCATTGCTAAAACTGTAGGGAGAAAGGGAAATATACAAGCCAGTGCACTAAACCTAAACTTCTCGAGGGTAATTAGTATCAGAAGCCACCAAATACAGCGGAACAGGGGAATTATTATTCCATCACTACTATGGAAGTGTAAAAATGAAATTAAGTCATACAAGGTAAAATTTCTATTCAATCAAGAATGGAAAAGGTATTATTTGATTCTGGTTCTATGCATTCCTTTATATCGTGCAAGTTTTCTATAAATATATAATCGAAGACCTAAAACCTTGAAGTATAGTTATCTATAAAAACACTAAGTGTTGAAATTATTTCAGCCCTAGTGTTGGAATCTTCTCTTATTGGCATATGTGGGAATATTCTTCCATCGGATCTCATGATACTTCCCTTGGTGGAATTTGATGCTATACTGGGGATGGATTGGAACACTTTATATAGGGAAAAAATAAACTGTCAGGAAAAGGAAATATCTTTTCATATTCCATATCATCCCATGATCTTCTAAAAATGAATGCAAGATCATGAATTTCCTTTAGAAAATATTTCAATGGTGTGGGTGTTAGTTTCCTATGAAGAAGAGTACCTCACTCAAATGGTTGAGTCAAAGGAAAGTATCAACCTATAGTAAATGCCCATCATGAGGGAATATAGTGATGTATTTCCTGAAGAGTTACCTGGACTTCCACTAGATCATGAGGTATAGTTATCAATAGAACTCATACTCAGTTCTACTCCTATCTCAAAGTGTCCCTATATGATGGCTCTTATCGAACTGGAGGAGTTAAAGAAGCGGGTGCAAGAGCATTTAGATAGAGGGTTCATATTACCTAGTGCATCACCATGGGGTGCGCTGGTGCTCTTTGTCAAGAAGAAGGATGGATCAATGCGACTATGTATCGATTATTGGTAACTCAACAAGATCATCATAAATAAAAATTATCCCCTCCCAAGTATTGATGACTTGTTCGATTAGCTATGAGGAGTTCAGTACTTCTCAATGGTGGATCTTCATTCTGAATATTATCAGCTAAAGGTGAATAAGGAAGATATTCATAAGACTGCCTTCTGTACAAGGTATGGACACTATGAGTTTTTGGTGATTCCCTTAAGACTTACTAATTCCCATACAATATTCATGTATTTGATTAATAGAGTCTTTATACATTACCTCGACAAATTTTTGGCAGTTTTTATTGATGACATCCTCATCTACTTCAAGTGAAAGTAGTAACATGAAGAATATCTAAGACTTTTGTTGGCAACATTAAGGAAGGATAAGTTGTATACCAAGTTCAGAAAGTGTTACTTTTTCATAAAACAAGTCATGTTTTTAGTGCATGTGATCACAAGTGAGGGAATTTCTGTGGACCCTTCAAAAACAAAGGTTATTGAGGAATGGCCCAGACCCTCTATTATCATAGAAATCCATAGCTTTCTTATATTATCTGGGTAATATCGATGTTTTTTGATAAATTTCCTATGATTTTCAATCCTGCTAACTAAGTTAACATAGAAAGGGGTAAAGTATGTCTGCATGGAATAATGTGATTAAATTTTCAAGGATCTAAAGAGAAGGTTGGTCATAGCACCTGTACTCACATTACCAAAAAGTATAGAATATTTTGTGTTATACAGTGATGCTTCCAAGAAATGCTTGGGTTTTGTACTCATGAAAAATGATAATGTAATAGTCTATGCTTCACAGAAGTTCAATATCCATGAGCAAAACTACCCAACGCATGATCTGGAGCTGGAAGCTGTGATTTTTTCCTTAAAAATATTGCATCACTACCTCTATGGAGAGAAGCATGAAATATATACCAATCACAATAGCCTAAAGTATATATTCACACAAAAATATATAAACATGCATCAAATGAGATTTTTAGAGCTAATAAAATACTATGATTTCTCTATTCTCTATCATTATGGGAAGGCAAACAAGGGGGTTTATGCTCTTAGAAGAAAAGAACCTGCTACTCTGTCCATGTTTCGGATTGAGAAAGACCATGTATTCATGGATATGTAAAGGATGGATTTGTAAATCATAATGGTAGGGAATAAATACTACCTTTACCAAATGATTTCCCAACCATCTATCCAAGATAAGATTAAGGAGTCACAAAGGGATGATCCTGAGTCACAAAAGCAGATTGATGAAGTAAAGGATGGGAAGCTACAAGAGCTCCATATTGATGATTACGGTGTGATTTGGTTTGGAACATGGATTTGTGTTCCTTAATCACCTGGGATAAATAATGATCTATTTGATAATGCACATATCTCAACTTTCTCTATCCATCCTGGTAGCACTAAGATATATTGTGTTCTCCGAGAACACTTTTGGTTGGATAACATAAGGAAGGAGATTACAGAATATATCTCAAGGTGTTTGATATGTCAGCAAGTTAAAGCTGAGCAGCAGAAGTCCAAAGGGATGATGAAACCCTTGCCTATACCCATATGGAAATGGTATAATTTTACTATAGACTTTTTCATGGGTATCCTGGAGACATCCAAAGGAAATAATGTGATATGTGTTGTAGTGGGCCGACTCAAAAAGACTACTCACTTTATCTCCATTAGGGAAGATATCTATCTTTAGAAACTTTCAAAGATATGGGTGAAGGAAGTTGTGAGACTGCATGGGGTTCCACTCTCGATTGACTCTGATAGTGATCCAAGGTTTGTATCTAAATTCTAGAGGATTCTACAACATGCCTTGAGTATTGAATTGAATTTTATCATAACCTATCACCCCCAAAATGATGGCCAATCTAAAATTACTATTCAAATTCTCAAATATTTTCTAAGAACATACTCTTTATAATTCAAATTTGGATAGGATCAGAAAGTCTCATTGGTTGAGTTCTTATACAATAATAGCTTCCACTCGAGTATTTTGATGGCTCTATATGAAGCTCTGTAAGGAAATAAATGTAAAACTCAAACCAGTTGGGATGGTGTTGGTGAAATAAAGATACTTGAACCTGATATTATTAAAGATATGACTAGAAAAAGGTTCAATTCATCTAGAAACATATCAAGGTTGCTCAAAGTTGGAAAAATAGCTAGGACAACAACCATCGAAGAGACTTGGAGTTCAACGTTGGAGATAAATTCTTCCTTCGAATATCACCATGGAAGAGAGCCATGTTGTTTGGAAAGGAAGGGAATCTAATCCCAAGGTACATTAGCCCCTTTCAGATACTATATCGTATAAGAGTCGTGACCTATAAGCTTTCACTTCCACCAAATATGGATCAAGTTCATGATGTGTTTCACATATCACTCCTAAGGAAGTACATACCAAATCCCTCACATGTACTGAACTCAGAGTTGGTATATCTAGAATATGATCTATTATATGAGGAGTAGCCAGTAAATATTCTGGATTGGAAAGATAAGGTTATACACAACAATAAAACCCACATTTTGAAATTGTTGTGTTGGAACAACTAGTATGAATAATTAGCTTGGGAACTGGAATATGCAATGAAGGATAATTACCGTCACGTGTTTATGTAAAATGAAATTTTGAGGGTGAAATTAAAAAATGGGGGAAGAAGGTAATGACCCAAACTTTTATCAATGCAATTTATCCCTTCTTATAGTAATTTCATATAGTATAATCACATAAAATTGATTTAGGAAACATAATGACACATCATAATTAAATAAAGTACTAAATTCTATGTGACCTTTAAACATAATTTTTCCACTTCTATGATTTGAATTTCAAAATTTTGACATATATGGTTGTGATCAGTAAGATGTTTGGAGTCCAATAGGACAAACATAATTTTTAGTGAATAGTAATATACCTTTACGAATAGTAATGTTATCCTTATGAATATTAATATGACCCTTATGAATAGTAAATTGGCCAAGTGAATAGTAACCTTAAAAGTTATGGTATAAATAAAAGTTATCCATCTCATAAGTGGTAATATGATATAATTATTTTATAGTGTTGGTATTTTTCTAAGTCATAATATTTAATGATAATATAATAATTTAAAAGAAAATTTATTTTCATAAAATTTATTAATAAACTTCTATTTTTATGTCTTATGATTATATGATAATTTTATGAGACCTTAAGTAATTTTATAAAGTGTTACAAAATCATTTTTAATTTTGAAATCTGTATTTTTCCAAATAAATGATGATTTTATTTAAAAATTAAATTACACATATTTATAAAATTGTTTTCATAACATGGAGTTCATTTTTTTATTCTAAACATCAAAAAATGGTTAGGGTTAATTTTTGGGATTTTTCTAAAATGCTTAAATTTTTTGTGAATAGTGAAATTCGATAATTTACAAAATATGCTAAATAAATGAATTTATGAATCATTCTTGAGTCATGGTGATTTAAATGGCCATTGCTTCAAACTCACATGCCATATTTACATTATTTATTCATCGAATCATCATTATTTCTTGTCTTGTGGGTAAATAATAAATTAATGATTATAATATTGAGAAAACCCCTCTCCCCTCCACTATAAATACCACCCCTCACAACCTCATTTCCCCAAACCTCTCAAGATTAAAGAATTGTTGAAATTATATGAAAATATCTTCCATACCCCCTACCCAACATCTAGGAGATCTTATTCTCATCAAAATACCAAGCCTAGTTTCTTTGAGGAGGATCTCAATAGAAGAATTCAAGAGGTAATTCCTCTCTCTCTTTTCTTTCAATTTCCTTTCAAATTTCATTTATTTTCTTCTCTTATCCTCAACGTACCTTATAGAAATTTCATGATAACTCCATTAAGATTAATATATTAGTATTATATCATTTTTATGGAATATTTTTCATTATACTCCTCCCTCTCCCTCTTTTATCTTAAAAATGAAATCATCGCTCATGATGTGTTAATTTACCTACATCGTGGGTGATGCACTTCCATTTTCATTCAATGCCTTCGAGGATATTAATAAAACCATTAAAAAGTTGAAAAAAGATTTTAATATGTATGTTTTAACCCCTTTTATGTTCTATATAAAACTTTTATACATAATAATAAATGATAAAACAAAACAAGTTTGTTGTGATCCAAAAACCACCCAAATTAGCCTAAAATGATCATCATTAAATTTTAACTAATGATTCATACTCATAGTACATAAAAAAATTCATTATAAGATCATTTAAAATCTTTTAAGATAGTTTATAATATAAAATATATAAATTTTATGTTTATCTATTTTCTACATGAACTTTTATTCATGTGTACAAGTGAACCGTTCATGAAAACTAAAAGAAAAATAACACTCTTGAACAATGAATTCAAAATCTATAACTCATCAAAAGTACCATAAAATAACTTAATAAAACAATAATTAATTAATTAAATGTATAAAAGGTTATGTGAGTATTAATTAATTATTCTAATGTGATTATATAAGACATTAAAGTGAATAAATCATTCAAAAACAAGGAGAGGGGAATTCTCAAACCCAACTTTCTTTCTTCGGTTTTTCCTCTTTCACTCCATTTTTAGTATTTTTATTCCTTAAAAATCATTTATTAATCATTATATTACCTTTTGGGATATAAATGTCTTCCACATAATTTTATTTCAAACACAGTGATTTCAAAAAGAACTCTTCTTTCAAAAACACACATTTTACTTCTCACTCAGGGTTGATTTTTCGTGTATCAGGTTTGTTATTCCCTCTTACATTTTGGAACCTAATGTTTATGAATATATGCTTTATGAAGTGTAACACATTAATTTCCATGAAATGTTTTATGTTCAAGATTAATATATGTTCTATGTGTCATGCATGATGATGTAAATGTTATGATATGACGAGTGCACCTAAAATTATATAGCACAATGTAGATGTTATGACGTGACAGGTGCACACAGAATTATACAGTGCTCTAATGAATTGGATAATGTGATTAATCTCATGATTTTAAGTGAAATATTCATGAACATGATTCTATATTTGTTCACAACTATGTGTGGTAGTTGACCACTAAGACATGATGTTTCGTTTTTGTGCATTTCCACATTCTAAGTCTTCTCTTAATGCTTCATCTCATGATTATGATCTTATGCCTATGTTATATTGATAATGATTATGATTACCCCATGTTATATTGTCTTATATTCTTATCTATCCAATTATTAGTCTTTTAGATCACCCATTTTTTATATATATCATCAGGTCAATACTTGTACTAAGGAGAATTCAAGGGACAATAAGAAGCTTGAGAAGAAGGAATTAAATAATTGTTTATGTTTTATGTTGTAACATTTATGTGTGGTCCTAGTTATCCTAATAAATTAAACCTTTAGATTCTCTTTGTGTAATATGTTATCATTCGAATGATGTAAAAGTAATATAATAAAATCATGGTTGTTATATCATATAGCTGAACAAATGAAATAGAAGGTTAGATCCATTCAGAAACATGTCAAAACAGCTCATAGTCGGTAGAAAATTTATACAGACAATCACTGGAATGATCTAGAATTTGAAGTTAGTGATAAGGTTTTTCTAAGAATTTTTCTATAGAATAAGGTTATGAGATAAAAGAAGAAAAGGAAACTCATACCTAGTTATATCATTCATTTATAAATTCTTGATCATATCAGGATGGTAGACTAACAGTTGGTGCTTCCAGCACACCTCTCTCAAGTCCAATATGTGCTCCATGTATCTCTCTTAAGTAAGTACATACCTGGCCCTCCACATGTACTGAACTCAGAGGTTGTACCTCTAGAGTATGATCCTTATTATGAATAAAAAATTATAGAGATTCTAGATTATATAGATAAAGCTCAAAGAAACAGGACCACTCACATGGAAAATATTTTTTGGTGAAACCACTAATTTGAAGAAGCTATGTGGTAACTTTAGGATATAAAGAGGTAGAATTATCTTCATTTTTTTATATCTGAGGGATTAATTTCATGGGAGAAATTAATTTTTAGGGTGGTAGAATATAACACATAGAGTTTTGTGATTTTTTTTGAATAAATTAAATTTATTTTATAGCTTGTGTTACACGCAATATAGAGTCTATCTTTCGTTGCACGCAACACTGAGTTTTAATAAGACTGTGATATGTTATTAATATAATTATTTAAACGCATCCATTATTTACTAGTTATTGAACATAGTGAAATTATCAGTAATAACTACTTCAGAAATATTAAGTATAATGGTTTTATAAAGATAAAACATATTGATAATAACATACATAATTTTTGGTAAAGTTTTTGTATGATTTAAAAATACTACTTTAAAAAAAGTTTTTTATTTATTTTTACGAAAAATAATAAAATTAATATTTTTAAAAAAATTTAAAATTTATTTAATATAATAAAATTTATTTTTGAATTCATCTTCTCCAAATTATCTTAGGGTGAATTTTGGGGATTTTTTTGAAAAGTTTCATTTTTTATGAATAGTTAAAAATACTGAATTTTAATTGAAAACCATCTTTTCATTTAAATTATTTATAATTATATATTATATTTTTAATTTATTTTAAAGTCAAATTAGTTCAATTATATATCTATTAATCCAATTTAGGTTAATTTAATCAATTTGATATTGAATTTTGATTTAAAAACATTTCAAACATTTGAAATTTTTTCTCTTTGAGAACCCACTTTCTCATCACGTTTACGGGATTAAGTTTAAATTAATATTTAAAAATTAAATGAATGTAATTTTAATAAAAAATATATTCCATATTCGGAATCATAATAATTTATATTATATAATAATTTTAACTTGATTTTTGACCATGATGAATAGTAAAACCATTAAAAATCATTTATTATGGTTAAGGTAAGAATGGGTTTTCTGGGGGTTAAAAAATAAAAGATTTAAATTCAACTAAAAACTAGTATAAAATGTATTTTATGGCCATATTTTAACCTTATAGTATATAAGTATTGATAATGGTCCATTTCTTATCCTTTTGGCATGTGAAAAATGTGGGTACACCTTTTTCCCTTTAAAAAATTATAAGTGTGTCACTCACCTCACTTATAAAAGGACACCCACTCTCTTCCAGTATTCACACATTGAAACCATTTTTCGACCAAGACCTTACCAAATCACCTCCAAACTTCCCTATTATCTTCCTATAAGAATTATTTTGGTCGGAAATCCATCTTATTAAGGCTTTTAGGGAAAACCTAAGGTGGTTTCCCAAAGAAGAGGCAAGGTTCTTGACTGAGTATTTTTATTTTACTTCTTCCTCCACATCCTTAAATTATTTTTAAACCATTATTATATATTAAACTCAGTATCTTCAACATAATAATATGTTTTTATGTTAATTTAATGTCCTAAAACCATCTCCTCTTCCATCAAACGGTTTATCAAATCACCATTCATGTGTATGGAGGACTACCACCTCACAAACCGATGTCATTAATTTTACCATTACCGCATATAAATATTGGTTATACTGATTTATTAAATATTTATATATTATATTTATGAAATTAATATTTATCTAGAATAAAAATATAATATGTTCCATTTTAAATTTTCATTTCTTGGGAACACAATAACATCGTTCATGGGTACGGCGGACTACCGCATCATGAAGCAATATGATTCATTCACTCTTTAAATAGAAGGTAATAAGGATTATTTTAATGAAAATACATGATATATATGAAATAAAAAATTATTCTAAAAGTTTAATATATTATTTTCCTTTCTTTCATTCTTTCTGTCAGGAAAATGAAAACAAATTTCATGCGTACGTACGACCTACCGTCTCCATGAACGGTGTATTTAATTTTATATATCTAAATTTTATGGATGAATATAAATTAATATATACTGAATATATATGATATTTATATCATTTTTATAATTATTTATAGAATCTGTTTATTATTACATCTCAGTGACTTTATAATATAATTAGTGTCTTAAATATTCCATCAATGGTTGGGTAGGGGTGTTGTATGGTGATATTTCCCCTTTCAACTCCCTTTATTTTCAATACATAGACACTTGATTTTACCAAAGGGTGGGAAAGAATCTAGTGAATTATGATTCTATCTGCATAACTACTCCAAATATTCTATAAATGACTCCTTTTAATCCATTAAATTATCTTGGTAAATATTACTTTTTCCATCAATCGTATTAAGTCAATAACTCTAGGTTTTGGTACATTTTCCCCCATATTCATTATATCAGTCACATTGACTAAACTAATCCATATAGAAGACTAATTTGATCCCATAAAAGATAAAAATTTCCCAAATAAAAATGATCCCTATTTGTCTTCAAAACCTAGATATATCCTTACATTTTTATCATGATCAAAAGATACCTCCACATCAATAATAAAACTGAAAATCATCCCATATCAGCTCAAGAATCATAGTATTAATACACATATTCTTCCCTTGATAATAGTGGAGAAGAAATGGAACATGTCTAGGATTCCCCTTCATTTTTACCCTCAAGATCCATAGATTCCTCCTCTTTATTCAATGGAGATAAAAATATTACTATATTGTTTCCTTGATTAAAAAAATACTCTTTATCTTCCATTTCTAACAATAATGATGAAAAGAAGGAAGTGCAAAAAGATCATAGAGATACCCCTCTAACATTTTGGGAATATATATTAACCATCGTTCATGATCTTGTACAATTAATTCTGGGTAAAAAAGAAATTTTTAGCCCACATTAATCAGTTTCTCCATGTCTCTCAAAGATAAATATAAATAAACCTCCTTCCTAAAGTGGCACCATGATCTATTCTCCAAGAATTATACAGAGATTCCAAAACCTGATTTTGATATACCTTCCCATAATTTTGTTCTACCATAAGATCATTGTGGATATAAACTAGAACCTATAATGGTTCATATAACCCATGTTATTAAGATGGAATCCAAATTTGAAAATCTCATCAAATCTAGCTTCATTAAGGAGGTTCAAAACCCAAAATAGATCACAAATATTTTACCCATAAAAAATAAGAATATTTATATAAGGGCTTTAATTTATTTTAGGGATCTCAATCAGAATTTTCCAAATTTTGATTTCCCGATAACAATCACAGAGATTCTGATCAATGTAACAGCTAGTTTCGAGGACCTCTATTTCATGTACAAGTATTCGGGATACAACCAGATCTATATAGATCCTAAAAAATAGGAAACTACCAATTTAATGGAACCACAAAGGGTATAATTATACTGTGTAATACCCTTTTTCATAAAGAATACTATTTTTATATATCATTGTGCCATGAACCATATCTTAAATACTATTCTAGGGAAAACTATATACTACTAAATTGATGATCTGGTAGTTAAGACCCAGTAACACTATGATCATCGTACCAATATTGAATAGTTTTTAAAAAGGTGTGGAAGTAAAGAATGAAGATAAATCCCATTAGTGTTATTTTGGGGTAACAATGGGTAACTTCATTGGATTTGTGTCATGGAATCGCGGAATTGAATTCAATACTAAGAATATCAAGGAAAACCTTAATTTTCCACCAACTTGGAGCCTCAAATAATTGATATGGATTTTGGGATACATCGCCTATATCAGATGCTTCATAAATATCCTTGTGATAAAGTGTTTACCCATCATGATTTTGACTAAGAAGAAAGTCTCCTATTAGTGGTATGAATATTATCAATAATATTTCAATGATATCAATAAATTCCTCTTATGACCACAAGTACTAATGCCACACATACAAAGAAATTTAGTCATTATGTATGTGGAAAACCTTAGAGTGGTCACTTATTTCCCTTATTATGTAGAAAAAATACATATTTAATGGTATAAATCTCTATAATATTGGAAAACATTTTTGGATACTGAGGCTCTATAATCATACATCAAGAAAAATTACCTAGAATTAATCTTCATAATTCAAAAGTTGAGACACTACCTACAGCATCATGGGATCCATTTGGTCACTCATATTAATATGTTCAAATAAATCCTTAGAATTCAAATGATAACTTGAATTCTCACATAGTGGGTGGTCATCCAACAATAACATGATATTTACTTCATATCTCATATGTCTCTTAAAGTGCAGGCACTGAACAGTTTTCTCACAACACACCTTGTCTCAAAGAAATATTTGTTGAATACAGAGATCCCCATTAAAATTTTTTTCTCTATTAATGATACTTCACAAATATAAGAAATATATTTTGATGGTGCCTCTAAAATCCTAACAATAAAAAGAATATGAAATCCAAAACTCAATAGATTCAACATGAGAATTTTTCTCATCACCCACTCAAAGACAGTTCTACCTTATTCATTCCTTGTTATCAGAAAGATACAACAACAACAAAGTAGAATACCAATCCCTCATTATATTATTGGAGATGGATATCCAAATATTAGTGGCCCATTTTTACATCAAGCATACTCAATGTCCTTGATCAGGTAGATTAATGGTGAATGCACCATTAATAAATAACAATTGATCCCTCTTCTTGATTATATATGATGGTTGATGGAATAATTCCCTCTAAGTCAATATTGTCTCGCATCCAATATTTATAGAAATTATATGTAAATGTATTAGCTAATTAATTCACATAAATGGATGTTCAAAGCTAAGACAAAATAGTCATGTGCACCATGCACTATAAGGAGGTTTCTCTATTCATTTACAATGGCATGGAGTAAATCAATGAGATCAAACCTACCCTAGATAAAGGTGAGATACAATAATTTAAAACCAATATAGTAGTTGGATGGATGTACCCCATATTGTATTACCTCTAAAAAGAAATTATTACATCACACTCATCCAAAAAAGAGAAGGTTTAACACCCAAAAATGAACTTTGTCCTCTATAGTGTCCTAAATTATCAAAAATCATTCCACAAAAACGGATTTGATGGGTTTATCCTCAAATGTATCAAAGGTGGAGAGACTCTTACAATCATATATGAAGTTTTCATAGGTACTTAAAACACCCATTAGTTAAGAACCAATATCACTAATCAAATCTGGAGGCTTGGATATTTCTATCCACCGATGACACGGTACTATGTAGAGTTTACTTGGAAGTGCCACACTGTCTAAATAATTCCAATTTCATTCATAGACCCCTAGAGTTGTTGCAAGTAACTAAATATTATAGGTCATTTTCCATATATGGAATAGATTTCATGGGGTTATATCCCCCAAATACAGTCTGGAAGTTCAAGTAGATATTCACTTGTATATTGAATAGAGACAATTCTACCCATTGACGTTTGACTACCCTGACTTCATGTTTCTATCTACAACCAATTTTCTAAATATGAATAATCCTAGGACTGACTAGATGAATTTGAAATAATAAATGAGAAAAGTTTATGTACACTGCATAGCTTGGAATTCCATCATAACCAAATTGTATGACCATTCACTAATAAAGTTCACCTTTGATAATTCCTCCAATGAAAATTTGTATTGGATCTTTTTACTCTAATGATACATGGTAAGAAACCTCCAAAACTTTAATTAAAGTTAGAGGAACCATACATCATACATAAATTATACTATAATGAGCATAATCCTAAGTTACAATGTATGAAGAGAATATAAATCTAGCCACCAATGAATGTTCTCTCATAAAATACTTCACATAACTTCACACTAAGTTCACCCACATCCTAGTTTTGTGATGCTAAACTGCCTAGAATATACATCCTAGAAAGCACATGAGTCTTAGCCTAGTTGGTGAGGTATCCTAAGTGCATCCACGAGACCCAGGTTCAAAACTAGGTAGAGGCATATTTTCAGGTACTGTAGCAGTTCTGTAGCAGTACTATAGCAGAACTATACATTGTGTGGGTATTGTAGCAGGCACTATAGTAGTTACTATAGCAGGTAATATTTGGAACTATAGTATCTGGAACTATTCAGCTTGGGCCACCGGTTTGGGATTGGAGTCCTCAGGGTTTTGGGCCACCCAGGCCTTTGGGTCAGTAGGCATTACTGGAAAAGTAGGCTATACAAACGGTTTATAACCGTTTCTATAGGCTGGAAAACCGTTGGTATAGGGTATAACAACGGTTTTCCAAACCGTTGGCCAGTAAGGCGTGGGGAAAGCCCTTTACCAACAGTTTCATTTAAACCGTTGGTATAGGTGCTCGAGATTTCTGGAAAAAGCTTTACCAACGGTTTTAAACCGTTGGTATAAGTTTTTCTAGATTTCTGGAAAAAGCTTTGCCAACGGTTCAAAACCGTTGGTAGAGAGTTTCCCAAAACTTCTGCACAGCAGCGCCCATAAGCCCCCCCAGAAGCTACACCTGCATAAAAAAACAGTGCACAACAGCCCTCAGTATACCCTCCACTATACACCTGCATAAAAAATATCACAAAAGCCACATACAGACTTCAAACAGTATAAAAAACACCTAAAATCGCCCAAAAAAACACATATGACAACAATCATCCGGTGGTAATTCACCTCACCCATCAAATTCTAATAGGAAGAATAGTTTGATAAATATCTATTAGAGTTGAATAAGACATTCAAATTGACTCAAATCCCTTTTTTTTGTGATACTAGGTTTGGGTATGTAATGATTTGTGATGAATTTTGCATTGAACCTGTATTGTTTATAATATATGGTGAAAAGATATTTTCTTAGGAGTCTCATCACTTATGACCCCATGAGTGAAACTACCAAACTCATGAAAAGGAGTCGTTGATGAGTGTAAATTTCAGTTGTATTCACTTAAAATGATTTCCTTTTGAAATAAAATAGAGACATTGAGTGGTGTCTTCCACACCGCGCCTCAGATTGAGGCAGAGTTGACTCGTACACATCAAAAATGACCCATGGATACATGTCCTAAAGTATCAATAGTATCCGAATGCCTTTGGTCTATTTTCCGTATGTCAGTTGTTGTTTTAACTTAAACTATTTTCCATTTCAAAGAAAAGTAAAACACTTTGAGTGGTGTAGGCCACACCGCACCTCAGATTGAGGCAGGGTTGACTCGTACATGTCATAAATGACCCATGGATCATTTTCCTAAAGTTTAAATAGAATACGAAAGTGTTTGGTCGGTTTTCTGTATGTCGTTTTTTTTTACTTAAAAGCGCATCCATTTTAAACAAAAGAAAGACACTTTGAGTGGTGTCGGGCACACCGCGCCTCAGATTGAGGCGGGGTTGACTCGTACACGTCACAAATGACCAATGGATACATTTCCTAAAGTATCAACAGTATCTGAATGTGTTTGGTCAGTTTTCCGTATGTGGTTTTTTTACTTAAAAGCGCATCCATTTTAAACTAAAGAAAGACACTTTGAGTGGTCCCGGCCACACCGGCCCTTGGATTGAGGTAGGGTTTACTCATACACGTCACATATGACCCATGGATACATGTCCTAAAGTATCAATAGTATCTGAATGCCTTTGGTCCGTTTTCCGTAAGTCAGTTGTTGTTTTAACTTAAACCGTTGTCCATTTCAAAGAAAAGTGACAAACTTTGAGTGGTCCCGGCCACACCAGCCCTCGGATTGAGGCGGGGTTGAATCGTAAACATCACATATGACCCATGGATCATTTTCCTAAAGTTTCAATAGAATCCGAATGCGTTTGGTTGGTTTTCCGTATGCAAGTTGTTGTTTTCACTTAAAATTCAGTCCATTTCAAATAAAAGTTAGACACTTTGAGTGGTGTCGGACACACCGCGCCTCGGATTGAGGTGGGGTTGACTCATACACGTCACAAATGACCCATAAATCATTTTATTAAAGTTTCAACAGAATCCAAAAGTGTTTGGTCAGTTTTCCGTATGTCGTTTATTTTACTTAAAAGCGCATCCATTTTAAACAAAAGAAAGACACTTTGAGTGGTACCGGCCACACCGTCCCTCGGATTGAGGCGGGATTGACTCGTACACGTCACATATGACCCATGGATCGTTTTCATACAGTTTCAACAGAATCTGAATGCGTTTGGTTGGTTTTCGGTATGTCAGTTGTTGTTTTAACTTAAACTGGTGTTCATTTCAAAGAAAAGTTAGACACTTTGAGTGGTACCGGTCACACTGCGCCTCAGATTGAGGCGGGGTTGACTCTTACACGTCACATATGACCCATGGATCATTTTCCTAAAGTTTCAACAGAATCCGAATGCGTTTGGTCGGTTTTCCGTATGTCAGTTGTTATTTTAACTTAAATTGTTGTCCATTTCAAAGAAAAGTTAGACACTTTGAGTGGTGTCGGCCACACCACGCCTCAGATTGAGGCGGGGTTGACTCATACACGTCACAAATGACCCATGGATACATGTCCTAAAGTATCAACAGTATCCGAGTGCGTTTGGTCAGTTTTCCATATGTGGTTTTTTTTACTTAAAAGCGCATCCATTTTAAACAAAAGAAATACACTTTGAGTGGTACCGGCCACACTGGTCCTCGGATTGAGTAGGGGTTGACTCCTACATGTCACAAATGACCCATGGATACATGTCCTAAAGTATCGATAGTATCCGAATACCTTTGGTCCATTTACCGTATGTCAGTTTTTGTTTTAACTTAAACAGTTGTCCATTTCAAAGTAAAGTGACACACTTTGAGTGGTCCCGACCACACCGGCCCTTGGATTGAGGAGGGTTTGACTCATACACGTCACATATGACCCATGGATACATGTCTTAAAGTATAAACAGTATCCTAATGCCTTTGGTCCATTTTCCGTATGTCAGTTGTTGTTTTAACTTAAACTGTTGTCCATTTCAAAGAAAAGTGACACACTTTGAGTGGTCCCGGCCACACCGGCCCTCGGATTGAGGTGGGGTTGACTCGTACACGTCACATATGACCCATGGATCGTTTTCCTAAATTTTAAACAGAATACGAATGCGTTTGGTTGGTTTTCCGTATGTCAGTTGTTGTTTTAACTTAAATCGTTGTCCATTTCAAAGAAAAGTGACAAACTTTGAGTGGTCCCGGCCACACCGGCCCTCGGATTGAGGCGGGGTTGACTCGTACATGTCACATATGACCCATGGATCGTTTTCCTAAAGTTTCAACAGAATCTGAATGCATTTGGTCGGTTTTCCATATGCAAGTTGTTGTTTTCACTTAAAATCATGTCCATTTCAAATAAAAGTTAGACACTTTGAGTGGTGTCGGCCACACCGCACCTCGAATTGAGGTGTGGTTGACTCGTACACGTCACAAAGGACCCATAAATAATTTTATTAAAGTTTAAATAGAATCTGAAAGTGTTTGGTTGGTTTTCCGTATGTCGTTTTTTTACTTAAAAGCGCATCCATTTTAAACAAAAGAAAGACACTTTGAGTGGTACCGGCCACACCGGCCCTCGTATTGAGGTGGGGTTGACTCGTACACATCACAAATGACCCATGGATACATGTCCTAAAGTATCAACAGTATCTGAGTGCGTTTGGTCAGTTTTTCATATGTGGTTTTTTTACTTAAAAGTGCATCCATTTTAAACAAAAGAAAGACACTTTGAGTGGTAACGGCCACACCGGCCCTCGGATTGAGGAGTGGTTGACTCTTACACGTCACAAATTACCCATGGATACATGTCCTAAAGTATCAACAGTATCTAAGTGTGTTTGGTCATTTTTCCATATATGGTTTTTTTTACTTAAAAGCACATCCATTTTAAACAAAAGAAAGACACTTTGAGTGGTACCGGCCACACCGGCTTTCGGATTGAGGCGGGGTTGACTCATACACGTCACAAATGACCCATGGATACATTTCCTAAAGTATCAACAGTATCCGAGTGCGTTTGGTCAGTTTTTCATATGTGGTTTTTTTTACTTAAAAGCGCATCCATTTTAAACAAAAGAAAGACACTTTGAGTGGTACCGGCCACACCGGCCCTCAGATTGAGGCGGGGTTGACTCCTATACATCACAAATGACCCATGGATACATTTCCTAAAGTATCAACAGTATCCGAATGCCTTTGGTCCGTTTTCCGTATGTCAGTTGTTGTTTTAACTTAAACTGTTGTCCATTTCAAAGAAAAGTGACACACTTTGAGTGGTCCCAGCCACACCGGCTCTCAGATTGAGGCAGGGTTGACTCGTACACGTCACATATGACCCATGGATCGTTTTCCTAAAGTTTCAACATAATCTGAATGCATTTGGTTGGTTTTCTGTATGTCAGTTGTTGTTTTAACTTAAACTGTTGTCCATTTCAAAGAAAAGTGACAAAATTTGAGTGGTCCTGGCCACACAGGCCCTTGTATTGAGGTGGGGTTGACTCGTACTCGTCAAAAATGACCCATGGATTGTTTTCCTACAGTTTCAATAGAATCTGAATGCCTTTGGTTGGTTTTCCGTATGTCAGTTTATATTTTAACTTAAATTGTTGTCCATGTTAAAGAAAAGTTAGACACTTTGAGTGGTGTCGGCCACACCGCGCCTCGGATTGAGGCGGGTTTGACTCTTACACGTCACAAATGACATATGGATACATTTCCTAAAGTATCAACAATATCCGAGTGCGTTTGGTCAGTTTTTTGTATGTGGTTTTTTTTACTTAAAAGCGCATCCATTTTAAACCAAAGAAAGACACTTTGAGTGGTCTCAGCCACATCGGCACTCGGATTGAGGCGGGGTTGACTCGTACACGTCACATATGACCCATGGATACATTTACTAAAGTATCAACAGTATTTTAATGTCTTTGGTCGGTTTTTTGTATGCCAGTTGTTGTTTTCACTTAAAATCATATCCATTTCAAATAAAAGTTAGACACTTTGAGTGGTTCCGGCCACACTGCTCCTCGGATTGAGGCGGGGTTGACTCCTACACGCCAAAAATGACCCATGGATACATTTCATAAAGTATCAACAGTATCTGAATGTGTTTGGTCTGTTTTTCGTATGTGGTTTTTTTACTTAAAAGTGCATCCATTTTAAACAAAAGAAAGACACTTTGAGTGGTACCAGCCACACCAGACCTCGGATTGAGGCGGGGTTGACTTGTACACGTCACATATGACCCATGGATCTTTTTCCTATAGTTTAAACAGAATCCAAATGTGTTTGGTCTGTTTTTCGTATGCCAGTTTTTGTTTTCACTTAAAATCCTGTCCATTTCAAATAAATGTTAGACACTTTGAGTGGTGTCAGCCACTACTTCAAAGCACATTTTACATATCATCTTCCACATGCATAAACATGAAATACAAGGCTAACTAAGAAAGCTAAGTAAAAAAAATAGAAAAATGAGCATCACAGTACCAAGGAATACTAAAGGTCTATGTAGTAGACTAATCATACAATAAGAATCAAGTGCAAAAAATAGAATCTGAATGCAACGTCCCTATGAAGCAGAGGAAAACCCCAAAGTGGAAAACCATGTTCAAAAATAAAGAGTTATACAGAATTCAAAAATGTAATGGATCAATCTGCCTTTGATCACCATCATTATCACTACTATCATCATCAGCCTCATCCTCGCCGCCATCTCTGTCCTCGTCGTCGTCCTCATCCTCGGCATCGTCCTCGCCCTTGGCCCCATCCTCGCCCTCGGCCCCATCCTCGCCCTCGTCCACATCCTCATCCTTTCCCTCTTCCTCTTCAGCATCCTCGTCATCACCAGGAATGTCATCATCTTGATCGCCACTAGAGATGTCGTCTGGTGCATTGGATGATGTACCCATCGACAACATAAATGTCTAACAAGCCGCACTAGCCTCCGGTGGAAGTGATGAAGATAAAGCTCTCATCAGTTTCATAAATTCTCTATCTCTTGTTTGAACTTGTACTTCCAACTGTGTGACCCTTTTATCATACTTTCTTGCATGCTCCTTGACCTGTTCCAACTCGGTGGTACTAGAATGGATACCTGGAGATGACCAATACCACGTCGGGACTATATTCTTACCAGGTCGGCAGCGTACTCGACCAGAGTGCTCATCTCCCAAAACCTGATATAAATGATCATGTGGCCCAAAATTGTCAGGCTCTTGGCCATCAAGAGCCTCTAAAGCAGCCTGTAAAAAATATTAATATATTATTAAATTTCAAATTATATATTAAACTTTGAAATAAACAAATTAAAACTTACAATCTTCTCTTGGGTCGGTTCATTTACCGCAGTTCCATCTTTTTCTCTCGGTGTCATGCCATCGCATTTTTACGGATATTTCATTAGACATGAAAAGGTTCTGTAATCTGGGGATCAATGGAAAGTGCCACATTACTTTTTGTGGCACACGAGATGGTGTTCCATCATCTTTTGGCTTCCATCGGGAGGTTCCGCATTTTATAAAATCATTTCTTTCAGCAGTTTCCTCCCAAAATAAGCTGCAATCATTCGGACAAGCATGAATTTTTTTTTTTGAGAATCCAATTTCATCAACCAACTTCCATGACATATAGTGGTTTGAGGGAATATCTGCATCATCTGGAAGTAATTCCTTCAAGAAGGTAAGAATATAATCAATTGCAGTATTTGAAATTCCATACATAGTTTTCCCATGAAACAATCGGATTAAAAATTACAACTTTTTCATTTTATCACATTGTCGATATACTGGAGTCGTCGCAGCATCATTCAATTTTTTCACCCTATCAACATCATCATTTTCATTGGACGCATCATGTGTGCTTGTATTGAAATCTTGTTGGCTGGACATCCTTTCCTTCTCATGATGTCGAATAAATGGAAACTGATCATATATCAAACTCTCCAATTCAGTCCTATCATTTGGATCATCAACATTTTGAGATTCCATTTTCTCTCCATTGTGATACCACACATAATAGTTTGTTTGAAAACCATATTTGGTTATATGATAGCTAACTACTTCACGGCTCAACCAAGGTCTTCCAACACAATTAAAACATGGGCAGTGTATGCGACCACTATCTGAAGCCTTGTCAAATGAAAAATCTAGAAAGATGTTCAAATTATTTTGAAAATCTGTTGAAATCCGATCAATTTCGTACATCCAACTTCTATCCATTATGTAAAAAAATCGCAATAAGTCATTTCAAAGCAATTCAATAATATTAATGTTTAATCAAAAAAATATTTACGTAAATGACAATTGTTTACTCTATATAAAAGCATAACTGACACATTACTCTATATGAGAATCATATTAAGAAATAGAACAAAATACAGTGTATATAAGAAAATAAGATACAAAATTTCTAATGCCTATATTCATGGATTGACCAGTAAGATATTGGAAGTGGATCAAGGAATACATAATCCTTAAGGGTCTTGTTGGGAGTATATGATTTTTATAATTTAACTTCTTCAAGTAGATCAGGATGAGGAGTAGGATGAGGATCAAGGGAGTGGCGGGACTGTCCAAGGGGGGTGTGGCGTGTCCAGGGGGGTGCAGGGTTTCTAGGGGCTGGTGGGGCCGTCCGGGGGGTCGGAGGTGTCCAGGGGGTGGGGCGCTGTCTAGGGGGGTCGGGGTGTCCAGGTGGGCGGGCTGTCCGTGGGGGTGGTCAGGTTGTCCAAGGGGGTCAGGGTGTATAGGTATATTTATATGAAAAGAATACCCCCACAATAATCATGCAGCCATGTCATTAGTCTAAACCCCTAGAACACATAAAAAAAGCAAGTATGAACATTTACTAAAATATTTAACACCATAGGAATGAAAATACAATCTAAATATAGTTTGAGAGGATATAATGGTGTGTGTGAAAAAAATGATATTAATTCAATTTAAATGAATATGGAACAAATGAGGGTTTATAATACACTAAGAGTACCTCAAACAATCCAAAACCACTATATCACCACCCCCTTGGATAGCCCACCCACCCCCCTCGACACCCCTTCTCCCTATGGACAGCCCCCCACCCCCTTGGATAGCCCTCCCACCCCCCTGGACTCCCCTACCCCCCATGGCCAGACCACCCACCCCCCCCCCCCATGGACAGCCCGCCCACCCCTCCTTGACAGCCCGACCACCCCCGTGGACAGCCCGTCCACCCTTGTGGACAGCCCGCCCACCCCCGTACCCCCTGGACACCCCGTACCCCCCCCCCCCCGGGATAGCCCCGCCCACCCTCCCAAATAGCCCACACCCCCCTCCCCTGCAACCCCACCACCACCACCTAGACATACCAACCCCCCTGGACACCCCACACACCCCTCCCCCACCAGGACACCCCACCCAAACCCCCAGGATAGCCCACACCCCCTGGACAGCCCCGCCCGCCCCCGTGGACAGCCTTTCCCACCCCCATGGACAGCCCCGCCCACCCCCGTGGACAACCCACCCACCCCCGTGGACACCCCATGCCCCCTAGACAGCCCAACCACCCCCGTTGACATCCCACCCACCCCCCTGGACACCCCTTCTCCCTATGGACAGCCCCCACCCCCTTGGATAGCCCGCCCACCCCCTGGACACCCCTACCCCCTGTGGCCAGCCCACCCACCCCCCCTGGATAGCCCGCCCACCCCTCCTTGACAGCCCGGCCACCCCCGTGGACAGCCCGTCCACCCTTGTGGACAGCCCGCCCACCCCCGTACCCCCTGGACACCCCGTACCCCCCCTGGATAGCCCCTCCCACCCTCCCAAACAGCCCACACCCCCCTTCCCTGCAACCCCACCACCACCACCTAGACATACCACCCCACCTGGACACCCCACACACCCCTCCCCCACCAGGACACCCCACCCAGACCCCCAGGACAGCCCACACCCCCTGGACAGCCCCGCCCACCCCCGTGGACACCCCTACCCCCTAGACAGCCCAACCACCCCCGTGGACAGCCCACCCACCCCCCTCGACACCCCTTCTCCCTATGGACAGCCCCCACCCCCTTGGATAGCCTACCCACCCCCCTGGACACCCCTACCCCCCGTGGCCAGCCCACCCACCCCCCTGGACAGCCTGCCCACCCCTCCTTGATAGCCCGGCCACCCTCGTGGACATCCCGTCCACCCTTGTGGATAGCCCGCCCACCCCCGTACCCCCCTGGACACCCCGTACCCCCCTGGATAGCCCCGCCCACCCTCCCAAACATCCCACACCCCCTACCCGGCAACCCCACCACCACCACCTAGACATACCACCCCCCTGGACACCCCACACACCCCTCCCCCACCAGGACACCCCACCCAGACCCCCAGGACAGTCCACACCCCCTAGATAGCCCCTCCCACCCCCGTGGACACCCCACCCACCCTCGTGGACACCCCCTACCCCCACAATCCATTATCCAAAACATATCAAATTGGTTTGAACACAATCCATAATTCCCAAAATCCATTATCCAAAACATGTAAACGTTCACGATAGCCTCCCCCAACTCTGATTTACATGTTTTGAACACTCTCCTTCCAAACATAGAATATAAAAACATTAAATAAGTCTTCACAAACACAACCAATATCCTATTTAGATGTTAATTTCAATAATCAAGTAAACCACCAACACCTGGAAAAAATCTATTCATTAAAACAACTACAACAATATGGTTGAGATCAAATTTTACCTATTCAGATGGGGGTGTCCCTGTTGGGATGGGGGTGATGGTGTTCAGATGGGGGGTTTGCGAGAGCAGTGGAGCGAAAGAGATTCGGATGGGGTTCGTGAGAGCAGTGGAGCGAATAGATTAGGGCTCTGTCCGAATGGGGAGAGGAGATTGAGATCTGCAATTTGGGGAAAACCTTTTCCAACGGTTTATAAAAACCGTTGGCAAAGGCACACCTTTCCCAACGGTTCACTAGAACCGTTGGGAAATGTGTGAGTTTAGCACCCATTTCCCAACGGTTCTAGTGAACCATTGGGAAAGGGTCCACCGAAATTCCCTTTGCCAACGGTTTAAATAAACCGTTGGAAAAGGCTCACTATACCAATGGTTTAAATAAACTGTTGGTATAATACCGTTGGGAAAAGACCAAATTCCAGTAGTGAGGGCATTCGGGCCACCTTTAAGGACTTCGGGCCACCTCAAGGACTTCAGGCCACATGCAGTTTCCCTAGACAGACTCTAAAAAAAGGAGTATCCCCGGAAGAGAATTCAGAGTAGGTGTACTCACCCGAACAGATCCAAATGGATTTTTCATAATGACAGGGTATGTCTATGCCATCGGGACCAGCATGTGCTTGCACAAGAATCCTAGCTATATGGCCATGCGAAGGTGGAGAGATACTATCATGATGCAGATGTTGGGAAGGGGTAGTTCCTTGTAGATAGTCAGGTTGAATTCTCTAAAACCTTAGGGTCTTGTAATCTCCTAATCCTATGGGCAATGTAATATCTGATCCTACAGTCCTTGTAAGGGTTCCCCCTCATCCCTTTAAAGGGGGTTATCAAAAATCAATAAAAATGTAGGCCTTCAGGCCATTCAGGCATATACATCCTAGAAACATGATATTAAATTGAACATCACCAATATCCTTCAAAAACAACATTAAAATATATAACACCAAAGTTCTTATCATACAATGTAAAAATTCATGACAACATCCTCATTGTATGATGTAAAACTATATGATATTTCTTAATCATATGATTATAAACTACATAGTAAAATGTTATCCCTATCGTGAACTCTCATGTGATTTAGGTATTCCACCAATAACCTATTGTTTATCACATCTAGCATGATTCATTTGAGATTTTTGGTTGTGGTTAATTTTCACCTTTATCATTATTGAGTTTAATATTGTTCAAGAATTTAGAGCCAAGTCCTATCCATGTGAATATAAACTATATAGCATTGAGTCCACCATATATGAATTTAAAATTATTAGAGTGTCCCACTATATATAACCTCATTTACTCTATATGAGATCTTGATCCACATAGGGATATTATTAGTGTATGTATTTCTATTTCAATTATCCTATAATGAATCCAATTCCCATCATTTTGATTTTTTTTATTTTTATAGGGATCATATATAATAACTATGTGTGGATTTTTTTCCTGTAATCATAAGATATGAAGTAACACCTAGATCTCATATCTCGAGACCATCCATAATATCAATTAAAATTACCCCCCCCCCCCAACATTTTTGGGTTCTATAATTCCATTTTATTTAGGTTGGGTTACCCTGTTTTCTTAGAACTAAGGAAAGGTGATCTTATTTTTCCTCTATATCATAATATTTCTTTGTGGGTTGATTCCCATGTATTAGGATATATAATTACAACAAGATATTTTATACTAGGACTATCCATATATTGTACTCATAGTGATTATCTCCATTGATGAGGCTCTTATTATTTCGCATTGATTTGTATCCTTCCTTATCTATCCAAATCACTCATTCCACTCATATTATCTTCTACACAATCCATACCTATACATAGGTACCCATATATCATAACTATATGTGTATTTATTCCTATGAACATAATATATTTAGTGATTCATAAACATCCTATCTTAGGCTCATCCAAAAATTCCAATCAAATATGTCATTTCATAATGATATTGGAACCTCTTCATTCATATCAGATTTCACTTCAATGGGTTTAACCTTGAAATGAAACAATCTTATTTTGTGAATAACATAAAATGGTGAAAGGACTCCAATGAATGGTTTTATATTTATAAACCTATGCATGTGAAAACATTATACCTCTATTATGTAAGAGCTAGATCTATATAGAAGCATTCGACATGAATCATGTTGTCTTTAATCCTACACTATAAAAAAATCCCCTATCCAAAAAATCCTCTTTTCTATAAAGAATCTATGGATATGGTCACATTTTCCTCTATAGGTTTTTTGGTTTATTTAATATATGGATTAGAATATTTCCCCATACTATGTTCCTTTAAACTCATGGAGAAATCAAAAACAAGCTTTCTATATTATATTAAACTTCATGGTATAGGTACTCATCATACAAAGTTAAAATGCAGAACACATTCATACATATTATATAAAGTTAAACTGCATGAAATATGTTCAATCTTGAATGACCATAAAATTTTTATAATGGTCTATGTGACATGATACTCATTTTCCTACATGAGAGGTAGGTCTATATAAGTATGCATGACATAGAGAACCCAACATTAGGTTAAAATGCCCCTTTTTCCATAAAATTCTTGGTTTTTGGGTCCCCCACACTCATATTTGGCTATACATCAGTACATTTCCTTAGATACAACCATGTAGTTCCTTATGTTTATAATACTATACTAGGGTATTGAAGTTACCCTCCCTTGGATTTGATCTAGATCATTCTAGGGTATATTCATCATATAATAACTATATGTGGATTGATTGTTGTTATATCTAGATATGTAGTGATTTCTAAAACACATATTTTGGACATGTCCACAAATAATTACCTATTTCCACTATATCATCATCCATAAATAGCTTAATCATAGATAGTGTGATATTGGGTCAGTATAAATATCTTTTGGATGGTTCCTTCTATACGTCATACTTCATACTATAAGTATTTAAGTCACCATAATCCTTTCACAGTTATCATTATTCGGTGTATCCGGCTCCAAGGGATACCTATTATTGGTAATGATCATCTATGCCACCATATTTGGACCTGATAACCAAAGGTATATTCATCCAAAGGAGAAACTCCTCTAATATTCATATGCCTTGAAAAATATCGCAGTGGAAATTATCATTCAAATATTGTTCAGAGGTCATCATCAGCATACTTGTTTCCTCTCAAATCCCTAATTCAAAAAATTCTAAACATTATTTACATCTTTTCCATTCCTTATTTGAATGTTTTGGGTTCTATTTTTCTGTGTTCCCCATCTAGGATGTTATATCACACCCTTATTTTCTGTCTAATAACCATGAACCTAAACTATGTTCACTCCACTGAGATGGTTTATAGTGAAATTGGTCTATACATTCATGTAAAATTTTTCATTACCATTATTAAATAGACTATCTCCTTTTTTATTGATGTTGTAAAATCTTAAATTCCACCAACATTTTATAACAAACCAATATTTAACTATATAATTTTCTCCCATTAAATAAATACTATGTTGAAAGATTTATACCCATAAAACACCAAACTAAAACAATACAAGACATATTAAATAATAAAATTATAACAAGAATAAAACCTATGGTAGAGATAAAGATTATAGTCAATTATAAATGCATACAATATATAATTAATAAAACTTAATGTTTTAAAAGGTCCTTTTTACCAAAATTTGTTTTTCTTTATATAATTTATTTTCATTTAAATGATAAATTTATAAATTTTTTAATTTTAATTGTGTAAAATAAACTTAATTTTTTAATTCAAAATTTAAAATTTGGCTTAGGGTGTATTTTAATATTTTTCTAAAATAATTTATTTTTATGTGAGTAATGAAAATACTGATTTTTCTGAAAAATGAAACTTTTATGACATTATCATAACACAAGACAATCCTAAAATTTTGAAAATATTTTTTGATTAAAACTAAATATTTAATAATTAATATAAATAATTTAAAATTATAATTTAGAATTTATAAAACACGTGTTTAAGAATAGTTAATGTTTTAAAAGGTCCTTTTTCCCAAAAATTTTTTTACTTAATATACTATATTTTCATTTAAATGATAAATTTATAAATTTTATAATTTTAATTTAGTAAAATAAACATCAATTTTGAATTAATAATATCAAAATTGGTTTTGGTTGTATTTTGATATGTTTCTAAATAAAATAATTTTTAGGTGAATAGTAAAATA
This sequence comes from Viscum album, assembly GCA_963277665.1. Taxonomy (NCBI): domain Eukaryota; kingdom Viridiplantae; phylum Streptophyta; class Magnoliopsida; order Santalales; family Viscaceae; genus Viscum; species Viscum album. Next base: position 329,355,862 of record OY728132.1, read on the forward strand.
TTGATTTTTCTAAAAAAATGTCACTTTTATAAGATTATCTAAACACAATACAGACATAAAATTTTATAAAAAAATTGATAAAAAATATATATTTAAACATTATTATAAATAATTTAAAAATATTATTTTTAATCTATAAAACACATGCTTAACATTTTAGAAACTCAAGTAATATTTCACTCCAAAAACAATTTTTATATGCTTATGTTAAAGGTCAAATTTTATCACTTTTAGAAATTATATATAAAAAATTAATTTCTTATTCGAGATAAAAAAAATACATATTATTATATAAATTCAATTTCATTTTTAGTATAAAAATTATATTCCTATGATTAATGTTAATGACCATGATAATGGAAAAAGAGTTATTTTCAAAGAATTGTTTGATTAATGTTGTCTAATTTTTATCTAATAAATTAAAATTATATATTAAAAATAATGACTCTAATATTATTCTTAAAAACATATATAATTATATTAACAAAAATTTAATTGGTAATCAATTCTAAATATGATTAAGAACATATAATAGTTAAACATTATTTTTCTACAAAAATGGTTGTTCTATATATACAATAATTTAATTTAAAAATTAATTTTATATTTATTAGAATTTTAATTATACAAAATAGATGATAAATTTAGGTTAATAACACCCAAATTTAGTAATATATGTTATTTTATATGTTAAGTAAAACATAAGTTACTTGGGTAAAAACCAATTAACCTGGTAAATAAAAAAAGGAAAAAGTAAATATATAAAATTAAATGACTTCAAACATGTTTAAAACATATATGGAAATACTTTTTTGAGGATTTATCAAACCAATATCATCCCACACTCCATTATTTAGAAATTTGGAAGCCATTAACCCTTAAATAGTGTAATTATATCTTTGAAAAGTAAAGGGTAAGCACAAAAGTTCTCATTTATTTAATTATAAAAGGGGATCACTTCCACCCTTTCAATGCTCTACCTTACCTTCAAAATATTCTTAAAAAACCCAATTCTCGTACACTATAATTCCCTTTTCTATAATAAAAAAAATTCATTATAATTTTTCCTAAGTCTTTCAATTTTAAGAATTACTTCATGAGGAAGTTCAATGTCATGACTTAAGTATTACTTAATCCTTACCTTTTGTTCTTAATTTTTTCCTTCCAAACATACCCTTAAAATAGTAATATAATGACCTAAGGGTAATTTTATACTATATTTTAATTATATTAATTCAAAATTAGTTATTTTTTCCTTTCTATTTACTTATAAAAACAATATAAGGTAGATCGTACGATGTGTGGCCAACCGCCTCCACAAAGTGACGTCTTCGGTTTTTTTACACCCCACCTATATTAACTATTTATAAGGATTAAATTGAATAATAAGTGTGAAATATATAATATAATTATGATAATTATGATAAAATCTACAATCCACCTCTATTCCCACTAATTCATTGGGAAATGAGGATGTTAACCATGTGTTGTGCGGACTACCACCTCCACAAAGTAACATTTTTCATTTTTCATCTTGATTTGCATTATTTATGAAAAAACATCAAATAAGATCCAATAAATTAAAAACATAAAGTCAATATAGTTATTATTTTTTATAATGATATTATAAACTTCCTTAATCATACTCGCACGTTGAGTTATAGTGTGTTATTATTTGGGTCGGTTTAATCACCAATATGAACGACACTATAAAACTCTATCATAGATAAATATGGTAACTTAAATTATATTATTATTATAAGTTAGTAATAAAATAAATATTTTTTTATGGTTATGAAAATTTTATATTATTTATTTACTTTATTATTAAAATACCATCTTTGATCCCTCAAATTACTGAAAGAAGCTGACATCGATTCATTTTTTAATCAAAATAATAAAAATAATCAAAAACTATATACTAAATTAATAGACTAAGATAATAAATAGTCATTAGTAAATGAAATATTGATGTATAAATTTCCTATTTTTTTAAATAAATATAATTTTATTATTTTGGATGTTAATCATAGATACATAGTGAATTCAGACTACAGTAAGGGGTTATTATCTCAATTTTCAATCCCTTGAGGTATACTTTTATTATACACCATGTTTTCTTTATATTTGTGTATATAATACCCATAAAATAGTTTTTACCATGATAAAATCATTATTCATGGTATTTAAAGTTTTATTTGAAACTATATCCTTTAAAGGGTTTTGAATTGAAAGAATCTAACATCCTAAGAGTTTCTGTTAACTCACTTTTTTTCTATTGAGTTACAAAATTTATTATTGAACTTTATTATTAAAATATTGATTTATTATATCTAATAAATAATTTTTATTTTATTTCCTCATTATTCTAAATGGTTCTAAAATTATTCCTTACAACCTCATTATCAAATTATTCTGACCACAAATATTATGTTACTAGAAAGGGGTTTCTTGGTGTCAACTCCTATTTCTTGAGACATAATTCATGTTTTGAACCAATTTAATTCTATATGGTGTATATAATACAAATTTTTTATCCTATATTTTGAATTATCTTTCATTCATGTTATTTTAAGTTTAGTTTCAATTACTTTCTCTTTCAAGGGTTTTGATTTAAATGTTACTCAAACCAAAAGGTTTATTTTCTCAATATCATTTTAAAAGTCAGATCTATCAAATGTGATAACCCATATGGGGAACTTATAAATTATTTCTTTAAAATGTTATAATAATTTTATTCCTCTTTAGTTATCCTTTCTGAGATTTATTTTCTCTTTACCGTGATTTAAACTGAAAATTTTATAATCTTTTAAATCAATATAGTGTTCAATAAAATTATTTTAAAAAAAATAAAAAATGGAATTTCATTCTATGATCATATTTTATATTAAACTAACAACTTTTCTTATATCCCTATATTTATTTCAAAAATTGAGAAATTTCATTTTCAGTACCTTGAATTTATTTTAAAATGTTTTAAATTAAAATCATTTTAAATTTTTTCATATGGTTTTTTATAAAAAATAATCCCTTTTAATAGTACCATGTGGATGTATATTTTCACCAAATTTTTCATATTATATGAAACTTTATCTGTATGATTTTATGATTTATAAAATAAATTATTTGTCACATATTTTATAAAATATGTATTTTAAAATTCTTTCAAAATATCAAGGATAATTCTTATTTCCAAAGTTATTTTTTCTAAAAAACTTAAAAAGTGTTTTTATCTAATTCATTATACATTTGCATGTATTATTATTAATTGAGGATATTATTAAAATTATATGATTCACATTATTCACATGGATGGATATTTTAATTTTCTTCTTGTTTGGATGAATTATACAACACTACTTTTGTCTTTCCTAATCATCCTCTATGTATAAATATGATTTTCTATCAAATTATTTACTATATAAACACTATATATTTACTTAATTTGATTAAAGGGTGTTCACCTATATTCTATACATTGATTGATCAGAGAAATTATTCACTTAACTGTATACCCTTTATTTAAAAAGTGTTAATATTATATGCTCTATTAGTGTGATTAAAGGGTATTTACAAAGAAAATTTTTTAATATATATAGATACCCATTTACTTTATATGGGTATATAATTTTATTAATATTAAAATAATTATTAATTATTTACATATGTGAAATCCATTTTAAAAGGCCATCAAACCCAATTTCATTCCATGGGTTCTTTATGATGTGATAAATGAAACCCATTTTTCTTCCCATGGATTATTCATGATATGATAAATAATTAATTTCAGGTGGCACAAATAAGTATAGATGAATGATTTTTCGGGTCCTATATCACCCCCTAATGAATCGGTTAAAATTATATATCTCATGATATAATTATTAATGAGTATGTTTTAGTTACTCATAAGCATGGGCATTGATGTTGTGACTCATTAAAGTAATGATCCCTATACTAATGTTTATGAAAAATTTATAAGGTATCCTCATGTTATTCTCTCATGTTTCATGTTTATTGAGTAATGTTTACACACACTTTTGATTCCAAACTTTTTATTTCTATTGTGATTTATGATATATTCTTCGTTAGGAATAACTTTTTTATGTATGTTGCTTATACTCATATGCTCATATTATGCTCACTTATGATATTTTATTGTTATCAAATATTTTTCCCCTTAACGAGTATCTGAGATTACCCATTTATTATATTTTTATTTCTCTAGGTTATGAAGATAATTATACCTATAATAAGCCTAAAAGTGAGTCTAGTATGGTTTCAATATAGGGAAATTTTCACAATTTTATAAAATAATTTCACTATTTAACTGGTCCTCAGAGACACTAAACTAAAAGGTTCTCAAAGTTCTGTGATATTATTGTGAAATATATTGCTAATGTGAAATGTTTCAAATTTATACTAGAACATCTCAGTTGGTATCAAAGTTAATTTGTAAAAGTATGCATTTGTACCACTAAACTATGGATTGTAGGTATAGGGTGCCTCAAATTTGGTAAAATCTGTATAACCTTAAACCCCAGCAACATTTAGTCAATGTTGTATGACCTTAAACACTATACCCCAAAGATCCAAATTTCATGGCCCTTAAACTGTAAATGAAAAATATATAAACATTTTCAACTAAAAAACCTAAAAAATGGATACCTTATAAAAAGTTAAATTTTCACTTTATAGGTCACCCCTTTCATGACCTAGATAAGAGTGAGAGTGAAAATAATAGAATATATAAAGTTTATGGGGACCATTATATGGCCCTATAAATAGTTAAGTTATTCTCAATAGACCCACTTTTCTAGGAAAAAATTAGAGTAATTTCATGTTCTAACCCTTGGCTCTAGATATGTATCCCTACATAGTGACATAAAATTTAGAGTTCCAAAACCCTTATAAAGTGCCTTATTTTTCTTTATCCTACTATATTCCCCAAGTTTTTTAATACTCGAAAAACATTCATATCTATTGATAACGAGTGAATATGGCTCTAAGGGACACCTATGCTTGGTAATGATCATCAGTACCACCGTATTCAACCCCAACAACCAAAAGAATTTTTTTATTGAGAAAAAGTTCCACTAATTTATCTATAACCTCACAGTATCCCAAAAAAACTCATCATTTTAATGTGTCCAATTGTCATCCATTTTGTACTTATCTTATATCATCATACCTTGATTTAAATTCCCTATGTTATTATTTAAAAAACCCATAGACCAACCATTCAAGAGGACTTCAGTACAATTGATGTCTCATAATTATGTATCATACTTATTTTCAAGGAAATAATGTGACTTTGAATTCTTGAATATTTTTAGTCCATATTGTGTCACCTTAAATCACATGACATGATTCTCTAAGAAATATAACCTTAAACTATCTACACCACTTCATAAGGTAGTCTATACTATAATTGGACTCTCATTAATGTTGGATTTTACTTCACCCTTTCCACATATACTATATCACCATTTTTTTAAGGTTATGCATCCATAAACTAAAAAAACATGTGGTCAATGTTATCTGACTAAAAACCTCAGTAACCTTAGGTCCACACATCATATCCATCACTTGAATTCACTCATTCATATTATATTATACATTCATGAAATTAGGAACTCCATTCATATTGGGTTCACTTATCCCATGTTATTATTCAAACTACCTCAACTTTTTGAAAAATTTATATAACCATAAACATCAACAAAGTTTTTTCAAAACTTTTATACCATAAAATTCATAAAAAAAAATCAAATTTTTTTCACATTAAACACTAGATATATTGGTCTGACTTATAATACCTAAAAATACCCAAGTAAAGAGACACTAAACTTGCTAGGTTAAAAACCTTTAAAGGGTGTCTTAAGAAAAAGTTGAGTATCCGCTCTCTAAGAATCCATCCTATATAACTCAAACAAAACTATTCAATTGAAAATAATAAAAGGTATATAAATCATTAGGTTAAAAATGTACAATTCTATTTACAGAAAAATATAAGATCAGTCTTACTAAGCCTCTACCATATGAAACTTAGAAAAAAGTTAGGGATACAAACTTGTGGTTCCCACCATATGATCCCATCAAAATTCAAGATGTGTTTGATAGGTACTTTTCTCCAATAAAAATTTAGAGTAATTATCCATTCCTAATATATTGGATTGAATATTTTGTTAAAGATTACAAAATATTGAATTTAGGGTACTCAAACCTTATTGAACATTGGAATCCATGTTCCAAAATTCCCCATCAAGATTCTCATCATATTGATCCATAAATCATCATATATCCAAATGGAACAACTATAGTGTTATGGTGATGTTTTTTCTAACTATACTCATATATGAGAACATGGATGGGTGGAAATTATCTCATATTTGAATGGATTAGCTCTAATTTTATGCTGATATTGTTCATGACTATACCCATTTGTAAGAACATTCCAAGGTGTAAACTTTCAATGTGATTCAAATAGTTGGTTATAGTGATTGATTTAATACATTTTCATTAAGAATAAAACTGTATTAAACTATATTTTTATTACTCTCCAAAAGCTTCATGAAATATCATGAATTGATGATCAGGATAGAACAAAAAACTAGACATTCGACAATGATATGAAAAAATGGGTTTTCAATCATTGGTCAAATAAGAAGAGAAAAATACATATTTTAGAGTCTATATCACATATATACAAAGGATTATTGAGGAAAAGTTACATTGTATGAGGTGATTGATTGAATCATAAAGATAAATCAATTTTTTATTTGATTCATTCACTACTTTGCACAACTCAACCAACATTGAAGCTTATGATTCTACATCAAGATACAATTCTCACACCCTTATATTAACATCCATACCAAACTTTTCAATCTCCTTAAATAGTCATTTTTTCTCTGCTATTTCCTTTTCCATTGTTTCTAGTTCTTGGATGAGTTAGTCCAGTTCTTGGAGGATTCTATTAAATTCTTGGAAAAGCTATTCCAGATGAGACCTCCATTTCAGGGATTGATCTTTCCACATAAAGGATAACACTTCATATTGGGAGGCTACATTAATTATTGAATTTATGATTTTAAAAAAATTTCCCATGGATTTTTAAAATACAAGATTTGATTGGATTTATATCATTCACTCTCAAAAAATAACCATCTTCTTCACTTTGGCGTGAATGGTACAAAAATCAAACCCACCATTCCCCAAATATCATATACATATGATGAAGATTATAAAATATTCATAGTATATAAAATAGTCAATTTTAGTAGTTTATCCTCTATATATCTTTCTATACACACCACCAAAGGACATAAAAGATAATTAGAGCCTTTATTTCATATTCAAAGTCACTTTCAGAAGGTGGGATATATTCAAGTAATAACTCACTCTGCGATGGTCTATTCACAACGCATCCTAAATGAGCCTATAAATCCACTTATAAATATAATCCACTACTAAAAAATGTAATAAAATCCAAATTATTTAGGAAATGGGCCCATGAAATGAAATCCCCATACATAAAGTTTTTCATAAAAAAATAAAAGGTTTTTCTGGAATCTCATGTACTTTGGAAATTATACCAGTAAAATGAAAAATTATATACTTTTTACAAAAAACATGAGAGTTTTGAAAATTGAGGTCCAAAATAGTCTATCTTATAAAGCTTCTTTGGATTTTATATAGGGTATAAAATATCCTTCAAGCATAATTTTGTAGAAAATGAAAGATGATATTTAATTTCCTCTACAGAGATTCACATCATAATTACTTTATAACTAAAAATATTTCATAATTATGGATGTTCCCATACATGATATTTTGACATAGATTTTATTTTAAAAGTTTTATTATTGTTAAATAAGGTAGTTACCATTGATGTGACTATGAAATTAACTAAATAAAATCTCAAAGTTCTTGAGTTTTATCATACAGTATCTCACCAAGGAAAAATCATTTAGATTTTCTTCAATAAGTGGGTCTAACTCAATATTGCAGAGAAACCTGCTCATGTGGTCTAAAACCATGTTTTTAGAACCCTTCATGTATTTGATCCCCTAGGTGAATTATTATAGTGGCAATATAAATCTCACTATCCTAAACTTTTAATTGGCCTTTTTTGATCTAAAACTTAAGTGATGTATGATAAAAATAGACGGTTACTTTACTTCCTAAAAAATATGATTGAAATTTTTATAAAGAAATATATATATATAGAAACTCCATCTCCAATATTTTATAACTTATTTTAGATAAATCCAAGGTTTTGAGGAATTTTATAACACTTTTAGGTTTCCTTCGATTTTCAGGGAAATTACATCTCTTATGGCTATATTCAAATCATCACACAGTATCTCAAATGGATGATATCATTTTGGTGGGAAGATTATGGGGGAAGTGGTAAATATTTATTTTTTAATGAAAATTAATTTTTTATTGAATTTTAAACTACAAAATACACTGAAAAAAAATTCATCATGGTGGTCTAAAGTAATGCAGGCCCATAGAAAAATTGAAAACAAATTTTATCCCCTCACTGAGAAAATAACCCAAGTTAAAGAAGGAAAACATACTTCTATTTGAGTATTCCATCGACGCCAAAAAGTCATCCACCATATTTTCCTCATGCCACGTATGAGAGATCCTTATATGACTCCCCATAAGCAACTTACATATCCTGATAGTATAAATGATATTCCAGGGAATTCTACCTTGGACAAGTAGCGCTTTATAAAAAATCATGAAATCTGTCTCCACCATCTTCAAGGTAATCTGCTTTTGAGTGCATATTTCCAGGCCTGTAACCAAGGCTTATGACTCCACCTGAAGAACATATCCTCTTCCGCAAGAGGTCGTGAAAGCAGCAAGCACGGACCCCTCCTGGTCTCTAAAAACACCACCCACTCCCATATCCCACACGGTCAAAGTCACATCTGAATTGAGCTTGATCCCCTGGTTGGGAGGTCACTAGTAGACCCATCGTCACTACCCTGAGTTTTCAGCCTAGTTGAAGCAGGAGAGATTTGGGATAACAGAACTTACATACAGCACAGAGTGGCATTCGGGACACAGCCTGATCAGATCCATAAAAATATTTTTCATTTTAAATATCATAATAACATGGGATCCTGTGATTTTTTTGTGATGAATAACATTTCTAGCCTTCTAAAGTGTCCAGCATCCCGTAATTAGAATGACCAACATGGATTTTCTTTCGAACCTAGGGGTACCAGCTCCTCTAAACCATGAATTGTGGAAGTTATCATGCAGCCCATCATACCCATACCAACCAAAGAAGGCTCTAAAATCCTTCCATACCCCTCTGGCCCATTCGATATCATAGAAGAGATTCCCCACTGATTCATGGATGGAAGACCTACAACACCAACACCTGGAAGCCATGTTTATTTCTATACATTGCAGGTTTTCATCTGTAGGTAGGGATTTATTACTCACACACCACAACAAAAAATTAAACTAGGATGGAATCTAGTTTCACCAAAGAATCTCCCCCCACGGGTCATCATTCGACATGTCCCTCGTCACACAATCAAAATCCTTGATGGATGAAAAACCTGACATAGAGGCCGTGAAAATAAGTTTATCCTGATCATCACTAGTAACTATGTTTCTGAAAATAGCGAGTTGGATCTCATCAAAAATGGCCTGTATAAACCTAGGATGATGACTTGCCTCACTAAAAGACATATCCGGGATGGGGCATCTTAGGAAACACAGCCTTCCCACCCCCCCAATCCTGCTACCAAAAATATATATTCCTCTTCACACAATCCATCGAGAGTGATGATACAGGGACTTCAGGTATGGATGAGTTAGATTTTTTATACTTGAAGTTCGGGTTCTCTGATCACTCACATTTAATCAATAAATATCCTACATTGTTCTGCCCCAAAGAGACCAGCCTTCCAGAGCTTCCCATGCAAGTTTAGCATGAATCCCTTACATGGTTGAGAATACACTCCTTGGGTTAATTCCCCCTTCAAAGAGAGGTTTTGAAAGCCATTTCCCCAAAGCCCAGTGATGTATTCCTTCCATATTCCCATCCTATATGAAGGACACCATAATCCTCTCTAGGTTGGAAATCAAAATCTTAGGGACCTTTATGGTGGAAACAATGTGCATGGTAATAGAAACTAAAATATTGTTAATAAGAGTTATGCAACCTCAGAAGGATAGGAATATTTTTTTCCAGTTGTAGATGCACCCCGTGATTTTTTTTATGAGCTTGTAAAAATGATGAACCCTAAGTGAGAAAGGAATAACTGATGCCCCGATATATCTATAGGAAAGGACCCTCTTCCCATACTCAATTTTTGCCCAAAATCTCTCTCCCTTATCTCTGAGATCTTCTTGGGTGTAAAGAAAAGAATTTTCTCTTTGTTCACCACCTGCCTGCTCTACTTGCAGTATTACCCTAGGATCCCATTTAACCCTTCAACTGACCTTTTAATTCCATTGATAAAAATAATTGTGTCATCCATGAACATCAAGTGTGTGATACCCCTTGTGGCATTCCTGTTATAATAAGGGAGGATATTACCCGTATTGAGTCCATGATTTATATAGAATTTGAAATCATTTTGGGAGATATTGAAAATATTGGGGGATAAAATATATCATTGTCTGATACCTCGAAAATCCTTGAAAAAACCCAAACTACTTCCCATAAATTTCATTGAAATCCACATCGAGCTGAAGAAACGGAAAAGAAGATCACTTGTCCAATTGGAGAACCCCATGCAAGCCAAGAATCTTAGAACAAATCCTCATTCCAACCAATTATAAACCTTTATCATGTATAATTTAACCACAAAATTTCCTGTCAAATACTTGTTGTTGATGCCACTTACCATTTCTTGGACCACTCCTATCACACCCTGTATTGACCTCCCTTTAATAGAACCATTCTATTCAGAATTCATCCATGAATCCGGGGGAATATCCAGTCTTTTGTTGAGTATGTTGGACAAAGTATTGTACGGTATATTTGACATACTGATGGGATGGTATTGATCAATGGACTGGGTGTTACAGGCCTTAGGGGTAAGAACCATCTTTGTTTCACATGAGATAGGCAGTATATCCCCTCCCTGAAAGAAATCCTAGACAACATGCACAAGATCCCCTTTAACAATGCACCAATTCTCCTAGTAAAAACATCCAAGGAATCCATCAAGACCTGGTGCACTGTTTGGATTCAAAGTCCAAAAATCCTCCCACACTTCATCTTTATCCAGATTTCTTCTCAATCCCTCTTCAATGTCCTCTAAAACACAGCTTGGAATTCCCTCAAAAAATTCCTCCACACCTCTTGGGTACCCCCTTCCATCCCAGTATTGGGAGCTTCTAGTAAAGATTGGATAGCTTCATTGATCAAGGCATATACCTCCTCAAAATCATTAGAATAGGATCCATCATACATACGAAAATTAGGCCTCCAAACACGCCGACGTTCTCTAATGCATGCATGAAAGTATCCAGAGTTTCAGTCCTCCTCATGAAGACATCTAACCATTGCATGTTCTCTGGCCAGTCGTTCCTGTCTTAGAAGACAATAAGTGAGATTATCCTATTTAATTATAAGCTCACTAAACATAGACTCATCCCATTCCTTCACTAAGAAATTATTCATGTGTTCCACCTCCATATTGATCTCGGTCAGGTCCTGATCACGATTTGGGATCTTCTTTCTCCAAACACAAAGAAGGATCTTGATCCGTATTAACTTATTGTGGAAAGTGATCCATAGGTTCCCCTAGTGATTCATATCCCAAGATTCCATGACCACCTTGAAGAAACCTAGTTCTTCCAACCATGTTTTGGAAAAAGGAGAATGATCCTCCCATGGAATCCCTGCACTAAGGGAAAGGATGAGCATAGAATGGTCAGAAATACACTGCACCAAATGAACGACTTTCGTGTATGGGAGAATAGAAATTACAGATTCATTCATTATGCATCGATCAAGATGACAGTAGGTGCACCACCCTCTATGTTGGTTGTTGCACCAAGTGAAATTACTCCCCTCATAGACTATATCCATAAGGCCTCTCCTTTCCATGAATGAAACGAAAGCTTGGCTGGAATTCCTCGGAAAAGTACTACCCCCTTTCTTCTCCTCTGGACTTGAAATTATGTTGAAATCACCCCCAACAATCTAGGGAGAATAATCAGGATTAATTCTCTCTAATTCTCTTAAAAAAGGCTCCCTTCCCTGGGGTGTTTCACTTGGAATAAATGAAGAATAATAGAAACACTTAATTCCTAACAGAAATCTTAGTAGTCAGAGACTGATCCGACGCACTAAGAAGATCAAAATTGATGTGATCTTTCCAAAAAATCCATATTTGGGAGTTTTAAGGGTCCCCATGCATAAAACCATGTACCTTAAGCCTATGAGATACTTTTGAATTTTTCTAGAAACTTGTTTTGGTTCCAGAATAGACACCAAAGAAACATGCATGTTACTTAATTCGTTGATGATAAAATCCAAATTCACCCTGACCCAAAGGCCATGGAAATTATATATTAAGGATTTAAAAATTAAATCGATCGTGTCTGACTTTGGCCCCAGACTCCCAGACCTTAAATTGCTGAGATGATATTGCACTAGAAAATTCCCCAGAAATAGATTTTGAACGGGTTAGAACACTAATATACACCTGTGAGGAGATTTCCATATGAGAAACCCCACCTCTGAAAAACACCCTACAAGTGGATTCTGGAGACACGAAACATTTTACTTCTATCATTCTCTGGTCCAACTTCAGAAACGTTGTATAAGAACATAGAGAAAAAAGGGAAGGAAGTGGTGCTGGTGAAGATGAAGGGGAAGTTACCACTGGTTGAGAGGTCAAGGACTGGAGGGGAGGCCCCCTAGATGAGGAAGGCTAGGATACCTCATGGACACTCAGGTTTGATTCCATAATAATGATCTCTGAGATGTAGATTTGTGTAGGGATCCAAATATCCGCAGACATTGTGCGAAGATAAAGGCAGGAAAGTAGAGAATTTTTTAGCGTCATCCCTGAGGGGGGAGGACCCTCCTTAGGAAACTAAACCAACAGATCCCCGCCCGTGCCTCGCAAGACAGTAACCAGATCGTGACTGAGAGAAGAACACCCATGATAATTAGGATGAAGTTTGAAAGAGGTAGCCTCTGATATCTTTGTAGGTGGATCAGATGAAACACCTTTACCCTAATCACATCCCTTGGAATCAGGGAATCATGCCTGGGGATGCAGATCATATGACCTCAGAACCTCTAGAGGATTGGCACCCTTCATGTGTGCTTTTTGGAAAACCAGTAGAGAATGACCTAAAATGTGGTAGAAAGAACATAACCTGGGATAGGTGGGATAAATCATAGGTTGGTGACGATCATGCATCCTATTCATCCTGATCACAAGGTGATCCTAAAGCAGCTGAGAAAGATCCACCTCGACACAAATCCTTGCTACCAAAGCCTCTACCAAACTGGTAGTACTTTCATCTGCGCACAGAAAACACCCCAACGAGTCCCAAATAACCTTAAGAAAGGATCCATTTATGGGGGAAATAGGTAACCCTGGAAGAGAGGTCCAAACCACCACACTGGATCATTCTCTTCTAACATGATCATCCATCGACCAGCGAGAGAGGGAGAACCTCTAATTCCCCATTGATCGCAGGATCTTGCACCAAGCTATCATGAAGTCTTCCCTGGAAGCCAAAACGATTCAGAAAGACATTCTATCCAAGATTTACATAGTATCTAGCATATCTAAACCCCATCTCCCAACGCAATCTTTAAAAAAATGTGAGAGGATTCTTGTCAGCACTGAATCTTGCTACCAGAGTCTACTGGAGATATATGGATGTTACTACAAAGGATGCCACTGAAACCTCGAGAACGGGGGAGCCATTCTCCGAAAAGGAAGAATCAACTTTAGGGCCTGCCGAAAAAGCATTCAGAACCAGATCTATTCCCATAGGATTCTGTAGAATAACCTACTTGAAAAAGAGCCTAGGGGGTGATCTGATCCATCACCAGTCACAGTTGATCCGAGCACGGAGGGGGAGAATCCCCCTGAGGGCACTAGAGCAACAGGCCGGAGAGTGTTTAAAAAAAATTGAATCATTACTTGATTATTGGGATTGGATCAAAATTAATCTTTATTTTTTATTATATAAATTTATCCTATATTATTAATCAAATAAAAAATTAGTTTCCTTCTTGGTTAGGTTAGATATTGGAAAGAAACTTTTTTAATGTCCTTAATAAACCTTCGGTAAAATTCATCATGCTCTAAAAATGAATGAATGTTTCTCATAGTGTTAGAGTAATGAATTATAGAAATAATTTCAATTTTCGTCATATCAACTTCAATACCTTATTTAGAAATTATATGGCCCAAAAAAATCATTTTTCTACCATTAAATGGAATTTTTCAAAATTTAACACTATGTTTTTCTCAATACATCTCTTCAAAACCATTTTTATACTTTTAAGGAAACTCTGAAAAAAAAAGTTCCATAAATAGTAAAATCATCATGAAATACTACCAAGCATCTCAGAATCAAGTTTAATAATATACTTAATATGCAGCGTTGTAAGGTTCTTAGGGAATTGAAAATACTAAAATGCATCCTTTTGTAAGAAATCATATTAAAGGTATATGTGATGGTGGTATTTTTTATTCTTTGAGAGAAATTAAAACCTAAAAGTACCCCGATAATATATCAAGGGAACAATAATGACTCTTCCCAAATATCCTTTCTAACCTTTGGTCTTCAAAAGGAATGGTTAAGTGTTCTTTATGGGTAACATGGTCATTTTTTCTATAATCAATTCACACTCTCCAGGTATTTTTAGTTCTTGTAGGAAATAATTTATTGTTCTCATTTTGTAAAATTATGTATCCAATTTTCATTGGTATATTTTGAATCGGACTCACCCATTAGGAGTCCAAGATGGGGTATATTATTCAATATCCTAATAGTCGTTTTACTTTCTTTTTTACTAGTTCTATAAGGGTTAGGTTGAGCCTTCTATGGGATTGTCTCACTGTTTTAGAGTCATTTTCAAACAAAATCCAATGCATGAATATAGTAGGTATAATCCCTATAAAGTCTCCTAGTGTTCAGCCTATTTCCAAATAATTTTGTTTAAATTTTACTAAAAGTTGATAATCTTGTTTGGGCTTTAAGTTATTTAAAATTATAACTGATATATTTTCATTTTCAATAAGAAAAGAATATTTTGAGTTTGATGGAAATAGTTTCAATTATAAATTATGGGGTTTTATAGTGATGTTTTTATCTTATTCTTCCCCATGATGGTATCCTGTAAATGTAAATTAGAAGTTTTAGTAATGTTTTTTGAGAAAATAATCAAAATAACTATCATCAAAATAGATTTCATCATCACACATTACAGTTTTCATATTTAACTCATTTTCAAAAGATGATTCATCTGTAAAATATGTTATTTTTAGAGCTTCAAATAATAATATTATTAAATAAAAAAATTCAATTTCTTCAATTGATAAAAAATCATAATTGAAAATAGTTCAATGAAAAAATATATTGCTTTTCATGGGGGTATTTCATTGAATCATGTATGTTAAAATTCATAGTTTGTTCACCTAAAGTAATTGAAAGTGAACCTTTATTAATGTTGATAATTATTTTCATAGTATTGAGAAATAGCCTTCATAAGGTTACAGTGGAGTAATATTTACCTTTTCCTTCCTCCATGTTTAAAATATAGAAGTCATCAAGGAATAGAAATCCTTGTACACTTACCCAAACATCTTCAAGTACACCTGTTGTGTAGGTAGTGACCCTATGGAAAGTTGAGTAACCACTCAAGTGGGTTTTATTTCTCCAATATAAAAATATTAATGAACTATGTAAGTATCATAATTCACATAACACATTGGAAAAATTAATATCTCCAATAGTGGAAGAGATAGTGAAGGTACATGTATCTTGGAACCTCTACGGTTATTTATTGTGTTATAAGTGAAGAAAATTTTTTACCTAGACATATTTTTTTATTACCTTACAATATTATATTTTCAATGCACATGTATCTAATGAATTTTTCATACCTTTGAATTTATAATATGGATTCTAGCAAAGTGATGGTAATATACACTTTCTAGAATTTCTCTAGAATATCTTATTGAAGTGTGTCTTCGTTATTTTTATTAGGTATTTTTACTCCATATAGTAAGGCAGGGTGGAGATGATGAAGGAAATCAAACTTGGACTTCCCTTTATCTTTCCTCATAGGTGTTGTTTCCAAAAGTGCTTCAGATTCTTTTTCTTGGGCAGATTCATCATGTACATTTGGTTTTTCACTTATAACTCTTTCTCTATATGGATATTCTCCACTATTTCCCAGCTCTATGCCACTATTTAATGTAATAGAACAAACATTTTATTTTGGGTTAGGAGATTATTGAGTAGGAAGCTTACCTAATATTTCATTCTTCAAGTCATTGATGGTAGTCATAATCTAGTTATATTGTCCTTACATCTCTTTAAATATTGATCTGTGAGTCTTGAGGGTGTTTTGTTGAGTGGTGTAAGACTCCACAATTATTTTAGTAGATACTTCATATTACGTTATTTATTATTACCTTTATGGTAGCTCATATAGGGATGGGCGATACCTATTTGAAGGGTAGAGGCTAAAAGGATGGTTGAAAACATTTCTAGAAAGTAACTCTTTGTTATTTCTGATTCCCAACACTAAACTAAGTATTAAAACAATCCATATATACTTTAGTGTGGTATTTTAATATTAATTGTCTTTTAAAGGAATAATCTATCCAATTTTTTTCATTTTCCATCAACACTTGGTAAAATAATACCAATAAATGGTGATCTTAAAATGGATAGAGTGGGATGGAGTTTGTAAAACAATTTAATATCTCCCAGAACTCAAAGAGATTTAATCCAATTTCGTGATTAATCCCATATATTTCTTTCCTTATATAAGTTATCGTTAACGTAGAGAAGTACTTCTAGTGGAATTCATTCTATAACTCATCCCTTGTAGTTAATTCCCCGGGATAAAGATTTTAGAGTCATTCCTTGGCTTCTCCTTCAAGAGAAATGGGAAAGGCCTTCTAGATAACTTGATCTTATGATTATAATATGGTCTAAAAATTTCTAAAATGTTAATAAATTATCTTAGATGTCGGTTAGGATCATTTTCTACCAATCAATGAATCTTTTGTTTGAGTTAGATCATTATAGATCTTAGTTGAAAATAATTTTGATTATTAGGGGGTTGAAGTTGATTATCATTATTGAAATCAGGTGTATAGATTTCTCTCAATGTTTTATTCAATTGTTCCAAGTAATATTACATGTTTTCACTCCCTAAAGTCACTATAGTGGAATAATTAAAAGTTTATGGGGATTCAGTCAATGGGATAGTGACAAAGTCCCTTTTTATTTTCATTATGATTATCAAAGTTCTAAAACCTCGCTATAATAGTCCATTCAACATCCATAACAAAACTTATGTGGTGATACGAACTAGATCTATTCATTTTTTGATATAATTTTAAAATAAAAATAATTCACAAATATTGGACTCCCCAAAAATGGTTCTAAAATGATGTTTTTCCTTTCACAGGTCCTATATAAAATGAATTTTAAACCCAATAAATTTTTTGTAGTAGTAGGCTCAGGATGTCTCTTAGAGAGTTCAGAAATATGGGTGTTTGTTTCTTTTGTTTAATGGGTTTGTTTTATGAATACAATATATGGATTTGTTTGATTTTTATTAAAATGGTTTAATAATTTATTTAAATGAACTGTCATATCCTTGGTTATCCTCATACTTTTCTTATAAAATAATAATTATAATTGAATTTCCTTATTTTTTATTAGATCAAATGAAACCCCAATTATTTCCCTAATCTGGTTATTTTATCTTAATCAAAGGGATTTAATAATCACTATATCCTTTAACCTTGCATATCCCAATTATTTTATATCTCTGGTCATCCTTAGATCAATCCACTATTTATAATAACAAATAGTGTATTGACTTTATATGGCTTGGGTGTGAAACCTAGTAAAAGAGGGAATACAGATTCAAAATGCATTGAAATAAGTGAATTTCTTAATATCTAAACAATTCTAATGAATTTTGAGAGATTAAAATAATATATAAATCATTATTTATTAGAATTAATTTATTGGGAGTATGGGGAATCACATTTTATTGACCACTAAGGGCTTAGTGTTCCATCACCAGCGAATTACGACAAATAGAAAATAAAATAAAACAAAAATAGTAGAATCCTATCTCAATCAAGTGATTGGGGATCCCCCCCATATAAATGAATATTTCATAATTTATAAAATGATTTTATCTCCTTAGTGTTCTATGAAATCCATTCCATGTGAGTAGCTTGAGATTCTTCTCCCACGATCCCAGTATTTCTGAATTATTCCTCAAATTCTGAGCCTAATTACCTTTATTTAGATTACTTTCACTAACACTACTCAATGGTCATGATTTACCCATATCAGTATTACTCTAATATTTTTTTGTTAAAAAATTGTCCTCCCACTATCGATCTTTGTAATCCTTCACAAAGGATCAATGAAAAAATGATTTTTTTTCTACACAACTTCTTTGGAAATTGAAGTATACTTGAAAGAAGAATATGATGCACGTGTTAGTATGGGGGCCATTTAAACAAATAATGTACCATTTGAATAGATTTTATCCTTATTTAAACTTTTTACTTATAAATAAATATAATTGGGCTTAAAAATATCTAAAGTGGGAATTTAACTAATGTAGTCCCAATATATTCTCCTCAAATATTAATCATTTTGGATACTTCTTCCTAGTTCTTGTTTGGTCATCATGTCTTCTTCTAACTCAAGTTGGTTCTTATATTCAAGTGGAAATTAAATAATTTATTCAATCTTGGTAACATTTTATCTTTCCTATAGTGAATCTTCTTCATCTTTTCTAAGCTCACACGTTAGTATTCTTAAATTTAGAATCATATTCAATTATACTCTACAGCTTTAGGTTTGTAATAGATTGACTATTATGAAATGGGATAAAAGGTGAGACATAATATATTGAAGTGTCATTGTGGAAGATTAGTTTCCAATGAATGGTATCTTTCCTTTGTTTCATTTATATTATGGTCTCTTAGAGTATATATGCGGAAGATTTATGTGGTCTTGAAGTGTCTTTACGGTGCACATACAGTAGGATAAAAAATTGCTTCATGGGGTCATTTGGGATCATTCATGTGGCATCTTATGTCCCTTACCATATTTATAGTGTGGTCACTTGAGGACTTAAACATGTAGCCAGTGCACTGACCATGAGGTGTTGTTATGGTCATTTCGGCCCTTTTCTAAAAATTTTAGCATAGTCACTTGGAATTTTCAACATATAGTCACCTGATGTATTTTCCATTTTTTTCTCTTCAAACTGTAAAATAAAAAACTAAAATAAATGTTGTATTATGCCCATAATAATACATAATGAATAAAAACAATTTAAATTGAAATCACTTAGAAATTTTAATTCAAAAAAATAAATTAATCACTAAATAGAGAAAAAAAATGTATGAAGCAATTAGAATTTAAGATTAAATCTATTTAATCATTTTAATTTAAGATTAGATTTATATAATTAAAATTAAAAATAAAAAATGACATTCCAAATTTTTAAAAAATAAATTTATCTCTTTTAATTAATTAAAAATGAATAAAATAAAAAAGAATCCAGATTTTATCCATTAAATAATTTAATTCGCAAAATATTTTAAAGAGTGAAAAAATAATTTCAAAACCAGTTATCAGTTTAATTACAAAAGTATGGCTACACAATTACCTCTGAAAATTAATAAAACGTGCAAAAAAACATGATTTCAACCAATTTATAATTAAATTCAATATTTTCCAAAAGTTACAAAAATCACTAAATTACATGGGTTTAGATTAATTATGGGGGTTAATTACTATTAAAATCCAACAAAATGTTTTGAAATTTCGACTCACATCACCTCCTCACAGCACCTCCAACACTCAAAACATGAAAATTAATATGCGATAAAGTCTCATTAAATTATATTAGACACCTATAAAACAATTTTCATCCTTGATAATAAAAACCAACCCTGAAAGAGGAAATGAAAATAATAAAAACCAACACACCCTAGGAGAAACCTCTCAAATAGTGGAAACACCATCAAAAGTGATAAATATAATAGATAAGAAAAGAGGAAAATATCAATCACCCTATCCCAAACTCAAACTCCTTTTCCAACCCCCACTATTTTCATAATGTAAATAAATGTTCATGAAATTAAGTTTCAAAATCAATTATTCCCACAAATATAAATTTTAGTTTTAAAAAACATATACAAACTTAAATAAAACAGAAATATGCTTCCTTAATTTCTTATGAAATAATTCAATTTTAAACAAACACATTCTCAAAATGAATAAAATTTAAATTTTTAAAACCATTTTAAGATAAATTGAGTGACGAAATTCTATAAAATATTTTCAAAGTGAAATTCTAAAGATCATTTTAAAAAGCCAATTTTTATGAAAGAAATAAAGTCATTAACTCGTAAAAAATCCCCACTCTTAAATTCTCAAACCATTTCACTTCATCATAACCAGTTAACCACTGAAACTTGACCACCCTATAGAAAAAACCACCTTACCAAAACCAAGTAATTCCATGAACTATGGGGTAATCATATTGGTAATTCCCCAGAGCATTACAATGGGAACATACCAACCCACCTAACATAAGACACCTCAAGCTACTCAATCCCAGGACTCCAATACATGCTCTATCTCTAGAAGGTATCCATAATCTATAATTATACCTACCAAAAGGCCCATAACTCTAAGTTCCATCTTCATCCTCCTCAACAGCACCGAGAAACCTAACTTGATCCCCTTTGCATGATCTATCACCTCCAACTAGGAAAGAAACTGTAAAATCGCAATTTTCTATAGAATATCTATCCTCAAGGATAACTCAAAATACCATGCTCATAGGTATTCATCATCCAAGTGGAATTGAAGCTGGGCTATAAATCCATAGATGAGAAACTTGAAGGAACATGCACTGACACCCCTTATCAGGTCTCTAAGATCGCATTCATATTTTTTTCCCTCCTCGCCTATTGAACAAAATCCTCCCTAACTGAGTTAATGAACTCTTCCTAAGAAACCAATTCCAACATACCATAATTCACCCACCACCATAATCAATATACCCCTAAAAGTGAGACCACTACTAAGGTAAAATGGAATTGATTTGGAGCCCTCATCAACTTGAAAGTAACCTCAACCTTTTCTAACAACTCCTCAACCTTGGGGGTCGACACCCTGCTAAGAAACTTTGACACATCTTGTGGTTGAAATCTAGAAAAAAAATTATCCCATGACTCATTCCACTTCCTAATCATAACACCAATATGATGCTCTAACAACATGTATCCAATCCGAAAATAATAATAAATAAGGTTAATCCAAAAAAATATTGTATACTAATAAGAAGGGAAACTCGATCACATCATAAGAACCACATCTACTCCCAAACCCATGAACCTCTAAATTAAATATTTCTCTATAAAAAATCCAATCTTTCTCCAAAATCATTACCATACTAGCCTCCAACAACACAAAAAATTTATCACCCTCATTCTACCATCCATCAATCCATCAAGAAATCAAACCCCCTCTCTCTTCCCCACACCAGTAATGTTTATCACAAAAAAAGTACACTAATTATAGCTAGAGAAATTACCTCAATAATACTATATAATTAAATAATAATTCTCCATGGATAGATTCAAAACTATTAAATTGTTCTAAAAATAATCTTAAAATAAATAATTCAATAAAAACATGAAAACATTTCCTTTAAACCCACACATTTTTAACTTCTCAAATTAACAAACCCATTTTAAACGTTGAAAATCCATTTAATCGTTATTAAGAAAAGTTATCAATAAAACTATTTTAAAAAAAACCCTAGAATATTAATCAATACCACTTTTAAAATGGATTCAATATTTTTTTTAAAAAAATTCCACTATTTAAGAAAAAATATGTCCAACAAGAAAATCATCATTCAAGAAAGTCAAGAAAGCATCCCTGAACATCACTACACACACTACTACACAACATAGAATTAGTTATCAAAATCAACCTACTAAAATTAAATTTATTTTCTAGAAACATCTCATTACCAGTTTAGATAAACCTTATTACCTAATATTCTAGTCAATTAAACTCATCATGCACAATAGGATATTAATAATTAAATAATTATTACATTAAAACAATAACATGATTTCCACTAATCCAATATAAAGACATATTAAATTTAAGGTATACCAGACATGATGACCAACATACTATATTAAAAAAGATCTTATTAATAAATCACATGTTTATAATTAGTAAGGGTTGTATAATTACATCAAATTATTTTTATTCTACTAATTCATCTCTAACATGCTTGTTTTCAAATAAATATCAATATGATTAACTTCAAATCTAGGAAATATAAACTAACACAGAGTAGATTTCATAAAATTAGAAATAATAAAACTAATTTTATTTAGTTTAATATTCTATTAGGTTACTAATTCATTGGATATTATCAAGAACTCACCAAGGTAAACACCCAAATTTTTAAAGAGTATAAAGTTGGTTTTAACATTGACAATGTTTCAATTAGCCTTTTAATTCATGTGAAAGTTATTATTCCTTAGAGTATTGAATTAACAAAAAAATATTTATTTAAGGAACATGAGAATATAAATTCGTAGTTATATTGGCATAAATAGAGTTACAATACGTTTATAAGAAACATCCCTAAATAAAGAACCTCAATAATCCCCCATTAATACCCTTAAAACCCCAACATAGGTCATCGGTGTGAAACAAATTCCTAATCTCAGTAGCATAGAATTTATTAAAGTATACTTTATTAGGTTAATTTTAGTTCATCCCCTAGAATCTCCCCAATTCAATCACAAGTACAATCAGACATGATGCATGTACCTCTCCTAAGTCTCTACCGCACAATCAGCATTACTTGCCATAGGGTTCTCAGTAAGTATAAGGTCTTTGAGTTGGATAATAGGAGTAGGTTAATCACTTGTTTCTTATTTTTTATCCCTTTCCAAATCAGACCAAATTTTAAATAACATTGTTTCTCTAACAATACAATGAAATATTTACCAATTATAAACTCCAAACTTCATCATAATTTTCAACAAAATCTTTGATACCCAATTTTAATGACCCATACCCATTAGTAACCCTTAAAAACCTATAATGAAGAATTGATTGACCCCCTAAGACCACCACCAATTAGAAATAGGTTAGAAACTATCATCAAATGTATAAATTATGAAAACTGGAGATATTACCCTTAAAATCCCAAGATCATACAAATTAAACCTCCAATTAACACCATAACATAATAAAAAAACAAACATACTATAATAACAATAATTCATGTAAATTTTATAAAAATTTGAGTTTATAAAATAAAATACCTAAATAAACTCTTAGGAAATAACAATTAATAAACTTCCAACTTCTGAGCTAGTAATGTCCAACTCGAT
Source organism: Viscum album (assembly GCA_963277665.1). Lineage (NCBI taxonomy): Eukaryota > Viridiplantae > Streptophyta > Magnoliopsida > Santalales > Viscaceae > Viscum > Viscum album. Next base: position 329,379,540 of record OY728132.1, read on the forward strand.
CTCTAAACTTACCTTGGAAACCTAAAAAATATATTTATATATATAGGGGTGGGAATACATGTATACTATATGGGATAATTTTCAATACCTCTTTTGAAAATGTGAATGAAGATTATTAATACTTTAGTGAATAAACTATATAAATAACAAGAACCTATCAGATTAACTATCACCCAACCTCACAAATTCTCACTCAATAAATATCACATTCAAATGTTATAACATAATAATGAATTGATATATAAAAAAAGGGTACCCCAAAACCACTTCCCCACTAATTTATCACTCTCAACCCCAAATTCAAACTTCAAATTCTCTCAATACTTTCTAAAGTTATGTTGAAGCACACTATACCAATCTCATTACATCTAATATGGTTCAAACTATAGTTATACATACCCTAACCTACACAGGATCCAACACTCTTGTACAAATTGATATCAACTATACAATATCAATATCCCCTACCATATATCACATAAACACATCCCCACTACGCATTATAACCTCATCATGTATCAATCTCAGTAGGGTATCATGAAGATGAAGGACATCAACCTCATGACCTCCTACCATAAACAACCCCCACTAAGTATCATCACCATATACATATAACTAGTCTATTATAATCCATCACATCTCATACCACACCTAGAAGATAGAGTGTATAATAGAGTTTTTTTGTCCATATGTTCCCTCACTAACCTATATGTTGGGGGAAACATAAGGAACCTAAAATATTTGGGTACTGGTAATGTTATCAGACTTGGGTGGTGTCCGTAAAGAAATCACACAAAAATAAAAGTATAATATATCCACACACAAACCCATACAGAAGGGGTTTTACCAAATCAACACTACCAAAGACCATAATCATCACTAAATTACCCTTTATTATTACTACCTCACTATGGCCAACCCCATATTGCATAGAAATCATCCACATAGCCATTCACTATTTCCTATTATAAACACATTATTTAACCATTTTTAGATTTATTAGTTTACTATCAACATTACATTAATTATTCTATTTAATTTTTTATTTAATGACAAACCATTATCTTACAACACCTAAGTTTAATCCAGTCATTACCAATACACTTTAAGTATTGGAAATTCCACTTTTATCCCATAGTTAGTCAATTCTACCCATTCCCATTTAAAATTTTAATTATTACTAATAATATTCCATTTATAATAAGAAATAAAAAATCACATCAACTAATGAACCATCACACAACCTCTAAACATTTGATATAAATATTAATCTTAACAGCTACACGTCACTTTCTCTTTTACAAAACCAATTGTACCACTATCCCACATCCAGTGCCATATTTCCTATTATTAACGGCAGAAAGGCCTCCATAACCATACTATAAAACACATAAAACCACCCTAAAAGTAAAAATATACCACCTTTACCACACAATCATAGTAATATAAACTCAGTAATATAAGTAATAAGAACAATAAAAAATTATATCCATAATCACTTCCAAACACCATCTTTTCTAAGACATGCCATCTCATTCATTTAACATCACTTGCATTAGGGGTAAATTAATAATCCATATTTCACAAAACTGATTATTTATAATATTTACATAATTAACCTTTTAGGAAAAGTGATTCCTATAATAAAATCACATCAATAGAACATATAAATTAGTGGAAACAATAGTTCTTAGCAACAACCTTAAATAGTTATCAATAAAGTATGAAATATCCTGGAATCATAGAAATGCATTTGTATCACCCCATTCCATTAAATTTCCTTTAGTTTGATTCATTATATCTGTTACCTTAATCCTTTATAGCATCCAAAATAAATAAAAAACTTGTTAATTAAACATTATCAAAAAATAAATAATGTTTTTTAACCCTTTGCCTCAATTGAATATTCACCAAATCCTTGTGCAAGAGAGTGGAGAAAGAGATGATCACCCAACTAAAAACCATGTCAGAAAAATACCTATCGAACTATATTCCAATAATTCCTCATGAAAATAACAATAAAAACCAGTATGATCAAGATCAACACCACCTACTCACTTCAAAAAGAAAGAACAAGAAATAAAACAATAAAGAGAGGATAAAATCACATCTGATTGTAAATAAAGAATCTCATAATCCAATTAAAATGACACTAGAAGGTCTAAAAAATCATTTAAGGTATACCATGGTCAAAAGACATAAAGTAAGTATAATGGAATCTATATGGGATTCCTAATTTATATTTGGTATTGTAAAACATAAGACCATGGTGAAATTTGTATTGATTATTCCAAAATGGGTTTAAATCGAATGAATTTATAGAAATAAAATTGTGTATCTCTCTTATATCTCTACTATTAAACTCAATCAACTCTTTAATCAGGTATAATGGAGGAAGTACCACAATGAAAGTACTATCACCACACTATAGCATCCAAATTCCTAAAATCACAAGGAATCCTATGAATCCAACTGTGGTGTAGAACAAACATCATAACACATCAAAATACAAAAGGAAAGATCCACATAATCATCTACTCTAGGATCTACATCACAATAATGATAACCTACAACAAATATCTATCTTTCCATTCATCCTGATCAACACTAGACTAAAACTATCATGTGGCCTAATGACCATGGAATAGAGACTTTGAAAATATAATAATGAGGGATCTCAACCTCTAAAACTCCACAAAATAGCTCAACCCCCATGTCCCAATATACTGGGTAAAAAAATACACTCTCATAACCATATAACCATGGTGTAGTGCCTAGGGCTAAACATTAATGCACTTTATCAAGATGAAGCCTTATCTTCAACTCTACTTTCCTTCCTAATACCTCACCTCATTACCATCATTACTTAAAACGCAAATAATAGTTGGCTAGAGTGGTTTGGACCATTACATATTCTTCAATTTCTATATTTCTTAGTAATAAGGATTAATGATACTTCACAATGAATCTATCTATATCTAATAAATTATTTATTAAAAAATCATCCACTTCTCATTGAATTTATTTAGTTTCCACTAGATTTTATTGACAATCTAGGTGATTTGAAGGTGTTTTCCATGAAGGAAATTGATAAGGTTCTCAATATCCCAAAAGGGTGGTAATATATTAGGGATTCACTCCATAAATACATCATAGAATTTATATAGAACTGAGAAAACATTAAAATGAATTTATGGGTTAAGATCATTAATAATAAAAAAAATATCTATTACATATAATCATAAGATTTTCATCCCCTTATAAATCTAAATTTGTCTCGCTTTTTCTTAAAAAATCACTTTTAACTGAACATTACCATTTTCAATATTGTTTTTAGCTCTTTTATTTCCCAAATTTCTTTTATTTTCACTAATTAATATTTTTATATATTAATTTTTCCACTAATTTAATTCTCTATATTCTTTTCTCTCTTTTATTTTTCTCTCCTTTCAAAATCTCTCCCAATTCTTACTTGGTATTTATAAGCTTGAAAAGGAAATTAACGATGTAAGGATAACTGTCCTCTTATTATACTCAAATGAATACTGATTGGTATACCCATCATATGTGACCCTGTTACCAAATTTTCATGGAATTACCAAGAATATATTACTATTATTCATGGAAAAATAATCACATATCATCTTCTCTTGATACTTCCCAATATAAAATAAAACTTGAGATTGACTAGTCACTTTAATATCCCCACTATTATTTAACCATTAAAATTTATATACCTTATATTTTATAGGGAATAAATTATAAATAATTTGATCCCTTTTCTCTTTATCATGGTCTTCTTTGGATTGAGAACTCAAAGAACACCTTTCCATGATAATTTCTACATGTACAAGGCTTTATATTTTTACATCAAATAACTACTCAAGTGGTGGAATTTTATCTTCACTTGATCTAGCACTAAGAAAATATCAATCGTCCAAAATAATCATGGACCCATTTTTTGAAATTTTAAGGAAAAAATTAAATAACCTTGACATTTAAATCATTCTATATCATGTGATTTTGAAATAACCTTACCCACTATTTTGCCTTTGGATTTAGAAAAATGTATTTATTCTTGGGCACCTCCTGTGACTCTATTTTGTATTCCCTTGAATGTTATTGTGTTTTATAATACTTGAAGATGAAATAAGATCTATAATTCTTACCATATAATGTGTAAGTATTACTTCTTTAATTTCATTACCTCTTTGATTTAGTATCTATGTGAGGTAAATCTTTCAAATCCAAATAGTGGTGCATGTACACATTGTATAGAATATCATGGTTAAGGTAATTCACAAACATTTACATGGTGGCCTCTCACTACTCAAATATATTTAACTAATTCATGATTATATAAATCTATTCATGACACTTTTAAACACTCATGGATCCTTGTTTCAAACCTTTTAACCTAAGGAACAAATAATGGTATTAGGGTATAGAAATGAACCCATTACGCATGAACACTTTCATCTACTCCCAAGTATAAATGGGTATTTTTTTCACTTCATTAGAGACTCCCTTTTAGTTAGTCCCACTAAATACTGGAATATTCAATCAATTCCATAATTAATAACTTCACCTTATTTTCCTACGAATTAGTATTACTACTAAAAACATGCTCATCCTTTTATTCCTATTCCAAGTATGCTTCAAGATCTGTATTACCTTGGAATGAAGGGATATACAACTTTCAGATCAAAGATCATTGGTTTTAATAAATGATTATTGATTTCAATGAATTGATGACTCATGAAAAATTAAGAACTCCACCTCTTCTTCAGTGGCCTGCCTCCTTGGTCGGGTTCTAGATTTTTAATGGGGTTGAAATTTGTCCATCCTTGTATTCATCCTTTGGAATTTTTCTTGAAAATCACTCATAAACATAATAATGTCCATTTAATTACTATCACATACATGTTCCATTTATAAAAACTAAAAGAAAAAATAAAGGGAATGAAATATGGACCTCACACACTCCCTCACATGTTTACACTTGAAAATAGTGGGTCCATTCTTGTTTCATTCTTTTTTTCTTTTTGAATAAAATGTAACTCTCTTTATTTTTACCACTCCACATGATTCCTATAGTTCTATTACTCAAATCAAAAAAAATCTATAGGATCATTGAAATTTGTAAATTTTTAACTACAGATCAAAGATAAAATTAAAAAATAATTCAAGAAGAAGAATATGGGTATTGGAAATAAAACTAATGTAGAAAATGATGATGGGATGTCAGATTCAAGATATTTCAATTTTTTATCATTTCTTTAACTTTTTAAAATTATAAGATCTTTTTTTAACAATATAAGTATAAAAAACTAAATTAATAGTATGTATATATAGGAGGATCATTCATTCAAAACTCCAAATGATATCAAAGTGAGAGGTGCATAGAATTAAAAATTATAAAATTCATCAAAAGAAATGAATCTTCTATATCTCGCACTTTATAGCTTGTATTTTGGTGATTCTAGATGGATGAAAAATATGAGCATCTTATATACAAGAAAGATATGATTTATGTCTGAAATGATGATGAAATAATGTATATAGATGATGAAGAAAATATACCAAAATTGATGTTGGCCTGATTTAAAGAGAAATGAATATGAAGAATAGATATGAATATATAACTTGATTTCTTATAAGTGTGATTTAATACAAAATGATACAGAAACCTAGACTCGATAGTAAATATCCTAGTAATATTATAAAACAATTGTGTGTAGATATCCTAGATATTCATAATAAAATAAGGAGAAATGTGTATGGTGGTCAAAAAATGGAATGAATTGGGTGGATGGTAAAAGGTTTAACCCAAATAGAACTTTTCTCAAATAACTCTATCCACAAGACACCACAAAGGATTACTAATCCTTTTATAAGTTAATTAATCCATAAAGAATAAAAAAATTAAATTAAACTCACCATATTAACAATACTTTCATTCATGATGTTTCAATAGTACAAGGGGGTAGCTATTTATATCCAAAGAGGATATATAATAATCAAATGTCTATTTTTTCATAGTCAAAAAGATGAAATGATAATTTTAACAATTTTAGAACATGCCTTTTTATTTAGAATATAAATATCCTACCCTTTTTGGAAATAATACACCTAACAAAAAATTTAAAATGGCCATCCCTCCACCTTTGTAATTTTATCATCTAATTTTGACTTGAAATATTTTATTGGTTAAAGGGAATGAAATTCATAGCACACCATGGGTTGGTATTTTAAAAGAACATTTTATCCTTAATTAGTGTACCTATAAGACCAGATTATTTCCCCAATCAAGGGTGTTGGGATTACCCTTATATATCTATGATTAATCCAAACAATTCTTTATTCCTTATTTTAGTCCACGCACTTTTTATTGGGAGTCTAATTACTTGAAATGGGTTTTTTTATTTATGCACCTTCCTCCCTCCATGTCATGTCTTCCTTCAATTCCCCAATGCATATGTGCGACATGATATTTATCAACCCTTATATAACCTTTTGAATAACCCTTATTTATCCCTCTTTCATGCTTAAAATCCTTATGTAAATTCATAAATAACCTTTACATATTCCTAGATTTGACCATTAAAAAATTCCTTTGATCCTCAACACATCCTTCTTTGAGACTTTATATGGTAGAATCTGATTAGAATTCTCTAGGTCTACATGCTTTTGGACCTCTATATCTTTTCACTACCACTCCAACATCTCCTTTTAGTTTTTAAAATTAGAATTTCGAAATAACTAATTTCATAAGATCCAATCACTTATCTGGAAAATGGTTTTCATATAGTTAAACTTAACAAAGATTTTTTGGATGCCTTTATATACATATTATAGTTGGATTTTTGACTTTAGGTGTTTCATGTCTTTTATTACCCTATGTTTCACTGGTTTCTTGTGTGATATGATCCTTAATGGATATATGGAAAAAACATATTTAGATTATTTCCTTTCCCATTGTTTTCATAACATAAGAGCATATCAAGTTCATTTGGGATACTTTTTTTTATTCTCTAATTTTGGGTTTTAAGTTGATTTATTTTTTTATCTTTACTTTATGTTTTTTGGGAGACTTACTCTGTATATTTATACTCTCCCCTGCACAGGATTTTTGTTAACACATATTATGTATCTGTAAATTTCATGTAGACATAGGATAACCATAGAGCTAGTGTAGTCGGAGGTGTGGTTTCATAGTAGGTGGTAGTGGTTCGTAGTGGATGTGTTTGTTAATAGATTTCATTCTAGGAGTCCATGTGTAAAGAATGTGTATTACTTTCCTAGAATCAAATGAACCAATGGTTTTTATTTACAATATTTTGGTTTTTCTTTTTTTATGCCTTTATGGAGTTGTATATGTCATTTTTTATCCCATGCTTACATTGTATATAATTTGGTTGGTAAAGATATATATTTTTTTGTTGTTGGAAATTATTATATATTGGAGAACCATTTATGTTACAAGTTATTATAAGATAATAACTCTCATATGTTTTATTCCTTCATTATATTACATATCATCCCATAGCCTAATGGAGGTAGGCCTACCATGGAATACTCATCTTTTCACCAACTAGGTGGGATCTCAATGGGTCAGGTAGTGTTAGAATGACATCATAGTATTTCAATTATTAGTGATAGAGTTTGATGTTAGTTATCCTATGAGTATTGGATTGGGAATTAGAGAATAAATTATTTTGGGGTCTTGAGTTTGGTTATTAGACCAAGGGGGATAGTGTATTTTTTTGTCCAGCGTATCCTTTCACGAGGACTGATAATTTTTTTCTCAACTGAGAACTCTAAGGAATCTTTTTTGGGGCATAAGTTGGTACATGAATCATTTAGAGGTTATTATTATCATTAGGGCCCTTTCTTCTCCATATGAACAAGATATTATATTATTAAATCATAGGTTCCTGAGGATTTTACCCACAAAATTCTAACTCTTATTTAGGGGTGGGGTTTTGATGTGAATATGCTAGTGTTTGATTCTATTATTTTTTATCAATAGGTAAATGAGTCTTTAATTTAGAGACCAATTTTAAGGTATATGTTCCAAACAATCATAGGGAATATTCTCAACTGATTATTCTTCCTAATTATCTTCTTTTTAGGGATGATAGTATCTCCCACTCATAAAGACAAGACCACTAGTAGTTTAAATGTATTATGTGTGTCCTAGTGATGAATTCATCATCATTATTATAGTATAGACTGATCTACCTATGATAGAGGATTGGTTGGAGTTTGAGATTTATGTTACGTGTATAGTTTAGAAATCCATTGACTATATTTGTGAAAGGGACAATCAAATATGGAAAAACCTCTCAATAGATACAATCAAAGGTTAATTTCAATAATGTTACTCAAATTTAAAACACAAACATAAAGACCACAAGAGGGAAAAATAAATGAAATAATAAAATAATATAGATGATAAGTTAATTTATCAAATGACACCAAGAAATAATGTGGTTTGGACCAAATTTTACATAAAATCACAGGAATAAAACCACCCTCCATGATCTTCTATAATGAAAAAAACTAATTGGAATACAATAGAAAAGAAAATAAGACACAACTAGATAGATTATTTGAGGATTATTTTCTTGTAATTATAGTATTTTTGAAGAATTAAAGTTGATGATTCAGTATATAAAAGAATATTATATGAAAACACACATACCCTATGGGATTAGACATAACAAAAAAATAGCACTGAACCAAAAAAATGGGGAAGAACACACTTTAAAAAAAATTCCTACATCAAGAACTTAGTAGTGGTATTTGGAAATGGTAATCAAAATTTTCACTTTATTCATCCTCACCTAATATTGGAAGAAATATATCTCCAATGAAATAGGTAGGTTGGAATAGTGGCAAGAGGTTCTAGGTGTGATCATTCTCATCTCAAACCCTCTTTATATTTTCTCCCTCTCTTGGATTCTCAAGAGAATTGTATCGCAAAATGAAAAAAAAACTCAATGTAGATAGAATTAGTAACTCATAAGGGTAAGTAAGTTATCATGCCTCAAGAGAATCAATGATAGTGGGGACACATGTTTAAATGAGAGAACATGGAAGGATCGAGCATTGTAACTTATCATAGAAAGTTGGTGCGATGTAAGACTAAATTTGAACCATTGTGTGAGAATGAGCTCTTCCATACTATGATTACATCAAGTGAAGATTCCATGATAAATCAGATGACTTCCCTCACTATTAAAGAATGAATTTATGAATAGAATAACTGAAAAAGATTAAGTCCCTCACTATCCATCTATGTAAGAATAAAAAAACATGACTATTCCAGGAGATTAAAGAACCCACCAAAATAATTTAACATTTTATTAAAATTACCTCATATGGGACTATAAAAAGTTAAATCCTTGTAATATTATCATGAATATCACATTAGAATACCTGAATAAACAAACCTTCATGTATGATTAACTTAAAATTAATTTTATATTTAAAAAACCTACCCAAAATAAATAAAATCTATCCAAAAACATATATTTTCATAATAATAAAAAGTAATAAGTATGCATGGAAATTAAACATATGAAACATAATGATAAAAAAATACACATAAAAATAAAATTATTTTAATTTAATTTTTAATAGATCTACATGCCAAAAATAAATAAATCTTTACCTTAAAATATAAATTATAAACTAGACCAGGTGATTGAATTGAAATTATTCTCTAATATATCAATTGGTTCGAGTGATTTTCATCTATATATAAAAATAAAAGTATGACATCAATCATTTTAGTTTGATCATCCCCATAGTATGTGTCACATTGATACATATCTTCCCATATCAATTCATATAATTCCATCTATTGCTAAACACATTATTAGACACATGAATACTATTTATAGTAGTAGTAAATAACTAGAGAATATAAATATACACCTATCTTCATCATATTTAGTGGAACCCTATAAGATCATCCACCCAACAATTACACTAATTATATTAAACTCTCTACTAGCACCTGAAAACATCAAACACAAAAAGTTGTAGATATTTCCATGATAGATAAAAAACATAATAAAACCATAGATATATATAATATAAATTTTCAAGTAGTATAAAAAAATAAAAAACATAGGAAAACATAGAAATATGATAGGAGAAAAAATCTTACACCTAAACCTAAATAGTCTCAGTATCCTAGCACCACACAAACCCTCCCTTCCAAGTAGGGGCCCCTAAAAATCTCATACAGATCCAATCCTAGGATAACAAAAATGAGAAAACCTATAGCTACACCCTAACTCTAAACTAAGGAGACTATAAGGATCTAAAGGAAACATTCACTACCAATACCTAATTATTTCTCCACATTCAACTAAGATCCACTATCCCTAAATTAACTCTTGGGATGACACATTTTTATGTAGATGGTTTTTCCACATATATAGCACTTAAAATCCTTAAATAGATTCTTATTATTCTTTTAGTTACCACTGTCATTTGTTTGACCCCTAATAGCCATAAATTCTCCCTCTAGCTTAACCATAATAGCCTTTAGCTTCAAACCATGGGTTTGAAGTTACTTATAAAACAACACCTACATCACTTCCTCAAGGTTAATTAAATATCTCTCATACATCATAGAATTCTTAATCTAATTAAGTGAATCATCTAGGGAATTCAAAATCATATAGGCATGATCCTCATCAACTATTTGAACATATAAATTAATCTAGTTCAAAATAACCTTATTGAATATATCTAAATGAACCCATATAATAGTAACATTGACCATTTTAAAATTATAATGATGCATTTTCTTTTTAGACCTACCAAAAAGTGATTGATTTATATATAAATGTTAAAATTTGAACAAAATATCGCAGTTAGAGATCTTGTAAAAAACATAAAACAAAACCTTGTCTCCAAGGTTCAAAAAAACTATGATATGGGATTTATTAATAATATAAGGGTCAACATAAATATAATATTACATGATCCTCCCTTGGGTATCCATGGTGGTGACATTATTCTTTAAACAATATAAATCATCTTTAATTTCATTGTAGACTAGAATAGTATGCAACTTAACACTATATAAATTAAAATTATTCACTCTATTGAATTTTTCTACCTCAAAATTAATAGAATACATTTTAGAACCCAAATAAAAATATTTACTGCCAATTGATGGGTTGGGTGACTATCAAAGAGAGAGCAACCTCTCAACAGACTTGATAAGGGGATAAGTTTAATAATGTTCTTAAAAAATAAAAAATATAAAGACAATAAGTGAGTGATAACGATATTAAAGAATAAAAGTTCACAAAAAAGAAGCTAAATAAGTAAATAAAACCAAGATATAATTTGTTTCATACCACATTAGACCTGTATGCATGCCAAGAACACCAACCTCCATGATCTTTTATTATGAAAAAAAAACCAGTATGATAAAAAATAAAATAAGAGAAGACATAATGAATGAAACAATCCAAGTATCATGTTATTTCATATACAATAATTGAATAACTCAATATAAGTATATTAAATATCCTATAATTATTGAATATCTCACATGCATACCTTAGATAACTAGACATATTAAAAAAAGCTACACAGAACCCAAAAATGGGAGAAGAACATGATTACAAACACCAGGCCTACACCAAGAACCTAGTAATGATATTTGGAGATGATAATAGTTGATATAAATATCTACATCCTACTATGTGCTTGTAATAATGAGTACTCCAACAAAATAGGCATGGAGGAACGATGATGTTGGGCTCCAAAAAAGTTTCAACTCCTTCTCTCAAACCCTCCCTTTATTATCTATCTCTCATATGATAGATTCCTAAGAATCAAAAAATGATAAAAAAAATATTGTTAAATTCAACATTAATAAATCATAAAGGTGAGGAAATAACCATACCTCGATAAAATATATTCTTGTTGGGAAATTGTTTTTGATGAGATCACACAGAAGGATCGATCATTGTACCAAATCTCAAAAAAAAAGCATGACTTAAGTTTAAGTTTAAACCATTATATGAGAATAATCTTTAATATTTCTCTTATATTTCAAGTGAATATCATACATCACATCATATTAAGTCTCATCCTATAAAAATAATGAATCACCGAACACAAATTCCACAAAAATATTAAGTCCCCCAGTAACCCATGTAACACACCAAGATTTTAGGATTTATTTTTCTTTAAATATAACTTTTTTTATGGAATATATTTCATGAAACACTGAAATAAAATTGAACATGATATGTTTTATTGAGAAAAATATTACAACTCTAGAAAAACATTGATACATTATGAGGATGCTATAATAATCAATAGTAACAAAAATACAATTGTAATAAATAAATATATATATATATATATATATAAATACCACAAAAATATAATATTTATCCCCATGGTCCACCAAGAAGATAATAATCTCAATCATAACTATGGATAAAAGGATAATAAGTATAACTATTACTGTAATGATGAGAGAAAATTAATGATTTTAGGTATTTATGTGAGCTTATATTAGAAGGTAATATATTCGTCCAGCTTAAATAGTCATTGGGCTAATATAGTCATTAGATGCATAAGGAAATTGGGATTATATACCTATTGGATGTATATAAACTTTGGTATTATATATTCTCTGGGTATAATACCATTAAAATTGTTATAAGAAAGAAATGATTCATTATGATTAAAATCATATTTTTTTCAAAGAAATATCTCTATGGTGTTTTGTATTTTATCATAATAAATTAATCACTTTTAAAATATTATTATGAAAAAAATTTATATTTCAAAATATTTAATAATATATTAAAATTAATATAATGGTGGTTACTAGATAATGAATAAGTATAAATTCATTTTATTCTTCCAATATACATTTTCTTCAAAAATTGTTTTTATTTCATTTTTTGCATGGATATTATAATTAATTTCTACAAAATTTATAAATATTATTTAAAAAAATGGGAAAATTAAATCATTATTTCATAATATTAATAGGATGAATTTTTTGGATTTTTTTGAAATGGTTTACTTTTTAGTGAATGGTTAAAAGTACTGATTTTTACAAAGACCATCATTTTATTTATTTAAATCTAGTAATTTAAATTTTCAATTATATTTTATATTTGGTTTTAAAGTAACATAATATAAATTTTATTAAATATAATCTAAATAATTATTTAGGAATAATCATTATAATTTATTTTGTTATAAGTTCATTTTTATGATTACAAAAACTATTTTCTAAAAACAATTTTTCTTTTTGTTTTCATACTTTTATTAAAAGTAATTTATGACACTTTTACAAAACAAATCCTGAAAATTTTATTCCATATTTTTAATCAAGAGGTTAAAATTTTTTAATGATTTCAATTTCATTTTTTTCATCATGAGAAGTAATCATGATAAAAATGTGTCACCCCAGTGAAAGATAAATCAGGTAAATTAAGGTAAAAACTAAGTAATAATGCCATAAAGTCATATCTTAATTCTTATTTGATGATGGTATTTATACCCTTGTCGCCTTATATTTTAAATTGTTTATTTTTTTAGTAACTTTACTATGATTGATACTTTATAATATTTAAAATTTTATAAAAATTACAAGTGTGTAACTCCCCTCACTTATAAAAATGAACCTCATCTCCTCCATTCCTTACACCTTTTAAGCACTATATCTCACAAAATACCTACCCAAAACTCTCTTAAAAATCTATCCACACATCTTAGAGGTACTGGTATTCTCAAAAGACCAATCCTATAATTCTTAAAGTGTAATTCAAATGGGAGATATCCGAGGAGGTGGTATAAGTCCAAGCCGACCTATTTTAAGTTTATACTTTCTTTTACCTCCTTAAAATATTCTTCAAAAATGATAAAATAATAAAATAGTTAACTTCAATATACTTAAAGTTTATTATCATTATGATATAAACCTTTTTCATCTTCTTTTCCATGTTATTTGAAATAATAACATTGTTCATGCGTATGTGTGGAGTATCACCTCCACAAAGAGATATGTTTCATTTTTCATCACATAATCATGTGGTTGGTGAAAATGATGGAAAAATGAATATATAATGTATTTATGAAAAAATCATTAATCTTTAAATTTAATATGTTACCTTCCTTCTTAACCTACCATTCATTGGAAAATTATAGTGTTGCTCATGTGTATGTGTGGACTACCACCTTTATTAAGCAATGTGATTTGTTTTTCATTTCCAACTTACAAGGGTTGTCATAAATAGATAAATAATGAATACATATGACCTTTATAACATATTTATGATACTATAAAATTAAAATATTAGCTAATTTATATCTTTTCCACCTATTATATAAATGAAAACGTCATTCATGTGCACGCACAGACAATTGTATCCATGAAACAACATAGTTCATTTTTTTATGTTCACCATTCATGGATGGTTATATAATTTTATTAAATGAATAAAAATGATAATTATTTCATGATTAATATTCTATTTATTGTGGAACAGTGACCAATTTTATGAAAATCAACCTACCAAAATGTTTTGGGATTATGTACCGAGCATCCTCAAAATTCCTCACATAAACTTAACTAAATAAATAACTAAATAAAACATGGCCATAAATGAAATAAAAGGTGTAATTATAATGGAATGAAAATATAGATATTATTAATAAATTAAATAATGAATGAAATTTTATTATTCAAGTGGTAAAGAACATATGATTCTATTTTGTATTTATGTTAAGTTATTTTCTTTTAAAACATTGTTTTAAATGTTTTGAACTCTTACTCCTCTATATCCATATTCTTTTAAATTCTTAAAGAAATTTTTTATTTTTGTATCAATGGATGATAAAGATAGTTTTTTACTACATTTTAATTTATTTACAAGGATTTAAAAAAGTAATCTTTTTAACATTTCTATATTAGTAAATTTTTACTTTTTACAAAAGTGAAAAAAACAATTAACATATAAGGAATGATCGTCCTTTCCTGTCATCATATCCATTATTCATTATCAATATTATATTACAATTTTACATTTTTACATTTTTATTTTTTAATAAAATATTATTATCAATGTTATGAGAATTTTTAGTTTTGAAAAAAAAATCTAATGAAAAAAAAACTTTTTCACATCTTTATAAGATACATGAAAATTATTTTCTTATGGGTTCAAATGATTTTTTGTAAGGATTTTATGATGAAGAAGTAAAATATTAAAAAAAAAGTTTTCCTAATATATTACTTTAAAATAATATATTATGATGTTTGAGCCTGATATAGCTCATGAGGATGGTTGAGCCCGATATATATCTCTAATAAATTAGGTAATGATGTGGCCTTTAAATGTAAAAAATAAGGGAGATAACTAGGTAGGTAAATCATATAGAATTAAATGTAAATTAGTTATTATAAAAAGGGTTAAAAATGAGTGATAAAGTGTTATGAATATGATTCTATAATATACCTATATTATTCTTGTAATAAAATAGGGTTTTATGGAAATATTTTTATTCCATTAGGTTAAGAAAGTTTTTAAACATTTAAAGGTGATGTTTTACTTTTAGAAGAAATGTTTTCCTGAATTATCATGTTCATAATAATTCCTTCATGGTTTTCCAAGGATTAAAATGGGTTTCAAAGGTTTTATTTGAGTAAATTTTGAGATTCTCATGTAGATATGTTTAATTTATGTGTTTAAAGTTTTAAAGGTAAAGGTTTTCATATTTTTCATATTTTTTACTAGACTAATGGGATTCATTTATTTTTATATCCCTTATTGATCCTTGTTTTTCTCAAAAAAAATATTTCAAATGTTTTCAGAGTTCCTAAATATTAGTAATAACTATTATTAATTCTAACTCTAAATAAAGTAAATTGATCTTGAATAAATCAAGTGTGTAATGAATGAAAAAAAGGTGTAAAAAAATCATATTTTTGTGAAAAATGGATACTTTGTGTCAATTTTACCTATATAATAAAAAAAATCCCTAATTCTATAAAAAATTAAACCTAGAGTATCCTATAGATATAAAAAATCAAAACCCTTCTAATAAATCATGTAATTATGGGTTTATTATAATATGGGGTGTTATAATTGGTATCAAATCAAGGTTTTTTATAACTTTATAGGTTATTATATTGTTTGATTAAAACAATAGGTGTTTATATCATGGTTCAGTATAACTTATTTTTTATCCTTTTTATAAGTTTATTTTTAATCATTTTGTTTAATATAATCACATTAGATTTTTTTTGTTTTATTAAATGGTTAGAACAACTAGGAAATATGTTAACAATGGTTATGAAGGAAAATACAGTGGTTGTTAGAATGGTAAACCAAATGAGATAAAATTTGGAGTAAAAATAATTGTGGTAATTATTAACCATCTATCTTAGTATATAACTAATAACTTGAAACTGCATGAGTTTCCTGACACACCAAATAATAGAAAAAAGGAGTTTCAAGGAATTTTAGGTGATAGATACCAATGAGGATAAAGGAATAAAATTACTACATCTTAATAGTGTGGTAGAAGTAACCATGGAAATTCCTCGAAGTAAAAAAATAATATGCTTTAAATTTTTTGAGTATGATAATTATGAAAATTGATTTCTTAGGGGAAAATATTGAGAAGAGGATCAGCAAGACCACGTAGATAATAGTTTAGTAATGTATAATTCCATTATAGTCGAATATGAGGAAACTATGAATGGAATTTAAAAGGTATGTACTATATTTTTCCTTATGTTTTTATATTTATGAATCTTAATAAATGATTCTATTAATTCAGAAGTATTACTTCTTACTATTCCATTCCTTTAGATTTGGAAATCACAAGCACTATCTTAAAACTATGTTTACTAATTTTTTTATATCCCAAGTTTTTTAGTATTTTTTGTAGAAAACTTTACCTTTTACTTTAAATAGAAAAATTTATAATGTCTTATGAATATAAACCTATAATTATTTATTACAATCATCAGATTGAGTATGTGTCTGATTAATTGAACTTACCTTTAATCAGACCAATAGTTTGACTTTTTTCTTGATGTTCATACTGACAAAAGTTATAACCATTGGACTGATTCTCATACTGATACATCGGACTAATCCCCATAATAATTATCATATTGAAAATGATGATGAAGTCCATAGGAATTTTCTATTTTTAAAATTTGAATATATAAGAATTATTTCTATCATAAGGAATACATTTAACATTACAATGGTGTTAAAATAAAGGACGACAGGTATTCATTTATGGAAAATCATTGTGAGTATTAAAAGAGCTATTTGTCTGAGGTTATTGAAAAGAACACAGAAATATGACTATTAGATATTTTCTTATAAATACTAGGTCATTTGAAGAGTTTGGAGGTTCTACATTTTGTAACTCAAGCCTTATAAATATTTCTTAAGAATGAACTACTCTTTCTTAATATTTGTAATTATTTAAAAAGTTTTCATTCTATTAAATACTTTTAAGGTTTTTTCCTTTAGAACTTGTTAATTTTTATTCCATGTCTAATAATTGTTATGATCGAGGGATTCTGGGGATAATAAGATGTTGAATTTGATCCATCAGATCGAGGGTATATGGGAATAGGAAGATAGGATACAATCATTGTATTGGGAGCTTCCTAAGATAAGAAGATAAAGGTTATTCTAGTCATCGTATCGAGGGTTTTCCTAGTAATTAATGACAAACTTTAAAGTAAGTATAAAACTATGTATACCTTTAGTCAATGTTATTGACTACCTTAATCTTAATCTTAAAAGAGTTAAATATTTTAAATATAGAATGTCGGCCATTATTAATTTTACTATCTATTGTATTACTTGTTTTTACAAATCTATTTTATTGTTCCTGTAATAGATTGTTAGTATTCATAATTATATTTCTCTAATTTTTGTTTTATTGGTGTTTCTATGAATATGATAAAAATAATAATTTTATATAATAGGATAAACCGGGATTATTATTCTCTTACTCTGATCATCAGACGAAGTCTGAGATCGATAAATTTACTTTAGTAGGTTTTTTGTTTTGTTTAGTTTAAAGTTTTTAAACAAAAATTCACCCCCCCCCCAATTGTAAGTATATCAATCTAAGACACTCTTATGTTCCTATAGATTCATATTTTTTGTTTTAGGAAGGAAGTATTAAAGAATAAGATGGAAAATCTTGATTAATATATTATGAATAATGTTTAATGATTGAAGAGCCGACATATAAGGTTTCAAGAGCTATGATGTAGTGAAATTTTATTTAAGTATTGATAAATTTAAGTAAGATCATAAGTTTTAAATAATTTATAATATTTTGAATTTTTATTTTATGATAGTACTTTGGGAGATAGTTATTCAAATTTAATAAATGTTTCTGGTATATGTAACCATTAATTTTAACTTTTATTCTAGTGAAAAGGTTATTTGAGTGAAAATGCTTTTATATTTTGTATAAATAAGTTGAAATTTATTAATAACATTTAGGTATAAGATGATATTTGATGATGAGTTAATTATGTTTAATTGGGATAAAAGGGTTATTACATTTTGGGAGCATATTATTTATCAAATATATAATCATGGTATTGAAAGCCAATTTGGTAAATAAGTGGTTAAAGTGATTTTCTAAGAAGTTAACCCTATTGGGAACATTATATGATTAAGTTAAATGGAAATATTTTTTGATAAGATGGGATTTTATTTAATGAATAAAGTATGATTCATATTTTTTAATCATATATGATTTGGTTAATTTATAGAAAAAATTATCATATTTTATATATTATAAGATTAGGGGAAAATTTTGGTATGTGACTTTATAAGTGATTATTATTTTTCAGGGATAAATGTTAAGTGATTATAGAAGAATATGTGATAAAATAAATTTAATATTTGGGTTTCAATTTTGATGTGGAATATTTTGAAGAGTCTTAAGGTTAGTTTTTTATGTAATGATTTAAGAGAAACTTTGGGTGTTAATATTGAGATTTTGGATATTGATTCATTTGAATATTATCTTATCTTTTTCTAACCAATTTATTTATTTGGTTAATTTCTAAAGTTATGAGAAATAATTTTTCATCATGTTAGGTATCTTGTGATCTATTTAATGTTAATTTTAGGGATTTAGGAATGAATAATTCATCTTGATTATGCATTTCTTAGAGTAAAAGATGATATAAAAGTCAAAAAACTTCTTGAACAACAACTAAAAGATGAAATTGTTCTTATGGAATGTAAATAAATCATGTAAGTATATTCTCTCATGATCTCTATCATTATGTTAAAATAAACCCTAAAATCTAGAAAACAATCTTGAAAATAATAATTTTATTCTTTTATGATCATTTCTGATGAATTGATGGTCCCTTATCTTCTCATAAAAGTATAATATTATCTAATAAATGGATCTTATTTCCAAGTCCATCATTTCAATTCCCATAAATGTTATCCTTATTTGGGATCCCTATTGTGTGTTATTATAAGTGACCATCATATTTCCCTTTCAAGAGTATTTTTTTCATTCCTTTTTAGGATGTGAGTTTTCAAAAAAAATATTTTTAAATATTAAAAAGTTTTCTTCCTTTCATGATCTTATATTTTATCTTCCACTCCACATTTCCTCTAGATAGCCCTTAAAAAATTTTAAAGTTTCCATTTATGGGGTTTATTTTGAAAATTATGATATTTGAATCCCTCTTTTAGCCATTAAAATGGATTTTGAAAATATTTTAATTTTGAAACATCCAAATACCTTTCTTATCGAGCTTAAGATAAAATTTCAAGGATACAATTTATTTAAGTGGGTAGAATGCAACACACCAGGATTTTAGAATTTATTTTTCTTTAAATAAAACTTTTTGAAAATTTATGTTTTAAACAAAACCAAACTAAAATATAATTTGATATGTTTTATTGAGATAAAATATTAAAATTTTAATAAACATTTATAGATTATGTGCCCAATATATTATTCAGGAATAAGAAAAAAATAATTAAAATGAATGAAAAATATATAAAAATAGAAAAAGAATATGATATTTATATTTTTGGTCCTCTATCCTGATCACAACTATAGATAAAAGGATAATAAGTGTAACTATTATTGGAATGATGAGAGAGAATTGATGATTTTAGGGATTTACGTGAGTTTATATAGGAAGGTAATATGGTCATTCAGATTATATAATCATGGGATTATATAGTTGTTAGAAATATATGGTTGTAGGGATAATATATTAATTTAAGGTATATGAACATTGGTATTATATATTCTTTGGGTAAAATATTAGTAAAAAATTTATAAAAAGAAATTATCATATATGATTAAAGTCATATCTTTTATAAGAAATGTTTTTAAGGTGTTGTGTATTTTATCATAATAAATCTATTACTTTAAAAATATTATTATGAAAATATATGATATTTCAATATATATGTAATAATATATTAACATTTATCTAATATTGGTTATTATATATGGAATAAGTATAAATTCATTTTATACTTCAAAAATGGTTTTTATTGCACTTTATGCATGATTTTATAATTAATTTCTACCAATTTTAAAAAAAATTAAAAGAATGGATATAATTTTTGAAATATTCATTTAATAATAGTCTTGGGATAAATTTTTAATATTTTTCTAAAAAGTTTGATTTTTGAGTGAATAGTGAAAAGTGCCATTTTCTGTAAAACTTTCATTCCATTTCAATAAATCAAGTAATTTAAAAGTGACATTTTTTGGATTTATTTTTAAAGTAAAATAATTTAAATTTTATTAAAAATAATCTAAATAATTCCATAGTAATTAACATTAAATTTTATTTTGGTATATGTTCATTTTTATGGTTAAAATGCAATTTTTCTAAAACCTTCTTTTTATTACATTTTGGAGATAATATTAAGAGTAACTTATGTCAATTATATACATAAAATAATGAAAAATGTATTCAATATTTTTAATCAATAGGTCTAAATTTATTAATGATACCAATTTCATTTTTATTCATTATAAAAAGTAACCATTGTAAAAATGTCTCACTATGGTAAAGAATAAATCGGGTTGATTGAGGTAAAAGCTAAATGATAAGGAAAAAAATTATAATAATTCTTCTAAAATGATTATATTTCAACCCTTATCATCTTATATTTAAAATTGGTTATTTTTTATCCCCTTTCCCATGATTAATACTTTATAATATTTAAAGTTTTAGAAAAATTACAAGTGTGTCAATATCCTCACATATAAAAGGGTACCACCTCTCTTCCCTTCCTCACACCTTATACACACTCTAGTTCATCCAATACCTAAAAAATGTATCCCTAAAATCCCTCCCAATCTCATAGATGTTTTTTTCTTCTCAAAATACAAATCCTAATAGGATTAAAGAGTATGTTAAAGGGACATATCTTAAGAGAAGGTATAATTCCTAACCAACGTATTTCAAGTTCATTTCATCATCTACCTCCTTTGAATCTTATTCAAACATTATAAAATAATAACATAAATATTTTAAATACAATTAAATATTATTATTATTGTGATATAACCCTTTTCATCTCCTTTTCCATTTAATGGGAAATGAAAACATCACTTGTGTGTACGTATGGACTACCACCTCCATGAAGCGATAAGTTTCAATTTTCATCACCGGTTGATATGAATATTTAAAATGATAGATAAAATAAAAAATTATGAAATTTTTGACATAATTATGATTTTTTAAAGTTAATATATTACTTATCTTCTTACCCTACCATCCACTATAAAAATAGTGTCGCTTGTGTAGACTACCACCTCCATGAAGTGATGTGATTTATTTTTTGTTTCCACCTTACATGGTTGGTCATAAGTATGGAACTAATGAATAAATATGAAATTTATAGAATATTTATTATTATATAAAAGTAAAATTTTATCTATTTTTTCCAACCCAGTAAAAAAATGAAATCTTCATTCTTTATGTACATAATGACCAATGTCTCCATTAAACAACATGGTTCATTTTCCATGTCTGTCATTCATGGATGGTAATAGAATTTTATTTACTAAATTAAAATTATATTTATTTCATGATTAATATTCTTGTTACTATGGAATAATTACTCCTTTTACCCTGATCAACCTACCAAATTAATTTATGGATTATGAACCAAATATCCCCAAAATGACCAACTTAAACTTAACCGACTAAGTAAATAAATAAAACAAGGTAATAAAAGACATAAAAGTGATAATGATAATGGGATTAAAATAAAAAATATTATTAATCAAGTAAATAACTAATATAATTTTATTATTCAAGAGCTAAATAATGTGTGGTGCTATATGGTATTTAAGGTAAGGGGTTTTCTTTTAAAACATTTTCTTAAATGTTTTGAACTCTTAATCCTTCACTCCATGTTATTTTAATTATTTAAAGTGTGTTATTATTTATGTTTAAATGATTTATAAATTTCATTTTGGACTATATTTTACTTTCTTTACAATGGTTTAAAAAATTAATCTTTCAATGTTTTTTCTATGGGTTAATTTTGAATTTTTTATAAAAGTGCAAAAAAAAATTATTTTAATCTATACAGATTGATTAACCTTTCCCACTAGCATACCTATTATTCCTTATAGAGATTCCATTACAAGTTTTCATGGTAATTGTGAAATAAACTAATTTTCTCAATATTCTATAAATTTTCAGTTTTAAAAAAAATCTATGGAAATGGAATGTTTTTTTCAAATTTATGAGATAATTGAAAATGTTTTGGTTATGGGTTTAAATGAGTTTTTTAAGGATTTTATAATGAAAAGATGAAATCTTGTAGATAGTTTTCTCATATATGGTACTTTATCATTATATATTATGAATATTGAGCCTGATATAACTCATAATGATGGGTGACCATGATATATCTCTTCAATACATTGGGAAATGATGTCATATTCGAATGAAAAATATAAGGGAGATAACTTGGTAGATTAATCCTATAGACTTAACTCTACTTTAGTTAAATGAGTGAACATGGGTTATGAATATAATTATTTAATATACCAATATTATTCTTGAAATGAGAAGTGGTTTTATGGCAATATTTTTAGTTGAGGAGGTAAGGAAAAATTTTAAACTTCTAAAGGTGAAAGGTATGCTTTTAAAATAAATTTTTATATGATTTCTCATATTCATCATGACCCGTATTGGTTTTTCTATACTGGTAATGGGTTTAAAAGTTTTTATTTGAGATAAAGTTTAGTTTCTCATATGGATATGTTTGATTTAATTTCTCAAATATTTATTGTTATAAAGGTAAAGGTTTTCAAAGGGTTTCATATTTTTCACTGGAAAAACAGGATTCCATTGTTTTTATATCCCTTAATGATACTTGTTTTTCTCATCAAAAGTTTTCAATTTTTTTCAAAGGTCCTAAACATTATTAGTAAATCTTATGAAGTCTATATCTTAATAAATAAAATTTGTCTTTAACAAATTAAGTGTGTAATGAATGAAATAGGATTTTAAACTTATGAATCATAGTTTTGTAGAAAAATGGACACTATGTGATAGTATTACCTATATAATGTGATATTTTTTACTAATTATATTAAAATATAAACCTAAAAGTTCCTAAAATTATAAGAAACTGAAACATTTGTTATAAATCATATAATTATGGGTTTATTATTATATAGAGAGTTATATCCCAACTATGTAAGAAACAAAAAAACCATGATCATTGCATTAGATTAAATCACTCAACCCAAGAAATTCATATCATATTAAAATTCCCCAATATAGGATTAAATCAAGTGAACTCCATGTAATATTAAATAGTAAATTACATCAGAATAACCCATCCAAACAAACCCTCACATATGATTAACCAAAAATACATGTTATATTAAACAAACTACACTGAAATAATAGAATCTATCTATGAACATATATTTTATAATAAACTTGTAATTTTTTGTGTCCTCCAAGTCCATTACTTTTTCATTTTTAGGTTTTGAAGGTGTTTGGAGGAGGTTCTTGGAGTTTTTGCGGGAGTTAGGGGTGCAAAAAAGCTGCTACAGGGGTTACACGCTTTGTAAGTAGATTACATGGTATGAAGCTTAGATTCATGGATTGTTCTGGGTGGTCCACTATGTATGATATTTTGGGTTTTGAAAAAAAAAATAAATTGAAAGGTGATGGTTTTTTAGGATGAAACCAACCTCGAGGCATTACATGACATGAAAGGGGATTACACGTCATGTAATACCCCACTATTGTAATGTTTTAAGTTTATCCCAACCACTCTGGTTGTAAAACCCAATGGCTATAGAAACTATCCCTTGACCCTATGTGACTCGATGACCCCTATTTAGCATTTTAGGGATTCATATTCCAAGTATTGATTCTTAGCTTCCCTCTTTTTATCTGTAGTGGTCCATATTCAATCTAAGGTGTGTTCCTCAATTCTTGTGGTTTCTTCTGGTTTGGTCTCTTTACCCTATCATTTCTTCTTTACATATAATGAAATATGATCTTCTATGATTCTAAATGGAATTCACTTTTATTATTGTGGGTGCAGTGGTGTCACAGAATCCTCATATGGATGCAGATCTTTGAGGAGAGGTGATTGGAGATTCATTGTGTGGCTTGTTCTTGTGAGAAGATCATTGACACCCTTTTGAGGTAGTATTTCCTTTTTTTATCTTCATTTTTGAATCATGTGGTATGGATCTACTTTTTTCACTTATGGATCATGGTTTTTCCAGGCTAATGAAAGATAAGAATCTGTTAAATAAAATTGAAAGTGGTATGGTAATTTGATTTGCATTCTTTTGCAGTTTTGATATTATGATTGTGATATTGTGAATTATATGATCTTGATACCCAACTGAAAATTATTTTCATTAGGTTCCCTTGTTTTTTCAATAAATGATTTTCATGTTTTTTTAATTCTATTGAACACTTACATATGGTAATTGGTTAATCATATAAATCTTGCTAATGAATAGATGCCCTAGGATTCGGTTTTTGTGATAACAAACTTAAATCATGAAGTGTAATTGGATAAGTTTCCCCTTTTATAAATTTGAAAATGTGTTAAGTTATAGTTTGTGATTTGATGTGTGGAATGGTTTTGGTTGTGTGTTTGGGAATGATGTAATGAGAAGTGGATGTTGTAATGTGTGGGTTTTCTATGGTTTGTATTTCAGTACATATGTGAGCATGGTTGTGTGCTATAGGTTATCTCGGGTGGTGTTACGGATGAAAATTTAGATGATACATAAACCTAGCTATGTAAAGGGATCTCAGTTTAACAGATTGATTGATTTTAGAATGGATGATAAGTGTTTTGTAGTAGTTTCATGAGCTGGTTGTATGGTAATGTGTTACCAAATGGGGTTGTGAGTAAGGGGTTGGTTATGTTGATATGTGATCTGAACAGGATGAGTTTTAATAGTTATGTTAGTGTTTGGTATGGGTGATTCACCATTAATAACATGCAAAAATATTCACCTTGTATATATAGATCTATATATGATATACCATGAATGATTATTAAACATGGAGAACGTGGAACGATGTGTCTTTAATGTGGAGCTGCCCAAATTTATCAGGCTCTTCTCTTTATGAAATGAATTTTTCTTTGTTTCATATGGTTCTTTCTACTTATTGGTTTTCTATGTAGTGATGGAATGAATAAATAATTGATTAATAAAATGTGGAATGACTTGGGTTGGATTGGATAATGTAATGGAATGGTTAATAGATGAATAAATGATGGGTTGTGTGGTTAAATATGGTTAATGATAACCAATAAAATGGATGGGGTGGTTAAATGAAATTGATTGTAAATTGAAAGGTTGTTGTGGCTTATTGTGTGGTGTTATGCATTTAGAGGTAGCATCAAATATGGTATTATTGTAATATGATATCAGTCTGGGAACCCATAGGTTGGGTTTGAGTGTTTGGTTTCATATATGTATATACTTACATTTTTCCTTGTGATTTCTATATGAACACCACACTAGTTGAGAACTATGTGTCGAACACCCCCATCCTCATGTGGGAGGGTGACTTTACCAAACATACTAGTGGTATGGTGGATGGATGACCACCCACTCTTCCTTTCTCCCACTTTCTGGTAGTGATAGATCAAGATTCTCTAGGTTGGTTGTGGTTTTTGAGGTCCAGGTGTGTGCAGGCGAGTTTTTCTTTCCCAAGTGTCTTCAGGATGAGATATGTTATGCTTTATGAGGTTTTTTTATAATGAAATCTGGGTTGTGGCCCAGGTGTCTGCGGGTGGGATGTGATGTGGTTTGTGTCCTAGGTGTCTATGGGTGCGATGTAATGCGATTTGTGTCCCAAGTGTCTGCAGTCGGGATGTGACACAGTTTGTGGCCTAGGTGTCCATGGGTAGGATGTTTTATGGTTTTTGAGGCCCATGTGTGTTCATGTGGGATGTGATGTGGTACTTTGGGAAAAGGTGGGAGTGTTAGGATGTTTTTCATTATGAAAGAGAGGATAATTAGTGTTTAGTGGTGTAGGGTAACCTATCATCGATGTGAATTATATTAAATTACTTGACTTGAGTTATTTAGTGAGCATTCCTTGGTAATTTTAGTATGGATGTATACCTATTAAGTGTTGTTTGGTTCTACTGTTTTCCCACAGGATCATTAGTAAGTTTCCCTCACATGTGAACAAGAAACTTTGGTTTTTCTATTGAGTATACTTGTATGATCACCCTGCATATAGAAAACTATTTTTAGGTTTCCATGAGGATTACATAGACTATGTTGGGAATTACTAGCTCGATCTTGGGATAGTTATTGAGTCCTTGCTTTAGCTTTCTTTTACGTACTTCACTTTGGAGTTTTTTGTATTTGTGTGAGTTTTATTTTAAAACGTGCATGTGGGATGGTTTTTTTCTTTCTTTTGTATATGTCTTGGAGTCATTTTCTGAATGATCCATAATATCTCCTGATTTTATTTCAAAAAAATGGTAATGCCTCTAATATTATGAGATATATATACCATTTGTGTTAGTCGCCAACCCGGGGCCTACTGGATGTGGGACTCGGGGGTCTTTATCTTCTTTTATCCACTCCCATCCCAGGAGAGGTATCTTTGGAGGGAGGGGGTCATGAAAAAATGGTATCAAATGGATTTTGATACATATTATATATTTTTTAGTTATGCACAGTAAGGATTGTATGGGCTGGTAGGGAAATAGTGTCAGGTGATCTTGGTGTGTGACATAGGCCAGGGAAGACCGACTAGGACACTGGATTTTAGGGCCCCCCATGATTCGATCCAAGGAAACTGATCCTAACTAACGACCAAGTGAGGATACACCATTTTTAGGGTAGATACCCAAGTAAAGGTACATGTATCATAATGACTTGTGTTCTTGTTTGAATTGGTTTGGTTTGAAAAAGTTATAATGAATAACTAAATATGTATTAAATGGGTTAAAATAAATTTTAATATATACTTAATACTTCTTAGGCTTAGGAAATATTTGTTTACCTTTTCATTTATGGATCCTAGTCATTTTCCACGTGTGAATTGAGCAGTATATGTTCAGTAAGCTGATCTATTTTATTGACAAATGGTTGATCGATTTGAGTAGGATAACCAGTGGTATAGGAAGTTACATGCTTTCCAGTGGAAGGATTTGGTGAAGTACGAGGGAAGTGTTTGATACATGGAAATATAAATCTTTCTTGAGGAGTTTTAGATCACATTTGGTTTGATCTAGGCCCCAATGGAGTACTGGGTTCCATGAGTATTCAGTTATATTTGAGGATCCATGCATCAGTGGTGGAAGTTATATCAAGGGGAGAGGGAGGAGGATGATGTTTTGTGGGTCGAATTTGAGGAGTTCTGAGCAAAGTTACTTTTGTTGACCATGAGGGCTGAGAAGATGTTGGAGATACTCTCTCTTTAGTCGAGGATTATGTCATTGTGGGATATGGGGATCAATTTTAAGGATCTTCTTAGTTTTTCCCCATATATATTTTTGGATGAGGATTCTCATGTGAGACATCTTGAGGAGGCACTTTGTCCTTATATCCAGTATGCAATAACTCCTTTTACATTACCAACATACCTTGAGGTTCAAAAGAAGGAATAGGTGATAGATTAGATGCACTCACGAGGATTTTTACCACAATAGGGGGGCCAATAGGGTTCTTCAAGAGGCAGGGTTACCAATAGTAGGTATCAGGTGATAGGACCATTGAGATTTTGAGTAGTAGGGAGTTGACCTAAATTATTTATTTTTCAACCTTCTAGTCCTCGTTCCTTTTTTGTGAACTTGGGACCAAAGTATTTCTTTTGTGGATATTTCTACCATCTTCATAGTCAGTTACCAGTGGATATTCAAGCTCAATTTTGTGGAGGTGTATAGGTCCAGTGTCACCCACATCAGTAGTTTCCAGTCAGGCCATTTCAGCAGTAGGAGTAGCAGGCTCATATCCAGTGAGAGGATATGGAGAAGGTAGAGGCTAACCTCGTATTTTTCCTCATGTTTGGGGACCTTTACTTATGTGTGGTCATGGGGTTGGATGCTAGTAGATAGGTAGAGGAGTTATCCATGGTAAGTTTCATGAAGTGGAGGTAGTAGTTCCAGTAATTTCGGAGATTTTTAGAGGTATTATCAGTTTGTTTAGTACTCTTGTTTATGACTTGTTTGATTCAGCATCTTTTTATTCCTTTATTTCAACCACTATATCTGATTCTCTGGGAATAGACCTAGAGAGGATTCTCATTCCCATCGTTTTGAGTACGCTAGTTAAAGGCTATACTAGCTTGTTTGATGTGTTTTGAGGGTGTAGACTGATAATGGGACCGCATCAGTCCCATAGGGATATCTTCTTATTATGGATACATCCATAAAATTTCATCCTTAGCATCAACTATTTGTATTTTTTACATACTTTTATCAACTTTTTATAGAGGATATTCATGTTTTCAAGTGTGTATGGCTAGTGTTTGGTTTTAGTAGGCGAATGGGGTTCTTAGGTGAGCAGTCGGCATGTTGATCCCATTCTTTTTTTATTGGTTAAGTTGTTGGTGGAATCAATGGATATTGAAATGGTAGAGGTTCATATATTAATTGGGGATTTCTTTGATATTTTCCGCAATGAGTTTGTTATGCTACCCCCTCAATGTGATTTTGAGTTCGGGATAGATTTACTACCCGGTGCTTCTTTTATTTTGATGGATCATTATCAGATAGAACCTTCTTGATTCATAGGAATTGAGGATTCGAATAGATGATCTAAGGAATAATGGTTTTATCTGGCTTAGTGTGTCTTTGTGGGGTTCTCTAGTGTTTTTCACAAAAAAGGTGGATGGTGGTTTGAGGTTTTTCCTAGCCTACCGGAGGTTGAATTTGGTAATGGTGTTACCCTCTTATAAGGATATATTATATTTTAAAATAGTTTATAGGGGTGAGTTGGTTTTCTATGATCGATCTACGTCCTGGATATCACTAGTTAAGGGAGACATAGGGAAATATCCCAAATATTGCCTTCAGGTGTAGGTATCGGCACTTCGAGTTTGTAGTCATGCCATTCGGTGTTATGAACACATCAGCTATGTTTATGGGATTTGTGAAATTTTTGTTCCATGATTTCCTAGATTGATTCATCATCATATTCATAAATGATATCTTGATCTACTCAAAATCATAGGAGGGAAATTCCAAGCATCTCCGAGATGTCTCGCAGGCTCTTCGACACCACCAGCTCTATGGGAAGTTTTCCAAGTGTAAGTTCTAGACACGAGAGGTGCATTTCCTCAGGAATGTGGTGTCTCAACAGGGTGTAGGATTAAACCCTTCAATGGTGTAAGTAGTTTTTTCTTGGATAGTACTAAATAATGTGGAGTAAGTTCATAGTTTTCTTGGTCTCGTGGGTTATTATCAAAGGTTTATACCTAATTTCTCTTGAGTTGTAATCCAATTAACAACATTGACCAAGAAGGATCAAGATTTTTTCTGGAGTGATAAGTGTTAGTTAGTGTTCAGTTATCTGAAGGGTAGGTTGGTTAGTGCTCCAGTGCTCTAATTTCCTGACGAAGGGGTGATGTTTAAGGTGTTTTATGATGCTTCCTGTATGGGATTGGGATGCGTCTTGATGTAGAAGTGATCAGTGATCTCTTATGAGTCTAGGTAGTTATGACCCCATGAGTTTAATTAATATAACCATGATCTAGAACTAGTAGTGGTCATGTTTGCATTGAATTTTTTGCAGCATTACCTCATTGGGGAGCACTTTGTGGTATTCACGGATCATAAAAGTTTGAGGTATATCTTTTCCTAGTGAGATCTGAACTTGTGAAAACGGAGGTGGATATAGTTTCTTCAGGACTAAAATTTTGAGATCTCCTATACCTCATGAAATAGTAATGTTGTGGCCAATTATTTGAGTAGAAAGGCATAGAAGAAGGTTGTTCAGGAATCTGCAGATTCTTGAAGAGTGATGGAGGAGTTTGCAGCCTTGCACTTGGATGTAGGAGTGGAAGGCGGTAGAGTATTTTTGTTTCAGAAGATAATACATTCTTCTATGATGCATCAGGTGGAAGAGTCTCAGGGGGATACTTATAGGAAGAGGTGTCATGTTATTGTGTTGTCCATGGTGATACTCCATAGTGATGGTCAGAGGATGGTCAAAATTGTATGTTGTTCCATGGGAAGTTGTTTGTTTATATGGAAATTCACAAGGGAGTCATTGAGTTTTATAGGTCACCCTTTGTGGTACACCCATGAGTTTTTAATATGTATTGTGGTTTGAGGATGTAGTATTGGTGGACCGGGATGAAGTGGTTAGTGGCGGATTTTATGGCTAAGTGCTTGGTCTTCCAATAGGTAAAATCCAAGCACTGTGTTCTTAGTTCTTTGTTGTAGGTCTTGGATGTTCCCAAGTGGAAGTGTAATGACATCTCGATGGATTTAATTATAGGTTTACCCAAATCTCAAGGAGTTTGTGATTCTATCTGGGTGATAGTGGATCATATGATGAAATTTTCTCACTTCTTAGTGATAAAGGAGTTGGGTGTAGTAGATGCCGTGGCCAAGAGGTATGTGGATGATGTGGTGTGGCTATATGGAGTTCATAGATCCATTATCTCGTATCAGGACACATGTTTCACCACGCGATTTTGGAGGCAATTACAGCATGATTTCGGCACCCAGTTACGCCTCAACACTACTTTCCACCTTTAGATAGATGGGCAGATAGAACGAGCTATCCAAATGTTGGAGGACATGATGCGATCATGCATCTTGGACTTAGGTGGATCTTGGGTGTGACACCTACCCCTGGTATATTTTTCTTATAATAATAGTTATTACACTTCCATTGGCATGGATCTTTTTGAATCTTTGTACGGAATATTGTTTCTTCACTGTTGTGCTGGAAAAATGTTGGGGAGACAGCTGTTCTTGGTCCTGAGGTAGTGCAGAGCATGACAAAGAAGGTTCATCTTGTTTATGAGAATATGAAAGAATCACAGGACTGGAAGAAGTCATATTATTATCTTAGAAGGAGGCCTTTGGGGTTTTAGGTAGGGGACCATGTGTTCTTGAAGGTTTCCCCATGACATTGTTAGCGAAGGTTTGGTAGAGGGAGTAAGATTTCTCCTAGGTTTTTTGGACCCTTTGAGGTATTGGGGTGAGTTGGCGATGTGGCATACTAGTTGGTGTTGCCACCGTAGTTGGATAGAATCCATGAAGTCTTCCACATCTCTCAGCTACATTATTATCTTCACAATGACTCCTAATTTATTGACTAGGGATAGTTGGATATCGATAATGATGTGACATTTTTCAAACAACCATTGGATATCTGGGATCATCGAGAGAAGGTGTTCTGTGGGTGGAACATTCCCTTTGTGTGTTTTGGAGGTATGGTGTCCTAGAGAAGGGTACTTGGGAATGAGAAGTGAATATTCATGCCCATTACCCGAAGTTGTTATGATTTTTTTCTCTATTTTTCTTTTTAATGTGATATTTGGATCCTTTTATTTTATGAGATGAGTTGTTCCCTTGGTTTAAGATTGTGTGTGGTGTGTTGTGTGATGAATTCCTGAAATGTGGAAAGTGGAGTACCTGATTCTTAATTGAGACGCGTTAATTGTGATGTGATTAAACCCATGTGGTTGAATCAGTGTCGCCTATAACAAATAGTATCTTGACATGTAAGATAGAATTCCCTAATTTGTGCGTTCAGGACAGTGTATTTTATTGACTATAGTGGTTGTTGGTTTGGGTTGTGTGGAGTTTGAGATAGTTACATGGTGGTTTTGTGGTTTTTCGGTTGTGTGGTTTTGTTCATTTGGGTTGGTGTGTTTGGATGGTGGTAGTGCTTGGGGAGTGGTAGGACTCTTGAGAGGTATCTCACATGGTGGTTGTTCAGACCCCTTCTTCCTTTCAGAATTGTTATGGATTCTTTAGGATGATAGTAATTTGAGAGCTATCTAATGTAACAGTCTGTGACCTTCTGGTCCATTACTTTTTCAGTTTTGGGTGTTAAAGGTATTCAGAGGAGTTTTTGGGAGTTGTTGTGGGAGTTGGGGGTGCAGCAAAGCTATTTTAGGGGTTACATGTCGTGTAAGTGGATTACACGACATAAATATTGGTTTCACGGCTTGTTCAGGGCAGTCCATGACATATAATGTTTGGGGGTTTGAAAAATAAAATAAAGTAAAAGGCAATGGTTTTTTCAGCATAAACCAACCTTAATACATTACATGATTCAAAAGGGGATTACACATCATGTAATACCCCTATATTATAATGTTTTAAGTTTTTTCCAAGTACTTCAGTTGTCAAACCTTATGGATGTATTGACTCTCCCTTGACCCTAGGAATCCCAGCAACCCCTCTTCATCATTTTGAGGATTCCTTTTCCAAGGATTGATTCTTAGCTTCCCTCCTTCAATCCGTATAAATCCATATTTAATATAAGGTATGTTTTCCTCTGTTTTTTTATTTCTTCTGGTTTGGTCTATTTCTCCCCTCCTTTATTATTTCCATGTGATTAAGGACGATCTACCATGGTTTTAACTAGGATTCCCTTCAATTTTTGTTGGTGTGGTGGTGTTGCAGAATCCTCGGATGGATGCAGATCTTACAAGATAGGTGATCAGAGATATGTTGTGTGTCCTGTTCATGTGAAAAGATCATTGATATCCTTTTTTAGGCAATATTTCCTTTGTTTCTCTTAATTTGTGAATCATGTGAGAGGGATTTACTTTTTTCACCTATGGATCATGGTTTTTCTAGGATAATCAAAGATAATAATCAGTTAAATGAAATTGAAAGGGGTAGGGGAATTAGATTTGAAAGCCTTTGTAGTTTTGATATTATGATTGTGATATTGTGAATTATACAAGCTTGATGCCCCATTGAAAATCATGGCCAATGGGGGACCTTGTTTTTGCACTAAATGGGTTTCATCTTGTTTGGTTCCTATTGAACACTTATATATGAAAGTTCGTTAATCATGTAAATCCAGCTAATGAATGGATTCCCCGTAATTTTTTTGTGTGATAATGCACATAAATAATGAAGTGGAATTGGATAAGTGTTCCCTTTGATAAATCTGAAAATGTGGTACATCATGGTCTGTGGTGTGATGTGTAGAATGGTTGTGGTTTCATGCGTGGGACTGATGTAATGTGAAGTGGCTATATTGTGATGTGTGGTTTTTCTCTCGTTTTTGTTGTGGTATGTTTGTGAGCATATTTGTTTACTATAGGTTGGATTGGGTGGTGTTGTTGATGAACTTGTAGACGATAAATCAACCTGGCTATGTAATCTAATCCCATGTTGAGAGATTTATGTATTGTGGAATGGATGAGAAGTGTTATGCAGCAGGGCTACAAGCTGGTTGTCCGGTAATGTGTTACCAGATGAGGTTGTGAGTTGGGGGTTGGTTCCACTGATATGTGATCTGAACAGGATGAGTTTGAAGAATGAAATGGGTGATTTTCCATTAATAACATGAAGAAATCTTCACCCTGTATCTAGAGATAGATATATGATATACCATGAATGAGTATTAAACATGGAGAACATGGAATGGTGTGTATTTAATGTAGATACCTAAATTTATTAGGCTCTTCACCTTCTGAAATGAATGATGTGGCCTTAAAATCTACATATTTTCTATATATTTTTATTAAGTTTTTAATGATTTTATAAATTAATTTTAGCTCTTTTTTATAATTAGTTGCACCTTTGTAATTTTAAGATTAATTTTATTATTTAATAATTTTTTATAATTAATGTTGTATTATTGGATCTTAAATTTATTAGTTTTTTACTTCATAAAATAAATTAACTTTATTAATTAATTCAATATCAATAATTAGTTTATATATATTTAAATTGGATATTTTAATTCACTTTTTAATTATTATTTTAATTATTTTGTTCAATAAATTTAATTAGTTTATAATTTAATTTAAGTTTTTAATTTTTCTGTTTTAAATTTATTAATTAGTTAATTGTTTTAATTTTTATTAATTCATTTTTTATTTTAATTTAAGTCTCTTTTATTTACTTAATTAAATTAACTTTTTAAATATTTATTTCCTTAATTCATAATCATTAATTTTAGTTGTTATTTAATTTTTTCACTTCCACTAATGAGACATTGTTGTGTCCCTAGACACAACATTGGAAACTAAGTGTGAAATACCACCGTCCCTCCCTCCTTTTTTCTGACAAACATACCATCAGCATATTCTTATACCACTAGCCTTATGCCTTTCCCTCTATCTCATTAATACCGCCAGTATCTTGGTGGCGTCTGATTCATGCACCACCAAGCATACAATTCCCAACATTCTTCTTCCATCAGCTTCACACCACCAGTTCACTAGTGGTGTCTCAACCTCCACCATTTCCTCATTGGGTACTTCCAAGAAACACACTAACACATAAGTTACAATGGTGTCTCATTGAAACACCACTATATTCCCTCCGCCATGTACGACACACCTCCACCTTCAATTCTTTCCATGTACTTCTAGCATAGCGGTGCCTCCATCTTCATACCACCACTAACCAATCTTACACCACTGGATGCATCCTCCTCCACAGCTAGTTTGAGCTTCTACTACACCATCCTTCTATATCTTCTTCTTCCAATTTTGAAACACTACAGGAATCAATCCATCACAGATCTGAAATTCGACAAACTGCTAGATATGGACTCAGCCACCATAGATCTGGACATCCTAACTCACAAATGTGAGCCAACACCACCAATTTGAACCCTCACTATTGAAGCCACTTGCCTTTTCACTACATATCTGAAGGAGACCACTGAATCCTCTTTCTCCTATTGAAGTTTGAGCCATTATCGCCTAGTTGTGTCATTGTTCAAGTAAGAGGAGGATCTTCTGTTGCCACTACTTTGAGGAGGAGTTGTGGATGAATTCGAACCAAAATCCTTCCGCTTTTGATCTGGGGATTTTGTGCCTCTGATTTGAGGAAACTGAAGCTGAAGCCGTAGTGGACCGAGGAGGTGTTGCAGCTATGGAGGGAGGAGGAGGGCGAGCGTAGGCTTCTCCAGGAATCCACAACCCCCCCCCCAGCACCTCTTTAATAGGGGGGAAATAAAAAATATTAATATTAAAAAAAATAACAAACTAATAAGTTAAAAATATAGTAAAAATAAAAAAATATATAATAATAATTAAATTAATATAAATTAATATAAATATAATAACTAACAATTAATAAAATTAGTTATTAAAATAAAATAATATAATAAATTAAATAATTATTAAATAATAATCATAATAAATTAATTTAATTATTATAATAATATATAAACTTAATATATTAATAAATAACATTAATTATAACAAAATAAATAATTATAACATTTAATAAATAATTAAAATATTTTATTAAGTTATAAAAAGTATTAATTTTATTAATATTAATTAAATAATTTAATAATTATTAATTAATAAAAGTTTTAAATAAAGTAAAATAATAAATAACAAATTATTAATTATAAATGAATATAAATTAATTAACATAATAATATTTTTTATTTTTATTAGAATTTATGTAATCATTAGTTACTCTTTTCAAGACCCAACCCAACATGACATCTAAGTTCATAAAGAACAGAGGAGAAGAGGTGATTACAAGGGTTTTGTTCAAGTGATGGGAGTTGTAGGATATTGCACCACATGTACGATGAAAAAGAGAATATCACATTGAGTCAGTGGAGGTAGTGGGTGACCAATTAGAAGTTGATAGAGGACTTAAATTTTTTAGCAGTAGTAGATAAGAGGATATATTTAATTCATGAAATCTCATTCATTCAACAACTATCATTGAGAGTAGATCTAGGAGACCTCTCGGAGATAGAGAACCAAAGATCATGGAGGAGGAAACAGAGCAGCATCACGGGAGCATAACAAGATTTCTTTATTCCCCTTTAATTTTCAATTTCTTAAACTTGTAATTGAATTTTTTTTTAATTTTTATAATTAATATTATCACAGTCTAAACATTCTTTTTCGGGGGATTTTTAACCTGGTGTTTTTTTCTTCTTTCCTTCACATCATTTTTTTACAATGAATTCAAAATCGATCAGCGAGATCAATTTCTAATTAAAAAATATTGTTTTGTGAATCTTTTTATAAATTTCAAAACTTCAAGATCAATCAGTGAGATTTATCTTGAATATGCTTCTTAAAATATTTAATGTCAAATCTTGGGATAATATAAAGAATTATATTCCTTTAATACTTTACAATTTTCATTACATCTTATGAGTCTTGGAGTGGAAAATTCTAAGACTTAATTTTATATGTGTTTGATCTTTTGGAGAGAAAGATCAAACAAATATTTTTCTAAGATCATGAAATAATAATGTTTCTATGAAGAAGATATCTCCATTAGACTAGTAAAGTTAAAATTCCCCATTCATTTCTTCTTGATTAGTTTCAACTCAATCTTTTATAATGTTCACATATGCTGCTTTCCTTGTTAGTTTAAACATAACTTTTATTTCATCTTAGTTCTTTAAAAAAATAAAAAAATAATTATTTATCAAAATTACTTTATAAAAAAAATATATAAAAGTACAAAAGTTAAAAATAAAGTTCACCCCCTATTTTCAACAGCGGGGTTTTGTTTTTAAATACATGGTCGATCTACCTTCCCTGTGGGTTCAACCCTACTTACCTCTATACAGTAGTTAGTATGAGATTATAAATTTTTTAAAAATTGACATGGTTTCAATGAATATTGGATCATGTTTTTGGCTTTATTTTGGAGGAAATCTTTGACTGACCATTTTTTAATTCTAAAAAAACTTTTCAAAAATATTTAAAAATCAAAAAAATTGAATATTAAAAATTTCAATAAAAAATTTATTGTGATTTTTTATTGTTTTTGCATACTATTTTTCACAGTTTGTATTGAATTGCTGCTTATGCTAATTGTGTGGTACATTAAATTGTCTGAACCATTATCATTTTTCTACTGTTTATTTTATGAACACTAGATATTTTATAGCTAAACTAGATCCCCTAAACCCAAAATTAGAAAAACATCACAGTGCTCTAAAAAAGAAAAACAAATCTAAAATTGAAAATTTAGAAGATAGAGTTCATGTTAACAACTTCTATAAAGTTAAACATGAAGTTTTAGAAAAAATTGAACATCTTATGATGACGGAGTTCTAACACCCTCAAGTTTCAATCAATCCATATTCTATTGGACTTTCTCCTAGATCCAGAAACTATTAATTGAAACAATCCCACCTATCACTATTACTTTTATTCTAATGAGGACTCTTTAGCCTTTAATATATATTTCTACAATATAGAGAAAAAACTGCCACACTTTTGACTCAAAAAAATGAACTTCAAATGTGATTGTTTCCCTTTTGCTTTAAATAGAATGCTCGAAACTAGTTTTTGAGTCTAGATGAAAAATTTTTTGAAAATTGGGACCAATTATATAATTCCTTTATAATAAAATTTTATCCCAAAAGGCCAAAAGAATAACTTAGAACCAAAATAACAAGTTTATATCAAGAAGATAGAGAAGCCTTTCATGAGGCTTGGGATAGATTCAAGGACTTTATTAGGCAGTGTCCCCATCATTAACTCTCATCCCATATTCTCATGGACACCTTATATGAAGGTTTTCTTCCTCTGATCAAAACCTTTTTGAAAAATCTATTAGTAGTAATTATAATGATAAAACTGATATAGAGTTAAGAGAAAAATTAGCAACCTTTTCATGAACTCTCAACATAAAAATTCAAGAAGGAAAAGAGTGATTAGAAATGAAAACATGGGTTATGGAATGGAAATTAATTCCTACTTGGCTGAAATAAAAAATAAACTTCAAACTTTAATTAACCAAAATTATAAACAAATTGGGCTTTGAAAACTCAAACCAATCTCTTAGAGAACAATTTTCTCAGTGTGGCATGTTTGGGCACACTGAAAACTACTTCTCAAACTTTTACATGCCAACCCAATAATAAGAAAATTCAAAACAATTTAACTATGGTCCTAGGATGCCTACCAAAGATGACCCATTTCCAAAAAAAATATAACCAAGTCAATATTAACCATCCTACATTTTCATAGAAAGAATAATGAATGATAAATAAACCCACTATCCCTCATTACCAAAATCAATCAAGACCAAATTTTCAAAACCAATAGAGGGTGGAACCTTCTAATTAAAAATGAAACTTTGTGGGTCAAATATTTTCAAAACTCAATTAAATATTAAATAGAATGGACTCTCAAGATGAAAAATTCAAAAATAAACTAAATAAACAACAATCCCAATATAATTTTGATAAAGTCCAATGTGATTATATAATTAAAAATATAGGAACAAAACCGGGACAACTAGCTAGAGACTTGACTTCTAGGGATGAAGGTAGATTTCCTAGTGCAATTGAAATCAACCCTAGGGATAATTTCACGGTTTTTTTAACAATAAGTGGGATTAACACTCAACCTTAACCTGAAAAGACTCTAAAAATTCCCAAAATGAAAAATTGTATGATTTTAGAAAGAAAAATCTGTTGCACATAGAATATGAAAATCAAAATAATAGAATGAATATAATCTAAATTTGTCGCATAAAAATCAATCTAAAATTTTTTCTAAAAATAAGAAGATTAAGAATAAAGATAAATCTATGAATAAATAAGGTACATACCTACTTTTATTAGGAATTTTTCTCCACCCATATCTTTCCCATAAAAATTGAAGAAAAAAAGAAACAATGAGGATAAACTTATTTAGTTACTTGGGATTTTGACCAAGCTCCAAGTGAACATTCCTTTTATCCAAGCCTTAGTTAAAATTCAATATCATTTTAAATATCTCAAAAAAATTGCTTCAAACAAAATAAACCTGAATAATTTTCCACATACATCCTCACTAAAGATTGTAGTGTTGTACTCCAAAAAAATTCATTCTAAGCTCAAAGACCAAGGTAGTTTTTTTATACCCTACACTTTAGTAAATTCTAGTCAAATCAACTACCCGTGTGATTTAGGTGCTAGTATCAAAATAATATCATACTCATTTTTACAATAGTTGATATTGGATGATCTTCATCTCACCATAGACATCCTTCAGTTGGATGATCACTTATTCACACATTCTACGGGGAGGGTAGATAACCTTTTAGTTGGTGTAGGGAAGCTTTTTCTGCCAGTTAATTTACTAGTGCTTGACATGGAGTGTGACCAAGAGGTGCCCATAATTCTGGGTAGGCCCTTCTTGGCCACTGTTGGATATATCATAGAATTTTCCAAGGTTCAACTTATCTTAAAAATTGGATAACAACAAGAAGAATTCAATGTGTTCAAAAATGTCAAGGGACCAACATGTTTTGAAAACTGTTCTAAGATAGAATTTTTGGAAGTTGTAAATTTAGTTGGAAATATATAAGAATATGAAAATAAATTATTTTTTGAATAAATAAAATTAGAATATGAAAATGATCTTTCATATTCTAATGAATCTACTCAAACTGAAAATATGGAAAATTTTCCAGAACTAGACAATAGTCCAGTTTCTGCTGCTAATGGAGATGTATTTTCTACTTTTGAACTTAAAGACTTATCAAGTGAACTTGAGGTTAATTATGTTGTTAACAGCCATTCAAAAAAAATTATTCAATATATATAGATATGATTCAACTAATTGATATTTTTTATTTATTAATTTTTAAAAATTATGAACTGGAATTCTTTAAGAGTGAGTTGTCTACTTTGGACAGCAGTACTGGAAATTTTGAAACTGGTCATGAAATTAAAAATTATTCATCATTTAAAACACATTAAAAGATAATTGTTGAATACATTGGTCCTCCAAGTCCCAATATCCTTCATTCAAGTAAAAACACACCCATACTTGAACTGAAACCACTCCCTGCACACCTAAAATATTCATTTCTAGGTGAGAATTACACACTTCATGTTATCATTTCTAATTAGATGAAAGAAAATAATGAGGAAAAAATTTTAAGTGTTATGAATAAATTCAAATATCTAATTTTTTGGAGCATATCTTATATAAAAGGGATTAGAGCTTCATTCTACGTGCATAAAATTCCAATGAAACCAGATCAAAACACTAGATTTTAGTGCTAAAGGAGACTAAATCCTAACATGAAAGAGTTTTTGAGATATGAAGTAATCAAAATACTAGATATTGGTATCGTATATCCTATCTTTAATAGTAATTGGGTCAATATGGTCCATGTTTTCTCTAAAAAAGGTGGTTTCACTGTTATCACTTATGAAAAACAATGAAAAAATCCAAGGGAGGAAGGCCACCAAATAGAGAGTCTGTATAAACTATAGGAAGTTCAATTCATCCACTAGGAAGGACCATTTTCTAATTCCCTTCCTTCGTAAAATGATTGAGAGGCTTGCTGAGAATGAGTTATTTTGTTATTTGGATGGGTATTCTAGTTACAACTGGATTCTAATAGCTCCATGGGATTAGGTTAAAACTACCTTTACTTGCCCCTTTGGGAAATTTTCCTATAGGTAGATGCCCTTTGGTTTATGTGGATCCCCTACTACTTTTAAAAGATTCATGATGGTTGTCTTTTCTGATATGATCAAGATGATCATTGATGTTTTTGTGGATGACTTCTCCATAGTAGGTAGCACATTTGGTACTTGTCTTTAAAATTTGGAGTTAGTGTCAGAGAGATACTTAGAGACCAACCTTGTTCTTAACTAAGAAAAAAATTCAATTCATGGTTATTGAAGGTATAGTTCTAAGATATAAGGTGTATAAAAGGGGTTTGGAGGTTGATACTACCAAGATAGAAGTTATTTAAGAACTACCCCCTCCAAGAAATTGTTAAGGGTGTTAGGAGTTTCTTAGGGTTTGTTGGTTTCTACTAGAGGTTTATAAAATAATATTCTAAAATAACAAATACATTTTATTCATTACATGTTAAGGATTACCCATTATTATATGATGAAAAATATTTGAAATCATTTAATTTTCTAGAGGAAAAACTCACTTCATCACCTATCATCATTGCACCTGGTTGGAAATATCCTTTTGAACTAATCTGTGATGCTAGTGATATGGTTGTTAAAAATATATTAGGACAGAGGAGATATAAGAAGTTACATGTGGTCTATTATTCTAGTAGGCTAAAATATTAGGCACAAAGAAATTACACCACTACTGAGAATGATTTTTTAGTTGTTTTGTTTTCTCTTGATAAAATTAGTCAACACCTCTTAGGTTCTAAAATCATCATCTTTACTAACCATCCTTACTTAAAATACTTATTATCTATAAAGTAATCCAAACCCATTCTCATTAAGTGGGTTCTCTTATTACAAGATTTTGGTTTGGAAATTAGAGATAATCATAGAGCTAAAAACATAGTTGCAAACCACATTTTTAGGCTTCCTAATACCCATAGTGAAGATCCCAGGGATATAAATTATCCCTTTCCTAATTAAAAACTCCACACTGTCTCCACTAGGTAGTCTTCATGGTTTGAATATTTTTCCAATTTCCTAGAAACTAATTTCATTCAAAAGTATTTTTCAAAAAACCAAAGAAAAAAATTCATTTCATAACTTGAGCATTATCTTTGGTATAATCCCATGATTTTTAAGAGATGAATTGATGGTATTTTAAGAATATGTGTTCCAGAATATGAAATTCTACCTATACTAGAGATTTTTCACTCCTTACCTTGGGGAGTACATCATGGTAGATAAAGAACATCTCAAAAAGTCCTTCAAGATGGATTTTATTTTCCCACCTTATTCAAGGATGCAAGGAGCTATGTGTTAGGCTATGATAGATGTCATAGGTTGGGTAATGTTGGGAGAAAGAAAGAGTTACCACTAAAAGGTATTCTGTAAGTTGAGATTTTAGATGTTTGGGGTTTATATTTCATGGGTTCATTTATATCATCTCATGGGAATGATTAAATCTTATTTTCTGTTGATTATGTGTCTAAGTGGGTTGAGGTGGTAGCTCTGCCCAAAAATCAAAAAAATTGTGTAATAAAATTTGTTAAAAAGAAAATATTTTTAAGATTTGGAGTTCTAATATCTTTTATCACTAATAATGTAACACAATTTAAAAATTAAAAAATTAAGGCTTTAATGGATAAATATGGATGCACCCATAAGACTAGAACTTACTATCATCTACAGTCTAGTGAAAAGGTAGAAATCTCTAACAGGGAGTTAATTTTTTTTGGAGAAAACTGTCTCAAATTATAGGAAGGA
Source organism: Viscum album (assembly GCA_963277665.1). NCBI lineage: Eukaryota > Viridiplantae > Streptophyta > Magnoliopsida > Santalales > Viscaceae > Viscum > Viscum album. Next base: position 329,422,398 of record OY728132.1, read on the forward strand.
TTGGTCTCTGAAGTCAGATGAAGCTTTATGGATATATATAATAGCTTTCAAGACCCTAACTGATATTTATCCATACAGGATTTTATTTGTGAAATTTTTTTATTTTCATGTGAAGTTGAAGCACAAGTCATATTGGGAAGTTAAGGCTTTAAATTTTGAATTTAAGATTATTGGAGAGAGGATACTACTTTATTTGAGTGATCATAATGAGATAAGGAGATAGTCTTATGAAAACACTAGGATTTAAAAAGAGAGGTCCAAAAATTTCCATGATTATTTCATCCAAAATAGGCAATTTAAACCTGGATAGAAGGTCTTTATTTTTAATTCAATACTTAATATCTTTCCTATAAAGTTGAAATAAAATTTTTCTAGGCATTTTATAATTGTTGGAGTCTTCAAAAATAGTGTTTTTGAGATTTTTGGAGAGGAAAACAAGCCTATTATTATTAATGATAAATGAATAAAACTCTATTTTTAAGGAAAACCAAAGGTCTTGGCTACCTTAACTATACTGGAAAATTAATTCTGAATAAAATAATAACAGAAGACTTAAAAAATAGTGCTTCATGGGAGTCAACCCATGGTTTTCCTTTGTTTTTACTTTTTTTAATTTTAATTTTTGAACAAATTGTTTCTTGATTATGTCTTTTTACTCACTATATATTCTGGATATGTGTTCCTGGTCTTGCTGGTTCTTATTCTTAGAATTAAAAGTATTCTTCTGCTGGTGTCACAAAGGATAATAATTACCATTATTATTTATGTCACAAGTATTTTCATAATGAATCATCTCTAAATAAAATTAAATAGGGAATTTATTTACTTTTTATTTCTACATTCATTTTTTTCTCTTTATTAATTTCATAAAAAATCATTTCAAAGTCAATATTCATCTGTAAAATGGTGTGTAATTGACTCATAATTAAACTTGAGTCACTAGTTCACTACTGGTGGTGAGTTACTACAATAATGACTCACCTCTAAGTTATTGGTGGTGAGTCCTTAATTTTTTATGATGCAAGAAAATTTTTATGCATATGCCAATTTTCTAGAAATTATTACTGCATGTGTTGGATTATTGAAAATTTAGTGATACAAAAAAATTAATTCACTCATTTTTTTTGAATTAAGTGTGGGGGAAGTATCCCTGGCTAGTTTTTCTTTTCCTAGTGTTTAACGTTCATCTTTATGCTTTATTTAAAATTTGTTTGAATCAGAAAAATTTAAATTACTAACACCCTTTTCACTATGAATTATAATGTTTTACATGCTGTTATTTTGAACTTATTTAAAAATTTCTATTCATTGGATTTAATTAAAATGCATGTGAACCTATTGTTTTATAATTTTTTTATTATAGAAATCATACTGTTTGAGTTTCAACGAGACCCTTTTACATTTCATTAATATGTTAATATGAATATCTTTTTTGAGATTTAAAATTCATAAGTTTTTTTCTTCCACATTTGAATTCAAATTTGGGGACAAAGTGGGGTTTTAAGTATGGGGGATAGGGTCAAATTACTTTCAACTAATTTGTTCTTTATTGATATCCCATCATACTTCTCAACTCTTTAAAAGTTTTCTTGTAAAAAATGGTCAAATTTATCAAAATTCCGACACAATTTGAGTTTCTTTTAACTTCAAAATGTACTTTAAATTTTTCTTTCCTAAGGATAATGCCTTACTAGTAGTTAAGAGTGAATCTAAAATTTTTGAACATGAATGATAGCTGACTGAATTTTCTTTGTGATTCTATGAATTTTCTATATATGGACTAAGTTTGAGAGTGATATAGGATACATTTATGTGCAGTTATGATCATAACCATAGGAAATTGGAAGTTTTAACTTTATTCTAGGCGACTCACTTTTTTATTATTTAAAAAAGAAATAACCTTATTGAACCTATTAAAATGGTATTCAAGTTAATCTTTTGAAACTCTAGTAAAATGGGAATTTGGGAACCCACGGTGAACCTCTGAGACACTAGGCATAGTGTGTGAGTAAGCCCTCAATACAATATTAAAAAAGTACATATTCACACTACTAAGAAAAAGTTACATAGCTAGCTAAAATTTTAAAAAAACAATAAGTGCCCAGTTTTCAAATGTGTGTTCATTAAGGTGAGGGGGATTATGAATGTCAGATGAAGAAGAGGGCATTAGATTTGGATGAAAGCATTTAATTTGTATCAATAAGGTGATTCAAAAAAACTTAATTTAATTTTTTTCCCTTAAGACCTTAGGAGAAATTCAAAGTATAAGGTTCCTTTTGTTATGTTTTTAATTCCACTCATATTTAACCTTTTATCACTCTTAGATTTTGAACTTGGATTTGAATTAAAGTAATTATTTAAGTAGCTTCATATATGAGGCATGACATCCTCATAATTTGATGATTCATTGCTTCATTGCTTCCTTGCTCACCAAGAAATTATTAAATTTAGTAAATATTTCATTTGAAATATTCCATTAAAAAATCCTTATAGTTTTTAGTCATCTGACTTTAGACTCCTAAACATGCTCAATTTGAGCTTTTTAATAAAAACAAATTTTTCTTGGAAAATGAAAAAATCATGCTAATTGATTGAGGACAATAAATGATTAAGTGTGGGAGGATTTTATGTGGCCTTAAAATCTACATATTTGTCATAAATTTTTATAATGTTTTTAATGATTTAATTAATTAATTTTACCATTTTTTCTAATTAATAGAACCTTTGTAATTTTATAATTAATTGTATTATTTAATAATTTTTTATAATTAATTTTGCATTATTGGATATTAAATTTATTAGTTTTATCCTCCTTAAAATAAATTAACTTTATTAATTAATTCGATCTCAATAATTAGTCTAAACATACTCTTCCCAGAATTCTTCTTCCATCAACTTCATACCTCCAGTTCACTAGAGATGTCTCAACCTTCACCATTTCCTATCTATCTACTACCAAGAGACACACCGTCACATAAGTTACAATGGTGTCTCATTGAGACACCCCATATTCCCTCTACCTTGTGTGACACACTACCACCTGTAATTCTTTCCATGCACTGCCAGTATAGCAGTGCCACCATCCTCATACCGCTATAGACCAATCTTACACTATTGGATGCATCCTCTACCACTACTGATTCAAGCTTCCGCTACACCATCCTTCTGCATCTACTTCCGCCAGTTTCAACACACCTCTGGAATCAATCCACCATATATATGAAATTCTAAAAACAATGAGATCTAGACTTTTCCATTGTTGAGGTGAACATCCTTGACTCATCATCATGCACCAACACATTCGATTTGAACCCACGCCACTAAATCCACCTGCCTTTTAGACACAGATCTGAAGGATACCACTGAATCCACTTTCCCATATTAAACTTTGAGCCTTCGTTTCTTATTTTCACTACTATTAGAGTAGGGGGAGGAGCTTTCGTTGCCTTCAGTTTGAGGAGGAGCTGTAGATGAAGTCGAGTCAAACCCCTTCCTCTTCTAATCTGGGGAAGTTATGCCGCTGCTTTGAGGAAACCAAGTTGAAGCCGCGCTAGACTGAGGGGGTGTCGTCATTATGGAGGGAGGAGGAGGACGAGCAGAGGCTTCTCCAGGAAGCCACAAGCCTTTCCCCCTCAGGTGCCTCTTTGACAGGGGGAAGAAATAAAAAATATATTTAAAAAATAAATAACTAACTAATAAATAAATAAAAAATAAAATAGTAAAAATAATAAAAAAATAATTATAATATTATTTAAATTGATAATAATTAATATAAAATATAACAATTAATAATTAATAAAATTAGTTATTAAAATAATATAATATAATAAAATAAATAATTATTAAATAATAATCTTAATAAATTAATCTTAATAATTAATCTAATTATTATGATAACATATATAATTAATAAATTAATAAATAACTTTAATTATAATAAAATAAATAATTATAACATTTAATAAATAATTAAAATATTTTATTAAGTTATAAAAATATTAACTTTATTAATATTAACTAAATAATTTAATAGTTATTAATTAATAAAAGATTTAAATAAAATAAAATAATAAATAAAATAATAATAATTGTAATGGAATATAAATTAATTAACATAATAATATTTTTTTTCTTTTTATTAGCATTTATTATATCATTAATTACTATTTGCAGATCCCAACCCAACATGATCTCTAGGTTCATTAAGAACAGAGGAGAGGAGGTCGTTACAAGGGTTCTTCTCAAGTTATGAGAGTTGTAGGATGTTTCACCATGTCTATGCTGAAAAAGAGAGTATAAAGTTGAGTCGGTGGAGGCAGTGGGTGACCAATTAGGATTTGAAAGAGGACTTAAATTTTGTAGCAGCAGTAGATGAGGGGATATCTCTTATTCAAGACGTCTCATTCATTCGGCAACTGTCATTGGGATAAGATCTAGGAGACCTCTTAGAGATAGATACCAAAAGATCATGGAGGAGGAAATATAATAGCATCACGAGATCAGAAGGGGTGTTCTTTCTTCCCATTTTTTTAATTTCCTAAAATTGAAATTCAAATATTTTAAATTTTTTAAGGAATGTGATCATAGGCTAAACATTCTTTTTCTAAGGGGATTTTTAACCTACTAGTATTTTTCTTCTTTTCTTCACATCATTTTTGACATTGAATTCAAAATTTATCGGTGAGATCAATTTTAAATTCATAAATATTTTTTTGTGAATATTTTTCCCAATTTTGAAACTTCAAGATCAATCTGTGAGATTGATCTTTAATATATTTCTTAAAATATTTAACATCAAATCTTGGGATAATACGGTGAATTTTATTCCTTGAATACTTTATAATTTTCATTATAGTTTATGAGTCTTGGAGTGGAGAACTCCAAGATTTCATTTTCTGTGTGTTTGATCTTCTAACATGGAAGATCAAACCAATATTTTTCTAAGCTCGTGAAATAATAATGTTCCTGTGAAGAATATACCTCTATTAGACTAGTAAAGTTAAAATTCCTCAGGAATTTCTTCTTGATTAGTTTCAACACAAAATTTTCCCTCACATGTGCATGAGAGACTTTTATTTTCCTACTGAGTATACTTATATGCTCACCCTATATATATATAACTCTTTTCAAGTTTCTAGGAGGATTACATGGACCTTGTTGGGAATTACTAGCTCTGGCTTGGGATAGTTGTTGTGTCACTACTTTTTCTTGATTTTATCTTTTGAGTTTTTCTATATTTGTGCTAGTTCAATTTTAAAACATGAATTTGGTATAGTTTTGGGATTTCTTTTATATACGTCTTGGAGTTGTTTTATAAAAGATCCATCATATCTCTTGATATTGATTCAAAAAAGGTTAATTCCTCCCATATTGTGATATTTGTATACCCATGGTGATAGTCACTAACCTAGGGCCTAATGGAGGTGGGACTTGGGGGTCATTATCTCCCTTTCTCCATTGCCATCCCAGGAGGGGTATCTTTGGAGGGAGGGGGTTGTGAAAAAACTAAAATAAAATATATTTTTGAAATTTAAACATATAAAACATGAAGATAAAACATGGAATCAAAAAATCATGTAACTACATTTTTATTTATAATATATCATCATTCCAAAAAATATATACTAGACAATGATTCTTATATTTGATTTACCCATTGTGGTGAAGTGAATTATTTCTTGATGTTAATATGAAGTTGCAATGGTATTATCCTACCATGCTTGGAGTTTTTTCTTCTATTTAGGTATATCTATTCAATTATGTTGTTGATGGTTTGATATTAGAGGATTCTTGATTCCTTTTTAGGTAAGTATAGTCCTGACTAAGATCAAGCTTCTGGTTAGATCCCTCACTGAGACTAATTTGATATTAATTCCTATAAACATGAGAGTTTTAGTAGGAACTATGTTGTGACTTCCAATTTTGGAGTTATGCATTTTCTAAATTCCTAACCTATGTTGGAGACATAGGGTATGTTTTGGATAGTTGAGATTATCACTGTTTATGATGCACTATAACTTTTTGAATAGTATTGTGCATCCTTATGGACATCTATAGTGGTTCTATGGAAAAAAATCCATGTTAAAGGATGCTTTTAATTGGTTTCTTCTCTATTAAAGGATCTAAATCCTTCCAAGAGGTATTTCAAATGGTGGATTTGGTGTTGTGGAAACAACTTAATATGGATGATACTTTTGAATATCTCTATTTACAACCTTTAGGAAATTCCTATCAGAATCATGGTGTTGATATTTAGAATTTGGATGGATTTTCATGATGAGTGACTATAAATAAGATATTTTTAAATAGATATTATGTATTAACTATGTATTCCTCATGGAAACTTATGCTTATAAATATTGGTGAGGTCTATTTTTCTCTTCCAGTGTTGTCATTTGGGGGTTGGTGATTCCAATGGAGCTCCTCATCAGACCATTTCAAGAATATAATCTTACTAATCATTGAAATATTAGCATGTTGATCCATATAAACTATGGATGAGTTGTTACCCATAGTGTTAGTTGAACTCAATAATGTTATCCTGGAGGATATCTTATGGTTACCCTCATCGAGTGTTTGGTTTTCTTATCATCTTATTTCTAAATCTATATCTATATTTTCAGTATTTACTATATAATATGGATAATATTTAGTAGATTATATTTTATTAGTTTACCTATTATAGGAAGGATTTTTATTGGGATCTATGTGACCACTTTGACTTATGGTTCCTCAAGGATGATCTTGGGTCTAGATGGTAACATCTTCAGCTATGTGATAATGATTCTCCACGAGTAGTGTTTAAGAATAATTAATGGAATCTTAGAAAATGATTTTTTTGGAATTAACTAATTACATGTTGTGATTATGAGACCCGTGTAATATTTTATTGGTCCTAATTGAGGCCACTGTTGTTTAAACTAAAATAGATGGAAAGAATCTCAGGCATATGGAGGTTGTATTTTAAGCACTTCAAGAGCACACTACTGTGGAAAACCCTTGTCGTTCAAGTTATGATATTGATGAATCTATTATTTTGGAAATTATATTCAAGTAGGTTTTGAATTATACCATTTCTGAAAACATTGAGGTTATAAATACCTTTTTTATCAAAGTGGTAAAGTGATGTTATCGTATTTGACACCCTAATAGTTGTTTTTGTGCTCAGTGGATATTATAGAGATTTGAGAAACTAACCTCAATGTTGTTTTCTTTATATAATAGGTTGTATGTATTTATCTAGTTTCAATAACCCCCACATCTCTATAATTTTGAGAGGCCTAGTAAGGTAGCATTGATTATGGTTCCACCTAATGTAATCCCATAACATTGGGGGTATGCAATATTTCATTGGAATTGAATAGTGATGTATTTTAAAGACTCATATTGGGTGATGTAATGAGTTATTAAGGATTAATATTCCCTAGTGGGTATTGGATCTTAGTGGTGTAAGTCCAGAGAATTGTTGGTGTTCGTTGTGTGGAGATTTTTGATACACCATAAAGTATGTTTCTATGAGGTTTGTTGTTATAGGCTCTTGAGTTTGTAAACATTAGTTTGAGATAAGGAGCTTATATATTGAGGTTATTTAAATGTAAAGTACCAACCATTTTAAATTGTGGTGAATTAGGTCACCGATGAGCTTTGGGTTTTTTATATAGAGAAGTGAGGAAGTTGACATTGTGTCTTGAAAATAATATTATTCATTTTCATATAGATTGATCACAACCCAATCAGGTGATCTTAAGTAGTGGATATGATCATGTGGGTAATTATATATGTGATTGTGTGTTCCCACTTTTTAATTTTTTGTTTCTCATTAAATGTGGTGATTTTGGTGCTATCACAGGTAGTGCCTTTGATAATGATAATTTTGAGGTTAATGTCCATGGTTAGTGGTTTTTTCTTTGTGTCATGTGGATGGGTGACCAATGGATGAAAAGATTTTTCGATTTGAAACCATGAAAAAATTCAAGTAACATTAGATTCCACCCTTTTTAAAGTCCTTATTGGGATGCACTTGACTAGGGTGATTTTTGTGTGGAGGTGAAGGATATTTCCCCAAGTAGTTGTGGCCTGGGTCTACTTGGGGTGAGGACCTCTATGGTTAAATTTTGTATATGCAATGGTAAGTTTTGTTCTATGTGATATTTTTAATGGGATTATGATTATTAGCTTGGATTTTTTCCTTTTCAATGATAAAAAGTTTGAAATGAGGTCTGGATAAAACAACTTGTATTTTTTATAAAAACATAAATTAATTTTTGGGTTGGAAGGTCGAATACTATAAATAAGGTAAACTAGTAAATTTATCCTAGTGGTTGACCTCAGGAAAAAAATTGATTTTTCTATTGAACTCAAAATGTGTTGTTTACCCTTGGGTTTAATTTTGATGAAATTTTGGGCTAGTTTAATTTTAAAGGATATTTACCACTTATTAAATAAATAACTATGTATCATGTGAGCATGTAAATTACTATCTCCTAAATGGGATCTTGGATAAATTTTTTGATAATTTGGTTGTGTTTGGAGATGGGGGTTTCCCTATGTGGGGTATAAGATATGTGATCATGTATCTATAAATAGTTCGAGTTATTATTAGGTCTTAAATTAATTCATTTAATTATCTAATAAAAATAAATTTATTATTTTTATATAAAAGGGTTGTGTATAAATGATCACATAGTGGTTAAGGGACATCAATATTCCATGATAGGGATGACATTTCTCATTGGAAGATTCTATATAAATTTTTTTATAGAAGTATGGATAGTTTTAATAGAGGGATTTAATTCTTGGTTATGAGGGGGATTAATTGATGAATTCTATGTTGGGAGTTAAGGAAAATAATTCCCCCTTTTTCTAATTCCACCTCACCCACCATTGTAAAAATTAAAGGCATCTAATTCTCTTTCCATTGGAAGAATCTTCTCGAGAGTAAATTAATCTCTTCCTCTTTTTACATAATAGAAGTGATTCTTCACAGTATTTATGGTGGTAGTTCCAATGATGAACAGAGAACTCATGTGGAAAAAATGATTACATAATTTTCCAACAGTGAATAGATGAATCAATGATGCTTACACCATAAGGTAGGAATCTTTCTTCTAAGACAGCATGCCTTACTTATGTTGTGTGAACCGGTTCTCTCCTTCTCATGGCCAATTCCCCTTAATTTAATTGGCAATTAAATGAATAAAAATTATAAATGAATTTAAAATATGATTAATTACCAATTATTCTCTGGTAATTTAACTGATAATTATTATCAGAGAAATATATTTAAGATTTAAAATGTGTGGAAATTTGATTAAATAAATTTTCCTTTGAAAATGGTTTTTAGTGGAAATTAAAGAAAAATTATTACTTCTTTAAAAATTATTTTTTAAAAAATAATCTTTCCTAAAATGAGTGAGTTTAAAAGAAAATATTATAATAAAAATAATCAAGTATTTAAAAAATATTTTGAATATATTATTACTTCTCCCCCCATGTCACATGTATCGAAAATAAACTTCTTATTTTGAAATATATTTGTTATATGAACCCGATTATTAGATAATTTTTAAAATAAAAAAATTGTGTGTATTAAAATGATATGAGATTAAGAAGTTAAATATAATTAATTCTTTTCATATAGAGAAAATATATTATAATAGAATAATATTTTATTCTTAAATTATGATAGCCTGGATATTTTATTATTTAATTTATATAATGGAATAAATGTGGGGATGAAGCCTTTATTATTATCATGAATTTTTATTTCAATAATTATCCTTGGATTATTTATCTAACAATATTTATTATTTTTTATGAGTATTAATATTATTATTTAACTTTGATCAAATAATCCATTATAAATAATTTTTTTTTGTAAAATAAATTATTATTAGAATATTCATAAACTATTGAGGGGTTCTTCCACCATGAATAGTGATTCTATTATCCTTTTATACATTAATTCTTCGACAAGCCAAAATGTGAGCCTATTCTTGGGTGGTCATGAATTCCATTGACCACCACCTTCTCGAATATTGTTCTCCTCTTATTTATTTACTTTAATTGGGGTTTTATGAGACTAAAATGGAGGATGACCAAAGATTCATGGGTTCAGGATCATGGTTGTGATAACATGATGGGTTTCAATCAAGATTCGATGAATAGTTTGAAGAAAATATACTCAGTGATAACAGGTGGACGAAAATCATACTGGTGAGGTGCGTTAGAAGTTCTAAGGGTATAAAAATTAGCTGAAAGTGGAGGTGAAACTATTAATGGAGATGATAGTGGAATTATAAGTGTGAATATAAATTTTTTTTGATTCAGTACATTTTGTAACAACACTACATATAGTCCCAAGTCACATGTTGTGTATCTCAAAATTGATCAGTACGGTGTGTAACCGCATAAAGGCTCTGTCACTAATTTGGACCCACACATCATGCCTCTCAATCACACACATTTTGTATAATTTTTAGGGAATATTGGTGTATACCAAATATACACATCTCATAGTCACATGGTCCTACACATCGTGCACTTCCAGAGATATTGTTTATAGCCAATGAGGTAACTTGATGTGTATCTAGAAAACATATCATCTAAATTGAGTGTCCACACATGCCATGTATCACATCATACATGCTAGATATATAAAATTCACACAGATTGAATGGTGACAGTACTTGATGGGCCTTTCCCAAGAGACCTAAATATCATGTACCCTATTGAAGATGTGGTGTACTCAACTATTTACAATATTCTTCATGATTTCTCACCCTAGTGTCAGTTTTGGACATATGAGAAGTATTTTATGACTATTTCTCCACATAGATCATGATGGTATATTCATTTTGGTAATCATGGGAAATATTCATGATTTTTTGGGATGTTTAAGGATCTTATCCCTTTATAGATAATGACAGAGTGTGGGTGACGTATTTTGGAGAAGATTTAGAGTTCATGAACTCCCCCATATGTCAAGGTAAAATCTTCTATACATGGGATTCAAGTAATCCCCTGGAGACATACTCATGATTGGGTGTGGTACCCCATATGATAGATGTTGATCAGGTAACCCCCCCCCCCCACACACACACACACACATGTGTTTGTGTAGAGTTATCCATCTATAGAGTCAGTACTCCCCAATGTGTCAGGGTGTAGTCCTCCATTAGTGGAGTCATCACTTCCCCATGTATCAATTTGGGATCGTCCATTGGGGGAGATAGTATTTCCCCAATGTTTCGGGATATAGGGTTATTACTCCTATATAATTTAGGACACGGTCCTCCATAAATAGAGTTGATACTCCCTTGTATATCAGGAATCATTCCTCTATAGGGGTCAAGTACTCTCTCATTTGGTACACACATACCTTAATGAGGCATGATTTGAACATTATGGGAATAGTTGAAGTTGGTTGAGCCTATGATCAATAATGGTTTTTCATTTAATTAAATGAATAAATCATAATAACATTATGAATAATTAAATTTATCATTATAATATCTGAATAAACATAGATAAATAACCTATAACTCTACAGAGGATTTTTTCATATTAAAATTATAATTCTTTACTTGATGTAGGTGTTGATCAATCGAACCTCCATTTGGTTGTATTGTTGTTTTATGAAGAATTTCCAAAGTATAATACCTCTAGTGGTGATCAAAACATAATCTTTTAATCCTGAAGCATCATCAATGGTACTATGGGCTCTAGTGTGGTGGTACCAATAATATTGTGTTTCTCATCTTTGAATTAAACATAGTTATTTGGGTTTGAATGATTGATTATTATTCTCTCATTATTGAGAGGGAAGAGGGAGGTGGAAGAGATTATCTCAAGCTTGATAGAAAACCCTAGATAAATTCTTCATGGATATAATTATTTGGATATGAAATCATTGTTCAAAACTAAAATGAAACTAGTACAAAATATATTTAAGGTTATGCATTTTTTTCATCGGTTACGATGTTATAAATAATTTCTCATGTCAATTATAAAATAATTGACGTGAAAAATGCATGGAATATCTTTTAATCATTGGTTATATAATAAAAAATTCGATAAAACATTTTTCAAGTCCATTATTAAATAACCAAGATAAAAAATCATTAAAATATTTATAAAACAACAGGATGATTCATTTTTTGTTTATTTATTCTCATGAAAGTCGTCAATTTTATCTTACGCGGTGAAACCTAGCCCTTCACTCTTCAATCTGGTGGCCTCAAATCTATTTCTATTGGAATTGACCACCATATTCCTCCCTCATCTATCATCGTTCGCCACTTCTTATCTCTCAGTTTCATCTTTCCCTTTCCATCACCTTCTCATTCATCCCCTTTTAGATATCTATTTGTGGTTTGTATTTATTATTTTTTTATTTTCCATGCATCCAATGTATGTTTTAATTAATGGATTTTGTTTTGGGATTGTTTTCTTGAATGATCTCTATAGCTGCTAATATTTGTCATCTCTTCACTATTAGTATGTGTAGTTCTGATTATTCAGGCATCTAAGTTATTTTTTAATTAATTAATGAATTTTTTGATATTAAGGTTTAAATCATGTTAATTTACTAATTAATGTGTGTATAAGGTATGTTTTTTACTACATTGTGAATAGTAATTTTAAAGGTATAGAGGATTATGGAGTCTAAATATGGAGTACTGATAATATATATTTATATTATCATACAGATTGTATGATACATTTTGAATTTTTTATGATATAATGATAATTAAATAGGTTCTAAGTGATACTTTTTTTATCAAATATATTGTTTTTATTTTATTTGGGAAATATTTTATGGTATTTTTTGTTGTTATTTATAAAAGTAAATTTCAAATTAAATTTAAAAATATAATAACTTATTTTCAATTCTTGATATTTTTTATAGATAATAATGAGTCGAAGTTTGATTACAACAATATGAACAAGTGATGAATATGAAAAAGGTTTTTATGCTTTTTTGTAATTTTCTAAACAAAATATTACAAATAATAACCGGTTTTTCAATCCATGTTTGAAATTTTTAAATATAAAGAAGCTGAAAAACAGAGAAATCAAATATCATTTAATTTTTCTTTCTTTTTATTCAAGTTACATCCAATGGATTTGCTGTGGTGAAATTGGGTAGAATTAAATATCTATTGACGATGATAATTTTCAAGATGATAAGTATGATCAAATTAAGGAAATTATTAATGATATTAAAGTAGTGTTAGTTAGTAAAGAACCCATAATAGATAATATATATAGTGATTTTTAAAACCATTGTATCCAAGTTTTATAGAAATTATGGTTTTATAAATAGTGTTAAGATTGATTAACTTGAAGGTGAAAATGGATAGAGTGACAAGGGTTTTACATACTTTCTACAGCTATTTCAAGACATACATACTAAAGAAAAAAATCATTCAGATTCAAGTTATAATGTGTAGAAAATAATATTCCTGATGGATTTAGGTTACAAGAAGATATATGCCTACCTGGATAACTATGTTCTATATAGTATGTGATATGAAATTCTTTCAAAGTATCCTAAATGTGGGACATCATGGTATATGTTAAAATAAAAACCACAAGATGATTTAGTAGTTTTAAAGAATCCTATGAAGGCAATTTGGTATCTTCCTATAATTATTTATTTGAAACATTTTTTAAAAAATTAAAATGATGAAAAAAGGGTAACATAGAATTTAGATGAGTGGATATTTAAAAGAAAATTACATCATCCAGCTGATTATACATAGTGGAAGAAAATTTATCAACAGTTTCCTATATTTGTAAATGAAGTTAGAAATATCAAACTTGGATTTTTCACAGATGGAATGAATCCATATCAAATACATAGTAGAAACCATATTTTATGGACTCTTTTATTGGTAACTTAAAACTTTATCTCCTTAATTTTTTATAAATAAGAAATATACCATGTTGAGTTTAATGAATTCTAAGAAAAAATAGTTTGGAAATGATATTGAAGTTTACTTATCACCATTAATCGATGATTTGAAACTTTTATGGGGGAAGGTATTAGATTGTACGATTCATATAAAATGGAACATTTTTAACTGCATGAAATGATTATTTTCACTATAAATAACTTCCCATAATTTGAAAATTTATCTGGATACAATGTTAAGGGGCATAAATATTATCCAATTTTTGAACAAAATACTTTATATTATCAAATACAACATGGGAAGAAAATGGTATACATGGGTCATCAGAGGTTTTAATCTATGGATCACACTTATAGAAGATTAAAAATGAAATTCATTAGATCACAAAAATTTTATATTGCACAAAAAAAATTACAACTCATCATTATTTTGAAAGGGTAAAAAACTTTTATGTCACATTTAGAAAGACACAAAAACATGGTAATAATGGAAATATTTAGAAGAAGTGGTCAACGTTTTTTGAGCTTCTATATTAGGGATATCATGAGGTCAAACATAAAATTGATTCATTAATGTAGAGAAGATTATTTATGAAGGTTTGTTTAAAACATTATTATAAATTAAAGTTAAAATCTAAAGATTGGTTGAATGTAATATTGGACTTACTCTTAGTGGGAATACATGTAGAATTATCTCCCACAACTAATGGAAGAAAAAATACCTTATTTCATTTTTTCATACATTATCCAAAGGGGAGAAAATTATTTTTTTCTAGTGTCTTTATAATATCAAAGTTCTACAAGGGTATTCTTAAAATGTAAAAAAATTTGTGTCACTAAATGATTTAAAGTTGACAGGCATGAAATATCATGATTATCATGTCATTATAGACAGCTCCTACCAATTTCATTGCATGAAATATTTCCCATCCTTATCAGAATGACTATAATGATGGTGTGTTATTTTTTCAATTCAATTTGTAATAAATATATTTATCTAAATTCAATAAAAAATTTAGAGAATGGTGTAGTTTCTATACATTGTAAGCTAGAAATGTATTTTCCTCCTGTTTTTGATATCATGGTGTGTTTAACGATTAATTTGGTGCAATAAATAAAGCTTTGAGAACTTGTATATCTATATTGTATATATCCTTTTGAATGTTATATTATGATATTAAAGGGACATATTAAGAATCCATATCAACCTGAAGCCTTAATTCTTTAGAATTATATTTCAGAGGAGGTTACAAAGTTTATTACAAGCTACTTATCTACAGTGTAGCACATCAATTTGCCTACATCTTTCCATGAATGAGTTAATTATGGGGGAAAGGGGATCCATGTCTTGAAAGTAAAATTTTTGATAGGTAAACAGATAAAGTGGGTATATTTCACTACTACAAATCCCACTTTTAATAGTGTTGGTATTTATCAGCACAACAAAAAAGCACTGATAAATGTCATCTTTATCAGTGCTAAAGAAATCACTTATAAATTTAACCTTTTATCGGTGCTTTTTTTAGCGATGACAAACATAAGCTTTATCAGTGCTTTATTTTTAGTGTTGATAAAAACTATCCTTTATTAGTGATTTTTTTAGCGCTAATAAAGGGTACCTTTTTTTAGTGTTTTATTTTTAGTACTGATAAAACTACATTTTATCAACGTTTTTTTAGCACTGATAAAGGTCCAAATAAATAAAATAAAATAATTAAATAAATAAAAAAATGAGTTTATTAAAAAATATATTTCAACTTTTATTAATTAAATAATTATTGATTAAAATGAATAAATTGATTATACATTATTAAATATTAAACATTTTATTAATTAGATAATTATGATAATTAATGTTAATAAATTGTATATATTGAATATATAGTTTTTTATTAATGTATATAAATATGATATATATATATATTACAAAATATTTATACACTATATATTAAATAGTTATATATTTAGTGAATAATGTTTTATAATTAAAAATTAATATGAATTAAAAATATTGACTAATTACATAGTGTAATGGACATATTATTGAATGTGTTGTTTGATTTTTCAATTTTACATAGATCAAATATGTGTTATATTGATTTCACAAATACATAATTAATTCATTTTTATAATTCACACACACAAAACTTATCCATTTTTTCAGTATTGTTAAAGTGTACTTATTTAAAATCTATTTAATTTCACTCATTTTTTACATATATTCATGAGTTTACTTAAAATTAGATATAGATATTATTTTTAAAAAATATTTCTATAATTATAAATAATTAATTATAAAATTATAATTAATATATTTAAAAAATAGTATGTTTACTATATTTATATTTATAAATATTTATTAATTATATACATATATTTAGAATTTTTTATTTATAATTATAATTTTAAAT
Source organism: Viscum album (assembly GCA_963277665.1). Classification (NCBI taxonomy): domain Eukaryota; kingdom Viridiplantae; phylum Streptophyta; class Magnoliopsida; order Santalales; family Viscaceae; genus Viscum; species Viscum album. Next base: position 329,438,727 of record OY728132.1, read on the forward strand.
CATTTATCAGTGCTTATGTAATAAGCACTGATAAAGGTAGGTTTTTATCAACATTTTTTCATGCTGATGAAGATAAATATTTATCAGTTCTAAAACTTTAGCGCTGATAAATATGGATTTTACCAGTGCTTTTTTAGCACTGATAAAGACCGACCTTTATCACCTCTTATTTGTAAGTGCTGATAAAATTATCCTGGACTATTTAAAAAATCCTAACCATTTGCAAACCTGTCACGATATAATATTTCCATTGAAGTAACCACTATTGGCACTCCTCCTAGGTTAATTGAATCTTGAATCACACCACTCTACAACCTCTACTTTCCTGAACATAATTGGATATCTGGTGATTGGTTGGAGTTAGGGTTTTTGAAGTGGATTTTCTTCAACTTAGTGAGGTAGGCCTTGTGATTTTTTTTCTGTATTTTTTGTTTCATTTTTTATTTCTTGTTTGAAAATGTCCTGAGTTACTTATGTTTGGTCCTTGTATACTCTTTTTCTTTTAGATTATTAATAGGAGGATTTTTTTATGATCCGTTGTTTGATTGACTACCGATTTGTGGTCCGGTCCTTGTATAATCATTTGCTTTTATATTTTGAACAGAACAATTTGTTTAGGATCTATTTTTTGATTGACTACCGATTTTTTTTGGTTTGATCCTTGTATGTGGTCTGGTCCTTGTATACTCTTGTTAATTCATTATCATTGTCAGATATGAAATAATTGATTCACATCCCCAATTCATTCTAAACTATTCATATGGAAATATTGAACATTTCCACCACATTTGATTTATTTTTTATAATCATTACATTAGTAATTATAGTGAAGTCATAAATAAATTTGATGAAGTAAAGATCACCTTGAGTGGGATTGTGTATCATGGGTCCAAAAAAATAAAAATATGTCAACTAAATATGATTTTTGGATAAATTTTTCACCCTTTTATGACTGCCTTTAATGATTTTCCCTTCTGGATTGTCTCACAAATCAATCCCCATTAGCTTTTGAGATGAGGTAAGTCTCTTAACACATATCAATTTTAATTTTTTCAAAAAATTCTTTGACAAGTATTACTCAACCATCTATGAAATAATTTTTATCATAAATTTAACTCAGATAGTTGTAATGGTTGGAGTCTCTATTCAGAAATAGATTCCCACTGGTCCTCTCACATGGGTTAACAGACATTCCATGTTTTATCCTGTTTAATAGGAATGTTTTATTTCTAAATAAATCTACATTACAATCATCACATAGATAAATTAACCTCAAAAAAATTGTGTTTAGTACCATAAAAAAAACAAATATTCTGACTTCAAAATTAGTATGGGTTTGTATTTATTTTACTATGTTGTGATATTTTGTTGTAAGAGTTGCATCGATTTTCATCAATTTAAGTTTATTTTTTAAAGATATATACATGTTTGTATATATATATATAATTACAATAGTTTTGGAAGGGATATAAATACAAAGAAAATATTACTCTACACCAACATGGAATAACTCGATGAGACTCGAACCTGAGACCTCACCGAGACCCCGCAGAGCCTCTACCAACCGAGATGGACCCTAGGGGAATATATATATATATGTGTGTGTTTGTGTAAATATATATTTTTCTATATATTTATATTCATTTTCATAACTTATAATGTAAGAGTGTTTTTATAATTATTTATTCACAAAATATGGTTCTATATTTCCAAATTATTAAGAGATTTTATTTATTTTCATTAAAAATTATTTTTAAATTTGAATTTGTTTTGTAATTATTTTCTTCAATCCAATTACCCATTTTCTTCAATATTCTAAAATTCTTTGAAACAATCAAATATTGAGTTTCCCTTATTAGAATTGTTTATAGATTTCACCATTGATAATGAATATCTTATGTGTATTTATTTATATATTGTAAAAAAGTTAATATTTTATGAACCCAATAGGATGGATATGAATCAAAAATGGATGCAGACTAATTTTTTGACAAATGAGTATAAAAATAGAGTTAAAGAGTTCATCAAGTTTTCAAAAGAGCAAGCAGATGACCCATCTAGAATCCTCTATCTGTGTTTACATTGTTTTTATTCAAGAAAAATTAGTCCATAAGAGTTGTAATAACATTTTATTTTTCAAGGAATATATCAAATATATAAATGTTAGACTAAACAAGGGAAAACTAAATGTACACACCAATTGGGATGATATTACAATTTATGAATCATTTGATATGAAAACCTTTGTAAATGATGATGGAGATCACATGGAAGAAATAAAAATTAAAATTGAATATGACCTTCATGGTTGTTAAAAGTTTTTTGAGGGGTTAAATAGTTATTCTAAGAAACCATTTTATACTAGTTGTACTAAATACACAATATTGTCAGCTATATTGAAGTTATATAATTTGAAAGATGGAAGCGAATAGAGTGACACCAACTTTACAGAACTACTTGGTCTCCTCAATGATATACTACCTGAAGGAAATGAACTACCATGCCAAACATATGATGCTAAATAAATGTTACATTCAATGGGAATGATCTCTAAAAAATACATGCTTGTACAAATGATTGCATATTGTTTTTCAAGGATCATGAATCACTCAAAAAATTCAATAAGTGTGGCGCAAATCGATATAAGAAAAATGAATCAAGTGCTTCAAAATTTGTATCATAATTTTCTATCATTACACGGTTTAGAAGGCTATATGGATGTCAAGAAACTGCTAGAAAATTAACATGGAATATAGATACAATAATTAAATATGGGAACCTACATCATCCAGTAGATTATCCTTAGTGGAAGAAAATTGATTACAAGTTTCCTAAATTTGGAAATGAGCTGAGAAACTTGCATCTTGTTTTATATATAGATGGAATAAATAATTTTGTTATATAGAGTATTACTCACAGTACATGGCCCATCATGTTGGTAAATTATAACTTATCACCATCGATATGCATGAAGTGTAAATAAATTGTGTTGTATTTTCTTATATCTAGACCAAAGTAACCCGTTAATGATATTTATGTATATTTGGCTCCATTAATTGAAGATTTGAAATTCATATGGGATACAGGTGTTACAATGTATGAAGCTCATAGAAGTGAATAATTCACATTGAGTTTCATGTTCTATGTAATGATAAATGACTTCCCTGCTTATGGAAATTTATTAGGCTGTAGAATAAAATGAATGTTGGGGTGTCCCATTTATGAAAAATGCACATACTTAGTTTGGTTGAAACACTCCTCAAATACTTTGTTTTTAGGACATCAGAAATTTTTACCTCAATGACATAAATACTAATCCTGGACGATAGTATTCAATGAGAATATCGAACAAGGTACAACACCGTCTCTAGTAACGATCGATCAACTGTAGAATAAAGAAAAAAATATTAACACATTTTTCAGTAACCATTTTCAAAAACCTTACAAAATCAGGTTGGAATAAGATATCAATTTTCTTTGGATTACCAAATTATATTTGTTTTTATGTAAAACATTTTCTTGATGTCATGCATGTATAAAAAATGTATTTGATAGTTTTATTGGCATGTTACTAAATGTTCCTGGAAAAAAAAGATGGCATAAAGGCTATTTTGGACTTGATTGAAATGGGGATAAGGGAAGAGTTGACATTGACAAAGGGTAAAAGGTAGACTTTTTTCGTCTGGCACCTTACACTCTATACAGATAGGAAAATTTGAAATTTTTCCTTTTTCTTTTTCTTACTAGTGTAAAGGTTTCACAAGGTTATTCATAAAATATCAAGAATGTTGTTTCAATGACTAATTTAAAGTTACAAGGACTAAAATCATATGATTGTCATGTTTTGATACAAGATTTAATGCATGATGATTTTTGTTGAATTTTTCCTCAATATGTATGACATACATTAACCAAAATCTGCTTCATTTTAAAAGACATATGTAGTAAGGTTTTAGACTTGATGAAGTTTCCCATCGTGAATAAAGATATTTCATTCATATTATGTGAATTAGATATGTTCTTCCCAACACCATTATTTGATATAATGGTCCACATGATGGTTCAATTGGTTAGAGAGGTTTAATTATGTGGTCCTTTACATTATAGATGGATGTACCCCATTGAATGGTTTATTAAGAATTTTAAAGGGTATGTCAAGAATTGAAGTCGACCATAAGGTTGTATAGAAAAAATGATATATTGTTGAAGAAGCTATTGAAGAATGTACGGATTTCCAATTAGATGTTGAAAGAATCGGTCTCTTAAAGTCTCAACATAGTGAACACCTTCTAGGTTATGGGATTTATGGAAGAGATATTGTTACAATTACCTTGACAGAGTGGGAGAAAGTGCACCTTTACATATTACATAATAGTGAAGATGTTGATTCATACATTTAATCACAAAAAAAATTCTTAGAAATTTTAATTCATCAAAGGATAAAGGATGGATATAAAATACACATAATTAGAAATTTATAGGATGGTTGAAAAATAAAATTTATAAGGAGTTATCTAAAAATCAAAAATTCAATTGTTGAATGACTTTAATGGTTATTTAGAGGACCTAATGAAAATGTTATATCGTACATTGGTTTTTTAATTAATGGTTATACATTCTATACAAAATAAAAAGATGAATTTAGTATGATGTAAACAAGTGGTGTTATGATTATGGCTAAAGCGATGAACATATCTGGTTCCAAGGATAAAAATCAAATTTATGAAAATATGTCATATTTTGGAATTTTCGAATAGATATAGGAGTTGAATTATACAACATTTCAAGTTCTAATTTTCTGTTGCAAATGGGTTGATAATATCAATGGAGTGAAAGTTGATGAAATGGGATTTGTGAAGGTGAATTTTAGTATGGAAGGGGAAAAGGACGAGTTGTTCATAATGGAATCACAAGTAGTACAATTATTTTATGTATCTGATCCAACAAACAAGAATTAGTCGATTTTCCTACTGGAGACTAAAACAAATGTCAAGTTAGATGAAAATTCAATCGAGGATGACGGTTTCATTGGGGAATCACAATCAGTTCATGTCAGCCCTAATGTAGATAATGTCTTATATGTTAGAGAGGACCACAAAGAGGGGATTTGGATTCTTGATAGAGGAACCAAATCCTTAAAACCTTTAAAAAATAGAGATCAATGATATGGTAAAAGTTTTTTTAATATATTATGTTTTTCCTCATAATATTATATGTTATCTACTACATTAACATAATATAAATTAAATGATTGACTACTCATGCAGACAATGTCTTCTACACATGATTATATTACCAATCCCTTGAAAGTATAAACTATAATAAAGAAAACCCTTTAGAAATATGTAAAGGTAATGTTAAGATATACTTTATCTATTTTACTGAAAAAATATATAATGGAACATTAATTTAATTTTCATTATTCATTGTAGATTGATTTTATTTTAGAATATTTCTATCCATGTGTCATGTATTTGAAATAAGAGCAATGATGATATCTCTTCTCAATCATAGAGGTAATATTGATGTTTTCACAGTAAAATAATTATCCATAAAATTAATGTATTATTTCATATTTATGTTTAATTTATTTCTTTTTAGTATTACTCACATAATAATTTTTTTCTTATACAGGTAGATTCTTTTGTTCAAGTTGGGGTGGTATATCTATCTTTCATGCCTTTCTGCACTAAAACATCCACAGATCTCTTCTCCCTCAAAACCATTTCACCCCTACAGTGGTGCATTTATCACTTTATTTCAAGTTCCCTCCACTATTTTTGTAGGAAGAGAAATAGTGTTGCCTCTTCTCAATTATAGAGGTAATCTTGTTGTTTACATAGAAAAATCATTTTCCATATAATTAATGTATTATTTCATATTTATTTTAATTTTTTTTCTTTTTAGTATTACTCATAAAATATATGTTTTCTTTTACATGTGGATTCTTTTATTCAAGTTTGGGTGGTCTGTCCATATTTCATGCCCTTCTAAACTAAAAATCCCACAATATTCTTCTACCTCTAAACCTTTTCACCCCTATAGTGGTGTATATATCACTTTCTTTCAAGTTCCCTCCACTACCTTTGAGGTAAGAGTAACGAATCCACCTCTACTCAATTACAGAGGTAATCTTGATGTTTTCAATGTAAAATCATTGTCCGTATAATTAATGTATTATTTCATATTTATTTTTTATTTATTTATTTTTAGAATTACTCATATAATAATTTATTTCTTATACATGTGAATTCTTTTGTTAGATTTAGGGTGGTCTATCCATCTTTCATGCATTTCTGCACTAAAACTTCCACAGACTTACTCTCCCTCAAAACCTTTCACCCCTTTAGTGTTGATATTTATCACTTTACTTAAAGTTCCCTCCATTGCTCAGTCTCATAGGTAATCTTGATATTTTCAAATTAAAATCATTATCCATAGAATTAATGTATTGTTTAAAATTTATGTTTAATTTTTTTATTTTTAGTATTACTCGTAAAAATTATTTTCTTATATAAGTGGATTCTTTTTTTCGATTTGATGTGGTTTGTTAGAAAATTCTTATGCAGTGTTGGTAGTTAGACAAATAAATTCAATGGAAATCATGGTAACATTGATAGTAAGGATTTTTTTGAGATTTTGGGATGTGTAGAAATCAATTAAGCCTCAATACAACACACGATGTGACTAGTATGACTCCAAGTACTTATTTCTATTTAAAATTGAAATTAATTTTAGTAAAAAATACAACTAACTTACTCAAAACTAAGCAAACATATTCATATTTTTTTGATACTTTAAGAAAATGATCCATAAGTCATTTGTGATGTGTAAGAATAAACCACAACTCAATCTGATACACGATGTGCTCTATATGACTCCATGTGTTTGTTATCAGTTTAAAATTGATATTTGACTTTAAAAATTGTCGCTCACAAAAAACTAATCAAAATCACTCATATGTTTTTGATGATTTAGATAATATATTCATAAATAATTTTTGATGTGTAAGAATCTGTCGCATGTCAAACAGATACATGATGTGATCCATATGAGTCAAAGTTCGTGTTTTAAGTTTAAAATGACATTTTAGTAAAAAATATAATTGACGTACTCAAAACCCATAAAACACAATTATATTGTTTTTATACTATAGAAAAATGATCCAAAAGTCATTTCGTATGTTTAAGAATCATCCTCACCTCAATCTAATGCACGTTGTGATCAGTATGACTCTAAGTTTATCTTTATTTAAAATTGACATCAATTTTAGTAAGAAAATAAAACAGCCTACTCAAAACCAAAAAAAAAACATATTTTTTGATAATTTAGTAAAATAACTCATAAGTGATTTGATATGTTCATTAATTATCCACACCTCAATATGATGCATGGTGTGACCGGTATGACTCCAAGTGCATGTTTTTATTTAAAATTAACATCAATTTTAGTAAAAAGGTTAACTGACCTACTCAAAACTGAGAAAACATATTCACATTGTTTAAATACATTATAAAAAAAGATCCGTGATTCATTTTTGTTGTGTAGTAATCAACTTCAACTCAATCTAATGCACAATGTGACTGGTATGAGTCAAAGAGTGTGTTTCAATTTTAAAATGACATTTTGGTAAAAAAGAAAAGTGACGTACTCAAAATCAATAAAAAAACATTCATATTGTTTTGATACTTTAGGAAAAAGATCCACAAGTCATTTGGGATGTGTAGGAATTATACACACCTCAATTCAATGCATGGTGTTATCGGTATGACTCTGAGTGCGTCTTTTTTTAAAATTGACATCAATTTTAGTAAAAAAACAAACTGACCTACTCAAAACCAAAAAAAATCATATTATTTTTCATACATTATTAAAACGATCCATAAGTGACTTGAGATGTTCATGAATCAGTCGCACATTAATCTGAAGCACGGTGTGACTGATATGACTCCAAGTGTGTGTTTTTATTTAAAATTGACATTAATTTTAGTAAAAAGGCCAACTATCCAACTCAAAACTTATAAAATGCATTAAAATTGTTTAAATACTTTTTGATAATTATCTATAATTCATTTGTGATGTGTATGAATCATCCAAACCTCAATACAATACACAATTTTTATCGGTATGAGTCAAAGTGCGTGCATCAATTTTAAAATGACGTTTTAGTAAAAAAGACAAGTGACAAACACAAAACCAAGAAAACACAATCAGATTATTTTGATGCATTAGGAAAATGATTCATAAGTGATTTGAGACGTTCATGAATTAGACTCACCTCAATATTACTCATGGTGTGACTAGTATGACTCCAAATGCATGTTTTTATTTAAAATTTATATCAATTTTAGTAAAAAGGACAACTGACCTACTCAAAACCAAGAAAACACATTCATATTATTTAAATAATTTAGGAAAATGATTCATAATTCATTTTTTATGTGTAGTAATCAACCTCACCTCAATTCGATGCACAATGTGGTTGGTATGAGTGAAAGTGTGTGTTTCTATTTTAAAAAGACATTTTTGTAAAAAAGACAGGTGACATACTAAAAACTGAGTAGACACGTTTAGATTGATTTGAAACTTTGGTAAAATGATCCATAATTAATCTGGGACATGTAGGAATCATCTACACCTCAATCTGATTCATGGTGTGACTGATATGACTCAAAGTGCGTCTTTTTATTTCAAATTATCATCAATTTCAGTAAAATGGACAATTGTCCCACTCAAAACTGAGAAAACACATTCGTATTGTTTTGATACTTTACGAAAATGATCCATAAGACATTTTTGACGTTTTATAATTACTTTCACCTCAATTTGATTCATGATGTTCCCAGTATGACTCAAAGTATCCGTTCTCAGTTTAAAATTGGCATTTCAGTTCAAAAAGTGTCACTCACTAAAAACCAATCAAATGTACTCAGATTTTCTTGATAATTTAGTAAAATGATTAATAATTCATTTTTGATGTTTATAAATTTGTTTCATGTAAAACTGATACATGATGTGAACAAAATGATTAAAAAGTGTGTGTTTCTAGTTTAAAATTACATTTTAGTAAAAAATAAAACTGACATACTCAAAACCAAGAAAACACATTCATATTGTTTTGATACTTTAGGACAATGATCTACAAGTCATTTGAGATGAGTTGGAATTATCCACACCTCAATCTGATGCACTTTGTGACTGATATGACTCCAAGTGCGTCTTTTTATTGAAAATTGACATTAATTTTAGTAAAATTAACACATTCTGTTAATTTATTTCTTTATATTATTACTATTATAAGAATTTTTTTCTTATAAAGGTGAGTTATTTTTCTTGATCAGGGGTGGCTTGTTCATAAATTACATTATTCAGGTCATGATTAAAAGATAAAATAACATTGATGTTTTTTAATGTATGTAATAATTTATATTTATGTAACTTTATAAACCAATGTTTGAAATATTTATAATATATTGTTTCTTTCTTGTGTTTGTGTTGTAAATTTCATTTCATTTAAATCCAATATTAGTACTTATTTATGTTGATATCTGGTGTATTTTTGGTGTTTTGGTGTGCTCTTATAGCACATTTCAGTGGTGTTGTAATGTGTTGTTACAGCACAATGCGGTTTGGCCCTTTATCAACACTGATAAAGGACACCTTTATCAGTGATTTTAAAATCGCTGATAAAAGACTAGGGATTTTGACCTTCCTCATGTATTCAACACTTTTCTAGAACTAATAAAGGTAATTTATAGCACAGTTAAAGGCCAGTTTTGTAGTAGTGATTATACATCTTGAATAAAATAGATGATGCTCATCCATATATAAAATTTGACACTACTGTGTTAAAACAATGTTATCCAAAGAAGGTGGATATATGGATTTTTAATTACCATAAAAAAATACATGGTTCAAATAGACCATTCATGGTAGATAAAATTCATTAGAAACATTGAGATGGTGATTGGGTAACCCTGCTAGTTCGGTGGGGGTGCAGTAGTAAAGGTAAGGAGCATACCAACACTATTCTTTGGGAGGTGTGGGGTTTGATTTCTAGGAGTCCTATCTTGGGAGAATTTCTCCTTCCCCTAGGATCAACACATATTTCCAAGTCACCTAGTCCTAGACTAGGTGGGTAAAATGAGGCGTAACCCACTTGTTCTGAAGGATTGCTTTATCAATCCATCGCTTCCCAGGTTGTTACCCTCTGGGATGCTCTGTCGTATCGGCTAGAAATGGCTCCTTCTCAATTGGGGCTCACTCAGGATTAATCTATTCATGGGGAGGGTTGTTCCCTTGTGTGGAGGTTTCCAAAGGTCCACATTTAAGGATTTTATTTTAAAAAAATAAAGGTTCATGTGTAGCCCAAGTTTAAATTTGATAACATGGTTCACGTATTAAATTAATGGAAATACATTTCATATAAAATATTAGGACAATATAAGTGTAGTTTAAAATATTATTTTATTGGTATTCACATAAGCAATGAATTTTTTGAGTTCTAAATACAAAAACCCAATCTCTATATCAAGTGCATATTATAGATTTATTAAAGAAATACGAGGAGTTGATTACATTAAATTTTGAATTCCAGTGTTTAACAGCAAATGGGTGATCGGTAAAAAAAAATTAGACATGATGAATTTGTTATGCCACTAGTTAATCTTAATATATTGGAATACACAATTAATCCTTTTACCATGGAAACACGTGAAAAACTAGTTTTTTATGTTCTTGAACTATCAAATATGTAGTTTTCTATCGTTTTACAAGGAAAAATAGAAATTTGGTGACAAAAAACATAAAGATGATGTTGTTTTATATGATATTTGTAATTACATGGAAATATTAATAGAGAATGTTGATGACCATTTCATAGAAATGGTTTGTTCTATAAGGAAAAATCAAGAGGAAGTAATATAGTAAAGCAATCCTTTAATAATTTCTTAATATTACTGGTAAAAAAAATTTATTTCTTGTTTACTTTTTAAAATTTCATAAAATGTTATATGTATTATTTTTCTTTTTTTAATTAAAACACACATTATAACTAATATATTAAATTTTTTATTTAGATTAGTTTAGTTTTTTTTTGCAACATTTTTTAGTTATTCAACTTTATATGTAACTGTTGGATTTTAATTGATTTTTTACTTAAGATTTTTTTATTTTTTCTATATCATTTTATGTTTTATAAATATTTTTAGTATTTTTTTATCATTTTTAACTAAAAAAATATGATAAATGATATTTCTAGTATTACTTTTAAGATTATTGTTAACAAATCTAACTAATATGATAAAGAGTGATTTGTTTAGTATTTTTTGTATCATTTTAAAAAAAAATATTCACATTTTTAAGTAATAGTTGGATTTATTTTCCTTTATTTATGTCATTTTATCTCTCACAAATTTTGTTGTTATTTTATTTAAATACTTTAACAAATATGAATAAAAAAAATTAGTTTACTTTATTTTTTTGACTCTTTTTTATTTTTTTAGTTAATTTTATATATAATATTTGGATTTTTATATTTGTGTGCTAATTTTTTTTACATTGATTTGTATGATAATTTCATATCAAACATATGAGTCACCTCAAGCTTCTGGGGAGGACCATACACATACTTCTACTAAGGATCCTCCACATCCTTTTACATAGGATCCATCTACTTCTATAGGGGTTGAGAATACTTCTAGGGTTAGTAAATTTAGAAGCACACATTTACCAAAATTATTAGTTTCCCATAACTGCGACCAGAGGATAAAAGTTGAGTTTGATGATAATAAAATTACTAGGGTTATAAATTCAAAAAAAAGGCTTTTGTTCTAGTTCATTCTTGATCCAAATTTAGTGTTTTGATTTGATATTGGAGAAGTATCAGTAAAGAAGCACTGTTTCAATTATGGGAGGCAATTTTTGTAGGGTCATTTGTTATTAATTTACTTATCATTAATAATATAGGATTTTTTTCATTCTTATCAGATGACATATGATATACCTGACACTAGATACGTCAAGAATAAATTTTTAGCCTTGGATTTTGGTTGATGAAGGTATGTTTAATCAACTCTCACATCAGAATTCATTTTTAGGGAAAGACAAAATAAAAGTCCATTCGATGTATATCCTTTTCTAGATAAAGATACATTGAAGTGGTTTTTTGAAATTATACGAAAACAATATTTTTTTGTAAGTACAATGTTTTATTTTATAAGTTATTTTAAATTAATTATTTTTTATTATTAATTTATAAAAAATGAGGATATATCATCAAGATATCCAATCTATAAATTTATACCCACATACGTTATCTCTAGAGTGTATATTTTATTATAAGAATAAAGGATGGATAAAAAATTTCAAAAAAAATATTGTTGAGTCATATGGATCTATATAGGTTGACCCTCCTACCCCCTAGCTATATATCAAAAATATAAGAGGTCTGAAATGAGAAAAAAAGGGACAGAATCTTATAGAATATTTTAGGTATGTAGCTAATAGAATTGTAACAAGTTATTTAAGTTAATTAAAATATTTATATATTGTGATTCATTAATGAATTTTTCAAATATTATGTTCAGTAATCCCTTGAGGAGAAGAGAACACAAGGGACCTTAATACTTGAGTGTAGGAAGGATACTTTTGTTACTGTATTGAGAAATCCTGAACACCTAGTTCCAAACAAGGATATGCGGTATGTGTGTTGATAAAAAAAGTGTTTGTTCATTCTAGATCTTATTCAAAGGAGGATTTATATAAAAGGAAAATATATTCTTTAGAAACTAAAGTTCAGGATATGGGTGTGGTGATGGGTAGAGGATTAGAGCTTTAGTATAGTCAATGTTTGTATACATGAAAAAAAAAATCAGGATACAGATCCCACTCCTCCACCTTTGCCTGTAGGTCCCACTTCTCCACCTCCACCTGTAGATCCCACTCCTCCACCTCATACTTCTTATCCAACTCCTACACCTACTCCCCTAAAACATCCCATCTATTGTGAGTTATATATGGAGTATCCCTAATATCATATTTCTTCATGTGGGATTATATATTATATTAGGGATACCGTTCATTATCAATAGATGGATATAGAGTAGTTTAGGGTCACCGTGCAAGATATTAAAGATAGGTCATCAAGAGTACTATTTTTTATAGATGAATTCACTATAGTTGGAAAATTTATCAACCATTTTTTGGTCTGTCCATATGGACATGTCCAATAAATTACCATTATAGTATGCCTAAAATATATCCTTTATTTCATATTGGTTTTAAATTTGTTTTAAAATTTTTTAATTTATATATTTATCTTTTCTTATAGGAATAAATTAAAGTTAAAGTCATAATATATATCTAATAATAGGTAAAATCTATTATCACTTTAGATACTTCTTCTTTTGGGTTTAATAAATTATCAAAATATTCAAATTTTTTATTGTAAGGTTATGAGATTTTAATGGATGATAAAATGTATGGGTATGAATTGGATGTGATGATTTTAAATAGATATATACTAGAGCGTGTAAATGGATATTTTTTAGGTATCAACATGATGTAAGTATTTTCCATGTAAGTCAATTATCATATATCTTTCAGTTATTTTAATTTATTGAAACTTAATAATTATGTTTTTTTGTATTAGGTATCTTTATACACTTTGTATTCAGTATGATATGACATCAGTATATGGATTTTTAAACCCATTATGTATTTGAATAGTAGATATGACAATGAATGATACAAAAGGACCAATATATATTTATAAAAGATTTCAAAATAATGAAATTCAATTTTGGATGATTCCTTATCTTAAAGGTTATAAAGCATATATTTCAAAAAGAGTTATTTCTCTTAACTAAATAACAAATCACATTATATTTTTTTTATATTATTGGTCATTATATGTATTTTATTTTATATACAAGTGAGAAGACAACTTACTGGTTATGTTCTATACATAGTTATGTGCAAGAAACTTTTATCAATGTATTGAACACATAAGTTTGATTATTTGAATGCTTTTATATTATAACGAATTTTAATTTTATTTCATACATATAATTTTCAAATAGGGAATGAGATTACTTTAGAGAAACAACAGGAAAGAGGATCATAGAGATCCAATATGTAAAAGAAAAGGGGGATTCTCATTTATAATTACTAAATTTTGGCTTCAAGTTCTTAAAATATTATTTTTAATTGAAAAATTATTTTGAAATGGAACTTTCATATTCAAGGAGTAAAAAATGTGGATATTATGTTCTAAGATTTATGTTTGAAATAATTTCAATTGGGACACTTATAAAATTACATAAGGTTAGATTTTATTATAAAATTTCCTTTAATTTGTCTTATATTTATATAAATAATACATGTTAAATGATTATTGATGACCCTCACCCTTATACTAAACAAGAGTTAAATCAATTATAAATATAATGGGTGAAATACTTCACAGTTTTTATTGGGTTTTAGTATATTTTTTATATATATTATAGAGTTTAAATTTTAAATTATAAAGTAAAGATTATTTTAATATGTGATACTATTTTCAAGTTTCAATATATATTGTGATGCTATTTTTTTGGTTCTGCTATTATACTATTGAGTGATGTTATTTTTTGGATGGTTGTGATGTAGTTTTTTGTTTTTACTTCTACAGTTTTACTACTGGGATAATATATTTAAATTTGTTTTTTTAAATTATTTTTCACATTGCTTATTATATAACTGATGTGAAAAATGGAAGAAAATTAATTTTTTATGTTGGTTTTTATATAACTGATGTAAAACCCCATTTTAATTCGATGGTTTTAGGCTGGTTTATATGGTGTTTCTTTAAAAACCCAAGTGAAAAAATAGTTCATCACATTTTTTAACAATAAATGGCATAAAATATATACTTACATTATCACTTTCAATACCATCGTTAGGTAACTGATGTCAAAAACCCAAAAACCCAATGTGGAAGACCCTTTTTTCACATTAGTGATTTTCATACATCCACAAAAATGATATAATCAAGTATATATAGATCTAGGGTTAGAGAATTAGTAATTTCACAAAATTATATTAACTAATCTCGTAATCCTTAAAGAAAAAATAATATTATTATTATTCATTATATGACATGTGTATTTTTTAGAGATAATGTAAATATCAATAAATAAATTAATATTTATTTAAATGATATTTAGTATACCATTACAATTACTGGGTGACATAACTTGGCTTATCCATCATCCTCAACATTTACCAAACCTTGAATAATAATAATCAATCATTTAATAAATAAATAAGTATAATATTAATTTTCTGGTGAATAATATTTATTTAAATATTAAAATCACATAAAATAATGACTGATTATATGGGATCAATAAATACCCCTTAAATATCATTCCTCTATTTAGAGAATAATATTTATTCCAATAATTATACTAAAATATAATTTAATTACGATCAATGGAAACACTAAATTTGTGTAACTCTCTTCCACTTTATTGATGGAATTAGGTAGGTTCATCTAAAGTTAAATATTAGTGCCTAATAACATGTAAGGTCACCCATAATGGAAGAATTTAATGTCTCTAATAATGATAGTCACATACGAACACTCGCTATGTGATATAATCCATTTTTATCAATCTATTATTAAGAAGGTTTCATACTCATTTCATCAACCTATATTCTTGATATTTCTTTCCTTGAATTCATTAAATGAACATGTAAATTCCCCATGTCCATGGAATTTAGTTACATAGTTTCATTCCAATCAAAGGTTCAAGATATCAACTTCCATAAGGATGAAAGGTACAAATCCTTCATCGACTTATTCATTAATAACATATCATTCATGACACACCCAAAAAATACAACTTCATAGTGAACATATGTTGCAATGGTTTTTGACAATAAATCTAAGTATGTGACTCATGATACATACTAATTATAATCATAAAGTCTAAGGTTGTAATGAACTGGCCCAATGCCGCCTCCTGATCCAGCATCCAACCTGGCCTGCAACTGGCCCAAAGGGCATTTCCAATCCCCTTGGGCTTTCAAATAGTTCCTGGGTATTAAGAATACTCTTTGGAATGATTTCACCCTCATTAAAAATATAAAATAAACTAGAATTGGAAGTATATAAAACATCCAACCAGACATGAAATAATAAAACATCCATACAAGGATAAATAAACAACTAAAATAAAACATATCGAAAGAATACACATAAACATATCAGGTCAAAGGTCGATACAACATCCCAAAATAAAATCAAGGAAATAGAACCTGAATATCTCCATCATCACTAGTAGTGACCCCTAGTAACTCATCACATCCTACCATCCATCCATGGACTAACTTAGACCAAAGAACTAAAAACTAGTCTAGGTACCGAGAACCTATAGAAGATTAATATATGTGTGAGATAAAAAATCCACTAAGTATCCACCTACTAAGGATATGTAAATTCCCTTCGTAATGTAATTCATAAAAATTAATTTTGAACATAAGTCAAAGATTAAGTTTTTTATATTCTTTATAAAATAAATCTATTAAATATTCCTCTTACACAGTTACACACAACCACCCTTTTCATATAATAAACAAGGATATTTAAAAAAATTACATAAATTATTTCATACCAAGGAAATAGGGATTTAAAACCATAAGAAACAAACCAAAATAGCATTTATCCCTCCTTCCAACAAATTCCTAAAAAACTAATTTTATGAATAACCTCAAGGATAAAAATTTTCTTAAAATCCATTTAAGAAATGTCAAATAATTTTCTTTAAAAAACATGCACTCTAAAACCAATTAAAAAAACTCATTTTAAGGTAAATAAAAACATAATCAATGTGATAAAAAATATCACACATAGTATACCAAGCATTGAGAAACAAAATTAAAGAAAATAACTAAATAATGGTTCCAATAATCAAATGAACTAGGGGAATGCAATCAAATCATGAAATAAATCCCCTAAAGTGTCATGAAAAAACCTAAGTTTCATGGGGAACATCCCTAGTCTCTAGTAATGAATACCTAAACTAGAGATAAGGAACCTAGTCCATCACTACTAAACCTATACATATACCTGGTATTCCCATAAGACTATCCAAAAATTAACTTCCTGGGATATCAATCTCTAAAACAAGCTAAAAAAAGGTTTCAATATCATATGAACCAATACCCCTCTTGTTTTAACTGATGAGGTGTATCCAGACAACAACCCATTTTCAACATACTACTATACACAAGGTATTTCTGCCATATAGGTCACATACTTTCAACCTAGGACTCCCATGAAAACTAAAATGGAGGTGAGAAAAAATAAACCATAAAATATATCATGTATAAATCTTTTTGAATAACTCACACCTCACTTATTATACCCTCACAAATAACTACTCCATTCACATATATTTATAAGTTTAATATAAATATGAATTAATATAAAACATCCCCTCATGGGATTACAATCCACAATGGGTATAAAAATACTCAAACATGACTCAAATATGGTCTCATGCATTTATAAAACTACTTTACTTAATGTTCCAACCAATATTTCAAAAAGGATCTTGGGAATCCAAGCATTTTTACACCATTTGAAAAATATATTTCAAATATACTTTAAAAACCATTTATAAAACCACACTTGAGACAAAAATTTATAATGCCAAACATTTACCTAAATCACCTCTAAAATCATAAATATCTTTCTTTTAGAAATAAAATGGTTCCAAGAACCCTTCCTTAAGATTCAATTCCCACTTTAAAGAATTTAAATCCACTATAAGACATAACAATCTCAAAATCATTTAAAGATAAAGAATTTTAACTCCCTTAATTTTAAAAAAAATCATTTAAAATATCACACACCAACTTTAAAGACAAAATTGGTGTCAAACACCTCTTTGAAACATTTAAATACCTTTAAAATCTACTCAGGAATTTTTAAAAACACATGCAATGTGACATAAGTCCATGTCAAATCTTTAAACCAATTTCAATAAATTTAAAAATCCAATAAGGTTTTTCCACACACATTTGATTCCTTAAGGGAAAATTTTAAAACATAAAACCCATTTTAGAAGATCAAATCATGCCATTTAACAAATACTTGGAATTCGACACGTCTGTGCCAAGTGTAAAATCTATTATAAAACCATTTCAACCCTATTATGGGAATAAAAAATATTTTAAATTCATAGGAAATCATTTTAGACACTCAGTAAATTAATAGCATTCATTCAAATGGAATTTCAAAGAAACATCTACCACATTTCAAGAGTAATAATCTGAAACCCATCTCCATAAATTGAGAATGCACAATGAAGACAAGAGACAACCTCCTAAACCCTAAAAAACCCAAAACCCAATAATTATAATGTCCTATAACACTAATACCAATACAAATATTGGTTAGGTTTCATAGTAGTGAGAGAAATTAAAACAGATAACAAGGTAAGAATAAAGAGGAAGAAATAAGGATTTACCACTAAAAATCGAAGAAAGAACAACCTAAAAATTGAAGTGGGGAATAGGAGAAGAGCTCCCCCATGCACAGCCCATGTTCAGACAAGAAAAAGAATAGAAAATTGGTTGTCAAATCATAAAAACCCAAGGAGATAGAATGTTAAATTCACTTTTAAGTGAATTCTGGGTAGGTCATGTGGTTTAGTAGTGCGGTTTTCTAAACTATGTGATGTCCACTTCCAAGAAAAACCAACATCATAGTTTTTGTCCACATGGTCTAAAAAACCTTGTGGGATCCACTGCGTATAACAAGATACTCTACAGGGTTCTCTTGGGAACCCTGCACAATTTGACCAATCATTCACTAACCATGCCAAATGGAACTATCAAATTGAAAACCCACTTCACATGCTTATCATAATATTGTCATAAGTTTTACCTATTAATTTTTAAACCTTTAAATATCACACCATGTAACATGACTAGATTTAAGAAAAATAAAACTATGTTTGATAGCATATATAACACGCAAAACCAAGCGTAAACGAACCATGAAATATTATTATCTAAACAAGATCGTTATAAACTAGCCATTAAATTTATAAGTATGAATATTATTAACTAATTTATGAAATATATATAAAGGTTCTAATTGATATAAATTTATTTATAAATTTCTAGGAAATAATCACTTAACTTTTAATAAATATGTTTTATTCTATAAAAATACAATTTCTTCAAAAATGATTTTTATTGATTTTTGTGAGAAAATATTATAATTAATTTATGGAACTTTTATAAATGTTATTTTATAAAATTAAAATCATTTTTTAAATCATTATATCAAAATTAACTTATGGTGAAATGTTGTGATTTTTTTTAAATTTTTGATTTTTCAATGAATAGTGAAAATTATCAATTTTTCTAATACTATCATTCCTTTTCATTAAATCAAGTGATTTAAAAGTAAAATTAGATTTTTGATATTATAATAAAGTTACATATTAAATATATTTTTATAATAATAAAATTAATTTATTTTTAAACATGATTTTTTTATAAGATTTTTTTTATTATTAAAAACCTGTTTTTCTATAAATTGTCTGTAAGTGCATGAAGTTTATACTTTTAATTAATTAAAATATCCCATAATAAATAAATATTTAAATTAAATTAATATATTATATATATAGTTATTTTAATTTAAATTTATATAATGATGATTACTCGTCATTATACTTGAAAAATGCATTTCTTAAAAAAACGTTTTTCAACGCCTTTTGTGGGTTTATTTTTAAATTAAATTCTAAAACTTATATACTTTAAATTTGATAATATTTATTCCATATTTATAATAAGAATAATTGATATTATTTAATAACTTCAACTTAATTTTTTTTATAATGAATATTAAAAAAAATATAAAAAAACTAGTTACTATGGTGAAAAACTTAAATGTTAAAAGTGAGTAACCTTTGAAGTAAATAGAATAACATGTTTAGAACATGTTTATTTTTTAATTTTGGAAGTTTTATCAATCATACAGCCCCTATAATCCATTATTTATCAATTTTTGAGGCACTTTTTATAATAGTGACTTCCCATTATTGAATAGTTTTGGATATTTACAAAAAATATCACTCTCTTTCACTTATAAAAGGGAGCCTCCTCTAATCTCTTTTACAAACTTAAAAAGACTTGTGTATAGGTAAATAAATTCCCATATACCTTGAATAATTATATAAAAATTTCCTAGATCCATTTTTTATCATAAATAAAATATAGGGAGGCTTTAGATATAATCCTAAAGAGATGGTCCAAAGAAGAGGTATCATTCTTAACCGAGCATCCTTATTTTATTTATTCTCCCACATCCTTAAAATATAACTAAATAATGATGATATAATAAAATAATTATCTCCTATATAATGAGATTATTATGTTAATTTAATAACCTTCATCCATCTCATTAAATGGTAAAAATCCATCATTCATGTGTACGTTGGACTACCGCCTCACGAATCGATGTAATTTTTTTCCATCATCGCCTATCAAAGTTGATTATGATGGTGGATTTAATTTTTTATATATTATATTCTTTAAATATTAATAATTATGAAAAAATAATATATTATATACCTTCTTACCTTACCATCCATTGAAAAATGATAATTTATTTTGTGTGTACGAAGGACTACCGCCTCGCGAAGTGATGTGATTCGTTATTTATTACCGCATCACATGGATGGAATATGTAATTTTATTTGATGAAATAATATGATATATATGATATAATTATAATTATATAAATAAAAAATAACACTTACCTTGTTTCCATCATGATAGTTTAAAAATGGAAAATATTACTCATACATACATACGGTTTATCGTCTCCATGATTGTAACATAGTTCATCTTTCATAACCATCTTTCATGATTGGTTTTAAAATTAGAATTGATGTATAAAAATTATAATTATGTTATTATTATTCTTCTATATATGATGTAACAATGACCACTTTTACTATTTTCAACATACCAATTCCCTTTTGAAATTATGAACCAAGCGTCCACAAAATACACGATGTGGGAATAACTAAATAAGTAATTAAATATTTTATTAAAATAAATGAAGAAAATGTTTTAATTATAAGGGATTAAAACTAGGAAAGTTTATTAATAAAAAAAATAATTGATATAATTTTATCATATATGAGATAAAGTACATACACAATATGTTTGGACTCAAGGTAAGGGTTTTCATCTCAAAACTTCCCTCTTTGAGACAAATGTTCTTTTATGCACCAAATTTCTTTTAAATGGTGTATATACTCCCAATTAAATATTTAAAATCATGTATTATTATTATTAATTATATTTTAACATTAACTTCAATCACTATCAGTCTTTGAAGTGGGATTTCTTAAGATGTTTCTTAAACTATAAAATGTTTCTTATCTCAATCTCCATTCATTGGGTTAAACTTATAATTCATTGACTATGTTATGTAGAGATTATATGTGTAAGGAAAATTAAATATTTTATGTTGTATTTAAACTTTTTTATGTGTATTTACATTTTATACACATAATCAATTCATTGATTTATCCCCACTTCAATGATATGATTTTTGTAAGGGATTTCATCTCAATTTCCACTCCATTGAGACATATTTGGTATTATGAACCTATTTATTTTTATAAGGTGTATATACTACCCCTTTAATATATTATATCATGAATCTCTTTATATTAAATTTATTTAATTTTTCAATTGAATGTATTTCTTTCATAGGGGTTATTATTCAAAAGTTACCAAAGCAGTAAGGGTTTATGTTTCAATCTCATTTTAATCAAGATTGTTTATGCTAGAATTTAAATTGAAGGAAATTATTTGATAAATTTATAATAATCCCCTTTAATTTTATTATACTCCATTTATCCATGAAATTTTCAAACGATAGTACCATTTTCCTCTCTTTTTTACTTACAATGATTGATAATTTTTTTAAGGAAATCTAACTTCATTTCTCTTTTTAATAAAAAAATGATTTTCTTCCATATCAATATTTTTCTTAATGAAAATTAAATATTGTTTTTAGTATTCTCCAATTATTTATTAAATAAAGTTTTACCCATGTTTAAATTTTTACAAGGTTGTTTAAAATAAATATTATTTTCTCTTTCTGGATGAGGAACTGTTTGACTTTTTGAAAAGTTATGAAAGGAATTTTTTTAACTTGTAAAAACATTCCACCATTATTACCACTAAATTATTTAATGATTCATTAACAATTTTATAATTTTATTTTCAAAAAATTATTTTATTTAATGTTTGATAATTTTTTTTTATTTTAAGGGGTCTCTCTAAACCATCCTTTTCTCTAGGTTATAACCATTCTCTCTCTAACTTGATTTATCTCTCTTAAAAGTTACAGAATATTATAAATTATGTATATATGTATCTTAGAAATATACCTATCTTATTATTTCTTCCTTTTATGGGGTAATACATTCCTTATGCTCGTTTCTCAAATTCCTTCGTTAGGAAATTTCATTTGATTATGATATGATGAAATATTATGCAACCCAATTCCTTTCCATGGGTAATTATTATACTTATGCCTTATGATTAATTTCATTTTTAAGCATTCATAAATCATGAAAATTTTATGATGGGTTCATTTAGATAACACTTCAATTCATTGGGTAAATATTTTCCTCATGAGACATCTTGTATGGGGCTAAAAAGTAAACCTAATCCATTATGGTACTTTTTAAACCATGTGATATTGTCTTGGAAGTTAGCCTTGACTCATGTTTATGTCATGTTATATGTTACATCCATAATTAATATGTTTCCATGATCTTATTATACCATGTTATTTATGTTATGCTCCCATGTTATTACTCTTTATCCTTATCTTTTATGATATCATGTTATTACTATAACTCACGTATTATGTTTCCTTGTCATGTTATTACTAAACTAGTATTTTAGATTACCCCTATATTTTATGTATTCCTTAGGTTATCCTATGTAGCTTTAGGATCTCAAAGAGATTTAGAAGCTTACTAAGGAAAATAAAAAAAAAAGATGTTATGTTTTAGTTTCTTTTCATATTTTATATACCTAGTCTTCCAGAGACACCAAGCCTCAAAATCATTGGGTTTAACCTAATGGATATTTATGTTTAAAATCATGTGATAATATTTGTAAAAGGAATGGGTCACTATACACCAATCCCCAAATGAATCCACATGATTTACCCAATAATTCTAAAAATTTGGAAAGAACCATGCACTACCCATGCAAACCAACTATGCGCTATAAAAAATGATGGGAAAAGTCCCTATGTAAAGGTATATGCATGGTTTCCCCTAATTTGTGTGTGCACACCACGCACAGAGGGAAAAATTACATATTTTCCATGTTTTGGGAAAAAAATCATGGAAACTCAAATTACCCAAAGATGGAATAAAATAATATAAAATAAAATGTAACAATGAAATATTGTCATCAAAATTATTCCTAACATACCACCTTCTATCCTTGGAAATTCTCCAGCCATATAAAGGCAATTAAGGAGGTGAGAAATTCCACTACACTTTCACAACAAGTAAAAGGATCAAAGACAAATCAAGTGGTACAAAGACCCAAAAAATAAAATGTGATCCATTATCCAAAAGAATCTATAAAAATATTAAATCAACATGTGAAACCTAAATAAGGAATCAACCATGAGTATCCCATAAGGTACTCTAAAAGTGGATTAAAAAAAGGGACTCCCCACCACTTAGATTTAATCTAAATAGAGGGAAAATAGTAACCTATTCTACAATGAGAGTGTCCAAAAACACTAAATTTATATAACCTAATGAATAAAAATAAGATTCCACCAACAACATACATTAATAAATGATCTTGAGTCCTAAAAATGAAGCATTGTCCATGAAACACCCAGACAACCCCAAATACAAAGAACATCCAATGTCACAAGATCGATTCTGCAAAAAATCCAAACTATCACATCCAAAAAAATAAAAGTCCATGATACCAGATTACCAAAATCATCATGTATTGAAACATAAAAATAATTAAGAAACTAATTACATTCCTAAATAAAAGAAAATAAGAGTGATCAAACTTTAGATCGCATACCAAAATAAAGGGTTAATAAGATCTCATACTTGGGTTACCATCACATGGTAGACCCAAACAGATTTAAACTGACACCATCAAGTTCATAATCTCAATAGATTTCATACCTATATTGTCCACCTATAGAAAACTACCAATACCATTTCATATCTAAGCAGTGATCAAAAAACAATTCATGGACCCCACAATAAGGTCAACATTACCAAAGTATCCACACAAGGCATAAAAAAATATGGCAGAAACAAATCCAAAAAATCACTGCTCAAATAAGAGAAAACAAGGATCGCACTAAAAAAACCACCTCAAGTCTACAAATCTCTAAACACACAAAGCAGAAATCATCAAAATAATCCATCACATAAAATCTGAACGAAAACAAACCTCATCAATTCATCCAAATAACTAGACAAGGATCACCTAATCTAGTATCCCAAAAGAAATTGATGGCTAATACAACACCATTCCATCAAACTGGAAAACAAAACTCACCACTCCACTCAGATTCTAGGAAAGATCCAAGAACAAGGTAAGAAACACCCTTATATATAAACACACCACTTTAACTCGAGACCTTTTTGAGAGGAATACTTTATATAAAATGTAACATCATCCCCACCTAGTCATGTTTCCAAAATCAAATCAATAATTCCCAACTCATATGGAAGGAAAAACCAAAAATACCAATCAATAAAAATCACATGCAAAAACCCATATTCCTTAAAAACTACCAAATCCCCAAAGGAATCAAAACATATTATTTCTAAAAACACATGAGTATATAAAAGAACCACAGAAATTTAAAAACAATTTATTTAACTTAAAACTCCAAATTTTACAATGGACTTACTAATCATTTTACCCATTTTCAAAAACTACTACTTAATTTAAAAAACAAAAAAAATCACATAATATTATCAAATCACATTTCTTAAAACATTTCAAAAAAAAATTTCATTTGGTTTTCATTAAATAAAAACAATTACTTTTTCAATATCACTCCATGAGGTTCAAAATTTTCTTACAATTAATCACCTATAGGTTTTAAAACTACAAAATTTTTAGAATTCATAATGAAATCAACCAATTTTGAGTAAAATAATTTCTGAAACACTTCCCAAAAATTAATCTAATTTTAAAAATAGACTTGAATTCTTAATTCCCAAGACTAAATTGTTTTATAAAATACAAAACCATTTTTTTTAAAAATACCCAATTCTTTTTTTAGAATAAAAAAAACATTTTCCACAAAATCCTCCTTTTTTGAAAAAAAAAATCATTTTATACCACAATCTCATAAAAAATTACGTACACAGCATATACAAATGAAATAGGATCCATATGATCAATATATAATAAGGACCACTTAATTTATTTACCACCATTGTATTTTCCTTAATAATGTCTTAAAAAATAAGATAAAATATTGTAGAACCATTCTTAACTCATCCACATAGTTTTATAGACCATGGTTCATTCATGTAAAAAATACTATAATGTTTTCAAGATCAATCATTTGGTATCTACCTAGTTTATCAGGTTGTAAAAACTAACCTCACATCACTAATCCACTTTCTGTCCTTATCCCAAAAATATAACTGATCCCTATGAAAAATCAAACAATAATAATGAGGATCAACACATCATCATCATGGATCAATATGAAATTATTAATTCAAAATTCATATCCCATTATCCATGGAAACTATAGAATCATCACAATGGGTGGTGTTTAATCACACTCTCATTAAAAACCCCCTGAGTCCTGATTAAAATCATAACTCAATATTACCATGATACCCCCAAATAATAAGAGTGGGATCTCCAAAATCTAGGTCCCCATTGATAAACCAAATATTTGATACTTTTTGTAGTGAACTATTCCAAGGCTTCCACCTGATCTGGAACACAATCCATCCTACCATTGGCCAAAAGGGTATCCATAATCCCCATGGGCTGGAAACTAGTTACTAGGTATCAATAATTCTCTTGGGAATGATTTCACCTTCATTAAAAATATAAAATAAACCAACAAAAAAATAGATAAAACATCCAACCATACATGGAATAATAAAACATCCATACAAGGATAAACATATAATTGAAATAAAATATATCGAAAGTAGATAAATAAACATCTTAGGCCAAAGGTCAATAAAAAATCCTAAAATAAATTCAGAAAGGGAAATATAACCCGAACAACCCCAACATCACTAGTAGTGCCCCCGGTCACTTGTCACAGCCCACCATCTATCCTTAGACCAACTTTGACCGAATAATTGAAAACAGTTCTAGGTATCGAGAACCTATATAAGATATATATTTGTGTGATCTAAACTAATCAGTATGCTACCAGTGAATGAGACTATTGAAATTTCCTTATTTATATAGTTTTTAGAGTTCTAGTTTGAAAGTCATAAAATAGTGTTCTTCACATACATTATAAAAAATCCATTAAACATGCCACTTAAATAGTTAAAAACAACCACACTTTTTACAAAATTATGCAAGTATAATTAAAAGTTTTTGTAAATAATTACACAAAAAGTAAATAGGGTCTTTAAAATTATCAAAAATAATCCAAAACAACATGTTTCCATCTTTCAAACCATTTCCAAAAAAGCTTATTTTATAAATAAACAAATAGATAAAAAATTTATTAAAACCCATTTAAGAAATAATCAAATCATTTTACTTCTGAAATTACACACTTTCAAAAAAAATTAAAATAATTTATTTGAAATTGAACCAAAATATACACAAGGTGATATAAAATATCACACATAGGAACTAGAGCATCAAGGAACACAACCCAAGTAAATAATGAAACAAGGGATTTAATATTCAAACAAACTAGGGAAATGCAATCGAATCATGAAGAAAAATCCCCTAAAGTTTCTTTAGAAGGACCTAATTATTAGGGGAAATATCCCTAGGCTCTAGTAATAAAGAACTAAATTGGAAATAGTGAACTTAGGTTGGAACTATTGAACCTATCCACATCCCTAATGGTCATGTAAAACTATAAAGAAATAAACATCTTGGGAGATCCTTTACTACCATGGGCTACAAAAAGGTTTCTAGATCATATAGCCCACTACCCCTCTTAGTCTAACTGAAAAGGTTTCAAGAAACATTACCCATTCATTCTACTTCTATACACTAGTTATTATTCTCATAATATCACCTACTATAAACCTAGGATTCCCATGAAAAGTCAAATGGATTTTACCATAGATAAACCATCACATTAATCAAATATAAAGAATTTCAAGTAACTCGTGCCTCCTCTCCTACACCCTCATAAGGAACAACCCCATTCATAATTATGTATAAGAATCATATAAATATGAATCAATATAAAACATCCCCTCATGGGATAATAAGACATAATAGGCATAAAAATAGTCACATGGGGATGAAAGAGGGTCTCATGCATTTATAAAACTTCTAGGATTAATGTTCCAATCGATATTTCACAAAGGATCTCAGGAATCCAAGCTATTTTCACACCATTTAAAAATAATATTTAAAATATCCTTTGAAAACAATTTTTCAAACTATACTTGAAAATAAAATTTCAAAATCCAACCATTTACTCTCTTCACATTTGAAATAGTAAATATATTTATTTTATAAATAAACTAGTTTCAAGCACCCTTTATTAAACTTCAATTCCCTACTAAAATAATTTCAATACACTATGAGACCAAAAAATATCATAATAATTTAAAGAGAAATAATTTCAAATCCATTAATTTTAAAAAAATAAACTTTAAAACATCACACACCCTCATTAAATAAAAAACTGGGGTAAAACTCCCTTTGAAAAAATTAAATACCTATAAAAAATTCACTCTTACATTTTAACAAACACTTGGAATGTGACATAATATCATATAAAATATTTAAACCATTTAAAAACCAAAAATGGTGTTCCATGAACATTTGATTTCATATGGTAACATTTAAACATTAGAACAATTTTAGAAGATACACTATGTCCATTTCACAAACACTTGGTATGTGACACATCCATGCTAAGTATAAAATCCATTAGAAAAACATTTTAATCCTACTATGGGCAAAAAACATGTTTTTAAATTCCTAATAAATCATTTTAATAAACTCAATAAATTAATAACATGTATTACAATGTAATTAAAATGAAATAATAACCTCATTTCAAGAGGAACCATCTGAAACTTGTCACCTTCGAAGGTGAACACCCAACCAAGCTAAGAGAGGACCTCCTATACCGTGAAAAAAATACCCATAATTAGAAAATCCTAAAACACTAAACACAATCTAAATACTGTTTAGGGTTCATAGAATTTAGATAAATCTAAATAGAGGTAAAGAGAATAATATAGGAGAAAAAATTAGGAAGAAAGAAGGATTAGCCACTTGAAATATAAGGAAGAACATTATAAAAATTAAAGAGAGGAGAAGATCCCCCCATGTCCAACCCATATTTGGTTGATCCAAATAAATTAAAATAGGGGTAAATATCATAAAAATAAGAATATTGGAATGGTAAATTCACTTTTAAGTGAATTATGGGAATGCCACACATTTTGGCTAAATGGTTTGTCAAACTATGTGCTAACCATGATTTGGACAGTTCCTAGACAATTCAACTTCATAGGGATTAGTCGTACAATCTGAGAAATGGTACTCCAATCATTCAGGATCCACTACTAAGAATAAGTCACTCTACCCGATTCTCTCTTGGAACCCCACATGGTTTGACTAATTGTGTTCTAACCATGCTGAATGGAATTTTAAAATTTCATACTCACTTCACCTGATTATCACATGGTTACCTAATTATGTTCACATTGTTCACCAGCACACCAATCTCCAAAAGAACCCACATGGTTTCCCCTAGGATTCACATGGTTTAGATCAAACTATGATCTACCCATGAAGACAAACCATGTGATATAAAAAAACTTGAAAAGTATGTACGTGGAGGTAGTTAGAAAATTTCCCCTAAATCATGAATAAAAACTATGCACATAAGGAAAATTTATAAATTTTACAATTTTTGGTCCAAAACTTCTCAAAAACTCAAATTACCCTAAGATATATTAAAATAATATAAAATAAAAGGTAACAGTGACATATGGGTGTCACAAAGTTCCATTACACACATCCACATATAAGAATATTCAATGAAGTGTATCACATATGCAATTCAAATAGGTGGGTATGAACTCCTAATCTCTTATCTGGGAGATTATCAAGTAAAAACTTCCTCAGATGAAGTCTCATCTAATTATGATTACTCACATTGGGTGGTCTCCATCATTTGCGTCCCATCACATGACATCATATGGTCATAGGACATAAAGTTTAAGAATATATTCATAGAATTTCAAGGTTCACGTCATATTAGGGAACCATTGTGGCCTTCTCAATGGGATAGATATTCTAGGACATTATCAAATTAAATTTATGTAGGTATTTATTGATATTCAAGTCTATGGATATATATGAAATCTAAAGTATAAATTTGTTGGTTTTAGGGAACCAACTCCAAAAAACTTCCAATTGAACTAGCGCCAATGGATCCTACCCCATCTTCGAGGATAGGGTTAGTTCAACAACATGTTGTTGTTGTAACTCTATTTACTGCAACCTCACTACTTTGAGAGAATCCCTCAAGTAATAATAAACTCAAGTGTCCATTTTGTTCCCTTGTTATAAATTTTACATCTTGTATAATATTATTGTTAAATCTTATCATAAAAAATATAATTCTCCCACTATTTTAGTACAACCCAAAATTGAACAAATCATTGTTTATTAAGCTACATTGGAATCCACAAGGAACTTAGTTATTGAAAATCTTGAAAATCTTGGATGTAATAAGTTTATATTTCATATTACCTTAGACTCTCTATGATATTAGACAAAAACTGATCTAAATAAAAACTAGTGTTATATCCCCTTAAAAACTAGCACTTAATTTCTCCTTTTTCCAAGAACTCATCAATTTTTACTTTTTAGGTCATTTCATATAGTTTTAACTACAAGTATGTTCAGTTACACTGGTTTTTTTTATATTTTTACTTCATGCAACATGTGTAAGTAATATCAAACATTATTACATATCATTTCATATTAAATAGATTCCTAACACTAAATATTGTGAAATTCTATTCATGATCTCATCATGTTCCCATGCATGTTATCATGGGGATATTTCATACCATGTGACTTAGGAAAAAATTTATTTTTGAATTGTTTCATTTTATACTTTAAATACATGGTCAATATATATATTATGAATAGATTAAGAAACCTCATAGATCTAAATCTTAAGGATCTTGTTTCCTAAAACTGGGTTACCATTTTAAGTCATTCTTGGAGAAATTTATTTCTTTAGTATTAATAAGTTGGTAAGACTGGATATTTATTTTCATATGTTATTATCATATATGTCTAGGAAATTTTATTGTCTTGTTAACCCTTTGTAGACACATAGAAATCCCTCATTCTAAATTACTATTTTATGATCATTATTTTTTCTTATCTCCATAAATGGATATGTGCATTTAGAATATATTATTGGTGTTTATTGGTGTAAAAACTATAACATCCCAACCTTAACTCATTGGATTTGGAAGGACCAGAATTCCACTAACCTTAGTTGCATCCCTCAGACACCAAAAGAGGGAAATAAATTTCAGGTACATTAAAAAATTAGGGGGGATTAGTTTCTATTACATGCAGATTAAATTTCCATCAACAACTCCAAGACAATATGTATTGCATGATGCATGAATAAAACAAGACTAAACACACATACATAAAATATAAAATTGATCAGAGTTATAGTGTATACAAAAAGAATATGACCAAGAAGACTACAAGACCATGACTCAATGGAAGCAGAAATTGAATATTTTGGCATGATCCCATTCTCTAAAAGACTGTTACCTCCATACTATAGTCTCTACTACTAAGGACCATGGAAACAATTTGCTTCTCTAGAAATGTAAGAGGTCTCCTTTTAACTACATCATACCAAACAATTTTTTCATACACACTAAGATTATTATGAAGGGGGTGAGTATACAAACCAAGTAGGAAATATCCCCAAATACTTCACACACATGCCAATTGAACAATAAAATGTTAGTTCATATTTTATATAAAACATGAGAGAATCATAATTGAATAAATTATTCAAGTAAACTATATAGATAACTCACACTAAAATCCAAATTTCCTTTAAGATCCATTATTTCCACAAAATATCTCATACCATAACTCACCCATACTTTCTATGTATGTAGAAACCAATTAAATGAATCCCTTGACAAAGCGGAGGCCCCTAAAAAGACTAACTCACAAGAAGACCCATTCACCAAACCCAAGACATTTCTTAGTAGATCAATTTCATGTGCCCCAAATTCAGCATAATAATCCAAGATTATATCAAAAAGGCCCCATACAGTGAATAATGAACACACACCAAAACCTACGCATTCCCTGAATTTAGCGTTGACATCCAAGTCCATATCAGCAAGGCCTCATACAATACATCACGAACACACACCAAAACCCACACATTCCCAGCACTGGAAAATAGGTATATATCAATAAGACCTCGTACAATTCATTATCAAGACACACCAAAACATAAAAAGTTAATCCCATAAAAAAATCCTTTTAAAACCAAGTTACTATGGTGATATTTTTATCAATGGGTTATGGGAACCTCTCATAACATCTCCTTCAAAATCTCAAAAAAAATAATCTTCATATGGAAAAAAGACCAAAAATTGCCTCAGGAAGCATTATGTTTGAGAAACCAAATGAGGAAAGGAAGAACCGATTTTTATAGGGATTCAAAACAGAAAAAACTAAATTATGAACCTCCTAAAATATCTCACGTGGTTTCACTTAATGGTTATAATTCCACCTCAAAAATGGATGAGTGTATTAGTTGTTTTAAAAATGAGTTGACTACCACCATAGAAAGTACCACGATGTAGTGAATCCCCCCAAGACATTTCAAAACCCATAAGCACAAGGTCAACCACATGTCAGCCCAACCACCATGGGAACCCACTATAGTATAGGGACATCCCATTTAATATTTTTCAAAGACCACAGCTTTCACCACGGCATTGTGAACTCGTGCTCCCCATTTCCAACTTGCATGCTCTGCCCAATTTTCACCCGACACAGGTCCACCATGCCCACCCACATGGCATGTTGTCCCTTCCTGTTTTCAATATGGATACTCCTAATGCACTATGCCTAATTCCACACCCATATAACTCACCATTTCACATCGCATATTCCACCATGCACACAACGGCTCGACACCACACCCACAATAGCAACACAACTCAAACCACATCCACCACCACTACTAGTACCATGGCATGGCAATTCCTAGAGATCCAAAACCCCCTTTTCCAACCATGCTCCCTTAACAAACTTCATGAAAATAAATAAAACCATCCCATAAATTAAAAAAAACACCATAAAAAATAGGAATACCATAAACTTGGGGTGTCACATTCTCCCCACCATTGGGTTTTCCATCCTTAGAATATTGGATGTTAGCGGTGTCTAGAAAAAATATTGGGTCACCGCTCCAACATAAAGATGCCTTGTTCCCCAGACTCCTCATAGACCCAACCATATTACTATAACACGCATAGAAAAGGTATTCATTGGCATCACAAGATATTCTCTTGTCTATACCGTGATAAAAATTACAGAGTTAAATCAATAGAACAACCGATTCTAGAGAAATAAGATTCCAACTACTTAAAAAAGAAGCATCAAACTCAGCCTTCTACTATAAGACATTAGAAGAATGATACCTTTCAGTTTTTTTAATTAGAGAGGTAATTATAACCATTAATAAATCATGGATATACTATCAAAAATCCATAAGGATCCAATACACCAAGGAGTTAAGTATCCTTGCTTAATCAAAATGAAAACTACCTAATCATTAAAATTAGAGATCGATATGAATAATAATAAAAAAATTCAAAATAAATCCATTTGAAAATTATGGATAACTAAAGACCAATGATAAGTCTACTATGGAAAAAACCATTCCATTAACCACCAAATTTCATCCTACCATCTCTAATAACAACCTTCATATTAAATATTAGTTTGAATACCCCTTGGATTAAAGATGATATATTTTACTCATGTTTAACCAGAATCCCGATGGTTTATTCAAAAACCACTACACACACAATGAAAAATAAGGTCTCTATTAAAGATGATGTAAATCCATACACCATAGAATTTCAATAATTCATAAACATTTCCCACTCCTATATATTTTAAGACTTTATACACCATAGTGAAATGAAGTTCGTTGACACTATGATTTAACTATAACCTTGATGAAATATTGTTTTTGAGGTATTTCAAACAAAATAGTGTGAAAACCCATGAGAATTTACTCACATTTTACTAAAAGTATAGGAAAGAGTACCAAAATTCCCATTAGTTGTTTCTAATTTACCTTAGTTAACCCGCATACCATGACATAATGAGGAACTATAATCAAATCTCAAGATGCAAGATTGAATTACCATTCCCTTCTTACCCATCAATAGATCCCCACCATTAAGGTTTAACTCAATTATAAGGCTATCAAAATTTAACCATTGAACATAATATGACTTGGTCACCTAATCTAGTAATGAGATCCACCTAAAATAAAAATAAAACTCAATCCTAATCTTTACAACTGAATAGAATGTCAATAATTCAACCCATGAATCTTCAATTATCTTTTAATTTAAAAATCTGTTATCCACAAACTCATGAATAAGTAATCCACCAACCCATAGATTATGAAGAATCAGACCAATTCAAAACAATACTCAATGAGACCAGACATGAGAAAACAATAAATAAGACATTAGAAATAACCCACTAAACATATAGGTTAAGATTCCTCAAGGTATCAAGAAATGATACCATTCAACTATTCCAAGAAAAAAGCTCACACATTACTAAATATTTGGATAAAACTATGTACTCACTCATACCCAAAAAAACATGAAAGGAGGTTACTTATCCTAAAACTAATCTTGATAAACAAAAATTGACCAATAAATTCAACCCAAGTAGGTTTCCAAAAAATAAAGTGAACCTTGTTTCCTAATTCCTCCGACCAGGACCGTAGTTACAGTTATGTTGATAACTATACTGATATGGTTCCAATATCTTTCAACTACTCCAGTAGGATTAATGTCTTATTCCCCTCTAAAACATAACCAACTCGATCAAAATATTGAATTAGAAAACATGGTGTAGTAATCAATATGGATATTCAATACTCACACCCATCCATACCTAGAATTATAGAAGATACCCACCTCTAACAACATGAATTACCTTCACATCAAACCATGTCAATCCTAATTTTGTAGGGTGGAAATTTTAAATCCCAAGATATCTCATTCTTACTAGGTGTCTTGATGCCCATCCCATGATTCTGATGAACTCACTTTTTGTTTTTTGTATTTATTGTCAATAAAAAAATATACATGATAAGATGCTTAGAAGTAGTTGGAAGTCCCAAAGAATATTGGTGAGAAGAGTCATAGTGGTCCCAAGTCATGTGTGGTAATGAAATCATGTCTGTTGAGGATGAGTATGCCTTGATGTTTGGAAGTGATATAAGATTCCATAATTGATTATGTTGAAAATAAATAAAAATAATAAATATGTTATATAATTTGGCGTAGGATGTTTGGTCACATTATTGGAAGGAATATTAGTTGTGTTTCTTTTCTTGGTATCTCATATGAAGATTTGATGAAATAAAGGAGATTGATGGGATAAAGACAAGGAGAACCCATCCAATGTGTGATGTTAATGAAATCTAATGTTATATGTGTTTAAGAAAAATTGGATGACGAATTAGAATATCTAGATAATCCCTTAGATTATTTGAAGAGCCACTGAGTTAATTTGGAGAAGTTGAGATACTATGTAAAGGAATTATTGAAATTGAAATATATACATAAAGGTATGTTAATACTAGTGTTAAGGTAGTTTTGGAGTTTCACTCATGCGTCAAGGTAACTCCAAAAAAACAGTAGTCCACATAAAGGTCATACTAGAGATGTATAAAGGTAAATCAGTAATCCAGGAACCAAGTAAAGGTAACCTCAGTATGAAATGACTTGTATTAGGGTCATACTGCATTTATAAAAAATTGTTTAAGGGTTCCACTATGATTATAAAGTCTATTTCAGGGTCAATAGTTACCTATGTAAGGGTAATGTTGGTGTTTGAGATGTAACCACATCATAAGGAGGAGATACACACCCCAAAAAAAAGTAGAAAAATTATTTATTTAGAGATTAGTTGAGCTTTGTTAATGGAAGTAAAGATTGGTTCTGAAATATTCACAAAGGGATACTAGAAAAGTTGACTTTTTTCTCAATGTTTGTTTAATTAGTTTTCTGTGTATATGTGTTTGAGAATCAACATTGGTATCATTTTTCACCAATTTACGTGTGAACCTCTACATACCTATAGAATTTACTAAAGTAATGTCAACATAAGTGCGTTTTAAATGAGTGTGGGTATCATCAAGTTTGGCGTAAGTTTCATCGAGGTGAAAGTATGTGTGATTATAAGACTTTACTATATATATTTGAGTTTGTAAGACTATTTTTTAAATTTGTAAGGGTAATATTATGTTTCATAAAGGTTTTATAGAATTTTTACAAGGTTATCATGAATTTATGAAAGATTTATAAGGGTGATTCTGATTATTGTTTTACAGTGAAAAACTTCTCAATGATTTTAAAAATGCTAACATAATTGAGACCATGACATAAGAAAAACCATGGTGCAAATTTTGGTTTCAAAATGAAATTTCAAAGAAATTTAAGCTAAAAAATGAGGAGTTGAATTTGTTATAGTAGTACAATTTATTTACATGCATGCATGGATTATTTGCAAGCATATTTTGTGGAAGATATTTATGAAGAATTTATAGTTGAGTATTCTAAGAGATTAAATAGAAACTACAAGAATAAAAGAATTTTGAGAATATTGGGTCTTGAGGAAGAATGAATAAGAAGGAGACTTGATGTCTAAGATTTTAGGATATTCAAAGTGTATTAATTATGATGAAATATATTCATGAAATACAGTGAATATGTAGCACCTTGGGTTGAGGTACGAAATCATATTATGCTTTCTATTTTATAGGTATTCCCTAAAATATTTCCAATGATCCTCAGTGTTTGGACTATAATTCAATTGAATCTCTAGGAATTAAATTTTGGAAATAAAATGTTACAATCTCCTTCTTCATTTTTGGATTGGATCTCTTTGGTTTGGATTGAATGGAACCATATATCAATGTGTAAAATTCATATCTTTATGTTTGGATTTATGTTGATGAGATCTTCATGTATTTTGATAGAGGAATGGAAGGAAGAGTTCTTATATATGGAATTATATTATATAATTCATGCTAAAAAAATTGAGTTGGGTGGATTCTATCTCATTCTACTCTTCTAAAACTTGATGGATTGAGATTTTATAAATTTTTCTTTTACTTTTTTGGAAATACCTTTTGAAATTAATTTAGATAATCCCTGTTTAATGTGATTTCAAAAGGGTTAGTTTTGAAAGATAGGATTTATGATTAAATAAATGTTTTATTGATAGATTTTAATAATTTTTTTGGCATGTGTTCATGTGAAAATGGGATGAAATAAGGGCATGAAAGTATCCCCATAAAAATGGGATGTAATAAGGGTGTGAAATTACCCTCTTCGAAAGGGTTCACTAAGTGAAGTATTATTGAATGAATGGCTCACCACTCATGAGTATAAGGAGGTACATGGTTGTAGGGATTTTTTGTGTTAGTGGGTGTGGAATTGTAATTATTTTTACAAGTAACAAGTAATGGTTTTAAAATATTTGTTTAATATTTTACATGGAACCTGTTTATGATCTTGAGATAAACTACTTATCCACTACTCAGCTATTTTATATAAAATGTGATAACCGATTCTTATCCTAGTGTTGTGTTTTGGGAAGTCTCTGGGGATTATCTATTGATTGTTATTCTCACCCCCTACTTGGGAACTTCAGTGTGTTTGTAGATTTCTTCTATTTTGATTCAAGGAAGGGGAAGGTTTCACATCTCTCTAGTTTCATTCATTGAAATTGTGATTATGACTAGTGGATCTAGAGTTATAGAGTTTCTACATCTTGTTCTATTGTAGTTCCACCTGGGTCTATGAGTGGTTATTTCTTGGAGTCTTCTTCTTATAGATTTTTATTTATTTTTACTATTACTCTAATCTAGTTTTATTGATATGTTTTTTAAGTTGTATGGTTTATTTTATTATGCATCATATATTTTCCTAGTGGTTATTACTTTCCTAACAGGTTGTTTGTTTCTTATAAAAAATCATCCCCCAATATTCTTCTAATCCCTTGGAATTTATTTCCATCCTTTGGTGCCATGGGGATGTTACCTAAGGTTGGTAGAACTTTTACCTCTTCTCAAACCAATGAGTTAGGGAATGATGATAAAAATGGTATCAGTCTTGTTTGATCATTGAGTTGGTCTTTTAGAAATGAGATAACAATGTCAAAACTTGAAATGTGTAGCTTAAAAATACATAGTTGGCCTCTTTATGTTGAAATTCAAGTTACCTGGGTGATTTGGGTACAAAATTGTTCTAAAAAGCTTTTAGGGAAATTTTCATCTCATCATAATGGGTTTTGTTGATGAGTGTAAAATATCATGCATTAGTAATGAGACTTTATACTATGACTTAATTGTTCATCTTTCATTCGATGAGTTTTGAAAAATGATTAAAAATGATTAAAATAGTTTAAATGATTGATTTTTTAAATATAAATGAAAGTGATGGTTGATTATCTTGATTTAAAATTTTCAGGATTTCAGTATCTATAGAGTGATGAAAAAATGTTGTTTTTTTTGTTATAGAAATAGAACCAGGTAGACACCATATAATTCAATAAGAAGAAGATGCCAAAAATGTGGTTGCAACGGATTTATAGGTGAACCAACACATTGAAGAAAACATTGTGTAAGATTTTCAAGCTGTTGATAGAGATAATAAAAAATATGAACCAAGGTAGGTGAAAAATTAAGTATAGTTTCAAAAATAAAATCCACTAGTATTTTGAATGGATTATGAACCTAAAAAATAATAAGAGTGGCTAAACTAAATGAATTGAATTTTTTATTTCTTTGGTACACTAGTAGAGTGGAAAGTGTAGTTAGTGACCTATATATTAGAGGATCTTTCATAAAAATGGTCAGTTTTATCTATCCAAGAAGAATATAAACAAGGAATTCTATGGGAGGTATTTAGGTAATTGTTTAATAAATAATATTATCCCCACACATTCAAGATATAAAGAACAATATATTTCTTCATCTTAAAACAAGAAAACCTGTCTATAACAGACTATGAAACTAAGATAATAAAATTTGTCCATTTCACTCTGGAAGTACCTACCAACACATTATTGATGGAACACATATTTAATTTAGGATTGATACTTGATATTTTATCCAAGATAGATGTCCTTGGTATTATGGATTATACGGAGATGGTTAACAAGGCAATAATGGCAGAAAGGGATCTTTTGGGAATCATACTGGAAGATGTATGCTTGTTTACATGGGAACATGTTGGAACAATAATGTAGGCAATAAGTTGAAGTGGGACACGTATTCTCAAGTAGGTGGTGCACCATAAATTTATACTTCTAAATATATAAACTTTCTTGCAAGATATGATAGAAAACCAGGTTGTTTCTAATATAGTTCTCTTATGCATAGGAAAAATGAATGCACTGCAACACTGAGGAATTTCCACCAATACATAAATAAAGGGAATATCAAGAGATATTATATTATACTTTATAAATCATCATGTGGAATAGGATCAACTCATACTCAAGTATCTTACACTCGGATGAAATAATTCCACCAGACTAGTTTTTTCACATAGACACAAGTGAACCAGGACACTCCAAGTAGCACTTAGTTTATCAAAGAAACACCTCAATATAGGAGAAAGATCTATAATATGGTAGTTGATCAAAATATTAATAGAGCATAGCAGGATATCAGGAGTAACCAATCAGGTTCCTCCACAATGTGAAGTACTATTCTTCTAAACTTGACTCTTATGCACCTCTTATTTGATACCCACACATCATATTCTTTCCTTACTTATTTAGTAGTTAAACAATTGGGACTACATATGGAAATTATTCTTCATATCTTGAGTATCAAGATACCCCTAATACATCAAGAGTGTAGAGGATTAAAAGTTCAGGCATGTTCCATTACCCCTGATGTAGTGTAGTTTCTCGGGGAGTTTATGGTCCTAAAGATGGATATTTTTTATTTAATCATTAGTATGGATTGGTTTGTATGATTTAAATACCATATCAACTAATATGTATGGAATTTGATGTTTAAATCCTTGGATGAAAATATTCATGTATTCAAGGGGGTTTGGATATCAAGGCAAGTATAGTAGGACCTTTAGTAATAGTGGATGGAACCATCTCAAGCCAGTTGGCAGTAATGACCTTGGAAGATTTTGATGAAATAGGAAATGGAACTATTCTTGTTATAGTTGATTGATACCTAGATATATTTCTAAATTATTTCTATTCGTTTCTACCCAAGAGGGAAATCTAATTTTCTATAGATCTACTCCTGAGAAAAAAACCTATTTCTCTACTGTCTTATAGAATGAACCTGACATAGTTTCAAGATTAAAATTTCCAAATTGAAGAGTTGTAAAGTAAAGGTTTTATCAAACCTATTACATCACATTTTATTGCACCTGTTTTATTCATAAATAAAGTATATGGTTCTCTCTAATTATGTGTTTATTATAAAAAAATTAGTCGAGTTATGATCAAAAATTGATATCTACTTCATTGAATTGCTAAACTATTTGATCAATTAAAGGGATCCAAGTTATTTCCTAAGATTATTTTATACTCAAGATATCACTAGTTAAGAGTCAAGAGGAATATATTCTAAACATAGTATTTCAGTGTAGATATGGAAATTATGAATATATTTTCATGCTCTTTGGTATGACAAATGCACCTATAGTATTCATGGACTTTATGAACTATATCTTTCACATGTACCTTGATTCTTTTATCGTGGTATTTTTTTATGATGTTCTAGTTTATTCTCTAAGTAAGAATAACCAAAAGGAGAATTTTGAAATTGTACTAAGTATATTTTAGGCTAATAATTTGTATTATAAGTTTATTAAGTGAAACTTCTATATATAATAGGTTTATTTCCCTGCACATGGCATCTCTTAAAATGGTAATTCGGTTGACCCTAGAAAGATTGAAGTAGTTGTCTCCTAGAAGACACAAAAGAATATTTTTGAAATACATATTTTCTAGGATTAGAAAGTTATTATCATCTCTTTCTTTTGGATTTCTCAAGGATTTCGTATCCCATGATTTATATGAAAATAAAGGGTGTTCAATTAATATAGAAAAATTCCTGTTATAAATTCTTTTTAGATCTTAAATCTCATCTCACGTTAGCACACATCCTAATTTTTCCAAAACTAGTTCATACTTCTGTTGTAAATTTTGATGCATCTAGATCTAGTCTTGGTTGTGTTATTATGTAGGGATATCATGTTGTGTCTTGTGGTTCAAGGTAGTTATGATCACATAATAATAATTATCATATGCATGACCTAGAATTATCTATTGTTGTACATAACTTAAATACTTGGTAGAATTACATCTTTGGATAATACTTCATAGTTTTCTATAACCATAAGAGTTTAAAATACATCTTTTCTTAGTGAAACTTGAACTTGAGGAAATGAAGATGGATGGATTACCTCCAGATGATTGATTTTGACTTGGTGTACACACACGATAAAGGGAATTTTATGGATTTTATTTTGAGTTGTAAATCTTATATCAATTTTTTTTGAGAAACTTGCAACTAAGGGAAACTAATGATCTTATTACTGACATGCATATGGATTGTTCCAAACATGAAGAACAAGTAATTTTATTCATAGTTAATATTATTCTTATCTTGATAGATTTGGTAAGAGATTCAAAAAAATTAGATCCTTATTGTATCACCATTAGGTCAAAACTAAATGGTGGGGAGACTTATGATGATTGTATAGAGGATGATAGATCCTTATTACATTTTCCTAAACAGATTGTAGTTCCTCAATCCCACCAGGAATATCTTCTTTCAGCATATCACCATTAAAATGGGCTATTCAGCCAGGTATTTAGAATATGTAAAAGGTGGTAAAAAATCATTTCTGTATGTTAGGTAAAAAATGAAACATTGCATATTTTTTAATGAAATTCTTAACTTGTTAGTGGATAAAAGCTAAGCATCAATGAATGGGTGTTATATTACAATATATTCCCATACCTGTATGGAAGTGGGAATATATTAAAATAAAAAAAATTACAAGTCTACCATGAACATTAGGAAATCATGATTCTATTTGGGTGATAGTGGATCGACTCACCAAGTTAGTACACTTCATCCCTATTAGATAGTCCAACATGGAAGCGGATTTAGAAAAAAATTATATCTGAGAAGTGGTCAAGCTGCTTGGAATCCTAGTTTCAATTGTATAAGATAAACATACCCATTTCAATTCTTGATTTTAGAGGTCATTACAATAGGCTCTTGGGAGTCAACTAACCATGAGTATAGAATATCATTCACAGATAGATGGGAAATCATAACGCACAATTCATACATTGGAAGATATGATCGGATCTTGTGTCATAGAGTTTGGAAGATCTTGGTAAGACCATATGCATTTGGTGGAGTTATCATATAATAAAAACTCTTAGGATACAATAAATATGGCCCATTCAAGGTTTTTTATGGTCATATTTATCATTATCCACTATTTTGGGTGGAAAAAAGGAGAGACGTCATTGATTGGACCAGGTCTTATCCATAAGACTATGGAGAAGATCTATATTATCCAGAAGTGGAGCCTATAACTCAAATATGATAGAAAACATATGCATACAATCATAACTAACCCTTATCTTTTGATGTGTAAGGCTATATCATCTTGAATGTGTCACCGAGACTTGTTCATCGATGATTAGGGAAATAAGAAAAGTTAGCACCATGATATGTGGGAACATTCAAGTTTTTTAAATGGATTGGAACTATTTCATATCAGTTAGCATTACCACCAAGATTTAGTATAGTCCATAACTTATTCTATGTTTCTTAACTAAAGAATTACCTCCCAGATCCTCATCATGTGATCAGTTGGGAACACATTACTCTTAATCTCAATGAAACTTTTATCCTTAAACCAATTTGTATTGTAGATTGATAAGAAAATACCTTGAGATGGATATCTACTTCTTTGGTGAGAGTTTTATGGCACCATGGTCTGGTTCAAGAGGGGACATGAGAATAGGAAAAGATATTCTAGGATCAATTTCATTATTTTTTCAAGTCAAACTTCAGTATACATTTTTATAAGGATGGAAATCCCAATAGTGGGGATAATTTTGTACCCCCTGATTTGAGTTACATTATTATTTTATTCTTTCTATTTTATGCTTAGATTCATGGGATAATTAGCTAGAAATGTTCAAAGGTGTAAAGGGTAAAAGAACCTAGAATCTAGATATAATAAATGTTATGAGAAATATTCATATCTCAAATGGTGGTTCATGATATGAATCGGCCCTAGGCGCATACCATGAATTCCTTTATAGCATAAAAGTTTTCATTGGGTGAATGGATAGGGCAATTAATGATATGAAATGGGATCATGATGAAAATGGTTTTTTCTAGAAAATAAAATAAAAATTATGAATTTTTCAATGTAATTGACCTATCAAGGAATTAATTACATTAATTTCCAATTTATATCATGAATTA
Source organism: Viscum album (assembly GCA_963277665.1). Classification (NCBI taxonomy): domain Eukaryota; kingdom Viridiplantae; phylum Streptophyta; class Magnoliopsida; order Santalales; family Viscaceae; genus Viscum; species Viscum album. The sequence goes on from OY728132.1 coordinate 329,481,856, forward strand.
GTCTAAGTCTATCATGTTTAGTCCAGCCTGCATTATAAAATAATTATCAGTTGTCTTTATCTCCCAATATCAACTTCTAGGGATACCCTAGGTGATTTCTAGTGATCTTTGACATCTATACTATGATTACAATGAATATTTGGGTGTTAAATTGCAGAAATAAAAGGTTAGGATCTCGTTTTTCCTTATTTTATTATATCTCTAAAGGTTGTCTTGAGTGAGACCATAGATTGGTTTCTAATACCTGGAAATATGAGTCTGGATTTATATTTATGAGATCTTATTATTTTTGATAGAGTAAATGAAGGAAGAGGTATGATCCATGGAATCATCTTAGATATTTCATTCTAAGAAAACTTGAACTATGTGGCTTTTATCTCACTCCACTATTCGGGAACTTGTTGGCTTGATAATTTCTAAATTGTTATTGTTCTTTTTTAAATACCATGTGAAATTAATCTAGATAATCCCTATTTAATGTTATTTTAAAAGGTTTAGTTTTTAATGATATAATTTATGATTAAATAAATTTTTTATTGGTATCTCTTTATAATTTTGTTTCCATGTGTTCATGAAAAAATGGGATGAAATAATGGTGTGAAAGTACCCCCTTAAAAATGGGATGGAATAAGGGTGTGAAAGAACCCCTATAAAAAGGATTCACTAAGTTGTGTATTGGTGAAAGAATGGATCACCACTCACGAGTATAAGTAGGTCCATGGTTTCATTCATTATGTTTGTTTGTGTGTGTGTAATTGTAATGATTATTCTAAGAAATAAGTAATGGTTTTAAAATATTTTTTAATGTTTTATGTGGAACTTGTTTATGATTTTGAGATAAAATATTTATATAATTTTCATCTACTTTATATATAATGTTCTAACCTATTATTATCCTCGTGGAGTGTGTTATTAAGTATTTGGGGGTTATTTTATGAGTGTTATGCTCACCCCTACTTGGTCACTTTGGTGTATTTTCAGATGTCTTCTATCAATATTCAAGGAAAGGGAAAGCCACATACTTATATAGTGTTATTTATTGACATTATGATTATGACTTGTTGAGATAGAGCTATAGAGTGTCTACATCTTGGACTTTTATAGTTACACCTAGGTTCCTGAGTCGTCATGTCTTGGAGTCTTATTCTTATATCTTTTTATTTATTTCTATTGTTACTCTAATATGGTTTTATTAGTATATTATTTGATTTTCATGGTTTATTTTCCCATTCATCATATATATTTTCCTCATGGATATTATATTAATAACATGTTGTTTGGTTCTTATAAAAAATCATCCCCTGATGTTCTCTTAATCCCTTGGAATTTATTAATAGCCTTTGGTGTCTTGGGGATTTCACCTAAGGTCAGTAGCACTTCTTCCTCCTCTCAATCCAATGATTATTTACTAATTGAAGTTAAAAAAATTAGATTTTATTATAATTTCTATTTTTAATATATAACTTTAATAAAATTGTGATGATAATTCATCCCTATTATGTAAATGAGAAGAAAATCAGCTTTCCCATGTAACAATATTGATAAAGAAAAATCAATCATGGAATAAGAATATCTTATGGTGGAATCAACTACTAAATAGATGAGAAACTGTTTTTCACCATTTAGTTCATCATATTCACAAGAAGAACGGGTAAACAAAATATATTATCAAAATTATCCTCTAAATAAACCAAGTTTCAAGGGGGATGATCACAATTTTAAGGATTTACAAGATTAATCAATCAGTGCTTTGAAAGAAACCTTGTATAACAACCCCAAACAAATTGTCACATATATTTTTGGTATTTTTAGAAATATGTAGGAGGAGGTCACCCACTATGAATATGATCATGAAAGGATAGAGAATGATTTCAAAGAAATGGTATAAAAATTTATTAAGATCTCTAAATAATTAGGATTCACAACTGAAATGAATTTATAACTCAAATAAAGATGTAAAAATTTTGAAAATGAATGGATCACTGAAATTAAATAATTAGAAAAATACCTGAAAGGGTTCAAGGAGAAGACCCATACATTAAAATAATTAACTATTTTCAATGATTCTCAACTTGAGATTAAAGCTAATGAAATTAAAAAGTTTTGACCATTTGTTGCAAGAGAAAAAAATCATGATGATGAGGTTCATAAAATTAATAAATCTAGTGAAGAAAAATAGAATATGGTTGAGAATGAAAATTATATTCTCAATATGAAATTCATGTATATTGAAGTTAAAATAAATAATTTATAAATTTCCAAAATTTTCTCTTCATGAAAAGTGGAATGGAAAGTTGTTGTCAAACAAACTACAAAGGAAGACTCTTATTTTTAAAGATCTCTATTTGGAGGAAAGAAAATTTTTAGATCATATATTTATTAATATATTGTAGCCACAAAAGGACAGGTATCATCCATTAAAAAATATTTCAATTATACATAATCTAACTCTAAAAGTTATTGAGGTGAAAACTTAAAAAATATATAAACATGGATGAATAAAATTGATAGTAAATCTAAAATTAAATTGGTAGTATATTCTTACAAGTATAAAAGGATTTATTCCCCAAAATAAGTTAAAACAGCTGAATTAAATGTTAAAAAATAGTAAGATATCAGTTCTGAAAAATGTGGACAATATGTAGTTTAAAAGTGGGATCCAATTTTTTTATTGTTTTTTATATAATAAATTTGAGAATATGGATTTAAACTACTATAATAATGTGTCATATAATGGAATAAAAATAGATCCTATATCAAGGGGAAAGGCTTAGCTAATGAAAAACTCATAGAGGAAGGACAAATATTGGTACACCTAAAATAGATTTGAAACTATCGAAGTTATAAATAATGTTTTCAATGGTATTATTCATAGTTTAAATACATTAAAGTATAAATAATTCAGGTGCAGAACTAAAACACGTGGGAAGAGAATAAAAAAGAAGCTAAAGAATGGATAAAATCCTATATTTGGAAATAATCATGAGAAAAATATTGGAAAAAACATTCACAATAAGTTTATAAATAAGCCTAGTGAGTTACCCTTGGGTGATAATCAGTAGAGGAATCTAGTTAAAAATAAACCTAAGAAAAATTTTCCACAAACAATAATAATAATTTTCTTATTTCGTGACAAAATAAGCAACATCGTGAATTTTTTAAAGCAATCTATCAGTGTAAGTGTTAATGGAATAAAGTAAGATAAAAAAGGAAGAACAATCCAAGTAAAAAATAAAGGGACAACATTGGTGAAGAGAACAGCTAAGAATCCATGAAAAATTTCCAAACAAGATGACCCATATCCTAAAAAAATTTGGTTAATTAGACGACTAGCCTGGAATAAGGTAGAAATATAGAATAAGAATAATAAAATTCAAGATCAAAAGTCAAGAAAAATATTACACATGAAGAAGAAAGAAAATTTCTTAATAGGTTGTCAATAAATGAAAACCCAATGGTTTCAAAAGTTTTGTGTGGGAGTGCAAGAAAGTTGGAAATAACTCGAGTGATTGTGTAACAATTATTATAGCCAACGAAGTAATCTTTAATAACATGAAAGTTTCACCAAGTGATGCATGTTCCTTTATGGATCATGATAAAAAGAAAATTTCACACATTGAGGAAGAAAAAGACACCATGCTACCCAAATAAAAATATAATTTTGGAAATGGGAGTACAAGAATGAGAAGTCTATAATATCATAAATTTTAAATGATAATAAAACCCTATTTTGTTAAAAAAATACATGTATTTTTATGAAAAAAATTAATTTTTCAATACTTCTGTTTATTATGTATTTAAATGAGGATAAAATATCAATTAATGTAAGGACTCCATTTTTCCTCCAAAAACTTTGGAATATTTTAAGGAATATTTTTAGAGTTAGGTGTGGAGTTAGCATGGGATTCAAAGGCTTGTAGAGCCTTGGTGTTGATATAATAAAAATATTAAATATATTATATCATGCATGAGTGTTTTTTAAAAAATAATGTAATATCTATGTAATGGTGTTTTAGATGGAAAATTTGAAACCGCCATTAGGTCCAGAATGTGAGTTTTATCCATGGTGTGACATAACCATTGTGCACATCGGGTGTCTAGTTTGATCTCACCCTCATCGGTTTTTTAACCCTTTTCCTTTATTTTTATTTTTTTTTCTTTTCTTCCTTCTTATCCAAGCACCACATTGCAAACCTCCATTATCATGGGGTTAAGATTCAAAAATCATGGAAAATCATCTATTTTGACCCATTTAATTTTTCAAATCCTTAATAGGGTGAAATTAAACACTCATCTATCAATATTCAGTTGAATCACAAATTCAAACTATGTTTTTAAGTTTTTCAAATATGTAAGTGTATTTGGGGTTATAAATAGTCAAACTATACAATTTTCAATCTTATTTGATTTAGTTGATTCCAAGAAACCCCATATCTCATTTTCACGCGATTGGTGAAGTACTGACATTCTGATTCGATCCCCTTACCCAGTTCCAGGTGTGGTGGCAGTCTCCCTTCTTCCCTAGGTATTTTTAATTAAAGGGAAATAATGGGTTGGTTTTATTTTTTTCTTTATTTATTTTACTCCATTTATTTTCCTTCTTCTCAAATTCTAGAAAAAAAAGTGATTGAATTTAGATAAATTCAATAAAACCTAAATTATCAAAGAATTATTCATAAAAATATTATCAAAGGATAATTATGGTAATTATTTAAAGATAAGTAATGAATTGTCAAAAGATAATTACATCAAATTATCAAGGATAATTTATTCAAAAAGTATAAAAAGATAATTATTGTGAAATTATCAAACAATAATTACATTTAATTATGAAAGGATAATTTATAAGATTTTAAAAAGAAAATAATGATAGAATTATAAAAGGATAATTATAAATAATTATAAAATTATAATTACATATAATTATCATAGGATAATTTATAAAAAGTTATAAAAAGATAATTATGGGAAATTATCAAAGGATAATTTAAAAAAAATATCAAAAGATAATTATGTGAGATTATAAAAGGGTGATTAATAAGAGTTATTAATATATAATTACATTGAATTATCAAAGGATAATTTATAAAAAAATTATCAAAAGATAATTATTGTGAAATTATCCAAGGATAACTAAAAGGAATTATCAAGTGATAAAGACATCAAATTACCATTGGATAATTTATAAAAAAATATCAAAGGATAATTATATAAATTATAAAAGAATAATAATTTAGAAATTATCTAGGAGATAGAAATTATCATTGCATGTGATATTTTATTTATTTTTGAAAAAAATTTCTGGTTTTGGTTCTAAGAACCCATGACAAACCTCATGTGTTGACGTGTTGACAACTATGGTAATAAATCCCAATAAATCATGTTCTTGACTGTTGAGGTTTCCACTTCATCTTTTGGACCACACATGGTGATTTATCCATGTCATTGACGTTCATGACATTAAAGTATGAAGTCCATTACCATGTTGAGACCATGTTTCTGATTATTATCAAGATATAATGAGGTGGGTTGATATGCTTAGACTATGATGAGTTTGATCACATTTGTGTGTGTTTGAAATTATTCACTCTCATGATATGTTATGTGCATCTTAATATGAAACCATTATTTCCTTCTTATATTTTTGGTATATGCTATGTTTTTTTGTATTTTCCATGGTACCAAAGTGACAGGTGGACCCATTGTGGCTCGGTATCCCTATAGGTGGAGAATTTTCAGATGCTACATGTGATATGATGATTGTAAAGAGATAGAAGATGGGGAATGATGTCCTTGTGTGGCCTAACCTAGGGACATTATGGTCGTATATGATTGGACTCATGAGAGGATAGTAGGGAATAATGGTCTATGTGACCAAACCTATATGGAAATAGTGGGGCATGATGGTATAGGTGACTTGACCTGAGAAATAGTGTTGGGGTATGATGGACTAGTGTGTCTTGAACTAGAGGTCTAGGACCTATACGTATATTGAGTATCTTAGTGTCTAGCTCCCAAATTTATAACATATTCGTGACCATTCTGATGTTTTCTATCATGAAACTGAAGCATGAACAACCATGGTTCGTGGCATCTAGGTTAGCACCTGAACACTAGATATGATTGTTACTTGTGTGAAAAATATTTATTATCATGATTTACACTCTTATGCATGTGAAAACGTGTTAAAGATACATTGGTGGTGTCCTATTTAGGTTTTTAATCACACCCTATGTGGGCATTTCAGTGCACTTTTAGATTTCATGACTAGAGATTCAATTAAGGGAAAGGGCTCTATGGTGGATAGATGAGTAGAGGAGCATGGAGCTGGTAGAAGACCGAGACAAACAATCGAAGAACTCTCAATTTATTTATTTGTTTATCTACACTTATTACTATATTGGGCTTTCCACATTGGGATTAATTTTTTTGTATAACATGTATGAAATATTTAGATTTCCTCATGTTACTCTGATTATTTTTTATTATATTTTTTTATTATTATTTGTATCATGACATGATAATGAGGGTATAGTCTCCCCACTGACGAACTTAGACTCTCACTGCTAGTCATCAACCTCTTGCGTATGGGGAGTCACACATGAGGTCAAGTGAACCTTCATCTCAAACTTGGTGGTTTGGGTTGGGGAATTACAAAATGGTATTATAGGACTATGATTCACTAACTTGTTTCATCTCATGTCTTGATTTGGTAAATAGTAGATAAGATATGGGACGGTTAGTACTTGGAAAAGGGAACTATGAAAGTGCATAGTCAGCACTGTATAATGGACCACTGAGTTTCCCTAAAGTGGGTAAATTTAGGTTTTGTTGTTACCATTTATTAAATTCACCTTGGATACTACACATGATGTTTATAATTAATATATGATATTTTGGGTTCATTCATGCATCATGACTAGGCATGTAAGTTCACATTACAAATATATACCTATTGTTGTGTTAAATTGTTGTTCTTCAATTAAATGGATTGATTTATGCTATATTTTCAATATTTTTTCTCTTTGTGTGATATATTTATGTTGTTATGATGTTATTTTATACCTTTATAGTCATTAATTAGTTTAATTGAGCAAGTTGTTTTGTTAGTATATATATAATGATTGTAACTAACACTTAGGGAAGAGACCTTTTGTTAGTACTAGGAGGGTTATACCTTGGGTTGTGGGTAGAATCCTATAGAAACCTTTGTGTGATACCATAGACTAATAATGATTTATCCTAATGGTTATATTTATCCATGTGTTTTGGAAATATTCCACCAAGTTAACGACTAGTGGGACAACTAGTTGTATAAGAGGGTGATATAGAGAATGCTCTCACACCCACCCTGGTAGTCTAGGTGGAATGACTGCTTCATCCATAAGTTTTATTCCTAGTGCCTTTCCAAGTTGGTGGAGTCATCAGAACTATGTTCGATCATACTCAATACCTTCTTCCCCAGTATCCTCTATTTTTCCTAGGTATCGGAGACCTTTGGCATGATGAGGACTGGATTCAAAGTGTTGAAGATTTTTTCAACTTGATAGATACCCTGGAGTATAGGGTGGTGAAGCTAGAAGATTTCATGCTATAGGTACCATTAATATAGAGATCCAAGCCTTTTACATATAATATTACATGATTTTAAGCATAATTATACATCAGTGTACAAGCTAAGGATCATTAATTCTAGTGTCTTGGAAGACTAGGTACATAAAACATAAAACATGGGGATAAAAAATTATTTATTTAATATCCATAAGGATCTATTAACTTCATTTGAGTCCTTACATCTACATAGGGTACCCTAGAGAACACATGAATAAAGGGATAAGCTGAAAAGCCCAGTAAGGGAATGAACATAAGGATATGTCTTAAGCACATGAATTAGGAGGCATGACATAATGATATCCAAAGCATGGAACATATAAATTCGTATCATATAATCATGAAATCATATAAAAATGGAATCAAATAAATGTTCCAGAATCATAAAACATTTCCTTAGTATGGGTTAAGGCTAACCGCCAATCCTGTTTCTCATTTTAGTACGGGTCAAGGCTAACTGCCAATCCTGTTTCACATCGCATCTCATGAGACTTAACTTTACCCAATGCATTGAATAATTATCTGGGTGCAACCACCTCAAAATTTTCATGAATATTATTTCCACATAAATAATAATACATAATCAACCATACATAAACATAAGGGTACCCAAGGAAATAATTGGGTAACACAATCATGACATAAAGAATAACCAATGGGGGTATCATGAAAGTGTCCATAAAAGAAAGTATTTAGAACATACATGGATTTTAATAAGGTAAAATAGGCATATAACATGGAATTTGGTGTCAAATATAAGTGAAAACATATAATAAATGTATTTGAGAAACATTAGCATTGAAATATTTTTGTGCGATTTTAAGGAAAATACTATAGAGCTTTTAAAATAAAAAAGAGGATAAAATTTTATATAAAACCATAATCAAACCAAGAATGTTTCAATAATAAAAAAAATTATTTCATAAATACAATGTTGTATCAAAAAAGAGGATAGAGTTTACTTGAAATTGGGTAAAAATTTGGGAAGTTCCCTTAAAACATGTGTGCATATTGGAAAGTTCTAAGGAGGGAATCTTTTAAAAAAACATGTATATCCCCGAAAGAGAGTGATGAAAGGGTATTCATAGGTGAATTTTTTAAAACTAAAAATAATTTATAATATTTACATAAATAGATAAAATAACTCCATTTTGATATAAAGAAAGATAAGGCAACCTGAAAGAACAAAGAAGGTTCAGGTAGAATTTGCTACGGTTTACCGGCATGGTATCGGGTGTAACTAATAGGGCTTGATGAGAGATAAAAGGGGGTTCTAGTCACATATACATAAATATGTAAGAATGGGGAGGTGAATAAACATAACCCAACATTAGTTATTACACATAAAATGTCATATCACAAAGGACAATCATGATTTAAGAGTGGAATGGAGAGGATCCCTTACTTTAAATCTGTTGGTGTTCTCTACATGTTAATAAAGACATGAATAAACAAATTAGGTTTATTAATTAATAATTCCAAAACCTCTTATATATGTAATTGGTTTATTATAATCATTTTAAGTTCATTTATAACTGTTTTTATTGGTTATGAGATTCAATTTCATTGTTCGGGCTCATTTGTTTACTTGGTTTTAATGACTGGTTCGCTTATATTCATGTTTGGATAAACATGTAAGATAAAAGTGGTTGTCCAGAATTGAATTTATATTCTATTAGTGAACATCCAGGAGATTAAATGGTTTTAAATTTAATTTCTTTACTTAGAGTGAAGTTGAATTATTATATAAAACCATAGTGACAACCGTTTTTGTTAATCGGTGGGTTTGATTACGAAGAACATGTTTTTCTTTATAACTTAATGTCATTTGTAAAAAAGTATTACAAAACCAAAATAGGATATATTACCTATATAATAATCTGGTTCAACCATAACACAAATGGTTTCATGATCATAATTAAAGATAATAATATAAATTGATAAACTATTGTCCTTGAATGTGCTAAATTAGCACATCTCAAACGGTGCTTTCCTTTCTTTCAAATAAAAGGTGGGGAAAGGAGAGAACATAATGAAATATTCCATTATCATAAAAAAAATTCTAGTACATGTATGTTACTAGAGTTATCACACTATTTGGTTTTAGGGAGGTGAGGAAATAAACAAAAAGAAAAGAACTTAAAAGAAATGAAGGAATTGGAAAGAGGAATTTACCTCTTGAGACTTCCTCCTTTGAGAACCTCTTATGGGGAGAGGTTTTGGTATTTTGAATAGGCTAGGGGATTTTGGACATGGGGGAGGATCTTGGGGAGATATTTGGGAAGAATATTTTCAAGGAACAAGGCTTGAGAGTAGTGAAGATAAGAGGTAAGAATGGGTGGTATTTATAGTGGAGGGGAGGAGGGTTTTCATAATACTATAATCATTATTTTATTATTTCTTCACAAGACAAGGAATAGTAAGTATTACATGACCAAGAATAGTGATAAATGCATGTGACTTCGAACCAAAGTCCATTTACATCATCCATGACTCAATCATGATGCATAAATTAAGGTTTTAGCATTTATTGTGAATTATTGGATTTTACTATTCATCAAAAATTCAAGTATTTTAGAAAAATCTAAAAAATTCACCCTAACCATTTTTCAATGTTTAAAATCCAAAAATGAATCCCATTTTTAAAAAATAATTTTCAAAATATTATTATTTTAATATTTAATTAAAATCATAATTTATTATCAAAAACTAGTTTTAAAACATTCTTTAACTTATTCTAAAATATAGGTAAATCGTACTTTTAACTTGAATATTATTTATATATTATCATAGGTAAGTTTACTATTGATTAGGGTATATCACTATTCATAAGGGTATGTTACTATTCATAAGGGTAGGTTACTATTCACCAAAAAATTAAGCTTTCCTTATCGGACTCCAAATGACTTACTGATTGCAACCGTGTGTGTCAGATTTTTGAAATTCCAAACACATAAGTGATAAACTTATGTTTAAAGGTCACTTAGCACTTATTAGTTCATTATTTTGTGTTTTCATGTAATTTTATGACATAGTTATAAGAAGTGAATTTCCATTGAAAAACATTGGGTCGTTACATTCTTCCCCCCTTATGAAATTTCGCCCTCAAAATTTTTTTGTTTACTTTCTAATACAAAAACAGGTGCAGGTATTTTTCCTTCATTGCTTCCTCTAGTTCTCATATTTCCTCTTTGTATTTATGGTTTCACCATAGTACCTTGACCAGATGAGTGGTCTTGTTGTGTAGAACTTTGTCTCTATGATCCAAGATCTTCCCTAGCTGCTCCTCATAGGAAAGATCATCCTCCAACTATACCACCTTTGAAGAGAGTACATGTGAAGGGTCCGCTATGTACTTCCTTAATAGGGATACATGAAAGACATCATTTATTTTCAACCTGGTAGGTGGAAGTGCTGGTTGATAGGCCACATCTCTAACTCGATCAAGGATCTCGAAGGGGATGATATACTTGGGACTTAAATTCCCTTTCTTCCCAAAACTCGTGACCTTCTTCCATGGAGATATGCATAGAAATACCATGTCTCCAACTTTAAACTCAAGGTCTCATCAACGATTGTCTGCATAAATTTTCTATTTACATTGGGCTTCCTTGATATGTTACTGAATGGTTTTCACCTTCTCTACCATTTCTTTGACCATTTTAGGTCCTAGAATCTTACGCTCACCGACTTCATCCCAACATGATGGTGTTCTACACCTTTTCCCATAAAGGGATTTATATGGTTTCATTCGGATGCTTGAGTGGAAACTGTTGTTGTAGGAGAATTCAACCAGTGGAAGATGTTGGTCCCATCATCCTTTGAATTCCATAGAACACACTCTCAACATGTCTTCCAGTGTCTAAATAGTTCACTCAGATTGGCCATCATTTTGAGGATGATAGGTTGTACTGAAGTTCAGTTCAGTTCTTAGAGCATTTTGGAGGCTTTTCCAAAACTTTGAGGTGAATCTCAGATCACGATCAGACACAATAGATAGGGGTAATTTATATTTCCTTACCAATTATTTGATGTAAATATGTGCAAGTTGATCCAATGATAAGTCCTCTCAAATCGCGATAAAGTGAGATGTCTTTGTAAGACGATCCACAATGACCCACATAGAATTGTTTCCTATGGATGTCCTTGGAAGTCCAGTGACAAATTCCATGGTAATGTTCTCCCACTTCCATGATGGTATGGGTAGTGGTTTCATCATCCCCTTAGACTCTTTCCTATCATCCTTCACTTGCTGACATACCAAGCACTTTGATGTATATTCAGCAATATCCCTTTTCATATTATCCCACCAATAGTTTTCTCAGAGATCTTGATACATATTTGTGCTCCCTGGGTGGAGAGAGAAGGTTGAGCTATGTGCATCAATCAATATCTCATTCTTTATCTCTGGATCGAATGGTACACATAATCATGTCCCAAATATTACAACTCCTTCATCGTCAATTTTGAAATTGGAGGATTTCCCATTTTTGATATCTTCCACCCTTTTCTGAATTTCCACATCTTTTCTTTGAGCATCATTTATTTTCATCAAGAGGGGTGGTTGAGAAATAATTTGAGAAAGGATTGATTATTTTTCTCCCTTAATTATTCTCATGTCTATCCTTTTAAAATCTAAGAATATTGGATCCTTTTCAATTTTCATTATCGATAAAGATGCAGGGTCCTTTCTACTTAGAGCATATGCCAGCTTTTTTGTCTTACCAGGATGGTAGTGGATTAAGAATTCATAATCTTTGATGAGCTCTATCCATCTTTGCTAGTGCATATTAATCTCTTTCTGTGTGAATATATATTTGATACTCTTGTGGTCAGTATATATCTCACTCTTCTCCCCATAGAGATAATGTCGCCAAATTTTCAACGCAAAGATCACATATTCCAACTCTAGATCATGCGTGGGATAGTTTTACTCATCAATTTTTAGCTTCCTTGAGGCATAGGCTATCACTTTATCATTTTGCATTAGCACACAGCCTAATACCTTCTTAGAAGCATCACTATATACCATAAAGAGTTCTCCACTTGTAGAGAGTGTGAGTATCGGTGCAGTGATAAGCCTCTTTTTCAACTCCGTGAAACAGTCTTCACATTCATGATTCCAGACAAACTTTACCCCCTTCCATGTCAGCTTGGCCATTGGGTTTGAAAATCGTGAAAAGTTCTTCATGAATCATTGATAATACCCAGCTAGACCCAAAAAGCTATGGATCTCCGTTATAGAAGTTGGCCTAGGCCAATCTTCAATTGCCTTTGTCTTGGAAGGGTCCACAAATATCCCTTTACTAGTGATAACATGCCCCAATAATGATACTTCCTCCATCCAAAACTCACATTTAATGTACTTTGCATAAAAATTCTCCCTTTGCAAAGTCTTTAACATAGTATTAAAATGCTCCTCATGTTCCTCCTTGATCTGGGAGTATATCATAATATCATAAATAAATAATACCATAAGTTTGTCGAGGTAATCCCTAAAGACTCTATTCATTAAATCCATGAAAATTGTTGGAGAATTAGTGAGTTTGAAGGGAATAACTATGAACTCATAGTGTCCATACCTCATTCAAAATTCAGTCTTGGGAATATCTTCCTTCCTCACCTTTAATTGGTTATATCCCGACTGAAGGTCCACCTTAGAGAAATAACTGGCCCCATGAAGCTGATTGAACAAGTCATCTATCCATGGCAAGGGATACTTGTTCTTTATCATGATTTTACTGAGCTCATGATAATCAATGCAGAGGCGCATTGATCCATCCTTCTTCTTGACGAAGAGGACTGGGGCACCCCACGGTGAAGCACTCGGTCATATAAAACCTTTCTCTATATTCTCCTATAACTGTTTCTTCAACTCTTCCAGCTTTGTGGTGGCTATTCTGTAAGGTGACTTTGAGATAGGTAGAGATCCAAGGATAAGTTCAATTGAGAACTCAACCTCTTAGTTTGGAGGAAGACCAGAAAACTTTTTAGGGAATACATCAGTGTAATCCCTCACAATGGGCATGTCTTCAAGTATGATTCTCTCCTTTGTCTCAATCATTTGAGCTAGATATTATTTCTCATAAGGTGAAATATCCACACTTGAGATGATGATTCTAAAGGAGATTCATCTTCCTCCTTACACTTGTATAGAATTGGAGGATGCTTCGGGATGTGAAGAGTGATCTCCCTTTACTGACAGTTGATGTTATCTTTGTATAAAGATAGCCAATCCATGCCCAAGATAGTGTCAAACTCCACTAAAGGAAGTATGACAATATTTTCTGGGAGGTTCAGTCCACAAATGTTAACCAGGGAGGAGTTATAAACCATAGATGCAATAATTTTCCCATTTTTTGTTCTCACAGATAAATTTTCCTCTAAATTTTGAGGCGGTGTTTGAATAGTTATACTAAACTTCAAAGATATGAAAGAATGTGTAGAACCAAAATCAAATAGTACGTTCACTATTCTTGAATGAATAACTAGCGTACCTATCACCACATTGTTTTCTGGCTCCACCTTAGTAGTAGTGATAACATAAGCCCTTCCTTGTTGCCTTTGAGTTTGTTGTTGATTTCTTACGATATCCCTCGGCTTAGGGAAATTGTTTGTATAGTTCCCATGATCCTTGCAGTTGTAACATTGCACTGTAGGCTGAGTGTTGATCTGAACCTTCCTTCCTTCTTCAACATTAGCAGGATTTTTTATATCCCTTCGGCAGTTCTTGTCCAGATGACCAAACTTTCCACATTTAAAGCAATTCTTGGTTCCCTTCATATAGTTACTAGGATTCTTCTTCCCAAAACTTTTACAAGGGGAAAATTGTGGCTTCTTTCCATCATGGTATTTTTTTGATGAACCACTCATGTTGTTCTACATTTTTCACTTCGTGTCACTGGTCACACGAGACCACTAAGAGTCTCCAATCTCCATTTCAACCTTAAAGACACAACGAAAAATCTCCTCATAATTTTCAAAGTCTCGAATCACCAACGCTTTTTGTAGACTCGGATTTAGTCTGCTATATAAGCGATCCACCTTAATTTTGGTGTTCATGACAAAGCCAGAGGCGTACCTTGAAATACTTTTAAATTTTTCTTTATACGCCCTGATGGAATCATCTTCCTTCTACTTGAGTTTGAGGAACTCTCTTTCTATCTTGAGACGGAGGGTTTGAGGAAAATATTTGCTGAAAAACATCCTCTTGAATTCCTCCCAATCCATGGAATAAATTTCCTCTTGGGACTTTGTATTCTTGATCAATGTCCACCACTAATAAACTTCCCCATCAAAATGATAGACCGCCAGTACAACCTTCTATTCTTCCAAGCACTTGAGGATGGAGAATATCTTCTCAACAGAGTTAATCCATTGTTCCACGAGGAAGGGATTCAAAGACCCTCTAAGCATGGGAGGCCTTTTCCGCATGAAGGATTCTACGGGAACTTTCTCTTTCCTTGTAGGAGGAGGGAATTCCACAAGATTCAAGTTATTATTCATAACTCGAGCTAGCTGAGCAAGTACTGTCATGAAGTTTTGAGCACCCACTCTCATCATATCAGGCATATCATTAGGGAAATCTTCACATTTCCTATCACATTGGTTGTTGGAACATGTTCTTCTATTTCCCACCATTAACTAATAAAAATAATGTATAATTAGAGGTCTTGAATACTTAGCTATTAAGAATAAAAAGGAAACTTTGAACATAAAAGGATAAACTTATAAAGAAGAAGTATATCCTAACTTGTGATTCCTTAGGTTTATATATAGGTTATGATCAATCTATTTCTTAACTTATATTCTTATGGGATTTTTTTGTCCCTTAATAATGGTTTGTACTAATCTCGTGAATCTACCAAAGCATATCTCATGGGAGTGTCCTAACCAAGAGTGCATCAAGGCCCATTTTCATGCACTAGGATACCCCAAGTCAAGCCCGAAACACTTTTTCAAAGTTTTTACTCCTAGATACATTTGTGACAGATCCACCTCCAAATAGGGATGTATTTTCTTTATAAACCACTTACTCAATACTGACCAAAATTTAGGAATGTTTTCTTATACTTATTCTCGTCCTTAAGGTTCCCACTAAGTTTCTCTATTCCTAATCTCCAAAAATAACTAGACCATCCTCTAATACCAACTATAGAGACCCCAGCCTTTTACATATAATATTACATGATTTTGATCATAATTATACATCAGAGTACAAGCCAAGGATCATTAAGTCTACTGTCTTGGAAGACTAGGTACATAAAACATGGGGCTAAAAAAACATTTCTTTATTTAATCTTTATAAAGAGATCCTAAATTCCTTTGAGCCCTTACATCTGCATAGGATACCCTAGGGAACACATGAACAAAGGTATGAGCTGAAAATCCAAGTAAGGGAATGAACATAAGGATAAATCTTAAGCACGTGAATTAGGAGGCATGACATAATGATATCTAAAGCATAGAACATATAAAATAGTATCATATAAGAATGGAATCATATAAACATGGAATCATATAAATGTGCCAGAATCATAAAACATTTTCTTAGTATGGTTCAAGGCTAACCACCAATCTCGTTTCCCATTTTAGTACGGTTCAAGGATAACCGCCAATATTTTTTCACATCACATCTCATGAGACTTAACTTTACCCAATGCATTGGAGTGCTATCTGGGAACACCCATCTCAAAATTTTCATGAATATTATTTCCACATAAATAATCATACATAATCAACCATACATAAACATAAGGGTACCCAAGGAAAGAATTGGGTACCACAATCATGACATAAATCATAACCAATGGGTGTATCATGAAAGTGTCCATGAAAAAAAGGCTTTAGAACATACATGGATGTTAATAAGTTAAAATAGGTACATAACATGGTATTTGGTGTCAAACATAAGTGAAAACATATAATAAATGTATTTGAGAAATATTATCATTAAAACATTTTTTTGTGGTTTTAAGGAAAATACTATAGATCTTTTAAAATAGAAAAGAAGACAATATTTTATATAAAACCAGAATAGAACCAAGAATTTTTTCATAATAAAAATACTTATTTCATAAATACAATTGTAGATTAAAATATAGGATATAGTGCACTTGAAATTGGGTAAAAAATTGGGAAGTTCCCTTAAAATAGGTTTGCTTATCGGAAAGTTTTAAGAAGGGAATATTTAAAAAAAAACATGTATATCCCTGAAAGAGAGTGATGAAAGGGTATTCATAGGTGAATTTTGTAAAACTAAAAATAATTTATAATATTTACATAAATAAATAAAATAACTCCATTTTGATATAAAGAAATCTAAGGCAACCTAAAAGAACAAAGAAGGTTCAGGTAGAATTCATTACAGTTTATCAGCATGGTGTCAGGTGTAACTAAGAGGGCTTTATGAGAGAGAAAAGGGGGTTATAATCACATATAAATCAATAGAAAAGTATGGGGGAGGTTCATAAACATACCCCATCATTAGTTATTACAAATAAAATGGCATAGCACAGAGGACAATCATGATTTAAGAGTGAAATGGAGAGGATCCCTTACCTTAAATCCATTGGTGTTCTCCACTTGTTAATAAAGACATGAATAAACAAATTAGGTTTATAAATTAATAATTCCAGAACCTCTTCTATATGTAATTGGTTTAGTATAATCATTTTAAGTTCATTTATAACCGTTTTGATTGGTTTTGAGGTTCAATTTCATTGTTCGGGCTCATTTGTTTACTTGGTTTTAATGATTGGTTCACTTATATTCGTTTTTGGATAAACATGTAAGATGAAATTGGTTGTCCGGAATTAAATTTATATTCTATTAGTGAACATACAAGATATTACATAGTTTTAAATTTGATTTGGTTACTTAGAGGGAAGTCTAATTATTATATAAAACCATAGTGAAAACCGTTTTTGTTAATCGGTGGGTTTGATTACAAAGAACATGTTTTTCTTTATAACTTAATACCATTTGTACAAAAGGATTACAGAAAAAAAATAGTATATATTACCTATATAATAATCTAGTTCAACCATAACACAAATAGTTTCATGACCAGAATTAAAGATAATAATAGAAATCGATAAACTGTTGTCCATGAATGTGCTAAATTAGCACATCTCAAACGGTGCTTTCCTTTCTTTCAAATAAAAGGTGGGGAAAGGAGGGAGGATAATGAAATATCCCATTGTCATAAAAAATTCCAGTAAATTTATGTTACTAGAGTTATCATACTATTTGGGTGAAGGGAGGTGAGGAAAGAAACAAAAAGAAAAGAACTTAAAAGAAATGAGGGAATTGGAAATAGGAATTTGCCTCTTGAGACTTCTTCCTTTGAGAACCTCCTATGGGGAGATGTTTTGGTATTTTGAAAAGGCTAGGGGATTTTGGACGTGGAGGAGGATCTTGGGGAGATATTTGGGCAGAATATTGGTGAGGCACAAGGCTTGAGAGTATTGAAGAGAATAGGTAAGAATGGGTGGTATTTATAGTGGAGGGGATGAGGGTTTTCATAATATTATAATCATTAGTTTATTATTTCTTCACAAGACAAGGAATAGAAATTATTTCATGACCAATAATAGTGATAAATTCATGTTACTTCCAAGCAAAGTCCATTTACATCATCCATGACTCAATCATGATGCAGAAATTAAGGTTTTAGCATTTATTGTCAATTATCAGATTTTACTATTCATCAAAAAATTCAAGTATTTTAGAAAAATCACAAAAATTCACCCTAACCATTTTTCGATGTGTAGAATCCAAAATTGAAGTCCATTTTTAAAAAATAATTTTCTAAATATGATTATTTTAATATTTAATTAAAATCATAATTTATTATCAAAAACTAGTTTTAAAACATTCATTAACTTATTATAAAATATAGGTATATCGTACTTTAAACTTGAATATTATTTATATATTATCATAGTTAAGGTTACTATTCATTAGGGTATATCATTATTCATAAGTGTATGTTACTATTCATAAGGGTAGGTTACTATTCACCAAAAAGTAAGTTTTTCTTATCAGACTCCAAATAACTTACTGATCGCAACTGTGTATGTCAAATTTTCAAAATTCCAAACACATAAGTGAGAAACTTATGTTTAAAGGTCACTTAGCACTTAGTAGTTCATTATGTTGTGTTTTCATGTGATTTTATGACATATTTATAAGAAGGGAATTTCCATTGAAAAAATTGGGTCGTTACCCTCCAAGCGGTGGTGGGGTGTTGTGAACCTTTCCAAATGTTATAAAGGTTTGACTTGTACAACCATCAATGAAATTTTCTTGAAATAATTCCTTCTGTGTATACTAGAGCTGGACAGTTCTAAAGAACATTCAAAACTTCAATAGATCTTGATGATAGTGTTTTCTTATGTGACACAACTCATTAATGTAATTAAAATGACCTGATAAACATTAAAGTCATATAGGAGGATAGAGTTTTGGGTCTTCCTCCAATTATTAATGGACCTTCCTATGATACTTCTAGAAGAATTTAGAGGAAGTCTGAGTTTTTTCACCAAAGCAATGACAGATAGTTAGAGTAGAGAAAAATATCATCGGAACTTTTTTTGAAAGGAGGCTTGTAGTAATTCAACTATGAGTAGGTTGGGAATTATAAAAATTTCATCCCATAAACTTAGATATAGTGTTGTAAATGTGGAAAGATAGAACATATCCAATAGTTTTGTGCTAATTCATCAAGGGTGAGGTTCCACGGAGGTGTAGGACAGACTCAAGCTTTGACCTAAGGATTTGGTCAAGGTCTTTAGTAGAAGAATCATATGAAGACTTAGATTGGTCATGCATCCCATGGATAGCATTGAAGAGCTAAGGAATGTCGTGTGTATGATGTGGATCAAAATCTGAAAGATAGTGGTGAGGGACCATCTGCTGTTCGACCTCAATGGCCTGAATTATTCGAACAATACCTCTAGAGATACTTCTTGGGAATGATAATTATTTATAAGGGTGGAATTATAATATCCTCAATTTTAAAAGATAATAAAACCATATTTTATTAATAAATTAAAATTATTTTATGTGAAATTTTAATTTTTCAATATTTATGTTTATTATGAATTTATGTAACGATAAAAGCCCAATTAATGTGACAAATTTTTTTTTCCTTGAAACACTTTTGAATATTTTAAAGAATATTTTTGGATTTAGGCATGGACTCAGTCTAGGATTCTAGGGACTAAAGAGCCTCAGTGTTGATATAATAAAAATAAAAAATAATAATAAATGAAAATGGTAAAACACCCAAAGAGGGTGAAATCAAACCACACACCCAATGCACACAAAGGTTATGTCAAAGAATAATAATTTGGAAATTACCCAGAAGAGATAAATTATCATCGCATGTGATATTTTATTTATTTTTGAAATAAAATAGCTAGTTTTGGTTTTAGGAAATCATGTAGAACATTGAGAGTTGACGTGTCAACAACTACTATAATAAGGCCATGGATTATGTGTTCTTGAATTTTGATATTTCTACTCTAGATTTTGAACCACACGGGGTGGTTTATTCATATTGTTGACATCAATAAATTTGAGTTTGTAATTTCCTTACCATGTTGGGTCCATGTTTATGATTGTTAACATAATATAATGACGTGGTTTTATCTGCTTAGACTATAATGAGTTTGATCACATGTGTTCATGTTTGGATTCACTCACACTCATGATAAGCTATGTGTTCCTTAATATGATACCACTATTTTCTTGTTATGTTTTGGGTACATGATATGTTGTTATTGTATTATGTATGGTACCAAAGTGACAGGTGGACCTTTCATGGCTCAGTATCCCTAGAGTGGGAGCATGTTAATATGCCACATGTGATGTGATGATAAGACAGAGATGGAAAATGGGGAATGATGGCCTTGTTTTCCCCGACCTAGGGACATGAGAGTCATATGTGATCAGACCTGTGAGATGAAAGGGAGGCATGATGGTCTATGTGACCTAACCTGTATGGAAATAGTATGGAATGATGGTTTATGTGACATAACCTAAGAAATATCAATGGTTTGTGATTTACTAGGGTGTCCTAAACAAGAGGCATGGGTCTTGTGTGGCTATTGATCAGATATGAGGTGGGATCCAACATTTGTGACATATTTGTGAGCATTTCAATGTTTTTTGGGAAGGATCTGAAGCAGGTACAACCGAGGTTTTTGGCAGCTTGGTTAGTGAATGAATGATTAGTATGATCGTTACTTGTGTAAACATTTATTTATTATCATGTTATAGAATCTTATACAAGTTTAAATGTGTTAATAACACATCGGTGATTTACTATTGAGTATTTTGCTCACACCCTACTCGGGCATTTCGATGGACTTATAGATTTCATGACTAGAGATATGGAGAAGGAAAATGGACCTATGGTGTATGGATGAGTAGAGGAGCATAGAGCTGGTAGTGGATAAGGATAGAAACTGTTGGGCCCCACTGTTTATTTATTTATTTATTTTTACTTATTACTTTGTTGGGATTTCTATATTAAGATACATTTATTTTCATAAAATGTATTCCAAATTTATATTTCCTCATGTTACTTTTATTATTTATTAATTATATTTTTTTATTATTATTTGTGTTATGATGTGATATTGAGGGTATATTATACTCATTGAAGTACTTAGACCCTCACTACTAGTCTAAATCCTATTGTGTATGAGGAGGTGTGCATAAGGTCATGTGACTCTCTGGCTCAGAACTGGTGGTTTGGTTTGGGGCATTACAAAATGGTTTCAAAGGACTAGGATTCATTAACTTGTTTTTTTCATGTCTTTATTTGGGATAGGGTAAATAGGAGATTGTATGGTTGGTACTCAGGAAGGGGAACTATGACAGTGAATATCTATCACTATATAGTAGACCTATAAGTTTCCATAAATTGGGGAAAAATTCGGTTTTTGTTTATTAAATTCACCTTGGGTGATGAAAATGATGTTTATATGTGATTTATGATATTTAAGGTGTGTTCATGAATCATGAATAGGAACTTAGGATCACATTACATATATATACCTATTGTTGTGCTTAATTATAGTTCTTTAATTAAATTCCTTGATTTGTGCTATCTGTTCAGGGTAGTTTCTCTTTGTGTGATATATCTATGTTGAAATGTTGTTATGATATGGCTTTATTAGCATTAATTAGTTGAACTAACCATGTTATTGTGTGAGTATATATATGATGATTCTAACTAACATATAGGGATCATAACTTTGGTTAGTTATAGGAGGGTTATGTTTTGAATTTTGGGTAGATACCTAGGGAAAACTTTGTGTGATCTCATAGACTGGTTAGGATTTATCCTAATGGTTTTATTTATCCTAGTTTTTTCAAAATATATCTACATATGAATGATTAGTGGGACTACTATTTTTAAATTAGGGTGTTATAGATCATTCTCTCACACCCACCCTAGTAGTTCAAGCAAAAGGACTAATTCAGTCAGGAGTTTTCCGCATCATGCTTGTCTAAGGAGGGGGTGTCACCAGAACTATGGTAAACTATACTCAAGATCTTAAGCTTCATTATCCTATATATGTCTAGGGAAATAGAGTCCCTTGGGATGATTAGGAATGGATTTTTAGTGTTGAGGAGTTTTTTTACTTAACAGATACCCTGTAGGATAGGAAGGTGAAGTTAGTAGTGTTCATGCTATAGGGACCCAAAAATAGTGGTGGGGTGTAGTGAACCTTTCTAGATGTTATAAAGGTTTAACTTAGAAAACCTTCAAGGAAAACTTCTTATAAGAATTACTTTCAAGTATAATGGAGTTGGACAGTTCTCAAAAACTCATGAAGCTTTTTTGAGATTGATTATAGTGTTTACTAATGCAAGAAGACTCATAGAATTGTTTCAAAAGGATCTTATGAACATGAAGGTTCTGGAGGAGGATAGATTTTTGAATCTTCTTCTAGTTATCAATGGACCTTACTATGATACTTCTGAAAGAAGGAAGGGGAAGGATTTGGTTTCTCACCATAGCGGTGATAGACATTCGATGCAGAGAAAAGACTCGTCAGTGATTTTTGTGAAAGGAAATCTATAGTGCTTCAACTATGAGGTGGTTGGGCATTATTGAAAGTTCATCCCATCACCTATAGTCTAGTGATGAAAATATGTAAAGAAAATACATATCTAATAGTTTTGTTCTAGATAATTGATATGAAGGTTCTGTAGATGTTAAGGACAAACTTGAACATCAACCTAGGGATCTGGCCATGGTCCTCAATAGCAGACTTAGACAATGACTCAGACTAGTCATGCATCTTTGGGATAGGGTCGCAGAGCTGAGTAAAACCATGTGTACACTATAGATTAGACTCTAGAAGGTGGTGGTGAGGGACCATCTACCATTTGACATCTCAGTTCAAATTCATTCAAACAAGACCACTAGAGATAATTCTAGAGGAATATAATTAATTAGAGAGGGATAATTATAATATCATCAATTTTAAATGATAATAAAACCCTCTTTTGTTAATATATTATGATTATTTTAATGTGAAAATTTAATTTCTTTAATAATTGTGTTTATTATGGATTTACTTAAGAATAACATTATAGTTAAAGTAATGACTCTATTTTACCTTGAAATACTTTGGAATATTTTAATAAATACTTTCATAGTTAAGCATGGAGTCAGTGTGGGATTATGGGGCTCATAGATCATTAGTGTTGATATAAAAAAAATATTAAATATATTATATCATGCATATGAATTTTTTCTAAAATAATGTAATATCTATCAAATGGTGTTTTATATATAATATATAAAACCTTCATTAGGTCCAAAATATGATTGTTACCCTAGGCATGACAAAACCTTTGTGTGCATTGGGTTTCTTATTTGATCTCACTCGTGTTGGGTGTTTTACCCTTTTTCCTTTATTATTTTATTTTTATTTTTATTTTTATTTTATTTTCATCCTTATTCTCTATGCACCATGTTGTAAATATCCTATCTCACATTAATAAGATCCAAAAATCATGTAGAATCATCCATTTTGACCCGTTTAATTTTGCAATGTCTTAATAGGGTGAAATTAAACACCCTACCTTTAATATTTAGTTGAATCACAAATTAAAACTGGGTTATTAATTTTTTTCAATTGTGTACATGGATTTTTGGTTTTAAATATATGAATTGTTCGGTTTTTATTCTTGGTTTCTTTGGTTGAGTCCAAGTAATCCTATATCTCCTTTTCACATGATTGGTGAAGTATTGATGGTCTGATTCGATCCCCTTACCTGGTTCTAGGAATGGTGTCAATCTCTCTTCTTTTTCCTTAGGTGTTGCGCATGAAAGGAAAAGAATAGGTTGGTTTGATTTTTTTTTCTTTATTTATTTTCTACCATTTCTTTTCCTTTTTATCAAATTCTGGAAAAAAGTTATTGAATTTAAATTAATGCAATAAAACCTAAATTTTCAAAGGATAATTCAAAAATAGACTATCAAAGGATAATTACAAGAATTATTGGAAGATAAGTACAGAATTATAAAAAGATAATTAAATAAAATTATCAAGGATGATTTATAAAAAAAATTATCAAAACATAATTATTATTAAATTATCAGGGATAATTATAAATAATTATCAAAAGATAATTACATTGAATTATCATAGGATAATTTATAAAAATTATCATGGAGTAATTTTTAAAAATTATCAAAAGATAATTATTGTAGAATTATCAAATGATAATTATAAATAATTATCAAATTATAGTTACATAAAATTATCAAAGGATAATTTTTAAAAAAATATCAAAAGATAATTATGGAGAAATCATCAAAGAATGATTTTCAAAAAACATATCAGAAGATTATTATATGATATTATAAAAGAGTAATTAACAAGAGTTATCAAAAGATAATTACATTGAATTTTTAAAGGAAAATTTATTAAAAAATTATCAAAAGATAATTATTGTGAAATTATTCAAGGATAACTAAAATGAATTATCAAGTGATAAAGATATAGAATTATCAAAGGATAATTTATGAAAAAATTTCAAAGAATGATTATATAAATTATCAAAGAATAATAATTTTTGAAATTTTCAAGGAGAGAGAAATTATCATCACATGTGATATTTTATTTCTTTTTGAAATAAAATAGTTGGTTTTGGTTCTAGGAACCCATGATGAACCTCAAATGTTGACATGTTGATAACTATAATAATAAGGCCTGGGATCATGTGTTCTTGACTGTTGAGATTTCCGATCCATCTTTCAAACCACACAAGGTGGTTTATCCATGTTGGTGATGTATAAGAAATTGAGGTAGGAAGTTCCTTACCATGTTGAGTCCATTTTTATGATTGTTAGCATGATATAATGAGGTGGGTTAATGTGATTAGACTATAATGAGTTTGATCACATGTATGTGTGTTTGGATTTTTTTCACACTCTTGATATGATATGAGTGCCTTGTTATGATACCAATGTTTCCTTGTTATATTTTTTATATATGATATTTTTTTGTTTTATTTTTCATGGTTCCAAAGTGATAGGTGGACCTGTTGTGGCTCGGTAACCCTATAGGGGGAATGTGTTCAGACACTGCATGTGATATGATGATAGGACCGAGATGGATGACGGGGCATGATATTCTTGTGTGGCCAAACCTAGGGACATTATGGTCATATGTGATCAAACATGTGAGACAATAGTGGGGCATGATGGTCTATGTGACATGTCCTATAAAGAAATAGTGGGTCATTATGGTCTATGTGGACTAACCTGAGAAATAGTGATGTGGTATGATAGCCTAGTGTGGCCTAACCTAGAGGCCTAGAGATTTTATGGCTATTGAGAAGCTTCAAGACTAGATCCTGAATTTTTTACATATCTATGACCATTCAAATGTTTTTAATAAAGGACCCAAAGTAAGTACAACTGTGGTTTTTGGAAGCTTGGTTAGCACATGAATTATTTGTATAATTGTTACTTGTTTTCACATTTATTTATTATCATGTTATATACTCTTATGCATGTGCACACATGTTAAGGATGCATTTTTGGTTTCCTAATGATAATTTTACTCACACCCTACTTGATAATTTTAGTGAACTTGTAGATTTCATGACTAGAGTTTCGGTGTGAAGGTAAAGTTCCTTATGGCGGATGGCTGAGAAGAGAAGCGTGGAGTTGGTAGTAGACCGAGACTAAGACTGAAGGACCATACTATTTATTTATTTATTTATATGCACTTATTACTTTATTATACTTTCCACATTGGTATATATTTATTTATATGACATGTATGTCATCTATAGATTTCTACATGTAACTATAATTATTTATTTTTTGTATTTTTTTTATTATTATTTGTGAAACAACATGATACTGATGGTATAGTCTCGCCACTGATGGACATATACCCTCACTACTATTTGAATTCCTCTTTCATATGGGTAAGAGAACATGAGATCATGTGACCCTCTAACTTAGACCCAATGGTTCGGTTCAGGGCATTACAATGTCTATCTGGACATGGAGCTAAATTGAAGAGGTAAAATTTGTTGAGAATAAATTATTAACCCAGCTACTTACATTAGTGATAAAAGGAGGATTGACCTTATTCTCTATAATTTTTGTTGTATTTTTTTGCTAACCATGTAGGGAATTGAACCTGATGTTAGTTCTCAAATAGAGAACTACTTAATTAAATTGGGCTGGGATAAATGTTCCAGATCTGAAGAAGTTACCATCTAGGTATGATTATTAATTGATGTTCCAAATACCATCTAATGAAAATATATAACATCAAGAATTAGATATGGAGATCATTCCATAAGGGGTAGTGGATCCTAAGAGGATTAAATATTTAATCATTCCATGAAAATATGAAATTTATAAAAAGTACTTGAAAGGGTCATTGAAAAGGTATGTGTGACACTCCGACCTAGAATCACTACCTGAGCCAGAGAGCCATATGGACTCAAGGATCCCTCCCCACATGCCAAAGGATAACAACTAGTGGTGAGGGCCTAATATATATAGTGGTGAGATTATTTCATCAAATAAGATTCATACAATTAGTAAAAAATATCCAAATCACCCATCACATAATCAAAGTATTAATAATCAAATAAAAATAGTGTTATATAAAACTGGAATGTTTTCATACTAACCTAAGGTTATAAAAAACATGCATTGGTCACCCAGTAGGATGAAAACATATAAAAAATAAACAAAATAATAAAATAAACACATTGTCCCTAATGTCATCCTCACACCTCTCCACACAACCTATATCCAAAAACCTGTCAAGATGCTCCAGCCTGATCCACTTCACAACCTATACTGAACCTGAAAGCATACATAAAGTATCCATGTGCACCAGGGTTCCCGATAAGGGTGTGATAAATCCATATTAGTAGGTTCTCACCAATTTCCCCTAGTAAACTTTATCATATACATGTATTCAAGTGGAAAATAAACATGTCACACAAGAACCTTGGACATCGTGTGCCAACCAAGACACCAAGAATCCCTATGCATCATCACACCATGTGTTAATCAGGCCACCATAGCACCTGGCCAAACCTACTTCACTTCCATGCTAGAAACTCATCATCGCCTCATGACATCATACATGATTCCCAGTTTTTACTCAAAGACTCAAGGTAGGTAATTGTCTAAATCATGACCCACTACCTAAATAAACAGGTAATAATCACACATCCACATCATGAACCACTTCCTTATCACTCAAGGGATGGTCTCTCTACCACACCTTACATTATCCCATGACCCAACCTATCAAAGTTGTTCCACTACCACAACCCAAGACTACTCAAGGAAATATCATTTACCATAACCCAAGCCTCTCAAGGTAAGTTCCCCAGATCATCCATCAACCCATGCCTTCTCAATAAAGGTGTGGTTGGCCAGAACTTCTCAGTCAAGTATAAGTAACCTTCAAGAACCACTACCTTATCACTCAAGGTATGGTTATAATTCATTTACAATAGGAATACATCACACTAATTGAATTCTCTCCATCCATCACACTTATGGAAAGGCTAGATCTTAAGATCCACTCCCCAACTGGAATATGTATCCTATCATAAGAACACATGTGTAATAACACATAGATCATATTAACCATCACACAATCTCACTGACATCTCACTCAGGTGCTAGTCACTCAAACCTAGCCTCTCATATCGAACATGCCTCAGCGTCCACACACAACATGTCGATCCTCATGAAATTATCATCTCGTCAGTCAGGGAATGCACTGGGGTCCACCAAACTCATTTCATTCTCTTCTCACTAATATTGTCTCACATCTATCACCCATTAGTGACATCACAGCTTGTAGGCTCTATCTTGACCCAAACTAAAAGTCTCAATCCAACCTCGCAACTTCTAGTCCTTCTACCTAGGGATATTATCAAGCTATATCACTCTAATACCCTTGGAACCCTAATGAAAAGTCTCAAACAGTTCCCAAAACCCACAACTGGTTCCCATATCACATCTCCTAAGGATGATCACTCAAACTGTCACTTGGAGGAAACCCATATTTGCCACACCATGTCTAGTCTTGAAATATTAATCCTACTCACAGTACTCTCCAAGCCAAAAATAAACCTTAGGAGGGTTTCACTCAAACTGGTGTGAGACATATGGTTATCCCATCCATCGACATTAGGACTAAGCCTCTCATTCATGCCCAACCATCCCTAGGGGAAACCATCTTAGGCTACTCGTGTCACCACTCAAACCTAGAGACCCACTAAAGGTTATCCAAGTCAATTTTCACACTTTCTCATTATAGACCTAATCTTTAGGTGATCCAAATCACCTAAAGTTCCTAAGATCACTCATACACCCTATGGGAGGCCTATAGATACCCTACCTATTTTACTTGGGCACTCACAGTCCTTAGACACCATACCTGATCCCATACACTATTCATGAATCATACAATCATGCATGAAAATACATATGATCATATATTAAAGGGTCCACCTACCTTAAAAATTGAGTTACCACCCAATATAGGCTCTGTCAATACTCAACCAATCTCATAAAATCCTTTTCCAATCTCATATTTCACCTAATCTCTTGTCTCATATTATACGAAAAATAATAATTAATTATAACAATTTATAAGAAATTATTTCCAAGTAGGAATAATGGTTGAACAACTCACTGAGCATTGTTTTCACACCAAAACCTCAACCATCCACCCATAGAGGTTCCGTGGCACACTGTTTGCACCATCATGGCCAAAATCTATATCACGTGATACCAAGTTAATTTTTTAATTCATCCAATTTTACCAAAATTTTTAAATAAAGTAGGGTGGAATCTTAAATCAACCAAAATGATAATAGATGACATAAAAACTCCTTACAAAGTACTCTTATATCCACTGTACAATAAATACCCATCATCATCGGTTGATTCCACCACGATTTAGTGGAATCAACACAAAAACCAAGAATTGTACATATCAAATTAGAGAGAAACAAGGGGAAACCAAAACAAAAGGAAGTAATAGGATAGAATCACCGATAATCACCACTTAAACTCATCAAAATTCACCCCTATTTAAGGGGAATCAAATAGGAGGAAGATGAGTGGGATAGATGACCAAAATGGCATCCTATCAACCCCTAAACCCCCTAAATCATGAAGGCCTTCAACCCACAAAATATGTAATTGACCTTACTAAAAAAACACACCAAGACAACATTCATGATGTGAATAGGGGGTTCACCATGTGAATACCCACAAACCAAGAATTATATGGCCTCAACCCTAGTTCATGTCCTATGTAACGCCCCGACCCCAGCTACCCAGAGTCGGTGCATTACTTCGTAACATTGGCATGATCACAAAAGATCAAGTCTCGAAAGACCGATTAGGTTAGTAGACTTGGAAACACTAGATACATTCATAAGTCTTTCATTACATCAAAAATTAAACAAACTACAATAACATGGTCTTCATAGTCCACACTCATATCCCTTTTTGACTATACCTACAGGTCATTCATAAAATACTTTTTCACATCCTAGAAAAATATTAAAACATTGAAAGGGGTGAGCTCAGATGCTCAGTAAGGATAACAATATAGCGGAAGCTTTCATCAATAAACATAAACATTTAAGTCAATGTATAACTAAAACAGAATCCTTTTAAACTTGAACTTCAACATAATATGGAAAAAGTAAAATGAGATAATTCCATTCACTTCTTCACATGGATATTCTACTGGTCGAATAATCACATGCAATATCAATAACCACTTTCATAATGAGGTAATGTATAATGCCAGACATTCTGAAACATTTTTTCAAGGCCTCAGCCAAGACGTCTAAAATGATTAAGGCCTCGGCCAAAACCATAAATCAAATTGGGAAAGGGCCTCAGCCAATTCCACATCTAGTTGTCTCATGAGACCTACTGATGCATCGAGGAGCTATAGCGGGCTCCACCCGTCACTTATTAAGTCCAATACATTCCTCATATGAATAGGTTTAAACATATCATAAACCATAACATAATCGTATCACATAAAACATGCATAAAGGAAACATAACATTTCCACATTTCAATCACAAGATATCAATACAACACATTGATATAATAAAAACTCTTTCAAAACCATTTTCAATACCAAAATAAAAGAAAGTTAAAACTTTGTATTTATTTTTCATTAAAAAAAATGATGGCTTGTATAGGAAGCCGAAACTCAAATAATGGTCACGGTAGAGGAGAAGTCGTTGTCGCCGCATAAGTACGGAAAGAAAAACATTCCCATTTGTCGTTTAGCAAAATGCTTCGTATAAAAAAGATTCCTTTTGAATAAATGTAAAAGTCAAAGGGTTTATACACCGTATAAAAGAAAGTTGTGTATAAAACCAAATATGCATCAATGAAAGGAGATTGAGACAAAGTCCTTAAAAGATCATTTTTAAAATAAAATAGATATATTATGTGTATTCACTATAGGTACACATAAAGAAAGTAAAAATACAAAATAAGACATAATAATATCATGACATAATTTGAAAGTAGGAGATTAACCCAAAGAATGGAAGTTGGGTTAAGAAGTTCCCTTACCTTGTGTCCAACTTGATTCGACCATTCCTTAACCTCCTGAATAATAAACTAGAGTTAATATCTACCATTTTCAATTTAATTATCCTTTTTATATCACTTATTACAATGTTATGAACATTATGTAATTATTTAAGTTAATAACGGTCGTTTTGTCGATTTTTGGTACTTGAGTCAACAATAAACTTCTTATAATTAAAAGTTGTTTATGTGGTAGAATATCCATTATCTCCATAATTATATTCATGATTTAGATGTCATATGTATCATATATATCCAGTATATACATTCATTCAAAATATTACATAACATTTAGAGGTAAGAAATGAAATGCATCGTTTATGGAGACGGTAAGTCGTACGTACGCATGAACGCTACTTTCATTTCTATTTCATATTTAATGGAATGAAATCATAATTATATAAAGGTGTAATATAGTTCCAGTATAATATCATATATAATATCATTTACTCCATCCTTTATACATCCCACATATGGCATTAACGATTCACATCACTTTGAGGGGGCGGTAGTCCGCACTTCCTCAAATGAAATTACCGCGTTTACCCATAATGGAAATCATAAAGTATGCCATAAATGAGAAATACATAAGCATAAGAAAAACATAAACATATTATGTATAATATATAAATATAGTGACATCTTAATGGCCACCTTTGAAGGTGTTATATGAGTGTTGAACAATCATCGTTTCGTGAGGCAGAAATTCTCCATCCACAGAAACAGTATTTTCTTTAACCATTAGATGTAGGTGTGTGTAAGTGTAGCTCGAATAATTCTTATAACAACATCCTATTATATTGAGGATACTGGTTTTGTTACAAAATAAATGAATAAAAAGAGTTTATGGGGTTGGGGAAGCAAAATAAAACAAAATAACATAAGAGAAGACATTACCTTAAAATCGGGTAACTCTTTTGATTTGAGCCAAAGGCTTCCTTGAGAAGAATTCTGCCCAAAGTGAGGCTTCTAGGAGTAAGGGAGGGAAGTTGGGAGAGTATTTGGGCAGAGGTTGGACGAGCCAAAAGGATTTGAAAGTGTGAGTAAGGTGGTAGAGGTGGGGGCCTTTTATAAGAGGAGAGGAGGGGCACTCTTGGAAAGTAAAGAAAAGTCACTTTATTATAAAATGAGTTTCGGATTTTAGAGGTCCCACACTTATATAATTCAAGGATAAGGTGATAAGGGTTCGAAATCCACTCATCCAATAGGTTTTGGACATGTTTAGGTCTTAGATATTACATTATCTTTCCATTTTATTTAAATCGTTAAATAATGAGGTCATCGCTGCATCATCATGATGTCATAAATAATTTAATTTATTTAATGTCTAAAAATTATAGAAAAAATACTATGATGTAGGAAATATTTTTATCTTTCCAATTACTATTTATAGTCAAAACTATGACTTGTATAACCCCATGTAAAAATTGTTTTAGTAAAATATTTCACGTTTGTGTCATTTTTTACTTTAACATTAAATAAAAGGTATTTATGTCATTTTCAAACTAAAGTGGCTCCATGGGGTCCCCAAGTTGACCCATGGATTTTCTTGGTCTTCCATGGCACATCCAATGAGGGTAGGACATGTGTCAAGATCATCTCATATTATTAAAACATTATTATTACCTTAAATTACACTAATTACCTCTAATCGCGATTAAGAAGTTAAAAGTTACTATTCACCAAAAAAATTATTTTGATCTCATTGAACCACATTTTACTTCTTAATGAGAACCATGTATGTAGGATTTTTGAAATTCAAAACACAGAAGTGGTAAAATTTCATTTAAATGAAAAATCAGTTATTTAACTTCTACTTAGTGGTTTCACTATTCATCAAAAATTGAAGTTTTTCAGAACAATGCCAAAATTTCACCCTAAGCTATAATTGATATTCCAAATTCAAAAATGATTTCTATTTTAAAAAATTCCAAACATACAGGTTGCATTAATTAATTTTATAATTAATTCCCACTGTTACAACAAATAGCGTGTTTTTTAAGAAACAATTTATATCAAAAGATTGGCAATTGTTTATGTTCAATTTCAATGTTAAATTAATTCTAATGACCACCATTGGATAAAATGGTAGAAATATATTCTAATTATACTTTAAAACCACTCAATAGTATAACTTATCACTATAAATTATTTTTATTAAAAAAGTTGTTTTAAGTATTTTTCACTATTCATAAAAATTTGGAAGTTCTCAGAAAATTAAAAAAAATTCAACATAGGCTAATTTCAATATTAGGAATACAAAAATTAATTCCATTTTGAAATATAAAATTTCAATAATTTTTAAAAGTGGTTATTACTGTTCATAACGACTACTTTGATTAGTCGCGGTGTGTTAGAACTCGAACTTGTGTAAAATGCAAGCTATTGCATTATTGAAAGAGATGCATATCGTGAAAGCTCGGGGTGTTACATTATCCCCTCCTTCAATAAATTGTGTCCTCGCAATTTGAAATTTTTCTTTGAAAATAAAAGGTTGAAAATAGAAAATACCTTTGTGGAAAACCCACATCGGAAATAAGGTTAATAAAATTTAGCCTTAATAAGAGGGAAATGGAAATAAGAAAGTCACCAAATTATGATCTCGATAAGGAGAACATTGGTGGAAATTAGAGACATATAATTGGAGGAAAAACGTAAATATTTTTAGGGAGTGATTGAGGTCATCAATCACAAACAAGTGTAAAATTGAGGTCCTCAAAGCCTTCAATCTATGTTGATTTATAATATTTACAGTTCAACAAGACATAAGGTATTAGGATAACACATTTTTTTGTTTTAATATCCCTTTATTATAGTTTAAGAATTAATTTATTAATAGAATAAGAGATATGTATATATATATTTATTCTTGACAAGTAGAGTTTCAACCTTCAACTAATTTCTACCAGAAACTCATCTTTCACTCAAAAAGATAATAGGACTAAAGAAAATATTTTATTTATCCTAATCGTACAAGGTTCAAAATATTAACACATACCATTTAGATTAGTAAAACTATTTTGTAATAACTAGGGACTTCCTGTAGGCCAGTGGTAGGTAATAAAGGCCTGTTGCACTATGGTTGTGGGTTCGATTCCTACAGCTTTGTCCGAAGCGACGGGTTATGCCCCACCCTACAGGTTGTCCTTTTCCTAAAACCATAGTATTATAATATTCCAAAAATAATCTTCAGAAATGTTTTAACCTTAAACAATACTATTCAAAGTTCAACTTAATCCACTCTAACCTTTATAGTTATCCAAAATACCTCTGTCCAGACTTTCTCTAAAAGGTCTCTTAATTCCAAAATCAATTTATCAGATTCCTCAAACAAAGTAAAGTTTCTCTTATTGTCACATACTAAAAATATGATTACCTTAATCATATTAAAACCTTACTGAAACAACAAGTACTGCAGTACAATCCTTATATATATATCACATTATTCTAATAACCAGAATATAATCCATGAGTCCAAAAGCACCAATACATTAATTATTCTGCTTCAACTGTAGTAACAGCATAAGATTGTCCTTGATCCCTTGGCCTTTTCTGAGGTAATTTTCCCTGATGCTTAGGACATTCATTTGCATAATGCCCTATTTCCCTACAATTGTATCATTCAACATTGATAGCCTCTTTCTTTCCCTTGCAATCACGCGCCTGGTGACCTTTTTATCCACATTTGTAACAAACTCTCATTCCTTTTAGGCAAGTACCAGGGTGATTCTTCCCACAATTATCACATAATGGAAAATCATTCTTTCCCTTTTTCCCTTTATCTGTCTCTTGTTCCACCGTTCTCTTCTTCTCTTGCTTTACTTTGTTTTCATAAGACTTAGAGAATTCCTTTTCTATCTTGATTGCACATGAGACTATATCCTCATATGTTGAGAAAGATTGTGATACTAAAGCTCGACGGAGAAAAGGTTTTAACCCATCAAAGAAATGATCAATCTTACTTCTTGGGTTACATATATAATCTGCAGCATGCCTCGCTAACCTTGTAAAGTTAGCCTCATACTTTGCGACATTCTCATCCTCCTTCTGCCTCAGACTCAGAAATTGCATTTCCATATCTGCTCGATGGTCATGAGGAAAGTATTTTTCTAAGAAAAGATCTTTGAACTCTCTACATTCCATATTCGATACGTCATCATCTTCCTTTGTATTTTGAATCAATGACCACCATTGATCGGCATCTCCAGTGAGGCGGTAAACTGCCATGATAACCTTCTCCCTTTCGCTACTCCCCAAGGCGTGGAATATTTTCTCTAAGGTGTTTATCCATTGCTCAGCTACTAATGGATTTGTACCCCCATTAAATGTTGGTGGTTGTTGCCTCATGAAGCGGTCTAACATTGATCCTCCACGTTGCGGATCAGGGTGCTCCATACGAGTAAGGTTATTATTCATAACCTGAGTGAGTTGTCCCAGTATGGTAATAAGTTGATCAGCACTAGTTGTATCTCCAGATCCACAATAATTATCTTGAGCAGGAGGGAAATCCCTACACGGAGTGCGTGCATTGATACGGTTTCCATTCCTTCCACTAGGCGCCATTTCTAAACAATGGCATAAACTATATTAGTTTATGAATTAAAATACATAATTCCATATTTGTAAAACACTTTACATAAATTGAATTATTTATGGATATAATCCATAATCATAAAAAGGAATGTTTTCTTTGAGGAAGTATATAATCATAACCCTTCATAGTGGTTTGTAAAGAAAATGGGAATTATCCTAAGCATATCCCTCGGGAGTGTCGTAACCAAGAGTGCAGCAAGGCCCGTTGTCGTGTACCAGTTCCCGTTCGAGTCTAGCTCAAAGCGGTGTTTTCGGGTTTTACCCCTAGGTACATCTGTGCCAGAGCCGCCTCTACCTGCTCGTATCCAGACAGGGATGTATTTCTCGGAAAACTCACAACATCTCTACAATACCAAAATTCTAGGAAGTTATTCTATACTAATCATCAAAGTCTATCTTCGGGCTATGTTCTCTAATCAGATTTTATCTAAATCTAGCTTCCAAGGTTAGTACTAAACTGCCTCTGATACCAACTGTAACACCCCGACCCCAGCTACCCAGAGTCGGTGCATTACTTCGTAACATTGGCATGATCACAAAAGATCAAGTCTCGAAAGACCGATTAGTTTAGTAGCCTTGGAAACACTAGATACATTCATAAGTCTTTCATTACATCAAAAAGTAAACAAACTACAATAACATGGTCTTCATATTCCACACTCATATCCCTTTTTGACTATCCCTGCAGGTCATTCATAAAATACTTCTTCACATCCTGGAAAAATATTAAAACATTGAAAGGGGTGAGCTCAGATGCTCAGTAAGGATAACAATATAGCGGAAGCTTTCATCAATAAACATAAACATTTAAGGCAATGTATAACTAAAACAAAAACCTTTTAAACTTGAAATTCAACATAATATGGCAAAAGTAAAATGAGATAATGCCATTCACTTCTTCACACGGATATTCTACTGGTCGAATAATCACATGAAATATCAATAACCACTTTCATAATGAGGGAATGTATAATTCCAGACATTCTGAAACATTTTTTCAAGGCCTCGGCCAAGACGTCTAAAATGATTAAGGCCTCGTCCAAAACCATAAATCAAATTGGGAAAGGTCCTCGGCCAATTCCATGTCTAGTTGTCTCATGAGACCTACCGATGAATCGAGGAGCTATAGCGGGCTCCACCCGTCACTTATTAAGTCTAATACATTCCTCATATGAATAGGTTTAAACATATCATAAACCATAACATAATCGTATCACATAAAACATGCATAAAGGAAACATAACATTTCCACATTTCAATCACAAGATATCAATACAACACATTGATATAATAAAAATGCTTTCAAAACCATTTTCAATACCAAAATAAAAGAAAGTTAAAACTTTGTATTTATTTTTCATTAAAAAAATGATGGCTTATAGAGGAAGCCGAAACTCAAATAATGGTCACGGCGGCGGAGAAGTCATTGTCTCCGCATAAGTACAGAAATAAAAACATTCCCTTTTTTCGTTTAGCAAAACTCTTCGTATAAAAAATATTCCTTTTGAATAAACGTAAAAGTCAAAGGGGTTTATACACCGTATAAAAGAAAGTTGTGTATAAAACCAAATATGCCTCAATGAAAGGAGATTGAGACGAAGTCCTTAAAAGATCATTTTTAAAATAAAATAGATATATTATGTGTATTCACTATAGTTACACATAAAGAAAGTAAAAATACAAAATAAGACATAATAATATCATGACATAATTTGAAAGTAGGAGATTAACCCAAAGAATGGAAGTTGGGTTAAGAAGTTCTCTTACCTTGTGTCCAACTTGATTCGACCGTTCCTTAACCTCCTGAATAATAAACTAGAGTTAATATCTACCATTTTCAATTTAATTATCCTTTTTATATCACTTATTACAATGTTATGAACATTATGTAATTATTTAAGTTAATAACGGTCGTTTTGTCGATTTTTGGTACTTGAGTCAACAATAAACTTCTTATAATTACAAGTTGTTTATGTGGTAGAATATCCATTATCTCCAGAATTATATTCATGATTTAGATGTCATATATATCATATATATCCAGTATATATATTCATTCAAAATATTACGTAACATTTAGAGGTAAGAAATGAAATGCACCGTTCATGGAGACGGTAAGCCGTACGTACGCATGAACGCTACTTTCATTTCTATTTTGTATTTAATGGTATGAAATCATAATTATATAAAGGTATAATACAGTTCCAGTATAATATCATATATAATATCATTTACTCCATCCTTTATACATCCCACATATGGCATTAACGATTCACATCACTTTGAGGGGGCGGTAGTCCGCACTTCCTCAAATGAAATTATCGCGTTTACCCATAATGGAAATCATAAAGTATGCCATAAATGAGAAATACAGAAGCATAAGAAAAACATAATCATATTATATATCATATATAAATATAGTGACATCTTAATGGCCACCTTTGAAGGTGTTATATGAGTGTTGAACAATCATCGTTTCGTGAGGCAGAAATTCACCATCCACAGAAACAGTATGTTCTTTAACCATTAGATGTAGGTGTGTGTAAGTGTAGCTCTAATAATTATTATAAAAACATCCTATTATATTGAGGATACTGGTTTTGTTACAAAATAAATGAATAAAAAGAGTTTATGGGGTTGGAGAAGCAAAATAAAACAAAATAACATAAGAGAAGACATTACCATAAAATCGGGTAACTCTTTTGATTTGAGCCAAAGGCTTCCTTGGGAAGAATTCTTCCCAAAGTGAGGCTTCTAGGAGTAAGGGAGGGAAATTGGGAGAGTATTTGGGCAGAGTTTGGCCGAGCCAAAAGGCTTTGAAAGTGTGAGTAAGGTGGTAGAGGTGGGGGCCTTTTATAAGAGGAGAGGAGGGGCACTCTTGGAAAGTAAAGAAAAGTCACTTTATTATAAAATGAGTTTCGGATTTTAGAGGTCTCACACTTATATAATTCTATGATAAGGTGATAAGGGTTCGAAATCCACCCATCCAATAGGTTTTGGACATGTGTAGGTATTAGATATTACATTATCTTTCCATTTTATTTAAATTGTTAAATAATGAGGTCATCGTTGCATCATCATGATGTCATAAATAATTCAATTTATTTAATGTCTAAAATTATAGAAAAAATACTATAATGTAGGAAATATTTTTATCTTTCCAATGACTATTTATAGTAAAAAATATGACTTGTATAAATTCATGTAAAAATTTTTTTAGTAAAATATTTCATGTTTGTGTCATTTTTTACTTTAACATTAAATAAAAGGTATTTATGTCATTTTCCAACTAAAGTGGCTCCATGGGGTCCCCAAGTTGAACCATGGATTTTCTTGGTTGGCCATGGCACATCCAATGAGGTTAGGACATGTTTCAATCTCATCTCATATTATTAAAACATTATTATTACCTTAAATTACATTAATTACCTCTAATCGCGATTAAGAAGTTAAAAGTTACTATTCACCAAAAAAATTATTTTGATCTCATTGAACCACATTTTACTTCCTAATTAGAACCATGTATGTCGGATTTTTGAAATTCAAAACACAGAAGTGGTAAAATTTCATTTAAATGAAAAATCAGTTATTTAACTTCCACTTAGTGGTTTCACTATTCATCAAAAATTGAAGTTTTTCATAACAATGCCAAAATTTCACCCTAAGCTATAATTGATATTCTGAATTCAAAAATGATTTCTATTTTACAAAATTCCAAACATACAATTTGCATTAATTAATTTTATAATTAATTCCCGTTGTTACAAAAAATAGCGTGTTTTTAAGAAACAATTTATATCAAAAGATTGGCAATTGTTTATGTCCAATTTCAATGTTAAATTAATTCTAATGACCACCATTGGATAAAATGGTAAAAATATATTCTAATTATACTTTAAAACCACTCAATAGTATAACTTATCACTATAAATTATTTTTATTAAAAAAGTTGTTTTAAGTATTTTTCACTATTCATAAAAATTTGGAAGTTCTCAGAAAATTACAAAAAATTCAACATAGGCTAATTTCAATATTAGGAATAGAAAAATGAATTCCATTTTGAAATATAAAATTTCTATAATTTTTAAAACTGGGTATTACTATTCATAATGACTACTTTGATTAGTCGCGGTGTGTTAGAACTCGAACTTGCGTAAAATGCAAGCTATTGCATTATTGAAAGAGAGGCGTATCGTGAAATCTTAGGGTGTTACATCCTAAATATCTCAAGGAAAAGGGACCCCCTACTCGGCTAAACCTCATTCACAGCATGAACCAAAGTTCACGGTGTGAATGGCTACGCAAAGGTCCCAAACCACATGTGTAAAGGTCACCTTCATTGTAAGAATTCCCTATTCAAAATTTGAACTAGCTATATAAGGGTCTTAGCCCTATGTAAACTTCATTAAGGGAATGAATGACTCCTTTACACCATTAATGTTCTGCTACTGAAAAATTTTAACAACCCATCCACCCAACCATTCTCTAACGCTCACCCAAAAAACCATGCCACTAATATAGCCTTGAAAATCATCCAAAAACATCATTTAAGGACTTCCAAACACTCAAAATCCTAATTTGGGTCTTGAGTCTCAAAACAAACCCCTAACCAAACCAAAAATTCTAATTCCATCAGGAATTCGCAACCTGTAACGATGAGGGTTGTTAAAATATCCCCACCATAGGGAATTGCATCCTCAAGAAGCATCTAATAGTCCCCCATCACTAACTTGAACCTACATCGATAGTCAATTCACTAAGAACTCACCAGGTTCCATCTCTAAACACCAAATGGGCTTCTATTATGCAACTTGAAACACCAAACACAATATTTACCAGGGGTCGAGCCTCCCACTCACCAACAATGACAACACTAAATGGTTCTCACCAAAATAATATCTCCTGAAGCACTATAGTCTCATAATCCAATTCATCCAAAAGATTATGGTTGTCCTCACCATAATATTGTTGATTCAATAAGGTTTTACTTATGACTTTTCCATTCCTTCTTGTTTTGAAAATCACAAACACCTTATACTTAAGCAAATATAAATTTTACCTCCATAAGGAAAATTTACTTCTTTAAGGAAATTTACCCTAACCTAGATTTTCTTATACATAGAAACATTTTTCTTAAGTACAAAAACCGGAATCATACCCAAAATCCCAGAAGTCATATAATATCAAGATTTGGAGCATTCTATTTTTAGGATCCGAATTCTGGATGTGAACTGTAATGAAGTTCCAATCCGAATTATGGACTCTGAACTTTCATGAGTTCGACTCCAAACTCTTATGAAGTTCAACTCCAAACCTTCATGAGTTCAACTCCGAACTCTTATGAAGTTCGACTCAGACCTTTCATGAGTTCGACTCCAAACTCTTATGAAGTTTGACTCCGAACTTTCATGATTTCGACTCCGAACTCTTATGAAGTTCGACTCCAAACCTTCATGAGTTCGACTCTGAACTCTAATGAAGTTCGACTCCTAACTTTCATGAGTTAGACTCCGAACTCTTATGAAGTTCGACTCCAAACTTTCATGAGTTCGAATCCAAACTCTTATGAAGTTTGACTCCAAACTTTCATGAGTTCGACTCCTAACTCTTATGAAGTTCGACTCCGAACTTTTACAAGAGTGACTTCGAACTCTGCAAGTTCAGATTCTGAACTCTGGTGAAACCAGACTCCTAATTTCCTTAGAAATTCAGACTCCGGACTTCTATAGACTTCAGGTTTCGAATTCCTATAAAACAGAATCCGAACATCTTTTTATTATAGATTCTGAATTTCTTTTTGGTTAGACTCTGAACTTTTAATTTTATTACACTCCGAACTTTTGTATAGCTTTTTCTTACATATGATCCATTACAAAACGATGTCGTGCATTCAGTTATACATAGTTTGTTATTAAACAATGTCGTCCATTCTGTTTCAAACTAACCGTTGGTTGAGTTACACGTGTACAGTTCCCTCCAAATTTCATGGAAAATATGACCGTTGGAGAGGGAGCCGACCAAGCCTATAAATAGGAGATCATTTGAAAGAGCTCAAAAACAAGTTGATTGATCTAGAGACCACACGCTGTTAAGGTGATTTCTAGAGAGAGAAGATTTTCATGCCTTGTGCATACTGAACTGCTCGTTCAGATTGCTTTGTGTGACTCTGAATGTTGGTGATTACATTTGAGGACTTCCAGGGATAGGAAGATAGAGGTGCCGACTACCTTGAAGTTCGAGGTATTCCTTGATGAGGAAGATAGAGGTTCCAACTACCTTGAAGTTGAGGGCTTGCGGGGATAGCAAGACAGAGATTCCGATCTTCGTATCGAGAGATTACCCTGGTGTGGGTAAGACAGACTTGCTTGAAAGTATAAATCAAGGGACCTTTATCCAAGGTTGTTGGATACCCTTCTCTTTGGGTTAAAAGACTTATATCTTGTTACTTGTAGTTTTACTACTTGTTTTTCCATTGCACTTTTTTATTGTAAGGGAAGTATAACCTTCTTATATTTCCTTACACCTGTACTCTGATTAGTTTAGATTCTATACGCTTTAAGTTAGAATCTCATATTGTAAACTTTGGTTATAATTCTCTAGTTGGTGATTATAGGTGTTGTGAATTTTCTTAGTTTAACTTTGTTAAACTTATATTTTCCCTTGTCTAAGGAAATTTTTAAAGTATACAATTCACCCCCCCCCCCTCTTGTATATTGAGCATCTACATCATTATTTCGATCCTACAATTGGTATCAAAGGAGGTCTCTGAAATACTTATACTCACATATAAGTTTTTCTTGCTCAATTTTTCATTATTCTTCATCCTTGCTTAGAAAGTTTTTATTCATTTTATTTTGTCATTCCGAACTTTTTCATTCCAAATTGTCATTCCAAACTTTGTGGTTATGAACTTTTCCTACTAACAAGTTTGGATGCCAATGTTTTTTATTAAGAATGGTAGGAATCAATGTTGGTTCTATCAACAATCTAAATCCTACAAGACCACCAATATTTGATGGTAATGACTATGAGTACTGGAGATATAGAATGAAGACTTTTTTTATCAATACTGGAGTGGATAATTTCTTTATGCTTATTGGTGATTATAAAATTCCTGATAAGGAAGTTATAACTTTCACTAACCAGGAAAAGCAAGAGTATCAACTCAATTATAAGGTACGCAATACTTTACTATGTTCAATGACTAGAAATATATATATCCAAATTTCTTCTTGTGAAGCAGCTAATTGTATCTGGAAGAAGTTATAAGTTACACACTTTGGCACTTCTAAAGTGATTGAAACTAGGAGAGCTATGCTTAGAGCTGAATACCATGAATTCAATTTTCCGTATGGTGAACCAATCTGTAAAGTTCAACAGAGACTTATGACTATAGTCAACAGCTTACAGTCTATGGGAGAAAAAGGGTTAGATGATGAAGCCCTTGTGGATAAGAAAATTGATATTACACCTAATGAGTGGGAATCAAAGAGAACATCAATTGATGAGAACAGGAAGGTCACTCAAATTTCTCTTGATGAACTATTTGGAACTCTTCTCCAATATGAGACCATAATGAAGAGAGATGCTGACAACATCAAAAAGAAGAATGGAAATGGTAATATTTCTTTTACAACAACATCAAATCATTTGAAAGCTAAGACTCCTGAGAGAGTAACTAGATCCAAGTCTAAGAAAGTTATTATTCAATCAGAATCTAGTGAGAGTGAAGTCTCATAGAATTAATTAGCAAATCTTGCTCGAAGGATGAACAAGATATCTAGCTAGAGAAATTTCCAATCCAAGTATAAGAAAAAGGAAAGTAAAGACAGGAAAGATGGAGAAGTTACTTGTTATGAATGCAATAGAGTTGGACATATTAGACCAGATTGCCCTTTTCTCAAAAAGAAAGAAAGGAAATAAAGGCATTCTGAAAGGAACAGAAATAAGTATTACAAGTCCAAAGCTAAGAAAGTTATGAAAGCAAATGACACCTGGAGTGGAAGTGGTGGTGACTCTTCAGTTGAATCTTCTAATTATGAATCTTCAGGACAGAAGAATCTTGGTCTTATAGACAGATTACCTATTAACAATCATTACTTTATGGCTAAGGTACGAAATGTTGAATCATTGACCAATTTATCTTTAAATTCTAATGATAGTAAGTATTATAACTCTTCAGATGAAGAATCCTCTTCTGATGAAGAAAATACTTCACCTACCTATGAAGAAGTTTCTAGGTTTTCTGAACTTCTTGAGATTGAAAATTATAAACTCAATAAAAAACTTGATAAGGAAAACTCTAGGAATTCTATTCTTACGAAATAAATATCAGATATTTCTAAAGATCTTGATAGGAAAAATTCTGATTTTATAAATATTTCAAAAAATCTTGAGGAAGTAAGTTCTGAGAAGAACAAACTTTCTAAAGAGTTAGAACAAGTAATTTCTAAGAAAAGTGTTTTCGAGCCTAGCTCTAGTTCTAAATCTAATTATTTTGAAGATAAAAACTTGGTTATAAAAATCAAGTCCAAAATTTTTTCCTTAAATAAGTGTTTATCAAACTTTACCCAT
Source organism: Viscum album (assembly GCA_963277665.1). Classification (NCBI taxonomy): domain Eukaryota; kingdom Viridiplantae; phylum Streptophyta; class Magnoliopsida; order Santalales; family Viscaceae; genus Viscum; species Viscum album. Next base: position 329,525,798 of record OY728132.1, read on the forward strand.
GGTAAAGAAAATTTTGATAAAATGTATTCACAAATACGGCCTTTAAGAAACAAATCTGGATTTAGTTATACCCATGAAAAACCAACTTTTAGTAACAACTACTTTTTTCCAAAAAGTGCCCCATTTTGTACCAAGTGTCAATGTGGTGGTCACTGGGCAAATAATTGTTCTTTAAATAAAACCCAATCTTTAGGTTTTCATAAATCATACTTTTCTAAGAAAGTGTGGGTGCCAAAAATTTTGTTATCTGGAAATCTCGGATCCAAACAAGTTTGGATTCCAAAAGTCTAAATCTTTTATTGTTTTTAGGAAGATAAAGGAAGTACCAACAACAATACATGGTACATGGATAGTGGATATTCCCGGAACATGACTGGTAACAAAATCTATTTTGAAAAGATTATCAAAACGAAAGGAGAAAAGGTAACTTTCGGAGATAATGCTCAGGGAGAAATTGTTGGTATAGGTAATATTGTTCTTCTTGGTAAAACTTTGATTTCAAATGTTTTATTTGTTAAGGGTCTTAATCACAACCTCATTAGAATAAGTCAGTTGTGTGATGAAGGGTACCTTGTGAATTTTAGGAATGATAAGTGATTAGTACACAATTCCAAGGAAGAATTTATTCTCTCAGCTAATAGGCAAGAGAATGTTTACACTTTGAACATATAAGACCTCAGGACCCAAGACCTACCTTTCCTAAGTGCAATGGAATATCATTCCTAGTTATGGCATATAAGACTAGGTCATTGTAACCTTAGAAACTTATGTAAACTTTCTAAGAAGAAACTAGTTAAGGATCTACCGGAGCTTAGATTTGGTTCTTCTAAATTTTTTGATCCTTGTCAATATGGAAAGCAACATAAATCTAGTTTTAAATCAATCAGTGAAGTCTCAACAACTGATGCATTACAGTTAGTGCACATGGATATTTTTGGTCCAACACAAACTGGAAGTATTGGAGGAAAATATTATGTGTTTGTTCTAGTTGATGATTACACCAGATTGACTTGGGTCTATTTTCTAACAAAGAAGTCTGAAGATTTTTCTTATTTCAAAATTTTTAGAGCACAAGTTAAAAATGAGAAAAATCTTCCACTGAAAACTATTCATAGTGATCATAGAGGAGAATTTCAAAATTCTGATTTTGGAACTTTTTGTAGTAGAAAAGGTATTACTCACAATTTTTCAGCGCCTAGAACTCCTCAACAAAATGGTGTAGTTGAAAGAAGAAATAGAATTATTCAAGAGATAACTAGAACCATTTTGAGTGAATATTCTATAGCTATACATTTCTGGGCTGAAGCTATAAGTACTGCTTGTTATACTATAAATTGAGTTTTTATTAGACCTTTTCTTAATAAAACTCCTTATGAGTTATGGAATGGTAGAAAACCAAGACTTTAATACTTCAAGGTTTTTGGTTGCAAAGTATTCATTCTGAATAATAAAGATAATTTACATAAATTCGCACCAAAATCTGATGAAGGAATTTTCTTAGGCTACTCCACAACTTCTAAGGAATATAGAGTTTTCAATAAAAATACTTGTACTGTTGAAGAAACAGTGCATGTAAAATTTGATGAGTCTGATCCTTTTGTTTTTAAACCATCCCAACCTACATCCTCGGATTTGTTTTCAAAAACTGATTTTCAACCTTTGATAGAAGATCCTTCTAATCAGGAAAATTTTCAAGAAGATACTTCTGAAACATTTACCCCAGAAGACTTTCTACCCTATATTGATGAACAGGTTTTACAAAACCCAAATCAGGTGTTTCTTAAGAATCATCCCAGTGATAGCATCATTGGTGATGTAAATCAACCTATAAGGACTAGAAGTTCCTTGAGAAATGAATTATAACATCTATCATTTCTTTCCCAATTAAAACCAAAAATCACTGATGAACCTTTCGGTGATGATGATTGGATCAAAGCCATGCAAGATGAACTAAATGAATTTGAAAGGAATAAAGTCTGGACCTTGGTTGAAAGACCTAAGTAAAATTCTATCATTGGAGTAAAATGGGTCTTCAGAAACGAGTGTGATGAAAATGGAGTCACTGTAAGAAATAAATCTAGACTAGTTGCTAAAGGTTATAATCAGCAAAAGGGAATAGACTATGAAGAAACCTTTGTTCCAGTAGCCAGACTTGAATATATTCGTATTTTACATGCCTTTGTAGCATTCTTCAATTTTAAACTTTTTCAAATGGATGTAAAATGTGATTTTATTAATGGTTATGTTCAAGAGGAAGTTTTTGTTGAACAACCTCCCAGCTTTGAAGATACAAAAAATCCTGATCATGTTTTTAGACTTACCAAAGCTTTGTATGGCCTTAAACAAGCCCCACGAGCCTGGTATGGTAGACTCACAGGATTTTTTCTTCAAAATAACTATGTTAAGGGAAATGCATATCCAAATATTTTTATAAATAAAGATAAGAAAAAAATTTGATTGTTCAAATTTATGTTGATGACATCATATTTGGTTCAACTCAGCAATCTTTAACTGATTCATTTGCAAGTCTAATGAAATCTGAGTTTGAAATGAGTATGATGGGTGAGTTAACTTTTTTCCTTGGTTTTCAAATTTCTCAAAGACCAGAAGGAACCTATATATCTCAACATAAGTATATTAAAGATCTTCTCAGAAATTATGGTTATGAAAACACTAATAGTATAAGTACTCCCATTGGTACCTCAAACTCCTTAGATCTTGATGAAGCTGGGAAACCAGTAGATCAAACATATTTTAGAGTTATGATAGGAAGTTTACTTTAATTAACATCTAGTCGACTAGACTTAATGTTTTTAGTATGATTATGTGCAAGATATCAATCCAATCCTAAGGAATCTCACTTAAAGGCGGTAAAAATAACTTTTCGCTACCTAAAGGGAACCATGGATCTAGGATTATTTTATACTTATGGAAATGATTTTATTCTAAAAATCTTTTTGGATACTGACTTTAGTGGATATAGAATGGATATAAAGAGTACATATGGAACTTTTCATTTATTATGAGATTCATTAGTTTCTTGGTCCTGCAAGAAGCAACATTCTGTAGCACTTTCCACTGCTGAAGCTGAATATGTAGCAGCTGGAAGTTGTTGTGCTCAAGTGTTGTGGATGCAACACACACTCACAGATTGTGGCCTAAGTTTTACTAAGACTCAAATTTTGTGTGATAACACAAGTGCCATTTCCCTAAGTAAGAACCCTTCACATCACTCTCGTGAAAAACACATAGACATTAGGCATCACTTTCTTAGGGATCACACACTTAAAGGAGATATCATTCTTCAGTTTATCGGAATGCAAGATCAACTTGCTGATATTTTCACAAAATCATTACCCTCCGATAGATTTGAATATATTAAACAAAAGTTAGGAATGATAACCGTAAGGTAATAATTCTTCATTAACTTCTTATTCAACAGTTCTCCTAATAGTAATAAACTCCTTTTCATAGGGGGAGTACATTTGATTGTTAGTGTAACTAAAATTCTTGTAACCTGTTTTTCAAACATTTTTTAACTAAAATTTTCGTAACCTGTTTTTCAAACTTTTTGTAACTAAAATTTTCGTAACCTATTTTTCAAACTTTTTGTAACTAAAATTTTTGTAATCTGTTTTTCAAACTTAGTGTAACTAAAATTTTCGTAACCTATTTTTCAAACTTTTTGTAACTAAAATTTTTGTAGTTAGTTTTTCAAACTTTTCGGAACTAAAATTTCTGAAACTGAAATTTTCAGGATTGAAATTCTCAGAATGAAAACTTCCAGAATGGAGATATTCATACTGAATATCATAATGGGAACTTTCGTAATGATATTTTTCATACTAGAACTTTCATAATGATATTTTCATACTAGAACTTTCGTAACAATATTTTCATACTGGAACTTTCGTAACGATATTTTCGTATTGGAACTTTCGTAACGATATTTTCATACTGGAACTTTCATAATGAGTTTGTTTTTAAATTCATTTCTTCAAGAAGAATATTACCAATTACGAACAATATTTCTATCCAATTTGAAAGGTATTATTTCCTTACTTAAAGTTTTGTAATCATATTTTTCTTGCTAGTATTTTCCTGAGTTTTAAAAAAAAATCGGATTCTAGTCTTCATTAAATCCGGATGTTTTCCTTAAATCTGTATGTTTTCCTTAAAACCTCAAAAGATTGGAGTCAAGTTTTCCTTGTGGGAGTGTTCTCAACCGTCAGATCAGATCAAAAAAATTTCAACCGTTAGATGGCTTGTGGAAGACCGAAGGTCACATCCATCGCCTATATAAAGGGGACCCCTAGACTCGTCCCACATTGGCTTTTCAAATATTTTGTGTCTCGAAGCCCTGCTTCTCTTCGTAAGACTGGTTCTGATCTTTGCAAATCCATTCTGAATCCTTCAGATCTCTCTGTTCCGAATGTCTGTTGAAGCAACATCTCAAGATATGTCAACTTCAAATCCAATCTCAAAGTGGTTAATCTTTAGGGAAAGGTTGGTGCATCTGCATTTCTATAAGTTTGATTCCCTTATTTCAAATAATATTAGACTGAATGGATGGGAGGATGTTTGCGTAGCAAGGTCAGATAAACAGGATCTGGTTTATACTGATTTGTTGATCGAGTTCTATGAGTTTGTTTCCTTCTAGATGGAAGATGGCAGAGAGTGGTTTTCATTCAAGTCTTATGGTAAGACTTATAAGCTATCTTACACCAAGGCCGTGAGCTTGGTTGGTTTATCCTATGAAGGAGAAGCTGAGTTCTGCTCACACAAACTTCCGAATGAGCAAGGAAGTTTCAACAAGGAGAAGGAATTGAAGTGTCTTGGACTTAAGGATGCTTCAACCATTAAGATTGCTCATCTCACTCCGAACAAAAGAATTCTTCAGCTTTGGGTGCAAGGCTTTCTGGTTCCAAGAAGAGGTGATAAGGATAATTTGAAGAAAAGTGATATCTATGTCTTAGATTTCTTGGTAAATCTAAGAAAGATAAATTTGATGAGACATGTCTTGATTACAATCAAGAACATCAAATAATGGAATTTGAGAGCTCAAATAATCATGTTCCCTGCCTTACTATCAAAGCTGATAGTTCGGTGCTTAGAGTCTTTCAAAGTAGCATGCAAGTCAAAAATCCGGAATTGTAAGCTTATGCTAGTAAGTGATGATACTTTGAAGAGGATGAAGATGGGTTTTTCTAGTGAATCCAGAGAATTCTACTCTCTTTCTGTGGAAGAAGTTGAGGCACTTCAGAAAGGTACACACACTCTGGAACCATCCAAAAAGCAATGGAAGAAGAGAAAGCTTAAGGAAGTGGCTACTAATGAAGAAAATCCTAAATCTAAGGAAACTCAGTCTTCTCCCCCCAAGCTGAAGAAACAAATAACTTATCCTGATGAAGTTGTTACGGAGTGGAGGGAAGATAAGCAGAAGAGGAAATAAGGGGATCCACAATTCGGATTGGACCCTGCAGAGGCTAAGTCCTTAAAATAAAGAGCTGCAGAAGAGGTATAGAAGCAGGCGAAAGAGAAGAAAATGAAAAAGAAAGTGTCTGAAGCTGAAGTGGTGCAATATTTGTTAAGATCTACAGAGTTAGCTTCTGAGATGATTCTGGTTCTGAAAACTTTCCTTACAAAACCTTCTTTACCAGAAACTCCAGCTAAGAATTATGTCACTCCGAAAAAATCCAAGGGTAAAGAAGTAGTTGAAGAAGCTGAAAAAGAATCTGCTGAATAAGTATAGGAAGAGGTTGAAGAAGAAGAAGAAGAAGAGGGAAGTGAATATTTAGATGTCTTGATCAAGAAAGTATAGGATTATCAAGATAAGGTAGAATCTGAAAAGTTAGTTACTCCAGGAAAGGAAGGTGGGGAAGGTAGTAAGAATGATGATATGAAACAGCAAGAAGAAGAAAATGTTTTATATGATGACGAAGAATCCTATGAGAGTAATTTTCTTGAGGAAGGACAAGAAAAACAGAAACCAAATGAAGACCAGATTATTCAAGTTTCTGAATATAAGGAAGTATCTCCTAATGAGGAACCAATTCTGAAGTCTGATAAGGGGAAGCAAGCTCTCATGGATGCTCCAACAAAAGAAGTCTTCAGGAAGAAGAAGGTTGGTGGTTCTTCTAAGAGGAAACTGGTGCAAATTGAAGAAGATAAATCTCCAAGAGATTTATCTGATTCATAATCATCATCTCATGGTCATGATTTTGTGGTTGAATCTCTGAAGAAGTTGGTGGACACCATTCTGATTTTTCCAACTTTAGATTCCAGATCCCAGATGCTGCAACAGAGTATGAATTAGAAATCGGATTCCTTATCCATGGTCATGGATAAGTGTGTGAAGATCAAAGCTGAAAAAAAAAAGTTTTCTTATCGGTTATGATGTGCATAGAAATTCCTGCAGTAAGGTAACAAAGTGTTCTAGAAGAGTTGATGAAGACTTAGTGCAGTTTGAAAATTTTCAGGTTGAAGTTCAAAATGCTTTTGACACCGAGGATAAAAAGATTAAAAATCTTCAAGCAGAGCTGATTGATGAGAAGAGTTCTCGGAGTCAACAAGTGAAGGAACTAAGTGACAAGGCTAATTATCTGGCTCAAAATCTTTTAAGTGATAGAAATCTCTAGATCGAGCTTGATAAAAGACTCGTATAGCAAGATGAATTGTTAAAGATGCAGAAAGAATCTATCTAGGATCAGGAAGAGGCTTTGAAAGCTCAAGAAGAAAAGACAAAAGCCTTGGAGAGGTAAGTTGAGGAAGACCAAAGAGACCTAAAGAAGCACAAAACTTTGTTAAAGAAGCTTATTCCAAAGGAAAAGGAAGACAAATAAACCCACTCCGATCTTTTATTGTAGATGTCTTTCTTTGTAAAATTTTCCCAACTCTAATGAAATGTTATTTGGTTGGTTGTATCTTGTCATATACTAATGATTCAGGTACCATATTTTCTTTTCCATTCCCTTCAATTCTTTTTGAAAATCACAAAGGGGGAGAAGGAAAAAAGAACTACTCCTAAGGAGAAGAAATAAAAATTTCTAAGTGAAATATCCTTAAAGTAAGGGGGAGTTTCTCACTACGAAGTTTTTCATTCCTATAATAATGAAAACTCCACTCCGGAAATTCAGAATAAAATCCTTAGAGTTTCAATGCCTAAGGGGGAGTTAGTTGTATTCACTTTCATCCATGAACAAAGGGAGATAAGTTTTAATTTCAAAGTCTAATGAAATTTTTCAAAGTCCTTATATTCTTTTTTGTAAGGATGTTTGTGCTTTCCAAAAGGGGGGAGATTGTTGAGTCAATAAGGTTTTCCTTATGACTTTTCCATTCCTTCTTATTTTGAAAATCACAAACACCTTATATTTAAGAAAATATAAATTTTACCTCCATAAGGAAAATTTACTTCTTTAAGGAAATTTACCCTAACCTAGATTTTCGTATACATAGAAATATTTTTCTTAAGTACAAAAACCGGATTCATACCCAAAATCCCAGAAGTCATATAATATCAAGATTTGGAGCATTCTATTTTTAGGATTCGAATTCTGGATATAAACTATAATGAAGTTCCAATCTGAATTCTGGACTCCGAACTTTCATGAGTTCGACTCCGAACTCTTATGAAGTTCGACTCCGAACTTTCATGAGTTCAACTCCGAACTCTTATGAAGTTCGACTCTGAACTTTCATGAGTTCAACTCCGAACTCTTATGAATTTGGACTACAAACTTTCATGAGTTCGACTCCGAACTCTTATGAAGTTTGACTCCGAACTTTCATGAGTTCGACTCCGAACTCTTATGAAGTTCGACTCCGAACTTTCATGAGTTAGACTCCGAAATCTTATGAAGTTAGACTTCGAACTGTCATGAGTTCGACTCCAAACTCTTATGAAGTTCGACTCCGAACTTTTACTAGTGCGACTTAGAACTCTGCAAGTTCAGATTCCGAACTCTGGTGAAACCAAACTCTAAATTTCCTTAGAAATTCAGACTCCGGACTTCTACAAACTTCAGGTTTCGAATTCCTATAAAACAGAATCCGAACATCTTTTTATTATAGATTCCGAATTTCTTTTTGGTTAGACTCTGAACTTTTAATTTGCTTACACTCCGAACTTTTGTATAGATTTTTCTTACATATTCTCCATTACAAAATGATGTTGTGCATTCAGTTATACATGGTTTGTTATTAAACTATGTCATCCATTCTGTTTCAAACTAAGCATTGGTTGACTTACACGTGTACAGGTACCTCCGAATTTCATGGAAAATATGACCGTTGAAGAGGGAGCCGACCGAGTCTATAAATAGGAGCTCATTTGAAAGAGCTCAAAAACAAGTTGATCGATCTAAAGACCACCCACTGTTAAGGTTATTTCTAGAGAGAGAATATTTTCATGCCTTTTGCATACTAAACTGCTCGTTTAGATTGCTTCGTGCGACTTTGAATGTTGGTGATTACATTCGAGGACTTCTGGGGATAGGAAGACAGAGGTGTCGACTACCTTGAAGTTCGAGGGCTTCCTTGCTGAGGAAGACAGAGGTTCCAACTACCTTGAAGTTGAGGGCTTGCGGGGATAGCGATATAGAGATTCCGATCTTCATATCGAGGGCTTACCCTGGTGTGGGTAAGACAGACTTTCTTGAAAGTATAAATCAAGGGACTTTTATCCAAGGTTGTTGGATACCCTTCTCTTTGGGTTAAAAGACTTATATCTTGTTACTTGTAGTTTTACTACTTGTTTTTCCACTGCACTTTTGTATTGTAAGGGAAGTATAACCTTATTATATTTTCTTACACTTGTACTCTGATTATTTTAGATTCTATACGCTTTAAGGTAGAATCTCATATTGTAAACTTTGGTTCTAATTCTCCAGTTGGTGATTAGAGGTGTTGTGAATTTTTTTAGTTTAAATTTGTTAAACTTAGATTTTTCCTTGTCTAAGGAAATTTTTAAAGTATAAAATTCACCCCACCCCCCTCTTGTATATTGAGCATCTACATCATTATTTCGATCCTACAAATACTCTTCTTATAACTGTTGATCCTGTGTCATGATACTCCCCATTATAAGGTCCTATCAAAAATGAATTTTTAGTGGTCCACCGAACCTCCAACCACATTCTGAACAATGCTCTTAATGTGGTTTCCACCTCGCTGCATCAAAACTTATATCAGAAAACTACTCTGACCACCTCTATCCAACTTTACCAAAAAATGCTCAGTTTTTACATGTTGATGTATCCTTCCAATACCTGATAGATATGCCTTAACACCTAAAGGAATCCCATGATAGTCCAACACACACACTGAATCCTAAACCGGGCACTCAATTTATTTCCATTTTTATATCACCAACCACCTACTCTATCCATCATTCTCTCACCCCGATCACCTTTGAGACACTAATATGACTCACCCTCTGATCATACCAAAACCACCCCAAGCTTGATTCCAACATGCCAACTCCAACTTACACTATATCTAAATCTTGATTTAGGTATTTACTAAGTAACTATATTATATAGGATCTACCCACACACCATAATTCCAATGTCACATTGACCATCTCCCCAACCAGTCTCACAGTATCCATGACCCTAACCACCATAAGGGTTAGTCTACTATGATCAATATGATGTTCCCCACCATATGAGTATCATCATCTTTTCCCACTAAACCAAACACTTATTCTCCATGGACCATGCTATGTCCAATATTTCCTAAAATTATTGAACATGGTCATCCCACTCATATCCAAGTGAAAAAATGAAATCAAAAACTGGAAATGGTGAACTCCCCACTATATGGTTTCCCTTACACCTCTCCCCCGCTCCTAGGTTCTCACTCATGACCCTATGCAGTCTCACCCAAACCTGATGGTTGTATTCTTATATACAACCTAATTTCATAACTAGAATTAGGCTCCCTTGAGTCTTGTCTCATCTAAATCAGGCTCATTCACCTAGATCGGTTACAATTCCCCATACGCATTTCAAACTCACCCTATAGCCTGAGGCATCTCACACATTCCAAGGATAATTGTATGATCACTTTCCACACATGAATAATTTAAAAATCACAATCATATACCCATGATCCCATTGTACTATATAAAAGTGCATCTAGAACCTACATGGTGAGGAATCCAACTGATCCATCCCTACAAAACCAGCTTCTATAGTAAGAACAACTCTCATGCACTACATCATAGAACAATTCATAACACTTATTCCTTTTTGAAACCCTCTCATGGGTACCCAGATCCATAGTTAAATCTATTATTATCCTCATATCACCTATCTAGCATGCCATGTCCTCATAGATTCATCACCTAGGCGTCAAATGTTTTTATAAACCCATTAAGGGTCTCCATACATCCCTTGATGAAGGGAATACATTTACATCACCAGAGAACATCCTGCACCATGATCCACATGGAATTCTATCATAGAAACCATCTATGGTTTAGTTGAATATAATTCTTCCTACAAGTTATATGGGAAAACACTATATGTTTTTGTTGAAACTTTAAAAAATGAAGCCTGTTATTAGAAAATCCAATCATACATAGGCAGTCATATGTCAAGTGAGTCCTCTGTTCAAATATGATGCATGAACATATGCCCCTTTCCAATAGTATGAGATCCAAAAACCATAAATAATATCTCTGGTAAAACATCATATTCAATAAAAATATCATCCATAATAGCACAAACCAAGAATAACAATCTCATTTCCCTAGTAATCAGGACATACAGCCAGAAAGGTATTCATGACTCACTAGTCTGAGGTCCATTAAAAGATTTGAAACATTAATAGATCACATATATACCATTTCCCAATATCATAAAACAAAATAACAACTATTATACCACTTTTTGATACTCCGTCCTAGAACCACTGTCCGAGCCAGAGAGCCACATGGCCTCAAGAATGCCTCCTCATGTGAAAAAGGTTGCTAATTTTTAGCAAAGGACTAATCCATATATTAGGGAGATTATGTCCTTGAATAAGAGTCATAAAATAAATGTAAAATAACCAAATCATACTTCACATAATCAGAGTATTCATAATAAAATAAAACATAGTGCTATATAAAAATGGAATCTTATCATACATACCTAGGGTTATACAAAATATACACCAGTCACCCATTGGTCTGACCCCATATATAAAATAAAAAATACATACATTGGCCCTACTTTCTTCATGATTCCTCGCCACACAACCTGTCTATAAGAACCCATCAAGCTTCTCTATCCCAATCCACTACACAGTGTGTACTGAACCTAAAAGCAGACATAAATTCTACAAGTGCACTAGGGTGACCATGTAGGGTGTAAGAAATACATATCAATGGGGTATCACCAAGTTCCACTAGTATATTTCACCATTTAATTTTATTCTTAAGGAAAATAAACATGTCACATAAGCATCTTGGACATCGCATTCTAACTAGGCCACTATGACTCCCTGCGTGTCAGGTCACCATGTGCTAACCAGGAAACCATGACATCATATCCTACTTTCTTTGGAATCATGCCAGAAACTCGTTATCACCTCATTACATCATACATAATTCTTGACCCATACTCAGATACTTGATGTAATGCTTCATCCAAACCTTGGTCCATTACTTGAAGGAACAGGGCATGTTCACATGTATGCATCTCAACCCTCGACCTTATCACTCAAGGAAGGGTCCATCAGTCACCCCTCACATTGTCCCATGACCAAGCCCCTCATGGGCTATCCACTACCAACCAAGACTACTCAATTAAAGGTTATCTTCCACAACCCATGTAATGTACTGTGTTTTGGACTATGTTGAAAATTCTATGAGAGTTTGAACTTTTCTGTTGGTAGATGGACAGAAACATTAACTGGGAATAGGAATGTAAATCTGAGTATTAGAACACTTGAAGTGTTTTTGTAGATGAGGTTTAAGTATTATAAGGTATACTAGGATTTTGGTTGAGTTTAGGAGTCATTGGGCTCTGAATGATCCTTTTTTTAGCGGCAACATGATGCACATGGTTAGAACTAAGTTAGTTTAACTGTGTGGGTCAATCATTGGACCCCATTTTCTAAGGATAAAGTTTTGTTCAAACCATGCAGCGGTGCTAGGAGTTCATGCATCTTGGTTCAGGTGTGCATGGGGTGACCCACATAGTATGTGCATAGTTTTTCCAAACTATGTTCCTAGACAGCATCCTTAGTTCCACTTAACCAGTAGCACCACACGGTTGGCGCACAATTAAATCAAACCATACAACCAAACTATGTGGGGTGTGTCTCCTAGGAAGTTTAGGCTTCACATTTGGTACACGATTTTCGAAACCATGTAGTCAAACCATGTTCCTCTTTAAAAGAGCTCAAAAATACCATTTTCCCTCCTTACTCTTTAGTCCCCTCCCCCCTTTATTTCTGTCCACACATAAAATCCCCCTAACGTGGGAGCTTTCTTTGGCATCTACTATAGGCATGGAGAGATCTCCTCCATCTAGACTTAGAATCAGCCACCATCAGTTGTGTTGGATAGCACTAGGTAAGATATCAACTCCTAATTCTTCCATTCTTTGTTTATCTCTCCATACAGAATGCTAAATGTTTATAGCATCGTTTTCCCTATTTTTAGGTCATTTGATGATTCTTAGGGTTTCTCTCATTTTGGCTCGAATTAAAACTTGATGTTGGATGATTAAATCATCATAATCATGATGTAGGTGGTCTATATGATTTTAATTTAAATTCAAGTTATTTATATGATATATTCATTGTGTCGTGCGCCATAATTTCTAGGTGTCGCTTATAAATTATGAAATTCCTTAAATTAAATTCCTAGACCACCTTGTATTGTGTTTTAGACCCCCCCCCCCCCCTTTGATATGGTTGAAGGCTATGAACACAACCCAAACCACCCATTTAGGGTGGGTTCACATAATCACACATAATAATTTTGGTCTTCCTTATAAATAAACTACACTTGGGTGTGTGTTAATTAAAATGGTTACACTTATATTGAAATTATCATGTTTGGATTGCTTTCTAAATCACCCCATTTTAGTGTATTAAATTATTACTCTTGAATGAGATGTTTAAAGTGAATTAAATCAATTTTTTTATGGAAATAACATGTTTTCTAAAAAAACCACCTTTTTAGGTGTGTTGTCTTATAAATAAAAGGGTTTAATTGATTGATGATGTGTATAGTGATTTTTATTATGGCATGGGTGCCTCCCATGGCCTTATATTCGATTATATATGAAACAGCCTATTTTTATAGATGGAATTGATCATGGAATGGATAATCTCATGTACCATTTTAAATGATAAATAGATCTAGTAATAATGTTCCATTGCACCTTGAGCGATGTTGGATTCCTCATTACAGAATGTCTAGGATAAGGGATTATGTGGAAAGTGGGATTATCGTGCATTGGATCATTGTGGAGGGACCTTGGTTAGGCTCATTGAGCATGGTGTCTCACACCCCCAGGTCAAGGATGATAGGCATGGTGTCAAAAAATTCTTAGGTTCTTGGTAATGGCATCTCATGCCCCCTCGATTAAGATGTTGAGCATAACAGTCACATCCATGAGCAGGATAAAATACATGAGTTCTATATTCCATCTTCAAATATTGGGTTTATAACCTGTTTATTATAAGAACCTTCTTTATTGTTATTAATTCTTCACCTAAGACAGTTGGACAAGATGTCCTCATTTCTTCATTGAGACCTTATGGACATGGAGTCCCTTATTGGGCATGAGACTCTTATGGTTATATAAGGATGTATGTGTTACGCCTTGGGTCCTAACTAGTATAACGTAATTATACATATGGATATATATGCTTACACGTATAGAGTGAATATATATATATATACACACTTTATAGATATATATAAAAATATAGTGACATGTTCAGAGATATTCCAGCTTAGGTCGAAGCAGGTATAGTCGGTGAGGTGTCCTTGAGAAAACTAAGCATGAATTGTTTACATTTATTTTTATAGCATTGATTTACTTTTGATATACCTAAACACTACTATACTTTATATTCACAAAATGAATTATGTATTAGACACTATTGGTGGTGAACTACTGAGTATATCTCACACCCTATTCGGGCCTGTATTTGATACCCAGACAGATACCTCTTGGTTGTAGGATAGGTATCAGGACTATGTTGTGTTATTTCCATTTTAGGGCTAGGACTATATATGGGAGCTTGTGGGTAGTGGATAAGATTGTACTCAGGCTACCTTCTGAAGATGGAGTCTTTCATTTATTTATTCCCTTGTCAGAACATATGTGTATTGTATCTAAATGTCTATCATTTTGACTTCCTACATTCTTAGTTCAATAAGTTCATCCATGCATATTTATTTGGATTTTTCCTAGTTGTAGTTTATTAGTTTTGATCAAATTATTATGATTTTTGGCTACTTATACATTTATTATTTATTCCTTTGTATTTATTTATTAAATAGTGGGTATAATCTCCCTAATGTACCACCTTAGACCCTCACTGTTAGATGAAATCCTCTTGCATATGGGGAGGCATGCTTGATTCCTAGTGACTAACCGACTCAGGGCACCGTTATAAGTAGCTCCTGGGCCGGGATGTTAAAAATGGTATCAAATGTTTCTTTTACTCTTGGTCTTATTATTTTGGGATAGTAGATAGAAGACTAAGAATGTGTCGACACTTGGTAAAAAGCTTGTCTTTGGGTCTGGATAACCATTGCATAAGGGAAAGATCAAGTTTCCAGCGAATGGGACTATTGTTCATAATTCTATTATTACAATTGATTATTGTTTCACTATGATTGATTGTCTTACTTTCACTAATTATTTATTTATTGATTTATTTTTACCCTTGGACTTGTTTAAAAATGAATTATTACAGCATACATCATTATAGGCATGTAGATATTCACATTCAATGTATATTTCATGTCGTATAGGTTGAATTGTAGATTTCCTATTCATTGTTATACAACATTCTTATTTGTATTCCATGTTTCTGTAATTACATGCCTTGTTTATCTGTGTGATTTCTACCATGATATCCTATATTTATTAATTTTTGATAGCATGCCTAGTAATAATTGTGATATGAGGTTGATTAAATAAGCTATCTGCATCAACCTAAATAGTTTTTTACTAAATAGATTGATGGTGTAATTATATTTAATAAACTGATTATTTTATGTTTGATCCATGTACTATTGGTTTCATGGGCTGAAACATTGATGGATGTGATTAAATGGATTCCAAATTTTCAACTTATAAGTAGTATGGGCCCTTATAAATTGGGAATGGTAACCCATATAATCGAACCATAAAATATGGGTTTGTTATATTTGAGACAAAAAGTGTTAATCTGGTTTTAGTTACATGAATGCCAATTTTAAATTATAAAGGCATGTACCTCTATAATTTGGGAATGGTGATTCATATAACTGGAATATTATGTTGAATAATGAATTTTGAATCTTAAATTATAAATGAATAGCTAATGAATTAACCTCATTGGGGCCTTAAATGGTAAAGAAGTTAAATTTTTTTGACAAATTTAAACCAGAACTTATTAATGGAAGTTAAACATGATATAAACTACAATTTATAAATGATAATACCTATAAAAATTTGTTAATGAATACCCATATTACTAAATTACCAAATACACAAATGGACCCAAGTAGGTCAGTTGGGGCATGTTTCTTATGAGATAAAACCATTAATGGTGTTTTAAAATTTTAAAAATATAAGATGTTATGGGTTTCACTCAAATGAGATGCTAATTGTAATTTATAGAGAATTGAATCCATAAATTGGGAATAGTTTCCCATCTAATTTAACCCAAATCAACATATTGGGACCCTCATAGGTCACCTTAATCTTTATATTCCTTGATACTTAACCCCATGGGGGGTATGCTTATGTTAATGGGATAGTTATTTAAAGTGTATATAGTTCCGTATATAGTGTTACATATAAACATATGGTGGAATATTACTTGACCAGTCCCTTTAATTAGTGAGATCCTTGTTATCTACCTATGAGTTTTATTATTATGAGGTGTTGGTTAATTAAAATGACAATTAAAAACTAAATATTGTTTCCCTTTATAGATTTTAAATTGACATTTTCTTTAACTGGTTGGATTGTGAAAACTTTTGAATCAAATAAATGATTCAAAAAGGAAACTATAAGATAATTTTCCTGAAATTTTGTATGATATAAGTTCAATAAAGTGATTAGTATAGTTTTTTTTAAAACTAGTACTTGACATCCCTTATATGTTAGATTTTAAATATTGTAATAAATTAGTTTAAATTACTTAAAATGAAACATTATATTGGTGTTTATAACATGAAACCTTAGGTAAGGGTTAGCCTAATAATTTCTTTGGATGATAATGTTACCATTACCATAAAACTCTGATGAATTTTCCAAGGTTTTGTTGGACCTAGAGGTTAGGCGATAAGGAATATTTATCTTTTTAGGTGTGAAAATGTTTAAGATTTAATTCCTTATTGATGTAAGGAGCTAGCTTGGTTATGGAATCACCTTATGATCTAAAATCATTGATAAATACTTCCTTCTAATTTCTAGATGATAGTTGTTGTTCAGTTTTTGTTTGTTCCGAATATGACTCTTAGATAGTAAAAAAATGACACACCATATTTAAAGTGGGTGGTTTTATGGTAATTTGATCCTCATAGGGGTATTACCATATTTGGATACTCAGTGAGAGCTAGTTATTTCACTCTGACGTTACATCATGACCCGTGTAGGCTGATTAACTTTCTCTCTATTTCAGTTCCACCTATTTTAGGGAGATATTTCAAGCATGTTGGATGCTGTGAAATAGAAAACCCTTTTATAGGATACGGTTTTTGTGTGATAGAACCTTACTATTGACTCAGAACTTGGTATCTAAATGATCTATTGTTAATGGTAAATCTATGAGAGAGGTTTTTCTGAAGTTTATGTTGCATTTTTTTCCATGATTTTGGCCCTATGTTCATTTTGAGACTAATTAACAATGATTATTTTGGTATTGTGAATAAGTCATTGGGATTACTTAGTATCTGAGATGCACCCAGGGTTCTTGGATATTGAACTGGATTCAATGGGAAGGACTGTTAGGGTTCTTGGACCAGCTGACCAGTGCTTGCATTGTTGACACCTTCTTCTAGAAAATGATTCCATGAGGCTGACGATCTTACGGTAAATCATGGAATAAGTGAGATGCCTTTATTTTAATATGAGTTCCAAGGGGACCCATGGAATATCCAAATAATGATGTTCCATGTAGCCTAGTAGGTTTTACATCATTGAATGATGACACTTGGAAGTGTTGGTTTGGTTTTTGAACCGTGTGGTATAGGATGTACACCCACTATGTTTGGAGAGTTTATCTCACAAATTTTGTGAGTGGAAAATATTTATAATCTATCGTTAGTGAGTGGTCAGGTAAGGTCCAAGGATTGACATTTTCTAATTTAATGGTTGTGGTCATGGTGACCCATAGCTTATAATAACCTTAAAGTAAGTTCTCTAGATAAGGGAGAAACTAGAATGGACCTGAAAATGCATGTTCAGGAGACTTCGTGTCTAGAATTGAAAAAGGTAGGTGTGGCCTAGTTGATGTGATCATGGATTAGAGGTATCTATACACACGTATCGATAAAATCATAGTGTGATCCTAGTAAATAGGTGGTCATTCCCCTTATCTTGACATCTCCTTGAGTACGCTGAGAGAGAGTCATCTATAATTTAATCTACCAATTTAAATAGCTATCATGGTTTTATGAAGGGACTCCTTGGGAGTTTTTTTCAAGGAGCAGTTTAAATGGATTCCACTTGATGTGTTGTACACATTCATCCATTTGAGGGTGGTGACCCCCATGGAATCCCTTTAAACTGCTCCTTGAAAAAAACTCCCAAGGAGTCCCTTCATAAAACCATGATAGCTATTTAAATAGGTAGATTAAATTATAGATGACTCTCTCTCAGCGTACTCAAGGAGATGTCAAGATAAGGGGAATGACCACCTATTTACTAGGATCACACTATGATTTTATCGATACGTGTGTATATATACCTCTAATCCATGATCACATCAACTAGGCCACACCTGCCTTTTTCAATTCTAGACACGAAGTCTCCTGAACATGCATTTGCAGGTCCATTCTAGTTTCTCCCTTATCTAGAGAACTTACTTTAAGTTTATTATAAGTTATGGGTCATTCCACTTGATGTGTTTTGACTTTTAGTGACCTCCATGGAAACTATTCTCGAGAAGTGGGGACAAGTGGCGGGTATCATTTATGGTTGATGCTTGGGCATGAGCAGGTTCTTGACCATGATAGTTATATGTCCATAATGGATAGGTAATGATCTGTAATGATCATATTCTCTTTTTTATGTGAAGACTAGGGTTCTACTAAGGTGGTGAGAAGGATGTCGATCGCTAGTGAATAATCCTCAATTGAGAAGGGTTTTGTTAATATAGCACTTATCATTAGAAGATAATTTTGGAACTCATGTGTCATTTAATAAATGAACCAGGTATAGTTTGATTAGGAGATGTAATAGGATGTTAGGTATGGGCTTTGTTGAGCCTTCTCAGAATGATTTGGGTCCTTGGAATAAATGCTTCGGAATTTTCTTTAGTAATTCTTTGGTTGTAAGAGATGATCTTTTTTAGGAAATAGTTGACCTGAGGTGGTTTATCTTGTTTCCTCTCCTTTATATGGATGTGGTTGGTGAAGAAATCGCATCGTGCACACCATCGGGATGAGACGGGTGTAGATTAAAAGTTTGACCAAGGATTTTTAAGGAATAACTGGTACAACCAGTTTGAGATTCGTCAATTAGAGTTAGACCATTTTGATCAAATCAAGGACTGAGGGTAGTTTCCTCACATGTAATTTGATAAATGTTTTGGGATCATTGTTAGAATGCTAGGAAGGTTCTTTTTTAGGAAATTTTTATGGTTCAAGTTCCATGACTCAGAATTGGTTTTTCAAAGGTTAAGAACTAAGGTGGGGAGTTCCTTAGGACACTTGAAAAAATATATGATGATGGGATCATGTCTCAGGTTAGATGAGCTCGAGTAAGCTTTTTCTAGACATTTTGACCTTGGTAATGATCATTGTATTAAGTTTAACATTTTATTTATTGTACATTTGGAATGACTTGTGGGGGTGTATTGGGTGTTTGGAAATTCAACACAGCCATTTGAGAAAAACATAATGACCCAAGTAAATCTAGTGTTGTTTTCATTATTCCCAAGGCTTCTCAGGGATGAGAAGTTCTAAGGTGGGGAGGTTATAATGTCTCATGTTATGTACTAGGTTGAAACTTCTAGGATAGTTTAAACTTTTTAGTTGGTGGAAAGACTAGAAATTTAAATGAGCCACTGAATTTAAATATGAGCATTGGAACACTAGAAAAAAAAAATAGATGAGTTTTAAGTATCAGGCGGTATACTAGGATTTTGATAGATTTTGGGGGGCATCGAGCTCTAAAATCTCCTATTTTTGAGTGGCAGTATGATGTACATGGTTGTCACACTGTTTTTTTAACCGTGTGGGTCAACTGTGTGACCCCATTTTTTGAGGATCATGGTTTTTTTAAACCATGTGAGTGTACCAAGAGGTTTTTTGTCTTAGTGAAGGTGTTCATGGGGTGACTCGCATGGGTTGCGCAAGGTTTTCTCAAACTATTTTCCTAGCTTGCACCCTTAGTGACACTTAACAATTAGCACTACATGGATGGTGCATGGTTGGATCACACTGTGTGACCTAACCATGTGAGGTGTGACTCCAAGCTAGAAGAAGTGGCATGGTTAGTGCATGGTTTTCCAAAACATGCATCCAAACCATGTAGATATTTAAAAGAGGTGGAAAATAATTTTCCCCCCTTCCTCTAGAGTATCCTCCCTCATTTATTTATCTCCACGCACAGTACTCCCCTCACGTGGGAGCTCCCTTGGGCGTCTCCTCTAGAAATGGATAGATATCCTCCATACAGACTTATAATCGGACTCCATCAGTTTCATTGTATATCCCTCTGTAAGATCTCGACTCCTCATACTTCCCTTTTTCATTTATCTCTCCATATGGAATGCTAAATCCATGTGATCATTTTCCCTATTTTCAGGGCATTTGAAGATTGTTCTAATTTCTATTATTCTATCTCAAATCAAAGATCAATGTTGGATGAGTGGGATATCATAAGAATGATGTAGGTGGTCTGTATTCTTTCCCCTTAAAATCACATCATTTATATGACATAGACATGGTTCTGTGTACTGGACTTTTTAGGTGTCGTTTCTAAATTATGAAATTCCTTAAATTAAATGCCTAAACCACCTTGTATTGTGTGTTATACCCCTCTTTGATATGGTTGGAGGTTATGAACACAACCTGATCAACCCCTTTAGGGTGGGTTCGCATAATCACACATAATAATTATGGTCTACCTTATGACTAATCCATCCTTGGGCTGTGTAAATTAAAATGGTTATGCTTATACTGAACTTCTCATGCTTGTATTTCTTTCTAAATCACCCCATTTTGGTGTGTTAAATTATTCCTCTTAAATAAGAATTTTAAAGTGAATTAAATTAATTGTTTTATGTAAATATCATGTTTTCTAATAAAACCATATTTTGAGGTGTGTTTTCATATAAATCAAAAAGGTGAATTGATTGATGATATGTATAGTTATTTGAATTATGGCATGGGTTCCTACCATGGCCTTATAATTGATTATATATGAAATGGACTAGTTTTATGAATGTAATTTATTGTAGCATGGATAGTCTCCTATCCCTTTTTAAATGATAAATGGATTCAGTGATAAATTTCTATTTTTCTTTGAGTGATTCTAGATTCCTCATTATGGAATTCTAGGCTAATGGATCATAGGGAAAGTGGAATTATTATGCATTGTATCATTTTAGAGAGACCTTGATTAAGTTCATTGGGAATAATGTCTCACACTCCCAGGTTAAGGATGATGGGAATGGTGTCTTGCGTCACTTGGGTTTTTAGGCATGGCATCTCACGCCCCATCGATTAGGATGTAGAGCATGGCAGTCACATCCATGAGCAGGATGACCAACATGACTTCTGAATTCTATTTTTAGATATTGGTCTTATGAACCGTTTATTATAATAACTTTCTTTATTATTATTAATTCTTCACCTGATACTATTGGATTGGATGTCCTCATTCCTTTCTTGAGACCTTACGGGCATGGTGTCCCTTATTGAGCATGAGACTCTTATGGTTATATAATGATCCTCAGGTTACTCCGTAGATCCTAACCAGTATAAAATATGTATACATATGGATATATACACTTACATGCATATAGTGAATATATATACATATACACTTATTAATATATATATATACACACACAGGGTGACATGATCAAAGATATTTCATCTTAGACCGAAGTAGGTATAGTCGGTCAAGTGTCCTTGAGGAATATGAGCCCGACTTGTTTGCATTTATTATTACAGCATTGATTTACTTTTGATATACCTGCACACTGATTTACTTTATATTCATGGACTATATTATGCATTAGAAACTATTGGAGGTAGACTACTGAGTATATCTCACACCCTATTCGGTCCGTTGTTTGGTACCTAAACAGATGCCTATTGGATGCAGGATAGGTATCAGAATTGTGATGTGGTGTTCCCTTTTTGGGGATAGAACTATACATGGGAGCATGGGGTAGTGTATGAGCATGTACTAGATCTACCTTCTGGAGATGGATTCATTCATTTATTTATTCCACTGTCATATTATATGTGTATTATATTTGTATGTATGTTGTTTTGACTGCCTTCAATCTTAATTCAGTATATTCATGCAGGGATATTTATTTAGTTTTAGCCTAGTTTTCATTAATTGGTTTTGATCAGGTTATTATTATCTTCTACTTCTTATACATTTATTATTTATTCTACTATATTTATTTATGAACCATAGGTTATAGTCTCCCTAATATACCACCTTATACCCTCATTTCTAGTTGGCATCCTCTGTCATATGGGGAGGCATGCTTGAGGCCTAGTGACCAACCAGCTCAGGGAACCATCCTTAGTGGATTTTGGGTCCGGATGTTACAACCCAATAAAATTAAGACATGGTTCATAGATCATCTACTAACCCACACATTATCACTCAAGGTGTACTTGGACAGGCCTTCTCACTCAAGGACAAGGTCCCTTCCTCATCCACTACCTTATCACTCAAGGTATAGCCCAGCTTTATGAACACTGGGACTTTATATCACTCATGGAAATCCTATCAACCATCTCACTCAAAGAAAGGCCAAGAATTAGGATCCACTCCCCCACCAGTATTCATCACCTATCACAAGAACACACATGCAATAGCACATAGGTCCCATAACTCATCACACAATCTCACCAGTTGGTCACTTGGGTGCTCGTCACTCAAAATTTAATGCACCTCAGTATCCATGTACAACATATCAATCCTCATGAAATTATTATCCCTCTTGTCAGGTCATACATTGGGATACTCTAGATCAAAATCAGTCTTGGTTTGATAATATTATCTCATGTTCATCACTCATCAATGACATCACAACATATAGGCTCTATATCGACTAATACCTCAAGGTCCAATACAACTTCACCACTTATGGTCTCTCTAACTAGGGATCATCCCAATATATCTCACTTGAATCCCATTATAATCCTGATTCCAAGTCTCAAATAGTTCCCACAACCTACACATGGGTCTCATCACACATCTCCTAAGGGGGTTCACTAAACCCATCACTCATAGGAAACCCATCATCATCACACCATGTCTTGTCCCGAAGGACTCATCCCTATAACTATTATTTTCATGCCTCAAACCACCCTTGGGAGGGTGTCACTCAAATATTCATAAGACATATGGTCATCTCACCCATTTTCACTAGGGCGAAGCCTCTCGTAACTACCCAACCAAACTTAGGGGAAACCATCTTAGGCAGCCACTATCACCACTTGAAACTCAAGATCCACCAAAGGTCATCCACCAATATAGTCATCACCCTTTCCCCTTGGTGACCTAATCTTTGGGTGATCCAAACCAACTAAACTGCTTAAGAGTACTCGTACAACCTCTAGGAGTCTCATAGCCACCCAAAATTTTCTACCCATGCACTCGCATTCCTTAAAAACTATACTTAAACCAATGAAACGTGAATTTAATAGGAAATAATTTATAAACATACATAAACACTTATATTAAAGGGGACATCTACCTATGAAACTGATTTACCACAAAAATAAAGCTCCATCGAGCCTCAACCAAGCTTGTTCATACATTGTTCAAGATCATCTACCACCCAATCTCCCACCTCATGTTACAACATAAATAATTTATTATAAAATTTTATAATTGATTATTTAATAAAATTCAAAGAGTCATAATTTACAAACAACACACTTAGTGTCTTCATTGTACCTATACCTCAACCAACCACCTAAAGAAGGTTTTTGGCACACCCCTAGCACCATCTCAAAAAAAATACCTATCACAAAACACCCATTTAATTTCCAAATTCATCCAATTTCACCAAAATCACTAATTAAAATTTGTAAGAGGCTTACCTCAATTGAAAAAATGATAGGATACATGAAGAAACATTCATGATTCCTCCTCTAGGCACTGCACATGAAATCCCCATCATCCTCAATCGATTTCACCATGATCCAGTGGAATTGACACTAAAAACTTTCCCATTTTGCACCAAATCAGTGAGAAACAAGTGGAAACTAAAATAAAAGGGGGAGAGATAATTTCTTATAATCATTTCTATAACACATAAAAATCTACCCCTCTTGAAGGGGGATTGAAAAGGATGAAGATAAGGGGTATAACTAGCTGAAATGGATTCCCTAAACCCTAAACACTTTTAATTACAAATACCCCTAACCCTAAAAATATAGAAGTGACCCTTTGCAAAAAAACACACATGAAGACAACATTCATGGAGTAAATAGGGGGTTCACACCGAGAATCTCCAACACCCGATAATTTTATAACCTAAACCCTAGTTTATGACCTGAATT
Organism: Viscum album; assembly: GCA_963277665.1. NCBI lineage: Eukaryota > Viridiplantae > Streptophyta > Magnoliopsida > Santalales > Viscaceae > Viscum > Viscum album. The sequence goes on from OY728132.1 coordinate 329,549,952, forward strand.
TCTCTAGGAAGAGGGTCCCCCATCTTGTTCAAGCATCATTATTGGAAATAATGGATATGTAAAGGTCCCTAAATATGAAGACCCACATCGTCACAGGTTATGAAATTCATAGTAAATTTGAATTATTATTCCTTAAAGTGTTTCAGGTTCAAAAATGGTAAATTATCCTATAATATGATCTTAGATAAATTTTTTCAACTACTTTATTGGTCCTTAAATAGGGTGTTTACCCTAGGATAGAATTTTGGTGGAAATATGAGTTGTTGGAATTTTTGTGGAATGTTTAATATTTAATTAATTAAATATTAATTTATTCATGCATGTTTATTCATTATATCATTTAAACAAAGAATTGTATTAAGATTCTATCTCTGTAATAGAGTTTAGAATTTGGGGGTTCCCAGGTGAGGTATAAACCCATTATGGGTGTCAAGGTCGGGGCCCTTTTCTTTTCTATTCTTTTCTTTTATTTTCTTTTCTTTCCTTGTTCTTTTTCTTTTTTTTCTTCCTTTTTATTTTCTCTCTTTTCCCCTTTGGATTCTATGCACACCCCTTGGGGATTTGAAATCATGATGCAGAGAGAGGGAGAGGGATAAAATAGGTAGGAGGAGGAGGTGTCACCCAAGGAGCTCCTCTGGAGGTATATTGGGGCTCAGTAAGTGCATGGAACATATCAGGTGTGAAGATTCGGTGGTTTCCTCCCAATGGTTTTAAGATCCTGGGTTTTTCTATTAGGTAAGAATCTTTTGAAATCCATTTTAATTGCTTAGTTTTAACTTAATGTGAATACCTAAATAGGTCTCAAAAATTTTTGGGGTTTTTGGGGCTTGTTCGGAGCCCAAAGCCTGGGTTTTTGGAAAAAGTACTTAGGTTTCATGGTTAGTAGAAACCGTACGACCCAGGCCACATGGTTTGAGAAAAACATGTGGGTTTAGAGAAAGAGAATAAAAGGGTACATGGTTTACCCTAACCATTCAACTAGGTCCATACACCCATGTAGGAATCTTTACAGTTTTTAAAATAGGGGTGCATCATGGTTTGCATATGGTTTCTCAAACTATGTGTGTAAACCATGTGGGGCCCCTGTTGAGGTAGTGAGGGATCCACAGTTGGTGCACAGTTTGGAAAACCATGCGTCCAAACTGTGCGACCCAGATTTTGTGAGTAAAATGAACAAATTTCACTTAAAATTATTATAACTTAAAACCCCTCTTTCTATTTTCTTTATCTGGTAGATTTTTTTCTCCTCCCATGGAACTTCTTCAAGACAATGTGACACTTGGATCCTGATTCTATGTCTAAACTCAGAACCAAACATTGTTCATATCGTTGGATTTTTGCCGAAAAGTTCTTTGTTTTTCTTCATATTGATGGAGTTATTTTGGTGCAAACTAATATGACCTATTTTCATGGTATTCATCCTTTTATTAATTTTCATTCAATTTGGCTCAAGTTTGGATCTGATATTGGATGAGTATTCTATCATGGTTATATGGTAGGTGGTCTATAACTTTACCATAAAGTTTGGTGTTTTATATACCTTCTTTTCATTATGGCACATGATATACCTTCTGATGTTGCCTCTAAAATTAATTGAATACCTTGAATAAATTTATTAGAACCTGTTTAGGTTTCCCACCTAGTTCCATTATATGGTTGGAGGTTATCCACCTCAACCCCTTCCACCTTTGAGGTGTCTTTACATTTTCTCCCATATTATACCACCTTGTTGGGTGCATGTGAGCTATATAATTTTAGTGGGTTTCTAAATGAGAATTGAATGAGAATTCAGGTGAGGGATTATGCCTCTTTTTCCATGTGATTACATGATGGTTGAAATGTTTAAATGTTTAAATGGAAAATGTGGAAATGAGTTGGATGGACTCATGGATTTTGAATGGGTATGAAATGGGTTATGAAATTATTAATGAAATGAGATGATGAATAGATAATGGTAGTGGATTCCTTGGATATTTCTACTCCTTGGATCCTGATTCCATTAAATTCCATGGACATTTCTACTCTGTGGATTGTGTTTATGGTAGTGGATGTATTGGACATTTATACTCCTAGGATCCTAATTACATAGGATTTCATGGACATTTATACTCCATGGATCCAGTTTACATTGGATTATAAGTAAATTGCTACTCATTAAATCTGGCTTGCTTGGACCGCCTTGGACATACTCCTTGGGAACCTTCCAAGTCGTTATCGAGTTTCTATGGAGACACACCTAGGAATCGAGGGGATGAATTGTTCTTCTATACCTTGGATTCGGCCCATGTAGGCCTAACATGATGAGGATGCCTTGGTATTTATACCTTGGATCCAACCCTTGGGGTCTGACACTTGATTACACAACATAGGATATTGTGGATGATTTACCATGATTTATAGTTAGCCTGTGATTATGGATTTTTTGAATATTATTCACAAGGATTCATGGTTGGCTAGGTAGGATCACATCTACTTTTGGAAATTTAATTTTTTCTATTATACATGAGATGTAATGCACGATGCCTCGTTATTTATACATAGATTAGACTTTTTATAGACACCGTTGGTGGTGGCCTACTGAGTATTATCTCACAAATTTTTTAGGCCACCATTGGGTAACTGGACAGACTTCATGGATTCTGGAAGGGACTGGGACAAGAACCCACTTTATGATTATTGGTTTGACCATTGCTTAGGAGTAGGGGATCATAGGACCAAGTTATGCTCGTGATTCTAAAAGGATATAGTTATTTTTTCATCCTTTTGTATTTTTTATGCAGGTATTATACTAGGTTTCTATTTCCATGTATAGATTTCTATTTTGTATAGATACATGACATGATCATCGTATTATAGATGACACTTCTTTTTGATTTATTATTATTGTACTCTCCTAGATGTTATCTTATGTCTTGATTTATATTACGCTTCCACTTATTTATTCACTTGTGAAACCACTGAATTACTCTAATTATGAGGGTATATTCTTCCTATCATAACATCACATATCCTCACTGCTAGTTGATAGCCTCTAGAATATAGAGATCCGCGCTTGAGTCTATGTGACCCACTAGCATGGGGTGCCATTTAGTGACTCCTGGGTCAGGGTTTTATAAAGTGGTATCAAAGGTTTTTTATTTTCTTGCCTTACTATTTTGATACAATAGATAGGAGATTAGAAATGAATTGGAATTTGATAATGAGTTATGACTAGGAGTAGCTAACCCGTGTACAAGAAAAAAGAAAAATTTCATGGAATGAGGAATTATTGTTCTATATTTTTCCTATTATGATAGATTTTATTCCACTATTGGATGATGCACATGATATGTGATATTATTATTGTGATGATTTAGGAATTTCATTTTTTCCTTGGCCTAATATAGCAAGGAATCATTGATCATGCATCATTTTAGGCACCTTGCGGGATTCTCATTCCATGCATATTCCATTCCATATAGGATGCATTGCTTGACTACATGAAATTTATTATGTGTACCTTCCTTCATAGAATTGTTAATGGCCAATGATTCTTACAGGAAATTGAGAAACATAAATTAGTACTTAGAGTGTTTGTCATATCCTAAATAGTTTTTTTATACATGGGCTACAGATGATACCCTAAGCAGTCAATTATGGCATGTTGATTCATGAACCATTGGTTGCATGGACTGGAAAATGTTGTGGTTTGGATTAAATAGACACCACACATTGGTTTATAAGGTGTATGGTCCCTTATGGATCGAAGTTGGTGACCCATTTTGTTCAACCATTTAAAGATAATTGTAAACAAATATGAATTTTAATGAAATTGAAATTATGAAATGGAAAGGTCTCCGATAAATGGATTTCTCAATTTCACTAGAAAATAAATATACCAGGACCTATGTTATGAAATAGAGAACATGAACCATACCTGAATTTAGAGTGGGTGGTAGGAAATGTCTTTGAAGGTTTTTATGACTGTTCCTTTTACCTAGTTATAACTTTTGAAGCAGGTAAAGGGGAGTGAATTTTTTATAGGAAGGATTCAACTTGTCCTATGATTTCATCTATTATATTGAATTTATTGACTCTTTTATGAGGAATGTACTTGGAAGTGTAGAGGAATTCTACCACGAAGGCCTTCATTCATGCGCCCAGAGGGTGGAAATGATCTTGCTCCGAAGGTGGTGGGAACTGATCCACCAATAAAACCTCTTATAGTGCCTCTTGAGGAAATGTTATTTATACCAGAAATGGGTGTTTATTCCAAGTTTAGTAAGGGTTTATTATGATTTATATAAACCTTTTAGGGAGCCTCATAGTCTACCGCATCTATGGTAGAGCTGACACATGCATTCCAGTACTAACATCTTCCCTCGTTTTTTGGGGATTTCAGTCTATAGGATGGTAAGATATATATTGAGACTAATTTATTTATTTTATAGTATCTAGAGACACTTCCTAAGAGGATATTTAATCTCAAGACATATATTCTTCAGGGTGAATCTATGTTTTGGTGGGATGTTTTGAACCATACTGATATGCTTTGAGATATGGGTTAGATAGATTTTCAATCCCAGTTTTAAAACCAATTATTTACTGAGACTCTAGGGACTGAGCAAGCCAGTGAGTTTATTCATCTAGAGCATAGTGAAATGAACATTATATAGTATTAAACACACTTTAAATAGCTTCAGTAGTTTTTGCCGATTTATCTTGCTGATAATCCATCGAAGGAGAGAAACTTTGAAGAATATCTCAAGCATTCCATATGGTTATAGGTAAACATGTTTTAGTTGAAAAATATTACTGAGATAGTGAATCTGAAGCTTATCACTAAACTGAACCTAAGGAAATATGGGGGAACAAAGCAGGGCAGTTCAGCCTCTCGACCCATTAGTTCAGTTTTAGCTTGTATAAATTACTATTTTGAGGCTTCTCGTGAGGGGAATACCAGCCAGAGTGAGAGTATTGGTATTTTTGTCTTCTATCATCGGTGTGGGAGATGGGTACATATGAGGATTCAGTGTGATAGATACCTAGTTGAGTGTTGATCATGCGGAAAGATTGGACATGTACATAAATTATTTAGGACATCCCCTCTAGGATTCAGTAGAAAGGGATTGAATCTGGATCCATGTTTAGAAGCAGAATTCACAGCTTTACGTTAGGATGGGAGCTGGAGTAGTATTTGTCATTCAATACAAGGTGGTGGTTGTAGTAAAGAAATCTAGGAACCAGTTGTATCGTGACAATAGAGTGGTTCTACTTTGGTTAGTGACATTGTTTCATAGGGTTGTAGTTCAGGCTAGATATATTATGTATAGAGAGCAACAGAGTTCCAGGCCATCTACGGTGATGGGTACAATCTTAGTAGACTCTACTCTAGTATATTCTCTTTTCAATATAGGTGCATCTCATTCTTTAATATATGTACCTATTGTGGAGAACCTTGGGCTCTTTGTTTCATTTTCTGATCACATTATGACTTTGGATATTCTGTTGGGGATTATAACGGAGGGTGTATTCTAGTTCAGGGAGTTCCCCCTTGAGGTTGTTGGGTGTCACTTCATATGGGATCTCTTTTTCCTATATATGATAGGGTTTTTCATCATACTTGGGATGGAATATCTAGTTTCTTATCATGCCCATATCAATTTATATCATCAGAGGGTGATTTTCACATCACTATAGGGATTGGTTTTAATTCACAAGGTTGAATGGGATGTCTAGGTGAGTAGAGTTGGATCTGATCATCTTAGGCTGGGAAAAATGATAGACAATATTACTAGTTTGTATCTAGATGATCATGGAATGTGAAAAAATAATTTCCATCCAATGGTTGATCATTTTAGGGATGTTTTCCCAAATGACTTTTCTAGTTTACCACCTGAGAGAAATGTAGAGTTTTCCAACGAGCTAGTTCCATAAGTTTCAGCGGTATCCATTCTTCCTTACAGGATGGCTAATAGGGATTTGCAGGATCCCAAGAGGCATCTAGAGGACTTTTAATTAAAGGGTTTTATCCAAACCATTAATTCTCCATGGGGTTTGTCGGTTCTTTTTGAAAAAAAAGGAAGATGAAGCCCTTTATTTAAATGTGGATTATCTGAAATTAAACCAGTTGATAGTTAAGAATGGGTATCCTTTTCCATAGATAGATTATCTCTTCAACCATATCCAAGGATCTTAGGTTTTCTCAAAGATTTATTTGAGGTTAGTTTATCACCGGGTATGTGTTTAACCTTTAGACATGCCTCATACAACTTTTCATAGCAGGTATGGTCTATATGAGTATATGGTTATACCTTTCGGTCTTATGAATGCATTGGAATTTTTTAGGTCACTAATAAACTGATTTTTCATCCTTATCTAGATTAATTTGTGTTGGAATTTGTGGAAAATATCTTGGTGTATTCTCACAATCGAAACGACCATTCCAAAAATCTTGAGATCATATTGGATACACTAAGAGAGAATTAGTTATATGTTATGATCACAAAGTGTCACTTCTAGATGGATAAGATTATCTTTTTAGGTCATATTATCTCAGAGATGTGAGTATCAATTGACCCAAAAAAGATGGAAGCTATAGTTTCTTGGGAGCATCGCAAGAATTTATTTGACATACAGAGTTTCTTGGGTATATATGGATATTATAAGCATTTCATACAGGACTTCTCACACTTAGCAACACCTCTTATAGGATTGACTAAGAAGGGTGTGATGTTTTTATGGTCATATACTTGTGAGATATCCTTTCAGAAGCTAAAAGGGAGACTAACTTCAACACGAGTCATGATTCTTTCAGAGCCAGGTTGAATCTATACTTTATATTGTGATGTATCATGTATCGGGCTAGGAGCAATTTTGATGCAAGAGGAGTGAGTCTTGGTTTATGGGTCTCGTTAGTTGAGACCACATGAGAGGAACTGCCTGACGTATGATCTCGAGTTATCCATTTTTGCACATGCCTTGCACTGTTGGAGGAATTATTTACTAGGAGAGTCTTTTTTGGTGTACACTATAACATATAATAAATTTTAGAATATTAACAAGTGTTTATTAAATGAATTGTTTTATAATTTAAACAAACTAAGCGAGGAAAATAAAAATTGAAACTAATTTTTTTAATTAATCAAAATGAAAGTTGATTATAATTTAAGTTAAATATTTAAAAGTATATAATAATAATTATAAATAATATTAATTTGTTATAAATGGTGATATATTAAATTATTTCATCAATTATACTTTTACGAAAAAAATTATAGTTTTCAAATATTATGTTATAATATTTTTAATAAGTTAATATTTAAAAGATTTAATATTTGATTATTATTCAAAATTATAAACAAATACTATTTTTATAAATATGGTATTATTTTATTCAAATAATATTTTAATATAAATATATTTATTTGTTTATTTTTGTAAAAAAATTGAATAAAAAAATTAATTTATATCAAAGGGTTATTTGAAAAGTAAAAAAATTATGAGAGTGAAATATTTTTATTATTTGACATATGTTATTAAAATAAAAATGATAACTATGAATTTATAAATTATAAAAAAACTCACATGTTTTGAATATATGTTTTAATTAACTAATTTGAAAACTTTAAGGTAATATAATTTATTTTAAATAAATAAAATTTTAAAGGAAATATATTTTAACTATTATAAATTTATAATGTTTTATGAATATATTAAAATATAAAATTTTAATGAGTATTATTTTTGTTGAATTGTGAGTATATTTATGAATTATGAGTATTATTAATTTATATAAATATATATATGTGTGTGTGTGTGTGTGAAATTATGATAATATATGTTTTATTAAAATTTAATTTAAAAAACCTAAAAGCATGAATAAACTTTCATTTAAAAAAAATAAATAAAAAGAGAGAGAAAAAGATAATAGGGAATTTGAGGGGAGTAGATTGGGTCTTCTCTAGAGGAATCTGAGGGAGTTATTGAGAGGAACCAGAATTGGAAAAATATGGTGTGACCTCTAGGGCTTCTAATGTGGATCGAGAGGTCAAACTCGGATGAAGGTTTTGATTGTTGGACGAGGGTCGAGCAAGATAGGTATTAGTTTCAGAGGGATTTCATTTGAAAGGGAGTTGAATCTGAATCTGATGGAAGTAGAACATCTAAGGAGGTTTGACAGTGGATGGAGGAAATTGAGCATGGGACTATTTGAAACCCCATCGGCATCCTCTTTTTTGATATGTAGATCTATCATAGGTAAGTGCATATTTATTTTTCTAGGTGTCCAAATTGAATTTTCATTACCCTATTGGTTGTTTTGTTTGATTATTTTTCCTCACTCAAACATCATTTATCAATGTTTGTAATCAATATGGATTTTTATTCATCTTAATTATCTATTTATAATAGTGGTTATTTTAAATGCTTGTAATTAATCAAATTTGTTTTTTCAACAAATTCGGTCATCTTTGGATTGTTTTAAATTCTTATTAATATTTATTGATTTTTCCTCCTTCGATCGATATCAAAAATACATTGATTTAATTTATGTGATTATATAATTATATATATTTAATTTTATTTATAGATCATTCAATGTATGAAATGATTTTTTAGTTGGTTGTAGACCGAAGCTCGAACTAAAACAAACAACGTTTATTGTCATCATTTGTCTTTGGTATACGTTGGTTTAGTCTTCAAGAAGATTGACCAGATCAGTGACCATAATATATATATCTGTGTGTGTGTGTGTCTATCCACACCTTACATTTTTAGTATATATGTGTGTGTGTGAGTCTGGCGAGGAGTTTGGCGAGGCAGAGGCTTTTTCTGAGAAAGGCAGACTGCAAGAGGAGGGTCGTAACCCTTGTTTTCTTTTTCTATGTTTTCCAATTCAGGTAGAATGAGAGAAATTGAGAGAGAGATAGAAAATAAGATAAAATATGGAATAATGTAAAAAGAATAAAATAATTTCTTGCAAGGTTTTTTCAAATCAAAGTAAGGGATTTATAATATTTATTTATTTTAAAAACCTCTAATTTATTTGATTTTTGTAAGGGTTTTATTTCCAAAATTTATAGTTATGTTTCTTTAGAATTATAATTGTGTGTGGGATTTATTATTATTCTACAAAAGTTCTCTATGATTTTAAGTTTTATAAAGTTATTAATCTAAGTATTGGTGTTATATTTTTTCTAAAATTCTATTTTCAATAAACATTCCTATTTTTTGAAAACCTTTTGTAAGGGATTATCTTATTAAAACAAAGATGATAATTAGTTTTAAAATTTATTTATTCATGTTTATATTTGATTATATGAATTTTATTATTTCCATAACATTCATTTTTCTATGTTTTCACATACAAAATGGTTTATTTCAATGTTATTTTGTAAGGGATTTTATCATATTATATCAAATCTATGATTTAATTCAAAACTCTTTCCAGTGAATTTATTTTAAAGAAAAAATTATCTTATTATTTAGAGTATAATTTCTAATGATAAAATTTATCACTTTATATGAAATATGTCCTTGTATATCCATGAATTTCATGCATAATATTAGATGTGTCCTTATTCTATAATTATTATTGAAATTTCATGCATTATAAAACAATAATTTGTTTTAATTTTAATGTTCTTATGTTCATATATTTTAAATGGAAGTATTTATTTTAAAAATATGGATTTATCCTAATTATTTTTTGAAAATTCATTTTAACAAGCTTAAAGTTAGAAAATTATTTTCATCTATTAAAATAATTTATGTAATAATTTGAAAAAAAATTAATGGGTTGTGAATGAGAAAGGTGGATCTTCAATAAAAAAAATACTAATATTAAATTTGACGCTTGCATGTCAAATGAGAAAATAAGGAATGGGAAGTGAACCAATGACCTCAATGGAACATTATCCTACTGGTGGTACTGCTAAGTGGCCACAATAATTTTATAAGATCTTCCAAGTATCATTTTAATCCATAAAAGAAATATTATTTTCAAATTATTTTTAAAGATAAATCCTATTTTTTTAAAGGTTTCTTTTGAAAAGTATTTTATATATATAGTCAAATATATATATATGATATAAAATGTTTTAAAAGAGTTTTTAAATAAGTATTTATCAAAAATATTTTTCACCGATTTTAAACCCCTAACTAAGAAATTTTATGCTCATCCCATTTTTTTAATATTTTTCACAGTTATCTTAGAATTTATAAATTGAATGAAATCGATTCAGGAGTTATCACACATGAAGACAGTTAGATATTTTATTATTATTTTTTTAAACTTGGATTTTATGTAAGTTATTTTTCCTCATTCTCTAGAACCTATACCAAAAAAGATCCTCAGATGTATAAAGCACTGTGTATTTTCAGTTATCTTCTATTAAAAAAAATACACAACATGTTTTTTATACCGAAAATGGGAGTGTGGATTCTAGATGTTATAGTTGGTATCATATCCAACAGTATAGAAAACTTTGGAGATTAGGGGTTTTCATTTTAGAAAAAATCTACATGATAGAATTTTTATTTTCTAGGTAATTAAGCACCCTTAAGAATATAGTTTTTTCTAATTCTAGAGATAGAAATTCAAAATTGTCTTAAGTATGATAAAGGAATTGTGAGGGAGTGGTTCATTGAAGATGGGATAATGCAACATCCCCAAAAATTTATAATATTAATAAGTTCATATTAAATGGCTTGTTTTATAATTTAAACAAACTAAGTTATGAAATTAATAATTTAAACTAAGCATTTTAATTAATCAAAATAACATTTGATTGTAAGTAAAATATTTAAAATTATATAATAATACTGAGAAATAATATTACTTTGCTATAAATGATGATATGTTAAATTATTTCATCAATTATGTTTTTATAAAAAAATTATAGTTTTCAAATCTTGTGATATAATATTTTTAAATAAATTATTAATTTCAAGAAATAATATTTGATTAATATTCAAAATTATAAACAACTAATTTTTTTATAAATATGGTATTATTTTTTAAAAATAATATTATAATAAAAATGTATTTATTTATTTATTTTTGTAAAAAATAATTGAATGACAAAATTAATTTATATCAAAGGGTTGTTTGAAAAGTAAAATAATTATGAGAATGACATATTTTTATTATTTGATATATGTTATTAAAAGAAAAAGGATAACTATGAATTTATAAATTATGGACATACTCACATATTTTGAATATATGTTTTAATTAGTTAATTTTAAACTTTAAGGTAACATGATTTATTTGAAATAAATAAAATTTTAAAAGGTGATATATTTTAACTATTATAGATTTATCACGTTTTATGAATATGTTAAAATATGGAATTATAATTAGTATTATTTTTTCTAAATTATGAGTATATTTATGAATTATGAGTATTATTAATTTATATATATGTGTGTGTGAAATTATGATAATATATTTTTTATTAAATTTTAATTTATAAAACCCAAAAACATGAATATAATTTCTTTTAAAAATAAATAAATAGAGAAAATAGAGAAAATCATATAAGTGGAAATATGATGGGATTCAATCGGGTCTTCTCCAGAGGAATTTGAGGGGGTTCTATGGAGGAACCAAAATAGGAAAATAGGGGTTCTACCACTAGGTCTTCAGATGCGGACTGAGGGTTCGAGCTGAGATAGAGTTTTAGACTGCCAGATGAGGGCCGAGCAAGATGGGGATCAGTTTCAGAGGGCTTCGATTTGAAAGGGAGTCAAAGATGAAGTAGATGAAAGATAATAATCTAAGGAGGTTTGACTATGGATGGAGGAAATTGAGTGTGGGACTATTTGAAACCCCATCATCATCCTCTTGTTTAGGGATTTGTAGATCTATCAAAGGTCGGTGCATGTTTATTTTTTTAGGTGTCCAAATTGGATTTGCAATACCCTATTGGTTGTTTTGTTTGATTATTCTTCCTTGCTCTAACTTATTCTATTGTTATTTTTCATCAATCTTAATTTTTATTTGTCCCAATGTATCTATTTAATACAATGTTTGTTTTAAATTCTTTTATTTAATTGAATCCATTTTTTTCAACAAATTCATTCAGCTTTAGCTCTTTTTAAATTATTTTTCATCTTTCTAGATTTTTCATCCTTTGACTGATATCAAAAATACACTGATTTCATTAATGTTCTTATATAATTATATATATTTCATTTTCTCCATGTACCATTCAATTTATTAACCAGCTTTTCGGATGGTTGTGGACCAAAGATCGTACTGAAACAAACAACATTTATTATCATTTTTTCTTTAGCATACGCTGGTTTAGTCTTCGAGCAGATTAAACAACTTGGAGACCTCAATAATATATATATATATATATATCGGTCCACAGTATTCATTTTTAGTGTATATATGTGTGTGAGAGTTGAGCGAGGAGTCTATAAAGGTAAATGCTTTTACTAAGTGAGGAAGACTACAAGAGGAGGTTTGTAGCCCTTGTTTTCTTTTTCTGTGTTTTTTAATTTGGGGAGAATGAGCGAAATTGAGAGTGATATATAAAATAAGAGAAAATTTTTAAAAATTTAAGAAGAAGAAAATAGTTTCCTGCAAGGTTTCTAAAAATAAAAATAAAGGATTCATAATATTTATTTATTTTCAAAACCTTAAATTTATTTTATTTTTGTAAGGGTTTTATTTTCAAAATTTATAGTTATATTTCTTTGGAATTATAATTTTTTAGGGGGGTTATTTTAATTATACAAAATTTCTCTATGAATTTATGTTTTATAAAATTATTAATTTGAGTAAGGGTGTTATATATATATATAATTATATTTTCAATAAACATTCCTATTTTTAGTAAACCATTTGTAATGGATTGTATTATTAAAACAAACATGATAATCAATTTCAAAATTTATGTCTTCATGTCTATATTTGAATATATGAATTTTATTATAGTCGTAATTTTCATTTTTCTGTGTTTTTATGTATAAAAATATTTATTTCAATGCTCTTTTGTAAGGGATTTTATCATATTATATCAAATCTATGATTTAATTCAAAACTCTTTCCAGGGAATTTATTTTAAAGAAAAAATTATCTCATTATTTAGAGTATAATTTATAATTATAAATTTTATCACTTTATATAAAATATATCCTTGTAAATCAATGAATGTCATCAATAATATTATATGTGTCCATATTCTCTAATTATTATTGACATTTCATGCATTATAAAAAAATAATTTGTTTTAATTTTAATTTACTTATGTTCATGTCTTTTAAATGTAAGTATTTATTTTAGAAATAAGAATTTATCCTAATAATTTTATAAATAGTTGATTTACCAAGATTAATGTTAGAAAAATATTTTCATCTATGAAAATAATTTATATAAGATTTTGAAAAAAATTAATGGGTTTTGAATGAGAAAGTTGGCTCTTCAGAAAAAATGTTTTCTTAAAATTGAATTTGGTGCTTGCATATTAAATGAGAAAATAAGGAATGGGGAGTGAACCCATAACCTCAAAATGACGTTTTCCTACCAGTGATACTTCTAAGTGGCCATATGGGTTTTATAAAATCTTCCAAGTATTATTTTAATCCATAAAAGAAATATTATTTTTAAATGATTTTTAAGGACAAATCTAATTGTTTTAAAATGTTATTTTTGAAAAGGTATTTTATTTATATATATCAAATATATATATATATATATATATATATATATTTGACATAAAAAAATTAAAATAGTTTTAAAATCAGTATTTATAAAAAATATTTTTCACTGGTTTTAAACCCCTTACTGGGAAATTTTATGTTCATCCCATGTTTTTTTTAATATTTTCCACGGGTATCTTAGAAGTTCTAAATTGGATGGCTTTGATTAAGGAGTTAACACATGTGAATCCAGTTAGATATTTTATGATTATTTTTGTAAAATATGATTTTATGTAAGGTATTTTTCTGAATTCTCTATAATCTAGACTGAAAAATATCCTCAGATATATAAAGCATTATGTATTTTTCAGTTATTTTTATTAAAAAAATACACATCATGTTTTTTTGTACCAAACCTAGGAGTGTGGGTTCAGTTTGTTATATACATGGACCAAAAAATCCTCAAGTATATATTTACATATTGTAGTGTCAATCCGAAGTAATAAAGGTTGGTTGAATACCTACAGTCCTTTGACTTCAATCTTGCCTACGCGCCCGAGAAGGAAATGAAGTTGTCGATGGACTGAGCAGGATGACTCATATTTAGACAGTTCAGAAGGCCATTAGCAAGTGGAAGCTTATGGTCTTATTTTTACAGATGAACTTGGAGGTGAAGGATGGACAAGGGAAAACTTTCCTCTCAACCTTTGCAATGGCATCTACTCTTATGGATAGAGTGAGGATGAGATGGTTATCTGATGCTGAGGGTCTAGTCCTACGAGACAGTTGGTAGGTGAGGACCAGCCTCCTGTTTGGACCATGGGTGAGGATGAAATTCTACATATTCATGGTCATTTTTGGGTTCCAACAGACATACGTGAGGAGTTGATTCAAGATTTTCATACCTCATCTTGGGCAGTACATCCCAGTGTTACAAATATGTACCAAGACTTGTGTCACCATTATTGGTGGTCAAGGATGAAACGAGAGGTGGTTGGTTTTATCACGAGGTGCTCCACCTGTTAGTAGTTGAAGGTAGAACACCAATGACCAGATGGGATTTTACAACAGTTACCCATTCCTAAGTGGAAATAGGATGATTTTGTGTGGATTTCATGATCAGGTTGTTGAGGTCACCTCAAAGTAGTGATTTTGTATGGGTTATTGTGGACAAGCTCACGAAGGTCACTCATTTCCTATCTATTAAGGAGACCTTCTCAGTAGATGAGTTTGGGAGACTTTATATCTGTGAGATTGTGCACCTTCACAGGGTTCCTCATACTTTGTATCATATATGGACACCTAGTTTACCTCTTGATTTTGGAAAGTCTTGAGAGGAATTTGGGTACACAGGTGCTTCTAAGCACTGTATACCACCCTCAAACTGATGTCTAGTCAAAGTGAACTATATAGGTTATATAGTACATGCTTAGATAATACGAACTTGATTTTCGAGGATCTTGGGAGAGGCATATACACCTGTTTTAATTCACCTACAACAATAGCTACCAAGTGACTATACATATGGTACCATATGAGGATTTTTACAGTATGTTATGCTAATCACCCTTGTGCTAGTTAGAGATGGGAGAGGAAGTGTTGTTCAGACCTTTTCTCATTTAGGATACTTCGGGTCATGTCTAAATGATTTGACAGTGGATAGCTACTGCACATTCTAAACAAAAATCTTATGCTAATTACCATCAATGAACTATGGAGTTTGAGGTTAGGGATCGGGTATTTTTACGTGTCTCACCGAGGGTGGGGAATAAGAAAATTAGGAGGAAGGGTAATTTTTCACCATGATATGTTAGGCTGGTCGAGATTTTAGAGAGAGTCGGGCCGATAGCCTATTGTTTGTAGTTACTTCAGAGGTACTAAAACATGCATGGCGTCTTCCATGTATCTCAGTTGAACCATTATCACTTAGACCCATCTCATACTCTTCATCTGGATGAGATTGAGTTGCAGGTAGATGTATCCTTTAAGTATCATCCTATTCGTATCGTTGATATGAGAATGAAGGCTCTCTGAGGTCGGTCATTTCCTCTAGTACGGGTGATATGGAATCACATTCATGTACAGGATGAGACTTGGGAGCAGGAGGCCAACGTGCATGCTCAATGGCTAGAGTTATTCCTAAAAAATTCTTGACCACCCTTGGAAGTACAATTTGGGGACAAATTTCTTAAAGGGGGAAGATTATAACATATTTAGTTTTTCTATGATGAATAAATCATTTAAATTCAAGTTTAATTGCTTGGTTTTGACCTAATTTGAATGTCTAATGAGGTCATGGAAGTTTTGTGGTGTCTGAGGCATGTTCAGATCCCATAGATCGAGTTTTTGGAGAAGTCATCTAGGCTGTACAGTTATTAGAAACTGTGCGATCCAGGCTTCACGTTTTTAGTAAACCATGCAGGATTGTAAAGATAGTAGAAAAGGGTACATGGTTTCCCTAACCATGTTCCAAGGGTTTCACGCCCATGCGAGAAGCTCTATAGTTTTTAGCAGAGGCGTACAACACAATTTGCGCATGGTTTCTCAAACCGTGTGCATGAACCATGAGGGACCCCTATTGAGGTAGTGAGGGTTGCATGGTTGGTGTATGGTTTGACCAACCATGCAGCCAAACTATGGGACCTAGTATTTTCATGTAAAATGACCAAATTTACATTAAAATTTTTATAACTTAAAACCCATCTTTTTATTTTATTTCTCCAATGGATTTCTTCTCCTCTCATAGAAATTATTCAATAAAAAGCTATTCTTGGATCCCAATTCTCTATCTAGACTCAGAACAAAACATCATTCATCTCATTGGATCTGCACTGATTATTTTTCTATTCATCTTGTGTCATTATTTATTTGTCTTCGTATTGATAGAGTTATTTTGGTGCAAGCTAGTATGCCCTATTTCTAGGGTATTTATCCTTTTCTCTATTTTCTTCCAATACAGATCAAGTTAGAACCTAATAATGGATGATTATTCTACCATGTGTATATGGTAGGTGGTCTATACCTTCCCCTTAATGTTTTGTGCTCTATAAAAATTTTTGTCGTTGTGTTTTATTCCATATGTTCTGGCATTGCCCCTAAAATTAATGGAATTCTTTTAATAAATTGATTGGATCCTATTTAGGTTTCTCACCTAGCACCATTATATGTTTGGAGGTCATTTACCTCAACCCATTCCACCATTGAAGTGTGTTTATTTTTCTTCAAATGTTATACCACCCTGTTGGGTGCGTGTAAGATCTCCAATTTCAGTGGGATCCTAAATGAGAATTGAATGAGACATTTGGAGATAACTTATGCCTCCTTTTCCATGTGATTACATGATGGTTGAAATGGTTAAATGTTTAAATGGAAATGAGTTGGATGAACTCATGGATTTTGAATGATTATGAAATGGGTTATGAAATTATTAATGAAATGGGATGATGAATTGATAATGGGTGTGGATTCCTCGGACATTTCTACTCCTTAGATCCTTATTCCACTGGATTCCATGGAAATTTATAATCTACGGATCTTGATTATGGTAGTGGATTCCTTGTACATTTCTACTCCTAGGATCCTGATTCCATAGGATTCCATGGACATTTCTACTCCATGGATCCATTTTACATTGGATGACAAGAACATTGCTACTCCTTTGATCTGACTTTCTTGGACCTCCTTGGACATGCTCCATGGACATGCTCCATGGGATCCTCCCAAGTTGTTACTGAGTTTCTATGGAGATGATCCTAGGACTCGAGGGGATGCCTTGGTCCTCTATACCTTGGATCTGACCCATGTAGGATTGACACGATGGGGATTCCTTGGTTTTTATACCTTGGATCTAGACCTTGGGGTCTGACACTTATTTACATGACATGGGTTATTGTGGATTCTTTATCATGATTTATAGTTATCTCGTGATTATGGGTGTTTGAATATTGTTCATGGGGATCCATGGTTTTCTGTATAGGATCATATTTTCCTTTGACACTTTAATTTTATTAATGTTATACCTATGATATATTTCACACTACTTTATTTTTTATACATAGATTGGACTTGTTATAGACACCATTGGTAGTGGCTGACTGAGTGTTATCTCACACCCTATTTGGGCCACCATTTTATACCCAAACATACTTTATGAATATAGGTAGGGATCGAGAAAAGAACCCACTTTATGATTCTTGGTTTAATCATTGCTTATGAGCAGGGGAGCACAAGACTAAGTTGTGCTCATGATTCTAGCTGGAGATAGTTACTTTGGGGTCCTTTTGTATTTTTGATACATGTATTGTACTGGGTTTCTGTTACCATGTATTTCCTACCATTTTTGTATAGAGACATGACATGATCATCATATTGTACATGAAACTACTTTTCAATTTTTTATTATTTCATTATTAAGGTTGTTATCTTATGTATTGATTTATATTATACTTCTTATTATTAATTTGCTTTTTATACACTGAATTACTCTGATTATGATGGTATAGTCTCCCCACCATACCATCATAGAGTCTCACTACTATTCGGCAGCCTCTGGCATATGGGTAGGCGCGCTTTAAGCCATGTGACCCACTAGAACAGGGAACCATTTAGTGGCTCTCAGGTTAGGGCATTACAACGCTAGGTCTATTTTTATGCTTTTGCTTCAAATCCTTATAGTTTAGCTTTTTAAGTTTTTAAATCTATGTTTGGGTTTTTGGGGCCCCCTTGGGGGTCGATCTAGACTTAAACAGGGATACTTTGGGGTTTTGGTCAATTTTGGGGGTTTTCTATTCATGAATACCCATATACACGACATGTAGTTCAAATAACATACATTGTGTGTTATTCCTATTCATGAAAGATGGGTTTTTTTGGACTATATGCCCTGTACTGGGGGTATACGATGTGTAGTGGCGAATAAGGGTATTTTGGGGGCACATGGTTATGTAGGGTAGATGGTCAGAACCTGTGAAAGGTACATATCCAGTGGTTGTATACTGTTCTTAGCTAGACACTATGTGGGGGGTACATGGCTAGGTACGTGGATGGGAACCCCATGTGAGGCATGAACTATGTATGGGAAGTACATGCCATGTAGTTGGTCATTGTACATGATGAGTTGGGATGAGGTGCACAGGTAGGTACCCCATATGGGTTTACATTCCATGTATAGGGTCCACACACCATGTGTTTTGGGGAAGTACATTCCAAGTGGTCTAGAGCACATGGCTAGGAAGGACCTTTGGGGATACATGTCATGTGCCCAAAGTACACATCGTGTAATTTTTCCTATCTTGGATTGTTTTTCCCTTTTTTCACCTTGGAGTTATAATTGTACTTGTGACTACTCCATTATGAGTGTTTTTTTACATAGATCATAGTGGTGGAACCCTTTTGGAGTTCAAATGATATATGAATGGAATTTTGGAAAGGCGGACATTTTTAAGAGGATTTATTCAAGGTTTGGATTCAAAATCCTCTTAGGGTTGGGTTTTGATATTTGAGGCTTGAGTGAGGTTTGTGATCTTGTTATTTGGATTGGGATTGTGGATTTCAAGTTAGGTTTTTTTAGGTTCTTTTAGATGGATCCCAGAAGGCAAGGTCGAATAGTATCTATGAGGAGATCTTGGTTTGTCCCAGCATGTTGGTACCTATTGTTTGAGGTTAAAGTAGTTGAGGTTTAGCTTCTGTGTTTTAGGATCAAAGATGTTGGAGACTTCAGGATAGGTAGATGTTGTGGGATAGTGATTACAGTCGGGTCTCATTTTTTTGTTGTGATGAGTCTAAGGGACTCTTGAGGATTCCCTTGTAGGCTGGTTTATGATCGAGTGATCAGCGGTTGTCATAGTCGGCTATTGAGAATGTCATTGTGGTATGGTGTTCTTTGGATTCCCTTGTGGGTGAGGTATTACCCATGGATGTTTTGTATGATGGGAAGGTTGGTTGAGGTTTTCTTTCATGGGATTTTCCCCAAGGTTTTCCTTGGATGATGGGTCCTTATAGGGTCCTAATTTTGAGGTGTTTATGAGGACGTTGTGAATTCCCTTGTAGGTGTGATTTAATTTTGGATTCCCTTTGGGCATATTGTTGATCGAAGATCATTTGGAGGCCACTAAGTGATTTTTTGGATATTTATACACTAGACGTGGCCTAGGAGCTTGGGTGAAATAGGGGAGTCCCTAGTTATATGTTTCTTTATGTTATGACCCCAAGGTCAGTGGGATCCCTGAGTTTTTTTAGCCTTGAGGTGGGTCTTGGAGAGCCTATGGTGACTATTTTTTGGATACTGAGATCTATGGGACCGAGAGGGGTCCCATTCTTTGTTGGATGAGATTTTTGAGGTAGTTTTATTAGGAAATTGGTTTGAAGAGGAGACCCTTGGGATATCATGGATCAATAATTAACTCTAAGTGTTGATATAGTTATATTCTCTATTATATGGTTATGGTTAGAAACGATTAGGGAGATAATTGGTGATTTGGATGAGTGCATCCCCCATCTACTTGAGTTTTTTCCCTAGCTAGAGTGTATTTGGGCTCGTGAGGTGTCGAGGCACTCATAGAGTGGGCTTTGTCTATCTTGGTTTCTTTTACGCTCCCAACCCCATGGATGTTGTGCACTCTCAGGTTTATATATGGATACCATAGTTCCATATACAATGACAAATTTGTTCTGTAGAACCTACAGGATTGATAGGTTCTGTAGTTTTTTCAGTCTATATGTTCATGTTACCAGTTCAAATTGTGCTATTGGAATCCTAGAGCCTTATAGATTCATTTTATTATATGGATGTATATGGTTATGTCATGGGGTTCAAAATTCATGTATTTTCATTTAGAAATCTTGGAGATCCTATGTAGATCTAGAAGACATGTTTGATGTCATGTGGCTGGGTGAGACACATGCTATAAATCCTCTAGAGAGGGCCAAAGTAGGGGTAGATTTACCTTGGGTGTCAAGATAGAACCCGTGATTGGCTAATTTCATACTTTTCCCCCTTATTTTCATGGATTTGTTGTTTTATGTCTACTATTATTAGTCTTAGACTATGATGGGAAAATCATGTGTGTATTAACATGTTATGATAGCAGATTATGGGTTCACTATTGGGGGTATCCTATAAATATTTATTACTCACTCCCTATATATGCACCTTGATGTACATACAGACCTAATATCTAATTTCAGGTTAGTGAAAAGGTTGCGTAATGTATGGGGACAAGTCCCAGTGTTTCTTAGTCGAGTAGAGATACTCGTGTGGAGTATCAAGATCAGGCTGGTGTGGCTTGAGCATCATGGAGACTATGTATGTGGTTTGGCTTGAAGTTGGTAGTAGATCATGTTGTATTTATTTTCATTCTATTTATCTTGTATATGTGTTTATCCTAATGGGTGACCAGTTGTTGTATTTTTTTCATTCTAGTGATTTTGTATGACTGCATACTTCATTCCATTTATTATAACATGCTTCTTTTTCGATTATTTATTTTTTGTTCTTTGATTTTTAACCATGTGTATAAGTTTGGATATTTTACACTGTTATTTCATTCTTCCCATAGGTTATAGTCTCCCCACTATATATGTTATACCCTTACTACTAGTTGGTAGCCTCCTATATATGGGGAGGTGTGATTGAGTCCTTATGGTAGGACAGATCGAGTGATGTGTTAGGTTGACCCCAGATAGTTCATTAAAAAATTTTATTAGAGCTGTTTGGTTTTATGATTTGGGGATTTGGTAGACTGGTGGTCTAGGAATGTGTCAGAACTTGTGATGGATATTGAAATTGTATTTTATGAACACCTTTATTGATAGTAAGTCTAAGTTTCCATAGCATGGAATTTTTATTCTTAGTTTTCGTTTTTATGGTTATGTGATTTCACATAGTGTGATGCACTTAAGTTTTTGGATTTATAGTTCATCCTAGTTTTTGGATCTTGGCCCATGGGAAAGAGGTCAGTGTTCATGCATTATTCTAGGCACATAGGATTCATATAATGCCCCGACCCTAGTTTCCTAGAGTCGTTGCATTATTTTATTACATTGGAATGATCATAAGAAAATTAAATCTTAAAGGACCGATCGTTTTAGTAGTCTTAGAAAAACTAGATACAAATATAAGTTTTACATTACATATTGAATTGAAAAACAATGTAGTGTCTCATTTGTAAACACCCATATTCATTAGATTATCCCTATAGGTCAATCATAATATACTTCTTCACATCCTGGGAAAAAATGAAACATAAGAAAGGGGTGAGCTCAGATGCTCAGTGAGGATGAACAATATAGCAGAAGCTGTCATAAATAAGCATAAAATTTTAAGGCAAGGTATAAAACTAAAACATGAGCCTTTTAAACATAATCTACAGCACAATATGGAAAAAAAATAAATCAAATAATTCCATTTAAACTTTCACATGGATATTCTACTAGTTGAATAATCACATGTAATATCAATAACTAATATCATAACAAGGAAATTCATAATGTCTGACATCATAACCATACCGTCAAGGCCTCGTGCCAAGACCATTATCATGCCATCAAGGCCTTGTGAAAAGACACTAGTTTGTCTCATGAGACCAACCAATGCATCTAGGGGCTATAGTTGGCCCCGCCCGTCACTTACTAAGTCCAATACATTCCTCTTATGAAAAGGTTGAAACATAACAAAAACATTTGTATTGAAACTAGCATACGAAATGTTAATACTTTAACCATAAACCATAAATGGTATAAACATAGCACATTCACATTAAAATATATCATAAAACCTTAAATAAAATATATAATATTGTATCATAAAAAGTCAACCTCAAATAATCATAAAATCCAACAAAGGATGTTGACATGGATGAAAATAATTTAATAAATTCGTTAAAACTCTTTGAGGGAAATATCCCTTTTTAATTTAAAATCATTTAGAAGACATATACAATTATAAAAAAACATTTATTTTTAAAATAACCTTATAATATTGTAAGGAAAGCTTCAAAATATTAATGTGTCATAATGGTGTAAAATAGCCTCTTGCGTCATATAAGTTAAAAAAATTCATTCCTTAATTTTTTAAAAATGTTATAAAGTACCTCGTTTGGAAAATGACTGAAAGATTCCTTTCAAAAAGTTTTGTAAAAATTCAAAAATTGGTAAAAATAAATTTAAACAATTGTCAATAATATTTTGAATTACATTTTAATAAACATAGACATGTATGATAAGGATGCCCCAATAGATACAAACGTATAAGAAACCTCGGATAATAAAAAGATTGTGAAAATAACTCTTACCTTATACTTTATATTATTAGAGGGTGTGTTAACCTCCTATATAATTGTTAAAGTATGATATTAAATTATACCAAAATCATATAAATATTTATGATATCATATATGGCCCTCTTTTATCTTTTTGTTAATAATATTTTAGTATTACCATTGTTTTGGGTGTTAACTGCTTAATTTTCTCATTCTTGTTTTGTCATGTAAGTCATGTTTATTATGAATAGAATGTATTTTAGTCATATCCAGAATGATATTAAGTTCATAATTATTATTTTTACTCATCATATAAATTTTATAATCATTCTTGAATGGTTAACGTGGAGAATGAATATCACCACGTCGTGGAGATGGTAGGTCATACGTACGCACGAGCGACGGTATTATTCACTTTGGTTAAATGGTATCGAATTGGATAGTATATTAATTATAAATAATAATTATCATGTTATATTCATTATTTAAATCCATTATAATCATCATTATACCCATTTAAATAAAGTATTTTTGAATAACAAATTTCACCACGGTGTGGAGACGGTAAGTCGTACGTACGCACGTATGGTGATATTGTTATTCATAGGATGGATAAAAGGAGGTATAAGGTTGTCTCATAATTATAATAACATCTCAGTATATGGATGATACTTGAGTTATTATTTTTATAAGGAAAAAATATAGAAATAGGAAGTAGAAGAAGAAAAGAGCATTGAAAAAGGTGATAAAACAATTACCTCTTTTTTGAGTGTCTACTTTTTATTTGTACAAAAGGACTCCTTAGGATGGATTTATACCCAATATATGGACTCTATAATGTATTGAGGGGAGTTTTGAGAGAAAATGGGAAGAGTTTAGATGATCCAAAAGGCTTTAGAGGTGTGATTA
The DNA here is from genome assembly GCA_963277665.1 of Viscum album. Classification (NCBI taxonomy): domain Eukaryota; kingdom Viridiplantae; phylum Streptophyta; class Magnoliopsida; order Santalales; family Viscaceae; genus Viscum; species Viscum album. The sequence goes on from OY728132.1 coordinate 329,573,750, forward strand.
AAAGAGAAGAGGTTCCCTTTTATAAGAGAGGAGAGGGGCACCTTTGGAAACACCAAAACTTTTAAATTAATATAAATTAATTTTTAAATAAAAATGGCTCCAAAAGTATATAATTTATAATATAAGATGATTATGGGTCTAAATCCTCTAAACCAATAAAATTTAGACATTTTTTACTTTTATTTTAAACCTTATCATTTTGATTTGTCCTTATTTAATCTATTTAATTTTAATTATGGTAATAACATTCTAAATATTAAATGGTTATAAATATTTACTTATGTGGTGGAAATTATCCATAATTGGACACTTTATGAAATTTTAAACCTTATGATTTTAACTTCGTAATTTTCAAATATTTTTATGATTTTTAAATAATTTAATAAAATGTTATTTTTATAAAATATCAAGTGTCAATTTTGACACTATTCATTTATTCGACTTTAAATAAAATTAACACAGAAGATAAATTTGAACCAAAACATTTAATATAATCCTAAAATGTCATAGTAACCTATAAAAATTTTTTATCACCTTAATTAATTAAAATTATATTTATTTTAATATTTTTAAAATCATGTATTTGATATTTCTATTAATAAAATAATTTTTGTGTCATTATTGTGTCATCCTTAATGGTAATTATTTAATCTATAAAAATTATAAATAAATTTCTATGATGTGTTTAATTTTATTATCTTTCCATATACTACCTATAGTCGATATTATCTCCTGGTTATCCCTATTTTAAAATTAATATACTTATGTAAAATGAGAGTGTGACATTTTTTCACATTCAATGATTTTAATAATACTAATTTCATATTCATGGGAAAGTGGCCATTAAGTGTTTCTATTTCAAACCATAGATGATAAGGGTTTAATTTAGTCATCCAATAGTATTTTTACAGATGTTAAGGTAATTTTATAATATTATATTTACCATTAATTACCCGATTTACCCTTAACCGCGGTAATAAAAAAATTACTAAAATTACTATGCATAATGTCCAAAAAAAGTAACCTATTAACATAATTTGGACCCAATAATTCCAAATATGGAATCCATTTTTCAATATTTAAAACACAGAAGTTTTGTTAATTAATTTAAAATTAATCCTCGTCGTAAAAATGAGAAAACAGGTTTTTCAAAAGTAAAAATCATCAAAAGATTGACATGTGTTTATATCAAATTTTAATGTGAAAATAATTTCAATGACCTACATTATATTAAATGATAAAAATATAATATAATTATACTTTAAAACCATTCAAATGTATAATTTAACACTATAAATTATTTCGATTAAAAATTTTGTTTTCAATTAAAAATTAGTATTTTTGCTATTCATCAAAATATGAAATTTATCTGAAAAACACCAAAAATTTATCCAAGCTAAATTTTTATGTCCAGATTATAAATAGGAAGTTTATTTTGTCAAATTTAATATATAAAAGTTTCAAATATTGGATTTTAAAAAGGTTCACCATTAAAAGGCGGTAAAACTGCATTTTTTTTTTAAATACTTCTTTTATCCAAAAAAAATTGAATTTGTTCTTATATTATTATAAGAAAGACATAAGATGAATGTTAAATTATATGGAATATATAAAAATAAAAATTTGGTTAATATTATTCATAACTTCTAATTTAACGGTTATGTTATATATTATAATAATATTTTATTAGTATATTGTTGTTCGTTAAAATTGGGCATTGCATGTAACACAAGACAAATAATTGTTGTATGTAGCATAATCTTAACATGGTGTTGCATAAAAATAAATCAAACAATTAAGTTTATTTAGAAATGAAAATATTGTAAAGTCTTGGGGTGTTACAATTTACATGACATATGCATGTATGTGGTATTTTTACTGACGATGGAGGTTGGGTTGTTTAAAGTGCCTGAAATGACCTATATAGTGCATCACATATAGATCCTTACTGGAATTATACTCAACTGAACCATAATTATATATTTTATTCTAATGATAGGTCATGAAAATCGTGTTTCTATAGGTTTACCGGTGGTGAAGTTGCAGTCCCTTTTCCAAGGGATGCATAAAGACCCTTTTGAGTTGATAATGGGCTCTGAGTTCCATTTTATTCACTCTATGAGGGTAAATATTCCTAGTGTTTGAGAAGTGAAGTACTGGGAGTGCTCCCTATCTCATGGATATCTTGAGAAGACAGGTTTGGTTAGACCCCTAGCCTTGCTCATATCTGGTTGCACCTTGGGTAGCATAGTGGAAACGTTGTTAGATGCTTGTGGCTTTAGATTAACACATGTGTGAAGGGTGGTCCTGTGGTTGATCATGAAATAAGGGATATGCCTTTTTTTTAATAGGATTGTTAAGGGTGCTATGGTTTATTGGAACTGGCTTGTGTGAGGAGCGTGGTTAGTGGTTTTAGGCATGTTAGCCTAGTTTCATTGAGACTTTTCCCATGTGAGTGTGAGTGTTGTTGCTCATTCGAGAGCGATTTAAGGAAAGACTTATGTTGGTGAGTTCACCATAAGATGTTGGAGGTCATGAACTTCATTTAAAGTGGTTTTTTGAGCATTGAGGTTGATGTTCTCGGTGAGCTAGAAATGATCATTGGTTGTTTCAGGTTTTCTTGTTGATGCTCAGGTGTGAACAGGTTGGCCACATCAATCCATTTCATTCATTGATGGATTTAGTGTGGGCCATGTGGTTTACCATTTGGGTAGTGGGGAAATGATAAAGATACTTCTATGGTGGGGAGCATCTGATCATTCATAATTGAATATCTCTCACGTTGGGAGATAGTTGTGGATGTTGTAAGGTCATTCATTAGATAGTTGATATAGCAATAGTTGTACCAGTTCTTGGGGGATATAAGATGATATTGGATAATTTTTTCAACCACTCTATTGGTCTCGGAATAGGGTGTCTACCCTAGGATGGGAGTTTGGTGGAAATATAACTCATTCAAATTTTCATGGAATATTTAATATATAATTAATTAAATATTAATTTATTTATGTGTGTTCATTCGGTGATATATTTTAAATGGAGTTCCATATTGAGATTCCATCTCCGCGGTTGAGTCCATCATGGGGGGTTTTTCCTAGGTGAGGTATTAACCTGTCATGGGGATTGGGGATAGACCTAGGCCCCTTTTTTCTTCTTCTTTTTCTTTTTTTCTTCCTTTTTATTTTCTATATTTTCCCCTTTGTATTCCCATGCATACTTTTTAGGGATTTGGAATCATGCATCTGAGAGTGGTATAAGGGGGGAAGAGGGAGGGGGAGGAGGTGCCACTCTGGGAGCTTTTCCAGAGGTAAATTGAGGTTTTTTGGGTGTGTGGTGTGGATCTGGTGTAAAGTTTTGGTAATTTCCACCTGGAGGTAGACCCATTTTTATGATTTTTTCATAAATCCCATATATTAGTTTTTTTAAGTTTTCAAATCCTTTTTTGGTTTATTGGGGGCCCCATGTGGGTCAATCTAGGATTGAATGGAGAGAATCGGGGGTTTCAGGCTGTTTTGGAGGTTTTCCGTTTGGGAATACCCATGTACACGATGTGTAGTTCATAGAACACATGTCATGTGTTCTTCCTATTTGAATAAGATGGGTTTTTGGTACAATATTCCATGTATCTAGGGTACATGTTGTGTAGTGGCGACTCAAGGTGTGTTGGGGTCACATATCCATGTAGGGTACATGTCCAAAACCCGTGTGAGGTGAATGGTCAGTGGCCATATACTTTTGTTATCCAAAACCCATTTGGAGGGTATAGGAGGTATATGGATGGACCCCATATGGGGTACACACTATGTAAGGGTGGTACACATCATGTAGTCAGGCGTTGTACACACTAAGTGGGGTTGTGGTATATGGGAAGATACCCTATGTGGGGTTATATGCCATGTACAGGGTCCACAAGCCATGTAATTCAGGGAACTACATGCTGAGTGGCCTAGAGAACACATCTAGGGAGGACCTTTGGGGTTACACATCGTGTACCTGAAGTACACACCATGCACTTTTTCCTTCCTTGGCCTATTTTTTCCTTGTTTTCCCTGGAGTCATAATTGGACTTTTGATCAGTTGATTCTGAGTGTTTTTCTACATAGATCACGATGGTGGAACCATTTCAGTGTTCAATGACTATATAGATGGTGTTTTTTATGGATAATCATTTACAAGATGATTTCATTGAGGTTTGAATTCAAAATCCTCTCAAGGGTAGTATTGTGAGTTGTGAGGCATGAGTAAGGGTTGTGAGATCATTTTTTGAATTGGGCATGTGGATAATGGATGGTTTTGTTCGAGGTTCTTTTGGATGGATCCTGGAAGGTAGGATCAAGTAGCATCTATGAGGAGATCTTGGTTTTTCCTTGCATTTCGGGACCAGTTGCTCAAGGTTAGATTAGTTAAGGTTTAGTTTTTATGTTTGAGGATCAAAGTTTTTGGATCCTTTAGGCTAGGTAGATGTTGTGGGATAGCGATTATGGCCTAGTTTCATTGTGCTGTTGAGATGAGTCTAAGGGACTCTTTAGGATTCCCTTGTGGGATGGTTTCTAATCGAGCAATCAGTGGTTTTTGTAGTCAGATATCAACAGTGCTATGTGGCATGGTTTTCTTTGGATGCCCTTGTGGGTGAGGTAGTGCTCATGGATGGGTTGTATGTTTGGAAGGTCAATTAGGTTTTCTTTCATGGGATTTTACCTAAGTTTTTCCTTAGATTAGGATCCCTAGTAGGGTCCTATTTTTGAGATGGTCATGAGGATGTTTGTCAACACCCTTGTAGGAGTTCATTGGTTTTGGATTCCCTTTGGGCGTGTTTTTTATCTAGGATCAGTTTGAGGCCACTGAGGGTCGTTTGGGATGTTTATATACTAAGTGTGGCCTGAGATCTTCAATATAGTAGGGGAGTCCCTAGTTAGATGTCGCTTTGTCTTATGGCATCAGGGTCTGTGGGAGCCTCGATTTTTTTTTATATTTGAGGTGGATCATGGTTAGCCCTTGGTGGCTATTTTGTTGGATGTTGAGATCCAAGGGACCAAGAAAGGCCTAATGTTATTTTGTCCAAGATGTTTGAGGTAGTTTCTATTCAGGACCTTGGTTTGAGGAGGTGACCCTTATGATATCTTAGATCGAGTGTTGGCCCTGAGTGTTGATCTGGTTCTCTCTTTTGTTGGCTAGTTATGGTTAGACAGACTTAGGAAACTAATGGGTGATCTGGATGAGTATATCAACCCTCTAAATGAGTGTGTGCCCTTGCTAGAGTGGTTTTGATCTCATGAGGTGTTAAGGCACTCAAAGAGTGGGTTTTTTTCTATTGTGAATGCTTTTTCACTCCCAAAACCATCAATGTTGTGTGATATTGAGTTTATATATGGATCCCACCTATTGTTGGGTCCATAGTTAGTGTCTGATTCATTTTCTAGGACCTTCAGGACTGATGGGTTCTCTAGTTGTGTCGACCTAGATATTCATGTCTCATGTTCATATCATGTTATTGTAGTCCTAGATCTAGGTAGATGTGATTTTTCGTGTGGATTCATATGGTTGTACCCTAGGTTCCGATATTATGTCTTTTTATTTAGACTTCTTGGAGCTCCTATATAGATATGGTGGTTGCGCTTGATGTCATGTGGCTGGGTGAGACACGTGTTATAAATCCTATAGCGGGGGATAGAGGAGGAGTAGATTTACCTTGGGTGTTAGGATAGAACCTACGATTGGTTGCTTTCTTGTTTTTGGTTTTCCCCTTTGTTTCCATGAAATTGTTGATTTATTCCAACATTTATTAATCTTCAGCTGGGTTGGGCATATCATGTGTGCATACACTTGTTATGAAATCAGAATATAGGTTCACCATTGGGGGTGGCCTACTGAGATTTATTTCTCACCCCCTATACATGTACCTCAGTGTATATGCCGACCTAATGTTTTATTTCAGGTTGAAGCACAAGTTTTGTAGTAGATGAGGTCAAGTCTTAGTGTTTCTTGATCGAGCGGAGTCGCTCGTGTGGAGTATAAATATCGGGATGGTGAAACTCAAGTGTCATGGATACCAAGTATGTGGTTTGGATTGGAGTTGGTATTAGATCTTGTTGTATTTATTTTCAGTCTATTTATCTTGTATATGTTGTTGGCTCAGTGGATGACCAGCTATTGTATGTTTTTCATGGTAGTGATTCTATATGATTGTATGTTGTATTCCATTTATTATAGCATGCTTCTATTTCAGTTATTTATTTTGTGTACTCTGATTTTTATACTTATGTATGATTTTGGTTATTTTATGCTATTATTATGCTCTAACAAGAGGGTATAGTCTCCCCATTGTATCTGTTAGACCTTCACTGGTAGTCGGAAGCCTCTGTCATATAGGGAGGTGCACTTGAGGCCTTATGGGGGGCAGATCGGGTGACGTGTTAGGTCGACTCAGGCCGGTTTGTTACATATACCACTAGTGTAAAGGTCACCTTCATGGAATGAATTCCCTATTCATGGCATGAACCACCTACGTAAGGATCATTTCCCTATGTAAACATCATTCACAGCATGAATGAGTCCTTCACACCATGAATGGATTACAGCTGCAAAATTTCAGTAGCATGGAAACCTAACCCTTCTCTAATGCTCTCCTAAGAACCTGTACCACTAACCAAGCCTCATACCATCTCCAAAAACGTCATTTATAGATTTTCAAACACTCAAAAATATAATCTAAGTACCGATGATCAAAAAAATCCCTCACCAAACCATAAATTAAAATTCCCTTAGGAATTCGCAACCCATAATGATGCAGGTCGTTATAGTATAAATTCTTATTCTCTCATCCTTTCTTTCTCAAGAGTCAATTCTGATATTAAGGGGGGGTTTGAATTAATCAATGACAGAAAAATGAAGAGTCTTGAAGAGTTCCAAGGTTGTTTGAAATCAAAACATGCGGGTTCCAATTAAAATTTTTTAATCTTTGTGTTGAGTTAGTGCGGGATATTCAGGTTGAAAATGTTGGAGAATATATGAAACAATTGATATCAATATGTAGTATCATCCTGGATATATTTGAACATCCCCTGAGGAATATAATTGACATATGGTATGATTTGGCATCATGTTATATTGATTAATAGACAAATCTGATGAATAAATCAAACCATCTTGTTTTTTACATTGATCTTGGAACAAGTAGACTTAGAGTGGAATGATTTATGTCACATTTCATAAGAATGAAGTGATACCACCCACTCTCATATGCTTTTTAATTACTATCAATAAGGTGGATAGGGAATAAAATGATATTTGTTATTTACAACAAATACAATGGGAAAGATTGATGAACCCTTTTTGTGTGTGTTGTATTTATTGTCAATGGAAGAATTAATATACATGATAAGGTGCTTGGAAGTAGTTAGAAGTCCTCAGTAATATTGGTGATAAGAATCATGGTGTTCCCTACTCATGTGTGTTAAGGAAGTCATGTATGTTAAAGAGGAATATGCCTTGAATCTTGGAAGTGATGTAAGCTGACACCACTAATTATGTGGTAAATAAATTAAAAGAAGTAGTATGTGTTGTCATTTAATTCAAGGATGTTCAATCGCATGTGGGAGAGGATGATTGGTTATATTCTGTTGGTTGGTATCTCATATGAATATTTGATTAAATAAAGGAGGCTGAAGAGGTGAATATAATGATAACCCACCCAAGGTGGGATGTGCATGGAAGCTACTATTACTAGTGTTTATAAACACTTGGATGATGTCTTGGAAGTGTTGGATAATCCCTAAGATCATTTGAAGATCCTATGAGTTAATTTTGAGAAGTTGATATTCTGCATAAAAGTATTCTGGAAATTTCACTATGTACAAAAAGGTGTGTTGATATTTACATCGAGGTAGTCAAGAAGTTACACTCATGTGTCAAGGTAACTCTAAAAAACCAAAAAACTATGTAAAGGTTATACTAGAGTTGTGTTAATGTAAATCAGTAATCCAGGCTCCATGTAAACATAATCTCAATATGAAATAACATGTGTGAGGCTCATGCCACATTTCTGCAAAGCTAAGAAAGGGTGCCACTGAGATTTTGAAGACTAGTTCAAGGTCACAAGTTACCCACATAAGGGTAATGTTGGTGTTTGAGATGCATCCACACCACAAGTAGGAGTTACAAACCATGGTCCAAAGTAGAAAAACAATGAGTTGAAGATGATCTGAACTTGATTAAATGAAAGTCTAAATCGGTGCTGAAATATTCACAAAGGACTGTCAGCGTAAGTGTCTTTTTTCCGAAGCGTATGTGTCATTGGTTATCTGCATACGTGTGTTTGAGAATCAACATATGTTTCATCTTGAACTAGTATACAAAGAATCCAGCAAAGGCATGTCAGTGTAGGTGTGTTTCAACAAAGCGTAGGTGACATCAAGCTGAGTGTAAGTGTCATTGTGATAAGCATATGTGTGATCATAAGAATTCACCATATGTCTTTGAGTTCGTAAGCCTCTGTGAAATGTGTAAGGGTAATCATGGTGTAAATGTTTTCATGACTTATGGTAGGGTTATCATGAATTTAAACTAGTTGAATAAGTGTAAGTATCTTCTTTGTGTGAAGATGAATTACTTCTCAATGAGTTTCAAAACATGAATGGAATTGAGACCACATCGTAGGACAAATCATGGTGTGAATTATGGTTTCAAAACGGCATGTTGAGGAACTTTACACCAAAAAATGAAGAGCTAAAACTATGGAAGTAGTTTTCATTATTTACATGCATATGTGGATGCTTTGAGAGTATATTTTGTGGAATATATTTATGAATAATTTTATACTGAGTCTTAGGGGAGATTAAATGGAAACTACAAGGAAAAAGAAGTTTAAGAATACTAAGTATTCAAGAAGATCAAAGAAGAATGAGACTTGAAGTCTGACATTTGAAGAGATTCAAAGTACAAAAATTATGAGGAAAGATATTCACTAAATACATTGAATATATATTCTGAGAAGAAGAATAAAATAGTGAGAAGGTTTGAATACATGTTGTTTATAACAATCTCAAACCCACACTCTCATAACTAGTGCTAAAAACATAATCTTTACATGTTTGGATTTGACCCAATTTTAGTCATCCAAAACATACAACATCAAATGGAAATATTGAATAATTTATATACCTAAGGACATTTTAGGTTTATAGTTTTATAGAGTTCGGAAAAAATCATACATAAAATTACCCATATCTTTAAGTGATATTTTTTCCACTATACCTAGATTTTATTATTACATAATAATTTTTCATCGTCACCCACATGAAACCATCCTAGACATATCTCACTTAACATCTTTATTTATAACCTAGGGAAAAGAAACATAAGAAGGGTGAGCTTAAATTCTAAATAAGGTTAAGCATAGTCAATAATAATTTAATATCTTAAATGATAACAATATGAGAATAAGGGTATGAAAACATATTTAAAGTGCATAAGTATAACATATGAGAATTAATACTCATAAAAACCTAGATCATAAATAATGATACATGTTATAAAGCTTTAACAAAATATTATATACATAAAATTTAACAATCGTGAGCCATGTGAAAATAATCCTTGATCAAAGGAAACATTGGAACCTATTACCAAGTATAAAGAAATTGTGCCGGTAACTTGGAACATCAAACATTCATCATGGAATCACCTAAATAGGATAATTTCAATGTCTCTTAGGAGTAACTTAATGCATTTAACTCTTTCATTCCTTAAGAGTTACTTATATTCAATAAACTCCATAAACTCTTAGGAGTAACCAATAATTGGTTAACTCCATCGATTTACCCAATGCATTGGAGGGTATAACAGCCACAACTTTCATTGGTTTATAATGTAACCACCCTTACTTGGTTTATAATGAAACCCCTTATCAATCATCCATACATATGTACAAGTACCATGGTGATAAAAAAACATTTATAACCTTTCACTTTTCAACATAAAACCCTCGAAAACAACTATCATTCCTTTTTAACTTGATTAACCAGTTGAAAATAAACAGGTTCCATGAAAATCCTTTTAAAACAATCATAAGTCATCCATGGAAAGAATAAGAATGGTATTGTTTGAACATATCCTCATTAGAGCATAAGAAAACAATAAAGGATATTTCCACAGATAAAAAATACATTTAAAAGAACATTTAAGAAATTTCTTTGAAAAAAAGGAAAATAAATTTTTCTTTTGATAACATTTTTAATAAAAATTCCAAGAATATTAAGAAAAATATTTTCTTTTAAAATAACCATGGAAACTTGTAAAGGAAACTTCAAATAGAAGGATAGTTATGATGGTGTGAAAAGACATTCATTTGGTAAATGTTAAAAAAAATATCTCTTTTACACTTCAAATAAAAACCAAAAGTACCCTATTTGGAAAATGAAAAAAAAGATTCTTTTTGAAAATTTGTAAAGAAATTAAAATATAATTGAACATATATTTAAACAATCATTTCTTCATAGAAAAAAAACATTCTTGAAAACTTTTTAATATCATGGATGTGGAATAGAAAATATTACCAATCAAAAGGAGAAATAAGGTCGATTTTTCCTTAAAAATGTTCTTTTGATCATCTTAAGTATCAAATAGAAGAAAATGAAATCATGTAAACATAAGAAATAAAAAAAGAAGAATAATAAATATGTGGTTCAAGAAATTATGATCATATAATTTCCCTCTAAAGAAACCTTGAAAATAAACAATCCCAAAAAGAAATGAGATTATAAGATAAATATTTTATCGCTTTGGTAACTTTTGAATCAAAAATCAGTAAAATAAAGAATATGAAACAACTCCATAAATCACATGAATTACATGAAATAATATGTCAAAATTCATTCATAGTGAAGTAAGTACACCGTATAAAGAAATCATAGTGCATGACTAGAAACGTGTCTCAAGAAAATAAGATTAACATAAAGAAAACTCTTGTAAAGATCATAACATTTGAAGTGATAATTAATCCATAAATTTAAAATGTGAACATATGTAAATCCACGTAAAATAAGTGGAAATACATCATAATACAATTTATAGATCAATTCACACCTAATCATGGCATAAAAAAGTCAGTGAAGAAGTGTTATAACCCAATGAAAGGAAATAGGGTTAAGAAACCCTTTACCTCGAGTCCAGAATTGTTATGTATGTCCTTTAACTCATATATAATAAATTTATATTAATTATTTTCTTATTTAAGAACTTTTTACATGATTAATTCCTTATCATTAAACCATTTATTTCATTTACTGTAATGAATTGTTTAATTACTTAATCGATTAAGTCCACATCGGATTTTTTGAGGATGTTCAGTTCATAATATCAAAACGACTTTGGTATGTTGATCATGGTCAAAGATATAATGGTTACATCATCTCTAGAATAATAATCATGAAACAATTAACATTTTTATATATTAAATATAATTTTAGAGTCATCAAAGAAAAGTGGTTAGGAAAAACAAAATACATCAACTCATGAGCCAGTAGTCTACACTTACACATGAGGAATGTTTTTACCTTTTATTGGATGGAAAATAATGAAAAAAATAAAATATTATCTTTCCAGAATAATTATCATGTTATAGAATAAAATACCCTCATTAAATCCATCCACATGACTAGCCATGAGAGGTGGTATTTAAAAACAAAGTACATCGCTACATGGAGATGGTAGTCTGTACGTATGAACATGCGACGATTCCTTTTTTAATGATAAGAATGGTATGAATATAGATGATATATTATATTTAAATAATTATAATTATATAATTAATATCTTATATATAAATTAAATCCATTATAGTAACTATCCATGAAAGGTGGTGGTGAGAAATGAGATTCATTGATTCACAAGACAGTAATCTATACGTAGGCATGAATGGTGGTTTTGTTTCCCATTTAAAGTAAAAAAGGAGATGAATAAGGTTATGTTATTACCATAATAAAATATCATTATACAGGAGATACTGATGTTATTATATTGGAATGTTTAGGAAAAATTAAGTAGGTAGAAGAAAAAGTAAAATAAAAATACTCTATTGAGACGGTTACCTCCTCTTTGAAAAACCACATTTGGATATCTCCTTAAGGACCATAATGATGGTCTTTTAAGAAGACCAACACCAATAAAATGTATCTAAATAAGTTAAAAATAAATTTTGATAGGTTTTTATAGAGATAAGTAGCTCAAGAAGTGTGAGAAAGAGATGAGAGATGGTGACCTTATATAAGAGATGAGAGTGACACCCTTTAAATTACTTAAATTATTAAAGGTAGAGATAAGTAGCTCAAAAAGTGTGAGGACGAGATGAGAGATGGTGACCTTATATAAGAGATGAGAGGGACACCCTTGAAATTACTTAAAGTATTAAATTAATATAAATTAATTTTTATATTCATGTGACATCAAATTGATATATTTCAGAGCTAGGATAAAGATAAGTCAAAATACTCTCATCCAATAAAATTTAGACAAGTTCAGATGATTTTTAACCCTTATCTTTTAGTTTTAACCCTCTATCAACCTCATTTAATGATTATCATGATAATAAGTTTTTTACACATTAGGGGTCAAGAAAGTTACTATAAAAGGACAAGTGACCCAAAAATGAACAATGGTTGATATGGGAGACCATATCTCATTCATTTGGTCAAATATAAGATTTTAATTCATTTTAAATCATTTAATAAAATACTATTTATCATAAAATACCATTAAATTCATTTTTTGAGACTATTCACATAATTTGACTTTAAAAAATATTAAGACGATAATGTAATTTGAATATAAACTTTTAAAACATTACTAAGACATTATATTTATATAAAAAAATCCAAGGACACCATAACTCAAACAAAAAAATATTACTCTTAAAGTTTTTTAAAATCATTTACTAGATTTTTCTATTACTTGCACAAACACTATGTCAGCATTGTATAAGTATTTAAGATAATTATTCCATCAATAAAAATAAAAAATAAAATACCACCGTAAAAAAATATTCATATTCAAAATAACTTTTTATAACCATTCATAACTTTTTTTTCTCTCTTTCACAAAATATTAAATATATTAAAAGTAATAAAGAGTCATTCTAGAATTTTCCTTTACTTAAAATAATATAAAGGTTTTTATCAAAGAAAAATGGCACCAAAATGTCATATTTTAGAATATATGAATGGGTGGTTGAATCAAACTCATCCGATAAAATATAAAAAAGTGTATGCATGATTTTGAATCATTATTTCATAGTTTTAACTTATTTTACTCATTTTACTCATTTTACTCTTATCGTAGTGAAAACATTTTTACCAATGTTACTATTCATTATGAACAAAAAGTAAAGTTGACCTATTTACAAAATATTGACATACTGATTTCAAATATGGAACTCATTTTATCAAATTCAATCCTTATAAGTTGAAAAGGTTGCTTTTAAAATAAACCCGCAAAACACGATAAAAAACAGATTTCCAGATAAATGTATTTTTAAGTATAAAAATATTTTTATACTAAAATTAAGCATAATGTCAATTTAAATTAAATTAATTGGATTATATTTAATAAAAAAGAACTAATTAAATTTTAAAACCAACTAAAAAGAAAATGGTTCTTTATAAATGTATTAAGTGAAAACACATCTTTCTATAAAATCAGTATTTTTCACTATTCACTGAAAAAGTAATCTTTTCAGAAAAATCTCATAATTTCATCCTAAGATAATTTTGATGCGCTGATTTCAAAAATGATATTTTTTTTATCAAATACAATTTCTAAAAATAGAAGAAATTAATTATAATATTCACTCATAAAAAGTAAGAAAAATCATTTTTGAATAAAATGTAGTTTTGAAGTATAAAATGACTATTAAAAATTGAGTGCTTATTTCCTAATAATTAATCAATATGTTTTTATTGATTAGGACCTTTATATATATATATATATATATATATATCATAATGTTATTACTCCTATTCATACTTGTCAATTCACTGGTTATGTTATAATGATCAAATTTAAATAGTAATATTTCATGGTCATTAAAACTATGTGTTGCGTATCTTGTACGCTATCGAACATGGTCTAATTTTAAAATCTTGAGGCATTACATCTCCACCCCAAAAAAATTATGTTATCATAATTTGACCTCAATATTGGTAATTCAAGGGTTTAATATTTGAAAATCATTTTCTGAAAACCCACATCATAAAAGGGTTAATAAAACTTTCTTTTGAAAAGAAAGAAATGGAAATATGAAGGTCATCTGGAATAACACATAACCAGGTTCTCAAATAGGATAACATTAGTGGGAAGTGATAATATAGACATTGGGGATAAAAGTAATGTCTAAATAATGATAGAGTGACAAAGAATATTGATCATAAAAAAGTGAATGGTCATGAGAAAGTCAACGACCAAAAAAATATAAACCAATGAGGTGTGAAAACGATCATCAATTCATCAGAAAAAGATTACAATAAAGAAAGACATTTTCATTTTCAAGATCATTTATCTAAAGATGAGGGATCCTTTTACTGTTTAGATATAGAACATGAGAAAATATACTTGATTTCTTCAAATTCATAAATGCAATTTTATCCTTTGGTTGAATGTTTCAGTCAATTTCCACCTCTATCCCACACTATATTCCAAATAATAAATATTCAAGGTGAATCCTTCTTATGCCTAATGAATTAAAATTAACCTCTAAAAGATGAATCCTTCTTATACCTAAAGAATTAAAATTAACCTCCACCTCCAAAAGAATGAAAATTTATTTCTCCTATCTTTACTAAAACCAAAATGGTTATCACAAATTAAGATAATACCCAAAATGAATAAACCTTCATATAAATAAATAATACATTTAACTCCAAAATTTTCACAATAACACCCAAGGATCAAATTAGATTATTCCATAAATAATTAACTTTATATCTCAATTAACCACAACATTAAAGAATGTTTTAACCTCAAAGGTTAGTTCATAACTTTTAGCTTACATCCCCAAAAATGTAATGGCGTTCTTACCAAATAATCATTAATGTTAAATCACATGATACAACTAAGGGTTACTTGTACCTCAACCCAATAAAATTTCACTCAAAATATCATTAATCACTTTAAAATCTCATCACTTAAAACTCAAAAGGGGTATATATGAATTTGAACTTATGGCCACCCTTAAACTTTTAAACTATCCAAAACTCTTAAGTTAACCTCACATGAAGACATCCTAATCTCTAAATTTATCTAAACTCTTACTCTGATAACAACTATAATAGCTCTGAACATGCACTCCCAGATATGGTGCTAAAAACATAATCTTTATATTTTTGGCTTTGATACTGATAAACGTGATCCAATTTTATCCATCCAAAACATACGATATAGAATAAAAATATTGGATCACTTATATACCCAATGACCATTTACGTTTAGAGTTTTAGAAAATTAGAAAAAACTCTTACATGACAATATTCATGTCTTTATATGAGCATTTTTTCCACTATACTCAAATTTTCTTATTCCATATTAAATCTTTATCACCACCCACATCAAAACACTTCGAGACATATCTTACTTAATATCTTTCTTTATAACTTGGAGAAAAGAAACATAAGAAGGTTGAGATCAAATACTCAGTAAGGGAAAACATATGCATTAACAATTGAATATCTTCGATGAGCACAAGATTAGTTTAAGGGTATGAGAACATATTCAAAGTGCATGAGCATGACATAAGAGGATTCATACTAATCAAAACAAGGATAAAAAACAATGAGACATGTCGTAAAGATTTAACAAAAGATGAGAGACATGCAAGTCAAAAATCATGAGTCATATGAAAATAATCCTTAATCAAAGGAAACATCAGAACATATTACAAGCATAAAGAAATTGTGCGAGTAACTTGGAACATAAAACATTCATCATGCAATCACATAAAATAGGATAATACTAATATCACTTAGGAGTAACTTCCTACAATTAACTCCATCATCTCTTAGAAGTTACTTAAATTCGGTAAACTCTATCATCTCTTAAGAGTAACCTACAATTAGTTAACTATATCACTTTTCTCAATACAGTGAAGGGATATAACGGAGTCACTCAACCTTGGTTTATAATGTAATCACTCATCATTGGTTTATAACATAACCACACGTCCTTGATTTATAATAGAATCATTCATCAATCATCAATACATATATCCAAGTACCATAAAAAGAAAAAAAACATTTAGATGTATGTACTTTTCAACATAACACCTTTTAAAACAATCATTATTCTTTTTTAGCTTGAGTAACCCGTAGAAAAGAAAAAAGTTCCATGAAAATCTCTTTAAAACAATCATAATTAATCCAAATGAAGAATAAGGATAATATAATTGGAACATATCCCTATTGGAGCATAAGAAAACAATAAAGGGTAATGACACAAATGAAATGTAACAACTCTGACCCCAGTAGCCCAAAGTTGATGGTCATTTTATTACAATGACATAGATACAAGAAATCACATCACCAAGAATCAATCAATTTAGTAGTCTTGAAGAACTAGATTCATACATGATTTTCTTATTACATTGGTAATTAAACATAGAACATAACAAAAGAAAATAAACTATTTCTTGACACTTATTCAAAGATTTCATCTTCATAACCTGAGAAATGAAAACAAATAAAAGAATGAGCTCAATGCTCGGTAACGGTTATATGAAACAATAATAAGTGAAGCAAAGTTAATAAGGCATAGTCATTATGTTAAGGTAAATAATCTAAAAAACACATGTCATCAATACACTAAGAACGAAAATGCAACCATAGATTTTTTCATAGTAAAAATCTCATGGAAAGTAATAACTGAATACTTAATGAAGAAAATACTTATTTATTAGACGTCATGTATCTGGAACATGAATCATTATATTGTCAATACGGTTTAAGTCGGTGGGTAGAAACCCATCTAATTCTGCTTGGAAACAAACATGACAGATTTGTCGCCAATTGTTTTGTCTCATAAGGCATGTCGATGCATCAAGAGGCTATTATAATCGAGCAACACCCATTACTACAAGTCCAAAGCATTCTTCATACATAGATTTAATTCATGAACATTGTGACTTATCAAAATATTCGTATTGAGTAGAAAATACAGATTTATAAATATTTACCCAGTTAAAACATCATTCAAAGAAAACACCGTATATAAAAATGGTATATAGCTAAGATAATAATCATATGCATGATACAAGAAATATAGATATTTAATGAAATCTTCAACGAATGGTGATCATAAATAAAAAGAGAAGTATGCATACACCACACACAAGGAATAAGTGATGAATAAGGCATAACCAAAGGAAATATCACAATGGTTTTCATGAAAGAATGGATTTAAATCATGCTTGGATATTTATAAGAGAAAATAGACATAGATCATGATAAATTATGTCCAACTAAATTGAAAACATGTAAAAAGAGTGTTTATGAAACTTTATAAATAAGACACTTTAGTGCGGTTTAAGGAAAATTATTAAAGAGTATTTAAAGTGAATAAAGGCATAATTGTTTGCATAAAACCAAAAATAAATATAGTTTTTCATGGTAAAAAGAGTGATTTTAGACAAATATGGGTGGATTAAAACAGATAATGAAGTATACTTGAAAATGGGTAAGAAATTGAAAAGTTCTCTTTAATCGAGCTTGCATCGGGAGAAATTGAGAAGAAAACCTTATAAAACATGTATTTTCCCGTCAAAGAATGAAGAATTGAGCTAAGTACATATGTTTTGAACTTACACACATAATTTAGGAGTACATGAGAAGAATTAAGAATCGCATTGGGGTAAAGAGAGAGAAAACGAAACCCAAAGGAAAAAAATGGGAGTTCGGAGAGAATCTTTTATCTTATGTCTGAAAGTGTTCTGCACTTGCACTTAACATCCTGGATAATGAAATTAGATTCATTACTAATTTAATTCAAAACCTCTTTAATGTGTATTTTATCTAGTATAATTTTATTAAGTTCGTTTATGGTCCTTTTGATGAGTTAAAGATTCAAATTCGTCGTTTGGGGGTGTTTGTTTCCTTGATTTTTCATGATCATTTTGCTTTTATACAAGTATAAAAGATCATGTAAAATGGGAATAGTTATCCAGAATTGAAATTATATGTTATTAATGAACTTCCAGAAGATTAAATGGTTTTATATATCATTTTGTTTTCAGATATGAGGATGATTCGTTAGATAAAACGTTAATGATAATTGTTTAGATTATTTTGATATTTTTTCGATCATCACAAACTAGTTTTGTTTTATTAATTAATATTATTTATATATGCTCGTTCCAAAACACTAAATAAGTTGTGATATACATTTTACAATTTGATTTAGATATTATAATGGTTTTATGATTAGCTTTGAAGGCGATATTAAAAAATGAAAAATCATCATCCATGAAGATGGTGAATCGACGCCTCTCAGACGATGTTTTCATTTTTAAAACAAAAAAGGGAAGAGAAGAGAATTAATGGTGGATATACCATTAACATAATAACATTCCAGTATATATGTGATACCGGAGTTATCATGTTACTTTGGGATAGGTGAGGTAAGGGAAGGATAAGAATAGAAAAGAAAACGAAAGATGGTTTTACCTCTTGAACTTCTTCTCCTGGAGAACCTCCATAGGGCAATTGGGTTTGGACTTTTGTTGAGACCAAAGACATCTGGATGTGGGGGGAGAAACCTGGGAAGAGGATTTGGCAGAAATTGAACAAGGTTCAACGCTTGAAAGATGTGAGGAGAAGGGGATGGTGATGGGCTGTATTTAGAGTGGATGATAAGGGTGTTTTTTGATTATTTTATTCATTAGTTTATTATTTTGGTTCAAGATTATCAATAGTGATGATTCCAATGACTAAATATAGTAAAGGGAGAAGGAGATTTCGAGATGATGGTGCTTACATCAGTCATATATCATCAATGACTCAATAATTCATATATTTAGCTAATACTGTAAATTACCATAATTCACTATTCACCAAAAAATCAACTATTTTAGAAAAATCCCAAAAATTCATCCTAATCATTTTTTGACATGTATATTTCAAAAATGGACTCCATTTTTTTAAAATAATTTTCTAAATATGATAAATTTAATTTTTAATTAAAATCATCATTTATTCGAAAAATACTAATTTTAAAATTATAACCGATTTTATGGCACTTTGAAAATTTAATTAAGCTCTCGTAAAATTATTTTATAATCATAAGACAACAAAATATTAATTTATGAATCTATTTTATGAAAATAAACTTTCTTTTAAATTATTATATTAATTATAAAATTGTAAATAAACATTTACATTTCACAAAAATATCAACGCTTAATTTATCATTTTTAATACATTTATTTACTTATTCCATGAAATAAATATATCATATTTTCATTCATAAGATACCAAAATTTTATTTATACTTTCATAGGTTATGTTATTATTATATTGGTCGATTTACTATTTCTAATGGTCATATTCTTATTCCAATGGTCATGATAATATTTAATCATATATCATTGTTCGTTTAAACTTGGTATTGTGTGCAATGTAAGCTATCAAATGAATTGAATTTATTTAAGAAGATACATACCGTAAAATCTTGGGGCGTTATATTCTTCTCTCCTTTGAAAATTTCATCCTCGAAATTTTTCATGAATATTTTCTTCTAAACAGGTGTGGGTGGTTCTTCTTCATAACATCCTCAGGTTCTCACATTACTTCTTCCATTTTATGATTTCTTCAAAGAACATTTACTAGTCGAGTTGTCTGATTTCTCAATATTTGCTCTCATATGTTAAGAATCTCAATAGGCTCTTCACAGTAAAACAAGTCGGGTTCCAATTCTATTTCTTCATAGGTGATTACATGTGTGTTGTGTCTGGCATGTACTTCTTTAACAATGATATGCGGAACACATCATGAAGTTTTGAGAGACTTGGTGGCATTGCTAATCAATAAGCTACAGGTTCAATTCTTTCCAGAATTTCAAATGGTCTGATGTACCTGGGGCTCAGTTTCTCTTTCTTATCGAACCTTATGACGCTCTTCCATGGAGATACTTTCAAAAAGACATGATCTCCTACTTGAAATTTCAAATCCTTTCTTCGGTTGTCACCATAACTCTTGCTTACTTTGAGATGCTTTAATATGAGTTTGAATAGTCTTTACCTTTGTCGTCATCTCTTCAATAAGTTCTTGACTTATAAGTTTCATATCACCAACTTCACCCCAACAAGTTGGAGTTTGACATCTCTTGTCATATAATGCTTCATATGGCGTCATTTGAATATTAGAATGGAAACTATTATTATAGGCAAATTCCACCAAATGTAAATACTGATCTCACATACCTTGAAAGTCAAGTGTGCATGATATCAACATGTCTTCCAATATTTGAATAGTCCTTTCAGACTGTCCGTCGGTTTAAGGGTGATAAGCAGTACTCATATGAAGCTCAGTATCCAAAACCTTCTGAAGACTCTTCCAGAATTTTGATTAAAACGAGGATCTCGATCCAACACAATTGATAGAGGTGCACCATGAAGTCTTACAACTTCGTTAATAGAGTCTTGTTAGGCACTCAAGAGGTAAATTTTCTCTTATAGCAAGAAAATGTGCTGATTTTGTAAAGCGGTCAATAATAACTCATATTGTATGATTCTTTCTGGGGGTCTTTGATAATCCAGTGATGAAGTCCATAGTAATGACACATCACTTCCACATAGGAATAACTAGAGACTGCATGACTCCTCTAGGATGTTGTCCATCAACATTCACTTGTTGATAAACTAACATCTTGACACATAGCCAGCAATTTCTCGCTTCATGTTATCCCACCAACAATGTTCCTTCAGATCTCTATACATCTTAACACTACCAAGGTGTATAGATAAATTTGAGCTATGAGCATCATCTAATAGTTTCCTTTTTTGCTCAGGTGTTGATGGAACTCTCTTTCCAAATTTCAGAATTTCATCTTCATACACGAAGTCTGCAAATCTCTCATCCTTAACAGCTTTAATTTTCTTTTGAAAATTCTTATCATCAGGTTGAGAGTTTTTTATCTTCTCCAGTAAAGATAGTTTGGCAATCATTTGAAAAAGAAGTGATGTTTCTCCTTCCTCAACAATTCTCATGTCCATCTTTACTAAATCCATGAATATAGTATCTTTCTCAATCCTCATTTGGGTAAGAAGTCCATGATCTTTCATGCTTGATACATATGCTACCTTAATTGATTTTCCTGGATGGTAGTGTATTGAGCAATCATAATCTTTGAGTAACTCGAGTCAACGTCTTTGCCTCATGATGAGTTCTTACTATGTAAAGATATATTTCAAACTCTTGTGATCTGTATATATCTCACATCTTTCACCATAGAGATAGTGTCTTCATATCTTCAGAGCAAAGATTATGGCTGCTAACTCAAGATCATGAGTTGGATAATTTTGTTTATTAGTCTTCAACTGCCTTGATGCATATGCAATAACTTTAACATTTTGCATAAGGACACAACTCGGTTCTTTCTTCAATGCATCAATGTATATCACAAACCCATCATTTCCTGATGATAGAGTCAAAATCAGAGCATTGACTAATCTTCTCTTCAATTCTTCAAAACCTTTTATACATTCTTTTTTCCATACGAACTTAACTCATTTATGTGTGATTTTGGTTAACGGGTTCTTCAATTGGGCAAAATTTTGAACAAAACACCGATAATAACCTGCTAAACCAATAAAACTATGTACCTCGGTTATGTTCGTTGGTGTAGGTCATTCTTGGATAGTTTTTGTCTTCACAGGATCAATTGAGATTTCATCCTTAGAGACAATATGACAAAGAAAATAAATTTCCTGAACCCAGAATTCACACTTGCTAAATTTTCCATATAACTATTTCCTTCTAAGAGTATAAGAATAATTTGAAAGTGATTCTCTTGGTCTTCATAGCTTTTAGAATACACCAGAATATCATCAATTAATACTACAACAAAATCATCAAGATATTCATTGAATGTTCTGTATAGCAAATCCATAAAAATAGAGGGTGCATTAGTCAATCCAAATGGCATTACTGTAAACTCATAATGTTCATACCTTATCTAAAAACCCATCTTTAGAATATATTTATTCTTTACTCACAACTGATGATACCCAGAACGAAGGTCAATCTTCAAAAAATATTGAGCTCTGTGAAGTTGATCAAATGAATAATCAATGCGAGACAAATGATGCTTATTCTTTATTATAATAGCATTGATTTCTTTATAATCAATGCACAGCCTCAAGGATCCATCTTTCTTCTTAACAAAGAGAATAGAGGCTCCCTATGGAAAAACACTAGGGTGAATAAATCACTTATTACTCAACTCCTCTAGTGGTTTCTTCAGCTCCACTAATTCCACAGTGGTCATTCTATAAGGATTCGTTGATATCGGTCTTGCATCAAGGATTAAATCAATGGTAAACTCAACTTCACGCTCTATGGGTGTCCAGGTAATTTCTCAGGAAATACATCAATGTATTCTTGTAGAATTGGTACATCATCAATTTGATGATGACTTTCCTCATTCCCTAGATGTTATTTGCTCTTCTTCCCCAAGAATTTCATTCAGTAGAACTACTGAGAATAGATCTAGATAAGAATCAGATGATGAAGTTTCTACTCTAAAGATAAGGGATTATACATCTTCCTCACAAATCGTAATTTCTTTCTCTTGCAATAAATTCTCACATCATATCTTGAAAGTCAGTCCATACTGAGGATTATATCAAAGTCTACCATAGGTATGATGATAAGGTCAGCAAATAAAACACATTTATATGCCTTAATGGGAACTGCCTGACACACTTGTTGCAATGAGTCTTCTCTTAGGGGTTTTAACTAACAACTCCTTTATTAAATCAAAAGGGAAATATCTAATTTTCTTGGAAAATTGGGTATATATAAAAGAGTGCGATGATCCAAAATCAAATAAAGAATTGGCTAAATTTGAAGATGGGATTATTGTACCTTCCACCACATCATTGGGTACTTCTACTTCACCTGTGGTGATCGCATAAGCATGACCATCTCCCCTTGGCCTCTTCTGTAGTAAATTCTCTTAACGTTTGGGACACTGATTTAAATAATGTTCCATTTTATTATAGTTGAAGCATTGAACATCATTGATTTGTTTCTTCCTCTTGCATTCATTTGCTCAATGACCATTTTCTCCGCATTTATAACAAACTCTCATGTCTTTCAAGCATTTTCCATGATGATTCTTTCCACAATTTTCACATAATGGAAATTACTTCATTTCCCTCTTCTTCTTTGACGCTTCACATTTTCCATGGGTTATCAGAAGACCTCTTCTTCTCTTGATTTCCCTTGAACATATAAGATCTAGCAAATTCCTTCTCTGTTTTGATGGCACTTGATACTATTTCATCGTATGATGACAATGTTTGAGAAGCCAGTGCCCTTCGGAGACATGACTTAAAACCTTCAAAGAAATTATCAATCTTGTCTTCCAAATCACGTAAGTTGGACCTTGATGAAGATGGTAAATTTGTTGATCAAACCACTTACAGAGGAATGATTGGAAGTTTACTCTACTTAACTACTAGTAGGCCAGATATTAGGTTTAGTGTATGCATGTGTGCACGTTTTCAAGCAAACCCAAAAGAATCTCATTTTCTTGTTGTTAAAAGGATTTTCAAATACCTCAAACATACTACCAACCTAGGATTGTTCTATCCTAAAGGACAACCTTTTGATTTAGTGAGTTATTCAGATGTTGATTTTGATGGTTGTAAGTTAGATAGAAAAAAATCCTCTGACACATGTCACTTTTTAGGTAAGTCTCTAGTTTCATGGTGTAGTAAGAAACAAAATTTTGTTGTATTATCTACTGCTGAAGCTGAATACATAGATGCTGGTAGTTGTTGTGCACAAATTTTGTGGATGAAACGCGCATTACTAGATTCTGGATATCAATTCAGACATATACCTATAAATTGTGATAACACAAGTGCTATTAATATTTCTAAAAATCATGTTTTGCATTTTAGGACAAAACACATTGATGTAAGACATCACTTTTTTAGAGACCATTATCAAAAAAGTGATATAACTTTAAAATTCATTGGCACTAAACATCAGTTTGCTGACATTTTCACTAAGCTATTGAACACTAAAAGAATAAACTACATCAGACATGAGTTAAGAATGATCAATCTATAGGACCTTGTGTTACTATTCCTTTGACCATTTTAAGTGAAGTTGTCATACCGACACTGACAGTATGAAGCTGACAATGTCATGCAGACACCGATAACTTTGCCATACTGACACAGTTGTGGTGCCGACACAGCTGTCATGCCGACATCGACGCTATGTCATGTTGACACAGTTGTCATGCTGACACCGATACATTGTTATGCTAATACCCAGTCATGCCGACACCGACGCCTTGTCAAGCTGACACCGTTACTGTTATGCAAAATATGTCATACTAACACCGATGACTCGTTGTTTTTACATGTTTTATGTTTTTACCAAAACGACATTGTTTCATTGATTTTGTTGAACTCGGTTCACGATTTCACTATTTTTTTATTTCAAATGCCCTAAATGATATAATTGAATCGATCCACTCTACTCCTTTACCCCCTACACTCTCTCGAATGTTTCTCTCTTTACCCCCGACCTTTCACCTTCTGACCTCCAGACCGGACTGTTGGAATGGTATGTGTGAAGCGAGCCCTTGATGGTGGCGAGTCTCATGCATCTAAGAAACAGAACGGTGAATCGAGCAAATCGTCTGGACCTGTAAATCTTGTTATGGTGAACCATGTTGTAACTCCAGAAATAGAAGTTCTTGTGGAATGGCTGTTGGAAAGCAGGTCTTTGTTGCTCAAGGTACTACAAGATCAGGGATGGCTTGAGTGGTTCTCAGATAATGAAAGACCCTTTTACCCAAATCTAGTTCATGAATTTTATATGAATATGGAGTTCATGCATGAAGGAAGTGATGTTGCCTGGATCAAGTCCATAGTGAAAGGGAAGAGAATCTCTTTCTCTTAAAGACAATGGGTTGAATGTCTTAAAGTTCCTCAGGAAGGTGTATTTGATGATTATCAAGATACCTCTCCACCTGAGAGTGATATGTTCTGCTTTGACACGGCTTTGAAAGAGCTTACTAATAATGATGAGCACAGAAGACCCATTACTACAGAGTTAAGTGGAGAATATAGAATCTTGTTTAAGTTTATTCAGCATCAAATTTATCCCAGGAAAGGAGACTTTGCCTCTTTAGAGTGTCAAGATGTCTACTTGGTTTATCTGCTGAGAAAATGGATCAAGGTAAATCTATGTAGATACCTTGTTGCGCACATGAATGAAATGATCAAATCTTCTTGCAAAACCAATTCTTTATTTTATCCAAGGATGATCTCAGCTATGCTAAAAGAGAAAGGTTGTGTAAATGAAGGAGAAGTTGTTTCTAAGTGCAGTGGGATCTGCCTCAGTAAAGAGATTTGTAAGAGGATGAAAATCAACTGGAACTCATGGAAGAGAGAATGGGTTGGAGATGAAGATAAAATTTATGATAAGTTCAATCCTGTGGATTATCCAACTAGGCCTAAGAATATGGTTAATCCTGGTCTGGGACCAAATGAAGAAGTTGATTACTCTTCAGAAGAAGAAAAAGAACTTGCCACTCCAGATAGAGATCAGGGGTCACCTATCAATGATAAAAGTGATCCTGACACCACTGAACCTCGCAAATATTTTTCTTTTGGACCTCCCAGTCCTCCACTTGTCTTACCCTCTGATGAGTCCACGCTTGAAGACAATGGAGATGAGGAGACAGAAGTCTCAGACGGTGTGGAATATGTAAGTAGATCCAGTGGCTCTGAAGAAACAGAAGATAATGAAGATAATGAAAGTGGTAGTGGTAGTGAAGAGGAAGATGGTGATATAAATGGAAAGGAAGAGCATGTCTCTGGACATGATGATGATGAAAGCAGTGGAAGTGATAATGACCATCATAAGGATGATCAAGGTGAAGATGTTGAAATGGTTGAAGCTGCAGATCAGGCTCAGTTGGAAGAACCTCCTGAAGCTGTTGTTGAAGAGAAAATCTTGTAGTTGTTGAAGTAAGAGAAAATGTTGATGTTGTTGTTGAAGTGGAAGCTCAAGCAATTCTTATACCTCATTTAGTTTATGAAAGAAGGAGACCTCATGCTGAAGATGAGCAATCAGTAAGGAGAGCTCAGATTGAGGGGGAGCCTCAAGAAAAGGGAGATCAAACTGGTGAAGAGCATCAACTTGGAATAGTAAGACTTCACACTCTCACTCCTCTGGATGATGATGTAGTGATTGAATGGGCAAGGAATCTTGGGTATGTAGCATTAGGTTTAGATTATGAAGACTCATACCTCAACCCCTACTGATATTCCTTCTACATCTGATCATACCTCTCAGACTCTAGACATTGAGGCAGTCAGAACTGTTGTAAAAGAAGAATTTCAAGCTCTATTTGATGCTTCTGGTTTGAGCAACCTTGAAAAGATTGAGAATAACAGTGATCATGTTCATGATATGGTCAGACTCTATTCCAAGAGTGTTGAAACTGCAAATGAACATATCATAGAAAAGGTGGACCACTATTTCAAAAAGATCATTACCAAGCATCAGTTGACCAATCTGTTTAAGTATTTGACAGAGAACCTATCTTTACCTCCAGTCACCAGAGCTTTTAAAGATCAAGTATAGAAGTTGAAAGATTTCATTCCTCTTTTGGACAAATTCATGGAAAATAAGGATGACTTTGAGAAAGCAATGAAGTATGGCGGTGAGATTATTGAGGATTTCATCAAGCTGTTAAATTCATGCCTTCATGTCCAAAGTGAAGCGATTCTAGTGCCTGTTGTTGCACCTCTTGGACCTCCTGGATCAGCACCTCCACCTCGAATGTCAGTTGCTCAGGCTTTGACTTAGATTCACCCAGTGATCCCAGAACAAATTCAACCTTCTGTGTTGTCCCAATGCAAACCTAGCCTTGTATCTAATGTTCCTAAAGGAGTGATCCTACCTCCTCTGAAAATTTCTTCAGACCCTCCAGCTTCTTAACCACCACCTACTGGAGCCTCTATTAATCCCTCTAAGAAAGAGAAGGAACCTCTTAATCCTCAGCCTTAGTGTGGATCATTCTCTGATAGGCATGTGTGCTTGACTTTTGTTGTTTTTATTTGAAGACTTGTAACGCATTGTACTTTATTGATTAATGGACTTATGTGTTCTTGTCTTTCCTCTATTTCCCTTTTATCTATTACTTTATGATACTTTTTATTTTTTTGCTACCTGATTTCTTTTTTGTAATCCCAAAAGGGGAGAAACAGTTTGGCATTATCATTATTTACTCTACCTTTGATATCCCTCTTATATATGTTATTTTTCCTTGATACCATTACTCATTATTTATTTTATCTCTGAACCTTATCTATATATTATAAACAGTCATCGATAATGGGAGATGATAAGTAAAATGATTTCATTCCACATCAAATGATTGTACTAAATAATGTCATGATTTGTGATCATCAAAAGGGGGGAGATTGTTGGCCCATAGGAAACTCTGACTACCCTCTCTAGTATTAATAGTTTTAATAATCACAAATCATGTCAATTCCTATTGATCATGTCTATACATTTCAATCATAATTATTTACATTTCAACATGTGCAATTATGTTTATCTGTAATCTCATATAAATTTAGTACATTTTGTTAATATTTATGTTGTAAGACAGTCTAAACAAAAATATTTTCTAAGTATAACATAATACACCGACAGAAGAGATGAGATATCGACAGTTCAACTAACTTACCGATGCAAATGACCTACCGATGCAAATGACCTACTGACGCAAATGACCTACCGACGCAGATGAATAACCGATGCAAATGACTAACCAATGCAAATGACCTACCGACCCAGATGACCTACCGATGCAGATGACCTACCGACGCAGATGACCTACCGATGTAGATGACCTACCGATGCACATGACCTACCGACGCAGATGACATACCATCAGTTCAAATGACCTACCGATGCATGGTGTTACCGACGTAAGGAATCACCGACAGTTAAAACGAGTCACCGATGCAATGAGTCACTGATGCATGGAAAGACTGACAAAATGACACACCGATGGAATGAGTCACCGACAGAAGGATACCAACCGAGGACTCACAGATAGACTGTTTAAAATTTCTTCTATTTAAAATTATTTCTAACGGTCATATTTTGAGTGTTTTAATGCGACTGGTTAATCTAATGCCTTTTTGCAGACATCTTAAATGAGGATATTAGAAATACAAGGTATTATGTCTACCTCAAACATGCACATTGTCAGGCTGCAATAATATATATACAAAGAAGAGCGCATGAAAGAAGATACACGAGCAGACACACGCAGACATATATACACAACAAGATACAAACAGACCTCCTACGAGCACTATACAGAAAGGAAGAACACAGGAAGAATTCTTCATTCCTGCTTACTGTGGATCAGATAACC
This sequence comes from Viscum album, assembly GCA_963277665.1. Classification (NCBI taxonomy): domain Eukaryota; kingdom Viridiplantae; phylum Streptophyta; class Magnoliopsida; order Santalales; family Viscaceae; genus Viscum; species Viscum album. The sequence goes on from OY728132.1 coordinate 329,602,430, forward strand.
GCTGGTCGTCAAAGCTCCATCATCTCTGCAGCATCCAACAAAACCAAAGGAGAAGAACATCTCACCCTCCTGAAAGACAGAACAAAGTGCTCCACGACACTCTGTTTTCAGTGTCGGTTTCCAAAAGAGGACTCGAGCTTCAAATCTGATACATCAGAGAGTCCAGAGCTGAATTGAATAACACTCAGAGCATCTCTAATCCCTTAATATATTCTTCTCTGTTGTATACTATTTAGCTAAACTTTCGAGTAGTGTGTGTGTCTGTACTAAAAACACATTGTCTCATGCACTAAACTGAAGGATACTAGATATCCTCAAACAACAGTCTGTTTACACTTGTTCGTCCCACGAAGAACTATGGAAGAGGTCTTGTGTGACCTGGTTGTTTTTGTTCTCACGTAGAACTGTGGTAGAGATCTTATGACCTGGACAGTCTGTGTACTGTTGTGTTAACCTCGATCCAAGGTGTGGATCAGAATCTTTATCTATATAGATTGTTTGGTGGCAAGTGATCACCAAGTGGAGAGGACTAAGTCTCTGCTTGAGACTGAACCTCTTGTTTTATATCCGATGTGTTTTCAATTTAGTCTTTCTCTATTTTAATTCACTTTTCAGAAAACTAAATTTTACTTTGATAGTTAGTCTTGGATAGTAGTTATAACTGTTTTGCCTTATTAGACTAGTTTCAAAAGTTGTATCAATATCTCATATTGTTATAACTGGTAATTAATCAATCTTTTGAGAACCTATTTGAACAGTCAACCTATTATAATTTTACTACCTTGGTTAATTGGCCAGTTTTATTTTAAATTGAGGAAGCCTTTTAAACAAACTTTTTAAAAGAAATTTTGATAGGAACTCAATTCACCCCCTCTTGAGTATCCTACTCTGGCCAACAAGGTTGAATAGTGAAAATGCTTCAAGCCTTACGACTCATTAGGCATTCACAATTGCCTTCAAGATGCGACATGCAACTGAGTTGTCGATTTCAGACTTTGAAACTCGTTTGGTACTCTGAGCATCTCGAGTTGCTCCTGAGATACAACCCTTTGTGGGATAGAACTAAGATGACTGAGACTTCCCTCTGTCCCTAAGATTTCTAGTAGTATAGCATATCTGGATTCCTTGTTTTCTCTCTGGGTTCCCTTTTTGTTTTGGAGTATGAGTTGGCTTATTGTTTTGCCTTTTTGGATTTGGGGCGTCCTCTTGAGTATGTTTATACTCACCTTTGCATGAGCCTTGTGCACCCACATGAGCTATATATGTGCAGATGACGCGCAGTCAAGGATGTCCATGGTGGATGTGGCGTTGGTGCAGCTTGTTCGAAGTTCACATGGCGATGTTTGGTGATGCTTAGTGAAGCTTGGTGATTCATGATGGTGGCAATGATCATTGCAGTTAGCGATTAATCCAAGAGTACATGCAACGAGTAAGAGTTTTCCAATGTATTGTGTATGCTAGATTTGGAGATCATTAGTTGGTTCATATGGTGTTTGCTTATTTAGTGATGTACTTATCATTTGATATCTCATACATGCATTACATACTTATCATTTGTGTGTGTGTGTAGTTGGGGTTACTAGTTATTTTTGTGCATTGAAGATGTGTTCGTTGCAAGTTGATATAAATTAAAGTCTCATACTATATGATATGTCTACTCGGTCGGTACTGGTCACCAGCCTCTGGTCTATTGGAGACGGGCTTGGGGTGGCACATTCCGCTTACCACCGACTTAGATGGGGTCTCGGAGGGTCGATTCGTGTTAATCTACGATAATATTGTGCCTCAGTGGAGCTAGGATGACAAAAGGAATGATTGGAAGAACCTTGTCACAACAAAAAGATGAGTTGGAGAGGTGTCTGAAAAGTGGCTGAGAAGTCTGGGAAGTCTTGAAATCAGCCTTTACGTGGGATATTGTTAGACTTTGAGTTACAGTGAAGTTTGTTTTCAAACTAACATTCCGAAAGGAGAAACTCGGAAAAGACATTGCACGCGTAAATAGAACAGAAGCGGTAGAACCTAATGGTCCGGAATGACAGAGTTCAGAATGTGAAATGATGATTTCTACAAGCAAAACTCTATTACCGAAAGAGCTTGGGCATTCAGTGTAGCAGTGGGCTGCTCCTTGGTAGATGCATCGACAGGGCTCATATGTAAATAGATAGATGGGGTCACTCAGATGTAGTCTGTTAGATGAATTGTTCACCTTCTATTTCACTTAGCATTTCGATTTTGGGCACTTATCACTCAGAAAACCTTTATTCTTCTCTTCTTAAAAGAAAGGTTACAGTATTCCTCCGATGGAGTAGAGCAAAATCTCAAACCATATAAATACTTGTTTCATGTTGATATGAGTTGTTCTGATTTTGTTTCCTTTATCATTTTGTTCATAAGTGTTCTGTTGAGGGAGAGGTGAGGCAATTCAGTGTGAGGCTTTGAAGTCTTGTTCCTCTCACTACTACAAAACTGAATTTATCCAGCGCTATGGCTTTAACAGCCCAAGCTAAAAGCATTGTTCAAGACCCTCTTTATCAGTGTTAGAAAAAGCATTGATAAAGGTCTCCCTCCCTTTATCAACGCTTGTAAAAAAAACACTGATAAAGATCTTTTTATTAACGTTAATAAAAAAGCACTGATAAAAGAGGATTTTTATCAATGCCTTTTTAGAAGCACTGATAAAAGCCCCCCCCCCCATTATCGGTTTTTTACTAATAAAAGATGTATTTCAAAAAAATCATTAAAAATATATATTTATATTGATATAAATATAACATATTTTTTAAAAATGTTTTAGATGAGGCTAAAAAAACATTCTCACTTAATATATAAGATTTTTAGTGAAATGAATTATAAAAAAAATATAAAAATTAATTAATATATATATGTGATTTTTATATATACATTTATATTCTTATATATATATATATATATATTTATTTATTTATTTATTTATATTCTAGTATATATAAATAAATATTAATATATAATATATTTAAATAAATATAATTGTTTATATATATCAAAAATTTAAAAATATATACAAATAAATAGAAAAATTATTAAATATACAACAAATCACGCATGGTATAGTGGTAAAGAGCTTCCAATTGCATAAAGAAGGTTCGGAGATCAAATCCAAATGCGCGCACGAATTTGGGGTAACCTTCTACTGTTGAGAAAGGGGGTGGGGTCTGTGATAACAGATGGGTAAGGAAAAAAATGTTGTTAAAAATCAACCATTTAAAAGCGCTAAAAACGCTATTAAAAGCACAATTTAACACTAAAAAATGATCTTAAAGGCACTATTTAAGAGCGCTAAAAAAACACTGATAAATGATGTCTTTATCAATGATTTTTTAGCGTTGTTAAAAGGTTTCTTTAATAATGCTTTTTTAAACGCTGTTAAAAACCTCTTTTAACATTGTTCGTAATATCAAGACTTTTTAAACACTGATAAAACTCACGTTATTAAAGCTCAGATTTGCAGTAGTGTATATCAGGATACAAAGGCATCAACAGCTACTCAAGTTTGAGGTCCCGGAGGGTGGGTTCTGAAATTAGGATTCTTACACAACACATTGGGTGGGTTCTAATTTCAAGGTCTTGACACAATGGACCCCTCAATTTTTTTTAAGTCCATCAGGTGAGTTTCCGATACAATGTTCGGACACAACAGACCCCTCAATTCTATAAGTCCATTGGGTCACCCCTCAATTTTTAGTCACCCCGCAATGCAATGCTCTCGGACCAAGCCATTGGAACAAAATTTAAAAATAAAAAATAAATAAATACATAAAGCACGATGTCAAATTAGATATTTATTCACATATGGTTTGTACCATGTAAATGTGAAATGAAATAACACCATTTAGGATTTATAATTGTGAATTAATGAATTAATTCATTATTGTTTTGTTTTTATTTAAATTCATTTTAATTCTGACTCACCTGCTTTTTAATCCCGCATGCCTCTGTTTTTTTTTTCTCCCGCTCGAGCCACTGCCACGTTGGCAATCCAAGTGAGCCTCCGCCCCTTGCATCGTGGCCATTGAATTGTTGCGTCGGCCATACAATTTGGGGCGTCCATTTGGGTTTTGCTGTTCGAACCCTTCGAACTACCCAGCGGGTTTTCCGCTTCTCCTTGGGTTCGTGGCACCCTCTGGTGCAGCGTTCTGTTACTGTGGAACCGTCGATCGCAGGGGGTTTAATCACCCCTGCCTCGACTCACATTGCAGAGAGATCACGTTTTTCACCAGCAGCTTCATTCTTGTCCGGGGATTACAGCTTCTTCGACGTTCTCGGATCCTGGCACTCGAACCCGTGTAGGGTTACCTCGATTCGCTTTTCAGTTGTGTTTGTTCTTGGGTCTTCGGCACCGAACTGCTCATTATGTTGTTTTCTGGATGATTCTGCGCCCACCATTTATTCGATCATCCACTTAACAAGTGGTATCAGAGCCACTCTTTGGTTGTCGTTTAGTTTTACTTTGTTGTTTGTTTTCAATTGCCTGCTGTCTTCTTTACTCCTCAGTAATATTTGCCAGAATAGGTTGTAATTACAATCATATGTTTTTTTCTTTCCACATACGGCTGACTATTATAACAATTTATATGTTCACAATCTACCCGTTTTCTTGCCATTGTTTACATGTTGTAATTAAACCTGCTTGCTGGTTATTGTGTATAAAATACATATACTGCCTACTTGTGAAAATTGCATATTGCTGTAATCTTTCTGTCTCTATTCATTGATTGTTTGCTGCCAACACCTATACTGCCAGCCCCCTGTACTGTTTCAAACCTGAAGAATCTGTCTATTTAGGTTCTGTTTCAGCATTGTTGTAATTGTTGTAATTGTTGTTTGTTGTTTTCTGGTTTATAGTCCAGCCTGCCACTAGTTGTGTTAACAGATTGGGTTTTCTGTTTTCCGCACTGTATCTGATTAATTCTGCCAATACATTGTTGCCTTTATTTTTTATTAAGACTGAAATTATTGTCTTCACCAATTTTTTTTTTCATTACACATTCTACAAATTTATTCCTAGTGAGTATTGGCCAGTCTTTTGGGGGCGTACACTCTCGTTGTCCCCAATTACTTGGCATCAACTCACTGTATATAAATATGTCCACAATGCGGTATGAAATCGAAAAATTCGATGGAGACAATGACTTCAATTTATGGCGTATTAAAATGAGGGCATTATTAGTCTAACAAGGTCTTATTGATGCCCTATCTGGGCCTACTAAACCCATAACAACTGTTAATGAAGTTGGACAAACCATAACTGAACACCAACCAGTCCCCAATGACACTCTAGTTAAAGCCCATAGTTCCCTCTTATTGTCCCTAGGTGATAAAGTCCTTAGGGAAGTGGCCTTTGAGTCCATTGCCGCCGGCATCTGGCTCAAGTTAGAGAAGCTCTACATGACTGCCTCCTTAGTTGGTAGGCTCTATAAGAAGCACTGCATGTTCACTTTTAGGATGAGACCAGGCTCTTCCTTGAAATCTCATCTTGACGAGTTCAATAAGATCATGCTAGACTTAGCCAATATAGATGTCACAGTAGATGATGAGGATCAAGCTATTATTCTCCTGATATCTCTAGACCATAGTTATAGCACTCTGGTCGAGACCATGATGTATGGTCGTGACTCCTTGACTCTGGAAGAAGTCAAGTCTGTCCTTCTATCTAAGGACCTTCACTCAAAGCTTAAGGCGAAAGGTGAGGCTGAAAGTTTGTTCACTAGGGGTAGACCTCAGGTTAAAAGCAAAAAGAAACATGTTAGCAGAGATAAAAGTAGCAATAGTAAAGAACCAAGGCATGAACGAAAGTCAAAGAATAATGATAATAAAGACAGAAAAGTTACTTCCATTGTGGGAAGCCAGGGCATATTAAGCCCGAGTGTAGGAAGCTTAAGAGAGAGCAAGAGCGCGCGCAGCCCACTGACCAGTCTCTTATTGTTGACTCTGGTTATGACACAGCCAAAGTTCTAAATGTGTCCAGCCATACACTCGACCGTGAGTGGGTCCTTGACTCTGGCTGCTCCTTCCATATGTGTCCCTATAAAGAGTCTTTCTTAGAGCTGGTCGAGAAAGTGGAAGGGGACGTCCTATTAGGGAATAACAAGAAATGCAAGGTTGAGGGCAGAGGATCTGTCATGATAGAATTGGATGACCATTCCATCATCACCTTACTTGATGTAAGGTGGGTCCCCAACTTGCAACGAAACTTGATCTCCCTAGGAGTCCTAGATCAAAAGGGATATACTTTTAGATCTGAATCTGGTACTATCAAAGTCTCAAAAGGATCAAGAACCATCATCAAAGGATCCCTTGTGAATGGTTTGTATGTCTTGAATGGCAGGACCCATTCAAGACAGTTGGGTAGTGTTTATACTACGAACACTGACAACACTATGTTATGGCATAGAAGGCTGGGGCGTGTAAGCTCCAAAGGGCTTGAAGAACTCAGCAAGCAAGGATTGTTGAATGACATCACACCTACGAATCTCCCATTTTGTGAAGATTGTGTGATGGGAAAAGCTAAAAGAGTGACTTTCAATAGATCGTCCTTCAAGGCAGTCGCCCCACTTGATTACATCCATTCGGATTTGTGGGGGCCGGCTAGGACCTCCTCTCATGGTGGAGGTTTCTATTTCGTCACATTTATCGATGATTACTCCAGGAAGGTTTGGGTATACGTCCTCAAAAATAAATCAGATGTTTTCCAAACATTCAAAACCTGGAAAGCCTCAGTCGAGAATCTGACTGGGAAGAAAGTCAAGACCATGAGAACGGACAATGGGCTTGAGTACCTGTCCACTGAGTTCATTCAATACTGTGAGTCTGAAGGTATCAAGAGGCACAGAACTGTTAGGGAAACTCCCCAACAGAATGGCCTAGCAGAGAGGATGAATCGGACCATCCTTGAAAGGGTCTGTAGCATGCTTGCTCACTCGGGCCTCCCTAAATCCTTTTGGGCCGAGGCCACAAGCACTGTTGTGTACCTGATTAACAGGTGTCCCTCTTCTGCGAATCAATTCATTACTCCAGAAGAACTATGGACCGGCAAGCCCCCATCATATTCCCACTTAAGGGTCTTCGGGTGTACAGCCTATGCCCACATCAAGACTGACAAACTTGAACCTAGAGCCCTCAAGTGCATCTTTGTTGGTTACCCCGATGGAGTTAAAGGATATAAACTCTGGGTGGATAAACCGGGATACCAACGGTGCATTATTAGTAGAGACGTTGTCTTCCATGAGTCCTCTGCTCCTAAGACCAGGATTGACACACCTGGCAGTTTTGATCCAGACTTACATAAGTCTGATGAACGTGAGTCATTTACTCATGTTGAGACTGATGTTCAGTCTATTCCTCCTCCTCCTCAGCCCACTGATGCGGCTGACTCTGAGACGAGTTCCAGTTCAGACTCAGACTCTGGACCTTCCACCGATCATCAAGATTATCAATTAACCCGAGATAGACAAAGGAGGGTCTCTAGACCTCCTGCTCGGTTCAGCCAGTATGATATGGCATCATATGCTTTTCATGTGGTCCAGGATCTCATCGACGATGATCCTCAATCGTATAGGCAAGCTTTAAAGGATAAGGATTCAAAGCATTGGATCATAGCCATGAATGAAGAGATGCAATCTCTAAAAAAAATCACACATGGACCGTTGTTTACAAACTTGTGAATGCTAAAGTGATTGGGTCCAAGTGGATTTACAAGAGAAAGGAAGACAACACAGAGGGAAATAAAGTAAGGTTCAAAGCTAGGCTAGTCGCCAAAGGATTTCTTCAGAGGGAATCGACTATGCTGAAATTTTTTCCCCTGTTGTCAAACACTTCTATTCGGCTCTTGTTAGCCTTCGCTGCCTATCTCGATCTGCACATCAAGCAACTTGATGTTAAAACTGCCTTCTTGCATGGGGATTGGAATGAAAAACTCTATATGAAACCTCCTGACGGTTATTCAAAGGAATTCAAATCCAACCATGTTTGCCTTCTAAATAAGTCTTTGTATGGTTTAAAACAGGCATCAAGGCAATGGTATAAGAAATTTGATTCTTTTATGCTAAATAACCAATTCACCAGGAGCCAGTATGATGCTTGTGTCTACTTCAAGTCTATTCAAGGTTGTATGATTTACCTTCTGCTTTACGTAGATGACATGCTTATCATATGTAAGAATATGAGTTTTATCACTTCAATTAAATCTCAATTAAAAGGCAACTTTGAAATGAAATACTTAGGTGCAGCTAAGCAGATTTTAGGTGTTGAAATCATTAGAGATAAACCTAACAAATTGCTATACTTATCTCAGCATGCTTATATTTTAAAGATCTTAAAGAGGTACATGTTTGAATCTCTCAAACCTGTGAATGTACCTCCTGCTCAACACTTTAAGTTGTCTTTAACACAAGCACACACTGCTGATGATGACGTGCAATTTATGTCTAAAATTCCATATGCTAGCATTGTTGGTAGTATAATGTACTCTATGATTTGCACCAGGTCTGACATTGCTTTTGCTATCTGCACCTTGAGTAGATTTATGGCCGCTCTTGGGAAGCCCCATTGGCATGCCCTCAAATGGCTTCTCAGATATTTATCATGTTCATCTAATTTGTCTTTATGTTTTGGTAAAAATGTTGATGCTTCTAACATTTTGGTAGGCTTTGTAGATGCTGATTATGCAGGTAACATTGACACCAGAAAATCATTGACTGGATACGTGTTCATTGCCTACGGTGGGGCTATTTCATGGAAGTGCAACATGCAGTCCGTTGTTGCCCTCTCCACCACTGAGTCTGAGTACATTACACTCACCAAGGCGGTAAAGGAAGCCTTATGGCTCAAAGGCTTGTCTTCTGAACTCAAGCTTTATGATTCAGCTATTAATGTTTTCTCTGATAGTCAATCTGCATTACATTTGTCTAAAAATTTAGTTTGCCATGGTAAATCAAAGCATATAGACATTAGATTACACTTTATTAGAGATGTGATAGAACAAGGAACCGTGTGTGTCAATAAGATACACACTGATAAGAATCCAGCTGATAGTTTGACTAAAGCTGTCATTTTATCTAAGTTCAAATATTGCCTAGATAGTTTGAACTTGGTTCCTGTTTCGTAATCCTAGGTGCAAGAACATCCCTGAATTTAATTAAAAATGGTGGAGTTTTGTGAATTAATGAATTAATCCATTATTGTTTTGTTTTTATTTAAATTCATTTTAATTCTGACTCACCTGTTTTTTAATCCCGCATGCCTCTGTTTTTTTTTTTTTCTCCCGCTCGAGCCACTGCCACGTTGGCAATCCAAGTGAGCCTCCGCCCCTTGCATCGTGGCCATTGAATTGTTGCGTCGGCCATACAATCTGGGGCGTCCATTTGGGTTTTGCTGTTCGAAACCTTTGAACTACCCGACGGGTTTTCCGCTTCTCCTTGGGTTCGTGGCACCCTCTGGTGCAGCGTTCTGTTACTGTGGAACCGTCGATCGCAGGAGGTTTAATCACCCCTGCCTCAACTCTAATCGCAGAGAGATCACGTTTTTCACCAGCAGCTTCATTCTTGTCCGGGGATTACAACTTCTTCGACGTTCTCGGATCCTAGCGCTCGAACCCGTGTAGGGTTACCTCGACGGCAACGGACCCCGCGGCACACAGCTGGTGTGCCGCATCTGGTGGAGCTCCGTCACGGCCCTTCGCTCGGCGACAGCACTCCGACGGTCAGCCATGAGATCACTCGAACCAGATCCGACGTCATCTTGAAGTGAACAGGACGGCCGGGCTTGATTGCCCCCGGCGTTGTAAGTTTTTTCTATTCTTTCTTGCGGTTTATTGAAACCCTGAATTTCTTGTATCTCTGTCATCACATGTGTTGAGGCGAATCCTTTGTAATCTGTTCTGGTTTTTTTTTGAGAATTAATAAAAGCGTGCGTGTGTGGGGTGTTCTTGACGTGCAGTAGGTCCCAAAGGGGACCGAAGCACGTAAATCTGGTGTTCCACTTTAATTTTCTGCATTTTAGTTTTTGTTCTTTTCAGTTGCGTTTGTTCTTGGGTCTTCGACACCAAACTGCTCATTATGTTGTTTTCTGGATGATTCTGCGCCCACCATTTATTCGATCATCCACTTAACAATAATAAATGCTTAAATTGATAATATAAAACAAAACAAGATGGCCACACACTGCTAACATGAAGATGGAACATTGAAATCTACGATCGGGTAAAAATATTATTTGATTTTAGTTTTAAAAAATGAAATAAAATTCAGTTGAATTCTAAAATTAAATAATAAATAAATGAATAAAAATTTTGCTAAAAAATTAAAACTTTAGTTTTCCTTCCCGCTTCAGTTTTTTTCAAAGTTGTAAAGTTGTAATATTCATAATTTACTGGAGATGGAGAGGAACTTGGTGTGGCGGCCAAGCGCAATGATTTTACCCGTGCTTTTATTCCTCAGCTCCACACTAACAACTGCAAGAGACTTCCCCACCCGCAGACTTTTAGCCTCCATCTCCATTTCCTCCTGCATGCACATGAGGATGAAAAAGTTGTGGTGTTGGTAAAAGCTCGAGATCAACTTGCAAAAAACTATGTTCGAATTCGAATTTAAAACGGTGGTTGCATTAACTACGCACGCTACAAGAATAAAACGATCCAAAAACTCGATCCCGCGACCGGCACCCCACACCCCAACACCCCACTCGAATAAAATCATGATAGACATTCAAAAGCCCATCCTATAAATCATCCCATGTCATCGAAAATAAAACTTTCAAAAATAGACTAAAGGATATTAGTCTTCAAATCAGTTAACAAAGAAATCCAGAATAAAAAAAAAATCCCTAAATAGGGAACCTCTTAAACTATTTCTCAAGGTACCCAAAATTTTCTGCAGGATTAATGAAAAATATTGATACTTTGGGAAATAATTTCCCCAAACATAGGCAAACTTGGGTACATTGCGAAATAGTTTCCCAAGTTGCCTGTTTTGAGAATTTCTTCTTTTATTGTCTTTATACGAGGACAATCGTCAGAAATCTAGGGATATCAACAAAAAAATAAAAGAAAAAAGTTAAAATATCTAAAACATGTTCCGTAAACATTCTATAATTCAAATAATCCATAAAACAAGGTTTTTAGTCAATCAATTAGATCATGACTTTTTTAAACCCAACTATGAGAAATAGAATAACTAAGCAAAGACTAAGGTTGTATTTGATAACACTTGTTAACTTAACAATAAAAAAGCACTTCTAAAATAAGTGGTTTGAAAGCATTAACAAAATTAAAGTAACAGTTATTCTAAGAACTTTTCTAAGTGATAGAAATGAGAGCTTATTGACACACAGGTCAGTGAACTCTCCTCAAGTTTGCATCAACAAGCACACCGATCAAACAACTTCAAGGTCTCGTTTGGTACGAGAGAAGCCATTCTAATGAAAATGGAAAAGTGATAGGGATAGGGATTGGTATTGGGATTGGGATTGGGATAGGGATTGGAATTGACGAGTCAATTGTTTGTTCAGTATGCATGAAATATGTTTGATGAAATATGTTAAATAAAATAGATACATGAAAACAAAAAAAAAACTATAATTTTTATTTATTATTTATGAGTCATTCTTGAGAATCATAAATAAAATCAGGAATAATTGTCCAGGAAACTCTTCCATCATACCAAACTAGGCCTAACTTCAAGGTTTTAAGTTCATTTGATTTTCTAAGCAGTGCCCCCAAAACAAACATAAACAAGTATTTACCCTTTCAAAATACTGAAATGCACAATTATAATTGAAACAGTGCACTGAAATCATAGGTTTTCTAAAAAGAGCAATCCCATTATAAAGAGAAAGGAAACCCTGAGTTCAGTGACAAAGCAGCTTACCCCACTAGCAACCTACTTCAAGCAACTAGAGTTCATTAGATCCAGCGTTAGATGCCCAAATTACAGGTATATATCTATGCACTAATCAAGGAACATTGTAAACACGAACTAAAAGCTTACAATAATAAATCCCAAGTCCAAAAATCTGGTGAGAGAAAAGATTTAAGCGAATACGAAGTTGCAGGAATACCTACATCAAAAACAGGATTCAGGAAGGAAACGTTGATCTCAACTGAAACCCCAGAACTCGGAACTCCTGCTGTGTATAGTACGGCCGATCCCACAATATCCACAAGAGTCGCTATGACACCACCATGCATAGAGTTTCCCGAGTTCTTCAAAAATCAATCAGTCAGTCGACAGATGGAAATTTTAGGATACGTTCAGAGCTTCGGGGGAGGAGAAATTTCTCGAAAAGGAAGATCAAGGGACCGTAAACATAGAAATAGTTTCGGGTACCAGTAAGCGAGGATGAACTTTCATGGAACAAATGATTCGACCGGGTTCCATTAAATCGAGGCAAAGACCCTGCAAGGCCATATACTCAAAGAAACACGAAGGCATGCCATCGATGATTGATGCGTTTTCAGGCCCGTTCTTCTCCAGAAACCTCTTCACTGATTCCAGCTCCATTGCTCGAACAGAGGGCGACGACCAGCGATTCGCCACCCGACGTCGTTTCGTGCTCGGATGGGCTACTCCTAGTATGTTTTCCCCCGTCCCTGGATATTATATACAATAAAGTATTTAATAATAAGACGTGGATAAATGAATCCAGTAACATAAGTTGACTTACCAAGAAGTGCAGTGTTTTTAAAAAATAAAATATCATGTTTTTTCATTTCAAAATTATCAGTATTATTATATATAAATATCATTTTGATGTAAATTATCACACAAATTTATCATTTGTAACTTAATTTTTAATAATTGAAAATATTGATCTTGTGATTAAATGCTAATTTAATTATGAAGTAACAGATTATTTGAGAGGTCTATGAAGGGTGTTCACTTTTATATTAAGCACACCTAATAAAATTGATTCAAAGGATGGAATCCTTACAAATGTTATCTTATGTAATATCTTGATATTTTGTAATTAAATTAAATAGAAACGAGACAACAAAAATGAGGGATTTAAAAAAAATGGTTAAAAGAATATAAATGACTTTTTGGGAGAATTTGAGTTTACTTATGTCTAATATGATCCTAAGGATGTGTTACTTGGAAGTGGAGAGGTATTCAATGAAGTAGGAAATCAAAAGGAAGTGAAAACGTGGTATTGATGATGTAGTGCGGCATGACATTCATCGTATAAAAGGCATGTTGAATGTCTTTGGATGTATCGTTTAATGCAATAGTATACGACATAGGACATATCATAAGATTGCGTTGTGTCACGAACCAAGTCGGGTCGTCATCTGACCTGACACCCGACCCGGTCCGCGATATGACCCGAAGGGCGTTTCTGATCCTCACAGACAGGCACATGTGCCCGAGTATCCTAAACAATACATGAGAACGATTTACCCGAAACAATAAACATACAACAACCAACAACTTTGTCACACCCGGTTTTTCAAGTTTGGGTTTATGGTTTGATTCGTTGGGAAACCTAGTCTTTTTCTCAAGTCCCGGGTGTGACGGGGGTTGAGTTTTGAAGTGCTTCCATTGTATAATATTTCACTATTGGTTTTCCTTGGTTTGTGTTCGGATAAAGTTGTGTGTTGGAGAGTTTTGGACACCCACATTGTCACCTTTTTGTGTTTAAATCATTCAAGAATCATTGGGTAGGATTCCCTAGTGTTTGGGGTGTCATTTGAGGGTTTTTATCCAACTTTTCAGGCCGCACGGTTTGAGCACGGTTTTCCCAAACCGTGCAACCTAACCATGCGAAGTTGCAGATTCATTCCAGTAGCCCTCGCACGGTTTGCGCAGAGTTTGCCAAACCGTGCAGCAAAATCGTGCAGTCACTTACGGGCTTAATAACTTTCACTCTAAAAACCCGATTTGGGTGATTCCACCTCCCATTTAAAGCCCTACCTATTGGCTATCGACCAGATGGACCCCCTCCCCCATTCGTTCTACCTCATTTTGGACCATTTTTTGGTTGATATCTCACCAATGGTTAATGGTTTTTCCTCAAATCCTTCAATTTCATCTTCTCCTCTCTTTCCTCTTCCTTATTCTTGCAATTTTTCATGGTTTTCTCTTCTCCCATGGTCATGCTCGACCTAGGGTTATGTTTTCCCTAGGTTTTTGATGGGGGTTTTGTTCTATTAGGTCTGGTCTTTGTAGATCTAGGGTTTCGGAAACCGCGACGGTAGTTTTCAGGTGTGTGTTTTCATTCCTCCATGGATTTGAGGTAGGTTTCCCATTGCACTTGAGCTTTTTATTTAAGATCCATATGTTTCATGTTGTTTTCACCTTCCTCATACTCTGAAAATTGTAATTTACGCTTTGGATAATTTGTTTGGTGTGCAAAGTAGCGGTTAAAGCCTTGTTTTGTGTAAAGTGGTGTAGTTTTGTTAAAATGGTGCACACCACATGTTTGTTCAAAGGATTTCTTTTCTTCCGCACATGGTTTGTGGTATTTTAAACATGGTTCAGTAGCTTGAATAAATTTATGGCATGCCATTGCTGTTTTATTCCCTTTCAAGTGCATAAAATGAACTGTTTCGTTAAAAAGTGCATGTCATGTGTTCGGTAAGTTTCCCAGATGGCTTTTACGTGTTGAGTGTGGTTTAAAATGACTGGTTTGGATTTATAATCATATTTAAAGTAGGAAAAGAAATGTTTTTGGGTTCCTTATGTGGATTCCAAGTAGGTTTTGGTTTTTATAAAGAAGTTGTATTGGTTTTGAAGTTGTTTTGACATGTGTTGCCAATGGAAAGTCCGTTTGGCACTTTTATAAAAAGGGTTGTGTAATGGATATGCAATCTGAATATTTTAAAGGTGGTTACCAATGTTTTCAATCTTAAAATGGTGGGTTCTCACCACCTTATTAAATGTGGTATCTGTGGCTTTGAAAAATGTCGGTTTGGTAAAATGTTTAAAGGCTCGTTTGACCTTTCCTAAAAACGAAGAATGAGTGTTTTACATGTATATACCATGTTGCATCAATTGGGATTGTTTTATGGTCCATGAAATGATTTTATTAAATGTTGTTAGGGCTTCCAAATATGGTTGGGTATGGTTTTATTGTGTGTTTATCCTTAAAAGGGTGTTTCTAAATGAGTTTTATGTGCAAAGCCTCATTACACTCCTTGAAATTGTTTTACGAAAATTTTAAGTGGTTTATTGATCCGTGAAAGAAATGTGAAGCATGTTTGCGGGATATTTGTGTGTTTATGGTTTGGGAATGAAATTTTCATGTGAAAAGTGTATTTGATAATATGTGTAACTTGATTGAGCACTGAAGGGAATCCTGGGTATTTAGGTGGGCAGACGTATACTAGTATGCTAGTGATCCCATAGGGTTTGGCCCCTGTTTCACGTAGCAAGTTTGACGATAACAACACTAACCAAACTATTATGATGATGTTGTTGGGGGACCACTAGGTTATGGGTATGATCTCTACTAGTAGCTCATGTGCATGAGAACAAATATTTATTATGGTTACCTTCACTGAGATACAAGGTACCTAGGGCTCACAACTAACTAGTGCCTAGGGGTGTTCCCGTGACTTGTGCTCATTGGCTAGTTTGTACTCACCATCGACATATAGTGTGTTTGGCTGGTAAATTCGGCAACATTTGTGTTTTATTTAAAAACACACATTCTTTAAAGCAACCCTCTTGAAAAATATTTTCATTTTGAAGTTTCACCTCTTTGAATATTGTTACTAGCATTCTTAATTATACAACTTGCAAGTTTTTGTCTGGTAATTTTTATAGAATTGGACCTCATTTAGAAAACATACCTTTATATCTTGTATTTAAAACTTGAAATTGATGTTTCTTTTATTTTAAAGTAATTGCATTGGGAATATAATATCGGGCTAACCTACTGAGTTTTAATACTCACGCCTATATTCTTCTTATGTTTTTAGCCCTTGTGCAGGTTTCAGCTTGAGTTCGATCGCATTGGGCGACATGTGATCATTTTTTTGGAGAGTGACCATCGAGGTCACATGGAGTTAGTTGGTTGTCTGGTTCAGTTGGTTGAGTTTTTTTGGTTCAATTGTATTTTCAGTTTCTTGTACAAACATTGTTCAATTTAATTTTGTATAATTGTTTATTGGGTTGTCTGTTTCTTTCCGTTGTTTGGTTCTTGTTTATTTGTGGGCGAAATCGTTCCCTCTTGTACTCTATTGATGCCCTCAGTACTTGTCACCATCCTAGGAGGATCAGGAACGCCTCTCGGGACTTGTCGCGGGCTAGCCTAGGTGACTGGTTCAGGGTCAACTCGGGCTAGTTTGTGACAAAATGGTATCAAAAGAGGTTGTCTCTTAGCGGACCTTTCTTTTCAGAGTACCTTTTTTATTTGGGGATGTCAAGGTATATGAAGTAGGATTTTCGGGACTTGAGGGGTAAGTTCGGGAAGAGCATCACGAACTCTTGCTCGTTCCAATCCTCGGGTACCCATGGGAAGTCTGACTTTAGTAGTGTCTTTGGTTATGTTGATTATTTAGTGCTGGGATACGACAAGTGGAGTTGGACTAATGGTATCCATGAGCTCACAGGGCCTGACAATCCATGTGGATTTGGGCCATGGTTCTAATACGCCTCTCTGTGTTGGTGGTGTGTTTAACGTATGGCCTCCAACCATATGGTCAAATCACCCACTGACAATAGTTCCCTTTTGTGGGTCTCTTGGACCTTTATTGAATTATGATTTTGTTTAAATCCTTGTGTGAGAAGTGGAAAATGATTATTAAAAATTTAATATAAGAAATACATTGGAAATTTGGGTTTTTTTAAAACAAATCTTGGGAATAAAATAGAAATGATTTAATAGAATTGAATTGCATTAATCTAATAATATGGGTTGTTGAAATAAAATGTTTTGAATTCATGGATTATTTTAAAGTGGTTCAGAAATATTGTTTTAAATGGGATGTTTTGGGCAATTGAAAAGTGTTCAAATTTGATGAAATGGTTTCAGAAATTGGTTTTGAGTGGATGGTGTTTTCTAAAAAGTGTTTTGGCCTTTGTGGTTGTTGGTTTATGAAAAGAGGCTTGGGTGAATTTTTGAAAAGGGTAAAGGGATGTTTGGAATAGAATGTTTGTTTTGGAAGTTGTTTTAAAAGAAATAGAATGGGTTCTTAATCAAATAGTTCTTGAAAAAGTGTGGTTTGTTGAGATGATGAAAAAAAATGTTTCGAATAAAGGGAGATGATTTTGATGGAGACCTATGGGGTTTCTTTTTCAAGAATGGTAAATTTTTTTGTTGTGTGGGAATCTAAAAAATTGTTTTTGAATTGGTGGTTAGTGCGCCTTTGTAAGGTACTTGATTTTTTAATTGAGACATCTGTTTTATTTTGGCTTGGAAAATGTGGATTCTTGTTTTAGCATTTGGTGTGTCCATGGGTTCTCATAGGCATTGTCACGAACCAACCCAGGTCGACCCTGAACCGATCACCCAAGCTGGTCTGCGACATGGACCGAAGGGCGTTCTTGATCCCCACGGGCTGAAAACTAGTGTCGGGGATCAAAATAAACCAGTTGGGAATGATTTGGCCCATAACAAAGATAAATAATCATAAACTGAACAAGAAGATAAATAAAGGAAAAATAAACCGAACAACCTGGCAGCAGAAAAAGGAATCAATAAAGCAATGTGACATACCTCAGGTGACCCCAAGGGTCACCATGGAATGTAAACTACACTCACTCCCAAAAGAGATCCAAGACTGAAGCCTACAATTGAAAAGTAAAGTAGGCGTGAGCACTGAGATTCTCAGTATGAATGCCAAAATATAACCATGTCCTATGCCCCTGCCTTTAGTAAGAAATCCAATCATGCTAGTTTGAAAATAAGATATAATAAAATAATGTTTTTCATTCTTTTCAAATCCAAGTAACGAGTTTTCATTTTCAATTAAATCATTTCACTCCAAATACATTTTCAAAATAGGTTCCAAGCATGCATTTATGTTTTAAAATGAAAAGAAACCATTTTGGATTAAGATATGGTTTTCACAAATAAGACATCAAATATGAACACACTGAAATGAAAATTACATCAAAAGTAGCATGTCGCAAATGAGAACCTTGGGAAATCCCTATAGGTAACTAGAACAAGTGGGACCATAGAGACCTCGTATGTAACACCCCAAGCTTCCACGGTACGATTTTCTTTGAATAATACAGTAGCGTGTGTTGTACGCAACTTCGAGTTCTAACACACACCACAACCAATCAAACTAGCCGTTATGAATAGTAATACCCACTTTTTGAAATTTTATAAATTTTATCTTTCAAAATGGACTTCATTTTTGGATTCGGAATATCGAAATTATCTTAGGGTGAAATGTTTGGTATTTTTCTGAAAACATTCAATTTCTGATGAATAGTAAAAAAAACACCGAGTCATAGTTTAAAACTGAATTTTTATTTAAATAATTATTTATTTTATTTAAATTTAATTAAGGCCAAAATAGATTCATAATACCTATATAGGTTCAATGTAATTCATTAGAGTTAGTTTAGAATAATTTTAGATATATAAAAATTTTATTGAACTTTTCACCGTCTTTTACCCACCTCATAGGAGAATTTAGAAATTCACATAAAACATAATTTTACCGCTTATGTGAGTGGAATTTCAAAAATACGAGAGACATGGTTAATATCAAGGAGTAAAATGTGGTTCAATAAGATAAATTTTTTTTGGTGAATAGTAACTTTTTACTTTTATTTACCACTATTAAAAGTAAATTGGGCAATTAAGGGTAAAAATGATATTAATATTACCCTAACACATGTCCTAATTCTATTGGACAAGTGTATATAGACCAGAAACAACCTTAGGAATAAAATATTATCATTTAGGTCCACTTGGATTAGATTAGGACATTTATAATTATTTAATTCAAAGAAGAGTTAAAAGAGATAAAATCAAAGTTTAATAACTAAAAAAATTTTAATATAGGATTATGCATAAGATAAATTTGATTATAAATATTAATTAGAAATCAAAAAATATTTCCTACATAATGGTATTTTATTTATAATTTTTAGAAATTAAATAATTTAATTTATTTATGACACAATGATGATGCAGTAATTACCTTATTAGTGAAATATTAAAATAATTGATATTATAAATACCCAAATAAATATAATTTGAGGCTTTTAATGAATTACATGAATTTTATAGCTTAATATTACATGTTATAATTGATTTAATTATGTTTTTTCTAAGTAATCATGCTGTTATGATTTTTACAAAAATCAAATACCAAATTGTGTCAAAATTGACATAAAAGAGTTTTTAAAACAAATATTATATTATTAATTGATATTCAATTATTAAAAATATAAGGTTAGGCCAAAGGACTTATATAATGATATTTGTATCATTAATGGACCACTTGGGGGTCGCTTGGATGTATATAGTAAGTTTATTAACTATATAATATAAAAATACAAAGTGACATGGTAAATGTCAATCAAATTAACTAAGAGTTAAAACTAAAAGATAAGTTTAATATAATGAACAAAACCTGTCTAAAATCTATTGGTTGAAATAATTTAGACCCATACCAACCTTAGACTTTGAATAATCTACTTTGAAGCCATTAGAAACCGAATATGAATTTATTATAAAATAATACTTTAAGTTTTTCTAAAGAGCCCCTCCTCCCCCTTATAAAATAACACCACTTCTAACCAATTATTCACACCTTCAAAGTCTTTTGGTTCGGACAACCCCTACCCAAATATACTCCCAACTTCCCTCAATTCAATCTAGAGGATTTAGTTTGATCATAAATCCAACCTATGGAGCCCTTTTGATCAAATCAAAAGTAAGAACCCAAAGAAGAGGTAATGATTTCACCACCCTCTTTCAAGTTCCTTTCTTCTTCAACTTCTTCTTTCCTTGTTATTTCCATTCTAAAATAATAACTCCAGTATCTTCTATATACTGTGATGTTATTATAAATATTGAACAACCAAATTCATTATTTTATCCATCCCTTGAATGACATGTCACCATATGTGCGTACGTACGACCTACCGTCTCCACGTCGCGGTGTAATTGTTATTCAATATATTATTATTTAGATGGGTATAATAATGATGTGTAATTCATATAAATAATAAATATAAAATTATAATTATTCTGTATATATGATATACTATCCAATTATATATTATTTTAATATCAAAAGAGTGATATTGTCGCTCGTGCGTACGTACGGACTACCGTCTCCACAAACGCGGTGAGATTCATTCCCCATCGTATCCATTCAAGTCTAATTCTCATTTTATGATTAAAAATAATGTTTAAGGACTTGATATCATTCTGGATATGAATAATATACAACCTATCCATAACAAACACGACTTATGTAACAAAACATATAAAAGAAAACGAGTAAGTTAACACCCGAAACGACGATAATACTAAAATATTATTAACAAAGAATTATTAGAAGATTATACATGATATCATAATTATGTATATGGTTCTTGTATAATTTAATAAAAATGTTTTAATTATTATACAGGTGGTTAACATACCATCGACTAAGGAAAAGTACAAGGTAAGGGTTTATTTCACAATCTCTTCATTATCTGAGGTTGTTTATACGTAATTATCTACTGGGACCTCTTTGTCATCTACATCCATGTTTCTTAAAAATGTATTTCAAATCATTATTACTATTTTACAGACTATGGGTTAAAGTCATTTATACCCTTGTTTAATTTTTATAAGAAGTTTATAAAGGAATCTTTCTGTCGTTTTCCAAACAAGGTCCTTTTTAACCTTTTCGACAGAATTAAGGTAAGAATGTTTTTTTAACTTATACGGTGGGTGCAGCTATTTTCCGTCATTATAAAATCGTCGAATCTTCCCTTACAAGCTTATATAAATATTTTTCAAAGTAAATGTTTTATTTTATAATTATGTGACTTTTAAATGATTTCAAAAAAAGAGATATTTCTCTCAAATAGTTTTGATTTCATCTATGTCAACATCCTTTGATGGATTTTAAGCTTACATGAAGTTGATTTATTATGATAAAAAACTTCCATATTGTATTGAAGGTTTTGTGATATGTTTGAATGTGGATGTGTTATTTTTATACCATTCATGGTTTATGGAGAAAGTATTGACATTTCGTATGCTAGTTTTAATACGAATGTTTATGTTATGTTTAAACCTGTTCATATGAGGAATGTATTGGACTTAATAAGTTATGGGTGGAGCCCGCTATAGCTCCTCGATGCATCGGTAGGTCTCATGAGACAAACTAGTGTGTTGGCACAAGGACTTGACAAAATCTTATTTGTATTCTTGGAACAAGGCCTTGAATATGTGGTTATGATAGTCTGGCATTATGCATTCCATCATTATGAAAGTGGTTATTGATATTGCATGTGATTATTTGACTAGTAGAATATCCATGTGAATAAGTAAATGGAATTATTTTATTTTATCTTTGCCATATTATGATAAAGTTCAAGTTTAAAAGGCTTTTGTTTTAGTTATACATTGCCTTAAATGTTTATACTTATTTATGAAATTTTCCGCTATATTGTTATCCTTACTGGGCATTTGAGTTCACCCATTTCTATGTTTTATTTTTCCCAGGATGTGAAGAAGTATTTTATGAATGACCTACAGGGATAGTATAAGGGGATATGAGTGTGGAGACAAAATTTTGTTGTAGTTTTCACTTTATGATGTAATGTAAACTTTATGAATGTATCTAGTGTTTCCAAGGCTACTAAACTAATCTGTATTTCGAGATTTGATCTTTTGTGATCATGCTAATATTATGTAATAATGCACTGACTCTGGGTAACTGGGGTTGGGGTGTTACAGTTGGTATCAGAGGAAGTTTTATACAAACCTTGTAAGCTATATTTAGATAAACTCTAATTAGAGCACATAGACCTAAGATAGACTTTGAGGATTAGTATAGAAGAACTTCATAGAATTGTGGTATTGTAGAGATTTTGTGAGTTTTCTGAGCAATACATCCCTGTCTAGATACAACAGATAGAGGCGGATCTGGTACAAATGTACCTAGGGGTAAAACCAGAAAACACCGCTTTGAGCTAGACTCGAATGGGAACTGGTGCATGACAACGGGCCTTGCTACACTCTTGGTTACGACACTCCCAGGGGACATGCTTAGGATAATTCTCATTTTCTTTACAAACCATTATGAAGGGTTTATGAGTATATACCTCCTCAAAGAAAACATTTTTATTATTATGGATTATATCCACAAATAGTTCAATTTATGTTAAGTGTTTTACAAGTATGAAATTATGTATTTTGATTCATAAACTGATCTAGTTTATGCCATTGTTTAAAAATGGAGCCTAGTGGAAGAAATGGAAACCGTATCAATGCATGCACTCCATATAGGGATTTCCCTCCTTCTCAAGATAATTATAGTGGAGCTGGTGATATAACTGGTGCTGATCAGCTAATCACCGTACTGGGACAACTCACTCAGGTTATGAATAATAACCTTACCCGTATGAAGCACACTAATCCGCAGTGTGGAGGATCAATGTTATATCGCTTCATAAGGCAACAACCACCATCATTCAATGGGAGTACAAATCCATTGGTAGTTGAGAAATGGATAAGTTCCCTAGAGAAAATATTTCAGGCTTTGGGGAGTAGTGGAAGGGAAAAAGTTATCATGGCAGTTTACCGCCTCAATGGAGATGCTGATCAATGATGGTCATTGATTCAAAACACAAAGGAAGATTATGAAGTATAAAATATGAAATGGAGGGAGTTCAAAGAGATTTTCTTAGAAAAATACTTTCCTCGTGACCATCAAGAAGATATGGAAAGGTAATTTCTGAGTCTGAGACAAAAGGAGGATGAGAATGTTGCAAAGTATGGGGATAACTTTACAAGGTTAGAAATATATGATGGAGATTATATACGTAACCCAAGAAGTAAGATTGATCATTTCTTTGATGGGTTAAAACCATTTCTTCATCGAGCATTAGTATCACAATCCTTCTCATCGTACGAAGATATTGTCTCATGTGCTATCAAGACAGAAAAAGAATTCTCTAAGTCTTATGACTTTAAAGCAAAGAAAGAGAAGAAGAGATCTACTGATCACTCTGGAAATGGAAATAAAGGGAATAAGGGAAAAGTTGATTATCCATCCTGTAGTAAATGTGGGAAGAAACACCCAGGTACTTGCTTGAAAGGAATGAGAGTCTGTTACAAGTGTGGTGAAAAAGGCCACCAAGCTCGTGATTGCAAGGGGAAGAAAGAAGCTACTGATGTTCAATGCTACAACTGCAGGGAGATGAGACATTATGAAAATGAATGTCCTAAGCGTTAGAGAAACTTACCTCAGAAAAGGCCAAGGGATCAAGGCCAAGCTTATGCAATCACTACTGCTGAGGTAGAATCTCCGAAAGACGTGGTGGCAGGTAACTTAATGGTTTCCTCAAGTTTAGCAAATGCATTATTTTATTCTGGATCATCGCATTATTTCATATCTTCCCAGTTTGCTAAGAAAATTATATATTTCCAATCTGATTTAACAAGGGAGTTGTCAATTAAAACTCCTAAGGGAAGTATCATTGCTACAAAGTTCTGTGGTTCTGTTCCCATTAGGGCATATAAATGTTCTTTATCTTCTGATCTCATCATCATACCCATGACTGAATTTGATATAATCCTTGGTATAGATTGGATTTCGGACCATGATGCAAAAATTTATTGTAAGAAGAAGGAGGTTACGATTTTTGATGATGATGATAACGAACACCTTATCTTTAGAGAAGAATCTTCACCACCTGATTCTTATCTAGATCCACCCCTAGTAGCTCAACTAAATTCAATTAATGGGGAGGAAGAGAATGAAATAAATGTGGGTAA
Organism: Viscum album; assembly: GCA_963277665.1. Lineage (NCBI taxonomy): Eukaryota > Viridiplantae > Streptophyta > Magnoliopsida > Santalales > Viscaceae > Viscum > Viscum album. The sequence continues at coordinate 329,626,373 of OY728132.1, forward strand.
GGAAAGGAATGTTCAAATAGGGGATGTACCTATTGTGAAAGAATATGTAGATGTGTTTCCAAAAGATTTACCTAGACATCCTCCAGAACGGGAAATTGAGTTTTCCATTGATTTAATTCCTGGATCAAGGAACATATCGAAGACCCCTTATATAATGGCCACTATGAAATTAGTTTAACTAAAGAAACAACTAGAGGAATTGAGTAATAAGGGATTTATTCGACCTAGTGTTTCTCTATGGGGAGCCCCTATCCTTTTTGTTAATAATAAAGATGGATCCATGAGGTTATGTATCGACTACAGGGAAATCAATGCTATAACAATAAAGAACAAGTATCCACTACCTCACATTGATGATTTATTTGACCAACTGCATGGAGCTAAATACTTTTCAAATATTGACCTTTGATCTGGATACCATTAGTTATGTGTGAAGAAGTAAGACATTCCGAAGACAGCATTTCAAACTAGGTATGGGCATTACGAGTTTACAGTAATGCCTTTTGGGATGACTAATGCACCCTCTGTATTCATGGATCTAATGAATAGAGTTTTCAAGGAATATCTCGATGATTTTGTGGTGGTATTTATTAATGATATCTTGGTATATTTCAAAATATATGAAGATTATGAAAATCACTTGTGCATTATCCTGAAGACTCTTAGAAGACATGAATTATATGGGAAGTTTAGTAAGTGTGAATTCTGGCTTCAGGAGATCTCTTTTCTTGGACATATTATCTCTAAGTATAGAATCTCTGTTGATCCTTTTAAGACCAAGGAAATCCAAGAATGGCCAGCCCCGACGAGTATAACTGAGGTATGTAGTTTTATTGGTTTAGCAAGTTATTATCGGCGTTTTGTCCAGAATTTTTCCTGATTGGCTAACCCATTAACGAAGCTCACACGTAAAGGGGTTAAATTTGTTTGGACAAAAGAGTGTGAAGAATGTTTTGAAGAACTGAAGAGAAGATTAGTCAATGCTCTTATATTGAATCTACCATCGGGGAATGATGGGTTCGTTATTTATAGTGATGCATCGAAGAAAGGACTTGGTTGTGTCCTTATGCAGATTGATAAAGTTATTTCCTATGCATCACGACAACTGAAAATTCATGAGAAAAACTATCTTACTCATTATCTTGAGTTAGCAGCTGTAATATTTGCCTTGAAGATTTGGAGACACTACCTCTATGGTAAAAAATGTGAGATATATACCGATCACAAGAGTTTGAAGTATATTTTCTCACAGAAAGAACTCAACATGAGGTAAAGGAGATGGCTTGAACTACTCAAGGATTATGATTGCATGATATACTACCACCCGGGGAAGGAAAATAAGGTGGAAGATGCTCTGAGTAGAAAATATCATGGAGTTTTGAACAAGATGAGAGTTGAAAAGGATTCTATATACATGGATATAGTAAATATGGATATGAGAAGCACCATGGAAGGTGAAAAATCAATTATTTTTCAAATGGTTTCCAAACCATATTTAATAGAAAGGATAAAGAGTTCTCAGACCGATGATGAAGAATTTCAAAAGAAGATTAAAGCTGTGAATGATGAGAGATTGAGAGACTTTGTGTATGAAGAAGGAATTTTGAAATTTGGGAAGAGACTTTGTGTTCTCGATATACCTGATCTGAAAAGGGAATTGTTGGACGATGCTCATAGTTCCAATTTCTCTATACACCCTGGGAGCACCAAAATGTATAGAGATTTAACGGAACATTTTTAGTGGGACAACATGAAGAGGGAGATTGCTGATTTTGTGTCACGATGTATGGTTTGTCAACAAGTGAAAGCTGGAAGGCAACAGCCTGGAGGAGTCATGCAACCTCTTCCCATACCGGAGTGGAAATGGGATAATATTACGATGAACTTTGTCATGGGGCTACTAAAGACTCCTAGAAGGAATGATGCAATATGGGTTATTGTTGATTGTCCTACCAAGTCAACACATTTTCTTTCTATAAGGGAGGATTTACCACTTGAATGCCTAGCTAGACTATGTATTAATGAAGTTGTGAGACTTCATGGAGTACACTTATCAATTGTTTCTGATCATGATTCCTGTTTTACTTCAAGATTCTGGAAGAGTCTTCAGAAGGCCTTGGATACTGAACTTCATTTGAGCACTGCCTACTACCCTCAAACAGATGGACAATCAGAACGGACTATTCAAACCTTATAAGACATGTTTATATCTTGATCACTTGACTTTCAGGGTATGTGGGATCAATATTTACCTCTGGTAGAATTTTTCTATAACAATAGCTTCCATTCAAGTATTCAGATGGCATCATATAAAGCGTTATATGGAAAGAGATGTCACACACCAACCTGTGGGGATGACGTTGGTGAAAGAAAACTTGTAGGCCCAGAATTGGTGAAGGAAATGATGGAAAAGGTTAAGGTAATCCAAAACCACATCAAAGCAGCTCAAAGTAGGCAGAAGAGCTATGCCGATAACTGAAGGAAGGATTTAAAATTTCAGGTAGGAGATCATGTTTTCTTGAAGGTATCTCCATGGAAGGGTGTTATACATTTTGGTAAGAAGGGAAAATTGAGTCCCAGGTACATCGGACCATTCGAAATTCTAGAACGAATTGGGGTTGTAGCTTACTGTTTGGCAATGCCGCAAAGTCTCTCCAAAGTTCACAATGTGTTCCACGTATCACTGTTGAGAAAATACATGCCTGACCCAACGCATGTACTCACCTATGAGGAATTAGAACTGGAACCCGATCTGCCTTATTGCGAAGAGCCTATCAAGATTCTTGATACGAGAGAACAAGTGCTGAGAAACCGGAAAACTCGTCTGGTAAAAGTTCTATGGAGAAACCATAAGATGGAAGAGGAAACGTGGGAACCCGAAGAACTTATGATGAAGAACCACCCAAGTCTTTTCATGCGGTAGTATTATAGAAATTTCGAGGATGAAATTATTTGAAGGAGGGGAGAATTTAACATCCCAAGCTTCCACGATATGCTTCTCTTTGAATAATACAGTAGCATGTGTTATACACAACTTCAAGTTCTAACACACACCACAACCAATCAAACTAGCTGTTATGAATAGTAATACCCACTTTTTGAAATTTTATAAATTTTAACTTTCAAAATGGACTTCATTTTTGGATTCAGAATATCGAAATTAGCTTAGGGTGAATTTTTGGTATTTTTCTGAAAATATTCAATTTTTGATGAATAGTAAAAAAACACCGAGTTATAGTTTAAAACCGAATTTTTATTTAAATAATTATTTATTTTATTTAAATTTAATTAAGGTCAAAATAGATACATAATACCTATATAAGTTCAATGTAATTCATTGGAGTTAGTTTATAATAATTTTAGATATATAAAAATTTTATTTAACTTTTCACCGTCTTTTACCCACCTCCTAAGAGAATTTGGAAATTCACATAAAACTTAATTTTACCGCTTCTGTGAGTGGAATTTCAAAAATTAGAGAGACATGGTTAATATAAAGGAGTAAAATTTGGTTCAATAAGATAAAAATAATTTTTGGTGAATAGTAAATTTTTACTTTTATTTACCACTGTTAAAAGTAAATAGGGTAATTAAGGGTAAAAATGATATTAATATTACCCTAACACGTGTCCTAATTCTATTGGAAAAGTGTATATCGACCAAAAACAACCTTAGGAATAAAATATTATCATTTAGGTTCACTTGGATTATATTAGGACATTTATTATTATTTAATTCAAAGAAGAGTTAAAAGAGATAAAATCAAAGTTTAATAACTAAAACATTTTTAATATAGGATTATACATAAAATAAATTTGATTATAAATATTAATTATAAAGATAAAAATATTTCCTACATAATTGTATTTTATTTATAATTTTTAGACGTTAAATAATTTAATTTATTTATGACACAATGATGATGCAGTAATTACCTTATTAGTGAAATATTAAAATAATTTATATTATAAATACCCAAATAAATATAATTTGAGACTTTTAATGAATTAAACGAATTTTATAGATTAATATGACATGTTAGTATTGATTTAGTTATGTTTTTTCGAAGTAATCATGCTTTTATAATTTTCACAAAAATCAAATACCAAATAGTGTAAAAATTGACATAAAAGAGTTAAAAAAAATATTATATTATTAATTGATATTCAATTCCTAAAAATCTAAGGTTAGGCCAAAGGACTTATATCATGATATGTGTATCATTAATGGACCACTTGGGGGTCTCTTATATGTATATAGTAAGTTTATTAACTATATAATATAAAAATACAAAGTGACATGGTAAATGTCAATCTAATTAACTAAGAGTTAAAACTAAAAGATAAGGTTAATATAATGACCAAAACCAATATAAAATCTATTGATTGAAAGGATTTAGATTCATCCCCACCTTATAATTTTAATAATTCACTTTGTAGCCATTATAAACCGAAAATGAATTTATTATAAAATAATACTTTAAGTTTTCCTAAAGAGACCCTCCTCCCCCTTATAAAAGGACACTACTTCTAACCAATTCTTCACACCTTAAAAGCCTTTTGGTTCGGCCAAACCCTGCACAAATATCCTCCCAAATTCCCTAAATTCAACCTAGAGGCCTTAGTTTGATCATAAATCCAACCTATGGAGCCCTTTTGATCAAATCAAAAGGAAGAACTCGAAGAAGAGGTAATGATTTCATCACCCTCTTTCAAGTTCCTTTCTTATTCAACTTCTTCTTTCCTTGTTATTTAAATTCTAAAATAATAACTCAAGTATCTTCTATATAATGTGATGTTATTATAAATATGGAACAACCAAATTCATTATTCTATCCATCCCTTGAATGACATGTCACCATACGTGCGTACGTACGACCTACCGTCTCCACGTCATGGTGTGATTGTTATTCAATATATTATTATTTAGATGGGTATAATAATGATGTGTAATTCATGTAAATAATAAATATAACATGATAATGATTCTGTATATATGATATAATATCCAATTATATATTATTTTAATATCAAAAGAGTGATATTATCGCTCGTGCGTACGTACGGACTACCGTCTCCACGAACGCGGTGAGATTCATTCCCCATCGTATCCATTCAAGTATAATTCTCATTTTATGATTAAAAATAATGTTTAATGACTTGATATAATTCTGGATATGAATAATATAAAACCTATCCATAACAAACACTACTTATGTAACAAAACATATAAAAGAAAACGAGTAAGTTAACACCCGGAACGACGATAATACTAAAATATTATTAACAAATCATTATTAGAAGATAATATATGATATCATAATTATGTATATTATTATTGTATAATTTAATAACAATGTTTTAACTATTATACAGGAGTTTAACATACCATCTACTAAGGTAAAGTACAAGGTAAGGGTTTATTTCACAATCTCTTCATTATCCGAGGTTGTTTATACGTAATTATCTACTGGGACCTCTTTATCATCCACATCCATGTTTCTTAACAATGTATTTCAAATCATTATTACTATTTTATAGACTATGGGTTAAAGTAATTTATACCCTTGCTGACTTTTTATAAGAAGTTTATAAATGAATATTTCTGTCGTTTTCCAAATAAGGTCCTTTTTAACCTTTTCGACAGAATTAAGGTAAGAATGTTTTTTTAACTTATACGGTGGGTGCAGCTATTTTCCGATGTTATAAAATCGTCTAAGATTACCTTAAAAGATTATAAGAATATTTTTAAAGTAAATATTTTATTTTATAATTATGTGACTTTTAAATGATTTCAAAAAAGAGATATTTCTCTCAAATAGTTTTGATTTCATCTATGTCAACATCCTTTGATGGATTTTAAGATTATATGAAGTTGATTTATTATGATACAAAACTTACATATTGTATTGAAGGTTTTGTGATATGTTTGACTATGGATGTGTTATTTTTATACCATTCATGGTTTATGGGGAAAGTATTTACATTTCGTATGCTAGTTTTAATACGAATGTTTATGTTATGTTTAAACCTGTTCATATGAGGAATGAATTGGAATTAATAAGTGATGGGTGGAGCCCACTATAGCTCCTTGATGCATCAGTAGGTCTCATAAGACAAACTAGTGTCTTGGCACAAGGCCTTGACAAAATCTTATTTGTAGTCTTGGCACAAGGCCTTGACAAAATCTTATTTGTAGTCTTGGCACAAGGCCTTGACTATGTGGTTATGATAGTCTGGAATTATGCATTACATCATTATGAAAGTGGTTATTGATATTGCATGTGATTATTCGACTAATATAATATCCATGTGAATAAGTAAATGGAATTATTTCATTTTATCTTTTCCATATTATGCTGAAGTTCAAGTTTAAAAGGATTTTGTTTTATTTATACATTGCTTTAAATGTTTATGCTTATTTATGAAAGTTTCCGCTATATTGTTATCCTTACTGGTCATTTGAGCTCACCCCTTTCTATGTTTTATTTTTCCCAAGATGTAAAGAAGTATTTTATGAATGACCTGCAGGGATAGTATAAGGGGATATGAGTGTGGACACAAGATGTTGTTGTAGTTTTCACTTTATGATGTAATGTAAACTTTATGAATGTATCTAGTGCTTCCAAGGCTACTAAACTAATAGGTCTTTCGAGATTTGATCTTTTGTGATCATTCCAATGTTATTTAATAATGCACTGACTCTGGGTAACTGGGGTCGGGGTGTTACATCGTACCTCGTTGAAACATGGCTTAGAAACCACAACCCTCAGAAAATGTGGTTTTGAAGACCACAACCCTCAGAAAACGTGGCTTAGAAGACCACGACCCTCAGAAATACATATGTTTAGTTAGTGTTGTTGTGTCAATCCTGCTAGAAAAACCAGGACAAACCCCTACCGTGTCATCTAGCGTACTAGTCCTAGTCACCCACCTAGATACCCAGGTTTCCCATTATGCTCTATTTCAAGTGGTGGTGAGTTTTCTTTATCAAGAAAACATATATGTGCAATACTTTCTTTTTCTAAAACCCATTCAACCTCTCACCACCATTCTCCCTCCTTAATTGCATTCTCCCTCTTCCACGTCACACAATGCATAATCATTAAATTAGTCACATAATAACACATTCAACTTAAAAATCATTTTTTTTAAAACCAAAGGGGGCGTGTCTCAAGAGAGGTTTTTATTTTTCATAAAGAATTCTTAAGTTTCCAAACGAGCTTAATTACATAAAGGGAACACTTTTACAATTAGCTGGCCAAAAGGCCAAAAACCTTTGGAAATACACATTACCAATTCAAAAACCCTTAGAAAATAAATTTTCAAGAAAAGGTCACTTAAGACCGATAGCATTAGAAATACATTTCAATTCCCAAAAAAAATGCATAATCATTTCAAGCAACCGCAACATAATTTCATAGCATGTGTATATAGCATAAATGTAAAACATACTTTTTAAACAAACAAGCAATTATGAAATTCAAATTAAAGGCATAGGCATAGAGGACCTACCTCAAACTTGTCATCATTTGTCGACGACCACTCGAACCGACACTTGGAGCATACACACACATGCATTTATACATATATACACACACATCCCTAGCTGCATTGCACATATTCCCTATGCCATGAGGGAATATATACAAAGAGGGCACACATATATATGCCTTATCCTATGCATGTACATGTAGGATACCTCGACACCCGTAGCACAAACCATCATAGCAAGGTCCACACACTACACAAATAATTTAACAAAACAATTAAACACTTAAACATTCTATAAAACATTTTAAAATAACACATCAAGGAGTTCCACCAATGAAACACCACTTACATAACTCATAAAACCCCTTGAAAATATTAAAAGAAAAGCACATAATCAATTTAACCATTTCCAAAGGCCCTTTCAAATCGTGACATAAACCAGAACCAATTCCAAAACATTCATTCCATTGTTTAAACCATTTAAAGTTTACATTTAGAAATACACGACAACTCAAACATGCCAAATTATGCATTTCCCTTTAAAAACCTACACCCAAACCCATTTACATACTCAAACCCACCATTGAAGACATAGGCACACCAAAATAATATCCAAACGTGTTTCACACACTTTATAAGATTTAATAAACCACTTAAGAATTTTATAAAACAACCCCAAGTGGTATCAAAAGACTTTGAATACAAAGGCCCAATCAAAAACATCTTCTAAGGCCAAATACACGCTAATAACATGATAAAATAGAATTTTCAGCCCTTGCGTGACATAATAAACCAAAAAAAAATTTATAAAACACAACGAAAGGCTCAACATGGGTTTTCACAAAATCAAAACATTCATATCAAATAAAATCGCTACTAGTCACATCGAAATCATATTAAACCTCAAGTAAAATTATACTCGCACCAATAAAAATAATCAATGAGTAAGATAAATTAATTAAATAAGAAAATTAATTCATCAAACAAAACATATATGCAGAAACACCTACCTTCAGTGTCGAAACACCACAAACACAGTGTGAAAACTCTGCCACACGTCAATCGTATTGCAAGGGACCTAAAACAAACAACATAATAAAAAATTATCAAGAATTAATGCTAAATCTAATATCATACTCGCTCGAAACCTAAACCCCAAATAAAAATGAACCAAAACCCTAACTAAGAGGAAAAAGGGGCTACTAGAGGTAAGAAGAGGGTTTGGCCGGAGGAAGGCCGCTCGCCGGAGGGAGCGCCACTCACCGGAGGGAGAGGGAGGGGGGTGACGTTGAGAGAACCGGCCGAGAGGAGGGAGGTCTCACCGGACTCCTGCGAGCAGGGTATGGGTGTCGTCGGAGGGATGCCAGCCAGAGGGAGGCAGCACAACTGAAGGGAGGGAGGCACGCTGGAGGGCCCTCGCTGGTGGGGGTAGTGCGAGCAGGAGAGGAAAGGTGGGGGGGGGGGGGTGCACCATGTAAGGGTAAGGGGTAAGGGGCAAGGGGGGACTTAGGGTTTGAAGAAAAATAAAAAAATAAAAAATAAAAAATAAAAATAAAAGAAATAAATAAATAAAATAGAAAATAAGGAAATAAAAGAAAAGAATATAAAATAAATAAAACATTAACAAACAATAATTAACATAATAATAATTTTAATAAACTCCAATAATAATAATAATGTTTATAATAACTTAATAATAATTATAATAAACTTGATAATAATAATGTTATTAACCATAATAATAATAATAATAATTATAAGATAAAAATAATTGTAAATAAATTAATAAGAACAATATTGATATTATTAATAATAATCATAATAAAAATTATAACAAACTTAATATGATATTAATAAACCTTATATACTTAACAAAATTAATAGAATGTTAATAATAATAACTTAATAATAATAAACCTATATTAATAAACTTGGTGAACATAATAATAATAATAATAATTACCATTATTATAATTATTAAAATAACTCCTTAAAACTCATTTTATTTATTTGTCTTGAACACGAGGCAGGCCGCATGGTGACCCAGGAAAATCCGCGTGACATTGAATACGCCCTGCCCATGCACTAGATGCTATCAAGGGAAAAACATTCATTCACCAACAAAATGTAAAAAAAAATTCAAACAGGCTTGGCCCGCAACTCAATAGAAAGTTTCAAAGTCTTGATAAAATAATAAAATAATATTATTTTAAAAGTTTGGGTGTGACAATTCTCCCCACCATAAAAACTTTTTTCCCTTAGAAAGTCACTCAAAAAAATGAGGAAACAAACTCGAGTTCGAAACTGAACGAGGCCAACAAAAACACAAACTCGGTGTGACTTTTCACTCCATGAGTCACACCCGACCAACTCTAATGGAAACTGCAAAGAAAATAACCATCAAGAAACGAGGAGGGTTCTCCCCACCACAAGAACCCAACTATCATTTCCAACATTGGGACTCTCAGTACAGGATAACTTCTAAAACTACTGACACGAACCAAAGTGAACACCCCAACACCAACTCTTGAGGAAGGCACAACAAGATCCATTATGGGTCTCCCCACCATCTAAGAACAGACCAGCTTAAGACAATTAGCACGGACCAATACAAGCCCAACACAAACTGACCCCCACCACATGGGGTCCTCGACGAACGACCCCAAACCAAATGGCGGACCAAACCCCTATTCATTATTTCCCAAGGTGCATGTGTCTCCAAAACAAGCACATTCTAAAACAAGAACAGGTCACCAAAGGAGCTAGCCACACAAGAGAGACAATCATCTTGAGACTCACAATGATGAAGATAAAACCTTCAAAGCTCACATTTGAGGAGGCACAACTACTGGAATTACAAATAGACGAGATCACAATGCCTTCATACAACCAAAGTAGGGTATTCAAAGAACAAAGAACACAATGAGAAAAAGAGACCTTTATGCCTCTTACAGCAAAATAGAACCTTCAAATACAAGGAATCTTGAACAGAGAGATTTAAACTATCCTTATTTTAGCACTAAAGAAAAAAGTTAGACCAAGGTTCCCCACACACAATGATTCTTGACTGTGTGAAAGGATTCACTCTAAGACCTGTGGTTGGAGCTCTGATGTCTTGAAGCATCTTCTGCCCTGAAGTCAGGAGCTGACATCCTCCGGTCGAGACTCCTTCTGACGATGCTGCTAGAGGAACCTCTATAAGTTTCCCAAACTTCCACACCTATGGAAATTATTCTAAGGATGACGACAAGGATACTTAAAGTACCCAAACCAGCCACACCAAAAGCAAACAAGAGAGTGTCCTGGCTAAAAGAAGATGGAATTGACAAAAAGACTTGTCTTAAATAGGTTCCTCCAGTTCTCTCTCCTCATCGGATGGGGAACCTTCCCAAACACTAATAAGAATCGGTCCTTGAACCCCATACGAAGACCCCACATAAGATAAACTTTAACTGATTTCACGATGCTACCTCCAGAGAGAAGGGAATCAACCCTTTGAAATGCCTGACACAAGCCTTCACTATCCGTTGGACTTGCTGGACACTCACAAGCTCTGCCACTTTCCTCGCTTTCACCTCCTTAGGTATAAAACATCAGATGGAAGTCATCTTATACACCTTCCAAGACATCCCATCATGCAACAATGTTGGGATTTTCCCCTACACCAATCCAAAGTTGAACCCTCAAATGAGCTCGAACCGGCACGAGCTCTTATAGTTTTTGGAGTTCCCAATAACCTGAAAACACCAATGATTTCACCAAGCTAGTTCGCTACCTTCAATAGATCATGATCACCAAAGAATATGGACAACAGCCGAAAAGAATTCAATTCCACCACTCTGCTAAGAGTCTGGATAGAACCAACAACTAGAAGAGACTTGTTAGAACCCTTTGGGAATTTTTTGGGCGGCATACTCAAAAACAAAAGGCACAAATCCAAATAAAAACTCATCATAAATCAAAATTATACACTTCAATCACAAACTAAAACTCAAACTGAAATCAATATTCCAACCACAATTCAGTATGTCAAAACTGAAAACCCACAGAATAAAATACCAAACACAAAAAGAGAACACTAAACAATTGCTCACTCACCTTTCAAAACATTTAAATTACCTTTTGAGAACCATTTTTTCAGCAAAAAAAACAACTTACATATCCACCATTGGTATCCCATGAAGTCTTACACATACATATCCATGTGCTAACTCAAGCACCCATCCACTCACATCACCAATTTCTCCACTTTCCATATGTGCACCTCAATGTATGCGATCACTCATAAGAATACCATGGGTCAATTCAAGACACTTCTCATTTCCAAAATAGACCATTCAACATAAAACACAAATTCACAACCAATTTGAGAAAGTCACTTATCATTAAAGTAATACATTTCCAAATTCCAAAACATTTTCCAATTCACATTCCAAAAAGTGTTATTGAGATCCCAAAACAACTTCCAAAACACCTCCCATTTTTTTTCTTTTGAAACCGCGCATTCCATTAAAAGAAAACAATTTCCATTTCAAAACCATTTTCCACTCCAAAACCACATTCCATTTTGAAAACCCCTTTTTCTATGAAACATTTTCATTTTTTTGAAATCCACTCAAGTCGGTCAAAACTAATTCCAAAAATAACTCACATCAAAACTTCCAAAAATAAGGGACTAGTGGCTATGCCAACCTGGTAACATGGCTTAGTAGACCATGCTTCGAGCAAGCATTAACCACATGAAGCATCTTGAACCATGAAATCGGGTTGTACATGGGTCGCTGCCCCATGCAAGCCTGCCACGTAACACTATCTCACTACCTTTTTCATCCCTCATCCACACAGACCAAGCTAAAGAAGAAAATTCAAATCCTGGACTACCCCTGGAAACTCAAGGCTCGGGATGGGAAAGGGTTCATGACGTCCTTCCCGCACCTACCTCTCGAGTCTCGACACACCTAATCACCAAGCTACCTAACACCCCAAATAAAAAGGGTCTCCTTTGATACCATTTTGTCACAAACCAACCTGGGACGACCCTGAACCGGTTACCTGAGCCGGTCTGCAACATGGCCCGAAGGGCGTTCCCGATCCCCACGGGCTGACAACTAGTGTCGGGCATCAAAATAAACCAGTTGAGAACGATTTGGCCCATAACAAAGATAAATTATCATAAACTGAACAAGTAGATAAATAAAGAAAAAATAAACCGAACAACTTGGAAGTAGAAAAAGGAATCAATGAAGCAACATGACATACCTCAGGTGACCCCGTGGGTCACCATGGAATATACAGTACACTCCTTCCCAAAAGAAATCAAGGCTGAAGCCTGAAACTAAAAAGTAAAGTAGGCGTGAGCACCGAGATGATCAGTAGGAATGCCAAAATATAACCACGTCCTATGCCCCTGCCTTTAGTAAGAAATCCAATCATTCCAGTTTGAAAATAAGATATAATAAAATAATGTTTTTCCTTCTTTTCAAATCCAAGTAACGAGTTTTCATTTTCAATTAAATCGTTTACCTCCCACTACATTTTCAAAATAGGTTCCAAGCATTCATTTATGTTTCAAAATGAAAAGAAACTAGTTTGGATTAAGATATGGTTTTCACAACTAAGTCATAAAATATGAACACACTGAAATGAAAATTACATCACAAGCAGCATGTCGTAAATGAGCACCTTGGGAAATCCCTATAGGTAACTAGAACAAGTGGGACTCTAGAGACCTCTTACCTTAGTGAAATGTGGCTTAGAAACAACGACCCTCAGAAAACGTGGCTTAGAAGACCACGACCCTCAAAAAACGTGGCTTAGAAGACCGCGACCCTCAGAAATACATATGTTTAGTTAGCGTTGTTGCATCAATCCTTCTAGAAGAACCGAGACGAACCCCTACCATGTCATCTAGCGTACTAGTCCTGGTCACCCACCTAGATACCCAGGTTTCCCATTATGCTCTATTTCAAGTGGTGGTGAGTTTTCTTTATCAAGCAAACATATATCTACAACACTTTCTTTTTCTAAAACCCATTCAACCTCTCACCACCATTCTCCCTCCTTAAGCGCATTACCCCTATTCCACGTCACACAATGCATAAGCATTAAATTAGGCACATAATAACACATCCAACTTAAAAATAATTTTTTTTAAACCAAAGGGGGCATGCCTCAAGAGAGGTATTTCTTTTTCATAAAGCATTCTTAAGATGCCAAACGAGATTAATTACATAAAGGGAACACATTTACAATTAACTTTCCAAAAGTCCAAACACATTTGGAAATACACATTACCAATTCAAAACGCCTTAGAAAATCAATTTTCAAGAAAAGGTCACTTAAGATCGATAGCATTAAGAATACATTTCAATTCCCAAAAAAATGCATAATCATTTTAAGCAACCGCAACCTAATTTCATAGCATGTGTATATAAAATAAATGTAAAACATACTTTTAAAACAATCAAGCAATTATGGAAATGAAATTAAAGGCATAGGCATAGGGTACCTACCTCAAACTTGTCGCCATTTGTCGATGACCACTCGAACCGACACTTGGCACGTACACGCACATGCATTTATACATATATATACACACACCCCTAGCTGCATTACACATATTCTCCACACCATGAGGGAGTATGTACAAAGAGGGCACACACACACACACACACACACACATATATATATATGCCTTACCCTATGCATGTACATGTAGGATACCTCGGCACCCGCAACCCAAACCATCATAGAAAGGTCCACACACTACACAAATAATTTAACAAAACAATTAAACACTTAAAAAATCTATAAAACATTTTAAAATAACACATAAAGGAGTTGCATCAATGACACGCCACTTACATAACTCATAAAACCCACTAAAAATATTAAAAGAAAAGCACATAATGAATTTAACCATTTCCAAAGGCCCTTTCAAATCATCACATAAACCACAACCAATTCCAAAACATGAATTCCATTGTTTAAACCATTTAAATTTTACATATAGAAAAACATGACAACTCAAACATGACAAATTATTCATTTCCCTTTAAAAACCTACACCCAAACCCATTTACATACTTAAACCCACCATTGGAGACACATGCACACCAAAACAATATCCAAACGTGTTTCACACACTTTATAAGATTTAATAAATTTCTTAAAAATTTTATAAAACAACCCCAAGCAGTATCACAAGACTTTGAATACAAATGCCCAATCAAAAACATATTCTAAGGCCAAATGCACGCCAATAACATGATAAAAAAGAATTCTCAGCCCTTGCACGACATAATAAACCAACAACAAAGTTTATAAAACACAACAAAAGGCTCAACATGGGTTTTCACAAAATTAAAACATTCATATCAAATAAAAATGCTACTAGACACATCGAAATCATATTAAAACTCAAGTAAAACTATACTCAAACCAAGAAAACTAATCAATGAGTAAGCTAAATTAATTAAATAATAAAATTAATTCATCAAAGAAAACTTATATGTGGAAACACCTACCTTCGGTGTCGAAACACCACAAATGTCGTGCACAAACTCTGCCGCACGTCAATCACACTGCAAGGGACCTAAAACAAACAATGAAATAAAAAATTATCAAGAATTAATTCTAAATATAATATCATACCCGCTCGAAACCTAAACCCCAAATAAAAATGAACCAAAACCCTAACTAAGAGGAATAAGGGGCTACAGGAGGGAAGAAGAGGGTTCAGATAGAGGAAGTCTGCTCGCCAGAGGGAGGGGGGGATGACGAGAGAACCGACCGGAAGGAGGGAGGTCATGATAGACTCCCACGAGAAGGGTAGGGGTGCCATCGGAGGGATACCGGTCAGAGGGAGGCAGCGCAGCTGAAGGGAGGGAGGCGTTCTAGAGGGCCCTCACCGGTGGGGGTAGTGTGAGTGGGAGAGGAAAGGTGGGGGGCACCGTGTAAGGGTAAGGGGTAAGGTGTAAGGGAGACTTAGGGTTTGAGGAAAAATAAATAAAAAATAAAAAATAAAAGAAATAAATAAATAAAATAGAAAATAAGGAAATAAAAGAAAATAATATAAAATAAATAAAACATTAACAACAATAATAAACATAATAAGAATTTTAATAAACTCCAATAATAATAATAACATTGTTCATAATAACTTAATAATAATTATAATAAACCTGATAATAATAATAGGATAAAAATAATTGTAAATAAATTAATAAGAACAATATTGATATTATTAATAATAATCATAATAAAAATTATAATAAAGTTAATATGATATTAATAAACCTGATATACTTAACAAAATCAATAGAATGTTAATAATAATAACTTAATAATAATAACCCTATGTTAATAAACTTGGTGATAATAATAATAATAATAATTACCATTATTATAATTATTAAAATAACTCCTTAAAACTCATTTTATTTATTTGTCTTGAAAATGAGGCAAACCGCGCGGTGACCTGGGAAAAGCCGCGCGACTTTGAATAGGCCTTTCCCATGCACCAGATGCCATCAAGGTAAAAGCATTCATTCACCAACAAAATACAAAAAAAATTCAAACAGGCTTGGCCCACAGCTCAATAGAAAGTTTCAAAATCTTGATAAAATAATAAAATAATATTATTTTAAAATTTTAGGTGTGACATGCATGGTGGAATATGGGAATGTGGATGGATGCCTAGTATGGAATGATTATATAGGCGCTCGGGGTGTCCTAGAAATGTGCTTGTGAGTGAGACTCTATGGAACACCATTGGGGAGTGAGAAAATCCACCAAGTTTGTTTGTTTTTCAAGAGTGTTTTGAGATAAAAAATTTTGGGGTTTTTTTATAAACTGATGGTTATGAGACTAGTTTTTCTTTTGTCTCAGAAGTGTTGTTTCTTTCGGTATACTTCCTTCTAATCTCGAAGTCATACTCTTCTTGTGTCTTGAGATGGGATCTTGTTGGTGGCTCAGTTTAGGAGCAATGTTCATTGGGTTTCTAAAGATGTGTTAGATGTTGTGATGTGGCTATAGATAGTTCTATGTTGGCATGATTTCCATATGATTAACCTAAGGGTTTATCTCAAATATTAAATCCACATATTCGGAGGATGCCTCAACTTGTTGTGGGAATAGAGAGCTATTTGGGTTTGATTTAATGTTCCCTCCTATTATGGTGATTCTCTCGGTTGTGGTAGTTGTGCTTAGTGATATTGAGGTGATTTTTCATGTTTCTTGTTCATTATACTCGTTTGGAGTGAGGTAGAATGGTGGTGTGTATCCTTATCCTCTATTTGGGTAAAAGTGTCTTATTTGAGGAAGTGAGTTTCATTGTGTGTCTTTGTCCTTTGTTTCTACTTAGCAGGTTTATGTGGCATCATTTGGCATTAGAAGAAGGGGTTCTAGTTAGGTATTAGTAGCTCCTAACTGCGAGGTAGTAGATGCTTCACACATCAGAGCTCCAGCCATAGGTCTTGGAGTGAAGCTGGCGCGTAGTCAAGAATCTCAGAGGTTTGATAGGTCTGATTAAGTTTGTGCCTCTACCATTATGATGAGGAAATTTCAGTATTCCTATTATGGGTACTCTATCAATGAAATATTCCCCCTGGTTTCAAAGAGCATGGTAGAATTACCCCTCATGCAATGTCTGTGATTATGTCTTCTTAATGCAAGTTTCCAATCAGTGTCCTTGTGTGGACCGACCACGTGATTCGGGTGCGTTCTCAGTTTTATCCATTCATAGGAGTCGAGTGTTGGTTAGTTATCTATTTTGGTTTCAGTGGTCCAAGCATTGGGCCCCTTTCACTACCCTCCCCATGTGGTGGAGGTTTTTGGTCTGTGTGGGAAGTTTTGGCTCAGTTCGTGTCCCCTTCATTCGGGAGTGGGTAGTTTAAATGCTCTTGATGTGTTTTTCTTAACTTGTGTCCTTATTAGCTTGCGAAGGTCATGGTAGAAGAGTTTCAGTTGGACTATGAGGGAAATTACAAACTCTAGTTCATGTTGAATGCTTAGTTGGTCATTGTTAGATGATTCTTAATGGTGGGGAGACCCACTATGGGTCTCGTTAAGCTCTCTCTTGATGTTTTGTCGGAGGCTAGCTGAAATTTAATGGTGGGGAGTCTGTTCGGGACTCCCCTCAGCAGGTGATCTATTTTTATTTTGGTTTCGATTTAATTTGGTTGTTGAATATTTCTTTATAGGTGTTCAGTTCCTTTGTATCCTCTTTCTTTTGGGGAAGTGTTGAGTTGCTTTGGAGATGTGGCGGTTTAAACTTTCCCATTGTTCTCAAGAAGTGGTTTTGATTTGTTGTTTTGTTTCGGTCAAGATACTTAAGTTCCATTTTTGGTGAGTGAAATGTACTTATTTGAGGAGGTTGGATCGTGTTGATTTGGAATCCTTAGGCATTAATGAATCAGCTGGAAAGTGTTTTGGATTTTTGGGGGTGGAAAGCGTTAATGGTGGGGAGAATTGTCACACCCATTTTTTCAAGTTTTGGTTTATGGTCTGGTTCGTTGGGAATCCTTATCACACCCGACTTTTGAATTTATCTTTTATTTTATTATTTCTTGGCACTGGGTTCTCACACCAAGGTTCGAGGTTGGTCCGATTTAAAAAAAAATTGTCGTTTAACCTTTTTACTGGGTTTCGGACCCGTGCGCGGTCACCTCGCGGTTGGCGGTAGCCACGCAGTCGGGCTAGGTGTCGTGCAGTTGCTCATTATTCTTCTTCTTCTTATTATTATTATTATTATTATTATTATTATTACTACTACTACTACTACTATTCGTTATATTATTATTATTATCATCATCCTTTATATTATTATTTTTATTATCATTGTTATTAATATTCTTATTCTTGTTATTATTATTTTAATTGTTATTATTATTAGTATTATTAATTTTATTAATATTATTATTTTTATCATAATAATAATCATTATTATTCTTCATATTATTATTATTATTTGTATTATTATTATTATTGTATTATTATTATTATTATTGTATTATTATTATTATTATGATTGTGATTATTATTATTAATAATATAATAAAATGAAAAAAAACCCTAGCTACCCCATCACCCCCGCCTTCCCCCCATTCACTGTGCGGTGCCCCCCCAGTTTCCTACACAGCACCACCTTCTCCCTTCCTACTGACCGCGCCCAGACACTCCTCCTATAGCCCCCCGTCTACCTCCTACCCTCCGCACCCCATCCGTGCTCCGCCTCTCACCTCGCAGGTCCCCTCCACCCTCGCTCCCCTCCCCTCCACCCAGCCTCACCCCTCACTACCCTCCCTCATCACCCTCTGCCTTCACCCCTTGCCAAGAAGATCCCTCCCTCACCTCGCCCAACAGCTCTCCCTACACCCAACACCTACTTCTCGCCCTCCGCCCTGTCTCCCTCTGCGCTCGTCATCCCTGCCTTTCCCCCTACTCCAGGCCGTGTTTCAGGCCTCTGACACCCGGCCGTACAACTCGTTCCATCCCTCCGCACCATCGGCTAGGCCGACTACCCCCTTTCCCTCCTTTTCTCCGGCCAGCATCACACCATATGGCCTCACACTCCACTCTGATAGTAGCCGCACCCCCAATCACCCTCCTTCCACACTCCAGCAAGTCTGCCTCCTTCTTGCGCTGAACTCACCGCACCCACAGATCCCTTGCTCACCCTTTCTTTATTTTTTTGGACAACAACACAACTGAATCCACCCCCTCACTCTCCCTTTCTCCGACCAATGACACATTCGGACCCCTCCTGCTCTCCCTTGTGACTCGCATTGGCGAACCTGCTCTGCCCTACTCTGACCACTTCCCCCTTATGCATGCCAAACCCCCATGTGTCAATATATATATATATATATATATATATATATATATATATATATATATATATTTCCTTCATTTCATATTTGGTGTCTTTATTTAATTTGGATAAATCCTAATACCGTTGCGAGTTGTGTGTCATGTGTTTTTCTCACTGTTTAACATGCGTGGTTGGTCTGCGGGGAGTTGTCCCTTATTATGTCGAAGTTTTTCACCATCCACATTGGATTTGAGGTATGTGAATCCGTATTATCCCTTTTAGAATAATTCCATTTAATGATTGTGTGTTTTTAATTAATTCTTTTACTAGATTCACATCTTTTCAAAATAATTGGACAATCTGCTATAGTGTTTTCTAGTTAGTTGGGTTTGTTAAAAGTAGTTTGTTACATTATTTTCTAGTTTGTGTAATCTATCTAATTTTTTAATATAATTTTTAATAAACTTTTTTATTCGTTTATAGTATTTCTAGTAAACTATTTGGGTTTCTTATAAAAAATTATTTATACTTTGTTTGGTTTGATTATAGAAATTGTTCATAAACTAATTATCTTGTGATAAAACTATTCATAAACTGGTTGGGTTGTTTATATAATTATTGATAATTTTTTTGTCTTGTTTTATAAAGGTGCCTTCATTTTAAAGCTTTGATGGATTTTTATGGAAATGATTTAGTGTGTGTTTGAAAAGGTTAAGGGCCTTTCAGAAATTGTGAAATGTTTGGGTGTGTGTGTGTTCAAAACTCAAGGGATTTTTTGACACTTTTATATGCTTTGTGTGTTTTTTCTTGGATTAAAAAGGTACTTAGGCACTTTTTAGTAAATTCTATGTGTAAAGGCCGTTTGGTCATATTTATGTAAAAGTGGGGTTGGTTGTTTTGGAAATGGTTTTGGCATGTGGTCGGTCTTTTAAGAGGGATTTGGGTGTATATCAATGTAAAAACTTTGGGTTGTTACTTAAAATGGTTTTATAAAGTGCTTTAATTGTTTAATAAACTATAAAAAGGGTGATAAACATGTTTGGAGGTTGTTTTGGGGTGTGTATGGTTCTAAAAGTGGTTTTTAACATGTCTTGCATTTTTGTTGGGTTTTGCACACCAAACATTGGTTGAGTTTCCCGGTTTGATCTTGAATATGGTTTATGATATTTAGAACTATATTTTGATTTTTATGAGTGTAATTTCTATGCAATAAAAATGATAATAGGTGATTTCAAATGGTTTTTCACGCTAAGTGCTCGATGCGATGCCTTTTTGGCCGTTGTAAAAATGTTTGGAACTAAAGTGATTTGTGTGTCTAGTTGTTTATAAAAGTATGGTTTTGTAAAAATTTCGAAAGGACCGATTGGAATCTTTGAAAGGGTTGTTTGAAAACCCCCTCTTAGATTAGGTCTCTTGCCTCGTAGGTTGATCATGAGACAAGAGGATCCTCGGTATGGACCTCATTTTGAGAATATTTATTTTAAGACATGAGAATAATCTTGAGGTGGTCGGGGTAGTATTGGATTGTGTCGTGTTCTTGGTTATATATACGTGGATTGTTGTTTGAATGTGTGGTACACCTCTTTGTGAACATAGCACGAAAACTTAGTATAGCAAGGGAGTTTACTGAGAACAATTGTTGCACTAGTTTAGACCATGCACTGGCTAGTGGCCCTTAGTACGGACTTTGCTCTGCTAGGGGATTATACCCCTCAGTTAGGCCAGGTAGGGAAACACCGAGAATTTGGGCATTATGACACCATCAAGAGTAGGCATGCCTTCAGGATGAGTCACATGTATAGTATGTTCTGGTCTTCCTCTGAGTTCCTAGGTTTTCCTTGATCCTTTGATATGAGCATTGTTAGTACCATTAACTTTGTTGTGTGTGTGGAATCATACCCCTGAACTTGGTTTTTGTGTTTTTTTGGAAAAACTTTGTATGTGTGGTTGTTTTAAAAAAAATATTTCCAAGTAGCTATTTTGGAAAAGTTTGTGTGAACCCTTATTTATTTATTTTCTTTGTTTTTGAATTATAAGGGAAATGGAATTGTGATTGTTAGTTTCAAAAATCATTGTATATATGAAAACCTTATTTTTATAACTGTAGTTCAAACTAGTGTTATTGGTCTGTTTGGAATTGGAAAATGCATGGATTTCATGGTTCATTTTTGGAAATACCTACTGAGCATTATTTTTATCATGCCTATCTTATCATTTTAGTTGTAGTTTTTCTTTGCTCATATTCTCTTGGATGGATTTATCATTATTGGAGAAAGGTCGACCTTTGGTTGGGAGGTGACCTGGAAGTTCACTTGGAGGTATGTTGAGCTGTTTTATTTATTTTCTTTTTCTGCTGCTCAAGTTCAGTTTTATTATTCTGTTTTCTCTTGGTTATTTATTTATCTTTTTGGAACAAATCATTCCCAATGAATAAATTTTGATGCCCTGGCACTTGTCTCCAGCCCATGGGGATTGGGAATGCCCCTCGGGCCTTGCTGCAGACCGGCTCGGGTGACTGGTTCAGGGTCGACCCGGGTTGGTTTGTGAAAAAATAGTATCAGAGGGAGGTTTTTTATTCGGGGTGTCTGGTATATGGAGATTAGGACTGTCAAGACTCTAGAGGTAGGTATGGGAAGTACGTTATGAACCCTCGCCCGTTCCGAACCTCGAGTCGCCAGGGGTAGTCTAGGAATTGAGTCCTTGTCTCATTCTGGTTTGTTTTAGATTTTGGGATGGAAATAGAGGCAAGCCGATGTTACATCATGATTTCACATGGAGTAGTGACCCATGTGGAGTCTGAGTACACAGTTTAAGTTCTTCCTAGTTGTTTATACTTACTTGGGGCATGGCCCACTACCATGTTTCCAGGTTAGGCATGACTACTAGTCCCTCACTCTCGTATTTTGATGCAAGTTGAGTGTCGTCTTGGTTCTGATTGGTGTAAGGTGTGATTTTTAAAATGAAAAAGGGTTTTTGAAATGAGAATTATTTATTTTAAATGGATTTAAATTCATGAAATGGGTTTTAAAATTGAATGTTCTTAGTCTAAAAATCTGGTGTTTTCTTGGAACTAGTAGAGAAATGGTTTGTGTGCAACCTTCGGTACTCTTTATAAACATTTTCACATATGAGGGGATGCATGGGAAGTGTGTGTTGGTGCATATGGATGAAAGTGGATGAAGACATGTGCAACAGTTCATGGGATTACTGGGGAGTGTACTTGGAATTAAAGGCTTGAACTTGTTTTTCTAAAGTGATTTTAAAAAGGGAAATGATTTTGGAAATTGAATTTTGTTGAAATGAGGGTTTGGTGTTTGGAAAGTGTCCTTGAAAGAAGGTGGTTTTGAAATCTAAAATAAAAAGGTAATTTTTGGGTTGTGTTTGTATTTTTTTGGTTTTTGAGCTGGCTATTTTTGGATGAAAGGGGTTTCATTGAGATTGATTTGACTTGATATTGGTTTTGGATTTCTATTTTATATGTTGTTCTGAAAATGCCACCCAAATAGGCCCCCAAGGTTTCAGATAAGTCATGCCCAGTTTTTGGTCCTTCTCATACACTATCTATCCTTAACGGTGATCGGGGTTCGTTAAAGGCAGTTGTGTGGTTTGAAGAGGTCGAGTGTGTTTTTAGGGTATTGGGAACTCCTGACACTATCAGAGTGCATGGCGTTTTGGATCTATTCGAAGGTCCAACTTTGGAAGAATGAGAGTTGTTCACCTCACCATCACTGCAATTTGGGATGACATGGGATGTCTTTAAATCCATCTTCGTCCGATGGTTCATACTTGATGAGGTGAAGATGAAGGAAAGGGAAGAGCTCATGCGTATTCAATATGGACAACAGATGATGAAGACATATGTTCACCATTTCAAGGATCTTGTGTCCTTTTCTACAGAGGTATAATTGCAGGATTTGATGAAGACTTATCTCTTCATCAGGGGTCTTCATCCATAGATCAAGGAGTGGATCCCCCCTTCTAGGGACCACCGTTTTGAGAAGCTGGTGGATGAGGCATTCTTAGATGAGTTGGTCCCCAGAGCGCAGATGGTTG
The DNA here is from genome assembly GCA_963277665.1 of Viscum album. Taxonomy (NCBI): domain Eukaryota; kingdom Viridiplantae; phylum Streptophyta; class Magnoliopsida; order Santalales; family Viscaceae; genus Viscum; species Viscum album. The sequence goes on from OY728132.1 coordinate 329,649,731, forward strand.
GAAATCCAGTGTATCCAGTTGCTCGTGAAGGTTCCCCATCTGGCGAGCAGGGTGTTCCAGAGGGACCCATCTCCAAAGAGTCCTCTGAAATGGTTCCGACTTCTAGTTCATCGGACCATTCAGTAGTGTGCCATCAGTGTGGACGTTTAGGGTACACGAAGCCATCATGCCGCATCCCTCTGAAGGCATTCCATCATTGTGGGCATCTTGGCCATCTAGAGAAGTTTTGCAGGAAGCATCGCCCGAAGAAAACACTATGATCGAAGGATTCCAGTGCCTGACTGTGAGGTAGGAGATGCTTCAGTCATCAGAGCCCCAACCACAGGTCTTGGGGTGAAGCTCACACACAATCAAGAGTTTTTGGGGGTGTGAAGCCTTAGTTTGGGTTTTGTGTTCTGTGTTGACAGTGGAACATTTAAAGTCTTTTCATTCTTGTTTTTCTACTATTAAAGTTTTGACATCGTTGTAAGTTCATTATTTCATCATGGAGTTATGACAGAAATGTTTTATTGTAATCCAAATAGTTTTGTTTGTCTGATTAAGATTTTCTGAGTCATGTGTTCTTATTAAAAGTGTGTTTGGCCATTGTATGGGTTGATCTTGGTTTAGCGGTGTTCGTTTGGAGATTTAAGTGCCTGAGGATAAATTGATGTTTGTGGTTATTCTCGGGTTTACTGCTTGGGGTAAGTTTTTCTCAGAGGTTTTTCTCTAGTGTTGGTAGTTCCCGCGTCGCCCCCCCTTCCCAGGGTGATATGTTTGGGTGTTAAATTTCCTCACTAGTTGAGTTATTGTGGTGGGAAGAACCCTCTCAGGTTCTCCCGTTCTCTTGTTTGGTGGCTTCTTTCAGTTTCAATTAGGCATGAATTCTTGTTTTGTTTATTGTTCGGCTAGGTCACTTTCAGGGGGCAGAAAGTGTTTGTGGTGGGGAGAATTGTCACACCCGACTTTTGAATTTATCTTTTATTTTATTATTTCTTGGAACCGCATTCTCGTGACAAGGTTAAGGTTTGGTTCGGTTTAATTTTTTTGTCGTTCAACCTTTTTACTGGGTTTCGGACCCGTGCGTGGTCACCGCACGATTGGCGGTAGCCGCGCAGTTGGGCCAGGTGTCGTGCAATTGCTCATTTTTCTTATTATTATTAGTATTATTGTTATTATTATTATTCGTTATATTATTATTATTATCATCATCCTTTATATTATTATTATTATTATTATTTGTATTATTATTGTTATTAATATTCTTATTCTTATTATTATTATTTTAATTATTATTATTAGTATTATTACTTTTATTATTATTATTATTTTTATCATAATAATTGTAATAATAATTATTATTCTTCATATTATTATTATTATTTTTATTATTTTTATTATTATTATATTAATATTATTAATATTATTATTATGATTGTTATTATTGTTGTTGTTGTTATTATTATTATTATTATTATTATTATTAATATAATAAAATGAAAAAAAACCCTAGCTACCTGGTCACCACCGCCTTCCCCCCATTCGCTGCGCGACGCCCCCCTGGTTTCTTGTGCAGTGCTGCCTTGACCCTTTCTACCGACCGTGCCCATGCGCTCCTCCTCTGGCCTCCTGTCTTCCTCCTTCCCTCCGCGCCCCATCCATGCTCCGCCTCTCACCTCGTGGGTCCCCTCCACCCCCGCTCCCCTCCCCTCCACCCAGCCTCGCCCCCTCGCTACCCTCCCTCATCGCCCTCTGCCTTCGCCCCTCACCCAGAAGCTCCCTCCCTCACCTCGCCTAGCATCTCTCCCCGCGCCCAACACCCACTCTCTCACCCTTCACCCTGTCTCTCTCTGCGCTTGCCATCCCTGCCTCACCCCCTATTCCAGGCCGCATTCCGACCCTCCGACACCCAGCCGTCCGCCTTGTTCTAGCCCTCCGTACCACCGGCTAGGACGACTACCCCCTTCCCTCCTCTTCTCCGGCCAGCGGCAGACCAGCCGGCCTCGCCCTTCACTTCGGCACTAACCGTACGCCTCATCACCCCCCTTCTGCGCTCTGACAAGTCCGCCTCCTTCTTGCGCCGGCCTCTCCGCACCCGCAGATCCCTAGCTCTCCCTTTATTTTTTTTTCTGGCCAACATCACAACCAAAGTCTCCCCCTCGCTCTCCCTTGCTCCATCCAACAATGCATCTGGACCCCTCCTTCTCTCCCTTGCAACTCACACTGGTGAACCCGCTCCACCCTGCTCCGACCACTTTCCCCTTGTGCGTGCCAAACCCTATGCTCTGGTATATTTATTTATTTATTTTTCCTTCATTTCATATTTGGTGTCTTTATTTAATTTGGCTAAATCCTAATACCATCGCGGGTTGTGTGTCGTGTGTTTTTCTCGCTATTTATCGTGCGCGGTTGGTCTGTGGGGAGTTGTCCCTTATTCTTTTGATGTTTTTCTCCATCTACATTGGATTTGAGGAGGGAGAATCTACATTATTCCTTTTTGAATAAGTACATTTAATGCTTGTGTGTTTTTAATTAATTCTTTTATTAGATTCACATCTTTTCAAAATAATTGGACAATCTGTTATAGTGTTTTCTAGTTAGTTGGGTTTGTTAAAAGTAGTTTGTTACATTATTTTCTAGTTTGTGTGATCTATATAATTTGTTAATATAATTTTTAATAAACTATTTGATTCATTTATAGATTTTCTAGTAAACTATTTGGGTTTCTTATAAAAAATTATTTATACTTTGTTTGGCCTGCTTATAGAAATTGTTCATAAACTAATTAACTTGTGATAAAACTATTCATAAACTGGTTGGGTTGTTTATATAATTGTTGATAAATTGTTTGGATTGTTTTATAAAGGATTCTTCATTTTAAAGCTTTGATGGATTTTTATGGAAATGATATAGTGTGTGTTTGAAAAGGTTAAGGACCTTTTAGAAATTGTGAAATGTTTGGGTGTGTGTGTGTTCAAAACTCAAGGGCCCATTTGGAACTTTTATATGCTTTGTGCATTTTAGCTTGGGTTAAAAAGGTACTTGGTAACTTTTTGGTAAATTCTTGGTGTAAAGGACATTTGGTCATATTTATGTAAAAGTGGGGTTGGTTGTTTTGGAAATGGTTTTGGCATGTGGTCGGTCTTTGAAGATGGATTTGGGTTTGTATCGATATAGAAGCTTTGGGGTGTTACTTAAAATGGTTTTATAAAGTGCTTTAATGGTTTAATAAAATATAAAAGGGGTGAGAAACATTTTTGGAGGTTGTTTTGGGGTGTGTATGGTTCTAAAAGTGGTTTTTAACATGTTGTGCGTTTTTGTTGGGTTTTGCACACCAAATATCGGTTGAGTTGCTCAGTTGTCTCTTGCATATGGTTTATGATCTTTAGAACTATATTTTGATTTTTATGAGTGTAATTGCCATGCAATAAAAATTATGATAGGTGCTTTCAAATGGTTTTTCACACTAAGTTCTTGATTCGATGCCTTTTTGGCCGTTGTAAAAATGTTTGGAGCTAAAGTGATTTGCGTATCTGATTGTTTATAAAAGTATGGTTTTGTAAAAATATCGAAAGGTTCAGTTGGTATCTTCGAAAGGGTTGTTTGGAAAACCCCTTTTAGATTAGGTCTCTTTCTTCGTAGGTTGATCATGAGATAAGAGGCTCCTCACTATGGACCTTCTTTTGAGAATATTTATTTTAAGGAATGAGACTAATATTGAGGTGGTCGGGGTAGTGCCAGATTGTGCCGTGTACTTGGTTATATATACATGGATTTTTGTTTGAATGTGTGGAACACCTCTTTGTGAACATAGCACGAAAACTTAGCATAGAAAGGGGGTTTACCGAGAACAATTGATGCACTAGTTTAGACCACACACTGACTAGTGGACCTTAGTACAAACTTTTCTCTGCTAGGGGATTGACCCCCTCGGTTAGGCCAGGTAGGGAAACACCGAGCGTTTGGGCATTATGACATCATCGAGAGTAGGCATGCCTTCAGGATGAGTCACATGTATAGTACGTTCCGATCTTCCTTTGAGTTCCTAGGTTTTTCGTGATCCTTTTATATGGGCACTGTTAGTACCATTTCCCTTGTTGTGTGTGTGGAATCATACCCTTGAACTTGCTTTTGGTGTTTTCTTGGAAAAACTTTGTATGTATGGTTGGTTTAAAAAAATATTTCCAAGTATCTGTTTCGGAAAAGTATGTGTGAAACCCTATTTATTTATTTTCCTTGTTTTTGAATTATAAGGGAAATGGAATTGTGATTATTAGTTTCAAAAATCATTTTATATATGAAAACCTTTTTTTTATAACTGGAGTTCAAACTAGTGTTATTGGTCTGTTTGGAATTGGAAAATGCATGGATTCCATGGTTCATTTTTAGCATCCCTACTGAGCATTTTTATGATCACGCCTATCTTATCATTTCAGTTTCAGGTTTCCTATGCTGAGATTCTCTTGGTTGGATTGTTCATTATTGGAGCAAGGTCATACTTTGGTTCGGAGGTGACCTGGAAGGTCACATAGAGGTATGTTGAGCTGTTCTGTTTATTTTCTTTTTTCCACTGCTCGAGTTTAGTTTTATTATTCTGTTTATTCTTGGTTATTTATTTATATTTTTGGGCCAAATCAATCCCAGAGAATAAATTTTGATGCCTTGGTGCTTGTTGCCAGCCCGTGGGGATTGGGAACGCCCCTCGGGCCTTGCTGCGGACTGGCTCGGGTGACCAGTTCAGGATCGACCCAGGTTAGTTTGTGACAATCCTGGTCTTTTTCTTAGGTCCTGGGTGTGAAGAGGGTTGAGTTTTTAAGTGTTTCCATTTTATAATATTTAAATATTGGTTTTCCTTGGTTTTTGTTCAGATAAAGTTGTGTGTTGGAGTGTTTTGGACACCCATTGTGTCACCTTTTTGTGTTTAAATCATTCGAGAATCATTGGGTGGGATTCCCTAGATCTTGGGGTGTCATTTGAGGGTTTTTATCCAATTTTTCAGGCCAAACGGTTTGAGCACGGTTTTCCCAAACTGTGCAACCTAACCATGTGAAGTTTCAGCTTCATTCCAGTAGCCCTCACACGGTTTGCGCATGGTTTTCCAAACCGTGCAAAAAAACTGTACCGCCACTTACGAGCTTAATAAATTTCACTCTAAAAATCTGATTTGGGTGATTCCACCTCCCATTTGAAGTCCTGCCTATTGGATATCTACTAGAGGGTTCCCCCATTCTTTCTACCTCATTTTGGACATTTTTTGGATGATTTATCACCAATGGTTAGTGGTTTTTCCTCAGATCCTTTTATTTCCTTTTGTCCTCTCTTACCTCTTCCTTCTTCTTCCAATTTTTAATGGTTTTCTCTTATCAAATGGTCATGATCGACCTAGGGTTATGTTTTTTCCAGGTTTTTTATTGGGGTTTTGTTCTATTAGGTCTGTTCTTTGTAGATCTAGGGTTTTGGAAACCACGACGGTAGTTTTTGGGTGTGCGTTTCCATTCCTCCATGGATTTGAGGTAGGTTTCCCATTGAACTTAACCTTTTTTATTTACGATCCATCTGTTTCATGTTTTTTTCACCTTCCTAATACTCTGAAAATTGTAATTACACTCTGGATAATTTGTTTTATTGTGCAAATTAGCGCTTAAAACCATGTTTTGTGTAAAGTGGTGTATTTTGTTGAAATGGTGCACACCACATGTTTGTTCAAATGATTTCTTTGATTTTGCACATGGTTTGTGGTATTTTGAACATGGTTCAGTATATTGAAAAAATTTATGGAACGCCATTACTGTTTTATTCCTTTTCAAGTGCATAAAATGAATTTTTTTGTTAAAAAGTGCATGCCATGTGTTCGGTAAGTTTCCCTGTTGGATTTTATGTGTTGAGTGTGGTTTAAAATGATTGGTTTGGCTTTATAATCATATTAGAAGCAGGAAAAAGAAATGTTTTTGGGTTTCTTATGTGGATTCCAAGAAGGTTTTGGTTATTATAAAGAAGTTGTTTTGGTTTTTAAGGTGTTTTGACATGTGTTTCCAATAGAAGGCATGTTTGGCACTTTTATAAAAGGGGTTGTGTAATGGATATGCAATCTGAATATTTTCAAGGTGGTTACCAATGTTTTAAATCTTAAAATGGTGGGTTCTCACCACCTTATTAAATGTTGTATTTTTGGCTTTGAAAAATGTTGGTTTGGTAAAATGTTTAAAGGCCCGTTTGGCCTTTCCTAAAAATGAAGAATGAGTGTTTTACATGTATTTATCATGTTGCATCAATTGGGATTGTTTTATGGTTCATGAAATGATTTTATTAAATGTTTTTAGGGCTGAAAAATATAGTTGGGTATGGTTTTGTTGTGTTTTTATCCTTAAATGAGTGTTTCTGAATGAGTTTTATGTGCAAAGCCTTATTACACACCTTGAAATTGTTTTACGAAAATTTTAAGTGGTTTATTGATCCGTGAAAGAAATCTGAAGATTATTTGCAGGCTGTTTGTGTGTTTATGGTTTGGGAATGAATTTTTCATGTGAAAAGTGTATTTGATATTTTTTTGTAACTTGATTGGGAACTAAAGGGAATCCTAGGTATCTAGGTGGGTGGACGTGTACTAGTATGCTAGTGACCCTGTGAGGTTTGGACCCCTGTTTCACATAGAAAGTTTGATGGTGACAACACTAACCAAAATATTATGATGATGTTGTTGGGGGACCAATAGGTTATGGGTATGCTCCATACTAGTGCCTCATGTTCACAAGAATGAATATTTTTTTGGTTACCTTCACTGAGATACGAGGTACCTAGGGCCCACAACTAACTAGTGCCTAGGGGTGTTCCCGTGACTTGTGCTCATTGGCTATTTTATACTCACCATCGGCATACGGTGTGTTTGGATAGTAAATTTAGCAATGTCTATATTTTATTTAAAAATATAAATTCTTTAAAGCATCCCTCTAGAAAACTTATTTCATTTTGAAGTTGCACCTCTTTGAATATTATTACTAGCATTCTTATTTATACAAATTGAAAGTTTTTGTCTGGTAATTTTTATAACATGGGACCCCATTTGGAAAACATACATTTATATATTGTATTTAAAACTTGAAATTGATGTTTATTTTATTTCAAAGGAAGTGCATTGAGAATATAATATTGGGCTAACCTATTGAGTTTTAATACTCATGCTTATAGTCTTTTTCTATTTTTATCCCTTGTGTGGGTTTTAGATTGAGTTCAATCACCTTGGGCGACGTGTGATAATTTTTTTGGAGAGAGACCATCAGGGTCACATGGAGTTAGTTGGTTGTCTGATTTGGTTGGTTGAGTTTTCTGGTTTAGTTATATTTTCAGTTTCTTGTACAAACATTGTTCAATTTAATTTTGTATAATTGTTTATTGGGATGTCCATTTCTTTCCGTTATTTGGTTCTTGTTTATTTTTGGGTGAAATCATTCCCTCCTGTACTATATTGATGCCCTCGATACTTGTCACCATCCCAAGAGGATCGAGAACGCCTCTCAGGACTTCTCGCGGGCTGGACTAGGTGACCGGTTCAGGGTCGACTCGGGCTGGTTCGTGACAAACTTGAATAAAACACATCTGAAAACACACAACCAAACAAGCCTTTACCACCTTTCATATTTTAAAGTTTACAACTTTAACCAAAAATCCGAAAAATTACTACAACAAAGATAAGTAAAAACTTCAACCCAAACCTTCATGCCACATGAGGAACCACATCCTGAAGCCGTCACCATAAAAACACAAATGATGACCACTAACAACCAGCACCATGATCACCGTACAACTAGGATTTACCTGGAATAAATAAACAACAAGATCTACATACACCTAAGGGTGTATGTAGGGTGTGAGACAAATCCCGATAGGATGTCACTCAGATATAAATATTTAATGGCATAACATCACAAGGATAATCTAGCATGTTCATTTGAGTTTATGCTTTTAAAACACTTTTAAGAAAAAAACTTATTAGGTAAATATTTAAAAAGGAACACTTTGAAGGAAAAAAATTTCAAAAATGTTGGCTTAAATGAAAAAGGAAATTGATAAATAGCACACACACACTCAAGTGGTCCTCCATATGCCGATGTATGGAACCATAACATGAAAATTAGAGCACCATGGGAAAATCCCCTAAGGTTCATCTAGCTGGAGTGGGACCCTAGAACCTCAAACCTTAGTGAAATGTGGCACAGTAACCACAATCGTCAGCATCCTTGTGTGCAATCCACTAGAGATGAGAAACATCCAAAATTCTAGTGGCGATCAACCATCATCATAGTTTAGATAGTGTTGTAAGCGTCAGTCTTGCTAAGTGAAACTAGGACAAGCCACATCCAAATCACTAGTGTATTAGTTCTAGTCCTCCCACCTAGATATCCAGGGTTTCCCTTGTGCTTAAGTGAATGTTTACATGCTACACACACACACCACAAATTTCATAAAAAAGGACAAACATTTCAAGAAAAACATTTTGTTCATAAAATAACTCAATTACCATTTTGCACACACCAAGGAAAACCCCCCTTTTAAATTCCTTTATCACCCTTACATAATTCCTAAATCTCCACTTTATAACACAGGAAAATCACACCATAAAGAACAACCAAGTCAATATGCCAAGCCTCTTCATGAAATCATTCATGATTTTATACCATTTTTCAAACAAGCCTTTCACCATTCAAACATTTCAAAATTTAAACTAAAAATGCACAACAAGAATAACATGCAAAAAATGATCCATTTTATAATGAAAATACCCTTTAAACACACAGAAACACACACCTCAAGCCCCCTTGACAACACACTTCACACCTACCAAGCAATCCCTAAAATACTCTTTAGAAACATTCCATAATCACACACATACAAACCTAGCCATTTCCCTCGTTAAAAATCCATTTCCAACCCATAAACACACAAATCATTTCAAAAGAACCACACGCTACACATAATCAAACCAAGGAACATGTTTATAAACTTAAAAAAACACATTAAATTCATCTAATGATTTTAAGGCATGGAACCATCTACCTCTCATGAAGAACCTTCCAAAAATTGGGGCGAAAAAACATCCACACCACATTCGCACCACAAGGAGGAAAGTAACAACCCTATTTAAGAAGATGAAACCCAAAAACAAAATATTAAACCCTAAAATAAGATCCTTTACCTAATGAAAACCCTAATCCCCAAATAGGGAAGAGAGAAACCCTATAATAGGGGAAGAAAACAAGAGAAAGAGAGCTTACCTTATGATTTCTTGAAGGATCCGGTCCAAATCCACCAAATGAGGGTAGATATGGAGGATCCATGAAAGGGGGAAGGGACACCTAGGGTGGAAGAGGTCAAGGGGGTCCAGAAAGGGGGAGAAAATAGGAGGAATGGATAGTGGGGGAAAATAAAACCCCAAATTTTAATGACCTAGCAGCCGCACACGGTTAGTCTGCACGGTTTGGTAAACCATCTGGTAACCGTTCGAGACATTCTATCTAAGAAGAGAGCAGCGCATAGTTACCTGGGCCGAGGCACACGACTGTGCAGAGTCCATGCAATAACTACTGTCTCTTACCGCACACTCTCATGGGCTGGCGCATGGTTACAACTAACCGTGCAAAAACCATGTGACCAATCTGAAAAACCCCAAAACTTACATTTTTATCCAAAAACTCAAGAGATGCCCAAGGAGAAAATCTAGGCTAAGAATAAGAGGAAAGAAGACTCCAAAAACCCAAACCTGTCACACCTAGTTCTCAAGAAAAATGGCTAAAAACCTGACCCGAACCAGAATAAGGACAACTTAAAAACCCAGTTGTGACAATTTTCCCCACCATAACACTTTCCACCCTCATAAATCCATAACAATAATTAGACAAAAAAATGATACCTCTTCACAGATCAAGGAGGTTACCAAAAAAAGATAAGTGATAAGAGGCAAGACTACTACACTCATAGATGGAGACTTTTAAGATAAATTCAAGAAACCCCAAAAAGAGACTTTTTGCTAAGTGTCATCCACCCCCAAAAGCTAAAACACCTCCAGTTGATAGATCAAGGATATAAACTTCTACCCCATGTAATAAAACCTTTCAAACTGAAGCACCATAAGCACTATTAATTGGAAACCACATCACTTGCCTGAAATGAATAAACAAGACCAAACCACACGGGGAGGCTCGAATGGACTCCCTACAAACCTGTTAGGAATGATCCATTCCTACATTATCTCAAGAGAGGAACATGGGTCTAGGTAGCTCTAAATGAGACTAACTACCACCAAGAAATCTCTAGGAACATATCCAAAAATATAGACATGGGGAGTCCCGAATAGAATCCCCACCATTAGAAACCAACCAACACCCGAGATGAGATTGGAAAACTAACACGGGGAGGCTCGAATGGACTCCCTACCATTAGAAATGACCTCACACTGAATTTAACAAGACCCGCAATGGGTATCCCCACTATAACAGCTAATGAAAAAACAAAAGCTTAGAAAATTCCCTGAACTGACCAAACACTCCACCAAAAGGGGTGGGGAGGGAAGGGACTAACTATCAAGGAATCAAAACCACATTTGAAGACATCCCAACCACTACACATCCTCGGATGAACACAAAACAAATTGAAACCAATTCACCCAAACAGACCCCAAAAGGGTCATTAGATAGAGGACTGCACCTGGTGAGACACAACTACCGGGGTTTTAGGAAGTGGAATAACTAAGACTTCACATACCCAAGGGATAACCCTTATGCTCAAATAGGACACAATGTGGAAATGAGTTCCTCACACCACTTTCCACCGAATAGAAACAACTGAAATAGGGCAACAACTCCAAAAGTTTAAACTATTCCCTTTCTCCTCACTGAGGATAGGAACGAGACCAAAGCCCTTCACTGCCCTAGGATTCCCTTGACTACACACCAGCTTCACCCCGAAACCTATGGTTGGAGCAATGATGTTTGAAGCATATCCTTCCTTGCAGTTAGGATTTAGAAATCCTCAAATGGAACTTCTCCTTCTAGTGCCACAAGAAACCACACCGCGGTCCTAGATGGAGTCATCGAGACATAACACACCCCAACATCAACTTACTCCAACACAACATATTCACCAAAACAAGGGTTTAGATGGTGAAAATGCATTAAATCCTTTCCAATACAAATGAGAAACATTGAGAGGAATAACACATAAAGGACACCTTCCTATAAAACGTAATAATTCACAATTTCTCAGAGGGAAACACAATTCTTCCAAGACAAAGGCTCTTGGAAAGTTTCGCAACCTTCACCCTTACGAATGATAATGTGACACTGAAAAGTGTAACCGAACATGACCCTTGCAACTAACAGAGGAATTATAAGGAGAGGGACATTGAAACAAGTCCCAAAGAAGCAAGTGGTTTCTACAAATGGGAATAATAGCCTCTTACGGCCAAATTCACCACACTAGTGGCCTAGCATGAATCCTTTCTTAGAAAAAGATAAAAAAAGGTCCAAAGGCCCTTAAAGACAACACCCAACACTATTAACTCCAAACTGCTTCACCTTTCCTCATTGTAATTTCCCTTCACTGCTTACAGGCAGGATCTTACATCACAATAGTGTACACGATGACTCATACAACTCAATGAAACTAGAACTTCCTTTACCTCCTCTCACATTTTCTATCCCACTACAAGAGGAATCTCTTAATTGAGAAAGATTGGAAAAAGTATCGTTCACTTAATCTTAATGAGGGAGTCCTTACGTTGATCAACGAGAGGTTCCGCCAATGGTGAATAACTTGTGGCTGCAATTCAATAGCATATTCTCTCTTTATGGGGGAATACACTATCCAGAAAGGAAAACTATGAACCCAAAAAAACTGGTCCTCTGGTCAAACATACCATGAGAAAACACCCAATGCATGGGAAAAACCACTGCAAAGACTTTCCTAAACACCTCTAAAAAGAGACCACTAACCAACACTTCAACTCAACTTACCGACATGACACAAACCCAAAACATCGTTCAAACAAGAAGGGGGAGGGTTCTTAAACTCAAAACACCCCACAACAACATTCCCAAAAGTATAAATGGAAACACACCACACCATCACCGGTTTTCAAAATATTACATTTTTCTTTAAAATCACAATTGAAAATAAAACAGGTTCGGTGGGTTGCGAATCCACCAATAGAACCTCATGGGCCTTACACATGCATTCTCTCATTCCAACCGGGCACCAATTTACCTTCCACATATAACCCATGCATGTGGTCACACCATAGAATACTAAAGGTTAGAACAAAATTCCTTCCATTTTCCAAAAAAAAAACCACCGACCCAAACCTCCTCTTTTCAAAACAACTGGTTACAAAGTTAAACCCATTTAAAATTTACCAAAAACCACTTTGTAAAAGCACAAAATCTTTGAATAAAACCTATTTTAAACTCACAAATATTTTAGAAAAACACAAATCGTCTAAAAAAATTCATTTTCAAACCTTAAAATTCAATTTCAAAAAAAGTCATCCCATTCAAAACATCCTTCATCAGTTTTAACAAATTCCATTGAAAACATAATTTAAAAACCCACTTTAAAATTATCCATGTTTTCCAAACCATCAAGTTTGTAAATCCATAAGCTTAGATTATAAAAATCCAATCTCATTTTACACAAAAACCGTTCCATGGAAATCCACCTTTCTAAAACCACATTCAAAACAGTTTTGAAAACCCATTTTCCACCCTTTTTAAAATCAAGACATTTCCACCTTAAAATAACATTTTCCTCAGTTCCCAAATAATGGTTTTTAAATATAATTTTCAGAATCCAAAATAACACATGATGCTTCACAAGGGAAAACTAGTGTCGATGGGTGATTTAGACATATGGTTGGCAGCCATACGCCATTCACACCACCATCATAAAGAGTATTCCAGGACAATTTTCTCAGCTCCACATGGCTTGCCAGGCCCTAAAAGCTCACTAAGACCATTGATCCAAATCACTTTTCATTTCCCAAACATCAATGAAATGTAAGAACCAAATAAACCAAATAAAAACTAACTACCCATGGTAAATTGAGTCCTACTACGAGGTGTGCTGGCTAGGCACCTTACTCGTAGTTAGAACATCGAGTTCCGACATCCTTAACTTCAGTCTACCCTGAATCTTCCTTAAGGAACATGAACCAAAAAGATCCTACTTGCTCTGATACCATTTTTTCAAGAACCAAACCGGGTCACCATATGACCTGGCGCCTAACCCAGTCTACAACATGACCCAAAGGGAATTCCTAATCCCCATGTGCTAGCACAAGTGCCTAGGTATCCTAAACAATACATGGGAAATATTTACCTAAAACAATAAACATACAACAACCAACAACCTAAATAAAACACATCTGAAACTACACAACCAAACAATCCTTTAACACATTTAAGATTTTAAAGTTTACAACTTTAAAGAAAAATACCAAAAAATACTACAACAAAGATAACTAAAAACTTCAACCCAAACCTATATGCCACATGAGGAACCACATCCTCAAGCCTTCGCCACCAGAACACAAAAGATAAACACTAACAACCCACACCATGATCACCAAACAACTAGGATTTACCTGGAATAAACAAACAAAAATATCTACATACACTTAAGGGTGTATGTAGGGTGTGATCCAAATCCTAGTAGGATGTCACCCAAATAAAAAGATTCCATGCCACAACATCACAAGGATAATCTAACATGTTCATTTGAGTTCATTATTTTAAAATACTTTTAAGAAAAACATTTATTAGGTAAATATTTTAAAAGGAACACTTTAAAGGAAAACAATTTCACAAAAAAATAGCTCAAATGAAAGAAGAAATTGATAAATAGCACACACACACTCAAGTGGTCCTCCGTATGCCAACAGATGAAACCACAACATGAAAAGTAGAGAACCATGGGAAAATCCCATAAGGTTCATCTAGCTCGAGTGGGACCATAGAACCTCATAACTCAGTGAAAGGAGGTATAGTAACCACAACCATCAGCGTCCTCGTGCATGATCCACTATAGAGAAGCATCTAAAATTCTAGTGGTGATCAATCATCATCATAGTTTAGTTAGTGTTGTAAGTGTCAGCATTACTAAGTGAAACCAAGACAAGCCACTTCTAAATCACTAGCATACTAGTTCTAGTTCACCCACCTAAATACCTAGGATTTACCTTATGCTCAAGTGAATGTTTACATGACACACACACACCACCACTTTCATAACAATGGCCAAGAATTTCAGTAAAAACACTTTTGTTCATAAAATAACTTAATTACCATTTCACACACACCAAGGAAAATCCCCCGTTTAAAGTCCTTTATCACCACTTACATAATTCCCAAATCCCCTATTTATAACACAAGAAAAACACACTATAAATAACAACCAAGTCAATAGGCCAAGACTCTTCATGAAATCATTCATGCTTTTACACCATTTTTCAAACAAGCCTTTCACCATTCAAAATTTCACAATTTAAACTAAAAATGCACAACAAGGCTAACATGAAAAAAATGATCCATTTTCCAATGAAAATACCCTTTAAACACACACACACCTCAATCCACCTTGAAAAAACACTTCACACCTATCAAGAAACCCCTAAAATCCTCTTTAGAAACATTCCATAATCACACACACAAAAACCTATCCATTTCCCTCATTAAAAATCCATTTCCAACCCATAAACACACAGATCATTTCAAAAGAACCATACAAACCACATAATAAAACCAAGTAACATGTTTATAAACTTAAACAAACACATTAAATTCATTTACCGATGTTAGGGCATGAAACCACCTACCTCTAATAAAATAACCTTTCAGAAATTGGGGCGAAAACGCATCTGCACCACCTTCGCACCATAAGGAGGCAAGAGACAACCCTATTCAAGAATATGAAACCCAAAAAAAAAAAATTAAACCTTAAAATCAGACCCCATACCCACTGAAACCCTAATCCTCAAAGAGGGAGGAGATAAACTGTAACGTCCCCGACCCAGAATCCACTAAACCGGTGCTCCGAGCCGGGTGGTTACATGAACTTAAGCGTGCCTCCCCATACGCCAAAGGCTACCGACTAGCAGCGGGGGTCTATGGTGTCAAGTGGGGAGACTATACCCCCTTTTTATCAGAGTAAGAACAACAGAAATAAACCAAATAGCAGAAACAATAACCAATAACAAGGAACATGTATAACAACCATTTCCAATAATAAATATGCCATGTCATACTACAAGTGAAAAAGTGGACACAATCCCAAAATAAGGACAATGACCAAAATCCCCAAAATGGTCCGACTCCAAGTCCGGATCCTCCACCAAGTGCTACCCATGTACACTCAGCTATCTAGAAAGGACCCTTTCCCTTGTCCTAACCTGCAAACATGAAATCTGCTCAGCTACCCAACGGCGGCCTGAGCAGGGTGTGAGTACAACTCAGTAGGACACCACCAAAGGTGTCTACAAAATATCCAGTATAAATAGGTAGTGCATGGAAGAGGAAAAATGAATGATAAATGCCAAGTAATTAATTAAGGTTCCATCAACCAGTTTAGAGCCAAGCCATTGCCACTTCAATTACCGTTCATTACACACCCATTATCAACATTTACCATTTCATCACATTTCCATGGGTTAATCACATACATTATGTTACATGGGTCTAAGGCCAACAATCACATGCAAGAGGGAAAACACATCATTGTCCTATCTCACTAGGACTAACCCCCTCTTAGCAACCATATCCTCACCTCGAAGCCTTAGTCCAGGTGGATGAAACCGATAGGGAAATAGAGCATCAGTCCTATCCCTACCCCGTGCATTTAGGGTGGAGTTCAGAGCATTAGTCTTCACTCGACCCGTGGGCGTAGAGCCTCAGTCATACCCCACACTACCAATCCATGTGCACATGCTTATATATAAGTAACCATCAACCTTCCAACCATTGCCCAGCGACAACCATCATTCACAACAACCCACATGGGAAACCACATTATGCCTTAACCCATTAACAAATTACCATTTCACATCATTTAACCATTCACCCAATTCCAATGTGTTATGCCTATCTCACTAAGCATTCAACACTAGACCCATAATCTATCCCATTATGGTCTTTAATCAGTTTACACATTAACCCATTTAACCCGTTCATTATTTCGATGATTCACCCATTCATCCCATTCCAATTAACCCTTTGGTTATTGCTAAGTCTAGGTGCATCACCTAACTTCTATTCTAAGTTCAACCAATCATGCCAACATATTTATCAAGGGCTCTACCATTTATCACAACAAGGTCACTTGTTCAATAACAATCCCTAAACCTGGGAAAAGCCGTCACATCCCATGGATGGCCCTAAATTAGGTCGAGTCAATCCCAACACATCCCATGGGGATCGTGAGGGTTCCCATTTTCCATTTAAAACACCATTGTTACCAAACATGCCAAGGTTATCCAAAACATAATCAAAGGAAAGAAAGAACACAACTAAACATGCACAAAACCCTAAATAACCATGGGATATAACTTGTATACCACCTACCTCGAAACCGCGATTTAACGCACTCCCTATCGAGTCCATAGACCTCGATCCAACCAACCTTTGAAGATTCAACCTAAAACTCACCCAAAATATAGGGTTTTTGAGCTTCGGAATGAGAGGGAGATAAGATACTAACCCTAAACCAAAAAGAGAACCAAAGATGAGATTAGCCTTACCCGGAGCTTCGATCCGCAGCCAACGATGCCCTAAACGGACAAGAATCGAAGGAGAACCGCCCTTGGGAAGCTTGGGTCGGCCAAGTTCATCACTAGGGTTGAGAGGGGAGGAGAGGAGGAAAATCCTGAGTGGGGTTTAAAAAGTCTGGAGTGGAAATTTTGTAAATTTTCCAACTTTATGTGGCCAAACGGTTTAGCCGCACGGTTTAGAAAATCGTGCGCAAACCGTGCACACACCACTGCCCGGAGGAGGATGAGCCACACGGTTTATCCGCACAGTTTGGAAAACCGTGCGCAAAACTTGTGCTCTCTTCTTTCCAGAGGAGGGAGGGTCGCATGGCTTAGCCTGGGCAGGCCATACGGTTTGGCTGACAGTGCGCAGGCCGTGCGCCTTGGTCTGCTTTGCCCAGACTTCCCTTCTTCCATGCCCCGAGCCCCCAGATTACCCCCAGGGCCTCTCAAATTTTCAAGAAACCTTTTAAAGTCCCAAAAATAAAAGGGTTCAACCCAAAATACGACAAAAAATACCTTTCAAAAAAAAAAAACTGGGATCTTACAACCTCCCCACCTTATAACGGATCATCCTCGAGCTGAGTTTCCAAGCCTCATTGCTCCACCGAAGAGAAGAGTTCGGGCCACTGAGCCCGCACATTCGATTCCCACTCCCAAGTTTCTTTCTGAACCTTCCCATGCTGCCATAGTACTCACACTAATGGAACAACCTTGCCTCGCAAGACCTTTTCACTATGATCCACCACACGAACCAGATGCTCCTCAAAGGACGCATCTGCCTCAAGCTCCATGTCCTCAACATCAACCACGTGAGATGGGTCAGGGTGATATCGTCGAAGATGCGACACATGAAACACATCATTTTTCCCACTATACCGCTGTGGAAGAGCCAATCGGTAAGCCACTGGTCCGATCCTCTCCACAATCTCAAAAGGTCCCACATACCTGGGCGCCAACTTACCCTGCTTTCGAATCCGACGGTGACCCAACCTTGGTGACACCTGAAGGAACACTTTATCACCCACCCCAAACTCAAGAGGTCCTCCGCCTCCGATCTGCATACGACTTCTGCCTACTCTGAGTCATAGCCATTCGATTCATGATCAACTTTACTCTCTCTGAAGTCTCATGCACGAGACTTGGTCCCAATAACTCAAATTCACCATCCTCTAGCCAACACAACGAAGATCTATATGGCCTCTCGTAGAGTGCCTCAAATGGTTCCATCTGAATCGTAGCCTGAAAAATATTGTTGTAGGAAAACTCAACTAATGATAGATGCCTCTCCCAAGAATCACCAAGGTCCAAGGAACAAGCTCTTAACATGACTTCCAACACTTGGGATCGTACGCTCTGACTGCCCGTCCGTCTGCAGGTGGAAAGCTGTACTAAAAAACACTTGCGTACCCAGCGCCTTCTGCAACCCTTGACAGAAACGCGATGTGAAACATGGATCTTGGTCCGAAACTATGGTCTGCGGCACACCATGCAACCAAACTATTTCCCGAACATACAACTCACCCAACTGGTCGACTGTAAAGGTCTCCTGAATCGGTAAGAAATGAGCCACTTTCATTAACCGATCCACAACCACCCATATTGCACTATTCTTTCATGGCGTCCTCGGAAGACCCATGAAAAAATCCATTGTTACATCATCCCACTTCCATTCTGGAATGGGAAATAGATGCAACAAACCACCTGGGCGTTGGTGCTCGACCTTCACCTGCTGATAGGTAAGGCACCGTGCCACAAAGCCCACAACTTCCTTCTTCATTCCAGGCCACCAAACTACCTTTAGAGATCATGGTACATCTTGGTCAAACCAGGAGGCACTGCCCACTTTCCAAGTTTTGGTTGTACATCACAATTCCTACCGAACACGAATCAAGGGCACAAACTTTCCCCACAAGCCTTCCTCACCGCAACCACGACACAAGCTGAAAAACTCCTCAAGGATTTATCGACTTCAACCGTTCTTACCACGATAACTTCATGGGGAAAACATAGGTGGAAACACCTAACTCACAACACAAGGAAACTTAACACACAACTTCTCATCTTCATGGGGAAACCAATCTTCACCTCATCTGCCCGATCCTCTCCACAACTCATGACCCCAAATCACTTGGTGTCATTTTCTGTTCTCCCAACTCTAATGGTGACCCTACCCGGTATCACCCGAAAGAAAACACATGACCCTTCCGACCACATTTCCTGAAGATCTCACTCCACAACTATACACCCAACGCAAAACAAAACTCTCGACTACTTAACCAGTTAAATCGTGCCAAAGCTCTCTACTAGGGCCAACTCACCTGAACGGTGACCACTCGAGTCCTTCTAACCCAAAACTATGGTCACGTCATCAACTGACCATTTATTCGGTATGGTTCTCTCCACCATTTCCAGTTACTTGGAACCTCCTCCATCTATGAAGGACCATCAGATCTCAACCCAACCTTCCCATTGCCTAACACGTTCTAACTTACCAGCCCCAAGAATCCATAGGAGCATTACCCTGACTTGGCATCCAGCCGCACCGTCACAACTATTGGGAAGACATTAATACACCATCCATTCAAGGACTAAGATCATCATGACCTCACTTAGGTTCAACTTTGCTTCGAAAGTCACTTTCTGTTACAACATAAGCCCGTAAGTGGTCACTCTCACCTTACCCATTCAAGTTTACCATCTCAGGTCGGACCACCTTCGACTAGATTTCCCTAGAACACCCACCGAGGTCATTTCCTGAATTCCAGTAGAATTCATTATCACGGCATTACCACCCTCCAAAATTTCATCGACTTCACCCTTGGCATGACACCACATCACATGACCAAGGTTCACCCAACTTCACGGCATCCTAAAACCACACAAGGACGATTGACCCAGGTCTAACCCCAATCTCCATTGGAGTTATAAGACCTAAACTTCTCTTTCCACAACCTATTGTCATATCCAACCACATCCTCCCACGACTCAGCACAAAACTCACAAACTTCACTTTGAACCACCCAGAGCTCAAGTCAACACTTAGCTCATTTTTCACCACATCCAAGTCCCACATGCCTCTCCAAGGAACCTGACACGCTCCTCACAAGTTCCTCACTGCTACCCTGGTGCCACTACGGCATCTCAAGGTTCTCTCTTCCACATTCAAGGCTGATTTATCACTACCCACCTTAGGAGTGTCGTTACCTTTTCTCACCATGAGGGATTTCAACCCCCACATCTTAAAACCGATCACAAACCGAACCCCAAACTTAGACATGGCCATCCAACCTTTTTCCCAAAACAAGGAAACGAATGTCACCTAGTGCCCGTTCTCGGATTCCATGAACAGAACCCAAGGCATTGTCAACATTCGACCTATCCTGAGGTCTCCACCCTAAGCCATCGAGGGTGTACATCCCATCATCAAACTCCACACATATCGTTTCCTTGTGCGTAAACTCCATGATGTCCCTCATCCAAAAAAACACCTTCATGTCTCTTGGAGAGAGACCGAGCTTCTCAACATACCCTGGACGATGTCAAGATGTTGGGCATGATTGTCACTAGCTGAGGTACGCTAAGAAGTCGTCGAGGAACACCACCACCAACTTACCTGTTTCTGATGTCAAGCTATGGGACGCCATGACCTGCTAGGAATCTCAGGCTTCCCTACCGAACAGGCCACATCAACACTTAACCATCACCACTTAGGTGTGATCTCCAACTAGGTTCAACCATCGCTCCACAACCAACCCATTCATACACAAGTTCAGCCACATGACCCACCCTTACCTCGGGTGTCACCATCGAGCGAGAGTATATAACCATACTTTAGCCACCCTTGTCTTTCCTATTCAAAACAACTTCCAGACCTCCATTAATCCTCACTCAAACAGGTGATTCATGCATTCAATCGATACAACCATTCAAAACAAACCTTACCCCTTATCACAAACACTAGGGCGCCCTTTTGAAAGAACTAGTCACAACTAGACCACCAACCTTCCCACTTATCCTTACGTCACAATACTGCACCACACACCACTCGATGCCCCACTTTCAAGGTCCAAAACATCCATAGGTGTGACACACACCCAAAAGCACTAGAAGACTTTTCCGACCTCTATCCTAGGTCACCTTGAAGGTTGAACGATACCAACTCCCTAAACACACCACCTAGGCCATAGCATGACCGGGAAGGCCACACAATCCAAGCCCAAAATCTCCACTAGGGAACTCTCACGGCCCCAACCCATGCATACAAGGGGATAACCGACAACACCAAGGATACCCACATTTGCACTCAAACATTCACATTATGAACTTGTCATTCACTCGACACTTTGAAAGAATGACCGACAGAATTTAACCACAAATGGAAAGATCCCACACGATCAATCCTTAAACAAACCATTCTTCATTCTTTACCCCAACGACCATCATCACACTTACAACACCACCCCTACCATACCTACGGCGGTCGTGGTCAGTATGGGTAACCAACTTACTCAATCACAAGTCTTTTATCAACAAATCTTCAAACCAATTATTCTTTCACAACACGATCCTTTCCTCTTAGGCACATTTCCCATTTCACAACATGTTAAAATCATCATTTTATCACATTTACACCTTTCTTTAGGCAGAATTCATTAACAATTTTACCGTCACTATGCAACCCCCTTCAACCCTTACAATTTATCACAGCCCAAAACTTTAACCCAGTCACAAAATTTCTCATTTTCTTTACTTTCATTCACCCACTTGTTTTATTTCATTCATCTCATCATTTCTTGATATTATGAAATGAACGATGCATCCTACTTTTCCTGCCTCACACACCCACCCCATGCATGTTCCTAACACAATGCATGTCACCTATCTCCCTAGGTGCCTATAATGATGCATGAATGCAATTCCTCGTGCCGTTAAGTCCATGAGACAAATATCATAAAACAGTCACATCAAACCACATGTGCATCACCCAACAGTGAAATATCATCAACTGTAACAACCCAAACCCAAGAACCACAATTCCCACCCTGGGTGACTTATGTTTTCCCCCATACCTGGGTTAGCTACTCCCAAGCATGAGATCATTACCAAGTCCCGACATGTCTTAACCCTTGGCTACCAATCCCAAATAACAAGACCCCAGAGAAGGAGAAGAAAGACCTCCTCTGATACCACTTTGTAACGTCCCCGACCCGGAATCCACTAAACCGGTGCTCCGAGCCGAGTGGTTACATGACCTTAAGCGCACCTCCCCATACGCCAAAGGCTGCCGACTAGTATCGGGGGTCTATGATGTGAAGTGGGGAGACTATACCCCCTTTTGTATCAGAGTAAGACCAACATAAATAAAACAGATAGCGAAAACAATAACCAATAACAAGGAACATGTATAACAACCATTTCCAATAATAAATATTCCATGTCATAATATAAGTGAAAAAGTGGACACAATCCCAAAATAAAGACAGCGACCAAAATCCCCAAAATGGTCCCGACTCCAAGTCTGGATCCTCCACCAAGTGCTACCCATGTCCACTCAGCTATCTAGCAAGGACCCTTTCCCTTGTCCTAACCTGCAAACATGAAGTCTGCTCAAGTACCCAACGGCGGCCCAAGCAGGGTGCGAGTACAACTCAGTAGGCCACCACCAATGGTGTCTACAAAATATCCAGTATAAACAGGTAGTGCATGGAAGAGGAAAAATGAATGATAAATGCCAAGTAATTAATTAAGGTGCCATCAACCAGTTTAGAGCCAAGCCATTTCCACTTCCATTACCGTTCATTACACACCCATTATCAACATTTACCATTTCATCACATTTCCATGGGTTAATCACATACATTATGTTACATGGGTCTAAGGCCAAAAATCACATGAAAGAGGGTAAACACATCGTTGTCCTATCTCACTAGGACTAACCCCCTCTTAGCAACCATATCCTCACCTCGAAGCCTTAGTCCGGGTGGATGAAACCAATAGGGAAATAAAGCATCAGTCCTATCCCTACCCTGTGCATTTAGGGTGGAGTTCAGAGCATCAGTCTTCACTCGACCTGTGGGCGTATATCCTCAGTCATACCCCACACTACCAAGCCATATGAACATGCTTATATATAAGTAACCATCAACCTTCCAACCATTGCCCAGCGGCAACCATCATTCACAACAACCCACATGGGAAACCACATTATGCCTTAACCCATTAACACATTACCATTTCACATCATTTAACCATTCACCCAATTCCAATTTGTTATGCCTATCTCACTAAGCATTCACCACTAGACCCATAATCTATCCCATTATGGTCTTTAATCAGTATACACATTAACCTATTTAACCCGTTCATCATTTCCATGATTCACCCATTCATCCCATTCCAATTAACCCTTTGGTTATTTCTAAGTCTAGGTGCATCACCTAACTTCCATTCCAAGTTCAACCAATCATTCCAACATATTTATAAAGGGCTCTACCATTTATCACAACAAGGTCACCTGTTCAATAACAATCCCTAAACCCGGGAAAAGATGGCACATCCCATGGATGGACTAAATTAGGTCAATTCAATCCCAATACATCCCATGGGGATCGTGAGGGTTCCCATTTTCCATTTAAAACACCATTGTTACCAAACATTCCAAGTTTATCCAAAATATAACCAAAGGAAATCAAGAACACAACTAAACATGCACAAAACCCTAAATAACCATGGGATATAACTTGTAGACCACATACCTCGAAACTGTGGTTGAAAACACTCCCTATCGAGTCCCTAGACCTCGATCCAACCAACCTTTGAATCTTCAACCTAAAAATCACCCAAAAGATAGGGTTTTTGAGCTTTATAATGAGAGGGAGAGAAGGTACTAATCCTAAACCAAAAAGAGAACCAATGATGAGATTAGCCTTACCCGAAGCTTCGATCCGCAACCAACGACGCCCTAAACGGCCATAAATCGAAGGAGAAGCACCCTTGGGAAGCTTGGTTCATCCAAGTTCGTCTCTAGGGTTGAGAGGGGAGGAGAGGAGGAAAATCCCGAGTGGGGTTTAAAAATCTCGGAGTGGCAATTTTGTAAATTTTCCAACTTTAAGTGGCCGCACGGTTTAGCCGCACGGTTTAGCAAACCATGCGCAAACCGTGCGCACGCCACTTCCTGGAGGAGGAGGATCCATACAGTTTATCCGCACGGTTTGGAAAACCGTGCGCAAACCTTGTGCTTGCTTCTGTCCAGAGGAGGGAGGGTCGCACGGTTTAGCCTGTGCAGGCCGCACGGTTTGGCTGACCGTGCGCAGGTCGTGCGCCTTGGTCTGCTTTGTCCAGACTTCCCTTCTTCCGTGCCCCGAGCCCCCGGAACACCCCCAGGGCCTCTCACATTTTCAATAAACCTTTTAAAGTCCCAAAAGAAAAGGGTTCAACCCAAAACATGACAAAACATACCTTTCCAAAAAAAACTGGGATCTTACAGAAACCCTAGAATAGGGGAAGAAAACTTGAGAAAGAGAGCTTAACTTAGGGTTTCTTGAAGGATCCATGCCAAATCCTCCAAAGGAGGGGAGATCCGAAGGAGACATAGAATAGGGAAGGGGTTCCTAGGGCGGATAAGGTCGAGGGGGCCAGGAAAGGGGGAGAAAATGGGAGGAATGGAGAGAGGTAAAAAATAAAACCCCAAATTTTAATGACTTCGCTGCCATGCATGGTTAGTCTGTATGGTTTGGTAAACTGTGCGATAATCTTGCAAGAAATCCTATACAAGTAGAGATAAGAACACATTTACTTTTTATGAGGCACACGACCATGCGGAGGGCATGCGATAGCTACTGTCTTCTACTGCACACTCTCTTGGGCTGGCATACAATTACTACCAACTGTGCACAAACCTTGTTCCCAGTCTGGAAAATCCAAAAACTTACATTTTTCTCAAAAAACTCAAGAGGTAACCAAGGGGAAAATCTAGGCTAAGAATAATAGGAAATAATACTCAAAAAACCCAAAACCATCACACCCAGTTCTCAAGAAAAAAGGCTAAAAACCCAACCCAAACCAGAATAAGGGAAACTTATAAACCCGAGTGTGACATGTTGTGTGTTAAACTATATTGTGTGGTTTACATAAAAACCCTAATATTTATTAATTCATTCTAACTTTGAATGGTAATATTCAAGGATCTACCACAACTATCATTTATGGATAACATTTCATATGATTAAACTTATTAGGGGGAATTCATTTTGGTCAATAGTTACAAGAGCTATAACTGAAGAAATTTACTTGTACATAATATAATGTATGAGTATATGCATGGTCTCTCCAAAAGTGTCCCTAAGGGATATATAAGAATTCCAAAGAATTGATATGGGTGTGTTCGTTGGTGTGAACCTTGCCCAAACATCCTCTAGCCAATTCCCCTGAATCTCACTTTATTACAACCAAGATATTGTTTGTTGGATTTATTAATATGTTTGGAAGCAGTGTTGATAATAAGTTATCATGTTGGATTTTTTGATTAGTATATGGATAATGGAATGAGAATACATTGTGATAGATAGAGAAGGCAGTTACCATTTACATAGGAACCACGTACAAATTTCTTAAGAAATCATAATAATCATACAAGGATGGAAAACTAAAGTTGATTTTGGAGTTTTTATAATAAGAAGTGTGGAAGTTTTCATTCATTAGGAAGACGAGAAGTTAATCTAGCTATAGATAGTTTTCAGAAGTTTGAAGTGGAACCGAATATGGTATTACAGGATAATGTTGCAGTTATCTGGAAGAGAAGTTGATCAAGGTATGGAAGATATCCAAAGGAAGTGTGTTCCAAAATTACATTGGATTTCCAAGAGTTATGTTGTGCCAAAGAAGTTCAGAATAGGAGGTTTAGAATTTATTTTTAAGGTTGGGAGAGGTTTTGAAGTAATTTTGGAAAAGTAGGGTATGAGAAGTTTTTTTTTGTGATTTTGGATAAGTCCCTTTACATATAAGATTTTGTCTTATACATAAATAATATAAGTCCTGCTGAGGTATATTGGAATTTGAAAAATCTCTGGATACATAATATATTGTGGAAACTAGTATATTTTACAAAGTCAAGGAGCTAACATTGATACATTAATATTCCAGGAGTTGCATAAATAAATTTCCCCTGGAAGTTCCCTATACATCTTGTAATGGAATGATGTAATGAACCATCCTAGGTCATCCTATCACGTCACTTGAGTAGCCCCACCACAAGGATGAGAGAAACAAAATAGAACAAGTCTCATATATAACCAAAGAAAAAATAGAGAACAAAGTAGAAAAAGAGTACATGTCCATGAGACATATAATGTCAAGCCCAAAGGGATAAACCTGAAATTAAAACAAGACATACCATAATCCACAACTCTATGTGACCATTCGTCAACACCAAACTATCCCACTATGAAGGCAATGACAACCAAGAGAAATTGTTGAACTACATGACACCATTCCCTTTACCTAAGTCCTCTAAAACCACATCTACAAATTCCCCAAGTAAAAAGTAGGCTGTGAGTATAAATCCCAGTAGAATTTCACCAAAGAATCTATACAAAGTCTAATATCAAGAAAACATTAGCTCTAGCTTTAAAATAAGTCTAGTTTATAAATCATTTCAAAAGATAAAACATTTTGTAAATCATCATTTGGTTTTCATAAAATCCTTTCATATTCACACAAACAAGGAATATGACAAGTGAAAGAAGGCGTAAGTGTATAAGAAAAACCAACCATGGATACACCATAAGATAAGAAAGTGAGCAATCAACCATGAAATAAACCATCATGTGTAAAACCAAGAATAAATGAAAAAGCACAAGATTAAGATCTGGTATATGGGAATACATACTCATCATATAAAGTAACAATAAGCACTAATCCAGGCATCATGTGAATTTAAATGATATCGAGTCCTATCAAAGTCTGTTGATATCAAACCTCTAGTGGTATTACCCACACTAAAGTGACAAGTACATTTATCGATGCACCCAAGGTTCCCAATGTGCTATGTTTTCCAAAAACCATTTCAAAAACATACTCACAATTTATAAAACATTTTCAAAGTAAATAATTGCTGCTTTCATGCTTGAAATTCTATTTTAGAATCAAAACCACCCTTAAGGCATTCCATTGAACACATAGTGTGTAAACATATATTTTTTAAAGCATAACCCCTTTAAAAACATGCATTTTGTAATGAATCAGATTTTACATGTATTTTTTTTGGGATAATATATGGATTATTTTTAAGATCAGGCACTGAGACGGTGTGTGATTCCAAGGCCCGATGTGCCTGGAATAAATATTTGAAATATATTAAATATATTAAATAAAATGCACACACATTTTTACTGAAAAAGTGGAATAAATCTTGAACAGGGGCTCAAATCATAAATCTAAGGGAACTGTTGAATTCAGAATGTGGGTTTTACCCTAGGAACGACATAATCTTTGTCGGAATGGGGTGTTTGTGAAAAAGTTGTCATGTGTGCAAAATTAATAAAATAAATAAATAAATTTGATTTGATTTAATTTATTCAATGCATCGAATAGATATCCTTTAAATATAAGGTTATGAGACTTTCCTCAGGGTTAGACACTCAAACCATGGAGATCTAGACAACCGTTGGAGAGTATTCTTGGTTAACAGTGATGGATCGAGACCAGATCATGGATTTTTTCACCAATGGAATTCATGGATCTCATCAACAACGACAACACAAAACCATTCTTCATCAAAGATCAATCCAAAATCTAGGTTGGATATTGATTTGTGTTTTCCATCCCATTTTTTAATCTCAGATGAATGCAAATCAATTCCATAAAAAAATTGATACACACATCATCGATAGATTTAAATTGATGGATTATTATTAATTGTTTATCTATTTCTCTTTGTTCGTCTGTATATATGATGAAGGATTGAGACCTAATGAACAAAGGATGATGTTAATTCCACACATTTGATGGATTGTAGATTTCTTCCCCCATTCTTTGCACGTTCATCATAGGAATTTATTTTGGATCGTGGTTCAATGAATACAAAGTATATTATTGTTTCATGAACGTTATTTAGTGTAACAGATCAATACCATGGGTGTGTTTCATGATCGATGGTGAGATCGAGGTGTGATGATGGAAGTGAGTGATCAGAGGTAGATCAAATGGATTTATGATTCCCAATCTTTCTATTTTTGACAAACAGTGATAGATGGCTTGATAGTTTGTTTTCCAAGTATATTGAGGACCCAAATCCTGGTTAGCGATGACGACATGGGTTGGTCGACCCCGGATCTGTAGGTTACGGTTAGGGAAGTGGCTCTAGAAACATGTAGGAAAATACATAGGAAGAACCCAAAAAATTTGGAAAATCCTGATCAATACGACATGTATTTCGGGATTACACGTCGTGTTGGACCCCCTGGCCATGACACTAGGGTTTTGGCTAAAGTTAAACATCATACGTCATTTGACCCCTCCGTGATGGATTGGCATGTACCTCGGAGGGTACACAGACACGAACATGTGTACACAGGTGTGGGCACACCATGTACTTGGACACAGACACAACCAGGTGTACAAAACACGAACAGGTGTACACGACATGACCAGCTATACATGGGCATGACTAGGTGACACGGGCAGGGTGTTGAGTGACCTCCACACACCGCGTGTTTCAATCACACACCATGTATTTTTAGGTTCATATTCCGTGTGAGGCAACACCATACGGGTATATCTAGGTTGAAAAAGGCACATTGTGTACTCTAATTACACATCATGTACTCACTTAGATACAACTTGGAGCTCTTTATCTCTTCAGTTTAGACCAGTGTCAGTTGATTGGTTTTACCCTTAGTCCTTTCCATTGAGGGTAAATTGTGGTATTATGTCTACATATCATGATTATGATACCCTATAGAGGATGAATACTAGATATATTTCATGGTATCCCTCTGTGAGACTAGAGTGATTCATTTATCATCTTTATACACTACAAGAAAATCACATAACAATAGTGTTTTAAACCGCCTCTATATGGTTATGTGATAGTTTCATAAAACTACTGCTAAAATTGGTGTCAGAATCCAATACATGGTGGTTTCTTACATTTAGCAGCGGTTTCTAGTAAGTGTCATAGATATTATATTTAGTGGAAGTTTTATTGGTTTTAGTGGTGGTTTTCAGTGAAAAATATCATAAGGATTTAGTGGCAGTTAAAATTGCCGCTAAATGAACATGTGTCAACGATAGTTTTAACCACCATCGATGAAAAGCTATCAACATATAACGAAAGTTTAAACCACCACTAAAAATGGAACATATTTATCATCAATTTAAACCAACGCTAAAAATGAACCATATTTAGTGGTGGTTTAAACTGCTGCTATATGTTGATTTGCTATTAAAAATCGACTACAGATTCTACAGCCCCAATACCCTAAAAAAAATATGCATAAACCCAATACAAGGGAATGGAGTAACAATAATAAATTTGAACCCCCTGAAAATTTTGAACATGTTCTAGATCCCATGAATCTATATTCAATTAATGGATGAAAACCCCAGAAATTGAACCCCTAGATAATACAAGTGAAAGAGACCCAATACCACTCCTTCCACATAAGTACCCAAGGCTCTAATGTGATGTATTTGTGAAATAATTTTAAAAGGTATTATCAAATTTAAAAACACACCATTATTAATCAAAATACTAATTTTAAAACCCATTTAAAAATACATTTAAAAATTATTTGAAAAACACATTTCTTTTATAAAAAAGGGGATAACCATCTTTTCTAAGAAACTCATTTACAAAAAAAAACATGTCATAATGTCTCTTAAAAAACTAAGATAAATAAATAAAATTGGAATTGAAAAAAATGGAATGATTAAACTTATATAAATTAAGGAAACCAACAAACCCAATGATCAAAACACTGAAGGGAGAAGCCTGGAAGGGATGGAATCACCAAAACATTTACTAGAGTATCCCTCGAGTTTAAGGGAGAAGAAACATGCCAAATTATAGAGGAGTCAACAATGTAATTAATAAAAATATTCAATGTAGGAATGATTTACATCGATAATAATTGATTCACAACATGAACTCCCAATATTGTATCTACACTAAGAAATGCATTAGTGAAACTTAAATTCAAATCACCAATGGGAAATTACAAAGGATGGCATTGAAGATATTCATATTATTTATATCGGCACTAAGTGATAACCAAGAGTTGAAATATATATTGGATCCTACCTATCATCTCCTAAATTAGACTTAGTCCCAAAAAAGTGGCCTCAACCACCTATTCACAACAAATAGGTGACATACATGGGAAATCACATAAAGCCTCAAATGGTGTTATTCTAATTATTTACTTGTAGTTGTTATTATATGTGAACTACACTATTCCTAGATGGATGTTCCATGATCCAATAAAATCCTAAATACAGGAACTAAGAATATGCTATAGAATCTGAATAGTATTATACATATGAATATCCTTATGTACATGATAATCATTACTCAATATAACTTGATCCCATATCAGCTCTTTGATACTCTTCTAGAATATGGAAGTCAACCCTAGATCCCTCTCTAACACAATAGTAGAGAGGAACACATAAAACCTCAAAATAACCTTCACTTATAGATTACATAGATCTTAAACCATCGAGATGTCCTTGATAAGAATAAAATGAGATGATTTCTTCAACCAATCCATCACTAACCTGAAAGAATTAATTACTTATGTTTTAATTGATAATAGAATAATGAATTCCATAGACACATCATCCCATTTCCAAAATAACTCCAGATGTGGTTGGAGTAGATGAAAAGAATTAAAGTGATATTCCTTTATATTATATCATGGGTAACAAAGATACAAATACTCAACAATTTTGTGTTTCATACTCAACCACGTGAAACACCATCTAATTTCATAATAAATATTTATATAACTGGGGTGAAAAACCCATGAAGAACTATGAAAATCATGCAATACTGAAATGATGAAAGGGATTTTGGGCTAGTGAATATGTAGTAGGAGATATAGGGATAGGGGAAACACAAATACAATAATTCTAGGAAGATATTATACTATTTGGGTGAGGAATAGTGATAATGATATGCATCATAAATGATGATGTAAAGTGATTGATGCCAAATAGTGAGTTGATGCAACTTAAGGGGATGATGGAACATAAATGATGAAAGGGGTTTGGGTCCTAAAAGATATAAAGAACAACAATGTGAATGAGAAACATTCACATGTATAGGCTTGAAGTAAAAAAAATCATGCATGAAAATTTAAAAATGGGAAGAAAATTTATAACCATAATGATTGAACTTTACCTTGTGGGATTCTAACAAGAATGAAATGCCACTTAGGTATTACTATACTAGATCATGGAAATGATTTTTTCTGATGTTAAAATAAAAGATAATATGGTTTTAACTAAATAGCATGAAGACCATTGCAAGATAGTTATTTTAATCATATTTAATCCTATATTTCTATGAATGGATGACTATCACTGCATCCCTGAAAGGTTTTCAGCCTCTTCAAAATGGGAAATCATGAAAATGTTAGGTCATGAAAATGTTAGGTGAATACTCTGTGCCACACATGATACATAAACAAACTCTCTCTTTCCATATTTTTCCGAAACATAAAAAACACCACTAATAATTGTCTGATGATGAACACTGCTCACCACCCTCTCCATCTCCATATCTACTTCCTGCTACTGACACCTGTAACACAATTATATTTAAAATTAAATAATGTTGTATATTTATACTTAAACTTAAATAAAATAAATGTTTAATAACTAAATTATTTTGAAATTATGTGATTTACCTACTCACCACTAGTCATCGATGCAATACCACCGGGGATAGATCGAGTCATCTTCTAATATAAATCAATCAATGTTTTCTGCTAAGAAGATATATAATTCCCCTATTCCTGAACTATATTTTGCATAGAAACAATCTCTCTCTGAGTATATCGGGTTATGAAGTGACTAAAACCAGGAGTAGATGCAGCTTCAATCCCAAGTGTTCTACCAAAGACCTCAGATGGTAATGGTCCCAAACCTATCCTGCACACTCGACCAAGATGCTCTTTCCCAAGGACTTTACCAACCAAGTCATCCTAGGAGACTGAGTAGGACTGCACAGGATTGGAATCCCATAGTTCTTTAATTTTTACCTATAAATCAAATATCATTCATATTAGAAGTAATACATACTAACATAGTGACAACTGATAATAAGTTATTATAATGAAAAATGAATTCATACCCCAACTTCTTTGGCAGGCTCATTAACAAAACTCCCATCCGATTTTTTATGAACATTCAAACACACTTTTGTTCGGGATGCTTGGTTCCCTAAACTCTATGACTACATTAAAAAAATATAAATCAATAATTTAATACATTAAATAGATAATATTGTCTTATAAATATTTAAACCAATGAAAAGATTACCAGATTCGACCAGCTTCTAGGAAAACTCTTTAACCCCACAATGCGAGGGATGATTTTCTTAGCCTGAATCGATGCATTATTCCTTGAAAGATCATGAAATAAATAATATGTAATTTAATAGTAATGTATGAAATGTTATATCATTTTCATATACATTTATAAATGTAAAATGATATTAATATAATAATATATATTTAAATACTATGTGTTTCTCATCACGATGCCTATTAATAAAAACTTTTCATTACTCTCAAGGTACCCCATTGGGTACCTTATCTTACATTTGTTTGGCAGTAAAAGAAGTATCATTGACTTCATTCCATAACCTCCATTTACAATCTTTCCATTTCTTGCCCAAATTTTTCAATGTCCACTTCATACTAGCAGATCAGCAATGATAAAGTGAAAAAAAATCTGTACATAGAGATTCATTTTGAAAATGTTAGCATTTAATAACATAATGACATTAAATTACACCATAATGTATTAAAATTACCTTTATTTGTGAATCAAAAACTTCAATTTTCCAAGATTAAGGAATATGCCTCCAATCATTATACATAATGGGAAGTGTCGTTGGCTCCTCCGCCGGCTGGCCTAGAATCTGGCCAAGTAATCCCACGATGTCATCTGTAGGGATCCCATAAGAATCAAATGGGACAACTACCTTTAGTCTGGTCAAATTTCATACATCTGAACTTTTCATATTTTTCTCTATAGTAGCATTTTTCCATATTTTATGAAAAAAAAATTAGTAGTATAAAAAATGCAATAAATTTATTCATATTAAAATTTGTACCTATAAAATTCATCCTCCAATATCCCCATGAAGAACTAGGAGTGGCACCCTATTCCCTCACTGTTGAGAATGTTGAATGGGAAGACGTCGACTAATCTGCTGATGGGATGCTGACAGAGGGTGTGAGAGATGGTGCAGGGGGTCAAGAAGATGGTGTCTCAAATGCTATAGGGAGGGAGACAGATGGATTATCATTTGTTGTTGTGGTCGATGGAACATTGGTTGAGAGTTGATTGGCAGTAGTATAATGCCTCCTTGGAATTCCTATCATTTAATCAAATAAAATTAAGTTCAGAACATATATTTCAAAAAATTAATATAGAAGAAAAATATAAATGATAACTGATGAACAAAAACAACAAACAAAATATACATAACAATGATAATTAATGACTGAAAAAATGACATAAGTGGTTCATAAATGAATGGATAACTGCACATACAATCATTTTCTCCTTCAATCATGTCGGTTTCCTAATCTTTCATTACTTTATCTACTTCATCCACCCTTATAAGACTAATATTTTCAATATCATAATGGTCAAATAAGTCCACTTCTTTCTATTGATGAGATTCAATGTTAGAGGTCAAATCTTCCACTTCATCACCCATATCATACAAGTCTCTTTGTTTTACATGAGAAAATACACTCCACCCTTCATCCACAACATCTTTCACATAATATACCATTTTTTCTTACGATGATAAGATATACAGATAATGTATTTCACAATCACCAACATCCATCAAGCAAGATAAGTTCACATAAGTAAATTGAAAGGAATATATTTTAACACCCCTGATAATATCCACCCAATTTCATTTGAATAAAACAACTAAAAAATGTTTATGGTAGTTTAATTCATTAATATCGGTCAACTTTCCATAGTATCCAACTTCAGAAAATGTAAATATTCCACTATTCTATGTTTTCAAACCCTATTCCCGATCAACTGCATGGAATCTAAATCCATTCACATTGTAAGATTCAAACTTTCTAGCTTGTTTTAGAGGACCTCGAGCAAGAAAATTAAAATATTCTGAAAACTCTACTCGTGTATCAGTATTCATGATCTAAAAAAGTAATATACATTATTAAATTTACAAAATATATGTATCAACCTAATATCTGTTTTTATTTCAATATTTATGAACTTACACGTCGTGCAAACCATTCTACAAGCTCTTTATTAATAACTTTTGTTATATCTTTCTCATTTAATGTTCAAGATATAATTTGTCTCTTTATTTGTAACATTAAATCTTAAATAAATGGATATATAATTTCACTATTAAGCAACACATATCTATGTGCCTGTAATAATTCCATTTCTTTTAGTGTGTCATTTGAGCTCCTCCCAACTGATCGAACAATAGCAGGAAAGATTTTTGATTTCCCATGTATTTGAGATTGAGTCGATGTGTCATAAACATGTCCAAATCAATTGAATCTTTTCTCAATATCATCCAAGTATCTAGAATAAAAGTTAAGACACTCTTATTCCAAATAACCTTTAGAAATAGAGCCTTTAGGGTGATATTTATTTTTCACATATGATTTCAAATGCCCAAGATATCCATGAAATAAAATAAAAAAACATAATTATATATTTAATGAAGTGAAAATAATTGTTTAATGAAATAAAAAACATATAAATAAAGTACCTCTCAATAGGATACATCCATAGATAATGTACAGGGCCTCCTAATTTAGCTTTCTCAACCAAATTCACAGTTAAATACATCATGACAGTAAAAAATGACAGAGGAAAGATTATCTCCATTGCATAAAGTGTCAATATAAATCTCTCCTAAAGGCTGTCAACCTCAAATGGATTTAGAGTTTTCTCACATATTTTTCTAAAAAATGTGAAGAATTGACGTACAACAATAGTAACATTTTTAGGTAATAATGTGCGCAATGCCAATGGTAGTAACTAATATAACAAAATATGTGAATCATGGATTTTCAATCCATGTAACCTATGATTCTTTAAGTCAACACACCTTGAGATGTTACTTGAATACCAATCAAATACCTTAACATGTTTTAAAATTCGAAGGAATGTATCTTTATACCTATTTTTCATTGAAAAAATTGTTAGATAATGCTTTCCATTATCATATGGCCAAAGATCACACTTTATGTTCATTTCTTGTAAGTATTTCCGAGCATTGAGACGATCCTTTAACTTTATATGCTCATTAAGAAATGTGAAGATAAAATTTTTACAAACATTATTCTCAATATACATCACATCTAGATTATTCCACAAAAAATTAAACTCCAAATACGAAATTTTGAAGAATATACTTTTTTTCTTCTATTGTTGCGTTCTGATTTCACTTGACAGTGCACTTAGAACTCGTTTCCCACTATCATTTAAATGATGCACCTTCCCACATTCTGTTTCAAAATTTCCAAGTTGTACCAATATTTCAAAACCTATTAACAACTTTGGAGTTGGTCTATGATCAATGAAACCATTGAAATTTTACTTGTTCTGTCAAAATCTATGTGATGCATCGATAAATATTTGATGACATAAGAAGCACCATATTCTACTGTGAGGTAGCCATTTGGTCTCAAAATCAAATTTACAATCAGGACAATAAAAACCCATGTAAGTGTTCTAACTAGCTGAATTCCCAAGTCCATGGAAGTCACTAAGGGTTCACATTAGATAACTTTCATTTTGAACATTTTTTAAGAAGAAACACTATATGTCTGAACACCATTGCTTCATAACTCCTATAATTCTTCAATTAAAGGCTGAAAGTATACATCAATACCATTTCTAGGCATTGTTTCTAAGAATAATCATCGAAATGATAAAATAAATTTGTTTCATACACATCTATGGAGGCAGATTGTAAGGGATCAAAACAACCATCCAAATGCTATAACTAGTACTCAAAGTCCCAAATGGTTTGAATCCATCAAAAACCAATCCCAATCAAACATTCCTATGATCAGATGAGAAATATGTATGTAATTAATCAAATGTATTTCATGATTATGAATCTCTTGGATAATGCATTAAACCATCATTTTTATTATCTATAGAATGTAACTTCATGTGTTCAGTGGTTTTTAATGACATGAATAATCTTTGAAGTCAAGGTTTTAAATGAAAGTAATTAAAAACCTTTGTATGCGTGTTAATTTTCTTATTCTTCATGGTATTATATTTATATAGACTTCCAACATCACCCATAGAATACCATATAGAAGAAGATTTTTTTTGCAATCCTATCTGCTTGAATCCTTTCCCCAACAAAGCATACGATCATTGGAACACACATGTATTTTTCTTTAATTCATACCAAAATTGTTAACAACTTTTTTTGTATCATAAAAATAATCAAGGATCTTTGCTTCAGTAAATACATCACACAAAAATTCTAATATCATGAACATTGCCTTATTTGTAATTCCACCTAGGAATTTGATATGGTAGAACTTCAATAGAAAAAAAAGTTTTGAATATTTCAAACATCCACTATACATCTCTTGATTTCCATCGTCAACTAAACCATGAAACACATCTGTCTTCTCAGTGATGTTTTCTCTTACATTAGTCTCCATAGAATCAAGAGGAGGATCTAATGATATGTTACAATCTTGATCTGGTTGTTCTACAATCTCAAAAACATCACCTGTCACATTTTTATTTGTAGAACCCTCAACTGGTTGTTCTGATATGTTTTGATTTTTATGTTAGTGTCTTGTAATGTTGAATGAATCATTTATAAGGTTTTTCATTTCATACATTTTCGATGAATTTGGGAGCTCATTTTGTGGACTGACATTAGTGCTCAACCTTTCTCTAACATTTGATTCTCCATGCCAAATCCAACACAATTATTGAGTAGGGAATTGCTTCAATATCAAGTGTTCGTAAACTTAATATGTCTTCAAACATATTCTAAATTTACATTTAGTACATGGAAATATTATTCTCCTATCAATGGATCAATTGGAAATTAAAAAATCTAAAAACTCCTCCAAACCCTTAGCATACTAAGGTGTGTTCCTCGATAATTTGATCCACCTTTTATCTATATATATCATAATGCGCCTACAAATTATTAAAAAAATTAAAACATATAACTATTACTAAACAGGAAAAGAGATTCATATATACTAGTTGAAAAAAATATGAATATGTTAAATAGTGATTTCCTGTATAAATACATATGGTAAATAATGAATCTTCTTAGTAAATAATATTTAATCAAAATTCTAAATATTATTATATTTACCCCACATAAAGGGTATATTTCAAATACAATAAATTCCAAATTCAATATATGAATGAGATATATGCGTGAACTATTAAATTAAAGGATTAAAGAATTTGGCATTCATAAATTATATTTATTTTAAGAAAAAATATTTTTAATTACTTAAAATGATTAGGAAATATAATTAAAGTGGTTTATTATTCTTATGATAGAAATGAACATCTCATAATCCTTCCTGAGAAATAAGGTTGATGATTTCAAAAGAGCATACCCCTTTGTAACAAAGGATTCATAAATGAATTGTTATATAGAAAAAAATCCTTGATGATGAACCTTCGAATGGTGTTAAATAAGAAGGGATCGAGAATAAAGTTTTATGAATCCACGAGTTCAATCACCAAAATTAGAAATAATTATATTTATGAAGGGATCAATCATATAACATAAATTCCTTGATGTTAAATATTTTTTAATGTAAAATGCAAACATAGTTGAAAACATAAAATAATATTTTGAAAAAAAATTAACCTTTAATTAAAATACATACATACATGTCACATTCAAGAGAAACTTTTGAAAATGTGAAGTGAAATATCATACATATCACAGTTTCTGGTCAGATATTTTAATCCTCTACCACATAATCTATGAAATATAAATGTCTAGAATTGGTCATACTCTAAGACTTATTAGCCAGATGTGAATCTCCTATCATCTAAGGATTATGCCCCTTTACCCTGAATACATCCAACTAAAAATGAGAGTTTTTAGTGTGAAATGACCCAACCTTTCTACTATGAGGAGGTATCATGCAAAAATGCTACATATAACCTAAGTTCCAACATTGGTGAAAATCTTGGAAGATTCCTAATACTTTTGTTTGGTATGACCTACCCTCCCATATTAGAAACACACCAGTGGCCTTCACCCTGAAGGTGTCATGGGAAGAGAATAAAAAGGTAATTACATACTCTAGATACCACCTCATTGGGACTCCACATGCTTCCTATTTTTACATAAAGAAGAACTCTAAATTCCACATATAATAGTAGAGGCATCATACAAACATGTAAATACTACCAAATTTTTCTTATACATGATCACCTTATCAACCACTTTAGCATAGTTCATTAGACAAAAAATAATAACCCTCAATCTCACCTCTAGTCTCAACCCCATCACAAAGCATCTATCTTTCAAATAATCATTCATGATGGGATTTGGGGGAATGAAAAATAACTCAACAAACCAAACGATATACTCCACCATTGAATTACATCCCTACTCAAACTTATAGGAGGTATTATCTATAAACATGAAACATATAATTTGATAAATACATAATTCAATATGGATAACACATAAAAGGCTACCCAATTACTCATAATAGTTGCAAATCACATCAAACCATATGAAAATACCCAAGAAAAAAACTCAAACCAAGATGAAATTCCTAAACACCCATGGTAAATTTAATTTTTATATAGTAAAGAGATGAACAAAAACTTCCTTTCACATACCACTTGACCTTTGAGGGGAGGAGAGGTTATATGTTAGGACTAGAAGAGAGGGGTGGTGAGTGGCTAGGTTGGGGCCAACAATGATGGGTGGTGATGGTGGGGGGGGGGGGAGTGCCGGGACTGGAAACGAGGGGAGATGGGGGTCGAGATCAGCGGTGAGGGGTGAAGAGGGTCAGAATCGGTGAAGAGGATTTGGGGGAGATGTGTCAGGTTTTTTAAAAAATTAAAAGGCTTAGGGTCTGTTTTTAATAAACCACCGCTAAATTATTTAAAAAAAAATTATCGGTAGTTTATTAAACTGCTGCTAAAAAACCACCATTGAAGTCTGATTTTGGTGTAGTGATACCCTATGTGGGGTATATGGAATCAGCGTGACCTCCTTGAGAAGGGAATTGATCCTCCATCAAGTAGGTCAAATTAATAGGGTTCATGCTACCATTGGCATACGATCCCCTACATAGCGGGTTGATCCAAATTGGGTTCGTGGTGTCCTCCATCAGTTTTGGGCATGACCCCCTATCTGAGTATCGGTTTCTTCTAAGACCAGTGAGATTTATTTGGTGGGGCATAATTATCTAGACCTATTTGATGAGATTCTTTAGTGATGACATGGCTCATGGAGTGGGTTCTCCTAGAATAATCATTACTTTGAGCAGAGTCCTGTGGCTGGTAGTTGGTTGTGACTGCCTAGTGGTGCGGTGTACTTCTTGATTATATCTAGGTTTAATCTTTTATAAATTGATTTTTATATCTTTTATTGATATAAATATACCTTTTTCACCAAGTTTACTATTTTTGGGGTGTCTTACTGAGTATTTTTATACTCACCCCTACATGGGCACTGCTCATACGTGTCGAAGATTATACAGAATATGACCCTTTTGATGGTGTCCTAGGAGGATATGAAGAAAGTGGAGCATAGATCTAGCTAGAATAACCGAGGTGTTTTATGGGTGCTTTCATTTGATCATAGTCCTCTCCCTTGGAGCAGGTTGTCATCTTTACAGTTTTTGTTTGGGCTTATATTTGGCCCCTTTTTATCTTTCAGTTCTTTACTGTTGTAATATGGATATGGGATTATATATGTATGTATGAATTACTTTTAGTTGTTTTAAATTTAATCATTTTTTGGTCTTGGATATGTGTTCATGTGTAAAGGTACATTAGGATAATGCCTCCCATTTGTGGGATATGCCTTAGTGCTGGTCACCACCCTTTGGCCTGTTGGAGGCGGGCTTGGGGTAGTCACAGGTTAGACCCCGATGGGTCGAGTCATGATATAGTGGTATCAAATGAGTCAGTTCTACCATAGTACTTGAGTCAGTGATATTGGTTTGGGGTGACAGTGTTTAGTGTTTTGAGTTTAGCTTTCAGGCCAGGGACTATAGTATTGGTACAACTACCGATGTATCCATACACTAGGACTCTAATCATACACATTTCAACTCAGTACATATAAACACTATATATAGGAAACACATTGGTACATGCATCATATAGTAATGATTTGTGGTTTCAATGTCCTTATTGAGTCAGTTCCCCATATATACTCTTTGACCATGGTATATCTTGTTTTATTTCAGGATGCCTCCACTAAGAAAGCTATCCAGGATTCCACTGCATGATCACGAGGATGATTCATCAAGTGACGAGGCATAAATTCAGGAGACTATACCAGAGATAAAACCTCTAGGTGGTTTACCAGTTATACCACCACCCTTTGAGCAGTATCTAGTGCTAGTAGTACCAGTTGAGGATACACATAGTTTAAGTGAACTAAAAAAGTTTCAGAGGTAGCGACCTCCCTGGTTTTGTGGAAAGCCAGATCCTCAAGTGGTCGAGGACTGGATAGAGGGAGTCACTCACATTTTCTGCCTTGTGAGGACACCTACAGACCAGATGGTGGTCCTCATAGTGTCTTTTCTTTAGAGATTAGTTGGGCGATGGTGGATCTTTGTGATCTAGTCACATGATGAGACAAATCTATCCTAGTTATACTTTTAGCATCTCTTTAGGGAGGATTTATATATATACATTTTGCAATTAGTGCATATACAAGAGCTTATGCATTTAAAGTAGGACAATTTGATTGTAGAGGAGTAATCATTGAGGTTTACTGATTTCTTATGATACTCCATAGATATGGTTTGAGATCATTTATTCAAAGTATAGACCTTTGAGCAGGGATTATTCTGGGAAATTAGGGATTTAGTGGTATCCATTTTCATTCCCACCTATGCCGAGGTGCTTGAGAAGGCCTTGGTGGTATAGAGCTTCCTAGCAGAGTAGACACCGATAGTGGGTGCTAGTAGCGGGCACCCAAAAGTTGAGACCTCAATAGAATGTATCTGATAGAAT
Source organism: Viscum album (assembly GCA_963277665.1). Taxonomy (NCBI): domain Eukaryota; kingdom Viridiplantae; phylum Streptophyta; class Magnoliopsida; order Santalales; family Viscaceae; genus Viscum; species Viscum album. Next base: position 329,690,967 of record OY728132.1, read on the forward strand.
TCATAGGGAAATAAGTGTGTAATATGCTTTAGGAGGTGATCCTAGGACACAAGGTCAGTGGCGAAGGGCTCTTAGTATGGCTCAAATCAGAAAATGGAGAGGCATTATTTCTCCTACGATGGTTGGGGACATTTGGCTCAGGATTGTCTGACCCATTGTACAATTGATCGAGAGAAGGTCAAGGGACTACCGAGACATAGGAAGAGGCTGAAGAAGGGTGGTTTTTAGGTTGATATATGTGTAATAGGAGATTATAGAGCAATATGAGGTGGTCATAGGTTCAACCTATTACCACCACAACTCCCAGGTGGTCCATGCTAGACTTAGGGAGTTAGTGGTTAGGGATGAGGCCAACTGAAGGCTATAGAGGCCTATAATCCTGAGGCTCCAAGGATTATATGAGGTATGATCAATGTATTTTATAATTTATCTATAGTATTGATAGAAATGGGTGTGATTCATTCCTTCCTTTCTGCCTCTCTGGTTTGATACTTAGAGATTCCAATTAAACCTTTGGCTTGAACCTTGTGATTGGAGACTCCGAAAGATGGTGACTAAGTGCACTTATATCGATAGTGCGATATGATACTTGGAGGTTATATTTTTGTATAAGATCTCTTTATAGTATAGATGAGGCATTACGAAGTCATCTTAGGTATAGACTGGCTATCCACAGTTCATGCCCATATTGATTATTTTAGGCAAAGCATGCGGTGTGTCCGTAGTGACGAAACGAGGTTTTAATTTGTGGGTTAAAAGGAAAACTTGGTAGATTAGGATTATATTAGGCATATGAGAGTGTAGTATATTACTCACTAGTTATCTAACATGAATATTGGAGTAGTAGATACTACAATATTTTAATTTACTGTAGTGGTGTGGAATTATGAGGACGTCTTTCCCAAGGATGTTCCAGGCCTATCTCCCCACTAAGATCTATACTTATGCAGTAACATGCATCTTGGGATGACCCGAATATATGCACTAGTATATCAGATGGATCATGAAGAGTTTTTTGAGCTAAGGGTGAAGTTGTAGGACTTTCATAAGAAAGGATTTGTGAGACCCGGTGTTTCCCCCTGGGTAGCCCCAGTGTTGTTCGCCAAGAAGGCAGATAAGAGATTGAGGTTATGTTTGGACTACTGTTGCTTGAACAAGGTGACTGTGAATAATAAGTATCCACTAACAAGGATTTACAACCTCTTTGATCGGTTGAGAGGGGAATAATGGTTCTTAAAGATTGACCTTAGATCAGGATATCACTAGCTATGAGTACAAGATGAGGATATATTGAAGACGACATTCAGATATCGATATAGTCACTATGAGTACTTGGTGATGTTGTTTGGTGTGATGAACGCCCCAAAAGTGTTTATGGGACTCATAAAATAGAATTTCCAACCCTTATTGAACCAATTCGGGATGGTATCCATTGATGAAATCCTAGTGCAATCAGCTTCTGAGGAGGATCATGTGTGACACTTGGGTATGGTCCCAGACACACTCCAAGAGCACCATCGTTATGGAAATTTTGAAAAGTGTAGTTTTGGATTTGATAGGTCCACTTATTAGGACACGTCATCTCATAGGCAGAAGTAGCAGTGGAACCAGCGAAGGTTGAGGTGGTGCGTGCTTGGGATCCACCCAAGAGTGTTACCAAGGTGTGAAGTTTTCTTAGGCTGGAAGAGTACTATCAGATGGTTGTACCTAATTTCTCTATATTAGAAATACCCTTAATATCTTTGATCGAAAGGTTAATCCTTTTTTATAGAAAAAAGGTTCTAGAAGTGATTTCAGGAGTTAAGGTAAAGGTTTACGAGTGCTCCCATATTGATATTTCTATAGGAGGGTATTGGGTACATAGTGTTATGTGATACATCAGGGTTTGGACTTGGTTATGTTTTGATGTTGAGTTAAGTGATCATTAGATATAGTTTACATCAGTTGAGACAAAATAAATAGAACTATGAAACCCATGATCGTAGGCTAGTAGAGGTAGTCTTTTTTCATCTACTCTAACCATAAGAGTCTCAAGTATATCTTCTCATAGAAGGATCTTAACTTGAGATATATGTGATGGCTAGAGTTCCTCTAGGACTATGAATTCAAGATTTTGTATCCTCCTAGTAAGGGGAATTTGGTGTTAGATGTTCTCAGTAGTAGATCTTGTTCTCAGTTGATGGATGAGGTGTTGGAGCAGTTAGCAACATTGTAGTTGTCCTTAGTATAAAAGGATGGTGGTTTATATATTCAGCTAATGGTTATTAACCCACCACTTTTACAATGTTTCAAGGATTCTCAGCATGGATATACTGATTGTGAGACCTTACGTACTCAGATATCCACTGGATGTGTTCCTGATGGATATTCTAAAGGTGGGGAGCACACTATCTTTTTAAGAGGATGGGTGATGATACCTTTGATGTTGTGGGAGGAGGTGATGTCGGGGTTTTAGACATCCCCATTAGTGGTACATATAGGCATGGAAAATATGAACCAGAACCTCCAACATTAGTTTTGGTGGCCAGTCATGAATAAGATAGTTGTAGATTCCATCTCTCAATGCCTCACTTTTCAGCAAGTAAAGGCTAAGCACCAGGTTTCAGCAGGTTTAGTTCAACCCGTTGAGGTTTCATAGTGGAAGTGGGATGAGATATCCCTGGAATTTTTGATGGGTTTACCATGTATGTATAGGGGAAATGATGAAATATGGGTGATCATAGACTGACTCACCAAGTCATCCAACTTTTTAGCTATTTCAGAGCAGAGTTCAGTAGAGAGATTGGGATGCCTCTACATGAAAAAGATAGTCTGACTCCATGGAGTTACCTCAAAAATAATTTTAGACCATGACGATCACTTCATGTCATGATTATGTAGAGGATTGCAGGAGGCCTTTGGGACCCAATTATGCTTAAGCACAACATTTCACCCCTAGATTGATGGCTAGACAGAGCTTACCATTTCAGTCTTGGAGTACATGCTACGAGCTTTCATGTTAGACTTTAGATGTAGTTGAGACGATCATATACCCTTAGTGGAGTTTTCATACAACAATAGCTACTATTCCACCATTGGTATGACACCATTCATGGATTTTTACAGGTAACCCTATAGGTCACCACTTTGTTGGACTGATCTAGGCGACTCAACACTCATGGGCTCAGAGTTAGAGTGAGCTACTATAAATAAGGAGAAAATTATCCAGGAGTGAATGAGGACTTCACAGATCCATTAGAATTCTTATGCAGACTGATGATGGAGAAATATAAAGTTTGAGTAGGGATACCACTTGTTCCTAAGGGTCTCACCGTGATGTGGTTTGTATATATTTGGAAGGGGAAGCGAGTTATCTCTGAGATTCATTGTCCCTTTATAAATATTGTGTAGAGTTGGTGAGGTGGTGTAATGCTTAGGTCTATCGATGTAGTTGGACAAGGTACATGATGTCTTCCACATGTCACAATTTAGGAGATACATACACTACCTGTCACATGTTATCAATTGGGGTGAGGTGGACATTGAGGATGAAGATACCTTTATTAAGTACCTAATAGAGATCGAGAATTAGTAGGAGAAGATCCTTCATGGGCGATCAATTCCTCTAGTGCCTGTTTGGTGGTAGCACAAGAATCTTTAGGAGAGCACCTAATAATGGGAGACCCAAATGTGAGCTCAATACCCTTATATTTTTTAATAGGGGTTTTATCTCTTCGAGATGAAAATACCTAATATGGGTAGAATGTAATGACTCATATTTTTTGTGTATTTTTTTTGGATATTATATGGATTATTTTCAAGACTAGGCACTAAGATGATCCATAATTTTGAGGCCCGGTGTGCCCAAAATAAATTTTTGAAATATATTAAATATATTAAATAACATGTGTGCACATTTATCCTAAAAAGGTGGAATAATTCCCAAATAGGGGACCAAATCATAAATCATAGGGAACTGTTGAGTTCAGAATGTGGGTTTTACCCTAGGCCTGATATAATCTTTTTTGGTGTGCAGTGTTTGTGAAAAAGTCATCGCGAGTGAAAAATAAATAAAATAAATAAATAAATTTGATTTAATTTATTTTATTCGATGAAAAAATCAAATATAATTTAAATATATGGTTATAAGACTTTACTTAGGGTTTTCCGCTCAAACCTTGGATATCTAGATGACCATTAGAGATCATTCTTGGTGAATGACAAAGGATTGGGAATGGATCATGGATCATTGTGCCAACAGAGTTCATGGATATCATCAATGATAGAAGTGAAAAACCTTTCTTTATCAACAATAAATCCAAAATCTAGGCAGGGTGTTGATTTTTGTTTTCCAACCTGTTCTTTAATCCCATATGAACATGGATCAATTCCATGAACAAAATTGATACATGCATCATTGGTAGATTTAAATTGATGGATTATTGTTCATTTTTTATCTATCCCTCTTCATTATTCTATCTCTATGATAGTGGATATAGGCCAAAATAAAAAATTCATAGGTTCTTTACTCATGTTTGATGGCTTTTGGATTTATTCCCCCATTATTTTCATGTTCATCGTGAGTATTTATTTTGGATTGTGTTTCGATGAATATCAGGTATACGATCATTGTGTAGCCATTCTTTGGAATAACAAATAGATACTGAAGGTGTAGTTTGTGATCAATGGTGTGATCAAGGTGTGATGATGATGGCGGATGATTAGAGGAAGATCAGATGGATTTTCATTTCTCCTTCTTCCTAGTTTTGACACACGGTAATGGATGGATCAAAAGTTTGTTTTCTAAGAAGACCAAGGACCCAAATTACAACTAGCGGTGATGAAATGGGTTGGATGACTCTAGATCTATAGGTTCTGATGAGGGTGGTGGATTTGGAGAAATACAAAAAAACATGAAGGAAGATCCTGATGAATTTAGGAAATCCTAATCAACATGAAAAGTATTTCGGGATTACATGCTGTGTGAGATACTCTAGTTATAAAGCTAGGGTTTCAAATGGAGTTAAATTTCACACTCCATGTGACATGGTCACACAAAATGTGACCCCTATGTGATGGCTCAGTGTGTACCTCATAGGGTACATAGACACAGCTAGAAGTATGCGGGCGTGGGCATGCTGTGTACTTGGACAAAGATATGACCAAGTGTACACAACATGGACAGATGTATAGGGGCATGTCTAGGAGGCACAGACAGGGTTTTGAGAAATATCCGGAAGCTATATGTTTCACTCACATGCTGTTTATGTTGATGTTTACATGTCATGTGAGGCAACACCACATAGGCGTATCTAGGTTGAGCAAGGAACATTGTGTACTCTACTTACACACTATGTACTCCCTTAGAGATAGCTTGGAGCTCTCCATCTCTTTAGTTTAAAAAAAATTCCATTTAGTGGTTTTCCCTTTAGTCCTTTCCCTTGAGGGTGCATTGCAGTATTATGTACACATCTCAAGATTGTGATCCCCTCTAGAGGATAATCCCAGATAGATTTTGTAGTATCCCTCCATGAGACTAGAGTGAGATCCTCTGTCATCTTTATACCATAGGTGGCGTTTTTGTAATCGACATGACCTCATTGAGTTGGGTATTAATCCCCCATATAGTAGGCTATATAGGTAGGGTTCATGGTATCATTGGCATATGATCCCATATGCATCAGGTTGATCCATATTGGGTTCATGGTGTCCCCCAACAATTCTGGGCATAACCCCCTATTTGAGTATCAAGGTTTTCTAAGACCAGTGATCTTTCTTGGGAGGGTACCAATGACCTATAACTCTTCAATGAGAGTCTTCGATGATGACATGTATTGTGGAGTGGACTCTCCTAAAATGAGCATTACTTCAAGAAGAATCACGTTCTTGGTAGTTGGTTGAGACTACCTAGTGGCGTAGTGTTCTTTATTAGTATATTTGGTTGTTTTCTATTATACATCGACTGTTATATATTTTATTAAGAAAACTATATTTGGTAATTCATGTTTAGTTTTTTGGGGTGTCTTACTGGGTATTTTTATACTCACACCTACATGGGCTCTACCCGCACGTGTCATGTCTTATATAGATGACAACCCTTTTTTACGGTGTCATGGGAGGACAGAGATAAGGTGGAGGATAAATTGATCTAGAATGATTGAGGTGTTTTTTGGGTGCTTTCATTTGATCATATACCTCACCCTTGGAGATGGTTGGAATCTTTATAGTTTTTAGTTGGGATTTTTTGTGGACCCTTTTTCACTTTCAATACTTTATTATCGCACTCTTGTTGTGGGATTATAGATATATGCATGCATTAATTTCAATTGTTTTACATTTCATCATTTTTTGGGATTGAATATGTGTGCGTGTGTACATGTACATTAGTTTAATTCCTCCCATTTGTGGGATATTCCTACTCGACACTGGTCAATAGCCTTTGGCCTATGGGATGCGGGCTTGGGGTAGTCACGGGGTTGGACCTTGGTGGGTTAGGTCATGAAACATCTCTTGAAACAAATCCATTTCAATATCAAATCAAGAATTTTTATAAAACAAACCAAAGGAATTAAAAATAATTTCAAGTAATTCATGAGTTAGAACCTTTGTATAGAGACACCTACCTCATGAACAAAGAGAAACCACCAAGAATTGATATCCCAAGGACTAGGGTTTAAATCCAAAAAAAGGGAATGAAAGACCTCTTAGGGATACACCCATGCCACCCATGAATCAAGAAGAAATCTAGGAGAAATATTGGGTTTGAGAAGATTTTGGGTTTTTATAGGTATTCTAGATTTAAGAAGACCACGACATATCCCACAAAAACACGACATAAGACTTTTGAAAGGGAGACAAACCATGGTGTAGTGTAAGGGACCATGCCACATCCTGTTTGTTCAAATAGAATCTAAGAACCATGGTGAGGTCCATGCCACAGATCTATAAACTAGTGAAAGGAAAACAATGTAGGAGGAAACACTATGTTTTAGGACCCAACTACTAAGAAAGAGGATGCAATGCAAACCCTACTCCATGACACATCTACCTTGAAAAAGTCAAAACCACTAAAATATCCACTGTAAGAATCCATATCACAACCTCTACCTCTACACCATAGAGATCAACCAAAATAGAAGGCCTATGACACATCTCCTACTACATGGTGAAACTATACCAAAAGTAGAAGTGGCCCCAAAATTCTATCTCATGGACTCCACATCATAGTCGGCCCATCCATTCCGCAACCAGCCTCTCCAAGCTTCAATTTCTCCCATACATGGTTCATTCCCCTGAAAAAATTCATATTACCACCAAAATCCATAAAAATCGAAGTAAAAACTCTTAAATATTAAAAGGAGAGTGTATTAAAATCTAGAGGACATCATAATTCTCCCCTACTATAAAATATTTCTATCCCCATAAAGTGGTCTAGATTTTTAACTAGAAAAAAGATAAGGCCATTTAGACCTCATTAATAATTCTCCCTCCCATGTCTCATGGCTATCCCATATGCACTGGAAAAATACACGAACTAGGGGAATTATTTTACTATGCAATTCCTTATCTTGGAAATCCGTAATCTGAACTAGTTTATCAACTATAGTGGTGTTGGGATCTAGATCAACATCTTCCAACTCAATCACATGGTAAGGGTCCAGATGATACCTTCTCAACTGGGAAACATGAAACACATGATGAATCAAAGTGAAGCAATATGAAAATTACAACTGATACACCACCTTTCTAATTTGTTCAATGATCTCAAAGGGTACAACAAAACTCATTTCCAACTTACATTTCTTACCCAACCAATTATCTCCCAAGTGAGGTTAAGCTCTGATAAAAACCTAATCACCAACCAAAAAATCTAGCGGCCAATGAAAATGGTTCTTATAGGATTTATGATGAATATTTTCCATGATCAATCTCTTTCAGATAAACTACACATTTTTTGTTGTCTCCTAAACAAGGCTCGGTCCAACCAAGGAACGTTCTCCCAACTTTTCTCAGTAAAATGTATATCTACATGGATTCCCATACAATGCATCAAAGGGATCCATTCTAATTGATTCATTATATCTATTTTTATCAGAAAATTCAACCAGAGGAAGACATTTTTTTCAAGAACCACTAAAATAAATCATGCATGCCATGAGAAAATCCTTAATAACCTGAATAACCCTCTATGTATACCCATTTTTTAGTGGACGATAATCCATGCTTAATTTCAAATGGTAATCCATCACCTATTGAAAACCTTTCTAAATCCTAGATGTGAATTGTGGGTTTCTATCAGATTCAATCGTAGAGGGAACCCCATGAAGTCTCATAACCTCTCAGACATACAAGTTCCCGAGCTTCTCCACCTTTTTCATCTCCCTAATAGTAATAAAATGATCCAATTTCATAAGTTGATCAATGATCAACCAAGTTTAATCCTTTACACTAGGATTTTGTGGAAATATGATAAATATTTCTATGTAAATATCATCCTACTTCCATATTGTAATGGAAAAGGGTTACATAAACCAATAGGTCTCTAGTGTCACTTTTCAATTCTTTGAGAAGTAAGGCACCATGCAACAAAATTTACAATCGACTGCCTCATCCCCAAAAACTAATACTAACATCTCTAATCATGATACATCTTGGTAGTCTTAGGGTGTATAGAACAACAATTCTATTTTCCACTGTCTATAAATTCTTACCTTAGAGATATTGGAACAACCAACCTACCTTAAAAACACAAAGTTACGACAGGAGACCGAGACCACTCACCCAAGGTCTCTCCACCATTTAGAATTTTAATAAAGTGATGAAAATCAGTGTCCAACACCTACTCGAGATGAACCCACTCATCAAATGACGATTAAACATTTAATTAGGCTAAGAAAACCTATCCACTAGCTTCTTCCACTCCCAATATTATCTCAACAAACAAACTCATCAAATACCATTTCTTTACTAATTCCTTCAAGCCCTGAGTCAGTAATTTCATAGTCAAATAATCAGTGACCGCATTACCTTTTATAGGATTATAAATAATATAAAAATCAAACATGTAAAGATACTCAACCCAACATCTCTATCATGGGTTTAAATCCCTATAACTAAAAATACACTTCAAGATCTTATTATAAGATATTGTATTTTTTCAGGTATGTCCCTCTTTGAGTTTTTTGTTGAACCTATTTTATTTTGGGTTTTCCTTATTTTTTAAACCTTGGTGTTTGAGTTTATTTTAAGGATGGAGAAAATTTACTGGGGGAAATAACCTAAAGTTTGGGGATGTATGATTGTTTGAATTAATGGAGTCTGGGTAGAAATGTGTTAAAGGGGATTATGAAAGTTCTTCATGAGTTTGTAAGGATTCATAGGTGGTTTGATCCCTTTTGAAAAAGTTGGACCGAGAGATGTATACTATACATTTAAAAGTCATGAACATGTTACATGACATGTAAATGTTTCCAAGAAGTCACTGTGAACTAGTTCAGGGTGTGAAATGGGTACACACCATGAATCTTTTTCATGATTTGAAATGGTCGATGTTTCCCTCAGAATTCGGGGATGACCTCCTAGATGGGAGATTCAAACGTTCCGATCGGTTTCTAACGGGTTTGTTCATAGAACCAGAAACATCCAATGATTCCACATCCATTTGGACCTACTTTCCAAAGGTAGGCGCTCATTAGCTTGTGGACTGATGAGGCTTAGGAATTTTCATTGGTCGAGAGGATGGGAGGTCGGACTCATCACACCTTTTTGAGGGGAATTATTGTCTATTCAGGGACTCTCTTTATAGATTTAAGTTATGTTCATGAATCCTTATTACATTACCAAGTATAAAATGAGATTTTCCTTCAGTTTTGACAATCAATGATTAAATATGTAAGAAATTTAGAGAATATTTTATATGTATTTGAGGTTCTTCATCAATAGAGAATCATCTATATCTATTTAGAGATTCTTGGTCAATGGTATCCTTCAAAAAATTTATATAAAAGTCTCTTGGTCATTATGATGACCAGGCTGGTTTTAAAGCCACTCAGTGGGGCACTTGAAGTTTATTGTCATTCAGAAGGACATGAATTATTTCAGAGTTGGGATCGAACACATAGATGGGCTACCTACATATCCTTTGTTTTGGAAAAGGAATCAGAACCCACGTAGTTCGAATAAGGGAGTATAATGTTTATGATTGATGGCTCAAAAAAGGATGTCATAATTACTTTTACTCTCTAAGCTCACGTGAGTGATGCTCGGTGTGAGAAACAAGAGGTATTGGTAATAAAATAGACAATTGGGCCATAAAAAATGTAATCATAAGAAATGGTTTGGGGATTATATATATATGACTGCCCAGATAAATGAAGGTTAGGATTTACTTTCGGGAGAAAATCCAGGAACAGGGTCCATAAAGGTATATGTGCTTCATGGAGATTTGAATACTCTAACTTGGGACTTATTCCTGAAAAGGAAACCCAAATTAGGAGAGGATTGATAACTGGGTTTTACTCTTGAGAAGGAATCCCAGATCAAACGTAAATTAGGACTGGTTAAAGAGAATTTAAGGGACTTGGGGCTTATTCTTGAAAAGGAATCCCAAGATTTATGACTGGGATTTACTCTTGAAAAGAAGGCCCAGGTTAAGGGATTTATGACTGGGACTTATTCCTGGAAAGGAAGCCCAGGTTAAGGATTAAGGTTTGGGGCTTACTCCTGAGGAGGATGCCCATATTTGAGACTGGGGCTTACTCCTGAAAATGAAGCCCAAATTAGAGGATCTGGGGCTTACTCCTAAGAAGGATGCCCAAAAATTAAGGGACTTGGGGATTACTCCTAAAGAGGATGCCCATAATTATGACTCGGACTTATTCCTGAAAAGGAGGCCCAGGTTAGGGGACTTGGGGCTTATTCCTGAAAAGGAAGCCCAAGATTAGGACTGGGACTTATTCCTGAAAAAGAGATCCAGGTTAAGGGATTAAGGTTTGGGGCTTACTCCTGAGGAGGATGCCCAGATTTGGGAATTTTAAGAATTTGGGGCTTACTCCTGAGGAGGATGCCCAAGTTTGGAGGACTTAGGACTGGGGATTATTCCTGAAAAGGAGACCCAGGTTAAGGATTCTCTCATCTTAAAGGATGAGTTTGAATGAATGAACTTTCCATATTTAGTGACATAAAGATATTTAAATCACTAGGTTTTGAGAGATATTCCACAGAATTCCTTTCAGATAAGGAAGTCAAATCAAGAAATCATTCCATAAATGTATTTTAAGAGTGTCTTGAAAACTGAATCTTGAAAAGGAAATGTGTAATGGCTTAAGAGGGGTGAAATGGGAAAGAAAGGCACCCAAAAAGGAAGGGGCGCGCAAGTCTTGGAAGGCGTGCAGGTACTGCGGCGACGCGCAAGTATTGGTCACGCAGGTATGCCTGCGCGACACATGGTGTACTTGCGCGATGGTCAACTAGCATTGAAATACTTGAGCGACTCTTTATTAAACCCTTTAGAATCCTCTTGAGGTTCTTCCAAAAAAGGGACGCGCAAGTTCTATCAAAGGAGTAAGGCGGCGCGCAAGTGTGGCCACTTCCCTTAAGGGCTGGTCAACCAGGCGCACAAGTGTTGATGAGTTTCAACACTTAGGCCTTCCTCCCTCTCCTTAGATCTTCCGTTCTAGGTAAGAAATTACCTTAGAAGTGTTCCGGAAGCTTTGAGAAGAGACTTGGGTGTCAGGAGCTTTAATCTGAGTTTCTGGAAAAAGATCCTCTCGAATGGGGGGCCCACAGGGTCTATTTATAGGCAGGAGAAGACCCTAGGCGGTTACCGGGCGGTTATCACTTAGGCTGCGAAAGTCACTTGCACGACCATAAGGCGTAGCGCAAGTAGACTTGCACGACCACTAGGCGGCGCACAAGTGTACTTGCGCGACCATGAGGGAACTTGCGTGACCTATGGGAAATGTTCTCCTTGTTCATCCCTTTGTCGATTTTTGATGTTTCTTCAAAGGATGAATCACTTTGGACTAAGTTATTTCCCTTTTTTCAGTCGTTAGACTCTGTGACGGAAAGGAGCGTCAACAAAAGTCCCCCCTCAGAGTTGGATCCGGAGAGAAAAGAGGATTTGACTCTGAGGTGAAAAGAAAAACAAGAAATCTGGTAGTTTAAAGTCATGCATGTCGGACATACAAAGGCTAATTTTTAAGGTCGAAATAGCTTTGACCGAAATGGATTAGAATTGACTCAATTTCTTGACAACTCATCTGAAAACATAGCACCATACTCAAGTATGAGGGAAAAATATGTAAGATATGACTTAAGAATATTTGAATCTGAGGAATGAGATGAAAGAGAGCTAAAAGGAAATAGAAGAAGTAGTTTCCAAGAATGAAGTTACTATTATTTAACAAAACCCGTTAGGGGGTTGAATTATGAAGGGCCACCTAAGGGCATTGGCTGCATGGTCAAATAAGTAGCATATTTTGGTTGACAAGTCTATTATGTGGACTGTTTATGCAAGGCCACCTATGGGCACGTGTTGCTTAGTCAGGCAAAAGAACTCTCAGAAATTTACTTTCCTAGTGCTAAAATCCAGTGAAAGTTTTTGGAGATTCAAATTTTCTAAAGTATAGAGTTTTTTGTATGGAAAGAGGTACTTGAATATGGAGAAGATATTTCCAAACAAGAATATCGAAGAATTGAATAAATATCACTCCTACGAAGGTCTGACCCAAACGTAGGGAAAGAGAATATAGAGAGTATAAACCATATACATGAATACTTTCAGATCATGAAAAAGGACATGGGACAAATATGTTAAGGATGGATATTTTTTTTCAGATCCCTACATACCGTCATTTAAGAAAAATAAGGACAAAAGAGGCATTCTTCCCAAGAATGAAGTTACCATTATCCAAAAAACCCGTTAGGGGGTTGAATTATGCAGGGCCACCTAAGGGCATTGGCTGCATAGTCAAATAAATAGTATCTTTCAGTTGACAAGTCTGTTATGTGGACTGTTTATGCAAGGCCACCTATGGGCACGTACTGCATAGTCAGGCAAAAAAAAATTCTCAGAAGTTTGACATTTTTTGTGACTAAAAGTCATGAAAAGGGTTATGAATATCTGAAAATATTTAAGGTTAGGATTATAACACATAAATATGGGTATTGTCCAATGTATATAGAGATACATAGGTCAATGATAACCATAATCATGTTGTGTCTGGGTCCTTTGGACTTCACTACGTATCTCATAAGAATGAGAATCAAGCCATACGTAGTTCTTGAAATGCAGTTTAACATCGTGCAGGACGAAAGTATGAGAGATCTTAGTTTAGGGTCATAGAGTTCGGACCATAATAATGAATACACAGTGTGTGTTTTCATGAGTACTTTTCAGCCAAGGGACTTAAAGTGAAATTTGGGGTTAGCCCCAAAAGACTTGGGGCTGGATTTGAGGGATACTCGAACGTCCCTACGTATCCCATAAGGATGGGAATCAAGCCCACGTAGTTCTAGAACTACCCTTTGTACAAATTTGGTTCGTACATGTGAAGGGTGAAAGGGGACTTTAGTGAAATGATGGTTTAACCTGAGATAAAAAGTTTAGGCATTACCATGTATGCACGTAGTCTTTTGAAATGAAACATGATTGAAAAATAAATGTCAATAATAGTTCTCTCTCAAATGAGGAAATAAAAGAGTATTGTAGTTTATTTTCGTACTGGACAAAAGTGTTGCATAGTTTAACGTCATATAACAAGGACGAAAGTGAATCAATGTAAAGATATTGATTCTAGGGGCGGTTTCACGAATCAACATCATATGGTGGTGAACCGATGTGAAGAGATTTTTTTGGGCTTGAACCTTGGGAGGTTGCCTATGTACCCATCCTGGAAGGCAAGGATCAAAGTCCTTGTAGTTCAATTAAAGAATGAATTAATGATCAGGTTGTTCTTGGGGACAACGATCTAAAAAAAAATGTTGTTGGGACTTATACATGGTTAGCGGCCTAAAGAGAGTGTTACGGTTGAGGTTTTCTCTAAGATCACGTGAGTCATACTCGGTGTGAGAAACAAGAGGTAACAACAACCTTAACGATGCATAGTTTAATGTCATGTAGGACATATAAAGGGACTATGCAGTTTAATGTCTTGCAGTTAGGATTATTGGTGCTGCGCAGTTTAGTGTCATGTAGCAGGGACAAAATACAGTTTAATGTCTTGTAGGACGTATTTATGAAGTTTCTGTACAGTTTAGCGACATGTAGTTAGGACGATGGGAATAATAGAGTTTAACATCTTGCTGAACGTAAGGGACTTTTATACAGTTTAACGTCTTGCTGGACGTAAGGGACTTGCAAATAGTTTAAGGTCATATGCATGGACCGTTGATGATGCAGTTTAAGGTCATACAGGACCTAGTTACAGTCTAAGGTCATACTAGACCATTTAGGGAACTTTTTCACAGTTTAACGTCGTGTGGGACGAAGTTTCAGTTTAAGGTCATATTGAACCATTTAGGGAACTTTTTCACAGTTTAAAGTCGTGTGGGACGAAGTTTCAGTTTAAGGTCATACTGGACCATTGCTGTATAGTTTAACATCATATAGCAAGGACGAACTGGTGCTGCACAATTTAGTGTCATGTTGCGGGGACATCTTGTGAATACTTTGTATTTTATACAAAATATTTCTTCAAAAATCTGGAATTATTTGGAGTAGTAATGAGTTCTCCATCCATCGAGATTAATGAATAAGCTCCATTAGAGTAGATCCTATGTATTGAATAAGGTCCTTCCCATTTTGGCTCAAGCTTGGGAGGTTTCTTTCCTGGTATCATTGGAGTTCTGAGAACTAATACCAATTCTCCCTGAATGAATGAACTAAGACAAACTTTTTTGTTAAAAGCTCATGCTATTCGATTCTGATATATTTCCAAGTGGTGCAAAGTGCACAATCTTTTCTCATCTAACCGTTCCAATTCATTCAATCGCTTTTGGGATTGCTCATCTGTAGATAACTGATCACAAATGGCTACTCTGAGTGAGGGAAATTTAACTTCAATTGGCAAGACTGCTTCTATTCCATATACCAACGAATATGGAGTTGACCGCGTTGCATTGCGGGTGGTAGTCCGATAAGCCCATAAAGCATGAAAGAGTTTATCAGGCCATGAACTCTTATCTTTATCCACCATCTTTTGCAGTATATTTGAAAGAGTCTTGTTAAAGGCTTCTATTTGGCCATTGGCTGCCGCATGATACCGAGATGAATGGTTGGATTTAATGTTGTATTCTTGATACAATTTCTTCACCTCAGAAGAACAGAAGTTGGTGCCGTTGTCCGTCAATATGGTATGAGGGAAACCAAATCTAGTAATGATGTTAGACTTGATGAAGCTAACAATGCATTTAGAACTAACTTCTTTGAGAGGTACTACCTCTGCCCATTTGGAAAAGAAATCAGTAGCAGTAAGAATGTACTTAAACTGCTTGGCTGTAGCTGAAGGGTAAGGTCCCACCACATCCATTCCCCATGTGGCAAATGACCATGAGTATTTAGCTGTATGAAGCAACTCTAGAGGTTGATGAATGAAGTTGGCATGTACTTGACATGAATGACACTTCTTTGTGAAATCAACACAATCTTGTATCATTGAAGGCCAAAAGTATCCAAGCCTTCAAATTTGATCAGACAATCTATGTCCAGACTGGTGGGCACCACAGACTCCTGCATGCACTTCTTTCATGACAGCCATTGTCTCTTCACCATCAATGCATCTGAAGAGAACTCTATCAAAACCACATTTGTAGAGAATTTTCTCTAGGTGGTTTGGGCCATCATAAAGAGTAAAATTGACCACATGTCGCCGGATTTGTTCTTTCTCGGCTCTATCAAGTGGAAGTGTTCCATTTTGAAGGTATTCCCTGATAGGTGACATCCATCCTGTAGTATGACCATACAGTTCAGGAATGGGACTAATTTCATTAATTTCCTCTATTTTGGCTTGAATATAAGGTGAAATTGCACGACGGTGGGCAATACTGATGGTTGTCTCGTCCCAATTTGGATCTTCTAGAGCTGTGGCTATATTATCCAGCGCATCATCTTGAGCATTTTGTGATCTTGGGACATAAGAAAATGTCGGTTCTGAAGGGAATTCCACCATTAACTTTCTGACGTAATCATACAAAGGGATTAACTCTTCTTTTCTAATGGCATAATCCCCATTGACTTGTTTGATTACCAAGTCTGAATCAGCTTTCACCTTTAAGTGATTCACTTGTGCTTGAAGCGCTAACTCCAAGCCTGTGATAAGATCTTGGTATTCGGCTTCATTATTGGTACCACCTTCCCACAATAAAAAGGAATAAGGTAACAATGCCTTATCTGGATAAATGAGTACAATTCCTAAACCAACTTTGTTGAATTTAGGATTTTCCATTTTCTTCCCTGTTGGACTTCTGGAAGCACCATCAAAATACATTTCCCATGTTTGAGGACACGCTTGAATAGAAAAAACTTCCTCATCGGGGAGTTCAATATCTGAAGACGTGTCTTCCACTGAAGGATGTTCATCCAGGAAATCAGCCAGAGCTTGGCCCTTTATTGCCTTTTGAGATACATAATAAATGTTGAACTGCTGCAAAATAACTGCCCACCTTGCTAGACGTCCTGTAAGCATTGGACAACTAAGGATGAATTTGAGCGGATTATTGCGAGATACCAATTGGACCTCGTGATGTTGCAGGTTGTGTCTCAGTTTCTGAAATTCAAAGATTAATGCCAGGCAGCACTTCTCAATACTTGAATACCGGGTTTCTGATTCAAGCATAGTTCTACTGAGATAGTAGAGTCTATTTTCATTCCCAGCATCATTATTTTGAGCAAGAAAGGCACCCAATGATCGCTCTAGAGCTGTCACATAGAGGATAAGTGGTCTACCTTCAACAGGTGGCATGAGTACTGGTGGACTCAAGAGGTATTTCTTGAGAACATAAAAGGTTTCTTGACATTCTTCAGTCCACTGGTAAGTGACTCCTTTTTTCAATAATTTGGTAAAGGGTAAACTTTTTCCTGCCAAATTGGTGATGAAACGCTGAATATAGGCTAAGTGTCCTTGAAGTCCTCTTAATTCTTTCAAATTATGAGGAGGTGAAATATTAAGGATTGACTTGGTCTTCTCAGGATCGACTTCAATACCACGATGGCGTACAACAAAGCCGAGGAATTTTCCTGAGGTTACCCCAAAAGCACATTTTAAGGGGTTCATCTTCAAATTATGTTGTCGAAGCTTGTGGAATATGACTTCCAAATCAGCCAAGTGATTAGAACATTGTTTGGATTTAACCACCAAATCATCTACATAGCATTCAAAAAACTTCCCTAAGAAAGGTTTGAAGATACGATGCATGGCGCGTTGATATGTTACACCTGCATTCTTTAAACCAAAGGGCATCACCCGGTAACAAAACACACCTTGAGGGGCTCTGAAGGCTATAGATTCCTCATCTTCTGGGGCCATTCGGATATGATTATATCCGGAATATCCATCCATGAAGGAAAGTACTTCATAGCCAGCCGTCGCATCAATTAAGAGTTCTGTAATCGGAACTGGGAAATCATCTTTAGGAAAATACCGATTAAGATCTCTGAAATCGATGCAAACCCTAATTTGTCCGTTCTTCTTCTTTACAGGGACAATATTAGCCAAACACTTTGGATACTGAACTTCTCTGACGAAGTTAGCTTTGATCAGCTTATCCACTTCAGCTTCAATTTTGGAAGCATAAGTTGGGTGTGTTCTTCTCGCGGCTTGCTTAAATCCTCGATGTTCTTTTGGTAAACCCAAATGATGAGTAGCAATATCAGGATCAAGACCAGGCATTTATGTATAGTTCCAAGCAAAAATATACTTATTTTTCTTTAGAAAATAAGTATACATTTCTTGCTCTTCAAGGGTCATGGCCGCACTATTTAAAGTGGGGCGTGGATCTTTCTCTGTACCCAGATTTATTTCTCTGAGTTCATCCACAGTGGTAGAGATACCCTCTTCAAATGCTGGAGGAGAATCTCTAAGATCTTCCTATTCCTCTTCATCATGTTCTATTTCTTCCGTTTCTACTTGCATAGTAGATGACAAAATGAAATTTTCATGATCAGAAGAGATGTCAAAATTTTCACATTTTGAAGAAGAAGCTTCCATTTCTGACCCTATTGATGATAAAGGGCCTTATTTGGGAAATAAAGAGGAGATGATGGATTGAGAATTGACATCATTATTCACCTCCGATGTTGCTATAACTTCTTCTAGCCTGATTGGCGAAGTATAGACCTGTTGGATTTCAGCAGAAGAAATGAAGACGTCACCACTTGTGCTTTCATCACTGTTTGGTAGGTTACCAATTTCTCCCATGTTGTCTGGATCAATTGCCGTAATTGACATTATGGATCTTTCCATAAGAGTATTTTGATTTGGGCCTATTTTTTCAATTTGAATGATAGGTAACACATAATCTGTACTCACATGTGTAAATGGATTTATTGGAATTTTCTACAAACCATATGGAGCATTAACTTTGGTAATTTCCTTCATTGTAGATTTCTCTCTTCCCTTCATGTGATAAAATTCCGCCTCAATGTACTGAGATTCACATGTCTTGAACAGGGCCTTATCACCATACAATGTTCTAACTTGACCATTGAAACAGTATTTGAGACATTGATGGTATGATGAAGGGATAGCCGCATGCTGATGTAGCCAGGGTCTTCCAAGCAAGACGTTGAAAGCTGAGTCTTGATCAACAATCATGAAATCTGAATTAGATACAAGATCTCTAAACTGAGTTCTGAGTGTAACTTCGCCCAGTGGTTCTTGTTCATTTTTATAATATCCTTGTAACATCATGGTAGAAGGAGATAAATCAGATTCCGTGAGGCCCAATCGACGAAGTGTACGAATGGGCATGAGGTTGACTCCTGAACCATTTTCAATGAAAGCTCTTCGGATATCTACACCATTGACTTTTCCAGATAAGTACAGAGGTTTTATGTGTCCATGCACAACAACATCTTCATCTTTATCAGTAAAAGATATCACTGCATGACATTCTGCAGGATTATTCTCTATGTGATAGACTTCAGCTGCAGCAATTTCAGCTTCAAACTCTTGAGGACTTGACAAATCTTCAACGAGTGCTTCCCGAAGATCTTTTGAAAGATTAAAAGCATCCAAAATTGATAACTTGCCTGGTACTTGGGCCAAGTGTTTCAATATATCATACTTTTGATCTAAAGGTCTGCGTTTCCCAACAGGAATATGCAGTTTAGCAGGTACCTTGGAAGCATATGCTTTGGAAGCTGATGCATCTTGTATTGGGATAGAAGTTGGCAACATCCTTGGTTTTGGAAGATTAGACCAATTAGATCCATTTACTTGCTGAGATAAAGAAGATGGAACCTTCAATCGGTCTTCTAAAATAACTGTGCCAAGACTGAGTTGGCTATTAGCAGAAAAACCTGCTTGTTCTTTTTGAGCTCGCTGAAGGGCTTTACTACGAGTTTCTGCTACATACACAGTGCTAGCAGGGGTAGAATTGGAGTAGTGGCTTTGGAAATATCCACGTATTCCCCTGTATCCTGAACCTCGGGAACTTCCTCGGATTCCCTTATTTGATACAGGGAATTCAGGCTCATCAAAATTGAAATTATGACTGGAATACGGATCTATTAATTGAATCATATTAACAGAACTGAAGATTAACTCTTCATCTAATAAAGACTCTGCCTGACTAGCCTGTTTAGGCTGTGTTGTTTGATGGGTCGGTGCTCGTGGTTTTGAATTAGATGGCATAAAGTCTGCCAGAGTCAAAGAAAATTTAGGCTTTGACACATACTCATCTTCTTCTGATTCTTTTTTCTTCTTTGAATCAAACCGTTTCTTTGAGGACTTTCCCTCTGACGAAGAGGGTTTTACCGCAATATTCATGGCAGAAGACACAATTGGTTTCTTTAATTGTGTTCGCAAAATGGCATGAGTCCGGTTGATTTTCTTTCTGACCATCCAATCATCATAATTCTGTGCATTTTTTCTTTTGACTTCTTGCCATTCACCTTCCTCCTCTGGAACTGTAGCAGTAACACATGCTACCTGAGTCGAAGAACCTTTCAACTTGACTTGTCCCAAGTCGACCATCTTTTGTAGGAGGTCTTTAAAGACAAAACACTCCTGGATAGTATGCCCCAACATTTGATGAAAGGGACAATAATTGGGACGATCTTCATCTCCTTTCTTGTTTGGCCTCTTGGGCACTGGTAATTGAACCAAATTATTTTCCAGAGCTGAAATGAAGTAACCAGGAACTTGCTCATTTCGGAAAGAGTATGTTTTACTCTTTAAATCCTCAAATTGTTTTTGTCATTGATATCTTTGATAAATTGGACGAAATGGACTTTTTTTTGGCGTTCAGGAGGTGGAGCCCTTCGAGAAGATGAAGGTTTTTAAGTAGAAATAGGTACAGGCGCTTGTTTAAGCATAACTGTAGCAGTTTATGCTTTACCCATTCTCCTTCCTGAAGCTGATGGAATTACACGAGATTTAACCTTAGCCTGTATAAGGGAATCTTCAATCTGCTGAGCGATTGAAGTAAGGTCTTGAAACCCTCCTGTGTATTTCACAGGGATCAATGGTGTGCGTAATTCGTCACACAAATTTTCCACATAGATTGGCAACAGCTCTTCCTGAGGGAGTGCTAAACTCATGGAATACGTTAATCCCTTCCAGCGAGAAATGAAATCAGAGACTCTTTCATTCTCCCTTTGCTTGCAGTTTGTAAGATTGAAAACTATAGTTTTTGGAAAAGTTGAGCTGAACTGAAGAAGGAATTTTTGACGAAGATCCTCCCATACGATGATTGACCGGGATTTCAAGCTTGTATACCAGAAAAAAGCTGGTCCTTGCAAGGTTCGCACGAAGCATCTGATTTTCACTGCTTCTTGCTGCTCTGGAGTTCCCATCATAGGATCACAACAAGACATGTAATGCGTCAAATGTTGTTCAGGGTCGCCTGATCCATTGAAAGTATGGAAAACAGGGTTTCCAAAACTAGATGGAGGAGAAATTGAATCTACCCATTCAGGGTAAACTTTCTTTTTTGGTTGAACTTGCGCCCGTTTCCCTTCCATAGTTTCTAACTGAGCTGTTAATGACTCAATAGTAGTTATTAACTTTTGAGAAACATCAGGTTGAATTTGGTCTTGGGTAGGTGCAATGAATGGAGCTTGGACAAACGTGGTGATTGGTGCTGCAACTGATGGTAGCACTGCCAACCGTTGTTGCGTTTGACCCGTAGGATTAGACCCCTGAGGGTGTACTGATAAAGGAGTATATTCCTGATCCATCTCAGTAGCTACAAAAAATTCCTTCGGCTGTTGGACTTCAGCATTCTTAAGAAGAAGACTACTATGAAGTAGTTCTGCATTCAACCTTCTTAATTCTTTCATTTCTTCCTCTTGTTGTGCAAACCTTTGCTCTAACGAGAGAGATTGACCTTCTCCAGAGTAAGGATATGTAACCTGATTCTTTCCCCTCCCTTTGTTGGATGCTTTTTGGAGAGAAGGAAGTGGATTACCTAGGTTCTGAGTAATCCTTTGACTTCGTGTACGCACACCTTCTTCATTTGTATCGGTGCGTACATTTTCTTGAGCAGGACGCTCTTTATCAAAGTCCCCTGAGTGAGTATCCTCTGGTGTATTAGCAATAATGACATTGATGACATTGATTGATGTATAATGCATCATATCCCTTCTATCAACATTTCTGTGATATTGTCTTCTTTCATGTCTTTGATGAGACATTGCCTTTTATTGATTTAATCTTTTAGGAACTTCTTGACGAGCTATAACTTGGAGGGTATCTCCTGATAATTTGGCTCTTCATTCCTCTTGGGGCTTCTTCCCCAATCGAGAAAAGACCGATATTCTCTGAGAAGGGGATTGATGATTTGAAAGAGTCCCTAGTCTCGAGAACTGGAGATGTTCCTACTGCTTCCGCTCAACTCCTCGAATCCCATTTGTTGACTCTGAGGGTTGGGTTAAAGGAGTCCCCAGTCTGACAAGCTGGGGTGGCTCTTGACATGCTATGTCTGAGACCTTCTTAAAATATCTCTTGATCTTGCGAATCTTAGTTTGGAAATTAGCTGGATGCATTAGCCTGTATCCACTTTTATCACCTGGTTTAACAGACCGTTGGATGATTTCCGAAACTTCTGTCATTTGATGATGTGTTTTCTCCATACGAGAGGCTTGTGTAATATTCTCACCTGCTTGATGTAGGAGAAATTCAACAACTTGTTCTCTATATGCTTGATTTTGAGAGGAACTAGTTGAAGCCTGTTCTTGAGCAAGCTTTTGATTATGAACAAAGCCCATTGACTGTGGCTGACCATGGGAAATAACATTGCATGAGACCATTTTCGGAGGGCTTTGCTGACTGGAAATCACTGTGAAATGTAGTGCTCCATGAACACCCCATCCTCTGATATGAACACCATATGGAGCATTGGCAATTAACTGACGCAATTTTCTTAGTGCGCCAAGGCATGAACGTTGAAGGGTTCTCTACTGCTTTTCAGCCTTCGGATACCGAGAGACTGATAGAGATGCCAAATCAATCTGATGTTGTAGCCCTTCTATTATCTTAAGATGATTTTCATATTCATTATAAGATAATACCTTCTTCTTCAATTGACAAAGAGTTTTCCATATGTTGAGACGAATATCATGGACTCCATCTTCCTTCAACATCTTTGGAATGTCATACTGGGAGTCAGCCAAAGGCCAAAACATGACTGGTACCTCACTTTTTGCCAGTTTTTTCCTCATGTTCAGCATTTTCTCTTCATCATTAAATGAAGATTCTTCTACCTGTTTTGACCAGAGTTGGTGTTTCCTTGTTGCTTCATCGGATTTAACAAGATTGGTAGAGAGATCATTGATCAAACTAGAAGATGGATGACTTAGGGGTGGTTCAGAGAATGACCTACACCCTAGGCTATATTCTGATTGAGAAAGTATTTCACTTGCTAGCGATAAAGCATCAGACATGACTGGTTTCGCATTTTCAAGTGCCTCAGGATAAGAGGGCTTTCTCGGCACTACATTGTCCACTGGAGTATTTTCCAGGCAATGTGAATCACTATTGCGGAGAGGAATTTCGCAGCGAAATTCATCATCATGGGGAGGACCACCATAATGGGTTACAACAAAAGATGAGATCTCTTGCTCCTTGGTCTTCTGACCACACAGAGGGTTTCTGTGGCTGTCATCTGAAGAAGAAACTTCAAGATTGACCAAATTTTCATGAAGAAAGCCTTCATAAGGAAGTGTCTGTTGAAGACTTTCAGAATTAATGTTTCCGTTATTGTGAACTGAGGGAGTATAATATTGAATTCCAACAGATAAATTTCTGAGGGATTCAAGAACTCCAGCATCGAGAAAGGCCTTGTTACAGATTGGCCTTTGATCTCCTTACTGTGTTGGATGGATCTTTTTCTTAGATGCCTTCTTACTTGATTTGGAAACCACTTGTTGATGAAAGTGGTTACTCTGAGCAGGTGTATGTGCCTGATCAGGAAAGATGGTCAGGTTAGGCTGACGATCTCCACTCAAATCAGGTGTATGTGCCTGACTTGGTTGTCCGTATGATATGGGGGAGTATGCCCCATAACCCTCTTGGACTGGAACAGATGTGTGTGTCTATTCCAGAGTGAATCGTTGATGTGTCACTCCACTGCTAGGGATAGATTTATGTGTCTATTCCTGAGATGATGCTGAAGCTGTTATGATATCCTGGCAAGCATCCAGAATATGAGCAGGAATTTTCTTCTTCTCTTTCACCATTGACAAAATATGTTTGGTGACTTCAGCTGCCGGAACGGGGATATACGTCCATTCCGGGATTGGAGTAGGTGTATGTGCCTGCTCCTGTCCTCCTTTTCTTGTCAGTGAATCCTGACAGTACTCAAGTGTGGAGGCAGAGAGTTGAGTTTGCCTCCTGTTTGTCGTCGGAGCTTTCCGACTGACTTCTCCGTGCGCTACCAAACAAGACTGTTGGTAGGCTTGATTAGTACTAGCAGGTGTATGTGCCTGCTGATTACACTTCTCCAAACGCAGTTGATGAGATCCATCATATGTAGTCAGGCGAGCCTGCTGACTAACTGATGATGTATAAGCAGGTGTATGTTCCTGCCTATAGTACTCCGCCGGAATTGCCTGGCGGGATTGGCTTGATGCTGCCAGACGAGTCTGCTGGACAACGGAATTAAAACGGACAGGTGTGTGTGCCTGTTCGTTGTTCGCCACCAAGTTAGGTTGGTGGACTTCTCCGGAGATGGAAGGGATGAAAACCTGCCCATTGTTAACCGGATTCCGTCTTTGGCGGTTCGTCTTGCCTGCTCGGGTTCGAGGAACCTGAGCTGAATGCCTGGAGTCGGTACCCTCATCATGTTGAGGGCGCACTGCCGCATGAGTCTGGCGGCGATTGTTGATGGGAGCCCTCGGGAAGGACTCCTGTCTTTTTGAATTAAGGCCTTGAGGGACCTGCTCATTCACTTCCTCAGAGTAAGGGAGTGAATGGAAATTGCGTTCCGGGGATAACGACCCGAAATGGTTGGAGACGGTAGTCAGCACCGCCTGCCTCTTGATCACTGGTCGTCGTTGTCCAGACGACCTGTGTGAGTTGTTCACTTGGAGGGCCTGTCGGGCAGCCTCCAGAGTTGGGATGGTACCATGTTGACGGTACTCCTTAACCAGCGCATTTGATACCCAGCGTTGAAGACGCTGAGTAGGTGATGTCATCCTCAGAGCGGATGACGATCCAGTAGGAATAGCAGCAGTGGTATTTGCAGTAGCAGTATTCACAGATGTGAATTTGAGAGCAGCCATTATGGAAATACAGAAGATCTTGGAAAAGAGTGCCTGTTTGATATAACAGACGTAATCAAGATAAAATTCAGCCACTTCATCCTTTGGATGAGCACACATGTCAATGATTGTTTTTGTTAGCCCTCTTATTGATTTTTAAATAGGGGCTTAACAAAATAGGTAAAACATCATTTTAACTTTGGTTAAGGATTCACGTCGGGTTCACCATTTTTTGTTTCCCTCGGAATTCGGGGATGACCTCCTAGATGAGAGATTCAAACGTTCCGATCGGTTTCTAACGGGTTTGTTCGTAGAACCAGAAACATCCAATGATTCCACATCCATTTGGACCTACTTTCCAAAGGTAGGCGCTCATTAGCTTGTGGACTGATGAGGCTTAGGAATTTGCATTGGTCGAGAGGATGGGAGGTCGGACTCATCACACCTTTCTGAGGGGAATTATTGTCTATTCCGGGACTCTCTTTATAGATTTAAGTTATGTTCATGAATCCTTATTACATTACCAAGTATAAAATGAGATTTTCCTTCAATTTTGAAAATCAATGATTAAATATGTAATAAATTTAGAGAATATTTTATATGTATTCGAGGTTCTTCATCAATAGAGAATCATCTATATATATTTAGAGATTCTTGGTCAATGGTATCCTTCAAAACATTTATATAAAAGTCTCTTGGTCATTATGATGACCAGGATGGTTTTAAAGCCACTCAGTGGGGCACTTGAAGTTTATTGTCATTCAGAAGGACATGAATTATTTCAGAGTTGGGATCGAACCCATAGATGGGCTACCTACGTATCCTTTGTTTTGGAAAAGGAATCAGAACCCACGTAGTTCTAATAAGGGAGTATAATGTTTATGATTGATGGCTCAAAAAAGGATGTCATAATTACTTTTACTCTCTAAGATCACGTGAGTGATGCTCGGTGTGAGAAACAAGAGGTATTGGTAATAAAATAGACAATTGGGCCATAAAAAAATGTAATCATAAGAAATGGTTTGGGGCTTATGTATATATGACTGCCCAGATAAATGAAGGTTAGGATTTACTTTAGGGAGAAAATCCAGGAACAGGGTCCATAAAGGTATATGTGCTTCATGGAGATTTGAATACTCTCACTTGGGACTTATTCCTGAAAAGGAAACCCAAATTAGGAGAGGATTGATAACTGGGTTTTACTCCTGAGAAGGAATCCCAGATCAAACGTAAATTAGGACTGGTTAAAGATAATTTAAGGGACTTGGGGATTATTCCTGAAAAGGAAGCCCAAGATTTATGACTGGGATTTACTCTTGAAAAGGAGGCCCAGGTTAAGGGATTTATGACTGGGACTTATTCCTGGAAAGGAAGCCCAGGTTAAGGATTAAGGTTTGGGGCTTACTCCTAAGGAGGATGCCCATATTTGAGACTGAGGATTACTCCTAAAAAGGAAGCCCAAATTAGAGGATCTGGGGATTACTCCTAAGAAGGATTCCCAAAAATTAAGGGACTTGGGGCTTACTCCTAAAGAGGATGCCCATAATTATGACTGGGACTTATTCCTGAAAAGGAGGCCCAGGTTAGGGGACTTGGGGCTTATTCCTGAAAAGGAATCCCAAGATTATGACTGGGACTTATTCCTGAAAAGGAGACCCAGGTTAAGGGATTAAGGTTTGGGGCTTACTCTTGAGGAGGATGCCCAGATTTGGGAATTTTAAGAATTTGGGGCTTACTCCTGAGGAGGATGCCCAAGTTTGGAGGACTTAGGACTGGGGATTATTCCTGAAAAGGAGACCCAGGTTAAGGATTCTCTCATCTTAAAGGATGAGGTTGAATGAACAAACTCTCCATATTTAGTGACATAAAGATATTTAAATCACTAGTTTTTGAGAGATATTCCACAAAATTCCTTTCAGATAAGGAAGTCAAATCAAGAAATCATGCCATAAATGGATTTGAAGAGTGTCTTGAAAACTGAATCTTGAAAATGAAATGTGTAATGGCTTAAGAGGGGTGAAATGGGCAAGAAAGGCACCCAAAAAGGAAGGGGCGCGTAAGTCTTGGAAGGCACATAGGTAATGCGGCGACACGCAAGTATTGGTCGCACAGGTATGCCTGCGCGACACATGGTGTACTTGCGCGATGGTCAACTAGCATTGAAATACTTGAGCGACTCTTTATTAAACCCTTTATAATCCTCTTGAGGTTCTTCCAAAAAAGGGATGCACAAGTTCTATCGAAGGAGTAAGGCAACGCGCAAGTTTGGACACTTCCCTTAAGGGATGGCCAATCAGGCGCGCAAGTGTTGATGAGTTTCAACACTTAGGCCTTCCTCCCTCTCTTTAGATCTTCCATTCTAGGTAAGAAATTACCTTAGAAGTGTTCCGGAAGCTTTGAGAAGAGACTTGGGTGTCGGGATCTTTAATCTGAGTTTCTGGAAAAAGATTCTCTCGAATGGGGGGCCCACATGGTCTATTTATAGGCACGAGAAGACCCTGGGCAGTTACCTGGCGGTTATCACTTAGGTCGCGAAAGTCACTTGCACGACCATAAGGCGTCGCGCAAGTAGACTTGCATGACCACTAGGCAGCGCGCAAGTGTACTTGCGCGACCATGAGGGAACTTGCGCGACTTATGGGAAATGTTCTCCTTGTTCATCCCTTTGTCGATTTTTGATGTTTCTTCAAAGGATGAATCACTTTGGACTAAGGTATTTCCCTTTTTTCAGTCGTTAGACTCTGTGATGGAAAGGAGCGTCAACAGTCGATCAAGGTTACTTTAACCCAAGGTGATGCGTTTTTCTGCATACCTCATGAATTGAGATATTCATGACATGAAAGGGTTTAATTCCATGAATTTACCAAGGTAAATGATTTTAACCCTCTCCATATGTATGATTTATTTATCATCCATGTGAATCCCTTATATCTTGAACCCTAGAAAGACTCCAAGTGATGTTGGATCCATTCGTTCCCTTCCAGATGTCTCGATAATGCATATGATCCCCAGTGAGTTGGTTTATTTTGGTTTTCCCCTCTCTTTTACTTTTCCTTCATTATCACAGCGTAAAATTTTTACCATTTTGGAATCAGGATTTGATCTTGATCTTGTATGATATAAGATATTCTTGTGATCTTCTTCACCTTTTTTCTTGTTGGAATTACCAGTTTGAAGTGTTTTATGATTTCCAGATAAAAGTAGGTAGTCTAGAACCAAACCCTATGGTCTGTTTCTAATTATTTAAATATGTGAAACATTGTGTGATTGTGTTAACATAATGTGTTCATTAATTAACAGAATAATGATGATGATAAATCTTGTGTTGGATTACTCCTTGGATCCCTTTGGATCCAATGGTGTTGTGATCTGACTTACGACTACCCATAAGGAAAACCTACCCTTGAACAACAAAGAATTGACTAATGTATTAAAGTTTGTTTTAGCATGGCATGTGACCTCAGGTGAGTTTTTGCAATAGATTCACCTTAAAAAATGGATTAATTTTTTATTGAAATGATTGGAGATGTTTCATATGATATGGTTGGGTGCACTGGCATGATAATGGTTTAATACCAAATTGATAAATGAAAGGGGTAATTGAAAGATAAAGGTTAATAAGATGAATTGACCCTTATGGATTAAGATTTTATATGTGTTATTATTGCTTATATATTTTGTGTTATGATTCTTGTAGAAATACTTATATAAAGGGCTTGGTTAGGTTATTTTTTAATTATTATAGGGATTTTCTAGTTTATGCTGAAATGATTATATAAAGGGCTTGGACCAGTTATACTATAATTATTATAGGTATTTTCCCAGTTATGATGAAATTATTATATAAAGGGATTATCCTGTTTATACTTTAATGCTTATAGGTATTTTCCTAGTTACACTAAAATGCTTATATAAAGGGATTTTCCCAGTTATGCTGAAATTATTATATAGAGGGATTTGACTGATTATGTGATTATGCCATGGTTTTGTGGATATGGTTTGCATGATTGTGCTACATGATCAGAGATATTCTGGTATGGTTCTGAAGTAGGTTGTTTAATGTATTATATTAATTGATTGATTAATACATCTATTTACCACTTTATTGCATGCACTTATTTATCAGACTGGTTTTGTTTAGACATGGTGGTGTTGACATAATGAGTTTTAATCACACCCTATTCGAGAAACCATTTGGTACTTGAGAAGATTACATGGATGCATGTTTGGACAAGGATAAGGGACCTTATAATTTATTGTTTCTTTTTGGATGGGTTGGAGATTGGAGATAGGATCAACATGGGGTTCAAGACTAGTTTCTTTTGAGTTTATTTGTGTTAACATGGTATTTTATCTATATTACTTCTAGTTTGACATTTATATACATTATATCTTGTCATTACATAAATATTTTATTATTATTGGATTATTCAGTTGACTTTTATTAATCTTTTCATCATTTAACTTCTAGTTGTATACTACAATGTTTCTGCTATTTCTGTTACTATGATATTTGTTTATTTCCATTATAACACAAATTTATTCTATGGGTTATAGTCTCCTTCTATATTCTTTACACCTCCTATACTATTTGGAAGCCTCTAGTATATGGGTATGTGTTTATGAGGTCTAGTAACCAACCTGATTTGGTCATGTGAGAGAGTATAAGATTAGGTGGTGTTACCAAGTGGTATAAGAGGCATTCAATTTTTCTTTTCTATTTCTGTACTATTTGGGAAAGGTGGAAATAATATTGGGATGTGTCAAGAATTGGTAATGAGCTTGTGCATGGGAGTACCTAACCCATATGCAGGGGAAAATCCAAGTATCTATGGATGGGATTGTTGTTCAGGATATTCGTTTGTTATGGTTGATGTTATTTCACCTTAGGTAATTCACATGTTACGTGATGTTATTATTTCTTGAGATTTATACTTGTGGATCGATATAGAACAAGATGATTATGAATGCATCATGATAGGCATACATGGATATATCTTGAAATGCATTGTTCATGGTAGGTACATATTGCATGTGACATATTTTCCTGTATGAACTGGGAAATGAGGTATTGATTATATCTAGTAAATGAATTGAAATGAAAGAAACTGTTATGTCATGCTAAATAAACTGTGATCCAAGTTTATAAATACCACGAGATAACGGTTCTCTATTGTTTTCACCTATTAATGTTGAATTTTTTATTATCCAGTGTTTTAAGGAGTGTATTTTTCTTATAGAGAAAATTCCACCTTTTCATCTTTGAATAGAGTGTAAGGAGAGTGGAAATCCACATGCTCTTAACATAGCTGAACTAGAGTTTCCTATAGCTCCCAATGATTATATGGATTTACAGCTTCACAACAGCTTTTTGAGGGTCATACAATCCATGGAAAGGGAGACTGTTCACATCGTGTCTTTGATGTCTGAGCTAATGATAGAGTTTCAGCTGAAACATATTCCTATGTTCACTAGGGAGGGAGACCCCTAGGAAACTGAGTTTTGTATTGAGTCAGTCCAGATGATCTTAAATCACATCAAGACACCCACATATATGAGGGTGAATCTTTTTATGTACATGCTTCATGGACTTTCCAAGTGTTAGTGGTACATTCTAGAGTAAGCTGGGAAACAAGAGGAGTTATCCTGGAAGGACTTTGATGAAAAGTTTCTGAGACACTTCTATCATAAAATGTTGAGGGATGAGAAGGCTCACAAGTTCATCCATCTGACACAATAGATCATGTCAGTAATGGACTACACTGGATGTTTCACCGACTTGAAACACTTTGTGCCATGCTTAGATATTGTTGAGATCTCTAGAGTGATAAATTTTTAGGATGGTCTTCACTATGAGATTATATCATAGGTGAATGCATTTCTCTTGATTAGATTTTCAGATGCGATGAATCAAGATATCATCGCGAAAGAGAATCTGATAGAGGCCCCAAGGAGCGGTCATAATATTTTAGTAGAGTGAATTGGGAGCTCTTCTTCTGGTGAAAATTAGTTCTACTATAATAGTTATATCCAAGGAAACTATGAGTAGAGTAACCAGGGCAATGGAAAACCATCTCAGGACCATGTTCCTTTGTAGTGATATTAGTGTGGAATATTTTTCCACAAGAGGAATCAGTGTTCATAACCTACTTTGGAGCATCATGATTATGGTAGGATGAGACATCTATAGAGGTTTTGTAGGGGAATAAAGTAGTATATCAGTGGCAGGGGATTAGAATAGATACCAGAGTATGGGAAGGACTCATCTACCCCTCAACAGACTGGTATTTGGAGTTCCATTGGATGTTCAAGACTTGTTAGGGGATGTGGTACCCCAATGTAGGAGATAAAATACCAATCATAGGGAATAACACATGGGAGTCCAATTGGAGCCTAGGGTAGAGGGGCTAATCATCTACACGTTGTACAATCTACTTCGACTAGCTTGGGTGAAAAACCTTCTACCATCAGAGGTATGATTCTTGTATCATACACCCTTTATTTCATTTTTATTGATATAGTAGCATCAAATTCATTTATATCTACTCTTTTTGAAAATGGTTTGTTCTTGGTTTTGGAATGTTTTCATAGTGTCATGACCATCGATACACTGTTGGGAGTGTGGTCAGAGAATATCAAACGTTATAAGGCATGTTCTCTAGAAATTGGTGGTTACCATTTCATTTGGGAACCATTTATGCTGTAAATGAAAGGTTTTGACTTAATTCTAGGTATGTATTTTTTAGTTATATAGCAGTCTCATATTTACTATTATCAGAGGATAGTTACCTTTATATCTCTAGAAGGAGGTAGCTATTTTCACCAGGGTAAGTGGGATCTTTAGGCTGGTCGTGCATGACTAATTTAGTGAAAATTGGATTTTCTTTAAGCTTAAATAGCAATAATTGATTTGGATGATGGTGAAATGAAGAAGGATAATTTTACTCCCATGGTAAACCATTTTAGGATGTATTTCTTGATGAGTTTTTCAGATTAACACCCAAGCGAGAGATCAAGTTTATGATCGAGTTAGTGTCGAGAGTAGAGTTAATTTATATTCCACCTTATAGCATGGAACTAGTAGAGCTTAATGAATTGAAAGCTCAATTAGAATATTTAGAATCTAATGGTTTTATACATCTTAGTATGTCACCATGGGGTTCTCTATTTATTTTAACCAAGAAGGATGGAGAGACTTTGAACTTGTGTGTGGAATATTGGAGATTGAACCAGTATCCCATTCCACACATCAAAAATCTCTTCAATCAGTTGAGAGGTGGCCAAATTTTCTCTAAGATTGATTGGATATCAGGGTCTCATTAGTTGAGAGTGATACCATCTGACATACCACATACTGATTTTAGGAGTAAGTATGGCCTGTATCAGTTTGTGGTGATATTGTTCGGTCTTACAAACACACCAAAAAAATTCATGGACTTGATGAATTAGAACTTTCAACATTTTCTAGTTTAGTTTGTGGTGGTTTTTGTCGATGAAATCTTAGTGTACTCTCAGTTAGAAAACAATCATTACCAATATCTTGACATCATCTTGAGTACATTAAGTGAGCATCATATTTACACCAAGATAACGAAATGCAGTTTATGGATTGATAAAGTGCACTTCTTAGGTCATGTCATCTCAGAGGCTAGAGTGTCACTAGACTCAGAAAAGGTTACAATCATTGTATATTAGGAGAGGCCCAATAATATCTTTGAGATTCATATATTTCTAGGTTTAGTAGGTTATTATTGGAATTTTATCTAGGACTTATCCCATATGGAAGCTCGATGTTTGGTCTGGACAATAAAGGGGGTGAAGTTTTTTGGTAATATTATTATGAGAGTGCTTTTTAGAAGCTGAAGGAAAGTCTAACATTAACACTGATTCTCACTTTACCAGTTTAGGGTAAGACATATACCTTGTATTTTGACACATACAGAGTTGGACTCACTACAGTTCTGATGTAGGAGAATCAAGTGGTTACTTATAGCTCCAGACAGTTGAGACTACATGAGTGGAATTATCCTACTCATGATCTATAGTTATTAGTGGTGGTACATTCCTTGATATCATGGAGACACTGTATTTTTGGTGATAGGTTTGTGGTGCACACAGACCACAAGATCCTTAGGTAAATCTTTTCTTAGTGAGATTTGAACCTTTGACAGAGGATGTGGGTCAATTATTTACAGTATTTCAACTTTAATATGGTTTATACACTAGGTAAGGGAAATGTCATTGCCGATACCTTGAGCCGAAATACATAGATAGAGGTAGTGTAGGATTCTTCTGATGAGTGGAATATGATGTCACTCTTCACAGACATGCATGTAGATGTTCATAAGTCCTAGGGAAGAGTATCTTTGAATTTGAAATAAGTTATACTCGTGCTTTTGGATTAAGTCAATAATGAATAGTTATCTGATCCAGTGGGATTAGCTCTGAGAGACAACATATATGATAGGGATCCACCATTAGGATGGTCTCTTGGTAGCAGTAATTCTCTTCATTTTTGTGGCTGAATATATGTTCCTACAGACTTGCACGAGGATCTGATGAGAGAGTTTCATGCTTCTATATAGGAGGTAAATATAGGTCTAAAAAATATATATTGTGATCTATATAGACAGTATTGGTGGTCATGAATGAAGAAGGAGGTAGCGGGATTTGTGGAGAGATGTTTCACCTATCATTAGGTGAAAGCTGAGAATCAGAGGCCTGTTGGGCTGTTGCAACCTTTTCCCATTCCAAAATGAAAATGGGAGGATGTCACTATGTATTTTGTGATAGGATTACCCAAGACACCTCACAAGAATGATGTAGTAAGGGTGATTGTATATCAACTGATGAAAGTATCCCACTTCTTTTCTATCAGGGTGAACTTCACTATTGATGGTTTGGATAGTCTCTATGTGTGAGAAATAGTTCAGTTACACAGTGTTATAAGGTGTATCATTTCTGATAGAGATCCTCATTTCATGTCTTGGTTTAGGTAGGGACTTTAGAAGGTACTAGGATCATATGTTCTTCTGAGTATGGCCTATCATCCAAAGAATGATGACCAATTTAAATAGACTATTCAGATTCTAAAGGATATGTTATGAGCCGATATTTTGGATTTCAATGGTTTATGGGAGTATCCTTTAACACTCATGGAGTTCACTTATAATTATAGACTCTAGGAATCAATCCAAATGGAACCATTCGAGGATTTTTATAGAAGGTCATTCTGTTTTCCAATTTTTTAGTTAGAGGAAGGTGAGTCTATTCTTGTTGGACCTAGTATTGTGTAGGAGACATCTGAGTAAGTTCAGTTGACCGGGAGGTGGTCGGTGACCACACATAGTAGGTATAAATTGTACACTGACCATCAGAGATGACCTTTGGAGTTTGTGATTGTTCATCGTGTTTTCCTTTGGGTGTTTTCTAGGTTGGGTAAATGCTATATCAGGAAATAGGGAAAGTGGGAATCTAGGTTTTTGAGTTGTTTTAGATAGTGGAAAGAGTCAGTTCAGTGGTTTACTGATTGGACCTTCCATAGTTCTATAGTTCCATGCTTGTTGTGTTTCACATGTATCAACTTTAGAGATAACATCCTGAACCTTATCATGTGGTAAAAGTTGATGATGTTGATATTGGTGTAGATACTTCATTTGAGGAGAATATGAAATGGATTATAGACCATAGTGAGAAGCATATTTAGGGAAATTCTATACTTATAGTTTGAGTATAGTGGAAACATGGGTGTGTTGAAGAGGAGACCTGGGAGAGGGAATATAATATACAAGCACAGTGGCTAGACTTCTTTGTTGAGACCCCATAGTGATTCTTAGAGTATCTCAGGGATGGGATTTTATATGACAGGGAGGTTATAAGATCCCATTTTTTCCAGGTACGTCCCTATTTGAGTTTTTCATTGAACCTATTTTCTTTTTAGTTTCCCTTCTTCTTTAAACCTTTATGGTCGAGTTACTTTTGAGTATGGAAAGAATTTTCTAGAGAAAATGACCTAAAGTTTAGAGATGTATGTTTTTTAATCAATGGAGTCCATGTAGAAACATGTAAAATGGGGTTATGAGAGTTCTATGTGAGTTTGGAAGGCTTTAGAGGTGGTTTGGGCTCTTCTGTAGAAGTTGTATTGAGAGATGTTTGCTAAATATTTACACACCATGGACATTTTACATATTGTGTAAATGTTTCTAGGAAGATTTCATGAACTGGTTTAGGGAATGAAATGGTTACATGTTGTGAAAATATTTCATGACATGAAATGGTTGATCAAGTTTATTTTAACTCTAGTCAATGTGTTTTTTAGTGTACCTTGTGAATTGATATATTCATTATGTGAAAGGGTTTCACACTATGAATTTCGTGCAGCCAGTGGGTTTAAACCTATCAATTCATCTAATTTATTTCTCATCTTCATGAATCCCTTCTCTCTCAGACCCTAGGAATACTTTAAGAAATTTTGGAGCCATTGCTTCCCTTCCAAATATATCGACCAAGCATCTGATCCCTGGTGAGTTGGTTTTCTTTGGTTTTCCCTTCTCTTTCACTTGTTCTTCATTATCATGGTGTAAAATTTTGATAGCTATGGAATTAGGTGTTGATCTTGATCTTGTGTGATATAAGTTCTTCTTTTGATCTTCTTCACATTTGTTTTTGTTGGTGTTACTTATTAGAAGCATTGTTTTGATCGCCAGATAAAGGTAGGTGGCTTAGAACCAAACCATATGGTATGTTTCTAATTTTTTAAGTATGTGAAATATTGCGTGATTGCACTGAAATAACATCTGCATTAATTAACAGAATAATTGTAACATCCCTCAATCTATCACTCTCTAATGTGTCAAAAAAGGGTTAGTTATGAGGCCTCAAGCATGCCTCCCTATATTCCAGAGTCCACCGATTAGTAGCGGGGGTGTGAAATGTATAGTGGGGAGACTATACCCCCTGGTATAAAGTATCACAGTAGTAGAAAATAAACCATATAAATGAAAGAAATAAAAGTATTGACATAGATGAAACCAACAATAAAATCCAAAGGAATAATCCAATAAATAATAAAGGAATAATTCAATGACGTGTTGGAATGTAACTAAATGTCATTCTATAAATAATACAAGTAAAAGACTAGTAGACTCAAATAGAGACTTAAAAGTCCCTGGTCTTGAACCCCATGTCGGTCCCACCTCCAAACTCCATCCCATCCAACAAGAAAGTAATCAACTGCAAGGTCCTTTTCCATTTTCTGAACATGCATCCATGTAATTTTCTTGGGTACCAAATCATGGTCTGAATAGGGTGTAAGTATAGCTTAGTAGGTCGACACCACCATGTCTAAAATAACCAGTCTGATGAGAAGTATATGAAATAAAGCAATAAACAAGCGTATTAATTAATACAAAAATTAATAAAATTCAACAAAAACCTACTTTGTCTCTATACAAGAATATCTTTGAGCATGTCTTATAACCATTCCAACCACAACTATATAATAATGGAAAATTAACCTGATTTGAAACCATGTTAGAATATCTTGGAGCGTGTCTTATGAACATGCAAACCACTACCATATAACCATGGTATAGTCACAACAATACAGTTCAAATCCCTATAAGCATTACAACATTCAGGTTAAATCCCTATAATCATTATAGCATGTGACTAGGAAGATCCCACTCTCTATAATAATTACAACATGGGACTGGGCTGAGCCTGCTCAATATCATTATTAGAGAATATAAGTGTGCATGTGTTAGGGCCAAGCCTGAAATATAAGCATTTCAGCATGGAACACAAGTCTTGTTATACAATACAGATATCAAAATATCACATCATAAATTTCAATGGTTAATTATGAGATTTACCATTTATCTTTCATATACCACTTTCAATTAAATCACAATCTATTAACAATCATAACAATAATAAATAAGACACAATATAGGGATTTTATATCAAATAATCACCTAAGGTCTCATGTCATGCTAAACACACTTTAAGCCATTAGCTAATTTAATTATATTATTGGTTTTCTCACCCCACAGGTAACCATAGCCTGGTCAAAATCCAATTAAAACCAAAGGACTTAAAGGAATAATCTCATCCATTGTTTAATAGATTTGGGTGCATGTTATACTGGTGAATTCACAATATTTCATAAACTTGGAAATTATCGAACCATAGGGTTAAGATTTAGACCCCCTACATTTAACTAACGATCCAACAATGCTTCCAACAAAAAACAACCATGAGGAAGAAAGTGTGGATGATCGCCAAAAAAACCTAGCTCAAAACCGATCAAGATCAAAACCAACAACACACACAATCAAATTATTTCACTACAATGGTTGGAAGAAAAAGGAAAAACTAGACCAAAACCACACACAAGGTATCAAAGGCATCATCGAGACATTTGGAATGAAGGTTGGAACTCTAAAATCACCTAGAAGGTGCCCTAGGATCAAGAGGAGAGGGTTATAATGAGTTAGAATAAAAATTTATCTTCATATCATACTTTAAAATAGAAGGTTATGGAATTAAACATCATGTAACATAGTTACACATCATGTAAATATTTTTAATGGGATACGCTGAAAAACATACCACCTCAGATTATTTTATTAAAATCACCCTAACATTACATGATTAGTAATCCATTTACACAGTGTGTAAATGTTTTTCATATGGTTTCTCAGCCCATTTTACATTTTAAACAACCCAAAACCCATTAAAGCTTCTCAACTTACCAAGAACCCATGAAACAATTAACCCATTTATAACCATTAATTTAAACAATCATACATCCCTAAACTTTAAGTTATTTCCCCAATAAAGGATCTCCACATGGATCCTTTCTAGTTTTTCTCAAGTTTATTTGAAACCCAAATCTATGTTTATTCAAACTGGTATACATCCATGCCAAAAACACAATTGAAAGAAATTTTAATGAAAAAAATCAAAGGGATACATACCTATAAAAAGATAATATCTTACAACCTACCCACCATATAAGAGATCATCCCTGATCTACTCCAAGTGTTACTATAAGGTCTCAGTGAACAAGTATAGCCACTTTTTTTTCATATCAGACTCCCTCTCACATGTCTCTTTCTGAACTGACCCATGATTCCACTACATTGGAACCAAATGGTCCCACCCCAAAGATATTTCTTACTACAATCCAAAGCTCGTATCATATACTCCTTAAGGGACGCATCATCACAAAGCTCAAAATATTCTAATTCTATCACATGGGAATGGTCTAGATGATATCTATGTAGATGTGACACATGGAACACATCATGCATGGAACTATATCACTATGTAATGGATAAATGGTACAAAAATAGACCAACCATTGCCACTATATTAAATGGCCCAACACACCTAGGTGATAGCTTTACCTATTTCCTGATACAACATTGCCCCAACCTAGGAAACACCAGGAGGAAAACCTGATGACCAACCTCAAATTTCATAGGTCATATCTGATGGTCAGCATACAATTTATTCCTACTCTGAACGATCTCCAACCAATGCTTGATCAATTGAACCTACTCAGATGTCTCCTTTACAAGACTACGTCTAACAAGTGATGAATCACCTACCTCCAACCAACAAAGAGGCAAAAGGTATGGCCTATCATAAAAAGTGTCAAAATGTTCCATTTGGATCGATTACTAGAAGCTATTATTATAATAAAACTCCATGAGTGTCATATGTTTCTCCCATGAACCACCAAAATCCAAAACATAGGCTCATAAAATATCCTCTAGAACCGGAATTTTTTGCTTATATTGACCATGATTCTATAGATGATAGGTTGTGCTCAAAATAAAACATGATCATAGAGCCTTCTTAATATCCTTCCAGAAATGTGATGTGAAATAAGAATCTCTGTATGAAATGAAACTCCATATAACATCATGCCACAAAACCACATCACGCATGTAAATAATTCCCATATCATTAACTTTGAAGGTTTCTCTAATAGGTAAAAAGTGTTATATATTAGTTAGTTTATCCACAATAACCCATAAAACACCATTCTTATAGGTTTTACATGGTAATCCTATCACAAAATCCATTCTAACACCATCCCATTTCCACTCAGGAATGGGAAAAGGCTGCAAAATCCCAAGCAGCCTCTGATACCCGACTTTCATCAACTGCAAAGTGAATCATCTTGACACGAATATTTATAATTACTTCTTCATTCTTAACCACTGGTACTGTATATGGAGATCACAATGCATATTTGTTTAACTAGAATGCATTGGAATTCTAGAATAATGGAACTCCCTCATCAACTCCTTGTGTAAGAGCATAGGAACCCATACTCATCCATGGAAAACAATAGAATTATTATTACTGAGAGACCATCTTGATGGTTTCTCCCCACCATATAATTTGTCTCACATAATTGAGCCCTCTAGATCAGACAATTACTCAGTCTTAATCTGGTCCAAATGCATGGGTATAATAGATTTCAAAGTTAGAGCTACTCATCCCTGATGTAACTTTCCCAACCCAAAAGACACTAAACCGATGCTTGATCCAGGTCACCAAATGACCTCAAGTGAACCTCCCTATATTCTAGAGGTTTCCTACTAGAAACAAGTGACAAATAAGTCACATGGGGAGACTATACCCTCTTTACCAGAGTAATCCACAGTAGATACCACATGAAATAAAGGAAACATTGAGCATAAATCAAAACATGCATTACCAAACATTTCCCAAATAGGGTACAAACCAAAACCAAACAATAAATATGCCATATCATGATAAAAGTGAAAAAAGTGAAGAAAACCCAACATAAATATAAACATCTAAATCTCCAAAATGGGTCCTGACTCCAAGATCAGATCCTCATCCATGCACATCCCAAGCCTAACTCAGCTCCCTAGCATAAGACCCTTTCCCTTGTCCTGACCTGTAACCATGAAATCTACTTGGGTACCCAATAGTGTCCCAATCAAGGTGTGAGTAAAAAATTAGTATTCCACCACCAACAGTGTATACAAAATATCCAGTCTAAACAGATAGTGCATGTAAGTAATAAATAAATGACAAGATAAAAAAAGGCAACTTGGGTGACTTTATATATCAATATTCACTTAAACTAATTCATTCATCAATTACATTTCATCATTTATTTAATATTTATTAATATATTCCTTTTCATCACATGATTCCATGGGTTAGGCATTCACATCATTTACACAAAGGCCTAAGCCAGTCAATTATCAAGCATAAGGGAATATGTCAAGTTCCCTATCTCACCCAGGATAAAAAATTTATAAATAATCATAACACACATAACTTGGAGCCTTAGTCCAGGTAGTCTCATCCAATGATACTATTAGGGGCCTAGAGAATCAGTTTGACTCCCTAACCCGTGCATTAAAGAGTGGGGTTTAGAGCCTCAGTCCAACCTGACCCATGGGAGGAGCTTCAGTCTTTTATCCCACACCACCAAGCCATGTTCATATGCTTATTATCCATTTAACACATATACCATATCACAAACCATTCACAACCAATACACATAACATTTACAATTCACATTTCATTCATCATGTCAATCATCATCAATCCTTAACCCATTAGCACAATTACTATTTACTTAGCATATCCCATTTAACCCATTTCCCCTTTTACCTTAACTCAATTAATATAACCAAAAATTCTCATACATTATCCCATTTAACATATTCATCAATTCTCAAGCATTAACCCATTTTACACATTCATCAATTCATATTCCTAAATCCATTTATGCATTCCCATTACAAATTCATAAGTCGTTTGATATATTCACACTAATCCACATAACCCTTTTTCACATTTTTCCAAACAATACCTTATGCCATTTC
Source organism: Viscum album (assembly GCA_963277665.1). Taxonomy (NCBI): domain Eukaryota; kingdom Viridiplantae; phylum Streptophyta; class Magnoliopsida; order Santalales; family Viscaceae; genus Viscum; species Viscum album. The sequence goes on from OY728132.1 coordinate 329,731,755, forward strand.
CAATAACTAGACACAAATATCAGTTATACCCTATTATAATTCTAACTAACATGTCAAAACATTTATCATGGTCTCCATTTCAATAAAAATGAACTTTTTGGATTAACAATACAATTTTCCATGCTTGAGAATATTAGCTCACCCCATAGGTGGCCCTAATCTGGTCTAATAAACCTCCAAACATTCTATAGGGATCATGAGGGGTGTAAATCATCATTTAGACAACCATTTTACCAAATATTTATAAAGACATCAAATTCATATCAAGGGGGAAACAATATCATAACCACACATGCACAAATCAAGAATAAAACTATGGGATATAACTTATAGACAACCTACCTCAAATCCGATGATTAACACACCCTTAAAATTATCTTTAGATCTGTACTCAAGCACCCTTTGAAGCACAAACCAATGTTTCACTTAAAAATAGGGGTTTAGGGATTCAAAGAATAAGAATAAAACCAAAATCCCTAATCCAGAAAAGAGAAGAAAGAGAAGGATTAGACTCACCCAGAGCTTCGATCTGTAACCAATGACACTCCAAACAACCTATAATCGAAGGAGATTGACTCTTGAGAAGATTTGGGGGTCTTAGTTCTTCACTAGGTCTGGAGGAGGAATAAATGGGAAGACAATCAGGTGAGGAACTTAAAATCTTGAGGGGGTTGTTCAGTAATTTTTCACTTTTTAATGGGGCACACAGTTTGGCTGCACAGTTTTCCAAGTCGTGCACCAACCATGAGCTAACCTCCATCCAATAGTGTTCATATTCGCATGATTACTTGGGGATTCCATATGGTTTAGAAGACCACGCAACAACCATGAAAAATGCCTCTATCAAAGGTTGCACGGTTTGGCCTCACCCCTTGCACAATTTTCACTAATCATGCACCAACCGTGAAACATGAATAGGATGGAGAGATTTCCCTTTATTTCATGTCCCAAACACCTGAAACACTCCCAATATTCCTCATACACTTGGTAAACATTTAATTACCAAACTTTAAGGAATTCAACCCAAAATTTAAATAAGAACGTACCTCTATGGATTTTGGGATATTACAACCTTCCCACCTTATAATGGTCCATCCTCGAGCCACACTTCCAAGTATCTCTAAGATTATGAATAAAAGAGGTTGGGACACTAAGCCTACATATCCAAATCCCTTTCCTAAGTTTCTTCCTAAACATTTACATGCTTACAAAAAACTCAAACCAAGGGCACTGTCTTTCCTCACAAGACTTTGTTAGTATGATCCACAATATGAACTAGATGCTCCTCAAAGGAAGCATCTGGATCAAGCTCAACATCCTCAAAATCAATTACGTGAGATGGTTCAGGGTGATACCGTCGAAGCTGTGACACATGAAAAATATCATGCATACCACTATACCACTATGGAAGATCCAATCGATATTCCACTGGTCCGATTCTCTGCACAATCTCGAACAACCCCACATACCTAGGTTCCAACTTACCCTATTTACGAATCCAAATGGTGACCTATCCTTGGAGACACCTAAAGAAACACATGATCAACCACCCTAAATTCAATAGGTCGATGACATCAATCTGCATACGAATTCTGCCTACTCTGAACCGTATCCATGCATTTCCAAATCATCTGGATCTACTCTGATATCTCCTACACGAGACTCGGTCCTAAAAACTCTAATTTCTTATCCTCCATCCAACACAATGGAGATCTACACGACCTACCATAGAACACCTCATATGGTTCCATCTTAATCTTAGCCTGATAACTATTATTGTAGGAAAAATCAAAAAGCACCAAATCTTTTTCCCACGATCCACCAAAAGCTAAGACACATTCCCTCAACATGTACTCAAGTACTTGAATAGTACACTCTTATTTCCCATCCATCTACGAGTGGAAGGCCATACTCAAAAACACACAATTACAAAGTTCCTTATAAAATCCCTACTAAAAGCATGATGTGAAATGTGGATCATGATCTGAAACTATATTTTTATGTACCCCATGCAACCATACTATCTCTCTAACATACAACTCACCCAATCGATCCATAGTGAAAGTATCTCTAATTGGTATGAAATGAGCTACCTTAGTCAACCAATCCAAAATTACCCAAATCAAATCATTCTTACAAAGCATCATAAGAATACCTACCTTAAGATCCATCATCACATCATCCCATTTTCACATTAGAATGGGAAATGTCTTCAACAAACCACCTGAACATTGATGCTCAGCCTTCACCTGATGGCTGGTGAGGCATTGTGCCACAAAACCTGCAACCTCCTTCTTTATCCCTGGACACCAATACTGCTTATGAAGATCATGATACATTTTGGTTAAGCAAGGATGCACTTCCCACTTCAAGGATCGAAACTCACACATAAAATATTCTTGTATACACATTGGCACAAAAACACAGCCCCACACACAAATGATCCCATCATCACCAACAGCCCAAATAGAAGGTGACTCCCCACCTTTAAGACTTTCCCTTAAAGACATATATTTTGAATCCTAACACTAATTTTCTTTAATATGGATCATAAGTGTGTAATAAACTTCCAAGGATGTATGGTTCAACTTCCCATGCCCATTTTATACCTCCAGATGCATCTCGACAAACAATGCCATCATCCTCCACTCGGAACTGGATTCCTGAACTGCATGATTCTGAGCCTTCTAACTCAATGCATCTGCAACACTGTTTTTCTTTCCCAGCATGTAAACCAACTCAAAATCAAAAGGCTACATGTAATCAAACCATCTTAACCGTTTTATATTAAAATCACATTGGGAGAAGATATACTTATGACTTTTATGATCGGTATGCACTATAAACGAATCTAAAAATAGGTAGTACCACCAACACTTCAAGGCGTAAACCATTATGTCCAACTCAAGATCATGAGTAGGGTTATTTCTTTCATGAGGCCTCAAATGCCTTGAGCCATATCCAACCACCTGATTATCTTGTATCAACACCACTCCAATCCCAACACTAGATGCATCAAAAAACAAGGTATACCACTTAAATGCCTCAGGTAAGACTAGAATCGGTGTGGTTTTCAACCACTTCTTTAACTCTTGAAGAGAATTATCATATGCTTTAGACCATTCAAACTTTATTCCTTTCATAGTTGATGTAAATGAATTTCACATGTATTTTTATAATTTTCTAACTTAGTTTTAATTAACCTATTTAACCATTTTTTATATTTTTAGTTTATTTTTTGTAGTTTTGTAGTATAGATATTTTGATAATTTTTAGTTAATTTATATACTTATATTAGTAATTTAGTATTTTTATTATTTATATTAATTTTATATATTTAATACTATATTATTATTATTATTATTTTCACTAATTTTAGTTTATTTTATTTATTAATTTTTATTAGTATGTATATATTTTAATTCTCTATTTGTATTTTATTTTATTTCATTATTTTTATAGTATTAATAACATAGTATATTTTTATTATTTTATTATTTTTATATTTAATAGTATAATTTCTAATTACATGTGCATTAATATTTATTTCTAATTTTATTATTATTATTATTATTCTTATTATTATTATTATTATCTAGTATTTAATATCTAGATAATTGTTTTTTTGAATTTTAAATTAGTTTTAACTTTTTATTTTGAATTCTTTTTTTTATTTTGAATTTTTGTCCACTTTCCCCTCAACCCCCCTCCTCTTTAACCACTCACCTCTCCCATGTCACCCTCCCCACCCCCTCCCTCCCTCTCTCCAATCACCCCTCATCCCATGCCCCCTTTCCCTTATCCTATACCTCTCTCCAATCCTCACCCATGCATCCCCATCTCCCCATCTCCTCTCACCCCTCTCATACTCCCCACTCACCTGCCGCCCCATCCCCCTCCCCACTTCGGAACCCAACCGCCATGGCCCACACCCAACCTATGCCCCCTTCTATTCCCTCCCAGCCCAAGCACCCCACACCCTACCTACGCCCCTTCCTACCCGCTACCCTTCCCCCTTATCCTTCTATCCAAAAGACCCTCGACTGCACATCAACCAGCAACGACATATCCTCCATTCGAACGATGGCTCGTCTCCCCTCTACTGACCAGAACAACATCTGGCGACCAACCTCCTTCATTCCGTGTGTGCAGCGGTGGTTTGAGAACATCATCGACATTCACTTTACTTCCAAAGATCATAGGTGTGCGCCAAGAGTGAATACAATTTCAATAATTTTTGTAGCTACGCGATGGTGTGGTTCAACGTTGTGATGATCAACATATTGAAGGTTATTATTTTTCGATCATCTGTAGCAGCTTGCGGTGATCCTCAAGTCGACACGAACATGGTGACTTCATTTATTTATTTTTTTGTGTTGTGTTTGTGCGATGGTGGGATAATTATTCAGTGTCATAATTGTGATAAATGTGATGGTGAATGAATCTCTTTAATTTATTCCCATGTTTTTTGTCTTTTAAATTAAATTTAATTAGATGTTTAATTAATTATATCCGTGTTTAAAGTAATTTTCATTTGGGATCTACACACTTTCTTTGGTTCCTGTTCATGTGATAACTAATAAGTAATCACGGGCGAAAGTTCATCAGAGAATTTATTTATTCGGAATTCGATCAAGAGCATGAGAAAATTCTGAATAAATAAATATATTAATTTAAAAAATTAATATTTTGTGTGCGATCTCCTTCAAACTTTCATTAGTGATAATTAATAAATAATCTCATGTGAGTGAACCCGACGCAGGTTGATACTTTGAATTTGTGAGAAACGGGTCATCGTATTTCACCAAGTGATTCAGTGCTATAATGACGCACAAATTATTCGTCAAGACAGAGAACGAAATGATGGATAATTTGTGTAAAAATTAGAATACTATCTAATATCATAGAATGATACCAGATAGTATTTTTATTAAATTTGGAATTGGTGATAATTGAATAAATAAATATTTAGATGCGAGAATTAAATAACTGACATTGCATGCACTTGAATGGACGTAACGACTCTGACACTTCCATCTCTGCCAATTTATTTCATAGCTTAATTTAGTTCACTTAATATTTTTAGTTAATTTAAATAGTCATTTTTAAGTATTCATTTAGTTTTTAGAACTCTTTAGTTATTAATCACATTAAGAACTCATCTGCTTGAACATTCTTCTAATCAGATATTCTTAGTGTTTACTCACATTATCTCTGTGGTTCGACCCTGCTCGCCACTTCTACAGTAGTTGGTAGGTTAATAAATATTACAAATTTTCACGCATTGCGATACGTGTTCCAATAATCATTCTTGAAAGAGGTTTTACCAAACAGAAAAATTCTTTAATGAACCTTCAGTAATAGCCGTCTAATCCCAAAAAACTCAGGACATCAGAAACATTCTTGGGCTACTCCCAAGACACAACCACCTGCACTTTCTTTGAGTCCACTGAAACAACTTACCCATAGATTATGTGACCCAAGTAATGAACCCTATCAATCTAGAAATGAAATTTGGATAGCTTGACATATAGACTATGATCATGTAGTCAACTCAAAACGATGTCAAGATGTTTGGCATGATCGTCTTGAGTCTTAGAGTACACCAATATGTCATAAACAAATAAAACTATGAACTGTTCTAGGTATGGGTGAAAGATTCGGTTCATTAGAACCATAAAAACTTCTAGCACATTGGTCAACCTGAACGACATTACAAAGAACTCATACAAACTGTACCTGCTCCTAAAGGCAGTATGTAGTACATTAGAAGGTCTCAACATCAGCTGATGATAACCCAATATCAATTAAATCTTGGAGAACACTAAAGCACCTCTCATCTAGTCAAAGAGATCATCAATTCGAGGAAGAGGGTATCAGTTCTTAACTTTCATCTGATTCAGATTCATATAATCGACACATAGTCGCAATGATTTGTCATCTTTCTTGAAAAACAACATATGAGATCCCCAAGATGACGTAATTGTATGAATAAACCCTTTATTCTCCAATTCCTCATACTAAGTTTTAAGTTCCTAGATTTCTTCCAGTGCCATTATATATGGTAGAATGGAAACTAGTTCTACTCCCGGTAGCAACTCTATCGTGAACTCAAAATCCCTATCGGGTTGTAACCCCGAGAATTCCTTAGGAAAAAAAATCATAAAATAGATCCACCATAGGATGGAAAAAAATGCTTCTATATTTCCCCATCACCAAGCATGAAACAAACCACTTGAGCCATGAGTTCACCAAACTATTGACAAATTGGCCCTGTACAGCATGTGGGGACATCCCATTCACCATGATGGACATACGTGTCTTCTTCAAGTGTTGTGAATGTTACCCTATGATGGTAATAGTCAATATGGGTTTGGTACAACACTAGACAACCCATGTCAAAAATCAGATCAAGACCTGACATCTTTAGCACATACAAGTCCCATAGGAAACGGTACCCACCAACCTCAAGCGAACACCCCTTACATTTCCTGATATTCTCTGGTCATACCCCTAATGGTGTATAAATCAACATAACCCCACACATATGTTCCATAAATAGGCCCAATAAACACACAAAATGATCAGATATAAAAGAATATAAAGCACATGTATCAAATAAAGCACTAGAATGCATAGAAGCTACAAGGATCTTACCTCAAATAGTCGATGACCCAACCTCACCACATCCAGGTGCATACTGAACTGCATGAAGCCAACCCACCCCTTTACCTTGGACTCCGGCATGAGTTCCTAATTATACACTAACCTATTGATACCGATGCTCTTCGCCCAGAGTACGACGTCCTCCACCTCTACCGGTATGGACAGTAGAACTCCAAATTTCTGCCTGGTATGGGGTAGCCGACCTCCTGCCTATACATTGTACTAGCCTTGAGTCTCCCTCATTACCGCCCATCAAGGGTTCCTACAAAACTTCTTCACATTCCCCATTCCTCTCCACACTCGACACTCAACAAGTGGTTGGGGACATTGATTGCATAGGTGTCCCATACCGCCGCACTAATAACAGAAAACTCGATTACCACCCTGAGAGGTTGGTTCTATTTTCTGAATACCCTATCCACTGCCACCCTAGTGTAAAATCTCAAGGTGACGCTTCCTCCCATCGGAAGCTACACCACTGGATCTCCCAACTGAAAATGCACAACCACCACTAGAATTCTCCTTGAGGTTCTCTTTTTAAATAAGGGAATGATCCACCACTTCATCAACCCTATTAAAATAAAATATATTCACCTGTGACTTGATCTCATTAAGACCATCTAGGAAATTTCTCTTCATAGCTGCATCATCACCTGCCAATGCCAAAATGAAGCATTGCAAGTCAGTGAAGCATCCAACATACTCCATCTCCAACATAGACCCATAGGTCAACCTCATAAACTCCACATATTTCTCCTGTCTCAAGGTATCTAAATAAAAATTCTACATAAACTTCTACTAGAAGTCATTACATTCCATACCATTAGCCTGATGGATTTAGACCAAAACATCCCACCAGTGCTTCTCCTGATCTCACAACATATAAGTTGCCAACTTGACTGTCTTATCTGGAGGAGTCTCTAAGTTATATAGAATTGTCTGAATAGACTCTATCCAGAACTCAGATGCATCCGGTCTACCCTCTCCAAAAAAAGTCAGAGGGTGTTGCAGTTTAAACTCCGTAATAAACTCAAAACATACTCAGCACAACCTTCCCTAGGTCTCATTCCATCATTTTCATAAAATAAATGAAGTTCTCATAGAACTCCTCCTCTCCTCTGTCGCCTTGGTTTAACAGGTTTTCTTGCTATACTTCTGGAGGATCATTCTCAGTGATGTCCTCTTTTTTCCAAATCAAAACACAACGTCGTGGTGGTATCTTCCTACAATTCCAAACACACACTTTAGATTACATAACACAAAGTATCCATAATTACACAAGGAAATCTATTCACTAATCACTTCCAACTCAACACACATGAACTATCCCAAAGGATATCATCACACTTATTTTCAAGTTGCAAAGATAAAAGTTAACCCATTTATAAATTTTCATTAAACATTAATTTTTAACCATACTTTAGAATCCTTTCCATTTAACCATTTTCATCATCTTCATTAGACACCATTTTCTTCAAATTCTCAATAAAGTAAAACACATTCTATATTTTATGTCCCACACACCCATACCATGTGTTCCTATCGTGATGCATGACACCTATACCCATAGGTGACTATAATGATGCATGAATGCACAACCTCATTCTATTTTGTCCATGAGCACAATACCATAAAATGGACACATCAAACAACAAGTGCATCACCCAATGGTGATATATCATTAAATTGTAATAAAACATATCAAGAACAACAATTCCCACCATGGGTACTTGGGTTTTAACTCATACATGGGTTATCTACTCCCATGAACGAGCTCATTTCCAAGGTTCGACACATCCTAATCACCCTTCTACCACTACAAATAGTAATACCATAGAAAATATCCCCTATAATACCACTTTGTAATGTCCCCAACCCAGAATCCACTAAACTGGTGCCTGATCCGGGTCACCACATGACCTCAATCATGCCTTCCCTTATACTAGAGGTTTCCGACTATCATCAAGGGTCAAATAACTCACATGGGGAGACTATACCCTCTTTACCAGAGTAATCCACAATAGATACCATATGAAATAAAGGAAAAAACGAGCATAAACTAAAACATGTATTACCAAACATTTCCCAAATATGGTAAAAAACAAAACCAAACAATAAATATTCCATTTCATCCTAACAGTTCCAAAATTGAATAAAACCCAAAATAAAGAAAAACAGTTAAATCCCCAAAATGGGTCCTGACCCTAAGTTCAGATCCTCATCCATGTAAATTCCAAGACCAACTCAACTCCCTAGCATAGAGACCTTGCTCTTGTCTTGACCTATAACCATGAAATATTCTTGTATACCCAATAGAGACCTGAGAAAGGTGTGAGTATAACTCGACAGGCCACCACCAATGGTGTCTACAAAATATACAGTCTAAACAAGTAGTTCATGCAAGTACTAAATAAATGATAAGATAAAAAAAAGACAACTCATGTTCCATTAGATAACAATATTCACTTAAAACAATTCCATAATTAATTCCATTTAATCATTTATGCAATCTTCATCAATAGATTTTTTTTATCACATGATTCCATGGGTTAAGCATTTATATCATTTACACAATGGCCTAAGCCGGCCAGTTATAAAAAATAAGGGAATATATTAAGTTCCCTATCTAACTAGGGATAAAAATTTAATAAATAATCACAAAACACTTACCTTGGAGCCTCAGTATAGTTAGTCTCATCCAATGCAACCGTTAGGGACCTAGAGCATCATTCTGACTCCCTAACCCATGCATTCAGGGCGGGGTTTAGAGCCTCAGTGCAACCCAACATGTGGGAGGAGCTTCAGTCTTTTATCCCAATCCACAAAGCCATGTGCACATGATTATTATCCATTTAACACATATAACATATCACAAAACATTCACAACCAATACACATAACATTTACAATTCACATTTCATTCACCATGTCAATCATCATCAAGACTTAACCCATTAGCACAATTACCATTTACTTAGCATAACTAATTTAGCCCATTTCATTTTTATACCTTAACTCAATTAACATAAAAAAATATCATACATTAGCCCATTTAACATATTCATAAATTATCAAGCATTAAACCATTTTACACATTCATCAATTCATATGCCTAAATCCATTTACACATTCACATTATAAATTCATAAGTTGTTTGATATATTCACATTAATCCACATAACACTTACATTTTTTCAAACAATCCCTTATTCCATTTCTAAAAACTAGACAAAACTATAATTTTTAACCCTTTATAATTCTAACTAACATGTCAACACATTTATCATGGGATATATTTCAACACAAATGAACTTTTGGTCTTAACATTACAATTTTCCATGCTCGGGAATATTGGCGCACCCCATGGCTGGCCCTAATCTAGTCTAATAAACCTCAAAACATCCCAAAGGAATCATTAGGGGTCTAAATCATCATTTATCCAACCATTTTACCAAATATTTCTAAAGGAATCATATGTACATCAAAGGGAAAACAATATCATAACCACACATGCAAAAATCGACAATAAAACTCTGGGATATAACTTGTAACCACCTACCTAGAATCCGATGATGAACACACCCTTAAACTTAAGATTAGAATTGGATTAAAGCACCCTTTAAATCCCTAAAATATGTTCCATTAAAAAAAGAGGGGTTTAGGGATTTAAAATAAGAATAACAAAACCACAATCCCTAATCCAGAAAAGAGAATCAAAAGAAGGATTAAACTCACCTGGAGCTTCGATATGAAACCAATGACACTAAAAATAGCCTATAATCAAAGGAGATCAACCCTTGGGAATATTTGGGGGTCTTGGTTCATCACTAGGGATGGATGAGGAAGAAATGGGGAGAAAATTGGGTGATGAACTTAAAATAATAAAGGGCAATTTGGTAATTTTTTACTTTTTAATGGGGCATACAATTTTGCCGCATGGTTTTCCAAACTATGCACCAAATGTGCATTAGCCTATGTCCAAGAGGGGTACAAGTCACATGGTTAATTGTGTATTCCACACGGTTTGGAAAACCAGGTTCCAACAGTGTGAAATGCCTCTATCCAAGGTTGCATGGTTTGGCCTCACCCCTTGCACGATTTTCACTAACTGTGTGCCAACCATGTAACATGCACAGGATGACCCAATTTCTATTTATTTCATGTCACAAACCCCTGAAACACACCCAATCTCCCTTATACACCCAATAAACATTTATTTATCCAAATTTAAGGAATTCAACCAAAAATTTAAACAAGAATATACCTCAATGAAGTCTGGGATCTTACACCTGAGACTACTGAACATCTGGATGCATGTATACATAGAGGGCCATTGTCCACAAATAATCAAAAGGCTCCCATACTTCCTATTTCTATGTATTTCAGATCAATTCTTTGGTAATTAAGTTTCCATTTTCCTAGTGTATAAGCTAATTCAAAGTCAAAATACCACAGATACTCGACCCACCTCCTCTCTTGAAGGTTCTAGTATCACTGAGAAAAGATGTAATTGAGGCTCTTGTGGTCTATGTATACCAAAAACCTCTCACCCATGAGATAGTGTCTCCAATATCTCAGGGAATGTACCAATAATGCTAACTCTAGATCCTGAGTAGGGTGATTCCTCTCATATAATATCATCTACCTAGATCCATAAATAACCACCCAATCCTTTTGCATTAGAAATGCTCCAAGTCGAACCCCGAATGTTTCAAAATACATGATATATGCTTTACTTGACATAGGTAAAGTGAGAATAGTGATGAGGTCATCCTTCCTTTTAGCTCCTAAAAAGATCTCTCACAAACATCAGACCAAACAAACTTCACCCCTTTCTTGGTGATCCTAGATATCGATGCTTACAAATAAGATAAATATTGGATAAAGTGCCAATAATAAACTACTAAACCAAGAAAGATCTGAATATCAAAGAAATTATTTAGTTTTTCCCATGATACCATGGCCGTGACTTTCTTTGGGTTCACTGACACACCCGAATCTAAGATGACATGGCCCAATAAGTGCACTTTATTAATCTAGAAACTATATTTGGTTAGCTTGGCGTAAAGATGATGCTCTCTCAATGCACTTAGTATTATGTCAAGATGTTTTTCATGATCATATGATGATCGATAATACACTAATATATCATTGAAAAACCACCAAAAACTAGTTCATAAATGAATAAAATATCCTATTCATCAAGACCATGAATACCATTGGTGCATTAGTTAACCCAAACAACACCACTATGAATTCATACAAGACATACCTACTTATAAAATTAGTCTGAGGTATTTCTAGCGGTATTACCCTTAATTGATGGTAACCTGAGGTCAAATCAATCTTGGATAAGATCTTAGCTCCTCTCAACTAATTGAAAAGATCATCAATGCGCATAAGAGGATACCGACTTTTGACTATCATCTGGTTCAACCTCCAATAATCCAAACCTAAGTGCAAATACCCACCAACCTTCTCAGTGAATATAAATGGATAACCCCAAGAATATGTACTAGGATGTATGAAGCCTTTAGATTCTAGATATTCCAATTTAACTTTTAACTTATGAAGCTCTTCTAGTTCCATTCTGTAATGTGGGATAGAAACTGGTTCTGCTCTCGACACCTACTCAATTGTGAACTCAATCTCTCTCTTGGGTGGTAAGATATATAACTAATTATATAAAACATCCTAGAAATGGTCTACCACTGGAGGAAAAGAATCCTGCTTTATTCCACCATCATTTAGAGTAATATCAACTATCTGAGCTGTGACACAATCCAATTTTCACTGAATTGGTCCTAAACAACTAGCCTGAAGATTCTACCCACCTTGGTGAAAATAAATACCTCCTTCTAGAGATAGAAAGGTAAATATACTTCTATAATAGTTGATATGATATTGGTATATAACTAACCGATCCATACCAATAATGAAGATGAATCACGTCATTTTCACCAAAAATGGTTCCCAAAAGAAACAGTGACCACCAATATCTAGAGAACACACCTTAAAATGTTTTACATTCTTTGATTGTACTCCCAACAGTGCATTGGTGGTCAAAGCACTATCCAAGATTTCTACATACAAGCCCAAACCATTTTCAAAAATAGCATATAGAAAATAATACAATGCTCTTATCTCAAACAAAACACAAGCTAAAGTAGATGATATAAGAATTGTACCTCTAACGATAGATGCTCCTGCATCTATGATAACCAGAGTAGTCTACATAACGTGAAACTAACTTTTACCTCTACCCTAGGATCTAGTATGACTTCCCTAGTATATTTACCTTTATTGGTACTTCTTATCCTACAATAGGGTACCACATCCCCTACCTCATCCTCATCCTTAAGTGCATCCACGAGACCCAGGTTCAAAACCAGGTAGAGGCATATTTTCGGTACTGTAGTAGTACTGTACACTATGCGGATACTGTAGCAGAACTGTACACTGTATAGGTACTATAGCAGAACTGTACAATGTGTGGGTACTGTAGCAGGCACTGTAGTAGTTTCTGTAGTAGGTATTGTTCAGTACTGTAGCAGCTGGAACTATTCACCTTGGACCACCGGTTTGGGCTTGGAGTCCTTAAGTCTTTCGGGCCACCCAGGCCTTTGGGTCATTAGGGCTCTCGGTCCACCTTTAAGGCCTTCGGGCCACATCAAGGCCTTCGGGCCACATGCAATTTCCCCAAACAAACTCTACAAAAATGGAGCAACCCCAGAAGAGGATTCATAGTAGGTGCACTCACCAGAGTAGAGCCAAATGGATTTTTCAGAATGAGAGGGTATGGCTATTCCATCAGGACTAGCCTGTGCTTGCATGGGAAGCCTAGCCAGAAGGACATGCAAAGGTGGAGAGCTAAAATAATGATACAAATGCTGGGGAGGGGCAGTTTCTTGTAGATAGTCTGGATGGATTCCCTAAGACCTTTGGGTCATGTAATCTCCTAAACCTACGAGCCATGTAATCTCTGAGCCTACGAGACTTGTATGGTTTCCCCCTCATCTCTTGAAAGGGGGGTTATAAAAAATAAATAAAAATGAAGGCCTTCAGGACATTCGGGCTGAGACCCTTCCCAACTCAAGTTCCTATCTTGATCCCCTACCACTGGTCTATTGTATAAATTTTAGGAAGAACCTTTGAAGATGACCGAGTCTTCCACAAATATGACATTCCACTATGGGGTAAGGACACTATAGGTGCTTGTGTCCAAACATGACACAATGATATCACTTGAATGAAATACTATCCTGATATAGATTTCCTCTTCCCAAACTACTCTATCCACTACTAACTTGGAAGAAACCATCATAGCGGTGCTTATTTCCACTCAAAGAAGAGCTCCCAGTTCACCTTGTTGAAATAGTGTGACTACCACTCAGGTCCTCTCTCAGATTCCCTTCTATAATGAGCTCCCGGTTCATCATGTACTGAAATATTCTCAAGAGAAAAATGTTTAACTGTGACTTGATCTCATAGTGAAGACCATCCTGAAAACGTCTCACCCCATAGATCTCATCAGCTACCAAAGATGGCGTGAAGCACTGTAGGCCAGTGAAACATCCAACATAGTTTAGCAATGAAATTCCCTCCTACTTCATATGCATGAAATCACAAGATTTTTCATCCCTTAACATCTCATGATAGAAATGGATCACGGACTTTTTCTCAAATTCCTTCCAAGATAGCTCATCCTGCTGCCTAGCTTCCTTCGAAATATCCCACTAACACTTGGTAGGTCCACGAATCATATATACAATAAGATTTACCCACTAATTAGTGGGTGTCTCAAGATTCTTTAATATCCTCTAAACTAACTTGATCCAAAGGTCAGTTACTTGGGGTGATCCTTCCCCATTAAACATTGGCTGCTTCTGTAGCTAAAACTCTCTTATCTGCTCAGAAATTAATGGAATGGTACAAACAATCTCCCTTCCCATGGATCACATGACCCTTAGGAATCTATTTTGAAGATGAAGATCCATAAAATCCTTATAAAATACAATAATCTATAGTTAAACTGCACTAGGAGTGTGCTAATTTCCACTATCCCGATGCTCAAGTCGAAGACGATGAGGATGCATTTTCTCTACAAGACAAATTCACACCTTAGATAACTGGATAGAAATAAGGTTAACCTCAATAGGTGACTATGAAAGAGAACCACTAACTCCTCATCTCTCTAAAAATGGCTTACAAGTGTTTTATCAAGACACATCAACTCATTTCATTCATCTAGTGAAACAGATATCTTATATCACAGTTCAACAGGAAAGTATATATCACATGAAAAAAATATATATACCCCTATCATGAGCAATTCATGTCAATATATCCCTATGTTCCTATTATTATTCATACATTCTCATCTTGTTCCATATAGGTCCATGACTACAGATCTCAAGAAATAACAACATCACAAAACAATAACCTCACATAACATGCGAATCACCCAAGGTGACATAACATCATCTATAACAAGCACACAACACAAACAACAAACCCATCATTGGGAACTCAGATTTTCCCCTATACATGGGTTAACTACTCCCATGCACAAACTCATTACCAAGCCCTGACACATCCTTGTCTCCTCTATAACTGTCACAAATAGTAAATCATATGAAAATAAAACTTTCTACTCTGATAACACTTTGTAACATCCCCCGATTCAACACTCTCTCATGTGGATAAAAAGGGTTGGTTATGTGACCTCAAACACACCTCCCAGTACAATAGAGGCTATCGACTAGCAGTGAGAGTGTGAAATGTATAGTGGGGAGAGTATACCCCCTAGTATAAAGTGTCATAGTATTAGAAAATAGACCATATAATTTAAAGAAATCAAAGTATAGAAATAGTGGAAACCGATAATAAAATACAACTGAATAATTGAATAAATAATAAAGGATCAATGTAATAACATGCTGAAATGTAACTAAATTTCATGCTATAAAAAATACAAGTAAAAGAATAAAAGACTCAAATAAATACTTAAAAGTCCCTATTCCCAAACCCCATGTTGGTTTCACCTCTAAACTCCAGCCTATCCAACAAGCAAGTAATCAACTACAAAGTCATTTTCCCTTGTCCAAACCTGAATCCATGTAATCTCCTCAAGCACTAAATGGCGGACCGAATAGGGTGTGCATATAACTCAGTAGGTCGAAACCACCATGTCTAAACTAACCAGTCTAATAAGAAGTGTATGTAATAAAGTGATAAACATTTGTATTAATTAATTAAACAATTAATAAAATACAACAACAACCTGCTTAGGCTTCATGCCATGATATCTCTGATCATGTCTTACAACCATGTCAACCAAAACTATATAACCGTGGTAAATTAACTTTCTTTGATTCCATGATGGAATATCTTAGAGCATGTATTATGACCATGCCAACCACCACCATATAACCATGGTATAGTCACAAAAATCTAAGTCAAATTCCTATAATCATTACAACATATGGGTCAAAGCCTTATAAGCATTACAACATGGGAATAGGTAGAGTTTTCTCTATATAACTATTATAGTAAGGAACTAGTCCAATAACACTCAATATAATCATTATATCATATAAGTGTGTATGTTCCATGTCCAAGATTGATATATAATCATTTCATCATAGAACACAAGTCTTATCATACAACATGGATATCACAACATCACATCATAAATATCAATGGTGAATTATGTGAATTACCATTTATATTTCATATACCACTTTAAATTAAATAAAAATTGATTAACAGTTATAATAATAAGAAATAATCCACAACTTAGGGATTCTATATCAAATAATCACCCAAGGTCTTATGTCATGCTAAACACACTTTAATCCATTATTTAATTCAATTATATTACTGGTTTTCTCACCC
Organism: Viscum album; assembly: GCA_963277665.1. Classification (NCBI taxonomy): domain Eukaryota; kingdom Viridiplantae; phylum Streptophyta; class Magnoliopsida; order Santalales; family Viscaceae; genus Viscum; species Viscum album. The sequence continues at coordinate 329,748,317 of OY728132.1, forward strand.
CATGGGTAACCATAAGCTAGGTCGGAAGCCAATTAAAATAAAAGGACTTTAAGGAATAATCCCATACATTATTCAATTGACTTGGGTGCATGTTACATTGATGCATTCACAATATTTCATAAACTTGGAAATTATCAAACCATAGGGTTAAGATTTAGACCCCCTACCTTTAACTGACGATCTAATAACGATTCCAACAGAAAACACCCATGAGGAAGAAGGTGAATATGACCACTAAAAGAAACCTATGTCAAAATTGATAAAGATAAAAACCAACAACACACAAGTTCAAAGGATTTCATCATAATAGTTGGAAGAAGAATGAAAAAATGGACAAAAACTACTCACCAGGGACTGAAGTCGTTATTAGGACATCCATAAGGAAGGCTGGAACTCTAAAATCACTTGGAAGGTGACCTAAGGTCGATAGGATAAGGTTATAGTGAGTTAGAATGAAAACACATCCATATAACATACTTTAAAACAATATGTCAGGAAATTACACATCATATAATATAGTTAAACGCTATGTAAATATTTTTAATGGGATTTTCCAAAAAACCCATTGCCTCAGATTATTTTTTTAAAAAAACCTAAAATTGACATGACATATAATCCATTTACATAGTGTGTAAATGTTCTGCAAATGGTTTCTCAACCCATTTTCAATTTTAAACAACCCAAACCCCCTTAAAGCTTCTCAACTTATGAATAACCGATGAAACTATTAACCCATTTATACTTAGAATCCATTGATTAAAACAAGAATATATCCATAGACTGTAAGTCATTTTACCCAATAAAGGATCTACACGTGGATCCTTTTTGGGTTTTCTCAAGTTTCCTCACAACCCAAGGTTACGTTTATTCAAACAACATACGTCCAAGATAAAAGATTAACTGGAAGAAAAGTTAACAAAAAACACAGAGAGAGTCATACCTCAAAAAAGATTGGATCTTAGAATAATGGTGATGATAAATAATGTGTTGGATTACTCCTTGGACCCTTTGGATCCAATGGTGTTGCAACCTGGCTTGTAGCTACCCATAGTGTGAGCCTACCCATGAACAATAATGAACTGAATAACGGCTTAAAGTATGTTTTAGCATGATGTGATCCCTCAAGTGATTTATTGTTATAGATTCACCTTGGAAAATGGATTACATATTTATTAGAATAACTAGTGATGTTTGCTATGATATGGTTGTGTGCACTGGAATAATAATTGTTTAATACCAACTTGATAAATGAAATGGGTAATTGAATGACAAAGGGTAATTGGATAAATTGACCCTTGTGGATTAAGATGTTATATGTGTTATTCTTTCTTCTATATCTTGTGTTATGATTCATGTTGGAATGATTATATAAAGGGCTTGTCTTGGTTATGCTATAATTCTTATAGGTATTTTCTCAGTTATGCTAAAATTCTTATATAAAGGGCTTGTATTGGTTTTGTTGTAATGCTTATAGGGCTTGGCCTAGTTATGCTGAAATGATTAAATAAAGGGATTGGTCTAGTTATGTTGTAATGATTATAGGTCTTTACCTGATTATGCTAAAATGATTATATAAAGGGATTTTTCTGGTTTTGCTGAAATGCCTATACAGAGGGATTTTCCTAGTTATGTGATTATGCCATGGTTTTGTGGTTATGGATGGAATGGTTACGCTACATGATCACAAATATTCTGGCATGGTTCCAAAGTAGGTAGTTTGATGTATTGTATTAATTGATTAATTAATACACCTCTTTATTTATTTATTACATGCACTTATCTATCATAATAGTTTTGTTTAGATGTGGTGTTATTGACCAACTGAGTTTTACTCACACCCTATTTGAGCCATCGTTTGGTACCTGAGAATATTATATGTGCAACGACCCAAACTTTTTAATTATATTTGTTTCCTAAATTTGTGTGTTATTTTATTTTATACTCAACAAAACTATATCCTTTAATTAATGAAGTGGGTATAATTAAAATGAGACTGTTGGGTTTCAACTATTATATGACCGTTGGTCAATATGACTGTTGGAAACTATAATCTTAACGTTGTGTTTTTATAGATATGGTTATCTTGGTTAATTAATACAGAAAGAAGATTGAATGGCCTCATCCAGTAGACTCGAGCCATATGAAGCCCATCTATTGGAGCTTGGGAAAGTGGTAGCATCACTGGGATTTACTCTGGACCAAGCCCAAGCCGAACTTCAACATATGAAGCTTGAATGGAATCACCTAAGGGAGAAGTTCATGTTGATAGAAATCACCACTCAGGCAATGTTGTCCAAGCCACCCCAAGATTCTATCACCATAGCACACCATACACTTAAGTCCTATGCTGGTGTTATAAGGGGCTATGTAACTAGACCTTAGCTGCATTGTGTAATCCTTTTATATAAATAAAATTGTTATTTCTTATTATGGAAAAGTTTGCGAATTTAAAATATCCGGATAAATATAGGATGTGTATTATTGATGAATTTAGAAAAAAATGGGTATTTTAAAATATTTTTGTATTTTTTAAATAATTAATAATGTGAAATGATTTTCAAAAAAATGGTCTTGTATAGTTGTGATCAGTGAGAATTTTAGAGTCTAATAAGATCAACTTGATTTTTAGTGAATAGTAAGAATGAATAGTAACATACCCATATGAATAGTAATGAATAGTAAATTGGCCAAAAAAATAGAAACTTCACCCATGAATGTATAAATACATTTTAAACATCTTAAAAGTAAAAAATGATCATAGTATAAGTTTTGGTATTTTTGTATGTCATAAATATTTTATTTGAAATTTTATAATTAATTTTATAATTTAAAATGGAAATATATTTTCATAAAATGTAATCATAAATTATTACTTTATTGTATTATGGTTATATGATAATTTTATGAGACCATGATTACTTTTCTAATGTGTTACAAAACGAGTTGTAGTTATAAAGTTTTATTTTTGGAATAAATAATGATTTTATTTAAAAATTAAATTAAAAATATTTAAAAAATTATTTTCATAAAATTGAGTTCATTTTTTAATTCAAAGAATCCATATTAGGTTAGGGTGAATTTTTGGGATTTTTTCTGAAACAGTTGAATTTTCGGTGAATAGTAAAAATGCAGTTTTGAGTTTGAGGTATTTAATGACATCATTAATGATGTAATAATGATTTAAGCTTTCTGGTAGACTTATGAATAGCGAGATATGCTATGAGGTGTCCCAAGTGGCCAATACCATGGGCAAGCCCATGGTTTTTCAAATACCACCGATGAGGCGTCCCTTGGAAATTAATAATTTATTCCATCACTTATCCTATAAATACCAAGCCATTTACCTCATTAATTTCATTCAAAAATCATCCTCAACGAAGTTATGGTCTCCTTACCTCCCAAGGAGTCCTCCCAAGGTTCCCTTAAGCCTCCCAAGGTCCCGACCTTCATGATTTCGAAGTTACTCTTCAAGGTAAGGGAACCTTTCACCCTCCTCTTTTAAGTCATGACTTCCTCTATGTTATGTCTTATAGTTCCATTTTATTATGTGGGGGATTGTTATTATATATCTTTAATTCTGTCCATTTTATGTTAAAATGATTATATACCCTTTCCTATCTTATTAAATGATTTTCTGAATCTTTAAGTGACGTCGTTAGGCTGCCGAATTTTCGTAAAAGAAATCACATCTTATATTTTTCTTCGAGTTTCATTTTCATATGGTATTTACTTTAAATATCCATACCATGATATTATTTCTTTTTATTATATAGACATACTATATTAGGAGTTATTTATTAGTGGGTGAACCATTTCCCCTCTTTTTTTTATGTTTTTTAAAATGATGTTATGTAGCCGTTATGCTGTAGAATTTTCATCTCAAAATCTCTCTCTTTTTCTCTAAGAAATTATCTTGAATTATTTATGTGGATACCTAAATCTATTTTCATTTCCAGGTGTATTCATAAATTCCTAAAATTTATCTATTTGATTCTGGAATTTACATACATGTAACCCTCACTCCCTTTCCATGGGTTATAAATGACATAACGATCATATTTTTAAGCACTTTTAAAACATCACGATTTGAAGTGAAACCCATTTCTTTTACTCTCTTTGGGTTATTTATAAAATGTTTGATTATGATATATGTGGATCAGATGAAAATAAAGACATATTAAGGGTGCACCCTGATATCTCTCCAATGAATTGGGTAAAGAATTAATCTCTAGAGATGACAAGTTTCACGATACCTTGGTGAATAACCTTTGTAATATTTATGACACCTCATGGATGAACCTTGGTGAAATGTTCATGAATGTATGAATGAAATGTTGTAGCCACATATTCAATTTATGATTCATGTTATTTTTATCATGATATTCCTATTCTTTTATTGGTCATGTATCTATGATTTTTGTCATGTTCTTATTAATATTTCTCAAGATCACATGTCAACTGTTTCACTTGTTTTCCTTACTGAGACTTCTGCTCACCATTTTCTTTGATGTATATCTCCAAGATATGAGATGCAGTAATTCTACATAGGATGAACCTATGATGAAGCCTTACGAGTGGTTTAGAAGAATGTTTTATGTTGTTTTCATGTATTATTTTCCTGATTTCCAAGACACTAGACTTTAAATATCCTCTGTGTGTAAAATGTAATGAAAAGTTATGTAATAAAAAGGCGGGATGCCATAGTTGGTATCAAAGGATAGTTTAGTTATTTATGGAAATTAGGTTATGAAAATTGAGGAATAATCCTATAGAAAAGTTTAAAGATAGGAAAACTTCCTGGTATTTTGGTGAGTATTAAGTAAGTGGTTTATCAAGAAAATACATCCCTGTATGAATACGAGAAGGTAGAGGCAGATCTGGCACATAGGTACCTAGGAGTGAAAAATCTAACAAGGAGTTTCAGGCTTGACCTGGTTTATCCTGGTACATGAAAATGGTCCTTTCTACACTCTTGGTTACGACATTCCTGGGGGATATGTTTGGTTGATCATAAGCTTTTTATGAATCATTATGAAGGATTTATAGAGAAATGTAATTGTTTAAAGAAGTTTTAAGACATAAATCCTTTATAGTTAAAAGATTAATAAATGAAATAAGTTTATCATTAAGGTTTTATTCTTTTAGAAATATAAGACAATAGGAGGAACCATGTAAATGGTGATCGCAATGGACCATGCGCTGGTGACCCTCCAATGGAAGCCGTAATGGAAACATTCATACGAATGATGAACCAACTGACTCAAGTTATGGGAAATAACTTGAATCAAGCTGAGAGACTGATATCACTATGAAGGGAACAACATTATGTTGAGTCCTTTATGCGTCAATGACCACCAACCTTCAGTGGATTGACTGACCCATTGATTACTGAACAACAAATCAGCTCTATAAAGAATATTTTTTCTGTGCTCCGCTGTTCAGAGCAAGAGAAGGTCACCCTTGCTGTCTATCACTTAGAGGGAGAATATGATCAGTGGTGGGAATTGATTAAAAACACGAGGAAAAGAGTGGAGGTTGAAGCTATGGATTGGGAAGAGTTCAGAGGGATCTTCTTGAGTAAGTATTTCCCTCATTCCATGAGAATAAGAATGGATAAGTAGTTTCTTGAGCTGAAGTAGAAGGAGAATGAATCTATGGAAAGCTACGAGATGAACTTCAAAAGGATTTCATGTTACACCTCTAGCTTTTTCATGGATAAAAATGGCATGTTTGATAGATTCTTCGGTGGACTAAGACCTCATCTGAAGAAGAATCTAGCCAACCTAGATTATGACAGCTATGGGGAGATCGTGCAAAGTGTGATGAAAGTCGAACTGGAGTTTGGGGAGACGCAGTGGTCTCATAAATCCAATGAAAAGAAGATATCTATGGATCCAATATTAGGGATGAGATTTGATCAAGTAAGAGGAGGCAATCAAGTGCAACATCCCACATGTAATAAATGTGGGAAGAAGCATTTGGGGAACTGCCTGCTCGGGAGTGGGAAATGCTACATGTGTGGAAGAGATGGCCATATTGCAAGGAATTGTCATAGTGAGGTGAAACCTCAACTTACAAACACTAATGACAAGGGGAAGATGGTGCAGGCCCTACCCGATGTCTAGTGCTTTAAGTGTGGGTAACTTGGGCACTTTTCCAATCATTATCTAAATCCGAGGGCAGTGAAGGGGAACCACCATCAACCTCAACAAAGGCCAAGGGAGCAAGGTTGTGCTTTTGATATCAGGATAGATGAAGTTGAAGCTCCAAATGATGTGGTAGTAGGTACTCTTGTTGCTATCTCAAAGATATCAAGTACTTTGTTTGATTCTAGTTCTACGCATTCCTTTATTTCTTCCAAGTTTGCAAAGAATTTAGAATCAACCCTTGAATTTATAAAAGTAGAGTTATCAGTTAAGACTCCTGGTGGGATTATCCAAGCATCGTCAGTATTTATAAACTCTAGTATTTAATTTGGTGAGCACAATCTTATCGCAAATCTAGTAGTCATTCCCATGCTGGAATTATACATTATACCAGGGATGGACTGAATCTCAAAGTATAATGCTAAGATCAAATGCAGAAGTAAGGAAATATCAATAGTCTTGAATGGAAAACCTACAGTTATCTTGCAAGGAGAGATATCTCAACCCGATATTTTTCTAGAAGAACCTCCTATATCCTTATTTATGGAATTGATCGGTGAAGAAGAAGAAGGAAATGAGAGTTAGAGGATAGAAAATGTCCCCATCATATAGGAATACGTTGACATATTTCATGAGGAGTTTCCTGGACCTCCCCTAGAAAGAGAGGTAGAGTTCTCTATTGAACTCGTACCTAGATCTCATCCAATATCCAAGACCCCGTATAGGATGGAAAATGTGTAGATAGAAGAATTAAAGAAACAAATCCAAGATATTTTGGAGAAGGGGTTTATCCGACTGAGTATGTCTCCTTGGGGAGCACCTGTTCTCTTTGTGAAAAAGAAGGATGGATTGATGTGGCTATGTATTGATTATAGAGAACTAAACGAGATCACAGTAAAGAACAAATACCCTCTTGCAAGAATTGATGACTTATTTGACCAACTTAATGGGGCTCAATTCTTCTCTAAGATTGTTCTTCGATCTGGTTATCATAAATTGAGGGTGAAGAAAGAAGATATTCAGAAAACTTCCTTCCGATCAAGATATGGGCATTATGAGTTTGTTGTTATGCCATTTGGATTGACTGATGCACCTAATATTTTTATGGATTTGATGAATAAAGTCTTTAAGGACTACCTTGATAACTCTATGGTAGTTTTTATTGATGATATTCTGATATATTCCAAAAGTCGTGAGGAGCATGAAGATCATCTAAGGGTTATTTTTAAAGCTCTACAGAAGGAGAGACTTTTTGGAAAGTTTAGTAAATGTGAATTCTGGTTACAACAAGTTTCTTTCTTGGGGCACATTGTTACCAATGAAGGAATCATAATTGACCTGAAAAAGAAAAAAGTTGCAGAGGAGTGGCCTCAGCCTACAACAATAACTGAGATTCGTAGTTTCCTTGAATTAGCAGGATATTATAGGAGGTTTGTGAAAAAAATTTCACGACTTTATAATCCATTAACCATGTTAACTCGAAAAGGGGTCAAGTTTATCTGGACAAAGGAGTGTGAGGAAAGTTTCCAAGAGCTGAAGAAGAGATTGGTTACTGCACCTGTGTTAACTCTGCCCTCAAGTGGAGAATGATTCGTTATTTTTAGTGATTCATCTTTGAAAGGGCTTGGGTGTGTCCTCATGAAAAATGACCAGGTCATTGATTATGCATCTCGATAGTTGAAGACTCATGAGAAGAACTATACTACACATGATCTAGAACTGGATGTGGTCATTTTTGCTCTGAAGATATGGAGGCACTATCTTTATGGGGAGAAATGTGATATATACACAGACCATAAAAGTTTGAAGTATATTTTCACACAAAAGGAATTGAACATGAGACAAAGGAGATGGTTGGAACTTCTTAAAGACTATGATTGTTCAATTCATTATCATCCCAGAAGAGTAAACAAAGTCATTGATGCATTAAGCAGGAAAGACCCAGTTGTTCTATCCATTATGAGGATTCAAAGAGATACTTTGATCAATGACCTAGTAAAACTGGACATGGTAATTATAAAGGAAGGGACATCATCAACCCTAACCCAAATGATTTCTCAACCATCATTACTAGAGAATATCAAGAAAGCTTAGAAAGAAGATTCTTTGTTACAGAAGAAGTTTAAGGCTGTGAAGAATGGGAAGTTTCCTGAGTTCAATACTGATCAAGAAGGTGTACTAAAATTTCATACAAGACTATGTGTTCCATCTATTCCGGAAATAAAGAAGAAGCTGATGGATGAATCTCATAGCTCTACTTTCTCTATACATCCTGGTAGCACAAAAATGTATAGGGACTTTTATGATCATTATTGGTTGGATAATATGAAAAGGGAGATTGCTGACTACACATCAAGGTGCCTGGTATGTCAGCAAGTGAAGGCAGAGCAACAACTTCCTAAAGGGGTATTGCAACCACTACCCATAACAGCATGGAAGAGGGATAATATTACTATGGACTTTGTCAGTGGTCTCCTGAGAACTTCCAAAGTAAACAATGCGATATGAGTTATTGTGGATCGTCTCACAAAGACTGCCCATTTTATCTCCATTAGGGAAGATTTATCTCTTGATCAACTTGCTAGGATTTATGTGATGAAAGTGGTAAGGATGTATGGAGTTCCACTTTCTATCATATCTGATTGTGATCCAAGGTTCACATCAAAATTATGGAGAAGTCTTCAACAAAATCTGAGCATTGAATTGAATTTCAGTACGACCTATCACCCCTAAACTGATGGCCAATCTGAAAGGACTATTCAAACACCCAAGGACATGCTAAGAACATGCTCAATGGAATTTAAAGGTGGATGAGATCAACATATCCCTTTAGTTGAGTTCTTTTACAACAAAATCTACCACTCAAGTATTCAAATGGAACCACATGAAACTCTATATGGGAAGCAATGTATAACTTCTACTTGTTGGGATGAAGCTGGTGCGAGAAATATTCTTGGTCCTGATCTTGTGCAAGAGATGATAGAAAAGGTCCATGCCATCTAGCAACACATTAAGGCTACTCAGAGTCGGAAAAAGAGCTATTCCGACAACCTTCGAAGGGACCTGGAGTTTGATTTTGGTGACAAAGTCTTTCTTCGGATTTCACCTTATAAGAGAGTCACGAGGTTTGGGAAAAAGGGGAAGCTTACCCCTAGGTACATTGGACCCTATGAAATCCTTGATCGTGTGGGAGTAGTGGCCTATCAACTTGAACTTCCTCCAAATCTAGAACAAGTTCATGATGTCTTCCACGCATTTCTCTTGAGGAAGTACATACCTGACCCTTAACATGTACTAAAACCATAGGTGGTACAACTAGAACATGATCGCTATTATGAGGAGAAGCTGATGGAGATCTTGTATCGTAGAGACAAGGTTCTATGCAACAAGACTACCCACCTTGTTAAGGTGTTGTAGAGGAACCACAAATGTGAAAAAGCTATGTGGGAACCGGAGGAGTCAATGAGACAGAATTACCCACACCTTTTCCCATCATAGGGTACGAGATAAAATTTCAGGGACAAAATTTCTTAAGGGGGGAAGAATGTAATGACCCAAAATTTTTAATTATATTTTTTTCTTAAATTTTTGTGTTATTTTATTTTATACACAACAAAACTATATCCTTTAATTAATGAAGTGGGTATAATTAAAATGAGATCGTTGGGTTTTGACTATTATATGACTGTTGGTCAATATGACTGTTGAAAACTATAATCTTAACGTTGTGTTTTTATAAATACAGTTATCTTGGTTAATTAATACAGAAAGAAGATTGAATGGCCTCATCCAGTAGACACGATCCATATGAAGCCCATCTGTCAGAGCTTGGGAAGGAGGTAACATCACTGGGCTTTGCTCTGGACCAATCCCAAGACGAACTTCAACGTATGAAAATTGAACGGAATCGCCTAAGGGAGAAGTTCAAGCTGATAGAAATCACCACTCGGTCAATGTTGTCCGAGCCACCCCAAGGTTCTATCACCATAGCACACCTTACACTTAGGTCCTATGCTGGTGTTATAAGGGGCCATGTAACGAGACCTTAGCTTCTTTGTGTAATCCTTTTATATAAATAAAATTTTGATTTCTTATTATGGCAAAGTTTGTGAAATTAAAATATCCAGATAAATATAGGATGTGTATTATTGATGAATTTAAGAAAAAAGGGGTATTTTAAAATATTTTTGTATTCTTTAAATAATTAATAATGTGAAATAAATTTCAAAAAATGGTCTTCTACAGTTGTGATCAGTGATAATTTTAGAGTCTAATAAGATCAACTTTATTTTTAGTGAATAGTAAGTATAAATAGTAACATACCCATATGAATAGTAATGAATAGTAAATTTCCCCAAAAAATAGAAACTTCACCCATGAATGTATAAATACAATTTAAACATCTTTAAAGTGAAAAAACGATCATAATATAAGTTTTGGTATTTTTGTATGTCATAAATATTTTATTTGAAATTTTATAATTAATTTAATAATTTAAAATGGAAATATATTTTCATAAAATGTAATAATAAATTTTTACTTTATTGTATTATGGTTGTACAATAATTTTATGGGACCGTGGTTACTTTTTTAAGGTGTTACAAAATGAGTTATAGTTTTAAAGTTGTATTTTTGGAATAAATAATGATTTTATTTAAAAATTAAATTAAAAATATTTATAAAAATATTTTCATAAAATGGATTTAATTTTTTAATTCGGAGCGTCAATATTAGTTTAGGGTGAATTTTTAGGATTTTTTCTGAAACAGTTGAATTTTCAGTGAATAGTAAAAATGCAGTTTTGAGTTTCAGGTGTTTAATGACATCATAAATGATGTAATAATTATGTAAGATTTATATTATACTTATTAATAGTGATATATTCTATGAGGTGTCCCAAGTGGCCAATACCATGGGCAAATACCATGGGCAAGCCCATGGTTTTGCAAATACCACCGATGAGGTTTCCCTTGGGAATTAATAATTTATTTCCTCAATTTTTTTATAAATACCAAGAAATATACCTCATTAATTTCATTAAAAAATCATCCTAAATGAAGTTCTGGTCTTCTTACCTCCCAAGGAGTCCTCCCAAGGTTCCCTCAATCCTCCCAAGGCCCCGACCTTCAAGCTTTCGAAGTTACTCTTCAAGGTAAGGGAACCTTTCACCCTCCTATTTTAAGTCATGAATTCATATATATTATGTCTTATAGTTACATTTTATTATGTGGAGTATTGTTATTATATATATTTACTACTTTCCATTTCATGTTCAAATGATGAGAGACCCTTTCCGCTCTCATTAAATGATTTTCTGAATCTTTAAGTGACGCCGTTAGGCTGCCGAATTTTCGTAAAAGAAATCACATATTATCTTTTTCTTCGAGTTTCATTTTCATATGGTATTTACTTTAAATATCCATACCGTGATATTATTTATTTTTATTCTGTACCCATACTGTATTATGAGTTATTTATGAGTGGGTGAACCTTGTCCCCTCTTTTTTTTATGTTTTCTAAAATGATGTTATGTAGCCATTATGCTGCAGAATTTTCATCTCAAAATCTCTCTCTTTTTCTCTAAGAAATTATCTTGTATTATTTATGAGGATAACCAAATCTATTTTCATTTCCAGGGGTATTCATAAATTCCTAAAATTTATTTATTTGATTCTGGAATTGAAATACATGTAACCCTCACTCCCTTTCCATGGGTTATAAATGACATAACGATCATATTTTTAAGCACTTTTAAAACATCACGATTTGAAGTGAAACCCATTTATTTTAATCTCTTTGGGTTATTTATGAAATGTTTGATTATGATCTATGTGGATCACATGAAAATAAAGAAATATTAAGGGTGCGCCCTGATAGCGCTCCAATGAATTGGGTAAAGAATTAATCTCTATAGATGAAAAGTTTCACAATACCTTGGTGAATAACCTTGGTAATTTTTATGACACCTCAGGGATGAACCTTGGTGACATGTTCATGAATGTCTAAATTGTAACGACCCAAAGTTTAATTAATGGAAAATCCCTCTTGATCTTATTAAATGTCTCTTTATATATTTTTTTTTATAAAATGTCAACTTCATTGGTTTTATGATAAGAATTTTGACCGTTACTTTTATAGCTATTGAATAGTGATCACATGATTAGTATAAATATAAGGCTTTAACACATCCAATTTTACTTAGACAAAGGAAGCGACGACCTCATCCAGTAGAATTGCCCCATACGAAGCCCATTTATCAGAGCTTGGAAAAGAGGTGGCGTCCTTGGGCTTCTCTCTTGACCAAGCCCAAGCTGAGCTTCACTATGTCAAGCTCGAACGGGACCGTCTACGGGAGAAGTGGAAGTTGATAGAAATTACCACTCGAGCGATGTTAACCAAGCCACCCCAAGAGTCTGTCACCATCGCACACCTTACCCTTAGGTCTTATGCAGCTGTTTTAAGGGGTTATGTAACTAATCGATAGTACTATGTTCATGTACATTATTTTTTTATATAATAATGAATATAATTTCTTGTCATTATTGATACATTATAAATAGTTTTTAAAGTACAAATGGTGTTTTTAGTTATTATTTAATTAAGAAATATATTTTATTAAATTAAGGGATTTTTTAATTAAATAATATTTTAATAAAATATTATTATTATTATTAGATTAATTTTATTATATATAAATTATCATATAATTTTATGAATGCAATTATAATTTTTATTAAGGTTTGAAATCCATTTTTGTCAAAACCCATGAATTTTTGATAAATGCCGGTTTTTATTTTAAAAGTAAAAATTAACATATTTATAAAATTATTTAGATAAAATAAATGTTATTTTTAGAATCAGAACGTCGAATTTATCCAATGGTGAATTTTTCATAATTTTCTGAGACAGTCAAATTTTTGAGTAAAAATTAAATACCGTTCAAATATATAATGTGTTTTATGACATCATAATGAACCAATAGTGATGTAATAAAATACTATAATCTTTATGTTCGGACAATATATGTTTTTCCATTAAAATAATGTGATTTTGGGTTTATTTGGCTTACTTTTTAAAGCATTAATGGACCCCTCAAGACTTATTAAACACCTTGTCTTTTTAAATTAATTTCCATGGGAGTATGACTCACCTCCACATAAGCAACCCTAATATTTTAATAAGTTCGGACTTTGGCCTTATAAAATATTATTTTCCTATTCCTTTTTCCAAAAACCATGGGCAAAAACCATGAGATGGTTTGTGGTTTGGATTAATTTAATGTAAGGGGACCCAAACCTAAATAATAAAGAATTCCCTCACCTGTCCTATATAAACCCACCCAAGCTCCCACTTCATCCTCACTCAAAGCCTTTGGAGTTCATCCAAACTCTGCCCCACTCTCTCTATAATCCTCCCAAGGTGCCCCAATCTCCCAAGAATTCTGTCACAAGCCTCTCTCTAGCCTTTGGAAGCACACTTCCAAGTAAGGGTTTTTCTTCCTTTCTCATTTTTTTCCATTTTTCTTTAAGTTGTTTTCCCTTTTAATTTAAATTATGAATGTTGGGGTATGGTTTCTCACCTCTCTAATACTTCCCTCTTTATGTTTTAATGATGGGATACCCCTTTATCTATCATTAAATGTCTCCCATGTACACCCGTTACTATGCCGAAATTCCGAAAGGAACTTCTCTCTCCTCTTTTACATTCAAGTAATACTTTTGTATCATGAATATAAATTACACTACAATTGTTGGGAAATGTATCTATATGACCTTATTAATGTCCATTACATGTAAATATGATGAGTAAACCCTTTCTCTCCCATCAACCATTTTTATGAATTCTTATGTCACGCCGTTACGCTGCCGAAATCGCACCGATTTTCTAAGCCAATGTCATTGTGTAGTGAATACCATGCCCATTTCTCCATCAAGGGTATTCAACTTTATTCACATTTACTTATTGATTATAAAGTTTCATGTATGAATTCCACATTCCTTTATCATGGAATAAATGATTATTTTTTATGATTCCATGTTTTATGATCCATGTGGCACACTTATGCATGAAATGAAATGTTTAAGAAGGGTGCGCCCTTATAGCACTCCAATGCATTAGGTAAAGTATAGTATCATGATAAGTCATTTGAAATGAGTGTTGAATCCTGATAATTCAAGTACAACGAGGGTTTACTCATGCTTTATGTGCAATGAGGATTTAATCATGCTCCATGTGCAATGAGCCTTGGCTCATGCTAATTCCATGTTAAGTGTTGTTGCCACATTTCCATGTTATGATTATCATGCTTTATCATGCCTTTATGTTCATGTTTTTCTTACGATCTATTGATATTCCTATTGTCTAACATGTATTGTACTCCTCATGTTATTCCATGTGTACTCCCTTACTAGGCTTTATATCTCACCCTTTTCTTATGCATGTCCTCAGGTTATCCCATGCAATGCTAAGTACGAAGGAATGTAGTGGTCATGTAAAAGAAGTTTTCAATAAAGATGTTGTATTTCATGTTTTAAGTTTTTATGTAATAATCCTAATCCCCAAAGACACTAAACCTCTTGATCTTCTTTGTTGTATCAAGTGAAGTTTTATGTAATAAATCATGTTTAATTTTGTAATAAAAGCAGGGTTGTCATAGTTGGTATCAGAGGATAGGTTTGGTTATTTTTGGGATTAGGATTAGAAAACGCTAGTAAAGCCTTAGAGACAAGACTAAGTACAATAAAAACGTCCCTAAGTTTTGGTGAGTACTGAGTAAGTGAGTTATCAAGCAAATACATCCTTGTCTGGATACGATCAGGTAGAGGCGGCTCTAGCACAGATGTATCTTTTTGGTAAAACCCAAAAACACCGCTTTGAGCTAGACTCGAATGATAACTAGTGAACGACAATGGGCCTTGCTGCATTCTTGGTTACGACACTTCCAGGGGATATGCTTTGGTAAATTCACAAGCTTAGTATGAACCCTTATTAAGGGAATTAAAAAATGCCCCTAAGAATATATGTTAGAAAGTAGATCATGAAAAGCCTAGATTGAAGCCTATAGACTCCCGAGTTAAGGAAATGAAAGTTTATTTATAAGTTATCAACTTTTGTATTTGGATAACCCTTTATGTGTTACCCATAACATTCATTTTATTCCAGCCAATGGCCGGTAATAGGAGGACTCGGGATAACAACCGATGTGAAGATCAGTGTGATGACTGTACTAATGAGATGCCCAATCCAATGGGAGCGGGAATCGCGAACTTTGTCAGGCTTATCTCTCATCTAACTCAAGCATTTAATAGAAACACGGGTCAAGAGGAACGTCCAAACCCACCTAAGAAAGAACAAGTCGCTATCAAGAGCTTCATGAGATAAAGGCCTCCTACTTTTATTGGATCATCCGATCCCACGATCGCTGAACAATGGATTAACTCCATTGAAAAGATCTTATCCATCCTTCAATGTTCTGAACAAGAGAAGGTTCTCCTGGCAGCTTATCTTATGGAGGGTGAAGATGATCAATGGTGGACATTGATCAAAAATACGAAGCCTGAGGAGGAGATCGAGGCATTGGAATGGAAGGATTTCCGGAAGATGTTTTTTGATAAATATTTTCCATGCACCCTCTGGCTTAAGATAGAAAGGTAATTCATTTCCCTCAAGCAAAAAGAGAAAGAATCTGTTGGACTGTATGAGGCAAACTTCACAAGGCTTGCACGATACGCTTTCGGCTTTGTCGTTACCCCCGAATGCAAGGTTGGTTGCTTCTTTGGTGGGCTGAAGCCTAGCCTGCGGAAAGTATTAGCGATCCATGACTTCGACAGCTATGAGGAAATTGTATGATGTGCCCTCAAGGTCGAAATGGAGATCGAAGAATCATAGGGGTATCATGGGGATAATAAGCGTAAGGTGGAATTAAATGCTGGTTGGCCGATGGATAAATCCAACGGTGCTAAGAAGATCCAGCACCCCACTTTCCAAAAGTGCGGAAAGAAGAACCCTGGAAATTGCCTTAAGGGGACGAGGAAATGCTTCAGGTGTGGAAGAGAAGGGAACCTAGCTGTTAACTGTCGGCAAGAAAGACCCACTGCTACGAAAGAGGAGAGGAACGATCCGTTCAAACCTCAATGCGTTGTTCAATGCTAAAAATGCAAATAACCGGGTCATTTTGCAAATCAGTTCCCTAATACAAGGGTTTTCGGAGGCAACCAACAGCCTCCAAGGCAGCAAGGAAGAGCTTTTGCCATCACTTCTGCTGAAGTGAACCCCGACAATGAAGTGGTGACAGGTACGCTAGTTATTCATTCAAGAATAGCGAACATACTTTTTGATTCAGGTTTTACACATTCTTTTATATCTCGAAAGTTTAGTATAACAATCCCAGCACCACCACAAATCATGGAAGTGAAGATGTCGGTGAGTACGGAAAATGGGGCAATCATTTCATCCCATGAATATAAGTCCTCCCCTGTTATAATCTGTGGATTGAATTTCCCGGAGAACCTCATTATACTCCCTCTGGTGGAATTTGATGCAATTCTTGGCATGGATTGGCTTTCCTTATATAGAGCCAACATAAATTTTCGGGAGAGGGAAATCACACTCCATATGGATAATAGACCCCCGATTCTTTACAAGTGTAAGGAGGAAGATGAATCTACTTTAGCTCCATCATCTCAAGCATGGATATTACTGCCCTATGATCACACGTATCTGGATCAGATGATTGATTCCAAGAAAGAAACCATCCTTGAAGAAATGCCTATTGTGAGGGAATTCGCTGAAGTGTTTCCCGAGGAACTTCCTGGTCTTCCTCCTAGAGGAGATGCTGAATTCTCAATTGAACTTATACCTGGGGCTTTACCAATATCCAAGAATCCATATAGAATGGCTGTTGTAGAGCTTTAAGAGCTGAAGAAACAACTATAGGAGAATCTGGATAAAGGGTTTATACGCCCAAGTGCTTCACCATGGGGTGCACCAGTCCTCTTCGTCAAGAAGAAGGATGGGTAAATGCAGCTTTGCATCGATTATCGTGAACTTAACAAAATCATGATAAAGAACAAGTATCCTCTCCCACGAATTGATGACTTGTTCAATCAGCTGCGTGGAGCACAATACTTCTCCAAGGTGGACTTGCGGTTGGGATATTATCAAGTAAGGGTGAAGAAGGAAGATATCCCCAAGACTGATTTTTTCACAAGATACGGGCACTATGAATTCATAGTAATGCCTTTCGGACTCACTAATGCTCCAGAAATCTTCATGGACTTAATGAATAGAGTCATTAGAGATTACTTAGAAAAATTTGTGGTAGTCTTTATAGATGATATTCTAATATACTCCAAAACCAAGGAGGATCATGAGGAGCATTTAAGAACTGTACTGGAGACTTTGCGCAAGGAGAAGCTCTATGAAAAGTACAGAAAGTGTGAGTTCTAGTTAACAGAGGTCTCATTCTTGGGCCATATCATCACAAGCAATGGGATATCTATGGATCCCTCCAAAAAAGATGCAATTGAGGGATGGCCGAGGCCAACATCGGTAACAGATATCCGTAGCTTCTTGGGGTTAGCTGAATATTATCGACGATTTGTGATAAATTTCTCACGATTGTCCAACCCTATTACCAAGCTAACTTGAAAGGGAGTAAAGATTGATTGGAGTGATGAATGCGAAGAAAGCATCAAGGAGTTGAAAATTAGGCTTATCACTGCGCCCGTGCTCACTTTACCCACAAGTGGGGAGATTTTTGGGGTATTTAGTGATGCTTCGAAGAAGGGATTAGGATGTGTGCTGATGTAGAATGATAAAGTGATATCCTATTCCTCAAGGCATTTGAAAATCCATGAGTGAAACTATCCAACGCATGATCTGGAGTTGGCAGCGGTGATCTTTGCCTTGAAAATCTGGTGGAATTATCTTTATGGATAGAAATGTGAGATATATACTGACCACAAGAGTCTTAAATATATATTCACACAGAAAGAGCTTAATATGTTCCAGAGAAGATGGATAGAGATCATCAAGGATTATGACTGTTCAATGCATTACCACCCTAGGAAATCGAACAAGGTGGCAGATGCCCTAAGTAGAAAGGATCCAGTTATTCTATCAATGATGAGAATTGAGAAGGATCCAATCTTCTTAGACTTGATGAAGATGGACATGGGAATCATAGAGAAGGGAACATCATAAATCCTTTCACAAATTATTGCTCAACCATCTCTTTTATAAAGGTTAAAGGATGCTCAAAAGGATGATGTGGGAATTCAAGAAAAAGTGAGAGCTATCGAAAAAGGGAAATCCTCAGAGTTTAATGTTAATGAAGAAGGAATTGTGCGTTTTGGGAAAAGACTATGTGTTCCATCAAGTCCGGAGCTGAAGAAGGAACTTTTGGATGATGCACATAGTTCAAATTTCTCTATTCACCCAGGAAGCACAAAGATGTATCGAGATCTCTGAGAAAAATTTTGGTGGGATAATATGAAGAAGGAGATTGCTGAATATACATCAAAGTGCCTGGTGTGTTAGAAAGTGAAGGCAGAGAGGCAGAAGTCTAAGGGGATGATGAAAACATTTCCCATACCAGAATGGAAATGGAAAAACATCACCATGGACTTTGTCACCGGACTTTCGAGGACATCCAAAGGCAACAATGCAATATGGGTTGTTGTGGATCGTCTTACAAAGACTGCACACTTCATTACTATTCAGGAGGATTTCTCATTGAATCAACTGGCACAGATATATATCAGGAAAGTGGTAAGGTTTCATGGAGTACCACTATCTATTGTGTCTGACCGAGATCCAAGATTCACCTTTATGTTTTGGAAGAGTCTTCAACATGCTCTGAATACTGAACTGAACTTTAGTATGGACTATCATCCTCAAACTGATGGCCAATCCGAGCGTACTATCCAAACACTTGAGGATATGTTGAGAGTGTGCTCAATGGACTTTAAAGGAGGATGGGATCAAAATCTTCCTCTGGTTGAGTTCTCTTATAATAACAGTTTCCACTCGACCATCCAAATGGCACCATATGAAGCCTTGTATGAGAAAAGGTGTAGAACACCAGAATGTTGGGATGAGGTTGGTGAACGTAAGCTTCTTGGACTAGAAATGGTCGAGGAAATGGTGGAGAAGGTGAAAACCATTCAGCAGCATATCAAGGCATCCCAGAGTCGACAGAAGAGTTATGCAGATAATCGTCGACGAGACCTTGAGTTTAAAGTTGGAGACATGGTTTTTCTATGTATATCTCCATGGAATAAGGTCATGAGGTTTGGAAAGAAAGGGAAGTTAAGTCCAAGGTACATCGGCCCCTTTGAGATTCTTGATCGTGTCGGGGCTGTGGCCTATCGACTAGCACTTCCACCTGCTATGGCCAAAGTACATGATGTCTTTCATGTATCCCTCTTAAGGAAGTACATACCAGACCCTTCACATGTACTATCATATGAGGTGGTACAATTGGAAGATGATCTTTCTTATGAGGAGAAACCAGTGAAAATCTTAGATCATGGAGAAAAAGTTCTATGAAATAAGACAATGCCCCTCGTCAAGGTGTTGTGGAGAAACCACAAGTTTGGATAAGCGACTTGGGAATCGGAGGAATTGATGAAGCTGAGTTACCCACATCTGTTTTATTGTGGGAAAATGAAAATTTCGAGGGAAAAATTTCTTAAGGGGGGAATATTGTAATGACCCAAAGTTTCATTAATGGAAAATCCCTCTTGATCTTATTAAATGACTCTTTATATAAAATGTTTTTATAAAATGTCAACTTCATTGGTTTTATGATAAGAATTATGACCGTTACTTTTATAGACATTGAATAGTGATCACATGATTAGTATAAATATAAGGCTTTAACACATCCAATTTTACTTAGACAAAGGAAGCGATGGCCTCATCCAGTAGAATTGCCCCATACGAAGCCCATTTATCGGAGCTTGGAAAATAGGTGGCGTCCTTGGGATTCACTCTTGACCAAGCCCAAGCTGAGCTTCACCATGTCAAGCTCGAACGAGACCGTCTACGGGAGAAGTGGAAGTTGATAGAAATTACCACTCGAGCGATGTTATCTGAGCCACCCCAAGAGTCTGTCACCATCGCACACCTTACCCTTAGGTCTTATGCGGCTGTTTTAAGGGGTTATATAACTAATCTATAGTACTATGTTCATGTACATTAGTTTTTTATATAATAATGAATATAATTTCTTATCATTATTGATACATTGTAAATAGTTTTTAAAGTACAAATGGTGTTTTTAGTTATTATTTAATTAAGAAATATATTTTATTAAATTAAGGGATTTTTGAATTAAATAATATTTTAATAAAATATTATTATTATTATTAGATTAATTTTATTATATATAAATTATTATATAATTTTATGAATGCAATTATAATTTTTATTAAGGTTTGAAATCCATTTTTGTCAAAACCCGTGAATTTTTGATAAATGCCGGTTTTTATTTTAAAAGTGAAAATTAACATATTTAGAAAATTATTTAGATAAAATAAATGTTATTTTTGGAATCAAGACTTCGAAATTATCCAACGGTGAATTTTTCATAATTTTATGAGACAGTCAAATTTTTGAGTAAAAATTAAATACCGTTTAAATATATAATGTGTTTTATGACATCATAATGACCCAATAGTGATGTAATAAAATAATATAATCTTTATGTTAGGCCAATATATGTTTTTCCATTAAAATAATGTGATTTTCAGTTTATTTGGCTTACTTTTCAAAGCATTAATGGACCCCTCAAGACTTATTAAACACCTTGTCTTTTTAAATTAATTTCCATGGGAGTATGACTCACCTCCACATAATCAAACCGAATATTTTAAGAATTTCAGACTTTGGCCTTATAAAATATTGTTTTCCTCTTCCCTTTTCCAAAAACCATTGAAAAAAACCATGAGATGGTTTGTGGTTTGGATTAATTTAATGTAAGGGGACCCAAACCTAAATAATAAAGAATTCTCTCACCTGTCCTATATAAACCCACCCAATCTCCCACTTCATCCTCACTCAAAGCCTTTGGAGTTCGTCCAACCTCTGCCCTACTATCTCTAGAATCCTCCCAAGGTGCCCCAATCTCCCAATAATCCTCTCACAATCCTCTCTCTAGCCTTTGGAAGCACACTTCCAAGTAAGGGTTTTTCTTCCTTTCTCATTTTTGTCCATTTTTCTTTAAGTTGTTTTTCCCTTTTAATTTCAATTATGAATGTTGTGGTATGGTTTCTCACCTCCCTCACAATTCACTATTTATGTTTGAATGATTGGAGACCCCTTTATCTCTCATTAAATGCCTCCCATGTACACCCGTTACTATGCCGAAATTCCGAAAGGAACTTCTCTCTCCTCTTTTACATTCAAGAAATACTTTTGTATCATGAATCTAAATTACACTAAAATTGTTGTGACATGTATCTATATGACCTCATTAATGTCCATTACATGTAAATATTATGAGGAACCCCTTTCTCTCTAATCAACCATTTTTATGAATTCTTATGTCACACCGTTACGTTGCCGAAATCGAACTAATTTTCTAAGCCAATGTCATTGTGTAGTGAATACCATGTCCATTTCTCCATCAAGGGTATTCACCTTTATTCACATTTACTTATTGATTATAAAGTTTTATGTATGAATTCCACATTCCTTTATCATGGAATAAATGATTATTTTTTATGAATCCATGTTTTATGATCCATGTGGCACACTTATGCGTGAAATGAAATGTTTAAGAAGGGTGCGCCCTTATAGTGCTCCAATACATTGGGTAAATTATAGTATCATGATACGTCATGTGCAATGAGTGTTGACTCATGATAATTCAAGTGCAACGAGGTTTTACTCGTGCTTTATGTGCAATGAGGATTTACTCATGCTCCATGTGCAATGAGCCTTGGCTCATGCTAATTCCATGTTAAGTGTTGTTGCCACATTTCCATGTTATTATTATCATGATTTATCATGCCTTTATGTTCATGTTTTTCTTTTGATATATTGATATTCCTATTGTCTAACATGTATTGTACTCCTCATGTTATTCCATGTGTACTCTCTTATTGGGCTTTATAGTCCACCCTTTTCTTATGCATGTCCTCAGGTTATCCCATGCAATGCTAATTATGAAGGAATGTAGTGTTAATGTAAAGGAAGTTTTCAATAAAGATGTTGTATTTCATGTTTTAAGTTTTTATGTAATGATCCTAAGCCCCAAAGACACTAAACCTCTCGATCTTGTTTGTTGTATCAAGTGGAGTTTTATGTAATAAATCCTGTTTAAGTTTGTAATAAAAACAAGGTTGTCATATAAATGAAATGTTATAGCCACATATTCAAGTTATGATTCATGTTATTTTTATCATGATATTCCTATTCTTCCATTGCTCATGTCTCTATAATTTTTGTCATGTTCTTATTAATATTTCTCAAGATCACATGTCAACTATTTCACTTGTTTTCCTTGCTAAGCCTTATTCTCACCCTTTTCTTTGATGTCTGTCTCCAGGATATGAGATTCAGTAATTGTACATAGTATAAACCTATGATGAAGCCTTATGAGTGGTTTAGAAGAATGTTTTATGTTGTTTTGATGTATTATGTTCCTGATTTCCAGGACACTAGACTTTAAAGATCCTCTATGTGTAAAATATAATGAAAAGTTATGTAATAAAAAGGTGGGATGCCATAATATGGATGTAGGATTGGACAAGGTAAAGGGACCTTGTAGTTTATTTTTGCTTTCTGGATGGGTTGGATCTTGGAGACGAGACCGATATAGGGTTTGATACTGGGGTATTTTGAGTTTATTTGTGTCATAATGGTCTTTTATCTATATTACTTTCAGTTTGATATTTAGATACATTCTAACACATCATTACATTATCATTTTATTATAATTAGATTATTTAGTTGAATTTTATTATTTGTCTCATCCTTTAACTTTTTATTTTTATGTTGTATTATTTCCTCTATTTTAATTACATTGATATTTTTTTATTTCTACTATAATAAAAATATATTCTTGGGGGTATAATCTCCTCACTATGCTCTCTACACCTCTACTACTAGTTGACAACTTCTAACATACAGGGAGGCCCACATGAAGTCCTGTAACCAACCAGATTTGGCAATATGAGAGAGTTCTGGATTGGGGGATGTTACAATTATGATTATAATATACCATAAAACACTACCAAAATAGATAGTAACACCTTGTTTTGAGTGCATTCATAACCACTTCCAAATCAAGATCATCAGTAGGGTAGTTCTTATCATGAGGGTGTAACTGAAATAAGTCATATACCATCACCTTCTTTCATTTCATGAAGAAACACCCTAATTCCATAATAGAAGCATTGTAGAACACATAGTAACCTAAAACTAGTTCCATAAGAATCTTATTTGAATATGAAGTCAACCCTACCTTCAGTTCTTGAATATATCACTAATATTTATCATTTTATTCAAACTTAACAGCCTTTTAGGTTAAAGATTTCATCAAAGACGCAATCTTAGAGAAGTCCTGAAAAAACTGCCTATAATACCCATCCAAAAAAAAAATCTCTAGATCTCAAAAAAATTTCTCGGATGCTCCCAAGTCCTTACCACCTATATCTTTTCAGGATCTACTAAGATGCCTCTCTTAGATATAACCTGCTTTACAAACTTTACTTCTTGGATCCAAAAGTCACATTTGGAAAGCTTACCATACAAGCGATGTTCTCTCAAGGTTCTAAGATTGATATCCAATTGGTTCATGTATTCCTCCTATTACTTGAAGTACACCAAAAAACTATCCATAAACATAATAATGGAAGAGTTTAAGAATTGATGAAATATCTAGTTTATCAGTGCCATAAATACCACATGAGCATTAGTGAGACCTAATGTAATAACCGGGAAGTCAAAATTCCTATACCAGATCCTAAACACTATATTAGGTATATCTTATTATCATAATCTCAAATGATGATGCCTCAAACATAAGTCAATATTATAAAATAAATAAGCCCCTCTGAGTTGATCAAAGAGATCATCAATCCTCAGTAAGGGATAGTTGTTCTAAACGGTCACCTGATTCAACTTTCAATAATAAATGAAAAGTCTAAGTCTTTTGTCTACCTTATTATAAAAGAGTATAGGTGAAGACTAAGGAGAAAAACATGGATGAATAAATCCATTAGCCTTAAGTTCTATAAGATTACCCTTAAGTTCCTCTAATTCAATAAGTTCCATGCACTAAGGTGGCATAGAAATGGGAATCGTACCAGGAAAAAATTCAATAGTGAACTCAATCTCTCTCTGTGGTGGTAATACAATAAAATTATCATGAAATACCTCATGATACGAACTCACCACTATATGTAATGGGATACTCAAGTGAGATTAAACAACTTCAGGTAACATATCTAACAATTGTCATGAGATTATTTTAGCATAAGGAACTATAGGCCCCACCCATGAAAATCTAGAATACCACTCAGCTTAAAATACATGAGTGAACCCATCAGGAGATAAGAACTGAAACCAATGATGATAACAGTCAATATCAGACTTAACTCTGATCATAATATCCATTCCAATAATTAGGTTAATGATATCAAGATTAAGAACCAAGAAATCCCACTCCACATCAAAATCATCTATCGCTACCCGACATGTAGGATATTTGAAACCTTATTGGGACATCTTTTTTAATGGCATGGAAAGATCTAACAAGAATGAAATAAGTTACGAATTAAATCCCAACATGTTAATTGAATTTAATGATATAAGATAATTAGTAGAACCTGTAACAAATAAATATTATACCATAGATTATGAAATAAAAATTGTACCTCTAACAGTAGATGAACCTACCTCAGATTCCCCGATACATACTTTACTACATAAATACGTCTGATCTCAGATCTTACCTGAGGCTTTTTAGCCACATAAACACCCCCTTGGCATGAGGATAAGAACCAAAACACCTAGAAGCATAAAAAAGAACCTATAAAACCTTGGTGAGAGTGGATCCAGCCTTACTACCTTGGGACATCCTTCCAAAAAAACTCCTCAGAGGACCAGATTGTCTACAACAATGACAAGTTCAGGGCCCCTATATATAATGAGGCTTGGTATGACCAGGCCTTCAACAATGGTATTAAAAAACCTATTACTTTCCTAAAGAATCCCTGAAAATAGATCTTGACAAAAACTTAACAGCTTTGAGTTTTTTGGGCTAAAAGACACACCCTAGCTAACAACTGCAGTAACCAAATCTCTACCCAAACCCATTTTCCCAACTATGTATTCCTCATCCATAGACACCCTATCAACTAACTCCATAAAGGTTATAAGGCATACGATAACCAAAATTGACCAAATATCATCCTTCAGTCCTATATCAGACCTCTGATCTTTAAGGTATTCATTAATAACAAGCTTAGGTGTTAGGTGCCCCAACTCAGCAAAATAGGTGTAATACTCCAAAATCATACGATCATCTTTATCCAAGGTCATAAATCCATTAGTCGTTTCCACACACAATGTTTTAGGATAAAAATACTAAGAGAATATTTTATTGAAAGATTTCCAGGTAAGATTCTTGTGCAAATTATCTTTCACAATGGAGTCCCACCATATTATTCCCGATCCTTCAAGAATGTATGTGAAAAAACCCACCTTAGAGTCCTTTGAAGTTTTTAGGAAATATATGATCCTTTTAATCTTCTTAATCCACTCTTCATATTCCTAGTTTTCTTTATCACCCTACCATGGAGATTCAACCAGGGTTAGCCTCACAATACTAGAATCTTCTGAGAGCTTCTCTTTCCTCCTTCGTTGGAGAATCACATCTAACGATGAAAAAACGCCAGATCATAGAAGATTTGAGAAAAATGAACAAAGAAAAGTCCTTAGATTAATAGAAGATGTGTTATTCTCTGATGATTAATACATAATAAAAGTAGGACTCATCAATTGGAATTTTATACCATTTTGATTAAATAGTTTAAGCAAATAAATCTATGTTCTTGGATATTCACCAATTGTTTCCTAAGAATGCGCCTATGTACCAGATTTAAATTGGGTTTTAAATTGTTTTTTAACCCTAAAATCACTATTCTTGATCATTGGTCATGAACGCTTAGCCAATGAAGGTTAAACCTTTGTTGTGGTGTCTTTCTCAAATTTATTCTTCACGTTCATCATCGGTAGGACCCCGCAGTCCTGATTCAACATTTCCAGGTGGTACCGATCCCGATCGGACCCCCAAAACCATGAAAGATAAATAAAAAAATCATGAATTGATGAAATATGACTAGATATAGGTTCATTGTGGGACACGAGTAAATATTTTGATGATCTGTGGATGATTTTTTTTATAGAAGAAGGATCAGAGGCGTGCAAAGCTCATTAAGAAACCTCCATGGACCACCGAAGATCGATTTTTAGTGAATGATAGACGAACTCCTTGATCCTAAAACAAATATTCAATTTTCAGATGGAGATAGGGCCAGATTTGAAGTGACGAGGCTTCATTTGGGGCACTAGAGGCGGATCTGAGATTTTTTGAAAAACCCGACTACACGCTATGTACAAGGATGAACACATGATGCGTATCCCCTAAACACTACAAAAAGGATCATTAGTGGCAGTTATTTCATGTTCTAGTGGTGGTTTAAACCACCACCTAATATTTTCATGGAGGTTATTAAAACCACCACATATTACATGACTCTATTCATTTAGTGGTGATTTCTTTAATTTCACAGCGGTTTTGATATGTTTTGTGTTTGGAGCATTTATTGGCGGTTAATTGTTTATTTAACAGTTATTATTTTATTAAAAAATTATCTATGGGAAATATAAATAAAATAAAATTAACCACTAATAAACATTTTAATGATGGTTTCTTTTAGTGGAAATTAATCATAACCACCACTAAATAAATTAAATAAAATATGTTTAGAGTTGTTTACTAAAAACCGCCTCTAAATGAGTATTTTTTTTGAAAAATTTAATAAAAAAACTATAAATATAAAAAAAAGATGAAATGAAATAAAACATAAATATATGATAAACCCATCACACATATTTCATACATCCATATTCATATACAAAAATCCATAGTCATCATAACCTCAGTCTTAGTCAACCTATACATCTGTTAAAAAATACCTCGATCATTAATATAAAAATATAAAATATATCCAACAAAAACCCATGAACAATATACATCCATGTCATGACCTCCACTACACCTATCTACCTCCACATCATCTCATCAATTGAAACCCACGATGTCATCTCATCAAATATAATAAAAATTAAAACAAAAATTAAAACTAAATATAATAAAGAGAATTATAGTAGAATGATTAATAACATTTTAACATACCATGGAAACTAAGAACCCTAATGACTGCCTTCTAATGAATTTTGTGGACCAAAATGGTCAAAATACTTCCTACTACCGACATCTGCTACCTATAATGAAAACTGTAATATTTAAGAAAAAAATGCGAAAGAGAAAAGGCACAAAATATATTCAGAATGCTGTACATAAAATTTATTATTATTTTTAATCAAACAGAAGAAATTTTAACTTAAAAAATAATATATAATGAAAAACAC
Organism: Viscum album; assembly: GCA_963277665.1. NCBI lineage: Eukaryota > Viridiplantae > Streptophyta > Magnoliopsida > Santalales > Viscaceae > Viscum > Viscum album. The sequence continues at coordinate 329,776,132 of OY728132.1, forward strand.
TTTGAAAAAATAAACATACCTATTTAAGATAATATTTAACACTTAAAACTGAAAATGGATAAGTAAATATTCGAGTTTATTTTTAAAGCGACATGTGGTGTGCTTGAAATTAACTTAATAGAAAATTTTTAAAGATTTTGATATCATAGAATGTCCTGTATTTCAAAAAAACCCATCGATGGTTATCCCATGATTTCACACTTATCAGAGGGTTTTTTCTATGGTTTTGACCATTCCACGTATGTTTTAGTGTTTTAAAACACTACAAACACGTTTACAGACATAATAGGAAAACTATAATTTGTAATGATCTTCTGTCAGTTCCTATATTTCAAAATTAAATAAACGGTCATTATCCTCAAATTTCAGGGAAATATGACAACGTTTTCCTTGTTTTGACCCCTTGAAACTTGTTTTTAAAGCCTTTTATACATTTTAGAAGTGTTTACCGAGTAACTCTAACCACATTTCACATTAGATTAATGTTTTTCTACATGTACACATAAAAAACAACTCACTGGTGGTTTTTACATGATTTCACATCAATTTGAGTTCATTTTCTATGGTTTTGATTGTTCCACGCATGTTTTAGTGTTTTAAAACACTAAAAATGCATTTATGGCCATAATGAGAAAACTGTAATTCAGAATGATGTGTCGTCAGTTCATATATATCAAAATTAAATCTACAGTCTTTGTCCAATTATTTTAGGGAAATACGACATCATTTTCCTCATTTTGACCCCCAACACTTGTTTTTAAAGGATTTTGTACCTTTCAGAAGTGTTTACCGAATAAATCTGACAACACTAAACATAGGATTGATGTGTTGTATATGCGTACACATAAAAAAACAACTCAGTGGAGGTTTTCCCATGATTCCACATCAATTTGAGATTTTTTTCTATGGTTTTTATCGTTCCATGAATGTTTTAGTGTTTTAAAACACTTAAAAGACGTTTATAAATATAATGGGAAATATATAATTTAGAATGATGTTCCATCAGTTCCTACATTTAAAAATTAAATATATGGTTGTTACCCCCTAATTTTAGTCCAATTTTTTATCTTTTTCCTAGTTTTGAACCCCTTACACTTGTTTTTTAGAGGCTTTGGTACCTTTCAAAATTATTTAACGAGTAATTCCGACCACACTGTACATTGGATTGATCTGTTGTCTACGTGTACATATCAAAAACAAAAACTAAGAGATGGCTATACCATGACTTTACATCAATATAAGGTCTTTTTATATGGTTTTGACCGTTCCACACATGTTTTAGTGTTTTCAAACACTAAAAACATGTTTATAGACATAACAGGAAAACCCTTATTCAGAATGACATACGTTTGGTTCCTATATTTCACAATTAAATCCATTGTCATTGTACTATGATTTCAGGGAAATACAACCTCATTTCACTGGGTTTGACCCCCCAACACTTGTTTTTAAAGGATTTTGTACCTTTCAGAAGTGTTTACCAAGTTATTCCAATCACACTGCACATTGTATTGACTTGTTTTCTACGCATACACGTCAAAAAAAAAACTCAGTGATAGTTTTACCATGAATGTACATCGATTGAAGTTTTTTTTCTATGGTTTTGACCACCCCATTCATGTTTTAGTGTTTTAAAATACTAAAAATGTGTTCATGGACATAATAGGAAAACCAACATTCAAAATGAAATGAATTTGGTTCATATATTTCAAAATTAAATCTACTTTCATTCTCCTCCGAGCTCAAGGAAATCTGACATCATTTTCCTAGTTTTGATCCCCCTGATACTTGTTTTTAAATGCTTTTGTACCTTTTAGAAGTGTTTAATAAGTAATTCTGATCACACTGCACATCTGATTGACATGTTGTCTATACATACATGTGAAAAACAAATCATAGGTGATTTTCCCATGATTTCACATCAATATGAGTTTTTTTCTATAGTTTTGACTATTCCACACACATTTTAGTGTTTTAAAACACTAAAAACACATATATGACCATAATAGGAAAAATTTAATTCATAATGATGCACCGTCAGTTCCTATATTTAAAAAAAATCTAGGATCATTTCCCCCTAATTTTTGGGAAATCCGATGTCGTTTTCCTAGTTTTTACCCCCCAACACTTGTTTTTAAAGGTATTTGTACCTTTCAAAAGTGTTTATGAGTAATTCTGAATACATCGCATGTCAGATTGATGTGTTTTCTATACATACACATCAAAAAAAAACTTATAAGTGGTTGTACCATGAATTCACATCAATCTGAATTTATTTTCTATGTTTTTTACCATTCTATACATGTTTTCGTGTTTTTAAACACTAAAATTGCATTTATGACCATAATGGGAAAACTATCATTTGGAATGAATTCATCAGTTTCTACATTTCACAATTAAATCTAGAATAATTTTTCTCAAATTTCATGGAAATACGATGTCATTTTCCCAATTTTGACCCCCCAACACTTGTTTTTAAAGGCTTTTTTTACTTTTAAGAAGTGTTTACCAAGTCAAAAACGTGAAAAAAGCTTGAATTGTTTTCAAACTTATGGATGATGATCTATAATTCATTTTTAACATGTATTAATCAACCACATGTCAATATGGCATAATATGTTGTTGGTATGACTCAAAATGTGTGTTTTCTCTATAAAAGTGTAATTTTAGTTTTATTTATGGATGTTTTATCTGTTCTTTTCAAATGTGTGAATTATTTATGGAATTTAGAATTTACCTTGGCAGGATGAGCTATAAAGCTGAAAATTTCCTCGAGGATCTTGTCATTCATCCATTGAAATATAGAAACTAAAGCATTTTCCATTTGTGATTGCCACTGATCTTGTGTTTTCCCACTTTTTTTTTCAATCTTGTAATTACTCTTTGTGATTACCAATCAACCAAACTTACATGAACCCCCATAGGGTGTAACAATAATGAATGAAACTGCCCTACCAAAGATAGATAATGGAGTTGTCCCAGAACCCATTCCATGTACAAATTTGAGATGCACCTTCCCTAAAACTATTCTAATTGCATCGTTCTAGAAAACTAATGATTATTGTGAAGGGTTCACATCCCAGACTTCTTGATTTTTAACCTGTTAAAACAAAAACATTAAAAATGATTTTTTAATTTATTTGAACTTCATAATATTATATAAATAATAATTTTTTCATCAGAATTTATTATTATATCAAAACTATAAAAACACAATAATTAAAATTATATCATAACAAAAAACAAGCCTTAAACCCAATTAATTGGGGAAAACTAGATGTATCAAATAACACCAAATTGCCATCGTTTGATCCATGAAGATTTCCCCATTTAATTCAGTTTAAGTCTTGTTAGTTTTTATAATATATTTTTCATTATTATGTTTTTATATTAAAGAAATAATATGAAATGGTAATGAAAATTACTTACTCCAACATCTTTGGTAGGGTCATTTACAAAACTACAATTGGGTTTCCTATGCAATTTAAACCACATCTCTATTTGGCCAACAAAGTGACCTAATTCATTAGTATTTATAAAAAATATAAAAAATTAGAAAAAACCTTGAGTTATAATAAAATGGTATAAATAATAATGAATAAAATATAATCCAAAATTGTTCTTTTTCTTGAAAAACTCTGAGACCCAGAGATGTGAGGAATTACATGCTTCTCATGATTCAGAGTATTTTTTAGATAATTCCTACAAAAAATAGAATAACTAATAACAATTATAATTTTATTGTATTTATGTTATTAAGATACTATAAAATATGCAATTACCTCATGAGATATATCTCTGTTGATTTTGAAAAAGTGCTTCTATTGCTCATGATAAATACCTTCAGGCACTTTATCATACTTTTTTCATGAGCTCAGAGAAGTGTCATTAAACTCATTCCATAATATCCATTTAAAATCGCTCCATTTCTTGCCAAAATTTTTCATCCATTGGTGTAAAATTGAGTTAGGGGCATCAAAATGAAAAAAATATAGAAATAAAAAACATCACACTTTATAAGTATATTAAAAAGTTTTACTCATGTCTTTTAAATTAGTTATCAAGGAATATTAAATTAATATTACCTTTACTTATGTATCAAAGACCTCATTTTTATAAGCTGTAGGAATGTTCCTCCAATCTTTATAATTAATGGGAAAGATCACCATCTCACACAGAAGATTCCCAAGAATATGCCCATAGATTCTTACAGTGTCACTAGTAGGCACCCCAAACTAATCAAATATAATGATAATCATGAATTCCTTAATGTCCCATATATATTTTGTGTTCATATTTGTATCCCTTCTATGATTGTCTTTATCTTTTTGAAAAATTCATTAAATAATTAATAAAATATAATTTTTTTTGAAAAATGAAATACATACCATTAATAGTAACTTACCAATATCCTCTAGATAGAGGGGAGACTAACTTTTATATCATCAGAGGTGAATCGGGTGGTGGGATACCAACGACATCCAGGGAAATGACTGGCTTGCTAGTAGTCTCGGGTACAAAATAATCACTAGGATCCATATAAGACGATGATAGTGGTTGCGTGCTCTGAGATGCTAATTGGATAAGATCCATTTTTTTCTTGGCATTCATGAATTTCAAATGGTTAAGGTATATTAAATGTATAAAAAATGAAAAACTAAAATCTTTTTACAAAATAAAAATAAAAAATAGAATAATATATATATATATATATATATATATATATATATATATATGTAGGAAAGACTTATCAATGAGAAATTGTAATATATTCTCATTAACAATTTACACATTCAATTATATTCATCTTCATTATCTTCATTGTTATAAACCTCTGTTATGAAGAGTCCTTCATTTTCAAACTCTCTTGTAAGTTAAAATATTTCGATATTGTCAAGAAAAAACTATTCAATGTTTTGTGGTTGATGAGGTTCACTATCATAAAGAACCAATTGATCTTCATCACCCATATCATATAAGTCTCTGTACTTTAAGTGTACAAAAACAATCCAATATTCATGTATTTCATCATCCATATAATAAACCATCTTCCCATTTAAAGCCAATATAAATGTATTATGTTTTGCATGTTCATCGGTATCCATAAAGAGAGAGAAGTTGACATAAGTAAAATGTAATGAATATTTCATTATACCCCTATCAATGTTGACCAAATTGCATTTGAATAAGACAACTAAAAACTGGCCATGATAGTTTAGTTCAATTATATCATTTAGATTCCCATATTATCCTACGTCACCGAATCTAAATGCACCACTATTTTGAGTTTTCAAGTCTTCTTCATGATAAATTTTTCAAAACCTGAATCCATTAATATTTTACCCATAAAATCTCTTAGTCTTCCTTAGAGTAACTTGAGTGAAAAAATTCAAATCATTTGATACTTAAGCTCAATTTTCAAAATTCATTATCTAGACAAAAAGATATATCCTGTTACTTTTAACATAGAAAAAATAACTGCACATAAATAATATGAATGAGTAGATACTTACATGATGGGTGGACCATTCGACAATCTCCTTATTAACAACTTTTGTTAATTCTAGATCATTTCAAGATCAAACCCTAATTCTCCTCTTTATTTCCAATATTAATTCTTCAATAAATAGATCTATAATAACACTATTAATTAACACATATCTATATGCTTATAGAAACTCTAATTTAGTTGGTGTATAATTTTACCCCTTTCCAATTGGTCATCCAATATTTGGAAAATACTAATGACTAATTTTCAGAATGAGAATTAGTGGATATGTCATCAACACATCTAGAATGATTGAATATATTCTCAATCCCATCAAAATACCTAGAACAGAAGTTAAAACACTCTCTGACTATGTAGCCTTCAGCAATAGAGCCTTCTGTTTGAGATTTTTCCTCACATATGATTTCAAATGACCTAAGTACCTGATGAAAAAAATAAGAAACATATTAAAAAATTTAAAGTAATGATTTGATAAAATCAAATTCACTAATGAAAATAAAAAAATATCAATGTACCTCTCAATTGGATACATCCATCAATAGTGTACCGGTCCATTGAGATTAGATTCTTCAAAAAAATGAATAGTCAAATGAATCATGATTGTGAATAATGAAGGGGGAAATAACATATCCAAATGATGCAGTGTCAAAAAAATTATTTCTTTAAGTTTATCAATATTAGTTGTGTTTAGGGTTTTTCTATAAATCTCTCTGAAAATGGTACAAAACTCAACTAGAACCACAATTAATTTTTAGGTAAGTTATTACAAAAATCCAATGGAAACAACTACTCCATCAAAATATTTGAGTTATGAATTTTCAATCCATGTAACTTTCGATGTTTTAAGTCAACACACCTTGATATATTACTTGAATATCCATATGACACTTTTTATATTCTTTAAAGTTAGAAGGAATACATCTTTCTCATGATTTGTCATTGTAAAAATAACCGAAGGATACTTTCCATTATCATTTTCCCACAAACCATGATTTATATTCATTGAATCTAAATCCTTATGAGCATTAAGGCGATCCTTCGATTTACCCTTCTCATTAAGCACTGTAAAATTTACATTGTCACAGATGTTCTTCCCAATATGAATTATTTCAAGATTATTAAGTATCAAATTAAACTCCTAATAAGGAAGTTTGAAAAATATACTATTTTTATTCCATTATTGTGTTCCATATTCTTTAGATACTATACCTCATACCATTTCCCCCCTTCATTAAAATGATGACATTTTCTAAATTCTTCAGTGAAATTCATTAATTGTCCCAAGATTTATGAACTAGATAACACCTTCGGTGACTTTCTCATTTCAATATCTCCATTGAATCATGTGTTGTTAAACCTGAATTTATAGGAAGCATCAAGAAATTGATAATGACACATAAAACACCATTTTATGCTTTGAGGTAATCATCAAGGTTCAAAATCAAAATTAAAAATTGTATAATCCAAACCATTATGAGTATTTCAATTGGATAAATTTCCTAGTATAGAAAATTCACTAATTTTCCACATTAAAGAAACATGCATTTTAAATATTAGTCTCATTGAAGAATCATATTTTTCCATTCCATAATCCCATAATTCTCATAATTATTTGATTAGAGGTTAAAGGTGTACATCAATGTCATTTATAGGACTTTTCTTTCTAGGAATAATCATCTAAAAAATTAAATATGTCTTATTCATACACATCCACGAAGATAGATTATAGGGGATCAAAACAACTGAAAAAATGATATAATTAGTAATTAAAGTACCAAAAAGGTTAAAACCATCAGAATCCAATCCCAACCATACATTCCTAGGATGTAAAGAAAAATATGGATATAGTGAATCAAACATATTCCATGATGTTGAATATTTTAAATGTCTCATCAAGCCATCATTACTATCATGAGCATGCCACTTCATGTCATATGAATTCTTATATGAAATGAGTGATCTTTTCAAGTGTGGTTTTAGAGGAAGGTAATGTAATACCTTTGTAGGGGTTTTCTTCTTCTATTTATTCATAGGGTTGCATTGATTTATACTATCATTTTTGTTCATTGACTTCCATCCGCTTGTATGACATATTATGCATTCTTCTTTATCATCCTATTTTACCCAGTAAATCACACAATCATTTGGGCATACATGTATCTTTGTATAATCAATTCCAAGTTTGTTGATGACTTTATTCATCTCATAGAATGATACAGGGATATCAAATTCACTAAATTCATAATGAATAAAATATAAAATCGTGTACATTTATTTATTAGTAATTCCATAGAGACACTTGATATGATAAAAATTAAGTAGAAAAGAAAAATTCTAATATTTATCACACCCTTTATACAATTGTTTTTTTCCGTCTTCAACTAATTCATAAAAATAATTTTTTGGCCACTGAAGTTTTGAGAAAGATTAAACTGATTAGGATCAACTGAATGTTTTTTTGATCTATTGAAATATTGGACATTGTATTCTAAAAAACCAAATGCATAATTTAGCAAATTTTGAACTGAATTATCCTCTACCAGGTCACTTTGTATTTCATTAATAATATTTTCACTATTTTGACTTTCTATAACATATGATTCACCATTTAAAATACAACATACATATTGAGAAGGAAACTATTTCAATATCAAATTCTTATATACTTATCACTTTAGTTTACAATCAGAACATGAACATTTTATTCTACCATCCACTGATCGGTTTTCAATTGAATAATCTAAATATTCTTCCAAAACCTTGGTATGTTAGGATTTGTTTTGAGGTAAATTAATCCAAATTTTATCAATAGTCATTGTATTGTATTCTCCCTTTACATCCAAATATAAAGATATATATGTTAAATCAAATAGGTACAATCAAAATTAAATATCACCCAACTTCTTTTTTGACTCTTTCATAACAACTACAAAGGAAAATGGGATAAATCAAGTAAGGATGTTTTTATTGCTAAACATATAATATAAAAAAATGAATCAAATAAATTATTATTTCACACAAGCATAGATTAATAATGATATAAATTAGATGACCACCCTATTTTAGCACAAAGTAAACCCATGAACGTTTTAAAAGATATCAAATATGTCTTCCTAAATTGAGAGTTAGAAGATGAAGTGTCTTTCTCGGTAATGATAAAATTAATTTTTTTAGTTTAAATAAGGATCTATACAGGTTAGTATAAGACTCAAGAGTATGGTATTTGAAGTTAGATACATGCTTGAAATAATTAATATTTAATGATATAAGTGTGGAAAACAAACACTTCATTAAAGATGATAAAGATGTATCAATTTTTGATATTTTATATGTAAATGATATTATTTTTATGGGAGAAAAATATAATGGTGTATTCTACCCTAGTATTGTAACTAAATAGGTTTCATTCCATTAAAAAAAAAGCTACATTAATCAATGTTCGGACAATTATTTCTCTTTAAAATCATGTGAGTTAATGTGTATTGTGATTTTCAAATAAAATGATAAAAATTAGTCATTTGAATAAAAAAAACAAACTACACACTATAATTATTTCTCTTAAAAATCATGTTAATTAAAATAAAATCAATGAAACTATGTTGGACATTCCAGTTACTATAACCAATAATTTATTATCATGCATGAAAACCTAACCCTAACTACTCTATCATTATTAGATAGATTTTATTAAAATAAATGATTCCTCACTTATAAATGAAACATGAATCATTCTGATAAATTTTAAAAGGGTCTAATATCTCATTTTCAAGGCCTTTATCCTTAAATACCTTTCCAGGGTTGGTGATGAAACCTTGTGTGACCCAAAACCCTACCACCAATTGGTTATGAGTTCTAAAGTAGTCTCAATTATGTATATGTAAATACTTGGAGGCATTAATATATATAGGACAAATTATAATTTGTTAATATCAAATACAAACCATGAAATTTTGAATAATCTAGATTCCATAACTTAATTATATCATATATATTTTATAATATAATATAACAAAAACAAAATTAATGATTATTACAACTTGAAAAAAATAACTGAAAAACCCAAACAACACATTATAAACAAAAATTATATATAAAAATTACTATTGGAGGGGAGAGGGGGGGTCTATGTCACTAGATAGGAGGGAAACCACGAATCGGGGAGTGGGAGGTTGGAAAGGGAGGTGGGGTCATGGGGGGGGGGGTTGGGGGGTCGAGTTCACCACTGAGAAGGGATGAGGTAGGTCAGAGGGGTGGGGGGAACGGGGGACACGGGCTCGGGGTCACTGCTAACTAGGGAAGGAGGAGGTCAGGGGAGGGGGGGGAGGGGGGTCAGGGTCTCATAGGGGGAGTGGGGGAGGGGGAGGAATTAGGGGTTTTTTAAATAATTGGCAGTAGTTTAATTGAAATAGCTATTAATTGTTAAAATAAAAAATAACGGTGGTTTCAATAAAAAAATTGGGTGCTACTAGATAATAAAATTAACTTAAACCAGTTATATTATTAACTCAATTTCATCATTTATGACATATTCTTTAATAGATTATTTTTCATCATATGATTCTATGGGTTAGGAATTTACATCATTTACACAACATCCTAAGCCGGTAAATTATCAAGAATATTGAAATATGTCAAGTTCCCTATCTCACTAGGGATAAAAATTTCATAAATAATCATAACACACATACCTTAGAGCCTCATTCTAGGTAGTCTCATATAATGAAACCATTAGGGTCTTAGATCATTAGTCTGACTCCCAAACTTATGCATTCAAGTGTGGGGTTTAGAGCCTCAATCCAACCTGGCCCATGGGAGAAGCCTTAGTCCTTTATCCCACACCACCAAGACATGTTCACATGCTTATTATCCATTTACCACATATAACATATCACAAACCATTCAAAACCAATACTGATAACATTTACAATTCATGTTTTATTCATCATGTCATTCATAATCAATCCTTAACCCATTATCACAGTTACCATTTACTTAGCACATCCCATTTAACCCGTTTCGTTTTTATACCTTAACTCAATTAACATAATAAAAAATTCTCATACATTATCCCATTTAACATATTCATCAATTCTAAATCATTAACCCATTTTACACATTCAATAATTCATATGCCTAAATCCATTTATGAATTCCCATTACAAAGTCATAAGCCCTTTGATATATTCACATTAATCCATATAATCCTTTTTCACATTTTACCAAACAATCCCTTATTCCATTTCCAAAAACTAGACATAACAATCATTTATGGCTCTTTATAATTATAACTAACATGTCAATATATTTATCATGGGATCTATTTCAACACAAATTAACTTTTGGGATTAACATTACAATTATCCATGCTGGGGAATATTAGTGCACCCCACGGGTGGTCATAATTAGGTCTAATCAACCACAATGCATCCCATGGGGATCATGAGTGGTCTAAATCATCATTTATCCAAGAATTTTACCAAATATTTCTAAATTCATCAAATGCACATTAAGGGGAAAAATATCATCACCATACATTCGTAAATTGACAATAAAACTATGGGATATAACTTACAGACCACCTATCTCAGATCCAATGATGAACACACCCTTAACCTTAGCCTTAGATCCAGATTCAAGCACCCATTGAATCCCCAACCTAAGTTACATAAAAATAGTTTTTTAATGATTCGTAAGAAGAATAATGAAACCCAAATCCCTAATATGGAAAAGAGAAGTAAGAGAAGGATTAGACTCACCTAAAGCTTCAATCCGCAACCAATGACACTTCAAATAGACTAGATTTGAAGAAGATCAACCCTTGGGAATATTTGGGGGTTTTGGTTCATCACTAGGGCTAGAGGATAAATAAATGGGTAGAAAATCAAGTGAGGAACTTAAAACATTGAGGGGGAAGTTTTATAATTTTTCACTTTTTAATGGGGCGCACGGTTTGGCCACACAGTTTTCCAAACTATGCGCCAACCCTATACTAGCCTCTGTCCAAGAGGGGACCAAGTGGAATGGTTACCTGGGGATTCTGTATGGATTTTAAAACCATGCACCAACCATGCAAAATGCCACTATCCAAGGTTTCATAGTTTGGCCTCACCCCTTTCATGGTTTGCACTAACTATGCACCAACCGTGCAACATGAACAAGATGACCCAATTTATCTTTCTTTTATGTCCAAAATCCCTGAAACACCCCAAGCTCCCTCATACACCTGATAAACATTTAATTAGTCAACTTTAATGAATTAAACCAAAAATTTAAACAAGAACTCATCTACATGAAGTCCATGATCTTACAACCTCCCCACCTTATAATGGATTGTCCTCAAGGCACACTTCCAAGCATTACTGAGCTTCTGAATAAAAGAGGTCAGGCCACTAGGCTTGCATATCCGAATCCCTTTACCAAGTTTATTCCTAAAAATTTCCATGCTACCAAAAAAATCAAACCAAGGGAACAATCTATCCTCACAAGACTTTCTTACCATGACCCATAATGCGAGCCAGATGATCCTCAAAGGAAGCATCAACCTTAGGCTCAACATCCTCAAAATAAATTATGTGAGATGGGTTAGGGTGATACTACCAAAGATATGACACATGAAAAACATTATTCATACTACTATACAAACATCTAAGAGACAATCGGTATGCCATTGGTCTGATCCTATCCACAATCTCGAACGACCACACATATCTGGGTGCCAACTTACCCTGTTTCAAAATTCGATGATGAACTATCCTTGGCGACACCCAAAGAAACATGTGATCACCCACCCTAAATTAAAAGGGTCAATGCTTATAATCTACATATAAATTATTCTTATTCCAATCCATTTCCATTCATTCTGAATCAACTGGATCTACTCTGATGTCTACATAAGACTCAGTCCTAAAAAATCTGATTCCCTAGCCTCCATCCAACATAATGGAGATCTACAAGACCTACCATAGAGTGCCTAGTACTATTCCATCTGAATCATATACTGATAAATATTATTGTAGAAAAACTAAACGAGCACCAAATTCATTTCCCATGATCCACCAAAATCTAGGACACATGCCCTAAACATTTTCTCAAGTACTTGAATCGTTGGCTCTGACTTCCCATTCATCTATCAGTGTAAGGTCGTACTAAAAAAAACCTAAGTACCAAGTGACTTATGTAATCCCTACCAGAAGTGCGATGTGAAACATGAATCAGAATTTGAAACTATATTCTGAGGTACCCATGAAATCACACTATTTCTAAAACATACAACTCATATAATCGATCTGTGGTGAAAGTCTCTTGAATTGGTAAGAAATGATACACCTTAGTCAATCGATCCACAACTACCTATATCACATCATTATTATGAAGCATCCTCAGAATACCTACCACAAAATCCATCATCACATCATACCATTTCCATTCCAGAATGGGCAAAGACTACAAAAAATCACCTGGCCACTGATTCTCAGCCTTCACTTACTACCAGGTTAGACATCATGTCATGAAACCTACAATAACCTTCTTCATCCCTGGCCACCAATACTGCCTACGAAGATCATGATACATTTTGGTTAAACCGGGATTCACTTCCCACTTCGATGAATGAAACTAGAGCATCAACTCTTCTCACATACACGTTGAAACAACAACATGGCCCCACACACAAGTGATCTAATCATCACCAATGGTCCAACCAGAAGGTGACTCCCCACCTTTAGGACTTTCCCTTAAAGTAATACATTTTGAATCTTCACATTGCTTCTCTTTAATTTGGATTATAAGTTTGGAATAAATTGCTAAGGATGGAAGTTTCATCTACCCATTCCCATCCTGTAACTCCATATGAATCTCAACAAACAATGCCACCATCCTCCACTCAGAACTGAATTCTTGAACCGAATGATTCTGAGCCTTCCAACTCAATGCATCCACAACACTGTTTCCCTTTACCGGTGTGTAAACCAACTCAAAATCAAAATAATGCATGTATTCAAACCATATTCATTGTATAAGATTCAAGTCACATAGGTAGAATATATACTTAATACTTTTATGATCAGTATACACCATAAATATCTCTCCCAACAAGTAGTGATGCCAGCACTTCTAGTCATAAACCATTGTAGAAAACTCAAGATCATGAGTAGGGTAATTTCTTTCATGAGGCTTCAACTACCTTGAACTGTATGCAACCACCTGATCATCCTGCATCAACACCACTTCAATAATAACACTAGATGCATCAAAAAACAAGGTATACCCCTTAACTAGCTCAAGTATGACTATAATAGATTGGTTTTCAACCACTTATTTAACACTTGAAAAACATTATCATATGATTCAGACCATTAAAACTTGATTCCCTTCTTAGTCAGGCCCAAAAGTGGTGCTTCCAAATGGGAAAAGTATTTAATGAATCTTTGGTAATAGCCATCCAATACTAAAAAACTATGGACATCAGAAACATTATTGGGATTCTCCCAATACACAACAACCTGAACTTTCTCTAGGTTCACTGACACACCTTCCTCAAAGATTATGTGACCTAAGAAATGCACCATATCGATCTAAAAATGAAATTTAGATATATTGGCATATATAATATTCTATCTTAGTGTACTTAGGATGATGTCAAGATATTTATAATGACCTTCATGAGTCTTAGAGTACACCAATATTTTATCAACAAAGACAAATATGAACTGTTCCAGGTATGGGTGAAAGATTCAGTTCATTAGATACATAAATACTACTTGTGTATTGGTTAACCCAAATTCCATTACAACAAAATCATACAATCCATACCTTCTCTTGAAGGCAGTATTTGGTACATCAGAAGGTATCACCCCCAGTTGATGATAAACTGATATCAATTCAATCTTGGAGAACAATGAATCACCTCTCAATTGGTCAAAGAGATCATCAATTCGAGGAATAGGGTATCATTTCTTAATTTTTAGCTGATTCAAATTCCCATAATCGACACATAGTAGCAATGATCCATCACCTATAATGTAAAAAACATATAATATCCCCAAGGTGATGTACTAGGATGAATAAAAACATTATTCTCAAATTCCTCAAACTAATTTTTAAGTTCTAGAATTATATCCCCAAGGTGATGTACTAGGATGAATAAGAGGTCTTTACTCATGATGGGTAGAAATGGCTTAGATGTGGTGATCACACATCATTTCTTGATTGCAACGTTGCATTGTTTCTTGATTAATTTCTCTTTTTTTGGTTTTTTTGATAGAAATTTTTGAATATTAGGATTATATAATTCTAGGTTTTTAGAGTGGGTGATGTCATGTACTAATGTTTTAGTGCCTAGTATGAATGTGGATGGATTTTAGGAAGTGCGATGAGGTATAAAAAATTTGTGATAAATGTTTGATGAATTATTTTTCCTTGCAATCAAATATTATTTTTTAATTTAACTATTATTAGGGAGAGTCTTAGTGACTAATATTGGGTGTTTTATTTTTATTATAATCCTTTAAAATGAGATGAGTCTTAATACAAGTTAAAAGTTCATAAAGGAACATATATCTAATGTTAACTGGTTAAAATAGAAGATAAGTATCCTTGAGGTATAGGGTTTAAACCCTAATAGAATAAATTTCAATATAATGCCTTAAATCGTCCCCCAATATATAATGATTTTAGGTCACCCCTTAAATGAAAGTTATTTAGGCCACCCATTAAAAACAAAGGTTAAAAGGTTCATTTGAGTGACAAACTAATTGGTTGGGTATCACTTATATACTCTAGATGTTATCATGATATTTAATTTATAAATAAATGTTTTTTTTGAAATTATGAAAGATTATTTTTAGATGTTTCAAAGTGGTTGAGTTGATTAAAGTTAATGGACATAACAATTGACTAATTTATAGTTTGAGTGGTAGAGATCACAATGCATCTAATGGTAACCTTACCCAAGGGAGGTATTTGATATCATGATAGGGAGAGTGAGATAATATCAAGTAATTTTATCATATATTGATATTTTTTTATGATCTATAACCATAGGGTGATTGGGTATAGTTATAAAATTATTTTTGGTGGCCTTGTTGGGTTTTAGAATAGGTTTATGATAGCCTTCTAGTTTAAGGTACATGTGTAGATTCTTGGAGGTGTGTAAGATATTTATAGTTTATAATTGGGGTTGGTTCCATTTCATGATAATATACATATTGTTTATTATTATTTTATTATTTATATTCTGATTATGGGTCAAGTGTTACACATAGGCATTGGGCATGCATCCACATTTATTATATATTTTCAGAGTAGTTGAGGTGAGTATAGAAATCCTAATGGGATGGTGGACTTACTATACCCATGTATATAGTTTGGTTTTTGATGTGTATTGGTAAACATTCATATTTTTGATACATGAAAGTGTAGGTATGAATCATGAATAGAGAGCACGCATTTTGGAGAGTAGTGTCATGGAGGTTGAGTATCTCTAACAAATTATCCCAGGTCAACTAGGAAAGTCACTCAAGATGACTCACCACATGGTGAGGTGCAAGAAAATAATGACAAGTCTTATGTATAACTGAAGAACAATAAAGTAAAACATGAAAGAAATGATAAAATATTCACGATAAATATAAAGTCAATCCAAAATGTCTAAAATATAAAGATAAAACACCACAAGAGTAACAAGTATCTGTGTGACCATAAATCACCACCAAACTATCCCACTATGAAGGAAATGAATAAAAAGAGAAACCTTTATGCTAGACAATGATTTTACCTTTTCTCGAGTCCTATAAATAAATATTTACAACCAACCAAAGTAAAAAAATAATACATGAGAATAATTCCCAGTAGGATTTCACCCAATAATATATACAAGTTATAATATCTGGAATTCATTAGCTCTAACTTTCAAATAGGCCCAGTTTACAAATAATTTTCATAAAATAAGACCATTTTTTAAAACCACATTTGGTTTTTATATGAACATACCATATTCACCAAATCTTGGAATATGTCGAGTATAAAAGAATTTTTTTTGGAATAAACCAACCGTAGATACACCATAAGATATGAATATGATTAAATAGACATGAAAACCCCATCATGTGATAAACCAATCGTAAATGACAAAGAACCCAATTTGGGATCTAAATTATGGTTATATATAATATAAAAGAAAATAAATCCCAAATCTAGGCCTAAGGTGGACCCAACCAATAAAACCTCTTATAGAATCACATGCATTAAATTGATAGTAAAACCTCTAGTGTAATTACACACAATAAGAGTAATAAGTCTATTTCCCGATACACCCAAGGTTAACCAATGTTATAAGTTTTAAAAAAACCATTTATGAGACATGATAACATTTTATAAAACATTTTCACCACAAATAAAGTTTATTATATGATTAAAAATCATTTTTGAATCAAAACCACAATTGTGTGAATTTCATCAAACACATGTTGTGAACAAGTTTGATTTTAAATCCCGCTTTAAAAACATTTATATTATCCAAAAATTATATTATGATATTAAATCAATATTTTTTATAAAAATAACCAAAGGAATTTATAATAACTCAAGTTAGTTCATGAATTAGAAAAATTCTATAGAGACAACTACCAGAAGAATGGGGGAAACCGAGTCACTTTTAAAAAATAATATTGGAAACAAGTAGATTAAACTAATAAAGAAAAAGAATAAAGGGAAAATGAAAAGAATCAATCGACATCACTTCCTGATTATTAGATCTTGAAAGACACAACACACAATGCTACCAAACTGAGATCAACAAATCTAAAGTGGGAGAGAGAGATCTGACATACCTGAAGGAAGAAAACCCACCACATTTGAAATCAAGCACACCAAGTAAAGAAATAACGAGGAAGAAGAGACCCCCAAAATTAAAGGGGAGAGATCTGGGTCATGGGGGGAATCTCTTAAAGAAAAATTAAAAGAAGTTACATAAATAGTGAATAAAAATCACTGGGCACATGTGATTTATGTTGTAAGCCATTTTTTATGGTGTAAATATTTCATAATACAAGTATGATGAAAAAACTTTGCCTTGTGCTAGTTTATCCCTAGATATGTTTTTATGACATAAAATAGGTTTACCACATAAAACATTATTAAAACATAAATCGTTTTATGGATTCTTATTAGTGATGAAATTATGTTGTAAATTAATTATTTTCAATTTAATATTGTCTTTTAGACAATTACCAACCCAAATTCCTATAGAACCCCCCAAAAACATTCAACACTATAAATTAATTATTTTCATGTTTTTTATATACACACCCCACCTGAGTTGGATAATCTTACCAATTCCCAAATGTTTTGGGTTCCGAGAGTTTTTCCTAACATTTAGTTTGGTGGTAAAATATATGGATGACTACTCTATCTCCTATACTCTTCTTATATATTGGAGAAAGACCTCAATACATAGTTAGTGGTGAGTATCCACAAATGAAGGATTAGTTTGGGGTGATTCATATAGATGACAACTAATATTGGAGATGCTTGGTGAGAATGAGAATGTGATGTGGTGGGGTTAATGCATGGTGGGAAGAGGGAATAAGGACGATGTCCTTCACATTCAGAATAAACTACTCCCCTAGTTACATGATTAGGTTATGATGAAGATATTGACTGATTCTAGTAGGAGATTCTAGAACTTTAGAAGGCAGGGTAGATAGGGATGCATCCTAACCCACATAAGATATAGAAGAATATGTGAAATGATGATATGGATCGTATGGGATCATAAGAAATTCAATTTTGGGGAATGAGAGTGTAAAATCAGTGGGAAATAAATTTTATGAAACCTTGATTATATTTTTTTGATGTTATTATATTATACTTGGATTAATTATTTTGTGAGAGTGCCTTGGTGAGGTAGGGATGGATAGTTGACCTGTTTAGGTGCTTGTTGGTTTTTCTATTTATTAACTGGTGGATTGGTATTCTCTTTTCACATTTTCACAAGAGACCTTAGGTATGATCATACTTAGTATACATGTTATAGTCACCCTACCTATATATAAACTATTTTTTTAGGTTTCTAGGAGAACTTCAGGGACTAGGATGAACATTCCTAGTTTGGGAATTGGATTTGTTTTTAATTTGATGCCATAGTATTTACCTTTTGGCACTTCACTTGGATACTTTTATTTTGATTTGTTTGACATTGTTCTTTCATTTTGGGATGACTTGGTTTCTTTTTATATTATGTGATGGAGTTTATTGGTGGTTGTTCATTCTATATCCTGATCCTATTTATATTATTGAGTGTAAAAACTTCTATACATGTGATTTTATACCCTCAATTATTATTTACAACTTGGGGCCTATTGAATGAAGAATTCAGGGTTCGTTATATATTTTCCTTAATTTTTAGCTTGGGAGAAGTATCTTTAGAGGTAAGGGGTCATGATAGAGTGGTATCCAAGGTTTGGTTGAGAGATAAGATGAAGCTAGGGGTTAAGAAATTATGAGGATTGCATGAGTTGGTAGGGGAATAATATCAACATATATTGGCGTGTAACATAAGATAGGATGATCGACCATAGCATAAGATCTTAGTCCCACATCATGATCTGATGCAAGGAATTTGTGTATATCAAATGACCTAGTAAAGTGGTGTTACTTATAGGGTATTGACCTAGGAGAGGTACATAAATCGTGCTTTTTTTGTTTGTAATTGAAAATAGTGATTGTAGGAAAGTTAAAATGAATTTAATTAAATGAATCTTGAAAATTCCATGCTACCAAGATTAGGGTTTCCATTTTTTTTTAGGAATGGATCCCAAGAATCATCTGTGTGTAGTCTATGTAGTAGAGGTTCAAAGGGATGACCTAATTGATCATCAGAATTACAACCCTTCTCTTTATTACACATTAATACATGATTTATTATATAATATTACAATTAATACAACTTGGAAGATCAATAATTCTTGTGTATTTTTTAATTAGGTACATTAAATAAAATAATCAAATAGGAAAAAAATTATCTTTATTGAAAACTTCCTTAACATGTGCGCACTTAAAACTGCATGGGATAACCTGGGGACATACATAAGAAAGGAGTGAGCTATAAATCCCAGTAGGGTAATAAACAAGAAATAACATAAATATAGTAATAAATGTTAGAAAATAGGCATATCAATAGGTCATAAAAGTGATGATAATCACAAAAACGAATAATAAGTCATGATATAACATGAAAACATAAAGGCAATATGGGAAATGTGGAAACAAATTAAATATTTCATCATAAAAATAGGTCAAGGCTAACTTTCAAGACATAATGATGAAATAAGTCCTATAAAGGAATCAGGTTTACTCCCTATCCCAACATGATGTCTCATAAAACTAAATATTACCTAATATATTGGAGTGATATATAATTCCAGGTTCACCTATCACTTTTATTTCATTATCATGCTTAAGTGTTCCACATAGATCATAAAACATGGAATAATTTATAATTAAATTTTATTCCATGATCAAGGAGTGTGGAATAAATACATATAATTCCCTAATAAATAAGTATAATTTCCTAAAGGTGAACACCCTTTATAGGAAATGAGTATGGTATTCACTATATAATTTTATTGGCATAGAAATTCATAGTGAAATTTTGTAGCATAATGGAGTCACTTAAAGATTGTTAAAATAGATGATGAGATAGAAATGGGTCTATCATAATTTGGACTTAAAATAGATAGTAATATAGACATGTAAAAACATGTCCCAAAAATAGGAATTGGAAATAGAAGGTATGATATAATGAAGAAACTTTAATAAAGACAAGAAGGAAAAGAACCCTTACTTGAGTGTGTGACTCCAAATGATTGGGATAAGCTTATTGAGGGATTGGGGGCACATTGGGAGGAATATTGAGAGGGGAGGATAGATTAAGGGAATTATAAAAGGATTTTTATTGAAAATAAATGGGACCATGGGTGGATTTATATAGTAAATGAGTGGGTATTTTTTTTATTTCTTAAACACAGGTTTTGGAATCTATAAAATAAAATAACCAAAACCACAAACCATGTCATGGGTTTTTATAATGGTTTACAAAAAATGGGAGAGTTTTTCATTATTTTATGGGTCTATGGTCCAAAATTAATAATATAATACCCTTAGTGATGTGTAAGTGAGTCATACTCTTAAATAAATGATTTTAAAACCTTAAAATATATTAATGTTTTTAGAGGATTCATAAAAATTTTATAAAATGAATAAAATAAACATAAAATCACATTATTTTAAATCTAAAACATATATTTTTTCTTGGATACCAATTATTTTATTTATTACATCACTTTTGGTTCATTATTATGTCATAATACACAACATATATTTATACTGTATTTATTTTTTACCCGAAAATTCGACTACATTAGAAAATTATGAAAAATTAACCATTTCATAATTTAAATATTATGATTCAAAAAATAATACTAATTTTATAATAATTATTTTATAAATATGTGTATTTTCACTTTTAAAATAAAAATCTTCATTTATTGAGAAATGCTGGGTTTTTTTGACAATAACAGTTTTCGAACCCTCATAAAAATTACATTTGATATTAGAAAATCATATGATCATTTATACTTAATAATAATATTTCATTAAAATGTAATTTATTTAAAAATACCTTAATTACTCAAAATTAATTCCTTAATTTAAATTTTATATTACTTAAAAATATAATCTTTGTTTTATCGTATCAAAATATAATTTTTATTAAACAGATTATTTAATCATTTATAATATAGAAAAAATAAGGAATAAATATAATAATTATTTAAATTAATATAAAATTTAAATATTAATACTATTAGGGTTACTTTGTTTCTATTATTTGTTAAATTACTTTTACACTTAATTAACCTATTTTCCTTTTACTGAGTTAATTAATATTTGCAAATTTTACTATTCATATTGTAAAGAATTAAGTTGAAATTATTACCTAATATTAGTTATGATGATTTAAAATATTGAATACATTTTATCAAAATTAATTCATATAGGTGGAATAATTTTATTTAAAATAAAACCCACAATCATGACTAAAACTGAGTTTTTTGAAAAATGTATTTTTCAAAGAAAAGATGATTTTATTTTAAGTCTATAAATAGTAATATTAATTATATTAATTTAAATTAATATATATTTATATATAATCTAAAAATTTCCTTTTAATCATTTCTAATTTGGGGTTATTTTAATTAATTATAATAGAGAAACAATATATATTTTAAAGCAGTTTTCAGAAAAATGCATTTTTAATCCTTAAAATAAACTTGTATTAAAATCTTGTATAAAGATTATTAAAATGTAATTAATTAAATTAAATATAAATTTTGAATAATAATGTTACCTTGAGATCAAATTAAAATAATTAGTATAATTTTAAATTAATTCATTTATCAAAATATTGAAAATTTTACAAAAACAGTATTTTACACAATTTACTGAAAAATGTATATTTTCTTAAAATACCAAATTTTTACCATGAGTTAATTTAAATATGGTTATATCAAAAATATAGTTTTTTTTATCAAATAAATTTTCTAAATTTTTGATAAAATAATTATAATATTTACATAATTAAATAAAAACATTTTTGAAGAGTTTTTTTTTCGAAGAATGGAAAGAAATTTCCAAAAATTGATTGATTATTTAACAATAATTTATTAATATATATTGGACATATATTTATATTTTATATTGTATTTAATCTAACTTATATCTTCAAATTTAATTTAAATGTTAAAATGGGAATATTCAAATAATCACTGTTTGTTTGGGTTCAGTGTTGCGTATCACATAAGCTATCAAACATAGTTTTCTCTTTTAAAAACTTAGGGTGATAATTTTTTCACCCTTCAAAAAATTGTGTCCTCAAAATTTAAAATTGAACTATATAATATTTTTTTTGTAACTTGAAAGTATTTTTATTTAAAACCCACATCATTAAAAGAGTTAATAAAACATCCTCTTGAAAATAGAGAGAGGGAAGTGTGGAGGTCATCACATAACTAGGATCTTACATGGTGTATAGAGATGGCCGCCACCTAAAACTAGATTTCCTTGATATGTCTTTTGAGGATGAGGTTGATTTCCTAAAATAGACCCTCATTTCTAGGTTTGGTACAACAAAGCCGTTACTACCGGTTTTCGAGAGTTGTGTGGTTTCTTGGGGCCTCTCCTCACCAACTCAGATCTCTCAAGTTCACCGCAATTCCTTATGTGTGGCTTTGTCTTCGAAATATTACTTTGTTAGGGCTTGGTGTAAATTTTATCAAACCTTGGGTCGATGGTACTTTAACCTAGTGCATTGGTCATTGGAGATCCATAAAGGGAAGGAGGGTCCTCATGCGGTGGTTTGGATCAGTTGACCGGGACTGCCTCTACCCTTTTAGAATGGGGTTTTCCTCAAATAAATTGGTGACTCAATAGGTAGATTTCTATGTGAATATGATTGCACGCGAGGTTTTTTGGAGGTTTCGGTCACTTGGATATGTGTGGAGTTGGATATCTCTCATCTACCTCCTGAAAGTATTCTCCTACGGGTGAAAGATTCAATAGTCTGGGATCAGGACATCCTCTATCCTATGTTTCCAAGGTACTTCCCATTCTTTCACCTTAAAGGCCATTCAATAAACTGGTGTAGGAAGAGGCACCCTCAATATAGTGTCTCTAGGCACCAAGGACCGTCTCACGGCTCTGTGCATTCCAAACATGTAATCTTCAAGATCGCTGGTCCCCAGGAGCCTATCTGGGGGGGGGGGGGGAGGAGGGGGGTGCATTATCCTTTCCTCCATCTAGTACTTGACCAGACACCCTCTAGGAGTTTTGTCAGGGTTATTATAGATTTCATGGATGAAATTATCCGAGGGCTTTCCAACACAGTTCATCATCATTCGCTTTTCCCCAGTGGGAGGATTCTTCTGTCTGCCTTCCTCTAGTCACATGTAAGCATGGGCCTCCCTTGGCACTAGTGTTTCTTCCAAAATGAATTGGAGAGATATTCAGAGGTTTTTTTCTTTGTGAGAACCTCCTAGTATGTCTTCTCCCACGATGGTGTCCTACCCCAGTATCCCAACTTCTCTTTTCCCCATCCCCCCTTCAGTGTTCATTATCTTTCAGATGGGGAGTGTATTCCTGCATCATCCAAGGCTATTGAACCCACCCAGAAGTAGGTCTCACAACCCTCCACTCATGAGTTTGTGAGCCCTTCAATAGTCTCTAACCAAGAAGGCCAGGCTCTTTCTCCAAATGGATCTACCAACAGGGATGTTGAACCTATCTATGTCCAGTAGGATATCTCTTCCCCAATGGTGACCCTTCATAGTCTACAATATTCTAGCATGTGCATGGGGTCTAAGTCCAGAAACAATCAAGGTGATCCCCCCTCTCTTCTATGTGTGATAAGATCTCCTGGGGACAAATCCATGCACCCTCTTTTTCAATGAAACCCTTTTTTATCCGGAACTCCCATTGACTGGGTGCCTGGGTTATCACCGACTACATTACCACAAAGTTGAAGAGGTCTAAGGCTCCTTTATAGTGATCCTTAAACATAAGCAGAAACAATCCAAGATTTAGGAGTTTTCCTATAGGATTAGGATGCATGGATTTATTTATGCAGATCCGGTTAATAGTCACATATTGATTTTATGGGAGGAATATATTTATGTTGATTTTTTATATACAGATGGACAATTCATTACGACGAGAGTGTGTATTATAAATTCTTACCTATTTTACTCTATCATTTATAGAAGTTGCGATGCTCACAGAAGAGAATCCTTATGGTAGGGGATCAACTATTTTGACCCTAGAAATTCTCCATAGATTGTTAGAGGTGACTTCAATATCATTGCTGACCCAGATGAGAATCGAGGGAGAGGTCCCTTACCTTGGAAGGTGATATTGGATTTTGTGCATTTCATGGATGGAAAGGGTCTCTCAGATATGGGCTACAGTGGGGACCATTTTACATGGTGTAATGATCAAATAGGCGATCGGTGCTCTTGGAGTTGTCTGGATAGGTGTCTGGCCAACATCCATGCCATTTTTGCCTACCCAATTGCCCAGTTAACTCATCTAACCCAGGGTGTTTTTGATCATTAACTTCCGTTGGTTTCTCTTTCTTCAAGGAATGAGAACTAGAATTTATAAATATCTTATCACTTTTGGACCTTCATGGAAGGCTATCATCAGGTGGTCAAATGCTCATGTGGGATCCCTTTATAGGGACACACTTGGATAGGGCTTCATAATAAGATGTGACTCCTCTGGAAGGATCTTTTGTTCTAGTTCAAACAACAACCACTATCGATAAGGACATTGAAAATATATTAAAAGAGGTTGAATAGTTGGAATCAAGCCTTGAAGATGTTTCGATTGACTAGGTGTTTGAAGATCTTTCTAGAAAGAAGGGCAGTTTGGTGGAGATGTTACTTAAACAGGAACGTATGGCTCATGAACAATCAAGGAGCAAATGGCTACTCAAAGGGGATAAAAATACTACCTACTTCCATGCCTACATCAAAGAGAAGCTATGTCATATAAAACCTAATTTGAGGTTGTAGGATGGATCCTTCTCAGAAGACATGGATGTTGTTGGGGGTTTTATTTGTCCTACTTCAAGGAGTTATATGTACGCCCAAACCCCCATATGTCTGAGGGATATCCAAGTGCTAGGGCTCCCTACTTTGATGTGATCCCTTCTCATGACTCCAGCTAGGATATTGAAACCTTAAAAGAAACCCCAGATGATAAAGAGATCTATGAGGCCATGATGAGCTTTAATCCAAAGAGTGATCTGGGTCTGGAAGGATTTCTGGGTTCATTTTACAGAGAATCTTGGACTGTGGTTCAGAAAGACATTGTTTTTTCCATTCAAGATTTCTTCTGAGGCTGTAGCATAACTCATGTGGCCAGTGCAACAATTCTTGTGCTCATTCCCAAGATCAAAGAACCCTCCTCTCTACATCATTACATGTTCGTGATCATGTGTAACTTTCCATATAAAATCCTATCTAGTATCATGAACAAATGGTCGTCTTCTTTTCTTCCCCACTTTCTTTCCTTAAAGAAGCATGGCTTTGTGAATGGAAGATGAATCTAGGGGAAATAGTTATGGATCATGAGTTGATTTACGATATCCACATCAAGGTCCATGGATCAAACTTGGATATCAAATTAGACATGAATAAGGCCTACAAAAAGATTGAATGGTGATTTATCAACAAAGTGTTTACATGTATGGGCCGTTCCTCTCGGGTCACTATCATCATCTTTATATGTTTCTACTCTTCTTGGATTGCTCTATCTTTTATGGTAAATACTCATGGATTTTTCAAGGGCACCCAAAGTCTTAGGAAGCAGGATCCAATTTCCCCTAACATCTCCATTTTCGCCCAGGATGTGCTTAGCCGCTTGATTAACAGGAGTATGGACCAATGGTAGATTCTACCTTATTAGAGTCAGATGATTTACTCCAGCATATCCCACCTCATGTTTGTCTACGACACCATGATCTTCTTAAATGGTAGAAAAAGGTTAGTTTTCAGTTTCAACAAGGCGATGTAGGAGTATTTCCACTGGATTTGACAGGTGATAAACCACTCAAAAAGAAGTCTCTATATCTCTAACAGATGTGAAATGAGCCACACTGCCTCCATATAAAACTATATGGACACTAAAAGAGGCAGTTTCATTCTGAATTATTTGGGCATGCCTCTTTCTCCTCAAAGACTTTGCATCCAGGACTTTGATCACATTTTTCACAAGATCATGGTTAGATTCCTCAAATTTAAGAAATACTTTCTATCCTTTGGAGTTAGGATAACACTAATCAATAATGTTCTGTCAGCTACTTTGGTTCATTCGATGAATTTCATTAGAGTTACAAAGGGGGTTATTACCTATATTGATATGATCCTTTTTGGTTTTATCTAGGAAGCCTTATCAGAAGGAAAAATCCATTGGGTTTCTTGGTGGATAATGGATAAGACAATTCAGGATGGAGGTATTGATGTTCGAAATATTTTTGACACCATTTAGTACATGCATGCCAAGTTAGCGTGGGAGAATTTGGTGGGCCATTCTTTATGGGGAAAGGTGATTTTCACAAGGTGAAGTGCAGTCCCAACAGTTGGGTCTGGTTATAGTTCACCCCTTTGCTCCACGATATCCATTCACCTCTCTACTCTTATACCTTTATATAGGTGGTTTGTTTGGAAAGGTGATATCCTTTTATAGCATCATAATTGGGAAGGGGCTAAGCTGAGATATCTAGGATATTCGG
The DNA here is from genome assembly GCA_963277665.1 of Viscum album. Taxonomy (NCBI): domain Eukaryota; kingdom Viridiplantae; phylum Streptophyta; class Magnoliopsida; order Santalales; family Viscaceae; genus Viscum; species Viscum album. The sequence continues at coordinate 329,802,987 of OY728132.1, forward strand.
ATACTTAGATATCATTCAAGGAGGCTAGCATGTACCCTTGTTTCATCAGGGATGTATTGGATAAGGATCAGAAGGATCTATTTGACACCATTGAGGTGAACATGGATCCAGACAAGTGTGTGTTTACACCTTCGACTTGAAGGGACTTTTCCACCATAGAATTTCGTAGAGTCATGTCTTCGTAGGATAGCTCCGAAACATGGAACGAGCTCATGTGGTGTAGTAAGATCCCCATAAATTATAATTTCCTCTCTTGGTGAATCAGGAACCATGTGGTGCCAACTAATGATAATATTAGAATAATTGTAATCCCTCTTGTGTCCAGGTGTACGTGCTGCCGAGTTCATCAGGAAGAGAGTTCACTCCATTTTTTTGAGGGGGACTGGGCACAAGCTGTGTGGGGTTTCTTTAATGATTTTACTACTTATATAGGTTAGATTAATTTGGAGGTTCCCTTCATGTAATGATGGTTACATGGTTCTCTAGAGTCTGGTCTAGAGAGAAAGGATAGAGCTATGGTCTTGGTTGCCTGTTTTGGGTGCATTTGGAAAGTGATAAACAAGGCTAGGAACAAGGGTGTTAAGTCGTAAGGGAGCTCCATTATCATAAGAACAAGGAGTGTACTCATCAACCTTCTTAATATGCATAAAAACCCATGTGAGACTTCTATGCTTAGACCTCTTTAATTGAGTATGTAGGGCACGATCAGTCTTCCCAATACCATCACGAGACATTGGGTTCACTGATTATCTCCTTCCATGGGAATCAAACTTAACACAGATGAATATTTTAGGAAAGTTATTATGTGGGTAAGAGGGGTGGAATGTGATTTTAGGGTATCTATCATCATACTGTTTACAATGAACTACAATTGTGGTCATTCTCTATAGGGTGAGGCAATGGCTATACTCACTGGTCTCAGTCTGTGCTGCGAATGAAATATTGATATCAGTGAATAAGATTAAGACTATATGAATATCTATCATTCTCTTCAATTCATTGGTAATACTACTTGGTTGTTCTCTTATATTATCAAAAAATGCAAAGGGCTTCTCAGAATTAACACAAATGTGGTTCAAACCTGGTGCGAGGGAAACAAATTAGCTGATCATCTAGCTTCTATTGCTTCTCAAAATTAGGTTTCATCAGGCCTATATGGAAAGAGTATCCTCAAGGATCTGAGAGAGGACCTTTTTATAGGGGATTCCACTGGTTTATATTAATTCATACCCCTAGTCCCTATCTCTCTTATGATCTCCTATTTTGGATTGTTCTGTGTGTCTTTTCCTCTAATAAATAAATAATAATGATGACGATGAGAACTCAAGATGAGTTTTTTAATTTCTGAAGAACTAGAATAAATGGAAAATAAGGGATGAGTAATTTTAAACTATTAAACACATAAATTATAATCTAATAACTTTAATGGGATAACTTATAAATGACTTGAATTTCCTCAACTTATTAATTTTTAGGATTCAACATATGTTATCCATGATATATTTCCTAACATTGACTCATATGGGAATTTTTTACCCTTAATAGTGGTTAATAATGAGTTTTTTAATTTACCAATGCATATCCCCTGGGATTTTCAAACTAGGTGTACATCAAGTCCCATTTTCGTGCACCAGTTCTCGATTAAGACTAGATTAATGCGGTGTTTTCTGGTTTTATCCCTATGTACATATGTGCCAAAGAAACATCCACTTATAGTATCCAAATAAGGATATATTTTCTTGATGAACCACTTAATCTATAATTTTCAATAATTTATGGATTTTTCTTATACTTAGTTTCATCTCTAAGGATTTTGATAGATTTTTTGTAATGCTATTCCCAAAAATAACTAAACTTTTCCTATGATACTAACTTTAACAAACCTTCTATTTATTAAAAATTAATACATGATCTATTATATAATATTACACATAATAAAACCCAGAAGATTAAGAATTAAATTTTATTTGGGAATTAGTTACATTACATATCAACTTAAAATAGAAAAAACATCATCTTTTTTGAAAACTTCCTTAACATGCTCGCACTTAAAACTGCATGGGATAACCTAGGGACATACATAAGAATGAGGTGAGATATAAATCCTAGTAAGAGAATAAACATGACATAAAATGAAGAGAGTAATATATGTTAGACAATAGAAATATCAGTGGTTTATAAAAGGGGTGAGAAATCATAAACATGAATAATAAGATGATATAGCATGATAACATAAAGGAAACATGGAAAATATGGAAAGACATTAAAACACCAAATCATTAAAATTGGTCAAGGATAAATGAAAAGATATCATGATGGAAAAATTACCATAAATTAAAAGGTTTACTCCCTATCCCAACATGATGTCTCATGAGACTAAACATTATCCAATGCACTAGAGGGCTATATAATTATAGGCGCATCAGTTACTTTCATTTCATTCTCTTACTTAAGTGTGAAACATGAATCATAAAATATAAAATCATTTATCATTAAATTTTATTACCAAACCAAGGAGTGTGAAATTCATACATGTAATTCCATAATAAATAACTATAAGTGCTTAAAGGTGAACACCCTTGATAGAAAATGGGTATGGTATTCACTACACAATTGTTTGGGCATGGAAAATCATGGTGAAATTTCGGTAGCATAACAACCACACTTAAAGATTCATAAAATTGGTTGATGGGAGAGAAAGGATTCTATAATAATTTTTAATTCAATTTTAAAATAATATGGACTTTGAAAACATGTCCTAATAATAGTAAATGTAAATATACATCATAAGATAATGAAAAAAATCGAATAAAGATGAGAGGGAAAAGAAACCCTACTTCTGTGTGTGACTCCAAAACTCTTGGGAGGATTCTATTGATGGATTGGGGGAATCTTGAGAGGACTTTAGATAGGGAAGGGAAGATTAAGGATGTGATCCCATAATTTTGAGTGAAGATAAATGGAATCATTGATGAGTTTAGATAGAAAATGAGTGGGGATTTCTTTATTATTTCTCAAACATAGGTTTTGGACTCTATATAATAAAATAAAAAAAACAAAAACCTTCCCCAGGTTTTTGCCCATGGTTTCTTAAAAATGGGATTGGTTTCATTATTTTATATGGATAATATTTTAAATTAATAAAATAATACCTTTGTTGATGAAAAAGTTATTCATTCTCTTAAGGAAATTATTTTAAAACATTAAAATATATTAATAGTTTTGGAGGATTCAAGAAGGATTTATAAAATTTATTAAATAAAAATAAAATAAAATTATTTTAAATGGAAAGCTTTGGTATTTTATACCCTTTATAGTATTTATTACCTAACTTTTGGGTCATTATGATGTCATGAGACACACTATATATTTATACAGTATTTAATTTTTACACGATAATTCGACTATCTCAGAAAATTATGAAAAATTCACCATTGGATAACTTAGAAATTTTGTTTTCAAAAATAATATTTATTTTATGAAAATAATTTTCTAAATATTTTTTATTCTCAATTTTAAAATATTAATTTACATTTATTGATAAATTCTAGGTTTTTTAGAATGATAGTTTTCGAACCCTTATAAAAATTACATTTGATATTAAAAAAATTATATTATAATTTATATTTGATAAAAATTATTTAATAAAAATATATTTATTAAAATATATTTTATTTAAAACAATAATTAATTCATAAAAATGAATTAATTAATTGATTTTTAATATTACTTAAATATATAATCTATATTTTATCATATCAAAATATAATTTTTATCAAACTGATTAATTAATCATTTATAATGTAAAAAAATGAGGAATAAATATAATAATTATTTAAATTAATAGGAAGCATAAATATTTATACTATTAGTGTTACTTTGTTTCTAGTTTCTATTAAATTATTTTTACCCTTAATTAACCTATTTTCCTTTTATTGTAGTAATTAATATTTACTACATATACTATTCATATTGTACAAAAGTTATGTTGAACTTATTACCTAATATTATTTATGATAATTCAAAATAATAAATACATTTTATAAACATTAATTCCCACAGGTGGAAGAGTTTAATTTAAAATAAAAACTGCAACCATGATGGAAAGAAGTTTTTTTTTGTAAAAATTCATTTTTCAAGGAAAAATGATTTTACTTTAACACTATAACTGGGAATATTAATTATATTAATTTAAATTAATATATATATATATATATTGTATAAATATTTTATTTAAATAATTTATTATTAAGGATTATTTTAATTAATTATAATAGAGAAAATTATGTATTTTAAAACAGTTTTCAGAAAAATGCCTTTTTAATCTTAAAAATAAACATGTATTAAAATATATTATAAATATTGTTTAAATGTAATTAATTGAATTAAATATAAATAAATAATACTTACTTTATGTTTAAATCAAATTAAAATAATTACTATACTTTTAAATTAATTCATTTATCAAAATAAATTACAATTTTACATAAAAATGGTATTTTCAATATTCACTTAAAAATGTATATTTTCTAAAAAATAACAAATTTTCACCCAAAGTTAATTTTGATATGATTATATTTAAAAATGGAGTTTTCTTATCGAATAAATTTTCTAAATGTTATATAAAATAATTTTAATGTTTATAAAAATAAATAAAAATCCTTTTTGGAGAAATAAAATTTTGAAGAACGAAAATCCATTACCAAAAATTGATTGATTATTTAATAATAATTTATCAATATATATAGGAAATATATATTTCATAAATTAGTTTATATAACTTAGATCTAAAAATTTAATAGAAATGTTAAAATGGGAATATTTAAATAATCATTGTTTGTTTGGGTTTAGTGTTGTGTAGCACATAAGCTATCAAACATAGTTTTCTTTTTTAAAAACTCAGGGAATTAAAATCAGTGGGTCGATCCAATAGATAAGGATGATTCATGGAATAGGTCCTTGATTTTTTTTTTCAATTACAGATCCTAGAAAATTATGAAGGGAGAATCTCTGATCTAGATATGGAGCACTAGTTAAAAGAGTTTGAGATTTCTTTTAGTCAGTTTTGACTCGAGATAATTTTTGGGTTCCATTGGTGGATAGTTAGATGAGAGGAGTGACAAATTATTAGTAGATATTATATCCCAATTATAGGAAGGAGGTGAAAAATTATTTGGAAAAATTTCAAAATAATTTTCATTTTGAGTTCATACCATTGATGATGAAGGGAAAAAAAGAGGTGTGAGATGCTCTCTCTTCATTAGGGGAGTCTAACCATACGAGAGATAAAGTTTATGTTTTGGGAAATTTTTCATTTCACTCCCAAAATATTTTTAATTGAGGAGTATAAAATATGATTTCTAATGGAGTCACTACACTCAGTGATCCCATATACAGTTTTCTCATTTATGCTACTCATATATCTAGTGGTGTGGAAGAAGGTATAATAAATCGAGTGGATACATTCATAGGGAAAATAACCTTGATATAGAGGGTAAAAAAGTTTACTAAAGAGAATATATTTTGGTATAGGATCATATATGTCGATTTAGTTGAGGTTTCAACTAGTGGGGAGCCGAACTCAGTAGTCTTTCTTATTCCATTATGGGTCCATTAGTTCTCTAGTGTCTACTAAAGGCTTTCTATTTGTGTTCTTTATCCGTGTGGGGTGAGGTAACCATTAGATTTAGTGATCAAATACCCAAGGAGTTTAACATAATATGGATAGAAAGTCCCCTTTTTGATAGAATTCATAGTTTCCTCCAAGGTATTATTAGTTTTAGGGGCCAATAGATTTTTTTCAATAGATTGGTCACCATGATTATTCTCAACTGAAGTGAGACAAATTAGATGGAGGTTAGATCCATGACATTCCTCATCCTCAGGAACCTAAATCAGATCACGGTCATGAAGGATGTGAATAATGAGGCTGAATATATAAGAATAGGAAGATTCATACTATGGAGGTTCCAAAACCAGAGAGGATAGAAGTTGTTTAAGGTACAATCAGTTTACTATCTATATTAGTTTCTAAATTGTTTGATTCTTTAGATTTTCACTCCTTTGTTTTTCTTACTTTGGTTTACATGTTAAGACTAGAGGTGGAGAGGCTTCTAGTTCCATTAGTGTTATCAAAACTTGTTGGAGGTTAGGATTTCTTGTTTGATGTGTTTCAAAGATATAGACTGATGATGGGGAAATATTAGTCGATGGATCATTTATTCTTATTATATATACATACATATGATGTTATCCTTGGACTAGATTGGATGCTTTATCCATGTGTGGTTTTTGATTACTTATATAGGATAGTTTTTTTCTGCTATATAAGGGTATAGAGTGGTGTTTATTAGTATGCAGAGCTATTTGATGGGTGAAAGGCGAGTGAATCCTATTTTATCTTAGTTGGTAGAGTTTTTAGAAAAATATTGGGTGGTGTAGGTTCCAAAGGTTGTTGAGGAGTTTCTTGATGTATTCTCGTATGAAGTTATGATAGTACCCCTTCACCATGACATTGAGTTTGGGATAGAGTTACAAATGGGTGAATCTTCAATTTCAATGACTCGTTATCATATTATTCCCATAGATCTATAAGGGATGAGACTAAAAATTGATGATATGATGTTTAAGGGTTTCATATAGGTTAGTATATCTCACTGGGGTGCTACAATGTTGTTTTCCAAGAAGGAGGATGGTAGTACGAGGTTATGAATTAACTACTAGAGGATGAATCAAGTAATGGTTAGGAACCCTTACCCCTTCTAAGAATATATGATATATTCAACCAATTCAAATGTGCAAGTTGGTTTTTGATGATCAATCTACAATTTAGATGTCATCAGATGAGGGTAAAAGATGAAGATATCCTAAATACTACCTTCAGATAAAGGTATGGGAACTTTGAGATTATGGTCATGTCATTCAATTTCATGAATGCATTAGTGGTGTTCATGAGGATCATAAAATTTGTATTATGTGAGTTCTTGGATGAGTTTATAGTGATGTTTATCAAAGAAATCCTTATATACTCACTACTGGAAAATGGGTCTATACCCACGGTTCTGAAAAAAACCGTGGGTATAGGGTAACCTATACCCATTGTTTTGAGAAACCATGGGTATAGGGCTATTATGGGACCCTATACCCATGGTTTTAAAAACCGTGGGTATAGGTCACCTATACCCACGGTTCTTCCCAAAACCGTGGGTATAGGTGTATTTTTTTTGAAGACCTATACCCACGGTTTTAGCCAAAACCGTGGGTATAGGTTATTTTTCGAATATCTATACCCACGGTTTTCCAAACCATGGGTATAGATTTCCTGGGTTAAAGCGGGAATGAAAATTTAGGCGGGAAATAGAAAAAAAATTGGCGGGGCAAAAAAATTTCACGTTCTGTTTTAATATATTTATAAAGATATAGATATATTAGAATGAACTGCTGCTACATTGTTTGGTAAGGGACTTCCTTCATATGCCTTCGGTCGCCTTATCAAATCACCGGAAAAACGTTTCTTTTATAATATATTATAATTATCAATATATAAGGACAGATGCAATAACAAAATAACAAAAATCAATTAGGTCGGTTGGTTAGTGTCGTTCGTCTTCCGGTGAAAGATCTGGAGTTCGACTCCTAACAGACGGGTTTTTTAATCGTGCAGCGTATATATTAATATATTTAATAAAGTGTTAGCATATATTGTAAAATGAAACGTGGCCCAGTTGGGCAGCGCGCAGGATCCCTCAACAGAGACGTCATTTCAAACCCCACATCCTGCAGGATTTTTGAATTTAAATGTAATACCACGGTTTAAGAACTGTGGGCTTTGATGTGTGCCATGTGTACCACTCAATGAAACACTGTAAACACACCTATACCCACGGTTCAACCAAATCGTGGGTATAGGTCAAGATCCCTATCCCGACGCCATTCATCCTCACGGTTCCCAAAACCGTGGGTATAGCCTATACCCATGGTTTTGGGGGCTATACCCACGGTTTTGAACCGTGGGTATATCCTGTTTTTCCAGTAGTGACTCGAAGTCATATGAGGATAATTCTGAGCAATGTAGAGTTTTTTTATAGGATCTTTGACACCATCAACTCTATGGAAAGCCATGAAAGTACAATTTTTGGATGTGGGAAGTGAATTTGATTGGAAATGTATTGTCTTAGTAAGTTGTGGTCGTGGACCCATCAAAGATATAAGTAGTTGTTTCTTCAATATCCCCAAGAACATGGTGGAGTCTTGAATATTTTTTTGGCATTGAAGGATATTATTGGAGGTTTTTGTCTGATTTATCCTAGCCTATAATATCTGTAATAGCCTTGACTGGGAAATTATAGTGATTTATGTATACTAGTTAGTGTTATGAAATTTTCAACTACCTAGATGAGAGGTTGATCAGTTCCCTAGTAGTTCAATTTCTATAATGATAGGTGATATCGAGGTCATTTTTGATGATTCTCATCTAGTATTGGATTTAATATTAGTGAAGAAAAGTTAAGTGATCTCTTATAGTTCTTAGAAGTTTCATCCCCATGAGTGAAACTATTCTAACCATGACCTAGATTTGATAGTAGTAGTGTTTTACTTGAAGCTGTGGTGACATTACCTCACCAATGAGCACTTTTTGGTCTTCACGAATCACAACTGTCTGATGTATGTTTTCTCTTATTAAGATATAATCCCATAAAAGTATATTTGTATTAATTTTATCCAAGATTATAATTTCAAGATCTAATATAAACCAAGTAAATGAAACATTATGGATGATTCACTGAGTAGGAAGTCATGAGGATATATTGTTTGGGAGTATGATGATGTCTAAAGAGGGATACAAGAGCTTGTATCAATGCATATCGATTCATATAAGGTCAGTGGTAGAGGTTTTATTTATTAGATGATTAGGAAATCATATTTTATGGATTATGTAGAGGAGTATTAGTGGGGATACTTAAAGGTGAAGGTGATGCGAGGCTGCATTGGTCATGATAATGCTCAGGAGGGGTGGTTGGTGGATGGTTAGAATTGGATTTTGTTTCATAGGAGGATATTAATTCCATTAGTGGTGCTTGATAAAGTCCTCTATGAGTTTCATATCTCACCTTTAGTGGTGTATAAGGGTGTGTCTAATATGTACCATGGATTGAGGAGGTAGCTTTAGTGGGTTGGGATGAAGTGGTCCATGGTAGAGTTTATGGTGAGGTGTCTGGTCTGTCAGTAGGTGAAGGTCAAGCACTTTGTTCCTGGAGGTTTATTACAACATTGAAAAGTACTTGAGTGGAATTGAGAAGAAATTTCAATGGATTTTATTACCGAGTTACCTTGTGCCTAAGGAGAATATAATGATATTTGGATGATCTATGACCGACTGACGAAGCCAGCTCATTTTCTAGTGATCAAGGAGCTAAGTGTTGGGGATGCTATAGAGAGGAGATATGTGGATGAGTTTTGGTGGCTTCATGAGGTGATGAGGACTATAATTTCATATCATCATTCTCATTTACCTTTTGAGTCTAGAGAGTATTTCAACATAATTTTGGATCCTAGTTGAGCCTTAACATTTCTGTTCATCCCTAGATAGTTGAGTAGATAATATAGACCACCCATATGTTGGGGGATATGTTGCAATAATACATCATGGATTTTAGTGGATCGAGAGAGAAAAAATTACCCTTGGTAAAATTTTCCTATAATAATATCTAGTGACCATCCATTATAATGGATCTATTTGAGGCATTGTATAGAAGATTGTGTCATTCTATGTTGTGCTACACCATGTTTGGGGAGTCAGCAATTTTTGATCTTGATGTGGTGAAGAGAATGACATATAATTTCTAGGTGGTTTGGGAGATAATGAAGGTGTATAAGAACCATCAAAAGTCTGATCGTGATCATAGATAGAGCCCAATAAAGTTTTAGGTTGGAGAGATTGTGTTCTTGAGGGTTTACCCTTTTCAAGGGAATCAGAGGTTAGTTTGAGGGAGAAATATTTATCATTGTTTTATTGGGCCATTAAAGGTGTTAGAGAACATTGGTGAGGTGGAATATTAGTTAGAAATCCTACAATTGATGAAAAGGATTCATGATGTCTTTCATTCATCTTATCTCTGTTGATATCCTCACTATCACTCTCATATCATTTACTGAGGATAGTTAGATATCTTAGATGATGTGAAATTCATGGAGCAACTAGTTGAGATCTGAGACCAATAGTAGAAGGTGTTTCATGGATGATACATTCCCTTGGTTCATGTTTTTTAGTAGTATGATGTCTTAGAGGATAGTATATGGGAGCATGATGCACATGTGTGTGATTAGTTTCTTGATTTTTTTGAGTTTTGGTTTTGTTTTGTTTCAGACTTGGATGATATAACACTTGGTATATTTCTAGTTTATGAAACATGAATTTTTTCCTATTTTTAGTTTTTCTTGGTTGGTGGTTACATTTGGGCTGTAACGAGAACCCTGAGAGGTATCTCATAAGATAGCTGTTCAGAAATATTCTCTTCCTTCTTCCTTCCCAGTTTTTTTAATTCTCAAGGATGATAATTTTATGAGAGGTATATAATTTGAATTTATGGATTTATAAAACCGTCCCTTTATATTTTTTCAAGGTTTGGTGGTCTCAAGATAGAGTTTAGAGTCATTTCAGGGGCTTGATAATAGTTTTTTCCCATCAAAGGTTAACCATGATGTGGAGGTGGGTATGGTGATGAATATTTTGAATTTTAATTAGCTTCTTAAGAATGGGTCATGCTATTTTGGACTTTGGTGATTGTAGGTTGGCTGTGGAGTTGGTTTTTTGGTGTTGAGATTCCTAACAATGATAAAAGGGCTTGGCTAGGCATTTTAGAGGGAATTTTGAATTTATTGTCCACTTTTTTGGAAATGAAGAGGAATAAAATTCCATGAAGATTCTATTTTTCTAGGGGAGGAACTTAGAGGGTCACCATAGAGAAACAAGAATTGTGGAGATCACCATGCCATAGTCCTAGGAATGGTGATGTGAAAAAAGACAAATAATTGGTGTTATACTGTAACAACTATTCATGGTGGGAGTTTGGGGGATAAAATTCCCTAGACCATGTCACGACTAAGGCCATGGTTTTAATCAAAATGGTTTGACATGGGTTTTAAATTTTGTTAAAATCATGGGTCAGAGGTCAAAAATTATGGATATAATCTCTGTCCGAACTCACCATAGGTATTTTGTGAGCTCGTACAACATGGTGATAGATTTAAAAGATTGCATTATAAAAAGAGGATTCATAAATTCATTAGATTATTTTTAATTCTTCTATTGAGCCCTAGTCAACCCCTTAATCTCTCATCACTTTCCATCCACACCTCTTGGGAGCATAAACTCAGATTATCTAGATCAAAATCTCAAAAATGGAGTTACCTTTCTTTATCCCCTCTTTTTCATTCCCCTTGTTCTTATTACTTTTAGATGGTTGATTTGGTGAATATTCTCTATTTTGGGATGTAAATCAAGTGAGGATTGATGATACCTTGATGTATATAGGTTCTGGTGGGTCTTATTTCATTTTTGGTGGTGTATCATTTGATGATGTCCAATTCAAGACCTCCCTTATTACTCGAATAATGCTAAACATCTAATTGAGGCAAATGATACCCATTCTATTCTTTTATGTGCATCTATGACAATTTCATACTTTTGTGTTCCTTTGGGTGGATGGTATGGGTTAACATAAAAAGTTAAATAATTAGATTAAACTAAAATTGAAGGGGAAGGAATTAATCACATTTTTTAAACTTATCTTGTGATATTTCTCTTGATATTATGCTTAATCACTATTATTATTGAAAATCACGGTTGTTAAAAACATTTATTATGTTGTAGCTATTGTGATTTATTTTTTATTTTTTTCAAGCACTCTTCAAAAAATCATTAACTAATTATCTATGGATAATTAATCAAACTCCCATGTAAATATTGATTTGTGTGATAATACCCATGAAGGAAATAAGTTACGTTGAGAAATATCTAGATGAATTTTTTGTTTTTGTGGAAGTTTTAATTACTATTATAAGTGTTTATATTCTTGATATGTTTCCCAGCATTTTTGTCAGATATTGTGGGGATCATATGATGATAGTAGTGAACAATTCATTTGTAGAATGTTTTGGGAAGCAAAGCCCAATTTTGTTGATATGAGTTGTGATGAGGAATAATATGAAATGTTTGGTTTATGATAATTATTTAGAGAGAGGTGGGATGTAATGATGGATTTGGCTGGGGGGAGGTGTTTTTTATTGTGATATAGATGGGGTGCTATGTTTTGGTATGGCGTGAGATGCATGGTGGTTGTATGGTAGAAATAAAGTAAACATATTATGTTAAATGGAAATGAATGTGGGATGGGAACTCTTGCATGCTAAATGAATTATCAGGTTGAGCTAAAATGGGAATTAAAGTTGGTAAGGTTTTTGTGGGTTATCTTTGATTATGGAATGTGTCCACTTAATAAGTGGAAGTTGGTTGATAAGTAATAAATCTTAAAATTGGTTAAATTTTAAAGGGAAGATAAATTTTGTCTTGTGTGTGGAATATTTTCGTGCTATGCTACTTTTATTGGTGGTGGGATTTTGTGGTAGATGTCATGAGATGCTGGGGTTGTGTTGTGATATGTGATAGTTCCATTTAATGTGAAACTATTTTTTGGGATTGTGTTAGATCATATATATATATATATATGTGTGTGTGTGTGTCTTCTTTTATTTTCATGTTATTTACATACCCACCCACCCAAGTTGGATAACCTTAATGATCCCCAAATGTTTTGGGTTTTGCGTGTTTTCCCTAATTTCCAGGCTGGTGTTGTAAGTAGATAGTCTGCCACTGCCTCTCCCTCGCTCTTCCTTTGATAGTGGTATGAGATAATAGTATTCAGTTTGAGGTGAGTACCAATAAATGATGTATTAGTTGGTGGAGATTACAAGAGATGATGAATAATATTAGAGATGATCAAGGATGATGATGATATGATGTGGTGGGGGTCATATGTGGTGGGAGGAGGTCATGATGTTTTTATCCTTTATATTCATGATACCCTACTTCCCTGGTCACATGATGTATCTATGTTGGGGATATTTACTAATGCTATCACATGATTCTAGACCATGCATGTCTGGAGTGGGTAGGTAGGAATCTTAATCCTCATCAAAGATGTATGGATATATGATGTGATTGTATAGAAGGGATGAGAGCACATGACAATTAACACTGGGGAGTAAATGAGGAAAATAAGTGGGGGAAGTGGTTTCAGGGTTCCTTACTTATATTTATTTCGATTCCATGTTATTAACTTGGATATGTTATTTGGTGGGTGTTCCATGGCAAGGTTGATATGGATAGTCGACCTGTTTCGGTGCTTGTTGGTTCCATGGTTCATTAACTGGTGTATTAGTACGCTCTTTTCACATAATTATAAGAGAAACTGGGTATGATATTATTGATTATATATGTTATTCTCACCCTACATATATATAACTATTTTTTAGGTTTCCAAGAGGACTTTAGGGACTGAGCTAAACATTACCAGTCTGGGAATTAAAGTGGTTGTTGTGTTACTACCATAGGATTTACTTTTTAATAATTTTATTGGATACTTTTATTTGTATTTTTTTTGACATCATTCATGAATTATAGAATAACATGGTTTCTTTTATATTATTTGATGTAATTTCTTAGTGTTTTTCATCCTAACTCCTAATACTATTTATATTATTGAGGGGAATGCCTTCCATATGTGACATTTATATACCCTTAGTGCCAATCTCCGACATTGGGCCTATTGAAGGTTGGATTTGATTATCATTATCTATTTTCCTTCATTTCTATCCTAGGAGGGGTACCTTTGGAGGGAGGGGTTTTGATAGAAAAATTAAATCAATGGGGAATCATGCATGGAGTTAACTATGAATTAATATAATATTTTTCTATGGAAAATAAAATATTGATAATAGTAGAGATGGTATTAAATATTGACATAATGAAGATGTGTGTAATTATGAAAGATAAAAGTGAATTACTTGATGAAATTTTACATGATATAGGTAAAAAAATAACCGTAAAAAGGATTTTATAGACAATATCATCCATCTCAATACACAAATTGAAGAGAGGATAAAGTCTTGATAAGAAGTTGGCATAAGAATAGAAAAATGATAGAAAAAATAAATAAGAATAATGTGAAGTCCAACGACCTCAAGATTAGGTTTAAAACCTCAATAAAAAATAATAAAATTCCCAATATGACAACCTTAACAAGTAATGTTAGAAAAATAAAAGTCTAGAATCTATGAATGAAAGGGCGATTCTTGATAAATATAGATGAAATGATTCTCAAGAGAAGGTATCTTCAAGTACTACTTCAATGGAAGATCAGGTTACACCATGATAGTGTGTCTATAAGACCAAGGGATCAAAGGTGGAAGGAAACCGATTTCATCAACATCTTAACTAATAAATAATCACATGAGGTATGATCTTTATAATAAATTATTTACTTATTCTAAAAATGGAAATTTAGATATATATTGCATCAAGAGTGATTCTAATGGTGTTATAAGGAATTCCTCCACTACTATGTTATATATAGAAATTATTTACACTAAAATAAAATATATTATTCTAGAAATACAATTTACTATTTTAGAGGAAAACCATGGATCTCAATAAAGATTGAATTAATAAAATATTATGATATACTCACAACAACCCTCTTAGAATGAAATAAACTAAAATTAGAAGATAAAGAAAAATGGGGAAGTTGTTCCAATTGTGATAATGGATTCTATGAACTTGAAAAAAATTCATCAATGATAAATAAGTCTGAGTTTAATCTTATGTAAATTGATGAGGATAAATAAGAGGCATTCTTAAGTGGTCCCATTCATACAACTACAAAGTATAAAAAAATACTATTGGAGTTCCCCATACATCGAGAAATCATCATGTTAGAGAAGGATGAAATAATGAAGGATCCAAATAGGAAACCTTCATTAGTTGATTTAATCTCCAAAAAAAGACATGACCTAAGATAAGGACCTATAAATCCAATATTTAGAGTGAATTATATTCAAATGGTATGGAAAGAACAACCACTATGAGGGATTAGAATAAGTTTAAAGATAAAGGGTTCGCTCATCATGACCAAACCCATTACCCAACTTAAAGATGTTGGTGGCACCCCACTCCACTTTCATATAAATGTTCCCAAATATTTTTGAAAATAGTGTTCAATTTAGGGGGGGATACAATCCATTGAGTGGTTATAATGAAAGAAGATTGTTTATGATTGAAATAATGTTCATATGGATGAATTGAAAGATGATTCATACAACAAGTGGATGATGAAATATTAAAATTCTAATTTTTATTAGTCTTAACCAAAAAGGAGACAAGTAAAAATTTAACTCAACATGTGGTGTCAAAAACCCACTTTAAAGTTCAACATTTAATTTCGAGTGGCTTGCTGTGATGGAGAAGTACGAATATTGAAGATCCTGATCTAGATTTTTTTTTTCAAAGCCTTAAATAATATAACTAATGGTATCATGACAACTCTAATGTTCAAAAAGTTATATTAGGTTAATTATCTAGTGGTATTAGACCACCGAGATAAAGAAGATAGATTCATGGATAAAAAACAACATGCATATATTTCATGTTTATTCATCAATATAATAAAAATTGGTATTATTTTTCTTTTTTATGTGGTATGACTCAAATACTTGGTGTTTCTATTTATTATATACTGATTATTTCTCTGTGAGAATGACTAAGTTCACAAGATGAGATAAATATGAGAGAAATCAGGGTAATATAATTCATGGAAGTAGGTGAGTGAGATAGAAAACATTGAGATGGTTGTATTAAAATAATGTTTCATACACAAATATATAACTTATAAGTATTAAAATATTTGTTAATGGCTAAAATTCCAATCGATAAATTTACATGTTGAATTCTTTAAAGAAATTTAAATTGTGTATGTAAGAGGTTAAAAATTGTATTGGTGAAAAAAATTTATTTTTTTCTTTCTCAATAAGTGGTTTTAGAGCATAAAAGATGTCAAATATGAAATATTTCATCCAACACATGGTATCCAACAAGTGGGGTCACTAGTTTAAGGGAATTTAAAGGCTTAATCAATAAGTGATTGATAAATAACCATGTATCAACAAGTGGTAAGTTGGGCCAAAATTTTAGGTGATGAATCCATTTATGGAGTGCCGAATGAGCAAGCTCTAAAGTTTGGAAGGCCCTTTATCAAATTTTTAGGAAATAATATACACAATAAATGAAGATAATAGATATATTTCACCAAAAAGATCCTTATTAAGTACATGGAGACTATACGATATAATATTTTTATTCAAAAAGGGGGAGAGAAAATAAATATAGATCTGGGAATGAGAAGGCCCTTTTAATTTATTTTGAAAAATAGTGATAAATAATATAAATCAACTTAAATCTATACACAATTTTGAAGAAATTTGAGTTTTAATGGGAAGTAATATTTAAGGAAGTATTATCAACAAAATCCAAAGGGGGATAATATTGAAACTAAGAGGTTGATTATTGGATTTTTTGGAAATAACTATTGGATTTTTGTAAGAAGTGTTGATGAAAATTTAGTATTCTATAATTTCTTATTAGTATATGAAAAATGGAATGGGAAGTCATAGAGATAGATGAATAAGGTTGTTAACAATTACAAAATAACCACATACAAGTTTCTTAAGAAATCATAACAGTCATACATGGATGGAGAACTAAATTTTATTTTAAAGTTTTTAATAAGAAGTGTGGAAATTATTGCAGATTTAGAAGCCCAGAAGTTAATCTAAATATAAAGAGTTTTTAGAAGGTATAGGTGGATCTGAATATAGTATTCAAGTATAATGATTTTCCAATCTGAAATAGAATATGATAAAGTTATAGATGATATCAAAAAAAATTCTAAGGTTTTCTAGAAGTACATTAGATGTATGTAAGTTATATGATGCTAAATAAGTCGATATTTTGATTTAAAAAAGTTATTTTGATGTCTAGGAGAGGCACTTGAGTAATTTTGGAAAATTTAGGTTTGAGTAATTTTTTTGTGATTTAGACTAAGTCCCTATGTGTGTAATATTTATTTCTTATACATATGAAATTTAAGTAATTCCAAGGTATTTTATAATTTTAAAAAATCCCATGATATGTAATATATAATGGAAACTAGAGGATTTATCAAAGGCAAGAATATATCAGTAATACATAATATAATACAACAGTTGTATAATATATTTTCCATGAATGTTCCCAATAAATATTGAAAAGGAATGATGTATATGTGATATTTTGGATACATAATAAATCCAACCAAGAGAACACTGAAAATAAAAAAAGGAATATATATTATATGATTCATAAGATATTATTTAGAGTTCACAGAAAATCGGGTAAGTGTTGAAGTATTCCTTGTGTGTGTAAGAATTGTTGAAGTGTCTTCTTACCACTTTGGTTATTTATGTTTTGATAATTACGAACACCTATTTATTTCTTAATTATAATTTAAGATAGATTTTATTCAATCATTTATTACCTCTAACATGAGTTAGATTATAAAGGCTTAGTGTTTATTATAAACTAATTTTAGAGAAAAAATCATCACATTATGGGTTAATATCTCATATGTTGTTAGTATATTGTTAGTTTGTTGTTGAAAAATATTCCTAAGTATTAAATAAATCATGTGTGTAATGTGACTGTAAGGTATGCATACCAATAAACCATGAGGTATGAAATGAATCAAACCCATGAAGAAAGTATTGAATGTTGTCCAATTTTTTTTCCAAGTCTTCAATCAACCACAATTTTTTTTTCAACCATGAAAACAAATGGACCGAACGTAATCCTATTGACTATATTAGAAATGATTTTTTTCTAATTGTTTAATTGAAAGTGTGTTGAGTTTCAATTGATTGTACTGATCAATCTACCATGTTTGAGATTTTTTTTAAATTCATGGGTCGAACACACATTAATTCTTGGTTGACTGTATGACTATATCATCCAAAAATTGAATACCAATTGACCAAACATTGAATGATGATCGAACAAACATTAAACCGATTAATCTTAAAAAAAAATTCATGGTCAACCGCATGGATAAACTAAACAAAAGAAGGACCTACTAAAAGTTATGAACCACTAGAAGAACTTTATTCTATATAAATAATCAACCGTACCTATTTTATAGTGATCTATTTTTCAGATTTTTCATATCATTATATATTTAAAATTATTATAAGTTTTTGTTAATTGTTTATATTGATCTAGATATTTTATAATTAATTATTAATTATTTTTATACTAATGATTTTTGTTTGGAAGTATTTTATGTAGATTGAAATGAAGGAAAAAGAGGTCTATGTGTGTTCATAATTCCAGTGGGATATTTATTACATGAGATTAAAATTTATTTTTTTGGAATTTTAATATTTTATCTATCATAAACTCAAGGATTATTTCAAGAACTTTAATGTTCATTATTATGAGAATATATTATTGATGTGTTCATTTATTATTAACCACTAATTTTATAGCCTATTAATTTTTAAATAATATTGAAGTGAATCCCCATGTGTATGTTTTGTATGATTTTTAAATGAATAATTCACATGATTCTCTTTTTGGGAAAGATGCAAGAAAGCTTCATGCATATGCTACATTAGAAAATATGTGATGAAATAAATTTTATATTTTTAATCTTTTGTGCATGATGGAACTTTATAAAAACAGTTTGATATATCTAGCTCAAGGAAACAAGGTTGGGGATATTTTCAAGGTATATTATGCGACACAATTTTGATCAACCACTCTAAATCTTTCAGTTAGACTTCAGCCTTTTGATCCTTAACTGCTAGTGAGAACACTACCACCTCAACACTCAAGATTCACTATCTCATATAATTTATATGGTTCTTACTTATTTCTAATATTTTTTATGTTTATAATTATACTATGTTTTACTAACCATACAGGTTGGATTATTGGGTTATACTACCTCTAACAAGATGTATGAGTAGGTTATGCCTAACTGATAAAAAGAAGGTGGAATTCAATTTTTCCTTGATCTAAATAAAGTTAGTTTTTATTTTTACACCACCTAAAAAGGAATATATATATTCTGTGACTCTAGGTCAGAAATTTTTTGTCTTGAGTTGTGCTTCTAGGGTTTTAAAAGGCATAATAAGGGGTATTGATTCCCCTTCAAAATTAAGAGATTCTATTATAGTATGTACCATTTATATTTGTGTTTGAGCGGTGTTTGATATGATTAAATAGTATATGTAGGATCATTTAGATATGAACTACTATAATTATAAGTGTGTTTATTTCATTTTTTTTCATTAAAAAAATTATGTTAACTATGATAATGTTTTAAACATAATTAAAAAGGCTAATCCACCCCTTTTAAACTATTTATCAAATCTAACATTAATACCTAACAAGGATTTTTTGGGTGATGCATAATATATTTGTGTGATATTTGTAATATATACTGAGAGGAGATTTATTTTTTAGAAAAATGTCATGGACTATATAATATTCTTATGGAGGTGCATAATTTTTTTTAAAGCTTATGTAAGATTTTATGCTTGGAGAAAAATCAATACTATTCCAAGATCCGATGGAATACATAAATATTTATTTCCATACATAAGATATTTTTTTTATCAAAGCATAAAGGTTTATACTAAGATCTTGAGAGAAATAGATGAGATACTATTCCATGATTTAAAGCCTCACATGAAAATATCTCTATGATGAGGTATTTTATAATTTTTAATATATGATTGATAATTAAATTAGCGAAAAATTAAAAAGCTTGTGGGTTTTGTATATTAATTAAAACTATGATATTTGATGAATAATGTAAGAAAGGAAAGGCCTATTAATATGGAAACATTTTTCATCTAGGATTTTGAATAAGTATAAAGTTCTCATGAAGACTATGAATTTTTTTAAAAAGGGGTAGGATTTATTAGTACTTTTCTAGTAGATATTTCATATTTGAAAATATAGAATACATCACACACTATTATTATATATATATCTAGTAATTAAATGATAATATTTAAATCATATTAAAATAAGGAAATATTACTATGAGTTTTCTCGAGTTTTTATATTCAAAATATGAAAATTCATCTCATGTGATTAGGGTTTGAATATATAGGAAGAATAAAAGAATAAAGATAGATAATCACTACTATAATTTGATACATCTATATATCTAATGAGAATAGTGCATAAGTTATAACATATAGATACATCTAGTGCATAGTAAGAAGAAAGTGTTTTTCATATTGTTATATTCAGTTCAAAATAAGAAGAGAGCGAAGAATGAGGAGCTTTTGGAGATTATCACTACTATATCAAGTTCTTTAAGAGAATATGGTTCTAGGAGTAAAAATTCTTTCCTTATATATCTAGAAATAGAAGATAGATTGAAATAAGAAAATTATATGGTGTAATTATAATCATTTAGAAGAGAAGTGATAATATTTTGTGGGTTCAAAGGACATCATATTGATACTCACTTCGAGTGGTCGACCTCATTAGGTCCTATATAAGAGAATTTTTTCCTAGATATTAATGAAAGGTAAAACTAAAAGAGGGGGTAAATTGTAGTTTAAAAGATACCTGCAATTTTCCTTCCATTTTAAGTATAAATTGATCAAATCTATGAATTTCTGATTAGCCCAAAAAATTAGAGTATCAATGTTTAAATGAATTGAAAAGTAAACATATCTAAAAATATTAAACAAAATGAAACTAAAACAAAATGTAGAGTAAATTGAAATAATCATACTCCTTAAAAAGATGTTATTAAAGCCATATTTTTAATCGAAAGAGTTATAATTATCATTAAACTAGATCTAAGGTATCATACATACATCATAGAAGTACCTCTACTATAAACCTATCTGAATGTATTCTATATTCTATATGGGATCCCTAAATCTCCATGATTGGAAAAAATTCTATCTTCTTCACTTGAAATCCTGTGATCTTGAAGGATAAGAAACAAATATAAATTTTTCCTTGGAAGTAATTGATTAAGAGAATATAAAAAGTCAACTTATATACATATTAAGATCCTTGATCAACAAAATCATAAACAAAATGATTACAAGAACAAACTATGACCTTTATCGGAAAATCCACTCAATGAATCTCTTAAAAAATACTAAAAAATAAATTATAATAGAAATCTCTCAAGAAAACAAGATGTTGTAGACTTTAAATAATAATAATATTTTATACAACCAATTAATTTCATTATTTTACATAAATAAGTGACTCAATTTATAGATACACCTCTAAGAGTCAGATTCTATAAACCACATGTTAAATTTTGATAGCATTGAATGTTGAACCACAATATTCTGATGGATTCAACATTAAACTAAATATTTTGAGCACATAAATATATTCCACTAAATTGAACCAAAATTCAATAAATGAACTTTATAATGAATCCTCAAATCATAGGATTTTAAAAATTTATAACTCACCTTTAATTATTCTAGATTTAAGGCTACCAATTTTTTATCCTACACATCAAAAACAAATAAAAAAATATCAAGTTAAATCACCTTGAATGTAAAGTTTATTATATTTTCAAAACAAATATATGAAAGTGGTATTTTTATCAAAAAATACCCCTCTTAGTAATCATAAAACACATAAGGAAAAAAACAATTCATAAAGAAGTAATTCATATAATACTTCTTATATATTTGATGAAACAAACTTGATAATAATTCCCCCCTTGAGAAAATATCCATCTTTATTTTAGATAGAATGAGAAAAACATAATTTCCTAACATTATCCCCATTTTTAATTTTCATATATAAATCATGGTAGTTAAGAAAATATTATTAGAATTTATAACTTCTAGTGGATCAAATTTATTTTGAAAAGCTTCCCCCCTTTAATATTTCAATGATATATCTTGAAATAAGAATTAAAAAAAAAATCTTTTTTCCCTTTTGGATAAAGAATATTATTTACATTTAAGAGTATTGAACATAATTTAAAATATTCATACATTAATAAATCCATACACCAAATTTTCAAAATATTTTTATCTTTTTAAGATAATAATAGTTAATCAATAAATACAATCATAAATAGTTTAAACAAATACAATCATTAATAGTTTAAACAAATGAAACTATCAGAAAAAGAATATTAGAAATTGAAAATTTAATCCTTATTTTGAGTTTTTCCAATCATATGTTTAAGATTCTTGATTTTATGCTATTGATATTCCAACCCAAAATTATGAGGTTCAATAATACTTTGATATTCTTCCGTACTTTCATTCTATAAAACTACAAATTTCTTCAACTCTTTGATTGAATTTCTTCACTGATTGAGATTCACTCCTTGATATTTAATTAAATATTCAAACCCTTCTGACCTTTTACTAAAATTGTCAAGGTATTCATATAAAGATACATTTTTTCATCAATGAGATGAATATATTTATCCTAAAAATCTGGATATTTAGAAAAGTACCTCATCTTCCCAAAATGGAATTCAAATTCTTAGCATTTTTCAGAGATCCTTTAACTTAAATTGCTGAATATATTATCTGACTTTTCCATTTTTATCCTTTAAAATTAATCAATTTACCTTGAATAATATTATATATATAATTAAATTCTAGATAAACTATAAAATTTATTCATTAGGTTATATTTAAAACATAAATTCTAATGGATTCTTTGAGACCTGGTACTAGTAGAAAATTATGATGAACTATTAGATCTTTTATTCTTGTCCTAAACTCCTTCTAGTTTCTCTATTGGAATATCATATTTCTTAGGAGTGATATCAAATATATTTATATGTTCATAAATTTTTTCAATATCAATTCTGTTTTTATCACTTCCATTAGGTGGTTCTTTCTTATAACCTTTAACACTACTAGATGAGTAAGAAAATGATCTAGTTCCTCCATCTTCTTCAGTTTTAGTAACTTATTTTTACGAAGTCATAGAGAGTGATTAAGTAAAATAAATAGATTTATGAACTGAATAATATTTCTATTCCATAAAAAATGTAATCTAAAAAATGTACAAACTCTTCCAAATATTAAAAATTGTTTTCTTGAAAAGTTCTCCAAATATAAAAAACTCCCCCAATTAAAATAATTTAATGAAAAAATATAAATAAAAAATTATAAAATATAAAACTATAGATAAGATTTTTCTAAACATGAAAATTTACCAAGTATCGGTGATATAAATTTACCTTTTGATTCTCAGTGACTTCAATTCATCATAATTAATTCTTTATAAGGATAAAATTCTTAGGTCCACAAGTATTTAAAAAGAGAACCTTCAAACCAACATTTTCTTATCTCTATAATGCTAAAAACCAATAAGTTATTTTGAAATAAATTTATTTTGTTCACTAAATGATCGAATCCTATTCAAGGAACAATTTATCCTCAAGTTTCCTCTCTATAAGATTTAGTAAAAAATTGTACATTACTTGAGATGAAGTAATTAGACTAATAGATGTTCCATCCATTGAAGGAACTTACTAGTCTAAAGTAGACATTTTTTGTCTCAATTTAATGTTTAACTTCACTAATGTATTATTTCTATTAGTAAATTTTTTCAATAAAACTTTCAAACTTTCCACCTCAGACCTAAAATTAATAACCATATTCTCATTCGATAAAAAAAATACACTCTTTAATTTCTTATTTTTATTGTAAATTTATATATTTTCTGTATTTCATTTACTTTTTGATGAAATAAAAATTCTTCCATATTTATTTTAAGAAGTAAATATATAAATCTTTTCTTTTGAATTATCCAACTCTAAATAAATTTTGATATTCTCATTATTGACCTTTTTAGGCAATCTTTTATTGATGTAGTGGAAGTAGTATTCTCTTTCAAATCATGATTGATTTATCAAATTCACTCTTAAGCTGTATATTTTTCTTTGTAAGTTCAGAAAGTTAAACATTACTTTGATCATATTCATCTTCTATCATCTTATCTATTTTCTCAAATATTGTTGAATTTAATGTCATTTCTGAAAGAGATGAATCATTACACTCATATTATGATGTTACCATTTCATCATTTATAGAATAAGTACAACTTGAATCTGAATTGAAATTAACATGAGACTTACATTTCATCTTGGTCATACATCATTTCTCATTATATGAAATAATTTCATAAAATTACATAATCTTTTAACTATTATCAATATATTTTGATAAACTAATGGATTTAAAATCTATTATACTACTCTCCAAATGTTCAAATAATTTAATCTTTTGTTCTATTTTATTTTATAATATTTATTAGAATATTTTATATCCCTTATCTATAGATTAGGTAAGTTTTAGAGAATATTTCTATGTTTATTTAATTCAAAATAGATAGAATATAAATAATTATTCTTATCATAACTCTATTTTCCATCATTTTAGTTATATGTTCATAATTTTTTCCTTTCCCATATATCTATCCACCATTATAACAAACTAGGTAATTTATCCTTCACTAAATTATTCATAACTACCACCTTTATATATATACTATTTTAAGTAAAAGTTCCATAATTCAATCCATATAAAGTAGATATAAAAGAAACTCCATTCCTTTCCTTCTCCTTTAGAGCATCTAATTTTAATCTACCTTCATATTTCATAAGCACAGAAATTAGATCATCAATACTAATATTGGTGATATGATTAATATAATCAATCACATATATTTTAGATACCCATTACTTAGTTAATACATCCACATTTTTTACCACTAAATGATCATCTGGAAACTTTTTCTCACTATGGGATTCAAGAAATTTAATATTTGTTATGAACCTCTGAAGAATTTGATCTAAAAAATCACCAGGAATAAAATTAAAAATTTTATAATCATTTCTAATCATAAACCTATTCATTTAAAAATATTATAATGTTATAAAATACATAATATCATGTTTTTTCCATATTCCACAAGAAATTTACATAAGGAGACTTGAGTATTAATATGAATTGAGCAAGTTTTGAACATTAAAATTTAGTTGAAAATCATCTCATTCTTCTCAGGTAAATGTATAACCTTATTTCTCTAAAAAATTTTAAATTATAGTAAAAATAATAAAATTAAATAATAAAATATTAATATTAAAATTTTCCATATAATCATTTAAATATTCGTAATCATTACCATCAAAGATATAATGTCTGTTAGGATTGAGATTATAAATCAAACCAACAAAAAACCCCTATAAATTTTTTTTCTACCACATAATTAGGGTAAGGAAACTGAGATAAAAATGTTGATAAACTAATGAAAATTCAAAAATCTGATTTTTCATAGTCTCAAATATAATGACATACTTCAATAAAAAATATTGTCCTAGATATAGAATATAGATGAAACTATAATAGGAGGGGGAGAAATTTAGATTAAAAAAAACCTATAATTTTTTCAGCCACCACAAGTGTAAAATAATAAAAATTATTATTTTTTGATTAACCAAAAAATCAAGGTATCAAATCTTAAATGCAATGAAAATAAAAAAGGTATTAAAAATTGTAAGTATAACAAAATTAAAATAGAATGTGGAGCAAAGGGTAATATTTATACTATGTAAAAGGATATTATTAAAACCATACTTTTAATAAAAAAGTGTATGGATGATCATAAAAATATATCCAAAGTATCATACTTCCATCTTAAAAGTACCTCAATAATAAAACTATCAAAATGTATTATATATTCAACACAGAATCCCTAGATTGAAAATAGCTCTATCTTCCTCATCAAAAATACCTTGATCTTGAAGTACTAAAAACAAATCTGTCTTTGTACTTTGAATCCCTTGATCAATATATTGGAAACATACTACTTACACACACTATAAAATACTTGATCAACATAATTGGAAACACAATGATTAAAAGAAAAAGCTAAGTGATTTATAAGAAAATCATCAAAATAGAGATTTTAGCCAAACATTCAGATTGAAAATTTTAATTGGAATATCTCATGATAATAGGTTATTATAGACTAAAAACAGATACATTATTTCAATGTATTAAGTAATATAATTCTTCTCCATGAATCAATGACTCTATTTATAGACACACCTCTAATGATCAGATTCTACAAACCTTTGGTTCTGTTAGATTGGAATCATAATTAGAAACCTCTATATTTTAATTGATTCACAATCACATAGAATATTCCAATTAAAATAATCAACATTGCTATAGTACTCTAACATTTATTAAATTAAATCTATAATGAATCCTCATATCACTATATTTTCACACTTTACAACCCATCCTTATTTATTTTAAATTTAAGATTATAAATATTTCATCATAAAAAGAATAACAAACTAAGAAAAAAATTAAAGTTAAATAACCATAAATGTAAAGTGTATTGTGATTTTCAAAAAATATATATGAAAGTGGTCATTTAACCCAACAGAGGAGAGAAAAAAATATGGAGTTCATCAGATAATATACCTGGATATGAAGATGTAATAGTTCATGATTTTAATTCTAAATCATAGAGAGACCCACATGTTTATAAACTACTAAATATATTTCTATAGTAGTGTATATACTAGAATAGAAGGTAGTGTGACATGGTTGCTGAGTGACCAAACATTGAAACATTGTAAAATAAGTGATCCTTTTGTATAGTTACCAAAATCATACTTGTATCTAACAAACTAGTGAATTAGTGAATTTGGGCACATTGAAACATTTTAAGGGTGTTCTATTTGGACGAAGTGATTTTCATTGAACTAAGTAAAATCCTCATGTCAAGTGAATAATTTTAATTTTATACATATTTGTGTTTATTTTTTATAGGGGATCCCTTTGAGAGTGATAGGTTGAACACAGTTCCAGCCAACATAAAAATAAGATCCTAAAGGGAGAAAAAATAAGTAAAAGAAAAAGTTTAATTTATACTACACAATGATTTAACCCTCCATTTTAGGGCGTCTTGGGTTGTAACACACTTTCTCTTACTTCCCTTGCTTCATGAGATACTATCATATCATGAAAGAAATGATGGTGATACCCAAATTGTTGGGTGATTTAAATCATCTTTTAGATACACCTCTTAAAGAAGAGTCCTTCAACTATTTCTCAGTAATCTTCATCAAACACTGGATTGAAGACAAGGTCAGTAGCTATATTTAGTTAAAAGTACACATTCTTCAATTATATTATGCATGATTTCTATTTTTATATAATGGATGATATTGGGATGAGGTTTATATTGACTTCTATTGCATAGAATAAGTGTTTATTCAATCCTATAAACCCTTAAATGGTACCATGGCTTCACTATGCATATTGATTCTTGAAATTATGTTTAAAATGGAAAAAATATTTATCATATTGATATATTAATGTATATCATAAAAAATATTGGAATTTTATTTTATGGTTAGCTATATGATATATGATATCATAATATATGATACAATCATTCCATGAAAAACAAGATATCATAATTAATGACACAATCAATATCCTTTGGTTTTAACATATTACAACATACAATATGGAAGAATAATGGTGATTTTATGCTGAAAAATAGACTATTGTATCATAGTTATGTTATCCCTTCTATCATAAAATCCCAACTTCTAATCATTGAAGGATATATTCCATGTAAATAATTATATATTGTAAAATATGATAGATAATGAGGAAGTTTCACCTTACAATATGATGTATATCGTAAAACAAGATATGCAAAGAAAGATTGTATTTTTCATTTTTCCACTATAAATTAAATTATATAATTTATAAAATATTTATAAATTATTAAGAAATAAATTTTATGATATTTATTTAATTTATAAAATGATTATAAGTTAATTAATTATAAAATTATTATAATTAATTAATTAAATGTTTATGAAACATTTATTTAATAAATATCTATAATATTAAATGTTAATATTAACTACCTTTTGTATTTATATGATATATTACATATAATATGAATATAAAATTTTTATTTGGAAGTTATAATAGTATTTTATAAAATGTTTATAAGTTATAAAATAAGTATAAATATAAAATAGTTTATATTTAATATTAAGAATTGTTTATAATAATTTTTATGAGTTGTTCATAATAATTTATATGAATTATTCATAATAATTTTTATGAATTTTTAAAATTAAAATACCTTATTTGAAAAATAATTTAAACCATGCCAAGATGTGTTTTAACAATTGATATGATAATGGTTTAAACAATAAATATGAGGTATTTTGGATGTTTACATAATAATTATGAATAGTTCATATATAAAATGCCAATATTTCATATATTATATATTAAAATAAAATCCATATAAAGGATAACACGAAAGAGCTTATATTGGGAATAAATATAAAGTGTTTATATTTATTTAATCTTAGAATATTCCTAATATATGAATAAAATTATGAAGTGTTTATGATTACTATATTAATTAATTAATTATAAATTATTTAAATTAGGTTTAAATATATGAATTTTTCATTTATTTATTTTATTCCTTTATTCGAGAATAATATTTCTTTATATTATGAATGGATTTATGATTTAGTTCAAAGAGTTAAACTTATTCAATAAATTTTCATACACGCATTTAAGGAGTTACTTGCTAGGTATGATAATTGATTTAGTTTTCTTATACCTTGCTTTTGACTTTTATTATGTTATGATATTGGATTCAAAGGTTGATTTTAGTTTATACATATTAAGTTTTAAAATTATGATAAAATTTATATATCTATTGAGTAAAGTATCTTTAGATAAATGGAATTTAGGTCAAAATACTCACCGAACCGGAGGCTTATTCCTTGTCTAGAAAATTTGGGGTTGACTATCTGCCACTCCATGCTTACTCTTATATGGATTGTTGATTTTATATTATTATAAGACTTTATAATAAAGGGTACAATGTACATTATTCATGAGACTAATTTGATTATGTATGCATATAGTTGACTATTAATTTGGTTTAAAAACAAAAGTTACAAGTAGTGTAAAGAGTTACAAATTAATATGGTTTAAACTTATAAATTTTGTGGAAGGAATATGGATTTGAAATTAAATAATTTGAAGCATGTATACATAATAGTGAATACCATGAGATAATATGGTGAGATTAAATCCCATATTAAAAATTATAAGTATCATATTTTTTTCCAACTAAAACACATGTTCATACCTCGATCATCCAATCGGGTAGGTTTATGATAATGTTGGGTGCCCATGGATATCTTGCATAAGGCAGAGTTGAAATGGCTAACCCTAAGAGTTATGTAGCTAAATATCATTGTATGCTTTGGGTAACACTTAGCTGGGAACCTCATGAGATAGGATACCAGAGAGATATAGTTGGGTTTATCCATATGATAGATTAGAAAAAGAGTTTTCTACCTAATTATCCTAGAGTCATATGCGATATAATTAGAACAATGTCCAACTTGAATAGATAAGTGGTATAATGAATAATAAAATGGACTCATTACATAATGAAATATGGATCTTGGAGCACTAATGAATATGGTGGATATTAAAATAGGTTCATCATTTTATTGGGAGAAAATTTAATAAATTTAATTATTAAATGAATTTAAAACATGATATTCATATGATAAAATCTTCTATTGTGGACAAAGAACATCATTATCATCCAACTTAACTTTGAGATCAATTCTTTAAAGGATAACATTAATGTAAGAAACTTCTTAGACTGGTGTGAAGACTTATGAATCATTCTTAAGTAATAAGAAAATTCTATGTATTAGAGTAACCCCTTATTGATCAACCAAATGTTTAAGTTTTTCATCAAGTGAATTTAGATTCTTATAAGATGCGTAAATGAATTCACTTAATTTTTCAAAGTCATTTTTTAAATGCATGATAACCAAAGTAACTTTAGTCTCCTCTCAAATATTTAATATTATGGAGTATGTTAATTTATTGTAGAAAAAAAAAATAATTTCTTTAAGGATTATTATAGACATAGAATTAATTTTGTAATCATATTTGGAATTTTTTGATAATGTGAATGTGTTTAATAAAATGTTACCCTATATTATTAAAGTGTTAAGGATAAATGAGTATGACATGGGATGTATAGAATCCTTGAGTATTTTAATTGTTCTAAAGGGTAATAATTTTAGCTATAAAAGAAATTAGATTTTCCAATAGTCACCCTTATTCATTGAAACCTTAATATAGGTTATAATAAATAGGGTTAATGATTCTCTATGATGTAATTATCTAAAAACTGAGTCATTTTTAGAAAATCCATGGAAATTCCACATCAATTATTAGTATTATAGAAATCAATTTTATGATTTTGATAGATATATGTTACCAACTATATATATTATAAGTGTTGTTAATATAAAAGAGTTCAAAATTAATTAATGAATTGATAAATATTATAGTATTTATTCAAATGATGAAATATGTGGTTATTGAATCATATATTTAAAATGAAAATGAATATATATCAATCTTAGGAAGATTTAAATAAAGGATGTGTGTTTTCAACTTATTTATTTTATATGATATGTGAATTGTTTTATTAATAAATATTTTTATGAGTCATATGAGATGATAGATTTAATTCACATGGTTTATAATTCATTATATTCTATAACATACTTGAGAATAAGATAAGAATAAAAATGTTTTTTTTTGGATAAAAAAGTTTCTTTTCAAAATAATACTCCAAAACAAAGAATACCGTATAATATATGGATAAAAAAGTTTATTTGTAAAATATTCACATTAAAGGAATTATGTGTTATTTATTAATGATTTTTTTTGTGTATCTTATCTTGATATTAAGAAAAGAATATAAATTCTAAGAGACCAATGGGAGCATCTTCGGACTTAGAGAATTTTAATTACAGTAAATAAAAGATTATTATAGTCAAAATAAGAGTTTAATGTCTCTTAATATCATAAATTTTTTAAGGTATTTTGGTAAAATATTAATGAAAAGAGTTACACAAGATACCAAATTTTTTTTAAGGAAAATGTTTGATGGAAATGTTTCAAGAGGAATACTGATGATTTACTTTGAAAAAGTTCTATATAGACAATAAAATTTATTAATATCATAACATTAGATGTTATGAAATAAATGAGGTTGAATATTTTTTTCAATAGGTTGAAAATTATAAATATGACTCCTAAGTCTTATATTTATTCAAACTAGATTTAGTTATATATGTTACTTATTAAAAGAGTTTAGTGGGAGAAGTTTATCATATGGTTATATAGATATGTGGAAAGAATTACATAGAAATGTACTGAATTTAAAAAAATACTAAAACTGAAGAAATTTTAAGAGCGATATGATGGTCTATCATATATGATAGGATTATGTGAGTGCTTATGTATGATTTTTATTATATTAAATAGAGTTTATGAATATAAAATTTATAATGTTATACAAAAGAAAACCTTTATTTTATCATTATTTCATATTAGTTTCACATACTTATGAATTGAAATGATATTTAAACTCTCAAAGTAAGAATTTGAGTTACCCCTAACTGATGTTCATCATGGATTATTATAGTTCATGATAAAATATTAAGGTTATAATGGGAAGGGTTTTTACAGTGATATAAAATATACTAATGAGGCACAAAACAAGATTTGTGTGCTCGATTTCATAGCAATCATAACACATGGATTGTCATATAATATATCTTTAAAATAATAGGGTTGTAAGTTTCATATTTGTATTTCTAAAATACCAAAGATTATTGATATTCCTAGTATGAGAAACTTCATAAATTTATATCTTTCTTATGAAATCCTTGATGATCAAATAATCATGGGTAGTTTGTTATGTTGTTGATTATATCATTGCATAATGATTTTTGTCGGTGGAATATCTTCCACCTTTCTCCCCCCTCTTTCTGCCTTACCCTTCACATCACACCTCCATTTTCGGGTCTATGTTCAGGTGATTCAGGTGGTTTGGGTCAGAAATGGAGAGGGCGTTCAATGTTCTTCCTCTCCACTTCCCTTGGTGTTCAACCCATCGGGATCGACCCCACTTGGTCGAGATCGATGAGGGTGTTGGGATAGCTTGGGATGGTGTTGGAGGGGGTCTGAGGGAGATCTATATGCCTTTCTTGCTGGTGTTGCTTTTATGTTGGGTTTCTTTTCCCTCTTCTGCGTATTTGGTGTTTCTCTATGGGGTTATCCTACAGTCCGCTTCTAGATTCCATACTATTTATTCTGGTTTGTTCAGTTGTTTTCTAGTGTGTTTTATTATGTTGTTTTTCTGCGGGATGTTCTTCTTAATGGAAAGAGACATTGATACAAGGAGGGATGCAGATCATGTCGACGAATCTGATTAGTTTCATTTTTACCAAAAGCGTTTGTCACAAATTGTGTTTACTTCGAAAATTGGTTCATGTATTTATTTTTGGCGTGGTGTTGATTGGACGATGAGGGAAATGTGATGATATTTTATGGTGGGTCGATGGTCTTCTACATCGGACGTTTGGATGGTGGTCACTGGCATCATAGTCACTGGGATTGTCCTCCGGTGAGGCTTTCTTCTGCTCATACTCTTCCATCATGGTCCAATGCTCTTACTAAGTCGGCATGGTGTGGCGGTCTTCATGGAGGGTTTGGGATGTGATGTCCGAGCGGTCAGTGGCTTCCATGAGGCACATCCAGCATGGTACAATTACGACGATGGTGCTCGAACAGTGATGATGGTTCTTGAACGACGATGATGGTGTTCGAACTACGATGATGGTAGTTTGTTATTTGAAGTTTACGATGGTGTGATGTTGGAGATGGTGGCACTCGTGGATTAATGATGGAACAAACGATGTGGACAATCTGTGAACCTCATGTCAGTGTTTAGGTGTTTCTGGAACCAAGCAGGTGTGGTGCGGTTCTCAATGCATGGAAATTTAGTTTATGTGCTTTGAATTTCAAATGTTTTACTTTGGCGCACAGTGATGGTTGTTTTTTGTTTTTTTGTGTTTCAATGCTGTCTTGAAATTTTGTAAAGTTTCACACTTTACCTTAAAAGTGTTTTCAGAAAATTAAAAATGGTTTTGGAGGACCCCCCCCCAAGAAAAAGAAAAAATTAATTTTTTAGTATATACTTGAATAATGGAGAATTTATGAGTAGCTATATTAGATTAATATAATTTGTGTCTTATGGTTACTCGATGTCTCGGAAGAATGGATAATATGAAAATTCCGGCTTGTATATGATTCTACTGATGGAAATGGGCATAGAGATACATGTGTTTGTTTGAGATCAAACCAAAATCCCTGTATTTCATGAGTAGAACATATAATTAAATAGAGGCCAATCTTTTCTTACATCTATGGATTTTAGAATTCATATTTTTTTTCAATACTATAAAACCTTGTGAGGTCACAATTTGTAGTTGACTAAATTGGTATTGGGTTTTTTGAAACTTGAAAAGATACTTTAATTTTTCTAGAGTACATCTAAAAGAAATTTTGGATAGATATTCATAAGGTATTGTATATGATGGAAACATAGTGATGTTGATGATAGATTTACAATAGTTTTTTTGGAAATATAAGAAATGTGTTTTTTTATGGTTCCAAAAGTTATTATATATGATATAATATAAGGTGAAATGGTGCTAAGTATAAAAGGATTTAGTGCATGTGGGATATTGAAGGAGATATGACCTAAATCCTTTATACATTTGATGTGTTGAAGTTTATATCATAGTGTATGATATGATGATGTCATATGGTATGACATCCATGGTATAAGAGTATTTTTTAATGTATTTGGGTATATTATTTAATATGATATGAAGATATCACAATAAATCTAGATTGGCTAGTGGAAATGTATGGCATAAGACTTATATTAAGGTTTTCTTATGGGTTAAACCATATTGTGCAATTCACATCAACACCCTATGATTAAACCTCTAATATATTTTTTTATTTTCAAGAAATATACTTAAAGATTATGTGAGAATAAAGTAAAAACCATGAAATCAAATTCAACTAGAAACCAACTAATTCCAAATTCAAAAAACCAAAATGCTATACCGTCAGGTTATAGAACCATTTGTTCCTTTATCCAACACCTACATGACCCACAAGGCCAATAAAATAAATGTTGTTGTCACACATCATCATCATCATTATCTAACTATCATTGTCATAACATCATATTCTTGACACACTATCATTATCATCCCACCGAGACATATACTAACGAATAATCAGAACAAACAATTAGTAACACCAAATACAAAACATTTCCTTACATAAAAATCACTAGGTAAAGCCATGAAACAAATAAATGACCATGAGAACCAATAAAATTGCGATCAAAACACCAAATGAATCATAGAGGAACCAGAAAGAAATTCCACCTGAGACCACCATAAATTAACTCTGCTGATGCACATTTTTGTCCAATATCATCTGAAACACCACACCAAAAAGAAAGAAAAAAACTGAATAAATGTCTTCACCAATTAATTATAGTCATCATCAAGAATAAAAAACCATAAACTTTCTTCACTAGAATGAAATAAACACTGACCAAGCCTCCTAGAACACCACTAACCACTCTACCAACACATCCCAAAAGTACCATGAAAACTACCATATAAGCCAAAATGGATTTTTGTGGGGTAAACCTAATAGTAAAAGCATAGATTGAGAATATTATGGCCTATATAATAATACATGAACATATAAATCATCACATTACTGATCAAACAACCAAGAATAAGATGAATCCAACAAATGTCATTGATCCTGGAGCACCCTCATACACTCAATCAACACATCCCAAGCCACAATAATATCCCCCACACTAGACCAACATGGGGAATGGAATAGAGGAATATGAAAAAATAGAAAATAATAAGTGAAGAAAGGCCACAATAGAGATCCACGACTACAAGAATAGAACCAATAAAGCTAAAACATAAAAACTAGTGAAACTAAGACACCGAAACACATGCTCTACCATACCATCCTAAGATAGCACCAAATACATAATTCTATACAAAAAATTGGGTATAACATGATGGAATAGAAAAAAATGGTTGAGTAGAGGAGAATAAGAGACATATATAAAATAAAACCACCCTAAATAACAGTGAAAATAACCAATCCAAACCAACATGAAGAAACCAAAGCAAAAAAAAAACAAGGAATAACTAGAATGAAAGAAACTTATGTTGAGAGGATCTATACTAGAAGGGAGAAATGAATTTTTAATATAAGAAAATGGAGAAGTGAAACATAGATCCAGAAGGGACCATTGTGGGAGAGAATGAGAGAACACTGAAGAGACCTAAAAGTTTAAAGGAGTCATTCCAGAATAGAGAGAATCTTTAAGGGATATATATGAAGGATAAACTAGTGATATGGGTGTGTTTATTCATGAAATACTTATTCAATATTCCTCTAAAATATTATCTCAAATATATATTCTATGTCATTCATTTTCTTCATGGGATACTAGTATATTTTGGAAAAATGGAGGGTATTACCGAAATTTTTGGGTGATTTAGATCATTATAGGGATAAAACATATAAGGAATAATCATTTGGATGTTAATTAGATAATTAAAGGTAGAATTATCATCTATATTTAGTGAAAGGTACATGTTATTTATTTAAATAACACATGGTTTCATTTTTTATAGCATGATTGATATTGAGATGATATTTTTACTATATTCCACTATATAGAATAAGTGTTGTTTGACCCTATAAAACCTTTATATATACCATCTAGGAGTCCTAAAATTCAACAATAGAAATGCATTATTTGTTTCATGGTTTAAAATTAGTGAATAAGAGTAATTAAATCATGTAGGGGTTTAATAAGAATGAATTAGTTGTGTATAATTTCCTATAGGGTTATAAATCATGTTACTCATAAAACCTTATTTTTTTATTTTGTGTTTCCCAACATCATCCTCATTTATTATCCCCTTTGACTCAAACTACTTACCCTCCCCCTATTTATTCTCCCTTTATCCGAGGTTCATGATATTTGGATTAGGGTTTTCTGTAGACCATAGATAAAATCCTCCAATTTAAGAGGGTTTTACTCATGATGGGTAGATAAGGTTTAGATGAGGCAAACACACATCATTTATTGAGTGTGAAATTTAATTGTTTTCTCATGAATTTATCTTTGTTTTGGTTTAGTTGGGTTTTTTTGAATATTTTGATTCTAGAATGTTATTTTTTTTATAGTAGGTGATGTCATGTGCTAATTTTGTGATGCCTAGGATGAGTGTGGATGGATTTCAGGAAGTGTGATGAGGTATACGAAATTTTATCTTTTTATTATTATGATAAATATTTGATAATTTTTTCCTTACAATCAAATATTGTTTTTGAATTTCACTACTATTAGAGAGAGTCCTAGTGACTAATATTAAGTTTTTTATTTTTATTATGATTCTTTAAAACTTGATGAGGCTTAATACTAGTTAAAAGTCCCTAAAGTAACATATATATATTGTTTACTAGATAGAATAGAGGATCATTATCCTTTATTTCTAGGGTTTAAAACCTAATTGAATAAATTTACATGTAATTACTTCAATCCACCCCTCAATATATATGGTCTTTGGATTACCCCTTAAATGTAAGTTCTTTAGGTCACCCCTTAAAAACGTTAAATGGTATATTTGAGTGACAAACTAATTGGCTGGGTATCACTAGTATACTATAGGTGTTATCATTATATTTAAATTATATATAAATTGTTTGTTTAAAATTATGAAATATTATTTTTAGATGTTTCAAAGAGGTTAAGTTTATTAAAGTAAGTGGACAAAACAATTGATAACTTTATAGGTGGAGTGGTAGTGATCACCTTGCATCTAATAAGAACCTTCCCTAAGGGAGGTATTTGATAACATGATAGGGAGAGTGTGAAAATATCATGTAATGTTATCATATATTGATATTATTATTTGATTTATAATTTGAAACCATTGGGTGATAGGGTATGGTTATAGAATTATTTTTGGAGGTCTTGTTAGGTTTTAGAAAATAGTTACCTATTTTAAGGGGAGTTGAGGTGAGTATAGAAATCCTAATGGGATGGTGGAATTACTACACCCATGTATATAGTGTGGTTTTTGATGTGGATGGGTAAACATTTATTTTTACGATACATGAAAGTGTAGGTATGAATTATGGATAGAGAGCATGAGTTTTGAAGAGTAGCGTCATGGAGATTGAGTCTCTATAACGAACAATTCCAAGTCAACTAGAAAATTCACCCAATATGGATCACCACATGGTGAGGTACAAGAATAGAATGAAAATACTCATGTATAACTTAATAATAATAAAGTAAAACATGGAAGAAAAGATAGAATATCCACGAGAAATAAAAAGTCAATCTAAAATGGCTAAACCAAAAATAGAAAACATCAACAGAGTAAGAAGTCTCTGTGTGACCATCCATCACTACTAAACCATCCCAATATGAAGGCTATGAATAACAAGAGAAAATAGAATTATACACAATGACTTTACCTTTACCTGAGTCCTAAAAAACAAAATCTATAATCATCCCAAGGAAAACGTAGGATGTGAGAAGAATTACCAATAGGATTTCACCAAATTATATATTCAAGTTCTAATATCAGGAATGCATTAGATCTATATTTCAAACAAGCCCAGTTTACAAGTAATTTTCATAAAATAAGACCATTTTTTAAAACCACCTTTAGCTTTTATAAAAACATACCATATTTACAAAATCCAGGAATATGTTGAGTATAAAAAAAAAGAAATCATTGGAATAAACCAACCATAGATATGCCATAAGATAATAATATGATAAAATATCCATGAAAACACCATCACGTGATATAAAAATCATAAATGACAATGAAAACCATTTGGGATGTAACTTTTGGTTTTAGATACTCAAAAAGAAAAAAAAATCCAAATATAGGATTAAGGTGGACCCAACCAATATAACCTCTTATGGAATCACATGCATTAAATTGATATTAAAACCTATAGTGAAATTACACACTCTAAGAGTAGCAAATCTATTTCACAATTCCCCCAAGGTTACCCAATGTTTTAAGTTTTTTAAAACCCATTTTAAATCTATGATCAAATTTTATAAAACATTTTCACCATAAATCTAGTCTTCTTCTATGTTTAAAACTCATTTTTAATCCATGTATGTTTTATAAAAATTTATGATTTAATGTCATAATTTTTGAATTTTCTCAAACACATGTTGTGCACAAATTTGTTTTTAAATCCCCCTTTAAAAACATGTATCTTTTATAAGAATTATATTATGATACGAAATAATTAATTTTTATAAAAAAAACCAAATGAATTTAGAATAATTTAAGTTATTAATGAATTAGAAAACCTTATATAGAGAAACATACCTCAAGAATGGAGAAAACCCAATTACATTTAGAAAATAATATTAGAAACAAGTATATTAAGCTATGAAAGACAAGGAATGATAGAAAACTAAAAAGAATCAATCAAGATAACATCCTAATTATTAGAAGTTAAAGAAACAACACACAAAACTACCAAACTGAGATCAAGAAAGTTAAAGAGGGGGAGAGAGATTGCCTGTACCTAAAGGAAAATAACCCCCCACACTGGAAATCACACACACCATGTAATGAAATACAGAGGATGAAGAGACACCCAAAATTCCTGGGGAGATATCTAGGACTTGAGGGGAACCATTTCAAGAAAAATAAAAAGTATTTACATAAACAGTGAATAAAATTTGATGTTCATAGGGGATTTATATCATAAACCATAGTTTTATGGTGCAAATATTCCATAATAAAAGTATGATGAAAAACACTTCGCCTTAGGTTAATTTATCCCTAGAGATTATTTTATGGATTGATAAGGTCTTAAAAAATTACTTGGACTTAGGGGATATCACCAAGACACCAAAGGCTGGCAATAATGCCAAGGGCTTCAATAAAGTTGGGGGAAGATTTTCCATTTGAAAATTATAAAAACAACACCAAGTATACCATAACAAAAAAAACTATATGACGCATTATAAAAAAATATACAACTCAAGAATAATAACTGAAAATAATACTAAACTATAACCATTTACCATCTCATATTATAGTGTAAAAACCAAGAACAATATCATAGTATAAAGTGGAAGACAAAAACAAAAAATCTAAAAGACTCCAAATTCATAACTATGTAGATCCCAACATGCTCCAAGATACAACTACACAATACATACCAAGGTATCCCAATTCATCAGTAAATAAATGAATTAAATTTCCTTTTCTAGTGTCTCTATAAAAATATCTACAAATGTATAAAAGTACTCAAGAAGGGGGTGAGTAATGAAACTCTGTAGGTTTTCTCTATATGACTTCTCTACTCACACAACTAGGATTTAACATGTTAAAACATTTATATAGTACAATTTATATTAAAAAATTTAAAATATTTTATATCAAAACCAAACCTATTAAAAAAATAGTTTTCATACCAAACACAATTTTCAAACCAAAACCATTTCCAAAGAAAGGAACTAAACAATTCCTTTAGACCATTTCTCAATCCATTATATTACCCAATACTTAGTTCCACAATTTTCACACAATCATACATGATTTCCCATGTAATATTTCCATACACATGAGTGGACTCTCCTTGATCAACCAAGTCATCACAAAGAAACCATATACCAAGTGTCCCAATGGCACATGCCCCTTCCATAGTATCACATCGATGAAAATGAACACACACCAACCAAGTAAGACAAATTACTTTCCAAACCAATCATTTAAATCCATTTTAATAAAAAAAATTCTATTGAAAAACTTTCTATAAAACCATATCCATAATTAAGAACCAATTCATATTTTAAAACATCAATATAAAATCATGAAACAAATCAATTTTCACAACAATCAATTTCTAAAAATTTTCCATGCCATCACTAAAGAATGTTTCTACCAAGATTTGTAAATCAATGTCATAATTAATTTATAACAATTCAAAAAATTTGAAACCAAGACTTATATTTCTAATAAAAGGATTTTAGAGTGAACCCACATACCTTGAAAACTTTGGAAAAAATGAAGAATGACAGAAATTATTCAGCAAAATTGGGTTGAAATACCAAAAAACTACCTTAGATATTGCTCCATAACACCATCATAACCATATCAAATCATGAATATCCTCACAAACCATGGATCTGACACCAATGGATTAGATTCATGAATCCAAGATAGGGAAGAAGAAAAAAACTAAAGAAAAACAAGAAGAACAAAGACCTACCAAGGAATAGAGGCCTCCAACACAAAATGAATCACCAACATATCACTCCTGGATCAAGGGGAAGAGTATAAAACGAATTTGGGAAGAGAAGAATTCTATTTTGGGTTGAATAAGGGAAAATAATATTAAGGGGAATATATAAATTATATACATAATTTTCAAATATTGTTTTTAACGGTACATGGTTAGGAAAACCATGTACTAACCATTTCCCAAAACACCCCTCATATAGTTGGATCTCATGGTTAGACAAATAATGTGCCAACTGGGATTTTCCCTTTGTTTCAATTTTCACAGTTACACCTAGGTGGCTACATGGTTTGGAAAAACTAAGAATGTAACAATGTGCATACCCAAATCCCACTACCTCTCATTTCATTTTTTCCTAGAAGTGTTTCATGATTTATAATAACCATTATCAAACCTTGAACCTCCATAAAGACCTCAAAAAATTTCCCAAACTCCTCCAAAACCTCCCTAACTTATCCCAATTACCTTATGTACATAAAATATATAAGTAAAGGGTTTCTTAATTGAAATAGAGAGTTCTCTATTATCCACACCACTGGACTTTCCATACCTAAAAAGTAAAAAACTACAATTAAATTGAAAGGGTTTGAGCCATTTATTGACTATTTACTCTTCATGTTCCCATGTTTCTTTATAAATCATGACATGTTTCCACAACACTTGACTGATGATTTTCCCATGAAATACTTTCCCTTGACTATCAATAATCCATACTAGTACACAAACCAATGAATCATCTATATCTAGGTCAATTTGATCCCATCGAATCACATGGTCAGGATCAGGATGATACTTCTTCAGCTAAGATACATGAAACACATTGTGCACTAAATTTAATTGTGGTGGAAAATCCAACCGATATTCTACCTCATTAACTCATTCAAGTATCTCAAAAGGTCCTACGTTTATAGAAGATAACATTATATGTTTCCAAAAAAAATATATTCCCAAGCCTTGGAGATATCCTCAATAACACATTATCACTCACCTTGAATGACAAGGACCATCAATGATGATTTCATATGACTCTGATTTTTATCCATAATTTTTCTGATCAACTAAAATTTCTCCACTGTCTCTTAGAAAAGGCTTAGCCCAACAAGTCAAGTCTCACCTTTTTCCACCCAATAAAGTGGATAATTAAAAGGATCCCCATACAATACTTCAAAAGGAACTACATGTATCAAGTATTGATAACTATTATTGTACAAGAACTCCACTAACAGTATGAGTTCCTCCCATGAGCCACCAAAATCCATCAAACATGCCCGAAGCATATATTTAAATAGTTATATCATCCATTAATATTGTCCATATATCTAAGGATGATATGTCATACTCATAGTCAACTTATCCCCATGGGATTATTGAAAGAATTTCAATAAATGAGAAATAAACCTTGAATCATAGTCTGATACTATCAAAACTGGAATTCCATGCCTCTTTACTACCTTTCAGATATATATTTTTGACAAGTCCTACCCCATATGAGATTCACAAATTAGTATAAAATGGGCCAACTTTATGATCAAATTCACTATCACCCACATGGAGTCGTGTTTCTGAGATATTCTTGGGAGGCCCATAACAAAATCTATAGTTATCTACTCCCATTTACAAATAATAATAGGTAATGATTTTAACATAACCAATGGCTGATAATTATCTCCCTTAACCTGCTGATAGGTGAGGCATCTCAAAATAAATTAGACGCTTTTCTTTTCCTACCATCCCACTAAAATTGAGATTTCAGTTCTCTATAAAGAATTTTTATTCTAGGATGAACAACCCATCTCAAATGGTGGTAAGCCTGAAGAAGTTATTCCCAATAAGCCAAAGTTATGACCACCGAACTCAAAAACAAAAAACTGAAATCCCATCTAGTTTCCATCCCTCAATGGTTTCCCCACCATTGAGTTTTTTCCTCATAGAAACACATTATAAATTAGATGTCTATGCCTCTTTAATATTTCACACTAAATCAGGAATCAAAAGAACTATAAATAAAACTGTAGCACTACCTCATTCTTCACAATCCAAGTGCATGTTAGCTATCACTGAAGTCAATTACCACTGATCTGAAACATCTTTTACAATCTAAACATATGACTTCCTACTTAATTCATATACCCCAGAATTGACTTTAACAGATGTATACATCAAGTCAAAGTCAAAAATTTAGAGATACTACATCCATCTTATTTTTCACAAGTTCAAATCCATTTGTTAGAAAATGTGTTTCAACCGATTATGATCCATAAACACCATGAATTTCTCACCAAAGAGGCAATGATGCCATGTTTTCAAATCATGGACTACAATAGCTCACTTCAAATCATGTGCTGGGTAGTTCTTATCATGAAAATGTAACTATGATGAACCATAAGTAATAACATGATCTCCTTACATTAGAACACATCCCAACCTAGATCTTGAAGTATGAAAATACAACACATATACTTATCCTTATTTCAGAATTAAAAATATTAGTGCTGATGTAAGGTGAACCTTAAGCTCTAAAAAATTATTTTTGTATTCCTTATTCCTTTGGAATGGAACATTTTTTTTATCAAAGATTTCATATGTGAATCTAGTCATGAAAAGTCACAAACAAACCATTGGTAATACACATCAAATCCAAGGATACTATATATCTCAAAAAAATTATTTGGTAGTTTCCAAGAGATCACAACATCTATCTTTTTTGGATCCACATAAACACCTATTTCAGAAATTACATGGATAAGGAAATGTAAATCTTGTATCCAAAAATCACACTTTGATAATTTGGCATATAAACAATGATTCCTTAAGATTCTCTATATTTTCACCAAGTGTTGTTCATGCTCAACATTTTTCCTTGAATACACCAATATGTCATCTACAAACACCACCACAAAATAATCTGGATATATCTAAAATATCCAATTCATCAATGCCATAAATACTGTTGGTGCATTCGTAATTCAGAAAGACATAACCAAATACTCCTAATGAACATATATACT
Source organism: Viscum album (assembly GCA_963277665.1). NCBI lineage: Eukaryota > Viridiplantae > Streptophyta > Magnoliopsida > Santalales > Viscaceae > Viscum > Viscum album. The sequence continues at coordinate 329,846,492 of OY728132.1, forward strand.
TCTGAAAGATATCTCTAGAATATCTTACTTTGGAACCCATGATTGGTGATATCATGATCGTAAGTCAATTTTATATAACCACTAGGCTCCCATAAATTGATTGAATAGATCATCAATGTGTGGAAGTGGATACTGATTCTTTATTGTAACTTGGTTAAGATTATGATAATATAAAAAAAGCCTTAGAATTCCATCTACCTTTTGTACAAACATGATTGGTGCTTCCCACAAAGACATGCTCATCCGAATGGACCCATTACTTTCCAACTCTTCCAACTAAAATTTAAATTCTCTTAATCAATTTGGTGTTATATGATAAGAAAAAAGTGAGATATGACTAGTCCCTAATAAGAGATAAATTATAAAATCCACTTCTCTTATGGATGGAAACCCTAATAAATTATCATGAAAAAAATACAGAAACAAATATAAAATTGGTGGAAAACTAATATTATCAATAGCATTAATCAATTAAAAGGTCAAAGATTAATACTTGTGTGAGATCATTCCAACTTCTGGTACTAACAAACCTATTGCACTTGCCTTCACATTTCAATCCCCTCTAAAGATATGCTCTATGACAACCCTGCTTTTTATTACAACTTAAACATGATTTATTACATAAAACATCACTTGATAAAACAAATAAGATAGAGAGGTTTAGTGTATTTGTGGCTTAGGATCATTACATAAAAACTTAAAACATGAAATACAACATCTTTATTGAAAACTTCCCTTACATGACCACTACATTCCTTCGTACTTAGCATTGCATGGGAGAACCTGAGGACATGCATAAGAAAAGGGTGAGCTATAAAGACCAGTAAGGGAATACACATGGAACAACATGATGAGTACAATAAATTTTAGGCAATAGGCATATCAATATAGAATAAGAGGAATATTAACATAAAGGCATGATAAAGCATGATAATCATAACATGGAAATGTGGAAACATCACTTAACATGGAATTATCATGAGCCAAGGCTCATTGCACATGGAGCATGAGTAAATCCTCATTGCCTATAAAGCATGAGTAAACCCTTGTTTCACTTGAATTATCATGAGTCAACACTCATTTCACATGACGTATCATGATACTATACTTTACCCAATGCATTGGAGCTCTATAAGGGCACACCCTTCTTAAACATTTTATTTCATGCATAAGTGTGCCACATGGATCATAAAACATGGATTCATAAAACATAATCATTTATTCCATGATAAAGGAATGTGGAATTAATACATGAAACTTTATAATCAATAAGTAAATGTTCATAAAGGTGAATACCCTTTATGGAGAAATGGGCATGGTATTCACTACACAATGACATTGGCTTAGAAAATCTGTGCGATTTCGGCAGCGTAACGACGTGACATAAGAATTCATAAAAATGGTTGATGAGAGATAAAGGGGTTACTCATCATATTTAAATTTAATGGACAGTAAGGAGGTCATATATATACATTTCCCATCAATTTTAATGAAATATAGATTCATGATACAAAAGTATTGCTTGAATGTAAATGAGGAGAGAGATGTTCCTTTCGGAATTTCGGCATGGTAATGGGTGTACATGGGATGCATCTAATAAGAGAGAAAGGGGTATCACATCATTCAAACATAAAGAGGACAGTATGAGGGAGGTGCTAAACCATACCCCAATATTCATAATTGAAATTAAAAGATAAAAATAACTTAAAGAAAGTTTGACAAAAAATGAGAAAGGAAAAAAAAACCCTTACTTGGAAGTGTGCTTCCAAAGGCTAGAGAGAGGCTCGTGAGAGGCTTCTTGGGAGCTTGGGGCACCTTGGGAGGATTCTAGAGAGAGTAGGGAAGAGTTTGGACGAACTCAAAAGGTTTTTAGTGAGGAGGAAGTGTGATATTGGGTGGGTTTATATAGGAAAGTTTAGAGAATTCTTTATTATTTAGGTTTGGGACCCCTTATATTAAATTAATCCAAACCACAAACCAACCCATGGTTTTTGACCATGATTTTTGGAAAATGGAAGAGAAAAACAATATTTTATAATGCCAAAGTCCGAAATTCTTAAAATAATAAGGTTGATTATGTAAAGGTGAGTCACACTCCTATGGAAATTAATTTAAAAAGGCAAAGTGTTGAATAAGTCTTGAGGGGTCCATTAATGCTTTGAAAAGTAAGTCAAACACACCCAAAATTAAATTATTCTAATGGTAAAACATATATTGGACGAAAATAAAGATTATAGTATTTTATTACATCACTATTGGGTCATTATGATGTCATAAAACACATTATATATTTAAACGGTATTTAATTTTTACCCAAAAATTTGACTGTCTCATAAAATTATGAAAAATTTACCGTTGGATAATTTCGACGTCCTGATTACAGAAATAACTTTTATTTTATCTAAATAATTTTCTAAATATGTTAATTTTCACTTTTAAAATAAAAACCGACATTTATCGAAAATTCACGGGTTTTGACAGAAATGGCTTTCAAACCTTAACAAAAATTGTAATTGCATTCATAAAATTATGAGATCATTTATATTTAATAAAAAATTAATTTAATAATAATAATAATATTTTATTAAAGTATTATTTAACTAAAAAATCCCTTAATTTAATAAAGTATAATTCTTAATTAAATAATAACTAAAAACACTATTTGTACTTTAAAAACTATTTACAATGTATCAAAAATGACTAGAAATTATATTCATTATTATATACAAAAATAATGTACATGAACATAGTACTACCTATTTATTACATAATCCCTTAAAACAGCCGCATAAGACCTAAGGGTAAGGTGTGCGATGGTGACAGACTCTTGGGGTGGCTCGGATAACATTGCTCGAGTGGTAATTTCAATTAACTTCCACTTTTCCTATAGATGGTCACGTTCGAGCTTGACCTGATGAAGCTCAGCTTGGGCTTGGTCAAGAGAGAAGCCCAAAGACGCCACCTCTTTTCTGAGCTCTAACAAATGGGCTTTATATGGGGCAATTCTACTGGATGAGGCCATCACTTCCTTTGTCTGAGTAAATTGGATTTGTTAAAGTCCTATATTTATACTAATCATGTGATCACTGTTCAACGACTATATTAGCAACTGTCAAAATTCTTAACATAAAAATAAAAAAGTTTACATTTTATATAAATATAAAGATACATTTAATAAGATCAAGAAGGATTTCCCTTAATGAAACTTTGGGTCGTTACAATATTCCCCCCTTAAGAAATTTTGCCCTCGAAATTTCCCTTTTACCACATTAAAACAGATGTGGGTAACTCAGCTTCATCATATCCTCTGATTCCCGAGTTGCTTCTTCAAAATTGTGGTTTATCCACAACACCTTGACAAGGGGCATTGTATTATTTCGTAGATCTTTTTCTCTACAATCTAAGATCTTCACTGGTTGGTCCTCATAATAAAGATCATATTACAATTATACCACCTCAGAAGAGAGTACATGTGAAGGGTCCGGTATATACTTCCTTAAGAGGGATACATGAAAGAAATCATGTACTTTGGCCATGGCAGGTGTAAGTTCTAGTCAATAGGCCATAGCCCCGACACGATCAAGAATCTCGAAGGGGCCGATGTACCTTGGACTTAACTTCCATTTCCTTCCAAACCTAATGACGTTCTTCCATGGAGATATGTGTAGAAACACCACGTCTCCAACTTTAAATTCAAGGTCTCATCGATGATTATCTGCATAACTCTTCTGTCGACTCTGGGCTGCCTTGATATGCTGCTGAATGGTTTTCACCTTCTCCACCATTTCTTCGACCATTTCTGGTCCAAGAAGCTTACGTTCACCGACCTCATCCCAACATGTCGGTGTTCTGCACCTTTTCCCATACAGGGCTTCATATGGTGCCATTTGGATGCTCGAGTGGAAACTGTTATTATAAGAGAACTCAACCAGAGGAAGATTTTGATCCCATCCTGTTTTAAAGTCCATTGAGAAAACTCTCAACATATCCTCAAGTGTTTGGATAGTCCGATCGGATTGACCATCAGTTTGAGGATGATAGGTCGTACTGAAGTTCAGTTCAGTATTCAGAGAATGTTGAAGACTCTTACAAAACTTAGAGGTGAATCTTGGATCTCGGTCAGACACAACAGATAGTGGTACTCCATGCATCCTTACCACTTCTCTGATATATATCTGTGCCAGTTGATCCAAAGAGAAATCCTCCCGAATAGAAATTAAGTGTGCTGTATTTGTAAGACGATCCACAAAAACCCAGATTGCATTGTTTCCTTTGGATGTCCTTGGAAGTCTAGTAACAAAGTCCATGGTGATGTTCTCCCATTTCCATTCTGGTATGGGAAATGGTTGCATCATCCCCATAGACTTCTGTCTATCTGCCTTCACTTGCTGAAACAACAGGCACTTTTATGTATATTCAGTGATCTCCTTCTTCATATTATCCCACCAAAAGTTTTCTCAGAGATCTCGATACATTTTTGTGCTCCCTTGGTGAATAGAGAAATTTGAACTATGTGCATCATCCAAAAGTTCCTTCTTCAGATCCGGACTTGATGGAACACATAGTGTTTTCCCAAACCGCACAATTCCTTCTTCATTAACATTAAACTCCGAGGATTTCCCTTTTTCGATAGCTCCCACTTTTTCATGAATTCCCACATCATCCTTTTGAGAATCCTTTAACCTTTCCAAAAGAGATGGTTGAGCAATTATTTGTGAAAGGATTGATGATGTTCCTTTCTCTATGATTCCCATGTCCATCTTTATCAAGTCTAAGAAGATTGGATCCTTCTCAATTCTCATCATTGATAGAATCGTTGGATCCTTTCTACTTAGGGCATCTGCCACCTTGTTCGATTTTTTAGGGTGGTAATGTATTGAATAATCATAATCCTTGATGAGCTCTATCCATCTTCTCTGGCACATATTAAGCTCTTTCTATGTGAATATATATTTAAGACTCTTGTGGTCAGTATATATCTCACATTTTTCTCCATAGAGATAATGTCGCCAGATTATCAAGGCAAAGATCACAACCGCCAACTCCAGATCATGCGTTAGATAGTTTCGCTCATGGATTTTCAACTGCATTGAGGCATAGGATATAACTTTATCATTTTTCATTAGCACATAGCCTAAGCCCTTCTTTGAAGCATCACTGAATACCACAAAAAGTTCCCCACTTGTGGGTAAAGTGAGCACATGCGCAGTGATAAGCCTCCTTTTCAACTCCTTAAATCTTTCTTCACATTCATCACTCCAAGAAAACTTTACTCCCTTTCGAGTTATCTTGGTAAGAGGGTTGGAAAATCATGAGAAATTTCTCACAAATCGTCGATAATATCCAGCTAACCCCAAGAAGCTACGGATATCCGTTACCGATATTGGCCTCGGCCATCCCTCAATTGCATCTGTTTTGGAGGGGTCCACAGATATCCCATTTCTTGTGATGATATGGCCCAAGAATGGGACCTCCTTCAACCAGAACTCACACTTACTGTACTTTTCATAGAGCTTATCCTTGCACAAAGTCTCTAGTACAGTTTTTAAATGATCCTCATGATCCTCCTTGGTTTTGGAGTATATTAGAATATCATCTATAAAGACTACCAAATTTTTTTCAAGGTAATCTCTAAATAATCTATTCATCAAGTCCATGAATATTTCTGGAGCATTGGTGAGTCCAAAAGGCATTAATATGAATTCATAGTGCCCATATCTTGTGAGAAAAGCAGTCTTGGGGACATATTCCTTCTTCACCCTTACTTGATAATATCCCGACCATAAATCCACCTTGGAGAAGTATTGTGCTGCACGCAGCTGATCAAACAAGTCATCAATTCTTGGGAGAGGATACTTGTTCTTTATCTTGATTTTGGTAATTTCACGATAATCGATGCAAAGTCGCATTGACCCATCCTTCTTCTTGATGAAGAGGACTGGTCCACCCCATGGTGAAGCACTTGGGCGTATAAACCCTTTATCTAGATTCTCATGTAGTTGTTTCTTCAGCTCTTCAAGCTCTACAACAACCATTCTATATGGATTCTTGGATATTGGTAGCACCCCAAGTATAAGTTCAATTGAGAACTCAACATATCTCCTAGGAGGAAGACCAAGAAGTTCCTCAGGAAACACTTCAACAAATTCCCTCACAATAGGCATTTCTTCAAGGATGGTTTCTTCCTTGGACTCAATCATCTAAGCCAAATACGCGTGCTCATAAGGTCGCAATATCCATGCTTGAGATTATGGAGCTAAATGAGATTCATCTTCCTCCTGACACTTGTAAAGAATCGGGGGTCGATTCTCCATATGGAGTGTGATTTCCCTCTCCCAACATTTTATGTTGGCTCTATATAAGGAAAGTCAATCCATGCCAAGAATTGCATCAAATTCCACCAAAGGGAGTATGATGAGGTTCTCCGGGAAATTCAATCCACAGAATATAACAGGGGAGGACTTATATTCATGGGATTCAATGATTTCCCCATTTGTCGTACTCACCGACATCTTTACTTCTATGATTTTTGGTGGTGCTGGGATTGTTCTACTAAACTTTAGAGATATGAAAGAATTCATAGAACCTGAATCAAAAAGTACATTCGCTATTCTTGAATGAATAACTAGAGTACCTGTCACCACTTTGTTTTTGGGGTTCACTTCGGAAGAAGTGATGGAAAACACTCTTCCTTGCTACCTTGGAGGTTGTTGGTTGTCTCTGAAAACCCTTGGATTAGGGCACTAATTTGCAAAATGACCAGGTTCTTTGCATCTGTAGCATTGAAAAATGCGTTGAGGTTCAAACGGAGCGTTCCTCTCCTCTGTCGCAGCCGTGGGTCTTTCTTGCTGACAGTTAACAGCTAGGTGCCCTTCTCTTCCACACCTGAAGCATTTTCTCATCCCCTTAAGGCAATTTCCTGGGTGCTTCTTTCCACACTTTTGGCAAGTGGGGTGCTGGATCTTCTTAGAACCGTTGGATTTATCCATCAGACCACCAGCATTGAAGTCCACCTTATGCTTCTTGTCCCCATGATACCCCTGTGATTCCCCGATCTCCATTTCGACCTTGAGAGCACATCGGACAATTTCCTCATAGCTGTCGAAGTCACGTATCGCTAATGCTTTCCGCAAGCTAGGCTTCAGTCCACCAAAGAAGCGGTCAACCTTGAATTCGGGGGTAACGACAAAGCCTGAAGCATATCATGCAAGACTTTTGAAGTTTTACTCGTACACTCCAACAGATTCTTCATCTTTTTACTTAAGGGAAAGGAAGTCCCTTTCCATCTTAAGCTGGAGGGTGAGAGGAAAATATTTATCGAAAAACATCTTCCGGAAATCATTCCATTCCAACACCTCGATCTCCTCCTCAGGCTTCATATTTTTGATCAACATCCACCATTGATCAGCTTCACCCTACATATGATAAGCCTCCAGGAGAACCTTCTCTGTTTCAGAACATTGGAGGATGTAGAATATCTTTTCAATGGAGTTGATCCATTGTTCAGTGATCGTGGGATCAGACGATCCACTAAAAGTAGGATGCCTTTGTCTCATGAAGCTCTCGATAGCAACTTGTTATTTCTTAGGGGGGGTTTAACGTTCCTCTTGACCTGTGTTTCTATTCAAAACTTGAGATAGATGAGAGAGAAGCATGAAAAAGTTCACGATTCCCACTCCCATTGGATTGGGCATCTCATTAATATAGTCATCACACTGATCTTCACATCAGTTGTTAGCCCGAGTCCTCCTATTACCAACCACTGGCTGGAATAAAAGGAATGTTAGGGGTAACACATAAAGGGTAATCCAAAGACAAAAGTTGATGAATTATAAATAAAATTTTATTTCCTTAACTCATGAGTTTATAGGCTTCAATATAGGCTTTTCATGATCTACTTTCTAACATATATTCTTAGGGAAATTTTTTTAATTCCCTTAATAAGGGTTCATACTAAGCTTGTGAATTTATCAAAACATATCCCCTAGGAGTGTCATAACCAAGAGTGAATCAAGGCCCGTTGTTGTGCACCATTTCCCGTTCTATTCTAGCTCAAAGCGGTGTTTTCGGGTTTTACCCCTAGGATACATCTGTGCCAGAGCCGCCTCTACCTGATCGTATCCAGACATGGATGTATTTGTTTGATAAACCACTTACTCAGTACTTAACAAAACTTAGGGATGTTTTTATTATACTTATTCTTGTATCTAAGGCTTTACTAGGGCTTCCTAATCCCAAAAATAACTAAACCTATCCTCTGATACCAATTATGACAACCCTGATTTTTTATTACAACTTAAAACATGATTTATTACATAAAACACCACTTGATAAAACAAAGAAGATCGAGAGGTTTAGTGTCTTTGGGGCTTAGGATCATTACATAAAAACTTAAAATATTAAATACAACATCTTTATTGAAAACTTCCCTTACATGACCACTACATTCCTTCGTACTTAGCATTGCATGGGATAACCTGAGGACATGCATAAGAAAAGGGTGAGCTATAAAGCCCAGTAAGGGAATACACATGGAACAACATGAGGATTACAATAAATGTTAGGCAATAGGAATATCAATATAGGATAATAGGAACATGAACATAAAGTCATGATAAAGCATGATAATCATAACGTGGAAATATGGAAACAACACTTAACATGAAATTAGCATGAGCCAAGGATCATTGCACATGGAGCATGAGTAAATCCTCATTGAACATAAATCATGAGTAAACCCTCGTTTCACTTGAATTAGCATGAGTAAATACTCATTGCACATGACGTATCATGATAATATACTTTACCAAATGCATTGGAGCGCTATAAGGGCGCACCCTTATTAAACATTTCATTTCATGCATAAGTGTGCCACATGGATCATAAAACATGGATTCATAAAACATAATCATTTATTACATGATAAAAGAATGTGAAATTAATACATGAAACTTTATAATAAATAAGTAAATGTTCATAAATGTGAATACCCTTGATGGAGAAATGGGCATGGTATTCACTACACAATGACATTGGCATAGAAAATCAGTGCGATTTTGGCAGCGTAATGACGTGACATAAGAATTCATAAAAATGGTTGATGAGAGATAAAGGGGTTCCTCATAATATTTACATGTAATGGTAAGTAATGAGGTCATATATATACATGTCCCATCAATTTTAATGGAATTTAGATTCATGATTCAAATGTATTGCTTGAATGTAAATGAGGAGAGAGATGTTTCTTTCGAAATTTCGGCATGGTAACGGGTGTACATGGGATGCATATAATGAGAGAGAAAGGGGTATACCATAATTAAAACATAAAGAGAACAGTATTAGGGAGGTTAGAAACCATACCCCAACATTCATAATTGATATTAAAAGTGAAAAACAACTTAAAGAAAATTGGACAAAAATGAGAAAGGAAGAAAAAAACCCTTACTTGGAAGTGTGCTTCCAAAGGCTAGAGAGAGGCTTGTGAGAGGCTTATTAGGAGCTTGGGGAACCTTGGGAGGATTATAGAGAGATTAGGGAAGAGTTTGGACGAACTCCAAAGGTTTTGAGTGAGGAGGAAGTGGGAGCTTGGGTGGGTTTATATAGGAAAGGTGAGAGAATTCTTTATTATTTAGGTTTGGGACCCCTTATATTAAATTAATCCAAACCACAAACCATCCCATGGTTTTTGCCAATGGTTTTTGGAAAAGGGAATAGGAAAACAATATTTTATAAGACCAAATTCCGAACTTCTTAAAATAATAAGGTTTCTTATGTGGAGGTGAGTTACACTCCCATGGAAATTAATTTAAAAAGGCAAAGTGTTGAATAAGGCTTGAGGGGTCCATTAATGTTTTGAAAAGTAAGTCAAAAACACCCAAAATCACATTAGTTTAATGTTAAAACATATATTTGCCGAACATAAAGATTATAGTATTTTATTACATAACTATTGGGTCATTATGATGTCATAAATTACATTATATATTTAAACGGTATTTAATTTTTACCCAAAAATTTGACTGTCTCAGAAAATTATGAAAAATTCACCGTTGCATAATTTCGACGTCCTGATTCCAGAAATAAAATTTATTTTATCTAAATAATTTTCTAAATATGTTAATTTTCACTTTTAAAATAAAAACTGACATTTATCGAAAATTCACAGGTTTTGACAGAAATAGCTTTCAAACCTTAATAAAAATTTTAATTGCATTCATAAAATTATAAGATCATTTATATTTAATAAAAAATTAATTTAATAATAAGAATAATAATATTTTATTAAAATATTATTTAATTAAAAAATCACTTAATTTTATAAAATATAATTCTTAATTAAATAATAACTAAAAACACTATTTGTACTTTAAAAACTATTTACAATGTATCAAAAATGACTAGAAATTATATTCATTATTATATACAAAAATAATGTACATGAACATAGTACTACCTATTTGTTACATAACCCCTTAAAACAGCCGCATAAGACCTAAGGGTAAGGTGTGCGATGGTGACAGACTCTTGGGGTGGCTCGGATAACATTGCTCGAGTGGTAATTTCAATCAACTTCCACTTTTCCCGTAGATGGTCACATTCGAGCTTGACCTGATGAAGCTCAGCTTGGGCTTGGTCAAGTGCGAAGCCCAAAGATGCCACCTCTTTTCCAAGCTCCGACAAATGGGCTTTATATGGGGCAATTCTACTGGATGAGGCCATCGCTTCCTTTGTCTGAGTAAATTGGATTTGTTAAAGTCCTATATATATACAAATCATGTGATCACTGTTCAACGACTATATTAGCAACGGTCAAAATTATTAACATAAAACCAAAGAAGTTGACCTTTTATATAAACATAAAGAGACATTTAATTAGATCAAGAGGGATTTCCATTAATTAAACTTTGGGTCGTTACATGCTCGATGCCATTATCCATCATAAAAATAACCCTTCAGGTATAACAACCGATGTGAGCTTTAAACATAGTCATAAAATCCATACCAAATGATTATTTAATAGACATCCATCCCAATATTAGAGATATCAATACTCAATTTAGATCCGTAAACAGTTATAGACCGTTATCTACACAAAAGGATTGACATTCTCTTTGGCCAAGAGGAGTTTAAAGTTTCAAGACAAAAGGAATCATCTCAACATGCAATCCTAGAAGATCAATAATACGATAAGAAATACATGAATAGGATGCACCTACATCAAATAAATATTGGAAAATGGTATAATTAAAAATAATCATACCTCTCACCATCGATGGTCCAGTTTGATCATCCAAAATCACTTTCTCATCTCTATACCACTGCTTACTCTCTATACTTTGTTCTTTATTCCCATTTTTAGATTTCCCTTGATGATGAGTCATAGTATTCCTAGAATAATCATGGATATCTTAGTTATGTTGATTAGAATTGTTCTGTTTCACTCATCCCATAGAATCATATGACGTTTTTGAACCCTAAGATGCGAACCAAACACCCTACCCTAGAGCACTGTAATAATATCACTAAAAATTCCCCATATGATTGCAATTTTAGAATTATCTAGGTGGTTTTATACAATATCTCTTGATGTGATCAAAAGATCCATATTGAAAACATCCGGGCTTGATCATGGGTCTTGGAGGAATATTTATTGATCCACCCATCTGATTCTGAGTCATTCCACTACCTAGGAAATATTTGTCTCTCTTCTGCTTGTTCCCAACATTAGAGTTCCCACCATTTCCCATGGGTATCTACATGCTTCCTCTACCCATATTTCCCAAGATATACCTCTCTACCACCATCGATCTATTGACCATCTCAATATAATTTGTTATACAAAGAAAAAAAATTCTTCGAGTAAATCTTTGAACTCATCCCCGATTCAAAAATGCATTCCTTCAAGGATTCACTTGCAGTAACTTTATCCAAAAATTGGAATAAAGTTATAAATTTAGTCTCATACTATATCACAAAGAGATTATAGTTCTTCAAGCTAAAAAATTCCACCATTATATAAATCTTGAAGGTGAGAGTATAGAATTGTTTGTTGAACAATTATTCAAAATACTCCCATGAAATGGATTTCTCTGATTTAGCACGAACTTCAAAATCACACCACAGGCATGAAAGATCATATAAAACTTACATTTACAACTTGAATTTAAAGTTATCTAGTATTCATAGGAAATTGATGATTTGATTCTTTATATTCATCCACACCTCTGCTTTCTCTAGTTTTGAATCACCCTAAGTGATGGGTTGATTCTTCTTCTAGAACTGGACGGAATGATCCACTTTCCTTGGTTCATCTATTTGGATCCCCTATCCATATCTTGAAAATACTAGATAATAATTTGAACCACCTATTGGTTCACACGTGGCCTAGGTGTAAATACAATCTCAATATCCACTTCAAGTTAGTTTCTTATACACCTAATTGGTGACATTTTCTATAACCTAAAAAATTCCATTAGACTCACTCTATTGAAACTAAAGGCTTAAAAATATCAAATTAACACATTAAAAATTTTAGAACAAGGATTTCCAAAACTAAACGTTTTTCACCTTTAAAACATTTTTGAAAATTCCATCATTTATTTTGAAAATCAAACAATTTTAAAAATACCACTACCATACCTTTTCAAAATCTCACATTTTAAAATAGTTTCAAAACTTTTCAAAAATAAACTATTTTTCATAAAATCATAAATAATTACTCATACTAAAATATGAAATTCTAGTGGAAAGTCATTTCTATCAATGCATGTCATGTTTTTGTCATTTAAAAAACACATGACATTGAGGTTACAGCTCTTAGAAGTTTCTCAAAACACTTATTTACCCAAATCCCCGGTAACTTGAGGTTCATAATAAATAGGTTAGATATGCCTTTTTATTCTCTACATTTCAAGTGACAACGATCCTATTACTTTCCACCATCACAACTCATGGACTAATCAAGAATTATTTTCTAAATACAAGACTAACAAACTAATACAAATTGTTCCAAAAGATATGCGTATCGACCAAGAATGATGCTATTTGTAACATCCCTACCCTTCTCATTAGATTGAGAAGGATGTAGGATATTACTTGTCCTTAGGTCACATACCTAAGACACCAAATGTTGGAAATAAATTCCAAGGGATTTAATAAAATTGGGGGATTATTTTCCCTTTGAAAATAAAACAAACACCACCAAGTATACAGTAACCAAACAATAACTATATGATGCATGAGAACAAAGTATAAAACTAAAAAATACCAACTAAAAATGATACCAAACTATAACCAATTTCCATATCATAGCATAATGAAAAAACCCAAAACAATATCAGAGTATAAAGAGGAATAAAAAACCAAAAAATATGAAAGAATTCAAAGACATAACTCCACAGGTTCCATCATGCTCGAAGCTCTAACTACACAATCCCTTACTGAGGTATCATGATACATCACTAAAGAAATGAGATACCCTTCCTTTACTTATGTCTTGAAAAAAATATCTATAAATGAACTAAAGTTACTAATAATGGGCTGAGTAATGAAACTAAGTAGGTTTTCCCCAAATGACTTCACTACTCACCACTAGGATAGAACATGTTAGCACATTTATATAAAAAAATTATATAAAACTCATTAGAATAGTTTATATAAAATCCAAACCATTAAAAAAAATAGTTTTCAAACTGAAATTTTTTTAAACCAAAATTGTAACACCCCATGCTTCCATAGTATGTTTCCCTTTGAATAATGAAATAGCTTGCATTATACGCAACTTTGAGATTCTAGCACACCACGACCAATCAACCTAGCCTTTATGAATAGTAATTCCCAATTTTTGAAATTTTACAAATTTTATTTTTCAAAATGGACTTCATTTTTGAATTTGGAATATCGAAATTAGCTTAGGGTGAATTTGTTTATTTTTCTGAAAACATTCAATTTTTGATGAATAGTGAAAGACACTGCGTTAATGGTTAAAACAGACCTTTTATTTAAATAATTATTTATTTTATTTTAATTTATTTTTGGTAAAAATAGATAAATAATACCTATATAAGTTCAATGTAATTCATTGGAGTCATTTTATAATAAGTTTAGATATATAAAAATTTTATTGAACTTTTTACCGTCTTTTACCAACCTCCTAGGAGCATTTGCAAATTTGCATAAATCATAATTTTACCGCTTCTATGAGTTGAATTTCAAAAATCCGAGAGAAACGGTTAATATCAATAAGTAAAATGTGGTTCAATAAGATGAAAATAATTTTTTTTGAATAGTAACATTTGACTTTTATTTACCGCGGTTAAAAGTAAATAGGGTAATTAAGGGTAAAAATGATATCATAATTACTCTAAAACATGTCCTAATTCTATTGGATAAGTATAATTCGAAAAAAACCTTAGGAATAAAATATTACCCCCTTTGATCCACTTGGATTAGATTTGGACATTTATTATTTTTTTTAAAGAAGAGTTAAAAGAGTCAAATTCAAAGTTTAATAACTAAACAATTTTTAATATAGGGTTACACACAATATAAACTCAACTATAAATATTCATTAGAAAGCTAAAATGGTTTCTTATGTAATGGTATTTTATTTATAATTTTTAGACATTAAATAATTTAATTTATTTATGACACAATGATGATGCAGTAATTACCTTAATTATGGAATATTAAAATAATTGATATTATAAATATCCTAATAAAAGTAAATTGAGACTTATGATTAATTACACCAATTTTATAGGTTAATATGACATGTTAGGTTTGGCTAAATAAATTTTATTCAAAGTGATAAAGTTTTTATGGATTTCAAAAAAAATCAAATACTAAATAGTGTCAAAATTGACATAATTGAGTTTTTAAAACAAATACTATATTATTAATTGATATAACATTCATAAAAATCTAAGGTTCATACAAAGGACTTAGATAAGGTCATATATATTAATAATGAACCACATCAGGTTCTCTTGGCTTGTTATTGTATGTTTATTAACCATATAATATAAAAATACAAAGAGACATGGTAAATGTCAAACTATTTAACTAAGAGTTAAATCTAAAAGATAAGGTTAATATGATGACCTAAACCTGTCCAAAATATATTGGTTGAGATATTTTCGAATCATCCCCAAATTATTGAGTGTTTTAGCTCACCCCTTTCTTATGTTTCATTTTCCCAGGATATGAAAAATTTAGTTATGAGTGACTTGCAGGAATAATCTTGGAGGCTTGGATGTTTCTAATGAAATAAATTAGTATCATATTTCTTTACAAGTTGTAATGTTGAACTAATGTATATATCTTATTTCCAATAATACAAAAAATGATCGGTCTTTTTGGATTTTATCCTTTGTTATCATGCCAATGTTATATAATAACCAACTTTGGGTAACTGGGGTCGGGGCATTACAATTTCCATGGAAAGAAACCAAATAATTCCTTTAAACCTATTCTCAATCCATTGTCATACCCATTACTTGGTGCCAAAATTTCCTCACAACTACACATGCATGATGTGGTAACTATTCCGTACTCATGAGTGGTCTCTCATCGATCTACCAAGTTGTCATAAGGTAACCATATAACATGTTCCCCAAAGACACACACCCCTTCTACAGGGTCATGTTAATGTAAATGAAAAAACACCAACCATGTAAGCCAAATTCCATGCTAAACCAATCAATTCAATCCATTTGAATAAAAAAATTATTTTTTTGAAAACCTTTCTATAAAACCATTTCCATAAATCCAAACAAAGTGATATTTTGAAACATAATTTTAAAATCATGAAACAAATCACTTTTCACAATAACCAATTTCCATAATTTTCCAAACTATCACTAAAGAGGGTTTCTACTAAGATTTTTACATTAATTTCACTATAAATTTCAAGGAATTCAAAAAATATGAAACCAAGAGTTCACATTCTAATAAGAAAATTCAAGATTTAAGCCACCTACCTCGCAAACTTAGGAAAAAAAATGAAGAACAACACAAATTCTACAACAAAACCGGGTTAAGACTCAGAAAAACCTCCTTAGATAGTACTCCATAATATAAAAATAGCTATATATCATCTTTATTGGCCTAAAAAACCATAGATATATCCTCAATGGATTAGATTTATGAATATAATATAAGAAAGAAGAAGAAAACTAAGTCAAACCAATATGAACAGAGACTTACCAAGGAGTCTGGGCCTCCAACGCACAATGAATCCCCAAAATATGACTACTGGATCAAGGGGAAGTGTATCAAAATCATTTTGGAAGAGTGGAATTTGAGTTAGGTTTGAATTTGGGGGAAAACCCATTAAGGGGAAAATATGAATTAGATCCAAAATTTTTGGATCTTGTTTTTAATAGAGCATGGTTAGGAAAATAGTGCAAAAACCAGGAACCATCCACTTCCCAAAAACACCCCTCGAATATTTGGATCTCACAATTATGCAAACTATTTAACAGCCATGATTTTACCTATATTCCACTTTGCACAATTACTTATAGTTTTCCATACGTTTTGGCCGAACCAAGTGTCTAATAAAACACATACCCTGATCCCACTACCTCTCTTTTCACAGTTTCCTGGAGGTGTTGCACAATTTATAATAATTATGATCAAACTATAAACCTTCATAAAATCTTCAAAAAAATTACAAAATTCCTCCAAACCCTCCAAAACAAAACCCAATTAATTTAAATACTTAGAATACATAATGAAAGGGTTAATTACTTGAAATTGAGGTTGCTACAGATGAACTCAAACCCCAAGAACAATATCTTATACACTAAAAAAGAGTGTACCTTTTAAACTATGGTATTATAGTTTTAGTAGAAGGTTGATTCGATTGGTCCAAATACTATTTATTTTATTTTATTTTTATTCATTAACCATTGTCTCCACATTTATTTATATAATAAAATTAATGTATTATCTATTGCCTACTACATGTATGTATTTTTTTAGATATTTTTTATTCATATGGTATTTATTGAGGTTATAATATCCAATAAAAACTACAGTGATTTATTTATATAGTGTTTTGTTTCTAGATATGTCTATTATAAAAATGATTCTTGTTGAATTATCAGTAAATATTGGAATGTATAATTTCTCATTAAATAATGTTGGTTTTTTGTTTTGGAAGGAATAACTCCAAAAATGCAGTGGAAATAAATAGACCAACACCTAATTTCTCCAAGATATATCCATTCATATTTTACTATATTAAATAAATTAAAAACATGTAACTTTTCTTTGATGAGCTTATTTTTCCAAGATTTTCTTCATGATCTTGATAGGGATCACTAAGATGTAGTTAATGGACTCTTTCCTCCTAGAATATACATGGGTTATTTATTTTTCTTGATTCTTGGGAAATAATTTCTTATATATATAATTTTTAGGACTTTAACATTAAAGGATATAGAAAAACAAAAGCCAAAGAATGTTTCAACTTGATATGTTTTCACAACATGAATCTCAAATTTTAATTCTTCACATTTTATAAGGATTGAAACAATTTATATAGGCCTATAAAGTTCTCAATATTTTCTTAAAAGTTTATTATACTGATGAATCATTTCATGAATGTTTCAAATGTTACAACTCTTTGCAACTCTCAGTCGAATTCATCTTAATAATTTCTTAATGTTTAAAAAAAGGAGTTATAAAAAAAAAACTCCTTAGAATATCATGAAATGAAATTCTCTTCCAATCATGATAGATTTAGTGGTAAATTAATGAAAACCATGCATTATCCTATAAAAATACACTATTGTGGATAAAAACATGACACGGTAGAATTTTCCATGACATGGTTTACCCTAACACAAACTATGACATAATTAAGAAAAAAAACCATGGTTTTAGATTTAGTTAATATTTCTATCAATCTCCCACTTGAATTAAATCCTTATAGACTTAGTACACTTTCATATTATGTCACATAATTTGTGACATCTTCTTAAACCATATCCAAAAATACCTTTTCATATCTTTTAAAACAGATTCAAAAAATTATCATTTATTTTTACTATATGTTTTATCATATATACCAACTTTTGAAAATATATCAAAAAATTATTATAAATATACTGAATTTTTTTGGGTAGATTTTATTTTTTTATAATCAATTTATAAGAAAAATTAATCCTCATTCACACATCCATTATGAGTGGCCTAATTTTCATTTTTAGAATTGAAAATAGTTATGAATTCCAAATATATAATTATAAAAAAAGATAAACCTATAGAAAAGTGTCAATGACACCCATGCTATAAAGGTATCTGATATGATCTTTATCAGATAAATGCATCTCCATACGTATTTACACTAGCTATATCATATATAAATATGCACAATAATATAATCCATTTGTCTAATACATCAAGTTACCATTGGTAATATATTTTTCCAATCCCATATAGCCTACCCATACATTATCAATTCTCAGAGTATAGAATGACTAAACAGACAAACACATCAAATTTCATTCAACAAGATAGATGAGCTTATACCATGTCCCTTATCTAAAGAGTTATGAACATCACATGTTGATTATCTAGGTATGACTGTACACTTCCTCAATTTATATCAATATAGGTATAAAATATCATATTTTCATATGATAGGATAAATCCCATATTTTTTAAACCTAAAAAGATGACATGATCAATAAAATACTCAACTAACCCTTGATTATCTCAACTTTAAGGTTGGAGTAATAAATATATCAATGTATGGAGGTTATTATATTAGGTATGTCGTCCCCCTTTGGCACGATATTTCAATATCAAACATGTCCCCTACTATACCAAATACATAATGTATGACACTCCCTATGGTATACATAGTTGGTCATCCATCACATAAATCTGATTTCTTCCTCATGAGTTAATCCAATATATCTATACAAAACCAAATCCATACTAATATTCACTTGTCATCACAACCTATAACATTCTTTGATGAAAATTGATTATAGATAACTCAAATTCATACATTGAGCACTCAATTATCATTTGAATTCATGTAATATATAAAGCCATCCTGAAGAATGATAATGCAGATACTACCTTTTATATAACATGATAAATTTTATATTATTAAACTCTTTTTTATAATAATAACAATACTATATATAGGTTCTTATATAATAATATTCTATATGATATTTTTACAAAAAATAGCTACAAATTTGATACACTTTTTGGGTTTTGTTAAACTCATTATATCTCTATGTAATTCCTTCAATATATCAATATAACAACCTAATAAATCCTCCCAACAAAATCATTTAATGGGTAAAATATATGAAGATGTTTTTTGAATAATGGTGATATTATGATCAATAATATTAATGATAGAATATTTTAATATAATATTCAGACGTTTTTACTTCATAACATCAATTATTATGATTATAATATATTTTTTTCAATAGAGAACTCTTTTTAAGTTCATAATCTTCTTGGAATTTTCCATTCAATATTTTATTTCTGAGATTATTTTATAACAAAATGTATCTCTTTATATTAATATTATTCATTACCAACATACCTGAAAATATTTTAGGATATAAAGTGACAATCACTTTGAGTCAAAATGGTAAAATCATTTATTTGTTATATTTTGAACTTCTATAAGTTTAAACATAGTCTCACCAACCTCTTAGAAAAAATATTTTCTTGAAAATATATTTCCAAGTTATAAAATTATTTTTCTAAGAAAATAACACTTATTTAAGTTTTGTGAATATTTAAAAAAAAAACTATTATCACCCATATCTTATATGATATTATATATGTTTGGAAAAAAATTCTGAAAATAAGGTGTTATTCTTTAAAACATATCACTTAGGGGTAGTGGTAAATCTTTCCCTCATATTGAAAATAACTTTGATAAACTCATTTATATTAGATAAAACTCCTTTTTTCATTCATTATTTTTAAACAAGTTATATAATTAGAAAAAAATTACTATGTGTATCAAAATAATAAATTTTATATTATTCATGAAAAATATTATTTATAAAAAACTTCTCTTATCATATAGGAGAAAAATATAAAAATACACATTATTTATTCCAATATTTTTGAGTATGAAGTATTTATTTAGTATATAATTACTTAATGAAACAACCCTTTTATTCAACAATTTAATAAAGAATATAAGCTTCACCAATCCATTAATTAAAATTAAAATACGGTATATTTACATTAATTTTAAAATTTATTTTGGAACATCTTGATTTTTGAAAATGTATTTTCCTTTAAATAATACTATATTTGATAGCTTATATTACACAAAAAAACTAAAATGTGCCGCATCATATTAAATGGGAATTATTAAGAAAATTATAAGAATAATAAAACCTCTAGAAAATAAAAATATAGTAATAAATTAAAAATTCTGACATTTAGAGGATAAATAAATAATATGGTTTAATGTTAAAAATGATTTCTTTTTGAAGAACTATTTTGTAAAATTCCATGCATTTTAGCCTAATAAATTAAATTGATCACTTTTAAAATATGATTATGATAATTTGTAATATTTTAGTTTTTTAATTGATATATTAACATTCACTCAAATTGTAATTGATATGAAGTAAGGTTAAGGAAACATAAAGTTAAAAAGGTATTTCTTACTATAAAAATACTTTTTCTTAATATTTTTTATTTTCATTTAAAAAGATAAATTTATAAATTTATAAATTTTAATTTTATTAAATAAAATTCATTTTTTTAAAAATTAATTTGAAAATTATCTTAGGGATATTTTTTTGTATTATTTTGAAAAGGTTGATTCTCAGGTGAATAATATAAAAATGGATTTTTCAAATCCTATCACATTTAATACATTACCATGATATATGAATGGATTGAATTTTTATGAAACCATTTTTTCTAAAAATATAAATATATTTAATAATTAAAATAATTAATCTAAAAATAATATGTTGAAATTAAAAAACCTATGTTTGGTATTTCAAAACCTAAGTAATGTTTTATTCTAATAAAAAATGGGTTTTGACCATTTTATTAGAATAATTATTTAAAAAGTTAAATTTATTTTATGATTGGTTTTTAAGTCACACAACTATTATTTTTTATTAATTAACTAATAAATATTATGGTAAGAAACACTATATATGATTTTCGTGTAATGTAATTTTTATGTTTAAAAAGAAAATTTTCTAAAAACTTTTTTCATTTCTTGACACGTACTTGTTTTAAAATTAATTTTAAAAGCTTTAGAAATTGAATCGTATAAAATAGAATCCATATTTGAGATCATAATTTTCAAATTTATTAATGCGTTCAATTTCATTTTCCTTATAGAAGTAATTTTCCATTGAAAAAAATGTGTCACCTCGATAGAGGTTTAAATGTGGAAAATATTTTAAGACTTTGGGATAAGGTCCAAAATATTATATCTAATATTATTAGATAATTTTATTTCCAATAAAATTATCTCGTACTTTAATTTTTTCTATTTTAGACTAATTTTCATTGAATGAGACCTTAATATTATTTTAAAACTTGAATATTTACAACAGTTCCACTCTCTCAATTATAAAAGGTTACCTTTACCCCTCACTTCTATAAAAACATTTAAAACCTTATCTTCAACAATATTTTTCAAAAATCCATCCCAAAATATATTTCAAGCATCCTAGAGTCCCCGATATCACCAAAATACCAAACTAAGAAGGCTTAAGATGTAAGAGAAAGAAGGATATCTAAGGACGTGATTATTTCAGGTTTATTTCTTATTCCACATAATTAAAATATATTATAGAAAACATTATTTAATTAAATAAATATAACTAATATACTAAAATTTTATTATTTTTATGGAAAAACTATTTTATTCCCTATTTCTATCCAATGGAAAATGAAAATTCCGCTCGTGCGTACATGCAAACTACCGCCTTCATGAATGACATATTTCATTTTTCATGACCGCCTCATTAATTCTTCTAAATATATATTTAATGAATAAATATGATATTTATAAAATAATAATAATTATTTAAATATAAACTATTCTATACCTTATATTCTTTCATCCATTGAAAAATGACAACGTTTTCCATGCATACGTGCGAACTACAGCCTCTATGAAACAATATTATTCATTTTTCATTACAATATAAATTTACAGTTTATTAAATGGATTGAATAAATAAATAGAAAATTTATAACATTATTAAGTTTCTATAAATATAATCTTGTAATACTATTAATAATATTATCAATGAATGGCCATTGTAAAAATTTAATCAAATAAAATGAGTATACCGAGACACTTTGTATACAATAAAATCTTACCTTTATTTTTTATTTTTATTATTTTTATAAATATTTATGAATATAATTTATCACTTTTATAACATGTTTCTAAATCATTAATATTTTTTAAAAAATTTTAATATCACTATACAAAAATATATTCTTACTCCTTCAGTCGATATAACATGTTTTTATTTGGGTCGGTTTTACCACCTACATGAATGATGTTATAATTATTATGTGCTGAATTATTAAATAAACTTAAATACTAGTAATAATATTTAATAATGATTAATTTAAGATGTTTTTATAATTATTTAATAATTAAAATTCCATCAGAACAATTTAATTAAAATAAAAAATAGTGTTTATTTTAAATCGTTGAAAACAAACTTATCGAGGAAGATTCATTGAAAATTAACTATTTAATAAACTATTAAATTATTTTTTTTCTATAATGATATGGATTATATAACTTGGAACATTTCAAACATATGTATATATTGGGAAAATAATTTTTACCAATATAAATATACTAATTTTTTTTGAATATTATGAACGAAACAATCCCAAAACGACCAATGTGAACTATTAAAAATTAATACTTATGTGAAACATGATTATAAATAGAGTAAGAGGAATTATAATTAGGTAATTAAAATTAAAATGGTTCTTAATAAAGATAATAATTAATTTAATAATAGTATTTATGAGGTTATAATTTTCACGAAGTGAGTCACGACTTGACATAAGAATTGTTTCTTTAAAACATTATTTTAAGGTTTTGCTTTCAAATATTTCTATTCTATATCCATGTTATTTTAAATGTTATTATATATACAAAAAATTAATTATTAATGTAATTTTAAACTATATTTTACTTTCCTTAAAAATTCTTAAAAAGAATAATTTTAACATTTTCAATATGGGTGACTTTTTACTTTCTTTATAAAAGGGTGAAAAGGATGTTCCTTTTAATGATTATCTCTTTATTTATTTTTCCCATAATGAAGAACCTTATACATTAATAATATTCCCTTATATATTTCCATGGGTTTTCAAAAAATATCCCATTCCCATTTTCTAGTTATTTTTTAGTTTTTCTAATAAATTCAAAAGAAAATATTATATTTCATTATTTTTATATGAAAATAGAATTTGCCTTTGATTACGGGTTTAAAAGTATAATTTCACAAGTTTTATGATAAAATAAAATCTATTTGTGTCTATCCATGTTGTGTTTATTATAATTTTTTCATTATTATAGGTGGGTCTAATATAACTTTCCAATGTATTGGGTAATGATTTATTCTCTATAAGAATATATGTTGAAATTTGTTAGTTATATTATTCCATTTGTATGGGTTCTTATAAGGGTGATATAAAGATAAGGTCCCTTAATTCATACTTGAATTTTATATGTTTTATAGGGGTTTTTATGGAAATATTTTTATTTAATTAGGTAATAATATGATAATAATATTAAATAAATATTTCTGATCTTTTTGTATCACCGTGAGATTTTATAATATATTTGTTTTCAAATAAATATATTTTTTTGATAACTTAAAATACATACAAACATGATTCTAAATGAACCATAATATAGTATATCATTATAAAATAGTTATTAAATTAGGTGTATGAATATGAAGAACCACATTTTAAAAATATGTATAATGGTTTTAGATAAATAAAATATATTTTCATTAATGCCATTATATGCTTTTAAAATTATGCACATTTTCCTTAAAATAGTTTTTTATTATTTTTATGAGAAATTATTATAAATAATTATTTACTATTTTTTTGAAAATTTATTTGAGAAAATTAACTTTATTTTCTAAATAAACATTTAAGAATTATCTTAGATTGATTTTTTTTGAATTTTATGAATAGATTAGTTTTTCAATAAATAGTGAAAAATACAGATTTTTATTAAAAAATGT
The DNA here is from genome assembly GCA_963277665.1 of Viscum album. NCBI lineage: Eukaryota > Viridiplantae > Streptophyta > Magnoliopsida > Santalales > Viscaceae > Viscum > Viscum album. Next base: position 329,870,761 of record OY728132.1, read on the forward strand.
ATTTTCATTTTGAGAATTTACCTTGTATTTTTTTTAAAATGGTTTTAAAAGTAAAATATTTCAATTATATTATTATGAATTCAATTTAGGCCATTTTAATAAATTTTATATTGAATTTTAATATAAATGTTTTTATACTTACGAAAACTGTTTCTTTGGAAAACCACTATTCATCATGTTTTTCAGTTTGATTTTAAATTAAATTATTCCACTTTTGTGAATTGAATTTGGTAAAAGTAATTCCATATTTTTAATCTACATAATTAATATTAGGTAATATGGTCAAAATAATTTTTGGTCATAATTAATAGTAAAAACAGTAAAAAATCTATAGCTACGGTTATGGTTAAAATCAGTTTACTTTGGGGTTAAACTATTTAGATAAGGGATAAATTGAACTAAAAACATTTCTAAATTATATTTTATGGAAATAGTTCTACCCTTTATCATATAATATTTTGAAATAGTCTATTTTGGAACCATTTTGTGTTAATAAGACATTAATGTATTTTATTCAGTTCAAAAATTCCAAGTGGGTACTCTCCCCCACTTATAAAAGGAAACCCCCTATATTATCCTATACACACTTAAATATCCATTTTTTTGAAAAATACTTATCCAAAACCATTAATAAAATACATACACATGAACTAGAGTCAATTTTTTAATCATAAAACCATTATATGGAGGATTTTGGTAAAAACCTAAAGAGGTTCTATGAATAAGTTGTATAATTCTTAACCATGCATTTTCATTTTATTTCCTATTATACCTATTTAAAATATTATTCAAACATGATAAAAATAATTGAAATAGTACATTACATTTAATAATATTTTATTATGTTAATGGAATAACCTATTTCTATCACCTCTTCCATCAAATGAGAAATAAAACCATCGACCGTGTGTATAAAAGACTACCACCTCATGAACTGATGTAATTCATTTTTCATAACTACCTCTCATGGATCAATATAATGATTTATTTAACATGAACATAAATATATATATATATATATATATATATATATATATGATATTTATGAAATTATTATACTTCTTGAATTATAATATAACATATTCCTTCTTACCTTCCAATCCATTGTAAAACGACAATGCTGCTCATGTATACACGTGGACTACCACCTTCATGAAATAATGTGATTCATTTTTCATTTCTATTTTACATGGATGGTAAAAAGGATGGTTTTTATGAGTATATATTATTTATATGATTTAATAATAATTCTAAAAATGTTAATTATCATTTATACTTCTTTCATTACATCCGTCAAAAAATGAAAACCGTGTTCATGTGTATATATGGCATACTGTCTAAAGCATCATGAAGTTCCCCCTCTCTAAGGTGGTACTTTACAAACATGATTTCTCTAGTCATTACCTCTCCATATAAATTGGTCCACTAGGTGCATTGAAACCCTTACCTCATGGATTCATAATCAACACATATGGTACCTACAACCAGGTGGATATGATAGTCTAAGGGGTAGTTTGCGAATCTTCTGGATCAATGTTTTTTTCCTTCAGTTCATTTTAAGGGGCTAGATATTCCTTAAAGGATGAGGCTATGAATTTTACTAGTAGCCTAGAGTTGTTTCAAACAAATAATATACATCTATCTACAATGGATATAGACTCGAAGACTATATGGAGCTCTCTTAAAGGCACCTCTTCTATGCCTTGGCCAATTATTTATTAGATCTTCAAGTGCAAGGATCTCATTCATAATGAAATTGATATCCTATATACTTGGAGTGAGGGGAACCATGTAGTTGAATTTTTTTGAATCTATGTCTTAACAAGTGGTCCCATTTTATATTATACCAGTTTAGTATCCCTCCCCCCATGAGGTGTGGGTATTATTTTAGGTTAATCCCTTAGCATCCACTTTTTTAGGCCCCCATGAAATACTGCATCCCTCTTACTTTTGATAAAATATTTAATGTTAAATGTAAAAAAAATTATCACATAGAAAATTGATTTTATTAATGAATTAACAATAAAAGGTTATAATTATTCATATATATTATACTATATAGGATTATGTTTATATAATATATGTATAATAAATCTATATTTATTATAAATTCGGTTCGAACATGTATTAAGGAAGTCATGCATGAAGTAAGGGTTTTATGCTACAATCTCAATGTTTGTTGGTATTGTTTATGATTATGATTTTGATGACTAAATTTCATAATCTAATACTTAATAATCTCATGATTTTTCTTATACTCATGTTATTTCTAGATAAAATATTCTTTCATTTATTTTTCCTCTCTTTAAGTACTCAAGTAATTTAAAGAATGTTTTTTAAAAAAATCGACTTTAATTATCCCTTTGGTCAAAAATACTTTCTCTTATATGTCTATTTTTTATAAAAACGTTTTCAATAATGTTTTTAATATTCTATAATTATTATTTAATATCATTTTTACCCATATTTAAATTTTTTAGAAATGGTTCAAAAGTAATCTTTTTATCATCTTCCGAATAAATTTATTTTTAATTTTTACCAAAAATGTGAAAGGAAACTTTATTTTAACATATATTACATGAATTTAATTTACCACCATCATAACCTCTCAAGTATTTGAAGTTTACTTTACAATTTTCCATGGTTATTTTCAAATAAAATGTTTTATTTATATTTCAGAAAGTTCCTGATTTTAAATAAGTGATTTCAAAGTAAAAATGGTATTTTAATTAAGAAAATTTCTAAGAGAACTTCTAAAATAATTTTCCATATAAGATTGAATCCTTTGAAATTTAATAATATTTATTGGGTATATGATCCTACAATACTATCCTTATTATATCTTCATATGGTTTATCATTATGATGAAAAGATGTTTAGAAAATCTGTTTCCTTTCCACTGGTTAAATTATGATGATATGATAAATGTTTTATGATATTGTGGCACATATATATATGGTTTTTATTTTGTGATAGTTGGGATAGTAATAATAGATCTATCCAATGCAATGAGTAAATATGGATATCGTAAGAGATAAATAGTACTAGAATAGGGAGTGAACCTAGATTAGTTAGAGACTCTTTCCACTATGATAGTCTTTAGAGTAAAATTGGACTATTAAGATGTTTTGAGGAGTTAAAACAATACAATATGATAGTCTTGGAAGTAATCCTTGAATAATAAGGAAATGATTTTCTATGATTATCTATATGAAAAAACTTATGTCTTATGCTAATTTTATTCTCTCATGGATCATGTTCCTTGATTTCTTTATGATTCATGTCTTTTGAAGTTCCATAATTTATTCCATGACTCAATATTATGATTTATAATATATAGGGTATGTTTTTAAAATGTTTTTCTTGTGTTCTCAAACCCGTATTCTCATTTTATGTTTAAGTGATCATTGATGTCCCCCTTTTTTACCCTTACCGAGCATATGATCTCACCCTTTCTTATTTTTCCTTTCCCAAATTGTAAAGAAAGGTATTAAGTATGCTATTCCTAATAAGGGTGATAGTTATGAAGAAATTAGCAGGAGATGATATAGTTCACTTATGAATCAACTATTTATATATCTAATTTTCCAAAGATAATAGACCTTTGATATTTTTGAAGGGATCTTTATATTGTGTAATGGATATTTATCTACTAAGATGTGATATCTATGTATGAAAAGTAGGGATCAATATACTTTTAAAGGTAAAATGTTATATTTTTAAGTAAAAGAAGTAATGAGTTATAATGTTTTCCAATAAAAATTTATGATTATGATTTATTTACTTTATAGTTTCTTATGAGATGTTTTGTTAAAATATTTGGGAAATATAGTTGATTTAATATGTAAGTAAATCATTAGTTCGGATCAATATTTATTAAAAAAGGGTAAAATTTATTATAGGGTTTTATGATTTTCAAATGTATTAATGAGTTTCTTTTATTTTTAAATCCCTTAATGATTTTTTTGTACTCATACCATGTTCTCAAATGATTTTCATAGTGTTTAATGATGTATAGAAACTATAGTAAGTTCAATCATTAAATTATTGGTACTTATTTTGAATAAATTAGAAGTATACTGAATGAAACATGATTTTAAACATAAGAACCTATTTTTTTGAAAAAATGTACACTTTGTGGAGGTGTACACTTTTTAATGTAATAGATTTCATAATTCTCTAAAACTTTAAACTTAAAATATCTTGGGAATATATGAAAGTAAAATACTTGATATTAAACTCATAATTATGGGTTGTTTAAGTTACGAGTAGTTAAAGTTGGTATTAGGACAAGGGTTTAGATAAATTTAGAGGTTAATATTTTATTACATAATCATAATTAAAAATATTTTGAAATTTTTTGGGGTTAATAAGATGGTTCAGGATCAAAAGTTATAAGTATTTTGTAACCAAGATTATTAGTATTTTATGGATAATTATAGATATTTTTATGATTAAAGGATGAATTGATAGTGATGAATAAATGTGATATATTTAAGGAAATATTAGTATTTATTTAATTCATAAGATGGTTTATTATGATTTTATTTCATATACTCCCACTAACTATTTTTGTTTTACTAAATGGGTAGAACTAGAAGGAAACAAGTTAATTATGGGTGTTAAGGACAATGTGGTGGTTGTTTGAACAAGAAATAAAATGGGATAAGATTTTATTGGCAAATATTTTGGTTATGCCTAACCAAATATCTCAATTTAAGATTAATAATCTGAATCTAGATGAATTTCGTAACATAACAAACAAGAAGAAAATGGAAGTTCAAGGAAGTTCAGGTGATAAAAACTATAGAGGAAAAAATATTCAACATCCCATGTGTCAATATTGTGGAAATAAATACCTAGGGAAATGTCTCAATGCAATAGTAAGATGTTTCATATGTGTTAAATGATGGAATATAGAAATAAAAAACCGAGAAAAAATAAATATTTTAGTTAACACAATGGAGGGGAATGAAGTTCTTCTTAATGTATCACTGAAAATCAAATGTCTTAAATTTGGGAGTATAAAAATTATGAAAATCAATATCCTAAGTGGAAATATAAATAAATGGTTCAGTAAGGATATATGAATAAATTTTAAGCAAAGTCATAAGCTGTACAACTAATGATGAGGAAACTGTGATTGACTTATAAAAATTATGAATTTTTTTTAAATATATTTTTCTTATGTTCAAAGTGGAAAAAAGATTAGATTAAGGTTAATAAATCTTAGGACATGAAGTGACTTTTCTGATTATAGGAAGGAATTATTAAAGAATAAGATGATAAATATTGGTTAAATTTGTATGAATGATGTTGAATGATTCAAGTATAAACACATATGGTTTTTAAGAATAATAATGTTGTGGTATTTATCGATGGTATTTTGGAATGATTTTAATTTTATGAGGATTATGAAAAACAATTAAGGATTTTTCTATTAACCATAATAGGAAATATTTTTTATGGAAAATTTAGTAGATTTTATTTTTAGTTTCAAGAGATTTCATTCCTTGGGAATAATGTAACTATAGTTGGCATAATTATTGATCTTTTTAAAACTAAAATGGAAAAAGAATAACCCTGAACAACTAATATCACTGAGATTCAATGTTTTCTTGGTCTATTAAGTTGTTATATAATGTTTTTAAATTTTTTTCATGCGTATCAAACCCACTAACCAAGTTAACTTGAAAGAGAGTTAAATTCATTTGGATAAAGGAGTGTGATAAATTTTTCCCAGAATTAAAACGAAAATCATTTAATTGACCAATTTTATCCTTTCCATTTAGATATGTTGAATGTTTTATATGGATTCTTTTTTAAAAAGGATGTGGTTGTGTTTTGATTTAATTATTATATATTCATCCTACCAATTGAATCCCCATGCATAGAATTATCATAAGCATGGAGTTGATCTTGCTACAATAGTTTTTTTAAGTTTGGAAAGATTTCTTAAATTTAATTGATGTACTTGAAAAGTGATTTTAGGACAAGGTGGCAATTTTAGAGATGTTTATTTGGTTTTAAAAAATTATTGACGTATATATAACACTTAGGTTTAACTTGTGATTTAATATGATGATTATTTAGGAAACAATGCTATTATATTTTGGGGATATAAGTTGAAAGGTATAGATAATATTTAGGTTTAATAAATTATTAATGTCAAGGTAATTATTATTAACTAGGATAAATGGTTATTATATATTTGGTACCATTATAGGATTAAGTATATTGTTTTTTTAGATAATATAGGATTTTATTTCAACATTTTTGATATTATTTAAGGAAAAAATATTGAGTTAACTTTTCAAATAGTATATAATTTTGTGGTGGTTTTATGTTATGGTGATTCAGGTTATTCAAGAAAATATTATTATATTTTATAGAACATATTATTAGGTTGTATACATATTTTTTATGTGACTGTATAAGGGATTGGAGATAAAATATTTATGTTAATTTTGGTAGGATATGTAATCAATTTTTTCTATATTTTTGGGTTTCAAATTTGTTCTGATACATTTTGAAGAGTTTTAGTTATTTTTGGATTGATTTAAGTTGAAATTATAGTATTGATATTTATATCGAGTCATTAGAGATTCAATTATTACTTCTCCATATGAAGGATTATTCATTCTTATGATAACCATTTGGTTTTTATTAATTATATAGAAACATAGGGATTGGCTTGACATATTCTCATGAATCACATATTCCTTTAAAATTTTATTTTTATTCTTTTAGGTAAGAAAATTTTATTTTAGTCATTCATTTTTGGAATGTAAAATGAGTCGTAGGTGAAAAATGATCAAACACATAATCGAATGAAGAAATTATAGTTAAAGAAATTGAAATAAGTAAAGTAAGTATATTTTCTCATTATCCACCTCAATGAAAAAATAATTCATTAAACTCAAGTAAGAAGAAGATAAATACATCATGTTTTATGTTTCAAATATCACTTAGTTATATGGTATAATTTTCATAAACTCATTTAAAATTACGAATATTTCAATGATACGAACATGGTTTTAGAAATATTTAATTTAGAAATACTAAGTTTCTTAGTAGTGACTTACCAATTACATATCCTGATAAAATCTATATTTAATTACTATGATATTATACACTAATTTTGGTAAGAGAAAATTAAGATTGTGAGGATGTAATTTATTTAGGGGGGATAATGTGACACCCTAGTATTTTAGAATGTATTTTCCTTTAAATAATCCTATGTCTGATAGCTTAGGCTAGACACAACATCGAACTGAAATGAGTCTTAAAATATGATATGAATATTATTAATAAAATTATAATTATAATAAAACCAATAGTAAATAAAAATATAGTAATTAATTAAAAATTCTTATATTAAAGGATAAATAATTAGTACGATTTATTATTATAAAGGATTTTTTTTCAAATAATTATTTTATTAAGTGTTGTGTATTTTAGAATAATAAATTAAATTGATCAATTTTAAAACATGATTATAATAATATGTAATATTTAAATGTATGAAAAGATATATTAACATTCAATAAATTAGTAATTGATATGAAATAAGAATAAAAACACTTGAATTTTGAAAGGTCATTTTTCTATAAAAATAGTTTATATGTATATTATGTATTTTTATTTAAAAATATAAATTTATGTGTTTTATAATTCGATTTTGATGAAATGAAAATCATTTTTTAATTTAATATATAAAAATTAACATAAGGTGAAAATTATTTCACCATTAAAACATTATATAGATATAAAAAAGATTTGAATGTTTATGAAACATTTTTTATATAATGAAATGTATTTAAGAAATAAATTAAACCATTTAAAAATATTATATTTAATTTAGATACCTATTTTTTAATTTTTAATCCTAATTAATTTTTTATTATATTAATTGGTTTACCCATTTCTTAAATTATGTATTTATAAAGTTTAATTACATTTTGGATTAGTTTTTAAGTTACATAATATCCTTTTTCTAGTAATAAAATAATTAATTTTATTGGAATCAATACTATACCATTTTTGTTGCAAATTCATTTTTATATTTTAAAGAGATTTTTCTAAAAATTATTTTTCATTGCATTACACATAATTTTTTTAAAAAAAAATAAAATTTACGGCCCCTATAAATTGAATCTCATAAATTGGATCCAAAATTTGGTGTAATCATGATAAATTTTTATAATGATTTAATTTCATTTTCATTCCTAAAAATAAGTTAGCATAGTAAAAAGTGAGTTACCTCAATACAAGTTTAAATGTGGAAAAGGAATAAAACTATGAGATAAGGTCCAAAAATATTATCTAAAATATTACTACATGAGTTTCTTTTTACTAAAAATATGCCATCATCTAAAATTTTTCATTTTGGACCAATTTTCTTTGAATGAGACCTTAAAAATATTTTAATACTTTAAATATTTACAAGAGTACCACACCCCTCACTTATACATGTAGTAGTTCTCCACTCACTTATTCACAAAATTTTGGAACCTTATCTCAACAAATATTTGAAAAAATCCATCCCCTATTATATTTATCATGTCCTAGAGGTTCTGGTCTCTCCAAAAGACCAAACTAAGAAGGAATAAGATTTGACCCAAAGGAGGATATCCATGGAATATATAAATGTCTTAACCAAGTTCTTTTAAGATTCTTTATTCTACAAACTTTAAATTTAATATAAAAATACTAAAATAATGGCATAAATATCATTAAAATACTTGAATGTTATTATTTTTATGTAAAACTATTATACACCTCTTTTCCATCCAATGAAAAATAAAATTTTTGCTCATGAGTATGTGCAGACTACCACCTCCATGAACAACAGATTTCATTTTTCATCATTGCCTCACATGAATAGTTATAAAGATGAATATAAGGAATAAATATTATATTTATAACATAATTATTATTATAAAAATATAAACCATTATCTACCCTCTATCTGTTCTATCCATTGAAAAATGAAAATGTTGGCCATGTGTACGTACAGACGACCGCCTCCATAAAACACCCTTTTTCATTATTCATTAGTTCCTTACATGAATAGTTTCATGAATGGGTTGAATAAATAAATATAAAATTTATAAAATTGTTAAGGTTTTTTAAAGATAATTTGGTAAAAATATTAATATTATTAATAATGAATGATCATCATAAAAATTTTACCACCAAAAACAAGTATTTCGAGACACTATGTATGAAATAACCTCCAACATTTATTTTTAATTTTTGTTCTCCATCATCCTCTTCTTGAATATTATTTATCAAATTTTTATTTTTTTTAATTAATTTATATTCTATAAAAGTTATAATATCACTATAATATTTTATATTCTTACTCATTCATTCGTTATAACACGTTCTTGTTTCACTTGTTCTTGCCACCTATATGGGCAATGTTATAATATTTTTTTTCATGAATGATTAAAGAAACATAAATAATGGTAATATTATGTAATATTTATTAATTTATGATGTTTTATTAATAATATAATAATGAAATATTTGTCATAAAAATGGAATTAATAGTAAATAAAAATGGTAATTTTAAACTGTTAAAAACAAGCTTATCAAAGAATATTAAAAAAAGTAACTATTTAATAAGATATTAAATTATTTTAATTGTAAAATGATATTGAACCTATAAAATGAAAAATTAAAAACTTATGGACCTATTAGGAAAATAATTTTTACCATTACAAATATTACGATGTTTTTTTGGAGACTATGAACTGAACAATACAAAATATGACCAACATGAACTATGCTAATTTAGTACCTTAGTAAAACATGATAATAAATGGAATCTTATTATTCATAGGGGTAGAAGTCATACGAATCAATTAAGGACTCAAGATAAGTGACTTTTATTTAAAACTATGTTTTAAAGTTTTCCTTTATAAAATTTCTCTTCCAAATCCAGGGTTTTTTATAGGTTATTTTTATACTCAAAATGAATGATTAATGTAATTTTAAGATATATTTTACATTATTTTAAAAGTTTTAATAAGAATCTTTTTAACATTTTCCATATGGGTTATTTTGACATTTTTTATAAAAGTGTGTAATGAATGTTTTTTAATGATTAACGCTTGATCACTTTTTCCCGAAACTATGTTCCTTATTAATTATTAAAATTACTTTACAAAAGTTCATGTTTTTTCATATAATATCCCATTCCAGTTATTATGGGATTTTTTATTTTTTTTAAATGTTTTCAAAAGAAAAGGATATTTTTCCTTATTTTTATGTGAAAACTGAATGTGTATTTAATTATGGGTTGAAAAGTATATTTTCATGAGTTTTAGAATTAAATTTAATATATTTATGTTTATTAATCTTATGATTCTTGTAAATTTTTCATGATGATGGGTGAGTTTAATATAACCCTGTAATATATTAGGTAATGATTTATTCTTTAGGAAAATATATTTGTAATTAAACAACTAAGTTATTACATTTGAAAGGGTTTATAGAAGGGTTAATGTAATAATTTTTTAATGGTAATGTCCTAATATGCACCCATGGTTTTTATATTCTTTGAATATATTTCTTATGGAAATAATTTGATTTAATGAGGTAAGAAAATGAGCTTATAATTAACGAAGGTTTTTGATCTTTTAAAGGTGAAAGGTTTTTTTGAGAAAATATTTCATGATTTTTCATGTTTTCCAGGAAACATTCATGATTATGATATTTTACTTTATGATTTATTACATGATTTTTTATGAAAATATTTGGGAAATTAATTTTATTTCTTAAGTAAGTAAATGATTTTCTAAGTTTAATGTTTATTATTTAAAAGGGAAAAATTTTCTTATGGGTTTTCATGATTTTAAAATAGGGTAATAGGATTCTTTTATTATTATATCCATTAAATATTTTTTTTCTTATCCTATATTTTTAAATGTTTTTATTAGGTTTAAGGATGTATATAAACTTTTAAAAATTCAGTAATTTAGTTCCAGTGACTCTTTTTTAACAAAGAAAATGTTTTATGAATGAAAGATGAGTTTAAACATAAGAACCTGTTTTCATGGAAAAAATGTACACTATGTGGGCGTGTAAATTTTATATATAGGTTTTAGTAAATATCTAAAACTATAAACTTAAAATATTATGGGAATGTATAAAATTAAAATCCTTACTATTAATATCATAATTATGGGTTGTTGAAGTTTTGAGTTGTTACATATATTTGGTATCATATACTCTTCAAAATAATATAATTGGTTGTTTATAACATTAATATTAGATGAAGACTATCTATAGAGTTCCTCACACCATTTTAGGTATTCTTGCAAATTCCATGTCAAAAGGAAAAAAATACCCTTCCTTTTTAACACCTATATTAATTTTCAATGACCTTGACTAACAATTAGATCCCCAAATATTCTTCCAATGGATTAATGGTTTACCCATATATATTATTAACATAATACAGGAGCCTTGTCATGTCATACACAGCTCAGCTATCCTGAACACTTTGAGGAGATTAGGTGATCTTTTATTGAACTCATTTATATTTTGGGAACATTTCTAGTAAATTATTGTATAATGAAGTCCATATCTAGATCAAGAGACCCTAGCAAATCTAATTCATTGAAATACATAATCATACTGAGTGCATGAGTGAAGGATTATGTTAATCTATCCATCATGCATCTAAATGATTCCATTGACATCATAAACATATTATTTCTTATAATTCTCATAATAAGTTTTATTTATATATTAAATAAATTCTAAAATCATTTAATTGAAAAGTGGTTTCTCTATCACTTAAAATTTACCATATTATTTAACAACTATTCTCAAATTTCTATTCCATTCTATGAAATTTATTTAATTTAGAATGTCATTTTAAATAGTGATCTTAATTTCAAGCTTAATGATGTTGATTCCATTTAATCATCAATAAATTTTTTTATCATATTTTAATATTATCTTACATTATTTAGTAATGAATTTTATTAAATGTGACCCATTAACTAATAAACCCATTTTTTTTCATATCCATTATTAGAAAAAGATCCATGTTTTACTATGCTTTGGGTTACTTTGGTATTTCTCCCATTACTTAGTTATTTTGGAAAACCATCATTTTAGTCATATAAAATATGACTCTTTGAACTTTAAGTGGACAATTCCTTTCCTAGTCCATCATATGGATTATTAAATCTCTATTCCTATTGTATCCTAATCATATTATGGTTCCCTATCTAAGTGTGATCCAGAGATCATGATTGATACAAACACATAATCTTAATAAGCCTATCCATATCCTACTTGTCTTACAGAAGATAATATATATGTAGCATGTTTTGGTCAAACCCTATCATGAAACCCTCCCTCAAAAGATACTACAATGAGGGGAGAGAACCCCCCAGTCTCACCTTTAACAGGCCTCGAGTTTGTGACTTGCATTGAGGGTATAAAAATATCATGTATGAGAGGCATTACCCTCAATAATATAAATAGGATTGGGATATAAGAGGAATAAACCATAATCAACTCCATGAAATATATATAAGAAATCCAAAAACCATCCCATAATGCATGTGTAAATAATACTGATATAGATAAAATTTTCCTAATTAAATACCCAAATTAAAAACTAAATTAGTGATGTAACAACTATTCAAAGGTCCATGATATAAATGTCTAGTATGGTCTACTAATTACTCCTAGAAACCTAAAAATTTGTTTATATACATAGGGTGAGAATACATGTATACTTAGAAGAAAAATAAAATTATCTTATATACATGTGAAAATAGCATACAAATGTACCCATGAGAAAGAAGCAGAACAAAACAACACCTATACAGGTATACAAATCAAAACTCCAACCTCACCAAGGCTCAATTTCCAAATAATGGATTTCAGTATGATAATATAATATAAAGCATATTGATGATGGTTACCCAAAACCACTTTCTCAATAATTTTCCACTATCACACCCTAATGTCACACATCCTAGAACTCCCACCTCTTTTAAATAATATAACCTAAAATCCCACCCATAGACACCTGGGATATCACATTACAACTCATAACCAGTGTAGTATGATATGATGAATATGAAGGACATCAAAATCATTAACTCATCCTACCATGAAAGACCCTCACCATAATAAATGTCATCAAAACTCTCTCAAAGTAACATAAGCTATCAAAAATCACCACATAACATGTATACAATGGCATTTTTTTAACACCCCAAGCTTCCACGATACACTTCTCTTTCAATAATTCAATAGCTTACATTGTATGCAAGTTCGAGATTCTAACACACCACAACCAATCAAAATAGCCGTTATGAATAGTAATACCCAAATTTTGAAATTATATAAATTTTATATTTCAAAATGGTCTTCATTTTTAGATTCGGAATATCGAAATTATCCTATGTTGAATTTTTGGTATTTTTCTGAGAACTTCCAATTTTCGATGAATAGTGAAAAATACTTAAAAACAAATTTTTTAATCAAAATAATTTATAGTGATAAATAATACGATTGAGTGGTTTTAAAGTATAATTAGAATATATTTTAACCGTTTTATCCAATGGTGGTCATTAGAATTAATTTCATTTTGAAATTGGGCATAAACAATTGTCAATCTTTTGATATATATTATTTCTTAAAAACACGCTATTTATTGTGACAGCGGGAATTAATTATTAAATTAATTAATTCAACTTATATGTTTTGAATTTTTTAAAATAGACATAATTTTTGAATTAGGAATATCAAATATAGCTTAGGGTTAATTTTTGGTCTTGTTTCTGAAAAACTTCAATTTTTGATGAATAGAAAAACCACTAAGTGGTAGTTTAAAAACTAATTTTTCATGTAAATGAAACATTACCACTTCTTTGATTTGATTTTCAAAAATATGACATACATGGTTGTCATTAGGAAGAAAAATGTGGTTCAATGGGATTAATTTTTTTTGGTGAATAGTAACTTTTAAGTTTTATTAATCGCGATTAAAGGTAATTAGTGAAATTTAAGGTAAAAATGATATTATAAAAATATGAAAATACCTTTACACTTGTAATAAACATATTTTATGATTCATGGTCGACCAAGAAAATCCATGGGTTAACTTGGGGACCCCATGGAGCCACTTGGGTAAGAAAATGACATTAATAACTTTTTATTTAAAGTAAAAATAAAATTGTCACAAACATGTGTTGTTTTACTAAAACAATTATCACATGGGGTTATATAAGTTAAAATTTAGACTATAAATATTAATTGGAAAGATAAAAATATTTCATAAATCATGATATTTTTTTTTATAATTTTTATACATTAAATAAATTAATTTTGTTATGACACCATGATGATGCAGTGATTACGTCATTAATTAAGGATTTAAATAAAATGAAAAGATAGTGTAAAATATAAGACTTAAATTTTTTAAAAACATATTGGATGAGTAGATTTCGAACCCTTATCACCTTATCCTCGAAATATATAATTGTGGGACCCTTGAAATCCGAAAATCACTTCATAATAATGTAATATTTCATGACTTTCCAAGAGTGCCCCTCCTCTCCTCTTATAAAAGGCCACCACCTCTACCAACTTATTCACACCTTCAAGCCATTTGGCTCGACCAAACTCTTCCCAAATACTCTCTAAACTTCCCTCTATTACTCCTAGAATCATCACATTGGGCATAAGTATTCCCAAGGAATCCTTTGGCTCAAATCAAAAAGACTTACCTGATTTAAAGGTAATGTATTCACTTATTCTCTTTTGTTTTATTTTGCTTCTCCAACCCCTTAAACTCTTTTTATTCCTTTATTTTGTAACAAAAACAGTATCTTCAATATAATAGGATGTTTTTATGATAATTATTCGAGCTAAACTTACACACACCTCCGTTTAATGGTTAAAGAACATACTATTTCCGTGGATGGTGAATTACTGTCTCACGAAACGATGATTGTTCTATCTTCTCCTACCACCTCTCATGGTGGACATTATGATGGAACTATATTTATTTATGATATATATTATATTTATTTCCTCTCTATGATTCTGTATTTGACATTTAAATCATACCTTTATGCTTTTCATGTTGTGCAAATGCGATAATTTCATTTGAGGAAGTGTGGACTACCGCCCTCTCAACTGATGTGACTCGTTCATGCAATACATGGAATGTATAAAGAAAGAAATTAATGAACTTATGTGACCTATATAACATATATATTATACTATAATTATAATATATATATATATATATCTCATTTTTTTTAATTCCATTAATTACGAAATAGAAATGAAAGTAGCGTTCATGCGTACGTACGGCTTACCGTCTCCATGAACGGTGCATTTCATTTCTTACCTCTAAATGTTATATAATATTATAAAGTCAAGTATATACTTGATATATATGATATATATTACATCTAAATAATTAATATAATTCTGTATATAATGTATATTTTACCACTTTACCAACTTTTAATTGTTAGATGTTTATTGTTGACTCAAGTACCAAAGAGCGACAAAACGACCGTTATTAACTTAAATGACTGCATAATTTTCATAACATGGTAATAAGTAATATAAAAGGGATAATTAACTTGAAAAAATTTTCTTAAGCAAGTAGATATTGACTATAGTTTATTATTCAGGAGATTAAAGAACGATCGAGTCAAGTCGGACACGAGGTAAGGGAACTTCTTAACCCAATTTCCGTTCTTCGGGTTAATATCCTACTTTCAAATTATGTCATGATATTATTATTTCTTATCTTGTATTTGTACTTTCTTTATGTGTACTTATAGTGCATACACATAATAGATCTATTTTATTTAAAAAATTATCTTTGTAAGGGACTTCGTCTCAATCTTTTTTCATTGAGGCATATTTTGTTTTAATACAAGACTTTCTTTTATATGGTGTATAAACCCCTTTGAATTTTACTTTTATTCAAAAGGAATATTTTTATATGAAACGTTTTACTAAATGACAAAAGGGAATGTTTTTTTGTCGTACGTATGCAGCGACAATGACTTCTCCGCCTCCATGACCATTATTTGAGTTTCGACTTCCTCTACAAGCCATAACTTTTTTTAAATGAAAAATAAAAACCAAGTTTTATTTTTCATTTATTTTGGTATTGAAAATGGTTTTTATAATGTTTAATTATATCAATATGTTGTATTGATATCTTGTGATTAAAATGTGGAAATTTTATGTTTCCTTTATGTATTTTTTATGTGATACGATTATGTTATGGTTTATGATATGTTTAAACCTGTTCATATGAGGAATGAATTGGACTTAATAAGTGACGGGTGAAGCCCGCTATAGCTCCTCGATGCATCGACATGTCTCATGATACAAACTAGTGTCTTGGAATGAGGCCTTGAAAAAATCTTATTTGTAGTCTTGGCACGAGGCCTTGGCTATGTGGTTATGATAGTCTGACATTATGCATTCCATCATTATGAAAGTGGTTATTTATATTGCATGTGATTATTCGACCAGTAGAATATCCATGTGAATAAGTAAATGGCATTATTTCATTTTAATTTTTGCATATTATGCTGAACTTCAAGTTTAAAATGCTTTTGTTTTAGTTATACATTGCCTTAAATGTTTATGTTTATTTATGAAAGCTTCCGCTATATTGTTATCCTTACTGAGCATCTGAGCTCACCCCTTCCAATGTTTTAATTTTTCCAGGATGTGAAGAAGTATATTATGAATGACCTTAAGGGATAGTATGAGGGGATATGAAGACAAGATGTTGTTGTAGTTTTGTTTTACTTTATGATGTAATGTAAGACTTATGAATGTATCTAGTGTTTCCAAGGCTACTAAACTAATCGGTCTTTTGAGACTTTATCTTTTGTGATCATGCCAATGTTACGCAATAATGCACCGAATCTGGGTAACTGGGGTCAGGGCGTTACAGTTGGTATCAGAGGCAGTTTAATACTATCCTTGGAAGCTAGATTTAGATAAACTCTGATTAGAGCACATAGCCCTAAGATATACTTTGAGTATTAGTATAGAAGAACTTCCTAGAATTTTGGTATTGTATTGATTTTTTGAGTTTTCTGAGCAATATATCCCTGTCTGGATACGATCAGGTAGAGGCAGCTCTGGCACAGATGTACCTAGGCGTAAAACCTAAAAACACCGCTTTGAGCTAGACTCGAATGAGAACTGGTGCATGAAAACAGGCCTTGCTGCACTCTTGGTTATGACACTCCCAGGGGGATATGCTTAGGATAATTCTCATTTTCTTTACAAACCATTATTAAGGGTTTATGAGTATATACTTCCTCAAAGAAAACATTTTTTTGATTAAGGATTATATCCATAAATTGTTCAATTTATGTTAAGTGTTTTACAAGTATGGAATTATGTATTTTGATTCATAAACTGATCTAGTTTATGCCATTGTTTAGAAATGTCACCTAGTGGAAGGAATGGAAACCGTATCAATGCACACACTCTATGTAGGGATTTACCTCCTGCTAAAGATAATTATAGTGGAGCTGGTGATACAACTAGTGCTAATCAACTTATCACCATTTTAGGAAAACTCACTCAGGTTATGAATAATAACCTTACTTGAATGGAGCACCCTGATCCACAATGTGGAGGATAAATGTTAGACCGCTTCATGAGGCAACAACCACCAACATTTAATGGGGGTACAAATCCATTAGTATCTAAGCAAGGGATAAACTCCTTAGAGAAAATATTCCATGCCTTGGGGAGTAGCGAAAGGGAGAAGGTTGTCATGGCAGTTTACCGCCTCACTGGAGATGCCGATCAATGGTGGTCATTGATTCAAAACACAAAGGAAGATGATGAAGTATCAAATATGGAATGGAGGGAGTTCAAAGAGCTTTTCTTAGGAAAAATAATTTCCTCGTGAACATCGAGCATATATGGAAAGGCAATTTCTGAGTCTGAGACAAAAGGAGGATGAGAATGTCGCAAAGTATGAGGCCAACTTTACAAGGATACCAAGACATGATGCAGATTATATACGTAACCCAAGAATTAAGATTGATCATTTATTGGATGGGTTAAAACCATTTCTCCATCAAGCTTTAGTATCATAATCCTTCTCATCATACGAAGATATTTTCTTGTGTGCTATCAAGACAGAAAATGAATTATCTAAGTCTTATGAAAACAAAGTAAAGCAAGAGAAGAAGAGAATGGTGGAACAAGAGACAGATAAAGGGAAAAAGGTAAATAAGGATTTTCCATTATGTGATAATTGTGGGAAGAATCACCCCGGTACTTCCCTAAAGGTAATGAGAGTTTGTTACAAATGTGGAGAAAAAGGTCACCAGGCTCGTGATTATAAGGGAAAGAAAGAGGCTATCAATGTTAAATGCTACAATTGTAGAGAAATGGGGCATTATGCAAATGAATTCCCTAAGCTCCAAGGAAAATTACCTCAAAAAAGGCCAAGGGAGAAAGGCCAATCTTATGCTGTTACTATAGATGAAGTTAAATAATTATTGTATTTGTGTTTTTGGACTCAAGAACTATATTATGTTTATAAGAATAATGTGATATATATAAGGATTATACTACAGTACTTGTTGTTTTCATTAAGGTTTTAATATGATTAAGGTAATCATATTTTTAGTATGTGACAATAAGAGAAACATTACATTGTATGGGGAATCTGATGTTACAATTGATTTTGGAATTTAAAGACCTTTTAGAGAAAGTCTGGACAGAGGTATTCTGGATAACTATAAAGGTTGGAATGGATTAAGCTTAACTTTTGATAGTATTATTTAAGGTTAAAACATTTCTAAAGATTTTTTTTGGAATATTATAATACTATAGTTTTAGGAAAAGGACAACCTGTAGGTTGGGGGATAACCCGTCACGTCGGACAAAGCTACAGGAATCAAACCCACAACCATAGTGCGACATGCCTTTATTACCTAACACTAGCCTATAAGAAGTCTCTGATTATTACAAAATAGTTTTCTTAATCTAAATGGTATGTGTTAACATTTTGAACCTTATTTTATTAGGATAAATATAATATTTTTAAGTTCTATTATCGTTTGAGTGAAAGATGAGTTTGTGGTAGAAATTAATTGAAGGTTGAAACTCGACTTTTAAAGTATATATATATATATATAACTATCTCTTATTCTATGAATAAATTAATTCTTAAACTTTAGGAAATGGATATTAAAACAAAAAATGTGTTATCCTAATAAAATATGTTTTGTTTAACTGATGATATTTTAAATCACCATAGAATGAAGGCTTTGAAGCCCTCAATTTTACACTTGTTTATGATTGATGACCTCAATCACTACCTACAAATATTTATTTTCTCCCTCAAATTATATGTCTCTAATTGCCACCAATTTTCTCCTAATCGAGATCATAATTTGGTGGTGACTTTTTCATTTCCCTTTTCCTCTTATTAAGGCTAAATTTGATTAACCTTATTTCTGATGTGGGTTTTCCACAAAGGTATTTTCTACTTTCAAACTTTTATTTTTGAAGAACAATTTCAAATTGATAGGACGCAATTTATTGAAGGAGGGGATAATTTAACACCCCAATCTTCCACGATACGCTTCTCTTTCAATAATGAAATAGCTTGCATTGTACGCAAGTTCGAGATTCTAACACACCGCGACCAATCAAAATAGACGTTATGAATAGTAATACCCACTTTTTGAAATTATATAAATTTTATATTTCAAAATGGACTTCATTTTTGGATTCGTAATATCAAAATTAGCCTATGTTGAATTTTTGGTATTTTTTTGAGAACTTCCAATTTTCGACGAATAGTGAAAAATACTTAAAAAAAACTTTTTAAATTAAAATAATTTATAGTGATAAATAATACTATTGAGTGGTTTTAAAGTATAATTAGAATATATTTTAACCTTTTTATCAAATGGTGGTCATTATAATTAATTTCATTTTGAAATTGGGCATAAACAATTATCAATCTTTTGATATATATTGTTTCTTAAAAACACGCTATTTGTTGTGACAGTGGGAATTAATTATTAAATTAATTAATTCAACTTATATGTTTTGAATTTTGTAAAATAGACATCATTTTTGAATTAGGAATATCAAATATAGCTTAGGGTGAATTTTTGGTGTTGTTTCTAAAAAACTTCAATTTTTAATGAATAGTGAAACCACTAAGTGGTAGTTTAAAAACTAATTTTTCGTGTAAATGAATCATTAACACTTCTGTGATTTGATTTTCAAAAATCTGACATACATGGTTGTAATTAATAAGAAAAATTTGGTTCAATGGGATTAAAATAATTTTTTGGTGAATAGTAACTTTTAAGTTTTATTAATCACGATTAAAAGTAATTAGTGAAATTTAAGGTAAAAATGATATTATAAAAATATGAAAATACCTTTACACTTGTAGTACACTTATTTCATGAGTCATGACCGACCAAGACACTCCATGGGTCAACTTGGGGACCCCATGGAGCCACATGGGTAAGAAAATGACATTAATAACTTTTTATTTAAAGTAAAAATAAAATTGTCACAAACATGTGTTGTTTTACTAAAACAATTATTACATGGGGTTATATAAGTTAACCATTCGACTATAAATATTAATTGGAAAGATAAAAAGATTTCCTACATCATGATATTTTTTTTATAATTTTTAGACATTAAATAAATTATATTTTTTATGACACCATGATGATGCAGTGATTACCTCTTTAATTAACGATTTAAATAAAATGAAAAGATAATGTAAAATATAAGACTTAAAATTGTCAAAAACCTATTGGAATGAGTATATTTAGAACCATTATCATTTTATCCTAGAAATATATAATTTTGGGACCCTTGAAATCCAAAAATTACTTCATAATAATGTAACATTTCATGACTTTCCAAGAGTGCCCTTCCTCTCCTCTTATAAAAGGCCCCCACCTCTACCACCTTATTCAAACATTCAAGCCATTTTTCTCTGCCAAACTCTTCCAAAATAATCTCTAAACTTCCCTCTCTTACTCCTAGAAGCCTCACTTTGGGCATAAGTCTTCCCAAGGAAGCCTTTGGCTCAAATCAAATAGAGTTACCCGATTTAAAGGTAATGTCTTCACTTATTCTCTTTTGTTTTATTTTGCTTCTCCAACCCCTTAAACTCTTTTTATTAATTTATTTTGTAACAAAACCAGTATCTTCAATATACTAAGATTTTTTCATTATAAGTATTCTAGCTACACTTACACACACCTCCGTCTAATGGTTAAAGAACATACTGTTTCCGTGGATGAAGAATTACTACCTCACGAAACGATGATTGTTCTATCTTCTCCTACCACCTCTCATGGTGGCCATTATTATGGAACTATATTTATTTATGATATATATTATATTTATTTACTCTCTATGCTTCTGTATTTTACATTTAAATCATACCTTTATGCTTTGCATGTTGTGCAAATGTGATAATCTCATTTGAGGAAGTGTGGACTACCACCCCCTCAACTGATGTGACTCGTTCATGCAATACATGGAATGTATAAAGAATGAAATTAATGAACTTATGTGACCTATATAAAATATATATTATACTATAATTATAATATATATATATCATTTTGTTTTAATTCCATTAATTATGAAATAGAAATGAAAGTAACGTTCATGCGTACGTACGGCTTACCGTCTCCATGAACGGTGCATTTCATTTTTTACCTCTAAATGTTATATAATATTATAAAGGCAAGTATATAATGGATATATATGATATATATGAAATCTAAATCATTAATATAATTCTGGATATAATGTATATTTTACCACATGAACAAATTTTAATTGTAAGATGTTTATTGTTGACTCAAGTACCAAAGAGCGACAAAACGACCGTTATTAACTTAAATGACTACATAATTTTCATAACATGGTAATAAGTAATATAAAAGGGATATTAAACTTGAAAAAAGTTTCTTAAGCAACTATATATTAACTCTATTTTATTATTCAGGAGATTAAAGAATGATCGAGTCAAGTTGGACATGAGGTAAGGGAACTTCTTAACCCAATTTCCGTTTGTCGGGTTAATCTACTACTTTAAAATTATGTCATGATATTATTATGTGATATCTTTTATTTGTAATTTATTTATGTGTACTTATAGTGAATACACATAGTAGATCTATTTTATTTAAAAAATGATATTTGTAAGGGACTTCGTCTCAATCTTCTTTCATTGAGGCATATTTTGTTTTAATACAAGACTTTCTTTTATACGGTGTATAAACCCCTTTGAATTTTACTTTTATTCAAAATGAATCTTTTTATATGAAACGTTTTACCAAAAGAAAAAAGGGAATGTTTTTTTGTCGTACGTATGCAGTGAAAACGACTTCTCCACCTCCGTGACCATTATTTGAGTTTCGTCTTCCTCTACAAGCCACAACTTTTTTTTAAATGAAAAATAAAAACCAAGTTTTAATTTTCATTTATTTTGGTATTGAAAATGGTTTTGATAATGTTTTATTATATCAATGTGTTGTATTGATATCTTGTGATTGAAATTTGCAAATTTTATGTTTCCTTTATGCATGTTTTATGTGATACGATTATGTTATGGTTTATGATATGTTTAAACCTGTTCATATGAGGAATGAATTGGACTTAATAAGTGATAGGTGGAGCCCGCTATAGCTCCTCGATGCATCGGCATGTCTCATGAGACAAACTAGTGTTTTGGCATGAGGCCTTGACAAAATCTTATTTGTAGTCTTGGCACAAGGACTTGGATACGTGGTTATGATAGTCTGATATTATGAACTCCATCATTATGAAAGTGGTTATTGATATTGCATGTGATTATTTGACCAATAGAATATCAATGTGAATAAGTAAATGACATTATTTCATTTTACTTTTTCCATACTATACTGAAGTTCAAGTTTAAAAGTCTTTTGTTTTAGTTATACATTGCTTTAAATGTTTATGTTTATTTATGAAAGCTTCCACTATATTGTTATCTTTACTGAGCATCTGAGCTCACCCCTTCCAATGTTTTAATTTTTCCAGGATGTGAAGAAGTATATTATGAATGACCTGGAAGGATAGTATGAGGGGATATGAAGACAAGATGTTGTAGTTTTGTTTTACTTTATGATGTAATGTGAGACTTATGAATGTATCTAGTGTTTCCTAGGCTACTAAACTAATTAGTCTTTTGAGACTTGATCTTTTGTGATCATGCCAATGTTACGCAATAATGCACCGACTCTGGGTAACTGGGGTCGGGGCGTTACAATTTTGACTTCTGGCCATCACAACCCGTGCATATCAATAACAATCGAAAGAGGGATCATGGAAGAGCAGGTATAAATCCATCCATCCTCCCACCAAGTTGTTGGAAAAAACACCCCCTATATATATATGGGTGAAAACACATAGTTCTCAACATGGGTGGGGAGCATAAAGAAATAATAAGGAAATAAAATTTATATATAATATATACATACAATAAAAACCTAGGTGTTCCTTAAAATTGTACAAACCAACTTACAACTTTCCCCCACTTTGATGCTGCCTCTAAATGCATAAAACCCCACAACAAACCATAAGCTACAAATTATATTCAATTAAATCCAATTCCGAGATTATCTATTATCAAACCATTTCAAATAAAATATTCTTTTAATTAAACACTTTCCAATCCATTAATTTATATTTAACATCCCACCATTTAATCCGCATAGCCTCTTAAAGTTTATTCATCCATTAGAAAATCCATGTTAATTCCAATATTACTCGAGAAACTATAAAAACGTTGTGCACAATAGGCATAAAACTCAACATACCAAAAACCACATCCAATTTCAACCTTCCACCACATAACAACCACTTTTTTAGCCCTACTGCACAATAACACTACAACCACCATCATAAACCCTATGCACAACCATATCACATCCACAACACCAACACACATCACAACAAGGCCACTGACCAATCATCTCATCAATACATCCCTACCAAAACAAAAAAAGGATCAAAAAACATGTTAAAAAGCACACATATTGTTTTCCATTTTGGTAATATGGGATTTTATTCAATTACACTTCTTTATTTTAGGGTGTTATCACACACGACATATATCTTTTTCCACCAATTCCTTAGATGAGTATAAGTGGTTAATCATTTATTTACGGTGGGGTAACAAAAATCATACAACATGGGCATCAAATCACATATAAAACCCAAAAAAGGGCCAAAAAATCAACTATTATATCCATTGACACAAAAAACATAGATAATCTCAACATCACAATATCAAAAAGATAAAAAATCATGTGAAGCATTTCCCTACCCCTTTCAATTTAATTTAAACCGTTTAATTATATTTTTTAAGATGGATGAAAATATATTATAAAGAGATAAAAAGAGTTACCCATCCTACATTATACACATAAAAGATAAACTAGGGACCCCTATGATCATGTTTTTAGTGAGGTTTAATCTTGTACAATTTCAATGACAAAAACCATATCAAGCGATAAAAAATATATTTCATTCAAATCCACCTTATTAAATTCATGTAAATAATTTATTTATATATATTTTTTTATTTTTATGAAACCATTTAAAAATTGATAAACTTAAGAAAACCTCCCCATATGATACACAAAAAAATAAATGAAGGAATTCCTACCTAGATGAATAGATATTTACATAATATTACTATACCAAAAACAGGGTGCGAATACTAGATGAAACCACTTTGAGAAAAATTAAACCAACACTAGAAAAAGGGATCAACGAATATAAAGGAAAAGTCTCTGGAACCTCTCATATCAAGAGAAAGATAGACTAAAATAACAATAAAAATACATTCTATTTTGAAATATTATATCTGAAACTAGAAGGATTCATTTCAGTTTTAAAATTTCCATTAAAGGTGGATATCCTGAAGACCACATGGTTGAACCATTTAAAAAGTCTCTATACTTTGTGTAAAAAGATGATATAATTATCCTCCATTAAAATATCTTTAAAAATTAATTAATTAAGGAATTAAAACCTTTTTTTTCAAAGAAACATGAAAAAGTTAAATTCTATAAATTTATGGAAAACTGGAAACACTGTAGAGTTCCACCACCAAGGTACAACCACCTGGGTACCTCCACCAGGGTACCACTATTATTTCAAAATTATCCACTAATATTGATCTACCATTAGTTCAAAATGACCTACTATTTGTGCTCCGTTGTTGATTCAAAATGATCCACCATTGGTGATCCACCATTAGTTCAAAATTATCCACCATTGGTGATCCATTGTTAGTTAAAAATGTCCCACCGTTATTGATCTCTCATTAGTTCAAAATTATCCACCATTTTTGATCCACCGTTCATTCAAAATTAACCACCATTGGTGACCCACCATTAGTTCAAAATGATATACAATTCAAGATGCACTAACATCCTCTAAAACACCTTAAAACTCCTCCATTACTCCACTAAACACACTTGGACTTTCACTAGACACCTCAAACACTAGATTTCTCACAAAGTAATATCCTAGAAGGCCTGGTCCATTATATTAGATATCTATCAAACTATTCTCACCCTTGATAATTTAAAACCATCCTAGAAGGAGGAAGAGAAAATGTTCAAAGAACCATACCTTGAGAAACCTCTCAAGGATCACATTACACCTAAAAGCCCACCTCTAACCAAACCTGATAACCCAAAAGCCCAAAATTGAAGAACAAATTGTACTAACCCAAACATAGGAATCAGGGAATTCCATCCTCTATGTAAAGATACTCTCCACTTTGAGTAGCACTGACTCGCTCGTATGGGTTTGATCATATCATAGTATAATTATTCTTGATTAGGAAACATGTCCTACATTTTAACAAGTTGGAACTTTATTACACATCACACAAGATACATCACATTAAGGAAAGAACAACATATGTCATAAAACACCAAGGTCTAAAAAACCATCACAAAGAAAAATATATAAAGGAAAAACTAAAAAGAAATTGTGGATATCTGGAACACATATGCATATCACACTCCCATGTACTATCCTCTAAGAAAACATGCCTCCAAAACAAACAAACCAAGGGAATGGTTCATGATGACATGGGAGTCATCATGAAGATACTGACATAGTTGAGAGACATGGAAAACATTGTAAGCACTGTCTCGATGTAGTGGAAATGATAACTGATACACCATCTCAATAACTTTACCCAACACCTCAATGGGACAAAAAAATCAGTGAGAAATTTTACACCCCCTTCCAAACCATCACTTCCCACATCAAGGGGAGACATTCAAGAACAGACGGTCACCAACGTCAAACTATAGGGGCCTCCACCTACAATCTGTATAAGACTTATACCAGTCCTTTTTTGCTTTTATCAAATCTATAAACAACTAAAACTTCCTTGTTGTAATCTGAACCACATTGGAACAAAAAAAATGTTAACTCCCCAAACACAGCCTAGTACAATGGAGAATAACATGGATGCCCATACAAAGACTCAAATGGGGCCATGCCAATGGATGAGTGATAGATGTTATTATAAGAAGCTCATCCAAGGTCATGTTTCATGCCCATGATCCTCTAAAGTATAAGACACACTATCACAACATATGATTCTATGTCTGGAGAGTCCACTCTGTTTTCCCACTCTCCTGAGGGTAAAAAGCAGTTCTGAGGTGTAACTGAGTGTCAAAATCATGATACAACCCCCTCTAGACTCTAAAGGTAAAACATGCATCCCAATAAAAGATAATGGACATCAGGAATGCATGAATATGCACTACATCATCCATATACCTCTTTTCCAAAGCATCCACTTCAACCAAATCCATGATCACTTGGAAGTGAGTTTATTTCATCAACCGATCCATAATCACTTAGATAGAATCACAACCACCCTGATATTGGGGTAACCCTATGATGAAATATATCAATATTTCATCCCATTTCCACTCAATAAAATCCAATGAAAGAGAAAAACCAACGGGAACATGATGCCTAACCTTAAACTATAGGAAAACCACACATTTATCCATAAAATCTATGACAAATTGTTTCATCCTGGGATGCCAAAATTTTATCCTCAAACATGGTACATTTTGGAAGCTTTTGGGTGTACTTACAAAGGTGATAAATGGAAATTATTAAGGACTCCCTCATGCATACATACTTGAACAAACAACCTCCTATGAAAAAAAATTCGGTTCCGACCATCCCTATGGAGAATCACCATAGACAACACGATCACACATCATCTCTACCTCTGAGTCTCCCAATAGAGACTCCTTCACGTACTACATTAGAGAATACTGCAATTTCGTTTGAAATAAGAAGCCTCCTCCATCAACCAACCTTGAATCTAAGTTCAAGTCATCCAACTCTTTTATTGCTCTCCAAGCATCCCATAACTCCTGAAAAACTTCCTTCCATGAATTTATACTCAAAGCATATTCCACAAAATAACTTTTTATTGAGATATATAAGAACTAAAAATAATAATCCTGAAGAAAATCTATCAACCATTACTTTTGAAGATTAAAATAATGATGTGAAAAGATATACCTCAATATCATATGATATGTGAAGACCACAAAGTGCTCCACAATGAGGTAATGTCACTATAACTTTAGTGCATACACAACTAATACTTGCTCTATATCATGAGTTTCATAATTATTATTTTAAAGGAGTAACTAACTAGACCCATAAGAGATCACTACCTTTTCCTACATCAAGAAACATACCAAGAATATATGGTATATGTCATAGAAAACCTCAAACAACACACCATCCATAGACAACTATTGCACTAAAGCATTGACCAACTTCTACTTCATATAGTTGAATACTTCCTAAAACTGATAATTCTAGATAAGATCTTGGCCCTTCCTAGCAAACCCTATCAATGAGGCTTCAACTCAAGATAAATCAAGAAAAAACCTATTATAATGGCCTATAAAACCTATAAAGCTATGAACCTCTTCCACATTCTTGGATTCTTCCCAAGAAAAAACATCCTCAGACTTAGATGGGTCCACTAGAGCACCCTACTATGATACCACATGCCCAAGAAAATGCACGTTTCATATCCAAAACTAACACTTGGAAAAATTTCCATAGAGCTTGTGGTGATGAAGAACCTATAAAACAGATCTGATATGCTTGACATGCTCCTAAACTAATTTTGATCAGTATTTTTTGAATGAAAACAACCACAAAATAGTCTAAGAATTCAAATAACATTGAATTCATGAGACCCATGAACAAAAATGTTGCATTAGTGACACCCAATTGCATGAAAACGAACTCAAAGTGACCATATCTACATATGAAGGTTGTATTCATGATATCCATATCCTTCAACCTCAATTAAAATATCCAGATTGTAGATCAATATTGTAGAATCAAAAATCTTCCCAAAAATGGTCCAAAATATCATCGAACATTGGAATAGGATAGTGATTCTTGATCATCAATTGGTTTAACCTCTAGAAGTCTATACACAACCACATACCACCATCTGAATTCTTAAAAAATAACAATGGATCACCCCACAATGACACACTAGGTTGGATGAAGCCCCTATTCATCAGGCCATCTATTTAAATCCTCAAATTATACAACTTATAAGGTACCATCAGATAGAGATCCATAATTATTAGATAATCACTAGTAATAAAGTTTATCCCAAACTCAACATCACATAGAGGGGGTATCATCACAAACTCCTCAGGGAATACATCCATGAACTCCTTGATGACCATGGGAATCTAAAATGTCCATGTGTCTTATGATTCTATAGAAAACCCAGCCATCAAAGAAATAAGGGGCTATAGATCTCCACTTCCCACCTGATAACCTCACTCACCAATGAAAACCACACCCTTTACATCTACATATGAGAAAAATAATATCCTCTGTAAAAATTAAATCAAATCATGCATGGAATAAAACTAGTCAATATTTATGATGATATAATATGGCTACATATAATTTAATAAAATTACCACACATGAATGATGTTTACCTATAATTAGTGAACATCCCTAGAACACATAAAACAAGCTAGTTTGGAATACAACTGTCACAGTTAACACTAGGAGAATGAGAAGCCTCTCTATGTCTAGTCTTAGAGCGCAGACTAGGGAGGGTGTAGCAAAGGAGTGAAAAGATACCAAATTGAAAAAATCAAAGGCAAGGGTACAAAGAAACTGACCATTCTTATGAAAATCTATATACCCTGCCTCGAGATCTCTATCTCCACATATGAAATGCTTCCCTCATAATTCCCCAAATACTACCATTGAAAAGATCACAATGTCCTCTGATACTTATCATCATCCTCAACCAGATCAACCCTATATCGATCAACTGGGTCATCATGCTAAACCTCTACATCCTTATCCACATGATAAAGATGAATAAGAGTCATAATTAAAAAGGGAAACAAATATTTCCTAATCCTAGTAGTACAGAATTTTATTAGGTTTTATCTAATTCATTTTAACATACTTCAACTTTCCCAGATCCAAAACAACCCATTTCAAATAACAAGACATAATGATTCATGTACCAATCCTATGTCTATAATCTACAAGCAGTTTCACCTCACTTGGTCATTCAATAAACTCAGAGTCTATACACTGGATAAAGCGGGCCCTAGAATACCATTTCCCAGTCGTTATCCTTATCCAATGTCACACACCAAGGTTAACTATAATTTTTTTCATAACAATCTATGAAATCATGACTATGTCTAACTAAAAACTCCATACTATCTCTCAAACATCACCTCTGATACCCCCTATCATGACCCCCTCCCTCCAAAGATACCACAATGATGGGAGATAGATAATGACCCCCGAGTCCTACCTCCAGTAGGCCCCGGGTTGGTGACTAGCACTAAGGGTATACAAATATCATTTATGGGATGCATTAACCTCAATAATATAAATATTATCAATAGATAATATGAATAAACTAGAATCAACTCCATGACATATATATAATAAAGATAAAAACCCTATCACAATACATGTGTAAATGAAACAGATACAGATACAAGTATCCAAATTAAATTCCCAAAATAAAATTAAGTAGTGAAACAAAAAATGTCCAAATCTTCAAGCTAGAAATGTATAGAATGATCCACAAAGTCCTCCCGAAAACCTGAATATATATATATATATATTGGGTGAGCATATACATATACTCAGTAGGAAAACTGAAGTCTCTCATGTACATGTGAAAAGAGCATACTAATGCACCAGTGAGAAAGTAGTATGACCAAGAAGAACTTATATAGGTATAATAACAAAAACTCCAACCTCACCAAGGATATCTCACTAAATAATACATACAATTATAATAATATAATATGAATAATATCGATAAATGGTACCCCATACCACTGTTCCACTAATTTTATGCTCTGACAACCCAACTTCGTACGTCCTGGTACTCCCAACTATTCCAAATAACATAACATAACATCAAATCCCACTCAAAGACACATGGTCCATCACATAACAACTCATAACCAGTGTAGTAGAGTACTATAAACATGAAAGTCATAAACCTAGTGCCCTCATCCTACCTTTCAAAACCCCCACCATAATCTATCTCATCACACCTCACCCAAAGACACCTCATCTATCACATATCATCACATAACATGTAGAAAACAATATTTTTGACTTTTGTCCATCATATCCCTTGAATCTCTCCATGGACTGGAAGAGGGAGCAGGGAAGAGAAGGAAGCCAGCCCGCCATCTATCCTCCCACCAGAATGCTGCAAAAAATACCCCCAAATATATATATATATATATGGGTTGCAGAACATGGCTATCGACATGGGTGGGGAATGTAAATAAATCAAAAGGAAATAAAATTTATATATAATAGTTACACACAAGCCCATACTAAGGGTTCACAACAAATGTACCAACTAACTCACAACTTTCTCCCACTTTTCTGCTACCTCTAAATGCATAAAATCCCACAACAAACTATAAGGAAAAACCATATTCAATTAAA
This sequence comes from Viscum album, assembly GCA_963277665.1. Lineage (NCBI taxonomy): Eukaryota > Viridiplantae > Streptophyta > Magnoliopsida > Santalales > Viscaceae > Viscum > Viscum album. The sequence continues at coordinate 329,901,891 of OY728132.1, forward strand.
TAAATTTCTAAATTATCTATTATCATCCCATTTCCATTAAAATAGACAGTTCATTAAATACTTTCCAACCCATTAATTTATATTTAAAACCACACCATTTAAACTAATTATCATGTTACAGTTTATTCTTTCATTAGAAAATGAATGTTAATTCCAACACTACTCAGGAAACTATCGCAATATAGCACACAAGAGGCATAAAACCCAACAACCTAATAGGCACATCCAATTTCCACCTTCCACCACATCGCAACCACTTTCACATCCCCACTACACAACTACAGTAGAACCACCATCATAGCCTTCTATAAAACCACATAACATCCACTTCCCCACATGCATTACAACAAGGCCACCACCATGGCATCTCGTCAACACATCCAATACACAATAAACAAATAAATCCACAAACATGTTACAAAACACATATAACATTTTCCAGATTTGGCATATAGGGATTTCATTCAATTCCACTTCTTTATTTTAGGGAATTATCACACAAGACATATATCCCTCAAAACCAATCTATTATCAAAGTATAAGTGGTTAACCATTTATTTATGGTGGTTTCATTATAATCACACAATATAGGAATCACATCACATATAAAAACCCAAAAATAAGGGCTACCAATTGACCATGACTTCTAGTGATATAGTAAATATAGATAATCTAAATATCACAATTAAAAAATAGAGAAAATCTTACAAAGAATTCCCTTTCCCATTTACATTTCATTTAAACCAGTTAATTATCTTTTTAAAGCCAGATATGACTATCTTAATAAGAGATAATAAGAGTAACCCATCCCACATAATACACATAAATGGAAAATGAGGGACCCCTTATGACCATGATTTTTAGTGGGTTTTAAGATTGTACAATTTTAATAAAAAACCTTATCAAATAATACAAACAAGATTTCATCCCCTACCCCTTATTAAATTCATTTAACCAATTTTTTATGCAACTATTTCCAGACAAATAAACATAATAACACCTCCCTACAAGATACCCACAAATAAAAAATAAATAAATTTAAAATTGGAAGAACATATCTTTAAAAAACCTCATTGAACAAAAAACACGGGTGCACATATAGAAGGAAACCTCTTCGAGGAAAATTCAACCAACACAAGAAAAGTGGATCCAGGACTCCAAGGGAAAATTCATTAAATCCTATCATCTCAAGATAAAGAAAGATAACAAAATGATGAAATGATATTCTCTTTTGGAAGAATATATTCACAAATAGTAGGATTATAATATGGTTTTTAATTTGGCCATTAAAGTCAGATCTCCTCAAAAACCGTGTAGTTGACCAATTTAAAATGTCTCTAGATTTTGAATAAATAAAATATATAATTTTACATATTTAAATGGATTTAAAAATTCATTAATAAAGTAATTAAAACTATTTTTCATAAAAGAAACATAAAAAAGGGAAATTATGTAAATTTATGGAAAACTAGACACAAAGTAGAGTGCTACCTCCTGGGTGACATCGTTAGGGTGATGCTGTTAGTTTAAAATAATCCAACATAAGTTCAAAACGATCCACTATAGGTGATCATCTATTAGTTCAAAATGACCCATCGTTGGTGATCTGATATCAGTTAAAAATGATCCACCATTGGTGATCCACCATTAATTCAAAATGAGGCACTATTGGTGATCCACCATTAGTTCAAAATGAGACACTATTGGTAATCCAACATCACCATTGGTTATCCACTGTTAGTTCAAAATGAGTGTCCATTGGTGATTTATTGTCATTTCAAAATGATCTACCATTAGGTATCCACCACCATCCTCTAAAACACCTCAAAACAACTCTTTTCATCCACCAAACATCTCTAAACTTTCAAGAGACACCTCAAACACCATATTTTTGGAAAATTAATGGGTCATAGGGTTTGGTCTATCAAAAACATATTGGTTGGATGATTGAGGTCTTGATAAGTGTTCACTTGAGAATAAATTTGATAATTACTATTTTAAAGAAGTATTAAAATATCATCATCTAATATCATTTATTCTCTTTATATATGCATTTAATATACAAAATCATGATTTCTGTTACTTATCTAAAAATAAAATGTAATTATATTTATATATATAGATATATCCCATGCATAGGGTATAAGAAAAATTTTCATGTAAAGGAATAGAATCTTATGAAACTAAAATACCTACAATAGAAAGAATGGTGTGATATGTAGTCATCCCCTACTTTTATAAATATACCTAAATCCCTTAGGCAAGTGAGGAGTCTGACCAATGGTCCCACTATCCATGGAGCACTATTCAAAAGAGACTTAAATTTTGATACAATCCTAACAACTAATATGTAAATATCATAATAAACCTTTAATTTCAATTTTAAAACCCATTAAAAAATCATAGTCAAGGTTGAGTATAACTAAATATTTTGTCGTACCAAGAATTTAATCCTTAATATGCATGGTATGAAATTTATTAGTAGTTTTATTACTTTAAAATAAATCCTACATATATTCATAATATAAAAATTTAATATTAATGAATAAAATAAATAATAATCTAAATAAGAGAAAAATTCAAAAATTTATATATGAGATAGATATTTATAAACAATTCAAAATTAAACAATTATAAAAATTTAATAATTAAACTTACTCCATAGAATTTAGTAAATCAATAAATATAAAGATTTCATATTTATTTCCATATAAAACATTTTATATCATTATTTTACATGGTATTTAATATAAACTCCTTTATATTCAAAACATTTGATACTTATGAAAATATTTATAACCATATAAACATTTAATGTTTTATATAAAATAAATATCACATATTCAATTATATTTTATCATAGATCAAATGCAACAAAACTGATTTTGGAATGGTTTAATTTTTTTTCCAAAATATGGAATTTTAATTTGAACATTTCATATTATTATTTTTAATTTTTTCATGAATAAATTTAAACTATCTTATATCAACTTTATGTAATAATTTATAAAAACTTTATAAATCAATATTTCATTTAAATTGAAATTAAACTTAGAACACAAATAAAAAAATATTTTTGGAATTTTTTAGATTCCCCCTTTGACATTGATGAAGGTTTTTATGAATTAAAAAAAATGATTTTACCTTAAAATATAAAAATGAAAAATAAATTTTATTTGAAATGATGATATGGTTTATCTCCAGTGAAAAAATTTTCCAACTAAAAACTATATCTGATTTCTTTGGGTCAATCCATTTCGAGGAGAACTTTTAGAATTCATGCTTCTAAAACCAAAACATGGGTTCATCCTATTAAATTATTATTTTATTATAGAAATAAAATTTTTATAATAATCATGATCATTTTCCCAATAAATCAGAACACAATATTTTCATTTATAATAATTTATTTTGTAAAAAATTTCCCATGCCCATAGTTTTATAACTAATACATAGTTTTATATTTTTTATAAAATGGTGATTTTATTCCTCTTAAAACACAAAACATAATGGAAAATTTTATGAACCAAGACCATTTAAAAAAAATACGTTGTGGTTTTGGAAAATAATATCTTCTCAGCTTTTTAATCTATATAAAAACACAATTAAAATGATGCAAAAGGAAATTTTATTCCACACAAAAGTTTTATAGGGGAAAAATATTGTCCAAATACAGTGAAAAAAAAATTAAAAACCCAATTTTTCTAATATATATCCATTCAAATTTTTTAATAAAATAAATTAATAATATGTATAATTTAATTGATGTTTTTATTTATTCAATATTTTCCTCATGAACTTGACAGGGACATCTGAGAAGCATCTAGCAGACTCCATCCTCCAATGGTATCCATATGCAATGTAAATATATTAATGCTTTGGAAGGATTATCTTCAATCAATTTTCAGATAAAATTTTCACATTAATGGATAAATAGAAAATATATCTAAATATAATTTCAAATTAATGAGTTTTCAAAATATTATTCTCTTATTTGAATGATATCCATCATACATGGATTGAACCTATTTATACAAGACTTAAAGAGTCTACACCATTTGTTAAATTCTAAAATAATTGAAGAAATGTTTCACAAACATTTATTATATTTAAACCCTTTAAAACACTTAATATAATTATACTTAATTATTTAGTAACATTTAAATTACCAAATATCCATTAAAACTTCTTATAATACCAGAAAATGAAATTATAAACAAATAATGATAGTTTAGGTGGAATATTAATCAAACAACATCCATTATCATATAATATATATATTATCATGCATAAACCTTGGAATAGTTTTCCCCAACACAAAGAATGATGTAGTTTAGAACACCATTCCATGGTTTTATATTTAATATATATTTTTATCATGCGCATTCTCCCTAAGTTTACATTGTATCCCTTTTCATTTTTTGATAAAATTTTGTGTATGCAGAGACACCTTTGAGGTTTGTGGCATCTTTGGTTTAAAATGAGAAACTAAGGTTAGGGAATTATCAAATGGTACTAAAACATTAGATTTTTCAAATTGAGTCAATTAAAAGTGAATATAGGTAGTTAGGAATTATAATTTTGGTTTTATGTCTACCTATCCAATGCATTATTGATTTAAATCCTTGTTATCAAGGGAGTTTTGTTTTTTATTTTGGGTTTTTAGGATATAAAAAATGTCTAAATGTAATATAAGAATCAGGAAAATACCCTTTCCTCAAGATCATTCATTAAGAGGTTTAAAAATAATACTTTAATAAAAAATATTCATTTTCATTTAAATATTTTCCTTTTAAAAATTCTTGATGAAAATACCTCAATGGTAACTAAAATACTCTTGTCTCTATAGGAATCTACTAAAAAAGTGAATCTATAAATACATTGAAAGGATCTTTCAATTATCAAATATATTATAATATATTTTATTAAACACGAAATATTGAAGGTGGATACGATCTTATAAGTATTCAATACATTTTTCTTTTATCTTGAATCATTTATATAGTTACCCATGGATGCTACAAAGGTCAAGTTAAACAATGTGTTTCAAAAATTGTCTTCATAAATATTACATTACATCACATGTATTGATCATGATTTATTCAAAAAAAAAACATTTTAATGAATAACATTAAAACATTCATTCATAAATGTAATGATTTATTATAGTCACACTATTGAATGGTGAAATTGAAAACCCTAATAACTTACATGGAATAAAAAACTTAGAAGTGGTTCTACAATATCCAATATCACATAATGTAATAACATATACCACATTCCACAACTAGTATATCAATCTAATTAATGTAAACATATCACATTAATTATTCATAACTCATAGAGTGATTTGTTATATATCATAATATTCACTATAAAATTTAGGGAATAACTCCATTAATAAAAAACTTTCACTTGACGTGCTCAGTCCAACTGATGTACAACTAAGAGGGGGGGGGGGATGAATTTGTGGTGTAGTTTTTATAATATTTATTTCATAAATTAACCTTTTTTACTTTATAAAGTCTCAATAACCTCTTCCTAAAATCTTCCAATACTCATACACAATAAAAATTTAAATTAAAACAAGGTACACAATTGTTTACTAGGTTATGTCCCAATGTGAGTATCTATTCCTTGCAATGTTCCTCCTCAAATCCTGAAAAACAATTTTCACTATTATGAGAAAGGAGAACTGTACTTCATTAAAAATTTGAAAAGTGAAAAAAACTATGTATATATATTTCTTCATCACACTAAATGGATTTAGTTTGGATTATACCTATGGCCTCCAGTTCTTTAGTGGTCCATTTCAAGAGAACTCCTAAACAAGATATTCCGTAATCTACAGATGTCACTAAATCATAACAATAAGATCTTATGCCTCTTGAAACAGGTTACCAACTACTAGAATATAATCTATAACACAGCATAAAAATCATCCTTATTGTCTTAACTTAATATTATAATGATCAATGCATGTAAATATCAAGATACATCACAGAATCTTCTTCCTATATTATTCTTAAAATCCTTCAACTCAGAAATAATAAAACAAAATAGTGGTTATGAATTATCTCAATAATAATTCATATATTCTTCTTATCATCCTTTTTATTTGATAAAATAATTTTTTAATCTTGTACACGGTATCAAATTCTCTAAAAAATCATCTTTTTAATTCTTAGACATTTTCAATATATATCATCACAAAAAATAATTCATATATTTTTAATATAGAAACCTCCTTTTATTTTAGTTTTATGATCTCTTCATTATTTCTCATTTTCTATCTGGTCAATAGATTTCCAAAAAATACCCTAGATTTGACCGTGATAATTAATTTGATTTTTTTTGTAATTCTTAAAAATACCATGCCGTGATTTTCAAATTTAATTCAACAAAATTCTTGTCTTGAATCACAGATTGACCAACAACCTATAAAATTTTGAAATTAAGTTCATTAAAGAATTATCACACTTAACTTCTAAAATAACCTTACAAAATACATCAATATTCCCAGATTTCTATAAATTGTAAAACTTTACATATCAGTTTAAAAAAATTACACATTAAAATTTATAAATGTGTAGAATTTTTATCTTTTCAAATTCTTATCTTCAATATTTTTGATCCACGTACAAGAAAAAGTTTTTATTAATTATATTAGTGAGATTCTAGACTTAGTCATATTTTATCCAACTGGTGATTTATAAATAAGTTTTTTAATAATATTACACACTACATAAGATTTGGGACTTAATGAAATTTACAATAAGAACATGAAAACATATGATACATGCCAATAAAATTTTTTATGCATCCTGTGTCACCTCTAGAGACTTATACAAGTCTTTACTTATAATAAAATATTATGAATATTATGCCATTTTGATATTTCTAAATGAACACCAACAAAATATCTTATGCATAAAATAGTGATCTCATGAGGCTTTTCTATGTATTTAAATTAGAATAGAATATTACATATCCCATGCTATTTTAAAATTCTCTAATATCCTCAACATCCAACACTTTTATTAAAATTTCTCAATTCATATTCAACCAAATAAAATCATATTTAAACACCTTTAGTAATGTTAAAAAACCTAAAAATTATGCTCAAAACCTTTCTCAAATCATTATGACCAGTTGCAAAAATACAATATTTCAAAGACTTCATTGATGATAAAATATCATTTACGATATAATTCCATCCCTTGGTGATAAGATATATATTTTTAAGTGATTTAGTTTCTCTCCCTTTGAATATTAACACTCATTCAACTTTTTTCTCATCGTATATTACAATAAAATTAGCCATATAATTCCCTACCCCTTGATAATATAATCCAAAGAATAATGGGTGTATACCAATGTGTCTCATATGTAGAGGAATATATTGACACTAATGTTCAACCTCAAAGACTAAAATCTATAATTAGAAATTTATTAATGAATATATCAGCAAGTTTATCTTTGGTAGGAAGAAATTATTTCCTTACATTCATATTTGTAACCTTTTATTTAATGAAATAAAATATTATATCAATGTGATTATATCGATAGTATTGTATTGGATTTTTTGATAAATAAAATTCACTTTGATTTCCACATGAAATTATGAGTGGTTTCTCAATATTCACCCTCAAGTCTTATAACTATTCTTTCATTTAGATCATCTGGGTACATGAAATTATAGTAGTCAATACTCTACTTATATGGTGATCAACGTAACTTAATTCTACTTTTTATAGTTCCAACTCACACAACTTCCTCCCAAGAAGAAAATTACCATAAAAGATGACCTCATTTCATCATAATCACCTAACCAGTCAGCGACAATAAACACAGATAGGTTTAGGTTCTCACATATTCTATACATAAAATAAAAATTCATATTTCATTTTCTGTACTTGATAAATATTTTAGAATCCTTTAAAAGTTATTCTTTATGGTAACATGGTAACCTTGTACACATGGCCACTGCATAAAAAATATTATGTCTTGATTTAGTGAGGTAAAGAAAATTAGCAATAAGACTTTTAAACTCTTCATGATTCACATTATACAAATTAGTATCATTTAAAAGGTTTATCCAAATGTTTATGTGTGTGGATACAGGTATGAAATATTCTATATCAAATTTATTCAATAATTACCTTGCATAGTTATATTGAGAAAGAAAATTGATGTCTACCTCTTGCACCACTTTCAATCCTAAAAAGTACCTAATTTATCCCATCGTAGACATCACAAAATGATTATTCATTTTACTAGAAAATTATATAAATGAACTCTATTTATCACAAAAAAAATAATATCATAAACATAGATAATTATAATAAAAGCTCCTATGATCATCTCCTTAACATAAATATTTTTTTCTTCTTTCCCCTTAGTGAACATCATTTCTCTAAATAAGTCATCATTCTTAGAGTTCTAGGATACAAGAAATTGTTTTAATATATAGTGATACTTCTTTAGCCTATATACGATTATCCCATCATTATCAAGAATAAATTCTTTATAGTACTCAATGTAGACTTCATCCTCCATGTCTTCATTGAGGAAGGTTTATTTTATATCTATTTAGTAAATTTTGTTTTTAATGTGAGATGAAATAACTAGTAACATTATTATGAATTCATGTATTACCACAAGATCAAACGTCTCTTCTAAATAAACTCCTTCAACATGTTAATATCCTTTCTATACAAGTATGGACTTATTCCTTTAAATTTCTCTTTAATTATTCACCTTGTTCTTATATAACCACTTGGACCTAATAATATTTTCCCCTTTTGGTATATGTTAAATATCCCAAGTGAAATTCCTATTAATATCATACAACTCCTGATTCATAGAATCAAACCATTATTCATGTTTAATATCCTTAGCAACTGAATGTGGCTAAATCTAAGAGATAATGGTTGTTTGGTTGCTTTGCTACAACCTCATTCTAGTTTGTACTGTAACATTATGATCTATTATTATATATCTTATTCCACATGATTATTTAGCGACTAATATTTAATTTTTCATCCTAAACATCCTCTTATTTATTATTGGTTTGATCTGAATCAATATCCACTACATGTGGTTCATTCATAGCTTGTTATTATTTGTTTTTCTAGGAAATTGGCTCACTACTTTGATATGAGTCCTCATAATCTTCCTTTTTTAGAAAATTAATTTCAGATTTATTATCAATTATTTTTACCTCACAGTAGTCTATAATTTTATGAATCCTCTTATTCCTTAACATTTAGACTTTTCCTATTGGATAATTACAGCAGAAATATGCCTTCCTGAGTCTTATCTTCAAACTTTCCCATATTTTTGTTTTAAATATTCATTAATATGGGACAAAAACACACTATTAAGGAATAAAATGTTGGTTTATTCTTACAACACATCTCATAATATGTAATATTTGAATTTAATATCAATAAAACCTATTTTAGATATGCACAATCATGCATATAACTTATCTTAAGCAAAACATTGAGTTGTTATACTCTGTTACCATGGTTATCCCCACCTCTACCAAGATTTGTTTCTTTATTTCTGGAAATATATTTTACTAGGCTGTATAGGGAGTACTATGATGATTTTTAATTCTATTATTTATATGGAGGGGGTCAAATTATTTTATTATGAACTTCCTACTATTATCAAATCTAATATTTTTAATACACACTCATAATTTATTCTGAATTCTTATCTTGAAAATCTTAATCATTTCCACTGCTTCTGAATTTTTATTTAGTAATATTTAATTATTCATTATTATAAAATAATCAGTGAATATGATAGAATAAATATCACCATGAGTGCATAATGCTAACATAAATATGAATGTATCAACTCAAGTGGCTCGATTGAATAGATTTCCACCCTTTTGTGATAACCTTATTTCATTTTTCCTTCTTGGATGGTTTCATAGATGTGTTATTTTTCTATCTTAAGATAAGTTAAGTCCCTTACCACATATCACTTGGAAATATTACTTAAAATTATTTTAAAAATCAATCCAAAAATTCTCTACTACAACTTGTTTTCAACTTTTCTTCTCAAATAGTTATAATTACTTGACTCCCTAATTTGAAAAATGTTACCACAAGTTCTTTCACCTATAGTGATAAATTTTCTATAATTTAATCTCTTATTGAGGAAATTTTTTGTTCAAAAAATAATCATATTACCTTAATGACAATTATAAATCACACTAAACAATTAAGTTTATGACCATCTATAAACAATACATCTTTTAACTTTAGATTTTAGGATTCTGTAAAGACCTGGATTTTCCATGTAATTTTTTTAATTATATGGAATTATTATGAGTCTGTGAAAATTGACGATGCGTGATTCTGAGGCCTGGTGTTCCTGGAATGAAAATATTAACTTTTTTAAGGTAAGTTCCATAAACACGTGAGAAACATTTTCAAAATTTTGAACTAGTGCTCAGATTAAAAATATAAGGGCACCATTGAATTCGTAACACCTGAATTCTTTTAAGGTAGGATTCAATTCAACTGTAGTAGGTCTAGAGAAAATGTTATATTTTGGGACTTTTTTTAAAAGAATAAATAAAATAACTTTGTTATTTTACTTTATTTTTCCTCCAACGAACAAGAGACAATGAGGGACCAGCGACGTGTCAAGCCAATATATGTCTTGACCTTTAAATCCCAAGTAATAAAAACATTGGGGAATTTGGAAGGTTCCTAATTAATGAGTGACCATTAATTTAAAAATTCATTACTTTCCTTTCCCCTCTCCTATTTATATGGAGCTTGGGTAGAGGTATCAGCACTGCTTCACCAAGAAACGAAGTGCTGGAAAAGTGCTGAGATGCCAAACCCTGGGAGGACAGAGCCAGTTTCGAAGAGCAGTGATGAGCAACACTGAAACCCCAATTTGAAGATTGAAGATCGAGCAATGTTGTTGGAGGATAGTTGCAGGTGATGGAGAACACTGACCCACTTATTCAACCGTGGGCATTTCTCCATCGTTTTTGAGGTAGGGTTTACATTTGTTTTTTAATTCAAGAGTTATAGAATCCTTTTACATCACTTGTGTTGTTTTTAAGATAATGTGGAGGGTGCAAGCCTAACAAACCAGGACCAGGCCCTCCGCTACCTTGCTACCCTTTCATTATCAATGGAAGACCGATGACATGGCGGTACCAGGGACCCGCAGGGATAAAGGTGGCGGCCGGCACCGGTCGACCGTGAGGGAGGAGGCGACACACCAACATCGCCAGAGGAACCGGCCGCGGCTCGTCAACTATGATGGTTGGAGGAGGTGGCTGACACATTGGCCGGCCGCAGAAGAATTGGGCATCATGACCATCATGTCATCTAAGGATGTGGGTCACGGCTTGTTAGTCGCGGTGGACCCAGTGAGACGGTCAGAACACCGGCCGACTGTAGGTGGTGGAGCGGTATGCCGTCGCGCGTCACTGGAGATGGCTGCCAGCATCGGCCCACCGAGACGGGAGGTAGGACCTTCTCCAGCGGGTCCCATGTGCCGCCTGGCAGTGCTAGGTTGTGCAACTACTGTGGAAGAAACCGAACGGAACTTGCGGCCGTTTGGGAAAACTGGGGGTCACTCCCCTGGTGGGTGCTAGGGAGGACCCCAAGGCCGGCCAGACCAGTGGGGAGCGCCCCCTTGTAGGTCAGGCTACCTCCTTAGGGGCTAGACCACCCTATTTCATGTCGGGCTGTGCCCCTATAGGTCGGGCCGGACCATGGCCCAGCGGGCCAAGCTTCCACGACCCAACCCCATCGGGTCGGACCCGAACTGAGTCGGACCGGACCTGGGCCCAACCAGACCCAAAAACACTTAAAGGGTCATATCATGAGAAGTAGACATCCGTTTGACAAACCTTATATGAAGTAGAGACCCTTGGAGTGAGACAATACATTTTGTATACCCCACTTGAGTTTTAGAGATAGTTAGAGTACGACCAGGTTGGATCGAACCCGAATCGAACCAGGCACTCAGAACTAAAATGCTTATAACTCATAGACCGAGGATCTGATTGATGAACCGTCTTTTGCATAGGAACCCTTATGACATGGAGGTCCTTTGGGGAACATCTTTTTGGAGATTAGAGGTAGTAGTGGTACTACCAATATCTCAGGGGGAAGAATCTATGGAACTAAAGCACACTGGGTATGAGGAATCCTATGGGAGGCTATAACATGAAGAAAGAACTATGATCCTATGTGGGTTAGAATCCATTTATCCTATGTGGGTTAGGATCTATCGATCCTGTGTGGGTAAGCTTCTATCAGATCCTATATGGGTAAACACTCAGTGATCCTATTTGGGTCAGATCATACCGATCCTGTGTGTGTTAGATCCTATGTGGGTCAGCGGGGGTATGTACCTATCGATCCTGTGTGGGTCAGTAGGAATGAATTTTAATAGAATAAGATAATCTAGATTAAGACTAATCATCTGATTTTCTATACATAAGTTATACTAGTTTTGGAGCTGAATCTTTTATCTTCATGGTGCAACTTTGTGGTGTTACCTATGTGGTGTTACATATGTGGCACTTCTATATTCGTGGTGTTACCTGTGTGGTAATTCTATCTTCGTGGTGTTACCTGTGTGGTACTTCTACTTTCATGGTGTTGTCTTCGTGGTGTTACCTATGTGGTAATTCAACCTTTCTGGTGTTATCTCTATTATATTCTTCCCTCATGTATGAGATGATTATGTCTTGATTATTTGGGTATATGTATTGTCATATACCTAAGTAGAGTTGATATCTATTACTTTGTTCTTTGAGATTGAGGTCTTGCTTTGTGGTATTTCCCTTGTGGAACTCTAGGAGACCTACGGGGGTATTGGGGTCCCTACTGAGTATCATTATACTCACCCCTGCATAGGAAACACCCACACCTTGTTGAGTATTTTGCAGACGACAAACAACATTGATCAAGGATGAGAGATCCAGGACTGGACGGTGCTCGGAGGTGGACCATTAGATGTGACGTGATGCTGGGACTACTATTCATGAGCTGTACCTACCCTTTAGGTAGGATCTTGGGTGGATGATCCAAGAGTTGTTTTTTACTTTTAAATAATATATTTACTTTTTAGTTGTACTTGTACTTTCCAGTTGGGCTTGTATTCCAACCCCTTACTTTTAGAACTCTTTTACTACAACATTTTACGTCGTGGGTGCTTCTTGTTGTATTTTTGGACTGTGTGTTTGTACAAGTTTAAATGAAATGCCTTATCGTTTTAGGGATACACCTTTATGGTTCTATTCACCAGCCCTTTGCTTATGGAAGGCGGGCTTGGGGTAGTCACGACATTGGCCCCGGGGGACGGGTCGTGACAAAGTGGTATCAGAGGAGTCAGTTCTACTAAAGAACTAGGACTATGATCTTTTATATGTGGAGATAATGTTAAGTGTTATGAGTGTGGTTTTCAGTTTGGGGAATCCAGTGTTGGTGTGACGACCGACATATCCATACACCAGGACCCTGACTTCTGATTTCTGACTCAGTGCACGAAAACACTGATTGCATGTGTTTTGAAAAGTTTTTCTTATGATATCTTCGAGTCAACTCACCAGGTATAACTTATTGACCATGGTAAACCTTTCTTATTTCAAGGTGCCTCTACGTAGATAGCCAACCAGGATTCCTGAGAGAGTACTTGATGATGGCCCACCGAGCGATGAGGCCTTGGTGTAGGGCCCTCTTATAGTGTTTGCACCTTCGGGTGGTGTACCAGTAGCACCACTACCCATTGGAAAGTTGTTGTCACCAGCCCTACTAGTAGAGGATGCACACCGACTGAGCACGTTGCATGAGTTTTAGTGACAGAGGCCTCTAAGGTTCCGAGGCTAGACGGACCCACAGATGGTTGAGGCCTGGCTGGAGGCTGTAGTCAGAGTTTTTCACCTAATTGGGACACCAGCTAACCTTATGGTGATCCTAGTAGCCAGTCTTTTTTAGGAAGCGATAGTGAGATGGTGGAGATTGATACTCTAGATAAATGATGAGGTGACCCTCAATTGGATGGACTTCAAGAGCCTTTTCAGGGAATATTTCATCCCAACGAATCTATGCTCAGTGTGTATATAGGAGCTGATGCACTTATAGCCGGACATAATGACTGTGGCCATCTACTCAGTGAGGTTCACTGATCTCTCTCGCTACTCCACAAACATGGTACGAGACCCCTTCTTTAGGGCCCAAACCTTTGATAAGGGTCTCCGATGGGATATCAGAGCATCGATGTTATCACTCATCATTCCAATGCAGGCTAGGGTGTAGAGAGAGCACTCTTGGTGGAGAGCTTCCTAGATGAGCATGCACCGACAACAAAAGCCACCACCAGACTTCAAGTAGCAAATTCATTTGTGGAAGATAGTATATGGATGACACAGAGGCCCAAACAGGCTAAGCCTTCAAGTGGATGACCTCAGGATATAGGTTCGGTGGTGTGGGGATCATGGGACAGAGGAGTATAGCTGATGATCAGACACTACTAATCGTGTGGCGGGTAGGGTAACATGGAATGCGACTACCTAACCCTCCATATGGATGAAAAATAGACAGTCGAGGGACCGCTTAGGCAGAGGCATAGATTCGATTGTGGTGGTTCTTAGGCAGTAGGCAGACGTGGAAGAGGAGATGGCCATGCAACAGGTGGTGGGAGACAATTCGAGGTTCTACCGCCACCACCTCCAGGTGGTCCACCCTGACTATAGGGAGCAGGTGGTCAGAGATGAGCGCAACTCCAGGCATCTATGGACTATGACCACGGTGCTCCGGAGATGATTAGAGGTACAATCTGTGTCTACTCCACCTTATATGCAGTACTTATAGACAGAGGTGTCAGTCACTCTTTTATTTCCATGAACCTCGTTCGAAGATCGAAGATTCCGAGGGATTCGTTGGCTTGATCCTTACAGCTAGAGACTCTTACGAAAGGGGATTTGACAATTACACACTGGTTCCGGTAGTGTGAGCTTACTCTGGGAGGCGAGAGCTTCGACTGAGATCTTCTAGTAGCGGTGTCGAGGCATTACGAAATCATCTTGGGTATAGACTGGTTATCCACAGTTCATTCCCATATTGACTGTATTAGGTGCCGAGTGTGGTGTATCCGCAAGGTTGAGACCAGGTTTTCCTTCACCGGCGATAAGGGAACCTTTGTAGAACATGATGGACTTGCCTAGAAGAGGGTGCAAACAATCACACACCAGTTGGCTAGCCTTGCCCTCAGAGCAATGGATGTTGAGAGTCTAAGCTATCCTGTAGTGGTGGACCAGTATGCCGATGTCTTTCCTAATGATGTTTTGGGAATAACTCTATGTAGATAGGTATACTTTTACATCGACCTATACCCCGATATGGAACCGATATCTATGTCATCATATCGTATGGTTCCCACGGAGCTTCGTGAGTTACAGGTACAGTTGGAGGACTTGCAAAGGAAGGGGTTCATAATGACTGGTGTTTCTCCATGGGAAACTCTGATTTTGTTTTCCAAGAAGGAATATGGGAGTTTTAGACTCTGTGTGGACTACCGAAGCCTGAACAAGGTGACCGTGAAGAAAAAGTATCTACTTTTGAGGATTGATGCTCTTTTCGATCAGCTGAAGGCAACTCGTTAGTTTTCAAAGATAGTCCTCAGATCAAACTATCATTAGACCAGGGTACGAGATGAAGATGTGAAGAAGATGACCTTTAGATGTCGGTATGGCTACTATGAGTTCTTGGTCATGCTACTCAGCATGACCAATACCCCAGTAGTGTTTATGGGACTCATGAACAGGATCTTCCAGCCAAACCTCGATTGGTTTGTGGTGGTCTTCATCGATGACATCTTGATATACTCGGCGTCAGAGGAGAAGTATACCTATCATCTATAGATAGTCTTGGATACACTCCGAGAGAACCAGATTTATGGTAAGCTCTCGATGTGCCAGTTTTTGATACGAGAGGTGCACTTTTTGGGATGCGTTATCTCAGAGGCTGGAGTTGTAGTGGATCTGAAAAAGATATAGGTTGTGATTTCTTGGGAGCCACCCAAGAGTGTGACCGAGGTGTGGAGTTTCCTGGTCTTGGTTGGATACTACCAGAGATTCATTACTGAATTTTCCGTAGTTGTGAAACCCTTATTAGAATTGAAAAATAAGGGAAAAAACTTCATATGGACAGAGAGATTCCATCATAATTTTCAAGAGTTGATGCAGAGACTGAAGAGTGCCCTCATCTTGAGACAACCTAAAGAGGGCACTGGGTATATAGTCTACTGCGACACATCAGTGACCGGACTTGGATGTGTCCTAATGCAGGAGAAAGCAATGATCACTTATGGTTCGCGATAGTTGAGACAACATGAGTAAAACCACACTACCCATGACCTAGAGTTCGCAGAAGTGATCTTCTCCTTGAAGATGTGGTGACATACTTGACGGGCGAACGTTTTACATTCTACTATGATCACAAGAGTCTCACATATATCTTCTCTCAGAAGGACCTAAACCCGAGACAATGACAATAGATAGAGTTCCTCCAGGACTACGACTTTGATATAGTCTATACTTATAGAAAGGGGAACATGGTAGAAGATGCACTCAACAAGTGGTCTGGTCTACATTTGCTGAGTGAGGTGACATAACAGCTAGCCACTTTGCAGATATCCCTCAAAGAAAGTGATATAAAAACTTACCTCTAGTCTATGATAGTTACTCCCCCACTACTTCAGCGAGTCAGAGAGGCACAACTTGGGGACATTGACTCCAAGCCTCGACGTGCCCAGATATCCTCAGGACAGGTACCTGAAGGATTTTATGAAGGCGGGGAGAACGTCATCCTCTTCAGAGGACGTACCATGGTACCAATGGAGCTACAAGAGGAAGTGTTGAGGGAGTTATATATATCCTCTATTAAGGTACATCCTGGTGTGGCAAAGATGTACCATGACCTCCGACATCAGAACTGGTGGCTGGGGATGAAGAAAGCAGTGGCAGAGTTTGTTTCTGGATGCCTCACTTGTCAGCAAGTGAAGGCTGAGCATCAGGTTTCAGCAGGCTTAGTACAACCACTAGAGGTGCCAGAGTGGAAGTGGAATGAAATTTCCATGGACTTTATGACATGGATTCCTTGTATGTCCAAGGGACATTATTCTATCTGGGTGGTCGTTGACTGACTCACTACGTTGGATAACTTTCTACCCATCCGAGATTAGCGATCAGTAGAGGGCTTGGGATGCCTCTATGTACAAGAGATTGTGTGACTTTATAGGGTTCCATCGATGATCATCTCTGACATGATGCACATTTTACTTTTCAGTTGTGGAAGGGATTACATGAGGCATTCGGGAGTCAACTACATTTGAGCACTGCCTTTCATCCTCAGATGGATGGTCAGACAGAGCAGACCATTCAGAACCTAGGGGACATGCTTCATGCGCGAATCCTAGATTTTGGCCATAGTTTAGAGGATCACTTTCCCTTGGAGGAGTTCACATACAACAACAGTTATCATTCCACCATCGGTATGACAACATTTTAGGCCTTGTACGGTTTACCATGAAGATCGCCTCTATGCTGGACAGACCTAGAGGAGTCAGTACTTATGGGTCGAGAGTTGGTATGGGATACCACAGAGAAGGTGTAGATCATCCAAGAGTCGATGAAGACTACAAAGAACAGAAAAAAGTATTATGATGACAGGAGGTGAGGACCTTTGGAGTTTGAGGAGGGAGACCATGTCTTCCTACGGGTCTCACCTCGACAAGGTTTATGGAGATTTGGTCGAGGTGGAAAGTTATCACCAAGGTTTATTAGACAATTTCTGATACTTCGGAGGATATGCAAGGTGGAATACCTCTTGGAACTTCCACCATAGTTAGAGAGAGTGCATGACTCCATCCATGTATCCCAGCTGAGGAGATACATGCATGACCCATATCACATCATCGACCATGACAAGGTTGACTTTGATGATGGGGTAATGTTTACGGAGGTTCTAATAGAAATTGAGGATTGAAAGAAGTGAGTCCTTCATGGGAAGTCAATACCTATGGGGCACATTCATTGGCAGCACGTAAAAATCCAAGAGATCACATGGGAGGGAGAGGATCAAATTCGTGCTCAGTACCCGCATTTGTTTTCTTTGTCTATATTGTGGCTTTCGGTACGAAAAGCCCTAAGGTGGGGAGAATGTAAAGACCTGGATTTTACAAATATTTTTTTTAATTATATGAAATTATTACAAGTCTATGAAAATTAACGGCGCATGATTTCGAGGCCCAGTGTGCCCGAAATGAATTTCTAAACTTTTTTTAAGGTACATTTAGTAAACGCATGAGTGGAATTTTCTAACTTTTGAACCAGTGCTCGGATTAAAAATCCAAGGGCACCGTTGAATCTACAGCACCAGGATTCACTTAAGGGAGGTTTCACTTCAACTGTAGTATGTCTCGAGAAAAAGTTATATTTTGGGACTTTTTTAAAAAGAATAAATAAAATAACTTTGCTATTTTACTTTCATTATTTTTACTCCAATGGACAAGAGACAATGTGGGACCAAAGACGTGTCAAGCTAATAAATGGCTTGACATATCAATCCTTAGTAACAAAAAAGTTGGGTAATTAAAAAGGTTCCTAATTAATGAGACCCCATTAATTTCCAACATCGTTACTTACCATCCCCCTCTCCTATTTATATTGAGCTTGGGGAGAGGTATCAGCACTACTTCACCAAACAACGAAGTGCGGAAAAAGTGACGAGACACAAAAACCTTGGAGGACGGAGCCAGTTTCGGCGAGCGGTGATGAGTGACACCGAAACCCTAAACCGAAGATTGATGATCGAGTGACATCGTTGGAGGCTAGTTGCAGGGGATGGATAACATCGACCCACTTCCCCAACCGCGGGCATTTCTCCATCGTTCTTGAGGGGGGGTTTACTTTTGGTTTTAAATTCAATATTTCTAGAATCCTTTTTCCTCTATAGTGTTGTTTTCAAGATAACATGGAGGGTGTGAGCCTGACGAACCCATATTGGACCCTCCGCTACCTTGGTACCCTTTCATTCTCCATGGAAGACTGCCGGTGCGGCGATATTGGTGACCAGCGCCGGCAGGGACCAATGCGGCAGCCGAAACTGGTCAGACGCATGTGAGGAGGTGTCTCACCCGTGTTTCTAGAGGAAATAGCTATGGCTCATCAACCGCAGAGGTTGAAGGAGGCAGCAGACCACAGAAGAAGAGGGTGGCGCATCCAGCGTGCCATCAGAAGATGCGGGCTGCGGCTCATCAGCCGCGACGGACTGAGGGAGGAAGTCGTCACATCAGGCAATCGTGGGTGGAAGAGAAGCGCACCATCACGCGCCACTGGAGACAGCGACTGGTATCAGATGACCACGACTGAAGGTAGGACTTGCTCCAGTGGGTCCCACGTTCCACCTAGCAGCCCCATGTGGCGCCACCGCTATAGAGGAAACTGAACAGCGCTTGAGGGCATTCAGGAAAACCCGGGGTCACTCCCCCGGTGGCGGCTAGGGCGGACCCCACTACGGACCAGACCGGCAGGCCACCCCTTGTATGCATGGTGGCCCCCTTGGGGGTCGGGCTGCCCCTTGTCGGTTGGGATGCCTCCTTGCGGGTTGGGCTGCCCCTTGCGGGCTAGGTTTCCCCCTTGCGGGCTAGGTCGCCCCTTGAGGGTCGGGCTACCCCCTTGCGGGTCAAGCCACCACATGCGAGCTAGACCGGACTGTAGCCCAGAGGGCTGAGCCGCCGCGACCTAGCCTAGCCTGGTTGGGTCGGGTCGGCCTACCGGGTTGGACTCGACCTGGGCCCAACTAGACCTAGAAACACTTAAAGGGTTATATATTGAGAGTCAGACGTCCGTTTGTTGAACCGTTTGTGGCACTGGGACCCTCGGAGAAATATGATCCTTTTAGTATACTCTACATGAGTTTTGGATACATTTGGAGTATGGCCGGGTTGGATCGAGCCTGAATCCAACCGGGCCCTTAGAACTAAAATACTTATAACTCACAGACTGGGCGTCCGATTGACGCACTATCTATCGCGTTGGATCCCTTATGACATGGCAGTCCTTTTGGATACTCATTTGTGGAGCTTAGTGGAGGTCGATGGATGACCAATATCTCGAGGGGTAGATTATATGGAACTCGATCACACGGAGTGCGAGGAATACCGTGGCAGGCTTTAACGTGAAGAAAGAACATCAATCTTGCGTGGGTCAGGATCCATCCATCCTGTGTGGGTTTACTTTTATCGATCCTGTGTGGGTAAGCTCTTATCAGATCTGGTGTGGGTCTGCGCTCAATGATCCTATGTGGGTCAGTGTATACCGATCCTGTGTGGGTAAGATCCTGTGTGGGTCAGTAGTGGTTAGTACCTATCGATCCTGTGTGGGTCAGGAGAAGTTCCTTTTAAAAGAATAAGATGATCTAGTTTATGACTAATCATCTATAGTTATGTACTTAAGTTATACCTGGTTGTGAGATGAATCTTTTATATTCGTGGTGTAACTTCGTGGTATTACCTGTGTTGTACTTATATCTTCATTTTGATACCTGTGTGGTACTTATATCATAATTGTGTTTCCTATGTGGTACTTATATCTTTGTGGTGTTACATGTGTGGTACTGATATCTTCATGGTGTTACCTGTGTTGTACTTCTATCTTCGTGGTGTTACCTCTGTTGTACTTCTACCTTTGCGGTGTTGCCTTCATGGTGTTACCTGTGTGGTACTTCTACCTTCGTGGTGTTACCTCTATGGTGTTCTTCCCTCATGTATGAGATGAGTATTTTCTGATAACTTAGTTATATGTATGGGCATATACCTAAGTAGAGTTGATATCTATTTCTTCATGATTTTATATTGAGGTATTTCTTTGTGGTATTTACTTTGTGGAACATTGGGAGACCTACATGGGTCTCGGGGTCCCTACTAAGTATCGTTATACTCACCCCTTCACGAGCTACACCCACACCTTGTTGTGTTTTGTGCAGACAACGAATAACATTGATCGAGGATGAGGTAGCCTGGACTAGATGGTTCTCATAGGTAGACCATTTAGTGTGACATGATGCATGGAATGCTGTTCGTGAGCTGTACCACCATTCAGGTAGGATCCTCGGTGGATGATCTAGGAGCTGTTTTGTACTTTTTAGTTGTATTTGTACTTTTCAATTGTACTTGTACTTTCCATTTGGGTTTATATTTTGGACCCTTACTTTCAGAACTCTTTTACTTTAGTAGTTTATATCGTGGTTGCTTCTTGTTTTATTCTTGGAATGTGTGTCTGTACAAGTTAAAAGGAAATGCATTCCCATTTTAGGGATACACCATTCTGGTGCTAGTTTCCAGCCCCTGGCCTATGGAAGGTGGGATTGGGGTAGTCAAGACTTGGGCCCCGGGGGACGTTTCATGACAGATTCATTCTCCAATACTCTAATTCCTTTTATCTTCAATGATATTTCATTCCCAAAGGCAACAACATCACCATAATTTTATTCAATATTATTTAAGATCAAGTCATCTCCAATCATATGTGATTATAATCAACTATTAAGAATCCATAATTTTCTCTTTTTCCATATTTATGATCCAATTTAACAAAAAGTGATTTTTTCATTATTTATTCTTAGAGTCTTATTATATCCAACAAACTTTTAGTTTTATACTGTATTCATTGTAAAAAATTCCTCACCTTGGTGAGCTTTTTATTCACATATTATACACATTTTATTCTAGTAATCAGATTTTTTTTGAAAAAGTATCTTAGATATATTTCCATTCACACTTGTTCCTTCTTTGACTTGCTCCTCCTTTTCACTAGATATCTTACCCTTAAATATTTCCTTCTACAACTCCATGTAAGTGACATGTTAAACCAAAAAACTTAATATTTTTCCCAAATGATCCATAAAAACAATATTATCCATTAAAAATAATTATTCTATGAAATCATTGATTCCATATATGAACACCATCTTGTTGTATTGGTACATTCCTAGCCCCCTTTTTATCAGACTAGAGTAAACTTTAATTTTAAAGCTCCCATAATGTGACGACCCAACTCATGTCGGGGCTCGAGACCAAACCACCCCAAGCCCACCTCTATAGGCCAGGGGTTGGAGACAAGCACTGAAGGCAAAAAAACTCAGGGAGGCCTTTTCTTAGGAACCTATAAATAGCCAAATCAATGAAAAAGTGCAGGAGGAAATTAAAAAAGGTGTGAACTGCTGTTAAGTAAAACAAACATGCATGAATCTCTAGATAGTTCAAAGGTACATTAGTGTATACTAAAATGTAAAGGGGAAAAAATACATGCCTAAACTAGAAACATGTCCCAACCTGAAAAAAACTGGTAAAGAGTAACATCTAAGAGATCCCCACCCCTATATCCGAAGATACTACCACCATATGCGGTCCAAGCACCTCGTATCCCTATGCTCCTCTAAAGTAACGATTGACCTATCCACCATCTTCAAAATACATGACACATGTTGGGAAATACCCATGAAGGGATGAGTATATACATACCCAATAGGATTCCCCGAAAAGGTGAAGGAGGAGCAGTAAGAGATAGAACTGAAGAGACACAGTAAAAAGAACAATGTACAGTAAAAGTGAACATAAGTAGTATAGATCAACCCAATAAGAGAGTGAAAGTAGACTCATCCAAACACATGGAGCTCAAAATGGTGAGGAGATTAACTCATCTTTGTATTTTCAATACGTATAGTAGGAGAGTAGACTCGTCCAACCATCAGAAACTAGACACTGAAAGCACATGGTGTACACCATGCGCCTTCACCTCTCTTGGAAGGAGAGTAACCAAAACCCAAGAAGTGGGTACTATAATAATATAGATATATATTTTTAGTCAAAGAATACCAAATGAGATATTAAGGGGATCTCCATCTCACAACGCATCCTAAGAAGGTGAGTATCCAACAGTCTGAAAGTATGTCCATCTGCAAAGCCCAACACCTCAATGTGTCTAACTAGGAGACACAAGTCAAAGGGGATCAATCACCACATCTTGATACTATCCACTTTGGGTGGAACTGAATCACTGAAAAGATTTTACGTTGTGTCACAAGAACATGTATCAATGTAGGAAAGCTACCCTCTTTATCATGAGTGCTAGGGTATGTCAAACCACGCATTCTCATTGTGTTACACAATCGAGGGTCCTTCTCTTGTAGTCACTAAGGTATGACACTACCCAAACCAGCTAGAGGGTACCACTCGATAAGGTCACCGAGGAATTCCACTACCCAGATACTACTAGAGGGTAAGCCTGGCGAGTCATCAGGGAAATTCCACCACCCAGCATGACTGGAGGGTTATTCCTAGAAGATCATTAGGGAATCCCACTACCCATCCCATCAGGAGGGGAAACCTGAATCCTCATGGAACTCCACTGAGCAAGTCTTTCTAGAGGTTAACTTGGAAGGATCCTTAGGGAATACCACTACACAACCCAGCTAAAGGGTAAGCCCGATATTCTCATCAGGGAACACCACTGCCCAACCCAGCTATAAGGTAAACCCAGTACTGCTATGGTAATCCTGTACGATCACTTCCATCATCGAGCATCACCTCTATGCATAGAAAATCTAGAAAATTCATTTCATATCTGAAAATCCTCTTATAAGGGAACCATCACGTTGTACATAGAAAGGCTCTTAGGATATGCATCTCTCCAGCCAAAATATGAGTCCAAAAGAAGGGGATATGAGATGTAGAAGATTCATATTGAGGTACACAATGTTTATGGGGCCCACATGATGTGTAAATCTGCCCCGTCACCTGGACATGTACGTATCCATCCTGAGTTATTAAACCATGTACATTTACCCCTTGGCATGCCAGTATACTCCCAGAGTACATGACATATCTAGTCAAGAGGCTGACGAGTGCATGATACTTGTCATTGGTCTGAAGGAAAAAAATGTAATTTCACTTACATGCCTCCTCGAATGACCCCAGAATCTTTGAACACATCTCTTATTACATCTTCTCCACTCTTACAAGATCCAATGTTGAACTAAGATATATATTCTCTCCAAACACATAAAAAAGATCATCCATCAATATTCCTTTCATGTTTCCACATGTAATGACATCTCAAATAATGCTTGGCACATCACAACGAGAAGAAAATTGGGTTTCCCCAAATAACTGAATTGATCAAACCATTATAATTCTTTAAAAAATGTGCATAAGAGAGACTATTCATTCACCCAAATCGAATACCCGGTGATGAAGCTGTATTTCACAGCCTTGCACACGAATAGTTCCTCGTGGGGACCACATATTAATACAAAATTAAAATCCCGATATTTTTCTCAAAATTTATTCCTCAATATCAAGGTAACAAAGCTGTTAATTGCACATTTATTGGACATCGTATACAGGAGTATTGGGGGGGGGTCAATGGTTTAATAATATTATTAAATCTAATTTTTCACGAGCATTTTGTGAGCCCAAGTCATGAGTTGGGAAAAATTATCCAAAACGGTCACAAAATAAAAATATCATAAATAGGGCCATGCCACTGTAGACGGCATGAATCAGACCCCCCAAGTGAGAGTTATGGGGCTTTAAATAAATAATAATAATAATAATATTTTTATTTTTTCTTTATTTTCTATTAGGCTTTCCCCTCACCCTTGGTCTCCATGACGTGCGCCACGCTACCTCCTGAAACTCACTCCACCACCTCACCCTAGATGTTCCCTCGGCGGATGCCTATCGGAGCCGCCGCCTTCCTACCAGAGACGCCGCCTACCGCCTACCAGAGCTGCTGCCTGCCACCCTAGGGCTGCCCGCTAGAGCTTCTTGGGCCAGCCGCTTTAGATAACTCCCATACTTCTAGAATGCCTCTTCGAGACCACCGCCTACTCACTCACTAGTCCAATATGATCCACCATTTCATGCCATCTAGGCCTACTCGACCTGAAGTGTTCACCGTCATTGGCTGCCTGCTGTTGTGACCTTGCCTGACCACACTATATCACCATCCCAGTCACCCGACTCACCCCGAACCCACTCTACCTGAACGGACGAATCCTCCACACCTTCGGAAAGACACAACACCCAAATTCCATCCATGAAAATTGAAAAGATCACTGATCTGAAATCCCAGGGTCTTGATCTACATAGATCTTGTCTCCGCCTGTGATATCATCATCGTTTCGTCGATATGTGTTGAATCTGGGCACCTGATTGAGCTCAGGTCACCCAAAAATCATCAATCTGGGAACCAAAGGATTCTAATGGATGGGAAATCATATAATGGGGGATGGAAAATTACATAAACAACGGTTTGGATCATTGGGAAAGTGTTATTAGTAAATAGATCAAGAACGTGCAATTCAAGTTAGAAAGAATTGATAAAAGTAATTGATTTCAATATTCAGGATCATTCTAGGTGCACAGATTGAAGAAAGAATTATCAAATTGCTCAAACATTTAATCAAAGGAATAAAAACACAAAATAAAAGTTTTAATTTTAATATATCAATCATTGTTGATGAATAATACGCTCACCAGGATCCATTGCGGTTGTCACACTTCGATTCACCTCCATCTGATGTTTCATCGTCATCTGCCTTAATTCGTTGCTGTTTTCCAATGAAAAGAATATTATATCTCTTGTTGGTGACTTATACTTCGAAAATTTTGATTACTCTTAGTATATATCTAAAATTCCTTATAACTTTTCGCCATTTTTTACTTTTGGGTCTTTCCTTATTCTCATCATCTTTATAATTTCCACTTTTCTTTTTTGGGAAATAAGTTACAAAATTTACAATTTTACAACATTTAATGAACTTAAGTGGAAGTATTATTTTGTAGATTTATTTTCCTTTTTTATGTTTTTAGAGATAAGACCCATTGATCTCTTTTACTATTTATCCTACTCCTCACCATATTCTGATTCACTAGAGGACTCAACTTCCTCCTCTTTAGTCTTGAATTTGTTTATATATTTGAATTATAGTTCCTCTTTGTATTTCTCCTTGAATACATGACCTTTCCTCAACTTATACTCTAGGAGTGTGTTTTTCAACTCATTAAGGGATAAATCATTATTTTATTTTAGGGTTGATATATTTGGATCAAAACATTCAAGAAAAGTTCTCGTCATATTCTTTAAAATAGTATAATCTTCCAAAGAATATATTATCCCCATGATGTGTCTAACTATCTTATTTGCTCTGTTGAATTAGTCATCAATTATATCATCATATATCATTTTTATATCTTCAATATTAGCTCTCAGGATCTGTAGTTTGGATTATTCAATTTTGAATTTTTTTTCATACATATTCTTGAGATGATCCCACATATCCTTCACTATTGTGAGTCCCATAAGTTTTTTGTTCACTTTATTATACCGAGATGTCATGATAACATTTTTATCCCTTCTGTATACTTCCATATTTATCTTTTCTATAAATTCAATTGGATAATATATCCCAAATGGTGTAAATCCAAATATAACAACATCACTTACTTTTATGCCTTATGATATATGATAGGGGACCATACTTTTGATACAACTATGAAATTAATTACCATCAAATATTATAAAACCCCTACTATTGATAAAATTTAAATTCTATATTTATCACCTTCTTTAGTAAAATACCTAATAGAGAACCTAGTTTACTCTAATACCACATGAAGTTCCCTAGTCAGTTGATGTACCACTGAGAAGGGGGTGGGATGAATTAGTGGTATAAATTTTGTAGATTCTTATTTTAGAAATTAATATCTTTAAAATTTTAAGGTTTGGATATTATCTTATTCAAAACTCACCCTTAATTATATATAGAAAAAATGTAAATGAAATCAAGGCACAAATGTATTTACAAGGTTTTTCCCCAAAGTTTCCACCTACTTATTATTTTGTTGGGGTTATGTTTTGTGACATAGGATAATTATTAATATAGGAGAGTGGTTACAAAAAAATGAGTACAATGTTTATCCTGAAATCATGAAAATGTATCTTCACTATCACATGATAGGGGAAATGTACTTCCTTGAAAATTTTAAGGCTATAATAATTATATCCCTATAGTTACTCAACATCCCAACTATATTGAGATTTTATTATACTAGTATCCTCCATTTCTTCAATGGCCCTCCTCAAATAACTCCTAAAAAATATTTTCTTTAATCTATAAATGTCATTGTATACAAGTAGTAAGATCTTCCTCTTCATGTAATTGGTCTTTAAATTCGTGAGTAGAATTAATAGTACTACATGAAAATTATACCTATTGTATCAAATAAATATCATAATGATAAATTCATGTAGATATCAAGATACTTATTTCTATATTATTATTCACATTCTTCAACACACAAAACATAAACAAAAATAGTAGTGTTGACCTATCACAATATTACATAATCTCTCTTTCTTCAATACTGCAGTCCTGTAATCTTTCACATTGTATTGTATTTTTTTAAAAAATAACCATTTTTATGATTTTTATTTTTCAATATATATCCTGATAGAAAATGAATTATATATTTTGAATATATAAAACTCCTTTAATTTTGGTCATGTGATCTTATAATTATTTTAGTTTTTTGAATTGGTCAATAGTTTCCCAACAAATACTTAATATTTGACCATGATAATTAATTTTAAATATTTACATTTTAAATCCCAAGAAATATCATTCCATGATATTCCAATTTATTTCTACAATATTCTTGGATTTAATCATATATTGATAAAATACTTAGGATCTTTAGAAAAGATGTTTAGTAAACCATCATCATAATTATCTATTAGAGGTAACTTACATAATACTTAAATATTCATAGATTTTTTCTAATTATAAAAATTTAGGAATCATTTTAAAAAATCCACACATCACAATTTCAAATTGTATATGATTTTTACCGTTAAAGATTCTTGGTTTTCAAACCACGAACCCATTCATTAGAAATTTTTTTCTTATTTATTTTAGTGTGATTCTATACTTAACCATATTTTATCCAAATGATATTTTTTATATAATTTTATTGATAATATTAATTTATACATAATATTTTGGACTAAAAAAATACTGTGATTTTGTGAAAATATATTATGAATTCCTCAAAAAATGTTATATATCATACAAAATCTGTTACATATCTAGTGTTGCCTCTAGATACTTTTCCAAATCATCACTTATATGAAAATATTATGCATGTAGTCTCGTTGTGATATTTCATCATGTGATATAATAAAATATCTTACATAGACTATGATGGTCTCATATGTGATTTTATATTTATTCAAATTAGAAGAAAATATTTTTAGTCCCCATGCCTTTATAAAATTATTCAAAATATGAAACTTCCAACAATTTTATCTGATGTACTTAATTCATCCCCAACCAACTCAAAACATATTTAAACACATTTATTAGTCTTAAAAACAACAAAATAATTATAAAATACTTTAAAATATATTCATGAAAACTTTAAAACAAATAAAACACTTTAAAAATTACATTGGGTACTTATAAACTCTTTTGGATCAGCTTATACAAACACTTTGTCATAAAAATATTACCCATTCACACATCCTTTTATGTGAATATATGGTACTTACTAACATTGAACATGATTATGAATTCTTAATTCATAACAATTATCAAATAGTTACCTCTAGAATATAATTAGTCTCACTCCAGTTTGAATGGTAGCTGACATGAGATTAATTGAACACATGTATCTCTATACAATCATCTACCAAATGCACCTCAGAAAACATTCATAATAATATAATCTTTTTTAAAAGACATTGAATATAACCATGAGACATGGAACATGTGAATCTTGTATAAGGTAACTCATATATTATCGATTATCTAGGTAAATATTAGTCAATACCAATGAATGTGTCACATATCATTCATTTTTGGTGAATACACCACATATTTTTTATTTAATTATACGATTATATAAATTTTATTTCAACAAGGAATGAAAAAACACTTCCTTAATCTTTCACATTAGGGGCCAAACATGGTTATGAAAATTTCACCACAAGATCAATAATATTTTTAACCACTCAATTTTAGTATAGATTTAATAATAGAATAAGAAAGGTATAAAAATATTAAGGTCCACAATCTAGGTATGTTGTTAATTTCATGTAATGGGGACTACTATGAAATATATATCAAAACATACCAATGAAAATATGAATGAAATTTCATTCAATATACTCATGAGAGTTAATCCAAACAATATTTTATACTTGTATCTATTGAATGAACTCTGTATATCTATAAAAGTTTCAAACACATACTAATCATAACATATTATTACAACCTATTCCCTTCATGACAACCATTAACCATAGATAACTTAGAGATTTATATCAAATAAGTTAATTATAATTTAACTTTCATTATTTGTGAAGCATAGATGAATGAATGATAAAGTGGAAATACCTATATATAGGATGATATAGTTTTATTTTTTAGACTCATTTAATAACATACTAACAAAACCTTATACATAAGTGTTATTTTCATCACACCATAATAAAGGGAGACCTTAAAAGACCTTATATTTTTCTATTATTATTAGATTTATCAAAAATAAATTTTATCACCATATAACATGAACTAAATCACTTTTTATCCATATAGTAAATCAATCCTCTTTCTAAACTCTTTATTGATATTACATACTTTTACTACATGTGAAATAACTTATTTCCATGGTTCAAAAACATGTAAATAAGATCTTAAATTGTGACAATAGCCTATTTACATGGTTTTTATAACTATGGTTATGACTTCCTTGATAATAGGTCTATTTCCATGGTTTTATTAAAACCATGTAAATAGTTTCCTAGTGCCATAATAATATAACCATGGTAATAAGGTGTTATTTCTTCACACTATTTACATGGTTCTAGAGGTTATTGAAAAATTTTAAATCATGAAAAATATGCCTATTTTTTTTAAAAAAATTCACAGCGGGATTTGAATCCCTAAATTAAAGGAATTATATTAGTGACTAAACAACTCAACTAAGAAACATTCATTCATTAAACATTTTTTACTTATTATTTAATATTAAATATTAAAATTGAAAATTTTATTCGGAATGATAAATAAAATTACAGTGACCCAAGATAAAGTGAAGTCACAATGAGTGTGAATACCAAACCAAAAAAACAAATGATCCCATAGATAAACTACACCACTCCTATAATGTCTCATATTTTCAGTGTATTTTTTTTAAATATTATATGGAATTATTTTGAGACAAGAAATTTCAACGGTGTGCGATTCTGAGGCCTGAAGTGCCCATAATAAATGTTTGAAATAAATTTCACTTTTAAATAGTGTGCATCAGCGGTTTTACTGTAAAAGTGGAATATCGTTTAAACGGGTGCCTCAATCAGAAATCTGAGGGCACCATTACGTTTAGAGAAGTGAATTTACTTTAGGAGAGGCCTAAAATTGATTGGCGTGGGTCAGCTGTGAGAGTTATTATTTGGACGTTTAATGGAAATAAAATAAAATAAAAACTTATTTTATTTAAATGTTTCCTTTTTGCACAACGACCAAATTCATCCCTTTTTAAATACCTGCTTATGGAAAGCTCACATGGTTAGCATCATAATCCTACAAATTGAGAGAAAGGCTCTTGGAGCTTTGGAGGAGAACCTATTGGTATATGACAATGACACATCTCCGATCTGATGAACCTTGTCAACGAACGCAATGCGGCGATCGTTCTTCAACCAGATCGAGGTAGGAGTTGTTTTTTTTCCAATTCTTCTTTCCTCGTTTTTTGATTTAACAATGAACGCTGATCAAACATGAACATATTGATCTGCAGATTGTGTGTTCTAGCGGGAGGGTGTTATTTTCCGAGGTTTGATTCAAGAATTTCAATTGTGATAATTGTTGGGTTATTGTTTTGATTCGCCTTGTTTAATACTTCTAATGGGATCAGATCAACATCATGAGAAACGATGATGGAGGTTCATTCCTCATTTTGGTATGTTGGATTTTCTCCCTCTTTTCTTCGTGTTCTTCATGGGGCGATGAACAACGAATCATTACACATCCATTTTGCGACACAATGATCCCAAATTGGACATTAGACATCATGGCGACCTAGCGGAGGTGCGAAGGAGATGGTGGCAGATGAATTGACACGTTTTAAGAATTATTGTTCTTTGACCGTTCTTTACGTGGATGATCAAAACACGTTGTTAGGGCCGATCAGAGGCCGAAAACCAACTGAATCGACTTCGTGATATTGGGGAAACCTAAAATTTTGAGTTTCATGGTGATCGGATGTCCAGATCGACAAACGGGGATACACAAGAGGCGTGATGGTGGAGGTTCGTGATTTTGAAAATTTCCACAATACACAGTGTGTATCTCGATGAACAAGCCATGTGGTAACGACATA
Organism: Viscum album; assembly: GCA_963277665.1. NCBI lineage: Eukaryota > Viridiplantae > Streptophyta > Magnoliopsida > Santalales > Viscaceae > Viscum > Viscum album. The sequence continues at coordinate 329,933,394 of OY728132.1, forward strand.
GACTTCTAGGGTTTCTGGGGTCAGACAGGTATCACACGGCGTGTGACCCCGGTCGCATGGTGTGTTGGACCTTCCTCGAAGCTCGACATGTATCTCGGGCGATACACGAACACTGATGGAGTACATGGCTGTGTAATCCACCACACGACTAGACCATTCTAGCCACATGGGTTACCCCGTGTACTGGTTACATGGGATGAGGCACATGGGATAAATCCGTGTATGGGCACAAAACCACGTACACGGAGCCGACCCGAGCTACTCAGACATGGTGTGTGATCTATACTACACGCTATGTACTGACTTTCCTACACGACCAGCCTTGCGACATGGTCCGTAGTACACGGGAAGCACCTGGGGTCAGAAGACACGACATGTGACACTTCTACATGTAGGGTACTTTTCAGTACATTCCTTGATCTTCTTGTCCACCATATCTTGGACATGTTTTGTTTGGGTTAGTTCCCCTTTTTCTCATTCCCCTGAAGGTCACGTATCATTTAGAAATATCAGAGAGTGATCCCTTCAACATGACTTTCTGAGATAGAGTTAGGTATCCCTTCCGAGAGGCCCAGAGCAAGATCCTCTATCCATTATTGACCCTAGGTGAAGTCATGTATCTTCGTGAACACTTAAACAGGGCACCAATACTCTACCTATAAGGGGAATTTCGGATGAGTTGCGATATCCACCAAAGCCCTTGCAGTGATCCTGATCAATGTTTCATGATCTTTCCCACTCAGGTGTGTGTTCTCCCAGAATGAGTGTGTCTATCTCTCATGACCTTTCTCAATGGACAATACTTCTTGAACGGGTTTCATTAGAGCTATCCGAATCATGGAGTGAGTTCCCCTAGAGTATTTCTTCGAGTAATCTTCAAACTAAACCCCACATTGGGGTATGATATTGCATGACTTTTCCCTAGACTACGGGTTTGGGATTAGAGTATATATGGATATTTTTCTGTTACTCTTACTATATGTTCAGTAGACATATTTTTCAGAGTAGACTGTGCCTTTCCTTTGTGTATTCCTTTTTGGTTTTCGTGGTCGTTTACTGAGTATTGTTATACTCACCTCTGCATTGGCTTTGCTCGCACGTGTTGTTTCTTGTGTAGACGAGCAGTGTTTTGACAGAGTCCAGGGCAGACCAGGACAAGACCGAGCTTTCTGAGTTCCCTATAGGCTGAGTTCTTCCTACATCTATGAGTAGATTTCCTAGTACCTCGTTTTCTTTATGGGTTGGAATTTATAGTTTCCAGACTCTTGTTTTTGGTGGGCTTGTATTCTAGCCCAGTTTAGTTTCAGTAGTTTAATTTTCATCGTACTCTGTTGGTTGGGTTTAGTTGTATACATGCATTTTGTTCCCTAGTGGTTTTTACATTTCTGCATTGTGTTTTGGAGATGTGTGCGTGTGTACACATACTTAGGCAATGCCTCCCATGTTAGTAATATGCCTACTCGGTGCTAGTCACCAGCCCTGGGCCTATTGGAGGTGGGCTTGGGGAGTCACAGTGTGGGCCCCACTGAGACATGTCATGATAGAGTGGTATCAGAGGTGGTCAGTTCTACCTTAGGACCACGAGTCTATGAAGTTGGTTTGGGGAAACATTATTAAGTGTTTTGATCTCAGATTTTGGGCCAGAGACTCTAGTGTTGGTGCGGGCGGTCGACATATCCATACACTAGGACTCTAATAACCTACATTTTGACTCAGGACATGAAAACACTTGTTGCGGGGAAAGAAAAGAATAGTACATGAATCATATAGGAATGGGTTGTGTTTTTCGTGTCCTTTGTGTCAGCTATCCAGATATACGTGTTAACCATGGTACATCTTGTTTCCTTACAAGATGCCTCCATGACGCATACCCTCTAGGGTTTAGTAGCACTAACATGAGGTTGACCTCCTCAGTGATGAGGAATTGATTCAAGGACCAGTTCCCCAGACATTTCCACCAAGTGGTGCACCTGCTACATGAACACCAGTGGAGTAGCCTGTGGTACCTACAGTACCGACTGACGAGGAGAGCAGGTTGAGCACGCTCCATGAGTTCCAGAGACAGAGACCCCTCAGGTTCCGAGGCGAGCCCGACCCTCAGGAGGATGAGGAATAGCTTGAGGTGGTGACCAGAGTCTTCCGTCTCATGAGGACACTAGCAGACCAGATAGTGATCTTAGGAGCGAGCATTATTCAGGGTTTGGAAAGATGATGGTGGAGTCTGACCACACAGACTCACAACAAAGAGACTCTTTCATGGATGAAGTTTGAGCGACTCTTCAGGGAGGAGTTCTATCCAGTTACACTAAGAGAAGTGCGCATCCAGGAGCTTCTTCAGCTCCAATAGGGTAGTTTGACGGTAGCTGGCTATTCATCGAGGTTCACCAACCTTGCTCGGTACACGATGGATATGGTCAGGGATCATTAATTCAGATCTTGAACCTTCGAGCGAGGTATACGATGGGACATCTGAGCTAGTTTTTTTTCTATATGAATTATGACTTATGCTGTAGTACTCGAGCGGGCCTTGGTGATCGAGAACTTCTTGGTGGAGCAGAGATAGCCGATGGCAGCCAACAACATGCAGATAGGAGTGGAGACCTTGACAATAGGGAGTGGATGTCAGGCACAAGGATCTGGACACATGAGAGATCATAGGAGGAACCAAGACAGGGGATCAACAGTCTAGGGCTCTCAGGCTGGATCCATTCAGCCTAGTGAGAGGCGGTGCTACTCGTACGACGATAGGGGACATCTCGCTAGAGATTTTCTGACATGTTGAGCTACTGAAAGGGAGACAGTTGATGGACCACCAAGGCAGAGGCAGAGAGTGGAGCAGGCAGTCTTGCCAGGCAGTAGATGTGGAAGAGGAGTAGGGAGAGCTACAAGTGGGGGGAGATGCTTCAATTTACTTCCACCACCACCCCCAAGAGGTTCGCACCAGGCTTAGGGAGTTGGGGGACAGGGGCGTGGACAACTGCATGTGGTCGAGGCATATAACCCTGGGACTCCAGGGATGATCCATGGTACGATCTAGGTCTTCTCTACCTTAGATTCTGTACTTATAGACATAGGTTCCACTCATTCCTTCATCACTATATGTCTTGTGAGAAGCCTTGAGATTCCGGTAGAGCCATTGACTTGATCCTTACGCTTGAAGACACTTACGATTGGAGAATCGATGATCACACACCTTTGTAGATAGTGTGATATTACCCTTGTAGGAAAGAGTTTTGGTTGGAACCTATTTTTTGTAGCTTTGAGGCCTTACGAAGTTATTCTCAGTATGTATTGGTTATCTTTGTTCCATGCCCAGATTTAATGTTTTAGGCGAAGAGTGTGGTGTGTCTGTAGTGAAGGGACAAGGTTTTCTTTTGTCAGATAAAAGGAGACCCAGGCAGCATAGAACGGAATCATGCATAAGAGGGTGAAGCCGATCACTCATGAGTTGGAAAGACTTTCCCTTGGAGTAGTATATGTTTTGAGCTCCCAGTTCCCAGCAGTATTGGGCACTTGGAGATGTGTTCATGTGTATAGGTACTTAGGCAATGCCTCCCTTGTTAGCAATATGCCTACTCGGTGCTAGTAACCAGCCCCAGGCCTATTGAAGGCGGGCTTGGGGAGTCGCAGCGTGTGCCCCACTAGGATGGGTCGTGAAGAATCCCCTAACTGACCAAGGTGACTACCAAAATCATACATAATAATAAATGGATAGATAGAAATATTTAGAGTTAGAGTCATATATAGTAGTAAACTAACATGATGATACAAAAAAAACTAAATACAATAAAATATATATCTTTAATGAGAAAAAAAGGAAGGGTACAAGAAAAAAATCAAAAAAGAAAAAAACACCATTTAAAAGACCCACTTATTCCAATATTATATAGTTTTAGGAGGATAATCTTCAACCATTGAAGATTACAACAGAAACTTTTGGTTAACCGAAAGTGATAAGGTATTTATTTTCATAAGCTACCTCTTATAATAAATATTCATAACATTTAATTATTTATACTATCCCAATAAAACTTCATTCATTATGTTGAAAATTTTATCCAAGACAAATTTTAAAGGATACATTGCTTTCCATCCTTAATACAAATAGTATACACCTCCCACATCTCAAGAGGAATCTCATAAATCTAAATAATAATTTGAAATCTCTACGACTCCAAATGTGAATAGTCAAACTCTTATAAAGAGTTGGAATCCTCCTAAACCTCCTGCACATCCACATCCTCTATTTGATCATTTAATATACAACCTACATAGTCTTCTTACTCGGTAGAATACTAACCATTACAGGAAACGTCATATATAGTCTTACAAGTTGAATAAGAAAAAAATGTTCTTTATATGTTCTAATAGTGTTTCAAAGATCAGGATTGTTGAGTCTTTTGGGTTGAATTCAAGGCATCTATATCACCTTCTTTACCATCACCAATATCCTTATCATCCATTTCTACATTAGAAAAAAAGTTCTACCTACTTCGGGAACTAGTCACCATAATCTCAATAGAATCATGTGATATTTCCCCATTTTCCTAGAATTGATGTATAATAATTAGAGGGATAATAATACCTATGAAATAAGTCTATAAAATTTTATATTATTGATCTTGGACCATGGATACATGGGAAGTATAAGTGAAATCCTTGACTAGTTCCCTAGGGGGAAAACAACTTACTGAAAACAAGATCCATCAATAGGTATATTCATATTATCTACTATAGAATTTTAAAATTTCATATCATTTTATTAATGTGGATCAAGTTTCCCAACCTGTATATAAACAATTTCATTCTCCATCATAATCATCTCTTGCACCTCAATAAATTCCTCATCAACCCACTACAACTGAAATATGTATAGACCCAGTATATAAAAGAAAGGTAGTTGATGATGATTCATGATCAAAATCACCCTTGAATCCATCTTTTTAAGCAATTATATATTTATAATGTACATAGACTTCATCTAAATTATACAAGGACACTAAGTTGATAGGATCATAACTAGGATGTGGATTCAATATAGGAACATTATTCTCTATCAACATGGATAATAAAGCACTGATATTTTTCAATATCATTTGATATAAATCATAATTGTTCCATTACAAATAAAAACAGCATAATTCAACAAACCATTCATATTTATTTTTATGGAAGAAAATAATTCTACCCAAAACCCCAAACTTGATCATGTCTGTGATATGAAGAGATAAACCAATATCAACACATACCCTAACATGAATGAAAAGTTTATCAGAGAGTTTATGGAGACCCACCTAAAGAAAATGATTGATAATAGATCCAGAACCATGAAGAAAAAATTAATTAAAATAATACAAAGGCTGGTTCAAAAGATTTATCCATATCGAAGTAGAGGATGAATCATTATGTGCATGAATTAACAAAGACCACCACACCAAACAAAATATTAAATAGTTAAAAAATAATCCAATTTATAAAAAGATGGTGTAAAAACTACCCTTTCTAAAATACCTATTAATGATCAAGTGAGGGATAAGTATACTGATAATAAATCTTTGTTTCAATCCCTAATTTAGATTAATATGTCTATCAAATTCATCAATTAATGGATGATGGAAACTAAATTTCCTAAACAAAGTAAATTAGTGGAGAAAAATATATCTAAGAGTATGATCTAAGATAGTTTTAAGGTAGGAAATCCTTCCAGAAGTCTTGGAACAAAAGGGTATGCACCAATCAAAGGATATGAGGAAGTGAAGAAATTGTGAAGAATGGTGAAAATAAGAACACCTTTTCTGGCTGATGAGGAAGAATATCCTTCTATACATGCTACCCACCCTCTAAAGTAAGGAGGGGCCACCATAAAAATTTTCACCATATAAGACTGTGAAATACTTGGGTTATAGTCCATATTCAAGAGTTCCTTTCTAAGTTATTACATATCTGGAAGTTCCCAGAAAAACCATTTCTTTAAAAAAATTTATTCCCTTATTTGGGACTTATTAGAGACACTATACCTCTCAAGATTAGAAATTTTGTATGGTATTGTATTATTATGTCATAAAATTTAAAATTTTTATTATTATAACTTTTAAGAAGTTAAAAAAATAAGTGATACTAATTGCTAGAATTTTAGTAACCATGGAAATATGAGTTATATGATATACTTATTTCCACAATTCATAAAAAACATGGAAATAGGTGTACCCTAATGACCCCCATTTCCATATTTCATGGGGGAGTACTACCAATGTTTACCCAAACCATGGAAAATACTATGGTAGTAGAATGAATGTCTTATAATGTTAAGGAATGGATATTTGGATAGTGAGATGAGGATTGTAAATCCTTATGTTAAACATTTGAACTTCATATCTAAATAACTTTACATAATATTATATAATATTATGATATATTTATACTTTTTTATTTAAAATATCATATTCTTATAAATTTTCTTAGAATATTATAAGGCACAAAAATTCTTTTAGATAATTAATTATAAGAAATATGGTAACTCTTACATTAAGTTATTAATTTATCAATACATATCCCAAATTATTCTCTAATTTGAGTGGTGAAGCTTTTAATTCAAGTTTATTAATTTAGACAATTATATTAATCACATGCATTGAAATTTACACCCCTTAGTCATATTATATCAAAATAATATCATATGAACCTCCCACCTCTCATGTCTTTATTGTTTCAAAACCCCCCTTCAAAATTTGCCTATTATTTCATAAAAATCCATAATTTTATATTACTTTTAGAACTTAGGATCCATGGAAACCATCATGAGTGTAAATATTTCAAAAAAATATTTCTTATACTTATTAAAATAATATGTTTCCTCTTTACTATCTTCATTAGTGACTACCTTTTTTATGAAGAGGTTTCTCTATAAAAATAAAACTTCAATTCTAACTTGATAACCATTATCAAATTATTAAATAAATCTATAAAAATTTATATAATTTAATTTTTATATTTATATAATTGATCCCAAATATAAATTTATGGTTTTATTCATTACAATTTTAATCTTCAACAGATTTATTTATTAGGTGGATGTCATGTTTTACAAGTATTCAATAAAGAATTTTATTGGATATATTCCCATTAAATTATTGTCCCCCATTTTACATTATATATATTAGTGGTCTAATATATAAAATTCATATTTTATGTTTCAATTACCAGTTATGTTTTGAAGTATATAATCATGTCAATTATATCAAATATAACTCTTGGATAATTGAGAAGAAAATAACTTTCCCTAATCTGTCTCATATATATTATTAACACAATTCCGATAGGAACTTAATAATATTAGAGTCACCTATCCAATAATATACCAAATATTAAATTAGTTATTGAAAATTAATAGTTGATATCATGCATATTTTTATCTCCATACACAAAACAATCTATGGGTACTCAACTTTGGCATGAATTAATTAGTTGGATGATTATGGTCTTAAAAACACTAACTTTGGCGAGAATTTAATACTTTTTGAGGGTTTTTATATTATTTCACAATTTATATACATAACATGTATATTTAATTTCATTATATAACTTTATGAATTTATTTTTGGATTTTATTTAAATTATAAGTATTACATTAATCAACTAAATTAACATATTCTTTACATGTTTATGTATACCTATTTATACAATCAATGATTTTTGTTAGGTACCTAAAATCCCTTTTAATTATAACATTAAAAACATTTCAATATGAATATCATTAAAATTATTTAAAAAAATATTTCAGGTAAATTATTAAAATCATAAGAAACTTAAATCATAATCAAATCATATATTTTGTGGCTGGTTGAAAACCACACCATTTCAGAAAAAACCATAAATATCAGGCCAATGGAAGTTCAACCCAAAGTCCAACTATCCATAAATAATTACTCAAAAGTGATTCAAATTCCCAACATGATATTAACTCTACATATCTATGGATAATCATAATAAAAATATTAATTTTTGAATAATAACTAATAGATCACTAACCTTGGTTGAAATAAATTTAATCTTATGTTATACAAAACATGATACTCATTAAATTTTTGGTATGATATATTATATAATATCTTAAACAATTAAATAAAATCATTCTAATAATCATAATATAAAAATTTTATATTCTTGAATAAGTGAATAAATAAACAAATAAAGAATTCATAATTTTAAGAATGATATATAATGAAAATTTCATAAAGTATGAATATACAATTTTATAATTCATTACAAAAGAATATAGAATTTCCATAAAATAGAAATAGAAATAGAAATATTTTTATTTATATTTGAAATATTCACACTTCATAATTCATATTTACATAATATACATATAAATTACTTTAATATTCAAAATATTTGATTTATAAAAACAAAAAATATTCAAATTTATAATTATATATGAAATTTTTATTATTAATAATGTAAAAAATATATTATATTTAAATAATATATATATTATATTTATTTATACCTTGATATTATCCACAAAACTTGTTTCGGTGTGATCGAAATAAAATTCCAAATTATGACATAATTTTAACACGAACATTTTAGATTAAAATCATATATTTTTTACCATGTAAAACAAGGCACTTAGTATTAACACTTAATATGAAACATTTCTTTATTAAAATTTTCTTAAATACTTAATTAGTGATTATAAAGAATTCTTAATTATGGATTTAACTTTTTGGACTCTTTATAAATACAAATAAATGTTTGAAATGAATTTAAACGTAATTTATAAATAATTTATAAATTATAATTCATTTCATAAATGAAAAATAAAGTAAAATATTAAAATTATATAACTTCTTATGGTATATAAAAATCTGTTTTTCATGGTAAAATACTCAATGATATCCATTGGGATGACTTTTCTTCGTAACACAAACAATGATATTTCATATCACATATAGAGATATAATGATTTATATCTACCACATAGCTATAATTATCCATGATTTTGATTTTAGATGGTGATGTCATCATATCAAACCCTTATTATCCCAAAACCTAAAATTTAAACTATAACATGGATTGTAATATCCTATATCACTATTGTATAACTGTTCCATTTTTGGAATAATGAACTATGATTATCACAAAAAATGACAAATTTTATCTCTACCCAAGATATTATAATAAGTAAAAAATACTTATCCATTCATTCCAAATAAATATCAAATACAATGATATATATAAACATTTATCCATGATATTTATGTTCTTCAAATTTTGAATTTTTTCTAAAAATTAAAATTATTTTAAACATCATGATCTTTTCTGTGATACCATTATTGGGTTTTAAAAAAAAACCATGTCCAAATGGAGTATAAAAATAAAATAAAACCTCTTTCCATAAGATCATACAATGAGAGGTATAGAAGAATAATACTATAAATTACGAATATAGCTTTGTTAGTTGAATCTTTCCCTTTAAGAGATTCTTGATAAGGATATTTAAACTGTATCGAATTATTTTATATCCATAGGAATCTACCTAATGTGTGAATCTTAAGAAAAACACTAGAAAGATATCTTAATTCTCCATATTATTCTATTATATTATATTAAAGGAGAAATATACAAGAGATAAAAAACATAGAATTATTTGATAAGTTTTCCTTTTATTTTTTCCCCTTTATATATGCACCCATGGATGCTCCAAAGGTTGATATTAACTATAAATTTTACAAATACTCTTTATAAATAGTACATTACATCACATATAAAGTTTATGATTTCTATTGAGCCAGAGAGGCATTCCAAAATATAACATTTAAACATTCACAGGGACATTAAATAACTCCTTTTATTCACACCATCGAATGGTGTAAAGGGAAAGAATTGATAAATTATGTGGATGGAATGACTTGGAATTTCTCACGAGATATCAAATATCACATAATGGGATAATTCATATAAAAATTCCCTAGATGTATATTTATCTAAGATATATAAACATATATCATGAATCATAGATATAATATTGAGAATTATATCCTATATCATAGTATATGTTTTTTATTTAGGGTATAAGTACACCAAAAAAGAAGAAACACTCTATTTCTGAGTGTGGTATTATTTATAAAATCCTAGTTATTAGATAAAACATGACACAAGGTTGAGTCATATGGAATGAATCTTAGTCATGTTTTGTAATTTTTCATCCATCATTTTAATAGAATGTATTGTATCAAATGATTTTAATGTATTTCCATTATTGTCTTCAAGATTTTTTTTATTGTTTTAATGTTTTATAAATTTATGTTATGTTGATAACCATTGTTTAAGAATAAAGGAATTTGAAGGGGGTATAGTGTGTGATGGTTTTGGATTCTTTTAAATAATTTATATTTTCAAAGTAAAGAAAAAAATAGTGTGATAATTCGAGGAATTATAAAATAGTTTTATAAGTTAGTTTTTCTTTAAATTATTAGAAATAATAAGTTTTTTTTAAAAAATTGGAATAGGTGAAACATTTAAAAATTGAAAGGTCTATAAATCTAATGAAATATTTTTCTTTTATTTTTAAATGTTCAAAAAATTTGTTATAATTATGTGTGAATTGTGAAAAATCTCAATGAGAGTGAATTTTATCCAAAACCCCGAAGATAATGAGATGTGTTTATAAAAAAACCTTTATTGTTTTTTGTTTATGAAAATGTATTGAAAAATAACTTTAAAATTTGGTGAATAATGATATGAAACATACATGACTTTGTTTATAATGATTAGGTCATGGTCACCCATGGACTTTTGTATGTGTATTTTGATTTATTATTATTTAAAATTATTCAATTTTTTTTCTAAATTTGGACTTGTGGTAATTGGATTAGGGGAAGATAAGTACTTTTAGTGTGTAGAATCATAAGGTGGGATGATTCAAAATAAATAAGCGTGAATTTTTGGATCGTTATGGTATGATATAATAAATATGGTGGTTTGAAAATTAAGTTAGTTTTATGGGGGGAGCCTTGTGTTTGTGTCAAATTTATGAATTATAGAAGAATAATGATGGATTTAGTGGAATGATCAGAAAATGAGATCAGTTTTTAGAATGAAAATGAAACCGATAGTGAGTCTGATAATTGATTGTTTTTTAATGCATTTGGGGGGGGGGTATAATGGAAGGATTATAATATCCAAGGGTTTTTAATTAAATTAAACATAAATAAGATGGGTAAAATGATGGAATTTGTTCACGATCAATTAAAGGAATATATATGGTATTTTGGATGAGTTTAAGACTTTAATAATGAATAAATTACTATAAATATATGTTACGTACCTGTGGGTAAGTGTTTGCTAATTTAGGATGACAAAAGGATGTAAAAAAACTATAATTGATATTTTAAAAAATTTAATTGTTTTTAATCTATATATAAGGGTTAGAAAACCATGAAAGGGTCCAGTAATTGGGTATTTGTGGGAAAATATAATATACATAGTTTATAAATAATATATAAAACATTGAAAATTTCAAAAAAATTAATATTTATTTATAGTTTCCCACTTCACACCTAATTTATTTTTCCCTTTATCCCACACCACCTCCCCAAGCCCTCTCATCATTACCCCTTTATCCAATGTCTATGAAAGATCAATTCTTCAGCATTCTTTATCTAAGTTAATATTTATTCTTATTCCCATTCTCTTATTTTTCTTCTTTTTTATATTCTTGATGTAGTATTTTTAGTTATGGGAATTTAGATAGAGTATTTTTCCATATCATTGATAAAATCTTCCATTTTATGGATTTTTTTTGATCCTAATAGTTAGAGGAAATTTATTTAAGGTGATTACAAATCATTTCTTATATTTTTGTAATTCCATAATTATATAGAGTATTTTATATAGAATTTATATTTTCTAATATAAAATATAGGCTATTTTTATTTTAAAATTTGGGGATTTTGTCATTATTGATACAATATGACTATTTTCTGGTTCCATGGACATGTGTGGATGAATTTAGGTAAGTGTGATGTGGTGTAAGACCTTTAATGTTTTGTTTTTTTTGATAAATTCTTAATTAATGGTTTTCCTTTCTATTACATTTAAATTTTTAATTATATTATTATTACAGAGAGTCTCAATGACTAGTATCATGAATTTGATTTCTATAAGGATCATATAAAATGATATTAGAATCTATAAAATTTAAAACTAAATGAATTATTGTAAAACCATGGTTAAATGGTTTTTAATTTAGAAACAAATGGTTTATATAAAATTATAAAATATTATTTTTAGTTGTTTTATCATGGTTTAGTTGTTTTAAAGAAATTCAAAAAATATTTTAAATTACTTGAATATTTTAATGTATTTTAAATTTTTATATTATATTTTATAATTTTTTTTAACAATTAGAAGTGTTTGAATCATTTTAAAAATTAGAAAATAAATTATTTTTTTAAAGGAAACTTATTTTGCATGTTTTACCTTTTTTATAAAAGTGGAGTTCTTTTAAATTGTATTTTGTTCCTGGGTTGTTTTCAAACGAAAGTGGGAATGAATTTTAGTGTGAGTTATTATATTTTTTTGTGAGTTTTTGTATTGGTTATTCTTTGATTGGTATTATCATTTCATACTAAATTGTTTTGGGTTTTATGAATTTTTGGTAGTGAGTATTAGTTCATGAAATTTGAGATTTTTTTCATGGTTTTATGCATAATTATGGTATTTATATGGGTTTATTTATGTGTAATATTCAATGTTTTAGTGAGTAAAATCTCAAATTAAAGAAGGTTAATCTCATAATATGCGAGGGTAGGATACATTCCATTAATTTAAGTTTATTTCATTTTTAAGGTTTTTACCTCAATATTTTTATCATATTTACACTTTAAGATATTTTTAGAGGAGTTTCAAGGTTTAATTATGAAAATTGGGCATAAATAGAGAGTTTTAGGATGAAGAAATTTTTTTATACAATTGACATGGTTTATAAACAATACAAGTTCTAGAAATTAGGGACATTTCTTGATTTGTTATTTTACATGGTTTGTAAACTAATTAGATTAACCATGAAACATTCTATTTTTTTTGAATTCTTTTAGAAAATAACCATTTGAATATGGGTTGTGGAATTATATCTGAATTTAATAGGGTAATTTAACAAATTTATTGATCGTGTATAGATAGGGAACCCTTTGAAAGGTTAAAAATACCACTTCATTTTTTTGTTAGTTTTAGTGAAATTTTGTCTCTTCATCTCCCTTTTAAAGGTTAGGGGTTAATTTTTTGGGTTTTCCATGAGTATTGATGTGTGATATTAGGTGAAAACATATTAAATTGTGGAGCTTGTAATGATCATGATTTTTTTACTTATTTTAGGTTGTGGGACAAAATACATGGTTAATTATTCCTCAAGTGACTAGATCACCCTGACTATACCCAAACATTTAATAGTCTATATTGCTATTTCCACTTTCTAGGAAGGGTGTTATGGTCTTATATAACTCTTAATGTAAATTTTTATCAATTATATGAATATTTTATTCTCTTAGCAGCTACTCTAGGTAAGTAAATTTACTTGAAATATGTTTATTTTATAGGTGAAGTGGGAGAGATCACCATACATTTAGGGGGAACAATACTCATTGGAAGAATTTAATAATAAACTGGGGAGAGAAAGATGATCTTGGGTAGTGATGAAATTGGTTGATTTTGTAATTTACTTTATGATTTGAAACCCTTTTATGATAAGGGATGGTTATACCTTTATTTTTTGTGGTATAGTTTGGTTTTAAAAAAGGGTTATGATGATATTTTGGTTTGAGGTGTGTGCGTAATCCCTTAGAGATACATGAATTATTTATGAATTATTTTTATACTGTTTCTATTACATGACTATGTTCTTAATATTAATCATAGTCATAATAATTATCATCAATATAGTATTTATATTCATTGTATAGGGTCGGTTCCACATACAAATATTACAAGTTCATCCACATTTATCACCTTCCCTCGAGGGACATGAAGTGAGTGAGAAACTTTTACTAGAGTAGTGGAATTTCCCTCAATCCATACACATGGTGTAGTTTCCAATGTGTATTTTAACAACCCATGATCCTATTAAATTAATTTTGGTAAATATTTTCATTTAATTTGGAAATTTGATGATAGAAGTCTTGGATTGTTTGAATTTTTATATTTTGATCGAGTGAGTGATTAATTATGGTGTTTTTATGAAGATTAAGGTGATAATTCAAGGGTATTGATATAGTTAGAAAATATATAGAGTGTAAATTTGGAGTTTAGTAGATGAAGAATGAGTTAGTGGTGGCTACTAGTGGCCACTGGGTACCCAGTAGACTAACATTAGGCACCCGATGATCAATCCAATGGGTTAGTACCCATTGGACTGCCACAGAGCAGTCATTCAAGATTCATTGACTACATGATTTAATATATATTTTTGAATTGGATATTTTCAAAATATTTTGAATACATATTTTTAACACCCCGCTTGAGGTTTCTCTTTTCATAACTCCCAAATCTAATGGAAAATTTACTCCTTTATCCCCTTTCTCCATTAATTATTACCCACAACAATCTAAGCTTCAAAGAATGTTTTTATTACCCAATACAAGATTAATTCCTTACATTCCCAATCATTTTATTCTTTCCTTTATTATATTTTGATTTCATATAAAATTTATTATGAATTTGAAATTTTAATTTTACCATGGCATGGTGAAATCACTTTGAGGAATATAGATTTCATATATCATTATATATAATGTTTCAGAAGGTAAAATTAATGATTTTGATCACTTTTTTGATAGAGGTTCATAAATTGGTTAATTTTTAAGGAAATTATGGAATTTTTATTTAATAGTTAATTTTCTATGATATATTAATTATGGATTTTATGGTTGGTAGTTTTGAATGTTTGTTAAGAGATATATTTGATTATTTTGATTTAGTATTTATGTTGTTCATTTATAGATATTGAATATTTGGTGTTAATTTTTTTTATGAAATGTGATTTATAAATTTCAGAGAGCTTTATTGTACTTACAATAATATATTGAGGTAACTTATAGATCATAAAGTTTGGTGATCTCAACAACCCTTATGTTTAAATAGGTTTTTATGTGATGTGTCTGCAACTTTACTTCTTTATTTTTAATGATTTTAAATAATGGTTTTGGGAATATTAATGGAATGTTTTAAAAATTTGTTTTTTATTAAATTAAATTTTTTTATAGAAAAAATATCTTAAAAATTATTCATTGTTTTATTGTATTTACTAATTTCTATACCCTTGAAATATTTCCAAATAAATTTTTAATTAATTGTAAAAGATTATTTAACATTATTCATGACTATATTCTCAAGTGGTAATATTTCTTCAATTAGATTTTATTCAAAAAGGTATTTTTTTAATGGTTTTTATATTTATGTCACCTTGAATTGCACTTTTCAATAATGTATTTCTCCCATTATTTATTATTGGTTCTTAAATCAACTCCTTTGGGTATGTATTTTTTAACATTTTTAATTAAACTACCATGAGTTTCTCGTTATGATCTATCGAGTAAATCATTCCTTCTATATATAACCCAAATTAACTAAAATTTTAAGAATAATACTTAATATTTAATTTCATATTGCATCAATGGTGGTGTAATAGGTGATTTCAGTGAATTATCAAGGGATAATTTAGTCTCTTGATAATAAAATAATTCTTCATAAATAAATAATTATTTAAAATAAAAAAGTTTCATTTATCAACTCTCCTTTTTAAGAAAGTAGTTGGGGTAACTACTAAGGTAGGTAAAATTAGCCTAAATTTATATTCTTTTAAGTGATTTATAATAACAAATCAAGAATTCTTATTTCTATGTTATGATTATCTATTTGAATTCAATTTTTTCCTACTCATCCTTCTATTTTAATTTCCTATTTGGTCTATAATTACTTGGAATGTTATAATGATTATATTTGGATTATCATAGTTATAATATTGTGTTATTTTTGTATTTTTATTTCTCATTCCTCCTTATATTTATTCTTATACTCTTCATTTCACAAGATTTTTCTATGTCAAAATTTAATTGTGATAATTATTATTAAGGGTGTTTTATTAAGAAACCTTTAAACTTTAGTGATAAATTTTTTTCTTAGGGGTAGTAAGATAAATGGTTTGTATATACTGTCTTGTTAGGTTTGTGTAATAAAATGTAGTGATTATTTTGGTATATATCATTCAAAATTCATCATTTTAGTGAGGATATAAATTTGTGGTAGTTTTTAGGGTAGTAGGGAAATTGAGGTGGAATTTATATTTATTATTGAGTATAATAAGGTATAAACTATTAGGGTTTATGTATGATTTAAGGATATACATGATGTATAATTTGGTTCTCTAGTACAAGTAATATAGTTATAGATTTTATTTAATGGTTCACATTGTGCTATTAACTGGGATAAATTATATAATGGGTTATTCTATGAGTTGGATCATCACTGGTCATACTAGTGCCTGTGTTTAGTTATTTAAGCTAGACATTTTTTGATTCATTCTTTATCATTCATAGTTAGTTTATCAATGGGATAAAATATCCAATTTTTTTTGGGAAAGTCCATTTTTCTCCTTCGACTCACATTATGATGGGTTGGCATACTAGCCTTCATGATTTGTTATTTGGTATAAAATCTAGTTATTATTATTTTTATACCATTTTATAGAGTGGTATAAATTATAAATATGTATATATATATGGGTATATTTATGTATTAATTTAGGTATCTATGTGTTTATGTGGGTGTATGTGTGCATGTGTTTGTGTGTGGACATCTATAGAGGATGTTTATGCATTTAAGTATATTATAGAATATAACTCCTTTTCCATCCAAAATGATGATGTGAAATATATATATATATATATATATGATTATTACTCCCAAATATATGATATCTAATTCTTACTATCTTAGATTCCGAGCATAGACTTGAAGCAAGTATGGACACACATAGTGGTATGGGAGTTATCCAATGTTATTCTATGATTTATTATTTTGGTGATCTCAAGCATAATTTTATTAGTTTATTTTATTTTGAACTGATATATTTTTATAAATGTAAATTATAAAGACACCTATGATTGAATATAATTTATTATCTAGCTATGGGAGATGATGTTACTTGGTGATACTAATTAAGCCTCCAAACCTAGTCCACACATATGAATCTTAGTGAATATGAAATTTTACATGTGGGATGATGATAACTAATAGTTATGTAAGGATATATTCTTATAAGTTTGATGAATTATAATGGTGTTAGAGTAGTGGGACAAAACTCCACTTGGGGGTGGAGTGGTGGTGGCTAACATTGGTAGGAGGCATATTTGGCACATAACCATCCCTGTCTAATTTATTATTTTAGTGTTTTATAATCATTGTATTTAATATATAGACTATAGTGTGATCATATGTTTAGAATATTGTATTAATTTTTTAACATAACTATAAATAGGTTTTGATATATCACTATATAGGTATGATGAGCGATGATCTAAGTAAAATGTTCATATTTTTGGAATATTAGATATAAAAATGTGTCATGCCAAAATTTTAAAAATATTATACATTGACCAAAATTTTCTCAAAAAGTGGGTAAGACATTCTCCAATGATTAACTTGGACATATTAACTAGTCACAAACCCCTGGTGATTAAGGAACATTCATGGGGAATGTGGCAGTCCAGTTTAGGTCAATGGAAGATTCAAGTCAGGGAGTTACAATAACATCCTAGATTTTCAATGAATATTTTAATAAAATTTATTCCTAAATGTATATATATAAATGTTAAATGAATTTATTTTATTTTATTTTTAATGATATGAATTCATAATATATATATAAATATTACTTAATTATTTTCCTTTATTGAATAAATTTTTTTCTATAAGACATTAATTCAAGTGTAATGAAATTTTATGAATAATAATTGTTAATTAATTTTTTTTATAAAATATTTTTAAGGAATTCATGATTCTTTTCACACATACTTTTATTCTATTCTTATTAGTAGTTTTATTTCCATATTTTTCATTTAAATAGTAATTTAGTCATTGTAATCTAATTGTGAACATAGTATGATACAAGTTTTCATAGTCACATAATTTTAACATATAACCATTGAAAGATATATAATAATTTTTAATTTCATATGATATTAAATGTGCATTATATTATATAATAAGTGGTTGAATTATATTTTTGTGTTAAAAAAATATATACATTATTTTTTATTTATATTTTTTTATAAATTTATTGTATAAATTATTATTAACATAATAAATGGGCATGTGTTTTTACTTAATTTCATTTTAAAACATTAAGTAAAAAGTTTTACATTGAAATAATATTATAAATTATATTTTATATTCAATTGAAAATTTATATTCACATATATATATAGTTCCGTATTATAAAAAAATGGGCATTGCAATTATATAATTAGTCTCTAGAAAGTAATATGGTTGTTAACATAATATTATATCTATTTTGAATGATGTTAATTACACCAAAATTATCTTAAAAATTATTCATTTAAAAGATACAATTTTAATAATTTAAAGTTGAAATTTTAAAAAATATATATAATTTTTCAAATCAACACATCAAAATTATCTTAGGGCTGTTTTATTGTTTTTTTATAAAAAAATTGTTTTTTAGGTGAATAGTAAAAAAATATTTTTTACGTATAACATATGTTTTATGAAATCATTATGAGATAAATATGGATAAAAAATTAATAAAATAATTTTCAATAATTAAATTACATTTAATGAGTGAAATTAATCATTTAAAAATAGTAAAATTGATTTCCAAACCTATAAATAGAATTTTAAAACATAAGTAGTATTTTATTTGGATAAAAAATATAATTAGTTATTTAGTTTTTATAAAAAATATCCGTGATACCTTTCGGTTTTGGCTATGTTTAAATTTCAAGGAAACCTAAAATTTTAAACCACACACTAATAAATTCATAAGAATCAACACTTTTTATTGCATTTAAAAAAAATAGCAACACCCAATATCTTTATGAGGTGCGATTTTGATCTAAATTATTCCAAACCTAATGTTTTTTGCAGAATTATGTTTAAAGACCCAGTGTTTATTAGTAATATTTTTATCCCGAATAAATTTGTGTTCTATTGTATTATACTATATTTTACATGTAAAAAATAAAGAGAAACCAACAAAACTTTATCCCATTAATTAATATCATTACATTATTCATATAAAAAACCAATGAAAATGAAACACAATACAATTATACAAAAAATATAAAATAGAAAATATAAAATGGGAAAATATAGATTGCCCTCATAAGCTAGAATCATCTCCCGTATGACCAAAGTTATAGAAATGAAACAAAATATTAGTAAACCAATCCAAATCTTAGAGAATAAAAATATATATAATTGGGATGAATTGTAGTGATTATTTTGATAAAGAATAATGATTTATTTATTGGTTTTAATGTGATCTTTGTAATAGTAATGTGATTGTTGGAATAATAACCTGTTCATTGGGAATGGTAACAGGATCGTTGGGAATAGTAACCTGATAGTTGGAATAGTAATTTTATGCCAAAATAATCAGTTATGATATAAATAATATTTATCATGATTGATTTAGGAAAATAAAAATATTATAATTCTAAAAAATAAATATCAATATTAAAAAACTCAAAGAAAATATAAGAACATTTTTTTAATAAAATATATTTTAAAGTATTTTATAAAAATAATAACTTTTAATTTAAAAATTAAAATTACTCATGTTATAAAATTATTTTTATAAAATTAATATCATTTTTGAAATCAGCACATTAAAATTTTCCAAGGGTTATTTTTTTGTGGTAATTTTAAGAAATACTTCAGTTTCAGATGAATAGTAAAACTAGAGTTTTTCATGAAACCAGTGTATCATAAATTAGAAAATTCATGATAAAATAATGACCTAATAATTTTTAGAACATTATTTTCAGCCCAAAATATATTTAATTTTATAAATTATTTAATAAAATACCCAAAACCTAATTTATAAACATAAAGAACAGAAAATTGAAGGATGCAATACAAGATATTGAGTAGGAAGTATTTTAGAGAATATTTTTTAATAAGTATTTCCCTATAACTATTTGAATAAATATGAAGATATAATTTATATAGATGAAGACAAATGAAGGTGAATATTTAAGTAATTATGAGGAAAACATCGAAAGGATTGCAAGATATGACTTGGGTTTATTTTATAAAGAATGATAAAAAATAGATAGATTCTTTAGTCTTTTAAAACCACACCTTTGAAAGTATCTAACTATCCAATACTCTAGTAGTTATGAAGAAGTAGTTACACATGTTCTCAAAGTAGAGATTAAATTTGGGTAATGGTCCCCCAGTTATGAATATAAGAAGAGAAGAATGGAATTTCTAGATGGTGGGTTAATTGAAAAAGGATGAAAGAGGATCCAACCACCTACATGTTCTAAATGTGGCAAAAAAAATCAAGGAAATTTCATCATAGGAATGGGGAAATGATTCAAGTATGGGAGATAAGGCCACCAAACTCATGAATATCAAGGAAACGTGAATAATATAGTCAATTTGATAGAGGAAATGATGAAACCTCCAAATAAACCACCCATGGATCAATGATTCAATTTTAGGGAGAAAGGAAGCTATAAAATATAGTACAATAAACCATGGGTACTTCAGGATAATCAGCATCTGTAATAAAAAAAGACACAGGATCAAGGTAGAGATTATTCCATAACTACTATTTAAGTAGATTGTGAAAATTAATGTCTACGAGACATGAAGCATCTGGCCATTATAATGGAGGAAAGGACGCAACCTCCTAATGCACCACCCATGGTTTAATGATTCAACTGTAGGGTGAAAGGGAACTATAAAATATATTACGTTAAACCATGAATCCTTGAGGGAAATTAGTATCAGTAACCAAAAAAGTAAAAGGATTATGGAAAAGATTATGACATCAATACTATCTAAGTAAAGAATGAAAATAAATTAAAATAAGGTACACTTCCTATTCACCGAATAATGGGAATTTTTTTTTGATTTTGGTTCTATACATTCCTTTATATCTTTCAATTTTGTTAGAACTATTTAATCAAACCACAAAAACCTAGAAGTAAAGACATCTGTAAAAAAACCATGTGGTGAGATCATTGAAACCCATGTGTTGGAATCTTATCTTATAAGCATCTATGAAAATATTCTTATAGTGAATCTCATAATACTTCCCTCGGTGAAATTTGATGCTATACTAGGAATATATTGGGTATTTATATATATATATATATATATATATATATCACACAACAACTATCCAAAAAGGGAAATAAATTTTCATATTATGAATCTTCCCATGATCCTCTAAAAATTAATGAAAGATAATGAACCTCCTTTTGAAATAATCTCAACAGTGTGAGTTTTGATAATCTATGAAGAATAATCACTAACTCAAATGTTTGAGTCAAAGGAAGGTATCAACCTAGAAGAGATTACCATTTTGAGCGAATATAATAATGTATTTCCTAAAGAATTAACACAACTTCCCCGAGATAGGGAGGTAGAGTTATTAATAGAACTTATAAATAGAGCCAATCCTATCTCTAAAAGCCCCTATAAGATGACCTTGATCGAATTAGTTGAGTTAAATATGAAGTTCCAAAAGCATTTGGAAAAAGGGTTCACACTACTTAGTGCATTTCGTTGGTGTACACCATTAGTCTTTATCAAGAAGAAGGGTGGATCAATGCGGTTGTGTATCAATTTTCAAGAGATAAAAAAAATCATCATAAATAAAAAGTATACACTAACAAGGATTTATGATTGTTTGATAAAATATGAGGATCTCATTAATTTTTAAAGTTGGATCTTTGTTATGGATGTCCTCAAATAAAGTTGAACAAGAAAGTTATTCAGAAGACTGATGTTCATATAAGTTATGGGAACTATGAGTTCATAGTGATTTCCTTTGGGCATTACAATCCCCCTGAAATATTCAAGGATTTGATAAAGGGAGTCTTTAGAGACTACCTTGAATTTTTTTGTTAGTCTTTATTGATGATATTCTCATTTACTCCAAGATAAAGGAGGAACATTAAGAGAATCTAAGGATTGTACTGGATACATTAAGGAAGGAGAAAATGCATGCTAAGTTTAGAAAGTGTGAATTTTTGATATATCTGGTGACAATATTTAGGAATGTGATCACAAGTGAGGGAATTTATATGGACCCTTCAAAGACAAAATAAATTAAGGAATCACCTAGATCCACTATTTTCATAGAAATCCATGGGTTTCTTGGCTCTATAGGGTACTAATGATATTTTGTGAGAAATTTCTCATGATTTTATAACCCGTTAACTATGTTAACACATAATTTGGTAAAGTATATATGAATGGAATAATGTGAGGAAATATTTAATGAGGCTAAGAATAGGGAACTCACAATACCTATACTCACTCTACCAAAAAATTGGATAACGTTTTTTGATATACAACGATGCCTTAAATTCAGTCTTGGTTTGTGTACTCATGCAGAATAAAAAAGTGATAACCTATGCCTCACAATTGTTTAAGATCCATGAGAAAAACTACCCAAATCATGATCTAGATTTATTAGTTATGATATTCACATTGATCATTTAGAGGCACTATATTTATATTTAGAGGTTTTACATATATACTAATCATAAGAGTTTAAGTAAATATTCACATGGAAAGAGATAAATATGCATCGAAGAAGATTATAAGATCTACTCAAGGAATACTCTTGCTTTATTCACTAACATATAGGAAACAAAAACAAGGTTATTTATTCTCTTGGTAGAAAATATCCTGCTACTTTACAAATGATAAATATTGATAAAGACCTTATCTTCATACATATACAATGTATGGATATGGAAAAAGTATAGAGGAATCATAATGTATGGATATGGAAGTCACAATGGAATGGAATAAATCCTACCATGACCAAATTATTTCTTAACCATCTATAAATAGAATATCAGGGAGGCATAAGGGGATGATATAGAGCTTAAAATAAAGTGAATTAATTAAAGTAAGTGAACCTACATGAGTTCCACATCAATGAGGATAGTGTGATTGGTTTGGATCTAGGATTTGTGTGATTACATCAACTGAGATAAAGATTGAGCTATTGGATAATGCACATGGCTCATATTTCCCTCACATTATGGAAGTACCAAGATATACCATGATCTTTGAGAGAACTTTTGGTCACAGAACATGAAAGAGATTTTGGATTATATCTCAAGGTGTTTGGTATGTAACTAAGTTAAATTAAAGTGATATAAGTCCAAATGGGTGATGTAACCATTTCTTATACCAATGTGGAAATATGATAACTTCACCATAAACTTTTTCACAGGTCTCCCAAAGACATATAATATAAACAATTTGATGTTGGTAGTGGTGGATCGACTCACCAATACTCTCCACTTCATCACTATTCAGGAATATTTCTCATTGGAACAACATTACTACATATATGTAATAAAGTGGATTTGTTGCACGAGGTCCCACATTCTATCATATCTCATCATAATCCAAGGTTCACCTCTAAATTTTGGATAAGTATTGAACATGTTTTGAATGTTTAATTGAATTTCAGTAAGGCTTATCACCCCCAAACTAATGGCCAATATAAAAGGGATATTTAGACACTTGAAGAAATAATAATTTCCTACTTAATTACATTAAAAGTTGGATGGGATATATATCTCCAATTAATTGAGTCCACATACAACAAAAACATACACTCAAGTATTAAAACATATCCATATGAAGCTCTGTATGAGAAGAAATTTAGAACTCTAATTTACGATGATGAAGTTGGGGAATGAAATATACTTACACCTGATATTGCGAAGGAGATGAAACATATAAAAACTACTTAGAGTAAGAAAAAGAGCTATGTTGACAACGATAAATGGGACTTGGAGTTTGAGTTTGGAGATAAAGTTTTCCTTTGAATATCAAAATGGAAGAGATTCACAGGGTTTAAAAAGAATGGGATGCTTATACCTAGGTATGTTGGACACTTTGAGATCATTGATCACATAAGAGAAGTATCCTATCGACTTGAACTTCCACTAAATATGGCTTAGTTTCA
Organism: Viscum album; assembly: GCA_963277665.1. Taxonomy (NCBI): domain Eukaryota; kingdom Viridiplantae; phylum Streptophyta; class Magnoliopsida; order Santalales; family Viscaceae; genus Viscum; species Viscum album. Next base: position 329,957,644 of record OY728132.1, read on the forward strand.
TGATGTGATCCCAATATTTCTCTTTAGGAATTAAATAAATGACCCCTTAGATGTACTGAATTCAGAGTTGGTATAACTGGAGAATGAAATCTCTTATAAAGAGAATACAGTGAATATCCTGAACCATATAGACAAATTTCTATACAATAACAAAACTCACATTGTAAACATTCTTTGGAAGTACCATAAGTATGAATAGGTGATGCGAGAACTAGAGGAAACAATTAAATAAAAGTACCCTCATCTATTCTTAATCGAGAATATGATTAGAAATTTTGGGGATAAATTTTTTTAAGGGAGAAGAATTTAAATACCTAGTGTTTATTATTAATAGTTCATTCCTAAATATTCATGTTTTGTATTATATTATACAATATTATAAATGTACAAAACATATAGAAAAACCAAAAAAACTTTATCTCATTAATAAAGATCATTACATTTTTCAGCTATGAATCCAATGAAAATCCCATAGATTATAAATTTACAAAAGATAGAAAAATAGAAAAGATAAAGTGGGAAAATATCGATCACCCCAATATACTAGAATTATCTTCCCCACTACCAACTCTATAGAAATGAAACAGAATATTAGTAAACCAATCAAAATATTAGAAAATAAAAATATATAACCTTGGGAGGAATTGCAGTGAATATTGAGTAAAATTATGAAGAGGTATTTGTAGGAGGTAATTTGATTATTATAATAGTATTGTGACTATTTGAATAGTAACATGACCATTGGAAATAGTAACATGACTATTGGGAATAGTAACTTAACATTTGGAATAGTAATTTTACCTCAAAATAATAAATTATGATATAAATAATATTTATCATGGTTAATTTAACTAAATATAAATATTATAATTCTAAAAAATAAATACCATGATTAAAAAACTCAATGAAAATATAAGCACATTTTTAATAAATTGTATTTTAAAGTATTTCATAAAAATTATATTTTTTTTATTAAAAATTAAAAATACCCATTTTAGAAATTTATTTTGATAAAAATAATATAATTTTCTAAATTATCATTTCAAAATTTTCCAAGGGTGACTTTTTGGTAATTTTCTATAATACATCAATTTTAAGGCGAATAGTAAAAATATAGTTTTCATGTAACCAGTGTATCTTAAATTACATCATTTATGATATAATAATGAACTAATAATTTATATAACTTTAGTTTTGGAAAAAAATATAATTAATTTCATAAATTTTCATTAAAATATATTAAAACTTATTTCCAAATCTAAAAATCATTTTCCAAATCCTAAAGTCAAAAGCATTCCCTTAAAATGACAATTTTTCCTTTTTTCCATTTTCTTTTGTAATAGAGTAAGTGAATTTGAATTATAAAGGGATTTAAAATCTTAAAACCCTTATATTATGTTTATATATAATTTATTCTATAAAAAAATAACTATTACAATTTTTACCTTTGATATAATATTTTATTCTAAAAATACCCTCTCCTCATGTATAAATGACCCATATACCTTCCCTTAGAAAACCAATCCTCCCTCACTTTCCAAAGATAAATATATGAACATATCCTACCTCTAAATATATTTACAATAACTTGTGATATTATAGATTAAACCAACTCCAAATGTCAAAGGAGTTTTAGTGTCATACGAGGGATGCTACATTGAGGAAAGAGTAAGTATCTATCAAATCTCATCTTTTCTTTCTTTTTCTCTCTTTTTTTCAAAATTATTTTCAAAACCAAATATTATAAAATTATTTGGTAATTATTTAATCATTATTTTAATTATTTTAACTTACTATAATTATCATAATTATAACTTATATAAATTCAACTTCCCTTTTTTGCGCTTTCAACAATGTCCCATCAACGGACGGTTAATTAAAAAAAATGAAATTACTAATACTTTTCTTATCAAAAAAACTATTTTTGGTTAAAATAAATTATTTATGGTATATAAATGTATAAATATATGTATTTTAATATTATGAAATTAATTATAATTATTTATAAATAACCCCAAACAAAAATAGTGGCATCAAAACAAAACTAGAAAATTTATTGAAAACATGATATCAAAACAATTAACATTTAACCAAGAGTGTTATAAAATTAAATTCAATAATAATAATTGATAAATTGTGTAATATATTAACCTAATTCACTTCTATAAATATGATTTAATAATCCTATGTCTATCATTTAGGATACAAAAAATCAACGAAATAAAGAGGGATTTAACATAAGGGGATTCTTGAAGCCAAATCCTTTTCTTTGGGTTGTCCATCTTTCACAAAATAATCTATATGAATATTACTTTAATATTACTTAAATATAATTTCACTATTATTCCATTTTGTTTTCATGGATATATATTTTTTACCTATATTTATAATAAAAATACCATGATTTTACAAAAAGACTTTTCTTTCTAGAACACATCTTTTACTTATATTGAGTTGATTCTTTTTCACTCAATAATGATGCTGTTTATAAAAAATATGAATTCCATTATTCATTTGGGAACTAAAAGTTTATTCATGAAGTTATACTTGATGAAATAATTAATAAATCCATTCTTTTCTATAGGTTATTTCATGACTATGATTGTTATATGTTCTATGTGGCATGCATGATTATGCAAATATTATGAAGAGATTGGTGGTCTTGGAATTATATATCCATCCAATGCATTGGTTAATGTGATGTATCTCAAAAGATAATGGGTATTGTTTATGAAAATGATGATATATTTTTTCACAATGATGATATTTTTATTATTCACATTTGTTATGCATTAAAATGATGCTAGCTTTGTTCCCAACTATTTGTGGTATATAACCCCTATGACCTGATGTTTTATTTTTATGAATAACCACATTCCATTATTTTATCAAATATTTATATCATTATTTTGATTATGATTCTATGTTTATGATATAATGATGATAATTATTCTCACCCATGTTATATTGATTCATGTCTCTTATTCATCCTCTTACTAGGATTTTAGCTCACCCCTTTCTTTGATGTATATCCTCAAGTGACTACGTGTACTAAAGAGAACCTAAGATTTTAGAAATATAAATAAGAATTATTTAAATAAATGTTCAATATTATTATGTAATAGTGATTTATGATCATAATTTCCCCATAATACTAAACCTTTTTATCCTCAAATGTATAACTATTATGTTTTTTTATTTAAAATGATATAATATTCGTATAAGAAAATGGGGGTCTCTATATTATGAGTGTTAGAGGTGTTAGCGGGGGATAATGGAATAATTCAGGACAAAATAATGGGAATTTAGACATATATCCTTTAAAATATGCCACAAGGTACCCATTGGTATAGTATTGGGTACCTGACTAAGGCGTTAGTGATTCTAAATGGGTCATCAGGTGGCCAGTGATCATGGAGTGGGTACCCAATGGCCACTAAGTACTAAGTGATGGGATTGTGGGTTATTGGTGGGTTCCTACCTAGTATTTTTTATAATATTTTTAAATTAAATATTTTTAATTAATATAATTTATTAAAATGAAAAATTATTCTCATTTGTAACACAAAAAAACCACAACTCTTCTTTTCCACTCCCTCTCACTCTTTTTCTTTAATACTAGTTCTTCATCATTCAAGATTATATCAAAGTTTCTTTCATTTATTTGGTTTCTTATGGGTGATTCCAATAGTCCTCATATCTCACTTCTAATTTCCCATCATTTTTTCACCTTGAATCATTAATGGAGCTCTAATTTAGAGGCTTTTGTTAGGTTATCTAATTTCTTCCATTTGATGTTGAATAGGAAGAGTATCCTTAATGAGCAGGGCCCTGCTAGTCCTTGGAAGGTTTTAAATTGATTTATATTTGGAACTTACCCAAATTTCAGGAATTGTATGAGATGATAAGAATTAATTTTTTTTATGAATTCCCTAAAACAAATCTAATTTGTTGTTTTTGAAACTTTATTGTACAAGTGAAGGCTGTGAAGGCTCTGATCGATCTATGAGAGATGTCTATTAACACCATTGATCTTAAATTACAAAATATAATATTAATTTAAATATTAAACTATGAAATTGGACTCAAGATGGATACATATTATTGGGAATAAACCCTATGATCCTAGTGATGTTTCATGGTATAATTTTTGGTAAGGATTGGATTGAGAATGTGCTATAATAGGGGCGAGAGGGCCTTAAAAAGTGTATATGAGAATGTTAGTGTCAAAAACCAAATCTGGTCGCCATCATTATCGGCACCAAACCTAGACCATGTCAAGGTTAAAAGATAATTCCCTATACCCATGGACTGGAACAAGTTTCTAGGTATCATGTATTATGGTTTGGGAATGATTTACCTAAGTTTAGAATCATTTAACAACAAAAAACAGTCAATAAACCAAATCTGAAAATTTATGCAAAACATGCCTTAAATAAAAATACATAACTAAAAAAATAGGTTTAAAAATGATTGAGGAGGTTGAAATATACATAAAATTAGCATCAAAATAGCCAAAGGGACTCCACACGATAGGGGGTTATCACCCACAAGCTATCTCCACAACACCGCACCAAGGGCAGAAACTAGCAACCCAAACCACCATCACCCAAGGCCTTTACTTTCCCTAATTCAAACATGATCAAGTATAATTACACCCAAAGGGTTTAATAAGGGTGTGAGCCTAATCCCAATATTATAACACTAAAATGATTCCATTTAGTAATCAATACAAGAAGAAAATCATGCATGTTTTTGATAAACAAGAAATGATGGCAATAAATTCTAAAGAATGAAACTTTTAAAAGTAAAAAAATTTCATAGGGAAATTTAAAATAGTGAAAAAATTTAATTAAAACATGTAATATACTTCATTTTTTTAGTCAAACACACTCTATGTCAATGATAAATACAAAATATCCAAGGAGTACTAATCTCGAGAACACCTCTAGGCTCTAGTTAGTTTCGGGCTCCATGTACCTCGTATCTCGGTGTAAAGTAACCATAGTAATATCCATTATCATGAAAGATAAACTATTAGGGAACAAAACCATAACCTAGTGGTCCATAAACATCATGAATATAGTTTTTTAGTGTTTTCAATTTCCATCTTTCTAAGTGAACCAAGGACAAAACCACTCCGGATCACTAGCGTACTAGCACACATCCGCCTACCTAGATACCTAAGTTTCCCCTTTTATGATCAAAATAATTCCACATGTTTCCAAAATCCAATTGAACATAAAATAATCTGTTATAATTACCCACATTCAAAATAGTATCTAGACATGCTTTTCACCACTTATATCACTCAATAAAACATTTAGAATTTCAATAAAACAACATAAAAAAATATAACAATTATTTGCACATAAAATCCATTGAAAAAAACACTTTTAACACCATTTTCATACCCATATTTCAGTAAAATAGAAATTAAATCACTAAAACATTTTAATAAAACATTTTCATCAATTATAAAATAGCCCCAAATGATCCAACATGGGATATCCATGAAAAACACCCATTTTCACACAAAAATGCTATTTTCACCCCATTCTCTTAACAAATGACACTGAAATAGTCTTATAACCAATAAAAAAGGAGTATTAAACTAAACATATTATTAATGTAGCAATGATAAAATTTCTAAGAGTGATTACATATGTAATCACCTACCACAAGTGTCAAAAACACCTAATCCTTTTGCAGAAGTTCACCCGCACCACTGCTACACCACAAGGGAGTTCAATAAAACCTAAAACCACAATATTAGACAAATAAACCCAAGAAAAAACCCTATATTTTAATACATACTTGATGGATAGTAGGAAATTCATGAAAAAATGGAAGAAATCTTAAGAAAATAGAATATTCCCTAAGCAAATGGGAGGAGGAAGGAAGGAAACCCACTAACTTGAGATATCTTGAAGAAATCTCCCCAAATACACCAAAATATAAATATAAAAGCCCCAAAAAGTGATAGTGAGGCTATAATTAGAATGGGGAGGTCAGTTGGGGACTTAAATGGGGAAAAAATAATGAAAATTTAATGATTTATGGATGAAAAAATTTACCTTCTCAAATCTAGATGATTTGAGAAACCCTGAGAACTTTATCCCTAATCTATGATGAAAATGAGCTCCAAATAGAAAAAATATATAATGAGGGTGAGCCTAGATTTTTTGGGTTAGAGTATGATGTAGAATCACTAAAAAACATTAAAAAATTTATAAGATATTAAAGAATTTATTTTTTTCTTAAAGTAGGAAATGAGGTCATGGGTAGACCTAATGCCTAAATAAGTCACCTAAATCCAAAATTATAATGAGTTTTTAAGGAGTAAAAATGAACATGGTGGTTTTAATAGGCTAGGGGAGGCCATGTGGGAAGTGTAATGGGTGAATATTTTAAAAAAAATGGTGGATTTATAAAAGAATATTTTTTTTTCAAAGATGGAAATGGGCTCACGGTTGTGCCCAAATCATGAAAAACCCCCATTTCCTCCAACAATGAATGGGAAACCCCCACAAGAAAAAAAAAATATAAATTTTATGAAAAATATCTTTTAAATAAATCATGGATGTGGGAATTCTCCCCACCAAAAAAATTTTATGCCCTTAGAAATTCATATTGAATCATGATTAGATAAGAGAAACGATAACTACTATTCAACCAAAGACTTCTGCTACCGTGTTTCATACTCATCAGTCCCATGATTCCAGAGGACTCAAACTAGAGGAATATTATTCCCTAGAAGAACTTTTTCTTGGGAGTCCACAATTCGTACAGTCCACTCAAACATAGATAAATTGGGATCTATCTCTAGTTCTTCCCAATTCAGCACATGGGACAGATCTTGGTAGTACTTTTTCAATTAGGAGACATGGAAGACGTCATGAAAGGAAGTAAACTGAGAAGGAAAGGCCAACCTGTATGCCACCCTGCTAATATGCTCAGTGATATCAAAAGGACCGACATACCTCAGCGTCAGCTTCCCTTGATTTCACAATCGGTGATGGCCCAGACAAGGGGATACTTACCAGAATACCCTATCACCCATAGAAATCTCTAGGTCTCGATGCCTCTGGTCAGCATAATATTTATGATGACACTGATCTTTCAAAATACACTATCTTATCAAATTTAACTTCTCAGATGTCTCCTACAAAATTCTTGAATACAATAATGAAGTCTCACCTACCTCATCCCAAAATAGGGGGGACCCATAAGGCCGACCATAAAATGCCTCAAAGGGATCCATTTGAATCGAGGATTGGTAACTATTATTATAAGAAAATTAAACCAATCACAAATGGCTATCCCATGAAGCTCCAAATTCCAAAACTCATGTATAGAGCAGGTCCTCCAAGATCTAATTCACCCGATCTGTCTGACCATCCGTTTGAGGATGGTATGTCATGCTCATCTTCATATGCGACTCCAAGGCCTTCCCAAAACTAAGAAGTGAAATGCGGGACTCTATCTGAGACAACTACTGACATAACTCCAGGAATCCTTACCACCTCCATGAGATACAAAAAACCCAACTCATCCACATTATCCGTATCTTTAATCCGAATTAAGTGGGATGATTTGGTTAGATGATCAATCACAACCCAAATGGTATTCTTACCTCGAGCAATACAGGGTAATACAATAATAAAATCCATGGAAACCCTATCCCATTTATCGATAGGAATGGGTAATGGATAGAGAAAACTAGATGGCCTTTGATGCTCCTCTTTCAATTGATGATATGTCTAGCATCTCAACACAAATTGTTTTATGTCCCATCTCATACCTAGCCACTAGAACTGTTATCACACATCATAATACATCTTGGTGGAACTTGGATGGACAACCCACTAAGACTGTTGTCTATCCTACATCACCACCTTTCGAAGAGACAACGATACTACTAAATGACCCTTGAAGTAAAATATTCCCTTGGAAGATGATGAATAATCAGAAGACATATCCACACCATGAAGAAACATCCTCGACTGCTGAAAAAGCTCATTACTGGGATTTTCTCGCTGAATCAACTCCAAGAGAGAAGGAGTCAACTAAATGCTCGCCAAGAACACACCCCCACTATGATCTTTGGTCTCTACATGCATCTAAGAAAATATCCCCATTATATTACACTCATCACTGGATTTATTCAAGTCTTACACTGGTAATTTTCTACTCAAATCATCCACCACCACATTACCCTTGTCCGGGGTATATACAATGTTAAAGTCGAACCCCTACAAGTACTCTATCCAACAGAGCTTCCTCAGATTGAGGTCCTTCTGTGAGAAGATGCAGGCTAAGATTTTTGATTAGAATAGAGTATAAACTTTTCTCCAAAGTGGTGGTGACTTCAAGTCTTCAAATCATGCATCAAAACTACTAACTTCAAGTTGTGGTTTGGATAATTTTTTTCATGTGGTCGGAGTTGGTGAGAACCATATGTCACCAAGTGATCACCCTACATAAGAAAACACCCAAGACCCATATATGAAGCATAAAAATACAACACATGACCCTTTATATCCTCTAGAAAATCATCATTGGGGTGGTATTCAACCACCGCTTCAGTTCCTCGAAGGATGCCTGAAACTTTGGGCTCTATACAAACTTCACCACTTTCTGGGTGAGCACATTCATGGTAGAATCTAGTTGAGAGAAATACTGAACAAACCGCTTGTAGTTACTATCTAGGATAAGGAAACTCTTGATCTCAAACATGTTATTTGGATGATCCCATGACATCACCACATTGATATTCTCGGGGTCCACCAAAACCACCTACTCTAAGATCACATGCCCCAGAAACTTCACCCCCTAATACAGAAGTGCAGTTGGACAACTTTTCATAGAGGCGGTGATCCCAAAAAGTTCCAAACATTTGTCATATATGATGCTCATGTTCCTACTCAGATCCAAAGTAAACCAAGGATGTCATCCATGAACACCATGAAGAAGGAATCACGATATAATTGGAACACCCTCTTCATGGGTTCTATAAAGACCATTGGAGCATTTGTCAATCTGAATGGAATGAATAGATACTCAAAGTGGCTGTACCTACTTCAGATGGCTATCATTGGGATATATTCCCCTTTCACCCTGAGTTGATTGAATCCTGAATAGAATTCTATTTTCAAGAACCACTTTTACCCCTTTAACTGGAAAGAAAAATCATCTATTCGGGGCATATGATATTTGTTTACGATTTTTACCTTGTTCAGCTTCCAGTAATCAATACACATCAAGAGGGACCCATCATCCTTCTTCGCAAAGAGAATAGGAGCGACCCAAAGAGAGATGATCAGGCGAATGAATCCTTTGGATTCTAAATCATCTAGTTTAATCTTTAATCCCATCAATTTGGTGGGGGCCCTATAGTAAGAGGGAAGATATATCAGCTATGATCCAGTCACAAAATTTATAGATAAATCCACATACCTATTTGGGGGTAAGCCTGAAAAATAATCTGGGAATACCTCCGAGAACTCATCCACTACATGAGGTAACCCACACATAAAAGCATGATCGTTATCTTCTAGCATGAGTGATGATAACTTGATGATACGATTTCCCAACTCTGGGAGTGGAGGTCCTACATGACCCAACCGAGGATCCCATTACCCACGACAAACCTGACGACTCCCTTCAGGTTCCATGAAACTCACCCTCGTCCTATAGAAATCGATGTGTGCTTGAAAGTGCACCAGAAAATCCATGCCATGTAACTTGTCAAAAAAAATACATATCAATGACCAGGAGGTCCCATTCCATCTCAAACCCTGGCATGGAAAGCGCACATGATAGGCACCTAAGACCCTGTTCCATATTTTTTCCCAATGACATCACCAACTCCATCGCAAAGGAAAATAACTCGGCTAGAAAATTCAGCATTTCACAGTAAAGGTAGATATGAATGAAATAGAAACACCAATATCAAAAAGGGAAAAAGTTATAGAAGAAGAAATCCGAATATCACCTCGAATAGTCAATGATCCCACCTCTGATCCTATTAGTGCCATATCCAAAGCATGAAGATTCATAGTCTCTGCCTGAGAATGGACGCTTTCCTATGGATCTTCCACGAAATGGTTCTACCCAGAAGATGACCCAACCCTTCTTCCATGATAACCAAACTGAGACCCCCCATGTCCTCAATGACTCTAATTGAGTTAGAACTCCTCTAGAAGCCACTGATCTTACCCCACTTTCGAGTGGACGTGCCATCCTAAAAAATAACTGAATGTGTCCTATACCACCACACTTATAACAATGATTCAGATGAAAAGTTCATGCTGGTCGGATGTGCCCTGACCTCCCACACTGGTGGCACACTACAGACCTCGCATCAGAAGCCACTGAAGAAAAATTCATGGAAGGTTGGTGTAATGATCCAAACATTCATTAATGGAAATAACTCTTAATCTAATTAAATTTCTCTTTATGAAAAATGTTTATATAAAATGTAAACTTCTTTTGTTTTATGTTTTTAGATTTTAATATACTGTTAAGAATTGTGACCATTGCTAATATGGCTGTTGAATAGTGATCACATGATTATTATAAATATAGTTCTTTAAAAAATACAATTTACTCAAACAAAGGAAGCGATGGCCTCATCCACTAGACATGCCCCATACGAAGCCAATTTTTCAAAGCTTGGAAAAGTGGTGGCATCATTGGGATTCACTCTTGACCAATCCCAAGAATAGCTTCAATAGGTTAAGATTGAGCAGGTCCGCCTACGAGAGAAGTGGAAGTTGATAGAGATTACCACCCGAGCAATGTTATTCGAGCCACACAAAGAGTATGTCACCATCACACACCTTACTCTTCGATATTATGCTGGTGTTATAAGGGGTTATGTAATAAGACCTTAGTACTATGATTATTTGAATTATTTTGTATATAATAATGAATATACATTCATTTTATTACTCTTACCTTGTAAATAGTTTTTAAAGCACAAATAGTGTTTTAGTTAATGTTCAACTAAGAAATATATTTTGATGAATTAATGGATTTTTGAATTAAATAATATTTCAATAAAATAATATTATTGTTATTCAATTAATTTTTATTGAATATAAATGATCGTATAATTTTATGAATTCAATTTTAATTTTTATTAATTTTTGAAATTCATTTTTGTCAAACACGTGAATTTTCGATAAATTCCAGTTTTTTATTTTAAAAGTTAAAATTAGAATATTTAGAAAATTATTTAGATAAAATAAATATTATTTCTAGAATCAGGATGTCGAAATTATCCAACAGTAAATTTTTCATAATTTTCCGAGGCAATCAAATTTTTGGGTAAAAATTAAATACCGTTTAAATATATAATTCATTTTATGACATCATAATGACCCAATAGCGATGTAATAAAATACTATAAGCTTTATGTTCAGACAATATTTTTTTTACCATTAAAATAATGTGTCTTTGGGTGAAGTATGGTATCATGATAAATCATGTGAAATGGTTGTTTACTCATGCTAATTAAATTGAAACCAGGTTTTACTCGTGATTCATGTGCAATGAGGATTTACTCATGCTCCATGTGCAATGAGCCTTGGCTCATGCTAATTCCATGTTAAGTGTTGTTGCCACATTTCCATGTTATGATTATCATGCTTTATCATGCCTTTATTTTTAAGATTCTATTGTGCTCTATTGATATGATTATTGTCTAACATGTATTTCATTCCCCATGCTACTCCATGTTTATTCCCTTACTGGGCTTTATAGCTCACCCTTTTCTAGTGCATGTCCTCAGGTTATCCCATGCAATGCTAAGTACGAGGGAATGTAGTGTTCATGTAAAAAAAGTTTTCAATAAAGATGTTGTATCTCATGTTTTTAAGTTGTTATGTAATGATTATAATCCCCAAATACACTAGACCTCTCGATCTTCTATGTTGTATCAAGTGAATTTTATGTAATAAATCATGTTTAAGTGTGTAATAAAGATCAAGGTTGTCATAGTTGACATCAGAGGATATGTTTAGTTATTTTTGGGATTAGAATTAGAAAACCCCAGTGAAGCCTTAGAGACAAGACTAAGTATAATAAAAACATCCCTAAGTTTTGGTGAGTATTGAGTAAGTGGTTTATCAAAAAATACATCCCTGTCTAGATATGAGCAGGTATAGGTAGCTCTGGCACAGATGTATCATATGGGTAAAACTTGGAAATACCCCTTTGAGCTAGACTTGAATGGGAACTAGTGCATGACAATGGGCCTTGCTGCACTATTTGTTACGACACTCCTGGGGGATATTCTTTGGTAAATCTATAAGCTTAGTATGAACCTTTATTAAGGTAAAAAAAATTCCCTAAGAATATATGTTAGAAAGTAGATCATGGATAACATAGATTTGATCCAATAGATTCATATGATAAGGAAATAAAATTTATTTATAAGTCGTTAGTTTTGTCCTTGTATTACCCTTTATGTGTTACCACTAACTTTCCTTTTATTACAGCCAATGGCTGGTAATAGGAGGACTCGAGCTAACCATAGATGTCAAGATCAATGTGTTGACTGTACTAAGAGATGCCAAATCCAATGGGAGCGGGAATCACGAACTTTTTCACGCTTCTCTCTCAGCTAACTCAAGATTTTAATAGAAACATGGGTCAAGAGGAACATTCAACCCCCCTAAGAAAGAAAAAGTCCCTATCAAGAGCTTCATGAGACAAAGGCCTCCTACTTTTAATGGATCATCTGATCCCTCAATCACTGAACAATGAATCAACTCCATTGAAAAGATCTTATCCATCCTTCAATGTTTTGAAAAAGAGAAGGTTATCTTAGCTTCTTATTGTATGGAGGGTGAAGCTGATCAATGTTGGATATTGATCAAAAATACAAAGCCTGAGGAGGAGATAAAGGAATGGGAATGGAAGGATTTCTTGAAGATGTTTTTTGATAAATATTTTCCGCGCACCCTCCGACTTAAGATGGAAAGGGACTTCCTTTCCCTCAAGAAAAAAAGAAAACAAATCTATTGGAGCATACAAGGAAAACCTCACACAGCTTGAATGATACACTTCTGGATTTGTCGTTACCCCTGAATGCAAGGTTGAATAATTTTTTGGTGGGCTGAAGCCTATCCTGCGGAAATCACTAGAAATCCGTGACTTCGACAGCTATGAAGAAATTGTCCGATGTGCCCTCAAGGTTGAAATGGAGATCAGTGAATTTCAGGGGTATCATGGAGATAAGAATCATAAGGTGGAATTATATGCTGTTGGACCGATGGATAAATCCAATAGTGCTAAGAAGACCCAACACCCCACTTGACAAAGGTGCAGAAAGAAGCACCCCGGAAATTGCCTGAAGGGGATGATGATATGATTTAGGTGTGGAAGAGAAGGGAACCTAGCTGTAAAATACTGACAAGAAAAACTAGTGGCTGCAATAGAGTATAGGAATGCTTCATTCGAACCTAAACGCATTGTTCATTGCTACAACTGCAAAGAACTAGGGCATGTTTCAAATCAGTTCCCTAAGCCAAGGGTTTTTGGAGGCAACCAACAACCTCCATGGAAACAAGGGTGAGATTTTTACATCACAACTGCAAAAGTGAACCCTGAAAACGAAGTGGTGATTGGTATGCTAGTTATTCATTCAATAATTGTGAACATACTTTTTTATTTAGGTTCTACACATTATTTTATATACCTAAATTTTAGTAGAACAATCCCAGCACCCCCAAAAATCATGGAAGTGAAGATGTCAGTGAGTACAACAAATGGGGCGATCATTGAATCCCATGAATATAACTCCTCCCCTGTCATAATATGTGGATTGAACTTCATAGAGAACCTCATCATACTCCCTCTGGTGGAATTTGATGCAATTCTTGGCATGGATTGGATTTCCTTATATAAAACCAACATAAATTTCCGTGAGAGGGAAATCACTCTCCATGTGGAGAATCGACCCCTGATTCTTTACAAGTGAAAAGAGAAAGATGAATATTCTTTAGCTCCATAATCTCAAGCATGGATATTACTGCCCTACGATCCCGCATATCTGGCATAGATGATTGAGTCTAAGGAGGCAACCATCCTATAAGACATGCTTATTGCAAGGGAATTCACTGAAGTGTTTCCTGAGGAATTTCCTGGTGTTCCTCCTAGAAGTGATATTGAATTTTCAATTGATCTTATACCTAGGGAGTTTCCAATATCCAAGACGACATATATAACGGCTGTTGTGAAGCTTGAGGAGCTGAAGAAACAACTATAGGAGAATCTGGATAAAGGGTTTATACGCCCAAGTGCTTCACCATGGGGTGCAACGGTCCTCTTCATCAAGAAGAAGGATGTGTCAATGCGCCTTTTCATCGATTATCATGAGATCAACAAAATCATGATAAAGAACAAGTATCCTTTCCCATGAATTGATGACTTGTTTGATCAGTTGTGTGGAGCACAATACTTCCCCAAGGTAGATTTGCGGTTGGGATATTATCAAGTAAGGGTGAAGAAGGAAGATATCCCCAAGACGACTTTTCATACAAGATAGAGGAACTATGAATTCATATTAATTCCTTTCAGACTCATTAATGCTCCAGAAATATTCATCGACTTGATGAATAGAGTTTTTCGATATTAACTCGACAAATTTGTGGTAGTCTTTATAGATTATATTCTGATATACTACAATACCAAGGAGGATTATGAGGAGCATCTAAGAACTGTACTAGAGACCTTACGGAAGGATAAGCTCTATGAAAAGTATAACAAGTGTGAGTTTTGGTTGAAGGAGGTCTCATTTTTGTGTCATATCATCAAAAGAAATGGGATATCTGTGAATCCCTAAAAAATAAATGCAATTGAGGGATGGCTGAGGCTAACATCATTAACGGATATCCGTAGCTTCTTGGGGTTAGCTGGATATTATCGACATTTGTGTGAAATTTCTCATGATTGTCCAACCCTCTTACCAAGCTAACTCAGAAGGGAGTAAACTTTTCTTGGAGTGATGAATGCGAAGAAAGCTTCAAGGAGTTAAAAATGAGTCTTATCACTACGCCCATGCTCACTTTACCCACAAGTGGAGAACTTTTTGTGGTATTCAGTGATGCTTCGAAGAAGGGCCTGGGATGTGTGTTGATGGAAAATGAAAAATCCAATGCCTATGCTTCAAGGAAATTTAATGTTCATGAATAGAACTATCCAACACATGACCTTGAGTTGGCTACAGTGATATTCACTATGAAAATTTGGCGGCATTATCTCTTTGGGGAGAAGTGTGAAATATATACGGACAACAAAAGCCTCAAGTATATATTCACACAGAAAGAGTTGAACATGCGCAAATGAAGATGGATAGAGATGATCAAAGACTATGAATTCTCAATCCACTACCACCCTGGGAAAGAGAACAAGGTGGTAGATGCTCTAAGTATAAAGGACCCAACAATTATATCATGGATGAGAATTGAAAAGGATCCAATCTTCTTCGATTTGATGAGGATGGACATGGGGATCCTAAATAAGGGAACATCATCAATACTTTCACAAATTATTGCTCAACCATCACTTTTGGAAAGGTTAAAAGATGCTTAAAATGATGATGTGTGAATTTAGGAAAAAGTTGAAGCTATCAGAAAAGAGAAATCCTCAGAGTTTAATGTTGATGAAGAAGGAATTGTGAGATTTGGGAAAAGACTATGTGTTCTATCAAGTCCGGAGCTGAAGAAGGAACTTTTGGATGATGCACATAGTTCAAATTTCTCTATTCCCCCAGAAAACACAAAGATGTATCGAGATCTCCGAGAGCATTATTGGTGCGATAATATGAAGAAGGAGATCACTGAATATACATCAAACTGCCTGGTGTGTTAGAATGTGAAGGAAGAGAGGCAGAAGTCTAAGGGGATGATGCAACCATTGCCCATACCAGAATGAAAATGGGAGAACATCACCATGGACTTTGTCACCGGACTTCTAAAGACATCCAGAGGCAACAATACAATCTGGGTTGTTGTGGATCATCTTACAAAGTCTGAACACTTCATTTCAATTTGAGAGGATTTATCATTGGATCAACTGACATATATATATATATATATATATATATATATATATATCAGGGAAGTGGTAAGGATATATAGAGTACCCCTATCTATTGTGTCCGATTGATATCCATGATTCACCTCTAAGTTTTGGAAGAGTATTCAACATTCTATGAATACTGAACTGAACTTCATTATGACCTATAATCCTCAAACTGATGGAAAATACGAGCAGACTATCCAAACACTTGAGGAAATGTTGAGAGCAAGATCAAAATACTTTAAAGGAGGATGAGATCAACATCTTCCTCTGGCTGAGTTCTCTTATAATAACAGTTTCCACTCGATCACCCAAATGGCACCATATAATGCCCTTTATGGGAAAAGGTGCAGAACACCAGCGTGTTGGGATGAGGTCGGTGAGCATAAGCTGCTTGGACCAGAAATGGTTGATGAAATGGTGGAGATGGTGAAACCCATTCAGAAACATATCAAGGCAGCCCAGAGTCAACAGAAGAGTTATGCAAATATCTGTCAACGAGACCTCGAGTTTAAAGTTAGAGATATGGTATTTCTACGCATATCTCCATGGAAGAAGGTCATGAGATTTGGAAAGAAAGGGAAGTTATGTCCAAGGTACATCGGCCCCTTCGATATTCTTGATCTTGTCGGGGCTTTGGCTTATCAAATAGCACTTCTACCTACCTTGGACAATGTACATTATGTCTTTCATATATCCCTCCTAAGGAAGTACATATCGGATCCTTCACATGTACTCTCTTTAGAGGTGGTATAGTTAGAAGATGATCTTTCTTATGAGGAGCAACCAGTGAAGATCTTAGATCGTAGAGAAAAATTTCTATGAAATACGGCAATGCCCCTTATCAAGGTGTTGTGGAGAAACCACAAGTTTGAGGAAGCGACATGATAATCGAAGGAAGTGATGAAGCAGAGTTACCCACATTTTTTTAGTGTGAGAAAAGGAAATTTCGAGGGTGAAATTTCTTAAGGGGGGAAGATTGTAACGACCCAAACTTTCATTAATAGAAATACATCTTGATCTAACTAAATGTCTCTTTATGAAAAATGTTTATATAAAATGTCAACTTCTTTGGTTTTATGTTTTTGGATTTTAAAATACTATTAAGGATTGTTCCCATTTATAATATGGCCATTGAATAGTGATCACATGATTAGTATAAATATAGGGCTTTAACGAATCCAATGTACCCAGAAAAAGGAAGCGATGGACTCATCCAGTAGACATGCCCCATACGAAGCCCATTTGTCAGAGATGGAAAAATAGGAGGCGTCATTGGGATTTACTCTTGACCAACCCCAACCCGAGCTTCAAGAGGTTAATCTCGAGCGGGACCGCCTACGAGATAAGTGGATGTTGATAGAGATTACCACCCGAGCAATGTTATCCGAGCCACCCCAAAAGTCTATCACCATCACACACCTTACTCTTCGGTCTTATGTGGGTGTTATAAGGGGTTATGTAACAAGACCTTAACACTATGATTATGTGCATTATTTTGTATATATTAATGAATATACTTTCATTTTAATATTTTTACCTTGTAAATAGTTTTTAAATCTCAAATAGTGTTTTTAGTTAATGTTCAACTAAGAAATATATTTTGATGAATTAATGAATTTTTGAATTAAATAATATTTTATTAAAATATTATTATTGTTATTAAATTAATTTTTATTAAATATAAATGATCGTATAATTTTATGAATACTATCGTAATTTTTATTATGGTTTGAAAGCCATTTTTGTCAAACCAGTGAATTTTCGATAAATGTTGATTTATTTTAAAAGTGAAAATTAACATATTTAGAAAATTATTTACATAAAATAAATATTATTTCTGAAATCAGGACATCAAAATTATCCAATGGTGAATTTTTCAAAATTTTCGGAGACAATCAAAGTTTTGGGTAAAAATTAAATACCGTTTAAATATATAATGTGTTTTATGACATCATAATGACCCAATAGCGATGTAATAAAATACTATAATCTTTATGTTCGGCAAATATATGTTTTACCATTAAAATGATGTGGTTTTGGGTTCGTTTGACTTATTTTACAAAGCATTAATGGACCCTTCAAGTCTTATTAAACATCTTGTCTTTTTAAATTGTTTTCCTTGGGAGTGTGACTCACCTCCACATAATCATCCCCAATATTTTAAGAATTTAGGAATTTGGCCTTATAAAATATTTTTATACACTTACCTTTTCCAAAAACCATGCGCAAAAACCATGGGATGGTTTTTAGTTTGGATTAGTTTATTGTGAGGTGTCCCAAACCTAAATAATTACAAAATTCCCTCACCTTTCCTATATAAACCCACCTAAGTTCCCACTTTCTCCTCACTCAAAGCCTTTGGAGTTATACCAACATATTCCCTACTCTCTCTATAATCCTCACAAGGTTCCCTAAGCTCTCAATAAGCCTCTCTCAATCCCGTCTCAAGCCTTTGGAAGCACACTTCTAAGTAAAATATTTCTTCCTTTCTCATTTTGTCCAATTTTATTTAAGTTGATATGCCCTTTTAATTTCAATTATAAATGTTGGGGTATGGTTTTAAACCTCCCCTATACTGCCCTATTTATGTTTTAATGACTATATAATCCTTTCTCTCTCATTAAATTCCTCCCATGTACATCCGTTACTATGCCAAATTTCTGAAAGGAATTTCCCTCTCTTCATTTACATTGAAGTAAATATTTTGTATCATGAATCTAAATTCCATTACAATTGTTGGGACATGTATATATATGAAACCCTTACTTTCCATGTCATGTAAATATGATGAGATACCCCTCTCTCTCTCATTAACCTTTTTTATGAATTTTTACGTCATGCTGTTACACTGCGGAAATTACACCGATTTTCCAAGCCAATGTCATTGTGTAGTGAATACCATGCCCATTTTTCAATCAAGGGTATTCACCTTTTTGAACATTAAATTAATGATTATAAAGTTTCATGTATGAATTACACATTCCTTTATCATTTAATAAATGATGATGTTTTATGAATTCATGTTTTATGATCCTTGTGCCACACTTATGCATGAAATGAAATGTTTAAGAAGGGTGCGCCCTTATAGCGCTCCAATGCATTGGGTGGAGTATAGTATCATGATAATTCATGTGCAATGGGTGTTTACACATGCTAATTCAATTTCAATGATGTTTTACTTGTTCTTCATGTGCAATGAGGATTAACTCATGCTTCATGTGCAATGAGCCTTGGCTCATACTAATTCCTTGTTAAGTGTTGTTGCCACATTTCCATGTTATGATTATCATGCTTTATCATGCCTTTATTTTTATGTTTCTATTGTTCTATATTTATATTCTTATTTTCTAAAATTTATTTCATTCCTCATGTTACTCTATGTTTATTCCCTTACTGGGATTTATAGCTCACCCTTTTCTTATGAATGTCCTCAGGTTATCCCATGCAATGCTAAATACGAGGGAATGTAGTGGTCATGTAAAAGAAGTTTTCAATAAAGATGTTGTATCTCATGTTTTAAGTTGTTATGTAATGATCCTAAGCCCCAAATACACTATACCTCTCAATATTCTATGTTGTATCAAGTGAATTTTATGTAATAAATCATGTTTAACTGTGTAATAAAGATCAGGGTTGTCATAGAATGACTGAGATTCCACCCACTTCTTTCCCTGCTCCTCCTACTTCATTTTCTTCTCAGGTGAGCTTCCACTGCCCAGAACTAATATTATCCCAGAAAAACCATCCCTCCCCTAAAGGTTATTCTCTGCCATACATGCCCCGTCAACCACCTCTTTATAGGTTTTCAGCTTGAATAGGAAGACCTGGGAATAGATCTCTGGCTGCAGACCCCTCTTGAACTTTTGGGTCTTAATATGCTCATTGGATACCGTTTACAGAGTATACTATAATTAATCAGTAAAAAAGTTGGCAAAATCCATCACAGAAATATCCCCATGAAAAATCTCCATAAACTCTCGAGATCGAGCATAAGCCAAAACTTCAGGGCAGTACTAGTCGTTATGGATAACCTTGAAGTCCTTCCGGCTCATCTTTTCATGATTCCCAGCTTGAAGCACTGAATCCCACCTCATGCATCTAGGAACCTCTAACAAGAAAGTGAAACACATCAACCTAAAATCCTTAGGTGTTTCCAGGAATTCAAACATGTGCTCAATCTTTTTGAGCCACTCCTCCGCTTCTTGGGGTTTCATGCTACCATAGAATGTAGGAGGCTTATTATTTAGAAAATCCTGGATTTTTTCTTTTTAGGAATATAATCCTCTTCCCTAGATGGTTTAGGAGTGGGTGATACTCTTTTTCCGAGGGATTTAAAAACCCTGGACATAGTTTCTACCATCATTTGATCAATCGGTGAAGGAGAACTCTCTCCAGTATCCTCCTCTGGGTGCATGGTATCTTTCTAGGGAGGCATGTTTCTACACAAGGAAACAGTCACAAAAGAAATAATCAGTACAAAAATTCTAAAAATTTCATCAATAACATCAAATATAAATAATCCAAACCCAATACAACAATTAAATAAACAACTACTCAATCCCTACTCGATGTCCACGTGTAGTATGCAGCCCACATGTCTCACCTTGAAGTGAAGTCAAACAAAAAATTCCAATGTCCCATGGTGACTCGAGGTATGCCAAGAGAGGTGAAGGCTAGTCACCATACTCACAAAAAAAACTCCAAGTCCCAATAGTCCTAACTCCTATCTAGATTAACTTATCCTAAAATAATAATACTAGAAAAAAACATTAACTTGCCTCTCATACCATTTTTTCACAAACTGAATCTGGTCTCCATCATTAAAGGCACCAAACACGGACTATGGAAAAGACCAAATGGATTTACCTATCCCAAAAGGCTGGAAAAAGTTCCTGAGTATCATGTATTATGGTTTGGGAACGATTTACCAGAGTTTAGAATCATTTAACAAAAAAAATAAAAAAAATAAACAAAATCTAAAAATTTATGCCAAACACGCCTTAAATAAAAATCCAGAACTAAAAAAATAGGTTTACACATGACAAAAGATATCCAAAGATATATAATAGTAGTATAAAAAACATCCCAATGGACTCCACATGACAAGGGTTTATCACCCACAAGATGTCTCTACAACACCACACCAGCGGAAGAAACTAACAACCCAAACCTCCATCACCCAAGGACTTGCCTTTACCTGAGTCAAACATGATCAATTATACTTACATACAAGGGGTTTAAGTAGGGTGTGATCCTAATACCAATAGGGTACCACCCAAATGATTCCATATAGTAAGCAATGAAAGAAGAAAATCATGCAAGTTTTTGATAAATAGTAAATTGTGGAAATAAATTCTAAAGAATGAGACTTTAAAAGGTAAAATATTTTCAAAGTGAAATTTCAAAGAGTGAAAAAATTTAATTAAAACATGTAATTTGACGCATTTTTTCATCCAAACACACCATAATACAATGATAAATACAAAATATCCAATGAGCACTAATCTCGAGAACAACCCTAGGCACTAGTTAGTTTTGGGCCCCATGTACCTCGTATCTCAGTGTAAAGGAACCATAGTAATATGCATTTTCATTCATGTTCTACTTGTAGGAAACATACCAATAAATTAGTGGTCCCCAAAAATCATAAATATATATTTTTTTAGTTTTTTCAACGTTCAACTTGCTAAGTGAAATAGGACAAAACCACTTCGGATCACTAGCGTACTAGTACACGGCCGCCCACCAAGATACCTAGGTTTCCCCCTTTGTGCTCAAACAAACTCCAAATGTTACCAAAATTAAATTGCACATAAAATAATTACTTATGATCTCCAAAATTTAAAACTATGTATACACATTCTTTTCACCACTTATATCACTTCATAAAACATTTTAAATTTCCATAAACAACATCACAAAATATAACAATGTTTTGCACATTAAATCCATTAAAAACCCACTTTAAACACCATTTTCATACCAAAATTTCACCAAAATAGAATTTAAAGCACTAAAACATTTTAATAAATCCATTTCATCAATTATAAAACAACCCCAAATGATCCAACATGGGATATCCATGAAAAACACCCATTTTCACACAAAAATTCCATTTTTCACCATTCGCTTAACAAACACCACCAAAAATAGTTTTAGCATCAATGAGCATGGAAGATGAACATGAAAAAATTATAAATCCAGAAATTATAAATCATCGAAGAGTTCTTACACATGGAATCACCTACCATAAGTGTCAAAACACCAAATCCTTATACAAAAGTTCACCTGTAGCACTGCCGCACCACAAGGTAGTTCAATCAAACCTAAAACCACAAGATTAGACAAAGAAACCCAAGATAAAACCCTAGGTCAGAATCCATACTTGTTGGAAAGTAGGAACCACAATAATATTTTTAATAAACCTTATGAAAATGGAAGAACCCCAAAGTAAATGGGAAAATGAATGAATGAAACCCACTTACTTGAGAGTATCTTGAAGAAATCACCCTAAATCCACCAAAGGTTGAATCTAAAAGCAACCAGAAATGATAGGGAAGCTCAAAGGAGGATGAGGAGGTCAAGTGGGTATTGAAACTGGAGAAAAAGAGTAAAAATTTAATGATTTATTGATGAAACAATTTAACTTCTCAAATCTGCATGATTTGAGAAACCCTGATAACTTTTTCTCTAATATGCAATGAAAATGAGCTCCAAAGAAGAAAAATCGATAATGGGGGTGAGCCTATGGATTTTTACTTCACATAGGAGGTTGAATAATTGAAAAAAATTAATAAATTAATGAAATATTAAATAATTGGTTTTTAAAAAACAAGAAATGGGATCACGGGTTGACCTAATGCCTAAATAAATCACCCAAATACAAAATGATAATGAGTTCATAAGGGGTCAAAATGGACATTGTGGTTTGAATTGGTCATGGGAGTCCAAGTGGAAAGTGTAATGGGTGAAAAATGTTAAAAAATTAAGGAGTTATAAATGAAACAAAATTTGTTTTTAAATCTGTAAATGGTGTAACGATTGAGCCAAAATCATGAAAACCCACCATTTCCTCCAAAAATTCATGGGAAACCCCCAAAACAAAGAAAGAGTATAAATTACTTGAAAGATACATTTAAAATAAGTCATGGATGTGATAGTTATTTCTTGGAGATAATGCCCTTGAAGAGATAGTAAATTATGAATTATCTATATTAGTTTTAAATGATAAATCATTCATTTTATCGACTAATTAGTATTTGGAGGTGCCTCATTAAGATCAGATTGCTTAGTGGTGGTATGTTATCCACCATTACTATGTGGTAGTATCTCATTAGACCAATGTGAGATAATGATTCATCATTCAGAATATAAATAATGAAATCATGGAACCTCTCATAATAGAGGAATTGGGTTGGTGGTAGTCCATCTGCCAGAGTATTTGTATGGTGGCGCATCATCCATCTAATGGTGTGGCATTAGTGGCGCCTCTTATACTTGAAGAATTGTAATGGTGGTATGTCATCCACATATAAATTTATTTTAATAGTAAATTTAACACCGGGTAACTGACATTGGTTTTTTAATCTACCTATTTGTATAAAATTAGTGGCGTGTCATCCACAAATAGATTGGACTTGTTGGAACAATATTCACTCATAGAGTTGATTCCGGTGGTAAATTATCCACCCATAATGACTTGTGTTGGTGGTATATCATCCACATGTTATGGGATATGGTTGTGTATCATTTACAAGGTATATTTGATATCTCATTCATTAGTGATGTCCTGTTTTCATTTTAATTTGAGGTTTGTAATGGTCCATTCACAAGATAGACTATGATAACAATGGATCCTTCACCAAGAATATATGATGGTGATAACTCATTCACAATATTTCTGAAACTAGGAGTGATATATCATGCATCCTTAAGGTGTTTTTATATCCTGGGTATATCATCCCATTAATGCTCTAACTGAAGTAGGTATGGTCACACATGGTTTGGCAGGATCACTCCATGAGGTGACAAGTTATTTATATACTACTTTATTATAAATTCATATTTAGAATGGATGTTTATTATAACACCCTGATATTCTAAAAGGATAATCAAGTTTGATAGCGTGTATAACACAAAACACCAAGATCAAAAGAGAATATAACACCTTGATAATTTATGATATTTTTTTTTAAAATTCAATATCTTAGATAGATTGTGATGCATTCAACACCGGGTTTAAATTAAACATGATACATTATTAAAATATTATTATTCAAATATGACCATTATAACCTAGAAGTTAAGATGAAAGGTATGAATAATAATAACTAAATTATGAAAATTATATGTTTTACATATGTATAAAATAAATTAAATGATTATCTATTTATTATAAATAAAATTAGATCCATTTGAATGATAAGGATACGTTTTTTGAAAAAGTTTATTTTTTAAAAAGGTGGATTAGTCGCTCTTTGAAAAAAATTTGAAATTAATTTTTACCACACTTATAAAGTTTATTTGAAAAGATAAAATTCATTTTTAAAATCTATATGTCAAAATTATATTCAGGTTATTTTTTGATAATTTTTTGAAAAGTTTAATTTTTTGATAAATAGTGAAAAATACTAATTATTTAACCACTTCCATTTCGTTTAATTTATCTAAAAAGTTAAATTATATTTTTAATTATTTTTAATGAAAAATTATTTAAATTATATTTCAATGTAACCAATTTAGATTAGTTTAATTAATTTCATATTGAATTTTGATATTAAAACATTACACACTTAAGAGAATTTTCTCCTTGGAAAACCGATCTTTCGCCACATATGCGGTTTAATTTTAAATTGAATTTTTTAATTTTTATAAATTTAATTTTAAAATTTTGATTAAATATTTGTAATTATAATAATTTATATTATATAAAAATGTTAACATAATTTTTTTACCCTAATAAATAGTGAAAATAGTAAAAATTAATTAACACAATCAAGGTAACAATGAGTTTTCTGGGGAGGGGGTAAAATAAGAATATAAATGTATAAAATGATATAAAATATGTTAAAACCCCATTGTGCAAAAATATTTAGACCTTATTTCCTATAATGATTTATAATTACCCATTTTTTGAGGCTCGTTACATGAGAAAAACATGTGTATCACTTTATATTTTAAAAAAATTCCACGTGTGTCCTCTCACCAACTTATAAAAGGCCCCCCTATCCAACACTCTTCACACATAAAAACAACTTTTTTAAGAAAATCACAACCAAATTAATTTTCTAACTCCCATACCCAAGTACAAGAGAAATTATTTTGATTAATAATACCTCCTAGGAAGGATTTATGTATAAACCTAAAGAGTCTCTCTAAAGAAGAGGTGAAATTATTAAATGTATGTGTTTGTTTTATTTCTTCATCCACATACTTAAAAACTTTTTAAAATATGATAATATAATATAACAATTATCTAATATATAATTTTATTTTATAATGTTAATGTAATAACCCATATCCATATTCACTTCCATCAAATGTGAAATGAAACCGTCGATCGTGTGTACGAGGAACTACTGCCTCATGAACCGATGTAATTAATTTTCTACAAAAACATTTAAAGGATATATATAATTATGTATTTAATATATTTATATGATAATTATGAAATTTTTATACTTATTTAATTAATATATCACATATACCTTCTTACTTTTCATTCTGTAGGTGATACGATAATGCTGCTTGTTTGTATAACGGACTACTACCTCACGAAGAGATGTGATTCCTTTTTCACTTAAGAATTAAATTAAAGGTATTAAAGATAAAGTTAATGAATATATGTGATATTTATTATCTAACCATACCTATGTAAATATAATATCACATCTAACTACTTACCTTCCAATCTGTTGGAAAATAATAACGCCCCTCGTGCGTACGTGTGGACTACTGCCTCCACATAGTGATGTGATTTTTTTTCATTTTTTTATTACTTGGATGGTAATAAGTATGTATTTAATTAATATATATGATATATATGTAATAATAATTATTATTATATAAATATGAATATGAATTTTTCACTTTCATTCCATCCATTGAGAAAAATGGAAACAACATTCTTGTGTATGTATGCCCCACCATCTCCATAAGCGATGTAATACATTTTCAATCTCTGTATTTAACAAGTTACTGTAAATAAATATATAAAAATATTTATATGAATATTTATATTATTTAATTATTGTTTATTATATGGGACTTACGATTTAAAAGTTACCGAAGTGGTAAGTGTTTATTTCACAATCTCATAATTATTCGGGATTACTTTTGTTTAAGTCTATTTTACGGGAATTAATTGATATTTATATCATAAAATAAATATATTATATTATACTTTTTTTATTAATGAAATTTTTAATAAATATTACCATTTTTCGCTGTTTAGTATATAAAATGTTTGAGATTTTTTTTAATAAAATCCAACTTTAATTCTCTCTTTGGTCGAAAATCCATTTTCACCAAAATCCATGTTTTCTAAAAATATTTTTAACCTTTTAAAAATTATTTATGAACGAAATTATTACCCATTTTGACTTTTCAAAAGACATTTTTAAATGAAAATTTATGTAATTTTCAATACAAGTCCCATTTGTATTTTATCAAAAATGTTAAAGGACTCTTAGTTTTTACATGTACAATATTATTTAAATGATTAACCCTGTGCATTCCCTTATTATAAGAAAAACTATTTCCAGGATATTATTTGATTATTTAGTATATATATTGATACGTTTCAACCTTATTTGATTATTTATATGGATTTATTTGATCATAATTTATTTATACCGTATTATTCTCTATTTATTGATTAAATGACATGTGTTTTAGTGATTTACCTTTCCATATTTATTATTATTATTTACTCATGATAGCTTCCACTATAATCTTACCCTTACTAATAATATGATATCACCCTGTTATTATTATTTTTACCAAGATCCCATGATGTTTTTTGTGATTGATATACATAGATACTCACGAGGAATAATGGTGTTCTCAAAGAAAACACTTTTTGTGTTGGATGTTTTAAAATGTAATGTGAATTTAAAGTATGTATCTAGTTTACCAAGACTACTAAACTATTTAGTCCTTTTGGATGAAATTAATTATATCTAGTTCCAATGAAATACAGTTGACACTAGGTTCAAGGTATTGGATTCAAGGTTGTTATAGTCGGTATTATAGCATGATTATTATAAACCTTGAGAACTATATTTAGGAAAACATAGATTAAGGAATATAACACTATGAATTAATTTAAGAAAAGTATAAATATAGAATAACATAATAAAGTTTTTTTATGGTAGAGATGATGTAGTTTTCTTAGAAATAAATCCCTTTTTAGATACTACAATTGGATGTGGTCCTTCCACAAATATACCGAGGGGTAATAAATCTAAAAAAGGTGTGTTGGGTTTGACTCGAGCATTACCTGGTACATGAAATTGGGGATTATTTCACACCTAATTTTACATTCCCATGGGATATGTTTAGGATAATTCAAATTTTATTTACAAACCATTATGGATTAATTAAAAATATTTCTATGATTTGGAAACTTTCCCAAATAAACCATGTTTATGATTATGACATTAGCCATGCCTAAATTTTTCAGTTTATGTTAAGTATTTCTCTAGAATTGGGAATATACATTATGTTTACTAATGTTATGATTTAATATAGTGCTTTAAATTGTTTATAAGAGTATTTTTATCAATTATATTATAGTTATAAGAACTATGGAATGTATAATTATTGTACTACAATACTTTTTCTTTAATTATTTGAGAGTATACGTTGAATGGTACAGATGAGTAAGAAAAGTGGTTTAGTGGAAGGTTAAAATTTTTGGAAAAACCATTGATAGAGGTAAGATAACCCTTAATATTTGATTTATGTTGAGATAATAATGATAAAGTGAAGTTTATGGGATATTATTGGAAACCATGAAATAAGTTAGTAATTTGACTGTTTATGTTATCTTAGGTGGATTTTATTACATGCTTGGATTTATCGGATATATTTGAAAACCTGAGATTTTATTTTCGGAATAATTCATGATTTCATTTTGGTTTTATGGTGATCAAGGTATTAATATTTTGGGAATGTGACATTAATAATAGATTTATAATTTCAAAGGAATATAATGTTGATTTAGTGAACTTGCTTCTAAATTTAGTTAGAGATATTTTGGATGAGTCTTAAGGTTAACTATTTATATAATGGATTAAGTATAATTTTTTTTGTTATTGGATAAATTATGATTAACAATTTTTTCTTCAAAAATATATAAATACTATTGTAATGAATTGTATTTCCATTACAGATCTAATGATATGTTAAATCTAAATTTTAGTTATTTAGGCATATAAATTTTTATTGGAAATTTATTTCTTGGAGTAAGATATTAAGTAGTAATTTTTCAAATAAAGACAAAAGGATGAAAATTTTAAGTATATTTTATTGTGGTATCTCTCATAATGGTAATAAAATCCCTTAAATTTAGGAAAAAGATCTTGTGAAAAACATATATCCCAATTAACTTCATTTATGTAGAATCAATGGTATTTTAACTCATCATAGATTTATGGTTTTTGGTGGTAAAATTACTCATAACCATGCTATATGTAACTCTATTAATTATTATGAAGTAGTATTATTCTCAAAGTCTATGTTTTCTTTTCCTACCAATTTTCTCCAACTTAGAAACCATGTAACGTGTTACTCCAGATGACCTTCACACATCCATTTACCTCTTATCAATAATTAGTTTTATTAACCCCTTTTATGATGTGTGTTTCTTAAAAAGTTATTTTAAAATGTTAAACCATTTATTACTGGATAAAGATTAAATTACCAAGACATAATTTATTTAAGGGGGTCAAATGTAACATCTTGAGATTTTAAAATAGGAATATCATGTTTAATAGAGTGTATGACATGAAATAGAAAGCTTATAAGAAAATATAATGCCTCTATACTTTATGATACATTTATTTGAATCAAATATCTTTGACATCTTGTGATGCATGAAACACTGATTTTAAACAAAACATGATACTCTATTGAAATATTATTATTTAAACATTACAATTATAACCTAGTAATTAAGATGGTGGGTATAAATATTAATAACTAAATTAATATAATTATATGGTTTAGATTTTTATATAATAAATTCATTAGTTATCTAATTATTATAAATAAAATAAGAACCATTTGAAAGAGAAAGAAATGTTTTTTTGAGAAAATGTATTACTCTAAAAGGAGGATTAGTCGCGCATTCTGCATATATTTTAAAATTATGTTTTTCCAATTTATTTGATAAAAAACGTGATTTTTTATATCTACATGTAAAAATCATCTTTGTGTGAATTTTTGATAATTTTTTGAAGGGATTTATTTTGTGAGGAATAGTGAAAATACTTATTTTTATTGAAAACTACCTTTTTTAAATTATTTACCAGTTCAAATTATATTTTAAAGTGGATATAAAGTAAATTTATATCAATTATATTAAAATTGAACTAATTTATTTCATTTAAAGAAATTTTATATTAATTTTTTATATTAAAACATTCTATACTTATGAGAATTTTATCTTTGGAAAACAACTCTTTCGTTGTTTTTGTGGTTTAATTTTAAATTCAATTTTTATACTATAGTAAGTTGAATTTGGAAAAATGGATTCCATTTTGTAATAAAAATAATATATATTATATAATATTTCAAACTTAATTTTTCAAAATAATTAATAGTGAAAATATTAAAAACTAATTACCATGGTTAGGTAATAATGAGTTTATCTCCGGGGGGGGGGGGGGGGGGTTAAACTAAGAAGATAATGGATACAAATGCCATAAAAATTTCCCAAAACTCACTATATGGAAATAATTAGAAATTTCAATCTCTATTGTTTTATAATGACCCATTTTTAGGCTTTTTTTGTGAGAAAATCATGGGTATCACTTTATCTTTTAAAAAATTCAATGTCTGTGCTCTAACCCACTTATAAAAGGCCACCAACTCTCCTACCATATTCACAATTAAAAAACCATTTAGTTCAAACAATAACCACCCAAATACCTTCCTTAATTAAATAACCACATAATTTACTCCATATTTTTATTATGAAATCCTCATAGGAAGGATTTAGTTATAAACCTATAGAGGCTCTTCAAAGAAGTGATAAAATTATTAGACATGCGTATTTGTTTTATTTATTATTCCAACTACTTAAAAATATAATATAATGTGGTAATATAAAAACAAAAATATATCATATATATATAGATGTTATTATTTTAATTTTATAACCTATATCAGTCAACACTTCTATCTAATCTAAAATGAAACTATTGATCATTTGTACGATAGACTACTGCCTCACGAATTGATGTACTTTGTTATACATCACCACCATTAAAGGATGGATATAATGATTTATTTAACATGTTTATTTGATATTTATTTCTTTATTTTAATTATTTAATTATGATATCACATATAATTTCTTATATTCTATTCTTCGGGGGATACAATAACATCACTTGTGTGTACGATAGACAACCGCCTCATGAAACAATGTGATTCATGTTTCTATTACACTTAAAATGAATGGTTTTAAGGTTAATGTTAATGAATATATGTGATATTTATGATCTAAAAATACTCCTTTAATTATAATATCACATCTAAAGTCTTACCTTTAAATGTGTTTGAAAATAATAAAGTCACTCGTGTGTATATGTAAACTAATGCCTTCACGTAGAGTTGTGAAACATTTTTCGTTTTATTTTTACATGGTTGGTATTAAACATGTATTTGATTAATTTACTTTATATATATTAAATAATTATAATTATATAAATGGGAATTAAAATTTATTTTTATTTCATTTCATCTGTTGAGAAAAATGGGAACAATGTTCATGAGTACGTATGACATACTGTCTCCATGAACAGAGAAATCCGTTTTTACATCAAAATTTAAAAGATTACTATAAATAAATATATAATTTATATATATTATATTCATATAATGTTTAAAATTATTATTATTTAACCATTATTAAATTAGAAGAAAGAAAATTATTAAACTAAAACATACATGAAAAAAGAAGAAATTATCACCTGAAATAGTGATTTAACAAATAATTGTTAATAAATTGGTGATAAAATACTAGAATTAAATCCTATATGGTATAATATATATGATTATGGTTTTTAATACATACATAATAAAACTATATTCATTATATAGTAGGTTCATACACATATGAATTAAGTCAAACCTAAGGTAAGGGTTTCTCACCTCAGTTTTACTTCCATGAGACATACACCATATTCACTACTTATTACTTTGTGTGGTGTATATAATTATTCTATGATATCTTATTTCATGAATATATTTATCTTCATGGTATTTAATGTTTCATTTTATTATTATTTCTTTTATAGGGATTATAATTCTTATGTTACTAAAGTGGTAATGGTTTATTTCACAATCTCATTTTTTAGGATTGGTTTTTAAGGCTCCCTTGGAAGAATTATTAGATATTTCTATCTTAAATTGAATAAAATTTCCTATACTCAAGTTATTCATGAAAATTTTCAGTAAATAGTTCAATTTTTCACTTTTTGGTACTTAATATGATTGATAAAATGTTTTTAAGAAAATACAACATTATTTCTATCTTCGTTCAAAAACACTTTTTCATCTAAATCAATGTTTTATAAAAATGTTCTCAAAATTTTTTAACTATTAAAAAATTATTTATTAATTATATTTTTACCCATTTTGAATTTTTACAATTTTTTTGAAAGGAATCTTAATTTCCCTTAAGAAAGGCCCATTTAGTTTTTACCAAAAATATGAAAGGAAAAATTGTTTTAACCTGTACGGTATGAATAAATTTTTTTCTGTCATTTACACTTAATCTTTTAAATATTATTTTATAAGTTTTCAAAGATTATTTTTCCTGAAAAATATTTTTGAAAATATTTTTTTTTGTTTTAAAAAATATTTTTAAAGTGGAATGGTTATTTTCTAAAAAAATGTTTCTAATGACATTTTTCTAGTATTTCTATTCGTCAATGATATACTTTTTTTATTTTTCTAATGATACACTAGGGATGTGTAAAATTTATATCATAATTATTCTATATTTAGATGGTTTATGATCAGTTTGAATAAATATGTACAATTTTATTACCATTCACCATTATACTCAGGATGATTTATGATCATGTTTTTTTATTTGGGTAAGTATGAACATTTCATAAGTTAGTTTTTAAATATGAATATTTATACTGATTATGTTTCACCCATTTCATTGGAGGAATGAATTATACTTAGAATGTGATGGGTGAGGTCTAGTAATAGATAACCCCTTAAAGCATCGACAGGTCTCATGAGACAAATCATTTGGCCAAATTAGACAAGTTTCTATTAATAAATTCAAACTATCTTGTAAAAGGTCTTGACAGTATGTTTCTGTTTTTTGGATTTATGCATTACCTCATTATGAGATTAGTTATTTCCATGTGATTACTCAACTTGTTTTAATATTCATGGATATTTTTAATGATTATGTGATTATTTATATGGATATATTTGATCACTGTTTATTTATACCATATTAGGCATAGTTTTTTTGATTAAATAGCATGTGTTTTAGTTATTTAATGTTCCATATTGATTATGATTATTTATTCATGATAGCTTCCAATATATTTCATACCCTTACCAAGCATCTAATCTCACTCCATTACTATTTTTTTTTCTTCAGGATCCCAAAAGTTTTTTATGATTAATATAAAGAGATATTCAACAGGGAATAACAGAATTCTCAAAGAAAACACTTTGTATATTTGATGTTTTAAAATATAATGTGAATTTCAAATATGTATCTAGTTTAACAAGACTACAAAACTATATGATCCTTTGGGATGATATTTATTTTATCTAGTGACAATGTAATAAAGTATACTCCATATTTGGGCTACTAGAGCTTGGGTCATTACATTTATTTTATGTACTTATTAGGGTCATCATTTCTGGTGTCTTACCAAGTCATACTCACACCCTTGTCAAGAATTTTGGTATCTGAATAGATTTTTTTTCTATAAACCTATTAAGGGAAAGGGACTTTCTACTTTATATAGTTAAGCTAATGGATATTGGTTGGAGTTGAGATATAGGTACATGAAAGGACCTAAGACTATTTTCGTGGATGTATCCTTTACTTTGGTTTACTTTTGGTAGTATAACTTGTATGAAATGTATAGTTACTCATTTTGGTTTAACATGTTGTTTATACATGATATTTTATTTCATTTTTATGTGTTATCTATTTTCTTCCACTGTTATATTAGGATGAATACTTATTGATATTGATTATATTGTGTTTTTATAGTTATTTTTACCTAAGTTTATAGTCACCCATGTTGTTATATATTGAATCTCACTGTTAGTCTACACCATATAGGATATGTGGGAGTAATACTTATGGAATGTAGTGATGCATTTTGATCCTACTAAAGGTGAACTAGTTTGGGGTTGTTATAATGATTTATCAGAGACTTATTTTTCTTTTTTCCTTACAATTGGGGATATGGAAAACAGTATATAAGATGTTATAGGTTCTTGGTATGTATATTGTGAAAGGGATGAGGTAAAACACATATGATAGAATCCCAAAATACTTTAGATGTGGATTTTTTTTTCTTTCCACTATTATGGTTGTTTTTATTATTCTGATAAAGATTCTTTGGGGCTATAGGTTTATTGAGTGATGGATTTACACATGGATCAAGGTAGAAAGAGGGATGATTTCAAAAATCATTTTCAACATGTTGAGAGGAAATGAAATTAAAATGCTTGTATATAATTAATATTCATGATATATATTCAAGTTAATATATATGTTTGGGTCATTTAAGGTGTCAATAACAACTTATATAAAATTTCTCATTATAAATTATTGGTGGTACTATACTTGATCGAATAATTATTATGATTATTATATGTTTCTGTGTGAGACATTACCTTACCTGAGAATGGGAAGTTTAAGCTAGAATCGAGCCATGATTTTTTAGGACCTTGTATCATAGAGTGCATGATTAGGTTAGAGTAGTATGTTCATGTTATTATTACTATAAATTGTGATATCTATACCTATGATAAAATTGTGATATGATTCATGCACTTATAATTATAGAGTCATACTACTATGGAAACCACATATTAAGATCTAGGCAGGTGTAGACCAGCATACCCCAACGGAAGTGGAGTGTGAGATAAAATTTTCACATATTTATTTGATCAATCTAGATCTCATAGTTATTTTTATTTAGGTGTTAGTATTTATGGGGTATGGAGTTTCAATAATCATGTAGACCATGTTTGATATGAATCATGAATTTTAGTTATAGTATCCACCACTCTTTGTGAGTATAGGGGATCATAACCTATCAAGTTCTTGATAGATTATATAAAGACTATATTTGACTATCTCATGATACCCCCTAAGTGGTGGGTAAATCTTGTTACTTATATGCTTTAAGACCCATGATTTGCTGGTGAGATGTTTAGGTCTAGACATAATGGTACATGGGGTTGTCTAGAAGAACTCTCAATTATAAATTTTTGAGAATTTATTTTTAGATGGGTTGAGGACTGACATGGTTAGGGAGTTAAAAAATCTAGTATTAGGGGAAATTCTAGTGAACGATTTCTCTACCTTCTTTACTAATTTTGTGTGATTTTCACCTATGATTGTGTGGGATAAGACTTACTGGGTATGTAATTTTGATGATAGACTAAGGAACTCTATTCTATCAAAGGTGGACATCTTCTGTATGATATTATTTTTTAAGGTTATGCATCAGGATTGAAGTACTATAAAAAATAAAAATAAGGGTAGATCATCTACATAGTATACTTACTCTTCCAAGGAAGATAATGGGTCACAGAATACTAGGAAGTTAATCTTTGAGGATATGTTCTAGGTTAAATATTGGTAGAAAATCTAGGATAGGGGTTTGTCACTTCATTTGAGAGGAAGAGCCTTGTTCAAGTGTTACTAGTGTGTACAATAGGGAAATATTTATCCTGATTATGGAAAATATCCAAAGAAGTACCGATTCTATGGTTATATTGGAAACTTGTTGAGGTATTTTGGTATAGGATCATGGATAGCTCACAAACATAGATTTGGTTACACTTAGGGGTTACATGCATGTTCAAGAGTGAAATAGGAATTTGTATGTTTGGGATAATTCAAATATTCAAATCATAGAGGATATTGTGGTTCCTAGAGTAAGAGGAAGCATCAATGATAGTGTGATATCCCTAAGGGGATCCATGATATGGGAGATTTGTTCTAGGGATCAGTCCATCTTCACACTATCAACCAGACTCCAATCATTTAGGGTGGGGAGACTTTTTTAGTTTGATATATGATACTTATAGATTTGAATGAAGCGTATATTTTATTGGATACTAGTGTATCACACTAATTCATATATAATTAGTTATTTAGTTATTTAGGGATTACTATAGAGTAACTATATGTGGAATTATACATCAATTAAAATTTAGGGGTTTGATCAGAGGGTATATGGATATGTCTATAGTGAACTATCATGATTAATGGTTGTATTATTCTTTCAGATTTCTTTGTGATGGATATTCACAATTTTATGTGATCCTTAGGATGGATTGGATGAATTATTATCAAACAAAAATTGATTTCCATCATCAATGAATATATTTTATATCTATAGATAGTGGTTGTTATACCTATGTCGCGTAGTGGGATATTCAGGTTGGTTAGCTAGGACCTGACCATCACCAGCTAGGGTCACTCATTATCTAGTTGGATAGTGAAGATCTAAGAGATGGGAAGATATATCAAGAAATATTTCCTCATATCAATTTTTAATTATAGTATATAATTTATAAGGATTTATTATATTTTCTATAAAATATGTAGATCAAGTTTACAATTGAGTATATTCCTGGTATAGAGACCATATCTATTCTGCCTTAGAGAATGAATCTTGTAGTGTTTTGGGTGTAATAAACTTAGCATGAGGATATTGAGGTGACAATGTTTATTCACTCAAGAATGTCCACTTTAGGTGATCCTATATATTTTTCTAAGAAGGAAGATGTATCATTATAGTTGTGTGTGTATTATCAAAGGCTAAACTAGGTGATGGGTAAGAACTAATATCCTCTTCCTAATATTTAAAACCTATTCAAATAGTCGAGAAGACACAAGAGGTTCTATAAATAAATATGAGATCTGGATATCATTAATTGAGAGTGACCCCTTCTAGTATTACACAGACTTCTTTTATGTGTAAATATTATTCATATGAGTATCTAGTGATTATTTTTAGGTTAAAATTCATACCAGAAGTGTCCATGGACCTAATGAATAGATGATTCCATTATTATCTAGATTAGTTTTTGTTTGTATTCATTGATTATATTCTGTGGTACTACTAGTTGAGGTAGGATAACATTCTCCATTTGGAGACCATTTTTACTAAAAAAAGAAAAGGTAGGTTGTATTCTATTACCTTAATGTTTTAGTACTTGATAAGTGAGGTTCAGTTATTGGGTCATATGATATCTGAATTAGTAATGTTAGTGGATCTTTTGATAGTTTAGTATTTGGTTTCTTGGGAGTTTTCGAAAAACTTAATCTAGACTAATAGTATCATAATATTTAACTATTTTTACTCGAGATTTATCATGGACTACTGCCTTTTGTAGGTTTTAATAAGGTCTTTGAAAAAGATAGAGTTTAAGTTAATATGGTATAATTCATATGAGAGATAATTTTTGGTTCTAAAATGGAGGATGATGTATACATAAACCTTGGACTCACCCATGCCATGTTAGGAGTATAAATTATATTATAATGCATTAAGAGTAGAAATTGGGGATGTTCTGATGAAGGACAATCAAGTGGTCACTTATAGTTCATGAAATATGTGGAAAGAAGAAAAGAAAAACCCAACATATGATCTAAATCTAGTAGTGGTGATGTACATGCTAAAATATTGGTGTGACTACATTTTGGGATTGATAATTATGGTGTATACCAAATATAAAATTCTAAAGTATAAATTTTCTTCAAGGGACAAATACATTTGGTAGAGAAGGTGGGTTAAATACCAATAGTAACTTTAGTTCATGATGAAATATACTCCCTGGAAAGAGAATGTTATGATTGGTCAATTGAATAGGAAGAATCATGTTCAAGTAGTGTGAATGGATAAAAGTGAGTGAGAGGTTATAATCCTATTTTTTGAGATTTTTATTGATATTGAAGTGTGTCTAAGCAGAGATATTCTGACCTCTCTTAGAATTACGTTGTTAGTCATCGATAACAACCTGACTCAAATTTCATAGTTATGTAGGGAAATATATAGGGTTAGAAAATTCCACATGGATGTTACCTTGATTCCAATGAGGTTATTTATATCTGATTTTGAATTATGAGTTCTACAAGCATTGTGAAGAGATAAAGAGGGATTGACATGATTTGATACGAGTTGTTCACCTAGAGATTAGTAATATGTATCATGAAATCTAAAGATACTATTGGTGGATGGGATAAAGAAATATATAATGGGGATCATTTAATGATGTTTCACCCATAATTAGGTGAAGGATAAACATCAGTGACCCATAAGTACTCTTTAGACATCACCCATTCCCAAGTAGAAGTTAGTTGATGTGACCACGGTCTTCATGATGGGATTTCTACAATCTTATAATGAAACTGATTTGGTATGAGTTATCATAGATCATTTGATGAAGGTCATGAATTTCATACCAATTTGGGAAAACTATTCCATCAATTTGTGGGGTAGAATATATGTTTAAGGTATAATGTTTCTATATGGGATTCTTATGAGAGTCAAATATGATTGGGATCCTCATTTTATATCATGCATCTGGTGAGTATTTTACAAGTCACTGGGTATGCTTGTGAAATTGATCATTGCTTACTGTCCTTCAAACAATGGGAAGTATAAGTGTATTATATGGGTAGTGTAGTTCATGAAGTGGTAATTAAACCTTGATTTTGGTGATTAATGGGAGAGTAATTTCATATCTTAAGAGTTTTCCAATAAAAATAATTATCTGTAATCAATTTAGAGTGTTTTATTTTTTATTTATAGGGTTGGAGATTCAAATTATATCTATATGGGTTAGAGGTGGGGGGGGGGGTAGTGGTTTCTTCATAGTGGACAATCACTTTGTAGGATTTACAACCTCAATATTTCTGTGGTGGAATCCAACAACAAAATTCTGGTTGAGTTTCTTTGGCCCAAATCCCCCACCCTATGGGACCTATCATACTTTCTCAGGAAGATCAAGAAGATCATTGATCTAGAAATTATTGTTTCTCACTATTGGAGAAAAGATAATTGATCAGAAGAAAACCTAGATAGTAAAGGCACCTATAGAAAGATCCTCATCATATACCTCTCTAATGGGTTCACGTTGTATGATATTTTTACTATCATCTTTGGTGATTCCCTTGGGATCTATCACTTTTACCTAACTTAAACTCAGAGTATTTTTAAATAAAAGGTTACTTTTGAGTGAGTGAGTGAGGAATCAGTTAGTAATATCTCAAAGCATGAAAATAAAATATGTTGACTCATGATTCCATCTTTTAGAGTTTGAGGTGGGTGATTGATTATTTCTATGAGTGTCTCTATGGTTGGGATAAAAGCATATTTAGGGGTAGGGGACATTGGTGCCAAAGATCATATAGACATTTGAGGTTTTCAAGAGGATCATTAACATGGAGTATCAGTTAGATATTACTTAGATATATAGTGATATGCTTGATTTATTCCAGGCATCATAGCTCTAGAGATACCATTCTGACCCTTCTCATCTGATCAGTGGCTATGAGGTCGAGCTGGAGTTGGATGTGTTGTTTAAGGATCAACCAATTTAGATTATGGGTTAAAGAGAGAAGTCTCTACATGAGTGAACATTACCTCTAGTACAGTTGATTTTTAATCACATTAATATATAGGAGGAGATATGGTAATGGGAGTCTAATACTTATGTGTAGTGGTTATAGATTTTCACAAATTAAGATCAGTAATGATTGGCGGTCTAACCCAGGGATGAGATGCTATATTTTGGGGAGGTTGTAGCACCTATTATCTATATGTGGGATGATTTTAAACTAAATTTCAACAAACCATGTGTTTCTTTTTCAAAATTATGAGTGTTGGAGGTATTTTAGGGGGCTCAGGGGCCCGTTTTGGGAGAATGGGTCACGTGTCAGGGCATTTTTAATTTGAAAAATACCATTGAGTACTTGTGGGATAGTACTAAGTACCCAATGGAGGCGTCAGATTGGGAAATGGATAAAGGTGGGACATCAAGTTGCTAGTCCCCAAGGATAATCTTTACATGGACTCAAGTGTACTCCCTAATTAGTAGAGTTTGGTGAAAAGTGATAAGGGATTATGGATATTACTTTGGGATCGATTTAACCTATAGTGGTTCATCTAATCACTAAAATAAAAAGAAATAACAAAATAATAATAAATGGTGAAGGGAAAGAAGTATCAACTCAATAAAGTCAAAGTGATATCCCAACATGCTCAAAAA
This sequence comes from Viscum album, assembly GCA_963277665.1. Taxonomy (NCBI): domain Eukaryota; kingdom Viridiplantae; phylum Streptophyta; class Magnoliopsida; order Santalales; family Viscaceae; genus Viscum; species Viscum album. The sequence goes on from OY728132.1 coordinate 329,997,472, forward strand.
TGATATACAACGAAATATGAATCATTAGTAAATCTCAATGAACCATAAGATAAAAATTAACACTGAAATATAGAATTATATAAAATGTGGAAAACCCACTTCATTTGACACCAAAAACACATTAAATCTACTCCAAAGTGTTTACAAAAACTGCCTCCCATCTATAGAGGCTTATTATCATTACCTAAAATGTTATACACATAATCTATGTTAATATAATATGTGCAAATACAATAAGTGATAATAAATTATCAAAAGAAACCATTATAACCCCTTCCATATCAATGAGTGAGAGGGTGATTGTACTGAAATAGTGTAAAGATAAAAAGATTTACCTATTATCATTTTCTGTATCCAAATAATGAATATTTTATAAAAAATACACCCAAATATATCATACATATTTTTTTCAGAGTAGATATACATAGGTCAACTAGTTGAACTCATGGCTCAAAAAGATCCTATATTTAAAACTCATAGAACCAGATCACCATATATTACAAACACAAAGAATATCATCACCATATATTCCAAAAAAATGACCTTCACATCAATTTGACATCCACATGGTTAGCTCACTCTTTACAGAACCCATGAAAACATTAATAAATCCCAATTTCATATTCAACACTAAACACTCAGAATTTTGCAAGATTTTATACACTAAAAATACCCATTTTTAGTCTCATCTTTGCACTTTTTAGTCTAAAAATTATTAGTCACCCTTCCCCCATAATACCTTTAAATTAAACCATTTTGATACAAATTATAGTATTACACTAATGAATTAATGTCATATACAACTTATAATTACATAAACAAAACAAAAGATTGACTCCCTATGTAAATTAGTCATGTCTACCCATTTTTAACTTTACCTTTCAAGTAAGAATATAGTCATTCCAATCTATTTTTTTAATTTATTGAAAAGAAATTTTTGTTAAGTAGGAACCTTAAAGAGAAATACCAATATCAAATTGATTCATCTATACCTCTAAATTTTTTTTTTCAAATTTCAAAATTAAAACTTAAACCATCATCACCACCTCAAGCAATGTATCACCCGGGGTTTCACACCTTGACATAAATCGTACCCATTGTCACCACATGTTCGCTGTTGAGAACCGCCCGATGAAATAAATCATCACCACCATAGATACACTACAACAAAACAAAAAATAACATTAGAACCACGAAGACCACCAATCATAGAAACTTTAAAACCATCATAAAGATCAAGCCCAATGGGGATAGAATGATAGATTTGATTACAACATGAGATCACCTCATAGAGCACCATTTACCACTCAAACATCACATTCCAGAACACCCTAAAAACCACTATGCAACTAAAACTGGGAGAAGAGTGGTGGAATAATAGATAAATAGAAGAGTATGGAGTGGACTAAGGCCTTAATAGTGAGCTAAAATCATCACCATGACCACCAAACCTTTCCTTTGAAGCCACCACCAAGTGAACAACAACTGAACCTCTTCCACTATTAGGAATAAAAAAACACAGAAATAATATAGTAGGAAATCATTATTATTGTCATAGATGAATCACCAAACAAATCCATACAACTAGTTAATTCAAATTAAAACCAAAATAAAAAAATAAAACACAAGATATGACAAGGTTTTCTTGAATCAAACTAATTCTATCCACCTCTGTGACACCACCGTAAGCTTCTAAAACTAGAATAATGTCCACCATTGTTTTTTTACACATAACCAGAAACACAAGAGCATAATGAAATAAAAATTATGACCACATATTAGAAATGAAAAACAAAAAACAAACCACAAACATGAAATGTGAATCAGAAGAACAAAAGTAAAATCTAGATAATGGAGTAAACCTGAGAGGAATCACATTCATAACTACCACCATCACCATACGAAACCACCCTAAAAATACATAGTGATTGAAAAAAATGGGGCCTTTCATGGAGGTTAAGGAAATAAAGGTATTAAAGGAGCACTGAAGAGAAAGACCAGTGTTGGGAGACTTGAGAGCCATTTGAAAGGAACCCAACAAAATAGGAAAGAACCTAGATGATACCACCATCACCATCCCAAACCACCATTAACACTAACTCAGTAGACTAATATTTGGGTCTGATGAGTTATGAATAAAAGAAATATCATAGGTGAGATTGGATAGTGACCAAGAAGGAGAAGAAAATTCAAGGATGAACAATAAGGGAGGAACCTACCAACGAGAAACACTTGTATAAATAGAAAATGGAATATGATAGAAAAAAATAAGGAGGGTGAAGAAATGTTTAGGCTGGATAATGCAAGGGAGCCATCATTTCAAGGAAATCATATAGGATTTTTTAGAAGGGAAGAGGGAGATGAGAGAGTTTTGGAGAAATATCCGACTACAATGTCGTATCTAAGAATATTCTTATTAGAACTATAATCACATACATAAAATTTACTTAACACCAAAAATCTCATCTCAATAACATATAAAAAATTCATAACTCATCATATAAAATTTTATATTAATGAGTAACACCTAATAAATTAATTTCCCTTAATAATGTTTTTTGTAAAACTCATTCTCTACTATTTACCATTCTATTAATTTTTAAAGTAATGACACACTTTAATAAACCCATATCCCCTTTAATTCATTACTTCAAGCATGTTTATCTGTGATTTCAGTAATAAATCAGCCCTTTAAATGAAAATATTTTATACTAATCAACAAGACTCCAAGTTAATATTTAAAATCTTTTTTTCATGTCAAACCCTTTTTATACAACTATTTACATCCCAAACACACTAATTTAAGTATAAAACATCCAAAAAAACACCCTCATAATCATTAAAACAAATAAAGATAATATTTTAAAATTTATTCAATCAAAGAATAAATTATTTTTTCAACAAAAAACATATCAACACATCAAAATATTTCTAAAACATTAATTTAACACATACTTTAACTTAATTATTATCTACATAAAATTCCAAATTTAATAAACAATTATTCTCATAAAAGTAACACTTTATCCATGAAATAATATATTTTACAAAATAAAATTCATCGATAATGTACTATAAATTCATGTTAACTGATGAAAAATTATTCTATACAATTAGAAATAATTTTATAATAAATAATACAAAAAATAATCATTTCATTTCAATCAAAATGTAAAAATGTTTAAAATAAAAAATTAACACCAAGAAAATAAATAGGTAAACTACCAAGTACTAAGAGATAAAATCACACCAAAAGACAATATAAAATGAAGACCCAAACACTAAATTCCCTATTTTCGATGTATTTGAAGTAATAAAATCTTATTGAATAAAATCTATAAATTTAACCTTGATGCCTTTATAATTTTTTGGACATATCTTCTACTAATCGATAAAAATCCAATTCCACCCATTTTATGTCATTTGGATCAACATATAAGAGAAAAGAATGAAGAATATTTTTAGACATAGGGAGAATATAAGTGATGTGAAGGAAAGTTGTGATTCTATTCATCCCCATTTTATTTCCCCCATTTTTTAACTTAAGAATATTTTTCCATTTGGTTATATTTTTTCATTAAAATTTATTAATTTTTCTTTGTTTTTATTATTCTTTTACTCAAATAGTAGGTGTCTCCCACTGAATTATACACATAACCAATCTATTTTTATCTATGGCTGTTTTTTTTCAATTATTTTTTAATGAAACATGTTTTTGTTTTTTTATAATATTAATTTTTGTGTCTCTTTCCTTTTAAACACACACATAAAAAATGAAATTATTTTTAGACATAAACAATAGAAATAATATGACCATTATTATTCAAAATTTAATTTATATTTTTAAATAAAAATAATAATAACACTATTATTAATTTTTACCACTAAACTAATATTCAAACAGGTCAAAATTTCATTTAACAACCTACAAATTTTTTAAATAGTCATTAAATCATAACCAAATCATATTTTCTAATTTAAATAAAACTCTTAAACAAAAAATTGTATTTTTAAAACATGGAAAATTATTGATTATGCTACTACCTAGTTTTATTTAAATTAAAATTATTAATAATTGGTTTTTTAATATTATCAAAATAAAAAATTATTTTAATTTTTATCACATGAATACCACACTTACTATATGCATATTCCCATCCTTATTATTCTTTAATATTGGTTCTTCTTCATTTAGGAAAAAATCAGAGTTTCATTTATCATTTTTGATTCTTAAAGGTTATTCTAAAACCCCTATTTACCCTCTTTTAGTTTTCATTAATTTTTGTTTAATAAATCATCTATCAATCCCTAATGTTGGTTTTCCTGTTATATTTTATAATTTCTTCCATTTGAGGTCAAATCAGCTAAATGTCCTCATTGAGTATGACCTTAATAGTCCAAGGTATTTGGTCTCTTTATTTTCCATTAGTATTTTCACCAATGGAATGGATTATATGAAGTAAAATAAATTTAAATTATTTTTTTATGACCTAAAACTAATCTAATCTGGTTTCCCTGAATCCCTATATCTTGAGTGAAGCCTGGGAAGGACGTGAGTGGTGTAAAAGAGGTGTGTGTTTACACCATTTTTCATTTATTACCAATTATCATATGAATTTAAACATGAAACTATAATATTAGACTTGAGATAGGTTCCTATACTGGGAATCAAACCTGGAAGCTTAGTGTGACATCCTAGTATAATCCCCGTTAAGGATTTCCATGAGAATGTGTTAGGAAATTGATAAGAAGGATTAAGGACATTTATTTGAGTGGTTTTTTTTGTCTTGAGAACATAATACAATGTGTATTAATCAATTATGAATTATTTATATTTTTTTCAAATGGTAAATCATTCATTTTTATGACATCTTTTTATATGGTGGTGTCTCGTATACTTAGAGTTGTTTAGTGGTAGTATCTCATCCACCCTTATTGTGTGGTGGAATCTTACCCACCTATAGTGAGCATATGATTTATCTTTTACCATATAGATTATGAAATTTTGTATCACTATCCACTATAATAATTAGATCTATGGTAGACCGTGTGCTATAGGATGTCTCTGGTGGTGTATTGTTCGCCTAAGAGACTTACCTCAGTGGTGACTTATACACATGAATACTTGTACTAGAAGTGTGTTTTACACCTGAAAAATTAATTTGGTGGTAAAATAAACACCTGTTAAGTGATTTTGGTGGTGCATCCTCCACCTCCAGGTGTAATCTCAGTTGTGAATCACTATAACACCCTAATATTTTAGTATGTATTATCTTTTAAATAAAATAAGTACGTACAATAACATAAGATAAACACAATAAAAAAATAAAGTGAAAAAGTAATTTATTAAAATTAAAGGTAAAAATAAATTTATAACTAGTATAAAATTTGAAAAAAATAAATTAACACTCATTTTTTTATTAATATGAAATAAGGTTAAGAACACATAAAGTTTAAAAGGGTCATAATCTAAAAAAAAATTCATTATATTTTGATTTCTCATTTGAAGGATAAATTTATGAATTTATGAATTTTAATTTTAAGACGTAAAATTAATTTTTTGAATTCATAATGTAAAAAATTATCTCAGGGTAAAATTTTTGGAATTTTTTAAATCGTTAATTTTTTGGTAAATAGTAAAAATTTTTTTTTTTAGAAATAATATCATTTTTTGACATCATTTTGATACAATAATGAATTTAACATTTATGAATCCTTTTTTATATAATAAATATGTTATTAATTAATAAACTAAATCATTTAAAAATATGTTTTATAATTTATTAACCTGTGTTTTAAATTTTGAAATATGGACGATGATTTATTATAGGAAAAGTATTATTTTTTATCCTTGACTTCAATTATGAATTTACAAGGTTAAATTCGGTTATAGAAAAGTTTTAAAGTTACATAAATATATTTTAATTATTTATAATCTAATAAATATCATTATGATTAATTCTACACAAGATTTTGGTGTAAAATCATTTTTATACTTAAAAAAATATCTATTTTCTAAAAACTATTTTTCATGGCATATTGCGTACTTATATTAAAAGTAATTTTTACCACATATAGAAATTGAATCATATAAAATTTATTAATTTTTTTAATGAAATATTAAAATTATATAATATTCCCCATTTCATTTTTATTTATAAAATTTGGTTAACATAGTAAAAGTTACTCATGACAATAATTGTTAAAATGGTTAAAGAGGGGGTTAAACTAAGGGATAAGACCTAAAATATCACTAAAACTTGTATAAATTTGATTTAATTAGTGGATATAGAACCTAAATTTCCCTATATTAATTTTTCCATTATATGTCAATTTAACTTAAAAATAACTTTATATTATTTTAAGGTTAAGTGTATTTACAAGATTTTCCCTCCCCACACTTATAAAAGGACCCCTCCTATCCTCACTTATCCATAAATTTTTAGAACTTTAGATAAAAAAATATCTATCCAAATAAATTAAAAATACCATTATCCATTACCTAGTGGTTATTTTACCATAAAAATATGAACCTAGGAGGGATTATGGAGAGATCCAAAGGAGGATACTTATGAAAGAGGTAATAATCTTAATTAATGTCTTTCAAGCTTATTTAATAAAAAAATACTGAAAATATTTTATAAAAATATTTAAATAATTAATTAGTATTCTTAGTTTACTAAAATATTATTATTTATATGTAATAAAAATAATTAGTATCCTTTTCACACTCTGGATAATGAAAATGTTGCTCATGCATATTTGTAGACTACCACCGCTACAAATAAAGTATAATGTTTTTCATCACTTCCTTATAGGGATCATTATAAAATATATATTCAATTTATAAATATCATATTTAAAAAATAATTATGATTCTATAAATATAAACCATTATCTACATTCTTTCACTCCCATTTATTATAAAATGTAAATGTTGCTCGTGCGTACGTGTGGATTACTGCCTCCACGAATGTTGTATTTAATTTTCTATGATCGCAAAACATGGATAGTATAAATAATGTTTTTAATGTACAAATATGATATTTATAATATAATTAAGGCTATATAATTGTTATATATATTTTTATTCACTAATAGATTCTATTATTTTTATCGAATCATAACTTCAAAAAAAAAATTAAATGTTTCTATGAGAATAATTCCTATAAGTTCCATATAGTGACTATTAAACTCTAGAAATATAGCAAACAAATATTATAAAACATAATAAAAATTATATATTTGATGAAACCATGACCAAGGTGAATGTACCATAACTTTTGAATAAGAACATTTTAAAAAAAATAGAATAGTCAACAAATAAATATTTTTTTAAAAGAAAATTATTAGTATTTGGGTAATAAAAAATTATAAGTGAATGGTATATAGTAAGATAAAATATAAATATGTTTATGGTGTAGATATATTATAAATATAATTTTTTTGAAATTATTATTAGATCTTGATCAACTAATAAGGAATCCAATGTAAGGGTTTCTCATCTCAAGAGGTTTTTATTCAAGTGTTATCAACCCACAAGGATTTCTTGGTCACAATATTGATTCATTGAGGCATGTTTCATATTACACACCATTTTTTATTTTATATAATTTACTTAATACATCTTTAAAATGTTTTAATATATTATTATTTTTAATTAATGGTACTTATATAACCGTATCATGTTACTAATTTCTATACATTTTGATTCAAAACTTACCAAAAATGTGAGGCTTTATGTTAAAATATCAATTTCTATCATGATTGTTTATATTTAAATTTACATTGTAGGAAATTATATGATATTTATCTTTTAAGACCCATTAATTTTATTATACTATATTTATTTTATTATTTTACAAGTATTAATTCAGTTTTTAATCTCCTTGGTCCTCAAAACATCCAAAAGAATGATTATATGAAAATCCAACTATATTTCTCCTATTTGTATTGGAACATTTTTTTTCTATATAAATATGATATATTTTATTTCAATAATATTATTTTTTCTATACATAAATTATTTATTAAAGTCAATTTATTTTAACTTTTAATTTTTATTAATTTTTAATGGATTATTTTAATGTTTTCTAACTAATTCATTTTTAACTTTCTTCATAAATGTTAAAAGAATCAAATTTTAACATTTACATTTGAATGAATTTTCCCAATGCCACGTATGTTCTTCCGGATTTACCTTCCTTTACCTATATTTATAGTTTTCTAATGTAACATCTATTCCCATTATTTTATGAATCTTTCAAAAGGAAATTATATTATTTTATTAAAATCTTTGAAAAGTGACTTCATTATACTTATTTGTATGTTCATATTACACTACATATTAACTTAATTCATCAAAGTTTTTATTATAGATTCTATTATTATAAATTATTTTAAATAAATTATTTTAAATGTATTCTTGACATCTCATGAAAATCATTTTGAAACTGAATTTTAACTAAATTTTTGGAACATTGTTGTAAAATATTTAAATTCTTGAATGGCCAGAAGGCCTTCCTTATTTATTCATTTTTGATAATCACCCTTTTAAGGGTTGAGGGGGAACCCTAAAATTACATTTCTCAAAGTATCAATTACATTACAGGACCTAAAGGTCGTAAAGTAATATATCCCAAACTATGAATAATTGAAACTGACCTACCCTAGAATATGCATCACAATCATCTCTCCACATTTTCATGGCTGTTCAGCTAGCTGTCCTGTGAAAGGATGAACATTCCTGGTATCGATGGCATGTGCCATACCCTCTCATTCTTTCAAATATTATAGCTCTTCTCAAGTGAATTCTCTTTCTCTAAGTCATCCTTTAAGGATTATTCCTTATAGAATATATATGGATTGCATTTGCACATCTGGTGGCCCAAAGGCCTTGAGGTGGACCGAAGGCCTTACAACGGCCCAAAGTCCATAAGGTGGCCTAAAAAACTTATTGACCTGAAGCCCCTGGTGTCTCGAAGGCCTTAAGGACTACAGGCTCAAAATAGTGGCCTGATGGTGAATAGTTTTGGCTACTACAATACCAAATAGTTCAGTTATAATAACTACTATTATTCCTAATATAGTACTGCTATAGTACCTAGAAATATGCCTCTTCCCTTGAATCGAACCTGGGTCTCGAGGATGCATATGAAGAGTCCACACCAACCAGGATGAGGATCATCTACCAAAAATATTTAAATGAAATTATTTTTAAATGATTAACTTCCATTTTCATTTTTTATCTCCCAAAATACGTTACCTTATTATAACACCTCAATATTTGATTAATTTATGGTATCCCTCATTTATATGCTCTTTATTATCATGGAATCATTATAATTAATTTAAAATTTTGAATTAACCCTATAACATCTAAATTATATGATGTGAACACCCTATTTTTCATAAATCATATAGTGGGTATTTACCAAGAAAGATATCTCATTTAATTATTGGGAAAAATATTGGAAATATGTATTCTCATTAGTTCTATGTGGATGATTATTGACTACCAAGGAAGGTGGATTTTGTTATAAGGAAATACTGATAGCCTGTATTACCTGATTCAATATAGATATTTATTAATTACTAAGGAATATTTATTATGTATTATATTATTTATTAAATACACGAGGAATACATTTTCCATGTGCAATTTATGGGTGGGGTATGTTATATTCCCTTGATTCATTATGAAATGTCTCATGAGATAAACAAAAATTGGTATCACGGGGTGTAAGCCAACCCATACAATGTAAGATGTCTTACATAAGGGGACTTTATATTATGTAAGATGTCTTGGTTTAGAGTAATTTATGGCATGTAAGATATATTATTTAAGATGTTTTTATAGAATAAAATATGTTTTGGTTGAAAATCCTTGACAATATGAAAGTTATCTTGGTTGAGGACTTGATGGTAATATTTAGATATCTGGAATTATGAATTTTATTCTAATTAAGATAGTTATAAATGTTCATGTGATAATTTACTTTGTTATGTTATCCATGAATATATTTTGTTATCAAGTTATTAATTATATGGTATATTTATTTAATATTTAATATTCCTTATTACTAAAGTTTCTTCTTCAATGAAACCTTCCATTATAAGATACCCTTATTGAGTATTTGAGCTCACCGTTATTTTTTTTATATCTCCCTAGGTTATGAAGAAGAATATTTCATATGATAAGTTTTTTATATTATCATACATGGATAGTTTTGTGGAATATTATTAAATAATTACTAAGTAGTAATGAAATCTGGGTTTTTTTTGGAAAAAATATCCATTGGGTGAGAATTATATGGGTTTTGTTAAGTAATGTTTTTTTCCTAATTCTCTAAAACACTAAATATAAAAAATTTATGTTTGATTTACTTCAATATGTATTAAATAAAGTATGTAAATAATATATTTTTAGCACTATATATGGGTGTATGGGTTTTTTAGCACCAGATATGGGTGTATGAGTTTGGGGAATCTTAGTTCATATCAAGGAAGGGTTTAAACAAATTTAGATATTAATATGATATCAATTAAAGATAATTTAAGAGTTATAAATACAATTATGGGTTAATAATTTTAAGTTTGATCGTAAATTAAAAGGCATAGATAACCTTTTTAAGTCTTACGTGACTAGATTTTAAAGGGATTAATGATATTTTGGGGAGACAATTATAAGAATACATGATTGAGGTAAATAAAAACAATTAGTTTAATATGTGAATTAGTGCAGTGTTTATTTGTTAAAAATTTTATTTTTCAAAAAATTTAATGTTATATATAACCATTAGGTTACTATATAAATTTAAGTCAAGGTAATTATGGATATTTGGTGAGGAAAAAGGTTATAATATTTTTAGGAATGTATACATAACTTTTATGATTGAAAGGTAGTTTGATGAAAAAGTGCTCCATGGATATATTTACCGTTATTATGGATTATGGATCATATATGAAAGTGTTTAAGTGGATGATATTATTTTAGAAAAAATATATTCAGATAATTTTTTTAAGTATATAAGATTTTGATATGGTTTTATGTCAAGGTGGCTCAAACTATTTTTGGTTTTATTAACATATTTCTAGGGGAATATATTTCCATATTTTTTGGGATTAATATTGATTAAGGAATATTTTTTTAATTATTATAGAGGTTAAATAATTTTTGATAAGAAAGTTAAGTTGATTTTGGAAGAATATATGATCAAATATTTTTGATTTTTTGGTTTTGAATTCATCTAATCATATTATGAGGAGTTTTAGGATTTAGTTATTTTTAACTTTGGGTGTTATTATTTACGTTTTGGAGTTTAATTTATTACTTCTTCATTTGAAGGTTTATTCACAATGAATAGTATCTTAACATGTACTAATTTTATTTGGTTTTAATAAATAACTAGATACAAGAGGAATAATTTATCATTCTTTTTTGTATATTATAATCCATTAAAATTTTATTTTTTTACTTCATTAATGAAAAATTATTCATGGTTATTTATTATTTATAATATGAGATTGAGAAGTGGTGGAAAACAAATAGAAACACATAATAAGGATGCAATTATTCTTACATGATATAAATAATTCAAATAAGTATATTTCATTATATTCTCTACCTTGATGGAAAAATATATCCTCAAAATAAAGAAAGAAGAAGATAAATCTATCGAGTCTTATGTAAAACATATCACTCTCGTATCAAGTTATTTTTTAGAAACCTAATAAAAATTAAGAGTTTTATAATAGTATATAAATTTTTTAGAAATATTTAACTAAAAAATACTGAGATACCTTGTAGTAATATAAGAATTGGTTGTCAAGATAAAATCATAATCTTAGATTATACCTTTTTCAAAACAAATTCACTATGCTTATAAAAAATTACAATTATGAGGATGTGATTTATTTTTTTAAGGGGGGGGGGGTGTAACACTGTAATATTTTTGTATGTATTCTCTTTTAAATAAAAAGAGTTTTTATAATAACTTGTGATAAAAAATAAACAATCTAAATTTAATAATAATTTACTAAAATTTAAGGTAAAAATAAATACATTATAAATATACACTATAAACAAAATTAACACTCATTTATTATTAATATAAAAAAATTTTAAGAACACTTAAAGTTTAAAAGTTCCATTTTCTAAAAAAATATTTTATTTATATTTTTTATTTTAATTTAAAATATAACTTTATAATTTTTTGAATTTTAACTTTTTGAAAAAAAATCATCTCTGTATTTATAATTTCAAAATAATCTTATGGTGAATTTTTGGTATTTTGTTTTAAAATGGTTGATTTTTTTATGAATAATAAAAATATAATTTTAACAAATACTGTAATTTTTATGACATCATCAAAATAGAAGAACAACTTAAAATTTTAGGAAACATTTTTTTCTTGAAGAAATATGTGTTTTTATATTAAAATTATATTTTTTAAATTGTTACGTTGAATTATTAATCCTATGTTTGACATTTTAAAACAAAATTGATGATTTATTGCAATAAAGAACTATTTTTGATCATTTAATCCAATTAAGTATTTATAAGGTTATATTTTGTTTCTGAATGGGTTTAAAGTAAAATAAATCTAATTTTTTATATTCATAAACCAATAAATTTCATGATGACCAATTTTAAACATTATTTTGTTGTAAAATAATTTTTATACTTAAAAAAGTATTTTTTTATAAAAACAGATTTTCATCATGTTTTGTGTACTTACAATGAAAGTATTTATTAAAAATTTAAAAAAATGAATATTTTAATTTTTTTTCGATATTTTGAATTATCTTATTCAAAATAATTAATAAGTTATATTTCATTTTTATTCATAAAATTAAGATACAATATTAACATTTAGTATGATGGTAATGGTTGAAAGGGTTAAAGAGGGGGCTAAACTAATGAAAAATGATTTAAATATCACTAATTTTTTTATAAATTTTATTGGAAAAATATATTTTAACCCTCCCTTACCTTATCTTCTAATTTTTTTTCAATTTAGTTCTACTTTCCCGTGAATATGGATTTATATTATTTAAATGTTAAGAGTATTTACAAGCGTTCCACTACCCTAACTTATAAAAGGACCCCTCCCCTCATCACTTATCTATACACTTTGAGAAATGTATATTTACCAATATAAACCAAAATCATTGAATAAAACCATTATCCAAGACTGATAGGTTCTAATATCACCAAAAGACCAAACCAAGGCTTAAATAGAGATCCAAAGGAGGAGACATAAGGAATAGGTAATTGTCCTAACCATGTTATTTTAAGTTTATTTCATAGTAAAAATCCTATAAATATTATATAACCATATTATAATGATAAATTTTTTATAATTAATTTAATGAAATGTTAATATTTTGAGAGAACATAAATCATTTTCCTCTATTACATCCATAGAAAAATTAAAAAATTTCCCCTACATATGTGCGGACTACCACCTCCTCAAACAACACATTTCATTTTTCATCACCACCATACATTAAAAGTTATAAAAGATGTATTTAATTAATAAATATGATATTTATAACATAATTATAATTTTATAATGATAAAAAAATAATGTACCTTACATCCCTCCTATTCATTAGAAAATGAAAATGCTGCTCGTGTGTATATGTTGGCTACCACCTCGACAAATGATGTTTTTCATTTCCCATCATAGTATGAAATGGATGGTTATAAAAATGGATTTAATATATAAATATGATATTCATAAAATTATTAAGGTTATGTAATGTTTATATATATATATTCACTAATAAAATAAATTTTTTAATGGAATCAAAATATCTAAACGAGGATATTTTTATTATTTCTATAAAAATCATCACCATAAGTTCTATAAAGTCACCATGGAACTAAAAAGATATATAGAAACCATAATATACACATTTCTAAAAATTATATAGATAATTAAACCATAACTAAGGTGTAAGGATCAAAACCTTAGAATCTGAACATGCATGGAAAACTGAATAGTTAGCACATTAATATAGATTTTAACAAAGAATTATGACAAAGTGGGTAACAATAAAATTTTAAGTGAATATTATATAGTAAGGTATATATAAATATGATTTTGATATATATGTTTAATAAATATAAATTTATTTTATAGGGATGTTAGATAACTTTCTACTAAGAAGAAATCAGAGGTAAGTGTTTCTTTCCTCAAACTTCCAACTTTGAGACATGTTTTATATTATGCACCTATTTCAATTATATTTTGACACACAAAAAACAAAATCCTAGAATTAAATGATATTAAATATATTATTTATATAAAAAAGTTTAAATTAATAGAATATACCCGAACTTAACCATCCATAATTACAATATCAATAATAAATATTGAGTCACTTACACACCAAAGACCTTTTAAGTTTATAATTTTATAGAGTTAAGAATAACCATTAAGTAAAAAAACCCATATCATTACCATAAAATGGAAATTTTTACATTATATAAATAATTTATTATTTAACAAAAATCTTTTAACATCTCTCACAAAAACCTCTACATTTTAAATCCATCTAGGCATTTCATACGTAATACTCTTCCCCATAATCTTAGGTAAATAGAAACATATGAAGGGTGAGATAGAAATCTAATTAAGATGTATCAAATATTAGAATCTATATAATAATAATCAAGTCATAAATAAATACTTTCGGAATATATAAGAATCAAATAATTCCATATAACTGATCAAATGAACTTAAAATAAATCCATTGATGAAATAATAATATAATTTATCACATGGAAAATAATAAATGATTTCACAATGGTGAAATGCATAATAAATAACATATTAATATTAATTTCATGTCCTTAACAAAAAAACTTACATACCATCAATACCACAACTAATATATCTTAATAAATTTAAATACACTAAATACCCAAACATGTTTGTCCCATGAGAACCACCAAGGCATAAAAATGATATATTACTTAGGTATACACCTATAAATTAATTAATTAAAATCCACTCACCATCTAAAGTAAATTAATGTAAATAAAATACATGATAAAATATCATTAGTAATAAATAAACATCCATATTAGAATAATGAACATACACGATTCCAATACCTTCCTCGATCAATAAATAGAATAACATGATTATAAACCATCTAGATAATGAGTATGAATGAAATTATTATGTAATATCCCAAGTGAATCATAATAAATTTAACTATTTTTTCATATATAAAAAATACCTTCATAAAAAGAATACTTTGAATGATATCACATAAGAAAGAATTGAGAATTGGATCCTTTGATACTGTGAGTTAAATCACTTAATATAAAAGTAGTATAAGAGTATTTAGATGGTAATTCATGTAACATATCCCTAAGGGAAATATAAATTTTTGAGGATGAGATTAAAATGGATGTGAAACTAGAAAAATAGACTTTATAAATTTCATAACATGGTCATAAAAAAATGATGTTATGGGCCATATTCAAAAATAATCTTCAATATGGTAACATGAATATACAATTTAAATAACAACTTTTAAATAAATAGAAATGATGTATCCTTCTAAGAGACTTAAATTTTTTAAAAGGAAATGTGGAGTGGAAGAAAAAATATATGAACATGAAAGGAAAATAATTTTTAATATTTTAAAATACTTTTATTTGAAACTCACATCATAAAAAGAATATTAAAACATTATTTTGAAATGTTTTAAAGAAAAATAAGAATACTACATGAGATAATACATATTATTATTTCAATATATTAAAGAAAATAGTTTTAAAGAAATTTTATGGATATGGAAGAGAAACTTCCCATAATTTTGATGGGGATTATTCTCAACAATGCTGTATTTTTTATGAAGAACAAAGATATCAAATAAGAATAAGTGATGTAACAATCCTTCAAAAATGAGCTCATGAAAAATAATTTAAAATTTATATAAATAAAAGTGTAAGGATAATATAATTAAACAATAAGGTATAATGTTATCTATTTATAATAATAAATTTAGGGGAGAAAAATATAACTCAATAAATAGAAATTAAGTTATAAAAACCCTTAAATATTTAGATACACTTGATTCAGAAGACCTTTAAAAAGATAACTTGTTTTTGATTTTTAAATCCATTTAATGTCATGAAATTTATGATAAAAATAATCTATAGTGTATTATATACACTAAAAAAATTAAACAAGTGGTGAATATTATACATGTCTCAAGGAAATAAAATTGAGATAAGAAACCCTTATATTAACCTTGGATTTCCATGAAAGAGATTGTAAATCTTGTATAATAATAATAACCGTATTAATTAATTTTTTTTATAAAATTATTCATATTTATTTTATTATCTGATATTTTATCATAATAATTTATTATACATTAATTAGCCTATTTATTTTTCTGATTGAGTGTTAGTTTCTGTAATAATTTTATACAAGTTTCATAATGCCGATGTTGCTCCTTATTCATTGATACAAAGTTTATCACTAGAATATTATTCAAGGAACATGAATATATTTTACCTAATGATTTATAAAGTTAAAGTTTTATTCTGTGAGACATTTATTTATGATTTATGAGGATGAAATTGGTGTTAAGATAGTTTCAGTAAATTTTTAATGAATAAAAGGTGGTATCCTAATTGATGAGTTAAAAATTAATATTAACTTTAAATAAAAAATATATAAATATTTAAAAAATAATATCATATTTATTTATTAATTAAATTATTATGACAATCCATGTAGTTTGGTGGTGAAAAATGAACTATATAGTTTAATGGATGTAGTAGTTCGTACGTACACACATGCAACGTTTTCATTTTTTAAACAGATAGAACGAAAGAAGGTAAATAATGATTTATATTTTAAAAATAATAATTATGTAATATATATAATTTATATTCCTTAAATAATTTATATAACCAAACTTTTTAGGTGGTGATGAAAAATGAAACACATTGTCAATAAAGGTAGTCGTTCATACATACGTACAAGCAATATTTTCATTTTTCAAATGGATGGGGGTAGATAATGGTTATAAAATGAATATAATAAAATTTCAGTATACTAATGAAACATATTTAAATATATTAATTTTTTTATAATAGTTTTGTAGGATAATGGATGAGAAATATAAATAAGAAAAGAATAAGGGTTTGATACTACTCACATTGAGGATTTGAGTCTTCTCATGAAAGACTTCTTATAATTGGAGGACTTGTGGGCACTTTATTATAACCAAGGGCTTTCAAATGGGTAAAAGTATTCTAGGAGAGGTAAAATTGGTAAGGTTTCAAGAAAATTATGAAGTGGAATCATGGATTTTTGTTGGTGGATGTGAGATCCTTTTATAGGTGAAAAAGAGAAACTTTTACTTGGAATTGAATGGAATGTGATGGGTAAGAATATAATTTTATTAGATTTAGGTGAATAAATTCTATATGAACTTGTATATATGACTTTAAAAAATTATAAATTTCTTATAAAATGTGTTTCTTTCACATTAATTTAATAAAATTCTGGCCACTTTATGTTACTCATCTTTCCCTTATTAACCTTGATTAAAAAGTAATCGTGGTAAATACTTTTTTAAAAAATTTAGAAGACGACACGACCTACTTAATGTTCATGTGATGAATAAATATTTTTTTCTCCATTTAACATAAATCAACTGATAAATATTATAAAATTAACTTTTAAATTATAATTATGAATATATAGAAAGAATGTTTTTATGGAAAAATTTCTTTTTGTACTTTAAGTTTTTTTATTCTTATTTACCATCAAATATTAATTAAGTTTTTGTTAATATGTTTTTTATATATTTGAAAAAAAGTATATTTATTATTTAAAATATATCAATTTATTTTATATAGAAAAAATTACACAAAATTTAAAAAGGCATTTATTTAAAAAATAATAGTTTTACTGTGGTAAATAACATATACTTTGGTAACTAAGTTTTATGTTAAAAAAAGAATGAAATTATTAATAAAATTTAATATTATGATTAAAATTTTTATTTTTTATTAGAAACTATTTCTAGTGTTGATTAATTTTAATATAAGTTCACATAATGTATAAAAAGAATTTTTTTTATTAAAATACAATTTTATGTATAAAAATGATTTTATTTTTTTATTTTTATATCTTAATCAAATTTTATATTTTTTTTATTAGAAATAAATGTTATTATTATTTAAAATTTATTATTTTAAATTTATATAAATACATATGATTTATAAATAATTTATTACATTGATAATTATATGTTTATATCATCCTAAATTCTACTTACAAAACCCCCTCACAATTTCTTCATAAGTCCTACATATGAGATAAGAAGTAGTGGTTTTCATTGGTGGAAATTAAACGAGCATGGTTATTATAGTGATTTCCTAGATTTTTAACTTCTCTAATTGATGATTTCACTAAATCTTCATTTTTTGGAGTTCAGTTTTCTGTTGGTCTAGGGAAAACCCAAAAGAAGCAACCTCATTTCAAATCTCAGAAAAATAAGTCTCATAAGGAAGACTTATATTAGTTGATTACATTTCTTTTATTTTTCATATTTATGTTAATATTATAGTTAATTTTATTTATACCCTTATATTAAAAATACTATGTTACGACAGTCATATTTTAATTTTAATGTGGTCAACTTTAATTCCTAGTTACATGTAAAACAAACGATAATAATTTTATAGAATTATTATTTATAGGGTGATTCACATATGGTGTGTATACTAAATATTTGATATATTATTCCACAATACACTCTTTAATCATGGAAATTAAAGTTCCATTTCATGTTCTTTCTTTCATGAGTTTTTTATTCAACTGTTATAAATCTCATATTGATTTCTTTGTCTCAATTTTGTTTTTTTGAGACATGATTCATATTATGATCGGTTTTGTCTTTTATATGGGGTACTTATGAACCCATGAATATATTTTAATATATTATTTCATGTAATTAATGGGATTTATATAAAAATATCATGTTTTAACTTTAAATGTATTTTGATTTGAAAAGTACCAATGTTGTATGGGTTTATGTTACAATATAACTTTTTATCAGGATTATTTATGTTTCAATTTCCATTCCAAGAAATTGTATGGAATTTCTATCTTAAACCCAATTTATTTTATTCTCCTATTGTTATTTATGGTGGTTTCAATTATTATTTAAATTTTTATGCTCTACATTAATCAAAACCATCAAAATATTGTTTAAGACAAGTTGACCTTAATTAACCTATTTAGTCGAGAACATTTCTCTTTCGTGCCCATAATTTTTATTTTGTATAAAGGATTTTTTTCTATAGTTAAAATATTTACTGAGGTCAATTTTTTTAAAATTGAATTTATATATAAATTTTTATACAATTTTTTTTATCATTTTCAAAATAAGTCATCATTAAAAATATTTATAAAATTGTGAAAAATATATCTTTAGCATTTTCTCCATGAAAAACGTGTCCATTAATCATTTTAATGTCTCATGAATTATATTTATTTCCACCTTTTGATGATTTCCCAATGTAATATCTATTTCCATTATTCTGTGAATTTTTCAAAATAATAGCATATTATTTTATTAAATGTTATTAAAAGATATTTAATTCCATTTTTGAATATTTTTTCCTTCCACTCCACATTTTATTAATTAAGAATAGTTTTATTTACAAGATTACATTACTATAAATTATATTACAATTTTTTTAAGTTCTTCTAGAAATCATATAAAATTTGTTTTGAAATTTAATTTTAACTTTATTTTTAAAACATAGTAATAAATGATTTAAATGATTTTTTTGTCAAAAAAAATTCTCACATTTTATATTCTCCCAAAATACTTGACTTTAATACAACACCTTATGTCTAGATGAATTTATTTTCTCCTTCATGTCAATTATATTTATCATTATGGATGTATTATATATAATTTCAAGTATTAAATTATTCATATTCCCATTTCTCTGTACATTGTAAGCACTATATTTACTAGAAATTAGATTATATATTTTTACCATTATATATAGATCATCTTTTTACTGGTAATAATATTGAAATTATATATACCTATTATTTCTGTGTGGATGATTATTTATTTCTAAGGTGAGTTTATTATGTTTTGGGTAAATATTAGCATTTAATAATAATTGATTCAATATGGATATTTATTTATTACTAAGGCGTATTACTCATGTATTTTTTTATATTAAATACACGAGGAATGTATTTCACTTGTGTAAGTGATGACTGTGGTCTGTTATAAGCACTCAATGCATCGAGTAAGGAGTCATGAAACAAAAAATAAGGGGAATAACTTGGTGTATACCATAAAATAAAATTTAAGATGTCTTAGTTGAGAGGAATTGATAGTATGTATGATGTATTGGTTTAGAGGCCTTTACAATATGTAATATATTTTAGTTGAGAATCCTTGAGAGAATGTATGTTGTGTTTGTTGATAGGACATAATTGTATGATATTTCTCTTGGATGTGGCCTTGATGATAAGATTAATATATATAGAATTATGCATTATATCATTATGAAATATTCTATTATACGCTACCCATACTGAGCATTTGAGATCACCCTTATTATATTTCAATTTCCACAAGTTATGAAGAAGAATATTATATATGATGTTTTTATCATAGTATCATGTGTGGTTAATTTTATGGGATAGTTTTTAATACTTATCCTTCAATAAGAAAATATGGGTACAATGGAAAAAATAAGCATTTGTTGTGAACAATATGTTTTTTTAATTATTGTTTTTTCATAATAATATAAACTCTAACCCTAAAAGTTCTCGGCTATGTTATTGATTCAATTTTTATTATTAACATTTTGATTATTGAATTTTATGTTTGATTCACTTCAGTTTGTCTCAAATCTAATATGTAAAGAATAAGTTTTTAGCACCAGATCTAGGTGTATGGGTCAAGGGAATCTCATAATCCACTTATAGATTGGTTTTTTAGAACATTTTTTAGTCAATGAGATGATTACAGTGGCACATCATCCAATTTTTGTGCTTTTTATTAGGGTAATATCATCCACCTATAATTGGAGATGGTATTGTATTGTCTACCATGTATTGGTGATACCTCCTTCACCCATGATGTATTGTTTTCCATTAACTTTGGGGTTAGTTATGGAGAATTTACCTCAATATCCAGTGATTTTTATGAATCATTCATCAATAATATAGTACATGTATAACTCAATCCTTATGTCATTGATATGTGTAGTGATATATCGTTCATCCTCATTGTGTGTTCAAGCCAGGGGTATATCACCCCTATTCAGTATTGTATGAAATAGGTATAGTTATAAATGGTTTTACAGGATCACTCCACACAGTGACATGATATTAATCAATTAATTTATTTTCATTTCATATCAAACATGAACATGTATTTATTGGACTTTTTAGGGACACTGTTTGTGGTAGCATACCGAGTTATACTCACATCATGTATAGGCACCATGCTACCCAAGAAGAATTTATGTTTCATGAACTAGGTATTGTAAAGGGTCCAATTACTTCATATGGATGATCTAGTGGATCTTGGTTGGAGTTATGAGATAGGTTTTTGCCAGTAATATAGACATGTCTTGGGAATAACTCTATTAATTTTGTTTAATTTTGGACATTGTGATATTTGATCTTACCATGGGAGATCTTGTTTTTTCTATATGAATTGTGTGACATGTATACTAGATCATTTTGATATAATATATTGTTGATATTTACAAATTTATATAATTTAACAATGTCTTCTTTCTTATGCTTCTATTATATTGGGATGGAAACTTTTTGATATTTCCTTAGTTGTGTTTTGATGGTTATCACTGCTTGAGGGTATAATATTTATTATATAATAAATATACTCAATATTTTTTAGTCATTTACATGTAGGTGGTTCACATGAGGTATTTGGTGTCATGATTTGGTTATATTATAGGTGAACTAAATTGGGTATGTCGCATAAATAATAAAATAATCAATATTTTATTCAAAATTTTCCACCCCGCTTTCCAATATAAACACCCCTTCTCCATCCCTTTCTCCTTACTTATAAAACTCATTCCTTTTCCAAATATCTATCAATTTTTTTTCTAGACATATATAGACATTTTCCTTAGGATCTCATATAGAGAAATATATTTTCTCCAAATGATATAGATGAAATCTAATGGAGGTGACTCAAAAATCAAGGTAAGGGTCCTCTAACGACCCAAGATTGACATATATGGACATAAATTTTTTTCCAGAATACATAATACATTACAAAAATATAAGAAAAAAAATACTATATTTGTTTAGTGCCTTTGGAAACTTGGAATTAATTCTTCTATATTGGTGAAATATCTTCAACAACTCTCATAAATATCTTCTCCCATTAGTTCCCATTCCTAAAACATTTCTTTATATCCTCAGGAAAGAAAAACATAAAAGGGTGAGATCAAATTATAAGTAAGGGTAAACATGAATAAAATAAAACAAAACTTAAAAATAAGAATTTCTAAACATGAACATAAATTTTGAATATCAAAATTGTGAGTCATGAAATAAGTCTTGGCATTACATAAGGCCTAGATAATAAAGGAACATTAACCATGATAAAATAGCATTCAAATAAAACATGGAATTGTGGGAAAAAATAACCACATAATATTATTTCCATATTATCCAAGGAATTTCTACCAAGACCATAATATTAGAAAAAGTTCATTACTGAATCAGGTTTACTTGTCATTCCATTGATGTATTACTAAACTAGATTAACTTATTGTTCCAGCAATGTATCCCTAAACAAAATTTACATTTCCTTCCAGTTATTTCTATAACATGAGATATAAATCATTACCTAATAAATTGGAGGGATATATAGGTCCCACTTATCTCATATTGAAATCATTCATACATGTTCCACAAAAACATAAACCATTCATCATGGCATAACCCAAGGAACTAAAAAATGTATTTCTTAAACATCATTCCATCATAATCCATATAAAATAAATAGATTTTATAAAAATAATTCCATCATATACAAAATAAAATGAAAGTAATAATAGGGATAAAAAACTATAACCCTATGTCAACTTATATGGAAAATAATTTTGATAAAACACTCAGACTTAATTATAGAGAAAAGTATCATTTCTTCTTCCAAAACGTTTTCTTTTCTCAAAATGCCACACAATTTTAAAAGAACAGAATTTAGTTGAAAATAAATTTTAAATCATATATAGTAATATTCATGTAAATAAGGTGTTATGAAGATGTAAATATCCACTCATGTCGTATAAGTTAAAAATATATTATTCTTGTACTCTTAGAGAAAAAGTAAAAAAGTACCTCGTTTGGAAAATGAAAAAAATATTCCTTCTTTACCATGTAGTAAAATTAAAAACTGGGTAAAAATGAATTTAAAAAATAATATAATAATATAAAACAATTTATGAGAACGTTTTTAGAAAACATGGACATGGATGATAAATATACCCCTTTTAAATACTTACATATAAACAATATCAGATAAAAATGAGATTGCAAAATTATCCCATACCTTAGGCCCAATTTCTTTGGTATGTGTCCAAAACCCCTATATAGTGGGTTTAAACATATTATTGACTTGTAAAAGAACCAAAATAATATTTATCTTATCATATATGATTTAAATATGAATTCATATTACCCATTTATTTATCCATTCCATGTTAAATCAATGTTTTGGATAATAATCATTTTATTTATCTTACATTTTTTGAATTTTTATTCTTGATATTGTTACTTAGATCATGATTTAAAAACATCTAAATTAAAAAAAATGATTTTTTATATCATAAATATTCAGTGCAGATATATATGCAATATATAGATAAAAGAAATGGAATATACCGTCCATGGAGATGGTAGGCTATACGTACCCATGAATATTGTTTCCGTTTCCTTATTGAATTGAATGGAAGAAAGTAAATGAAATATATATAGACACACATAAATATATTATAATTATTATTTCATATATATCATGATTATTTATTATATATATTTTATAATCATTCTTGAATAGTTAACGTGGAGAATAAATCTCACAGCGTCGTGGTGACAGTAGGATGTACGTATGCACGAACAACGATATTATTTAATTAATGGTTAAATAGAATGAAATTGGATGGTATATTAATTATAAATAATAATTATCATGTTATATTCATTATTTAAATCCATTATATTCATCATTATACCCATCTAAATTATGTATTATTGAATAACAACTTACATTACTGCGTGGACACGTAATCCGTACGTGCACACACATGGTGATATTATTATTCGTAGGATAGATCAAAGGATGTATAATGTTGTCAAATAATTATATTAATATCTCAAAATGTAGAATATACTGAATTTATTACTTTATTTTGTGAACAATATAATAATAGGAAGTATAATAATAAAATAATTTTGTAAGTGGTGATAAAATAATTACATCTTTTTCAAGTATGTCCATTTGATGTGCACAAATGATCTCCCTAGGATAGATTTACTCAAAAAGTTTGTCTTGTAGGATGAAGTGAGGAATGTTGGTAGAAGAAATAGGACGGTTTTTCTGAGAAAAATGGGATTTAGAGGTGGGATTAAAAGAGAAAGTGATATTCCCATTTACAGGAGAGGTGAGGGAAACTTTAGGAAAGCCTTTGAATTTTAGTTTATTATAAATTTATTTTATATTTCTAATGGTTCCAACCAAATTTATTTGAAATAAAATAGAGTATGGGTCTATATCCTCTCATACAATACTATTTAGATAAGTGTAGGTCACAAAATTACCCTTATCTTTTATCTTTAACCCTTAGTTAAAAACATTAACTCCTACCATGTCTTCTTGTATTTTTATAACATATGGCTACTATAATTACAATAAAATATCAATAGAACCTCAAGTGGATTATTAATGACATTTTTAACATTATATAAGTAATTTTCCATAATCATATGTTTTTATGACTATTATATCTTGTAATAAAATAGTGTTTGTTTTAAAAACTCATTTATGTTAATTTTGAAACTATTTAGTAATTGATTTTTTTTAAAATTCATAAAAAAATTATTACTTAGGACCAAAAGTATTAAATCCCCTATAACATTTCAATTTTATACAAATTTTTTCTTATGAAATCAAATGTTCAAATTACATTTATTTTCATATTTATTATATCATTTATTTGAATATTTCATTAATAAGGTTATCACTGCATCATTATTGTGTCATAGATAAATTTATTTATTTAATGTATAATTTTTTTAAAAAAAATACCATGATTTATTAAATAATTTTATCTTTATATTGACTATTTCTAGTCAAATATATAAATTATATATCCCCACATTAAAATTTCTGTAGTAAAAAGATTCATGTTTATGTTATATTTCTTATTAATTTAAATTAATTATTATAACATGTCATTTTCACATCCAAGTGGTTTTCAAATGCCAAAATTTCATCCTATGTATTTGTTTCGTCCCCCATGACTCATACAATAGGATTATGACACATGTTAGGGTAGTTTTATGTTATTATAATTTTTTTACACTTATTTACCCGATTTACCCTTGAACCGTGGTAAATATAAATAATTACTAAAGTTACTATTTATAATGTCGAAAAATAAAAGGCAGATATTTACACAATTGGGAAAATATGATTGCAAATATAGAATCCATTTTTATTAATTCAAAACACATAATTGGAAGAAATTAATTTAAAATTAATTTCTGTTTTCAAAACCAAAAAGCGGGTTTTTAAGAAGTAAAAATTATCAAAGGATTTACATATGTTTGTGTCCAATTTTAATATAAAATTAAATCGAATGAAAAAATTAGATTAAATTATAAAAACATAATACAATTACACTTTAAAAATAATTAAAAATATAATCTAACTATATAAATAAATTAGATGAAAAGGAAATTTTGAATTAAAATGTAGTATTTTCACTATTCATTAAAATAAAAATTTCATCAGAAAAATACTAAGATTTAAAACGAGGTAAATTTTGATGATCCACATCCAAATAATAAGCTTATTATGACAAATAGAACTTTTAAAATTGTCAAAATGTAGATTTAAAAAGTTTTCATCATCAAAAGGCGGTAAAACTGTATTTTTTTTAAAATACTTCTTTTGTCTGAAAAATTGAATTTGTTCATATATAATATCTAAAAAGCATATAAGATGAATTTAAAACATTAAATTGAAAATATTACATATATATTTCACTAATATAATCCATAAATAATGATTTTATTATTTTTATAGACTCACTTATTTTCATTCAAATAGTTTTTTTCAAAGAAGTTAACACTATTCATACGTAACATTACAATGAATAAGATATTATATTTTGTTATAAATTATATTCAGTCTTGTGTGAAATGAATTCTATTAAAAAAACTTGAAATTTTGGGTATCCCAAGACAAAAATAGTGTTGTGTATACTGCAAGCTAATACAATGTTTCATATAATACAAGATTATCTTGGTGTATCCTAAAACTAAAGACATCAAAGAAATTAAAAAAAATCTATCTCATAAAATCTCAGGGTGTCAATTTATACCCCCTAAAAAATAATTTCAACCTCTAAATTCCTCAGGGTTATAAAAGGTTTACTACTTGAATGATTCTTTCATAGAAACCCACATCGTAAAAAGGAATACTAAAACATTATTTTAAAACAGAAAATTGGAAACATAATGGTTACCCAAAGTAACTCATCACTGGGTTTCCTCATAGGAAAACATAGGGTGGATGTGAAAAAATGAATATGGAAGAAAAATATAACCATCATGTTCTGATGGATAGTGATAGAGAACACAGTTTTGAGAAATTTAACAACCAGAAATCCATAAATCTACGATGGTTTAAGGGACCATCTAATTTGTCGGATAAGAAGGTACAAGGATATTTTTTTCGTGATCCTTTTCTTATAGTTGAAGAACATGAGTAGAAATAATTATTTTATTTCAGTACAATCTCATCATTTGACGTGCCTTAAAAAAGTTCCACATCATCTCTTATTCAATGAAACGAAGTTGAATTTGTCACACCTAAAGAGTTAGTAGATCATGTAATACATAAATTTACTGATAGTTCATTCCATATGTATTTATCACAAAAAGGTTATCACAAGATATCAAAAATTCATAAGTCCATATAGGGTTAGATAATAATTTATTCTAACAAACTTCATATGATGCTTAAAAGTTCCAAAAATTTGATAACCTTAAAATAATTCTAAAAAATGAAAATAGAAAACTACAGAAAAGGATTCCAAAAATCGGCTTAGAATTTATCGTCCATATATTATAAAATATCTATGGTTAGTCACATTCCAAAAATTTGAACACCTTCATCATGTATTCTATTGAGTCAGAGTAACAACCTGAATTATTAGATATCCTTATTGAAAACATACATGTTTCCTTATTCCAAAACATATTAGATATATTTCTTAAGTCCCAAAAAGTTGTATATTTTATTCAAGATAGAATAAACCTCTGGTCAACAACTCCATAATTAGTTACCAAGAAACAAGCATCATCCAATTTACTTATTCAAATCCATCATAGCTTTATCCAAACATCATTATCTTAACATAAGGTGCATATTAAGGGTTATCTTTCCCTTAATCACCTGTTCTCCAAGTATATCACATTACTGTTAAATCCGTTTTTGTTTCCTTATAACTACTCAACATATCCTTTCCAATCCTTAATAAAAATATTATACTGAAAACACTTATATATTTCATGATTCATATAACATAATATTTTAATTCCAAAACATATACACCTCAATCATCCAAAATTATTCTTAAACCATTACTCAGGATCCATCATGTTCATCTTTCACTTATTAGGTTTAAATTAAACAATATTCAAAGAACATAACATACCTTTCACATGCCATTTATAATCTATTTATCCTCAATAGTTTGACCAATACTCGTACCTTCATTATGATTCTCTTCATTATATTTATACATATGAAATCGATCTTCATAATTCCCAATATTTAGACATATGAAACATTCAATGGTTAACCATGTTCTATGTAGTTCCAGCTATTGACTAACACCAGAAAAAAGTGTCAGAAATATATATTAGAGAATAGAAACACATAAGTAAGGTAAATTACTTATAATATTTCAAACTATGATATCTTAGGTTTAACCCGAGGTTAGTCATGATTATCAAAAAAGCCCTATGATTATAAACTATACATGACTTATCCTTAGTAAAGCCCTAGACATATCCTTAGAAATATCTCTAGGGATCTCTCTAAAGTTTTCGCATCCTAGTTTCTAAAGGTTGAATAAACCTTGACTCTAATACCAAATCATAAGACCAAATCTTGAAGTATAGGGAAATTACATTTATCATGGTTAATATTTAATAAATTACACAAATATATTCCCAAATACTATATTAGTTTTGTGTCTTTGGAAACTCAGAACACATTATTCTAGCTTGGAAAAAGATCTTCAACATCTCCCATAAAGATCTTCCCCATTATTTTTCCTTCCTAAAACCTTTATTTATATCGTAGGGAAAAGAAAACATAAAAAGGGTGAGCTCAAATTCTAAGTAAGGGTAAATATGAATAACATCAAACAAAACATAAACATAATAATGTAAAAATATGAACATAAAATTTTTATATAAAAATAAGGAGTCATGAAGTAAGTCTTGGCAGTATGAAAGGAATATATCATAAAGGAACATTAACCATGATAAAATAGCATTGGCATACAACATGTAATTATTCAAAAAATAAGCATATAATATGATTTACATATTATCCAAGGCATTTCTTCCAAGACCATCATTGTGGATAAAGTCCAATACTGAACCAGGGTTACTTGTTGTTGCAACCATGTATTACTGAACCAGATTTACATGTCGTTCCAGCCCTGTATTACTAAAACAGATTTAATTTTTGTTCAATTAATGTATATTTAATGAGGTATAAATCATTAAACAATTAATTTGAGGGAGATATAGGTACCACCCATCTCATAATGAAATAATTTATACATGTGCTATAAAAACATAAACCATTCATCATAGCATGACCCAAGGAACAAAAAAATGGGTTTCTTAAACATCATTCCACCATAATACATATAAAATAAATGGATTTCATAAAAATAATTCCATTATATACAAAATAAAATAAAATTAATAATAGGGATATAAACATAAAACTATTTCATCTTAGATGGAAAATAATTTTGATAAAACACTGTAACTTATTTCTTAATGAAAATATCATTTATTCTTCAAAAATGTTTTCTTTTCTCAAAATAAAATTTAAAAAAATAGAATTTAGTTGAAAATAAAATTAAAATATTTTAGAGTAATCTTCATGTAAATAAGGTATTATTAAGACATAAAAATCTGTTAATTCCATTTAATTTAAAAAAACATTCTTCTCATACTCTTACAAAAAATGTCAAAAATTATCATGTATGGAAAATGAAAATAAGATTCCTTCCATACCATGAATTAAAAATAAAAAATGATTAAAAATTAATTTAAATAGACATAGAAGAATAATAAACATTTTATAAATACATTTTTAGAAAATGTGGACATGGATGATAAATATACCCCTAGTAAATACTTAAGTATAAACAATCTCAGATAAAAGTGAGATTGCAGAATTATCCTTCACCTTGGGTTTGATTTATTCCGTATGTGACTGAAACCCCTAAATAGTGGGTTTAAAAATATTATTATCTTTTTAAAGAACCATAATACAATTTATGATATCATATATGATTCACTTATGACTTTATATTACCCATTTATTTATGAATTCCATGTTAAAGCAACGTTTTGGGTAATAATCTTTTTATTTATCGTACGTGTTTTGACTCGTTATTCTTGATATTATTACTTAGATCATGATTTAATTACTTCTATAATGTAAAAAATGATTTATATATCATAAATACTTAGTATTTAAATATATACAATAGATAGATAAATGAAATGGAATACACCGTTCATGGAGATGGTAGGCCGTGCGTACCCATGCACGTTGTTTCCATTTCCTTATTTAATTGAATGGAAGAAAGTAAATAAAAAATATATTTACAAAAATACTGTAGAATTATTATTTAATATATTTATTTATATTTATTATATATACTTCATAATCAATCTTGAATGGTTAACGTGGAGAATGAATCTCAATGCATCGTGGAGAAGGTTGGTCGTATGTACGTATGAGTGACGATATCTTTCAATTAATGGTTAAATAGTATGTAATTGGATGATATATTAAATATATAGAATAATTATAATTTTATATTCATTATTTAAATAATTATACTCATCATTATACCCATCCAAATTAAGTATTGTTGAATAACAAATTACACCATGGTGTGGTGACGATAAGTCGTACGTACACACATATGGTCATATTGTTATTCGTAGGATGGATAAGAGGAAGTATACAGTTTCAAAATAATTATATTAAAATATAATCATATATAATTTACTTCAATAATTACTTTATTATGGGAACAACATAATAATAATAAGTATAAATAGAATTGTTTTTGAAAGAGGTGATAAAATAATTACTTCTTTTTCGAGTATCTATTTTTGATTTGCCCAAAAGGTCTCCCTAGTATGGATTTATGAAAAAATTGTGTCCTATAGGATGAAGTGAGGGAATTTGGTAGAGTAAATGGGAAGGGGTTTCCATGAAAAGGTCTTTATAGGTGTTATTAAAAGATAAGGATAAGTTCTCTTTTATAGGAGAGGTGAGGGTCACTTTAGAAAAATCTTTAAATATTAATTCATTATAAATTGATTATCGATTTATAAAGATTAAAAACTCATTTATTTAGAATATAATATGAGTATGGGTCTAAATAATGTCAACCAATAGGTTTTATACAAGTTTAGGTGACAAAATTAGCCTTATCTTTTAGCTTTAACCCTTAGTTAAAAACATTAACTCTTACGATGTATTCTTGTATTTTCATAATATATGGTTAATATAGTTACTACAAAATTCCAAGAGAACCTATAGTGGATCATTAATAAAAAATTTTACATTATAAATGTCAGTTTTATGAATCATATATTTTTAGGACTATTATATAATTTTATAATATAGTATTTGTTTTAAAAACTCATTTATGTCAAATTTTGACACTATTTAGTAATTGATTTTTTTTAAATTCATAACAACTTGATTCCTTAGAAGAAAATGAATTAAATCATCACTAATAAGTAAATTTCATCCAAAAAAAGTGTGTATGGAATCAAAATTTTACAATTTCATTTATTTTCATAATTATAATAACATTTATTTGAATATTTCATTAATAAGGTAATCACTGCGTCATCATTGTATCATAAATAAATTTATTTATTTAATGTCTAAAAATTATAAATAAAATACCATGATTTGTGAAATATTTTTATCTTTCCAATTAATAGTTATAGTGAAAGAGATCAATTATATAACCCCACATTAAAATTGTTTTAGTAAAAATATACATGTTTATATTATTTTTCCCTTCACTTTAAATTAATTATTTTAACATGTCATTTTCACACCGAAGTGGTTCTAAAATGAAAAAAATTTGGTATATGGATTTTTTGGTCACCCATGACTCATCGAATACAATTATGACATGTTTTAGGGTAGTTTTATATTATTATAATTTTATATTTTACCCTTATTTACTGGATTTACACTTTAACCATGGTAAATAAAAGTAATTACTGAAGTTATTATTCATAATTTCCAAAAATAAAAGGTAACTATTTAAACAAATATAAACTTATGATTCAAAATATGGAATCCATTTTTATAAATTCAAAACATAGAATTGGCATAAATTAATATAAAATTAATTCGCATTGTCAAAACCAGAAAGCAGGTTTTTAAGAAGTAAAAACTATCAAAAGATTAACATGTATTTATGTCCAATTTAAATGTGAAACTACATCTAATTACCAAAATTATATTAAATTATAATGTAATAATTCAATTAAACTTTAAAATAAATTAAAAATATAATATAACTATATAAATAAGTTAGATGAAATGGTAGTTTTGAATTAAAATGCAGTATTTTAACTATTCATTAAAATATGAATTTCATCAGAAAAATACAAATATTTCAACCAAGGTAAATTATGATGTCCCAATTCCAAATAAGAAGTTTATTATGACAAATATAACTTATAAAATTGTTTAAAACTATATTTAAAAAAATTATACCCTCAAAAGATGATAAAACTCTATTTTTTTAAAAATACATCTTTTATCCAAAAAATTGAATTTATTATTATATAATATCTATAAAACAAATAATATGAAATCAAAACATAAATTGAATATATTACATATATATATTTCACTATTAAAATATGTAAATAGTGATTTAATTATTTTTATAGAATCACTTATTTTCATTCAAATAGTTTTTTAAAAGAAAGTTAACGTTATTCATACCTACCCTTATAATGACTAGGTTATAATATTTAGTTATCACTTATACTTACTCTGGAATGAATTGAATCATATCAAAAGAACTTGATTTTTTTTCTATCATAAGCTAAAAATAGTGTTTCATATACTGCATGCTAAAATGGTGTTGCGTATAAGGCAAGATAATCTTATTGTAGCATAAAACAGAATAAATATAAGAAATTTAAAAAAATCTCATAAAATCTTAGGGTGTTACAAGATCTCAAGTCTCTTATTATATAACTTATTTGAGATTATATTGTCTTAAAAAATTTAAACTCACACTTAGTTTTATTTAATGATTATATTCCCATGTTATTACTATTTATTTAATCTATTATCATTGATATATTACCCATTCACTTACATTTAACTCTTTTCATAAGTTGTTATTATATCAAATTATGGGTTTGAAAACCAATGTATTTTCATTTAAATTATCTTATTACCTATTCTAAAATATATACGATTATTACTAGTTACCATAAAATAGTAGTTTAATTATGATTTTATAATTTTATAAAATCCCATTATTTATCAAATAACCCTTATTTTAAACTCTTTAAAAAAACATCATTCACCTGTGATGGTTTTACAATACCCAATTGAAGGATGATGTTCTGTTTTTCACTTATACCTTTCAAGTATATTCTTAAATATAATTTTTTGATTTAATATAACATTAATAAGGGAATAATTTTATGTTTATGATTATGGACTATTAAATTAGGCATGGTAATAATCATAGAAAAAGTAAACATTCAAACTCATTTGAACCATATAAAACAAGTTTACAAAGAAACCGTTGTTGATTTGGAACTATTTTGTGGAATATATTAAACTCTTTAATTATTTTACTTTAAGAATGGAATAAAAAAGATACCTTTTAAACTTATAGATCTTTTAGAACCATTGAATAATGATATTTAACTATTCCATTACATCTTAGTAGTTTTTGAACTATGAATCAAAAAATATCAAAATAACCAACACAAGAAAAATTAATTTATTAAATGAATAATAAATGACAACAAATGAATTAAAAGGAACAATTATAATGAAATAAATATGAAATTTATTCATAAAAAAGTAATTAATAAATTTAATCTGACTGTTCAAGAAGTTATTGTACATGTGATTCAAGATATGTCTCAAGGGTAGGGTTTTCTTTTGAATCTCAAATATTTACACGTATTTCTTCTCCATGATCTATCTTCTCTTCTATATTTTATCTATAATGTTTTTCAAGTATAAATTTTCAGTTTTAATTTAATTTTTAGGTACCACTTGTCTCTTTAACTCTTTTATAAATATTCAATTGTCTTTTCTTACCCTATGTTTAAGGTGACTTTACCTCTCTTTCTCATTATTGGGATTGTATTCTCTATATCACTCTTCATCTTTACTTTTAATTAAGTCATCACCTATGATGTTCATAAGGGAGTTTTTTTCCATTTAATGTCTTCCTCTATATGTTTATTCAACTATAACTCTCTTTATTTTAAAAGTTCAATTTTTAGGTAATTTTATTTCTAAAATATGTTTCTAAAATAAGTTTTATCATCCTTAACAGTTGATTTTAAAATTTGACATATTCTTCTATTTTTTCAAAAACATGAGTAAACATTATGAAAACACTTTTCTTGATCTCTATTAAAATTTTCTTTCTATTATAATAAATATTATTTTACAAATTATTAACTTAAATTATATATTATAAAAAATTATTTAATTTTTATATATAATTTTTATTAATAAAATCTTACACTTATATTCGCCCTTGAAAATTTAAATTTTATTTTTTATTTTAAAAATGAAAAAAACTGATAAATTGGTTTCATAAAAATTGTATAATTTCATATATTCCAATAAATTTTTTTTACATCTATGTCAATAAACTTTAATTTTACACCATTTGACTATTACTTATGCTGTATTTCCTCTAATAATATCTTTTTCATAAGAAATTACTATTAAAAAACAACCCCTTCAAATATCCAAGTTCCAATATACATTTGGTGTGGTTAAAATGATATATAAATGAGATAAATCACCCATAAATGGTTTTATCTAGCCTTATAATCAAGTAATCATAAACAAAACTTTTATTTGAATGCCTTTAACTTGTGAATACCATATACTCCCATATTTTGATTAAATGGTGTCTTCCTAGAGAGGTATACAATTGATTAGATGGGGGAATTATTGACTAGAAAATATACCCTTTATTATATATGATATAAATATCCAAAATATTACAATCAAGATTGAAGGGAATTTACCTAGGTAGAAATTTTATTTCTTTAAACACCCATTACATTTCCTTGGGTATATTATGATATACTTTTAACAAATTTATGATTGTTTTTATATTCATGTGGCACATATATATATATATATATATAAATTTATCATTATGTGACAAGTGGTACATGAATTATATTCCCTTCAAATGCATTGGTATGTTTTACATCTTATAAGATATCTATGTTCACAGGTCTAGGAAGTAAAAAAAATCTAATAGGATTATGGTACAAGGATGTAAACCTGATCCACTATGTTTATAATATTGGAGAGTAAACCCAATCCACTATGTTAGGATGGTCTTGGTAGAGTACCTAGATATGTTTTATGATATTATATTCTTATGTATGTGTTATATTTTTGTATCATTCCACATATCTATTTACTATCTCCATGGTTCATAATTATTATCTTATGATTTCATATCCTTGTTCAATAATATAAGTCATGCTTTCAGGATCATCCTTTAAAATATTTTATGACATAATCTATTATAATGTTACCATGGATCATATTTAAATCTCACTA
This sequence comes from Viscum album, assembly GCA_963277665.1. Taxonomy (NCBI): domain Eukaryota; kingdom Viridiplantae; phylum Streptophyta; class Magnoliopsida; order Santalales; family Viscaceae; genus Viscum; species Viscum album. The sequence goes on from OY728132.1 coordinate 330,032,927, forward strand.
TCTCATGAACTCATTCCATTAGTAATTTCATTTATCTTAAGATTTTGTATCTCAAATTGTTTTTATATATTTATAACTCTCCCATGTATCATTGTGATTGTTTTACCCCTTACTTAGTAATTCCGATCAGTTATTTATTATGTTTCCCAATTTTATTAGGTGACAGTAGGTGATAACAATATTTTTAATAGTTTCTAAGTGGTATTTAATGAATTATTTGAATAAAATTTATGGTATAAGTATAGGTTGATAATGTATCATCTTCTTAATACCCTAATACACTAATGTTTTTTTTGGAGTTGGTTATAATTTCATGTTTTGAGTAAAAGTATGTATGTTTAACACTAGATTCAAATGTGTGGGTCTGGGGGTGATTCATTTGTTATTTTTTCATAATATAGTTATTATTGGGAATTAGGTTTGAGAAAAATTTCGGTATAATGCCTTAGATAAATGTCCATAATCTATATAGTAAAAGGCAATTAAAACTAGTATAACCACATAGGATTAACATTTCAATGCAGCTATGTTGAGGCATATTATGATATTTTCATATTTTATGTTTAATATAATGTTGTGTTTTAGTGATATTGTATTTTTAAATAGGATAAAACATTAATAAGTTTATCAATGGGTAAAAATTGTGTGGATGCAAATTCTTTAAGGGGTTTAATGTAACATCCTAAAATTTTTATGAATATTTTTTTTATAAAACTTCTTTGTAACTTTATATATATAAATGTTGATTTCATTTTTTAATGATCTAGAACTTGAATTTATATACATGTTTATCACTTAATTAGTTTTCTTTTATTTAATACATGTTTTTCTATAAAATATTAATTCAAGTATAATGACATTTTATGAATAATAACTAATAATTAAAATTGATTAATGAAATATATTTTAATGAATGTATGACTCTTTTAACACATATATATTTAATTTAATCTTATTAAATTTTCTATTTTCATATTTCTATTTAAATAAAAAATTTATTACTGTAATATAATTGTTAAAATAGTGTGATATATGTTCTCATAGTCACATAATTATAACATATAACCATTAAAAGTAATGTAATTTTTTCTAACTTCATATGACATTGAATGTTTATAAATAGTTAAATTATATTTTGACACTATATATATATATATTTAATCACTAATTAATAATTTAATTTAATTTAACATTTAAATGATTATTTTTTCACATTGTATGTACATGTTTTGTTACTTTAAAATTTCAATTTAAAATTTTAAGTTACATGGTTTAAACTAAAATAATTTTATAAAGTAATAAAATTTTAAATTTTAAATTCAATTTATTATATGTAAAGTAACTTATTATTACAAAATGGTCAGTAAATTTGGATTATTTAGTTGTTAGAAATTAATATGGTTATTGATGTAGTATTGTAGCTATTATGAATAATGTTCATCAATCTAAATATATTTTCATAATTATTTATTTAAAAGATAAAATTTATATAATTAGAAGTTGTAATTTATAAAATGAATATAATTTTAGGAATTATCATGTCATAATTATATTAGGGTGATTTTTGGGTAATTTTTATGAAAAAAATTGATTTTTATTGAATTATAAAAATTCAATTTCTAAATATACCATGAGTTTTTTGACATCATCCTGGTATAAAAATTGTAATAAAATGTTAAAAATTATTTGTGAATTTCAATTTATTTAATGAGTAAAATTATTCATTTAAAAATAATATAATTAATTACCAAGAATATAAATTAATTTTCAAAACCTGAGAAATAGTTTGTTTTAATAAAAAACATTATTTGAATAAATGCATTACATATAATATTTTAAAAAACACATTTTTTGTTTTGGGTTTATTAAAATATCAAGGAAACATATATTTTTTAATCATAGAGTAATAAATTTCATAAGATTTTACACTATTAATATTATTGATCATAAATAATAATATAATCCAAATTTTATTCAAAGATACCCCCTTTCCTATATAAACACCCATTTTCACCTCTTTATATTAACTTAAAGAACTATTTCAATTTCGAAATATCTCACTAATGTTATCTATGAAAAAATATATATATAATCCTATGACTCTTTTATATCCAAAAGTCACTCCTCTAATGGTTTTAGATGTAATCCAAATGAGGCAACTCAAAAGGTAAGGTTAGGGTTCCCAAGTTTCTCCTTCCATCTCTTATTTGAGATTATTTTGTCTTAAATTTTTTTAAATACCCCTTAATTTGAGGCCATGATTATGTCACTATGCCATTAACATTTATTATTTCCATTACCATTGAGATATTATACATTCCCTATCGAAAAAATCATTCCAAAAATCATTACTATATCAAAGTATGATTTTCCAAAGCCATGTATTTTTGATTCAATTATAATATTATCCCCTATATAATATGAGTGACAATTAAAAGTAAAATTATAATATTAATTTAATGATACTCTAATGTTTTTATAAACATCGAACATTTTTTAGTGTTTCCTATCTTTTAAACTCTTCTAAAAAACATTCTCTACCTAAGATGATTTTATGCAACCTAAGTGAACAATGATGTTTTATTTTCACTTATGTATTTCATGTATATTATTAAAAATTGATTTAATGATTGAATATAATATTAATAATGAAATTATTTATTTCTATGATTATGTGATGATAAAATTTGAATTAATATAATCATATTAAAAGTAAAAATTCAAATTTATTTTAACTATTTAAAACAAGTTTACAAAGTAACATTGGTTTATTTTAAACAATTTTGTGGAATATATTAAACTATTGAAAACTTTAACATTTAGAATGACATGAAAATCATACCTAGAAATTTATAATGCTTATTGAACCATTTTACAGTGACCTTATACCATTATAATTATTTTGAATTTATTTTATAACTATGAACTGAACAACCGTGAAAATGATCGATGCAAGAAAAATTAATTTAATAAATGAATAATACATGGAAATAAATGAATTAAAAGGAAAAATAATACTGAAATAAATATGGAATTTTTTTTAATGTATTAATTAGTAAATTTAACAAGACTATTCATGTGGTTAGATGACATATTAATAGATCTAGGACTTAAGGAATGTGTTTCATTCAAAATATCAATTATTTTCAAGTATCACTTCTCTATGGTTTATCTTTTCTTATATGTCTTATATATAAATTATTGGAAGTATACCATCCTCGATATACTTTTATTTGTAGTTATTATTTTTATTATTAACTATTTTATATATATTCATTTCTCTTAACTTTCCCTATTTATAAGGTGGTTTTCCCGCTCTTTCCAATTATTAGGATTATGTTCTTTATTACTCCCTCTCTCTGTATCTTACTCTCTATGTATCTATTCCACCCAATATAAAATATGATTATTTTTTGTTCCTTATACTTTCTTCCCTTTAATTTTTCTTGAGGTAATCACGCCATTATATATTTTTTTCTATTATTTTTTTAAGTAAAACCTCATGAAGTTCATATGGTAAATGTTTTATATTTACAATCTTTCACTATGTGTTTCATTAACTATAACTGAATTTATTTTCAAATATCAATTATTTTGAAAATTTATTATCAAAATATGGTTTTGAAATCCATTTTAATACCTTTTAATAATTATTTTTTTGTGGCTCATTTATCCATTTCTATGAAAACATCACCAATTATAACGAAAACACTTTTCTCCATTTATCTTCCATTTTACTATCTTTTATAATAAATATTATTTTTAAAAGTATTTTAGTTATATTAAATGTAATGGTAATTATTTATTTTTAAAATATGATTTTCCTTAAAATAATCTTAAAATTATGTCCTCACTTAGAAATTATATTTTTCTTATTTATTTTCATAATGAATAAAAACTAATAAATTATTTTCATAAATCTTCTATAATTTTTTATCTTCAAATAAATAAATTTTAATATATTTTAATAGTCTTTTATATCACTCCCTTTTACTACTTATTATCTTTTGTTTCATTTATAAGTATTTTTTTCATAAACTATTACTATTTTAAAATAATATTTTATCTATTATCCTCATTACCATTTATATGTGGTGTTGTAGAAATGAAATTACTTTGTGAGAAATTATACATCACTGATTTTGTCTTAAATTATCATCAACTAAGCATAAATATTACTTTTTTTTTTCAAATAGATTTAAATTGTAAATAACATAAACTTATTTATTCTTATTGGGGAGTGTTCACCTATATAAGCATATTTTTGATTTAGTGGGGAAATTATTTACTTGACCATATAATATTTATTCTATATGGTTTAAATATCCTAAATATCATTGTACTAATTGAATTTCATTTACCTAATTCACTTTATTTCTTTAATTTCTGATTTTATTTCCATCAGTTAATTATGTAATAATCTTTATAGATATATGACTATTTTAATATTAATTTTTCACACATTCATATCAATTTAACATTATTTTAAGGGTGGGAATCAAATTATGTATCCCTCTAATTAAATAGGTAAAGTATTACAGCTTATAAAATAATTGTATTTATAGGATATGGAGTAAACCCAATCCACTATTCTTATAGGATTGGGGTGTACACAAAATTATATATGTTGTGATTTTTTATTTTTATATATGTGGAACATTTATATATCATTACACATTCCTATTTTATGTCACCAGGGTTCATTATTGTTGTCTTATGTTTCATATCCTTATTCCATGGTATATTTTATGCTTTTAAAATCATCCAATTTTAAAGTTTAGGGAATGATCTATGATTATTTTATTACGCCTTATGTTTATATATTATGGTTTCATGATATCATTCCATTAATCAAGTTAATTTTCCCTTGATCATTGTAACACCCAAAACTTCCACGATATACTTCTCTTTGAATAATACAATAACGTGTGTTATACGCAACTTCGAGTTCTAACACACCACAACCAATCAAGCTAGCTGTTATGAATAGTAATACACAAATTTTGAAATTTTAAAAATTTTATCTTTCAAAATGGACTTCATTTTTGGATTCTGAGAATTGAAATTAGCTTAGGGTGAATTTTTGGTATTTTTCCGAAAATATTCAATTTTTGATAAATAGTGAAAAATACGAAATTTTAATTAAAAAAAACTTTTTAAATAAAAATAATTTATAGTGATAAATTATACTATTGAGTAATTTTTAATTATAATTATATCATATTTTTACCATTTAACCCAATATTGGTCATTGGACGCAATATCACATTTTAACTGGACACAAGTAAGTGTCAATCTTTTGATAGTTATTATTTCTTAAAAACACGCCTTTTGTTTTGACAATGGGAATGAATTTTAAATTAATTTCAGCCACTTCTGTGTTTTGAATTTATAAAAATGGATTCCATATTTATAATTAGGAGTTCCAAATTTTTTAAATAGGTAACTTTTATTTTTATACATTTGGAATAATTACTTCGGTAAATATTTTATATACTATGGTTAAAGGGTAAAATCCGGTAAATAAGGGTAAAAAAATAATATTATAATAATATTAAATTACCCTAACACATGTACTAACCCTATTGGATGATACATTTCCTACCATGGGCATCCTTGGGTCTATTTTGGGACCCCATGAAGCCACTTGTAAGTGATAATGACACTTTATATTAATTAAGTTAAAGTAAATACAAAAATGACATAAACATATATCTTTTAGTAAAACAGTTTTTACATAAGGTTATATATGTTATCTTTTGTACAATAAATATTAATTAAAAATATAAAATTATTTAATACAAAATAATATTTTATTTATAATTTATAGAAATTTAATAATTAAATTTATTTATGTCACAATAATGATGCAATAATTTCCTTATTAATGAAAGAATCAAATAAATGATATTATAAATGTTACAGAAAATATAATTTGAAAGTATTGATGCTATTCATGAATTTTATAGGTTAATATGTATTGTTAGGATTGATTAAATGTATTTATTTCAAATTAATAAAGTTTTTAGTATTTTAACAAAAATCAATTATTAAATAGTGTCAAAATTGACAAAAAAGAATTTTTTTAAATAATATTATATTATTAATTTATATAATATTCTTAAAATCTAAGGTTCAGAAAAATAACTTATATAATGATAGGTGTATCATTAATGAACCACTTGTGGTTCTCTTTTAAGTATATAGTATGTTTATTTACCTTATAATATAAAAATAAAAAGAGACATGGTAAATGTCAAACTATTTAGCTAAAAATTAAATCTAAAAGATGAGGTTAATATAGTAAACCAAAACTGTCTAAAACCTATTGGTTGAGTGGTTTTAGACCCACCCACACCTTATAATTTACATAATATAATTTGGATCCATTAGAAACCGAAAATTATTTTTTTATAAAATAATATTCCTAGCTTTTTCTAAGGTGCCCCTCATCCCTCTTATAAAATGGAACTCCCCCTTCCCTCAAATTAACACCTTCAAATCCTTTTTCCTCGGCCAAAACCTACCCAAATACCCTCTGAACTGTCCCCCATTTATCCTAGTGGCCTTCCTTTAGTCATAAAGACAACCTAAAGAGCCCTTTTGATCAAATCAAAAGGAAAAACCCAAAGAAGAAGTAAATATTTCATCACCTCTCTTCTTCCACTTCCTCTTTCTTTATTGTTTCCATTATAAAATAATAAATACAGTATCTTCTATATAATGTTATGTTATTATAAATATGGTACAACCATATTCAGTATTCTATCCATCCTTTTAATGACATGTCACCATACGTGCGTATGTATAGCTTGTGGTCTCCACGTCGTGGTGTAATTGTTATTCAATACAATATTATTTGGATATGAATAATAATGATGTGTAATTGATGTTAATAATAAATATAACATGATAATGATTCTGTATATATGATATAACAACCAATTATATATTATTTTAACATTAAAAGAATGATATTGTCTCTCGTGCGTACGTACGAATTACCATCTCCATGAGCACGATAAGATTCATTCCCCATCATATCCAGTAAAGACTAATTTTCATTAGATGATTAAAAAAATGTTTAAAGACTTAATATCATTATGAATATGAATAAGATACATCCTATCAATAACAAACATTACTTACGTAACAAAGCATATAATGGAAAACGAATCAGTTAACACCCAAAATGACGATAATTCTAAGATATTATTAACAAAGCAATGTTAAAAGGTCATATATGATATCATATTAATGTATATGATTCTTGTATAATTTAATAACAATTATTTTACCATTATACAAGAGGTTAACCTACCCTCGACCAAGTTAATGTACAAAGTAAGGGTTAATTTCACAATCTCTTCATTATCCGAGGTTGTTTGTATGTAATTATCTACTAGGACCTCTTTATCATCCACTTCCACTTTTCTTAAAAATGTATTCCAAAACATTTTTACTATTTACTAGACTATGAGTTAAATTAGTTTATACCCTTGTTTGACTTTTTATAAAATGGTTTGAAAGGAATCTTTCTGTCATTTTCCAAACAAGGTACCTTATGACCTTTTCGACAAAATTAAGGAAATAATATTTTTTTAACTTATACGGTGGGTGCCGCTCTTTTACGCCTTTATAACATCATCGAAGTTTCCCAAAAAATATTATAAGAATATTTTCAAAATAAATGTTTTCTTTATAATTATTTTACTCTTAAATGATTTCAAAATATAAAGAGATATTTCTCTAAAAAAGGTTTTAATTTTATCTATGTCAACATCCTTTAATAGATTTTAAGTTTATTTGATGTTGATTTATTATGATACAAAACTTTCATATTGTGTTGAAGGTTTTTTGATAGGTTTAACATCAGATGTCTTATTTTTATAACATTCATGGTTTATGGATAAAGTGTTTAGATTTCGTATGCTAGTTTTAATATAAATGTTTATGTTATATTTAAACCTTTTCATATGAGGAATGCATTGGACTTAGTATGTGACGGGTGGAGCTCGCTATATCTCCTCAATGCATCGGTAGATCTCATGAGAAAACTAGACATGGAATTGGCCGAGGCCTTTCCCAATTTGATATATGGTTTTGGCCGAGTCCTTAATCATTTTTTGAGGTCTTGGATGAGGCCTTGAAAAAATGTTTCAGAATGTCCGGTATTATAAATTCCCTCATTATGAAAATAATATTGATGGTTCATGTGGTAATTCGACTAGTATAATACCCATGATTATGTTTTATTAAGGGATTATTTACTCAGCTCATATTCCTTCCATAAAAGTATTCATGTTTTTTATTGGTAAAGGCATGTGGTTTTAATTATTCACCATGCTTAATATTTATGTTATCTTCCGCTGTATTGCTTACCCTTACTGAGTGTTTGAGCTCACCCATTTCTTATGATTTGTTTTCCTAGGATATGAAGAAGTTAGTTATGAGTGACTTGCAGGCATAATCTAGGAGGCTTGGATGTTTCTAATGGAATAAATTTGTGTTGTATTTCTTTTCATGTTATAAAGTTAAACTTATGTATGAATCTTGTTTCCTATAATACTAAACTGATTGGTCTTTAGAGACTTGATCTTTTGTGATCATACCAATGTTATGTAATAATGCACCGCCTCTGGGTAACTCGGGTCGGGGCGTTACAGTTGGTATCATAGAATGTTTAGTACAAACCTTGGAAACTAGATTTAGATAAACTTTGATTAGAGCACATAATTCTAAGACAGACTTTGAGGATTAGTATAGAAGAACTTCCTAGAATTTTGTTAATGTAGAGATTTTCCAAGTTTTCCAAGAAATACATCCTTGTCTGGATATGAGCAGGTAGAGGTAGCTTTGGCACAGATGTACCTAGAGGTAAAACCCGAAAACCCCGCTTTGAGCTAGACTCGAACTGGAACTGGTGCACGACAACAGGCCTTACTGCACTTTTGGTTACAACACTCTCGAAGGATATACTTAGGGTAATTACCATTTTATTTACAAACCATTATTAAGGTTTTATGAGTATATACTTCCTCAAAGAAATTTTTTTTATGATTATGAATTATATCCATAAACTGTTCAGTTTATGTTAAGTGTTTTACAAATTTGGAATTATGTATTTCGATTCATAAACTAATCTAGTTTATGCCATTGTTTAGAAATGACACCTAGTGGAAGGAATGGAACCGTATCAATGCACACACTCCATGTAGGGATTGCCCTCCTGCTCTAGATTATTATAGTGGAGTTGGTGATACTACTGGTGCTGATTAGCTTATCACCATACTGGGAAAACTCACACAGGTTATAAATAATAGCCTTACTCCCATGTAGCACCCTCATCCACAATGCGGAGGATCAATGTTTGACCGTTTCATGAGGCAACAAACACCAACATTAAATGGGGGTACAAATCTATTAGTATTTGAGCAATGGATAAATTCTTTTGAGAAAATATTCCATGCCTTGGGGAGTAGTGAATGGGAAAAAGTTGTCATGGCCGTTTACCACCTCACTAGAGATGTTGATCAATGGTGGTCATTGATTCAAAACACAAAAGAAGATGATGAAGTATCAAATATGGAATGGAGGGAGTTTAAATAAATTTTCGGAGAAAAATACTTTCCTCATGACCATCGAGTGGATATGGAAAGACAATTTATGAGTTTTATGCAAAAGGAGGATGAGAATGTCGTAAAGTATGAAGCTAACTTTACAAGGTCAGTCAGGCATGCTACAAATTATATAAGTAATTCAAGAATTAATATTGATCATTTATTTGATGGGTTAAAACCATTTATCCATTGAGCATTAGTCTCACAATCCTTCTCTTCATACACAGATATTGTCTCGTGTGCTATTAAGACATAAAAGGAATTCTCTATGTCTTATGACTTTAAAGCAAAGAAAGAGAAGAAGAGATATACTGAACACTCTGGGAAAGGAAATGAGGAAACCGAGAAGAAATGAAGAATTTAATTTTCACCCTGTGATAATTGTGGAAGGAATCACCCTGGTACATGTCTAAAAGGAAAAGGAGTTTTCTATAATGTGGATAGAAATATCATCTTGCTGGTGATTGTAAGGGAAAGAAAGACACTATTAATGTTCAATGCTACAATTGTAGGGAGATGGGAAATTATGAAAGTGAATGTCCCAAGAGTCAGGGAAACTTACCTCAGAAAAGGCCAAGGGATCAAGGCCAAGCCTATGATGTCTCTACTGATGAGGTTGAAGCTCTGAAAGACGTAGTGGTAGGAAATTTAATGGTTTATTCAAGTTTAGAAAATTATTTATTTGATTCTGGATCCTCACATTGTTTCATAGCTTCCCAGTTTTCTAAGAAAGTTAGATATTTCAAATTTTATTTAACAAGGGAGTTGTCAGTCAAAACTCATAAGGGAAGTATTATTGCAATAAAGTTTTGTGAATCAGTCTCTATAAGGGAATATAAATGTTCTTTATCTTCTGATCTCATCATCATACCAAGGATTGAATTTGATATAATCCTCGGTATGGATTTTCTTTCAGACCACGATGCAAAAAAATATTGTAAGAAGAACGAGGTTACTATTTTTGATGAATATGATAAAGAAAACCTTATGTTTAGAGCAGAATCATCACCACTTGATTCTTATCTGGATCCACCCCTAGTAGCTCAACTAAACTCAATTATTGGGGAGGAAGAGAATGAAATAACTTTGGGTGAGGAAAGGAATATTCAAACAGAGGATGTACCTTTTGTGAAATAATATGTTGATGTTTTCAAAATATTTACCTGGACATCCTCCAGAACCAGAAATTGAGTTTTCCATTGATTTAATTCCAGGTTCAAGGACCATATCAAAGACCCCTTATAGAATGGACACTATGGAATTAGTGGAACTAAAGAAACAACTAGAGGAATTGAGTAATAAGGGATTTATTTTCCCTAGTGTTTCTCCATGGGGATCCCCTATCCTTTTTGTTAAGAAGAAATATGGATCTATGAGGTTGTGCATTGACTACAAGGAGATCAATGCTATAACAATAAAGAACAAGTATCCTCTACCTCACATTGATTATTTATTCGACCAAATTCATGGAGCTTAATAATTTTCAAAGATTTACCTTTGATCTGGATATAATTAGTTGTGTGTGGAGAAGGAAGACATTTCGAAAACAACATTTAAAACCAGGTACAAGCATTACGAGTTTAAAGTAATTCCATTTGGATTGACTAATGCACCCTCTGTCTTCATGGATCTAATGAATAGAGTTTTCAAGGATTATCATGATGAATTTGTAGTTATATTTATTGATGATATCTTGGTATACTCCAAAAGCTATGAAGATCATGAAAATCACTTGCGCATTATCCTGAAGACTTTGAGAGGACATGAATTATATGTGAAGTTTAGAAAGTGTGAATTCTAGTTTCAAGAGATTTTTTTTCTTGGCCATATTATCAAAAAGTATGGAATCTATGTTGATCCTTCTAAGACCAAGGAAATCCAAGAATGGCCAGCCCCAACGAGTATAACTGAGGTACGCAGTTTTATTGGGTTAGCAGGTTATTATCGACATTTTTTCCAGAATTTTTCACGGTTGGATAATCGATTAACAAAGCTCACATGAAAATGTTTTTTTTGGAAAAAAGAGTGTGAAGAATGATTTGAATAACTGAATAGAAGATTATTCAATGCTATTATGTTGAATCTACCATTAGGGAATGATGGTTTTGTTATTTATAGTGATGCTTCAAAGAAAAGACTTGGTTTTGTCCTTACGCAGAATGACATGGTTATTTCCTATGCATCCTGACAGCTAAAAATTAATGAGAAAAAATATCCTAATGAAGATCTTGAGTTAGTAGCTGTAATATTTGCTTCGAAGATATAGAGACACTATCTATATGGTGAAAATGTGAGATTTATACTGATCACAAGAGTTTAAAGTATATTTCCTCACAAAAAGAACTCTACATGAGGCAAAGACGATGGCTTAAAATACTAAAGGATTATGATTTCCCTAACACTACCACCCAGGGAAGGCAAATATGTTGGCATATGCTTTGATTAGAAATGATTATGGAGTTTTGAACAAGATGAGAGATGAAAAGGATCCCATATACATGGATCTAGGAATGATGGATATGGGAGTAACCATGGAAGGTGAAACATCAATGCTTTTCCAAATGGTTGCCAAACCATTTTTACTAGAAAGGATAAAAAGTTATCAGGTTGTTGATAAGGATTTTCAAAAGAAGACTAAAGCTGTGAATGATGGGAGATTGAGTGAATTTGTATATGAAGATGGAATTTTGAAATTTGGGAAGAGACTTTGTGTTCTCTATATACCTAATAGAAAAAGGGAATTATTGGATGATGCTCATAGGTCTAATTTCTCTATACACCGTGGTAGCGCTAAGATGTTTAGGGATTTGAAGGAACATTTTTGGTGGGACAACATGAAGAGGGAGATTTCTAATTTTGTTTCAAGATGTATGGTGTATCAACAAATGATATCTAGAAGGAAACTGCCTGGAGGAGTGTTGCAACATCTTCCCATACCTGAATGGAAATGGGACAATATTACGATGGACTTTTTCATGGGACTACCAAAGACTCTTATAAGGAAAGATGCAATACGGGTTATTATTGATTATATTAACAAGTCAACACATTTTCTTACTATAAGATAAGATTTACCACTTGAACATCTAACAAGACTATATATTAATGATGTTTTGAGACTTTATGGAGTACTAATATAAATTGTTTCTGATCATGATCCCCGTTTTACATAAAGATTCTGGAAAAGTCTTTAGAAATCCCTGGATACTGAACTTAATTTAAGCACTACCTACCACCCTCAAACTGATGGACAATCAGAATAGACTATTCAAACCTTAGAAGGCATGTTGAGATCTTGCTCACTTGACTTTCAAGGTATGTGGGATAAATATTTACCTCTGGTAGAATTTTCCTATAACAAAAGCTTCCATTCAAGTATTCAGATGGCACCATATGAAGCATTATATGGAAAGAGATGTCACACACCAACCTATTGAGATGATGTTGGTGAAAGAAAAATCATAGGCCCATAACTTGTGGGGGAAATGATGGAAAATGTGAAGGTAATCCAAAACTGCACCAAAACAGCTCAAAGTAAGCAGAAGAGCTATGCTGATAGCCGAAGGAAGGATTTGGAATTTTAGGTAGGAGATCATGTTTTCTTGAATGTATCACTATGGAAGGGTGTTATACGTTTCGGTAAGAAGGAAAAATTAAGTCCCAAGTTCATCAGACCTTTCAAAATTCTAGAACTAATTGGGTCTATAGAATACTGTTTGGAAATGCCACCAAATCTCTCCCAAGTTCACGATGTATTCCACGTATCACTGTCGAGAAAATACTTTCCGGACCCAATTCATGTACTCAAATATGTGGAATTAGAACTGGAACCTGATCTATCTTATTGTAAATATCCTATTAATATTCTTTATATAAGAGAACAAGTGCTGAGAAACCGGACAACTCGTCTGGTAAATGTTCTATAGAGGAACCATAAAATGGAAGAGGCAACGTGGGAACCCGAGTAACTTATGACAAAGAACCACCCGAATATTCTTATGTAGTAATAATCTAGAAATTTCGAGGACAAAATTATTTGAAGTATGGGAGAATGTAACACCCCAAGCTTCCACAGTACGCTTCTCTTTGAATAATACTATAGCGTGTGTTGTACGCAACTTCGAGTTCTAACACACCACAACCAATCAAACTAGCCGTTATAAATAGTAATACCCACTTTTTGAAATTTTATAAATTTTATCTTTCAAAATGGACTTCATTTTTGGATTATAAGTATCAAAATTATCTTAGGGTAAATTTTTGGTATTTTTCTGAAAGCATTCAATTTTTGATGAATAGTGAAAAAATACAAAATTATAATTAAAAACAACTTTTTTAATCAAAATAATTTATATTGATAAATTATACTATTGAGTGGGTTTTAAGTATAATTAGATTATATTTTTTACCATTTAATCCAATTTTGGTCATTGGATGTAATTTCACATTTAAACTAGACATAATTAAGTGTCAATCTTTTGATAGTTATTATTCCTTAAAAACACGCTTTTTTATTTTGACTACGTGAATTAATTTTAAATTAATTTCTGCCACTTATGTGTTTTGAATTTAGAAAAATGGATTCCATATTTAGAATCGAGAGGTCCAAATTATTTAAATAGGTAACATTTTTTTTTAGAAATTTTGAATAATTACTTTGGTAAATATTTTATCTACCATGGTTAAAGGGTAAAATCCGGTAAATAAGGGTAAAAAATAATACTATGATAATATTAAATTACCCTAAAACATGTCCTAAGACTATTTTATGATACATATCTGACCATGGGAATCCTTGGGTCGATTTTGGGACCCCATGGAGCCACTTTTTAGTGATAATGACACTTTATATTAATTAAGTTAAAGTAAATACCAAAATGACATATGCAAATATCTTTTAGTAAAACAATTTTTACATAGGGTTATATATGTTATCTTTTCGACTATAAATATTTATTGGAAATAAAAAAAATATTTCCTACATAATGGTATTTTATTTATAATTTTTAGACATTGAATAACTAAATTTATTTATGACACAAAAATGATACAATATTTTCTTTATAAATGAAAGAATCAAATAAATGGTATTATAAATGTTAAAATAAATTTAATTTGAAAGTTTTGATGACATTCACTAATTTTATAGGTTAATATGACATTTTGGAATTGATTAAATTAATTTATTTTAAATTAATAAAGTATTTAGGACTTTATCAAAAATAAATTATTAAATAGTGTCAAAATTGACATAAAGAAATTTTTTTAAAAAATATTATAATATTAATTTAAATAATATTCCTAAAAATATAAGGTTTGGCAAAATGACTTATATAATGATATTTTTATCATTAATAAACCACTTGGGGTTCTCTTAGAAGTATATAGTATGTTTATTAACCATATAATATAAAAATACAAAGAGACATGGTAAATGTCAAACTATTTAACTAAGAGTTAAATCTAAAATATAAGGTTAATATAGTGACCCAAACCTATCTAAAACATATTGGTTGAGTGGTGTTTGACCCACCCCCACCTCAAACTTTAAATAATACATTTTTTAGCCATTATAAATCGCAAATTAGTTTATTATAAAATAATATTCCTTGCTTTTCCTAAGGTTCCCCTCACCCCTCTTATAAAAGGGCACTCTCCCTTCCCTCAAATTTACACCTTCAAAGCCTTTTAGATCAGAAAAAACCTACCCAAATACCCTATTAACTGTCCTCCCTTCATACTAGAGGCCTTACTTTTGTAATAAATCAAACCTAAGGAGCCATTTTGATCAAATCCAAAGGAAGAACCCGAAGAAGTGGTAAATATTTCATCACTCTTTCAAGTTCTTTTCTTCTTCCACTTCCTATTTCTTTGTTGTTTACATTATGAAATAATAAATCCAGTATCTTCTATATACTGTGATGTTATTATATATATGGTTAAACCATATTCATTATTATATCCATCCTTTGAATGACATGTCACCATACGTGCGTACATACGGCTTGCCGTCTCCACGTCGTGGTGTAATTGTTATTCAACACATTATTATTTGGATAGGTATAATAATGATGTGTAATTGATGTAAATAATAAATATAACATGATAATGATTCTTTATATATGATATAAAATAAAATTATATATTATTTTAATATCAAAAGAATGATATTGTTGCTCGTGCGTACATACAGATTACCGTCTCCACGAACGCGATGAGATTCATTCCCCATTGTATCCATTCAAGACTAATTTTCATTATATGATTAAAAATAATGTTTAAAGACTTAATATAATTATTAATATGAATAAGATTCATCCTATCCATAACAAACATTATTTACATAACAAAGCATATAAAGGAAAACGAATCAGTTAACACCCGAAACGACGATACTACTAATATATTATTATCAAAGAAATGTTAAAAGATAATATATGATATCATATTAATGTATATGTTTGTTTTATAATTTAATAACAATTATTTCACCATTATATAGGAGTTTAACCTACCCTCAACCATGGAAAAGTACAAGGTAAGGGTTAATTTCACAATCTCTTCATTATCCGAGGTTGTTTATATGTAATTATTTACTGGGACCTCTTTATCATCCACATCCATGTTTCATAAAAATGTATTCCAAAACTTTTTTAATATTTACTAAACTATGGGTTAAATTAAATTATACCCTTGTTTGAATTTTTATAAAATGGTTTGAAAGGAATCTTTCTGTCATTTTCCAAACAAGGTACCTTATGACCTTTTCGACAAAATTAATATAAGAATGTTTTTTTAAACTTATACGGTGGGTGCTGCTATTTTTTGCCATTATAACATCATCGAAGATTCCCTTACAAGATTATAAGATTATTTTCGAAATAAATGTTTTCATTATAAAAATGTGACTCTTATATGATTTCAAAATAGAAAGATATATTTCTCTAAAAAAGGTTTTGATTTCATCTATGTCAACATACTTTGATGGATTGTAAGTTTATTTGAAGTTTATTTATTATGATATAAAACTTCCATATTGTATTGAAGATTTTGTGATATGTTTGACTGTGGATGTGCTATTTTTATACCATTCATGGTAAGTGTTGACATTTCTTATGCTAGTTTTATTACAAATGTTTATGTTATATTTCAACCTTTTTATATGAGGAATGTATTGGAATTAGTATGTGACGGGTGGTGCCCGCTATAGCTCATCGATGCATCGGTAGGTCTCATGAGACAACTAGACGTGGAATTGTCCAAGGCCTTTCCAAATTTGATATATGGTTTTGGCTGAGGCCTTAATCATTTTTAGACGTCTTGGCCAAGGCCTACACAAAAACATTTCAGAATGTCTGGCATTATACATTCCCTCATTTTGAAAATAATATTAATGGTTCATGTGGTCATTAAACAAGTAGAATACCCATGATTATGTTTTATTATGGCATTATTTACTCATCTCATATTCCTACCATAAAAGTATTCATGTTTATTATTGGTAAAGGCATGTGGTTTCAATTATTCACCATGACTAATATTTATGTTATCTTCTACAGTTTTCTTACCCTTACTGAGCATTTGAGCTCAAACCTTTATTATGTTTCATTTTCCTAGGATATGAAGAAGTTAGTTATGAGTGACTTGCAGGCATAATCTAGGAGGGTTGGATATTTCTAATGGAATAAATTCATGTTGTATTTCTTTTCAAGTTGTAATGTTGAACTTATGTATGAATCTTGTTTCCAATAATAATAAACTGATGGATCTTTCAAGACTTGATATTTTGTGATCATACCAATGTTTTGTATTAATGAACCGACTCTGGGTAAATCGTGTCGGGGCGTTAAATCATGTCTCTAAAATATTTATAATATATTGATAAATATCTTATGCATCATTGCTATTTTTTTATCCCTCACTAAGCATTTTAGCCCACTCCTTTCTTACATTTCCTCATTTCCCAAAGTGATCATAGGAAATAAAGAGACATTGATTTTTTATAAGGTGTATACAATGAATGATATTATTAAATTTTAAATTATATGTATTAGTTTATAATGTATCATATCCATAATTCCCAAATATATTAAAATATTTTTTTTCTGTGAGTTGGTTTTAATTCCATGTTAAATGTAAATGTATTTATGTTTATCACCAAATATAGAAGTGTGGGTTTGGGAGTGATTCAGTTAAAAATTGTTATTAGGGATATGTTTGGGATTCAAGTTACTTTTAGGTAGGATATTGTATTGCTTATACTTGAGAAGTAATGTAATGTCCCACCCTGGATGCCACTAAATTGGTGCCCTGAGCCTATTCTCGACAAGACCACAAGTGAACCTACCCATATACCAGAGGTTTTTGAATAGAAGTGGGGGTCTAAGTTTGAGCTGTGAGTAGAATATACCCCCGTATCAAAGTGCACAAATAGAAGTAAATAACCAAACATCATACACATAAATTGATTTAAAAGAATAAATATACTGAAAATGAAACATGTTGTAATAAAACGGAATACAGTAAAGGTCCAAAAAACCAAAACATTAATAAACCATTTATCTCCCACTAATCTGATATGAAATAAAAAATAAAAAACTAAAAGGTAAATACATCAGGTCCAACTACCTACTCAAGTCCATATCACATACCTGATCTCTAGCTCCCTATCAGGCTAATCTAGCCTGACCAGTCATATCATCACAAGCATCTTGCTCAACCATGAAATCTTGGTCCTTGACCATATCCATCATGTATCCATGATCAACCTGAAAGAAATCATAAGGTATTCACATAAACCGAGGAACATATATTGGGTGGTAGAAATAAATCTCAATAGGCCACACCCAATGATAAACCTATAAAATGATTCCATAATTTCATGCTCATGAAATACAATTTACCTAGCCGAAACATAAATAAAAATAAATACAAATAAAACAATCATGGATCATTAAGTCGAAGACCTTGATTTACCATAACTTATTTGACCTACACCGGGGTTTCCCTAAATATGTATCAATAATGGTTAATCCCAATTAACCTAAAAATCCATATCCTAGGTGGCCACAACCAATCTTGTCAATTTCTGGGACCCATCCTATGAGATTCCTATCATATAGAATACTAATAAAAGTCATCCCATACCATGTACTCATAACCTAAACATTATCTCAGTCTTACAACCTTGAAGCATCTGTCCCAATTACCATACAAAAGTACTACGAATCCTAGACCATTAATCTAACATCTATCTCATGTATCATAAACAATAGTTCTTGAAGCATCATTCCACCACCTAAACCATGTATCAAAACAATAATACCTAAATCATCATTCCAAAACCTAAAACATATATCAAAATGATAATTTCTTGATAATTAGTCTAGTTATGAAACCATGAATGCAAAGCATGAATCTCCCATCCATCCCAGCTGATATACCATCATTACCTAGAGCCTCAGTCTAACACATAGAAAAAAGTATACTCTGTGTCAAGATCATCATTCTAAAACCTAACCCATATAGTATATTATCCATTCCCAGAGCCTAAATCTACCATATAACCATATATATGCAATGTCACATCCACTATAATCAACAATATTACAAAAAATTATCAGAACCTTATTATATCACTCAAACCATAAAAAAACCCTCAGTACTGATATGAATCATCCTATCCAACATTATCAAATATGGATATGAAAAACCATACCTATGGATTGTATTTCCATATATCTTAGAAATCACATCCTTTACTAATAAACTTGTTTACAAAACATGGTAATACCAATCATTTCAAAACAACCTCATATTCATAAACCAAGTCTCAACATCCTTAAGCAGCCCTCGACGACCTCCAACTAATCCTCGATTAAAAACACACCCAAAAAGTCCATCCCAAAAGCACATGCTTACCAATAATGGAATTCATAATAGTCTTCATGACCACCTCAAAAGCATGTGACCCTTTATAAGGGTTCCTCATCACAAGAAAAAATAGAAATTCCATATTGAAATTTTCAACAGCTGACTATGACAAACATTGATAACTTGATCAGAAAGTATCCCATGAGGTTATCTATAAGAGTCCATAAGTCCCATATCAGAAACATAATGATACATGGTTATAATATCCAACCAAAGGTGTCATCCCAACTTAAAGGGTCCAACAACTCTAGTCCCAAAACGAATAAGCTAAACCTCAACCACTCTAACCTATAGAAACTTTTCTTGATGCGTAGGGACAACCAAGATTTTCCTCAAAGATACTAATCGATCCATCCTACCAAAATATTTCCAAGAACCTTGAATATCATTATCCAGAATCTAAAAGCTATGACTAACTAAAAATCTCACACCCTCACATGGGCCCCATAACTCACAACCCAACACTAAGAGGAATCTAAAATCACCTTAAGTAAATACTCACACTAAAATTACAATGTAAAAAACACCATCTAGATGGTATATGAATACCTAAAGGATATGTTTATCATGATATATGAGGAAAAACACTCCAAATGGAATACTCACACATCTAATTCTGACAATAGGGATAAAATAGAAAAAAATAAAGAGGTGTGAAATTTAAATGGCATGCACTTGAGGTACACAATATGTAACCCCAAAAGTTTTCTATGAACATGTGTCTCAGGCCACTCTACATGTACTTTCCAAATTACACAATGTGTACCACCTACTACATGAAGTGTACCCTTACATGGGTACCATCTTGTGTACCCAACCTCGCTTGTCATGAAAAAATCCTGAGTACACTGTGTGTACCACCAGAACATAGTGTGTACCCCCATGGGATACCCTAACTTGTACTTGGACATGTACCCTACCTGGATGTTCACTCCAACATGGTTTGCACCCCAAAAGGGCGCAGGATGGGACCCCTACATAGTCACACACCCATACACATTATGTCCAACCGAGCACTAAGGCACACAACCAAGACCACTACATGGTTTTTACCCCCAATACAAGGAGTGTAGTCCAAAAAAATCTACTTACACAAGTAGAAAGACCAAATGATCCATGATTATAAAACTACATGAAGTGTAGTCGGGTTTTCTGAACCAAAAACCCCAGCAAACATCATGAAACCACTATTTTTCTCTTTTAGGTACAAATGAACCATCTAGGGGTCCTTAGATGTTAATAAAGGTCTCTAAAACATTAAAATTACTAAACTATGTGGATCAAGGAATAAAAATTAAAAATTGACCTACCTTATGGTATAAATGTTGATGCGATGGGCCCAAATCAGCTCCCAAAAGCCACTACACCAAGATCCGGTCATGATTTACACCATGGTCATAGTCCGGTGGAATATACCTCCCTCTTCCTCCTTGGTTAAACCATTTCAGATTGGGAAATTCCCAACTAATTTTCTACCATGTGTGGGAATCCAAATAGGTGGAGGACTATTTTAATAAATTTCCCTTTTAATACCCGTCTGGAGTCTTAAAACCCAAAATGAGTTTACACCTCTTCTATGAAACCCCCCTTCTAGAATCAACCTTGTAGTCAGAATCTCAATCTGACACTCCACTAAAAATATATCACCAACTAAACCAGCTTGAATAATTAAATATTTAATGAATTATACATTAAATATTCTTCTGAAACTCAAACTTATTGGAATTCAACAAAGCTCATTTCCTAGAGTAAACACCCAATTCTGGGACCAATGGAGTGGTAAGAGAAAATATCTGAGATATTCTACTAGGGGAATTGACCATTTGACACTAATAAAGATCCGAAAGAAAAAATTAAAAAATTTGATCGAATTTTAATACCCAAAAACACTTGGGTTTCTAAATCACCACCACCACAAAACTTCCCATCCCTGAAAAGATTAATAGGTCTTCAAACCACACATCCCAAAAATCCTTGGCTTTTAAACCAAGATCAACTCATTGTGTTCTACTTGGAGTACCAATCGAGTTTATCTACATAACTATAAAGATAGGTATTGCGAGCAATCAATAGAAAAGTAACAACTTTCCACAACCAAAAAACCACTATGACAGTTCCTAACCACACCCTTCCCTCCTAACATGTAATAAAATCATTTAAAACACATAATCAAACTCATGGTGCTCCCCAACTTAGAACTCAATCCACATCTACCAATTTCGGTCCACGACGCTTCCCGTCATCGAAGTAAGCCTTCAAAACTCAACTTTAGTGGTCCACCGACCTGATCAATATGTTTGTAATTGAATCATAGACCCTAACCAATAAAGGGTCACATCACCAAACCCAATATGGTACTCCCCACATTAAGAGTATCCTTATTGTTTTCTCACAACAAAACATCTTTTTGATTACACATGCCCCAATCAAAATGACACCTTTGACCAGACATGGTCATATCTCACCCCCTAGAGTGAAGAAAAGAAACATATACTATCACTAATTCTTAGAATCCAGGAATAAACCCATGGTATTAATTAATATATGATCTATCTCAATACCTCACTCAAAGAAATTCGATGGTGCGGTCCCCACCATATGACTTCATACACACTGATCCAAGAGTAAAACCTCCTTGGATGCCACTTATGAACCTTATGAAACATCTATATAGAATGGAATATAACCTATTATGTCTTAGAATACTAAATACAGTGAATATATATTAGGAAAGATCATCATTAAAATAAAATTATACTAAAATTTCATTAATAAATGTGACCACAACTAAATCCATTCTAGAAAATCACAGTTCTATCCCAATGGCCTCGAGTGACCATTCCCACAAGCCTCTAATCACATCCATAATGATTGTCATCCCACTCATAGCTACATGACCAACTCAATCACCTCATACATACACTCCCATAATATATGATCCACAAGCCAAATGACATAGTGTGTCACCAGCATTCACATCTACATGATTCCTCTGCCACAAAACCGTTACATGCTCATATTGTAACCCAACCAAAAAACCTATTTTGAATCCAAAAAGTCACCTCTCATGAAAATTCATTATAAAATACCTAACCACACAACTTGAAGCTCCTCCTGGGCTCCTGATCATGCTCAAAACCACCAGGAACAACCTTCATTTAGAACTATCACCTAGGATAGGCACCTGAACGAACCTACCTCTCTCAAAACCACCAAAAGGTTGAAACAAAAACACCTAAAAGCTCCTAAAAATGAAAGGAATATAAATAATATTAACCCTTAAACTCCGTATCACCCTTTATGCATTGTTGAAAAAATTCTAAAGAATCCTCCTATTTCTCACACACCCAAAAGCACTCGTAACTTGATCAATCCCTATCAAGAGTCACCCTTGAATGTAAAATACCTCTAACTCCCTAATCTATAGTCATGTCAAAAAGAGAACTATTATCTCTCTCATAGACATACCTATCAAGTATCACATCTAATCACTAGGTCTAAAAAACTAGGTCTATACCAACTCATGGAAGGAAACAACTTACAGGACATCCAAAATGATCCTATCCCAATGTCACACGACATCACCATACAAAAACAATCATCTATATGGTATCATATATAAAATAAACCATAAGAAAAATCAATTACCCGCAAACCTGACACCCATCCTTTGCAAGAATCTGTGTATAATACCACTCCCTAGAGGACTAGGTCACACAACTAACCTCAAACAAAACCACTCACAAGGGTGAAATGACTATATAATCATACCGTGCTCACCCAATAGGTTCACTGCACCTTCTATGCATGAGTACCATACACACTTACTCGTCATCAAGTGCCTCACCATAAATACACACAACCTTCAATTATAAATAAACCCATATAATTTATACATTATCAAACCTATAACATGTGGATCATATATACCTAACATGATGCATGTGATGCCTCTTTCCTTTGAAGAAAAAGAGTCAAAAACAATTCACCGACCTATTTTAAATGGTCCAAGATATTCAAATCCATAATTAACCATCAAATCCAAACATCATGGGAATAACACATGGTGAAATCAAATAAAAATTTTACATCGAATACCAAGAACATCAATACCATGCTCTAGTAAACTAGATTTACTATTAGAACATGTATTCATGACGTAACAGAAAATATCCATCACAGTATCTGAAACATTCCCATATATAATTTCTACCAAATCCCTAAATAGTAAATAATTGGAAAGTAAACACCTATGATTCCAATTTGTAACATCCTAGCTCAAATTCCACTAAGCTGATACCCTGATCTAGTTCGCCACAAGACCTTAAGCGTGCCTCATCATATTATTGAGGCTAATGACAAGAAGTGGGGGTATAAGGTGGATCGGTGAGGAGACTATACCCCCATATTAGAGTGCACAACCAAAATTAAATAACCAAACAACATACACATTAGATAATATAGAATAATAAATAAATTGAAACTAAAACACGATGAAATAAAATAATATAATATAAAGTCCCAAAAATCCATTCCATATATAAAACATCGTTAACCCACTAGTCTGATCAAAAATAAAAATAAACAACTGAATGATAAATATTTTATGCCCTACTACCATATTTGGGCCATATCACATACACGTTCTCAAATTCCCTATCAAGATTCCACATCCCGACCAGTTGACTCCTTACGAGCATCCTACTCAACCATACAATACTGGTCCTCGACCTTATCTATCATGCATCCATGATCATCCTTAAATCATACATAAGGTCTACATTTATACTAAAATTCACATACTATGTGTTAGAAATAAATCTCAGTAGGCCAATCCTAATGGTGAACCTATAAAATGATACCATAAGTAAATGATCATGCAATATGCTCAGCCTAGTTGAAACATAACTAATAATAAATACAAATAAAACCACATTCGATCCTTGAGTCCAATGCCTTGATCGACCATACATTCTCCAAACAATTCCATGGTGTCTCCAAGAACATATTAATAACCATACATCCCAATTAACCTAAAAATCTATATCCATGAGAACAATAACCAAACATGACAATTCTAAGGTCACATCCTATGATTTTCTTATCATCTGGGACACGAATCTAATTCATCCCTTACCATGTCCTCATGACCGAAAAATTATCTCAAACATGGAAACTTGAAACATCTATCCCAGTTACTACACAAAATTACTACCAAGCCTAGACCATCAATATGACAACTATCTCATGTATCATAAACAATAGTGTATGGAGCATTAGTCCATCACCTAAACTATAAATCAAAATTATAATGCATGGGACATAAATCCGGAATCTAAACCATACATCAAAATGATCATTCTTGAAGCATTAGTCTAGCACCAAAACCATGGATGTAGAGCATTATTCCACCATCCATCCTGGCTGGTATACCATCATTTCCTAGAGCATCAGTCTCACACATGAACAATAAAGTATACTTTCTAAGTCTAGAGCCTCAATCTGAGATTTTATCCATATAGTATATTATCCTTTCTCATAGTGTAACACCCCGACCCTTGTTACCGAGAGTCGGTGCATTATTACATAACATTGGCATGATCACAAGGGATCAAGTCCCAAATGTCTGATCTATTTAGTATCCATAGAAGTACTAGATACATACATAAGTTTTAAATTACATTATGAGATAAAAAATAATATTGTGTCTCCATTGAACACACTCATATCCCATAGTCTATCCCTATAGGTCAATCATAATATACCTATTCACATCCTGTAAAAAATAAAACATATGAAAGGGGTGATCTCAGATGCTCAGTAAGGATAACAATATAGAAGAAAAATTCATAAATAAGTAGAAACATTGAAGGCAATGTATAAGAATAAGACACAAGAATTTTAATATTAAACTTCAGCATAATATGGAAAAGATAAATCAAATAATTAATTTTACTTATTCACATGGATATTCTACTAGTCGAATAATCACATGTAATATCAATAGATAATTTCATAATAATGGAATAGATAATACCGGTCATCATAACCACATAGTCAAGTCTCGTGCCAAGACTAAAATAATATTTTTTCAAGGCATTATTCAAATACACTAGTTTGTATCAGGAGACCTACCGATGCATCGAGGAGCGATAGCGGGCTCCACCCATCACTTACTAAGTCAAATGCATTCCTCATATGAAAAGGTTGAAACAAAACTTAAACATTCGTATTAAAACTAGCATATGAAATGTTAATACTTTAACCATAAAACATGAATGGTATATAAATAGTATATACATAGTCAAAAATAACCCCTTAAATATAATATAGAATATTGTATCATAATAAATCAACTTCAAACAAGTGTATAATCCATCAAAGGATATTGACATAGATTAAATCAAAACTATTTGTGAGAAATATATCTTTATATTTTAAAATAATTTAAAAGTCACATAATTATAAAAGAAAACATTTATTTTGAAAATATTCTTATAATCTTGTAACAAAATATTTGAAGGAGTTATAATGACGTAAAATAGTCGCACCCGCCGTATAATTTAAAAAAACATTCTTACCTTAATTTTTCGAAAAGGTCATAAAGTATCTTATTTGGAAAACGATTGAAACATTCCTTTTAATTTTTTTATAGAAATTCAAACAAGGGTATAAATGACTTTAACCCATATTATAAGAAATAGTAAAAATGTTATGAAATACATTTTTATGAAACACGTATGTGTATGATAAAGAAGTCCCAGCAGATACTTATGTATAAACAACCTCAGATAAATAAAGAGACCGTAAAATTAACCCTTACCTTTTACATTTTGTTAGTTGAGGGTAGGTTAACCTCCTATATAATGGTTAAATAATTTTTATTAAATTATACAAGAACCAAATACATAAATTTGATATCATATATGATCTTATAATATTACTTTGTTAATAATATTTCAGTAGTATCATCATTTCAGGTGTTAATTGATTCATTTTCCTTTATATGTTTGGTTACACAAGTCATGTTTGTCATTGATATGATGTATTTAATTCATATCCCAAATGATATTAATTTATTAAAAAAAAATTTAATTATAAAATGAAAATTATTTGTGAATGGTTATGATGGGGAAATGAATCTTATCGATTTCGTGGAGACAATAATCGGTACATACACATGAGTGAAAATATCATTATACTGATGGTTAAATCATATGTAATTAGATGTTATATTATATATACAGAATAATTAACATGTTATATTTATTACTAACATAAATTATACTCATTATTATACCCATCCAAATAATGATGTGTTGAATAACAAACTACACCACGACGTGGAGACAGTAAGCCGTAAGTATGCACGTATGGTGACTTTGTCATTCATTGGATGAATAGAATAATGAATATGGTTTTACCATATTTATAATTACATTTTGGTATTTAGAAGGTACTGGAGTTATTATATTGGTATGGAAATAACAAATAAAGTTGAAGTGGAAAAAGAAAAGAACTTTGAAAGAGGTGGTGAAATTATTATCTTTTCTTCAGGTGCTTTCTTTTGATTTGATCAAAAGGGGTCCTTATGTTAGATTTTGGATCATAGTAAGGCCTATAGGTTGAATTTAGTGTAGTTGGGAGGATATTTGAGTAGGGATTGGCCGAGACAAATGACTTTGGAGGTGGGATTTGGAGAGAAGGGGAAGTACCCTTTTATAAGAGAGGTGAGGGTCACTTTAGGAAAAGCTTGAAATATTATTTTATTATAAAATTATTTTCAGTTTCATATGGATCTAAATAGATTTATTTATAAGATAATGTATGTATGGGTTGAAATACGCTCAAACAAAAATTTTTAGACAAGTTTAGGTCACCATATTAACCTTATCCTTTATATTTAACTCTTAGATAAATAGTTTAACTTTTATAATGTCTTCTTGTATTTTTTATTACATGATTAATTAACTTAATATAAAATGAAAAGAGAACCTAAAGTGGTTAATTGATGACATATATATCATTATATAAGTCCTTTGGTGGAACCTTATTTTTTAGCAGTATTATTTATTTTAATAATATATTTTTTTTAAAAAACTCATTTTTGTCAATTTTGTTACTATTTCATATTATTTTTTTGTGAAAGTGAAAAAAATGTTTACTTCTAAAAAAATAAAATAAATAAATAAGAAAATGTAATATTAACCGATAAAATTAGTTTAATGCATCAAAATTCAAATTTACATTTATTTGGATATTTATAAAATCAATTATTTTAATCTTTCATTAATAAGGTAATTACTGCATCATCATTATATCAAAAATAAATTTTAATATTAAATGTATAAAAATTATAAATAAAATACGATTATGTAGGAAATATTTTTATATTTATAAGGAATATTTATAGTAAAATTTACCTTATGTATAAACCTATATTAAAAATGTTTTAGTTATTAAAATTTGAATTTAACAGTTTTAACTATTCTTTAAATAAAATATAATAAATGTCTTAATCTAATCCAAGTTGATCAAAAAAGGATATTTATTTATTTCTAAGGTTTATTTTTTTCGAAATAAACTTATCCAATATAATTATAACATGTGTTAGTGAAATTATAATATCATTTTTACCTCTAATTACGCTATTTACTTTTAACGGTGGTAAATAAAATTCAAAAGTTACTATTCACAAAAAAAAAATTTATACTATTGAACCAAATTTTACTTAATGATGTCAACTGTGCCTCTTTTATTTTTGAAATTCAATTCATAGAAGTTTTAAAATTATGTTCTATGAAAATTTGCAAATGTGTATAGAAGTTGTGTAAAAGATGTTAAAAAATTCAATAAAATTATATATATATTTAATCTTATTATAAAATGACTCCAATTAATTAAATTGTAATAATATTGGTATTGTATATCTATTTTGACTTTAAAATAAATTTAAATAAAAATAATAATAAATTAAATAAATAATTGGTTTTTATGTACTGTGTAGTATTTTTCATTATTTGTCCAAAATTGAAAGTTTTCAGAAAAATACCAAAAATTCACCCTAAGCTAATTATGATATTCCAAATCTAAAAATGAAGTCTATTTTACCAAATTAAATTTTTAGGAGTGTCTAATGTTAATTTTATTATTTTTCACAAAATGACATAAAAAATTGTTCTTTTAAGAAAATAGTTGTTTTTAAATATATAACTATTTTAACAAAACATATACATTTCATTATAAATATGTTTTATTTATTTGAAAACATTATAAAAAATAATAAAAATTAATTTTTTTACTATTCATATCACAATATTTAAATGATAAATAAATTTATCATTTAAATAATTACAATACTAATGTGTTGTTTCACAGAAACTCAATCTTGCGTATAACGAAAGACAAGTCGGTGTTGTGTGTAGTATAAGATATTGAATTACTTTAAAGATATAACTTACTATGAAATATTAGGGTGTTATACGAATCCTAGGTCTAGAATCTTACTACATACAAGTGACTTCACATCCAGTATAATAAAAAATAATACACAATGTTCCTAGAACCTCGGTCTAAAACTCAGACCATAAACAAGGCATCGATACTTACATGAAATATTCCGTCTAAAATTATCAACTATGGATATCCAAAATTATACCTATGAATCATCTATCTATATCTCTTAGTTATATCATCCATTAAGAGTAAACCAGGTTCCAAAAAGTGGCAATCCCAACCATATCACAACAACCTCATATGCATAAAACAAGTTTCAACATCCTCGAGCGACCCTCAATAGTTTCTAGCTAATCCTTGATCAAAAACACACCCAAAAAGGAAATCCAAAAATCAAACTCCTGAAAAAAGGGGAATTCAAAATGGACCTCATGAGCACCTCAAAAATAGGATACCCTCAATAGGGGTTCTTCAACACAATACAAAACACAACATTTTATATGGGAATTCTCAATTGCGGACTATATAACCCACTAATCACTTGATCAAAAACTATCCCATAAGAGAATCCATAAGAGTCCCTTAGGAATATCTTAGTAGTAAAATGACACCTAGATTTAAACATCAACCAAAGGAGTCAACCCATTCCAATGGTTCTAATAGCTCTGGTCCCCAAACCTAAGAGCTCAACCTCAACCACTCTAACCTTGATCAGCTAGTCCTGATGTGTAGGGACAACCCAAGATCTTTTTCAGAGATACTAATCGATCCCTAATACCAAAATATATCAAATAACCTAAAAAACTAGATGGAATCCACAATCTATAACAAAATAATGATCTCAAACCCTCACAAGAGCCTCACAGCTCACAACCCAACCCCCAAGAGGAATACAGAAGCACCTCCAGGAAATCCTCCGACTGAACTCTCATAGTCCAAAACTTCATCCAAGAAGTTTTTGAATATTAAAATGATATAATCATCATAATATATGTTGAAGAAACTTAGAATAAACTAATCACACATCCAATTCTGACTCTGGGGTGAAAACAAGTAGAAAATACCAAGGAAGTTAAAGTACATGGTATGTGCTTGGGGTATACAAACTGTAACCCCATAATTATTCCATGGATGTGTGCCTTAGGACACTCATCATGTACTTTACAAAGTATATGGCATGCGGTACTTAGTATATGGAGTGTAGTACTGCATGGGTACCATCATGTGTACCCATCCCCTTTCATCATAAAAAAAATTCGAGTACACAATGTGTGCTTCCATTACAAGGTGTGTACCTTTACATGGGGTCCCCAACCATGTACCTGACCATGTACCCTCCATGGCTATGTACTCCTACACAGAATTCACCCCAAACAAGCACTGAACACATACCCTACACGGACAGGTACTGCTAGATGTTGTGTCCGACCAATCACTCAACCACATACCCAATCCCACAACACAACATGTACCCTCGGTACATGACAAATTGTCCAAAAAATTCATCTTACTTAAATAAAAATAACACAATACTTTTGTAAAAAAAGCCCACATCATGTTGTTGGGTTTTATGAACCAGAAACCCATATGAACCTTCTGTAACCCCTTTTCCTAGTTTAGGTATATATTAACCCTTACAGAATTCTTTAGTAGTCAATAAATGGATATAAAACATGACGTAAACTAAAATATGGTGATGGAGGCATAAAACTATAAAACCAACCTACCTTGTGGCATAAATGCCGAATCTTGGGGCCAAATCCTCTCCTAGAAGCTACTACACCTCGATCCGATCCCAATTTCTACATGGATGAAGTTAGGAAACATCTCCCTTAGCCTTACCTCTTGGCTGAGCTATCATTCATAGGTAGAATCACTCCCTATTTTATTTAATGTGTGGGAAGCCAAATGGGGGGGGGCTCTTTTAATTATTTATCATTTTAATACACGTCCAAACTCTCAGAACCTAAAGTGAGTTTATAACTAAACTTTGAAAAAACCCCATTAAAAACTCAACCCCAGAGTTATAATCTCAATCATCCACTCCGTTCAAAAGATATCTCCATCTGAACCCATATAAATAATTTAATATTTAATTAATTTAATATTAAAAATCCTATCCAAACTCAAACTAGTCAGAATTCCATAAGAATCTTTTCCTAAGGTAAAATATATATTCCAGGACCAAAAGAGTAGTAAGATAAATTATTCAACATCCTCTAATAGGTGAAATTGAATATTTTACCACCACAAACACTCAAAATTAGAAATTCCAATTTTTTCTCAAATTTAAAAACCCAGAAAAACTCGGTTCTTTACAAGTAACCCATAAATAGAATTGATCAACCAATTCATGGTGTTATATAAATTTATCAGGGGATTCAAGGATCTCATTTTAGGAACTCTAGGTATGAGTGAGCTTTATATTTTTGTATCATGATTTTAAAATGGAAAAAAATTATTTATGAATTAAAAGCCTCACTCGAGAGCCAGTTTTGTATTTAATTATTCATCATTATTAATTAAATAGAGGAAAAAATATTACTGTGTGATTTTATAGTTTATTACTGATGTAACACATATGTTTATATTAATTAAAATTCAATAATAAATGTATTTTATATTTTAAGTATTTATTAGTTACGATTATATTAATTAAGTCTTTAAGTGATTTATACGAGTAAAGAATTTATTTTAATTACTATTATTAATTTTATATTTTATGATTATTTATATATTTTTTTAATATATTTAATTATATTTTATCTATATAAGAACATGATTATGGGGATTTTGAAATATGGGTAAATCATTGAAAATTGAAATACTTTTGATGAAAATTTTGAAATATATTCTTGAAAAATATTTTTATGTAGTTGGTTTTTAAAAACTAGGAATTTTAGTGGTAAGTTTAAAAAATGATTTTATATTAAAGGATTAGTTGTAATTAAAGTATATTTTATTGAACTTTATATATAATTTTGGAACAATTATTAAAATTATCTATATATTTTGTGTATAAATATGGAATGTTTTAAAATTTAGTGGTAGTGAAGAATGTTATAAAATAAAGGTGATTATTTTGGTTCGGAGAATCCTAAGACTATTATTATCTTGATAATTAATATTTTGGAACCATTATGTGTGTTATCATATCAATATGGTATTATTATTTTATAAATTTATTAGTTTACTTTGAATTAGGGAATTGTACATCGAAAACATGATGAGCATCATGGGATACAAATTTAGTGTGTTAAATAAAAATTGATGGTTAATATGGATATATAATTATTAATTTGTGTTTAATTATTCATTTCAAGGTTTAAATTAATCATATGATGGTGTTTCTTATGACCCATGATCTTATTAAATTAATAAAGGTATACTTTCAAATTTAATTTTAGAATTTGATATTGGAAGTCTGGAATCATTTGAATTTTTGGATTCTTATTGAGAAAGTGATTATTTATAGTGTTTTTAGGAAACAAAAAATTATTATTTAAATGTAATAATATGGTCCAAAAATACTATTATTGTAAATTTAGAGTTTAGAAATATAAATAAGAGATAATGGTGGATTTAGGTGGCTATAAGATACTCAGAAGATTGAAAATGAATACCCAGTGATCAATCTATCTGTCATGACCCAATATACAAATATGTAATTTTCCCAATCCCAACTCTAATGGGAAAAATGTTAAAAACCTTAATTGTGGAATACATTAAAATTTTGGAAGGAATTACCTCTAAATATAACATGTCACATGCTATCATGAAACACTATCTACCATAAAATAATTGAATCATCTACCATGCAAGATAGAACATGAATACCTTACAATATCTCTATAATAGAATTTAATTAAAAATGAATAAAACACTATATTCATGTAACCAATACCGAGTATATATTAGGAAAAGTTATTTTAAATATAGATGAATTGGATGTAACCATTTAAAAATAGACCACATGTATCTCTATACTTCTTAATCATTTACCATTCTTATCTATAATTATTCACGCACACAAGAGAAAATAAATTATTAATTCGTATGATGGGGTGAGAAATAATACTCAATATCGTCATCCTAAGTAGTGAGATGACCCGATAAATGAAAAATGTCTACATGAATCATTAATAAACAACATGTATAGAAAACAAATAACTCAACACATCATCGTCAATCATAAATATATTTAGCATCAATCCCCACTAAGATACCAATAACTTTCATTTATAATTCCCAAAAAATAACGTCATTCATATATGTATGAATTATATACCCATTATTATTTATATATAAGACTAATAAAAGAAATTTTGAACAAAATCACTCCAATAAGACATAAAGAACTCATAGTTCTAATTAGTACCCCTCTCAAAATTGATGAGATCTTAGTCCTAAAAATCAATCCATTCATTCCCACGATATCTTGTATTTTGAAACTTATAAACACAAAAAGTGGAGGGTATTACTAAAATATAAATAAAATTTAAGAAATAATAATATTCTCTTACATACATTCATAGTTTTTCCCATTAAATAATTAACCATAGATTCACCATCCCAAGATTCTCGAGGAATAAAAATCTCACCAATATTATATGGGAGATAATGGAGAAATAAACATCTCCAATGATATCCTACTATAAGTATAACGAAATATCTATCCAAACTTAATCCCAGTGGTTTTGGTAAAAAGGATAAGTATTAATTGCATCATCATTTAGCTTGATATGAGAAATGTGGGAAAGAAATAGTCAATACACTTCAATGATTCATTATCTGTTAAAATACTGTGTATTGTAAACAGACCTGAACCTAATACTATAGGTAAATAAGAACAAATACAATTATAGATCAACACAATACTTTACCTAGGATAGTGAGTGAGAAGGTTAAATAATCATATGTAATTTTATAACTCCAAACCCAATTTGGTGGTTTAGTATGATGGTAATCTTAGTAGCACACCACCATAATCAATATCTACAAGTACGTAGACTATATCACATTTTAAAGTTATAGAAACATGTCAAGTATTTTTAACCTCTAAATGACGATCCTTAACATCCATAAGATCCATCCCTTGTAATATTACACAATACCTTCCCAACTTTATGTTTTAATTTCAACATCCTTAAATCTTCAAAATATCACAATAGTTCAAATGTTTATTATTTGATTGTTTAGTTTATTATGTAATCATAATATTACTATTAATATCAAAATTAATATCAATATCTATATCTCATAATATCATCAAAATCATAATAAATAATCCAAATAAAAACATAAAATCCCACCAGTATCATATTTTATTTGAGTCATACTAAAGGGTTTTCCCACTTCCATTAAAAAGGATCTTATCATCATTTTTTATTCACTTCCAAAGAATCAATAGTAAAATATAAATTATTAATAACATCATCATGGTAATATATTATCATTATTTAATTAAGTAATCCAATCATCTTTACCAATTCGTTTCATCATTGTTAATCCATACCATACATTAAAGATACAATTATAACAATTGTATTGAGTCATATAAATATTTTAATTCAATGAATTATCATTAAAATTATGATAATTCATTTAAAATCTAATAACTGGTTAACAAATTACTCTAAAATTAACAATAAATTTTATAATTAATTATTGTCTCTTTAAAAAAAATATCATTATACTATTTTCCATGAATATTGCTTCATAAATTTTGGATAAAAGTATTTTTATTTCAAATATTCCATCAATTAGAATTAATATTATTTTAATAATAACTTCCTTAATTAATATAATAAGTCTTTTAATAACTCTATTATTTTTATATCAAATATTTGATGCATCCTCATTAGTATAAATAAATTTTTCTCTTTTACAGCCATACCAATACCAATTTTCAAATCTTAAAATTCAATTATTCATTATTAATTTAATAATCATTTTTATCCCATCAAAATAAAATAATAGAATCATTAAGGTTTTAATGATGTATCATCTTCATTATATTATAATTTAATTGGGTAATTTATAATATCACATATACATTATTGAAATAATCCATTAATTCAAATTATGTTAATGATATCAGGTACAAATATTGTTTAAAACATGTTAATGTAATTATTTTATTCAAATTTTTAGTAAATAATTATTAAAATTTAAATTTATTATTAATTTAAGGATAAGATTTTACATTACTATCATTATTAATAAATTAAAATAACCCAAAATATTTAATAAGTCATGTAAATACTCACCAAGAGGATCATTAATAATTTAATTTTTAATTTCTTATTTCTAGATTTAAAAATATTATTTACATTTATTAAATTGAATCATTTATTTTAAGGATATCAATACAACATTGCTAATAATTTTATGTCTCCAATTATGGAAGATGATGGGATATTTATAATAATCAGGTATTAATATTATAATATAAAATAATTCATAACGAATTATATATTATATTTATTATAATATAATATATACTATAAAGTTATGTTAATATTATAAAAAATTATTTCCAAAAAAAATTATTTTACATATATATATATATATATAACCTTTCACATGGATCTAAAACCTTCCACTCACCACCAAGAGCTGAAAAATAGATTTTTATTTGTTTAAGTATTTTAATAAACACCCATAAATTGAACTAACCTCAAATGTTATTAAAGTTTAGTATTAGATTATTATTGGGCCAATAATCAACTTTTTCATCTACAGTAGTCCCAACTTCTGAATGGATTTGGAATTATTTGTGATCAATGTTACATTAACCATAAACATTGATGGAAGATTAATGATGACCAGTCTGCTTAATCATTGAAAATTATACAGAATTATATTTTTTTTCAAGATATTCTTATTCAAGTATGGTATAGTTTGTGTTTATAATCACTAAAGTATAGATTTAAATTTAAATAAAAATGGATATCAAACTTATCTAAACTTTTTTTTGACATTTTTAAAATAGATTCTCAAAATTCTATTAGCACTCATTTCACTTCAATAAAGGTATTAATGAAAAAATTGAATTCATTTATATTTAATAGTTAAGATATCTAAATATAATTGAAAATTTTTAATCACTTAAAATACTTTATAATATACCTCATATTTTTTCCATAAAATTTATGATATTTTTATGTTAATGGGTTTATCTCAATAACTATTTTTTTTGTTTGAGGGTTTATTGTAATTGAATTATTAATCCCATAGAATTATTGAGGTAAATTTTGATCACTCAAAGTTCATTTATAAAACATTACTAAAATTTATAGCCAAAATTATACAAATAAAATATCATCATATGAATTTAAATAAAAATATTAGATATTCAAATATCATATTTCATGAATTTTAGATTTAAGCCTTAAAAACTAGATAGATGATTTGGTGTGTGAAAAATCACTCTTGACTGAACCATAATATCTTCTTCAAATTTATGGAAATATAATTCCATTTTCAATATCTCTATCAATATTTCAATATATTTTAATTTCAATGTGTGAAATATAAATACAATTATAGAATGAGATATTATTTTAAAACTAAAGGCAATCTCATAAAAATAGGAGTTAAATCAAAGAACTATACCCAATCATCATCAATTACAAATTTTCTATTTAAATATCTATCCCACATGTTTGTATCTAGATTAAGTTATATTTAAAACCCTCTCATCCATATTATTTAATCTAAAACATAAATTTATGGCTCAATTTTAGATCAAAATACATTTTTAATATTTTAATAAGAAACTTATCATCTCCGGAAGAAAAATACAAAAATTTATATAAAACAATAAAAATATAGGTCCAAAGGAAAAACTTTTCACCACATTTAATGGTGAAATGAATTTATTAATATGTAATATCATTAATATAAAAAATTATACTTTTAGCATTTTTAACAAAAAAATATTTATTGCTACCCTTTTCATGGTGTTTAAAAACCACTAAATGAACACATATAATTTAAATAAGTGTTCAAAACTTTAAGGAAACCTAACCTACACTAGTTTTGAAGTACCCAATAAATTTATATAGGGTGGTTAGTGAGGATTCCTTGGCTACATGATGGGTAAAAAAATATATTTTAAGGGTAAAGTTTTATATTTTTCTAAAAACCTATTTTTTGACACCCTATGGGGTTTTACTTCCCATATCAATGAAGTATAGGGGGAACTCTATAATTTTTACCATTTCAACCTTTATTATTCCCTCATTCAAATAAGCTGTCAAGGAAGGTTTTAATTCCCCAAACCAAGGTGTTTTTTTCCTTTTCCTTTCCTTTTCTAATTCCTTTACCTATTTTATGATTTTCATATATTAGTTTATCAATTTAGAATTGTGATTCCACCTAGAAATGGAAAATTACTCTATGTCATAGGGCTTTCATGTAAAGAAATTATTGGAAGATTTAAAAATTTTAAAACATGTAGTTGATCAATTTTATCATAAAAGATGGATTATTCATGGATTTATTTAAGTATTTATTCTATTTTGTTCTAAATTGATAATTGGGTAGGCTATATTAATTCTATTATTTTTCATTTGTAGTTTTAGAAGTCTCTTATGAGTTTTTAGTGGGTGTTTTGATTTAGAATTATGGTTATTCATTCATAGTGTTTGATTATTTATGTTTAATTAGTTATTAAATGGGATATAAAAATTCTTGGGATTTTCTCAATGATTTTAGGATTATTCCAATCTCTCTGATAAGTAATAATGGTTGGTGGTCTTCAATACCTTGAGAATATTAATAAAGAGGGTTTGAAAATTGATTTTATAAATTAAATTAACTTTTTATTTTATAAAACATTACCATAACATATATAATTATTTTATTAAATTTTTTATTTCCATGATCGTGAAATTTTACCAGATGAATTTTTAATTCATTGAATAAGCTTGTTAAAAAATATGCATGATTAGATTCACAAGTGTAAATTGTTTTTTAATTAATTTGGATTCAAAATTAATCTTAATTCACAGTGTTTATTGTTATGTCATATTTAACACCACGAGTTAACTTTTTATTCCTTACATGATTTTCTATTATTTCTTGAATTAATCATTTTTATTATATATTTTTTGGTTATTAATAAAAATTCATTCATTAGTTTCATTTTATGATATAAAGGGTTAATTATTACCCCTATAAATAACCTTAATTTATAATAAGTCAACAAATAATGTTTAACCTTTAGTTAAGAGATTACATCTATGTAGATGTAATGGATGGGTTTGGTGAATTTTAAAGTAATTATTTAGTCTCGCAAGACTAATTGAATTACTTTTAATTTAACAATTGCTTAAAATGAAATAATTTGATATATCAATCCACTTTCTTTTTATATGTTTAGTTGGGGTAAAAACTATGGTGGAATAAAATGGATTAAAATTATATCCTTCTGGGAAACCTAGGATAAAAAATGAGATGGTATTCCTTTTGTGGATTGATTTTAAATTTGGATTTATTTCCTTCCTAATATTCCTTCTCTTTTTAATTACCTATTCATTAAATCATACCTTGGGACTTTATAATGATTATGATTAGTTTTATTCTTGTTTTAATTAGGATATTTCATTCATGGTCATATTTTGATTTCTTCTTGGAGTTATATATTGACTATGTTAGTTCCACGATAAAATTTAATTGTGAGAATTATTGTTGGGAGTGTCATTATTGTTGGGTATTTGAGTTAGTAACTATGATTTTTTTGGAGAGAGTTATGTATTTGTTTTAATTATGTAGAGTATAAGGTCCCAAATTTTCTTATGAGGTTTAGATCCCATAAATTTTGGTTTAAACCTTTCTTTATTATCTTTATGGATGTTTACAAGATAATAAAGATTGTTTCCAGAGTGCTCATGACTTTTTTGGTTCCTGAAGCCCCAAACAGTGGAGAAAATAAGTGGGCCAAACAGTTTGTTTAAACTATGAACCCGAGGCTGCACGGTTTGGTCAAACTGTGAGGGGGTGCTATAGAGGTATATGGAGGGGTTCATGGGTTGTGCACTGTTGGTCTAAACTATGTTCCCAGCTGCATACTTAGTGCCATTTAGAAGGTGGGTGAGAACATTTAGAGCACTATTTTTCCAAACTGTGTGGAAAAACCTTGTGACCATTTAATGAAGTGTGAAATTACCCTTTCCCAAAAATTTTACAACTTTTAACCCCTATTGTTTATTCTCCGCACATAGTAGCCTCATTCTTCATTGGAGCTCCTTCCTCCATCAAAAATAGTATTTGTGCTCGCTTCATAAACTGAACTATGTTTCCTTCACATTCACTATTGTTGGATAGCTAGTTGTAATCTCTGTAATCCTATTACTTCCTTCATTTATCATTCCATATGAAATGATAAATCCATGGGATCTAATATTCCCTATTTTCATGTAATTTGATTTTTTTTGCAATTCCTCCTATTCTATCCTGAGTTAAAGGTCCATAACTGATGAGGATAGTACTTACCATACAAGGTAGGTAGTCTAGTTCATTTTCCTTAAGGTCTTGATGTCAATAATATACATCATTGGGATACATGCGGGGACTTCCATTTGACGCCTCCTCATTATAAAATGAATTAAAGGAAAAGGAATTCCCTTATATAGGATAGTTCTAATAACCTACATCCCATCATCATAATATGTTTACCTAGATTCAAGATACCCCATTGGGTGTGTTTCTTTTAAAATCAATGAGCCTTATTCATTGAAATATAATTGAACCCCTAATTGAGGTTTATTGAGTTGACCATTGTAAATGAAATATAAATTGAATTGAACCCAAGGAAAATGGTAAGACATGTGCATAAGACCTTGCCCCTTATTGTTTATATATTGATTTATCTTAAGGAAATGAGTTTTCCTAATTGACTAAAGTGAATTGATCAATGATATGAATTAAATACTAAAAGGTTTCAATATCGCATGTCATGATGATAGAGATACAATGGTTTTTATTTGGAACAACTTGGACATGATCGTTGAGCATAATAATTTGATGGATAAAATTAAATTACCACATGATGGGGGTTATTCAAAGATTCTATACATAATACCTTAGATGGGATCACTGGGTGGACACCTAATACGCCTGGGTGATACTTGGTTCCATAATGGATTATATTGGATGGGCTTAGAGGGAAATGTTACAGTACCATTCCTTGAGCGATACCTAGTTTTCTTTGTAGTACAACATGAATGGGATTAGAGGGTTAGAACTTTAAACCATAACCAGAGTGATACCTAGGTTCTTATACAGAATTACTTGGATGAAATCCTATGGTGATAAGTTTTTATAGTACACATAGGGAAATACCTAGGTTACTGTGTAAGGGAACGCCCAAGATAGGCTCAAGATTCTAATAAATTAAATAAATTAATGCACTTCCCAATTTAATGAACATTCTTAGAGATACTATATGATTCAATTATCTGAATACCTTGTTATAAATTCTTCCTAAGTTCAAAAGCCATCGGAATTATGGAACCTCTTATGATTATGCGTGGATGATTTGGGTACACAGTTCAGGTCCTTTATAATATTGCGCACACACACACACACATAAATATATGTTCATATATATATGATGTATACATATAAATACATATTTACACATTAACACACACACACACACACACAAACACACACACACACACACATATTTAGGGTGACATATGTTCAAGGACATTTCAACTTAGGCCAAAACATATAGTATCGGTCTGGGTACTTTGCGAGGAACTGAGACCAAAGTTATTATTTATTTATTATTATTAATGTATTACTACCTACACACTAATAATTTTATATACACAGACTAAATATTTCTACACACGTTGGTGGTGGCCTACTAAGTTTATCTCACGCCCTCACTACCACAAAACAGGGCAAGGCCAGCACCACCCTTTATCAACACTAACAAAAAAGTGATGATAAAGGTCCGCCTTAAATAGCACTTTTTTTAGCGCTATTAAAGGGTACCCCTTTATCAGTGCTTTTTTTAGTAGCAGTGATAAAGGGGGGTATTTATCAGTGCTTTTTTTAAAAGCACTGATAAAGGGTCTACTTTCAAAAAAAATTCATTAAAAAAATATATTAATATTTAAATATATACATACAGTTATATTGATATAAATGTAATATATATTTTTTAAATATAATTTGAAATATATTTTAGATAAGTATAAAAATACAGTTACACTTAATATATAAGATATTTATTTAAAATGGCTTATAAAAAAATTTAAAATATATTTTTAATTAATAATTTTCTAATTATTATGGAGTAATAGTCATTTAATAACAATTTGAAGACTAAAAAATAAAAAAAATTAAAAAACAATCCAAAATATGTTGAAAATGCAACTCGAACTTTAAACGGCCATAACTTTTGATACGGGTGTCCGTTTGAGCTCTAACACATATCAAATCGAAGCCTGCGATGATCTCTATATGACAGTGAGTGATGCAAAGCCTATGTCACATCTATCAAGGCTAAAAAAGGCCCAAAAGGCCTCCAAAAATGAGTTTTTAGTCGGGATACCACGATTTTTTTAACATTTTGTGGATTTTCAGCCTCTTCTAAGGGGGTATTGTTGGATTTTTTGGCGGGGAATGAATTTATTCCAAGGTATTACATTCATATTGATATTATGTCTTTGAAAATTTATCCTTTTTTATAATGCACTACTATTTATAATAAAAAATATAATAATATATAAATATTTTTTATATATTCACACATAAATATTTAATTATAAATATAAATAATAAAATATATTTACATATAAAATATATCAGATCTATCTAAATAATAACTAAAATACATTTTATTTAAAATACCAATTTTTAAATATTTATATACCTATATATTTATCTAACTATATAATTATATTAATATAACTACATATATATATTGATATAACTATAAATATATATATTAATATCACTATAAATATATATATTAATATAACTATATATATATATTAATATTACTATATATTACTATATGAATAAATATAACTAATTATATATATAAATAAAGAGATATGTCATTAACTAGAGAACAAATCAATATGGTAGAGTGGTAAAGGCTTTAGGTGCGCAAGGGGGAGGTCTCGAGATCAAATCTTGGTGCAGGAAAGGGCGTGCACATGGGGGTGGATTTGGGAGGCTAGCACTGATAATGGGGGTGGGTGTAGCATTGATATAAGGTAGAGGGGGGTGTGTGCAGGCACATGAGGTCCTGGAAAGCACTATCAAAAGGGGGGCTCAGGCGCTATAAAATCCCCCCGATTGGGAAGATTTTTTAATTTTTTTAATTTTTTTTTAATTTTTTTTAATTTTTTTTAATTTTTTTTAATTTTTTTTACTTTTATCAGCACTAAAAAAAGCGCTGATAAAAGTGGTCTTTATCAACGCTTTTTAGATAATTGATTAAGGGGAACCCCCCTTTATCTTCATCGTCTTTAACAGTGCTTTTCTACTGCTATTAAAGGCCCTTTTTAGCACTGATAAAAGGGGTATTTTTAGTAGTGCCTGTTCTATCTGCCAATTGGTACCCGGACAGACTTCATGTATATAGGAAGGACAAAGACATGCATCCATAATTAGATGGTTGATTTTATATACTAGTATAAAGTATGGGAGCACATGACCAAGCTTATGCTCATGATGATATTGGAGAAAAATTTGGGTCTTTTTGTCATTTTATATAACATGTTATATTTACATGATACTTTTCCTTCTTGTATTTCCCATTTTCTTATATCATATAGACATGAAATAATTTTTTATATGTTTTTTGTTTTTCTTCTACCTGTTATTATATCTATATGGATTATGATTTTATAGTTCATTTACTATACTGGTTTTTCTACTTACTGTTATTGTCTACCATTGTGTTATACTTTAATCCTAAGGGTATAGTCTCCCCACAACACCATAATACACCCTCATTGAAAGTCATTAGTCTCTAGTGTATAAGGAGGAATTCTTGGGGACATGTGGCCAACCAGTTTTGGTTTCATATTGGTAAACCTGTTTTGGGATATCACAGTGTGGTATTGGAGGACTTTCTCCTTTTTTATTACAATTTGGGTTATTAGATAAGAGTCTAGGAACTATTCTGAATTTGGTAATGATCCTACTCCAAGAAGCTTCTAACCAAAAAATAGGTAAAAGAAAAATTACTTGGGATGAGATATTACTATTTTTGGGTTTTTTCTTATTATAGTTTATCTTATTTCACCGTTGGGTGGATCTAATGATTTGTGGAATTATTATTGTTATTAATATTTTGAATTTTATTATTTTCTTGTCCTGGAAAGGAAAGGGAGAATTGATCCTAAATCATTGTATAAACATGAGGATTCACATTTCATGCATATGCTATTCTATAATTATTATACATGTGCATTTCCTACTATATATTACTAATTCCTTGGATATTATATATGGAAATGTGCTAATGTTTCTTGCAGGGATAGAATAGTTGGATTAATTAAAGTGTCTACATCAACCAAAATGACATTTTCCCGTATATATTAATGGTGGAACTTTAATTAACCAATTATGACATTTTTATTCCATGGACCATTGGTCACATGTACTGGAATGTTATTTTATTTCAATTAAATGAATGAAAATTGTAATTTATGACACATGTAGTTATATTAATTAAGAATGAAAATTCATATAATGAAATAAATTATACAACCTGCTACATCCTAATAAAATATGTAAGGGTGAGGTCACAATTACATTATGTGCATCTTGAGAATGATTACTCATCTAACTAGACAAAGATATATTTATACACATAAATGATTAGGAAATTAAATGAATTTAAATTCTTAAATAAATTAGTTACCGTTAAATAGAGATTCCAATTTTAATGGTAGGAGTGATTTTCTCCATACCTTATAATTGTTACTCCATATACCAGGACCTATTCTATACTATGTGAGACCTTTAACCTAAACTGACCATATTAGTGGGTAGTTAGAAGTGTATCTTGTGATTTATTATGGTATTATATGTCATCTAGACCTAGATTTTTGAGTAAGAATATGGGTTGAGTCTTGTAGAGAAAGTATGTATACTTATAATTTCATTATATATTGAGATTTTTTATCAATAACTATTATAAGGGTTTTATTGGAATTTATTGATATA
This sequence comes from Viscum album, assembly GCA_963277665.1. Taxonomy (NCBI): domain Eukaryota; kingdom Viridiplantae; phylum Streptophyta; class Magnoliopsida; order Santalales; family Viscaceae; genus Viscum; species Viscum album. The sequence goes on from OY728132.1 coordinate 330,077,143, forward strand.
TTACACCATGAATTCTTTGAGTCATACAACAGGAAGGTGGCGATGAACATGATCTAGAGGCAGTGGTCCCTAATCCATCAATATTATGTCATGTAGGCCCTCTTATGGAACCTCCTTCTATTCTTAATTTGTGTGTTGATGATTAGTTCTGAGAGTTATTCCTATGGTTTATACAATCCATATTGGGATATCCATAACTTCCCCACTCTATGGAAGAGATTACATGAGAATTCGAGTAGCAACACCCTCTTACCTTTTGGGGAGAAGGTGGTACTTATGCTACTGAGTCTCGAATAAAGGCTAGGTTATCCATCTTTGAAAATTAAGAGAAACCTATAGAGATGATGTTCAATACATGAATTATATAATTTGTGATTATGCAAGTCATTGGTGGGATGTTATCACCCGGGCTGACCACCATCAGGGTATGGTCTGGGAGGAATTTCATATTGTCTTCTACGAGTACTTATTTTCATTGATGATGAGAATAAAACACGATAGGGAGTTTATGAACATATATCATGGTTTTATGTCTGTGATGGAGTATTAATCTCATTTCAATGATATTCACACTCCACACTGTCCGTTTCTATTAATTCATTGATGACAACTAGACGTTTTGAGGATGGAATTGTGTACAGAGTCTAATAATAGGTAAATGTATTCTAGTTGACAATCATTTCAAATATAGTGAACTAGGACCAAATCACTAAGAGAAACCTTAGGGAAGATGATGGTATAGGCTATTGTAGTTCATTACCTTGGAAAGTAGTAAATATAGCGATATGAAGAATCAATTTGAGTATTCTCATGGGGAAAAGGTAGTCTGATGGGATGCACTAATAGTTAATTATTGTGTCACTATTATAGTAACATGGTTCATAAGAAACCCAACTATAACGAGGAACTTAAATTTAAATATTGTGAAAATATATATTATATTTATAGTTTTTTTTGACCGAATTCCCTTCATTTACAGTGTGAGAAAGAATCTTTACTGACTCCCCATTTGGCTGTAGGATCAGTATCTCCACACTCGAAAGGAGTTGGGATACCACTGACAAATCAAGTAGATGAGGTGTATGTGACTATGTAATCCAACCATATGAGATGAAGAAATAGTAGAGTGAGTCTTGTTAGGTTAGTTATGTTTTGGCACATGGATGTGGATTAGGCCAGTTGCATGTAGTGAAACCTATACTAGAGGAGTAGATCACTAGGCCTTCTATAGTTTGATGTAATATTCTATTAGCCCCTAATTTAGTGTATATCTTATTTGTTGTAAGTGCATCACATTATTTTATATTCGTGTCCATTTTTAAAAGATTTAATATTGAGATTGAATACTTATGTGGTGTCATGAAGCAAGATACACCAATGGAAGTGTGATCAGAAAGTGTATGCCAATGTAGGGATTCCACCTAGAGATAGGTATCTACCATTTTTTATGGAAACTATTAATCCTCAAGATGAAAGTATTTTTATATCATTCTTTTAATTGAATGGTTGGTTCCTTACAAATATCATGTTGATTAATATCACCATAGGGAGTCTTTTTCATCATCAAAGTGTGATAACTATACTTAGAGGGATGAATGTGACATCTAAGTGAGTCAATAGAATTGAGAATCATGGGATGGGTGGAGTGATATAAAAAATTTCTATCCTTTATTTAGATGATCAAGTAATGTTCCATATATAATTCACTCATGTAATAGATCATTTCAAGGATGCCTTTCCTGATAAATTTTCTAGTCTACCACTTAATTGATTGATATAGTTTTTATTTGAGCTAGTTCCATGAGTAGATCCAATATACATTACTCCTTATAGGATGGATATTGTTGAGTTTCAAGGGCTCAATAGGCAGCTAGAAGACATAGAGGATAAGTGGTTTATAAAACCCAGTAATTCTATATGGGATTCACCAGTTCTTTTCTCAAATAAGGTGGATAGGACCCTCAAGATATTCATGAACTGTCACTAGTTGAACCATCTTATGGTCATAAATCGAAATCCACTACCTTGTATAGATTACCTCTTTGACCAGATCAAGGGATATGAAGTTTTCTACAAGATTGATTTGAGTTTATCTATCACCAGGTGTGTGTGAGATCATCAGACATACCACATAGAATATTTCATAGTAGATATGTCTTTTAAAATAATTTCCATGTTGTTGGACCTCATGAACACACTCATAGTCTTTATTTATCTAATGAATCATGCATTTCACCCATATTTGGATTCATTTGTGGTAGTATTCATAGACTATATATTGGTGTATTATCTAACTCGACATGACCATGCCAAGTATCTTATTATTGTACTAAATAAATTGAGAGGGAACCAGATGTATGCTAAGATAAAAAAATTACACTTTTGGATCAATAAGGTTCACTTCTTGAGTCACAACATCTTAGTGGATTGAATATCCGTTGACCTAGAGAAGGTGATAGATATAGTTTCTTGGTAGAATCCAAATAATGTATTTGATATATGAAGTTTCTTGGGGATAATTATATATTAAATGATCATTATACAAAATTTCCTAGGTATTTCAGCACCACTCTTAGGTTTAACCAAGAATGTTGTCAGGTTTATTTGGATTGAATCATGAGAAACATAATTTGAGGAGTTGAAAGAATATTTAATTCATAATTGATCTTGATTCTTCTAGAGCCATGAATAATATATATAGTTTATTGTGTTGTTTTAGTATCAAATTGGGAGAATCATTAATGTTGGATGAGTGAGTCTTGCAATATAGGTATCATAATTTGTGGCCTTACGAGTGAAATTACCCAACACATGATCCCGAGTTGGAAGTTTTGGTTCATGCCTCTGTTCTTCAAGGAACTACATGTCGGGAGAGCGTTTTGTGGTGTTTATGGGCCACAAAATCCTCAAATGCATCTTTAAATAGTGTGACTTAAATCTATAATAGAGGATATGAAAATAATACTTAATATTATTTTATTTAAATTTTGTGTATATAACAAGGAAATGAAATGTTGTTTTTGACCCTTTAAGATGGAAGAATCAAACTCAACAATTTCAAGAGGCTAGTAGTGAGTGAAAGTTAATAGACCTAATTTATCAGATACACTTATAGTTCTAGGTGAATCATCGGTATTCTATTATTGAATCCTTAGAATTAACCTCTCCAATTCTGGATAGAGTTAAAATGGGGTAGCTCTATGATCCCGATGGCTTGGTCATGTAGGAGAAAAATTTAACTGTGTACCCACCACATAGTTAGGTTATTAACGGGGGATGAGATCCTGTACATTCATGGATGTATCTAGGTTACATCAGACATTAAATAGAAATTGATTCGAGGGGATCATGCCTCTACTTGGGATTTACATTCCATTCTCACTAAGATGTATCATTAATTACTCCACCAACATTTGTGGATGGGGATAAAAAGAGATATAACTTGTTTTGTTACATGGAGTTACTAATTTTTTTAGGTAAATTCAGAACACGAGTAACCCGAAGGGATTTTATAGCCACTTCTCCTTCTTGATTAGAAATGGGACTATGTCCAAATTTTTTTTGACTGGATTACTGGGAGCCCTTTAAGGTAGTGATATGGTATAGGTTATCATCAATAGTTTTTCAAAGGTCACTCAATTCCTACCTATCAAGGGTACCATTTCAATGGATGATATAGGAAGGATATATGTTATGGGGATTACATTCATTCATGTAATTCTATTCACTATCGTATCTAGAAGAGATACTTGATTCACATCACATTTATGGATGTGGTTGCAGAAGGGTCTTGGTGTAAAAGTGATTCTGAGCACAACCTATCAACCCTAGACTGATGTGAAATTCTAGAGTACGATTCAGATATTAGTGAACATGATCCAAGAATCTGTTCGTGATTTTTAATGTTATTGGGAGAAATAGTTAGCTCTCACTGGGTTTTCTTACAATAAAAAGTTTTAAGAGACTATGCAGATGGATACTTAAAAGGATCTATATTTAAGACATGTCATTCACCCTTATGCGGGTTAGAAGAAGGAGAGACAGTGCTACTAGGATATCATCTTCTCAGGAGACATTGAAGCAGGGACAAATTATCAAGAAGCATGGGGCTAAATCTATTTCTATGAAGAAGTCATAATCCATCACTGTCGATGAAATCTAGAGATTGAGGTTTAGGATCGAGTCTTAATACAAGTTTCACCAAGGATGGAGAATAAGAAGATTTATATATTGGGTAATCTTTCACCTCATTATGTCAGAACTTTTTAGATTTTCAAGAGATTCAGGCTAGTAGACTTTCAATTTTTGTTACCTCAGAGGTAATTATAACGACCCATTCTTTTCATAGATAGATATGGTTTCTAAATATAATTGTATTAATTACACAACAGAAGAAAACCACACAATAACCACATTGGTTTAGTGTATTTAGAATCTAGTAAATGTAAACAACTAGTTCATAAAACATCTACATCATCTTCTAGTTATTCCTTCATATCTAGAACCCCATTTTGACATATCTTACTTAACAATCTTATTCATATCATGTGGAAAATAAACATAATAAAGGGTGAGTTAAGATTATCAATAAGGGTAAAAATGGAGATATAAATCAAATCATAATCATAAGATATAATAATATAACATTTTAATATCTTATCATGCATATCAAAGATCATGATATCATATCGTTGGATAAATCATAAAAGTTGTTATGGAATCAATGAACAATTTTTTAAAGGGAATAACATAAGACATAAAACTTGCGGCATATGCATAAGTATATAAAATAATTTACATATTAGTCATGGCCAATTTCTAAGACCATCATAATAGAAAAAATCCCTTCACTAAACTGAGTTCACTCATCGTTCCAGCCATGTATTACTAAACTGAGTCTACACTCATTCTAGGCATGTATTACTAAACCATGTTCACTTACCATTCCAATATTATCTATATCATGAGATATAAATCATTAACCATTGTATTTTAGGGAGATATAGGTCCCACTCATCACATAATTAAAACCATTTATATGTGTTTCAAAAGAACATAAATGATTTCTTATATCAGAACCCATGAAAAGAAATGGGTTTCTTAATCATTATTTAATCATAACATAACCCATGGAATGAAATGGGTTTCATAAATATTATTTCATAAAAAACCAACTATAGGAATAATAGGGATAACATCCTTTAAAAATATCCCCATTAAAACATAAGTAACATTTGAGATATCACATGAAAATAATTCTTGAGGAAAATATCAATTCTTCTTTAAAAATATTTTATTTTATTAAAATAACACATAATTTTAAAATAATACATTATATTTGAAAAGAATCTTGTTATATTTTAAGGTAATTTTCAAGGAATTAAGGAATAATGGAAGTAGAAAAAATTATTCATGTTGTGTAAGGTAGAAAAATATTCTTCTTATACTTTTACCAGATAATTCAAAAAGTGCCTCATATTGAAAATAAAAAATGATTCCTTTCATAAAATTTAGTAAAAATTCATACATGGTTAAAAATAACTTAAAATTTTTATAATAATTTTTTATAATATTTTGGAATATATTTTTAAGAAACATGGATGTGGAATATTAATATACCCCAGTAAATACTTAGATATAAACAATCTTAGATAATAATAAGATTGTGAAATTAATCCTTACCTTTGGCATGATTTCTTTCGTATATATTGGAAAATCCTATATAATGTATTAAATAATGTTATTAACATATTCTAGAACCATATTCATATTTATTATATCATTTATGATCATATTATCACCCGTTTCTTAATAATATTTCATTATTACTCTTCTTTTGGGTGCTGACTATATTTTTTCTTATGAATGTTATATCATATAATTCCTAGTTATTGCATATAAAATATAGTTATGTAATTTATATAATGATATTAAGATAATATATATCATGTTATTCATTATATAAATTTATATAATCATTCTTTAATGGTGATCATGGAGAATGAATCACATCGAGTCTTGGAGATGGTAGGTCGTTCAGATGCACGAGTGACGATATCATTCCTTCAATTGTGAATGGTAAAAAAGTGGATGTTTTATAATTTTTTTCTAGAATAAATAACATTTTAAAATCATTATTTACATAATTATACCCATCCAAGTAACATGGTGATGAAAAATAGATTACACCATGACGTGAAGATGGTTGGTCGTACGTGCACACACATGGTGATTTTGTTTTTCGTGGGATTGATAAAAGGTGGATTATGGTCATTACATAATCAAAATAACATATAATAATATTTTTTATAATGTATTAATGAATTTGTAATAGAAAAACACTTGAAGATGAAGTATAAGAAGAAATACTCTTGAGAGAGTCGATAAAGGAGATTATCTCTTCTTCGGAGAGCTCCCTCTGGATCTCCACTTAAGGACTCTAAAGTTGATATTTTGATAAAATAAGAACCTCTATAATGTGGTGATTGAAGTTGATAATGGAAATAGGATGTTAATTTATGAAATTTAATTCTCAATTTTGTGTGAAGAAGCAAGGGAGTATGAGTCCTTATATAAATGAGGTGAGGGGCCCTTTTGGAATTTCAAAAAGTATTAATTTATTATAAACTCAATATCATTTAAAATACCAAAAAATGTAAACTATTCTAATATGATATGATATAATGTTTTAATATAATCAACTTATATGTTTTATACAGTTTTTCATATTAATTTAAACCTTATCATTTTTATTTACCACTAGTGAACATATTTGAATTTTAATTCATATAATTTTTTCAATATTTACATAGTTTAATATTTAATTATTTGATTTAAATTTTACCATAAATTAACAATTTTGAAAATTTTAGACTTTATCATAATTATATGGAATTTTTAAAAAAATTTCATGTTTTTTAAATAATTTATTCAAACATCATTTTGGTAAAATATCAATAGTGTCAATTTTTACACTATTCATTTTCTTATTTTTTAAAAATATCAAAAGAATAATTTAACTACAAAAATAAAGATTTTTTACATCCAAAATGGGTCAGGGTATACTATAAAATTCATTGGAAATATTAATTAAATTAAATGATATTTATTTTAATATTTTTAATATCATTAATTTGATTTTTTTTATTATTTCAATAATTACTCCATAATTATTGTTAAAGACATTATGAAAATTATTTATCACCTTAAAATTATAAATAAATTCCCATAAAAATATTAATATACTAGCTTTAAAATTACTTTTTATTTTATAAATTATTTTTATAAAATCATATATTCAAATAGTATATTAATTTAAATCCTATAGTGTGAACAACTTTAATTAGTTTTAAATAAAATTTTATAAGGGTCTTATTCAAATCCATGTAGCTCAAAATAGTTATTAATTAGACCCTTGTAAAACCATGGATGTCATATAAAATTATATATCCATTTTTTGGGTCATTTAATAGTTATTGTAATTTTAATTATAATTATTTTATTTATTTTTCTTCTGCTTGTACAAGAACTGCATAAGCATTATATAAGTCATAAAGTAATTAATTATTTCATAAAAAAAATTAAAAAACCATAATAATTAAAAAAAATTATATTTCAAAAGACTATTTATAGACAAATTTATATTATGTATAACTCTATACTTAATTTTTTTATTTATTAAAACACGGGTATGACATCATTAACTTTTATTTAAATAAAATATAACAAACATCTTACTCTCATCCAAGTCTCTTTAAAAGTGTATAATTTTTTCCCAATGATTATTTTTATCAAAACCACTCATCCAATGAAAATAGAACAAGTGTAAGGGTAATTTTCAATTATTTATAATATTATTTTTTAACATTGAATTACCAGATTGACCTTTTACCATGTTAATAAAAACTTACTTAAGTTTCTATACATATTTCCGAAAAATAAAATAATCCAATTTAAATTATTTGGACCCAATAATTCAAAATATTCAATCCATTTTTCAAAATTTAAATAAATAAAATTCCATTAATAAATTTAAAATTAATCTTATTGAAGGGATTCGATAACAGGTTGTTAAAGTTAAAACATGAAAAAGATTGAAACATTTTTATATCTAAATTAAATGTAAAATTTATGCCGATGACCTAAATTATATTAACTGACAAAAATTTTATTTAATTATACTTTAAAAATATTAGAAAATATAATTTAACACAGAAATTTATTTTGATGAAAATGTTATTTTCAATGAAAATTTTGTATTTTTATAACTATTAATCAAAACATGAAACTTTTCTGAAAAAACAAAAAATTCAACCAAATAAAAATTTATATTAATAGTTTTAATAATAATTTTATTTTTTAAAATATAATATATAAATGTGTAAATTTTTTGATTTAAAATAGGTTCTCCATTAAAAGGAGATAAAACCACCTTTAGAAAAATATCGGTTTTATGTGTAAAATCTGGTTTGTTCAAGTCCTATGACTATAAAATCTATTAGATGAATATGAAAAATATTTTATTGAATAAATTATGTATATATTTCATTAATATCATTGAATTAGTTTAATTAATTAAATATATTAAGACAAAACACATTTGGGATCATAAAATAAGAATATTTCTTTCACATTCAATTGGTTTATATTTTCATTTATAATTAACCATTAAATTAGAAATATATTTTCATTAGTTATCTCTTCATATTTATTCCTTGAAATTTAATGGCTAGGTTAGAATAGTCATTTTATATTGTCTTGCGGTTTTTTAAACGTATTATTGCATGAAACGTAAGCTATTTAAGAATTAAAATTATTTAAAGAGAAATATTTATTGAAATATCAAGGTGTTACATTAATCCCCCCTTAAAATGAGTTTTTACTAGAAATTATTCACTTGGATTCAAATAGATGAGGATACTTTTGCCTCATCACATCCTTAATTTCCCACATATCTTCCTCAAATCGGTGGTTCCACCATTAAACATTAACCAAAGAAGTGGTCCTGTTTCGTAGAACTTTTTCACTACGATCTAGAATCACTATCAATATTTCGGTATAAGAAAGATCATTCTCAATTGGAATGTATTCTGAGTTCAGTACATGTGAAGTATCAAGTATGTACTTTCTTATAAGAGATACATGGAACATATCATGAACATGAGAGAGATTTGATAGAAGCATAAATCTATAAGATATCTTTCCAATAATATCAAGAATATCAAAAGAACCAATGTACCGAGGGATCAAGTTAACATTCTTTACAAATCTCATTAATCACTTCCTGGGATATATTAATAGAAATAACTTATCACCCACTCCAAACTCTAGTTATTTTCATCGATTTTTAGCATACCTTTTTATCGACTCTAAGATTCTATTATGTGTTTTTAATAGATCTAACCTTAACGGACATTTCCCAAACAATATTTGGTCCCAATAGCTTTCTTTTCCCAACTTTATCTCAGTATATTTGAGTTATTCACATATTACCGTACATGGCTTCATAAGGATCCATATAAATACTAGAATAAATGATATTTTTGTAAGAAAATTATATAAAAGGTTGGTGTTGATCCCAACCACCTTTGAAATACATAGAGAAAGATATCAACATGTCTTCTTGAGTTTGAATTGTCCTCTCAGACTAAACATCCATTTGATGATGATAAAAAACACTAAAACATAATTCATTATCCAGATCCTATTGAAGAATTTGATATAAAATTAAGGTAAATCTGGTACCCCGATCATATATAATAGAAATTAGTAATCCAATAAATAAAAACACTCCATTTATATAAATCCTGTAAAACTAATCAAGATAAAAGTATTCTTAGATAACAATGAAGTGTGACAACTTCGTAAGGTGATCAACTATAACCAATACAACATTGTTTCCTTTAGATGTTTTGGGAAGTCTGGTGATAAAAAATATGGAAAATTTTTCCCATTTCTATTTTGGTATGGGTAATGGTTGTAACATACCCTTATAATTCTATCTCTCAGCATTACCATTCAGAAAAACCAAGCACCGAGAAACATATTCTGCAATATCTCTCTTCATGCCGTCACATCAGAAATAATCCATCAGGTACTTGTGCATCTTTGTGATTCCAAGATGAATAGAGAATGATAAACAATAAGCCACATTCATCATATCCTTCATTAATTATTGGATAGGAGGAATAAAAACAATATTACAAAACCGTATTATTCCATCTCTATTAAGGTTGAACTAAGAAATATTTATCACCTAGTTTTTAGTTCCTTGTCATCCCTTTTTTCCTCCTTAATATTCATTTTTATAGATGGTTGAACATTCATTTGAAAAATATGGGATTCCCCCTTCCTTTAAAATATATCGATCCAAACTTTTCAAATCTATAAATATTGGTTCTTTTGTGTTCCTCGTCATGGATATAATAGCATGTTCATTTTGACTCAAAGCTAATGCAACTTTTTTCTCTTTATTATGGTGGTAATTTAATGAGGAATCATAATGTTTGACCAACTCCAACCATCTTCTTTGGTATATATTCATCTTATTTTGAGTTAAAATAGACTTTAAACTTTTAATATTAGTATATATATTACACCTTTCTCCATAAATATAATGCTTCCATATCTTAAATGAAAATATTACTATAGCTAACTCCAAATCATGAGTTGGGTAATTCCCTTCATTTATTTTCAATTATCATGAGGCAAAAGCTATCACCATATCATTTTCATGAGAAAACATCCAAAACCCTTCTTGGATGCATCATTAGAGATCAAAAACCTCTCTCCACTGTAGGGCTGTATGAGAATGGGTGTACTTAATAACCTTCTTTTCATCTCTTTAAAATTCTCTTTCCATTCCTCTATCCATATGAACTTAACGCCTTTCTAAGTCAACTTTGTGAGTATATTATATAATCCTGAAAAATATTTCGAAAAATGTCAATAATTTTTAGCAAAACCAATAAAACTTTGGACCTTAGTTACTTATATTGGACCATGATAATGTTCAATGACATACATCTTTGATAGATCCACATATATCCCATCTCTTGATTTTATGTGACCTAAAAATGGAACATTCTCAATACAAAATTCAAACTTGGAAAATTTTACATAAACCTTATCCTTTATCAGGGAATTCAGTACAGTCCTCATGTGATCTTCATGTTCTTCCATCCTCTTCAAATAAAAAAGAATATCATCTATCAATACTAACATAAATTGATCAAGATAGTCTCTAAAGACTCAATTAATTAAATCCTTGAAGATAGAATGGACATTATTATTACCAAGAGGAATCTCTATAAACTTATAGATTCCATTCCTTGTATAAAAGGCCATCATGGGTATATCCTCCTTCTTTACTATTAATTAATGATATACAGAACAACGATAAATCTTGGAAAATAATTGAACTCTGTGTAGTTGTTCTAATAAGTCGTCAATATATTAAAGATAATATTTTTTCTTGATGGTGATCTTGTTATGTTCTCGATAATCAATGTAGAGTCCCATTGATCCATATTTCATATTAAAAATTAGAACAGGTTCACCCCAAGGCGACACAATTGGTCGTATGAGTCTATTTTCATGATTCTCTTGGAGTTTCTTCTTCAATTAGAGTAACTCAATTGGGTCTATTGTATAATAATTCTTTTAAATCAGCATAACACATGGTTTGATTTCTATTGAAAACCCAACTTCATGATTTGGTGGAAGACTATGAAATTATTCTAGAAATACATCGACAAACTCTTTAAAAATAGTTGTATCCTTAATGGTGAGTTTTTCCATAACTATCTGATACAGAAAAACATTATTTATAGGAATCAATACCAATATTATGGAAGAAATTTCCACGGGAAGTTTATATTCATCCTTACATCGATAGATGATCATATATTCATTATAAATATGAAATTTTAATTCTCTTTTTTGGAAATTGATATGAGATACATATAGATACATCAAATCCATACCAAGAAACACATCGAATTAAACTAAAGAAAATGCCTAAATATTTTCAGGAATCACTGTCCTAAAAACTTCATCCATAGAATAATTTTAAACTTGTGATTCAACTGTTTTTACGTTAAGTATTTTTGTAGCTAACTAAACATCGAATTGTTGATGTAATATGATGATACCATTATATAATTATTTATAAACAAAAGTGTGGGTGGATCCATAATCTAATAAAATATTTAATACTTTAGAATGGATGGTAAGTGTACCTTTCACCACATTATTGTCACACACCACAACATCAATAGTGATCACATTAAATTTACATTTAACTTTGTAATTAGGTGGTCAATAACATAGATCATTAGTGATAACACTTTGATTGGGTAATTAGTTAGCATAATTCCCCATTTACTTGGATTTTTAATATTGAAGTGTGGGAGGTTCATTATATGTATAATTTTCTCTATTCACATAATTATTCATCTTTTTTCCATCACTTATAAATTCAAAATAATGATGAACTTATGTCCCACACATAAAACATTTAATAGTCCCTTTAGGATAGTTTATTCTATGTTTCTTTCCACACTGTGATCATAAATGAAATATCATATTGTTTTAACTATGGTTTTTGTATTTTCCCCTATATTCCATTTTCATCTTTTTATCAGAACCATAATATTGATTAATGACTCTAATATCCATCTCTACCTTGAGAGAATATTGAAAACTTAACTCATAGATATTGAATTCCCTTATGGGTAATTCCCTTTAGAGAGTTGGTTTTAATCCACTGAATAACTGATCAATGTCATTATCAGGATGAATGATAATCCCTGAAGGGTACATTTCTAGTATTGTAAAATTTTCTTCATAGGTATGAAAATATTCATGATCCTTTTGATTGAGATCAAGGAACTTATTATCCATATATATTTTAATAATATGAGGAAAATACTTATTGAAAAATATGTTCTTTAACTTTTCCCAATCCATTGATTAAATTTTATATATTTTCCACATATTATTAATAAAATTACACTATTTAACAACTTAGCCTTCAAAATTATAGACTTATAAGATGAATTTCTCATGTTCTGAACATTGGAGAATTGAAAATATCTTTTTAGTGGTACTGATCCATTGTTCAACCATTTGTGGATCAGAAGACCCCCTAAAAGAAGGTGGACACTACCTCATGATAGGCTCAACATAATTTTGTTCCCTCCTTTTATTGTTTAGAAGTCCTATATAATTCATTTCTTGAGAAAGTTGTGTGAACATGTCAATAATATTTTTGATTCCAGCTCCAATAATATTCTTTTACTAAGGAGGAAAATCATTACATTTCCCATCACAATCATCATTAACTCGATTTTTTTAGGTACCATCCATTGACTAAAACCAAGAAGCATAGTGTGATAAACACTAATAAGAATGGAAAAACCAGATAATTAAGAGAAATTACTTATAAAATTTGAATTTATAAAATTTTAATTTAGGACACCTTAGGTTTTATCCTAGGTTATTCATAATCATGACAAAAAAAACTAGGGTTTTAACCTATATATAGAATTATCCTTAATGTTATTACTAATGTTTTGTCATCCTAGTTTCCAAAGGATAAAAAAACATTTCTCTAATACAAACTATAATGAACCATAATTTTCATAAATATATACTACTTCTAAATAGAATAATATTCATTACACAATGTAAACAAAACCATGCTAAGAACATATAGGTTTATTTTATTTTGAAAATAGAAAACATAAAAAGCTGCTTCATAAAACATATACATTGTCTCCAACTTATTCATTTATATATAGAACCCAAATTGACATATCTTATATAATACCCTTATTAATATCCCGTGGAAAAGAAACATAATAAATGGTGAGATAAGATGCTCAGAAAGGGTAAAAAGGGAGATATAAATCATTTTATAATCATAATACATAAAAAAACATTTAACAATCTTATCCTTCATATCAAATTTCTTGATCTCATGTAATTGGATAAATAGTAGAAGTTCATAAAGAATAAATGAACATTTTACCAGAGTTCATGACATAAGACATGAAATTTGTGGCACACACATAAGAATATAATATAATTTCAATATTACTAAAGGACTATTTTCCATACCATCATAATGGTCAAACTCTTTTACTTAACTGAGTTCACTCCTCGTTCTAGTGCGGTATTACTGAACCGAGTTTACTCTCATTCAAGCCCTATATTACTGAATCAGGTTCAGTTCCCATTACATTCCTATCAATATCATGAGATATAAATCTTTAACTAATAAATTGGAGGGAGATATAGGTCCCACCCATCACATAATGAAAACCATATATATTTTTTCCACATGAACATAAAAAATTCATCATATCAGAACCTTTGAAAAAAATTGGTTTCTTAATAATAATTAGATGATAATATAACCCATTAAATGAAATAGATTTTTTAAATTTAATATCATCATAATCCAACCATTATAATAATTGGGATAACATCCTTGAAAAATATCCCCATTAAAAAATAAGTAATATATGAGATAACACTTAAAAATATTTCTTGAGAAAACTATCCTTTCTTCTTTGAAAACCTGTTCTTTTATTAAAATGATGCACAATTTTAAAATAAAAAATTATATTTGAAAATAAAATTTTAATATGGTATAGTAAGATTAAAGGAATCAGGGCTTCATAGAAGTATAAAAAACCATTCACAATGTATATGTAAAAAAACATTCTTCTCATACTTTTTCCGAATAACTCAAAAAGTACAACATATGGAAAATGACAAAATGATTCCATTAATACTATTTAATAAAAATTAAAAAATGAGTAAAATGGATTTAATTGTTTTTATAATAACAGTAAGAATATTTTTGAATACATTTTTAAGAAACATGGTCTTGGAAGATAAATATACCCCAATAAATAATTATGTGTAAACAATCTTTGATAATTATGACATTGTCAAATTAACCCTTAACATAGCTATGATTTATTTAGTACATGTAATAAACCACTATATAATTTAATAAATAGAATTATTAACTTATTATAGAACTATATTAATATTTATGATATCATATATGATCATATTATCACCCGTTTGTTAATAATATTTTGTTATTACTTTTCTTTTGGGTGTTAAGTACTTTTTTTCTTATGCATGTTTTTTTTTCAAATAAGTAAAAATTATTTCATATAGAATATAGTTATGTAATTTATAGATTTATATTAAGATCATATATATCAGATTATTTATTATTTATATTTATTTAATCATTTATTAATGGTGATCATGGAGAATGAATCACATCTCTTTATAGAGACGACATGTCATACATACGCCTGAGTGATGATATCATTCCCTTAATTGTGAAATGGTATGAAAGTGGATGGTGTATATATATTTCCATAATAAATATCATGTTATAATTATATATTTAAATATTCATTATTTCTATCTTTATACCCATCCATGTAAAGTGGTGATGAAAAACAGATTACATCACAACGTGGAGACGGTAGGCTGTACGTACACACACATGATGATTTCATTTTTTGTAGTATGGATAAAATGTTGAATAAGGTTGTTCCATAATCATAATAAAATATCATAATATTAGTGATATTGTATTTATTACATTATAATGGAAACTACCAATGAATAAGATATAGATTAATAAATACTCTTGAGAGAGTTGGTAAAGGAGATTACATCTTCTTCGACGAGATCCCTCTAGATATCCTCTTAAGGACTCTAGAGTTAGTAATTTGATAAAAATAGTACCTCTAGAATGTGGTGGTGGAATTTGATAAGTGAAATAGTTAGGGTATTTCCAAGCTTGAATGCTCATTTTTTTGTGAAAAAGTTAGGGAGGATGTTCCCTTTTTTAATTGAGGTGAGGGGCACTTTTGGAATTTCCAAAAATATAAATTTAGAATAAAATCAATCTCATTCCAAATAATAAAAAATTTCAATTATTCAAATATGAGATGATATAATGTTGTAATATCATAAAAAAATATATTTTATACATGTTTTGGTATTAATTTAAACCTTATTGTTTTCATTAACCATTAGTTAACATATTTTAATTTTAACTAAGGTAACAGCATTTTCAATGTTAAAAGAGTGTAATATTTATTTATTTGTTGTAAATTAGAATAAAAATGAACAATTTAAAACATTTTATACCTTATAATAAATATTTGGTATTTTTAAATATGTTTAATTATTTTCAAATAGTGTAATAAAACATAATTTGGATAAAATATCATCAATGTCAATTTTGACACTATTCATTTCATGGATTTTCAAAAGTATCAATAATAAAATTAAGCTTTTAAAAAATTATTTTATTATATCTCCAAGGGGTCAAGATAATCTTGAAAATTTGGGGGTTACCATAATTAACTTAAATGATTTTTATTTTAATATTTGTAATATTATTAATTTAATTTATTTATTAATTAAATTAATATTGTATCATTGTTATTCAATCCATTAAGGTATTTATTTTCTCTAAAATATATATATAATGTCCCATGAAGAATATAAATATATAATTTTTAAAATGACCCTTTCCTTTCTAAAATCACTGATGGGAAAGCATATATTAAAATTGTATATTAATTAAAATCATATAGTGTGAACAACTTGAATTCCTTTTAAATAAAATATTATAAGGGTATTATTCATATCCATGTGGCTCCAAATGGATATTAATTCAACTCTTGGACAAAAATGGCTGAGATAAGAATATCCAAAAATATTTATCCATTTTTTGTGTCATTTAATATTTCTTATAATTTGAATTCAAATAATTTTATTTATTTTTCTTCTTCTAGTACATGTACCACATCAGCATTTTTAAATTCATTACGGTAATTAATTATTTCATAAAAATAAAAATAAAAAAACCCTAATAAATAATAACATTTTAGCTTTAAAATTACTAATTATAGTCTAATTTATCTCTTTTATGACTCTATATTAAAAATGTTTTAGTTTTTAAAATATGAGTATGGAATATTTAACTTTTCTTTATATAAAATACAATAAATTTATTACTCTCATCCAAGTGGCTCAAAAGGGTATAATTTTAACTCAAGTATTATTTTACTCTAAATTCAGTCATCCAATAAAAATAGGACAAGTGTTAGTGTAATTTTCAATTATTTATAATATTACTTTTTTCCCTTAATTACACAATTAACCTTTTACCTTGTTAATAAAAAATTACTAAAGTTATGATTAGTAATACCCAAAAATAAAGGAAAACTATTTACATAATTTGTACCCACTACTTCCAAATATGGAATACCTTTTTTAAAAATTCAGAACATAAATGTTTTAGTAATTAATTTAAAATTGATCTCCTTGAAATGGTGAGAAAATGAGTTATTAAAGTTAAAACTTACAAAAGAATGAAACATTTTTATATATAAATTAAAATTTAAATTGATTCCAATGAACTTTAATTTACTGATAAAAGGTTTATTTAATTATACTTTAAAACCATACAAACATATAATTTAACACTATAAATTAATTAAATGAAAATTTAGTTTTCTATTAAAATTTAGTATTTCTAACTCTTCATCAAAACATGAAACCGATCAGAAAAATACCAAATAATTAAACCAAATAAATTATTGTATTATTATGTCAAAAAATAAGTTTTTTTTCAAATATAATATATAAATTTATGAACATTTAGATTTAAGTAGGTCCACCAATAAAAGGCAGTAAAAATGAATTTAATAAAATATAGGTTTTTATGCATAAAATTGGGGTTTTTCATATCCTAGGAATATATAATATATTGGATGAATATCAAAAATAATTTATTGAATATATAAAATATATATTTCATTAATATCATTCACCAATTTTAATTAATTTAATATATTAAGACAAAATGATTTTAGTAGCATAAAATAGGAATATTTCCTTTACATTCAATTAGTTTATATTTTTATTTCTAATTAACCAATGAATTCACAAAATATTTTCCTAATTTAGTAATTCATATTTATTCTCTTATATTTAACAACATGGTTATGATTATCATTTTATACTATCTCTTGGTTCATTTAAACTCGCTATTGCATGCAACACAATATATTGAATAATTAAAATTATTTGAAGACAGATATTTATTAAAATATCAAGGTGTTAAAGTCATGATCCATGCAAGAAATATTCCATGTGTCTTAGCTATTACATTATCACTCATACCCATCTCACATCCCTCAACCTCATGAGGTTTAGCTAGACGTTGATGCCTCTTTTGCTGGAAAACCTACTCATATTATTGGACAAAGCATGAAGACTCTATGATGTTGATATGTTCCTCTAGTAAGGATGATATGGATGCATGAAGGGGTAAAAGATGATAACAAGGAGTTAGAGGCTATCATATGTGCTCAATGGCTAGATCTATTCGTAGGTGATACTTTACCACCCACATAAGGGTAACTTGGGGATGAGTTGTTTTAAGGATGTAAGATTTAATGATCTCCACCTTTATTAAGTTGTATTAATCCTTTAAAATTCGGTTTAAAATTTTTCTATTTATCCTTATGGAAATGAATAAGATATTTAAGAACATTTCATGACTATCTAGGGAATGTTTAGAGCCTAGAACTCAGAAATTGGGAGAAAATAGGTGAGTCGAACGATTTAGTCAACCTGTGTGGGGTGATGTGGAGGAATGAAGATGAGTGCATGGAATATGCACGGTTTGGACAAACTATGATCCTATCCCACATGTTTAGCTCCATTTAGGTACTTGTTGTACATGGTTGGTGTATGGTTTGGACAAACAGTGTGGCCAACCCCTGTTCCCCCTTAATGAAGTGTAAAATTTACCCTTTTTCACTCTTATGTTATAACTTTTAACACCTGTTTTATTTATTATCCATGCATAGAATCCTCATTATTCATTAGAGATCCTTCTTCATCAAATATACGATTTGAGTTAGTTTCACAATCATACTCTATTTTGTTTTATATCATTTTAATTGGATACTTATCTATATTATCTTCAATCCCATTCATTCTTTTCTTTATTTATCACGTTGTATGGAATAATTATTACATGTGAGATAATATGACATATTTTCTTGGAATTTACCTTGTTTCACAGATTCCTTCCATTCTATCCTGAGTTAAAGGATGAAAACAGATTATAAGAGTACTGTTTATCTATGGAAAGAGGTATAGTTATTTTTTTCCCTAATGTTTTGATGTCTATGTTTTGAATTATTGTACCGCACACCAAACCTTCCATACGACACCTATTAATTATAAAATGAATTGAATTAAAAGGCATCATCTTACTTAGGATAGTCCTAGAAACATAAATCATATCACTATAGGATGTTTACCTTCACTCAAGCCACCCATTTGGGTTCATTTATTTTAGGGGCCATGAACCTTATTACTTTGAATTAAATTGATCCTCCAATTGATGTTTTTTCCGTTATCCCCTGTAGAATAAATGTAATTTGAATTAAACCAATGGAAAATGGAAGGAAATTTGTGTATTCCCTTAATGATTCTTGTCTATAACTTGAGTTATCTTTTTGAGATTAATTTTCCAAATTGAATTAAGTGAATTTTTTAATGATTTAAATTCAACACTAGCCAATAGTTATTCTATATGTAATACTAATGAAGATACATGGGTTAAGATTTGAAATTACATGGATGAGATTCCTAATCATAATAAATAGATTATTATAATTTAAATATGAAACATCTAGGAAAAACATGGATTAATTTATAGAATAGCTTGGACAGACTCACTGGGTGGATGTCTTTATAATTTCCATGAGTGATACCTGGCTCCCTAGTGGATTACATTATAAAGTATTTAAGGGAAATATTGTTGTAACATGACATGACTGATACCTAGTTCACTTTTTGGTATACTATGGATAGACTCATAGGGTTATTCCTTTATTCCATGACTGGAGTGGTACCTAGGTTATTATAAAGAACACCTTGGATGGACACATACAGTGATGAGTTCATATTGTACACCTAAAGAAATACCTAGATAATATTGATATAGAACACCTTAGACTATATTAGGATGATAATTAATTAAATTATTCTATGTGTATACCAGTTAAAAAAACAGGCTTAGATATAATCAATGCTTTACTTATATGAATACCTAATTATAATTTCTTTCTAAGATCAAATTACATGGTAATTATGCACCCTATTATAATTACACAAGGATTCATTGGGTATAAAACTCATGTATTAGATAATATTACATATATATATACACATATATGTTCATATGTATATGATTTATATATATACATACAAATTTATACTTACACACACAAATATATACATATATATATATACATATATATATATACATAAACATTTATAGGGTGGAATCTATTTAGAGATATTATGGCTTAGGTAGAAGCGGGTAGTATTAGTTGGGTGATCTATGAGGAACCCAGACCGATATTATTGTGTATTTATTACTATACATTGATTAATACATGCACACTAATCATATTATTTCCAAAAAATGGATAGTTATAGACATCATTGGTGGTAGATTACTATGTTTATTTCACAGCCTATTTGGGACACTGATTAGTACTTAGAAAAAATTCATGGATACAAGTATATACAAAGGGAAGTGTCCAAAATGGGATGCCATGTTTTCTATACCAGGATATAATATGAGAGAAGAGGTCCAAGTTTATATCTGTGATTTTATTGGAGATAGATTTTGGTATTTTTTTCATTTTTATAGCATGTTTAATATTCTTTCTTCACTACTTCCTTGTATTTACCATTTTTTGTATAGTATACTGACATGACAAAATTTTGTATATGATATTGGTTTTTCTTCTTCCTATTATTATATATACATGACTTATGATTTTATATTAATTTAATATACTATTTAAATTTCATACTATTATTGTATACCACTATGATACACTATGATATTGAGGTTATAATATCCCCATCATACCATTTTAGCGAGATTGTAAATTAGTGGTATTTTTTTGGGGTGAAATGGAAATCAAGCTAGTATTTATATGGATCATTGATCATAGTAAGGTATAAAAATTTATCATATGTGTATGATCCAAGGAGATACTTGATGTATAATTTGATTATCCAACACATGTAATGTAGTTGTCAATTTAGTTTATAGTTAACTATCATGTTGTTAGTTGGGATGAATTATATAAATGGTTATGTTATGGGTCAACTCACCATTTGTCCTGATAGTGACCATATTTTTTTCCTTCATCCAAATATCTTATGATTCCTTCTTGATCATTAATACTTAGTTTATTTATGGGATATAATATCCAAAATTATTTTTTACCAATTCTATTTTCCCCTTTAACTCACATTATAATGGTTTGGAATACTAGCTTGTATGCGTCCTTAATTGGAATGGATTTTATACATTATTATTACCACAAAATTTGAAGGAGTGTCATCCCTCCATAAAGTTGGTTTAATTAAATGTATTTTTATAAATGACTTTTGAGTGTTTAATGGTTTATAGAGGATGCTGACTACTACTACAAGTCTGTGTGCGTGTGTGGTTGTATGTATATGCTATTTACACAAATGGATATACCTTGGATATGAATCTTATTCATTCATATGTGATTATTTGAATATATATATAAATATATATATAGAGGATACCCAATTCTAAACATCTTGGATCCCAAGCATAGTCTTGAAGCAACCATAAATCCGTTTAGTGGTGTGGGAGTTATACACTATTATTTTTTTGATTTATTATTTTGGTGATCTATTACTTGATTTAATTGATTTATACTATTTCCAATATATAAATTATAATAAACATAAATTCCATTAACACATGCATAGGTATACACATGATTATTCACCCATGAGAGTTGAGGTTTCTTAGTAGTGGATAATGACACTTCATGCTGACACATTATATATTAATCTTGTTTCATATGAAGTTTCAAATGAGGAATTCTATATAAAAATAGGTACTAATGTATATCCCCTTGGAAATTAAATGAATTAGAATTGTGTCAGAGTAGTGGGACATGATTACGCTAGGGAATTTGGTGTTGGTGGACAACATTGGAAGGATGCATATTTGGAAAATCTCCATCTAGTTTATTATTTAAGAGTTTTTTAGTCATTGTATTCTTTGTATGGACTATTGTATGATCTTATTACGGAATTATTGTACTATATTATTTATATTTATATCTTCTTGTCATGTTATATCATTATAGATAGATTATAAGTACTCACATATGTAAAAGTTATAGATTTTTGAAATTCAAAATATATGGATAGGTCATGTTATTTTTTTGTAGAATATTATATTAATAAAAATTATCTTTCAAAGAGGGTAAATCATTCCCAAAAAAATACCCCAGACACTCAAATTCAGTATCTATGCCTTACAAATCAGTTAAGTGCTTTGGGTTTGTAGTTAATTAATTCAGGTAAATAGAAAAAAAAATTTAGGGTATGAAAAATTGATATCAGAGTGCGGTTTACATTTTCTAGGATTTTATATACAAGGGATAGGATGGTTTGGGATATAATATGTTTCCCATAAATAGACTTGATTAACCTATTTATGATGAAATCTAATGTTTAGAAGGGTTTTTAGGTTTTCATAATAATAACTCTTCATATAAGTGATCTTTTATTGGGTGACTCTCAAGTACAAAATGTTAAAAACTCATATATTAGTTATATGGATCATTCAGGTGCCAATTTTGGATTTGATCATTAATTGATATAAACATATAAGAAAACATGCCATAATCTGCTTTTGTGTACGTGTATAATTTAATTATTGAATCCCAATGATATTTATATTAATTGAAACTATATGATAAAAAAAATTAAAAAATTAATTATTTATTAGTGATTAATTGATAAATTTAATTATTAAAATCCTTCATATCTTTGAGGAATTTAATTTAATTATTTTTCTGTTATGTAGTTAGTTTATGATTATATTTAGAGTTTTTATTTTAAATTTTTTTTATTATGATTTAAATTGTATGTGAAAAAAAATCAATGTAATTTGGAAATATGGTTAAATTTTCAAAAATTTGTCTATTTTTATGTAAATTGGGTAATGTAATCTAAAATAAGTTTTATAAGTTCTTTGTTATTAAAAACATGTAATTTCAAAGGTATGTTTGGGATGTGATTTTAATGTCGAAAAATATTTATTATCAAAGTTCATTTGATTAACACTTATGTATGTGTTTGGACTGATTTAATGAAATTACCTTTATGTTTTATATATAATTCAGTTAACTTTTTTAAATTTTGTGAAATTGTAGAAAATTGTAAACTATGGGTGATTCTTTGGGTTGGGATCACCCAATTTCAGGATATGATTAACCTTAGTTTTGATATTTCAAGAATGATAGGTGTGTTAACACAATTTTTATTATTAGGATTTTAGAAATTTTTTAGCGAGATTTGGTGTTTGGATTTTCACATAAATGGGTGGATAGAATCACGAGATAAAAATGTTGTGTGATAGATATAAATTAATTGTTATAAGGAAGGTAAAATTTCATATGAGTGACTAATTTTTATTTTTTGTGATGAAAATTGTTATGGTAGAGAGTTTTTAATAACCCATGATATTATTAAATTAATAAAGTTATAATTTTAGATTTATTTTTTAAAATTGATGTTGGAAGTTCAAAATCATTTTAATTTTCAAATTTTGATAGAGATGGTGATTTTTTCCTATTTTTAAGAAACATAAACTGAGTTTTATGAGGTAGTGAGATGGTTGAAATATTCTAAGGGTAGAAACTTATATTTTATTAGAATAACGAATAGGTAGTGATGGCTAATGGTGTCCACTAGGTACCCAGTATGTCGAAACTAGGTACATGGTGATCAATCCAGTGTGGTAGAACCCATTGGAATACCACCAGGTGGTTGATGGGGATCCAATCAGTAGCTAGAGGTTTCTATATTGTTTTTTAGTTCTGTTATTTTAATATTTTTCTAGAAAACCTTTTTAACACTCCCAAATGGTTTCCCTATGAAAGTCACACAAATATAGAAGTAACTCATTCCTTTGTCCCCTTTCTTCCATTTACTTCCCTTCTTCAATGTAGGCTTCTAGAATTGATTTGATATCCATATCAAGATGAATTCATTATTTTTTATTTCATTCTCCTATTCTCTTTCCTCTTATTTTAATTTCATCAACTAGGTCAGGGATTTAGAATTGTGATTTCACCAAGGCATGATAAAATCACATTGAGGTATATTTATTCCATGAATCATTGTTATAGGATGTCATAGAATTTTGAACCCACATAATTGATCACTATTTCTATAAAGTTTTATTTCTTGGTTTATTTCATTATGTGTTTTTTTATTTTGGTTTATATTGATATTTTTTTGGCCATATTAATTTTGGGTTTTGTAGGTGGTATTGTCAAAAGTACATTATGATTCATTTGTGGGTATTTTGACTTAGAATTTTTTTTATTTATAGTGTTATACAATTTAGGTATAATTGGTAATGAAATATGATTTATAAATTATAAGGAGTAGATTGGTGATTAAAAGATTATGTAGAGATTGATGATGGTTTATAATGGATGGTGGCCCAAACATCCTTATATCTGAATGGGTTTTTCCAATGATGCTATCATCCATTAAATTTTTGAATTTTAATACAGTTAAAATAATTATTTTGGGAATATTAATGGAATGTTTTAAAATGTAACTTTCTATGTTAAAATTTTATATAAACATTGTAACAACCCATGTATCAATGAGGTATTAATTCATTTAAATTTTACATATGGTATATATAATTGATGGATTTTAGTTACCAGAGGAATTGAAGGAGACCTAAGGGTCAACTTTGTAGAGTTGGTCCTAATGTTAGAGATTTTGTCTTAATGATAAAATGAATCATGTACCTAATAGTATACCATTGAGTACTTAATGGGCCTAAGGTAGCGGGGGTTTTTCTAGAATGGCAATCAAATAACCGATTCCCATGAATCAAGTGTCCAGGGAATACAGAGTACTTGATAGAGGCTGGGATAGAACCCATTGGGTACCTAGTAATTGTTTTCCTTAATTTAATTTAATTTATAATTTTTAACTTAAATATGGATCTTCACTCATTTCCCCCTACAAGAAAACATGAACCTCCCTCTAAAGTATCATTTATTCCATGTGATCACCATGGGAAATTCTATCACCCCTCTTAGCTGTAATATTTTTTTCTCTCATTATCATTAAATTTTACATTGGATATGACCTAATTTAGAAATTTATTATAGGTTTTTTGATTTAATTCATGAGAGGTAAATTATTATAATAAAATCAATTTGGAATCCTATTATGGTTATGATGTAGGTGGTCCCTATCCTTTCCCATCAATTTATAAACGTGACATGTGTGTTGTAATATACATGATCCACTAGGAGTCTTTGAATTCAATTCAATGAAACAAAATGAGTTTTCTTTGAATTTATTAAATAAATTAACAATAAATAAGGTTTTATGTGTTTTACCTTGAGTGTTATTTGAAATTATCTTTTCAAATGACGAAACCTTTGACCAAATATATATAGAATTGATATTAGAGGAACTTACCAGTAATTTACTTATTTATGTGGAAACATAATATAAATTAATGGGTTCCTCAAATTGCTTATTGATTATAAGAAATTTATTTTAATAATTATTAAATTAGGGTATCCTTGAATGAGAATGGGAAATAGACTAATGGGTTGTGCCTGATTAAACAACCTATTGTAAAGTTTATAACAGTGTTGAGAGAGTTTACAACCCCCATTTACCCTTATGATGTATGTTTTTTTATGTTTATTTTTTTAATTATTTCGATTTTATGTTATATATTGTTATGAGACTTGGTGTGAGTTTGGGTATAATGACATCCCATGTATGAATTGAACATGATGTTGAATATATTTAAAATCTAGGTATGTATTGAATATGAAATTGGATGTAATTTAAATCTGGGATGTGTTTGATATGTGGATTGGTTTAATGCCAACCCAGGGGATATTTTTAGGGTGTTTTTTTGGTAAAATGACAACATAAGAGTTTGTTAGACATGTATTTGGGTGTACTAACCACTCATAATTATATTAAACATGGTGTTGGGTGTAATCACCATTCAAATAATCAATTATATGGTGGTTCAATGTAATGAAAACATGACCATTATGGGAATGTTGGGGATAAGGTTAGGTGTACTACCAACCTTGGATATTCAAGTGATTCAGTTTAGGTATAATTCCAAGAAATTTTTTTAGATACATGTTGATTGTACTATCTACTATGGTTTTTTTATGGTGTGATTGGGATGTATAAATAATCATTATATACTTGGTTCCTATATTGGAGTGTCTTTCAAATTACTCTTATTGGGTCTTGTGCGATGATATTATGGGTTGATGTCATGCCAAACCTGTTTGTTTTCATATGACATATTAATAATTGACACCAATATAAGATAAAGTAGGTATGATGGATCCTTAGTTTCATGGAGGATCCTAACGATTTGATGGGAATTTATTAATTATTATTATTATTATTATTATTATTATTATTATTATTTCCATGTCTGATCAACATGAACCTACATATTATTGATTTGATTAAGAAATACATTGGCGGTGTCTTACTTAGTTACATTAACATCCTATATAAGAATATTTGACTGTATATAGATTTAATGGTTCATGATATAGAGACGGGAATGTTCCCTATAGTGGATGGTTGAGTAAGAGATACTAAGATAATGTTTAGAGATGGGATGGGGAAAAGGCTTGTTACCAGTTCTAAAATGTCTCATTTATTTAGTGTTTGGGACTATGTTGTATACGATCATTTCATGGGGGATATTTTATATGTCTATATGAAATTTATGGAATTAATCTATCTCATTTTTATTTATAATGTCTGATGTGATTCCTTTATGGTTGGATCATAGTTGTAATGTCCGTATTTTTTCATATTATAATTGACTATTGTTATTATTTCTTCCATTATAATTTATGGTTATCTATAATAGAGAGTGTATAGTTTCACATTATATACAAATACCCACACCACTGTACAATAATTTTTCATATATGGGGAGGCATGATTGAGGAACATAACACTCTAGTTTGGTAATGATGGAGGTGAATTGCGTCGAGGATGTTACAAAGTTGTATCAGAGACTTATTTCATTTTTTATTACTATTATGTTGTGTTAGATGAAGGTAGGTTGTTTTTTAGGAAATGGGATGGAACTTATCACTAGGAATATATAACCCACATATGGGGAAAGTACAAGTTTTTATGGAAGAGACTAGTGTTATTGGTTTTTATGAATTATAATTTTTTGATTTTCAATAATATGATATGTGATTTATGGTTTTTGTTGGAATTAGGGTGGAAAGAGGGAATGATTTCATGTATATTTCTTGACATGTTATGTTCATATGAAACTCATGTTATTTCTTGTAGTTTTCTCCATGGATATGGTATATAGTTATGTTATTTAATGTGTCAAAAACAACTTATACAGTGTATTCCTATATGATAGGATGGTGACATTCTAATTGACCAAGCTTGTGATTATCTTTATGATATCATTATCTTATGAATGATTATGTGGATCCAATATGCATTATTGAATCTTAGAGTGGGTATAATAGGATTGATAGAAAACCCAAATTGTAGTGGAATTTATATTTTAGGGAATATGTATAGAGAAATTGGATACTATGTGACACCCTCATGCCACTATTGTTATATATTTTATATTATTTTTGGTTAATTTTAAATTGTGAATGTTTCAATCATGGAATTTTAAATTTCTCAGAAGTTTTATTCTATAGGATGTTTAATATGCATGATTTAGGAGAAACTATGCAAGAAGCCTTACATATGGGGTTCTCAAGTTCATTGTTTATTACAAAATTTGTACGAATGAGTATCACATGGATGGGTCCAAAATACATGAATTCCCATGAAATCCATGTTGTTGAGTTCATTTTCATGTGGGAAGCCCACATAGTTGGTGCATGACATGGTAAAATGTGTATCCCAATTATGTGAGAAAACCATAATCACTTCAAATCGATTTTCTTAAATTTATACTTTTTGATTTAAGGGGGTTTGGACCCCCTCTCTTCTCCTCACCATCTAGACAACCCCATAGATGATCTAGGGAGGCATACCTCCCTATAATAAGTTTTAACCCCTTTTAAATTGATTTTGAGTTAAATACTGATGTAAAATTTTAGTTTCTTATAGTATCACTCTTCTCCTGTACCATACACATATTTCTATTTGGTTATATTGTCTCTTGTGAGAAATATAGGTTGTGAAGGCTGACATTAGGGTGAAGGGATGTTCTAATATAGGGATTTATTTTTATCTAGGGTTTGTAGAGGAAGATCCTTTTCTTGGTTGGGGATTTTCCATTGGCGGTGATGCATTGGGACATGATTCCAAATGTGTTTTTATGAAATCCATTAAAACAATACATTATTGAATGATTAATATTTTATACTTTATTTTTTATCAAATGAAATATATATATAGTAGTTATAATGGAATTTCATAAATTTTTTAAGTGTCATATCACTTGGCATGAATGTTTTTTTATGAATTTTTACTTTTCTAAATTTTTTTGAATGGTAATCATTTTGGAAAGTTCATAAAGAAGATTATTTTAATTCTTATGTTGATGATTTATAGAATTTTACATTGTTTTGTTATTGGAAAGAACGAAAATGGGTTTTTATGGAATTTTTTAGGAATAATTTAGTGATTTTGTTTTTCCAAATACTAAAATGGAAAGGTTAATTGATACCTTATGTGGTTTTGAGGATTTCTTAATATGTATTTTAATTTAAAATTATGTTTTAAAAGTTTCTTCTAAAGGAATTAGTTGGGTTTATTCAAAGGTTTTAAATAAAGGGCTTTTTTATTATAAAGGGTTTTATGTGTGATTTTTTACATGGATTTAAATACAATTTTAAAGAAATACGTCAAATGATATAAAATGGATTAGAATCCTCGGTTGGATTTTAATGAAAGGCCCAATTGGAATTTCATAATGATTTTCATGATGTATGTGTGACCTTGTATTGAGCCCCTTACTTTTGTACTATTTGATATAATTTTTTTCCATAAGGGGTATGTTGTATATATTTAGTATATTTATTGATAATTATGCATATAAAAGGGGTTATTTCATGTGATGGTGTTGTAGGTGAGATGTAAGACTTACTTATTTTATTTTATTAGTGATAATGTAATGATTATTTGGATTTATTGTATTCTCACATTTATTTTAGTTATATATTGGGAAATCTATATTCTAATAAAAATATTTGGATAAGTGAAATCCTATGATAGATTGTGCACTGACTAGGGAGAATGTTTAGTTAGACTGAGTGAGCTAATGGTAATGATTTAGTCCCATGGTTGTTGAATACTCCTGAGATGGATTTTATATCATAGTTCATCCAATTGAATTATTGGGATCATTGATAAGGTCGTTTAGGCTGACCTAGTATGCTATTCGATAGTTCAAGATCATTTTGGTTAAATCCTAGTTAATTTTATATGATACCTAGTTATCGTTGAGAATTATTTAAGAGATCTCATCCTATTCCTTATGATTTAATTTAAAATTTATTTGAGAAATTATTTTGAAAGTGTGATATAAAAAAGTAAAGTTACAAGTACATTATAAAAAGGTGTAGGGAAATATTTTTTTGAAAGGGGAAATGTATTTTTTTTTATTTTCATAAATTTAACAAAGAATCATATTTCCTTGGTTTAAAATCACTATTTTTAAAAAGTAAATTGGTTCAATACTTTCTTTCTAAGAAGGAGTGTTTAATAAAGTTATTATGATTTTTTTGTGTCACTATTCCTACTTGTGGAAACCCTATTTTACATTTATATTTAAACTAGAAGTAATGAATTGGATTTTTAAAGTAATGGAACAAATAATTTGGTGTGATCTGAGTAGAATTATTTAGATCACACCATGGATATAACAGTGGGTGTATGTATCTCTCATGTTTCCTTTTAAGTGCTTAGTTTGTGGTCCTGTTTTTGGTTTATGTTGGGTTATTAAAATATGGTTGATGTTGTGAGGTGGATATTGATTGTGGATCACATATCGATGTTTGGTAGTGTTTTGGGCTTGTTTTATTTTTTAGGGACAGTTATGTGCCACCCTTATCATCACCAATCATTCCATTTTTTTTTCATGGTAATTCAATATATGGATAGGTCATGATATATTTTTGTGTGAGATCCATGATGTTGTTATTTGGATTTAGAGGGTGAAATCAACCCACAATATACGGGCTTGATACTCAAGAACTATTTTTCAACCCATGGGGTTTTTGAACACCCTTCAGGACTAGTGACAAACTTTTTCAGTTGACATGTTAGGTCTGAAAAGGACGATTAACTAAAAATTTTATCAAATCCTAGGATTCTCAAAGTACAAGGTTATTGAAGATCCCTACTGTTATTTAGGAAGTCTAGTATTAGAGAGATTTGAATTTCAGAATTCATGAGGTAGGTGAGAGGTGAGTCTAAATATCACTTTATCATATAGATCCTGGAATTATTATGAGTAATCCAGATTTAAATCTTGAATTTGAGTTTTTTTTGAATTAATATCAATTAATTTTGATATATGATGATGTTATTTTGATCCCCATAGAGTAAATCAGTGATTTTAGGGGTCTCCTTGAGCTTTTAGGGTAAAAATAAAGGATGGACTATATTTATATAGTTAGATCTCATGGTACAAAAAACCATTCATAAATCATAGGTTTGGCTCTATAAAAAATTATAGAGGTTGTTATATAGTTGGTGAATATTTTCTTGTCTATGTGGCTAAGTAGTGTTTAGTTATTATTTTCAACTGGATATGTTTCATTATCTCCCTTTATTTATGAATTGACTCTAATGGTACTTACCATTAGAATTTGGTTAATTAAAGTCATTTTATAATGAATTCTTGTAATTGGGTGAAGTTTTAATCGATTAGTTATGTCTTTTTTATTTAGACATGTTCTTGGAATATTTAGTTTCTAGTTTTGAAAATTTTTTTTTTTTTGGAAAGGAGTTTTTATGTGATGATTTGTTTATAAATTTTTTTTAGTAATGAGAATGGGAGAAAATTTTGGTTCTTATTAATTGTTTTGAAGGTGATTGGTCTTCCTCTTTCATTTTGATTTAGAATATTTTTCTGAAATAAATGTGTAATTTAATGAAGTTCTTTAGTTTTTAAAACTAGGTGTTATGGGTTATTTTGAAGAGTTTTTTTTATAATATAATGTATCAAAATTGGTTTATTTAATTATAGGATATTGTGAAATATTTTTGAAATGAAATTTTAATGCTTTCATATTATTATAAGTAAAATAGATTTTAATCAAAATTTTTTGAAATAGAAGTGATATTCATTATTATTTTTTCTTTTTTAATTAATATCATTATGAATATTAAAAATAAAATGGAAATCGATGAAGTTTGAGTGATTTTTTTATTAAATAAGTTAAATGTTTCAATTCATGTGTTTACTTTTGTGAAATAACTTTTGAACTCCTGAAATATGGTGAATTTAATGAAAATATAATTTTTCATGAGTTTTAAAATACAAGTATAATTAAATAAAAGGGGGTTCAATGTTAATCAAATATTTCTTGCATTTTAAAAATTATTTTAAACCTTCTAATGGAAAGGGTATTGTTTAAAGCCAAAAATAGGTGTCTTAAAGTT
The DNA here is from genome assembly GCA_963277665.1 of Viscum album. Taxonomy (NCBI): domain Eukaryota; kingdom Viridiplantae; phylum Streptophyta; class Magnoliopsida; order Santalales; family Viscaceae; genus Viscum; species Viscum album. The sequence goes on from OY728132.1 coordinate 330,108,988, forward strand.
GTTTTTTTCATATATTTGTCTTTGGTGAATTTTTATATTTTATTTTATCCCATACTATGTATTAGAGAAGATTTATTTGGGTTGTACAACATTAATTGGTTAGATTTATATTTCAGGTTACATGTTTGTTCCTCATAGAATGGTATTGTGAGAATATGGAAATTCTATTTTCATAGATAGTTCATATATAGAATCCTATCATCATTTAGGTGTATCTTTTATATTTATTGAGTGCACCCAAACACCAAAAAATTTGGTAGAGGTGAGTCCTTATTTAATTCAAGAAATTTTGAGTCATTATCCATCATTTCATGGAGATCATGGTTCTATTATGGGAGCGATGTGGTTAGGACGATTTTTTAAATCACATGCTGAATTTTCTACAGAATTTTATATGATTGTTAATTTTAGATTCTTTCTCATTTATTTTAGACTAGGTTGGGGATCTTGATTTGATTTAGGTTGGATTATTTCCATGATGTTTTTTTGGTTCCTAATTTTTTAAGTTTTGATTATTGTGGTGGTTTATATGGATTAGTGTTTGATCTTATTTGTTGAGAAGTTTGTGTGGTTCTTTATATTGTTGGGTTTTGATGGAATGGACATGGGAAGTCCTTAGGGGTTTGTTTTGATTGGAAAGGATGAGATTAGAACCAGTTAATATTATAAATTTCCTAGTGTTGGTTTGGATATTATTGGGTTCATTAAGAGATGTTGATCTTGGAATGAGGTCCTCAATTTCCTCTTTTATTCACTTTTGCAACACAAGGTTAGATCCCTCATCATTTCTTATGGAGGCATGTATTTGGTTGAGGTTAACTTTCCTATTATGGTGACGTGGGATGTAATGGATTTAGTGATGTTTTATGGTAATTGTTGGATGCGTTTTGGGTTTCACTTCCTTTTGGTATATATGGTCGATTCTTGGAGGATTATTGTTTATATTGGGTACTTAGTGGTAGCCTATTTTTTTGGTAGTATTTTTCTCTTGAGATTATTTGTTTTATGTCTCACCATTTTAAAAAATTATAAATTGTGGAGATACTTAAAAAAATTCTTTATTCTCTTAGATCTATGTGTTTGGTGTTTATTAAGTTGGTCATTCATGGATATGTTTTTATATTTTGTTGGACTACTAGTGTATTTCCAACATATCCCATAATTTTTTTTATTTTTATGATCTAAAAAACACATCATATTTTACTAATGATATTGTTTTAAAGTTTATTAATTAGGTTTCATATTTATTTAGTTCATTCTATTGTTATTTTTAATTATAGATGTTTTTATTATAATTTTACTATGTATTGAAAATAATATACATGAGGAAATATCCTACGTGGATATTTGGATACATTGAAAATTTTTCTACATCAATAAGTTATGTGAAGGAAACACTTAAATGAATTGGTTTTTATATAGAATCGACAACATAAAAAAACTATCATTGATGAATCACATATGTGAGTAATTAGTTACATAGATGAAATGGTTATGTGAATAAGCTATATGGATTAATTGTTATTTGAATGGGATATATGGTAAATTAAGCTACGTGGTTTCAAATGGACATATGATTCATTTTTATACGTGATCAATATTGTTACATGAAGAGTCTTTCTACATGGATAATTCCTATCTTATTTTCCTACATGAGGTAATCAGCTATGTGAATAGTGACTACATAGATCAATTTATTTATGTGGTGATCCGTAGTTGTCTACATGGCTCTAAAACCTACATATTTATTACCATTGGTGAACCTTAAGTACAATATAATGACTCCATAGATGAATTAAATATTGTATTAAATATATATAGTAAAATATATTATAAAAAGGTTTCAAGTGCTGAGAGAATAAAATAGTAAAAAAAATAATTTGTTGCTCCACGATATTGTCAAGATATTTTTTAAGAAAAATACTTATATAAATTTAATTCCAATACTATATTTTATTGGATATAACACAAAAATGTAGTACAATTTTTTTTTGGATTACTCACAAATAAGTGAGATATAGAGAAAAAAACATGAAAAAATAGATAACTATATCTATATGTATCTCTCAAATCCATCATGCTACTTGTATATGCTATGGAAAAAATAAAAAGAAGATTAAATTTATATATATATTTTTTTTTCAATTATCAACCTTTCAATTTTTTAGAAGAATCTCCTTGATATTCATTTCTATATTATATGATATCCTAAATAAATATTTTATTATCTCAGTTTCATCATGTAAATATGAGATTCAATTATAATATTTTAGTATTCTCTCTCATTTTTAGAAGTGTTAGGTTATTATACTATGCTTTGAAGGTTCTTAAAAAAATAACCATGCAGGATGGGGGTTTTCAATGCCTTTTAGGAGCCCATTAAAATCTCCTAGTGTTGTACCAAGTGTTGACTTCTTGCAGTAAGTTTTATAGTCCCTGGAAAAAAGGAATTGGAAATCCTTGGAGGAAGGAATAGTATTTCTGACAATCACTAAGATCTAATAGTTGAGCACTGGTGGAGTAGATTAGGGGATTTATATTCCCTGAACTTCTATATTTACTCAGTGTTTGAACATTTTATTTTTGATTTAATTTTAACAACATTATTTTTGTAGTAAAATAACATGATTTTTAATACATTAAAGATAATGGTTTGTAAGAAAATAAAATTTCAAGAACTCAATTCACCCTCTCTTGAGTCTTAGTTTAGTTGTTATCTGACCAAAAATTGGGATCAGAGGAAGTGAATTTTTTGTTCTTTTATTTGAAAGGTTGAATACTTAATACAATCTTTAAAATATCTTTTTTTAATGATAATAGAGAAGTTATGATTAAGGTCAGAACTCGCTACTTCAATGGTGAAAAATATCATTACAGGAAGGCATGAATGATAATCTATTTTAAGAACCTTGTTCTAAAGGTTTATTTAATAGGTGTTATGCCATATGAAATTCCCAAGATAGAACCTAAAAAATGGGTGATAAAACCAAATCCAACTATGACTTAAACTCCAAATACATGATCACTATCATATGTGTACTAGGTTCTGGTAATTTTAGTCGATATTGAAAATGTGTAACAACTTTTAATATGTATATTACCTTATCGGTTTCTTTTTAAGGGACTATCAATGTGTGATATATTCAATATAATACTCCTTTGATCAAGTTTGATACTTTTAGAATTATGGGAGGAGAAATAATTAATCATATAAATGGAAGACTTAATGTGGTTTTAAATAATTTTACTTCATTAGGGACAACTATTCTTGAATTATCAAGCTCTAAAAATCCTCATAATTATAACACCCAGATCAAGTGGTATTTTAGCTAGAATTAGGAAATATATAGCTATCACAGATTATAAAATAAAAGATCTTATTGTAAAAATTATAATTTATAAATAAGAATTGGAATTAAAGTTGGGAAAGAATAATCTTATTAAAAATTAAAATACCACCTTAAATGTTTCTACTTATAAAGATGATAATAAGATTAAGAGTATACATATTTTAGAATAATCTCGAGAAGAGGTTACCTCAAGAAATTTAGGATCAAATGATTCTCTTTCTCAATTTCATATAATGTTTAAAATGTTATAGAATAATAGAAGAGGTTTCATAAAACCCTTAAATATATACAAGAAGTATGAGGGAAACACTAAAGAGTTCATATGCTAGGAGTGTAAGTAACTCAGGCACAACGATCCAGACTACCCTCAATTGCAAGATAATTTTATTCATAATAAAAATTATTTCATGAAGGTTGAATTTAATAAGAAATACAAGAAATCCATGAAAGAAACATGGATTGATTTTGAATATTTTAGGAATGATATATCTTTAGGATCAGAAGCTAAAATATCCAATAAAATTTATACTATGTTCTTTATGGCACACTAAGAAAAGGTAAAAATTTTAAGTCATCTGAGCACATTTTTTATTCAGAATATGAAAATTTCTCTTATAAATAGTTAAATATGAATTATAACATATTGGAAACTAAATATGAAATCCTTAAAAATAAAAAAAATCCCTCATACATTCTTACAATGAAATTGTTAATGAAAAAGAGAACTTAAATGAGCCAATTCTAGATGTGAATGTCAAAAGGAAAAATTCTACTACATCTTGTATTGATTTTGGTAATAAAACAAAAACCTTCAAAAAGAAGTTTATGATCTGAAACATTTTACAATTATTTTCCCAAAAGGTGAAAATTAATGACACCAAATTCTTAGAGGTAAAAATTTGTAGAAAAATAATTTTAGAATAGAAAGCCGTGGTGAAAATCTAATGCTTTATAAAAATTATTTTATTCCTAGTTCTAAGAATACATATTTCTATAGAGTAATTTACTTGGTAAATATTGATACCCCAACCCCAGTATCATGGATCTCATCTCTACTTTTTTATATTGGAATAAGATACAAGGAATCACATCCTAAATGATCGAATAGTTTATTATTATTGGTAAATTAGATATGTACATGAAAATCATATTACATTTTAAAACATAAAATACATAACGATTTGGTTTGATAATTTCATTATTACCCTTAGTGTATCCCTAAATTTTAATCACAATATACTTCCTAGTATTTTAGTGAAAATGAATCATAATAAAAGGGTGTGATTATATTCTCAGTAACGGTAAGCGTACATCAGAAGCTATGAATAAATGAGCCATAATCAATATAGAAAGTTAAATAACTGAAACCCATTCCATTTAATCAATAAGTTGAGAATAATATTACATTCATAAAATATAATCAAATAACCCCATGTAAATAATCACATGAGACTGAAACATGGCCATGGATATTTTAACTAATAAAAAAATCACATGGAATATCAAAAACTGGATTCATTTTGACGAAATTCATAATTATGGAAATCTAACAAAATACCATAGAGGATTTTTATAATAAATTTAATACCATAAATGTCTATTCTAATACATCTAATATAATCATAGATTATGCTAATACATCTTTATAAATTGGTAAGGCCTTAGAAAAAACAATATCTAGTTTGTCTCATGAGACCTACCTATATATATAAGGGATATAGAGGCCCCCTACCATTAAATAAAAACTCCAATGTATTCTTCATACGAAAGGGGTGAACAATAATCAACAAAAACATTTGTATTGAAAAAATATCATATGAAATGTTAATACTTACCCCAATAAATAAACATAATCAGAAAACATTCAGAGTAAAATGGTGAATGGTAATACAATTTTATATCCTCAGTTAAACCATTCATAAATCATCCAAAGAAAAAATGACATTAAAAAAATATAAACCTAGTGTATCATAGGTACATTAAAGGGCTGATTTCATTGATGAATAACAATACCATAAAAATATATTCAAAAAAATTATTGAGGAAAATATCCTTTTCATTTTTAAAATCATATTTTTAAACTAAAATTACTAAAAAAAATTTAAAAAGAATTTTATTTGGAAAATATATTTTAAAATTATAAGTAAATTTTTAGTAAAATTAAGTGGTTATAAAGGAAGGAAATTAAATACATGCTATTTATTTTAAAACAAATATTCCTTTCACATTTTTGGTAAAATAAAAATGGAAATAATTATGAAAATGAAATAATGATTCCTTCAAAAACAATTTTCAAATACCTAAATATGGGTAAAAATATATTTAAAAATCAATATGAAATTGTTAAAAATATTTTTAAAAAATATTTTTAGATAACCCTGGTTTTGATGAAAACAGATTTCTAAAAAAATAGGGAAATAAAGTCATATTTTACTAAAACAACTTTCTCAATAATTTTATGCACCAAAGAGTGATGAAATGAAACTATTACTTGAAAAAGTTCATGAATAATTTGATTATTTTAAAATATATTGATTTTAATAAATAAATATAAAATAATCCCCCAAGGTACACTTAAACAAAAATAATCCCAAATAATGATGAGATTGTTAAATAAACCCCTACCTCTTTGGTAACTTTTGAATTGTATGCCTCAAAAAAGAAATGATTTTAAATGAAACATTAAATACCATGAAGATAAATAAATTCATGATATAACAAGAAATAATGGGTTTTATATACACAATGAGAAATAAATAATTGGTTTATATGACATATATATCATGGAAGTAAATGTGAGAAGAGAAACCCTTACCTCAAGATTTATTTTTGGTGAACATACCTTAACCTATTGTACAATAGATTTTAACATGTTATTGACTTATTACTGAGATATATTAATATCTATAATATCATATATGATCATTTCATAACATCTTATCACCTATTTTTTAATAATATTTCATCATTATCGGTGTTTTAGGTGTTAATTGACACATTTTCTCATGTATGTTTTTCATGAAAGATCATTTTATTGCACATATTATATAGTTACATGATCTCAAGAATAATAATAATGTCCTAATTATTATATTTATCATAAATTATAATTTTAAAACCAATTATTAAATATGGTTATAAAAAATGAACTACGTTACAATAATGGTGACAGTAGGCCATACGTACACATGAATAACATTTCCATTCTTTCAATGATCATTATAGAAAGAATTTAAATAATATTTTATCTTCAAAAATTAATGATAATATCATATATACCATATTATTTATTTAAATAAACTTATATATATCATCCATGTGGTGTCATGATGAAAGAGAGTCACATCACTTTGTAAAGGTGATAGTCCACACATACATGAACGATGTAATAATTTTTCAATATAAAAATAAAATCATATATTATCTATTTACAATGATAATTATATCATTAATATCACAATTATGTCTTTTATTACACACATATTCAATAAAATGATCATTATTACAATCCATGTAAAGCATTTTTGAAAAATAAACCGTGTCACCTTGTGAGGCGGTAGTCTGCCATACACATGAGTGATGTTATCAAATCCCCAATGGAATGGAAAGTAAAAAAGGAATTTCAATATTCCAACACTCCTCATTCTATTGAGAATATAAAGAGGGTTTTAATAGTATTTATGTGACATCCCTAATACACTAAAGTTGAAAATAAATGAAAATGGATTCATAAAAAATTGGCAGATGATTTTCCATTTTGAAATAAAACAACAAAAATATAAGACTAAACCAAAAAACCCACTATATAATGAATGAGTATAGAAATAAAACTCAAAGACTAACCAATCCAAAAATACTATACTATATTACAATGTGTAAATCAAGACCAATAAAACATACATGCATAGAAGATATCAACTCTGCAACTCCCAACCTAATCCAAGATCCAAATCCAAAAGCCATGCCCAAGGTATGATTATGCATCACTAAAGAAATGAGATAAATTTTCTTTAACCATGTCTTAATATAAAATATATATAAATACACCAAAGTTCCTAAGTAGGGAGTGAGTATAAAACCTAGTAGCATTTCACCAATAAATTCCTAGGTCACAGTACTAGTATATAACATGTTATAACATTTATTTAAAATAGTTTTAGAAATTCTAAGGAAGTTTAAATCAATTAATAGAACAATTTTACATGGAATACATCAAAAAAAGTCTTTACAACTATTTCTAAAATCCATTTTTCTTACTAATTACACATATCCACACATCCACACATGCATACCCAGGTGATAGTTCCATACTCATGGGAAGTCTCTCATCGATCTACGAAGTGATCACAAGGAAACCATTACCAAGTGACCCAATGGAACACATACCTTAAAAATGGTCATGTTAATGCAAGTTAACTCACACCAACAATGTTTTCCAAAACCTTGTCAAACTAACCATGCCAACCCATTTAAAGAAAAAACTATTTTATAGAAAATCATTCTAGAAATATTTTTTCATGCATCAAAACCAAACCATAATTTATAAATTAACAATTTAAAATTATGAACCCAAAAAAACATTCCTCAAAACCCTCCACTTTTAACAATTTCACCAAACAATTTTTAATAATTTATTCCATCTAGAATTACACATCAATTTGAAAATTTAATTCAAGAATTCAATAAATTTGAAATAATTCCATTATGTTTAATCAATAGGAGTCGAGAGTGAAGACACCTACCTATGAAACTTAGGTGAAAACAAAGAACAACACAAAACTTAAAAAACCCAGATTGGAACTCTTAAAAATGTACTTAGATCTTTTTCCCTACAATCAGAATGATAATATCTCATCATGATTGATATCACACAACATGGATTTAACCCTATTGAACAAAATCCAAGATTCCAAGAGTAGGAAGAATAATAAATAAATGGAAAATGATAATGAACGATCACTTACCAATAAATATGGACTCCAATGCACCTATATTTCCTTAAGAATCACTCCATGATCAAAAGTAATGGTCTCTATATACTTGGGATAGAGAGTAATTCTATATATGATCTATTTAGGGGAATAAAAAGAGGTTTAGGGTGTGAATAAGATTAAATACATAATTTTCATATATAATTTATCACAATTCATGGTTAGGGTGCATGGTTAAGAAATCCATGTTCTAACCATGAATGAGACACTACCTCCAAACCCATGTTTCATGGTTGTATCTCATAGTTTTAAAAATCATGAGCAAACTATGATTAAATGCATTGTACAACAATTCACAGTTTCTCCTCAGAATCCACACTAATGATATGGATATTGGCCCATGGATGTTAAGTGTTCCAAGGATGGATTATATATCATAGGTAGTCCAATTAGTTATTTATGATCATTAAAGGTTTATATTAGGTCATCCTAGGGTTCAAGTCATCATTCCGTTGGTTAGTTTAGATCCCAATGTATTTTCCATGATTTTTTGTTCGGATTAAGAATTATTTAGGGGATTTGATACTGGTTTGTATCCCCTAGATCTTGATTTGATTTCATGGAACCTAATAATAACCTAACCGCAGTATCCCAGAATCAATTGTTATTATATTATATTTCCATTAGATACAAGGAATAATATCATGAAAGACCAAATAGTTTATTAGTATTGGAAAAATAATATACAGACTTGATTATCATATTACAATTGAAAACATAAAATACAACATATAATTTTCTTTTAAAGCACTATTATTACTTTTAGAATATACCTACATATCAATCATATTACACTTCCTATCATCATGGGTAAAGGAAACATAAGAAATGGGTTAGTTATGATTCTCAGTAAGGGTGTGCGTACAACAGAATTTATATTGAATAAAAAGGGATTATCAATATGTAAAGGTAAATATTAGAAAACACATCCCATTTAACCAATAATTGGAGCATGAAGAATAATATGAGAGGAATAAATGATGATCAAATAATTACATATAAATAACCACATGATCCTAAAACTTATCCATTTATATCATAACTAATAAAATAATTACATGGGTATCATTAACTAATCCTATACTGATGGAATTCATAATTATGAACATCATAAACTTACTGTTAAGCCCCCATTCCAAGAAATAATATATAAATGAGTACAAACATAGAAAAATATCCAAAATAGTTTTTTATCATGAATCCTAACAATATATAAATGGGATAATACAATCCCCTCCCATCACTTACTAAGTATAATTCATTCTTAATATGAAATGAGTGAACCATAATCTACGTAAATATTCATGTTGAATAACTATCATATGAAATGTTAATAATTTACCCAATAAAAATACATAAACATAAACCATACATAGTAATATTATGAATGTTATAAAAATATTACATCCCCATTCAAGCATAATATTCAACTAATAATGTTTATATAGTTTAATATACTATAAAAATATCCCTGGGGTTTTTTTTTGAAGAAAATACCATTTTCATTTTAAAAAAACTTATTTAAAGTAAAAAAATACACCCCAAATAACAATTATAGAATTTTATTTTAAAATAATCTCGAATTTTTTTAGGGAATATTCAAATAAATGAGTGGTAATGATGGTGGGAAATTATACACTTACCGTTAAAAAACATTCATTTTATTCTATTGTAAAAATGTCAAAAAGTACATCCTTCAAAAAATGATAAGAAGATTAATTTTAAAATATTTCATAAAAAATAAAAAAATGGGTAAAAATATAATTAATAAAAAATTATATAGTGATAAAAAATACTTTTAAACATTTTAGAAAAAAACATGGACATAGGAGAGAAAGATTCTCAAACAAGTACAAAAAAATATTAGTTTTTTTAAAAATACATTATTTTTTGTATCTTGAGTACTTAAGGAGATAAAATTGAAATTAATAAATTTAATATACAGTAATTAAAATTTTATAATAAAATATAATGGTTTTAATATAAAAATTTCAAATAAATCCCTGAGGGGAGATATAAACATCCGCAATCCCAAAGAATAACGAGATTGTGAAATAAACCATTACCACTTCTGTAAGTTCTTGAATCATAGACCTAGTGAAAGAAATAACTTCAAATGAAACTCTATACAACATTAATAAAACCTTATTTATGATATAACAAATAAAATGGGTAGTTTATGAATTTCACAGAAGAAATAATTAGTTAATATGACATATGTCTTGTGGAAGTAAAAGTGAGACTAGAATCCCTTACTCAGGTTCAACTTACACTGTATGTTTGTGAACATCATTTAAAATAATTTTTTTTGTCAAAAACAAAGTAAATAAACCTAATAATATATATGATACATTATATTATTAACTTATAATCTTTTATCACTCTATTTATTAAAAATTCATTGTTAAAACCACTGTTTCTTGTAATAACTGCTTTGCTTGTATATTTTGGTTTGGTAGCTTCGATCCTTGTACATTGATCATGGTTCCATCATCATAAAAATGTTAAAAATTATTTAAATATAATATATATTAGATATATATATATTTATATTCACCCATAAAATTTAGAAATAAGAAAATGAATTACACGATTCATGGAGAAAAGAAGTTGTACATATGCATGAATATTGTTTCCATTTTTTAATTTATGGAACAAAAGTATGGTAAATAATATTTCAAAATTACGGATTATATTTTATATATTATATAAAATATATATTAATTTAATTTATATTTATTGAAATCCTTGTCTAAATAAAATGAAAAACACTTCACATCGCTTCGTAGAGGCGGTAGTCCACACATACGCATGAACGACAATATCATTTTCCAACATGTCGGATGGTAAGAAGGTAGATATGATATTATAATTAAATAAGTATACATATTTAATAAATATAATTCCTATAAATTAAATTAATCAGTATATAAATCCATGATAAGTGGTGATGGAAAAAAATTACATCGGTTCACGAGGTAGTATTCCACTGTACACTCTATCGAGGATTTTTCTTCCCAGTTGATGGAAGATGGGATAGATATTGGCTATTTCATTAGCATAAAAAAAATATCATTATATGTAATATATTGGTTTAATTATTTTAACATATTTTCAGAATATTTTGTGGGTTTAAATGAAGAAATAAAATGAAAATGCGTGGTTAAGTACTATACCTCTTCTATAGAGAACCTCTTTAGGTTTTTACCTAAAGCCTTCCTAGGAGTGTTTTATGATCAATAAAAGGACACTAGGTAATTTTCAGAAATGTATGCAATGTATTTTATAAGTTACTGGATGAAATAAAGGAATCTTTATGTGTGTAGAGTAGAGGATAGTTGTGTCCTTTTATAAGTGGGGGTGGGGACCTTCTATGAAACCGCTTGAAAATGTCCCAAAAGAATACAAAATGATACGGTAAATTCCAAGAAAAATTCTTCCAAATAAACATATATTTTTACATCCATGAGTTATTTTAAAGGCATTTTCATTTAATTTCAATCCTTTCATTGTTATGGGGGTTTTCCATGCATTTTGGTGGAAATGGTGGGTTTTAAAAATTTGTGCCAAACCGTGAGCCCACATCCAGATTTAAAAATAAATTTTGTTGCTTTTATAACTCCTTAGTTTTCAAAATTTTACACCCATTTCAATTCTCAATTAGCATACCCTGGTATATTAAAACCACCATATCAAATTTGACCCCATAGGCATCCATAATAATAATTTATTTGGGTTTTTTATTAAGGTGTTTGGCCCGCTCGAAATCCCATTACTTCATTAAATTTTTATTTTTTATTATTTAATATATCATTCAATGTTTATATTTTTTTGGTGATTCCACCTCTCACCCGAGCCCACTTACCCAAGGCGTTCCCCCATGTCCTTCTCCTCATCTTTGGAGCTCATTTGCAAAGAGAATTTGGTCGAAACTTCTCTATAATTATCAAATCTCCCAAATTTGAAGAGGTAAATTTAGTATTCCATAACTCCTTCAATTTTCACCATTTTTTCCCATTACAGTTCCTACATGACCTAATCATCCATTTTATAACCTCACATGAATTTATGGATGTTTATAAATTCATATATTGGTGTATTTGGGTAGTTTTTTTCAAGATTTATTCAAGTAATTGTTTATCTCTTCATTTCCTTTCTTCTCCTTAGGGTTTCCTCCCAAATTCATGAAGTTATGGAGTGTCTATAAGATAGGGTCCGTACCTAGGGTTTTTTTGGGGTATTTTTTATGAAATTTTTTGGTTTAGGGTTTGTCTTCACTTCCTTGTGGTGCGACGATGGTACAGTTAAAGTTTCACACCATGATTTGGGGGTTTTGACACAAAAGGTAAATGATTCCATGTGTAATAATTTATTGATGAGTTATCATGATTGATTTAATTATTTTGAATGTTACTTATATTTTGGTCATTTTGAAAAAATCATTTTGATGGAGTTTGTTAAGTGGTTAATTTTATAGTTTCACTGTTATTTTAAATTGTGTGTTTTAAATGTGTAACTCTTGTGGTAATATTTGGGTTTGTTTTATAACATGCGAAAATGGTTTAATTAATGTTGTTTAGGATGTCAATTACGCTTTGGTAGGGTATGAGTGTGATTTTGGGTTTAAAAGGGGTGTTTTCGAATGGGTTCTAGGTGAAAAACCTTGTCATGCTACTTGAAAATGTTCTATAAAAATCCTAAATAGTTTAATGAGTTACAAAAAGTGTGCAGAGGATGTCTATGTACTATTTTGATGGGTTTATGTTCTTAGAATGGGGTTTTGAAATATAAGTTGGTTATTTTTAATGCCAAGAATTTTGAGAATGTTTTATAATTTTTTGAGATGATTTATTAAATTTTGATGTGGGTGGAAAACTTGTTTGTGGGATGTTTCGTGTGAGTATGATGATAACATGAATTTAAAGGTAAAACATGTATCATGGTAAATGTGTGTGTGGGAGGTTATGTGATGTGTATCCCCTTATCAATGTTTTATAAAAATGTTTAAAGGAATTTTTTAAGTTTTAAACATATGTCAAAAGTGTTGTGGGCTATTTTCGTGTTAGTATGATTTCAAAAACTGTTTGAATGAAAAGGGGATTATGTGACTTGTATGATATAAATATAGGATGTTTGGTGAATGTGTGATGTGGAAGTGGTATTTTCATGTGAAAATTATATTTCATGTCTTGTTGAATTTTTTTAGCACAATAGGGAAACCCAAGTATCTAGGTGGGTGGACATGTACTAGTATACTAGTGATCCTATGGGGTTTGACCTCAATTTCACGTAGAAATTTGGATGCTGACAACACTAGATAAAATATTATGATGATGATTATGATGATGTGTGACCACTACTTTATGGGTATGATCCATACTAGTGGCTCGTGTGGATGAGAATGGATACTGTGATGGTTACTTTCATCGAGATATGAGGTAACTAGGACCCACTGCGAGCTAGTGCCTAGGGGTTATTTCCCATTGCTTATGCTCATTGGATGATTTATGCTTACCATTGGCATATGGTATTATTGGATGGAAATTTCAATATATTTGGTATTTTATTTAAAATTTTTCATTATTTAAAATAGACCACTTGAAAACTGTTTTTATTTGAAGTTGCATCTTTTAAAAATTGTTACAAGCATTCCATGTTTATGAAGACTTGTAAGAATTTATTCTTTGAATTATTATCACATGGAATCTATTAATGGTGGTATCCTAATGAGCTTTGGATCACACCATACTTACACCTTTGGGTGTAAGTAGACTTGGTTATTTTTGACAAAGGTTTCGGTACAACTTTTGGGCCAATGATTTGGGTTTTTAGTGGTCCATCGTGATGCAATGTTGTGGAGATGGCTTGAGGGCGGTGGCTCTTTCCATGTTGAGGTTATTGGGAAATCCTTATTGGTTTTATACCTTTTTAATGGCCTTTAAACATTGTTTAAAATTGTGTAATTCAGTTCTTAATTTTATTAAAATATGTATTGGTTTGAAAAATACAGATTTGTATATACCTTTGTATTATTTAAAATAGCCCACTTGAAAATTGATTTTATTTAAAGTTGTATCTTTTAGAAATTGTTACAAGCACTCCATATTTATAGAGACTTGCAAGATTTGAGTCTTTTAATTTTTATCACATAGAATATATTAGTGGTGGTATCTTACTAGTATTTGGATCACACTATACTTACACCTTTGGGTGTAAGTATACTTGGTTATTTTTATCATAGGTTTGGGTACAGATTTTGTGCCAATGGTTTGGGTTTTTAGCGGTCAGTCGTGATGCAGTGTTATAAATATGGCTTTAGGGTGGTGCCTCTTGCCACATGAAGATTCTTAGGATGTCCTTCTTCATTGTGTAACTTTTTAAGGGTATTTAAACATTGTTTTAAATTGTGTAATTCTGTTATGAATTTTAGTAAAATATGTATTGGTTTGAAAAATCCAGATTTGGTTTATTAGATTTGTTTGTTGTTGTATGTTTATAAACTCAGGTAAATCATTCCCAACATTCATTTTATGATACCCATGAATTTTTTCCAGCCCATAAGGATCCGGAATGCCCTTTTGGTATTGTCACGGGATGGGTCGGGTGCCAGTTTTGATGGAAACTAGATTAAGTTCGTGACAAAATGCTATCAAAGGAGGTTTAGGAATAACTTTTTGGGTCATATTATTTGGGGAGGAGTAGGGATAATCTAAAGATAGGATTTTTGGGACTTTAAATTCTAGTTATGTGTTGTGTGCCTGGATAGCACACCTCATGACGAGATTCGAGTTGCGAGGGGATGTCTGGATTTTTCTAAGTCCATTGGTTTTCGTTTTTTGATGATGACTTGGGGAAATGAAAAGAGTGTTGGGTTAATGGTATCAGTGAGATCGAAGGACCTAGAAATCCATGTGGAGTCAAGGATTTTTCCTTAGAACACTCTCTATGATGATGAATTGATTAGAATATGGCCTCCAACTATATGTCCAAGTCACCCATCGAAACTAGTTTCCTCCCTCATTATCTTCTGTCCTTTAGTTTTGATATCTTTGAAGTTCGGTTCTAAAGAAAAAATGACACGGTTTTAAGAAGTATAAAGTTTTTGTGAAATGATTTTATAATAAATAGGGAATGGTTTTATTTGTTAAATGGTGTAAATTAATTTTTATAATTGTTTTAAAATGGAAAATGGTCTGCTTACACCACATTTGAAAGCTGAAACTATGTTAAAGTTGATTTTGAAAAAGTGTTTCCAATAGAGTTATCTAAACGATTGAAAGGTGTTTTAATGGGATTAAATGTTTTAAAATTAATGTAAATTACTTTAAATTGGGTTATAATTTGAATTATTATTTCTTTTTGAAAAGTTTTTTAAGATGTAAATTGGGATTTTGATCTCGCGGTTAATTGTCCTGAGAAAAAAGATGTATTGGTTGACTGTTTTGGTTTTTAAAAGTAGAAAGTATTTTTGTTTTAACCTTTGGTATCCCTATTAGGGACCCCATTCATGGGGATATAGGAGATGATGGATGTTTAATGGCATTACTAGATGAGTGTCAGGATGAATATGAGGAGGGTGCCCGGTGTGGCAAGGAAACATGCATGTGTGAGACCCATGGGGTATCGTTGGTGGATATGCTAACTGCTAAACTGTTTATTTTTAAAATATGATCTCAAATAAAAAAATTATTTATTGATTAATGGTTTGGGATGATGTGTCTTATGTGTTTTATTTTTTTTTTGTTGTTGTGGGATTTTTTGAGTCCAAGAACCCCTCTTGTTTGAACGGTGATTTGGGTTGGGGTTTGGTCAGTAAGCTGGGTTGAAGGGCTGGTTAGTTTTCTCCATATGAGAAATGTTTCAAGATACCTTTATAGTGGTTCCCTTCATGTGTTTGTATCTTTTTTGTGGTATGAATTTTTTAATGGACTGGCTTGGTTTGGTCCTTGGGTTCTCTCACTGGATAAGGAACACCCTCCTTAAGGGTTAGCGCAAAAGTAAAGTACAACCCAGATGTTTTTTCTATTGGATGGTCCTCCACTTGATCAATATAATGAATATTTTTCTAGAGAATTAGAGATTGAGTCTACAAAATTTTCCTTTCGTGGTTTTGTGGATCCTCTTTTAGTGGGAGAGTGGTCGCGGGAGGTTGAAAGATACCATAGTTATTTATGTTACCCGAGTCATCAAAGGTGATAGTAGTTCTGGGTTGTCAGTGTTGGATGTTCTGTAAGATGGCCTATGGGTCCTTTGTCAGTATCATCGAAGTGAGGGCTGATGTTAATTCACTAGTGTGGAAATATGGTCAAGAGAGGATATTTTTTCCATTTTCTGGAATCGTGTGCTATTTGGGAATCGACATAAGATCTCTTTCCTTTTTTTGTTTCTATCTAACACAATGGTCATGTTCGTTGATGCCTTGTGATGTCATGTGATCCTTTGACTGAAAGGTGAAGGTTGTGTAATCCTCTGAGACTATTCTATTATTTTTAGTGTGTCTCACTGAAGAAAATCTCAACATACTCTGTTTATAGGAAAGTGTTTTCATATGTCCTTTCCTCTTTCCATTTCTAATCTTAAGAAACATGGGTTTATGTGTGTTCATATTCTAAGAACTTGTTTTAGCAAAATGTTGGGTGATGGTAAAGTGTTGTTGGTGTGTGTTATGTCTCATTGAACCCATCTGGTATCTCAGTGTAGTTTTTTGTGGAACCAGAAGAAAACATTCAATTTGGGGTTTCCAAAATCCTAACTACATGGCCAAATATGCTTCAATAATTGGACCTCAAACCATAGGTCCTGGAGTGAAGCAAGCGCGTAGTCATGGAAATCTATTGGTCATTAAAACCGTTGGATTAATTCCTGTCATCTGTATGAATGATGGGAATAGTTTAAACCTTCGGTGTCATCATCTTGTTCTACTTGTTCCCGTTTGGTGGTAGAGGTGGGAGGAAATAGTTTCCATGTTGTAGCATAAGTTCAAACTTCACCCTTTTGTTTCCTTCCATTTTTTGGAGAAATTTTTAAATTTGGGCTAGGTAGATTAATGCGCACTGTTTGCACACGGTTAGTAGTTACTATGCTCCAACCTAGGGAACTGTGTGATAAGAGACAATAGATTTCACACGGTCCCCATATGGCCGTCCAACTTGGACCATGTAACCATTATTTTTTCCCCATTGTACATAATGCTCGACACAGTTAGAGCACATTTTCCCAAACTATGCGGACTAACCATGTAGTCGTGCCAACTCTTTAAATTTTGAGGTATTTTCATGTCAGACCATTCTTGTCGGTTTAGATGGTTGGTTCTTATGGTGGGGAGACCCACTATGGGTCTCATGTAAGTTTTTTTGAAAAACTAAAATGAGATTCTACCTTTTATTCTGGGAAATCCATTCGGGTGTCCCCCTATTAGTGTCCTGATTCCATCTTAAGAAAATTTAAGCTGTCTCTTATGGTGGGGAGCCCATTTGTGTCTCCCCGTATCAGTAACCCAGTTTTATACATGGTCTTAGCTTGGAGGTAGGTAGTCTTGTTCGAATATATGTAACTACCAACATCTTCTGTGGGTAAATTTTGGGATTGGAAGGCACCCAATAGTTTAGTTAATGTAAGGTCATTGTTACATTATTTGATGTTGTTGTTCGTTTGGGTAAACAACTTGAGTCTGGTTTAGATGGTGTTTGAGTTGTTTCATTTGGGTGGAATTCAGAATGTGCTTGATTGTTATAGGAAAGTGGAGTATGTTTTGGATTATGAGATTATTCCTTCTTTGATTGATCAACTTGATATATAATAGCTTTTTCAGTGGCGGTGAAACATGACAAATGAGTCCATTTTGGCCTTTCGCCTGGGTTTGGTTTTTTTCTTTTGGCCTCGATGTGGATTTTTTAGGGGAAAAATTCATATTGTGGAGAAAATTGTTAAATAAATGAATTATTTTAAAGTTATGTTTCATTTAATTTCCATCCTTTCTTTGTTATGGGGGTTTTCCATACATTTTGGTGGAAATGGTGGGTTTTCAAAATTTGTGCCAAAGCATGAGCCCATTTTCAAATTTAAAAATAAATTTTTTTTATTATAACTCCTCCATTTTTCAAAATTTTACACCCATTTAACTTCCCAATTATTATCCCCTGATATATTGAAACCACCATATCAATTCTGACACTATATAAATCCATAATAATGATGGATTTGGGTTTTTTTATTAAGGTGTTGGCCATCCCGAAAGCCAATTTCTTACTTTAAAGTTGTTTTTTAATTCTTTAATATCTCATTCAATTTTTATGTTTTTTATGTGATTTTAGCTCTCACCATACCCCACTCACCCAAGGTGTGCCCCCATGCACCCCTCCCCATCTTTGGAGCTCATTTGCATTGCAAATGTTGGTGAAGTTTCTCTAGATTTATCAAATCACACAGATTTGAATAGGTAAATTGATTCTTTCATAACTCCTTCAATTTTAATTATTTTCTCCCCTTACAATTTCTAAATGACTGCCTCAGCCTTATGCAAACCTCAATTGAATTTATGTAGGTTTTGAAATTCATATACTTGTGTATATAGGTCATTTTATTCAATATTTATTCAAGTAAGTGTTTCTCTCTTCATTTCTTTCCTTCTCTTTAGTTTTTCCTACCTCTTTCATGATGTTATAGAGTTTCAAGAAGTTATGTCTCATACCTAGGGATTTATTTGTGGTATTTTTGGTGAAATATTGTGGTTTCGGGTTCATTTTCACTTCCTTATAGTGCAGCGGTGGTGTGGTTGATGTTTCAAACCACGATTTGGGGGGTTTTGACATTAAAGGTAGGTGATTCCATGTGTATGAATTCGTTAATGATTTATTATTCTTGATTTTATTATATTTAATGTTCTTTATATGCTGTTCATTGTGAAAAAAATCATTTTTGATGGTGTTTGTGAATCAGTTAATTTGATAGTTGCACTTTTGTTTCAAATTGGGTGTTTTAAATGTGTTACTCTTGTGGTAATATTTGGGTTTGTATTATAACATGTGAAAATGGTTTAATAAATGTTTTTTGGGATTCCAATTCTGATTTGGTAGGATATTGGTGTGATTTTGGGTTTAAAAGGGGGCTTTTGAATGGGTTATAGATGCAAAACATCATCATGATTCTTGAAAGTGTTCTATGAAAGTCCTAAATGGTTTAATGAGTTACACAAAGTGTGAAAATGATGTTTATGTACTGTTTTGGGGGGTGTATGTTCTTATAATGGTTTTTTGAAAGAGAAGGTGGTGATTTTTAATGTAAAACATTTTTTGATGGTTTTATAATTTTTCGAGATGATTTGTTAAATTTTGATGTGGGCGCAAAACAAGTTTGTGTGCTGTCTCATGTGAGTATGATGATAAAATGAATTTAATGGTAAAAAGGGTATTATGTGACATGCGTGTGTGGGATGTTATGTGATGTGTATCACCTTGAAACTATTTTATAAAAAAATTTATTGGATTTTTTGATGTTTTAAAGAGATGTGAAAAGTGTTGTGGGATATTTTGGTGTGAGTATGATTTCAAAACCAATTTGAATGAAAATGGTATTATGTGACATGTGTGATATACATGTGAGATGTTTGCTGAATGTGTGATGTGGAAGTGGTAATTGAATGTGAAAATTATATTTCATGGCTTGTTGAACTTGTTTGAGCATTAGAGGGAAACCCGAGTATCTAGATGGGTGGATGTGTACTAGTATGCTAGTGATCCCATGGGGTTTGGCCTCAGTTTCACATAGCAATTTCGACAATGGTAACACTAACAAAAATATGATGATGATGATGATGTGGGACCACTAGGTTATGGGTATGATCCCTACTAGTGGCTCATGTGCACAAGAATGAATATTGTGATGGTTACTTTCACCGAGATATGAGGTACCTAGGACCCACAATGAGCTAGTTCCTAGGGGTTATTTCCTGTTGCTTATGCTCGCTGGATTATTTATGATTACCATTGGCATATGTTATGATTGGCTACAAAATTTAGTAGCTTTGTTATTTTATTTAAAAGTGTGCATTATTTAAAATAGCCCACTTGAAATCTATTTTTATATAAAGTTGCAACTTTTAAAAATTATTACAAGCATTCCATGTTTATGAAGACCTGCAAGCTTTTCTTCTTTGAATGATTATCACATGGAATCTCTTATTGGTGGTATCGAAATGGGATTTGGATCACAACCAAATTACACATTTGGGTGTATGTAGACTTTTTTACTTTTGTCACAGGTTTGGGTACAACTTTTGTGCTAATGATTTGGGTTTTTAGTGGTCCATCGTGACGCGGTGTTGTGGAGATGTGTTGAGGGAGTTTCCTCTTGACATGTTGAAGTTCATGGGTTGTAATTCTTGTTTTTATACATTTTTAATGGTCTTTAAACATTGTTTTAAATTTTTTAATTCAGTTCTGAATTATATTAAAATATGTATTGGTTTGAAAATCCAGATTTGGTTTATTATATTTGTTTGTTGTTGTACGTTTATAAAATCAGATAAATCATTACCAACATTTATTTTATGATACTCGGGCACTTGTGTCAGCCCATGGGGATTGGGAAAACCCTTCGAGCCTTGTCATGGGCCGGGTTTGGTGCCGATTTTGATGGAGACCAAATTCAATTTGTGAAATATATTATAATCTAAAATAATATGATTTGTAAATATATATAGAAAATAGTATTTACATAGTGTTTAATTGGAAAAAATACCCTTATCTTTTGGTTTAGTCTCCCTTATAGACCATTTTTAACCATAACCGTGATATTTAATTTTTACTGTTTTCACAATTCCTTATGATTTTTTTGAAATTTTAAAATAATGTTAATTATTATTATTCCAAATATATAATCCATTATTAAAAAAATCAATTCACATATTGGTAAGAATTTCATTTAAAATTAAACTCGTAAACTCATCATGAAAGCTTCTTTTCAAAAAAGAAAGTTTTCTTATGTATAAAAAGATATTATATCAATACTCAATATAAGATTGATAAAAATGACCTAAATATGATTAATTATAATATAATTAAAATAATTTTAGTTTTAATACAATTTAATGAAATGGAACTATTTAAATTCTTTAAATGAAAATATAGTTTTCAATAAAAATTTGTATTTTTCACTATTGGTAAAAAAATTCATCTTTTCAGAAAAAATCTCAAAAATTTAATTTAAATAATTTTTAAAATTTTGATTTAAAAATTTTATTTTATCTTTTAATTTTTTTCTAAATGTGGTTAAAATTCATTTTAACATAAGTGCGTAGAAAATGACGTAAAAACGTTTTAGAAAGAAAATAGTTCTTTATAAATGCATTTCATCTACTTTAAAATGTTTCTTATTTTTATTTATAATAAAGTGATAATAAGTGAACTTATTTATTCATGTGTAAAGAAATGAATTTTAATAATGTAGTAATTTTTATTCATACATGATATTTTAATGGGTAGGTTACAATATAATACTATATTATGGTTTATTTGGACTTATGGGTGCATGTATCACAATCTATCAAAGAGATTAAATTATTTTAAAAAATATCATAAACTCTCAGGATGTTAAATTATTCATACAAAATATTTCATCCTGTAAATTTACATAATGTTCCCTCATGAACAAATTTGAGTATTTCCTCATCAGAATTTCTTTTGGTTCCAACGTCGGCTCTTCAACCTTATGATTTCTCTAAAGTACCTTCACCAACCAAGTAATCAGATTCCTCAAAACGTATTTTCTAGTATCCAAAGTCTATAAAGGCACTTCACATTAATATAGACCATGTTCCAATTCTATTTCTTTATATTTGAGCACTTGCATTGGGTCTAGAATGAACTTCCTTAACAATGATATATGTAAAATACCATTTAATTTAGAGAGAATTTGTGAAATTAACAAATGGTAATCCAAAACTCTAATTCTTTATAAGATTTTGAATGGTTAAATGTGTATGTTTCTCAATTTACCTTTCTTAAAAAACATTGAAATACCCTTCCATGGAGAATCTTTAATGAAAAGTTGATCTCCCACATAAAATTAAAAATCATTCAAACACTTATAAGCCTATATCTTTTTCCTACCTTGATCATATTTGATATGGATTTTAATAGTGTTTACATTTTTTTGTATCTTACACAAGTTCTAGACCTATGATACTCCTTTCACAAACATTATACAAAAAATGTTGGAGCATGGAATCAATTTCCATTTAATGATTCATAAGGTTCTATTTAAATACTTGAATGAAAGATATTTTTAATAGAAAACTCCACCAAAGGTAAATACTTATCCCACATACCTTGAAAGTTAAGATATAATGAGATCAACAAGTCCTATAACATTTGAGTAGTCCTTTTAGACTGTCAATAAATTTTAGTGTCATAAGTGGTGGTCAAAAAAGCTCAGTATCAAGAGTCTTCTAAATAATTTTCCAAAATGTTGATGTAAATAAAGTATCATGATCAAAAAAATTAAAATATGGGCACTATGAAGTAAATTAACTTCATTATTATATAGATTTGTAAGGTGATCAAGTGTTAGATATTCTATTAGAGTGAGGAAATGAGAATATTTTGTGAGGTGATAAAAAATTACCCATATTTCATCATTTGTTATAGGATTCTTTAGTAATCTAGATAAAAAGTCTAGGGTTATTTCTTCCAATTTACACATAATAATAGGTATAGGTTTTAGGACTCTTATAGGGTGTTTTATTTACACCTTAATTGATTGATAGACCAAACATCTTGATATATAATTAGCAATTATCTGGTTCATATTATCCAAAAAAAATATTCCTTCTGCTCTATATCTATACTGGTATTACCAAGGTGTATTGATAAATTTGAGTTATGATCACCATCTAAAAATTACCTATTCATCTTGTGTATGGATGAAAAAAATAGTATCTTTCCAAATTTTAAAATTCTATCTTAAAAAACAAATTCTTCTAATTTTCCATTATTCATGACTTTCATATTCTTTTTTAAAATTCTCATCATTACGTTGAGATATTTTTATATTTTATAAAAAATATGGTTTGTAAATCATTTGAAAAATGAGAGATGTTTCCCATTTCATAATAATTCCTATATCCATAGTTACTAGATTCATAAACATGGGATCCCTTTTGATCCTCATTTTGGTTATAAATCCATGATCTTTCTTAATCAATGCATCCACTACATTATTTTCCTTCCTCGAGTGGCAGTGTATTGAGAAATCATAATACATGAGTAGCTCAAGCCATCATCTTTTTCTCATGTTGATATATTTATATAAAAAGATATATTTCAGACTCATAGGATCTATGAATATCCCACATATCTCACCACAGATATAATAAATCTACATCATAAAAGAAAATATTATGGCTTCCAACTCAAGAACATGGGTTTATAGATTTGTTTGATAATATTTAACTTCCATGATTCATAAAAAACCAAATTTCTCATTTTTTGTAAGGACACAACTAAGTCCCTTTTTGATGCATCGCTATACATCAAAAATCTATTATTTATTAATGGTAGAGCCAAAATAAATGTACTATAAAATATCTTTTTTAATTATTCAAAAAATTCTTTGCATTACTTTATCCATATAAATTTAATCCATTTACATGTAATCTTGGTCAATAGGTTATCGAATCAGGAAACCTTTTGAACAAATCACCAATAATAAACTTCTAATCCAATAAAACTACATACTTTTATTATCTTCATTTGTGTAGTAAATTCTTGTACTACCTTTTCCTTTATAGGATCAACTAAGATTTCGTCCATAGAGACAATATAGATAAGAAAAGAAACATTATAAATCCATAATTACCACTTTTTAAATATAATATATAACTATTTTCTTCTAAGAGTCTGAATAATGATCTATAAGTGATTCTCATTTTTCTCAGAGCTATTATAGTACACCAAGATATCATCAATAAACACCACCATAAAATCAAAAAGATATTCCTTCAATACTCTATTCATTAAATCTATAAAAATTGATGGTGCATTAGTCAATAAAAATGGAATTACTATAAACATATAATTTACATACCTTGTTTTAAATGATTAATTTTGAATATATTACTTCCTCAATCACAATCGATGATAGCCATAATAAAGGGAAATATTTAAAAAATATTTTTCTCCATGAATTTGATTGAATAAGTCATTAATACAAGGAATATGATACCTTTTCTTTATCTAAATAGCATTGATTTTTCTATAATCAAAGGAAAGAATCATAGATACATATTTCTTCTTAATGAAAATAATAGTATCTCCCCAAGGAAAAAAAATTGGGCATATAAATCCCTTATCAAAGAACTCCTCTTATTGTTTCATCAACTTCACTAATTCCACAGTTTTCATTCTATAGGAAGGTTTTGATATAGGGATTGGATCGAGGATTAAATGAATGGAGAACTCAACTTCATGATCTGGTGGATATTCAGGTAATTCCATAGTAAATATTTCAATGTATTCCAATATAATAGACACATCCTTGATTTGAAAAATTACATTTTCTACCTTTATATTTTGTTTTCTCTCATTACCCATTAATCTCATTTAGAATGGATACTAAGGGTGGATCTATACATGACTCTAAATATGAATTATCCTATAAAAAGGTAAGGAATTCCTAATCTACCTCATGAATCACAATTTAATTCTCTTTGTAATAATTTTTTTCATCATATTCTGAACGTTAGTTATAAAGACCTGTAAAATTCAAGGGAAATTTTTTCTTAATTTTCTTTGGAATTTTACAAGAGCGCGGTTTCTAACGGAACCTGATTCTGAGGCCCGGAGTGCCCAGAATCAATTTCCGAAGTTTGGCTCGGGTACGTTCAGTGAACGAACGAGCGGGAATTCCTAACTTTTGATCTGGTGCTCGGAATTGAAATCCGAGGGCACCGATGAACTCGCAGTGCCGATATTCGCTTAAGGAGACCTTTTCCGAGGTTGCGTTTATTTCGGGTTGAGAGTTATTTTTTGGGAGTTTAGAATAAGTTAAATAAAAATTTTGGATTACAAATTTTTATTTAAACTTGTTAGTTAACTTCTCTCAAAGGAAGTTAGGGGTGGGACCCACACCCACTTAACCTCCCTTGAGAGGATTAAGTGTGGTGGGGCCCACACGAACCCTAAACTTTTCATCTTCTCCCAAACTCCCTTAACCCCTCTTTAAATGACATGACAATTGTTATTTAATTTTGGAGTTATCCTTTTTGAATTTCAAACCTTTGAAATTCATTTGTTAAGTTTGTGAATAAAATAAGTCTCAATCTTATTTTATTTGGTTAGTTTTTGTTTAGACATCTTAAGAGCTTTTGAGAGCTTTTCATTCTTCTTCAATCTTTGACGAAGAATGTTCAAGCTTTGACGAAGAACGCTCAAGCTCCGACGAAGAACGCCTCTCCTCTTTTCTTCGTCTTCCGTGTCAACGAAAGGAAACACCGCTTCCTCCTCAGACTTCCTTCGTCGGCATACGAAGATTCGCCAACAACATACCTCTTCGGACATATCTTTTTGTCAACGGATTCGACGAACGACTACCGTGACGCCCCGATCTCCACGACGATTTCTTCCGCAGGCCGTTGACGATCTTCGAACTTGAACCCAAGGTAGGGGTTGTTGTTATTGTTTATTTATTTATCCTTGTTCGTGGTTCTAGAATGACTAACGTGAGGATTATAATTTTGTGTTATTTTTTAACGTGAGGGGGCCGGACCGCATGAACACGGCCGAACCCCCTCCATCGTTCTTATTGATTTATCTTGCGGGTGGAAACAAGGTGGCGTGGTGCCATCGCACCACGCGGATAATCGTACGATTATATTTCGTGGCGCCGTCGCGCCGCGCCGTGGAAGAATCATCAAGAACGCGACGCCGTCGCGCCGCGTCAAGGGGAATCGAAGGCGCGGCGGAGGGGCGCGGTGCCGTCGCACCGTGCCGGACGACGAACACCGCTGCCGGTTCCGGGCCGCGGCGGGACGAGAAGACCGGCGGCCGGGCCGCCGGCGTCGGAAGCCGGAAAAAGGGGACCGGTTTACCGGTCCCGTTGGAGAAAAACCGGCCAGCCAACTGGCCGGTCGGATGGTCAAAATCCGGGGAAAATTAATCCCCCGGCCAGCACTAAAGCCCCCCCCCCCCATTTAATTGGGGGGTGGTTTCCTTGAGGGTGGCAGGCGGCCCCCCGGTTGTTTCAAGCAGGCCCCCACGAGGGGGGCCGGATTCCAAAAGGGCGCGGCATAATGCCGCGCCGCCATCCCAATCAAGCGGGGGCTTAGCCCCCGCGCGCTGCCTCCGTGCGGCGCCAGGCCGCCGCGCCGCCGGCCGGCCGGCCGGGGCGGGTCGGACCCGGGTCGGGTCGACCCGGTTCGGGCCGACCCAGGGGGGGGGGGGGGGTCGGGCCGGGTCGGACCGGACCCGGACCCCCCGTTTCGAATCGGTTTCGGTCTTTTGGTCATTACTTGATCCATAGACCTCCGACTGACAAACCGTCTGCAGAAACGCGATCCTTGGATCGAGACGGTCGTTTCGGTATATTGCACTCAGGGTTTCGGAATGCTTTGAGTTCGGCCGGGTTGGTTCGTTCACGAAACCAACCGGGCCCTCGGAGCAGAAACGCTCATACCTTGAGCTACGGACGTCCGATTGACGCGACGTCAGCTTTTTTGTGTTCCTCTTAGTGAGACGGATCTTTTGGCATACTCCGCCCGAGGTTTGGACGCAGGTGGTGTACGATCGGGTTGGTTTTGTCTTAAAAACCAACCGGGCCCCGGGGACGAAAATGCCAATAACTCTCAGACCGGGCGTCCGATCGACGCGCCGTCTGTTGCGTTGAGTTCCTGTTGACGATACAAAACTTTTGGATACATCAACTCTGGACTTTGTGACAGTTGATGTATCAGCCTCTCGGCTCGTGGAGAGGACCCTCCGAACGAGCTTGCTGTGTGCGGGAACCCTAGTGCTGGCTGCGACTGTTACTTTGACTACTACTTCTACTACTGCTACTGTGACTGCGACGACGACAGTACAGAGATCCTATGTGGATTCGACGACGACGACTTCAGCACTCAGCGATCCTACGTGGATCAGTGCTACAGGTCCTGTGTGGTCCCGATCCTGTGTGGGTCCGATCCTGTGTGGGTCTTTGCGCTCAGCGGTCCTGTGTGAACCAGCGCCTACAGGTCCTACGTGGGCCCGATCCTGTGTGGGTCTTTTGCGGGGGTTAGTTACCTATCGATCCTTTGTGGGTCCGACGACTTAGATGGATCAGAGATCATCTTTATCGTCTTTCGAAGAAGTATACCTGTGTGAGCTGAATCCTGTTGCTTTCTTGTGTGGATTGTGTTGTGCTATCCTGTGTGGATTACGTTTTGTTTTCCTGTGTGGAATACGTTTACTTTCCTGTGTGGACTGAGTTGTACTTGGGCTCGGAGGTTGGAGCGTATTTGAAATTGATGACTTAGGTATATGTATGGGCATATACCTAAGCAGTGTCGGTTGTTACTTCGTGATTGTACCTTTCTTCGTGGTTTATCCTTTGTGGATTTTGAGAGACCTTCAGGGGTATCAGGGTCCCTACTGAGTAGCTTATACTCACCCCTGCACGGGCTTTGGCCGCACTACGTTGTGTTGGTTGCAGACGACGGACATCGTTGATCTTAGCTGAGGCTTACAGAGCAGGACGGTACCTGGAGGAGGACCACTGGGCGGGACGTGCTCGGAGCGGACGGCGGGACCCGTGGAGCAGTGGAGCTATCTGTACCCACCCTTCAGGTGGGATTTCCAGTGGACAGCTCTGTGTAGCGGCTTATACTTTTCAGTTGCTGTTTTCCCTTTTCGAGTTGTACTTTAGTTTCAGTCTGGGTTTGTATACTGGCCCATTTACTTTTCCGTACTTTCAGTTGTACTCTGCTTTTGCTTAGTGTTTACTTTCCGCTTTCTTACTCTGTGGTGTTTGTTTACTTTACAAAGGCAATGCCTTCCTTTTTTACCGGGATTTACGCCTTGGTGCTAGTCTCCAGCCCCTGGCCTATGGAAGGCGGGCTTGGGGTAGTCACGGCACGGACCCCGAGGGCGGGTCGTGACAAATTGGTATCAGAGGAATTCGGTTCTACCGCGAACTCTGATCTTTTCTATGTGAAGCAACAATGTTTAGCATATTGAGTGTGGTTATCAGTCCAGTGAGTCCAGTGTTGGTGTGGCGGCCGACGTATCCGTACACCAGGACCCTGACTTCTGATTTCCGACTTAATGCACGAAAACATTGATTGCATGTGTGTTTCAAAGTTTTCTTTGTGATTACTTATATCAGCTCACCAGGTATACTGTTCTGACCTTGGCGCACCTGTTTCCTTTTTAGGATGGCCCCACGACGGCAGCCAGCTAGGGTTCTGAGAGTCGAGCGTGACGACAGCCCACCGAGCGACGAGGCCTCGGTGCAGGGCCCTTTGTCATCAGTGGCACCGGCGGTAGCTCTACCCGCCGAGCCCCCGATGCTTCCAGCACCAGCCGCTGACGATGCACGTCGCCTCAGCGCACTGCATGAGTTTCAGCGCCAGCGACCGCCCAGGTTTCGCGGGGAGACGGATCCCCAGGCAGCAGAGGACTGGCTGGAGGCAGTGGTACGAGTGTTTAGGCTAGTGAGGACACCAGCAGACCTCATGGTGATCCTCGCTGCGAGCCTACTACACGCAGCAGCAGGACGATGGTGGAGCTTGATGCTCCAGGTGCACGATGAGGCATCTCTACTTTGGACGGACTTTGAGAGCCTCTTCCGCTCGGAGTTCGTCCCAGCCACCCTTCGTGCGGTGCGTATCCAGGAGCTTCTTCAGCTGCGGCAGGGCAGCATGACAGTCACTCACTACTCGGCGAGATTTACCGATCTCTCACGCTACTCGACTGACATGGTACGAGACCCATTCTTTCGGACCCAGACCTTCGAGCAGGGTTTGAGACACGAGATCAGGGCATCGCTGATCTCCCTCAGCATACCAACTCAGACAGGAGTACTGGAGCGGGCCCTTCTGATCGAGAGCTTCCTTGCTGAGTCTACACCAGCGCAGCGACCCACCGCAGGGCAGCACGTAGCAGAGTCATCTGCAGCAGGCAGTCGACGGATGACTCAGGGGTCCAAACAGACCAGACCTTCGGGCAGACGACCTTAGGGCACTGGCTCAGCAGTGCAGGGCATACAGCAAGGAGCCAGTCTTTCGAGAGGCAGACAGTGCTACTCGTGCGGCGGGCAGGGCCACATGGCCCATGACTGCCCGACCCGCCGTGCCAAGGAGCAGCAGTCGGTTGAGGGAACACCGAGGCAGAGGCAGAGGGTCGACCGTGGCGGTCCGCAGGGAGGAGGCGGATGAGGAAGAGGAGCTGGACGAGCAGCCGGTGGTGGGCGACGCTTTGAGGCTCTGCCACCACCACCACCAGGAGGTCCACCCCGACCATAGGGAGCTGGCGGGCAGAGACAGGCACAGCTCCAGGCAGCAGAGGCCTACGACCACGGCGCACCCGAGATGATTCGAGGTACTATCTGTGTCTATTCCACCCTTGCTGTAGTTCTTATAGACACAGGAGCGAGTCACTCTTTCATAGCCACTGCCCTTGTTCGGAGCTCGGAGATTCCGACAGAGCCGTTGGCTCAATCCTTACGGCTAGAGACTCCTACGGGAGCAGACTCGACGATTACGCACTGGTGCCGGCAGTGTGAGCTTACTCTAGGAGGCGAGAGCTTCGGCTGGGATCTTCTTGTAGCAGCGTCGAGGCCTTACGACGTCATCTTGGGCATGGATTGGCTATCTACGGTCGATGCACAGATTGAATGTTTTAGGCGCAAGGTGCGATGTGTACGCACCGACGGGAGCAGGTTCACCTTCACCGGCGAGAAGGGAGCCTTAGCAGCACAGGATGGACTACCGCGGAGGAGAGGACAGCCCATCACTCATCAGTTGGCTAGCCTTATCCTTGGAGCAGTTGACGTGCGGAGTCCTGGTTTTCCTGCAGTGGTGGATCAGTTTGCGGACGTTTTTCCCGACGACGTCCCAGGGCTACCTCCTCGCAGAGAGGTAGACTTTTATATTGACTTGTACCCCGGGACAGCCCCGATATCCACTCCAGCATATCGGATGGCCCCCACTGAGCTTCGAGAGCTACGGGTACAGTTGGAGGACTTGCAGGGTAAGGGGTTCATCCGACCCAGTGTTTCACCATGGGCTTCCCCGATATTGTTCGCCAAGAAGGCGGACGGGAGCTTGCGACTTTGTGTTGACTATCGTCGCTTGAACCAGGTGACAGTGAGGAACAAGTATCCGCTACCGAGGATTGATGACCTCTTTGATCAGCTCAAGGGAGCACGATGGTTCTCGAAGATAGACCTCAGGTTAGGCTATCCTCAGCTCAGAGTCAGAGACGAGGATGTGCAGAAGACGGCCTTCAGATGTCGGTATGGCCACTATGTGTTCTTGGTTATGCCTTTCAGTGTAACCAATGCTCCAGCAGTGTTCATGGCTCTCATGAACAGGATCTTTCAGCCATACCTCGATCGGTTTTTCGTGGTCTTCATCGACGACATTCTGATTTACTCTACGACAGAGGAGGAGCATGCCTATCACTTGCGAGTTATACTAGACACACTCCGAGAGCACCAGCTTTATGGTAATCTCTCGAAGTGCCAGTTCTGGATACATGAGGTCCACTTCTTAGGACACGTTATCTCTGAGGCGGGAGTTGCAGTGGATCCCGCGAAGATCGAGGCTGTGTTAGCATGGGAGCCACCCAGGAGCGTGACTGAGGTTCGGAGTTTCTTGGGACTAGCTGGATACTATCGGAGATTCGTGCCAGACTTCTATAGAGTTGCGGCATCACTCACAACTTTGACGAAGAAGGGGAAACCCTTCGTGTGGTCAGATAGATGTCAGTAGAGCTTCCAGGAGCTGAGACAGATATTGACTAGCGCACCTATCTTGAGGTTTCCCGAGGAGGGAGTAGGGTACGTAGTCTACTGCGATGCATCAGGGACCGGACTCGGATGTGTTCTGATGCAGGAGCGGGCAGTGACCGCCTATGGATCACGACAGTTGAGGCCGCATGAGCAGAACTATGCTACCCATGACCTGGAGTTAGCAGTAGTGGTCTTCGCTCTGAAGACATGGTGACACTACCTGATGGGCGAGCGCTTTACAGTCTTTTCCGATCATCAGAGTCTCAGGTATATCTTCTCGCAGAAGGACCTGAACCTGAGACAACGGCGATGGCTCGAGTTCCTCCAGGACTATGACTTTGAGATAGTCTATACTCCTGGGAAGGGGAACGTAGTAGCCGATGCCCTTAGCAGGAGGACGGGCATTCAGCTACTTGAGGAGGCGACGGAGCAGCTAGCCTCTTTGCAGATATCCTTCGTGGATAGAGATGGAGCAGCCTTCCTTCAGTCTCTCACAGTCACTCCTCCACTACTACAGCGAGTCAGGGAGGCACAGCGTGGGGACGCTGACTGTGAGACACGGCGTGCACAGATATCCTCGGGACAGGCACCTGATGGTTTCTCCCTTGGAGCAGAGCACGACATCCTTTTCAGAGGACGTACCATGGTACCAGTCGCTTTGCGAGAGGAAGTGCTGAGAGAGTTTCACACTTCTCCTTTGGCAGTACATCCTGGAGTGGCGAAGATGTACCAGGACCTCAGACGACAGCACTGGTGGCCGGGCATGAAGAAGGCAGTAGCAGAGTTCGTTTCTCGATGCCTCACCTGTCAGCAGGTGAAGGTAGAGCATCAGGTACCAGCAGGCTTGGTACAGCCATTGAAGGTTCCAGAGTGGAAGTGGGACGGCATATCTATGGACTTCGTGACTGGACTTCCACGCACTTCCAGAGGTCACGACTCCATCTGGGTGATTGTTGACCGACTCACCAAGTCGGCACACTTCTTACCCATCAGAGAGTAGGGCTCAGTGGAGAGCTTGGGACGTCTCTACGTTCAGGAGATTGTGCGGCTCCATGGTGTGCCATCATCTATCGTCTCCGATCGAGATGCTTGCTTTACTTCCCGGCTTTGGAAGGGGTTACAGGAGGCGTTCGGGACGCAGCTACGTCTGAGCACAGCCTTTCACCCTCAGACGGATGGTTAGACGGAGAGGACCATTCAGACTCTCGAGGACATGTTCCGCGCATGTGTCCTCGACTTTGGTCGTAGCTGGGAGGACCACCTACCCTTGGTGGAGTTTGCGTACAACAACAGCTACCACTCCACCATCGGGATGGCACCGTACGAGGCGTTGTACGACCGACCTTGTAGATCTCCTTTGTGCTGGACAGACCCTGGGGAGTCAGCACTTGTGGGACCGAAGATGGTCCAGGCCACGACAGAGAAGGTCCAAGTCATCCAGGAGCGGATGAGGACAGCTCAGAGCCGGCAGAAGTCATATGCTGACAGGAGGCGGAGGCCACTGGAGTTCGAGGATGGCGACCACGTCTTCTTGCGGGTCTCACCTCGACGTGGTATTCAGAGATTTGGCCGAGGCGGCAAGTTATCTCCTCGCTTCATCGGACCCTTCCAGGTCCTCACCAGGGTTGGCGAGGTGTCTTATCGCCTGGCTCTGCCACCTCAGTTGCACCGGGTGCTCGACGTCTTCCACGTATCCCAGCTGAGGAGATACGTGCACGACCCGACGCACATCATTGACCATGTGGAGCTTGACGTTGACGATGAGGCGACTTTTACGGAGGTCCCGTTGGAGATAGAGGATTAACAGGAGCAGGTCCTGCGTGGGCGATCGATTTCTCTTGTGCGCATCAGATGGCAGCACGAGAATCTCCAGGAGAGCACATGGGAGCGGGAGGCTCAGATGCGTGCTCAGTACCCTTATTTGTTTCCCTAGTTTTTGATGTATATTTACGGGGACGTAAAGCCCTGAGGTGGGAGTAATGTAAAAACCCGTAAAATTCAAGGGAAATTTTTTCTTAATTTTCTTTGGAATTTTACAAGAGCGCGGTTTCTGACGGCACCTGATTCCGAGGCCCGGAGTGCCCGGAATCAATTTCCGAAGTTTGGCTCGGGTACGTTCAGTGAACGAACGAGCGGGAATTCCTAACTTTTGATCTGGTGCTCGGAATTGAAATCCGAGGGCACCGATGAACTCGCAGCGCCGATATTCGCTTAAGGAGACCTTTTCTGAGGTTGCGTTTATTTCGGGTTGAGAGTTAGTTTTTGGGAGTTTAGAATAAGTTAAATAAAAATTTTGGATTACAAATTTTTATTTAAACTTGTTAGTTAACTTCTCTCAAAAGAAGTTAGGGGTGGGACCCACACCCACTTAACCTCCCTTGAGAGGATTAAGTGTGGTGGGGCCCACACGAACCCTAAACTTTTCATCTTCTCCCAAACTCCCTTAACCCCTCTTTAAATGACATGACAATTGTTATTTAATTTTGGAGTTATCCTTTTTGAATTTCAAACCTTTGAAATTCATTTGTTAAGTTTGTGAATAAAATAAGTCTCAATCTTATTTTATTTGGTTAGTTTTTGTTTAGACATCTTAAGAGCTTTTGAGAGCTTTTCCTTCTTCTTCAAGCTTTGACGAAGAACGTTCAAGCTTTGACGAAGAACGCTCAAGCTCCGATGAAGAACGCCGCTCCTCTTTTCTTCGTCTTCCGTGTCAACGAAAGGAAACACCGCTTCCTCCTCGGACTTCCTTCGTCGGCATACGAAGATTCGCCAACGACGTACCTCTTCGGACGTATCTTTTTGTCAACGGATTCGACGAACGACTACCGCGACGCCCCGACCTCCGCGACGATTTCTTCCGCAGGCCGTTGACGATCTTCGAACTTGAACCCAAGGTAGGGGTTGTTGTTATTGTTTATTTATTTATCCTTGTTCGTGGTTCTAGCATGACTAACGTGAGGATTATAATTTTGTGTTATTGTTTAACGTGAGGGGGCCGGACCGCATGAACACGGCCGAACCCCCTACATCGTTCTTATTGATTTATCTTGCGGGTGGAAACAAGGTGGCGTGGTGTCGTCGCACCATGCGGATAATCGTACGATTGTATTTCGTGGCGCCGTCGCGCCGCGCCGTGGAAGAATCATCAAGAACGCGACGCCGTCGCGCCGCGTCAAGGGGAATCGAAGGCGCGGCGGAGGGGTGCGGTGCCGTCGCACCGTGACGGACGACGAACACCGCGGCCGGTTCCAGGCCGCGGCGGGACGAGAAGACCGGCGGCCGGGCCGCCGGCGTCGGAAGCCGGAAAAAGGGGACCGGTTTACCGGTCCCGTTGGAGAAAAACCGGCCGGCTAGCCGGCCGACCGGATGGTCAAAATCCGGGGGAAATTAATCCCCCGGCCAGCACTAAAGCCCCCCCATTTAATTGGGGGGTGGTTTCCTTTAGGGGGGCAGGCGGCCCCCGGTTTCTTCAAGCAGGGCCCCACGAGGGGGGCCAGATTCCAAAAGGGCGTGGCATAATGCCACGCCGCCATCCCAATCAAGCGGGGGCTTAGCCCCCGCGCGCTGCCTCCGTGCGGCGCCAGGCCGCCGCGCCGCCGTGCCGCCGGCCGGCCGGCCGGGCCGGGTCGGACCTGGGTCGGGTCGACCGGGTTCGGGCCGACCCAGGGGGGGTCGGGCCGGGTCGGACCGGACCCGGACCCCCCGTTTCGAATCGGTTTCGGTCTTTTGGTCATAACTTGATCCACGGACCTCCGATTGATGAAAAATCTGCGGTAACGCGATCCTTGGATCGAGACGGTCGTTTCGGTATATCGCACTCAGGGTTTCAGAATGCTTTGAGTTCGGCCGGGTTGGTTCGTTCACGAAACCAACCGGGCCCTCGGAGCGGAAACGCTCATATCTTGAGCTACGGACGTCCGATTGACGTGCCGTCAGCTTTGTTGTGTTCCTCTTAGTGAGAAGGATATTTTGGCATACTCCGCCCGAGGTTTGGACGCAGGTGGAGTACGGTCGGGTTGGTTTTGTCTTAAAAACCAACCGGGCCCCGGGGACGAAAATGCCAATAACTCTCAGACCGGGCGTCCGATCGACGTGCCGTCTGTTGCGTTGAGTTCCTGTTGACAATACGGAACTTTTGGATACATCAAATTAGGACTTTGTGACAGTTGATGTATCAGCCTCTCGGCTCGTGGAGCGGACCCTCCGAACGAGCTTGCTGTGTGCGGGAACCCTAGTGCTGGCTGCGACTGTTACTGTGACTACTACTGCTACTACTGCTACTGTGACTGCGATGACGACAGTACAGAGATCCTGTGTGGATTCGACGACGACGACTTCAGCACTCAGCGATCCTACATGGATCAGTGCTACAGGTCCTGTGTGGGACCGATCCTGTGTGGGTCTGATCCTGTGTGCGTCTTTGCGCTCAGCGGTCCTATGTGAACCATCGCCTACAGGTCCTACGTGGGCCCGATCCTGTGTGGGTCTTTTGCGGGGGTTAGTTACCTATCGATCCTTCATGGGTCCGACGACTTAGATGGATCATAGATCATCTTTATCGTCTTTCGATGAAGTATACCTGTGTGACCTGAATCCTGTTGCTTTCCTGTGTGGATTGTGTTCTGCTATCCTGTGTGGATTACGTTTTGTTTTCCTATGTGGAATACGTTTACTTTCCTGTGTGGACTGAGTTGTACTTGGGCTCGGAGGTTGGAGCGTATTTGAAATTGATGACTTAGGTATAAGTATGGGCATATACCTAAGCAGTGTCGGTTGTTACTTCGTGATTGTACCTTTCTTCGTGGTTTATCCTTTGTGGATTTTGCGAGACCTTCAGGGGTCTCGGGGTCCCTACTGAGTAGCTTATACTCACCCATGCACGAGCTTTGCCCGCACTACGTTGTGTTGGTTGCAGACGACGGACAGCGTTGATCTTAGCTGAGGCTTACAGAGCAGGACGGTACCTGGAGGAGGACCACTGGGCAGGACGTGCTCGGAGCGGACGGCGGGACCCGTGGAGTAGTGGAGCTATCTGTACCCACCCTTCAGGTGGGATTTTCAGTGGACAGCTCGGTGTAGCGGCTTATACTTTTCAGTTGCTGTTTTCCCTTTTCGAGTTGTACTTTACTTTCAGTTTGGGTTTGTATACTGGCCCATTTACTTTTCTGCACTTTCAGTTGTACTCTACTTTTGCTTAGTGTTTACTTTCCGCTTGCTTACTCTGTGGTGTTTGTTTACTTTACAAAGGCAATGCCTTCCCTTTTTACCGGGATTTACGCCTTGGTGCTAGTCGCCAGCCCCTGGCCTATGGAAGGCGGGCTTGGGGTAGTCACGGCACGGACCCCAAGGGCGGGTCGTGACATTAGTCTATCTGAAGGATTATATCAAAATAACCCCTAGGTATAATAATGACGTCAAAAAATAGGGAATTTTTTTAGAAAACCACAATTTTTATACATAAATATAATATATTATTGGATGGATATTGTTTACATAAGATGATTACCGATTCTAGAATCATATAGTTCTAGTGCATTTGGAAGCTTGGATATAAAAACAATTGGTACATAAGTGAACTACATCATCTCCCACTTGACTGAAAGTTTAAATTTTATTAATATAAGGAAGAACATACATTCCAGAGAGCCACCCAAATAATAGTGGATGGAAATGGTGAATAATGATGGAATTTTATTTTACAATAATATTATAGTAATTATAGAGGGATCCCATACATGCATATAAAGTAATACTATCATCCAAACTTTTCTTGTTGGACAACACATCTGCTACTCCATTCCCTTCTCTCCAAGTGTGACCCACAAAAATTGTATGGTTGAGAACCCTCCTCTAATTTCTAATGAGATAAGAAAGATCCCTTGGTGGAGTGAAACTCCCTTTAAGTAACCCAACCAGAAAGGTTGAATATGACTCAGCCTCTATAATTTTCATGTTGAAGAAGATACAAAATAAGAGACCAGTGGCCATGGCTCTAGTTTCATATTCAATTTAACTTCTATCCTTGAATAAATAACTGAACACCAGATAAACTGACCCCCTATTGTCCCTCATTATTCAACCTTTACACATGATACCATAGATTCATGAGCCATCAATGACCAACTTATGTATAGTGGTTGGTGGCTTCTATTTAACCCATCATCCGGTATTTTTTTGTATCCTCTATCCAACAGATAATTGATCCGGGGAATAATCCTTTGAAATTATACCAGAGATTCCCCACAATTTATAATAATCCCAAGATCTACCACAAAGTCTTTCACTCGAACTTGAAAAAATAGAGACGATAATTTTACAACTTCATGTGCCTTATTCTTCACCTCCCACAATGAACAACATCCTAATATAAAAACCAAAATTTTTTATGTTCATCTCCACAACTTATTGTTCCTCCCCCTAAAACTAGGTTGCAATTAACTATGATATAACACATCATCCAACATAGATTACCTGGAATATTTCTAGATGATTCTAAATTATTGTCTCCCACTTGCATTGAATGGAGATATTTCATACCATCTCTTTCTACGACTGAGAACAATAATGGGATTTGATGCTAAGACCACCCCTCCTATGCATGTTATCCTTAGTCATAATAGGTTTGTTCCTCGATCTCCAAACCAGGAAATTAAATTTTTATAGAATATATTTTCACCACCGAATGGTTATCCAGTCATTAGACCCACTGGTCGTATGTCTCAGGTTCAAGAATGCATGAGTGCTAAAACTGCCTGACAAAGACCCATAGTAAACACACCTATCTACCTAATCAGTCAAGCTGATATTGTGTTGGATCTCCAATTAATCATGGTTAGATACAGCACCAAGAGCCTTTGGAAATTGGAAAGCCTCCCTGTACAACAGATTCAAAAACGGGGAACCTAGAAAAAATAAAGGGATCCCCACCCAATTATCCTTCAAAAAACATATATTCTTCTAACCAACCGCCCACTGAGATCACATGCCCCAGAAATGTCACCCCTAACCACACTAATCTTATCGGGGGTCTAAAAAAACCACCTACTCCGAGATCACATGCCCCAGATTCGTCACCCCCCTAATCCAGAAAGTGCACTTGGAAAACTTTTCATAGATGCGATGATCCCGAAAAGTTCCCAACCTGATTCATATATGATGCTCATGTTCTTAGTCAAAACCAAAATAAATAATTATTTCATCCATGAACACCATGAAGAAGGAATCGAGATAACAGTAGAACACCCTGTTCATGGTTTCCATAAAGACCATTATAGCATTGGTAAATCTGAATGGAATGAAAAGATACTCAAAGTGACTAAACCTACTTCGGAAGGCTGTCATTGGGATATCTTCTTCTTTCACCCTGAGTTGATGGTAACCTGAATATAAGTCTATTTTTGAGAACCACTTTTACCCCTTCAACTGGTCAAAAAAATCATCTATTCAAGGCATAGGATATTTGTTCATGATGTTTACCTTTTTCAGCTTCCGGTAATCAATACACATCAAGAGGGAACGATCAGCCTTCTTCGTGAAGATTATAGGTGCACCCCAAAGAGAGATACTCTGGAGAATGAATCCTTTTTATTCTAAATCAGCTAGTTGAATCTTTAATTCCATCAATTTGGATGGGGACCTACAGTAAAAGGGAAGAGATATCATCTATGATCCATTTGCAAAATTTATAGCTAAATCCATGTACCGCTTTGGGGGTAAGCCTGAAAAATCATCTGGGAATACCTCTGATAACTCATCCATTACATGAGGTAACCCACCCTCAAAATCATGATCATTATCTTCTAGAATGAGTGACGATAATTGGAATATACGATTTCCCAACTCTGGGAGTGGAGGTCCTACACGACCCGACCGAGGATACCATTACCCATGAAAAACCTGACGACTCCCTTCAGGTGCCATGAAACTCACCCTCCTCCTATAGGAATAGATGTGCACTTGAAAGTGCACCAAACAATCCATTCCATGTATCTTGTCAAAAAGATACATATCAATGACCAGTAGGTCCCACTCCATATCAACCCCTGGCATGAAAGCACGCACGATGGGAACCTAAGACCCTTTTACTTCTTCTTTCCCAATGGCATCACCAAATACATCGCAAAGGACAATAAATCAGTTAGAAAATTCAGCATGTTCATAGTACAGGTAGATATGAATGAAACAGAAGCACCAGTATAAAAAAGAGAAGCAGTTATAGAAGAGGAAATCAGAATAGCACCTCAAATATTCAATGATCCCACCTCTAATCCCGCTGGTTCCATATCTACAGCATGAATATTTCTAGTCTCTTTTTAAGAATGGTGGCTTTCCTATGGATCTTCCATGAAATGGTTCTACCCAGAAGATGACCCAACCCTACTATCATGACCACCAAACTAAGACCCCCATGTACTTGATGACTCTGACTGAGTTGGCACTCCTTTAGAAGCCACTGATCCTACCCCACTTTGGAGTGGACATTCCATCCTAACAAATCACTGAATTTGTCCTATACCACCACACTTATAAGAATGATTCGGATGAAAAGTTCATGCTGGTCAGATGTTCTATGTCCTCCCACACTGGTGGTACACTACAGACCTCGCATCAGAAGCCACTAAATAAAACTTCATGGAAGGTTGGTGTAATGATCCGAAATTTCATTAATGAAAATCCCACTTGATCTAATTAATTGTCTCTTTATGAGAAATGTTTATATAAAATGTCAATTTATTTGGTTTTATGTTTTTTAATTTTAAAAT
Organism: Viscum album; assembly: GCA_963277665.1. Taxonomy (NCBI): domain Eukaryota; kingdom Viridiplantae; phylum Streptophyta; class Magnoliopsida; order Santalales; family Viscaceae; genus Viscum; species Viscum album. The sequence goes on from OY728132.1 coordinate 330,149,074, forward strand.
ACTGTTAAGAATTGTGACCATTTCTAATATGGACATTGAATAGTGATCACATGATTAGTATAAATATAGGGCTTTAACAAATCCAATTTACTCAGAAAAAGGAAGCGATGACCTCATCCAGTAGATTTTCCCCATATGAATCCCATTTGTTGGAGCTTGGAAAAGAGGTGGCGTCATTAGGCTTCACTCATGTCCAAGCCCAAGCTGAGCTTCAACATGTTAAGCTCTAACGGGACCACCTACAAGAGAAGTGGAAGTTGATAAGGATTACCACCTGAGAAATGTTATCCGAGCCACCCCAAGAGTCTGTCACCATCGCACACCTTACTCTTCGGTATTATGCAAGTGTTATAAGGGGTTATGTAACAATACCTTAGAACTATGATTATATGAATTATTTTGTATGTAATAATGAATATACTTTCATTTTATTATTGTTACCATATAAATAGTTTTTAATGCACAAATAGTGTTTTTAGTTAATGTTCAACTGAGAAATTTATTTTGATGAATTAATGGATTTTTGAATTAAATAATATTTTAATAAAATATTATTATTCTTATTAAATTAATTTTTATTAAATATAAATGATCATATAATTTTATGAATGCAATCATAAATTTTATTAAGGTTTGAAAGCCATTTTTGTCAAACCTGTGAATTTTCGATAAATGTCACTTTTTATTTTAAAAATGAAAATTAATATATTTATAAAATTATTTAGATAAAATAAATATTATTTCTGGAATCAGGACATCGAAATTTTCCAACAGTGAATTTTTCATAATTTTCTGAGAAAGTCAAATTTTTGGGTAAAAATTAAATATCGTTTAGATATATAAATATATTTTATGACATCATAATGACCGAATAGTGATGTAATAAAATACTATCAGCTTTATGTTATTCCAATATATGTTTTAATATTAAAATAATGTGTTTTTGGGTTTGTTTGACTTATTTTACAAAGCATTAATGGACCCTTCAAGGCTTATTAAATATCTTGTATTTTTAAATAGTTTTCCTTGGGAGTGTGACTCACCTCCACATAATCATCCCCATTATTTTAAGAAGTTATGAATTATTCCTTATAAAATATATTTTTCTACTTACATTTTCCAAAAACCATGGGAAAAAACCTTGGGATGGTTTGTGGTTTGTATTAGTTTAATGTGAGGTGTCCCAAACCTAAATAATAAAGAATTTCCTCACCTTTCCAATATAAACCCACCCAAGCTCTCACTTCCTACTCACTAAATTCCTTTGGAGTTTGTCCAACCATTTCCCTAATCTCTCTAGAATCCTTCAAAGATACCTCAAGCTCCCGATAAGCCTCTCTCAAGCCTCTTTCAAGCCTTTGGAAGCACACGTCCAAGTAAGGGATTTCTTCTTTTCTCATTTTTGTCCAATATTCTTTAAGTTGCTATGACCTTTTAATTTCAATTATAAATGTTTTGGTATGGTTTTTAACCTCCCCCATACTGCCCTCTTTATGGTTGAATTATGGGATACTCCTTTCTCTCTCATTAAATTCCTCCCATGTACACCCGTTACTATGCTGAAATTCAGAAAGGAATTTACCTCTCCTCATTTATATTCAAGAAATTATTTTGTATCATGAATCTATATTCCATTAAAATTGTTTGGAAATGTATCTATATGACCCCTTACTATACAAGTCATGTAAATATTATGAGACACCCCTCTCTCTCATCGACCATTTTTTCTGAATTCTTACGTCACGCCGTTACTCTGCCGAAATTGCACCGATTTTCCAAGCCAATGTCATTGTCTAGTGAATACGATGGCCATTTTTCTATCAAGGGTATTCACCTTTATGCACATTTAATTATTGATTATAATGTTTCATGTATTAATTCCACATTCATTTATCATGTAATAAATGATTATGTTTTATGAATTCATGTTTATGATCCATGTGGTACAGTTATGCATGAAATGAAATGTTTAAGAAGGGTGCACCCTTATAGCGCTTCAATGCATTTGGTGAATTATAGTATCATGATACGTCATGTGAAATGGGTGCTTACTCATTCTAATTCAAGTGCAAATAGTTTTTTCTCGTGCTTCATGTGCAATGAGGATTTACTCATGCTCCATGTGCAATGAGCCTTGGCTCATGCTAATTCCATGTTAAGTGTTGTTTCCACATTTCCATGTTATGATTATCATGATTTATCATGAATTTATGTCCATTCTTATCTTGTTCTCTATTTATATGCTTATTGTCTAACATGTATTGCATTACTTATGTTACTCCATGTTTATTCCCTTATTGGGCTTTATAGATCACCCTTTTCTTATGCATGTCCTCAGGTTATCCCATGCAATGCTAAGTAAGAGGGAATGTAGTGGTCATGTAAAAGAAGTTTTCAATAAAGATGTTGTATCTCATGTCTGAATTTGTCATTTAATGATCCCAATCCCCAAATACACTAGACCTCTTGATCTTCTATGTTGTATCAATTGAATTTTATGTAATAAATCATGTTTAAGTGTGTAATAAAGATCAGGGTTGTCATAATTGGTATTAGATGATAGGTTTAGTTATTTTTGGGATTAGGATTAGATTACCCTAGTGAAGCCTTAGAGACAAGACTAATTATAATAAAAACATCCCTAAGTTTATGTGTGTATTGAGTAAGTGGTTTATCAATCAAATACATCCCTGTCTGGATACAAGCAGGTAGAGGTGGCTCTGGTACAGATGTATCATAGGGGTAAAATCCAAAAACACCGCTTTGAGCTAAACTCGAATGAGAACTAGTGAATGACAGTGGGCCTTGCTGCACTCTTGGTTATGACACTCCTGGGTGATATGATTTGGTAAATTCAAAAGCTTAGTATAATCCTTTATTAAGGGAAAAAAATGCCCTAAGAATATATGTTAGAAAGTAGATCATGGATAACATAGACTAAAGCCAATAGATTCAAATGTTAAGGAACTAAAATTTATTTATAAGTCTTTAGTTTTGTCCTTGGATTACCCTATATGTGTTACCCCTAACTTTCCTTTTATTCCAGCCAATTTCCGGTAATAGGAGGACTCGGGCTAACCACAGATGTGAAGATCAATGTGATGACTAGACTAATGAGATGCCCAATCCAATGGGAGTGGGAATCACGAAATTTGTCACACTTCTCTCTCTGCTAACTCAATATTTTAATAGAAACATGGGTCAATAGTAATGTTCAACCCCCCCTAAGAAAGAACAAGTCACTATCGAGATCTTCATGAGACAATGGCCTCCTACTTTTAACGGATCATCCGGTCCCTAAATTGCTAAACAATGGATTAACTCCATTGAAATGATCTTCTCCATCCATCAATGTTCTAAACAAGAGAAGGTTCTCTTAACTGCTTATCGTATGGATGGTGAAGCTGATCCATGGTGTATGTTGATAAAAAATACAAAGCCTAAGGAGGAGATCGAGGAATTGGAATGAAATGATTTATGGAAGATGTTTTTTGATAAATATTTCCCGCGCACCCTCCGACTTAAGATGGAAAGGGACTTCTTTTCCCTCAAGAAAAAATATGAAGAATCTATTTGAGCATACAAGGAAAAATTCACAGGGCTTTCACGATACGCTTCTGGACTTGTCGTTACCCCCGAATGCAAGGTTGCCGCTTCTTTGGTAGGTTGAAGACTAGCCTGCGGAAAGCACTGGCCATCCGTGACTTCAAAAATAATGAGAAAATTGTCCTATGTTCCCTCAAGGATGAAATGGAGATCGGATAATCTTAGGGGTATCATAGAGAAAAGAAGAATAAGGTGGACTTCAATGCTGGTGGACCGATGGATAAATCCAACAATGGTAAGAATAACCAGCACCCCACTTTCCAAAGGTGCAGAAATAAGCACCCAGGAAATTTCTTGAAGGGGAAAAGGAAATGCTTTAGGTGTGGAAGAGAAGGGAACCTAGGTGTTAATTATCGACAATAAATACTCGTAGATGCAACAGAGGAGAGGAATGCTCTGTTCGAACCTAAACGTATTGTTCATTGCTACAACTGCAATGAACCAAGACATCTTGAAAATCAGTGCACTAAGCCAATGGTTTTTGGAGGCAACCAACAACCTCTAAGGCAGTAAGGGAGAGCTTTTTCCATCACTACTACTGAAGTGAACCCCAAAAATGATGTGGTGATAGGTACACTAGTTATTCATTGAAGAATAGTGAACGTACTTTTTGATTCAGGTGCTACACATTCCTTTTTATCCCAAAAGTTTAGTAGAACAATACCAGCACCACCACAAATCATGGAAGTGAAGATGTCAGTGAGTATGAAAAATGGGGCGATCATTGCATCCCATGAATATAACTCCCCACCTGTCATAATCTGTGGATTGAGCTTCCCGTTGAACGTTTTCATACTCCTTTTTGTGGAATTTGATGCAATTCTTGGCATGGATTAGATTTCCTTATATAGAGCCAACATAAATTTCCATGAGAGATAAATCACTCTCTATGTGGAGAATCGACCCCTGATTCATTACATGTGCAAGGAGGAAGATGAATCTTATTTCACTCCATCATCTCAAGAATGGGTATTACTGGCCTATGAGCATGCATATCTGGCTCAGATGAATGAGTCTAAGGAGGAAACCATCCTAGAAGACATGCCTATTGTGAAGGAATTCGCTGAAGTGTTTCCCAAGGAATTTCTTGGTGTTCCTCCTAGAAGAGATGTTGAATATTCAATTGATCTTATACCAGGGGCGTTGCCAATATCCAAGACTCCATATAGAATGGATGTTGTGGTGCTTGAGGAGCTGAATTAACAACTATAGTAGAATCTAGATAAAGGGTTAATACGCCCAAGTGCTTCACTATGGGATGCACCAGTCCTTTTCGTCAAGAAGAAGGATGGGTCAATGCGCCTTTGCACCGATTATCGTGAGCTCAACAAAATCATGATAAAGAAAAAGTATCCTCTCCTGTGAATTAATGACTTGTTCGATCAGCAGTGTGGAGCACAATACTTCTCCAATGTGGATTTTCGGTTGGGATATTATCATGTAATGATGAAGAAGGAAGATATCCCCAAGACAACTTTTCATACAAGATACGTGCACTATGAATTCATAGTAATGCCTTTAAAAATCACTAATGATCTAGAAATATTCATGGACTTGATGAATAGAGTCTTTATAGATTACCTCAAAAAATTTGTGGTAGTCTTTATAGATGATATTTTGATATACTCCAAAACCAAAGAGAAACATGAGGAGCATCTAATAACTGTACTAAAGACCTTGTAGAAGGATAAGCTCTATGAAAAGTACAACAAGTGTGAGTTACGGTTGAAGGAGGTCTCATTCTTGGGAAATATCATCACAATCAATGGGATATCTGTGGATCCCTCCAAAACAGAAGAAATTGAGGGATGGCCGAGGCCAAAATTGGTAACATATATCCATATCTTCTTGGGTTTAGCTAGGTATTATCGACGATTTGTGAGAAATTTCTCTTGATTTTACAACCCTCTTACCAAGAAAACTAGGAAGGGAGTAAATATTTATTGAAGTGCTGAATGTAAAGAAAGCTTCATGGAGTTGAAAGAAAGTCTCATAACTGTGGCCATGCTCACTTTACCCACAAGTGGAGAACTTTTTTTGGTATTCAGTGATGCTTCGAAGAGGGGTCTAGGATGTGTATTGATGCAAAATGAAAAAGTCATCCCCTTTGCTTCAAGGCAATTGAATGTTTATAAGTAGAACTATCCAACACCTGACCTCGAGTTGGCTGTAAGGATCTTCGCTTTGAAAATTTGGCGGCATTATCTCTTTGGGGAGAAGTGTGAAATATATATAGACCACAAAAGCCTCAAGTATATATTCACATAGAAAGAGTTGAACATGCACCAATGAAGATGGTTAGAGATGATAAAATACTATGACTGCTCAATCCATTACCACCCTAGGAAAGCGAACAAGGTGGCAGATTCTCTAAGTAGAAAGGACCTGGAATTTATATCATTGATGACAATTGAAAAGGATCCAATCTTCTTAGATTTGACAAGGATGGGCATGGGAATCATAAAGAAGGGAAAATCATAAATCCTTTTAAAAATGATTGCTCAACCATCACTTTAGGAAAGGTTAAAAGATGCTCAAAATGATGATGTGGGAATTCAGGAAAAAGTGAAAGCTATCAGAAAGGGGAAATCCTCAGAGATTAATGTTGATGAAGAAGGAATTGTGAGATTTGCGAAAAGACTATGTGTTCCATCATGTCTGGAGCTGAAGCATGAACTTTTGGATGATTCACATAGTTGAAATTTATCAATTCACCTAGGAAACACAAATATGTATCGAGATCTCTATGAGAAATATTGGTGAGATAATATGATGAAGGAGATCACTGAATATACATCAAAGTGTCTGGTGTGTCAGCAAGTGAAGGCTGAGAGGCAGAAGTCTAAGGGGATGATGCAACCATTGCCCATACCAGCATGGAAATCATAGAACATCACGATGGAATTTGTCACTGGACTTCTGAAGACATCCAAAGGCAATAATGAAATTTGGGTTGTTGTGGATCATCTTACAAAGTCTTCAAAATTCATTGAAATTCAGGAGGATTTCTCATTGGATCAATTGGAACATATATATATCAGGGAAGTGGTAAGGCTTCATGGAGTACCACTATCTATTGTGTCTGATCGAGGTCTATGATTCACCTCTAAGTTTTGGAAGAGTCTTCAACATGCTCTGAATACTCAACTGAACTTCCGTACAACCTATCATCCTCAAACTGATGGCCAATCCGAGTAGACTGTCTAAACACTTGAGGACATGTTGAGATCATGCTCAATGGACTTTAAAAGAGGATGGGATCAACATCTTCCTCTGGTTGAGTTCTCATATAATAACAGTTTCCACTCGAGCATCCAAATTGCACCATATGAATCCCTTTATGGGAAAAGGTACAGAACACCGGCGTGTTGGGATGAGTTCGGTGAGCGTAAGCTTCTTGGACTAGAAATGGTTGAAGAAATGGTGGAGAAGGTGAAAACCATTTACTAGCATATCAAGGCACCCCAGAGTCGACAGAAGAGTTATGTAGATATCCGTCGACGAGAACTTGAGTTTAAAGTTGGAGACATAGTATTTCTACGCATATATCCGTGGAAGAAGGTCACAAGGTTTGTAAAGAAATGGATGTTAAGTCCAAGGTACATTAGCCCCTTCAAGATTCTTGATCGTGTCGGGGCTGTGGCCTATCGAATAACACATCCAACTACCATGGCCAAAGTAAATGATGTCATTCATGTATCCCTCCTAAGGAACTACATATAGGATCCTTCACATGTACTCTCTTTAGAGGAGGAACAATTAGAGGATTCTATTTTTTATGAGGAGCAACCAGTGAAGATATTAGATCGTAGAGAAAATGTTTTACGAAATAAGACAATTCCCCTTGTCAAAGTGTTATGGAGAAACCACAAGTTTGAAGAAGCGATGTGGGAATCAGAGGAAGTGATGAAGCAGAGTTACCCACATTTGTTTTAGTGTAGGAAAAAGAAAATTTGAGGGTGAAATTTCTTAAGGGGGGAAGATTGTAACGACCCAGACTTTCATTAATGGAAATCCCTCTTGATCTAATTAAATGTCTCTTTATGAAAAATGTTTATATAAAATTTAAAATTCTCTGGTTTTATGTTTTTGGATTTTAAAATACTGTTATGAATTGTAACAGTTGCTAATATGGCCATTGAATAATGATCACATGATTAGTATAAATATAGGGCTTTAATAAATCCAATTTACTTAGACAGAGGAAGTGATGACCTCATCTAGTAGACATGCCCCATAAAAGCCCATTTTTCGGAGCTCAGAAAAGAGCTGGCGTCATTGGGTTTTCTCTTGACCAAGCCAAAGTCGAGCTTCAATAGGTTAAGATCGAGAGGGACCACCTATGAGAGAAGTGGAAGTTGATAGAGATTACCACCCGAGCAATGTTATCCGAGCCACCCCAAGAGTCTGTCACCATCACACACCTTACTATTCGGTCTTATACGGGTATTATAAGGGGTTATGTAACATGACCTTAGCACTATGATTATGTGCATTATTTTGTATATAATAATTAATATAATTTTATTTTATTATTTACACCTTGTAAATAGTTTTTAAAGCACAAATAGTGTTTTTAGTTAATGTCCAACTAAGAAATATATTTTGATGAATTAATGGATTTTAGAATTAAATAATATTTTACTAAAATATTATTATTTTTATGAAATTAATTTTTATTAAACATAAATGATCGTATAATTTTATGAATTCAATTGTAATTTTTATTAAGGTTTGAAAGCCATTTTTGTCAAACCTGTGAATTTTTTATAAATATAGGTTTTTTATTTTAAAACTAAAAATTAACATATTTAGAAAATTATTTAGATAAAATAAATATTATTTTTGGAATAATGACATCAAAATTATCTAACAGTGAATTTTTCATAATTTTCTGAGACAGTCAAATTTTTGGGTAAAAATTAAATACCGTTTAAATATATAATGTGTTTTATGACATCATAATGGCCAAATAGTGATGTAATAAAATACTATAAGTTTTATTTTCGGCCAATATACGTTTTAACATTAAAATAATGTGTTTTTGGAATTGTTTTACTTATTTTACAAAGCACTAATGGACCATTCAAGGCTTATTAAACATCTTGTCTTTTTAAATTGTTTTCATTGGGAGTGTGACTCACCTCGACATAAGCATCCCCATTAATTTTAGAATTTAGGACTTTGTCCTTATACAATATTTTTTTTCACTTCCCTTTTTTAAAAATCATAGGCAAAAATCGTCAGATGGTTTGTAGTTTGGATTAGTTTAATGTGAGGTGTCCGAAACCTAAATAATAAAGAATTCCCTCACCTTTCCTATATAAACCCACTGAAGATCCCACTTACTCCTCACTCAAAGCCTTTGTAGATCATCCAAACTCTGTCCTAATATCTCTATAATCCTCCCAAGGTTCCCCAAGCTCCCAAGAATCCTCTCTCAATCCCCTCTCAAGCCTTTGGAAGCACACTTCAAAGTAAAGGATTTCTTCCTTTCTCATTTTTGTTCAATTTTCTTTAAGTTGCTATGACATTTTAATATCAATTATAAATATTTGGGAATGGTTTCGTACCTACACCATACATACCTCTTTATGTTAGAATGATGAGAGACCCCTTTCTCTTTTATTAAATGCCTCCCATGTACACCCGTTACTATGCCAAAATTTCGAAAGAATTTCCCTCTCCTCATTTACATTCAAGCAATTCTTTTGTATCATGAATCTAAATTCCATTACAGTTATTGGGAAATGTATCTATATGACCCACTTACGGTCCATGTGATGTAAATATGATGATACACCCCTCTCTCTCTCATCAACCATTTTTTATGAATTCTTACGTCAAGCCGTTACACTGTCAAAATAACACCGATTTTCCAAGCCAATGTCATTGTGTAGTGAATACCATGACCATTTCTCTATCAAGGGTATTCACCTTTATGAAAATTTAATTATTTATTATAATGTTTCATGTATGAATTTCATGTAGGATCGAAAAATAATATGAGATGCTCAATATACAAGAGGGGGGGTGAATTGTATACATTAAAAATTCCTTTGGAACCTTTAAAGTTAGTTATGAATAACTAGAGTTTCCTTAAGAAAAGGAAAGGGCTAAGTTTAACAAAGTTAAACTAAGTAAATTCACAAAACCTCTAACACCGAACTGAACTTGGAAAGGGATTCCAAAAGTAGGTTCCGGAAATATGATTCCGGAAATTGAAACTTAACAAAAGTTACAATATGAGATTCTACCTTAAAGCGTATAGAATCTAAACTAATCAGAGTAAGTAAGGAAGTATAAGAAAGTTATACTTTCCTTAAGATACAAAATGAATCAGAATAAAGACAAGTAGTAAAACTACTAGTAACAAGATAATAGTCTTTTAACCCAAAGAGAAGGGTATCCAACAACCTTGGATAAAGGTCCCTTGATTTATACTTTCAAGCAAGTCTGTCTTACCCACACCAGGGTAAGCCCTAGATACGAAGATTGGTGTCTCTGTCTTGCTATCCCCGCAAGCCCTCAACTTCAAGGTAGTTGGCAACCTCTGTCTTTCTCAGCAAGAAAGCCCTCGATCTTTAAGGTAGTCAGCACCTCTGTCTTCCTATCCCCGGAAGCCCTCGAATGTAATCACCAACATTCGGAGTCGCACGAAGCTTTGAGAGTTAATAAGAGACCCTCTCTCTAGAAATCACTTCAACAGCATGTAGGCACAAAACTCAGTTGTTTTTCCAACAGCACCAAGCTCTTTCAAATGAGCTCCTATTTATAGGAAAGGTCGACTCCTTCTCCAACGGTCATATTTTCCTTAAAGTTCGGAGGGACCTGTACATGTGTCACTTAGACAACGGTTAGTTTATAAAAAAATGAACGACATCATTTTATAACAAAACAAGTGAAACAGAATGTACGACATCGTTTTAAACTCTAACATAAAGGTTCGGAATAGAAACGTCGGAGTGAAGATTCGGAGTGAGTAAATTCAGAGTGTATAAAACAATGATAATCAGATTCTGTTTAATAGGTGAATTCGGAATGAGAATTCGAAATAGGAATTCGGAATAGGAATTCATCATCAGAATTCGCAATGAGAATTCGGAATGAGATTTCTTTATTAGAATTCGTAATGAGAATTCTTCATTGGAATTCGTAATGAGAATTCTTCTTTAGAATTCGTAATGAGAATTTGGAATGGGATTTCTTCATTAGAATTCGTAATGAGAATTCTTCATTGGAATTCGTAATGAGAATTCTTCTTTAGAATTCGTAATGAGAATTCTTCTTCAGAATTCATATCCTGAATCTGGAATAGAGCTTAGTCAGAGTTCATATCCGGAATTCGGAATGAAACTTCCTTATAGTTCTTGTCCAGAACCGAATCCTAAAACAGAATGCTTTTATATCAAAGTTTTAATGACACCGAGAAAGTGAATCCGAAACTCATACTTAAGAAAAATATGAATGAAAATATGATAAGGATAATTTTCCTTATAAAAGCGATTTTCCTTAAGAAAGCAAATTTCCTTATAAAAGCAATTTTCCTTAAGAAAGCAATTTTCCTTATAAAAGCGATTTTCATTAAAGATAAGGTGTTTGTGATTTTCAAAACAAGAAGGAATGGAAAAGTCATAAGGAAAACCTTATTGACTCAACAATCTCCCCCTTTTTGGAAAGCACAAACATCATTACGAAAAAGCTATTCTAAGAAGAAAGAAACACATTAAAGCTTATCTCCCTTGGTTTAAGAATATAGATGAATACGACTAACTCCCCCTTAGGCTTTGAAACTCTAAGGATCGTATTCATATTTCCGGAGTGATGTTTCTTTAAGAAAAACTCCCCCTTAAACAAACTCTTATTAGAGTACTATTTCCTTGGGTATTTTTCTTTCTCCCCCTTTGATAAGCACTTATTAGATTTCCTCTTTTTCTTAAGGATCTTTTCCTTCTCCCCCTTTGTGATTTTCAAAAAGAATTGGAGGGAATGGAAAAACTTATCAAAGTACCTGAAAAATTAGTAATGACAACAAACGAAACAACAAGAACAATTTCCATTAGATTTGAAATGTCAGCAACAAAAAAAAATTACAACAAAAAGATCGGATTGGTCATTTCGGATCTTTCTCCTTCGACATTAGCCCTTTAAGAATCGTCTTGATCTTCTTGAGGTCTTTGTGATCTTCCTCTGCTTGCTTCTCTAAGACAACTATTCTTTCTGACTGAGCTTCAATGATTTCTTCCAAAGCCTCCAACTTTTCTTCCTGAACTTTCATCTTCTCTTCCTGAGCCTTCATCCTTTCTTCAAACTCGATCCAATAATCCCTTTCATATTTCCAACTTTGATTAACAGAATTGAGCTTTCCATTCAGATCTCTCACTTCCTGAATTCGAAAGTTCTTTTCCTTTGTCAATTTTTCTTCGAATGATGCAGTCAGCTTATGAAACTTCTTGTCCTCAGTTTCAAAAGCATCCTTAACATTATCCTGAAACTCATCCAGCAACCTCATCTCTTCCACAGTTTTCTTAGACCAGCTTGTCATCCTCTTGCAAGATCTTTTATGTGCTTCGTAACCAACGAAGAAAGTTTTGAACTGAGCTTCAATCTCAACACACTTATCCATTACCATGGATACGGAGTCGGTTTTCTGATTCAGCGCATGTTGAAGCATCTGGCATCTAGAGTCAATGCTAGAGAAGGTCGGAATGGTTCCCACCAACTTCTTCAAGGACTGAACAACAAAATCGTGCCCCAACGATGATGACTCCGAATCTGAAATCTTGCTAGGAGAATTTTCTTCCTCAATAAGCTTCAACTTCCTCTTCGAAGAACTACCAGCTTCCTTCCTCATACTCTTTTCTGAACTCGGGGTATCAGCAAGAATTTGTTTCCCCTTATCTTTTTCCGGAATAGAAACCTGTTCCGGAGATTTATTTTCACTGTCAGAGACTTGAACAACCAAATCTTCCTCATCAGCTACTTCTACATTTTCCTTCTGAGAAGCATCAAGTGAAATATGTTCTTCTTCTCTCAGACAAGAAACTTCTTCTTCACCTTTCTCTTCTTCCAATTCAGGAGTAACAAGCTTTGAAGATTGAACTTCATATGTTCGGAGCGACAGGTGTTCCGAAGGAGTTACCTTGTATTCATCTACTTGTTTGAGCACATCTCCTGTCTCACCACTTCCTTCAGCAGCTTCTTCAACTTCTTCCACTTGCTCTACTTCCTCAGTAGCAACAGCCTCTTCCGGAGTAACAAGATTTCTTCCTGGAGTCTCAGGTAGAGATTCCAGAGAGAAAGATCTCGGAACGGGAATGGTTGCTGAAACCATTTCATTGAACTTTAACAAGGCCTGAGCAACCTCAGCCTCGGACATTTTCTTCTTCAGTTTCTTCTCCTTTGCTTGTTTCTCGAGTTCATCAGCAGCCTTCTCTTTCAGAGCTTTGGCCTCTACAGGATCCAATCCGAACTGCGGATCTCCTTCCTTCCTCTTCTCTTTATCAGCTCTCCACTTTGCTGCAACCTCATCAGTATAGGTTTTCTTCTTCTTAGACTTAGGAGGTGCGGAGTGGACTTCCTTAGACTTAGGTTCCTCAGCTTTGACTACCACTTCTTTCAGCTTCCTCTTCCTTACTGGCTTGGATGATTCCGGATCAGCAGTTTTCGGAGTCACTTCTACTTGTGAAGATAGATCAATAAACTTCCTTGACTCCTTGTCAAAAGCTATATTCATTCTCTTAAGAGTGGCATCACTGAGCAACATGATCTTGCAAACTTTCGGCTTAGAACTGCAAGCTACCTTGAAAGATTCTAGGCACCGAACTATGAGCTTTGACAATATTGCTGGGTACATCACAATCTGAGCTCTCAGATTCCCCTTCTTCAAATTTTCAATGTTAAGAAGGATATGCTTCATCAAGTTGAACTTCCTTAGATTTATCAGGAAATCTAAGATATATATATCACTCTTCTTCAGACTATACTTATCTCCTTTTCTCGGTACGATAAGCCCTTGCACCCATAACTCCAGAATCCGGAAGTTTGTAGATAGGCTTGCAATTTTCGGAGCCTTGTCATCATCTAATCCGAGAATTTCTAATGCCTTTTCCTTGTTGAAGCTACCCAAAGAGTCTGGCAATACGTGGGAAATAAACTCAGCTTCCCCTTCATAACTTAGCCCTACCAAGCTTGCAGCCTTGGTGTAAGAAAGCTTATATGTCTTTCCATACGATTTGAAAGAAATTTTTTCTCTATTATCTTCCTCGAAGAAAACAACCGACTCATAAAACTCGACAAGCAAGTCAGAGTAGACTTCATATTGGTTGCCGGTTTTTGATACCGCAACACCTTCCCAGCCATTCAGCTTGATATTCTTTGAAATAATAGAATCGTAGTTGCTGAAGAAATTCGGATGAACTAACCTCTCTCTGTAGACTAACCACTAAGAAATGGGCTTGGTTGAAGACATTTCTTGAGAAGCTAACTCTGCAGACATTCGGATTAGAAGTCCTCTGAGATATTCGGAACAGAGAAGACTGAAGTTCGGAACTGAGAAAACTGTGGTTCAGAACGGCCTTAAATCGTAGAGTCAGAGCTTCAGCACGCAAAAGCTTGAAATCGATGTGGGATGAGAAAATAGGGTCCCCTTTATATAGGCAATGGGATGACGGTTCAACTTCCTCGGTTGATCTAACGGTCTAGAATGATCTGAGATCAGATCTAACGGTTGAAAGCTTGAATCCGATCTTTTTAAGGTTTTATTAAAGTAAAGAATTAAGAAATCCAAAAACCGAAAACAAACTATAAGAAATTGCCAGCAAGTAAAATATGATTACGAAAACTTCAGTAAGGAAATCATACCTTTCAGATTAGCTTAGGAAAGTTATTCGTAATGGGTAATATAAAGACGACTACGAAAAACTCAATACGAAAAAGTAAATACGAAAAGTAAATACGAAAAATAAAATACGAAAAACGCAATACGAAAAACTCAATACGAAAAAGTAAATACGAAAAACTCAATACGAAAAAGTAAATACGAAAAGTAAATACGAAAAACAAAATACGAAAAAGTAAATACGAAAAAGTCAATACGAAAAACTCAATACGAAAAAGTAAATACGAAAAGTAAATACGAAAAACAGAATATGAAAAAGTAAATAAAAACTTGTTATGGAAGATTCAGTACGAAAGTTCCGTTATGAAAATACTAGTACGAAAGTTTTCCATTCCGGAAATTTTCAATACAAATACTTCCATTCCAGAAGTATTCTGTGCGAAAATATCCTTTCTGAAAATTTTAGTTCCGGAAGTTCCATTCCGGAAATTTTCGTTCCGAAAAGTTTGAAAACAAATTTTGAAAAACTTTGTTAAATAAACAATCAAATGTACTCCCCCTATGAAAAGAAGTTTATTACTGTAAGGAGATTTTTTTCAACAGAAAGTTAATTAAGGAAGATTACCTTACGGTTATCATTCCTAACTTCTGTTTAATATATTCAAATCTATCAGAAGGCAAGTATTTTGTGAAAATGTCAGCAAGTTGATCTTGCGTTCCGATAAACTGAAGAATAATATCTCCTTTGGTTTTGATAATCTTTTAAAAAAAGCTTTTGTTACCAGTCATGTGCCGGGAACATCCACTATCCATGTACCAAATATTGTTGCTGGAATTTTCTTTATTTTCCTGAAATTATGAACAAAGTTAGACTTTCGGAATCCAAACTTGTTTGGATCTGAGATTTCCAAACAATAAAATTTTAGGTATCCACATTTTCTTAGAAAAGTAAGCTTTATGAAAACCTAAAGATTGGGTTTTGTTTAAGGAACAATTTCTTGCCCAGTGACCACCACATTGACATTTAGTGAAAAATGGGGCACTTTGAGGAACAAAATAATTGTTACTGAAAACTGGTTTTGCATGGGTATAACCAAATCCGGATTTATTTCTTAAAGGTCGTATTTGAGAATACATCTTATCAAAATTTTCCTTACCATGGGTAAAGTTTGATAAACATTTCTTTAAGGAAAAAATTTCGGACTTGAGTTTTACAACCAAGTTTTTATCCTCAAAATCATTAGTTTTGGAACTAGAGTTAGGCTCGAAAACATTTTTCTTAGAAATTACTTTTTTTAATTCTTTAGAAAGTTTATTCTTCTCAGAACTTACTTCCTCAAGATTTTTTGAAATATTTTCAAAATCAGCATTTTTCTTATCAAGATCTTCAGAAAGATCTGATATCTCTTTAGTAAGAATAGAATTCCTAGAATTTGCCTTATCAAGTTTCTTGTTGAGTTTGGAGTTCTCAATCTCAAGAAGTTCAGAAAATCTAGAGACTTCTTCAAAAGTAGGTAAAGTATTTTCCTCATCAGAAGATGAATCTTCATCAGAAGAGTTATAATACTTACTATCATTAGGATTTAAAGAAACATTGTTCAATGATTCAGCATTTCGTACCTTAGCCATAAGACAATGATTATCAATAGGTAATCTGGCTATAAGACCAAGATTATTCTGTCCTGAAGATTCATAATCAGAAGATTCATCTGAAGAGTCACCACCACTGGCACTCCAGGTGTCATTAGCTTTCAAAACTTTCTTAGCTTTAGCTTTGTAATACTTCTTCCTATTCCTGTCTGAATGCCTTTCTTTCCTTTCTTTCTTTTTGAGCATAGGGAAATCTGGTCTAATATGTCCATCTCTCTTACATTCATAACAAGTAACATCTCCATCTTTCTTATCTTTCCTATCCTTCTTCTTATACTTGGATTGAATGTTTCTCTGTCCAGCTATCTTGTTCATCCTTCGAGCAAGATTGGCTAATTCATTTTCTGAAACTTCACTCTCACTAGATTCGGATTGGAAAATAACTTTCTTAGACTTGGATCTGGTTACTCTCTCAGGAGTCTTAGCTTTCATCTGATTTGAAGTTGTAGTAAAAGAAACAGTACCATTTACATTCTTCTTCTTGATGTTGTCAGCATCTCTCTTCATTCTGGTCTCATGTTGTAGAAGAGTTCCAAATAATTCATCAAGAGTAATTTGAGTAACCTTCCTGTTCTCATCTATAGCTGTTCTCTTGGATTCCCACTCATTGGGCATAATATCAATTATCTTGTCCACAAGAGCTTCATCATCTAAACCTTTTTCTCCCATAGATTGTATACTGTTGACAATAGTCATAAATCTTTGTTGAACTTTACAGATAGGTTCTCCATAAGGAAAATTGAAGCCATGATATTCAGCTCTAAGCATAGCTCTTCTAGTCTCAATCACTTTAGAAGTCCCAAAGTGTGTAACCTCTAACTTCTTCCATATACAGTTAGCTGCTTCACAAGAAGAAATTTGGCTATATATATTTCTAGTCATTGAACATAATAAAGTATTGCGTACCTTATAGTTGAGTTGATATTCTTGCTTCTCCTGGTTAGTAAAGGTTCTGACTTCCTTGTCAGGAATTTTATAATCACGAGTAAGCATCACAAAGTTGTCTACTCCAGTATTGATAACAAATGTCTTCATACGATCTCTCCAGTATTCATAATCATTACCATCGAATATTGGTGGCCTTGTAGGATTCAGATTGTCAATAGAACCAACATTAATTCCTGCCATAGTAAAAAAAACTTTGCACACAAATTTGTTAGTAGCTTAGAATCGAATCAACAAGGTTCGGAATGGGAAAAGTTCGGAATGGATAAACCGGAATGACAAATTTCGGAATAGAAAAGTGAGCAAGAAAAACTTGTATGTGAGTACAAGTATTTCAGTAACCTTGGCTCTGATACCAAATGTAAGAATGGTATAGAGTAAGAGGTTTCCAACCTCTGATACCAAATGTAGGATCGAAAAATAATATGAGATGCTCAATATACAAGAGGGGGGGTGAATTGTATACTTTAAAAATTCCTTTGGAACCTTTAAAGTTAGTTATGAATAACTAGAGTTTCCTTAAGAAAAGGAAAGGGCTAAGTTTAACAAAGTTAAACTAAGTAAATTCACAACACCTCTAATACCGAACTGAACTTGGAAAGGGATTCCAAAAGTAGGTTCCGGAAATATGATTCCGGAAATTGAAACTTAACAAAAGTTACAATATGAGATTCTACCTTAAAGCGTATAGAATCTAAACTAATCAGAGTAAGTAAGGAAGTATAAGAAAGTTATACTTTCCTTAAGATACAAAATGCAGCGGAATAAAGACAAGTAGTAAAACTACTAGTAACAAGATAATAGTCTTTTAACCCAAAGAGAAGGGTATCCAACAACCTTGGATAAAGGTCCCTTGATTTATACTTTCAAGCAAGTCTGTCTTACCCACACCAGGGTAAGCCCTCGATACGAAGATCGGTGTCTCTGTCTTGCTATCCCCACAACACCTCAACTTCAAGGTAGTTGGCAACCTCTGTCTTTCTCAGCAAGAAAGCCCTCGATCTTTAAGGTAGTCGGCACCTCTGTCTTCCTATCCCCGGAAGCCCTCGAATGTAATCACCAACATTCGGAGTCGCACGAAGCTTTGAGAGTTAATAAGAGACTCTCTCTCTAGAAATCACTTCAACAGCATGTAGGCACAAAACTCAGTTGTTTTTCCAACAGCACCGAGCTCTTTCAAATGAGCTCCTATTTATAGGTAAGGTCGGCTCCTTCTCCAACGGTCATATTTTCCTTAAAGTTCGGAGGGACCTGTACACGTGTCACTTAGACAACGGTTAGTTTATAACAAAATGAATGACATCGTTTTATAACAAAACAAGTGAAACAGAATGTACGACATCGTTTTAAACTCTAACATAAAGGTTCGGAATAGAAACTTCGGAGTGAAGATTCAGAGTGAGTAAATTCAGAGTGTATAAAACAATGATAATCAGATTCTGTTTAATAGGTGAATTCAGAATGAGAATTCGAAATAGGAATTCGGAATAGGAATTCGTCATCAGAATTCGCAATGAGATTTCGGAATGAGATTTCTTCATTAGAATTCGTAATGAGAATTCTTCATTGGAATTCGTAATGAGAATTCTTCTTTAGAATTCGTAATGAGAATTCGGAATGGGATTTCTTCATTAGAATTCGTAATGAGAATTCTTCATTGGAATTCGTAATGAGAATTCTTCTTTAGAATTCGTAATGAGAATTCTTCTTCAGAATTCCTATCCTGAATCTGGAATAGAACTTAGTCAGAGTTCATATCCGGAATTCGGAATGAAACTTCCTTATAGTTCTTGTCCAGAACCGAATCCTAAAACAGAATGCTTTTATATCAAAGTTTTAATGACTCCGAGAAAGTGAATCCGAAACTCATACTTAAGAAAAATATGAATGAAAATATGATAAGGATAATTTTCCTTATAAAAGCGATTTTCCTTAAGAAAGAAAATTTCCTTATAAAATCGATTTTCCTTAAGAAAGCAATTTTCCTTATAAAAATGATTTTCCTTAAAGATAAGGTGTTTGTGATTTTCAAAACAAGAAGGAATGGAAAAGTCATAAGGAAAACCTTATTGACTCAACATTTCACATTTCTTTATCATGGAAAAAATGGTGATGTTTTATGAATTCATGTTTTATGATCCATGTGGTACACTTATGCATGAAATGAAATGTTTAAGAAGGGTGAACCCTTATAGCTCTGCAATGCATTCTGTGAAGTATAGTATCATTATACATCATGTGCAATGGGTGTTTACACATGCTAATTCAAGTGCAACGAGGTTTTACTTGTGCTTTATTTTCAATGAGGATTTACTCATGCTCCATGTGCAATGAGCCTTGGCTCATGCTAATTCCATGTAAAGTGTTATTGCCACATTTCCAGGTTATGATTATCATGATTTATCATGCCTTAATGTTTATGCTTCTCTTGTTCTCTATTGATATGCTTATTTTCTAACATGTATTTCATTCCTCATGTTACTCCATGTTTTATCCCTTACTGGGCTTTATAGCTCACCCTTTTCTTATGCATGTCCTCAGGTTATCCCATGCAATGCTAAGTACGAGGAAATGTAGTGGTTATGTAAAATAGGTTTCCAATAAAGATGTTGTATATCATGTTTTAAGTTCCTCCCAATATTCTATGTTGTATCAAGTGAATTTTATGTAATAAATCATGTTTATGTGTGTAATAAAGATCATGTTTGTCGTAGTTGGACTGAGCTTCCACCCCCCTCCTTTCCCTACTCCTCCCACTTCCTTTTCTTCTCAGAAGAGCTTCCACTACCCAGAACTGATATCATCCTTGAAAAAACATCCCCAACCTTATGGTTATTCTCTACCATACACACCCCATCAACCACCTCTTTATTGTTTTTCATCTTGAATAGGAAGACCTGGGAATAGATCTCTTCATGGGAATAGATATCTGGCCATAGACCCCTCTCAAACTTCTGGGCCTTCATATGCTCATTGGACACCATTTCCAGAGCATTACTAGACTTACTTAGTAAAAAAGTTGGCAAAATACTTCACAAAAATATCCCCAGGAAAAATCTCCATAAATTCTCGAGATCGAGCATAAGCCAAAACTTCAGGGCAGTACTAGTCATTAATGATAACCTTAAAGTCCTTTCGGCTCATCTGCTCATGCTTCCCAGCTTGAAGCACTGATTCCCACCACTTGAGGCTATGACCCTCTAAAAATAAAGTGAAACACATCAACCTTACCTTCATAGGTGTTTCCAAGATCTCAAACATGTTCTCAATCTTTTCGAGCGACTCCTCCGCTTCCTGGGGTTCCGTGCAACCATAGAAAGTAGGAGGTTTGTTATTTAGAAAATCCTGGATTTGTTTCTTCCTAGGAATAGAATCCTATTCCCTGGATGGGGAAAGATTGGGTGATACTGTCGTTCATAGGGCTTGGACAACCCTGGAAATATATTTTACCATCCATTGATCAATCAGTGAAGGAGAACTCTCTCCGGCATCCTCATGTGGGTGCATGGGATCTTTCTGGGGAGGCATGTTGCTACACAAGGGAAGAGTCACAAAAGAAATCATCAGTACAAAAATTATTAAAATTTCATCAATAACATAAAATATAAATAATCCAAACCCAATAAAGAAATAAAATAAACAACCACTCAATCCATACTCGATGTCTACGTGTAGTCTGCAGCCCACATGTCTCACCTTGAACTGAAGTCAAACAAAAAATTCCAATGACCCATGGTGACTCGAGGTATTCCATGAGAGGTGTGGGCTAGGCACCCTACTCACAAACCAAACTCCAAGTCCCGATAGATCTAGCTCCTATCTAGCCTGACTCATCCCAAAATAATAATACTACCAAAAAACATTAACTTGCCTCCCATACCATTTTTTCACAAACCGAATCTGGTCTCTATCATTACAGGCACCAAAAATGAACTATGGAAAATACCATATGGATTTCCCTATCCCCACGGGCTGGAAGAAGTTATCGCGTATCATGTATTATGGTTTGGGAATGATTTACCAGAGTTTAGAATCAATTAACAACAAAAAAAATCAATAACCAAAATCTAAAAATTTATGCCAAACATGCCTTAAATAAAAATCTAGAACTAAAAAAATAGGTTAAACATGACACAGGATATCCAAAGATACATAATATTAGTATAAAAAACATCCCAATAAACTCCACATTACAAGGGTTTATCACCCACAAGCCGTCTCCACAACACCGCACCAGCGGAATAAACTAGAAACCCAAACCGCCATCACCCAAGGCCTTGCCTTTACCTGAGTCAAACATGATCAAGTATACTTACATCCAAGGGGTTTATGTAGGGTGTGATCCAAATTCAAATAGGATACCACCCAAATTATTCCATATTGTAATCAATAAAAGAATAAAATCATGCATGTTTTTGATAAATAATAAATGGTGGTAATAAATTCTAAAGAATGAGACTTTAAAAGGTAAAAATTTTTCAAAGGGAAATTTTAAAGAGTGAAAAAATTTAATTAAAAAATTTAATATAATGCATTTTTACATCCAAACACACCATAATACAATTATAAGTACAAAATATCCAATGAGAACTAATCTCGGGAATAGCCCTTGGCACTAGTTATTTTCGGGCCCAATGTTACTCGTATCTCGGTGTAAAGGAACCATAGTAATATAAATTCTCATTCACATTATACTTGTAGGAAACATACCAATAAATTAGTGGTCCCCAAAAATCATAAATATAGTTTTTTAGTTTTTTCAATGTTCAACTTGCTATGTGAGATAGGGACAAAACCACTCCCGATCACTAGCATACTAGTACACATCCACCCACCTAGATACCCAGGTTTCCCCCTTTGTTCTCAAGAAAACTCCACATGTTACCAAAATCCAATTTCCCATAAAATAATTAGTTCTGATCACCAATATTTAAAACTATATATACACATTCTTTTCACCACTTATATCACTCCAAAAAATATTTACAATTTCCATAAACAACATCACAAAATATAACAATGCTTTGGACATAAAATCTATTAAAAGCCCCACTATGAACACCATTCACATACCAAAATTTCACCAAAATAGAATTTAAAGAACTAAAATATTTTAATAAAACCATTTCATCAATTAGTAAACAAACCCAAATGATCAAACATGGGATATCCATGAAAAACACCCATTTTCCCAAAAATATGCCATTTCGCACCATTCACTTAACAAACACCACCAAAAATAGTTTTCGCATCAATGAACATGGAAGATAAACATAAAAATATAATAAATCCCGAAATTCTAAATCATCCAAAAGTTCTTAAACATGGAATCACCTACCACAAGTGTCAAAACACCAAATCCTTATACGATAGGTCACCTGCACCACCGCCACACCACAAGGTAGTTCATTCAAACCTAAAACCACATGATTAGACAAATAAATCCAAGATAAAACCCTAGGTCAAAATCCCTGCATGTTGGACAGTAGGAACGTCAATAATAAATGGAATAAAACCTATGAAAATGGAAGAAACCCAAATTAAATGGGAGGATGAATGAATAAAACCCACTTACTTGAGATATCTTGAAGAAATATCCATAAATCCACCAAAGGTTTAATCTACAAGCAACAAAAAAGGATGGGGAGGCTTGAATGAGGCTGAGAAGGTCAATTGGGGATTGAAACTGGAGAAAAAGAGTGAAAAGTTAATGATTTATGGATGATACAATTTAACTTCTCAAATCTACACGATTTGAGAGACCCTGAGAACTTTTGCCCTAATCTATAGTGAAAATGAGCTCCAAAGAATAAAAATTGATAATAGGGTGAGCCTATGGATTTTGGCTTCATGTGGGAGGTTTAATCATTGAAAAAAATAATAAATGAATGAAATATTAAATAATTGTTTTTTAAAAACAGGAAATGAGATCATGGGTTGACCGAATACCTAAATAAATCACCCAAATCCAAAATGATAATTAGTTCATAAGGGTTAAAAATGGAAAATTTGGTTTGAATTGGTTAGGGGAGTCCATGTGGGAGGTGTAATGGGTGATAAATGTTAAAAAAATTAAGGATTTATAAATGAAACAATTTTTTTTTAAATCTATAAATGGTGTAACGGTTGGGCCAAAATCACGAAAACCCACCATTTCCTCCAAAAAATGCATGGGAAACCCCCAAAACAAAGCAAGAATATAAATTACATGAAAAATAACTTTAAAATAAGTCTTGGATGGGACAATTATTTCCTTGATATAATACTCTTGAAGTGATAATCAATTATGAATTAATTATGTTAGTTTTAAATGATAAATCATTCATTTTAACAACTAATTAGTATTTGGAGGTGCCTCATTAGGATAAGATTTCATAGTGGTGGTATGTTATACACCATTACTATGAGATAGTATCTCATTAGCCCAAAGTGAGATTGTGATTCATCATTAACCATATAAATAATGAAATCGTGGAACCTCTCATAATAGAGGAATTGGGTTGGTGGTAGTCCATCTGCCCAAGTATTTGTATGGTGGTGCATCATCCACCGAAGGAGTGTTATTAGTGGCGCCTATTATACTTGAAGAATTGTAATGGTGGTATGTAATCCACATATAAATTGATTTTAATAGTAATTTTAACACTGGGTAAGTGACATTGGTTATATAATCTACCAATTTGTATAAAATTAGTTGCGAGTCATCCACCAATAGATTGGACTTGTTGGAACAATGTTCACTCGTAGATTTGATTCCAGTGGTGCATTATCCACCCATAATGAGTTGTGTTGGTGGTATATCATCCAGATGTTATGGGATATGGTTGTGTATCATTTACAAGGTATTTTTGATATCTCATTCACCAGTAATGTCATGTTTCCTTTTAATTTGTGGTTTGAAATGGTCTATTCACAAGACAGACTATGATAATGATGCATAGTTCACCTAGAATATATGATGGTGATAAATCATTCGAAATATTTTCAAAATGAGGAGTGATATATCATGCAACCTTAAGGTGTGTTTAGAACCTGGGTATATCATCCCATTAATGCTCTAACTGAAGTATGTATGGTCACACATGGTTTGGCAGGATCACTCCATGAGGTGACAAGTTATTTTTCTACTACTTTATTATAAATTCATATTGAGAATGGATGTTTATTATAATACCCTGAGATTCTAAGAGGAATATCATGTTTGATAGTGTGTATAACACAAAACACCAAGAATAAAAGAGAATATAACACCTTAATAATTTATGATATATATATATATATATATTTAAATTCAATCTCTTCGATAGATTACAATGCATGCAACACCAGGTTTAAATTAAACATGATACATTATTAAAATATTATTATTTAAATATGACCATTATAACCTACAAGTTAAGATGAAAGGTATGAATAGTAATAAATAAATTATGAAAATTATATGTTTTACATATGTATAAAATAAATTCAATGATTATATATTTATTAGAAATAAAATTAGATCCATTTGAATAATAAAGATATGTTTTTTGAAAAATATTATTTTTTAAAAAGGTGGATTAGTCGCACTTTGAAAAAATAATTTGAAATTAATTTTTACCACTTTGAGAAAATACATTTGAAAAAATAAAATTCATTTTTGAAATATATATGTCAAAATTATATTCAGGTTATTTTTTGATAATTTTTTAAAAAGTTAAAATTTTTGATAAATACTGTAAAATACTGATTGTTTAACCACTTCCATTTCGTTTAAATTATATAAAAAGATAAAAAAAATTAATTATTTTTAATGTAAAATTATATTGATTATATTACAATTTAACCAATGTAGATCAGTTTAATCAATTTCATTTTGAGTCTTGATATTAAGACATTACACACTTAAGAGATTTTCTCTTTGGAAAACCGATCTTTCGCCACATATGCGGTTTAATATTGAATTGAATTTTTTCATTTCTATAAAATTAATTTTGGAAAATTGATTAAATATTTTTAATTATAATAATTTATATTATATAAAAAGGTTAACATAATTTTTTTAACATAATTAATAGTGAAAATTGTAAAAATTAATTAACACAATCAAGGTAAAAATGAGTTTACTAGGAATGGGGGTAAAATAAGAATATAAAGGTCTAAGATGATATAGAATATGTTAAAACCCCATTTTAAGACCATATTTATACCTTATTACCTATAATGTTTGATAATTATGCATTTTTTGAGGCCTGTTACATGATAAAAACACGTTTATCACTTTAAATATTCAAAAATTCTATGTGTGTCCTCTCACCGACTTATAGAATGCCTCCCCTATCCAACACTCTTCACACTTAAAAAAAACTTGTTTAAGAAAATACAAACCAAAATAATTTTCTTACTCCCATAACCATGTACAAGAGGAATTATTCTGATTTAGAATCCCTCTTGGTACGGATTTATGTATAAACCTAAAGAGGCTCTTTAAAGAAGAGGTAAAATTATTAAATGTATGTGTTTGTTTTATTTCTTCATCCACATACATAAAAACTTATTAAAATATGATTATATAATAAAAAATTATCTAATATATAATGATATTTTATAATGTTAATGTAATAACCCATATCCATCTTCACTTCCATCAAATTTGAAATGAAACCGTCGATCGTGTGTACGGAGAACTACTGCCACATGAGCCAATGTAATTAATTTTCTATAAAAACATTTCAAGGATAGATATACTGATGTATTTAACATATTTATATTATATTTATGAAATTATTATACTTATTTAATTATTATATGACATTTACCTTCTTACTTTTCATTATGTAGGTGATATGATAACTCTTCTTGTGTGTATAGCGAACTACTACCTCACGAAGAGATGTGATTCATTTTTCTCTTAAGATTTAAATTAAAAGTATTAAGGAAAATGTTAATGAATATATGTTATATTTATTATATTAACATAGCTATGTAAATATAATATCACATCTAACTACTTACCATACAATATTTTGGAAAATAATAATGTCCCTCATGCGTACGTGTGGACTACTGCCTCCACATAGTGATGTGAAATTTTTTTCATTTGATTTTTTACTTGTATGGTAATAAGTATATATTTAATTAATATATATGAAATATATGAAATAATAATGATTCTATAAATATTAATATAAAATTTTCCCTTTTATTCCATCCGTTGAGAAAAATGGAAACAACATTCTTGTGTATGTATGGCCCACCATCTCCATGAGCGATGTAATACATTTTCTATCTCTGTCTTTAAAAGGTTACTCTAAATAAATATACAAAAATATTTATATGAATATTTATATTATTTTAGAATTATTTATTTTATGGGTCTTATGATTTAAAAGTTACCGAAGTGGTAAGTCTTTATTTCACAATCTCATAATTATTCGAGATTATTTTGGTTTAAGTCTACTTTAGAGGAATTATTTGATATTTATATCATAAAATAAAAATTTTATATTATCCTTTTGTTATAAATGAAATTTTTAATAAATATTACCATTTTCACTTTTTAGTATATAAAATGTTTGATAATTTTTTTAATAAAATCTGACTTTAATTCTCTCTTTAGTCGAAAATCCATTTTCACCAAAAAGCATGTTTTCTAAAAATATTTTTATCCTTTAAAAAATGATATATTAAAGACATTATTACCCATTTTAACTTTTCAAAAGAAATTTTTAAATAAACAATCATGTAATTTTCAATACTGTTCGCATTTGTATTTTATCAAAAATGTGAAAGGAATCATAGTTTTTACATGTACAATATGTTTTAAATGATTAACACTATGCATTCCCTTATTATAATAAAAATTATTTCCAGGTGATTATTTGACTATTTAGTATATATATGGATAAGTTTCAACCATATGTGATTATTTAAATGAATTTATCTGATCATCATTTATTTATACCGTATTTTTCCTTATTTATTGATTAAATGACGTGTGTTTTAGTTATTTACCTTTCTATATTGATTATTATTATTTATTCATGATAGCTTCCACTATAATCTTACCCTTACTAATAATCTGATATCACCCCACTCTTATTTTTTATTTTTACCAGGATCCCATGATGTTTTTTGTGCTTGATATTCATGGATACTTAGGAGGAATAATGGTGTTCTCAAAGAAAACACTTTCTGTGTTGGATGTTTTAAAATGTAATGTGAATTTAAAGTATGTATCTAGTTTAACAAGACTACTAAACTACTTAGTCATTTTGGATAAAATTACTTATATCTAGTTCCAATACAACACAGTTGACACCAATTTCAAGCTATTGTATTCAAGGTTGTTATAGTTGGTATTAGAGAAAGATTATTAGAAACCTTGAGAACTATATTTAGGAAAACATTGATTAAGGAATATAACCCTATGAATTAATTTAAGGAAAAGTATAAATATATAATAACATACTAATGTTTTGGTATTGTAGAGATGATGTGGTTTTCTTAGAAATACATCCCACTTTAGATACTATAAGTGGATGTGGTCCTGCCACAAATATACCCAGGGGTAATAAATCTAAAAAAGGTGTGTTGGGTTTGACTCGAGCATTACCTGGTACATGAAATTGGGGATTATTTCACACCAAATTTTACATTCCCATGGGATATGCTTAGGATAATTCAAATTTTCTTTACAAACCATTATGAAGTATCTAAAAATATTTTTATGATTTGGAAACTTTCCCAAATAAAACATGTTTATGATTATGACATTAGTCATGCATAAATTTTTTAGTTTATGTTAAGTCTTTATCTAGAATTGGGAATATATAATATGTTTACTAATGTTATGATTTAATATAGTGTTTGAAGTTTTTTATAGGTGTATTATTATCAATTATATTATGGTTAAAATAACTATGGAATTTATAATGATTTTACTACAATACTTTTTCTTTATGTATTTGAGAGTATACATTGAATGGTACTGATGAGTAAGAAAACTGGTTTAGTGGAAGGTTGAAATTTTTGGAAAAACCATGATAGAGGTAAGATAACCCTTAATATTTGATCTATGTTGAGATAATAATGATAAAGAGTCATTTATAGGATAGTATTGGCAACCATGAAATTGGTTAGTTATTTGATGGTTTATGTTATCTTAGTTGGATTTTATTGCATGCATGGATTTATGGGATATATTTGAAAAACTGATATTTTATTTTCGGAATAATTCACATTTTGATTTTGGTTTTATGGTGATCAAGGTATTAATATATTGGTAATGTGACATTAATAATAGATTTATATTTTCGGAGGAATATAATGTTGATTTATTGAACTTAATTTTAAATTTGGTTAGATATATTTTGTATGATTCTTAAGGATAACTGTTTATATAATGGATTAAGTAGAAAATTGTATGTTATTGGATAACTTATTATTAACAGTTTTTTCTTGGAAAATATATAAATAATGGAGGAATGAATTTTCTTTCTTTTACTGATATAATGATATGTCAAATTATAATTTTAGTTCTTCAGGCATACAAATTCTTATTAGAAATTCATTTCTTGGAGTAAGATATGAAGTAGTAATTTTTCAAATAAAAACTAAATGATGAAAATTTTAGGTATATTTTATGGTGTTACCTGTCATAATGGTAATAAAATCCCTCAAATTTAGGAAAAATATCTTGAGAAAAAAATGTAGTCCAATTAATTTAATTTATGTGGAATCAATGGTATTTTAACTCATCATAGATTTATGGTTTTTTGGTTGTAAAATTACTAATGAACATGTTATATGTAACTCTATTAATTCTTTGGATATAGTTTTCAAAGTCTATGTTTTATTTTCCTCCCAATTTTCTACAACTTGGAAACCAAGTAACGTGTTATTCCAGATGGCCTTCATACACCCCTTTATCTCTTATCAATAGGAATTTTTATTAACCCCTTTTATGATGTGTTTTTCTTAAAAAGTTATTTTCATATGTAAAACCCTTTATTAAAGGATAAAGATTAAATTATGAAGATATAATTTATTTAAAGAGGTAGAATGTAACATCTTGAGAATTTAAAATAGGAATATCATGTTCAATAGAATGTATGACATGAAACATAATGATTATAAGAAAATATAATTCCTCGATACATTATGATATATTTATTTAAATCAAATATCTTTGATATCTTGTGATGCATGCAACATTGCTTTTAAACAAAACCTGATACTCTATTGAAATATTATTATTTAAGCATTAAAATTATAACATAGTCCTTAAGATGGTGGGTATTAATATTAATAAATAAATTAATATAATTATATGGTTCTGGTTATTATAAAATAAATTCTTTAGTTATCTAATTATTGTAACTAAAATAAGAACCATTTGAAAGAGAAAGAAATGTTTTTTTAAAATGTATTATTCTAAAAGGAGGATTAGTCGCGCATTGTGCATATATTTTAAAATTATTTTTTACCACTTTATAAGATAACAAAACGTGATTTTTTTATATCTACATGTAAAAATTATCCTTGTGTGAATTTTTGATAATTTTTTGAAGGGATTAATTTTTTTATGAATAGTGAAAATATTTATTTTTATTGAAAATTGCATTTTTTTAAATTATTTACAAGTTCAAATTATATTTTAAAGTGAATTTAAAGTTAATTTATGTCAATTATATTAAAATTTAACTAATTTATTTCATTTAAAGAAATTTTATATGGATTTTTTATATTAAAACATTCTATACTTATGAGAATTTTATCTTTAGAAAACCACTCTTTCATCGTGTTTGTGGTTTAATTTTAAATTCAATTTTTCTACTATATTAAGTTGAATTCGGAAAAATGGATTCCATATTGGTAAAAAAATAATTTATATTATCTAATATTATGAACTTAATTTTTCAATATAATTAATAGTGAAAATAGTAAAAACTAATTACCTTGGTTAGGTAATAATGAGTTTAACGTGGGGGAGGGGGGGGGGGGGTTAAACTAAGAAGATAATGGATACAAATACCATAAAAATTGCCCAAAACACACTTTGTGGAAATAATTAGAAATTTAAATATATATTGTTCTATAATGATCCATTTTTAGGCTTTGTTGTGCGAAAAACATGGGTATCACTTTATCTTTTAAAAAATTCAATGTTTGTGCTCTAACCCACTTATAAAAGGCCACCCACTCTCCTACCAAATTCACAATTAAAAAACCATTTGGTTCAAACAATAACTACCCAAATACCTTCCTTAATTCAATAACCACATCATTTTCTCCATATTTTTATTATGAAATGTTCATAGGAGGGATTTAGCTATAAACCAATAGAGTCCCTTTGAAGAAGTGGTAAATTTATTAAACATGCGTGCTTGTTTTATTTATTCTTCC
This sequence comes from Viscum album, assembly GCA_963277665.1. Taxonomy (NCBI): domain Eukaryota; kingdom Viridiplantae; phylum Streptophyta; class Magnoliopsida; order Santalales; family Viscaceae; genus Viscum; species Viscum album. Next base: position 330,179,501 of record OY728132.1, read on the forward strand.
AACTACATAAAAATATATTATAATGTGATAATATAAAAAAATATCATATGTATATAGATTTTATTATTTTAATTGTATAACCTATATCAGTCCACACTTCTATCTAATCTGAAACGAAACTATTGAGCATTTGTACGATAGACTACCACCTCACGAATTGATGTAATTCGTTATACATCACCACCATTAAAGGATGGATATAATGACGTATTTAACATGTTTATGTGATATTTATTTATTTATTTTAATTATTTAATTATGATATCACATATAATTTCTTATATTTGATTCCTTGGGGGATACAATAACATCACTTGTGTATACGACCGACTACCGCATCATGAGACGATGTGATTCGTGTTCCTATTACACTTAAAATAAAAGGTTGTAAGGTTGATGTTAATGAATATATATGATATTTATGATCGAAAAAAACTTTATAAATATAATATCTCATCTAAATCCTTACCTTCCAATGAGCTGTAAAATAATAAATTCACTCGTGTGTATATGTAAACTACCACTTTCACGTAGAGTTATGAAACATTTTTCATTTTATTTTTACATGGATGGTATTAAACATGTATTTGATTAATTTAAATTATATATATTAAATAATAATTATTATTATAATAGTAAATAAAATTTATTTTCCTTTCATTCCATCTGTCGGGGAAAATGAAAACAATGTTCATGCATACATATGACATACCGTCTCCATGAACAGAGAAATCCATTTTTACCTCAAAATTTAAAAGATTACTATAAATAAATATATAATTTATACATATTATATTTATATAATTTTTAATTTTTATTTAACTTTTTAACCATTATTAAATTAGAAGAACCAAAATTATTAAACTAATACATACATGAAAAAAGAAGAAATTATCACCTGAAATAGTGATTTAACAAATAATTGTTAATAAATTGGTGCGAAAATACTATAATTAAATCATATATGGTATAATATATATGATTATGGTTTTTAATACATGTATAATAAAAGTATATTCATTATATAATGGGTTCATACACATATGAATTAAGTCAAACCTAAGGTAAGAGTTTCTCACCTCACTTTTACTTCTATGAGACACATGCCATATTCACCACTTATTACTTTGTGCGTTGTAAATAACTCTTATTTGATATGTTATTTCATGAATATATTTATCTTCATGGTGTTTAAAGTTTCAGTTTATTATTATTTCTTTTATAGGGATTATAATTCATATATTACTAAAGTAGTAATAGTTTATTTCACAATCTCATTTTTCAAGATTGTTTTTAAGTCTCCCTTGGTAAAATTATTAGATATTTATATCTTAATATGAATAAAATTTCTTTTACTCAATTTATTCATGAATATTTTAATGAAATAGTTCAATTTTTCACTTTTTGGAACTTAATATGATTGAGAAAATGTTATTATAAAAATCCAACATTATTTCTATCTTCATTCGAAAACCCTTTTTTATCAGAATCAATGTTTTATAAAAATGTTCTCAATTTTTTTTAACCATTTAAAAATTATTTATTAATTAAATTCTTACCCATTTTTAATTTTTACAATTTTTTTGAAAGTAATCTTCATGTCCCTTTAAAAAAAGGCCCTTTTAGTTTTTACCAAAAATGTGAAAGGAAACATTGTTTTAACGTGTACGGTATGAATAAACTTTTTTCTGTCATTTCCACTAAATATTTTAAATTTTATTTTATATGTTTTCAAAGATTATTTTTCATGATAATTATTTTGAAAAAAATATTTATTGTTTAAAAAAATATATTTTTAAATTTAAATTGTTATTTTTTAAAAAAATAATGACATTTTTATGGTATTTCTATTCGTCAATGACATAAAACCATTATTTTTTTATAATACACTAGGGATATTTATATCATAATTATTCTATATTTAGATGGTTTATGATGATTTTGAATAAATATGTACAATTTTATTACCATTCACCATTCTACTCAGGTTGATTTATGATTATGTTTTTTTTTTGATTTGGGTAAGTATTAAAATTTCATAAGTTAGTTTTTAAATATGAATGTTTTTGTTGGTTATGTTTCACCCATTTAATTTTAGGAATGAATTATACTTAGAATGTGATGGGTGGGGTCTAGTTATAGATAACCCCTTAATTCATCGATAGGTCTCACGAGACAAATTAGTTGGCCAAATTAGACAAGTTTCTACTAATAAATTCAAACTGTCTTGTGAAAGGTCTTGCCAGTATATTTCTATTTTTTTGATTTATGCATTACATCATTATGAGATTAGTTATTTCCATGTGATTACTGAAGTTTTTATAATATTCATGGATATTTTTAATGATTATGTGATTATTTATATGGATTTATTTAATCACCATTTATTTATACCATATTATTCTTAGTTTGTTGATTAAATAGAACGTGTTTTAGTTATTTAATTTTCCATATCTATTATAATTATTTATTCATGATAGATTCCAATATATTTCATACCATTACTAAGCATATAAGCTCACTCCTTTACTTTTTTTTATTTTTTCCAGGATCACAAATGTTTTTTATGATTAATATGAAAAGATATACAATAGAGAATAACGGAATTCTCAATGAAAACACTTTATATATTTGATGTTTTAAAATATAATGTGAATTTCACATATGTATCTAGTTTAACAAAAATAAATAAAACAATTTGATCCTTTGTGATGTGACTTATTTTATCTTTTTCCAATGTAATAAAGTATACTTCATATTTGGGCTACTAGAGTCTGGCCCAATACATGTATTTTATGTACTTATTAAGGTCATCATTTCTGGTGTCCTACCAAGTCATACGCACACCCTTGTTAATAATTTTGGTATCTGAATAGAGTTCTTTTTCTATAAACCTATTAAGGGAAAGGTACTTTCTACTTTATATAGTGGATCTAATGGATAATGGTTGTAGTTGAGAGATAGGTATAGGAAAGGACCTAAGACTAGTTTTGTGGATGCATCCTTTACTTTTGTTTACTTTTGGTAGTATAACTTGTATGAAATGTATAGTTACTCATTTTGATATAACATGTTGTTTATACCTGACATTTTCTTTCATTTATTTGTGTTATCTATTTTATTCCACTGTTATATTAGGATGAATACTTATTTATATTGATTATATTGTGTTTTTATGGTTATTTTTACCTATTTTTATAGTCCCCCATGTTGTTATATATTGAATATCATTGTTAGTATACACCATATAAGATATGTGGGAGTAATGATTATGGAATGTAGTGATGAATGTTGATCCTAGTAAAGGTGAACTAGTTAGGGGTTGTTGTAAAGTTTTATCAGAGACTTATTTTTCTTTTTTCCTTACTGTTGGGGATATGGAAGACAATAGATAAGATGTTATAGGTTCTAGGTATGTATATTGTGAAATGGATGAGGTAAAACACATATGATTTAATCACAACTTACTTGAGATGTGGATTTTTTTCTTTCCACTATTATGGTTATTTTTATTATTCCGATAAAGATTCTTGGGGCTATAGAATTATTGAGTGATGGATTTACACATGGATCAAGGTATAAAGATGCATGATTTCAAAAATCATTTTCAACATGTTGAGATCACATGAAATTCAAATGCTTGTATATAATTAATATTCATGATAGATATTCAAGTTAAGATATAGGGTTGGGTCATTTAAAGTGTCAAAAAATACTTATATAAAATTTCCCTTTATAACTTATTGGTGGTACTCTACTTTACCAAACAAGTATTATGATTATTATGTGTTTATATGTGAGACATTACCTAACCTGATAATGGGAAGTTTAAGATAGAATCGAGCCATGATTTTTGAGGACCTTGTATCATAGAGCGCGTGATTAGGTTAGAGTAGTATGTTATTGTTATTATTACCCTAAATTGTGATATATATACTCATGATAAAATTGTGATATTATTCGTGCACGTAGAATTATAGAGTCATAACACTATAGAAACCTCATATTAAGATATAGGGAGGTGTGGACCAGCATACCCCAACGGAAGTGAAGTGTGAGATAAACTTTTCACATATTTATTAGATATATCTAGATCTTATAGTTAATTTTCTTTAGGGGTTACTATCTATGGGGTATGGAGTTTCAATATTCATTTAGACCATGTATGATATGAATCATGAATTTTAGTTATAGTATCCACCATATTTTGGAGTATAGTTGATCATAGCCTATCAAGTTATTAATAGATTCTATAAAGACTATATTTGACCATTTCATGACACCACCTAAGTGGTGGGTAAATCTTGTTACTTATATGATTTAAGACCCACGAATTGCTGGTGAGATGTTTAGGTCTAGAAATAATGGTACCATGGTGTTGTCTAGAAGAACTCTCATTCATAATTTTTTGAGAATTTATTTTTAGATGGGTTGAGAACTGACATGGTTAGAGAGTTAAAAAAATATAGTATTAGGGGAAATGTTAGTGAACAATTTCTCTACCTTATTTACAATTTTTTTGTGATTTTCGCCCATGTTTGTGTGGGATAAGACATACATATTATGGAATTTGAGGATAGACTAAGGCACTATATTCTCTCAAAGGTGAACATCTTCTGTATGATATTATTTTTTAATGTTATGCATCAGGATTAGAGTACTATAAAAAATCAGACTAAGGGTAGATCATCTACATAGTATAATTTCTCTTCTATGGAAGATAGTGGGCCATAGAATAGTAGGAAGTGAATCGTTGAGGATATGTTCTAGGATAGAGATTGGTAGAGTAGCTAGGATAGGGTTTTTTCACTTCATTTGAGAGGAAGAGCCTTGGTCCAGTGTTATTAGTGTGTACAGTAGGGAAATATTCATCCGGATTATGAAAAATATCCAAAAAGTTACCGATTCTATGTTTATATTGGAAACGTGTAGAGGTATTTTGGTATAGGATCATGGATAGCTCGCGAACATAGATTTGGTTACACTTGGGGGTTACGTGCATGTTCAAGAGTGAAATAGAAATTTGGATGTTTAGGATGCTTCAAATATTCAAATAATAGAAGATATTGTGGTTCCTAGAGTAAGAGGAAGCATCAATGGTAGTGAGATATCCCTAAGGGCATCCAATATATGGGAGAATAGGTCTAAGGATCAGTCCATCTTCACACCATCAACCGAACTCCAATCATTTAGGGTGGGGATTATTTTACAGTTTGAGGTATGATACATATAGGTTTGTATGAAGTGTATAATTTATTTTATACTAGTTTATCACACTACTTCATATCTAATTAGTTATTTAGTTATTTAGGGATTCTATAGAGTTACTATATGGGGAATTATACATCAATTCAAATTTAGGGGTTTGATCAGAGGGTATATGGATATGTCTAGAGTGAACCATCATGATTTATGGTTTTAGTATTCTTTAGGATTTCTTTGTGATGGAGATGCACAATTTGATGTGATCCTTAGGATGGATTGGACAAATTACTATCGAAAAAAATTGATTTAAATCATCAATTAGTATCTTTTATATCTATATATAGTGATTGTTATACCTATGTCGCGTAGTGGGATATTCAAGTTGGCTAGCTAGGACTTGACCATCACCAGCTAGGGTCACTCTTTGTCTAGTTAGATAGTGAAGATCTAAGAGATGAGAAGATATATCCAGAAATATTTCCTCATATCAATTTTTAATTATAGTATATAACTTATAAGGATTTATTATGTTTTATATAAAATATGTAGATCAAGTTTACAATTGAGTATATGCGTGGTATAGAGACCATATCTATTCTGCCTTACAGAATGAATCCTGTAGTGTTTTGGGTGTTATAAACTCATCTTGAGGATATACAAGTGACCGTTTTTATTCACTCAAGAATTTCCACTTTAGGTGATACTATATTTTTTCCAAGAAGGAAAATGTATCTTTATATTTGTGTGTGTATTATCCAAGGCAAATCTAGGTGATGGTTAAGAAATAATATCCTCTTCCTCATATCAATAACCTATTCAAATAGTTGAGAACACAAAAGAGGTTCTATAAATCAATATGAAATTTGGCTATCATTAATTTAGAGTGACCCCTTCTAGTATTACCCATAATTATTTTATGTGTAAATATGATTCATATGAGTATCCAATGATTCTTTTTAGGTTAAAAAACATACCAGAAGTGTCTATGGACCAAATGAATAGAGGATTTAATTCTTATCTAGATTAGTTTTTGTTTGCATTCATTGATTATATTCTATGTTACTCCCGGTTGAGGTAGGATAACATTCTCCATTTGGAGACCATTATTACTACAAAAATAAAATGTAGGTTTTATTCTATGCTCATAATGTTTTAGTACTTGATAAGTGAGGTACGGTTATTGGGTCATATTATATCTGAATTATGAATGTTAGTCGATCTTGTGATAGTTGAGGATTTTGTTTCTTGGGAGTTTCCCAAAAAATTATTCTAGACTAATATTATCATTAAATTTAAATGTTTTTACAAGAGATTTATCATGGACTACTACCTTTTGTAGGTTTCAATAAGGGATTTGAAAAATATAGTGTTGAAGTTAATATGGTATAATTCATATGAGAGATAATTTAAGGTGCTAAAATGGAGGATGATGTATACATCAATCATGGCCTCACCCATGCCATGTTAGGAGTATAAATTATATTATAATGCATTAAGAGTGGAAATTGGGAATTTTCTGATGAAGGAAAATCAAGTGGTCACTTATAATTCTAGAAAGATTTGGAAAGAAGAGAAGAAAAACCCAACATATGATCTAAATCTAGTAGTGGTGATGTACATGCTAAAATATTGGTGTGACTACATTTTGGGCTTGATAATTATGGTGTATACCAAATATAAAATCCTAAAGTATAAATTTTATTCAAGGGACCAAAACATTTGGTAGAGAAGGTGGGTCAAATACCAATAGTAACTTTAGTTCGTGATGAAATATACTCCCAAGAAGGAGAATGTTATGATTAGTTGATTGAAAAGGAAGAATCATGTTCAAGTAGTGTAAGTGGATACAAGTGAGTGATAGATTATAATCCTATTTTCGGAGATGTTTATTGATATTTATGTGTGTCTAAGTAGAGAGACTCTGATATCTCTAAGAATTACGTTGTTATTCATTTATAATAACCTGAATCAAATTTCATAGTTATGTAGGAAAATATATATGGTTAGAAGATGACACATTATTGTTACCTGGATTCCAATGAGGTTATTTATATCTGAGTTTGAATTATGAGTTCTACAGGCATTGTGAAGAGATAATGAGCGATTCACATGATTTGATATGAGTTGTTCACCTAGGGATTAGAAATATGTATCATGAAATCTAAAGATACCATTGGTGGATGTGATAAAGAAAGATATAATGGAGATCTTTTCATGATGTTTCACCCATCATTAGGTTAAGGATAAACATCAGTGACCCAAAAGTATTCATTAGACATCACCTATTCACAAGTAGAAGTTAGTTGATGTGACTATGGTCTTCATGATGGGATTTCTATGGTCTTCTCATAAAAAGGATTTGTTATGAGTTATCACAGATCATTTGATGAAGGTCATGAATTTACTAACAATTTTGGAAATATATTCCATCAATGTGTTGGGTAGAATATACATATGAGGTATAATGTTTCTATATGGTATTCTTATGAGAGTAAAATCTGATTGGGATTCCCATTTTATATCATGAATCTAGTGAGTATTTTATAAGTGACTGGATATGCTTGTGAAATTGAGTACTTCTTATTGTGATTCAAACAATTGGAAGTCTAAGTGTCTTATATGGGATGTGTAGTTCATGAAGTTGTAATTAAAAATTGATTTTGGTTATTAATGGGAGAGTAATTTCATATCTTAAGAGTTTTCTAATAAAAATAATTATCAGTAATCAATTTAGATGGTTTTATATTTTTATTTATAAGGTTGGAGATTCTCATTATATCAATATTGGTTAGAGGTGGGGGGGGGGGGGTTAGTGGTTTATTCATAGTGGATAGTCACTTTGTAGGATTTACAACCTCAATATTTCTGTGGTGGAATCCGATAACAAAATTCTGGTTGAGGTTCTTCAGCCCAAATCCACCACCCTATGGGACCTATCATACTTCCTCAAGAATTTAAAGATGATCATTGATCTAGAAATGATTGTTTCTCACTATTGGAGGGAAGATAATTGAACAGAAGAAAAACGTGATAGTAAAGGTACCTATAGACAGATCATCATTGTATACCTCTCTAATGGGTCCACATCGTATGATTTTATTACCATCGTCTTTGGTGATTACCTTGAGATCTATCACTTTCACCTAACTTGATCTCATAGTATTTTGAAATAAAAGGTTACTTTTGAGTGAGTGAGTGAGGAATCACTTAGTAAAATCTCAAAGCCTGAAAATAAAATATCTTGACCCATGATTCCATCTTCTAGAGTTTGAGGTGGGTGATCGATTATTTCTATGAGTGTCTCCATGGTTTGGATAAAAACATATTTATAGGTAGGGGAAATTGGTGCCAAGGATCATATAGACATTTGAGGTTTTCAAGAGGATCATTACTATGGTGTAGCAGTTAGATATTCCTTAGATATATAGTGATATGCTAGATTTATTCCTGGAATCATAGCTCTAGAGACACCATTCTGACCTTTCTCATGTGATCAGTGGCAATGAGGTCAAGCTGGAGTTGGATTTGTTGTTTAAGGATCAACCAATTTAGATTATGAATTAGAGAGATAAGTCTCTACACGATTCAACATTACCTCTAGTATAGTTGAATTTTAATAAAATTAATATATTTGGGGAGATATGGTAATGGGAGTCTAATACTTATGCGTAGTGGTTATATTTTTTCACTAATTAAGATCTGTAATGATTATTGGTCTAAACTAGGGATGAGATGCTATATTATGGTGAGGTTGTAGCACCTATTATCTATATGTGGGATGATTTTAAACTAAATTTCAACAAACCATGTGTTTGTTTTTCAAAATTATGAGTGTTGGATGTATTTTAGGGGGCTCAGGGGCCCATTTTGGGAGAATAGGTTAGGTGTCATGGCATTTTTAATTTGAAAAATACCATTGAGTACTTGTGGGATAGTACTAAGTACCCAATGGAGGCATTAGAATGGGAAATGGATAAAGGTGGGACATCGAGTTGCTAGTCCCCAAGGATAATCTTCATATAGCCTAAAGTGTACTCCCTAATTAGTAGAGTTTGGTGAAAAGTACTCCAAGATTATGGATATCACTTTGGGATCAATTTACCCTCTAGTGGTTCTTATAATCACTAAAATAAAAAGAAATAACAAAATAATAATAAATGATGAAGGGAATGAAGTATCAACTCAATAAAGTCAAAGTGATATCCCAACATGCCCAAAAATGATATACAACTAAACATGAATCAATAGTAAATATCAATGAATCATAAGATAAACATTACAACTAAAATATAGCACCATATGAAATGTGGACAATCCACTCCATTTGACACCAAAAACACATTAAATCTACTCCAAAGTGTTTCCCAAAACCGCCTACCATCTCTAAAGGCGTATTATCTTTACCAAAAATGTTATACACATAATCTATGTTAATATAATATGTTTAAATACAATAAGTGATAATACATTATCAGGATAAACCACTATAACTTCTTCCATATCAGTGAGTGAGAGGGTGATTGTACTGAAATAGTGTAAAGCTAAAAAGATTTACCTATTATCATTTTATGAATTCAAATAATGAATATTTTATAAAAAATACACCCAAATATATCATTAATATTTTGTTCAGTGTCTATATCCATAGGTCAAGCAGTTGAACTCATGTCCCAGAAAGATCCTATATTTAAAACTCATAGAACCACATCACCATATATTAAAAACACAAAGAATATCATCACCATATATTCCGAAAAAATGACATTCACATCAATTTAACATCCACTTGGTTAGATCACTCTTTAAAGAACCCATGAAAACATTAATAAATCCCAATTTCATATTCAACACCAAACACTCAGAATATTACAAGATTTTATACACTAAAAATACCCATTTTTAGTCTCATCTTTGCACTTTTTAGTCTAAAAATTATTAGTCACCCTTTCCCCCATAATACCTTTACTTTAAACCATTTTGATAAAAATTATAGTATTACACTAATGACTTAATGTCATATCTAACTTATAATTGCATCAACCAAAAACAAGATTAACTCACTATGTTAATTAGTCATGTCTAACCATTTTTAACATTCCTTTTCAAGTTAGAATATGGTCCTGCCAATCATTTTTTTAAAATTATTGAAAATAAATTTTTTGTTAAGTATGAACCTTAGAGAAAAATACCAATATCAAATTGATTCATGTATACCTCTAAAAAACAAATTTCAAAATTGAAAATTCATACTTAAACCATCATCACCACCTCGAGCAATGTATCGCCTGGGGTTGCACACCTTGAAATAAATCGTACCCATCATCACCACATGTTTGCTGTTGAGAACTGCCCAATGAAATAAATCATCACCACCATAGATACACCACAACATAACAAAAAATAACATTATAACCACGAAGACCACAAATCATAGAAACTTTAAAACCATCATGAAGATCAATCCCAGTGGGGACAGAAATATAAATATGATTCCAGTAGTAGATACACCTTATGGAGCACCATTGACCACCCAGACCACACATTCCAGAACACCCTGAAAACCACATTGGAAGTAAACCTGGGAGAAGAGTGGTGGAATAATAGAGAAACAGAAGAGTATGGAGTGAACTAAGGCCTTAATAGTGAGCTAAAATCATCGACATGACCACCAAACCTTGCCTTTAAAACCACCACCAAGTGAACAATAAATGAACCTTTTCCACTGTTAGGAATGAAAAAAAACACAGAACTAGAATAGTAGGAAATCATCATTATCGTCATAGTAGAATCACCAAACAAATCCATCCAACTAGTTAATTCTAATTATAACCAAAATAAAAAATAAAACACTATATATGATAATGTTTTCTTCAATAAAACTAATTTTATCCACCCCTATTAGAGCACCTTAAACTTATAAAACTATAATAATCTCCACCATTTATTTTTTTCCACATAACCAGAAATAGATAACCATAATGAGATTAAAATTAAGACCACATATTTGAAATGAAAAAAAACCACAAACAGGAAATGTGAATCACAAGAACAAAAGTAAAATCTAGATAATGGAGAAAACCTGAGAGGAATCACATTCATACCTACCACCATCACCATACCAAACCACCCTAAAACTCCATAGTGATTGAACAAAAATGGGTCCTTTCATGGAGGTTAAGTAAATAAAGGTCTTAAAGGAGCACTGAAGAGAAAGACCTTTGTTGGGAGACTTGATATCCATTTGAAAGGAACCCAACAGAATAAGAAAGAACAGAGATGATACCACCATCACCATATCAAACCACCATTAACACCAAATCTGTAGACCAATATTTGGGCCTTATGAGTTATGAATGCAAGAAATATCAGAGGTGAGATTGGACAGTGACAAAAGGGAATCATTGTGAAAATACTCGGTTCTTGGTTGTATCGCTTACAACAGAGGTGACCGACCCTGGTCTCTAACAGATCTCAAAAATAGAATTTCACATTACTGGGATTCGGCCAAATGGAATATGATCCCCATCCCAAAGGATATTATCACATACTCCTCAACTCTCAGGAGCAACTGAAATAGGTTTGGAGATTAGGTAATATACATCTTAAACCGGGCCTCCTTAGAATTTCTGATTGGGATGTCTCTTTTAATCCTCACACGAATAGGAATTCTATGGAACAAGTCTAGATTCGAATTCATTGTCTTAACTGGTTCTTTTGGCACCCTAAGATCTTAAATGAAATAGCCTCCTGTATAGGTTCTCCCATTAAAATTGATCATAGAACGTTGAATGGAGACCTTGGACTTTTTTCTAGAATCACGGTTGAGGTCAACTTAGCTTCAGAACTTCCTTTGGTCATAAACTTCAATGCTCCCAACTATTGAACTGATCTCAAGATAGAATATGAAAGGAAACCTCCTTTTTGTGAGGTTTGCAAACTGATAGGGCACAATCTTGCTAACTGTAGAGTGGTTAGAAAGCAAGTTGACCCCCCTATTAAAAATGATTGAAAAAAAACAAACATAATAAGAAATAAAAATCTATGATGGAGAAAACTGACCTCCCTAATAAGAATCATGATGTATGGTTCATGAAGTCTAACAACTTTGCCTCCCTTGAGGGGAAATCATGGGGGAAAATAGTGGAAGAATAAGAAAAAATGGTGGCTGAAAATTATAATAACCTGAGGTTAATGGAACTACTCTTGACAACAATACGCCCCCCATCTCCCCCCTTTTGACTTATAATGATTCAGCACATAATGCCTCTGCTTCGAAGGTGACCTCTTGCAGGAACATTGACAATTCTGGTACTGCCTCTATTGGGTGGGGCTGGGACAGATTTCAAAACACTGAATATTCCAGGGATCCAGCAAGAGGAGCTCTACACTCGAGATGACTCCACTGATTTTCCTGGTAACATGGAAAAATCATCATACCAAGGTAACACAGTTATTACTATACATGATTCTGCTGATAAAAGCAATGCTACTACCTGTGTAAACTCTAATATGACTACTCAGATTAAAAATTCTGTTTATGACATGCATATCAATGCAAACCTCAATACTGTTCCTACTGAAACTCTTTCTGATGTTCATGATACTACTAATAAAACTCATATCACTGTCCCTGAAAAATCTAAAATGATTGATCAGGATATTTATTCTGCTTCAAACATGCAGATTGAGGCAAATGTCAACACTGCTCCTATTGAATTACTCTCTGATTTGCATGTTCCTAACTCCTCCTCTACTGATAAATCCATGCATGTCTTACTTTCGACCGTTTACCCCCACAGTGAGGTATCCACACCTCCTTTGGGGCAGCAGGAACCTATCTCTAGACATGTCCACCTGTTTACTCCTGCTTCTCTTCCTAGAAAGAAAATACTGGATGACTCCCCCACTCACTTGGCTAAATCCCCTAAACATATTTCTCCTAAACACAAATCTGCTCCGGACTCAACTGGAGCACAACAACCTAATGTTGTTCCTTATGAAATTTTTCCTTTCTCCTTGACTAATAATACTGGCCCAACCTCAATTAAACCTCCTGTTCATGAAGCATATTTAGAGCACTCTCAAAACTGTTCTACCCAACCTGTAACTCTTGCTATTTCTGATTCGGTTTCTACTATTGAGCCTGCTAAGGTTAAATCCCCAACTTCCAATGTCAAATCAATTGAGAACAAATCGAAATCTACTTACCCCCTCAAATTATAAGATCTAAGAGGAAGAAGGATTCTGGGAAGTCCAGAAAAGGGGGTTCTAACCCAAAACATAAGTAATAATGAATCTCTTATTTTGGAACTGTCAAGGAATTTCCAACAATGACACCTCAACCACTCTTAGGAGGCTCTTAAACACTCATAAACATCAGCTGTTTTCCATCTCTGAACCCAAAGTAAACTTCAATTCTAATTTCATGAGACTTGGCTCTCTTCATTACAATTTCTTAGGATCCTGAAAAAATGGTCCTCTTATAGAATCTATGTGGATCTTTTATCACAATTCTCTTCAAAACATCAATGATTTTAAAACCTCTGAACAAAATTTCACTTGTGATTTTATCTGGAATGATCAACACATATTTTTCACGATGGTTTTTGCCAATAATAGGTATCATCCAAGAAGGAATCTTTGGAATGATCTTCTTGACATGGATAACTCTATTCAAGATCCGTGGGTGATTAGTGGAGACTTCAATGCTATTATTAGTCCCACTGAAAAAATTGGACCCTCACATCTTTCTATATCCATAAGAGAATTTAGATCCGCTATTGAAGATTGTAATATCTTTGAAGTTAACCTTACTAGAGCAAAATATTCTTGGTATAGAAGACATTATAATAAAAAAGTTTCCAGTAAGCTAGATAGGGCCTTTGTTAACATGAAGGCCCTGGACATTTGGGATACTTTCTCTAGTATAAAGCTACCTAGACTCAATTCTGACCATCATCCCATATTACTCATCTCCCTTTCTAATGAACGCAAAATTCCCCTTCCATTTAAATTCAACAATGCTTGGTCTCTAGACCCTGACTGTGTCACTTTTATTAATAACACTTGGAATTCTATGAATCATCATCATGACTCTTTTGCCTGTATTTTCAAACTGAATATCTTAAATCAGGCCCTCAAAGGATGGTGTAAAACCAAGAGCTTTCAAATGGATTCTGACATCACCTCTCTTGAAGATGAGCTTAATCAAATTCATACTCATAACACCAACTCTGATTTTAGCCTTGACCCTCAACTGGAGGTCAATATAGCTCTTAAGCTAAACACTTTACTCACCTTTAAAGATAACATTCGGAAACAAATTTTTAAGAGTAAATGGATGGCTGATGGGGATAGAAATACTAAGTTTTATAACTCTCTTCAAAGAACCAGAAAATCCAATCATCCTCTTACCAAACTGATTCACAATGACTTAATCATTGACTCGGAATTGGCCATCTCGGATCATGTTGTCTCTTAGTTTAATGAAATTTTCAACGACCCTGAGATCAACATTGATCTCAATCCCAATATTATTCCCATAATGGTGAATGAGAAAGACAATGACTCTCTCTTATCTATTCCATTGGAGCATGAAATTAAAGACACCGTCTTTAGTTTAAAGCCAGATAGTGCCCCTGGACCAGATAGTTTTTACAATGGTTTCTTTCAAAAACACTGGGACATCCTTCATTCAGATGCTTGTAAACTGGTAAGGTCCTTTTTCACTCATGGATCTCTCCCTCAAGGTATCAATGATCAATTCCTCATCTTAATACCTGAGGTTGAAAATGATTTTGAAATTCATCAATTTAGACTGATTTCTGTTATCAATACCCTCTACAATATCATTACCAAAATCATTTCCAACAGATTGGTCCCGATTTGCACCAAAATTGTTTCATGGAATTAGTTTGGTTTAATCAAAAGCAGATCCATCCAAGACTGTATTTGTCTTGCCTTAGAATGTACCAACACCCATAATAAAAAAATATAGGGGGTTGTGTTGCCATTAAACTTGATATTAGAAAATATTTTGACACCATTGATTGGGGCTTTATATTTAGATTCTTAAAAAACATTGTTTTTCATGATATGTTTATCAAGATAATCAAGAAATTATTTCAATCTTCTATCATTTCCATCTTGATAAATGGAACCTCTCACGGTTTTTTCAAGTGTTCTAAAGGTGTTAGACTGAGAGATCCCCTTTCGGACATTCTGTTTGTTATTGCAGATGATTACTTTAGCAGACTCATTCATAATATGGTCGATCAAAATAAACTTAAACCCATTCAAGCTTCTATAAACCTCAATGCCCCCACTCACCTTCTCTACACTGATGAAATTATCATGTTTCTAAAAGGATATCAAAGAAACATTCAATGTATTAAGCAAGCTATCTCTTATTATGAGAAAATTTCTGTACAAACCATTTCCTGGAACAAATCTCATATTTTTTTTCTTCAGAAAAAACATCCCTATTATAAGGAAAACTACTATCACCAGTAACCTTGGAATTAAAGAAGGTTTCTTTCCCTTCATGTACTTAGGAATAACGATTTTCTAGGGAAACCCTAAATCCTGTTATTTCTCTAATATCACTGATCAAATCATCAATCAACTCTCTACTTGGAAGGGGAAATCCCTTTCCATGGCTGGTAGAATCTGTCTTGTCAAATCAACCATTGTCTCAAAGTTGGTTTACTCCCTCATGATTTTTAAATGGACCAAAAATACTTTCAAGAAAATTAATACCAATATAAAACATTTCATTTGGACGAGAAGTATATTTGAAAGGAAACTCGTCACCATCCCGTGGAAGACCTGCTGTAAACCTCTTGATAACGGATGCATTGACATCAAAAACTTAAAATTGTTTAACGATGCCTTGCAAGCGAGATTCACTTGGCGTCTCATTAATGAAAAATCTAAAGCCTCTGAATTTTTAAAACATAGATTCCTAAATAAACTTTTAAAAGAAAATTTTAATTTCATTAACTCCTCGATCTGGCCCTCTATTAGAAACTTGTATCAGAAGATTATGGCTAACTCTAGATGGATGGCCAGCGCTGACTCCAACATTAATTTCTGGTTTGACAACTGGATGGGCAATCCATTGATATCCTTGTTGCCTTCTAATAACACTTTTGAAGATACCAGACATACTATTAAAGATGTTATGCAGCTTCATAGGCATGATCTCCCTAACAACATTGCTCAGATCATTGAGAATTAAACTTTCTCTAATTCTGGGGACTTCTTTGTTTGGGAAGATGCTCCTAATGGCATCCTTGACTCTAAGAACTTCTACATGCACAATTTCCTTGGAAATGAACCTAATTATCAATGGGTGAGCACCTTCAACAAGACTTGGATCAGACCCTCTAGGTTCACCCTTATCTGGCGCATTGCTCATAATAGATTGCCCACTGAAACTCGCCTTCAAGACATTGGCATTCAATTATGCTCTAAATGTCATTTCTGTAATCAGTACATAGAGGATTATGATAATATCTTTTTGTCTTGTGCTACGACATCGACTTTATGGAACTAAATTTTTGAGTTATTTATTTGCTCAGTGTCCTTATCTGACCCGATTTGTTTGATTTTAAAGAAATGCACTAAACATGAAACCTTTCAGCAAGTTAAAAACATTTTCCTTGCGGTAGTGGCGGAACTCCTGCATGAAATCTGGTACGTAAGAAATGATCTTATCCATAATAATCACTCATTCAGTCTCAATGCAGAAAAAGATCAAATTCTCATTGCGATACATGAAGCTGCCTCAATTCAAAATGACTGTTGCAGCAATTATATTGGAGACTTCGAGATCCTCAGACGTATCCATGTCCCCGGTATTTTCACAAAGACCAGGAACTCCTTTGAAGTTTTCTGGAAACCTCCGATGCCGGGTTGGATTAAAGTGAACGTCGACAGTTCCTCAAAAGGAAATCCTAGACCTTCCAGCTGTGGGGACATTTTTAGAGATTCTGCTGACCAGTTCCATGGTAGCTTTTACAGTGGGTGTGGGATTGCCTCATCCCTTGAAGAGGAGATTCTAGGAGTCATCCAAGCTGTTGATTTTGCACTGAAAAGAGGATGGCGAAAACATTGGATTGAAAGTGATTCTACCACCATTATTCAATCCATTTGGAATGGAGTCATTCATCTCGCCTGGCCACTCACTACACTTTGGATGAATTTCCTGAATTCGCTACAAGAAACTGACTACATTGCCACACACGTCTTCCGTGAAACGAATGCTATTGTTGATGCCCTTCCCAACAAAGGTGTTCACCAAAGCATGACTTGGCTGGATGTGCTGCTAGCTGATTTATTTCACCTCTTTGAAAGAGATTGTAATAAGATCCCATCCTTTAGACTCATGTAAACTTTTGCTTATTTTATTAATAAATGGTGCTTCGGTCCTTGACTGAGGCATTACAAAAAAAACTATAATCACACACGTAAAATTTACTTAACACCAAAAATCTCATCTCATTAACAAATCAAAAATTCATAAATAATCATATAAACCTTTATAGTAATGATTAACACCTAATAAATTAATTTCCCTTAATAATGGTTTTTATAAAACTTATTCTTTACTATTTACCATTCCATTAATTTCTATAGTATCACACTTTAATAAATGCATATCCCCATTAATTCATTACTTGAAGAATTTTTATCTATGATTTCAGGACTAAATCACCCCTTTAAATAAAAATATTTTATAATAACAAACAAGACCCCAAGTTAATTTTTAGAATATTTTTTGCATGTTAAACATTTTTTTTAAATTATTTACACCCCAAACACACTAATTTAAGTATAAAACATCCAAAAAACACCCACATAATCATTAAAACAAATAAAGATAATATTTTAAAATTTATTCATTCAAAGAATAAGTTATTTTTTTAACAAAAAACATATCAACACATCAATATATTTCTAAAACATTAATTTCAAACCTAATTTAACATAATTATTATCTACATAAAATTCCAAATTTAATCAACCATTATTATAAAAAAATTAACACTTTATCCATTAAATAATATGTTTTACGAAATAAAATTCATCGATAATGTGCTATAAATTCATGTTAGCTGATGAAAAATTATTCTATACAATTGGAAATAATTTTTATAATAAATAATACAAAAAATAATCATTTCATTTCAATCAATATGTAAAATGTTTAAAATAAAAAATTAACACCAAGAGAATAAATAGGAAAACTACCAAGTACTAAGCGTTGAAATCACACTAAAAAACAATATGAAATGAAGACCCAAACACTAAAATCCATATTTTTGATGTATTAGAAGTAATAAATTCTTATTTAATTAAATCTATAAATTTAACCTTGATGCCTTTATAATTTTTTCAGACATATCTTTTAGTAATTGATACAAATCTAATTCCACCAATTTTATGTCATTTGGATCAATATATAAGAGAAAAAAATGAAGAATATTTTTAGGGAGAGGGAGAATATAAGTGATATGAAGGAATGCTGTGATACTATTCATCCCCATTTCATTTACCCCATTTTTTACCTTAATAATATTTTTCCATTTGGTTATATTTTTTCATTAAAATTAATTAATTTTTCTTTTTTTATTTATTCTTTTCCTCAAATAGTCGGTGTCTCCAAATGAATTATACACACAAAACAGCTATTTTTATCTATGGATGATTTTTTTTCAATTATCTTTTTAATGACACATTTTTTTTATAATATTTTTTTTTTGTCTCTTTCCTTTTAAACAAAAAAATAAAAAATGAAAATATTTTCAGACATAAACAATAGAAATAATATGACCATTATTATCCAAATTTTCATTTACATTTTTAAATACCAATAATAATAACACTATTCTTATTTTTATCACTAAACTAATATTCAAAAATGTTAAAATTTCATTTAACAATCTAAACAATTTTTAAATTTTGATTAAATCATAAGCAAATCATATTTTCTAATTTAAATAAAACTCTTAAACAAAAAATTGTATTTTTAAAACATGGGAAATTATTGATTATGTTACTACTTAGTTTTATTTAATTTAAAATTATTAATAATTGGTTTTTTAATATTAACAAAGTAAGAAATTATTTTAATTTTTATCACATGAAGACCACAGTTACCATATTCATGTTCCTATCCTTCAAATTCTTCAATATTGGTTCTTCTTCATTTGGGAACAAATCAGAGTTTCATTTATCGTATTTTATTCTTAAAGGTGATTCTAAAACCCCTATTCACACACTTTTTGTTTTCTTTAATTTTTGTTCAATGAATACTCTATCAAGCACTAATGTTGGTGTTTCTGTTAGATTTTATAATTTCTTCCATTTGTTGTCAAATCAGCTAAAGATCCTCATTGAGTATAACCTTACTATTCCAAGGTATTCGGTTTCTTTATTTCCCATTTGAATTTTTACCAATGGAATGGATCATATGAAAGAAAATAAATTTAAATTATTTGTGTATGACCTAAAACTAATCTAATTTGGTTTCCCTGAATCCCTATATCTTGACTGAAGCCTGGGAAGGGCGTGAGTGGTGTAAAAGTGGTGTGTGTTTACACCATTTTTCATTTATGACCAATTCTCATGTGAATATAAACATGAAACTATAATATTAGACTTGAGATAGGTGACTAAGATTGGGAATCAAACCCAGGAGCGTCGTGTGGTGTCCTAATGTAATCATCTGTAAGGATTTCCCTGAGAATGCGCTAGGAAATTAATAAGAAGGCTTAAGGACAAGGATTTGAGTGGTTTTTTGTCTTGAGAACATAATACATGGTGTACTAATCAATTATTAATTCTGTATATCTGTTTAAAATGGTAAATCATTCATTTTGATGACATATTTTTATGTGGTGGTGTCTCTTCTAATTAGAGTTGTTTAGTAGCAGTATCTCATCTGCCCTTATTGTGTGATGATATCTTATCCACCTAAAGCGCACCTATGATTTATCATTTACCATATAGACAATGAAATTTTGTATCACTATCCACTATAATAATTGGGTCTATGGTAGACCGTGTTCTATAGGATGTCTATGGTGGTGTATCGTTCTCCTAAGAGACTTACCTCAGTGGTGACTTATACACATGAATACTTGTACTAGAAGTGTGTTTTACACCTAAAAAAATATGTTGGTGGTAAACTAAACACCTACTAAGTGACATTGGTGGTTCATCCTCCACCTCCATGTGTAATCTCAGTTGTGAATCACTATAACACCCAAAGATTTTAGTATGTATTCTCCTTTAAATAAAACAAGTACATACAATAAAAAAAGATACACACAAAAAAAATGAAGTGAAAAAGTAATTTATTAATATGAAAGGTAAACATAAATGTATAACTAGTATAAAATGTGAAAAAATAAATTAACACTCATTTTTTATTAATATGAAATAAGGATAAGAACACATAATGTTTAAAAGGGTCATAATATAAAAAAACATTTTCATTATATTTTTAATATTTATTTGAAGGATAGATTTATGAATTTTAGAATTTTAATTTGATGGAATAAAATTAATTTTTGAATTCATAATGTAAAAAATTATCTTAGGGTGAAATTTTTTGATTTTTTTGAAATCGTTTATTTTTTGGTGAATAATAAAAAATATATTTTTTAGAAATACTATCATTTTTTGACATCATTTTGATACAATAATGAATTTAACATTTATGAATCCATTTTTATATAATAAATATGTGATTAATTATTAAAAAAAATCATTTAAAAAATAATTTTTAATTTATTAACCAGCGTTTTAAATTTTAAAATATGGTCTATGATTTATTATAAGAAAAGTATTATTTTTTATCCTTGACTTCAATTATGAATTTAAAAGGTTAAATTCGTTTATATATAGGTTTTAAAGTCACATAAATATATATTTGTTATTTATAATCTAATTAATATCATTATTATTAATTCTACACAAGATTTGGGTGTAAAATAATTTTTATACTTAAAATAATATCTATTTTCTAAAAACTGTTTTTATGACATTTTGCGTACATATATTAAAATTAATTTTTACCAAATATATAAATTGAATCATATAAAATGTATTAATTTTTTTAATGATATATTAAAATTATATAATATGTCCCATTTCATTTTTATTTATAAAATTTAGTTAACATAGTAAATGTTACTCATGATGATAATTGTTAAAAGGGTTAAATAGGGGGTTAAACTGAGGGATAATACCTCAAATATCACTAAAACTTGTATAAATTTGATTTAATGAGCGGATATAGAACCTTAATTTCCCTATATTAATTTTTTATTATTATATGTCACATTCCCTTGAAAACGACTTTATATTAATTTAAGGTTAAGTGTATTTACAAGATTTCCACTCACCACAATTATAAAAGTACCCCTCATATCCTCATTTATCCATACATTTTTAGAACATTATATTAAAAAATATCGAGCGAAATCAATTAAAAATACCGTTATCCATTACCTAGTGGTTCTTTTACAATAAAAATATGAACCTAGGAGGGATTAAGGAGAGATCTAAAGAAGGATACTTATGGAAGAGGTAATAATCTTAATTAGGTTCTTTTAAGTTTATTTATTCAAAAAATCCTCAAAATATGTTATAAAACTATTTAAATAATTAATTCATATCATTAGTTTACTATAATATTATTATTTATATGTAACAACCATAATTAACATCCTTTTCATCCTCGGGAAAATAAAAATGTTGCTCATGCGTATTTATATACTACCACCTCTACAAATGAAGTATTTTGTTTTTCATCACTTCCTTATAGGGATCATTATAAAATATATATTCAATGTATAAATATGATATTTAAAAAATAATTATGATTCTATAAATACAAACCATTATCTTAATTTTTCCACTCCCATTCATTATAAAATGTAAATGCTGCTCGTGCGTACGCGTGGATTACTACCTCTCGAATGTTGTATTTAATTTTCTATGATGGCCAAACATGGATGGTATAAATAATGTTTTTAATGTATAAATATGATATTTATAATATAATTAAGGCTATATAACTGATATATATATTTTTACTCACTAATAAATTCTTTTATTTTTATCGAATATTAACTTGTAAAAAAATTTTGTTAATGTTTCTATGAGAATAATTCATATAAGTTCCATATAGTGACCATAAAACTATAGACATATATAAAAAAATACTATAAAACATAATAAAAATTATATATTTTATGAAATAATGAACTAGGTAAATGTAGCAGAACTTTTGAATAAATACATATTTGGAAAATAGAATAGTCAAAAAGAAATAATTTTTAACAGAAAATTATTAGTATTTGGGTAATAAAAATTTATAAGTGAATGGTATGTAGTAAGATAAAATATAAATATCATTATGGTGTAGATATATTATAAATATAAATTTATTTGAAATTATTATTAGAGCTTTCTCAACTAATAAGGAATCCAATGTAAGGGTTTCTCATCTCAAAATGTTTTTATTGAAATTTTATCAACCCCACAAGGGTTTCTTGGTCACAATATTGATTCATTAAGACATGTTTCATATTACGTACCATTTTTTATTTTATATGATGTACTCAATACATATTGAATATATTTTAATATATTATTATTTTTAATTAATGGTACTTATATAACCATATCATGTTACTAATTTCTATACATTTTGATTCGAAACTTACCAAAAATGTGAGGCTTTATGTTAAAATATCAATTTTCATCATGATTGTTTATATTTAAATTTAAATTATATGAAATTATATGATATTTATCTTTTATTCACCATTTATTTTATTATAATCTATTTATTTTATTATTTTACAAGTATTAATTCCATTTTTAATCTCCTTGGTCCTCAAAACAACCAAAAGAATGATTATATGAAAATACAACCTTATTTCTCCTATTTATATTGGAAAATTTTTGTTCTATATAAATATGATTTATTTTATTTCAATAATATGTTTTTCTATACATAAATTTTTATTTAGGGTCAATTTATTTTAACTTTTTAATTTCTATGATTTTTTTGAATTGAATATTTAAAAGTTTTCTGACTAAGTCATTTTTAACTTTCTTTATAAAATTTAAAAGAATCCAATTTTAACATTTACATTTGAACTAATTTTCCCAATTCCATGTACGTTCTTCATGATTAACCTTCCTTTACCTATTTTTATAGTTTTCTAATGTTACATATATTGCCATTATTCTATGAATTTTTCAAAAGGAAATTATATAATTTTATTAAAATATTTGAAAAGTGATTTCCTTCCACTTCTTTGTATGTTCATATTACACTACATATTAACTTAATTCATCAGAGTTTATTTTAAAGATTCCATTATTATAAATTATTTTAAATAAATTATTTTAAATTTATTCTTGACATCTCATAAAAATTATTTGGAAATTGAATTTTAACTAAATTTTTGGAACATTGTTGTAAAATATTTGAATTCTTGAATGGCCTAAAGGCCTTCATTTTTAATTAATTTTTGATAATACCCCTTTTTAGGGTTGATGGGGAACCCTAAAATTACATTTCTCAAAGTATTAATGACATTACAGGACCTAAAGGTCATATAGTAATATATCAAAGACTATGAATAATTGAAACTGACCTACCCCAGAATCTGCATCATGATAAGCTCTCCACGTTTTCATGGCTATTCAGATAGCTGTCCAGTGCAAGTATGAACATTCCTGGTATTGATGGAAAGTGACATACCCTCTCAATATTCCAAATCTT
This sequence comes from Viscum album, assembly GCA_963277665.1. Lineage (NCBI taxonomy): Eukaryota > Viridiplantae > Streptophyta > Magnoliopsida > Santalales > Viscaceae > Viscum > Viscum album. The sequence continues at coordinate 330,203,517 of OY728132.1, forward strand.
ATATCTCTTCTCTATTTAATTCTATTTATCTAAATATACCAATAGATCTTATTCCTTATAAAAAATGTATGGATTTCATTTGCACATCAGGAGGCCCAAAGGCCTTGAGGTGGTCCGAAGGACTTACAGTGGCCTAAAGGTCATAAATTTTCCTTAAAACCTTTCTTACCTGAAGCCTTGGGTGGTTCAAAGGTCTTAAGGACTACATGCTCAAACTAGTGGCTCGGCGGTGTATAGTTTTATCTACTACAATACTGAATAGTTTAGTTATAATAACTACTATTGTGTCTAATACAGTACTACTACAGTACCTTGAAATATGCCTCTTCCATTGAATTGAACATGGGTCTCAGGGATGCAGATGAGGAGTCCACATCAACCAGGATGAGGATCAACTATCCAAAATTTTTAAATGAATTTTTTTTAAATGATTAACTTCCATTTTAATTTTTTATCTCCCAAAATACTTTACCTTATTATAACACCTCAATATTTGATTAATTGATGGTATGCCTCATTTATATGATCTTTATTTTCATGGAATCATTATAATTCATTTAAAATTTTTAATTAACCCTATACCATTTAAATTATATGATGTGAACACCCTATTTTTCATAAATCATATTGTGGGTCTTTACAAAGAAAGATATCCCATTTATTGACTGGGGAAAATATTGGAAATATGTTATCTCATTAGTTCTATGTGGATGATTATTAACTCTTAAAGAAGGTGGATTATATTCTAAGGAAATATCTATATTATTTATTACTTGATTCAATATAGATATTTATTTAATACTATGGAATATTTATTATGTATTATATTATTTAATAAATACACAAGGAATACATTTTCCATGTAAAAGTTATGGGTGGGGTATGTTATATTCCCTCGATTCATTGGGAAATGTCTCATGAGATAAACAAAAATTGGTATCACTGGGTGTATTCCAACCCATACAATCTATGATGTTTTACATGAGAGGCCCTTATATTATATAAGATGTCTTGGTTTAGAAGAATTTATGGCATGTAATATATATTATTTAAGATATATTTATAGAATAAATTATGTTTTGTTTGAAAATCGTTGATAATATGAAAGTTATCTTGGTTGAGGACTTGATGATAATATTAAGATATATTGAATTATGAATTTAATTCATATTAAGATAGTTATAGATGTTCATGTGATAATTTACTTTGTTATGTTATCTATGGATATATTTTGTTATCAAGTTATTAGTTATATGGTATAGTTATTTAATACTTAATCTTCCATATTACTAAAGTTTTTTCATCTATGAAACCTTCCATTGTATGGTACCCTTACTGAGTATTTGAGCTCACACTTATTATTTTTTTGTATCTCCCTTGGTTATGAAGAAGAATACTTCATATGATATTTTTGTTATATTATCATACATGGATATTTTTGTGGAATATTATTAAATACATACTAAGTAATAATGAAATATGGGTTTTTTTGGAAAAAATGTACATTGGGTGAGAATTATATGGGTTTTTTTTAAGTAATGTTTTTTCCAAATTCTCTAAAACACTAAATATAAAATGTTTATGTTTGATTTAATTCATTATTTATTAAAAAAATTATGTAAATAATATTTTTTTAGCACTACATATGGGTGTATGGGTTTTTTTTAGCACTAGATTTGGGTGTATGAGTTTAGTGAATCTTAGTTCTTATCAAGGAAGGGTTTAAACAAATTTCTAGATTAATATGATATCAATTAAAGATAATTTAATAGCTATAAAAACCATTGTGGGTTAATAATTTTAAGTTTAATCATAAATTAAAAGGCATAGATAACCTTTTAATGAGTAATGTGACAAGATTTTAAAGGGATTAATGATTTTTTTGGGAGACAATTATAAGAATACATGATTGAGGTAAATAAAAACCATTGGTTTAATATGTGAATTATTGTAGTGTTTATTTGTTAACAATTTTATTTTTCAAAAAATTTAAAGTTATAAATAACCATTATGTTATTATCTGAGTTTAAGTGAAGGTTATTATAGATATTTGGTGAGGAAAGAGGTTATAATATTTTTGGGAATGTATAAATAACTTTTATGATTGAAAGGTAGTTTGATGAAAAAGTGTTCCAGGGATATATTTACCATTATTATGGATTATGGATCTTATGCCAAAGTGTTTAAGTGGATGATATTTTTTGCGAAAAATATATTGAGTTAAATTTTGTAAGTATATAATATCTTAATATGGTTTCATGTCAAGGTGACTCAGACTGTTTTTGGTTTTCTTTACATATTTATTGGGGAATATATTTCCATATTTTTTGGGATTAGTATATATTAAGGAATATATTTTTTAATTATTATTGATGTTCAATAATTTTTGAGATGATAGTTAAGTTGATTTTGGAAGAATATGTGATCAAATATTTATGAGTTTCTGGTTTTGAATTTATCTAATCATATTTTGAGGAGTTTTAGGATTTAGTTATTTTTTGAAAAATTTATTTTTATCTTTGGGTGTTATTATTTAGGATTTAGAGTTTAATTTATTAGTTCTTCATTTGAAAGTTTATTCACATTGAGTAGTATCTTAACATGTAATAATATTATTTGGTTTTAATAAATGACTAGGTACAAGGGGAATAATTTATCATTCATTTATGGATATTATAATCCATTAAAATTTTATTTTTTTCACTTCATTAAGGAAAAATTCTTCATGGTTATTTATCTTTTATAATATGAGATTAAGAAGTGGTGGAAAACAAATAGAAACACACAAAAGGATGAAATTATTATTATATGATATAAATAAATATAATAAGTATATTTCATTATATTCTCTACCTTGATGGAAAAATATATCCTCAAAATAAAGAAAGAAGAAGATAAATCTATTGAGTCTTATGTAAAAAATATCACTCTCGTATCTAGGTATTTTTTAGAAACCTATTAAAAATTATGTGTTTTATAATAGTATAATAAATTTTTTAGAAACATTTAACTAAAAAATAAAAATATCCCTTGTAGTAACATAGGATTTTGTTATCAAGATAATATCATAATCTTAGATTATACATTTTTCAAAATAAATTGATTATTCTTATAAAAAATTAAAATTATGAGGATGCGATTTATTTTTATGAGGGGGGGGGGGGCGTAACACCGTAATTTTTTTGTATGTATTCACTTTTAAATAAAAATAATTTGTATAATAACTTGTGATAAAAAATAAAAACACTAAATTGAAGAATAATTTACTAAAATTAAAGGTAAAAATAAATACATTATAAATACACACTATAAAAAAATTAACACTCATTGCTTATTAATATAAAATAATTTTAAGAACACTAAAATATTAAAAGTACCATTTTCTAAAAAGATTTTTTATTTATATTTTTTATTTTAATTTAAAATATTACATTATAATTTTTTAAATTTTAATTTTTTTTAAAAAAATCATCTCTATATTTATAATTTCAAAATAATCTTATGGTGAATTTTTGCTTTTTTTTGAAATGGTTGATTTTTTATGAATAATAAATATATAATTTTTACAAATACTGTCATTTTTATGACGTCATCAAAATAGAACAACGTAAAATTTTAGGAAACATTTTTTTTCTTGAAAAAATATGTGTTTTTAGATTAAAATTATATTTTTTTAAATGATACGTTGAATTTAAAAATATATGTTTTACATTTTACAACAAAGTTGATGATTTGTTCCAATAAATAATTATTTTATATCATTTACTTTAATTAAGTATTTATAAGGTTATATTTTGTTTTAGATTGGGTTTAAAGTAAAATAACTCCACTTTTGTATATTCATAAACCCAAAAATTTCATGATGATAAATTTTAAAAATTATTTTGGAGTAAAATAATTTCTATATTTAAAGAGACAATTTTTTTTTATAAAAACAGATTTTCATAATGTTTTGTGTACTTACATTAAAAGTATTTATTGAAAATTTAAGAAAATGAATATTTTAAAATTTATTAGATATTTTGAATTATCATATTCAAATTAATTAATAAGTTCTATTTCATTTTTATTAATAAAATTAAGTTACAATATTAAATTTTAGTAATGACGGTAAAGGTTGAAAGGGTTAAAGAGGGGGTTAAAATAATGAAAAATTATTGAAATATCACTATTTTTTTGTATAAATTTTATTGGAAAAGTATATTTTAACCCTCCCTTACCTTATCTTCTATTTTTTTTCAATTTAGTTCCACTTTCCCTCGAATATGTATTTATATTATTTTAATGTTAAGAGTATTTATATGTGTGACAGTCCCCTCACTTATAAAGGACCCCTCCTCTCATCACTCATCTATACACTTTGAGAAATGTATATTTACCAATATAAAACCAAATCACTAAATAAAACCATTTTCCAAGACTGATAGGTTCTAATTTCACCAAAAGACCAAACCAACTCTTAAATAGAGATCCAAAGGATTATACATAATGGAAGAGGTAATGGTCTTCTCCAAGTTCTTTTATGTTTATTTCATAGTAAAAATCCTATAAATATTCTATAACCATATTGTAATAATAAAATTTTTATAATTAATTTAATGAAATGTTATTATTTCGAGATAACAACCAACATTTTCCTCCATTACATCCATTGCAAAATGAAAACAATTCCCATGCATATGTGCGGACTACCACCTCCTCAAATAACACATTTCATTTTTCATCACCACCATACATTAAAAGTTATAAAAGATGTATTTAATTAATAAATATGATATTTATAACATAATTATTATTTTATAGTGATAAAAAAATAGTGTACCTTACTTCCCTTCTATTCATTAGAAAATGAAAAATTTTCTCGTGTGTATATATTGGCTACCACCTCCACGAATGATGTTTCTCATTTCCCATCACAGTATGAAATGGATGTTTCTAAAAATTAATTTAATATATATATATGATATTTATAAAATTATTAAGGTTATGTAATGTTTATATATATATTCACCAATAAAATCAAATTTTATATGGAATTAAAATTTCTAAATGAGGATATTATTATTATTTCTATAAAAATCATCACCATAAGTTCTATAAAGTCCCCATGGAACTCAAAAATATATATAGAAACCATAATATACACATTAATAAACATTATATAGATAATTAAACCATAACTAAGGTGCAAGGATCAGAACCTTAGAATCAGAACATGCATGGAAAACTGAATAGTTAGCACATTAATATAGATTTTAACAAATAATTACAACAAAGTTGGTAATAATAAATTGTAAGTGAATCATATATAGTAAGATATATATAAATATGGTTTTGATATATATGTTTAATAAATATAAATTTATTATATAGGGATGTTAGATAACTTTCTACTATGGAGAAATCTTAGGTAAGTGTTTCTTGTGTCAAATTTCATACTTTGAGACATGTTTTATATTATTCACCTATTTAAATTATATTTTGACACACCAAAACCATAATCCTAGAATTAAATGATATTAAATATATTCTTTATATAAAAAAATTGAAGTTAATATAAGATACCCAAACTTAACCATCCATAATTACAATATCAATAATAAATATTGAGTCACTTACACTCCAAAGACCTTTTAAGTTTATAATTTTAAAGAGTTAGGAAAACCCATTAAGTAAAAAACCCATATAATTACCATAAAAAGAAAATTTTTACATTATATAAATAATTTCTTATTTAAAAAATATCTTTTAACATCTCTCACAAAATTCTCTACACTTGAAATCCATCTAGGCATTTCGTACATAATACTCTTCTCCACAATCTTCAGTAAATAGAAACATAAAAAGGATGAGATATAAATCTCATTAAAGTATATAAAATATTAGAATATATATAATAATAATAAATTCATAAATAAATACTTTGGGAATAAATAAGAATCAAATAATTCCATATAACTGATCACATGAGCTTAAAATAAATCCATTGATGAAATAAAAATATAATTAATCACATGGAAAATAATAAATGGTTTCACAGTGGTGAAATGAATAACAAATAACATCTTAATCTTAATTTTAAGGCCTTAAAAAAAACTTACATACCATCAATACCAAAAATAATATAACTTAATAAATTGAAATACACTAAATACCCAAACATATATGTCTCATGAGACCCACCAAGGCATCGAAATGATATATTACTTAGTTACACACCTATAAATTAATTAATTAAAATTCCCACACTATATAAAGGAAATTAATATAAATAAAATACATGATAAAATAAATTTATTAACCAATAAAAATCCATATTGGAATAATAAACATACATGATTCCAATACCTTCCCCAGTCAACAAATAGAATAACATGATTATAAACCATCTAGATAATGAATATGAATGAAATTATTAAGTAATATCCCATGTTAATTATAATAAATTTAATTATTTTTTCATATATTGAAAATACCTTCATGAAAAGTAGACTTTGAAAGGTATCACATAATAAGTAATTGAGAATTGGATCATTTGATACCTTGAGTTCAATCCCTTAACATAAAATTAGTATAAGAGTATTTAGAGGGTAATTCATGGAACGTATCCCTAAAGGAAATATAAATTTTTGAGGATGAGAGGAAAATGGAAGTGAACCTATAAAAATAGACTTTATAAATTTCATAACATGGTCATAAAAAATGATGTTATGGTCCACATTAAAAAATCATCTTCAAGAAGGTAACATGAAATAAGAATAAGTGATGTAACAATACTTCAAAAAGGATCTCATGAAAAATAATTTAAAATTTCTATAAATTAATTTGGATGTATAATATAATTAAACAATAAGGTATAATGTTCTCTATTTATAATAATAATGTTAGGGGAGAAAAATATAACTTAAAAATAGAAATTAAGTTAAAATAACCCTTAAATCATTAGGTACACTTGATTTAGAAGCCCTTTAAAAGGATAACTTGTTTTGGATTTTTAAATCCATTTAATTTCCTGAAATTTATGATAAAATTAATTTATAGTGCAGTATATACACTAAAAAAATAAAACAAGTGGTGAATATTACACATGTCTCAAGGAAATAAAATTGAGATAAGAAACCCTTATATTAACCTTGGATTTCCTTGAAAGAGATTGGATATATTTTATAATAATAATAACCATATTAATTAATTATTTTATAAAATTATTCATATTTATTTTATTCTATGATATTTTATCATAATAATTTATTATACATTAATTAGCCTATTTATTTTCCTGATTTAGTGTTAGTTTCTATGTTAATTTTATACAAGTTTCATAATGTCGATGTTGCTCCCTATTCCTTGATACAAAGTTTATCACTAGAAGTTTATTCAAAGAACATGAATACATGTTACCTAATGATTTATAAAGTTAAATATTTATTCCGTGAGACATTTATTTATGATTTATGAAGATGAAATTGGTGTTAACGTAGTTTCGGTAAATATTTAATGAACAAAAGGTGGAATCCTAATTGATGAGTTAAATATTAATATTACCTTTAAATAACCAATATATAAATATTTAAAAAATAATATCATATTTATTCATTAATTAAATTATTATGACCATCCATGTAGTTTGGTTGTGAAAAATGAACCATATAGTTTCATGGATGTAGTAGTTCGTACGTACACACATGCACCATTTTCATTTTTTGAATAGATAGAAGGAAAGAAGGTAAATAATGATTTATATTTTAAAAATAATAATTATATAATAGATATACTATATATTCATTAAATAATTTATAATAACCAAACTTGTTAGGTGGAGATGAAAAATGAAACACATTATCTATAGAGGCAGTTGTTCATACATACGCACGAGTGGTATTTTCGTTTTTCAAATGGATTGGGGGATGAATAATTTTTATAAAATAAATATAATAATATTTCAGTATACTAATGACACATATTTAAATACATAAATTTTTTATAATAGTTTCGTAGGAGAATGGATGAGAAATATAAATAAGAAAAGAATAAGGGGTTGATACTACTCACATTGAGGATTTGAGTATTCTCATGAAAGACTTCTTACAATTTGAGGACTTGTGGGAACTTTATTGTAATCAAGGCCTCTAAAAGGGGTAAAGGTATTGTAGGAGAGGTAAAATTGGTAATTTTTCAAGAAACTTATGAAGTGGAGTTATGGATTTCTATTGGTGGATGTGAGATCCTTTTATAGGTGAAACAGAGAAACTTTTACTTGGAATTTAATGGTAGGTGAGGGGCAAGAATGTAATTTCATGAGATTTAGGTGTATAAATACTATATGAACTTGTATATATGACATTAAAAAATTAAAAATTTCTTATATAATGTGTTTCTTTTCACGTGAATTTAATAAAATTCTCACATCTTTATGTTACTTATTTTTCCCTTATTAATATTGATTAAAAAGTAATCATGGTAAATATTTTTTAAAAAAATATAGAAGACGATAGACCCTACATAATTTTTATGTGATGAATAAATATTTTTTACTTAATTTAATATAAATCAACTGATAAATATTATAAAATTAACTTTTAAATTAAAATGATGAATATATAGCAAAAATGTTTTTTATGGAAAAATTTCTTTTTTATATTAAGTATTTTTATTCTTATTTCCCATCAACTACTAATTAAATTTTTGTTAATACATTTTTTATATATTTTAAAAATTATATTAATTATGTCATATATATCAATTTAATTTATATATATAAAATTACCCCAAATTTTAAAATAAATTTCTCTAAATAATTACAGTTTTACTGTGGTATATAACATCTACTTTGGTAACTAAGTTTAATGTTAGAAAAATAATGAAATTATTAATAGATTTGAATATTATTATTAAAATTTTAATTTTTTTATTAGACTTAATTTCTAGTGTGGATTATTTTTAATATAAGTTCATGTAATGTATAAAAAGAAACTTTTTAGTAAAATACAATTTTATGTATAAAAATAATTTTATTTTATATTTTTATATTTTAATCAAATTTTAATTTTTTTTATTTAAAATAAATGTAATTATTATTTTAAATTTTAAATTTTAAATTTATATAAATACATATGATTTAGAAATAATTTATTACATTGATAATTATATGTTTATATCATCCTAACTTCAACTTACTTAACCCCCTCATAATTTCTTCATAAGACCTACAAATGAGATAAGAAGTAGTGGTTGTCATTGGTGTAAATTCAACTAGCATGGATCTCATAGCGATTTACATGATTTTATACTTCTGTAATTGATGATTTCACTAAATCTTAACTTGTTGGAGTTCAGTTTGGTCTTGGTATAAAGAAAACACAAAAGAGGCAACCTCCTTTTAAAGCTCAGAAAAATAAGTCTCATAAGGAAGAATTTTATTAATTGATTCCATTTCTTGTGTTTTTCATATTTATGTTAATAATATGGTTAATTTTATTTATACCCTCATATTGAAAATACTATATTACGACTGTGATATTTTAATTATAATGTGGTCAACTTTCATTTATAGTTACATGTAAAACAAATGATTATAATTTTATAGAATTATTATTTCTAGGGCATTTCATATATGGTGTGTATACCAAATATTTGATATATTATACCAAAATACACTTTTTAATTAGTGAAATTGAAGTTCCATTTCATGTTATATCTTTTATTAGTTTTTTATTCAAGTTTTATAAATCTCATATGGATTTCTTTGTCTCAATTTTGGGTTTTTGAGACATGTTTCATATTCTGCTCGGTTTTCTCTTTTATACGGTGTAATTATGACACCATGAATATATTTTAACATATTATTTCATGTAATTAATAGGATTTATAAAAAAATATCATGTTTTAACATGAGATGTCTTTTGATTTGAAAATTACCAAAGTTGTATGCGTTATGTTATGATATAACTTTCTATCAAGATTATTTATGTTTCAATTTCCATTCCAAGAAATTGTATGAAATTTCTATCATAAACCCAATTTATTTTATTCTCCCACAATTATTTCTGGGGGATTCAATTATTATTCCAATTTTTATGCACATCATTATTCAAGACCATCAAAATATTTTTTAAGAGAAGTCAAATTTATTTAACCTATTTAGTCGAGAACATTTCTCTTTCATACCCATATTTTTTTAATGATTTTTTTTCAATAGTTAAAATATTTATTAATGTTAATGTTTTTAAAATTGATTTTATATATAAATTTTTATACAATTTTTTTTATCATTTTCAAAATAAGTCATCTTTAACAATATTTAGAAAATTGTGAAAAACATATCATTAACATTATCTACATGAACAACTTGTCCCTTAATCATTATAATTTCTCATGAATTATCTTTATTTCCAATTTTTGATGATTTCCCAATGTAATATCTGTTTCCATTATTCTGTGAATTTTTAAAAATAATAGCATTTTATTTTATTAAATTTTATTAAAAGATATTTAATTCCATTTTTGAATATTTTTGCCTTCCACACCAATTTTAATTAATTAAGAATAGTTTATTTACCAGATTACATTACAGTAAATTATTTTACAATTTTATTAAGTTCATCTAGACATCGTATGAGAAGTGTTTTGAAGTTTAATTTTAACTTTATTTTTGAAAAATAGTAATAAATGATTTAAATGGTTTTTTTCAATAAAAATATCTGCTATTTTCTGTTCTCCCAAAATACATGACTTTAATACAAAATCTATTTTTTAGATGAATTTAATATCTCCTTCATGTCAATTTTCATTATCATCATGAATATATTCTATATAATTTAAAGTATTGAATTATCCATATAATCATTAATCTATACATTTTAAACACCATATTTTTTAAAAATTAGATTATATATTTTTACTTTAATAGATAGATCATCTTTTGACTGTTAAAAAAATTGAAAATATGTAAACTTGTTAGTTTTGTGTGGATGATTATTTATTTCTAAGGTAGGTTTATTATGTTTTGGGTAAATATTAACATTTCAAAATAATTGATTCAATATGGATATTTATTGATTACAAAGGCATATTTCTCATGTATTTTATTGTTTATTAAATACGTGAGGAATGTATTTCACTTGTGTAAGTGATGATTGTGGTCTGTTATAATCACTCAATGCCTCGAGTAAGGACTCATGAAACAAAAAATAAGGGAAATCACTTGGTGTATACCATAAAATAAAAATTAAGATGTCTTAGGTGAGAGGAATTGATAGTATGTATGATGTATTGGTTGAGATGCCTTTACAAAATGTAAGATATTTTAGTTGAGAAACCTGGATAGAATGTATATTGAGTCTGTTGATAGGACTTTATTGTATGGTATTTCTCTTGGATGAGGCCTTGATGATAATATTATGATATATAGAATTATGCATTATATCATTATTAAATCTTCTATTATACACTACCCATACTGAGCATTTGAGATCACCCTTCTTATATTTCAATTTCCGCAAGTTATAAAGAAGAATATTACATATGTTGATTTTATCATAGTATCATGTGTGGTTAATTTTTGGGATAATTTTTAAGACTTATCATGCAATAATAAAATATGGGTACAATGGAAAAAATGAGCATTTTTTTGTTTACAATATGGTTTTTGTTAATTAATGTTTTTTCATAATTATATAAATCTCTATCCCTAAAAGTTCTTGGGTATCTTATTGATTCAAATTTTATTATTAACATTTTGATAATTGAAGATTATATTTGTATCAATTCAGTTTGTATCAAATATAATATGTAAAGAGTATGTTTTTAGCACCAAATCTAGGTGTATGGGTCAAGGGAATCTCATAATCCACATATAGATTATATTTTTAGAAGATTGTTTAGTCAATGAGATGATTTTAGTGGCACATCATCCAATTTAAGTTCTTTTTATTAGGGGTATATCATCCACCTATAATTGGAGATGATATTGTATTATCTGTAATGTATTGGTGATACCTCATTCACCATGATGTATTTTTTTCCATTAGATTTGGGGTTAGTTATGGAGAATTTACCTCAATATCCTATTATTTTTAAGAATCATTCATCAATAATATATTACCGGGATAACTCATTATACATTTCATTGATATGAGTAGTGATATATCGTTGATCCTCATTGTGTGTTCAGACGAGGGGTATATCGCCACCTTTTGGTATTTTATGAAATTGGTATAGTTATAAGTGGTTTTTCAGGAGCACTCCACATGGTGACATGATATTACTCAATTAATTTATTTTCATTTCATATCAAACATGAACATGTATTCATTAGACTTTTTAGGGACACTGTTTGTGGTAGCATACTGAGTTATACTCACATCATGTATAGGCACTCTGATACCCAAGAATAATTCATGTTTCATGACCTAGGTACAGTAAATGTTCCAATTAATTCATATGGATGATCTAGTGGAGCTTGTTTGGAGTTATGAGATAGGTTTTGGCTAGTAATATAGGCATGTCTTGTGAATATCTCTATTAATTTTGTTTAATTTTGAACCTTCTAATATTTGATATTACAATGGGAGATCTTGTTTTTTCTATATGACTTGTATGACATTTATATTAGCTCATTTTGATCTAAAATATTGTTGATATTTACTAATTTATATAATTTAACAATGTCTTCTTTCTTATGCTACTATTATATTGGGATGACAACTTTTTTATATTTCCTTCATTGTGTTTTGATGGTTATCACTGCTTGAGGGTATAATATTTATTATATAACAAATATACTCAATATTTTTTAGTCATTGACATGTAGGTGGTTCACATGAGGTATTTGGTGTCATGATTTGGTTATAGTATAGGTGAACTAAATTGGGTATGTTGTATAAATAATAAAATAATCAATATTTTATTCAAATTTTCCCATCGCGCTTGCCAATATCAACACCCCTTCTCCATCCATTTCTCCTTACTTATAAAAGTAATTCCTTTTCCAAATATATATCAATTTTTTTCTAAACATATATATAAATGTTCCTAAGGATCCCATATAGAGAAATATCTTTTCTCCAAATGATATAGATGAAATCTAATGGAGGTGACTCAAAAATCAAGGTAAAGGTTCTCTAATGACCCATGATTGACATGCATGGACATAACATTTTTTCTAGAATACATAATACATTAAAAAAACTATAATAACAAAGACTATATTAGTTTAGTGCATTTGGAAACTCGGAATAAATTCTTCTAGCTTGGTGAAAGACCTTCAATTTCTCTCATAAAGATCTTCCCCCATAAGTTTCAATTTATTAAAACATTTATTTATATCCTAAGGAAAGAAAAACATAAAAGTGCGAGATAAAATGATAAGTAAGAGTAAACATGAATAAAATCCAACAAAACATAAACATAAGAATTTATAAACGTGAACATAAATTTTAAATATCAAAATCATGAGTCATGAAATAAGTATTGGTCGTACATAAGGCCTAGATAATAAAGGAACATTAACCTTGATAAAATATCATTGAAATAAAACATGGAATTGTGGGAAACAATAACCACATAAAATGATTTCCATAGTATCCAAGTAATTTCTACCAAGACCATTATGTTAGACAAATTTCATTACTGAATCCAGTTTACTTATCGTTCCATCCATGTTTTACTAAACTAGATTAACTTATAGTTTTAGTAATGTATTACTAAACAACATTTACATTTCCTTCCAGTCATGTCTATACCATGAGATATAAATCATTACCCAATGAATTAGAGGAAGATATAGGTCCCACCCATCTCATATTGAAATCATATATACTTGTTACACAAAAACATAAGCCATTCATCAGGGCATAACCCAAGGAACCAAAAAATGGGTTTCTTAAACATCATTCCATCATAATACATATAAAATAAATGGATTTTATATAAATAATTCCATCATATAAAAATTAAATGAAAAGTAACAATAGGGATAGAAATATAACCCTATGTCACCTTATATGGAAAATAATTTTGATAAAATACTCAAACTTAATTATTGAGAAAAATATAATTTCTTCCTCCAAAACGTTTTCTTTTCTCAAAATCCCACACAATTTTAAAAGAACGGAATTTAGTTGAAAATAAATTTTATATCACGTATAGGAAGATTCATGTAAATAAGGTGTTATGAAGATGTAAATATCCATTCATGTGGTATAAGTTAAAAAAACATTATTCTTGTACTCTTAGAGAAAAAGTAAAAAAGTACCTCATTTGAAAAATGAAAAAAATATTCCTTCTATACCTTGTCGTAAAATTAAAAACTGGGTAAAAATGAATTTAAACATACATATAATAATATAAAAAATTTTACGATGACATTTTTCGAAAACATGTACATGGAAGTTAAATATAGCCCTAGTAAATACTTACATATAAACAATATCAAATAAATATGAGATTGCAAAAATATCCCTTACCTTAGGCCCAATTTCTTCTGTATGTGTCCAAAACCCCTATATAGTGGGTTAAAACATATTATTAACTTGTAAAAGAACCAAAATAATATTTATCATATCATATATGATTTAAATATGAATTTATATTACCCATATATTTATTAATTCCATGATAAATCAATGTTTTGGATAATAATCGTTTTATTTATATTACATGTTATGAATTTTTATTCTTGATCATGTTACTTAGATAATTATTTAAAAACATCTAAATTGTAAAAAATCCTTTTTTTATATCGTAAATATTCAGTACAGATATATATACAATAGATAAATAAATGAAATAGAATATACCCTTCATCGAGATGGTAGGCTATACGTACCCATGAACGTTGTTTCCGTTTCCCTATTGAATTGAATAGAAGAAAGTAAATGAAATATATATATATAGACACACATAAATATATTATAATTATTATTTCATATATATCACTATTATTTATTATATATACATTATAATCATTCTTGAATAGTTAACGTGGAGAATAAATCTCACAGCGTCGTGGAGACGGTAGGCTGTACATCCGCACGAGCAATGATATTATTTAATTAATGGTTAAATGGAATGGAATTAGATGGTATATTAATTATAAATAATAATTAGAATTTTATATTCATTATTTAAATCCAATGTATTCATCATTATACCCATCCAAATTATGTATTATTGAATAACAAATTACATTACGGCGTGGAGACGTAATCTATACGTACACACACATGGTGATATTATTAGTATTAGGATGGTTCAAAGGATGTATAATGTTGTCAAATAATTATGTTAACATCTCGAAATGTATAATATACTGAATTTATTAATTTATTTTGTGAACAATATCATAATAGGAAGTATAATAAGAAAATAATTTTGAAAGAGGTGATAAAATAATTACATCTTTTTCAAGTATCTTTATTTAATGTGCACAAATGATCTCCCTAGGATGTATTTATTCACAAATTTAGGATTATGGGATGAATTTAGGTAAGTTTTTAAAAGAAATGGGATTGTTTTTTCTGAGAAAAAGGGATTTAGAGGTGGGATTAGAAGAGAAAGATATATTCCCATTTACAGGAGAGTTGAGAGAAACTTTATGAAAGCCTTTAAATTTTAATTTATTATAAATTTATTTTTTGTTTCTAATAGTTCCAACATAATTTATTTGAAGTATAATATGATTATGGGTCTATATACTCTCATAAAATAGTATTTAGATAAGTGTAGGTCACAAAATTAACCTTATATTTTATCTTTAACCGTTAGTTAAAAAGATTAACTCCTACTATGTCTTCTGGTATTTTTATAATATATGGTTACTATAGTTACAATAAAATACCCAAAGAATATCAAGTGTATTATTAATCAAATTTTTAACATTATGTAAGTAATTTTCCCTAATCATATATGTTTATGACAATTATATCTTTTAATAAAATATTATTTGTTTTAAAAACTCATTTATGTTAATTATGACACTATTTAGTAATTGATTATTTTGAAATTCATAAAAATATTATTACTTAGGACCAAAAGTTTTAAATAACCCCTCACATTTCAATTTCATCCAAAAATTTTGTGGATGAAATCAAATATTCAAATTACAATTAGTTTCATTTTTATAATATCATTTATTTGAATATTTCATTAATAAGGTAATCACTGCATCATTATTGTGTCATAGATAAATTTATTTATATAATGTCTAAAACTTATAAATAAAATACCATGATTTATAAAATAATTTCTTTTTTATAATGATTTTTATAGTAAAATATATAAATTATATAACCCCTCGTTAATTTTTTTAGTAAAAAGATTCATGTTTATGTTATATTTCCCGTTACTTTAAATTATTTATTATAACATATAATTTTCACACCCAAGCGGTTTTGAGATGAAAAAATTTCATCCTATTTATTGTTTTCGTCTCCCATGACTCATAAAACATGATTATGACACACATTATGGTAGTTTAATATTATTATAATTTTATTTTTTACACTTATTTACCCTATTTACCCTTTTACCATGGTAAATAAAAATAATTACTAAAGTTACTATTCATAATTTAGAAAAATAAGAGGTAGCTATTTAAAAAATTTATAAAATATTATTACAAATATAGAATCCATTTTCCTAAATTCAAAACACATAATTAGCAGAAATTAATTTAAAATTAATTTCTGTAGTCAAAACCAGAAAGCAGGTTTATAAGAAGTAAAAACTATCAACGGATTTACATGTGTTTATATCCAATTTTAATATAAAATTACATCCACTGAAAAAATTGTATTAAATTATAAAAACATAATAAAATTACACTTTAGTACCAATTAAATATATAATCTATCTATATAAATAAATTTTATGAGAAGGCAATTTTGAATTAAAATATAGTATTTTCACTATTCATTAAAATACGAATTTCATTAGAAAAATACTAAAATTTAAACCAAGGTAAATTTTGATGTCCCAAATCTAAATAATAATCTTATTATGACAAATAGAACTTATAAAATTTTCAAAATGTATATTTAAAAAGTTTTCACCATCAAAAGGCAGTAAAACTGTATTTTTTTGGAAAAATTGCTTTTGTCTGAAAAATTGAATTTGTTGCTATATAATATCTAGAAAACATATAAGATAAATTTAAAACATTACATTGAAAATATTACATATATATTTCCCTAATATAATCCATAAAGAGTGATTTTAGTATTTTTATAGACTCACTTATTTTCATTGAAATACTTTTTTTCAAGGAAGTTAATACTATTCATACCTGTCATTACAATGAATAAGATATAATATTTAGTTAAAAATTATAATCAGTCTTGTTTGAAATGGATTCTATTAAAATAACTTGAAATTTTCGGTATCCCAAGACAAGAATAGTGTTTCCTATACTGCAAGCTAATATGGTGTTGCTTATAATATAAGATTATCTTGGTGTAGCATAAAATTGAAGACATCAACGAAATTAAAAAAAATTATCTCATAAAATCTCAGGGTGTTACATTATACCCCCCTTAAAATTAATTTCCACCACGAAATTCATCGGGGTTATAAAATGTTTACTAATTTAATGATTCTTTCATAGAAACACACAACCTAAAAAGGAATACTAAAACATCATTTTAATACAGAAAATTAGAATCATAATGGTTACCCAAAGTAACTCATCACCGGGTTTCCACATAGAAAAACATAGGCTGGATGTGAAAACATGAATATGGAAGAAAAATATAACCATCAAGTTCTGATGGATAGTGATAGAGAACATGGTTTTGAGAAATTTAACAACCAAAAATCCATAAATCTACGATGATTTAAGGGACCATCTAATTTGTCGGATAAGAAGGTACAGGGATATTTTTTTTTGTTTTCAAGATCCTTTTCCTATAATTGAAGAACATGAGTAGAAATACTTATTTTATTTCATTATAATCTCACCATTTTTCATGCCTTAAACAATTTCCACATCATCTCTTATTCAATGAAACAAAGTTGAATTTGTCATACCTAAAGTGTTAGTAGATCATGCAATCTATAAATTGACTGATAGTTAGTTCCATATATATTTATCACAAAACGGTTATCAAAAGCTATCAAACATGCATAAGTCCATATTTGGAGATATAATACTTTATTTTAACAAACTTCATATGATGCTTAAACTTTTCAAAAATTTGATAACCTTACAATAATTATAAAGATAATAATAAAAAACTACAGAAAAGGATTCACAAAATAGGATTAGAATTTATCACCCATATATTATAAGATATCTTTGGTTGGTCACATTCCAAAAATTTGTACACCTTCATCATGTATTCTCTTGAGTTATAGTAATAACCTGAATTATTAGATATCCTTATTGAAAACATATAAGTTTCCTTATTCCAAAACTTATTAGATATATGTCTTAATTCCCAAAAAGTTGTATATTTTATCCAAGATAGAATAACCCTCTGGTCAACAACTCCATAATTAGTTCCCAAGAAACAAGCATCAGCCAATTTACTTATTCAAATCCAACATATCTTTATCCAAACATCATTACCTTAACATAAGGGACATATTAAGGGTCATCTTTCCCTTAATCACATGTTCTCTAAGTATATCACATTACCATTAAATCACTTTCTGTATCCCTAAAACTACTCAAAATATCCTTTCCAATCCTTAATAAAAATATTATACTGAAAACACTTATATATTTCATGATTCATATAATATAATATTTGAATTACAAAACATATACTGCACAATCATCCAAAATTATTCTTAAACCGTTACTCAGTATCCATCATCATCGTCTTTCCTAAAATATAAATGATGTCCTATGGTTTCTAAACCTAATGCTTATTAGGTTTAATGTAAACAATATTGGAATAACATCACATACCTTTCACATTCCATTTATAATCTCTTTATCCTCAATAGTTTGACCAATAATCATACCATCATTATGATTCTATTCATTATATTTATACATATGAAATAAATCTTCATAATTCCAAAAATTTCAACAGATGAAACATTCAATGGTTAACCATGTTCTATGTAGTTCTGGATATTGACTAACACCAGAAAAGAAGTGTGATAAATACATATTAGATATTAGAAACACATAAGTAAGGTAAATTACATATAATATTTCAAACTATGATATCTTAGGTTTAACCCAAGGTTAGTCATGATTATCAAAAAACCCCTAGGATTATAAACTATACATGACTTATCCTTAGTACATCCCTAGAAATATCCTTAGAAATATCTCTAGGGATCACCCTAAAGTTTTCGCATCCTAGTTTCCAAAGGTTGACTAAACCTTCACTCTAATACCAAATCATAAGGCCAAATATTAAAGGAGATGGAAATTACATTTATCTTGGATAATATTTAATAAATTACACAAATATATTCCCAAATACTATATTAGTTTTGTGTCTTTGGAAACTCATAACACATTCTTATATCTTGGAAAATGATCTTCAACATCTCCCATAAAGATCTTCCCCATTAGTTTTTCTACCTAAAACATTTCATTATATCTAGGGAAAAAAACATAAAAAGGCTAATCTAAAATGCTCAATAAGGTTAAATATGAATAACATCAAACAAAACATAAACATAATAATGTAAAAATATAAACCTAAATTTTGTAAATAAAAATTGCGAGTCATAAAATTAGTCTTGGCAGTATGTAAGGAATAGATCAAAAAGGAACATTAACAATGATAAAATAACATTGGAATAAAACCTGAAATTATAGAAAAAGATACAAACATAATATTATTTCTATATTTTCCAAGGCATTTCATCCAAGACCATCATTGTGGATAAAGTCCATTAATGAACCAGGGTTACTTTTCGTTGCAACCATGTATTACTAAACCAGATTTATATGTCTTTCTAGCCCTGTATTACTAAACCAGATTTACTTTTTGTTCAATTAAGGTCTATCTAATGAGGTATAAATATTTAACCAATTAATTGGAGGGAGATATAGGTACCCCCATATCATAATGAAATCATTTATACATGTGCTACAAAAATATAAAACAATCATCATAGCATAACCCAAGGAAAAAAACGGATTGCTTAAACATCATTCCATCACAATCCATATAAAATAAATGGATTTCATAAAAATAATTCCATTATATACACAATAAAAAAAAATTAATAATAGGGATAGAAACATAAAACTATGTCATCTTATATGGAAAATAATTTTGATAAAACACAGTAACTTATTTCTTGAAGAAAATATCATTTATTCTTAAAAAACGTTTTCTTTTCTCAAAATGAAAAACAAATTAAAAGAAAAGAATTTAGTTTAAAATAAAATTAAAATATTATAAAGTAATATTCATGTAAATAAGTTATTATTAAGACATAAAAATCCATTAATTCCATATAATTTAAAAAAACATTCTTCTCATACTCTTATCGAAAATGTCAAGAAGTATCACGTATGGAAAATGAAAAAAAAGATTCCTTCCATACCATGAATTAAAAGTACAAAAAATGGTTAAAAATGAATTTAAACAGACACAAAAGAATATTAAACTTTTTATGAATTTTTTTAGAAAATGTGGACATTTATAATAAATATACCCCTAGTAAATACTTACGTATAAACAATCTTAGATACAACTGAGATTGCAAAATTATCCTTCACCTTAGGTTTGATTTATTCCATATGTGTCTGAAGCCCTTGTATAGTGGGTTTAAAAATATTATTATATTTTAAAAGAACCATAATAATATTTATCATATCATATATGATTCACTTATGACTTTATATTTCCCATTTATTTATGAATTGCATGTTAAATAAATATGTTGGGTAATGATCGTTTTATTTATCGTATGTGTTTTGACGTGTTATTCTTGATCTTGTTACATAAATCATGATTTAATTACTTCCATAATGTAAAAAATTATTTATATGTCATAAATACTTAGTATATAAATATATAATATAGATAGATAAATAAAATGTAATATATCGTTCATGGAGATGGTAGGTCATGTGTACCCATGAACGTTGTTTCTATTTCCTTATTTAAATGAATGGAAGAAATTAAATGACAAATATATATAAATAAATATTGTAGAATTATTATTTCATATATTTATTTATTATTTATTATATATACATTATAATCATTCTTGAATGGTTAACGTGGAGAATGAATCTCAACGCGTCGTGGAGACGGTAGGTCGTACGTACGTTTGAGCGACGATATCATTCACTTAATGGTTAAATGGTATGTAATTTGATTATATATTAAATATATAGAATAATAATAATGTCATATTATTTATTTACCTAATTATATTCATCATTATACCGATCCAAATTAATTATTGTTGAATAACAAATTACATCACGACGTGGTGACGATAAGTCATACGTACACACACATGGTGATATTGTTATTCATAGTATGGATAAGAAGAGGTATAAGGTTTCAAAATAATTATAATAAAATATTATCATGTATAATTTACTAGAAAAATTACTTTATTATGGGATCAACATAATAATAAGAAGTAGAAGAAGAATTTTTTTTGAAAGAGGTGATAAAATAATTACCTCGTTTTCGAGTATCTATTTTTGATTTGCCCAAAAGGTATCCCTAGTATGGATTTATGAAAAAATTGTGTCTTATAGGATGAAGTTATGGAATTTGGGAGAGTAAATGGGAAGTGTATGGCCATAAAAAGGT
Organism: Viscum album; assembly: GCA_963277665.1. NCBI lineage: Eukaryota > Viridiplantae > Streptophyta > Magnoliopsida > Santalales > Viscaceae > Viscum > Viscum album. Next base: position 330,225,263 of record OY728132.1, read on the forward strand.
CTTCATAGGTGTGATTAAAAGATAAGTAGAAGTTCTATTTTATAGGAGAGGTGAGGGGCACTTTAGGAAAATATTTAAATATTAATTCATTATAAATTGATTTTCGGTTTATAATGACTAAAAACTCATTTTTTTAGAAGATAAAATGATTAGGGTTCTAAATCATCTCAACCAATAGGTTTTATAAAAGTTTTGGTGACAAAATTAACCTTATATTTTAGCTTTAACCCTTATTTAAAAACATTAACTCATACAATGTATTCTTGTATTTTCATAATATATGGTTATTATAGTTACTATAAAATGACAATAGAACCTAAAGTGGATCATTAATAACATTTTTTAAATTATAAATGTCATTTAACCAAATCAATGATTTTTAGGACTATTATATCATTATATAAAATAGTATTTGTTTTAAAAACTCATTTATGTCAATTCTGACACTATTTAGTAATTGGTATTTTTTAAATTCATAACAACTTGATTCCTTAGAATAAAAGGTATTAAATCATCCCTAATAAGTAAATTTCATCCAAAAAGGCGTGTATGGAATAAAACATTTCCAATTTCGTTTATTTTCATAATTCTAATAACATTTATCAGAATATTTCATTAATAAGGTAATCACATCATCATCAATGTATCATGAATAAATTTATTTATTTAATATCTAAAAATTATAAATAAAATATCACGATTTGTGAAATATTTTTATCTTTCTAATTAATATTTATTGTAAAAGATATCAATAATATTTCCCTACATTAAAATTGTTTTAGTAAAAAGAGACATAATTATGTTATATTTCCCTTAACTTTAAAGTAATTATTATAACATGTCATTTTCCCACCAAAGTAGTTCTAAAATGCCAACATTTCGGTATAAGGATTTTTTGGTCACCCATGACTCATCCAATATGATTAAGACATGTTTTAGGGCAGTTTTGTATTATTTTAATTTTATATTTTACCCTTATTTACTAGATTTACCCTTTAACCATGGTAAATAAAAATAATTACTGAAGTTATTATTCATAATTTTTAAAAAATAAAAGGTAACTATTTAAAAAAATTAAACTCATAATTACAAATATGGAATCTATTTTTCTAAATTCAAAACATATAATTGGCATAAATTAATGTAAAAATATTTCCCATTGTCAAAACCAGAAAGCAGGTTTTTAAGATGTAAAAACTATCAAAATATTGACATGTATTTACGTGCAATTTAAATGTGAAATGACATCCATTTACCAAAATTGTATTAAATGATCAAATAATAATTCAATTAAACTTTGAAACAAATTAAAAATATAATATAACTATATAAATAAATTAGATGAAATTGTAGTTTTGAATTAAAATGCAGTATTTTTCACTATTCATTAAAATTTGAATTTTGTCAGAAAAATACATATATTTCAACCAAGGTAAATAATGATGTCCCAATTCAAAATAAGAAGTTTATTATGACAAATAGAACTTATAAAATTGTTTAAAAACATATTTAAAAATGTTTTACCATCAAAATACAGCAAAACTGTATTTTTTTAAAATACTTCTTTTATCCAAAAAATTGAATCTGTTCTTATATAAAATCTATAAAAAAATAAAATGAATTTAAAAAATAAATTGAATCTATTAAATATATATATTACACTAATAAAATCTGTAAATAGTGATTGAATTATTTTTATATAATCACTTATTTTCATTTAAATAGTTTTTTAAAAGGAAGTTAACACTATTCATACCTACCCTTATAATGACTAGGTTATAATATCTATTTATCACTTATACATTCTCTTGAATTAAATGAATAATATCAAAAGAACTTGATTTTTTTGTATCCTAAGCTAAACATAGTTTTGCATATACTGCATGCTAATATTTTGTTGCATATAAGTCAAGCTAATCTTGTTGTAGCGTAAAACAGAAGATATATATGAAATTAAAAAAAAATTCTCATAAAATATTAGGGTGTTACAACTTCCCAAGTCTCTAATTCTATATATTATTTGAGATTATATTATCTTTAAAAAATCTAAACTCACACTTAGTTTTATTTAATTATTATATTCCCATATTATTACTATTTATTTAATCTATTATCATTGATATATTACCCATTCACTTACATTTAATGCTTTTCATAGGTTGTTATTATATAATATTATGGGTTTCAAAACCAATGTATTTTCATTTAAATTATCTTATTACCCATTCTAAAATATAAATGTTATTTTCTAGTTACCATAAAATAGTAGTTTCATTATGATTTTATATTTTTTTAATCCCATTATTTATCAATCAACAATTATTTTAAACTCTTTTAAGAAACATAATTCTTGGTGATGGTTTTACAATACCCAATTGAAGGATGATGTTCTGTTTTTCACTTATACCTTTCATGTATATTCTTAAATATAATTTTTTTGATTTAATATAACATTAATAAAAGAATAATTTTTTGTTTATGATTATGGATTGATAAATTAGGCATGGTAATAATCATAGAAAAAGTAAACATCCCAAGTCATTTGAACCATTTAAAACCAGTTTACAAAGAAACAGTTGTTTATTTGGAACTATTTTGTGGAATATATTAAACTCGTTAATTCTTGTACTTTAATAATGAAATAAAAAATATAGCTTTTAAATTTATAGATCTTTTAGAACCATTGAATAATGATATTTAATTGTTCCATTACATCAATTTAGTTTTCGAACTATGTTTCAAAAAATATCAAAATAACCAACACAAGAAAAATTAATTTATTAAATGAATAATAAATGAAAACAACTAAATTAAAAGGAACAATTATAATGAAATAAATATGAAATTTATTCTTAAAAAAATTATTAATGAATTTAATCTGACTATTCAAGAAGTTATAGGACATTTGAAGCAAGCTATGTCTCAAGGGTAGGGGTTTCTTTTGAATCTCAATTATTTACATGTATTTATTCTCCATGATCTATCTTATCTTCTATATTTTATCTATAAAGTTTTTCAAGAATACCTTTTCAGTTTTAATTTAATTTTGAGGTACTATTTTTCTCCTTAACTCTTTTATAAATATTCAATTATCTTTTCTTACCCTATGATTAAGGTGACTTTAACTCTCTTTGTCATTCTTGGGATTATATTCTCTATATCACTCTTCCTCTTTCCTTTTAATTAAGTCTCCCCTATGATGTTCATAAGGGAGATTTTTTCCAATTAATGTCTTCCTATATATGTTTATTCAACTATAACTCTCTTTATTTTCAAAGTTCAATTTTAGGTACTTTTATTTCTAAAATATGTTTCTAAAATAAGTTTTATCATCCTTAACAATTGATTTTTAATTTTGACATTTTCCTCTATTTTTATGACAACATGAGTAAACATTATGAAAACACTTTTCTTGATCTATATTAAATTTTTCTTTATATTATAATAAATATTATTTTACAAATTAATAATTTAAATTACGTATTATAAAAATTATTTAATTTTTATATATCATTTTTATTAATAAAATCTTACACTTATATTCTCCCTTGAAAATTTAAATTTTATTTTTTATTTTAAAAAAGTAAAAACTGATAAATTTGTTTCATAAAAATTGTATAATTTCATATTTTCCAATAAATTTGTTTTATGTTTATTCCAATACACTTTTATGTTCCACCCTTTATGTAACGCCCCGACCCCAGTTGCCTAGAGTCGGTGCATTACTTCGTAACATTGGCATGATCACAAGAAAGATGAAATCTCGAAAGACCGATTGGTTTAGTAGCCTTGGAAACACTAGATATATTCATAAGTTTTACATTACGTCATAAAATGAAAAACTACTACAACAACATAATGTCTCCATAATCCACACTCATATCCCCACATAATATCCCTGCAGGTCATTCATAACTTACATCTTCACTTCCTGGGAAAAATAAAACATAGAAAAGGGGTGAGCTCAAATGCCCAGTAAGGATAACAATATAGCGGAAACTTTCATAAATAAGAATAAAGATTTAAGGCAATGTATAACTAAAACAAAATCCTTTTAGACATGAACTTTCAACATGGTATGGCATAAATAAAATGAAATAATGCCATTTACTTATTCACATGGATATTCTACTAATCGAATAATCACATGCAAAAATCAATAACCACTTTCATAATGTTGGAATGCATAATGCCAGACTATCATAACCACATATCCAAGGCCTCGTGCCAAGACTACAAATAAGATTTTGTCAAGGCCTTGTGCCAAGACACTAGTTTGTCTCATGAGACCTACCGATGCATCGAGGAGCTATAGCGGGCTCCACCCGTCACTTATTAAGTCCAATGAATTCCCATATGAAAAGGTTTAAACATAACATAAACATTCGTATTAAAACTAGCATACGAAATGTCAATAATTTCACCATAAACTATGAATGGTATAAAAATAGCACATCCATAGTCAAACATATCACAAAACCTACAATACAATATAGAAGTTTTGTATCATAATAAATCAACTTCAAATAATCTTAAAATCCATCAAAGGATGTTGACATAGATGAAATCAAAATTCTTTTTAAAGAAATATCTCCTTTTATTTTGAAATCATTTAAGATCCATATAAAATAAAACATTTTCTTTGAAAATATTCTTATAAGCTTGTAAGGAAAACTTTGAAGATTTTATAACGGCGTAAAATAACCGCACCCGCCGTATAAGTTAAAAAAAACATTCTTACCTCAATTCTGTCAAAAAGGTTAAAAAGGAACTTGTTTTGAAAACGACAGAAATATTCCTTTATAAACCTCTTATAAAAAGTCAAACAAGGGTATAAATGACTTTAACCCATATTCTTGTAAATAGTAAAAATGTTTTGAAATACATTTTTAAGAAACATGGATGTGGATGATAAAGATATCCCAGTAGATTATTACGTATAAACAACCTCAGATAATGAAGAGATTGTGAAATAACCCTTACCTTGTACTTTTCCTTGGTTGGGGTCGGTTAACCTCCTGTATAATGGTGAAATAATTGTTATTAAATTATACAAGAATCATATACATTAATATGATATCATATATGATCTTTTAACATTGCTTTATTAATAATATCTTAGTATTATCGTCGTTTCAGGTGATAATCGATTCGTTCTTCTTAAATGTTTGGTTACGTAAGACATGTTTGTAATGGATAGATTAAATCTTATTCATAATCAGAATGATATTAACATTATTTTTAACCCTAAAATGAGAATAAGACTTGAATGGATACGATGGAGGATGGATCTCACCGCGTTCGTGGAGACGGTAGTCCGTACGTACGCACGAACGCTACTTCCATTTAATTTTTATTTTAAAAGAATTGAATCCAAATGATACATAGGTATATTACTATTCCAGTATAATATAATATTTTATATATGTTACTTAAGTTCATTAACACCATCCTTTATACGTTCCATGTGTGGTATGAACGAGTCATATCATTTTAAGGGGGCGGTAGTCCGCACTTCCTCAAATGAAATTATCGTATGTATATACAACATGAAACGAATAATGGTATGAAATAAAATGGAATTACAGAAGCTTATATATAAAATATATATCATTAATATCATATTTAATTACAGTGCCATCATAATGGCCACCATGAGAGGCGGTAAGATGTATTTGAACAATCATCGTTTCGTGAGGCGTTAGTTTGCCATCCACAGAAACATTATGTTCATCATCCATTAGATGGAGTTGTGTGTATGTGTAGTTTGAATCCTTCTTATAACAACATCCTAGTATATTGAGGATACTGGTGTTGTTACAAAATAATGGAAATAAAAAGAGTTTGGGGGTTGGAGAAGCAAAATAAATGAAAATAATTTAAGAGAAAACGTTACCTTTAATTTAGGTAACTCACTTTGGTTGGAACCAAAGGACTTCTTGAAATGCTTTCTGCCTAAGGGGAAGCTTCAAGGAGGAGGAGAGGGATGTGGGGAGATTAGTTGGGCAGAGTTTGGACGAGCCAAGTGGCTTTAGAGGTGTGAGGAATGAGTAGAAGTGGTCTCCTTTTATAAGGGAGAAGAGGGGCTCTTTAGGAAAGAGTGAAAGTATTACTTTATAATATAATTATATTCGGTTTATAATGGTCCAAAAATCATTGAGGTCGAAGATAAGATAACTCACATTCTAAATAACATCAACAAATAAGAATTGGACAGGTTTTAGATAATATTTTAATCATTATAATCTTATTTATTTAAATGATTTATTAATGAGGTAAACATTGCATCATTATTGTGTCATTAATAATTTAAATTATTTGATGTCTAAAAATTATAAATAAAATATCATTATGTAGGAAATCTTTTTAGCTTTCTAATTAATATTTATAATCTAAAATCCAACATATATAACCCTATGTAACAATTTTTGTTCTAAAAGATATATGCTTGTGTCATTTTTGTATTCATTTTAACTAAATTAAAATAAAGTGTCATTATCACTTACAAGTGGATCCATGGGGTCCCAAAATAGACCCAAAGATTCTCATGGTCGACCATGTATCAACCAATAGGGTTAAGAAATGTTTTAGGGTAATTTAGTATTATTATAATATTATTTTTTAACCCTTATTTACTGGATTTACCCTTAACCATGGTAAATAAAATATTTACCGCAGTAATTATTCAAAATGTATAAAAATAAAAGTTACCTATTTACACAATTTGAACATCCTGATTCAAAATATGGAATCCATTTTCCTAAATTCAAAACACAGAAGTGGCAGAAATTAATTTAAAATTAATTCCCGCTGTCAAAACAAAAAGCGTGTTTTTAAGAGATAATAACTATCAAAAGATTGACACTTGTTTATGTTCGGTTTAATTGTAAAATTATGTCCAATGACCAACATTATATTAAATGGTAAAAATATATTCTAAATATACTTTAAAACCACTCAAATTCATAATTTATCACTATTAATTATTTTGATTAAAAAAGTTGTTTTTAATTAAAATTTAGTAATTTTCACTATACATCAAAATATGAAAGTTATCCGAAAAGTACCAAAATTTAACCTTAGGCTAAATTTGATATTACGAATCCAAAAATGAAGTCCATTTTAAAATATAAAATATATATAACTTCAAAAAGTAGGTATTACTATTCATAATAGCTAGTTTGATTGGTTACGGTGTGTTAGAACTCGGTGTTGCGTACAACACACGCTAGCGTACCGTGGAAGCTTGGGATGTTTCATTTTAAATTTTTGATGTCCCCATTTAGTCAAAAAGTTTAAAATATAGTATCTAAAAAGGGTTCACTATTAAAATTTGGTAAAAGTGCAATACTGAAAATGAATTTGTTCTTACATTATGTCTAAGAAACTCATAATATGGATTCTAAAATTATAAGGATTATATAAAGTTTAAAATTTAGTTAACACTATTCATAACCTCTTTTGAATGGCTTTTTTTTGTAAGTCATGGTGTGATTGAACTCGGTGTTGCGTGTAGTGCAATTTATTGAATTATTTTGAAGAAATAATACACTATGAAATCTTGGGGTGTTACATTCTCCCCTCCTTCAATAAATTGCGTCCTCGCAATTTGAAATTGTTCTTCGAAAATAAAAGGTTGAAAATAAAAAATATCTTTGTGGGAAAACCCACATCTGAAATTGGGTTACTAAAATTTATTCTTAATATGAGGAAATGAGAAATGAAAGGGTCACCACCAAATTATTATCTCGATTAGGAGAACATTGGTGGCAATTAGAGACATATAATTGGAGGAAAAACGTAAATATTTATAGGTAGTGATTGAGGTCATCAATCACAAACAAGTATAAAATTGAGGTCCTTAAACTCATCAATCTATGATGATTTGAAATACCATCGGTTCAACAAAACATAGGGTATTAGGATAACACATTTTTGACGTTTCAAAATATCTTAGTTGAAATCCCACATCGAAAAATGAATTAATGAGGCCTCTATTTTAAATAAAGAGTGGAAAGTATGAAGATTAACGAAAATAACACATACTAGGGTTCCATGTAGAAAAATATGGATATGGAAGAAAAATATAACCATCAATTATCTGATGGAGAGTGGTAGAGAACATGGCTATGAAAAGGCCAACAATCCCAAAGCCATAAATTAGTGACGATTTAAGGTACCATCTAGGACAACATTTTTGTTCTAAGTTCCTTTTCTTAATGATGAGGAATTTATTTATGAGATTGGCTAAGATCATAAGGAGATATACTTACTTTAAAATTAGAGTTTTATCCCTTAATAAATTTCTACCAAAAACTCATCATTCACTCGTAAAAAAAAATTCTATTTATACTATTCATTGAGGGTTCCAAAATAAACGAATTTATAATTCATCTACCAGATCATTTAAAAAAACTACTTTATTTAATCTAGGACATCTCGTGGGATAGTGGTAGGTGATACACCCTTGTCGCCCTTCGGTTGCGGGTTCAAGTCTTGCGGCCTTGCCGGACGCGACGGGTTGCCGCCCGACCTCCGGGTTGTCCTTTTATGGAAATCCAAAATAATACAAACTAGAACTATCCAAAATACTTCTATCCAAACTCACAGTCTAACATTTATAAGGAAGTTAAACATAATATAGATCCTTTTTACCCTATAATAGGATATGAATACCTTCATCATGTATTACCATATTCTTTATTGATTACATTCATGCTCCCTTATTCCATATAGAATGCTGGATATACTTCATCAATCCAAAAATGTTTTAAACCCCAACAATGATGGAATATACAAATCATTAATCAGTTCCAAGGTAGTCAAGAATATCCAATATAATTTTTCCAAAATAATCATGTATTATTCGAAAATCACTACCTCGGTATCAGAACTATATTATGGTTTATTATTCTCTCAACCATATATTTTCCAAAAATTTATCCTGCTATTGAGTCACTTTTCTTTGTTCCACACAATCTCAAGTCCTTAATGAAATAGTACTACAGTATAATCCTTATATACTCCATAATTATTATAACAAGTACATTGTTCATACAACACTCAATTGACATAATCAACATAAGAACTCTAATCATTCCTCTTCATCTGTGGTAGTATCATAACTTGATTATTATCTAATAGCATCATTTGCGTCATAGTCTGATGACTGGGACATAGGTTCGCGTAGTGTCCAAACTCCTTGCAAATGAAGCATTGTACATTTGAAACCATTTTCTTACCCCTGCAGTCACGTACTTTGTGCCCTTTTCCTCCACACTTATAACAAACTCCCATTCCTTTCAGGCAAGTTCCGGGGTGTTTCTTTCCACAGTTACCACATATGGGAAAATTATTCTTTTCCCTCTTCCCTTTATCCATCTTTCTCTCTTCTATCCTTTTCTTCTCTTGCTTCCCTTCAAAGCCATAGGACTCAGTAATCTCTTTACTTATCTTATCAATACATGATATTATTTATTCATATGATGATAATACATGGGAGACTATTTCTCTTATAAATTCTAGCTTAAGACCATGAAAGATATGATCCTTCCTTCTCTTTGGATCATGTGCATTTCCAGAGTTCTCATTCCTTCTACTGGGCGCCGTTTCTAAACAATGGCATAAACTAGATCAGTTTATGAATCAAAATACATAATCCCATACTTATAAAACACTTAACATAAATTGAACTATTTATGGATATAATCCATCATCATAAGAATGTTTTCTTTAAGGAAGTATATACTCATAAACCCTTCAAAATGATTTGTAAAGAAAATGAGAGTTATCCTAAGCATATCCCCCGGGAGTGTCGTAACCAAGAGTGCAGCAAGGCCCGTTGTCGTGCACCAGTTCCCGTTCGAGTCTAGCTCAAAGCGGTGTTTTCGGGTTTTACCCCTAGGTACATCTGTGCCAGAGCCGCCTCTACCTGCTCGTATCCAGACAGGGATGTATTGCTCGGAAAACTCACAAAATCTCTACAATACCAAAATTCTAAGAAGTTCTTCTATACTAATCCTCAAAGTTCATCTTAGGTCTACGTGCTCTAATCAGAGTTTATCTAAATCTAGCTTCCAAGGTTTGTACTAAACTTCCTCTGATACCAACTGTAACACCCCGACCCCAGTTGCCTAGAGTCGGTGCATTACTTCGTAACATTGGCATGATCACAAGAAAGATCAAATCTCGAAAGACCGATTGGTTTAGTAGCCTTGGAAACACTAGATATATTCATAAGTTTTACATTACGTCATAAAATGAAAAACTACTACAACAACATAATGTCTCCATAATCCACACTCATATCCCCACATAATATCCCTGCAGGTCATTCATAACTTACATCTTCACTTCCTGGGAAAAATAAAACATAGAAAAGGGGTGAGCTCAAATGCCCAGTAAGGATAACAATATAGCGGAAACTTTCATAAATAAGAATAAAGATTTAAGGCAATGTATAACTAAAACAAAATCCTTTTAGACATGAACTTTCAACATGGTATGGCATAAATAAAATGAAATAATGCCATTTACTTATTCACATGGATATTCTACTAATCGAATAATCACATGCAAAAATCAATAACCACTTTCATAATGTTGGAATGCATAATTCCAGACTATCATAACCACATAGCCAAGGCCTCGTGCCAAGACTACAAATAAGATTTTGTCAAGGCCTTGTGCCAAGACACTAGTTTGTCTCATGAGACCTACCGATGCATCGAGGAGCTATAGCGGGCTCCACCCGTCACTTATTAAGTCCAATGAATTCCCATATGAAAAGGTTTAAACATAACATAAACATTCGTATTAAAACTAGCATACGAAATGTCAATAATTTCACCATAAACTATGAATGGTATAAAAATAGCACATCCATAGTCAAACATATCACAAAACCTTCAATACAATATAGAAGTTTTGTATCATAATAAATCAACTACAAATAATCTTAAAATCCATCAAAGGATGTTGACATAGATGAAATCAAAATTCTTTTAAAGAAATATCTCCTTTTATTTTGAAATCATTTAAGATCCATATAAAATAAAACATTTTCTTTGAAAATATTCTTATAAGCTTGTAAGGAAAACTTTGAAGATTTTATAACGGCATAAAATAACCGCACCCGCCGTATAAGTTAAAAAAAACATTCTTACCTCAATTCTGTCGAAAAGGTTAAAAAGGACCTTGTTTTGAAAACGACGAAAAGATTACTTTATAAACCTCTTATAAAAAGTCAAACAAGGGTATAAATGACTTTAACCCATATTCTTGTAAATAGTAAAAATGTTTTGAAATACATTTTTAAGAAACATGGATGTGGATGATAAAGATATCCCAGTAGATTATTACGTATAAACAACCTCAGATAATGAAGAGATGGTGAAATAACCCTTACCTTGTACTTTTCCTTGGTTGGGGTCGGTTAACCTCCTGTATAATGGTGAAATAATTGTTATTAAATTATACAAGAATCATATACATTAATATGATATCATATATGATCTTTTAACATTGCTTTATTAATAATATCTTAGTATTATCGTCGTTTCAGGTGATAATCGATTCGTTCTTCTTAAATGTTTGGTTACGTAAGACATGTTTGTAATGGATAGATTAAATCTTATTCATAATCAGAATGATATTAACATTATTTTTAACCCTAAAATGAGAATAAGACTTGAATGGATACGATGGAGGATGGATCTCACCGCGTTCGTGGAGACGGTAGTCCGTACGTACGCACGAACGCTACTTCCATTTAATTTTTATTTTAAAAGAATTGAATCCAAATGATACATAGGTATATTACTATTCCAGTATAATATAATATTTTATATATGTTACTTAAGTTTATTAACACCATCCTTTATACGTTCCATGTGTGGTATGAACGAGTCATATCATTTTAAGGGGGCGGTAGTCCGCACTTCCTCAAATGAAATTATCGTATGTATATACAACATGAAACGAATAATGGTATGAAATAAAATGGAATTACAGAAGCTTATATATAAAATATATATCATTAATATCATATTTAATTACAGTTCCATCATAATGGCTACCATGAGAGGCGGTAAGATGTATTTGAACAATCATCGTTTCGTGAGGCGTTAGTTTTCCATCCACAGAAACATTATGTTCATCATCCATTAGATGGAGTTGTGTGTATGTGTAGTTTGAATCCTTCTTATAACAAAATCCTAGTATATTTAGGATACTGGTGTTGTTACAAAAGAATGGAAATAAAAAGAGTTTGGGGGTTGGAGAAGCAAAATAAATGAAAATAATTTAAGAGAAAACGTTACCTTTAATTTAGGTAACTCACTTTGGTTGGAACCAAAGGACTTCTTGAAATGCTTTCTGCCTAAGGGGAAGCTTCAAGGAGGAGGAGAGGGATGTGGGGAGCTTAGTTGGGCAGAGTTTGGATGATCCAAGTGGCTTGAGAGGTGTGAGGAATGAGTAGAAGTGGTCTCCTTTTATAAGGGAGAAGAGGGGCTCTTTAGGAAAGAGTGAAAGTATTAATTTATAATATAATTATATTCGGTTTATAATGGTCCAAAAATCATTGAGGTCGAAGATAAGATGACTCATATTCTAAATAACATCAACCAATAAGAATTGGACAGGTTTTAGATAATATTTTAATCATTATAATCTTATTTATTTAAATGATTTATTAATGAGGTAAACATTGCATCATTATTGTGTCATTAATAATTTAAATTATTTGATGTCTAAAAATTATAAATAAAATATAATTATGTAGGAAATCTTTTTATCTTTCTAATGAATATTTATAATCTAAAATCCAACATATATAACCCTATGTAACAATTGTTGTTCTAAAAGATATATGCTTGTGTCATTTTTGTATTCATTTTAACTAAATTAAAATAAAGTGTCATTATCACTTACAAGTGGATCCATGGGGTCCCAAAATAGACCCAAAGATTCCCATGGTCGACCATGTATCAACCAATAGGGTTAAGACACGTTTTAGGGTAATTTAGTATTATTATAATATTATTTTGTAACCCTTATTTACCGGATTTACCCTTAACCATGGTAAATAAAATATTTACCGCAGTAATTATTCAAAATGTCTAAAAATAAAAGTTACCTATTTACACAATTTGAACATCCTGATTCCAAATATGGAATCCATTTTTCTAAATTCAAAACATATAAGTGGCAGAAATTAATTTAAAATTAATTCCCGCTGTCAAAACAAAAAGCGTGTTTTTAAGAGATAATAACTATCAAAAGATTGACACTTGTTTATGTTCGGTTTAATTTTAAAATTATGTCCAATGACCAACATTATATTAAATGGTAAAAATATATTCTAAATATACTTTAAAACCACTCAAATGCATAATTTATCACTATTAATTATTTTGATTAAAAAAGTTGTTTTAAATTAAAATTTAGTAATTTTCACTATTCATCTAAATATGAAAGTTATCCGAAAAGTACCAAAATTTCACCTTAGGATAAATTTGATATTCCGAATCCAAAAATGAAGTCCATTTTAAAATATAAAATATATATAACTTCAAAAAGTAGGTATTACTATTCATAACAGCTAGTTTGATTGGTTACGGTGTGTTAGAACTCGGTGTTGCGTACAACACACGCTAGCGTACCGTGGAAGCTTGGGATGTTTCATTTTAAATTTTTGATGTCCCCATTTAGTCAAAAAGTTTAAAATATAGTATCTAAAAAGGTTTCAGTATTAAAATTTGGTAAAAGTGCAATACTGAAAATGAATTTGTTCTTACATTATGTCTAAGAAACTCATAATATGGATTCTAAAATTATAAGGATTATATAAAGTTTAAAATTTAGTTAACACTATTCATAACCTCTTTTGAATGGCTTTTTTTTGTAAGTCATGGTGTGATTGAACTCGGTGTTGCGTGTAGTGCAATTTATTGAATTATTTTGAAGAAATAACACACTATGAAATCTTGAGGTGTTACACTTTAACTATTACTTATGAAGTATTTCCTCTAATAATATATTTTTAATAATAAATTACTATTTAAAAATAACCACTTCCAATATCCAAGTTCCTATATACATATGGTGTGGTTAAAATGAAATATATATGAGAGAAATCCCCCATAAATGGTTTTCTATAGCCTTATCATCTAGTAATCATAACCAAAAATTTTATTTGAATTCCTTTAACTTATGAATACCCTATACTCCCATATTTTGATTAAAGTATGTCCACCTAGAGAGGTATACATTTGAATAGATGGGGGAATTATTGACTAGAAAGTATACCCTTTGTTATATATGATGTAAATATTCTAAATATTACAATCCAGATTGAAGGGCATTTACCAAGGCAGAAATTTTGTTTCTTTAAACACCAATTACATTTCCATGGGTATATTATGCTATACTTTTAACAAATTTATGATTGTTTTCATATTCATGTGGCACATATATGTATTAATTTATCATTATGTGACAAGTGGTACTGGAATTATATTCCCCTCAAATGAATTGGTATGTTTTACATCTTATAAGATAGCTATGTTCACAGGGCTAGGAAGTAAAAAACATCTACTAAGATTATGGTAAAAGGATGTAAACCTGATCCACTATGTTTATAATATTGGGGAGTAAACCCAATCCACTATGTTATGATGGTCTTGGTAGAGAACCTAGATATGTTTTACGATTTTATATTCTTATGTATGTGTTAAATTTTTGTGTCATTCCATTTTTCTATTTACTGTCACCATGGTTCGTGATTATTATCTTATGAATTCACATCCTTGTTCCATAATATAAGTCATGCTTTTAGGATAAACCTTTAAAATATTTTATGACATGATCTATTATAATGTTATCATGGATCATATTTAAATCTCACTATCTCATGATCTCATTCCATTAGTAATTTCATTTATCTCATGAGTTTGTATCTAAAACTATTTTGATATATTGATAACTCTCTCATGTATCATTGTGAATATTTTACCCATTACATTGTAATTCAAATCAGTTATTTATTATGTTTCCCCATTTTCCTAGGTGAAATTAGGTGATAAAGATATTTTGAACAATTTGTAAGTGGTATTTAATGAATTATTTGAATAAAATGTATGGTATACATATAGGTTGATAATGTATCATGTCTTTAGTACCCTAATATACTAATGTTTTTTGGAGTGGGTTATAATTTCATGTAATGTGTAAAAGTATGTATGTTTAACACTAGATTCAAAAGTGTGGTCTGGGGGTGATTCATTTGTTATTTGTTCATAATATGTTTATTATTAGTAATTAGGTTTGAGAAAAAATTCTGTATAATGCCTTAGATAGATGTCCATAATCTATAGAGTAAAAGGCAATTAAAAATAGTATAACCACATAGGATTAACATTTCAATGCATCTATGCTGATGCATATTATGATATTTTCATATTTGATGTTTAATATAATGTTGTCTTTTTGGGATATTGTATTTTTAAATAGGATAAAACATTAATAAGTTTATCGATGGGTCAAAATTGGTTGGATGCAATTTCTTTAATGGGTATAATGTAACATCCTTAAATTTTTATGAATATATTTTTTATAAATTTTTTTTGTAACATTATATTTATAAATGTTAATTAAATTTTTTTAATGATATAGATCTTGAATTTATATATATTTTTATCACTTAATTATTTTTCTTTTATTGAATATATGTTTTTCTATAAAACATTAATTCAAGTGTAATGAAGTTTTATGAATAATAACTAATAATTACAATTGTTTTATAAAATATCTTTTAATTAATGTATGATTATTTTAACACATATAGATTTATTTTAATATTATTATATTTTTTATTTCCATATTTGTATTTAAATATAAATTTTATTGTTGTAATATAATTTTTAAAACAATGTTATATATGTTTTCATAGTCACATAATTATAACATATAACCATTGAAAGTAATGTAATATTTTTTGACTTCATATGACACTGAATGTTTATAAATAGTTAAATTATATTTTTACAGTATATATATATATTTAATCACTAATTAATAATATAATTTAATTAAAAATTGATTTTTTTTCACATTGTATGTACGTGTTTTGTTACTTTAAAATTTACATTTAAAATTTCAAGTAACATGTTTTAAACTAAAATATTTTTATAAATTAATAAAATTTTAAATTTGAAATTAAATTTATGATATTTAAAGTAACTTATTATTAAAAAATGGTCAGTAAATTTGGATTATTTAGTTGTTAGAAATTAATATGGTTATTGATGCAGTATTGTAGCTATTATGAATAATGTTCATCACTCTAAATATATTTTCATAATTATTTATTTAAAAGCTACAATTTATAAAATTAGAAGATGGATTTTATAAAATGAATATAATTTTTGGTATCATCATGTCATAATTATATAAGGGTGAGTTTTTTCGTAATTTTTATAAAAAAATTGATTTTAATTGAATTATAAAAATACAATTTCTAAATATGCCATGAGTTTTTTAACATCGTCATGGTATAAAAATTGAAATAAAATGTAAAACATTTTTTGTGAATATCAATTTATTTAATGATTAAAATAATTCATTTAAAAATAATATAATTAATTACCACGAATATAAATTAATTTTCAAAACCTAAGAAATATTTTGTTTGAATAAAAAACATTATTTGAATAAATGATTTATATAAAATATTTTAAAAAACACATTTTTGTTCTGGATTTATTAAAATATCAAGGAAACATATATTTTTTTAATCATACCGTAATAAGTTTCATAAAATTATACACTATTCATATTATTGAGCCTAAATAAGAATATAATTCATATTTTATTCAAAGCTACCCCTATTTCTATTTAAACACCCTTTCTTTACCACTTTCTATTAACATAAAGAAATATTTACATTTCCAAATATCTCAATAATTTTATCTATAAAAATAAATATTTATATATAATCCTAGGACTCTTTTATTGCCAAAAGTCACTCCTCTAATGGTTTTAGATGCAATACAAATGAGGAAACTCAAAAGGTAAGGTAAGGGTTACCACGTTTCTCCTTCCATTTCTTATTTGAGATTATTTTGTCTTAAAATATTTTTAAATACCCCTTAATTTGGGACCATGATTATATCACTATGTCATTAACATTTATTTGTTCCATTATCAATGAGATATTACACATTCCCTAGCAAAACAATCTTTCCACAAATCATTACTATGTCAAAGTATGATTTTCCAAACCCATTTATTTTCGTTTCAACTATACTCTTATCCCCTATATAATATGAGTGAAAATTAAAAGTAACATGAAAATATTCATTTCATGATACTCAATGTTTTTATAAATATCAAACCTTTTTTTAGTGTTACCCCTCTTTTAAACTCTTTTAAAAAACATTCTCCACCTAAGGTGATTTTATACTACCTAAGTGAACAATGATGTTTTATTTTCACTAATGTATTTCTTGTATATTATAAAAAATTGATTTAATGATTGAACATAACATTTATAATGAAATAATTTATTTCTATGATTATGTGATAATAAAATTTGAGTGAATATAATCATATTAAAAGTAAACATTCAAATTTTATCTTAACTATTTATATCAAGTTTACAAAGTAACCCTTGTTGATTTTAAACAATTTTAGGGAATATATTGAACTATTGAACACTTTAACTTTTATAATGTCTTGAAAATCATACCTCAATATTTATAATGCTTATTTAACCATTATACAGTGACCTTATACCACTATAATTATATTGAATTTATTTTATAACTATGAACTGAACAACGTCGAAAATGATCGATGAAAGAAAAATTAATTTAATAAATGAATAATACATGAAAATAAATGAATTAAAAGGAAAAATAATATTGAAAGAAATATGGAAATTTTTTTAATCTATTAATTAGTAAATTTAACAAGACTATTCATGAGGTTAGAGGACATACGAATAGATCTAAGACTTAAGGCATGGGTTTCATTCAAAATATCAATTATTTTCAAGTATCACTTATCTATGGTTTATCCTTTCTTATAGTACTTATATATAAATTATTGGAAGTATAAATTACTCAATATACTTTTATTTGTAGTTATTATTTTTATTATTAACTATTTTATATGTATTAATTTCTCTTAACTTTACCTATTTATAAGGGGGTTTTCTCGCTCTTTCCAATTATTGGGATTATGTTCTTCGTTACTCCCTCTCTCTCTATCTTACTCTCTATATATCTATTCCACAACTATATATAATATGATTTTTTTTGTTCCTTATATTTCCTTACCTTTAATTTTTCTTGAAATAATCACACCCATATATATTTTTTCATATTATTTCATTAAGTTAAACCCCGTGATATTCATATGGTTAATGTTTTCTATTTACAATCATTAACTATATGTTTCTTTAACTACAAATCTATTTATTTTCAAATATCAATTATTATGAAAATATATTATCAAAATATGGTTTTGAAATCAATTTTAATACCTTTTAATAATGATTTGTAGTGGATTATTTATCTATTTCTATAAAATCATCACCAATTATAATGAAAACATGTTTCCCCATTTATCTTCCATTTTACTCACTTTTATAATAAATATTATTTTTAAAAGTATTTTTGTTATATTATATGTAATGCTAATTAATTATTTTTAAAATATGATTTTCCTTATAATAATCTTAAACTTATTTCCTCACTTATAAATGATATTTTTCATCTTTATTTTCATAATGAATTAAAACTAATAAATTATTTCAATGAATCTTTTAAAATTTATTATCTTCAAATAAATAATTTTTAATATATTTCAACAGTCTTTTATATTACACCCTTTTACTACTTATTATCTTTTATTTCATTTATATGTATTTTTTTCCTAAACTATTACTATTTTAAAATAATATTTTTTCCATTATCCTCATTACCATTTATATGCGGTTTTGTGGAAATAAAATTACCACTTGAGAAATTATACATCACTGATTTTGTCTTAAATTATCATCAACTAAGCATAAATATTAGTTTTTTTCAAATAGCTTTAAATTGTAAATAACATAGACTTATTTATTCTTATTGGGTTGTGTTCTCCTATATAAGCATATTTTCTATTTATTAGGTAAATTATTTACATTACCATAAAATATTTATTCTATATGGTGTAAATATCATAAATATCATTGTACTGATTGAAGTTCATTTTTCTAATTCACTTTATTTCTTTAACTTCCTGTTTTATTTCCATCGGTTAATTATGTAATAATTTTTATAGATATGTGACTATTTTCATATTCATGTTTCACACACTCATATGAATTTATCATTATTTTAAGGGTGGGACTCAAATTATGTATCCCTCTAATTCAGTAGGTAATGTATTACATCTTATAAAATAACTATATTTAAGGATAGGGAGTAAACCCAATCCACTATTCTTATAAGATTGTGGTGTAAAAAAAATTATATATTTTGTGAATTTATATATTTATATATGTGCCACATTTATATATCATTACACATTCCTATTTTATGTCTCCATGGTTCATGATTTTTGTCTTATGTTTCATATCTTTATTCCATAGTATATTTCATGCTTTCAAAATCATCATATTTTAGATTTTATGGAATGTTCTATGATTATTTTATTATGGATTATGTTTATATATTATGGTTTCATGATATCATTCCATCAATCAAGAAATTTTTCTCTTTATCAATGTAACACCCCAAGATTCCACGATATGCTTCTCTTTGAATAATACAATAGCGTGTTTTGTACACAACTTCGAGTTCTAACACACCACAACCAATCAAGCTAGCCGTTATGAATATTAATACCCAATTTTTGAAAATTTATAAATTTTATCTTTTAAAATGGACCACATTTTTGGATTATAAGTATCTAAGTTAGCTTAGGGTGAATTGTTGGTATTTTTCTTAAAAAAATCAATTTCAGATGAATAGCGAAAAATACTAAATTTTAATTAAAAACAACTTTTTTAATCAAAATAATTTATAGTGATAAATTATAATATTGAGTGGTTTTAAGTATAATTAGATTATATTTTTACCATTTAATCCAATTTTGGTCGTTGGAAGTAATCTCACATTTAAACTGGACATAAGTAAGTGTCAATCTTTTGATAGTTATTATTTCTTAAAAACACGCTTTTTGTATTGACAATGAGAATTGATTTTAAATTAATTTATGCCACTTATGTGTTTTGAATTTAGAAAATGGATTCAATATTTAGAATAACTAGGTCCAAATTGTGTAAATAGGTAACTTTTATTTTTAGACATTTTGAATAATTACATCAGTAAATATTTTATTTACCATGGTTAAAGGGTAAAATCCAGTAAATAAGGGTAAAAAAAATATTATAATGATATTAAATTACCCTAACAAGTGTCCTAACCCTATTATATAAAACATTTTCAACCATGAGCATCCTTGGGTCAATTTTGGGACCCCTTGGAGCCACTTTTAAGAGATAATGACACTTTATATTTATTAAGTTAAAGTAACTACAAAAATGACATAAGAAAATATCTTTTAGTAAAATAATTTTTATATAGGGTTATATATGTTATCTTTTCAACTATAAATATTCATTAGAAAGATAAAACTATTTCCTACACAATTGTATTTTATTTATAATTTTTAGACATTGAATAATCAAATTTATTTATTACACAATAATGATATAGTATTTTACTTATTAATGAAAGAATCAAATAAATGGTATTATAAATGTTACAATAAATATAATTTGAACGTTTTGATTCTATACACAAATTTTAAAGGTTAATATGAAATTATAGTATTTACTAAATGAATTTTTTAAAATTAATAAAGTTATTAGGACTTTAACAAAAATCAATTATTAAATAGTGTCAAAATTGACATAAAAGAATTTTTAAAACAAATATTATATTATTAATTTATATACTATTCCTAAAAATAAAGTTTCATCCAAATGACTTATATAATTATAGGTGTATCATTAATGATCCACTTTATGTTCACTTGGAAGTATATAGTATGTTTATTAACCATATAATATAAAAATACAAAGAGACATGGTAAATGTCAAACTATTTAACTAAGAGTTAAATCTAAAAGATAAGGTTAATATAGTGAGCCAAACCGATCTAAAACCTATTGGTTGAGTGATTTTAGACCCACCCCCAACATATATTTTAAATAATCTATTTTGGAGCCATTATAAACCAAAAATGATTTTATTATAAAATAATATTCCTAGCTTTTCTTAAGGTTCCACTCACCACTCTTATAAAAGGGCACTCCCCCTTACCTCAAATTCACACCATCAATGCCCTTTGGCTTAGCTAATGTAAAGATCCAGAAATTTCGAGGATTTTTTTTTAATTTCATTTGGATTTTACAAGTGCGCAGTTTCTGACTGCACCTGATTCCGAGACCCGGTGTGCCCGGAATCAATTTACAAAGTTTAGCTCGGGTACGTTCAGTGAACGAACGAGAGGGTTTTTCTAACTTTTGAACCAGTCCTCGGAATCAAAATCTGAGGGCACTGATTAAACCGTAGTGCTGGTTTTTTCTTAGGAACACATTTTCTAGAGTTTCATTTGCTCAGGTGAGGTTATTAAATAAATGGGTTAACTAAAGAATCAAATAAAAATTTGTGCCAACCTTTTTATTTTATATTCTAAGTAGTTTTACCCTATGGAAGGATGTTGGAGTGGGGCCCACTACATACTAACTCTAGTTGGTAGGATATTAGAGAAGTGGGGTCCACACGACCCCCCCTTCAAATCCCTTAAAACCTCCCTCGTGTTTTTAATTGTGCAACACACCTGAACCCCCTTTTAAATGACAAGTCAACTCTCGCAATTAATTGGACTGTTAAAGGCTCTTCAATTAATTTAATTAATTGAATGGAATCTTCTTTTTAAATTTCAATTTTTAATGTTGGCGTGTGTGTGTGTTAATAAAATAATACAATGTCTTATTTTATTGGGGGTTGATTCGTTGTGCGGAAACAAGGAGATAAATCTCACGGTCTTGAAGAACTTTGTCTTCTTCGCGAAGAATGCCGAGTCCACGATGAAGGACTCCATCACCGCAAGGGAAGACCGTTGTGCCGTCTTCACTCCTCTCTGCAGACGGTGATAGATGCCTTTTACAGAGAATGACGACGCGCCACATTCTTCACTGGGCGAACACCAACGACGCTTATGGAGCCTCGATCCGCGACGCCATCTTCCGCGACGCCGTCTTCTATGACGTCCTTTTCCCACGACGATCCCCGTTCGACGACTTCATTGAGGTAGGGGTTCTTTTGAGAATGATAATACTCCCATGTTTGTCTTCCTCTAAAACATGAACACGGACCAAATAATTATGAAGTTGATCCGCATATTATTATTTGCGAGTTGGGGATTATTAATTGCTGAGAATTGTTTGGAGTTGTTTCAAACCACTAACGCGGTGGGTGCGGACCAACGAACAAGTCGAAACCCACCATTTTTCTCTTCTTCATGTGCGGAGAATTTGGACATGATGAAATGGGACTGGAATGGAGATTGGAGGCCTTTTCAGTAAATTATAGGTCCCAGGAGAGCCGTAGGCGCAGACGGTGGGCAAATCGGACCACCGGAGCGCGTCCAGTGGTCTGCGGAAGATGCTGCCGGCGCCGGGGACTGGAGGCGGCGGCCGGCACCGGCCGGCTGCTGGTAGGCAGGGGCGCCCCTGCGCGCTGCTAGGAGGAACCGCCACGTCTGAATCCTCGACGGCTAGTGGGCGGATCCCGCGGCCGCGCGAGTTCCGGAGGAGGAGGACGCGGCGCCTACCGCATCCGTGGGGCGCAAAGGGGGGAAACACGTCCCCCTGTTCGGCCCACTGGCCGAGCCAGCGCACCCCTCCGGCTGGGTCGCACAGACTAGGACGGGCCACGCCCCGCCGGGCCGGACCCAGACCCGGGTTATGTAGACCCGGTTCGGGCCGACCCAGGGGGGATTGGGTCGGGCCGGGTCGGGCCCAAACCCCCCATTTCGGACTGTTTTCAGTCATTTGCCCATATCATGGGCTTCAGACCTCCGATCGATGCACCGTCAGTTGCGTTCGGATCCTTGGATCGAGAAGGTCTTTTTGGTATATTAAAATTAGGGTTTTAGAGAACTTTGGGTATGGACGAGTTGGTTCAAATACGTAACCAACTGGGCCCGCGGAGCAGAAACACTTATAACATGAGGTCTGGACGTCCGATTGACGTGCCGTCAACTTTGTTGGTTTCCTCATAGTGAGGCGGAACTTTTTGATTACTCTGCTTGAGGTTTGGATGTAGTTGGAGTATGGTCGGGTTGTTTTTGACTTAAAACCAACCTGGCCCCTAGGACGAAAAAGCCAATAACTCTCAGACCGGGCGTCCGATTGACGCGCTCTCTATCGCATTGAGTTCCTTTTATTGAGACGAAACTTTGGGATACATCAACTCCAAACTATGTGTCAATTGATGTATCGACCCCCTTTGGCTCATGGAGTGGACCCTCCCAAAATCGAGCATGCTATGTGCGGAAACCCTAGAGCTGGCTGCGACTACGACGAGAACTGTACTGGAATCCTCCGTGGGTTCGACGGTGAATACTTTCATACTGGAATCCTCCGCGGGTTCGATGATGATGAAAACCATACTAGAATCCTCCGTGGGATCGACAATGATGACTTTTGTACACGAATCCTCCGTGGGCTCGACGATGATGACAACCGTACTGGAATCCTCCGTGGGTTTGACGGTGAAGACTTTCGTACTAGAATCCTCCATGGGTTCGACGACGATGAAAACCGTACTAGAATCCTCCGTGTGTTCGGTGGTGATGACTACTGTACTTGTATCCTACGTGGGTCTAAAATTATTGACCTCTGTTGTAGTATCCTATGTGGGTCCGATAGAGTAGCTGGACTAGAATCCTACATGGGTCTGACAGCTTAGCTGGTCTAGTATCCTACGTGGGTCCCAGCTAGATGAATCAGTAACTACATCTGATCATCTCCTTTTTCTTTACAAATGACGTATACCTGTGTGAGTTGAGTCTTGACTTACAATCAATATCTTCGATATGATTGACTTGCTTTCCTATGTGGACTGGGTTGTGTTATCCTGTGGGGATTGGGTTTCACTATCCTTTTCACGACCCGTCCTTGGGGCCCGTGCCGTGACTACCCCAAGCCCACCTTCCATAGGCCAGGGGATGGCGACTATCACCAAGGCGTAATTCCCGATAAAAAGGGAAGACATTTCCTTTTTAAAGTAAACAAACACCACAGAGCAAGCAAGCAGTAGAAGTAAACACTAAGTAAAAACTAATACAAAAGTAAGTGCGGAAAAGTAAGAGGGCCAGTATAGAAACCCAAAATGAAAGTAATGTACAACTAGAAAGGGAAAACAACAACTGAAAGTAAAGCCATAGCCTCGAGCCATCCACAGAAAGTCCCACCTGAAGGGTGAGTAAAGATAGCCTCCAAAGATCCTTGGGTCCAGCCGTCCACTCCGAGTACGTCCCACCCAGTGGTCCACCTCCGGGTACCGACCTGCTCCGAAAGCCTCAACCACGATCAGTGCTGTCCGTCTTCTGCAACTAACACAACGTAGTGTGGGCATAGCCCGTGCAGGGGTGAGTATAAGCTACTCAGTAGGGACCCCGAGACCCCCGAAGGTCTCCCAGAATCCAAAAAGGATAATCCACAAAGGAAGACACAATCATGAAGTAACATCCATCACCACTTAAGTATTTGACCATACATATACCTAAGTCATCAATTCCCATTCGTCTCCAACATCAGAGCCCGAGTACAACCCAATCCATACAGGAAACCACAACCTAATCCACACAGGATAGCATAATGTAATCCACATAGGAAAGAAAGTCAAGATTCAGCTCACACAAGTATACTTCTTCGTAAGACGATAGAGATGATCAGATGTACTCACTGATTCATCTAAGTCGTCGGACCCACACAGGATCGATAGGTACTAACCCCCGTAATGACCCACAAAGGATCGATAGATAAATAACCCCTGAAATGACCCACAAAGGATCGATATATAACTAACCCCCGCAATGACCCACATAGGATCGGAGCCACACAGGATCTGTAGGCGCTGGCCCACACAGGACCGCTGAGCGCTGACCCACACAGGACCGCTGAGCGCTGACCCACACAGGATCGGTAGCAATGATCCACGCAGGATCATTGAGTGCTGTAGTCGTCGCCGTCGAATCCACAGAGGATTCCTTCACAGTCGTCATCGTCGACGCAGTCGCAGCCAGCTCTAGGGTTCCCGCACACAGCAAGCTCGTTCGGGGGGGGGGGTCCGCTCCATGAGCCGAGGGGCTGATACATCAACTGACACAAAGTCTGGAGTTGATGTATCCAAAAGTTCCGTATCGTCAATAGGAACTCAACGTCACAGACGATGCGTCAATCGGACGCCCGGTATGAGAGTTATTGGCTTTTTCGTCCCAAGGGCCCGGTTGTTTTTTATGTCAAAACCAACCAGAAAATATTCCAACTACATCCAAACCTCGAGCGAAGTAAGCCAAGAGGTCCTTCTCACTTAGAGGAATCCAACAAAGTTGATGGCACATCAATCGGACGTCCGGAGTTCAAGTTATGAGCGTTTTTGCTCCGAGGGCCCGGTTGGTTTCGTGTACGAACCAACCCGGCCGAACCCAAAATACTCCAAAACCTTGAGTGTAATATACCGAATCGACCTTCTCGATCCAAGGATCGCTACGCAACTGATGGTGCATCGATTAGAGGTCTGCATCCCATGTTATGGGCAGAAGACCGTGAGGGGTTCGGTAATAGGGGGTTCGGGCACGGTCCGACCCGGCCCGATACCCCCAGGGTCAGCCCAAACCGGGTCCAGGTTCGGCCCGGCTGGCGCAGCCCGGCCTTGCTGGTGCGGCCCGTCCCGGCTGGCGCAGCCCGGCCTGGCGGCCCGGTCTGGCGGACCGGCCAGGGCAGCCGGCCCGGCGCGCTGGCGCCAGCCAGGAACTCGGCCGTTTGGCCGTGCGGATGGGGGGGGGGGGGGGGATGCCCCCCGTTTTGTAACCACGGCCCCCAATTATGGGGCCTCTCAGCTGGCTTGCCGGGGGATTGTAACCCACGGCTTTTCCCCTGTCCGGCCGGCCGGGTGTTGCCGCCACGGGACCGGCAAGGCCGGTCCCCCTGCTCCAAAGCCGACGGCCCGGAACCGGCCGCCAGTTCCCCTGCTCCGCCGTGTCCCGGAACCAGCCGCAACCTTGGTTCGTCCGGCGCCACACCCCTCCGCCACGGCCCTGCTCCGGTCGTGGTGCTTTTGTGGTTATCCGGCGTGGCACGACGGTGCCATGTATTTCGTTCGTCTTCAACGGTGCGGCGTGACGACGCCACGCTTCTCCCCCTTACCTTAATAATTCCCGCGTGGTGCTTCGGAACCGCGTTACCTTGCTTGTGCCGCATCAATATCAAACAAAAAGGGGGGGGGGGAGAGTCATCTGTGTTCATGCGGACCGACCTCCTCCCGTTATTGCGATAACAGGCGGTTCAATATGGAAGGAAGAAAGAGACGGGAGTAATCACGAACAGACAAATAAAATAAACCCCTACCTCGTCGAACTCATTGAGCGAGGGTTTGTCGCAGAGATAACTGTCGTGGAAGAAGACGTCGCGGAAGGAGGGAGTCACGTCGCGGGGATGGCGTTTCATCGTCGATCTACAAGGAATCTGGCGTTCTTTGCGTTCTTCGTGATCGTCGTCAAAGAAGGAGAACTTCTTCAAGCTCCCCAACTTTTCTCCAAACCCCCAACCATAATAAAATAAGTTCATCACTTATTTTATTAACATAACTTAACCATTTGAATTTTTAAACATTTAAATTAAACTCACTTAATTAAATAACATAAGTTATCATATTAATGGTGAGTTGAAGGAGTTAGAGAATATGAAGGGGTGGGGTTCGTGTGGCCCCCACCACTCTAATAACATTTCATGGGAAGTTGGGTGGTTACCCCAACTTCCAATCAACGGATAAACCACTTAAAGGAAATAAAAATTGTAACTCAATTTTTATTATACCTTCCACAAATTTTTAACAACTCCTCCCATGAAAACGCAACTTCAGAAAAGGTGTTCCTAAGAAATTACCGGCGCTGCGAATCCATCGGTGCCCTCAAAATTCGATTCTGAGCAACGGTTCAAAAGTTAGAAAACCCCGCTCATTCATTCACTGAACGTACCCAAGCTAAACTTCAAATAGAAATTCTCGGCAACCGGGCCTCGGAATCAAGTGCTGTCAGAAACCGAGTTCTTGTAAAATCCCAAAGAAAATTAAGAAAACAAAAATTCCCTTTAATTTTACGGGTCTTTACATTACTCCCACCTTAGGGCTTTACGTCCCCGTAAATATACATCAAAAACTAGGGGAACAAATGTGGGTACTGGGAACGCATCTAAGCCTCCCGCTCCCAAGTGCTCTCCTAGAGGTTTCTGTACTGCCATCTGATGCGCACTAGAGGAATCGACCATCCACGTAGGACCCGCTCCTGTCGATCCTCGATCTCCACTTGGACCTCCGCAAAAGTCTCCCCATCATCAATTTCCTGCTCCCCATGGTCAATGATATGCGTCGGGTCATGCACGTATCTCCTTAGCTGAGATATGTGGAAGACGTCGTGCACTTGGTGCAACTGAGGAGGTAGAGCCAGGCGATAAGCCACCTCGCCAATCCTGCTGAGGACCTAGAATGGTCCGATAAAGCATGGACACAACTTACCGCCTCTTCCAAATCTCTGTATACCACGTCGAGGTGAGGCCCGCAAGAAGACATGGTCACCATCCTTGAACTCTAGTGGCCTCCTCCTCCTGTCAGCATAAGACTTCTGTCGGCTCTGAGTTGGTGATAGCCTGACTTGAGGTCTATATTCATGAACCACCATGTTCCCTTGAGCTGATCGAAGAGGTCATCAATTCTCAGTAGCGGATACTTGTTCTTCACGGTCACCTGGTTCAGGCGACGATAGTCGACACAAAGTCACAAGCTCCAGTCCACCTTCTTGGCGAACAATATCAGGGAAGCCCAGGGTGAAACACTGTGTCGGATGAATCCCTTGCCCGTAAAGTCCTCCAACTGTACCCGTAACTCTCAAAGATCAGTGGGGGCCATCCGATATGCTGGAGTGGATATCGGGGCTGTCCCGGCATACAAGTCAATATAAAAGTCTACCTCTCTATGAAAAGGTAGTCCTGGAACGTCGTCGGGGAAAACGTCTGCATACTGATCCACCACTAGAGGAAAACTAGGACTCTGCACGTCAACTACTCCTAGGATGAGGCTAGCCAACTGATGAGTGATGGGTTGTCCTCTCCACTACGGAAGTCCATCCTGTGCTGTGGAGGATCCCTTCTCGCTGGTGAAGGTGAACCTGCTCCCGTCAGTGCGTACACACCGCACCTTGCGCCTAATACAGTAGATCTGAGTATGAACTGTAGATAACAAATCCATACCCAAGATGACGTCGTAAGGCCTCGACGCCGCTACTAGAAAATCCCAGCCGAAGCTCTCACCTCCTAGAGAAATCTCACACTGCCGGCACCAGGGCGTAATCATCGAGTCTGCTCCCGTAGGAGTCTCTAGCCGTAAGGATCGATCCAACAGCTCTATCGAAATCTCCGATCTCCGAACAAGGGCAGCGGCTATGAAATAATGACTCGCTCCTGTGTCTATAAGAACTGTAGCAAGGGTGGAATAGACACAGATAGTACCTCGAATCATCTCGGGTGTGTCGTGGTCATAGGACTCTACTTCCTGAAGTTGTGCCTGTCTCTTCCCTCCAGCTCCCTGTGTTCGGGGTGGACCTCCTGGTGGTGGTGGTGGTAGAGCATCAAAGCGCCGCCCACCACCTGCTGCTCGGCCAGCTCCTCTGCCTCATCCACCTGCTCCCTGCGGACTGCCACGGTCAACCCTCTACCTCTTCCTGGGTGGTCCCTCAATCGTCTGCTGCTCCTCTGCATGGAGGGTCGGGAAGTCAGGAGCCATGTGGCCCTACCCGCCACATGCGTAGCACTGTCTGCCTCACAAAAGACTGGCTCCGCGCTGTGTGCCCCGAACTGCTGGTCCAGTGTCCTGAGGTCGTCTGCCTGAGGTTCTGGTCTTCCTGGACCCATGAGTCATCTGTCGACTGCCTAATGTAGAAGACTCTGCTACGTGCCACCCTGCGATAGGTCTCGCTGCTGATGCAGGCTCAGCAAGGAAGCTCTCAATCAGAAGGGCTTGCTCCAGTACCCCTGCCTGAGTCGGAATGCCGAGGGAGATCAGAGATGCCCTAATCTCCTACCTCAAACCCTCCTCGAAGGTCCAGGCCCGGAAGAATGTGTCCCGTACCATGTACGTCGAGTAACACGAGAGATCAGTAAATCTTTCCGAGTACTGGGTGACCCTCATGCTGCCCTGCTGTAGATGAAGAAGCTCCTGGATGCGCACCGCACATAGGGTGGTTGGGTCGAACTCCGAGCGGAAGAGGCTCTCAATGTATGTCTAGAGAAGAGATGCCTCGTCGTACAGCTGGAGCATCAAGCTCCACCATCTGCCTGCTGCCACATGCAATAGGCTCGCTGCGAGGATCACCATGAGGTCTGTTGGTGTCCTCACTAACATGAAAACTCGTACAACTACCTCTAGCCAATCCTCGGCTGCCTGAGGGTCCGTCTCCCCACGGAACCTGGGCGGTCGCTGGCGCTGAAACTCGTGCAGTGCACTAAGGCGACATGCATTGTCAGCAGCTGGGGCTGGAAGCATCGGTGGCTCGGCGGGTAGATGTACCACCGGTTCCTCAGCTGTCAAAGGGACTTGTACCGAGGCCTCGTCGCTCGGTGGGATGTCGTCACGCACAACTCTTGGAACCCTAGATGACTACCGTCATGGGGCCATCCTGAAAAGAGACAGGTGCGCCACGGTCAGAACAATATACATGGTGAGCTGACACAAAATAATCAAAAAGAAAACTTGAAACACACATGCAATCAATGTTTTCGTGTATTAAGTAGGAAATCAGAAGTCAGGGTCCTGGTGTATGGATACGTCAGCCGCCGCAACAACACTGGAGTCCCTGGACTGATAACCACACTCAATACCCTTAACACTATTGCTTCACATAGAAGAAAGATCAGATTCCAAAGTTCTGTGGTAGAACCGAACTCCTCTGATACCAATTTGTCACAACCTGTCCTCGGGGCCCGTGTCGTGACTACCCCAAGCCCGCATTCCATAGGCCAGGGGCTGGCGACTAGCACCAAGGTGTAATTCCCGATAAAAAACTAAGGCATTGACTTTGTAAAGTAAACAAACACCACAGAGCAAGCAAGAAGTAGAAGTAAACACTAAGTAAAAATTGATACAAAAGTAAGTGTGGAAAAGTAAGTGGGCCAGTATACAAACCCAAACTGAAAGTAAAGTACAACTGGTAAGAGAAAACAACAACCGAAAGTAAAGCTGCAGCCTCGATCTGTCCACAGGAAGTCCCACCTGAAGGGTGAGTACAGATAGCCTCCACAGCTCCTCGGGTCCAGCCGTCCGCTCTGAGTACGTCCTGCCCAGTGTTCCTACTCCGGGTACCGACCTGCTCCGCAAGCCTCAACCGCGATCAGTGCTGTCCGTCGTCTGCAACCAACACAATGTAGTGCGGGCATAGCCCGTGCAGGGGTGAGTATAAGCTACTCAGTAGGGACCCCGAGACCCCCAAAGGTCTCCTAGAATCCACAATGGTTATTACACAAAGGAAGACACACTTACAAAGTAACATCCGTCACCACTTAGGTATATGCCCATACATATACCTATGTCCTCAATTCTCGTTCGGCTCCGACATCCGAGCCCGAGTACAACCCAGTCCACACAGGAAAACACAACCCAATCCACACAGGATAGCATAATGTAATCCACATAGGAAAGAAAGTCAAGATTCATCTCACACAAGTATACTTCTTCGTAAGACAATAGAGATGATCAGATGTAGTCACTGATTCATCTAATCCGTCGGACCCACACATGATCAATAGGTACTAACACCCGTAAGGACCCACAAAAGATCGATAGGTAACTAACCCCCGCAATGACCCACAAAGGATCTATAGGTAACTAACCCCCGCAATGACCCACACAGGATCGGACCCACACAGGATCTGTAGGCGCTGGCCCATACAGGACCGCTGAGCACTGATCCACACAGGATCTGACCCACACAGGATCGGTAGCACTGATCCATGTAAGATCGTTGAGTGTTGTAGTCTTCGTCGTCAAATCCACGGAGGATTCATGCACAGTCGTCATCGTCGTCGCAGTTGTAGCCAGCTCTAGGGTTCCCGCACACAACAAGCTCATTCGGGAGGGTTCGCTCCACGAGCCGAGGGTCTGATACATCAACTGACACAAAGTCCGGAGTTGATTTATCCAAATTTTTGGTATCGTCAATAGGAACTCAACGTCACAGACGGTGCGTCAATCGGATGCCTGGTCTGAGAGTTATTGGCTTTTTCGTCCCAGGGGCCCTGTTGGTTTTTAAGTCAAAACCAACCCGACCATACTCCAACTGCATCCAAACCTTGAGCGGAGTAAGCCAAAAGGTTCGTTTCACTTAGAGGAATCCAACAAAGTCGACGACACGTCAATCGGATGTCCGGAGTTCAATTTATGAGCGTTTCCGCTCCGAGGGCCCGGTTGGTTTCATGTACGAACCAACCCGGCCGAACCCAAAGTACTCCAAAACCTTGAGTGTAATATACTGAATAGACCATCTCGATCCAAGGATCTCTATGCAACTGACGGTGTATCGATCGGAGGTACGCAACCCAAGTTATGGGTAGAAGACCGTGAGGGGTTCGGTAATAGGGGGTTTGGGCCCGGCCCGACCCAGCCCAATACCCCCAGGGTCGGCCCAAACTGGGTCGACCAAAACCGGGTCTGGTTCCGGCCCACTTGGGCGTGGCCCAGCCCGGCGGCTCGGCCTGGCGGCCCGATCTGGCGGACCGGCCAGGGCAGCCAGCCGGGCGCGCTGGCCCCAGCCAGGGGCTCGGCCGTTTAGGCAAACGGATGAGGGGGGGGGGGGGGGGGGCTGCCCCCCATTTTGTAACCGTGGCCCCCAATTATGGGGCCGCTCAGCTGGCAAGCCGGGGGATTGTAACCCCCGGCTTTTCCCTTGTCCGTCCCGCTGTTTCCGCTACGGGACTGGCAAGCCCCGTCCCCCTGCTCCGACGCCGGCGGCCCGGAAACCGCCACCGGTTCCCCTACTCCGCCGCGGCCCGGAACCGACCTCGACCTTGGTTTGTCCGGTGCGGCGCGACGGCACTGCGCTTCTCCGCCGCTTCCCCGCTCCGGCCGCGGTGCTTTTGTGGTTCTCCGGCGCGACGCGACGGGGTCGCGTCTTTGGTTCGTCTTCAACAGCGTGGCGCAACGACACCATGATTCTTCCCCTTACCTTAATAATTCCCACGCGGTGCTTCGGAACTGCGTTACCTTGCTCGTGCCGCATCAATATCAAACAACCAAAAAGGGTGGGGGGAGTCGGTCGTGTTCGTGCGGACCGACCTCCTCCCGTTATTGCGATAACAGGCGGTTCAATATTGAAGGAAGAAAGCGACGAGAGTAATCACGAACAGAAAACTAAAATAAACCCCTACCTCGTCGAACTCGTTGAGAGAGGGTTCGTCGTGGAGATAACCGTCGTGGAAGAAGACATCGCGGAAGGAGGGAGTCGCATCGCGGGGACGGCGTCGCGTCGTCGATCTCTGAGGAATGCGGAATTCTTCGCGTTCTTCGTGTTCTTCGTCGAAGAATGAGAATTTCTTCAAGCTCCCCATCTTTTCTCCAAATCCTCCCAAAGTCTCAACACAACAAACCCCCAACCATAATAAAATAAGTTCATCACTTATTTTATTGACATAACTTATGCATTTGAATTTTTAAACATTCAAATTAAACTCACTTAATTAAATAACATAAGTTATCAAATTAATGTTGAGTTGAAGGAGTTAGAGAATATTAACGGGTGGGGTTCGTGTGGGCCCCACCATTCTCATAACCTCCCATGGGATGTTGGGTGGTCACCCCAACTTCCACTCAACGGATAAACCACTTAATGGAAATAAAAATTGTAACTCAATTTTTATTTTACCTTCCACAAATTTTTAACAACTCCTCCCGTGAAAAACAAAACTCTGGAAAAGGTGTTCCTAAGCAATTACCAGCACTACGAATCCATTGGTGCCCTCGGAATTTGATTCCGAGCACCGGTTCAAAAGCTAGAAAAACCTGCTCGTTCGTTCACTGAACGTACCCGAGCTAAACTTCGGATAGAAATTCCGGGCACACCCGGCCTCGGAATCAAGTGCCGTTAGAAACTGCATTCTTGTAAAATCACAAAGAAAATGAAGAAAAAAAAATTTCCCTTGAATTTTATGGGTCTTTAAAATCATGTGTGGACGTGATCGAACTTGGGATCGGATGATGGAGCCGAACTGGAATTGATGACTTAGGTATATGAATGGGAATATACCTAAGTAGGTTGGTTGTTTTATATGATTGTAGATTTCCTTTGTGGTTTATCCTTTGTGGATTCTAGGAGACCTTCGGGGCTCTTGGGGTCCCTAGTGAGTAGCGTATACTCTCCCCTGCACGGGCTATACCTGTACTACGTTGAGTTAGATGAAGACGACAGACAACGCTGATCGTGGTTGAGTCTTATGGAGCAAGTCGGTACCTAGAGGTGGACCACTGGGTGAGACGTACATGGAGCGGACGGTTGGACCCAAGGGGATGAGGATGCTATCTGTACCCACCCTTCAGGTGGGATTTGTAGTGGACGACTCGATGCTGCTACTTTACTTTTCAGTTACTGCACTTTCTTTCCAGTTGTACTTTACTTTCAGTTTGGGTTTGTATTCTGGCCCACATACTTTTCTGCTCTTACTTTTATACCCAGTTTTACTTAGTTTTTACTTCTTCTTGCTTACTCTGTGGTGTTTGTTTACTTTATAAAGGCAATTCCTTCCCCTTTTTTTGGAATTTATGCCTTGGTTCTAGTCACCAGCCCCTGTCCTATGGAAGGCGGGCTTGGGGTAGTCATGGTACGGGTCCCAAGGAAGGGTCGTGACAAATTAGTATCAGTGGAGTTCGGTTCTACCACATGTGAAGCATTAGTGTTAAGGGTATTGAGTGTGGTTATCAGTCCAGGTAGTCCAGTGTTGGTGCGGTGGCCGACGTATCCATACACGAGGACCCTGACTTCTGATTTCCGGCTCAGTGCATGAAAACATTTATTTCATGTGTGTTTCAATAGTTTTCTTTGTGATTACTTTGTGTCAACTCACCAGGTATACTGTTTTGACCGTGGTGCACCTGTTTCTTTTCAGGATGGCCCCACGATGGCAGCTAGCTAGGGTTCTGAGCTTTGTGCGAGATGAAATCCCAACGAGAGACGATGCCTCGGTGTAGGGCCCTTTTTCAGCGGAGGCACTGGCGGTACCTCTACCCGCCGAGCCACCGATGCCACCAGCCCCAGCCACTAAGAGTGCATGTCACCTTAGTGCAATGCATGAGTTCCAACTTCAGAGACCGCCCATGTTCCGCTGGGAGACAGATCCTCAGGCAGTTGAGAATTTGATGGAGGTTGTTGTTCGAGTTTTCAGGTTAGTGGGGACACCAACGGACCTCACGGAGATCCTTTCAGCGAGTCTCCTACAAGTGGCAGCAGGTAGATGGTGTCGCCTGATGCTCTAGGTGCACGATGAGGCATCACTCCTTTCGATGGACTTTGAGAGCCTCTTCCGCTCGGAGTTCGTCCCAGCCACCCTCCGTGCGCTGTGCATTCAGGAGTTACTGTAGCTGTGGCATGGGAGCATGACCGTGGCCCAGTACTCAGCGAGGTTTACTGATCTCTCGCTCTACTCCACAGATATGGTACGGGACCCGTTCTTCCAGGCCCGGACCTTTGAGCAGGGACTGAGGCATGAGATCAGGGCTTTGATGATCTCCCTCAACATTCCAATACAGGAAGGGGTGTTGTAGAGAGCCCTTCTAGTTGAGAGTTTTCTCGCCGAGTAGTAACCAGTGGCGGGACCCTCCACAAGACGACCCATAGAGAAGTCTTCTACTGCTGGCAGTAGACAGATAACACAGAGGTCCAAACGGGCCAGACCATTAGATGAGCAATATCAGGATGCTGATTCGGTTGTATGGGTCACATGAAGGAGATCTAGATACATGAGGACCATGCAGTGCTACGCATGCGGCGGACAGGGTCATATGGCTCGAGACTTCCCGACTCGTCCTGCTGATGAGAAAAAGGTAGTAGAGGGACCTCCCAGGTAGAGGTTCGACCGTGGCGGTCCGTAGGGAGCAGGCGGACGAGGCAGAGGAGCTGGCCGAGCAGCGGGTGGTGGGCGACGCCTTGAGGCCCCACCACCACCACCCCCAGGAAGACCACCCCGACCGCAGGGAATGGGTGAACGGGGGAGAGCTCAGCTATAGACAGCTGAGGCTTACGATCATGAAGCTCCGGGAGCATATGGACAGAAGTGGGACTAGATCAAGACATGGGGACTTTTTTCCATGTTTCTTCTAGGTTTGTTGATGTTATGTGTCTTTGTACCTTGAGATGCAGTAATAAAAGACTCTTGTTATTGTGACGTTTTGTTCCCTGTCCTTTTTATGTAGTTGATACTAAGAGGTTCCGGTTTAAAACTGTTGACCTGATCCTCACTTTTGAGATACCTACTGGAGGAGACCCAATGACCACACACTGATGCCGACAGTGTGACTCAACCCTTGGAGGTGAGAGTAATGGTTAGATCTTTTGGTAGTAGCGTCGAGGCATTACGACGTCATCCTTGGTATGGATTAGTATCATCCATGTCGGGATTGACTATATTTGGCAAAGAACGTGGTTCATCTAGTGGATGAGACTAGATTTCTTTTATCGGCAAAGAAGAAATCTTATCATCTCTTATAGAACCAAAGAAGGTTCAGGTCATCTAGGAGTGGATGAGGATAGCTCAGAGCCGACTAGAGTCTTATGTTGACAGGAGGCAGAGACCACTAGTGTTCGAGGATGGCGACCATGTTTTCTTACAGGTCTCACCTCGACGTGGATTATGGAGACTTGGCCGAGGCGGCAAGTTATCTCTGCGATTCATCGGACCCTTCTAGGTCCTCAACAGGGTAAGCGAGGTGGTTTACCACTTGACCCATCCACCTTAGTAGCACCAGGTGCACGACGACTTCCACGTATCTCGACTAAGGAGAAACTTTCTTGACCCGACACATATCATCGACCATGGGGAGTTGGACATTGGTGATGGGGTTACTTGTTCGGAGGTCCCGGTGGAGATCAAGGATCGAAATGAGTGGGTCCTACGTGGATGGTCGATTCCTCTAGTGCACATCGGGAGGCATCATGGGAACCTCTAGGAGAGCACATGGGAGCGGGAGGCTCAGTTGCGTGCTCAGTACCACTTTTGTTTCCTTGGTTTTTATTATAGCTTTACGGGGACGTAAAGCCCTGAGGTGGGAGTAATGTAAAGACCCGGAAATTTAAAGGAATTTTTTTTAATTTCATTGGGATTATAAAAGTGCGCAGTTTTTTACGGCACCTGATTCCAAGGCCCGGTGTACCCAGAATCAATTTCTGAAGTTTAGCTCGGGTACGTTCAGTGAACGAACGAGTGAGTTTTTCTAACTTTTGAACCGTTGCTCGGAATCAAAATCCAAGGGCACCGATGAAACTTCATCACCGGTTTTTGCTTATGAACACCTTTTCTAGAGTTGTGTTTTCTCGGGTGAGGTTATTAAATAAATGGGTTAACTAAAGAATGAAATAAAAAATTTAGCCACAATTTTTATTTTCTATTCTAAGTAGTTTTAACCTATGCATGGATGTTGGAGTGTGGCCTACTACTTCCTAACTCCACTTGGTAGGACATTAGTGAAGTGGGACCCACATGAGCCCCATCCCTTCAAATCCCATAAAACCTCCCTCGTGCTTTTAATTGTGTAACACACCCGCACCCCCTTTTAAATGAAAGGCCAACTCTCGCAATTAATTGGACTGTTAAAGGCTCTTTAATTAATTTAATTAATTGAATGGGATCTTATTTTTAAATTTCAATTTTTAATGTTGGAATGTGTGTGTGTTAATAAAATAAGACAATGTCATATTTTATTTGGGGTTGATTCATTGTGAGGAAACAAGGAGAGAACTCTCACGGTCTAGAAGAACTTCTTCTTCTTCACGAAGAATGCTGAGTCTACGACGAAGGACCCCATCACCGCAAGGGAAGACCGCCATGTCGTCTTCAGTCCTCTCCGCAGTCGGTGAGAGACGCCTTTTCCAGAGAATGACGACACGCCACATCCTTCATCGGGTGAACACCGACGATGCTTACGGAGCCTTGATCTGCGACACCATATTCAGCGATCCCTTCTTCCGTGATGTCCTTTTCCTGTGACCATCCTCGTTCGATGACTTCATCGAGGTAGGGGTTGTTTTGAGAATGATAATACTCTCATGTTTTTTCCCATAAAACATGAATGCATACCAACTAATTATTAAGTTGATCCGCGGATTATTATTTGCGGGTAGGGGATTATCATTTACCGGGAATTGTTGGGAGTTGTTTTAAACCACTAACGCGGTGGGTGCGGATGAACGAATAAGTCCGGACCCACTATTTTTTTGTTCTTCATGCACATAGCATTTGGAAATGACGAAACGGGACCAGAATGGTGATTGGAGGCCTTCGCAGTAAAGTACAGGTCCCGGGAGAGCCGTAGGCGCATACAATGGGCAAATCGGACCACCGGAGCACGTCCAGTGGTCAGCAGAAGACGTTGCTGGCATGCCACGCTGGCACAATGGCGCCGGCGGCCGGAGGCGGCGGTTGGCACCGGGCGGCCTCCAGGAGGCAGCGGCACCCCGACGCGCCGCCAGGAGGAACCACCGCGACTGAAGCCACGACGGCAGGCGGTCGGATCCCACGGCCGCGCGGGATCCAGAGGATAAGGACGCGGTGACGACCACGTCCGTGGGGCGCAAAGGGGGGAAACACACCCCCTGCTCGGCCCGCTGACCGAGCCAGCACACCCCCCCCCAGCCGGGCCAGGCCCATACCCCCCATTTAAGACTATTTTCAATCATTTACCCATATCATGGGCTTCAGACCTCCGATCGACGCACCGTCAGTTGCATTGGGATCCTTGGATCGAGCCGGTCGTTTTAGTATATTACACTCAGGGTTTAGAAAAACTTTGGGTATGATCGGGTTGGTTCGAACACGAAACCAACCAGGCCCGTGGAGCGAAAACGCTTATAACTTGAGCTTCGGACGTCCGATTGACATGCCGTCGACTTTGTTGGTTTCCTCTTAGTGATACAAACCTTTTGTATTACTTCACTCGAGGTTTAGACACAGTTGGAGTACGGTCCGGTTGGTTTGGACGTAAAAACCAACCGGGCCCCTCGGACGAAAAAGCCAATAACTCTCAGACTGGGCTTCCGATTGACGCGTCGTCAGTCGCATTGATTTCCTTTTATCGAGAAGGAACTTTGGGATACATCAAATCCGGACTACGTGTCTGTTGATGTATCAGCCCCCTTTGGATCGTGGAGCAGACCCTTCCGGAATCGATCATGCTGTGTGCGGTAACCCTTGAGCTGGCTGCGACTATGACGATAACCGTACTGGAATCCTCCGTGGGTTTGACGTTGAAGAATTTCATACTGGAATCCTCTGTGGGTTCAACGATGATGACAAAAGTACTGGAATCCTCTGGGGGTTCGATAGTGAAGACTTTCGTACTGGAATCCTCTGTGGGTTCGACGACGATGACAACCGTACTGGAATCCTCCGTGGGTTCGACAGTGAAGACTTTCGTAATGGAATCCTCCGTGGGTTCGGCGACAACAAAAACCGTACTGGAATCCTCCATGGGTTCGGTGGTGACAACTAATGTACTTGTATACTACGTGGGTCCAATAGTATTGACCTCTGTTGTAGTATCCTACGTTGGTCTGACAGAGTAGCTGGACAAGTATCCTACGTGGGTCCGACAGCTTAACTGGTCTAGTATCCTACGTGGGTCCCAGCTAGATGAATCAGTAACTACATATGATCATCTCCTTTTTCTTTAAAAATGATATATCCCTGTCTGAGATAAGTCTTGAATTTCAATCAATATCTTCGATATGATTGACTTGCTTTCCTATGTGGACTGGGTTGTGTTATCATGGGTGGATTGGGTTGCACTATCCTCTGTGGACGTGATCGAACTTGGGCTCAGATGATGGAGCCGAACTGAAATTGATGACATAGGTATATATATTTGAATATACCTAAGTAGGGTTGTTTTTTTTTCATGATTGTATCTTTCCTTTGTGTTTTATCCTTCATGGATTCTGGGAGACCTTCGGGGGTCTCGGGGTCCCTACTGAGTAGCGTATACTCACTTCTGCATGGGCTATGCCCGCACTACGTTGTGTTGGATGCAGACGACAGACAGTGCTGATCGTGGTTGGGGCTTGTGGAGCAAGTCGGTACCTGGAGGTGGACCACTGGTCAGGATGTACACAGAGCAGACGGTTGGACCTGAGGGGATGAGGAGGCTATCTGTACCCACCCTTCAGGTGGGATTTCCAGTGGACGACTCGGCGTTGCTACTTTACTTTTCAGTTACATCACTTTCTTTCCAGTTGTACTTTACTTTCAATTGGGGTTTGTATTCTGGCCCACATACTTTTCCGCACTTACTATTGTACCCAATTTTACTTAGTGTTTACTTATTATTGCTTACTCTGTGGTGTTTATTTACTTCATAAAGGCAATGCCTTCCCCTTTTGTCGGGATTTACGCCTTGGTGCTAGTCGCCAGCCCCTGGCCTATGGAAGGCGAGCTTGGGGTAGTCATGACACGGGTCTCGAGGACAGGTCATGACAGCTAAACCCTACCCAAAAACCCTCTCAACTACCCTCCCTTCATCCTAGAGGCCTTAAGTTAGTCAGAAAGACAACCTAAGGAGCTCTTTTGATCAAATCAAAAGGAAGAACCCGAAGAAGAGGTAAATATTTCATCACCTCTCTTCTTCCACTTACTCTTTCTTTGTTGTTTCCATTCTAAAATAATAACTACAGTATATTATATATACATTGATGTTATTATAAATATGGTACAACCATATTCATTATTCTATCCATCCTTTAAATGACATGTCACCATATGTGCGTACGTATGGCTTGCCGTCTCCACGTCGTGGTGTAATTGTTATTCAATACATTATTATTTGAATAGGTATAATAATGATGTGTAATTGATGTAAATAATAAATATAACCTGATAATGATTCTGTATATATGATATACCATCAAATTATATGTTATTTTAATATCAAAATAATGATTTTGTCGCTCGTGCGTATGTACGGATTATCGTCTCCACGAACGCGATGAGATTCATTCCCCATCGTGTCCATTCAAGACTAATTTTCATTAGATGAATAAAAATAATTTTTAAATACTTAATATCATTATGAATATGAATAATATACATCATATCCATAACAAAATTTACTTACGAAACAAAGCATATAAAGGAAAACGAATCAGTTAACACCCAAAATGACGATAATACTAAGATATTATTTAAAAAACAATGTTAAAATATTATATATGATATCATATTAATGTATTTGATTCTTTTATAATTTAATAACAATTATTGCACCATTATACAGGATTTTAACCTACCCTAGTCCAAGGAAAAGTACAAGTTAAGGGTTAATTTCACAATCTCTTCGTTATCTGAGGTTGTTTATATATTATTATCTACTGGGACCTCTTTATCATCCACATCCATGTTTCTTAAAAATGTGTTCCAAAACATTTTTATTATTTAATAGACTATGGGTAAAAGTCATTTATACCCTTGTTTGACTTTATATATGATGGTTTGAAAGGAATCTTCCTGTCATTTTCCTAACAAGGTACCTTATGACCTTTTCCACAAATTTAAGGTAATAATTTTTTTTAACTTATACGCCGGTGCAGCTATTTTCCACCGTTATAACATCGTTGAAGCTTCCCTTACAATATTATAATAATATTTTCAAAATAAATGTTTTCTTTATATTTATGTGACTCTTAAATGATTTCAAAATAGAAAGAGATATTTCTCTAAAAACGTTTTGATTTCATCTATGTCAACATCCTTTAATTGATTTTAAGTTTATTTGAAGTTGATATATTATGATACAAAACATTCATATTGTGTTGAATGTTTTGTGATATGTTTGACTATGGATGTGCTATTTTTATACTATTCATAGTATATGGTTAAAGTGTTGACATTTTGTATACTAGTTTTACTATGAATTTTTATGTTATATTTATACCTTTTCATATGAGGAATGTATTGGACTTAGTAAGTGACTGTTGGAGACCGCTATAACTCCTCATTTCATCGGTCGGTCTCATGAGACAACTAGATATAGAATTGGCCGAGGCCTTTCCCAATTTGATATACGGTTTTGGCTAAGGCCTTAATCATTTTTAGACATCTTGGCCGAAGCCTTGACCAAATGTTTCAGAATGTTCGACATTATACATTCCCTCATTATGAAAATAATATGGATGGTTCATGTGGTCATTAGACTAATATAATACCCATGATTATGTTTTATTATGACATTATTTACTTATCTCATATTCCTTCCATAAATGTATTCATGTTTATTATTGTAAAGGCATGTGGTTTCAATTATTCACCATGCTTAATATTTATGTTATCTTCCACCGTATTGCTTAACCCTACTAAGTGTTTGATCTCACCCCTTTCTTATGTTTCATTTTCCCAGGATCTGAAGAAGTTAGTTATGAGTGACTTGCAGGCATAATCTAGGACGCTTGGATGTTTCTAATGGAATAAATTCGTGTTTTATTTATTTTCAAGTTGTAAAGTTGAACTTATGTATGAATCTTGTTTCCAGTAATACAAAACTGACAGGTCTTTAGAGACAAGATCTTTTGTGGTCATACAAATTTTATGTAATAATGCACCGACTCTAGGTTACTCGGGTCAGGGCGTTATAGTTGGTATCAAAGGAAGTTTAGCACAAACCTTGGAAACTAGATTTAGATAAACTCTGATTAGAGCACATAACCCTAAGATAAACTTTGAGGATTAGTATAGAAGAACTTCCTATAATTTTGGTAATGTAGAGATTTTGTGAGTTTTCCAAGAAATACATCCGTTTCTGGATACGAGCAGGTAGAGGCAGCTCTAACATAGATGTACCTAGGGGTAAGACCTGAAAACACCGCTTTGAGCTAGATCTGAATGAGAACTGGTGCACGACAACGGGCATTGATGCACTATTGGTTACGACACTCCCAGGGGATATTCTTAGGATAATTCTAATTTTCATTACAAACCATTATGAAAGGTTTATGAGTATATAATTTATGAAAGAAATCATATTTATGATTATGGATTATATCCATAAACTATTCAGTTTTTGTTAAGTGTTTTACAAGTTTGGAATTATGTATTTTGATTCGTAAACTAATCTATTTTATGACATTATTTAGAAATGGCGCCAAGTGGAATGAATGGAAACTGTATCAGTGAATGCACTCCATGTAGGGATTTCCCTCCCGCTCTAGATAATTATAGTAGAGCTGGAGAAAAAACGTGTTCTGATTAGCTTATCACCATACTAGGACAGCTCACACAGGTTATGGATAATAACTTTACATGTATAGAGCAACCTGATCCACAATGTGGAGGATCAATGTTAGATCGCTTCATGAGGAAAAAACCACCAACATTAAATGGGGGTACAAATACATTACTAGATGATCAATGGATAAACTCCTTAGAGAAAATATTTTATGCCTTGGGGAGTAGCGAAAGGGAAAAAGTTGTCATGGCAGTTTACCACCTCATAAGAGATAATGATCAATAGTGGTCATTGATTCAAAACACAAAGGAAAATGATAAAGTATAAAATATGGAATGGATGGAGTTTAAAGAAATTTTCATAGAAAAATACTTTCCTCATGACCATTGAGTAGATATGGAAAGAAAATTTCTGAGTCTGAGGAAAAAGGAGGATGATAATGTCGCAAAGTATGACAATAACTTTACAGGGTTAGAGAGGAATGATACAAATTATATGCATAACCCAAGAAGTAAGAATGATCATTTCTTTGATGGGTTAAAACCATTTATCCGTTGACCATTAGTCTCACAATCC
Organism: Viscum album; assembly: GCA_963277665.1. Taxonomy (NCBI): domain Eukaryota; kingdom Viridiplantae; phylum Streptophyta; class Magnoliopsida; order Santalales; family Viscaceae; genus Viscum; species Viscum album. The sequence continues at coordinate 330,268,641 of OY728132.1, forward strand.
TTCTCGTCATACGTAGATATCATATCACGTGCTATCAAGACAGAAAAGGAATTCTCTATGTCTTAGGACTTTAAAGAAACAAAAGAGAAGAAGAGATCTGCTGAACACTCTGGGAAAGGAAATAAGGAAACATGGAAGAAGGGAAGAATTGATTTTCCACCCTATGATAATTGTGGAAGGAAACACCCTGGTGAATGTCTAAAAGGAAAAGGAGTATGCTACAAATGTGGACAAAAATTCCATTTTGCTGGTGATGGTAAGGGAAAGAAAGACGCTACCAATGTTCAATGCTACAATTGAAGGGAGATGGGACATTATGAAAATGAATGTCTTAAGCTTCAGGAAAACTTACCTCAGAAAAGGCCAAGCTTATGCTATCACTATTGTAGAGGTTGAAGCTCCGAAAGATGTAGTGGTAGGTAATTTAATGGTTTCCTCAAGTTTAGAAAATTCATTTTTGATTCTGGATCATCAAATTGTTTCATATCTTCCCAGTTTACAAATAAAATTGGATATTTCCAATTTTATTTAACACGGGGGTTGTCAGTCAAAACTCCTAAAATAAGTATTTTTGCAACAAATTTTTGTGAATCAGTCCCCATTAAGGCATATAAATGTTCTTTTTCTACTGATCTCATCGTCATACCCATGATTGAATATGAGATAACCCTCGGTATGGATTGGATTTATTACCATGATGCAAAAAAATATTTTAAGAAGAAGGAGGTTACTATTTTTGATGACGATGATAAGGAAGACCTTTTCTTTAGAGCAGAATCGCCACTACCTAATTCTTATCTAGATCCACCCTCAGTAGCTCAACTAAATTCAATAATTGGGGAGGAAGAGAATGAAATAACTATGGGTGAGGAAAGGAATGTTCAAATATAGGATGTACCTATTGTGAAAGAATATGTTGATGTGTTTCTAGATGATTTACCTGGACATCCTCCAGAACGAGAAATTGAGTTTTCCATTGATTTAATTCCTGGTTCAAGGCCCATATCAAAGACCCCTTATAGGATAGCCACTATGGATTTAGTGGAAATAAATAAACAACTATAATAATTGAGTAATAAGAGATTTATTCTCCCTAGTGTTTCTCTATGGGGATTCCCTATCCTTTTTGTTAAGAAGAAAGATGGATCTATGAGGTCGTGCATTGACTACATGGAGATCAATGCTATAACAATAAAGAGCAAGTATCCCTTATCTCACATTGATGATTTATTTAACCAACTTCATGGATCTCAATACTATTCAAAGATTGACCTTCAATCTAGATATCATCATTTGTGTGTGAAGAAGGAAGACAATCCAAAAACAACATTTCAAACGAGGTACAGGCATTACGAGTTTATAGTAATGCCTTTTGTATTGACTAATGCACCCTTTGTCTTCATGGATCTAATGAATAGAGTTTTCAAGGAATATTTTGATGACTTTATAGTTGTATTTATTGATGATATCTTGGTATACTACCAAAGCTACGAAGATCTTGAAAATCACATGCGTATTATCCTGAAGACTCTGAGAAGACATGAATTATATGGGATGTTTAGAAAATGTGAATTATGGCTTCACAAGATTTATTTTCTTGGCCATATTTTCTACAAGGATGTAATCTCTATTGATCCTTCTAAGACCAATGCAATCCAAGAATTTCCAACACCAACGAGTATAATGGAGGTACGCAGTTTTATTGGGATAGCAGGTTATTATTGATGTTTCGTCCATAATTTTTACCAGTTGGCTAACCCATTAAAAATCTCACACGAAAAGGAGTAAAACTTGTTTGGATAAAAGAGTGTGAATAATGTTTTGAAGAACTGAAGAGAAGATTAGTCAATGCTCTTAAATTAACTCAACCATCGTGTAATGATGGGTTTTTTATTTATAGTGATGCTTCAAAGAAAGGTATTGGTTGTGTCCTTATGCATAATGGTAGGGTTATTTCCTATGCATCACGATAGCTAAAAAATCATGAGAAAAACTATCCTACTCATTATCTTGAGTTAGCAGCTGTAATCTTTGCTTTGAAGATATGGGGACACTATCTATATGGTAAAAAATGTGCGATTTATACTGATCACAAGAGTTTGAAGTATATTTTCTCACAAAAATAACTCAACATGAGGCAAAGGTGATGGATCTAACTACTCAATGATTATGATTTAACTATACACTGCCACCCGAGAAAGGAAAATAAGGTGACAGATGCTTTGAGTAGAAAGGATCATGGAGTTTTGAACAAGATGAGAGTTGAAAAGGATCCTATATACATGGATCTAGTAAAGATGGATATGGGAATAACCATGGAAGGTGAAACATCAATGATTTTCCAAATTGTTTCCAAACCATATTTACTAGAAAGAATAAAAAGTTATCAGGTTGATGATGAGGAGTTTCAAAAGAAGATTAAAGCTGTGAATAATGGGAGATTGAGTGACTTTGTATATGAAGATAGAATTTTAAAATTTGGGAAGAGAGTTTGTGTTCCCTATATACCTGATCTAAAAATGGAATTCTTGGATGATTCTCATTGGTCCAATTTCTCTATACTCCATGGTAGCACTAAGATGTATAGAGATTTGAAGGAACATTTTTGGTGGGACAACATGAAGATGGAGATTACTGATTTTGAGTTAAGATTGTACGGTTTATCAACAAGTGAAAGCTGGAAGGCAACAGCCTGGAGGAGTCTTGAAACCTCTTCCCAAACATGATTAGAAATGGGATAATATTATGATAGACTTTATCATGGGACTACCAAAGACTCCTAGAAGGAACGATGCAATATGGGTCATTATTGATCGTCTTACCAAGTCAGCACATTTTCTTGGTATAAGAGAAGATTTTTCACTTGAAAGTCTTGCAAGACTATATATTAATGATGTTATGAGACTTTATGGAGTACCACTATCGATTTTTTCTGATCATGATCCCCGGTTTTTCATCAAGATTCTTGAAAAGTCTTCAGAAAGCCCTGGATACTGAACTTCATTTGACCACTGCCTACCACCCTCAAACTGATGGACAATCTGAATGGACTATTCAAACCATAGAAGACATGTTGAGATATTTCTCACTTGACTTTCAAGGTATGTGGGATCAATATAAACCTATGGTATAATTTTCCTATAACAATAGCTTCCATTAAAGTATTCAGATGAAACCATATGAAGCATTATACAGAAAGAGAGGTTGCACACAATCGGTTGGGATGATGTTGGTAAAAGAAAAATCATAGGCCCATAACTTGTGGAGGAAACGATGGAAAAGTTAGAGGTAATCCAGAACCACATCAAAGAATCTCATAGTAGGCAGAAGATCTATACTGATAATCGAATGAAGGATTCGGAATTTCAGGTAGGAGATCATGTTTTCTTGAAGGTATCTTTATGGGAGGGTGTTATACATTTTGGTAAGAAGGGAAAATTAAGTCCCTGGTACAACAAACCTTTAAAAATTATAGAACAAATTGGGGCTATAGCTTACCCTTTGGATATGTCTCCAAGTATCTCCAAAGTTCACGATGTATTCCACGTATCACTGTTGAGAAAATACATGCCTGACACAATGCATGTACTCACATATGAGAAATTAGAACTAGAACCCGATCTATCTTATTATGAATATCCTTTCAAGATTCTTGATTCAAGAGAACATGTTCTGAGAAACTGGACGATTCGTCTGGTAAACGTTTTATGGAGAAAATATATGATGGAAGAGGCAATGTGGGAACCCGAGGAACATATGATGAAGAACCACCTGAATCATTTTATACTGTAATACTCTAGAAATTTTGAGGATGAAATTATTTGAAGGTGGGGAGAATGTAACACCCCAATTTTCTATGGTACGCTTCTCTTTGAATAATACAATAGCATGTGTTGTATGCAACTTTGAGTTCTGACACACCACAACCAATCAAACTAGCCGTTATGAATAGTAATACCCAGTTTTTGAAATTTTATAAATTTTATCTTTCAAAATGGACTTTATTTTTGGATTCAGAGTATCAATATTATCTTAGATGAATTTTTGGTATTTTTATGAAAACATTCAATTTTGGATGAATAGTAAAAAATACTAAATTTTAATTAAAAAAAACTTTTTTAATCAAAATAATTTATAGTGATAAATTATAATATTGAGTGGTTTTTAAGTATAATTAGATTATATTATTACCATTTAATCTAATGTTGGTCATCAGACATAATTTTACATTTAAACTGGACATAAGTAAGTGTCAATCTTTTGATAGTAATTATTTCGTAAAAACACTCTTTGTTTTGACAATGAGAATAAATTTTAAATTAATTTATGCAACTTCTATATTTTGAATTTAAAAAAATGGATTCAATATTTAGAATCATGATTTCAAAATTGTGTAAATATGTAAATTTTATTTGTAGACATTTTGAATAATTATTTCGGTAAATATTTTATTTACCATGGTTAAAGGGTAAAATCCGGTAAATAAGGGTAAACAAATAATATTATAATAACATTAAATTTCCTTAACACATGTCCTAACCCTATTGGATGATACATTTACGACCATTGGGCATCCTTGGGTCAATTTGGGGACCCCATGGAGCCACTTTTAGGTGATAATGACACTTTATATTAATTAAGTTAAAGAAAATACAAAAATGACATAAACATATATCTTTTAGTAAAACAATTTTTACCTAGGGTTATATATGTTATATTTTCAACTATTAATATTCATTAGAAAGATAAAAATATTTCCTACATAATTTTATTATATTTATATTTTTTAGATATTGAATAATAAAATTTATTGATTACACAATAATGATGCACTATTTTCCTTATTAATGAATGAATCAAATAAATGGTATTATAAATGTTACAATAAATATAATTTGAAGGTTTTATGACATAAAAGAATTTTATACTTTAACATCACATGTTAGGATTGATTAAATGAATTTATTTCAAATTAATATATTTGTTAGGACTTTAACAAATATTAGTTATTAAATAATGTCAAAATGGACATAAAGGAATTGTTAAAACAAATATTATATTATTAATTTATATAATATTCTTAAAAATATAAGTCTTGGAGAAATGACTTATATAATCATAGGTTTATTATTAATGAACCACTTGGGGTTCTCTTGGAAGTATATAGTAATTTTATTAAACATATAATATAAAACTACAAAGAGACATGGTAAATGTCAAACTATTTAAGTAAGAGTTAAATCTAAATGACAAGGTTAATATAGTGACCCAAATCTGTCTAAAACCTATTGGTTGAGAGGTTTTAGACCCAACACCTCATTATCCTTTAAATAATCCATTTTTTATCCATTATAAACCGAAAATTATTTTATTATAAAATAATATTCCTAGCTTTTTTTAAGGTGCCCCTCACCCCTTTTATAAAAGGGCACTCACCCTTACATAAAATTCACACCTTAAAATCCGTTTGGCTTGGACAAAACCTACCAAAATACCGTATAAACTATCCTCCCTGAATCTTAGAGGCCTTTCTTTAGTCAGAAATACAACTTAATGAGACCTTTTGACCAAATCAAAAGGAAGAACCCGAAGAAGAGGTAAATATTTCTTCACCTCTTTCAAGTTCTTTTCTTCTTCCACTTCCTCTTTATTTGTTGTTTCTATTATAAAATAATAAATCCAATATATTCTATATACTGTGATGTTATTATAAACATGGTACAACCATATTAATTATTCTATCAATCCTTTTAATGAAACGTCACCATACGTGCATACGTAAGGCTTGTCGTCTCCACTTCATGGTGTAATTGTTATTCAATATATTATTATTTGGATAGGTATAATAATGATGTTTAATTTATTTAAATAATAAATATAACATGATAATGATTCTTTATATATGATATAACACCCAATTATATATTATTTTAATATCAAAAGAATGATATTGTCGCTCATGCATACATACAGATTACCATCTCCACGAATGTGATGAGATTCAGTCCACAATGCATCTATTCAAGACTAATTTTCATTAGATGATTAAAAATAATGTTTAAATACTTAATATCATTCTTAATATGAATAAGAAAAATCCTATCCATAACAAACATTACATACATAACGAATCATATAAAGGAAAATTAATCAGTTAACAACCAAAACAATGATAATACTAAGATATTATTAACAAAGAAATATTAAAAGATAATATATGATATCATATTAATGTATATGAATCTTTTATAAATTAATAAAAATTATTTCACCATTATATAGGAGGTTAACCTACCCTCAATGAAGAAAAAGTACAAGGTAAGGGTTAATTTCACAATCTCTTCATTATCCGAGGTTGTTTATATGTAATGATCTACTGGGACCTCTTTATCATCCACATACATGTTTCATAAAAATGTATTCCAAAAAAATTTTACTATTTACTAGACTATGGGTTAATGTCATTTATACCCCAATTTGACTTTTTATAAAATGGTTTGAAAGGAATCTTTCTGTCATTTTTCAAACAAGGTACCTTATGATCTTTTTGACAAAATTAAGGTAAGAATGTTTTTTAACTTATACGGTGGGTGTGGCTATTTTCCACCGTTATAACATTGTCAAAGCTTCCTTTACAAGATTATAAGAATATTTTCAAAATAAGTGTTTTCTTTATAATTATGTGACTCATAAATGATTTCAAAATAGAAAGAGATATTTCACTAAAAAAGGTTTTTATTTCATCTATGTCCACATCCTTTGATCAATTTTAAGTTTATTTGAAGTTGATTTATTATGATACAAAACTTCCATATTATATTGAAGGTTTTCTCATATTTTTTACAGTGGATTTTCTATTTTTATATCATTCATGGTTTATGGTTAAAGTGTTTACATTTTGTATTCTAGTTTTAATACGAATGTTTATGTTATATTTCAACCTTTTCGTATGAGGAATGTATTGGACTTAGTATGTGATGGGTGGTGCTTGCTATAACTCCTCGATGCATTGGTAGGTCTCATGATACAACTAGATGTGGAATTGGCCGACGCCTTTCCTAATTTGATATATGGTTTTGGTCGAGGCCTTAATCATTTTTAGACGCCTTGGCCGAGGACTTGACAAAATGTTTTAGAATTTCTGGAATTATACATTCCCTCATTTTGAAAATAATATCGATGGATCATGTGGTCATTAAACTAGTAGAATACCCATGATTATGTTTTATTATGGCATTATTTACTCATCTCATATTCCTGCTGTAAAATTATTCATGTTTATTATTGGTAAAGGCATGTGGTTTCAATTATTCACCATAGTTAATATTTATGTTATCTTCCGTTATATTGCTTACCCTTACTGAGCATTTGAGCTCACCCCTTTCTTTTGTTTCATTTCCCAGGATATGAAGAATTTAGTTATGAGTGACTTGCTGGCATAATCTTGGAGGCTTGGATGTTTCTAATGGAATAAATTCATGTTGTATTTATTTTCAACTTGTAAAATCAAACTTATGTATGAATATTATTTCCAATAATACTAAACTGATCGGTCTTTCGAGACTTGATCTTTTGTGATCATACCAATGTTATGTAATAATGAACCGACTCTGGGTAACTCAGGTCGGGGCATTAAAATCATGTCCCTAAAATATTGATAATATATTGATAAATATCTTATGTATCATTGTTAAATTTTGTATCCCTCTATGAGAATTTTAGCCCACTCCTTTATTACATTTCTTCATTTCCCAAAGTGATCATAGGAAATAAAGTGACATTGATTTTTTTATAAGTTGTATCCAATGAATGATTTTATTAACTTTTATATTATATGTATTATTTTATAATTTATCAAATCCATAATTCCAAAAGATATTAAAATATTGTTTCTGTGAGTTGGTTTTAATTCCATGCTAAATGTAAAAGTATTTATGTTTAGCACCAAATATTGATGTGTGGGTTTGGGAGTGCTTCAGTTACAAATTGTTATTAGGGATATGTTTGGGATTTTTGTCATTTTTATGTAGGATATCCTTTTTCTTATACTAGATATGTAATGTAATGTCCCATATCAGATGCCACTAAAATGGTGCCCTGAGCCTATTCTCTATAAGACCTCAAGTGAACCTACCCATATATCAAAGGTTTTTGAATAGAAGTGGGGGTATAAGGTAGAGCTGTGAGGAGACTATACCCCCATATCAGGGTGCACAAATAGATGTAAATAACCAAACATCATACACATCAATTGATTTAAAATAATAAATATACTGAAACTCAAATATGTTGTAATAAAATGAAATACAGTAAAGGTCCAAAAAATCACATCATTAATAAATCATTTATCTCCCACTAATCCGATATGAATTAAAAAAATAAAAAACTAAAAGGTAAAAACATCGGCCCTAACTACCTACATCAGTCCATATCACATACCTGATCTCTAGTTCCATATCAAGCTGATCTAGCCTGACCAATCATATCATCACAAGCATCTTTCTCAACCATGAAATCTTGGTCCTTGACCCTATCGATCATGTATCCATGATCAATCGAAAATAAATAATAAGGTCTTCACATAAACTTAGGAACATGTATAGGGAAGGAGAAATAAATCTCAATAGGCCACACCCAACGATAAACCTATAAAATGATTCCATAAGTTCATGCTCCTGAAATAAAATTTACCTAGCCGAAACATAACTAATAATAAATACAAATAAAACCATCAGTGATCATTAAGTCGAAGACCATGATTTACCATAACTTATTTGACCTACACGGGGGTTTCCCTAAGCATGTATCAATAATGGTTAGTCCTAAATAACCTTAAATCCATATCCTAGGTAACCACAATAAAGATTTTCAATTTATGGGACCCATCCTACGAGAGTACTATCATCTAGAATACTAATCTAAGTCATCCCATACTATGTCCTCATAACCTAAACATTATCTCAATCTTAGGACCTTGACACATCTGTCCCAATTACCATACAAAAGTAATACGAATTCTAGACCATTAATCTAACATCTATCTCATGTATCATAAACAATAGTTCTTGAAGCATCATTCCACCACCTAAATCATCATTCCAAAACCTAAACCATCTATCAAAATTATTATGTCTAGAGAATTAGTCCAGTTCTGAAACCATGGATGCAAAGCATCAATCTACTACCCATCCCTGCGGATATACCATCATTACCTAGAGCCTCAGTCTCACACATAGAAAAAAAAGTATACTCCATGTGTCAAGATCCTCAGTCTATAACATAACCCTTATAGTATATTCTCCATTCACAATGCCTCAATCTACCAACTAACCATATATATGCGATGTCACATCCACTATAATCAAAAATATTACACAAATTTATCAGAATCTTATTATATCACTCAAACCATAAACAAACCATAAGTACCGATATGAATCATCATATACAAAATTCTCAAATATGGATATGAAAAACCATAACTATGGATTGTCTTTCCATCTATATCAGACATCACATCCTTTACTAATAAACTAGTTTAAAAAACACGATTATACCAATAATTTCGAAACAACATCATATTCATAAACCAAGTCTCAATATCCTTATGTGGCCCTCGATGTCCTCAAACTAATCCTCGATTGAAAACACACCCAAAAAGGCCATCCAAAAAGCACATGCCTACCAATATTCGAATTCATAACAGTCTTCATGACCACCTCAAAAGCATGTGACCCTCCACAAGGGTTCCTTGTCATAAGACAAAATAGAAATTCCATATTGGAATTATCAATAGTTGACTATGACAACCACTGATAACTTGATCAGAAAGTAGCCCATGAGGTTATCTATAAGAGTCCCTAAGTCCCATATCAGTAACAGAATGATACATGGCCATAATATCCAACTAAAGGCGTCAACCCAACCGAAAGGGTCCAACAAATCTAGTCCCAAATCCCATGAGCTAAACCTCAACCACTCTAACCTATAGAAACTTTTCTCGATGCATAGGGACAACCAGTATTTTCCTCAGAGATACTAATCGATCCCTCTTACCAAAATATTTCAAATAACCTTGAATAACATTAGCCATAATCTACAAGCTATGACTAAATAAATATCTCACACCCTCACACAGGCCACACAACCCATAACCCAACCCTTAGAGGAATCCAGAATCACCTTAAGTAAATCCTCATACCAAAATTACAATGTAAAAAACACCATCTAGATGGTATATGAATACGTAAAGGATATATTTATCTTGATCTATGAGGAAAAACAATCCAAATGGAGTACTCACACATCCAATTATGACATTAGGGAGAAAATAGAAAAAAAGACAAATGATTGAAATTTAAATGGAATTCACTTCAGGTACACAACATGTAACCCCAAAGTCCTCTATGGACATGTGTCTCAGGCCACTCTACATGTACTTTCCAAATTACATGATGTGTACCACCTACTACTTGGAGTGTACCCTTACATGGTTACCAGCTTGTGTACCCAACCCCATTTGTCATGAAAAATGCCTGAGTACACTCTATGTACCACCAGAACATAGTGTGTACCCCCATGGGATCCCCTAACATGTACTTGGACATGTACCCTACCTGAACATGTACTCCTACATAGTTTTCACCCAAAAAGGGCATAGGCTGGGACCCTGACATAGTCACATACCCATACATGTTATGTACCACTGAGCACTCGGACACACACCCAATACCACTAAATGGTGTTTTCCCCTTGATACAGGGGGTCTAGTCCAAAAAATATACATACCCAAGAAGAAAGAACAAATGATCTTTGTTTATAAAACCACATGTCGTGTAGTCGGGTTTTCTGAACCAAAAACCCCAATAAGCCTCATGAAACCACAATTTTTTCCCTTTAGGTACAAATCAACCCTCTAGGGGTCCTTAGAAGTTAATAATGTTCTCTAAATCATTAAAATAACTAAACTCTGTGGATCAGGGAATAAAAATTAAAAATTGACCTACCTCATGGTATAAATGTTGAAGTTATGGGCCCAAATCGGCTCCCAAAATCCACTACACCAAGATCCATTCCTGATTTACACCATGGTAATAGTCCAGTGGAATCTCCCTCCCTCTTCCCCCTGGTTCAACCATTTCACATAGGGAAATTTCCTACTACTTTCCTACCATGTGTGGGAATCCAAATGGGGGGAGTACTATTTTAATAAATTACCCTTTTAATACCCGTCCAGAGTCTTAAAACCCAAAATGAGTTTACACCACTCCTAGTAAACCCCCTTCTAGAATCAACCATGTAGTCAGAATCTCAATATGAAAATCCATTAAAAATATATCACCACCCGAACCATCATGGATAATTTAATATTTAATTAATTAAACATTAAATATTCTTATGAAACTCAATGTTATTGGAATTCAACAAAGCTCATTTCCTAGAGTAAACACCCAATTCTAGGACCAATGGAGTGGTAAGAGAAATTATCTGAGATCATCTAGTAGGAGAAATTAACCATTATACACTAATAAAGATCCAAAAGAAAAAATTCAAAATTTTCATCAAATTTTAATACACAAAAAAACTTGGGTTTCTAAAGCACCACCACCATAAAAAATTTCATCCCTGAGAAGATTCAGTGGTCTTAAAACCACACATCCAAACATTTGTTGGGTTTCAAACCAATATCAAGTAATTGTTTTCTACTTGGAGTACGAATTGAGTTTATCTAAATAACTACAATGATAGGGATTGTGAGCAATCAATGGAAAAGTCACTACTTTCCACCACCAAAACACCCCTATGACAGTTCCTAACCAAACCCTTCTATCCTAACATGTAATAAAATCAATTAAAACACATAATCAAACACCTGGTGCTCCCCAACTTAGAACTCAATCCATATCTACCAATTTCAGTCCACAACGCTTCCCATCATCGAAGTAACAATTAAAAACTCAACATTAGTGGTCCACCAACCTGCTCAATATGTTCATAATTAAATCATAGACCCAACCCACTGAAGGTTCCCATCACCACAACCAATATGGTACTCCCCAACATAAGAGTATCCTTATTGTTTCCTCACAACAAAACATATTTTCGATTACCCATGACCTAATCAAAATGACACCTTTGACCAGACATGGTCGTATCTCACCCCGCCTAGAGTGAAGAAAAGAAACATATACTACCACTAATTCATTGAATCTAAGAACAACACCCATGGTATTAATTAATATCTGGTCTATCACAATACATCACTCACTGAAATTCGATGGTGCACTCCCAACCATATGACTTCATACACACTGATCCAAGAGTACAACCTCCCTAGATGCCACTTATCAACTCAATGAAACATCTATATAGAATGAAATATAACCTATTCTCTCTTATCATACTCAATATGGTGAATATATATTAGGATAGATCATCTTTAAAATGAAAGTGTACAAAAATGTCATCAATAAATACGACCACAACTAAATCCATTCTAGAACATCACAGTTCTATCCCAAGGGCCTCGAGTGACCATGACCACTAGCCTCTCATCACATCCATAATGATTGTCATCCCACTCATAACTACATGTCTAACTCAATCTCCTCAGAAATACAATCCCTTAATATATGTTTCATAAGCCAAATGACACAGTGTGTCACCAGCATTCATATCTACATGATTCCTCTACCACAAAATCATTACATGCCCATATTGTAACCCAACCAAAAAACCTATTTTGACTCCAAAAAGTCACCTCTCATGAAAATTCTTTATACAAGACCTAACCACACAACCTCAAGCTCCTACTGGGATTCTGATCATGCTCAAAACAACCCAGAACAACCTTTCTTTAGAACTGTCACCTAGGATACGCACCGGAACAAACCTACCTCTCTCGAAGCCACCACAAGGTTGAAACACAAACACCTAAGTGCTCCTAAAAATGAAAGTAATATAAAAAATATTAACCCTCAAACCCTGTAGCACCCTTTATGCATTATTGAAAATAGTACAAAGAATCCCCCTATTCCTCACACACACAAAATCACTCGTAACTTGATAAATCCCTCACATGGGTCACCCTTGAAATTAAAATAGCTCAAACTCCCTAATATAGTGTCATGTGAAAAAGAAAACTATTATATACCACATAGAAATACCTATCAAGTCTCACATCTAATCACTAGGTTCAAAAACTGAGGTCTATTCCAACTCGTTGAAGGAAAAAACTTACAGGACATCAAACATGATCCTATCCCAATTTCACACAACATCACCATACAAAAACAATCATCTACATGGTATCATATATAAAATACACCATAAGAAAAATCAACCACCCACAAATTCGACACCCATAATTTGTAAGAATCTGTGTATAATACCACTCACTGGAGGACTAGGTCACACAACTAACCTCAAACAAAACCACTCACAAGGGTCCGATGACTATATAATCATACCATGCTTACCCAATAGGTTCACTGAACCTTCTATGCATGAGTACCGTACACACTTACTCATCATCAAGTTCCTCACCATAAATACACACAAACTCCAATTAAAAATAAACCCTTCCAATTTATACACTATCAAACCTATAACATGTGCATCATATATACCTAACATGATGAATGTGATGCCTCTTTCTGTTGAAGAAAAAGAGTCAAAACCAATTCACAGACTTCTTTTAAATGGGCTAAGATATTGAAATCCATCATTAACCATAAAATCCAAACATCATGGGAATCACCCATAGTGAAATCATATAAAAATTTAACATCGAATACAAAGAACATCAATACCATCCCGAGTAAACTGAATTTACTATTGGAACATGTGTTCATGACGTACCGGCTAATATCCATCATAGTCTCTGAAACATTCCCATATCTAATTTCTACCAAATCCCCAAATAGAAAATAATTGGAAAGTAATCACCTATGATTCCCATTTGTAACATCCTAGCTCGGATTCCACTAAGCTGATACCCTGAGCTAGTTCACCACAAGACCTCAAATGTGCCTCATCATATTGCTGAGGCTACTGACTAGAAGTGGGGGTATAAGGTGGATTAGTGAGGATACTATATCCCCATATCAGAGTGCACAACCAAAATTAAATAACCAAACATCATACCCATTAGATAATATAGAAGAATAAATAAATTGAAACTGAAACACGATGAAATAAAATAAAATAATATAAAGGCCCAAAAAACCATTCCATATATAAAACATTGATAACCCACAAGTCTAATAAAAAAAACGGAATGATAAATATATTATTCCCTACTACTATATTTGGTCCATATCACATACACGGTCTCTAATTCCCTATCAAGATTCCCCATTCCTACCAGTTGACTCCTTATGAGCATCATACTCAACCATATAATACTGGTCCTCGACCTTATCTCTCAGGCATCCATGGTCATCCTTAAATAATACATAAGGTCTACATGTATACTGAGGTGCACATACTATGGGTTAGAAATAAATCTCAGTAGGCCACTCCAAATGGTAAACCTATAAAATGATGCCATAAGTAAATGGTAATGCAATATAATTGGACTATTAGAAACATAACTAATAATAAATTCAAATAAAACCATATTCGATCCTTAAGAACAATACCTTGATTGACCATACATTATCCAACCAATTATATGGTGTCTCCAAGAACATCTTAATAACCATACATCTCAATTAACCTACAACTCTATATCCATGGGAACAATAACCAAACTTGACAATTCTAAGGTCACATCCTATGATTTTCTTATCATATGGGATATGAATCTAATTCATACTTTACCATTTCCTAATGACCTGAAAGTATCTCAAACATGGAAACTTGAAACATCTATCATAGTTATAACAGAAAAGTACTACCAAGCCTAGACCATCAATATGATAGCTATCTCATGTATCATAAACAATAGTGTGTGGAGAATTAGTCCATCACCTAAACTATAAATAAAAATTATAATGCTTGGGACATAAATATAGAAACTAATCCATAAATCAAAAAGATCATTTATGAAGCATCAGTCTAGCACCAAAACCATGGATGTAGAGCATTAGTCCGCCATCCATCCAGGCTGGTATACCATCATTTCCTAGAGCATCAGTCTCAAAAATAAACAATAAAGTATACTTTCTGTGTCCAAAGATTCAATCTGAGACCTAATACATATATTATAATATCCTTTCTCATAGTGTAACACCCTGACCCTTATTACCCAGAGTCGGTGCATTATTACATAACATTGGCATGATCATAAGGGATCAAGTTACAAAAGAAAAATATATTTAGTATCCTTGGAAGTACTAGATACATACATAAGTTTTAAATTACATTATGAAATATAAAAACAATATTGTGTCTCCTTTGAACACACTCATATCAAATAGCCTATCCCTGCAGGTCAATCATAACATACCTGTTCACATCCTGGAAAAAATAAAACATAAGAAAGGGGTGAGCTCATATTCTCAGTAAAGATAACAATATAGAAGAAACATTCATAAATAAGAAAAACCATTTAAGGCAATGTATAAGAATAAAAAAAGTCTTTTAAAGTTAAACTTCAGCATAATATGGAAAAGATAAATCAAATAATTCCATTTACTTATTCACTTGGATATTTTACTATTCGAATAATAACATGTAATATCAATATCAAATTTCACAATGATGGAATACATAATACCGGTCGTCATAACCACATATTCAAGGATTGTGGAAAGAATACAAATAAGATTTTGTCAAGGTCTTATTCCAAGACACTATTTTGTCTCATGAGACCTACCGATGCATCGAGGAGCGATAACAGGCTCCACCTGTCACTTACTAAGTCCAATGCATTCCTCATATGAAAATGTTGAAACAAAACACAAACATTCATATTAAAACTAGCATACAAAATGTTAATACTTTAACCATAAATCATGAATGGTATATAAATAGTATATCCAAAGTCAAACATAACACATTCAATATAATATGGAAGATTGTATCATAATAAACCAACTTCAAACAAGTGTCAAATCTATCAAAGGATGTTGAAAAAGATTAAATCAAAACTATATGAGAGAAATATATCTTTCTATTTTGAAATAATTTAAAATTCACATAATTATAAAAGAAAACATTTATTTTTAAAATATTCTTATAATCTTTTAACGGAAGCTTTTAAGGAGTTACAACGACAAAAAATATCCGCACCCTCCATATAATTTAAAAAAAATTCTTACCTTAATTTTTCGAAAAGGTCATAAAGTAACTTATTTGGAAAATGATTGAAAAATTACTTTTAATTTTTTTATATAAATCCAAACAAGGGTAAAAATGACTTTAACCCATATTATAAGAAATAGTAATTTTTTTGAAGTAAATTTTTAAGAAACAAAGATGTGGATGATAATGAAGTCTTAGTAGATACTAATGTATAAACAACCTCACATTAATAAAGAGACTATAAAATTAACCCTTACCTTGTCATTTTCCTTAGTTGAGGGTAGGTTAAGATTCTATATAATGGTTAAATAATTTTTATTAAATTATACAAGAACCACATACAAAAATATGATATCATATATGATTTTCTAATATTTCTTTGTTAATAATATTTCAATAGTATTATCATTTCGGGTGTTAACTGATTCATTTTCCT
The DNA here is from genome assembly GCA_963277665.1 of Viscum album. NCBI lineage: Eukaryota > Viridiplantae > Streptophyta > Magnoliopsida > Santalales > Viscaceae > Viscum > Viscum album. The sequence continues at coordinate 330,285,325 of OY728132.1, forward strand.
CTATATGTTTGGTTAGGAAAGTCATGTTTGTCATGTATATGATGTATTTAATTCATATACCGAATGATATTAAGTTCTTAAGAATTATTTTTAATTATAAAATTAAAATTATTCTGTAATGCTTACGATGGGGAAATGAATATTATCGCGTTCGTGGAGACAGTAATCTGTATGTACGCACGAGCAACAATATCATTTTATGGATGGTAAAATCGTATGTAATTGGATGTTATATTATATATAAAGAATAATTAAAATGTTATATTTATTTTTAACATCAATTATACACATTATTATACCCATCCAAATAATGATGTGTTGAATAACAAACTACACCACGATGTGAAGACGGTAATCCGTACGTACGCACGTACGGTGACTTTGTCATTAATAGGATGTATATAATAATGAATATGGTTTTACCATATTTAAAATAAGATTAAATTATTTAGAAGGTACATGAGTTATTATTTTGTTATGGAAATAACAAAGAAAGAGGAAGTGGAAGAAGAAAAGAACTTTGAAAGTGGTGGTGAAATTATTATATCTTCTTTAGGTGATTTCTTTTCATTTGATTAAAAGGTTTCCTTAGGATGGATTTCAGATCAGATTAAGGCCTATATGTTGAATTGAGTGTAGTTGGGAGGATATTTGAGTAGGGTTTGTCCTATACAAATGGCTTTGGAGATGGTATTTTGAGAGACGGGGAAGTACTCTTTTATAAGTGAGGTGAGGGTCATTTTAGGATAAGCTTGAAATATTATTTTATTATAAAATTATTTTCAGTTTCTTATGGATCTAAATGGATTTATTTTGAGGATAAGGTATGCATGGGAAGAAATACTCTGAAAAAAGGTTTTAGATAAGTTTAGGTCACTATATAAACCTTATCTTTTTTATTTTACTCTGAGATAAATAGTTTAACTTTTACAGTGTCTTCTTGTATTTTTATATTACATGGTTAATTAACAAACTATAAAATGAAAAGAGAACCTAAATTGGTTAATTGAAGACATATCTATCATTATATAATTCCTTTGGTGAAACCTTATTCTTTAGAAGTATTATATCTTTTAATAATATATTTTTTGTTTTAAAAACACATTTTTGTCAATTTTGACACTATTTAATATTTAGTTTTTGTGAAAGTAAAAAAAAACATGATTACTTACGAAAAAATACAATAAATATATAAAAATATGTAATATTATCATAGAAAATTTGTGGAATTCATCAAAATTATCAATTTACATTTATTTGGATATTTATAATACCAATTATTTTAATCTTTCATTAATAAGGTAATTAGTGCCTCATCATTATGTCATAAATAAATTTTAATATTAAATGTCTAAAAATTATAAATAAAATACCACTATTTTGTAAATCTTCCTATATTTCTGAGGAATATTTTGATTCGAATTTAACTTATGTATAACCCTATATTAAAAATGTTTTAGTTATTAAAATTTGAATTTCAAACTTTTAACTCTTCTTTAAATAAAATATAATAAATTTCCTACTCAAATAAAAGATGATCAAAAATGGATATTTATTTATTCTTAAGGTTTATTTTGGTCTAAGTAAACTTATCCAATAGAATTATAACATGTGTTAGTGAAATTATAATATCATTTCTACCTCTAATTACACTATTTACTTTTAACGGTGGTAAATAAAATTCAAAAGTTGTTATTCACAAAAAAAATCATCATATTAAACCACATATTACATTATTATGTCAACCGTGTCTACTGTATTTTTGAAATTAAATTCATAGAAGTGTTAAAATTATGTTCTACGAAAATTTTCAAATGTGCATAGAAGTTGTGTAAAAGATGTTAAAAATTTCAATAAAATTATATATATATATATATATAATCTTATTATAAAATGGCTCCAATAAATTTCGTTGGACAAATATTGGTATTATGTATCTATATTGAATTTTAAATAAATTTAAATAAAAATATTAATTATTTAAGTAAATAATTGGTTTTTATGTACTATGTACTATTTTTCACTATTAATCCAAAATTGAAAGTTTTCTGAACAATACAAAAAATTCACCCTAAGATAATTTTGATATTACAAATCAAAAAATGATGTCTATTTTACCAAATTAAATATTCAGGAGTGTCTAATTTTAATTTTATCATATTCACAAAAGGAAATAAAAATTAGTCCTTTTAAGAAAATACTTTTTTCTAAATATATAACTATTCTAACGAAACATATACATTTCATTATAAATATTTTTTATTTATGTGAAAACATTATAAATAACAATAAAAAATAATTTTTTTACTATTCATATGACAATATTTAATTGATTAATAAGTATATCATTTAAATAATTAAAATACTAATGTGTGGTTTCGTAGAAACTCAATCTTGCGTATAACAAAAGCCAAGTCGGTGTTGTGTGCAATATAAGCTATTGACTTACTTTAAAGATATAACTTAATATGAAATATTAGGGTGTTACAAGAATCCTAAGTATATAATCTAATCACATACATGTGACTTCACATCCAATATAATAAAAAAATAATACACAATATTTCTGGAACCTCGTTCTAAAACTCAGACCATAAACAAAGCATCGATACTGACATGAAATATTCTGTCTAAAATACTCAACTATGGATATTCAATATTATACCTATGGATCATATATGTATCTCTCTCAGTTATATCATACCTTAAGAGTAAACCAGGTTCAAAAAAGTGGCAATCCCAACCATATCACAATAGCCTCATATGCATAAAACAAATCTCAACATCCTTGAGCGACCCTCAATAGTTTCTAGAAAATCCTCGATCGAAAACACACCCAAAAATGAAATCCAAAAATCACACTCCCTCCAAAAGGGAATTCAAATTTTTCATCATGATCAACTCAAAAATAGGATACCCTCAACAGGGGTTCCTCAACACAATAAAAAACACAACATTTCATGTGGGAATTATCTATTACGGACTATAGAAACCACTAATCACTTGATCAGAAACTATCCCATAATAGAATCCATAAGAGTCCCTTAGAAATATCTCAAAAGAAAAATGACACCTATATTTGACCATCAACCAAAGGAGTCAACCAATTCCAATGATTCCAATAGCTGTTGTACCCAAACCTAAGAGCTCAACCTCAACCACTCTAACCTTGATCAACTAGTCCTGATGTGTAGGGACAACCCAAGATCTTTTTCAGAGATACTCCTCGATTCATACTTCCAAAATATATAAAATAACCTAAAAAACTAGATGGAATCCACAATCTATGACCATATAATGATATCACACCCTCACACAAGCCTCACAGCTCACAACCCAACCCTGAAGAGGAATAGAGAAGCACCTCTAGGGAATCCTCCGATTGAACTCTCATAGTCCAAAACTATATACAAGAAGTTTTTGAATATTAAAAGTATATCATCATCATAATCTATGATGAATAAACATAGAATAAACTAATCACACATCCAATTTTGACTCTAGGGTGAAACAAATAGAAAAGACCAAGGAAGGAAAAGTACATGGTAGGTGCTTGGGGTATAAAAACTGTAACCCCATAATTACTCCATGGATGTGTTCCTTAGGACACTCAACATGTACTTTACAAAGTATATGGAATATGGTACCTAGTATATGGTGTGTTCCGCTTCATGGGTACTATCCTGTGTACCCATTCTCACTCATCATAAAAAACATTCGAGTACACAGTGTGTGCTTCCATTACAAGGTGTGTACCTTTACATGGGGTCCCCACCCATGTACCTAGCCATGTACCCTCCATGGATATGTACTCCTACATAGAATTCGTCCCAAAAAAGAACTAACCATGTACCCTACATAACCAAGTACTACTACATGTTGTGTCCAACCAAGCACTCAACCACATACCCAATACCACTACATGACATGTACCATCGGTACATAAAAAATTGTCCAACAAATTCATCTTACTAAAATAGAAATAACACAAGACTATTGTAAAAATACCCCACATCATGTAGTTGGGTTTACTGAACCAGAAACTCATGTGAACCTCTTGTAGCCCCATTTTCCTAGTTTAGGTATATATTAATCCTTCCAGGGTTATTTAGTAGTCAATAAATGGATATAAAACATGAAGTAAACTAAAATATGGTGATGGAGGCATAAAACTACAAAACCAACCTACCTCGTGGCATAAATTCTGAAGTTTGGGGCTAAATCCTCTCCCAGAAGCTGCTACACCTCGATCTGATCCCAATTTCTACATAGATGAAGTTCAGAAACATCTCCCTTAGCCTTACCTCTTGGTTGGGCTATCATCCATAGGTAGAATCACTCTCTATGTTCTTTAATGTGTGGGAATCCAAATGGGGGGAGAATATTTTAATTATTTATCATTTTGATACATGTAAAAAGTCTCAGAACCCGAAGTGAGTTTATACCTAAACTATGAAAAAACCCATTCCAATCTCAAAAACAGATTTAGAATCTCAATCATCCATTCTGTTCAAAAGATATATCCATCTAAAACCATATAAATAATTTAATATTTATTTAATTTAATATTAAAAATCCTATCAAAACTCAAACAGTTCATAATTTCATAAGACTCTATTTATAGGGTAAAATCTATATTCCAGGACCAAAAGAGCAGTAAAGAAATTATTCAAGATCATCTAATAGGTGGAATTTAATTTTTTACCCCCACAAACACTCAAAATTTGAAATTCCAAAGTTGTCACAAATTTAAAAACCCAGAAAAACTCAGTTCATTAGAAGTAACCCATAAATAGTATTGATCAACCAATTCATGGTGTCATATAATGTTATTAGGGGATTCTAGGATCTAATTTTAGGAACTATAGGTATTAGTGAGCTTTATATTTTTGTATCATGATTTTAAAAAGGGAAAAACTTATTTATGAATTAAAAGCATCACTCGAGAGCCAGTTTTGTATTTAATTATTCTTCATAATTAAGTAAATAAAAGGAAAAATGTTATTGTGTGATTTTATAGTTTATTACTGACGTCACACATATATTTATATGAATTAAAATTAAATAATAAAGATATTTTATATTTTAATTATTTACTAGTTATGATTAGATTAATTAAGTCTTTAAGTGATTTATAAGAGTACAAAATTTATTTTAATTATTATTATTAATTAGATATTTTATGATTATTTCTAGAATTATTATTTTCATTATATTTAATTATATTTTTTCTATATAAGAACATGATTATGGGTATTTTAAAATATGGTTAAATCTTTGAAAATTGAAGATGTTTTGATGAAAATTTTGAAACATATTTTGGAAGAATATTTTTATGTAGTTGGTTTTTAGAAACTAGGAATTTTAATGGTAGGTTTAAAAAATTATTTATATTAATGGAATATTTGTAAGTAAAGTATATTTTTTTGACCCTTATATATAATTTTGAAACAATTATTAAAATTATCTATATATTTTGTGTATAAATCTAGTATGTTTTAAAATTTAGTGGTAGTGAAGAATGTTATAAAATAAAGGTGATTATTTTACTTAAGAGAATCCTAAGACTATTATTATCTTGATAATTAATATTTTGGAACCATTATGTGTGTTTACATATTAATATGGTATTATTATTTTAGAAATTTATTAGTGTACTTTGAATTAGGGAATTGTACATCGAAAACATTATGAGCATCATGGGATACAAATTTAGTGTGTTAGATATAAATTGATGGTTAATATGGATATATAATTATTAATTAGTGTTTAATTATTCATTTATAGGTTCAAATGAATCATATTAGGGTGTTTCTGCTGAATCATGATCTTATTTTATTAAAAAGGTATAATTTTGAATTTAATTTGAGAATTTGATATTGGAAGTCTGGGCTCATTTAAATTTTAGGATTATTATTGAGAAAGTGATTATTTATAGTGTTTTTAGGAAACTTAAAATTAGTATTTAAATGTAATAATATTGTTAAAAAATTATATAATTGTAAATTTAGCATTTATAATTATAAATAAGGGATAATGGTGGATTTAGGTGGCTATAAGATACTCTGAAGATTCAAAATGAATACCCAGTGATCAATCTAGCTATCATGACACAATATACAAATATGTAATCTACCCAATCCCAACTCTAATGGGTAAAATGTTAACAACCATAGTTTTAGAATACATTAAATTAATGGTAGGAATTACCTCTAAATATAACATGTCACATGCTATCATGAAACACTATCTACCATAAAATAATTGAATCATAAACCATGCAATATAGAACATGCATACATAATAATATCTCTTTAATAAAATTTAATTAAAAATGAATAAAACACTATATCCATGTAACAAATACCGAGTAGATATTAGGAAAATTTATTTTAAATATAAATTAAATGGATGTAACCATTTAAATATAGACTACATGCATCTCTATAATTCTAAATCATTTACCATTATTATCTATAATTATTCACGCACACAATAGAAAATAAATCATTAATGCATATGATAGGGTGAGAAATAATACTCAATATCATCATCCTAAGTTGTGATATGACCCCATAAATTACCAATGTCTACATGAATCATTAATAAACAACATGTATAGAAAACAAATAACTCGACACATCATCATCAATCATAAATATATTCAGCATCAATCCTCACTGAGATACCAATAACTTTATTTTATAATTCCCAACAAATAACATCATTCATATATTTATGAATAATATACCCATTATTATTTATATATAAGACTAATAAAATGTTCTTGTGAACAACATCACACCAATAATCCATCAAGAACTCATAGTTTTAATTGGCACCCTCTCAACATTGATGAGATCTTAGTCATAAAAATCAATCCATTAATTCCCACGATATCTTGTATTTTAAAACATAACAACACAAAAAGTTGTGGGTATTAATAACATATAAATAAAATTTGAGAAATAATAATATTAAATTACATCCCTTCAATGTTTTTTCATTTAAATAATTAACCATAGATATACCATCTTAAGATTCTAGAGGAATAAAAATTTCACAAATAATATATGGGAGATAATGGAGAAATAAACATCTCCAACGATATCCTAATATAAGTATAACCGAATATCTATCCAAACTCAAACCCAATGGTATGGGTAAAAAGGATATGTATTCATTTCATCGTCATCTAACTTGATCTAAGAGATGTGGGAAAGAAATAGTCAATACGCTTCAAGGATTCATTATCTATTACAATATAGTGTATTGTCAATAGACCTTAACACAATACTATAGGAATATAAGAACAAATACAATTATAGATCAACACAATACGTTACCTAGGATAGTGAGTGACAAGGTTAAATAATCATATATAATTTTATAACTCTAAACCCAAGTTGGTTGTTTAGTATGATGGTAATCTTAGTAGTACACCACCATAATCAATATCTACAAGTCAGTAGACTATATCACATTTTAAAGTTATAGAAACATGTTAAGTATTTTTACCCTACAAATTATGATCCTTATCATCCATAAGATCCATCCCTTGTAATATTACACAATACCTTCCCACCATTATGTTTTAATTTCAACATTCTTAAATCTTCAAAATATAACAATAGTTCAAATGTTTATTATTTGATTGTTTAGTTTATTATGTAATCATAATATTACTATCAATATAAAAATTAATATCAATATCCATATCTTATAATCTCGTCAAAATCATAATAAATGATCCAAATAAAAACATAAAATCCCACTATTATCATATTTTATTTGAGTCATACTACAGGTTTTTCACACTTCCATTAAAAAGGTTCTTATCATCATTATTTATTCACTTCCCATGAATAAATAGTAAAATATAAATTATTAATAGCATCATCATGGGAATATATTATCTTTATTTAATTAAGTAATCCAATCTTCTTTAAAAATTCGTTTCATCATGGGTAATTCATACCATACATCAAAGACACAATTATAACAATTGTATTGAGTCAAATAAATATTTTAATTCAATGTATTATCATTAAACTTATGATAATTCATTTAAACTCTAATAACTATTTAACAAATTAGTATAAAATAAAAAATAAATTTCATAATTAATTGTAGTCTCTTCAAAAAAATATCATTAAAATATTTTCCTTTAATATTGCTCTATAAATTTTTGGATGAAAGTATTTTTATTTCAAATATTCCATCAATTAGAATTAATATTATTTTAATAGTAACTCACTGAATTAATATAATAAGTCTTTTACTTACTCAATTATTATTATATCTAATATTTGATGCATCCTCATTAATATAAATCCATTTTTTTCTTTTACATCCATACCAATACTAATTTCCAAATCTTAAAATTCAATTATTCATTATTAATTTAATAATTGTTTTTATCCCATCAAAATAGCATAAGAAAATCATTAAGGTTTTAATGATGTATCCTCTTCATTATATTAGAATTTAATTGTGGAATTTATAATATCACATAAAAATTATTGAAATCATCCTTCAACTAAAATTATTTTAATGAGATCAGGTACAAATATTGTTTAAAACATGTTAATGCAATTATTTTATTCAAATTTTTAGTATATAGTTATTAAAATTTAAATTTATTGATCATTTAGGGATAAGATTTTACATTACTATCATTATTAATAAATTAAAATAACCCAAAATATTTAATAAGTCATGTAAATACTCACAAAGAGGATCATTAATAATTTAATTGCTTCGTTCCTTATTTATAACTTTAAAAAGTTTATTTACACTTATTAACTTGAATTATTTATTTTAATAAAATCAATACAACATTGTTGATAATTTTATGTCTCCAACGATGAAAGATGATGGAATATTTATAATAATCAGGTATTAATATTATTATATAAAATAATTCATAACGTATTATATATTATATTTATTATAATATAATATATACTATAAAGTTATGTTAATATTATAAAACATTTTTTTCCGAAAAAAATTGTTTTACATATACATATAGAGAACCTTTCACATGGATCCAAAACCACTCACTCACCAACAAGAAATAAAAAATGTATTTTTATTTTTATATATATTTTAATAAACACCCATAAATTGAACTAACCTCAAATGTTATCAAATTTTAGTATTAGATTATTATTGGGCCAATCATCAATTTTTTTCTTCAATAGTAGTCCCAACTTCTGAATGGATTGGGAATTATTTGTGATCAATGTTACATTAACCATAAACATTGATGGAAGATTCATGATGAACAATCTGCTTAATCATTGAAAATTATATAGCATTATATTTTTTTTTCAAGATATTATTTTCCAAGTATGGTATATTTTGGGATTATACTAACTAAAGTATAGATTTAAATTTACATAAAAATGGATATCAAACTTATCTACACTTTTTTTTAAAATTTTTACAATAGATTCTAAAAATTCTAGGGGCACTGATTTCACTTCAATAAAGATATTAAAGAAAAAAATGTATTCATTAATATTTAATAATTAAGATATCTAAATCTAATTAATATTTTTAATCACTTAAAATACTTTATAATATATCTCATATGTTTTCCATAAAATTTATAATATTTTTATGTTAATGGGTTTATCTCAATAACTAGATTTTTTGGTTGAGGGTTTATTGTAATTGAATTATTAATCCAATAGAATTATTGAGTGAAATTATGATCACTCAAAGTTCATTTAAAAAACATTACTAAAATTTATATCCAAAATTATAAAAATAATATATCATGATACAAATTTAAATAAAAATATTCAATATAAAAATATCATATTTCATTAATTTTATATTTAAGCCTTAAAAAGTAGAGAGATGATTTGGTGTGTGAAAAATCACTGTGTATTGAACCATAATATGTTCATCAAATTTATGGATATCTAATTCCATTTTCATTATCTCTATCAATATTTTAATATATTCTAATTTCATGGTGCAAAATATATAAACAAATATGGAATAAGATATTATTTTAAGGATAAAGGCAATCTCATAAAAATAGGTGTTAAATCAAAGAACTATTACCAATCATCATCAATTACAAATTTTCTATTTAAATATTGGTCTCTTATGTTTGTATCTAGATTAATTTATATTTAAAACCCTCTCATCCATATTATTTCATCTAAAACATAAATATATTGTTCAATTTTAGATCAAAATACATTTTTAATATTTTAATAAAAAACTATTCATCTTCAGAAGAAAAATAAAAACATTGATAGAAAATAAAAATAAAAATATAGGTCCAAAGGAAAAAAATTTCTCCACATTCAGTGGTGAAATAAATTTTTTAATATAGAATATCATTTATACAGAAATTATTGTTTTACCATTTTTAACAAAACTATATTTATCCCAAACCTTTTCATGGTGTTTAAAAACCACTAAAAGGACACATACAATTTAAATAAGTTCTCAAAACTCTAATGAAACTTAACCTACACTAGTTTTGAAGTACCCACTAAATTTATATAGGCTGGTTAGTAAGGATTACTTCGCTACATTATGGGTACAAAATTATATTTTAAGGGTAAATTTTTATATTTTTCTATAAACTAATTTTTTAACACCCTATGGGGTTTTACTTCCCATACCGATGAAGTATAGGGCAACTCTGTAATTTTTACCATTTCAACCATCCTTCTTCCCTCATTCAAATAATGTCTTAGAGAATGTTTTAATTCCCCAAACCAAGGTGTTTTTCCCTTATCCCTTTCATTTTCTAATTCCTTTACCTATTTTATGATTTCCATATATTATTTTACCATTTTTGAATTATGATTCCACTGAGAAATGGAAAATAAATATAAGGCATATGACATTCATGTAAAAAAATTATGGGTAGATCTAAAAATTTAAAAAATATAGTTGATAATTTTTATCATAGAGGATTGTTTATTCATGGATTTATTTAATTATTTATTCTATTTTGTTCTAAATCTATAATTGGTTAGGCTATATTAATTTTATTTTTTATTTGAAGTTTCAGAAGTCTTTTATGAGTTTTTAGTGGGAGTTTTGATTTAGAATTATGGTTATTCACTAATAGTGTTTGATTATTTATGTTTAATTAGATATTAAATGGGATATATAAATTTTTGGGATTTTATTAGTGATTTTAGGATTATGCCAATCTCTCTGATAAGTAATAAAGGTTTGTGGTCTTAAATGACTTTAGAATATTAATAAAGAGTTTTTGAAAATGTATTTTATATATTGAATTGACTTTTTATTTTATAAAAAATTACCGTACCATATATAAATATGTTATTATATGTTTTATTTATATGATCATGAAATTTTACCAGATGAATTTTTAAATCATTGAATAATCTTGTTAAACAATATGCATGATTCAATTCACAAGTGTAATTTTTTTTCAATTAATTTGGTATGAAAATTAATGTTAATTCATAGTGTTTATTGTTATGTCATATTTAACACCACGATTTAATTTTTTATTCCTTACATGATTTTCTATTATTTCTTGAATTATTCAGTTTTATTATATATTTGTTGGTTATTATTAAATATTCTTTCATTAGTTTCATGTTATGATATAAAGGATTAATGATTACCTCTATAAATAACCTTAATTTATTATAATCCAACAAATAATGTTAAACCTGTAGTTAAGAGGTTACATCTATGTAGATGTAATGGATGGGTTTGGTGAATTTTAAAGTGATGATTTAGTCTCTCGAGATTAATTGAATTACTTTTAATTTAACAATTTTTTAAAATGAAAAAATTTGACATATCAATCCACTTTATTTTTATATGTTTAGTTGGGGTAAAAACTATGGTGGGTTAAAATGGATTAAAATTTTATCCTTCTCGGAAACCTGGGATAAACAATGATATGGTATTCTTTTTGTGGTTTGATTTTAAATTTGGATTTATTTCCTTCTTAATATTCCTTATCATTTTAATTACCTATTCATTCAATCATACCTTGGGACGTTACAATTATTACGATTAGTTTTATTCTTGTTTGAATTAGGATATTTCATTCATGGTATTATTTTGATTTCTTTTTGGCGTTCTATATTGACTAGGTTAGTTCCACGATAAATTATAATTGTGAGAATTATTGTTGGGAGTGTCATTTGGTTGGGTATTAGAGTTAGTAACTATAATTTTTTTTTGGAGAGAGTTATGAATTTGATTTAATGATGTAGAGTATAAGGCCCCACATTTTCTTATGAGTTATGGATCCCATAAATTTTGGTTTAAACCTTTCTTTTTTATCTTTATGCATATTCATAAGACAATAAGGATTGTTTCAAGAGTTCTTAAGTATTTTTTGGTTCTTGAATCCCTAAACAGTGGAGAAAATAGGAGGGCCAAATAGTTTGTTTAAACTATGAACCCGAGGCTGCACGGTTTGGTCAAACCGTGAGGGGGTGCTATAGATGTATATGGAGGGGTTCATGGGTTGTGCACTGTTGGTCTAAATGATGTTACCAGCCACATACAAAGTGTCATTTAGGAGGTGGGTGTGAACATTTAGATCACTATTTTTCCAAACTGTGTTGACAAACCTTGTGACCATTTAATGAAGTGTGAAATTACCCTTTACCAAAATATTTATAACTTTTAATCCCTAATTTTTATTCTCCACACATAGTAGCCTCATTCATCATTGGAGCTCCTTCCTCTATCAAAAATAGTATTTGGTATAGCTTCATAAACTCAACTCTATTTTCTTCACATTAAATTTTGTTGGATAGCTAGTTGTAATCTTTGTAATTCTGTTCCTTCCTTCATTTATCATTCCCTATGAAATGATAAATCCCTGGGATCTAATATTCCCTATTTTCAAGTAATTTGATTTTTTTTTCTGATTCCTCATATTCTATCCCGAGTTAATGGTATATAACTAATGATGATAGTACTTACCATCAAAGGCAGGGAGTATAGTTAATTTTCCTTAAGGTCTTGATGTCAATAATATGCATCATTGGGATACATGCAGGGACTTCCATTTGATGCCTCCTCATTATAAAATGAATGAAATGAAAAGGAATACCCTTATATAGGATAGTCTTAATAACCTATATCCCATCATCATAGGATGTTTACCTGGATGCAAGATACCCCATTGGGTGTGTATCTTTTAAACTCCATGAGCCATATTCATTGAAATATAATTGAACCACTAATTGAGGTTAGTTGAGTTGACCCTTGTAAATGAAATATAAATTGAATTGAACCCAAAGAAAATGGTATGACATGTGCATAACACCTTTCCCCTTATTTTTTATCTATTGATTTTTATTAATGAAATGATTTGGCCTAATTGACTTATGTGAATTGATCAATGATATGAATTAAATGCTAACAGGTGACCATACCACATTTAATGATGAGGGAGATACATTAGTTTTTATTTGGAAAACCTTGCACATGATCATTGAGCATAATAATTTGATTGATAAAATTGAATTACCACTTGATGGGTGTGATTCAAAGATTCCATACATAATACCTTATGTGTTCTCACTGGGTGGACACCTAATACCCCTAAGTGATACTTGGTTCCCTAATCGATTACCATGGATGGGATTAGAGGGAAATGTTACAGTACCATGTCATGAGTGATACCTAGTTTCTTTTGTAGTATAATATGGATGGTATTAAAGGGTTACAACTCTAAACCATGACCAGAGTGATACCTAGGTTCTTATACAGAATTCCTTGGATGGACTTATATGGTGATAAGTTTTTATAGCACACATATAGAAATACCTAGGTTACCTTATAAGGGAACACCCAAGACAGGCTCAAGATTCCAATAAATTAAATGAATTAATGCATCTAAAAATTTAATAAACATTCTTAGAGATACAATATGATTCAATTACCTGAATAACTATTTATAAATTCTTCCTAAGTTCAAAATACCTAGGAATTATGGAACCTCTTATGATTATGCATGAATGCTTTGGGTACACAGTTCATGTCCTAGATAATATTACGTACACACACACTCATAAATATATATTCATATATATATATATGATGTCTACATAGAAATACAAATTTACAAATTAACACACACACACACACATATATATTTAGGGTGACATATGTTAAGATACATTTTAACTTAGGCCAAAACAGGTAGTATCGGTCGGGATACTCCATGAGGAACTGAGACCAAAGTTATTATTTATTTATTGTTATTAATTTATTACTACCTACACACTAATAAATTTATATACATAGACTAAATATTTCTACACACGTTGGTGGTGGCCTACTAAGTTTATCTCACACCCTGTTCTATCTACCGATTGGTACCTGGACAGACTTCATGTATATAGGTAGGACAAAGAGATTCATCTAGCATTAGATTATTGATTTTATATACTAGGATAAATTATGAGAGAATAGGACCGAGATTATTCCCATGATGCTATTGGAGAAAAATTTGGGTCTTTTTGTCATTTTATATAACATGTTGTATTTACATGATACTTTTCCTTCTTGTATTTCCCATTTTTGTATATCATATAAACATGAAATAATTTTTTATATGATATTTTTTTCTTCTACATGTTATTATATCTATATGGATTATGTTTTTATTGTTCATTTATTATACCATTTTCTCTAATTACTGTTATTGTTTACCATTGTTCTATACTTTGATCCTAAGGGTATAGTCGCCACACCACACCATAATACACCCTCATTACAAGTTGATAGTATCTAGTGTATAAGAAGTAATTCTTGAGGACACGTGGCCAACCAAGTTTGGTTACATATTGGTAAACCTATTTTGGGATGTCACAATGTGGTATTGGAGGACTTTTTCATTTTTTATTACTCTTTGGGTTATTAGATAGAAGTCTTGGAACTATTTTGAATTTGGTAATTAGCCTATTTCTAGAAGATTCTAACCCACAAATAGGTAAAAGAAAAAATTATCTGGGATGAGATATTACCATTTTTGGGTTTTTCTTATTATAGTTGTTCTTATTTCACCATTGGGTGGATCAAATGATTTTTGGAATTATTATTGTTATTATTATTGTGAATTTCATTATGTTCTTGTACTGGAAAAGAAAGGGATAATTGATCCTGAATCATTGTAGGAACCTGAGGATTCACATGTCATGCTTATGATATTCCATAATTATACTACATGTGCATTTCCTAATATATATTAAAAATTACTTGGATGTTATATATGGAAATGTGCTAATTTTTCTTGCATGGATAGAATAATTAGATTAATTAAAGTGTCTACATAAACCAAGACGAAATTTTCCCATATATATTTATGGTGGAACCTTAATTAACCAATTATGACATTTGTATGCCATGGACCACTACCCACATGTCCTATAATGTTATATTATTTAAATTACATGAATGAAAATTATAATATATAAAGAATATAGTTCTATGAATTAGGAATTAAAATTCATCTAATTAAATCAATTATACAACCTACTACATCCTAATAAAAGATGTAAGGGTGAGGTCGCAATTACCTGATTTGCCAATTGAAACTTAAAAATCATATTCATTTATAACTTGGGAATGGTGACTCATCTAACTAGAAGAAGATATATTTATACACAGAAATGAATAGGATATTAAATGAATTTAAATTCTTAAATAAATTAGTTATCGTTAAATAATGATTCCAATTGCAATGGTAAGAGTGATTTTCTCGGTACCTTATAATTGTTACTCAATATACAAGGACATATTCTATGTGATGTTAGACCTTTAACCTAAACTGACCATATTAGTGGGTAGTTAGAAGTGTATCTTGTGATTCCATATGGTCTTACATGTCTTTTAGACCAAGATTTAAGAGTAAAAATATGGGTTGATTCTTGTATAGAAAGGATGTACACTTATAATTTCGTTATATATTGTGATTTTTTTATCAATAACTATTATAAGGTTTTTATTGGAATTTATTGATATATTACACTATGAATTTGTTGAGTCATACACTAGGATGGTGGCTATGAACATGATCCAATGGTGGTTGGCCCTAATCCATCAATATTATGTCATGTAGTGCCTCTTATGTCACCCCATTCTATTCTTAATTTGTGTGCTGATGATTAGTTCTGTTATTTATTCCTATGGTTTAGTCAATCCATATAGGTATATCTATAACATCCCTACTCTATAGAAGACATTAAATGAGAATTGGAGCAGCAACACCCTCTTACATTTTGGGGAGAAGACGATACTTATTCTACCGAGTCTTGGATAAAGGCTAGGTTATTCATCTTTGATCATTTAGAGACACCTCCAGAGATGATGTTAAAAACATGAATTATATTATTTAGGATTAGGAAAGTCATTGGTGGGATTTTATCACCCAAGATGACCACCATCAGGGTATGGTCTGGGAGGAATTTCAGATCGTCTTCTACGAGTACTTAGTTTCATAGGAGATGAGAATGGAAAATGCTAGGGAGTTTATGAACCTACATCATGGTTTTATGTTTGTGATGCAATATTAATATCATTTCAATGATCTTTAGACTCTAGACCATCCATTTCTATTGATTCTTTGATGACAAAAAGTTGTTTTGAGGATGAGATTGTGTACATAGTCTAATAATAGGTAAATGTATTCTAATTGACCATCATTTATAATTTAGTGAACTAGGACCTAATCACTAAGCGGAACCTGAGGGAAGATGATGTTATAGGATATTTTAGTTCAGTACCTAGGGAAGTATTAAATCTAGCGATATAAAGCATCAATTTGAGTATTCCCAAGGGGAAAATTTAGTCTGATGGGATGCACTAATAGTTAATTATTGTGTCACTACTTTGGTAACATGGTTTATAAGAAACCCAATACAACAAGGAAGAAATTAAATTTAAATATTGTGAAAAAATGGATTATCTTTATAGTTTTTTGACAAAATTCCCTTCATTTACAAGTGAGAAAGACTATTCACTGACTCCACATTTGGGTGTAGGTTTAGTAGCTCCATGCTCAAAAGGAGTTGGGCTACCACTAACAAATCATGTAGAGGAGGTGTATGTGATTATGGAAGCCAACCATATGAGATGAAGAAATAGTTGAGTGGGTATTTTTAGGTTAGTTAGGTTTTAGCACATGAATTTGGATCATTCCAGTTAGATGTAGTGAAACCTACAATAGAGGAGTAGATCACCAGACCTTCTAATGTTTGATGTACTATTCTATTAGCCTCTTTTTTAGTGTCTACCTTTTTTGTTATAAGTGCATCACATTATTTTATATTATTGAACATTTTTTAAAGATTTAATATTGATATTTAATACTTATGTGGTGTCATGAAACAAGATACACCAATGAAAGTGTGATCAGAAAGTGTACGCCAATTTAGGGATTTCACCTAGAGATAGGTATCTACCATTTTATATGGAAACTATTCATCATCAAGATGAATGTATTTTTATATCATTCTTTTAAAGCAATGGTTGGTTTCTTACCAAGACTATGTTGATTAATATAATAGTAGGGTGTCTTTTTAATCATCAAAGGGTGATTACTATACTCAGAAGGATGAATGAGACATCTAAGTGAGTCAATATGGACTTGAGAATCGTGGGATTAGTGGAGTGATATTCATAATTTCTATCCTTTATATAGATGATGAAGTAATGTTACATATATAATTCTCTCATGTAGTATATCATTTCAAGGATGCCTTTACTGATAAATTTTCTAGTCTACCTCTTAATAGATTGGTATAGTTTTTATTTGAGCTAGTTCCATGAGTAGAACCAATATACATTACTCCTTACAGGATGGATATTGTTGAGTTTCAAGGGATCAAGAGGTAGCTAGAATACATGGAGGATAAGAGTTTTATAAAACCCAGTAATTCCCCATGGGGTTCACCAGTTATTTTCTCAAATAATATGGACAGGACCCTTAGGATATTCATGAATTATCACTATTTTAACCATCTTATGGTCAATAATCGGTATCCACTACCTTGTATAGATGAAATCTTTGACTATATCTAGGGATATCAAGTTTTCTACAAGATTGATTTGAGTTTAGCTATCACCAGGTTTGTGTGAGACAATCAGCCATACGACGTACAATATTTCATAGTAGATATGGCTTGTAAAAGTATTTCCATGTTATTGGACCTCATGAACACACTCATAGTCTTTATTTATCTAATCAATCATGCATTTCACCCATATTTGGATTAATTTGTGGTAGTATTCATAGAATATATATTGGTGTGTTATCTCACTCGACATGACCATGCCAAATATTTTATTATCATACTAAATAAATTGAGAGGGAACCAGATGTGTGTTAAGCTCAGAAAATGCCACTTTTGGATCAATAAGGTTCACTTATTGAGTCACATCATCTTAGAGGATAGAGTATCTGTTGACCTATAGATGGTGAGAGATATAGTTTCTTGGTAGAATCCAAAGAATGTATTTGATATATGAAGTTTCTTGGGGATAATTATAAATTAATTGATCATTATAAAAAATGTTCAAGGTATTTCAGCACCACTCATAGGTTTAAAAAAGAATGTTTTCAGGTTTATGTGGTTTGAAGCATGAGAAAAATAATTTCAGGAGTTGAAAGAATATTTAATTCATAATTGATCTTGATTATTCAAGATCCATGAATAATCTATATAGTTCATTGTGATGTTTTAGTATCAAATTGGGAGGACCATTAATGCAGGATGAGTGAGTCTTGGAATATAGGTATCCTCATTTGTGGCCTTAAGAGTGAAATTACCCAACACATGATCTTGAGTTGGAATTTTTGGTTCATGCCTCTGTTCTTCAAGGAACTACATATCGGGAGAGCGTTTTGTGGTGTTTATGGGCCACAAAATCCTCAAATGCATCTTTAAACAGTGTGACTTAAATATCTTACAGAGGATATGAAAAGAATACTTACAATTATTTTATTTTTATTTTGTGTATATAACAAGGAAAAGAAATGTTTTTTTTGATCCTTTAAGATGGAAGAATCAAATTCAATAGTTTCTAGAGGCTAGTAGTGAGTGGATGTTAATGGACATATTTTCTGAGATGCACTTATAGGTCTAAGAGAATAATGGGTAGTCTATTATTGAATCCTTAGTATTAAAACATCCACTTATAGATAGAGTTAAAATGGGGTAGCTCTATGATCTTGATTTCCTGGTCATGTATGAGATAAATTTAGCTAGGTACCCACCACATAGTTGGGTTATTAGTGGGGATGAGATACTGTACATTCATGGATGTATCTAGGTTCCGTCATAAATTCAATAGAAATTGATTTGAGGAGATCATGCCTCTACTTGGGATGTACATTCCATTCTCACTAAGATGTATCCTGAATTACTCCAATGACATTTGTGGACAGGGATAAAAAGAGAGATAACGTTTTTTGTTACTTGGAGTTACTACTTTTTGTAGGTAAAGTCAGAACACTAGTAACCAGAAGGGATTTTATAGACATTCCCCCTTCTTGATTGGAAATGAGACTACATCCCCATTTTTTGACTAGATTACTAAGACCCCTCAAGGTAGTGATATGGTATTGGTTATCATCAATAGGTTTTCAAAGGTCACTCACTTCATACCAATCAAGGATACCATTTCAATGGATCAGATAGGAAGGATATATGTTGTGGGGATTATATTGCTTCATGGAATTTTATTCACTATAGTCTCTAAAAGAGATTATTGATTCACATCACATTTATGGAAGTGGTTTCAGAAGGGTCTTGGTATACATGTTATTCTAAGAACAACCTATCAACCCTAGACTGATGTGAAATTCAAGAGTATGATTTAGATATTAGTGAACATTATCCAAGAATGTGTTCTTGATTTTGAATGTTATTGGGAGAAATAATTACCCCTCACTGGGTTTTCTTACAATAACATGTTTTATGAGACTATACATATGGAAACTTAAAAGGATCTATATTGAAGACATTTCATTCACCCTTATGCTGGTTAGAGGAAGGAGAGACAGTGCTACTAGGACATTATCTTGTCAGGAGACATTGATGTAGGGACAGATTATCAGGAAGCATGGGGATAAATCTCATTCTAGGAAGAAGTCATATTCCATCACTATCGACAAAGTCCAGAGATTGAGGTTGAGGATCATGTGTTCTTACAACTTACACCAAGGATGGGGAATATGAAGATTAATATTTTGGTTAATCTTTCACCTCATTATGTTAGGACTTTTTAGATTTTCAAGAGAGTCAGGCTAGTAGACTTTCAATTTTAGTTACCTCAGAGGTAATTATAACGACCCATTATTTTCATAGATAGATATTGTTTCTAAATATAATTGTATTAATTACACAACAGAAAAAAACCACACAATAACCACATTAGTTTAGCGTCTTTAGAAACCGGTAAATGTAAACAACTGGTTCATAAAACATCTACATCGTCTCCCAGTTATTCCTTCATATCATGAACCCCATTTTGACATATCTTACTTAACAATAATTATCATATCTTGTGGAAAATAAACATAAGAAAGGGTGAGCTATGATTCTTAGTAAGGGTCAAAAAGGGAGATATAAATCATATCATAATCATAATACATATTAATATAACATTTTAATATCTTATCATGCATATCAAAGATCATGATATCATATCATGGGATAAATCATAGAAGTTCATAAAGAATCAATGAACAATTTTTTAGAGGGAATAAAATAAGATATAAAATTTTCAGCATATGAATATGTATATAAAATAATTTACATATTAGTCATGGCCTATTTCCAAGACCATCATAATGGAAAAAATCCCATCACTAAACTGAGTTCACTCCTCGATCCGACGTTGTATTACTAAACTCAGTGTACACTTATTCTAGGCCTATATTACTAAACAAAGATCACTTAACATTCTAATCTTTTCTATATCCTGAGATAAAAATCATTAACCATTTTATTTTATGGAGATATAGGTCACACTCATCACATAATGAAAACCATTCATATGTGTTCCATATGAACAAAAATGATTTCTTATATCAAAACCCATCAAAAGAAATGGATTTCTTAATCATTATTCAATCATAACATAACCCATGGAAAGAAATGGGTTTCATAAATATTATTTCATAAAAAACCCACTATAGTAATAATAGGGATAAAATCCTTTAAAAATATCCCCATTAAAACATAATTAACATTTGAGATATCAAATGAAAATAATTCTTGAGGAAAATATACATTCATCATTGAAAACATTTTATTTTATAAAAATGACACATAATTTTATAAGAATACATTATTTTGAAATGACACTTGTTATACTGTAAGGTAATCTTAATGGAATTAAGAAATCCTGGAAGTAGAAAAATTTATTCATGTTGTGTAAGGTGGAAAACATTCTTCTTATGCTTTTTCCAGATAATTCAAAAAGTGCCTCATATGGAAAATAAAAAAATGATTCCTTTCATAAAATTTAGTAAAAATTTCTACATAGTTAAAAATAACTTAAAACTTTTATAATAATTTTTGATAATATTTTGTAATATATTTTTAAGAAACATGGATGTGGAATATTAATATACCCTATTAAATACTTAGATATAAACAATATTTGATAATAACAAGATTGGGAAATTAATCCTTACATTTGGAATGATTTATTTCGTATATATATTGGAAACTCTTATATAATGTATTAAATAATGTTATTAACTTATTAAAGAACCATATTCATATTTATTATATCATTTATGATCATATTATAACCTTTTTCTTAATAATACTTCATTATTACTCTTTTTTTGGGTAGTGATTGTTTTCTTTTCTTATGCATGATTTATTATATAAATCATAGTTATTCCATTAAGAATATAGTTATGTAATTTATATAAATATATTAAGATCATATATATCATATTATTCATTATATAAATTTATATAATCATTCTTTAATGGTGATCATAGATAATGAATCACATCGCGTCTTGGAGACAGTTGGTCGTTCATACGCACGAGCGACAATATCATTCCCTCAATTGTGAATGGCAAACAAGTGGATGTTTTATAAATTTTTATAGAATAAATAACATTTTATAATCATTATTTACATAATTATACCCATCCATGTAATGTGGTGTTTAAAAATAGATTACCCCATGACGTGAAGATGACAGGCCGTACGTGCACACACATGGTGATTTTATTTTTCATGGGATTGATAAAAGGTGGAATATGGTTGTTACATAATCAAAATATCATTTCATAATATTTGTTATACTATATTTATTAATTTATAATGGAAAAAAAATTGATGATGAGGTATATTAAGAAACACTCTTGAGAGAGTCAATAAAAGAGATTATCTCTTCTTCGACAAGCTTCCTCTTGATCTCCACTTAAGGACTCTAAAGTTGGTATTTTGATAAAATAAGAACCAATAGAATGTGGTGATTCAAGTTGATAATTGAAATAGGAATCTTATTTATGAAAATTAATTCTCAATTTTTTGTGAAGAAGAAAGGGAGTATGAGTCCTTATATAAATGATGTGAGGGGCCCTTTTGGAATTTCAAAACGTATTAATTTATTATAAACTCAATATCATTTAAAATACCAAAAAATGTCAAATATTCTAATATGATATGATATAATGTTTTAATAAAATCAAATTATAAGTTTTATACATGTTTTCATATTAATTTAAACCTTATCATTTTTATTTACTATTAGTGAACATATTTTAATTTTAATTCAGGTAATTTTTTTCAATATTAACATAGTTTAATATTTAATTATTTTATTTAAATTTGACCATAAATTAACAATTTAGATAATTTTAGACCTTATCATAATTATAAGGTACTTTTAAAAATGTTTCATTATTTTTAAATAATTTATTTAAACATCATTTTGATAAAATATCAATAGTGTCAATTTTGACACTATTCATTTTCTTGTTTTTTAAAAATATAAAAAGAATAAGTTAACAACAAAAATAAGGATTTTTACATCCAAAATGGGTCAAGGTAAACTATAAAATTCATGGGACATATTAATTAACTTAAATGATATTTATTTTAATATTTTTAATATCATTAATTTGATTGTTTAATTAGTTAAATAATGACTCCATCATTGTTGTTAAATACATTAAGAAAATTATTTTTCACCTTAAAATTATAAATAAATTTCCATAAAAATATTAATATATTATCTTTAAAATTACTTTTTATTTTATAAAAAACTTTTATAAAATCATATATTAAAATAGTATATTAATTTAAATCCTATAGTTTGAACAACTTTAATTAATTTGAAATAAAATGTTATAAGGGTCTTATTCATATCCATGTAGCTAAAAATAGTTAATAATTAGACCCTTGTAAATCCATGTATGTCATATAAAATGATATATCCATTTTTGGGTCATTTAATAGTTCTTGTAATTTGAATTATAGTTATTTTATTTATTTGTCTTCTGCTTGTACAAGCACTGCATCAGCATTGTATAAGTCATAAAGTAATTAATTAATTCATAAAAAATAAAAATAAAAAACCATAATAATTAAAAAAGATTACATTTCAAATGAGTATTTATAGTCAAATTTATATTCTGTATTACTCCAGATTAATTATTTTTATTTATTAAAACATGAGTATGACATCTTTAACTTTTCTTTAAATAAAATATAATAAACATATTACTCTCATCCAAGTCTCTTTAAAAGGGTATAATTTTGTCCCAATGATTATTTTATTCAAAATCCACTCATCCAATTAATGTAGAATAAGTGTTAGGGTAATTTTAAATTATTTATAATATTATTTTTTACCCTTTAATTACCATATTGACCTTTTACCGTGTTAATAAAAATTTACTTAAGTTGCTATACATATTTTTGAAAAATAAAATCAACCAATTTAAATTATTTGGACCTAATAATTCAAAATATACAATCCATTTTTCAAAATTTAAATCATAAAATTTCAGGTAATAAATTAAAAATTAATCATATTGAAGGGATGTGATAACATGTTGTTAAAGATAAAACATGCAAAATATTAAAACATTTTTATATCTAAACTAAATGTAAAATTGATGCCAATGACCTATATTATATTAAATGATAAAAATTTGATTTTATTATACTTTAAAAATTATAGAAAATATGATTTAACACTGAAATTTATTTTGATGAAAATGTTTTTTTCAATTAAAATTTAGTATTTTTAACTATTCATC
This sequence comes from Viscum album, assembly GCA_963277665.1. Classification (NCBI taxonomy): domain Eukaryota; kingdom Viridiplantae; phylum Streptophyta; class Magnoliopsida; order Santalales; family Viscaceae; genus Viscum; species Viscum album. The sequence continues at coordinate 330,309,609 of OY728132.1, forward strand.
AAAACATGAAACTTTTCTGAAAAAACCAAAAATTCGACCAAAGAAAATTTTATATTAATTTTTATAATAATAATTTTATTTTTTAAAATACAATAAATATGTTTGTAAAATTATTGATTTAAAATAGGTTCTCCATTAAAAGGAGATAAAACTGGCTTTAGAAAAATATCGGTTTTGTGTGTAAAATTTGGTTTGTTCATGTCTTAGGACTATAAAATATATTTGATGAATATGAAAAATATTTTATTTAATAAATAATGTATATATTTTCTTAATAACATTGAATTATATTAATAAATTAAATATATCAAGACAAAACATATTTGGGAGCATAAAATAGGAATATTTCCTTCACATTCAATTGGTTTATACTTTTATTTATAAATAACCATTAAATTAAAAATATATTTTTATAAATTATCTCTTAATATTTATTCCTTGAAATTTAATGGCTAGGTTATAATGGTTATTTTATTTTGTCTTGCGGTTTTTTTAAACGTATTATTGCATGAAACATATGCTATTTAAGAATTAAAATTATTTAAAGAGAAATATTTATTAAAATAGCAGGGTGTTACATTCACCCCCCTTAAAATGATTTTTTAATTAGAAATTAGTCACTTGGATTAAAAAAGATGAGGATAATGTTTCCTCATCACATCCTCAGATTCCCACAAAGCTTCCTCAAATCGTTGGTTCCACCATTAAACATTAACCAAAGAAGTGGTCCTGTTTTGTAGATCATTTTCACTACAATCTAGAATCACAATCAATATTTTTGTATAAGAAACATCATTATCGATTGGAATGACTTCTGAGTTTAGTACATGTGAATTATCAAGAATGTACTTTCTTATGAGAGATACGTGAAAAAACTCATGAACATGAAAGAGATTTGATGGAAGCACAAATCTATAAGATACCTTTCCAATAATATCAAGAATATCATAAGGGCTAATGTACCGAGGTATCATCTTAACATTCTCTAAAAATCTCATCACTCACTCCCTGGGATATATTAATAGAAATAAATTATCACCCACTCTAAACTCTAGTTATTTTTATCGATTTTTAGCACACCTTTTTTTTGAATTTAAGATTCTATTTTGTGATTTTAATCGATCTAACCTTAACAGGCATTTCCCAAACAAGATTAGGTCCCAATAGATTTCTTTTCCCAACTTTATCTTATTATATTTGAGTTATTCACATCTTACCATACATGGATTCATATGGATCCATCTAAATACTTGAATAAAATATATTTTTGTAAGAAAATTATAAGAAAGGTAGGTGTTGATCCCAACCACCTTTGAAATACATAGAGAAAGATATCAACATGTCTTCTTGAGTTTTAATAGTCCTCTCAGACTAAACATCCGTTTGAGGATGATAAACAACACTAAAACTTAATTCATTATCCAGATCCTATTGAAGACTTTGTTATAACATTAAGGTAATCCTTGGATCCCTATCATATATAATGGAAAGTAGTAATCCAAGAAATCAAAACATATCCTTTATATAAATCCTGGAAAACTAATCAAGAGAAAATTATTCTTAGATAACAATTAAGTGTGACAACTCTGTAAATAGATCAACTATAACCAACACAAAATTATTTCCTTTAGATGTTTTGGGAAGTCTGGTGATAAAATTTATGGAAATGTTTTCCCATTTCTATTCTGGTATGGGAAATGGTTGTAACATACCCTTATAATTCTATCTCTCAACATTAACATTCTGAAAAACCAAGCACCGAGAAATATATTCTGCAATATCTCTCTTCATGTCGTCACATGAGAAATACTCTATCAGGTACTTGTGCATCTTTTTGATTCCAGGATGAATAGAGAATGATAAACTATGAGCCACATCCAACATATCCTTAATTAATTATGGTATTGTAGGAAAAAAGATTAATAAACCTTATTATTCCATCTCAATTAAGGTTAAACTAAGAAATATTTGTCACTTTATTTTTAGTTCCTCTTCTTCCCTTTTTCCCTCCTTAATCTTAATTTGTATAGATGGTTGAACATTCATTTGAAAAATATGGGATTCCCCTTTCTTTGAAAATCTATCAATCCATCATTTTCAAATCTATAAATATTGGTTCTTTTGGGATCCTCATCATGGATATAATAGCATGATCATTTTGACTCAAAGCTTATGCCACTTTTTTCTCGTTACTAGGGTGGTAATTTATTGAGGAATCATAATGTTTAACCAACTCCAACCATATTCTTTGGTATATATTCATCTTCTTTTGAGTGAAAATTTACTTTAAACTGTTAATATTATTATATATATCTCACCTTTCTCCATAAATATAATTCTTTCATATATTTAATGAAAATATTATTATAGATAACTCTAAATCATGAGTTGGGAAACTCCCTTCATGGATTTTCAATTATCATTAGTCATAAACTATCACCATATCATTTTCAGGAGAAAACATCCAACACCCTTCATGGATGCATCATTGTAGATAAAAAACCTCTCTCCATTATAGGGTTATATGAGAATGGGTGAACTGAATTCCCTTCTTTTCATCTCTTTAAAATTATCTTTCCATCCCTCCTTCCATATGAGATTAACTCCTTTCTAGGTCAACTTGGTGAGTATATTATATAATCATGAAAAATATTTCAAAAAATGTCAATAACACCCAGCCAAACCAATAAAACTTTGGACCATAGTTACTAATATTGGTCCATGACAATGTTCAATAACATCCATCTTTGATAAATCCACATATATCCCCTCTCTTGAATTTATGTGACCCAAAAATGAAATATTCTCAATACAAAATTTAAACTTGGAAAATTTTAAATAAACATTATCCTTTATCAAGGCATTCAGTACAGTCCTCATGTGATCTTCTTGTTCTTCCATCCTTTTCAAATACAAAAGAATATAATCTATCAATAATAACATAAATTGATAAAGATAGTCTCTAAAGACTCAATTAACTAAATCTAGGAATATAGAATGGAAATTATTATAACCAAGAGAAATCACTATAAACTAATAGTTTCCATGCCTTGTACAAAAGGTACATCTTGTGTATATCCTCCTTCTTGACTATTAATTAATGATATACATAATAACAATCAATCTTGGAAAAGAATTGAGATATGTGTAGTAGGTATAATAATTCATCAATATAGGAAAGATACTATTTGTTTTTGATAGTGATCTTGTTATGTTCTTGATAATCAATGTAGAGTCCCAATGGTCCAAATTTCTTATTAAAAATTATAATAGGTTCACCCCATGGTGACACAATTGGGCATATTAATCCCTTTTCATGATTCTCTTGGAGTTTTTTCTTCAATTAGAGTAACTCAATTGGGTATATTGTATAAGGATTCTTTTAAAGTAGCATAACACATGGTATGAGTTCTTTTGAAAACCAAACATCATGATTTGGTGGAAGACCGAGAAATTCTTCTAAAAAGACATCAAAAAACTCTTTCATAATAGTTTTATCCTTAATGCTGAGTTTTTACCTAACCACCGGAGATAGAAACACTTCATTTATAGGAATAAATACCAATAATATGGAAGAAATTTCCACGGGATGTTTATATTCACCCTTACATTGATAGATGATAATATATTCATTCTAAATATGAAATTTGAATTCCCTTATTTGGAAATTGATATGAGATCCATTTAGAGAAATCCAATCCATACCAAGAATCACATCAAATTAAACTAAAGGAAAGGTCCATAGATTTTCAGGAATAACTGTCCTAAAATCTACAGCTGGAGAATAATTTTAAACATGTGATGAAACCGTTGTGCCATTAAGTTTTTTTGTAGCAAACTCAACATTTAATTGTTGAGGTAATGTGATGATACCCTTATAAAATTATTTATAAACAAAAGAGTGGGTGGATCCATAATCTAATAAAATATTTAATACTTTAGAATAGATGGTAATTGTACCTTTTACCACTTTATTGTCACACTCCATAACATCAATAGTGATCACATGTGATTTAGATTTGACTTTGAAATTAAGTGGTTAGTAACATAGATAATTAGTGATAACACATTGATTAGGTAATTAGTTAGATTAATTCCCCATTTACTTGAATTTGTAATATTGAAGTGTGGGAGGTTCATTGTATATATAATTTTCTCTATTCAAATCATTATTCATATATTTCCCATCACTTCTATAGTCAAATGATTGATGAACATATTTCCCACACGTAAAACATTTAATAGTCCCTTTAAGATAGTTTCTTCCATGTTTCTTTCCACACTTTGATCATAAAAAAAATCTCATATTCTTTCAACTATGGTTTTTGTATTTTCCTCTATATTCTATTTTTATCTTCTTATCAAAACCATAAGATTGATTAGTGACTCCAATATCCTTCTCTACCTTGAGATCACATTGAAAAATTTAATCATAGATATTGAATTCCCTTATGGGTAATTCCCTTTAGAGAGTTGGATTTAAACCACTGAATAACTGATCAATCTCACAATCAGGATGAATCATAATCCCAGAAGTATACATTTATAGTATTGTAAAATTTTCATCATAGGTATGAAAAGATTCATCATCCTTATGATTGAGCTCAAGTAACTCCTTATCCTTCTCTATTTGAAGAATATGAGGAAAATAATTATTGAAAAATATGTTCTTTAACTTTTCCCAATCCATTGATTCAACTTCATATCTTTTCCACCTATTATTGATAAAATTCCACTATTGAACAACTTAGCCTTCAAAATGATAGACTTCCAAGATGAATTTCACATGTTCTGAACATTAGAGAATTGAAAATATCTTTTTAGTGGTATAGATAAATTATTCATCCCTTATTGGATCAGAAGACCCCCTAAAAGTAGGTGGAAACTACCTCATGATAGACTCAACATAATTTTGTTCCATCATTTTATTGTTTAGAAGTCCTATATAATTCATTTCTCGTGAAAGTTGTGTGAGCATGTCAATAGGATTTTTAATTCCAACTACAATAATATTCTTTTACTAAGGAGGAAAATCAATGCATTCCCTATCACAATCATCATTAAAAAGATTTGTTTAGGAACCATCCATTGACTAAAACCCAGAATCATAGTGTGATAAACACAAATAATAATGGGAAACCCACATAATTAAGAGAAATTACTTATAAAATTTCAATTTATAAAATTTTAATTTAGGACACATTTGGTTTTATCCTGGGTTATTCATAATCATTAACAAAAAACTAGGGTTGTAACCTATACATAGACATATCCTTAAGGTTCTTACTAATGTTTTTTCATCCTTGTTTCCAATGTTTAACCAAAACTTTTCTCTGATACAAACTATAATGACCCATAATTTTCAAAAATATATACTACTTCTAAATAGAATAATATTAATTACACAACATAACAAAACCATGCCAAGAACATATAGGTTTATTTTCTTTTGAAACTAGAAAACATAAAAAACCTCTTCATAAACCATATACATCGTCTCCTACTGATTCCTTTATATATAGAACCCTAATTTGACATGTCTTACATAATAACCTTATTCATATCCCATGGAAAAGAAACATAATAAAGGGTGAGATAAGATGCTCAGGAAGGTTAAAAAGGGAGATATAAATCATTTCATAATCATAATACATAACAGAAAACATTTGACAATCTATCCTTCATATCTAAGATCTTGATATCATGCAAATGGATAAATAATAGAAGTTCCTAAAGAATAAATGAACATTTTACCAGATTTCATGACATAAGACATAAAATTTATGGAATACACATTAGAATATAATATAATTTTCATATTACAAAAGGACTATTTTCAATACCATCATAATGGTCAAAGTCCTTTACTGAACCAAGTTCAATCCTCGTTCTAGTCCTGTATTATTGAACCAAGTTTACTCTCATTCAAGCCCTGTATTATTGAATCATGTTAAATTCACATTCAATTCCTATCAATATCATGAGATATAAATTTTTAACTAATGCATTGGGGGAGATATAAGTCCCACCCATCACATAATGAAAACCATATATATGTCTTCCACAGGAATATACAAAATTCATCATATCAGAACACATGAAAAGAAATTTGTTTCTTAATAATAATTTGATCATAACATAACCCATGCAATGAAATATATTTTTTAAATTCAATATCATCATAAACCAACCATAATAATAATTGGGATAACATCTTTGAAAAATATCCTTATAAAAAAATAAGTAATATTTCAGATAAAACTTAAAAATGTTTCTTGAGGAAAATATCATTTCTTCTTTGAAAACATGTTCCTGTATTAAAATGATGCACAATTTTAAAATAAAAAATTATATTTGAAGATAATTTTTTAAGATGGTATGGTAAGAATAAAGGAATCAGGGCTTCATAGAAGCAGAAAAATCCATTCACACTGTATTTGTTAAAAAATATTATTCTTATACTTTTTCCGCATAAGTCAAAAAGTACCACATATGGAAAATGACAAAAGGATTCCATTAATAATATTTATAAAAACTTATAAATGCGTAATAAAGGATTTAATTATTTTTATAATAACAATAAGAATATTTTTTATTACATTTTTAAGAAACAAGGACTTGGAAGATAAATATACCCAATAAATAATTATGTGTAAACCATATTTGATTATTATGACATTGTGAAATTAACCCTTAACATTGCTATGATTTATTTATTACATATATGATACTAATATATAATTTAATAAATAAATTTATTAACTTATTATATAACTATATTTATATTCATGATATCATATTTGATCATATTATCACCCGTTTGTTAATAATATTTTGTTATTAATTTTCTTTCGGGTGTTAGCTACTTCTTTTTCTTATACATGTTTTTTCATATAAGTAAAAATTATTTCATATAGAATATAGTTAGGTAATTTATAGATTTATATTAATAACAAATATATCAGATTATTTATTATATACATTTATTTAATCATTCATTAATGATGATCATGGAGAATTAATCACATCTCTTTATGGAGACGTCATGCCATACGTACACGCGAGTAATGATATCATTCCCTTAATTGTGAAATGGTATGAAAGTGAATGGTTTATATATATTTCCAAAATAAATATCATGTTATAATTATATATATATATAAATATTCATTATTTCTATCTTTATACCCATCCATGTAAAGTGATGACTAAAAATAGATTACATCAATGCGTGGAGACAGTAGGCCGTACGTACACTCATATGATGATTTCATTCTTTTTAGTATGGTTAAAATGTGGAATAAGGTTGTTCCATAATCATAATAACATATCATAAAATATGTGAAAATGGATTTATTACTTTATAATGGAAAGCACCAATGAATAGGATATAGATGAAGAAATACTCTTGAGAGAGTTGGTAAAAGATATTACCTCTTCTTTGACGAGATCACTGTAGATCTCCTCTTAAAGACTCTAGAGTTGGTAATTTGATAAAAATAGAACCTCTAGAATGTGGTGATTGAATTTTATATGTGAAATGTTTAGGTTATGTCCAAGATTTAATGCTCAATTTTGTGTGAATAAGTGAGGGAGGATGTGCCCTTTTTTAATTGAGGTGAGGGTGTCACGACCCGTCCTCGGGGCCCGTGCCGTGACTACCCCAAGCCCGCCTTCCATAGGCCAGGGGCTGGCGAATAGCACCAAGGCGTAAAATCCCAGTAAACAGGGAAGGCATTGCCTTTATAAGTAACAACCACACAGAGTCAGCAAGCGGAAAGTAAAGTGCAGAAGGTAAAGGGGGCCGGAAATACAAGCCCAACTGTAAAGTACAACTGAAAAAGTAAAGAACAACAACTGAAGAAAAGACGGCGGCCTCGTGTCGTCCACTGGAAATCCCACCTGAAGGGTGGGTACAGATAGCCTCCAGGCTCCTCAGGTCCCACGTCCGCTCCGAGCACGTCCCGCCCAGTGGTCCACCTCCAGGTACCGTCCTGCTCCACGCCCCAACCGTGATCAGCGCTGTCCGTCGTCTACAACCAACACAACAAAGTGCGGGCATAGCCCGTGCAGGGGTGAGTACAAGCTACTCAGTAAGGACCCCGAGACCCCCGAAGGTCTCCCGAAATCCACAAAGGATATAGCACAAAAGAAAGATGCAATCACGAAGTAACATCTGACTCGACTTAGGTATATGCCCATACATATACCTAAGTCCCCAATTCTAGCTCTGCTCACGAGCTCAAGAACAACTCAATCCACAAAGGAAAGCAAGACTCAAATCCACAAGGAGAGTAAACAGTAAATCCACATAGGATAGTTCAACACAATCCACAAAGGAGAGTAACATAAGATTCAGCTCAACCAGGTATACTTTTTCAGATGACGTCAAAGGCGATCACTGATCCGTCTAAGTCGTCGGACCCACGAAGGATCGATAGGTACTAACCCCCGCAGAAGACCCACACAGGATCAGGCTCACACAGAACCTGTAGGTAGTGGCTCACACAGAACCGGTAGTAAGGACCCACATAGGATCAGGCTCACACAGAACCTGAAGCACTGATCCACGTGGGATCGCTGGGTGCAGTAGCCGACGCAGTCCACTGAGGATCTCTGCACAGTCGTCGCCGCAGTCCACGAAGGATCTCTGCTCTGCCGTCGTCGCAGTCCACGGAGGATCTCTGCTCTGTCGTCGTCGCAGTCCACGGAGGATCTCTGCTCTGTCGTCGTCGCAGTCCACGGAGTATCTCTGCTCTGTCGTCGAAGTCACAGCCAGCGCTAGGGTTCCCGCACATAGCGAGCTCGTTTAGGAGGGTCCGCTCCACGTGCCGAGGGGCCGATACATCAACTGACACGTAGTCTGAAGTTGATGTATCCAAAAGTTCCGTATCGACAACAGGATCTCAACGCGACAGACGGCGCGTCAATCGGACGCCCGGTCTGAGAGTTATTGGCATTTTCGTCCCAGGGGCCCGGTTGGTTTTTAGGGCAAAACCAACCCGACCGTACTCCGCCTGTATCCGATCCTCGGGCAGAGTATGCCAAAAGTTCCGTCTCACTTAGAGGAAACTACCACAGCTGACGGTACGTCGATCGGACGTCCGTAGCTCAAGTTATGAGCGTTTCCGCTCCGAGGGCCCGGTTGGTTTCGTGTACGAACCAACCCGGCCGAACCCAAAGTCTTCCGAAACCTTGAGTATAATATACCGAAACGACCGTCTCGATCCAAGGATCGCGTAGCCACTGACGGTTTATTAATCGGAGGTCCCAGGCCCGAGATATGGGCGAAAGACCGAAGAGGGCCCGAAACGGGGGTTCCGGGCCCGGGGCGACCCGGCCCGAACCCCCCCTGGGGTCGGACGAACCGGGTTGGCCCGACCCGGCTAGGCCGGGTCCGGTCCGGCCTGGGTGCGGCCCGGCCGAGCGGCCGAAGAAGGGCGCCGAGGGCTTGACCCGCGGCTCAAGCGAAACGCGGCCCCGTGGGGGGCCGCCTGTCACGCGGACGCGGCCAGGCCGCCGCGTCCGTTCCCGGTTCCGCGCGGCCGCGGAACCGGCCACCGCCGCCGCGGCTTCAGCCGCGGCGGAAGTTCTCCACGGCAGCGCGCCGGGCGCCGCCGCATCCGGTCGCCGGCGCCGCCGCGCCGGCGACCCGCGCCGCCGCCGCCTTCCGCGGGCCGCCGGAGTTGCTCAGGTGGCCCGTTTTACCTCCCGTCTGTGCCGTTGCTCCTCCCGGGGGCCGACCTTCACTACAGAATCATCAAATGGTCCTTGCGTCGTGCTTTTGCCATCGCCCGCCAAATCCGCACATAAAGGAAGATCGGAGGAGGGTTGCCGGGTCTTGTTCGTTAGACCCGCACCCTCCGCGTTAGTCATAATCAACGGGAGGAAGGGCTACAACAATTTTTTAATCAAAGATAAAAAAAATTGTTCACTCCTTTTCTTTTAAACGGCATTTCAATTTTTAATTAATTGAAATTATTCACGCCGGTTCTTTATTCAAAAGAAATAAGAACACGGGAATGAATCATCAAGAAAAATAAACCCCTACCTTGTCGTCGTCGTCGGACGAGAGGTCGGCGCGGAATCGCTCGTCGCGGAAGAAGGGGATCGGCGCGTCGTCACGGTATCCGGCGTCGCGTCGCCAATCTCCGGATCAAGAACAAACGGATTTAATTAATTAAATCCGTTGCCATGAAATTAAAAAGGGAGAATTAACGATCCGGTTCTTACCTTAGTTGCCGAACGAGGATCGGCTGCGGAAGAAGAGGCGTCGCCGAAGAACGTCGCGGGTAAAGCTCGTCGACGTCGCAGATCTCGGTGTGCGTCGTCGAATTTCGGTCACCGGCGTTCTTCGCGTTCTTCGCGTTCTTCGCGTTCTTCGCGGGGAGATGAAGAAACAAGATCCTCTCAAATCCTTTCAAAAGATTTTTAGGTTGGTCTTATTTTATAAACATGCCAACACACGAAACCGGTTAAGAAACGATCCATCAATTCGAAAGAAACGACCCATTTAATTCACGAAAGAAACATTCCATTTAATTCACGAAATAAACCGCCCAATTAAATGGTCTGTTAAGAATTAAAGAAAACGCGTCGGTTGACTTTTCAGTTACTTTGACGGGTTTTCGCGGGTGCGTTACTTAGCGAAAGAAACGGCGGGGCTCGTGCGGGCCCCACCGCACAAATATCCTACCAAGGGGTAGGATATTTCTGGATAGCATCCTATCCAGTTCAACTCAGCTCAAGCCGCCTTTAAGTGACTTCAAGTGGCTTCCAAGCAGCTTAAGTGAAAAATAAAATAAAGTTGTCGCACAAACTTTATTTTATTTCTGACATAAAGCCGCAAAATTTAAAAACCACGTCTGAGCAAACGCAACTCCGGAAGAGGCGTTTCTAAGCAAATACCGGCGCTGCGATTTCATCAGTGCCCTCAGAATTTGATTCCGGGCACCGGTTCAAAAGATAGAAAAACCCGCTCGTCCGTTCACTGAACGTACCCGAGCCAAACTTCGGAAATTGATTCCGGGCACACCGGGCCTCGGAATCAGGTGCCGTCTGAAGCTGCGCTCTTGTAAAATTCCAAAGAAAATTAAGAAAAAAAAATTCCCTTGAAATTTGCGGGTCTTTACAGAGGGGAACTTTTGGAATTTCCAAAAATATAAATTTATAATAATCTCAATATCATTCCAAATAACAAAAAATTAAAATTATTTAAATATGAGATGATATAATGTTGTAATATCATAAAAAAATAATTTGTACATATTTTGGTAATTATTTAAGCCTTTTCATTTTCATTAACCATTAGTTAACATATTTTAATTTTAACTGAGGTAACATACTTTTCAATGTTAAAAGAGTGTAATATTTATTTATTGTAAATTAGAACAAAAATGACCAATTTAGGAAATTTTAGACCTTATAATAATTATTTTGTATTTTTAAATATGTTTTATTATTTTCAAATAATGTAATAAAAGATTATTTGGATAAACAACCATTAGTTTCAATTTTGACACAATTCATTTCATAGATTTTCAATTAAACTTTTAAAAAATTATTTTATTATATATCCAATGGGTCAAGATAATCTTGAAAATTTGGGGGCTACCATAACTAACTTAAATGTTTTTTATTTTAATATTTGTAATATCATTAATTTAATTTAATTTATTAATTAAATTAATGCTGTACCATTGTTATTCAATACATTTAAGTAATTATTTTCTCTAAAATCTATAAATAAAGTTCCACGAAGAATATAAATTTATTATTTTTAAAATGAACATTTACTTTCCAAACCACTGATGGGAAACCATATATTAAAATAGTATATTAATTAAAATCATATAATGGGAACAACTTGACTTCCTTTTAAATAAAATATTATAAGGGTCTTATTCATATCCATGTGGCTCCAAATAGATATTAATTCAACTCTTGGACAAAAATGGACGAGATAAGAATATCCACAATGTTTTATCCATGTTTTTGGGTCATTTAATATTTCTTATAATTTGAATTAAAATCAATTTTTTATTTTTCTTCTTCTGGTACAAGTACAACATCAGCATTTTAAAATTCATTATGGTAATTACTTATTTCATAAAAATAAAAATAAAAATAAAAATAAAAAACTTGAATAAATAAAAGAATTTTAGCTTTAAAATTATTAATTATAGTCTAATTTATCTTCTTTATAACTCTATATTAAAAATGTTTTACTTATTAAAATATGAGTATGGAATATTTAACTTTTCTCTACATAAAATATAATAAATGCATTACTCTCATCCCAGTGGCTCAAAAGGGTATAATTTTAACTCAAGGATTATTTTACTCGAAACTCGCTCATCCAATAAAAATAGGACAAGTGTTAGTGTAATTTTCAATTATTTATAATATTGTTTTTTACCCTTAATTACACGATTAACATTTTAGCTTGTTAATTAAAAATTACTAAATTTACGATTAGTAGTACCAAAAAATAAAGGCAAAATATTTAAATAATTTTTACCCACTAATTAAAAATATAGTGTGACTTTTTAAAAAATTAAAAAAAATACAAGTTTTAGTAAATAATTTAAAATTGATCTCCTGGGCAGGGTAAGAAAACAAGTTATTAAAGCTAAAACATACAAAAGACTGAAACATTATTATATATAAATTAAATTTTAAATTGATTTCAATGAACTTATATTTACTGATAAAATGTTGATTTAATTATACTTTAAAACCATTCAAACATATAATTTAACACTATAAATTATTTAAATGAAAATTTTGTTTTCTATTAAAATTTAGTATTTATAACTCTTCATCAAAACATGAAACTTATCAGAAAAATAAAAAAAATTAAACAAAATAAATTATTGTTTTTTTATGTAAAAAAATAAGTTTTTTTCAAATATAATATATAAATGTATGAACATTTAGATTTAAAATAGGTCCACCAATAAAGGCGGTACAAATTCAGTTAATAAAATATAGGTTTTTATGCATAAAATTGGGGTTTTTAATATCCTATGAATATATAATATATTGGATTAATATCAAAAATACTTTATTGAATATATAGAATATATATTTCATCAATATCATTCACCAATTTTAATTAAATTAATATATTAATACAAAATGATTTTGGTAGCATACAATTGGAATATTTCCATTACATTCAATTAGTTTATATTTTTATTTCAAATTAACCAATGATTTCACAAAATATTTTCCTAAGTTAGTAATTCATATTTATTTTCTACTATTTAAAAACAGGGTTATAATGATCATTTTATACTATCTCTTGGTTCGTTTAAACTCGCTATTGCATGCAACACAATATATTGAATAATTAAAATTATTTAAAGACGAATATTTATTAAAATATCAAGGTGTTAAATTCATTATCCATGCAAGAAATATTCCATGTGTCTTAGCTATTCCATCTCACATCCTTCAGCCTGATGAGGTTGAGTGACACGTTGATGCCTCTTTTGCCGAAAAACCTACTCATATTATTGAACAAAGCATGAAGAATCTATGATGTTGATATGTTCCTCTAGTATGGGTGATCTGGATGCGTAAAAGAGTAAAATATGATAACTAAGAGTTAGAGGTCGTCATATGTGCTCAATGTCTAAAACTATTCTTAGATGATACTTTACCACCCACAGAAGTTTAACTTGGGGATGAGTTGATTTAAGGATGGAATATTTAATGATCCCAACCTTTATTAAGTGGTATTAATCCTTTAAATTTCGGTTTAAAATTTTCAATTTATCCTTATGGAAATGAATAATATATTTGAGAACATTTGATGACTATCTAGGGCATGTTTAGAGCCTAGAATGCTGAATTTGAGGGAAAATATGTGGGTTGAACGGTTAATTCAACATGTGTGTTGTGATGTAGAGGAATGAAGATGAGTGCATGGAATATTCATGGATTGGACAAACTATGAGGATATCCCAAATGTTTATATCCATTTAGGTACTGGTTGTACAAGGTTGGTGCATGTTTTGGCCAAACAGTGTAGCCAACCCCTGTTCCCCCTTAATGAAGTGTAAAATTTACCGTTTTTCACTCTTGCGTTATAAATTTTAACACATGTTTTATTTCTTATCCAGGCATAGAATCCTCTTTATTCATTATATATCCTTCTGCATCAATGCTACGATTTGAGTTAGTTTCACATTCATACTCAATTTTGTTCGATATCAGTTGAATTGGATAGTTATATATATTCTCTTCAATACTATTTATTCCTTCCTTTATTTACTGCGTTGTGTGGAATAATAAATCCATGTGAGATAATATGACATATTTTCTTGGAATTTGTCTTGTTTCATAGATTCCTTCCATTCTATCCTGAGTTAAAGGAAGAAAATAGATGATAAGAGTACTGCCAATCTATGGAAAGACGAATAGTTCTTTTTTTTTCACTAATTTCTCGATGTCTATATTTTGAATTATCGTGCCACACACCAAACCTTTCAAATGACACCTATTAATTATAAAATTAATTAAATTAAAAGGTATCAAATTACTTAGGATAGTCCTAGAAACATAAATCCTATCACTATAGGATGTTTACCTTGACTCAAGCCACCCCTTTGAGTTCATTTATTTTAGAAGCCATGAACCTTATTCCTTTGAAAGAAATAGATCCTCTAATTGATGTTTTTTGCATTATCCCTTATAGAATAAATGTAATTTGAATTGAACCAATGGAAAATGAAAGGCAATGTGTGTATTCCCTTAAATCTTCTTATCTATAAATTGAGTTTTCTTTTTTAAATTATTTTTCCAATTTGAATTAAGTGAATTTTTTAATGATTTGAATTCAATGCAAACCAATAGTTATCCTATATGTCATACTGATGGAGATACATGGTTTATGATTTGATATTACATGGATGGGATTTCTAATCATAATAATTATAGGTTTATAATTGAAATATGAAACATCTAGAAAAAACATGGATTAATTTTTAGAATACCTTGGACAGACTCACTGTGTGGATGTCTTTATAATTACCATTAGTGATACCTGGTTCCCTAGTGGATTAAATTATAAGGTATTTGAGGAAAATTTAGTTGTAACATGACATGATTGATGCCTTGTTAACTTTTTGGTATACTATAGACATACTCATAGGGTTATTCCTTTATTCCATGACTATATTGATACCTAGGTTATTATAAAGAACACCTTGGATGGACTCCTAGAGTGATGGGTTCATATTGTACACCTAGAGAGATACCTAGATTCTATTGATATGGAACACCTTAGACTAGATTAGTATCATAATTAATTAAATTAATTGACATGTATACCAACTAAAAAATAGGCTTAGATAGAATTAATGCTTTACTTATATGAATACCTAGTTAAAATTTCTTCCTAAGATAAAATGCCATGGGAATTATGCACCTAATTATAATTACATAAGGATTCATTGGGTAAACAACTCATGTATTGAATGATATTACATATATATATACAGATATATGTTCATATGTATATGATTTATATATATACATACACACACACAAATATATACATATATATATACATAAACACGCATAGGGGGGAATCTATTTAGATATATTATGGCATAGGTAGAAGCAGGTAGTATTAGTTGGCTGATCTATAAGGAACCCATACCGATATTATTATGTATTTATTACTATACATTGATTACTACATACACTCTAATCATATTATTTCCAAAAAAAGTGATAGTTATAAACATCATTTGTGGTGGATTACAATGTTTATTTCACTCCTTATTTAGGACACAAATTAATACTTGGAAAAAATTCATGGATACAAATATATACAAAGGGAAGTGTCCAACATGGGATGCCTAGTTTAATATACTAGGATATAATATGAGAGAATATGACCAAGTTTATATCTGTGATTCTATTAAAGATAGATTTTGGTATTTTTCTCATTTTTATAGCATGTTCAATATTATTTCTTCACTACTTCCTTTTATTTACCATTTTTTGTATAGTATACTGACATGAAAAAATTTTGTATATGATATTGGTTTTTCTTCTTCCTATTATTATATATATATGACTTATGATTTTATATTAATTTATTATACTATTTCAATGTCATATTGTTATTGTATACTACTATGATACACTATGATATTGAGGGTATATTATCCCCACCATACCATCATAGACCCTCAATACTAGTTAGGAGCCACTAGCATACACAGAGGCACACTTGAGGCCATGTAGCCAACAAGGTTCAGTTAATTATGAGTGAAATGTGTATGGGACGTCATATAGAGGGTGTGATTATGTTTTCACATTGGATTTAAGGAATGTAAAGTTGTGTGTCATTTTTAAAAAAATCCTTCAAACTTTAATATTTTAGTGAGTTTATAAATTGGTGGTATTTTTTTTGGGGTGAAAGGGAAATCAAGCTAGTATTTATATGGATCATAGATCATAGTAAGGTATAAAAATTTATAATAAGTGTATGATCCCAGGAGCTACTTGATGTATAAATTGATTATCCAACACATGTAATGTAGTTGTCAGTTTAGTTTATATTTTACTATCATGTTGTTAGTCGGTATGAATTATATAAACGGTTATGTTAGGTGTCAACTCACAATTTGTCCTGATAGTGACCATATTTTTTTATTTCATCCAAATATCTTATGATTCATTCTTGATCATTAAAACATAGTGTATTTATGGGATATAATATCCAAAATTATTTTTTTACCAATTATATTTTCCCCTTTAACTCACATTATAATGGTTTTGAATACTATCTTATATGCCTCCTTAATTGGAATAGATTTTATACATTATTATTACCACACAATTTGAAGAAGTTTCAACCCTTAATGAAGTTGGTATAATGACATGTATTTTTATAAATGTCTTTTGAGTGTTTAATGGTTTATAAAGGATGCCTACTACTACTACAAGTGTGTGTGCATGTGTGGTTGTATGTATATGTTGTTTACACAAATTTATATACCGTGGATATGAATATTATTCATTAATATGTGATTATTTGAATATATATATATATAGAGGATACCCAATTCTAAACATCTTGGATACTAAGCATAGTCTTGAAGCAACCATGAATCCTCTTAGTGGTGTGAGAGTTAAACACTATACTTTTTTTGATTTGTTATTTTGGTGATCTATTACATGATTTACTTGATTTATACTATTTTCAATATATAAATTATAATAAACATAAATTCCATCAACACATGCATATGTATACACATGATTATTCACCCATGAGAGTTGAGGTTTCTTAGTAGTGGATAATGAAACTTCATGCTAACACATTACATATTAATCTTGTTGCATAAGAAATTTCACATGCATAATTCTATGTGAAAATAGGTACTAATGTATATCCACTTAGACATTAAATAAATTAGCATTGTGTCAGAGTAGTGGGACAAGATTCCTCTAGGTAATTTGGTGTTGGTGGACAACATTGGAAGGATGCATATTTGGAAAATCTCCATCTAGTTTATTATTTAAGAGGTTTTCAATCATCGTATTATTTGTATGGACTATTGTATGATCTTATGATGGAATTCTTGTACTATATTATCTATATTCATATCTTCGTGTCATGTTATATCATTATAGATAGATGATAAGTACTCACATATGTAAAAGTTATAGATTTTTGAAATTCACAATATATGGATAGGTCATGTTATTTTTTTGTATAATATTATATTAATAAAAATTATCTTTCAAAGAGGTTAAATCATTCCCAAAAAATTAGCTCAGACACTCAAATTCAATCTCTATGCCCTAAAAATCAGGTAAGTGCTTTGGGTTTGTAGTGATTTAATTCAGGTCAATAGAAATTTTTTTAGGGTATGAAAAATTGATATCAGAGTGTGGTTTACGTTTTCTAGGATTTTATATTCCAGGGATAGGATGGTTTGGGATATAATATTTTTCCCATAAATAGACTTCATTAACCTATTTATGATGGAATCTAATGTTTACAATGGTGTTTATCTTTTCAGAATAAACACTCTTCATATAAGTGATCTTTATTTGGGTGTATATCAAGTAAAAAATGTTAAAAACTCATATATTAGTTATATGGATCAGTCAGGTCCAAATTTTGGATTTGACCATTCATTGATATAAACATATAAGAAAACATGCCATAATGTTCTTGTGTGTACATTTATAATTTTATTATTGAAATCCCAATGATATTTATATTAATTGAAATTGTATAATAAAAAATTTAAAATAATATTTATTTATTAGTTATTAATTGATTTATTTAATGATTTAAACTAATCATATCAATGAGGAATTGATTTTAATTATTTTTTTGTTATGTCGTTAATTTATGATAATATTTGTAGTTTTTATTTTAAAATATATTTTTTATGATTTAAATTGTATATAAAAAAAGAATCATTGTAATTTTGAAATATTGTTAAATTTTCAAAAAGTAATCTATTTTTATGTAAATTGGGTAATGTAATCTAAAAGAAGTTTTATAATATGTTTGTTATTAAAAACATGGAATTTTAATATTATGTTTGGGATGCGATTTTAAAGTAAAAAAATATTTTTTGTCAAAGTTCATTTGATTGACACTTATGTATGTGTTTGGACTAATTTAATGAAATTACCTATATGTTTTATATATAATTCAGTTAAGTTTTTTTTTTGAAATTGTAGAAAATTGTAAACTATGGGTGATTATTTGGGTTAGGATCACCTACTTTTAGGATGTTATTAACTTGAGTTTCAATATTGCAAGAATGACAGGTGTGTTAACACAATATTTATTATTAGGATTTTAGAAATTTATTATCAGGATTTGGTGTATGGATTTTCACATAAATGTGTGGATAGAATCATGAGATAAAAATGTTGTGTGTTAGATATAAATTAATTGTTAGAAGGAAGGTAGACTTTCAGATGAGTGTCTAGTTTGGAATTTTTGTGATGAAAAGTTTTATGGTAGAGAGTATTTAATAACCCATGATATTATTAAATTAATAAGGTTACAATTTTAGATTTATTTTCTAAATTTTATGGGGGAAGTCCAAAATCATTTTAATTTTCAAATTTTTATAGATATGGTAATTTTTTTTTCTATTTTTAAGAAATATAAACTGTGTATTCTGTGGTAGTTATATTGTTGAAATATTCTAAGGTTAGAAAATTATATTTTATTAGAATAACTAATATGTAGTTATGGCTGATGGTGTCCACTGAGTACACAGTATATTGAAACTAGGTACATGGTGATCAATCCAGTGTGGTAGGACCCATTGGAATACCACCAAGTGGTTGATGGGGATCCAATCAGTAGACATAGGTTTTTATATTATTTTTTAATTCTGTTATTTTAATATTTTTCTAAAAAAACTTTTTAACACTCACAAATGGTTCCCATATAATAGTCACAAAAATACCGAAGAAACTCATTCCTTTTTAACATTTCTTCCTTTTACTTCCCTTTTTCAATGTATGATTCTAGAAATGATTTGATATCCATATCAAGATGAATTCCTTCTTTTTTATTTCATTCTCATTTTCTATTTACTCTTATTTGAATTTCATCAACTAGGTCAGGGATTTAGAATTCTAATTTCACCAAGGAATGATAAAATCACATTGAGGTATATGTATTCCATGAATCATTGTTATAAGAATTCATAGAATTTTGAACCCATGTAATTGATCACTATTGTTATAAAGTTTTTTTTCATTTTGTATTTCGTTATGATTTTTTTGTGGTTTATATTGATTATTTTTTGGCCATATTAATTTTCGGTTTTGTAGGTGGTAGTGTCAAAAGTACATTATGAGTCATTTGTGGGTATTTTGACGTAGAATTTTTTATTTATAGTGTTACAAAATTTGGTAATAATTGGTAATAGAATATGATTTATAAATTCTAAGGAGTAGATTGGTGATTAAAAGATTTTATAGAAATTTCTGATGGTTCATAATGGATGGTGGCCCAATCACCCTTATATTTGAATGGGTATTTCCTATGATGTTATCATTAATTAAAATTTTCAATTTTAATACAGTTAAAATAATTATTTTGGGAATATTAATGTAATGTTTTAAAATGTAACTTTCTATGTTATAATTTTATATAATCATTGTAACAACCCATGTATCAATGAGGTGGGAATTCATTTAAATTTTACATATGGTATATATAATTGATGGATTTTAGTTACCAGAGGAATTGAAAGATACCTAAGGGTCAACTTTTTTGAGTTGGTCCTAATGTTTGAGATTTTTTCTTAATGATAAAATGAATCATGCACCTAATATTCTAGCATTTAGTACCTAATGGGCCTAAGGTATAGGGGGTTGTTCTATAATGGAAATCAAACAACTGATTCCCATGAATCAAGTGTCCAGGGTATACAGAGTACTTGATAAGAGCTAAGATAGAACCCGTTTGGTACCTAGTAATTTTTTCCCTTAATTTAATATAATTAATTATTTTTAACTTAAATATCGATCTTTACTCATTTACCCCTACAACAACACATGACCCTCCCTATCATGTGTCATTTATTCCATATTATCACCATGGAAAATTCTATCACCCCTCTTACCTATAATATTTGTTTCTCTAATTATCTTTAAATTTTACATTGGATATGACCTAATTTAGAAATTTATTATAGGTTTTTTGATTTCATTCATGAGAGGTATATTATTATAATAAAATCAATTGGGATGTTACTTATGGTTATGAGGTAGGTGGTCCCTATCCTTTCCCATCAATTTATAAATGTGACATGTGTGTTGTGATATACATGATCCACTAAAAGTCTTTGAATTCTTTTAAATGCAACAAAATGAGTTCTCTTTGAATTAATTAAATAAATTAATAATAAATAAGGTTTTATGTATATTACCTTGAGTGGTATTTGAAATTATGCTTTCAAATGACCAAACCTTTGACCAAATATATATGCAAATGAGATTAGGGGAACTTACTAGTAATTTACTTATTTATGTTGAAACATAATAGAAATTAATGGGTTCCCTAAATTTCTTATTGATCATAGGAAATATATTTTAATAATTACTAAATATGGGTATCCTTGAATGATAATGGGAAATAGACTAATGGGTTGTTCCTGAGTAAACAACCTATTGTGATTTTTATAACAGTTTTTGGAGAGTTTTCAACCCCCATTGACCCTTATGATGTATGTATTTTTATGTTTTTTTATTATTTTGAATTTATGTTATATATTTTTATGAGACTTGGTGTGAGTTTGGGTATAATTAAAACCCATAGATGCATTAAACATGATTTTGAATATATTTTAAATCTAGGGATGCATTGAATATGAGGTTGGATGTAATTTCAATCTGGGTTGTGGATGATATTTGGATTGGTTTAATGCCTACCCAGGGGATATTTTTTGGGTGTTTTTTTTGATAAAATGACAACATAAGAGTATGTTCGACATGTATTTGGGTGTACTACTACTCATTATTATATTAAACATGGAGTAGGGTGTAATTCCCATTCAAAGTGTCAATTAGATGGTGGTTCAATGTAATGAAAACATGACCATTATGGGAATGTTGGGGATAAGGTTAGGTGTACTACCAACCTTGTATATTCAAGTGATTTGGGTTAGGTATAATTACAACAAATAACTTTTTTTAGATACAGGTTGATTTTACTATCCACTATGGTTGTTTGGATGGTGTGATTTTGATGTATAGATAATCATTATATACTTGGTTCCTATATAAGTGTGTCTTTCAAATTACTCTTATTGGGCCTTGTGAGATGATATTATGGTATAATGTCATCCCAATCCTTTATGTTTTCATATAAAATATTTATAATTGACACCAATACTAGATAAAGTTGGTAAGGTGGATCCTTAGTTTCATGGAGGATCCTAACGATTTTTTGGGTGTTTATTAATGATGATGATGATGATGATGATGATTATTATTATTATTATTTCGATGTCTGATCAACATGAACCTACATATTATTGATTTGATTATGAAATACCTTAGTTGTGTCTTACTTAGTTATACTCACATCCTATACAAGAATATTAGACTGTATATAGATTTCATGGTTCATGATATAGACAAGGTAATGTTCCCTATTGGGGATGGTTGAGTTAGAGACACTAAGATAATGTTTGGAGATGGGATGGGGAAAAGACTTGTTACCAGTTCTATAAATGTCTCATTTCTTTATTTTTTGGGCCTATGTTGTATACGATCAATGCATGGGGGAGATTTTATAATTATAAATGATATTTATGGAATTAAATTATCTCATTTTAATTTATAATGTCTGATGTGATTCTTTTATGGTTGGATCATAGTGGTAATTTCAGTTTTTTTCATATTATTATTGACTATTGTTATTATTTATTCCATTATAATTTATGGTTATCTATAATAGAGAGTGTATAGTTTCCCATTATATACATATACCCACACCACTATACAATAATCTAGGCTATATGGGGAGGCATGTTTGAAGAACATAACACTCTGGTTTGGTAATGATGGAGATGAATTGCATTGAGGATGTTATAAAGTTTTATTAGAGCCATATTTCATTTTTTATTACTATTATGCTGTGGTAGATAATGGTAGGATGTTTTTTAGGACATGGGATGGACCTTATGACTAGGACTATATAACCCACATATGTGGAAAGTATATGTTTATAGGGAAGAGACTCGTGTTATTGGTTTTTATGTATTATTTTTTTTGATTTTCAATAACATGATATGTGATTTATGGTTTTTTTTGGAATTAGGGTGGAAAGAGGGCATGATTTCATGTATATTTCTTGACATGTTAGGTTCATATAAAACTCATGTTCTTTATTACAGTTTTTCACTAAGAATATGGTATATACTTCAGTTATATAATGTTTCAACAACAACTTATATAGTGTATTCTTATATGACATGATGGTGACATTCTACTTGAACAAGCATGTGATTATATTTATGTTATCTTTATCTTATGAATGATTATGTGGATCCAATATGCATTATTGAATCTTATAGTGGGTATATGAGGCTTGAAAGAGAACCCAAATTGTAGTGGACTTTATATTTTAGGGAATATGTATAGAGAAATTGGATACTATGTGACACCCTCATGCCACTACTATTGTATATTTTATATTATTTTTGGGTAATTTTAAATTTTGAATGTTTCAATTGTGGAATTTTAAATTTCTCAGATTGTTTCTTCTATAGGATGTTTAATATCCATGAGTTAAGGGAAACTAGGCAATAAGTATTATATATGGGGTTTTCAAGTTCATTTTTTACTACAAGATTTGTACGAATGAGTATCACATGGATGGGTCCAAAATACATGACTTCCCATGAAATCCATGTTTTTGAGTTTTTTTCATATGGGAAACACACACAGTTGGTGCATGACATGGTAAAATGTGGATCCCAATTGTGTGAGATAACCATAATTACTTAATATCGAATTTATTAAATTTATCCTTTTTGATTTTAGGGGGTTTCGACCCCCTATCTTCTCCTCCTCATCTAGACAACCCCATAGATTATCTAGGGAGACATCCCTCCCTATAATGAGTTTTAACCCCCTTTCAATTGATTTTGAGTGAAATACTGATGTAAAATCTTATTTTCTTATTGTATCACTCTTCTCCAATACCATACACATGTGTCTATTTGGTTATATCGTCTCTTGCGAGTACTATAGGTTGGGAAGGCTGACATTAGGGTGTATGGATATTCTAATTTAGGGATTTATATGGGTCTAGTGTTTGTATAGGAAGTTCCTTTGCTTGGTTGTGTATTTTCCATTGATGGTGATGCATTGGGACATGATTCTAAATGTATTTTTATGAAATCCATTAAAAAAATACATCATTGAATGATTAATACTTTATACTTTATTTTTTATCAAATTAAATCCATATATGGTAGTTATAATGGAATTTAATAAATTTTATAAGGGTCCTATCAATTGGGATGAATGTTCTTTTATGATTTTTTACTTTTCTAAATTTTTTTGAATGGTAATCATTTTTGGAGGTGCATAATAAGATTATTTTAATGTTTATATTGATGATTTATAGAATTTTACATTGTTTGGTTATTGGAAAGAGGGAAAATGGTTTTTATGGAGTGTTTTAAGAATAATTTAGTGTTTTTGTTTTTCAAAATTCTAAAATGGAAAGGTTAATTGATCCCTTAAGTGGTTTTGAGAATTTTTTAATATTCATTTTTATTTATAATTATGTTTCAAAAGTGTGTTCTAAATAAATTAGTTGGGATTATTCAAATTTTTTAAATAAAGGGTGTTTTTATTAGAAATGGTTTTATGTGTTTATTTTTTTACATGGATTTAAATAAAATATTAGAAAAATACTTCAAATGATATAAAATGGATTAGCATACTAAGTTGGATTTGAATGAAAGGCCCAATTGGAATTTGATAATGAGTTTCATGATATATGTGTGACCTTCTATTGAGCCCCTTACTCTTGTACTATTTCATATAAACCTTTTTCCCTAAGTGGTATGTTGTATATATTTTTTATATTTATTGATAATTATGCATATAAAAGGGGTTATTTTTTGTGAGGGTGTTATAGGTGAGATGTAAGATTTACTTATTTTATTTTATTATTTACCATGTAATGATTCTTTGGATTTATTATATTCTCACATTCGTTTTAGTTATATCTTGGGAAATCTATATTCTAATAGAAATATTTGGAGAGGTGAAATCTTATGATAGATTGTGCGCTGACTAGGGAGAATGTTTAGTTTGACTGAGAGAGCTAATGGGAATGATGTATTCCCATGGTTATGGAGTACTCCTAATATGGATTTTATATCATAGGTAATCAAATTGGATTATTGGGATCATTGATAGGTTTGTTTAGGCTGACCTAGTGAGCTAGTCAATAGTTCAAGATCCTTTTGGTTATATTTTAGTTAATTTTATATGATACTTAGTTATCGTTGAGAATTATTTAAGAGATCCCATCCTATTCCTTATGATTTGATTTCAAATTTATTTGAGAAATGATTTGGAAAGTGTGATTTAAAAATGTAAAGTTGCGTGCACATTATAAAAGGTGTAGGAAATATATTTTTTTGAAAGAGGAAACAAATTTTTTTATTTTCATAAATTTAATAAAGAATCATATTTATTTGGTTTAAAATCACTTTTTATAAATAGAAAATTGGTTTAGCACTTTCTTTCAAAGAATGAGTGTTCAATGAAGTTATTAGAAATTTTTTTGTCACTATTACAACTTGTGGAAATGATATTTTAAATTTATATTTTAGACTAGAAGTAATGAATTGGATTTTTAAAGTAATGGAATAAAAAATTTGGTGTGATCTTAGTGGAATTATTTAGATCACACCATGGATATACCAGTGGGTGTATGTAGCTATCATGTTTTGTTTCAGGTGCCTAGTTTGTGGTCTTGTTTTAGGTTTATGATGGGTTGTTAAATTATGGCTGTTTTTGTGAGGTGGATATTGATTATGGATAACATAGTGATGTTTGGTAGTGTTTTGGTCTTGGTTTATTTTTTTAGGTAAAGTTAGGTGTCACCCTTATCATCACCAATCATTCCTTATTTTTCATGGTAATTCAATATATGTATAGGTAATGCTATATTTTTTTGTGGGATATATGATGTTGTTATTTAGATTTAGAGGGTGAAATAAATCCACAATATATGGACTTGATAATCAAGAACTATTTGTAATCCCATGGGGGTTTCGATCACACTTCGGGACTAGTGATGAACTCTAATAGTTGACATGTTAGGTCCGACAAGGACGATTAACTAAAAATGTTATCAAAACCTAGGTTTCTCAAAGTACAAGGTTATTGAAGATCCCTATTGTTATTTAGGAATTCTAGTATTAGAGAGATTAAAATTTCAGAACTCATGAGGTATGTGTGAGGAGAGTCTAGATTTTACTTTATGATATAGAGCCTTGAATTACTATGAGTTATCCAGATTTGAATCTTAAATTTGAGTTTTTTTGAATTAATATTAATATATTATGATATGCGATGATGTTATTTGGATCCCCATTGATTCATCAGTGATTTTATGGGTCTCCTTGAGCTTTTAGGGTAAAAATAAAGGATGAACTAGATTTACACAGTTAGATCGCATGGTTCAAAAAACTATTCATAAATCATAATTTTTGATCTATTAAAAATTATAGAAGTTGTTGTATAGTTGGTGAATATTTTATTGTCTATGTGGCTAAGTAGTGTATAGTTATTATTTTCAACTAGATATATTGAATTATCTCCCTTTATTTATGAATTGAATCTAATGGAACATACCATTAGAATGTGGTTAATTAAAGATATTTTAAAATTAATTCATGTTATTGGGTGAAGTTTTTATTGATTGTTTATGCCTTTTTTATTCTTCCATGTTCTTTGAATATTTAGTTTTTGGTTTTGAAAATTTTATTTTTGTTTGGAAAGAAGTTTTTATGTGCTGATTTTTTTATAATTTTTTTTTTCAGTAATGGTAATGGAAGAAAATTTTGGTTCTTATGAATTTTTTTTAAGGTCATTGGTCTTCCTCTTTCATTTTGATTTAGAATATTTTTCTGAAATAAACGGTTAAGTGTTTTAGTTTTTAAAACTAGGTGTTATGGGTTATTTTGAAGGTATTTTTTTTTATAATAAAATGTATCAATAATGTTGGATTTTATTAGGGGATATTGGGAAAAGTTTTTGAAATGAAATTGTAATGTTTTCTTATTATTATAAGTAAAATGGGTTTTAATAAAAAAAATTAATGGAAGTGATATTCATTATTATTTTTTGTTTTTTAATGGAGATCATTATGAATTTTAAAAATAAAATGGAAATCGAAGAAGTTTGAGTGATTTTTTTTAAATAAGTTAAATGTTTCAATTCATGTGTTTACTTTGGTGAAATGACCTTCAGACTCCTGAAATATGGTGAATTTAATGAAAATATAATTTTTCATGAGTTTTCAAATAAAATTATAATTACTACAAAGGGGGTTCCATGTTAATCAAATATTTCATGCATTTTAAAAATTATTTTAAAACTTTTAATGGAAACGGTATTGTTTGAAGACAAAAATAGTTGTCTTAAAGATGTTTTTTCATATATTTGTCTTTGGGGAAATTTTATATTTTTTTTATCCCTTACTATGTATTAGATATGTTTTATTTGTGTTGTGTAAAATTTATTTGTTAGATATATATTACATGTTATATGTTTGTGTCTCCTAGAAAGGTATTGGGAGAATATGAAAATTCTTCTTTCATAGATGGTTCATATGGAGAATCATGTCATCCTTTAGGTGTATCTTTTCTATTTATTGATTCCACCCAAACTCCAATTAATTTTTTAGAGGTGAGTCATTATTTAATATAAGAAATTTTGAGTCATTATCCATCATTTAATGGAGATTAGGGTCCTCTTAGGAGAGTGATGTGGTTAGGATGATTTTTTAAATCACATACTGAATTTTCTATAGTATTTTAGATGATTGTTAACTTTAGATTCATTATCATTTATTTTAGAGTGGAATGGGGATCTTGATATGATTTAGGTTGAAGGATTTGCTTGATGTTTTGTGGTTCCTCAAATATTAAGTTTTGATTATTGCGGTTGTGTATATGGATTAGTGCTTGATCTTGTTTGTTGAGAATTTTGTGTCGTTCTTTATATTTGATGGGTTTTGATGGAATGGAAATGGGAAGGCCTTAGGGGTGAGTTTTGGGTTGAAAGGATGGGATTATACCCATTTAATATTATGAATTTCCTAGTGTTGGTTTGGATCTTGTTCGGATCATTAAGAGATGTTGATCTTGGAATGAGGTCCTCGATTTCCTCTTTTATTCACTTTTGTAACCCAAGGTTAGATCCCTCATCATTTCTTATTGATGCATGTATTTGGTTGAGTTAAACATTACTATTATGGTGATGTGTGAGGTAGTGTATTTAGTGACGTTGTATGGTAATTGTTGGATGCGATTTGGGTTGCACTTACTTTTGGTATATAAGGTTGATTCTTGGAGGATTATTGTTTCTATTGGGTACTTGGTGGTAGACTATTTTCTTTGGTAGTGTTTTTCTCTTGAGATTATTTGTTTTATGTCCAACCATTTTAAAAAATTAAAAATTGTGGAGATACTTACAAAAATTATTTGTTCTCTTAGATCTATGTGTTTTGTGTTTATTAAGTACTTCATTCTTGGATATGTTTGTTGATTTAGTTGGACTACTAATATATTTCCAACATATCCCACATAATTTTTTTTTATGATCTAAAAAACCCATCATATTTTAATAATGATATTGTTTTTATGTTTATTAATTCGGTTTCATCTTTATTTAAGTCATTCTATTGTTATTTTTAATTATAAATGTTTTCACTATAATCTTACTAAGTATTGAAAATAATCTACATGAAGAAATCACCTACAAGGATATTTGGATAAATTGATAAATTTTTTACATCAATCTGATATGTGAATGAAGCACTTAAATGAATTAGTTTTTTATGTAGAATCGACAACATAAAAAACTATCATTGATGAATCACATATGTGAGTAATTAGTTACATCAATGAAATGGTTATGTGAATAAGCTATATGGATTAATTGTTATGTGAGTTGGATACATGCTAAATTAAGCTACGTGGTTTCAAATAGACATATGATTCATTTTTATATGTGATCAATAATGTTACATGAAAAATAATTCTACATGGATAATGCCTATCTAATTTTCCTACATGAGGAAATTAGCTATGCGAAGAGTGGCTACATAGATGAATTTATTTATGTTGTGATCTCTAGTTGGATACATGGTTCTAAAACCTACATATTTATTACCGTTGGTGAACCTTAAGTATAATATAATGACTCCATAGATGAATTAAATATTGTATTAAAAATTTACAGTAAAATCTATTATAAAATGTTTTTAAGTTCCAAGAGAATAAAATAGTAAAAAAATAATTTAATGCTCTATGCTATTGTCAAGATATTTTATAAGAAAAGTAGTTATTTAAATTTAATTCCAATACCATATTTTATTAGATATAATACAACAATGTAGTATGAAATTTATTTTATGGATTATTCATTAATAAGTGAGATATAGATAAAATAAACACGAAAAAAGAGATAACTATATGTTTTTGTCTCTCTCAAATCCACCATGCTACTTGTCTATGCTATGGAAAAATAAGAAGAAGATTCAATTTATATATTTATTCTTCAATTATCAAACTCTAAATTTTTTAGAAGACTCTCATTTAGAATCATTTCTATATTATATTATATCCTAAAGAAATATTCTATTATCTCAGTTTCTTCATGTAAATATGATATTCACTTATATTGTTTTAGTATTATCTCTTACTGTTGGAAGTGTTAGCTTATTATACTAATCATTGAAGGTTATTAAAAAAAGAACCATGAAGTATGGGGGTTTTCAATGCCATTTAGGAGCCCATTAAAATCTCTTAGTGTTGTACTATGTGTTGACTTCTTTCAAAAAGTTTCACAATCCCTGAAAAAAAAATGATTGGAAATCCTTGGAAGAAGGAATCGTATTAGTGAAAATCACTAAGCACTAATAGTTGAGCACTTGTGGAGTAGATTAGGGGATTTATGTTCCCTGAACCACTATATTTACTCAGTGTTTGAACATTTTGTATTTGATTTAATTTTAACTACATGATTATTATAGAAAAATAACATGATTTTTAATCTATTAAAGATAATGGTTTATAAGAAAAGAAAATTTAAAGAACTCAATTCACCCTCTCTTGAGACTTGTTTTAGTTGTTATCTGACCAACAATTGGGATCAGAGGAAGTGAATTTTATGTTCTTTTATTTAAAAGGTTGAATACATAATAAAATCATTAAAATATTTTTTTTATTGATAATAGAGAAGGTATGTTTATGGTAAGAACTCCCTACTTCAATGGTGAACACTATCATTAATGGAAGTCATGAATGATAATCTATTTTATGAACCTTGGTCTGAAGGTTTATTTAATACTTGTGATGCCTTATGAAATGGCCAATATAGAACCTAAAACATGGGTGATAACACCAAATCCAACTATGACTTAAACTCCAAATATATGAACACTATCATATGTAGACTAGGTCCTGGTAATTTTAGTCGAGTTTCACAATGTGTAACAACTTTTAATATGTATATTACCTTATCAGTTTCTTTTTAAGGGACTATCAATATGTGAGATATTCAATATAATACTCCCAAGATCAAGTTTGATACTTTTATAATTATGGGAGGATAAATAATTAATCATCTAAATGGAAGACATAATGTGGTTGTAAATAATTTTACTTCATTAGGGACACATATTCATGAAATATCAGGCTCTAAAAATCCTCATAATTATAACGCCCAGATCAAGGGGTATTTTAGCTACAATTAGAAAATATATATCTATCAAAGATTTTAAAATAAAAGATATTATTTTCAAACATATAATTTATAAATATGAATTGTAAGTAGAGTTGGGTAAGAATAATCTTATTAAAAACGAAAATACCACCTTAAACGTTTCTACTTCTAAAGATGATAATGAAATTAAGATTATACACATTTTAGAATAATCTCAACAAGAGGTTACCTTAATAAATTTAGGATCAAATTATTATCTTTCCCAATTTCGTAGAATGTTTAAAAAGTTATACAATAATACAAGAGATTTCATAAAACCCTTAAATATATATAAGAAGTATGAGGGAAACACTAAAGAGGTTGGATAATAGGAGTGTAAGTAACTCATGCACAACAATACTGACATCCCTGAATTGCAAGATAATTTTATGCATAATAAAAATTGTTTCATGAAAGTTGAATTTAATAAGAAATCCATGAAATCCATAAAAGAAACATGGATTGATTTTGAATATTTTTGTGATGATACATCTTTTGGATCCGAAGCTAAAATATCCAATAAAATTTGTACTATGTTTTTTATTGGACACTGAGAAGAGGTAAATATTTGTAGTCTTCTGAGCACATTTTTGATTCCGAATATGAAAATTTCTCTTATAAATAGTTAAATATGAATTTTAACATGTTGGAAACTAAATATGAAATCCTGAAAAAAAATCCCTCAGACATTCTTACAATGAAATTGTTAATGAAAAAGATAACTTAAATAAGCCAATTCTAGATGTGAAAGTCAAAATGAAAAATTCTACTGCATCTTGTATTGATTGTAGTAAAAAACACAAAAACCATCAAAAATAAGTTTATGATATGAATCATTTTTCAATTATTTTCCCCAAAGGTGAAAATTAATGACACCAAATTCATAGAGGTAAACATTTCTAGAAAAATAAATTTGGAATAGGAAGCCATGGTGAAAATCTAAAGTATTATAAAAATTATTGTATGCCTTGTTATAAGAATACATATTTCTATAGAGTAATTTTATTGGTAAATATAGAAACCCCAACCCCAGTATCATGGATCTAATCTCTACATTATTATATTGGCATAAGATATAATGAATCACATCCCAAAGGATCGAATAGTTTAGTGTTCTTGGTAAATTAGATATGTACATGAAATTCATATTACATTTTAAAACATAAAATACATAAGGATTTTTTTGATAATTTCATTATTACCCTCATTATATCCCTATATATTAATCCCAATATACTTCATAGTATCCTTTTTAAAATGAATCATAATATAAGGGTGTGATTAAATTCTTAATAAAGGCAAGCGTACATCAGAAGCTATGAATAAATGAGCCATAATCAATACATAAATGTAAATAACGAAAACCGATTCCTTTTAATCAATAACTTGAGAATAATATTACATGAATAAAATATAATCAAATAACTCCATATAAATAATCAAATGAGATTGAAACATGGCCATGGATATTATAACTAATCAAAAAATCAAATGAAATATCAAAAACTGGATTCATAATGACGGAATGTATAATTGTGGACATCTAAAAAATATCATAGAGGATTGTTCTAATACATTTTATACCATAGAGTTCTGTTCCAATACATCTAATATAATCATGGATCATTCCCAGACATCTATATAAATGGGTAAGGCCTCATATAAAACCATATCTAGTTTGTCTCATGAGACCTACCTATATATATAAGGGATATAGAGGTCCCATACCATTAAATAAAATCTCCAATGTATTATTAATATAAAAGGGGTGAAAATAATCAACATAAACATTTTTATTGAGAAACTATCAGATGAAATGTTAATACATACCCCAATAAATAAACATAATCATAAAACATTCAGAGTAAAATGGTGAATGGTAATAAAATTTTACATCCTCAGTTAAACTATTCATAAATCATCAAAAGAAAAAATGACATCAAAACAATATAAATCAATTGTATCATAGGTAAATTAAAGGGCTGATTTCATTGATGAATAACAATACCATAAAATATATTCCAAAAATTTACTGAGGAAAATATCCTTTTCATTTTTAAAATATTAAGTTTAAACTAAAATTACTAAAAATAATTTGAAAATAATTTTATATCAAAAAATATATTTTAAACTTATAGGTAAATCTTTAATAAAATTTAGTGGTTATAAAGGAAGGAAATTAAATACATGCTGTGTATTTTAAAACAAATATTCCTTTCACATTTTCGGTAAAAGAAAAATGGGAATAATTTTGAAAATGAAATAAGAATTCCTTAATAAAAATTCAAATACCTAAATATGGGTAAAAATATATTTAATAAATCAATATGAAATTCTTAAAAATATTTTCAAAAAATATTACTAGATAACCTAGGTTTTGATGAAAATAAATTTTTAAGAAAATAGAGAAATATAGCCAGATTTTACTAAAAACAATTTCTCAATAATGTTATGCACTGAAGTGTGGGAAAATGGAACTGTTACTTAATAAAGTTCATGAATAACTTGATTATTTGAAAATATTTTGATTTTAATAAATAAATATTAAATAATTCCCCCATGGTACACTTAAACAAAAATAATCCCAAATAATGATGTGATTGTGAAATAAACCCCTACCACTTTGGTAAATTATGAATTATATGCCTCAAAAAATAAATGATTTTAAATGAAACATTAAATTCAATGAAGATAAATAAATTCAAGTTATAACAATAAAAAATGTGTTTTTTATACAGAATTAGAAATAAATAAGGGGTTAATATGTCATATATATCATGGAAGTAAAAGTGAGAAGAGAAACCCTTACCTCAAGATTTCTTTTGGGTGAATGTACCTTAACCTATTATATAATATTTTTTAACATGTTATTGACTTATTACTGAGATATATTAATATTTATAATATCATATATGGTTCTTTCATAAAATTTTATCACCTATTTATTAATAATATATCATCATTCTCAGTGTTTCAGGTGTTAATTGACATGTTTTCTCATGTATGTTTTTTTCATGAAAGATCAAGTTATTGCACATATTATATAGTTCCATGATCTCAAGAACTATAATAATTCCCTAATTATCATATTTATCATAAATTATAATTTTAAAACAAAATATGAAATATGGTTATAAAAAATGAACTATGTTACAATCCCGGGGACAGTAGTCCTTATGTACACATGAATAACATTTCCATTTTTAAATGATCATTATAGAAAGAATTTAAATTATATTTTTTATTTAAAAATTAATGATAATATAATATATATCATATTATTTATTTAAATAAACTTATATATATCATCCATGTGGTGTGATGATGAAAGAGAGTTACATCACTTTTTAAAGGTGATAGTCCTCACATACATGAACAATGTAATAATTTTTCAATATAAAAATAAAATCATATATTATATTTTTAGAATTATAAATATTTCATTAATATCATAATTATGTCATTTATTTCACATATATTCAATAACATTATTATTATTACAATCCATATAAATCATTTTTGAAAAATGAATCATGTCACCTCGTGAGGCGGTAGTCTGCTGTACACATGAGTGATGTTATCATATCCCCTATGGAATGGAAAGTAAAAAAGGTAGTGTAATATTCAAAAACTCCTAATTCTATTGATAATAGAAAGAGGGTTCTAATATAATTTAGGTGACATCTCTAATACACTAAAGTAAGAAATAAATGAAAATGGATTCATAAAAAATTGGCGGATGATTTTCCATTTGAAAATAAAACAACAAAAACTTAAGACTAAACCAAAAAACCCACTATATGATTCATGAGTACATAAATACAACTAGAAGACTAACCAAGCCAAAAATGCACTATTATATTACAATGTGGAAACCAAGACCAATAAAACATACATGCATAGAAGATATCAACACTGCAACTCCCAACCTGATCCAAGATCCAAATCTAAAAGCCATTCCCAAGGTATCATGATGCATCACTAAAGAAATAAGATACATTTCCTTTAACTATGGCTTAAGATACAACATCTATAAATACACCAAAGTTCCTAAGCAGGGGGCGAGTATAAAACCTAGTAGGATTTCACCAATAAATTCCTAGGTCACACCACTAGTATATAACATGTTATAACATTTATATAAAATAGTTTTTAAATTTTTAAAGAAGTTAAATCAAATAATAGAACAATTTTACATGGAATTCATCAAAACAAGTCTTTACAACTATTTATAAAATCCATTTGGATTACTAATTACACATATCCACACATCCACACATGCATGCCCAGGTGATAGTTCCATACTCTTGGGAAGTCTCTCATAAATCTACGAAGTGATCATAAGGAAACCATTACCAAGTGACCCAATGGAACACACCCCTTAAAATGGGTCATGTTAATGCAAGTGAACTCACACTAACAATGTATTCCAAAAACATGTCAAACTAACCATGCCAACACATTTAAAGAAAAAATTATTTTATTGAAAAACATTCTAGAAATATTTTTTCATGCATCAAAACCAAACTATAATTTTTAAATTAACTATTTAAAATTATGATCACAAAAAAAACATTCCACAAAACCCACCACTTTTAACAATTTCACCAAACAATTTATAATAATGTATTCCATATAGAACAACATATCAATTTGAAAATTTAATTCAACAATTAAATAAATTTTATAAAATTCCACTATGTTCTAATCAAGAGGAGCTGAGAGTGAAGACACCTACCTATCAAACATTGTTGAAAACAAAGAACAACACAAAACTTAAAAAACCCAGCTTGGAACTCTTAAAAATGTACCTAGATCATTTTACCTACCATCAGAAGGATAATATCTCATCATGATTGATATCACACAACATGGATTTAACCCTATTAAACAAAATCCAAGATTCCAAGAGAGGGAAGAAGAAAAAATAAAAGGAAAATGATCACGAAAGATCATGTACCAACAAATATGGCCTCCAATGAACTTATATTTCCATAATAATCACTCCAAGATCAATAGTAATGGTCTCTATTACCATGGGAGAGAAAGTAATTATATATATGAGATATTTAGGTGAACAAAAAGAGGTTTAGGGGGTGAATAAGATTATATCCATAATTTTCAGATATAAGTTATCACAATGCATGGTTAGGGTGCACAATTAGGAAATCCATGTTCTAACCATAAATGATACACTACCTCTAAACCCACCTTTAATGGTTGTATCTCATAGTTTGACAACCCGTGAGCTAACTATGATTCAATGCATTGTACAACAATGCACAATTTTTCCTAGGCAGCCACACTAATGAGATGGATATTGTCCCACAGATGTTAAGTGTTCCAAGTATGGATTATATATCATAGGCATTCCAATTAGTTATTTCAGATCATTAAAGGTTTATATTAAGTCATCCTAGGGTTCCAATAATCATTCCATGGTTGTTTAGGTTAGATCCCAATGTATTTTCCATGATGTTTTGTTTCGATTTAGGATTACTTAGGGGATTAGATCCTGTTTTGTTCCCCCTAGATCTTGATTTGATTTCATGGAACCTAATAATAACATATCCCCTATATCCCAGAATCAATTGTTATTATATTATATTTCAATTAGATAGAAGGAATAAAATCATGAAAGACCAAATATTTTAGTAGTACTGGAAAACAAGATACATACTTGATTATCATATTACAATTGGTAACATAAAATTCAACATAGAATTATCTTTGAAATCACTGCTATTACTTTTAGAATATCCCTATATATCAATCATAATACACTTCCTATAATCATGGGGAAAGGGAACATAAGAAATGGGTGAGATCTGATACTCAGTAAGGGTGTGCGTATAATAGAAATTATCTTGAATAAAAAGGCATAATCAATATATAAAGGTAAATATTAGAAAATAAATCCCATTTAACCAATAATTAGAGCTTGAAGAATAATATTATAGGAATAAATGATGATCATATAATTACATATAAACAATAAAATTATCCTAAAACCTATCCATGTATATCATAAATATTAAAATAATCACATGGGTATCATTAACTAATCATATACTATTGGAATTCATAATTCCTAACATCATAAACTTACCGTTAAGTCCCCATTCCAAGAAATAATATATAAATGGGTACAAACATAGAAAAATATCCAAAATGGTTTTTATCATGAATCCTACCAACACATAAATGGGATAATATAATCCCCTCCCATCACTTACTATGTATAATTCGTTCTTAATATGAAATGAGTGAAACATAAACCACATAAATATTTATGTTGAAAAACTATCCTATGAAATGTAAATAATTTAGCCAATAAATATACATAAACATAAAACATACATAGTAATATTATGAATGTTATCAAAATAGTACATCCCCATTATATCATAATATTAAACTAATAATTCTTACATATTTTAATATACTATAAAAATATCCTCGGGTTTTTTTTTGAAGAAAATACCATTTTCAATTTTGAATAACTTATTTAATTTAAAAAAATACACCCCAAATAATAATTAAAAAATTTATTTTAAAAAAATCTTGAATTTTTTTTAGGGAATATTCAAATAAATGATTGGTAATGATAGTGGTAAATTATACACTTACCATTAAAAAACATTCATTTTATTCTATTGTAAAAATTTCAAAATGTACATCCTTCAGAAAATGATAAGAAGATTAATTTTAAAATATTTTATAAAAAATAAAAAAAAATGGTTAAAAAATAATTAATAAATAATTATTTAATGATAAAAAATACTTTTATACATTTTAGAAAAAAACATGGACATGGAATAGAAGTATTCTCAAACGAGTAGAAAAAAATATCAGTT
Organism: Viscum album; assembly: GCA_963277665.1. NCBI lineage: Eukaryota > Viridiplantae > Streptophyta > Magnoliopsida > Santalales > Viscaceae > Viscum > Viscum album. Next base: position 330,347,003 of record OY728132.1, read on the forward strand.
TTCCAAAAAATACATTATTTTTGTATCTTGAGTACTTAAGGAGATAAAATTGAAATTAAAAGATTTAATTAATATTAATTACCATTTTAAAATAAAATATAGTGGTTTTATTATAAAAATTTTAAATAATTCCCCTAGTGGAGATATAAACATCCACAATCCCAAGGAATAATGAGATTGTGCAATAAACCCTTACCACTCCAGTAAGTTCTTGAATCATAGACCCAGTGAAAGAAATAACTTCAAATGAAACTCTATATAACATTAATAAAAATTTATTTATGATATAAAAAATAAAATGGGTTGTTTATGCATCTCAAAGTAGAAATAAGTAGTTAATATAACATATGTCTCATGGAAGTAAAAGTGAGACTAAAATCTTTTACTCAAGTTCAACATACTTTGTATGTTTGTGAACTTCATTTGAAATAAATAAAAATTAAATAACCCTAATAATATATATCATACATTATATTATTTACTTATAATCTTTTATCACTCATTTATTAATAGATCAATGTTAAAACCATTGTTTCGTGTAATAACTTCTTTTTTGGTATATTTTGGTTTGGTAGCTTCGGTCCTTGTACATTGATCATGGTTCCATCATCATAATAATGTTACAAATTATTGAAATATAATATATATTATTTATATATATATATTCACCGATAAATTTAGCAATAGGAAAATGAAATACCCGATTCATGGAGAAAATAAGTTGTACATACGCATGAATATTGTTTCCATTTTTTTAATTAATGGAACAAAGGAATGGTAAATAATATTTAAAAATAATGGATATATTTTATATATTATATAATATATATATATATTAATTTATATTTATTTAAATTCATGTCAAAATAAAATGAAAAACTTGTCAAATCACTTTGTAGAAGCGGTAATCTACACATACTCATAAACAACATTATCATTTTCCAACACGTTGGATGGTGAGAAGGTATATATGATATTATAATTATATAAGTATAAATATTTAATAAATATAATTCATATAAATTAAATTAATTAGTATATAAATTCATGATAAGCGGTGATGGAAAACAAATTACATCTGTTCACGAGGCAATATTCCACTGTACACACTATCGAGGATTTTTCTTCCCAATTGATGGAAGATGGGATTAATATAGGTTATTACATTAACATAAAAATAAATTATTATATGTAATAAATTGTGGTAATTATTTTATCATATTTTGAGAATATTATATTGGTGTTAAGGAAGAAATAAAATGAAGACGCGTGGTTAAGTACTATACCTCTTCTATAGAGAACCTCTCTAGGTTTTTACCGAAAGCATTCCTAGGATTGTTTTATGATCAATAAAATGACTCTATGTATTTTTTAGAAATGTGAGAAATTTATTTTTGAAATTATTGGACGAAATAAAGGTATCTTTATGTGTGTAGAGTAGAGGATAGGTGTGTCCTTTTATAAGTGGGGTGGGGACCTTCTAAGAAACCGGTTGAAAATGTCCCAAAAGAATACAAAATGACAAAGTAAATTCCATGAAAAATTATTCAAAATAAAAATATATTTTCACATACATGACTTATTTTTAAGGTATTTTTCATTTATTTTGAATCATTTCTTTGTTATGGTGGTTTTCAATTCATTTTGGTGGAAATGGTGGGTTTTAAAAATTTGGGCCGAACCGTGAGCCCACTTCCAGATTAAAAAATTGTTTCTTTTATAACTCCTTCATTTTTAAACATTTTACACCCATTTCACTTTCCAATTGGCATGCCATAGTATATTAAAACCTCCATATCAATTTTTACCCCATATACATCCATAATAATGATGGATTTGGGTTTTTTATTAAGGTGTTTGGCTAGATCGAAAGCCCATTTCCTTCATTAAATTTGTTTTTTGATTCTTTAATATATCTTTCAATGTTTATGTTTTTTAGTGATTCCACATCTCACGCGATCCCACTTATTGAAGGTGTCCCCCCATGCTATTCTCCTCCACTTTGGAGCTCATTTGCAAAGTGAATTTGGTCGAAACTTCTCTGTAATTATCAAATATCATAAATTTGAATAGGTAAAGTGATTCTTTTACAACCCCTTCAATTTTTACCATTTTCCCCCATTATAGTTCCCACATGACTTAATCTTCCATTTTATAACCTCACATGAATTTATGGATGTTTTTAAATTCATATATTGGTGTATTTTGTTAGTTTTCTTCAACATTTATTCAATTAATTGTTTATCTCTTCATTTCTTTCCTTCTCCTTAGGGTTTCCTCCCACATTCATGAAGGTATAGCGTGTATAGAAGTTATGGTTAGTTCCTAGTGTTTGATTTGGGGTATTTTTTGTGAAATATTTTGCTTTAAGGTTTTTCTTCACTTCCTTGTTGTGCAGCGGTGGTACGGTTGAAGTTTCACAGCAAGATTTTGGGTTTTTGACACAAAGGGCAAATGATTCCATGTGTAAGAATTTATTGATGAGTTATCATGCTTGATTTAATTATTTTTAATGTTATTTATATTTTGGGCATTGTGAAAAAATTATTTTTGATGGAGTTTGTTAAGGGGTTAATTTTATAGTTTCACTTTTATTTTAAATTGGGTGTTTTAAGTGTGTAACTCTTGTGGTAATATTTGGTTTTTTATAACATATGAAAATGGTTTACTAAATGTTTTTTGGAATTCCAATTATTATTTGGTAGGGTATGGGTGTGATTTTTGGTTTAAAAGTGGGGGTTTTGAATGTGTTCTAGGTGAAAAACCTTATCACGCTACTTGAAAATGTTCTATGAAAATCCTAAATGGTTTAATGAGTTAAAAAAAGTGTGAAAAAGATTTCTATGTACTTTTTGGTTGGTTTATGTTCTTATAATGGGTTTTTGAAAGAGAAGGATGTTATTTTTAATGTAAATAATTTGGAGAATGTTTTATAAATTTTCAGTAGGATTTATTAAATTTTGATGTGGGTGGAAAACATGTTTGCAGGCTGTTACGTGTGAGTTTGATGATAAAATTAATTTAAAGGTAAAAAATGTATTATGTGGAATGTGTGTGTGGGAGGTTATGTGATGTGTATCACCATATAAATGTTTTATAAACAATTTTCAAGTAATTTTTGATGTTTTAAAGAGATGTGAAAAGTGTTGTAGGCTATTTTGGTGTGACTGGGATTTCAAAACCAGTTTGAATGAAAATGGGATTATGTGACTTATATGACATACATATGGGATGTTTGGTGAATGGGTGATGTGGAAGTGTTATTTTCATGTGAAAATTATATTTCATGCCTTTTTGAACTTTTTATAGCATAAGAAGAAACCCAAGTATCTAGGTGGGTGGACATGTACTAGTATACTAGTGATCCCGTGGGGTTTGACCTCAGTTCCATGTAGAAATTTTAATGCTGAAAACACTAACTAAAATATAATGATGATGATGAGGATGGGTGACCACTATTTTAGTGGTATGATCCCTACTAGTGGCTCGTGTGCATGAGAATGGATATTTTTATTGTTACTTTCACTGAGATATGTGGTACCTAGGACACACTGTGTGATAGTGGCTAGGGGTTATTTCCCATTGCTTATGCTCATTGGATGATTTATGCTTACCGTTGGCATATGGTATGATTGGATGGAAAATTTAGTAGCTTTGGTACTTTATTTAAAATTGTTCATTATTTAAAATACCCCACTTGAAAACTTTTTTTATTTAATGTTTCATCTTTTAAAAAGTTTTACAAGCATTCCATGATTATGAAGACTTGCAAGCATTTCTTCTTTGAATACTGATCACATAGGATCTATTAATGGTGGTATCATAATGAGCTTTGGATCACACCCTACTTACACCTTTGGGTGTAAGTAGACTTGGTTATTTTTGTCAAAGGTTTGGGTAAAACGTTTGTGCCAATGATTTGGGTTTTTAGTGGTCCATCATGATGCGGTGTTGTGGAGATGGCTTGAGGGTGGTAGCTCTTGCCATGTTGAGGTTATTGGGATCTTCTTCTTGGTTTTATACCTTTGTAATGGTAGTTAAACATTGTTTTAAATTGTGTAATTTAGTTCTAATTTTTTTTAAAATATATGTTTGTTTGAAAAATCCATATTTGGTTTATACCTTTGTATTCTTTAAAATAGCCCACTTGAAAATTGATTTTATTTAAAGTTGTATCTTTTAGAAATTGTTACAAGAATTCCATGTTTATAAAGAATTGCAGGCTTTTAGTATTTTAATGTTTATCACATGGAATCTATTAGTGGTGGTATGTTACTTGTATTTGGATAACACCCTACTTACACCCTTGGGTGTAAGTATACTTGGTTATTTTTATCGCAGGTTTAAGAATAGATTTTGTACCAATGTTTCAGGTTTTTAGCGGTCAATCGTGATGCAGTGTTGTAGATATGGCTTGAGGGAAGTGAATCTTTCCACATGAAGGTTCTTGGGATGTTCTTCTTAGTTTTTCACCTTTGTAAGGGTATTTAGACATTGTTTTAAAATGTGTAATTCTGTTATAAATTTCAGTAAAATATGTATTGGTTTGAAAAATCCAGATTTTGTTTATTAGATTTTATTGTTGTTGTATGTTTATAAACTCGAGTAAATAATTCCCAAAATTCATTTTATGATACCAGGGAATTGTTTCCAGACCATAAGGATCCGAAATAAACTTCAAGCCTTGTCACGGGATGGGTAGGGTGCCAGTTTTCATGGAAACCAGATTCAGTTCGTGACAAAATGCTATCAAAGGAGGTTCAGGATTAACATTTTTAGTCATGTTATTTGGGGGGGGGAGTAGGGATATTTTGAAGATAGGATTTTGGGGACTTGTCATTGTAGTTATGTGTAGTCTTCCTAGATATGATACCTCATGACTAGATTCGAGTTGTGAGGGGATGTCTGGATTTTTCGGAGTCCATTGGTTTTCTTTTTTTGATGTTGATTTGGGGAAATGGAAAGAGAGTTGGGTTAATGGTCTCAGGGAACTTAATGGGCCTGCCAAGCCATTTAGAGTCAAGGATATTTCCCTAGAACACTCTCTATGATAGTGTAGTGATTAGAATATGGCCTCAAAATATATGTCCAAGTCACCCACTGAAACTATTTTCCTCCCTCATTATCTTGTGTCTTTTAGTTTTGAAACATGGAAGTTCAGTTCTAAAGAAAAAATGACACGGTTTTAAGAAGTGTAAAGTTTTTGTGGAATGATTTTATAAAAAAGAGGGAATGGTTTTATTTGTGAAATGGTGTAAATTAATTTTTAGAATTGTTTTGAAATGGAAAATTGCGTGCTTACACCTCATTTGAAAGATGGAACTATGATAAAGTTGATTTTCAAAAACTGTTTCCAACAGAGTTATCTAAACTATTGAAAGGTGTTTTAATGGGATGAAATGTTTTGAAATTAATGTAAATGACTTGAAAGTGGGATCCTATTTGAATGATTGTGTCTTTTTGAATAGTTTTGTAAGTTTTAAATTGGGATTTTGATCTCTCTTTTAACGGTCTTGAGAAAAAAGGATGTATTGGTTGACTGTTTTGGTTTTTAAAAGTAGAAAGTATTTTTGTTTTAACCTTTGTTATCTATATGAGAGACCCCATGCATGGGGATATATGGGATTATGGTTGTTTAATGAAATTTTCGGATGAGTGTCGGGATGGTTATGAGGAGGGTTCCCGATGTGGAAAGGAAACATACATGTGTGAGACCCATGTGGTATCATTGGTGGATACGATAACTGCTAAACCATTTATTTTTAAAAGATGAATTTAAATGAAAAAATTATGCGTTCATAAATGGTTTGGGATGATGTGTCTTATGTGTTTTCAGAAATTTTGTTGTTGTGGGATTTTTTGAGTCAAAGAACCCCTCTTGTTTGAACGGTGCTTTGGGTTTGGGTTTGGTCGGTAAGCTAGGTTGAAGGGTTGGTTAGTTGTCTCTATATGAGAAATATTTCAGGATGCATTTATAGTGGTTACCTTCATGCGTCTGAATCTTGTTTGTGGTATGAATTGACCAGTGGACTAGCTTGGTTTAGTCATTGGGTTCTCTCATTGGATAAGGAACACCCCCATTAAGGGTTAGCGCACAAGTAAATTACAACCCCGATTTATTTTCCATTGAATGGTCCTCTACTTGATCAATATAATGAATCTTTTTCTAGAGCATTGGAGATTGAGTCTACAAAATTTTCTTTTCGTGGTTTTGTGGATCATCTTTTAGTGGGAGAGTGGTCATGAGAGGTTGAAAAATACCATAGTTCATTATGTTACCTGAGTCATCAAAGGTGATAATAGTTATGGGTTATCAGTGTCGGATGTTCTCTAAGAGGGCCTATGGGTCCTTCGTCAGTCTCTTCGATGTAAGGGTTGATGTTAAGCCACCAGTGTGAAAAATATGGTCAAGAGAGGATATTTTTTCCATTTTCCAGAATCGTGTGCTGTTTGGGACTTGGCATAAGATATCTTTACTTTTCTTGTTTCAATCTGACACAATAGCCATGTTTGGTGATGCCTTGTGATGTCATGTTCTCCTTTGACTGAAAGGTGAAGGTTGTGCAATCCTCTGAGACTATTCTATTTTTTAAGTGTGTCTTCCTTCAGAAAATCTCAACATAATCTGTTTATAGGAAATTATTTTCTTATGTCCTTTCCTCTTTCCATTTCTAATCTGAAGAAACATGGGTTGATTTGTGTTCATATTATGAGACCTTATTTCAGTAAAATGCTGGGTGATGGTAAAGTGAGGTTGGAGTGCATTATGTCTCGTTGAACCCATCTGGGATCTCGGTTTGGTTTTTTGTGGCACCAGAAGAAAAAAATTCCATTTGGGGTTTCCAAAATACTAACTACATGGCCAATGATGCTTCAATCATTTGAACTCCAACCATAGGTCCCAAAGTGAAGCTGGCGCGTAGTCAGGGAAATCTCTAGGTCATTAAAACCCTTGGATTAATTCCTATCATTTGTATGAATGATGAGAATAGTTTAAAACATCAGTGTCATCATCTTGTTTCAGTTGTTCCCATTTGGTGGTAGAGGTGGGAGGAAATAGTTTCCATGATGTAGCATAAGTTCATACTTTCCCCCTTTGGTTTCCTTCCATTTTTGGGGAAAATTTTGAAATTTTGGCTAAGTAGATTAATAAGCACAATTTGCACACGATTAGTAGTAACTATGCTCCAACCTAGGGAATTTTGCGATAAGAGACAATAGATTTTTCACTGTCTCCACATGGCCATTCCCCTTAGATTATGTAACGATTAAAATTTTCCCCATTGGACATAATGCTCGACACGGTTAGAGCACAGTTTCCCAAAACATGAGGACTAACCGTGTGGTTGTGCCAACTCTTTAAATTTTGATGTATTTTCATGTCGGACCATTCTTTTCAGTTTAGATCGTTGGTTATTATGGTGGGGAGACCCACTATGGGTCTCATGTAAGTTTTTTTTGGAAAAATAAAATTAGATTCTACCCTTTATACTAGGGAGTCCATTCGGGTGTCCCCTGTTAGTGTCCTGATTCCATCTCAATAAAATTTAAGTTGTCTCTTATGGTGGGGAGCCCATTTGTGTCTCCCCATATCAGTAACTCAGTTTTGTACTTAGTCTTGGCTTGTGGTAGGTTGTCTTGTTCAAAGATATGTAACTACCAACGTCTTTCGTGGGTAAGTGTTGGGATTGGAAGTTGCCCAACGGTTTGGTAAATGTAAGGTAAATGTAACCTTGTTCGATGTTCTTGTTCGTTTGAGTAAACAACTTGAGTCTGGTTTAGATGGTGTTTGAGGTGTTTCATTTGGCTGGAATTCTGAATGTGATTGATTTTTATAGGAAAGTGGAGTATGTTTTGGATTGTGAGATTATTACATCTTTTATTGATCAAATTAATATATATTAGCTTTTTTAGTGGATGAAAAACATGACAAATGAGTTCATTTTGGCATTTCGGTTGGGTTTGGTTTTTTTCCTTTGGCCTTGATGTGGATTTTCGAGGGGAAAAGGTCATATGGTGGGGATAATTTTTACGTAAATGAATTATTTTAAAGTTATTATTCATTTAATTTCCATCCTTTCTTTGTTAAGGGGGTTTTCCATACATTTTGGTGGAAATGGTGGGTTTTCAAAATTTGTGCCAAACTGTGAGCACATTTTCAAATTTAGAAATAAATTTTATTTCTATTATAACATCTTAATTTTTCAAAATTTTATACCCATTTAACTTTCCAATTTTCATCCCCTGGTATATTAAAACCCCCATATAAATATTGACCCCATATAAATCCATAATAATGATGGATTTGGGTTTTTTATTAAGGTGTTGGCCAGCCCGAAAGCCAATTTACTGCTTTATTTTTTTTAATTATTTAATGTCTCATTTAATATTTATGATTTTTCTATGATTTTACCTCTCACACTACCCCACTCACCCAAGGTTCTCCCCCATGCACCCCTCCCCATATTTGGAGATCATTATCATTGTAAATGTTGGTAATGTTTTTCTAGATTTCTCAAATCACCCTGATTTGAATAGGTAAATTGAATCTTTTATAACTCCTTCAATTATAATTATTTCCCCCCGTTCTAATTACTACATGACTTCCTCATCCTTATTCAATCCTCAATTGAATTTAAGAATGTTTTGAAATTCATATACCAGTGTATTTATGTCGTTTTCTTCAGGATTTATTCACGTAAGTGTTTCTCTATTCACTACCTTCCTTCTCCTTAGGGTTTACTCACTCTTTATTGAAGTTATAGAGTTTCTAGATGTTATATTTCATACTTATGGTTTTATTTGGGGTATTTTTGGTGAAATATTGTGTTTCAGGGTTCATTTTCACTTTCTTATAGTACAGTGGTGGTGTGGTTGATGTTTCACACCCAGATTTAGAGGTTTTGACACCAAAAGTATATGATTCCATGTGTATGAATTCATTAAAAATTTATCATGATTGATTTTATTATTTTGGATGTTCTTTATATGCTTTTAATTTTGAAAAAAATCATTTTTGATGGTGTTTGTTAATCGGTTAATTTTATAGTTGCACTTTTGTTTTAAATTGGGTGTTTCAAAAGTATTACTCTTGTGGTAATATTTGGGTCTGTATTATAAAATGATAAGATGGTTTATTAAACGTTTTTTGGGATTTTAATTATGATTTGGTAGGCTATTGGTGTGATTTTGGTTTTAAAAGGGGGTTTTTGAATGGGTCATAGGTGCAAAACCATGTCATGCTTCTTGAAAGTGTTCTATAAAAATCCGAAATGGTTTAATGAGTTACACAAAGTGTGAAAAGGATGTCTATGTACTCTTTTGGTTGGTGTATGTTCAAAGAATGGGTTTTTGAAAGATAAGGTGGTGATTTTTAATGTCAAATATTTTGTTAAGTTTTGATAATTTTTCGAGATGATTTTTTAAATTTTGATGTGAGTGCAAAACATGTTTGTGGGCTGTTTCGTGTGAGTATGATGATAAAATGAACTTAATGGTAAAAACGGTATTATGTGGAATGTGTGTGTGGGATGTTATGTGATGTGTATCACCTATTAAATGTTTTATAAAAAAATTTATTGGATTTTTTGAAATTTTAAAGAGATGTGAAAAGTGTTGTGGGATATTTTGGTCTGAGTATGATTTCAAAACCAATTTGAATGACAATGGGAATATGTGACATGTGTGATACACATGTGAGATGTTTGGTTATGTGTGATTTGGAAGTTGTATTTTAATGTGAAAATTATATTTCATGGCTTGTTGAACTTGTTTGAGCACAAGAGAGAAACCCGGGTATCTAGGTAGGTGGAAGTGTACTAGTATGCTAGTAATCCCATGGGGTTTGGCCTCAGTTTCATGTAGCCATTTTGACAGTGATAACACTAACTAAACTACGATGATGATGATGATGGGGGACCACAAGGTTATGGGTATGATCCCTACTAGTGGCTCGTGTGCACGAGAACAGATATTTTTATGGTTACTTTCACCGAGATACGAGTTACTTGGGACCCACAGCGAGATTATGCCTAGGGGTTATTTCCTACTGCTTATGCTCACTGGATTATTTTTGCTTATAGTTGGAATATTGTATGATTGGCTATAAAAGACAGTAGCTTTGGTATTTTATTTTAAAGTGTGCATTATTTAAAATAGCCTACTTGAAAACTGTTTTTATTTAAAGTTGCATCTTTGAAATATTGTTACAATCATTCCATGTTTATGATGACATACAAGATTTTATTCTTTGAATGCTTATCACATTTAATCTTTTAGTGGTGGTATCCAAATGAGCTTTGGTTCACACCCTACTTACACCTTTGGGTTTATTTAGACTTGGTTATTTTTGTCACTGGTTTGGGTACAACTTTTGTGCCAATTATTTGGGTTTTTAGTGGTCCATCGTGATGCAGTGTTGTGGACATGGATTGAGGGTGGTTACTCTTGACATGTTGAGGTTCTTGGGTTGTACTTATTGGTTTTATACATTTGTAATGGTCTTTAAACAATGTTTTAATTTTTTTAATTTAGTTCTGAATTTTAGTAAAATATGTATTGGTTTGAAAAATCCATATTTGTTTTGTTAGATTTTTTTGTTGTTGTACTTTTATAAACACGGGTAAATTGTTCCCAACATTCATTTTATGATACTCGGGCACTTGTGCCATCCCGTGGGGATTGGGAACGCCCATTGAGACTTGTCATGGGTCAGGTCCGGTGCTGATTTTGATGGAGACCAAATTCAGTTTGTGAAATATATTATAATCTAAAATAATATGACTTATAAATAGATATAGAATATAGTATTTACATAATGTTTAATTGGAAAAAATACAATTATCTTTTGGTTCAATCTCCCTTATAGACCTTTTTTAACTATAACCGTGATATTTAATTTTTACTATTTTCACGATTCATAATGATTTTTTTGAAATTATAAAATAATGTTAATTATTATTATTCCAGATATATAATTCATTTTTTAAAAAATAAATTCATATATTGGTAATAATTTCATTTAAAATTAAACTCGTAAACTCATCATGGAAGCTTTTTTTAAAAAAAAATTCTTCCTATGTATAAAAAGATATTATATCAATACTCAACATAAAATTGATAAAAATGACCTAAATATGATTAATTATAATATAATTAAAATTATTTTAATTTTTATATAATTTTAAAAAATGGAACTATTTAAATGCTTTAAATGAAAATATTGTTTTTAATAAAAATTCGTATTTTTCACTATTAGTCAAAAAATTCATCTTTTCAGAAAAAATCCCAAACATTTTTTTTAAATAATTTTTTATATTTTGATTTAATTTTTTTTTATCATTTAATTCTTTTTTTTAAATGTGGTTGAAATTTATTTTAACATACGTTCGTAGAAAATGAAGAAACAACTTTTTAGAAAAAATATAGTTATTTAGAAATTCATTTTATCTTCTTTACAATGTTTTTTATTTTTATTTATAATAAAGTGATAATAAGTGAACTTATTTACACATGTTTAAAGCATTTAATTTTAATAATGTTGTTATTTTTATTCAAAACTGATAGTTTAATGGGTAGGTTACAATATAATACTATATTATGGTTTATTTGGAATTATGGGTGCATGTATCACAATCTACCAAAGAGATTAAATTATTTTAAAAAATATCCTAAAATCTCAGGATGTTACATTATTCATACAAAAAATTTTATCCATTAAATTTACATAATGTTCCCTTATGAACAAATTTGAGTATTTCCTCATCAGAATTTCTTTTGGTTCTAACATCAGCTCTTCAACCTTATTATTTCTCTAAAGTACCTTCACCAAAAAAGTCATCTGATTCCTCAAAACGTATTCTCTAGTATCCAAAATCTGTAAAGGATCTTCACATTAATATATATCACATTCAAATTTTATTTCTTCATAGTTGAGCACATGCATTGGGTCTAGAATGAAATTCCTTAACAATGATATATAGAAAATACCATTTAATTTAGAGTGAATCACTGACATTAACAAATGGTAAGCCACAACTACGATTATTTCTGAGATTTTGAATGGTTCAATGTGTATTTTTCTCAATTTACCTTTCTTAAAAAACATTGAAATATCCTTCCATGGAAATTTTTTCAGGAAAATGTGATATCCCACTTGAAATTACAAATCATTCATTCACTTATAAGCATATATCTTTTTCGTACCTTGATCACATTTGATATGGATTTTAATAGTTTTTACATTTTTTGTATCTTCTACAAGTTCTAGACCTATGATACTCCTTTCACAAACATTATACGAAATTATTCGAGCATTACATCTCTTTCCATTTAATGATTCATAAGGTTCCATTTAAATACTTTACTGGAATATATTTTTATTGGAAAACTCCACCAAAGGTAAATACTTATCCCACATACCTTGAAAGTTAAGATAGAATGAGATCAACAATTCCTACAACATTTGAGTAGTCCTGTTAGACTATAAATCATTTTTAGCATCATAAGTGGTGGTCAAACAAAGATCAGTATCAAGATCCTTATGAATAATTTTCCAAAATGTTAATGTAAATCATGTATCATGATCAAAAAAATTAAAATAGGGGCACTATGAAGTAAATCAACTTCATTAATATAGATATTTGTAAAGTGATCATGTGTTAGATCTTCTATTATAATGAGTAAATATGAATATATTGTGAGGTGATAAAAAATTAACCATATTTCATCATTGATTATAGGATTCATTGGTAATCTAGTCAAAAAGTCTAGGGTAATTTCATCCAATTTACACATAATAACATGTAGAGGTTTCATGACTCCTCTAGGGTGTTTTATTTACACCTTCAAGGATTGATAGACCAAACATCTTGATATATAATTAGAAATTATCAATTTCATATTATCCAACAAAAAATATTCATTCTACTCTATATCTATATTGTTCTGACCAAGGTGTATAGAGAAATTTGAGCTATGATCATCATCCAACAATTCCCTATTCATCTTGTGTATGGATAAAACAAAGAGTCTCCTTCCAAATTTCAAAATTCCATCTTTAAAGAAAAATTATTCTAATTTTCTATTATTCATGACTTTCATATTATTTTTTAAAATTCTCATCATTAGGTTGAGATATTTTTATATTTTATAAAAAAGATGGTTTGGAAATCATTTCAAAAAATGAGAGATGTCTCCGATTTCTTAATAATTCATATATCCATAATTACTAGATTCATAAACACGGGATCCCTTTTGATCCTCATTTTGGTCATAAATCCATGATCTTTCCTGCTCAATGAATTCACTACATTATTTTACTCCCTCTAGTGGCAGTGTATTGAGAAATCATAATACATGAGTAGCTCAATCCATCACCTTTTTCTCAGGTTGTTCTATTTCTATAAAAATATGTATTTTAGACTCATAGGATCTATGTATATCTCACATATCTCACCGTAGATATAATAAATACATATCATGAAAGAAAATATAATGGATGCCAAATCAAGATAATGGTTTTAAATATTTTTTAGAATATTTAACTTCCATGATTCATAAAAAACAAATTTCTCATTTTTTATAAGGAAACAACTAAGTCCCTTTTTGATGCATCGCTATACATAAAATATCCATTATTTATTAATGGTAGATTCAAAATCAAAGTATTACAAAATATCATCTTTAATTATTTAAAACATTCTTTACATTACTTTATCCATATAAATTTAATCCATTTACAAGTAATCTTGGTCAATAGGTTATCAAATCGGGAAACTTTTTGAACAAATCACCAATAATAAACTTCTAAACCAATAAAACTACATAATTTTGTTATCTAAATTTGTGTAGTAAATTATTTTACTACCATTTTCTTTATAAGATCGAATACGATTTCATCCATAGAGATAATATGGATAAGAAAATAAACATTATAAATCCATAATTCACACCTTTTAAATTTAATATATAACAATTTTCTTATAAGAACCTGAATACTGATCTATAAGTGATTATCATAGTCCTAAGAGCTATTAGAGTACACCAATATATCATCCATAAACACCACTATAAAATCAAAAGGATATTCCTTCAATAATCTATTCATTAAATCCATAAAAATTGATGGTGCATTAGCCAATAAAAATAGAATTACTATAAACATGTAATTACCATACCTTGTTTGAAATGATGAATTTTGAATATATTACTTTCTTAATCACAATTGATGATACCCATAATAAAGGGAAATATTTAAAAAATATTTTTCTCCAAGAATTTTATCGAATAAGTCATTAATACAAGGAATATGATACTTTTTCTTTATCTGAATAGCATTGATTTCCTTATAATCAAAGGAAAACCACATGGATACATATTTCATCTTAATGAAAATAATAGTATCTCCCCAAGGATAAACAATTGGGCATATAAATACCTTATCAAATAACTCCCCTTGTTGTTTCATCAATTCTACTAATTCCACAGTGGTCATTCTATAGGGTGGTTTTGATATTGGTATTGGATCGAGGATTAAATCAATGGAGAACTCAAATTCATGATCTTTTGGATGTTAAGGTAATTCCATAGTAAATATATCAATGTATTCTTATACAATAGGCACATACTTGATTTGAAAATTACATTTTCTACCTTTATATTGTGTTTTCTCTTATTCCCCATTAATCACATTCAAAAAGGGATACTATGGGTGGATCTATACATGAATCTAAATATGAATTATCCTATAAAAAGTTAAGGAATTAAAAATCTACCTCTTGAATCAAAAATTACTTCTCTTTGTAATAAATTTTTTCATCATATTTTGATGTTAGTCTATATAAAGGATTATATCAAAATAACGCCTAGGTATAATAATGAAGTCAAAAAATAGGGAATGTTTGTAGAAACCCATAATTTTCATACATAAATATCATATATTATTAGATAGATATTATTTATATAAGATTATGACCGATGGCAGAATCATACAGGTCTAGTGCATTTGGAAGCTTGGATATAAAAACAACCGGTACATAAGTGAACTACATCATCTCCCACTTGAATGAAAGTTTAAATTTTATTAATATAAGGAAGATAAGAAATTCCATAGAGCCACCCAAATCATAGTGGATGAAAATGGTGAATAATGATGGAATTTTATTTTACAATAATATTATAGTCATTGTAGAGGGATCCCATACATGTATATAAAGTAATAATCTCATACAAACTCCCCTTTTTGGCTAGGCCATCCACTACTCCATTACCTTCTCTCCAAGTGTGACCTACACAAATAGTGTGGTTGAGAACCCTCCTGTAATTTCTAATTAGATAAGATGGATCCCATGGTGGAGTGAACGTCCCTTTAAGTAACCCAACCAGAAATCTTGAATATGACTCAGCCTCGGTAATTTTTATGTTGAAGAAGTTCCACAATATGAGACTAGTGACCATTGCTTTAGTTTCAGCTTCAATAGAACTTCTATCCTTGAATAAACAATTGAACACTAGATAAATTGACCCCCTATTTTCCCTCATTATTCAACCTTTACACTTGATACCATAGATTCATGATCCATCAATCACCAACTTATTTATAGCGGTTGGTGGCTTCTATTTAACACATCATCCAGTATTTTTTTGTCTCCTCTATCCAACAGATAATTTAGCCTTCAAATAATCCCTTGAAATGATACCATTGATTCCCCACCTTTGATAATAACTCCAAGATCTACCACAAAGTCTTTCACTCTATCCTGGAGAAAGTGAGAAGATAATTTTTTAACTTCATATGCCTTATTCCTCACCTCCCATAATGACCAACACCCTAATATAAAAACCACAATTCTTATGTTCACCTGCACAACTTTCTGTTCATCCCCCTGAAACTAGGTTGTAATGAACTATGATACAAAACATTATCTCACAAAGATTACCATGAATATTTCCAGATGATTCCAAAGTATTGTCTCCCACTTGCATTGAATATAGATATTTCATACAATCTCTTTCTACGCCCGATAACAATAATATAATTTGATTCTAAGACCACCCCTCCTATGAATTTTATCCTCAATTACAATAGCTTTGTTCCTCGGTCTCCAAACCATGAAATTAAATTTTTCTAGAATATATTTGCACCACGGAATGGTCATCCAGTCATTAGCCCCACTGTTCATATGTCTCAGGTTCAAGAATTCTTGAGTGCTAAAACTGCCTAACAACGACCCATAGTAAACACACCTATCTACCTCATCGGTCAATCTAATATTGTGTGGGATCTCCAATTAATCATTGTTCAAGACACCAGTAAGAGCCTTTGGAAATTGGAAAGCCTCCCTGTACAACAGATTCAAAACCGGGGAACCAAGAAAAAATAAAGGGGTCCCCACGCAATTATCCTTCAAAAACATATATTCTTTTAACCAACCACCCATTGGGACTCTAATATGAGAACCTCTAGATAATTATAAATTCACCTCATGGGGCTAGTAGCATGTCCATTATGTTATTTTAAATCTATATAGTCACCACCATATTTATTAATCATAAATATATCCCAGATCATGTAACTGACAATGATATCCCATGACATATTTTCCTTCTTGGACTCCCCCATGTCGTGTAAAGCAATGCCACCTTTATTAACTGGACACACCAATCTCTTCCATGATTCCCATTAATAGTGAACAATTTTATTTTCATCCCATAAAAAAACATTCATCGTTTTTATAGATTCTCAATGGTTCATTTTATCACATTGATAATTGAAAAAAATTAATTAATATTGAGGTAAGTACACATTTGATTAAAGTAACCCAACCTCCAAAGAAGATAAATCTGTTCTACTAATTGAAAATCACTGTAGTGATACGGATAATGATATCCTAAATATGGTACTTTTAATCTAACAAATATTAATAGGTTCTCCAAGATAAGTCATAGGTAATTGTCACCTCTACATGCCAAACATATTTTGAATAATATTGATATTAATTCCTGATAATTTTATGGGGACGAACACATTACTTTTAGATTGACTAATCAATTTGAGAGTTAATATTTCATAATGATCCATAATTTTATTAAAACCTATAACAGATATTTTACAGACATTAATTAATAAAATAATATCATTAGAAAACATGAGGTTTAACACCATATTATCACCGAACCTATTATAAAATGGATTGATCTTCCCCTCCTCTATGATCAGTTTGACAGTTGTCTTTAGGGACTCAAATGCTAGGGTCAAGATACTAGGGTATAAGGGATCACTTTTCCTGACACCCCACACCATCTTAAAGAAACCAAAAACACTTTCACTTTAAGGTTATGGAAAGCCATAGAGAAGCATAACAATGAAATCATAGATCATACAACCATTCAATGAATCCAAAATCCATCATGACTCTTAAGTTAAAAACCCATTCAATCTTTCTATTAGATTTACCTATATCCACCTTAATCATCACATTAGATACAATTTATCTTTTATTGTGATCCTCCACCATTTCATTTGCAAATGAAAATTTCCCCTGGATATTACTCCCCTGAACAAAACAATGTTGTTCATATGATACCAGTCTTTGGATAAAATTAGAGAGCCTCTTGTTATTGAGTTTGTTGAGGATTTTGTAAGCAAAGTTTCATAGAAAGATATATTTTTATTGATATAACTTTGAGGGGTATTTTACCTTAGAGACCAAATTCACCTTGGATGCACTTACAGACCTATTAATTATAGAACCAATGAAAAAAATAATGCAATTAATCACTTACCTGGACCTTAATAACATTCTAAAAAACCAAATAAAAATCCCCTTAGAACCCATCATGCCCTGGTGTTCTTTCTTTATTCATAATGAAAACCATCCATTTGATTTCATCATCCTCAAGTATTAATTCCAAGATGTCATGATCCCTTCCCTACAAAATATTTGTTAGAAAACCATTAATCCCTCCTAAATGTTATTCTTTTTCTACTTGGTGTGAATGAATGAGTTGGGACCTACCAATAAGTCCTTGAAATATCCCTGTTATAAAAATCCAACTATATTCACATCAGTTGTGTAGGAACCATCCTACCATTTTAAATTGATCTTTCGAACCAAATTTTCTTCTTAAAACAATCTTGAAGAAAATTTGGTATTACTATCCCCTTCCTTGAGCCATAAAGATATTTTTTATCCCTTAATACTCACTCAATCTCTAAGAACTTCTCTGACCACAAACAATATATTTCAAATAGAATTCCTAAAGTTCCATAATATCTATTTTGTTTATCCTTACTTCAATATGGATAATTTCCTCATTGATCACATCCATGTAATTATTGATATACATTCAGTTGGATCTCCAAACATGTAAATACTTTTTCAATTACTGAAGGTGATGGGCGAGACCCTCCCAATAAGCACCACACTCCATCATCTCCCATGATTCCTTCACTAAATGAATGAATCCATTCTCCATGTGCCAACTACTTGAATAAAAAACTCTTGGACATTATATTATCCTTATTTTGTGTAATCTAAATCGTCAAGTGATCTAATAAACATTTTGCAAGATGGGTGATTGTAGTCCACATAATAGGGTCCAAGCCTTGCAAATTTACCAAGCACCGATACAACCTGCTCAAGATTCCCATGTTCCCATTTGTATTTTTACACTATGTGAATTTATTTCCCTTAATTATAAAGTCAATTTAACCATTATTTACCACAAACTCCTTGAATTCATTCATATATTTGATAAATAAATCTGATTCTGTACTTTTCTCAGAGCTCTCGACAATTGTGTTAAAGTCACCCCCAAGAAGCCACAGAAGGTTGGATGTATTAAAGGATTAAATGTCATGCTATTAAAAAATAATTTTGAGGCCTTTCATCCCACATAATAGAATAAAATAGGTGTTCAATGCCTCCAGATATGATTTTTATTGGGGAATTTTGAGATGATGCTAACACGAGGTCCATCGAGACACATTTCTTCTAGAAGATCCAAATATAAATGTTGCATGTGTTAGTATGTAGCTATTTACATAATGTTGTACTCTTAGATGTGAAAGGAATATGGACCACCTTGTGTTTTGGCTCTAAAAAGCCTATTTTTAAGCATGAAGTCTATGACCTTATCTAGAGATGATGGAAATTTTAACATGGTCTCCTAGTCCCCTGACATTCTATATAGAAAGAAACATCATAACAGACAAGATAAAGTGGCCTTGAAGCTGAAATTACATGGTATGGTGGTCATGTTAAAACTATAATCCTCACATAAAATGGATATTCTAATAGGTCCATTTTAAAAATAATTCATGATTATATTTTATCGTTGGAACTGACTTGGAATAAGGAGTGACCTGATCTGTCAGTTCCAGGTCTAAAATCTTGGAAACAAGGATCTGATTAAGAGAGACAATGGAGTTATGAATAGGGATGATGAAAATATTATCACCTTGAGAGTGAGAGGAGGAGTTCAGTTCCATCTTTTATCCATCCAGAACCTTGATTAATATAATATTCCTACAATAGATAGAAAATACAAGATAATGAGATTGAATCACCCACTCCAAGTTGAGGGACACAATGATAAAATTCTCTATTGATCTTTTATATGCACATATTTTCTCAGCCAATCCCATCAGGACCAGGAACATGGAATTATCAACTAAGAAGTAAAAAATGGTCTTAATGGAATCGAGAGAGAATCAACATTAAAAGGAATATAATATAGTGAAATCATCTCAACATGGAAGGAGATAGGTGTATGCCATATGTCTTCATCGTGAATAATAAGATTTGACCAATTTTGACTACAAGATAGACCTATAGTTGGAAATGCATTAATAGTCAGGACCGTAGGTAACTTGACAGGGATGTGGACCTCATTTTTAAAATTTGAAACTCCAATCATAGAGGAAGATGTGTCTCCCCTAACCAGACAAGATGAAAAATAAATATCCATGGCCATCATTGAATTCTTAGATACAGTAGGCCATTTTTTAGTAGTGCCTCATATTTTTCACACAACCATCAAGTGCCCCTATAGGAGGAACTCCATACATCACCTAGGAAAGTCTTGGAAAATAACCTATTGGATCCAGGAAAAGTTTTCACCATCCCTAACTAGGACACATGAAGGAAGAGACACCAACAAGTCCACCTCAACATATATTCATGGGAAACCCACCATTTTTAGGATCCATGTGTTATAACCAGAGCAAAGAAAGATCATAAGAGAATTTCCCACTAGCTGGTGAATAAAATGGTTTTGAAATGGTAATGGGAGGTGAGGAAGCATAACCTACACATCGAACAAACATGACTCTATTCCTAAATGAACATCCCTAGACCATCGAGGGAATGAGAACCACCAATCCCCACATCTCTAAGTCTCCCTCGTCCAAGCTCTCACAAAATATTCTCTTGAAAACACTTGAATACAGAAGTCCATACATGAAATTGAAGATACATGGGTCACCTAACACATAACTAAGGATACCAGAAATGACCTAAATAAATCCAAATATGGATGGTCATGAACAAACTGAGCTAGAGAGGAAAAATTGCAAAAGTGTGAATCCTCTCCATGTTCTTCAATAGAAAGTTATATCGCTGGGAAACCCTCAACATGAGCCACAAACTGAGGCATAATTAGGATAGATGTAATAGAAGGTAGATGAGGCTTTAAGAACCTAGAGATACTCTCCCTAAAATACTTTAGATCCAAGGAATCCACCTTTCTAGACTGGACATCATTAGATGACTGTAGAAGAGTAGGAAGGGCCTCATCACTCAAAATCACTATAGGAGACTTCCCTAATGAGCAACAAACCATTAGAGTAGACTTTCCACTAACAAGAAGTGAACAAAGGGGTGAGAAATCCTCCCCACCCCAAACCATTTAGGATTCCTTCCCCAACGAGTAGAATAACACATGATCAGTGAGATCCATCCACTTTCGATCCTTATCTCCCACTTAGTTCTTCATAACTAGCACACTTTTTCAAAAAAGTCATAATGTACCATATTAAGAAAATGAAAATAATAATCCTTTTGAAACATTTTGTAATAATTCAATTTTTTTAAATTAATTTAAATAAACATAGCAGAACAACAAAAACCTTCCTTAAAACCTTTTTTAAAAACAATTTTATGGAAAAATGATTTTTTTCAACTGAATACAGAAATAATGTTTAAATTTTATTTTACATAAAATCATATTTTTTATCCCTTGATAACATAAGGAGAGGAAAATCAAAATAAAGAATATATTTTCTAGAAATAACCAAGGTATAAGAAAATTAATAAATTTATTGAGTGTTGTAATATAATATTTCAACATCACAAACATAATCACAAATAATCATGATAAACAATGAGAATTTGATATAAAACTCTTACGATTTTGGTAAATTTTGAATCAAAAGTACCATGAAAGAAAAAGAAATGTATGGATTTGTATATCCCAATATTTTTTTATAACAAACATCATTTAATTAATTAATGATCAATTTATACACTATTCAAAAGAAACAAGTTGTTTATTAGGCACATGTCCCACAAAAGAATAAGATGAAAATATCGTACCTTGAGTTTTACTTGCTTGAAATTCATTGTGAAATCATATCTAATAAATTTAATTTATTTGAATTATATAACATAGTAACATAATTGATTATTAAATCACATATAATAATTATATACATATATTTTGAGTCATTCATAATGGAATAGATTGAAAATGAATTACACCATTCTTAGAGACTGTATTCCATACGTACACATGAAACTTGTTTTAATCTTCTAACAGATATAATAAAAGAATGGTATATTGTAATTAAAAATTAAAGAATAAATATTAAATCATATAAATAAAATATAATTTTCATATCTATCCTATTTATCATCTAAATATGATACAAATAAAAACAATTCACATTGCTTCATGGGTGTGGTAGTCCGCATGTATGCATGTGTGATGTTATCATTTTCCATCAGTTTGGAATGTAAGAAGGTATATATGTTACCATTATTTTATAAAAATAATTATTTCATAAAAATAAAAAATAAACTTTAATCCCATCATAATAATCATCCATGAACAGTGGTGATGGAAAATTAATTGTACTGCTACGTGGAGACAGTAAGTTGAACATAAACATAAGAAATAATTTCACTTCCCATTTGATGGAAAGACGGTGGATAATGGTAGATTCATTGTCATAATAAAATTTAATCAAATTTATTTAATTAATTTATTATTTTAAGATAAACACCACATATTTAAAGTAATTATATAAAGTCATAGATTGAAAGTTGTCGGGTAAGACAACTACCTATCCTTCATGAGATCTCCTTTAGATCATTTCTTAGGGAAGATAAGATCGGTATTTTTAAGATATAAGAACAAAAAATACATGGATAAGGTTTTTAAAAGACAATAAATTAGGGTAATATAGATCTATAAGGATCAATGTGGTGTGTAGAGTAGAAATAAGTAGTGTCCTTTTATCAGGGAGGGAGAGAAGCCACTTGAAATTTCTAAAAATATTAAATTATAATAAAGTCGTTATCTAAAAAAATAGTTCAAAATAGAATATAAATGGATATGGGATGATATTTAGGCCATATATTATCCCCATTTTCTTCTTAATATTTTTATGTTTTTAGGTAATTTAGTAAAATAATTTTTTTATAAAATACGATTAATGTCAATTTTGACACTATTTATTTAATTTGACTAAAAAGACATAAATTCAAAGTTGGAATCTGAATATAACCATTTTTTTAGAGAAATAATATTTCATTTTCATCTATAAAAATAGTATAACACATAAAATCCTTAAAATGTATTACTTTTAATATATTTAAATTTATTTGTTATATATTTTTATTAATTGGTGAAATAATGTATCAGTGTTACATAAGAATTTAATGTAATTATGTAATTATTAAAAATAATAAATAAAATTATATCACTAAAATAATTTCATTAGAATCTAAATTACAATAAATATTCATTCATAACTAGTTTAATCTATATTTGAATACATAAAAGTTAATTAAAACTAAGAGAGTGATACATTGTATCTTTATTTGAATTAAACATTATAAATGAAATATTCATTGAAAATTGTCCATGAAAAAAATAAATTTATAGAAAAACCTTAAAAGGGGGGAATTTCATTAGTATTATAATAATTAAGATGTAAAATTATGGCTTTATCACATATCATTAAACTAAATTAGCCTGATTTTCCCTTTTCTGAGGTGATACATTTTACCACTATTACAATTCATATTGATTGAAAATAAAAGGGTCCTATTAAATAAATTTGAAATAACTAATTATAATTATGTAATAAAATTTAATATATATACGTGCTATAAATAAATTTTATGTATATTTTTAAAACATGATATAACTAATTTTCAGACAAATACAGTTTTAAGCATAAAACAAATTTTTTTTTCATCACATGCATAGAAAACAATTAGATGAATTTTTAAAACATTCAAGTTAATATATTATATATAAATTTAATTGGAATAATTCTAAAATGGATATAAATTTAATTTTTTTGGATAATAACAAATTTCATGCAAAATTTTTTTTTTTTCAAAAAAACATACTATATATTTTCAAATGTTTTTTATTTTCATTTTTAATTAATTGATAACCAATGAATTAATTTTCTAAATTTACAAGCCATAAATTTTCACAGTTTATTAATTACTATTCATACATTCTAATCCATTATCTATTTGATATCATATAATAATAATATTCTTATAGTATATCACAGATCGTTTAGAATTAATGTTTCATGTAATGAAAGATACCGAAGAAATAAATTTATCCAAGATAAATATTTCATAAAATCCCTAGGTGTTACAACGTTTATGCATCATAATGGAAACTTATTGAAAAATAATTTTTTTTGGTGAGACTTTCACTAGGATTCTTGATGAATATCTCCCTTTTTAAGGTGCTTTGACAATATATAATTTTAATGGAAATATTAGAAGATATAAAATTGTGTGAAGATCTAGAATAAAATAAGGTAATAAAATAAATTTGGGTATATAATTAAATTACCTTGCACCATATATTTAGGAAAATAATCCTCAAATTTTTTGATCACATAAGTTTTTCATTTATCCCTTGTCATTTTTTGGGGAAAATTTCATTGATGACAAGGATAATCATTTTCATAGTAACTCATCTCCTTGCAGTTGAAGCATTACACATTGGTAGCTTCATTCTTTCACTTGAAATCATGATACTGGTGAAATTTATCCCTACATTTTTAATAAAATCCCATTAATATCAATAAATATTTGATAGTGTTTCTTTCCACATTCCATAAAAGTTGGAAATTGCACCCTTCTCTCCTTCCCTTTTTCTATATTTCTTTTTCTAGAGTACTCGACCACCCTCTTACTATCTTTCTTTCCTTAAATTTTATATGACTTGGGGAATTATTTATTTTTATTGATAGCACATGATATTGTATCCACATATGATAAGAATGTTTTGGAGACTATTTCCCTTCAAACGAGTGGCTTAATACCATCAACTAAACAGTCAATCTTTCTATTTGGATTATATCCACAGTCCGCAGTATTTAGTGCTAACCTTGTAAAGTTTGATTTATTCTTAACAACATTTTAATCTTCCTTTTGCCTTATAATCAGGAATTATCTCTCCATATCTTCTCTTTTCTCATGGGAAAATGTTTTTCCAAAAAGACTACCTTAAAATCCTTCCACTCTATGATAACTATTTATAGCATATCATTAGTGTTTTTAATCAATGAACACCATTGATTTTAATATCCTAAGAGAGGATAAAATACCATGAAAACAATATCTATTTCATTAAATCCAAATGAGATAAATATCTTCTCAATAGAAATTGTCTATTTCTGTGCTAAAAATGGTTTTTTTGTCCCATTAAATGATTGAGGTTAATGATACATGAAGCGTTTTAACATTTGTATATTGAATTTTGGATCAGTAGAATGCTCCATACAGAAAAGTTTATTTATTATAATTGAGTTAGTATCCCTAATATAGTTATATTTTTTTCATCTCCTGTTCCAACTTCATTATCAAAACTAGTAGGTAAATCCATACATGAATTACATGGATTGATATGGTTCCCATTAAATCCTCTAGGATACATTTATAAATAATGTAATACAATTTATTTGATCATAAAATTATGAAACATATTACACAATCATAAAACAAGTTAAATACTTTACCTAAATGAGATATTTTACACACAAATAATCTCATAATCATAAACATGGTTTGTTTGTGAAAGTGTTAAAATATTTAAAGTGTTTTCAAATCATTTATAATGTTTATAAAATAAAATGTGAATTATCCCAAGTATATCCTCAATGTTTGTTAGACCAGGTGTGGATCATGGTCTATTTTTGTTCCCCAAGTGATGATTGAGTAAAATCCCAATATCCCCTTTTTGGATTTATTACCCTGAGGGATAACTATGCCAGATCTATATCCACTTTTTAAATCCAGATAGGGTTTTAGTTCTAGGAAATATATGTGATATCTACCATAATTAAAAATTAAGATATTTTCTTATACAAAGATATATAATCAAAGTAATTCATAGGGTTATGTTCTCTAATATATGGTTTACTAAGTGTAGTTACTATAGTTTCTACTAAAATTACTCTAATACCAACTATAAATACCCCAAACCTAGTATCCCAAAGTTGGTGGTTACTTTATTACATTGGCACTAGTTTTAAGTAATCACATCCCAAAGGACCGAATAGTTTAAAAGTCTTGGAAAACAATATACATACTTCAATATCAAATTATAATTGAAAATTTAAAATACAACATAGAATTTTCATTGAGAACACCAATGTTACCTTTAATATATCCCTACATAAAAAATCATAATAAACATCCCAAAATCCTAGGAAATAGAAAATAAAGAAAGGGGTGAGATCAGATGCTCAAATAGGGTGTGTGAATGGTGGAAGCTATCATAAATAAATATGACATAATAAATATGGGAAAGTAAATATATAAAAACAAATTCCATTTAATAAATAACTTGAGAAAGAATAATAATATGTAAGAAATAACTAATGATCAAATAATACCAGATAAATAATTACATGAGAATAAAACCAATCCATTGATATCATAACTAATAAGATAATCACACAGACAATAATAACTAATCTCATAATGATGGAATACATAATTCCACACATCATAATATTACCATCAACACCTCGTGCCAAGTCATTATACATAAATGTGTAAGTTCACAACCAAATACCAAAACTATATTTCCTAATGAGAGATACTGATGCATTGAGGGGCTATATTAGTCCCCTCTCATCACTTACTAAGTCCATTTCATTCCTTATATAAAAGTGATGAAACATAATATACATAAACATTCATATTAAAAAAATATTATACAAAATATTAATAATTTACAAAGTCAATATACATATATATAAAAAATCCAGAGTAATATACTGAATGATATCAAAATATTATATCCCTAGTATAATATAATATTCACCAAATACTTTTAACATAGATTAATAAACTTTAGAAAGCCCATAAGAAAATTTATTGAAGAAAATACAATTTTTTCTTTGAAATAACATATTTAAAGTCTAAAATACTTACCAAATAATAAGGGAAAAAATTTATTTTAAAAAAACCATATAAAATTGTAATGTAATCTTCAATGTAATGAGTGGCCATGATGGAATCTAATTTCATACATACTGTAAAATACATTTCTTTCAAACAATTGTAAAAAAGTTCCAAACACTTCATTTAGAAAATGATAATATGAATACTTTTAAAAAATTACATAAACAATTAAAAAAGTGTAAAATTTTGTTTCATAAATCACTTAATAATGATAAAAACATAATTATAAACACTTTATAGAAAACAAGGACATGTAATATAAATATTCTCGGCTGAGTAGATAAGCAATGTCGGTTTTCCAAAAAAATCATAATTTTGGTAACTTGAGTACATAAAAAGAGGAAAATAAAATGAAAAATTTTAATTTATAAGAATAATCATAGGAAAAGAAAATATAGTAGGTTTAATATTTAATGATAAAATAATTCCCCTTGTATATACTTAAACAAAAGTAATCTCGAATAAAGATAAGATTGTAAAATAAACCCATAACAATTTGGTAACTTCTTAATAATATCCACCTTGAAATAAAATACATCAAATGAAACTTTATAGACCATGAATATAAATATATTTATGATATAACCTATCTGTGGTGTAGTATATACAATACCCAAAATAAAAGAGTGGTGAATATTGTATATATCAAACATAAGTAAAAGTGAGATGAAAACCCATTCATCAAGTCTGACTTCCCACATATGTGACCAAAAATTTTATATAATAAGTATATATTTATTATAAATATATTAAAAAACCATAATCATATATATAATACCTTATTTTATTTAATTATAATATTTTATCACTAGTTTATTAACAAATCATTTTGAAAATCATTGCTTTCGGTAATAAGTGCTTTGTTTTTTATTTATGTTTTGGTTTGATAGTTATAGTCCTTAAAAATTGATAACTATTGAATCATATATATTTTTTAATAAATATAATATATATTAATAATATATATTTATAGTCTTCAATAAAATTTATATATTGGAAAATAAATTACACTATCCATGGAGACACTAGGTCGTATGTATGCATGAACATTGTTTCCACTTTTTAATGGATGAACAAAATAATGGTGAATAAAATTTCAAATTTAATGAATCATTATGATATCATATATATCATATATATTCATTAAACATATCATCATTACCATCCATGTAAAGATGAAATGAAAAAAAATCATATCACTTCGTGGATGTGGTATTCCAGACGTATGTAGGAGCGATATTACTGTTTCCAATGATTTGGTAGCTAAGAAGATATATGTAATATTATAATTCTATAAGTATAATAATTTAATAAATATAATATATATAAATTAAATACATCATTATATCCATCCTTGATAGGTGGGTGAAGAAAACGAATTACATCGGTTCACGAGGCAGTAATCTTCCGTACGCACGATTGATAATTTTGTTTCCCATTTTAGGGAAGAGGGGATGAATATAGGTTATTGAATTAACATAATAAAAAATCAGTATATTTTAATTAATGAATTAATTTGTTATCATATTTTAATAATTTCTTAAAGTGGGAGAGGAATAAATAAAATAAAGGCACATGGTTAAGGACTATACCTCTTCTTCAAAGAACTTATTTAGGTTTATACCTAACGCATTCCCAAGATGGTTTTATGATAAAAATAGAGAATCTAGGTCATGCATAGGGATTTATGTAAGGTATTTAGGAAATTATTTTCTGATCTAAACACATCTTAAATTATGGATTGGATTGGACATGGGGTGTCCTTTTTTAAGTGGGAGAAGGGACATTTTTAGAAACAAATTGGAAATCTCTTAAAAGAAAAAAATTATAATGTTATTCAAAACAAAACTTACCAATTACCATATATTCTAATATAGGATATTATATGGTTGAAATATGGACATAAAATATTATTTAGACATTTTTAAATGGAAAATTTACCCTTATCTTTTGATTTAACCGCCCTCCCCTAAGGACCAATTTTATCCTTAACTAGAATAATTAATTTTCATTATTTTCACAATTAATTATTAAGAAAAATTATGTTTAACTTATTAAGTAATATTAAATATTATGATTAAAAATATTGAATCCATTTTACCAAATCTAATTCACATAACAGGAATAAATTAATTTTAAATTAAACCTGTAAACACGTCAAAAAACATGTTTCCAAAGAGAAATTTTCTTAAGTATACAAAGATTACATAAAAAATAGACATAAAATTGATCCAAATCATCTATATTGGATTAAATATAATATAATTTAACTAAATTTTATTTTAATGAAATTTCATAAATAAATATAATTTTGTAAATCATTTAGACGAAATAAAATTTTTTAATAAAAATTAACAACTTTCACTATTCATCAAAACACAAATATTTATAGAAATTTTAAAAATTTCACTCCAAGATAATTTTGAAATACTGATTTAAAAAATTAATTTCATTTTTTTCAAATAAATTTTATAAAATCCGTAAAAAATAATTTTATTATATGTATTAAAAATGTGACGAAACGGATTCTTAAAAAAAAGTATTTTAAAAAATAATTTATTTTTCTTTTAAATGTTTTTTATTTTGATTTCTAATCAATTTATAACCAATAATTTTTTTACATGTGTGTATAAAATATAAATTTCATTTTATATTTAGTGTTATTCATACCTTCATATTTAATGCCTAGGTTGTGAAAGTATACTATATTACAGTTCATTTAGACTAAGGAATTCCTCCCTCTCATCACCCCCATACTGTGAAGGTCATTTGTCAGAATTCCTTCTCTTATCTCCTCCTCATTCCAATTCTCTCATTATAGCATCATTTCTCCTAGGTCATTCTCTCTCTCTCTCTCTCTTAGTGATTAGGGTTTCTCCTCTTCCCACCGGCTTTCTCTGCATGGTAACGCTCCTCTTTGCCCCTACATCTTTACCGATTCCACTACATCAACCTTATCTTCTTATAGTATATGGGATCCCTTGTTTATCATTTCCCTTTCCTCTTATTTCTAGTGATTCAAATCCCTTTATCCCTCATCCACCACTCCTTCCATTATCCCCATCGTGAAAGGATCCATCTTGGATAAACTCGACGGTTCTTCGATTGCTTTGGTCAGTGATGGAGAAGGCTTGCACTGGTGGTTTTGGATTTATCACGGCTGACTGGTTTCCCATCCTCATTAAAGAATATCATGTCCGGTTCTTTTCCTGTGCCAGTGTTTCTTCAACGTGGACTATTCCTTTATGCTTATGGTGATGGAAATGAGTAGAGGGATATAGCCCACTGGTGAGGCTTCTCAACTTCAAAATCTTCTATGGCATTCTTGTCTTTAGCCTCAATATAGGTCATTATGGTGTGATAATTATTGGGGAGGCTTTAGGATTGTGTTGTTTGAGTGATAATCGGCATTCTAGGGTGCAAAAACTTGAGTGGATGTTTGTTTTGGTCTTGGATTGTTGTATTTGGTGTTTCCCCAAGACATTGTAGTTGATTCCTAATTTCACAGTTGATCCTACCAATAGTGATCCTTATGGGATGGGAGATTAAAAGGTGGTTTATTTCTCTATGATAGAGATGGTTGTTTCCAATTGATGCATGTTTTTGTAGATTTTAAATTTAATATGTTCTAATGAATATGTAGAATGATTTAGATGATCTTCAACTAGGTCTTCACCAACACTAGTGGTGGGCGATGATGATGATGGCTTGTGTGTTAGGTGTGTCCAGGCATGAATCTTGAGGGGATTTCTTTCCATGGTAATGATGTCTCCTATTTTTTTTTTGAAATTATAATTTTTGTATTGGGTGTTTTCCCAATTGTGTACATTTTTTATTTAAATTGTTATCCAATAATTTGTGAGATTCCCACTAATCCAACAAGTGGTTTATTCAAAAAAATGAAAAAATGGATTTGGAGGATACTTTCATCACAATATATCATATAGATTAAATTTTATTACACATTTCATAAAGTATTATAGAATTACAATACCATTTATTTTGTTTTTTATTTCATTTCTATATCCTATAATCTGTTAGTGGTTATATTCAATTTTAATTATGGTTTGGGATTGATTTCAAATTAGTTTATAAAGTGACTTGGAAAGTCTGATTTAAAAGGGAAATGAATTTATATTATAAAAGGGTGATGGGAAGTAATCATGGGAAATTTTAAATAGATTTGGGATTGTTTTCATTAAAGTAATAAATGATCCTCTTTCTATTTTTTAAAATATTCTTAATAAAAAATACTTGTTTTTACCATTTCTTTTATAGAAAAGGGAAGTTTCAATAATGTGATTACAAATCCCTATTTTATTTAATTTTTAACACAAATGGAAAACTTATAATATATTTATATTTAAAACTAAAATTAGTGAAATTAATATTCAAAGTAAGGGTACAAACACATTAGTGAAATCATATTGGGAATGTTTAGCTCACTCCTTACAAAAACCAATGGGTGTATACAACTCTTATGTCTCATTTAAGGTTCCTAGGATGTGGTCTATTTTGGGTCTTATGTCTAGGTTGTTTGTTGGTAAAGGAAGTTTTCTGGGGGAGAGTTATCATGGGTAATATAGATTTGGTTGGTAGTGGTTTGAGATTTTATTTTTTAATGGATGGTTAGATATCAGCCATATTTTCCTAGATATTTATTTGTCCATTTTTATATATGGGGATAACTTCATTTTTTGTTTAGTCTTTGATTCAATTTATAATTTTTTTCTATTTTTATTTATACATATTACCATGGTTTATTTTTTTACTTTATATTGAATCTGTTTGTTTTTTTAAATGGGTATCCAATACATGGATAGGTTGTTCTGAATTCTAGAGAGGGATATGTGATGTGGTTATTTGAATTCGGAGGTATAAATCATTCCTAAGGGTATGTCTTTCATACTTGATACAAGTTTCCATCCCATGGGGATCAATAATTCCCTTTGGGCCTAGTGATATACTTGGTCAAGTGATGTGTTAGGTCATCTAAGGAAAGATCTTTATAGGCCATGCTTATTAATTATTATCCTATTTATGATATCAGGAACTATGATGGAAATGTGTTTTTTTATGTTAATTTGGTATTATTGTTTCATTCCATACATATGATCTCTAGTGAAGATCCAAGACGTTCAATATGAGAATGCCCCATCATCTATAGAGTCCAAACCACCAGTTGCATCAGTCCCATGTGTTGATAAATAGTTCTGAGAGATTATGTTGTGTGCTATGTAGTCTATCGATAGAGAGGCTCCATAAATTGGGGCATATATATCAAATTTGGTTTGGGAGTTTCCAATATTACACCAACCCATATTAATGGGTGAGGGTGGATCCAATGTTGCTGAGTTCTCGAAATAGGTTAAAAAGTATATTTTCAATTATCAAGAGATACTCTCTAATAGGCGAGTAATGACTGTGAAATACATGTTATATGCATTGGATAAATACTAATGGGTTATATTGATATTAGTTATATAATAAGTGGGGTTATCCTAGAAGGATTTTTTGGCATTCCTTTAGAAGTATTTTATTACTAAGACATTGAGGAAATAAATATTCAAAAATATTATGCATCTCACCCTAGGGTATATATCAGTTATGGATTGTTCTTTATGTTTCATGGATTTTCTCCATCATTCTCCAATTTTGGATGATACTGAGTAAATTTGGACTTATTATATTTATAATGGGTTAAATTATATATTTCGGGTTCTAGTGACTATTTTCTTATTCAAATCATTTTTAGTGTTTGTGAATCAAACCCCCATAGTTATGTTGAACCTAAGTGAGAGAATGGGATTTTGATAGCTAGATTCTTCTAAAAGGACTAGTAGTGGGTATTAAAGTAATAAGAAGTGTTGTTTTTATAGTTCTTACTAACATGATGAGTTTATAGATTGGTGGTTCATCCCTTCTACCTTGGGTAAATAGTTTTTTTGAGTGCTACCAATGTGTAATTTTGTGTGATGTAAAATCACAATGATAATTATAACCTATAATGTGTTTTCTATGTATAAGGATGAGGAACCATCATCAATTTTGTATGAGTGATTTGTAGTTGGCTGTTGGTGGAGGTTTTGAGATAACAAATGGCTCTAGTGTGGGGGTAGTAATACCATAAAAGAGTGGTAGTTGGGGATCCTCTAGACATTCCAGACATGTAGGAGGATGTAGTGCCTAGGGTAATGGATAAATTATGTCATAAAGGTAATAAATGACTTGGTATTTAGTATATAGGTGATCCGGATCAAGGGTCAGGATGGTTTAATAATATCTATCAAACTCTTACTGATCATGATATGAGGCCATGGTCACTTAGAAATATAATTTTTGTATCCCCAACGCTTGCTTCAATTTTGATTGATACTGGTTCATAATAGTTTTTTTATATCAACCGTGTATTATTGTGATATATTATTGACTAGAGAGTATATGTATGAGGTGAATTATATTGATGATCCCTTACGGCTTTAATCATAAGGTATTTGTGGATCTTTTGAGTGTTCCATCATGATCATTGAGTATAGGCATCATTTGGGTTTATTTATATTAGAGATACAACATTTAGATGCGATCATTAGTATAAATGGATTTTCATAGTATGAAGTACACATATAATACTATTGTCAATTGGTATAATTCACATATTTTGAGGGTGATTGTTATAACCTCATCAATGAGTAAGATCTATAGGCATGTCATTAAGAAACATACCATAAACCACAAAAGATGATCTTAGCCTGATTTTTAGTATTGTTTTAAGAGATTAAGAGATTGGAAAACTAGAATTTTCATTAGTGTTATATCAGTTCTAAGACATCATTTAAACAAATTATCATGGTTACTATATGAGATATTGGTCATGTTCATGATTGATCTGATGCCATATATGGATCCAATAACACCTTGTGTAACTTTTTAATATTTATTTAATGTAATTTTTTATAAATTTTTGATGTTTTTTTTGGGATTAAAATTTTGATAATTTTTTAGATTTAGAGTTATTTAAGTGTCTTAAGGTTATCCCACATAGTTTTGTGATCTATGTGGAAAACATTCAATAATACTATAGATGGTTTCAAAAGAATTATTCATGTTTTGTGCATGGTTTATGAAACAGTGTGACCAACTCATGTGAGTATCCATATGTATGAAATTTTAGTTTTCCAAA
Source organism: Viscum album (assembly GCA_963277665.1). Taxonomy (NCBI): domain Eukaryota; kingdom Viridiplantae; phylum Streptophyta; class Magnoliopsida; order Santalales; family Viscaceae; genus Viscum; species Viscum album. The sequence continues at coordinate 330,380,915 of OY728132.1, forward strand.
AAATTTCGTAACTGATTTTATGGTGTATAACCCATAATCCTCCACCACTTGGTTCAAACAAAGCCAAAGGCATGATAATGTTCCACTCCTTCCCTTCCGTTTATCAATTTCATGACTTTGTTATTTGATTTCTTGTGGATTTATTGAGGTATTCCATTCCTCTTATTTCATTATTTCTTTATATTTCCTCTTTCTCACATTTTCGGTCAGTTTCACCTATTCCTAAAACCCACGAGGTTTTCCAGTTCAATATTAGTAGTTTAAATCAGTTTTAATTTTTTTATTTTTCCATTTAAATGTTATTTTAGTCATTATCTTCCATGTTTGTGAATTTATGATCACCCTAACTTGATTACCAATTTCTCAAGGTAGAATTTTTTGTACCACTATATTATTTAGAATATAATTTTTTTATTGATCATTTTAAATGTTTTACTAAGTAAATTAAATCTATATCTGGTAGTTTTTGGGGCTTTTAAAAATGATTTCAATATTGAATCATACTTATAATAAAATAAATAAATGATTTTTTCTAGTTTTTCTAAAAAAATTTAAATGCCATGCATCTTAATAATGATTTATAGTTTCTTTTACAAAGGGATTTATTATTGGAAAATTTATTTTACTCGGTTTGTGTTATGAAATAACTTAAAGATATTTCTTTTAATATTTTAATAGATTTTATGAAATGGAGAATGATTTCTAATTAATTTAAATATTGGGTTAAAACATATTGTTTTAAGTGGTGTTTTATAAATGGGTTTAAATCTGTTATAAAAAGAACTTTATATCCCAAGTTTATCTTTAGGAAGACGTATTTGTAAATTTTTAATGTTTTATTAATGTGAGAGAGTGTGAGACCCTCCTACTTCTTTATACGTATTGTTTTCCCTTTATGGGATGTTCTTGGTGTGTAGGGGGATTTTGTAAAGGATCTAAATGGGTTATTTCTTTCAGGGGAATATAAGGAAAGGGTGAGATTATTTTTTATGCTTAATTTTGGTTATATAGATCACTTGTTTTCTCACCTTTTTTATTTTGGGTTGTGGGAGATTGAGTAGTTATGTGGGAATTATATATTTATTAAAAACTTGTTAGTCATAAACTATTTATATTTCTCAACTAAGATATAATACTAGACCATGAGTTCCCCCCAATTAGGTCAGGTGCTGTCTATTTAGGTGTCTTGTGTATAGAATGCAACATAAGTTAGTAGGTTGGTGCATGTTTGGTAAAATTTAGGACTATCTCGCTTTAGGACCTCAGGTAGAGGCCATTACACCTTTTCCTTAGTTAGGGATTCAATGTAGGGAATCCATTTATATACCACACTTGATTGTATTTTGTGGAACCTATGACTTTATTATTATGTTTATTGATGACATGGTGACTTTATACTTTAATTTTAATTTAGAAAATATTATTGTGTTTCCTAAATTATTTTGGAGACATTTTAATTTTTTTGTATTTTAATATAATGTGTTCATTTTGTACTGATCATGTGAATTTTATGTAATAATTATTTTCATTCAAAGTGATTGTTTTTATTTCATGAATAGTGATATTAATTATAGCTATTTTTTTCAAACCATTTTTTAAAAATAAATAAATTACTTTACAAATAAAAAATTACCCATCATTTATTTTGTTAAATATATTATAGAAAAACAATTTTTCAAAATTTATTTCATATTATCATATATTAATCAAATTTTTAATTTAATTTAAAAAAAACATTGGTAAAATAATATTGGGATTGGTTTCTCAAACTATTATAAGACCATTTGTTGTATGTATCCTTTCATGTTTTCCTGTTAGGATTGAATTGTCTATTACTTTTCTTTCACGATTCGTGTTTGGGTTGTAGTAGTGGAATACAGTGAGGTTCCAAGAGTCACATGGGGGATTTTGGTTATGATCCTAGATTGGAATGAGTATGTATTGTATTGGTCCTACTATGTTCCCATTTTATTTATTCTTAGGTTGGAATTTATTCATTTATGTTTGGTTTATAATGTTATTTGATTATTTGATGATTTTTTTTATTTATATTATTTTACAATGATTTGGATAATTATCAGCATTGATTATTTTGGGTGAACCCAATCCCAAGACTATTCTTTAATTCCCATGCACTACTTTCTATCTTGTGGGCATCAAGAATCCCCTTTAGTCAACATTTCTATCCAGTTCATGTTGAACCGAACTGGTTCAAGAAAAAATGGTATCTGATAGTAGGCTATTTAAAGGGATCTTGGGTTCTTGAGTATTCTGTTACGATATATGGGGTACATCGAGATATAAAAGATATTATCCTAATCACCCAAATATAAGATCTAGATCATGGATCAATTACACATCACAAATATTTGTAATGAAACTTAAGTTATCATTGGATTTTAAGATTTGATTCGTGATTTTGAGTTAATTTTTGGTAAATATTTATAATATCTTGATCACTATTTAGAGTGTAGATGATTTTGGGGGTCAAATTTTAGTTTTATAATGAAATGGTGATGGAATTGGGGTTTTACAATGACTATTGTACTATCTATAAATCTATTAATAACCCACGAATTTGTTTTTGAAAACCATTCCAATATATGCTATGTGGTTAGATTATGGTGTTCTAGCCTTTGTGGACAAACATGTGTCGTTCTCTTTACCCTCAATTAGTTATTTTCATTTTATTTATCCATTTATTCACTATGATGGTGGTTTTGATCAATATGAGTGCAACTAAGGGGATTCATATTATAGATATTGATGCTATGGTTATAGACTTTGATTTATGTTTTCATTTTATTAGGTGGGTTCTCTTTAAAACGGTTGGTTTTCTTTTTGGAAAATCAATTTGGAGATGGACATGGAAATATTTTAACTTTACTTTAATGTTTTTTTTGGAGTTTATGGGATGTTTTGAAAATTCTATAGTATGTTTTAAATATAATTTGAAACAAAAGTTGGGTTCTTATTTTACATTGAATGTTTTGATGAATAATTTATTTCATTTAAGATAAATTCGATCAATGGGATTGAAATGTCTTGAAATGGTAATTTATTTTTAAATTTGAAATGAGATGTTTGGGAAAGTGGTGTATGAATCTAAAGTGAATGATTTGTGTTTTAACTAATGTTTAGAGGGGTTTTAATAAAGGGTTGTTATTTGAATGGTATGTTTTGTTAAATTTTATAAATGGTGGTTCATTGGAAAATTGGTTTTTTTGTAGTTTTTTTATCTATTTTGGAGTTTGTATTGATTAGGTTTTTTTATATTACTTATATTATTCATCTTAGATATTATTCAAAGAAGATAAGGAAGTGTAATTCTTCAGTGAATCTTCAGGATGACCCTTCCTATGGTTTAGGAGTAATCCTGTCACCAGCAAAGTCTAGCTTGGATTAAGATTGAGTTGTGTATTTGGATATTTCTTTTCACATAGAACACAACTAAGTAATTTGGAGTGAGATTTATCTTTGGTGTAATTGATTAAATTTGGTTCATTTAGTGGGAATAAAGAGATATATAATCTATAGTGGGAAGTTTTGGTTGAATCGTTTCAGTTATCTCAGAAGAAGAATATAAATTTTCGGCACCTCCAAAGTATAGAAAAGGGTCATTCTAAGTCATATTTCGTGAATCTCAAAGAGAGTGTCATTAGTGTTTTTATTGGGATATATTCAAATATTTTTTTAACCAGTGTATTAAAATAAGGGATGTTGTGAATGATTTTATGGTTCATGGGTTAACTTTACAATTTCGGTCATTTTTTGGTGAATATTGACATCTTTTGAGATTTTGGGGTTTTGATTGTAGGTAATGGAGGTTTTGTGGATGAAATCTTATGGATGGTAGTAAATATTCATGATAAATTTCAATTTTTAATTGGTAATTTTGTTTTCTTATAGGTTTTTGGACTCCATTAGGTGGGTTGAGTTGAATTTTGGTTTTATGTGTGCTTTTATTAATTTGGGTTGTTTTATTTTGAATACCATGAGTTCCTGTGTATGATATTTATAGAGGATGGTTCATAATTTATTAGACATGGGAAGTAATATAATTATATTCTCATGTGACAAGGACTACTGTCTTTTTGTTGAGCACTTAAGGGTGTTGGTAGTTTGGGATATTTCTAGAGACAATTCCCATGTTTGTGGTTCTGGTTGACTATTCATAGCATGGTAACTTTGTAATAAAACCCATGTTGTTGTTAGTTAGGATTACTTTTGGTTTAAATTTTCTAATTGAGGTTTCAAATTTTAGTTTTTTAATGGATTTATAATTTTTAATGTTTTGAGGTTGATTATTTTTTTAGTGGATTTGTGGTTCTTAGTAGTTTTTCCTCATGAGGTGCGCATCTTGTTTATTTATGAACCAATCAAGATTAATTCTAAATGATAGGAAGATATATTATATCTCTATATATCCTCTTGTATTATTATTTTAAGTTACTATGTTTCTATTTATAAATTATTTTTTATAGTAGGTTGATTAGGTATTTTCTACACTTCATTTATGGCTTGAGAGGAATTGGTTGTGATCAATGGTCTTTTATTTTATCATATTCGTTGTTCTTACCCTACCCACCCACTTATAAATTTGGATTGGAGGTTGGTTTTCTCCCCATAACCTTATTTTATAATGAGGGATTTATGGGGGAAAATTTAATGATGGGGAGATTGTAACACACTATGTTACTGTTCTTTTATTTATTTAATGTTACTATTTTATAATTTAATGTTGTTTAAATTTTATAATTAAAATATTGAAATTTTTTAAATTTAGTTTTTTATCAGTGTCACATAGTATGACCATTTGGGTTTTGAAACCATGTGGTAATCATGTTACAATATTGAAGATGGTTTATAAGTATTCTATACAATTTTAAGATGGTTTACCAAACAGTATGGCCAAACTGGGCGAGTTTCCTAGGTGTCTGAAATTTCGGTCTTCCGAAATTTACTCAACCTTATTTTGAGGTCTGTAATCCCTCATACTCCCTCATTTATTTAAGTAAAATCTAATTGTTCATGATATGGGTTCTCCTTACCATACTTCTCTTTATTTCATAAATTTATTCTTTGATTTTTATAGATTTCTTGAGTTAAATCATTATTATTATTTAATTCATTATTTCTCCTTCCTCATCCTATTTTATATTTGTTTCACTTCCTCATAAAACCCTAGAGGGATTTTAGGAGGATATTATGTTTTAGTTGTGGTTTTAATTTGGGTATTTGTTTCATTTAAAGGTTTCAGGAGTTTTTATATTCCATTTTTGGTTTTTATCACCAAACATGATGTGTTTTGTATTGTTCCAAATCAACTACCAATTTCCCAAGGTAGGTTATTTTCTTCCTTTATTTTACATAGAATTTCATTTTATTTCTTGGGAATTTTAAAGGTTTTATTTATTGAATTACTTCTATATATATTAGTTCTAGAGGTTTCCAAAATAATTTAAATAAGGAATCATACTTCGAATAAAATAATTTAATGATTTTTTCAAGTTTTCATGGAATGTTTAAAATTAAAAGTGTCTTAGAAAAGATTCAAAGAATTACTATAAATATATTTTCTATTTTAAAAGGAATTTGACCCAATTAGAGTGATGTAATAAATTAAAGAATTCTATTTTAATAATTTATTATATTTTGTTGAAAAAGAGGGTGATTTTTAATTATTTTAAAGAGTGGGTTCAAATGTATTATTTTAAATGGAATCTTATAAAGGAGTTTCAAATTGTTACCAAAAGACTAGACATCCTAAGTCTATCTTCAAGATGGATTATTTGGAAAATTTAATTTTTTTGGAATTTTGTGTGTGTGTGATACCCTCTAGGATCCTATGATATATTATTGTTCATTTATGGGTGGTTCTTTATGTATGTATTGATTGGGTAATGGATCTAAAGGGGTTGTTTCTTACAAGGATGTTAGATGTGAGGGTGATATTTTTTTTACGATTAATGTTGGTTATATTGATAACTTTATTTATCACCCTCACTTTGTTTTTGTAATGGGATCCTAGTTATATAAGTAGAAATTCTAGATATAAGTCACACTAGTTAGTTGAAAACTACATGTTTCCCTTTTAATATGAAATCAGTCTAGATATGGAGTTCCCTCAATGAATATTGGTGATAGATAGTCAGGTGGATTGTGTATAGGATACAATTTAGGTTATAAGTTTGGCATATTTTGGTAATGTTTAGGACTGTCTCACTTTAGAACCTAGGGTAGATCCCATTACATCTTTTCTTTGGTTAGTCGTTCCAAGTAAGGAATACATTTGTCTACTGTACTTTATTGTATTGTGTCGCACATTGTAATTCCTTATTATGTTTCGTTAGTGGTTCCAAGTAAGGAATCCATTACATCTTTTCTATATATATATTTATTGTTTTATGAATAAATAATTCCTTGTTATTTGGTTTGATAAATCTTGTATAAAAAACCTATCTTCTAGTGGTATTTCAAACTATCATAATTGAATTTTCCTTTTAAAAGAATTTCACCAAATATTTTTTAAAATCCAACTAGGATTTGGTTCCTCACAACTTTCATACACCATTTTCTGCATGAATCCTTTCATTTAATCCTTTAGTATTGGTTTCTCTTTTTCTTTTCATTCAAGGTTGGTGTTCTGGTTGTAGTAACATGATGTGTTGAGGGACTAATATTCACATGGAAGATTTTGGAAATAGTCAATTTTTATGATGTGTATGTATTTTATTAAGCCTAGTAAATGCCCATTTTATTTATTATTTTATTGAAATTTATTTATTTATGTTTTTTTATAATGTTAATTGATTATGTAATTCCTGTCCTTTTATTTCTGCAGCTATGATCTGATTTGGTTGATTATTAATATAGCTTAATTTTGGTAAAACTATTTTTATGATTGTTATTTTATGCACAAACACTAGTTACCATCCCATGGAGATTAGAAATTCCCTTTTGGACACATCGTTAGATAGGGTGGGTGACAGGTCATGTTGACCCAAGCCGATTTGTGATAGATCCCATATCCATTCTGTCTTAAAGAATGAAATGTAAATAACTAAAACACATGCCATTTAATCAATAAAATGAGAATGAAATGCATCAGTAGATATGTTAAATTAAAATATAATGGATAAATAATAACTAAGTGTAAATGAGGGAAATTCATAATTATTGGATGTGATGTTTCCTAGGTACATGGTACCTCTACTGTCATGAAAATTCATAATATGGTTCAACATATTGGGTAAAAACAAATCTAATATGGTCCACTAGTTTGTCTCATTAGACTACCAATGCATCGAGGGGCTATCAATAAGTGGGACCTACCCATGTATTACTTCTCTAAATCATTAATAATATATATAATAACAAATTTAATTAATAAAAAATGTACCTTATCATCAAAATTTTTATTTAATAAATAATACAGATTTATCAATAATTCCCTAGTGGATGATAAGTAACCACAAGGGTGGTTGATGATGATGAATGGAAATACCATTGAAAGATCATTAAAAAAATTATCAAGTAAAATAGAATTTAAACATTACAAAGTGTCCCAAACTAATTTGAAACATTTTTTTTAATTGTAACACCCAAAGATTTTGTGAAATATTTTTTCTAATAAATTTAATCTTTTCAGTATTTTTTATTTCACTCAATTATGAATATAGATTTTTTTATATGAAAAACACTATGTCTAGATTGCACAGAAAAATCAACACTTAACTACATGAAACACTTGTATTAGCTTGCGGCATACACAACACTATTCTGGGTTTTTGTAGCACACAATGCTGAGTTATTTTAAAAACTATCATTACATATAATACCGAGTTTTACAAAACAATAGCATATTATTAAATTATTATTATTTAATAAAAGAAGATATAACCTAGCTGATAAATTAGAAGTTATTAATAGTATCAACTAAATTATTAAAATTTATGTTTTATAATTTAATTCACTAGTCACTATTTAAATAGAAATGAAAATATATATGAATTGATTATAATGGAAATAGTTTTATTCTTATGCTCCTAAAGTATTTTTGTATAAATTATTTAAATGAATTATAATTTTTTAATGAAATGAATGAAATATATATTATATATTCAATAAAATATTTTTTATATTCATCGATTAGATTTGGCATGCATAAGATAAGAAAAACCCCAATTTTATGCATAAAACCCTATATAATTCAAAAGGGTAATCATAAGCATTTTAATGGAGAATCCATTTAAAATATATTTTTTTGACACATTTATAATTTATATATAAAAAAATAAACTTCTTATTTTAAATTTGGATATAAAAATTTCCTTTGGTGGAAATTTTCATATTTTTATGATACGTTTCATGTTTTGATAAATAGTAAAAAATACTAAATTTTAATTAAAAATAGATTTTTTATTGTAATAAGTCATAGTTTTTAAATATATATTTTATATCCTTTATAGTATAATTAGATAAAAGTTTTATCATTTAATAATATTTTGGACATTAAAATCAATTTTACATTGAATTTGGATATAAAAAAAAGTCAATATTTTGGATGTTTTTACATTAAAAAAATCATTTTCTCGTTCTGTCAATGGGATTTATTTTGAATAGAATTTACCAATTTATGTATTTTTAATTATGAAAAATGGATTTAATATTTTTAATAATAATTTAAAAATTTATTAAATGGGTCCTTTTTATTTTTGGATAATACGAATAGTAACTTTATTAATTTTTAATATCATGGTTAAGCGTAAATCAGGTAATTATGGGTAAAAATGATATGATAAATATTAAAAACTGCTATAATAGATTCAAAAAATATATTGGATGAATATAAGTTGACTATTAACACATATGTATAGAAAATAGAATAATTTAATGGACACTTGGCCCTGAAAATGACTTATAATATTATTAAACTCAAATGGAGTAACCAAATGTAACACTCTTACTTTTAAAATGTATAATATTTTTAATATAGGGTTAAATTAAATATTTTTTTTTACTATTTAGATTATTAAGGAATGTAAAATAATTTTCTACATCATATGAATTTATTTTATTTTTTTATTAATAAAATAATTGTTATAAATAAGTACAAAATGATGATGCAGTAATTACACAACTAATGAAACAATCAATTAAATGATATTGAAAATGTTAAAAGAAATATAATTTATCATAATTAAGGTTATTGATGATTTTTTTTGTTAATTTTTTTGGTTAATCAAAATTATAAGTATTAAAAAAACTTAAAAACTTATATAAAATCGATTTTTAATTATATTAAAATATTTATATTATCTTGGATTCGAATCAATGAAATCTTTTAGGTATTTGGATTGATATTCCTATTATTATAAATTAATCATTTGTGAAATTCCCAAAGTTCCCTTCCCCTATATTACAATAGAAATCTTATCCTTATCTTCTCCTCACACTTAAAACCCTATTAGTTTCATAAAAAATCTATCCAATTATCTTTAAAAATTTAATCCCATCATCATATAATACTTAATATTTTAATAAATCCATCCAATTTAGATCTTTTGTGAAAATAAAAAGGAGAAACCCAATGAAGATATAACCTTCATCAATGAACATTTCTGTTTTATTTCTTACTTAAACCCCTTAAATTATTTTTATTTCATATTTATGTAATTTAATTTGTATAATATATATACTAGGATGTTTTTATATTATGGTTTATACCTAAACTCTCACACACTTCCATATAATGTGTAACAAACTTACCGTTCTTGATTATGGTGAACTATTGCGTTATGAAATAATGTTGTTCGTCTTTTCCTTTAACACCTCTAATGGTTGGGTACTACGATTTAAAATATGTTTTTATTATATTTTAACATAATTATACTTGTTTTAAAATAAAATAATATATAAATTTTCACCACATAATCGTTTGGAATATTACAACATTTCTTGAGTGTATGTATGGCTTACCATCTCAATGATGCAATGTCATTTGTTTCTCATCTATATTTCACATGGTTGGAAATAACGATGAAATTAATGAATATATATAATATATATAATATAAATATTATTATTTAATGATAAAATATCATATAACTTTATTCCCTTTTAATATGACAAGAAAATGAAAACATCATTCATGCGCATGTACGACCTACCATCTCCATGAACAATGTATTTTATATTCTATCTCTATGTTTTTTGAATCATCACTAATAAATATAAATTGAATATATATGATATATATATCATTTTTACCAGTCTGTATATGATTAATTCATGAATTATATAAGACAACCAATGATAACAAGACAAAAAACTAAACAAAAAAGCCGATATTACTCGAAATGTAATTTTAACATGGAATTGTTGATAAACAGGTAATAGAAGACCATAAGCAAATAATATATCAAATAATGTAATTAAATAATCTTATTTAATTTATGTATAATAAATTTATATTTATTAAAGATTAGGTTTTCATGCGTATGAGGATATTCAAGGCATAAGTTAAGGGAATTTCATCTCACTTTTCATTTCCTTGAGAAAAATGTCATATTCACCACTCTGTTATTTTGTATGGTGTATATAATGAAAAATTAAATGTTATATAATTAATATCATTTATTTAATTATATTAGAATCTTTAGTTGATGTTACTATTTCTTGGTATTCACGAATCTAAAGTTACTCAAGTAGTAATGGACTTATATCTCACTTTTATTTCTATGGGACACATGCCATATACACTACTTGTTTGTTTTACGTGGTGTATATACTTCCATCCAACATCGAGAGTTTATTATATTAAAGGGAAAACGAGGTCTGTGGCCCAAAACAGATCAGGGAGGTCTGAAATAATGCAGGCCTAAGGCATCCACACAAACCAAGCTAACACATTCAGGGGGAAGGGATCCAAAACTAGTAAAAACAATGTGAGGGTTGGCCGGGGAGGCCCAGGAAGCCAGGAAGTCCGCAAATTTGTTACCTTATCTCCACAAATGTATTTTATGAGTCTTATAAAAATATTATGTTATTTTCATAACCATATAATTATATTTTTTTCATGACAAATATGATTTAACTTATTATACAAAATGAGTATTTATTTCACAGTCTCATCAATATTTAGGATTGTTTTGTTTTAAGTCTCCATTAGAGAATAATTAAGTTCCATTTCTATGTATTCTATTATTTTAAAAAATGTTTTTAATATGGTTTTTTATATTAATTTTTAACCAATTTGGATTTATAGTACATGGATTAAAATGAATATTTATTTCATTTTCCAAATGAGGTATTTTGTGAATTTTTCTGTAAAATATACTAAATGAATGTTTTTATTCAATTATACAGAATGAATAGAATTTTTCATCATCATGACATATTAATGATTTTAATATTTATTTTCAATATTACAATTCTATTTTCCAAAAAAAATTATTTCTTTAAAAATTGCATGAAATCTTATGAAAAGAAATTTTTTTCAAGGTAGAAATTATATTTTCCTCCAGAATTATTTTCATGTGATCTATCAAAATTATTATCTATCTACGATAATATTATTTTAGGATACTTATGTTTTAATAAGGCTAATCTCCAATTATTATATTATTATTATTTCTGAGAATCTTTTATTTTTATGATGGAATGATATTTATGAAACCCATTTCCATTCCATGGGTTATGTTATGATTAAATGATTTTAATGAAACCCATTTCCTTCCACGAGTTTTGATATGATGAATGATTTATGTTCTTGTATCAGTTATATGTATAGTATTTATTATGTGAATGGTGGGAATATTATATCCCTTTAATTCTTTGGGTAAATATTTATATCTCATGAGATTATAGTGGGAATCAAATCTACAGGCTGGATCCTCTTTGTGAAAATTGAGAATCCCAATCCACTATAGGAAGATGGGGAAACCAGATCCACTATTGGAATATGGGGAAACCTGATCCACTATGGGATGATGGGGAAACCCAATCCACTATGTGAATATGGAGGAAAACAATCCCTTATATGGAAAGGAATGTGACTGTGGATGGTGGTATGTCCCGCACAATAGGTATAATCCCAATGAAATTCCCTAAATAGTACTATAAATGCATCTTTATTTGAATGGAATTATATTTGATGTTTATGTGTATTCACCGATTCTATGTATTATTCCTATGATATACTTGCATAGCCTACTCTATTGATTTTCATATGATTTATATCTTATGAAATTCAAATCATTATACCATGATTCATGTTTATGATCTTTTATATGAATGGAATGATCTTCTATTGATAATTATATCTTTCTCATTAACTTATATTGATGATATTTTTACAAATTTTATGTATATACCCTTACTGAGAATTTGAGCTCACCCCTTTGTTATGTTTCCCTTCCCCGGGCAATGAAGGAAGGTTTTTATATCGAATTGCGAAGGGGGAGATATTTTTTGGAAACATCGATGATATTTCCCTAGGTTAAATTATTTTGGTAAGAAGTGTCTATAGGCACTAAAATAATATGGTGTTTGGGAATTGGTTTTTTTAATGTTTTATGTATTCTGAAAAAGTGATATAATGTCTATGTACATCAATATTGGGTTGTTATAATAATCACCATAATGGAATAACATTAAATGAAACCTATAATATCATAAGAATAATTTTGATCATGATATAAAATGTCAATGGGTATTATATAATCCATATAAAAGAAACTAGGTGTATAACATTACTATATGCCTCAGTGAAATGAAATTCAGACGAAATAACTTACCTTGAGTCTAACTTATCACATCTATTTTTGTCATCCTGAATAATAAAATAATGTTAATTAATTACTTTCATCAGAAAATGTTTCATCTTTATAATTACATTTATTTCACTTATTACAATGTTGTAAGAAAATACATAAAAAATTATGTTTACATCGGGTGTTTTGACCATATGCAGATTATATGTCACAATTGACTTTTGTAGGTAAAATTATGGTCAGAGGGGTCATTGTATAAAAATCTAAAGAATATTAATCATGAAATAATTATATTATTGATACCGAAATTATACTTTTAAAACCAATCAAGAAATATGTATATGAAAAATAAACTATCATTAGAATGACAAAGATAGTAGGCCATACGTAGGCATGACTAACATTCCAATTTTTAAGTGATAATTGTGGAAAGAATTTATGTAACATTATATATTTACAGAATTATCATTATATCATAAATAACATGTTATTTAAACATATATACTTATATATATAATTCTTGTGATGTTAAACAAATCATATCGTTTCAGGAAGGTGGTAGTCCACACGTCCATGACCAATATCATTACTTTTCTGTGTGTAAAGGGGTAATAATAAAATTGATATATTATATTTACAAAATGGTATTTATTTCATGAATATCATATATATTTCATTAATTTTACATATTTTTTATTAATAAATTACATAATACATTCTATTAAATGTGTGAACATATCACATTGCTTTGAGGAGGCAGTAGTACACACTTCCACTAATGATGTTATCGTATTTACACAAAATGAAAAGAATGAAGGTATGTGTTATATAAACATTAAATAAGTTTGAGTAAAACATAATAATAACATATTTAATATATAAAAATAGTGTTCCCATCATAATTTCCCACCATGAGATGTGGTAAAGGAAAAATGAACAATCATTGTTTCATGATCCAGTAGTTCACTATACACGAATAGTGTGTTAGTTATTCATAAATGGTCATGTGTGTAGGTGTAGGATGAAACCTTAACATAAAATATTATCAATATATTTAGGATAAATATTTCATTATCTAATCATAAAATAATAATATTTTAGGGCTGTAGAATGAAAATAAAACCTAGGATCTTAAAGAAGGATGTTGCCTCTTCTTTGGGTAACTCGATTTGTTTCCATCAAATGGATTACTTGGAAGGATTTAGGCTGATGGTGAGAATTATATGATGAGGTTAGGTATTTTAAGTTCTTATTTGAGGATTTTTTGGCTGATCTAAATGGATTGAAATGATTGAATATGTGGGAGGCGTGAGTTCCTTTTTATAGAGGAGGAGGAGTGGGATTCTTATAAATTCTGGAAAAGGGAATTCCATCCATGTTTTTACTCTAGAATTAGCTTCAATAATAGTAAGAATCATACATAAAATATCTTTTGGAAAATTTTATTGGTCATTTTGGCCCTTAAGAATAAGATTTATTCCCTTATTAAAATATTTTTTATCTTAATCTCTGTAATTAATTTTATTTAGATTAACTAATATTTTATGTCAAAAAAATTGAACATTTATGAAATTATAAATTATTCATATATTAAATATTTATTCTATTTTTAAAAATTAAAATCAGAGAAGTGGTATAAATTAATTAAAATTTAATCCTACAGATGTGACGATAAAGCCGGGTTTTTTAAGTGAAAATGTTCGAAAGTTTACTATGTTTTTATATCCAATTTCAAAATTAAATTGATTCAAATGAAATAAATTGAATTAATTTATATAAAAATTTTCTAATTAAACTTTATATCCAATCAAAAAAATATACTTTTTATTTATATATGTATTAGACTAAAAATCATTTTTGAATTATAAATCAATAGTTTTCACTATTCATCAAAAAACAAAAACATCACAGAAAAATACTAAATATTCACCTGAACATGATTATTATGTTTCAATTTAAAAAATTAAATTAGTTTTTACTTATAAATTTTATAAAAGTTCAAAAATTTATATTTAAAATAGTTGCGCAATTAAAAGGCAGAAAAACTGCCTTTATAAAAATATAGAGTTTTTTGTGTAAAATTGAGAGTGTTCGTATATTAGGCCTATAAAGCCTATTGGATGAATGGAAAAAATATTTTACTGAATATATAATATATAAATTTAATTAATATAATTTAATAATAGTAATTATTTTAACTTAGGAAGATAAATTTCCTTTTTCACAAAGAAACAATCTTTTATATAATCATTCCCTTTATATTCATTTGGGTTATATTTTAATTTAAATTTAATAAAAAACCAATTAATTTAACTATTTATTTTAATTATTTATTTTATCCTATTCATATCAAATAATTTAATGGAAAGGTTATATCATATTATATTAAATAAATATATTTTTAATAATATATTATTGTCCATTAAAACACGGTCTTACGTGTTGCAGAAGCCATCGAGGAAAGTCCATCTTGCTTGTAATGTAATACGACCTCAATGATCCATGTAGAGAAAGATAAAATTAATATTTCATGTAATATATGTTTTACTAATTGTTATGTATAGTGCTATCTTGGCACAAAAATTAAATTTATTCAAAAAATGAAAACATTGTAATGTGTTAGAGTGTTCTATTCTCTACTGCTTATATAAATTGTGTCCTCAAAATTAAAAATTTATCTTGGTAAACAAGGCGTTGATAAATCAAAATAAAAAATTGTTGAAAAATTATCATGAACTAGGCCGGGTCACAATCCGAACTGGCACCCAACCAGGTCTACGACATGTCTTGAGGGTTGTTCCTGATCCCCACAGGATGGAACAATTTCTTGGGTATCAAAGGAAAAGCTTTGGGAATGATTTACCCACATTTACCATGTTAAAATAATAAATAAAACCAAAAAACTAGATCTGAATATTTTAACCAAAAGAAACTTAGATAAATTCAAAATGTCACATTTCACTACTAAACAATGTCAAAAAAAGGGTAATGATGCCATGGGAAACCCAAATGACTCTTAACCCTTCATGAAACAATAGGATAAACATCACAATACCACCACCACCATGATTTCAAATCCAAGCCTCTAGGAAACCAAACTACTAACCCCACACATATTTTCTTAACCTGAAGCAAAAAAAGTCAATAGGGTCTGAATACACCCAAGGGTACATGTAGGGTGTGAGCCAAATCACAGTAGGATTCCACCTAGGTAGATATTCTATATGTTAAAAATTAAATGAAAAATAAATTTACAAGCTTGATATATTACAGAAATTCTAGGATAATTTTAAATAAAACAAAATTAAAATAGAACATTGAATGAGTGCAACTTAAAATATAAAACAATTTCAAAAAAATAATGAAATTTTAAATACAACACACTTACTTTTAAAATTTCCAACCCAACCTATCATATTCCAATGTTAAGTGAAAAACAAATATCGAGCACTAGTTATGGGAACACCCCTAGGAACTAGTCAGTTGTGGGGCTCTAGGTACCTTGTATCTCAGTTTAATGGTAACCGTGACAAATAGACAATAATGTTATCATGCACGATCCACTAGTAGGGAACATACCCATAACCTAGTGGTCCCCAATCATCACCATCATAGATTAGTTAGTGTTTTCATTGTCAAACATTCTATGTGAAACATGGTTGATACCACTCTAGATCACCAACATACTAGTCCTAGTCTACCCACCTAGATACCTGGGTTTCCCTATTGTGCTAAATAATGTTTCACATGTCACATAATACTACTTAAACAATTTATCAACCAACAAAACATCATGCATCACAAAACAACACTTTCCTATAAAAAAACCCATTCTTGAAAATATAAACCAAAATATTTCAAAAAACATTTCACACCCTTCAAATTTTTTAACAAACCATTAAGAGAATTTATAAAAAAAATCAATGAACACCCTAATTTCATTTCATCTAAAGTGCACCCAAAAACCACTTTAAATTTTTTTTGTACATTAATTCTAAATCAAAACTCAATTCAAAGAGTTCACATAGTTTAACGAATCAATTTCATACTTTACAAAAATTACACCAAGTGCCACACAAGGCCTTGCACACAAAAAACTACTCAATTTTATACAAAACTACCACTTTAACAAATATAAACATGCTAAATCATTCCAATTAATACTTTCAAACTGAAAAAATAATTTAACAAACCATTTGACCTGTTCATAAAATATTAACAAATGGGGCAGCAAAAATTTACACTCAAAATACACTCAATTTTATTTAAAACACCACTTTAAAACCAAAAACCCAATATATTTATGTTAAAACATTATTTTCACCATTTATATATTTTAATAAACAAATTTCACAAATAAAAAACCTACCAAAATTCATATTAGGGGTTTACACCTAGTACATAATCAATTTCACAAGTAAAATAATATTTTAAGTCAAACTCATGTCAAAACTCTATAGAAACCACATAGTCACCTCAAATATACTTCAAAAAACTTACCAAATTAAAAAAACAAGAAAATCAATTCATCAATAAGCGGTTAAGCACGGAACCACCTACCTTGGGTGTTGAAAACCCCAATACTCGGTGAGAAACTTAAATTTCACACTAAATGCATGGAAAAAACCCCAAGGTGAACCCTAATTCAAATACTCAAACTAAAAAGGTCAAGACCGCACTATCAGTGAAAAAACCCCAACCGAAACAGTAAGGAAAGAGTAAAAAATTTTACCCGGTGAAAGGGTGGCATGAGGGAAGTGTGAGGAAATTAGAGGGGGCCGCAAACCAAGGGGGCACTGTCCAAGGAGGTCACTGACCATGGGGATCACTGGATGAAGAGAGGGAGCATGATGGGGAGAGTGCGGCACAAGAAAAGGGGGAACATGAGGTAGGGGGCACAAGCGGAGGGTGCGCACGAGGGAAGGGGGGTGACTGTAGAGGGTGGATCACCAAAGTAATTTGGCCAGATGAGAGAAGGGATGCGCACACGGGAGGGGAAGGTGGGTGGGGTGCGACCTGCAGGGAGAAAGATGGGAGGTGCATGAAGGAGGAGAGAGGGATATATGGGTAGGGAATAAAACCCGGATAAAATTAAATCTACTTAAAAAACAAAATTTATTATAATAATAATTCTAAGAATATTATTAGCTTAATAAAAAAATAAATTCTCAACATTAAACTTTATATGATTAATAATATTAAAATTATTAATACCAATAACAATAATAATAATATTCTCTAATAATATTATTATTACAATCATTTAAAATAATTCATAAAATCCTATTTCACATCCCTTTATTTATTTTAATAATTTTTTCCTTTAATTTAATTCATTTCTTATTTTATTTTACCTTCGATTTAACTCATTAATTTTTTTTAATACAGGGTGACCGCACGGTTACCCCGCACGGCCCATACAAAAAATTTAATAGAATGATGATGATATTAATAATAAAATCTTAATAAAAATATTATCCTTAACACTAATAATAATAATATCTTCAAACATTATTATTATTATTATTGTCATTAAAAGAATTACTTAAAATTTATTACACTTATTATTTTTATTTAATCTTCATTTTGATTATTCATTACATTTTATATGCTTTCCTTGAAAACCAAGCAGGTCTTGCGGTTAACTGGGAGAGGACGTGCGATGACTCGGGCGAGGCCGTGAGACTTCGACCATTGTGCGCTGAAGGCTGTCAAATCTAAAACATGTGTTATTAAATAAGAACCCAAAAATTTAAGTTAGGATTCAACCTGAACTACCCGACACCCAACATATATACTAAAATAAATAAATTTGAAAATAGTAGGAGTGAAAATTCTCCCCACATAAAGCTTTCCATCCCCAATAAGCCACAACTAAGTTTGATACTCAAAGAAGAAAACAACAACCCCATAATGTTCAAAAAGGATCTCTACAAAAATTAAATGTAATGAGTAAAACACACTATTCTTAGAGAAAGTGGCATAAATGAAAACATCAAGAAACCTATAAAAGACGTTTCACTAAGTGTAACCTGCCCCAGTGCACCAAAACACCTCTAGTTGATTGATTTTGGAACGAAACTTTGGTACCCATGGAAACCAACATCACAAAACAAATCACCTCAATAACCAACGAACGAGAACCACACCGTTTGACTGGAATGAAGAAACATGGTCATAGAACATCCAAGGAACAATCTTATCACTCACCTCCAAGTCATATTTAGAAACAAAACCAAAAATGGAAACATGTGGAATGTTCGACGGGGCTCCCCACCATTAAAAACTTTCTGACTCCCAAGACGAGACTAGAAAACCGACATGAGGAGGCCTGAGTAGACTCCCCACCATTATGAAAATGGTCAACACCAATTCATTCCAGTGAAACATCTGAGTTAGACCCATCGTGGGTCTCTCCACCATTATAAATGTTAGATGCTACTAAATGTTTGAAAATTTCCCAAAAGTGACCAAACTACCAACCATAAGGGGAAGGGGGGAAGGGCCCAACTACCGATACGTCAAAACCACGACCATAGAAAGAACAATATCTCTACATCCTAGATGTGCACTATTCAATATTGTGACCGATTTACCAAAGAGTCCCCATAAGGACCACTAAAAGAAATTACATTTTGTGATATGCCACCCCTGTGACTTTAAGGTAACAAGAAAACCACACCACCTCATATCAATGAGAAAACCCATGTGCCCAAATGGGCCATTCAGAATGGAACCAAAGGAAACAATTTAAACCTCCTTCACCTTAAATACCGATGACAGAAATAAGGTTGGGATCCCAGACACTCCCGGGGTTCATGACCACGCGCCATATTCACACTGAGGCCGATGGCTGGAACCCTGATGATTGAAGCCTCTCCTATCTCACAGTCAGGTATTGAAGACTCTAAAACAGAGCTTCTCCTTTTGGTGTCACACAAAACCACATTGCAACCGAGACAACACCAGCAAGCACAACATACCGCGACATCCAACTGATTCCACATGAAAAATGTACCAACACAAGAGCTAAAATGGTGCATTTTCATCACCCTTTGTCACACTAGTTCAGAACACGACACTGCAAATTGTCACCGAACATAACCATTGAAATTGAGGGAAACATTATATGGAGAAGTACTTCAAACAGAGTATTAAGCAATACACGATTCCTGTAATCGACTGTAGCATCCCCATGTGTCTGGGTCTGCCACACTAGTGGACTAACATAGCCCGTCTCTTAAAGGAAACCAATGGAGGACCAGAGATCATTTAGAAAAACAGCCTTCACCGAACACTCTAGGCTGCTTCCACCTTTTCCCACCAGAATCTCCTACACCATTTCCAAACAGTACTTTCAACTTAACGAGGTAAAACTTCAACATTGAATATCAAATGAATAAAGGAAAACAAGGTTTCGTTCAACCACTATAACATCACCCTCCTAATGCGGGAGGATCCGCTTGATTATAAAGATATGTGGGTTCAATCCTAGAATATTATAAGAGAGTCCTTCGATCAACTAAAGGGACATCCAATGGTGAATTTCCTGTGTCCTCACTTCAAATTCATGTTAATGATAAATGGGGGGGGGGGGGTTATTCATTAGTCAAAAAAGAAAACCATGGACCCAAAAAAAACTGGTCCAATGGCCAAGACATACAACAAGCGACCACTAAACGTGTAGGGGAACCACTTCAAAGGCTTTCCAAGTCAACTTTCAAAAGAAACCACAAACCACATGCATTCACAGCAACTAACTAATAAGATTTCAAACTCAAGACAAAAATCAATCAAAAAGGATTCTCAGCTCAAAACTCCTCATATCCAAAATTTTCAAAATACATGGACACACTACACAACCACCGATTATTGAAACATGAAATCCTTTTTACTTAAAAAACATATTCCAACTAATTCAAAACAAAGGGAAAAGGAACCATCCATGAAGAAACTTGTGTTAGTCGGTGACTGGGACATATGGTTGGTGGCCATATTCCAATCACACCACCACCACAGAGATTATTATAGGATAATGTCCCCAGCACCACATGGCTTTCCAGACCCTATGAGATCACTAGGACCACTGATCCTACTCTCTTTTCATTTCCCTTATATGAGATTAACCACAAGGACCAAAGAATTAGACAATGATCAACATACCATGGTAACTTGAGTATCTCCATTAGGTGTATTGGTCAAGAAGCTTGCTTGTAGCTAGAACGTCGAGTTCTGACACCCTTAACATTGGTCTACCTGACTCTATCCCAAAGGGACACGACCCAAAGGAGAAGAACTCCTCTAATACCATTTTGTCATGAACCAGGCCGGGTCTCCATCAAACCCGGTGCCCGACCAGGTTCGCAACATGGCCCGAGGGGTGTTACCAATCCCCATGGGTAAGAACAAGTGCTTGGGTATCTAATGAAAAGCTTTGGGAACTATTTTCTTGATTTCACCATGTTAAAATAAAAAATAAAACCCAAAAAAGAAGATATGAAAATTTTAACTGAAAGCACCTTTAATAAATTCAACATTTTACATTTCACTAATAAAAAAGGGAAAAAGGGTAAATACTCCCTTGGAAACCAAAACGACTCTTAAACCTTCATGAAACAAGAGGAGAAAAATCCTCATGTCGCTGCCACCATGATCTCAAAATGAAGCCACTAAGAAACCAAACAGCCAACCTGACACATCTTTTCTTAAACTAAAAAAAGACAATAGGTTCTGCATACAACCATAGGTGTATAAAGGGTGTGAGCCAAATCCTAGTAGGATGCGACTTGGGTATACATTCCATGAATTAAACATTAAATGACAAATAAATTTTCAGACATGATATTTTACAGAAATGCTATGATAATTTTAAATAAAATAACTTTAAAACAGAACAACTCTAAATGAGTTGAACAAAAATATAAAGTAGTTTCTAAAAAATAATGAAATTTTAAAGACAACAGACATACTTTTATAATTTCCAACCCAAACTACCATATGCCAACGGTATGTGAAAAACAAACATTGAGCACTAGTAACGAGAACACCCCAAGGAACTAGCCAGTTGTGGTGCCCTAGGTACATCATATCTCTATGTAAAAGTTTCTATAGAAAATATCCAATAACATTCTCATGCACGATCCACTAGTAGGGAAAATACCCATAATCGAGTGGTCTCCAATAAACATCATCATAGTTTAGTTAGTGTTTTCATCATCAAACTTTCTATGTGAAATAGGGATGATACCACTCCAGATCACTAGTATACTAGTCATAGTCCACCCACCTAGATACTCGGGTTTCCTTATTGTGTTAAATCAAGTTTCACACATCGCCTAATACCACATACACAATTTCTCAATAATCAAAACATCATGCCTCAAAAATTACCACTTTCCTATCAGAAACCCATTCTTTAAAATTTATGCACACCGAAATATTTCTTAAATATGTTTCGCATCTTTCAAATTATTCAAAAAACCATTAAAAAATTTATAAAACAATTTTTAATGAACACTCCAATTCCATTTCATCTAGAGTGCACCCAAAACCCACATTAATTTTTTTTTACAATAATGATAATTCAAAACACAATTCGCAGCTTGGATGTAGTTTATCAAATCAATTTCATACTTTACAAAAATGATACCAAGTTCCACACAAGGCCTTCCACACACAAAAATTTAATTTTATAAAAAATTGACCCTTTAAAAATTCTACACATGATCAATCATGCAAATTAATACTTTCACACCATGGAAATAATTTAACAAACCATTTGAGTAGTTCATAAAAAATTAAAAAAATTGTGGAACAATAATTTACACTCAAAATACACTCGTTTTCATTTATAACATCACTTTAAAACCAAACACACAATATATTCATGTTAAAAAATGATTTTCACTATTTATATATTTTAATAAACCGATTAAACAAATCAAAAACATTCCAAAATGAAAATTAGGGGTTTACACCTAGAACAAAATCAATTTCACAAGTAAAAATATATATTTAGGCTAAACTCAAGACAAAACTCTTTAGAAACCACATACGCCCCACACATATACTTCATAAAACTTGCCTAATTAAATAAAACAAGCAAAGTAATTCATCAATAAATATTTAAGCATGAAACCACCTACCTCGGGTGTTGAAAACCATAATACTCGGTGCGAAATTTCATTCGCACACTAAACACTTGACAAGGAACCTAGGGTGAACCCTAATTCAAATATTCAAACTAACAAGGTCAAGATCGCACCCTCAATGAAATGAACACCCAATCAAAACTCTATGGCAAGGGTAAAGAAAATATTACTCAGTGCAAGGGTGGTGCGAGGGCAACGTGAGGGAATTGGAGGGGGTCACTGGCCAAGGGGGCTCTGGAAAAGGAGGTTATTGGACATGGGGGTCACTGGCCAAGGAGAGGGGGACTGCTAGGTAGAGTGGGGAACAAGCAAAGTGGGCATGTGAGGGTGGGGTTGCAAGCGGAGGGTGCGTGCGAGCTGATGGGGGCACCTGCGGAGGGTGGCTCGGTGGAGGAAGGTGGACAG
Source organism: Viscum album (assembly GCA_963277665.1). Lineage (NCBI taxonomy): Eukaryota > Viridiplantae > Streptophyta > Magnoliopsida > Santalales > Viscaceae > Viscum > Viscum album. The sequence continues at coordinate 330,404,247 of OY728132.1, forward strand.
AGCAGAGGAGGGTTGCACATAAGGGAGGAGAAGGGGGTGGGGCATGACCTACAGGGAGAAAGTGGGTAGGTGTCTGGGGGAGGAGAGAGGAATGGGAAGGGAATAAAACATTAGAAAATAAAAATATACTTAAAAAAACAAAAATAATAATAATTATTATTATAAGAATATCGTTAGCTTAATAAAAAAATTCGTTCTCAATATTATAATTTATAAGTTTAATAATATTAAAATTATTAATACCAATAAAAATAATAATAATATTCTCTTATAATAATATTATTATAATCATTAAAAACATCTTAAAATTATATTTCACTTACCTCTATTTATTTTACTAACTTATTCCTTTAATTTATTTAATTTCTTATTTTATATTACTCACACTATAACACATTAATTATTTTTAATACAGGGCGACCGCACGGTTACCCTGCACGGCCTATAAAAAATTTAACAGAATGATGATAATAATAATACTAATATATTAATAAAAATCATATCCTTAAAAATATTTATAATAATAATATCTTCAAATGATATTATTATTCTTATTATAAAAATAATTCCTTAAATTTTTATTACACTTCTTATTTTTATTTTATTTCTATTTCATTATTCATTGCATTTTATATGCTTGCCTGGAACACCGAGCAGGCCCTGTGGTTAACCGGGCGAGGTCGCGCGGTGATGCGAGAGAGGTCACATGACTTCGACCGCAGTGCGCTGAAGGATGTCAAGGCTAAAACATGAATTTTTAAATAAGAACCCAAAAATTTAAGTCGGGATTCAACCTGAACTACCTGACGCCCAACAAATGTATTAAAATAAATAAATTTGAAAATGTCAGGTGTGACAAAAACCCACATCGTGAATAATTTTAGTAAAAAATAATCTTAATAAGAGACAACATGAAGTACAATGGTCCCATAACTAGGTTCCCTAGTTAGAGAACATAGGTGTAAAATGGATACATGGATACATTAAAAAAATATGACAATTAAGTTCTGATAGAGAGTGATAGAGAACATGTTAATCTGAAATTTTATGACCATAAATGCTTAAAACACTATTTTGACAAAGTTGATTAATATCATATGAAATGGTGATAAAGGAATTTTTTTTGTTTAAATTCCATCTTTTCCTATAGTTAAGGAATTATTTCACTATATAAGAATATAAGTAAATATACTTTTAAATTTTCTAAACACATTGTTATCGTTTGGTAGTGACTTTAAATATTTCTATTTCATTTCATAGCACAATGTGCAATATACGGTTAAGTAGTACAATAATCTCTAAAACCTCATCCAAATATCAACTTAAAACATTTCATATATGGATAACATTTCATAGATTATGGTCCAAAACATTAGAAAGAAGGTTAAAAGTTTTCAAAATGAATATATCATTAATCTTTCCAAAACATAAATTAGTTCTTATTGGTCACATTCCAAACATGTGTATACCTTCATCATTTTTTCTCTAAAAACATGGTAATAACCTGAATTACCATAAAAAGTTATTTTAAACTTGAAATCTCCATTATTAATTAAGTAAAACACATGTTGGTAGATATATTTATTAAATGAAAAAGTGTTTTAAAATATATAAATGATAGAATAAACCACTTTTTCGACAAATAATTAATCAGTTCTAAGGTATTCTTCACATATCCAATTTACATTATTCAAATTAATCATTTATTTTTCAAAATTTAATTATATCAACATTAAGATCATATTAAGGATTATCTTTCATTCAACCATTTGTTTTCCAAAAAATGTTCAACTTGCTACATAATCACTTTTCATAGTACTATTCAATATACAATATAAAATATTTAAAGAAAAACAATTTTAGTATAATAATATAATATATAATAATTAATATAATGATAACATAATAAATAAAAAACTTTTACAATATATTTATCCGTTCTAAATACAGAAGGACAATAATCATTCCACTTTCGTTGTGTCAATAAAATAAGCTTGAACCTGATCACTTAGATTCTTCTGAGGTATATTCCTTTGATTCTTATGTAATTAGTTTTCATAATTCCCTGTATCCTTGAAGTTTTAACACTGAATAGTACCATTTTACCTCTTCTATTTTCCTTATTTTTTCGAGTGACCCTTTTCTCAACACTTATAAAAAACTCCCTTTCATTTCATGAATTTACCAAGGCAATTCTTTCCATAGTTCTCATATGATGAAAATTTATTCATCATATTATTTTATGAATTATCTATCTATTTTTGTTTAGACTAACTCTTATTCTCTTGATTCCCCTTGAATATTTTGATCCTAGAAAATTAATTTTATATTTTGATGGAACATAAAACTATCTCTTGGTATGATGAAAGTTTCTGGGTAACCATATCCATTCATGGATTTAGCCTAACTCCTTCAAATAAGTTGTAAATATTTCACTCATTATTTCATATTTAATTTGTATCATACCTAGCTAAACTTATAATGGTATCTTCATAATCAACAACAATCTCTTCTTCCTTTTTGTCTAAGGTAAGGAAATTTATCTTCATCTCAATTTTTTGATCATGAGTGAATTATTTTTCAAATAATGTGTCCTCAAAAGTTATACATTCCATGAGTTGTCTTTTTTCTTCATCCCTAGTATTATAGATCAATAACCACCATTGATCAGAATCACCATTGAGATAGTACACTAAAAGTGTAACCTTTTTCCTTTCACCACATCCAAATTCAGTAAATATCATCTCCAAAGAGTTAATAAATTTCTAATATACAATTGGATGATTATTACCACTAAAAATTTGGGGATTATGTCACATTATATGATCCCACATTGTAGATTATCACTTTGTAACAGGTTTCTCCATTCGAGAAAGGTTATTTTACATATCATGATTAAGCTACCATAATATACCCACAATTTTCCCCATTACAATACTAGCTATATTTGTTTCCTTGGTAGGAAAATCTCTAAATTTTCCATGAGTAGTGATACCATTCTTCCATTAAGGTGACATATATAAATAATGATTCATACTGGATTAGTTCATAAAATTATGAACTTTTTATAATTCTAAATAGTGAGTAACACTTGGCATAAAAATGAAACATTTATGTATAACTAATCTCATAATCATAAACATGTTTTCTTTGGGGGAATATTTAATTTTAAATACTTCAGAAATATTTTTAAGGAAAATATTAATTTTCTTATGTGTATCCCATGAGAGTGTCAAACACGATGCATAATGATGCATGTTTTCATGTACCAGGTTACGCTCAATTTAGGTATGATGTACCTTGTCGGAGTTGTTAACCATCAGTATATTTGTGCCAGAACCATGACCACCAGTAGTATCCAGACAATGGAAAATATCTTGGAAGACCCACAAAATCTCCACATTAGCAAAATTATAGGATATCCTTCAATACTTGTACTTAAAGTATATTGTAGGGTTATGGTCCATATTCTATGTTTTCTACATCTAGTTTATGAGATTTATACTAAACATCCACTAATACAAACTACAATTACCAAACCCTATAATCATGGTTCCATTTCATTACTTTATTTTATTGGCATGATTACAAGGTACCAAATCCCAAAAGAATGATAAGTTTAGCAGTTTTGGAAAAAACTAATTACATGCATGATAGACATATTACTTTTGGAAAATAATAGAAAACATAATTAAAAAAAATCTCATAATCATTTATAATAATTTAAATGATTCCTCTTCAAAACCTAAGGAAAGAAAATAAAAAAAGATGAACTTAAATGATCAGTAAGGGTAAGTGAAACAGAATAAATAACGAATCAACGAGCATAATTAACATGGCATGGTAAATTACTGAGAACACACGCCACACAAATAACTGGATAAGGAAAAATCATATGGCAAGGTAAATAATTGAAAAAATGTAATTTAAAAAATAAATGGAGAATGAAATGAATCCATAGATATATTGAAACAAAATATCATGGATAAATAATAATTGAGTCTAAATGAGGGAAATTCTTAATTATTGGATGCCATGTTTCTTAAGTACATTATACAGATTTCGTTAAGAACATTCACAAGAATGTTTATAATATTGAGTTAAACCCATGTAATTTGACTTAATTATTCATTTCATGGGACTACCGATGCATCGAGGGGTAGTCTATAATCGGTTCCCACCTGTGTTGCACATGTCCAAAGCATTCTTCATGTATCAAATAACAGATTTAAATAAAAAATGTTCCTTATCAAAAAATTTCTACATTGAATAAATAATAATTTTTTATCAATAATTACCCTATGTAGGATAAGTGTCAACAAGGGTTGTTGATGATTCTGATTTAATATACCCTTGAAAGAACATGAAAAACATTTTTGAGAAAAGTAATCTGTAAACATTACAAAGTGTTCAATAGCACATTGAAATATTTGAATCATAATATCTATAAAGGAATAAAATTAAATTAAGCTTAGAATATCATGATAATAATGAGGCTTGTGATATAATGTTTCAAAGGGAATTATATACACCATATAAAAGAATCATGTTGCATAACATCACAATATGTCTTAATGAAATGAAATTGAAATAAAATTTAATACCTTGAGTCAGAGTTGTCATGTGTGTCTTTATCTTCCTGAATAGTAAAATTAATTTGGTTATTTAATTTCATTAGAACATTTTTCATTTTTATTTTTTACTTTTATTTCACTTATTATAATGTTGTAAACAACCACTTAAGCAATTATGTTTCCATTGGCTGTTTTTACCATATTCAGATTATGTGCCCAAAATGACTTTGGTAGGTTAACTTATGGTCAAAGAGGTCATTATATAAACATATACAGAATAATAATCATGAAATAATTATCGTATTTATACATAAATCATATTTTTAAACCCAATCATGAATTATGGTTATGAAAAATGAACCAACGTTACAAACATGAAGATGGTAGGTTGTATGTACAGATGAATGACGATCCAATTTTTTAGTGATCATTATGGAAACAAGGTAAGTGAAATAACATATTTATAGAATGATAATTAAATAATAAATAAAATTTTATTTAATCATATATACTTATATATAATTCTTGTGATGTAAATGGAATCACATCGTTTCCGGGAGGCATTAGTCCACACGTCCACGACTAACATTATTACTTTTTAGTGTATGAATGGGGTAATAGATAAAATTTTATTTTATATTTCTAGAAAGGTAATTATGTTATGATTATAACCTATATTTCATTTATGTTACATATTTTTAATTTAAACTATCATTATACATTACATTTAATGTGTGAATGTATCACATCACTTTGAGGAGGCGATATTCCACACTTCCACAAACGATGTTATCATTTTACACAAAATGACATGTATGAAATTATGTGTTATATAAAAATTATTTAAATATCATGAGAACTTTAAAATTATATATATATATATCATAAAAAATAGTGTGTTAATCATAATTCCCACCCATGAGAGGTGGTAAAAAATGAGCAGTCATTGTTTTGTGAGGTAGTAGTTCATAGTACATGAATGGCAAGTTTGTTACACATTAGATGGATGTGTGTATATGTGTAGGTCAATAAATTGACAAAACAATATATCAAAATATTTATAACACTTATGTTATTATGTAAGCATTTAGTAAGAATATTTTATGGGTGGATAATGAAACTAAAGAAAAATAGATTGAGGAAGGATTCTACATGTTCTTTGGGTAAGTCCTTTTGGTTTTCAATAAATTTCTTCCTTGGATGGGTTTATACCCATAAGAAAGATTCTAGGATGAGGGGATGGATTTTGGGGGATTATTTGAGAATATTTTTGGCAGGCCAATAGGCTTAAGATGTCTGAATAAGTGGGAGTGATGAGTGCCTTTTTATAGTGGAAGAGGAGTGAAATTATTGTAAATTTTGGAAAAAGGAATTTGATGTAATGACATAGATTTTATCTAATTTTATTTTTATAAATTAATTGAAAAAATTAATAGTCCAAGAACTGATACATAGTGTGATTCCAAGTCCCGGTTTTCTCCAAACAAATTAATGAAAAATGTTCAGTTTTTAATAAATTGCACAAGTGGTTTTTCTTTAAAACTGAAATAACATCTAAAAAATTTCGCAGATCTGAAAGCCTAGTTCACTGTTGCATTCATAATAACAAAATTACCTTATGCGGGCCTAACATTTATTGGCACGGCTTGGTCATGAAATTTAGTATTTGGACGTATCGATTATAAAATATTTAATTAAAATATTTCATTTCGACTCAACAACCACTTTTCTTTATATTATAATTTTATTGGAATCCAGGTTTATTACCATAACCCTTGAATTACCACAAGACAAGGAGAAAGAAGTTCTCATGATGGTGAAGATGAATCAGAGATCAGGACATGGTTCTAAGATCGACAGATCGGCGAATGACGACGGCGCAACTTCACTCTTCATCGACAACCGATCCAAACTTTAGGTAGGGTATTGTTTCTATATGATTCATTCCCAATTATTAAATTTGATTAAGAACATAGACCAACCCATGAATTGGTTGATCCGTGATTTGATCGCTTGTGGGATGAGTGCAATGCTTGTAGGGATTTAAATGGGAGATAGATCTATGTGATTGTTATCCTTCATCATTATTCTTTTTAACAAGAATAAATTGAGGCCAACCTGAACAAGGGCCATGATCCGTTCTTCAAGTGTTCATGTTCATTTATTTGGTTCACTCTAGCTCTAACATTCTTCATGTGTTCTTAATTTTCTAATCTCCTTTTAAACCCCTATAAGAATGATCGAATGTTGCGCCCCCTGATTCATGGCACAACGATCCAAGATCTAGGATCTGAACCCGTGACGACACAATGAAGGAGCGATGATTGGAGTGACATGATTTGGCTTGGCCATTGGCACAAAATAGTACAAGGCAGTGGATCCGACTGGTTCAGGTGAGGTGGCATGGGTCTAGGGGGCCGATCCAGGTGGACATAGATCCAGTAGGGAAAGGCCCTAGAGGGGGTAATTTGTGGTAGAAAAAACACAGTAGTGGTAGCCGGCCACAACATGAGGCTATGATGTTGACTGAGGGACATGGCGAGGGGAGCCGCATATATAGTAGCTGGGTTAAACACGGCTCAGTTTTGCGTTAGAGGAGAATGTAGAGGTAGTTCAACCATTTTGGTAGAGGGGAGGCATGCGTTTGTGGTGGACCATCTGGGCCGTAGAAAACCTACCCATGGAATAGGCTGGAATAGGGGGATTCGGGTTGCTCTAGTAGCCCAGCTGGACACTCCAGTGGCCCAGCGGTCTTCACCCATCATCAGAATATGTTACTATCCAATAGGCATAGTGGGGAAGGATGATTTTGGATGAACTATATCAGACTAGGTTTGGTCATCCAAACCGGTTCGGGTAGGCCGGAGGGTCGGGCTGGGTCTGATGGGTTGGGTCTGTCACGAACTGGACTCGGGTCGGACCCTTTTTAAAAAAATAGTTACACCTTTCAAATAATCTGATTGTTTGATGAGCTGTTTGTTGTTTTGGGACCATTGCAATGAGACAATCCTTTTGTGATACTCTAAGTTTCTTTTTTTGGATGTTGGTATACCACCAAATGACTTGAGGAGTATTTTCTCCTGGAATGAGTGTGCTAAGAGCGGAATAATGTGGTTGGATTTGACCTAGTAGTTGTGTGACCTAGAAGAATTGTTCCCTCTAAATTGTGTTACAAAGAAGGCATGTGACCTAGGAGATGTGTTTTTTTACTTAGAGATTATGGGTGTTACCGAGACTATGTTTCTTACTGAGACTATGTGTCTTACCCAGACAAAGTGTCTTACCGTGATTATGTGTCTTACTGGAACCGTGTGTCTTATCGAGACCATGTGTCTTATCATAAAATTGTGTCTTATAGAGACTGTGTGTCCTATCAAGAAATTTTGTCTTATATAGACTTTGTATCTCATAGTGATGGTATGCCTCATTGGATTGAGTATATTGGGACTTTCCTATAACATATGTTGTAGAAAAATACATATGTGAGTGGAAAGCACTTCAAATATTTCCTTTTTGGTATACATTGTGTATTTAATTTGTGGTATACATTGTGTATTTCCATTGTGGTATACTTCATGTATTTCTTAGTGGTATTCCTTTTTGGTTTTGGGGTGTCCTACTGAGTATTGTTTTTCTCACCCCTCCACGGGCTTCACCTGCACATGTCATGTATTGTACAGACGATTGATGCATGGATGGAGTCCGAGGTGGACCAATACCATGTGGTTCTTAGAGAGATCAGGTAGACAAGGTATACTCCTACAACTTCAGAAAGATTTCCTACATCTACCCTTTAGGTAGGTTTTTCAACAGATGAGTTACAGGAACTTGTGCATTCACTTTTTATACAATTTCTTTTGGTGGGATTTTATTTTATCATTGTTTACTTTCTAGTTTGCTATAGTTGTACTCTATGGTTGAGATCTTAGGGTATGAATGAATTTTTTACATGGTGTTTTTATATTTTTATCATTTTGTGATTTGAGATATATGCATGTGTACAGGTACTTAGGAAAATGCCTCCCATTTATAGGATATACCCACTCGGTGCTAGTCAACAACCCCTATCCTATCAGAGGTGGGCTTGGGGAAGTCATGGAACATGATCCTTTGGTATGGGTCCTGAAATATTGGTATCAAAGGGAGGTTTCGATCCTCCAGCATATGGGTTATGGGCCTAACACGCTTCTGTTGTGCCTGATCCAAGGGACTGTGATGAATAAGTATCCATTACTGGTGATTCATGACCTCTTCAATCAACTGAAAGGAGTGATTTAGTTCTTGAATATACACCTTAGACCAGGCTATCACTAGATATGGGTACGAGATGAGGATGTACTTAATATGACTTTCAGGTGTCGGTACAACCACTACGAGTACTTAGCGATGATTTTTGGTGTAAAGAACACCCCAAAAGTGTTCATGGGATTCATGAACATGATCCTTCATCCTTAATAATACCAGTTCATGGTGGTATTCATTGATGGAATCCTAGTGTTCTCGGCATCCTTGGAGGAGAAATTGATACGGTTAAGGATGGTATTGGACCCAATCTGAGAGCACCAACTTTATAGGAAAGCACTTGAAGTGTAAGTTATTGATTCAAGAGGTCCATTTTCTAGAAAAAATTATTTTGGATGCTATATTTTTAGTGGATCTAGTGAAGATTGAGGCAGTGATTTCTTGGGAACCACCCAAGAGAGTTACTGAGGTGTGGAGTTTCCTTGGTCGTGCTAGATACAACTGGAGATTTGTACCTGATTTTTCCAATGTATCACCCTTTTTAGCATGACATGGAATGGGGTACCTTTCATGTGGATAGAGAAGTTCTAAGAGAGTTTTTAGTATCTGAGGCATAGATTGACGAGAGCTCCCATCTTGAGATTTCCTGGGGAGGGTGCTAAGTACTTACTATTCTGCGATGCATCATGGGAAAGGATTGGTTGTGTATTAATGTAGGTGAAATTGGTGATTGTATATGGTTTTTTCTATTTGAGACAACATGAGAAGAAATACGTGACTCATTATATAGAGCTAGCAGTGGTAGTCTTTTCATTGACGATTTGGGGACACTATTTGATGGGTGAGTGGTTTATCATATACTCCAATCATAAGAGTCTCATATATATCTTCTTTCAGAAGGATTGGAAGTTGAGATAGAGGGGATTTATAGAGTTACTCCAGGACTATGAAATTGATATTTTATATATTATTGGGAATGGAACTTGGTGGATGATTATCTCGGTAGGAGACCTATCTTGTATTTTTTAGCAAGGCATTAGAGTAGTTGGCTGGATTGAAGATAACTTTTGTGGATGGAGATGGAGCATCTTAACTGCAGTCGATGGTTTTCACCCTCCACTCTTACAACGATTTAGGGAAGCACATATTGGAAATAACAACTGTGAGACCTTTAGTGCTTAGATATACATAGGTCATTACCCAAATACATATTCAAAAGGTAGGAGCATGTCATTATTTTTAGAGGATGAAAAGTTGTACTGGAGGAATTACATGAGGAGATCTTCAGGGAGTTCCATACGTTCTCTTTGGAGGTTCATTTGGGTGTGGAGAAGATTTACTAGGATCTAAGACATCAGTTCTAGTGTTTTGGGATGAAGAAGGTAGTGACAGAGTTCAGTTTTAGATGCCTCAATTGTCAGCAATTTAAGGCTGAGCACCAGGTTCTATCGGGCTTGACCCAAACCCTTACGAAGCCATATTGGAAGTGGGGTGGGATATTGACGGAATTCGTGATGTGTTTACCATGAATGTCTAAGGGACAAAATTTCATATCAGTGATCATTGACTGACTTACCATGTCGGACCACTTCTTACCTATCTAGGAGCAGGATTCAGTTGAGAGATTGGGATTCCTCTGCATGTAGTAGATTGTTCGACTCCATATAGTACCATTGGAGATTGTTTCCGATTGAGATGCTCATTTCAAATCTTGTTTGTGGAAGGTATTGGGGGGAGGAATTTGGGAATCATCTGCACTTGAGCACAAATTTTTACCCGTAGATCGACGACCAGAATGAGGGGACCATTCAGGTTCTGGGGGACATGCTTCACGCATGCATCATAGATTTTGGATGCAGTTGAGGGGATCACCTACCTCTTGTGAAGTTTTCTTACTACAATAGTTACCACTCCACCATTAGTATGACATATTTTTAGGACTTTTACAGACAATCATGTTGGTCAATACATTGATGGAAGGACCTAGGAGAGTCAGCACTCATGGGACCAGAGTTGGTGCAGTCGACTATAGTAAAGGTGAAATTCATCAAAGAGTGGATGAAGACTGCACTAAGCCATCAAAAGTCTTATGTTAATCAGATATATAGGCATTTGGAGTTCTAGGAGAGATACCATGTGTTCCTTTAGATCTCTCCTCAATTATGGGTACCATGATTTGGCTAGGGAGACAAGCTATCTCGAAGGTTCATCGACCCTTTTCAGATTCTATGAAGAGTTGGAATACCGCCTTTCTCTACCACCACAGTTGCATCGGGTTCATGATATCTTCCATGCATTTTAGATGAGGAGGTACGTGCATGATCTATTCCATGTCATCAACAGAGGCAAGCTAGACAATGACAATGGGGTGACTTTTTTGGAGTACACGATGTAGATTGAGGATCAACATGAGATGACCCTTTGGGAGAGGTTGATTCCACTAGTGTGTGTTCGGTGGAAGAACGATAATATCTTGGAGAGCACATGGAATCAGTAGGCTAATATTTGTGCTCAGTACCCTCATACATTTATTTAGTAGTCCATGTTTTGGATTTTGGGGATGTAAATTCCTATGTCAGGGAGAATTTAATAACTTAAATTTTCTTTGATTTTATTTTTATAAATTAATTGAGAAAATTATGAGACCATGTGCAGAGATAGTGTGTGATTCCGAGGCCTTATGTGTCCAGAACAAATACATACAAAATGTTCATTTTTTAATAAGTCATGTGGGAATTTATTCTTCAAAACTAGAATAACATCTAAATGAATTCTAGGATTAGAAATATGAGGGAACCATTGAATTCAAATCATTAAAATTATCTTAGGAAGGGTCTAACATCAACCACCATAGGTTGGCTGTGAAATTTAGTTTTTGGACATATTGGTAATAAAATATTTAATAAAAATATATTATTTCAATACAACGACTCCTTTTCTTTATATTAGATCTTTTTAGAAATCTAAGGTTATCATAATAACCCTGTAATTCCCCTAAGACAAGTATAAGGAAGTTCTTTCGACAAATATGAAGGATAAGAGATTTCTACTTGGATTGAGGATCGAAATATCGACGAATGACGATGACACAACATCATCCTTCATCAAAAACTGATCCAAACTCTTGGAAGGGTGTTGTTTCTATATGATTCATTCCATGTTTTTGAATTTGGTGATGAACATTATCCAATCCTTGAACAGGTTGACCCACAATTCTATCGCTCATAGGATGGGTGTTATTCCTGCAAGGACTCAAATGGGAGATAGATATGTGTGATTTCAATCCTTCTTGATTCTTCCTTCTAAAAAGAACGAATTGATGCTGACACAAATAAGGGCCAAGATACATTTTTTGGGTGTTCATGTTCATTTGTTACCTCCACTTAATCTCTATTTTTCTTCATATGTTATTTGAATTCGCCCACCGTTTAAACCTCTACGAGAATGATCAAATGTTTTGGCCCTAATTCATGGTGAAATGATCCAAGATCGCGGATCTGAACCCATGACGACACATCAAATGAGAAAGGATAGGTGCGACATAATTTTGTCATTAAAATGGCGCACGATAGTGCAAGGTGGTAGTATATGATGATAGATATATTTGGTGGCTCTGACTAGTTCAGGCCTGGAGACATGGGTTTAGGTGGCCGGTCTAGGTGGATGGCGATTTGGTAGGGTGAGGCTGCCGGCGGGGCGGTCGACGGTAGTCGGATGGTGGTAGGGGGAGTGAGCCACAACAAGAGGTTATAGCATTTACAAGGGTACATGGAAAGTGGAGCCTAATTATGTGGAGACCAGGTGGAATGCAGATAAGTGTTGCACTGGAGGAGCCCACAACGATCGTTTAGCTGCTGAACAGACAGGCGGCATGCGTTTGGGGCAGACCACTTATGAAAAAGAAAACTGGCCGGCAGCATGTGCCAGACTAGACAGAGGTGGGCCATTCCAGCTGACTGGTGGGCTAGGCCATACCGCACCAGATCTGTTTGGGTAATCTGGTGGGTTGGGTTAGACCTGGATCTAACCCAGCTCAGACCCTTTTTATAAAACTAGCAATAACTTTCAAACTATGTGTCTATTTGATGAGCCGTTAGTGGAATTTGGACCCTTATGATGAGACAGTACTTTTGAGGTAATCTAATTGAGTGTTTGTGGATATTGGAATACAGACTAATGGCTCGAGTAGCAGGTTCCCCCAGAATATGTGCACTATGAGTGCAATCCTGTGGCTGGTTGTGACCTTGATGTTGTGTGACCTAGAATTTGTTTGACCTAGAATCTATGTGACCTAGGATCTATGTGTATTAATTAGAGAATGTGTGTCTTACCGAGACTGTGTGTCTTAGTGAGACTTTGTGTCTTTTGGAGACTATGATTCTTACTAATATAGTGTGTCTTGTCGAGATTGTATGTCTTATGGAGACTATTTTTCTCATGTAGACAGTCTACGTCATTGGATTGAGCATATTAGGACATTCATAGAATGTATGCAGTGGACATATACATGGGTGATCTGACTGTACTTCGTGTATTTCCTTTGTGGTATGCTTCATGTATTTATTTTTTGGTATAATTCATGTATTTATTTTGTGGTATACTTTGTGTATTTTTTAGTGGCATTCCTTTGTGGTTTCAGTGTTTCATAATGAGTATTTTTCTACTCACCCTTGCATGAGATTTGACTATACATGTCATGTCTTGTGTAGATGATTGACACTTTGATAGGGTCCTGGGTGGACTAGAACCATGTGGTTCTTAGAGAGATCAGGAAGATGAGGTGTTCTCCTATGGCTTTAGACAATGGTCCTAGACCAACCCTTTCTGGTAGGGTTTTTTTGTGGACGAGTTTCAGAAACTTGTTCATTAACATTTCAAAATATTTCTTTTGGTGGTCTTTTATTCTGGACTTGATTAAATTCCAATTTCCTACTATCATACTCTATTCTTGGGATTATAGTATGTTCATGCATGGTTTACTTGGTGTTTTTACATTGCATCAATTTGGACTGTGAGATGTGTAATTGTGTTTAGGTACTTAGGAAAATGACTCCCATTTGTGGGATATTCCTACATTATGCTTTCCACCATCCCATATCCTATCTGAGGTGGGATTGGGGTAGTTAGGACATGGGCCCCTCTGGGATGGGTAGTGACATTCCACACACATTTTCCCTATGAAATATGGATCCAATAATAGTAAAAATACTAGAAAATGGAGTTTAGGGTCAAAATATGTCTATAAAATAGGATTTGGACAAGTTTATCTATCATTTTGGCCCATAAGATTATGTTTTTGTCCCTTATTAAACTAATTTTTCTATTAATCACTATCATTAATTTTAATCACTTTCACAAATAATTTTTTTTAAAAAATATGTTGAACTGATTTTAAATTTGAAATTATTTTGATTATAAATATGGAATAAATTTTTCAAATTATAATAACATAATTGAAAAAAAAATTAATTTAAATTTAATACTACTGATGAGACAATAGAGCGAGGTTCTAAGGTAAAAATGTTCAAAATATTTCAATGTTTTTTTAAATTTCAAATTGAAATTGATTATAATGAACTAAATTAGATTAATTGATATAAAAATGATTTAATTAATGCTTTAAATTTAATAAAAAAATATAATTTAACTTTATAAATAAATTAGATGAAAAAAAGTTTGAATTAAAATTCAATATTTCTCACGATTCATCATAAAATGAATCTTCACAAAAAAATACAAAAATTCATCATAACCAAATTTCAATGACTTAATTTCAATAATGAAGTTTATTTTTTCATATAAAATTTACAAAATCTAAAAAAATGAAGATTATAATAGGTTCTCCATTAATTGGTGCTAAAAAATATGTTTTTATTTGGAAAATTTTATTTTTTCTTATCTTATACCTACAAATCCTATTGTATAATTGTAAAAAAATATTTAATTTAACTTATAATATATATATATATGTATAATTAATATAATTCATTAATATTAAATAATTTAACTTATTTTAATGAATCTCCTTTTACAGATAAAAATAGTCTTGTATAAAAGCAGTATCTTTATATTTATTTTGTTTCTATAATCATTTAAATATAATCTTTAACAAATGAATTGAACTATATATTTTCCCAATTTATTTGATTCGATTTATAATTTTTGATTTAATGGTTATGATGTATCTTACTATATTAAATAATTATATTTTTAATTATATATTATTTTTTGATAAAAATTGATCTTGTGTATTACACCAGGCACCGAGGAAAGTCATTCTTGTGTGTAGGAAAAGATAAGCTCGATGTTTCATGTAAAGAATGTAAATCTTTATGTTGTGTGTAACATAATATTAATTTTTATTCCATCTAGTGTAATCTGAGAAAAAATAATAAATTTATTCTAAATGGAAAATATTGTAAAGTCTTACGGTGTTACTGACATACACAATTTGATTTTTCATGTTTGGACACTATATAGTTATGAGAATTTCTGAGAGGTTGGGATTAATGAAAACACAAGGATATCTTGAATTTGAGTTTGGATGTAATTCCAACTTGGGATGTTTTTGATATGTGGTTGGGTTCAATGCCAACCCTGGAGTTATGTTTACGGTGTGGTTGGGTGTAATTCTAACCTAGGAGTTTTTTTGACAAGGTATTGGGTTTAATTTCAACCTAAGGGTGTGTTTTACATGGTTTTGGGTGTAATTGAAACTCAATGTAAGAATTGGATGGTTGTTAGGGGTAATTAGAACATGTCCACTATGGGAATGTTGTGAATATGGTAAGGTGTATTACCAACCTTGTGTATTCATGTGATGTGGGTTGGGGGTAATACCACCCATGTATTTTTTTTTTCAGAAATATGGGTTAGGTGAACTTCCAATTAGGTATGTTTCCATGGTTTGAGTTGGTTATGCTACCAAAAATTCCATACTTGGTTGTATAGTTGAATTTATTTCTAAATAGTTTTCTTGATCCTTGTGAGATTACATTATGGGTTAATGTCATGAGTACTCTTGATTTTGTTATATTACATGATAAGACACTACATTTATAATGGATGAAACATGAATGATAAATCTAGGGTGTCATAGTAAAACTAGAAGATACAAAAGTTATTGATTATTGATTCATTATTATTATTGTTATTATTATTTTCAAGTCACATCATCATGAAAAAATATATTTTGGATTTGGTTAGGGAAACAATTTTTGGTGAACTCTTTAGTTGTAATCATAACTTTAACATGCATCATGGTGTGTGCATATATTTTTTGGATAATTATGTAGGTATGGGAGAAGGAACTGTAGTGAATCATCAAGTGAGAGATGCTAAGTTAGGATTGGGAGTCGGGAGCAGACCAAGACATGGGACCAATTTTAAGGATTAATCTATTATTTTTTATGTTTTTGGACCAAGTTATATATCATCATTATTTTATAAATCATGTCTATATTTATTAGAATTTTGTGAAATTATAGTAAATAAATTTAATATACCATGTCTCTTTTTATTGGAATTTTATTGGCTTACATATATATTGCACATATTATTCTTTTATAATGTGATAGGCTATTGTTATTATTTTTATACTATTATTTATACATATTTATAATAGAGAGTCTAAAGTTTTTCCTTCTTATACATATACCCTTACCTATGGGTATTAACTACAAGAATATGTGGAGGTGTTCTTGGGGTATGTAACACTTCTGTTGGGTCAGGGTGGAGGTAAACTAAGATGGGGATGTTATAAATTCTTTTTAGAACCATGTTTCTTTTTAAATTAATATTTTAGTATGGTGGATTTAGGTAGGATACTTTTGGGACCTGTGATAGACCTTATTTCTATGATTAGTTAATCCATGTCTGGAGAAATTTCATGTTACTATGGATTTGACTGATGTTTGGGTTTTCACTTATTATAATTTGTTGGTTTTCAAGAATGAACTGTTCCATTTATTATTAATTTTATTACTATTGGGATGAGGAGGTAAAGAGGAATTAGTTATTGTGTTATTCTAAATGTGTGGGGTTAATATTCCATTCATTTGGTTTCTTATGGTTTATCACAATGAATATGACATTGGGGTGATTTATTTAATGTTTCAATTGATGAGACCAAGTGTTGCATTTGTTGTTAATGAGTAAATATGTGTTTATGAGAAAGGTTGAAGTGATGATTCTTGGATTCATAGAAGAAATAATTAGATATCATGTTGGATAATATATCCATATAACTCCATATATAGTTTGAGTTACTACCATGGTAGATGGAAACAAAACCATGTGAGGCTATGACTTAACGAACTTGAGGGGAGATGTTCACGAAAATATAATAAGGGAAATTTGATATTCACTAAAGAGTGATACCACCACACATGAAACTAACAATAGTAGTACCGTTTGGGGATACCACCAGGCATTCATCCTCTATGAGTGATTCCTCCATTCATTCCACCATTTAGTGTGACCATTGGTTGTTCTGCCACCAGGAATTCCACTATCATGTGTGCTACCACCATGTGCTACCATTGGTATGGAATTGTGAGATGTGGATATCCTAAAATATTTTATTGAGGTGATGCAACTATATGTATTTTTAGATTATTTTAGTATGATTTTCAACATAGAGAGATAAAACAAAAATAGTATATTACGTAATAATGAATTTTCACTAAAAATAAATACATTTGAGATACAATGTTTTAATTCGAGATACAGTGTTGTTCATAGTGTGAATAAGGATTAATTCCATGTGGATGTTTAGATTTAATCTTAACCATGGAATTAAGGAATATATGATGAGATCATTCTATTATATTTATTTTATAGTGGGTTATGCTTGTAATTTTAGTTATTAAAGATGATTCATGTTATTTATTTACTATGTAAAGTGATGAGGTGTTGATGAATTAAATTTGATGATGTAGTAAAACTCTGATTTAATTGAACAATGTCATGATATATGAATCATAATTATTTCTATGTTTAAGAGGAATAATTTTGGTTTGTTAAAAATAAATTAATACATATTGTTAATGGGGAAATAATTGGGTTATATTGAATCAATATAAATGAAAAATAATTTCTTTTGGTTATATGATGTTATGATGTAGGAATAATGGAGACTGTAGGAAATCATGGTAGACTATAGTTAAGATGGGGAAATCATGGCAGTAATGATCCAAATGTATTAGATTTTAATGAAAAATTATGTTTTTTATTATTTTTTTACAATATTGGAATAACTATATGTACAATAGATATATATATTCAAGCTCTCTGAGAAGAATATTTTGTTCTATAAATGAGAACATACTGAGATTTTTGAGAGTTAGATAACATCCATTATCAATATAAAATACTATTCAAAGAAAATATTCCATAAATTTGATACGACGGTGTATTCAAAGAAACTGAGGAGAATCCAGATCACTTTAGTTTTAGAAGGAGTTTTGAGACAAAAATGGCTACAAAATACAACTGAAGATCTTAAAGAGGTAAACATGTAAACCTACTGATCCATATTCTCATGGAGAAAGATTGTATTCGCAAGATCTTAAAAACAATCCAAGGAGATAAAATGACATTTATATACTACATACTCATTAAAAAGGTGATTTTTTTATCATATTGTTGGTCTTAGAATTAGAGGAAAATTGCAGGACTATATGTTGATAAAACTGGGATTATCTATAGATGTAATCACTTGGTTAATGGTAATGAATTTTTGTTGGGGGGGGGTCAAACAAAAATATAAAGAAGTATAATATTACACAGATCCTTTTAAATACTTTTGGTTAATATCTCTTATAATAATACTTTACATGAGATGAGTTTGAAAGATAATATTTAGTGGATTGATAACTTTAACAATTTTATGTGGTTTAATTGGAAAAAATATAATAAAATAAAATAAAACACTGATTCACCCCCCCCCCCTTTAGGGGTCAATCATACATTCTATTCTTCCAGTGGTATCAAAGGTAAGTTACCCTCTATAGACCAAAAAAATATTCTATGATATCGAGAATCTTAACTTTGGAAAGAGCTACGGTGTTCCCAAATTCAATGGGTAGAATTTTCATAGATTGGAGAATATGATGCTTCGATGTCCTATATCACCTGGCCTAGAAGTGACATTTGATACTAATATAGGTTTTCTACCGATTACAAAAGGAGATATAATGACTCATACTGTAAGTGAATTTAGATGTGGATAAGAAAGAACAAAAATCCTTCCTTATGTTCTTGTTAAATAAGGTATATAATAAGGTCGTGGGTCTTCAACATGTACATGAAATATGGGGAAAATAGAAAAGTATATATAAAGGAAATTACAATTTCAAGGAATAAATGTTTAATTTTTGGATGAGTCAATTTAAAGACACAAAGATGAATGTTAGTGAGACTATTGAGGAATAATTTACTTTGTGTAAATGATATTGTGAGAAACATTTAGGGTTTTGGTGAACAAATTGAGGATTTAATCATTTCCAAAAAATTAATAAGCTACTTTTATATACACCCTTGAGTTAAAATTATCAACCTTGGAGGAGATATAAGGCTTCAAAAAAGATTAGATAAACTATTTACTTATTTATTATGATATTAAAAAGGAACTTTCTTTTAATGATAATGAAAAAGATTGGTTTAATTTTGAATCCATGAGAACAATAAAATGTAAGGAAGAATTGATTGAAAAATCAGGTGATTCATAATGTTATGAGGATTATGATTACTTCATTCAAATTATTTATCTTATATAAAAATGATTTAGTAGGGTAATATAGAATTTCATGATAAGCAACCACTAAAATGTTACAACTGTGGTGACTCTGATCATTTATCCATTTAAAATCCTATAAAATGGTTAAAAAATAAGAATAAAAATAAAAATCATATGATTAAATAAACAAAAAAATGGGGAAATAGGAAAGAAAAGCACCTCAATAACAAGAAGATTAATTTAATGAGAAATAAAAAATGAATTTTCATCATCATGTTATTCTTTTGATGATAATGCTTGTTTAACTTTTCATTTAAATAAAGGACTTGATTCACCAAGAATTTGTGATTATTTATAAAAAATGGAATAAATTGAGGGAGAGTTAAAATAAAAATTATAATTCTTTAATGTATAGATTCAGTACATTAGGAAATAAAAGAAGAAATTTGAGAAGGAAAATACAATGGTGGATAATGAGAATAAAGATCCAAGAATGAAGAAAGCAACCTATGTTGAATATATGAAGGAGTAAAATCTTGTAAAATATGAACACAAAAATTGTTGTCATTTTTTTTCAAGAAGAACTATCCACAAGGGACAAAAAACTGGATGAGACACAATCCACATCTCTCACAGTAAAAAATGAGTTGAATAAGGAAAAATAAGTATTCACTGAGTATATTGAGGAATATAAATAATATTGTCAGACCTATGAGAAGAAAATTTAACATGAACAAGGTAAATCTACAATAAATTAGTTTCAAAATTGATCAGTTTTATTTAACAGTTCAGACATAGAAAAAAATATGAAAACATGTGGGCCAAGAAAACGAAGATGTAATCTTCCATATAAAAATAAGCGATGAATATTCCAAGGATTCCATATCCTACCAAGAAAAGTGACTCCCTATTTAAAACATAACAATATCAACACAAATATGGATATATCTAGTTCCAATCTAGAAGAATAAAGTTATAAGGGTTTTTATGGTGTTGTGGTAAGCATGGAAGTAAACCCTACTATTGGATGTTTGTTATGTATATACCAGGAAAGAATTAAGAACCTTGGGGAAGTTAAAATGAGAATCTAAGGAAAAATTCGTGGATAAAAAAACTATAACCAGATCTTATCAATAACTATTTACAAAAAATAAATTTCATTTTCTTGATGAAATTTGGGGAACATGTAGTTTGGAGGGTCATAAGGGTAAGGTATGCATGACAAGGTGGGAATGAGAGGTTCCCTATGCTATGATAGAGAATATGTTTCAAAATAAAATATTATAATGTCATATGAATGTTTTTATATGGATGAGAGTGTTAGGAAAGGGTTCTTAATTATTTATCCAATCAATTTAATTTGGATAAACAATTAAAGGAAATTGAAAATTTTTCTTAGGCTAATAGAAATCATGTAGATTCAAAAGATTCGGTGAAATTTGATGATACATTACCCATGACTGGAAACTTGATGATCCAAAATAAAGATATAAAAAAGGTATTATTAACAAAAAAAGTACAATGGAATAAATAATACAATAAAACAGATGAGATTCCAAACAAAAATAATGGTCCAAATAATTATTCCCTTGTTGAAGTTGGATGAAAATAATGGCCATGGTTTAGAGGAAGATCATAGCCTAATTTTTATTTTGTAAAAGAAATAAGACATCTATTCATATTATCTTATTATGCTAATTTATTTTTTCCTAACATACATGGAGTTATATGAGATTAATGAGTATTTTATGTACTATACTATAAAGGATAAAATACTAATTTTGTCATGACTAGACAACATAAAGATATTATCCTTCATGGAGTCTACTAAAGAGCATGAAATGGAGTAGTTCATATATTAAGGGGGAGAAACCATAAGAAGAATCTATCATTATATAATTCTTGTGAATCAGTTAATTATATATATATATATATATTTATATACTATAGGATTTAGGCTTGATGATAACACCTTCAACCCTTTGGTATGAGTGCATTAAATGCACTTATTAAGGGGGAGTGTTAGTTATCTTAAAATGAGAAAATTGGAGGGGGTAAATGACTTGTATATAATTTGTATTGATGGTTTGTTGATATATATGTATAATAGATGTTTTTGATAAATGAATCAATTTTCTATATCTATCATTTGAGATGTAAGATATCCTTAGTATGATATCACTTGTATAGAAGATTACGGTAGCATAGAAAACCACAGTTGTATCTATATTGTTTTATATACTAGGTTTTCCCTTATAGAATTAGAGTAAACTATTTAAAGGTTCTTGTCTTAGTGAACCATGTGGTATTATGCTTCTCTCAGAAAAGGGAGAAGATAATTTGGAGTTCCTTTAATGGAAAAAAGAATAGATAAGAATCCATCTACATTAAAATTTTCATTTGATTTTCACTGAGGGTGGAAAAAGAGTTTCACATCAGAGAACAGTTAATGAAATTGAGAATTTTTATTAAAAAAATTAAAAGGGATAGATCATTGAGACACATTACTATATTTATTTTCCATGAGTTAGTATGTGTTGGTTATTAAACATGAAGTGATGATACTAGGATTTATAGAAAAAGGAATTAGATGTCGATATTAACAATACATCTATATAAGTCTATAAGTTTGTTGAGTTACTTACATATTATATGAAAATGAAACTATATAAGGTTAAAACCTGAATAAATCACATGGAGATGTTCAAGATAACATGGAAATGAAAATTTGATATTCATTGAGGAGTGTTATTTCCAAGAATGCTTCCTCCAAGTGGTATAACCGGAAGTGCTACCTCAAGGTGGTACCTCTAGGAATGCTACCTCAAAGAGTGCTACTTCTAGGAATGACTCCACTAGGTTCTACCATCAGGTGTGTTGTCACTAGGAATTCCACCTCAAGGTTATACTGTTAGGTGTACGAACACTAGGTTCAACCATTGGTATAAACCCATTAGATTTGAGAAACCTACAAAATTTTATTTTGATGATGATACTATATGTATGTAATGCTTATTTTACTTTGTGTTGCAACATCTGAAGATCAAACATAGAGATTATATTTGGTAAAAAAGGGTTTTCACTTAAAAATATATCATATGAGATATAGAGTTATACATTGGAGATACAATGTTATGCATGGTGTGAACAAGGATTCATGCCCTGAAGATGGTGAGTGTGCATCTTAACTGAGTAATGAATGAATATATAATGCGATAAATTTTTGGAGTTTTTCAGATGGAGAGTTAAGAATGATATTTTAGGTATTAATGATGAGTCACATTATTTATTTACCCAATGAAGGGATGGGGAGTTGATGAATTAAATATGATGATGCAATTAATTTGTTATTTAATTACATAATTCCATGATACATGAATCATGATTCATTCTACATTTAGTATTAATAATTCTTGGATATTAAATACTAGTTAATATCAAATATTAATGAGAAAATTATTATGTTATATTGTTTTAATTTAAAATAAAAATAAATTTTTGTAGTTATATGCAGTTATGACGAAGAAAACATGGGCGACCATAGGAAATCATGTAATAAAATAATTATTATTTGAAAATTATCAGAGGCTTGTTCTAAATATTTTGGAATTTAAGGGAAAAATTTATAACTATTCTATTATAGGCTTTTAAAGATGTGAATAATTGTATATACAAGAGATCTATATATTCATACAGGCCGAGAAGAAGTAACATGTTCTAGTATTGAGAATATAATTGGATTTTTGAGAGTTCTATAATTTCAATTACTAAAATAAAAAATAATTTAAAGATATGAGTCCCTAGAGGGGATAAAATTGAGTATTAAAAGAAACTAAGGAGAATATAGATCACACAGGATCTTGAAAGAGTTTTTAGACCAATAGAGCATTAAGACATTGTTGAAGATCTTGAATATGTAAACATGTAGACCTATTGATCTATCTACTCATAGAGAACGATTGTATTACCAAGTGGCATAAGATTAACCAAGTAGATAACAAAATTTTCCTATATTAGATCCTTACTGAAGAAATAAAGTTTCAACTTTTAGTTGGTTCTAGAAGTGTAGAAACATAATGGAATATTGTGTTAATCTGATTGAAATATTTTGTTGATGTAATCACTTGTTTGATAGTGAGGAATATTTGTTTGGGGGTCTAACCAATGAATAAAGGAGTAGGACTTTATGAATAAAATTATAAATACAATGTCTTACTCTCTATTATATTACTACTATACATGAGGTGAGTTAGAGAGATAATATTGAGTGGATAGTGAACATTATATTTTCAAGAGGATGAATTGGAAATAAGACAATTAGTAAAGATTCACCACTAATTCAACCCCTATTAGTGGTCTATCATACCATAGTTCTTTATAAGTTGTATTAGAGGGAAATTACCAACTAAATATCAGAGATTGAATATCGGTGAAGGATAGTTTTAAGTCTATGAACAATCGAGTTATTCCCACATTTTGTAGGAAAAATTATAATATTTGAAGGAATGTGATTCTACCATATCTTTTGTCACATGACCACGAAGTTATATATACTACTAATATGGGGTTTCCACCCATTCATAAAGGATATGTAATGACCCATTCTAATAATAAAAATGTTGAGGTCAATGGAAAATCATAAAATTTCATTCTAATATCCTGATTAAAGAAGGTATTTACCATAGTCACGGGTCTTCAAGAGGCACAAGAAATATGGGAGAAATTAAAAACCAACTATGATGGAAATTACAAATTCAATGAATAAAAACTTCAAGTTTAGAGTATTCAATTTGAAGACATATAAAAGAATGATAAAGTGACTATCGATGACTACTTCACCTGGTTATATAATATTTGAGGAATAACCAGGGATTTGGTGAAAAGATAGAGGATTCCATCATTTAAAAAAATGATGATAAAATTTCAATATTGGGTTATTTTTAAAGGTTCAAGAATCTAAGATATAGAAGATTTTAAAATTGATGAGATACAGAATATAATAATAGATTATGAGATGATAAATGTTCCTTCTTTCAAATAGAAGTTAAAAAAATACGTTGTATTTGGATGAAATGAGAAAAAAAATAAGTAAAGAAGAACAGATTAATGAATTAAGAGATTATGATAGCCATAAGGATGATTATGACTTCGTACAAATTTTTTCACTTATATAACAATGATTCCAAAGGATTGAGTATAAGGAAAATATTAAGAAACCACTAAAATTTTTTAAATGTTGAAAATCAAGTCAAATTTCAAAAAAAATCCAAGTAAAATGTTTGATGATTAATAATCACAATTAGAATAAGATGATGAGAGTCATAACAAACACAAATAGGGTAAGAGGAAGAATAAAAATAACCTATTTAGAAATAAGAGAAATTTAATGATCCATAGAAAACAAGAATCATCGTATTTTTTTCTTCAGATTATGAATTTTGTTTCGGTTCTCATGTATTGAATGGTTTTGATTCATGAAGTAGTAGTGATGATGGAGAATAAAAATAAGAACATGAGTGGGAGATGAAAGAAAAATTAGATTTCTTCATGGGAGATATTCGATTACTCAAGAAATAAAAGAAGAATCTTGAGAAGGAAAATATAATGGTGGTTGCTAAGATGGAAGATCTAATCTTGAAGTAACCAGCCTATGGTGATGCGATCAAGAAAGTCAAGTTTTTAAAAGTTTAACCTTGAATTATTTTAATATATCACATGAAGGAACTAGATCTAAAGGGTGATGGAATTCCTGAGACACAATCCATATGTATCATAGTACAACATGAGCTGAACATGGATAGTGAAGGATTCTCTAAGGCTATTGTGGTAAATGGATAATATTCTTAGACCAATGAGAATAAAATTTCATGTGAACAAGTTAAATCTAGACTAAGTTAGTTTGAAAATAATCCTTTTTAATTTAATTGTGCCGATGAGAAAACAAAATATGATAATATGTGAGATAATAAAATTGAAATACAATCTTCCATTTCCAAGGAAGGGAAGAATATGCCAAAATGTCCATAACCACCATGTGAAGTGATGTTTTATTTTGAACATGATATAATCAACAAAAATCTTTATATATATATCCAATATAAAAGAATAATGTTTCACGGTTTTTTTCTGGTGTTGTGGTAAGCGAGGACACAAAATCTATTCTTTTGAGTTTTATATGTCTTTACTAGGAAAGAGTAAATAATCTATGGGGGGGTTTAATGAACATCATAGGACATAATTTTTGAGAAAAAAATCGTTCAGCAGATCTATACTAAATTTTTCTACAAAAAACAAATTTTAGATTCTAGAAGGAGTTTGTGGAATATTTAGGTTGGAAGGTCACAAGGATGAGGCATGCAAGACAATTTTGGGATGATGGGTTCCCTATAATATTAATGAGAATTGGATTAAAAAAATAAATCTAGATTAAATTCATATGATGATTTAGAGAAGACTGAGATTTTTAGGAAAGGGTGTCGAGTTATTTTTTCAGCCAACTAAAATTGGATAAATAATTAGAGGAAGATGAAACACATAATGACGGTAAAGGAAATAAAGTGGATTTATAAGGTGATGTGAAAGTTAATGAGATGTTATCCACAACTAGAAAATATAATATAAAAAACATTGATAAGGAAAAAATTTTCTCATAAAAAAGAAGTACAAGGTAAGAAAGAAGACAATCAGATAGATGATACTCAAAAGAGAAATAAGAGTCCAAAAAAATATTTACATATTGAGAATATAAGAAAACAATAGATTAGGTTTAAGTGAAACTCTCATTTCAATGTTATTTCTAAAAGAAATATATTATACATTTTTATTTCTATGTTCGTGTTATTTATTTATTTTAATATATATGGAATTGAAAGAGATAAATGAGTGTTGTACACACTGTACAACAATAGAGAAACTACTAAGGATGTAATTCTTGGACCACATGAACGAATTCTACATAGAGTCTACTAACTACCATTAAATATAAGAGTGTATCTATTTAGGGGTATAACCCATGATAATAATCTTTCATTACAAAATTATAGTTATTAATGGAATTTTGGATAGATTTCTATGAATTAAGATTGATTTATGACAATCACCCTCTCAAACCTTTAGTACAACAATATTAGATTCACTTATTAATGGGGAGTTTTGGATATCATAATAAGTGAAATTTGGGAGGGTGTTAACATGAATATTATATAAAATATTTTGATGATTTATTGATATATGTGCATGTTACATGTTTCTATTATAAGAATATATTTTTATATAGCATGAATTAGATAAATAAGATATTATGAGTCTGATATCATTTGGATGGTAGTTTATGGACAACATATAAAACCATGGTTATATATATATTGTTTTATATACCAGGTTTTCCCTCATAGAATTATATTAGAACATCTAATGGTTCTTTTCTAAGAGAACTTTTTGGTATCATCTTACTCTTAGAAAAGAGAGAACAGAATCCTGAGTGCCCGAAAAGGAATTAAAATATATGTGAATCCCACTAAATTACGGTTTGCATTTTATTTTCTATAGTATGAGAAAGATTATTCCACATCCCAGAAAACATATTTATATTAAAAATTTTAATTAAAAAAATTAAGGGAGGAATTTTTTAGATGAAGTGTTTCATTTATTGTTAATGAGTCTAATTGTGCTAGTAATTTAAGATGAAGTGATAATACTAGGATTCATAGAAGAATGTATTACATTTCATTCTTGATAATGAATTCATATATGTATATAAGATGGTTGAGTTACTTTCATGGTAGGTGGAAATAAAACTATTGAAGGCTCCATCTTGAAGAAATAAAGTGAAGAAGTTTAGGACAATGTAGCAATAAAAATTTGACATTCACTGAGGAGTGATATCACCAGGAATGATTCCACTAGGTGCTACCCCTATGAGTTATACTACCAGGTGCTACCGCCAAGATTCTACCTCTAAGAGTTCTACCTCTAATCATTCCACTAACAGGTGATCCCATCAAGTGTGCTACCTCTATGTATTCCAACACCAAGTGCTACCTCTATGTATTCCACCACCAACTGCTACAACTATGTGATCTACCACTAGGTGTGCTACCACTAGGTGTGCTACCACTAGGTTCTACCATTGGTATGAAACCATGATATTTGAGGAAAATACTACCATTTCATAACATGACTCTACTTTTCATTTATTATAATTCTATTAGTATGAGTTACAATATCTTGAGATCCACAATAGAGAGGAGATTTTATAATAATTAGATTTCAAGGGAAAATAGGGAATATGAGATACTATGTTGTGAATCCAAGAAACATTGTCATTTATGGTGTGAATATGGATTCAATCCCCAAATATAGTGAGAATACATATTGACTTAGGCATTCATTAATATATGATGAGACCATGGTATGGAATTTTTTGGATGGATATTTAAGCCAAAGATTTTATGAATTAAAGTGTGGGTATGTTGTTTATTTACAATGTGAATTGATGAGGATTTAAAGAATTAATATGATAATGTAATTTTTTTCCTTTAATTGAATAATTTCATGATACATGAATTGTGATTCATCTTCTATTTAAGATGAATAATTGTGTAATTTTAAATATCAATTAACTTCTAAAATTAATGAGGAAATAATTGGGTTATATTGATAAAATTTTAAAAAAATTACTATATGCTCTTATTTGTAGTTATAATGATGATATCATTGGAGACTATAGAAAATAATAAAAAACTATAGTTAATATTTTGTAATCATTTGGGACTTAATTTAAATCTTTTGAGTTTTAATGAAAATTTTTATAAAAATTTTTATAAGGTTTTTTTAAAGTTTAAAATAATTGTATATACAAGATATCTATATATTCTTGTAGGAATAAAAAAAATGAGTTCCACAGTTTAGTACATAGTGAGTTTTTATAGAGTTGGATAATTTTGATTATCTAAATAGGAATAGAGATGAATATCAAAGTAATTGAAGGAGAAAGACCTGAGTAATTAAAGAAATTGAGTATAATTCAGATCACACCAGTTCTAGAATAAGTTTTGAGGCCAGTAGAGCAGCAAGATACTTCTAAATATCTTGAATTGGTAGATATAAAAACCTACTAATCCATCTACACATGGTAAAATATTGTACTTTTATGTGGTTTAGAAGAAACCAATGAGAGAATAAGATATTTCTATATTAGATAATCATTGTATAAGTGATTTTTTATTTTATCATCGGAGCTAGAAGTGGATGAATGTATTGGTAATCTGTGTTTGAAGGAATGGGATAGTATGTTTATGTAATAACTTATTTGAAAATTAAGATGCTATATTGGGGGTCCAACCAATGAAACAAAGACCTGGATTTTATATTGAACCTTATTAATACTATGTGATTCTCTCTATTATATTACCACTTCACCCGAGTTGAATTTGATAGATAATATTGAGTTTATAGAGTTGTTTAACATGTTCAAGTGGTTGAATTGGAAATAAGAGAATTCTTAAAATGACACCACTAATTCACCCATCCCCTCATTGGTCCATCCTACCTAGATTTCTATATAGTGTTTTACTATATAAATTATTGTTTGAATTATAATGCACTAAGATCACAATTCTTTTTATAATATTATTGTCTAATTAATTACTATGGGGATCCTATATGCATTTTTGATCCCGACGGTGGGTATACAATGAGAAAAAGAGCATCCATTTAATGGAGAACATTATATTTTAAGGCATATATATAGATTAGTGGGAATATAAACCTAATAATTCTTATCTAATCAGTGATATCAAGACCAATGAATGAAATGTATTTATGAGTCATATGTTTGGTATTATAGTCAAATTCAATCATAAAGACCACCAGTGGAGAAATATGAGGTTGTGGAAAAGCATTCCCAATTTATTTTTTGAGCTCGAACCCCCTATTATGATATTATTGACTATATATAGTAGCTCTAAGTGTGTCTATTGTGTGTTTTCATGCTATTTACAGATTGGAATTTTGATTTGGGACATCTATATATGAGTTTATGTTAGACTTTCATATGTATCACCCACCCTTATTCATGAGTGAGGGAGGACCCTAGTCTACTATGTTTTGAATGGAGTCTGTACGTGTAACACCCCAACTCAAGTAACCTAGAGCCGGTGGTTTTCTTACCACAAGATATCACATCTTATTATATTGATAGGTTTATTAGTCTTTGGATTCTATATACATACACGATTCTAATATTACTATTTAAAAATATGAAATGAAATATAAAATTATAGTGATAAAATTATTATTTATACTTTTATATCCTTAATGTCATTCATATATCCCTATATGGAATCCTAGGGAAAGGAAAGAATAATGAAGCATGAGATCATTTTCTCAGTATGGGAAAACATACAACAAAAGTTATCATAGAGTAAATAAATAATGAATAATATGGAAGAGATAAGTAGTAATCAAATATATAATATAAATAATACCAAGAATGGTTAATATATCCATGGATGACATTACAACATAAATAATCACATGGTTAATAATAAATTGTTTAATAATTATAGAATTCATAATTATTTACATCATAATGTTACCATCAAGACTTCATAGAAAGACATCATACATAAATAGTTAAGGCATTCTAAAAATACAAAAACAAGTTTTTGTCACGAGACATACCAATGCATCAGGGAGCTATAACAGACCCTTCCGATCAAGTAATAAGTTCAATGCATTCATTTTTTTAAATAAATAAATAAAAATTCATAAATAATCAAAATAAATTTTTTTATTTAAAAACTATAATATAAAATGTTAATAATTTCCTTAGTAAATCACTAGAGAAACATGATAAAAAACATATTCAGTAATATGCTCGATGTTATCATTAGATTATATCCTCATCATAAGATAATATTCATGAAAGGATGCTAACATAAATGAAAATAATTTCGAAATACCATTACTATATTTATTAAGAATAATACCCTTTTTATTTTTAAAGACATTTTATTTGAAATTAACCATTGAAACATTTAAATTAATATTCAAGTAAAATAATGGTTATGAATATGTGAAAATATATTCATATGGGAAGAATAAAAATAATGATTAATTTCACCTACTTAGTAAAATGTTAAAAGTATCTCATTCAGAAAATGACAAGAATATTTTTTTTAAAACTTTGAAAATATTGTAAAATATGGTTTAAAATGACTTAAAAAATTAATCGATCATATAAAATAACTTTCTTGATAACAGTTTTTCAAATAGAGACGTGGAAGAAAAAGATCATTTACCAAAGAGAAAATATGGTAGTATTTTCTTAAAAAAAGTTTCTCATTTATATTAAGTAAAAAATAAAGTGAAATGAAATGAATACTTATGAAATATATTGATAACCATAATATAATAATATAAATGTATTTTGGATTATTAAGATATTATAATTTCTTTCAATTGATATTTAAATACAAACAATCCTGAATAAAAATGAGATTATAAACCCTTGCCTCAAATTTGAATTTCTTTCTAAGTGCATTGAAACTATTATATAATAAATTGAAATTTATTATAATTATATTATTGAACCATATTGAAACTTATAATATAATATATGTTCCAATTTTAATATCTTATAACCCATTTAATAATTATTATTTATTAAAATCACTATTCTTGGAAATAATTAAATCATTTTTCATGCATGTTTGAGTTCAGAAATTCTGGTACTTTAACTTTGATCATTATTCTATAATCTTTGAAATATTAATCATATATTCTATATATTATTATTATATAATATCACCGTTATTCTATATTAGTTAGTCATTCATTTCATAAAAAATATAACATCCACCATATAGGTGGTAAAATCAACCTAAACAAGTGCATGTTGTAAAGGTATAATGAGTAAGAACATGAAAGGGTATAATCTAAATATTAAATTTTAAAAAAGTTATTGATGTATTAATTCTTATATATATTCATTATATATAATTTTATAACTAAATAAATTACACTATTTATGGGGATGATAGTCCATACGTACACATTAACATTGTTTTCATTTCTAAAGAAAAGTGGAAAAAAGATAAAAAAAATTTCATTAGTATAGAATCATAATTATATCGCAAATATCATATATATTAATTAAATACATAAATATATCCATCCCTTTGGGTGTTTTTGGAAAATTAATCATATCTCTATGTGGTGGCGTTAGTCCACACATATGCATGAGAAATACTTTCATTTTTTATTTGGTGAAAAGGAGGTGGAAATGACTATCACATAATCATAATAACATATGAGTATATTTATTATCATTATGCAATTATAGACACTATATATTTAATTTAGTTAAAATGAGAAATAAAATTTTAATGATTCTGGAAAGACGATTACCTCTTCTTTGAGAGACCACCATTGGTTTACACAATAATCCTTATTAGGATTGTATTATGGAATGAAAAGAAGATCAAGAATTAATGAAAGTGATATATAAAGGATTTGGGGTAATTATTCATTGATGTAGTGTGATTGAAGTTTGTGAAAAATGTTGGATAAGAGGCATCCTGTAAATAGTTAGGGGAGGGACAAACATGGACTCACTTAAATGATTGAAATAATATAAAGTCGTTTTCTTATGACATTGACACCAAAATTACATAACATAAATGTTAAGAAAACATAGGGTATAAATTTATTTAACCAATAATATTTATGTAATATTAAGTGATAATTTTATTATTATCGCTTAATTTAAGCCCCCTTAGTAAACTTTTTGAACCTTAACTGTGGCAACCAATTTTAACTATTTTTACTATTCAGCGTGACCAAAAAAATAATATGAAATTATTACCTAATATTAGTTATTGTAATTCAAAATATGGAATCCAGTTTATAGGATTAAATTTCTGTAATTGGAAAATATTCATTTTAATATTTTTAATAAAATGTAATGAAAATCCTTTTTAGAAAAATGTTTCTTTGAATATTAAAATGATTTTAAAGAAAAATCAAGTATAATTTTGATCGCAATGGAATAAATTAGATTATGTTAAATAAAAGGATACATATTTTCATTTAAAACAAAAACTTAACAAAACTTAATCATTTTCATACTAGATTAAGATTTAAGAACCCCGAACAATTTTTATTTGAATAAAGAATTACATAGATTTCTAAAATGGTAAGCATAGATATCTTCAAAATAATATTTAAATACATTTTATTACATATATAAAATATATTTGATATAGTAATAAGATTTTATCATCTTTACATTTATTATTATATCATGATAAACTCATAAAAGCGACCTAATATTCTATATCGATATTTTTTCCATTCACTCAAAAGCAACATTTATATACAAATCCCCAAATTCAAACATAAGATAATTTTAACATAATAATTTCAAAAAATTAAGTTCATTTTTTAAATTATAATTTCTAAAAATATCATAAATTAATTCCTAATAATACCACACAAAACCCCTAAAAACCATTTTCATAAAGAATAAATTATTATGGAGTAAAATGAATTGATTCTTAAAATTTACATAGTAATAACAATTAGATGAATTTAATTTTTTTGATTGAATTATTTATTTTTAATAAGGTAAATCTTTCTACATATATTTCATCATTTGGTTATTATTATTCATACACACCAACCCAATGACTGTTATAACTTTCATATTTAAATAATTATTTTTTTCAGTTTTTTTGAGATCAAGGTTTTGTGTGGTACATACTATCTAAAATAATATTTATTTAAAGGAAACTAAAATCTTGGATTATAAAATTCTACCCTACTTATAAAAATCTCTTCATCATAATTGTAATTCATCTTGAGAATCTCATTACATTTTTATAGATTATATCATGAATATTAATTTCTTGGTTAAGACTAGGGAACTTATTATTTTGTAAATAAATAATATGTGTACCTTTATAAGACTTCCATTTGTGAATGTGTTTCTAGAAGAGAAACTTTAGAATTAATTGATAATTTCAACACAAAAATTGATTGTTTTATATTCCATTATTTTAGTTTGATATTTTAGAATAAAATATACTTTATTTATTTCTTTAAATTTTTATGTGAATAATGTTTTTGACTTTGATTGAGTATTTTAATTTAATCCCACGTCTAATTCTAACGATGAAAGACTAAGTGGAATTTTTCATTATTGGAGCACAAAAATCAACCTTTAAAGGATAAAAAGATCCATAAAATAATTTTATGTTACGTTACTCATCTAAAAAAATAAATTGAACCTATTAATAAAATAATCAATATAAATAAACCTTCTTGTGATTATGTAATACATTAATTCTCTAAAACATAAATAACAATAACCATTAAAATGAAACAATATTTAATCCTTTAAATTATAATACCACCTGTTCAATATAGATTATTTTATACTTCATATACTATTTCCTAAATCTACAAAACTTATTGAACCCGCAATATCAATACTATATATAGAACATACATAGATATAATAACTATCTTTGAAACTATGAAACAATTTTTGATCTTAATAGAAACTGCTCAATATGTTATCACTATAACTTGATTCCCACTAGGTTCCTTGATTTAAAATTTCTTACTCAATGTGTCATGGGTTGGTTTGATATCCCTAAAAATATAAAATATTGTGTAGATCCATAATAAAAAAAGAATGAGTTTATAGTTAGTGTTCCTACTACCAAAACATTAATGGATTTGAACATTTGCTGTAGTAATTTCATAAGAATATACATTACCCATTAGAATTTTTGGAGATAAATTCCCTTGATTCTTGGGAAATTCGTTTTCATAGTTCCCCTTATTTTTAGTGTTGAAATACTGGATATTGAAAACTTCTTTCTTTTGATATCATTCACACTCCTAATAGACTTTATCTCAACACTTAAATCAAACTAACAATCCCCTAAAAAAGGTACCATAGTGTTTCTTTCCAAAATTATCAAATTTTGGATGTTCCATAATTCTATTCTTTTTATTTTCCTTATTTATTTTTTCATGTCTTCCATTCATTGTCTTCTTATCTTTATTTAATTTTGTAATATATGACTTGGAGGATCATTTCTCTATCCTAATTGAACTAAATACCATATCAACATATGATGTATATATTTGGAAGACTATAAACCATTGGATTATTAGTTTAATACTATCATCTAAATGACAAATTATGAATTTTGGATTATATATGTTATCCACATAATACCTTAATAATCTCATTAATTTTTCCTCAAACACAACAATACTCTCATCTTCCTTTAGTCTTAGATTTTGGAATTATCATTCAATATTATATATTTTCTCATGAGGAATATATTATTTTTGAACAATATATCCTTAAAAGTTTTCATTACATTTTCTCTATCTCTTTAACCATATTTATATTTTGAATCAATGTCCAGGGCTGATCAACATCTTATTATAAAAAATAACCTACTAGAATAACCCTTTTTCCTTTTTTCATGTCAAATCTAAAAATATATTTTTAAGGAACTATATCCATCATAATCTTATGAATTTATTTGTAGTTTTATTAAATGATATAGTTTTCTTCCCCATTAGTTGGTCTAACATCATTGAACCATATTGTTTTGTTGGTCGGAGTGGTTTACTCAAGAGGGGGGGTGAATTGAGTACCAATTAAAATTTCTGTATTTAAAAACAGTGTCTTAAAGACCCCCAAATAAAATAATAAATTAAACTGTAGTGAATTTATATTAAAGTAGAGGTTCTGTTAGATTCTCAAGGGATTGATTAATTCCCAGTTAATCAACACAGGAGTGTGTGATTATCTTTTGAAACTAACTTACTAATCTAAACTTAACATAAACACTTGCTAATTTAATTATCAAAGTAGCTTTAAAAACAGTATTAGTTTTAAAGTGATTAGCAGCGGAATAAAACTTTGAAAGAGATGGCACAACAAATGTAACCAAGAGGTTCAGTCTCAAGCCGAGACTTAGTCCTCTCAAAAATTTAAATAGAAATAATCCACACCCTGGATCGGGGTTCAACAGTTTACAACTGTCCAGGTCCAAGACCTCTACCACTGTTCTTCATGAGAAACAGTACAACAGCAACCAGTTGTCCAGGTCACACACGACCTCTACCACTGTTCTTCGTGGGAAAGAAAGAATGAAAGAGTTTGGTAAGGATTTACAAATCCTTCAGTTTGAGTACAGGAGACAGTGTATGTGTTAGATACAACAGATAACACACACTGCTCGAAATGAATGATAATAAATCACAGAACAAGAGATGTAGAGTTTAGAGATGGTTCTGGTGATTTCAGTGTAGCTCTGGACTCCTTTGGATTCGACTAGAAGTGAGTCTGAGTCCTCTTCTCGTTTCTGTTTGAGAAACAGAGTGTCGTATGCTCCAGGTTCATAGTCAGTGAAAATGTAGTAGTTGAAGTTCTTCAGTGTTCTTCTTGTATGCACAGAACACTTCTCGAGTATGCTTTATTGTCTATGAGCTTCTCTGTGTTCTTCTCTTTCTTGTGTTTTTGGTATATTTCTTCCACACACGCTTCTGTAGTTCGCTTCTCATTGTTGTTCGTTGATGTATCTTGGGCAGCGTAGTCTTCTCGTATTTATCTCCCAACAGGGGACAGAAAAATTTCTTTTCAGCAGGTACGAGGTACGGGTTCCTGACATCCGACAACCTTTATCAGATATTTGACAAATCATTAAAATGTCTGATATGACCGTTAGATAGATTAAATATAGGAAATAAAGAAATTCAAACAGTGAGTCGAGTGATCGGTAGGTAATCAGCGTCGGTAGCTTGGACATCGGTAGTTTGAACATCAGTAGCTTGAACATCGGTAGCTCAATGTCATTAGTTGCTTTGACTCTATCGGTGGCTCTATGTGTCGGTTGGTACATGCTTGTATCGGTGACTTTGTTTATCGGTAGCTCCATGCGTCGGTAGCTTCATGCATCGGTAGCTCCATGCGTCGGTAGCTTCATGCATCGGTATCTCCATGCGTCGGTAGCTTCATGCATCGGTAGCTCCATGCATTGGTATTGGTAGCTGTGAGTCTGTCAGTAGCTTCGTCCATCGGTGACTCTTATTCCATTGGTAGCTATTTATACTTGCATCGGTAGCTCTATGTTTGTATCGGTAGCTCTGTGAGTCAGTAGCATATATTTATAAGCACATCGGTAGCTCTGTGTTAAGTCTATCGGTAGCTCTGTGTTAAGTCTATCGGTAGCTGTGTACCGGTAGCTCTTTATCAGTAGCTATAGGCAGATTACTTATCTGTTTTATGCAGAACACATCCGATTGTGTTAGAATCAATTTATAACTTGTATGAACATGGATAAAAGAGGATTAACATATTCCAAAGACTATTTAAAAATTATTATTGGTTTGATCACATATTTGAAAGAATTAAAGTATAGATCAATGATACTTAAAAATATCATAGAGAATGAAAACATAATTGGGATTTTCAACACATATGAATACATGATTGAGATTATCAAAACAGATGAGGTCAACAATCTCCCCCTTTTTGATAATCACAATTTATGATATGGGCATTTAACATAGTGAAAATATAATAGTAAAGAGTATAATATTGAATTCAATTTTCTCATTGAAAACAGCATCATAGATAATAGAAATAGTATGATATAGACATAAGTTATCAGAGGTAACAATCATAAGGTACTATATAGACATAAGGTATCAGAGGTAAACATGAAAGAAAAGAAAAAAAAGGTAATGTGTCTCCCCTTATTCCTTATTTTTCTTCATGGAAAATATTTCTCATTCTCTCATTTTGTTCTCCTCCTTATTATTCTCCCCCTCTTATTGTTCTCCCCCTATTATTGTTCTCCCCCTTTGTGATAATCAAAAAGTGGGAAAGCATATATATATATATATATATATGAGACAGATAAAACAGGATAAGTAAAAAGAGTTCCTCTGTTTTAGATCAGCCAGAAAGTAAAAAAACAGAATTCAAAGGAATTCCTATCAAAAGTCCTGGCCACTGGATCAATCCACATCTTCCACGTGATATTTTCCTTTGGGATCAAAAAAAGGTTCGGGTGGTGAGGATGCAGGTGAAGGTTTTGGAATGCCAGAAAAGATAAAAGGAGGCTGGGCCACTGACACAGAGTCAGGCCTGTAGGTTGAAGATTTTTGGGTGATCATTGGTGTGAGGCTGCGAATAGCTTGAGCAGGAGTCAGCTGGACTGAGGAAGCAGCTGAGGCAGAAGCAGGCAAAGCATGAGGGATGATGACTAGTCTGGCATCAACATGCAAGAAGGGCAGCAGCAGATTTCTAAAATCCATAATATTTCCTCCTCCTCTTTCCATAGAAGAGATGAAATCATCTTTGTTCTCCATGAATTTCTCTAAGGCATGAGTCAATTCTCTTAGCTTGCTCACTTGTTCTCTGAAAGCTTGAGTGACTGGTGGTAGCTTCATGTTTTCCAACATCATCTTGAAGTGGTGTTCGAGTTGATTCTTGGTGAAAATTTTGGTGAAGTAGTAGTCCACTTTGCTTTTTATGGCTTCCTGAGAGGCAGGGGCTTCTCTCATATAATCTTGAACAATCTTCATTATTTCTCTAGCATAATCTCTTGTAGAGAGCACCACTCAGCTCAACTCTGATGAGTCCACAGAGCCACTGGTTGAAATAGAACCAATCTCCTCCTTCAACATTGCTCGAACTTGATTCAGGTCAACTGATAGTTTGGATGTGAGAGGGACAAGAGAGAAGGAAACAGTTTCTTTGAAACTCTTAGACAAACCACTGATTAGGCTTTGAACTTGAGAGTCTTGCAATTGAACATGATCATTCACTGAGGTTTTGAAACTTTCAAACACCGAGACAAACTGACTTACTACACTCTTCACATAAGCTAGGTCCGTGTCAGCTTGAGACTTGGAGCTCATATAAGAATCCAAGGCAGAAACTGATGTCTTGAGAGCTTCAAGATCTGCTTTGATCCTAGAAGACTGAGTCTGGCACTCTTTCACTTCTTCCATAAGCTCAGACATAAAAGAAGATAAATTACAAGCCAGAGAGAGCTCGAAGGATCTCTCTAACATTTTCATTTCTTCATAAAAGTTTTGCTTTATCTCAGCAACTGATACACTGAATGATTCTTTCATCTCATTCTTCATGGATTCAAGATCAGATTTAGAGACAAAATCATTTGAGACAACTGCAGCAGATCCTCTTGCTGAGGCCAAACTAACTACAGAATCAGTCATTATTGAATTAATTGAGGAAGCAAGAGAGGTTTCCATTAACTTCACTTCTTCAACAAAACTGGATTTGAGGTCCTCTTTCAGCTTATTCAGATCATGAAATCTGACCACATCATCTGGCAACAACTCAGAAGAAAGATCATAATTGGTCTTCGGTCTATTCACAGACACCTCATTATCAGAATCCGGATAATCCAATCCACAGACTATAAACCCTGGGTCTTCTACCCAGTCTCCAAGCTCAACAGCTACTGTAACATTTCCAAGCACAGACTGATGCTCCCCCTCAATGGGTGCATTCTCATGTATCACAACAGCATTCAGTGCTGGATTCTCTTCATCAGAATCTTCTACTACAAGTTCCACAGGTGCAGCATC
Source organism: Viscum album (assembly GCA_963277665.1). Lineage (NCBI taxonomy): Eukaryota > Viridiplantae > Streptophyta > Magnoliopsida > Santalales > Viscaceae > Viscum > Viscum album. Next base: position 330,443,457 of record OY728132.1, read on the forward strand.
TAGAAGATCTTCTGATACAGGTACAACTTCTTCTGTATCTTTTTCTATTTCATCAGCAGGAATAGCTGAGCTTCCAATCAAAGGACTCATACTTAAACTACCAGAAGCAGACAATTTAGATACATTTTCCTTTTCCTCTTCTTCTTGGTGAGGTACAGACTGGTCTTCCTCATGAGTAGACAAAATTTCCTCTACCTTTCCTTTCCTAGAATAGACCAATTCTGCAACAGGACTTGGGGGCAAGTCTGGATCTACTCCAACATCCATAGGAGTTTCTTCTTCTTCTTCTTCTGTTTCATCACTACTATAAACAGGTTCCTCTTCATCAGGTCTCAGACTCGGATCTCTCATATCCTTTGGTCTTGAGGGATGATCCACAGGATTAAACCTATCATAGATCTTCTGATCATCACTGACCCATTCTCCCTTCCATGGGTTCCAGTTAATTTTCATGTACTTACAAACAGTCGAGGTGATGCAGAAATTGTTCTTGACTACAACTGTCTCATCTTGAGACTCAGCTATTCCTTTCACTTTTATCATCACTGAAATCAGCTTGGCAAAGAACAAAGCATTAGTCTTTGACTTTGGTCTAATCATGTCTTCCATTTGAAGCATTAACAATCTGCACAGATTGATTTTTACACCATGTCTTAGAAAATGAAGAAGATAGATATCTTGATATCTCAGATTTGCAAAATCTCCTCGCCTCGGTATTAACACATGCTGAACAAACTTGAAAAGCAGTCGATTCTCTCCATCCATTTCAGCAGCAACCACTTGCCTTTGATTCCCATTACCAGTCAGTTCTTTTAAGGCGGTTTCATAATCAAAGATGTCACTGCTAGGTGGCATTGCTCTTGATACATACCCAGAGACACCTTCATGTGGTACTTTCAAACTCTCAGCCCACTCTACTGAAGAAAGAGACATCTCTTTTCCATTTACAAAAGAGCTTACCCGATTTTCATTTTCAGACTTCTCGAAGGTTACAAACTCATAGAACTGTTTCACAAACTTCGGGTAGTATGGGCCATTGTTATTCGAGAAACAATCCACCCATTTCTGGTCTTCCAGAATCTCGAATACTAACGATTTGCTAGGCAGTAGCCATTCCACACACAGTTCCTTCTCGATTACTATGTCTCTATTCTGCAAGTGAGGATTCACTGGACGCTTTCCCGATCTAGTTCTGACTTCACTAACACTGGCTTTATGCTGTGTCTTCTACTTCTTAGCGTTTGGTTCTACACTTTCATCTCTGACGATAGGAAGCTTGGTTTATTCCATCACGGGTTTAGGGTTCTTGGCCGATTTGGGAGCTAAGGTTCGAAGGTGAGAGATTTTGAGCTCGGTGAGGTAAGAAGTGGCTTAGACTGAGTTTTATCATTTAGGAATTCCAAATAAACAACTAAAATAGAGTAATAAAATAAAATAAAACGATTCGTATTCTTGGCGGCAGACAGAAGTTTTAAAACCTTGCATCGGTGTGAGTTAATCATCGGTGAGAAAAACAAATCGGTGAGAATTGTACATCGGTGAGAATTTTCACGTCGGTGAGAATTTCTACATCAGTGAGCATTTCACATCAGTGAGAATTTCACATCAGTGAGAATTTTCACATCGGTGAGAATTTCACATCGGTGAGAATTTCACATCAGTGAGAATTTTCACATCGGTGATTAAACATTCCCAATTCGTGTCTTATGTAACTTAGCCTATCCGAACTTAAAGGTTTTGTGAAAATATCAGCCAATTGATTTTCGGTGCTAATAAATTCAAGAGAAATATCACCTTTTTGATAGTGATCTCTTAGGAAATGGTGTCTTACATCTATGTGTTTGGTTCTAGAGTGAGATACAAGATTCTTAGAGATTTTTATTGCACTGGTGTTATCACAGTTGATTGAAACATGTTTAAAAACATATCCATAGTCCAAAAGAGTGTGTTTCATCAACAGAATTTGTGCACAGCAACTACCAGCAGCTATATATTCTGCTTCGGTAGTAGATAATGCAACTGAGTTCTGTTTCTTACTACACCAAGAAACTAAGGATTTTCCAAGAAAATGACATGTTCCTGATGTGCTTTTTCTATCTAACTTACAACCAGCAAAGTCAGCATCTGAATAATTCATTAACTCAAAGGATTGTCCTTTTGGGTAAAACAAACCTAAGTTAACCGTGTGTTTGAGATATTTAAAAATTCTTTTAACAGCAAGCAAATGAGATTCTTTTGGATTAGCTTGAAATCTAGCACACATACACACACTAAACATAATATCAGGTCGACTAGCAGTAAGATAAAGTAAACTACCAATCATACCTCTGTAATTTGTTTGATCAACTGGTTTCCCAGTTTCATCTGCATCCAATTTACAGGTAGTACTCATAGGAGTTTCACTTTCCTTGATACTATCCAGACCAAAACGTTTTAAAAGATCCTTTGTATATTTACTTTGATTCAAAATAATACCATTTTCATTTTGAAATACTTGAAATCCAAGAAAGTACTTAAGCTCTCCCATTAAGCTCATTTCAAATTCATTTTGCATACTTTTTGAAAAATCAGTACATAAAGAGTGTTTAGAAGATCCAAAAATAATATCATCAACATATATTTGTACAACTAAAACATCTTTAGAAATTCTTTTAATGAAAAGAGTTGGATCAGCAATCCCTTTAGTGAAACCTTTTGAAATAAGGAAATTGCTAAGTCTATCATACCAAGCTCTTGGAGCTTGTTTCAAACCATACAAAGCTTTAGAAAGTTTAAAAACTTGATTTGGAAAATGGGGGTTAGTAAATCCAGGTGGTTGTTCTGCAAAAACATCTTCAATTATAAAACCATTTAGAAATGCACTTTTCACATCCATTTGATATAACTTGAAATCCAGATGTGCAGCATATGCAAGTAAGATCCTAATGACTTCTAGTCTAGCTACAGGTGCAAAAGTTTCCTCATAGTCTATACCTTCTTCTTGTCTATATCCTTGTGCAACTAGTCTAGCTTTGTTTCTAACTATATTTCCAGATTCATCTACTTTATTTCTAAAAACCCATCTTGTGCATATTTTCAAAGTGTCCTTAGGTCTGTCAACTAATTCCCAGACTTTGTTTCTTTCAAACTGATTTAATTCTTCCTGCATAGCTATTACCCAGAATTCATCATTGATAGCATCATTGATATTTTTGGGTTCTAGCTGTGAAAGAAAAGCTTGATGTTCAACCTGGTTTCTTAGAGAATCTCTAGTTTGTGTTCCTCTATCAAGATTACCAACAACAGCTTCTAAAGGATGATTCTTTAGAATCCTCGTTGATCTGGTAAAGGTTGGACTAGAAATTTATGTTTCATCTATAGGTTCGGGTTCAACAGAAGCAGATTCTGGAAAAAGTCCAGAACTGGATGCTTTTATAACAGGTTATTTAGATTTATCATTAAGGTCCAGAATAGACAAATCTTCTTCAAGATTCTCAAGAGAGGTTGTAGGCTCATGTGGATCAGTTTCATCAAACTTGATGTGAACAGATTCTTCCACACATTTGGTTTTCTTATTGAATACTCTATAGGCTTTACTTGAAATAGAGTAACCCAGAAAAATTCCTTCATCACTTTTGGATGCAAACTTATCCAGATTATCTTTAGTATTCAGAATAAATACTTTGCAACCAAAAACTTTAAAGTAATTAACCATAGGCTTTCTATTGTTCCACAATTCATAAGGGTTTCTCTTAAGAACAGGTCTAATTAAGACTCTATTAATGACATAACAAGCTGTATTTACAGCTTCAGCCCAAAAATAAATAGGCAGGTCATATTCATTGAGCATGGTTCTAGCAATTTCTTGCAGGGTTCTGTTTCTTCTCTCTACTACACCATTCTGTTGGAGTGTTCTAGGGGTATAAAAGTTATGAGTATAGCCATTGTTTGAGCAATAAGATTCAAAATCTTGATTTTCAAACTCACGACCATGATCACTCCTCAAAGTTTTAATCTTAAGTCCACTAAGGTTCTCTACAGATTTAGAGTATTTAACAAAAGAAGAACAAGCTTCACTTTTGTGAGCTAGAAAATATACCCAAGTATATCTAGAAAAGTCATCTACAAGAACAAAAACATAGTGATTCCAATTTAAACTAGAAACTCTTGATGGTCCAAACAAATCCATGTGAACCAACTCAAGTGGTTGAGAAGTTGAGACTTCATTCTTTGATTTAAAAGAAACTTTGTGTTGTTTTCCCTTTTGACAGGGGTTACACACTCTATCATTTGGGAATTCTAATTTAGGTAGGTCTCTAACTAGGTTCTTTCTAGAGAGTTTTCTAAGTGAGTGAATGTTGAAATGTCCCAATATTCTGTGCCATAGACAAGATTTTTTATGAAAAGCATTCAAACAAGTAATATTCTGCTTAGCTAAATAATTCAGATTAACAGCATAAACATTTTCATTTCTTAAGGCAGAAAATACCAAAACATTCTTAGAATTAAAAACTTTGCAAGAATCATTTTGAAATTTAACATGAAAACCATCATCACATAACTGATAAATACTTAATAGATTGTATTTAAGGCCATCAACAAATAAAACTTTAGAGATCAAAATTGAATCAGTGTTACCAATCTGGCCTAGGTCGATGATTTTTCCTTTAGAATTATCACCAAAGGTGACAAAGCCTCCATCAACTTTTATTAAACTCTTGAAACAAGAGAAGTCTCCTGACATATGTCTTGAACATCCACTGTCCCAATACCAGGTCTCTTTATAGGATCTCTTCAAGCAAGTTCCCTACAAAACAGATTTAGATGGGAGATGATTTTGGTACCCAGATTTTCTTGGGTCCAGACAGGTTAGCCAATAACACTTTAGGTACCCATATTTGTCTAATGGGTCTCATATAATTTGTAGAATTGACATGCTTTGAAAAATAAACTTTATTAGATCCATAGCTATGTATATAACTGGTTGAAGCATATGATGTTCCAGAATTACCTTCATTCTGTCCAGATTTAGAAATGAATCTAGTTTTGGCAATTTTCCTTTGTCCAGGTTGGTATCCTATACCAGTAGTATATTTAGGTGCTATTTGCTTTCCTAGCATCTATGTTAGTGTATTTTTTCCATTGGTGAACTTCTCTAAGTCTTTCTTGAGTTTCTCATTAAATAGTTTTAGTTCAGTGTTTTCTTTTAACAGTTGAGCATTTTTTCTCTTTTTTCTATATCAAGATCAGATTTATGCTTAACACTTAAAGCATGTTGTTTCTTTAAACCTTTGTATTTATCCTTAAGTTCATTACATGTCTCTTCCAGCATATCACAGTATTCAAACTGTTCAGATTTAGACATGTTATCACCTTCAGAATCATCTCCAGAATAATATGAATTTGAAGCAGGAGTTTCAGCAGTTACCTCATAAGTGTTTGTCATAAAACACATGTTGGCTCGATTCCTTTCAGAGTCTGAAGATTCAGCTTCACTTGTGCTGTCTTCTGAAGCACTCCAAGTAGCCTTCATGGCTTTCTTAAACTTATTGTCCTTATATTCATATTTCTTTTTATACTTTAGCTTTGGACAGTCGGCTTTAATGTTTCCTTTTCTCTTGCACTCATAGCAGACAACATCATCTGATTTGTCATTCTTCTTCCAATCCATTTTCCATTTACCTTGGTGATAATACTTACCCTTATAATTTGTTTTTATGAAGAACATATTTTTCCTATAAAATTTCTTAAATCTTCTAGAAATGTGAGCCATCTCAGCATCACTGTCATAATTACTTTCATTGTCTTCACTGCTTGAACTTTCAACTACAGCTTGAAGCTTTTCATTGTCCTTATTCTTTGAAGTTGAAGATTTGAAAGTGACAGACTTTCTTGGAGGTTCATTTTCTTCCTCTTTATTCACTTTGAGCTCTTCTTCATACATCATCAGCTTGACAATTAGTTCCTTGACAGGTAGAGCAGCAATGTCACATGATTCTCTGATTGAGACAGATGTGCCTCTCCATCTATCAGGTAGACATCTCAAAATTCTCATAATTTGTTCCTTCGATGAGACATCCTTTCCCAGCGAGATCATTGTATTGACAATTTCATTGAACCTGAGATACATGTCAGAAATGGGTTCGGCAGGCTTCATTTTAAAATTATCATACTTGATAGTATAAGTGTTCACTCTCATTTCTTTAACATTCGTTGTTCCTTCATGAGAAATAGCTAAGGTATCCCAAATTTCAAAGGCAGTTTTACATGCAGAAATTCTATTAAACTCTTCATCTCCTAGAGAACAGTACAAGGAATTCATAGCTTTATAGTTGTTATTGTAAGCAGTCTTTATAGGTTCATCCCAAGTACATCTAGCAGTAGTAGGAATTTTGTATTCTGATTCAATAGCAGTCCAAATATCAAAACCTATGCTTTCTAGATGAATTTTCATTTTCAGTTTCCACTGAGCATAATTAGTTCCATTGAAGAAAGGTGGCCGGTTAGTAGCAGCACCCTCAAGTCTATTGTCCATGATGAGAAAATTTTAAAGAGATAAAAATTTAGATATAACAGAAATTTTAAGAACTTTAAAATACAACTAAAATCACAGTTCAAAAGCAGAGTACTTTTAGAAAGTATTTTCAATCCTCTGATACCAAGTGTTGGTCGGAGTGGTTTACTCAAGAGGGGGGTGAATTGAGTACCAATTAAAATTTCTGTATTTAAAAACAGTGTCTTAAAGACCCCCAAATAAAATAATAAATTAAACTGTAGTGAATTTATATTAAAGTAGAGGTTCTGTTAGATTCTCAAGGGATTGATTAATTCCCAGTTAATCAACACAGGAGTGTGTGATTATCTTTTGAAACTAACTTACTAATCTACACTTAACATAAACACTTGCTAATTTAATTATCAAAGTAGATTTAAAAACAGTATTAGTTTTAAAGTGATTAGCAGCGGAATAAAACTTTGAAAGAGATGGCACAACAAATGTAACCAAGAGGTTCAGTCTCAAGCCGAGACTTAGTCCTCTCAAAAATTTAAATAGAAATGATCCACACCCTGGATCGGGGTTCAACAGTTTACAACTGTCCAGGTCCAAGACCTCTACCACTGTTCTTCGTGGGAAACAGTACAACAGCAACCAGCTGTCCAGGTCACACACGACCTCTACCACTGTTCTTCGTGGGAAAGAAATAATGAAAGTGTTTGGTAAGGATTTACAAATCCTTCAGTTTGAGTACAGGAGACAGTGTATGTGTTAGATACAGCAGATAACACACACTGCTCGAAATGGATGATAATAAATCACCGAACAAGAGATGTAGAGTTTAGAGATGGTTCTGGTGATTTCAGTGTGGCTCTGGACTCCTTTGGATTCGACTAGAAGTGAGTCTGAGTCCTCTTCTCGTTTCTGTTTGAGAAACAGAGTGTCGTATGCTCCAGGTTCACAGTCAGTGAAAATGTAGTAGTTGAAGTTCTTCAGTGTTCTTCTTGTATGCACAGAACACTTCTCGAGTATGCTTGATTGTCTATGAGCTTCTCTGTGTTCTTCTCGTTCTTGTGTTTTTGGTATATTTCTTCCACACACGCTTCTCTAGTTTTCTTCTCGTTGTTGTTCGTTGATGTATCTTGGGCAGCGTAGTCTTCTCGTATTTATCTCCCAACAGGGGACAGAAAAGATTTCTTTTCAGCAGGTACGAGGTATGGGTTCCTGACATCTGACAACCTTTATCAGATATTTGACAAATCATTAAAATGTATGATATGACCGTTAGATAGATTAAATATAGGAAATAAAGAAATTCAAACAGTGAGTCGAGTGATCGGTAGGTAATCAGCGTCGGTAGCTTGGACATCGGTAGCTTGAACATCAGTAGCTTGAACATCGGTAGCTCAATGTCATTAGTTGATTTGACTCTATCGGTGGCTCTATGCGTCGGTTGGTACATGCTTGTATCGGTGACTTTGTTTATCGGTAGCTCCATGCGTCGGTAGCTTCATGCATCGGTAGCTCCATGCGTCGGTAGCTTCATGCATCGGTAGCTCCATGCATTGGTATTGGTAGCTGTGAGTCTGTCAGTAGCTTCGTCCATCGGTGACTCTTATTCCATCGGTAGCTATTTATACTTGCACCGGTAGCTCTATGTTTGTATCGGTAGCTCTGTGAGTCAGTAGCTTATATTTATAAGCACATCAGTAGCTCTGTGTTAAGTCTATCGGTAGCTCTGTGTTAAGTCTATCGGTAACTGTGTACCGGTAGCTCTTTATCAGTAGCTATAGGCAGATTACTTATCTGTTTTATGCAGAACACATCTGATTGTGTTAGAATCAATTTATAACTTGTATGAACATGGATAAAAGAGGATTAACATATTACAAAGACTATTTAAAAATTATTATTGGTTTGATCACATATTTGAAAGAATTAAAGTATAGATCAATGATACTTAAAAATATCATAGAGAATGAAAACATAATTGGGATTTTCAACACATATGAATACATGATTGAGATTATCAAAACAGATGAGGTCAACATGTTTTTTAATATGTTGTTCCATACATGAAAGTTTATTAGTCATTACCCGAGTCACCTATCTTAATACAATCATAACCATCTCAACTTCAACAACATATATATTGAATTTCTCATGAGGGAAATCACTATATTGATTATGTGTGTTGATATATTTTTCATTTGTTCCATTATTCACCATTTATAAATAATTTTATATGCTATACTAGCTAAAAACACTACGAATAATTGTGTATAATTCAAAATCTTGGGAAATAGTTCACCAAAATTGAGAATTTGTGCATAGAAAATATATGAATAATATTATTAGTATATTTGGGATTATCTTAATATAATGAAAATATTTTTAAATCTTTCATAATGTTTCATAAAGTGAATGTGAATCAACCAAATCATATCAATTAGCAGTTTAAATATATGTGTACAGTCTTAGGCTCACTCATCATACATCGAGTGAAGGTTGAGTTGATACTCAACCAACATTTTTCATGGTTTTTACCTCTAGGTGAATCTATGTTATAGTCACATAAATATTATAGTGTATAGGTAAGGATTTACCTGATAGGTAACCCCACACTCAATAATTTTCCAAAATTTAAGAATATTCTCTTATACATAGACTCATCCATAAAGTATTTTATTGAGTTATGTTCCCTAATATATTTTTTGAAAAATATAGTCCCCAAGGGGACTTATAAAATTCTTTTGATAAAAATTATAAAAACTATACTCCAGTAACCCATAGATTGTGGTTCTCATACAACATTGTCATAAGATACAAGAGATTTTATCTTGAAGGATCGAATAGCTTAACAGTATTGGGAGACTAGAAACATAAATGATTATCACATTACATTTGAAAATATGAAATAAAACATAATCTTACAGTGAGAAATTTATTTTTTCTTATATTATATCCCAAAAAATATTCATATATCCCTTATCGTTTTCTTGGGTAACATAAAACATAGTAAAGGGTGGTATTAGATTATCAATAAGGGATAGCATACAACAGAAGATATTATAAAATAAATAATTAATAATATGGTAGAGATAAACAATAATAAAATATATGATATAACTAATATCATTAAAGGGGAATATTTCCATGGATGATATAATAATATAAATAATCACATGGATAACAATAACTTGTTTAATAATGATATAATAAATAATGTAGGACATCATAATCTTTCGTTCAAGGACCAATTCCAAGACATCATACATAAATAGTAATGGTGTACATTGAATACCAAAAATAGTTTGTTTCATGAGACCTATTGAAATATAAAGGGGATATAACAAGCCTCTCCTATCATTTAACAAGTATAATACATTCATCATATAAGGTAAATGAATTGAATTTAATACATAATCAATATAAATATTAATATTTTAAAAAATATAATATGAAATGATGATATTTTTCCATGTAAATAACTAGATAAACATGATAATAATAAATACATATTAATATAGTGGATGTTTTTATTATGGTATATCCCTAGAAAATAATAATATTCATGAATGGATAATTGACGTAGATGAAAATAATTTTAAAGACCACTAACACATTTCATGAGTAAAATACATTTTTCATTTTAAAATCACTTATTTAAAATCAAAATATTTATAGAATATAATGAAAAAAATTATTTGAAAATAAACAATGTAAATTTTAAAGTAATATTAAATGTAAATAATACTAATAACTATGGAAAAATATGTTCATGTGGTAAATCTTAAAATAAATATTCCTTTTATTATTTTGGAAAAAAGTCAAATGCACCTCATTTGGAAAATGATAAAAATGTTCCTTTTAAAACATTAAAAAACATATGATTATAATTTACGTTAAAATATAATTTGATCATAAAAAAAATTAATGAAAAAATCTCAAGAAACATGGATATGGACGAAATAATTCATCAACTAAACTGGAAATAAGGTTGGATTTTCGAGAAAAAATATTTTCGCGATGCTATTAAGTACCGAAGATAAGGAAATGAAATGAAAAAAATGTTAAATAAATATATATTCATAGTATAATAAAATATATTTATCTTAAAATAATAATATATAATAATTTACTTTACTGGATATTTATGAACAACAATCTGGGATAAAAATAAGATTGTAGGGTAAATCCTTACCTCAGGTTTGAATTTCCTAATAAGTGATTTTAACCTATTATATAATAATAAAATTTATTAATATTTTATTTAGGAACCATATTCAAACATATAATATCATATATTATACACTTATAACATCGTATCACCCGTTAAATAATAATTCATTATTAAAATTACCACTTTGGGTGATAATAGCTTTGTTTTGTATACATTTTTCGATTTGGAAGTTCCACTATTTGTACATTGTTCATAGTTCTATCATCTATAAAATATTAATCATGTATTTTTATCTAATTATTACATAATTACTCCATAATTAATCTTTATTTAATCAATAATTTTATAAACATTTTAACATCATTCATGTGGGTGGTAAAACCAACACCAACAAGAGCGTGTTATAAAGACAGAATGAGTAAGATCATGCTAAGGCATAATATTAATATAAAATTTATATAATATTATTCCTTTAATAATTATTATATATATCCATATAAACAATTTAAAAACTTTCTATAAAAGGTGATGATAGAAAAATTCATTACACCATTCATGGAGATGATAGATCATAAATAGACATGAACATTGTATTTATATTCTAAAGAAATATATAAATAAATATAAACAATATTTTATCATTATTGATTAATAATTATATCATAAATATCATATATGTTTATGAAATACATAATTATATCCATCAATAAGAGGAGGTGATGGAAAATTAATCCAAACACTACATGGAGATGGCAGTCCACACATATGCTTGAATGGTTAAAAGTTATTATATTTTTATTAATTTTTTATAATACCCATTTTAAGGGATGAAGGGGATCCCATACATGGACCGTAGGCTTAGGGACACATTACATGACCTAGAGGTCTAAGAGGAATTCTTTCCTGACTATGAATACCTAGAATTTCTCTTCCCCAACATCTATATGGTGATGTTAGATATTCACATTCACATGGATGTTTAGCTAGATATCCTATGTAGAGATGAACATGCCCGGTTCAAATGTAAATTTCAATATCCTCTCTTTGTTCCAAATCATTTTATCGCTACTCTAGTTAATGTTATTGCTCTAAATTCTCATCTAGATAATGATCCTTGTAGAGTTTGTCTAGTTGCTTCTACACATCATGTGTCCCCAAGGCCTTGAGGTGTTCTAAAGGCCTTTAGGTTTAATGGAGGCATTAAGGTGGCCTAAAATACTTAATGTCCCAAGTACTTGGTGTCCTGATGTACTAAAGGACTCTAGGAACAAATCGGTAGGCCGAAGGCTAAATCAAATGAATAGTTTCAGCTCCAACTGTACCAAAATGTACCTATAATAATATATACTACAGCACCTAACGCAATACCTACTACAGTACCCTCTAAAGTACTGATATAGTACCCCATAAATATTTCTCCACCAATATTTGATCTTGGGTCTCTTGGATTCAATTCAGGAACCTCTACCACACGGGTACATGCTCATTAGCAACCACACATATGCACAAGTGATACTTTCATTTCCAATTTTATGAAATGGAGGTGGAAATTGGTTGTCCCACAATCCTAATAATATATAATTTTATTTATGATACATTATTATTTATTTTAGGATAGATATAATAGTTTTAAAGGAGTTATAAGAATTAAAAAACATTGAAAGTGTTGGGGAAGATAATTACCTCTTCTAGGAGAGACCTCCATTGGATTACAAATTAAGATTTAATAGAATGGTATTATGGTAATAGAATAAGACCAATAATTATTTTATGGAATATAGTAAGGTTTTTGGGTAGGTATTGGATGATATATAAGGATAATTTTTTTTTGAATAATGGTATAGAACAAGTGCACTTTTATAAGTGAGGGGAGGGACACCCATTGAATTACATAAGAGATTTAAATATTGTAAATTCATTTTATTGTGAAAGTGGAAAAAAATTTATAGTAAATATAATTTAATAAAATATAATGTAATAATATCCTAATAAATAATATTTAGAGAGGTATAATTTTATTTTTTATCATTATATTCTTGTTTAACCAACGGTAAACCATTTAAACCTTATTTGTAGTAACATTTTTTATTGATTTTACTAATTATTTTGAAAAAATATGAAGTTAAACTTTTTAAATAATATTAACTATGATTATTGGTAAGATTTAATTTCCATAAGTGGTAAAACTTATTTTTTGAATATATTCATAAAATGAAATGAAAAATGTTTTTATAAAACTATTTATTTTAAGAATAAAATGATTCTATAGAAAAATAGATTTTAATTATGATTATAACAAATTATTTTGGATTATTTTAAATAAAATTATTCTTATTTTTATGTCAAACCAAATCAAAACCTAAAGGAACTTTGGGAATACTAGATTAAGTGAGAAGAATTAAAAATTATTTTTGTTTGAATAAAAACATTAATTATATTTAAAAAATGTAATGAATATATTTTTATGTTCAAAATAATATTTTAAAATACATTAAATTAATTATTAAACATAAATTTGATATATTAACAATATTTCAAAATATTTTAATTTATTCTTATGTCATGACAAATTTATAAAATTGATAATATTTGATAAATCAGTATTTTTGACCATTCACCCAAAAATAAACCTTTTTAGAATATCCTAAAAAAATTCACCCCAAAATAATTTTGAAATATTAAATAAAAAATTAATTTCTTTTTACTATTATCATTTATAAAAATTTAATAAATTAATTTTAATTATTCAAAAAAATAATAGCTAATTTTTTTTCAAGAAGTAGGTATTCTTATTGTATAAAATGAATTTATTTTCATAATTTTCCTATAAAAAATATAATTGATGTAATTTTTTTGATTGAATAAATTATTTTTATTAAGAATATATTTTCTAAATATATTTTATCATATGGTTATTCTAATTAATACTCTCCAACCCAATGTCTAGGTTTTAACTTTCATATTTTAATGATATTATATTGTAGTTTATTTATGCGCAGGGTTATATTCAATACACAACATAAATCCTTTCAATAATTTAAAAGAATAAAAAAAATTGTGTCTTTATATTATAAGATATTTTTTATAATTTAGATACACCCCTTGTTAGGAGTGTAATGATTTAAATACACATGTTATAATGAATAGAAATATACTGATGGGATGTTTTGTTGAAGGTGGATTAGCATATTTAGTTATCCTGAAAGGATTTCCAAGTTTTCCTATAAAATAATTTCTTCTCAAATTCATTGGGAGAATACAAGGAATGTGATTTTATGTATCTCAACTATAGGTATCTATCACTTATGGATTATAAAACACGATTCATAGATAGTATAATTTTTTTCATCAATGTTGGAATGGGATGAGGTTTTCATGTATAGGTTCTTTAAAGATGTGTTGTGGTATATAGTTCTTATTCAGGTGAATATTTTCTACCTGACATCATTTTCAGATGATTTGAATGAGGTTATCATAACTAAGAGTAACTTCAATGGCAACATGGGAGTTATGAAATTATCTTCTTCAATGGGGACTGGTAGCGGGTCTTTGGGATGAATAAATTGCATTTTTTTATTCTCTCTAGGGTGACAATTGATAGAATATGTTGAGAAGTGTTTCATACTTTCCACCTTGAGTAAGGGGTTATTTTATGTGTTACCAATTGTTATGACCCATACTGGAGGGTCTCGTTCCATGAATACCCCAAGACCACCTTTGATAGGTTAGGGGATGGCGACTATCACCAAGTAAGCATTTCCTATACATTAGAAGAATTAACATAAAGTACCTGTACAAATGTGCAAATCTCCAAGACACAAAATGTTGAAATGTAAAAAAAATGAAAGGATGAATGTATAAAACTATGATCCCACAACTAGAGTACTATATGATGTAAAGGAAAAGTAAACATACCCAAATACAAGGGTAATACAAATAGTAAATACACAAGTGAAAATGAAACTGTAAAGAGTCCAACCTTATCCAAGGGAAAAAACTAAGTCAAAGGTATGCTCCTGGTAAAAACCTTGGTCTTACTAGACCTAGTTATTCTCCACCCACTCCCGGTCCTCCTAAGACACCGTCAAAAGGGATGTCCTCTAGATAATACATGACACATGTAGGCAAAACCGACATAGGGGTGAGTATAATAATACTCCACAGGACATCTTGAAAATTCTAAACATGTAGCATCGAGTATAGTATGATTAATACAAGATATAAAATTGTTTAAAAATTATAATAATTAAAGAAACATAGACATTCTAAATAAAGACTCCACACCATCTGCTGGTCGTAACCAACTACCAGCCACAAGATTTGTTTGAAGCAACGCTAATTTCAGGAGATCCCACACCATGAGCCACGAGATGAACAAAGACACTCAATGAATAGGTCTAGCTAATTTGGGCCCCTCCCAAAGAGGAAAAAATGGTCCAAGAAGGCTATTATGAAAAGAGAGGGGTCACGTATAGAACCATTAGGGGACACCGCAAACCAAATCTAGATCCAACCACTATATAGGGGATTGATTTCAAATGATTCAAGAAACCCTACTGATTTTCCCTCTAGAAGGAGAATTAACAACCATCTCAAGAAGGTCATGATGATTCCACAAACTCTAATAGGGATGATAGAGGATCACACTCCAGTCACACAGAGGGAAACCATAACTTTATCTAAGATTTGAAATCCATAGGGGATTAAAATCTAGTGGTTTGGATGTAATTCCGCATTATACCCTCAAGGAAAGAACAATGTGAATGAAATCAACCTATAATGGTTCAAACTAGAAAAAATAAGAACCTCAAATCCAAATAATGTATACAAAATTAGACTTGAGTCGACCGTGTTAAAATTTGGTTCATGCTACCACTGATGACACATCATTTGGACACTGCATTTAAGAGTTATGACCATTTTAATGGACTGCATGAGAATCTTCCTGTAGACTTTGTGGGGCGCACAGTCTGACATTGTGGACCAGCTGCCCATGGACTAACAACCGTGGTCAGTCCACCTACCATGACAACTAGCTGCTACGATCGACCGCTTGTGGTAGCTTGAGCTAATGCGGCACCACGGTCGACCGCAACTGGGCTCTAACTTGATTACAATGGATTTGACCCGGGTCCACTTCCTCCGGCCTGGCCCACCAGACCAACCCAACCCACTGACCTATCCTTACCCACCGACTTACTTAGGCCCCTCACACCTGACCTTCCAACCCCGACCCACTTTGTTTCCCCCTTCTGATCCTGATCCACGAACTCCAATACCGGCCGCACCCCACAACCACCATTTCTAATCCAAGATGCATGAAGTTTCACTAATCGTAGGTGGACTACTGCTGTGCAGCACTGTGCGTCAGTTCCAGCCTTTGGTCTCCGCCGTCAGGTGCCGGTGGTCCCTTCCATGGTCCACCATGCCTCCTCTAATGCATGAACGATGAAATGATCATATATATGAGCTCCTTAGGTCTTGATATACAATGATCCAACCTCATTTGTCGATTTTCCTTAATTTGAAGAGGTCAGATCGAGCTCAGAACCATCATACAATTTCAATCCGAAACCACAGGGATCCAACAGGAGAAAAACATGAGTAAAGAGAGATAAAAGGCACAAGAACAAAGGTTTATCACCATTATCCAAGAGTTCTTGGACAATTATCAAGAACAAGGGATTTGGGTATTAATACTATATCAAATAAATCATGTAGAATAAATCTCATGTCATGATACACACAATACATGAATCAATCTATTAAATGATTGATTAAATTTCATCATAGAAATAAAGAACATGGAAGAAACTAATTATACGATACACCCTACCTCGATTTTGATAAATAACTGATGAAGAATGAAGCTGCATTGTTTTCGTTGGTGATATCCTTCAAAATCAATGTCTGTTGATTTTCAATCCTCGATTTGTTGTCGTTCGTTAGAAAGTATTCTTAGAGTTCACTCCAATGATCCTCTAGAAGTTATAGGGTTATTAAAAATATCCTAGAACTCTTTCATAAGGATAAATTTAGAGAAAAACAAGTCATTGTGTCAACACAATGAATGAAAATAATTTTATTAAATTATTTTAATCAGTTTATATCTCTGATAAAGTTTTCACAAATGACCTTTACCGACCAATTTTAGGTCACCCTAGGGTAAAACTGCCACTCTAAGTTCAATGGTACCCTCATATTCTTAATCTGAGATACCATGTAAGAGTAATTCTACTTTTTCATGAATACTATGCATGTGTTCTATTATAATATTTTAATATTTTTTACAAATTTTTTCTGGAGCACATCAGGCCTCAGAATCGCATGTCATATCAGCTCTTATTCTCAAAAATAATCTATATAATATCTAAAAATAATACATGCACAATAAAATTTGTTACGTTTTCCCCACCTCGGGGATCTACATCCCTGAAAATCTATTACATGGTCTCCTCAAACAAATGGGGGTACTAAGTATGAAACTTAGCCTCCTGCTCCCATGTGATCTCTTAAAGATTGTCATACTTCCACCAGATGTGCACTAACCGAATTAGTTTCCCATGAAGGATCCTCTACTTCCAATCATCCATCTCTACTGAGTACTCAACAATGATCTCTCCATCCTGGATGTTTAGTTTTCCCCAATTGAAAACATGCGATGGGTCTTGTATCTACCTCATCAGCTGCAACATATGAAATTCATTATGTACTCGGTCTACCTGCAGAGGTAGAACTAAGTGGTATGCCACCTCACCATCTCTACATAGTATCTGGAAATGGATGATGAACCTAAGAGATAGCTAGCTACCCTGACTAAATCTCTATAATCCCCATCGCGGTTACCCAAAGGAACACATGGTTTCCTTCCCATAACTCTAAAGGTATCAGTCACCTATTGGTACCAAACATTTAATAGATCTATGAATTCTTCATCCACTCCTGGATGATCTACACATACTCTATAGTTACTTGAACCAACTACAAAGCCATGAGTGATGACTCTCCTAGGTCAGTCCTGCAAATTGGCGAGCTATAGGGTCACCTATATAAATCCTTGAATGGTTCCATACTAATGGTGGAATTGTAGATGTTGTTTTATAAAAACTCAACTAGTCGTAGGTGATCCTATCGACTATGGAGAAAGTCTAAAATGAAAGACCACAACATTTCCTCCAGAACCTGAATGGTCCACTCAGTATAGCAGTCAATCGGTGGGTGAAATGTTATTATTAATCAAATATGGGCCCAAAAAGACTATTGTAATTCCTTCCACCATAAGGATGCAAAAAGGGAATCATGATTAGAAACAATCATCGATGAATCTCCATGGATTAGAACTATCTTATTCTTGTAGAGGTGTCTGAATCTCTCAAATGAAATCTATTCTTATATAGCTAAGAAGTGGAATGATTTGGTGAGTCATTAAATTATCACCTAGATGGATTCATGTCCCCTAGACGTATGATGTAAAACTATAATTAATTCCATTTATATCTCATACCACTTCCATTATAGAACCTCAAGTTGTTGAAATAAACCCACTCGGACCTGTTTCTAATCCTTCATTTACTGACTAGTAAGGAATCGAGAGACAAACTCTGTAACTCCTTTTTTCATCCCTAGCCACAAAAAATGGTGTTAGAGGTCCGAGTACATATTTTCTCACATGAATGTGATTCCAAATGGGATGTATAAAAATTCCTCAAAACATCCTCACAGAACATTACTGGTACCATCATGTGTGTTCTAAAGAGAACAATGTGCTCCCCAACATTTGAATATCCATCATAAGAATGTTTTATGGACATCTAAGCACATAAGGTCTCGTGGTTGGTATCCATTTGTTTTGAATCCCTAAATTGATGTAAGAGTGGATGGGTGACTACTATAGACTATAGGTAAGATTCCCCATCTCCATCCATAAAGGATATCTATTATGAGTACAACTACCCCAATTCCTTGGTCATCAATTGCAAACCAGATTCCTACTCAGAGCATCTGTCACCACATTCATCTTACAAGGAGCATAGAAAATATCAAATTCATAGTCCTAGAGGAACTCTAGACATAGAATATATATCAATTTTATATATTTATAAGATAAAATATACATGAATATTGTTATTATATTTGAAGATAATCTACTCGCCCATCAGGTTATGTCGCCACATATTCAATGTCAAGACTATTTCTGATAACTCAATATAAAGGGTCATGTAGTTTTTCTCATTTAGTATCAAAAGGAATGAACCATTAGAAATCACTATTTCCGCTACATCAGGGAAAAACAATCCTGATCCTTGATGCATTGTATAACATCGCATACTCGATGCATTCCTCTAATAACCTGAAGATTGGAGCACTTTTCAACCTCTTCCCCAGCTTCAGAAATCACTTCTGGAACCTTTTTTTGTAGATGAAAGGATTACCTTTTTGTGTCAAAACATTAAAGGGTGATTACACTCTAGAGAAGTATTGTAAAAACATTTTATAGTACCCAAAAAATCCATTGAAACTCAAAAATCATTAACACTCTTGGGTTTCTCCCAAGTTAGAAATGCTTCGAACTTTACTAGATCTATTGCAACTCTAGCCTCTGAGATGGCATGTCCTAGAAAATAGACCTCTCAAATCCAAAAATAACACTTTAAGATCTTTCCATAAAGTTGGTGATCTCAGAGAGTGTCTATAACTTTTCTCAATTTCCTTGTGTACTCCTCCCCAGACACCGAATGCACTTGGTTTCCATCGATAAAGACCACCATAAACCGATCTAAGTAAGAACACAAGATCTTCTCCCTGAGTCCCGTGAAAACTGTTGAGGAATTCATAATGCCAAACAAAATCACCATGTATACATAGTGACCATAACAACATCTATAGTATATATTCGATATATCCTCATCCCGTACCCACAACAAGTGATAACATGATATGAGTTTGGTCTTAAAGAACCATCGTGCACATTTAAACTAATCAAATAGGTAATTGATGCTTCATAGTGGATACTGTTTCTTCCCATTCCATAGGTTTAAGTGATAATAATTCACTCATATCCTCATGCTCCCATCAACCTTCTTGGAAAATGAACTAGGTATATATTGGGTGAAACAATGGATCTCATGAAGCCCTTACTCTACAAGTCATCAGACTGTATCCTTAGCACCTGATGTTCTATGAGATCTATCTAATATGTAGGTGTAGATATATGTTCCATACGAGGGTTTAGAATAATGAAGAAGTCTATCTCCCTATAGGGATATAAACCAGGAACATCTTTGGTAAAGGTATACTCATACTCCACCACCACTCTAGGAACCCAAGGACTCATATTATCCACTAGACTGAGGGTAAGGCTAGCCAAATGATGAGTAATCTACAATACCCTACTATATGTTATTCTATCCTATACCTCCTATATTCCCCTTTCACTGAAAAATGAAAAATGGTTCCGTCACTATAGAAACACCACACTCATCACCTAAAATAGTGAATATGAGAATCAATTATAGATAACTGGTTCATACCAAGAATGAAGACGTAAGGCCTCGACATCACTACCAGGAGATCCCAACCAAAACACTTACCTTAAAGAGTTAGGTTACACTATTAGAACCAATTTTTGATCATTGAGTATCATCCAATAATATTCTCCAAGCGTAAGTGTCAAGTCAATGGTTCAACCAGAATCTATGAGTATCGAACAAGATACATGGAGAGAAAGTAATGACTAGTACCTTTGTCTATCAATGCTATAACTATTGTAGAAAAGACATATATAATAGCTTGTATCATCCATGTAAACTCTATGTCATACTCCTCTATAGCCTGTAGCTGGCCTCTTCCTTTTCCACTAGTTCCCTGATCCTAGAATGGACTATCTTGGGTTGGTGGTGGTAATAGGTTGAACCTCATACCACCTACTGCTATCCTACCAGCACCTTTTCCTTGTTTTCCACCTTTATGATTGCCTTTATACAATCATATATTTTTTCTAGGTAGTCCATAGTCCATATCCCGATCAGCTGTATGATTTTTTGTTCAATCTCATTCCAGATTCCCCTGACCATCGCATGAGAAACACCACTTATCCCTCGGCTATTTCGATCCTCCTTGGGATCCTTGAACGGCTGAACCTGATTCCTAGGATTTCCTCTTGAAGTGCCTAACCTGCTTGGATCACTATGACTTTCATCAACTACCCTTTACTGAGTTCTTAGCAACCGATTGCCACTATTAGCTCCCACCATTGGGGTCTTCTGTTCCAGACAACATTCGATTAATATGGCTTGCTCAAGCACCCCCATAAAAGTGAAAATGTTAAGGGAGACCACGGATTCCTTGAAGTCCTAGCATAATACCTAGTCAAATAAACTTTCCCTAAATAAATGTTCATGTACCATATCCAAGGAGTAGTGAAAATGATCAGTAAACATTTCTGAATACACTACCACGGTCATACTACCCTGCAGAAAATATAGAACTTCTTGTATGTGTGCCGATCTGAATGTGGCTGAATAGAATCCTCTTTGGAAAGATGATTGAATTATATAAAGGAGAGACTCATCTCATCATTTTAATGAGTCAACAAGTTACACCATTTCAATGTTGATCCTTGAAGAAGACTCACAGTAAGGACTTCCATATGATCAACAAACATCCTCACATGGAAGAAAACATGGGTGACTGCCTCTAGCTAATCCTTAGCCATCTAGGGTTCTGGATGACCCCAAAACATAGAAGGACACTTCCTCTTATACTTTTGAAATGCACTCATCATATGTACTTCCTTAGATGGTAATGTTGGTAATAGATACCGCGTGATGGTTAGTGGTATATCTAGTAAACCACCCAGAGGTGCTATCTCTAGTACATTCCCATGTACTGATGCCTTGTCACTAGGCATATCATCCCAGTGATCACGCGGTGGAATCCTAACTGGCTATCAATGTGGAGGCATCCAAAAAGAAAAAACATGTACCATGGTCAATAAAGTATATATAGAGTGTTGGATCAAGATTGGCATTGAAGACTCAACCATTATTATATGATACATGTACCATTGTTTTTCCCCTACAAATAGTGCTTTCATTCACCTAGTCAAAAAGTATGTGATAAGATTCCTGGTGTGTAAGGGCCTATATCTACATGGATCGACCCATTGGGTGTTTCCAAAGACTGAGGTACTCATAGGTTCTTATAAAATGTCTGGAGGAGTTTGGTTACTAGAAGTTGGAAGTAGGGAGCACTCTTGCTGTGAATGATTGTTACAAGATATGACAGAGGGTTTCACAGCATGTAATATTTCAGGGTTCAAAAAATAAATAAAGTGATTGGGTGATGTGTTTTCCGGTGAAAACCAAAAACTGAGGATTACGTGATGTGAAAGGGGACTATATGATATGGGTGTTTCCAATCATAGTTTTTTCCCCTATCAAATATTCTCTCCATGTGACAAAGGTTTCTTATCCATGATTCATATGAGGTTCCTCTCAGTTTTTGTTAATGCGGTGGTTCCGCGATGTCCCCAGATGGATGCAGTTTTTTCTAGAGTGGTGATCATAGATCCATTAAAATGATCCATTCTTATGTGAAGAACATTGATAACCTTTTGAGGCTAGGGATTCATTGCTTCTCTATTTATTAAGGTGAAATAGTATATTAAACATGATTTTCCCCCTTGGATTTTAATGAAATTGAATTAATTAATTACTTTAACTACATTAAGGAAATTCTATCGATTGTGTAACAATTTTGTTTCATTGTAACTTGATGATGGTTTTCCTCTTGATTTTCTAAATAGTGTGATATCTATGCCTTGATTTATTTATTATAATTTTGTTGAGGGATATTGTTAAAGAACAAAAATACAAATCTAATTGACAATAAATTCGGTAAAGGTTCAAATAAAATGATTAATGAATCAAGTTGTCGTTGTAATTTGATGATAATAAAATTGATGAGAGTATGCGCGTTTAATTGAATTGGTTAATGAACATGAATCATGTTGATGCTGGTTGATGTATAAATTAAAGGCATGTTAAATTAATTTTCCAATTAATTTTTTCTAACTCTTTTTTCATAGGTTATCCATATTTGGAACCTATGAATAATGAATCAGTTGGTAAGGATAATTCATCTGTAGGGACAAAGTTTCCAAGTTGATTATAAAGGCCACATGTCTTGTGTTTTTTATCCATGAGAGCCTGTTGTGTGTGAAAGATGTATGACTCATTTTGGGCCAAGATCCTAGTTAATTTTTTTTCCATGCTGCTTGTGATGTGATGTGAACTTGGGATGGCTGATCCTAGAAGGGATTATGCAGTATGTGGGGTAAGGAGGCTTGGATGGGATGTGATCCTAGGATGGATTATCCCAAAGGGATTTTTATGTATGTGGGGGTAGGGAGGACCAATTTTTGTGGTAGTAGTTTATGCCTTGAGTGGAGAGATATATCATTTTGTGTATTTGGTGTCAAGGAGAACACCAAAGATAATGGAACATATTGAAGATGAGATTACCCTTGATATGAAGTTGGATTCTTGTTGATTTTTTTGATTTTTTTATCTTCTTTACTTTCCCCACTATATGAGGTACATGGTTTTTCTTACTATCCTTCCATGTGTGTAAAATATTTGTGGGGTATTCCATGTTCTTTACTTGTTTAACTTATGGTGGTTGGACAAGTCTATGATCTAGTTATATGTTGAAAGACTCGACAGGTTGTTCATCTACTCTCTATGCTGAGCCCCTTGTGTTAGGTATTTTAGAATGTTTTCTTCTATAATACATGTAAATATAGAATGTTTTAATTTTTATAATTAAATGAATAATGTTTAACCCATGGGTTTGGATCTTGATTGGATGCAATGATAAGGTTATAATTCTAAGAAGTTGTTGACTCGGTTTTCTTATGCCCAGGGGCATAAAAATTTGTTGTGACGCTAATGAAATGTAATTTAGATTTTTTTAATGGCTAATTAATGGTTAAATAATTAACTAACGTAAACTAAAACTAATAAAAATGGATAAAGTAACCTACTTTATCTCTTAAAATTGTTGTAGACTTATAGGATATACGGTCTTAGCAATGTTAGTCGGGAGTCCGAGAGAAGTTTGCTTCACCTGAGTCTGAGTCTAAGTTATTCCCATAGTGTGTTTTTGATCTATAATATATCCTGTGCATTTTTTGTTTCTATTTGATTCTCTACACTATTAGTTATAGAAACTAACACTATAGGGACTCTGAGCCACTTGGGGTGTTTTCCCCAACATCCTGGTGGGAGGATGGATGACAGAATAACCACTTTTTCCCCACTCTCTTATCATGGTTGTTCCTTGTGATATTATACATGGAATCTAATTTTCCAAATATATATGTGTAGAGGTCTATAATGGATTCTGGTTATTTCACACAAATATATTAAGTATATAGTTTTCTAAGGGCCACTATAGGTGTAACATGTGTAGGCTGTGATGGTTTGAGGATCCTTACTCAATATCTGGGTTGTGATGGATTTAGGTATAATACCCATTGTAGGATAAACATTATACAAGATGTGGTGGATCTAATAAACAACCTATTTAATTTTGGTTATGTGGATGTGGTTATGAGTTTCACAACATTCATGTTGTGGTGCTTTGTCCATGTGTCTTCAAGATAGCCTTTTTGGAGAGATATGCTCAGGACAAGCGATAATGGGGAAAAGTGAAAACCCAATAAGGAAGTGGTAGTAGGGAATCCTTGAAATTATTTACTTTATTATATTCTATTTTATTCAATACTTGGTGAGAGTATCTATGGTGAGGTTTGGAACTTTGTATACCTGTTTAAGTGATGAGTAAGTTTTTTAGCATGATTTATTTACTTTTTCATCAGAGGATCTAGGGAGAATCCTACTAAGTATAATATTATACTCACCCTACCTATATATATAATGTTTTCCAATTTAGTTAGTGTAGGTTGGGGATCATATTGGTTACTCCTAGCTTAAGGTTTTGCAACAGCTGTTTGGGTTGCGTGGTTGCTATCATCATTACTGTTCTTTTGGTACTTATAGTTTTCCATTTCAGTTAGTAGTTATTAAAAGAAATTAAATTTATGTTATTGGGTTTATTTTATATTTTTATCTAAGAAGGAGTTGGTTTTTTTATATCTCTTCTCTCTCTTTTATATGTTTTCTCTTATAGTTTAATGTCTACCATCTCTTTGTTTACTATACCCTTGGTGCTAGTTGCCAACCCAAGGCCTACTAGGGTCAGGACTCATGGGTCACAATCTCTCGTCTATAATTTCCATCATAGGAGTGGTACACATTGTTGGGAGGGGGTCATGGAAGAGTTGTATAAGAGGTCTTCTAGAGGGATAAAATGGATTTTAGAGTTAGGAATAGGTGAGGTTGCATGGGTGGGTAGGGAAATGGTGTCAAATATATTTAGAAGGAACTATAAACATGAGGAACTGGTTGAGATGTGTGAATTTAGGGCCCCCTATGATCTAATGTATGAACCTTTATGATTATAGTGCCTACTAAACAAGATACTGTTTGTAGGGAATAAAACTAGGAATGGATCTTGCATCACCCTTCTTGGCGCATATGTTTTAATGGGAAGACCCTTGGATAGGTTGACCTAAAAAGAATAATAGGGAAACAATTAGTTAATGTTATAGCCTTTTATATTTCTGCTTTAGGTGCACTAACTATTTTTTATTTTGTAGGAATAGAACTGGGTCAACATCCTCATCAAGTTCACATAGAATAAGTTTAGTAGGTTGCGCCAAAAGATCACCATAGACTAGAGGTTGAAAATAATGACACTTGAAGGTGGACACTCTAAGAGTTTCATATCTAGAGTCTAAATAAGTATGAGGGTTCTATTTCAGTTTCATTTATATAAGACTCATTGGAGGAGGTTGAGATAGTCATATGTTTGATCTGTACTTGGAAGGAGCACTGGGTTTTATTGGTTGTGATGATGATTCATGTGTTAGCAAGGCAATGATGGTTCTTGTTCCTCGGGGATCACGATGAGTTAGAAGTCTTGTGGGAGGAGTTCTGAGACTAGTTCAGAACTATGTTTCTTTATTTGATTATGAATTCGGCTAGTATCCGGGATCTTCTTACAATTCAGTTGGTAAGATCCAATGTGTGAGAGTTCATGATATATTTCAAAAACCTTACGTGTTTTTCTTTAGAACTGTTGCGAGATGAGGAGGTAAGGGAGAGACATTTTAAGGAGGATTTGTGTCTAGAGATCCAGTGCCAGGTCACCCCATTTATGATAAATTCATTTGTTGAGGTGATAAATAGGGAATTACCCATCGAGAGGTCATTAGACAGAAGTAGATCATCATGAGAGGGGAGACATATGGATTCCTTACAAAGCAGTGTTGTAGTTTGGGTTCCATGTTTCTAGGAAAGAAGTGCTTCTGATCATATGGGGCTAGGTCTTAGCCCTCAATGTATCATTTATCTGGGGGAATAAAATCTCAATACTATTCCAAGGAATCATATTCTAGTATTTCTTATAGAGGCCAGAGTCATCGGTAGTTAGATTGACTGACCTTTCTAAGTGGTCAGCATGCAGTAGGTGTTCCACTTCAGGTTCCTCTATTGAGGCAGTTACATTTAAGGCACCAAAGGCCTGGTGTATCTGTTTTGAATCAGCAAAGGGAATATGGGGAATACATAAGTCAGCACAAGGACACTACCCATCCTTAGAGATCATAACATGGCCATGGAGGTGTTATCTAATATGTTTAGAGAGGTCATGGAGTAGGTTCTGGTCAGCTTAATTTTTTTAGTATTTCCAGCTTCAGGCGAGCCAGATGTTATTCGAGGTAGTCTTTGCTTATTTTATACATGGGTGCATGCCTTTTCTTGATACAAGGAAAAAACCCACTCCTTATTATCACCTGTACTTTTCCATTCTTTAGGACTTGATGTAGAGAGAGTTCCAATTACCTTTACATTAATTATGCAAATTATAGGATGAGGTGAATTGTTTAAGGTATATAGATAATGTGAGCATGTTATTTGGGTTTCACCTCTCTTGGGGAGATTCTTTTGTTTATGGATACAACAATATAATGTCACCCTCAATATGGATTGGTTGTATTTAGTTCATGATTTCAGGAATTGGTGTAGGATGAAGTACATGTTCTACATTGTCGATGGAGATCCAATAGTGTTTGTTTGTGAGAAAGACCCTCAGATGGGTCAAAGGCATGTTCCTTCCCTTTCATCCTTGATGGATGATCTGATGCTGAGTTCATTAGAGATTTAGAATTTAGAGTTTCTGTACTTATGGAAGAGTACCTTTATTCCTTTGTAGAAGAGGTTATAACATTACCCCATAGACGAGAAATAGAGTCTGGGATCGAAATACAGTCAGGGGTGTGTCCTATATCGATGTCTCTGTATAGGACAGAGTCATCTGAGTTGTAAGAGAGACATATACAACTATATTGTCTATTTTAGTGTGTATATTTCAACCAAGTGTCTCACCGTGCGGTGTACTAGTTTTTTTGTAAATAAGGTGAATGGAATTTTGCAGTTGTGCATCGATTATCGTCGCTTGAAACCCGTGACAATAAAGAACCACTATCCTCATAATAAAATTGATGATTTATTCAATCAACTGAAGGTTTCTTGTTTCTTATATATGATCAATTGGTATTTAGTGTATCATTATATGCGTGTAAAAAATGAAGATATCCTAAAAACTTATTTCCTATATTGTCATGGGAACTGCGATTTTGTTGTGATGCCATTCGGTGCGACGAATGCTTCACCTGTTTTATGGGGTAAATGAAAACTCTATTCCATGAGTTCCTAGAAAAGTTCATGGTGGTTTTCATTGATGAAATCCTTGTGTACTCTGTGTCTTAGGAAAAACATGAAGAGCATATGAATGCTATTTTGGGAGTTTTCACCACGAGATGTTGTTTGGGAAGTTCTCAAAGTGTGAGTTTTGGGATTGAGAAATCTGTTTCATGGGGCATTTTATATCCCGGTAGGGAGTAGCTATGGATCCATTCAATATTGAAGCAGTTGTGTCTTGTGAATCCCTGAAGATAGTGGTAGTGGTGTGATGTTTCCTTAGCATTACGGTATATTACAAGAGGTTCATAGAATACTTACCCTCGGGTTGCAACTCCTCTAACATAACTGACTAGAAAAGACTGGGCATTCTTGTGGAATGATTAGTGATAGGAATATTTTGAGTATCTGAAGGAGAAGTTGTTTAGTGATCTAGTTCATTATCTTCCAATAGATGGATTTTAGTTTGAGGTTTTCTATGATGCTTCATGTCTGGTGTTAGGTGGTGTTCTGATGTAGTAGAGATCAGTAATTTCATATGTGTTTTATCTGTTACATCCCCATGAATATAACTATTCCATCCACGATATCTAGTTGGTGGTAGTGGTGTTTTTTTGGAAGATGTGGAGAGATTAACACATCAGCGAGCACTTTGTGGTCTTCACAGATCCTAAAATCTTGAGGTATGTTTTCTCCCACCATGACATGAACTTAATTCCACATCAGTGGATGGAGTTCATACGGGATTTTTACTTCCATATTTCTGATACACCTAAAAATAATAAATTTTTGGCTGATGTGTTGAGAAGGAAGTCACGTAGTGAAGTAGTGCATAAATATGGTGATTCATGGAGGGGGGTGGATGAACTTTCATCATTACATCTAGATATGGGAGAAGTTGGGGACAAATGTTATCTTTTTCAGATGATGGTGAAGTCATATCTGATGTAGTAGGCAGTGTAATCCTTGTTGTCGGTTCTTGAGGTAGAGGTCTAGAGAGACTGACTTGTTTGTGGTGATGCCTCGGATGGTTGGTCTGAGGATGAATAACACCGAGTGTGTTTTCAGAGAAGGATTTCCATTCCTTTTGAGATTCATTAGATTTTTCTCATAGAGTTTTATAGTTCACCCATAACAGTACATATTTGAATGAAAAAGATGTACCAAGCCATAAGGATTCAATTTTGGTGGCTTGGGTTAAAGTGTGTAGTTTCAGAGTTTGTGTCTCCATGCTTGGTCTGCAGAAGGTGAATGCTAAGAATCATTTTCCCATTAGATTTTCAAGATGTTTGATATTCATCAATGGAAGTGGGAGGGCATATAAATGGACTTTATTACCAGTCTAACTTTATCTCAGGGGGGATATGATGCTATATGGGTGGTAGTGGATCATTTGATGAAATCATCCCACTTTATAGCGATCAAGGAGTCAATCTCTGTTAGGGTTTTGTTGAATTAGTATCAGGAAATATTGGTGAGACTCCACAGGTTCCTGAGGATGATCATTTATGATTGAGACCTCTAGTTTACCTATAGGGTGTGGGGTGGTCTCCAGTATGGTTTTGGTTCTCAATTATGCCTTAACACTTCCTTTCATCTGCATATAGACAATCAGACTGAACATACCATCTAGACTCTTAATGATATGTTTCACTCCTATGTATTGGATTTTTTTGGATCATAGATTAGGAACCTTCCCTTGGTAGAGTTCTATTATAATAATTTTTTTCACTCCACCATCGGTATGATGCCATTTTAAGCCTTTTATGGCTGATGTTTCCATTCTCCGTTGTGCTGGACCTGGTTTAGAGATTCATCAATTCTCCTATTGAAAATGGTATAGAATATGACATAGATTGTTAAGGTGATTTGTGATAGGATGAATGAAGTGTATGATTGTCAGATATCCTATGTTGATCATAAGAGGATCCCTCTAGATTTCAACGTTGGAGGGTATGTGTTTCTAAAGGTGACTCCACGCCCAGGTAATCAAAGGTTTGGCCAGGGGAGTAAGCTTTTAACCTGGTTTGTTGGGCCATTCGAGGTGTTGGCTCATGTTGGAGTCATGGAATATTAGATATATCTTCCCCCATAGATTATTCGAATACATGATGTTTTTATGATTTTGCAGATCCTTCATCATCTTCATGATGATTCTCACATCATTGATTGGGGAATGATCGATGTTGATGATGATGCGACATTTGAGGAGTGGCCTATAGAGATCCAAGACCTGTAAGATAAGGTGTAGTGTATTTGTTCTATCTCGTTGGATTGATTATTGTGGTGGAATGGT
The DNA here is from genome assembly GCA_963277665.1 of Viscum album. Classification (NCBI taxonomy): domain Eukaryota; kingdom Viridiplantae; phylum Streptophyta; class Magnoliopsida; order Santalales; family Viscaceae; genus Viscum; species Viscum album. The sequence continues at coordinate 330,473,237 of OY728132.1, forward strand.
GGTATAGATGTGAGTAACTAGGAACATGAGTCCAAAATACGCGCTCAACACCCTAGGCTGTTTGATGTTTAGTTCTAACCTTGTAATTTTTTTGGTTGATGGTTGTAGACCATTCCAATTTATGAGATGGACTTATCTTGTTTCTTTTTTTATTTCTCTATTTGTAGAGGTATATTCTCCAAGTGATGGATTTGGATATTATTGTGGGTATTTTCATGATTTAGAAACTATTCATTAGATTTTGTGTTGAGATCTAGTGGTGGAGAGATACATGAGAGGTATCTTGTGGGGTGGCTGTTTGGAGGACCCCTTTTCTGTTTCCTATTTTTTGTTTTTTTGGATTGTCATGGATGAGAATTTTTTGAAATTTATATAATGTAAGGTACCATATCTACATGGATCAACCCTTTATATTTTTTTGAAGACAGATGTACTCGAAAGAGGCTCAAAAGAAGTCTGGAGGAGTTTGGTCGTGAGAAACTTGATGTAGGAATATTTCACATCATGAAGGAATGTTACATGATATGAAAGTGGGATTCACAATGTGTAATATTTTTCGGTTTTAAAAATTAATAAATTGATGAGTTGATTCATTTTTCGCTAAAAACCAAAAACTTAGGATTACACAATGTGAAAGGTGATTACACATCATGTAATCGCCAAATGATATATATTTTAAAACATTTCAACCACTTGGGTTATGAAACCCTACAACAGGAGCTTCCCTATGTCTCATTTCTAGAGCCCCGACAGTCCCCCTTAGTGTTTGGGATATCTCTTCTATGGGGATTGATCTTGGGCTTCCATCTTCGATCTGTGGTGACCCGACTTGATCTAAGGTGTGTTTTCTTTTGTTTACTAATATTTTCTCCCAGTTTTATCTTGTTCCCTCTAATATATTATCTCCATGAAATGATAGTTACTTACCCATGATTCTTATGAGGTTCCCCTCATTTTTTGTTTATGCGGTGGTGATGCAGTGTCCCCAGATTGATGTAGTTCTTGCAAGAGGGGTGATCAGAGATATGTCTTATTGATCCATTCTCATGTGAATAATGTAGAAAACCTTTTGAGGTTGGTGATTTGTTGCTTCTATATTTATTTAAATGAAATATTAGAGATAGAAATATTTATCCCCTTGAATCAAAATGAAATTGACTTAATTAATTACATTAATTGGGTTATGAAATTGTTATCAATTGCATAAATACATTGTTTCATTGTACCACGATGATGGTTTCCATCTTAATTTTCTAGATAGTTTGATATCTATGCTAGGATTACTTTATCCTGTTTTTCTTGATTGAAATTGGTAAATAATGTAAACCCAAAATTATATGATAATTAATTTTATAATGGATTAAATGGTCATGTTTAATGAATCCAAATATTATTTTAATTTTAGTATAGTTAAATCGATGTGAGTATGCATGTTGAATTGAATTTTTTAATCCACCTACAAAATTTTTATACTAGTTGATGACAGATTTAATGGCATGTTAAATTAATTATTTAATTTTTTTGTGACAGATAATGATAACTTGTTACTTAGGATTCATGTAGTTGGAACCTGTGAATAATTAATTTGTTAATTCAATATATAATAAATAAATAGTTGTGGGTCAAAGATAATTCCTTTGTAGGGATTGATTTTCCTACTTTACCATAAATTCCAAATGCCTTTTGTTTTGTTGTCATGATATCTCATTGTGTGTGAAGGCTAGATTTCTTTTTTAGGGAAAAGATCCTATTTTCTTGTTTGTCTCCTACTGATTGTTATATGATGTAATTTTGGGATAGATAAGACTAGAAGGGAAATTGTGGTATGTGGGGCATGGAGGAACAACTGTGATTTGAGCCTGGGATGGTTGAGCCTGAATGAATTTTGGGGTAAGTGAGGTAGGGTGCCCTGATTTTTATGGCAACAGTCAAATCACGGAGTGGCAAGATCCATTGGGTTATTCATGTGGTTTCAAGGAGGACACCAAAAATTATGGAACATGTTGGATTAGATATTACCCGTTGATATGAAGTTGGATTATTTTTTAATGTATTTCTTGTTAATTTGATTTACATTCCCCATTTCTTGAAGTATATGTTTTTTCTTACTCTCATTCCATGGGAGGTGAAGAAGTGTATGGTATGACAGGTGCTTTCCCTATTTATCTTCTCATGGTTGGATAGGTCTACTCTCCACCTATAAGTGTTGAAGACTTGATGGGTAGTTCATCTATTCACTGTGTTGAGCCCCTTGAGTTTGGTAGCATAGAATGTTTTCCTCTTGAATACTTGGAAATATAAAAAGTTTTAATGGTGTTAAATAAATGAATAATGGTTAATAAATGGGGTTGGATCTTTCTAGGATATAATTTTATGGTTATAATTCTGATAAGTCAAGGACTTGGTTTAATTATGAATGGAGGGCATGCAACTTTATTGTGATGCTAATGAAATTTAGTGTGAAATTTTCTAATGTATAATTAATTATTACATAAATAACTAATGTAAATTGAAACTGATACAAAGGGGTAAAGTAAGATAATGTAGCTATTAAAATGGTTGCGTGCTTATAGGATATCAAGTCTTAGTAGTGGAAGTCATGATTCTGAGAGACTTTAGCCACAGTTGAGTCTGAGATGAGGTTATTCCCATAGTGTAGTTGGGATATATATTATATCCTGTACTTTTTTATATATATGACACTCAACCATATATATTAGAGAAACTAACACCATGGGGATTCTGAGACCTGGAGGGTGTTTTCCCCAACATCCAGGTGAGAGTATGGATGATTGACTACCCCCTTTGGCCCTTCTCTCTTCTCTTGGAAGTTACTTGTGAAAGTACGCATGACTGTTATTTTTCCCCATATATGTGTGTAGAGGGTTGTAATGGATTGTGGTTATTTTACCTACATATATTCTGTATATAGTTTTTTAAGGGATACTATATGTGTAACATGTGTAGGTTGTGATGGCTTGAGGATCCTTATTCAATGTATGTGCTATGATGGATTCACGTATAATACCCGATGTATGATACATGTTATACAGGCTATGGTGGCTCCAAAAAACTACCTAGTTACTGTAGGTTATGTGGATTTGGTGGTGAGTTTTATGAGGTGCATGTTTTGGTGCATCTCCCATGTGTAATTAGGATATCAATTTTTAGAGAGATTCTCATGATATGTGATATTGGGGAAAAGAAGAAAACATGTCAGGAAGTGGTAGCATGGTACCCATGATATTAATTATTATATTATATTCAATTGTATGTGATACTTGGGTGAGACTATCCCTGGTGAGTTTGGTAACTTAGTATACCTATTTGGTCGATGAGCTAGTATCACCTATTGTTCATTGTGTTTTTTTATGATTTATTTACTTTTTCTCAAAAGGATCCAAGGAGGATCCTACTGAGTATACTGTTATCATCACCATACGTATATATAATCAGTTTTCCAGTTAGTTGTAGTTTGTTAGAGATCTATATGGTTTAACCTAGCTTGTGGTTTTGAAGGAGTTATCATGTGTTCATGGTTACTGTCGTACTTACTTCTCTTTTGAACTTACAATTTTCCCTTTTGGTTGTGGTATTTATTTAAAGACATTATATTTGTGTACTTGAGTTTCTTTTATATTGTAGTCTGAGTAGGAGTTGGTTTGTGTCTATATTATCTCTCTTTCACATGCGTTCTCTTATAGGGTAATGCATCCCATCTATGTGTTTACGATACCCACAGTTATAGTCGCCAACCTAAGGCATACTTGAGGTGAAAATTAGGGGTCAATATCTATATTCTCCCATTTTTGGACCATGATTGGTACACTTTGTGAGGAAGGGGTCGTGACATGGTTTATGGATACGTCGGCCGCAATTATAACATTGAGGTCCCTAGCTTGAAATGATAACTTGGAACACTTAACTCTATTTTCCCAAACCAAACTTACAGAATCCTGGCCCTAAAGAAGAATCTACTACTATGATACCACTCTGTCACAACCTAAACAAGAGGGGTAAATGTTAAGACTACACCAAGCTTACCTCCCATAGCCTGGGGGCTGGTGAATAGTACCAAGTAAGCATTTCACACAAATGGGAAACATTACACTAATGTACATGTATACATGCACACATTTCCCAGCCACACAATGATAAAATGTAAAACAACTGAAATTATGCATTCATTTAACTAATATCCCACAAACATAGTAAAATAGGGAGTAAAGAAAAATTAAATAGGGAAAAAGAGAAGCCTGCCACAAAGATTCTGTACACAAGCCCTTCTGAAACTGGAAGGAGTCGAACCTTCTCAAAGGGTGAGTAATACATAAAAATTATGAAACAGGTAAACAACTCAGTCTTCCCATATAGAGTTATGCTCCATCAACTCCTTGTCCTCCTATGACCCCTTCAAAAGGGTCACCATCATCATAAGACATGAAACATGTGGGCCCATCCTGTGCAAGGGTCAGTATGACAATACTTATTTGGACACCCTGAAAACTCCAAACATGAAGTACCATGTATAGTAATCTCAATATAATATTCAATATTGTACAACATATAAATGAATAAAAGAAACCTAGATATACTCAAGAAAGACTCTATGCCATCAGAAATTTATAAAAAACTTACAGACACATGATTCTGTTCAACATAATTCACATTCAGGGAGATCTTAATCCATGAGCCATGCTATCAATAAAGACACTTGATAAAGAGGTATAGATCATTTGGGCCCCACCAAAAGAGAACCCAATTTTTTAGAAGACTATGATACATAGATAGGGGTTATTCCCATAACCATTGTGGGTCACCATGAACCCAATTTGGATAAAACCGCTATGTAGGGGATCATATGCCAACTATTCCACAAACCCTACAAATATGGCCCACTAGATAGAGGATAAACAAAGTTCTCAAAGAGGTCATTCAAATTCAAAAAAGTCAACAAAATATGATAGAGGATCACACTCCTGTCTTTTGTAGGGTCTCCACAACTTTATCTAAGACACAACCTCTATAGTGAATCAAAATACAATGATGTGGATGTAATGCCACACTGTACCATTGAATAAAGGAACAATGGAAAGAACACAACTAATACTAGTAAAAATTAAGAAAAATCTAAATAAGGTACCCAAAATTTTTCTTTAGTCGAACGTCTTAAAATCAGGGTCATGCTGTTGTTGGAAACACATCATTTGGAATCTTCATTTAAGAGTTATGACCGTTTGAACCGACTCCTCCAGAAGCTGCCCGCAGACCTATTGGGGCATGCAGGCCGAACTCCTTGGTCAGTCCTCATACCTCAAAATAATTCCTCTTATGGAAAACCCACCATGATAAGTCATCCTTCTACTCCGACTAGCCCCTGCGATCGACCTTCACGGTCAACCGCCCATAGACCAGACGTGCAGGAACTGTGCATGCAGAAGTTGGAACTTCCATGACACCACGGTTGACAGCCATGGTCGATCACAACCAAGATACACCCTAGGTTTTCCATATCTGGCCTAGGTTGGTCTTGGGTCCAGATCATCCAGCCTAGCCCATCGTCCTGACCCATCCCACTGACCTGGCCTGACCCCTCGACTTGCTTGAGCCCGCTTGCATGTGGACTGTCACCGCATGTCTCCATGCGCCATCACAGGCCACTGACTTCCACTGCTACAAGAAAGTGATCCATTCTATGGAACACCATGAATTCTATTATTCCCCAAATAATAATAAAATCATAGATCCTAGCTCCTTGGGTCCTGATCTACACTGATCCAACCTTAGTTGTTGATTTTACTCAAATATGAGGGTTAGATTGAGCTCAAAACCACCCGACAATGTTGATCTGGGACCATGAGGATCCGACTGAAAAATTACATGATAAAATATAGAGATAAGACACAATAAAAAAGTTTTATCATCATTTTAAAAGAGTTATTTTCCAATGATCAGGAATGGTGGATTTGGGTTAGAAAACTAGATCAAATAAATGTCATTGAATAAATCACATCTCGCAATATACACAATCTATGAATCATTCAATTCATTGATAGATTCATGTTTTTCTTAGAATTAAATAATGTATAATAAAACTATTAAATCACAAACCCTACCTCAATTTTGATCGATCTCTGATGAAGAATGATGATGTGTTGCCTTCTTTTGAGAGATCCTTTAAAATCGATGTGTGTCGATTGTCGATCCTTGATCAATTGTTGTTTGTCAAAAAGGATTCATAGATATCTTTCCAATTATAATTATGAAGTTCCAAGGTTATGTGGATAACCATGTAATTCTTACCTAATGATATATTTAATGATAAGCATTTCGTTTCATGAACACCAAAAATTAGAATAATTTTATTAAATAATTTTAATAATTTTACCCCCACGACAACTTTTTCACAAACAACTCGTGCCATCCAATGATAGCTCGTGCCAATGGTAAAACCACTCTCCAAGTTCAACAGTACCCTATAATTACTTATTCAAGAACCCATTTAAGATTTATTCTAGTTTTTTAGGAAGACTATGCCTGCGTACAATTATAAAATTTTAATATTTTTTAAATATTTTTTACAGAAAAACAGGTCCCCATATTTTTACATCGTCTCAGTGCTTGGTCTAAAAAATAATCCATATAATTTCTAAAAATATTACACAGAAAATCCTAGAAACTAGACCAATGCATCATGGTGGGTCATGTGTGATCTCAGTTCCACCAATAACTTATGTAGTGTTAGTATATGACTGAATAAAGAACAGTTAGTGTTTTTGTAATGATTCTACATAGTTATCCAGTGGTAGATGTTTTTGGTTGATGAATTACACTAGAGTATGTCCAAGAGTTTTATATTGAAGTGATTTTTTTGGAATCCTATCACTATTTGAGAAATATATAAAGATTTTATGACTAGATGAAAGGGAAAACACCTGTTGAGTGGTACCTCACATGGGATTCCGATCAAATGAGCTCTAGGTGAAGGCATATTCTATTTTTATGATTTTGATATGACTCATGCCAATCATGATGAAAATCTATTTATGGTATGAGGTATAATTTTATTTTAATCCACATTCTATTTACTTTTTTACAATACATGTGCATCACACTCATTTATATTTCCTCATTTTACCAGTGATTTGGGATTAATCTTGATGTATATGTAGGGGAAAATAATTTTCATACACACATAGATGTGATATCAGAGGGATGTTTTAGAAGTTAATAGTGTTCTGTTGTGATGACCAGGTATGAGAAAGTTAGTGGTTCATTTGTGTTTGAGATGTGAACAATTTTCATCATCCTTCACAAGGATTTGATAACTTAGTATCATGTACACATCAATGAATATTACCAATATTTATCATTCATGTCTATTGAGGGTGATTCTTATACCTTTTTTTATGAGTGGTATTTATAGAAAGGCCATTTGAGACCTCAACATCAACTAATGAGTATGATCTCATTATAGTTTTATTGTATTAGTTTGGGTTATGAGGAGACACATTACTAGGTCTTTCCAACATTAGTTGACTAGTTCCAGAATATATTTATAAATTATTTCCTATGCAATGAACCTGATAGAGAGATCAAGTTCATGATTGGGTTGATTAAGAGTACAAATCCCGTATCCATGTCTCCTTATATAATGACTCTTGTAGAGATTAATAGCCTGATGGTTCAACTAGAGGACCTATAGGTGAAAGGGTTTATTCACCCAAACACACCCCTAAATTTATCCCCCTTATATTAAACAATATAATTGATGGATAATTCTGGTTGTGTGTTGATTAACATAGATCAATCCAAGTGATGATCAAGAACTGGTATCCTCATCCATGTATAGATGACCTATTTGACTAGTTTAGGTGATCCATGTGGTCCTCCATGAACGATTTTAGGTGGGGTTATTATCAGTTAGGAGTGATATGATTGGATATTACTCCTACTTATTTCAGGAGTAGGTGTTTACTGTATGATAATCTTGTGATGTTGTTTAGATTAATGAGTTCCCAAACATTATTTATGTACCTAATGAAACATGTATTTATCGATATCGTGATTCTTTTATAATAATATTTCTAGGATATGGTGATCTAATATTAGTCATGATAAGACCATGAGAAAAATTCATAGACCATACTCAAAACAATGATGTAGTATAGGATTTATACTTTGATTTCAAAGGGTCAGTTTTGGATAAGTGAAGTGAACTGTTGAACCCTCTGTATGATAATTATTTTAATAATCACAAATCCTTATTGTTTTCTTTTATAAGTCAATTTATTAAATTATTCAATATATTCTAAAATGTGGTTATATATGTTTACACATGTTTACATATGTTTATCTATGATTATTTATGGTTTAATACTGACCTGGAAGTATTATGGATTAAATAGACACTTTGTGAGAATTTCATGTTTTTTGACTCACCGTTACTTATATTCTTGAGTCACTGATAGTTAAAGGAATTAGACACCATTATGAAAAACTGATGGACGAGTCACCGATGTGTTGCACCAATGAAAACGGTCTCACCGATGACAACGGTCGCATTGATGACAATGGTCGCACTGATGACAATGGTCAAACCGATGAGAGCTATCACACCAATGATACAACTGTCTCACTGATGCTGATCAAATGACCTACCAAAACCGATGCTGATCAAATGACCAACCGAAACTGATGTTGATCAAATGACCTACCGAAACCGATGTTGATCAAATAAACTACCGAAACCGATGCTGATCAAATGACCTACCAAAATTGATGCTGACCAAATGACCTACCAAAATCGATGATGATCAAATGACCTAACAAAACCGATACTGATCATTAGACCTACTGATACTAATGAAAATTCAAATGACCTACTGACCTTAGGACTCATCGATCGTCATGAAAACTATTTGAATTTCTATTAACTCTTATTTAATTCCAACAGTCATATTTTCTAAATTTAATGCACCTGCTATTAATTAATGTTGGTTGTTGGATGTCATCTATATGCAGTAAAATAGGAGAAAGAGACACAAAAATACACAGACAAACACATAAGAAAGTTAACATACGTGTGTGTGTGGTCACCACGAAACAAAAAAAAGTACTTAAATAACACATGTTAAAACCAGAGAGCTTCAAGAAGACCATTCACCCGGATAAAAAAAATCTGAGTTGTTGTGCCTTACTGAACATCATATGCACAAGGCTGAGTGACTATAGTTGAGAAGAACAACGACACTCTTTTTTGTGTCATATTCACCAGAAAGGAATCAAATAATATCTGCAACATTCAAACGATTATAGATCTGATTTTCAATCACACAGAGCATTCTAAACTCATTATCAATATATTTCCTCTGTAGTTTACCTTTGATTAACTTTTTGAGCAATGTGTGTGTGTCTCTATACTTAGACACACACTAACTCCTTGGATGAACTGGAGGATACTAAATCCTCACATGAAATCTGTTACACCTTATTGTATCCCACTGTGCTTTGTGGAAGAGGTCAAGTGTGACTTGGAATGCCTAAGTGTTGTTGTTGTTGTTTACCAACAAAGAGTTCTGGTAGAGGTCTGAGAACCTGAATAGTCTGAGTACTATTGTAAAACCTTGATCCAGGGTGTGGATCATAGTTTACATAATCTTTTTGAGAGGACTAAGTCTCAGCTTGAGACTGAACCTCTTGTTTTAAAACTACTGCACATTTTGCCTTTGCTAAAACGTTATTGATTTTTCCACTGCTAAGTACTTTAAATATAAATCTTTTTACAGTATCTCTATTAGTTGAACTAGAATGTGTTTGTAATTATTGTGAACTAGTAATTCAGTTTCAAAAGCTAACTTAATCTTCAGATTAAGTTAACTGAGAAGTAATCAATCGTTGAGAAGCTAATTGAACATTTATAATCTTTATAAATTCACTATAGTTTAATTTATTTTATGAATTGGGGTTTTTAATATAAATCATTAAAACAAAATTGTTTTAATTAGAACTCAATTCCCACCCCTCTTGAGTATCGAATCTGACCAAAATTTCATATCAGAGAGTTATACTAAAAGGTTTTCAAAACTACTCTGTTTTCAACTGTGATTTTAGTTGTATCTAAAAGATCTTAAAATTTCTATTATTTCTATATTTATATCTCTTTAAGAAAATTTGTTGAAATATAATTATGGATAATAGATTAGAAATTGTAGCTACCAATAGTCCACCATTTTTCAATGGTGTCAATTATGCTCAGCGGAAGATTTAAATAAAAATAATCTAGAAAGTATGGGTTTTGACGTTTGGACTGCCATAGAAACTCGGTATAAGATTCCAAAAAATTTAATAACTACTTGGAATAAACCTACTAAAGCTACTTACAATAATAACTGTAAAGAAATGAATGCCATGTATTGTGCTTTAGGAGATGAATAATTTAATCAAATATTTTCTTGTAAGACTGCTTATGAAATATGGGATACTCTGGTTGTTTCCCATGAGGGAATAACCAATGTTAAAGAAATGAGACTAAACACATACACCATTAAGTATGATAATTTTAAAATGAATCCTGATGAACCTATTTCTGACATGTATCTCAGGTTCAACGAAATTGTGAATACAATGAACTCACTGGGAAAAGTTGTTCCACCAAAGGAGAAGATTATGAGAATACTTAGATGCTTGCGAGAAAGATGGAGTGGCATATCAGTTTCAATTAGGGAATCTTGTGACATTAGTGCTTTATATTGTAAGGAAATAATTGGTAAGTTAATGATATATGGGGAAGAACTGAAAGTAAACAAGGAAGAAGATGATGAACTGAGGAAGAAGTCTGTAGCTTTCAATACTTCTACCTCAAAAATTAAGGAAAAAGGGAAAATTCAAAGTGAAAGTGATAGCTCAAGCTGTGAAGAAAGTGCATCAGAAAGCGATGCTGAGATGGATCAGATAGCCAGACGATTTATGAATTTTTATATGAAAAAGAAGTTTTTCAAAAAATCAAACTATAAGGGAAAGTATGAAAATAATGGTCATTGGATGAAAGATTGGAAAATGACTGATAAAAGTGATGACATAGTCTGCTATGAATGAACAAGTAAATAGTATGTCAAAGTTGACTGTCAACAATTAATGTTCAAGAAGAAATATGCCTATAAGGACAATAAATAAAATAAAGCTATGAAAGCAACCTGGAGTTCCTCATAAGACAGTTGAAGTGATTCTGATTCCACTCGAGATGAAAAATATCAAAAAGCTAATATGTGTTTCTTGAGAAACACATATGAGGTAACACTGGTTACTCATGCTTTGAACTCTTATTATTCTGTAGATAATTCTGATTCTAAAAACATTTCTAGTGAATAATTATTTAAAAACTGTAATATGCTAGAGGATACCTGCAATGAGATGAAAGATAAGTATAAAGCCTTAAAGAAGAAGCATGCATTAACTATCACTGTTAAATCTGCACTAGAAGTAGAAAAAGAAAAGAATGCTCAACTACTAAAAGAGAATACTGAACTGAAATTTTCAAATGAGAAACTCAGAAAAATTTTGGAAAAATTTACAAATAGAAAGGACACACTTACAAAAATTCTAGGAACAGAAGTGTCACTAAATTATACTACTGTTATAGGTTTTCAGCATGGACAAAGACATATTACAAAGAATAAATTTATTCCTAAATCTGGACAGCATGTTGTAGGTTCTAATTCTTAAAATTCCAATGCCTTAACTAGCTATTCACTTAGTTATAGAACAAACAAGGTTTATCTATCAAAACCTCTTAATTCAATAAGCATATGAGAACCATTAGGAAAATATGGGTACCAAAAGTTTTTCTTGCTAACCTATCTGGACCCAAGAAAATCTAGGTACCAAAATCATTTTCTATCTAAATTTTTTTTGTAGGAAACTTGCATGAAAAGTTCATGTAGAAAGACATGGTATCTGGACAGTGGATGTGCAAGACACATGATAGGAGACTTTTCATGCTTCAAATGCTTAATCAAGGTTGATGGAGGATATTTCACCTTTGGTGATTACTCTAAAAATCAAATCATAGGCTTAGGTCAAATTGGAAACACTGATTCAATTTTAATCTCTAATTTTTTGTCTGTAGATGGATTAAAATAAAACCTGTTAAGTATTTCTCAGTTATGTGATGATGGTTTTTGTAACACCTGAGACTTTTATGTTATATAAATCATCAAAGGAATATTTTTCTACACAAAACTTGCTTGGCTTTCTTTACACGAAATCGCGACCTTCCTCGATAGCTTGCGTCGTACGCAATACCGAGTTTCCCTAAACAACGATATGCTATTAAAATATTATTAAAACTAGCTGTTATGAATAGTAATAACCACTTTTTGAAATTTTATAAATTTTATTTTTCAAAATGGACTTCATTTTTGGATTCGGAATATCGAAATTATCCTAGGGTGAAATTTTGGTATTTTTCTGAAAACTTTCAATTTTTGATGAATAGTGAAACCACTAAGTGGTAGTTAAAAAAACTGAATTTTTCATAAAACTTAATTTTACCGCTTTTGTGAGTGGAATTTCAAAAATCCGAGAGACACAGTTGATTTCAGTAAGTAAAATGTGGTTCAATGAGATGAAAATAATTTTTTGGTGAATAGTAACTTTTTACTTTTTTTACCACGGTAAAAAGTAAATAGGGCGATTAAGGATAAAGATGATATTATTATTACCCTAAAACATGTCCTAATTCTATTGGATAAGTGTAATTCGACCAAAAACAAACTTAGGAATAAAATATGACCATTTAGGCCCACTTGGATTAGATTAGGACATTTATTATTAATTTATTTAAAGAAAGGTTAAAATAGTTAAAATCAAAGTTTAATAAGTAAATAATTTTTAATATGGGGTTATGCATAATATAAATTCGACTATAAATATTCATTAGAAAGCTAAAACGATTTCCTACATAATGGTATTTTATTTGTAATTTTTAGACATTAAATAATTTAATTTATTTATGACACAATAATGATGCAGTAATTATCTTATTAATGAAATATTGACATAATTGATGTTATAAACACCAAAATAAATGTAATTTGAGACATTTTATGAATCCCAATAATTTTATAGGTTAATATGACATGTTATTATTGATTTAATTAACTTGTTTCGAACTAATAATTCTGTTATGTTTTTCACAAAAATCAATTACTAAATAGTGTCAAAATTGACATAAAATAGTTTTTAAAACAAATATTATATTGGTAATTGTTACTTTATTCCTAAAAATCTAAGGTTCTGAAAAATGACTTAGATGAGGTTATATATATTAATAATAAACAACTTGGCGTTCTTTTGGCTGCTTATAGTAAGTTTATTAACATTATAGTATAAGAACACAAGAAGACATGGTAAAAGTAAAATTATTTAACTTAATGTTAAATCTAAATGATAAGGTTGAAATAGGAACCTAAACTTGTCTAAATTCTATTTTATGAGAGGATTTCGACCCATCCCCACCTTATCGTCGAAATATATCAATTTGGATCTATTTAAAACCGAACTTGACTTTATAATAAAATAATAGTTTTAGTTATTCCAAAGGTGCCCCTCTCCTCCCTTATAAAAGGACACCTCCTCCCCCTCTTCCTCACACCACTTTGAGCCTTCTAGCTCGGCCAAACCCTGCCAATTACTCCTCTCCACTTCCCTAGAAACATCCTAGAGGTTCTGGTCTTCTTCAGAGACCCATTTTAGTGCCCTAAAAGAAGGTCTCAAAGAAGCACTTCAAAGAAGAGGTAATGTCCGTTACCGATTCTTTCATTTTATTTATTCTTACACTTCTTCTTATTAGGTTGTTTCATTATGAAGTATTAACATCAGTATCACTCATATATTGATATGTTATTATAAGTATGAAACAGACCTATTTCACCATCTATCCATCCTACGGAAAAAGAAATCACCGCGCGTGCGTACGTACGGAATACCGTCTCCACGCAGTGGTGTAATCTATTTTCCACCACCACCTTACTTGGATGAGTAAAATGGTGTAAATAATGACTATATATAACTATTATAAAGTGATATTGATTCTTAAATAGTATAAATATACTCCAATACAATTCCACGATCCTAGGAACGATATCATCACTCGTGCGTACGTACGGAATACTGTCTCCACGATGTGATGCGACTCATTCTACATGATCTTCATTTCATAATGATTATATAAATGAATTGAATGAATGAATATGATATATATTACACTAATACCATTATGTAAATGAGGTATCTATAACCTAAAGAGAAGAATAAGAATTTATTCGACAAAACACGCATAAGAACAAAAAGTTATAAACACCCGAATAACAAGTAGCAATGAAATATTACTACTAAGAAGCTAAGAATATGACCATATATGATATCATAAAAATAAGTATGATTCTTGAATAAGTAAATAACATTATTTAAATCATTATACAGGAGGTTCAGACACTTACAAATTAAGTCGGACCTAAGGTAAGGGAAATATCACAATCTCATTTTTATCCGAGATTGTTTATACTTTAGAATTTTCTGGGGTGTATTTTATCATCCACATCCATGTTTCCTCAATATGTAATATTATTTACATCCACCTAAAATTGTTTAAATCCAATTTTACCCTTTGGTGAGTTTTTGGTAAAAGATATGAAAGGAATCTTTTGTCGTTTTTCGTACGAGGTACTTTTTGACTTTTCTGACAAAATTAAGAGAAGAATGTATTGTTTTTTAACTTATACGGCATGAATGGATTTTTAAAAAATTATTTCCAAGAAGATTACTTTACAAGTTTTCATGTTTATTTTTAATTAACTTCTTTTAGTTTAAAATTGTATGACATTTAAAAAAGGAAAGTGTTTTTGAAGTAGAAAGGATATTTTCCTCAAGAATGGAGTTCTAGTGTTTTATCAAAATTATCTTCCATCTAAGATAATAAAGGGTTCTTTTTTATCCCTATTATTACATTGATTTTATTATGTTGTGATGGAATTATTTTTATGAATTCCTTTATCTTATATGAATTGATTTATGATGTCATGATGTTTAAGATTCCCATTTTTATTACATGGGTTATGCAATGATGTATGATTTATGATTTTTTGGCACACATAAGAATGGTATCATTATGAGATGGGTGGTACCTATATCTACCTCCAATGAATTGGGTAAATATTTTATTTCTCATGAGATAGACATGGCTGGAACGGTAGGTTATACCGGTTCAGTAAAACAGGACTGAAACGAGGGTGACTCGGTTCAGAAAGGGACTTTGTCCACTAAGATAGTCTTGGAAATGAGTCTTGACTAACAAGAAATGATTCTCTATGATTATGTGTGTATGCCACAAAGTTTCATCTTTTAAGTTATGATTATTGTGATTACATTTCACTGCCATGATTTATCCCATGTTATGAAATTATGATCTCTTTTGCAGGTTAATATTTCCAAAAGTTATGTGCTTATGTATATGATGTGATTGATATTTCTTTTGATTACCCTTACTGAGCATTTGAGCTCACCCTTTTGTATGTTTTCTTTCCCCAGGTCAGGAAGAAGGTTATTAAGTAAGATATGCCAAAAGGGACTACAGAAATGATGAAATAAATGGGAGACAGTGTAGACGCTTTATGAACCAGTTGTTTATGTTTCCCAGTTTCTAAAGACACTATACCTATATGTTCCTTTCGTGGGTTTTGTTATATGTTTTAATAAGTATGCTTCAATTTTGAAGTATTAACAATGTATGTCAAGTATGGGTCGTTATAGTTGGTATCAGAGGAAAGGTATAGTCAAACTTTGGAAACTAGGATGTGAAAGCCTTAGTAAGAACCCCAAGGATAAGTCTAAGCATAGAACACAATCTTAGTGTTTTAGAAATGGCCATGAATAACCTAGGATAAGACATTAAGTGTGAAATTTTATTCTTAATTATGTGGTTTTCCTATTATAATTAGTGCTGCTCACACTATTCTTCTTGGTTTTAGTCAATGGCTGGAACCCGCAGGAATCATGTTAATGCGGAATACGATGGGCAATGCAATGATTTTACCCCTGAGCAAACAAATGTTATGGGAGCTGGAATGCAAAATCTTGTAGCCATGCTCACACAACTTTCTCAAGCTATGAATCATGCAGGACTTCGAAACGAGCAAAGGAAGGAGCAACATTCTGTTTAATCCTTCATGAGACAGTGTCCACCTTCATTCAGCGGGTCTACTGATCCATTAGTTTCTGAACAATGGATTATTACTGCTGAAAAGATATTTTCAGTTCTTCAATGTTATGAACATGATAAAGTCATTCTAGCAGTGTATCGTTTGGAAGGAGAAGCTGATCAATGGTGGAATCTTATTAAGAATACGAGGCAAAGGGGTGAAATTGAGTCCATGGAATGGGATGATTTCAAGAACTTATTTTTCAATAAGTACTTCCCTCGTATTCTCCGAACAAAGATGGAGAAAGAGTTTCTTGAACTGAAGCAAAAGGATGATGAATCTGTTGGTACCTATGAAGCAAATTTTACAAGACTTGCAAGGTACGCTTCTGGTATTATTATCCAACCTGGGAGTAAGATCGATCGATTCTTTAGTGGCTTAAAACCAAGTCTTCGAAGGGAGTTAGCCATAAGGGACTTCAATAGCTACGAGGAAATCGTTCGATGTGCTCTCAAAGTCGAGATGGAGATTGGAGTAACCCATCATTCATATGGGTTTGATAAGAAGAGGAAAATGGAATTCAAAGGAAAATCTAAAGAGAACACTGAAAAGAAGATGAGCTTTCCCTTATGCTCAATGTGTGGAAAGAAACATGGAGGGAGTTGTCTTAAAGGGACAAGTAAATGTTTCAAATGTGGAAAGGAAGGTCATCGGGAATTTGAATGCCGTGATGATGGGAAGAAGATGTCTAATGATGCAAACAAAGGAAGTGATACACAGAATGAACCTAATACACTTCAATGTTTCAATTGCAAGGAGATGGGGCATTATGCCAATAAATGCCCTAATCCAAGGGTTGATGATGATGGTCGACGTCAACAAACTCTTAAGGCCAAAGACAAAGGAAAGTCACATGCAATTTCTATCAGCGATGTGGAGTACGGTAACGATGTGGTGAAAGGTACACTTACCATCCACTCTAAAGTAGAAAATGTTTTATTTGATTCTAGATCCACCCACTCATTTATTTCTGAATAATTTTCTAAGGGTATCACCGTATTACCTCAACAATTAGATGTTGAGTCAGCTGTGACAACACCTAATGGAACAACTGTCGCATCAAAAGTTTATAATTCTTCTCCGATCGAAGTTTGTGGGAAAGTGCTTCCTGCAAATCTTGTGATCCTTCCTATAGCGGAATTTGATGTGATTCTTGGCATGGATTGACTTTATTTATATGGAGCTCATATCAATTTCCAAAGAAGGGAAGTCACATTTCATATTCCAGATCAATCTATGATCGTCTATCAATGCAAGGATGAACATAACCTTCCAGTGGAAATTTCTTCCATTTTATGGGTCTTCATTCCACTAAATGAAGGTTATTTATCTCAAATGGTTGGTGAGAAACTCACGATTAAGAATATGCCCATTGTACGGGAGTTTGATTATGTCTTTCCAGAGGAATTACCTGGACTTCCACCAAATCGTGAAGTTGAGTTTTCAATAGAACTTGTACCGGGTGCTTTGCCTATTTCAAAGACACCTTATAGAATGGCCCCAATTGAGTTGCAGGAATTGAAGAAGCAACTCCAAGAGAATCTTGATAAGGGATTCATACGCCCTAGTGCGTCACCTTGGGGAGCACCTGTTCTGTTTTTTATGAAGAAAGATGGATCAATGAGACTGTGCATTGATTATCGAGAACTTAACAAGATCACTATCAAGAACAAATATCCTCTCCCGCGTATTGATGACCTATTTGACCAACTACGCGGAGCTCAATACTTTTCCAAGATTGATCTTCGTTCAGGGTATCATCAATTAAGGGTCAAAAGGGAGGATATACCAAAGACGGATTTCCGTACAAGGTATGGACACTATGAATTTATAGTGATGCCATTTGGTCTTACTAATGCCCCTGCTATCTTCATGGATCTAATGAATAGAGTCTTTAGAGACTATCTTGATCAATTTGTGGTAGTCTTTATAGACGATATTCTTGTCTATTCAAAGAGCAAGGAATAACATGAAGATAACTTGAGAATTATATTGAAGACCCTGAGAAAGGAGAAGCTTTATGCCAAATTTACCAAGTGTGAATTTTGGCTTCAAAAAGTTGCATTTTTGGGTCACATAATCTCAAAAGAGGGGATATCTGTGGATCCAGCAAAAACAGAGGTTATCAAAAGATGTTCGAGACCAACAACAGTAACTGAGATCCGAAGTTTTCTTGGTTTGGATGGATATTATCGATGTTTTGTGAAGGATTTTTCACGATTATCTAATCCACTCACCAAGTTGACTCGGAAAGGAGTTAAGTTTGTCTGGACGGAGGAATGTGAAGAGAATTTCAAGGAGTTGAAAAGAAGGTTATCCAGTGCACCTGTGCTCACACTACCTTGTAGTGGAGAAAGGTTTGTGATCTATAGTGATGCATCCAAGAAGGGATTGGGGTGTGTTCTTATGAAAAATTATATGGTGATAGCTTATGCCTCACGACAGTTGAAAATCCATGATCAAAATTACCCAACACATGATTTGGAGTTAGCTGCGGTAATCTTTGCATTAAAGATTTGGAGGCATTACCTTTATGGTGAAAGGTGTGATATTTATACTGATCATAAAAGTTTAAAGTATATTTTCACACAAAAGGAGATGAATATGCATCAAATAATATGGTTGGAGGTGGTTATGGATTACGACTGCTCAATCCATTACCACCCTGGGAAAGCAAACAAGGTGGCTGATGCATTAAGTCGACAAGACCATGCTAGTTTATCCATGATGAGGATCACAAAAGATCCAATATTTATGGATTTACAAAGGATGGATCTTGGAATTATAATGGAAGGGGAAAAATCTTATCTTTCTCAAATGAATGTTCAACCATCAATACATGTGAAGATTAAAGAGGCACAGAAAGAAGATGTCGAGTTACAAAAGAAGGTGAGAAATGTTCCTGAGTTCAACCTTGATTGTGATGGGATAATAAAGTTCAGGAATCGGGTTTGTGTTCCTCCCATCCCCGAATTAAAGAAGGAGCTGCTGGATAAGGCTCATAGTTCTTCATTCTCTATTCATCCTAGAAGCACGAAGATGTATAGGGACCTGAAAGAGTATTTTTGGTGGGATGGCATGAAAAGAGATGTTGCTGAATATGTCTCTCGATGCTTGGTTTGTCAACAAGTAAAAGCTGAGAGACAGAAGTCTAAGGGGATGTTACAACCATTACCCATACCCAAATGGAAATGGGAAAACATCACTATGGACTTTGTCACAGGACTTCCTAAAACATCCAAAGGTAATAATGCTATCTGGGTCATAGTTGATCGTCTTACAAAGTCTTTACACTTCATTGCTATTAGAGAGGATTTCTCTCTGGATCAGCTTGCCAGGATATATGTAAAGGAAGTGGTAAGGTTGCATGGAGTACCAATTTCTATTATATCTGATCGGGATCCGAGATTTACCTCGAAGTTCTGGCGAAGTCTTCAGCATACTCTGGATAAAGAGTTGAGTTTCAGCACTGCTTATCATCCTCAGACAGACAGTCAGTCTGAGAGAAAAATTCAAACCCTAGAAGATATGTTGAGAGATTGCTCTATGGATTTCAAAGGAGGTTGGGATCAACACCTACCTTTGGTGGAATTTTCTTATAATAATATCTTTCAATCCAGTATTCTAATGGCTCCTTATTAAGAACTCTATGGAAAGAAATGCAGGACTCCAACTTGCTGGGATGAAGTTGGGGAAATAAAGCTATTAGGACCTGATCTCATTGATGAAATGGCAGAAAAGGTCAGATGTATTAAACAACACATAAGAGTAGCTCAGAGTCGAAAGCAAATTTATGCTGACAACCGAAGAAAAGACCTAGAGTTTGAAGTGGGTGATAAAGTGTTCTTACGAATATCTCCCTGAAGAGGGTTATGAGATTTGGAAAGAAGGGGAAGTTGAGCCCTAGATATATCGGTCCTTTCGAAATACTAGATCGTGTTGGGAAGGTAGCTTACCGATTGGCGCTTCCACCGAATGTCTCTCAAGTTCACGATGTGTTCCATGAATCTCTCCTGAGAAAGTACACACCTGATCCTTCACATGTACTCAGCTCAGAAGTTGTACCGCTGGAGCAAGATCTTTCTTATGAAGAACAACCGATAGAGATTCTGGATCGTAGCGAAAAAGTCCTACGAAACAAGACCACTCGATTGGTGAAAGTTTTATGGAGGAACCACCAATTAGAAGAAGCTACATGGGAGCTTGAGAATATGATGAGGGAGAGGTATCCTCATCTGTTTGAAACAAAGTGAAGAATTTCGAGGGCGAAATTCATTTTAAGGGGGGTAGAATGTAACACCCGAGACTTTTATGTTATATAAATCATCAAAGGAATTTTTTTCTACACAACACTTGCTTGGCTTTCTTTACACGAAATCGTGACCTTCCTCGATTGCTTGCGTCGTACGCAATACCGAGTTTCACTAAACAACGATATGCTATTAAAATATTATTAAAACTAGCCGTTATGAATAGTAATAACCACTTTTTGAAATTTTATAAATTTTATTTTTCAAACTGGACTTCATTTTTGGATTCGTAATATCGAAATTAGCCTAGGGTGAAATTTTGGTATTTTTCTGAAAACTTTCAATTTTTGATGAATAGTGAAACCACTAAGTGGTAGTTAAAAAAACTGATTTTTTTCATAAAACTTAATTTTACCGCTTCGGTGAGTGGAATTTCAAAAATCCGAGAGACACGGTTGATGTCAGTAAGTAAAATGTGGTTCAATGAGATGAAAATAATTTTTTGGTGAATAGTAACTTTTTACTTTTTTTACCACGGTAAAAAGTAAATAGGGTAATTAAGGGTAAAGATGATATTATTATTACCCTAACACATGTCCTAATTCTATTGGATAAGTTTAATTCGTCCAAAAACAAACTTAGGAATAAAATATGTCCATTTAGGCCCACTTGGATTAGATTAGGACATTTATTATTAATTTATTTAAAGAAGGGTTAAAATAGTTAAAATCAAAGTTTAATAAGTAAATAATTTTTAATATGGGGTTATACATAATATAAATTCGACTGCAAATATTCTTTAGAAAGCTAAAAAGACTTCCTACATAATGGTATTTTATTGTTAATTTTTAGACATTAAATAATTTAATTTATTTATGACACAATAATGATGCAGTAATTATCTTATTAATGAGATATTGACATAATTGATGTTATAAACACCAAAATAAATGTAATTTGAGACTTTTTATGAATCCAAATAATTTTCTAGGTTAATATGACATGTTAGTATTGATTTAATTAACTTTTTTCGAACTAATAATTCTGTTATGTTTTTTACAAAAAACAATTACTAAATAGTGTCAAAATTGACATAAAATAGTTTTTAAAACAAATATTATATTGGTAATTGTTATTTTATTCCTAAAAATCTAAGGTTCGGCCAAATGACTTAGATAAGGTTATATATATTAATACTAAAAAACTTTGGGTTCTTTTGGCTGCTTATAGTAAGTTTATTAACATTATAGTATAAGAACACAAGAAGACATGGTAAAAGTAAAATTATTTAACTTAATGTTAAATCTAAATGATAAGTTTAAAATAGGAACCTAAACTTGTCTAAATTATATTGGATGAGATTATTTCGACCCATCCCCACCTTAGCTTCGAAATATATCAATTTGGAGCTATTTAAAACCGAACTTGACTTTATAATAAAATAATAGTTTTAGTTATTCCAAAGGTCCCCCTCTCCTCCCTTATAAAAGGACTCCTCCTCCCCCTCTTCCTCACACCACTTTGAGCCTTCTAGCTCGGCCAACCCCTTCCAATTCCTCATCTCCACTTCCCTAGAAACATCCTAGAGGTTCTGGTCTTCTTCAAAGACCCATTTTAGTGCCCTAAAAGAAGGTCTCAAAGAAGCACTTCAAAGAAGAGGTAATGTCCGTTACCGATTCTTTCATTTTATTTCTTCTTCCACTTCTTATTATTAGGTTGTTTCATTATGAAGTAATAACATCAGTATCACTCATATACTGATATGTTATTATATGTATGAAACAACCCTATTTCACCATCTATCCATCCTACGGAAAAAGAAATCACCGCGCGTGCGTACGTACGGAATACAGTCTCCACGCCGTGGTGTAATCTATTTTCCACCACCACCTTACTTGGATGAGTATAATGGTGTAAATAATGACTATATATAACTATTATAATTTGATATTGATTCTGAAATAGTATAAATATACTCCAATACAATTCCACGATCATAGGAACGATATCATTACTCGTGCGTACGTACGGAATACCGTCTCCACGATGTGATGCGACTCATTCTACATGATCTTCATTTCATAATGACTATATAAATGAATTGAATGAATGAATATGATATATATTACACTAATACCATTCTGGAAATGAGGTATCTATAACCTAAAGAGAATAATAATAATTTATTCAACAAAACACGCATAAGAACAAAATGTTATAAACACCCGAATAACAAGTAGCAATGAAATATTACTACTAAGAAGCTAAGAATATGACCATATATGATATCATAAAAATAAGTATGATTCTGGAATAAGTCAATAACATTATTTAAATAATTATACAGGAGTTTCGGACACTTACAAATCAAGTCGGACCTAAGGTAAGGGAAATATCAAAATCTCATTTTTATCCGAGATTGTTTATACTTTAGAATTTACTGGGGTGTATTTTATCATCCACATCCATTTTTCCTCAATATGTAATATTATTTCCATCCACCTAAATTTTTTTAAATCCTATTTTACCCTTTGGTGAGTTTTTGGTAAAATATATGAAAGGAATCTTTTGTCGTTTTTCGTACGAGGTACTTTTTGACTTTTCCGAAAAAAGTACGAGAAGAATGTATTTTTTTTAACTTATACGGGATGAATGGATTTTTAAAACATTATTTCCAAGAAGATTCCTTTACAAGTTTTCATGTTTATTTTTAATTAACTTATTTTAGTTTAAAATTGTATGACATTTAAAGAAAGGAAAGTGTTTTTGAAGTAGAAAGGATATTTTCCTCAAGAATGGAGTTCAAGTGTTTTATCAAAATTATCTTCCATCTAAGATAATAAAGGGTTCTGTTTTTATCCCTATGTTAAAATTGATTTGATTATGTTGTGATGGAATTATTT
This sequence comes from Viscum album, assembly GCA_963277665.1. Classification (NCBI taxonomy): domain Eukaryota; kingdom Viridiplantae; phylum Streptophyta; class Magnoliopsida; order Santalales; family Viscaceae; genus Viscum; species Viscum album. The sequence continues at coordinate 330,496,649 of OY728132.1, forward strand.
TTATGAATTCCTTTATCTTATATGAATTGATTTATGATGTCATGATGTTTAAGATTCCCATTTTTATTACATGGGTTATGCAATGATGTATGATTTATGATTTTGTGGCGCACATAAGAATGGTATCATTATGAGATGGGTGAGACCTATATCTCCCTCCAATGCATTGGGTAAATATTTTATATCTCATGAGATAGACATGGCTGGAACGGTAGGTTATACCGGTTCAGTGAAACAGGACTGAAACGAGGGTGACTCAGTTCAGAAAGGGACCTTGTCCACTAAGATAGTCTTGGCAATGAGTATTGACTAACAAGAAATGATTCTCTATGATTATGTGTGTATTCAACAAAGTTTCATGTTTTAAGTTATGATTATTGTGATTACATTTCACTTCCATGCTTTATCCCATGTTATGAAATTATGATCTCTTTTGCAGGTTAAGATTTCAAAAAGATATGTGCTTATGTATATGATGTGATTCATATTTCTTTTGATTACCCTTACTGAGAATTTGAGCTCGCCCTTTTGTGTGTTTTCTTTCCCCAGGTCAGGAAGAAGTTTATTAAGTAAGATAATCCAAAAGGGACTATAGATATGATGAAATAAATGGGAAACAGTGTAGACGCTTTATGAACCAGTTGTTTATGTTTCCCAGTTTATAAAGAAACTATACCTATACGGTCCTTTCGTGGATTTTGTTATATGTTGTAATAAGTATGCTTCAATTTTGAAGTATTAACAATGTATGTAAATTATGGGTCGTTATAGTTTTAATGTTAATTTTGAAAATGATTCTTGTAATGTTTTGAATTCTAAAAATGTTTTAGTATTTTATGATTTAAGAAATGAAAATGTATATGTTGTAGACTTGAATTCTTTAGCAAAGAAAAATATTACCTGTTTAAATGACTTTTTTAAAGAATCTTGGCTTCATCACAGAAGATTGGGAAACTAGAATATACATGCACGTAGAAAAATGACTAGGAAGAACTTATTTAGAGACCTACCTAAATTTGAATTCCCAGCTGATAAATTTTGTAATCCCTATCAAAAGGGAAAGAAACATAATGTTTCTTTTAAATAAAATAAAGAAGTTTTAACTTCTCAACCTCTCAAGTTGGTTTACATGGACTTTTTTGGAACTTCAAGGGTTTCTAGTTTAAATGGGAAGCACTATGTATAGGTTCTAGTAGATGAATTTTCTAGATACACTTGGGTATATTTTTTAGCTCAAAAAATTAATGCTTTATCTTATTTTATTAAATACTCCATGTCTGTAGAAAACCATAGTGGACTTATGTTTAAAAACTTGAGAAGTGATCATGTTCATGAGTTTGAAATTCATTAGTTTGAATCTTAATGCTCACATAATGTCTATAATCACAACCTAGATGCTGCTAGGACACCTCAACAGAATGGTGCAGTTGGAAGAAGGAATAGAACCCTTCAAGAAATTGCAAGAAATATTCTTAATGAGTATAACCTACCTGTTTATTTTTGGGATGAATATATCAATAGAGCCTGTTATATTATAAATAACGTCTTGATTTGACCTGTTCTTAAGAGAACCCCTTATGAGATTTGGAATAATAGGAAACCTAAACTGTGTTACTTCAATGTTTTTGGTTTCAAAGTATTTATTCTAAATACTAAAGATAATCAAGACAAATTTGATCCCAAGAGTGATGAAGGAGTATTTTTAGGATATTCAATTACTAGGAATGTCTATAGAGTTTTTAATAAGAGAGCCATATGTGTGAAAGTATCTGTTCACATCAAAATTGATGAAACTGATCCACATGAACCTAAACCTTACCTTGAAAATATTGAATAAGATTTTTCTATTCAAAATATTAATGATAAAGATAGTGGACCTATTGTAAAGACAACCAGCTCTAGAAATACACCAGAACCTACTTCTGTTGAACCCAAACCTAAGGAAGAACCTGAAATTTCTAGCCCTGCCTTTTCTAGATCAACCATGATTCTAAAGAACCACCCTTTAGATGCAGTTGTAGGTAACCTGGATAGAATAACACAAACTAGAGCTTCTCTGAGAAATCATGTTGAACATCAAGACTTTCTTTCAGAGATAGAACATAAAAATATCAATGATGCCCTCATTGATAAATTTTGGGTAATGGCTATACAAGAAGAGTTGAATCAATTTGAAAGAATCAAAGTCTGGGAATTAGTAGAATGACCTAAGGACACTTTGACTATAGGCACTAAATGGGTTTTTAGAAATAAGGTTGATGAATATTGAAACATCATTAGAAACAAAGATAGATTAGTTGAACAAGGTTACAATCTAGAAGAAGGAATAAACTATGATGAAACATTTGCAACTCCAGCTAGATTAGAATCCATTAGGATCTTACTTGCTTATGTATCTCATCTAAATTTCAAGTTATATCCAATGGATGTAAAAAGTGAGTTTCTAAATGGTTTTATAATTGAAGATGTTTTTTTGAACAACCACCTAGATTTACAAACCCCCCATTTTCAAAATCATATTTTTAAACATTCTAAAGCTTTATATGGTTTAAAATAGGCTTCAAGAGCTTGGTATGATAGACTTACCAATTTTATTATTTCTAAAGGTTTTACTAAAGCAATTGCAGATCCCACTCTTTTTATTAAAAGAATTTATAAAGAAATTTTGATTGTACAAATCTATGTTGATGATATTATATTTGGATCTTAAAAAAAATATTTGTGTACTTATTTTTCAAAGATTATGCACACTGAATTTGAAATATGTTTAATGGGAGAACTCAAGTATTTTCTTGGATTTAAAATTTTTTAAAGGAAAGATTGTATTATTTTAAATCAAAGTAAATATACAAAGGTTCTTTTAAAACGTTTTGGTTTGGATAGTAATAAGGGAAGTGATACACCTATTAGTACCACCTGCAAGTTAGATGATGATGAAACTGGGAAACCAGTTGATCAAACTAATTATAGAAGTATGATTGGAATCTTACTTTACCTTATTTGTAGTCGACCAGATATCATGTTTAGTGCATGCATATGTGAAATATTTCAAGCTAATCCTAAATAATCTCATTTTCTTGCTGTTAAAAGGATTTTCAAATATCTTAAACATACTACCAATTTAGGATTGTTTTATCCAAAAGGACAAACTTTTAACTTAATAATAAGTTTTTCAGATGCCGACTATGCTGGTTGCAAGTTAGATATAAAAAGCACATCTGGGACATGTTGCTTATTAGGAAAGTCCCTAGTATATTGGTGTAGTAAGAAACAGAATTCTGTTGCATTCTCTACTGCTGAAGCAGAATACATTGCTGCTAGTAGTTGTTGTGCACCAATTTTGTGGATGAAACACACTTTATTGGACTATGGATATCAATTTAGACATGTGTCTATAAATTGTTATAACACTAGTGCAATTAACATCTCTAATACTCCTATGTCTCGCTCTAGGACTTAGAAAATTGATGTCAGACATCACTTTTTGAGAGATCATTATCAATAGTGTGATATTTCCATAGAATTTATTGACTCTGAACATCAATTGGATGATATGTTTACCAATACATTAAGCTCTGAAAGGTATGATTTTATTAAACAAAAGTTAGGTATGATCGATTAGTGAAACCAATTAGTGAAACTGATTAGTGAAACCGATCAGGGAAACCAATCATTGAAACTGATGAGTGAAACCCATCAGTGAAACCGATAAGTGAAACTGATCAGTAAAACCAATCAGTGAAACTGATCATTGAAACCGATCTATGCTACTGATTAAGTTAGACAGTTTATGAAATCATTAGTGTTTTTCAAAATGACATTGTTTTACATAATCAATATTATATTTAATATTGTAACCCTAAATGATAAAAGTAATGACCCATAGCTGTTTGTATTCCTAAGAGCTTTTGACCTTCTATCTCCCACCGAACTCGACAAATTCTGAATCCCGAACTTCCAAACCTTCCAAACCTCTCAAATCTCTCGAACCTTCAAATGGAAAAGCAAAAGTGACAAGACAAAAAATTTGAAAGCTCCACACTAGTGAAACGTGCTCGATGAGAATTGAGCAGCACAAATCAATGGTCTGTGAACCCGAAACTGGAGTCTTGGGTGGTCACTGCAGAAAAGGAAGTATGTTCCGAATGGGTGTTATCTAGTAGGTATGCACTTTTAAAAGTGTTAGAGATGAAAGGATGGAAATACTAGTTCTGTAATAATAACCAAGTCTACTACCCAAATATAGTGCATGAGTTTTCTTTGAATTTGAGTATTTCATTGGATGAAACAGAAGCTCCAAGATTATCATCAGTGATTAAAGGAAAAAATATAACTTTTACATCGAAGCAATGGGCTAAGTGTTTGGGAGTACCACATAAAAGAATATATGAGGATTACACTGGTAATAACCCTCATACCACAAATTTTTTTTATATCAGTATGCTCTGGATATTTTGACTTGAAAATCTGAATCAAGAAGAATAACAGTTTCTGAGTTAGATAAAGAATGTAGAATCTTGTTTAAGTTTATTCAACACCAAATCCATCCCAGAAAGGGTGATTATTCTTCGGTGAAGTATCAATATGTTTTCTAGTTTTTTTATTGCTAAATGATGAGAATATCAACTTGTGTAGATACATTACTATTCACATTGTAGAGATGGTAAACCCATCCAAGAAGGATACAACCTTATTCTATTCCAAGAAAGTCTCTACCATGCTAAAATTTTTGGGCTATGTTGAAGATGGAGATGAGTGTATCTCATCTAGTAGTAGTTTTTGTATTAGAAAATATATTGAAAAATAATTAAAATTAACTAGAATCCATGGGTGAATACATGGGTTGATGATGAAGATAGGTTGTATGAATCATTTAATCCTACCGACCACTATAAGAGACCAAATGGGATGAGAGATCCCGATTTAATACCCGATGAATAAGATGAGACAAAAGTTACTAAGGACACTGGAGAGTCCATTAGGAAGGAAACAGTGGAAGCTGAAGCTAATGATGATGTCAATACGGAAAAGGAACCTGAATCACCTTATGATGACAAGGGTGATCCTGATACAGTAATTCCTAAGAAAAGAATGTAATTTGAAACAGTGAGTCCACCTCTTAAGTTACCTGAGTCGGTACCCCTTCAAGGTGATGAAGAAGAAGCTGACACTGAAGTATCAAATTCTGAGTAGTATGATTACAACAGCAAAGATAGTACCAATGATACTTCGGTAAATAATAATGGAAATAGTAATGGTGATGATGATGATGAAGCAAGTGCTCGACTAGTGAATGATCACTATATGATCCAATATAATCCTCAACCACAATTAGTTGAGAAAGAACCTATTCCTGAGGTTGAAGGGAAAGTGCAGACTGTGATTGACGTATATGGAGAAGACTCTCTTAAAAATTCTGGTAAAGCTGGCTTTGTAATGCCTAAGTATTCCTCTTGTAAAGCAGCATGGGAAGAACACCCTGGTTTTGCGGTTCAAGGTTTGGATTATTCAGAGGAAGAGGAAGAATAAATGAATATCGCAAGAGTAAGACATCCGGTTGAGGCTGGACCAGTTGGTGAGGATGTACAAGTGACTCCATAAATACATGTTTCTTATGTTTCTCGATATGATTTTGACAGGTTTAAAGATGAGTTGCTCCATGCAGTCAGAGAAACAATGAAATATGAATTATCTAACACTCTCGATCTTGTAAATATATCATGAGGCTACTATGGATGATATAGTTCAAAGAGTGGTAAATATTGTTAAGTCTGACCTGTGCAATACTGGTGAAATGATTGGTAGACATATTTCCTCTTTGAATCAAGCGCTCAATAATTTGAGCAGTGATTTAGAATCTCTATCAGTACAATTCAGATCAACCATCACTGGTATGATGAATTTTTTGAGAAACCTGGTTGAACACGTAAAGAAATCTGATTTAAGAAAATTGAAGGCTAAGATAACTCAGATTGTTGATCAGGCTAGCTCTTCCAAAGTGAACAAGATCACTGGACATGAGATTAATGCCATAAAAGATGTTATAAAAGAAGAGTTATCAACACTTGGGTAGATTCTAGACTTGGATTATTTGAAAAATATGAAATAAAATAGTGATCATATTCACAAGATGGTCAAGTTGTATTCAATTGATGCTACTAAAGCTCAAAAAGAAATCAAAGAAAAAGTGGATTACTATTTTTATAAAATTTATACCGGGCATGAGTTGAACCATCAGTTTAAAGTCCTGGAAGAGAATTTGAGGCTTCCTCCAGTCACTGAAGATTTTAAGGCTCAAGTCCAACAGTTGAAGGATTTTACTCCCACTATAGAGAGTTTCATGCAGAATAAAGATGATTTTGAGAAGTCCATGCAATATAGTGGTGAAGTAATTCAGGATTTTATCAATCTACTCAAAACATATATTCATGTGAAAGAAAAGGAAATTGTTCTTCCTACTGCTGAGCCACTCAGTCTATCCAATGTTGCTTCTGGTCAGATATCAGTTTCTCAAGATTGGTTCAATATTTATCCAGTCATTTAGCAGCCACCTTCAAGAGGATCTTCTGGTCAACAACAAGTAACCTTAGCACCCAATGTGCTTCCAGCCAGAGTTTTCTTACCTCCTCTCTCCATCCGTTCAGATCAATCTTCCACCAAGCCACCTTCTGGCCCATCCATTCCACCCTCTGCTAAAGGGAAAACTCCTATGCACCCCTAGAAATAGATGTGCCTATCATTTTTTATAGGGTGTGTTTTATTTTGTATCTTTTCATCTGTTGTTTCAATGAAACTCTCTTCTTCTGTCTCTCTCTACTTTCTTTTTTTGATTATCCTAAAGGGGGAGAATATTATAACTATATATCTATGGGGGAGAGGAGAAATATATATATTGGTATAAGCTTTATCTAAAGGGAAAGTGCCTCTGAATGTTCTATCATCTTCCCTCTTCTTTTATGCCATAGATTTGTGATTATCCAAAACGGGGAGACTGCTCAACCCTCTCTATGATAATTATTTTAATAATAACAAATCCTTATTGTTTTATTTTATATTTCAATTTAGAAAATTATTCAATATGTTCTAAAATTTGGTTATATATGTTTACACATGTCTACATATGTTTTTCTATGATTATTTATGGTTTAATATTGACCTAGAAGTATTCTGCATTAAACAAACACTTTGGGAGATTTTTATGTTTTTGACTCACCATAAGTTATATTCTTGAGTCACTGATAGTTAAGAAAATGAGACACCATTATGACAAACTCATGGATGGGACATCGATGTGTCACACTGAGGACAACAGTTGCACCGATGACACCGATCACACCGATGACAACCGTTGCACTGATGACTACGGTCACACTGTTGATAGTGATCACACCAATGATACAACTGTCTCACCGATGCTGATAAAATCACCTACTAAAACCGATGCTGATCAAATGACCTGCCACATCTGATACTGATCAAACGACCTACCCAAACCGATGCGGATCAAATGACTTACCGAAACTGATGCTGAACAAATGACCTACTGAAACCGTTGCTGATCAAATGACCTACAGAAACCGATGCTGATAAAATGACCTACCAAAACCAATGTTGATCATAGGACCTACCGATACCGATGCAAATTCAAATGACCTACCGATATCATGAATCACTGATTTTCAAAAAAAACTGTTTGAATTTCTATTAACTCTTATTTACTCCAACGGTCATGTTTTTTAAATTTAATGCACCTGCTATTAATTAATGTTGGTTGTTGGATGTCAGGGAAACGTACCTCATACCTATCAAAAAGTAATCAATCATTTTTCCAAATCTCAAGGAATAAAAAGGAAGATATATATGTAGTAAAGTAGGAGAACGAGACAAAACAATACGCAGATAGACACATAAGAAGGAGAACGTACATGTGTGTGTGGGAACCATGAAACAAAAAGAAGAACTTTAAGAACAACTGTGAAAACCAGAGAGCTTGAAGAAGACCATTCACTCGTATCAAACAATAAGACGAGTTGTTGTGCCTTACTAAACATCACATGCAAAAGGTTGAGTAATTGTAGCTGAGAAGAACAAAGACACTCTGTTTTGTGACATCTTCACCAGAAAGGACTCAAATAACATGTGCAACATTAAAAAGAGTCCGTAGATGATATGCAATCACTCAGAGCATTCTAAAATAATTATAAATATATTTCCTCTGTAGTTTACCTTTGATTAACTTTTTGAGAAGTGTGTGTGCGTTTGTCTACTTATACACACACTTACTCCATGGATGAACTGGAGGATACTAAATCCCCACATAAAATCTATTACACCTTATTGTATCCCATTGTGCTTTGTGGAAGAGGTCAAGTGTGACCTGGACAAATTAAGTGTTGTAGTTTTTGTTTAACCACAAATAGTTGTGGTAGTGGTTTGAGGACCCGAACAGTCTGAGTACTGTTGTAAAACCTTGATCCAGGATGTCGATCATTGTTTATATAACCTGTTTGGGAGGACTAAGTCTCCACTTAAGACTGAACCTCTTATTTTAAAACTGCAGTGCATTTTTCCTTTGTTAAAACGTTACTGATTTTTCTGCTGCTAGGTACTTTAAATATAAACCTTTTTAAAGTAAATATGATAGTTGTACTAGCAAGTGTTTATAATAATTTTGAAAAAGCAAGTCAGTTTCAAAATCTAACTTAATATTCAGATTAAGTTAACTGAGAAGTAATCAATCTTTGAGAGGTTATTTGAACATTTACAATCATTATAAATTCTCAACTATTTAACTTATTTTATTAATTGGGATTTTTAATACAAATCTTTTAAAAAAAATTAATTGGAACTCAATTCACCCCCTCTTGAGTATCCAATCTGACCAACATGAACTTCTTGGGGTGAATGATATTGAAAGATGGTATATAGGTGGAGCATGATAAGATTGAGGCCATTATTTTGTGATATTTTACCAATAAAGTTTTTTTTACTTCTATAGATATTTGGGATGGGTAGGATACAGAGACCCTATCCTTTTGAACATATCATTAAATGATTTTTAGAATACTTTAACATCAATTGACAAGCCAAGGATGGAAAAGTCTTGTTTCTTTCAGGACTAGGTAAATAAAACTGAAAACAGAGAACTTAATAAAATATTTAATTATTTAAAATAATTTATGAGTTCTTAAAATACTTTGACCCCTTACATCTGCATTGGATAACCTAGGGATAACATGAACAAAGAGATTATCTAGAATTCCAGTAAGGGAATAAACATTAAAATAAATCTTAGCAAATGGATTAGATGGCATAAATTAATTACGTAAAAAGGAATTGAACATGATTAAACATAAGGAATCATAAAATATTGGACATGGAATCATGGAATCAATGTAATGTGGTAGAAACCTATAACATTACTTTAACATGAGTTGAGGCTCATTGCACATAGAGGAGCATGTGTCAAAGTTCATTGCACATAGAGGATTGTGAGTCAAGACCACCAATAAGACCATTGTACATAACATATCATGAGACTAAAATTTACCCAATTCATTATATAACTATCTGGGTTCAACCATAATAACATGTTCATGAATTTTATTAACACATAAAGATAAATACATTAGTAATTAATAAAAAACATAAGGGTCACCCATGGAAAGAATTGGGTATCAAAATTATTTCAAAAGTATAATAAATGAGTGTATCACAAATGAGTCTATGAAATAAATGAATTAAATAATAAATGGACGTTAATAAAATAAATATAGTCATATATCATGATAATTGATGTCAAAAAGAAGTGGAGAGAGTAATTAAGATCCACTATAAAGAAAAAATTTAGTGCAGTTTAAGGGAACATTTTGAGGAATCATTGAAATGGAAAATGCATAATTCATTTTATAAAACCAGAATTGAACAAAGGTATTTTTATTAAATTAGGAAATGAGTTATTTCTTAAAAATAATTATGGATTAAAAATGTTTCTGTATCACACTTAAAATGGGTAAGAATTTGGGATGATCCCTTGAATCAGGTTTGCTTTTCGAAAAGATTAGTGAAGGGAACATTTTAAAAACATGTGTATCCCTGAAAAGAAGTAAAATGGATATTGAAAAATTATTTTGGAACATAAATAGAATATTTATAATATATAAATAACATAAAATATAATTTCAGTTGGTTAATAAGAGATAAATAATAACCTAAATGAATAATTGAGGTTTTGGTAGAATCCCTTACCTTACATTTGAAATAGTTCCAGACTTGATCTTAATGTCCTGAATAATAACATTAGAATAAATAATGATTAATTCCAGAATTTTTTACATGTAATTTATTTTTCATAATTTTATTTAGTTCTTTTATGCATTTTATTATGGGTTATACTGTTCAATTTCATCGTTGGTGTGTGCTTGTTTTCTTAATTTTCATGATCGAATCGCTTATTTAGGAGTATATAAGTGAATGTAAAATGAAAAATGAAATCCAGAATTGATTTTATATGTTTTTAATGATCATAAAAAAGGTTATGTGATCATATAATCCATTTGGTTATTTTTGATGAGGAAGAATCATTAGTTAAAACTTTAATGATAAATGCTGGGATAATTTTTAGCAGTTTTCCTCACAACGAACTTGGTTTGTTTTATTATTTTATATCATGTTTATATAATGTTTAAAGTATAATAAATAATATATTATACATATATTATGATCTTTTTCAACCATAAAAATTGTTTCACAACCAGCCTTAAATATTGTAATAGAAATTGAAAACCCGTCGTCCTTGAATGCGATAAATTAACACATCTTGGACGATGTTTCATTTTAAGTATAAATGGAGGGGGAAAAGAGAGGTGATGATGAATTATTCTATTATCATGATACAATTATAGTATATTAAAGTTACTCGAGTTATCACACCATTTGGATGATGGGTGGTGGGGATAGAAAATGAAATAATGGAACATGAAAAGAATTTGAAAGAAAATAGAAGATGGTTTTACCACTTGATTCATTCTTCTTGAGAATCACCTTAGGGGATTGGTTTTGGTATATTTTTTAGAACAAAATCTCCAATAAGTGGAGATGAGGTTTGGTAAGAGTATTGGGAAGAATATAAAAAAGGTTAAATGCATGAGAGGTGTGAATATAAGAGGTGGTGGGGGTGGTATTTATAGTGGAGGAGGGAGGTCTTTTCTCATTATTTTATTTAATATTTTCTTATTTTTTTCAAGATAATAAATAATTATTATTATTGAGACTAAATATAGTAATGTTTTTTTTAATTTGATAAAATGGTCACTTACATCATCCATGACTCAAACATGACTCACAAATGAATTTATTAAAATGTACTGCATATTATTGTATTTCACTATTACCAAAAACATTAATTATTTTAGAAAAATCCCAAAAATTCACCATAATTTTTTTTGATATGTAGAATTAAAAAATGGAGTCTATTTTATGATAATAATTTTATAAATATGATAAATTTATTTTTTAATTAAAATCATTATTTACTTGGAAAATACAAATTGTAATATTAAAAAAGCTATTCTGACACATTAAAAGATTTATTAAGATCTCATAAAATTATCTTATAATAATAATACATAAAAACAAAAATTTACGAATAAATTTTATGAAAATAAATTTTTTTTAAATTATTTAATTAGTCATTAAATTATAATTAAATATTTATGTCTTATAAAAATACCAACACTTAATTAATAATATTTAAAATATTTACTTACATATATAATTAAATAATTATATCATATTCTTACTTATAATACTGATAAAATTTATTTATAATTCTATTAGTGAGGTTACTATTCAATTGGTAGATTTACTATTCATAAGGGTCGGATTACTATTCCAAAGTTAAAGTTACTATTTCACCAGTGTTGGTTCTATAAATTCTATAAATTCCTTTTATTTAATTAATTATTCACTTATAATGTTTTTATTGTGTTATTAATGTGATTTTATGTTATTCTATTCTATGAAATAATTATAAGAATGGTATTTAATTCATAAAAGTTCTGGGACGTTACACAGGATACTATATGAGATTTATTCAATGTGTCACCCACTTGGAACTACCAATTAAATTCCATTACATGAAGTGGATAAAGTTAAAGTGGGTTTGCTAGTGTATGAGATCCTTAGAGAAGGTAAATACATGTTTTAATTATACACAATTTCTGACCTTTCCTATACCTAGTAGGAAGTATTACCGATATTATAATGTATACGAGGTTCTTATTGGAATTGTGTTAATGTATGAAGGGTGGGTAGTCACCTATTGTCCCCTGAAGGTTCATACAAATGTGAAAAACTATTATAATAATGATTTAATATTGGTGTAATTAGTGCACATTCTTTGGTTTTTTGACCTTACTTATTGAGTGATAGGTTCATGGTGTATACAGGCTATATGACCCTAAATACATATTTTCTTAGTGTGACTTGAATCTTCTCCAAAGAATGTGTGTTGATTATCTTCAATATTTAGAATTTGAGATGGAATATCTTCAAGTTAAAGATAATTTTTTTGATATATTAAACAAGAATAATCTAGTTCATGTGGTTCAAGAGGCTACTAGTGAGTGGTAGTTTATGATACTTTTCAAAGATACACATCTTGAAATTTTGGTGTATCATGGTACCCTGATCCTCATGTCATTGAGAATTACCTCATTACTACTTGAGAGGGTGAAGGAGTGTCTGTTTTTTACATAGATTGATTATTTATGAGGAATAATATATATGGTGGGGATCCAACAACTACTTGATATTAAGATGAGGATGGGATTATATATGTATGAGGTAAAGTTATGTCTTGGATGAGCATGCATAATGATTTGATATTGGGCTCATAGACCCCAATATGGTATATTCACTTGGGTTATGAAAAAATGTGCTGAGACATTCATAATCAATATTGTTTTCCTATGTTGAAGAATGAAATATCAGGGTTCATTTCTTAGTGTTTCACATATTAGGGGTCGATTTAAAAGTAATATAGATCATGGGTATTCTTCAGAATTTAACTGTTTTTAGTGTCAATAAGTTTATGTGATAATGTATTTCTGAATGTGTTTACCATGATCATATCACCGTAGTGATTCCACATGGTTTATTATTGATTGATTTAACCAGGTCTCATATTTACATTCAATTTGGGATACTTGGTTTGATGATGAGATGTCTAAGTTATATGTTTGGGAGATACTACATCTTCATGCTGTGCCCTGGAGAATTATAACTAATTTAGATGTCCAATTTACTTTTTTTATTCTAGCGAGGATTGTATAAGGTGATTGATAAGTATGTGAATTTAAGAACTACCTAACATCATCATTTTGATTGGAATTCCTAGTGTATGATTCAGGAAATAAAGGAAATTATTTGAGAATTCATCCATTATTTCTTTGGGACATGGGTGACTAATCTCATGCTTTTGGATCTATAATATAATAACTATTATCATCTGTTTATTCATAGGTAACCCTATGAGGCCTTTTACGGTAGTTCATTTTGATTATTTATGTATGGGTTATAGTTTGGGGAGTAAGCTATTATCAGGGGGAGTCTTGTATATGAATTTTTCAAGAATATTCATTATTTACTACTCATAGATGTTAGTGATCATAAGTATACCAACAACACCATCCTATTGAATTCAAGGTGGGTTACCAGGTTTTCTTGATAATGTTGCCTTATTTTTTGAACAAGAGGATTCATAGGTAGGGGAAGTTAGTTCCTAGTTTTTTGGGGTAGTTTAAGGCCATTAGGAATATAGGTACCATGAAATATCAGTTACCCCTTACTCAAAGATACAGTGTTATGAATAATGTATTCCATGTTTCATAGATTCATAGATACCATCCTAACCCATCATAAATAAGAATCATTGATGATTTCAAGATGGTTTTTGATACATCGGTTGAGGAATGAAAAATTTGTATGGATCATAATGAGAAGAGTCTTCTTTAGAAGATGATACCTCCTGTACACCTAGAGTGATAGTGTGTGCACATACAATATTAGACTTGGGAGGAAGGGTATGATATGCAGGTATAGTAGATATATATTTTCACTATTCATGCCTAATGATGAATCTGTGTATGAGTTACCATATAGTGGGGATTTTTTTAATTCCCCTCCTATTTTTGAGGTATGATTTTGTTTATTTTTTTTCAAAACCGTGTGTAATTTGATTGTTTTTGGTAGTTGGGTGTATTTATAGAGACTTGAGGGATAGTTTTGGGTAGTTTTTCCTCATGTTGGGTCTTTTATCTTGAAGATATAATATACTGAGAACCCATTGGTCTGGTATTAGGTATTCGATGGCCCATAGGGGGTGGGGGTGATTCTGGAAATAACACCAGACACCTAGTTCCCCTAGAATGGTTTCTTAGTGGATAATGGGAGGGTACCCATGAAAACCTAGGTTGTTTTTCCTAATTTTAAAATTAAATTAATTAATTATATTTTAACTTAAAATGGGGGATATTAACCCATTTACTGCATCAACATAGCATAACCCTCCCACTAATCCCTTTGGAATTCCCTTTTCTAATCATGGTTCTCCTCTGATTGATCTTATAATCACATTTCATTGGTCCCATAGGGTCATTGTAGGTAATTATATCACTCACCGTTCCACTAATATGTATTTCTATCACTTTCTTATAATTTCTACTTGATTATTCTCTATGTTAAGGTATTATGATATATTATTCAATTTCATCAATGATAGGTCTATTTTTCTAATGAAATCACTCAATAATGTTCATAAGGAATTAACAATTTTTCATTGAGTGTTATTTGAAACTATAGTCACTAATGGGGACACGTTTGACCAACGTTATACGAAAATGTGATAAGGGGAACTCATAAGGGGTTCCCTCATTTGTCTTGAAACATTGTGTACCTTAATGGATAACCTAAATTAATTCATGATATTGAGAAAATTAATTTAATAATGGAGATATGTGGGTATGCATGAATTGTAATGGGAAATTGAAAATGAGGTTGTGAGCGAGTAACTAGATTATTATAAAGTGTATAACAGTGTTGGGAGAGTTTCCAACCCATACAAGCTCCTGTTATGTGTGTCTATTTATGAATATTGGTTTATTATTTCTAATGTATTATAACTAGTGACTTGATCCATGTTATTGTTCATGATTTTTTGTTATATGGTTATAAGACTAGGTGTGAGGTTGAGTGAAATGTCGACGAAGGTCTGCATAAGGTTATGACCTTAAACATTACATAATCTTGAGTTTGAAGTGAATAATTAATTTTATAAAATTTTAGGATAATTATGGTTTAGTGATTTAGAGAAATAGGCCATCAGCTTATATAAATATGCATTACATAAAAAACTAAACAATTCCTCTAAGAATGAATTTTTTTCTAAAAAATCATTATGATATGACAAGTTTTCATTTCATGACATATCTTAAAAATTTACATCTTGATCTTATCCAAGTTCCTAAACATCCTTAAGAACCTATTGATAAAATATTAATACATGTGATGAGTACAAAAATCTCAGTATGATACATACAAAAATTAATAAATAAAAATGTTAGTTCATGGATACTTATTCAAGATTTGACCTTTTCAAAATTAAATATTCAACTCAAAATAAAATTTATTACCAAATAAATTAAAATTTATATCCAAATATTTTCATAAAAAATTTAATAAGATTTATTAAAGGGAAAAAACTTATAATGGTTACATTAAAATTATGTAAAACTTATGAAATATTTTATTTTCAAAAATTATACTGTTCACCCTTAGAATGTAGCATATACATTCATTTAACCATAAGATCATGGGTAATCATATATAATAATAAAATAAAGAACATGGTATTATAAGATCATAGAAATAATTAAATTGTGCCAAAAAAACAAAACATGATATAAGCATAGGTTAAGGATAACTCTCAATACAAATAAAATGGTGGATAGAGTCCCATTGTGGATTAGGTTTACTACCTCATCCCATACATAATGTCTCGTGATACAAAAGATTTACCTAATGCATTGGATATCTCTCTGGACACACCCATTATAACATTTTCATTAATATGTGTTCCCAAAAAATGAAATCAATCCTAAGGAATAAACATAAGAAATCCCCCTTGAAAGAAAATGGGTTTCATAATATTACCTCATATCATAGTCAAAAGAGATTTCTTAAAGAAGACATTTGAGTAATGATCATAAGGAATGTATCAAACCATTAAAAAAAGGTATAATAATCTAGGTATATATGTTATATACACATATAAAAGTTTTAGAATAGTTTCATGACCTTAAATAGAGAGATATAAAGTGAATAAGAGATAGAATGGTCATATCCAAAAGAAAAAGGTAGGTTTGAAAGGTAACTTATTTAAAATATAAAAATTTCAGAAGGAAAAAATGTCATTGAAAATAATCTTTGAAACATATATAAGAAACGTCAGATATCTTATTTGTTATGAATATGGGAAACTTGGTTCAAGTCATGTTTGTTAAAATAATTATTTCTTTCACATTTTCAATAAAAATTCAAAATTACCTCATTCATAAGAAGAAAAGTATATTACTTTTAAACAATTTTGTAAAAAGTAAAACATAAGTAAAAATAAATTTGAAAAATCATTTAATAATATCAAAATCATTCCTAATTTTTTAGAAAACATGGATATTTAATAAAAATATTTTGAAAACAAACATTTTCAAACATTTCAATTGAGGTTTTTATAGTAAATTTTCCCTTACATATAACATAAAAATGAATTTTTAAAAACATTTTAATGATAGTAAAATATGGTTAAAATAAACATTATGATACATTTAATCAGAAAAATATATCATGAAACATTTAGAAAAATAAGTAAATGGAAGAAAAATAGTTGCAAGGGAAACATTAAAAGATGATTTTTAAAGGAAAGTATCTTACCTTGTGTCTAACTTTTCACATGTGTTCTTTATCATCCTAAGTAAAAAAATAATGTTAATTATTTTACAACCTAAGAAAAATTTTAAATTTATTTATTTCATTTATATTACTTATTACAATTTTATATAAAATTAATTTATTAATTAAGTTTATGTAAGAGGTTTTGATGATATTCAACTAATATATCAAACAAGACTTCGGTTGGTTAACTATGGAAAAAGAGTTAATTATAATATAATATAATAATAATAATGAAATAATTATCATCTTTATAAATAAATTATGGGTTTTAAAACCAATAATGAAAAATGGTTATGATAAATGATCTGTGTTACAATCATGGAGATGTTAGGTCATACGTACACATGAATAATGTTTCCATTTTTCAAAATTCATTATTAAAATAATGTAATTATTTTTTATATTGAAATAATTATAATAATTTCATTTAAACTATATTTTTTATATAATTATATATATCATCCATGTGATGTGATGAGGAAAAATGCATCACATTGCTTCGTGCATGTAGTAGTCTACACGTACGCACAAACCACCTTATCAATTTTCAGTGAATAAAAATGTAAGAAATTATATTATATATTAAATTTTG
Source organism: Viscum album (assembly GCA_963277665.1). Taxonomy (NCBI): domain Eukaryota; kingdom Viridiplantae; phylum Streptophyta; class Magnoliopsida; order Santalales; family Viscaceae; genus Viscum; species Viscum album. The sequence continues at coordinate 330,514,251 of OY728132.1, forward strand.
ATAATGATTAATATTTCATGAATATCATATTTATACATTAAATCTATTATTACAACTATCAATAATAGGAGGTGATGGAAAACAAATTTTATCAGTTTGCGAAGTGGTAGTTTGTACATATGAATGATGGGTTCGTTTCCCATTTGATGGACGAGGAGAAGGATATAGGTAATGAAATAAACATAAAAAATATAAATATATTTAATATACTTTTGTTACTATTTAATAATGTTATAATAAGGTTTAAATGAGGTATCGGAACAATTAAAATTAGAATTCTTGATTAAAAACAATATGTCATTTTTCTGACACCCTCTTTAGGTTGACAACAGAAGATTTCCAAGGATGTATTTATTATAAAAAGGGATAATATGATGCAAGGAAGGATGTAAAGATTGTATTTTTTATAGTATTTTACAAACCAAAAGGAATTTATATTTGTGAATAAAAGTGGAGAGGAGACTCCCTTTTATCTGTGAGAGGGAGTGCCATTTTTTAAATACCCAAAAATATTCAATAATGGGATGTCACTCTCAAATAAAGTGACTCTAAAATTGATAAATAATGTAATTTATGGAATATAAGATATATAAATACATCTTACACTATAAAAAAAACATTTCTTAGACATTTTAATCCCTTTACCTCTTTGGTTACTCACTTTTATCATTTTAGTTGTCTCTAAGATAACTACTTTTTTACCTAGGTAATTAATCCATTAAGACTAAAAATAAGATGATCCTTATTATATAATTTTAAATATGGGATTATAAATATAAAATAAAATCTATCAAATATATTTCCAATGTTTTTGTAAAATTAACTTTAACAAAAGTGCATGTAACGCACAAAATCCTCTTTTAACCTTAACCAAAACAACAACTATTTCTATATTAAAGGGTTAAGAATGTTATTATAAATAAAAAAATGTCTCATAAGTGGAACATTGATGAAATATTATACCATATTACAGTCACTTGGTTTATTGTATTATTTTTATGAATCTTAAATCATTTAATAAAATATGATTTATTAAAAAAATATCTATAATGTCAATTTTGAAACTATTCATTAAGTTTTACATTAAAAGAAACATGCCAAAAAATGAATTAAAATATATTTCATTAAAGATGTATTAAATGAATAATTTATCTAAAAAATTCATTTAATAAAATATTTTATTTGATTTATATTACTTTTAATATTTTTAGAATCTTTTATTTTATTTTTCTATTAATTGAATTAGTATAGTCTGTGAATTTTGTGAACATTTAAGGTAATTATAGAATTACTAAAAATTAGAAATAAATTCCCATTATGAAGATAATTCTATTCTTCTCAAAATTAAATTTGATATTCTGTCCCAAATTTATTTTTTCCTTTTGTGGATACTAATACTTATTTAAAAGTAAGTGGGTGATAATTTTTCTTTTTCTGTACTTAAACTATTATATAGGTCAATTTCATGGACATGTATACCATAAACAAATAAATATCTATAATAATCTTAAAATTGTAAAAAAAAACTTCATAAAATTATATTTAAGATGAAAAGTTGTGGCATTATCACTTATTTTTAACCTATGTCAACCTTATCTACCCTTGTAGGAAGGTGACACTTTTTAACTCTTTTACCCTTAATTATGAAAAAATATTATGTTAATATTATTAAATAACATTAATTTTTAGGGTAAAAAATATTTAATAAATTTTACTCAAATTAATATCTATATATGGAAGAAAGTTGTTTTATAATAATCTCATAAAGCATGATGGGAAAATAATGTTTTATGAAAATGCATTTTTCAAGGAAAAATGATTTATGTTAACTATATTGCTAGAAATATTAAATATGTGAATTTTAATTCATATATATATAGATATATAATATATAAATTTCACATAAATAATTCCTTATAATGGGATATTTTAATTAATTAAAATATAAAAACACTATGCACTTAAAAATTATTTTCCAAAAAAATGAATTTCAAGCATAAAAATTAATTTATACGAAACTCATGAAAAGTTATGACTCAAATAATACTAGTTATATTAATATAAGAAAAATTAAAAACATTCAAATTTATTACCAAATAAAAAATATAAAAAATATTTAAATTAAAACTTGTAATGAAAAATGAATATTTGGTAAAAATCGATCTTATTCACTCTTAAATGAAAAATAAATAATTTTAGAAAAGGAATAAAATTAAAGCCTAAGTTAGTTATTATATGATGAATTAAAAAAATAATATAATATTACCAAACACATTTTCTAAATTTCCCATTATTTAATTACAATATTTTCTCATAAAAATAAATAAAAATCATTTTTAAAGATAATGAATTTTTAAAGAATAAAATGAACTTAATAAATTTTGAGTGATTAGTTACTAATAATTTAGTAATAAATTTATATTGATTTGGAAATATATATATATATATATTAAATTATTTATTTATATAAACACCTAGAAATTTAATTTCTTCATTTTTAACACCATGATTTTATTTAAAACAATAACTATGATTGATAACATATTTTATAGGAAACAACAAGATAAAAGGAACCATGATTATTTAAACAATTATGTTATAAACTAGCTATTCAATTTGTTTATATGAATATAATTAATTTATTTATGAAATATATACAATTTTACTAATAAATATAATTGTGTGGATAAATTCCTTGCAAATAAGATATCAATTTCTCATAAAGACATTTTATTCTTCAAATTGCATTTTCTTTAATAATGATTTTTATTGTTTTTTGTGAGAAACTATTATAATTTATATATTTAAATTATTGAAATTTTATTCAAAAAAATTAACATATGTTTCTTAAATAATTATATAAAAATCAACTTATAGTGATATTTTAGTATTTTTCTAAAAAGAATGAATTTTGCAATGAATAGTAAAATAATATAGATTTTTTAAAAACCTTTATTTCTTTTCAATAAGTAAACTAATAAATGGTTAAATTATATTATTCAATTTCTATTAAAGGTAAATATGAGAAATTTAATAATCTAATTAATTTTATTTTAATCATAAATTTTTATTGTTTTTGAATATATTTATTTTTATGTTTAAAAACACAGTTTTCTGTAAACTATTTTTTAATTGCATAAAGTCTGTCCATTTTAATAAATTATAATAACCCTAATTAAGGGAATATTTAAAATCTCTTTTTTGACTATATATCTATTTATTTGAATTTAAATTTATTTAATTATTAATAAGAGTCAGATAGTTAATGTAAGATCATCTTATGCTTGAATAATGCATATCCTAAAGAAATCAATTTTCGACATGTTTTTCGGATTTAATTTTATAATAAATATTGTATATTATGTGAATTTAATTTGATAAAATGGACTAAATACTTTTTAAAATATTAAATAATATTATATAATTTGGTCAACGTAATTTTTGGTCATAATTAATTATAAAAATATTAAAAATATGTTACCATGGTTGATGATAAAACTTGTTTACTAGGGGGTTAAAATAAAGAGGAAAATGGAATAACGTGTTTGATTTATAATTTTTGAGGATTTATAGATCATATAATCCATCCAATGAATTTTTTAGAAAATTTGGATGCAGTTTTCTTGAGAGTGATATCTTATTATTGAATGGTTTTTTGTATTTAAAAAATTGTCACACTATCTCAATTATAAATGGGAACCTCATCTTATATCTTCAAATAATTAAAAAACCTTGGGTTTCATCCAACAACTACCAAAATACCTTAATTACATAAATTCCAATGTCTTATTAGCCATGGTTTGACAAAAAATCTAATCTAGGGAGGCATTCAGTATAATTTTAACGATGTGGTTTGAAGAAAATTTATCATTCTTAACCGAGCATTTTTGTTTTGTTTCTTATTACAGCTCATTGAAATATTATTTAATTATGATAATAAAATAAAATAATTATATCCCATGTAGTTATATTTTATTATTTTTATGGAATTACTTATATCCATCTCATCTTTTCTTGATAAAAGTTAGTGCAGCAACTCTTATATTGAGCAAAAAAGAAAAGAGTTAAACAATGCGGAAAGAGGATACTCTATATTTGTATAACAATCTACCCCCTCACGAACCAATGTCATAAAATTTCCATCATCGATTTACATGATTGTTCATAATTATAGATATAATGTTTATATAATATATTTATGACATATTATAAGTTCTGTAAAACTAATATATCATATACTTTATTAGCTTACCATTTATTGAAAAATGATAACATCAATTGTGTGTACGGTGAACTACCACCATGCAAAGAAATACAATTAATTTTTTTTATTACCGCATCACATGGATGGTATATACAAGATTATTTAATGAAAATATATATTATTTATGATAAAATATTATATATATAAAGAAAAAAAAACCCTTAAATTCTTTACATGATGATCATTGAAAAATCAAAACATTACTAATGTGTACATACGACCTACCTCTCTATGATTGTAACATAGTTCATTTATCCTAAAAATAATCCATGATTTTTTTAAACAGATAATGTATATATATATATATAATGATAATAATTTCAATATTATTATATTTTTGGGGATGAAATAATAATATATTTGACCATAGTTGACTTTACAAAGTAATTGTATATATATGAGATGATCATCGTCAAAATATCCAACATAAACCTAAGTGATCATATAATTGAATATAGAATGTTAATTAATTTGATAAAAAGAATAATAAATACGAAAATGTTTCTAAATAAATTAAATAATTAAAATAATTTTATTATTTAGGAAGATAAGCAATGCGCGTGAAAAATATGGATCGAGATAAGGTATCTCTCTAAACCACCATTTTCTTCGGGTTATGACCATTCTCTCGGTAACTCACATTCTACCTCTTTAAAGCTATGTGACTCTTATAAATTATATATATATATATTCATCTCACCTATATACCTATCTTATTCTCCATTCCTTTTTATAAGGTAATACATACCTTAATTGTATTTATCAAATGCATTCTTTATAGAATCTCATTATATTACGACTTGAGGAAAGATTATGAATCCCATTTATTTCAATGGGTAATTGTTATGTTTATGACTTCTGATTAATTTCAAAAACATTTCACACATAAATTATAAAAATTTTATTATTGGAGCACCCCAATATCACTCTATTTCATTGGGTAAAGAATTAGTCTAATGAGACATTATGTATGGGATTAGGGAGTAAACCTAATCCATTATGGGACTTTTTCCACCATGTGATATTGTCTAGAGAGTTATCCATGACTAATATTTATTTCATGTTATATGTTTCTTCCAAATTTCCTATATTTATATGTTCTTATGATACCATGTTATTTATATTATGATCTTATGTGATTATTCATGATCCTTCTCTTTTATGATATGCTATTAAACATTCAAATCACATGTTTCTCTTCCTTATGATGTTTATTCCTTTATTTGGATTTTTAGATCACCCTATTCATTTATATATTCCCCAGGTTATTCCATTCATTTATAGGATATAAAATGGTGTTATTATCTCATTATGGAGAATAAAATATGGATTCTATGTTTGATTTTCCTTTCTATGTATTATAAACCTAAAACTCCAAAGAGACTTGTCCTTTTCAATAATTTTTTGTATTTTTGTTTATTTATGTTAAAAACCATGAAAAATATGTACAAGAAGGTTTGGGTAACAAAATTTTGTATCATAGGATTATTTTGTTATTTTCTGTTATTCAGACTAGGGAACATTAGTAAATACTATATAGATAATTCTAAGTATAGTAAAACAACCTATAATTTTGGTGAAGGATTGAGGGAGTGGTTTCTGAGTAATGAAATCCATGTTTGGATACTAAAAATATATTTTGGATCATGAATAGTTGTAATATGGGATAATAACTCTAAAAGGGTGTATTTATTTGGACTTAATCATTACCTAGTGCATGAAAACGGGTCTTTCTACTCACTTGATTTGACACTCCTGGGAGATATGCTATGGAAATTTAAAAAATATTTTTGAATCATTTTGAAGGACATGAAAACATTGATAGGTTAGAAAAATTAATAGGAATGATTACCATGGATAACCTAGATTTGAACCTAAATATTATTAATTTAGCATATATTTTTCATTTATAATTTATTTCATCTAAATTTAAATGTTTTCATTTTTCATGTTAATGTATTCTCACATATTTTTAGTTAAAAACATAAAATAAGAGAAACCATGATAATAACCAACATGATAGAAAATGTGATGATTTATCAAATAATATATCTAACATAATGGATGTAGAATGTGAGAAAATTTTGGATGTACTATCTCAACCAGCCCAAGTTATGAAAAATAACATGAGTCAAGAAGGATTCCCTCCTCCTTCTAAGAATGAGCTTGTTGTAGTTGTCTTTCAATGTGAAAAAGGAATCCTATATTTATTTTATATTATGATCCCATAATTATGTAATAATGGTTTTAAATACATTTAAAATATATTCAAAATCTTATAATTCAAAAAATGATTAATGTGTGTTGGTTATTTATAGAATTTAGGGAGATATCAATCAGTGGTGGATGAAAATCCAGAAAAAAAATTCAAATATGATATTGATTCCATGGAATTAGAAGACTTCAAGAAATTTTTTTTTGTATAAATATTTTCATTGAAATCTCAATCTAAAAATAGAGAGGTAGTTCTTCCAACTAATGAAAAAAGAAAGGATATTCGGTTGGGGTATATCTGGAAACTTTCACATGGATTTCACGACATGCCTCTATTGAAAGTAACGAGGAACATTTCATTAGTGTGTCAAATCTTAGTATATAAAATGAATTATAAATTTGGGACATTGAAAAATATAAATAAATTATTAGTTGTTCCCTCTAAGTTGAGATTAATATTACTGACTTTTAGTTGCCTCATGGGATAAGAGAAAAAATCACAAAATAATGTTTTATTTGTGAGTATCCATAGATAAATCCAAGAGAGGAAAAAAACCCAACATCCCATTTATCAAAATTATATTAATAAGAATGATAGAAACCATATTATGGGAACCATGTGATGTTTCAAATGTAGAAAATAGTGGCAATGAAAAAATTACCGCTGAAGAGAAATAAAGAAACCCACTAATTTTTAGGAAGAAAAGAACGTTCAGATCAACACTTAGACCACATAGTAGTGTTTCAACAATATGTAATATGGAAAAATTCATGTAAATTACCTATGATAAGGGGTCTCAGAGACAATCAATGATAATAAAATCCAAGGCTTAGCGTGAAAATAAGGATATATATTATCACTAATACTGAGGTGGATCCTGACAATAAAAGGGTGACATGTAGACTAATTATTCAGTTAAGAATAATGAGTGTACCTTTTGATTCTAGTTATATGAAAGCATTCATATCTTATAAGTTTAGTGGAACTATTTGAACACCACCTAAAAACATGGGGGATGAACTATCTATGACATTATAAATAAGAGTAACTATTTCTTCCTTAATTTATTACTCACCTCAATCAATTTTTATGGACTAAATATTTCTAAAAAAAACTCTTACTTCTTTTAGTGGAGTTTAATGATATATGGGGAATGGATTAGAAGTCCTTATATGAATCTGACATCAACATTCAATGGAGGGGGATCACTCTACATGTCCCAAGTAATCATCAAAATCTATACAAGTGTACAGAGGAGGATGAATCTACCCTTTAATTTTCTATTCAAGTATGGATATTATTTGATTATAAGTAAAAAATATCTAGGAGAAATTATTGAGACAAATGAGAGATTCATTCTTGGAGATATTCTAATTCTGAGGGATTATACTAATGTTTCCCTAAAGAGTAGTATGGTTTTCCTCTTGATCAAGAGGTTTAATTCGCAATCAAAATTATACCAAGATCTCTTCCCATATAAAAAATCCTTATAGAATGACTATTGTTGAGTTAGAAGAGACTAATAAGTAGTTACAATAGAATCTAGAAAAGGGTTTCATATTCCTGAGTGATTCACTATTGGGTGCACTGATCCTATTCATCAAAAAGAAGTATGAGTCAATGTCCCTTAGCATTGATTATTATAAACTCAATAAAATCATGATAAATAATAATAATACCTCCGAAAGGATGGATTTTTTTCCAACTTCACACAGATCAATATTTCCTTAAGGTGTACCTTCGGTCAGGATACCACCAATTTAATATAGATAATAAATATATTCCCAAAACTCACTTTGAAAAAAATTTATAGACACTATGAGTTCATAGTGATTTTTTTGATCCACTAATGATCTATAAAATTTATGCACCTAATGAATAATTTTTTTTGAGATTACATTGAAACATTTATGGTAGACTTTATAGAAAATATTCAAATTTACTCCCAAACTTAGGAGGATCATGAGGATCATTTGAATAATATGTTAAAGGCTTGTAGAAAGGAAAATATTTACAAAATTTATTTAAAATTTTAGTTATGGATGAAGGATAAATCATTATTGGAGGGTATTATCCCAGATAATTGTGTATATGTGGACCCTTCTATGACAAAAGAAATTGAGGACTATACCTGACTAGAATCTGTATTAGAGGTCTATAGTTTCATTAGACTAGATAGGTATTACTGATGATTTTTATAAACTTATAATGATTTTTAAACCCACTAACTATGATAACTATGATGGGATTAATATTTTTCTATGAAATTGAATTTGAAAATATATTTAAGGAGTTGAAATAGGGGATTAACCTAACACTAGTACATATGATAATCTCATGTGGGAACTTTATTTTTGTTTATAGTGATTCTTAATATATTCTTTTTCGATGTGTACTAGTTAATATTGATAATGTGATATCCTACACCTCAAAGAAGTTTAATGTTAATGATAAGAACTCTCTCACACATGATTTGGAGTAGGATGTTGTGATCTTTGCATAGAAAATATGATGACATTATATCTATAGGAATAATTGTGAAATATATATGGATCAAAAGAGCCTCAAATATATATTATCCCCAAAATACATTAATATGCACCAATGAATATGGTTAGAGTTGATTAGGGCCTATAACTTCTCAACCCACTTCCATAATAGTAAATTAAATAAAGTGGGATATTCTCTAAGTATAATGGATCAAGAAATCATATCAATGATGGGAATTGAGAAGGATCCAATATTCTTAGACATAAAAAGGATGGACATGGTAATTAAAAATGATGGAACATCATCATTCCTTTATCAAATTATTAATAAAACACCCCTCTTAGAAAAGATAAATTATTCCACAAGAGATAATGTGGAAATTCAAAAAATGGTGGAAGCTATTAGAAAATTGAAATCCATGTAGATTAAAATTTATGAAGAAGGAGTTGTAATATTTGGTTCATGACTATGCATACCATTAAATCCTAAGATAAAAAAGGAGCTTTTAAATGATGCACATAGCCCAGCCTTCTCCATTTACCTTGGAAGCATGAAGATGTATTGAGATATAAAGGATCACTGTTGGTGGGAAAATATGAATATGGAGATCGTGGAATATACATCAAATTTTATATTATGTTAGAAAGAGAAGTTTGAAATGAAAATATAAGGGGATAATGAAACCATTACCCATACCTATATGAAAATGAGATAACATCACCAAGGAAATTGTCACTAGTCTTATAAAAACATAAAGAGTAAATTATACCATATAGTTTGTGGTGGATCATCTTATAAAGACTGATAACTTTTATTATAATTTGAGAAGACTTGTCACTTGATCTACTAGTAAGGATATGCATTAGAGAGGTGGTGGGGACATATAGAACACCACTATTGATTTTATATGATTGAAACATGAGATTTAACTCTGAGTATTGGAAGATTCTCCAACATGATCTAAATAATGATTTGAACTTTAGTATGTATTATCAAAAAAAACCAATTTCATATATGAGTTGACTATTAAGACACAAGAATACATGTTTAAAAAATGTTTTATAGGCTTTGATGGAGGATGAGATCAACATATTCCTTTGGTCGAGTTCTCATACAATAATAGTTTCCCCTCAATAATCAAAATGGATCCTTATGATGTCCTTTATGGGAAGCGGTTTAGAACACCTACGTGTTGGGATGATGTTGGTGCCCATATGATTTTGGGACCTTATATAGTTATGGAATTGGTAGAAAAGGTCAGGACTATTCAAAGACACATCAAGACTGCTCAGAGTGAAAAGAATAGCTATAATGGCAACTGTATATGATACCGAGAGTTTTAGGTTAGGTATAAAGTTTTTCTATGCATTTATCGATGGAATTAAGTCATATGATTTCATAAAAAAGGAACTATAATCCCTAAGTACATTGGCCACTTTTAGATTCTGAATCACATTAGAGTTATGGCTTATCGACTAGCACACCATCCAACCCTTTATTAATTAAATGACATATTCCATGTATCCAAATTGAGGAAGTATATACCAAATTACTCACATGTAATGAATTTAGAGGAGGTAAATTTTAAAATTTATCTATATTATGATGAAAATTTTGTGAAGATCTTGGACTGTATATATAAATATCTACACAATAAGACAACTCATCTTGTCAAAGTATAATGGCAGAACCATAAACAAGATGAGGAAACCTAGGAACTAAAGGACGTAGTAACATAGAAATTCCCTGAACAATTTTAAATTAGTATTGAATACATTATTTTTATTGTGAAATTACTAATTTTTTTAATAATGTAACAACTCAAGTGTTTATAAAAGATAACAATGTGTGATAGCATATATGGCATGTAACACCTAGCCGAGATGAACCACGATTATTTAATCATGATCATTATAACATAGAAATAAAAAGTATAGATTTTAATATAATTAATGGATTTATGAAATAAATATAAATTTCATAATAAATATGAATGTGTTGATAAATTATTGGGAAATAATCAATCAGTTTCAAATAAAGTCCTTTTATTCTTCAAATATCCAAATACATCAAAAATGTTTCTTATTTTTTCATGGGATAATATTTAAATATATTTCTCAAACTCTTATAAATTTTATTTTATAAAATGAACACTATTTTTGAAATCATTTTGTAAATATTAATTTAGGGTGAAATTTTTGTATTTTTGTAAAAAGAATGTTTTTCAGTGAATTGTAAAAATTCCACTTTTTTACAACTATCTTTTTATTTTCAATAAATAAATTAATTTAAAAGTATCGTTATATTTTGTTTTTATTATTAAAAGTTATACATTAAAAAATTTATAATCTAATTAATTTCATTTTAATCATCAATTTTATTGATTTCGGTATAAGTATGTTTTTATGCTTAAAAACATGGGTTTCTACAAATGATTTTCAAAATGCATAAAGTCGATCCATTGAAATAAATTAAAATTGTTGGAGCTCGGGACACCCTGAGAGGGGAGGGGTGAATCAGGGTGACCAATTTTTCTTTTAATGTGATGAGTCTTGTTCCCACATTGGTAGTAAATTTTTGAACCTGTATGATGAATATGATCAGAAAGTAAACATTCACATGCAGAAAGATGACAAAATACTTTTTTACTTGGTACACCACAAAGGGATACGTCTAAAGATCATACGCCAACAAGTCACCGGTCATACTAAATTCCATTATACTTCACTAGCTGTAGATTACAAAGGTTTGGGCACAGTCACTATGTCCTAGGCTCACTACCATTACAAAGGTTCAGGGATAACTCACGGCTTCCCTCAGGTCAATCCTGTTGACTCCCCTGGCTCACTACCCATGGTGAAGTCCCACTCAGTTTATAGACGTGAATGTCTCTTCATTATCACTAAAGAATACATCCTCTATTGCGTGTAGATGCTCTGTTGAAGTCCAACTCTCGCCTGTAGTCAAATCTCACTTCCCTTCAAGGGTACCAGGCAGTCTCCCAACCTTCACGCAGCTCAAAAACACTGGCACGCTTCTTTACTGCCTGGCGCGCAGGTCTACAATGCGGCAAAAATTCGGCGCACATGTTCAAACTGGCGCGCAAGTATCAACCAACCACCTGCGTGACACCGCCTACTTCAACTTCAAACCTGCGCGACTCAATTCTGTTCTTACCCAAACCGCCTTGGGTGCTCAACCAACAACCGGTGCGCAACCTCTACCTGCGCAGCCCAACTTCCACTTGTGAAACTCAATTACTTGCGTGATGGGAGCTCAAAAAATCTCTAAGTTTTGAACTTCGTTGCAAATGAAAAGGGGTGGCCCTCTATTTTTAGGCAAACTGGACCCCCTGCGCGGTGGCGCGCAAGTATCCTCACAGCATGCAGGTCTCGGCGCATAGCTCCAACCGCCCTAGCCTCTATCGTGGAACTCACTTGCACGTCCAAACCAATACTTGCGCGACCCTCTTTACTTTTCCATATTTTGAAGTTCGTATCATGAATAACAATAGGCGGACAAGTTTCCAAACATCTTAGGCACTGGTGCGCAAGTCCCTTCTTGGCGTGGAGGTCACTTGCGCAACCCAAACAATACTGGCACGACCCTTATCCATTTTCCATTTTTCCATGTCCTAATCTTGAAAAACACTAGGCGCGCAAGTTCTATCTCTTTCAGGTACACAACGCGCAAGTCTCTTTGCGAAAAAACACTTTTTCTCCATTTGATAAATTTTAGGCCCAAAAAGTTGGAAAACACTGGAAAATGGTTCCACCTTTAATACTGTAATCTACTTGACCTGAATGAGCACTTTACTGGCACACATTCTGAACTTCCTCTTGAGGATTGACAAAAAACAAAAACCATACTCCAATTCAAGCATATATGACCATGGTTCCAACAAAAATAAACCATAATAAGGGGAGATTTAATTGAAATTTATATATTATATTTATATTTATATGAATTAAAATTAAAACAATGATTATTACTAGTAATATTGATAATGTAAGATCATCTTGTTCTTGTAAAATGAATTTCTTAAAAAATAAATTCTTGTCATGTTTTGAGTGTTTAACATTAAATTAAATTCATCCAATTCAATTAATTTAATTTTATAAATTTTATTAAATATTTTTATTCATCATAATTTATATTATATAACAAAATAAAATTATTTTTTCGTCAAAATGAATAGTAAAAATTGTAAAAAAATATGTCTATGGTTAAGGTTAAAACCGGTTTACCACGGGTTAAACTAAAAATGTAAATTGAATATAATGATTAAAAAATGTTTATTTTTAAATTTTGGATGTTTTAATCAACTTTATCACTCATATAATCCTTTATTTATTAATTTTTGAGGCACAAAAATTGATAAATACTTCTAATTATTGAATAGGTTTGGGTATTTTAAAAATTTCACTCCCTCTAACTTACAAAAGAGGACCTCCTCTACTATCCTTTCCACAATTAATAATACTTTTTTTTTTCATAAAATACCTTCCCAAAACCATTTATTAATTCCATTCATAGTTAATTATCATAAATCCCTTCTAGAGAGGCATTAGGTATATTCTTAAAGAGGTCACCTGAAGAAGAGACATCGTTTTTAACTGATCATTTTTTGTATCTTCTTCCACCACCATCAAATATTATTAAACTAATATTATATAATATCATCAATATATACCATATAATTATATTCTGTTATGTTAATGGAATAAACTCCATCTATATATCATCCATCAAATGGGAAACACAACCATCGTTTGTGTGTATGGTGGACTATCGCCCCATGAACCTATGTAATTTGTTTTCCATAATCACATAACATGACTAATAGTAATTATGGATTTAATTTTACTATATTTTAATCATGAAATATTAATAATTATATAAAATTAATATATCATTTACTTATATACCATACCATCCATTGAAAAAAGATGAGTCGTTCATGCGTACGGCTGACTACCACCCTGTAAAGGGATGTGATTCATTTTTTGTTACTGAATCACAAGGATGGTATGTTTAAGTGTCTTTAATGAAATAATATGATATTTATGAAATAAATATAATTATTTAAAGGTAAAATAAAACTTACCTTCCTTCCATTATATTCTTTAAAAAATGTAAATGTTACTCCTATGTACGTACGACCTGTCGTCACTATGATTGTAACATTGTCCAATTTTCGTAACAAAATTTCAAGATTAGATTTCACATTATTATTTATGTATGAAAATTATAATTATTACATTATTATTATTCAACATATGATGAAATATTAATTTTTTTTACCTTAGTTAACTTTCTAATGTGATTTTAGACTTATGAGCTAAACATCGTCAAAACATATGACTTTAAACTAAATGATTTTGTAATTGAATATAACATGGTAATAAATAAGATAAAATAAAAATTAAACATTAAAATGGTTATAAATAAAGTAAATAATTGACACTAGTTTATTATTTAGGATGTTAAATAATAAATTTGATGAATTAAGATCGAGGTATGGGATCTTTATAATCCACCATTTTCTTCGAGTTATGACCATTCTCAGTATAAATCACTTTCCCTCTCTTTAATGTTATGTAATTATTATAAATTATATATATATATATGTGGATCTAAAATATATCATTATATAATTATAACTTATTTTTATGGGGTAACACAAGCATTATGTTCATTTATGAAATTCCTTTCTTTTGAAATCTCATTTTATTAAGACATGAGGAAACATTATACAACCAGTTTCTTTCCATGTGTAATTATTAAATTTATGAATTATGGATAATTTAATTTAATATAATACAAAAATAATGAACATTTTAAAATGATTGAACCCATATAACCCTCCAATTCAATTGGAAATGCTTTAGTATCATGAGACATTATGTATGGGATCAAAGAGTAAACCTAATCCATTATAGGACTCTATCAAGCATGTTACATTGTCTAGGTATTTAGAAATGACTCATGTTTATATAATTTTACATGTTACTTTGAAATTTCTTATTTTTCCTTGATATTATGATACTATGATATTTATTTTATGCTTCCATGTGATTAATCAAGAGACTTTTTTTATGATATCTTCTTATACTTTCGACTAACATGTTACGCTTCCTTATAATTTTTATTCCATTACTAGTATTTTTATCAAAAAAAATTCTTTTATTTATTACCTAGGTTATCTATTGTTGCTTTAGAAGATAATATTTATTTTACATCTCATTATGGAGAATAAAATAAGTATTCCATGTTTTAGATTCTTTTTGATGTATTATGAACCTAATATTCTAAAGAAACTAGTAGTTTTCTATCCTCATTTTGTATAAAAGGTTATTTATTTTATAAATTATGCAATAATATGTGTATCATCTATTGGGTCAATATAGGGTAATAATAGTCATTTTTAAAAAACTATATTTCATGGTTTGTTTAGGCTCGGTTTTGCGTCTCGTATATACCAACGAACAAAGATTTATTTTTTTTAAAAACTTAGAGTGTTGCATTATCCCGCTTCAATATATTTATCCCTTGCAAATTTAACATGAGATTTATAATAAAAGGTTTGAAATTTTAAAATACCATTCTTCAAATCCCACAACATATTTTTTTTAATAAAACATCCACATGATAAAGGGTAATGGTATGAATGAATTTCATCTTGAATAACACATAACTAAGATACTAACTAGTAAAACATTAGTGGGAAGTGAAAATATGGACATGGAGGAAAAGCATATTTCACAAATAATTATATAGAGTGTTGGAGATAATTGATCACAATAAACTGAATTATTGCGAGAATGTTAATGACCACAAAACCATAAACCAAAGAGGTGTGAAAAGAACCATCGATTCATCATAAGTAAAGGTAATATGATAATATTTTGCTTTCAAAGATCATTTTACTTGAGTTGAAGAATTCTGTACCATCTAGACTAAGAATTTAAGAAAATATAGTTACATTATAAGTATAATTCCATATTTTAATGAATTTATAACGAAATCTTATCACTTTTTCCAAACATTGAGTATTCAATATGATTTTTTCATGCCTAAAGAAATACAATATTGTTATAATGGATCAAATATTTACATAAAATGATAAAAATATATTACTCATATTTTAGACATTAACCAAAATCAAAATGGTTAGAGAAATATAGTTTTAAAAATTAACAAATGGTAATATGATGAAGTATAACATTAACTAAAAAAGCATAAAAAATAACACCAAAATTTAAACATAGACTATTCAACTTTTAACTGACCTTTAAATTCATCAAAAAATAAAAAAAAATATTGAAACAAAAATATTAGAATGATTTGGTCACATGCCCTTCCAAAATAAATTTTACAATAATGTAAAAATAAGATCAATAATTATTAATGGCTCATATCAAAAATGCATATGACTTAATCATATAATCTCTATGATATGATAGTCATTTTCATAAATAAGATGAATATTAATAAATCCACATTAAAACCATATATTGTTCCAAAAGAAAAATCAAACATTATTATTCAAATAAAATACCATCAAATAAATCCTCAAAAGAGGTTTCTAATAATTTTAACTTCTTAACAACTGTAAACTCATAAACCAATAATAGTATCCATAACTCTTAAGAAAACCTCACATGAAAATATAATAATATCCAATGTTATATAAACTTTTCCTCTGATACCAACTATACCAACCTATTTGTAAACATAACATAATATGGAGTTTAATGTCAATAATTTATTTTTTTATATTCTAGGATCTTTACGGTTTATATTTTTAGTTAATTAATCCTACACCTTTATATAAAAAAATATTTGATAAAAATTTTGACACTTTCTCTTTGTATTAAATTTTCTCCCA
Organism: Viscum album; assembly: GCA_963277665.1. NCBI lineage: Eukaryota > Viridiplantae > Streptophyta > Magnoliopsida > Santalales > Viscaceae > Viscum > Viscum album. The sequence goes on from OY728132.1 coordinate 330,531,111, forward strand.
AAACAAAACATTGTTGATGTAACAGGTTTTATTTTCATGAAATGTCTTCAAAATGTTCATATTTATTTCAATATTGTCCCAAATCATCCTTAAACAGCTGTAAAAAACATTTTAAATCAAGGTAAGAGAATAGAAATCTTTGTAAGGGATATATAAAATGAAATCCAGAAACAAATTAGTTCATGATTACTTATAATTGTTTTTTATTTTTTTAGAATTAATATTTGAGGTAAAAGTAAAAAATTCATCACCCAAGATTTAAAATTTTATGTCCAAAGATTTTTATAACACTGTTCATAAGAAATATTAAAGGAAAAATAAAAAAACCTAAAGGTTCCTTGACAATTTTGGGAAATATACGATAAATTTTTTAGAAAAATTTATAATTTTCACCATTATGAAGTATCATATACATTCTTTTAAACATAAGTTCACTTGTAATCATGTTGGAGAATAAAATAAAGAATATGGTATTATAATATATTATAAACATAGTAAATTTGGTAGAAATAGAAAATATTTAATAATCATAATTTAAGGCTAGCTTCCAAGAGAACATCACATGGTGGACATAGTCGCATAATATATTTGGTTTACTCTCTAATCCCATACATAATGTCTCATGTGACAAAATATTTACCCAACGTATTTGAGTGATATCTCGGAACACCCATAATAATATGTTCATGATTATTTGTGCCACAAAATTTAAATCAATCATAAGGCATAAACACAATAATTACTCATGGAAATAAAATGGGTTCCCTAATAATTCCTCATATCAAAATTAAAATGGATTTATTAAAGAATAAATTTGAGAAATTATCATAAAGAATTTATTACACCCAAAAAGTTAGGGAGAATAATCTAGGTTTGTATGTGAGGGAAATATATTCAAAACATAGAATCATTTCTTATTAATAATTAGAGAGATAAAGAGAGTTCTAGATATAATTTTTATAACCTGAAGAAAATGGTTATTTAGAGAGATCCATTATTTAAAATCTAGAATTTATAAAATATTAAAGAAAAAATTTCATTGAAATGTCCCATGTAAAATTTTAAAGGAAGCTTAAAATAATTGAATGTTCATGATTGTGTGAAATCTTGTTCATTCCATGTACATTAAAAGAACAATTCCTTTTATGTTTTAGATAAAAACTAAAAAGTACCTTGTTCAAAAGATGATAAAAAGATTCATTTAAAAAAAATTGTAAAAAGTAAAATATGGGAAAAAATAAATTATAAAAAGGAAAAATTAATAGTAAAATTTCTCTTGAATTTTTATAAAAAATGGAATTGGATGAAGAATATATTGAAAATAAATATTATAGAACATTTAAAATAATTTTTTTTAGTAAAGCGTCCACTACCTAAGAATTTTAAAGGATTCGTTTTTACAATAATTTTAAATAATGTGCTTAAAAATTACCTTTTTAGTCATTTTAATCATAAATAAAAAAATTCTTGAATCATTTTGAATATAATGGACATGGATGAAAAATGTTTCTAAGGGAAACGTTAGAAGAGTATTTTTTAAGTAATGTACCTTATCTTTTTTCCCAAATTATCATATGTGTTTCTTTTCATCTTGAAAAATAAACTTATTTTAATTATTTTATTTATTAAGAGACTTTTCATAGATTATTATTCTTTATATTTCACTTATTACTATGTTATACACAATTATTTAATTAATTATGTTCATGTAAGATGATTTGATGATATTCCACTCATATGTCCAAAATGAATTCCATGGGTTGGCTCTGGTAAAAGATATAATTATTACATAATATGAAGAATAATAATCATGATAGAATATAAAATTTATACATTAATTAAACATAAAAAATGAATCATTAAATATATATATGAAAAAATAACTCTGTTATAATAAAGGAGATTGTAGGTCGTACGCACACATGAGTAACATTTCTATTTTTCATCATTAATTATTGAAAGAAGGTAAGTATTTTTTCATATTTAATAAATTCTGATGATATCATAAATACCATATTATTTCATTAAATATATTTATATATGTAATTCATGTGATGTGGTGATGAAAAATTAGTCACAACATTTTATAGAGGGGTAGTCCATACATACGCATGAACGACATTATCATTTTCAAGTGAATGGGATGTAATGAAATTCTATGATATATTTTGTTTTAATAATGATAAATATGTCATTAAATTAATATATAAAAATTAGATATATCTTTAAAACCAGCCTTATGGAGATGTGATGGAAAATTATTTATATTAGTTTGTGAGGCAGTAGTCCATCGTACCCACAAACATAGGTTTTATTTCCCATTTGATGGAAGTTGAGATGGATATATGTAATTAAATAAAAACATACATATGTATATGTAAGATAATTTTTCATTATTTAAATAATTTATATTTATTTTGATTTTTTGAATAAAAATTCATTTTAAATGCAACCAAAAATAAGAGAAGGTTCCCTTTTATAAGTGAGACAGGGTGGAATTTTTGTAAATAAATAAACTATTCAATAATAGAAGTCACTCACAAAAAAGGTGACTGAAAAGTTTAAAAATAATGAATATTATGAAATATAAGTTATATAGAAACCTCAAATATTTAAAAATAAACATGTTTTAAACATTTTATTATTTTTACCTCTAAGGATAGCCACTTTTAAAATTTTACTTTTCACGACGATAACTTTTTTTACCTATGTAATTTATCCTTTAAAGATTAATAATAAAATGAGCCTTATTAGATAATTTAGACCCAATTATTATAAATATTACATCTAATATATAAAATAAAATTTCTATATGTGTGGAAAATTAATTTTTACACAAAGACATGTAATGCAAAAAAATAGATTTAACCCGAGTCACAGTAACAAATATTTAAAAACTAAAGGGTTAAGAATGTTATAATAAGTATAAAAATTACTAATAAATGGATAATGGTTAATATTTTAAACTATATTTCATTCAATTCGACAAAAATAATTTTTTTCAATTTTAAATAATTTAATAAAACATTATCAATAAAACAATAGATTGAATGTCAATTTTGGACTAATTCAAATAATTGTTGTTTGAAAGTAACACAACCAAAAATTAATTTCAATATATTACACTAACACTTGTATAGAAAGTTATATTTTTTATAAATAAATCATTTAACACAACAATTTATTAAATTTATGTTACTTTTAATATTTTTCGAACCATTTATTTTATTTTACGATTAATTGAATATGTACTATGTCATTGTTGTTTAAGAATATAATGTAATTATATAATTAATAAAAATTAGAAATAAAATACCATTATTAAAATAATTTAATTATTCTCAAAACAAACTATTAATATTTTTTCACAACCTGATCTGGTCCCTATGTGGACACAAAAGAGACATTTAAAGGCAATAGGGTTGCATTTCATCTTTTTCTTTTCATAAACTATTATATTGGCCACTTTCAATGAAAACTTTCCCATAACTAAATATAAATAAAAATGGATATGGGTATAATTATATGTATCCATTAAGATTGAATATGAAAGATGGTGGCCTTATTACTTAGTTTTAAATTAAGTTTACTCGATTTACCTTTTATCGAGGTGATAATTTTTACTATTTTTAATATTCATTATGACCAAAAATTAAGTCGACCATATTAAAATAATATTAATTGTTTTAATTAAAAAGATGGAATATATTTTTAAAAAATCAAATATCTATAATTTTTCTAAATTCATTTGATTATAATCCCACAAATCGTGACCCAAATATTTTTTTTCAGGAAAAATCCATTTTTAAGGAAAAATGATTTTACACTAACTCTATGACTGCAAATATTCATTATATGAATTTATGTTCATACAGATGAATATATAATATATAATTTAAATTTAAATAATTCCTCATTAGGGGTTATTTTAATTAATTAAAACTGAAAAACAATATGAACGCAAAATTAGTTTTTTGAAAATATGCATTTTTAATCAAACAAATATATTTATACCAAAATGATGAAAATAACTTATTAAAATGAAATTATTTAGATTTTTATAAATAACATGGATCATATTTCATTTGAATTACAAATCCAAAATATAATATATCTTTGAATTTCATGATTTATTGAGAATAAATTACATTTTTATAAAAATTGATATTTTAAATATTCACTAAAAGGCAACAATTTCAGAAAAATACCATAATTTAATAGTAACATAATTTTGATATTATGATTAGAAAATTATTTTTATTTTATCATGTAAATTTTCTAAAATTTTCAAAAAAAAATTATAATATTCTCTCAGAGAAAAAAATAAAAATAGTATTTGTGGAAAAGATATTATTGGAGAATAAAATGTCTTTCATAAACTTTGAATGATTAATTACTAATAATTTTTCAATAAATTTATATTTAGTAATATATATATATATATATATATCACAATATATTTAATCATATCCATACCTGCCAATTTAATAGTTAATTTATAATGATCGTATTTAAATAATAATTTTCATTGTTCATTTAGGCTCAGTGTTGAGTGTTGTATACACCAAATAAATAGTTTTATTTTTTTAAATCTCGGGGTGTTATAGTATGTGTTGAATATGAGGTTTGATGAAATACCAACTTGGGTATGTGTTGAATATAGGGTTGTATTTAATTCTAAAAGGGACGTGTTTCATATGTGGTTGTGGGTGATGCCAACCAAGGGGCTTTGTTTGGGTGTAATTACAGAATGGGATTTTATTGGATAGATATTGTGGTGTAATTAAAACATGTGAGAATGTTCAACATGGATTTAGATGTAATTCAAACTTGGGGTATTTATTGTATGGTTTTTGGGTGTAATACCATGGTGGGAATTGTGTTAATGTTAGGGATAGAAATGGGTGTACTTCCATCGTTATATATTAATGTGATGTTGGTTGGGGGTAGTGAAAAATATTGAATTTTATATGATATAGGTTGGCTTTAATTCTTACCAAGGTAATTTTAGTGGTTTAACTATGATGTACATCCAACTATTCTATACTTGGTTCCTATTTTTGTTGAATTTCCAACTGGTATTAATGATCCAAGTGAAATAATACTATGAAAAGACATCATATTGATCATCGGCGTTGTTCTATGAAATCATTAGACATGACAATAATAATGGAATAGGGTGATATATTGAATCATGGGTGTCATTATGGAACCTAAGGATACAATGGGTATTTATTATTGATATATTATTATTATTATTTCAATGTCACATCAATATGCACTTATATATTCTAGATTTAGTTAGGGACGATGTTGTTGGTGGCCCACAGAGTCTTACTCACACCCTACACATATATCCTGACATGTATATAGATTTAATGGTTTGTGATACAAGTATGGAAAGGCTTTTAATGTATGGTTGTGTGAGAAATACTAAGTTAGAGTTGGGATATGAGATCCAACAATTACTGGAGACCAATTTTGGGGATGTATCCTTTCTGTTATTTATTTTTCACTGTATATCATATGATTAACCCATGGGAAATATCTTCTATATTTGTATGAATTTTTTGAAATTATAATAATATATTTTGATATAGCATGTATTTTGTGATTGAGTTAGGATTGGATTGTGACTTTAATGTCTATAATCTACTCTTATATTTTGATTGACTATTGTGATTATTACTTATGTTGTAATATACGACCATCTATACTAGATAGTGTATAATTTCTCCATGCTATAAATAAACCCTAGCTATTAGTTGAAAACCACTATATTTTTAGGAGGCACGATTGAGGTATGTAATGATTTCGTTTAGTCATATTGGAGGTTAACTAAGCCTAGGTTGTTATAAACATTACAACATGTATAGTTGTTGTATTTTATTTTTTCCTATACTCTTGAAATGTTACCAAATGAATTGCTGATCCATTTATTAATATATTAAACATAATACATGGCACAATTATTAAGTGAAAATAATTTTTAAATTATTTTAATTATAAATAAAATTTTATTCATGGTGTTTATCGTTACGCGACCTTGAAACTACTGGTTAGTAATATATTCCTTACATGATTTATTATTTGTTTTCTAAACAATAATTTGTGGTATATATATTTTAGTTATATTTATTCATTCCCTCTTAAGTTTCTTTTTTATATAATTTAAGAACTATTTAATACTTATTTAATTTTAATGAATTATATGTCAATGGAAACTAATTAACCTTAAGTTATGAGGTTGCACTGGTGGTGTTATAATAGTTGAATTTGTAAAATTGGAATAGGATAAATCAATCTCTTAAGAATAATATAATTGATTTTAAATAATTATTTTAAAAATTTAAATAGTTTTAAATATCAACCCTCTTTATTTTGATGTTATTTTTTTGGGAAAAACAAAGGAAGTGTCAATTGGCTTAAATAGAAATTATTCTGGGTGACTTATTATAACCAATCAGGAGGATTTCTTTCTAACGTGTGATTTTATATTTGTATTCATTTATTTCACATATACAATTATCATATTAATTACCTTTTTATTATATCATGCATTGTGACTTTATAATTATCATTTTGGTTATTGTTATTTATAAGATTGTTTCATTTGGAATTTTTCTTTCTCACACTTCCTTTGAATTGTTATTAGTGTTAATGGTTTATAAAGTTAATCCCAATGAAAAATTTACTTGTGAGGATTATTAGTGAGAGTGTTGTTTCAGTTGGGTGTTTAGGTAAATAGAACATGAAATTTTTGGGTGATACTTATATCTCAGTTTTAGTGAGGAAAAGGTCATGAATATGGTGTCATGTTGGGTTCAACAAATGTAAAGTTATTTTCTTTTTAGGATACATATTTCAAATTTCAAGGGTTTATAAATGCAATAAAATAATGTTAATTTATGGGGTGATAGGTAAATCAAGGTGGAGTTGATCTGGATTATTGATCATAGCTAGATATAACATATTAAGTTTAGTATATGATCATTGAATATACTTTACATAAAATTTAGTTAGCTGATATATGTAATCTAGTTAAAAAATTTCTTAAAAGGTTGATTATAGTGTTTCTTGTTGGGATTAATTTTATAATGGGTTATGTTATGAGTCAACTCAACATTGGTCAAGATAATTTTATTGTATCATTTTTTAGCAATATATCATGTGGTTATTTCTTAAATGTTCATACATAGTTTTTCAGTGCAATATATTCTCAAATCATTGTTCATAAAATCATTATATTATCCAATAAATTAAATTAATATGGATTTACATACCATCTTATATGCATTCCTAATATATATGGATTTTATGAAATGTTGTTGTCTTACAATTTTCAAGATTGGTAACCCTCCACGAGGTTGGTAGATTTTCATTTATTATTTTAAATGACTTATAAAGGTTACATTGTCTTCAGAGGAGGTAGACTACTATATATATAAATACATGTGGTCTCTTAAAAATTATATTTATGTTTAAAACTTTAAAATGGTATATGATTATTCTTTCCTCCAAAATTGAGTATATTTACATATATATATATATATGATGACAAATTCCGTCATATATAGAATTTATCAAAGATAGTATGGATATGATTATTGGTGTATAATTTATCAACTATTGTATTTCTATTTATTCATATGGTGATCTATGACATTATTATTTTGATTCTATTATTGTCAACTGATAATTTATTATAAATGTAAATTACACAGACACTTGTACATGCATACACTTTATTATTCACTTGTGGGATTTGAGGTCTCTATGTAGTGCATATAGAGTCTTCATACTCACTCCTTACATATGAATCAAAATTGATATGAAATTACACATATGGAATTTTTTTGTGTTTTTATATTAATATAAATACATATACATTTAATGAATTAAGACAATGTTAGTGTAGTAGGATAGGTCTCCACCACGCCATAGAGTGGTGGTGGCCAACATTTGAAGGAGGCATATTTTTCCCATTACCATGTTTTTTAATCTTATTTTTTGAGATTTTTTCAGTCATTAAATTTTTTCTATAATCTACTATATGATATTATGTTTATACTATTGTATTTTTTATTTTATATTCATTTAGATCTATTATATTATAAAATTATACAAGTATGATAGTTATTATTTATTTTTCTGTATTCACTACTATCATTTATATTATTTTATTATACATATATGATTGGTTGTCATTGGTGCTTAAGTTGCATATTTTTTAATGTCAAATATAAGGATGGACAGTGCTTTATTTTTTTGTAAAATTTGGAATTGGCCTAAATTGTATTCCAAATAGGAAAAAAATTTCACCAATAATTAAGTCCTCATGATCGTCAAATTCAATCAGAGTATATGATTGTATAGATTAGGTTAATGGATGATCCAGTCGTAGGCATTGAATGTATAGGAAAACATTCTTTCTTTTGATGCCTTGATGTCTAGTTCTGACTCTTAGATAGAGAACATGCCCCATTGAATAGAATTTCATAGAGTTTCTATCATGATAATAGGTTTAGTCAAGTGGGATATTGACCATATATTTTATATTTTTTAGGTATTATTTATTTATATTATATATTTATTATATTATAGATGTAACATTACATGACTTCATTTCATTTAGATACTTTTTATTGATATTTTTATTTTTGTGGTTGTTTAATCCATAAGTAGTCTGTCTATTTTATTTAACTAGGGTTTTGTTTCTGGTTATGCCTAATACATGGATGGATTAGAAATATTTTTTTAGAAAATATTAAAATGTTCAGTTTTTTGTTTGATAAATACTGTATAGTCTCCCCAGGTTTATGGACGAATCTTCTTTGTTGAAAAAATTTGATGGATAGAGAGGATTGTTTGAGGTCTGTGGTCCTCCATGATAGAAATTTGGAAACCCAAATTGGGGAATTATACTAAATACCTATCAATTTCATTCATTCCAATCTATTTCTTCTTATTTTTCTATGTTGTTTAACTGCTTTACTCTATTTTGATTAACTATTATACACATGATACTTACTTTGATGGAGATATTTACTTTATCAATGATGTTATATCATTTATGATTAACATAACAAAAATTATTTGTTTCCATTCAACAATAGTGTAAAAAAAATATCATCCATGAATTATGGTTGTTCGATTACACATGGGAACAAATAGACTGTGAGGGTCTTGTAAGAATTTTTTGTCATAATATACCATGTAAACACTCTTATATTCATCCATTGTAATATCCATAAGGAATCATAAAACTCAACCCTGTAGTTTGAATTCATTTTTAGGTTTAGTGTTCAGGTTACCTGCTTCCATGTTTGGGAGAGGTGTATGGAAGAAATATTTTTGTTGATAAAACCCATGCGGGTGATAACCAGTGTGATATTTCATTACTTTTTTATCATATAAAATTCTGAAAAAAATCAATGTGGGTGATAGATGAAATTGGGTTTCACCACTTTTTATCATCTTTTCTTACCCATGTTAGATAATACTTGTGTGGAATTATAACAAGTATATGTTTTTATGGAGGTAAGGATCTGTATACAATTATTTTTTGAGTGCATTTTCTTCTCGCAGGAAATATAATGCACTAATCATCATGGAATTTTCATGTGGATTGGTTGGGAAAATAATATAGGACACATTTCTAAAAACATTAAAAATGGGTTTTATCAAATCTAAAAAATCATTTTGATGTTATGGGTCATTAAATGGCTCGGCCATTATCAGATCATGAAAATCACTGATAAAGGGTTCCTTTATTAGTTCTAATACAAAATAGATGATAAAAGGTGATTTTAATATTTCCTCAGTTTTAGAGTTGATAAAGATACCATCAATCAGCATGTTTTAGTGTTGATAGTGATACAATTTATCAGATATTTTTTTAGAACTAAAAAAAGCCCCATTTACCAGTGATTAATAGGCGCAAATAATGACATATTAATCACCACTATCAAAAAAATGATGAAGGGTGATTTTATCAGCAATAAAAAAGTGATTTTAATGGAACCCTTTGTCAACACTTCTGTTTGAGCACTAATAAAATAACCATTTATTGGTACTTATTTTAAAGCTGATTAAATTTAATTATTTTAGTGCTCAATGACCCCACCCCAATGTCATTCTCACGTACCCCCTTTTTAAGTGTTTACAAAACCCTTTGTTAGTCGTTTTGCACTGTTCATCTACCTATTCAACTACATGTGTTACTGGACTCAATCATGTGTCCTCCCTTGTCAATTTGAAACCCCTTTACTACCGCCCCATGCTTCTTTTGTTTGATATTTTTAAAAAAAATTATTCATTAATATATATTTACATACATCATTTTTATTCATATGATTATAAATATTTATATAATTATTTTCAAACTAATTTATAAAATATATGATTGTGTGTGCATTATATTTATAAATTGTTATATTATTTGAATATATAAAATGTTAATATTCATTATATATATTAGAATATAAATACAAATATTTATCTCTTTATTAATACACATGCATATGTATATGTAAATGTTATATATACATTTTGAATAAGTATATATATATTAATATATTTTTATAATTTAACAAATTATTAGATATTGTTTTAAGTAAACTGTAGAATAATTATTTTTATATGATTTATATAATTATTTTGAAATACAATGTTAAAATATTTTTTTTATATTGTATATTTTGATGTAAATTTTATATGTTACATATCTATTTTATATGTATATATGTTTAAAAATAAATATTTATACATATTTACAAATAACTTTATATTTATATATAATTTTTTATATTTTATTTACAAATATTTATTTTAAATATGTTTATATTATATATTTAATGATAATGATATATTCATAAAACTATATCTCTATATGATGTAATCACATAATATTGAAATACACACAAACACATAGACACGTATTTACAAAAATTACAAACATGTATTTAGATATATACATTTTTTATATATATTAGAATATACATATAAATGTATATTTTTTTAATTACACGCACATATTTTTATATAAGAATTAATATTAGATGTGTATATATATTAATGAATTTTGATAAAGAAAATAATTGGATAATTTTTTTTAAATAAAACTAATAATAAATTTTTATTTATATATGGTTTATATTTTTAAAAATACAATCTTATGTAATTTTTTAAAAATATTTATTTTTACAGTTGATTTATTATATGTAAGTATAAGAAAATATGTATATGTATATAATTAAAACATCATTATGAAAAATGGAAAAATTTCAATCGATAATATCTATATGAATGTAAATCTTGTGAAGAAATCAGGTCTTTACTAAAAAATGTCAAGAAACCATCTTTAATGAATTTGAAACATGATCAAAAATTAAAAAAATAGTGTATCCCAACTAAGAATTCAATTTTTGAGGCATTCAGAGCCTTTTTGACATTAAAACAATAGATTCCAATAGTACATAGTCATCTTGGTGCAGATATCTTCATAGGATTTGATTTGATATATGATAGAGATCAAACGGACACCCAGAACCAAAGTTATGTATATTTGATGATTGAGTCACGTTTTAAACTTATCTTTTATAGTTCATTAATTTATTTAATTTTTATGTCATCCGATTTTTATTAAATGAATATTACCCCTTAATAATTAGAAAATTATTGATTAATATTATTTGTTTAACTATTTTATAATTCATTTTTCATTAGATATCTTATATGTTAAGTGTGAATTCATTTTTAGTCTTATATAATTCATATTTAATAAATCATATTATTTTTATTTTAATAGGAATATATTTATATATTAATATATGATTTTAAATGATATATATCTATTTTTTATGAATCATAATCTTTATTTGTGCAAGAAAAACACTAATAAAGGGTGCCTTTATTAGCACTAAATTTGAAGGGTCGACAAAGGTACATTGAAAAAGGCACCCTTTATCATCTTTTTTGTTTTAGCACTAATAAAAGGGTCACTTTATCAACAATTTTTTTTATCATTGACAAAGAGGGAATTTATCATTGATTTTCTTATTTTTGATCAAGGGAATATTTTATCAGTGCTACAACAAAATCACTGATATTGGGAGCCATTTTCAATGCTTTTGATTTATCAATGATAATAGAACCATTTTCCAGTGATTTTTTTACTATAATTGATAAATATACCCCCTTTATCAGTGCGTTTATCTTGTTTTGATAAAAGGTAACAAAGAATTTAATGTGATCTGTAGTAGTGGTAATTGTGTGGTGAATTTTTTTTTTGATTGTGCAGGGAAGTTTTCCTTCCTTGTCACTAGGTTTTTCTACAATAGTGTAGATACTTTTTGGGAGATAATGCTTTTGATTATCATTTTAGAGGTTAGTAGATTGAAATCTACTACATGTTGGATTACATGTTTTGTTGCAATTTCTAATTATGATATTTTTTTAGATGAGTTTGAAATAATTGCAGAGTTTTTATTTTCTTATTAGGCTTATAATGGTCTTTGGTAAAGTTCTTACATATTAATATTTGATGTTTTTTCTTAGTGTATTTGTGGTTAAACTTGAATATTTTCTACTCAATAAATTATGCTGAATTTTAGTTATGTGACCACTTTTAGTGGAATTTTTATGAAATGTTTTGGTGAATATTTTAGAAACATTTCATGAAACCTAGAATAAAGTAAATAAATTAAATTGATGGTGATGATTGTGCTGAATCATTCCTTGAATCTTATTATAATACTTTTACTAAAACATGGACTAAAATAACTTAATGAAATTGATGCAGAATCGGTCTCAAAAAAATTTAGTGAGACATACAATAAAACATTGACAAAAACTAGAAAATTAAAGGAATGGGTACTTATATTTATAATGATTTTTGTAAAAAGTATATATAGTATATTTTATAAGTTCATTTATTATAAATTCAGTTTTAGTTAAAATTCATAAAAATATTTATATTTTTTGCTTTTATAAATATTTCTATTCCAAAATATTTAAATATTATTTACATTTTTATTCATATAGTAAATAAATTTTTTATATTAACTTATATTATATTTTAAAAAATATATAGATATTAAATTTATAAAAAGTATGTAGAAAATATAATACATATTTTATATCATTTCATTTACTATAAATATTTTTTTTAAACATATTTTCTATTAATATATTTTTTAATTTTAAAAATATATACATTTTATATTTTGAGAAATTTAGTGGAAGGTTCAATTTATTATCATTTGAAAGTTCTAATGGAAGTTTTAGTTGAACTTTGACTCAAAATTATACCAAAACATTCTCTTGAACTTCCATTGAATCTTCTGGTGTAATTTTTTTTAAAATGTGAAAATAAATATAACACATATTTATAAAAAATTATTTTTTACGAATATATATTTTTTTGTTTTATAAAAATATATTTTCTTGTATTTTATAAGGCTCAATGGATGTTCTAGGGAATGTTCCGCTTCACTAGAACTGTCAGTGAATATTTGATTAGGACATGCACAAAAAGATCGCCCTAAAACATTAACTGAAAGTTTAATTTCATGGATTTATAATTAATATTTATAATTATTTTATAAAAAATATTAAAATTATATTTTATATGTAAAATTATTATAAATTTAGTTTTAATTAAAATTTCATTAAAATAATTGTATTTTATATTTTTAAATATTTATTTTTTAAAATCCATCAATTTTATTTATATTTTTATTCATATAGTATATAAATTTAATTTGGTGAAATATATCATATTAATATTTTTTATATAAAATGAATATTTTATAAAATTACATTTTTTATAAATATTATTATTAAAATTTAATTTTTGTTAAATTTTTATTTTATTTTATTAATATATACTTTTTTGTATTTTTAAACTTTGAGAGGATCATTTAGCGAATGCTCTAGTGAAAGATCCTCTAAAATTTTTATTAGAAGATTCACTAGAATTTTTAGTAGAATTTGGTTGGGAGTTTCCCTGTAACTTTCACTGGAACTTCTACTTAAAAATCATTCATAGCTTCCACTGAAAGTTTCACTTAAAGGATTTATATTTATTTTCAATAAATATTTTATAAAAAATATATTTTATTAGTGTATTTATTTTTAAATTTTGAGGATCAATTAAACTGCCACTAGAACATCCATTAAAATATCCCCTGGAACATCCACTGAAGCTAAGTGGAACATTGACTAGATCTTTTCCAGAAAAATGACTTGAACATAAAACATAACTTTTATGGGAATATACAGAAAAATTCCACATAAAGGATGAAAAAATTATATTTATTATATTTCTATAAAAAATATTAAATATATTTTATTTGTGCATTTATTGGACTTTCCTTTAATTTATATTTTAATTTAGTAGGTTTTTCCAATGATGTTGATTTTTATGTTGCATCATCATCTATTAAACCAGAAAAAGGGATGAAGTTAAAATCACTTATGTAAGAACCCGGTAATTCTACAATATATATAAAACATTTATATTTTCATTTAAATTACTTTCTTTTATCCTTATTGGAGTTCTAAGTGGGGTCATAGAGGAAAATCATTTATTCAGGGCTTGTATAGTGCCCATATCCCTAGATTTTGTAGGATGTGTCTAGGCCACACAGTTAGTAGAAACTATGTGGCCTAGTGTGCATAGTTAGATCAAACCGTGTTGGGTGGTCTAGTCCACTATCTAAGGCTACACTATTGGATGAAACCATGAATCCCAAGCCACACCAACATGTGATTTGATCTATAATTTCAAGAGAGAGAAAATTCATTATCAGTGCACGGTTTATTTAACCATATACCATGACCATGCAAGGGGTGTCTTAAGATAGAGATGGGTTCATGATTGGAACATGGTTTGGCCAACTGTGTGATCCACATAAATTATGGGTAAATGGCCATTTTTCCATAAAGGGATTTAAATTTTTAAACCCCACTCCCCTAATCTTATTTCTCTAGTAGAGGAAACCCATTTATATAATTAGAGCTTTCCTATGGAAGCCTAACTTAGGCATGGTGATATACCTCTGATCCAGAAAAAAATTACTTCGTTGTTAGTCTCATAGGATATCCATTAGCGAGTTATCTATTCCTCATGTGTCTTTCTTTTCTTTTCTTCCTCTTGATGGATTTATTTTGGTGCGAGATCATGTGCCCTATTTTCAGGTTGTTCTTCTTTTTTCTCAATTACGTCCATTATAGTAGGGATTAGAGGTTAAAAATGAATGAGGAGTCGACTAACAAGCTATGTTATGTGGTATTACAATTTCCACTCAAAGTCTTGGTGTTTATATATTATTCCATTTAATTTCATGTTGGTTCTTCCATGGGATTCTTACTAGTTGAATTTGTATTTAAATTGAATGAATGGTCTTTTCCTAGATGAACCATGAGACCCATTGAGTTGTAATTATACGTTAAGAACCTTGAATTTGAACCACCCCTTGGGTGTATTGTTAAATGAGATTAAACCACCATGAGTGAACAATGTATTTAATTCCCCATTGAGGTATGTTTCTTTCCACATTCCATCATATGTTAAATTGAATGAATCAGATGAAACTGAATTAATTAAAATATGGGATGGAATCCCATGTCCCTATGTCATTGTATATTTCCCTTCTCTCTTAATATTGACATGTTATTTATATCAAAATTCCCAATTAAGATAAATGGTAGGATTCATGTGATGATAAGATTTCAAAGCATGTGGTTCTATTCAAACAATCTTCTAAGGCGAGTTAATTGATTATATAAATGTGACATCCAATGAAATTAAATGTGACTTAAATGGTATGGTTTTTAGTTAATTAAATTTACTTTTATTATTTTAATTATTATATGGATTTTTTTGAGAGTAGGATCTAAGATGATGTGTAATTTCGAGGCCCAGAGTGCCCGGAAAAAATGTTTGAAATAGATTTTAAATTTTTAATAGCACGCACACATGATTCTCCTAAAAAATTGGAATACCATCAAAAGGGTGCTCAGAATCAAAAGCTGAGGGAACAATTGATTTTAGAATAGCGGATTTACCCTAGGTATGACTTAGCATTGGTCATCATGGGTAGTTTGTGAAATGACATCACAAATATTTAAAAATAAATAAATAAAAAAATATATTTTATTTTTTATTAATGCAAAAGAATAATCCATGAATATGTATTTCCACGGATAGATGGTACTTATGGGATGAGTTGATTTTGCAGGTTTATAAGGGTGATTTATTTTATTTATTTAGAACTATGGTTTGGATTCATTTATTATTGTAATGGTGATGAACTAACATCGACACAAACATCAATCAAAGTTAATCCCTCTCGAATTTTTCTGATTTTCTCCCTCAATTTATTTTATTCTTAATGTGAATTTTTCTGTCTTCCCCCGACACTAAACAATCAATAATTTCTCCATATATTTTAAGCACAATGATTTGAAAATAGAGATCCAGCATCTGGATGACTCGGTGAAGGTGTGACGATGGGTGTGGTAGTAGATTGAACATCGATGGATACCTAATCCACGTTGTTTGGTGGAAATTATGAAAGAATTTAATAATGTTATATGATCTATTTGAAGAACTAATTCACATTGATTATGTATTAGAGTGTAAAAAAGACCCTGGATATGGAATTTCATGATGAACAGACCGCTAGAAAAAAATCTAGGTGATTGGATAAGGCGAGAAGGAGGAAGAAGATTGGTCTCTAGATAACCCAATACACACAGTGTGTAGTCCCCAACTACTCGAAATATGACCCCTAGTTGGACGAATTAGCATGTAAATCGGAGGTGTAAAGACATGGGTTGGACTACACGGGTTGTCTAGATGGTGTGTACTCCCCCACACGGCTTTAACGTGAACGATTATACATACTACCCTATGTACTAGTACATGATAAGATACACACGGGCTGATATCATGTATTGGAACACAATCAGAGTACACGGTATACCCCTAATATAAGGACACAATGTGTGACACATTATACACACCATGTAACCCCTTATAAAAAACATGTTCTAAAGAAACTGGCAGTTGTACATGGGTAGTACGCGAGGTCAATGTACACAACATGTGACCCTAATACACGTGGTGTACCCCTTATTACATGGATTGAGCTTTTTTCCCTCATATCATGGCCAATTTTAATTATGTTTTATTATATTATTTGTTTCACTAATGGATGGTATAAATAATTTCATTCTCATTTGAATATGACTTATTTAAGAGAACTTACTGGATAAAGTTTTTGGAATCCTTAGAGAGGCCTGGAGCTGAATCCTATATTTTTATTCATTCCCTAGGTGATTTTATTTGTATTGATGCGACCAACACTACATGGGAATTGATCCTCGATTTATTGGTTTAATCCATATTGATTTTTTGGTATCACCCCACGGCCCTGGCCCTGATCCTCATATGTGTATTGTATCTCCCTTAAAATAAATCAGTGTATTTGTATCATAGAAAGACCTAAGAAGAATTACCTCTCAGACGGACGCCATCAGTGCTATCCGACTCAGGATCATGTTCTCCCGGATGAGTGCTTTGTGGAATCTTCATGCTGAAATCCTAAGGCTTGTATACAGTCGTTTTGACATTCCTCTAGACTATGTATCTTGGATTGAGTATATTTGAATATTCTTGTTATACGTCTTATAGAGATATAATTGTGTAGAGATAATTGTATTTTTCTTTTTTATATTTCATTGTTTTTTTGGGATGTCCTACTGAGTATTTTTATACTCACTACAATGTGGGATTTTCCCGCACATGTCACAGATTGTGTATATTATCAAACTTTTGATGGAGTCATAGGTGCACTAGGACCAGATGGTGCTTTGTGAGACCATATTGGCCAAGGTGTTTTCATATGGATACAGATAGTTGTCCCTATTCCTTTTCATATAGGCTGGGATTGTGGTTTCAGACTCTTTGTGGTGGGATTATATATCGGACTTTTTTACTTTACATTACTTTCCATCATATTCTAGTTGTGGGATATAATGGTATTCATGCATTGTTTACATAATGGTTTTTTTACATCTCAGAATTATTTGAACATGGAGATGTGAGCGTGTGTATAGGTGCATAAAAAGTAACTCCCATGTAAGTGATATTCAGACTCTATGCTATTCAACAGCCCCTGGCCTATTGAAGGTTATATTGGGGTGTAGTGGTATGGTCCCTACAGGGATGGGTCATGACCGAGTGCTATTAGAGTTGACAGTTCTACTTTTTGAATGAGAGTGTATGAGATTGGTCTGGTGAAATAGTGTTAAGTGTTTGAAGTTCGTATTTTAGGCCATGGACTCCAGTGTTGTTGCGACGGTTGACATATCTATACACTAGGACTCTAAAACATTCCTTTAGACTTGTTACATGAAAAAACATGATGTATGGAATATAATGGTACATGAATCAAATAGGAATGGGTTCTGGTTTCCATTTCGTTCTTGTTTCAACACTCTAGATACACTTACTGACCATGGTACATCCTTCTTGCATTAAAAATGCATCCATCTTTCATACCATCTAGAATTCAACAGATTGATCATGAGGATGAACCCCACAATGTCAGGGATTTGATACAGGGATCAGTTCCCAATAAATTACTTTCAGGTGGTGCACCAGCCATACTGCCACCTGTAGAGAATCACAATGTACCCACAGTACAAGTAGATAAGGAGTTTAGTATGTGAGTGCTTCATGATTTTTTGCGACATAGACCCCTCAAGTTCTAAGGCCAGATAATCCCTTTGGCATTTGAGGACTGTCTTGAGCTAGTGACCCCAGTTTTATGTCTAGTTGGGACAAGAACATGCCAGATGGTGGTCATGGAGGTGAACCTTATACACGACTCAGTAGGATGATGGTAGAATTTAGATATTCGGACTCATGATGAGGTGAATCTTTTGATCACCTCTTTAGAGAGGACTTCTCACCAGTTACTCTGAGGGATGTGGTAATTTAGGATCTGCTTTTAGCTCTATCATGGCCACATTTCAGTGTATGATTAGTCATCTAGTTTCACCAATCATTCTAGGTACTAGATGTATATGGTAAAATATAAATAATTTTGGGCTTAGACCTTTGATAACGGTCCGCATAGAGACATATAATTCAGTGTTATCCCTCGATTAATTTCTACATTAAGAAGTGGTCAAGGACTAGAGACCTTGGAAGAAGGGAGATGACCTTAGTCTTAGATACATGGATGTGGGTTATATTCCAAGAGGAGGTCCCTTTACAGAGGATATGAAGTTCAAGAATAACAGGGTCGTCCATTCAGACCAGAGAGAGGCGGTTCTATTCAGGTGATGGAAGAGGAATTATCTCCCAAGATTGTCCAACCCACTTTATTTTATACATGGTGACTGAGTATGGGACACTGAAGTAGAGATAGTGATAGGAGCAAGTAGATGTCTACGGTGGTGGACATAGAAGAGGATCTGGCAGAGCAGTAGGAGGTGGTCGATGTTTCATCTTGTTACCCCCACCACCTCGAAGTGTCCCAAACTAGGTTCAAGTATTTGGAGGTCATGGGTGGGGAAGACATCATGCATTAAAGGATTATGAACTAGGGGCACTAAGATTGATTTGAGGTATGATATGTGTCTTTTCTAGTGCTGATAGACACATGTTCTATTCATTCATTTCTCTCCACATATCTATTCAAGACCTAGATATTATTTTTGAACTATTGACATACATAATATATAGGACTCAGTGATCACACACCTTTTCTTAAAGTGTGACCTGGCCCTTAAACGTGAGTGTTTTGTTTTAGACCTCTTGGTGGTAGTGTAGAGGCCTTATGATGCCATTCTTGGTGTGAATTGGTTATCTAAAATTCTATTCCTATATTGACTTCTTTATTTGAAAGGTTCAGTGTGTCTATAGTGATGGAAAAAGTTTTTCTATTTTTTTGAAAAGGAAACCCATCTAGTACAAGATGGAATCATGCATAAAAAGGGGTATCCAATTAATAATTAGTTGTCTAGAATGACCCTTTGTGTAGTGGATGTTATTAGTTTCTCAATTTCTAGTAGTGGTGGAGGATTATGAGGATGAATTTCCTAAATATGTTCCAGGATTACCCCCCAAGAGATATACTTATTTATTTACACCCTAGGATGGCATCGATATCTGCACCAGTATATGGGATGGCTCTTGTAGAGCTTTGTGTGATGAGGATATAGTTGGAGGACTTATAGATGGAGGGATTCATGAGACCCAATGTTTCAACCTTGTAGGTTTCAGTTTTATTTTCTGAAAAGGAATATGGGAGCTTTCAGTTGTGCATGGACTACAACATATTAAACCAGGTGGCCATGAAGAATAAGTATTCACAATTGAAAATTGATGTCCTATTTGATTAGTTGAGATGGGCACAGTGGTTATCGAAGGTTGACCTTCGATTAGGAAATCATGAATTGTTATTAAATGGTGAGGATATACCGAAGACAATGTTAATATGTTTTTTCTCTAAATGTACTTGGTGATTCCATTTAGCATGATGAATGACCCAACTGTGTTCATGGAACTCATGAACAGAATCTTTGAGACTTAGTTAGACCAGTTTGTGTTAGTCTTCATTGACGATATCATTGGGTACTCAATGTATGAAGAGGATCATGAAAGGCACGTAAGGATGATTCCAGACATACTCTAAGTGAACCTGCTATATAGGAAACTCTAAAAGTTCTAGTTCCATATTTAGGAGGTCCACTTTCTGGGACACATTATCTCGGCAGATAGAGTGGCATTGAACCCGAACAAGGTATATGTAGTGCTTTCATGGGAGCCACTTAAGAATGTGACTGATGTGTGAATCTTCTTTGAACTGGAAAGCTATTATTAGATATTCATAAATTATTTATATAGGATATCATCACCTATGAAGGCTTTGACTCAAAAGGGGAAACCTTTCGTGAGGATAGAGAAGTGCTAACAGTATTTTCCGCAGCTGAGGGATAGTTTTATGAGTGCTATGATCTTGAGATTGCTGGAGGAGGTTGTCGTGTACATAGTATTATGTGATTCATCAAGAACTGAGTTTTGTTTTATACTAATGAAGAGTCAAATGATAATTACCTATGTTTCATGCCATTTGTAATCACATAAGGAGAAATACACAACTGATGATCTTGAGTTAGGAGTGGTATCCCTCACATTGATGACGTGGAGACACTAAATGTTGGGCGATAAATTTATCAACTAATTCGATCATAAGATTCACAAGTATATATCCTCTCATAGAGAACATAAAATGAGATATAGGTGATGAATAAAGTTACTATTGGAATATAAATTTGTGATTGTCTATACTTCTGGGAAGGGGAACATTTTTGCAGATTCTCTTAGTAGGAGATCTACTTCGCAATTTCTGAATGAGGTGTTAGAGCAGTTGGACTCATTTCATTTTTCCTTAGTGGGTGGAGATAGAGTAGCTTACATCTAGTCAATGGTTATCACACCTTCACTCTTATAGCAATTCATGGAGGCACAACTTAGGGATATTTACAGTTAGACCCTACATGCTCAGATACCCACACGATATGCACTAGATGGAAATTAAAAAGTTGGGGAGAATGTTGTTATTTTCAAAGGATATACAGTTGTACCAGTGGAATTTCATGAGGAGGTTCTAAGGGAGTTTCATATTCCCCCTTTGGTGGTATATCCATCCGTGGAAAAAATTTAGGGAGACCTCTGATCTCAATTTTGGGGGCTAGAGATAAAGAATAAAGTGGAAGAGTTTGTTTCTTGATGCCTTAATTTTTAGCAAGTGAAGGTTGAGCACCGGGTTCTAGAGGGTTTTTCTCATCCTCATGAGGTTATATAATGGATGTGTGTTGTGATATATATGTACCTTGTGATGATTTTACCACATACATAAATGGAACACAATTCCATCTTGGTGATCATTTAATGACTCCCCATGTCATCCAACTTCATAACTATTCAAGTGTAGATATCATTAGAGGGATTGGGACACCTATAAGTTAGAGGGATAGTTTTAATCCATGGAATTCCATTAATGATAGTTTTTTTATTGTGATTCTCACTTTACATCCTGATTGTCGAGGGAATTTGAGGTGGTTTTTGGGACCCAGTTGCACTTAAGCATAATGTTTCAGCCACAAACTGAGGGCCAGATAGATCCTACCATTCTGGTTCTAGAGGA
Source organism: Viscum album (assembly GCA_963277665.1). Taxonomy (NCBI): domain Eukaryota; kingdom Viridiplantae; phylum Streptophyta; class Magnoliopsida; order Santalales; family Viscaceae; genus Viscum; species Viscum album. The sequence continues at coordinate 330,553,340 of OY728132.1, forward strand.
CATGTTCTGAGATTTCGTGTTAGATTTCATCCATATTGTGGAGGATCACCTACAGTTGTTCGACTGTGTAAACAATAATTACTACCATTCCACCATTGGTATGACATCATTAGAAAATTTGTATGGGTGACCCTATTGGTCACCACTTTACTGGGGTGACCTAGGAGTGTCCGCACTCATGGGTATGGAGTTGGTGTGAGATACTAAAAATAATTTCAGATCATTAAGGAGTGGATGAAGACTGAACAAAGCCTTCAGAAGTCTTATTCTAATAGGTGACAGGGGACTTTCGATTTCGATGAAGGAGACCATGTGTTCCTACGGGTTTCACCATGATGTAGATTGTAGATACACTACCAAAAAACTGGGCATTCCTGGTGCCATCCTTTATCAACGCTAACGAAAAAGTGCTGATAAAGGGGGGGTACCTTTATCAGCTCTAAAAAAAGTACAGATAAAAGTACTCATTTATCAGCGCTTTTTTTAGCGCTGATAAAGGTACACCCTTTAACAACGCTTTTTTAGTAGTGCTGATAAATGGTCTACTTCCAAAAAGATCAATAAAAAATATATATTGATATTTAAATATATATATATATAGTTATATTGATATTAATATAAATTATATTTTTTAAATATAATTTTAAATATATTTTATATAAGTATAAATATACAGTTACACTTAAAATATAAGATATTTAGTGAAAATGGCTCATCAAAAAATTAAAAAAATTATTTCTATTTAATAATTTTCTAATTATTATAGAGTAATATTCATTTCATAACAATTTTAAGACTAAAAAAATAAAAAAAAATTGAAAAAAAGATCCAAAATATGTTGAAAACGCAACTCAAACTTCAAATGGCCATAACTTTTGATCCAGGTGTCTGTTTGAGCTCTACCACATATCAAATCAAAGCTTGTGAATAGCTCTACGTCAAAATTATTAGGGAAATCCCTGGTCAAGGTTTTTTTTAGGCCAAAATAAGCCCAGAAGGCCTCCAAAACTGAGTTTTTAGTCAGGGTACCCTGATATTTTAACATTTTTTGGATTTTCAGCCTCATTTAAGGGGATATTATTGGCTTTTTTGGTAGAGACTGAATTCATTCCAAGGTGTTACATTAATATTGATATTATTTCATTGAAATTTTATCATTTTTTATTATGAACTGCTATTTAGAATCAAATATATAACAATATCTACATATTTTTTATATATTCACACATAAAAATTTAATTATAAATATAAATAATAAAATATATTTACATATAAAATATATTAGATTTATCTAAATAATAACTAATATCCATTTTATTTAAAATAAAAAGATATGAATATTTATATACCTATATATTAATCTAACTATATATATATATATATTAATATAACTACATATATATATTAATATAACTATAAATATATATATTAATATCACTATAAATATATATATATTAAGATAACTATATATTTATATTCATATAACTATATATTTATATTCATATAACTATATATATATATATTAATATAAATATATATTACTATACGAATAAATATAACTAAATATATATATAAATAAATAGATATATCACTAATAAGAGAAAAAATCAATATAGGGGAGTGGAAAAGGCTTCAGGCGCGCATGGGGGGAGGTCTCAAGATCAAATCCGGGTAGAGGCAGGGATGTGCGCGCATGGGTGAATCTAGGGCTAGTGCTGATAAAGAGTGTCTAGCATTCATAAAGGGTGGAGGGGTGTGTGCGGGCACTGGAGGGGGGTTGAAAAAGCGCTGCAAAAGAGGACTCAAGCGCTATAAAATCCCCCCCCCGATTGGCAGGATTTTTTTAAATTTTGTTATTTTTTCATTTTTTAACTTGTATCTTCACTTTTTTAAAGCACTGATAAAGGGGACACCCCTTTAACTTCGCTGGCATTAATAGCGCTTTTCTAGCACTATTAAAGGCCATTTTTAGCGCTGAGAAAAGTCGTATTTGTAGTAGTGATATTTGGCCAGGGAGATAAGTGATCTCTGATGTTTATCATCCATTTTCAGATACTATATAGAGTTGGAAAGGTAGAATACTGCATATCTCTACCACCATAGTTATACCAGGTACACGCCATCTTCCCTGTGTTGCAACTGAGGAGATACATGCACTACATGTCACACGTCATTGATTGGGATGATCTGGACCACGAGAATCGAGTGAATTTTCATGAGTACACAATGGGGATAAAATATAAATTGTAGAGGACCATTCATGGTAAATCAATTCCATTAGTGTGTGTATGGTGGAAGCATGTAATCTTTATGAGAGCACTTGGGAGAGGGAGGCTCAAATTCGTGCTCAATACCATTATCTTTTTGAGTAGCCTTTTTTTGGCTTTCTGGGAATGTACAGCCCAAAGGTGGGGTGAATGTAATGACTCGGATATTGTGTGCAATTTTTTATATATTGTATGGATTTATTTTGAGACTAGGTATTGAGAAGGCGTGTGATTCCAAAGCTTGGTGTGCCTATAATAAATGATTGAAATATATTTAAAATATTAAATAGCACATGTGCGCAGTTTTCAAGAAAAACGTCAAATAACTTCTAAATTGAGCTCAAATGAGAAATCCAAGGGTAACATTGAATTCAAAAAATTGGATTAACCCTCACCGTGACCTATCATTATTCATCATTGGTTGTTTGTAAAAAAATTTCACAGATGTTTAAATGAATAATGTAATTTAGGAAATTTTATTTTATTTATTTTTTTGATGCCTCAAATTTTTAGTCATTAAATACAAAATTACGTTCAAAATATTGTGTTAGACTCATAACCCCAGAGAACCAATAGGATTTCAAGGGAGATATTTTGAGAACTCTCTCAAGAAAATGGTGACAGACCGTGGATCAATCTATCAATGCAACCTCAAATTTGATGGATCTTGTGAATGACAATGAAAATGGACCGTTTTTTTCACAATCAATATCAATCAATGTAGGATGTGTTATATTGATTTTTCATTCCCCGTTATGGATTCCTAAAATGTACATAGACTAATTCTGTTGATTGATTAGCCTATATATCGACTGTACTTGCAGGATGGGATGATTTGGTGGTTTTATCTGGGTCATTTATTTTTTTCATGATTTAGAAATATTGTTTGAATTCATTTATCATTCTAATAGTGATGAACCAAGATCGAAAAGAATATCAATATAGGTGTGTCCCTCCCGATTTGTTGTGATTTTCTCCCCCAATTTCATATATTCTTTATACTCATTATTTTTCTTCTCTCAACTTTCAACAATTGGTCATTTCACCTTCAATTCATTTTGAAACAATCCGAAACTGGAGATCTGGCATCAGGATGAATTGATGGAGGTGAAATGGTGGGTGTGCAATCCGATTGAAAATCGGTGCATTCCAAAATCTTCATTCTTCATAGGAAATGAATAACAAATTCAATCACATTATCCAATCCATTAGAAAGCCTCAATCATGTAAATTCATTGTTAGATTGAAAAAACAGGAATGGATCTAGAGTTTAGAGACGAACAGACCACCGAAACAGAATTTGAGTGATCGGATGATGTGATCGGAAAAAGAAGATGGGTTTCTAGAATACTCAATACACAAAGTGTGCCATCCTCAACTATAAGACGTGTGTCCCCCAGTTGGACAACTCGGTGTGTACATGGGAGGTACATAGACACATGTTGGAATACATAGGTTGCCTACACAACATGTACACCACCACAAGGCTTGACCTATATCAATTATATGGACTACCCCATGTACTGGTACATGAGTAGAGACAAACGGGATTAAACTGTGTACTGGAAGATGGATAGAGTACCAGGGAAGACCCTGGATGAAAGGACACTGCATGTGACCCATTATACATGGAATATATCCCCCTCTTCTACAAGAAATGTTATAAAGACATCGACCATTGTACATGGGTAGTACCTAGGGTCAAGGGACATAATGTGTGACCATACTACAGACTATGTACCCCTTTTTACATGGATTGAGCTTCTTGACAACCGCATTTTGGAGATGATTCATTCAGGTTTATTCCCTTATTTACTTCCCTGAATGTTGTTATGAATCATTTCCTACTGATAGGACTATGATACCTTTAACTATAATTCTTGGATAGAAATGTTGTAATCCCACAAGAGGTTCTAAGAAGGATCCTATATTCATCTTCATGACCTAGATGGAGTTTTAGGTATCGACGTGACAAACACTATGCAGGTGTCGATCCTCTACTTAGCAGGTTAATCCAGATTCTGTTGTTGGTATCACATGATGACCCTTTATGTGATCCTCATCTATGTATCATATATCCCATTAGATAGATCAATGTATCTCACTCATGTTGATACTGGACAAGCAGTATCCCTCAAACAAACGTCATCAGTTCTATCAGACTCAAGTGTGTGTTTTTCTACATTAGTGCTTCATGGAATCTTCATGATGATATCCTAGTGATGGTATATAGTGATAGTGACTTACCTCTATACCGTGTGTCTTGGATTGATTATATCTAGATATTCCTGTTATATGTTTTATATATATATACCCCTGTACAGATGACTATACGTTACTTTTTATATTCCTTTCTTATTGTTGGGGTGTCATACTAAGTATTATTATTCTCACCCCCGCTTGAGATTTTATCACACATGTCTTTTCTTATGCATTTGATTGACCTTTTGATGGATTCCAAGGATAAACAAGACCAGAAAGTGCGTTGTGAGACCTGACATTCCATGGTGTGTTCATACGGCTACTTGCAGTAGTTCCAATACGTTTTATTACCGGTAGGAATTGTGGTTTTAAACTCATCGATGTGGTCTTGTATTCTAGACCTGTCTACATTACTTTAATTTATGTTTTATTCTACTTTTGGGATATAGTGGTATGAAACCATTATTTACATAGTGTTTTTATTACATTTCAGTATTTTTTTGAACATGGAGTTGTGTGCGTGTGTGCATGTACATAGTGAATTCCTCCCATGTTAGTGATATGCCTACTCGGTGCTAGTTACTAACCCTTGGCCTATTTTAGGCAAGAATTGGGAGTTGTGGAATGGTCCCCACTGAGATAGGTCAAGATAAGATTAGTCTTTGGTCACATACACATTCATATTATCATGAAAAGAGTGAGAGGTGGGTTCCAATTTACGATCACCATAAAATAACTCTCTAGGAATCATTAATCAAATTATTATAATTAAATGATTATTAAATTCCATGGATAACCATTTGAATCTTATAAAAATACCGTGAATGAACTCATTTGGGAGCTGTTTTGTATATTCCAGAGTGATACTTGGACTCCTTTGTGGACTTTAAAGGAAGAAATAAAAGGGAAGACTGCTATTATTCCATTATTGAAACTTGAAATCCCTATGTGGACTATGACGGATGAAATCTAGGTAAATATCATCATATATTCTTTGAGTGAAACTTGGGATCCCTTGACAGACCACCATGAATAGACTCAGGGGTAGGGAGTTTATACTAAACCAAGATAAATGATAGGGTTTGTATAATGAATTCTTATGATAGGTTTGTAAGGTGATGGGTTCTTATATTCCTTGACTCATACCTAGCTTCCAAATAAGGTACACCATAGAGGGGATCCGGAAGACTTTGAATTAAATAATGAATTGATCATTTGATGAATCTTCCTAGACAATGCAAATATTAGATTTAGTATGAGATTTAGATTATATTGATAGTCTATTTAATACACATGCTGTTGGATATGATACATGGGGGAAACTTGGGATATGAGACAGGTCCTGATAGTTTATTATAAATTAAATCAGGGATAACTTATTACTCAATGATACTTCCGCTTAGTCAAAAGCAGGTAGTAAAGGATGAGTGTTCCATGGGAACCCAGATATATGTGGGTTATCTATACACCACATTCATTTACAAGTTTTATTATTACCTACACACTGTTATATAGATTCATAGAAAATATAGCATTATACATCATGGATGGTGGCCTACTGAGTAAATTTCACACCCTGATGGGTCTACCTTTTGGTGATCAGATAGACTACATATATTCTAGTAGGGATAAGGGAAAGTGATCATTTTCTATACTTGACATATTGTTTCTTTTGATTAGGGGAGCATAGGACCAAGCTACGGGTTATGATGCTATCTGAAGATAGTCTTTTGGAATTTTGTGTCTTTTGGTATACATGTATATATGTCTACATTGTCCCACGTCTGCCTAGATTTCCTTGTTATATATAATTCCATGATAATCATTTCGTATATGGAATTGATGGATGTTATTAGTAGGTTATTGATATGATAGATGTTTATTCTTTAGCTAGTTATTTATGTTTATGCTTACTCTATTTCTTTATATTATTATACCATTGTGATACACAATGATCATGAGGTTATTGTATCCCCACTATTCCCACATAGTCCCTCAAAGCTAGTTGAAATCCTCCTAAATATTAGGAGGTCCTCTTGAGGTGATTTGGCTAATTGGGTTTAGTTAAAATTGAGTGAACTAAGCCCGAGACATCACAAAGTGGTATCAAAAGGAGGTTTCTTTTTATTTTCTTTTTCATTTACTGTAACATACCAAGTAAGTAATGAATAATAGATATTTTTATCTAAGTCTATTAATGAATTAGATAGTGTTTTAGAGGCTTAAAATGAAAATAAATCCAATCTTAAGCATGAAATACACTAATATTCTCAAAAGATTGTTTTACTGCCTTTTGATGGAAAACCCTTTTTAAATAAATATTTTTACAATTTTATAATATATATTTGTCAGAATAAACATATTCATTAGGATTGGGACATTGAATTTTACATTGGAAAATTTTTTGGTATTTTTCTGACAATGTTCATTTTTTTATGAATAGTGAAAAATACTGCATTTTACATCAAAACTGCTTTTTCATTTAATTTAATTATATGGTTAGATTATATTTTTAATTTGTATTAAAGTTTAATCTGAATATAATTTTAACATTTAATCCAATGGTGGTCATTAGGATTAATTTCACTTTGGAATTGGTCATAAACTGATGCCAAACTTTTCATAGATATTGTTTAAAAAAAAACCGCTATTTGTCATGACAACGGGAATTAATTATTAAATTAATTAATGTAACTTATATGATTTGAATTTTGTAAAATAGACATCATTTTGTAATTCATAATATCAAATATATCTTAGGGTGAAGTTTTGGTATCTTTCTGAAAAACTTCAATTTTTGATGAATATTGAAACCACAAAGTGGTAGTTAAAGAAACTGATTTTTCGTTTAAATGAAATTTTACCACCTCTTTGTTTTGAATTTAAAAAATCCGACATACATGGTTGTCATTAAGAAGTAAAATTTGGTTCAAGGAGATTATTATAATTTTTTGGTGAATAGTAATTTATTAAGTTTTTAATCGCGATTAGAGGTAATTAGTGTAGTTTAAGGTAAAAATAATGCTTTAATAAAATGTGATGAGCTTGACACATGTCCTACCCTCATTGGATGTGTCATGGCCGACCAAGAAAACCCATGGGTAAACTTGGGGACCCCATGGAGCCACTTTTGTTGGTAAATGACATAAATAACTTTTTATTTAATGTTAAAGTAAAAATGACACAAACATGAGTTATTTTACTAAAAAAAATTTTACATGGGGTTATACAAGTCATATTTTTGACTATAAATATTAATTATAAATCTAAAAATAGTTCATACATCATAGTATTTTTTTAATTTTTAGACATTAAATAAATTAAATTATTTATGACATCATGATGATGCAGCGATGACCTCATTATTTAACGATTTTAATAAAATGGAAAGATAATGTAAAATCTAAAACCTACACATGGCCAAAACCAATTGGATGAGTGGATTTCGAACCATTATCACCTTATACTCTAATTATATCAATGTGGGACCTTTTTAATCCGAAACTCATTTTAAAATAAAGTAACATATCTTTACTTTCCAAGAGTGCCCCTCCTCTCCTCTTATAAAAGGCCCCCACCTCTACCTCCTTACCCACACTCCCAAATCCTTTGACTCGGCCAACACCTGACCATTTTACCTCTCCACTTCCCTCTCTTACTCCTTGAATCCTCACTTTGGGCAGAAGTCTTCCCAAGGAAGCCTTTGAGCTCAAACCAAAGGGAGTTACCCGATTTTAAGGTAATGTCTTCTTTTGAGTCCTTTTGTTTGATTTTGCTTCTCCAACCCCCTAAACTCTTTTTATTATTTTCTTTTATAACAAATACAGTATCCTAAATATACTAGGATGTTTTTATAAGAAGTATTCGAGCTACACTTACACACACCTACATCTAATGGTTAAAGGACATATTGTTTCCGTGGATGGCGAATTTATGCCTCCCGAAACGATGATTGTTCAACATTCTTTTAAAACCTTCAAAGGTGGCCATTAAGATGTCACTATATTTATATATTATATATAATATGTTTATGTTTTCCTTAAGCTTCTGCATTTTTCTTTTTGGTCATAACTTTATGGTTTCCATTATGGGTAAACGCGATATCTTCATTTAAGGAAGTGCGGACTACCGCCCCCTCAAAGTGATTTGATTCGTTAAATACCATATGTGGGATGTATAAAGGATGGAACTATGATATTATATATGATATTATACTGGAATTATAATATACCTTTATATCATTATGATTCCATTCTATAAAATAAGAAATAGAAATGAAAGTAGCGTTCATGCGTACGTACGGCTTACCGTCTCCATGAACGGTGCATTTCATTTAATACCTCTAAATGATTATTTAATATTATAAATGCATTTATATACTTTATATATATGATATATACATCATTATTATAATTCTGGATATAATGGATACATGAAAAAGTTGTAATTATAAAGGGTTTATTTTTGACTCAAGTACCAATGATCGTTAAAACAACCGTTATTAACGTAAATAATTACATAGTGTTCATGACATGGTAATAAGTGATATAAAAGGAATAATGAACTTGAAAAAGGTTCTTAAGCAAGTAAAAATTAACTCAAGTTTATTATTCAGGACATTAAAGAACGATCGAGTCAATTCAGACCCGAGGTATGGGACTTCGTCTCAATCTCCTTTCATTGAGGCATATTTTTTTAATACACAACCTTCTTTTATATGGTGTATAAACCCCTTTGACTTTTACGTTTATTCAAAAGGAATCATTTTTATACGAAGCATTTTACTAAATGATAAAAGGGAATGTTTTTGTCATACATATGCGGCGACAACGACTTCTCTGCCGCCATGACCTTTATTTGAGTTTTGGCTTCCTCTACAAGCCATACCTTTTTTTAAAAGAAAAATAAATACCATGTTTTACTTTTCTTTTCTTTTGGTACTGAAAATGGTTTTCATAATGTTTTTATATCAAGGTGTTGTATTGATATCTTGTGATTGAAAGGTGGAAATGTTATGTTTCCTTTATGCATGTTTTATGTGATACAATTATGTTGAGGTTCTTGGGAATTATTATGAAGATGGGTGGTTCCGTGATAAACTAAGGGCGGGTGAGCCCGATATAGCTCTCCAATGCATTGGGTAACGCGAAGGAGTGAAACATTAAGGTTTCTCCAAAGAGATTTAGGGAATATACTGTGCTGGGTATTCCAAACTTAACCAAGAGGGTTACTCCCTACGTAAGGATGTTATGAATGCCTCAAATTACCTTTATGTCTTATGATTTCTATGATTTATTCATGATTTGATGAGGTATGTTAAGGTGATTATGTTTTATGGGTAAAGTATGATCTCATTCTTATGTATATATGTACCCATGTTTCCTTTCAATATTTTTATATCCCTTACTCAGATTTTTATACTCATCCCAAGTTTTTTGAAATTTTTTTCACAGGTCATGGGAAAGGTACATGATATGATGATAGTGTCAAGGAAGTGTCAAGAAATAATCCATGTTTTATTTTAAATATGTTTCCGTTGATGGGAATGAAGAATATTATCTTTATGTAACCACTCTGTTTATATGTGGAATGTAATGCATGTTTTATGATCTAATTCTCTAAAACTCTAAACCCGAAAAGATCCTAAATGTGTAATCTTGTAATAAATCAAGATTAAGTAAGGTTTAAGGATGCGGCCTTATAGTTGGTATCAGAGGTCAGTTTAGATAAATTTAGGAGTTAGAATTCTATTAAATGATTATCCAAAAATATTTTTTTATGGTCAGATTGAAGTGATATAGTATTTGAAGATTACCATGTTGCTTCATCTAATACATGTTTGTTCAGAATGGTTTTCCACAGAGGAAATAGGAAAGAAGTGCTAGGAAGGCATGTAGAAGGAAATAACCTTCCGAATCAGCATCCCGAGATGGTCGGAATTGGAACTGAACAGTTTTTTGCAGTAATGGCGCAGTTGACTCAAGCGATAAATGGTGGTGGTATCCATGCATGAGATCAGCCAGATCAACTGCAGAGGAACATGTCAGTGGAGGAACATTTCATGAGGCAACATCCCCCATCATTCAAAGGATCATCTGACCCTGTGTTAGCTGAAGGGTGGACTAAAGCACTGGAGAAGATTTTTGATGCCATGGGGTGTTCAGACAATCAAAAGGTTAGTCTTGCTATTTACCATCTGGAGGGTGAGGCTGATGAGTGGTGGTCTATGGTTAAAAATATCAGGGACGCCGATGATATTGATGCTCTTGACTGGGATGAATTCAAATGTATGTTTCTTGAGAAGTATTTTCCTAAGGTTGTTCGACTTAGGATGGAAAATCAATTCTTAGAATTGAGGCAAGAAGAATACTCAGTGGCTTCCTATGAATAAAGGTTCACTCGATTGGCAAGGTATGCTCCAAATTTTATCCGAGACCTTGATAGTAAAATCAATCGTTTTTACTCAGGATTAAAGCCAAAATATCGAAGGGCATTAGCTTCTCGTGAGTTTAAAAGTTATGAAAAGCTTGTTCGATGTGCTGAGAAGGTGGAAATGGAGTTTGCTGATGATCAAGTGTTCTATAACAACCAATAGAAGAAGAGATCGAGGTGGTAGGAGAAAGGTAAGAATTATTCAAAAAAGTATGACGGTAAGAAATCTAAGTTTCCAGTTTGTGATAAATGTGGGAAAAGGCATGCTGGGGAATTTCTTCTAAATTCTGGAAAGTGCTACCGATGTGGTAATATGGGGCAAAAGGCTCGTGATTGCACTGAAAAAGATCAAGGTTAAGCTAAGACCAAATTTGATTTATAGTTAGTGAAATGTTATAAGTGCAATGACATGGGTCACTATGCAAACGAGTGTCTGACAAAGAGCATAGGTGATGGGAAGCAGTTAGACTACAAGCAGAAAGGTGTGGTGAAATCCTTTGCAACTACTTCAGCAGATGTCGGGCCATCAAATGAAGTTGTATCAGGTACTTTTTTTTTCAGATTATGCCAGTGTGTTTTTTGATTCGGGGTCTACACATTCTTTCATCTCTGAAACCTTTTCTAGTAAAATGGGAATACCATCTCAAGAAATGACTCCTGAACTTTTGGTAAAAACACATGGGGGAAATGTTGCGGCAAAAAGAATTTATAATAATATTTCTATCCTTATCTATGGAAAGAACCTACTTGAAAACCTTATTATTCTACCTCTAGTAGAGTTTGATGTTATCCTGGGTATGGATTGGCTCTCTATTTACCATGCTAAGATTGACTGTAGAGCTAAAGAAGTTTCTTTTCAGAAAGACTTTCAGTTTGTGTACAAGAATGAACCCTTACTGTTGATAACTTATCAAGAGGCCTAGAAACTTGTAAAATATGGAAATGAATGTTACCTTGCACACATCGTTGAAAATAAAGGAACTGTTCAGATTAATGATGTGCCAGTGGTAAATGAGTATCCTGATGTTTTTCCTGATGAGTTTCCTGGAATAATACCAGATCGAGAAGTTGAGTTTACTGTTGAATTAGTTCCTGCTGCTAAGCCAATTTCAAAACCCCCTTATCGAATGGCTCAAATTGAACTTTTAAAGTTGAAGGAGAAATTGCAAGATTTATTAGAGAAAGGTTTCATTCGACCTAGAACATCACCATGGGGTGCTCCTGTTTTATTTGTTAAAAAGAAATATGGTTCAATGAGACTTTGCATTGATTATAGAGCCTTGAATAACATCACTGTTAAGAACAAATATCCTTTGCCTCATATCGATGATTTGTTTGATCAGCTTCAGGGAGCTCAGTATTTTTCAATGATTGACTTGAGATTGGGGTACCATCAGCTGAATGTAAAGGAAGAAGATATTCCTAAGACCGTGTTCCGTACAAGATATGGCCATTATGAATTTTTAGTAATGCCTTTTGGGCTAACCAATGCACCTGCTGTATTCATGGACTTAATGAATAGAATTTTACATGAGTTCTTGGATAAGTTTGTGGTGGTTTTCATTGATGATATTTTGGTGTTTTCTAAAAGTAAATAAGAGCATGAAAGACATTTAAGGGTTATCTTACAAACCTTAAAAGAAAAGAAATTGTATGGGAAATTCAGCAAGTGTGAGTTTTGGTTGCAACAAATTTATTTCCTTGTTCAAATTGTTTCTAAAGATGGGATAACTGTTGATCCTGCAAAAAAAAAGTTATGGAAGACTGGCCAAGACCCACAAATGTAACTGAGATTCGTAGCTTCCTTGGTTTGGCAGGCTATTACTGAAGGTTTGTTAGAAATTTTTCACGGTTATCTAGTCCAATGACTAAGCTAACTCGGAAGGGTGTTAAGTTTATCTGGACAAATGAATGTGATGATTGTTTTCAGGAACTGAAAGGAATATTGGTGAATGCTCCAATTTTGGCACTACCTTCCAGGAATGGTGAGTTTTTTATCTACAGTGATGCTTCAATGAAAGGACTTGGTTGCGTCCTAATGCAGAATGATAGGGTTGTTGCTTATGCTTCACGACAGTTGAAAAGTCATGAGGTAAATTACCCTACACATGATTTGGAATTAGATGCTGTTGTTTTTACTTTAAAAATTTGGAGGCATCATTTGTATGGAGTAAAGTGTGAAATATATACCGATCACAAAATTTAAAGTATATATTCACTCAGAAAGAAATGAACATGAGACAAAGGAGATGGCTAGAATTAATCATGGATTATGATTGTACAATTCAATACCATCTGGGAAAAGAAAATAAAGTGGCTAATGCTTTGAGTCGAAAAAGTAATGCTTCATTAGCAATGTTGCATTTGGAACGTGATCCTTTGGTTAAGGATTTGATGAACTTTGGCATAGAAGTTGTTGGTGCAGGAAGTTCTTCTATTTTGTTTCAGGTATCAGTGAGATCATCTCTATCAGGAAGAATCAAACAAGCACAGAAGCAAGACAGTGAGTTGCAGAAAAAGGTAGAGCTGGTTCAGAAAGGTAAGTTTCCTGAATTCAACATTGATAATGATTGTGTTTTGAGATTTGGGAAGAGATTGTGTGTGCCTTGTGATTCACTGTTGAAGAGAGAGTTGTTGTGGGAAGCTCATAGTTCTCCGTTTTCAGTTCATCCTGGCAGTACTAAGATGTACAGAGATCTGCGGGAGTATTACTGGTGGGATGGAATGAAAAGAGATATTGCTGATTTTACTGTGAAGTGTTTGACATGTCAACAGGTTAAAGCAGAGCGGCAGTTATCGAAAGGGATGCTTCAGCCTTTACCAGTGCCAGAGTGGAAATGGGAGAATATATCCATGGACTTTGTTGTGGGATTACCGAAGACATCTCAAGGTAATAATGCAATCTGGGTTATTTTTGATCGCATGACCAAATCTGCTCATTTCCTTGCTATACGAGATACTGTTTCCCTAGATCAACTTTCCCATTTGTATCTTAAAGAGATAGACAGGTTACATGGAGTTCCTCTCTCCATTGTATCTGATCGTGATCCAAGGTTCACTTCTAACTTTTGGAAAGGCCTTCAGAAGTCGTTGGGTACTGAATTAAATTTTAGTACAACATTTCACCCTCAATCAGATGGGCAGTCAGAACGAACAATTCAAACCTTGGAGGATATGCTACGACCTTGTTCGATGGATTATCAGGGAAGTTGGGACCAACATCTTTCTTTGTTTGAATTCTCATATAATAACAGTTTTCATTCCAGTATACAGATGGCACCATTCCAGGAATTATATGGGAAGCAGTGTCGAACTCCAGCTTTCTAGGATGAAGTGGGTGAAGGGAAGTTGATGGGACCAGAATTGGCAGAAGAGATGGCAGAAAGAGTTCAGCTGATTCAGAAACACATGAGAATAGCTCAGAGTAGGCAGAAGAGTTATGCAGACAACCGGAGGAAGGATCTATCTTTTGAGGTAGGTGATCATGTTTTTCTCAAGGTTTCTCCTCGGAGAAGTGTGATGAGATTTGGTAAGAAAGGAAAGCTGAGTCCAAGGATTATTAGACCATATGAAATTCTGGAGATAGTTGGTTCAGTTTCATACCGGGTGGCTTTACCTCCGAGTTTATCTCAGGTACACAATGTTTTTTCACGTTTCGATGTTGAGAAAGTATATGCCGGATCCATCTCAAGTTTTGAGTCCAGAGGTAGTTCAGCTGGAAGAGAACCTATCTTATGAGGAACAACCGGTCCAGATTCTTGACCACAGGGAGCAAGTGTTATGGAATAAGGTGATTAATCAGGTAAAGGTTTTCTGTAAAAACCACATGATGGAAGAGACAACATGGGAATCTGAAAATGCAATGAGGGATAAGTACCTCCATTTATTTGATAAGTAAATAAATTGCGGGGAGGCAATTTTCTAAAGGGGGGAAGGATGTAACATAAAAAATAAGTAATGAATAATATATACTTTTATCTATGTCTATTAATGAATTAGATAGTTTTTTAGAGGCTTAAAATGAAAATAAATCCAATCTTAAGCACGGAATACACTAATATTCTTAAAAGATTGTTTTACTGCCTTTTGATGGCAAACCTTTTTTAAATCAATCTTTTGACAATTTTATAATCTATATTTGTAAAAATAAACATATTCATTATTATTGGGACATTGAATTTTACATTGGATAAATTTTTGGTATTTTTCTGACAATGTTCATTTTTTAATGAATAGTTAAAAATACTGCATTTTACATCAAAACTGCTTTTTCATTTAATTTAATTATATGGTTAGATTATATTTTTAATTGGTCTTAAAGTTTAATATGAATATAATTTTACCATTTAATCCAATGGTGGTAATTAGGATTGATTTCACTTTGGAATTGGTCATAAACTAATGCCAAACTTTTCATAGATATTGTTTCAAAAAAACAGCTATTTGTCATGACAGAGGGAATTAATTATTAAATTAATTAATGTGACTTATATGATTTGAATTTTGTAAAATAGACATAATTTTTGAATTCAGAATATCAAATATAGCTTAGGGTGAAGTTTTGGTATCTTTCTGAAAAACTTCAATTTTTGATGAATAGTGAAACCACTAAGTGGTAGTTAAAGAAACTGATTTTTCATTTAAATGAAATTTTACCACCTCTGTGTTTTGAATTTCAAAAATCCGACATACATGGTTGTCATTAAGAAGTAAAATGTGGTTCAATGAGATAATAATAATTTTTTGGTGAATAGTAACTTATTAAGTTTTTAATCGCGATTAGAGGTAATTAGTGTAGTTTAAGGTAAAAATAATGCTTTAATAAAATGAGATGAGCAGGAAACATGTCCTACCCTCATTGGATGTGTAATGGCCGACCAATAAAACCCATGGGTCAACTTGGGGACCCCATAGATCCACTTTGGTTGGGAAATGACATAAATAACTTTTTATTTAATGTTATAGTAAAAATGACACAAACATGAGTTATTTTACTAAAACAATTTTTACATGGGGTGATACAAGTAAGATTTTTGACTATAAATATTAATTAGAAAGCTAAAAAGATTTCCAACATCATGGTATTTTTTTAATTTTTATACATTAAATAAATTAAATTATTTATGACATCATGATGATGCAGCGATGACCTCATTATTTAACGATTTAAATAAAATGGAAAGATAATGTAAAATCTAAAACCTACACATGTCCAAAACCAATTGTATGAGTGTATTTAGAACCCTTATCACCTTATACTCTAATTATTTCAATGTGGGACATTTTGAATCCGAAACTCATTTTAAAATAAAGTAACTTGTCTTTACTTTCCAAGAGTGCCCCTCCTCTCCTCTTATAAAAGGCCCCCACCTCTACCTCCTTACCCACACTCCCAAAGCCCTTGGCAAGGCCAAAACATGCCCATTTTTTCTCTCCACTTCCCTCTCTTACTCCTTGAAGCCTCACTTTGGGCATAAGTCTTCCCAAGGAAGCCTTTGATCTCAAACCAAAGGGAGTTACCCGATTTTAAGGTAATGTCTTCTTTTGAGTCCTTTTGTTTGATTTTGCTTCTCCAACCCCCTAAACTCTTTTTATTATTTTCTTTTGTAACAAATAAAGTATACTCAATGTACTAGAATGTTTTTATAAGAAGGATTCGAGCTACACTTACACACACCTACATCTAATGGTTAAAGGAAATACTGTTTCTGTGGATGGCGAATTTATGCCTCCCGAAACGATGATTATTCAACATTCTTTTAACACCTTCAAAGGTGGCCATTAAGATGTCACTATATTTATATATGATATATAATATGTTTATGTTTTCCTTAATCTTATGTATTTTTCTTTTTGGTCATACCTTTGTGGTTTCCATTATGGGTAAACGCGATATCTTCATTTAAGGAAGTGCGGACTACCGCCCCCTCAAAGTGATTTGATTCGTTAAATACCATATGTGGGACATATAAAGGATGGAACTATGATATTATATATGATATTATACTGGAATTATAATATACCTTTATATCATTATGATTCCATTCTATAAAATACGAAATAGAAATGAAAGTAGCGTTCATGCGTACGTACGGCTTACCGTCTCCATGAACGGTGAATTTCATTTCATACCTCTAAATGATTACGTAATATTATAAATTCATGTATATACTGGATATATATGATATATAAATCATGATTATAATTCTGGATATAATGGATACATGGACAACTTGTAATTATAAAGGGTTTATTTTTGACTCAAGTACCAATGATCGTTAAAACAACTGTTATTAATGTAAATAATTACATAGTGTTCATGACATGGTAATAAGTGATATAAAAGGAATAATGAACTTGAAAAAGGTTCTTAAGCAAGTAGAAATTAACTCAAGTTTATTATTCAGGACATTAAAGAACGACCGAGTCAAGTCGGACCCAAGGTATGGGACTTCATCTCAATCTCCTTTCATTGAGGCATATTTTGTTTTATACACATCCTTCTTTTATATGGTGTATAAACCCCTTTGACTTTTACATTTATTCAAAAGGAATCTTTTTTATACGAATCATTTTACTAAACGACAAGAGGGAATGTTTTTGTCGTACGTATGTGGCGACAACGACTTCTCTGTCACCGTGACCTTTATTCGAGTTTCAGCTTCCTCTACAAGCCATACCTTTTTTTAAAAGAAAAGTAAATACCATGTTTTACTTTTCTTTTATTTTGGTATTGAAAATGGTTTTCATAATGTTTTTATATCAATGTTTTGTATTGATATCTTGTGATTGAAAGGTGGAAATGTTATGTTTCCTTTATACATGTTTTATGTGATACGATTATGTTGAGGTTCTTGGGCATTATTATGAAGACGGGTGGTTTAGTGATAAACTAATGGTAGGTGAGCCCGATATAGCTCTCTAATGCATTGGGTAACGCGAAGGAGTGAAACGTTAAGGTTTCTATGAAGATATTTTGGGAATATACTGTGATGGGTATTCCAAACGTAACCAAGAGGGTTACTCCCTACGTAAGGATATTATGAATGCCTCAAGTTACCTTTATGTCTTATGATTTCTATGATTTATTCATGATTTGATGAGGTATGTTAAAGTGATTTTGTTTTATGGGTAAAGTATGATCTCATTCTTATGTATATATGTACCCATGTTTCCTTTCTATATTTTTATATCCCTTACTGAGCTTTTTATGCTCATCCCATGTTTTTTGAAATGTTTTTCACAGGTCAAGAGAAAGGTACATGATATGATGATAATGTCAAGGAAGTGTCAAGAAATAATCCATGTTTTATTTTAAATATGTTTCCATTAATGGGAATGAAGAATACTATCTTTATGTAACCACTTTGTTTATATGTGCAATGTAATGCAAGTTTTATGATCTAATTCTCTAAAACTCTAAACCCAAAAAGATCCTCAATGTGTAATCTTGTAATAACTCAAGATTAAGTAAGGTTTAAGGCTGGGGCCTAATATTTACATACTATTTTTGGTTGTTAGAGATGAGAAATAGGATATGTCATGTTTTGGTCAATAGCTTATACCAAGGAGTAGCTAATCCACATACAGTGAAAATAGAAATTACATCTTATGGTACATGTTCTTTTGGATTCTGATTATTATAGTTTCCTTGATTTTACCTTTGGGTGATGTACTTTTTGTTTTATGTTCCTTATGATTATTGATTATTAACATTGGCCAATATGTAAAGGATGCATCACATCAAGCATCAAGATAAGAACATGATGACTTATATATCATGCATTATTCCATGCCCCATTTACATACTATGTGGATTTACAATAGTATGTTTTAGTTTTTATTGATATTTCAATAAATGTTTTCTAAAATTTCATAAAGGGACTTGATAAATAATTGGTTTTGATTAAATGGATTGCAAATTTCAATTTATAAGTTGTACGAGACCTTATAAATTATAAATAGTGATCTTTATAATTGAACCATTTAATATAATTTATATAAATGAGAATGAGTAAAAAAATTGAATTCTAAAATGTAATGGTCTCCATTAAAAAGTGATAAAATTTTAAATTTAAAAGGGATTTCTTCTATAACAAAAAATTAACACTATGTATACTTGGACCTTGGACTAATAGAAGACAACTTGAATGTGACCTAACCTTAGTGATGGGAATTAAGCAATCTATCTTTCTGTCTTTATGATGAAAACATTACCTAGACATTTATTTAGGATTAGGAAGAGGGGTGTGACTCTTATATAGAGAGGGTTTTACCAATCTTATTAATATGTATACATTTCTAGTTGGTATCTCATCTTGTGTCGAAGCATGTGTTTCTCATTTGAAGAGGCATTCCACCAAGATGGCCTCAAGTAATTTTCAAGGAGGGTGGTGACAACCATGCTCCATAAGTGGGGTCCCTTTCCCACCTATAGAAACTATAGACGTGCCTATTATAGAACCAAAAATAATACTCGATATTGGTGTCGATGCCCATTTTTTTGAGGGTTTTCAATGATATACCCAGACTATATAGGGATCCCCTCGACCTATATCAAATATTACAAAGTGACGCATGAGTTCTAGTACTAGAATCTGCCAATTGTTTCATCGGGTTATAGTCTTTAGAGAGTAGTTTCATGGCTAGAGGCCATGAAATCTATTTTAGATCATCTCGAGACACTTATTAATATGAGAGTGAATCTCACCACATATAAACTATTCGATTCATCAAAGATATGGTGGGATGTAATCACTCATATGGATTATCATCATGAAATGTTTTTTTGTATTATCATAGAGAATTAAATGATTATTCTTGTCCTGATATGTTGATGGTTGAAAAATATGGAGTGTTTAAGCACTTTTAGAATGAAGTTTTATCCTTTATGGAATATTATTCCTATTTCATATAGATATAACATTTCACACATGTTTTATTTGGTGATGATCTATATAAATCTAGGTTATTTGAGGATGGTCTATGACATGACATATGTTCCATGTTGAATTTCATTTGTCTTACTACCATATCTAGAATAGTTAATTAGGCTCTTATCATAAAGTGTAACCTAAGAGAGGCTGAAGGTATGATCCTGGGTGATTCTTCACCTAGATATGGATTTAAATAGAACAATAGTTGGAAGTATTTTTTAGATATTGAACTTGGTGATATTAGTACCCATGTTTTACACTAAGGTGGCCAGGTGAAGTTCCATTAATGTTGTAGACCAGGAAATACGAGACCTCAGTTTATGAGGGACCTAGTTGAGTGATGATCTTGAAAAATATGGGTATTATTCAATAATTTTTCATATCATTTCCTCTAGTAGAAAGTGGCAGAGGATCTTCATTGACTCCAAATTCATGATTGGGTCTGAAAATTATCAGAAGATGAACAATTGGATTGGAACTAGTTAATCAGGCTGAGGCGATAGTCATGGATGAGGTAGAAAGACACTATATTTACAATTCCATCAGAATGTACTTGCTCAAGGTGGCCATGCTATATCTTATGGAAGCATATCATGGAAGATAACTATAGTGCAATGGATACCGAAGGAGTAGAGTTCCATACCTTATATGGTGAGAGGTAATATTAATGTAGTTCCCATGTCATTAACTGATCTTTTCGATATAGGATTTTATCATTACTTCATATCTTTTACTTTTATGAAGATCCTTGGGCTTGATGTTAACTTCCCCCACGTTATGATGACACATGATACTCCATTGGGGATGTGATTAGTGATTGTACTCTAGGGTAGGGATTTACCCCTTAATGTAGGAGGGTGTCACTTCGTAAGGGGAATCTTTTTTCACTGTGATGATTGGGGTTGAAATCATTCTCAATATTGAATGGTTGGTTCCCTTACATGTTTATGTAGTCTTTTATCCTGAAGGGAGATTCTCACATCACCAGAGGGAGGGGTTTTTTATTCACAAGGTTGAATGGGATGTCCATGAGAGATGATCTGGTCCTGAGCATCATGGGTTGGGTAGGATTATATACTAGATATATAGTTTATATATGGATTATTAGATAATGAAATAGAAAGATTTACCAAAAATGGTAGATAATTATATGAATGCTTCCGTAGATGATTTTTCTGGACTACCTCCTGAGACAGAGGTAGTGTTTTCAATTGATCTAGTTATACCAGCTCCATTGTTATCCATTCCTCCTTATAGGATGACTACTACTGAGTTTCAAGATCTAAATAGGCATCTTGAGGATTTTGAAGATAAGTGTTTTAATCAACCCAGTTCTTCACAATGGGGTTTTCTAGTCCTTTTTTCCAAATAAGGCAGATGATATCCTAAGGATTTTCATAGATTACCGTTATTTATATCTACTTATACTTAATCATTTGTATCCATTTCCATGTATAAACTATCTCTTTGAGAAGTATGAAGGAAAAATGGTGCTCTCTAAGATTGATTTGAGATTGGGTTATCATCAGGTGTGTGTTAGACCATCATATATACCATATGTAAAATTCCATAGTATATTTGGATTTTGAATGTATCGGGTCATTCTATTTGGTCTCAAGAATGTGCCATTAATTTTCATGGAACAGATGAACTAGGTTTTCCATTCATAGCTATCCTCCATTGTGAGTGTATTTTTGGATGATATCATAGTGTATTCTTACACACAACATGACCATTCCAAACATCTTTATATCATATTGGATACATAGGAAGGGAACAAGTTATATGATAATCTAAAAAATTTCCACTTTTATATGGATGATATTCACTACGTAGGCCATATTATCTCAAAGATAAGAGAATAAATTAACACATAGAAGGTTGGAAGAGTAGTTTCCAAGGATAAATCTATGAATTTATTTTATATAAGAAGTTACATGGGGATATATAATTATAAATTGTTTTTCATATAAGACTTATCAGATTTAGTAGTACCTCTTACATGATTCAATTAGAAGGGTGTGATGTTCATATGGTCATAAGACTAAAAGATATCCTTTTAGTATCCATAAGTTTGATAGGCATCATTGACAATCCCGATATTTCCAGAGCCACGAATAAACTATATAGTTTATTGTGATGCATTAGGTTTTCAGCAAGGAGTAGTTATGATGCAGAAGGAGTGAGTACTAGTTGATGGGTCTCAATTACTAAGGAAACACAAGAGTAACTACACAACACATGATCTTGAGTTATCCACTTTTGTACATACATTACATTGTTGGAGTCAATACACAATGGGTGATAATTATTTGATGTATAGAGACTAAAAAATACACAAGTACATATTTAGATAGTGTGACTTGAATCTAAAGTAATGTAGGAGGGTTGAATACAAAAATTCTATTGACATTGAGCATTAAAATATACCCGAGAATAGAAAATATATTGTTGAGGATTTAAGAATGAGGACCCAGATCCAGGCGGTTTAGAAATCCAGTAATGAGTGGTAGCTTATGGGCCTATTTTATGAGATAAAATTAGAGGTTCAAGACCATAATGGATAGTGTTTAACTACATCATTATCGGTTACCTCTTCACTCCTAGAGAGAGTGAAGATGAAGCAGCTGTCAGATAATGACGACTAGGTCCTATAGGAGAGTGTTGGAGGTAGGGACCCACCACCTTGTTGGATTTTTGGTGAGAATAAACTCTTGTGGATCAATGGATGCATTTGGGTTCAGGTAGATGTATGAGCGGATTTTATACGAGGGACCCTTTTCCCCATAAAGTCAGTAAAACCTAGTATTACCAAGATGTACCATAAACTATTCCACCAATATTATTGCTCGAGGATGAAGAGGGAGATAGGTGGGTTTGGTATGTGGTGCTCCACCCATCACTAGGTCAATGGATAGAACTAGTTTCTATAGGGGATTTTATATCCACTAAAATATCTTGAGTGGAAATGAGATGATGTCACCATGAATTTCATCATAGTGTTTCTTGGATCACCTTGGGGTAGTGACACCATATGGGTGACTGTAGATTGGTTGGAAATAGTTTCTAATTTAATAACCATTTAGAAGACCTTATCAGTGGATGATCTTAATAGGATCTACTTTTGTGAGATCATATGACTCTGTAGGTTTCCACATTCTGGTTTATCATATGGAGAAACTTCTTTCATGTCGTGGTGTTGTAATGGGTTGTATATGGAACTATGTCCACATGACTACTAAGTACAACATATCACCCAAAGATCGACAACTAGTACAATAACATGGAACTAGTTTTGGAGGAAATTATTATAACATTCATACTTTAAATCAATGGTTCTTGAATGTAACACTTTCTTATTTTCAATTTTTATTATAATAACATATTCCAGACAACCATACAGATGGATCCTTATAAGTCCCTATAATTTAGGTCATACCGTTCACCCCTGTGTTAGTTAGAGGTAAGAGAGGCAGTTCCACCGGGCCCTCATCCTGTTTATGAGACTTTAAAGAAGGTTAAACATATTAGGAAAATAATTTCTACATATTAGTAAAGATAGATGTTATTTTTGGTTCATCACCATCAAAAACTAGAGTTCTATGTGGGGAGTCGATTTCTCATATGATTTTCACCTAGACTGTGGCATATATGGTTTCAGAAGAAAGTGAAGCTACCACTTCTTTACACCAGTGCCTTCGATATTTTAGAGAGATTTGGTCTAGTATCATATTGGTTCTTGTTAACTTAGAGGTACCAGTCCATATAAAAAATCCTCCTTATATCATATATTGATAAATATCATTCATATTTATCGCATATTATTCATCTTGAGGAGGTTGGATTGGAGGTTGATGCATCCTTGAAGGATCATCCTTCATGAGTTATTAATTGAGGAATGAAGGTTCTCCATGGCCGGTAGGTTCCTATGGTGTGGGTGATATGAAGAAATGAATTTTTATAGGATGAGACATGGGAGCATGAGGTTGACATACATGCATTGTTTCTGCAGTTATTCTCAGACGACGATTTACCACCCTTGGAAGGGAAATTTAGGGAAACGTTTTTTAATGGTGGAAGACTATAAGATCTTTACATTTATATGAGGTATGAATCATTTTTATTTCTATTTAAATTTTTATTTTTATGATAATGGGAGTTCCTAGTTGAGTCATGGAGGAAAAATGGATGTTCGGGGCCTGTACATAGCCCGTATACTGAGATTTTAGAGGCGGATGATGGGAAACATGGTTACTAGAAACTGTACTTCCCAGGATTCTTTGTTAGATCAAATAATGTTGGGTGGTTCAATGCACTATCCAGGGCCACACAGTTTTATGAAATTATGCAACACATGATGAAAACCCAAGTTATTTCCAACATAATTTTGACAGAATGAAAACACATGGTCAAAACATGGTTTGTATAACTATGCACCATGAAACTACGAGGAGTATCAGGGGATAAATATGAGTTCATTGTTGGCACATAGTATGGCCAACCATGTGGAAAACTCCTATAACCCCCTTAAATGAGGGGTAAATGATCCTTTTAACTCAAAGAATATAAATTTTTATACCCCTCTAATGTTTTCTTATTTTCCTAGTAGTGGCCACTACTTTCACTCATTTGAGGTCTATATGGAAGCCTATCATAGGATTTGCGATATCTCTCCAATCTTGACTCAGATTCCATCTTTTTTAGTATCATTGGATATCCACCAGCGATTTCTCTATTCCTATAGAATATTTCATCATATGTATTCCACTAGATGGGTTTATTTTTTTGTGATATTGTGTGTCATGTTTTAAGGTCATTTTTTCTTTTTATTTATTTCATCCATTCTAGAAATGATTAAGGGACAACAACAGATGATTATTAGACTAATAAGTTTAGGTGGGTGGTCCTGTTATTTTTATCTATGTTTAGGTGTCAATATATTATGCCATTAAGCCACATCCCACTTATTATAGATGATGCTTATAAATTGAATTTTTTTATAAATTAAATTAATTGGATTTACCTAGATAACCTATGGGACCTATTGAGGTGTAATTATAGGTTGTGGACCTTGAATTTAAACCCCCCATTAGGTGTGTTGTTAAATGATATTAAACCACCATGCGTGGACTATATATTTGATTCAAATAATATGTGTATTCCTTATATCGTTCTTTGGGATGATAGATGGAATGATTAAGATGTAATTTAATTAATTAAAATATGGAATGGAAAACCATGTCTCTCTAACTTTGGACATTTTTCTTCTTTATTATTATTGATATTTTATTTATATACAACTTCCTAATTAAGATAAATGTGAGTATTCATGTGATGTTAGACCTTCTAATACGATTTATTTGAACCACCTTATTATGTGAGTTAATATATTATATAAATGTGATGTAAAAATAAGTAAATTTGATCTTATATTGTATGGTTATCATTTAGGACCATAACCATACATATTTACATGTTGAGAGTAAGAGGTGGGTTCCAATTTTGGATCACAATAAATAGAATTTTTTTGTCCATATTAATTAAATGAATATAATGAAATGATTATTTTATGGCTTGGGTGACACGTGGGTTCTTATAAAAACACATTGGGTGAACTCATTCGGCTAATCGATTGTATACACCTGAGTGATACAAAGACTCCTTTATGGATAGACAAGGAAATACGTAGAAGGAAGGTTGTTATTATGAAAAGGGTGATACCTGGAGTCCCTATGTGGACTGCTAAGGATTGAATTAGATGGAATATCTTCACGTACACCATGATTGAAATTTTTTCTCTCTTGATGGACCATCAATGATGGACTTAGTGGGCTATGAATTAATATTACACCTAGAAAAATACAATGGTTCCTATTATAGGCTTATAATGTGATGAGTTCATATATTACTGGAGTGATACACGGGTTCCAAATTAGGAATTCCATGGATGGTAATTTGATTCATTTAAATTTAATAATGAATAGATTATGCAATGTGTCTTACAATCTAAAAAATAACCCTGGATTCTATATCATCTGGACCATCCACATTGTCTTATGAAGTGAAGAGTGTTCTACCTGGCCTTTAGTGAAATACCCAAGATTGTAAAAGGATGGAAATAAATACCTACAGCTTCATAAACACTTGGGGAATGAATTCCCATTTGAAAATAAAATAACCAAAAAAGATAACCAAAAATAAAAAAACCATTATATGATGAATGAGTATAATGTAATAAAACTCAAAATATAACCAAACCAATGCCAATTTCAGAATTCAAAGCAGATTCCAAACAAAAAGGTCTTAAAGACCCCAAATACACCAACACAACCACTCCTAACCTACTCTAAGATCTAAAATTACATGAACAACCCAATGTATCAAGAAGAATCACTAAATAACTAAGATACCTTTTGTTTACCTATTGTCTGATATATCACATTTGCAAATGTACCAATGTTCTTAAGCAGAAGTTGAGTATAAAAGTCAGTATAATTTTTCCAATGACTTCACATATAATAATAATAGGATATAACATGTTAGGAAATTTATATAAAATAGTTTAACAAAATTTGAAAAAGTTTATATCAAATCCAAAATAGTTTTCCAAACTAAAATTTTTTCTATTGAAAGCAACCAATCAATTCTTTAAACTATTTTACATTTTTATTTGGCATACCCATTACAGTTCCAAACATCCAAACTTCTACACACACTGGCCCTGTTGATAGTTCTATACTCATGAGCTATCTGTCATTGATCTACCAAGACTTCAGAAGGTAACCACTTCAAAGTTCAAAAAATGGAACACACCCCTTACATAGGGCCACAAAAATTAAAATCAAGGCACACCAACCAAGTAAGCCAAATTCTATAAAAAATCAACCATACAGTCCATTTAAATAAAAAAATTATTTCTTTTAAAACATTTCTTCAAAAAAATCCACAAAGAAAAAACAAAAAACATAATTTTTAAAATGAAAATTTGTAAAAAAAATCACAAGGTTCACCAAAAACCAAAAAATTTCGACCATTTCAAAAAACCATCTCTAAAGTGGTCTTCCATTAACAATCATACATACATTTCAAAATAAATTTCAATAAATTAAATAATTTTGAAACCAATACTTCATGTTTAAAATAATAGGAGTCGAGAGTAAATTCATTAACCTGACACTTAGGAAAAACCAATGAATGGCAACATAAATTAAAAAACCCATCTTGAAACTCATATAAATTACCTTAGATTTTTTTCCTTATCATCTAAAAGCCACATCTCAACATGGTCGACATAAAAAATAATTTATTTATCCCGAAAATATTAAAATCATTATTTTAAGAGAGGGAAGAGGAATAAATATAAGGAAAAAAAGGAAGAATGAAAACTTATTGAGAATTTGAGCCTCCAACACACGTAGATTATCCTAGGAATCACTCTCAGTTGAAAAAGAATTGTCTATCCTACCTATAGAATGATGGGAATTCATGAAATGACATGGTTCAGAAAAAAATAGTTTTTAGTGGGTAAAAAGAATTAGATCTATGATTTTAGAATATAAATTTTAACAGTTCATGGATAGGTCACACAGTTAGACACACTGTGTGCTAATCGTACATAAGCCACTTCTTCCAAAAACACCTCACATAGTTGGATCACATGGTTTGAAAATCATGCAAATTTTTTTCTAAGAACCCTATCCAATATGGAATGGGTTATCCTTGGAGGAAACATGATTTGTCCAAACCATGAACCTAAATGTGCACCTACTCAGTTCCCATGGTTTCAGTTGCATGTTTTCATAGATGGTTAATCACGATTTCTTCTAACCATGTTCAAACTGGACACCACCAAAAAATCCCCCAAAACATACCAAATCTCCTACAAACCTCCTAAAACATAACCCAATAAATATATATACTTAATATAAATAAATAAAGGGTTATATACCTAAAATTAGGGCTTCTATATTGTCCCCACCAATTGTCATTATGTTTAGAAATGTAGAAAACCACCATTATTCTAATAACATGTGGTCCATTTATCCACAATTTCCTTATCTTATTCCCACAGTTCTTACCGAATCCGACATTATTTTCATAAAACACACACTAGACCAATGATTTTCCACTCAATGTTTTCTCTTGCCTATCCACTATTTGTATCATTATATGAACTAATGTTGAATCTAGATCTTTTTCAATGTTATACCATAAAATCACATGGGTTGGATTAGGTTGAGACATATTATATTGTGAAACATGAAACAAATTATTTATAAAACTAGAATTTGGAGAAAAATAATATATATATATGACACCTAACCAACCTATTCAAGATCTAAAAAGGGAATATGTATTGAGAAGATAACTTTCTCTTCTTCCTAAAATGATGAAACCCAAGACTTGGGGAGATTCTAAGGAACACATGATCACTCACCTCGAAGAAAAACACTATCAAAGATGATCCAAATTCAATTTCTGATGACATTTATCCATCTACATTCTTTTCCAAGTCAAATAAATCTTCTCCATTGTATTTAAAAAAAGGCATGATTTAGATAGTGAAGTCTCACCTATTTCCACCCAAAAAGTAGATAATGGAAATTATACCCATAAACAACATTAATAGAAGGAATATGTATCTAGGGATGAAAATAATTTTGTGAGAGAACTCCACTAAAGTTATGTTCTCCTCCCTTGGTCCACAAAATTCTATTACACAAGCCCTAATAAAGTCCACCAAATTTTGGATCATACTATCAGATTTTCCATCTGTTTAAGGATGAAATTCCACACTTATAGTCAACTGAGTCCCAAGGTATTTCTAGATGGATTTATAAAATTGAGAAGTGAACCTCAGATATTGTTCTGATACTATGAAAACTTGTACACCATGCCTCTTTACCACTTATCATATATAGACTTTTGAAAATTATTACACTATATGAGATTCACAGATGGGGATTAAATGAGATAACTTCATGAGTCAATCCACTATAACCCATGTGGAATGGTGATTTCAAACCGTCCATGGTAGAAAGGTTACAAAATTTATAGGTATTTTCTCCCATTTACAATTGGGAATTGATAAGGACTACACCATAACTACTACTCTATGATGCTCCACCTTAACTTACTGGATGGTGAGGCATCTAAAAAAACTCATCCACTATTCATTTCATTCCAAACTATAAAAAATGTTATTCAATTTTGTTATACATATTATGTATTTAAATATGAATAAAACATATCAAATGGTGGTAATCAATAAGGATATGTTGTTTAAAAGACATTGATCTGATTATCCGATCTTGAAAACACAAAACTTATCCTCCATCAATATTACATACCTCAATGGTTTCCCCACCATTGAGTTTTGAACCCATGGAAACATATTAAAAATAATATTTATGTACATATGTAAACTCTTCAACCAAATCATGGATAAAATAAAATGGAATGAAAACCACAACACTAACTCGGTCCTCTTAATCCAAATGAATGTTGTCTATCACCGACATCAACTTCCTTTGATCTGAATTCTCTTTCACAAACTGACTATATGAATTTCTCCTTAATGCATCTTCCATTGAATTTACATTACATGATGTATAAATCAAGTAAAATTACACAAATTGGAGACACTCCATCCATATTTCTTTTCTTAGATATTAATATATATTTATTAAAATGCGTTTCAATCTCTTAGAATCTGACCACCTTAAATTTCATAGAAATGTGGTAATGACACCAATTATTCAAATCGTGGACTACAGTAGTTAATTCCAAGTAATGTTTTGGGTATTTTTTGATGAAACTCTAAGGGTTGTAGTCTATTGCAAAAAACATGATCTCCCAACATAATAACACACCCCAAACCAGATCCCAACACATCACAATACACCACATAACCCTTTCCTATTTCTTGCAATATCATGAATTGTCCTGATATAAGGAAAAATTTATACTCTTGAAAAGAATAATTTAAGTCCACATTTTATCAGAATGGAATATATTTCCTTGTCAAATCTATCATTTCTTAAGCTAGACATTAAAATTCCCATAAAAACACTGTTATTTACCAGATTGTCTAAGGAAACTTTATATCTTGAAGAAATTATTTGGATGATTACAAGATATACCAGTATTGATCTATTATAGATCCAAAGAAACACATTTTTCATAGATAATATAGCCAGGGAAGAGTACTTATAATACCTTAATGTAAAATATTTAAAGATTGTAATATACAAAATGATCCTAAAATATACCGAAAACTATTT
Source organism: Viscum album (assembly GCA_963277665.1). Taxonomy (NCBI): domain Eukaryota; kingdom Viridiplantae; phylum Streptophyta; class Magnoliopsida; order Santalales; family Viscaceae; genus Viscum; species Viscum album. Next base: position 330,583,460 of record OY728132.1, read on the forward strand.
CTATTTGTTTCTCAAGATCAACCATTGTCCTGGAATTCACTGCAATTTAATCCAAAAAGACCACAATAAAAAATCTACATATATTTGAAATATATGAATCATCAATGCCGTAATGATATCAGGTGAATTTTTAAGACCTAAACTCATAACCACACACTCGTAATGGCCATATAGACTTCACAAATCTATCTTTTGAATATCCTACTTCCGAACACACAATTGGTGATATCCATGTTGAATGTAAATATTAGAAAACCACTAGGATCCCCTTAATTAATTAAATACGTCATCATTGCATGGACTAAGATACTAATTATTTATTGTAACTTGGTTAATCTTATGATAATATACAACAAACATAAGGGTTTCATCCATCATTTTCATAAAAAAAATTGGTGCTGCCAATGGAGATGTAATAGGACGAATGAAACTTTTTCTTTATAATTATTCCAAATGGAATTTCAATAACCCTAAATAATTTTGTGTCACCCAATAATAGGGAAGTGAGATATGATTGTTCCATACTAATAGATCAATAATAAAATAAACTACTCATGTGGGTGGAAGCCTTAAAAATTTAACAAGAAAACATTAAGAAACTGATAATTTTATTTTACAAAACCACTATTATTGGATTCATTAATATATTCCAAGGTCAAAGTATCCAAATGGTATGATATAGTTCCATCCAATGGAGCCAAAAATCTTATTATACTTTCTTTCTCATTTCGATCTCTTCTAAATAGATGCTTGATTCCATCATCAGTTGTAAAACGATCATTTTGTGTATAAAAATGTTGTGAGATTTGAACATTTTCATCCAATAAATTATCATTATTAAGTCATAGACATCCATCTAAATAATTGAAACTTTCCAAAATCAATTCATCATTATCAATATTTATAGAACAAACTTTTGAAATTAAGGCTCAACATTCTCTTTAGAGAATAATAGTTTGATGTTTCGAAATAGAAGTCGTCATCCCAATATGAAAACCTAGAAGATCAACAACACAGGGAGAAATATAGGAATGGGATTTAACTTTATCAAACTAAACTTTCATTAGGTTATAATTAAAAAGAATCATACCCCTCACCATTGATGGTCCATATTGATCATCCAAAATCATTATCTCATCTCCATACAATTTATTACTCACAATACTTTTTTATTTATTACCCGGTTGGGGAGTCATTGTATTCCTAGAATCACCATGGATTATTAAGTTCTTCTAATGATATATATTCTTCTACACTCATCCCATTGAAGCATAGAATTCCTAAGAAGAATGAAATGTGACCCTAGGTTCGGACCTTGGAGTACAGTGACAATATCACTTAAGATTCCTTCTCCGGGTGCAATTTTAGCATGGTCTAGTAAGTTACATATAATCCTACTTTATATGATAAAAGGAATAAAATTGAAAAAATCTCATCTTAATCTTTAGTATAGGCAGAATATTAGCATATATCACCCTCTAGTTCTAAGTTATACCATTATATTAAAAATATGTGTCTCTCTTACACTTATTTCCAGCACTAGAGTTACCACCATTTACCATTTATATCAACATGATTCTTACACCCATGTTTCCTAATATATGTCTTTAATAAACTATTTATATATTGAACATCTTTATATAATTCAATATAAAAATAAAGTAAATCTTTTACAAAATTTCTAGCCTCAACCATGATTGAAAAATACATTTCATCAAGGATGAACATAAAAAAACTTTGGGTCAAAAGAGGAATAAATTCATAACTTTAGTTTTAAATTTTGTTACTATGAGGATCTCCTAATTCAAGCTAAAAATTTACGCTATTATAGAAATTATAAACATGTGAGGAAATAATTTTTTGTTGAAAAATTATGAAAAATCATCCCATTCACTACCTTGGTCTAATTTATTCCAACCCGCTTAATCACCCAACCAATGTGCGAGATCTTACAACATGTACATTAGAAACAACAATTTCTGCTCAACTGATGTGCCAGAGAAATCATAGATTTGATCCATCCAATCCAACCGCAACTCATCCTTTTCCAGTTCTAAATCACCCCAAAAGATGTGTGCATTCTACTTTCAGAACTAGATATAATTTTCCAATTGACTTGTATTTTCCCTTATATTCCCTCTTCCACCACTTGAAAAGCATGGAAAATAATCTAACTTGATGTTGGTTCACATATCTCTAGTGAAACCACATTCTTATAAACTTCTTTTGGTTGGTTACAACATTTCTTACTTGGTGCCATTGTGTTTAACCTAAAATAAAACTCCATTCAGTCTCACAAACTAGCAATCAATGTCTTATAAAATTTAAAATTTACCACATCATACATATCACAACAAGGATGTCCAAAATTAAACCATGTATGATTTGAAATATTTTTTGAAAATTACACCATGTTTTTTGAACGTCAAATCATTTTGAACTATTTTCAAAAATCAACAATTTTTATCACCAAAACATAATTCATTAGTTAAAAGGAATTATGTTCTCATAGTGGTCTTTCATTTTTATAAATTAATTTCATCATATTCTAATCATCTAAACAAATGATGATGAGGTTAAAACTCATAAAAGTGTCTCAAAACACTAATACTCTAAAAGAAACTAGTAACTTTATTTTTAGAATAAATAGGTTATCTATTTAACTTTATGCTCTACATTTGAGGTTCTAATGATACTGCTCCTTAATAGTATTCCAACCCAAGGACTAAACCAGGATAATTTTCAACTACATGAATGAAATATATGATACCATTTGTAATATCTCACCCCACCTTATTGTCTTGATAAGTGAATTCAGTTACAATAAGCCTAAGGTGACATCCCCAAGACACGAAAGGATTATAATAAATTCCAAGGGATTCATAAATAAATGGGGAGTGATTTTACCTTTGAAAATAAAATAAAAACCACGGTGACCATATTAAAATAAACCATTGTATGATGCATGTGTAAAATGTAATACATATAAAAAATAACCATACAGTTAACAATATCTTAGTGTAAATAAGCAACCAAACCAAAATATTTTAAGGACTCAAAAGACAAAAAATCTCCCAACCTGCTCCAAGCTCTAAATCCACATTTCAAACTCTAGGTATCAAGAATCTTACATAAATAATTGGGATGCCTTAACTTAAATAGTGCAATGATATATCATATAATCAAACACACCAAAGTTCCCATACAAGGGTGAGTGAAAAATTAATTAGGATTTCAAAAATGAATTCCTAAACCATGCCACTAGGATTGAACATCTTAGAACATTTATAAAAAATAGTTTAAAAAATTAAAGTATTCTATATCAAATCCAAAACATTTTTCAAAACCAAAACTGTATTTCATGTAAAGTAACTATTTTTTTAATCCATTTAATATTTATAATTTTCATACCCATTCCATTTCCACCCATCCACACATACACACATACATGACCTAGTGACAGTTTCATACTCATAAGAGTTCTCTCATTGGTATACCATGTAGTCATAAGGTAACTATTACCAAGTTACCCAATTGAACACACCCCTTCCATAGGGTCATGTAAATTAAAATGAACACATGCCAACCAAGTAATCCAAATTCCATTTAAAATTAACCATGATGAGAAATTTCAATAAAACATATATTTTATTGAATAAAACTATAAAAAAATTCGATGAAGTAAAACCAAATTCCTTAATTTTAAAATAATATTTTTGAAATTAACGTATCAAAGTTTCTCCCAAAATAATAAATTTTTACCATTTCACAAAATTATCACTAAAAAGGTTTTCCATTAAGAATCGATCAAAAATTTAATAATCAATTTCATTAAATTTAATTAATTTGAAACCAATACTTCAATTATATATAATAGGATTTTCATGTGAATCGGCTTAAATATCATTTAGGAAAAAATGAATAAAAAAATAACAACTTCAAAAGCATGGCTTAAAATTCCTTGAAACATCCGTAGATCTTGTCACCTACCATAAAAAATCCATATTTGTACATAATTAACATCACACATTGTGTATTTATCCTAAAAAATTAAATCCATGAATATAAGAGAGAGAAGAATAAATATAAGGAAAACTTTGAAGAATGAGCACTTAACGATGAATCTAGGCCTCCGACACACTTAGATTTGCCTATCTGTTACTCCAGGATTGAAATGAATGGTATCAAAAGACTTGACAGGGAGTTAAATTCCTTAAATGACCTGTTTCAGGGATATAAGTGTGGATTATGGAGTAAATAGATTTAAATCCATGATATTTGGATCTAAATTTTAATTTTTCATGACAAGGGTGCATAGTTTGGAAAAATGTCCGCTAACCATGTTGTAGGCACTACCTCCAAACACACCTCTCATAGTTGTCTTGTACAGTTTGACATACCATGTGCCAACCATGATAAACATCATTGTCCAACATTCCAGGGTTTCTTCTAGGAAGCCGCATAGTTTTGCCAAAAAATTTATCTAACTATGTGCTTAACAGTGCCCACTATTTCAGTTTCATGGTTACCTGAAAGGGTCTATATGGTTTCTACTAACAATGATCAGACCATGAAGCATAAAAAAATCCCTTAAAATTCCAAAGGTCCTCTAGACCTCCCAAAACATAACCTAGTCAATATATATATATATAATACAAAAATAAAGGACTAAGTACCTGAAACTGAGGGTGATATATATTTGGTTATATCCATAAATTATACTGATGGAATTTTTTATACAAATCATGTTGAATATGATATAGATGGGAACCTTGGGAAATGATCTTGGTTTGGAAAATTTATTATAAATTAAATCACGGGTACCTATTTACAGAAAGATATTTATACTTAGGCTTAATAATGATTAATTGGATAGGTGTTTTATGGGAACCCAGACCTATATATGTTATTCATACACCACAATTCATTTACTACTTTTATTGTAACTTAATCACTATTTATATATATTCATAGATAGGATGTCATTATACACTATTGTTAATGGACTTCTGAGTTTATCTCACACCCTTGTTAGGATACCTTTTGATACCCATATATATGTCATGAAGGTAGGTAAGGACAATGTAAAGAGCCAGGTTCTTAATACTTGACTGATTATAGCATGGGGGTGGGGGAGCAGAGGACCAAGATTTAGATCATGATTCTATTTGGAGATAGTCTTTTTTGGTTTTTTGGTTATTTTGTTATACTTGTACGTATGTGTAACTGCTTCCATGTATTCCTTGATTATATTTCTGTATAGCATGACATGATCATCATTTTTTAAATAACAATGATGCATCTAATTACTTGGTTATTTATATTATGGATGTTTACTATTCAACTATTCAGTTATCTTTATGCTTCGACAATTTCATTATATTATTATACCTCTTCTCTACCATATAATAATGAGTGTATAGTCTCATTACTATTCCACTATGGACCCCTGCTACTAGTCAACAACATTTAGAATAAGGTAAGTTATTCTTGAGGTCATGTGGCTAACCAAGTTCAGTTACTTTTTTGTAAACCGGGTTCCGGATGTAACAATATAGAATTATAAAGTGTTTCTATGTTATTTTTGAAAAACTAAATGGGTTCAATATACATATAAAATAATCAATTAAAATAATAATGGATAAATCAGTAATCACATCATGCATTCATTCATATAGAAAACAAGGTAATGGGAATGTTTACAAACATGATATCACGCTAAAATTTCCTCATACCGAGACATGTACAGGTTTACATTCTCAAATGAGGGTTTTTTTATCTTATGGGAAATATTCGTGTAATTTATTTGATGATGTTAATAATCATCCCTTATAAAATATCAAATTACTTCATATGATGAGGTCCCAAATAAAAATATTAAAAGCTCAGTAAGATATGTTATATGTGAAGGATTAAATAGTTATTAAAACAAATTATTCTATCTCCTTTGAAAAAACTATTACTGGGGTTCAATATGTTATTGGGTGAATGCATGTGGATCAATTGAATTTTTAAGTTCTAAATGGAAAACATAATTGATTCATGGATATTCATGTTAAATGTTTGAGTACATGGTAATAAAAAGTCAACAAAATACATTAATTGTCTATGCTATGTAGTTTTAATTGACTAAGAAAGTTATAAATATTATTTGGGCTAATGAAAAAATGAAAGATAAATTATGATACTTTTGAATATTTTTTTGTTTTTAAACCACTTTCAATACTAATAAAGAGAAAAAACTGTTATATTTATTTTTGGGCTTCAGTCATCATCTAGAGATTGTTGTTTTTATATAATATTTCTTATAAGAAGAATATGTGAGTTCTATTTCTTGGTTGTTTGAAAAACATTTACACGTTCATAAAATGAATAAGAATTAATATATATTTACTAATAAGGATTTGAAAATGAGAAAAGTCATTTCCAACTTTTTTGGGAATTCAAAACTCACTTTATATATACAATTTTATGAAAAATATCATTGATCATTTAGGTAATTGGATGAAATATGGATTTATTTTTCTATATACATTTATGAAGTTTATGTTCTGATATCATGATTCACATAAATGTTATCAGCATAGGGATAACCCCAGAATAGAATATAGGGATTAAAAATCATAGTGGTTAGATGACGTATTCATGTTGCAAGATAAGTGGGTCCTTTTCTCTTTGGAAGATGATTTAACATTTCACATGAAAAAGTACCAAATTAAGTGAAAGGTTTAATGAGATTCTTAAAGATTATTTTCAGCAAAATTTATGGGTTTTAGATTACTTTAACAAATTTGACTTAATTTTGGACACAAATCGATATCGAGAACCAAAGGCTGAATTTGAGATATGGGAGGAGTTATCTCATAATCTTTACCCTTACCATTCATTAATGTACTAGGTTTATACTATATATAAAACTATGTTATTTTATTTAATTCAATATAAATATCAAATTATTAGTGATTGTTTTTTGATATCATGTAATGAAATAGTAGCTTGATTTAGTTTTTTTGGGGAACTAGTTGTGAATACCATTTATTGATACCATATGATGCATTAAATGAATCCTATAATTGTTCTTGTTGTAAATTTGAGTTGGTTTTGTATATTTGTTTCATGTTATAATTTTTTTTATTATATTGAGGTGAGGTAAATTTCTGAAAAATATATTTTTGGGAGGTTGACCTGATCGAATAGAAATATTTTAATGTTTTAAGGATTTTATGTTGACAAAAATTTTGATATAAAATTATCTATATAAAAACATTATAGAAAATTATCAAGAATGAGAATGAAGTTTATTACCATTTCATATGATTCATGTGTGATTTATAATATTACCTTAAATAATTTTTGTGATTTTTCAAAATATTTGAATAACATAAATATAATAACTGATTGAGTTGTTTGTCATGATATTTTTGACCCAATTCTATGAAATACCTCTTCTAAAAGGAAAAAATATGAAAATTTCTGATTGAATAAATTTTTTAGAAATAAAATGTTGAAAGGGGACATAATTGAGTTAAAATAGAAACATGTAAAATCATATAATGACAACATTTTTTCATTTTATGATGAATTTAATTTATTAGAGTTGTTTTATAATATAAATGTGGTATTTTATATATATTATATTTTTACAGAGGGAGTTATAGATAAATAAAAATTAAAATTTTTCCATTGCATACCTAAAAATTAATTAAAATGTAATTTATTTATTAATACCATCTTTGTCTATATTTTTTTTAATTTTTTATTGTTTTTTTTGAAATAATTCCATTCAACCAATTTAGAACATCATCTTTGGAGGTAGAATATCATGGAGTTTGAAGAGTGGAAGAGTAGTGCATACATTGGGTAAAAGTTGTTTTTTTTAATTGTGATTATTCTACACCATGTACAAACTATTTTGTATTTTAATGCATCCACAAAACCATTTATCATATGGTTAGAATTTTAATGGATTGGGAATTAATTTTAAGAATCTAAAATTTATATGTGTGATTGATATATGAGAATTTTATACATCTAGAAACTATTTTGATTGGTAAATTAACCAAATTTTTTTTTCTAATAATTTATATTTAAATCGGGTTCCAAATAACCAATACGATATTGCAAAATTGAAGACTAATAAGAAAACATTTTTCGATAATGTTTCAACACTATTGATAAAACTATAAAAAATGTTCCCTTTTGAATTTTATTGCAGAAAGATCGGCATATGAGAGTACTTATATTGAAAAAATTGTTTTGTTCCATTTTATATTAAAAAACTACTAATAAAATACCAAAAAATTTAACAATGATAAGAAATAGAAAATATATACAATTCCAATTTCAGGACTCACCCCTAAATCGGGGTTATTTAATTATTTAACTAGATACTAGTAGCATTCATGTCACAAGGGAACACTTAATTCAAATGTAAGTATCTAACTAGATATTATCAATGCCATCAACAAATTAGTGCTCTATATAAAGTCCTAGGTCATGATATTATTCTTAGGATAGCTTCATCATATATCATTGATCTATTATTATCTTCTATATAAGATAAATACTATTATTTCACATTAAAACCTTTAGTTGACCTGTTGAGGGATATATTCTACAATGAACATAGTGTTATTATTAACCATGTAAGAAGAGATACATTTATTTTTTATTTTTTTGATAAATTCTTTTGGAATGTGTGGACTGTTCTATAAATTTAAATATCATAGTTGGATAATTTTAAAAAATGGTTTCAAATTGAATAGTATAAAATCTACTATTAATAATGAATCCCTCTAATAAATATTATGTCTACCACTACACAACTATGGAATCATCATGTTGTAGTGGATGATATATTTTTATTTCACATAAAAAATGAGCAATATCAAATTTATATATGTGGTTTTGATGGTGGTGAAAATTTTCCATTTAACTATAGTAAATATTTAACTCGTTTCTCAATATAAAAATCTATCAAATTTTTATTTTTCCTTGAAATTATTCCCAAAAAATATTAATAAGGTTATAACAACTATAAACCATTTAATTTTTAACATAAAGAATATAGGAAATAATATAATAATAATGGTAGGACTGGTAATAAATATCAATTTATGTATGAAAATTCCTACTATATTCCAAATTTGGAAATTAATTTTATTTTTTTATCATACACATCTATTAAATAAAATCACTAAAATTAGTGGAGGGTGTTTCAATAAGTGGAAGTGATTTTACAATAATATTGGATAACATAAATACTCATCATGTTAGTCATTATTGATTTGTTCAAAATTGAGGAAATGTCATACATTGTATCTGAATGGAAATTTTTTTAGAATTCATGACATATTCACTACCCAAAAATAATAATTATTTATCAGAAAAAATTTATTATGAATGATACTTGAATAGTAAATTCAAAAGAAAGGGTTGTCATTCCCTTTGTTCTAAACAACATACTAGGTTGGCTCAATCTCTATAATATTATAATGATGATCATTGTATGATTTCTGGACTCACAAACTTTTCCTCTCCCATTTTTTTTATGAAAAATACCTTATAAAAACCCTTTTATGTTCTTGTTTCCATGAAATACTTTGGATATTAATGGTTTTCTGCCACGTGGATGGATCTTCTATTGATTTTGACTATATTATTACCTATTTTCTTCTTCTTGTTCTGGTTTCATAAACAAACATAGAGTCTAACTTATTTTCATCTCTTTTTCATTTTTTTTAATTTTATAATTAGTCATAGGGTTTTTCAACTTATTGGTCTAGGAATTTATGATATGATACTCAATACAAGAGGTGTTCAATATTCTTTAGCTTCATCATTACTTTTTACAACTCCATCATCTTTATGGTTGGCTGGATATATTCTTTTCCATGATCACTTTTTCCCATTGGATGTTCTATCTAACTTGGGAATTGGACTATAGGGCTAACTCTCTCATCATATATGGGTGCTTGACATTCACTATACCTTATTTTTTCTCAACCATTCTAATGATGCTCATGGGATGGTATTCTTCTTTGTTGCTAGCCACATTCATTTTAGGGTTCATTCCACTTGCCTCTTTGATATTTTTTAAAACATTAAAAAAAACCACCTTTTTAATTTTTTTATCCTTTTTCTTCATATTGGATTCCTTATAATCTTTTTTTTTTCAAAATTTAATTTTCTTATTCAGGGACCTATAGTTTTTTATCATCCTTAATATCTGCTTTCACTACTATACCACAACCCATGGTGGATGTTTTTTTATGATCACCCAATTCATCTATACCATATTTGGGTATTTTTTTATACATATCCTTATTATTTAACGGAATAATTAAAATAATAATTATTTCTTATGAAATAACCAAATCGATTGATCTTTTTTACCCTTGACATGCTTCATTATAGCCGCATCCAACACTACCAATCTCAATTTAATAAAAGGATAATTTAAGCTTTTTTCTTTTTCTTTAATGATGAAATTGATTTCCTACTAACAATACTATAGGAATAATACATTTATTAAGATATATTCTATATTTCATAGAAATTAAATTTTCAAACCATACCAGTAATGAAACAATTGATCCTGAATCCTTAAAATGGTATTTATGTAATTATTTAGAAGAATTCATCATTTTTAGTGTATTTCATGAGACCACTTTATATTTATCATATATATCAAAATATCCATATATTTGATAAAAACCAAACAAAAAAAGAAAATTTAGTTTGAATGAATATAGTAGCACATGCATACAAATAAAGGAGTGCAATAGTGTCAACATAGTCCTCTAGTTTGTCCCCCCAAAAAAATTTCATACCTTTTTGTTTTTATTTCTATTTCTCTAAGAAATATGAAACAATTTATAAATATATATATATAAAGTATCTTTTATAGGTTTGAATTAATAGGAGTCAATGATTTTATTTTACTCTTCCAAAATCTCAAACATAATTTTAATATAACTTTCATAAAGCTTTACCACCTTGATACTGATTTATTATATATCTGTTGATGGATCATAATTATTGAACACATAGAAAAATAATCTATGAGATTTATAAAAATATAATTTTGAAACAATTATAGATACAAAAGTGTAAAACATATTACAAAAAATTAGTCCCGCATAAATAATTTGTATGAACTTATTTCAAATTTTGTAGAATTTTTCATATAAGTCAGTGTAACTCCATCATATTTGATCTAAAATGTTAACAAAAAATTTAATATATAAAATTTTAGTTCAATTTGGTAGAAATTAGAATAAAAACTACATGTTCAAGAGGAATATTAGGAATGTTATATTGAGGATATAAGTTAGATAATTCCCCTCTCAAGCCTACAAAAATTCCATCGAATGTGTTGGTGAGGATTCGAAATATTTTAGTGGAACTTATTGCCATCACTTGAGGTGGATTAGAATAGTAATGTCAAATAATATAAGAACTAGAAGTTACACTATAAGTTATAGTGTAATTTGTTCAATGTTCTAGTAGTGAAGTAATCTATCCATTACCCCACTCAAGTATACAAAATTTTGATTGAATGTGTAGGTGGGGATTGTAAATATTTTAATGGAAGTTATAGACATCCCTTGAGGTGGATTCCCGCTAGAAAGTTTGATAAAATGAGGACTAGATTTTCTATTGGGGAATCAACCTATCCATTTCCCCTATAAATATTGAAATTTTTTAATGTAAAGTGTTGGTGTGGATTTTAAATATTTTACTCAAACTTCCTGTCATCCCGTAATGTGGCTTCCTACTAGAAATTTGAAGAATAGGAGGAAAAAAATATCCCTTGGAATTTCATGTTGAATTTTTTAGATGTTACATTGAGGAATAAACATACCTATTAACCATATTAATCCTAATAAATTTTAGTAGATATTGTTGATGCGTATTCCACAAATTTTAGTGGAACATTTATTCATCACATAACATGGTTTACCCCTAGAAATTAGGTGAATATGAGGGCTATATGATCCATTGAAATTTCCATGGGAATTTAATAAATATTCCTATGAGTAATATACCTATCAATTACCCCTCCCTTGTCTATAAAAATTTAATGTAAAGTGTTAGTGGGTATTCATAAAATTTAAATTTATCATTAAGCCACCAGTTGAAGTGGATTCCCATTTTAATTTCTAATAATAAGAGGATTGGAATTCATAGTAGAAGTTGTAGTGGAATTTCATTGATATTTATATGTGGAATAAAAATATCTATTAACCATATCAATAAAGTAAAATTTCAGTGGAATGTTTTTGTGGTGATTTATCAAATTTTAGTGAAACTTTTAGTCATCCCTTGAGTTGGATTCACACTTGAACATTGAATAGTAGGAGGACTAGAATTTAAAATTTTTGTTCTTGTATAATTTTATATTAGTTATAGTGGGTAAGAAACATATCCTTTTCACCTCTCATGCCATAAAAATTTTAGTGAAATTTTTTAGTTTTAATTCTATATATTTTAGTGAAACATCCATTCATCCCTTCAGGTGGATTCCCATCAAAAGTTCAAAGAATACGAGGATTGGAACTTCCATTGGATGTTCGAGTGAAATCAGATAGAAGTTGAATTTGTTGAATCAACTTATCCATTAAAATTTTCAAACCTAAAAAATTTAAATGTAAGGTGTTAGTGTTAATTCAACAAATGTTAGGTGAACTTTCATTCATCAATTGACATGGATTCCCTCTGTAACTACAAATAATAGGTTGAATTAAATTTTAAATTGTTTTTTTATAAAATTTTAGCAAAGTTATATGGAGTATAATCCATTCAATTACCCATATCAAGAATTTAAAATTTTGGTGGTAGGTATTGGTGGGGATTCCATAAATTTTAGTGGAACTTACAATCATTATTTGTGGAGCCTTCCCATTAGAACTTCTAAGAACATGAGGACTATAATTTTCACTTTTTGGTACATTAAAATTTCATGGAAACTATAGTGGGGAAGAAACTTATTCATTAAAACTCTGAAGAATAAAAATTTTTAGTGGAAAGTGTTGGTTAGGATTCCACAAATTGTAGTGGAACTTTTAACCATCCGTTGGGATAGTTTCCCACTAGAACTTCTAGGAATATTAGGTATGGGTGTTCCAGTGGAATTTCATGAAATTTATAATGGGGAAAAACATAATAATTACACCTATAAAGCCTAAACGTTTTTAGTGGAAATGTTTTTTTGGGTATTTTACTAATTTCAGCGCCTCATTAAGTCATCACATGAAGTATAATCCAACTAGAACTTCCAAGAATTAGAGGATAGAAAGTTCCATTGGATTTTCTAGGGGAATTTCTTTGATTTTATAATAGAGAAGATACCTATCCATTCCCCTCCCAGATCAAAAAAAAATTTGGTGGAAATTCTTGTACATGTGTTTGTGGGTATTTCAAAAATCACAATCAAGGATTTAGTAACTTAAAAAGTTATTTTTCACAAAACATTATAAGAATTGTGGGAATTCATGGAAGTTACCATGAAATTTTTAGTATAATATTCAATGAATATACATGAAGTAAAATATTTTTAATAGTTTCCAAGGACACTTGATAATAATAATAATAATTCCAACTACAATAGCATAGAACATTTCAGTATAAATAGGTAACCTACTTTCTTCTTTATTCAGGTAATCTTTTATACAAGTATAGATGGTCACATGGGAGAAAACATATAGTACATTAATGAATATTTGACCTCTACCAGTTTAAAAAATGATGGCCTTTATTTTGAGGCAAACACATCAGTGGAATGGAGCCCTCAAATTCTGATGAAGAATCACATGTATCAACCAAAAGAGGAATAGTTCCATCTTGTTAAAAAGTTGGGGGAAGCACAAAAATTCATCAGTAAACCAAATAAAAAATTTTACCATTAAAATTAGTAGTATAAAAATCATATAAATCATTATGTATAGGAATCAACCATCATCTCAGGGTTCCCATGTGAAAAAGGAAAACTCGCCCTCGCCTCTAAAATATTTGGCATATCACCCCCCACACATCGATCTAATCGATGGAAATAAACTTGGACACATGTTTCCATATCAGGATTCAATAAGAATATACAGTGAAAACATAACTAGAGATGATTTTGGTTTTTGTTTTAACCATGTCGCCTCAAATAGTACATTATATGTTACCAGAAGAGTTTTTTTTGCGGAGTTTTTTAGAAAAAAAATCTAAAAATGGTCATTTGTTAAAAGAAATATTAAAACTGGATTACAAAGGCATTTAATCCTCAATTGAGGAAAATGTTTTACAAAAAATTGTGCCTTCTCCAATAATTAAAGATATATATATTGGTTTAAATATATATATATTTAAAATATTCAGTAATTTTTTATTTTAAAAAATAATTTTTTTATTTATATATATATACATACAAGATGAAAAAAAAAATTTTAAAAAAATTAATAATGTTAATTTATATATAAATAACATTAATAATAAATTTATATTTCAATTATAGAAAATAATAACATTGTATTGTAAATATATATTAATATTAATAAATAATATCTATAAATATATATTATTAATTATTAATTTTAAGTAATGATTACAATTAAATAAATATTAATTTTAAATATTGTAAATTAAAATATATTAGTTATTATAAAGATATAGGTTTCATAATTTAATAAATATTAAATTTTAATATAGAAAATTAAAATATATTAGTTATTATAATGATATAGGTGTTACAATTTATTAAATATTAACAATTAACACCAATAGCCTAGGCTAGTAACCAGTATTTCACATCAAAGGGGAGTTATCCTAACATCTCCCCATACGGGGGAGTGTGATTCATAATTTTTAGAATTGGGGGCCTACGTTTTCATAACTCCAAAATAAGAAAATACTTTTGATTAGTAAATATTAAAAATATTTTAAAAATTATTTTAAATTTTTAAATTAAAAATTTTAAATTTTTTTAAATAAAACATTATAACTATATATTTTAATATATTATTTACATAATAGTTGTATGCGTAAATTATTATTAATAATTAGTAATTTTTTTTAGGTAATATATAAGTAATAATAATTAATTTATCTCTCAAATGTCATCATACTGTGTACATATCTATCTATAGTTGGAATCCTTCCTCCTAGTCTACTTTTAAGAATGAAGAACTGATGGTTGGCTCTATGCTGAAGAAATAACCTCAATCCCATCAGTTCAGTATGTAGGAAAATTGTCAAAGATAGCCTACTATAGAAACCATGAAATCTAAAAAACATGCAATATTTGTTAAATTTTTTTGTTTATTTTTTGAAACAATGATAGTATTTTGAAATTTAATACTCAACATATGAATAGATGTACTCATATTAGTGGTTATAAGACTATCCAAAATGAGACAATACACATCCATGCTATGTCTCAACAACCTAAAAAAATGGTGTGCCTGACCACACCTATAACATAAAATAATGAAGGTTATATTTAATAAAAAATAAGTAAAATATAACTCATATTAGAATCATAAAATAGTAAATATGACTAATTATACCATCATATAAATAAAGTATCCTCTAGCACATATTTGGGAAACCCAGGACCAGTAATAATAGAGGCTAGAGGGGGACGTGTTCTCATGCCCACACTAGAATGATGGTGAAAGATCCTCTATGATCATTGGGATCTGATCACTATGTGGTTTATAATGTACTATATGAGTATTCCAAGCACAAAAATACCAAAATATATCTCCTTACCAAATCTAAGTACTCATGTAGGCCCAAGTACATCATGTGGACATTAATTATTTAGTGATTAGTGCACACTATTCATTTAATGAGTTGTAGGATATATGCATGTGCGTGATGAATTATAGTTTCCATAGCAATTTCATCAAGAACATTCTTGAAGTGAATTTCTAACTAGCTTATATATTAAGACCATTCATCTATAGCAGCAACATTTGCCTCAATTTCTAGACCTAACAATCTTAATACAAGATCATGTTAGCCTATATGGGTGGATCTTATAACTGCATTACCCATTATCAGTAGGCATAGCATAACTGGCACATTCCATAGGGTTATGTTCATTCCAACCTTCGGAATGTGGAATGTCTAAGTCTCGAGTCTCCATCTAAAAGTGAGGTAAGTGAGAAGGTGATGGAAAATAAATGTAAAATTTTATATAATGACACAATAAAAACTAGAATGCTATAGGTTTGATATAATAGAAGCTAGAGGTGGAATGTGATGATAATGACATGTCTTATACACCCTGACCCATTAAACCTCACAGGACATTAGTATGTTCCAGGAAACATGTCTATACTTCATAGTGAGTAGTGTAGTGTCATCTATCTCTACACATAAAATTAAAATACGTGTAAAATGTAATTCCAATGATACTGTTATTAAAATATGGGTTATAATAGTTATTTTAGTTGTGAAATAAGAGAAATGGATTAAAAATGAAATGAATTTCACATATTTTATAATAAAATTATCAATAAATAATATATGTTTTCAATATATAACATATTTTCCTCAGACATAATCTCATATGTGATATTAGTGAATTGATGAGAAAGAAATGACGTTTATAAGGATTACCTTTCAATATATAGAGACCATCCCACATCATAAGATTGATTATCATACTTCAAAAGGATAAAGTCAATTTTATAAGGATAATTACACCAACATTATTTTTGAAAATGTAGTTTCATCATTTCTTCATTAATTTTCTTATCATATAAGAGGGTCAAATTCTCTAAATATCTTAGGGTTTTTTCATGAACACTTTTTGTTCATTGTGAAGTTTAAAATCCTTAAAAAAATAAATCTTCCATGATCTAGTTTAATTTATCTTCAAAATATATAATTCAAGAAACATTACTCTCTTTTTATGTCAATGGTTTCTTACTCTATTTTTTTAAACCTGTTCGATAAATCTCTCTCATCATAAAGTCATGATAAAAACCTAGTTAAAAAAATAAAAACTTTTCTAACTATTAAAATTATTTAACTTTCCCCAAACATAATATATATCATTAATAGGTTTTAAAACCAATTTAATACAATTTTTAACTATTCTAACTATTTTAATTCTTTAAATCACCCCAAACGTAATATATATATATAATTGGTGTTAATTATTAGAGTTACATTGAAAAACACAATTTAAAATGGTTAGTGATAACTAGTATTTGATAAAATTGTTGGGGATGTGTTAAATAATTAAAAGATTTAGAATATTTTAAAATTGTTTTAACTTGGTTTTGATCAATATATTGATTTTTTAAACATAAATTTATATATATCTATAAATTTTTTTCCAATTTGGTGGTTTTCAATTTATAGGATTTAAATTTAGTAGTTTTTAAATAGAAACTTTCAATTGCTCAATTTACAGTTTCTTCTATAAAATAGTGTTTTTTTCGATGTAATATGATATATATATTTATATATATCCCAACCTTCATGATTCCCTTCTTCATACACTCATCATGAAAAAACCTTTCATATTTCCTTCAATATATCTAAAATAATATCGATGGTAATAATTTAAGGATCTCCACATAACATGATTAGAATTGACATCATTCTTGGATTTCTAATGATGGTTAGATATAAAACACACACCCTAAATAGTGGTAAAGTGGTTTCTAAAACATGCCAAAAACCATCTCCTAGATTCATTATTGTCCATCCCTGTTATGGAAAATACAAGCAGTATAGGTGAACTATTAGTATCTTGGGTTGCCTTAATCAATCGTACCCAGTGTATTTTCCATATAAAAACATTACAAAAATCTATATAAATTATTTCCATAAATTTAATGTAAAAATACACAAAATGAATTCCAATAAATACTAACGAAATTTAATATGACGAGGATCAATTTAGTTATCTTAAGACAAGATGTTTTTTAATGTCGAGATAGAAGACAATTTGGTTGAATCAGAATGAATATCAATTAGGGAAACAAAAGATAAGTTTCATATAAGTCACCATACATGAGAAATTTCCTTTTGTTTCACCCTTCATGCCTTCCCATATAAAATATTATAGTGAAATAAATTTTTGTATCCTATCCTTTAAAATGGAAACATACACATCTTGGAAGGCCCTAATCATCTCAATAATATCATTTGACATAAATTTAGTTTGTATTGTTGTATGATATTATGTTACGATAATCTATATGTATGTGGGGGATGCCTTAATCTTAAAATTCCATTACCCTCCAAGATCAATGTTATGAATCGATCTAAAGTGAAATATACAATCATTGATATATTTTTTGCACTATATGGAATATTTTTTTTATTTTTACTCCTCAATAAAATATCTATATTGTATCTCTATAAGAAATTGTTTTAGTCCACATTTAATGAAGTATTTTCTTGGAAAATATATTCCAAAATCTATTGTTTTATATAATTATGAAAATATATCCTCTACCACTATAGGAAAATCAATTGTGGGTGTGATAATATTCCTAACAAATTTAGGTATATGTGTCATAACATTTGGAAAAGATGATAATAATGGTGGATGATTTATCTTACATTATGGTACGTGTAAGACTATTACATTTCTAAAATCTTTTTCATAGTGTTATCCATCTTCCACCTCACCACAATTATTTTCTTCATCTGTTACACCATTAGAAACATTATAATCACAAAATTTATATTACATCATATCTGGGATATCAGCTTGGTTTTCATATTCCAAATAATATAGAAGATTATCATAACGTTGGGAAGGACCTTCCTTGATGAATTTTGTATGGCTCTACCATCATACAATAATACACTTCTTCTTGATTGAAGAAACATCGAGGTATAACTCCATTATATCATTTTCATAACATTAGTTGAATAAAGGTGTTTCTTACACCCAATACTCATAATCATGTAATCAATAATCTAAATTCATCATGATTTACCATAACAAGAAATATATATAAATAATTGGATAGAAATCTTGATCATGTGTCATATTTAAGCACCCATGAATTATTTCATGATGTTCTCCTTGGGTAATATAATTTCTTATGAAAATAACCCATGTTGTTTGTTTACCAAATTAAGCTCCTTTATTTGTTTTAAAATCATCTCTCTTATAGTAGACATAGGTAGACATGATTCTATATCTATAAAAATTGGTTATGATCATGAATGAAAATTTATAAACTAAATTCACTATAATGAATAATGTCATTTCATGGTATATTGATCTTATTAAGAAATTGTCATTGTAATTTATAAAGTGAATGTGAATAATATAAATCATATCCCATAATAATGTCAAAAAAGGTGTGTAGTTATGCATCTTTATCATTAAAAGGGTGGTGATTGAGTAAAGATGAAATATGCTCCTTTCTGGATATTTATCGATAGGTGTATCTGTGTCAAATCCTATATCTAATTTTAGTATCCAGATAGGTATTCCACTACTAGGAAAACCATATTGTATTTACTTGACTAAAATTTTAGAATGTTTTCAAAAATTTTAAAATAAACCTTGGGTTTTCAATTATTTTTTATAAGTAAAAATTATCATGTGAATAATCTAAATTATATCTAATAGACGTGTCAAACTTGTGGTGTAGTTTGGAAACTTCATCGTGCACTGGGTGAGGATTAAGTTAATAACTAATATGTAGATTTCTGGTTTTTTACCCCTAGTTGCTTCTATCCTAGAGCTAACATGCACTTATAGTATCTATAAATGGATGTCATTTATAGGGGAATCACATAGTCTTTTCCTGAACAAAAATTAGAATTTTTTCCAGTTTTTAGACTCACTCTTGGGTTTTCTCAAATGATTTATGGTTCATAAAGAGCATGTGACTAATAAAAATCATATCCTTCAAGAATGTCAAAATAGGTGTGCAGTTATGTCTCTTTATCAAGAACTGGGTGATTATTAAATTTATACCCAATACTTACCTTTCATGATTTTTGTGCCTAAGCACTTCTGTTTCAGATTCTATATCCTCTTATAAAATCTAGACTATAATTTAATTACAAAGAATATCACATAGTATTCACTTCACTAAAATTCTATAATGTTTTTATTATTTTTAGACTCACTGTAGGTATTTCTCTCATGTTTAATAGTTAATAAAGAGCACTTAACTACTCCAAATCATATCCTCCTAGAACGTAAAACAATGTGTGCAATTAGGCTTCTTTTTCATGAATCATGTAAATATCAAATTAATAAATATGTATTATAATTAAACATTAATTAAAATATAAATAATGATTTAAAAATTACATAGTGTTTTAAATAATACTTATTTATATTTACCACTAAACAAAACTATTTATTAGGTAATTACATGTTATTATTCTTATTAATTACTTAATTAAAAATTATTTAATAAATATTAATTAAACAATATTTATCGACTAATTATTAATTATTTAATAATTATCAATTAATTCATATTATTAATTAATTACTAATTACATAATAACTAATAAATAATATTTTCATTAATATAAAATTATAAAAAAATTATTAATTAATTTATAATTAGTATTTAATTATTAATTTACAATATATTATTAGTAATATATAGTAATTAATTTATAATAATGGATTTAATAAAAATTAATCACTAATTAATTAATGAAAAATATTAATTAATTTATAATTAGTTAGTAAGTAATAATTAATATATAATTATTATTTACTTATTAATTAATTTCCAATTATTTTACTAATTAGTAATTATTTATTATTTAATTACAAATTATAAATTATTAGTTAGTTATTGATTATGTACAAATTATTTATTATTTATTAATTATTTAAAAATTATTGGGAAATTATTAAATAACTACAAATTATAATTCAAAATGCCAACTATTATTCATAGTTTTTAATTAATTTGAAAATATTAAATAAAAATATTAATTTTATGTTAATAATTAATTAAAATTCTTAATTTCTATAAAAATATTAATTAAGTAAAAATTATTCATAATTTTCTTAATTAATTATAAATATAATTTTAAATTGTTATATAAATACAAATTAATAAAAAAACTAATTAAAAAATTAGTAAGTAGTTAATAAAAATTATTACTAGCAACTAATTATCAACTATTAAATAATCTTATGTATTAATTAAAAAACAAATAATTATTTAGTATTATTATCTATTATTATTGGATAAATCAAATTAATTAACCAAATAACAATATAAGATAATTAAAAGAAACTATTAATTAAACATCTAAATATATATAATTAAAATAATTATAAAAATACCTTAAGATGCTAGTTATATATTTTTTCAATCATTGAATGATTCCGCAAGAGACCGCAATTCTATTAAGCTTTAACATCAAAAGAATAAGGGGAAATTAGCCTAGGGGAGATAAAATCGGGGGAGGAAAGGGAGGGGTGGAGGAGATTCATATTAATGTGAGGTGGGGGAGGGGGGCTTGTTTTTATAGTGTGGGGACAAAAGGAATTACTGGAAATAACACCATTCAAGTAATAAAATTTAGAAAGTGTTTTAACCATTAATACCTTTGTTACATCATCTATCTTGGGTAAAAGTGATTAACTTCCCATGCCATTAAAAAAACAAAAGGCTTGAATAGCTTAAATGAATTTTAATCCCACAATTGAAAAGTAAAAATATCTAATCCCATTTAGGGTTTTTTCAAAAAAAAACCAGAAAAATTACTCTAGTAGAAACTAATAAATGAAAATTAATAAAGTTAGGTATAAAAAATTACATTATTTTTAGAAAATTATTAATTAGTGACATTTGAGTCTATATATAAATAGATCATGATTTGATTAATTAATATGATTAATAAATTTTTATACCAATTTTTCATGTCTAAAATAATCATAATATTATATATCCAATAAATTATCAAAAATAAATATTAAAAGATATTAATTGTCATGAATGTAAATTAAAATTCATTAATTTAAATAAAAAATGTTGATATTAAATTTAAAAACGAACAACATAAAGAAAAATATTTAAAATCATTACGATTTTGGGATATATATTGAGTTCTCAATGTAATAAATTGGCTTGGGTCAACTCAACACACCACCCAAACTGCACTCCCACAATTTGGAATCATGTTCCTGATCCCTATAAGTCAATGTGTTCAATAACTTACTCCACATGCAACACCATACTAAAACGAAACCACTATTTATTTAGATATAAATATAAATATTAAGTATGCTCATTAAAACCTATCTGTTTAATTAGAAGGAATGAATAGAGGTAACAACCTTATGAAACATATTTATAAATAAAATAAAGTCTAATTTAAATATGAGTGAAATTTTATTAGTTTTCTTAAAATAACTTATATGACCATTTATGGTTTGGATAAGTATTTTTTATAAAAAAAAATCATTTTATGAGATATTTATTTCTAATTTAAGAAAAAAATGATTAATAATGATAAATAATATTTGATATTAATAATTTTTTAACACCAATTTAGTTGGAAAATGATATGAAACAAAAATGAAAATAGTTAATTTTTGAAAAGGACATTTTCCATTAAAATATTTTTTCATTATATGTTATGATTTTATTCAAAACATTAATTTATAAAATTTTATAAATTCAATTTAACGAAATGAATATTATTTTACAGATTAAGCATCACAATATATCCTTAATATTGTTTTTTTTTCTAAAAAATGGGGTTTATGCATGAAAATGTTAAAATTAATTTTTCCAAAACATATTAACATTACTTGACAAAATGAAATTTATAATTAAAATAAATAGGTATAAATTATGTAACTATTAGAATATTATGTTTTAGTCATTGAAATTAAATTACATATGATGTAGATTAATTACCATGGATGAAGTAAAATAGTTGTTTTCAATGAATTTTTATTTTTATCTAAATAATTTAGATTAATACAATTTAAAATATGATGATAATATAGAGTTTATAAACATAAGAAAATATAAAAACTCATTTAATTAATAATAATTATTAAATAATTGTAAAAAACACATAATATGTAAAATGTTATTTTTCTATAAAATGTTTTTTTCTTATATCTTATATTTTAATTTAGATGTTATTTTTCTCATCTTTAGAAATTAAATTAGGTTAAATAGATCATAAAATTACATTCAGCACATCCGAAATTGTTAAGAAGGTTCATATTATATTTTTAGGTGTAAAATAAATACCATTGTTATTTTTTAATCAAGATTAATACAGGTAAAATGGGTAAATGAGGTTTCTTGAATTTTTAATAATTAAAAGGTCACATTAACCTTCTATAAATCCTTTTAAGATATAAAAGTCATACCTAGATGTATCACCTAACATTTATCTTCCAAACTCCTCCAAATCTCATTTAATTACATTCTTATCCCTTAACACATCCTTTTTCAAATAATAATCCATCTTTTTCAGATATAAAAGGAGCTCATGCACTCCCGTATAAATAAATAAATATAGTTTGAAATTACAATGATAATCTACCCAATTTACTTATTTTAAACCCGCTATACATTTTTTGGAATCCATTATCCTCAGGAATGTTCGTCAAGTACTTCATTTCGAAAGGATACTTCATAAGAAGATCCAAATTCCAAAAAAAAAATTTTTTTACCCTTTTAATTTTATTCTTTTCCTTCCAATACACTATCCTCCAAACCCACCATTTCCATATTTATATAATTTCCTACTTATAAATACTATTCTAAAATTTAATTATATTTATTTTATAACCATTAGTTATTCCACTCCCATTTAGTCAAAAAAATTATAACGTTACTCTTGTTTGTGTGCAAGTTACCACCTATATGAACAACATGTTTCTTTTTTCATCACTAGCATTCATGGATTATTCTAGAAGTGAGTTTAGTGATTATATATTATTTTTTTCATTATTTATTTTCTTTAAATATGATTTAGTAATTCTATAATTTATATTTTAAATAAGAGTTCATTGTGACATCAACCATCTTAAAAAATTACACAAAGAGGGAAATATTTTTATTCATACTATGTAATATTTTCATATCCAGTAATTAATTTCATAATACCATTAAATTTTAATATATCTCACTAATAAACACTGAATAATATCATTCTGCTTCTTGTATAGTGATATTACAACTAAACCACCTTGTAATCATCCATTAATCGTGATAGTTTAATGTTTGGGATGGTTTAAACAATTACTTAGACAACACTATGCATTTATATCACGAATTACTATGAGAAATTTTCTACCAGTTTAATATTATATAAAAATGTATATAATGTTTTTCATTTTTTTGGTATGGTTATATCAACATTTATCCCATTGATTAATAAATAACCATTAATTCATGAAGAATCATCAAAACATGCCCATCACTAATTTTGACCTCATGGATCATAACTAAATTATCATGGAATAATAATTTAACTAAATATACTATATTGGATAATCTATTTGAATATATTATGTGATATAATAGTGATGAAATTTATAAAAATAATATATATCAACATAAGTTTTATTAAACTAGTTCAAAGAGAAAAGGATTAATTATACCCGATGATGAAAATTTTAAGATGTAGATAAAATATATAATATTATTATAAATTAGGATTGTAAATGGTTATATTTATAAATAAAGTTATTTATTATGTATTTAATGAGGTTAATTTAATTATTCAGGATGTTTTCTTTAAGTAAATAATGAAATAGGACCAAAGTACAAGTTTTTGTCTCAAATTCAACTCTTTAAAAAAAGATAGGTTTTATGCACCTAATTTCATTTATGTGACGTATATGATTCTTGTTATAAATATCATATCATAAATTATATTTTAATAATGGTATTTTAAGTTCAATTATAATCCCATTCTTTCATGGGGTTTTATTGAATTATTACTCATGCCACAAGAGTATTATTTATCTCAATTGTAATTGTTTAAGATATGTTACATGTTATGAATCATGTTTCATTTTTATGGTTTTATACTGACCTAATATCACATGAAATATTTATATATTTATTTCTTATAATTCCATGGAATAAATAATCCAATTAAGTTATTTTCTACAAATTTATTTTTAATTAAGAGTTACACCAATCATAAGAGTTATTAGTAACTCAATTTTTGTTCACAGAGTTATGATCATTCACTTGAACAAATTTCATATAGTCTAGGTAAAGTATGGAATTTTATTTTATTATGTTTCATTATATTATTTTATACATTTTTACCACCTAAACACATTTTTAAATGTTTTATGATTCCTAGAGTTTGTTGCTCGTAAGGGATATTGATGACTCAAATATTCTTTCTTTGAGTTATAATGTTTAGTCATAAAATAATTTCTGTCATGATTGGGTTCCCAAACACTAATATATTATTATATGTAATTTTAGAGTTCTTATTATGAAAATGATGTTTCATTAAAAATTAATTTCATTTTTCTTATTCTTAAATGATAGTTTCGAATAATGGTATTTTGAAAATAATAAAAATGGGGTCATCATTTCATTTTCATATGTTTTTTCTCTTATTCTAATTTATACAATAATTTTTTTCAAGGATAAATTATTGGTGATTATTTTTAAAAATAATGGGTTTTAATATATTTCAAGTAACCTTTTCAAAATTTACCACTAAAAGTAACATATAAATCATTTTCTTAAGTCAACGCCAAAAATGTTTTCTAAACGGTATTTTATGTTTTCATTTCCACTTTTATTTTTATTTTCAAAAGAATTTACCCCAATGGGGTTTATGTTTCACTATTTTTCATCTAATATATATATATATATATGTGTGTATATATGTTATCGGTAAAGGGATTCGACTCATGATATCAAAAAATTCGATTCTTGATCCCTTCTTTTGTGATACCAAATAATGAATTCATTTTTCAAGGAATTTTTTCATCTATGTCAACATCCTTCTCAATTTTCTTTCTTAAAATTTGGTTATATTATTTTGAAACCATTCAACTTCTTT
Source organism: Viscum album (assembly GCA_963277665.1). Lineage (NCBI taxonomy): Eukaryota > Viridiplantae > Streptophyta > Magnoliopsida > Santalales > Viscaceae > Viscum > Viscum album. The sequence goes on from OY728132.1 coordinate 330,609,479, forward strand.
ATCTATATATATTATGATCATGTTATTCTAGTATTGACATATCCATATAATCATCACTCTTTATGGTGTGAACATCACATTTTTATGCAAATTGGATTAGATGATGTTAAACTATAAAATGATATTCTATTGACATGGGTAAAATTATTGGAGTTTCATATATTGATATTCCAAAATGGAATATTATTGGAAAGTGGAATATGTATTATTTTTCCATCCAACTTCTTTCTCTGGACGGGTTATAACAATGTTATCCCTTTGTTAACATTAGGAATAGTCTTTATATTCTTAGGGATTATTGGGTGCTAATGTAGGCTGATCATGTATTAACATTCTATATATTTCATTATATGGATATCTGTGTATGTTTTTAGTACGAGGTTTCTTAAGAAATGTTATGAAAATTCTTGTTGAATCTTAAGGTGAATTCACTAGACTTAATCAATTGATGAATGGGAACAGAAATTATATAGCTCATCGATGCCTCAAGATATCTCTTCAGACAAAACATGTTTGAATATTTGGTTTATTCCTACCCAATTCAGAAATATTTTTTCAGTATTGTCTCAATGAAAAGTAAATTCTTTGAAATAATGCCTTGAAAATAGTTTTTTGATTTGTGATATTGTACATTCTAGAAATATGAGATTATTATTATTGTTATCCTTATTTTTATTTATTTGTAGGGATAAATAATGTTATATTTTTTAAGTTGATTATTGATTCATGTTGTTTAATTATTCCTACAATAATAAGTATTCCATGTCTATGTCATGATTTACTCAATCATATATTTTCTCTTACAATGAATTTTAGCTGACCTTTTCTTATATGTGTATTTCCCTAGGTTATGAAGAAAAGTAGCATACACATGATATGTTTAAAAGGATGATACATGTTCAAGAATTTATGAGATATGTTGAAGTTTCATTATTTATTATGTCGTTTTTTATATAGTGGAATATTTTTTCTTGTTTCAAAGAGAATGGGTTTTGTTACTTATGATTTTTCTTAATTATACAATTCATTAAACATGAAATTAAATATAAGATATTTAATTAATTTATTTTATTTTTTAATTAAATATTGTTATATATAAGATTCTCTAGTTAGTATCAAAGTGAGAATGTAAAGTATTTATTTATGGCACTAAATCTCGGAGTGTGGATTTGAAGCTTCATTATATCTCCCTCAGAATACAAATAATCATCACACAATTACTCAGAAAATGACTTTTCTGACTACAAAAAATGTGTACTAAAGTCATACAGTGGCTTCTTAATGACTACCAAATGGTGATTGCTATTAGCCAGTCGTTAATGGATTTAGCGACCACTAAATGTTAGTTCATATAGGCCTTTACCCTAAGGGATATAGTGACCTCCATTTTATAGTGTTGGGAATAGAAATTATTTAACCTTAGTTGAAATAATAAATTTGAGATTAAAAACATGAAAATGTGGAAATAAATGGACCCTAGATGTATTGTGAAAAAACCACCAATGGAAAGGGTTAAAAATTAATTGAATAATAGAATGATAACTATGGGTAAAAAGGTTACACACTATATCTCAATATTATACTGAAAAAACACTCAAAATATTCTTTGTTCAATAAATGGAGAACACCTCAAACATAGCAATCTTCTTGAATTGTAATTATAAGTTGATGAATTCCAAATATGTAACTTTTAAAAGATGGGAGTTTCTCATTTTACATAGAAACTTCACCCCATGGGACCGTACCTCCTTGAACAAATTAAATGAAGCTAATTAAAGGGGGATTCATTTCCCTTTTACCAAATTTAAGGGGGAAACTAAAATGGAGGAGTCACCCATTTGGACCAAATTAATGGTGGAAATAGTTTATTTAAAGTCTTTTAAAACATCTCATACTTGGAGATTTGATTAATAACCAATAAAATATATATAAATCCTTTATATCTACCAAACCAATATATTTTAATCTCTATATGGCCTCTCAACGATCTACATAATCTGAAGTTATCATATTTAATCTTCTTCATCGTGATATATTCCAAATTTTATTTAGTGTTATTTTTCTATATGTACACACTTCTGTCCTCCACCACATCTGAAAAAAATTGATTCTATACCATTATGCGATTCATCTTTTAATGGAATGATAGATTCCCTACAATGGGAAAGGAAATTTGACTATCACAAAATATAGAAATATTCTCATGTATGTGCATGAGATATTTCAAAAACCCATCGCATAAAAATAACCTATTTGTATGTATTTCTGGCTTCCATGTACTCTACCCCCACCATGGATAAATCCAAAAACAATTTTAACTTTGAAATCCAAATCATAGTACAACCTGCAAGTGTAAAAACATATCTAGTTTTGTATTTTCGTCAGTTGGAATAAACTATCAAATTTAAATCAATATAGACACTGATAGTAAAATCTGATCCTCTATAGTAGAATGAAACCCATATGGTCTCCATGATATATCATAGGATAATCTTTAGAAGTTCTAGTACTCTTATCGAAGATTCTCCATGTACGTACAGATTTATCCCACAACTTTTTAACTATATAGCCTATTATAAAGCATAATAAACCTCATACTTCCCACATAGTAATTCACATGGTACTTGATTCCCCTCAATAATCTCTATTTCACTACTAGGAATCATCAAATAGGATAACCTAAAATTAAAGTGAAGAGGGGTAGGTACTGGGTTTTAGTCACTCATGATGTAGTGTTTCTATACATACCACAATTAATTCTTTTTTGATATCCAAATTTCACCATTATTTGTATGTTAGTAAATCTACATTCCGAGAATCTTATTTTCTAGTCCCAAGTCCCACAAATAATTTTTTTTAGCCAACTGTGGCTTTATATTTTGGATATGATCATTATTAGGGCCTACAACCATAACTTCATCCACAAAAAACATTAATATTACAAAATCAATATCATCTAAACCCTTGTAATTTTTAAAAGTATCTGAATGAAGTATGTTATATCCAAGGAACATGGTATTGGAATATAGTATCTAGTACCAACACCTTGATTCCTACTTCAAACCATACTAAGATTTGTTCAACCATCAAACCAAGTTTTCTTTTAATTCATCTAAAAAAACATAAAGTTTGAGAATATATATTTCCTCATCAAGATCCCTATGGAAAAATGTTTTCTTCGCATCTATTTATTCTAGATGTAAACTGTATATATATCACATCATCAAATCTACTCAAATAGTTGGTAGTCTAAGAACAAGAGAATATATTTCATTGAAATTAATACCTTCCTTATGAGCATATCCTTTAACCACCAATATCTCATGATATATTTCTACCAAGGAATTTCCATCCCACACGATCATAAATACCCATTTTATTCCAATAACATTCCTTTAAAGAGTTAATGAAACAAGATACCAAATCTTATTATTGTGTTCAGTATTAAGTTCCTCCTTTATCACTACTGTCTACAAGAACATATATGGACTATGGATCTCTTGTACAGAATAAGATGGATAGTCATCCTATATCAGTAATAATTAAACAATATTTCCCTTAGTTAAAAAGTCTAAGTGACATATTTTTTCTCTGTTCTTCCAATTTAATCACTCTCTTCAGGACACAACGGGTACATGATCATCATAAAATGGTAATTTTTCAAAAGAAAAGGGTTCTTCCTTACCCTCCATCTAAATTATTGTAGTTGTTTTAAATTTAATTCTCTATTCCACTATTAATCATCATTTCCACATTGCATTCTCCAAAAAAATGATATCTCTTCTAATGATAAATTGGTGGTCAATGGGGTCTCTCAAACGACACCTCATCACACCATGAGTGTATCCCTATAAGATATATTTATTGGATATAAAATCAAACTTTGACATCTCTCGGTTATTAAACAGTACTTATAATTTATTTCCAAAAGTATTTAACCAAGACAAGTTAGTTTTTCTACTAATATATATCTTCATAAATGTCCTTATATCAATCAAAACAAAAGGTGATTGATTAATAACATAATAAGCAGTCTTCACTAATTCAACTAAGAAAATATTCGAAAACTACTATAGTTTTTAGAATTTCTCTTATTTTATCCAATAGGGATTTGTTAATATACTATACCACTCAATTATGACAAGGAGTGTACACCACAATGTAATTTATCTTGATTCCTTTCAGTTTGAAAAAATATCAAAATCCTCAATTGTATTTTATCCTCTATAGTCAGTCCTTAAAAAACTGATCTTGATTCCAGATTCAAGATCCTTAGCTCTACTGAATGTATTAAAGACTTCCAAAAATATACCTTCTTTGTGATTTATTACACCCATTATCTCTTAAAATAATAATCAATGAACGATACAAAGTACCTTTCTTATCCTAGTGGTATTGCTAGTGCTTTCCAAACATCGAAATGGATTAAATAAAAATCCTATTTATTTATTATCATTGATGTTCTAAAATTATTTTTACTTACTCATAACACAATGATCACAAAATGATAAGTATAACATTGTACTTCTAGGAAATAACTTATGATCAGTAAGATTTGTTTCCTATTTCAATAATATGGATAAAATTCTAATGCCAAAATGTCATCAATGATTCTATCATGTTCATTGATGTAACAACTATCTACACCTCCTTATACATTTTAAATATAAGTATATAAAATTTATTTGATATCTTTTCCATCTTAATAACCACAAGAACACCTTTAATAATATTTATCTCTCCATTTTTAGTGCGATTCCTGCATTTTATTTCATCATATTTTCCCAAAGACAGTATGTTATTATTCAAGACCGTCAAAAGTTATACTCCTTGGTTAATTCTGTAAAGTCTTGGAAATTTCAAATAATTTATTTTAAATACTTGGTAATTTTACGAGTCAGTGGCTTCTGACGGCACTTGTTTCCGAGGCCCGGTGTGCCTGGAATCGATTTTTGAAGTTTAGCTCGGGTACGTTTAGTGAATGAACGAGCGGGTTTTTATAACATTTGAACCGGTGCTCGGAAATGAAATCTGAGGGCACCGATGAACTGGCAGCGCCGGTATTTGCTTAAGGGGACACTTACCGTAGTTGCGTTTGCAAAAGAGGAGAAGATAATTTTTGGAGGATTATTTAAAAAGTAAATAAAAATTATCGGAACAATTTTTATTTCATGAAGAGGTTTTTCCCTCACATGGGTAGTTAAGGGTGGGGCCCACGACCACTTAGCTACCCAAGTGTGGATATTAGAGAGGTGGGTACCACACAATTCACACCAGTTAAATTCCCTCTAAATCTCATTAAAGAACCCCCATTAATTTGACAAACCTCTATTAAATGTCGACCCTTAATTTAATGAGGAACCTTCCTCTTTTCCCCTTTTTATGTAACCGCCAATGCGTTTAATAATGGGGGACCATCTCTCTCACTTCTTTAATTAATTTTCAACACATTTTATTTAATGTGGTGAATTAATTACGGGATAGTTACCCTACGGGTATAATTGAATAATAGGGGGAACCTATTATTTTATTAAGGATGAGAGCTTCGTTGTGCGAGGAAGAACGCTAGCCTCTGACGAAGAACGATGAAGAATTCCAGTTCCTCAGAGATCGACGAAGCGCCACCCTTACTCTTCTCCACGGAAAGAGATTAGACACTACTTCCTCCTCGGCTTGCCCCGAAGACAGCTATGATCCTCTTCCCTGCGATGCCGTCTACCGCGACGCCGACGATTGACTTCGTTGTTGAGGTAGGGGAAAGAATTTTTATATTCTTATTTTATACCGTAGACATGGCGTGTATTTATTTGGTGATGATTTGAACCACTAACACGGCGGGTGAAGACTAATGTACAAGTCTGAACCCACCGCTTCTTTGTTCTTGATGTGCAGAATAATTGGGGATGACGAAGCGAGACTGAAATGGAGATTGGAAGCCTTCGCAGTGATGTACGGGACCCGAGACGATTGTTGGCATAGACGAGAGCGAAATCGGACCACCGGAATGACTCCGGTGGCCTGCAGAAGTCACCGGCGGCGCGATAGCTAGCACCGGCCGGTCGCCCGGAGGCGGCGGCGCCCTGGCGTGCTGCCGGCAGGAGCCTGCCGCAGCTAAAGCGGCGGCGAGAAATCGAAACTCGCGGCCGCGCGAGATCCGGGGGAGACGCGATATCGGTCACCACGTCCATGGAATAGAGGGGGGGACCAAACCCCGCTGGGCTAGGCCATTCCCCACCGGGTAGGGTCACGTCCTCACGGGCCAGACTCGGGTCGGTTCGACCCGGTTTGGGCCGACCCGGGGGGGTTGGGACGGGTCGGGCATGTCCCAGACCCCCCACTTCGAACCATTTTCGATATTTTGCCCATAAACTGAGTTAGAAACCTCTGATCGATGTACCTTCAATTGCGTAGGAATCCTTGTATCGAGACGGTTGTTTCGGTATATTACACTTGTGGTTTCGGCAAATTTTGTGTACGGCCGGGTTGGTTCGAACCCGAAACCAACCAGGTCCTTGGAGCGAAAACGCTTATATCTAAAAGACCAGATATCCAATTGATGTGTCATCAATTGCGTTGGGATAATTTTGTTGAGAGGGTCCTTTTGGAATACTTCTCTTGTGGTTTGGATGCATCTGGAGTCTGGTCAGGTTGGTTTTTGCTTAAAAACCAACTGGGCCCCTGGGGCGGAAAAGCCAATAACTCTCAGACGGGGCGTCCGATTGACGCACCGTCTGTCGCGTTGGGTTTCTTTTGGCGAGATGGAACATTGGGATACATCAACTCTGGACTTCATGACAGTTTATGTATCGAATCTCTCTCTTGATCGAGCAGCGGACTCTCCATGAATTGAGCTTGCTATGTGTGGGAACCCTAGGGCTGGCTCGACTATGACGATAACGACTGCACTTGGATCCTTCGTGGGTTCAGCAGCGAGGACGAATGTACTTGGATCCTCCGTGGGTTCGGAAGTGACGACGATCATACTGGAATTCTCCTTGGGTTTGACGATGATGACTACTGTTCTTGTATCCTATGTGGGTCCGACAGTATTGACCTCTGTACTTGTATCCTGGGTGGGTCCGGCAGAGTAGCTAGTCTTGTATCATGTGTGGGTCTGACAACTTAGCTGTTCTTGTGTCCTATGTGGGTCTGACAGCTTAGATGAATCAGTGGCTACATCTGATCATCTCTACCACCTTACGATGTGTATACCTGTGTGAGTTGAGTCTTGACTTCAATCATTATCATCAATGTGATTAACTTGCTTTCCATTGTGGATTGGGTTGTGCTTTCATGTGTGTACTGGGTTGTGCCTTCCTATGTGGACTGGGTTGTGCTTTCCTATGTGGACTAGGTTGTGCTTGGGCATGGGAGCTGGAGCCGAACTACAACTGATGAATTAGGTATATGTATGGGAATATACCTAAGTAGTGTTGTTGATACTTCGTGATTGTATATTTCCTTTGTGGTTTATCCTTCGTGGATTCTGAGAGACCTTCGGGGGTCTCGGGTTCCCTACTGAGTATCGTATACTCATCCCTGCACGGGATATACCTGCGCTAAGTTGTTTTGGATGCAGATTATGGACATCACTGATCGAGGTGGAGGCTTGTGGAGCTGGACGGTACCCGGAGGTGGACCACTTGGTGGGGTGTACACGGAGCGGACGACCGGACCCGAGGATCGGAGGAGACTCTCTGTACCCACCCTTCAGGTGGGATTTTTGAAGGATAACTCGGTGTTGCTGTTTTACTTACTGTTGTTGTACTTCCCTTTCAGTTGTACTGTACTTTCAGTTGGGTCTATATACTGGCCCATTTACTTTCAGAACTTACTTTGTAACCAGTTTTACATAGTGTTTACTTCACTCGCGTACTCTGTTGTGTTTGTTTACTTTATAAAGGCAATGTCTTCCCTTCTTATGGGATTTATGCCTTTGGTGCTACTCTCCAGCCCCTGGCCTATGGATGGTGGCCATGGGGTAGTCACGGCACGGGCCCCGAGAACGGGTCGTGACAAATTGGTATCAGAGGAGTCAGTTCTACTGTAGAGCTCAGGACTCTGATAATTTCTTCTCTATGAAGCAATAATTTATTGAGTAATGAGTGTGGTTATTAGTCCAAGGAGTCCATTGTTAGTGCGGTGACCGATGTATCCATACACCAGGACCCTGACTACTGATTTCCGACTCAGTGCACGAAAACATTGATTGCCTGTGTGCTTCAAAAGATTTCTTTGTGATTACTTTGTGTCAACTTACCAGGTAAACTGTATTAACCATGGCACACCTGTTTCTTTTCAGGATGGCCCCACGACGGCAGCCAGCTAGGGTTCGGAGCTTTTTGCAAGATGGTAGCCGACCGAACGATGAGGCCTCGGTATAGGTTCCCATTACAGCGGAGGCACCGGCGTTACCTCTACCCGCCGAGCCACCGATACTACCAGCCCCAGCGGCGGAGAGTGCATACTGCCTGAGCGCATTGCACGAGTTTCAGAGATAGAGGCTGCCCAGGTTACACATAGAGATGGATCCTCGGGCTGCCGAGGTTTGGCTGGAGGCTGTCTTCAGATTCTTTAGATTGGTAGGGACACCATCAGACCTCATGGTGATCCTTTCCACAAGTCTCCTGCACGCTGCAGCAGGTAGATGGTGGAGCCTGATACTCTAGGTGCAGGATGATGCATCTCTACTTTGGACGGACTTCGAGAGCCTCTTCCGCTCGAAGTTTTTTCTAGCCACCCTCCATGCGGTGCGCATCCAGGAGCTACTACAGTTGCGGCAGGGCAACATGTCAGTAGCCTAGTACTCAGCGAGATTTACCGACCTCTCACGCTACTCCACGGACATGGTAGGGGACCGATTCTTCCACGCCCGGACCTTTAAGCAGGGGATAAGGCATGAGATCAGAAATTTGACGATTCCACTCAGCATCCCAACGCAGGAAGGGGTGCTGGAGTGAGCCCTATTAGCGGAGAGCTTTCTTGCTGAGCAGCCATCAACAGTGAGACCCACCACAGCATGGTACAGAGCGGAGTCTTCTGCAGCTGGCAGTCGATAGATGACACAGGGGTCCAAGCAGACCAGTCCGTCTAGTGGGCGACCTTAGGACACGGGTTCGGCTGTGCGGGGCACACGGCGCAGAGCCATCCTTTAGAGGAGTAGACAGTGTTATGCATGCGGCGGTAGGGCCACATGGCTCGTGACTGCTCGACCCGCTATGCAGACGAGCAGCAGACAGTGGAGGGACCTCCCAAGCAGAGGCAGAGGTTCAACCGTGGCGGTCCGTAGGGAGCAGGCGGACAAGGCATATGAGCTGGCCGAGCAATGGGTGGTGGACGACGCCTCTAGGCTCTACCACCACCACCCCCAATAGGTCCACCCCGACCATAGGGAGCTGGCGGGTAGAGGCAGGCTCAGCTCTAGGAAGTGGAGGCTTACGACCACGGCGCACCCGAGATGATTCGAGGTAGTATCTGTTTCTACTCCACCCTTGCTGCAGTTCTTATAGACACATGTGCGAGTCATTCTTTTATTGTCGCTACCCTTGTTCGGAGCTCGAAGATTCCGACGGAGCCGTTGGCTCGATCCTTGCGGCTAGAGACTCCTACAGGAGCAGACTCGATGATTACGCATCGGTTCCGGTAGTCTGATGTTACTCTAGGAGGCGAGAGCATTGGCTGGGATCTTCTTGTAGTGGCGTAGAGGCCTTATAATGTCATCTTGGGTATGGATTGATTATCTACAGTCCATGCTCAGATCGACTATATTAGGCATAAGGTGCGGTGAGTCCGCACAGATGGGACCAGGTTCACCTTCACCGGCGAGAAGGGAACCTTCTCCGCATAGGATGGACTCACACAGAGGAGAGGGAAGCCGATCACACATTAGTTGTCTAGTCTCATCCTCAGAGCAGTTGACATGAAAAGTCCGAGTTTTCCTGTAGTGGTGGATCAGTACGCGGACGTTTTTCCTGCCGATGTTCTAGGACTACCTTCTCACAGGGAGGTAGATTTCTATATAGACATGTACCCCGGGACATCACTGATATCCACTCCAGCATATCAGATGGTTCCCGCTGAGCTTCGTGAGTTGTGGGTACAGCTGGAGGAATTATAGGGGAAAGGTTTCATCAGACCTAGTGTTTCACCCTGGGCTTCTCCGGTCCTATTCGCCAAGAAAGAGGATGGGGGCTTGCGACTGTGTGTCGATTACAATCTCCTGAACCAGGTGACCATGAGGAACAAGTATCTGCTTCCAAGGATTGATTACCTCTTTGATCAGCTCAAGGGAGCATGTTGGTTCTCGAAGATAGACCTCAAGCCAGGCTATCATCAGCTCTGAGTTCAGGATGAGGATGTGCAGAAGATGACATTCAGGTGTCGGGATGGCCACTATGAGTTCTTGGTCATGCCCTTCGGTGTGACAAATCCTCCAGCAGTGTTCATGAGTCTCATGAACAGGATCTTCTATCCCTACCTCAATCGGTTTGTCGTAGTCTTCATTGACGACATACTGATTTAATCGATGACAGAGGAGGAGCACGCCTACCACCTACGGGTTGTATTGGATACACTCCAAGAGAACCAGCTTTATGGTAAGCTCTCAAAGTGACAGTTCGGGCTTCGAGAGGTTCACTTCTTGGAGCACTTCATCTCTGAGGTGGGATTTGCAATGGATCCCACGAAAGTCGAGGCGGTACTTTCTTGAGGGCCTCCCAGGAGCATGACGAAGGTGCGGTGTTTCTTAGGTATGGATGGGTACTATTAGAGATTTGTGCCAGACTTCTCTAGAGTTGCAACACCACTTACAGCTTTGACGAAGAAGGGGAAACCATTCATGTGGTCATACATATGTCAGCAGAGCTTCCAGGAGATGAGGTAAAGATTGACCAGTGCGCCCATCTTGAGGATACCGAAGGAGGGTGTAGGGTACATAGTTTACTACGATGCATCAGGGACTGGGCTCGGGTGTGTCTTGATGCAGGAGTGCACAGTGATCGCTTATGTTTCATGGCCGTTGAGGCAGCATGAGCAGAACTACGATACCCATGAACTGGAGTTAGTAGCAGTGGTCTTCGCCCTGAAGATGTGGCAACACTATCTGATGGGAGAGCGCCTTACAGTCTACTCTGACCACCAGAGTCTCAGGTACATTTTCTCGCAGAAGGACCTGAACATGAGACAGCGGCAATGGCTCGAGTTCCTCCAGGATTATGACTTTTAGATTGTCTATACTCCTTGGTAGGGGAATGTTGTGGCTGATTCTCTCAGTAGGATACTGGGCATTCAGCTACTTGGAGAGGCGACGAAGCAGTTAGCTGATTTGCAGATATCCTTCATGGATAGAGATGGGGAATCCTATTTACAGTCCCTCACAGTCACTCATCCACTTCTTCAGTGGGTCAGAGAGGCACAACATGTGGATGTGGACTGTGAGGCGTGACATGCTCAGATATCCTCAGGGTTGGAACCTGATGGATTTTCTAAAGTTGGGGAGCACGTCGTCCTCTTCCGGGGACTTACCATGGTACCAGTTGCACTGCAAGAGAAGGTTCTAAGGGAGTTCCACACATCCCCTTTAGCAGTACATCATGGAGTAGCGAAGATGTATCAGGACCTCAGACAATAGTACTGGTGGCCGGGTATAAAGAAGGTTTTGGAAGAGTTCGTTTCTCGATGCCTAACTTGTCAGCAAGTAAAGGTAGAGCACCAGGTACCGGCAGGCTCGGTACAACCCTTAGGGGTCCCAGAGTGGAAGTGGGATGGGATATCCATGGATTTCGTGACTGGGCTTCCATGTACTTCTAGAGGACACAACACCATCTGGGTGATCGTAGAACGACTCACCAAGTTGGCCCACTTCCTACTAATCAGAGAGCAGGGCTCAGTAGAGAGCATGAGACGCCTCTACGTTCAGGAGATCGTATGGCTTCATGGTGTGCCATCTTCTATCGTCTCTGACCGAGACACTCGCTTTACATCCCGTCTTTGGAAGGGGTTACAGGAGGTCTTTGGGACGCAGCTATGCTAGAGCACTGCCTTTCACCCACAGACGGATGTCCAGACAGAGTGGACCATTCAGACACTCGAGCACATGCTCCATGCATGTGTCCTTGACTTTGATCGCACTTGGGAGGATCACCTACCCTTGGTGGAGTTTGCGTACAACATAGCTACCAGTCCACCATCGGGATGGCACCTTACGAGGCACTGTACGACCGACCTTGCAGATCACCTATGTGCTGGACCGACCCTGGGGATTCAGCACTCATAGGACCATAGATGGTTCAGGATATGACGGAGAAGGTGCAGATCATCCAGGAGCAGATGAGGACTGCACAGAGCATACATAAGTCATATGATGATAGGAGGCGGAGACCAGTAGAGTTCGAGGATGGAGACCACATTTTCTTACGGGTCTCACCTCGACGTGGGTTACAGCGATTTGACCGGGGCGGCAAGTTATCTCTGCGCTTCATCAGGCCTTTTCAGGTCCTCAATAAGGTAGGTGAGGTGGCTTACCACCCGTCCCTTCAACCTTAGTTGCACTGGGTGCATGACGTCTTCCACGTATCTCAGCTGAGGAGATATGTGCACAACCCGACACATATCATCGACCATGGGGAGCTGGACATCGATGACGGGGAGACTTTTGTGGAGGTCCCAGTGGAGATCAAGGATCGACAGTAGCGGGTCCTACGTGGATGGCCGATTCTTCTTGTGTGCATCGGTGGTAGCACGGGAACCTCCCGGAGAGCACATGGGAGCATGAGGCTCAGATGCATGCTCAGTACCCTCATTTGTTCCCCTCGTTTATGTTGTAGCTTTACCTGGATGTAAATCCTTGATGTAGGAGTAATGTAAAGACCCGGAAATTTCAAGGAATTTTTTTAAATACTTTGTAATTTTACAAGTCTTTGGCTTCTGACGGCGCTTGATTCCAAGGCCCGGTGTTCCCAGAATCAATTTTTGAAGTTTAGCTCAGGTACATTCAGTGAACGAATGTGTGGGTTTTTCTAACTTTGGAACCATTGCTCGGAATTAAAATTTGAGGGTACCGATGAACTCGCAACACTGGTATTTTTTTAATGGGACACTTACTGTAGTTGCATTCGCAAAAGAGGAGACGATAATTTTTTCAGGTTTATTTAAGAAGTAAATAAAAAATGTCAGAACAATTTTTATTTCATGAGGAGGTTTTTTCCTCACATGGGTAGTTAAGGGTGGGGCCCATGGACACTTAACTACCCAGGTGTATATATTAGAGAGGTGGGTCCCACATGAGTCCCACAATTTAAATTACCTCTAAACCCATTAAGAACCCCCATTAATTTAACAAACCTCCATTAAATGTCAACCCTTAATTTAATGAGAACCTTCCTCTTTTCCCCTTTTTATTTCACTGCCAACGCGTTTAATAATGGGTGACCATCTCTCTCCCTTCTTTAATTAATTGTCAACACATTTTATTTAATGTGGTGAATTAATTATGGGAGAGTTACCTTACGAGTATAATTGAATAATAGGAGGAACCTATTATTTTATTAAGGAGGAGAGATTTGTTGTGTGAGGAAGAATGCAGGCCTATGACGAAGAACGACGAAGAACACCGACCTCTGATGAAGAACGAATAAGAATTCTAGTTCCTCGTAGATCGACGACGTGCCACCCTTACCCTTCTCCGCGGCAAGAGAGGAGACGTCACTTCCTCCTCGGCATTCCCCGACGACACCTACGATCCTCTTCCCTGCGATGCCGTCTACCGCGGCGCTGATGATCGCCTTCCTTGATGATGTAGGGGAAATAATTTTTCTATTCTTCTTTTATACCCTCATCATGGCATGTATTTATTTGGTGATGCTTTGAACCACTAACGTGGGGGGTGCGGAGTAACGAACAAGTCTGAACCCACCGCTTCTTTGTTCTTGATGTGTGGAATAATTGGGGACGACGAAGCGGGACCAAAATGCAATTGGATGCCTTTACAATGATGTATGGGACCCGAGATGACCGCTGGCGTAGAAGGGAGCAAAATCAGACCACCACAATGACTCCGGTGGCCCGCGGAAGTCACCAGCGGCACGGGTCGCCGGCCAGAGGCGGCGGTGCCCCAGCGCGCCACCGGCAGGAGTCCGCCACGGCTAAAGCCGTTGTGGAGAGGAATTAGATCCTGTGGCCGTGCAGGATCTGGGTGAGATGTGGTGTCGGTCACCGCGTCTGCAGAACAAAGGGGGGACCGCGTCCCCCCTGCTCGGCCCGCTGGCCAAGCTAGCGCACCCCCCCCCATAGCCGGGCCGGGGCGGGTCACGCGGACCGGGCCAGGCTGCGCCCAGCCGGGCGGGACCCAGACCCGGTTCGGGTCGACCCAGTTCGGGCCGGCCTAGGGGGGGTTGGGCCGTGTCGGGCCCGGCCAAGACCCCCCCACATCGGACCATTTTCGGTCTTTTTCCCATAACTTGAGTTACGGACCTCCGATCGATGCACCGTCAGTTGTGTAGGAATCCCTAGATTGAGTCAGTCGTTTTAGTATATTACACTCGTTGTTTCAACAATTTTTGGGTACAGCCGGGTTGGTTCGAAACCGAAACCAACCGGACCCTTGCAGCAGAAATGCTTATATCTTAAGGACCGGACATCCCATTGACGTGCCGTCAATTGTTTTGGGATCCTTTTGTTGAGAAGGTCCTTTTGGAATACTCCGCTTGAGTTTAGGATGCAGTTGGACTATGGTCGGGTTGGTTTTATCTTAAAAACTAACCGGTCCCCTGGGGCGGAAAAGCCAATAACTCTCAGACCGGGCGTCCGATTGACGCACCGTCAGTCACGTTGGGTTTCTTTTGACGAGACGGAACATTGGGATACATAAAATTTGGATTTCAGGATAGTTGATGTATCGACTCTCTCTCTTGCTTGAGGAGCGGACCCTCCCGGAATCGATCATACTATGTGCGGGAATCCTAGGGAAGGCTGCGACTGCGATGATGACGACTACACTTGGATCCTCCGTGGGTTCAGCAGCGATGACAACTATACTTGGATCATCCGTGGGTTCGGTAGTGACGATGACCGTACTGGAATCCTCCGTGGGTTCGACAGCGATGACTACTATTCTTGTATCCTATGTGGGTCCGGCAGTATTGACCTCTGTACTTGTATCCTGTGTGGGTCTGGCAGAGTAGATGGTCTTGTATCCTATGTGGGTCCGACAGCTGAGCTGGTCTTGTATCCTATGTGGGTATGACAGCTTAGATGAATCAGTGGTTACATCTGATCATATCTATCGCCTTACGAAGTGTATACATCTGTGAGATGAGTCTTGACTTCAATCATTATCATCGATGTGATTGACTTGCTTTCCTGTGTTGATTGGGTTGTGCTTTCCTGGGTTGACTGGGTTGTGCTTTCCTGTGTGGACTGGGTTGTGCTTTCCTGTGTGGATTGGGTTGTGCTTGGGCTCCGGAGGTGGAGTCGAACTGTAACTGGTGACTTAGGTATATGTATGGGCATATACCTAAGTAGTGTTATTGATACGTCGTGATTGTATCTTTCCTTTGAGATTTATCCTTTTTGGATTCTAAGAGACCTTTATGGGTCTTGGTGTCCCTACTGAGTATCATATACTCACCCCTGCACGGGATATTCCCACACTCCATTGTGTTGGATGCAGACAACAGACATCACTGATCGAGGTGGAGGCTTGTGGAGCTGGACGGTACCCAGAGGCAGACCACTTGGCGGGGCGTACACGGAGCGGATGGTCGGACCTAAGGAACTGAGGAGACTATCTGTACCCACCCTTCAGGTGGGATTTCCGGAGGATGACTCGGTGTTGCTGTTTTACTTACTGCTATTGTACTTCCCTTTGAGTTGTACTGTACTTTCAATTGGGTTTGTGTACTTTCCCATTTACTTTCAACACTTACTTTGTACCCAGTTTTACTTAGTGCTTACTTCACTCGCATACTCTGTTGTGTTTGTTTACATTATAATGGCAATGCCTTCCCTTCTTCTTGGATTTACAAATTTGGTGCTAGTCACCAGCCCATGGCCTATGGAAGGCAGGCTTGGGGTAGTCACGACACGGGCCCCGAGAACGTGTCGTGACAAATCCAAACTATGAAATAATGAATCATTAGTATGGTGGTACTAACTCCAACAATATTCATGATGTGATAATTATTTATATATATAATTCCATCTAATATTAGTTCAAACTGATAAAATAAAATTATTTGCTATCATGTCCCTTCTTTCCATAATTGTAACATTTGAAATTTTTCTTCTTGCTCTATTATTTGGAACTCCCATGATTTTAGCTCCCACTAGAACCACACTCCATTATATATCCTCATTCCAATTATAGTGTCTCTTATTTGGGTAATATTATATATCTATCAAACTTATTATTTCATTGAATTTCTTGTTCGAGAATTGTAACTGCAACATCATTAATGTGAAACATATCCGCAAAGTTATATTTCATGAGGTTGATAATGAGTAGATCATACAAATTAGGATAAATCTGAAGTTGAATCTCCTCACTTTCAGTATCCACAATTTAATATCCCAATGTTTTATATTGAGAGAACATGGTATTAATTGTTTTGATGCTTCTAGAAATCGACAATTATTCTACTATTTCAGGAGTGTTTAATTTTATTTTTAGTAATTGTTTATGTAGTGACACGACATCTTATAACATCATATGAGTATATCATATTTCATTTTCTATATTTTTCGGAAAAATGAGTAAAAATAATCTATCATCCAAAGACAAATGGATATTGGAAATACAATTCTTTTCTATTCCATTCCTTTTATCCTCTATCACACTTGCCTATTTTTTTCCATTCACTATTAGGAAAGTATCATTTAACAACACCACTTTTGACTTCATTTTACAATGTATAAAATTAATCCCGTTGATTTTTCAATCTCTTTTTTGATAACCATATAATATTTCCAATAGTCCAGAACCTCCTGGGACTACAACCTACATTGATAGTATGTTTTGGGTTCTTAAATTATTGTCCCTTCTATGAAAAGATAGGTACTTGAAAAAATATATTGAAACCTATGGAAATAAATGTACACCACTTGTAAATTGGAATACCCCAAAAAATAAAAAGATGAAAAGAACATTGGGTAGAGAGAATGAATGATATTGGTAAAATTGGGTACACACACTCTCTCAATATTTAAAGGAGGAAACAGTCAAAATATTCTCTCTTGAATAAATAGAGAAATACCTCACAAATAACACTCTTATTGAACTATAATCAAGAGATGATGAATACTGAAGTTCATTATTTCTAAATAGGGAAGAGAATCCTTTAATAAAAAACCATTCACCCGGGCCTCCTACATCATTGAATAAATTAAATGAATCCAAGTGAAGGTGGAGAAGTTTATAATTTATCAAATTAAAGGGGAAAAACTAAAAGGAGGATCCACCCCTTTTGACTAAATTAAAAGTGTCAAAAATTAACCATTTCTTTTAAGACTCTCAATATGATGTTACTAAATCTCGACACTAAATGAACCGTAGTGATATCCAAATTGAAACAATTATAAGTGAGTAATTTTTTGAAAAAAAAAATTAATAAATTACCGAACTACTATTGTAAATAAAAAAAATCAAAATTCCTGAATTTACTTTATTTCTACAAAAATATATATTGTAAATATAGTTTTAAAATTATTTTAAATCGACGTTTTATAATTTTCCATTATTTTGACTATTATATTCATGTTTTATTTCTTTAAAATATAAAAATGAATTTTTGGTCATCCAGGACAAATGAAATATATGATTGATGAAAAATAAATTCCTAAATTTCAAAAATCATTCCAAGGAAAATATTCTCTAATTTAAAAATAATAAGAGGTTGTTTTATTTATTTTTACCTCCTATCACATGATTTTAAGGACCATAAAATCATTAAAACTTATTATTTATTTGTCTTAGTAGACTGAAAATCAGATTGATGTTCCATATATTCAAAGGGATAAAAAATAATTCAATTAAAATTTAACTTTGATTTCATGTAAAAATGAAGTTGTTTGTTATAGTTTTGACATTTACAAGAATGTTTTAGTTTTCATAAAAATAATAAAATATTTATAATCACTATAAAAAAATTAAAAATTCAATTGATGAAAATCTAGATCTAATTTTTTAAAAAACACATTGTGGTTATTTTTTGAAAATTTTATGGAAATCCTAGGTCTTTTCATTTGTTTTAACCCGACATGTTTTAATGATTATCAAATCATTAAAAACATCTTATTTAGTCTATCCTTTCACACCACTCATCATATTGATGTGTTTTATACTCATACAAATAAAAGATAATTTATAGTTAGTTTTATAAGATTATTTATAAATATATGGACATTTTCAGTAGTTTTTATCACTATAGTAACATTATAGTATTATAAAACACTAAAATTGTATTTTTGGTCATCCTAGTAAAATGGAAAATAAAATTAACATGCTTCTAATCCCCACATTTATAAAATCATTTTACAGTTGTTATAAAATTATTTTATGTAAACCCCATGTCATTTTCTATATTCCCCCCCCCCCGAAAAGGTTTTTAAAAACTGGTAAATGATTATAAACTATTTATTTGGTTGGTCTGAGAACACCAAACATTAGAATGATACAATTACAACTCATAAAATTTAAAAATTATTCAAAGTTATATTTTTTATGATTTCACATGAAACTAATTTCATTTTCTATTGTGTTGACCAATGTATGTTTTTGTGTTTTAAAACACTAAAATTGTATTTTTGATCAACTTAGACAGGAAAAAACTCTTATTAATGTGTAGTTACTTCCTATAGTTCAAAAATAATGTTATTGTTGTTTATATCTTATTTGATTATAATTTGATGTCATTTTATTTATTTTAACCCCTCACCTAACGTTTTTAATGATCATCATATATTGTAAATTTTTTTATTAGATAGTTTTAAGCCTGCATCATGTTGGATTGATGCACTATTATATTGTACAATTGAAAAAAATTAACATATTTTACATATATTTTCATAGAAACATGGGTACATTTTATACGATTTATATTCTTATAAATACATTTTAGTGTTTTAAAACACTAATAATTCATTTTGGGACATCTCAGAAAAATGAAAAAACAAATTGATGCTCATTTTGTTCCATATTTTAAAAATAATCTTATAATTTTTCATATAATTTCATAGAAATAAAAATATTTTTTTGGTTTAACCCTAAGATTTATGTTTTTAAGGATTGTCATATCCTCAAAACAACTTATTCAGTTGGTCTGAGCACGTCACATGTCGAATTAATGTGTTGTACACTCATACACATCACATATAATTATAATAACTTTTTCATAGGATTTTATATTAATTATTGGTATTTTTCATGGGTTTTGACTACTAGACACATGTTTTAGTGTTTTAAAAGAGTAAAAATGCATTTACAATCATCCTTGGAAAATTAAAACTCTTATTTATGTGTAGTTAGTTCATAAATTTCAAAAATAATTTTAATGTATTTTCAACCAATTTCATATTTATAAATTATATTTTTATTGGTTTTTACTCACCACAACATGTTTTTAAGGAATACCATATATTTAAAAATGGCTTATTCAGTTTGTATGAGAACATCACACATGAAATTGATGCATCGTCCACTCTAATACTTCCAAAATAATTCAAAGACAATTTCCTTATGATTTTATGTCTGTTCGAGGTTTCATTATACAATTTCGACTCTCACACACACATTTTAGTGTTTTAAAATACTAAAAATTCATTTTGGTATCCCAGATAACTGAAAACATCGATTTACATTCATTATATTCCTATTTTTCAGAAACAATTTTTTATCCCTTTTAATTTATTTTAATGGAAAATAGTGGTTTTTTACTCCAAAAAAATGGTTTTATGGACATTTCAATATTTAAAAACATATTATTCTATTATTTAGAGCACTTGATATATCTAATTGATGAACCTTCAACTTTTAATTGTTAAAAATTATTAAATTCCATGTTTCCAATGATTTCACATAAATCCAAGGTCATTTTATATGAGGTTGACTATTTCACACATGCTTCAGTTTTTAAAAACAATAAAAATGAATTTTTTGATATCCTAGAAAAAAATCCAATTGGTTAATTATAAGTCCCCAGCCTTAAACCTTACTTAATCTTGAGTTATTACAAGATTACACATTGAGGATATTTTCAAGTTTAGAGTTTTAGAGGATTAGATCATAAAACTTGCATTAAATTCCACATCTAAACAAAGTGGTTACATAAAAGATAGTGTTCATTTTTTTCCCATCAACGGAAACATATTTAAAAAAATAAAGCATGGATTCTTTCTTGACACTTCCTTGAAACTATCATCATATCATGTACCTTTCCCTTGACCTATGAAAAACATTTCAAAAAAACTTGGGATTAGCATAAAAAGCTCAGTAAGGGTTATAAAAAAAATATGGAAAGGAAACATGAGTTCATATATACATAAGAATGAAATCATACTTTACCCATAAAACATAGGCACTTTAACACACCTCATCAAATCATGAATAAATCATAGAAACCATAAGACATAAAGGTAACTTGAGTCATTCATAACATTCTTACGTATGGAGTAACCCTCTTGGTTACGTTTGGAATACCCACCATAGTATATTTCGTAAATCTCTTCGGTGAAACCTTAACATTTCACTCCTTCATGTTACCCAATGCATTTTAGAGCTATATCAGGCTCACCCGCCCTTAGTTTATCATGGAACCACCTGTCTTCATAATAATTCCCAAGAACCATAACATAGTCGTATCACATAAAACATGCATAAAGGAAACATAACATTTCCACATTTAAATCACAAGATATCAATACAACACATTGATATAATAAAAACATTATGAAAACCATTTTCAATACCAAAATAAAAGAAAAGTAAAACATGGTATTTATTTTTCTTTTAAAAAAGGTATGGCTTGTAGAGGAAGCCGAAACTCAAATAATGGTCACGGCGGTGGAGAAGTCGTTGTCGCCACATACGTACGACAAAAACATTCCCTTTTGTCATTTAGTAAACACTTCGCATAAAAAAGATTCATTTTGAATAAACGTAAAAGTCAAAGGGGTTTATACACCATATAAAATAAGGTTGTGTATAAAACAAAATATGCCTCAATGAAAGGATATTGAGACGAAGTCCCATACAAAGACAATATCCTTGGTTTAAGGATAGATCAATTACATAATTATGTGTGATAAACGAATACACCAAATTTAAGTGGATATTAAGTTTAAAAAAATCAGAGGATATTCACACATATCCATAGAACGACAAATTCAAGGACTACATGTTTATCCCAAAGAATCAAATTTGGGATAAGAAGTTCTTTTGCAAAAATTTGACAGCCTAACGGCGTCACAAAAAAATTTAGAAAATGAGTTGATGAGAGATAAAAAGGGTATCTCATCACATGGACATAAAATTTAAATCAATAAGGATATAGAAGGACATATCCCAACATAATAGTATGTTAATCAAAAGACATAACAAAATAAGTCTTTTAAAAAGAGGAGGGTGATCCTTACCGACATGGGTATCTTTCGAAACTTACGCCTCGTGAAAGAAGGAAAATACAACATTGATGTAAATACTCATAAATGAAAGTATATTACACAATGAATAAAATAATGGGCAGTAAAAACACCACTCAAATGAAATTGTGGCAAATGTAGCATAAATCTCATGGGAATAAAAGTGAGATGAAAAATCTCTTACGAAGACTCGGCAGCCTAACAGCGCCACTTGAAACTTACAAAATGGATTGATGATAGGAAATAGGGTCTCTAATCATATCAACATAAAGTTTACAGAAAGAGGAATATAAAAGAACATCCCCCAACATAACAAAGAGGAGCTTAAAAGAAGTGACATAAAAGAGAGTACTTAAAAAGAAAGAGAGAGGTTGGATCTCTTATGAAAATTCGGCAGCCTAACGGCGCCACTCAAAACTTCCAAAATGGATTGATGAGAGAGAATATAGTCTTTCATCATATGAACATAAAAGTTACAGTAAGAGTAATATAAAATAATATCCCAATAACAAGAAAGATGAGCTTTAACAGGAATGACATAAAAGAGTGTATTTTAAAAGAAAGAGAGGAGTCGTATCCCTTACCTCAAGTCCAACATATCTTGTTCGTTTCTTTATATTCCTGAATAATAAACTTTGGTCAATTTATAATTTATTAAGGAACTCCTATAAAAATTATTATTCAGTTAATATTACATATTTTAATGTTATAATAATTGGTTAATAATATGAGTTCACATCAGATGTTTTTGTCGATGTTTGGTACATGAGTCAAAAATTGAACTTGTTGGAAAATAATTTTCCATGTAGTTATAGGTAAATCATATCCAGAATAGTATTTATGTTTTAAATATCATATATATCCAGTATATATTCATTGTATACTATTCCATAGCATTTGGAGATAAGAATTAAAAGCCCCGTTCAAGGAGACGGTAGGCCGTACGTACGCATGAACGCTACTTTCATTTTTTTGTCATATTAATGGAATTAAAACAAAATGAGAGAGATATATGTATATTCTAATTCCAGAATGATATCCATAATTTAGATGTAATATATTACATATATATCCATTATATATATGTACTTATAATAGTACATAACATTTTGAGATAAGAAATGAAATGTACCGTTCATGGAGACGGTAAGCCATACGTACGCATGAACGCTACTTCCATTTATATTTCATATTTAATGGAATTAAAACATAATTATATATAATAGTATTCTAATTACAGTATGGTATCATATATAATATCATGAAATATATCATTTATACTTTCCACATATGGTATTAACGAATCAAATCACTTTGAGGGGGCGGTAGTCCGCACTTCCTTAAATAAAGATATCGCATTTACCCATAATGGAAACCATAAAGGTATGCCATAAATGAAAAATACAGAAGCTTAAGTAAAACATAAACATATTATATATCATATATAAATATAGTGCCTTCTTAATGGCCACCTTTGAAGGTGTTAGAAGAATGTTGAACAATCATCATTTCGTGAGGCAGAAATTCGTCATCCACAGAAACAGTATGTTCATTAAACAATAGATGTTGGTGTGTGTAAGTGTAGCTCGAATCCTTATTATAAAAACATCCTAGTATATTTAAGATAATGTATTTGTTACAAAATAAATTAATAAAAAGAGTTTATGGGGTTGGAGAATCAAAATAAAACAAAAGGACACAAGTGAAGACATTACCTTAAAATCGGGTAACTCCCTTTGGTTTGAGCTCAAAGGCTTCCTTGGGAAGACTTCTTCCCAAATTTAGGCTTCAAGGAGTTATAGGGATATGTTTAGAGACAAAATGGGCAGGGTTTGTCCGAGCCAAAGGCTTTGGAAGTGTGGGTAATGAGGTAGAGGTGGGGGCCTTTTATAAGAGGAGAGGAGGGGCACTCTTGGAAAGTAAAGAAATGTTACTTTATTTTAGAATGCGTTTAGGATTTCTATGGTCCCACATTGATGTTTTTCGAGGTTAAGGTGATAAGGGTTCGAAATGAACTCATCAAATAGGTTTTGGACATGATTAGGTCTTATATTTTACATTATCATTCCATTTTATTTAAATCGTAAAATAATGAGGTCATCGCTGCATCCTCATGATGTCATAAATAATTTAATTTATTTAATGTCTCAAAATTATAAAAAAACTACTATGATGTAGGAAATCGTTTTATCTTTCCAATGAATAATTATAGTCAAAATTCTAACTTTTATAACCCCATTTAAAAATTGTTTAGTAAAACATTTCATGTTTGTCTCATTTTTACTTTAACATTAAATAAAAAGGTATTTATGTCATTTTCCAACCAAAGTGGCTCCATGGGGTCCCCAAGTTGACCCATGGATTTTGTTGGCCGGCCATGACACATCCAATGAGGGTAGGACATGTTTCTAGGTCATTTCATTTTATTAAAACATTATTCTTACCTTAAACTACACTAATTACCTCTAATCGCGATTAAAAACTTAATAAGTTACTATTCACCAAAAATTTATTTTAATCCCATTGAACCACATTTTACTTCTTAATGACAACCATGTATGTCGGATTTTTGAAATTCAAATCACAAAGATGGAAAAATTTCATTTAAACGGAAAATCAGTTTTTATAAGTACCACTTAGTGGTTTCACTATTCATCAAAAATTGATGTTTTTCATAAAATTACCAAAAATTCACCCTAAGCTATATTTGATATTCCAAATTCAAAAATGATGTCTATTTTAAAAAATTCAAAACATATAAGTTTTATTAATTAATTTAATAATTAATTCCTGCTGTCAGAGCAAATTGTGTGTTTTTATGAAACAATAAGTATCAAAAGATTGACACTAGTTTAAGTCCAATTTCAAAGTGAAATTAATTCCTATGACCACAATTGGATTTAATGGTAAAAATATATTCTAATTTTACTTTAAAACCAATTCAAAAGATAATATAATCATATAAACAAATTAGATTAAAAAGAGGTTTTGAATTAAAATACAACATTTTCCACTATTCATTAAAAATTGAACTTTTTCGGAAAAATACCAAAAATTTACACAAACTAAATTTTGATGTCCCGATTATAAAGAAGAATTTTATTTTGTCAAATATAACTCATAAAATTTTCAAAAAGTGGATTTAAAAGAGTTGTGCCATCAAAAGGCGGTTAATCGACCTTTTAAAGAATATTAGAATGTTTACGCTTAAAATTGGATTTATTTGCATTTTTAATCCTCTAACATTTATTGTACAAAGTAAAAATATTTGAAAAACATATATAATAATTTTGTAGTTAGTTCTATTCATTCCCTCCATTACAACGGCTAGGCGTTAACTACCATTTAAAATAATATTGTTTTATTATTAGAGTACAACGTAAGATTTCCAAGAAACTCGTTGTTGCGTGTTGGGTACGCCATCGAGCATAGTGTCCCCTTTAAAGTTATATTAATATTTTATTCAAAAATATGGATAAATGTTAAAATGACATACTCTTTATTTACCTGGGGTGTTACATCCTTCCCCCCTTTTGGGAATTGTGTCCTCGCAATTTTAAAATTGGGCTCAGAAACATCCTTGAAAGTCTCACATCGGAACAAGAGTCGGTAAAAGAATCACTTTAAAATAAAGAAAGATAAGTACAAAGGTCACCCGAGTTAACCCATACTAGGATTCCAAGTATGAAAATATGGACATGGAGGAAAAAACAAAGGGTCATGTTCTGATGGAGAGTGATAGAAAACATGTTTAAGAGAAAGTTAACAATAAGAAAATCACAAACTTGTGATGGGTTAAACGGTATTCGATTCCCCAGTAGGAAAAGTTAAGATATGACATTTTTGTTTTAAGTTAATCTTCATTGAGGAATTTATTTTTGATCTTAAGGAAACATACTTACTTGTCATGTTGACTTTCAACTTTTACTAGATTTTTTACACAAACTCATACTTTCCCCAAAAGACGAGTATTTAGGAAGACGTGTTCACATTAAGAGTACTATAATCAACTTCTATAGGATCACCTAATCCACAAAAGAGAACTATATACTTCCCATATATTTAGACCTTAACCAAAACCAAAACCAAAATTGTTAGTATGAGGTCAGATAATCCACAAAAGTATAATCCTTTATAAAAAGAAAATCTATTCTTAATCTCCAAAATTTGTCCAAAAAACCTAAAGTTCAATGAAGACCATTCGATAAAAAATTGTCCATAAAATTCTTCAAAGTAAACCAAACTAAGATTGAAACCCAAATATTTTAAGGATTTAATCACAAAGTCTTCCAAGGTACAAATTAACTTTTATCTCCAAATAACATCAGTTGCTCTTAATGTCTCATATTGAAAAGTAATTAACCTAATCACATTTCCTCCATGATAGGTTAATAAATTTCCATAGATAACCCATGATCAACTTACTCTTAATTCGTAAAATCATATAACTAAAAAGAATTATTCAAACTAACCAGGGACTTCACGTAGTCCAGTGGTAGGAGATAAATACCCGTTGCACTTTGGTTGTGGGTTCAATTCCCGTAGCTTTGTCCGAAGCGACGGGTTGTCACACGGTCTGCCTGTTGTCCTTTTTCCAAAACTATATAATTCTTAAAACATTCCCCAAAACGAGATAAAATCTATGAAGATGATCATAACATATTTTAACCTCATGTTTATCTCATGCCTTTCATTTTCCATCATAACATATAATAACCCATAATTACCTCAAAAGTAAGGATCATATAAACCATAATGGTTACCTTTATAATTATTACCTGAACTTCCAAATCGATTGGTCATCTCGTACATGATGCATTACAGAACATACCAAGGTACAAGTGGTTGATCATGACTCCTGGATAGTTGGCTTATAACAACCATGAGTTTCCTAATTGAATCACCCATTTTATCTAGTCTCTTAATAAGAGGACCACCACAGTTTCCTTCAAACCTATTTTCACATTGGTGCCTACTAGATCCATCCATTTACTAAAACCAAAAAGGTCAGTGTGAGTATATCAACAAAACCATCATGTACTAATGAGGAAGTCAAACACTAAGATATACTTACTCATTCACTTTATCTAAAACTATGACTCTTTCTGAAATCCTAACCATTGTGGTAATGCCACTTATGCTTAAAGAATACCCTAACCTCTAAAGTTATCTAAATCGACCTTTGATACCAACTATAAGGACCCAGACATAAACCTTACTTAATCTTGAGTTATTACAAGATTACACATTGAGGATCTTTTCAGGTTTAGAGTTTTAGAGAATTAGATCATAAAACATGCATTACATTCCACATTTAAACAAAGTGGTTACATAAAAGAGAGTATTCATTTTTTTCCCATCAACGGAAACATATTTAAAAAAAATAAAGCATGGAATCTTTTTTGACACTTCCTTGACACTATCATCATATCATGTACCTTTCCCTTGACCTGTGAAAAACATTTCAAAAAAACTTGGGATGAGAAAAAAAGGCTCAGTAATGGTTATAAAAAAAATATGGAAAGGAAACATGAGTTCATATATACATAAGAATGAAATCATACTTTACCCATAAAACATAGGCACTTTAACATACCTCATCAAATCATGAATAAATCATAGAAATCATAAGACATAAAGGTAACTTGAGGCATTCATAACATTATTACGTAGGGAGTAACCCTCTTGGGTATGTTTGGAATACCCACCACATTATATTCCCTAAATCTCTTCGAAGAAACCTTAAAATTTCACTCCTTCCCGTTACCCAATGCATTGGAGAGCTATATCGGGCTCACCCGCCCTTAGTTTATCAGGGAACCGCCCGTCTTCATAATAATTCCCAAGAACCATAACATAATCATATCACATAAAACATGCATAAAGGAAACATAACATTTCCACATTTTAATCACTAGATATCAATACAACACATTGATATAATAAAAACATTATGAAAACAATTTTCAATACCAAAATAAATGAAAAGTAAAACATGGTATTTATTTTTCTTTTAAAAGGAAGGCATGGCTTGTAGAGGAAGCCGAAACTCAAATAAAGGTCATGGCGGTGGAGAAGTTTTTGTCGCCACATAGGTATGACAAAAACATTCCCTTTTGTCGTTTAGTAAACGCTTCGCATAAAAAAGATTCCTTTTGAATAAACGTAAAAGTCAAAGTGGTTTATACACCATATAAAATAAGGTTGTGTATAAAACAAAATATGCCTCAATGAAAGGATATTGAGACGAAGTCCCATACAAAGACGGTATCCTTGGTTTAAGGATAAATCAATTACATAATTATGTGTGACAAATGAATACACCAAATTTAATTGGATATTAAGTGTAAAAAAATCATAGGATATTCAGACATATTCATAGAACGACATATTCAAGGAATACATGTTTATCCCAAAGAATCAAATTTGGGATAAGAAGTTCCCTTGCAAAAATTTGACAGCCTAACAGCGTCACTACAAAATTCATAAGATGAGTTGATGAGAGATAAAAAGGGTATCTCATCACATGGAAATAAAATTTAAATCAATAAGGATATAAAAGGAAATATCCCAAAATAATAGTATGTAAATTAAAAGACATAACAAAAGAAGTCTTTTAAAAAGAGGAGGGTGAAAGGTTCCCTTACCGACATGGGTATCTTTCGAAACATACTCCCCGTGAAAGAAGGACAATACAACATTGATGTAAATACTCATAAATGAAAGTATATTACACAATGAGTAAAATAATGGGCAGTACATACACCACTCAAAGGAAATTGTGGCAAATGTATCATAAATCTCACAGGAATAAAAGTGATATGAAAAATCTCTTACGAAGACTCGGCAGCCTAACGACACCAGTTAAAACTTCCAAAATGGATTGATGAGAGAAAATAGGGTCTCTAATTATATCAACATAAAGATTACAGAAAGAGGAATATAAAATAACATCCCCCAACATAACAAAGAGGATCTTAAAAGAAGTGACATAAAGGAGAGTACTTAAAAAGAAATAGATAGGTTGGATCTCTTACGAAAATTCGGCAGCCTAACGACGCCACTCAAAACTTCCAAAATGGATCGATGAGAGAGAATAAGGTCTCTCATCATATGAACATAAAAATTACAGTAAGAGTAATATAAAATAATATCCCAATAACAATAAAGATGAGATTTAACAGGAATGACATAAAAGAGTGTACTTTAAAAGAAAGAGAGGAGTCGGATCCCTTACCTCAAGTCCAACTTGTCTTGATCGTTTCTTTATATTCCTGAATAATAAACTTTGGTAAATTTATGATTTCTTAAGGACCTCATATAAATATTATTATTCAGTTCATATCATATATTTTAATTTTATAATAATTGGTTAATAATATGAGTTCACATCATACGTTTTTATAGATGTTTGGCACATGAGTCAAAAATTGAACTTCTTGGAAAATAATTTTCCATGTAGTTTTAGGTACATCATATCCAGAATAGTATTGATGTTTTAAATATCATATATATCCATTATATATTCATTTTATACTATTCCATAGCATTTGGAGATAAAAATTAAAATCACCGTTCATGGAGACGGTAGGCCGTACATACGCATGAACACTACATTCATTTTTTGTCATATTAATGGAATTAAAACAAAATGAGAGAGATATATATATGTTAAAATTACAGAATGATATACATTATTTAGATGTAATATATTACATATATATCCATTATATATATGTACTTATAATAGTTCATAACATTTTGAGATAAGAAATGAAATGTACCGTTTATGGAGACAGTAAGCCGTACGTACGCATGAACGCTACTTCCATTTCTATTTCATATTTAATGGAATTAAAACATAATGATATATAATAGTATTTAAATTCAAGTATGGAATCATATATAATATCATTAAATATATCCTTTATACGTTCCACATATGGTATTAACGAATCAAATCACTTTGAGGGGGCGGTAGTCCTCACTTCCTTAATTGAAGATATCACGTTTACCCATAATGGAAACCATAAAGGTATGACATAAATGAAAAATACAGAAGCTTAAGTAAAACATAAACAAATTATATATCATATATAAATATATTTCCATCTTAATGGCCACCTTTGAAGGTGTTATAAGAATGTTGAACAATCATCGTTTCATGAGGCAGAAATTCTCCATCCACAGAAACAGTATATTCTTTAACCATTAGATGTAGGTGTGTGTAAGTGTAGCTCGAATACTTCTTATAACAACATCCTAGTATATTAAATATTCTTGATTTGTTACAAAATAAATGAATAAAAAGAGTTTAGGGGGTTGGAGAAGAAAAATAAAACAAAAGGACCCAAGTGAAGACATTACCTTAAAATCAGGTAACTCTTTTTGGTTTGAGCTCAAAGGCTTCCTTGGGAAGACTTCTGCCAAAATTGAGGCTTAAATCAGTTATAGAGGGATGTGGAGAGACAAAATGGTCAGGGTTTGGCCGAGACAAAGGCTTTGGAAGTGTGGGTAAGGAGGTATAGGTGGGGGCCTTTTATAGGAGGAGAGGAGGGGCACTCTTGGGAAGTAAAGAAATGATACTTTATTTTAGAATGAGTTTCGGATTTTAATGGTCTCAAATTGATTTTTTCTAGGATAAGGTGATTAGGGTTTTAAATCCACTCATCCAATAGGTTTTGGACATGTTTAGGTCTTATATTTTACATTATCTTTCCATTTTATTTAAATCGTTAAATAATGAGGTCATCGTTGCATCATCATGATGTCGTAAATAATTTAATTTATATAATGTCTTAAAATTATAAAAAAAATACTATGATTTAGTAACTCTTTTTATCTTTCCAATTAATATTTATAGTAAAAATTCTGACTTCTATAACCCCATTTAAAAATAGTTTTAGCAAACCATTTCTTGTTCGTCTCATTTTTACTTTAACATTAAATAAAAAGGTATTTATGTCATTTTCCAACCAAAGTGGCTCCATGGGGTCCCCAAGTTGACCCATGGATTTTCTTGGTCGTCAATGACACATCCAATGAGGGTAGGACATGTGTCTAGGTCATTTAATTTTATTAAAACATTATTCTTACCTTAAACTACACTAATTACCTCTAATCGCGATTAAAAACTTAATAAGTTACTATTCACCAAAAAATTATTTTAATCCCATTGAACCACATTTTAATTCTTAATTACAACCATTTATTTAGGATTTTTTAAATTCAAAACACAAAGATGGAAAAATTTCATTTAAACGGAAAATCAGTTTTTATAAGTACCACTTAGTGGTTTCACTATTCATCAAAAATTGAATTTTTTCAGAAAATTACCAAAAATTCACCCTAAGATATATTTGATATTCTGAATTCAAAAATGATGTCTATTTTACAAAATTCAAAACATATAAGTTGTATTAATTAATTTAATAATTAATTCCCACCGTCAGAGCAAATAGCGTATTTTTATGAAACAATAAGTATCAAAAGATTGACACTAGTTTA
Source organism: Viscum album (assembly GCA_963277665.1). Lineage (NCBI taxonomy): Eukaryota > Viridiplantae > Streptophyta > Magnoliopsida > Santalales > Viscaceae > Viscum > Viscum album. Next base: position 330,640,616 of record OY728132.1, read on the forward strand.
AGTCCAATTTCAAAGTGAAATTAATTACAACGCCCACTATTGGATTAAATAGTAAAAATATATTCTAATTTCACTTTAAAACCAATTCAAAAGATAATATAATCATATAAATAAATTAGATTAAAAATAGGTTTTGAATTAAAATTCTACATTTTCCACTATTCATTAAAAATTGAACTTTTTCGGAAAAATACAAAAAATTTACACAAAGTAAATTTTGATGTCCCGATTCTAAAGAAGAATTCTATTTTGTCAAATATAACACATAAAATTGTCAAAAGTGGATTTAAAAGAGGTTCGCCATCAAAAGGCGGTTAATCGGCCTTTTAAAGAATATTAGAATGTTTACGCTTAAAATTGGATTTATTTGCATTTTTAATCCTCTAACATTTATTGTAAAAAGTAACAATATTTGACAAACATATATAATCATTTTGTAGTTAGTTCTGTTCATTCCCGCCATTACAACGACTAGGCGTTAACTACCATTTAAAATAATATTATTTTATTATTAGAGTGCAACGTACGATTCCCAAGAAACTCGTTGTTGCGTGTTGGGTACGCCATCGAGCATAGTGTCCCCTTTAAAGTTATATTAATATTTTATTCACAAATATGGATAAATTTGAAAATGTCATACTCTTTATTTACCTGGGGTGTTACATTAATAGTCTTTTTTTATATTTAAAAAGTCATTCTATGGATTGTTCCTTGGATTTCATGGTAATATTCAGTAACTTTTTTTATTTTTACCTCCCACCGCATGTTTTTGATGATTGTAAAATCATTAAAAATAGTCTAGTTCGTCATTAAATCTTAAATGAACATAAAATTGGCATTATCAAACCTTTCAAAAATAAAACATTATCCAAAAATAGTTTTCCAATGATTTCACATCAATCCAAAGTTATTTTTTACGGTTTTGATCATTACATGCATGTTTTTGTGTTTTAAAACACTACAAATGTTTTTTCATTTATCATAGACAAAATAAATAATTGATTTATGTTAATTTAATTATTATTTTTTTAAAAACATGTTGGGATTTTTTTTCTTAGGATTTCATGGAAATTGGAAGTCATTTATTTGTTTTTGACCCCTACCACACATTTTTATGTATTATCATATCTTTAAGAACTTTTTATTTGGGAAATAAAAGCACATTTATTATTTTACTAACAAATCATATTTTCATAAAATATAAAAAATAATTCAAATATATATTTTCTTTGAATTTATTTAAATATGAGGTCATTTTCTCTAGTTTTGATCATTACATGAAAATTTTAGAGTTTAAAAACTGTGATAAGGTAATTCCAGTCATCCCATGAAAAAGAAAACTCATATTGATGTGATGTAACTTTTAACTTTTAAAAATAAATTATTTATATTTTATTATGATTTTATTGAAATGAAAAGTATTTTTTTTTGTTTTTAACCCTCGCCATATGTTTTTAAATACCATCAAAACTTTATAAATATCTTATTCGGTTAGTCAGAGCACACACAAGTCCGATTGATGTGATGATTTATCATAAACCTATAAAATATTTCAATTAAAATTTTGTTTTGAATTTATATCATTGATAGTTCATTTTTTGTGGTTTTGAGCATTTCATGCAGGTTTGAGTTTTTTAAAACAATAAAAATGCATTTTTTATCAATTTGGAAATAAAACTCAAAATCTTATAGTTTCTATTCCAAAATTTTAAAAAATATGATATTATAATTCATATAAGATTTAATTGTTATTATATTTCATTTTATTATTTTTATCCTCCCACCATAGGTATTTAAAGACACACAAATTTGTAAAAACTGCTTCTTCGGATAGTCTGATCACACCATATGTATGATTGATGGGTTTCTATCTCAAACATATGAAAAATAAATAAAATATATTTATATAATAATTTTATATTAATTTGAGTCTATTTTTATGATTTTAATCATTATACACATGTTTCAGTGTTTTAAAACACTAAAAATGTGTTTGTAGCTATCCTGGAAAAATGACAGCTCAGATTGACATAAAGTTGATTCCAAAATTTTAGAAAACATGGTAAGGTTGTTTTAATTTTATTTCATTGTAATGGGAGAATTTTTTCTTTATTTTTACCCCCACCAGATGTTTTTCAAAACTTGGGAATATTTCAGAACTACTTACTCGGCCAGCCCGTGCACACCACACAATAAAATGATGTGATGTCTACTTGTACATGTAAAAAATAAATTCATGATAGTTTCTTATTATTTCACATAAATAAAAGGTCATTTTATATGGTTTTTACCATTAAATGAAATCTTTAGTGTTCTAAAACCCTAAAGGGGTGGTTTCGGTCATCCCAGGAAAAGGAAAATGGAGATTCATGCATGGTAAATTCCAAAATTTCAAAAATATATATGTAGTTGTTTTACATTTATTTAATAGTAATTAAAGATTTTTTGATTGGTTTTGACCCCCTAGTGTATATTTTTAATCATTTCCATGCCTCTATAAACAACTTACTTAATTAGTCCAAGAACACCACATGATGAATTGATGTTCCATAATCTCGTACATGTCACAAATATTATAGAGAAAAATTAATTTGGATTTCACATTATTATGAGTTCAATTAATATGTTGTTACCATGACACATATGTTTTAATTCTTTAAAACAATAAAAAATCATTTTGTGAAATCTTGGGAAATGAAAACTCACATTGATGCATCGAAAGTCCCTACATTTGAGAAATTAAACTATAATTTTTGTCATATATATATATATATATCAGAATATATATATATATATATAATATTATTGGAGTGAACAACTCAATATGGGTTGAATTGAGTTTCCAATTAAAATTTCTAATAAAAATGATTTAAATCTAAATCCCCCAATTTAATAATCATCTTCTTAACTAAATAGTAGATGTATATAATTTTAATTTTTAAAAAAATTCTCAAAAAATAATTTGATCACAAGTCAATTTAAAAAAGTTTTAAACTTATATAATTTGTGAAAAAAGTCTCTATGAATCAAAAACCATATATGAAATAGTAGTTAAAGATAAAAATCAATGTATTGATTTTTAATTGAGTTTTTAAATCAAAAAAATTATTTTTAATATTTATATCATGAAAGGAACACACACAATGAAATAATACAAGAGGTTTTATCTCAAGCTGAGGCTTGTCCTCTCCACTAGGTAATAAACCATTTCTAAGAAGTTTGTTAAAAAATAAACTGATCCCCAACCTGGATTGGGATTCACATAAAACAACTACACACATTCAATACATTCAATAAAAATCATATTCTACAGTTTAACATGGGATTATTAAAAGATTAAAAATTCAAACATGGGAGTCCAGGCTATATAAGGATTCTTCTATAGTTCTATGATGGATATCATATGTAAAACAATGAGAGATAGTGTCTAGAAATCTATAATATAATACATGATCTTATGTTAATGAATTACACTGTATAACAAAAATCACTTTATATGTAATATAAAATAGGATAGAAAAGGATAGTGAGAATGTTTGATATGACTCATTCTAATAATCTTTGGTTCATCAAATGTATTTGAATCTTTCTTTGAAAATTCTTCAACTGAGTTTTGATATTATGTCTAAAAAAATAGTATTATAGAAGGTTCAGTTCTATAGTATAGAAAATTATTATTTCTATTAGGAACATACATACTTGGCAAGAATAGTTGCCCATGAATAAATCATATTCTTCAGTTGAAATTTGCTTATTTGTTTTTGGAGGATATTCAATATTTAATCCATGGACTCATTACATACTTAATTATAATAACTCTTAAATTAATGATCCAAAATATAACCATTGGATAATTGAAAATACTCTACTACTTATGTTTGATATGGTCACTTGATATTCACTTAAATAATGGTTACATTGGCTCATGATTACTATGCATGTTCAATTAGAACACATGGTATGGTTAGTTTATTTACTCTTACAGTCACTTGATTTCTTCATGTGGTATCTTGCATTATTTATGTGGCCAAATCATTTGTTCATGAGGAAGATTTATTTTTTCACATAGTAAAATCACTTCATCCTATATTGGGTTCATTAATTTTTATGGAAGGAACATTATTCATGTAGTAGGTATATTTATTCATGAGTTAGGTAAATTTCTTCAAGTGGTCACTATATTAAACACAAACATTCATTTCAGGTATTGTAAAAATTATAATCACATGTCACAAGGTAACTCAGTTGTTCATGTGGTAGGCACGTTTCATCAAGTGATTATGTTTATTTTAAACAAGAGGTTTATAATAGAAATAAGAATATAGATGCTCAATATACAAGAGTGGGGGGGTGAATTGTATACTTTAAAAATTCTTTTGGAACCTTTAAAAGTTTAGTTTAACAATGTTAAACAAACATTCATAAGACCTATTAAAGAAACCTTTTCTAATTTCTTAAAAGAATGATTCTATCTTAAAGTGTATAGAATCTGTAATATAATCAGAGTAACGGGATTACAAAGTATATGAAATATATAATTTCTAACTTTAACAGAGTTACATACAACAGCGGAATTAAAACAACTTGTAATAGTAAACAAGTAACAATAGAATTCTTTTAACCCAAAGAGAAGGGTATCCATCAACCTTGGATAAAGGTTCCTTGATTTATACTTTCAATAAAGTTTATCTTACCTAAACCCAGGTATGCCCTCAATCCGAAGATTGTTATCTGTCTTGCTATCCCCACAAGCCCTCGATTTAGAAGGAAATCGGAACATATGTCTTCCAAACCCGGAATCCAATGATCAGCACGAAGAAAGTCTACACGAGCAAGTCTGAACAAGTTGTTCACACCTGAACAAGTTGTTCACGACATCCGCATGATTTACTGTGATTTGTTAAATCCTCCCTCTCTTTAGAAAACACTTCCCAACTATTTCACATGCATCATGTTCATCAACATTCTACAATATCCTTTTCTCGTTAAAATGATCTTGTATTTATAGGAAAAACCTCCCAACGGTTAGCTCCTCTCCAACAGTCATATTTTCCTAAAATTTCGGAGGGACCCAGACACATGAAAAACATACAACGGTTAGGTTGTAAAAAATTGTATGACATTGTTTCAAGTAACAAAAACTATGTTAAGTTAATGATAAATGTTAGGTATAAGAAATATTGGAATCTGATATCATTAGAATGATACATCATGAAACTCTAACATTACCAAGAAAATGTAATCTTAAGAAATCAAGAAAATGGATCCTTAGAAACAACATTCTCAAGAAAACAGAATCATAAAATCAGAGTCACAAATACCCCAGATTCAGTACCATGAATATCCGCATCATATATACACTAGATTCGATATTGAAAATCGGTATCACATATACATGGGATTTGGTATTGAAAATCGGCATCACATATACACCGGATTCGGAATCATAAAAACTGAATCACATATACATCAAATTCATAATTGTAAAGCTGAATGGAAAATTGTAATGATAGATCTGTAAGTCTAACAGAATTGAAAAATGTAATGATATATCTGTAAGCATAACAGAATGACAATTCCGAATCATAAGAAAAATATAGAACTTAAAAAAATATTCAGAAGTTAAGAAAAAGTGTTTGTGATTTTCAAAACAAAAAACCATAAGGAATGGAGAAGTCATAAGATATCTTTATTGACTCAACAATCTCCCCATTTTTGGAAAGCACATACAACTTTTCTAAGGAAAAATATATTGACCTAGATAAACGAGTAAGAAAAAATTATCTCTACCTTTGAATGAGATTATAAATGAATACAAATAACTCCCCCTTAGGTTATGTTTCCCAAGGGTCATATTCTTGATCTTTAAAGTCTGGGTTTTCATAAGGTAATAATTCTTCTTATATAAACATATCTTCTTAAAAAAACTCCCTCTTACTTGGACAATTTCTTTTCTTCCCAAACACCCCCTTAATAGATTCTCCTACTCGGAGATTAAATTCTTCTTTTAAATAAATTCTCTCCCTTTGTGATTTTCAAATATATGGAGAGGAATGGGGAGGTATAAGATGTACCTAAAAGGTTAAGCAAGCATAGATCCAAAAACAAAAGAAATACATGCAATAAATTTCCTATGAAAATATTATAAATAAGGTTTATATTACAAAAAAACATCGGAATATAAATAAAAGTCATCCATTCTTCTTCTACTCAAACACCATCTTCTTTATCGGGGCTTTGAGATTCTTGACATACTTATGATCTTATTGAAACTTCTTCAGTAAGATCTCCTAATCCTAGTTATTCTTTTCTAAATCCAAAATCATTTGTTCTTGAGAAGCAACCTTTTTTTCTAATTCATCCCTGACTTCCTTTTCACTGATAATAGATCGGGCAACAAAATTGAGTTTACTACCCTTCTCAAATATTTAAGACTTAACCTTTTTGAACTCAGTTTCACAAGAATTAAAAGCTCCCTTTGTTGAATCCATGAAATCAACAAACTGCCTGAGCTCTTCATTGATGGTTTTGGTGCGGTTAAATACTTTCTATCAAGTTACCTTCTGGGCTTTGTAATCAATCAAACGATTACTGAAGTCTCCTTCTTACTTGACAAAGATGTCCATAAGTATATTTGTTAATTCTATCTTTTGATTTCGGGTCTCTTGCATCATTTGACTTTGGGAATCTAGGTTATCAAGAACCGGAATTGTGATAACCAACTTTCATAGAGATAGCTTGACAAAATCATTCTCAACAGATGAAGAGGACTCGGATCCTAAATCATATTTTCCTTTCTCAACTCCTCTTAGAGTTAAGGAATATTGTCTCTCTATTCTCTTAGAGGACTTCTGAGGAGTTTATTTATCAGATGAGGAATCCAAGACACTCTTTCCTTTGATAAGGTTTTGAACTGGGGTTTTTTCATCAAGTACAAGGATAATTTTAAGATCTTACTGTTCATCTTCTTACTTTTGAAATTCTTCCTCTACTTCACCTTGAAGTTCAACTTATTCTTTTTCTTCTTCTTATACTTCAGTTTCTTCTGGTTCTTCTTCTTCTAATTCAATTTCCTCCTCAACTTCTACCTCCTCTTCAACTTCTTCCTCAATTTCTCCTTCAACTTATTCTCCGACATGTTCTACTGAAACAAATTTAGAAATTTAACTCGAAGGAGTTCCAACAAAATATTACACTTCCCTTAAAACATCATCGTCATGTTCTTGAACTATATGATATTCTACTTCTTGAACATGTTTTGATAAATCTAGGACTTTCTTAGCTTTCAGGATTTCCAGAGTGGCCACTGGTTGCTTTGGAGAAACTACAGATTCCTGAACTTGTTGAGACATCTTTTCCACGGCTTTTAATAAAGACTGGTGCACTAGGGCTTCTGAGGATTTCTTCATTAACTTCTCCTTATTTTCTTTTTCATGATTTTCAGCTTGCTTGATATTTAGAGCCTTAGCCTCCGCTGCATTCAAACCAAATAAGGATCTCCTTTATTTCTAGTGGCTTCCAATTCTCTCCACTTTGCAACAATTGCATCTGAATAAGCTTTCGGTGTCTTTGTAGGAGGAGGTGTTGATACCGGGACATCAGCAACCGGTATTGGAATGCTCTGTTCATCAAGTTTTCTTTTCATAGATACCAGCTTTGAAGATTTTGAAACATCACCCTTGTTCTGGACAACCATTTCTACAAAGGTTTCGATTCTGTAATAAACTCCACCTTCATCCTCCTTAGAGTGTCGTCACTTAGCAACAATATCTTGAACGACTTCGAGACTGATCATCATGGAACATTCAGCTCTTGAAGACACATAACTATTATCCTGGAAATAGTTTCTGGGTACATAAGGATCTGAGATCTGATAGATCTGCCTTTAACTGCTTGGATGGTGAGAAAGATGTATTTCACCAATTTGATCTTCCTCAGATTGAAAAGGAAGTCTAAGAGAAAGATATCACATATCTTCAAATAATCCTTATCTCCCTTTCATGGAATAAGAAATCCTTCCATCCAAAGGGCTACCATCTTATTATTCGTTGAGAGATTCGTGATCTTCGGATTCTTGACAAACATAAGACCAAGAAAATTCAGATCCTTGGACTTTTCAAAAGAACCTTCTTTCTCAAGAAGTTTCTAAGAGCATAGAAGAGCTTCCCCTTCATAAGGAATATTGAGAAAATTTGCTGACTTCTTGTAAGGAACCGTATATGTCTTATCATAACATTTTAACTCAAACAGATCTTTTCGATCCTTTTGGAAGAAAGAAACTGATTCATATAATTGAATAAGGAGATCATGATAAACCGGATCCTGATATTTCTCTTTATCCACCCAAACTCTTTCCCATCCATTAGATATTATTACTTTATAAATAAGGGAGTCATATTTTTTAAAGATCATTGGGAAGACTAACCTTTCCCTAAAGATTGACTAGTCCTTTATCTCATTGGAAACCAACATCTGATCTATAGAGGATTCAGGAGTCATTCAGGGTGAAGGAGAAGTTCGGGATGAAAGCTTTGATGGAAGCAAAACTTCGGCACATAGAACATTAAGGATAGTGCGATACTTGAGAATGAGACACCCCTTATATAGACATAGCTACTACTCTTCAACTTCTATATGATAATCAAACGGCGGACAAAACCCTGATCTGATCCGACGGTTGAGAAAGGATATAGAAAATATGAATTCTGATCTTTTGAAGTAAGGTAAACAAAAATTTAAGAAATTTTGAAATACCAACAACCAAAACTTAGGATAAGAAAATAAAGGATAAGAGATAGTACCTTTTAGAAAGCTCTGAATAATTTATTGGTATTAATAATTTTCTTAGAAATTTTCAAATATGAAATTTTCAAATCCTACATTTTTAAATCTGATATATTCAAATCCAAAATTTCTAAATCTGAAATTTTCAAATCAAAAATTTTCATATTCAAAATTTTCAAATCTGAAATTTTCAAATCTGAAATTTTTCAAATACGAAATTTTCGAATCCAAAAATTTTCAAATGAAAAGAAAATGAGTTTAAAGAAAAAGAAACAAAAATATGTACTCTCCCTAAAATAAAGAGAAACTTAATGTTAGGAGATGATTTAAAAAATAAGTAGATATGAATGATTACATTACAGAAATCATTCCTAATTACTGTTTAATGTATTCAAATCTATCAGAAGGTAGAGGCTTTGTGAAAATATCAGTAAGTTTCTCTTGAGTTCCAATGAATTATAGAATAATATCTATTTTATGTGTGTGATCCCTAAGAAAGTGTAGTCTAATATCTATGCACTTAGCACGATAGTGACGTGAAGGGGTTTTACTTAGGGCAATGGCACTTGTGTTAACACACATAATTTGAATCTTAGTAAAACTCATACCATAGTTTGTGAGTGTGTGTTGCATCCACAACACTTGAGCACAACAAATTCTAGCTACTACATATTCAGCTTCAGCAGTGGAAAGTGATACAGAGTCCTGTTTCTTTCATGACCATAAAACCAAGGAATCTCCTAAGAAATTAAAAGTTCAGGATGTACTTTTTCTATCCATTTTACAACCACAAAAGTCAGCATCTGAAAAACATTTAATTTCAAAATCATTTCCAGAGGAATAAAATAGTCCCAAATCTAAAGATCTATTTAAATACCGGAAAATTATTTTTACGTCTTTTAAATGAGATTCATTAGGATTTTCTTGAAATCTTGAACATAAGCATACTAAGAACATTAAGACAGGTCAACTATCTGTTATGTACAGTAAACTTCCTGTCATCCATCCATAAGATGTTTGATCTACAGGTTTCCCTAATTCATCAATATCAAGAGTATTAGAGGTTCTAATAAGAGTAATTATACTCTTAGTGTTATCATACCCAAACTTCAATAAAATATCTTTGATATACTTATGTTGAGATATGTATGTTCCCTCTAGTTTTTGAGAAATTTGGAAACCAAGAAAAAATGTCAACTCACCCATCATACTCATCTCAAACTCATATTTCATAAGATTCACAAAGGAATCAGTTATGGATTTCTGAGTTGATCTGAATATGATGTCATCAAAATAAATTTGAACAATCAAGACATCTTTATAATTTTTCTTATTGAAAAGGGTTTGATCAGCAGTTCCTGTAACACCCTGACCCCAGTTACCAAGAGTCGGTGCATTATTGCTTAACATTGGCATGATCACAAAAGATCAAGTCTCGGAATACCGATTAGTTTAGTAGTCTTCGAAACACTAGATACATTCATAAGTCTTACATTACATCATAATGTAAAACAAAACTAAAAAAACATCCTGTCTTCATATCCCCTCATATTATCCCTGCAGGTCATTCATAATAAACTTCATCACATCCTGGAAAAATTAAAACATTGAAAGGGGTGAGATCAGATGCTCAGTAAGGATAACAATACGGCGGAAAATTTCATAAATAAACATAAACATTTAAGGCAATGTATAACTAAAACAAAACCCTTTTAAATTTAAACTTTAGAATAATTTGGAAAAAATAAAATGAAATAATGCCATTTACTTATTCACATGGATATTCTACAAGTCGAATAATCACATGAAATATCAATAACCACTTTCATAATGATGGAATGCATAATGACAGACTATCATAACCACATAGCCAAGGCCTCATGCCAAAACTGCAAATAAGATTTTATCAAGGCTTCGTGCCAAGACACTAGTTTGTCTCATGAGACCTACCGATGCATCGAGGAGCTATAGCGGGCTCCACTCGTCACTTATTAAGTCCAATGCATTCCTCATATGAACAGGTTTAAACATATCATAAACCATAACATAATCATACCACATAAAACATGCATAAAGGAAAAAATAACATTTCCACATTTCAATCGCAAGATATCAATACAACATATTGCTATAATAAAAACACTTTGAAAACAATTTTCAACACCAAAATTAAAGAAAATTAAAACTTTGTATTTATTTTTCATTTAAAATAACGTTATGGCTTGTAGAGGAAGACGAAACTCAAATAATGGTCACGGTGGTAGAGAACTCGTTGTCACCGCATACGTACGACAAAAAAACATTCCTTTTTTCGTTTAGTAAAACGATTCATATAAAAAGATTCATTTTGAATAAACGTAAATGTCAAAGGGGTTTATACACTGTATACAATAAAGTTGTGTATAAAACAAAATATGCCTCAATGAAAAGAGATTGAGATGAAGTCCCTTACAAAGATGATTTTTTTAAATAAAATAGAACAATTATGTGTATTCACTATAAGTACACAAAAAGAAAGTACAAATACAAGATAGAACATAATAATATCATGACATAATTTGAAAGTAGGAGATTAACCCAAAGAACATAAATTGGGTTAAGAAGTTCCATTACCTCGTATCCGACTTGACTCGATCGTTATTTAACCTTCTGAATAATAAACTAGAGTTAATTTATACTTTCTTAAGAGCCTTTTTTGAGTTAAATATTCCTTTTATATCACTTATTATCATGTTATGAACATTATGTAATTATTTAAGTTAATAACGGTCGTTTTGTCGATCTTTGGTGCTTGAGTCAAAAATAAATTTCATATAATTACAAGTTGTTCATGTGGTAAAATATCCATTATATATGGAATTATATTCATGATGTAGATATCATATATATCATATATATCTATTATATACATTCATTCATAATATTATGTAACATTTAGAGGTAAGAAATGAAATGTACCATTCATGGAGACGGTAAGCCGTACGTACGCATGAACGCTACTTTCATTTCTATTTCGTATTTAATGGAATGAAATAATAATGATATAAAGGTGTATTATAATTCCAGTATAATATAATATATAATATCATTTACTCCATCCTTTACATGTCCCACATATGGCATTAATGATTCAAATCACTTTGAGGGGGCGGTAGTCCGAATTTCCTAAAATTAAAAATACAAGAGTATAAGTAAAACATAAAAAGAATATATATCATATATAGAAATAGTTTCATCATAATGTCCACCATTAGAGGTGTCAAAATAATATTGAACAATCATCGTTTCGTGAGGCAGTATTTCACCACCCACAGAAACAGTATGTTAATTAACCATTAGACGGAGGTGTGTGTAAGTGTAAATCAAATCCTTTTCACAACAACATCGTATTATATTTCAGATAATTTTGTTGTTACAAAATAAAGTAATAAAAACATTTTAAGGGGTTGGAGAAGCAAAATAACACAAAAGAACATAAGATAAGACATTACCTTAAAATCGGGTAACTCTTTTTAATTTGTGCCAAAGGCTTCCTTGGGAAGACTTCTGCCCAAAGTGAGGCTTCTAGGAGTAAGATATGGAAGTTTAGAGAGTATTTGGGCAGAGTTTGGCCGAGCCAAATGTCTTTGATGGTGTGAATAAGGTGGTAGAGGTGGGGGCCTTTTATAAGAGGAGAGGAGGGGCACTCTTGGAAAGTCATGAAATGTTACATTATTATGAAATGATTTTCGGATTTTAAAGGTCCCAAAATGATATATTTCTAGGATAAGGTGATAAGGGTTCTAAATATACTCATACAATAGGTTTTTGACAAGTTTATGTCTTAGATTTTACATTTTATTTTCATTTTATTTAAATTGTTAATTAATGAGGTAATCGCTGCATCATCATTGTATCATAAATATTTTAATTTATATAATGTCTAAAAATTATAAAAAAATTACCATGATGTAGGAAATAGTTTTATATTTCCAATGAATATTTATAGTCAAAAATTTATCTTATATAACCCCATGTAATAATTGTTTTAGAAAAATAACAAATGTTTGTGACAATTTTATTTTTACTTTAAATAAAAAGTTATTAATGCCATTTTCTTTTCCATGTGGCTCCATGGGGTCCCCAAGTTGACCCATGGATTTTATTGGTCTTATATGAGTCATAAAATAAGTGTAGGACAAGTTTAATGGTATTTTCATATTTTTATAATATCATTTTTACCTTAAATTTCACTAATTACCTTTAATCGCGATTAATAAAACGTAAAAGTTACAATTCACCAAGAAATTATTTTAATCCCATTGAAGCACATTTTTCTTCCTAATGACATCCATTTTTTTTTTTGATTTTGGAAAATCAAATCACATAAGTGGTAATGATTCTTTTACATGAAATATTAGTTTTTAAACTACCACTTAGTGGTTTCACTATTCATCAAAAATTGATGTTTTTCAGAAAAATACTAAAAATTCACCCTAAGATATATTTGATATTCCTAATTCCAAAATGATGTCTATTTTACAAAATTCAAAACATATATGTTGATTTAATTAATTTAATAATTAATACCCGTTGTCACAATAAGTAGCATGTTTTTAAGAAACAATATATATCAAAAGATTGACAATTGTTTATGTCCAATTTCAAAGTGAAATTAATTTTGTCCATTAGATAAAATGGTAAAAATATATTATAATTATGATTTAAAACCACTAAATAGTATAATTTATCACTATAAATTACTTTGATTAAAAAAGTTGTCTTTAAGTATTATCTCTATTCATAGAAAATTGGAAGTTCTCAGAAAATTACAAAAAATTCATCTTAGGATAATTTCGATATTATGAATACAAAAAGTGAAGTCAATTTTGAAATAAAAAATTTATATAATTTCAAAAGGTGGGAATTACTATTCATAACGGCTACTTTGATTGGTCGCGGTGTGTTAGAACTTGAGTTTGCGTACAAAACACGCTGCTCTATTATTCAGAGAGAAGTGTATCATGGAAGCTTGGGGTGTTACATTCTCCCCTCCTTCAATAAATTGCATCCTCGCAATTTGAAATTTTTCATTGAATATAAAAGGTTGAAAATAGAAAATACCTTTGTGGAAAACCCACATCAGAAATAATGTTAATAAAAATATAACTTTAAAAGAAAGAAAGAGAAGTACAAAGGTCACCTGAGATAGCCCAGACTAGGATTCAATGAAAATATGGATATGGAGTAAAAACAAACAATCAAGGTCTGATGGAGAGTTGTAGAAAACATGATTAGGAGAAAGTTAACCACAAGAAAATCACAAACTTTTGATTGGTTAAACGGTCATTGAATCCCCAGTTAGAAAAGTTATCTGACAATGTTTTTGTTTTAAGTTACCTTTCATAAAGTTGAGGAATTTATTTAGGATATTTACTAAGAAAATAAGGGAATATAAATATTTGTCATGTAGACTTTCATTTTTTAATAAATTTTTACCACAAACCCATATTTCACTCAAAAAGATAATAGAACTCAAAAATATTATATTTATCCTAATCGTACAAGGTTACAACTATTAACACATACCATTTATATTAGGAAAACTATTTTGTAAAAACCAGGGACTTCCTGTAGGCCATTGGTAGGTAATAAAGGCATGTTGCACTATGGTTGTGGGTTCGATTCCTGCAGCTTTGTCCGACGTGACAGTTTATCCCCCGACCTGCAGGTTGTCCTTTTCCTAAAACTATAGTATTATAATATTCCAAAAATAATCTTCAGAAATGTTTTAACCATAAAAAATACTATCCAAAGTTCAACTTAATCCATTCCAACCTTTATAGTTATCCAAAATACCTCTATCCAGAATTTCTCTAAAAGGTTGCTAAATTCCATAATCAATTGTATCATTAGATTCTTCAAACAAAGTAAAGTTTTTCTTATTGTCACATACAAAAATATGATTACCTTCATCATATTAAAATATTAATTAAAACAACAAGAACTGCAGTAAAATCCTTATATATATCACATTATTCTTATAACTAGAATGTAATCCTTGAGTCCAAAAGCACCAATACATTAATTATTCCACTTCAACTGTAGTAACATCATAAGATTTTCCTTGATCCCTTGGCCTTTTCTGAGGTAATTTTCCCTGACTCTTAGGACATTCATTTTCATAATGCCCCATTTTCCTAAAATTGTAGCATTCAACATTGATAGCCTCTTACTTTCCCTTTCAATCACGAGCCTGGTGACCTTTTTCTCCACATTTATAAAAAACTCCCATTCCATTTATGCAAGTACCGGGGTGATTCTTCCCACAATTATCGCATAATGGAAAATCCTTCTTTCCATTTTTCCCTTTATCTGTCTCTTGTTCCAATGTTCTCTTCTTCTCTTGCTTTACTTTATTGTCATAAGATTTAGAGAATTTTTTTCTGTCTTGATCGCACATGAGACAATATCTTCATACGACAAGAAGGTTTGTGAGACTAATGCTCGATGGAGAAACGGTTTTATCCCACCAAAGAAACGATAAATCTTACTTCTTGGGTTACGTATATAATCTGCAGCATGTCTTGATAACCCTGTAAAGTTAGCCTCATACTTTGCAACATTCTCAACCTCCTTTGGCCTCAGACATAGAAATTACCTTTCTATATCTGCTCGATGGTCATGAGGAAAGTATTTTTCTTAGAAAATCACTTTGAACTCCCTCCATTCCATATTCGATACTTCATCATCTTCATTTGTATTTTGAATAAACGACCACCAATGATCAGCATTTCCAGTGAGGCGGTAAACTACCATGATAACCTTTTTTCTTTCTCTACTCCCCAAGGTGTGGAATATTTTCTCTAAGGAGTTTATCCATTGCTCGGCTACTAATAGATTTATACCCCCATTAAAATTTGGCAGTTGTTGCCTCATGAAGCGGTCTAACATTGATCCTCTACATTGCGGATCAGGGTGCTCTATACGAGTAAGGTTATTATTAATAACCTGAGTGAGTTGTCCCAGTATTGTGATAAGTTTATCAGAACCAGTTGTATCACCAGCTCCAGTATAATTATCTTGAGCAGGAGGGAAATCCCTACATGGAGTGTGTTCATTGATACGATTTCCATTCCTTCCACTAGGTTTCATTTATAAACAATGGAATAAACTAAATTAGTTTATGAATCAAAATATATAATTCCATACTTGTACAACACTTAACATAAATTGAACTATAATCATAAAAATGATTTCTTTGAGGAAGTATATACTCATAAACTATTCATAATGGTTGGTAAAGAAAATGATAATCATCCTAAGCATATACCCCGGGAGTGTCATAACCAATAGTGCAACAAGGCCCGTTGTCATGCACCAGTTCCAATTCGAGTCTAGCTCAATGTGGTGTTTTCGTGTTTTACCCCTACATACATCTATGCCAGAGCCGCCTCTACCTGCTCATATCCAGACAGGGATGTATTGCTTAGAAGACTCACAAAATCTCTATAATTCCAAAATTTTAGGAAGTTCTTCTATACTAATCCTCAAAGTCTATCTTATGGCTATGTGCTCTAATCATAGTTTTTTCTAAATCTATCATCCAAGGATAGTACTAAACTGCCTCTGATACCAACTGTAATGCCCCAACCCCATTTACCCAGAGTTGGTTCATTATTGCGTAACATTGGCTTGATCACAAAAGATCAAGTCTCGAATGACCGATTTGTTTAGTAGTCTTGGAAACACTAGATACATTCATAAGTCATACATTAAATAATAACGTAAAACAAAACTAAAAAAACATCCTGTCTTCATATCCCCTCATACTATCCCTGTAGGTCATTCATAATAAACTTCATCACATCCTGGAAAAATTAAAACATTGAAAAGGGTGAGCTCAGATGCTCAGTAAGGATAACAATACATCTGAAACTTTCATAAATAAACATAAACATTTAAGGAAATTTATAACTAAAAAAAGCCTTTTAAACTTGAACTTCAGCATAATATGGAAAAAATAAAAAGAAATAATTCCATTTACTTATTCAAATGGATATTCTACTAGTCGAATAATCACATGCAATATCAATAACCACTTTCATAATGATGGAATTCATAATTCCAGACTATCATAACCACGCAGCCAAGGCCTCCTGCCAAAACTACAAATACAATTTTGTCAAGGCCTCGTGCCAAGACACTAGTTTATCTCATGAGACCTACCGATGCATCGAGGAGCTATAGCGGGCTCCACCCATCACTTATTAAGTCCAATACATTCCTCATATGAATAGGTTTAAACATATCATAAACCATAACATAATCGTATCACATAAAACATGCATAAAGGAAACATAACATTTCCACATTTCAATCACAAGATTTCAATACAACACATTTCTATAATAAAAACACTTTAAAAAAAATTCAATACCAAAATAAAAGAAAATTAAAACATTGTATTTATTTTTCATTTAAAAAAAGGTATGGCTTATAGAGGAAGCCTAAACTCAAATAATGGTCACGACGACAGAGAAGTCGTTGTCGCCACATACGTATGACAAAAAGAACATTCCTTTTTTTCGTTTAGTAAAACTCTTCTTATAAAAATATTCCTCTTGAATAAACGTAAAAGTCAAAGGGGGTTATACACCGTATACAATAAAGTTGTGTATAAAAAAAATATGCCTCAATGAAAGGAGATTTAGACAAAGTCCCTTACAAAGATCATTTTTTTAAATAAAATAGACCAATTATGTGTATTCACTATATGTACATAAAAAGGAAGTACAAATAAAAGATAGAACATAATAATATCATGACATAATTTGAAAGTAGGAGATTCACCCAAAGAACGGAAATTGTGTTAAGAAGCTCCCTTACCTCGTATCCGACATGACTCGATCGTTCTTTAACATCCTGAATAAAAAACTAGAGTTAATTTATAATTTCTTAAGATCCTTTTTCAAGTTCATTATTCCTTTTATATCACTTATTACCATGTTATGAACATTATGTAATTATTTAAGTTAATAACGGTCGTTTTGTCGATCTTTGGTGCTTGAGTCAAAAATAAATTTCTTATAATTACAAGTTGTTCATGTGGTAAAATATCCAATATATCCTGAATTATATTCATGATGTAGATATCATATATATCATATATATCCAGTATATACATTCATTCATAATATTATGTAACATTTAGAGGTAAGAAATGAAATGCTCCGTTCATGGAGACGGTAAGTCGTACGTACGCATGAACGCTACTTTCATTTCTATTTCGTATTTAATGGAATGAAATAATAAAGATATAAAGTTGTATTATAATTCCAGTATAATATAATATATAATATCATTTACTCCATCCTTTACATTTCCCACATATGGCATTAACGATTCAAATCACTTTGAGGGGGCGGTAGTCCGCACTTCCTAAAATGAAATTATCGGGTTTACCCATAATGGGAATCATAAAGTTATGACATAAATGAAAAATACAGAAGAATAAGGAAAACATAAACATAATATATAGCATATATAGAAATAGTTTCATCATAATGGCCACCATTATAGGTGTTAAAAGAATATTGAACAATCATCGTTTCGTGAGACAGTATTTCACCACCCACAGAAACAGTATGTTCTTTAACCATTAGACGGAGGTGTGTGTAAGTGTAAATAAAATAATTATCAAAAAAACAAACTAGTATATTTTAGATACTGGTTTTGTTAAAAAATAAAGTATTAAAAATATTTTAAGGGGTTGGAGAATCAAAATAAAACAAAAGAACATAAGAGAAGACATTACCTTGAAATCGGGTAACTCCTTTTGATTTGAGACAAAGGCTTCCTTGGGAAGAGTTCTGCCCAAAGAGAGGCTTCTAAGAGTAAGAGAGAGAAGTTGAGAGAGTATTTTGGTAGAGTTTTGACGAGACAAATGGCATTGATGGTGTGAATAAGGTGGTAGAGGTGGGGGCCTTTTATAAGAGGAGAGTAGGGGCACTCTTGGAAAGTCATGAAATGTTACATTATTATGAAATGCTTTTCGGATTTTAAAGGTCCAAAAATGATATATATCAAGGTTAAAGTGATAAGGGTTCTAAATATACTCATAAAATAGGTTTTTGACAAGTTTATGTCTTATATTTTACATTATCTTTTCATTTTATTTAAATTGTTAATTAATGAGGTAATCGCTGCATCAACATGGTGTCATAAAATTTTAATTTATTTAATGTCTAAAAATTATAAAAAAATTACCATGGCGTAGGAAATATTTTTACCTTTCCAATTAATATTTATAGTCAAAAAGTTAACTTATATAACCTCATCTAATAATTGTTTTAGTAAAACAACACATGTTTGTGACAATTTTATTTTTACTTTAAATAAAAAGTTATTAATGTCATTTTCTTACCCAAGTGGCTCCATGGGGTCCCCAAGTTGACCCATGGATTTTATTGGTCGGCCATGACTCATCCAATAAGTTTAGGACAAGTGTAAAGGTATTTTCATACTTTTATAATATCATTTTTACCTTAAATTTCACTAATTACCTTTAATCGCGATTAATAAAACCTAAAAGTTACTATTCACCAAAAAAATATTTTAATCCCATTGAACCACGTTTTCCTTCCTAATGACAACCATGTATGTAGGATTTTTGAAAATCAAATCACAGAAGTGGTAATGTTTCATTTACACGAAAAATTAGTTTTTAAACTACCACTTAGTGGTTTCACTATTAATCATAAATTGATGTTTTTTAGAAAAATACCAAAAATTCACCCTAAGCTATATTTGATATTCCTAATTCAAAAATGATGTCTATTTTTCAAAATTCAAAAAATATATGTTTATTTAATTAATTTAATAGTCAATTCCCGCTGTTACAACAAATAGCGTGTTTTTAAGAAGTAATATATATCAAAATATTGACAATTGTTTATGTCCAATTTCAAAGTGAAATTAATTCTAATGACCACCATTGGATAAAATGGTAAAAATATATTCTAATTATACTATGAAACCACTCAATAGTATAATTTATCACTATAAATTATTTTGATTAATAAAGTTGTTTTTAAGTATTTTCTCTATTCATAGAAAATTGGAAGTTCTCAGAAAATTACAAAAAATTCAACTTAGGATAATTTCGATATTCCGAATACAAGAAATGAAGTCCATTTTGAAATATAAAATTTATATAATTTCAAAAAGTGGGTATTACTATTCATAACGACTATTTGATTGGTCGCGGTGTGTTAGAACTCGAGGTTGCATACAACACACGATGCTCTATTATTAAAGAGAAGCGTACCATGGAAGCTTGGGGTGTTACAATTCCCTTAACATAGTTATTTTGAAGAAAAAATCCTGAAAGTCAATCATACCAAGATCTAGGGGCTTTTTTAATTACATATAATGATTTGGTAAGTTTATAAACATGATTAGGATATTTTGTATCTTCAAATATAGGTGGTTGATCTATATAGACTTCCTCTTATACATAACCATTATGAAAATCACACTTAACATCCATTTGATAGAGGTTAAAATTAAGGAATTCTGCAAAGGATAGAAGAATACAAATAGCTTCGAGTATTGCTACAAGAGCATAGGTTTCTTTATAGTCTATTCCTTCTTGTTGGTTATATCCTTTTGAAACTAATCTTGCTTTATTTCTAACAATGACTCCATTTTCATCGCATTTGTTCTTAAAAACCCATTTTACTCTAATAACATAAGTTTCCTTTGGTTTTTCAACCATGGTCCAAACATGGTTCCTTACGAATTCATTGAGTTCATCTTGCATAGCCTTTATCCAATCTTCATCACCCAAGGCCTTTTTAGGAGTCTTTGGTTCAAATTGGGAAAGAAATGCAACATGTTCACCTTTATTCCTTAAAGAACACCTAGTTCATACTGGTTGATTAACATTTCCAATGATATTATCACTGGTATAATTCCTAAGTAACAACTGACTTGGATTTTGAAAAATGTGTTCATTAATATAAAGTACAAAATCATTAGGAGTAAATGTTTCAGAAATATTTCTTCAACAATAACTTTGTCTGAAAAATCTTTTATCAAAGGTTGGTGATCAGTTTTAGAAAATATATCAGGAAAATATTCAGGTCGTTTAAAAACAAAAGTATCATTTTCATCAAAATTAACATGTATTGTTTCTTCCACAATGCAAGTTTATTTATTAAAAACTCTATATGCCTTAGAGTTAGTAGAGTAACCTAAGAAAATTCCTTCTTTGGATTTGGGTGAAAATTTATGTAAGTTATCCTTGGTATTCAAGATAAATTCTTTGCAACGAAAAATGTTGAAGTAAGAAAATTTTAGTTTTCGGCTAGTCCACAACTCATAAGGTGTTTTATTATGAAATGGTCTTATTAAAACTTGATTTATAGTATAACAAGAAGTACTTACAGCTTCAGTCCAAAAATGTTTAGCTATAGAATATTCACTCAACATGGTTCTAGTCATCTCTTGAAGAATTTGATTTCTTCTTTAGACAATACCATTTTGTTGAGGTGTTCTTGGATCTAAAAAGTTGTGAGTAATACCTTTTTTACTACAAAAAGTTTCAAAATCAGAATTTTCAAATTCTCCACCGTGATCACTATGAATAGTTATCAACGATAGGTTTTTCTCATTTTTTACTTGAGCTCTAAATATTTTGAAATAAGAAAAAGCATTAAATTTCTTTGCATGAAAATTGACCCAAGTAAATCTAGTGTAGTCATCGACTAGAAAAAACACAAAGTATTTTCCTCCAATACTTCCGGTTTTTGTCAGAACAAATAAGTCCATATGCACTAACTGTAATTCATTAGATGTTCTAACTTTACTTATCGATTTAAAACTATATTTATGTTCCTTTCCATATTAACAAGGATCACCGACTTTTGAAGAATCAAACTTAAGTTCTGGTAGATCCTGAACAAGTTCTTTCTTAGAAAGTTTACAAATATTCCTTAAGTAACAGTGTCCTAGTCTCTTATTCCAAAGCCATGATGGATCTTCAAATTCACTAAGGCAAGGTAGATATTGACTTTGAAGGTCTTCTTGGTTTAGGGCGTACACATTATCATGCCTAAGGGCATATAAAATAAACTCATCCTTAGTATTGTGAACTAAACATTTATCATTTCTAAAATTCACAAGGTAACCTTCATCACATAACTGACTAATGCTTATGAGTTTGTGCCTAAGGATTTTTATGATTTTTTTTTGAAATAATAGCTTTACCAAGTAGAATAATGTTACCAATATTGACAATCTCTCCTTGAGATTTATCACCAAAAGTTACCTTTCCACCATTAGTCTTTAAAATATTTTTGAAATAGTCTTTGTTACCAGTAATGTGCTGGGAACATCCACTATCCATGTACCAAATGTTGTTGGTACTTCCTTCATTTTAAAGAAAAAGTAACAGTTAAGTGTATGGAATCCAAACTTTCTTGGATCCGAAATTGATAGATAATAAGAGCTTGGGTAACCGTATTTGTTTAGAGAAATAATCCTTTTGAAACCCAAGCAATTGAACGCTATTTAAAGACCAGTTTTTCTTCCAATGCCCACAACTTTGGAATTTAGTACAAAAAGGGTCTCTATAAGGAAAAAATAATTGTTTCTAAAAATAGTTTTTTCATGAGAATAACCTAAATCCTTACTATTATCATGACGTCAGATCTCAGAATACATATTCTGAAAATATTCTTTTCCAGAAGGGAATTTTGAAATATGTTTCTTCAAGGAAAATATCTCATATTTTAGTCTTAGGACTAAATTATTATCCTTAAGAATAATATATTTAGAGTTAAGTTTATCCTCTGAAACAATTTTTTTCTGAAAAAATATTTTTATGATCTTCTGAAAGTTTATCTTTCTCAGAATTAACTTCCTCGTGTTTCTTAGAAAGATTTTTTAAAACAAAATTTTTCTCATCAAGATCATTGGAAAGATCGAAAATTTATTTTGCTAAAATAGATTCTCTAGAGTTTACTTTATCACGTTTCTTAGAAACATTAAAATTATTCTTATCAAAAAACATAGAAAATCTAGAAACCTCCTCATAGGAAGAAAAATCATTATCATTATCTGATGAAGAAGATTCTTCATCAGAAGAAAAAACTCTATCTGGAAAATTTTCACTTAAAGAAATATTGGTTAAGGATTCAGTAGTTCGTACCTTAGCCATAAGACAATGATTTTGAAATGGAGCTCTAGCTATTAGTCAAATATTCGTTTTCCCAGAAGATTCATATTCTAAAAAATATTCATAATAATATCCACCACTAGAACTCGAGGTATCATGGGCATTCAAGACTTTCTTATGATTTGATCTGTAGAACTTTATCTTGTTTCTTTTAGAATTCCTATCTTTCTTGTCTCTCTTCTTGAGTAAAGGACAATCAGGTATGACATGACCAGTTCTTCTACATTCATATCATGTCACTTCTCCATATTTATTACCATTTTCATCTTTATTCTTATAACTATATTGAAATTTCTTCTGCCCAAAAATCTTGTTTATCCTCTGAGCAAGATTTTCTAGCTCATTTTCTGATGCATCACTTTCACTGGATTCAGATTGTATAACAACCTTCTTAGTCTTTTATCTTGTAATTCTCTCAGGAGTCTTGAATTTCATATTATTTGAAGTAGTTTTAAAAGCAACTCCTCCATTCCCATTCTTGTTCTTCATATTATCAACATCTCTCTTCATTCTGGTTTCATGTTGAAGAAGAGTTCCAAACAGTCTATCAAGAGAAATCTGAGTAACGTTCCTATTTTCATCTATAACAGTCCTCTTGGTTTCTCATTCGTTAGGTATAATATCAATGATCTTATCTACAAGCGACTCATCATACAATCCTTTTTCTCCCAAAGACTGTAAGCTATGCATGATAGTCGTAAACCTTTGATGAAATTTTCTTATAGGTTCTCCATAAGGAAAGTTAAAGCTATGTTATTCACATCTCAACATATCTCTTCTTGTATCTATACCTTTAGAAGTACCAAAATGCATAACTTCTAGTTTCTCTCAGAAACTATTCGCAACATCACATGAAGATATTTGACTATAGATGTTCCTAGTCATGGAACATAGAAACATATTTCTTACTCTGAAATTTTCTTGGTATTATAATTTTTCCTGATTAGTAAAAGTTCTCAATTCCTTATCAGGAATCTTATAGTATCCTATCAGCATCAGGTAGTTATCAAATCCAGTGTTTATAATGAAAGTATTCATCCTGTCTATCCAATACTCATAATCATTTGCATCAAAAATAGAAGGTCTGGTAATATTTATATTGTCTAGAGATCCAACATGAATGTTTTCCATACTAAAAGGAATTTCATTCCATAGAAAATATTAGTAGTAAAAGTTTAAAATCTAATATGAAGAACATAATAAAATGAAATTTTGAGCAAGAAAACTTATATGTGGATATAAGTATTTCAGAGACCACTTATGATACCAATTTTAGGATCGAAATAAGAATGTAGATGCTTAATATAGAAGAGGGGGGTGAATTTTATACTTTAAAAATTGATTTAGAACCTTTAAAAGTTAAGTTTAACAATGTTAAAAAAACAATAACAAGACCTCTTAAAGAAACATTTTCTAATTTCTTAAAAGAATGATTCTACCTTAAAGTGTAGAGAATCTATAATATAATCAGAGTAATGGAATTACAAAGTATAAGAAATCTATACTTTCTAACTTTAATTGAGTTACATACAGTAGCAGAATTAAAACATCATGTAATAGTAAACAAGTAACAATAGGATTCTTTTAACCCAAAGAGAAGGGTATCCAACAACATTGGATAAAGGTTCCTTGATTTATACTTTCAAGATAGTCTGTCTTACCCAAACCTAGGTAAGCCCTCAATCCAATGATCTGTATCTGTCTAGCTATCCCCACAAGCGATAGATTCAGTATGAAATCAGAACCTTTGTCTTCCAAACCCGTAATCCCACGATCAGCACGATCGATGTCTACACAAAGCAGGTCTAAAAAATTTGTTCACGCCTGAACAATTTTCTCAAAACATCCGCAGAAGCATTGAGGGTTGTAAGAGCCTCTCTCTCTAGAAATCACTTCACAGCTATTTCACATGCATCATGTTCATCAACATTCTACAATATCCTTTTCTCGTTCAAATGAGCTTGTATTTATTGGCAAAACCTCCCAACGGTTAGCTCCTCTCCAACAGTCATATTTTCCTAAAATTTCGGAGGGACCCAGACACATGAAAAACATACAACGGTTAGGTTGTAAAAAATTGCACGACATTGTTTCAAGTAACAAAAACTATGTTAAGCTAAAGATAAATGTTAGGTATCAGAAATCTTGGAATCTGATATCATTGGAATGATACATCAGGAAACTCTAACATTACCAAGAAAACAAATTTTTAAGAAATACGGAAAACGGATTCTTAGAAATAACATTCACAAGAAAACAGAATCATAAAATCGGAGTCACAAATACTCCGAATTCGGTATCCTGAATATTGGAATCATATATACACCAGATTCGGAATTAAAAATCGTCATCACATATACACCAGATTCGGTATTGAAAATCGACATCACATTTACACCAGATTCAATATTTAAAATCAGCATCACATATACACCATATTCGGTATTGATAAATAGCATCAAATATACACCGTAATTGGTATTGAAAAATTAGAATCACATATACACTAGAATCGATATTATAAAAAAACAATCACATATACATTGGATTTAGAATCATAAAAACTGAATCACATATACACTGGATTCGGAATTGTAAAGATTAATGGAAAATTGTAATGATAGATCTGTATGTCTAACAGAATGGAAAAATTTAATGACATGTCTATAAGCATAACGAAATGACAATTTCGGATCTTAATAAAAATACAGAATGTAAAAAAATATTCATAACTTAAGAAAAAGTGTTTGTGAATTTCAAAACATAAAACCATAAGGAATGGAGAAGTCATAAGATATATTTGTTGACTCAACAAGAGGTAGGTTCAACACACACATAGTCATTTTAACTTCATCACATGGTCACATTATGAATTGAAAAAAAATCTCTCATTTGACACACAATTATTTGATTATAAATGGAATCACATGGAGTTCAGTGTGCAGTAATATCCACATGATCACATAACCTTCAGGTCTATTCATATTGCTCATATGGTAGGTTAAATATAAATGCTGCAGGTTTTCATGAAAACTTAAATAATTATCCCTTTTTATCATTTTGAATAGAAAATAGTTGTCTATAATATAAAATTAAATTCAGTCGAAACCTAGAAAATATGATTTCGTATCACTAAAATAAGGAGGTTGTAGACTAACCAACAATCAACCCATTTTTGACAGTCACAAATCATGTCATATAAAATGAAATTAATTCAATACATCATCATTATATTTTCAACAATTAAAAACATAAATTTTTTTAATTTCTCACAATTTTATCCATCTATCCAATTTTCTATGATTTTCATAATCAGTTCAAATAATTTCACAATTCTCTCCCCATATTGGGATTATCAAAAAGTATACAATAGAGAAAATAATGTAAAATAAAAAATATAGTGATATTAAAAAAGAAATTAGAAGATACTAAATATAAATAAGCGCTAATAGATTATTTCATTAATATCTCTACACATTACAAATAATTAAATTTAAGGGAAATATCTACAATTCAAATCCAAGTTGTAATTAGGAACATATTCAATAGAAATTAGAATAATAGAATCATTTTACAAGGTGATTGAGGTTGAGGCATGTGGGGTTGTTTGGGTACGTTATGCTATAGAGGTTTTAGTAGGGTCCTGGAAGACTACATACCTAGAAACTGGATGATGGTGTTGGACTACTTGTCAATGAGATAATCCGAAAGGATTAACAAAATAAGTTATTTTAGAAGGAGGGTATGAGAAAATGGGTAAGGAAATAATAGCTAGTATTATAACGTTGGTAGTGTATAGGTATGCTTAATAGGTCTTGGTAAAATACTTTACTAGTATTGATCCATGTAATATTGATTAAAAATAATGTTCTTTGTTTCCCATCAAGGGTTCTAGAATAGGAGTAATATTTTTTTTATTTTTAACATGAGACTTAAATGATTAGGTCAATGACGGCATCCTCATATCACTAACCAATGGTCAAAAAATTTCTATCAGGTATGAATTCATAAATATCCAATTGAGATAGAAGCAAATAACTATTTTAATAGTATCTATATCTCTTCTAGCATGTTTGTCATCTTTTCTTACAAACCCCGTGTTTTTAATAGAATGGGTTTGAAAACCAAAAAACATTATCTCCCTTATTATCTCAAAATCAAAAAAACATTTAACTCTTCTCTTTTGAGTCTCTTGATTGAATATTCATCAATAACAAATGTGATAAGAGTAGAAGAAGATGGATCAGTAGATATAGAATCCTAAAACAATGAATTCAAAAATATTTGATCAAAGCTCACCAAATTATTTGAAACATATTGACACAAAGAACCTACATGTTCTTTACAGTCCACAATTTTATTTATTATATGGTCCATTCTAAGATTGAATCATGACCTAATATGGGAAATGACTAAATTCACTATGCTGAAAATATATTCTTCTTTTATTTACTCTATTGAGTTTCAAAAACCAACAAAAAATTATTTCACCACACCCATAATGTATAATTTTAATTCATTGAAATTGATAGTTGTGACATAGGATGCAGAAGGGGTATAACTAGGAATATGATTTGATTGATCATAATATGGTTTCCTAATGGATAAATCATCCCCAATATACATAGACTTAAATATTATAGATTGAGCTTCAACTTCATTAACAAGATCCCCATTAACTTCAAGAATATATTTCTAGTGAGATCTAATAGGTGTTGGCTCAATGATTTTTAGCTGTTCTTACAACTTCATTGGTTGAAGTATGACAAAATATATCTTTTTAATATTTATTTAATTATGACCATATATGAGATAATTCATGTCTATTATGAGAATCTATCTTAGTTAACAAGGATCCTTACAAAAATCCTAGAAAAGAAGGAATAGAAGGTCAACAATCCTAAGGTGGACTACTCATTATGTCATCCTAATCATCATTAGGCTCAATGTTATATATAACTGAAACTTTAGACCACAGGGTGTAATCCCTCCTGGAAGGAATATATAGTACAGTGGGTCTAGGGGTGCTGATAATTTCTAGGCATAAGAGTGAATATTATTTAGAACAATCATTTTCCGATTTAGACTCACCAGAATCATCCCATTTAGGTTCATAAATAATTTCACTAAAAAAATTATGTGTAAATAAGTTCCATATGTTTAAAATAATATTTATCATAAGGTAAATGTATAGGAGAGTCATGTGGTCCAAATGACCTAGCAGGAGAGGATTCCTTATCAACCTCATAAGATGCTTTGTCTTCCTCATTAATATTATCTATCTCAATATATTCTTCTACTTTATACATATCAACACCAATATCAAGATGATTTGAATAATATTCAACAACCTCATCTAGCCAAGTCTTGGACCCACTAGATCACTTTGTCTAACAAGATAATTCAAAATACTAATCTTTTTATAAAACTTTTTAGGGTCTTAAATCCATTTCTTTTTCTAGGGGTTCTACTTTACTCTCATTATATAATACATATTTTGAGTTAGGTATACACAATTTAAGGGATTGATATTTTCCTCCCCCTAAGGAATAAATACTATGATAGCAAATAGATATGATATAAAATTTAGACATATATGAAAATTAAATCTAAAAGATGCCTAACACATAACATATATTTTTATCATGACATATCTACACAACCTAATCTAAATTCCATTTTCATCAAGAATAGAAATAATATATCCTTGTACCCTTGGATAATTGTGTCCTAGTTCATAGGATAGTTCAAATGTAAGTTAATCATAACTAGTAGTTTGCATTCACTAATAAGAAACAATGGGGTTGGTATCTAGGGTTTTTCATTCCCATTCAATTCTTCAAGATTATTCTGTAGTTCAAAATGGGCATTAAATTTTAGATAAAAACTTTTATGGTATTCATGATAACCATTATTAGGTAATGTAATATCTTTACCAAGAGTTTTGATGAAATAAAAAATTTTTGTCCATTCACCATTTTTTGAATTGTGTCTCTTTTATTTCTAGGGATAAACTGAAAGTGGGCCAATAATTCTTTAACTATGCTCAAATATAATAGTTAATCATTTTCCTTAATCCATTAATCCCATTATTTATTCCAAATCACTTTCTATACTAATTATTTTATCAGCTATATTCAATGAGAATATAGTTATTTTTTAGAACCGACTAATTGATCAATTAGATGGAGAATGCATAACTTCCTTGTATCACTGAAGATACCTTTACCCATAATTGATCTAATTTTATTTTTTGATTGAGTATATAATGTGGCATCAATAAATATTTTTTTCTTCAATATACTCACTCATAGATTTGATTTATTGGAAGGTTTGTGTTTTATAATGAGCGTTTGGAGATAGATGGAAGATAAGGCTTCAAAAATAATTGAGGGGTTTCTAGGGAAGCTACATGCATCTACTTGTATTCTAATTTTAATTTTAAATTCAATAATTTACGGAAAATAATAATAATAAACTTATAGAAAATCTTTCCAAAATAAATTAGTAAAAATTCTATGTCCCAATAGACACGATTGGAATACTGTATCTATATTCAGGACAATAGAGATAAGGAATGGTCAGTATACTAACCACATATTCATAGTAGGTATATATAACACATGTTTCCATGTTCATGGTGGCTATTATGACCACCTGATTAAAGAGTCATGGTAGGTATAATGACAACATTTACAACTGGCCATGGTAATTTAACTAACCGTATGATGAATAATTCGCATTTACTTAAGAAAGATATTAATACATAGAAGTTAATAATGATAATTAGAATCTCGAACAAATAAGTGTTATAACGAAATTTTATGGTTTATAAATAATATATATTTTCTAATTCAAGTGTGATATAATTATTTATCTCAATATTAAAAGGATTTAAAAATATGTCAACAAGATAATGTTCAATACTAATGAATTCCAGAGTTATGTCTCCCTTTTGAAAATGGACTACCAAAATGTGATATCTTATATCAATATTTCTTGTACACGAATGAGAAAAAATATTTTGGTAAATATTTATTGCACTTGTATTAGCATTGTTTATATGGAATTTTCAAAACTAACATCCATAGTCTGGAAAAGTGTGCTTCATTGATAGAATCTATTCATAGAAACTTCCACTAGCTATGTACTCATCTTCAGAAGTCGATAGAGCAATAGATCTTTATTTCTTATAATACCATGAAACTACAGACATTAAAAAAGTGACACATTCAAGAATTACTTTTTCTATCTATCTAATATCAATGAATATATATATATGAATAAAAAATTATTACATCTTCTTGTGGTGTAGAATAGAACAATCCTAAATTATTTTTACATTTTAAGTAATTAAAAATTATTTTAACAACATTCAAATGAGTTTCATTTAGGTTTTTTGGAAAATGTACACACATGGACTCACCGAACATAATGTTAGGTCATCTAGAACATTGGTATAGTAATATTTCTATCATGCCTCTATAGATGGTTTGATTAACTGACATCCTAGTTTCATCAAGATTAAATTTATAGCATCTAATAATAAGAGTATCACTAATTTTTTTGCTATCCATACCAAAAAGTTTTAAAATATCCATAGTTAACATTCCTTGATTTCAAATGATTCCTTACTTATTTTGAAAAATATGAAAACCAAATAATAATTTTATGTCTCCCATTAAAATAATTTAAAATTCATTTTTCAACATTTTTGTAAATTATATACACAAGAGTTTTTGGATAATCCAAAAATAGTATCATTATCATATATTTAAACTATTAAAAAATCATTGTAAATTATTTTAATAAATAAGGTCAGATCAAAAACACCTTTAGTAAAATAATTAGAAATTAAAATGAGCTAAACGTATTACACTAAGATCTTGGAGACTGTTTTCAATAATTCAAATATTTTTTTAATTCGAAAATATCATTTAGAAGGTGAATATTTTGAAATCTAGGGGTTTGTCTTACAAAAAAAATCAACAGTAATATAACTATTTAAAAATGCACTCTTGAAACCCATTTGATATAATTTGAAATTAAAATGTGCTCCAAAGGAAAGAAACATTATAAAATCTTTATGTCTTTCTACTGATGAAAATGTTCCTTCATAGTCAACACATTACTCTTGAACATACCCACATAGAACCAATCTAACATTATTTCTAATTATTATTCTAGAATCAAAAAGCCTTTTCATATAAACACACTTTGTTATGATGGGTAGGAAGTCCTTTGTTATTTCTACTAGTTCACAAACACTATTTCATTAAAACCATTTAACTCTAGTTGCATAACTATTAACCAGAATTCATCATCTATTTCTACAATAATTTTTTAGGTTCAAGATTTCACACGAATGCTTCATGTTCAACCCAGTTCCTAAGAGAATATCTAGTCTGTGTTATACTATTCATATCCATAACTAATAATATCTAAGGTATGCATTACCTAATTTCAAGTGGTTATATAGATATAAAACATGGAACTTTTTCTTCTTCTTCTTCTTAAGGTTCTATTTCAAAGAGTTTCTATGTTTTGGGTGATTTTTCTAAAACAGGTTTTAAAAAACCATCATTAGGCTTGGTTGAAGTATTGATTTTAATATTTGAAATATCAACCTCAATGTTATTTAAAGAGGTTTTAGCCTTATGTGGTTCTATTTCAATGAATTTTAAATGCAAAAAATATTTCCCATTTTTTTCTCTTATTAAACACCCTATATGATTTACTAGAAGTTTAGTAACAAATTAAGATTCCTTCATCAATTTTGGATGAAAGTTTATCTAAATTATCCATTATATTGAGTATATTTACCTTGCATCCCAAAAACTCAAAATTAGTTATCCTTAGGTTTTATTCCATTCAAACACCCAAATTGAGTATTCTTTTAAATTGGTCTAATTAAAACTCTATTGAAAATATAGAAATATATGTTTTTATATTATTCAAAAAAAAAATCATAAAGTTCATTTTTTTCTTGCACATCTTTTTATTTTGTTTGATTATATATTATTTCACATTTTTTAATTTTAGGATTTAGTTTGATTATATGCGATTCTATTTAAAAAAACATTTTTTGATTATATCTTAATATAGAGTGTTTTTTTGTGATTCTTGATTTTTTGGAAATATTATATGTTTTTCTAAAAATATTTCTTCTTTACAATAGTTTAATATTCTCTTAAGAGCCTTTTAAAATTCGTTGACATTTTTTAATATTTTATGTCCAATTTTTTGCAATGTATCGGTTCAACCCTACATTTGAAAATCATGGTTCAACAAACCAACATTCAAAAAAGTATAGTTTAAAAATACTACATTACTATTCATACCCTTTGTTACGTTACTATTCATTTCAGAAAATTATAGTTTGAAAAACTTATGTTATTTTTCATATCATATGTTACATTAAAATTCATTTCCACAAAGTATGGTTGGGAGTCTCTGCATTACTATTCATACCCTATGTTACATTACTGTTTATTCCCTACGTTACGATACTATTCATTTCTATAAATTATGGTAAAAAACCTACATTAATATTCATACCCTATGCTATGTTACTATTCATACCTTAAGCTAGATTACTATTCATACTCGATGCTAATTCTCATTCTATTCTTTTACATTAAAAATTAATTTACTACACATGTATGGATTATTTTCAAAGGTTAATTTGCTGGATAAATTCAAATTAAATATAAGGATTATGATCAAAGAGTTTTTAATTTTTTTGGATTAATATTTGAAGAGTAAAATAAATATATTATTTTAATTTATTTTCCACAAATTTAGTGGTTTCAAGTGTATTTATTTTCAAATATTTTAATTTACATTTGGCTTGTGCAGTTAGATTCTAGGAACCCTATTTAATAATTTTAGATGAATTTAAATTATATTTTTAAATCATTCAATGCTATTATTATTCTGAAGATATTATTGGATGAATTCTTCAAATTATTTTAAATTAAATATGAGAGATTTATTCTATAAAAATAAAGAGGCAACAATGATATGATTTTTAGGAAAATATTTATGATATCTCTTGACTTAATTTATTTTGAAACTCCGAATGATGTTGATCTACTAGAACTACTTAATAATATATATATATATATATATCATTAATTCTTTTAGGTGATACATACAATAGTAATAAAAAACAACATGGGCTAACATATTTGATACTCTATTTTTCAAAAAGAATCTGTTGCGAACTCTGAACCTACATTGAATTTGTAACGTCCTATGACACTCTGTTTTATCACCTGCATGATCTCTCAAGGGCCAGATTCCTTTTTTGTTTTTAATGTAATTTCCTTGATGAGATGACCCAATATAATCCTCAACAACCAGTATATGTGCTTGTAGAGACCCGTATCTTGACGTACATGGACATTACATTACTTTAGCGGAATACTTAGTATATTACAAAAACACACACACAAGGATCGTAATATTTTAGTGTCTTTGGAAACTCGGAGTATAATCTTCTAATCGTGGTGAAAGATCTTCAATATCTCCCATAAAGATCTTCTTTTTTTTTTCTACCTAAAACCTTTCTTTATATCCTGGGGAAAAGAAATCATAAAAGGGTGAGCTCAAATGCTCAGTAAGGGTAAACAAAAGAAATATCAATCACATAGTTTTCATAAGAACATAACATTTTTGGAAATCTTAACCTGCAAAAGAGAGCATAATTTCATAACATGGGATAAATCATAGTAGTGAAATGAAATCATAACTTAAAACATTACTCATTGTGGAATACACACATAATCATAGAGAATCATTTCTTGTTAGTCAAGACTCATTGCCAAGACTATCTTAGTGGACAAAGTCCCTTTCTGAATCGAGTAATCCTCGTTTCAGTCCTGTTTCACTGAACCGGTATAACCTACCATTCCAGCCATGTCTATCTCATGAGATATAAAATCTTTACCCAATGCATTGGAGGGAGATATAGGTCCCACCCATCTCTTAATGAATCCTTTCTTATGTGTGCCACAAAATCATAAATCATACATCATTGCATAACCCATGTAATAAAAATGGGATTCTTAAACAACATGACATCATAAAACCATTCATATAAGATAAAGGAATTCATAAACATAATTCCATCACAACATAGTCAAATCAATGTAAAAATATGGATAGAAACAGAACCCTTTATTATCTTATATGGAAAATAATTTTGATAAAACACTTGAATTGAATTCTTGAGGAAAATATCCTTTCTTCTTCAAAATCAATTTCTTTTCACAAAACATCATGCAATTTTAAAAGAAAGAGATTTTATTGAAAATAGTCATGAAATCTTTTAGAGGATGCTTCATGAAAATAAGGCTTTATAAAATATTATAAATCCATTCGTGCCGTATAAGTTAAAAAAAACATTCTTCGTACTTTTGTCGGAAAAGTCAAAAAGTACCTCGTACGAAAAACGAAAAAAGATTCCTTTCATATCCTTTACTAAAAACTCATAGAAGGGTAAAATTGGATTTAAACAATTGTAGGTGGATGGAAATAATATTACATATTGAGGGAACATGGATGTGGATGATAAAATACACCCCAGTAAATACTTACGAATAAACAATCTCGGATAAAAATGAGATTGTGATATTTCCCTTACCTTAGGTCCGACTTGCTTTGTAAGTGTCCAAACCTCCTGTATAATGATTTAAATCATGTCATTGACTTATTACAGAATCATATTCATTGTTATGATATCATATATGGTTCACTTATGACATTATATTACCCGTTCTTTTGTAAATTTCATGTTAAAGAAGCGTTTTGGGTAAAATCGTTTCATTTATCGTAGGTGTTTTGACTTGTTGTTCTTGACATCATTATTACTTATATCATGATTTACTTACTTCCAGAATATAAAATATGATTTATATATCATATATATTCAGTATATATATATATATATATATAATAGGTAGATAAATAAAATGAAAAACACCGTTCATGGAGACGGTAGTCCGTACGTACGCATGAACGCTGTTTTCCTTTCCTTATTGTCTTGAAATGGAAGTAACTAGATGACATACATATGTATATATATACATAAATCCAGTAGCTTTATAATGTCATATATTTCATTATTATTTCTTATATATACATTATAATCATTCTTAAATGGTTAACATGGAGAATGAATCTCATCGCGTCGTGGAGACGGTATTCCGTACGTACGCACGAGCGATGATATCATTTCTATAAATATTGAATTGAATTGGAGTGGATTATACAATATATCAGAATCAATATGATGTTGTAATAACTATGTATAGTTATTCTTTACACCATTATACCCATCCATGTAATGTGGTGGTGGAAAATAGATTACACCACGGCGTGGAGACGGTATTCCGTACGTACGCACGCGCGGTGATTTCATTTTTCCGTAGGATGGATAGAAGGTGAATTAGGGTTGTTTCATACTTATAATAACATATCAGTATATTAGTGATACTAATGTTATTACTTCATAATGAAACAACCTAAGAAGAAGAAGTGGAAGAAGAAATAAAGATGAAAGAATTGGTAACAGTAATTACCTCTTCTTTGAAGTGCCTCTTTGAGACCTCCTCTTAGGGCACTAAAATTGGTCTTTGAGGAAGACCAAAACCTCTAGGATGTTTCTAGGGAAGTGGAGAGGAGAAATTGGCAGGTTTTGGCCGAGCTTGAGTGCTCAAATTGGTGTGAGGAGGAGGGGGAGGAGGTGTCCTTTTATAAGGGAGGAGAGGGGCACCTTAGGAATATCTCAAAATATTATTTTATATTAAAGTCAAAATCGGTTTATAATGGTTCCAAAGGGTCTTATTTCTAAGATAAAATGGGGATGGGTCAAAATCCTATAAACCAATAAGATTTAGACAAGTTTAGGGTATTATTTTAACCTTATCAATTAGATTTAACTCTAAGTTAATTAATTTAACTTTTACCGTGTCTTTTTGTTTTCTTTCACTATATGGTTAATACACTTACTATAACATGCCAAACGAACCCCAAATTGTTTATTATTAATATATATATCCTTATCTAAGTCATTTGGCCGAACCTTAGATTTTTAGGAATAAAATAACAATTAATAATATAATATTTGATCTAAAAACTATTTTGTATCAATTTTGACACTATTTGATATATGATTTTTGTGAAAGTCATAACAGAATTATATGTTCGCACCAAGTTGATTAAATCAACATTAATAAATCATAGTAACCTAGAAAATTAGTGGAATTCATAAAAAGTCTCAAATTACATTTATTTTGGTGTTTATAACATCAATTATGTCAATATTTCATTAATAAGATAATTACTGCATCATCATTGTTTCATAAATAAATTAAATTATTTAATGCCTAAAAATTACAAATAAAATACCCTTATGTAGGAAATCTTTTTAGCTTTCTAATTAATATTTATAGTCGAATTTATCTTATGTATAACCCCATATTAAAAATTATTTACTTATTAAACTTTGATTTTAACTATTTTAACCCTTCTTTAAATAAATTAATAATAAATGTCCTAATCTAATCCAAGTGAGCCTAAATGGTCATATTTTATTCCTAAGTTTGTTTTTGGTCGAATTACACTTGTCCAATAGAATTAGGACATGTGTTAGGGTAATATTAATATCATATTTACCCTTAGATACCCTATTTACTATTAACCGTGGTAAAAAAAGTAAAAAGTTAGTATTCACCAAAAAAATTATTTTTATCTCATTGAACCACATTTTACTCTTTGATATTAACCGTGTCTCTCGTATTTTCGAAATTCCATTCACAGAAGCGGTAAAATTAAGTTTTATGCAAAATTCAGTTTTTAACCTACCACTTAGTAGTTTCACTATTCATCAAAAATTGATGTTTTTCAGAACAATGCCAAAATTTCATCCCAAGCTATATTTCATATTCCGAATTCAAAAATGAAGTCTATTTTACCAAATTCATAACATAAAAGTTGCATTAATTAATTTTATAATTAAATCCCGCTGTTAAAACAAATAGCGTGTTTTTAAGAAACAATATCTATCAAAAGATTGACATTTGTTTATGTCTAGTTTAAATGTGAAATTACATCCAATGACCAACATTGTATTATATTGTAAAAATATATTCTAAATATACTTTAAAACCACTCAAATTAATGATTTATCACTATTAATTATTTCGATTAAAAAAGTTGTTTTTAATTATAATTTAGTAATTTTCACTATTCATCAGAATATGAAAGTTATCCGAAAAGTACCAAAATTTCACCTTAGGCTAAATTCGATACTCCGAATCCAAAAATAAAGTTTATTTTGAAAAATAAGATTTACTGGATTTCAAAAATTGGTTATTACTATTCATAACGGCTAGTTTTAATAATATTTTTATAGCATATCGTTGTTTAGTGAAACTCGGTATTGCGTACTACACACGCTATCGAGGAAGGTCGCGATTGCGTGTAATGCAAGGCAAGTCAAGGATGTGTGTTGTGCAAGCTCCTTTTGGTGTAGCGTACAACACAAGACATTAATAAAATTAAAAAGAATATTTTTTTATAAAATCTTGGGCTGTTACATTCTACCCCCCTTAAAATGAATTTCGCCCTCGAAATTCGTCGGGGTTATAAATGGTTTACTATTCGAAAGTTTCTTTAATATAAACCCACATCGTAAAAAGGAATATCAAAACCAATCTTTAAAAACAAAAGTATGAAACGTAACGGTTACCCAAATAAACTAATCATTGGGTTTCCACATAGGTGAAAATATGGATATGGAAGAGAAATCTAACCATCATGTTCTGATGGAGAGTGGTAGAGAACATGGCTATGGAAAAGCCAGTAATCACAAATCCATAGATTTGTGATGATATAAGGTACCATCTGATTCATCAGGTATAAGATCACTAGGACAACATTTTTGGTTTTCAAGATCATTTCCCTAAAGTTGAAAATTTGAATTAGAATAAATACTTACTTTATTTTTGGTACAATCTCACTGTTGTTCGTGCCTTGAACAATTTCCACTTCATCTCTTAAATAAATGAAGTTGAATTTGTTATTCATGAAGTGTTAGCAGATCATGTGATAGAATGACGGGTCATTCCATCTGTCTCAAACAAAAGGTAAGCAAAAGTTATTAAATATACATAAGTCATTCTATAGTGAGATTAATCATATATAGTTCCTAAAATGGACTTATACTTCATATATCATACTGCTTAATATAATAAAACTAGTTTCTACTAAACAGGGACATCCTGTAGGTCAGTGGTAGGCGATAAAGGCCAGTCGCACTTCGGTTGTGGGTTCGATTCCTACAGCCTTGTCCGAAGCGATG
Source organism: Viscum album (assembly GCA_963277665.1). Lineage (NCBI taxonomy): Eukaryota > Viridiplantae > Streptophyta > Magnoliopsida > Santalales > Viscaceae > Viscum > Viscum album. The sequence continues at coordinate 330,678,988 of OY728132.1, forward strand.
GGTTGTCGCCCGTCCTGCAGGTTGTCCCTTTTTCTAAAACTATATTACTATAACATCCCATCAATAATATCGAAAAAACTTCTATCCTTAAACAATACTAACTTATGTTCAACATAATTCATTCCAATCTTTAGGCTTATCCATAATACTGCAGTCCATTCTCATAACATAGTGAAAACGATTACCAGAGATTTAATACCATCGTTGATCCCCATATATCATAAGATATATCTTGTTGGTCACATTCCACACATTCAAAGGCCTTAATCTTGTACTCTCTTGAATACCCATTGAACCTTAGTGAAAACTTGAATGCAGTTAAAAGTTAACACTTTTCACATACCGAAATCCTCAAAATTCTATATACTCAAACCATGATATCACTTAGTCCTTATATCAATCATGAGCTCATGAATACTGTTAAACATTTAATTTTCTCCTTATCCCTTCATTATGCGCATATCATCTATATTCCAAAAATATCTGAATAACCTTTCATGGATACTGGTAACATTAATCATACACTTTCAAAACACAAGGAAAGACAACAGTGTAATAATCCATAGATGTCTCTTTATTCCAAAATTACACATGATAAACATGTAATCATTCCACTACATTCTCAAACCATTGACCGAGCTTCAAAAATTCTTTCATCTCACATATCATTTGTAGTCTCTTCATCATCATCCACATAAATACTACCCATATGACCATACTGATTCTCTTCATGAGTCTTTCTCTTAGGGCATTTGTTTGCATAATGCCCATACATTCCACATTTAAAACACTTAACCATTTTTGATGTCGTAGCAATACCATTATCCTCATCCATGGTGTTAACCGACCCTTTTCCTTTGCACTTACTTGCTTTGTGTCCTTCTTTTCCACACCCAAAGCATCTTCCAGTTCCCTTGAAACATTCTCCTTGATGCCTCTTCCCACATGATTTACATAGGGGAAATTGAACTTTCTTTCCTCTATGATCATCATGGAACTCCATCTTTCTCTTATTAGTCGAGTCAGGAAACTTACCAAATTTTACATTATTGATCATGTTGTGAGATTGCTGATTCGGCATAATAATGATGTTTGGACATCCAAATCCCATTTCATTTGGTTGCTCATGAAGAATATCATTCCATTGTCCATCATATCCTTCATTATTGTGAATCATCTTGTTTCCAGCCATTTTCTAAAACCCAAACAGAATAGTGTTAGATGCAAAAATCGTAATAAAGGGGGAGTAACTTAAATATCTATCATCTTTGGTTTAATCTAATATCGTTACCATAGTTCTAGAACTATATCCTATACGTATACTTATCCTTAGGGGCATCCCTAGACATACCTTAGAAATATCTCTAGGGATCTTACTAACGTTTTCGCGTCCTAGTTTCCAAAGGTTGACTAAACCTTTCCTCTGATACCAACTGTAGAGACCCGTATCTTGACGTATATGGACATTACATTACTTTAGCGGAATACTTAGTACATTACAAAAACACACACACAAGGATCGTAATAGTTTAGTGTCTTTGGAAACTCGGAGTATAATCTTCTAATCGTGGTGAAAGATCTTCAATATCTCCCATAAAGATCTTCTTTTTTTTCTACCTAAAACCTTTCTTTATATCCTGGGGAAAAGAAAACATAAAAGGGTGAGCTCAAATGCTCAGTAAGGGTAAACAAAAGAAATATCAATCACATAATTTTCATAAGAACATAACATTTTTGGAAATCTTAACCTGCAAAAGAGAGCATAATTTCATAACATGGGATAAATCATAGCAGTGAAATGAAATCATAACTTAAAACATTACTCATTGTGGCATACACACATAATCATAGAGAATCATTTCTTGTTAGTCAAGACTCATTGCCAAGACTATCTTAGTGGACAAAGTCCCTTTCTGAATCGAGTAATCCTCGTTTCAGTCCTGTTTCACTGAACCGGTATAACCTACCATTCCAGCCATGTCTATCTCATGAGATATAAAATCTTTACCCAATGCATTGGAGGGAGATATAGGTCCCACCCATCTCTTAATGAATCCTTTCTTATGTGTGCCACAAAATCATAAATCATACATCATTGCATAACCCATGTAATAAAAATGGGATTCATAAACCACATGACATCATAAAACCATTCATATAAGATAAAGGAATTCATAAACATAATTCCATCACAACATAGTCAAATCAATGTAAAAATATGGATAGAAACAGAACCCTTTATTATCTTATATGGAAAATAATTTTGATAAAACACTTGAATTGAATTCTTGAGGAAAATATCCTTTCTTCTTCAAAATCAATTTCTTTTCACAAAACATCATGCAATTTTAAAATAAAGAGATTTTATTGAAAATAGTCATGAAATCTTTTAGAGGATGCTTCATAAAAATAAGGCTTTATAAAACAGTATAAATCCGTTCGTTCCGTATAAGTTAAAAAAAACATTCTTCGTACTTTTGTCGGAAAAGTCAAAAAGTACCTCGTACGAAAAACGAAAAAAGATTCCTTTCATATCCTTTACTAAAAACTCATAGAAGGGTAAAATTGGATTTAAACAATTTTAGGTGGATGGAAATAATATTACATATTGAGGGAACATGGATTTGGATGATAAAATACACCCCAGTAAATACTTACGAATAAACAATCTCGGATAAAAATGAGATTCTGATATTTCCCTTACCTTAGGTCTGACTTGCTTTGTAAGTGTCCGAACCTCCTGTATAATGATTTAAATCATGTTATTGACTTATTAAAGAATCATATTAATTGTTATGATATCATATATGGTTCACTTATGACATTATATTACCCGTTCTTTTGTAAATTCCATGTTAAAGAAGCGTTTTGGGTAAAATCGTTTCATTTATCGTAGGTGTTTTGACTTGTTGTTCTTGACATCATTATTACTTATATCATGATTTACTTACTTCCAGAATATAAAATATGATTTATATATCATATATATTCAGTATATATATATATATAATAGGTAGATAAATAAAATGAAAAACACCGTTCATGGAGACGGTAGTCCGTACGTACGCATGAACGCTGTTTTCCTTTCCTTATTGTCTTGAAATGGAAGTAAGTAGATGACATACATATGTATATATATACATAAATCCAATAGCTTTATAATGTCATATATTTCATTATTATTTCTTATATATACATTATAATCATTCTTAAATGGTTAACATGGAGAATGAATCTCATCGCGTCGTGGAGACGGTATTCCGTACGTACGCACGAGCGATGATATCATTTCTATAAATATTGAATTGAATTGGAGTGGATTATACAATATATCAGAATCAATATGATGTTTTAATAACTATGTATAGTTATTCTTTACACCATTATACCCATCCATGTAAGGTGGTTGTGGAAAATAGATTACACCACGGCGTGGAGACGGTATTCCGTACGTACGCACGCGTGGTGATTTCATTTTTCCGTAGGATGGATAGAAGGTGAATTAGGGTTGTTTCATACTTATAATAACATATCAGTATATGAGTGATACGGATGTTATTACTTCATAATGAAACAACCTAAGAAGAAGAAGTGGAAGAAGAAATAAAGATGAAAGAATTGGTAACAGTAATTACCTCTTCTTTGAAGTGCCTCTTTGAGACCTCCTCTTATGGCACTAAAATTGGTCTTTGAGGAAGACCAAAACCTCTAGGATGTTGCTAGGGAAGTGGAGAGGAGAAATCGGCAGGGGTTGGCCGAGCTTGAGTGCTCAAATTGGTGTGAGGAGGAGGGGGAGGAGGTGTCCTTTTATAAGGGAGGAGAGGGGCACCTTAGGAATATCTCAAAATATTATTTTATATTAAAGTCAAAATCGGTTTATAATGGTTCCAAAGGGTCTTATTTCGAATATAAAGTGGGGATGGGTCGAAATACTATAAAACAATAAGATTTAGACAAGTTTAGGGTATTATTTTAACCTTATCAATTAGATTTAACTCTAAGTTAATTAATTTAACTTTTACCGTGTCTTTTTGTTTTCTTTCACTATATGGTTAATACACTTACTATAACATGCCAAACGAACCCCAAATTGTTTATTATTAATATATATATCCTTATATAAGTCATTTGGCCGAACCTAAGATTTTTAGGAATAAAATAACAATTAATAATATAATATTTGATTTAAAAACTATTTTGTGTCAATTTTGACACTATTTGATATATGATTTTTGTGAAAGTCATAACAGAATTATATGTTCGAACCAAGTTGATTAAATCAACATTAATATATCATAGTAACCTAGAAAATTAGTGGAATTCATAAAAAGCCTCAAATTACATTTATTTTGGTGTTTATAACATCAATTATGTCAATATTTCATTAATAAGATAATTATTGCATCATCATTGTGTCATAAATAATTTAAATTATTTAATGTCTAAAAATTACAAATAAAATACCCTTATGTAGGAAATATTTTTATCTTTCTAATGAATATTTATAGTCGAATTTATCTTATTTATAACCCCATATTAAAAATGATTTACTTATTAAACTTTGATTTTAACTATTTTAACCCTTCTTTAAATAAATTAATAATAAATGTCCTAATCTAATCCAAGTGAGCCTAAATGGTCATATTTTATTCCTAAGTTTGTTTTTGGTCGAATTACACTTTCCCAATAGAATTAGGACATGTGTTAGGGTAATATTAATATCATATTTACCCTTAGTTACCCTATTTACTATTAACCGTGGTAAAAAAAGTAAAAAGTTACTATTCACCAAAAAAATTATTTTCATCTCATTGAACCACATTTTACTCCTTGATATTAACCGTGTCTCTCGGATTTTCGAAATTCCATTCACAGAAGCGGTAAAATTAAGTTTTATGCAAAATTCAGTTTTTAACCTACCACTTAGTAGTTTCACTATTCATCAAAAATTGATGTTTTTCAGAACAATGCCAAAATTTTATCCCAAGCTATATTTCATATTCCGAATTCAAAAATGAAGTCTATTTTACCAAATTCATAACATAAAAGTTGCATTAATTAATTTTATAATTAAATCCCGCTGTTAAAACAAATAGCGTGTTTTTAAGAAACAATATCTATCAAAAGATTGACATTTGTTTATGTCTAGTTTAAATGTGAAATTACACCCAATGACCAACATTGTATTAAATTGTAAAAATATATTCTAAATATACTTTAAAACCACTCAAATTAATGACTTATCACTATTAATTATTTCGATTAAAAAAGTTGTTTTTAATTATAATTTAGTAATTTTCACTATTCATCAGAATATGAGAGTTATCCGAAAAGTACCAAAATTTCACCTTAGGCTAAATTCGATACTCCGAATCCAAAAATAAAGTTCATTTTGAAAAATAAGATTTACTGGATTTCAAAAAGTGGTTATTACTATTTATAACGGCTAGTTTTAATAATATTTTTATAGCATATCGTTGTTTAGTGAAACTCGGTATTGCGTACTACACACGCTATCGAGGAAGGTCGCGATTGCGTGTAATGCAAGGCAAGTCAAGGATGTGTGTTGTGCAAGCTCCTTTTGGTGTAGCGTACAACACAAGACATTAATAAAATTAAAAAGAATATTTTTTTATAAAATCTTCGGCTGTTACATTCTACCCCCCTTAAAATGAATTTCGCCCTCGAAATTCGTCGGGGTTATAAATGGTTTACTATTCGAAAGTTTCTTTAATAGAAACCCACATCGTAAAAAGGAATATCAAAACCAATCTTTAAAAACAAAAGTATGAAACGTAACGGTTACCCAAATAAACTAATCATTGGGTTTCCACATAGGTGAAAATATGGATATGGAAGAGAAATCTAACCATCATGTTCTGATGGAGAGTGGTAGAGAACATGGCTATGGAAAAGCCAGTAATCACAAATACATAGATTTGTGATGATATAAGGTACCATCTGATTCATCAGGTATAAGATCACTAGGACAACATTTTTGGTTTTCAAGATCATTTCCCTAAAGTTGAAAATTTGAATTAGAATAAATACTTACTTTATTTTGGTACAATCTCACTGTTGTTCGTGCCTTGAACAATTTCCACTTCATCTCTTAAATAAATGAAGTTGAATTTGTTATTCATGAAGTGTTAGCAGATCATGTGATAGAATGACGGGTCATTCCATCTGTCTCAAACAAAAGGTAAGCAAAAGTTATTAAATATACATAAGTCATTCTATAGTGAGATTAATCATATATAGTTCCTAAAATGGACTTATACGTCATATATCATACTGCTTAATATAATAAAACTAGTTTCTACTAAACAGGGACTTCTTGTAGGTTAGTGGTAGGCGATAAAGGCCAGTCACACTTCGGTTGTGGGTTCGATTCCTACAGCCTTGTCCGAAGCGATGGGCTGTCGCCCGTCCTGCAGGTTGTCCCTTTTTCTAAAACTATATTACTATAACATCCCATCAATAATATCGAAAAAACTTCTATCCTTAAACAATACTAACTTATGTTCAACATAATTCATTCCAATCTTTAGGCTTATCCATAATACTACAGTCCATTCTCATAACATAGTGAAAACGATTACCAGAGATTTAATACCATCGTTGATCCCCATATATCATAAGATATATCTTGTTGGTCACATTCCACACATTCAAAGGCCTTAATCTTGTAATCTCTTGAATACCCATTGAACCTTAGTGAAAACTTGAATGCAGTTAAAAGTTAACACTTTTCACATACCGAAATACTCAAAATTCTATATACTCAAACCATGATATCACTTAGTCCTTATATCAATCATGAGCTCATGAATACTGTTAAACATTTAATTTTCTCCTTATCCCTTCATTATGCGCATATCATCTATATTCCAAAAATATCTGAATAACCTTTCATGGATACTGGTAACATTAATCATACACTTTCAAAACACAAGGAAAGACAACAGTGTAACAATCCATAGATGTCTCTTTATTCCAAAATTACACATGATAAACATGTAATCATTCCACTACATTCTCAAACCATTGACCGAGCTTCAAAAATTCTTTCATCTCACATATCATTTGTAGTCTCTTCATCATCATCCACATAAATACTACCCATATGACCATACTGATTCTCTTCATGAGTCTTTCTCTTAGGGCATTTGTTTGCATAATGCCCATACATTCCACATTTAAAACACTTAACCATTTTTGATGTCGTAGCAATACCATTATCCTCATCCATGGTGTTAACCGACCCTTTTCCTTTGCACTTACTTGCTTTGTGTCCTTCTTTTCCACACCCAAAGCATCTTCCAGTTCCCTTGAAAAATTCTCCTTGATGCCTCTTCCCACATGATTTACATAGGGGAAATTGAACTTTCTTTCCTCTATGATCATCATGGAACTCCATCTTTCTCTTATTAGTCGATTCAGGAAACTTACCAAATTTTACTTTATTGATCATGTTGTGAGATTGCTGATTCGGCATAATAATGATGTTTGGACATCCAAATCCCATTTCATTTGGTTGCTCATGAAGAATATCATTCCATTGTCCATCATATCCTTCATTATTGTGAATCATCTTGTTTCCAGCCATTTTCTAAAACCCAAACAGAATAGTGTTAGATGAAAAAATCATAATAAAGGGGAAGTAACTTAAATATCTATCATCTTTGGTTTAATCTAATATCGTTACCATAGTTCTAGAACTATATCCTATACGTATACTTATCCTTAGGGGAATCCCTAGACATACCTTAGAAATATCTCTAGGGATCTTACTAACGTTTTCGCGTCCTAGTTTCCAAAGGTTGACTAAACCTTTCCTATGATACCAACTGTAGAGACCCGTATCTTGACGTACATGGACATTACATTACTTTAGCGGAATACTTAGTACATTACAAAAACACACACACAAGGATCGTAATAGTTTAGTGTCTTTGGAAACTCGGAGTATAATCTTCTAATCGTGGTGAAAGATCTTCAATATATCCCATAAAGATCTTCTTTTTTTTTCTACCTAAAACCTTTCTTTATATCCTGGGGAAAAGAAAACATAAAAGGGTGAGCTCAAATGCTCAGTAAGGGTAAACAAAAGAAATATCAATCACATAATTTTCATAAGAACATAACATTTTTGGAAATCTTAACCTGCAAAAGAGAGCATAATTTCATAACATGGGATAAATCATAGTAGTGAAATGAAATCATAACTTAAAACATTACTCATTGTGGCATACACACATAATCATAGAGAATCATTTCTTGTTAGTCAAGACTCATTTCCAAGACTATCTTAGTGGACAAAGTCCCTTTCTGAATCGAGTAATCCTCGTTTCAGTCCTGTTTCACTGAACCGGTATAACCTACCATTCCAGCCATGTCTATCTCATGAGATATAAAATCTTTACCCAATTCATTGGAGGGAGATATAGGTCCCACCCATCTCTTAATGAATCCTTTCTTATGTGTGCCACAAAATCATAAATCATACATCATTGCATAACCCATGTAATAAAAATGGGATTCTTAAACAACATGACATCATAAAACCATTCATATAAGATAAAGGAATTCATAAACATAATTCCATCACAACATAGTCAAATCAATGTAAAAATATGGATAGAAACAGAACCCTTTATTATCTTATATGGAAAATAATTTTGATAAAACACTTGAATTGAATTCTTGAGGAAAATATCCTTTCTTCTTCAAAATCAATTTCTTTTCACAAAACATCATGCAATTTTAAAAGAAAGAGATTTTATTGAAAATAGTCATGAAATCTTTTAGAGGATGCTTCATGAAAATAAGGCTTTATAAAACAGTATAAATCCATTCGTGCCGTATAAGTTAAAAAAAACATTCTTCGTACTTTTGTCGGAAAAGTCAAAAAGTACCTCGTACGAAAAACGAAAAAAGATTCCTTTCATATCCTTTACTAAAAACTCATAGAAGGGTAAAATTGGATTTAAACAATTGTAGGTGGATGGAAATAATATTACATATTGAGGGAACATGGATGTGGATGATAAAATACACCCCAGTAAATACTTACGAATAAACAATCTTGGATAAAAATGAGATTGTGATATTTCCCTTACCTTAGGTCCGACTTGCTTTGTAAGTGTCCGAACCTCCTGTATAATGATTTAAATCATGTTATTGACTTATTACAGAATCATATTCATTGTTATGATATCATATATGGTTCACTTATGACATTATATTACCCGTTCTTTTGTAAATTCCATATTAAAGAGGCGTTTTGGGTAAAATCGTTTCATTTATCGTAGGTGTTTTGACTTGTTGTTCTTGACATAATTATTACTTATATCATGATTTACTTACTTCCAGAATATAAAATATGATTTATATATCATATATATTCAGTATATATATATATATATATATAATAGGTAGATAAATAAAATGAAAAACACCGTTCATGGAGACGGTAGTCCGTACGTACGCATGAACGCCGTTTTCCTTTCCTTATTGTCTTGAAATGGAAGTAAGTAGATGACATATATATGTATATATATACATAAATCCAGTAGCTTTATAATGTCATATATTTCATTATTATTGCTTATATATACATTATAATCATTCTTAAATGGTTAACATGGAGAATGAATCTCATCGCGTCGTGGAGACGGTATTCCGTACGTACGCACGAGCGATGATATCATTTCTATAAATATTGAATTGAATTGGAGTGGATTATACAATATATCAGAATCAATATGATGTTGTAATAACTATGTATAGTTATTCTTTACACCATTATACCCATCCATGTAAGGTGGTGGTGGAAAATAGATTACACCACGGCGTGGAGACGGTATTCCGTACGTACGCACGCGCGGTGATTTCATTTTTCCGTAGGATGGATAGAAGGTGAATTAGGGTTGTTTCATACTTATAATAACATATCAGTATATGAGTGATACTGATGTTATTACTTCATAATGAAACAACCTAAGAAGAAGAAGTGGAAGAAGAAATAAAGATGAAAGAATTGGTAACAGTAATTACCTCTTCTTTGAAGTGCCTCTTTGAGACCTCCTATTAGGGCACTAAAATTGGTCTTTTAGGAAAACCAAAACCTCTAGGATGTTGATAGGGAAGTGGAGAGGAGAAATTGGCAGTGGTTGGCCGAGATTGAGTGCTCAAATTGGTGTGAGGAGGAGGGGGAGGAGGTGTCCTTTTATAAGGGAGGAGAGGGGCACCTTAGGAATATCTCAAAATATTATTTTATATTAAAGTCAAAATCGGTTTATAATGGTTACAAAGGGTCTTATTTCGAAGATAAAGTGGGGATGGGTCGAAATCCTATAAACCAATAAGATTTAGACAAGTTTAGGGTATTATTTTAACCTTATCAATTAGATTTAACTCTAAGTTAATTAATTTAACTTTTACCGTGTCTTTTTGTTTTCTTTCACTATATGGTTAATACACTTACTATAACATGCCAAACGAACCCCAAATTGTTTATTATTAATATATATATCCTTATCTAAGTCATTTGGCCGAACCTTAGATTTTTAGGAATAAAATAACAATTAATAATATAATATTTGATTTAAAAACTATTTTGTGTCAATTTTGACACTATTTGATATATGATTTTTGTGAAAGTCATAACAGAATTATATGTTCGAACCAAGTTGATTAAATCAACATTAATATATCATAGTAACCTATAAAATTAGTGTAATTCATAAAAAGTCTCAAATTACATTTATTTTGGTGTTTATAACATCAATTATGTCAATATTTCATTAATAAGATAATTACTGCATCATCATTGTGTCATAAATAAATTAAATTATTTAATGTCTAAAAATTACAAATAAAATACCATTATGTAGGAAATCTTTTTATCTTTCTAATGAATATTTATAGTCGAATTTATCTTATGTATAACCCCATATTAAAAATGATTTACTTATTAAACTTTGATTTTAACTATTTTAACCCTTCTTTAAATAAATTAATAATAAATGTCCTAATCTAATCCAAGTGAGCCTAAATGGTCATATTTTATTCCTAAGTTTGTTTTTGGTCGAATTACACTTGTACAATAGAATTAGGACATGTGTTAGGGTAATATTAATATCATATTTACCCTTAGTTACCCTATTTACTATTAACCGTGGTAAAAAAAGTAAAAAGTTACTGTTCACCAAAAAAATTATTTTCATCTCATTGAACCACATTTTAGTCCTTGATATTAACCGTGTCTCTCGGGTTTTCGAAATTCCATTCACAGAAGCGGTAAAATTAAGTTTTATGCAAAATTCAGTTTTTAACCTACCACTTGTAGTTTCACTATTCATCAAAAATTGATGTTTTTCAGAACAATGCCAAAATTTCATCCCAAGCTATATTTCATATTCCGAATTAAAAAATGAAGTCTATTTTACCAAATTCATAACATAAAAGTTGCATTAATTAATTTTATAATTAAATCCCGCTGTTAAAACAAATAGCGTGTTTTTAAGAAACAATATCTATCAAAAGATTGACATTTGTTTATGTCTAGTTTAAATGTGAAATTACATCCAATGACCAACATTGTATTAAATTGTAAAAATATATTCTAAATATACTTTAAAACCACTCAAATTAATGATTTATCACTATTAATTATTTCGATTAAAAAAGTTGTTTTAATTATAATTTAGTAATTTTCACTATTCATCAGAATATGAAAGTTATCCGAAAAGTACCAAAATTTCACCTTAGGCTAAATTCGATACTCCGAATCCAAAAATAAAGTTCATTTTGAAAAATAAGATTTACTGGATTTCAAAAAGTGGTTATTACTATTCATAACGGCTAGTTTTAATAATATTTTTATAGCATATCGTTGTTTAGTGAAACTCGGTATTGCGTACTACACACGCTATCGAGGAAGGTCGTGATTGCGTGTAATGCAAGGCAAGTCAAGGATGTGTGTTGTGAAAGCTCCTTTTGGTGTAGCGTACAATACAAGACATTAATAAAATTAAAAAGAATATTTTTTTATAAAATCTTGGGCTGTTACAGTGCTCTCGTTGTTTATCTTCTTTCATCAGGTTCGGAGTTTGTAACACTTTTTTATCATCTCTCACACACACTCTATTTTTTTCTATTTATGATTTTACAAACAAAAAAATGATTTGTTATTCTGTTTCATTGGGTTGGGACTACTAGATTCTAATTTCAGGATATAAGTGTTGTGAATCCATGTATCTAAAGTTAAGACTATTCGGGTTGTGACTCCGAGTCTCTAAAGTTTGGTTGTAAGGGTTGTGACTCCTAAAAAAGTATGTTTCATTATTATTCCTACACTAGAAAAGTATTATGTAATTGGTTTATGAATCCCCCAAAAAAATAATTTTTAGTGAACACATATATCTCTCCATGTATAGAGGTATAAGAGTAGAGTAGACCCAATTCAGATCAAACTACTATAAAAAACATCTGTGTGTTATTTACATTTTACACTACTAATTAACATTAATAAATAAAAATAATAATTAATATAATTAATCAATATGTTTATTTAAAAATTTTAATCCGGTATATTCACCACCCTCTAGAGCATCTGCCATTACCCATTTCGAGCTAATAATTAGTATCAAAGGGTAATCCTTTTTAAAATTGATTTTATCTATTTTTAAACATTTGATACCTAAAAATTTTTATCAAAGGGTAGTATTTTTTTAATTTATTTTATCCGTTTTTCAACTTATGAAACCTAATAATTTTCATAAGAGGAAAACTTTCTTAATAATAGTTTATTTGTGTTACTTTCATTATCAATACCAATCTTTGTTATCATTGGTTGTAACTTTCAGAATTACCCAATCCCTTTATAAAGTCTTCTCATATATTAAATTATTCTAACTTATTCCTACACATCATAGTCTAAGGATAATGATCTTATAAAATGGAAGGAATGAAACAGAAGGATGCTTGGATTCCTCAAAACCCACCACAATTTGATGGTATTGATTATGACTACTTGAGATCCCAAATGGAGGATTACATTAAATAGTTGAGTATTGTGAACTAGTCTATCATGTAAATACAGTACACACTGCCTGATGTTGATCTAGATACACATTCCATATTTCATGCTACTAGATATGTTTTAAGTTACAAAGATTGTAACATTTTATATTATGTATATAACAGATGTGTTTTTAGTCATGTGTCTACCTGTAAGAAAAATCATGAAATTTGGTTGATTATAAAAGTTACTCACCTTGGATTTGATACAATAATATGTACCAAACATGAAACTCTTTATGCTGAGTACCAAGATATCAAGATGGATGAAGATGAAACACTAAAAAAATGTTGTATAGATTTACAAGCATTGTGAATGGAATGAATTCACTTGGAGAAGCTATGGAAAACACAGTACTTGTTTAATGTGTCCTATGTTAATTAACAAAGAGATATAATGCAAATAAGCTTTCCATTTATGTAATAAATAATTTCAAAGAATACACACTTGATTAATTTATTACATCACTACTCAAATATTAATAACAATTGAAGAACATAGGTGATGAGGAGACCACAAAAATAAAAGGTGTATCATTTAAATATGTATATATTTCTTCTACTAACTCTTATTATTTTGACCTACATGATAGTGAAAAAGAGGATATGACTCATATTATGACTGAAGTATACAAAAGAATGAAAAGTAAAAGATTTAAGAATTGGTTTAGAGGAAAACTTCAAAATGAAAAATATAAGGGAGATAAGAAAGTTAGTATAAATTTCTAGACATCAAATGTAACCTGTTATGAGTATAGGAAGAAAGGACATATCAAACACAGTGATCCAAGACATAACTATAAAGAAAAAATCCAAAATAAGTAAAAAAATGCATTAACAACTAGTGAGAGTTATATAGAAGATTCTGATTTTAGTGAAAATAATGTAAATGAAAAATAATCTTCTAACTTGTGCTTCATGGAATCACTAGATAAGGTTAGTAATTCAGTTTTTTATTCTGAATTTTAAGATTCTGAATGTGAATATGAAAAAACCAATGCTTTTGAATTAAATTAAGAAATTAAAATATTATTAATAGAAATTAAAATATTATTAAAATAAATTTTCAAAACTATTTATTTAAATAATAAGATTAAAGAAAACAATTAAAAACTTGTTTATAAATATAAATTTTTTTTACAATAGAATGAAAAACTAGGTAAGACTGCTTCTTCTTCTCATTCAAATGGTTTGAAAATTTGAAATATGCTTAATATTTGAATGAAAATTTTAAAAAGTATATTGAATGTACTGAAAAATATTTATCTACTTTTATTCATGGTTGTGAAAAATATCATGAGATGATGTGTTTTGAAAAAACCAGGTAAAAATAAAGATTGTTTTGGTTAGGATATGTGATTGTCTCAAATGTATAAAACTCATTTTTTTAAAGTAAAATTGTGGTACTTTAAATGTTACATGTTTTAAATGTTTTATGACAAGTTATTATGAAAGTTATTATTCTATTATATTTAAAAAATCCATTGGATTTAAAAAAACCAATATTTAAAAATCTTTAATATATATAGTACCATACAATATATGTTTACATTATGTATTGGTATCTAAATAATTTATAACTAATCTCATTGGACCCAAAGTATCTTGGGTACCGTAGTCACCAAGTAATTTATTTTTGTATAAAAATTCCTTGGATATCTCAATAACGACATATGGTACATAGATTCTGGATCCTCTAGGAATATGAATGGAGACTCATCAATGTTTACCACATACTACACATGTGATGGAGGCACTGTAACATTTTAAGGAAATCCCAAAGGAAAAGTAAAAGTTTTTGGAAAATTTAGTATATCAAATTATAATTTTATTTAATATTGTTTATATATTGATGGTTTAAAACATAATTTATTAATATATTACAATTATGTGTTGATAAGATGGAATTTAAATTAAAAAATTATAAATTTTTTGTTTTTATACACGATTCATTATTATTTTTTGCTAATCGAAAAGATAATATTTATACTATTGATTTTTCAGAAATAATTGTTCACCTTGTAAAATGACAGAAAGCTTTACTAAATGACTACATATTTTGGCATAGACGTTTAGGTCATGTTAATTTAAAAATGATTCATAAGCTCTCAAATCATGAGATTGTGTTATATCTACCTTCCTTGAAGAAAGAACATCTTCATGTATGTGTCGCTTGCATGAAATGGAAGGAACCCAAAATTTATTTTAGACCCATCAATCAGATAAGTACGAAGAGGCATTTATAGTTAGTTAATATTGATTTATTTATCCCCACTCAAATTTCCAGTCTTGGTGGAAATAAATATACCATAGTTATTGTTAATGATTATAGTAGATATACTTGGGTATACGTTCTTACTCACAAAACCGATACTACATCTAGATATAATGATTTTTGTGAATTAGTTAAAAATTAAAAAGGCTATATCATTATTTCTATTTGTAGTGATAAAGGAAATTAACTTCAAAATTTAGATTTTGAGACATTTTTTTGAAAATAATGGATATTCCCATAATTTATCTACTCTAATAACACCTCTTCAAAATGGTGTTGTATAATGAAAAAATAGAACTATTATTGAAATGGATTTAATTATGTTAAGTGAATATAATTTTCCTAGATATTTTTGGGTTGAGGCTGTTTTTGCTTCATGTTATATTTCAAATAAAATTATTATTAGACCTTTGTTAAAGAAAGCGAATTATGAATTATTTAAATCTAAAAAACATATTGTTGGTTACATAAGTGTTTTTGGTTATAAAGTTTTTATTTTAAATTCAATGGATAATACATATAAACTTGATGCTAAGATTTATGATGGTATTTTACATGGTTATTCTTAAAAAAGTAATGCTTATAATGTTTATAATAAAAAACTATGGTTTTAAAAGAATATTTTCATGTTATTTTTGATGAAAATAATATCAAATTAAATTTTGTTTCTAATGTTTTTGAAGATGTGTTTATAGATTTTAATTTTGGTGAATAAATACCTCAATAAAAGAATGAGTCAATTAAGGGGGATCTTACTCCTTCTCAACCTAATCCAAAATCACAGATGATTTATAGAGAACGTCCTATTAAAAATATAATTTGAAATGTTGATTCTAGTGTTAAAAAAATTCGATTTAAAATTATTGTGCCAATTCTGGTTTTATTTCTGATTTATTTCCTTTTAATGATAATAATGCTTTAAAAGATGAAAAATAGATTATTTTTGTGATATTTGAATGAAATTAGTTTTTAAAAAATAATATGTGGAATTTAGTATAATTTCATGAGGATAAATAGATAAGTGATAATAAGTGGTTTTTTTATAAAAAATATGGATGAATCTAGATAGATTGTAGAAAAAAAAGAAAGGATTTTTTTCTCTCAAGGATAATATCAAGAAGAAGGTAAATACTTTAAATATTATTTCTCACATATTGCTTAGTTAGATTAAATTATAATATTATTAGATTTTTCTTATTTTCAAGGATTTTAATTATTTTAAATAGACTTGAAAATTGATTTCTTAAATGGTTATATAATTGAAAAATTTTATGTTTCTCAACCCCTGGTTTTGAAAGTGAAAAATTTACTAACCATGTTTTTGAGCTATCTAAATCTATTTATGGTCTTAAAAAACATCTCATTCTTGGAATAAAATACTTTCTTTGTTTTTATTTACAAAAAATTTATGAATGGAAATGTTGATCATACACTTTTTTTAAACTAATTTCAGATGTTACTTAAATAGTTCAAATTTATGTTGATGATATAATTTTTGTAACATCTAGTGAAATTAATTGTAATGAATTTTCGACATTTATGTCTTTGGATTTTAACATGAGTTTAATGGAAGAATTAAAGTTCTTTCTTAGACTTCCAATTTTTCCATTAAAGGATGGATATTTTCATAATCAGTTTATATAAGCTAAAGAGTTAGTTAAATGAATTGGACTTGATTCTTATAAATCTATGAAAACCCCAATGAGTACTAATTGTAAATGAGATATTGATGAATCTTGTAAATCTATTGATTTTAAAATTAATAGAGGCATGATAGATACCTTTTTATATTTAACCCCAACTAGAACCAACATAATTATTTGGGTTTTTTATGTTCTTGAATTCATGAAGATCCTAATGAAAGTCATTTTAAAGAAGTAAAAAATAATAATTAGATATGTTTAAAAAATGTTGATTCTGGTTTATTTTATCCAAAATATAACTGTTTTTATTTAACATCTTATTCTGACTCTAATTTTGGTGGATGTATAATTGACCAAAATAGCACATCAGGTATGTATCATTTAATGGGATAATGTTTAATTTCAGTGTTATATATGAAATAACTATTATATTATTTATCTACTAAAGAAGATAAGTATAAATTCAATGTTAGTAGTTGTGCTCAATGATTATGGATTTAGGAAACCGTATGTGATTTTGGTGTTTATGTTGATTAATTTCAGATTTTTTGTTATAATAATTATTCAAGTTCTATTTGTAAAAACCCCTTACAACATTATATTACAAAGAATATTGATCTTAGATTCCATCTTAATAGAGATCATGTGAATAAGGGAGATATTGTTTTATAATTAATCCTTCTGAAAATTAGCTAGGAGATATTTATAAAAATATTTTAGACTATTCTCATTTTGAAAAAATTATGTTTAATCTTAGTACGCTCTAATTTTAAATTTTTATTACAAAATTTGTATTGGGGGAGTTTCTTTTCACTTTTTTGTTTTTATAAAAAAAGGTGAAAAATGAATTAATGAGAAATAAATTGGTTTTAAATGTTTTTAAAATTGGTTTTAAATGGTTTGAATGTTCTGGTTTGTTAATTAGTAAAAGAGATGATTTTTTTTCATGTTCATGTTTTTATTTTTATTTTTGATTATATTTGATTTAATATTTTTACATCCTTTCCAATATAGTTTGATTAGATGTAATTATATTCTATATACCTTTATATATGTTCATAATATATTAAACTACAGTTTTTGGTTTTTTTTTATTCTTGATTTTTTGGGAAGATAATATGTTCTATAAAAATAAGCCTTCTTGACTGAAGTTAGAATCTGCTATTATGTGGCTATAAAATTATCTGATGTTTGTTAATATTTTTTGTCCAGTTTTTTTTAAAATTATGGTTTCAACCCTACTTTTGTAAAGTATGGTAAAATAACCCTACTTTCAAAAAGTATGGTTCAATAATCCTACATTATTATTGATACCCTACATTAGGTTAGTGTTCATTTCTGAAGAGTATGGTTTAAAAAACCTCTTTTACTGTTCAAAACCAATGTTACGTTACTATTAATTTCTACAAAGTATGGTTCAACAACCCTACATTATTCATCATAACATATGCTACATTATTGTTCATTCACTATTCTACGATACAGTTAATACCCTATGCTATGTTACTATTCACCTCTTACATTATTATTCATTCCGTGCTTTTATGTTAAAATTTGATTTGCTGCATATATATGGATTATTTTTAATGATTTTTTATATAAATTCATATTAAATATATGGATTATGATCGAAGATTGTTTAATGTTTTTGGTGGAATATTTAATGAGAAAAATTAACTTATTATTTCATCATATTTTTTCAATAAATTTGGTGGTTTCATGTTTCTTTAATTTCCAATATTTAAATTTACATTTGGATTCTGCTGCTAGTTTGTAGGAACCTTATGGACTAAGTTAAAATGAATTAAAATGGAGATTTTTAAAAAATAAATTATATGATAATTCTTGAGATATTATTGAATGACTTTTTCAAATTGTTTTGAATAATTTTATTATATATTTCTTCTAAATGAATAAAGAGGAAACAATGCCGTGATTTTTATGGAGATATTTATGATAGCTCTTGACTCAATTTATTTTGAATATCCAAAGGAAGCGAAGCTACTATAACTACTGAATATTATATTTATATATCATTCATTCATGCATTTGAGAAATACATTAGAAATATAAAATAAACATGGGATAAATTATTTGATAATCTATTTTTCAAAAAGAAAGTGTTGTGATCTATGAACCTGTTGTGAATTTACACTATCCTATGACACTCTATTTCATCACTTTCATGATCTCTCTAGGATAAAATTACTTTTTTTTGAAAAAAATGCCTTGATGAGATGAGCCGATCTAATCTTCAACAACCCGTACATGTGATTTCATTTTTATCTTATTTCTTCTGATTTTGAGTCTGTAACACTTTTCCCATCTATCACCCACACTTCATTTTTTATTTTTATGCTTTTAAACACAAAATAAATATTTTTTATTCCTTTTAATTGGATTCTAAATCCCAGATTCTAAATTCAACAGCTATGGGTTGTGACTCCCTATATCTAGGGCCACGACTATTTGGGTTGTGACTCCAAGAGTCTAATGTCAAGTTGTAAGGGTTGTGATTCCCCATACAAAATTATGTTTAGTGGTTATCCATCCACTAAAAAATGATCCTTTAATTGGGTTATGATTTCACTATAAAAATCATTTTATGTTTACATGTATCTCTTACTAGGTAGAGAGGTATAATAGTAGAGTAGGCCCACTTCAGACCAAACAACTATAAAAAGAATCCATGTATTGTTTACTTTTCCTTATTCTAATTAACCTAAATAATTAACATTGATAATTAATTGAATTAATAAATTTAATTGTTTAATTTTTTTAATCTGGTCTATTCACACACCTCTAGACCATCATCCATTACTCGTTTTGACCAAACAGTTCATATACATTAATCGTAGTCAAGTAAATCTATTGAAAATTTCTATTCCATATTTCGTAAACACCTTTATTCTATGGATTACAAGGAGTTGAAAAGTTATGATTTTAGTCTTATTGTGAGAATAAAGATTCAATGTCAGGGTTTTCAAAATCAAGTCCATAATCACTCGTTGAGGTATTAATTTTAACTATCCTATGATTTTCTTAATATTTTTCAGATATAGAAATATAAGAATAAGATTTTATTTGGTAATCTTGAAATAATACCCATGTATATCTATATAATTCATCTTCTAGAACAAATTCATAATTTTTCCAATTTCTGCTAGAAAATATTGAAGGCCCAAACAAGTACATGTGAACCAACTCTAGGGGTTGAGAAGTTTAAACATCATTTTTTGGTTTGAATGTGATCTTATTTTGTTTTCCTTTTTTTACATGGGTTTAGGACATTTTCTATTGGGAATTATAGTTTAGAAATATTCTTAAGTAATCCTTTCCCGTTTATATTTCTAAAAGAGTGAAGATTCAAGTGTCCTAGTCTCATATTCTATAGCCATGATACATTGTGAAAGGAACTAAAATATGAAATATTTTGAGGAAATAAATAATATAAATATAAAATATAAAAATTTACAATATCCAAGGAAATAAAAATAAATCATGTTGGGAATCATATATTTTTCAAGCATTGTACAAAACTTTTACATGATAAATATCATTTCATTACTATGATATGATAAAAAAGATTATATTTTAAACCATAAATAAAAATAGATATAAAAATAAAAATATTACAATAATTACTGATTTTACTAAGTCTAATTATTATTCTATTAGAATTGTCCCAAAAAGTGACATGTCTACCATCCACATTGATAAGACTTTTAAAGAATGAGTATACCTTATTCATTTGTCTAAAACATAAAAATTCAAGATACCAAAAGTTTTTTATATTAATATTTAAGAAGGTTTCCTATAGGCATTTAGATATGAAATTAATTTGGTACACACATTTTCTTTAGTCAAGGAATTTCATTCCAAAATGATAAAGAAGACTAATTCTTGTTAATACCTTTACCATAAACATCCTTAATAAATTTAGAAATAAAATATTTATTAGTTCCATAGGAAAATGAACTATTTATAACCATTGATGGGATTTAACTAGGGAAAAATTAATTCTAATAAATTATCCTTTTTCCAGGTCAATATCAAATCGTAGTTTTATAATTATTTGTGGCTAGTTTTCTAAGAATCGTGGATAAGGATTATCTACCATTTTAATCCTTTTAAGATCCTTCTTGATTTTCTCATTTGACATTTTAATTTCATTATTTTTGTTTAAAAACTTAAAACTATTATCTTTATCTACAAAATGACTTGAATGTAACTGAATCGACAGTGCTTGGTATATTTTTATATTCTTATAAATATCATGAAGTTCATTGAATGTTTCTTATAGAATATTAGAGTAATAAAATAACTCTTAAATACTAATTTTTCATCATTATTTTCAATTTAAAAGATATTATAAATATAAACATGATATTTGGAAGTTGTTTTTAGTATGTAGGATTTTTTTTCATAAAACACAAGTTGACTCTATTAACCTTGTCTTATATTATTGAATTTCAGTCATTAGAACTATCCATAGAGGTTCACCAGTTGTATTTCGTAGATTTATAAAGCCTTTTTTCATTTTTCCACATACATTTTTTGATATTTTTGTTTTAGAAATTCAACATTTATTTGCCATTTTGTTTTGAATTCATATCAGGCCACTTCACCCATTTGATTTTCCTTTTCCCAATTACCTCTTGTATCATATTTTTCTCCAAAGTTTGATTGAATGAAGAATTTCTTCTTCTATTTGATCTTTTTAAATCTCCTTGCTAGGTGATCCATTTACTCAATACTATCAGTAGTTGATTCATCCTCAATAAATGTATAATCATTTATTTTATCCTTTATCTTTGATTCAGAAGTCTTGAAATCAACTTATTTTCATTTAGGTTATTCTTCTTCTTTAATTACATTTAATTACACTTAATTAATCATAACATTTCAAATAATATCTTTCTTTATTATTTTATATATTCTACATGACTCTATAATGGAAACATTGGTTCATATTGACTTATCTGGTAATCATTATAGAAGTCATATCATTTTCCATTTATCTTTAAGTTTCTTCTAAATTCCTTCCATCATATCTAAATGTAGTTGAACCTTAGATACATATTATAAATGGATTCACATGGTTATATATTAAATGTATAATATTAAATAGAATATGTATTCAATAGAATATATTTAATATTTGAAGTTCCATTACAAGAAACAGAAAGTGTATCCCAGATTTCGAATTCATTATAAAAAACATATATTTTATTAAAATCACTTTCACATAATGTAATGTATAATGCATTCATATATTTATAGCTACAATCAAAATTGATCATAGTTTAATCACCCTAATTAGATCAAGAAACATTGGGGTTTTCATATTTTCCACTATTATAGTCCAAAAATTAAATCCTATACTTTCAATATGAATTTTTATCTTGATTTTATTATGAGAATTATTGGTTACATTAAAATAAAGAGGCCTATTTATAGTAGTATCCTCAAGATATTTTTTTGCATAATTATATAAGTTTATAAATTACATAAATTTATGACCTTTTAGTAAAATATAGATCATAGTAAGAAAGAAATAAAAATTATTTGATAAATAATGTTGTCCAGACTAGAAAACTCAAGGATGGGGGGGTGTACTAAGTTTCTAATAATTTTTTTTGTTAAAAAAAATTTAAAACTAAATCCAAAAAATTATAAAATTACCCAAATAACTAAAATAAAAAATTTTTATAATTTTATATTTCAAAAATATTCACAAATGTTCAATAAAAACTTAGTAAAAATAATATTAACAATTATTTAATTCATAAAAAACCATTAAATTTATCAAATATCCTATATAAAAACCATATTTAATATAACTATCAAAATAATTTTTTTAAATCGGTTTTGAAAACTAAAATAAAATTTCTTATAAAATAGGGAAAAAATAAGGAAAAAAGTTTAATAAAATAAGAGGTTTAGTTTCAAGCAGAAACATAGTTCCCTATACTTGAAAATCACCCACTAGAAAGAATTTAATTAAATAATAAACTAATCTACAAAATGTGTTGTCTTTCACAATGAAATACTACCCACAATAGTTAAATCCTATAAAAAGTCTCTTCCACTGTTCTATATGGGGTAGAAAAAGAGTAATGACTACACATAGGTAGTCCTAGCAATAGAAGTCATATTCCAAAGTTCTAAATGGGTTAAAATATGAAAGAGAATGAGATAGAGTGTCTATAACTCTCAAATACAATAAAAGAGACTTTTTAATGAATAAATAGTGTATAATAAACATAGATAAAAATTTAATCTAATATAGGGAGAAAAAGGATAGAAAGTTATAAGGTATGATGGAACCCGGTCTAATCAGGTACGGTCGATCAAATTTCTTTGAATCTAACCTTGAAAATGATTCATTCGAGTTTTTATAGAGACGTCCGAAAAACCAAGTATCATGGAATATTCATTGCAGTAGTATGGAATATCATTATCTCTCCTAAGAACGCATGTATTCACTATATCTAGTTGTTTATTAGTGTCTCTTCTTTTTAAAGATAACTTCCTCTAAAATTTATCATTAGATTATATTGATTATTTAATCATAATACTTTGTGCATTATTAATTGAATTGGATTTGAAATTAATGCACCCAAATATTTTCATTGTATAATTGAAAATAATCCATTAATTATGTTAGACACAAAAGCTTGATCTTCACATAAATCATGGTTATTTTGGATCATGGTCAGTTGGAACACATGGCATGGTCAATTAATTTTCTATTGCAGTCACATGATTTATTTATGTGAAAACTTTCATTCTTCTTGATTTCACATCGTTTTTTGATGTGGTGACTTCATTTTTTATTACAACCACTTCAATTATTCTTGATGTAGGATTATTTATTCATGTAGTAGGTAAATTTATTCACATAGTAGGTACAATTTTTATGAAAGAAGTACATTTATTCAGGTCATAATTACATCACACACACACACACACACACTTAAATGTTCAGTTCAAATTTTACTAACATATCGTAAGATAACATAGAATATCATGTGGTTGATTTATTTCATCATAGGGTTACTTGTATTTTCAATGTGTGGTAGGTTCATTACACATATGATCACATGAACATAAATTCAAAATCACTTCATGACATGAATAATGTTTTCCTATCTGATTCATGATCAATTGATTTTATATGAAGTCACTTGGAGTTCTACATGTGATGAATTCCATATGGTTGCTTGAACTTTGTAGTCAGTTCAACTTCTTCATATTTTAGGATCAGTACACATGGGGTATGTTTTCATAGAAGATTCTAGACTTAGCCATTTTTATCATTTTTTCTAGAAAATAGTTGACCTTCATGAAAAATGAAATTCATATAAAACATAAGATATATTATTTTGGGTCAATAAAATAAAGAGTTGATGGACTAAACCAATAATATATATATATATATATCTTAATTTATAATATATATTTGTGCATCAATATATATATATATATTTAGAATATAAATTTATAAATCACATATATAAATATATATACATAATAAATACATGAAATTTTTAAATAAATTTTAGTAGACCAAATAATGATTATAATATTAAAAAAAGGCTAGAAATAAATCGATAAAATACTAAGCTATAATGGGAGCGAAATTATTATAGGATACCTTGTAATTGAAACCACATTTTTTGAAAATTCAGATATCTTTAAACCATATATTCTATTTTTTCATGCATTGATCTTACTCCAGTTGTTTATAGAAAAATTATTCTTTGGAATATATGGTATATGGGTGGAAAACCTGGTGTATATATATATATCAAAAAAATACTTATGTGCCATTGTATAAACTGATAGTGAAAATATTTTAGTGATGTTATTTATATAGGTATTTGAATTAGAATATAAACCATGTGAGGAAATAAATGGAAAAATTTTAAATAACAAATTACTCTAAATATGTAAAAGATTTTTTTGTGGAATTTATTCAAAATTTGATTTTACAAATTCAAAAAATGAAGATATGTTTAGAGTAGTAACATTATAATATGTTTCAAAATTTATAATATAGAATCATAAAAAAATTAATGATAAACATTGAAATTTAGAGTCAATAGAGGGATCACATAGATACTAAAATTAAAATACATCATTACCATTATTATTGTATGGGAACAATATGAGGTGAAATAAGACGAAAACAATTATGGAGAAGACAATAATTAAAATACAAACCTTAGAATACCATAATTACATCAATGTAAAACATAAAATGAAATTATGCATATGGTGTGAGAAAAAAATTTATTCCATGTTGAGTTAGAGAAAAAAAACTATACAAAATTGGAATACATTTATAAAAACTTATTCAAAATGAGGGGAGAATTGAAGAAAGGGTTTGGAAACCTTCTATGTTTAGACCAATAGGAATTTTGTGATGTAATATCAAGAAATGTAAACTAAATTCCAAGAGAGGTTAAGAGATAGGGTGTACGTGTATTTCCCTTTTTGAACTGCACTATTCTAACTTCTTCAATTGAATTATGATTCCTTCACATAGAATTTGAATCAATTTAAGGAAATAAAGGAATTCAAAGTAAAAACATTTAAAATATCATTCGACTAAAAGAGATATAATCCATGTGTTGGGGAAAAATATAAGTTTATATTGATTAATTTATTATTTTTTTGGTTAAATGTGAAACAAAAAATTAGGAAACTATATACAATCATCAATAAATTAAATTACATGAAACATATAAAATTTACCTATTTCAAAGAAAAAATTTAATTTTTTAATAATACTTTAAATAAAATGAATACTATATATACAAAGATCAATTGTTACAGTATACTAATTAATTTAATATTATAGATATCAAACTGTTATGATGATAACCTACTAATACTTGAATGTGATGTTTGAGTTCATGTTGTAACATTACAATCATAATAATCATATATTATAGATATTACCACATTAGATGCATGAATTATAATATAAAAAGTCACCGTACATGAACCTGCAATACCATAAAACAAAATAAAAAAATAATAATTAAATCAGAAAAATTAAAAAAACAATTAAAACATACAATTACATCTAGCATTGCCTATCATAATTAAATCTATTCAGTTAACAAAGAATAAAAAATTAACACTAAAACTATATAATATATAACCATTACAATATTTTGAAAAGTACCCTAGAAACATAATAATGTGAAGTGGTTCCAACCTTATAAATTATTTTCATTTATATATTATAATTAAAATACCATCAACCATATTTAATTTATTAGTAATTAATATATCTATTAATAGTATTTTAGACATATAGAAATATATTTTTAAGATTAAAACATGAAATCTTAAAATAAATTAGAGTTATATAATGATTATAGTAGTAAAATAAAAACTTGAAATAAATGGATAAAATAATAATGTACAATGTTAGAGAGATAGTGTTATAAATACCTTGAAATTACAACATATTTATTTTATAATTTATAAATATCAAACAAATTTTATTGAGTTCATTTAAAATTTATCTCACTCAAATTTATTATATTAGAATATTCTAATAGATGGTATACATGTAAAAAATTTATATATTGATATATGTACCAAAATATGGTATGCATATGTATATATTAAAATATATATGTATATATATCATAATATATTTTAGAATATATAAACTACATAACTGAAAATTAAATATATCAAACTATTATGATTCTAAGGTAATTCTACATGAATGTTGAGTTCAGTGACTTTGTTTTTTTCATGTAAAGCATTGAAATATATCTTGTCATATTTTCAAAGATAGGCACCGAGAAGATACCAGATTCAGAGGCCCAGTGATCCTGATATTTATGTTTTAAAAATATTAAATATATTAAAATCACCAACATGTAGTTTTCCTAGAAATGTGGAATAAATACATAAAAGAGGCTTGGATTTGAAATTTCTAGTGATCGTTGAATCCAGAATGTGGGTTTTACCTTTGGCATAAAATAAAAATTATGTTCATCTGGTGTTTGTCTCGGGCACCATCATGGGTGGATAAATAAATAAATTAATAAATAATTTATTTAATTATTTAATTAGAAATAAAAATCATGAATCGTCTATAAATGAAATGTTTTGGAAAATTCATAGGGTTATTTGCATTACCCTAAGAATTGAGATAGAAAGAGGGATATTTGGATGAGATCCTTGGCAGATGTTAATGGATCTGAGGATCAAATCAATAACATATGGATTATCTACGCCCATAGAGACTGTTAATCTTTCTAATGAATTTAATTCATGATCATTATTTATCAGTGATTTAATGAAAATCATTATATGATCGTTATTTTTTATGGATTCATCCTGTTTTATTTTCCCATGTTGAATATGGTTCAATTCCACTAATAATAATTGATTTGCACATCTATAATTTATTTTTTTATGGTTTATTTTATTATTTGGTGGTTAATATGTTATTCCTTCTAAAAAAACACAATAAAGAAAAAAAACAAGGTTTAGTTTCATTTTTATTTTTTCGTCTTATGGATTTCTCTCATGTTTCATTACATGTTCATCGTGGAAAGAATCCTTAGGCCATGTTTTGATGAATATCTAGTATTTGATCATTTTGTGACCATCATTCAGAATAATGGATTGAAACTAAATGTAAGAATTTTGATAGTGGCTGTAATTTATGATTGATTACATTAGAGAACAAAAATAGGTTTATTATATTGTTTTAGAGGTTCTTTATTCCCCGGTTTGGCATGCATTAATAGAATAGGTGAAAAAAGTGTTTTCCTAATAAAATCAGTTCTCCGGTGATAGTAAGGCCTGACCATGTGAGATTTGAAATCCCCATACAATATTTGTGGTGGATCAAGTGGAATGATGATGAATTTTCCATACATAAAGAAGGAACCAAGGGTTTTTGAAAAGCCCGCATTACACGGTGTGTAATGTAGATTTACAAACCATGTGGGGACTTGACTGTGGCACTATTGGTTCCATGGAGAAGAAAAGATCATGTGACTTGTGACATACTTCATAGGAAATGTAACCTTTCCCAATGACTCACCATATACCCCCCAGGTGCATGGTAATGGACGAAGTACAGAATCTAAGTCTAAATCAATGATTATGGCTGGGGACACAGGTTGAGTTATGTACTCAGAATGGTTACAAGTACATGGGTACAACCTGAGGTACATGGGAATGATGAGTCCACATAAGATGATTACCATCCAACCTTTATACACTATGTACCCATAAGTTACATGTTGTTCAAGTGAAGGTTTACATACTATATTATAAGGTGATACATACGATCACCATTGGTTGGGAAGGCATATTGTGTAACCCCAGAACATGTTCTGCACTCCGTCTAAGGGTGTTTGAAACCCTTAATTTCCTTAGTTTAAACTAGTGTCAGTTAAGTTAAATTCACTAGTCCTTTACTATGTTGGTATAATGAAGAATTACTTCCTTGTCATAGTATTGTGATCACCATCATGATTTTAGTTTTATATTGAGTTCAATACGTCAACTTTTAATACCATGGTGGGATCTTCTATCATTCCTAGGTGGGGTTTATTTTATTTTGTGACCACCATCTAGATTTCATTGATCCCCAGTCTAGCATGACAATCCAGTAGGGTTTGTGGTGTCCCCTAGTGTCCCTAGGTGTGGCCCATACTTTGATGATTAAATATTCATAGATATAATGAGTACATATCATACAAGGCATTATGATCATGACTACTTGGATGAGAATCATCAGTGATGGCTTGGATCAAGGAGTGGATTCTATCTATTGAGATTTACCTTCAAGCCTTAGGAACTATCCATTGGCTGGAAGAATTTTTTGAGACCACTTGATACTAGATTTCTATTAGGAGTATATCTGGGCTTTTTATTGAGTCGATTTAATGAAATGAATACTATTAATGCCTTATGTTTGGTAATTTCAGAGTGTCCTATTTGGTAGTATTATCATCACCCTTGTGTGGTCTCTAACCACATGTGTCTTGTCTTATTCAGACAAATGACCTTCTAACAGTATCCTAGGATGACTGAGACATGGATTAATGTATTTCTGTTCTAGATAGACCAAATTTTATAGGGGTATTCCATTTGGTAGTCCCTCCCTTCTTAGATGGTTGGACTCCTTTTTAGTTTTGGTTGGGATTTTATTTAGACCATTTATTACTTTCCAATACTTATTGGAATACTATAATGTGAGATAATAATTATTCAAGCATCAATGGATTTATTTGTTTCTATTATCTCATCATTTTATGGTATTTGAGATTTGTTCTTGTGTATAGGTACATGAGGATAGTTCCTCTCATATTTTGGATATTCCAACTTAGTTGTTGTTTCCATCCCCTGGCCAATTTTTTTGAGATTGGGGTGGTTACACATTGATTATAACTGGATAGGTAGGCCTTGATGGGCTAGGTCATTATAGAGTGATATTATAGGAGTTGGTTCTTTGTTAGGACTGTGTCCTAGATTTTTTCTAGTTTTGATATTGATTTAAAATTTATGGAAATAGGGTTAATGATTTTTGGGTTTTACTTTCATTATAGGGACTATATTGATAGTGTGGTGACCATTGTATACATTCACAAGGACTCTAGAAACCTTCTAGTTGAATAAATCAATGTGGTCAATTTTCTAGGAAAAAAATTGTTACATGAATCATATAGGAATGAGTTTTTGTTTCCTTGTCATTCTCAAGTCAACTCCCTAGATATACCCAATGATCATTGTGTGTCTCTTTTATTTCAATATTCCATTGTGAATACAACCCTCTAGGATTACATTGTGTGATGATGAGGATGATAGTAGAAGTTATTAGGCTTTAGTATAGGAGATTTTACAAGAGGTGTTACACCTATATGGTTTTTTAGTTATTCCACCACCCATTTAGAAGTAGTTAGCTCGGGAAATATCAGATGTGGATTTTGTTGGGACCAGGTTGAATGAAGATGAAAGTTTGAAGAGTTAGCTTTTGCAGAGTGTTGTATTTTGTTGTCAAAGGCGATAAATCAATTCAATTTGTAGAAGGATCATAAATCAGACGATGCTTTGCTGGTATGTATTTCACACAAATCATGAGTTAGGAAAACTTGTGATGCAAGCCTTATGAAGGAAAGGGGGAGAAATGATGATGCCAGTCAGATAATGTTTTGATTGGAAGGAATGATGCTGCTGGAAGATAGGAAATACTCAGTTCCCATTGCATCTCTGACGATGCTTAAGCTGATCTATCAAAGGATAAGTATCACGATAGTGGGATTCGTGATAAGAGCAGAAGAATGGTTATGGGAAGCAGTAAAGAGACAACATGACAAAGCAATAGACAATCTGGGGATGGCAGAAAAGCACAGTTTAAGGTGGCGCCGTTTTCCAGTGTTTTCCAAATTTTAGGGCCTGAAAATTGGGAGATGAAGAAATGTGCTTGGCAATGGATGTTGCGCATAAGATTGAAGATGGTTTATACGTGCAAAAGAGTTATTCAAGGTCAGAACGTTGAAAAATGACAAAGAAATGGAGTGCGCGGAAATTTAGGCATGTTTCGCGCAAAAATAAAGTGGTGCGCGAAATATCTGCGGGATGCGCGAAATAGTTGCGGGTTGCGCGAAAAATCTGCGGGATGCGCGAAATATTGGAATGGTGCGCGAAATTGAGGAATGAATTTTTCGCGCAAATGATGGTTAGAGATTAGAAGATCAAAAATTGGCAAAGGCATAAAATGCGCGAAATATTGGAGCAGTGCGAGAAATCTGATGTTGCAGGAAAGATTGGGTTTGCGCGCAATATGGAACGCGGTGCGGAATTTTGCGCGCAATTGGTGCTTCATGCTTAGAAGGATGAAAAATGGCAAAGGCATGAGGTGCGCGAAAACTTTAATCATGGCGCGAAATATGAAGTTGCATAAAAGAGTTTTTACGCGCATGGAGGAGGTTTTACGCGCGGATTAGTGTTTTTCGCGCGGGTTCAAAAATGCCTATAAATATGAGGCTAATCCCTGTTAGATGTTAATGCTCGACACTTAGAAGAAATCTCGAGCTCTGGTGCGCGTAAATTATACGCTAAGTGAGTTGCGCGAAAAGAGGAAAAGTTGCGCGAAAACGTTTTTCACGCCAAAAGGGAATTTTACGTGCAAGCCATTTGAATTGCGCGCAAGGCACCCTAAAGGCTGCGCGAAATATTTGGGGTCTTCGCACGTATTCAGTTGTGCACAAGAGAGTTCTTACCGGCTTCTGGGTAAGAAAGTGAAGATTTGTACTTCGGAGAATACATCTGTTTAATTGTAAAGAAGCACTGAAACATTGTGTTATCCTATTTGTGCTAAGAGGGAGCACACGCACTATTGGATTGTTTTCAAAGTGCTGCACGAGTGTAAGGGTATATCCTACTCATTGTATTCCACATCAAAGGATTGTTTTCTAGTGGATTGTGTGGTACTGGATTATTTCCGTACCATACCAAGGACGTAGCTACTCTTGTTGAGTAGTGAACCTTGTAAATCTTGTGTTCATGTGGATGTGTGTGTTCAGCAGGGAAGAAACTCTTTAACAGGAGGCGAAGTTTGTTTCAAAAAGGGGAATCTTAAAAAGAAAAAGATATCACTGATTCACCCCCTCCCCCTCTCAGTGATACTTGGATCCTGATTGGGAACTTCAATTGGTATCAGAGGCAGGTTGACTTCGTTTACTCTTTGCTGAATTGTTTGAAGAGAAGTTGTGATGGAAAATCTAAATTGCGTGAACAGTAAGGGGATTCCAATCTTCGATGGAAAGAACTATCACATCTGGAAGGACAGAATGATGCTGTATCTTATGTCTCTTGGATATGAAGTTCTTGAAACTACAACAGATGGATTTCCTGATATTGATGACAAGGTCCCTCTTACTCCTGTCGATAAGAAGAATCTTGAGAATGATGGAAGATCTAAAAATGCATTACTCTCATCACTCTCTGAGAGTGAGTTTTTAAGATTGAAAGGTGTCACTACTGCTAAAGGCATCTGGGATAAGATAATGAATATCTATGAAGGAAATACAAAAGTGAAGAAGGCAAAACTACAAATCTGGAGGCTGAAGTATGAAGACTTGAAAATGGGAGAATCTGAATCTGTTGGGGAATTCTTTACCAGAGTTAATGACATTGTCAGTACAATCAGATGTCTTGGTGAAAAGTTAGAAGATGATATAGTTGTTGAAAAGATCCTGAGAATTCTGCCTGACAAATTTGATGCTAAAGTTTCTTCACTAGAAGACAGAGATCTGGAAACATTATCTCTTGATGATTTGCACAGTACTCTCATCACTTATGAGATGAGAAGAAAGAAGACCATGAAGAGCAAAGCAAAAACTGATAGAGAAATGTCTTTCAGGGCAGAAAAGAAAGAGAAGTCGAAGAAAATTCTTATTAATGAAGAAGCTGGTGAATCCAACTCTGAAAATGAGGTATGTCAAAATTTTGATGAAATTCTATCCTTGTTTTCTAAAAATGTTAAAAGAGGCACAGGGAAATACAAAGGGAAACTCCCTTTGAAATGTTTTGAATGTGGAGCAGTTGGCCACTTTGCGGCTAATTGCCCTCAAAAGGGGAAAGATGCCGACAGTGATGAAGAAGACAGAGGACCAAGAAGGTCATGGAAGAAACAGGATCGAAAAGATAAATATTCTGGTAGAAGTCAGAATAAAAAGTTCTTTAAATCAAAAAGAAGAAGCTTTTTGTCAAATGATAAGGAAGATGATGATAGCGAGACTGAATCAGAAAAATCTGCTACTGAAAAAACTAGAGAGATTACCTTTTTTGCAATAGTGAATAATGATGATTATGAGAGTAGTAGTACTGAAGAAGAAGAGACTCAACTTGAACAGTATCTGAAAGAAGAGCTGAAGGAATGTTTGAGGAAGATCAGAAAACTGGAGAAAGAAAACAACAAGTTAGTAAAAGAAAATTCCACAGTAAACAATCAAGAAGGTTTTACAGATGATAAAATCATGATGAAAAAAGAGATTGATGATCTGAAAAATTCTCTTAAGAATACAAAGAATCGTAATGATCATCTTGAAGTGAAGTTGAAGGCAAAAGAAGAAGAGTTGGAACTTGTCCAACAAAAACTGCATAAAGCTAAAGAAATGAATATCAGTTCCAAAAATTCTATCTCAGAAGTAGGGGAATGTTCCAGTAAGAATGAACCAAAAAGGGATCTACAAAACTTACCTTCAAAGGTTGAAATGAAAGACAAAACTGGTTCTTATAAGAACAAGGCTGGAAAGACAAAGTATGTGGTCAAAATCAGCAATGCAGAAAAATCAGAAGTGCATAAAAATCTTGAGTCAAGAAAAGCTTCTAATACTTCTGGTACTGCTGAATCTGAGCTGAAGAAGAGAGTTACAAATGAAAATATGATGGTTTTTGAGAAGCGTGTTCACAACTCCATTCAGTCTAAAAGTTTTAGAGGTAAATATTCTTTCTATGGATACTGCTGGTATTGTGGTGGATTTGGACACATGGAAAGTATGTGTTGGTTTAACCAACAACATTACAGCTATTCCAAAAGTTTTGAAGGACAAGGATTGAGGGGGAGCCAACGCTTTCAAAATAGAAGATCTCCAAATAAGTTTCAGAAGAAATCTGAGAAGACTGGTGTGAATGTTGGGAACAGATTCCAACCACTGGAAACTTATTGTGAAAGATGTGATCAACCTGGACATCTTGCTAAGGGCTGCCTTAGTGTGTTACCAGAGCAACAAAAGTTTGTTAATAATTCTCAGAAGACAGAGTTTTTAAAATACAAAAGGGACAAATATGATAAGTCTGAAAAGAAATAATGCATGGTTCTCTGGCCAGAACACATTGATTTGGCTAGGAAATTGGAAAAAGCAAAACAGAAAGTGGAGGAAAAGGAAGAACAAAAAGCACTTGTTGTTGAAACAGCTTTGAAGGCTAACAAAGGAGAACGTCCATGGATTCTTGATAGTGGATGTTCATCTCATATGACAGGAGACTTAAAGCTGCTGAAGAATGTGAAAGACTTTAAAGAAGGAACTGTGACATTTGGAAATGATGAATCTCTAAGGATCAAAGGTGTTGAATCAGCCATCATTGGAAAAGAAAAGATGAAATCCAGAAAAACACTATATGTTGATGGACTGAAACACAACCTGCTCAGTGTGTCACAACTCTGTGATGAGGGCAACAAAGTGATCTTCAGAAAAGATGGATTTGTTGTAAAAAGTGAAAATGATGGAAACATAGTTACAAGGGGCCAGCGTACAAGAGGGAATTTGTTCCAAGTTGGGGATGGACAGAACTCTTGTTACATGAGTGTGGTGGATGAAAATAAATTATGGCATAAAAGGCTGGGTCATATGTGTCAGAGAAATATGTGCAAGTTGTCAAAGCGAGAAAGTGTTCGGGATATGCCTGATTTATCAAGAGAAAGAGATTGGTGCTGCACTATTTGTGAGAAAGGGAAGATTGCTAATTCTATGCACAAGAGAGTTGAAATTCGCTCAAAAAGACCCTTAGAACTCATACACTCAGATATATGTGGGCCAATGAGCAAGCAATCTTCAAATGGAGATAAGTACTTCATTACTTTCATTGATGACTTTACTCGCATTACTTGTGTTATGTACATGAGACATAAGTCAGATGCTCTAACAATGTTTAAGAGTTTCAGAAGGAAAGCAGAGAAAGAATGTGAGTATTCAGTGAAGAAGTTGAGAACTGATAATGGTGGTGAGTATAAGAATGAAGAGTTTGAAAGTTATCTTGAGAAACATGGAATTTGGCATGAGTTTAGTTCGCCAAACACACCTCAACAAAATGGGGTGGCTGAAAGAAAGAATCGAAGTCTGGTGGAAATGGGGAGAACTATGTTACTTGAACATAGTCTCTCTCATTATTATTGGAGGCAAGCCATGAGCACTGCTGTGTATATTCAGAACCGGTGTTTCTATAGGCCAAACTCAGATATGACTCCATATGAAATGTTCTATGGAAAAACTCCAAGTCTGAAACACTTGAGAGTCTTTGGGAGTCCATGTATTATAAAGAAGAAAGGTGGAAATCTGGGAAAGTTCGAGCAAAGAGGAGATGACGGAATTTTTCTTGGCTATGCTCCAGAAGGAAGAGGATATAGATGCCTCAACAAAGAAACAGGAAGAATTATTGATTCTTCAGATGTAAAAGTTGTTGAAAGTGCTGAGAAAGAAAAGCAGTCATATGTTGATGTGGAAGTCGAGCGGGATAGAGAAGATTTTGTTAACAATTCTGATAATGCTTCAGAATTTGTTCATCCTACTCAAGAAGAGGAATTTGACTCAGAAATATCAAGTGATGAGGATGAAGTTCAAACAACTCATCCTAGGTTGAGGAAACAAGTGGAGGCTCAGAACATCATTGGAGATAAAAATCAGAGGGTTCAAACAAGAAGAACAACAAATTCTATATCACATACTTCTCTTTATTCGAAAGTTGAACCGAATGATGTAAATGAAGCATTTGAGCATCCAGAATGGGTTCATGCTATGAATGAAGAGCTTGATCAGATAGAGAAGAACAATACTTGGGAACTTGTGCCCAAGCCGGACAACAAGAACATTATTGGTACAAAGTGGGTTTTTCGAAACAAGCTGAATGAAGAAGGTAATGTAATAAGAAACAAGGAAAGATTGGTCTGCAAAGGGTATTCACAAATTGAAGGCATTGACTTTGATGAAACCTTTGCTCCAGTAGCTCGATTAGAAAAAATCAGAATATTTCTTGCCATTGCTGCACAACGAGGTTACAAAATCTTTCAAATGGATGTAAAATCTGCATTCTTGAATGGTGATCTTGACGAGGAAGTTTACATTGATCAACCTTGTGGATTTGTTATTGGGAAAGATGAAAGCTATGTGTGCAGGTTGAAGAAGGCTCTGTATGGGCTAAAATAGGCTCCGAGAGCATGGTATTCTAAATTAGATACTTGCTTGAAGAAGATGAACTTTAGGAAAGGGAGAGTTGACAGCAATCTCTACATCAAGAAATGTCAGGAGTTTTCACTGATCGTTATTGTCTATGTCGATGATATTATATTTCCTGGAAATAATGAAAGATCATGTGAAAAATTTGCTGAGGAGATGAAGAAGTTATTTGAGATGTCCATGCTAGGTGAAATGAAGTACTTTCTTGGGTTACAAATTTCACAGAAGAAGAATCATGTTTTTCTATCTCAAGAAAAGTATGCTAAGGAACTTCTGAAGAAGTTTGGCATGGAAAATTCGAAACCAGTTTCCACACCGATTTCAGTGGGAACCAAGTTGTCTAAAGATGGAGAAGGAAAGGAAGTTGATCAGAAAGAGTTTCGAAAACTGATTGGAAGTCTGCTATATTTGACTACCTCAAGACCCGACATCGTCTATGCTATTACTTTATGTGTGAGATTTCAGAGTGCTCCTAAAGAATCACATTTGATTGCTGGAAAAAGAATTCTCAGATATATCAAAGGCACAACAAACTTTGGAATCCGGTATGACGGCTCTGAAAATATTGGTCTATTTGGGTATTCTGATGCTGATTGGGCAGGAAATGTTGATGATCGAAGATCCACATCTGGTGGAGTATTCTTTCTAGGAAAAAGCTGTGTTAGTTGGCATACCAAGAAACAGAATTCAGTAACTCTTAGCACAGCTGAGGCTGAGTATGTTGCTGCTACTCAAGCTGCAACTCAACTAAT
Organism: Viscum album; assembly: GCA_963277665.1. Classification (NCBI taxonomy): domain Eukaryota; kingdom Viridiplantae; phylum Streptophyta; class Magnoliopsida; order Santalales; family Viscaceae; genus Viscum; species Viscum album. The sequence goes on from OY728132.1 coordinate 330,715,754, forward strand.
GTGGATGAAGACTCAGCTGGAAGATCTACTTGTTGAAGTAAAGCTACCATTGCTCTTGGGTTGTGATAATCAGAGTGCAATCAATCTTACAAGAAATCCAGTACAACATTCTCGTTCAAAACACATTGATATAAAGTACCACTTCATCAAAGAGCAGGTTGAAAAGAATGAACTGAGGCTGGAGTATGTTCCTACATCTGAACAAATTGCTGATATATTTACAAAACCGTTACCGAAGGAACCATTTGCAAAGTTGAGGTTGAACATGGGTGTACAACCTCCTTCTCATCAAGGTTAAGGTACATGTTTCTGTCCCCTCTCTCGTCTTAGCTTTGGATAGTGTTGTCAAGGGGGAGAATTGTTTCATAAATCTATCCATAAGGAAGAATGTATTAAGGGAGAGTTGTGGGTAAGCTGTGAATTCAGCATGTATGTGAGTGAACTATTCTAACTATTTGTTGGAGTCGTTGTAGGAAACAAAGTTGTTTTACAGGAAAGCTGAAGAAGTGAAGAATGCTATTGCAAGATGTTCTGAAGAAGGATGAGGAGGTATGTTCATGAGATTTCACAGTCACTGCTTTTGGACAGCATGGTTTTGGCTGTCAATAAATCTTGTTTCCTACAATGAGTTAGCTCACGTAGGCTTAGAATTGTTGATAAGTAATCCATTGCAAAAGGTTTCAAAATTCAGTGATTTATGAATCATTGTTGACAACAAAATCCAAAGGGGGAGATTGTTGGGACCAGGTTGAATGAAGATGAAAGTTTGAAGAGTTAGCTTTTGCAGAGTGTTGTATTTTGTTGTCAAAGGCGATAAATCAATTCAATTTTTAGAAGGATCATAAATCAGACGATGCTTTGCTGGTATGTATTTCACACAAATCATGAGTTAGGAAAACTTGTGATGCAATCCTTATGAAGGAAAGGGGGAGAAATGATGATGCCAGTCAGATAATGTTTTGATTGGAAGGAATGATGCTGCTGGAAGATAGGAAATACTTAGTTCCCATTGCATCTCTGACGATGCTTAAGCTGATCTATCAAAGGATAAGTATCACGATAGTGGGATTCGTGATAAGAGAAGAAGAATGGTTATGGGAAGCAGTAAAGAGATAACATGACAAAGCAATAGACAATCTGGGGATGGCAGAAAAGCACAGTTTAAGGTGGCGCCGTTTTCCAGTGTTTTCCAAATTTTAGGGCCTGAAAATCGGGAGATGAAGAAATGTGCTTGGCAATGGATGTTGCGCATAAGATTGAAGATGGTTTATACGTGCAAAAGAGTTATTCAAGGTCAGAACGTTGAAAAATGACAAAGGAATGGAGTGCGCGGAAATTTAGGCATGTTTCGCGCAAAAATAAAGTGGTGCGCGAAATATCTGCGGGATGCGCGAAATAGTTGCGGGTTGCGCGAAAAATCTGCGGGATGCGCGAAATATTGGCATGGTGCGCGAAATTGAGGAATGAATTTTTCGCGCAAATGATGGTTAGAGATCAGAAGATCAAAAATTGGCAAAGGCATAAAATGCGCGAAATATTGGAGCAGTGCGCGAAATCTGATGTTGCAGGAAAGATTGGGTTTGCGCGCAATATGGAACGCGGTGCGGAATTTTGCGCGCAATTGGTGCTTCATGCTTAGAAGGATGAAAAATGGAAAAGGCATGAGGTGCGCGAAAACTTGAATCATGGCGCGAAATATGAAGTTGCATAAAAGAGTTTTTACGCGCGTGGAGGAGGTTTTACGCGCGGATTAGTGTTTTTCGCGCGGGTTCAAAAATGCCTATAAATATGAGGCTAATCCCTGTTAGATGTTAATGCTCGACACTTAGAAGAAATCCCGAGCTCTGGTGCGCGTAAATTATACGCTAAGTGAGTTGCGCGAAAAGAGGAAAAGTTGCGCGTAAAAGGAAAGTTGCGCGAAAACGTTTTTCGCGCCAAAAGGGAATTTTACGCGCAAGCCATTTGAATTGCGCGCAAGGCACCCTAAAGGCTGCGCGAAATATTTGGGGTCTTCGCACGTATTCAGTTGTGCACAAGAGAGTTCTTACCGGCTTCTGGGTAAGAAAGTGAAGATTTGTACTTCGGAGAATACATCTGTTTAATTGTAAAGAAGCACTAAAACATTGTGTTATCCTATTTGTGCTAAGAGGGAGCACACGCACTATTGTATTGTTTTCAAAGTGCTGCACGAGTGTAAGGGTATATCCTACTCGTTGTATTCTACATCAAAGGATTGTTTTCTAGTGGATTGTGTGGTACTGGATTATTTCTGTACCATACCAAGGACGTAGCTACTCTTGTTGAGTAGTGAACCTTGTAAATCTTGTGTTCCTGTGGATGTGTGGGTTCAGCAGGGAAGAAACTCTTTAACAGGAGGCGAAGTTTGTTTCAAAAAGGGGAAACTTAAAAAGAAAAAGATATCACTGATTCACCCCCTCCCCCTCTCAGTGATACTTGGATCCTGATTGGGAACTTCAGATTTGGCCAGGCTGAGTGTGCTGCATGAGTTTTAGAGTTAGAGAACTCTCAGGTTCTTGGGTGATTCAACCCCTTAGGAATCTGAGTACTAGATAGAGTTTTTCACCTAAGGTTTCATCTTGTTGATGATGCCTATATATTAGATGTAAATCCTCAATGAGAGTCCTCTTTAAATATACACGAGACAATGGTAGAGTCTAGTGACTCAGTCACCTAATAAGATAACTCTCTTCTAGTTGGACTTTGAGAATCTCTTAAGGGGGGATATTTATCCAAACAAATTATGATAAATGAATATATAAGAGATTATGAATTTACAGTAGGGATTTATGACTATGTTATAGTATTCAGTGGGATTTACCAACCTATCTTGGTACAATTTAGATATGGTGGTAATAAGCTTGACTTATTTCCACCACCACCCCCAGGTGGTCCAGACCAGGCTTAGGGAACTAGTTGTTAGTGGAAGGGCCAACTACAGGTTATGGAGGACCACGGTCCCAAGGATCCCAACCTTATCCGAGTTATTATATGTGTATGGTTCGACATTTTAGAATTAGTAATGATAGAAATTGGTGAGAGACATCTTTTTTTTCAATTCTCTGGTTCGAGACATGGAGATTTAGGTTGATCCCTTATTTTAACCCCTTCACTTGGATACTATGAATGGAAGTGAATCAAAAACCAAACACTTTTGTAAATAGTGTTACATAACTCTTGGAGGAGAAATATTCATATGGTTTCTCTTTATATCACTGATGTGAACTTTTAACACCCTCTTAGGCATTAAATGGATATCCATAGTTCAGGCATAGATTAACTATTTTTGAAAAGTATTGGGTGTATCCGTGGTGATAAAAAAATGTATTGCATTGTGGGTTAGATTTAAATCTAGTTAGAGTAGGTTGATATCATGTATATGATGATATTATTGATGAACTTCCTATTTTATAGTCTTCCCCTTGTACTAGTGGAATTAGTGGGACATTAGTTCCTTTTGGTGGCTGTGGATTACGAGGACGCCTTTCATTAAGACATTGTAGGATTACTTCCATACCAATATATAGACTTCTATATTGGCATACACCTCAGTATGGTCCAAATATCTTTTCTTAAATACTGGATGGCGCATATAGAGATTAGGGTATAGTTGGTGGATTTGTAAAGGAAGGGATTTGTGAGACCCAATGTTTCCCCCAGGATATCCCTAGCGGCATTTTCCATGAAAGTAGATAAGAGCATGAAGTTGTGTGTGGATTATGGATTCTTAGACCAGGTGACTGTGAAGAATAATCATCCACAACCTAAGATCAAAACCCTCTTTGATTAGCATAGTGGGATATGATGGTTCATAGAGATTTACCTAAAATTAGGTTATCATATATTGTGAGTATGTGATGAGGATACACTGAAGATGTGATTTAGATATCTCTATTGTCACTATGATTACTTGGTGATTTATTTCATAATTAATAACTCCCTAGTAGTTTTCATGTGACTCGTGATAAATATCTTCTAGATTTTATTATGCCATTTTGTGGTGGTCTACATCGATTGATATCCTTGTATACTTGGTGTCTGAGGGGGATCACATGAGACACATAAGGATGGTACTTGATATACTCAAAGAGAACTAGTGTTAAGGGAAGATCTCATGCTGTCAGTTATGGATATAGTATTTCCACTTTCTGGGACATCTCATATCGGATGATGGTGAACCAATGGACATGGTGAAGGTTGAGGTAGTGTCGGCTTAGGAGACACCAAAAATCATGGTAGATGTGTGGATATTCATTGGGATTGGGAAGGTACTCTAGGATATTCATACCATATTTCCCCAAGATATCATTACCCTAAAATTATTTAAACCATAAGGGGAAGCCTTTTGATTAAATGCATAATTTCTCGGAGGCATTTCATGTGTTGAGACTGAGGTTGACAAGAACCCCCATCTCAAGGTGTTTAGAGGAGGGTGTAAAGTTTTTTGTATTATACTATTCATATAAGACTATAATTGGTTGTGTTATGATGAATATGTAGTTTTTGATTGGCTATGGGTCTCAGTAGTCGAGACCACACTAACAAAACTATGAATCCCATGATCATAAGTTTGAATTGGTAGTATTTTTCTTAAATATGTGTTGAAAGTATCTCATGGGCAAGCAATTTATCATATAATCATACCATAATAGTCTCGCGTATTTCTTCTGTAAGGTACTATCAATAATCATTACATATTCTAGTGTTTATTTTAACTAGAAGTCACTTTCTTAAAAATTTTAGGATCTTTTTAGTGTTTTGATTTAGAGAGTAAAGAACAAATTATACCAAGTAAACTCATAAATTACAAGTGGACACTTACACTTACTATCCATTTTCTGACCAAACACAATATTTTAAAATAAAACATGTATCCATTTCATGATAAATTTTTAAAATTATCATATTGATATTATCTTTATCCCTACTCATCCTTAAACCATGTAACAAATATTTTAAAAATGTATGATGTACAAAAAATACCCATTATGGGACATAAAATGAAGCAATCCATAAATCAAATGAAAAAATTAAAAACCCATGAAAATATTACCTTTATCACAACAGTTGTTGAGAGGATGAAATAAATCATTTCCAAATGAAAATTACACCCATTGTTTTCTCAAATAAAACATTAAAACTCATAGAAATGACATAAAACCCCTTTTTAGAAACATAAATAATCACATTCATAACCCATTTTACACCCATGTCATAAATAAATAGATACTGGTTAAATCGATATGATAAACCCTTTAATAACTCCCTCATAATTCCATCTCAAGACAAATAACATTACCTAATGCAATGGAGAACTCTCTGGGAACACCCAAAGCTATAACGGGCTCACCCAACATTATCAGAGTACACATAATGTAAAAGATATATTTGGTTCACCAATGAGATATAATGGTTCTGAAACCTTTCTATAAGATATATTGAGCTCACATGTTTCAAATATAATTCTCAAGTAACGTATCATGAATAAAAAAATTTACTCTTGAACTTTTATCATTTTTTTGATAAAATATTTAAAACCCATTTGTAAAAAACATTCTGATATCAAAATTCCATTTTATTTTAAAATAAAATCTTAAAAGAAAAGTACTGAAAATATGTAAAAGAAAGTTTTTATGAATATAAATATCAATAATTTCTTTAGGAAAATAAAATTTCCATTTTGAAAATATTTATGTTTGAAAAAAGATGTGCACTTATAAATTAAAACATTTTATTTGAATAAAAAATTTAAAAATTGTAAACTAATATTAAAATAATTGAGGCCTCATGAGGGTGAAAAAATCCTATCATGTTATATATGCTAAAAACATTCCTTTTCATTTTTATAATAAGAAACTTTAGAAGAATATTTTTAAAATAGAACCACTTATGTTGAGACTGAATCTTCATATTTGTTCTTTATGTTTGTCAATAATAAAAGTTGGTTAATTATTTACATTATTTATATAATTTTTCAAGTTTCTTATTGATTTAATCTAAATTATTACCCTGTTATAACAATTCTTTAATTTCGTGTTTAATTCTTTGATGATATTCGGTTCATAAGTACAAAATGAAATCATTATGTTGAATGTGGTAAAAGAAATCATAATTATATCATTTAAAGAATAAAATTATTGATATAATAAATAGTTATATATATTAATTATAATTTTAAATCTAACCATGAATTGTAGTTATGAAAAATGAAGTATGATACAATCAGGGATATGGTAGGCCATACATAAATATGAGCAACATTTCCTTTTTTTTCAACGATAAATATAGAAATAAGGTAAATATTATTTTATCTTTAAAGAATTTTAATAGTATCATAAATTTCATGTCACTTATTTAAATATACTTATATATCATCTATGTGATGTAGTGATGAAAAACATATCACATTACTTCGGGGTGATAATAGTCCACATGTACGCATGGGCGACATTATAACATTTATATGCATAGAAAGGTAAGAAAATAAATTACATATTATCATTTAATAATGATAAATATATCATTAATATCATATATAAACAGTAATTAAATAATTTTAAAATGTATCTAGAGATGGTTATGGATAACAAATTACATTAGTTCACATGGCGACAGTCCGCCATACACCAAAACGATTAATTCTTTTCTCATTTGATGTTAGTATGGATGGATATAGGTCACACCAATATCATAATAAAATATAATTATCTTAAGGATTATATATTTTTAATTTTATAATGGTTCAATATTTTTAGGTATGTTTAATAATAATAAAAATGTGAAATGATCGATTAAAAACGATACCTATTCTTTGTACAATCTATTTTTATTAGCATCCTAAGATTACTAAAGTTGGTGTTATGCCTCAAAAAAGAACTTAAAAATGTTGGGAATAATTCATATAAAGTATTTTTGAGGGTCTTGGAGGAACCAAATGTGTTTGTGAATATGATGAAATGGGAATAAGATGTTCCCTTTTATAAGAGAGGTGAAAGACACACTTGGCATTTCACATAACATTAAATTAATATATAACAATTTTCAATTCCAAAGTGATTTATTTTTAAGATATGATGATGATGGATCTAAATCACCTCATCTAATAAAAACAAGATATTTCTTCTATATTTCCACCCTTATCTTTTGGTTTTAACAAATTATTATCCCATTTAACTCTTACCATAAGAACAAGGATTTTTAGTTATTGAGTGTTAATATAGTGTAAACAATATTAAAAACTACCGAAATATGAACCATGTTCTATATTTTAAGCCTTATCATAGTAAATTGAATGAATTTAGTATTTTTATGAATTTTACATCATTTAATAAAATATTATTCACTATAATGTATCTATAATGTTAATTTTTAAAACTATTCATTTCTTTGACATTAATTGTATGAGGATAAGAATTATAAATTGAAAAAAATATATTTTATTATATATATATATAATAAATATCATCATGAAAACTAATTTATCATATTAAATATCTAAAATTATTTTTATTTAAATGTTCTTAATATCATTTAGTTGATTTCATTCATTAATTAAATAATTATGGCATCAATATTGTGCCGAAATTTAAGGTAATTATAGGTTTAATAAAAATTAAAAATAAATTACAGTGATTAAGAGAAATATTTTATATTTAAAAAAATTAAATTTTAAAATATCCTCTTGATAATACCATATTAAAAATATAATACTTTTTAAAAACAAGAGTGTGCATCTTTTAATTTTATTTTAAATTAAATAAGATGAAGGGTATAATCATACCAAAATTGAATAAAATGGTAAGGTAACCAAACCATGAATGATTATGGATGATAATTATTAGTATAATAAAAGTACAGAAAGGATAAGGGTTGTTTTATAGTCCTTATCATTTTATTTTTACCATTAATTATCTGATTTACCCTTTAGCATGGTAAAAAAATACTAAGATTATTATTCACATTTAAAAAAGGGACCTATTTACAAAATTTAGACCCACTAATTAAATATTAGGAATCTATCATAAAATAATAAAAATATTTATGTTCCAAAATTTAATTTAAAATTTGACTTGTAAAACTCTATGAAAAATAGTTTTTTTGTGAAATATCCTATTTAAATATAAAATATTTCTATACTAGATTTATATATATAATATATTTGAAAAAAATTGTATTATTTAAAATAAAAAAACTATAGATATTTATAATTAAAACAAAATATAATTATAAATTTTAAATACTTTAAAATAAAATATATTTTTCAATAATATATTAGAACTTTTCACAATTCCTTGAAAAATCATTATTTTCATACAATTTTGAGAAATTCATCGTATAATAGGTTTTACAAGAATAATTTAAAAATATAATTACTTTTTTCAATCATATTTTATTTAACTTATAGAAATTATAATAATCACCCATAAAAATAAATAAAAATAGTTTTTAAAGAGAAAATATATTTTAAAAGAATTAAATGACTTTAGAAAAAGTTGTATGATTATTTATAAATCACTAACCAATAAATTTATATTCATTTTAAACTTTATATTCATATTAAAAATTATTTATTCTTATTCATACACATAAATTTATTGGATTAGCTATGAAGGTTATATTTAAATAATAATATTTAGTTGTTTGTTTAAGCTCGATATGGAGTATCTTGTACGCTCTCAAACATAGTGTTTCCTTTTAAAATAATTGGATATTACATTATCCCACCAATTTGGAAATTGCATCCTTCAAATATTTAACTCGATCTCAGTAAAAGGGTCTGACCATTCAAAATACCTTTAGTGAAATCCCACTTTTTAACAAGGGAAATATCAACATAAAAAATAAAATAAAAATGTAAGTATGAAGGTCATCTAGAATAAAAAATACTAAGTTTCCATTAAGAAAAAAAGGACATGGAAGAGAAAATACAATTCAAAAGGATTGATAGGGAGTGATAAAGAATATTTTCAGGATAATGTTAACCTCCACAAGACTATAAATATTTTATTGATTAAGAGGCCATTAATATATCAGTATGAAAAGAAAACGAATTATGTTTTTATTTAAATATACAATTACTAGAGTGGAGGAGTTAATTTTCTATAAATAATAATATCATGGGAAAATATATTTTTTAATAAAGAAAGGTTTAATCCTTTAATAATTTTTTACAAAAAAAACTAATCTTCTTCACTTAATAAAGAGTAAAAAAATTTCATGTTAGAAGCAATATAGTCAAATTCTACAGATCACAAAATCAAATAAATAAAAACAATATTATCATAAAATAAACCCAAACATTATTTCTCATAATTTATTAAAACAGAAAAATATATACTAAGTAAGACATAATTTAGGATAGTGGTAGGCAATTCACACTTATCACCCTTCAGTTGTGGGTTCTATCTCTACATGCTTTCCAAAGAAGACAGGTTGTCACATGGTTTGCATACTGTCCTTTTCTAAAACTATAGAAATTTGAAATCATTTCCAAAAATAAGATTAAATCCTGAAAATAAACACAATACATTCAACATTAATGAAATATTTTGACCCCAAATTTTTTATCATACTTTTCATTTTGATTCAGAAAAGTAATAACCCATAATTAAATCAAAATATAATTTTTTCAAAAAAAATATCATTAATCATTCTATAATATTATAACATAAAGCCTCAAAAGGGTTTTCTAATACATTGATCTTATGATCAACTATAAAATTATAATACCATTATTGTATCCTTAACTCTTAAGATAACCTATGGTGACAATCATCATAATCTATAAACATATATAAACACTCCACTAATACCTTCTGTAATGCCATGATCATATGAATTACATATTCTAGTGTTTTTTGAACTAAAATTCACTTTCTTAAAATTATATGTATTTTTTTAGTCTATAGTACTATAAAATTAGTATAAAATCATACAATGTAACCCCACACATTAATAGTGGAAACTTATACCCAATATCCATTTCTCAAAAAACAAAACATTTTAAAATCAAATATTTTTTATTTTCAGGGTAAATCATTAAAATTTTCCTCTCAACCTCATCCTTGCCCCTAGCCAGCCTTAAACATAGTGGAAAATATTTTAAAAATATGAGATTAAAAAAAAAATTTCAGTAATGGAATTAAAAAAATGAAATCTCTTATTTCATTGAAAATAATTAAAACCCATGAAATGTTTACCTTTATGAAAATGATCTTTGTGAGGATGAAAAAAATAATTTCCATATTAAAATACCAAAAACATTTTTCTCAAAGAAAACATTAAAAATTATTACAAGGAATTTTTTTTTTTGGAAACATAGAGAATCATATTCATAACATCTTTTGAGCCTGTGTAAGAAATAACTAAAGTCTATTTAAATCCATAGGATAAACCATTCAGTAAATCCCTCATCCATTCCTATCAATACAAGGAACATTACCAAATTAATTAGGGTGCTATATGAGTATACCTAGAGCTATAAAAGGCTCACTCAATGCTATCATAGTTCACCCAACCTATAATCTATATCAGGCTCAACTGTGAGTGATAATAGGGATCAACCCTTCATATAAGTTGTATAAATATCATTTGTATCACATATAATTCTTAAGTACCATATCAAGAATAAGGAATTTTATGTCTAGAATTTTCATTATAAAACCTTTGAAAAATTATTTTAAAACCATTTTTTAAACATTTACTCATATAAAGATACCCATTTCTTTTAAAAAAACAATTTTAATACTAAAATACCCAAGACATGGAAAGTAGGTTTTTTCTATAAATAAAATTTCATTAAAAACACTTTTAGGAAAATTCAATTTATATTTTCAAAACTCTTATTTTTTTAAAAGATTCACACTAATAAATGAAAACATTTTCATTGAAAATGAAATTCTAATCCTATAATATATGATTCAAATAATTTAGGCATAAGGATTGTGGAAAAAGACACTGATGCTTTATATGATAAAAACATTCCTTTTTGAGTTTTTGTGAAAAGAAGTATTTAATTAAAAAATTTAAAACAAAGTCCCTTACCATGATCTAACTTTTCAAGTATGTTATTTATCTTCTTAAATAATAAACATAGGTTAATTATTTACTTTTTTTATAATATTTTTTCATGTTTATTATAATTTTTTTTCGGTTATCACCATGTTATAACAAGTACTTAATTAATTATGTTCACATCAGATGCTTTGATGATATTCGATTCATAAGTACCGAATGACTTCCGTATATCATTTGTGGTCAAAAATATATTCATGAAATCATATCTAGAATAAAAATAATGACATAATTATCAATTTTATATATTAATTATAATTTTTTTTATTAAATATGGTTATGAAAATTGAACTACGTTATAATCATGGGGACGGTATGCCATATGTACTCATGAGTAATGTTTCCATTTTTCAATTATTGTTATGAAAAGAAGTTAAGTACTATTTTTTTATTTCCATGATATATATTTATCATATTAATTATTTAAATATACTTATATATATCATCCGTGTGATGTGATGATGTGAAATTAATCACATAATTTTGTGGAGGAGGTAGTCCACATGTACGCACGAATGCCATATTCATTTTTATGTGCATGGAATTGTAAGAATAAAATGATATATTATATTCTAATAATTACGAATATGTCTTTAATATCATATATAAAAACTAATTACATTATTATAACCATTATTAAGAGACAATTATAGAAAATAATTACATCAGTTCACAAGATGGTACTCCGCCGTGCACACAAATGGTGAATTATTTTCCCATTTTATTGAATTAGAGATGGATATAGGTAATTACAATATAATATTACCTATATCTATATGGATTATTTTTTATTTTTTATTTTAGTATTTTTATGAAGGTTTAAGGGTTGTGGAATAATAAAAAAATAGAAATTGATGATTAAAAACGATACCTCTTCTTCAGATAGTCTCTTTTTCTAAACACCTTATGACCAATAAGGATTATGTTATGACTAAGAAATAAATCTATAATATGGATATGGATTCATATAGGGGAGTTGGGAAGAGAATTTACAACACAAATATGTTTTTTATTTGTAATAAATGGGAAGAAGATGTTCCCTTTTATAAGGGAGGGGAGAGTCACTCTATGAATTTCTAAAAGTATTAAAATAATATTATTATTTTTTAATTCAAGAGAGAGTAATTTAGAATATAATATGATAATGGGTAAAAATGATACAATAAAACAAAAATGTGATAATTTTTTACTCTAAATATACCCTTAATCTTTTTTGATTTTAACCCTTATTTAATCCCTTTAACTCTTAACATGACAACTTGGATTTTTTTACTATTTTTGGGTTAATATTTTAAATATAAAATTGAAAAAACCCATAAATGGGAAACGTTTTTTATTTTAAACCTTATCCTAATAAATTGTTCTTATTTAATATTTTTATGAATTCTATAACATTTAATAAATAATTTTTATTATATTTCATCTATTATGTCAATTTTTAGAACTATTCATTACATTGACTTTAATAATATCAAGATAAAAGTTATGATTTGAACCAAATATTTTATTATATATATATCATTTAAATTTAATCTATAATTTTTTATCACATCAATTATCTCAAACTATATTTATTTAGTTCATTTTAATACCATTTATTTTATTTTTCCATTACTTAAATAATTTCTACATAAATATTGTGAAGGAATTTATGGTTATTTTATATTTAATAAAAATTAAATGTAAATTAAAATAATGAAGATAAATATTTTATATATAAAATTAAAATTCACATTTGAACATATCCTCTAGATGACAACATATGAAAAATATAACACATATTAAAAACTAGACTGTGATATCGTTGACTTTTCTTATAATAAAATACTATAAAGGTAATAATCTTACCCAAATGGAATAAAATGGTAATATAAAAGAAACTTGAATAATTATGGATTAATTTGAATCATTAAAGAAATTTTCCCAAGTGTAAGGGTTATTTTGTAGTCCTTATCATATTATTGTTTCCCTTAATTACCCAATTTACACATTATTATGGTAACAAAAATTACTAAGGCTTCCATTCATATTGGAAAAAATTAAAAGTGACTATTTACTAAATTTGGAAAAACTAATTCAAAATATGGATCTCATTTTTTAAAATTATGAACACAAAGGTTTCAATGTTTATTTTAATATTAAACTAGAAAAACCCTGTGAAAAATAGATTTTTTGGAAAAATACCATGATTAAATATAAAATATTTCATATACTACATTAAAGTATAAAATCCTTTTTAAAAGAATAGTTTGATTATTTTAATTAAAATAGAACTATTTAAAATTTAAAACTAATCCAAAATATTATTTTACCCGGTAAATACTTTAAAATAAAATACATTTTTCAATAAAAATCAATAGTTTTCACTATTCATTGAAAATAAATATTTTTAAAGAATTATAAGAAATTTACCATAAGATAATTTATACATGATTAATTTAAAAATAAAATTAATTTTGTAAAATTACTTTTATAGAAGTTTTTTAAATTATAAAAATCACCCATAAAATCAACAGAAATCATATTTGATGAAAACATATTTTTTATAAGAATAAAATAAATATACTAAAACTTATGTTATTATTTATGAATTACATAAAATTATATTTATACAGAGTTGAAACATTATATTTACTTCATAAATAATTTATTAACTTTCAGACATACCAATTTAATGGTTAGGTTATAATAGTCATATTTAAATAATAATTTTTAACTATTTTTTTAAGATTGATGTGGTGAATCGTTTTCATTATCGAACATAGTGTTTCCATTTTTAATCTAAAAATGTTACATATTCTGCCAGAAGGATCGTATCTAGAGAAATAAGTTATGGATATAGTTCCTCCAAGGCTATGAATTCGAGATAATATACACTTTTTGGAAGGTAAATTTGAAATTAGATGCCCTAAGTAGGAGATCATTCTCGTAATTATTGAACAAGGATTTGGATCTGTTAGTGTCGTTGTAGTTTTTCTTATAGGAAAAGGATAGTGTACCTTGCCCCCAATTAATGGTTGTCACCCCACCACATCTACATTGTGTTAGGGAGGTTCATTACAGAGATACTAATTATGCAATGATACATAAAAATATATCTAATGGATGTTCTCCCAATGGATTTTATGATGGTAAGGATTATTTTATCCTTTTAAGAGGATGAAATATGGTACTTGTAAAAAGGTAGGATTAGGTGATGAAGGAGTTTCATAAAACCCCTTTGTTGTTACATCCTTTTGTTGAAAAGAAGTACCTAAACCTCTGATTTAATTTTAGTGGCATGGTATAAAGAAAGGTGTAGTAGATTTTTGCTTTTGATGCCTCACTTGTTAGAAAGTGAAGGTTGAGAACCATGTTTTAGTGGGTTTAGATCAACCCCTTGAGGTGATAGAGTAGAAGTGGGATATGATATATATTGAGTTTGTGATGGGGATACTATATGTTTCTAAAGAAGATGATGTCATATGGGTTATCAAAGTCCAGCCCACCAATTCATCCCACTTCATAACTATCCAAGAGCAGAATTCAATGGAGATATTTGGACTCCTTTATTTACAAATTATAGTTTGTCTCCATGGATTTCCCGTGATGATCGTTTCATACCACGATGCTTTCATCATGTCACGATTAGAAAGAGGATTGTAGGAGGCCTTTGGGACTAAATTTTGATTGAGCATGATGTCTCACCTTAGGACTTAGTAGACTATCTAGGTTTTTTTGGAAATGTTACAGGTATGAAAGTTAGAATTTGAACATAGTTTGGAGAATCATCTTCCCTTAGTGGTGTTTGTGTAAAATAGAAACTACATTCCACCATCAGTATAGAACTATTGGAGACCATGTACTTGTGTCCCTATAGGTCAAAACTATGTTCTAATAACATGTGATAGTCAACACTCATTGACCAAGATCTAGTTCAAGCCATTAAAGAGATGGTGAAGATCATTTAGGAGTGAACAAGGTCTACACAGAACCATCATAATTCTTATACAGATCAATGATGGAGGCCTTTGTAGTTTTAAGAGAGAGACCATGTGTTCCTAAAAGTCTCATATTGATGTGTAATATTGATATTTTTATGGGAAGTAAATAAATCTCAAATATTCATTAACATGTACCAAATAATGTGTATAGATAGTTAGGGGGTGTATCGCTTGGATCTATTGCCATTGTTAAACCGGATACATGTTTTCTTCCATGTTTCATAGCTGAGAAGGTGTATGATTAACCCATCACATACCATTTTCTAGGGAGAGATGTAAATCCAGGATAGATATACCATTATATATTATATGGTAGAGATTAAGGATTATCCGGAAAATATCCTCTATCTGTGAGTGATTCCCTTGGTGTGTTTCTGATGGCATCATGAAAATCATTATGAGAGCGCCTAGGTGTGGGACAACTAGATGCATGCTCAGTACCCATATCATTTTGAGTAGTATTTTTACTATTTTGGATGAAATACCTATGTTAAATAGAATTAAACATATCTTTTTTCATTTAACACTCTAAAATATATCTAGAAATATTTTCAAAGTATAGATCTTTGACGAAACATGATTTTGAGGCCTGGTGAGGCCAAAATTAATATTTAAAAAATATTAAATCTATTAATATCACATGAAAGATGTCTTCTTGAAGAAATGGAATAACTATTTAAAGGAATATCATATCAAAAATATGAATCATATTTGAGTTTATAATATGGGTTTTAATATAGATGCGACATTAACCATATGTGTGTTAGGTGTTTGGTTGGGGAGTCATCATGGGAAGGTAAATAATTAAATAAATAAATAATTTATTTATTTAATTTTTTAAATAAATCCACCAACCTATAATCATTTACAGTAAACTTTTATGGAATATTGGTAAGATTATCAGCCTAACCATAATAATTACATGGGGTCATTTGTAGATATTTTTGGAGGACAAGAATAGTTTATAGGATCCAATTAGTACAATATGGATCGTCTGCGCCAATAGGGTTCTTGGACCTTTCCAACTACTATGATGCCAGATAATTCATCATCATTGATTGATCCAAACTCAAGGTAGGATGTCTCTGTGTTTCTATTAATCTAATTTTAATATCCTATTTCAAACATGGACTAATTACACATACAACACTTTTTCCATGCATCGATGGTAGATTTATTTTATGGTTGATTCGATAAATTATTTGTTTCTTTTTTATTATTCTAATAAAAATGAATCAAGGTCAACTTGAACATGGCTGATATTTGTTTCTATTTGTATATATAAAATATTTATCCCATGTTTATTTCAATGTTCATTTTAGAAAACCAATTTGTCCCGCGATTCGATGAATACATGATATTTTCTCATTACACAACTATTCTTTCGAGTAACAGATCTATACTGTGGATATGACATGTGATCTAGGTTTTAATAGAGGATGACCTATTATAAAGGAAGAATTTAATTATATTATACTAGTGAAAAGGTTCTTTATTTAATAGTTTGTACATGACAATGGCATGGGTGAAAATAGGGATTTCATGATTTAATGAGATAGATAGAATCAAATATTTGGTGATAGGAAGGCTCAACTGCGTGAGATCCAAAATACCTAGTTAATATTAGTGGTAGATCCAAAGGTGATAATAGAATGAAGATACATTAAAAAGGAACCATCAGCTTCAGAAAAACTCATTTCACATGTCGTCTAATCTGGAGTTACATGATGTATGGGCCACTAGCTGTGGTGCTATGTTTTCCATAGAAAAGGAAAGATCAAATTCCATCTGGAATATGTCACATTATTTGTGACCAGGCTAGGTAAACCATCATGTAACTTCTAGTACATGTATGTGGAAAGAATATATGGGTTAATAAATGTACTTTGACTCAACTAGGTTGCAAGAGATGAGTAGTGTACTCATTCATGACAACATGTACATGAGAACAACATGATGTATATATACATGAGTAGATGACACTGGTAGGGTCCCGAGAAAACACTTCACACCATTTACCCCTAAGGTACATGTTGTTTATGTGTAGGTTTATAATCCATGTGATCAAGTGATACAAGAGAATACTAGAGGTTATAAATACATGCCTTATACCACCAACACATGTCATATACTCCTTATGAGGGTGTTTGGATTGATTAATTTCCTTATTTTAGACCAGGATCAGTTGAGTCCCATTCCATGGTCCCTTCCCATAGGGGTTCTATGTGTCATTAAATTCTTAACATAGGACTGTGATATGTTTGACGGGTTCAATTTTGTAAAGTGTTTGGTGTATCCCCCAATGGGATAAGGTTGGGGTCCTCTATCATTCCTAGGTGGGGTTAGTTGTATCAATATTTCCTCTATGAATGAGGCATCAATACCCTTTCTATAAGGATAATCCAATAGGGTTCATGGTGTTCCTTAGTGTCCCTAGGTGTGATCCCTTCCTTAGATGATGAAATCATCATATATATAGTGATTACATATTAGTAAGGGCCCAACGATCATGACCTCTTAGATAAGGGTCATCAGTGATAGCATGGATCAAGGCTTAGATTATCACAGATGATTATTACCATGAAATCATTAAGAGTATCCTATGATTGGTAGTACTAGTTTAGAAAAATTTCGACATGTTTTCGCTTTTGAGTATATCGTGGTTGATTTATTGTATTTTTGTTATGAGTTGACCAATCTTGATTTATTATAATCGGTTATTTAAGGATTCTCTATCAGGTATTGTTATAATCACCCATGTACAGAATCTACCCACATATATAATGACTTATATAGATAAGATACCTTTTGGAATAGTTCTAGGAGGATTAGGAGAATGTGGAGCATATTTTTTTGGCAATATTAACCAAGGTATATACTAGTGTTTCATTTGACATTAACCCCCCCTTCTGAGAAGGTTGAACTTATTTTTGGTTTTTTTACTAGTATTTGGACCCTTAATCATTTTCTAGTAATTATTTTCATACTCTAGGACATGATAGATGTTACACATTAATTTATGGTATCAATTGTTTCTAATTTCACATCATTATATATATGTTTAGCGATGTGTGGGTGTGTACACTTACATTAGGTTAGTACCTCCCATATATAAAATATTCCTAATCATCATTAGTATCCTTCCCTTCGCCTATTAGTGGTGGGATTGGGGTGGTCACTCATGGCATATCAACAGTTAGGTAGGGACGATGAGTTGGGTCATGAAATTGAGTTCAAGATGTAAAATAGAAAACAAAATAATATTATATTATAAATTTCACCACATTATAGGTTGGGATATTAAACACAAAAATCACGTTACTTGAACATGAAATATAATATAATTATATCTGAAAAATTAGAATAAAAAATAAGTAAATAACATAAATAATAAATAATAAAATTTCATCTAACTGAGCCTTGCACAAGTAGTTATGAAGAATTTTTAAAAATAGAATTAATACATAAATGGTATAACATATAACAGTTAAAAATTGATAAATGTACCATATATAACATCTATTTCTAGATTATAATATTTTGGAAAAGGTTCCATTTCTGAGAATACTAGAGAATGAAAAAATTTTGAATAAATTATAATGAATTAATGATTATACATTGAACTTATTTTTCCTTATATATTTCCATAAAATATATTTCATAAATAAATATATTACAACTATAATTTTATAGTAAAAAATATTTTACATATTATATTTTTTTACTAATATATATAATCTATGTAAATTTAATATGCTTTTGTGTAATTCCTATTTCTAATCAAAATAATAATGTTAACAATTATACAATTAGAAACCAATAATTTTTTAAAAATGAAATAGAAAATAATACATTTTAATTCATTCAAAAAACACATTAAAAACTATAAAACAACACATATATCAATTTATATATTCAAAGTATAGTTTCAAAAAATGTTTTATAGGCTTTAACAACAAAAAGAAATCACAAAAAGGAACCAAAATCTCTAATTACCCCTAAAAACTAACTTCTAAGGATTAATAAATCAATACACATAAATAAATATTAAAAATAGGGTTCAAGTTTATTCCTTAAATTAATTGAAATTTTATCTAAAAAAGTACCTAAATAGTACCCAAAATGACTCCATGGTGAAACATAATAGGATCATGGGATAAATTTTTATTGTGGGATTAAGGAATGGTAAGATGATTCGATAATAAGAAGGTGTTTATGGATAGAAAATTCAGGTGAAGGAGTTGTGTGGGGGAGTTTTTATAGTGGGGGAAGAGTAGGGTTTCTTGGTTGAAACTATATGAGTGAGGGGAGAAGATGTGCATGAGGAGGAGTTACATAAGGAGAGAATATATGAAATGAAAATTTAGGAATGTGGTCATACTATAGTTACCCTATCGTTCTAAATATATTATTTAATGATTTTAAGCATAACTAGACTTTAAATAAAAACCATGTACTATAAGGTTTTGTATCTTTTGGATACTAGGTACATAAAACTAAAAACATGTAACCAAAATAAAAAAACTTTAATTTTAACTTCATAAAGAGATCCTAACTTCCTTTAAAACCTTACATATATATAGGATAACCTGGGGAATACATGGAAAAGGGATGAGATAAAAATACCATTAAATAAATTATCATATGAATAAAGCATAACCCATGAGTTAGAATGCATAAAATGATGACATAGAAAGGCATGTAACATGAATAAAAATATGGATTCGTAACATATAGAATATGGGATCATGTCATCATGTAATCATAGAAATGTGGAAACAACATAAAACATGTCATAAGTATGAATCAAGGATAATCGACTATACCATTTCACATGGAGGATCAAGAGCCAAGTCCAACCACCAAGACCATTGGACATGGAGGATCATGAGTCATGGCTAACCACCAAGATAATTTGACATGCAGGAGCATGAGTCAATTCCGAAAACCAAGACCATTTCACATGATGTCTCCAAAGAATAAACATTACTCAATGTATTGGATTTCTATCTGATTTCACCCATCGTAAAATGTTCATGAATACATTTTCTAGGTGAATAATGAAACATAAACATAAGGGTTATATATAAGAATAAATAAGTATCATAATAATATCAGAAGACATAATCAAAGTGTGTATCATGAAGGAGTCTTGAAGTAATGGATTAAAAAAATACTTGTAAATTCAAAATGTAAAATAGGAATAGATCATGATGAGTGATGTTAAACTAAAGTGATAACATGTAAAAAATTAGTGTTTAAGAAACATTAGAAATTACAACCTTTTTTTTAGTTTTGGAGAAAATATTAAAGATTTAATATTACTAAAAAGGGGAAATTATGGCATAAAACCATAAATTAACCAAGATATTTATTAATTATAAAATGATTTATTTTATAAAAATAATGGTGGATTAATATATATTATGGAGTGAACATGAAAATTAGTGAGAAATCGGGAAGTTTCCTTTAATCGGGGTTGCTTATTAGGATGAATTGAAAATCCAACTTTATATAACATTTATTTCTTCATAAAAGAAAGAATAATTGGTATAGGAACAAATTTTTTGATCTTACAAATAAAATTTAGGATGAGTAGATAATAATAAATAAGAATTACATTGGGTTAAGGATAGATAAATAGTAACCATAATGAAAATGGGGATTTATAGAGAATCCTTTACATTATGTCTAAAAGTGTTATGAACTTGAACTTAATGTATTGGATAATAAAATTAGATACATTAATTAATTAATTAGGAAAATATTATTAATGTATTTGATTATGTATAATTTTATTAAGTTCATTTATTCAATTCTTAATGAGATATAAGACACAACTTCATCATTTCAGAATCATTTGTTTCTTTGGTTTTCAATATTGGTTTACTTATATACATGTATAAAAAATGATAATAGATATCAAGAATTGAAATTATATATTATTAATAAACTTAAATAATTTTTAATGGCCTTATATAATTTTTTAGATTTCAGGATGATTCATTTGATGCATCATTAATGATAATCGTTTGTATTAATTTCTGTGTTTTTCGATCACCACAAAATAGTTTTTATTTAGTAATTATTATTATGTTTATTTAATAGTTCCAAAACATTAAATGCACTGTAATGAATATATTATAATATTTTTTACCAATAAAAATGGGTTTATTACCATCCTTGAAGGTAGTAATGTAAATTGAAAACTCTACTTCATTGAATTCAATAAATTAAAACATCATAGAAAATATTTTCATTTTTAGAACAAAAGGGGAGGGGAAGTGAAATGATGATGGTTTATTACTTTAAAATAATAACATTATATTATATAAATTATACTGGAGTTATTATGTAAATTTTATAATGTGAGGTGAGGACAGAAAGAGAAAATAAATGAAAAGAAAAATAAATTGAACAGAAATTAAAAGAAAAAAGAATAGGTTTTCACCTCTTGAATTCATCTCCATGAGAACCTCCTCAGGGTAATTGTGTTTGTTCATTTGTTGAGGCCAAAGGATTTTGGATGTGGGGGAGAGACTATATAAGTTTATTGAACATAATTTTTAAAAGCATCAAGGTTTTTTAGGTGTGAGGAGAAGAGGTCATTAGGGGTGGTATTTGTAGTGCAGTAGAGGGGTGTTTTTTTTACTGTTTTATTCATTTGATTATTACTTTGGATAAAGAATTTTAATATTGTTGATTATTATAACTAAATATATTAACTTATGCATGTTAGTTATAAATAATGGTTTCTTACATCATTAATGTCTACAAAATTCATGTATTGGGCTTAAGATGTTAAACACCGTAAATTACCGTATTTCACTATTCACAAAAAAATCAATCATTTTAGAAAAATCCAAAAAGATCAACAATTTTTTTAAATGTTAAGAATTAAAAAATGGACTCCTTTTAATGAAATTAATTTTCTAAATACGAGAAAATTAATATTCATTTAGAATCATCATTTATTAAAAGGATACCAATTTCAAAATTATATGTGATTTTATGACACTTTGAAAAATTAATCAAGGCCTCATAAATTTATCTTATAATCCAAAGATAAAAATATATTATTATATAAATATATATTTTGAAAATAAATTTTATTTTAAAAAATAATATTAATTATAAAATTTTAAATAAACATACGTGTTCCACAAAAATATCAATAGATAAATTATCATTTTTAAAACAAATATTTACTTATTACTTGATGTAAATATATAATATTTTCATTTATAAGATTCATAAATTATATTTATACTTTCAAATGAGATTTTACAATCATATTTTTTGGGTTTCTATTCTTAATTGTAACATTACTATTCCAAAGGTGATGTTACCATTTCATCATTATATGTTCCAAAATTTCTAGAAATACCTCTTATTCATTCATTCATCAATTGTAAATTATGTATTATGTTCTAGATGTGATTTTATGTGTTTTATAATATATTTTATAATTATAGTAAGGGGGATTTTATTTTTATAATTCTTGGTTGTTACATTCTTCCCCCCTGTGAAATTTCACCCTTCAAATTTCTTTTTAAAAACTAAGAGGAAAACATTTGAGGGTACTTCTACTTAATTTCTTCCTTCTGTTTTGATATTTATTCATCGTACTTATGGTTCCAACATAGTAATTTGACCTGGTGTGTGGTCTTGTTGCATATAAATTTATCTCTATAATCCAAGATATTTATTTGATGCACCTCGTAAGAGTGATCATTTTTCAATTGTACTGCCTCTGAATTTAGTAAATGTGAGGGATATGGTATGTACTTCCTTAATATTGATATATAGATTACATAATGTAGTTGAGACCTGGTTGGTGAATCTTCTAGTCGATAGGCCGCCGCTCCAAAAATATCAAGAATCTTGATGGGGTCTATGTACCTAGTACATAGCTTTCCTTTATTCTGAAATACCATGATCCTCTTCTATAGAGATATGTATAGGAATACCATATATCCAACCTCAAAATCTAGGTACCATTAATGATTGTCTTAATAGATCTTCTTTCAAATTTGGGCTTCCTTGATGTGCTACTTATTTGTTTTCAACTTTTCTACCATTTATTCGATAATATCAGGTCATAGAAGCTTACATTCACCAAATTCATCCCATCACACCGGTGTTCTACATATGTTTTCATAAAGGGAATCATATAGAGATATTTTTATTCTTGTTGGGAACTATTTTTTTGGAGAACTCGACCAGAGGTAGTTGTTGGTATCATCCTCCCTTGATGTACATAGAACATTCTCTCAACATGTCTTACTGTGTATAAATATTTCCATCAAATGCGCTATCAGTTTGAGAATGACATGTCATACTAAAGTTCATCTTAGTGGCTAGATCATGTTGGATAATTTGATAGAATATGGAGGTAAGTCTTAGATCTCTATTAGATACAATCAATAGTGGTACTCTATAAAGCCTCACCACTTATATGATTTATATCCATAAAAGTATATCGAGTGACAAGTCCTATTGAATTTTGATAAAGTGATATGTATTTATAAGAATTTCCACAATGAGACATATATAATTATTTTTTAGATGTATTTGGGAGTCTGGTGAAAAATTATATGGTGATGTTTTCCTACTTCCATGTTTTTAAGGGTAATAGTTGAATCATCCCATTATACTATTTCCATTCTTACTTTACTTGATGACAAAATAAGAACATTGATATATATTTATTGATTGCCTTCTTCATATTTTCCCACAAATGTTTTCTCAAAGATCTCGATACGTCTTTCTCCTCCCCGGTCTATAGAAAAGTTTGATATATGTGTGTCATTCAAAAACTATTTCTCTATCTCCATATTTTATGGTACACATATTTGTGACCCAATTTATGTGACTCCTTCTTCACCAATTTTGAACTCTGTGGATTTACTATTTTTTATAGCTTCCCCAATTTTATGAATTTCCAAATCATATCTTTGGTCATCCTTTATTCTCTCCATATGAAATGGTTGATAAATAATTTGATAAATTGTTGATGATGTAACTTCCTTAAAAATTCCCAGGTAAATCCTTTTTAGGTCTAAGAAGATTGGATCCTTCTCAATTATCATCATTTAAAAAGATACATGATCATTTATACTTACAGAATCTTCCACCTTATTTGATTTACGAGGATTGTAGTGGATTGGGAAGTCGTAATTCGTAATAATATCTAACCATATTTACTGGATAAAATTAATCTCATTCGTTGTGAATATATATTTTAGTCTCTTATGATCAGTATATATTCCACACATTTACCCATAGAGATGATGCCACAAGATTTTACACATGAATATTACATCCACTAACTCTAGATCATGTGTGGGATAGTTTTTCTCATGAATTTTCAACTTCCTTGAGGATTAGGATATTACTTTATCATTTATCATTAGTACACACCCTAATATCTTATTTGAAGAACCACTGTACACTACAAAGAGGTCCCTAATTATGGTTAGTGTGAGTACTAGTGCAGTGAAAATCATCTTTTTTAAACTCTAAGAAACAGTTTTCACATTACATTTTCAGAAAAACTTTATTCCCTTCCAAGTTAGATTAATTATTGGGTTTTATAATTTTGATAAGTTATTCAAAAATAATCATTAATACCCATATAGACCAAGGAATCTATGGAGATCCATTTTCGATATGGGCATGGTCCACTAATCAATTAACATTGTCATGGAAGAGTCCTTGGATATTATTTTTCTCGTTAAAAAATTCCTTAACAATGAAAATTCCTCCATCCATTACTCACATTTACTATAAATTACATATAATTTCTTCCTTTCCAAGGTCTTTAGCACAATATTGAAATGGTCCTTGTTTTCCTCCTTTTTCTTTGAGTATATCATAATATCATCAATAAAGACAACAATATTTTTTAAGTAATATCTAAACAATCTATTCATTAAGACCAATCATATTTTAAGAGCATTAGTGAGTTATAAGTGATACACTATGAAATCAGAGTGTCCATGCCTCATTCTAAAGGCAATATTGAGAATATATTCCTTCTCCACTATTAACTAGTGATATACTGTCAAAAGGATGACCTTATATAAATACTTATCCCTACATAGTTGAATGAACAAGTAATCTATCCATGTTAGGAGATAATTGTAATTTATTTTGACTTTATCGAGCTCAAGATAATAAATTTGGAGGCTCATTGATCCATCCTTATTTTTGAAGAAGAGGACTGTAAAACCCCACAGTGAAGCACTTGGGAATATACAATCCTTGTCCATATTCTCCTATAACTACTTCTTAAGTTCATCCAACTCAATGGTGGCCATTTTACAAGATATATTTGATATAGTAATATATCTAAGAATAAGTTCCATTAAGAACTCAAATTTTTGGTCATAAGAAAGACCTTGAAATTATTTAGGGAACACATCAGTATAGTCCCTTACAATAGGCATGTATTAGAGGATTATTCCATCCTTTTTTCCAATATTTTGAGCCAGATATTATTTCTCATAAGGTAGTAATATTCTCATTTCAGATGATGATTATGTAGAAGATTTATCCTCCTCCATATAGTTTTATAAAATTAGAGGATGGTTCAGGATGGGAAGATTGATATCCCTTTCCTAAAATTTGATATTGGATTTATATAAAAATATCCAATTCATGAACAATATAGCATCAAAATCTACCAAAAGAAGTATGATAAGATTTTATGGGAGGTTAATTACACACACATTCACCACAGAGGAGTTATAAACATTGGATGAAATAATTTTTCAATTTTCTATTCTCACATATAACTCAACATCCATATCATGAGGTGGTGTTTGAATTTTATACTAAAAATGTAATATATAAAAGAATTTGTAGAATTATATACGATAATCCTAGTGTGTTTTTATTATTAGGTATATAAAACATGAAAATATGGAACCAAAATAAAATAATATTTTATTTAAACTTCCTAATGAGCTCCAAACATCCTTTCAGAACTTACATCTGCATAAGATAACATGGTGAATATATGAAAAAAACTATGAGATAAAAATATTATCAAGGATATTATAATATTAATATATCATAGCACATGGGTTATAAGGTATAAAATTCAAGCATTAAAAGGCGTAGAACTTGAATAAATGTACAGAAGAATAACATATAGATTATGGGATCATGTAATCATGGAATCATAAAAAATCACATCATGAATTAAGCATGGTTCAAGGACAACCTCCGAGACCATTTCACATAAAGGAGTATGATTCAAGGGAATCCAACAAGTCCATTACACATGGAGGATAATGAATCAAAGATAACAACCAAGACCACTACACATGGGGGTGGATGAGTCAAGGCTAACCACTACAACTAGTGCACACAATTTCTAATGAGACAAAACATTACTCAATTTATTAGAGTTATATCTTAGTTAACTCATAATATCATTCTCATGAATTTTTATTCCACTTGAATAATTAAACATATACATAAGGGTTACCCATGGAAAGAAATGGGTATCATAATCATATCATAAAGCAGAATCGAAATGTGTATCATGATGTTGTCCACGAAAGAATGTATTTAAAAAATACATGTACATTATTTGATTAACTTATGAATATATAATGATAAATGTTGTCCACCTAAAGTAATTTTTTTAAAAAGATGAGTTTTTATGAAAAATTATAAATTTACAACTTTAGTGTGGTTCTATGAAAAATATTTAAGAATATTTAAAATAACGAAGGGGTAATTGTTTGTATAAACCCATTAACGAACCAAGATAGTTATTCATGGTAAAATTATGTATTTTATAAAAATAATGGATTATTTATATATATTATTGATTACACTTGAAAACATGGGAGATATTGGGAAGATCCCTTCAATTGGGGTTTCTTATCGAGAGGAATTGAAAAGGGAACCCAATAAAACATGTATTTCCCCATAAAAAGAATAATTGGGATATGAAAATATATTTGAAAAAAAATAATTGAGGATGATTATATTATAATAATTAAGAATTACATTCGGTTAAGTTGAGAGAAATCGTAACCCAAAAAAAATGGTGGTTCAAAGAGAATCCCTTACCTTATGTCCGAAAGTGTTATACACGTGAACAAAATGTCCTTGAAAATAAAATTACATCAATTAATTAATTAATTAATTAATTTTTTAAATTTATTTGATATATTATGGTTTTATTATGTTCATTTATATATTTTTTATGAGTTATAGGATACAATTTCATCATTCCGAGAGCATTTTTTTTCTTGGTTTTCAAGATAAATTTACTTGTATACATGTATGGAAAATGAGAATAGTTGTCTAGAATTAGAATTATATGTTTTTAATGAACATAAATAATTTTAAATGGTCTTATATGTAATTTTTATCTATATGTGAGGATGATCCATTTGATAAAATATTAATGATAACCTTTTATATTTTTTTTACATTTTTTGATCATAAAGAACTAGTTTTGTTTTGTTAATTAATATTATGTATATATAACAGTTCAAGAGTATTAAATAATCTATAATAGAAATATTATAATCATTTTTAACCTAAAAATATTTTTATGACAATTCTTGAATGTGGTAATGTAAATTAAAAACTTTTCATCTTTGAATGTGAGAAATTAACAAATCATAGATAATGTTTTCATTTTAAAAAAAAGGGAGGGGATGATAAATGATAATGGTTTGTTCCATTAACACAATACAATAACAGTATATAAAAGATACTTGATTAATCATTTCAATTTTATAAGTGGTAGATGAGGAGAGGAAACAAAAATAAAAGAAAATAAAATAAATTGAAAATAAATTTAATGGAAAAGAACGGGGTCTTTACTTCATGAACTCATCTCCTTAAGAACCTCATTAGGGGAGTTGGGTTTTGTATTTTTTTGAGACCAATGGTTCTTGGAAGTGGGGCTAGAATATAGAGAATAATATTTGGAATAATTTAGACATGATTCATGAATTTTTATATGTGAGGAGAAGATGTGGTGAGGGGTGGTATTTATAGTGGTGGATAAGGGTGTTTTTTGCTTATTTTATTCATTTATTACTATTATTTTGGCTCAAGACAATGAATAGTATTGATTATTGTGACTAAATACAGTAAATTGTGCATTTAAGTTCAAAAAATTGTTTCTTACAACATTCATGACTCAAAAATTATTCTATTTGGCTTTAGAATGTTATATAATATATGTTACCGTATTTCATTATTCACTAAAAATTGATCTATTTTAGAAAGATACCAAAAATTGACCATAATTTTTTTTAATCTATAGAATTTAAAAAATAGACTCAATTTTATAGAAATATTTTTCCAAATGTGAGGAATATGTGTTTTAATGAAAAGCATCATTTATTCAAAAAATTCCAATTTTAAAATTATAAATGATTTTATAACACTTAGATAATTTAATTAAGGTCTCATAAATTTATCTTATAATAATAAGACACAAAATATTATTCAATGAATATTTTTTATGAAATTAAATTTTCTTTTAAATCATTATATTAATTATAAATCTAAAATAAACATTTATTCTTTACAAAATTATCAACACTTAATTTATCATGTTTTAAACCTTTATTTACTTATTTCATGATATAAATATATCATTTTGTCATTGATAATATTCCTAAATTTTATTTACAAATTTATAGGTGAGGTCCATATTCTATTCTAGGTTAGTATTATTAATGGCCATATTACTATTACAATTTTCATGTTATATTTTAATCATTATATATTCCATATTTTCCTGAAATAGCTCTAATTTCATTCATTAATCATTTATAAAATTATTATTATGTTCTCAATGTGATTTTATGTTGTTTATAATATATGAAATAATTATAAGAATATAAATTTAATTGATTGAATTTTAGTTCATTACACATGGTGACGAAGAAGAATTGGGGACAAAAAAACTAGGGGTGATATCACTAGAGAGTAATGAGGGTATGTAATGATGAGTGTAGGGGTTTTTGTTGATAATAATTAGGTAAAATAGGACATAGAGCATGAAATGTTAAATTTTTTGTTAACCCAGCAATAAAAACATGATGCAATAGTGTCTTGGAGCTATCTATGATGGTAGGTGTATCAGATTGACTTTTACTTGCTTCATCCACATTGGGATACTATAAAGAGAATTCAATGAAAATGTTTCATAAATAAAAATATACTCACCTTACTAATTAATGGTAGTGTTTTAGATAGTATACTTATTTCCCAAACTCACTACCCTTAAAATGTTTTGGGTTAACTCATAGTTTCCCGAGGCTCACTATCATCATGTTGGATCAATACCTCATATTGGATGATTTCCATGTTCATCTATATTTTCTTACTACTCCATTTAGGTCTCTAAATAGTTTAATGACTTGAAAGTCCCTTCAATAAAATAACATGCTTGAATTTTATCAAAATAAGTCTGTATATTCTCCGTTGATATCCTCATGCTGCTACTTGACAATATGATATGAAGTGATCCTCTTAAAACACTTTCTTATCTTCAAGTAGAAGTATGAAACTCTTATTATTTCATTTAGTATGATCTGGAACACTTTTTATATCACTCAGAAATATTATTCCTTTCGTAATGTGATCCTCTCAATCAAATAGGTTTCTTTTATTCATATCTATCTTCTTTATGTATTCTACAATTATAGAAACATAGATTCTATAAATATAGGAATTTATCTCTATTTTCTAAAATAATGAGTCATATTCCAATTAAATAAGACACATATCAGTTCATTATGGGTCATTAAAACTACCCATAACTCCTCTATAATCTCTATAATCTCCCACATTCAACATTATAACTACATCATAGAGCATCTGTAACAACTTTTTAATTTAGAATTAGATCTCATCCATACGCTTTTAATAATGAAAAAACTTTTAATTCCACTTTAATAATACAATAAAATTGAGTTTCATGATATTTAATCCTTAAGATAGAGTTTCATATATCATAAGGGAAAAATATTCCACATTTGGTGCATTTCAATCCAACACACCCACCATCACAGATTTCTTATAGACAATATGGAATTATCGTTTTATTTATTGGTTAACACACAATTTAACATTCCAAGATCCATGGACTATATTACGTTTTCCTTATCTTATATAATAAAAAATGACACTTCCATCTTCTGAGAAAAACACTTTACCATAGACACTACCATGACCATAATGCTCATTACCATGGATCACAACTAGAATCTCATGAAAAAACACCTATCATTATAATGTGGACATTCTCCATTGATCATATTTACCACTTCAAGAATCAGGTCTTAAAATCAGTATAAATCTATAACAGTGTCACTTGTATAATTTATGGCATAAAAACTCAACCCAGGTTAAACTCACCATGGCTTGCGCCATGACATAGTCTACCCGATCTTCTCCATGTTGAACATGTGATTTAGAATTCCACTAAATGGACTACCAAAATATGGTTCATTCATTCTTTCCCAAGTTTTTTATCTCTTTAACTACAATAATCACCACTATGGAATTATTTTACTTAAATTATTCATTATCTTCACCATGCACACTGACTACGGTGTATTTTTCTGTGTTGAGAAACATTCACCTCAATATGAAAACATGCCTTTTATTAAGGCATGTTCCTCATATATCTTTCAATATGATTCCTTTAATACTTATTTGGTAATTATCTTAACCATGTAGGCTCCTTATATAATTCCATTTCACTTTCTAATTTCCTCTAAAAATACTTCCATTGGTGTTAACTATTTTAAAACCAAGAACCACATTCAATCAATATTTTTCAGCAATCCATATACTTTCAACAATAAAAATTTTCTCCACCACTAATTTTTTTCATTGAACCTCCTTGATAATAAACTACATATTTTTAAAAATCCAGTGTAACTCATTGGTATTATAATTATCCTCCCCTTTGTATTTTATTACAAAGATGAGACAATTTACCTTTCACTTTATTTTTCCCCCCTTCCTACCAATGTAATGAAAAGCTCCAACATCAAGCTTATTTTTTTCTATTCTCTCTCCACCTTTGTGTGACCATATTTCTTCTTCCCCTTTAGGATAAGGTTATTTATATTTTCATATTTAAACATTCCCCCTTGATGTGTGTGAATAAATCCCTATAAGAAGATATTCCCAACAACCCAAATAATTAAGTAATCAATTGAGAAAGCTCCCCCCACATATCGTTTTGTGTTGTTAAAAAATACAATAAGCTAATTAACCTCAAGTATGATTTAAGAGGAATAGTTTTTATTGAAAACACAATGGATTTCCAGGCCACTCATGATATAAATCAAACCTAATAGAATTTTTATCATTTTCACTTACCAACACAACATGTGATCTCCATCATAATTTCAAACCAAACCATTATATAAAACATTAAAACATGTTGTGGGGTAGTAATATAACATAGTGAGGCAGTATATACAAATTTTTTAAAATTTTAACAAATGATACACTTTAAACTCCATGATAATTAGAAATCTATAGTAATACTTAATTTCCTTTCAATATAATCATCCCCCTCGAGTCAAAAAATCTTGAAACCAATTTTTGAATCTCAATTTGGGGACACCACTCCATAGAGTAACTCTATTATATCAGTATGTTTTGGATATACTAAAATTCATGAAATAATAAAAAATACCAAACATATTTCTAAAAGATAAAATATGTAAATATGAAATTGAAGTTATCACTCCTATTTGTATGTTTTTTCTATCACAATCACCCCATGGATCATATCTCCTGCTTAATTTTCCACCACTTCAAATATCCATTTGGAAATAATAAAGTAAATAGGAAGAGGGTACCTCAAATTTCATCAATTAGAGGATAATTATTGGTCAAGATGGACTAAGACTTTACTTCATACCATTAATTTTTCCCTTTTTATATTTTTTGAAAGGAATTTCATAACATTCTCTTTTTCTTTATCTTATGGATCATCCTCCAATTAATATTTATTTATCACTAGCTTGGGATTCTTCTCTATAGTGATTTACATCCCCTTTGTTCATTTTTTTTCCATTGTGTACTTCATTAGACTTCCATAAATTTTGTTTCTCCATTGAAAAACAATTCCAAAAATCATTATTTTATGCCTTTTAGTTTCTTTGTGGAAGACTGCTTAGTTATGCCTTTTTAATTTCCTCATCAAAGGCCATGAGTTCTATGTTAGACTTCTTTCCTTGTAGAGTCCTATCTATTTTTATAACTGAGGAAATATTATATGTTGCATTGATAATTGAATATTTTTTTAATTTTTTCATATAAGTTCTTATTATTTATTTATAAGAGTTTATTATTTGTGCACAATATTTAGAACTTATCCATGGGATTATTTTAACATAAAATCCCTCTTTAACCAGTACTTGAAATATATTCACGAGAGGGGTAAATTTTTAATTAAATGAAATCTTCTTTATTAATTGTATTCCTATTGTACTCCCCTGGTAACATCTATACATGTTATAGTTATATTGATAATAATTATGAGAACACATATTATTAATTTATAATAAGAATGAGAAATAAAATTTCTAAACATTTGAATAAATTCAAAATAGTTGATATACTCTAATGCTTTAAAAAAACTAAATATGTGTACATGAATCCCAAAAAACTGTCTCATGTTTCTATTTATTATATTATCAGTAATCCTACTAATTTTACCTCTTCCATGAACACATATATTTCTATATTTAGTCTCTTCACAACTTTTCCTTTTCATGGGAATATCCATAGCTATCTTCTTATTATTCCTTAGTGTGGTTATTTCATATACAACATTAGATTTAAACATGAATTATGGTATTTCTATCATGGGAATATTTATGTGTTTCTACTTCATGATGGAATACTTCTACCATTAATTATCACTTCCAAAAGTATGATCAAACAAAAAATTTAAATCATTTCTGAGTTTAGGCTTACTCTTAGCATCTAATTAGTTCTTAATTGAGTCTTATTGTTCTTCAGAATAATGGATATTATTTCTCTTTTATTCAAGATGAGCATTATATTGTTGCATGTGGGTCTTACCACTAGAAATATCATCATACAAATTATGAGATAGTTTTTACAGCATATCACTTTACCATTTATTTTTATATTTCATTCAATAAATATAATATTTTAAGATTACATTTTTCTATTTCATCATTTTATTCTCCTCAACCACTTTGTTCATGTCTCTAACAAACTCATACTTCTAATACATTAAAATCTAAACATATTTCACGTTAGGAAACATTTATTTTGAATAATATTTTTTTATTTTTCATCTTTATGGATATCATCTTCAATTCCCCTACTTGACAATCATTCTTATCCCTGAGGTTAATTATAGGTAAAACCATAATTTTTTTTATTCCTCTCAATTTGGTCAACTCAATATACAAGACATTAATCCATAATTATTAAGTCATATTTTCTTCATTATGTTTAAAATTTTATTCCATTATGTTCTAGTCCAATTTATATGATAATTGGAAAACTTCTATCAATTACATCCTTGAAATATTCTCATCATCATTAATCCTAACATCACATGGTATAAATAGTTCTTCAACCATTCCTGTAGCATCATTTATTGATGAAATTAAATCATAATCTATTTAACTTATACATTAAATTTGTGGGATACTGTTATCATTCAATATGATCTCCATATTTCTAAATAAAATTTCAAAATATAGAGTTATTTAAGATCTCAACTTCTACTTGTTGGTTCTTAGATATTTTATGGAATACCATGTTATAAGAGTAGGATGAAACGTCAACTGAATCAAAAAAATGGATCAATTTTTAGTTAAAAACCAAAATAAAAGTAAACTAATAAATTTGATACCACTTATTAGGTCCCTATAGGGGCTTATGTGAGATATAACCTGAGAGGGGGATGTTTGAATATGTGTATTAAAGTATTATACAATTTAAATAATTCTCATCAAACTCTCACTACCCTTCTTGGATTTTGACCTATCAACCTAGAGGGACACTTATGTTTCTCCCCAAAATAACCCCATCCAATAACCTATTCACTTGATCAACCTTTTATTGAATGTAATTTTTACTAATTTAGCCTTTTAGTGGTACGTGTACATTCATAAAATAAATATCACATGACTATTATTATGTGGTTCACCCACATTGGGATTATCCAACAGGCTTGTAATGATGATCTGTAATGCACCAAAATACACTAACCACACTGATTAGTCGTAGGGTTCAAACTAGAACACTAATTACCTAAGATTAATACCTTTACAATATATTTGGGACACTCAATATCTCTCAAGGCTCACTATACTCACCTGGGATCACTATCATCTTCCTTCACATTTCCTCACTACTCTAAAGAGTTCTCCATGAAATATATTTACATTCTTGTCCTTTAAATAGTATCACTTTCTTTAATTTCATCCTCATATGTAGGTAGATGATATGTTTATCTCCTTCAACTGATAATTCTTAATTTTTTGTGAACTCCTCTTGAAACAAATTATTCTCTTCCAGACTAAGTCCAGAACTCCTAATCATTTTAGTTTTATGAACTATAACCCTTTTTATATCTCTCAATAATCTTATTCCCTTATAAATTGGATCTTTAAGATAAAATAGGTTATTTTCCTCTTCTTATATGTGTAAATTTTTTATCTAAAAATAAAATTGTTGTTTCCTCATATAAAAGTTTCGATATCCCTTTTATAAAATAAATAATCATATAGTAATTAAACAATCCACCTGTCACTCCATAATTTGACTTCAAAACTAATTGTAACTCCTCTATGATCTCCATCGTCCCAGGTAGTCAAAATTATAACTTATTCATGGAACATATATCTCATTATTTCTTTATATAATTAATTATAATCAATATACATTTAATAATGATACGAAAACCCTTATATTTCTGCTTGAATCATGGATTCAAATCATGGCACATGAAAACGGATCATAATTGGCATGGTTCATGCATCATATGAGTCAAATCCTCAACATTTTATGTCTCTACAGCTGATATGCCAACCAACGCATCATGATTATAGACACCATGGATTTTAAATTGTATTTATATGCTAACCAACCCTTCAAAATGACCACCTTCATGCCCTGTTGGTTGTGTTACCTTTTCATATATAAATTAATCCATCACTTCAAACATATAAGAAAAAAACCTCACTATGTACAATATAATGATCATAAAATTACTTCATATAGAACACAATTAGACTCTTAGTACAGC
Source organism: Viscum album (assembly GCA_963277665.1). Lineage (NCBI taxonomy): Eukaryota > Viridiplantae > Streptophyta > Magnoliopsida > Santalales > Viscaceae > Viscum > Viscum album. Next base: position 330,751,136 of record OY728132.1, read on the forward strand.
ACACTCATGAAAATTGTATGATCTATCTCCCTAGAAAATTTTGACAGCTGGGATATTCATGTTTTTTATGTAGTAAAAACACAAAAATGATGACTTCTCTATGGAATGGAATTAAAACTCTACCCATGTTGCACTCACCATTGACTGTGCCATGATGTATCTTTACATGATGGGAACCTCTTTCACTACCTCAACCATTACCATGGTGTGGTCATACCTGCCTACTTCTTCATCCTCACTAACCCCACAAACTATGGTGTGATGATACCCATGTTGTAAAACATCAGCTCAACAGAGAATATGCCTTTTGATAAGGAATTTTCCTCCAATGTCTTTCTCTAATATACATTTGACACTTATTTGGATGTTCTCTTGACCACGTATGATCCTTATACTGTTGATTTTCTTTTCTAAATTTTCCATCTTGAGTTCCTTTTATTATATTAACACTTTTAACTCCAAGAATATTCATTAATAAATATTGTTTAACAGTCCATTTTTTTTAAAATATAACTTTTTTAAACTACGAATTCTTGTTGGTAAACCTCATTGTAAAAAAACCACTTCCCATTAATAAATCCAATAAAAATCATTGAGTTTATAACATGATACATGAATAAACCATAACTCAAAACTATCATACCTTGATTATAAAAAAAGAAACAAAATCAATATAAAAATGTAATAATGCATGATGAAAGATGATGTGGCTGATATGGAATAAACCAAAATCAATGAGGATCCCAAGACTCTAAATATGATCCCAACATCCTTGGGACCCATTAGCACCACAAAATAGAATTTCAAGAAGGATGAACAACATTGGGAAGATCTACCAAACTGTATTTCACTTTTTCATTAACAAATATCATAAAAAACCAAGTTTCTACTTTCAAAAAGGAATATGTAGGGTGTGAGGTAAATCCCAGAAGGATATCATCATAAATTTATATAATTCATTTTCCAATCATACCATTAATTTTGGTTTGAAAATTTTGTTTTTATTTTTTTTAAATATTCCATAAATACTTCAGTTTTTAAAAAGAAAACAAAGGCCTTAAAATGATATGATAAAATAAATTTTAAATAAAGATGGGGGAAATAGAAAATAAGTGGTATCATAAGCTAAAATATACAGTGGGAAGTTAGAAAAACACAATCACCATGGGAATTACCTATGGATCTAAGGATATCAGGACTAACCCAAGGAACACTAGTTGATATAGATAAAAATCTCCATCCATCTAGATATCTAAGTAATATCATGAGTTAACTAATCCATCCAATTAGAAGACATAAACAATATGATCCACTAACCCTATCCAACATACAATCTACACAAGGGATTACATCTATGTTTGATATTAACTCACCCAAAATCTCCCATGTTATTCCAATTATTAAATCATAACAAATATGAATAAATTCACATTATAAATCATTACTGTAATCAGTAAATAATCAAGAAAATGTAAAAAAAATTAAAAGTTTCCCAACCAAACCTAGGTTATCCCGGAACTAGACTTTTATGCCATCCCGTTGCATAGAATAAAATAAATTCTAAATTCACATGGTCTACAGACAATCACTTGAGAATCAGGGACTACAGTTTATAATGGTTTCTCCCAAAAGGATAATACCAGGTGAAACAATAATGGAATATATAAAAGAGATTAAACCTAACATATCATTATCATAAAATGGAATGATCACATGACTACAAGGAAAAACATATTCCATACAAAAATAGATAAACCTAAGTACTCAAATAGTAAACAACCCATCTCTATATGAACCATGTCACCACTGAACTCCCACACCCTACTATCATAAATACCTTTCAGATATTTGAGGTAACTTTCCGTTACACATGTTACATAAAATAAAGTATACACCCACCCAAAGGTATGAACATGGTGTGAAAAAAAATCCCAGTAAGATCCCACTATGTGTTTTATAAATAGTATTTATAAGAAAAAACAATTATTCTAATTTAATAAAATCAGAAGCCTGAAATAAATTTTTTATATTTTACAAAAAAAATATTCATCCTTGTTAAGTTGATTTGGAAAATATTCCCAAAGAATCCAATTTTCAATGTATATTTAGTGAAACCATTTTCCTTTCAATGGACTGAAACTTTAAAAGGAATATGAAAAATTTCAAATATCCAATAATATATAAAATACCATTTCAAGAAGTTTAGAAACATGAAAACATAGTCCAAGGACACAATAGGTCCACATAAGCTAAAATTATCATGCCTTAGTTAACAATCATAACTAGTTTAGACCAAAATTTCTTAGGCAAATAAACATAAATGGATGAAAGAACACCCCGATAAATGATCCCCATGATAAAGTCATCAAATATATAGTTTAATTAGATATTAGTGATATATATTTGAAAATAAAATTATAATGTGCCTAGAATTATAGTTTCAATTCAACCCCCCTCCTAAGTACCCCATATTCTCATGTTCTCTGCCTATACTGAGGATAATCTATTAAAAGAAATAAATATTCACTATATACATGTTGAGAAAATTTAATTTCATATTCCATTATTTTAAAACAACTTTTCATAAAGATACAACATTCTTGGAAATAAATTTTTATAAAAACAAAACCTGACACGAAATTACTTTCTAGAAAAATACCAAAAGATTTGAAATTAATATTTATCCAAATATGCCATGCTTTGAAGTCAACTTTAATCAAAATACCACATGATTTGAAATAAAATTTCATCAAAATAATCAAGTGAAAATTTTATTTCACCAAAAATAGAAAAAATAGGCACTTTTCAATAGGGTATAAATCATTCAACTCAATGAATTTAGAAAAAAAACTTAAATTGAGAAAGCATGCATAGTTTATAAGATAAAGGATTATTATTGAATAAACAACCTTTAAGAAATTTTAATTCTCCCACAATTGCAGGGAATCCAAAAATAACGAGAAAAAGGTTTCTAGGAAACAAGTATGAACCCTAAAACAATTAACCAAACAAATAATATCCAATTTATTAATTTTTAGAACAAATAAAATGATAAGAATCACTTCCCAGAGTGATTCCTGAAGAACACACATTGACCATTGAAGATATGTTAAATAATTTCTAATTACATGAAATATTTATAAATACCCAATTAGATAGTTTCACTACGATTAGATATTGTATAAAAATCATCGATATAAGGTTCCATTCAAGGGGATAAGAGAAATTTTAGATAAAAACGAGGATGGAAAAGCAAGACTACATTCCCTAAATTTATAAGATATAATGATCCTATATAAAATATATTCACACTTTAAAAGGAAATAAATCTCTAAAATTTCAAATAGTATTCTCCTAGTTAAATGGTCTAATTTACTGGAAGAAGAGTAATCCCTAACATTGTTTTTTAATCATAAAAGTAAAATTTTGACTAATTAATTATCATCACATGGTTGGGCCATATGATTTGGAAAAAATTTCTCCAATCTTTCACCCCCATCTTTATTGTTGGATGATAAACATGGTTAGTCCAATTGGTTTAAAAAACACGATCCAAATGTATAGAACACATCTTTCAAATATTTCATGGTTTTTGGAGAAGGCCACATAGTTTTTCCGAACTATGCACCAATGACGATCCTTTCTATATAGATGAAAATAATCTACATAGTTTTCTACGAATATGTACATGCTTTCCCCAAACCATGAAATATTCTTGAAAAGGCCGAAAAAACATTGAAAAATTCTAAATTTCACCTAAAAATACAGGATAAAATTCTAAAATTAAATATAGTCAAAAAATTATTTTTGTACTTGAAAACAATTTTGGAGACATGAAAATTTTATGCACCACATTGAATTGTTCCCTCATAAGACTGTGTCAAAAAATATTGATCCATAAATAGATGATAGAATTGCTCCATTTGGTAGGATCCTACTCCCATGTATCATGAGTATATGATCCATGACCCCACCAAACATGGACCAATGGTATTTTCATCCCATGTAGAACCTTTACATGAGAGTCAAAAATTTGAATAGGTATATCAATCATTAACACATGAGGTCCGAGATCAATAAATCTATAATTAAAAATAAGAGACATGTTAGAGTGATATTTTTTGAGATAAGACATATAGAACACATCATTTATTGAAGTCAAATGAAATTTAAAATATAACCGATAAAGAAATTTCAATCCAATTAGTGATCTCAAATGGTCTAACAGATCTTAGAACCAATGTCTCCTATCTCCCAATATGAAGATGACCCAATAGATGTGACCCTTTTAAGAAAATAAAACTAGTAAAAAATAATTATAATGCAAAATTTATATGATTAACATAATGTTTATACCAACTTTGAGCATTCACTAACCCTCATTGTATAATATGAACATTCCTAGATGCTTCGGAAAAAGTCCTAGTCCAACAAGAGAATATTGATCCACCTGAAATTAAAAAAGAGGGTACATGCAAGTGAAAACATAATGATCCTCAAAGGGAGAAATTTAAAAATATTTTTAATAAAAATTATTCTAAGAAAACTCAACCAATCTGAAAATGGCCATCCCAATAACCTATAATGTTCACAAAACAATCATGATGCATATCCATTAAAATCTGAATAGAAAACCCAGTATTACCATTTTTATAATATTGGTAATTCCTACTTAACTATAATTTAAAACCCATATTCTCCTAGAGGAATTTCCAAAACCAAAAGGCAAATCAGGGGTACCTATTTGAGATGGTGGTTGATGACACCCCATATAACCTCATGATCTCTTGAATGTAAAACTTTTCCAAATCCTCAACCATAGTGGTATACCAAATCAAAATAAAATTATAATACTTTGTAAATCAGTAAAAAATCACCCAAATTGAATTCATTACTCTTTGATTTCATGGTAATACAGTAATGAAATACAAGGACACCTCATCCTACTTTCACACTATCAGAAGAATAGTTTGAATCACACCATCAGGCTTTTAGTGTACAATCATGATTTACTGGAAAGTATAACAATGAGAAACAAAACATTCTTATTACTTCTTGGGTGAATGATCCATTTAGAATAATGTCTATAAACTATGACAATCTGTTTCACAGTTACTGGGACAACAAACCCATTCTTATAAAAGAAGGAGTCTTCCAAAGAGAGAGACCATTAACTAATGGTTTCCACACTATATAAAGAATTAATGACATCCCTAATCTCATCATCCTGTTTTTTTACTGAAAACCCAAATAAAAAAGATATGATATCAATTTTTTGTAGATAGAATAATACCCAACACTTCCTTTATAGCCTTTTAGTGCGTCTACATAAATAATACCATAATTTTCCACACATTCTTAAACTCCACAACATCCTAAGAAACAAATTTCGCATCGAGAAAATCAACACCAACATAACATTTTCTTGGGGTGTAGGATATGTTAATGTAAAAGGTGTGTAGGTCCTCCACCAATTTCCTTTACCTAAATAATATGTACTTTTGAGAAATTATATTTCTTAACATCTTATTAATAGAACAGAATCTGAATATTTCCTGAAAAAGGAATTATCACCAACACTTAAGAGAAATAATAACTGCAATGAGTTAAAGGTCTTTAATGGGATAATTCTTCTTGTTATTATAAATGTGATAAAATATATATTCCACCACATGGTCTCCCTATATCAAAACATATCACAAGGCTTCACCTGAAGAATCATAATAAACCACATATCCATGTATTTACTCTGAAAGATAAAAATATCTTATGAGGTTATAAATTATTTAAATTTAAAAAATGGAGTCTTACACTTAGAATATCGCAAGAATTTTACCCCATTCTAAGTAGGAGATTCCAATCATGATTCAAATTTTGAGAAATCCTTTACGATCCACTGATATTATCCTTCCAAACCCGAGAATATTCAATTCTAAAAAATATTCCATGGATCTTCCAAAGATACGATATCTTTCACATTATATGAATTAATTGAGACACCTTATTCCAAAAATACATTTCATAAGAACATGACTTATCAAATCCAAAATTGGATTTAGTTAATTAAGACAAAATATGAAGATCCCTAAAGATTACCAAAAAATATTTTAGGTGAAGCTCATGTTCTTCTTTATATCTCAAATAAACTAAATATCATCCATGAAAACTATGGGAAAATAATTGAGGTACTCGGGGAATATTTGTTTCAATAAGTACATAAAAAATAAAGGAGTATTAATTAGGACAAATGATATCATAAAGTATTTGAAATGGTCATAACTACTACTAAAAGTGGTCATTGGAATATTCAATTCTTTGTATTTGACTTGGTGATAACCATACTAAATGTTGATTTTTAAGAACTACATCACTCATTTTAAGTGGTCACACAATTCATCAATATGATGAAAATGATACTTATTCTTAATCATTACTCAGTTAAGATTATGGTAATTGATATAATGATGAAGAGTTTCATTAGAATTCTTCGTAGAAAGTACATGGGCTTCCCAATGTGATACACTTGGATGAATAAAACCTTTCTTATTCATATAATCTATTTGAATCTTAAACAATTTCAATTGGGCCAGTGTGATGGGATAATAAGGAATGGATATTTATTGAGCTCTATGAAATAAATTGTTTGAATAATCCATATCTTCCTCAGGAGGAAGACCGGAAAAGTCATTAGGAAACTCCTTAGAAAATTCTGAGACAACCCAAGAAATATAAAAAATAGTGGGGTAATTTCAATGTTAAACTAATAAAGAAGATATGAACCTTATGTGTTCTTATAGACGAGGTACCCCTCAACTAGACCTCATATCCCAATCTCCCAGAAATACCAAAGATATCCCTTTAAAGGTAATAAATGATACCATATAGGGATATTAATCAGTTTTAATTTTACATGAGGTCAACCAAACCACCTTGATAAACACATAAAAGAGGTCTAATTTATGAAGTAGGAATTACTAAACCATATCAACATTAGATATTAAGAATGAACATGAGGGACATCAAAAACCCCACAACCTATTCTTCCCAAGAGGATTTCATTGATCAAACATTTATGGAATGAGTTCTATTGTATATTTTATGTGATTAAAAAAGTGGGTTGATATGATGGAGTGGGAGGCACTAGTATCTAATAAAATAGACAAAAAAATATGAACCAATATATATATTATACCTCTAAGTATCTATAAATCTATATCAAATTCCACTTGTTATGCCTCTACAGTATGTAACAAAATTGTTTTGGATTCCTATGGATAGACCCATATTGATTGAAAAGAATCCAAATACACCAAAAATACTTTATGGTATAACAATCACAATCCATAATGTGAAGTAGACAAATCCTTATAGAAACTATCTAAGGTACCATTATGTTCACAAGAGTTTCAAACCATTCGGGGTGTGGGAATAAACCCTTCTTTTTTCTTAGTCTTAACACATTGGCATCAAGTTAATAGAACACTTCAAGATAAATTTAGAGTCATGGAATAAAATATATTTTGAGAGCTAATTAGACATCCTTTATAGGATTAATTACACTTCCCCGTATTTATATAAGATATTCTGAAACTTCCACTTGGGAGAAGATAAATTCCAAAAAACCATGAATTTTTTTCATGTTCAATATCTGTCATCATAACTCTGTCAACCACTTCAGTATATGAGGTAAGACTTGAAATAAAATCTTGAGAGTACATAAAATCTTTCAAGACCATATAAAACCTCTAATAGTTTAACATAAAATTTCATACCACCCAACGAGACAATAAATCAATATAGAAAAATGGTTGGCATACTCAATCACAGTCTGATCACTTTAATGAAAACTGAGGAGATCAATGGATTTTTCCATCATCATTGATTCATGTTATAATTATTATAAAAATACATTTTCATAGTATATATTCTCCAAGACTTTATACTAATTTTCCAAAACAACTGTATCCCACCACCTCTATCAAGGGAACACAAACTTAAAGGTATCACACATTACCTTAATAGAGTCCAATGTTTCCAAAAAAATCTAAAATATAATCATTTTTCCCCAATGTAAATTCTTATTCAAATTTATCATTATACTTTAGAAGGATAATTTTTTTTATTGGTAAAACACTTAAGCAATGTCTTTATTTTCTGCAGTTCTAGGTTGAACTCTCTATCCTAACCTAGGGAAAGGAAAAAAGTTATTTTTCAGGGAACATAGTTATCACCCTACTGGTTAAATAGGATGTTAATTTACTAGAGGGTTTCCTCATGGATCAATATCGGCAACACCATCATGGGTAACTATATAGAGTCTTATTCGAGGAATGTTACTACATTAATGAAATAGAATTTATAATAAAACAATATAATAATAATTTTTTGGATTAAACAGAACACATTAAATGAATTTAGATAATATCAAAACCCAATATTAGATACACACATACCAACAACCCTTAGTAAATAAGGATAACTATGATTATACATGGCAAGGGAATCATCCATAAACTATCCCATAAGTTCCTAAAATCCTATTTTATATCTAGAAAAATATTCAAAGACCAAAAGACAAAGAACATTGTTGACCTCACCTGCTTTGATAATCCAAATCTTGTATTCATGTGTTTTGATAATCCCAATATTGTATTCATATGCTTTGATAATCCCAATATTGTATTCAAATGTTTTGACAATCCCAATTATGTGTTCATATATTATGATATTCACAATTACTGTTGATCTACACTTTAATTCATTCAAATCGATGATTAAGATAATTATAATGTTACAATAATTTCTGATTTATGTTAATCTCGATTATCCATGTTTATATAAGTTTTGAAATGATTCTAAGTGAATTAGATGTGTTTTGCATAAGACAGTCAAGTGTAAGTATCACTGACCTGAATAGAGAGCTACCAATATGCATAACAACCAGAGCTACCGATAGACACAGAGCTACCGACAGCCAGAGCTACCAATAGACAGAGAGCTACCGATATGCATAACATCCGGAGCTACCGATAGACACAGAGCTACCGACAGCCAGAGCTACCGATAGACAGAGAGCTACCAATATGCATAATATCCAGAGCTACTGATGCATAACGCTACCGACAGCCAAGAGCAACCGATGGAAGTAAGTTCATCGAGCTACCGATAAACCGATAAGAGTTTGAAGAGCTACCGATGGAAGACCCTACATAGAGTCAACCGTACACGTCTACAAAAAAAATGGCTACCTATATTTAACTGCGGAGTCAAATCCTATATCCTCGACACTATTTGTTTATTACACTAACGGCTACATTTGTTAATTTTGATGCATGTAATGTTATTAAATGATTTCTTTTGCCATTTCAGGAAACCGTACCAAGTACGATTAAAAAGGATAATCATTCCTTCTTCTCAGCAAAAAAAAGAGGCATAAAATACAAAGTGTATGTATCAGTGAAAAAAGACAAGAGACTTAAAGAGATTGAGCACACGACACTTGCGATCAAGCTCAAAACGTGCCAAGAACAACTGGAGAACTTGCACTCACAAGACTACTACTACCAGACTCCAGAACACAGAGCATACATCGAGCAATCTGTGCTAAAGAAGAACTACACAGAATACTTCAATTTCTGAGCTGATAACCAAGCTGAACCTGGAAGAACTGAAAGAAGAAACGATACTCTGTTTTTCAGTCAAATACCAGAGAAGGACTCAGAACCATTTCTGATCAAATCCAGAGGAGTCCAGAGCTGCACTACAATCACTAGAGCCATTCTAAACTCTTTATCTTGCACTAAGTTATTTAGTATTTGCATTACGAGCAGTGTGTTTAGCCTGTTAATTATTAGACACACACTGTCTCATGAACCTGAACTGGAGGATTTGTAAATCCTCACTCACAATCATTAATTCTTTTATTTCCCACTGTGGATAGTGGTAGAGGTCGAGTGTGACCTGGACAGGTTTGAGCTGTTGTTTTTTATCCCACGTATAACTGTGGTAGAGGTCTCTTGACCTGAACAGTGTGATCACTATTGTTAACCCAGATCTAGGGTGTGGATCACTTTATATAAATTTTGAGAGGACTAAGTCTCGGCTTGAGACATAACCTCTTTGTTAACTCTTGTGTTTTTAGTTAAAACCAATATCCATACTATAAACATTTATTTCATATTCCCCTGCTATTACTTTGAAATATAATTTATTTTCAAAGCTACTTTGATAGTTAAACTCACAAGTATTTATATTTATTATAAATCAGTAAGTTAGTTTCAAAAGTTAATTTAATCATAAGATTAAGTTAACTGAGAATTAATCAATCTTTGAGAAACTAATTGAACCATTATAATCTGTATAAATTCACTACAGTTTAATTTGTTTTTGAAATTGGGGGATTTTAATAGAAATTGTTTTTAGAAGAAATTTTAATTGGAACTCAATTCACCCCCCTCTTGAGTGTCCACTCTGACCAACATTTGGTATCAAAGGATTCTGTGTTTTGTAAAACAATTTATTTACTCTATGCTTTTCAACTGTGATTTTAGTTCTATTTTAAAGTTCTTAAAATTTCTGTTATTTCTAAATTTTTATCTCTTTAAATTTTGTTTATAATGGATAATAGACTTTACGATGCTGCTACTAACCGGCCACCTTTCTTTAATGGAAATAACTATGCTCAGTGGAATCTTAAAATGAAAATTCATCTAGAAAGCATGAGTTTTGATATTTGGACTGCTATTGAATCTGAACACAAAATTCCCACTACTGATAGATCTACTTGGGATGAACCTACAAAGGCTGCTTACAATAATAATTGTAAAGCTATGAATGCTATGTACTGTGGTCTAGGAGATGAAGAATTCAACAGAATTTCTGAATGCAAAACTGCTTTTGAAATTTGGGATACATTGGCTGTTTCTCATGAAGGAACAAATAATGTTAACGAAATGAGATTGAATACTTATACTATTAAGTATGATAATTTTAAAATGAAGTATGATGAACCTATTTCTGACATGTATCTCAGGTTTAATGAGATAGTCAACATGATAAATTCACTCAGAAAAGCTGTTCCAGCAAAGGAACAAATTATGAGAATCTTGAGATGTCTACCAGACTGATGGAGAGGCACATCTGTCTTAATCAGAGAATCATGTGACATTGCTGCTCTACATGTCAAAGAGCTTATTGGAAAATTGATGATGTATGAAGAAAATCTCAAGGTAAACAAAGAGGAAGATGGTGAACCGAAAAGAAAATCTATAGCTTTCAAGTCTACTACTTTGAAGAGTAAGGAGAAAGAGAAAATACAAATGGAGGATGAGAGTTCAACAAGTGAAAACTCTGAGTATGACAGTGATGAAGAAATGGATCAGATAGCCAGGAGATTCAAGAATTTTTATAGGAAAAATAATTCTTTAGGAAAACAAATTACAAAGGAAAGTATGATCAACAAGGAAAATGGAAAAAGGATTGGAAGAATGCTGACAGGACTGATGAAGTTGTCTGCTACAAATGCAAGCGAAAAGGAAATATCAAAGCAGACTGTCCAAAGTTAAACTTCAAAAAGAAATATGATTACAAAGACAAAAAGTACAAGAAAGCCATGAAGGCTACCTAGAGTGCTTCAGAAGATAGGACAAGTGAAGCCGAATCTTCGGACTCTGAAAGGAATCGAACCAACATGTGTTTCATGACAAATACTTATGAGGTAACATCTGACACTCCTGTTTTAAATTCATATTATTCTGGAGATGATTCGGATTCGAAAAACATGTCAAAATCTGAACTATTTGAATACTGTGATATGTTAGAAGAAACCTGTAATGATCTTAAAGACAAATAAAAAGGTTTAAAGAAACAATATGCTTTAAGTGTTAAGCATAAATCTGATCTTGATATAGAAAAGGAAAAGAATGCTCAACTATTAAAGGAAAATACAGAACTGAAACTGTCAAATGAGAAACTCAGAAAGGACATAGAAAAATTCACAAATGGAAAGGATTCTCTAACTCAAATGCTAGGAAAGCAAGTTGCACCTAGATATGCTACTGGTTTAGGATACCAACCTGGACAGAGATAGTTCACCAGAACCCAATTTATTCCTAAGTCTGAATTTTTTTTGCTAGTTCCAGTTTTGGAAATTCATATGCTTCAAAAGGATATTCATATGGTTATAGACAAAATAAAGTTTATCTTTCAAAATCTGTTACTTCTGTTAATTTTATGAAACCAATAAAACAAATCTGGGTACCTAAAGCCCTGATTGCTAACCTATCTGGACCCAAGAAAATCTGGGTACCAAAGTCATTTCCTGTTTAAATCTATTTTATAGGAGACCTGCTTGAATAGCTGTCACAAGAAGATATGGTATTTAGAGAGTGGGTGATCAAGACACATGACTAGAGATTATTCTTTCTTTAAGAGCTTAATAAAGGTTGATGGAGGTCATGTCACCTTTGGTGACAACTCTAAAGGAAAAATCATCGGCCTAGGCCAGATTGGTAACACTGACTCAGTATTAATTTATAAAGTTTTATTCATTGATGGACTTAAATATAACTTGCTTATTATATCTCAATTATGTGATGATGGTTTCAATGTCAAGTTGGAAAATGATTCATGTGATGTTTTTAACTCCAAAAATGCTTTAGTATTTTCTGCTCTAAGGAATGAAAATGTTTATGCTGTTGATTGAAATTCTTTAGCTAAACAAAATATTCCTTGTTTGAATGCTTTTCATAAATAATCTTGGCTATGGAACAGAAGATTAGGACACTGCAACATTTACTCACTTAGAAAACTGGCTAGGAAAAACATAGTTAGAGACTTACCTAAATTATAATTCCCAAATGACAAAGTGTGTAATCCCCGTCAAAAGGGAAAACAACACAAAGTATCTTTTAAATCAAAGAAAGAAGTCTCAACTTCTCAACCACTTGAGTTGGTTCACATGGATTTGTTTGGACCATCAGGAGTTTCTAGTTTAAATGGGAAGCACTATGTCTATGTTCTAGTAGATGACTTCTCTAGATATACTTGGGTATATTTCTTAGCTCACAAAAGTGAAGCTTGTTCTTACTTTGTTAAACACTCCAAGTCTGTAGAAAATCTTAGTGGACTCAAAATTAAGACCCTGAGAAGTGATCATGGCCGTGAGTTTGAAAATCAATACTTTGAATCTTATTGCTTACACAATGGCTACACTCATAACTTTTAATCTCATAGGACACCTCAGCAGAATGGCGTAGTAGAAAGGAGAAACTGAACCCTTCAAGAAATAGCTAGAACCATGCTCAATGAATATGAACTGCCTATTTACTTTTGGGATGACGCTGTAAATACAGCTTGTTATGTTATCAATAGAGTGTTGATCAGACCTGTTCTTAAGAAAACCCCATATGAGTTATGGAACAATAGGAAGACTAAGGTTAATTACTTCAGAGTTTTTTGTTGCAAAGTCTTTATTCTTAACACGAAGGATAATCTGGAGAAGTTTGCTTCTAAAAGTGATGAAGGAATTTTTCTCGGTTACTCTACTTCAAGTAAAGCTTATAGAGTGATCAATAAGAAATCTAAATGTGTGGAAGAATCTGTTCACATCAAATTTGATGAAACCGATCCACATGAGCCTAAAATCTCTCTTGAGAATCTTGAAGAAGATTTGTCTGTTCTGGACCTTAATGATAAATCCAAAGAACCTGTTATAAAAACATCCAGTTCTGAACTTTTTCCAGAATCTGTTTCGGTCGAACCCGAACCTACTGATGAACCTGAACTGTCTAGTCCTACCTTTACTAGATCAACAAGAATTCTAAAGAATCACCCTTTGGATGATGTTGTTGGTAGTCTTCATAGAGGAACACAGACTAGAGCTTCTCTAAGAAATCAGGTTGAACATCAAGCTTTTCTCTCCCAGCTAGAACCCAAAAATATTAATGATGCTATCGTTGATGAATTCTGGGTGATGGCTATACAAGAAGAGTTAAATCAATTTGAAAGAAACAAAGTCTGGGAATTAGTTGACAGACCTAAGGACACACTAACAATAGGCACTAAATGGGTTTTTAGAAATAAAGTTGATGAATCAGGAAACATAGTTAGAAAAAAAGCTAGGCTAGTTGCAAAAGGATATAGTCAAGAAGAAGGCATAGACTATGAGGAGACCTTTTCACCTGTAGCTAGACTAGAAGCCATTAGGATTTTACTTTCATATACTACAAATCTAAATTTCAAGTTATATCAAATGGATGTCAAAAGTGCATTTCTAAATGGTTTTATAATTGAAGATGTTTTTGTAGAACAACCTCCTGGATTTACAAACCCCCATTTTCCAAATAATGTTTTTAAACTTTCTAAAGCTTTATATGGCTTAAAACAAGCTCCAAGAGCTTGGTATGATAGACTCAACAACTTTCTTATTTCAAAAAATTTTACTAAAGGGATTGCTGATCCAAATCTTTTTATTAAAATAATTTCTAAAGATGTTTTAGTTGTACAAATCTATGTTGATGATATTATTTTTGGATCGTTTAAACATTCTTTATGTACTGATTTTTCAAAAAGTATGCAAAATGAATTTTAAATGATTTTAATGGGAGAACTTAAATACTTTATTGGATTTCAAGTATTTCAAAATGAAAATGGTATTATTTTGAATCAAAGTAAATATACAAAGGATCTTTTAAAATGTTTTGGTTTGGATAGTATTAAGGAGAGTGAAACTCCTATGAGTACAATCTGTAAATTGGATACAGATGAAATTGGGAAACCAGTGGATAAAACCAATTATAGGGGTATGATTGGTAGTTTACTTTATCTTACTTATAGTCAACCAGATATTATGTTCAGTGTAGTATGTGTGCAAGATTTCAAGCTAACCCGAAAGAATCTCATTTGCTTGCTTTTAAAAAAAAAATCAAGTATCTCAAACATACTGTTAACCATGGTTTATTTTATCCAAAAGAAAAATCCTTTGAGTTAATGAGTTATTAAAATGCTGACTTTGCTGGTTGTAAATTAGACAGAAAAAGAACTTCAGGAAAATGTCATTTATTAGGAAAATCCTTAGTATCTTGGTGTAGTAAAAAAGCAGAATTCTGTAGCTCTATCCACTGCCGAAGCAGAGTATATAGCTGCTGGTAGTTGCTGTGCACAAATTCTGTGGATGAAACACACTCTCTTGGACTATGGATATGATTTTAAGCATGTTTCGATTAATTGTGACAACACTAGTGAAATAAACATCTCGAAGAACCCTGTATCTCACTCAAGAACCAAACACATTGATGTAAGGCATCATTTTCTGAGAGAACATTATCAAAAGGGTGATATTTCTCTTGAATTTATCGGCACTGAACATCAATTGGCCGACATTTTCACTAAACCCTTAAGTGTAGATAGGTTATATTACATTAGGCACGAGCTGGGGATGTTTAATCTTCACCGATAAAAATCCTCACCGATAAAGCGTTGTTTTAAATCTCTTTGTCTGCCGCCAAAAATCTGAACCGTTTTTTTATTTATTTATTTTATTTTTATTCATTTAACTTATGATTACTAAATGATAAAACTAAGTCTAATCCGCTTCTCACTCCACCGAACCCAAAACCTTTTACCTTCGAACCATAGAACCCGAACCCTCTACGAACCTGAGATCCCTCGAACTAGCGATAAAAAAAACCAAAACTCCTGTCATCTGAGACGACTGTGTTGAGCCTAAAGCAAAAAGGCAGAAGTCCGAGCCAGAAGCGAGTAGTGCTGTTAGAACTAGGTCAGTAAGGAGACCAGTAAATCCTTATATGAAAAATAGAGCTATTGTGATCGAAAAAGAGATGTGTGTAGACTGGCTACTTCCCAGCAAGTCCTTGGTGCTCGAAGTTCTGGAAGCTCATAGATGGGTAGACTGCTTTTCAAATAACAACGGTCCCTACTACCCAAAGTTGGTAAAACAGTTTTACGAGTTCGTAAGCTTCGAGAAGTTAGAGAATGAGAACCGAGTATCTTCGTTTGTAAATGGTAAAGTGATATCATTTTCATCAGTGGAATAGGATGATTGCTTAAAAGTTCCACATGAAGGTGTGTCTGGATATGTATCAAGAGCAATGCCACCTACCGGTGACATTTTTTATCATGAGACCGCGTTGAAAGAAATGACTGGTGATGGAACTCCAAGGCAAGTGGTTGCTGTAGAAATGGATGGAGAGAACAGATTATTGTTCATGTTTGTTCAACATGTGTTGATACCAAGGAGAGGAGACTTTGCTAATTTGATATATCAGGATATCTATCTCCTACATCTTTTGAGACATGATTTCAAATTCAATCTATGTAGATTGGTGATGAGTCAAATGGAAGATATGACAAGGCCAAAATCAAAGACTAACGCCCTATTCTTTGCTAAGCTGATTTCTGTAATGATCAAAGTGAAAGGGATAGATGAGTCTCAAGATGAGACAGTTGTAGTGAAGAGAAACTTTTGTATCACTACTATAGTTTCCAAATATATGAAGATTAATTGGAATCCGTGGAGAGGAGAATGGGTCAATGATGACCAAAAGGTATATGATAAATTTAATCATGTGGATTATCCTTCAAGGCCAAAGGATAAAAGAGATCTAGGTCTAGGACCTGATGAAGAGGAACCTGAGTACAGTGATGAGTCGGAAGAAGAAGAAGAAGAAGAGGAAGAAACTCATATGGATGATGGAGGAGATCCTGACTTGCCTCCAAGCCCTGTTGCTGAAATTATGTCTTTAGAAAAGGAAGTGCTAGCAGAAGTGGAGACACCTGCTAATGAGGAAGACCAGTTGGTATCTAAGCATGTAGAAGAAGAAAAGAATGTCCTTGAGTCATCTGATTCTGCTGAATTGAGTCTGAGTCCAGTTATTGGAAGCTCAGTTGTACCTTCTATAGATGAAGAAAGAGAAAGAGGAGAAGCTGTACCTATTCTAGAAAATCATCTTGCTACTACAGAGATGGAAGTTTTTGTGGAAGATTCTGATGAAGAAAGACCAGAAGAGAATGTAGTTGCTATATATTATAATTCACCCATTGAGGGGGAGCATCACACCATGTTTGGAAATGTTATAGTGACTATCGAGTCTGAAGACTAGGTAGAAGACCCAGGTTTTATAGTCCTTGGTTTGGATTATCCTGATTCGGATAATGAAGTATCTTTGAATAGACCAAAGATCAGCTATGATATCAATACTGAGTTATTACCTGCTGATGTGGTCCATGTACATGATTTAGATGTGCTAAAAGAAAATCTCAAAGTCAGTTTTGTAGAATAAGTAAAGACAATGGAATCTTTTTTAGCATCCTCGATTCAATCAGTCATGGCTGACTCTGTAGTCAGTTTAGCTTCTGAAAGAGTATCTACTACAGTTGCTCCTACTGATTTTGTTACAAAGTATGACCTCGAATCCCTAAATCACGAGCTGAAGGAATACTTCAGTGCCTCTGTTGCTGAGATGAAGCACTGTTTTGGTGAAGAAATGAAGATGTTAGAAAGGTCTTTTGAGCTTTCTCTTGGTTGCAATCTGTCAACTTTTGTGGGTGAGCTAATGGAAGAAGTCAAGGAGTGCCACACTCAAACTTATAGGCTAGAAGCAGATCTTGAAGCTCTACGGATATCTGTTGTTTCCTTAGACTCTTTCATGAGTTCAAAATCTCAAGCTGACAAGGATTTAGCTTATGTGAAGAGTGTTGTAAGTCAGCTGGTCTCGGTGTTTGAAGCTTTCAAAACATCTATGAAGGATCATGTCAAAAATCAGGACTCTCAAATGGAAAATCTGATTAGTGGGTTGACCAAAAGCTTCAAAGAAAGTATATCCTTTTTTATTGGTCTTCTAGTTACAAAACCTGCAATTGATCTGAATCAATTTCGTGCTCTGATGAAGGAGGATCTTGGTTCTATTTCAACCAGTGGCTCTGTGGACTCATCAGATTTAAGTCGAGTTGTGCTGTATACCAGGGATTCAGCCAATGAAATAATGAAAAACGTCCAGGACTACGTGAGAGAGGCATCTGCTTCTCAAGAGGTAATCAAGAATAAGGTGGATACTTATTTTGAAAAGGTTTATACCAAGAAACAACTGACCAACCATTTCAAACTTCTTCTTGAGAATCTAAAGATACCTCCAGTGTCTCAGGCCTTCAGAGAGTAGGTTAGTAAGCTTAGGGAGCTTACTCCTACTTTGGATAAATTCATTGAAAATAGAGATGATTTTGTGTCTGCAATGGAGAGAGGAGGAAGCATTATAATGGATTTCAGAAACCTGTTTCTTCCCTTCCTGCATGTGGATGCCAGACCGGTCATTGTACCTCCTGCTTTGCCTGCCTCTACCTCTACTACATCTCCAGTTCAGATGACTCCTGCTCAAGCCATAAGAAGTCTCACACCTATGATCACTCAAAGGACTTCCCAATACAGGCTCAACACTATATCAGTTGCTCAGCCTCCTCTGATCCTTTCTGGAATTCCAAAGTCCTCCCTAGTATCCTCAACACCCGAATTCTCTTCTGATCCCAAGGGAAAATATCACATTGAAGATGTGGATTGATAAAGTGGAAAGGATGTTTGATAGGAAACATTTTTTTTTTCTTTTTTCTATTTTGTTTATGTAATTTTTTTCTGATCTAATACAAATGCCTTTCTTTCCATTATCTCAGTTTATCAGTTCTCTATGTTTGGTTTCCCACTTTTTGATTATCACAAAGGGGGAGAACTATAAAGAGGGGGAGAAATATGATCAAAGGAGGATCCTTTGATACTATTTCCTCTTTCCTCTGATACTGTTTTCATTGAGAAATTTTCATATTAATGTTATACTATCTAATACTATATTCTCACTATTTTAAAATGGCCATATCATAAGTTGTGATTATCAAAAAGGGGGAGATTGTTGACCTCACCTGTTTTGATAATCCCAATCTTATATTCATATGTTTTGATAATACCAATCTTGTATTCATATGTTTTGATAATCCCAATCTTTTATTCATATGTTTTGACAATCCCAATTATGTGTTCATATATTATGATATTCACAATTACTGTTGATCTACACTTTAATTCTTTCAAATCGATGATTAAGTTAATTATAATGTTACAATAATTTCTTATTTATGTTAATCTCGATTATCCATGTTTATATAAGTTTTGAAATGATTCTAAGTGAATTAGATGTGTTTTGAAAAAGACAGTCAAGTGTATGTATCACTGACCTGAACAGAGAGCTACCGATATGCATAACAGCCAGAGCTACTGATAGACACAGAGCTACCGACAACTAGAGCTACCGATAGACAGAGAGCTACCGAAATGCATAACAGCCAGAGAAACCGACAGACACAGAGATACCGACAGCCAGAGCTACCAATAGACAGAGAGCTACTGATATGTATAATATCCAGATCTACTGATGCATAAAGCTACCGATAGCCAAGAGCAACCGATGGAACTAAGTTCATCGAGCTACCTATAAACTGATAAGAGTTTGAAGATCTACCGATGGAAGACTCTACATAGAGTCAACCGTACACGTCTACAAACAAACGACTACCTATAATTAACTGCGGAGTCAAATCCTATATCCTCGACACTATTTGTTTATTACACTAACGGCTACATTTGTTACTTTTGATGCATGTAATGTTATTAAATGATTTTTGTTGCCATTTCTGGAAACCGTACCAAGTACGATTAAAAAGGATAATCATTCCTTCTTTTCAGCAAAAAAAGGCATAAAAGACAACATGTATGTATCAGTGAAAAAAGACAAGAGACTTAAAGAGATTGAGGACACGACACTTGCGATCAAGCTCAAAACGTGCCAAGAACAACTGGAAAACTTTCACTCACAAGACTACTACTACCAGACTCCAAAACATAGAGCATACATCGAGCAATATATGCTAAAGAAGAACTACACAGAACAATTCATTTTCTGAGCCGATAACCAAGCTGAACCTAGAAGCACCGAAAGGAGAAATGATACTCTGTTTTTCAATCAAATACCAGAGAAGGACTCAGAACCATTTCTGATCAAATCCAAAGGAGTCCAGAGTTGCACTGCAATCACTAGAGCCATTCTAAACACTTTATCTTGCTCTAAGTGATTTAGTATTTGCATTACGAGCAGTGTGTGTAGCCTGTTAATTATTACACACACACTGTCTCCTGAACCTGAACTGGAGTATTTTTAAATCCTCACTCACAATCTTTACTTCTTTTATTTCCCACTGTGGATAGTGGTAGAGGTCGAGTGTGACCTGGACAGCTTTGAGCTGTTGTTTGTTATCCCACGTATAACTGTGGTAGAGGTCTCTTGACCTAAACAGTGTGATCACTATTGTTAACCCAGATCCAGGGTGTGGATCACTTTATATAAATTTTGAGAGGACTAAGTCTCGGCTGGAGACTGAACCTCTTGGTTAACTCTTGTGTTTTTAGTTAAAACCTATATCCATACTATAAACATTTATTTCATATTCTGCTACTATTACTTTGAAATATAATTTATTTTCAAAGCTACTTTGATAGTTAAACTCGCAAGTGTTTATATTTATTATAAACCAGTAAGTTAGTTTCAAAAGTTAATTTAATCATAAGATTAAGTTAACTGAGAATTAATCAATCTTTGCGAAACTAATTGAACCTTTATAATCTGTATAAATTCACTACAGTTTAATTTGTTTTTGAAATTGGGGGATTTTAATAGAAATTGTTTTTAGCAGAAATTTTAATTGTAACTCAATTCACCCCCCCCCCTCTTGAGTGTCCACTCCGACCAACAAACGTGATATAAAACCTCCCATTCATACAATTTTTCATGACTCAAACAAGTTAATCCCTAAACTAGAATCCTAATCCATCATATGTCAAGGGTTGATGGGTGTTCTCAATCCCCATGAGTTGGATACATGTTTCTGGGAATTCATAACTATAATTGGGAATGGTTTTACCCACAATGATAAATCCAATGGAATAGAATATGGAATATATAAAAAAGGTTTAACATTACATAATAGATTAAAATAGTCCAAACCTCACATGATTATGTGCAAAAACATGTACCAAACCAAAATATATAAACCTAATTACTCAAACAACATGTAACAAATATTTATGTGAACAATGTCACCATGGAACATCTACACAATGATATCACATATACATTCTACCTCTACGAGCTTCCTTTCCATTACATACATGAGATAAAATAAGGTACACACACATAAATGTATGTGTACGGTGTGAGAAAAAAGCACAGTGGGATCCCACTAAGTGTTTCGTAAATTTCGTTTATAAGGAAAAACAATTATTCTAATTCAAAAAAACAAATTCATGGGATAAATTCTTCATAGTTTACTCAAAAAAATTAAATAAAAAATTTTCTAAATAGTTTTGAAAAAAAAATATAATGAAACCAATTTCCAAAAAATATATAACAAAACGATTTCCCTTTCAAATCATTTAAAAATTAAATGTCATTTACAATATTTAAAATATCCAATAATAGATAAACAACCATTTTATAAAGAGTAGAAACATGGAAACTGATTCATACGATACAGTACGTCCAAGCTAGCTAGGATTCAGACACCTTAGTGAATGGTCATTGTTAGTACATACTATAATTCTCTAGGTAAACAATCATAAAGGCATTAAATAACAAAAATATAAGTGATCACCCTGATAGTGTCATGAAATACACAGTTTAGTTATAGTTGTAATCATATATCATTGCCAATAGAAATATAACTTACCTTGAGCACTTGTGCTAATTTTATCATGCACCAAAGTATCCCAACCTCCAATGTAATCAGCCTATATAGAGGAAAATCAATTAAAAGTAATCATCATTCCTCATATATAGCATTAGGTTATTAAATTTAACATAAAATAATTTAAAAAATTTATTTCATTAAGATAAAACATGATTAGAAGCATATTTTATTCAAAATAAAAATTTCTATAAGATTACATTCCATAAAAATTAAACATGATTTGAAATCATTTTTCATTAAAATATGACATGATTTATGTCACATTTCATCAAAATACTGCATTATTTGAAATCAATTTTATTTAATAAAGATGAAGTTCAATTTCATTTCAAACTAGTTTCTAAAGATTCAATTTACAAAAGTGTTTTAAATCATTCCATTAAATGATTTTTGAAAACAAACAAAAAATGAGAATGAATTCACAGTTTATAAGTAAAATGCTCATTAGAAAACCGCCCACCTCAACACACTCGGAATTCTTCATCTATTGCATGGAATCCACAACCAATGAGATTGAGGGTTTTATAAAACTAGGAGGAACCATAAACCAATAAACCCAATTAACAACACCAAATTAGGGAATTTATATAACAATGAAAATGATAGGAATCATGTAACACAACAATTCCTAAATAATTCACAATTATCAAAAAAGATACAATCATTAATTACCCATTACACAATGAATCTATAAGAAAACCAATTCGATCATGGATCAACTCCTAGATTTGGTATCATCAGCCGAGATATAAGGTTAAAATAAAGGGTAAAAGATTGGGTTTAGAGGAAAATTGACGGAAAAAATAATGTACACATAACTTCATTTTCTATATCCAATGATCTTATATCCAATTGATTAACACAATAGAAGAAACTAAAGATATTTAATATCTAAGAGGAACCCCTAGGCCGAGGGCCTAAATCACCGTAAGAATAATGAGGCTAAAAAAGGTGTGTTGGTATTTTAAAATAAAATTTGGATTAATAATTTAATTTCACTTAGTTTTGATGAATAGTTTAGAAAAATATGTCCTACCTTCTAGTC
Source organism: Viscum album (assembly GCA_963277665.1). Lineage (NCBI taxonomy): Eukaryota > Viridiplantae > Streptophyta > Magnoliopsida > Santalales > Viscaceae > Viscum > Viscum album. Next base: position 330,773,982 of record OY728132.1, read on the forward strand.
TATTAGAGGATATGAACAGTATAAAAAACTATACACTAACCATTTGAAATGCCTTTATCCAATTTTTCAAAGTTTAAGGAGAAGGACATAATTTTTTTCCTTAATATGTTCCATACATGTTCCATTATATTGGACTCTGAAAAATTAGAGAGGTTTCCTGTAAATAATTACATGGCTTGTGCTAACCATTTCACAACCACTAATTGGACCAAAACTCTCTAAAACACTTCCAAAATTCCTCCAAAATGACTCCAAAAATGTTCCAAAAAATAAATGGTGAAGAAAAAGGAGGTAAGTACATAAAAAAATTCATGAAATGAGAAAAATAATTCCATTAAATCACATTTGTGTCAAGACTCCCTTGGAATGTATTTATCAAACACTTTGTGGGAAGATATCTATTTTCTATAAAAACCACTTGAAAATAACCCTTTTCCACACAACACATGTTGCAAAATCCTGCCCCTCCTCATTAGATTTAGAAGATATAGAAGATCTACTAGCCATAGGTAACATCCCCAAGACACAAAATGGGGGTAATAAATGCAAAGGGCCTCAAGAATCATTTATGGACAGATTTTCTCATTGAAAGATAAAACTTATAACCTACATAAACAAAAAAAACCAACCCTTTATATCATGCATGAAAACAATATACCACTCAAAACTAAACAAAACAAATAAACCATATCATAGTACAAGCGGAAACCAAATAACATACTTAAGGGGAACCAAAATCCCACACAACTCAAAAACTACCATGTGATATCAACTAGAAACGACCAACCTTCATCAAGATCCTAAAATATATTCCAAGTACAAGGTATTAACAAGAATTAATAAAGTACTAAGATACCTTGATCTTACCCATGTCTTGATAGATTACATCTTTAAACAAACAATAGTTCACAATAAAGGGGAGATTCTAATATCAGTATTATTTCCCTAATGACTTCCCAACTCACATCAGTAGGAAAAATTGGTTAAAATTGTATATAAATTAGTTTTAAGATGAAAAAATAATTTATATCAATGAATTGTTATTTTTAAATAAAGAATAAACAACCACAAACCATTTGAAAATCATTTCGAACACCCATAACCATGTCTCCACACACACAATGCATGCGTAGGTAATGGTTCCATACTCATGAGTGGTCTTTCATCGATCCAACAATTAGTTTCATGGTGAACAATACAAGGTTCCCTAATGGAATAAAAACCTTTAATAGGGTCACATATAACTAAAATAAACTCAAATAAACATTGTGTGCCTAATCCATGTAAAACCATTCCACAAAAGTACTATTTTTATATATAATTTTAAAAAACAATTTCCATACAAGAAATAATAATTTTAAATTAAACATTCAAAAATTAAAAACCAAAGGGGTTTTCTTAAATGAAACCAATTTTCCAATAATTTTCGAAATTCATTAACAATTGGGATTTACACCATGAAATATAAAATTATTTCACAATAATTTAAATCTAAAAATGTAATCAATAACAGTTATTTACTTTCTAAACAATTTAGAGATACGATAGAATCCACCTACCTCTCATAAATTCGAAAAATAAATAACAACACTAAAAATATGAATATCCAATCACAAACCACATTACATTAACAAAATAGAGAAATATTTCATCAAAAACCATTAAAAAACAAAGATATATCCATAATGGACTAGAAAAAGGATTATGAAATAGATAAGTACCTTGTATTTAGGATGAATAAGTATAAATGGGTACATACTGAGGAATATAGGCTTCCAATGCACAATTTTTTTAAGGATCACTCCCTAGTCCAATGGGACCGTCTCTCAATACTAAGGATAAAAATGAATTAAAGATCATATGAGTTTAGAGAAAAAATGATAAAGGGGTTAATTCATATTAGATCCACATTTTATGGAGGTCCAACTGTATTCCACATGGTAAGGCTAAATGATTTGGAAAGCTATGTGACAACCATGTGGTGAAACTATCTTAAGGCCACACCTCACATAGTTTTCTTGCTTGGTTGGAAAAACTATGTTCCAATGGTTCATTTCCCTCTCTTGTAGGAAGCATTGTTTCCCATGGTCACACATATGAATTCACTGAACCATGTGACAAATGTGAACCTTACTAGTGCCCAAGATATTCCATTAAAGGATTTTATAGTGGAAGTTCATGGTTTTTATTAACCTTGTTGAAACTATGAACCCAAAAAAAAGTATCAAAATGTACCAGAGCCCCTTCGAACCTCTTGAAACATAACATGAACATTATATAGACTCAAAATAAATTATCAAAAGGTCATGTATTTGAAATTGGGTGTGATAAATTCTCCCTTCCATTTTCTTTTCCATCCACAGAATGTGGAAAAATACATTCGTCTAGAAGTGTTCGGGTCATTTCTCCACTATTTCCTTCTCATGTTCCCATAGTTTTTCCTAAATATGACCTTGCTTTCAAAAAATATACACTAGATAGATGGTTTTCCAATGATATAGTTTTTCATTCCTATCCAAAATCCATACAGGTGCATGATTAAATGTAGAATCCATATCTACATCTATGTGATCTCATCAAATAACATGTTCAAGATTATGTTTTTATTTATTCAATTATAATACAATAAATCCATTGTAAAATGAAATGAACCTTGGTGGAAAATCTAACTGATATTAAACCTCACCAACTAATCTAGTTATCTCATAAAATCCTATTTATTAAAGAGATAACATTCCCTCAATACCAAAATGATGATGCCTATGCCTGGGAGAAATTATCAAGAGCATTAGAACACACACCTCTAATGATAATTGCTGGTGAAAATGATCTTCATATGATTGTGGAACACTCAAATCCATCTCTATTGTTTTTTCGATCAAATATATCTTATTTATTTTCTCTTATACAGGGATGGTTCAAATTAGTTATGTCTCACCTATATCCACCGAACAATGTATAGAATGACAAGGATAACCCTTTAATGATTCGAAATAATACACTAGTATTGAATCATGATAACAATTATTTTATAAGAGATACACTAATAGTAAATAATTCTCTCACGAGTCACCAAATTACATCACACAATTTCAAAGAATGTCCTACAATGTTTGGATTGTAGGTTCATATTGTGCATCTAGTTGAGGATGATAAACATTACTCATTTTCAATTGTTTTCCAATGGATTTCTGTAAGTATTTCTAAAAGTGAGATGTAAATCATGGGTCTCAATCCAATAAAATCGATACTGCAGCATTATGCACCCTAAAAATTTCCTAGATAAATATTTTTTACATGTCTTATATTAAATTATATTCATGAATCGAGATGATGTTGGCCAACATTACGAGCGTATCCACTATCACCCATATCCAATCATGTTTTCTTACTATTGTTGGCTGAATTTCTACAAACACATAGATATATGCTCCCATTTCTATATGGGAATTGGTAAAGACTATGACAAACTCACTGTCCATTGATGCTCTACCTTGACCTTCTAACATGTGAGGCATATCAGTAAATAATTCTCTATTTCATTTTTTATTACATCCCATGAAAACTGTTCTTTCATCCCTTTATAAATTTTTTTAATTCTCAGATGAATAAAATCTCTCAAATAATGGTTAACACTATGAAGATATTCTTTATAATCTAGAGGTATGACTATCCTATTTCTAAACCAAAATATTGAATTCCCATATATTTTCCTACTCTTAATGGTTAACCCATAATTGAGTTTTAAAATTTTAGTAAAACATTCCAGATCAAATGTCTAAGAAACTCTAACATTCATAACGAAATTAGGAACAAAAGGAATGAGAATGAATACTAAAACTTCACCTTGTTCAGAGAAATCTAGATACAAATCCACAATGAATTCAATTTGATGACACTAGTCTAAAGACTCCTTATCTCACTAGAATATTAATTCCTTATCAATGCATCCTCCATGGAGTTCTAATTACCTGATGTATACATCATGTAAAATTTAAACATCTATAGATACTCCATTTATCTGAGTTCTCTTAAATTCAAATCCCATTGGGAGAAAATTTATATCAAACTACTGTAACTAATAAACACTATGATTTTCACAACAAATAGGTACTAATTCCAATCATTCAAATCATGTACCATAGAATCCAACTTTATGTCATTTATTAGTTAGTTCTTCTCATGTAACCATGAATATCATGAACTATAAGAAAAAATATGATATCTTTTCATAGGAATACATCCCAACCCAGATCTGAATGCATCATAATAGACTACATATCCCTATCTAATTTCTATAAATATAGAGACATGTGCTACACTAAGTCTAAACTTATGTTCTTGAATTGATTTATGAAATTTCCCCTTACATTGTAAATTAACTCATTTTTTCATGAAGTCTATCATCGATGATTCCTAATGTGAAAAATCGCATTAAAAAATGTTTTTTTATATCTCTCTAGTACAAGGAATCTATGAATATCCAATATATACTTCAACAGTTTCTAGGAGGTAAAAACTTAAATTTTTTTAAACACCTTTTTCAAAAATGAAAAGACCATGTTAATACACCTATTTAATTAAAAAATAAAACTTTAATAACATATAATAAAAATATTCTCCAATAATATAACCAACACAATATAAAAAGTTTTTCTCATGGTCAGATATTTTATTAGAATACATCAAAATATCATTAACAAACACCACCACAAAAGAGTATAGATACCTCTGGAATATTCTATTTTTTAATTAAAGAAAGATGGACGGTGAATTAATAAGACCAAAAGTCATAGAAAAATTATAAATGGCCATATCTTTTTCTACAAGAATTATTTGGAATATCCTCCTTCTGAAATTGAAATTAGTGAAACATAGATCATAAGTAAATTTTAGAGAACGATTAGGATACCCTCAATTAATCAAATAAATCATTAATTCATGGAATAAAATTACTAATTCTCTATTGAATTTTTTTTAATCTTAAGATAATCCACTCAAATTTTAATAGTTATATCTATCATCCTCACTAATAGAACTAGTGCAGCCCACGAAGACCTACTCAGTCGACTAGACCCTTTATATTCAAAAACTTAAAACTAAACATTCAACTCACTAAATTCTTATAGTTCCATCCTATAAATTGGAAGTGATATTTTAATTATCCTCATTAGGAGATCAATCGTAATCTCTATCTTTCCTTTTGATAGAAATACAAAGAAATATTTGGGCAAAACGTCTTGAAAATAGTCAGAATATAGTTAGAGAACCTATATTCCAACTCTCTTCCATAAATTCCAAATTACGTGATACCAACCAGTAAGAGATGGTTCCAACCACTGGTTCCAAAATTATGGATATAATATCCTTTTCATCCAAATATCCTCTAAAAATATTCCCAACACCATCCAAAGATATGAAACAAACTTTTCATGTATCGTAGTCAATGTGATCTTTAAACGATTTCAACCAATCTATATCCAAAATAATGTCATAGAAAAACATCCCAAGCACTAATAAATACCATTGAATCACATCTCTATAAATAGTAATAGAACAAGATTTACACATTAAGGCTTCATAGTATCATTTTCTAAGAGGAGTTTGAAGTTTAAAAATTGAAGGCATTATCACAACATGCAAGCGCATATTATAAACAACATTGGAAGAAATAAACGAGTGGGAAACTACGATATGAAAAAAATGATTTCATAAGGTTGGAATTAAAAATAATCATACCTCTCACCATCAAAGGGCCCGATTGATAATCCATGATCACTTTCTTAGATCCATATAGTTTTTTACTCATTATGTTTTTCCCTTTATTCCCTATTGGGATTGAACTATTTGAGCAATAATGGTGTTCCTTGAAGCACGTTGTCAAACTAAATTCTATTGATGAGAATTATTCTTATATACACATCCACTTAAAGAATAAGATGAATATGAAATATGATATGTGTCTCTAGATCTGGACGATGGATCACTACAAAAATTATGCTAAAATGGATTATCTTGTGGAAATTGTGACATGTTCAAGGTGGTTTCTTACAATATCACTTCATATGGTAAAAATAACCATATTGAAAACATCTTGAATTAATTTTTATTTGATAATAAATGTTTAATAATCCATTGGTTTGATTATGAGGTGTCCCACCACACTTTAAATAAGTCTCCCTTCTTTTGGTTTTCCAAACAGTATAGTTACCACATGTTCCATTAGGAATAAGCGTTCACCCTGAATGTATATTTCCCAAGATATTCCTTTATTCTCCAATATCTCTATTTTCCATCTCTATATAAGGAATTATACAAAGCATGAGAATATTTAAGATAATATATATCCTTAATCCTGAATAAAAAAATGCATCTTATCAAGGATTCACTTTTAGAAAAATTTGGAGAAAAGTAAACTAAATTCATAAATTTAGTATCCTAATATATCATCAAGATATTTTCTTTCTTTAAACAAAATATGTCCATTTTTCAGGAAATATAAAATTCATGTGGGTATAATTTCTTGTTAAAAATTATTCAATGTATTCTTATGTAATTCCTCGATAAAATTTATGTTGAACTGAAAATTATAACTACTGGTGGTCCAAAACCTATAGAATTTACATTTCCATATTCACTTTTAGATCTAACGGTGTCCTATGAAATTAAATATTTTATTCATCCTAATGGACTAGAATTATACTTTTTTATCTTCAGAATCCCCTTGAAAGATGGTAATATTTTTATATTTAGAATGAACTAAATAGTCCACATACCATGGTTTATCATTATTATTACTCTTATCCACAACATTAAAAGGATGGATGATTCTGTTAACTAGCTATTGGTTCACTTGTGTATTAGGTGCACTATATTTTATGCAGCCTCCACTAGTTAATTCCTAGTAAACCAACCCAGTTCCATTCTCAATAGTCGGACAAATCTCTATTTAGTCTCACTAAATTGAATCTAATGCCTTATCAATTATAATTAACCATATCAACACATATAATAATATTACATACAATAATTTAACCATTTTCAACATCTTAACCATTTTTTAGAATACTACAACGATTCTTTTCAAAAAAACCATTTTCAGTATTTTCAAAAATCAACACTTTTTGTCTCTTTTGAAAAACGTTAAACTCATAATGAACAATGAATAAAAATTGGGAGGTATTACAATCAATTCATGCCATCAAACACTCCTCGGATGAACCCATGATGATGAGGTGACAACCCACCTAGATGTTTTTTAAAACACCCATATACCTAAGAACCCTGGTAAGATAATGTTCATCCCAATGAGGTTAGATTTACATTTTTATTCTCTAAATTTCATGTTATGAAAATACTTCATACTTACTAACTTCCAAAGAGATATACTAATACTATTTCCAAATCTAGGACCAAACAAAACTGGAACTATTTATCCCAAAAGATAGATAGACTGAACAAGATTTTATAATTTCCTATGTTAAGTGATGAAAAATTTGATACCATTTATATAATACTACCCTTCCTCATTGGTTTGAGAAGTGATGAGAGAGATATTATGCCTTAGGTGACACCCCCAAGACATTAAATTCTAGAAATAAATTTTAAAGGATGTAAGAAACATTTGGGTATTGATTTTCCATTCAAATGTTAAAACATCTAGGGTATATAAAAAAATGAATGAAACCTATTTATAATGAATTTGAACAAAATACCACTCAAAAAAACCAAACTAATAAACGATATCAGTGTAAAAGCGGAATCCAAAGCACATACTCAAAGAGAACCATAACACAACAAAACTCAAAACTACCAAGTTACATAAACTAGAAACACCAAACTAGATCCATGCTCCAAATCCACATTAAAAACCTAGGGTATCAGAAAGAATCACTAAAGAACAATGATACCTTAACATTACCTGTGTCTCAGAATATGACATCAAAAAATGAACAATAGTTTCCATGCACGTTGGGAGTCTAAACTCCTTTGGATTTCCCCAATGAATTCCCAAATAACATAACTAGGACCAAAATTATATGTATAGTTTATAAAATAGTTTTAAAAAGTTGAAATTGTTTATAACAAATCTATAAATATTTTTTTTCTAAAGAACGAATTACCAACCATAAAATTTTTTACAATCACTATGAATTCCTAAAACTATGTCTCCCCACACACCATGCATGCCTAGAAGATAGTGATGTACTCATGAGAAGTCTCTTATTGATCCACTATGTCATCCCATAGTGACCAATACCACCCAAATGACACATACACCTTCCATATTTTTATTTATAATGGAAATTAACTCACACCCACAACATATTCCAAATCCATGTAAAATCATTACACAACCCATTATTTCATTAAATAATTTAAAATACTATTTATAAGCATCAAAACAAAACCATAAATTTAAAATCAATATTTTAAAATTATAAACCAAGGGGTTTTTCTAAAATCCGACCAATTTTTCCACAATTTTACCAAAACAATACCAATAAGGATTTTAACCAATAACGACACTAGTATTTCACCACAATTTCAATGATTTGTTTTAATTAAAACTAGTTCTTCATATTCTAAATCTAGTAATGATAAAATATAGTCTAAAAACTCTAAAACATTGGTGAAAAAATTACAACACTACATAATTTCATGATCCAATCCCAAACCACATTCCCTTAAATATATTCTACAATATTTCACCATAAAAACATTCATAACACGTAGATATATCCATAAAATACTAGATATATGGTTTAAAGTGGGAGAATAACCTTGGATATAAGAAGGAAAAATACATATCATTGAATCTGGGCCTCCCAAACACTTTGATTCACCTAAGTATCACTCTTTGATCAAAGGGGATCATCTCTCAAGCTTAGGCAGAAAATTAAATTTGGAATCTTATTATTTTAGGAAAAAACTAGGATTAAAGGGGTTAATTCATTTTAGATCCACATTTTAAAGAGTTTAAATAGTATGCCGCTTGGTTAGACTGAAATATCTAGAAAAAATGCACCAAATATATGGTGATAATATTTTAATTCCATGCCTCACACGATTGGATCATAGGGTTAAACAAAGTATGCACTTGTTGTGCATTTTACTATATTTTATGAAGCACAATTTCTCTAGAGCACTCACATGGTTTGGTACACTTTTTCCAACCGTGTTCCTAACCAATTCCCACTATCTTCCATTTCATATTTTCCTAGAAGTGGTTCATGGTTTATACTGACTTTGAAAAATCTACGAACCGTTAAAAAATCATCCTAAATAGAAGAAACACCTCAGATATTCTAATCCTTAACCCCAACATCATATAGACTCAATATACATGAATAAAAGATCTTGAACCAGAAATTGGGGGTTTTTAAAATTCCCAAAAATCACTATAAATAGTAACTATTGCTTAAAAATATAATTTGTGCATAATTAAAGAACCAAAATAAAAAAAATTAAAGAGCTTAAGGTGTGCTATGGAAAAGTCTCATTAGGTAGAGACACATAACTGAGGATCAATGAAATCTTATCAAATTTGTCTAAGATCACTATAATTGAGTAGAATAAATCATAACATACATATAAAAAATATAAAATTTCTTAAAAAATCCAACCATAATCCTAGGTATATCCCCATGGTGAACTAGGGTTCTAATAATTAAGAAAGTGTGATGAATAAAACTATACCATGATGAAATATAATAGTATTGGAGGAACATCATCATGGATGTGAGGCAGAATAAGGTTACATGGATGTGGAGGTTGGTACTCATTAATGGGTATTAGATAAATAGAAACAATAGTTAAATTATTCAATGGTTTAAAGTTAATTTTATAATTTTTAAATAAATGGTGTTGGTCACACAGTTTGGCCGCACTGTTTGGAAAATTATTCACCAACTGTGCACAAAAATATCCAATTAAAAAATAGGATTCATGGATCTCTTGGAAAGTCCAAAAGGTTTAAAAACCCATGTGATAACCTAAAAAATATTTCAAATCACCCTAACCCTCACATTAACATAATTTTGGGAATGATTACTACTAAAAGTGTTTCCTGGTTTGTTTTCCCAAAATGTTACATTTTAATGTTCGGAACACCAAAAAAAACTAGTAAATAAATAAAATGAAATTAAAATAAAAAATACATATAGACTGGTGACCATGATGGTGTCACAATACTCCCCACTATGTCACTTTATTCCACCCCAAAGTCCTTATGATTTTGAATCTAAGAAAATTTGAGGACACTGGTACCTCACTAACACCACATGTTTTTAAGATTTAATAAAATACATGAATCATTTCCAAAAAATTAAGGGAATCAACATAACATGAAACACTCGGTTTTGATTATCAACAGTATGAACCAGATGCTCAATAATGGAGGTATTGGGATCCATCCCTAGATCCTCCCATTTTCTCACATAGAATGGTTTTAGATGGTACTTCTTTAGTTGAGATACATGGTATAAATCATGGATTAATTTCACATGATAGGGAAAGACCAATTGATACACCACCCTCCCAAGGAGCTCCAAAACCCCAAATAATATGATATACCATGGTGATAACCTAACATTACTTACAATTTGACAGTGTCCCATGTGAAGAGAACCCCTTATAAACACCTAATCACCAACCTCAAATTCCAATAGAAAATTATAATGAAAATAATATGATTTATTATGGATCTAATATTTCACTAACTTATTTTTGATGAACTTCATATTAACTATCATTTCTTGGACAAGGCTCAGATATGATAACGCATGCTCCCCCATTCCATACAATGGGAATGTTATCAACACAGCCATTAATACAAATATTTTAAGGGACCCATATTCATCAATGCTTCATAACTATTGTAATATTAAAATTAAATCAATGACACATATTTCTCCAAAGATACTTTTAAAGTAATCACACATGCACAAATCATATCCTAGATAATCTAGATGACCTGCTCCACCTAACCATCTTTTTATAGAAGATACACTATGCTAAATTACATATGAGATCCCATTAACTCATAGAGACCTCTCTAGAACCAATATGTTAAGAATGTTATTAAATGATATATGAATGTTAATGGAATTACATGGAGTCTAATTATCACTTAGAAATAAAGGTTTCTATGCTCCCCCACCATCATTGGATTCTTTATGAGATGTAAATGGGGTGAATTTTTTAACTAATCAATAGACACCCAGATAACATCCTTCCCACATTGAGGAAATATTAGAAAAAAATATGTAGAAATTTTCTCTCACATTCATACTATAATAGAAGAAAATTTAAATTATTTTAATGGGAAATGATGTTATTTTTTTATCCGTATATAGGAGAGACAACAGAAAAATAAATTAGTTATCGATCTCTTCATCCCAGTCCACTAATATTGGATTTATTGATAAGAAAACATATTTTTTGCCTTAGGGTGAATAAAAAATCATGAATGGTTCTCAACCTCCTTTAATTCCCACCTCAATGTAAATATAACAACAAGCCTCTTAGGAAATAGAAGATCAACATTAGGAGACTGACACTAGCCACCCAATGACACCTCACCATTTTCAATTATTCAAATAGTATGTAAATCATAATCCAATTACTGAATATGAATCTGATCATAAAAAGAATGATTGACCTACTCATGAGCCAAAATGTCCCATTCAAATTCATCTTTAGAATATAATCAAATCTCATTATACAATCCCATAAAACATTCTTCATCATACTTTTATCACAATAGCTTAGAGGGTAGCCTTTCATGAAAATCAGTTCCCATCACATTCCCACTTCTATGTGTATAGACTATATAGAAGTAAAAAATGTCATAATATACTCCATAGAGTGTCTCAGCTAAAGATTCATACCCGTCTATGTAACAATATAGTGTAAACTTTTCTTTTTTGAATCCCCTAAAAATGACACTATAAAATGATAATAGAACCACATCTTCAAGGAGTTTTTTGTAATGTCTAATTAAAATCCATTATTGGGGAAATTCATATTCTTTGGTGATAATTTGTGATATCCATACACCGATACATGGTCAAGATGTATCAACACACATTCCAATCCTAACTCAAAGAACTGTAATACACCGTATAACCTTTACCATAATTATGGAGTATAATTACTAGAGTTGAATTTAACATTAAATTCACCTCATCAAAGTACAATTTCTTCCTACCATCCCAATATAATTTCACCCCATTTTCAGTCAACATTATTAAAGGTGAATACAACATAGAGATGTCTTGAATGAATTGTAAGTAGTACCGTTCCAATCCCAATAAGCTTCTGGATTCAAACAAATTATTAGGATTCTCAAAATGAATTACTACCAGGATCTTCTTGAGATCATAAAAAGTTAAATTCATATATATCACATTGACTAAAAATATCACTTCGTAAATCTATAATTATCAATTAAATAGTTTATAATAATGTAAATTTGTTATCAATGTTTAAAAAATTATGTTTGTGTGATTTGTATACTCTTTAATTGTCTTCTATTATAATAGGATATCATCCATGAATAGTAATACGATAGATTCAAGATATAAATAGAAAATATTATTAATCAAATTCCTTTAAACCATTGGAGAGATGTTAAGGTTGTTTGGAATAACAAAATACTCATAATTCACATACCTTCTCGTGATGTTGGTCTTAAGAGAATCTTCTTCCCAAACCCTAAATTAGAGGTATACCAATCTTTACTCTATCTTGGAAAACAATGGGGAACCCTTAAACTAGTCTAAGAGATCATTAATTCAAGGAAAAAAGTATTAATTCTTAATGTATACTTGATTGATTTGCTAATAATCAATGTATTGTTAAGGGATTTCATTATACTTCTTCGCAAAGAGAACTGAAAAAACTTAAGGTAACATTCTCAGTAATATATATATATATTTCCATAAATATATTCCAAAAAAACATTCAAATCCTGAATAATAATAGGGACCATTAATTATTATCTAAATCAGATCAAGTGTGTCCTGTAATGTAATTTTATAGAGAACTACACCTCCCATGAGGGAAACTACCATAAAAAATATTATAGAGACCTACATATAACATTATATCACCACTGAAGGATTACCAACAAAAATATTCTCTACCAAATAATAGTTAAAACTGGATAACTAGAATGATATTCATCTGTTATCTAGAATGATAAGTATTCCTCTCCTCGACCATGGATCCCACACACCCTAAAAGATGTGATCATTCTTTTCATGAGAGGAAAAATGAAATATCTAATGATAACAATAAATAAATACAATTTTGATAATCATACAATACATTCCAATAATTAGATAAAAAATATATAATTCAAGGACCATGAAATCATACTCTATCGTAAAATTGACAATCATAGCTCGAAACTCTGGACATAAAAAGCTTCACTCCTTCTTTATTAATGGTGTGGAAAGATATATCATGATTGGAATTAAATCTGATCTCATTCCTAAAGAATATATCAAATTCAATGTTATAAATTATTGATATTTAACAATATAAAACAAGGCCAAGTAAATAGAGGATTTAATAAAGGACATACCTCTCATGGTCAATTTTCTAGTATTGTAATCCTCAGGGACATTCTCAACTGAAAAAAAACCCAATCTCATCCCCACATAATATATATTTAGTTTGAGGAGGATACTATTTTTTCAGAGTGGGGGAATACACCATTAGATACAAAAAAGTAAACCTGAGAGCTCTTGGATATACAATATATGTCTTATATTCCAAAAGGATATCCTCTACAGAAGCATTGACGATGACCTAGAAACTCACATTGGTTGAACAATATAACTTTCTCTTGAAATTATGGATTAGTGTGGCCTACCTTCCCACATTGGATAAAGATCACTACCTTGTGGTCTTAGGAATCCACTACTATAGAATCCAAGGAGTGGTGGGTTCCCCCTAACACTGCACATGTGTAAATCCTCTCGTGTCCACTTATAAAGAGATTATGAGATATAAATACATCATGTTGATGAAGGAGAACCACTAGGGACAACCAAACTCAATACATAAATCTCATCCAAGACTACATTATACATTGCCTTCATGTAGGTTGGTAGGACAAGAATAATATGCCTTGATCTAATCACACTATTTAATCCTATTTCAAAGCACCAATACATTAGAAATCCATTCTTGATAAGCTCAGGAGAATGATGATCCAACACTATGAAATGAGTTTAATGCTCCATTACTGAATTAATCCTCTATTTTAAGTCCACAAACTCACACTCTTTTACCACACTCAATGTTTTTGGATAGAACTTTTGGTTGATCATTTTCTTGAATGCGGTCCATGTGAGGTCTTTCTATAACTTGGATTACACTATAGACTTCCACCACTTTGGAATAGGTACTTACAATATATAGGTATCAAAATCAACAATAGAAGTATCTAGGGTCTTAATGAAATGGACGAATTTTTTTTATTTTTTATCTATTCCCTGGGATCTTGAATCCCTTCATCCCCATTAATAGTTGGCGGTTTTTTATTAGTAAACTCTTGAGCATGGTCCACCACCCAAAATTGATTTCTTAAACTATATTGGTCTAATTACTAACTAGTTTGAATAAAATATTCCACAATATCAGGGTCTAAAATAAGTTTTTTTGATAGGAAATGATTTGAAACTGCCTCTCTTCAGTTCTTAGGATCTTTTAAAGGAGTCATAATCTATAAAAAATAAATTATTAATATCCACTGATACAACATTAAATTTCAAAATTCATTAAGTAAATCAAATGAACTCACATAATAAATCTTAAACAACTAATAAAATTAATCACAGGAAATCCATAATCCAAAGTGATATTAACATTGAAAATTAAACTATTTCCCATTATATATGTTTTGGTGGAATGGTTTTCCAAACCACTCAAACTTTCAAAAATGGAATTGGAATATTTTTAGACCACATCAAATGGGATTAATATGATTTCTATTGATCGCACACCTAAACCATGAACCCCTATTTTCAGCCCCTATTAGATCCTAAAACACAAAATTTCCCTATACAAAATAAGGATTATTGTGAAGGCTAATAATTGATATAATACAACAACAAATTTCAAATAAAACACAAAATAAATCACAAATCCAAGAAACAAATCCTAGTAACCACTAGTAACTCAAGATATGACATAAATTAAAGATTAGTGGGTGCACACCTTTACATACTTCTTAATATCTAATGGTTCGATCTACAATATACCTTTACACCTCTAAAAATAAGTGGGATATGCTACCATTTTGTAAAAATTCGACAAGGGTATACCTAAAATGTCACCCAAATAGCTCTTCAAAAATGTAATGCCATGACTCTACTAAACACAAATATAGTAGTCAAACCAGTGGGTCACATGGCCTCAAGCACGCCTCCCCGTATTCTAATGGTAGTTGAATAGAAGCAAGGGTCTATAGAGGTGATAATGTGGAGACTATACCCTCATATCAGAGTATCACAATGGTGTATGAGAATTAAATAATATAATACAATTAAATTAGTAATAAATGAATGATACAACATAAGAATAATAATAATGACTGAATATAATAGGTGTCTAACACCAATATAAAACAAATACATGCATGTTTTTATGGTGAAAAATACATAAAACAACAAGACATACATAATGATACATGAAAAAATACATTAATAAGGAAAAAAAATAAAATCCAAAAGGGAGATCTCCAGGAGAATCCTGATCTCAATATCAATACTCTTCTCTAAACTCCCAAGTACAAGAATACAACAACGAGACAAATTCCTTGGTCCTACAAACATAAGGTCTACTTGTGTACATCAGTACAATGGTATCTTGATCAGGGTGTGAGATATAATTCCTAGTAGGTTCCCACCCATGATTTCTACAACTGAATCCATTCCGTATATAAAATAATTTAGTGAATGTTATAGGAATGAATAAATATAACTGACATAATTAAAAAACAATCCCACTTAGGTTCCTAAAGGACACCAAAAATCTCTACCTTCATCATCTCATGACCAGAATAAGATGTTAGATCAGTAAATATATATATAATTTAGTTATATATTGTGTCCACCTATATGAATTATATAAATAAGGGTGTAAGTGGCCATATACCTAGAATAGTAGTTGATGGATGGACAAGGTGTAACTCATTCATCCATAACTAGTCTAAACAATCCTATAATCAGAAGAAATAAGTTACATTACCTACATCCCAATAGAGTGTGAGAAATCATGCACGACAATCAGGATAGTGAGTTAGTCATCATGGCATCCCTCTGAATAGGGTGTGTGGTGCCTCATCCCAACATCTTACATAGTATCAAAGGTGTGTGACACCATGTCTCCACACCCGATGTAAGGGATCATGATTTCCTACCATGATAAGCAGATCACTTACCATCATTCCATATCCCATTTAAGGACTAATAATATAACAATAATAATAATAATAATTGGATCCATGATAAATTACCTCTGAATCTCTACATTTATTAATCCATTATTATAATGGAAAACCATTTCAATTATATCATGTACATAAGAATTCATTTAATGGTATAGCCTTTCCACCCATTACAATTCATTTCATATAAGATATTTATTACATTCATGGATGGAAACCACCATGGACAAGATATTCCCCATAAACCATTTAACATAATCATTTCATTTCATTTTTTCCATTTAAAAAATTATATGAACGAATACCATCTTGAATATTCAATCCATTTAATACATTCCATTTAATCTACTAAAACATATATGTTCAATTAACAAGTATAAAAAAGTACTTAGAAGGTACCATGGTCAAATTGGAAAATTAACTACATGGGTAATCCCATTTGCAATGAAAGCTAAGCCTTTAAGAGGAGTTAGATTCATTTGTTAATTAGTTAGTAGTGGACAAGACATGCACTTAGAAGGTTCAATGGGTAAATGGATATTTATATAGAAGAGTTTCACTCCATTTAATGGTGTCATTTGAGGATATTCACAAGACAATATTTTTAGCTATTAAAACCAATGTAGAATATAAAAAAAATTCCAAACGTCAAATCAAGCATTAAATCACTATTCAAAACATTATAATTTCAAATACATTGAACCTCATCTAAGGGGTTTTATTATAAAATAATCACATTTTTCTTCAAGAAATTCATTAAGCATCTCTAAACATCCATTCTAAATGCATGTATTAGTTTATTAAGAGAATCATTTAAACCAAACTAACACACATGGGAAAACCAATATAATGGTTCAAATTGAATTTATTTGGAGCCATTATCATTTAGGTAAGTTCATATAAGGAAAAATCAATTTATAGTATAAGAAAAAATCATAGAAGGAGTTTAAAGTCTTAATAATATAATTATATTATGTAAAATTATGTCTGCGCAACCACACGTTGTTCATGATTGGGGATGGTAACCTCTTTCGACTAAACAATGACAATAGAGTGTATATCCAGGTTAAATGATAAGTTTGATTAAAAAATTTATATAATAAGACGATTTTCAACAAATATTGGTGAAAAGAATAATGAAACTATTTATAATGTGAATATAATTTTAGGAAAATGTAGTATACCAACTACATAATACTTATGATAAGCTATTTGTCCAATATCGAGGTCTAATTTGGTCTAATTTGGAAGAAATTTATGAAATGGACCTTCACCCAAATAATAGAGAAAATGATCTTGAACCTCGATAACTAAAATGGGGGAAGATTAAACAAAGGAAAATAAAAAATTAGTTGAGATATTAATGATATGGATCCATAGAGATCGATGACATTTAATTTAGAATTTTTATGGAGTATTTATATCCATACCTAGGTGAAGGAGTTTGTGAGCTCCATTTGTGTTGGGAGTATGTCTCATGTGGCTTCCTAGAGGATACGAATAAAGGAAAAAACTTAACATTTCATTAATGGAAAAAGTTTAATTTTAACCTCTAAACTTGGTCTCATAGTATGGCTACATCATTTGGTAAAACCATACACAAACTGTGTAGGACCTATTTCTTAAGAAATTGTCTCACACACTTTTTCTTGCATAGTTACCATAACTATAAACCAACTATGAGATGAATAGTGCAAGATTACTACCTATGTTAGAATAACCATGTGAGAGAGGTGCTTGGTTTTGGAAATCTATTCATAGCTGTGTGGGGAACTTCTACTCCATTAAAACAAGACGCATGGGTTCAGAACAATTGTGCACCCTATGCATACCCTCAAAATAGTTGATTTCTTAGACTAATAACTCTTCGAACTCACCGATACACCTAAGAAACCACTCATGAGTTAAATGAAGTCCAAAAAACTCATAAGTGTTCCAAATCATAGTATTTCATTTCAATGCATAGTTAAAAGAATGCCTCATCCAATAAATGCCAAAAGATTAAATTTCTTGAGCATTTTGCAATGGATCAAAACATAGCATGTTAAAACATCCACATCTTCGAACTTCTCACCCCTAAGAATCCGTTAGGAATAATGATAACATAACTTGACCTACAAGGGTCATGTATTCTCTATCAAACGGCTGTGTTTCATTTCCAATCACCCAACACACGTCCATGTATCACTTTAAGAAAATGAAACATAAGACATCAATACCCAAGATAATGATTTTTTACCAATTGAAACACCTTAAAAGAGACTAACCAAGACCATTTAGCTAGGGAAATGCTCATGTCATCTTCTAGTTAAAAATTTGGCCAAATTTAATCCCTACATTTGTATTTAATGTTATAAAGCGGCCAATTTTGAACCACGGTACCTCCACCATCGGAATTTCCTTACAAGGCATGATCAATGATTTCTGAAAATTCTCCTAGATTTTATTATGAAATATTAATTACACTATTACATATGAAGTCACATAAGGGACCTCATTATAATGAAACTATTGAATCCCAATTAAATAAAAACTGGTCATGCACAAATTCCTTGAAAGACACAATTAGACATCACAATACACCCTCATTAACCTGAAGACATGTTTTTGAACTAGTTCCTCAAACCATACAGATTGAACAAGAGGGGTAACAAGTCATTCCACCTCTACCAGACCATGCCCACAATTCTTGTCTTAGACGACCAACATAATTCAAACTAAACCACAATACCTTCCTTTAAGATACATTTCATTTACTACAAGTACATTTTCCAAAGTCTATACTGGACATCCGGTGACATCATTAGATGAATCCATCAACTGGACTTTTAAACCATCATTATTCATCATGAGAAATGTGTATCCATAATCTATCCCATGAGAATCACCACTATTTAAACTTCACCTCCGATCCCAACTACAAGTTTGAGGTAACCACGAATATTAAACTGGAGTCCAAGGAACTATCCCAAGGTAGTACATACTCCATATTTACAAGTGAGATGTTGGTACAATTCCATGAATTCCACATCAAAATGTTGACTAAAACCAGTTCAGAATACACCTAGTGGTCAACTTTGAGAAGAACATATGGTTTATTAGAGTCCATCCAAGGCATTCATGCTCGAGAATCATGCTTTCACTCAAGACTAACTGATCATAGAAGAGAAACCATGCATCGCGCACGATACTCATATTGAGATCACATCTTTGGAAAAAAATAGAAAAAACAATTAGCATAGAATAAGACCAATCCTCTCTTAGTATAGAAAGGATGATGTCATGATAGGGGACATGCGCATCTCCTAAAGAAGTGTACGCTAAGAGGAAACCAAATTATGAAAATTCAGACCACTACTAGTTAACATCTAGAAAGAAAATTAGATTCACCTACCAATGCACTTGAATTAAGCGAACCATGATGCCTTAACTATCTGAGGAATTGCATGTTTGTTTATGTTTAACCACTAAATTCAATAGGAAATCGACAGTGTTTCAAGATGTTACACACATATCAATCCACATTAATGTTTTAATTATGAGTAAGCTTTGACACAGACATTAGAACTGACAAAATGCTCCCCATATTAATAGATTCTTATTTATCAAAATAAGAGATTAACCAGCAACTCATAAGTGTGCTAGGTCAGAACTACTATAAATGTATGTGTGTTACTCCTCTGAGTCATTTTCACCATATGATAAAATCAAATCATTTGACATGAAATCTAGAACCAACCTGACAAGCATGTTAAAATAACTGGTCCTCTTTGAATGTCATCCTGGGCATTGGGACAAAAGTTATTCCTTTAATTTCCTTGAACTCTACTATTTATATGACCCAAGAATGTGTTTAACAATATAAGGCTGAAACATTTCACCAAACTAAACTGGATTGTTACATCATTTAGAAACTCAATTGGTATACTTTATATTAATTCACTATAAACTAAGGTTTAGAAGAAATAATCCACATCAGGGATACTACCCATAGGCTTGTTATCTATATGAATTTAATAAACAAATAGACCCTATAAGAAATGGGTCTAAATTGAAATATCAAAAATGCTTGTAAAATATACTTATGACCTTCTGAGTCATGGAGGAAAATAAACATGGTCATGAGACCTACTAAGCAGCCGATCGGGCCCTGGTAATGTCTAAAATATTGAAACAAAACATTACTTTTAATTCACTTCCACAAAAAAGGAAAAGAATAACCTGACCACCCATCAAAACAAGGTGTCATTTCAAAACTAATAGTCCTACTAGAGACAAATTCATTCGAATTACACCACAAAAAATAAATCTCATTGAATTTAGAAAGGGTTTTATTCTCTAATGGTGAAAGCTACCTTGGGACAGTCCAATATGAAAGAATAAGTGCTAACCGAATAACCAGGTCATTCAAAAATAGAAGTCGCTAAGCTTAAGATCCAATCATTTAAGACATTTATTAAAAAATTAAAAGGCATATAGAAAACACACTCGCTTCTTTTCAAAGGAAACTCAAATAAAATTTTATCAATCCTTACACAATGGTGTAAAAAAAGGACACCACTTTTGGTTCCATTTTAAGGTAATTACATTAATTTGTATTCAATATTTATACATTTAAAAGATTTCAAAAAACATAGGCCTAACAATAAATAATTATCAAACTTTATTCTTTAATCATTAACCATTTCTTAACATCAAATCATATATTGGGTAATTTATCTTATAAATTTATATTTATGTTATAACAGATATGATAACCTATGAGGTTCCATTTAACCAACCTGGGTTCATAAAAATAAAACCCAATAGAATTTTTTAAACTATTAATGATTAAAACATCCATAATGGGTTATCTCTTTTGGAACATGCCCCAACTAACTTACATTATCCCAGTTTTTCATTTTAGAAGTTAACTCTGTGGGTCATTATGCTCGATAAGGAAATGTAAATTCTTAATAAGGCATCCAATTAAATTTAACTCAAAATTAATTGGAATTTAAATTTGCAACCCTTTCAAAATACATAAAATGATCATATATATATGGATTAGTTATTTGGGTGGCCATCAACCAATCCATAAAGAACCCATACACTATACAGTATCACATTTGGCTCCCATTAATTACAAAGAAATTACGTTAGAATTTATAATTCATAAGTCATTTTCATTTAAAGAAAATACTCTTGATACATACATAAGTTCCAAATATGGTTCGAATTTATGGGTTACATTTTACCAATTATAAGTCACCCATACACCTTAAAACTGAAAACCAGTTCCCATTTAATCACACCAAATAATTTTATCCCATGAAAATAATTACACCAAAACAAAACTATCATGTTATCACAATAAATAAGAACTGAAATCAATCTAATAAGAACATAACATGACATATAGAACCCCTTGTTAAATAAATAGTTATTATGAAATATGATTACCTAAGAATGGAATTAGTTAAATATGCTAAATATGTCAACTAATAATCTTACATATGATGAAATTATAAGGAGAATTACCTAAACAGGTACACATAAAAAAGTTTATTAAAATGCTTAACATGAAATATACAGGAATTATAATAAATACAAGGCATGACACACACTCAAGGCCCAAAATCTAAATCAATAACCTGTAAATGAAACTACATGGATTAGAATATGCATGGCATGAAAATATTTATGTTCCTATAAAGATGCATGTAATACTTCATCCTTTACATAATAGGACAAGCGTAATTACTATAAAATTCATAAATAAATAAAAAATAGAAGATAAACTATTCAATCAATGTTAAAACACAATCAACTATATAATAAAATAACACAAACATCAATTCCAACTGTTTCCACATATAATTTTCCCTATGGGTGGGGGTAATTAGTATGAGACATGACTATTTTCAAAGTGCAGACACATTTCTAGTCTCCTATCTACTATAAGAAAATAGTAATAGAATGGAAAAGGAAATGAAACACATTTGATACTACTTTGTAACATCCTAACCTGACTGACCAGTAATATGGTAGTTGGACTAGTGGATCACATGGTCTCATGAGCACCTCCCCATATGCAAGAGGCTTCATACTAGTAGTGAGAGTCTATAGAGGTGACAATGGGGAGACTATACCCCAAAACCAGAGCATTATAGTGGTGTATCTGAAATAAATAACAGAAAATGAGGATGTAATATTAAATTATAGACAGAGTAGTGTAATAATAATAAATACTGAGTATTGAAGATGGACAATGCTAATATACAATAGATTCATGCCTTTCCTGATGATGATACACAAATAAGACACAAAACATCCCAAATACTACAAGAAGTAGTACTTTAATAAAGAAAAGAAAGAAAACAATAAAGGGTGACATCCATGATCATCTTGATCTCCAGATTGATCATTTTCTCCTAACTCCTAGGTACAAGCATACAATAATGAGAAAAATTGCATAGTGCAATGAACATAAGCTCTGCTCGAGTAACCAAGTGTAATAGAAGGTCGAGTAGGGTGTGATATATAAATCAGACTAGGTTCCCACACAAATTTTCTAAAACTGAATCTAGTGCATGTATAAAAGAATTTTATATAGTTAATATTAATTAAAAGTTAGAAATAAAATAAATTAACAACTATCACACTCTGGTTCCCAAAAGACATGTGACATCTCTACCTTCTTTAGCTCACTACCAAAATAAGATGTCAGATCTGAAACAATATACATATATATATTAATTTATATATATATATATATTAGTTATAAATTTCATCAACATTTACGAAACAAGTATTCATAGATGTATGTGTATATATACTTGGAATAATAGTTTTGGCTTGGACCAAGCGTAACATAGTCATCCACAACCAGTATAAATGACAATATAGCTCATGCAGTAGGATACATTCCTTACACACCAATAGAGTGTGTGTTTTCATGCATGACACTTGGGATGGTGAGTGAGACATCCTGTTATGACTCTAAAAAGGGTGCACGGTGCCTTATCCCAACATCCTACATGGTATCAATGGTGCAAGACACCATGAATCAACACCTGATGTAAGGGCGCAAGATTTTTTTCCTTTCTCAATAGATCCCTTACCATCATTCCAAATCCCATTTAAGGAATAATCATATAAAAATAATATTAATAGGATCCCTAAGACATTATATCTCATGCTATTTATTTATCAATCCTTATAATCAATGTATAACATTTCAATTATAATATGTACACAATCATGAATTTAACTATGTGTAATTTCCACCATCAATAGTTAATTTCATATAAGATATTGATTACATTCATGGATAGAAAACACCATGAAAAAGTCATTCACCAAAAACCATTCGACATAATCAAGCCATTTCATTGGTTCCATTTAAAGGATTCTCGAAAAGCATTCCATCAGGACTAGCCACTCAATTTAATAGATTCCATTTAACAAAATCAATCATGGATGTTAAATTAACAAGGCTAAAGTAGTACATAAAAGGTACAATGGTCAAATTGGAAAGTTAAAAACATGGGTAATCCCATCTGTAATGTAATCCAATCCCTTAAGAGGAGCTCAGTTCATTTTTTAGTTAGTTAGGAGTGCCCAAGTCATGAACTTAGAAGGTTACATGGTTAAATGCATCTTTATATAGAAGAGGGCCACTCCATTTATCAGATTTATTTGAGGAAATTAACAAACCATGAATTATATCTATCAAAATAGAGTAAAAATATTACACTAATTACAAACATCCAAGCATGCATTAAATAAATAATAAACACGTGGTAATTTCAACAGCAACACACCTCATCTGAGGGGTTTTATAATAAAATCATAACATTTCTCTTCAAAAAATCATTTAGAGTCATTAAGCATCCATTCCAAAGGCATGAGTCAATTCATCAAAAGAATCATATAAAACAATCAAACACACATGGAAAAAAAATACAGGGATTCAAATGGAATTTGGAAGGTTCCGTTATCATTTATAAAAGCTCATACAAGGGAAATTCCATTTTTTGTCTAAGAAAAATTCTTCTAAGGCATTCTTATCTTTAAATAATTTAATTATATTGGGGAAAAGTAAGCTCAAACACCCACAAGGTATTTATGATCGAGGTTGGATACCTCAAACTACGAAACAACGATCATATAGACTATACCATGGTGTGATGATTGGTTTAATATAAAACAATTCAATAATGAGTTGACTCTTGGGAAAGGAAGACATGTGGCACAACAATACAATTCATAAAACAATATATATTTTATGAAAAAATTATAGACCACCTACCTCATACTTAAGAATAGCTACTCTCCCAATATCAAGGTCTAATTCATTCGAGTTTGGAAGAAGTCTAGGAAACAGGCCTTCACCCTAGAAAAGGTAAATGATATATCACCTCAATAACTCAATTGAGATGAGATCAGACAATGAACAATTAAAAATGAATCTAGATATTACTTATTAAAATTAATTGAGAAAACCGACATTTGATTCAGTCTTCACACTGTGGAGTTATACCCTTGTTTTTACGAAGGAGTTTGGGAGCTTCATTTACACAAGGTGGAGATAACATGCATCTACTAGGATGAGAATATTTAATAAAAAGAAACAGAACTTTTGAGGAATTGAAAAAATGTAATTTCACCCGCAAAAATGGGCGTCATGGTTTTGACATACCATGCACCAATTATGCAACACTTGTATCCTAAGAGACCACCTCACATAGTTTGTAATACATGATTTATCATGCATAGTTACCCAAACGGTGCGCCAACCATTCAATTAATAGTGTGTGGTTATTGGATAACAGGCACCTATCATGAGGGATAAGCACATGGTTTTAGATAACCTTGAACAACCCGTGTGGGGAACTTATTCTACTCTTAAACTGGACACATCGGGCCATATAGTTTTAGTTTCACTATTCTCCCTATAATGACACTCCAAACCTGTTATTATTGGGACCTAGTTCTCAAGAATTTCAATAAGACACTCGGGAAACCTCTTTGGCCTTTACCCAAGTCTAAAGAGACACTTAGAAGTTTTCTAATTCTCAGAATTTCATTCTAATGCATAGTTCGAAGAATAACCGATCTAGTAAACACCAAAAATTTGAATTCCATCCAATTTTTTTCATGGTTCAAAACACGGTAGGTTTCCTTGATCACCATGGGATATATATAGGTACAATATAATTAAAAGACGACATTTTATAATGAATTGAACATAAAAATACAAATGATCATCACATTTATTCCTACCAAAAATATTATATAACCTATCCAAAAGTTATATATCCTCTCCATAAAATAAAAAATGTCAATAATATATAATGAACCAATCATAGTATAAGAAACAATAAGAATTAACCACAACTTTTAACTATCAACTCCATGAGAAAAAAATATAGAATAAATTATTTATAAAAATAAATAAAGCATTGTAAAAGAAAAATTGGATCATAAAAACATACCCAAAATCACCAAGGATCCAAAAAGTTATACATGATTCCAACCTTCTTATGATCCATGTTCACTACTAGAAACATACTCAGGAAGGGAAATGAAAATCAAGAAGATCAACCAAACTACATGGCACCCTTTGTTTTACCTATATACTAAAATAAACGATTCTATATATACCCAAAGGAATATTTATAGTGTAGAACAACTACTAGTAGGATACCAACATGAATCTATATAACTTTCCCTTAAAAACTAGTAGTCTTAGATTAAAAAAATTACTTTTAAAACATTATCTCTAAAAATAAACCATAAATAATTTTGTTTTAGAAAATAAATAAAATACCTAAAAAATAAGATCAAATAAAATAAAAATAAAAATAATTGAAACACCACATAAGAGGTATCATATGTCAAAATATGCAATTGGAAATAAAAAATAACATAATAATCATTAGATCAACATATGTATCATAGGAAAATAATACTAGCCCATGAAGATGTAGAAATTTTTGATGAATGTATTCCTCCATCTATACGATATCAACCGTCTCATCAAGGTACTAATCCACCCCCATAGTACAGTAAATCTAACTAGGCCACTAAACCTAGCCAAAACACAATATACTCTAGGGGTTACATGTGTCTGTGTTACCAACTCTCCAAAGGTATCCCATGTGTTTAAAATAATTAAAATGATTCATTTAAATAACCATAGAGTCATTTCTACATCTTAAATAATTTGTCAAACATTTTTTAGGAAAAAATTAGTTTTTTCAAAAAACCTTTTCAAAATACCCCATTTCCAAACAATGAATTCCATAAAAAAGAAATAATCATCCCAGAATGATATAATTTAAACATAATAAGAAAATTAATATAATATAAAATTCAAGAACATATATATTCCATGAAATATACCATTAAATAGAGAGGCTGAACTCAATATTGTTGATATCTCATCATCATCATCTTTGATTAATAAAAATGAGTATATATGACAACCCTGCTTTTTATTACAACTTAAACATGCTTTATTACATAAAACATCACTTGATACAAAAAAGAAGATCGATAGGTTTAGTGTCTTTGGGGCTTAGGATCGTTACAAAAAAACTTTAAACTTGAAATACAACATCCTTATTGAAAACTTCCTTTACATGACCACTACATTCCTTCGTACTTAGCATTGCATGGGATAACCTGAGGACATGCATAAGAAAAGGGTGAGCTATAAAGCCCAGTAAGGGAGTACATAATGAATAACATGAGGAGTACAATACATGTTAGGCAATAGGCATATCAATAGAGCATAAGAGAGACATGAACATAAAGGCATGATAAAGCATGATAATCATAACATGGAAATGTGGAAACAACACTTAACATTGAATTAGCATGAGCCAAGGCTCATTGCACATGGAGCATGAGTAAACCCTCATTGCACTTGAAGCACGAGTAAACCCTCGTTGCACTTGAATTAGAATGAGTAAACACTCATTGCACATGACGTATCATGATACTATACTTTACCCAATGCATTGGAGCGCTATAAAGGGCACACCCTTCTTAAACATTTCATTTCATGCATAAGTGTGCCACATGGATCATAAAACATGGATTCATAAAACATAATCATTTCTTCCACGATAAAGGAATGTGGAATTCATACAAGAAACTTTACAATCAATATGTATATGTGCACAAAGGTGAATACCCTTGATGGAGAAATGGGCATGGTATTCACTACACAAAGACATTGGCTTAGAAAATCGGTGCGATTTCGGCAGCGTAACGGCGTGACATAAGAATTCATAAAATAGGTTGATTAGAGAGAAAGGGGTTCCTCATCATATTTAAATGTAATGGACAGTAAGGAGATCATATATATACATGTCCCAACAATAGAAATGGAATTTAGATTCATGATACAAAAGTATTGCTTGAATGTAAAAGAAGAGAGAGAAGTTCTTTTCGGAATTTCGGCATAGTAACGGGTGTACATGGGAGGCATTTAATGAGAGAGAAAGGGTTCTCCCATCATTCAAAAAATAAGAGGGCAGTATGGGGGAGGTGCGAAACCATACCCCAACATTCATAAATGAAATTAAAAGGGCAATACAACTTAAAGAAAATTGACAAAAATGAGAAAGGAAGAAAAACCCTTACTTGGAAGTGTGCTTCCAAAGGCTAGAGAGAGGTTTGTGAGAGGCTTCTTGGGAGCTTGGGGAACCATGAGAGGATTATAGAGAGAGTAGGGCAGAGGTTGGACGAACTTCAAGGGCTTTGAGTGAGGAGGAAGTGGGAGCTTGGGTGGGTTTATATAGGAAAGGTGAGAGAATTCTTTATTACTTAGGTTTGGGACCCCTTATATTAAAATAATCCAAACCACAAACCATCCCATGGTATTTGCCCATGGTTTCTGGAAAAGGAAAGAGGAAAACAATATTTTACAAGTCCAAGGTCCGAAATTATTAAAAAATTAGGGTTGCTTATGTGGAGGTGAGTCACACTCCCATGGAAATTAATTTAAAAAGGCAAAGTGTTGAATAAGTCTTGAGGGCTCCATTAATGTTTTGAAAAGTGAGTCAAACAAACCCAAAACCCAATTATTTTAATGATAAAACATATATTTTCTGAACATAAGGATTAGGGTATTTTATTACATCACCATTGGGTCATTATGATGTCATAAAACACATTATATATTTAAATGGTATTTAATTTTTACCCAAAAATTTGACTGTCTCAGAAAATTATGAAAAATTCACCGTTGGATAATTTCGACGTCCTGATTCCAAAAATAATATTTATTTTATCTAAATAATTTTTTAAATATGTGAATTTTCACTTTTAAAATAAAAACCGACATTTAAAAAAATTCACGGGTTTTGACAGAAATGGCTTTCAAACCTTAATAAAAATTTTAATTGCATTCATAAAATTATAAGATCATTTATATTTAATAAAAATTAATTTAATATTAATAATAATATTTTATTAAATTATTATTTAATTCAAAAATCCTTTAATTTAATAAAATATAATTCTTAATTAAATAATAACTAAAAACACCATTTGTACTTTAAAAACTAATTACAATGCATCAAAAATGACTAGAAATTATATTCATTATTATATAAAAAAATAATTTACATGAACATGGTGCTACTTATTTGTTACATAACCCCTTAAAATAGCCGCATAAGACCTAAGGGTAAGGTGTGCGATGGTGACAGACTCTTGGGGTTGCTCGGATAACATTGCTCGAGTGGTAATCTCTATCAACATCCATTTTTCCCGTAGACGATCACGTTCGAGCTTGACTTGATGAAGCTCAGCTTGGGCTTGGTCAAGGGAAAAGCCCAAAGACGCCACCTCCTTTCCGAGCTCCGACAAATGGGCTTCATAAGGGGCAATTCTACTGGATGAGGCCATCGCTTCCTTTGTCTGAGTAGAAAATTGGTTCGTTAAAGCCTTATATTTAAACTACCCAGATGATCACTGTTCAACGGCTATAAAAGTAACGGTCACAAATCTTAATGTTAAACTAAAGAAGTTGACATCTTATAAAAACATAAAGAAACATTTAACTGGATCAAGAGGGATTTTCCATTAATGAAATTTTGGGTCGTTACAACATTCCCCCCTTAAGAAATTTCGCCCTCGAAATTTTCCTTTTCCCACACTAAAACAAATGTGGGTAACTTAGCTTCATCATATCCTCCGACTCCCAAGTTGCTTCTTCAAACTTGTGGTTTCTCCACAACACCTTGACGAGGGGCATTGTCTTATTTCGTAGAACTTTTTCTCTACGATCTAAGATCTTCACTGGTTGCTCCTCATAAGAAAGATCGTCTTCTAATTGTACCACCTTGGAAGAGAGTACATGTGAAGGGTCTGGTATGTACTTCCTTAAGAGGGATACATGGAAGACATCATGCACCTTGGCCATAGTAGGTGGAAGTGCTAGTCGATAGGCCACAGCCCCAACACGATCAAGAATCTCGAAGGGGCCGATGTACCTTGGACTTAACCTCCCTTTCTTTCCAAACCTCATGACCTTCTTCCACGGAGATATGCGTAAAAACACCATGTCTCCGACTTTAAACTCAAGGTCTCGTCGACGATTATCTGCATAACTCTTCTGTCGACTTTGGGCTGCCTTGATATGCTGCTGAATGGTTTTCACCTTCTCCACCATTTCTTCGACCATTTCTGGTCCAAGAAGCTTACGTTCACCGACCTCATCCCAACATGCCGGTGTTCTACACCTTTTCCCATACAGGGCTTCATATGGTGCCATTTGGATGCTCGAGTGGAAACTATTATTATAAGAGAACTCAACCAGAGGAAGATGTTGATCCCATCCTCCTTTAAAGTCCATTGAGCACGCTCTCAACATATCCTCAAGTGTTTGGATAGTCCGCTCGGATTGGCCATCAGTTTGAGGATGATAGGCCGTACTGAAGTTCAGTTCAGTATTCAGAGCATGTTGAAGACTCTTCCAAAACTTAGAGGTAAATCTTGGATCTCGGTCAGACACAATAGATAGTGGTACTCCATACAACCGTACCACTTCCCTGATATATATCTGTGCCAGTTGATCCAAAGAGAAATCCTCTCGAATAGCAATGAAGTGTGCAGTCTTTGTAAGACGATCCACAATAACCCAGATTGCATTGTTGCTTTTGGATGTCCTTGGAAGTCCAGTGACGAAGTCCATGGTGATGTTCTCCCATTTCCATTCTGGTATGGGCAATGGTTGCATCATCCCCTTAGACTTCTTCCTCTCTTCCTTCACTTACTGACACACCAGGCACTTTGATGTATATTCGGCGATCTCCTTCTTCATATTATCCCACCAAAAGTTTTCTCGGAGATCTCGATACATCTTTGTGCTCCCTGGGTGAATAGAGAAATTTGAACTATGTGCATCATCCAAAAGTTCCTTCTTCAGCTCCGAACTTGATGGGACACATAGTCTTTTCCCAAAACGCACAATTCCTTCTTCATTAACATTAAACTCTGATGATTTTCCCTTTTTGACAGCTTCCACTTTTTCTTGGATTCTCGCATCATCCTTTTGAGCATCCTTTAACCTTTACAAAAGAGATGGTTGAGCAATAATTTGTGAAAGGATTGATGATGTTCCCTTCTTTATGATTCCCACGTCCATCTTCATCAAGTCTAAGAAGATTGGATCCTTCTCAATTCTCATCATTGATAGAATTGCTGGATCCTTTCTACTTAGCGCATCCGCCACCTTGTTCGCCTTCCCAGGGTGGTAATGTATTGAACAGTCATAATCCTTTATGAGCTCTATCCATCTTCTCTGGCGCATATTAAGCTCTTTCTGTGTGAATATATATTTAAGACTCTTGTGGTCAGTATATATCTCACATTTCTCTCCATAGAGATAATGCTGCCAGATTTTCAAGGCAAAGATCACCACCGCCAACTCCAGATCATGCGTTGGATAATTTCGCTCATGGATTTTCAACTGTCTTGAGGCATAGGATATCACTTTGTCATTCTGCATCAGCGCACATCCTAAGCCCTTCTTCGAAGCATCACTGAATACCACAAAAAGCTCCCCACTTGTGGGTAAAGTGAGCACAGGTGCAGTGATAAGTCTCCTTTTCAACTCCTTGAAGCTTTCTTCGCATTCATCTCTCCAAGAAAACTTTACTCCCTTTCAAGTTAGCTTGGTAAGAGGGTTGGACAATCGTGAGAAGTTTCTCACAAATCGTTGATAATATCTAGCTAACCCCAAGAAGCTACGGATATCAGTTACCGATGTTGGCCTCGGCCATCCCTCAATTGCATCTGTTTTGGAGGGGTCCACAGATATCCCATTGCTTGTGATGATATGACCCAAGAATGAGACTTCCTTCAACCAAAACTCACACTTGTTGTACTTTTCATAGAGCTTCTCCTTGCGCAAAGTCTCTAGTACAGTTTTTAAATGCTCCTCATGGTCCTCCTTGTTTTTGGAGTATATTAGAATATCATCTATAAAGACTACCACAAATTTGTCTAGGTAATCTCTAAAGACTCTATTCATCAAGTCCATGAATATTGCTGGAGAATTGGTGAGTCCAAAAGGCATTACTATGAATTCATAGTGCCCGTACCTTGTACGAAAAGCAGTCTTGGGGATATCTTCCTTCTTCACCCTTACTTGATAATATCCCGACCGCAAGTCGACCTTGGAGAAGTATTGTGCTCCACGCAGCTGATCAAACAAGTCATCGATTCTTGGGAGATGATACTTGTTCTTTATCGTGATTTTGTTAAGTTCACGATAATCGATGCAAAGCCGCATTGACCCATCCTTCTTCTTGACGAAGAGGACTGGTGCACCCCATGGTGATGCACTTGGGCGTATAAACCCTTTATCCAGATTCTCCTGTAGTTGTTTCTTCAGTTCATCAAGCTCAACCACAGCCATTCTATATGGAGTCTTGGATATTGGTAGCGCCCCAGGTATAAGTTCAATTGAGAACTCAACATCTCTTCTTGGAGGATGACCAGGAAGTTCCTCGGGAAATACTTCAGCGAATTCCCTCACAATAGGCATTTCTTCAAAGGTGGTTTCTTCCTTGGACTCAATCATCTGAGCCAGATATGCGTGCTCATAAGGCAGTAATATCCATGCTTGAGATGATGGAGCTAAAGGAGATTCATCTTCCTCCTGACACTTGTAAAGAATCGGGGGTCGATTCTCCATATGGAGTGTGATTTCCCTCTCCCGACAATTTATGTTGGCTCTATATAAGGAAAGCCAATCCATGCCAAGAATTGCATCAAATTCCACCAAAGGGAGTATGACGAGGTTCACCGGGAAATTCAATCCACAGATTATAACAGGGGAGGACTTATACTCATGGGATGCAATGATTGCCCCATTTTCCGTACTCACCGACATCTTTACTTCCATTATTTGTGGTGGTGCAGGGATTGTTCTACTAAACTTTTGAGATATAAAAGAATGCGTAGAACCTGAATCAAAAAGTACGTTCGCTATTCTTGAATGAATAACTAGCGTACCTGTCACCACTTCATTGTCGGGGTTCACTTCGGCAGAAGTGATGGCAAAAGCTCTTCCATGCTGTCTTGGAGGTTGTTGATTGCCTCCGATAACCCTTGGATTAGGGCACTGATTCGCAAAATGACCCGGTTCTTTGCATTTGAAGCATTGAACAACGCGTTGAGGTTCGAACGGAGCGTTCCTCCCCTCCGTCGCAGCCGCGAGTCCTTCTTGCTGACAGTTAACAGCTGGGTACCCTTCTCTTCCACACTTGAAGCATTTTCTTGTCCCCCTAAGGCAATTTCCAGGGTGCTTCTTTCCACACTTTTGGAAAGTGGGGTGCTGGAATTTCATAGCGCCGTTGGATTTATCCATCGGACCACCAACATTGAAGTCCACCTTCCGCTTCTTGTCCCCATGATACCCCTGTGATTCTCCGGTCTCCATTTCAACCTTTAGGGCACATCGGACAATTTCCTCATAGCTGTCGAAGTCACGGATCGCTAATGCTTTCCACAAGCTAGGCTTCAGCCCACCAAAGAAGCGGTCAACCTTGCATTCGGGGGTAACGACAAAGCCGGAAGCGTATCGTGCAAGCCTTGTGAAGTTTGCCTCGTACGCTCCCACAGATTCCTCATCTTTCTTCTTGAGGGAAAGGAAGTCCCTTTCAATCTTAAGACGGAGGGTGCGTGGAAAATATTTATCGAAAAACATCTTCCGGAATACCTTCCATTCCAAAGCCTCGATCTCCTCCTCAGGCTTCGTATTTTTGATCAACGTCCACCATTGATCAGCTTCACCCTCCATACGATAAGCCGCCAGGAGAACCTTCTCTTTTTCAGAGCATTGGAGGATGGAGAATATCTTTTCAATGGAGTTGATCCATTGTTCAGCAATCGTGGGATCGGATGATCCACTAAAAGTAGGAGGTCTTTGTCTCATGAAGCTTTCAATAGCGACTTGTTCTTTCTTAGGGGGGGTTGAACGTTCCTCTTGACCAGTGTTTCTATTCAAAACTTGAGTTAGCTGAGAGAGAAGCGTAACAAAGTTTGCAATTCCCGCTCCCATTGGATTGGGCATCTCATAAGTACAATCATCACACTGATCTTCACAACGGTTGTTAGCCCGAGTTCTCCTATTACCGGCCATTGGATGGAATAAAAGGAAAGTTAGGGGTAACACATAAAGGGTAATCCAAAGACAAAAGTTTATGACTTATAAATAAACTTTAATCTCTTTAACTCATGAGTCTATAGGATTCAATCCAGGCTTTTCGTGATCTTCCTTCTAACATATATTCTTAGGGGCATTTTTCCCTTAATAAGGTTTCATACTAAGATTGTGAATTTATCAAAACATATCCCCCGGGAGTTTCGTAACCAAGAGTGCAGCAAGGCCCGTTGTCGTGCACCAGTTCCCGTTCGAGTCTAGCTCAAAGCGGTGTTTTCGGGTTTTACCCCTAGGATACATCTGTGCCAGAGCCGCCTCTACCTGCTCGTATCCAGGCAGGGATGTATTTGTTTGATAAACCACTTACTTAGTATTTACCAAAACTTAGGGATGTTTTTATTATGCTTAGTCTTGTATCTAAGGATTTACTAGGGTTTCCTAATCCCAAAAATAACTAAACCTATCCTCTGATACCAACTATGACAACCCTGCTTTTTATTACAACTTAAACATGCTTTATTACATAAAACTTCACTTGATACAACAAAGAAGATCGAGAGGTTTAGTGTCTTTGGGGCTTAGGATAATTACATAAAAACTTTAAACTTGAAATACAACATCCTTATTGAAAACTTCCTTTACATGACCACTACATTCCTTCGTACTTAGCATTGCATGGGATAACCTGAGGACATGCATAAGAAAAGGGTGAGCTATAAAGCCCAGTAAGGGAGTACATAATGAATAACATGAGGAGTACAATACATGTTAGGCAATAGGCATATCAATAGATCATAAGAGAGACATGAACATAAAGGCATGATAAAGCATGATAATCATAACATGGAAGTGTGGCAACAACACTTAACATTGAATTAGCATGAGCCAAGGCTCATTCCACATGGAGCATGAGTAAACCCTCATTGCACTTGAAGCACGAGTAAACCCTCGTTGCACTTGAATTATAATGAGTAAACACTCATTGGACATGACGTATCATGATACTATACTTTACCCAATGCATTGGAGCGCTATAAAGGGCGCACCCTTCTTAAACATTTCATTTCATGCATAAGTGTGCCACATGGATCATAAAACATGGATTCATAAAACATAATCATTTCTTACACGATAAAGGAATGTGGAATTAATACAAGAAACTTTACAATCAATATGTATATGTGCACAAAGGTTAATACCCTTGATGGAGAAATGGGCATGGTATTCACTACACAAAGACATTGGCTTAGAAAATGGGTACGATTTCGGCAGCGTAACGGCGTGACATAGGAATTCATAAAATAGGTTGATGAGAGAGAAAGGGGTTCCTCATCATATTTACATGTAATGGACAGTAAGGAGATCATATATATACATGTCCCAACAATAGAAATGGAATTTAGATTCATGATACAAAAGTATTGCTTGAATGTAAAAGAAGAGAGAGAAGTTCCTTTCGGAATTTCGGCATAGTAACGGGTGTACATGGGAGGCATTTAATGAGAGAGAAAGGGTTCTCCCATCATTAAAACAATAAGAGGACAGTATGGGGGAGGTGTGAAACCATACCCCAACATTCATAAATGAAATTAAAAGGGCAATACAACTTAAATAAAATTGACAAAAATGAGAAAGGAAGAAAAACCCTTACTTGGAAGTGTGCTTCCAAAGGCTAGAGAGAGGCTTGTGAGAGGCTTCTTGGGAGCTTGGGGCACCTTGAGAGGATTCTAGAGAGATTAGGGCAGAGGTTGGACGAACTTAAAGGGCTTTGAGTGAGGAGGAAGTGGGAGCTTGGGTGGGTTTATATAGGAAAGGTGAGAGAATTCTTTATTGTTTAGGTTTGGGACCCCTTATATTAAAATAATCCAAACCACAAACAATCCCATGGTATTTGCCCATGGTTTCTGGAAAAGGAAAGAGGAAAACAATATTTTACAAGTCCAAGGTCCGAACTTATTAAAAAATTAGGGTTTCTTATGTGGAGGTGAGTCACACTCCCATGGAAATTAATTTAAAAAGGCAAAGTGTTGAATAAGTCTTGAGGGCTCCATTAATGCTTTGAAAAGTGAGTCAAACAAACCCAAAACCCCATTATTTTAATTATAAAACATATATTGGCCGAACATAATGATTAGGGTATTTTATTACATCACCATTGGGTCATTATGATGTCATAAAACACATTATATATTTAAATGGTATTTAATTTTTACCCAAAAATTTGACTGTCTCAGAAAATTATGAAAAATTCACCGTTGGATAATTTCGACGTCCTGATTCCAAAAATAATATTTATTTTATCTAAATAATTTTCTAAATATGTGAATTTTCACTTTTAAAATAAAAACCGACATTTAAACAAATTCACGGGTTTTGACAGAAATGGATTTCAAACCTTAATAAAAATTTTAATTGCATTCATAAAATTATAAGATCATTTATATTTAATAAAAATTAATTTAATATTAATAATAATATTTTATTAAAATATTATTTAATTCAAAAATCCTTTAATTTAATAAAATATAATTCTTAATTAAATAATAACTAAAAACACCATTTGTACTTTAAAAACTAATTACAATGCATCAAAAATGACTAGAAATTATATTCATTATTATATACAAAAATAATGTACATGAACATGGTGCTACGTATTTGTTACATAACCCCTTAAAATAGCCGCATAAGACCTAAGGGTAAGGTGTGCGATGGTGACAGACTCTTGGGGTTGCTCGGATAACATTGCTCAAGTGGTAATCTCTATCAACTTCCATTTTTCCCGTAGACGATCACGTTTGAGCTTGACTTGATGAAGCTCAGCTTGGGCTTGGTCAAGGGCAAAGCCCAAAGACGCCACCTCCTTTCCGAGATCCGACAAATGGGCTTCGTAAGGGGCAATTCTACTGGATGAGGCCATCGCTTCCTTTGTCTGAGTAGAAAATTGGTTCGTTAAAGCTTTATATTTAAACTACCCAGATGATCACCGTTCAACGCCTATAAAAGTAACGGTCACAAATCTTAACGTTAAACTAAAGAATTTGACATCTTATAAAAACATAAAGAAACATTTAACTGGATCAAGAGGGATTTTCCATTAATGAAATTTTGGGTCGTTACAGTATAGGTGAACCTCA
Organism: Viscum album; assembly: GCA_963277665.1. Classification (NCBI taxonomy): domain Eukaryota; kingdom Viridiplantae; phylum Streptophyta; class Magnoliopsida; order Santalales; family Viscaceae; genus Viscum; species Viscum album. The sequence goes on from OY728132.1 coordinate 330,811,252, forward strand.
ACAGACTATAAGAACAATTAACTTCATAAAAAACCCTAATAACAACCCCAAGTTTATCCCCCATGGTTAAATAGGTTCCTAAAACTCAAATAATATGGAAAAACAATGTTAGTGAGTGAAAATGTAGTAGGAAACTAAGAGAAATGAAACTATAACTTGACGAAATCTACTAAGATCATAAGGAAAAACATCATGTAAGAAAGTGGGGAGAAGTTTCCCTAAAATGGTAGGATGGTGAACATGAGTTGGGATAAGAGTAGGAGAAATTAGAGTTAAATATGTCAATGTTTTAAACGTAATTTTATAATATTAAAGGAATTGGGTGGTTGGTTTGGAGAACCATGCACCAACCCTATGAGTCACTCCCCCTTTACAAAATAGGCTACATAGTTTTCATGGATAGTTTGAATGGTTTAAAAATATTTAAGGTAAAAATAAAATATTAATATAGTATCCTTAACCCCCCCCCCCCTCACATGTTTATGTGCATGGATATAATTAACGATGATCCCATTGTGAACCCTGATCTATTTTCCAAAAAATTCCACATTCCCAACCACTGAACACCCAAAAATACTAAAGTAAATTAAATAAAACTAAAATAAATAATAAATACATATAGGTGACCCAATGGGTGCCAAACATTACCTCCCCAAACAATGTTATGATATTTTTAGTTATTATCTTGTGATTTTTAGTAAACTATAGAATCATTAAAAGTGATGTACTATAGATTTCAATGCTGAATATCAAAATAGTTTTATCCTAAAATTAAAATTCATATAACCTAACATAGAGTATTTGAGGAAATAAAATATTCATTGTTGGTCATGTTCATTTAATGTTTTAATGAAAAAATTCCTTGGAAAATTTTACTTGATCATAAAGATATATAATTTATTCCATAAAATTTTTATTTTAGTTCTTAAATTTTTATGTGTTTTTATAAATTTAATTAATATAATTAAATCAATAAATCATCTAAAATATTATCAAGTGTGTGAATTTTTAACAAATTTAATGAAAATATTTCATCATTAATCTCTCAGGTTATATTACTATCAAAATGTCTTCTTATGGTTTATGATTTTGGTTTTGGGATAAATTTTACATGTTTAGACTTCTTAAAAAAGATAATGGATAGTTATTCACATATTGAAAAAAGTGTATGATGAATTGGTTTTCAATTAGGGGTTTTATTGTTTTTAATTTAGTATATAAAACCTTCCCCAACTAAGGATAATCCCAAACAGGATGGTATTTATATGTGGAATGAAAGGGATCGATTGGGAAGAGATATTATTCTTATTAGATTATCAAAAGTTATGATTGATGTTTATAGTTTTTATCCATACATAGAAATTCAATTTTTTACTAATTATATTAGAAATATAATAATGATAACTATGATATGGAAAAGTATTCTATAATCATATTTTCTAAAATTCCAAATGTTTGAAGGAAAATCAATTACTAAACGAATCTATGAACTTATAAATATCATATATTCACTGTTTGAAGCAACTAAATATGGGTTTTAATGTAATATACATTATAAATAAATTTCATTGATTATGTTTTGGTTTTTAATAGATTATAAAAAATTATAAATTTAATTGTATATTTGAAGTATTATGGTTAAAATTTCTATGTAATAACAATAAAAGAATGAAAACTATTCCTTATTAATAGAAACAAATGTTATTTTGATAACATGTGAAAAGAATAAATGGATTGGTCCTAAATTTCTCAATATAATCCCAAATTTAAAAACAATAAAAAATACAAAAGGAAATGCACTAAAATAAAATTCACAAAAACCATTTTGGACTTGTGGACTAGCTATAAATTGGCCTATGGAGTTTCCTATAAAGAAAACTATAGATGACTAAGAACCTGTAGTTCCTACTCAAGTAAACATAGTGATAGGATTTTATAAGGATGAAATGAGATATACCAAAACATTAATTCCTAAAATAATTGATAGTTATATTACATAAAACATAAAAATTATTACAATATATGAACCACTTGAGTGGTTGGTTAATACTAATAAAAATGTACATGTATTTTCTGAAGAATTTATATTTGTAATGTATTATCCTAACTATGTAATGTTTATAAATATTGAACATAATACTTCTGGAAAGGTATTTGAAATAGTATGTGGGGTATAAAATATTTATTTATGGTATATTCTATCATCTCATAGGGTTCATCATGTACTTAAAATTCATAAAACATCTTATGTGTGCATAATGTTTTGTTGGAAATTATTTTTAAAATTTATTTAATTGAAATGAAGTTGTTTTTTATTAATTGTTTCTTTTACTTGAAAAGGATATGTGTAATTAGGTTTTTCGAAAGTTATTTTTTGAAATATTATAATTTCTAATGTGAAATTTTTTCTAAAAATACTTCTTGTGAGTTTGGTTGAATGTTTTGATATTTTCAACACATTCATTGGTTGGTTTAATTTTTGTGCAATGAAATGGATGATGAATCATAATTTAATTTTGAAACATGAAATTGATGAGAAATAAAAAAATTTATGTGCGCATAGATTCCAAGAAAATTGGAAAAAATTCTAATTTAGTTGAAAGGTAAGAATAGTTTCTTGCACTCATATACATTGAAATCTATGAATTTAATGAATTATTGATTGTAAATCAAAAGAAATACAATATAACCTTCATTGATGATTATAATATATATTTTCATGTTTATCTATTCAAAATTAATGATTAGGTACTTGAAAATTTTTCATTTATCAGAATAAAGATGGACTTCAAAAAGGAAAGAAACTTGACTAGTTATGTTTAGTCAGGGATAGAGAATATGTATCCATTTTACTTTTTGAATATGATAAAAACAATGGAACAATTCATGAGGATACATTACATTACCCTAAATAATATAATGGGATAACTAAATAGGAGAATGTGATATTGGGTGATATGAGAAAAAATCATCTTTTGACCAAAGACTTTTTTAAATATATATGTTGAGATTTTCTAAAAATGAATTTATATATTCAAAATAGATTACCTCATAAGCATAATTAATGAACTGAATTATATATTTTTAAAGGTAGAGATCTAAAATTATAATATTTTTGACAGTAGGGTTATCTTGATTATGTATTCTTCCTAAAGATCAAAAGATAAATGTTTTGGCCTAATATAGTTTGTATTTTATTTATTGGGTATAATAAATCATATTATAAATTAATGTTCATAGTGATTAAATATTTAATTCATATCATGAATGTGAATATCATTATAGAGATCTATTAAACGAAATATATTAATGATATTTTTCTTATAAAAATAGAGTACCCTAATATATTTACAGCTTATATTACATACTCACATTTTTGTGTATTACCGGGCACATAAAGAATTTAAAAAATATGTGGGTAAATCCAAATAATATTACAAGACGTAGTGATTGTTATGAATTAACTAAAACCATAATGTAACAGCCTATAATTTCCCTCTTTTATTAGTAAAAAACTCATGTATCACGTGTAATTATTTTTTATGATTTTCAATAAAATCTCATAAAAATATTATTAAATTTCATAGTAACTTTACACTTCATGAAATAATATTGAACAAAACAGTTAGTAATAGTATACAGAGATAAATACCAAAGAATATTTAACACACAAGGATAATTTATATAGGCTCAAATTCTCTCATGAAGATCACTTCTGGCCTAAAGGATTCTAAAAGAAAGATGAGTGCAGGGAATACATAATAAATTATCAAAAGAATTGTAAAAACATTGTATGTAGATTAGGTAATTTTTATGAATCATAATAGAGGAGTTTTTTTAGGGTGAAAAGAATAATGTGACTATTTGAATTTGATTGTTCCATGATCATTACCTGATTATGGCATCATTATATATATCAAAAACCGTGTTCTTAGTTTCATAAACCACATTCCAAAACCATGGGTGGCCCATTGAAAATGTATTTTTCAACACGTAGGTTTCCAAAGGCTATATTTGAAAAGTAATATAAAATTCTACAAATGTTTCTATAAATACCAAGAAATAAACTCTATTTCATTTTTCTCCATTATCATTAGAAAAAAATTACATTTCTTAGTCTTTAAATTAGTCCTTTAAAGAAGACCCAAAACTCTTGAGGAATCAACCTTCTAAGGTTCATAATCATTATATAAAGGGGTTTTCTTTCTAATTTCACATTTTAATTAAAATTACTCCATTTGTAGTAAGTTATTTTATTTTAAAATTATTAGGCTTTCATGTATTTATAATCCTTCATTTAATGTCCTGATGAAGTTCTATTAATGAGAGGCTTCCATTTTCTAAAAATAATCTGATTTGATAATCCATTTTGTATCCTCGTTATTCTATCAAGGTAATTATTTTATTTTCCATTACCAACCTTTATGTTGTGAATATCCAATTTTTTCATTAATATTCATTCAAATAATACATCATTTACATGGTTTTTCCATTATTGAAACTAATATTATCTACTCAAGGTTATAAATTATGAAACTTTTATGTTTTTAAACTCTTATAACCTCATTGGTTTTATATGAAACTGATTCTTTATTCTCCATTTATTATAGATGACATTATTTCTTCTAATATATGATCTATTTGGAAAACAAATGTAAATTAATATTATGAGTGTTCCCTAACAATGACCTAAAGCATTAGGTAAAAAACTATTATCAAGATATTACATGTTTCTAGTACATTGGTACCATTCTATGGTAATGATTCATGATACCTTGGTAAATAACATTGGTATTATGTTGGTGATCCAGAACCCTACCAAAAGGGACCCATATTTTTAGTGGTAAGATAAAAGTTCCTTCCTAAGATCACCTCCAATAGTCCAAGGGCTAGTGACTATAATTGAGTAAGCATAATGCACATTTGGGAGGACTTATCCTGATGTAACTGTACACACACAAATGAATCTCCAGACAAACTTGAGAAATTATGGATAACAAAAAACTAGATAAAATCTTCATAGAAAATCTCTAATATCCTAATGTAGTTTGGGACAGCCCAATTGTAATATAATGGATAATATATTGTCCCAACAAAAAATGGTTTAACCTAACAATAGATAAGAAAATTTACCCATTACACAACCTATAGTGTTTGATTGCATCATAGATAACATATCAACTAATCACATCTATGAACCACCCATAACTGGTCCACTTAGTGCACCATCAAAATAGTTTTCATCCACATAATACAAGACATGTGTTGTAAAATACCATTCCTGTGTGGGTTTATACATGACTATTTGGGCACCCCCAGATAGTAAAATATATAAATCATTAAGAAAAAAGTTCATCTATAAACAATAATAAATAGAGTAATAAAGGATTTACCTAGATATTCTCAATGAAGGTAATCAACTTTCATAGTATGGTCTCAGTTATTATTGTCAATATAGATAAGTCTATATGCTTTCCATCATCCCTAGGAAAAATGACCTTTCAACCCACGTAATGTATCCTATTATATATTAAAGGATACTGGTCCTATATATTTGAGATAAAATACCTACTCTAGTGTAGGATCGCAGTCCCATGAAGAAGAGAAGAAGAAAATACACCAATTAAATATCCAAAGCCCATGTGATCTATTTTCATGGGTGGAAATATAGAAACTATAGATAGAAGATCGCATTCCCATTTAGGCGAGTGAAAATATAGACTCTATCTGGTTTTTAGGGAGTGGATCCAAAAATATGGACATTACTCATCAGGGGGAGTCTTAATAATGATATAATATAGATAGTGAGGGGAAATTTTTCTCAAATGTATCTCTAGGTTTTCGTGGTGGGTCTACATTTACCAATAAGTATAATATCCAAACTCAACATTTTCCCTTGCACCACATTATATCTTGTCTATTTCATCATGAATCAAAACTATAATTTCAAAAGTAAGGCCATAACCCCATTCCTCATGGAATTATACACAAAACAGATTGTTCTATGGTAAAAATATAGGCTGAGGAATGTACATGGTGTCTCCTTATTTGGTACACATTTTATCATTCCAAGATTACATCCTGACTGTGTAACAAAAGTATACATGGCATGTTAATGTCCACTTATATTGTGTGTGAAATTTTATACATGAGGCTCATAGATGATAGAGGTACCTGACATGTACATAGTCTCACCAATTTCTGTAACACTGAGGTTATATGACTTATGACCAAATACATATGGTGTGTGAGGTCACATGAGTTCTTAGTTGAGAACTCTTGGTATACATAGAGATGGATAAAAAAGGACCACTTGACATGTGTTTCAGTAACATAACAAATGATATTTAAATATATATAGAAACTCTAGTTCCAAATATCCCAAAATACTCACCACATGTTCTACCAAAATATTCACAGTGCAATCCTGATTTTTTCTTATTATCAGCTTCTTAATAGGCTTTTTCACTACAATTACTTTCTTCAAAAATCACACCAAAATACCTACAAAATGAATTGACCAAGAATGAATCACTATAAATTTAATGATTAATTTTACACTTATTTATAAAAATATATATTTACAAGTCCACCTTGCATCATCTGTACGTCCATAATCATGAAATGTTATCCATCTACCATAGTGAGGTTCCCTAGAGGCTGACTCCATGGACCGATGGTTAATTGTTTTTGAATATAGCTTTTATTTTAAGTGGGATAAACTAATGGTAAATATATATATATATATATATATATATTACACATAATTTTGATAACTTTAACATGACATCTAACAAAAATCACATAATAAAATGAATGTAAGGTTTAGTCTCTTTAAGAATCACATATAAAAGCTAATTATTTTTATAATTATTATGACCATTTATCCATAAATGAACAACACTAAACTCTCTTATATACCCCACATAAGTTACACCAATCTTTAAAACATGGGTAATGGAAACATAATAAAGGAATGAACTCAAACAATCCATAAGGGAAAAAATCATAAACATTTCATCAGGGGTTATATTGTCATTATACAATAAAACATGGTCATGGGTGAAATTTTTGGTTAAATAGAACATTTAACAATAAGAGTTGTCTATAAGGCATGATAACATGCCATATAAAATCTAATGATCAAACATATACCATTGAGTGAGAGTGAAAAATCAAGATATAATAATCATAATCCATAAAGTATAAAAAAGTAACATATAATAATCATATGAATAAATAATATTATGGGGAAAACCAATTATTCTCACCCTTCATGTTATGAAAAAATTAACTATATACACCCTTTAAGATTGTGAAAAAATAAAAGCATGGCCACACAATATTTTGTGAAAAAAGTATACCCACACATTATGTTTTTGAAAAAATATAAGAACAACCACCCTATAGGATGTGAACAAATATATGTATATCCACCGATTATTTTTTTTAACAAATCCATGCATGTTCACCATTTTTTTTATCAAATCCAAGAATTTCCACACATTATGTTGTGAAAAAAATTAATGTGTGTTCATTATTTATTAGCAAATGGAATATAAAATCACAAATAATGAATTGTAAGTTGATATAGGAATCAAACCAAAAATCATACATATATATGTGTTCTAATTTAAATTAATCATTCAAGACATAATAAATAACCCCTGTAAAAATTTGGTTTCATAACATTTCTTGACGGTATCACCAAAATTGGCCAAAAAAATGTTTTAGGTTGACACCCAAAATTCAATCATCATAAATAGTTTTTTATAATAAAAATTAAAAGGTTATTCATCCAAAAACCTACGAGGAAATAAAACCTTTAGATATAAATAGAAATTTTTTTCTAAAATAGAAAAAAAAAATTAAAAGAAAACACTTTTATCTTTGGAATAAAAGATGAAGTTAGGGTCAGTTAGAAAAGTAATTTTAGAAAATGTGAAGTGAAACATTTAAAACCCATTTAATTTTAATAAAAATTATAAATAATAATTATTTTATAAATAAAAATATTCAATGGAAAATAATTTTTAGTGGAATATAAAAAATTTTATTATGAAAGGATAAAAACCCTATCTAATAATTTAAGATAGATTTGTTGAAAACCCACATTAAAATAGTAATACAAATTAATTTTGATAATAGGACAAGGTAAATATTATGATAATATGAGATAACACATAATTATGCTTCAAAATATAAATGTGAAAATTAGATGCTTGGGAAAATATTGATAGGGAGGAGAATCATTTGTCGAAGAGAATGAGAATTATTTTTATTAATGAAATACTTTTTGAGAAAGAAACTTATAAAGGTAAATATTTGAATTATAAATTCATATTCTTTATACATTAAGGTAAATTATCCTAAAATAAAATATTAGGGTGGAAAAAACAAAACATAGAAATATTTTTTATGAAGATGCCTTATAAATAATGAAAGAATTTGAGTCATCAAAATGCCATATGTATTCAGTAACACTTGAGTCAAAATAATAGTAAAAAAGATATCACTATGGATTTTTAAATCAATTATATTCCCTAAAAAATTATGATAAAACAAATTTATGTCTAATATATACACCATGAAAAGAAAAAAATTGTGAATACACATCATATATGAATAAAGAAAAATTTAGATACAAAGGGTCATACAATCTTGGTATTAATTGAATAAAATTCCATTTAAATAAAGAAAATGATATGGATCATAAAATTTTATTTATTACATAAATATTTTAAAATAAAACCCCCTATGAATTACTCACAACATATCAAAGATTTCATGTTTAACAATGGGAAATATGTGTCAAGAAATTAAATTTGAGATGAATATCCCCTTACCTTAATTCCCAACTTCTATAAAAGAACTTGAATATCATATAAAAAAAATATAACTATCTTAATCACCTATTTATTAACCTCATTCATATCTATAAAATTTTATTAAATTAATTTCAAATTATCATATGCATATATATTAGTTAGTTATGATCCATTTTTAATATTTGGTGTGAGTAATCTTGATTGTTTTGAAAAAGTTTCATACTAATGATATTGTTATTCATTATTTTCCCAAAGCTCTCTATTACCTAATCATAAAATTAATTTGAATTTATTATTTAAGATTATTTATAATGTTAAAATTTTATTCACTTTGATTTTTTTTATGATCCTTAATGAAAAAATCAACAATGAAAAATTTTAGATGATTTTTAACAAACATAAATTAATATCTTAATTAATGAGTTTAATATTAATGTTACCATTAAAAAAAATTATTTAATTATTTATATCATATATTATTAGTAATTTTTCTTTCATATCCACCCATTATATTATTTTATATCATTATTCATGTAGGTGGGTAGATCGATCGAAACCTGAACAAACAACAATTAATTGATGATTATGAAGTGATTTAGTTGTAATATAATTATTACAGTTGAATAATGATATTTTTTAGATTATATTAAATTTAAAAACTATTTTTTAGATACTTAAAAGATGATATGGAAATAAAACTATTACATAGTATAAAATAATTTATTTCTACTTAACATGCTTGTTTTCAACAATTGAATTTACAATGATCATTTTTTCATCATATTATTAATAGGTTGTCAAATTTATTGTTAAAAAATATAATAATTTAATAAAAAAATATTTATCCATTAGACGCATTCTAATGACCAACCACTAAATATAGTAATGAAAAACATAATATATCATTTCGTGGTGGCAGTAATCTACACATATGCATGGATGGTGATTTCATTTTCCATAGAACATGAAAAATGTATAATAGTGTTTATTATTTAAGAATATAAAACATTTTATAAATATAAATATTTTTTTATTAAATTCCACATTATGACAATCCATGTATTGTGGTGAAGGAAAATGAAACATGACGCTTTAGGGAGGTATGTTTCTTCACATACAGAAAAATTTCAATTTTTTATTAAGGGAAAAGGGGAATGATTGATAATAGTTATTCCCAAAAATAATAAAAATAAATATACTATTAATACTTAATTCATCATAAAATATTTGTAAAAATAAATTTGTAATGGATAGATATAATAGAAACTATGTTTGGGAAATCTTCTTACTTACTTTTGGAAATTGATATTTTCTAGGAAATATCTTTCTAAATAAAGGCCTTAGGATAACCAATTTAGACAAGAGACTTATTAACATGAGGTAGACATATATTAAAATAAAAATTTAATATTTTAATGATCATTTTATATGGGATAGGTTTCTAATTAAGTGGTATATTTTTTATTCATTTATAAGTGAAGGGAAGGGTAATTTTGAAAGTACACATTACTTTTCAACAATAGTATTTTACAATTAACGGTGTAGAGGTTTAGAAAGTTTAAAATAAGTGGTGGGAGATGGTTTTTTCTAATCAAAATCTCAATAAATCAGTTGGTGACAAGTTTTTTTAGATTTTTTAGATTTTTAAATTTAGTAAAACTATTTTGAAAATGTCATACTTTTATCCCAAAACATTATTTTCAACTCTAATAACTAATTTTAAAAACAAAAATTTAAATTAAACCTTATTAACTAACTTTTAAATTATTATTTTAAATATTTAAATAATTTTGAAAAATAAAATTTCTAAAAAGTGTGTTTTAAATATTAACATATATGTGTAGTTGTAATTTTTTAATTTATTTGAATTTTATGACAAAAATTAGTTTATTATTAAAAAAAATTAGATTTATTTTGGTTCAAAAGAAATAAAAAATAAAATATCTCCATTAAAATTATTAACTGAATGAAAATACTGAAAATTATTTTAAAATTAAAATGAAATGTTATTTAATTCCTAAAATATAAAACATTGTTTTTTAAGATTAACAAATTGTTTTGAAATACACAATTGTACTCCATGTATACATATTTGATAAATTAAAATGTTTCATATACAATTATGCTTTATTTATAAAATAATAATTTTATAAATTATATAGTTTTAGAAAAATATATTTTTCACTATTAACTAACAATTAAATATTTCAGAGAGGTTCCCAATATTTATCCTATGTTTTTTTTGACATTATGAATTAAAAAATAAATATGAATTAAAAAATATTATTCTACAACTTATACATTTTTTCAGGTAAAAACAAAATATAAAAAAATTACTTTTATTGAAAAATGAACTATTTATGCTTCAAATTATTAATCCTATTTTGTAGACATTTGTAATAAATTACTATAATTTTATCTATCATAGGCTTTATTATTTGAATAATTTTATTATCTAATATGTTCTAGATCATTTTAGTCTATCATTTCATGTAGAGAAAGTATTAAACAAAATACTAATTTAGAGAAAAATATTTTCTAAAATTTTAGGGTGTTACATTCGCACCCCTTAAAAAAAATTTATACTCATAGTTTTAATTATCACATACTAAGTAAAATATAAATGTGTATGTCACAAAGGTATTCATGACTCAAGGTATATTTTATAGAGAAATTCATGCCTTACACACTTGGAGATCATATATTATCACTCAGAATTTGATTATTCCTGATAAATAATTTTTATCTAATCATTTGAGCTAAATGATCCTCATGAGTAGGTATAATAACTGTAATAAAATAATTATTTTTCAAGAAATATCATAATCATACACATTGAAAGAATATTATAGGTTGTTTTAAAATGATATTTCTTTATTTTTCTAATTAATATAGTTTCCATGTGAAGATATAAAATATTTTTCCAAAATCACATAAAATTCATCTAATGGAAGGATAATAAGACTTTAATGAATCATAATCCCAAATTTTTTTAAGAATATTCATATTCCATGGATATTATAACGTTTCCACTTGTAGATTTTTGTATATATATTGATTGCATAGAGTTGTTGGAACTTACAAGGTATAGGATATCCATAAATATGGAGTAAAGAACACCTAGAAACACATAATTACCACTATACACATCAGCAATATTTTCTATACAGGGTTTCAATAACTTTATTGGTATAAGAAGTTGTTGAGGTATATTATCCTTATTATCATATGGATTAGTTCAATAATTTGGATAATTCCCAAAATCCTAACATTATTTGCATTGGATGTTATTCATATTCATTTAATTTATCAGCTTCTTCTCCCTAGCTTGATACTAATGAGATCTATGGTAGTCCTCCCACAGTTTAAATGTTTTATTATTCATTTTGACATATTACCTTCGGTGCCTCCTCCCACATTTTTGACATGTAGAAAGATGAAATTAGTGATATCAAATGACAAGAATGTGAAAAACTCATCAACATTTCATCAAGGGTTAGATCAAAAGAATATGAGAAAACATGTGTATGGAAAAAATATATTATTAAAAACATAGAATAATAAGAGTTTCCTATAAGAAACAATGGATGTTTATAAATACTCATGTGATCAAACATATACCATGGAATGAGGGTATGAAATCGATAGATAATATTCATGAGGAATGAAGTATAAAAAAGGAACATAATATAATCATACAAAAACATAATATTGTGAGAAAACTAAGTCATTACCACCTTTTATATTGTGACCAAATCCAATTATTCCCACCCTTTATTTATATTTTATAAAAATCCAAGAATTTCAATTCTGTAATTTGTGAAAAAATCTAAGTATGTACACTCTTTATGACTATAAAAAACCCCATTATTTATACCCTATAATATGTGATAAAATAAATTATTGACTACCATTTAATTTTTTGAACCAATCCATCCATTTCCATAATTTAGGTTGTGAACAAATTCAAACATGTCCACACAGTATTTTGTTACCAAATCCAACCATGTTAATGATTACTAATCTTATGAGATATAAAACCATAACCAATTATTGGGAGGGAGATATTATACCCCAAACATCAATCATCAATAAATATGTGTTCTAAATGAAAATAATTATTAATCCCATTATAAAGAACCCATTGAAAAAATATTTGGGTTCAAAACATTTCCATACAATATCCCAAAAATTGACCTAAAATTTGTAATATTTGATACCCAAAACTCAATAAACCTAAAATAATATTTAATATTATAATTTGGAAGGTAATTCATGAAATATAATTTCCAAAGAAGTAATTCTTTTAGAGATAAATAGTAAAATTTCTACAAAACCATAATTAAGATTTTTTATAAAATGATTTTATATTCAGTTTAAAATATAACGTTACAATATTGTTGAAAATTTAATTTTGAAAAAATTAAGTAAAAATATGAAAAAAAATAATTTTAAAAATTATATTAAAAAAATAAATCCTTAAAAGGATAAATTATATAATAAATTTATTTTAGAGTAGAGATAAACCATATGAATATTAATGGATGAAAAACATTTTTATAATTTTGAAATACCTTTGTTGAAAACCCACATAATAAAATGGGTAATAAATCATCTTTTTGAGAAGAGGATAATGTAAAAGTGAATTTTATTTGAGATTCAACATAATTAGTTTTCTATATATAAAGTTAAAAATTTTTGGGAGGGGGAAATATGGACATGGAGAAGAAATATTCATCAAAGTGGATGGAGATTAATTCCAAGAATGATAAAAAAAATTATAAATAAATTCATAAAGGTGCAATATTTTAATTTAATGGTAATTGTACCAAGATTGGAATATAATATAAAATTAAATAATGTTATAGGGTGGATGAAACTGATCATATAAGAAATAAGTTCCTGGGGAGGAATTATAACATATGAATAGAGATTTGTGTTATCGAAATCTCTTATAGATTTAGTAACCACTGAAATGAAAACCCTTGAAAAAATACGTAAATAAAAATGTTTAAATCTCTTATATTTCAAGAAAAATCATGATAAATGAAATACATTGCCAATATATACACCACAAATTTAAATAATTTTTGAATTGACATCATATTTCAATGAAGGAAAATTAAAATCCATAAATCCTTACAAACCATGTATCCTTTTAATACATTAAAAATTAACTAGTTTATTCCTCAACCTATAATTCAAAATGTTTGATAATGATGTAATCCAAGTACATCACCACACAAGGTATATATGAAATCGTAAATAATAGAATCTAGATGATGATTAAAAATAAGCCTCTCAATTGGCATTCCCATACTATCATGAATATTTGTAACAAAATTACCTTCCCTAAAAATATGTATGACATCCATGACATGACCAATGATAGTTTTCACATTATAATGAATTATATTTTCTCCCATGGAATATTACAATTAACATTAAGGGAACAAACCAAAATTTAGGAATCAAATTCCACCACTGAAAGACTAATGTTATAAAACCTGCATAAAATAATTCCACTATAAAGATCTTTGATCTCGACCCCCATAGAGTTTCCTAAACTTTAAAATGAACTGAATCCTAAGAGCATAGATACTTTTCTATTATAAACCAACCATCATCATTTTATCTTTCCCTAGGAACAATATTCCTTGATGTTTAGTTAAACCCACGAGTAGGGTAGATCCCACTTAATCCACGACCCTACTATGATCATTCCCTAGTCTTCAGTAGTGTTAGCACTTTTAAGAAGAAGAACACTACAGTGAACCCTAACCCTTAATCCCAAATTTATTATTTTGAGTTTCAAAAATATCTCTTTGAAACAACTCACAGTTTTTAGGTTTTATTAATGATCTTCCTCCTTTTCTTTATTCATAGCTTCCAAAAAAACATAGAAAACCACCAAATCACCATATTATGAGAATTAATGGAACCAGTAATCTAATCGGTTTCTTGAAACCAAGAACTGCTAAAATATAATATGGTTTCTCCCTATGTTAAAAACACTATACACTACACCATATGATCCCAAAAAGCATTAACCAATTTACTCATAAAAAAATATGACAACTTAATTCGATATTGGCCTCTCATAGCACCAACATCTCAAAACCAATATCAAACCTCTTCTATGAAGATTATCAATATAGGAACAGTTCAATTCCTCCCTCGTAGCACCATAAAATTTATTTTAGTTGGAATATATTTTCTCCATATCGTTCTAGAACAATCTTCACTCTCTTTATTATCACTTATAAAATATATAGAAGCTTTATAACTGAACAAACTAGATTATTTCTTAGTGAACACACAAGTATTGGGGTCATCCATCAAGATAATATTGTCAAAAATAATTTATTGATCATCATAGAGAATCATGTGGATGAACCCTAAATAATTTTTTCCCTCCCTGAAGGTGATTTCAGGTTTCAGATATCCATGAATGAAATGGATATTACCCACATAATTATACTTCTATTATCTAACCTCCACACATCCCACCACCTAACCAAATATATCCATCAGAATTTCCCACTACTCAAAAATAATTCTCATGAGGTTAGATGAATTATTTTAGTGCTCCAACAATCCCCTCTAATCATACTCATCTCATTCTTTGACGAGCCTCTCTCCGAGTGAATATAAACCAATAATTTCCCATTAATGTCTTTCGTGAAAACATTCTATGGTGTATATTAGGATATATAAATTAATTTCTCTCTCTTCAAACAATTTATCCAACCTTATCCAAGCTTCCCAATAGATTTTTCATTAATTCTTAGCATCTAAAATGAAAGATGTCATAATTTTTGTTGAGAACTGATAGATCATTTGGGAAATTTGATCACAGTGAATATGTGGAGTGGGAAAAATGATAGAAAACTATTCAGAAGGTTAATCCTACCACAAAAATATTGTAATCTATTTTTCTAGTTGAACATATGGCTCTATATCTGATTAATGAAACCATCAAAAATTAAATTTTTGACCTATAAATTTGAGATAGGAGAACCAAGGTAATCCATATGAAAGATTCTTATTTGAATTCCTAAATTATCATGTATGTAGACGCTTTGGCTATAGGCATATAATTTTGAAATGTAAATTCTTTTCTTCAGAAAGTTGATCAGTTTCCTGCTCAAACCACCTATACCTTCATTAGTTTTCTGAATCCTATAATATATTTTTTCTTTCCATTGAAAAAAATCAAGTAATAAATAAAAATTATATGGGAAATAATACCTGACCAACATCTATTCTGGTATGAAAATATCATTCTATTAACAAGACCATGTTTCATGCTTCTAGTATATGTCACTTATAAAATAATTATATGACTTGATGACACTAGGTAACCCTTCTCCATGCTAAGAAACAATTTTATGAATACAAAAAATTTTCTACTAACCTAAATAGTGATATAAATAGAATTATAAAACAATAAAAACAAGTCACACACCCTTTACCTAATTCTAAGAAACCCCATGACCCAATAAATGAAGCTCCACCCTATCCAATCATTTTATATGTCTATATCAACCTTAATCATAATGTTATTACCAACTATATTATTATTGATATTTCCTCCAATTTACTTAAAAAATCCAATATCCCACTAAATGATTCTCCCTCTCAATAAACCATGTAGTTCAACAAAAATAATTCTATGTATGATCAGCCAAAGCCTTTTGATCAAGATTCATGAAAGAATCTTGTAAGAGAAGTTACATTAACATATCATCCTATATAGGATTATAGTGATAGGTTCCTCAATATTCGGATTAAACCACCATGAAATACTAGATATGTCTTGGAAAATATCACCCTTTAAAGACTTCTTGGACCATTAATATCACCTTTCCATTGACAATAAACAACCTTGCCTTATATACATAACCAAGGAAGATATCAGGGCCTGGACCACTATCTAAATCCATACTCAACATATAATATTTAATATCAATTTCACTAGGAATTATCCCTAGTAGATCATTATCACATTACATAACTAGGTTTGGAATATTGATCATAAATTTCCCATCTCCTTCCAACCCTAGTCACCTTCTATTATCTATATCCATCAATCCTTCTAGAAACCGATCAAAATTCTATCTCGAAATTCCCCCATAAACCTCTATATCCTCATTATAAGTACCATATTCAAGCCATTGGTTGAATATTCAAATCATCCTCTACTTATTTAGACATGAATGAAATAATGAAGTTTTCTTATCTCCCTCATGAATCAAAATAAACCTTTATCTTTCCCTTGGAACTTGTTCAATTTCTAGAAACTTTTCAGATAAAATTTTTTCTTTCTAACTATGAGTGAAAGGATATCATCCTTCCAACACATCTGATTCATTTCCACCATTATTTAAATTTCTTTCTTAATACCCCCTTATCTTTCACAGATATATTATTCCAAGAGACCCACTCTATAATGTACTTTTAAAGCCTTTGAAGAGATTGTTTGAGACCATTCATAGCCCTCCCGTCATGATTTCCTCCCAAGAGTTCCTCACATCCTATGAGAAGATAACATCCTCAACCCAATTAAAAGAGAAGAAGAAGATTTCATCCTTTCTTTTGGATTTACTATTGTGATGGATTAGAAGAGGAGAGTTATTATACAGATACCTAATGAGATATAGAACCTTAACATGAGGACAAGAGATAGTCCTTGGGAGGTTGGATAAGAGTGGTCTAGCCTACACCAAATTATATCCCCCCTTTTATTATGGAAGGATGTGAATGGATATATTGAAAACAACTTATCTATAAGCCTAGTATGCATTAAAAAGTCTCTAAAAAATCCATGGAACTATTGGAATATATATCCCCTAATTTGTTTCTCATAACTATCTATTATGGTGTTCAATTCACCTCCAATAAACCATGGAATGTCAACCAATTTCAAGACTAAGAGATGACCCCAAAAAATATCCCTCTAATAGGATCACACAAAGAATACATGAAAGAAAACATGAAGCATGAGATGCTATAATTTACCTTGATATGGATTAAATATGGAATAATATCAACACATTAAATAGGGATGATATTACTCTTGAAAATTCAAATATTACTATTGTGTAGCCCTCCATACAGATGCTCTGAGAATCCCAGTTTCTTGAAATAGTGATCAATGTTCCTTCCATCCATCTTAGGTTACAGTATTACCATATGAGGATCCTTATGTTTGAAAAATTCAATTTCCAATAAGTAGATTTTTCTCAATGAATTAGTCCTCTGGAATTTTATATTATAAAAAAAGTTTATTAATGTGGGGGGAGTCATGCTTATGGACCATGAAGTATATTTTCACATTTGATCAAGATGAAAGATTTATTTTTTGGGATTATGAATTGGTGACAGATTACATAGCACAGAAGGATATGGTAGTTGTAACACCCGAGACTTTTATGTTATATAAATCATCAAAGGAATCTTTTTCTACACAACACTTGCTTGGATTTCTTTACACGAAATCACGACCTTCCTCGATAGCTTGCGTCGTACGCAATATCGAGTTTCACTAAACAACGATATGCTATTAAAATATTATTAAAACTAGCCGTTATGAATAGTAATAAACACTTTTTGAAATTTTATAAATTTTATTTTTCAAAATGGACTTCATTTTTGGATTCAGAATATCTAAATTATCCTAGGGTGAAATTTTGGTATTTTTCTGAAAACTTTCAATTTTTGATGAATAGTGAAACCACTAAGTGGTAGGTTAAAAACTGAATTTTGCATAAAACATAATTTTACTGCTTCTGTGAATGGAATTTCAAAAATCCAACAGACACGGTTGATATCAGTAAATAAAATGTGGTTCAATGAGATAAAAATAATTTTTGGTGAATAGTAACTTTTTACTTTTTTTACTGCGGTTAATAGTAAATAGGGTAACTAAGTGTAAATATGATATTACTATTACCCTAACACATGTTATAATTATATTGGATAATTGTAATTCAACCAAAAACAACCTTATGAATATAATATGACCATTTAGGTCCACTTGGATTAGGTTATGACATTTAATATTATTTTATTTAATGAATAGTTAAAATAGTTAAAATCAAAGTTTAATAACTAAAACATTTTTAATATGGGGTTATACATAAGATAAACTCGACTATAAATATTCATTAGAAAGATAAAAATATTTCCTACATAAGGATATTTTATTTATAATTTTTATACTTTAAATAAATTTATTTATTTATGACACAATGATGATGCAGTAATTATCTTATTAATTAAATATTGACATAATTGATGTTATAAACACCAAAATAAATGTAATTTGAGACTTTTTATGAATCCCACTAATTTTATAGGTTAATATGACATGTTAGTATTTATTTAATTAACTTGGTTCGAACTAATAATTCCGTTATGATTTTCACAAAAATCAATTACTAAATAGTGTCAAAATTGACATAAAATAGTTTTTAAAACAAATATTATATTATTAATTGTTATTTTATTCCTAAAAATCTAATGATCGGCCACGTGACTTAGATAAGGTTATATATATTAATAATAAACAACTTGGGGTTCGTTTAGCTGCTTATAGTAAGTTTATTAACATTATAGTATAAGAACACAAGAAGACATGGTAAAAGTAAAATTATTTAACTTAATGTTAAATCTAAATGATAAGGTTAAAATAGGAACCTAAACTTGTCTAAATTCTATTGGATGAGAATATTTCGACCCATCCACACCTTAGCTTCGAAATATATCAATTTGGAGCTATTTAAAACCGAACTTGACTTTATAATAAAATAATAGTTTTAGTTATTCCAAAGGTTCCCCTCTCCTCCCTTATAAAAGGACACCTCCTCCCCCTCTTCCTCACACCACATTGAGCCTTCAAGCTCGGCCAACCCCGGACACTTTCTCCTCTCCACTTCCCTATAGACATCCTAGAGGTTCTGGTATTCTTCAAAGACCAATTTTAGTGCCCTAAAAGAAGGTCTCAAAGAAGCACTTCAAAGAAGGGGTAATGTCCGTTACCGATTCTTTCATCTTTATTTCTTCTTCCACTTATTCTTCTTTAGTTGTTTCATTATGAAGTAATAACATCAGTATCACTCATATACTGATATGTTATTATAAGTATGAAACAACCCTATTTCACAATCTATCCATCCTACGGAAAAAGAAATCACCGCACGTGCGTACGTATGGAATACCGTCTCCACGCCGTGGTGTAATCTATTTTCCACCACCACCTTACTTGGATGAGTATAATGGTGTAAATAATTACTATATATAACTATTATAAAGTTATATTGATTCTGAAATAGTATAAATATACTCCAATACAATTCCACGATCATAGGAACGATATCATCACTCGTGCGTACGTACGGAATACCGTCTCCACGATGTGATGCGACTCATTCTACATGATCTTCATTTCATAATGATTATATAAATGAATTGAATGAATGAATATGATATATATTACAATAATAACATTCTGTATATGAGGTATCTATAACCTAAAGAGAAGAATAAGAATTTATTCGACAAAACACGCATAAGAACAAAAAGTTATAAACACCCGAATAACAAGTAGCAATGAAATATTACTACTAAGAAGATATGAATATGACCATATATGATATCATAAAAATAATTATGATTCTAGAATAAGTCAATAACATTATTTAAATCATTATACAGGAGGTTCGGACACTTACAATGCAAGTCGGACTTAAGGTAAGGGAAATATCACAGTCTCATTTTTATCCGAGATTGTTTATACTTTAGAATTTACTGGGGTGTATTTTATCATCCACATCCATGTTTACTCAATATGTAATATTATTTCCATCCACCTAAAAATGTTTAAATACAATTTTACCCTTTGGTGAGTTTTTGGTAAAATATATGAAAGGAATCTTTTGCCGTTTTTCGTACGAGGTACTTTTTGACTTTTCCGACAAAAGTATGAGAAGAATGTATTTTTTTTAACTTATACGACATGAATGGATTTTTAAAACATTATTTCCAAGAAGCTTCCTTTATAAGCTTTCATGTTTATTTTTAATTAACTTCTTTTAGTTTAAAATTGTATGACATTTAAATAAAGGAAAGTGTTTTTGAAGTAGAAAGGATATTTTCCTCAAGAATGGAGTTCAAGTGTTTTATCAAAATTATCTTCCATATAAGATAATAAAGGGTAATGTTTTTGTCCCTATTATTACATTGATTTGATTATGTTGTGATGGAATTATTTTTTTGAATTCCTTTATCTTATATGAATTGATTTATGATGTCATGATGTTTAAGATTCCCATTTTTATTACATGGGTTATGCAATGATGTATGATTTATGATTTTGTGGCACACATAAGAATGGTATAATTATGAGATGGGTGGGACCTATATCTCCATCCAATGCATTGGGTAAAGATTTTATATCTCATGAGATAGACATGGTTGGAATGGTAGGTTATACCGGTTTAGTGAAACAGGACTGAAACGAGGGTGACTCGGTTCAGAAAAGGACTTTGTCCACTAAGATAGTCTTGGCAATGAGTCTTGACTAACAAGAAATGATTCTCTATGATTATGTGTGTATGCCACAATGTTTCATGTTTTATGTTATGATAATTGTGATTACATTTCACTGCCATGATTTATCCCATGTTATGAAATTATGATCTCTTTTGCAGGTTAAGATTTCCAAAAGTTATGTGCTTATGTATATGATGTGATTGATATTTCTTTTGATTACCATTACTGAGCATTTGAGCTCACCCTTTTGTATGTTTTATTTCCCCAGGTTAGGAAGAAGGTTATTAAGTAAGATATGCCAAAAGGGACTATAGATATGATGAAATAAATGGGAGACAGTGTAAACGCTTTATGAACCAGTTGTTTATGTTTCCCAGTTTCTAAAGACACTATACCTATACGGTCCTTTCGTGGTTTTTGTTATATGTTGTAATAAGTATGCTTTAATTTTTAAGTATTAACAATGTATGTAAAGTATGGGTCGTTATAGTTGGTATCAGAGGAAAGGTATAGTCAACCTTTGGAAACTAGGATGTGAAAGCCTTAGTAAGAACCCTAAGGATAAGTCTAAGCATAGAACACAATCTTAGTGTTTTAGAAATGGCCATGAATAACCTAGGATAAGACCTTAAGTGTGAAATTTTATTCTTGATTATGTGGTTTTCCTATTATAATTAGTGTTTCTCACACTATTCTTCTTGGTTTTAGTCAATGGCTGGAACCCGAAGGAATCGTGTTAATGCGGAATGCGACGGGCAATGAAATGATTGTCCCCCTGAGCAACCAAACGTTATGGGAGATGGAATGCAAAATCTTGTAGCCATGCTCACACATCTTTCTCAAGCTATGAATCATACAGGACTTCCAAACGAGAAAAGGAAGGAGAAACATTCTGTTGAATCCTTCATGAGACAGCGTCCACCTTCTTTCAGCGGGTCTACTGATCCATTAGTTTCTGAACAATGGATTAGTACTACTGAAAATATATTTTCAGTTCTTCAATGTTCTGAACATGATAAATTCATCCTAGAAGTGTATCGTTTGGAAGGAGATGTTGATCAATGGTGGAATCTTATTAAGAATACGAGGCCAAGGGATTAAATTGAGTCCATGGAATGGGATGAGTTCAAGAACTTATTTTTGAATAAGTACTTCCCTCGTATTCTCCGAACAAAGATGGAGAAATAGTTTCTTGAACTGAAGCAAAAGTATGAGGAATCTGTTGGTACCTATGAAGCAAATTTTACAAGACTTGCAAGGTACGCTTCTGGTATTATTATCCATCCTGAGAGTAAGATCGATCGATTAATTAGTGGCTTAAAACCAAGTCTTCTAAGGGCATTAGCCATAAGGGACTTCAATATCTACGAGGAAATCGTTCGATGTGCTCTCAAAGTCGAGATGGAGATTGGAGTAACCCATCAGTCATATGGGTTTGATAAGAAGAGGAAAATGGAATTCAAAGGAAAATCTAAAGAGCACACTGAGAAGAATATGAGCTTTCCCTTATGCTCAAAGTGTGGAAAGAAACATGGAGGGAGTTGTCTTAAAGGGACAAGTAAATGTTTCAAATGTGTAAAGGAAGGTCATCGGGCATTTGAATTCCGCGATGATGGAATGAAGATTTCTAATGATGCAAACAAAGGAAGGGATACACAGAATGAACCTACTACACTTCAATGTTTCAAGTGCAAGGATATGGGGCATTATGCCAATAAATTCCCTAATCTAAGGGTTGATGATGATGGTCGACATCAACAAACTCTTAAGGCCAAAGACAAAGGAATGTCACATGCAATTTCTATCAACGATGTGGAGTATGATAACGATGTGGTGAAAGGTACACTTACCATCCACTCTAATGTATCAAATGTTTTATTTGATTCTGGATCCACCCACTCTTTTATTTCTGAAGAATTTTCAAAGGGTATCACCATATTACCTCAAATATTAGATGTTGAGTTAGCTGTGACAACACCTAATGGCACAACAGTCGCATCAAAAGTTTATAATTCTTCTCCGATCGAAGTTTTTGGGAAAGTGCTTCCTGCAAATCTTGTGATCCTTCCTATAGTGGAATTTGATGTGATTCTTGGCATGGATTGGCTTTCTTTATATGGAGCTCATATCAATTGCCAAAGAAGGGAAGTCACATTTCATATTCCAGATCAATCTATGATCGTCTATCAATGCAAGGATGAACATAACCTTCCAGTGGAAATTTCTTCCATCTTATGGATCTTGATTCCACTATATGAAGGTTATTTATCTCAAATGGTTGGTGAGAAACTCACGATTAAGAATATGCCCATTGTACGGGAGTTTGATGATGTCTTTCCGGAGGAATTACCAGGACTTCCACCAAATCGTGAAGTTGAGTTCTCAATAGAATTTGTACCGGGTGCTTTGCCTATTTCAAAGACACCTTATAGAATGGCCCCAATTGAGTTGCAGGAATTGAAGAAGCAACTCCAAGAGAATCTTGATAAGGGATTCATACGACCTAGTGCGTCACCTTGGGAGCACCTTTTCTATTTGTTAAGAAGAAAGATGGATCAATGAGACTCTGCATTGATTATCGAGAACTTAACAAGATCACTATCAAGAACAAATATCCTCTCCCATGCATTGATGACTTATTTGACCAACTACGCGGAGCTCAATACTTTTCCAAGATTGATCTTCGTTCAGGGTATCATCAATTAAGGGTCAAAAGGGAGGATATACCAATGACGACTTTCCGTACAAGGTATGGACACTATGAATTTATAGTGATTCCATTTGGTCTTAATAATTCCCCTACTATCTTCATGGATCTAATGAATAGAGTCTTTAGAAACTATCTTGATCAATTTTTGGTAGTCTTTATAGACTATATTCTTGTCTATTCAAAGAGAAAGGAAGAACATGAAGATCACTTGAGAATTATATTGAAGACCCTGAGAAAGGAGACGCTTTATGCCAAATTTACCAAGTGTGAATTTTGGCTTCAAAAAGTTGCATTTTTGGGTCACATAATCTCAAAAGAGGGGATATCTGTGGATCCAGCAAAAACAGAGGTTATCGAAAGATGGTCGAGACCAACAACAGTAACTGAGATCCGAAGTTTTCTTGGTTTGGCTGGATATTATCGACATTTTATGAAATATTTTTCACGATTATCTAATCCACTCACCAAGTTGACTCGAAAAGGAGTTAAGTTTGTCTGGATGGAAGAATGTGAAGAGAATTTCAAGGAGTTGAAAAGAAGGTTATCCAGTGCACCTATTCTCACACTGCCTTATAGTGGAGAAAGGTTTGTGATCTACAGTGATGCATCCAAGAAGGGATTGGGGTGTGTTCTTATGCAAAATGATATGGTGATAGCTTATGCCTCACGATAGTTGAAAATCAATGAGCAAAATTACCCAACACATGATTTGGAGTTAGCTGCGGTAATCTTTTCATTAAAGATTTGGAGGCATTACCTTTATGGTGAAAGGTGTGATATTTATACTGATCATAAAAGTTTAAAGTATATTTTCACACAAAAGGAGCTGAATATGCGTCAAAGAAGATGGTTGGAGCTGATTAAGGATTACGACTGCTCAATCCATTACCACCCTGGGAAAGCAAACAAGGTGGCAGATGCATTAAGTCGACAAGACCATGCTAGTTTATCCATGATGAGAATCACAAAAGATCCAATATTTATGGATTTACAAATGATGGATCTTGGAATTATAATGGAAGGGGAAAAATCTTATCTTTCTCAAATGAATGTTCAACCATCTATACATGTGAAGATTAAAGAGGCACAGAAAGAAGATGTCGAGTTACAAAAGAAGGTGAGAAATGTTCCTGAGTTCAACCTTGATTGTGATGGGATAATAAAGTTCAGGAATTGGGTTTGTGTTCCTCCCATCCCGGAATTAAAGAAGGAGCTGCTGGATGTGGCTCATAGTTCATCATTCTCTATTCATCCTGGAAGCACGAAGATGTATAGGGACCTGAAAGAGTACTTCTGGTGGGATGGCATGAAAAGAGATGTTGCTGAATATGTCTCTCGATGCTTGGTTTGAAAACAAGTAAAAGCTGAGAGACAGAAGTCTAAGGGGATGTTACAACCATTACCCATACCCGAATGGAAATGGGAAAACACCACTATGGACTTTGTCACAGGACTTCCTAAAACATCCAAAGGCAATAATGTTATCTGGGTCATAGTTGATCGTCTTACAAAGTCTGCACACTTCATTGCTATTAGAGAGGATTTCTCTCTGGACCAACTTGCCATGATATATGTAAAGGAAGTGGTAAGGTTGCATGGAGTACCACTTTCTATTATATCTGATCGGGATCCGAGATTTACCTCAAAGTTCTGGCAAAGTCTTCAGCATACTCTGGATACAGAGTTGAGTTTCAGCACTGCTTATCATCCTCAGACAGACGGTCAGTCTGAGAGAACAATTCAAACCCTAGAAGATATGTTGAGAGCTTGCTCTATGGATTTCAAAGGAGGTTGGGATCAACACCTACCTTTGGTAGAATTTTATTATAATAATAGCTTTCACTCCAGTATTCAGATGGCTCCTTATGAAGCTCTCTATGGAAAGAAATGCAGGACTCCAACTTGCTGGGATGAAGTTGGGGAAAGAAAGCTATTAGGACCTGATCTCGTTGATGAAATGGCAGAAAAGGTCAGATCTATTCAACAACACATAAGAGCAGCTCAGAGTCGACAGAAAAGGTATGCTGACAACCGAAGAAAAGACCTAGAGTTTGAAGTGGGTGATAAAGTGTTCTTACGAATATCTCCCTGGAAGAGGGTTATGAGATTTGGAAAGAAGGGGAAGTTGAGCCCTAGATATATCGGTCCTTTCGAAATACTGGATCGTGTTGGGAAGGTAGCTTACCGATTGGCGCTTCCACCGAATCTCTCTCAAGTTTACTATGTGTTCCATGTATCTCTCCTGAGAAAGTACATACCTGATCTTTCACATGTACTCAACTCAGAAGTTGAACCGCTGGAGCAAGATCTTTCTTATGAAGAACAACCGATAGAGATTCGGGACCGTAGCGAAAAAGTCCTATGAAACAAGACCACTCGATTGGTGAAAATTTTATAGAGGAACCACCAATTAGAAGAAGCTACATGGGAACTTGAGGATATGATGAGGGAGAGGTATCCTCATCTGTTTGTTACAAAGTGACGAATTTCGAGGGCGAAATTCATTTTAAGGGGGGTAGAATGTAACACCCGAGACTTTTATGTTATACAAATCATCAAAGGAATCCTTTTCTACACAACACTTTCTTGGCTTTCTTTACAGGAAATCGCGACCTTCCTCGATAGCTTGCGTCGTACGCAATACCGAGTTTCACTAAACAACGATATGCTATTAAAATATTATTAAAACTATCCTTTGTGAATAGTAATAACCACTTTTTGAAATTTTATAAATTTTATTTTTAAAAATGGACTTCATTTTTGGATTTATAATATCGAAATTAGCCTAGGGTGAAATTTTGGTATTTTTATGAAAACATTCAATTTTTGATGAATAGTGAAACCACTAAGTGGTAGGTTAAAAACAGAATTTTGCATAAAACTTAATTTTACCGCTTCTGTGAATGGAATTTCGAAAATCCGACAGACACAGTTATTATCAGTAAGTAAAATGTGGTTCAATGAGATAAAAATAATTTTTTGGTGAATAGTAACTTTTTACTTTTTTTACCACAGTTAATAGTAAATAGGGTAACTAAGGGTAAATATGATATTACTATTACCCGAACACATGTTCTAATTCTATTGGATAAGTGTAATTAGACCAAAAACAACCTTATGAATATAATATGACCATTTAGGTCAACTTGGATTAGATTATGACATTTAATATTATTTTATTTAATGAATAGTTAAAATAGTTAAAATCAATGTTTAATAACTAACACATTTTTAATATGGCTTTATACATAAGATAAATTCGACTATAAATATTCATTAGAAATCTAAAAAGATTTCCTACATAATGATATTTTATCTATAATTTTTAGACTTTAAATAAATTTATTTATTTATGACACAATGATGATGCAGTAATTATCTTATTAATGAAATATTGACATAATTGATGTTATAAAAACCAAAATAAATGTAATTTGAGACTTTTTATGAATCCCACTAATTTTATAGGTTAATATGACATGTTAGTATTGATTTAATTAACTTGGTTCGAACTAATAATTCTTTTATGATTTTCACAAAAATCAATTACTAAATAGTGTCAAAATTGAAAGAAAATAGTTTTTAAAAAAAATATTATATTATTAATTGTTATTTTATTCCTAAAAATATAATGTTCGGCCAAGTGACTTAGATAAGGTTATATATATTAATAATAAACAACTTGGGGTTCGTTTGGTTGCTTATAGTAAGTTTATTAACATTATAGTATAAGAACACAAGAAGACATGGTAAAAGTAAAATTATTTAACTTAATGTTAAATCTAAATGCTAAGGTTAAAATAGGAACCTAAACTTGTCTAAATTCTATTTGATGAGAGGATTTCGACCCATCCCCACCTTAGCTTCGAAATATATTAATTTGGAGCTATTTAAAACCGAACTTGACTTTATAATAAAATAATAGTTTTAGTTATTCCAAAGGTGCCCCTCTCCTCCCTTATAAAAGGACACCTCCTCCTCCTCTTCCTCACACCACTTTGAGCCTTCAAGCTCGGACAACCCCTGCCACTTTCCCCTCTCCACTTCCCTAGAGACATCCTAGAGGTTCTTTTCTTCTTCAAAGACCAATTTAGTGCCCTAAAAGAAGGTCTCAAAGAAGCACTTCAAAGAAGAGGTAATGTTCGTTACCGATTCTTTCATCTTTATTTCTTCTTCCACTTCTTCTTCTTTAGTTGTTTCATTATAAAGTAATAAAATAAGTATCACTCATATAATGATATGTTATTATAAGTTTGAAACAACCATATTTCACCATCTATCCATCCTACGGAAAAATAAATCACCGCGCGTGCGTACGTACGGAATACCGTCTCCACGCCGTGGTGTAATCTATTTTCCACCACCACCTTATTGGATGAGTATAATGGTATAAATAATGACTATATATAACTATTATAAAGTGATATTGATTCTGAAATAGTATAAATATACTCCAATACAATTCCACGATCATAGGAATGATATCATCACTCGTGCGTACGTACGGAATACCGTATCCACGATGTGATGCGACTCATTCTACATGATCTTCATTTCATAATGATTATATAAATGAATTGAATGAATTAATATGATATATATTACACTAATACCATTCTGGAATCTAGGTATCTAATACCTAAAGAGAAGAATAAGAATTTATTCGACAAAACACGCATAAGAACAAAAAGTTATAAACACCCGAATAACAAGTAGCAATGAAATATTACTACTAAGAAGCTAAGAATATGACCATATATGATATCATAAAAATAAGTATGATTCTAGAATAAGTCAATAACATTATTTAAATCATTATACAGGAGGTTCGGACACTTACAAAGCAAGTCAGACCTAAGGTAAGGGAAATATCACAATCTCATTTTTATCTGAGATTGTTTATACTTTAGAATTTACTAGGGTGTATTTTATCAACCACATACATGTTTACTCAATATGTAATATTATTTCCATCACCCTAAAATTTTTTAAATCCAATTTTACCCTTTGGTGAGTTTTTGTTAAATGATATGAAAGGAATCTTTTGTCGTTTTTCGTACGAGGTACTTTTTGACTTTTCCGACAAAAGTACGAGAAGAATGTATTATTTTTAACTTATACGGCATGAATGGATTTTTAAAACATTATTTCTAAGAAGCTTCCTTTACAAGTTTTCATGTTTATTTTTATGTAACTTCTTTTAGTTTAAAATTTTATGACATTTAAAGAAAGGAAAGTGTTTTTGAAGTAGAAAGGATATTTTTCTCAAGAATGGAGTTCAAGTTTTTTATCAAAATTATCTTCCATCTAAGATAATAAAGGGTTCTGTTTTTATCCCTATTATTACGTTGATTTGATTATGTTGTGATGTAATTATTTTTATGAATTCCTTTATCTTATATGAATTTATATATGATGTCATGATGTTTAAGATTCCCATTTTTATTACATGGGTTATGCAATGATGTATGATTTATGATTTTGTGGCACACATAAGAATGGTATCATTATGAGATGGGTGGGACCTATATCTACCTACAATGCACTGGGTAATGATTTTATATCTCATGAGATAGACATGGCTGGAACGGTAGGTTATACCGGTTCAGTGAAACAGGACTGAAATGAGGGTGACTCGGTTCAGAAAGGGACTTTGTCCACTAAGATAGTCTTGGCAATGAGTCTTGAATAACAAGAAATGATTCTATATGATTATGTGTGTATTCCACAAAGTTTCATGTTTTAAGTTATGATTATTGTGATTACATTTCACTACCATGATTTATCCCATGTTATGAAATTATGATCTCTTTTGCAGGTTAAGATTTCCAAAAGTTATGTGCTTATGTATATGATGTGATTGATATTTATTTTGATTACCCTTACTGAACATTTGAGATCACCCTTACTGAACATTTGAGATCACCCTTTTGTATGTTTTCATTCCCCAGGTCAGGAAGAAGGTTATTAAGTAAGATATTCCAAAAGGGACTATAGATATGATGAAATAAATGGGAGATAGTGTAGACGCTTTATGAACCAGTTGTTTATGTTTCGCAATTTCTAAAGACACTATACCTATATGGTCCTTTCGTGGTTTTTGTTATATGTTGTAATAAGTATGCTTCAATTTTGAAGTATTAACAATGTATGTAAAGTATGGGTCGTTATAGTAGTTTAATATCATAATATTAACAAAATGCATGAAGAGAAAGGATCCCCTCACATCCATTGTTTGTAAGAGCATGAAATGATTCAGCCCAATCAAAAATGTGACTTTAGATTAAAAAAAATTCCACATGAAAAACAACAACAAACATACCCCCATGAAAAATAGAACTATTTGAAGGAGGAGAGGACACATGTAAATTAATCATGTTCTCTTTTGAAAGGTTGGTTTCCCCTGACTTATCAATCAGAGAAGCATAAATGAAATTCACTAGAACTTTTGGCTCAGTCGAATTAAAATGATATCCATCTAGAATCCTACTAGAGACCACCCCTCATAATGTGAAACACAAGACTCTTCAATCCAACTACCTTGAAGAATCTATTATATAGGAAAAATAGTTAAATCTATCACAAATGGGAATATATATTTCGAGGAACAGTGAGGCCCATAAAATGGAACCATATCATTTATAGGATGACTTTGTTCTAGAGGAACAAGAACCTAATTCTCAACAAGAGGGACTTTAAGAAAATAATCACCTAAAAGATCCACATAAACTGAGGGTGATGAACTTTTCACTACATCACTATGGTGAAAAAAAATCCTTAGAATGATCGTAGATATTATAACCCACACAGAATCATGGAGGTGTTTTATAAACCAACTATTTCCATTTGGAGAAACAATCGCCTTTTTGAATGGGGACTATAGAAGTAAATTCCACTGATAAATCCATTTTCACCAAGATTAATTCAAAATTAGACACCAATAAACATCGTTTATCATTGTCCACATAGAAGAATAACCCCAAGGAATCCCAAAATTTTGATGAATCGTGGGGTTATGTATGGATAGGTGAAGCCCTTTATGCATTACCTACACTGCCTTTGACCATCGGTATCTCATAAAATTAACATACAAATAGAACATGTGGAGGAGTAAGTGTTCTGATCCACACAACCTATCCTCCCCTTCCTAATTGTTAACAAATTCCTCTCAAGAAAAAATATGGATACAGAAAGAGAACCTCGAGATCTTCGACACCACCACCGGTAAGTATAACCCCTAATAATTTACAAAACTCTTAAATAACATGAGGGATTGTATCCCTGACAAAAAAATTTCATCAATGATACAATTGTTCAAAATATGAAAAATGTGAGAATAAATTAAATTTGACAGAATGAACCCCTTACCGTAATTCATGACGTACAAAAAAGTGGTTGAATCCTTAATTTTAAAAAATAGAAATCTTAGGCACCTATTTAAGAAATTTTTTAATATAAATAAAATTTAAAAAACTTTGTCTATAATTATTCTATACATGTATATTGTTTTTTTATTATCTATTTTCAATATCGGGTGTGAGTAATCTTAATTGTTTTGAACTATTTTTATACTAGTGGTATTGTTTTTAATTATTAACCGAAATTTCATAATTCAAATTTCTTAAAAGGTACTTAATTTATGCATTATAATTATTAATATTGTTATAATATCATTTTGTGATAGTTTTATTATGATACTTTATGATAAAATCAATGATGATCAAGTTTTTATGATTTTTAATGAATGGGTGTTGGTATATTAATTAATTATTTTATTATTAATATTATAATTTAAATATTAAAATAAATTCATTATTTAAATATTTATATCATATATAATTAGTAAATATGTTATAGTATTCACTAGTGATAATATTTTATAGAATCATTCAAGTGGGTAGTTAGAATAACCCAAACATGAACAAACCAAAATTAATTGATGATTATGAAGTGATTTAGATGAAATATCATTATTCTAGAGACATAATGATACTTTTAAGTTTTATTAAAGTGATAAATTATAATTTAAATATAATTATATTAATATTTCAATGGATGTGGAACTATTACATAGTATAAAAGATCAATTTTTCCTTCTTAGTATGCTTGTTTTAGACTGAAAAGTTTACAATGAATGTTTGTTGTTAATATTATTAATATATTGAAATATTTTACTTATTAAAACCCTAATAATATCAAAATAAAAAAATTATCAATTAAACTAATTATCATGACCATCTATGAAAGGATATTATGGAAAACAGAATACATAATTCCATAGAGGTAGTAAACTGCACACACACAAGGATAATGATTTAATTTTCCATAGAATTGGGGAAATGTATAATATGTTTTATTATTTATGAATCTAAACACGATTTTAAATTTAACACTTATTTATTAAATTTAAAATTGGGACCATCCATGTAATGTAGTTAAGGAAAATGAAACATTACACTTCGTGGTGGTGGTAGTCCACACATAGTCACGAATATCAGTTCTTTTTGCATAAAGGAATAGAAGAAATGTGTATAATAGATACTCCCAATACATAAAAAATAATTATAAAATTAATATTGATATAATATTTGGAATAATATATTTTAAATGGAATAATAGAAAAGAAACAGCATTATGGAAAATTTAGTACTTGAGTTGAGAACTTGAGATTTTTCTTCGAAATATCTTTGAAAATAGAGGCCATAAGATGAATAATTGAGACCATTGGTTTATTAAATTGAGAGATACATCTAGTATGAGAAAATTTATGGAGTTTTAGGAGGAAAATTTATGATATATGTGTATCCGTATTTGGTGAATGTGGCCCCCATTTATAAGTGAACAGAAGTGTAGTTTTGGAAGTACTCGTTACATTTCCATAATGGTGGGTCACTATTAAATGGTTATACATTAAAAAAATTAAAAAAATTGTGTGTAGGAGGAAAGGTCGATGAAATTTCATCCAAATATTTAGATTCAATTTTTTAATTGTTTTATATCTTTTACAGTTAGTAAAACACTTTTTACACTTTTTTACTTTTAATAAGATAAATTACTTTTTAACTATGATAAATACTTTTAATTATAAAAATTAAAAATTTAATTTTTTATAATTAGAAAATTATTATTAAAAATTTTAAAATAATTTTATCAAATAAAATTTCTATAATTGAGAAAAATTAAATTTAATATTAGGACACATTATGTATTAAAACTGTATTCATAAAAAGTGTGTTTTTAATATTATGATTTATATTTAGTATAGATTTTTATATATCATTGAATTTAATTATATAAAATGGTTATTGTAAAATAAATATAATTTATGTGGCTTATAAATCAAGATAAAACTTAATATTACAATTAAATTTTTTAATTAAAAGAAAAAACCAAAAATAGTTTATAAATTAGTATAAAAAGTTAGTTATGTTCTAAAATGTTGAACATAGGTTTTCTAGGATAAATATATTATATTAGAATATATTATTTTACTATTTAAATAAATATTTTATCAATAAAAATGTTTTATAAACTTTAATATCTTAATTTTATAATAATAATATCATAAAAGGTGTAGTTTTGGTAAAAACTGTAATTTTCACCTAAAAATTTATTATTTTAAGAATTTTTAAAAGATTCATTAGATGATAATTTTTTAATTCCTAATTCAAAAACAAATTTAATTTTTTAAAAAATAAAATTCTATAATTTATAAATGTAGAATTTAATTAAAGAAAAAATATATGAAGAAAAGATTCTTTTATTGAAAACTATATTGTTTAACATTTAATTTATTATAATTCTATTTTGATGGAATTTTTAATTGGTTGTTATATTTTTATATTAATCATATAATTAACTTATATAAAATTTCATTGATCATTTTATTTTGGGGTTTCTTTCGGAGTAAACTATCA
Source organism: Viscum album (assembly GCA_963277665.1). Taxonomy (NCBI): domain Eukaryota; kingdom Viridiplantae; phylum Streptophyta; class Magnoliopsida; order Santalales; family Viscaceae; genus Viscum; species Viscum album. The sequence continues at coordinate 330,845,262 of OY728132.1, forward strand.
AACATAGTATTAATCTAGAGATAAATATATACCCAAATATATGGGCATTACACTCACCCTCAGGTTACCCACTATCTTTGATCCCATAATAAATCAAAAACCTCTTTATCACATCCACAATTATAATACATGAATTTTATAAATGTTTACATAATGAAATTATCCATGGATTAGTTAAATCTCCAACCAAATTGGAAGCTAGAGATGGAAGCATAAGAAATTGAGGGTAAAATAAAAAAGCCATAAAAGTGACTAATCAATGATATTCCTATCTGAATTGTACATATTTGATGAGATGAAATCAAATAACTAAGTGGGAAATAAAAATTTCTATATTTGAAATGTTTTAAATCTCTAATTCTATGAAAAACATTAATTAATAGGGCCATGAAATTTTTTGAACATGGATTCAGTTTGAAGAAGAATCAATCTATGTTATCAACAATATCATAACTAGTGTAAACCCAAAAAAAGAGCCCTAACCTGATTTAGGATTGATCACTAGGGATTAAATTTCCCCTAGAGGATGTCGTTGAAGTCATCACTAGTCTTCATTGTGTTGATGATCAATTATTTCACACAAATTTCATTGAAAAATTGAAACAATACAACCAATATTCTCAACAATTCCCATAGGTATCATTGTTTGCCCAAAAGGGGTAATTAATGAGAGATATATTTATAAGGATCTATAGGGTTAGTTTAATTAATTTAATAATAATAATTTTTTAATTATTCCATTTTTTCAGTGAATATTCTCCACTACAACGCCTGATGAGAATAAAAATTATTTCACACATAATTCGAAATCTGCTTCACTAATTCAATGGTAGCCTTGATTCCCCCATTTAAGACTCTAATTTTGGTGAAATTCATCATTCTTTAAATAATATGTTTTTATGGTTTAATATATTTAATATACATGATATATTATAATAATTTCCCAATGATTATTGAAACTCTACAACACCACCATGACTAGATCAAAACATTTTTTAAAATATTCAAAGGATATAATCTTAAAAACTAGATCTATTTCACTCATAAATTTCAATTATTTTCATCCCAAAAAAATATATACCCAAATAGGTGGGTGAAATGAGCTCAAATGTCCTTCACATGATCTCATGAGCTCTCATGAATATTCTCATGCTTCTGAATAACTCGCACTAGGGTAATCTCCCATCTAAAAAGTATCCTCTATTGTGGATCCTTGATCACTATCAAGTACTCTGAGAAGGTTTCATTATCCTTAATTTCCATCCTTACCCATATATTAATGTGTGACAGATCATGACCATATCTCCTAATATATTTAATAATGAAGACATCACAAATTGGGTCAAACTATGGGGGTAAATCTAGAAAGTATTCTACCTCACCAACCCTGTATAGAATTGGAATAGCTCGATAAACCTCAGAGATAACTTACAAAACCATCCAAATCTATGAAAAAGGTGTCATGATGATACCATTAGGAACAAATTTCTCACTCCTCAACTTCAAAGGCCTCTATTTTCGGCCTTCATAGAACTTTTTATGGCTCTATTCTGTCCTTATTTACTCTTAAATGATATTATATTTATTCATTTCCTCTCAAAAAATATTTCCCTGCATAAATATTGTTCATCAGAACTTTTACAAGCACTATGGGGACCTCTAAAGTCTAGTATAAAATGAAACAAATATAATAATATCTATGGTGGAGTGATACTTCTTGTTTTATATGAAATGCACTAAAGGTAGGTGACACCTCCAACTTCGACCAAGGTCCAACAAACAAGCCCAAAACATGTCTTATAGGGACTATATTTTCTACTCAGTTAGACTATTTATTTGGGGGTGAACCACCATTATTATCCATAATAGGGACTTGAAATAAAACATCAAACCCTCCCCATAATTGTGACATAAAATGAGATTCGGTGTCTAAAAAATCAATGGGGGTAAACATGTAGATGGATGATCTGTTGCATATACCAGCATCCCAGAATTTCCACAGAACATCGCTTTCTGAAGGCAATAGAGTGGCACAACACAGTGAGTTAGTCAATGATAAACCATACAAAAACATTAACTCAAACTATTAATGTAAGTTATATGTTTAAATCCATGGATATAACATCCCACATCTATTCCACTACGTCATTGTGTTGGGCCAAACATGTTGGATCATGATTCTTTCGCATCACCCACTAACTAATGTGGCATCATGAGATAAACTCAACAACATTTATCTTCATTTTTAACCAAAAAAACTACAACATAATATCTTAGTTTTTATTTAAAACTCTAGTATGTAATGATAAAGGAGATAAAAGGAAATTCTGAAAAACCTCCTCTCAATACACTGATGGAATCACCTTATATCCTTGGAAGATGATGGTATTCTCCCCATCTTCAATAAATCCATAAGAAGCCTGTCATTATAATATCTAGTCTCCCAAGGCCCCATAGTTGATAGCCCCATGATATTCTTCCCTCATGTTCTAAATAATCATATGAATTTCCACTATTGATCAAAGTTATGTTGTTATCCTGTTATATTTTAAGGTCAGTTAAAATGTGGCCAACTACTCATATGTCTTCCCACGAAACTAGAAATTGGATTTTTCACCAAGAGCATCTATAATCACATTTCTTTTCCTCTATTTATATAATATAATGACGTTATTGTTCTATAAGAACTCTATTAATCAACTCTCGCTCATTTTGGAACACTATGGGTAATGATATACCTGATAATATTTTGTTTTGATTAAAAAAATTCTCATCATGAAGGTAATATCTCTAAATATTCTAGGAAAACCCATATATTCTATCTCTATGTAATATATTATATAATTTTTCTTATGTGGTATCATTTTTCAGGATCTATAGGTAATACTTATCGATATATGAATCAATACACAACAAAGAATTTCTCTTGAGTCATCACTGAACATTGCATACTCAACTCCCTCCCCCGAGTGTCTCAGGATATGTGTGTTGGCTATCCTCTTTAGAAACTACTTTGTGGTCTTTTGGAACATAAATTTATAAATAAATGAATTCCCCATTTAGGTCAAGTTAGTCAATTATTTCATAATCCGAGAGAAATATGGAAAACCATATTTAGAAATAGCCAGTTAATCCAAGAATGTTTCTTGCATCTTTCATTATCTTTAGTAGACCCCAAGAGAGAATTACCTCAATATTTATTGGCCCCATATCTACACCTTCCATTGAGATAAAATATTCAATTAATTAGTCCTTTTTAATACATAATATAAATCGTTAAAGTTTTCTATACATATGATTCTCACAAAGTAAATCTAGGACACTCCTTAAACTCCCTGTATGACCGACTCATGATGTTGGGTAAATAGTGATATCATCCTTGAAGACCACCAAGATCTAATATAAGAAATGTTGGATTACCTTGTTCATGATCCTCAAAAAATTAATTGGGTTATTCTTCATACCAAAGGCTATAACCATTTAAATGTAATGAATGGAGGCATCATAATGTCGAAGTCTATATTTCCTCCTCAAAACATGTAGTTGGTGATAGTATAACAATTGTTCAACATTCAAGAACAAATTCTCCCCTTTCATTGGATCGTATTGTTCATCAATTCTTAGTATTCAATACTTTTAATTGATATTCAACTAGTTCAGATGATGATATTATACAAACAACACCAATCTCATATCTTCTTTATAGGAGATTAATAATTGCCCTTAATAAGGGGATACATTGGGCCAAATAAAGACTTTCCTATCCACATCCTCCAATTTTAATCGTAGCTCATTAAGCTCATCAGGATCCATTTGATATGATACTAAAGATATCAAAGTATTCCTAGGGTGGAAATAAATATAGAATTTAACCTATTTATGGGGAGGTAAACCCAATACTTACTTAGAGAAGTGTTCGAGTACTCTTATACCATTGTAGGAAACTGAAGGACTGTTAAACCTGCTGCACCTAGGCTCAAGAAATACAACTAATTGGAAATTGGATGCAGCCTCTTATACATGATACATACATTCTCAATATGGAATTACTCATAACTTGTGAAAGAAAATATTGACATTTCATCCCAGATACACTACATCCATCATCAAAATTAATAAATATAGTCTTGGATATTGGATAACCAATCCACACCAAGAATTATATCATACAATCACATTATAAATTTGAAGAGGTCCCAAAAGAATATGTATTTTTAGATAAATAAGTAAAACTATCAATAGATGAGTGAGATAATAGAATATCCCCTTGTAAGAGTCTCTAGTCATAAATATTGAGTTAGGGTCTTGACTATAATCTTAGGTTCTCAAATAAGAGATATAAGAAAAAAGGAATGATTTATGTCAGTTTCTTTCAAAATTGATGATAAGGTTGATAAGACGTATATCTTATCTAAAATCCATTGGAATCCACTATATCACATGTATTAACTACCTGTGACTTCCTAAAATTCTATTGATTAGCTCTCTAGAAATGTTGGGTCCCACCTGGAGGTGGTGGTGGTGGTATCAATTTTTAACACTAACCACCTCTTGTAACTCATCGAGTTCTTTAATATAACCACCTCTCTAAGGACCTACAAAATCACCACAAGGAGGTCCCAATTCACGTAACTACCTATGATGTGGTGGTATATCCACTTTATACCCTACCTCTGTAGAAGAATTGGTATTGTAGTTCTATGAATAATAAACCTTCCCATCATAAGAAAAGTATTACCTATATACCAATTTATTGGATCCTCTCAAAGAGCCCGGATATACGTATCCTCTAGTTGATAAATATATCTGAGAGAATACCATAGGTCTATGTCCAAGATTCCACTACTAGTCACCTGAAAATAAGTTATCTAAAAATGTGGTGGTACCAAGGGGAACCACCATCAAGTCAAAATGGGGTCAAAATAGATATAATAATCAGACCAGCAATTATAGGTATTCCTCTATTCCCTATAGGTCTGACTAAACCTGAAACATAGGAAAAATGCATCTTTAATACTCAGGTAGCATGTTCAACCTCTGTGTTTCATCATCATGAACTACTATAATACCATGTTTCTCAACATAATGAGAATTTTTTTCTTGTGGTAGCGAAGATATGTCTACTCACTGCTCAATGGTGGAAGTACTTATAGTTGTCCACCAAGGGAAACACCTCACAAATCAGCTCTTGATCTAAGGCCTCATCAATAATATGGTATTCGTCGTGATCCTACTATATAACCCTAAATTTTTATTTATATTTAGGTATCATGTCATAGATAAAATTTACAATAATCATAAGATAATATAAAGGGATCCCACTCAAGAAAGACATGGAAATCAGAACCCAATCCTATATAATCCATGCATTATGGTTTTCCATAAAACCAGTGTCTGTTTTTATGATTACAATGATAGTTTTATATGATTCATGGGGAATTTATACACCATTCACTACACAATCATTAGGTTCCCTAGTCTCATGGACAAACTCAATACACCACAGCTCCATTACCCATATTTCCTAAACCAATTCTAAATTTTTTTTATCTCAAAACTCTATACCAATGATAACCTAGGACATGATATCTATCTAACATGACCCAAACCACCAAGGATCACCTAACTAGTGGTAAGTTGAGAGTTCCACCCCAAGGCTGCCTCCAATATGATAGGGTCTAAGGACTGACACCATGTATCTATATCACACATTTGAGAGTAGTTAGAAAAATATATATATAAATGCACACCAGAATCTCCACACATACCAAATTAATGTTGTATAATAGACAACTAGATAATAAATTCTTGAAAGACATTTAATATCCAACAATACAGTGTGAAAAAACAATTAGAATACAATAGGGAAAAATAAATTAAAAAAAAAAATAAAATGGGTCTAAACTATTAACTGATAAGAAAACTATCTTAGTTTTCATCCTCTAGAGTCTGACATCATTTGAACTAATAAAACCACTAATCACCACCATGCACCACATTCACCTTGTCTAATTATTACATTATCAAAGTACTTATCATTTTGATAAGACATTATATAAGTGGTAAAATCCCATGTAAGGTTGAGTTTAGGAATATATAGGAGGACTCCTCAAAATCACCAATGATATAAAGCATTAATAAATATAGTCATCTCTAAACCACAATAATGAGGATAAAGAATAAAGAACCTAGATATTATTATAGGAGGTACTCATGTAAAAGAGTACTATATCAGTCTTTAAAACTAGCCTAAAAAATTAGGCAAGAATTATCATATATCTATGATAAACAAACTACCGACCCACAAAACCGCTCCCGATCTATAATGGAGGATCCCATGCCGATATAGTTGAGTGGAAATACCTATTATAGTAGAGAAACCTAGAACCATGTAGATGATAAAAAATACCTACTTATATTATATAATGGAAAATCCCATATCGAAATCGATGTGAAAAAATTCTTACTCGTGTAGAGAATACTAGACCCTTTTGAGATCTTCACAGAAGAAAAAATATTGACTCTAAATAAGAGGATACTAGAACTATAAAGGTGAGAAGAAACACTGCCCTATCTGATGCACATGTAGAGGAACCCATGCCCCATGATTGAATAAAATAAAGGGGAATTACAAACCCAAGCCTATGGATAGTGAGAGGAAAATTTTACCAAATAATGAAATAGGTAATTGAGATGGGTTTAAATTCACTTAAAGTCCAACATCCAAATGTGGAATCTGTTATTCTTATATGATAGATCATTTATATTTGATCAAGAATCATAACTCAATATTCAAATGTATGTCCACCACTATATTCCATATACAAATCATTTTATAATGGAAATTTTGGAGGTCAAACATGAGTCCAATAAAATACATGGTTTGTCATAGTTGGGTACAAAGTGTTTCACACCATGTTAACATCCTATTTGTGTACTTCCAATCAAAATGTGTTGTTTAATTCAACATACATAATGTGCTAAATTAGATACATTGTCTGGAAGCCTTTTTGAGGTAATCGATATGTACATTGTATTTTATGCCAAGTACACTTAATGGATCACAACATGTGAGGTCACATGGGTTATAATGAATGTACTCATAGTAGATGCTAAGATGGCCGAAAAAGGGACACATGATGTGTGATATTTACCTTCAGATGGAAACTAAAGTGCAATGTATCCCACAATACATGATGTGTGTTCTTTTGGACTACAACCTGTGTAGTTAGTATTATTCCAAATTCTCAACCTTTTCTAGAATCACTGATACTATTGACACATTATTTATAAAATATCTATGCTGAAAAACTTGTTGAATGAGAAAATGATACCATAATTTTTTTTTATTCTGAATAATTTTCATCAAAAAATCATATTTACAACACTACCACACATCACCCATGCATCAAAGATCATGAAATATCCATCATATCCCCAACTAGGATTTCAATAATAACCAAATTAATCCATAAACCTTAATTATGAATCCACAATGAAAATACCTAAAGCAGATAAATCATCATTTAATGAAATGGTACATACATTGGTCAAGTCTCAAGCCAAATGAAATTCTAGATATGAATATGTATGAAATATAAGGGGAACTAAAAAACTTTAAATGTTATTAATAAATGATGAACAAACCTAAATTTCCTGTAGTTGATGAAAAAATCAATGAATCAAGCCTGAGATCATAATTTCTAGAGATGCAAGAGTTCAAATAACTAATTCTAAGAAGAACATAAAATAACGTGGCATACAAATATCTAAGCATGGATTCAATTTTTTGGATAATCAATTCATGTTCTAAGAAACATTATAATTGAGATAAACCCAACAAAATAGAACTCCTACCTTAACTTAGGACTGATATTTGTGAAATAATGTTCCCATCGGTTTTACTATCGATTACGATGATGATATTTAAAGCATTTTTGATCAATTATATTACACTAATTTCATTTAAAAATGGATATATCATGACCACTCATCTCAAGAATCCCTCTAGGTAGTTCATATAATACTATATGATATTCCAATGACAGAGATATATAGTGGGATCACTAGGGTTAGGTCAATTAATAAAAAATAAATAATATTTTTTTAAAATATCCATATTAGTCATCTAGTATCTACATACCACAAAAATTCCCAATGTGAAAAAACCATATTCGTACATAGGGTAAAACTCACGTTATGAATTCAATGGTGGCCTAAATTTCCCCATTCATGATTATAATTATGGTGAATCAGTTGTTTATGAAATAATGTGTGTGTGATTTAATATATTTGATATATTTAATATTTAAAAACGGGGGCCCAGATATGCTCGAAACACTAACCAATTCTACAAGTAGCTAAAATAATATTTTTTTTAAAATATTCAAAATCTAAAATTGCAAATACTGAAGTAGTTATATATGATACCATGGTGATTAACCATGGTTATATGATTATGAATGTCTAATTTTTATGTTTTATCCACATTCTCAAGTTAGCTCTCATATACTTCATTCTCAGATGTTGTGTCATGTGATTTATCCATGATGACACTAAACATTCTATTTCTATAATTTATCCCTATACTAGGATTTATTCTCACCATTTCATTTTTATATATGTCCCTAGTAAATCATATATAGTGTGGTGAGATTGGATGTAATTATGAATGATTATTTATAGAGGATTAAATGAAATTTATGTCTTTTATGTAATATATGTACTTCGTGTATAATTTTACCTGAATACAAGGCACTAACCTTCAAAATATCATTTTTATTTTTTCAATGAAATATTTTTTAAGGAATTATTTTAAAAATAATATATAAAGAAAGTGGGTCATCATAGTCGGTCTCAATGCATGGTTTATTTTTTTAATGAAATTAGGACTCTGAAACATTAGTAAAAACCCTAGTGATGATTCTAAAAATCGAAATACATAAAATTGTTTGGTAAATTATTAAGTGTCTAGTTTCCTAGAGATTATATCCCTATAATTATATTAAATGTGGATATAGGATTTGAATTATATTTATCTAGGCTTAATAACCCAAAAAAGTTGGGTTGGGTATCAAGTTGATCTTCACTCAGTGCACAAATAGTGGGGCTAACTAGACACCTTGTTTGACACTTTAGGGGGTATGATTTATTTTAAAACAAGTTATTTAAAAACCATTATAAAGTATATATAGCTAAATTAATCAATTATTTGTTAATGTTTGAAAAAAATGAAGAATATGATCCTAAAAGTGTGATATTATAAAAATGGAGGATTAAAATACCCTCTGAAGTTATTTTCATAAGAATTTTAATATTAGAAACATTATTATTTATTTTTTCTTTTTTAGAAAAACAATATGAGAAATTGAAGGAACCTAGTAAAAAATGAAGCACAAGAGCCTCAACCCATTTGGTGAGGACTCAGATAGTGAATCCAAGAGACCCGAGTTCAAAACTGTGCAGAGACATATTTTCAGTACTTTAGCAGTACTGTAGTAAGCACTATAACATGTATTGTTAGGTACTGTAATAGTCAGAACTATTCATCCATTAGGGATTTTGGGCCACCGGTTTGGACAGTGGGTACTTCAAGGACTTCAGGCCACCCAAGGCCTTTGGGCCAGTAAGGCTTTTGGGCCACCTCAAGGCCTTTGGGACACCTCAAGGCTTTCAGGCCTCCTAAACTTGTACTAAATGTACCAAGAAGACTCTACAATAGAGTAGACTCCATATGAAAATTCAAAAATAGGTGTATTCACCAGATGATAGGATAATGGATGTGGATGAAAGAGAGGTTATGATTTTTACATTAGGACCAGCATGTGCATGTATGGGAAGCGTAGACGATAAGTCATGCAAATGTGGAGAGTTGATATAACAATGCAGATGTTGGGGAGGAGCGGTTCCATGTAGTGATAATCTGGATATTTCATCTAAGACCTTTGGTCATGTAATATCTATGACTACGGTCCTTGTAAGGGTTCCCCCTCATCCCTTGAAAGGGGGGTTATCAAAAATAAATACAAATAAAGGTCTCCGGGCTATTTTGGCTAGTAAGTAATGAATCTGATGAGGAATACATTGATGGCCTTCCATAATATGATAAAAGTAATAGGTCAAGACATAATGATGATATTGAATAAATTATATTAGTTTATAAATAATAACCTAAACAATGTGGATCATTTGAATTCCCCAAGGAGGGAACAACTATACGTTTAATTATTCATGAATAAACAATAACCAACATTTAGTGGACCCTCTGATCTAATGATCACAGAACAATGGGACAACATTATAGAGAAGTTATTTTTTATACTTCATTTTTTGAGAAATATAATGTTACATTGATTGTATACGACTTAGATAGAGAACTCGATCAGTGGTGGTCACTAATAAAAAAACACAATTCCAAAGGATAGAGTTGAATCTATTGGGTGGGAAGAGTTAAAAATGACTTTTTTCAACAAGTATTTTCCTTATACCCTCTATGAAAAAATTTACATTTTTTTATATTTTAAGTAAAATGATAACGAATCATATGAATTTATGAAATAAACTTCACCACTCATACACTATATGATTCATGTTTTTTCATTTCTTATGATGGAAATATAGATCGATTATTTAGTTTACTAAGCAGAAAATATAGAAAGATATAGCAACCCAATACTTTTGGAATTATGAGGACATAGTGTGGAGAGATAGAAAAGTAGAAATGGAGTTTTTATATTCATTTTGATCTCATATATTGAGTAATAATAAGTGATGGGTGAAGTTGGATTTTTGTAATAATTATTACCATTAATGATATGGGAAGAAACCAAAATTACCTTGTGCAACATGTGTGAGAAGAAAAAATTAGGAAATTTTATGTATGAAGGTAGAAAGTGTTAAAATTATAGAAATTATGGACTTATGTCTTGGTATTATAATAGAGACATAAAGACTAAACATTTGAATGAAAAATAAAAAGGAAATATGGAAAAAGAACAAGCTATGGTACATTTATTCTAATACAGAGACCATAGAAACATTTAAGTAAAATATTTAAATAATTATATAATGTAGGGATACTTTCATATACCCCATCATATGATAGGGAGAATGATAATTATTTTTGAATCATTACGTCTAAATACAAGGATCCTAATTATACAGTTGTATGAATACTCATTGTAAACTCAAATCAAGGGAGTACACTATTCACCCAAATGGCCCGAAGGCCTTCATTTTTATTGATTTTTTATAACCCCCCTTTCAAGGGATGAGGGGGAACCCTTACAAGACCCATAGGCTCAGAGATTACAAGGCATGTAGGCTTAAGAGATTACATGAGCTAAAGGTCTTAGGGAATTAAACCCGACTATCTACAAGGAACTGCCCCTCCCCAGCGTCTGCGTCATGATAGTAGCTCGCCACCTTTGCATGGTCGTCTGGCTAGGCATCTCGTGCAAGCACAGGCTGGTACCGATGGCATAGTTATACCCTCTCATTCTGAAAATCCATTTGGTTCTTCTCTGGTGAGTTCACCTGCTCTGAATCCTCTTTTGGTACTGATGGCATAGCCCTAAACTACTAAAAGTAGATTTATTAGTTAAAACCCATAAAAGATACATTCATGAATCAAGGACATATATAGATTCCTTATTAAATTTTGTGATTATAATATTTCTGAAAACATTGTGGTAATTCTAATGCTGGAATTTTACATAACACTAGTGAAACATCCCAAGTAATTATAGAATAATAATTTTTCATATAAATTAATATTTAGGAAGTAGATATTAATTTTAATTTAAATGGGATGATTTGTATGATAACTTAACCAAAACACAATAATGTGTTTCTTTGAATTATTAATTTACACATAAAACTCAGTTACACCGAAAAATAATAAATTATTTATATTATTATTATAAATAGTAGTTAACCTATAGTCATTATATTGGTGGAAATTAACAGATTCAACTATATTATTTTTAACAATGTTTTTAAAATTTTTTAAATTTTTTCAATAAATTTAATTATCTTAAAATAAGAATAAATCAATTTTTAAGAAAAATAAAGATCTAATATTTTTAAAGGTAGGTTTTATTGTCTATTTATAGTGAAGCATTTCTAATTATAAATTTTTACAGTTTTATGAATTCTATATGAGAAAATAAAATTCTTCTTTTCAGGAGGGACTCCAAATTTACTTTTGATGAATTTTAGTTACTAATATTATTATATTAATTTTTTAATGAGTAGTTAAAAATACTATATTTTAATTAAAATAATATTTTTCATATGATTTAAATATAAATTCATGTTATTGTTTTAATTTCCTTTAAAGTATAAATAAATAATTTTATTATCAATTAATCTAATCCATGAAATTGGAATTAATTTCAAAATGAAATTGGATATAAAACCTTTGTGAAATTTTGAACATTTTTACATTAAAAACATGTTTTCTCAATCTGTCAATGAGAGTAATTATTAAATTAATTTTAGACACTTTTGTGAATGTAATTTTAAAAAATGGAAATATATGTTTGTAATATTAATGAAAAACTTGATTTAGAGGGATAAAAATAATTATTTTGTGAATTGTAATTTTAGTATTTTATTTACCACTATTAAATTTAAATTAGATAATTAAATTTAAAAAAATATTATAATAATTTAAAACTACCCTAACACTTTTCCTAAAAATATTGTATGAGTTATTGTTGACCACAAAATACTTGTTCTGAATTTTTAACCTTTGGAAGCCACTTTTGGGTGATTATAACATTAATAACATTTTATTTAAAGTAAAAAAGTTTGTTTTCATAAAGTTATCATATTTCTAAAACAATTTTTATATGAGCTTATATATGTTATATCTTTAACTATAAATAGAACATAGAATTATAAATATATTACCTATATCCTGAAGAATTATTTATATTTTTTTGATATTAAATAATTAAATTTAATTGTGAAACAATGATGATGAAATAATAGATTAATTAATGGAAAAAATCAAATATATGATATTAATAATATTAAAATTAATATAAATTGAAATATTTAATGCCATAAACGAATTTTTTGGATTAATTTGACCAACTATTAAGGTGTCAAACTAGGTTTTTAAAGGAATCATGTTTTTATGATTTTTTTAAAATGCATAGTCATAAATAGTGTAAAAAATGACATAATTTATATTTTCAAAAATAAAATATTTAATTTAATGAATTAAAATTACTAAATATCCAAAACTCAGAAAAATATTTTATATAAGTCTGAAAATGTAATTAACGACTAATTAATTGGTCGTTTTTCAAGATGAGGTAATTATTTTAACTCTTAAATTTCAAATTACTTTATATAATGGTAAGAGTTAAAATGGATAAAACATAAAAGATAAGGATTAAATGATATTCAACAGTTTTAAATTTTTTTTAGATTATGGGATTTAGTTATATAATTATTTAATATTATAACTAAATAAATTTGGTCCCATTTATAATAGAAAAATTATTTATATTAATTTAATAACATTAATAATTCAAAGGGTGCCCCTCCCCTCTCCTATAAAAAGAAACTCTTCCTCTCTTACCTTACAATTCAAATTTTTTTGTATTGGACAAGTCCTACCCAAAATCCTGCTTATATTCCATTGCCATGTTATTGAGTCATTATTTTAGGTATAAAACCCTTATTAGAGACGTTATGGTGTTACGAAACGTGATCATCTTACGAAAAGGTAATGTTTTTATTTAAGTGTTTTATTTTATTTCTTCTTCCACTTATTAAAAATATCTTCCAACCATGACGATATAATAACTACAATATTGTAAATATAATAATATGTCATTATGTTAATATCATCATGTAAATCCATCTCCAGTTCCATCAAATGTGAAAGGAACTAATCATTTATACGTACGTTTGAATTACCACCTCCACATACCAATATAATTTTTTCCATAACCACCTCTCATGATTGGTTATAATGATGGAATTAATGTTCATATATAATATTAACGACATATTGAACATTATAATAGAAAAATGTATCATTTATGTTCTTACTTTCCATGCACATAACAATTACAGCATCATTCATCCGTATGTGTAAACTATCACCTCCACAAAGCGATGTGATTCGTTTTTATTCACTACATCACATTTATAATAAATATAAATATATTTAATTGATTAATTTTATATTAATGAAGTTATGATCATTATAATGAGATTTAATAATAATTACCTTATTTCCATAATGATTAATGAAAAATGAAAACATTATTCATGCGTACATACGACCTACCATCCCCATGATTATCACATTATTCATTTTTAATAATCTTAATTAATGGATTGAATAATAATTACAATTAAAATAATAATTTTATCACTATATCATGAATAATATTCTAGAGATTTTGGAATTATGACCAGATAGACAATTGAAATCATACGAAGTTTAATTTTGACCCTAGTACTGAATATTGAAAAAACATCTGATATGGACATATATAGTTATGGAATTTTTTACTTGATAATAAGTGATATAAATGGAATAATAAACATTAGAAAAGGATATAAGGAAATCATAAATTAATCTATGTTTATTATTCATGAATATAAATATTTTATGTGATGATTCGAACTCACAGTAAGGGACTTTGTATCAATCTACTTTCAATAAGGCATATTTTGGTAATATGCACCACATTATTTTATATATTTTTTAATAAACCAAATTGAATTTTAATTTAATTCAAAAGTTTCTTAATGGAATCTTATATATATGAATTTTTTTACTAAATGAAAAAATGATTTTTTTAACATATACGATGACAATGACTTTTCCGCCATCGTGACCACTATTTTATATTTTCCTTCCTCTACAAACCATAATGATTTTAAAAGTGAAATAAATTAAATATTCCAATTTTAGATATTTTGGTATTTAAAATGGTTTTGATAATGGATTAACGGTATTAATATCTTGAAATGAAATTTTGTGATTACAGCGTGGAAATGTTATTTTCTTTTATAATTATATTTTGTGTTATGAATTTGTTATGGATCTTGGGAATTGGTTATTTAAATTGGTTCTTGTGTGATAAACCAAGAGTGGTTGAGACAATGATATCTCTCAAATTCCATGGGTAATGATATAGAGTTAATTTGTATGGTTTCTCCCAAGTGATTTGGGGAATATAGTGCGAAAGATGTTTCAAATGTAAGCATAAAGGTTACTCTCTATGTAGATGTGAAATATATAGTGTAAGAATAATATTGATTCCAAAAGTTACCTTTATTATATATTGTTTCTATGTGTTTTATAGTAATTATATTATTTTATGAGGTAGGATAAAGGGTTTTTGTTATGTGGGTGAAAATTATGATTATTTGAAAATGTTTTCATGGGTATAAAATATTCATCGACTAACTGTTTCAATCATTATTTTATACCCTTACTAGTTTTTTTGTGATCATCCCATGTTTTTAAATTTATTTAAATAGGGATAATAATGGTTAATAGAATGTAATAATTCATTATGTATGTTATGAAGATTTCTATCTAGAAATATAATTCCTATTTAAATTTAAATTGTTTTAGATTTTGAAAAAATTAATAGCTTGTAGACTTTTATACATTGAAATATTTGAGATGTTATGTAATTTTTATGGAATAATTTTATACAACTATAATCCTAAAATTATATTTAATGTGAATGAATGTAAATACCTGACTTAACTCAATATTAATTAACATTTAAGGTGGGGGATTTATATTATATCTATAAATTTTATTTAATTTAATATCAAATTGAAATGATATAGAATTTGAAGATTGACATGTTACATCATCTAAGATATTTATGTTAGGAATGGTCTTCCACAGAGAAAATAGGGAAGTTGTGCTGGGAAGAAATCTAGAGGAAAACTCCATTTAAATACACAACACACGACGTTTGGAATCAGAATTGAAAAATTTGTTGCAGTGATGACACAGTTGACTTAGAAAATAAATGGTTGTGGAATCCATACATGAGATAATCCAGATCAACCATAGAGAAACATGTTGGTAGTGGAACATTTCATGAGGCAACATCCTCCATCATTTAGAGGATCGTATGACCCCATGAAAGCTGAAGAGTGGATTAAATCCCTAGATATTATTTTTTGTGTCTAGGGGTGTTCAGAAAATCGGAAGGTTGGTTTTGTCATTTACTATTTTGAATGTGAAGCCGATTAGTGGTGGTCTATGCTTAAGAATATTAGGGAAAGTGAGGATATTGATGCTCTATATTTTTATGAATTCAAAAATATGTTTTGGAGAAAAATTTCATAAGGAGGATCGACTTAGGATGGAAAAATATCTCTTGGAATTGAGTTAACATAAGGATTCAGTGGCTGCATGCGAAAAAAAATTCACTCAGCTGGTAAGGTAAGCTCCAAATTTTATCATGTATTTTGATAGTAAAATCAATAAATTTTTACTTGTGGTAAAATCCAATGTATTGAAAGGGGATGGCTTCTTCTGTGTTAAATATTTATGAAAAACTATTTTGATGTGTAGAGAAGGTGAAAATGGATTTTTTAGATGATCATGAGTTCTTCAAAAAATAAAGAATAAGAGTTCGATGTGGTAGGAGAAAGGGAAAAATTGATACAAATATTAGGATGGAAATTTTTTTTTATAATTTATAAGAATTGTGTAAAATTACACCCTAGAGAATGCCTTCTAAATTTGGGTAAGTGCTTCCAATGTGGTATAATGGGGAATAAGGCATGTAAATTCACTAATGAAGATCAAGGTAATGGTAAGATAAAATATGATATAAAGTCAGTAAATTTTTTTAAATTTAACTATATGGGTAATTATGAAAAAAAAAGTCTATGATGAGGGTTTTGAATGATTGGAAGTAGCCAAAATATTAGAAGAAAGGTGTGCTGAAATAGCTTACAACTACTTCAGTTGATTTTGGGCCATCAAATGAAGTGTCATTAGGTAAATAGTTTGTTCATTCAGATTATTCTAATGTTTATTGATTCAGGGTCAACACATTCATTCATTTCTGATAATTTTTTTGGTAAATTGAAAATTCGACCTTAATAAATTAATCCAGAACTTATGGTAAAAACACTTGGGAAAATGTTGAGGCAAAAAGAAATTATAAGAATCTTCCTATCATTTTCTATGAAAATAATCTATCTAAGGAATAGTTTGTATTTCCTATAGTAGTGTTTGATTTTTTATGATAGTGGATTGGATTTGTATTTACCATTCTAATTTTGATGGTAGATCTAAAGATGTTGTTTTCCAGAAAGACTATTAGTTTGTGAACAATAAAGAAAACTTACCATTGGTAACATATCAAGAATCTGATAAACTATATAAATATAGAGATGAATGGTACATAGCACATATTATTTAAAATAAAAGTACTATTAATATTAATGATTTCTTAGTGGTAAATGAGTATCTTGATGGTTTTCCTAATGATTTACCTGGTATTATACATGATTAGGAAGTTGAATTTACTGTTTACATAGTTTCTGATGCTATGCAAATTTCAACACCCCCTTATTGAATGACTCAAATTGAACATTTAGAGTTAAAGAAGTAATCATAATAGTTAGTAGATAATGGTTTCATTTGACCTAGAACATCACCATGTGGTTCTCTTTTATTTTTTATTAAAATAAGGATTGTTCAATGAGAATTTTCATTGATTACAAATACATTAATAACATCATTGTTAGAAATAAGTATCATTTTCCTCATATCAAGGATTATGTTTATCAGATCCAAGGAGCATAATAATTTTCAAAGGATAACTTAAGGACTGGGTATGATCAGTTGAAAATAAAGTAAGAAGACATTCTAAAGACTGTGTTTTGTACTGGATAATAAAATTATGTATTTCTAGTTATTATGATTGGTTCAACTAATGCACCTTTTATATTCATGGATCATTTGAAAAGAATATTCCATATTTTCTTGGATAATTTTATGGTTGTGATCATTGATGAAATTTTGGTATATTCTAAAATAAAGAGGAGTATAAAAGTTATCTATGGGTTTTTTTCAAACCTTATAAGAAAATAATTTATATGGTAAATTCAATAAGTGTGAATTTTGGTTCCAAAAAATTTATTTCCTTGGTCACATTGTTTCTAAAGATGAAATAACTATTGATGATGCTAAAACAAAAGTTGCTGAATAATGGCCTACACCAATAAATATATTTGAGATTATTATTTTTATTAGTTTAGTATGTTATTAAAAGAGGTTTTTTGAAGCTTTTTCAAGGTTATCTAGCCCAATGACTAAGTAAACTCGAAATGTTGTTAAGTTCATATGGACAAAAGAATGTGATGGTGGTTTTTAAGAATTGAAAAGAACTTTGCTGAATGCTCTAGATTTGAAAATACCTTCCCAAAATGGAGAATTTTTTCTCTAAAATGATGCTTCATTGAAAGTAATTTATTGAGTGATAATGAAGAATGATCAGCTAATTTATTATGCTTTATTTCAGTTGAAAAATCCTAAATTAAAATACCCTACACGTGATTTGAAATTAGATACTATTGTTTTTATTATAAAAATTTGGAGGCATCATCTGTAGAGTGTGAAATTTGAAATATAAACTGACCATAATAGTTTAAAGTATATATTCACTTAAAAAAGAACATGAGACATAGAAGATAGTTGTAACTAATCAAGGATTATGATTTCATGATTCATTACCATCCAAGAAAGTAAAATAAATATTCCAATTCCTTGAGATGAAAATGTAGTGAAACATTAACCATGTTACATTTGGAACATGAACCATTCATTAATGATTTTATTAACATTAGCATGTAAGTTATTAGTGGAGAACATTCCTCTATTTTGTTTCAGGGTTCTCTACAATCGTCTCTAATAGACACAATTATAAAAAAATATAAGACATATAGTAAAATACATATAAGGTATGATTTTTTCAAAATGGTATGTTTCCTAAATTTAACTTCGATTAATATTGTGTTTTGAGATTTGTGAAAAGATTATGTGTTCCTTTTGATTCACATTTAAAGTAAGAGTTGTTATATGAATCTCATAGTTCTCCATTTTCGGTTTATCCTTGAATTACTAATATGTATACAAACCTTCAATAGTATGACTAGTGGGATTGAATGAATATAGATATTACTGACATTACCTTGAGATTCTTGACTTGTGAACATGTTAATGTAGAGCGACAGTTACTAAAAGAGATGCTTCATCCTTTTCCAATGCTGGAGTTGAAATGGGAAAATATATCCATGGATTTCATATTGAGATTACCAAATAATTCATGATTTAACAATTATATTTGGGTTATCGTTGATAGATTGACTAAATCAACTCATTTTCCTCCAATTAGAGATACATTTTATCTAGATAATATTTCTCTATTGAATCATAATGAGATAGTCATGTTACATAGATTTATTATCTCCATCGTATTTCATAGTGATCCCATTTTCACTTTTAACATTATGAAAGGAATTATGAAGTCATTCGGAATTGAATTAAATTTTAGTATATCATTTTATCCTCAATTATATTGGCCGTCAGAAGGACCAATTTGGACCTCCAGGTATATGCTATGTGCTATTTAAAAAGAATACCCAGGAACATGGGATTGACATCATTCTTTGGTGAGTTTTCTCATAATAAAAATTTTCCTTCCTCTATACTTATGGCACCATTTGAGGCATTATATAGAAAGAGGTGTCAGACTCCTGCTTTTTGGGATGCTGTTAGATAAAGGATGTTTATGGGACTTTAATTGGTAGAAGAGATGGAAGAAAATTATCAGTTGATTCAAAAGCACATGAGGACCACTCATAGAAGGAATTAAATTTATATGGATAACTGGAGGAAGGATATTCTTTTTCAGGTATCTGATCTTGTCTTTATAAATTTTTCTCCATGGAAAATTGTGATGTGTTTTAGTAAGAAGGGGAAGTTGAATCCATGGTTCATTAAATACTATAAAATCCCATAGAAATTTGGATCAGTTTCTTATTGAGTGGATTTACCTTTGATTTTATCCTTGGTACACAATTATGTTCATGTTTTAATGTAAAGAGAGTATATTCCAGAAATATATTACATTTTGAGTCCAAAATTAGTTCAGTTAGAAGAAAATTTTTCATAGGAAGAACTACTAGTTCAGGTTCTGGACAACAAAGAGAATGTATTGCGGAATAAGGTGATTTATCATGTTAAGGTTTTATGGAAAAATCATATGGTTTAATAGTAAAAATGAGAATCTCAAAAAATTTAAAAGGGTTAAATACTCCCACTTATTTGAAAAGTGTATCAAATTATGAGGATAGAACTTCCAAAAGGGGGAAGGGTGTAACATCCTAGGTAATTATAGAATAATAATTTTTCATATATATTAAAACTTATGAATTAGATATTATTTTTAATTTAAATGGGTAAAATTGTCTAATATTATACCCAAACTGCAATAATTGGTTACTCCAAAATCTTACATTGCACACAAGATCGAGTTATACCTTAAAAAATAACACTTTATTTATATAATTATTTTAAATGGCAGTTAATGCATAACTATTGTATTAGTGGGAATAAATAAAACTAACTATATATTGTTTAAACATGTTTCTAAATGTTTTTTACTTTATTCCAATAAATTTTATGGGATTAAAAAATTAATAAGCCCAATTTTTTGCACAAAAAACTCTTATATTTTTTAAAGGTATTTTTACATCCAATTGATGGTGAACAATTTTTAATCGTAAATATTTACTGTTTTAAAATTTTATATGAAAAATTGAACTTTTTCTTTTGAATAGGGACATCAAAATAAACTTTGGTTTAATTTTTTGTAGTTTTTTGATAATATTCATTTTTAATGAATAATGAAAAATACTGAATTATAATTCCAAACTAATTTTAAGTATTATTTAATTGTATAGTTAGGTTATCCTTCTAGTTTGATTTAATGTATAATTAAATAATTTTTTTATAATTTAATTAAGTTTATTTCATTGGGAACAATTTAAAATTGAAAGTAGATATAAAAACATTGCGAGCTTTTCAATGTTTTTTACTTTAAAAACATGTTTCCTCAATATGTCAATGAGATTAATTTTTAAATTAAGTTTAGTCACTTTTGTGAAATGAAATTCAGAAATTGGATATACAAGGTTCTAATCATTAAGTAAATGTGATATAAAAGGATCAAAATAATTTTTCCTGAAAAGTAAATTTTGGAATTTTATTTACCACCGTTATAGGTAAATCGGTTAATTAAAGGAAAAAATAATATTATAACAATTTAAAACAACCCTAACAATTTTATTAATCTTAATTTATGAGTTATTTTTGACCAAGACAATCCATGGGCCTAAATTATGGCCTTTCGAAGAAAGTTGGGTTTGATTATGACTTTGATGACATTTTATTTAAAGTTAAAAAGAAAGATGTCATAAATATGTCTTTTATTACTAAAACAAATTTTATATGGGGTTATATAAGTGATAACATCAACTATAAATAGTAAATAAAAATAAAAAAAATATTAACTAAATAATGATAAATTTTTTTAAATTTGTAATCACTAAATAGTTAAATATAATAATGACACAATGATGATGTAGTATTAAATTTATTAAAGGATATTCAAATAAATAATATTAACAATATTAAATTAAATATAAATTGAAACATATGATTCCATAAAAGAATTTTATGGATTATTTAGACATTTTATTGATGAGATATTCTTGTCTTTTTAATTAATCATGTTTTTATGATTTCTTGAAAAGACATGTAACAAATAGTGTTAAATTGACATAATTCATTTTTAAAATACAAAATATGTAATTGAATAATTTAAAATATATAAAGATATAAAATTCATCCAAATAGTTTATATGAGTCCACGAATTTCATTAATGACTCATTAATTGTCCGTTTGGCATAATTTGGTAATTATTTTAACACAAAAGTGTAAATTATATAATAAAACGGTAAGAGTTAAAAGGGTAAAAACATAAAAAATAAGGATTAAAAAATTTACCAAAAATGTATAATTTTTATTTTAATATTCTATTTGGACCTATAATAATCCAATATACTGACTAGAAGGATTTTTACCCATTTATAAAAGAGAATTAATTTATATTAATTTAATACAGTTAATAATTTTAAGGGTGCCTCTCCCATCTCCTATAAAAAAGAAATATTTCTCTCTATTCATTTCACATAAAAACCCTTTCTAGATAAGAAAATATGTACCCAGACCCTTTAATAGATTCATTTCCCACATTCTTGAGGCATTTTAATTCGAATCACACAAATCCTATAGGTGTTAATGTGTTAACAAAAGCGATCATCTGATTGAAAATTAATGTGTTTTATTTAAGTTTTTCTATTTTATTTATTCTTCTACACCCTTCTAATAACCTCTAATCATTACGAGATAGTAAATAAAATTTACTAAATATACTGAGATGTTATTATGTTAATATAAACACCTAAATCCATCTTTAATTCCATAAAATAGGGAACAAATTAAGAGTTCTTGCATACATGTGAATTATCACCTCCACAAACCATTATAATTTTTTTCCATAACCGTCTCCCATAACTAGGAATAATGAAAAAATTAATGTTCATATGTTATATTCATTATATATTAATTATAATGGCATGTACCATCCTAGTACATCACTTTTCCATGTTTCTGGTGTTTGGGGTATCATGGGGACCATTAGTGACTCATTAAGGTGCTTGCCAAAATTTGGAGTTAAACCAATGGTGGTACAGATGGGAGTCTATGGAACTGATGTGAATTAGTGGAACCAATTTGAACCAGTGGCATAGATCGGCATCGGTGGCACTGATGGGTCGTCTGTACCATCGATTGGCATCTGTGTTAGGGTGATGGTGACAGGGTGGTGGTGCCAGGGCGACGATGTCAGGGAAAAGGTGCTAGTACGATGGTGCTAGGATGATGGTGCAAGGATGACTTTTCTACTGTGATGGTGCCAATGCAATGGTTCTAGGGCGATAGTGACTCACCTAATAGGGATTCATTCCTAGTTTTTCCAAGACCTTCCAATTTTTTCCCAGTAATGTATCTTTTGACGTAAAAGTGTCATAATATCTGTTTCATAGCTATTTAATTCCATTATAATATTTTATAACCACCAATAGTTGGGTGACCCTTGAGTTACCAAAACGTGTGGCTTATTTCCTCGGTGTCACACCTTTGACATGTTTTATGGTTTTGCCCCTATTACCCATCTTTCTCTTTTTAAAGGAAATCTATTAAATTACATCCGTTATATCCACCATATCAAAAAAAAATAATAAATCTAAATTAATCCCAACATGTAAAACCACACAATCACATGGTCATGCCATGATCTGACTTTTAAGTACTTCAAAATTGTCTCCCTAATTTTAGGATCTAGACATTTCTTAATCCAAGATCCTCTCTTCCTTTTTATTCTAGTCTATATTAGTGCGATTCAATACTTCCGTACAAGATGAATCGTGATCTCGTGATGGAGCCCTTCCCACTCATCCATGGAGTCCTCAGAGTTCTTCCTCTACAAGTATTGCATCCCTAGTTATTGGTGTAGGGATAAAATGTCTATTTTTGATCATCTATATAGGGTTTTCCTTCGTCTCCCTTTACTGTGTATCATGTGGGGAGAGTATCATAATGATTCCCTTGTGAGGTGGACAAAACCAAACCTTAATGAAGATAATAAACAGACTCTAAAGAATGATGTGGTTTATTTGATGATGATGTTGCTATATTTATTTTATCTTTATTTTTAAGTTGTGAATTGTATGGGCTTGTGCCCAATGAAAAATAGTGGGTATTGGTGGTCCTATATTACACACTAATGAACCAATTTTTTTTGATTAACTTGTGATTGAATGGATGTAACATGGAAACTGGTCAATCACATTAACACGGTTGACTAAATGGATACCCAAGGAATAATAATCCTTTTGTGATCACCCCGGTTAACCAAATGGAAATAAGCAACATGATAAATGGTGTGTCTGAATATGAATAACTCCCTTTCTTTGTTCTGCCAATAAGCACAGTTGTTCTTCTTGATTTGTTTGCAATGATGTGGATGGGGATGGGATCCCCTGTTGTTTAGTTATTGTTTTGTGGATTTGAGGCTATGTGGGGCTGAAATTTGGGGCTTTGTTTTGGTTCCAGTACTTTGAGGGATCTCACAAATCCCTTTGTTATCATGATTTTACAAGAAAACCGGGTGTGACTACTTAAATTGCTACTTATATTTATTGCATCAATTTTTGTCTTGGCTTTTAGATGTTCCAGTTAGTTTCCTAGAAGTGTAGAATTATTTTTTTCCAGAGAAATCACTTGACCCTGAAAATAAGAATTTTTTCAATAGGGAATTGTTCCCTTGAAATGGTTTGTGCACTGGTTGTGGCTATTGTGTATTTGTTCATGTAGAAATAGTAACAAGAGTGTTTGTGTATGGGCTGGTTTTGGATCCCTTAGGTTGGGATGATTTATTTTTAAAATATATATATATAAATTTAGTGATTGTGTTTCTTATTCGCACCCCACCCATATTGAGACCTTCATGTCGAACACCCCCATTTAAAAAGGGATGGTGTTTTTTCCAACATTATTATGACTGGATGGTTATTAGCTTCTTTCTGATCTCTCTCCCAAGTTTTGCAAGATCGTTTGGGTAGGCTGTGATGGCCTAAGGTTCATTATAGCCCTAGAAGTTTCGGGCAGGGTGTGTTGTGGTGGTTGGCCTAGGAGTGTGCAGGAATGTTTGTTTCCCAAGTGTCTTTGGGAAGAGGCCTAGGTGTTTTCGGGCATGGAAGTTGTTTCTGAGGCCTAGGTGTCTTCAGGCATGGAAATGGTTGTTGTATCCCAGGTGTCTGTAGGCATGGTTATGTGTGGTTGTGGTGTCCTAAGTGTTTGTGGGCAGGATAGATGTGTGGTTAGATGGCCCATAAGGTTGTTGTTGGGGGTGGTAGTGGGGCCACAATGAGACTTGTGGGTGAGGTCTGATGCATAGGATGTCCTAAATAACCAATGGGAAAGCAGTGCGGGGTACCCAAATATCGATGTGTTATTACTATTACATTACATGTTTTACGTAATTTGGGGAGTGTGCCTTAGTGACGCTGGGAGGATAATTTTCTTTGCTAGGTACTTGGGTTATCTTTATTTCTTAAAGTGAATTAGAATGCATCCCCACTTGTCCACAAGGGATTTTGGTTTTCCCTACTGAGTATACATGTATACTCACCATACAAGTATAAAACTACTTTCAGGTTTCTAGGAGGACCTAGAAAACCACGTCGAACTTTACAAGCTCAGGCTTTGGGAGCTGTCTTTGCATATTTTTTTTTCTTTTTTTACTTTCTTTTGGTGTTTTCTTGTACTATGTATCAATTTATTTTGGAAATTCATATGAAAATGGATTTTGGCTTTACTTTTACATTTATTTTTTGTAGTTTTTTAGGGATTTACCATCTTATCTCCCAATCCTATTAAATAAAAAGTGTAATGCCTTTAATTTTTTGTGAGATTATATATCCTTGGTGCAAGTCTCCACTCCTGGGCCTATTGAAGGAACGACTCGGGGTCATTATATCTCATTCAACATGAAAAAGGGTCTAGTGGTTCGCTATCCCTTTCCTCATCTTTGTGATGGAGGGTCACGAGAGAATGGTATCAGAGATGATGGTTGCGAGTTGGGATGGAGATCGGGGTTAGGAATTGTAAGGATTTCATGGGATGGTAGGGAATCAATGATAGGAAATCATGGTGCATGAAATAGGATAGGGAAGACCGGCTAGGAAACATTCTTTTAGGGCCCCCCTATGATCCTATGCAATGATTCTGGGCATACATATTCACCATGTAAAGCTACAAAGATTTCTAGGTAGAGACCCTTAGAAAGGTACAAGTATCATAATGAATTGTGTTCTTCTGTGTTTTGGGTGTTTTTGTAGTTTAAAAATAATAACATGTTTAATAAAAATTTAAAAAAGATCTTTTACACTACTCAGACTTAGGAATTTCCTTTTTTTACCTTCTAGATATGGCACCCGGACGATTTCCACGAGTTTTAAAGGAAATCAAGGGCTAGGAGGATGATTTGGCTGATCGGTAGAGGGTTAACTGGGAGGAGGAGGATGACCAGTGGTAGAATATGCTTTATGCCTTAAGCAACAGACCCTCGTGAAATATGAGGGTAGCGTTCTGGACATGGACATAGAGAACTAGCTCGAGGAGATGGTGATTACTTTTAGATTGATCTGGGCTCCGGTGGAGTAACATATTCCTTTAGTCGTGATCCAGATGTGAGGAATGACTTGTTAGTGGGGGACCCTCTATTTCGGGGAAAGGAAGGAAAGTGGGGTTTCATGGATCAATTTTGAGGGGGATTTTCAATAGAAATTCCATTCTTCTACACGATTTCTTAGAAGAGGCAAGAGTTACTCTCCCCAAATAAAGGGATTATGTCTATAAGGGAGTTGGAGATCAAATTCAAGGATCTCCTTTGTTTTTCTCTAAACCTCTTCCCAGATAGAGAATCACAGGCAAGGAACATAGAGGAGGCACTCTGAACTTCCATACAGTACACTGTAACTCCCTTCCCTCTAACGACATATTTAGAGGTCCAGAAGAAGGATGAATAGGTGTAGATGATGAACATGCTGGGAGGTGTGCCGCAATAGGGGAGACAGTTGAGCTCGTCGAAGGGGAAGGCTATTAGAAACAGGCCTCCAGCATCATCTCCTTCAAGTTTTTGGCTGACGGGGATCAGACCTCAGTAGTTCTAGTTTCGATCTCCAAGTCCTCTCCCTTTCTCCATGAGTCTAGGAGTTGAGGTTTTTTATCTATGGAAGCTATGGGAATCTTTTGAATCAGCTCTCGGAACGAGTGTAGTACAATGGAGGTGGGTAGGTTTAGTACCCACCTCAGCAGCAGTAGTTTCTAGCCAGACCCATTCAGTATCAGCAGCAAGGATAGTGAGCTCCCGCTCTTCCGAGAGAAGATGTTGCATGAGAAGGCCGACCTCATGGTGCTCCTCAGGGACCTCAACTAGGGTGTGATCGGGGAGGAGGCTAACAAACAAGTGGTAGAGGAGCTGGGCGTGTGTAGTTTCACGTCGTAGAGGCAGCAGTTCCAGTAGGGATAGAGGTTATTCGAGGTACGATCAGTTTGTTTAGTACTCTTGATTCTTCCATGATTGATACATGATCTTTTCACTACTTATTTACACCAATTCTAGCCTATTATATGGGTCTAGATGCAGATAGACTTCTCGTGCCCCTGGTATTGAGTGCGCCAGATGGAGGTCAGACCATCTTTTTTTATGTTTTTCAAGGATGAAAATTGATGTTGGGGCCACATCAGTCTAATGGGGACCTTATTTTTCTACAGATGTAGCCATATGATGTCATTTTATGCATCGACGTGATGTTCTATGTGTTTTTCGTTATTAGCTGCTTCTGGGGAAGGGTTGTGTTCTCAGAAATGGGTGGTCAGCGTGTAGCTTTCATCAGAGAGTGAGGTTTCAAGGAGGGAAGCTGATGTGTGGAGCCCCTTAATTCCATTATAGTTTATCTTTTAGTGGAACTAGAATACTCAGATATGGTGGAAGTCCCTAGTATTGTCTGTGAGTTTCTAGACATCTTCCCTAATGATGTTTTGACCATACCCCCTCGACGTGATATTGAGTTTAGGATACGCTTACAACCTGGTGCCCATCCGATTTTGATGGATCCCTGTCACATGGAGACTTCTATGTTATGGGAGTTTCAGCTCCTATTTGATGACCCGGTGAAGAAGGGTTTTATCTAACCGAGTGTGTCACCATGGGGTACTCCAGTCTTTTTTGCAAAGATGGAAGATGGTGGTCTCAGACTTTGAATAGACTAATGAAGGTTTAATCAGGTAATGGTCAAGAACTGTTACCCCCTCTTGAGGGTCAATGACCTTTTCAGCCAGATTAAGGGAGTAGGTTAGTTCTCCATGATTGACTTTTGGTCTGGATATCACCAGTTGATGGTGAAAGAGGGTGACATCTTGATTACTTCTTTCATATACAGATATGGGCACTTTGAGTTCATGGTTATGTCGTTCGTTGTTACGAACACAGTAGACCTATTCATAGGGATCATGAAATCCATTTTCCAGGAATATCTTTCCAAGTTCATAGTCGTGTTTATTGAAGACATCCTGATCTACTCATGATCATAGGAGGATCATTCCCTGAATCTTAGGATTGTGTTGGAGGTCCTCCAAGACAACCAGTTCTATGGGAATTTGTCATAGTGCAATTTCTAGACATAAGAGGTGCACTTCCTTGGACACATGGTTTCCCAGTAGGTAATAGTGGTGGATCCAGCATTTTTTGATATAGTTATTCCTTGGGAAGCTCCCTAGAATGTGGTAGAGGTTTGTGGTTTCCTGAGTCTAGCATGTTACTACTAGAGGTTCATTCTTCACTTATATCGAGTTACTGTGCCTTTGATATACTTTACCAATAAAGACTATGCATTCCTTTGGAGTGAGCAGTTTCAATCATCCTTCAGTTATCTAATGGGGAAACTAGTCAGTTCTCCATTTCAGAGGTTTCAAGAGGAAGTGGTAGCGTTTGAAGTGTTATGTAAAGATTCTAGTCTAGGATTGGGGTGTGTGCTGATGCAGAAGGAGGGAGTGATCTCTTCTGAGTCTAGGTAGTAACATCCTCAATAATGTAACTATGCCACCCAATACCTAGAGATTTCTACGGTTTTTCTCACACTCAAGTTGTGGTAGTATTACCTCAATGGGGAGCACTTACTGGTCTTCAAAGATCACAAGATCATCAGATATGACTTCTCCCAGTGAGATCTGAACTTGCGGCAGTAGAGGTGGATGGAGTTTCTTCAGGACTACAACTTCAAGATACTCTAAACCACAAGAAAGGGGAACATGGTGGTCGATGCCTTGATCAAGACATCATAGTGGGATGTGGTTCGGGAGTCAGTAGATGCTTGGGAAGCAATAGGGGAGTTGGATACCTTACACCTAGATGCACAGGTCGAGGTTGGTAGGGGATGTCCATTTCTGAAAACAATGCAGTCTGCCTTGGTATGGTAGGTGTAAGAGTATCATTGGGGAGACTTAGAGGTTTAAGTGATGCATGATCGTGTTATCTATGGAAATGATCTAGAAGGATGGTCAACAGATGTTCAGAATCAGATTTTGTTTCATGGAAAGTTGTTTTTCCTGGTGTAAATTAGCAAGAGATTTCTCGGTGAGTTCCATAACTCACCCCTAACAGTACACCTAGGAGTTTCCAGGATGTACTAAGGCTTGAGAGGTTAGTTTTTGTGCCTCGGAGTGAAGTGGTAAGTGGAATAGTTCATGGAAATGTTCCTTGTGTTCCAGCAGGTGAAGGTTGAGCACCATGTTTCGGTGGGTCTCTTATAGCCCTTAGATGTTCTCGAGTGGAAGTTGGATGACGTTTAAATGTATTTTTCCATAGGACTTCTGAGGGATGAGGGATCCTATGATTCCATCTTTGTAGTGGTGGACTGACTGATGAAATCGGCTCACTTATTAGCAGTTAAGGAGAAGAGCGTCATGGGTACCTTGGAACAGAAGTACGTGGGTGAGGTTTCTTGGCTAGATGAAGTTTCTAGAACCATTGTTTTGGATTAGGATACATGTATTACTTCTTGAGTCTGTAAAGGATTAAAACCTATTTTTGGAACCTAGTTTTTCTTTAGCACTACTTTCCACCCTCAGATGGATGGGCCGACAGAGGGGACCATCAAAAAGTTAGAGGATATGTTGTATGCCAACATTTTGGACTTCGTAGGTTCATGGATACGACACTTTACACTGGTAGAGTTTTCCTACAACAATATACATCACTCTACCATTTTCATGGCTCTGTTCAAAGCCTTGTATAGATGGCCATGTCATTTACTTGTGTGCTGGACCGAGGATGGGGAAGCAGGTGTTCTTGGCCCAGCGGTAGTGCAGGGTGTGACAAAGAAGGTTCAACTTGTGCTTAAGAGGATAAAGGTATCTTAGGACTGCTAGAATTCATATATCGATCATAGGAGGAGAGCCATGTAGTTTTAGTATGGGGACCACATGTGCCTAAATATCTCCCCTCATCATGGGAAGCAGAGGTTCGATATGGGCAGTAAGCTTTCTCACATGTTCATTGGGCTCTTCGATGTGTTAAGGAGGGTTGTTGAAGTGTATTATCAGCCGGCGATACCACCGCCACTACAGAGGGTCTACAACATCTTCCATGTGCCTCAGTTCCATCGATATCTACATAATGACTCGCATGTCCTCGACTAGGGGGAGGTGGATATCGAGGATGATGCAACGTTCATGGAGTGACCCATGGATATCAAGGATCGTTAAAGGAAGGTGATTCATGGATTAACCATTACCTTGGTTCTTGTGTTTTGGAGTCATGGTGGCCTCGAGGAGAGTACCTGGGAATGAGAGGCACTGATATGTGCCCAGTACCCTGAGCTGTTTTGAGTTTTCTTTCGGGTTTGTTTTGTACGTGACTATGATGTAGTGCTTGACCTTTTTAATGATAAGATGGATTGTTTTCCTTTCTCAGAATGTGTGTAAAATTCCTCACTGTGGGGATGGGAGGACCTAATCCCTAATGAAGACGCATTAAGGTGGATGCGATTAAACCCGTGCGGGTGAGTTAGTGCCACCCAAAGTAGATAATATCTAAACATGGATGAAGATACTCCATAATAGATATGTCTAGATAGTGTGACCTTTATATGGTTATGTGGTTACCTAGGGGAGAAGATCAGTTTTGTATCCATAGTTTTTTAGGAGATAGATGAGGGAGAGGTGTTTCAAGATATTGAGGTTTGTTCCGGCTTCTGAACAACTCTAGGGTGGATTTTCCCTGAGAGGTATCTTACAAGGTGGTTTTTCAGACCCATCTATTTCTTTGAATTTAATCTGGAATTCTCGAGGATGAGAATAGTTTGAGATGTATTTGATGTAATGGCATAGACCGTCCTGGTCCATTACTTTTCCATGTTTCTGGTGTTTGGGGTATCATGGGGGACCATAGGTGACTCGTTAATGTGTTTTACCAAATTTTTGGTTAAACTCATGGTGGAACTGATGGGTTTCAGTAGCAAAAATGGGTCATCAATAATGTTGATCGGTATCAGTGCAAGGGTGACAAGGCCAGGGAGATGGTTCCAGGGCGATGGTATCAGGGCAACGGTTCCAGGGAAAGGGTTTCAGGGCGACGCTGTGTGGAAGATGGTTCTAGGGAGACAATGCCAGGGCGATGGTTCCAGGGGATGGTCCATGGGAGATGATGCCTATGTGATGGTTCTAGGTCGGTAGTGACTCACCTAATAGTGAGTCGTTTCCAGTTTTTTCAGGACCTTTTAGTTTTTCACTAGTAAAGTATCTATTGACATAAAAGTGTTGTAATACCCATTTCAAAGCCATTTAAATCCGTTAAAATATTTTTTAAATCCCCAAATTTTTGGGAGATCCTTGAGTTAAAAAAACATATGGACTCTTTCCTTGGTGTCACACCTTTGACATGTTTTACAATTTCAGCCCTATTATTCATTTTTCTCCATTTAAAGAAACCTATTAACTCACAACCATTATCTCCACCATCTCCTTGTAGAATTATTAAATACCAATTAATCCCAATGTGTAAAACCACCCAACCACATCGTCGATCCATGATCCTACATTTTTGTATTTAAAAATCGTCTCCTTGATTTTAGGATCTAGAATTTTCTTATGCCAAGATACTATCATCCTTTTTCTTTCTGGTCAATCTTAGTGCGACTCGATTCATCCTTCTAAGACAAATCGTATGACCATGATGGAGACCTTCTTTCTTAGCCTTAGTTTCCTCATAGTTCTTCCTCCACAAGGTGTGCATCCCATTCTCTTGGTTCAAGGAGAAAATGTTGATCGCTGATCCTCAAAGTAGAGTTTTATTCGTCTATTTTTGTTGTGTATCATGAGGGGCAGGTATGATAATTCTTCACTCAGGACATAGACAAAACCAAACTTTAAAAAATATAATAAATGGACTCTATAGAATGAAGGGGTGTGTTTGATGATGATGTTGCTGTATTTATTTCTTCTTCATTTTTAAGTTTTAAATTTTATGGACATGTGCCAACTGAAAATTGTGTTTGTTGGTGGTCGTTTCTTATGCACTAATAATCCTATATTTATCTGGATAATCTTATGATTGAATGGTTGTAACATGGAAACTAGTTAAACATGTAAATTATGTTGATTAAATTTATTCCCAATGAATAAGAATCCTTGTGTGATCCCCTCAATTAACCAAACAGAAAGAAAGGACTTGTTAAATGGTGTGTTTGAATCTGAAAAACTCCTTTTCTCTTTAATAAGCATGCTTGTTCTGATTGATGCTTGTGGGGTGACGTGGATGGGAATGGGATCTAATTTTGTTCAGTTTTTGGTTTTTGGATCTGTGGCTACATGTGGCTATATGTTGGGGCATGGTTTGGTTCCATTACTTTAAGAGATCTCACAGATCCCTTTTGTTTTTGTGACATTTCAAGAGAACTTGGGTGAATTCTTAAATTATTGCTTGGTTGTTTTCCCCCAATTGTTTTCATGGCTTGTGGATGTGCCTGGTAGTTTCCCGGTAGTGGAGAATTATTTTTGTTTCGGAGAAATCACTTGAACATGATAACAAGAATGGGTTCAATGGGGAATTGCTTTCTAGAAATGGGTGGTGCCTTGATTGTGGCTATTGTGTATTTGTGCATTTAAGAATAATAATGAGTGTGTTTCTGTGTGGGATGGTTTCAGAACCCTTAGGTTAGGATGAGTTCTTGTTAAACTATATGTATAAATTTAGTTCTTGTGTTTCTTATTACCACCCCACCCATGCTGAGCACTTCATGCCAAACACACACATTTCATGGGGGAGGGCGTTTTCCCCAATATTCTTATGAGTGGCTGGTTATTAGCTTTTTTCTGATCCCTCTCCAAGGTATCCCAAGATCCTTTGGGTAGGATGTGATGGAATGTGGTTCATTATAGCCTTATACTATTTAGGTAGGTTGTGTTATAGTGGTTTTCCTAGGTGCGTGCAGGTAAGTTGTTTTCCAAAGTGTCTTTGGGATAATTCTTAGGTGTTTTTAGGCGAGTTAGTGGTTGTTGAGGCCCACGTGTCTTTAGGCGTGGAAATGGTTGTTGTGGCCTAGGGGTTTATGGGTGTGGTTATGTGTGGTTGTGGTGGCTCATGTTTTTACGGGAAGGATAGATGTGCCATTGGGATAGCCAATAAGGTTTTTTTTGGGCCACAGTGGGACTATAGTGAGACTTATGGGGGAGTTTTTGTGCGTAGGATGTCCTAAATAACCTATGGGAATGTAGTGTGGGGTACCCAAATATTGATGCACTATTACTATTACTTTACCTGTATTTCATTATTTGGGGAGTGTTCCTTGGTTAGGCTCAGTGGATAGTTACCTTGATAGGTGATTGGGTTATCTCTATTTATCATGGGGTATTAAAATGCCCCCTACTTGTGCATGATAGATTTTGGTTTTCCTTACTGAGTATACCTGTATACTCAACGTATGTTTATGAAACTGATTTCAGGCTTCTAAGAGGACCCTAAGAACCATGCCAGACTTTACTAGCTCTGGATTTGGGAGTTTTCTTTTCTTCTTTTATTTATTTTGGTAGTTTCCTTTGGAGATTCTTGTGCTATTTATCAGCTTATTTTGGACATGCATATGGAAATAGATTTTGGCTTTACTTTTACTTTCAGAATTTGGAGTTTTTTGGGATTTACTATCTCTTCTTCTGATCCTATTAAATAAAAAGGGAAATTCCTTCCATATTACACGAGATTCTTTACTCTTGGTGCTATTCACCACTATGGGGCTTATAGAAGGCGGGAATCAAGGTTCATTATCTCTCCTTCAACAAGAAGAGGGTAGGGTATGATAGTTTGATGTCCATTTCCTCATATTGGTGAAGGAAGGTTGTGACATTAATCAATATAATATAATAATATATCATGTTTGTTCTTTCTTTCCATAAACATAGAAATGATAATATCATTTTTGCTTACTTGTGAACTATCACCTCCACAATGCGATGTGATTCGTTTTTATTCACTGTATCACTTGTAAAATATATATAATTATATTTAAATGATTAATATGATATTAATGATGTTATGATAACTTTGTAAATATAAAAATAATAAATAAATTATTTCAATAATGATCAATTAAAAATAAAAACGTTTCTCATGCGTACGTACAACCTACCTTCTCTATGACTATAATGTTGTTCAATTTTCATAACCAGAATGAATCGTTTTGTTCAAAAATTAAAATTAGTGTTAAAATTTGATAATTAATTATTGAATATTATTCTGAATATGATGGAATTATGACCACAAGGGTTATTGACATCATTCCATGTTCATTTTTAACCCATGTATCGAATATCGACAAAACATACAATATGAACATAAATAATTATGTAATTTTTTTAATGCGGAAATAAGTGATATAAATAGAATAATAAAATTGAAAAAGGTACTATATAATGTATAAATAACCCAAATATTATTAATCATGAATATAAATAACGTATGTGATGATTCAGACTCACGATGAGGGACTTTTCCATAATCTAATTTCATTAAGACATATTACGACAATATACACCACCTTCTTTTATAAGGTGTTTAATCAATCCCTTTGACTTTTAATTTCATTAAAAAAATTGAAAAGGAATATTTTCTATATGATGGGTTTTATTAAATGAAAACAAAATATTTTTGTAACATATACAGTGACAAAAAACTTTTCTTCCTCTGTACCCATTATTTGATATTTGATTTCCTCTACAAGATGTAATGTTTTTAAAAGAAAAATGAATACCAAATTACCTTTTCACATATTTTGGTATTGAAAATGGTTTTTAGGATTGATTGACTATATCAATATCTTGAAATTAATTTTTTTTATTTAAAAGCTGAAATATTATTTTCCTTAATGATTTTTTTACGTTTTATGGTCATGTTATTGATATTGGACATTACTTATGTATACAGGTGGTACCATTTTAAACTAAGGGTGGGTGAGGCCGTGATAGCTCTCCAATAAATTGGTTAAGGAGACAGAGTAAAATTTTATTATTTCTCCTAATAGATTTAGGGAATATATTGGGATGAGTATTCCAAATGTGACTATGAAGGTTACTCCCTATATAACTATGAAATCTATAATTTAAAAATGATAGGAATTCCATAAGCTACATTTATGATTTATGATTTATTTTAATTTACTAATAATATTATTATTTTAAGAGGTAATATAAAGAGTTTAGGTTTTTTGGGTGAAAAGTATTATTTTCTAAAATCATTTTCATGTGATTAAAATATTCATGGACTAAAGGTTTCACTCTTTATTTTATATCCTTTACTGAGAATTTTATGATCATCCAATATTTTTAAAATATTTCTAACAGAGCATAAGGATGGTTAGAAGAACAAAATATGTCATGATGAATGTTATGAATATTTTTATTAAGAAAAAAATTCATGTTTTATTTTTAAAAAAATTAGATTATAAAAAAATAGATAGAGTGTAGAGTTATCTATATTTTAATATTTGAGATGTTTTGTAATTTTTATGGACCAATTAAACAAAACTATAAACCTAACAATATTTTTCATGAGAATTAATATAAATACTTGACTTAACTCAATATTAGGTAACGTTTATGGCTGGGACCTTATAACTATTGGTAGATTTTCCCTCAATGTATAAAGAAAATATCACATATATATGTATGTGAATTTCAATTGTATCAATGGGATAACCTAAAATTATTTTAAAATTATAAATATCCTAGCCCGAGTTTTTTCCAGAACCACCTCCTATATCCATATTTATGGGAATGATTAGTGATGAAGGGGAATAAATTGAAATTAAAAAAAATCTAACCATTTTTAGGGATACATTGATGTATATAATGAATAATTATTTAGAAATCATCTAGAAAGAGGGGTGGAATTATTAATTTAAATCATAACTATATCCAATGAAATGTCAAAGACCCATATAGAATAGAATTCATATAATTACAGGAATAAGAGGAAACAACTACAAAATATTTTTGAGAAAGGGTTAATGAGTCCAAGTGTGTCTCCATGAGGAGAATATATTCTATTTTTAAATAATAATAATGTATAAATGTGTTGATAAATTGATTTTAGAGAACATAAAGGGATCATTGTAAAGAAAAAAACAACCTCTTCTAAGGGTTTTTGATATATTCAACCATCTTCATGGGTATCAATTATTCTCTAAGATTAACATCTAATCTGGGTATCACTAGTTGATGGTGAAGAAAGAGGGTATCATAAATACTAATTTTCAAAAAAAAATTAGAGATAATATTCTC
Source organism: Viscum album (assembly GCA_963277665.1). Classification (NCBI taxonomy): domain Eukaryota; kingdom Viridiplantae; phylum Streptophyta; class Magnoliopsida; order Santalales; family Viscaceae; genus Viscum; species Viscum album. The sequence continues at coordinate 330,881,801 of OY728132.1, forward strand.
TTGTTGTTATTACCTTATTCATGACTAATTACCCTATTACATTTAATTATTTAATGGATAAAATCTTTTATGGACTATATTGATAATTTTGAATTTGTAATTATTGATGATATTATGATATATTATAAAAGTCATGAGGAGCATGAATAAGGTCAAAGTTTCATATTATGAACTCTAGTAAAAAATATTATTTTTTCTTTTTTTAGTAAATATGAGTTATGGTTACAATAAGAAGCATTCATGGGAAACATTTTAACCAATAGAGGCATCTTATTTTATCTAGTTAATAAAAAGGCCATAGGGGAGTCTTCTAATCCTACAATAGTGACTGATATTCATGGTTTTATTCTAGCTAGTAGGATACCATAGATGTCTTGTGGAAATAATTTCATTCATTTATAGTTTATGATCCAAGTAAACTTGAATGGGATTTAACCTCATCTTGATTAAAGAGTGAGGAAAATATCTATGAATTGAATAAGAGGTTTGTTAGTACATAGATGAAAATATTAATCATTGTTATAGAATTTATTTTTAATATATAGTGATACATATTTTAATGGACGTGGTGTATACTTGTGTAACATTATACAGTGATTTCTTATGCATTTTGATAGTTAAAACCACATAAAAAATTATCCTACCCATGATTTGGTGTTAACTATTGTTATTTTTACATTAAATATTTAGATACATTTTATTTATGTGGAGAAATGTGATATATTGAAGAAATACAAGCTAAATATAGATAAATATTACATTTATAAAATTGTAAAATTATTATAATAACTAATAATATCACAACCCAATGACTTAAATCTTTAGTGTCTTGTAGACTAGAAACATAAAAAAACAAATTTCACATGCTATGATCATTTATCCATAATCTAAATCATCATTTATACATTCCATGAGGAAAAATACTCTTCAACTCCAATAAAGTGAAACCATAATAAGGGGTGTTCTAAATTTCACAGTAAGGGATAAAATAACAAAGACCATAATGGTTAAACTAGTATAAAAATGGTTGTTAATGTCATTAGTTTGACATTGGTTAAATATAAGATGATGTAATATATGATTCTGAAGAATTTTTGGAATCGGTTTATTTAAAACCCGATGCCAAAAAGAGAAAAATTTGTTTGGGCGTCAGTTTTAACAAAAACGGATGACAAAAATTAAATTTTTTTTACTATGTTTTAGATTATTTCCTAAGCTTATATTTGACTAGTCGTGGAGAAAAAATGGAGTTACGGATTAAAAGATATGGTTTTCAGAAGCGGATCTTCTCTAAAATAAGTCATAAAGAATTACATCTTTCAAAGACCATAACTTTTAATCCATTACTATTTTTTATCTCCATGGCTAGTAAAATATAATCTTAAGAAATTATCTAAAACAATGTAATTTTTTCTCATTTTGGCATCAGTTTTCATAAAAACTAATGCTGAAACATTTTTTTAGTTTTTGGCTTCAGTTTTTAAAAAACATAATGCGAAAAGTGATTTTTTCTAATTTTATCATTGGTATATTTAAAAACCAATGCAAAAAATTAATTTTCTTAACTTTTTGGCATCGGTTTTTAAAAAAACCGATGCTAAAAATAATTTCATTTTTACTTTTTAGCATCATATTATTAAAAAACCGACGCCAAAAAGGTTATAAATGGGAATTTTTGTCCTCGGTTTTCTACAAAACCAATGCCAAAAAGATCAATGTAAATCCTCTTTCATGTCGGTTTAAAAAAAACTGACGCCAAAGAGTATTTGCCAATATGCAGGATCAAAATTTCAATGTTTTCACAATGTGTGTTTATCTTTTTAAAATCTCACCTACATTTTAATAAAACGCAATTAAAAATATTTTCTTTTACTATATATAAATCCATTTTATCCTTTGGTAAACATTTTCAATATCTTCAATTCAATCAATTTTGCAACGTGACATCAATCATTAATTTTAACATGGTACCTATTCTAATCATTTATTTTCTTTTTTATTCTTTTCCTTCATTTTAAAATAGGTCGATTATCTTTCTTATAGAGATTATTTATTATTATTATCGAGATAAAAATATAGAACATTCAAATGATATTTACCAACTGTGGTGTAAATTTAATTAGTGATCACTATTTTCATTTGGTGTATGTGATTTTAATTTACGTTTATCAAAATTTATTTTAAATGATTTTTACCAATCGAAACTTTTACAAGTTCAACATCCAATGACAAAAACTATGGATCTGTAACTCTATTTTTTTCCACGACCTGTCAAATTGAAGATTAAAAAATTCTCTAAAACATGGAAGAATAAAATTTTACTTTTTGGTGTCGGTTTTTGTAAAAACCGACCCTACAAATATTTTTTTCATTTAGGGGGTAATTTATTTAAAAAAATGACACCAAAACTATTTTCTTAAAACATTTTGGCTTCAGTTTTTAAGGAAATAGAGGATATAAATCATACAGATGTATTTTTAGGCATCGATTTTTTAAAAAATTGATGCTGAAAAAAATTGTAATTCATTTTTTGAATTGGTTTACAAAAACCAACGTAAAAATTCATATTTTTTATATCGGTGGCTTCCACATCGGTTAAAAACATACATCAAAACTAAAAAAACGATGTAAAAAAGAATTAATCTACTAGTGTAAGATCATACAAATATTTAAAAACATGAATAAAGAAATATATTTGATTTAAAATAACATAAAATAATTAGGGAGAACCAGATATATTAAATATAGTTATAAACCCTCAAATAAAAACACTTTTTGGATGGAATGAGAAAATATTACTTGAAGAGAAAAACACAATTCATGGAATATAGAAAGAAAGTGGCACAATCGTAAACATAGTATTTCTTATATTCATGAACATGGCCACCTTCCAACCTGTTCGCACATAATATTTTTTATAGAGATAAAAACCATCACAAAAAACTATTTTGAACCTATTTTTATTGTAACACCCCTAGAAAATTGATACTTAAAAGGATAAATGTTACTATCCATGTCAAAAAGGTGCACCTTTATTTTCGACAGTCTTCCTGATTAGAAGTCCACAGTGAAGCATGCTTTTCCTGGAGTAGTAATCAGGATGGGTGACCTTCTAGGAAGTTTCCTAGGGTTTGTGTGAGTGAGTAAAAAACACACTGAAAGAACAAGTGATGGAATATGGGGATAGTCATTAGTCTGATAAGCGGCCCTAGTGGTTAATAGCCTATGGTGTGATGGGAAGACAACTGAGGTATTATAGGAGACCCATGGGGTCAGATGAGAAGGTTCATGGCCTAAGGAGGAAATTCGTGACAAATGGTATCAGATCCAATACCCAACCGGAAGTGCTTAGGCACTGCCTAGGTTTGAGGCTTGGGATCCACAACGAGGGTGTTGTGCATTAAAGGGGTAAGTAATGTAACACCCTTGGAAAAGTGAGACTTAAAAGGAAAAATGTTACTACCCATGTCAACAAGGTGCACCTTTCTTTTTAGGAGCTTACCTGATTAGAACTCCACAGTTAAGCATGTTTGGCCTGGAGTAGTAATCAGGATGGGTGACCTTTTGGAATGTTTTCCAGGGTGTGTGTGAGTGAGGACAAAACACACTGAAAGAACAAGTTTTGGCTTGTGGGGATAGTCATTAGTCTGATAAGTGACCCTAGTGAATAATACCCTATATTGTGTTGGGAAGGTAACCGAGGTATTACAAGAGGGCCATGGGGTTAGATGAGAAGGTCCATGGCCTGGGGAGGTGGGTCATGACATTTATGGTAACCTATTCACATGTAAATTTTTTATTAGTACTTAATGACTGAACGCTCATTCTTTATAAACCTAGTCACTCACTAACTCGTTTAAATAACAATACCATATAGCGAGATACAATCCTTTACCCATTACATTATGGGGATATATATATGTCACCTCAAAATCAAAATCCCAAAAAAATTATGCCACTTTAAAAAAATCTACACATAATTATATAACCCACATTGATAAAATGAGTTTAATGAAATTCTAAAGTCATAATATATAAAACCCTGGGAAAATAATCATTTTATATAACAATTAAAAAACATCACATATCATGAACATAAGATTTATTAATATATAAAATATTTCATTTTTAAAAATGAATCACACCATAATGATGTATATAAATGGTGATCAGAATATCACTTTATGAAATATAATCCTTGCAGGGAAAATAGATGTGAAAATAAAAATGTTTAAAAAAACATTTTTAAAACATTTAAGTGAAAATTAATTTCAAATAAATTTCTAAAGGTATAGATAATATTTTTAAAACATTATTGTAAAGAATTATAAATAAAATAACCTTCAAAATACATAATGTTTACTTTATAGGATATGAGAAAATACATTGAAAAATTGTACTATTAAATGAATCATTAATAATGGATAACTGAAAAAGAAATAATGTTTTCAAAAACATTAGTGAAAATACTTTTAAAACTTTTACCTTTATAATAATCTAAAAAAAATAGTGAATTAAAAAATACATAATTCATTCAAAAAGGGGATTAGAAATTTTTTGAAAACATTAACTTTTTAAAAAGAATATTTAATAATGGAATTGTAACGACCTAGAATTATATCAAAGGGATTTATATTTTTTTATTTTATATATTATAAATCATATAAAATCTTATAGAGAAAACAATAAAATCTTTTTAAATGAAGAATTATTAAACAATGTGGTATTCCATGAATTTAAGGAACTTATACCGATGAAATAATAACATGTCCTTAGGAATAGTGATATAAACCTTATGCATAGTAAAATAGCCAAATGAAAAGTAAAATCACCCACATAAGTATTAATAAAATATATGAATCCCATAAGTGAAATTATGATATAATTATATCATAGTATAAGAAAATTAATTTTTTTTAAAATATTTATTAGTTGTTGTTATTGTTTTGAGTCCTATAAATTTAATTACATTTTTATAAATAATAAAAAAATTTAAAGGAAAAATTATTTTCATAAAATGGATTACAAAATAAATTTCTTGTTGACATATTATTTTAAGATAATTTTATTAGAAACTAGTTATGTTATGAAGGCTTTGAAAAATAAATTTTAAATTAATAATATTTATTTTTTGAGTTAAGAATGATTTTATTTAAGAATTAAATTTTTCATATTTAGAAACATATTTTTAAAAAATAGAGTCCATTTTTTAATTCTACATGCAAAAAAATGGTGATGGTGAATATTTGGGATTTTTCTAAAAAACATGATTTTTTTTTAATAGTAAAATAAGGTAATTTATTATATAAATACATTATAAGATAAATACAGTATTCCTTAAGTCATAGATAATTTTAGCACAATAATATCTAACATACCTTCATTATTTTTACATATTTTATGATAATTTGAAAACCATTCATAATCTTTATCCAAGATAACAAACAAATGAATAAAATATTCAAAAAGCACCCCTATCCTCCACTACAAAAACCACTCCTCACCCCTCTTCTCATCACAGATATAATCCTTGAATATTATAAAAATTCTTCCCAAATACACTTCCCTAGTATATCCCCCACTTTTTGGAGCTCTTGGTCCTTCCAAAAGACCAAAAACCCTCTCCCTAAGGAGGTTCTCAAGGAGGATAATGGTAGAGGAAAACCCTCTTCCTTTTTCTTTTAATTTCATTTCAATTTATCTTAATTTATTATCATCTCTTCACCTCATATATCTAAATTATCATGATAACTCTAGTATTATATATATAATGTAATTATATCATGTTAATGGAAGATCCATCATCAATCTTTTTACCCTCTCTCTTTCATTTTAAAAATGAAATCATCGTTCAGTAGTTGTCGATTTACTACCTTCATAGACGATGATCTTTCATTCAATAATTTATCCTTGAAGTCTATTCATGAAACGATTTTTATGTTTGAACCATATTATAACATATTTATTATATATTATTTATGGTTATGAACCATTTTATATATATCATATTAAATTATAGAATAAAACTAGTTTAGAGTGATAAAAAACCGCTAAAATTAAGTTAAACGATTAAAAATAATGATTCATCATCATATATAGAAAAATAGTAATAAATCATACCAATTACACTTATTTATGTTCATTAATATCATATGAATTTAATTATGGAAAACTATACCCATTCCATAGGAACTTCTATTCTCTTATACAAGTATAACGATCATGAAAACCAAGGAAACGAATGCACCCATGTTATTAAAATTTATCTTATAACTCATCAAAAGGCCATAAATGAACTTAATAAAATTATAATAAAACTAAAAATTTTAAATAACGTTATTAATTAATTAATTAATGTATTTTATTTTATTATCATGAATGTAATGGTTATGTGAAAAAACATTCAGACACAAGGTTAGGGTTTTCTTCCCAAACCTTCATTTTCATTTGTGTTATGATTTATTCCCATATACACCAATGTGATTTCTCCTTACATTTATAAACCTATTATAAATAATTTTTATATATTACAACCTCATTTATCAATATTATTTAAACATTATTTTAAAATACGTACACTTTTTTCAATGGTTTTTTTTCTCAATTCTTTCAGATATGCAACACCGATTAAAGGGAACCTCTTGATTTCTTACAAATTTTCATCTACCATCCACAATATTTTTTAATAATCCATTATTTTTCGAAAATAAATACTTTTTCTTGAAAAAAAATATTTGTTCAATTTTATTTTTATAAAACAGTCATGAAAAATAAAAAGGATTTTTTCTAAAAGAAATATTATTTGAAATATAAAAAATGGTATTTATCTCAATAATTCCTCGATGATTTTATTAAAATATTTTCATATATTTCAACCACTATATTTAATTTTATTCCTTATTTAGGTTTATATATTATGTTTTTCATCCAACCGATTTTATTAAATATTTTATGATCAGTTTGACTGTGTATGTTATATCTTGATATCATTTACCATACTACCCCGAATGGTTAGTGATTATGTTTACACTTTGGGGAAATATATTTATATTTCATATGTATATGTTTTTTAGGTTATCCATGTTCATATGAGTAATGAATTGGGCGTAATAAGTATTTTTTTGGGCCCACTATAGGCCCTTGATGCATCAGTAGGTATAATGAGACAAACTAGCCCGAGTTTTTACCCATTATGTATGGTGTCTTGGACAAGGCCATGACAATTTTTTTATGATGTATATCATTGTGCATTCATTTATTATGAAACAAGTAATTGATAGTCCATGTGATTACTCAAATATTATAATATCCATGGTTATTTTTTTGTGCAATTAAACATTCACCTTTTATTCCTACAATAAAATTATCATGATTTTCTTTTAATGGAATATAATCAATAGTTATTCATCATGCCTTATTATTTAGGCTTACTCTATATTACATACCCTTACTGAGCATATAATCTCACCAATTTATTTTTCTTATTTTCCCCATGATGCCAAGATAAATTTTTAAATGACATGAAAAGAAAATTTATAAGAATAAGAGTATTTCCAAAAGAGTTTCTTTGATTTATTTCAATTCAGGTTATAATGTTGAACTAACGTATGTTTCTAGTTTTCCAATTATACTACAAAATTCAGTCCTTTGGGATGTATAATCCTTGTATATAAGCTAATGTAATAAAATAATTCATTGGGTCTGGGCTTTTGAGGTTGAGGAATTATAGTTGGTATTAAAGGAAGTTTAGTAGAAAACATATAAAATATATTTATAAACATTATATTACTTAAGAAACCCCTAAGATAGACATTGAGGATAAGAAAAAAATAACATCCATGAATTTTTGTAAGGTAGAGATTATGTGGATATTCCTAGAAATACATACCTGTATGGATAATACACGTTGATGTGGTTCTGGAACAAATTTATCTAAGAGTAGAAACTCTAAAAAGTTGCTCATGGCCATACTTGGGGTAACCTGGTACATGATAGTGGGCCTTACTATGAACATGTGTTGACACTACCGAGGGATATACATTGGATAATTCACATTCTCTATTCAATCAATTATTAATTATTTAAATATAAATATTTCCTCAAAGAAAACAAGCATATTATTATGAGATTAGTTATGCATAGGAATTCAATTTTTGTAAAGTATTTTTCTATTTTAGATTATACATTACGATTAATAACCAAATCTATTGTGTGCCTTTATTTTGAAATGGAACCTAGTGGAAGGAATATAAGCCATATCAATGCATGTATCCCATATAAGTATTTCCCTCCTATATAAGATAATGATAATGGTACTAGATCTGTGACTGGTGTTGACCAACATATAACTATAATTTGATAACTGACTAAGGTTATGAATAATAAGTTTACTTGTATGGAGAATCCTGAACCACAATGTGGAAGAGAAATGTTAGACTAATTTATGCAACAACAGAATCAATCATTAAATGATACAAAAACCACTTTGTAGAGTTTAAGTTGATAAGTTATTTAGAGAAGATATTTATTGATTTCAAATGAAACAAAATAGAGAAGTTTGTTTTTTGAAATTAATCATCTTTTGGGAGATTCAGATCAATGGTGGTCGTTGATTAAAAACAAGAAGGAGGAGGAATAAATAGAAAACACAAAACAAAGTGAATTTAAATAAATTTTCATATAAAATACTTCTATCATGAACAACGAGTGGATATGGAGAGGAAATTATTGAGTCTAAGAAATAAATATAAAAAATGTTTCTAAGTATGAATACAAATTTACAATATTATCAAGGCATGTTTCAAACTATATAAATAATTCATGGACTAAGATTGATAAATTATTTGATGGTTTAGAACCTATCCTCTGACATGAACTGGTCTCCCAATATTTCTCACCATATGAAGATATAGTCTCATGTATTAACAAGAAAGAAAAAAATTCTATATCATATGAATTTAAAGGAATGAAAGATAATAAGAGGGATTCTAAATATTATGGAAATACAAATAAGGAAAATGGAAAAAGGGTAATAATTAATTTTCCAACCTATCATAATTGTGGGAATAAACACCCTCGTACTTTCTTAAGGGGTATGGGTGTTTGTTACAAGTGTAGAGGAAAAGTACACCAAGACCATGATTGTAAGAAAAATAAATATTTTACCAATGTTCAATGCTAATATTTCAAATAGATGGATCATTATGAAAATTATTTTCCTAAATATTAAGGGAAATTTCCTCAAATAAGGATAAGGGAGAATGGACAAGCTTATATAGTCACAACTGATAAGGTTGATGTTCGTAATGATGTGGTACAGGGTACATTAGTTGTTTCCTTAAACTTAACAAATGATTCATTTTATTCTAGATCATCATGGTCTTTTATATATTCCTTGCTTCTAAGAAAAAATAGACATTTCCCTTTTTATTTTATAAAATATTTGTTAATAAGAACTCTTAAGGAAATTATCATTGCAAAAAATATGTATCGATATTTCCCATTTATGAAACAAAAAAATGCTTTGGTTTTTGACCTTATCATCATACCCAGAATTGATTTTTATATAGTACTCGGTAAGGTTTGGATTTCAATTTTTTTTGAAAATCTATTGCAAGAATAAGGAAGTATAATTTTTTTGAAATTTTTTGAATCTCTTATATTTAGAGTAGAAACATCATCATTTGATTCTTATCTATATCCACCTCGGTATCTCTACTGAATAAAATTTTTTGTGGGGGATGAGAACACAATATATATGGGTGATGAAAGAAAAATTCAAACTGAGGATGTACATATCGTGTAATAATATATTTATGTTTTTTCAGAGGATTTACATGGACATCCTCTAGAGAGGCTAGTAGAGTTCTCTATTGAATTAATTCCTGGTTCAAGACCAATATCAAGGAATACTTATATAATGTCCATTATAGAATTAGTGGAGCTAGAGAAACATATAGAATTGTTTAGTAACAAGGGGTTTATTCACACCTAATGTTTCTCCATGTAGATCACCTATTATTTTATTTAAATATAAAGATGGATCTACGTGGTTGTGCATTCACTGTAGGGAGATCAAAGTTATTAAAATAAATAAAAATTATTCACATCCTCGCATTTATGGTTTATTTGATCACAATCATAGACCCCAATCTTTTTCAAAGATTTACCATAGATCTAGAAATCATCAATTGTGTATAAGGAAGGAAGATATTCCAAAGGCATCATTTCGAACTTGGTATGAGCAATAAGAGTTTATAGTAATGCATTTTGTACTGACAAATGAATCATTTGTTTTCATGGATATAATTAATAGAGTTTTCAGGGAATATCTTTATAACTACATTGTGTTATTTATTAATGATATCTTGGTAAACAAAAAAAGCTCTAAAGACCAAGAGAATTAAATGAACATCTTTCTGAAGACTCTTAGAAGAAATGAGTTATATGGGATGCTTAGAAATTTTGAAATCTGGATTCAAATAGTTTCTTTTCATCTCTATAATTTCTATAAATGTGGAATCTATGTTGACACTGTGAACACAATTGCAGTTGAGGATTGTCCTACAAAAAACATAATTGAGGAATATAGTTTTATTGGTTTAGTAGGTTGTTACAGGTGTTTTGTTCAGAACTTCACTGGGTTTGCTAACCCGTTAACAAAGCTTACTCTTAAAAAGGTTATATTAATATGTAAAACTAATGTACATATTTTATTGATAAAATAAATAGGATATTAGTGAATGATTTTATCTTTACTCTACCATCGAGAAATGTTGTATTTTTTATATAAAGTGATGCATCAAGAAAATAAATGGCTATATACTTATGAAGAATGATAGATTTATTTCTTATGCATCAATATTGTTAAAAACTCATGAATAGAACAATCTAACTGATGATATTGAGTTATTAGTTGCAATATTTCCTCTGAAGATTTAGAGACATTATCTCTATGGTAAAAGATATGAGATATATACAGATCACCAAAGCCTGAAATATGTCTTCTCACAGAATGAAATCAACATAAGGGAAAGGTTATGGCTCATGTTTCTCAAGGATTTTGAATGTTCAATACAATATCACCCAGGGAAGGAAAATATGGTAGTTGATGCATTGAGTAGGAATAATTGCGGAGTTATGAAAAAATGATAATTAAAAGGAATCTTATAAATATGGATCTAGTGAAGATGGATATGGTAATTATCGAGGAAGGATAAACACTTATAATTTTTCAATTGATTTCCCAACCATTTTTAGTAGAAAGGATAATAATTTCTCATCATGATGATGGGGATCTTCAAAATAAAATTAAATATGTGAATGATGGGAAGCTGAAATAATTTTTTTATGAAGATGGAATTATGATATTTTGGAGGAGTCTATATATTCCTTCTATCCCATATCTATGAAGGGATTTATTGGATGATACATGTTGCATAAATTTCTATATACACCATCATAGCATTAAGATGTGAAGAGATCTGAAGGAACATTTCTTGTGGGAAATATTATGCTGGAAATTGCTGATTATATATTGAGATGTTTCGTTTATCAATTAGTAAAGGATGAAAGGAAATATACTATAGGAGTCTTAATACCCCTTCTTATTTATTCACAGAAAATGGGTTAACATAATTATTTATTTTTCACTATATTACCAAAAACACCAATAAAGAATGATGCAATATGCACAATTATTGAACGACATACCAAATCTGCACATTTCCTCGCTATAAGAGAATATTTTTCACTAGATTTCCTTTCATGACTCTATATCAATGAAGGTGTATGACTTCATGGATAAAATTTCCCAATTGGGTTTGATTATTATCCAATATTTACATATAAATTCAGTAAATGAATTTAAAATCATTGGATACTGAAATTCGTTTATGTACTAATTATCACCCTCAAATTTATGGGCAGTCCAAAAAAGATGATCTAGACTATAGAAGTCATGTTGATATAATGATCAATTGATTTTCAAGGTATGTGGGATCAGTATTTTCCATTGGTAGTGTTTTCTTACAATAATTTTTTCCATTCTAGTATTCAAATGGCACCATATAAAGCATTTTACAGAAAGAGATGTCACACCCTAACATGTTGGGATGATGTTTGGGAAATGAGGCTTGTAGGCCTAGAGCATGTGGAAGAAACTACCGCAAAGGTAAAGTCTATTAAAACCAATATCTGAATATCTCACTGAAGGAAAAATAGTTACATCGATAATTAGTCGAAGGATTTGGAATTTCATTTTTGAGATCATTTTTTCTTGAATGTATCTCATTGTAAGGGTTTTATAAGATTGTAAAAGAAAGGAAAGCTGAGCCCCATATAAATTTGACCTTTAAAATTATAGAGATAATTAGAGATGTGGTTTATTATTTGGTAATGGGACCTACACTTTTGAAAGTACCCAATGTGTTCTCCATCCCTTTGTTAAGGATGTACATTCCTGACCCAACACATGCACTCATTTACGAAAGAATATAATTTAAACCTAACTAATATTACTATGAAAAGTCTATCCTGATTTTGGACACTAAAGAATAGGTGTTAAGGAATTAGATGACTTGGCTGATAAAGTTACTTTGGAAGAATCATAAAATGTACGAGGCGATGTGGGATCCTGAGGAACTTGGGATGAATAATTACCCAATTCTTTTTATGAGGTGACATTATTTAAATTTCGAGGAAGATGTTTTTGTAGGAGGGGAGAATTTATTGACATCAAGTTCAATCAAATAGATTTACCTTATTATGTTCATGTTATATATTATAAATCACATAATACCACATATATAACTCAATACATTCATTATAAATGAACAATGATTAATATAATAGGTATTCCTAGATGTTAAGGAACTTATACAGATGAAATAGTAACTCGACCTTAGGAATATTGATATTACCATTATGAATAGTAAACTAGCCATATTAATAGTAACCTCACCCATGTATGTATAAATAAAATTTAGGATTCTCGTTAGTGAAAGTCAGATATAATTATATCATAGTATAAGTAAATGAATATTTAAAAAATTATTAATTAAGTGTCGGTATTCTTATAGATCACAAATATTTAATAAAATTTTATAATTAGTAAAGTTATTTGAAATAAAATTCAATTTCCTAAAATAGATTCATAAATAAATATCTTATTTGCTTATTATTTTAGGAAAATTTTATGGGAGCTTAGTTAATTATTTGAACATTTATAAAATCTTTTTTTAAATTAAAATATATATTTTTCATGTAAATAATGATTTTATTTTAAAATTAAATATCACATATTTAAATATTTATTTTTCTAAATGAAGTCCATTTTTAAATTATAAACATTATAAAATAGATAGGGTGGTGTTTTGAGATTTTTATAAAATACATTAATTTTATGAATAGTAAAATACAATAATTTTGGTATAAATACATTATAAGATAAATACATTATTCCTTGAGTAATATCTGATGTAAGAACCATAATATTGAACCTACCTTCATTATTTAAATAAATTTGATAATGATGATCAAACTATTCATAGTATTGATCCAAAATAATAAGGAAATGAATAAAATATTCCAAAATCACCATCTCTGCCTCTATAAAAACCACCCATCATCCCCTCTTCTCCTCACACCATTAAGCATTTAAATTTGTCAAAATTTATCTAAAATACTCTTCCTTGGTCACTATCTGATTTCTAATAGCTCTTAGTCATTCATAAAGACCAAAACCCCTTTCCATAAGGAGGTACTTAAGGAGGATAATTCAATTAGTACACCCTATTCCTTTTTCTTTTAATTTCATTTCAATTTTTTTATTTTGTTATCCTCTCCAAATATCCTATATAAAAATGATCTGTAAGACTAAAGTATCATTTATGTACTAGAATTATATAATTTTAATGGATAATCCATCATGAATTCCCATACTCCCTTTTATTTTAAAAAATAAATCATTGTCCGGTAGGTGCCGATTTACAACCTTTGTGGACAATGAACTTTAGTTCTTTACTTTTTCTGACAAGGTTGGTAATGAAACCATTTCTATGGTTGAAAAAATTTATAAAAAATTATTATATCTTATTTAAGCTTCTAGAACTATTGGATATATATGATATCAAATAAAAGAACAATAATTGTTCATTGGGATCAAAATACTGCAAAATTTAAGATAAACGATTATCATTAATGATACATCCTCACATATAGAAACAAAATAACACACCAAAACAATTAAAATTATGGTTTTTAATTAATATAATTTAAATTAAATTCTGGAGATTTATACCCATTCCACATAAACATCCATACTCATATAAAAGTATATTGATCATATAAACTAAGGAAACTAACGCTCTCGGGCGACAAAATTCTATATTATAACTCATTAGGAAGACAATAATTAAAAACTATAAAATTATAATATATTTAATACATGTAGAAAAGGTTATAAATTAATTATTTTATGTATTTAATTTTATTATCAGTGGTGTTAAGGTCATTGGAGAAAATATTCAGACAAAAGGTTAGGGTTTTCCTCCTGAACCTTCATTTTCATTCAGGTTATGATTTCTTCCCCCATACAAAAAAGTGGTTCTTAATTATTTTTATATAATTATTATAAATTATTTTTCTACATTCCAAACTCATGTATATATATAACTTCATCATTAATCTATGATAATTACATGTTTTACAAAGGTTCACATCTCAATTCTTCCTGATATCCAAGCCCGATTAAAGAGAACATCTCTATTTATTACCCATTTTCAAGTACCATAAATAATATTTTTTAATACTATATTATTTTTCAAAAATTACTAATTTTTTTATGAAAAAATATATTTGTTCATTTATAGTTTTATACAAACAATCATGAAAAATAAAAATGATTTTTTACAAAATAAAACTTCATTGAAACGTAAAAATGGTATTTCTCTAAAGAATTCCTTGATGAATTTATTAAAGTATATTCATCTATTTCAACACCTATGTTGAATTTTATTCATTATTGAGGTTTATATCTTTTTTATTTCTTCCACCATATTTCATTAAATTTTTTATGATTAGTTTGACAGTGGACGCGCAATCTTGATACAATTCACCATACAACTCAGAATGGTTTATGGTTATGTTTATATTTAGTGGAAAGATATTTACATTTCATATTTATATTTTGTTTTTGTTATCCTCTTTCATATTAGTAATTCATTGGACTTATTATGTGACTGGTGGGGCCCTCTATAGCCCCTTAATGCATCAATAGGTCTCGTGAGAAAAACTAGCCTAGATTTTTACCCATTATCTATGGTGTGTCTGTCGAGGCCTTGACAGTATGTTTATAATGTATGGTATTTTGAATTCCCTCATTATGAAACTATTAATTAATATTAGAAGTGATTATACGACCTGTATAACATCCATGGGTTTTTTTATATAGTCATTACTTATTAATCTTTTATTCCTACCATATTATGCTCATGATTATATTTTAATGGAATGTGTTCATTAGTTATTAATCATCCCTTATTATTTATGCTTCCAATGTATTAATTACCCATTCTGATAATCTGAACTCACCCATTTATTATGTTTATTTTCTATATGATTCCATGATGAATTTTTTGAATGACATTAAAATGTAATGGAATATAATTAGAATATTTTAAAAGGAGTTTCTTAGATGTATATATGTTGAAAGTTTAATTTTGAAATTATGTATGTATCTGGTTTCCTAAAGCTAGTAATCTATTCGGTCCTTCAGGATTAATCCTCCTTGTTTATATGAAAATTTAATAAAATAAGGAACTTTCTTTAGGCTTTTGGGGATGGAAAATTATAAGAACCATGAATGAGGGATAAAATTTATAAATGGAAAATGTAGAGTGGATGATAAAACATTTTATTCTAAATGGATGGGAAAACATTTTGAGCATTTTCGAATAACCTTTTTAAAAACACAAACCACTAAATATATATATAAACATTTATTTCAAATAATATATATATAATAAAATGATAACTAGAGATAATTTTTTTCCACTAGGTAAAGGAGATTTTTGGTGGGTTGTAAAAATATGGATATTGAATAAAAATCCCTTAAAAGTAACGAGAATTATTTTTATCGAAATTACTTTTAACAAATCATTAAATATATAGATGCATAATAATTTGTTATCAAATTAGATTTGACTATAATATAAGCTGGAATAAATCCTCAAATAATCATATTTTAGAATCGATCAGTTATGAAACACAATATACAAAGAAGAAATATTAGGTACCAAGGAATGTATTTGGGTCACAAAATAACCTTAAATCCTTAGTACCATTATAGTAAAAACCCCATGAGAGGAATAAATTTTAAAAAGAAAATTGAATATTAGGATGTATAAGATGACCATGATACCAAATAACAATATTAATTTATTTAACCCTGGGATAAGAATACATGGTGTGTAACATAAATATGTATCAAGGGATTTAAATTTTGAGATAAAGAAACCATTATTACTTTAGTAATTTTTAAATCAAAATTCATTGGAATCATGAAATTTCTATTCTTCTATAAATAAAATCAATTAATTATTTTGTTATGGATAAAATACATTCTGGTGTATAATATATACCATATAAATAATAAATGGGTGTAGAAAATTAGAACATGTCTTAATGGGGATAAATTGAGATGACAACTCGTTACCTTATTTCCCTTGTTAGTGAGATTCACTATATGATCCTATATAACAATCATAAATATTATAATAAATAATTTCACAAACATATTCATGCCTAAAAATATTTGTAATTTCTATTTATAATCATTATTTACATGTATTTTAGTTTGTGTTTTCATATTTTCCAACATTGAGTGTTTATTATTTTAACTATTTGTAATAGTTTTATAGGAGTAGTGTTAGTATTCATTAATCTTACAAATATCATCATTCCAATTTTTTAATAATTTTTATAATTGAATAATTATAATGATTTATAATGTTGAAATTTTGTTTCTTGTGTACTTTAAGCCTTATCCTTTTATTTGAAATCTACAATGAACAATTTTCGGTGATTTTCAACATACGAAGGGGGTTTTCATAATTAATGTGTTTAATAGTTTGGTATAATTTCTATAACCAACAAAATATAATTATTTAAATAATTATATCATATTTATCCATTATTTAATTTTTTATAATCATCCATGACATAATTTCAATGCATTGTTCATGTAGGTGGTCAAACCGACCCAAATATGAGCACACTTTATCTTGATTGTAGAGTATGGATATGGAGGTTTTTTTATATCATGTCACAAAAACATAATTATTATATTATTTATATTTTTCAAAACTTTTAAATTTTATTTTTATTTTTTGGATAAATAATTAAAATTTATAAGAAAAAATGAAAAATAATTTTTCATGAAGGTGGTTGTCCATGCACATGCACAATTGACGTTCCTTTTTTTTCTAAGCGATTGGAAATGAATAATTGTGGTTTGTAAGACAAATATTAAAAAAATATCAGTATAAAAATTATACTTAATTCAAATTATTATGGTAATAATATATTTGGAAGAGTAATATTAAGGGGAAAATCTTAACATAGAGATAATACTTGCATTGGATACTTGATTTTTCTGTGGAGGTCCCCTTGAAATTAATGGGATTAGGCTAAAAATGAGTGACCAGAGGATTGTTTTAATTAGAAAGGGTTATAGTTAGAGTAATATATATGTGTTGAAAATAGTAATTATAATTATATTTTTAAATGTTAAAGGGAATAACTATCTCCATTCTATAAGAGAAGAATATTACACTTGTGACTAAACTCATCATTTTTCAATAATTCTATGGCACTATTTAAGGATAAATGTATAAAAAGTAGAAAAAGTGTATTTTGGGAAAAAATTAAATCTAAAATAATCTGAGACACTTATTTTGAATCATTTATTGGACATTTACCTTTAGTGATATAATATTTATAAATTTTACATTTTCTCAGGGTAACTATTTTTTAACCTTAATGATTAGTTTTGGTAACTAAAATTAAATTTAATCTCATTAAATAAATTTCAATGTCTAATTTTAAATTTTAAAATAATTTTATCATATCAAATTTCAAAATTTTATAAAATTTTATTTTAAAAAAACACACTTTATCACATTAAAAATAGTTTTTCAGAAAATTAAGTTTTTCATCATTAAATTTATATATGGGATAAAATAATTATTATTACTAATTTATCGACATAAATTTATTTAATTAAAATTGAATTAAATATATGATTCTGTAATGTAATTTAACAATGATATATCACACAAAAAATAATTTATTATAAGATAATACTAAAAATAGTTTTTATAAATTTATCATTTAAATTTTTCTCCAAAAATGTGGGAAATATTATTCATAAGCTCTTAAAATATATTAAAATGAATAATTTTATTCATTAAATATATATTTTATTACTTAAATGGTTTTTTGATCTTATAGGATACACTTACATTGTGATAAATCCAAACATGTATATTTTTCTCAAAATTGTATTTTTGAATAAAAATATATATTTAGAGAAAAAATTAAAAACATCATACTAATTTAATTTTAATTAGAGGTTCTCAAAATAATTATTTAAAAAAAATTACTTTAACATTTTAAAATATAGTTTTTTAATAATGTTTAGTATATATAAAATGGTTTTTATTATATACTTTTTGAATATTAAATAATATTTTATTATTTATACTCTAATGGTAATAGATATTAATGGTATACCATATTAGTATTTAATATAGATTTATTAATAATGTATTATAAATATTTTTTTGGATTTTGAATAGGGTTTCATCTATGACACATGTTATATAACATATAATATATTTTAAATGACTCAAAACTTTGGATCTTTTCATTTTACCCCCTTAAATAATCTATGTCCTCATAATTTAATTAAAATTTACATGAAGGAATATATAAAGGTGGGAAAAATATTTACATGACTTATGATACTATATCTAATAAAATATGATCATCAGTAACATATGGAAGTCAAGAAAACACTTATTTTTTCCCCTACCCATTTTAAAAAATTATATCTCATAACTATGCATTAAGGTCGTGTGAAGGATTCAGTTTTCTTCATAGATAATTCATACTTTACTTCAACTAATAGATTATCAGTGACAATTGAGAATCTATTTTCCCTATTGAATAAATTAATGTGGAGTCAAAATGTTGATAGATATTTTATTTCCAAAAACTAATCTATTTTTTAAAGGAGGATATTATGGTTTTTATAAACATTATTTAGAAGATTATAATAATTATAACACTAAATATTTTGATTAAAATAAAAACATTGATGTTGGTTACATGAGGTTCTTAGAAAACATTCTAGAAACAATATTATTTATAGAACAATAATGCATACACCCATTCATGATGGAGGATAAGTCAAACCTAATTACTGCCATCCTCTTCATAAATAGTTATTACATAGGAATTCCCTTGATCCCAAAGTCTTAGAGGTTTTTTTGTTAAATATCATATTGACACCTTACATAAGTGAATTGGTTTTCATATTTCCCAAATTACTCACATACAAAATACTGAACTTCTAGTGTATCCTTAGGAAGAAAATTAATTTTTCAATCATGTTATATAAAATCTTTCATTATCTGAAAAATATTTTTTTCTATTTCCTCTACCAAAAATGAAAAGTCTTTCAGTTACCTTGAGACATTCCCCTAGTAGTCTATTCCCACATTTTTTGTATGAATTAAATTGATTGATTTTTTCTTCATCATTATCATCAAATTTTATCTTATGAAATCACTTTTTTTATCTTCACTGCGTTCATATTCTACACAAATATCAAGATATTAATCATAACCTAAGATAATTATGTAATAATAACTACAAGATTTTAAACACCATATTCTATTACATTTTGTTTTCAAATTATTTTGTTATCTATCACATCCATTTTTAAATTGACTTATCCTAACTCCAGACATCCCTAAAACAAAAAAAAAATAAATTATTTATGTAAAATTAAAAATATGGGTTAATTATAACAATTATAAAAGGAATTTATCATTAAAACATCTTTCTCTTTCATATTATCACATTTTCCATCAAATTATTTAGTTTAACCTATATAAATCATATTTTATACATGGTTAATCTATGTTGGTGTAAATTATACTATTAAACTGTGTCCCTCAATTTTATTAGAATGTAAATACTTCATAGTGTTTTTTAATGAGAAAATTATCAACTAAAGCTTATCCCTTGGGGTTGTCAAACCAGGTGCACAGTAAGGTTGAATTCACCATAAACCTAAATGATCATCGAGATATACTTATCCAACTCTTTTTCGGGTTATTACACCTGAATTTATAATATTAAAAACCATCTAACCTTTTATTATCCAAAACAAGATATATTTTTATAAAAACCATCTAATTAGGAATTTACTAATATTTCGGCTTACTATCCAATACTTATTTTCAACCCAAGTGTTTTCAATATGGTTTTGTAAAATAATCCAAAAAATAACTAAACTAATCTAAAAAATAACCAAACCCTCCTATGATACCAATAGAATTATCCCAATATAAATAAACATAAATAATACATTCCTAACATGGTTTAATTATTACATCCTCAAATAGTCACATAATCTTGGGACATAATGGTTTAGTGTCTTGGTTACAAGAAAAATAAAAACACTTATTTCACTTACTATGAACATTTATACATAGTCAATATCGACACTTGAACATTACATGACATATAATACTCTTCATATCATAGAAAGGTAAAACATAATAAGGGGTGGGATCAAATACATATAAAGGTATATCAAAACAGAGACCACAATGGTTATATCATAAATATATAAAAAATCAAGATTCTAGAAAAATATATGGTTTAAAATAACCAACAACAATAAAAATTATCAATAATAATGAAAATTAGTCTTAAAATATTAAAAGATGACACTTTTATGATGAAATGAGAAAATAATACACGAAGCATAAAACATGACCCATGGAACATATGAATGAAACTAGAATAATCATAAACATAGTATTTATTATCATTGTAAACCTTGATACCCACCAACCTATTCACACTTAAATTTTTGAGTATATATAATTACCATCACACTCACCCTTCAAGAACCTAACTACTCATTAACCAATTCACATAGGAAATTATGAGTCATGTTTAATGCCATCATACTCACCCTTTGTAACCCTATCTACCTATATAACCATTCAAATAAAATTCCAATAAAATTAGAAATAACCCCCTACCGAATTCATTAGAGAGATATATATGTCCTACCAATCTCATAATCTATACAATTGGGTAGAACATATGAAAAAAATAATCAAATCATAATATAACCCATAGAAATAAAATGATTTTTTTAATGAAAATTCCAAATAATCATATTAAGGACCCTTGTGAATAAAATTATTTTTTTAAACATTTTATGAACATAACATATCATGTTTATAAGAAATCCTAGGATATCAAAAATATCATTTTTAAAGAAATCATATAATAATTACATATATAGAGTGATCAAAACATCACATCCTAAAATTAAAACATTGTGGGTAAATTAATGTGAAAATACTAATTTTTTCACAAATATTTTTTAAAACATTGAAGTGAATATTACACTGAATAAAAAATTTGTTTAGGGAAAGAGAATACTTCTGAAAACCTTAATATAAAGAGTTTTAATTAAAATATTCTTGAAAATACATAATGGTTATATAAATGGATAAGATAAAATAAGTTGAAAACATATTTTGTTTAAAATAATATTTAATGATGGTGAATTGAAAAAGACATAATGCTTTCAAAAAAATTAAAAATACCTTGAAACAAATTACCTCTAAAAAAATATTTAATAATAGAAAATTTAAAAGTTCATAATGTTTTAAAAAATGGGAGTTAAAATAAATTGAAAAAAATTAATTTTAGAAAATAATATTTTCAAAAATAATCTTTAAAACAGCATTAAATTTATCATAACAAAATATAGACTAAATTTTAAATTTTTCTAATTTTAAAGTACTGAAAATACTTATAGAAAGTTTGGAATAACATTATTGAAAACAAAAATCATATAAAATATAAATAAAAGCTTTATTTGAAATTAAAAAAAAATAAAAAAAAAGGACCATTTATGATAAAAACTATTTGAGTTTAAATTAGGGAAATTATAACACTGGTGGGAAGTAAACTTATGTTCATGGAAGAAAAATTCATTCAATATAATTGGGATTATTTTTAGGAAAATAAAATTCACTAAAACATTAAAATGATTAAGGAAGAATAATTTATGGAAAACATGATTTTCCATGAAAACAAGATGGAATAATTCATAAATTCGTCATTTTTTAGAATAGATGAATCCGAAATAAAATAGATAAATAAGAGTGATTATGACATTAGAAAAAAAATTGATTCACAAAAACCCCTTACAATGTTTATAACTTTTTTGAGTTAGTACACAAAGAGAGGAATGAAATTTAAATATAAAATTTAATATCATTAATTTTAAGATTATAAATCTACAAAATTATACGATGGATGTATTTTTAGAATTTAAATGGAGCATGGTGTGCAAACTAAATATCTCTCAATGGATTCAAATTTTAGACAAAGATTCCATTTAAAATTTAATAATTTTTAATCAAAATTAATTAGAAGCTTGAAATCAATATTTTTCTATAATTACAATTAATTAAATAATGGATTAATTTAAAATATATTCTTTACTAGTACATACACCATATAAATAATAAATGTTTTTCATAACATTTAAATATGTCTTAGTGAAGATGAATTATAATAGGAAAAACATACCTTGATTCCCATTTTAGTTGTATGAACTCTATGCTCCAATAAAAAATCATAAATATGTTAATAAATAATTTTTAACCATATTAATACATAAATATATTTATAATTTCTATTTATTATCATTATATATGTGTATATTAGTTAGTTTTTTCAAATTTTCCCGCATCAAGTGTTTATAGATTTGACAATTTGTATTAGTTTCACAAGAGCAGTGTTGTTATTAACTCTTCATAGAAAGGTAATAATTATATTATCATTAAATTTACCATAATGGATTACATAAAATTATTTTTTGTCATTAAATTTTTTTCCAGGACAACTTTACACTTTATCATAGAAAATGAAATCAATGACGAGATATTTTTAATGATTATCAACCTATAAAGTGTGTTTTCTAAATTAATAAGTAAAATATTTTTTACATATTAAATATCCAATAAAAACAATTATTTAAATATTTATATAATATTATATATATAAATATGTTTTGATATCATCCATGACATAATTTAATATCATTTTTCAAGTAGGTGGTCAAATCATCCCAAACATGAACACACATTAACTCGATTGGTCGGTATGGTTAAGGTTGTGTTTCTATTGACATAATATCATTAAAAATTTAAAATTTTATTTTTATCTTGATTTTTATTATTTGAACAATATTATTTAAGGTTTGTAAAAATAATTAATAAATAGAAGAAAAATGAAAAAAAATCTTTATGGAGGTGGTAGTCCGCACACAAACACAGTTAACGTTCCTTTGTTTTTATAATTGGTTGGAAATGAATAAATAAGGGTTTTAACACAAATAGAAAAACATATAAGTATAATAATTATATTTATTTCATCTTAATATAATGAAAATAAGATATTTTTAAGAGTAATATTTTGATGAAAATTTTAGGAATGAGATCATTCTTACATTAGATACATGATATTTGGTTGGATGTTCCCTTGAGCATGAATTTCATAGGATAACTATGATTGAACAGGGGATTAATTTGATTGTATATGATCATAGGTAGAGAAAAATAAAATATTTTCAAGTATTAATTATCAGTTTATGTTTAAATTTTAAAGCGTGTAATTGGTATTATTTTTAATAGAATAAAATAGAACTTTTGGAAGCTCTTATCATTTTTTAATAATTCTATAAAACTATTACAGGGTGAATGGATCAAAAGTATAAAAAATTTATTTTGGGAAAATATAAATCTAAAATAATCTAAAATAATTATTTGAAAACTTTTTTTATCTTGTTTTGACCATTTCTCCGAAGATTTTTTTTTCCATTATTATTGTTTTCCTAGTTAACTATTTTTAACCAAGGTAATTAATTTTGATAAATTAAATTAAATTTTAACAAATTACCTTATTTCATCATTATGATTTTAAATTATAAAATAATTTTATCACATCAAATTTTTAATTGTGGGAATATTTTATTTTAAAATAAACACACTTAATCATGTAATTTTTTAGATAAACAATATTTTCAGCACTAAATTTATATATCAGATAAAATAAAAATCCTTACTGATTTTAATGGCATGAAATTATTTATAAAACATAGAATTAAATTTATTATTATTTAATGGAAATACACATCCAAATACAACCAATAGTATATATCATTTTAAGACAAGGTAGAAAATAGTTTTTTTAAACTAAAATTTTTATTTAGTTCTAAAAATGTTGGACCTAGTATTTATAATCCAATAGAATATATTAAAATGAATCATTTTATACCTTAAGAAAATATTTTTTTATATAAATGGTTTGTTTAAAACATTAAGGATATTATTTCATAGATATAAAATAATAAAAATTAAAATATTTGGAAAACCCATATTTTTGACTAAAAATCATTCACTTCAAAAAAAACTAAAAAAATTCAAAATAAGTAAATTTTTATGATAGGAGTTCAAAAATTGAATTAAATTTTATATACATTATTGTTTAAAATTTGAAAATATTGTATCCAAAATGTGGTCTAATAAAAATAAAATTAATTTTATTATAAACATTTTCAATATTAATTAATATTAATTACTTTCCCCCTAAAGGTTGTAGCTATTAAGAGTATACCATATTAGTATTTATTATTTATATATACTAATAAAATATTGTTAATATATTTTGGATTTTTATTTTTGGGTATATAATGTGAAACAAGGTATAAAATATAGTATGTATTTTAAAGGAACTAAAAATTAATGTTTTTTCATATATTCATATGCCACCAAAGTATAAAGTATATAATATCAAAAAAGGAAATGAAAATGAGACAAATGATATAGTTAGAAATTCTAAAGTCTTATGATTGTTCTATTCAATATCATGTTGTAAAATTAGACAATGTATGTAATTACATTAAGAAGGAAGACCCTAATGTTCTCCAAATGTATAGGATTGATGGAGATACAATTGTCAGGGACAGGGTAAATATGGACACGGAAGTCATAAAGGAAGGGAAATCATAAATAATATACCAAATGATTTATTAACCATCACTTCTCTAGAACATCAAAACAACATAAAGAGATTATCCTATTTTAAAAATTAAGTTAGAAGTTATGAAAAACTAGATGTTTCATGAGTTCTTTTTTGATAAAGAGGGACTAAAGTGGTTTAGTACTAGGCTATGTCTCTCATCTATTATGGAGTTAAAAAAGAGATGATCGATAAATATAAAAGCTATGAATTATCTATACATACAAGAAGAACTAAAATATATTAATAACTCTATAATGATCATTGATATGATAATAAGAAGTGGGAAATTAAATATTATACTACATAATGTTTAGTATGTTAGAATGTGAAATTAGAGTGAAACTTCAAAAAAGGCATATTATAACCTCTATCTATAATTGTATGGAGGTATGATAAAATCACTATAGAATTTGTTTCTATATTTCCTAATATATTTCAGGAACATAATTTCAAAGGGTAGTTATTTATATATTAACAATGTTTACACATTTTATCACTATATAAATCTATTTATCCATTGAGACCCGTGATTTTCAGAATATTTAAGAAGTGGAAAGAGATTATGGAGGACAACTACAGGTTTTTTCAATCTGTAATTCATGATTTACTTCTATATTCTGATGGAACCTTCAAAAGTATGTCAATATAAAGTATAAATATAAGGCCCCAGCCTTAAACCTTACTTAATCTTGAGTTATTACAAGATTACACATTGAGGATCTTTTCGGGTTTAGAGTTTTAGAGAATTAGATCATAAAACTTGCATTACATTCCACATATAAACAAAGTGGTTATATAAAGATATTATTCTTCATTCCCATCAATGGAAACACATTTAAAATAAAACATGGATTATTTCTTGACACATCCTTGACTCTATCATCTTATCATGTACCTTTCCCTTGACCTGTGAAAAACATTTCAAAAACTTGGGATGAGCATAAAAACTCAGTATGGGTTATAAAAAAAACATGGAAAGGAAACATGAGTTCATATATACATAAGAATGAAATCATACTTTACCCATAAAACATAGGCACGTTAACATACCTCATAAAATCATGAATAAATCATAGAAATCATAAGACATAAAGGTAACTTGAGGCATTCATAACATTCTTACGTAGGGAGTAACCCTCTTGGTTATGTTTGGAATACCCATCACAGTATATTCCCTAAAATCTCTTTGAAGAAACCTTAACATTTCACTCCTTCGCGTTACCCAATGCATTGGAGAGCTATAACGGGCTCACCCGCCCTTAGTTTATCACGGAACCACCCGTCTTCATAATAATGCCCAAGAACCATAACATAATCATATCACATAAAACATGCATAAAGGAAACATAAAATTTCCACATTTCAATCACGAGATATCAATACAACACATTGATATAAAAACATTATGAAAACCATTTTCAATACCAAAATAAAAGAAAAGTAAAACATGGTATTTATTTTTCTTTTAAAAAGATGGTATGGCTTGTAGAGGAAGCCGAAACTCAAATAACGGTCACGACGGCGGAGAAGTCATTGTCGCCGCATACGTACGACAAAAACATTCCCTTTTGTCGTTTAGAAAATGCTTCGTATAAAAAAGATTCCTTTTTAATAAACGTAAAAGTCAAAGGGGTTTATACACCGTATAAAAGAAAGTTGTGTATAAAATAAAATATGCCTCAATGAAAGGAGATTGAGACGAAGTCCCATACCTCGTATCCGACTTGACCTGACCGTTCTATAATCTCCTGAATAATAAAATTGAGTTAATCTCTACTTGCTTATGAATCTTTTTCATGTTCATTATTCCTTTTATACCATGTTATGAACATCATGTAATCAGTTAAGTTAATAATGTTCATTTTGTCGGTATTTGGTTCTTAAGTCAAAAATAGTCTTCTTACACTTACATGTTGTTAATTTGGTCGAAGGTTCATTATATCCAGAATGGTATTCATGATGTAGATATCATATATGTCATATATATCCAGTACATACATGCATTTATAATATTACATAATCATTTATAGGTAAGAAATGAAATGCACCGTTCATGGAGACGGTAAGCCGTACGTACGCATGAACGCTACTTTCATTTCTATTTCATATTTTATAGAATGGAATCATAATGATATAAAGGTATATTATAATTCCAGTATAATATCATATATAATATCATAGTTCCATCCTGTATATGTCCCACATATGGTATTTAACGAATCAAATCACTTTGAGGGGGCGATAGTCCGCACTTCCTAAAATGAAGATATCGTGTTTACCCATAATGGAAACCATAAAGGTATGCCCAAAATGAAAAAAAAACAGAAGATTAAGTAAAAAATAAACATATTATATATCATATATAAAAATAGTGACATCATAATGGCCACCTTTGAAGGTGTTAAATGAGTGTTGAACAATCATCGTTTCGGGAGGCAGAATTTCACCATCCACGGAAACCGTATGTTCTTTAACCATTTGATGTAGTTTTGTGAGAGTGTAGCTCAAATAAATCTTATAACAACATACTAGTATATTGAAGATACTGTTGTTGTTACAAAAGAAGTAAATAAAAAGAGTTTAGGGGGTTGGAGAAGCAAAATAAAACAAATGAACATGAGAGAATGAATTACCTTTAAAAGTGTAACTCCTTTTGAGTTGAGCCTAAAGGCTTCCTTTGAAAGGATTATGCGCAAAGGCAATCCTCTAGGGTGAGGAGAGGGATGTGGAGAGAGTAAATGGGCAGGGTTTGGCCGAGCCAAAG
The DNA here is from genome assembly GCA_963277665.1 of Viscum album. Lineage (NCBI taxonomy): Eukaryota > Viridiplantae > Streptophyta > Magnoliopsida > Santalales > Viscaceae > Viscum > Viscum album. The sequence continues at coordinate 330,909,972 of OY728132.1, forward strand.
GCTTGAGGTGTGTGTGAAATGAGGTAGAGGTGGGGGCCTTTTATAAGAGGAGAGGAGGGGCACTTTTGGAAAGTAAAGAAATATTACTTTATTTGAAAATGTGTTTCGGTTTCAAAAGGTCCCACATTGTTATAATTCGTGGATAAGGTTATAAGGCTTCGAAATCCACTCATCCAAGAAGTTTTGGACATGTTTAGTTCATAGATTTTACATTATCTCTCCATTTTATTTAAATCGTCAAATAATGATGTCATCGCTGCAACATTATTATGTCATAAATAATTTAATTTATTTAATGTCTAAAAATCATAAAAAAAATACTATGATTTAGGAAATATTTTTAGCTTTCCAATGACTATTTATAATAAATAACTGATCTTTATAACCCCATGTAAAAATTGTTTTCGTGAAACATATTATGTTTGTGTCATTTTTACTTTTACATTAAATGAAAAGTTATTTATGTCATTTCCCAACCAAAATGTCCCCATGGGGTCCCCAAGTTGACCCATGGCTTGTCTTGGTCGGCCATGACACAACCAATAAGTTTGGGACATGTGTCTAGGTCATTTCATATTATTAAAGCATTATTTATACCTTAAACTACACTAATTACCACTAATCGCGATTAAAAACTTAATAAGTTACTATTCACCAAAAAATTATTTTAATCTCATTGAACCACATTTTACTTCTTAATGACAACCATGTATGTCGGATTTTCAAAATTCAATACACATTAGTGGTAAACTTTCATTTAACTGAAAAATCAGTTTGCTTGATTACCACTTAGTGGTTTCACTATTCATCAAAAATTGATGTTTTTCAGAAAATTTCCAAAAATTCACCCTAAGATATATTTGATATTCCGAATTCAAAAATGAAGTCTATTTTACAAAATTCAAATCATATAAGTCACATTAATTAATTTAATAATTAATTCCCGCTGCCAGAGCAAATAGCGTGTTTTTACAAAACAATAAGTATCAAAAGATTGACACCAGTTTAAGTCTAATTTCAAAGTGAAATTGATTCCAATGAACACCATTGGATAAAATAGTAAAAATATATTCTAATTTAACTTCAAAACCAATTCAAAACATAATCTAATCATATAAATAAATTAGATTAAAAAGCATTTTTGATGTAAAATGCAGTATTTTTCACTATTCATTAAAAAAATGAACATTGTCAGAAAAATACCAAAACTTCACACAAGGTAAATTTTGATGTCCCAATCATAAAGGATAAGTTTATTTTGAAAAACATAGTTTATAAAATTTTCAAAATATAGATTCAAAAATGGTTTTCTATCAAAAGGCAGTAAAACAATCTTTTAAGAATATTAGTGTATTCCATGCATAAGATTGTATTTATTTTCATTTTAAGCCTCTATAACACTATCTTAATCATTAAAAGACATAGATAAAAATATCTATTATTCATTACTTACTTGGGATGTTACATCCTTCCCCCCTTTAGAAAATTGCGTCCCCGCAATTTATTTACTTATCGAATAAATGGGGGTTCTTATCCCTCATTGCATTTTCAGATTCCCATGATGCCTCTTCAATCATGTGTTTTTTCCACAAAACCTTTACCTGGTGAATCACCTTATTCCGTAACACTTGCTCCCTGTGGTCAAGAATCTGGACCGGTTGTTCCTCATAAGATAGGTTTTCTTCCAGCTGAACTACCTCTGGACTCAAAACATGAGATGGATCTGGCATATACTTTCTCAACATCGAAACGTGAAAAACATTGTGTACCTGAGATAAACTCGGAGGTAAAGCCACTCGGTATGCAACTGATCCAACTCTCTCGAGAATTTCGTATGGTCCAATGAACCTTGGACTCAACTTTCCTTTCTTACCAAATCTCATCACAATTTTCCAAGGAGAAACCTTGAGAAAAACATGATCACCTACCTCGAAAGATAGATCCTTCCTCCGGTTGTCCGCATAACTCTTCTGCCTGCTCTGAGATGTTCTCATGTGTTTCTGAATCAGCTGAACTTTTTCTGCCATCTCTTCTACCAATTCTGGTCCCATCAACTTCCTTTCACCCACTTCATCCTAGAAAGCTGGAGTTCGACACCGCTTCCCATATAATGCCTGAAATGGTGCCATCTGTATTCTGGAATGGAAACTGTTATTATATGAAAACTCAACCAAAGAAAGATGTTGGTCCCAAATTCCCTGATAATCCATAGAACAAGCTCGTAGCATATCCTCCAAGGTCTGAATTGTTCGTTCTGACTGCCCATCTGATTGAGGATGAAAAGCTGTACTAAAATTTAATTCAGTACCCAACGACTTCTGAAGGCCTTTCCAAAAGTTAGAAGTAAACCTGGGATCACGATCCGATACAATGGAGAGAGGAACTCCATGTAACCTGACTATCTCTTTAAGATACAAACGGGAAAGTTGATCAAGATAGAAAGTATCTCATATAGCAAGGAAATGAGAAGATTTGGTCAAGCGATCAACAATAACCCAGATTGCATTATTACCTCGAGATGTCTTCGGTAATCCAACAACAAAGTACATGGATATATTCTCCCATTTCCACTCTGGAACTGGTAAAGGCTGAAGCATCCCTTTCGGTAACTGCCGCTCTGCTTTAACCTGCTGACAAGTCAAACACTTCACAGTAAAATCAGCAATATCTCTTTTCATTTCATCCCACCAGTAATACTCCCGCAGATCTCTATACATATTAGTACTGCCCGGATGAACTGAAAACGGAGAACTATGAGCTTCACATAACAACTCTCTCTTCAACTGTGAATCACAAGGCACACACAATCTCTTCCCAAATCTCAAAACACAATCATTATAAATGTTGAATTCAGGCAACTTACCTTTCTGAACCAGCTCTACCCTTTTCTGCAACTCACTATCTTGCTTATGTGCTTGCTTGATTCTAACTGATAGAGATGATCTCACTGATACCTGAAACAAAACAGAAGGACTTCCTGCACCAACAACTTCTATGCCAAATTTCATCAAATCGTTAACCAAAGGATCACGTTCCAACCACAACATTGTTAATGAAGCATTACTTTTTCGACTCAAAGCATCAGCCACTTTATTTGCTTTTCCCGGATGGTAATGAATTGTACAATCATAATCCTTGATTAATTCCAGCCATCTCCTTTGTCTCATGTTTAACTCTTTCTGAGTGAATATATACTTTAAACTTTTGTGATCGGTATATATTTCACACTGTACTCCATACAAATGATGCCTCCAAAATTTTAAAGCAAAAACAACAGAAGCTAATACAAATCATGTGTAGGGTAATTTACCTCATGAGTTTTCAACTGTCGTGAAGCATAAGCAATTACCTGATCATTCTGCATTAGGACACAACCAAGCCCTTTCAATGAAGCATCACTGTATATAACAAACTCACCATTCCTGGAAGGTAGTGCCAAAACTGGATCATTCACCAATATTCTTTTCAATTCCTGAAAACAATCATCACATTCTTTTGTCCAGATAAACATAACACCCTTCCGAGTTAGCTTAGTCATTGGACTAGATAACCGTGAAAAATTTCTAACAAACCTTCGGTAATAGCCCTCCAAACCAAGGAAGCTACGAATCTCGGTTACATTTGTGGGTCTTGGCCATTCTTCCACAACTTTTGTTTTTGCAGGATCAATAGTTATTCCATCTTTAGAAACAATGTGACCAAGGAAAGAAATTTGTTGCAACCAAAACTCACACTTGCTGAATTTCCCATACAATTTCGTTTCTTTTAAGGTTTTCAAGATAACCCTTAAATGTTTTTCATGCTCCTCTTTACTTTTAGAAAACACCAAAATATCATCAATGAAAACCACCACAAACTTATCCAAGAACTCATGGAAAATTCTATTCATTAAGTCCATGAATATAGAAGGTGCATTGGTTAGCCCAAAAGGCATTACTACAAATTCATAATGGCCATATCTCGTACGGAGCGCGGTCTTCGGAATATCTGCCTCCTTTACCTTCAGCTGATGGTACCCCGATCTCAAGTCAATCTTTGAAAAAAACTGATCTCCCTGGAGCTGAGCAAACAAATCATCGATATGAGGCAAAGGATATTTGTTCTTAACAGTGATATTATTCAAGGCTCTATAATCAATGCAAAGTCTCATAGAACCATCTTTCTTTTTAACAAATAAAACATGAGCACCCCATGGTGATGTGCTAGGTCTAATGAAACCTTTCTCTAATAAATCTGGCAATTGCTCCTTCAACTCTAAAAGTTCAATTTGTGCCATTCGATAAGGGTGTTTTGAAATTGGCTTAGCATCAGGAACTAAGTCAACAGTAAACTCAACTTCCCGATCTGGTATTATTCCAGGCAACTCATCAGGAAAAACATCAGGATACTCATTTACCACTGGAACATCATTAATCTGAACAGTTCCTTTATTTTCAACGACGTGTGGAAGGTAACATTCATTTCCATATTTTACAAGTTTCTCGGCCTCTTGATATGTTATCAAAATTAAGGGTTCATTCTTGTAAACAAACTGAAAGTCTTTCTGAAAAGAAACTTCTTTAGCTCTACAGTCAATCTTATCATGGTAAATAGAAAGCCAATCCATACCCAGGATAACATCAAACTCTACTAGAGGTAGAACAATAAGGTTTGCAAGTAGGTTCTTTCCACATATAAGGATAGGAAGATTCTTATAAATTCTTTTTGCCTCGACACTTCCCCCAGGTGTTTTTACCAAAAGTTCAGGAGTCATTTCTTGATATGGTATTCCCATTTTACTAGAAAAGGTTTCAGAGATGAAAGAATGTGTAGACCCTGAATCAAACAACACACTGGTATAATCTGAAAAAACAAACAAAGTACCTGATACAACTTCATTTGATGGCCCGACATCTACTGAAGTAGTTGCAAAGGATTTCACCACCCCTTTCTGCTTGTAGTCTAACTGCTTCCCATCACTCAAGCTCCTTTTCGGACACTCGTTTGCATAGTGACCCATCTCATTGCACTTATAACATTTCACTAACTACAAATCAAATTTGTTCTTACCTTCACCTTGATCCTTTTCAGTGCAATCACGAGCCTTATGTCCCATTTTACCACATCGGTAGCACTTCCCAGAATTCAGAAGACATTCCCCAGCATGCCTTTTGCCACATTTATCACAAACTGGAAACTTAGTTCTCTTACCATCAGACTTTTTTGAAGAATTCTTACCTTTCTCCTGCCACCTCGGTCTCTTCTTTTGCTGGTTGTTATAGAAAACTTGGTCATCGACAAACTCCATTTCCACCTTCTCAGCACATCGAACAAGCTTTTCATAACTTTTAAACTCACGAGAAGCTAATGCCCTTCGATATTTTTGCTTTAATCCTGAGTAAAAACGATTGATTTTACTATCAAGGTCCCGAATAAAATTTAGAGCATACCTTGCCAATCGAGTGAACCTTTCTTCATAGGCAGCCACTGAGTCTTCCTCTTGCCTCAATTCCAAGAATTGCTTTTCCATCCTAAGTCGAACAGCCTTGGGAAAATACTTCTCAAGAAACATACCTTTGAATTCATCCCAGTAAAGAGCATCAATCTCATCGGCATCCCTGATATTTTTAACCATAGACCACCACTGATCTGCTTCACCCTCCAAACGGTAAATAGAAAGACTAACCTTTTGATTGTCTGAACACCCCATGACATCAAAAATCTTCTCCAGTGCTTTAATCCACCCTTCAGCTAGCACAGGGTCAGATGATCCTCTGAATGATGGTGGATGTTGCCTCATGAAATGTTCCACCACTGACATGTTCCTCTGCGGTTGTTCTGGCTGATCTCGTGCATGGATAGCACCGCCATTTATCGCTTGAGTCAACTGCGCCATTACTGCAACAAACTATTCAGTTCCAATTCCGACCATTTCTGGATGCTGATTCGGAAGGTTATTTCGTTCTGTAAGCCTTCCTAGCACTACTTCCCTATTTCCTCTGCGGAAAATCATTCTGAACAAACATGTCTTAGATGAAGCAACATGGTAATCTTTAAATGCTATATCATTTCAAAAAAAATATTTTTGGATAATCATTTAATAGAATTCTAACTCCTAATGTTATCTAAACCGACCTTTGACACCAACTATAAGGCCCCAGCCTTAAACCTTACTTAATCTTGAGTTATTACAAGATTACACATTGAGAATCTTTTCGGGTTTAGAGTTTTAGAGAATTAGATCATAAAACTTGCATTACATTCCACATATAAACAAAGTGGTTACATAAAGATAGTATTATTCATTCCCATCAATGGAAACACATTTAAAATAAAACATGGATTATTTCTTGACACATCCTTGACTCTATCATCTTATCATGTACCTTTCCCTTGACCTGTGAAAAACATTTCAAAAACTTGGGATGAGCATAAAAACTCAGTATGGGTTATAAAAAACATGGAAAGGAAACATGAGTTCATATATACATAAGAATGAAATCATACTTTACCCATAAAACATAGGCACTTTAACCTACCTCATAAAATCATGAATAAATCATAGAAATCATAAGACATAAAGGTAACTTGAGGCATTCATAACATTCTTACGTAGGGAGTAACCCTCTTGGTTACGTTTGGAATACCCATCACAGTATATTCCCTAAAATCTCTTCGGATAAACCTTAACGTTTCACTCCTTCGCGTTACCCAATGCATTGGAGAGCTATAACGGGCTCACCTGCCCTTAGTTTATCACGGAACCACTCGTCTTCATAATAATGCCCAAGAACCATAACATAATCATATCACGTAAAACATGCATAAAGGAAACATAAAATTTCCACATTTCAATCACGAGATATCAATACAACACATTGATATAAAAACATTATGAAAACCATTTTCAATACCAAAATAAAAGAAATGTAAAACATGGTATTTATTTTTCTTTTAAAAAGAAGGTATGGCTTGTAGAGGAAGCCGAAACTCAAATAACGGTCATGACGGAGGAGAAGTCGTTGTCGTCGCATACGTACGACAAAAACATTCCCTTTTGTCGTTTAGTAAATGCTTCGTATAAAAAAGATTCCTTTTTAATAAACGTAAAAGTCAAAGGGGTTTATACACCGTATAAAAGAAAGTTGTGTATAAAATAAAATATGCCTCAACGAAAGGAGATTGAGACGAAGTCCCATACCTCGTATCGGACTTGACCCGACCGTTCCTTAATCTCCTGAATAATAAACTTGAGTTAATATCTACTTGCTTATGAATCTTTTTCAAGTTCATTATTCCTTTTATACCATGTTATGAACATCATGTAATCAGTTAAGTTAATAATGTTCATTTTGTCGGTATTTGGTTCTTAAGTCAAAAATAGACTTCTTACACTTACATGTTGTTAATTTGGTCGAAGGTTCATTATATCCAGAATGGTATTCATGATGTAGATATCATATATGTCATATATATCCAGTACATACATTCATTTATAATATTACATAATCATTTAGAGGTAAGAAATGAAATGCACCGTTCATGGAGACGGTAAGCCGTACGTACGCATGAATGCTACTTTCATTTCTATTTCGTATTTTATAGAATGGAATCATAATGATATAAAGTTATATTATAATTCTAGTATAATATCATATATAATATCATAGTTCCATCCTTTATATGTCCCACATATGGTATTTAACGAATCAAATCACTTTGAGGGGGCGGTAGTCCGCACTTCCTAAAATGAAGATATCGTGTTTACCCATAATGAAAACCATAAAGGTATGCCCAAAATGAAAAAAAAAAGCTTAAGGAAAACATAAACATATTATATATCATATATAAAAATAGTTACATCATAATGGCCACCTTTTAAGGTGTTAAATGAGTGTTGAACAATCATCGTTTCAGGAGGCAGAATTTCGCCATCCACGGAAACCGTATGTTCTTTAACCATTTGATGTAGTTGTGTGAGAGTGTAGCTCAAATAAATCTTATAACAACATCCTAGTATATTTAATATACTGGTGTTGTTATAAAAGAAGTAAATAAAAAGATTTTAGGGGGTTGGAGAAGCAAAATAAAACAAATGAACATGAGAGAATGAATTACCTTTAAAAGTGTAACTCCTTTTGAGTTGAGCCTAAAGGCTTCCTTTGAAAGGATTCTGCCCAAAGGGAATCCTCTAGGGTGAGGAGAGGGATGTGGAGAGATGAAATGGGCAGGGTTTGGCCGATCCAAAGGCTTGAGGTGTGTGTGAAATGAGGTAGAGGTGGGGGCTTTTTATAAGAGGAGAGGAGGGGCACTTTTGGAAAGTAAAGAAATATTACTTTATTTGAAAATGTGTTTCGGTTTCAAAAGGTCCCACATTGGAATAATTCGTGGATAAGGTTATAAGGCTTCTAAATCCACTCATCCAATAAGTTTTGGACATGTTTAGTTCATAGATTTTACATTATCTCTCCATTTTATTTAAATCGTTAAATAATGATGTCATCGCAGCAACATTATTATGTCATAAATAATTTATTTTATTTAATGTCTAAAAATCATAAAAAAAATACTATGATGTAGGAAATATTTTTAGATTTCCAATGACTATTTATAATAAAATAACTGATCTTTATAACCCCATGTAAAAATAGTTTTCGTGAAACATATTATGTTTGTGTCATTTTTACTTTTACATTAAATGGAAAGTTATTTATGTCATTTCCCAACCAAAATGTCCCCATGGGTTCCCCAAGTTGACCCATGGATTGTCTTGATCGGCCATGACACAACCAATAAGGTTGGGACATGTGTCTAAGTCATTTCATATTATTAAAGCATTATTTATACCTTAAACTACACTAATTACCACTAATCGCGATTAAAAACTTAATAAGTTACTATTCACAAAAAAATTATTTTAATCTCATTGAACCACATTTTACTTCTTAATGAAAACCATGTATGTCGGATTTTCAAAATTCAATACACATTAGTGGTAAACTTTCATTTAACTGAAAAATCAGTTTGCTTGATTACCACTTAGTGGTTTCACTATTCATCAAAAATTGAAGTTTTTCAGAAAATTACCAAAAATTCACCCTAAGCTATATTTGATACTCCGAATTCAAAAATGAATTCTATTTTACAAAATTAAAATCATATAAGTCACATTAATTAATTTAATAATTAATTGCCGCTGCCAGAGCAAATAGCGTGTTTTTACAAAACAATAAGTATCAAGAGATTGATACCAGTTTAAGTCTAATTTCAAAGTGAAATTGATTCCAATGACCACCATTGGATAAAATGGTAAAAATATATTCTAATTTCACTTCAAAACCAATTCAAAACATAATCTAATCATATAAATAAATTAGATTAAAAAGCATTTTTGATGTAAAATGCAGTATTTTTCACTATTCATTAAAAAATGAACATTGTCAGAAAAATACCAAAAATTCACACAAGGTAAATTTTGATATCCCAATCATAAAGGATAAGTTTATTTTGACAAACATAGTTTATAAAATTTTGAAAATATAGATTCAAAAATGGTTTGCCATCAAAAGGTAGTAAAACAATCTTTTAAGAATATTAGTGTATTTCATGCATAAGATTGTATTTATTTTCATTTTAAGCCTCTATAACACAATCTTAATCATTAAAATACATAGATAAAAATATCTATTATTCATTACTTACTTGGGATGTTACAATAAATATGTACGTACGGTCATCCTAAAACTGATGGTAAGTTCAAGATGACTATTAAAGCAATTGAAGACATGTAAATGGCTAGATATCTTGATTTTTAAGGGATTGGAAGACAACACCTTACACTTATTGAATTATACTATAACATCAGTGTCTACTTAGGTATTCAAATGGATCATTATGATGCACACTATGGAAAAAGGTGTACAACAACAACATATTGGTTGATATTAGAAGAAGATAACTATTAGGACAAAACATTATAAAATAAAATAAGGTGAAGATACAGGCGATGATATAAAATATCAATATTTCTCATTTTCAACAAAAATGTTTTGTTAAAAAGCAATGAAAACATATAATTTCAATTTTGGGATTCTGAATTCCTCACATTATCACCATGAAAAATAGTCTTGATATTTAGAAAGAATGTGATACCTTTTCAAAGGAACATTAGACCATTTTAGATTCATGATCTTATTAGAGAAGTTTCTTATTGGTTATCACTGCATATAAATTTTTCCCATGCCCTAAAATCCTTACACGTACCCCTATGAAGAAATTATATGTTATAATGAATACATATACTCTAAATAAATGGTTTGGAATTTTATAATGACCTACGATATAAATAATAATCAGTAAATATTCTATATAAAAGGGAAATGGTGTGGAGGAATAAGATTACATGACTCAAGAAAGTAATATAGAAAAATCGTAAAATAGAATAATTTCTATAGGATACTAAATAATATATGAATGAAAAGTATTTCCATTTATCTTAAGGTAAGGAAAAAATTTCTAATGTTAAATTTAAATGGGGTAAAATGTTATGGAAAGAAATTTCTATAAAATATTTGTTAAAGAATTCATTTTTACAATGTATTTTTTATTATATTATACAATAGAATCATATATAAATACTATTACAATTTATATATCATTTCACAACATGAAATAATAGTGAACATATAAACTATGAGTCATATAAGGATATAAATACCAAAGAATAATTCACACATAAGGGTAAACTCTATAGGAAAAAATTATCCATTTTAGACCATTCCTACTATAGAGGCCATCAAAAGAAATATACATTTTAGGAATATGTTTTACATTATAAATTGAATTGTAGAACATTATTAATGAAGTATTGAATAATGTAGTTTGATAATGGTGGTGTATATATAGGCTTTAATGGGTAATGTGACCAATAGTATCTGACTATTACCCAATCATTGCAATGTGACCATTATATGATTGTAGTAATAGAGTAGTAAAATACGAGTTTGAAAGGAAATTAAAAAATATTATATATAATAATTATATTTTAAATATTTTTTATATGTTTGTACACTCTTCAAGTATCAATATGTATTATATTATAAAATTTAAAAACATTAATCTGAATAAGTAATATATTTCCCTTAAAAAAAATATTTTATAGTAAATTTGTAAATTTTCTGAAATGAATTTTTATAATTAGGAATTTATTTTCATAAAAAAACAATTTATTTGAAAACAACACATTAACATTAGGCTAGGTCAAATTATAAAGAATTTTCTAAAATAAGTTTCTCTAAATGAATAGTAAAAATACATTTTTATATATTTAGTATATTTTATAGATTAAAAATATTTAATAATTGTCTAATAAGATATATTATGTTTTTAAAAACATTAAATAATTTATATATATTATTTTATTATTTTATAAGTAATAATCTAATTTATAAAGTCTATAATGAAATTCCAATGTAAAAAATATGTTTTTGACTTTAAAAAAATTTAATGAATAGATTACCCTTTTTATTGTAAAATGAATATATATATATATAATAGTAATTGGTATTTTAAATTTTATCATGTCAAAAAACATGTCCTTAATTTCCTAAAATATTATCAAAAACCATGGATGTCCCATAAAAATAGTATTTATCAAACCTAGAAATATAAAGTCTCTATTTGAAAAATAATAAACATTTATTAACATTTTTCAATAAATTGAAACCACGCCACCCCATTTCATTCACTCACACAATTATTATCACATCCATATCTCTCTTAGTCTATTTGTAAATCATTTCTGGAATCTATAAATCTCTCAAGGAACCTCCGTTTTAGCTTATGAATCAGTACATAATGTAATGGGTTCTCTTCTAATTTCCATATTGTCATTCAAAGTAGTTCCTTTCTAGTACGTTTTCTTATGTTCAAATTAATATGTTTTCCTATATTTATAATCATTCCAATACTGTACAAATTTTTTCAATTAATTATATTCTACAATTCTTTATCAATAATCTCAATATATAATCCATTTTTATACGTGTTATGTTGTGGAAATCATTCTCTGATATTCTATGACATACTATTATGTTGTAAATACCTAGTCCTATTTTTATTCAAGGTTGTTCAAATATATATATATATATATAATTATGCATCATTTATTTGGTATCTACATTTATTAAACTCATATTCAATACTTAAGGTTTAAAATGCTGAAAATTTTATGTCATTATACTGTTATAAACTCTACGATCTTATATGAAACCCATTCATTATTCTCCATATGTTTTATAAGAAATTAGTTCTTATGATATATGATATATGTGTAAAAAATAAATTTAGGAATATGATAGGGGTTTCCTAATACAATGATAATTCATTGGATTAAAATTAATATCAAAAGATAACATATTTATAAAACATTGACAACATGCCTTTGTAAAGTTTCATGATACCTTTGTTAATAATATTATTTATATGTTTTACAACCCATTAGTGATGAAAATTTGAGATATTATTATTAATGTATCATTATTATATTGTTTCCACATTACAATTTTATTCTTCATTAAGTATAATATTTACATTTTGATATTCTTCTTTATTTATTGACAATTATTATTTACTTTTCATTTCCTTCATTTATCCCATTATTGGGATTTATGACCACCCGTTCATTTTTATGTTTTCTCCAAGAAATTCATATACAGTGATGCTACCTAGGTTAGAATTATAATGTTTATCTTCATGATTAATAATTAAATTTTATTTTTATGTCATCGATATACTTCATGTATTAAATACTCAGTTCCAAGGACAGTAAATATCAATAGATCCTATGGAATTTATCAATGTAATATTTTATAAGGAATTGTATTAAAAATCATTTATGAAAAATGTGGGACACCATATATAAGGAGTAAAAGGATAATGATTTTAATGGAATTTGGAAGTGATTTTTTTCTTATAATTTTGAGGATGAACCTACCAACTTCTAAAAAGACATTACTTCATCTGAAGGAAGGAATTGTAATGGTTTTATCAAAAATAAAATTGACTAAATTATTTCTAGTGTTACATTGGATTTTGTCAATCATAAACCATGGGACATTAATACTTGAATAAATGTATTTTTAAAAGGAAATATAATTTTGATGGTATAATTGATAAGTATAAATATATAATGGTTTTTAAGAGGTTTGAATGGAAGGATAAAATAGATTAATTCACAAATTATTCAATAGATGCATATGTGAGAACCATTACAGTGATAATCATTCTTGATTATGTATTTATTTCAACATCCTTCAAAGGGATTTGAAAATGGAATATTATGGTATCTAATAATAATATATTTATTTAGATTATATTAAAGGATTTTTAGTATATGATAATTAACATAAAGTCTACTTATTGGTAAATTATTTTTCATAGACTTATGAAATAATATAATAAATAATATAATAAATTTTATAGAACAATTATATTTGTTTACTTTAATGTATATAAATGAGATAAATATGTATATTGTAAATTAACTGGTGATTTTGGTATTATATTGTGCTTTTATATTGACTATATAGTTTTTTTGGGTCTGGTATTGAGTTTATTTATTATACATAGTTGTTTTTGAATAATATGTTTTAAATTAATGATATAGAAGTTGAAAATTTCATTTTGAGAAAAAAATACTTAATAAATATGGATATTAAATTTTTAAAACTTTTAAAACATCATATGATCCAAATATATATTTATTAATAAATATTTTGGTGCTCTAATGTCCCTATTTTGGTATTCCCGTATCACTGAAAATATATAATATCTTGAAAAATAAAAAAGACAAGAAAGTTATATTATAGTCTCAATTTTGTTAGGATATAATATTTACCCTAATAGTACATAATACAAGTCCTAAGATCGGGTAATTAGGTAGCTAATGGGAACTAATTCTCTCAAGATAAATTATGGTAGATTACTTGATACAATCAATGAGTATAAAGATATAATCTTGATAACCAAAAAATTTGGGAGTAATGATTTTACAAGGTGTGTTTTTACCTTGGGTGGTGGAACGATCCCATGGTAGTCTTAAAAATATAATATTTTATATATGATGTATTTTTGGAATGATTAGTGTTAGTTAGATACTAATATAGGGTGGTAGAGAATCAATATAAATGTTTTTCCACATTTCCAAAAACTACTAAACTTACTCTAATAATTTCTATACAATGTAAAAATTAAGATAAAATAAAACATATTAGGAGTATTAACAAAAAAATAAGACATAGAGACACATTCATGTATGACCCACAGATATATAGGGTTCGATGTTTGATACAGTCATGGGTATTGATTATATAGATAAAAAATAAAATCTACCTGATCCTTTTACTAAAGAACATTATGTTTCCTTGATTAAAAAAATAAGGTTGGGGATGGTACTAAAACCCTATGATTCAAACATATATAATATAAATATATAACACTAAGTGTAGAACCAAAAAATTAGATTTAATGTGGTATAATCATGTGTTCATATGAATACTACAACAATATATAAATTGAAACACCCACATACCCACACATATGCATGTTTATCCCCTAGAAAAAAGGTGTGTTTTTATATAACATGTTTATAACATGATATCTGTATATCCTTATATACTCCCAACTAAGTAGATGTTTTTATGTTAGAAATAGGTGATTTTTGTTTTTTCCATAAATTCATTCATGATTTTGGATCAGGGATGTCACGACCCGACCCTACCGGTCTCGAGTCACAACTACCCTAGGCCATCCTTCATAGGCCATGGGTTGGCGACAAGCATCGAAGGTGTAACGATCTCATGTAGGACTTCGTCTAAGTACCTGTACACACACACATAGTCCACTCGATGCAGAAGTGCAGAGTAAAAAAGAAAACCGAAGGAAAAACAACTATAACCCAACCATAGTCATGCATCAACTTTTAAATGGAATAAGTAATGTGCTGAAAAGTAATGAAAAGTTATCTGAACAGAAAAAGGGCAAAACACGCGCCCATGCCGAAATGAGCCACAAACCGAGAATAGGTAAAAAAAGTAAACATATGGTGAGTATCACACCAAAAATTACTACTACGACCACTGAATGCATCCCAAGCTCCTGTGTCCTCTATGCTCCTCCATATTCTCGATCAACATGTATGTCGTCTGCAAGGGCACACCGAGTGCGGGAAAAGCCCAAGAAGGAGTGATTATAAATATACTCAGTAGGATTCCCCGAAAACTTGAGGAAGAAAAAAAGGAGGAAATAAAATAGTGAGTAGTAGACAGAATAAAGAATAGTGTAAGAGTACAATAGAGAGAGAGTGCAGCTCAACCCAACAGAAGAAAAGAAGTAGACTCGTCCAACCAAGAGGAGCTTGACATGGAGATCACATGGCATACCCCGTGCGTCTTCAACCCTCCTAGAAGGAAAGTAAATTATCCCAAGTAATGGGAAAACAATTAGGTTGTATAAATATATATATATTCTCAACAAGAAACCTGAATGAGTGCGTAAGGGGATCTCTATCTCCAAGCTCATCCCAGGAAACGTTTCCAACGATTCTAAGGATATCCATCACCGATGCCCAATAGTCCCGCATTTCAAAGCTCTCTCATCTCTAAACAGTACAACCAGGGGTCTCGCTCTCGTTATCATGGAGAAAAGTCATTGACTAGACACATAGAAAGGGATGAGTCTGAAAGAATTAATCGGGTAACCCACTGCCCTGCCCAGCTGGAGGGTAAACCCTAAGAGGTCGTCGGGCAACCCACTGCCCAGCTCAGCTGAAGGTTAAACCCTAAGATGAACGGGTAACCCACTTCCCATCCCCACTGGAAGGTAAACCATAAGGTCAAAGGGTAACCCACTGCCCAGCCCCACTGGAGGGTAAACCCAAAACTTGTCTAATAACTCCACAATGCATGTACCATCATTAGGTGTCACTAACATCGCTACCGTGTGTTGGTTCGGTGTGCGCCAAAGGAACCACCAAACAATTCCCTTTCATTTTTCCACATTTAATGAGATATTGAAAGAGACTCTGCACACCCAAACAGATCACACTGTTGTAATATTCATTGAAAAACACGTGAGAAAGATTATTTACTCGCTGGAAACAGGCTCCCGACAAAAAATTTATTAAACACGCTTTATGCCAGTACGACATCTCGTGGGGCCCAGACATCGGTCCCGAAAGGGGTTGGGAAAACTACGCCATCGCGATGATCTCGGAAAAACACCACAAATTGACAATTCATACGCCCTGAATAGACATCTGGTAAAAAAGCCACAAAACGTTGCACAAAGCTTAAAAGACAGTCTATGGGGCCCACACCTCACCTCTAACTTCAACACCTGAAACCACCCTCGACTACTTCGCCTCAATGCCAAGGTCACAACACCACTGACGATGCATAAAACGGACTCTGGGTATGCTCGTACCATCCGAAAAAAGAAACCCAGCGAGGAGCTAAACAACACTTAACGGGCATGTCATGCCACTGAGCCCCCCCCCCCCCCCCCCGCCCCATCCCAAAAATTAAGAATCCCTGAGACCATATCAAAATATTCGTCTCAATATGAGGATCACGTCTCCCTAGATGGAACGTGAATCTGACATCCGGTTCACAATTTAGAGGCATTTTCACGCCAATGGATGGAGACGGGGTGGGTCGGACCGGTTCGACCGGTCCACCCACTTCAGACCGGCGGTCCGTGGGTCGGCCTCCCGGGCCGCCCGGTCCATCATGGCTCGTGGTTCACCGCGCAGGATAAGTGACTTTACCCAGACAAGCACGAGCCGGTCCGGCTCTTTTTCCAAGAGACACACGCTTTGCGAGTCTCGTCCAGCTCCCGGGGTCACGATGCCCTGGTCTCATGTGCCGCACGCCGCTGAAAAGTTGGTTGGAGCACGATCCCGCAGCTTGGGCCGTTGTCCCTCTCGCCCATGCTGATCATCGAAGGGCCATGCTGCCACCCGCGGAATCCCGCACCACTTCTTGCTGAAGCCAGCTCCAATGGTGGGGAGCCGCTGGAAATGGGGGGTTTTGGCCAGAGAACATTCCAGGGTCACCCCAAACACCCTAGGACTCGGAAATTTGATCCCAAAAACGTGTTGGAAAGCTCGGATCAAGAACTAATCAAATATGGATTTCGCTCAAAAATTAAATAGCATATCGATGATATAATTTGAGTTCAAATTAGATGCGGAATAAAAAAACAAAACACATGAGCCTACCTCGCAGAACGTAGCCAGTGGCTTCAAAAACGGTCTACCGAAGCCGCAACCACCTTGCTGGGGAGGAGGAGGAGCTTGAAGAGGTTCTCTCCCTTGTTGGGAGAGCTTTTTCCAGGGAGAAGTCCTAAGGGTAATAAGGGAGAGGTGGTGGATGTGTTTAAGTAGGGAAACACACTTAAACTCCCCCCGGTAGGCCCGTACCCGAACTTTCGACAGGGTCGGGGTTAAGAAACCCCTAGGGTAAATCCATGTTCTGAGCGCAACGGCGGTATCAGAATTTTAATCCGAGCATCTGTTCAAAAGTTATAATTTCATGCCCGAGGACGCCAAATTGCGAAAACACCCTTAGTGGCATTTTCCATAGAAGGGCACGCCCACGAAAGTTACACCCCTCCTAGGGTAAACAGCACTCTCTGGACTCAACAGGGCCCTCGGTTTCCCATCTGAGAAACAGTTTAGGAGTTATTCTATATATTTTGCATGTCTAGTGTGAAAACACTTAAAATTTAATTTTAGCCACACCGGGGCTCGGAATCACATGCCGTCTGAATTCCTTGCTCTGAAATAACATCAAGGATATTTCAAAGTCTTAGAGTCTCAAAAACTGGGTTCTTACATCATTCCCTCCTTCATGTTTTTCATCCCTAAAAAACAAAACTACAGAAACAACTCAGGATACTGAGCCCGCATCTGGCTCTCTCATTCCCAAGTGCTCTATTATACCCTCCCGTGTTTCCACAACACATGAACCAAATGAATGGTCCGTCCACACAGGGTCCGCTTCTTCAGGTCCTCAATCTCCACCGGGTTCTCCGTAAAGGTGGATCCATCCTCAATATCTAGCTCTCCCCAGTCGATGACGTGCATGGGGTCGTGCATGTATTTCCTCAGCTGTGATACGTGGAAGACATCGTGCACCCTCTCCAACTGTGGGGGTAGACAAAGATGGTAGGAAACCTCAAAAACTCTACGCATGATCTCAAAGGGCCAATGAACCTCAGGGATAGCTTGCCTCCCTAGTCGAACTTCCGTGTTCCACGCCGCGAGGAGACTCTCAAAAAGACATGGTCCCCTTACTCGAACTCCAAAGGTCTGCGATGACGGTCTGCATAGGACTTTTGTCTCCTCTGAGCCATCCTCATCTACTCATGAATGACCTGCACCTTCTCTTTCGTCGCCCACACCAACTTTGGGCACATGAGGGAGGTTTCCCCAACCTCCGTCCAGCATAACGGTGACCTGCAAGGTCCCCCGTAGAGGGCCTCAAAAGGTGTCATACCGATAGTAGAGTGGTAAATATTGTTATATGTGAACTCCACCAAGGGCAGGTGATCCTCCCAGCTTAGGCCAAAGTCTAATATGCATACCTTTAGCATATCCCCCAACACCTGGATAGTGCACTCGGTCTTCCCATCCGTCTGGGGGTGAAAAGCTATACTCATCCGCAGCTGAGTCCCGAATGCCTCCTGCAGGCCCCGCCACAATCACGATGTAAACAACGCGTCACGGTCGGAGATGAATTGTCGAGGGTACTCTATGAAGGCAGACGATCTCCTGAACGTACGACTGCCCTAGTCTCTCCAACAATCTCTACTCCCTGATGGAAAAGAAGTGCGCCGACTTCGTGAGTCGGCCCACTATCACCCAAATGGAATCATGACCATTAGTTGTGCATGGAAGCCCTGTGACGAAGTCCATAGATATGAAATCCCACAGCCACTCCAGGATATCAAGGGGCTGCAACAACCCTGCCGGAACCTGACGCTCTGCCTTTACCTGTTGACAGGTAAGACACCGAGAAACGATCTTAGCTACGCTATGCTTTATGCCAGACCACCAGAACTACCAATGAATGTCTTTGTACATCTTCCCCACACCGTGGTTCACAAACAAGGGAGAAGTGTGGAATTCTTGCATCACCTCCTCCCGCATCTCCACTGGTATGACAGCTCTCCCCTGGAACAGGATCTCGTGATTCCCTCCTTCAGAATACCCATCGGGTGTGTCACCAGTGGATATCTAATCACGCAGTACCTCGCTGTCGACATCCCCCAGATGCAACTCTCCCACATGCTCAAGGAGCAAAAGATTCAACATCATCAACTGCAGATAAGTCGTACCCTCCTACTCCACCAAGGTCAGGTGCAGGGAAGCCAACTGCTATGAAGCTTCCCACACTAGATGAGCCTGGGAATTCCTACTAAGGGAATCTGCTACTACGTTACCCTTCTATGTAGTGTATACTATCTCAAAATCATAGTCCTGCAGAAACTCCCGCTAGCGCCTCTGCCTCAGATTCAAATCCCTCTGAGTGAAGATGTACTTGAGGCTCTGGTGGACTGAGTAGACCATGAAATGCTCACCCAGAAGGTAGTGCCTCCATAACCTCAAGTCAAAGACCACCGCCGCCAGTTCAAAATCGTGAGTCGCATAATTCTTCTCATAGGGCCTCAACTACCTCAACCCATATGCAATCACTGCCTGTTGCTGCATCAGCACGCACCCGATCCCTGCTCCAGAAGCATCGCAGTACACCACGAACTCAACACCCTCTTCTAGCAGCCTCAACACTGGAGCACTACTCATCCTTTTCCACAACTCCTCGAAGGCCTTCTATCACTGATCAGTCCAGTTGAATGGTTGTCCCTTCCGCATCAATGCAGTCAAAGGGGCAGCAATCCTGGAGAAATATTCCATGAACCTCCTGTAGTACCATTCCAAACCAAGGATACTTCGCACATCTGACGCATTATTGGGTGGTTCCCAAGCAATAACTGCTTCTATCATTGCGGGATATGTGGCCAAACCCTGTTTTGTAATGACATGGCACAGAAATTGAACGTCATGAATCCATAACTGACACTTCGAGAGCTTCCCATATAGTTGGTGCTCCCAATGTAAGTCTAGGACCATCCTCAAATTCTCTGCGTGCTCCTCTTGCGTTGCAGATTATATGAGTATGTCATCAATAAAGACAACCACAAACCAGTCCAAGTACGGCTGGAAGATCTGGTTCATCAAATCCATGAAAACGGTGAGGGCATTTGTCATGCCAAAGGGCATCACTAGAAACTCGTAATGACCATAACAACAACAGAAATCCATCTTCGGGATGTCATCCTCACAAACCCGCAACTGGTGGTAGCTCGATCAAAGATCAATCTTAGAGAACCACTGTTCACCTCTCAACTGTTCGAAGAGGTCATCGCTCCTTGGAAAAGGGTACTTGTTCTTTATCGTGACCTGATTCAGGCAACGATAATCCACACAAAGCCGCAGACTCCCATATTCCTTTTTCACAAACAAAATCGGAGCTCCCCAGGGGGACACACTAGGACTAATGAATCCCTTCATATGAAGGTCCTACAACTGAATTCATAGCTCCCTAAGCTCTGTTGGTTCCATCTGATAGGCTACCCATGATATCGGGGCAGTCCATGGCTGAAAGTCAATGCATAACTCCATCTCTCGCCTCAGAGGTTGTCCCGTGACATCCTCGAGAAAGACGTCCATGTAGTCCTGTAAAATGGTAGGGATCTAGGTGCATGTAGAATCCGCTACTCCGAGATCCATACTCTCCAACTAGGGAGAAAAAGGTCATGGTCTCCTGATCAGAGTACCCGTCTGCTCTGCCACGAGGTCTCGTTCACTAAGGATGGTGAGCCGCGTCCCATCAGAATTGATGCTTCTGACTAGTCTACGTCAATAGTCAATCTGGGAATGAACCATGGAAATCCAATCCATGCCACAGATGATATCATAAGGTTCCATCGTGATGACAAGTAGGTCCCATGTGAAACTCTCTCCTCCGAACGACAGTTCTCACTATCTGCAGACAATGGTCACTAACGATTCACTTCTCCTAGGAACCTAGAGGCTAAGTGCAGGCGTTAGCGCCTATACTAGAAGCTCCAACACCCTTAACAAAAGAAACGCTATAAAAGAGTCATTGGATCCTGTGTCTACTAGTACCGAAGCAAGCGTAGAGTAAACACAAAGTGTACCTCGGACCATCTCATGTGCTGAGGGGTCATGAACACCCATAGCCTGAAGATGCCCGCGGCCCCTACCCCCAGCTCCCTGAGCCTGGCATGGGCCGCCCGGTGGTGGCAGTGGAAGGACCTCGAAGCATCATCCCCTGCCTCCAAGTCTCGTCGCTCTGCCTGTGCTGCCTCCCTAAGGACCGCCATGTCCTCGCCTGGGAGATCCTTGGTCACGATGCTGCCTCTGCTGCTGCGGTACGCCTACTTCCTGCCATGGCTACTCAGTATGTCTGGTCGGGCAGTCCCATGCTAGGTGACCCCGTCCATCACAAGCATAGCACTGTCTCTCTCCTGACTTCCCTGGTGCTCTACGGCACCACTGCGGTGTATAAACCTACCCCTGAGTCTGGTCACGTAAGGGTCTCCTTGACTGAGGCTCTGCTCTCTACCGCCTGCCTGCTACCGAAGACTCGGCTCTGAAGTAGCCACTTCTGGGCCCTGTCAGCTGGCGTTCCTCAGAAGGAAGCTCTATGTCACAAGCACCCTCTCTAGCACCCCCAGAATAAGTAGGGATGCTCAGGGGAACTACATTAGCAAATATCTCTCTATTAAGACCCTTCTAAAACTTTTGTGACCGAAAGTAACTATCGCGGACCATGTCCTGCGAGTAGCATGTCAGATTGGTAAACCGGGCTGAGTACTGCACCACGGTCATCCCCCCTTCTTCATCTCTAGAATTTTCTGAATCTAAATGGAGTGTAAACAAGAGGGGGAGTACTCCTCCTGGAAGAGCTGCTGGAAGCTAGCCCAAACAACGCACCAAGGAATGAACCATCATTTGATTCCACTTTGTGATGACCAGACCCTACTGGTCCCAAGTCATAACTACCCCAGGCCCGCCGCCATAGGCCAGGAGCTGGCAACAAGCACCGAAGGCATAATGATCTTGGGGAGGCCTTCGCCTAAGTACCTGTACACACACACACAGCCCACTCGACACAAAAGTGCAGAGTAAAATGAAAACCGAAGGACAAACATCTATAACCTAACCACATTCATGCATCAACTTGTAAATGGAACAAGTAAGGTGCTGAAACGTACTGACAAGATAACAGAACAGAAAAAGGGAAAAACACACTCCCAAGACGAAAGGTGCCATAACCCGGCAACATGTAAAAAAAATTAAACATCCGGTGAGTCTCACACCTAAAAGTCCTACTATGATCACTGAACATAGCCCAAGTTCATGTGCCCTCTACGCTCCTTCATAGTCTCGATCGACCTGTCCGTTGTCTGCAAGGGCACACCAAGTGTATGAAAATCCCATGAAAGGGTGAGTATAAAGATAATTAGTAGGATGCCCTGAAATCTTAAGGGAGAAACAAAGGAGGTACGAAAATGGTGAGTAGTATACAGAACAATGAACAGTGTAAGAGTATAGTAGAGATAGAGTGCATCTCATAACCAATAGAAGGAAGTAAGTAGACTCATCCAACCAAGAGGAGATAGACATGGAAAGGACATGGCATACCCCGCGCTTATTATCCCCTCATTGAAGGAAAGTAACTAAACCCCCTGAATGGGAACAAAATTAGGGTGTATAAATATATATATTTCCTCAACAAGAAACCTGAATGAGTGGTAAGGGGTTCTCCATCATCAAGATCATCCCAGGAAAAGTCGTCAACAGTTCTAAGGATATCCATCATTGATGCCCAACAGTCCCACATGTCAAATCTGTCTCATCGCTAAACCGTACAACCAAGGGTCCCGCTCTGGTAATCATGGAAAAAGTCATCGACTAGCCACATATAAAGGGATAAGTCTGAAAGAATTCTTTGGGTAAACCACTACCCAGCCCAGCAAGAGGGTAAACCCCAAGAGGTCATCGGGTAACCCATTTCCCAACCCAGTTGGAGGGTAAACCCTAAGATGAAAGGGTAACCCACTGCCCAGCCCCGCTGGAGGGTAAACCCTATGGTCAATGGGTAACCCACTACCCAGCCCCGCTGGAGGGTAAACCCTGGTATGCTGGTGGGTAACCCACTGCCTAGCCCCACTGGAGGGTAAACTCGGAACTGGTCTGATAACTCCGCACTGCTCGTGCCATCACTGGTTGTCACTAACATCGCTATTGTGCGTTGGTTTGGTGTGCATCAAAGGAACCTCCGACCAATGCCCTTTCATGTTTCGACATTTAATGAGATCTCGAAAGAGGATCTGCATGCCCAAAGAGATCACACCGTTGTAATCCTCATGGAGAAACACACAAGATATACTCTTTACTCGTTGGAAATGGACTCCCGACAAAAAAGTTATTCAACACCGTTATATGTCCGTATGGAATCTCGTGGGGCCCACACCTCAGCCTTGAAAGGGTTCAGGCTAACTATTCCATTGTGATGCTCTCAGAAAAACATGCCAAATTGACTATTCATTCACCCTGAATGGACGTTTGATAAAAAAGCCGCAAAACACTGCACATAGCTTAAAAGAGGGCCTGTGGGGCCCATACCTCAACTCTGGCTTCAAAGCTTAAAACCATGATAGACTACTTCATCTAGACGCTAGGGTCACAATTCTGATGAAGGCACCTAAAACAGACTCTGGATATGCTCGCTCCATCCGAAAGAAGAAACTTGGCGAGGCACTAAACAATAATTAACGGGTGTGTTGCGCCACCGAGCCACCCCCCCCCCCCCCACCCCCACCCCATCCAAAAAATTAAAAATCCCCGAGACCATCTCAAAATCTCCATCTCAAGCCGATTATCGCTTCTCCAGATATGGCATGAGAATATGACATATGGTTTGCAATTTAGATGTGTTTTAACGCCAATGGACGGAGATGGGGTAGGACGGACTGGTTCGGCAGGTCCACCCCCTTCAGACTGGCGGTTTGCGGCTCGGTCGCCTGGTCCACCGTGGCCCACGGTTCATCGTCCGGGAAGTGAGGCTTTACCTAGACCAGTATGAGCCAATCCAGGTCCATTTCAATGAGACCCGCGCTTTTCGGGTCTCGGCTGGCTCCTGGGGTCACGATGATCCCGGTCTTGCACGCTGCATGCCGACCGGCAGGCCGGCCAGTGCGTGCTTCCGCGGCCCGGACTGTCGGGTCGTTGTCCCTCTCGCCTGCGCCGACCACCGAACAGCCGCGTTTCCACCTAAGGAAGCTTACACCACCACCTGCTGAATCCCGTGCCGCCGTCGGGGAGTTGTGTTGCCGTCGTCGCCCGCCGGACCGCTGCGTGGAGCTGCCAGACCGGCTTGGAACCACCAGAAACAGGGTTTTTTGGCCGGAATGCTAATGGGGTCACCCCGGACACCCCGAGACTTTAAAATTCAATCTGAAAGACTCTTTCGAAAGCTTGGATCGATCCCTACTCAAATATTTCCTTCACTTGGAAATTAAATAGAATATTGATTCTATAATTTGAGTTCAAGGTAGATGCAGAATAAAAAAACGAAACACACGAGCCTACCTCGCAGGGCGTAGCCCGTTGCTTCATGAACGGTCTTCCGGAGCCGCAAACACCTTGTTGGGGAGGAGGTGGATCTTGAAGAGGGTTGATCCCTTTTTGAGAGATCTTCTTCCAGGGATAAGTCTAAAGGGGAAGAAGGGAGAGGGGTTGGATGTGTTTAAGTAGGGAAACAAACTTAAACACCAACTGGTATGCCCGTACCCGGACTTTCGGCGGGGTCAGGGTTAAGCCACCCCTAGGGTAAAATCCACATTTTGAGTGCAATGGAGGTTTCGGAATATTAATTAGAGCCTCCATTCAGAAGTTATAAAATTCACGCCCAAGGCTTCCATATTACGAAAAGGCCCCTGGTGGTGTTTTCCACAGAAGGGTTGCACCTGAAAAAGTTACACCCCTCCTAGGGTAAACTGCACACTCCGGACTCAACAGTGCCCACGTTTTTCCCATCCGAGCTACAATTTACGAGTTATTCTGTTTATTTGGTGTGTCTAGTGTCAATGCACTTAAAATTTAATTATGGCCACATCGGGGCTCGAAATCAGACACCGTCGGAATTCCCTGGTCTGGAATAACATCATGTGAATTTAAGGGTCTTATAGGCTCAAAACCCGGTTACTTACAAGGGAACATGACTAGGACATGTCACCCCTAATAATTTATTATATAACCAATGATGTACTATTAGTAGTGTAAATTTTCATATTAAAGAGTTCAATTTCATGGAATATTCCATTTTTTCTTATGAAGGATTATTCCTTTTATCTCATGTTGAAGTTTAAAATAATATTCACCACAAAAAAGCATGTTATATGAAAAATATAGTTTCATTTCTCAACGGATTCTTATAGGATAGTATTTGATTAATAGTGAATCATTTAATTGTGAATTTAAATATGAATTAATTAACTGTGGTATTTATTGGGAAACAATTAATTGTGGTATTAATTATATATTAATTAAAATTTGTGTTAATACAATATGTGATAATTTTTCATTTTTTTGTAAAAAATTGTTTATTTTATTTGTAGAAAATGAATAATTAGTGAATTTGGAATCATAAATAAAATAAAAAATAATATAT
Organism: Viscum album; assembly: GCA_963277665.1. Taxonomy (NCBI): domain Eukaryota; kingdom Viridiplantae; phylum Streptophyta; class Magnoliopsida; order Santalales; family Viscaceae; genus Viscum; species Viscum album. The sequence goes on from OY728132.1 coordinate 330,935,774, forward strand.
TAATATCATCAATAAATAATCCAAATTTTTTTTAATGAATTATCTGGTTAGAGAAATATATATCCCATTAATTGTTATAAATAAATATTAAATAAAATTATTATCCCAGAAGTGGAGTTGCTGGAGCCTAATGCAACCTATGTAGGGGGGGATTTTATAAAATTAAAGTTGATTTTATTTAACAATTCAGTTAATAGTTTTTCAAATATGATACTATCAAGCCTAAAATTTTATATTTTATTTCATACCGATTTTATTTCAATCCTTGGGATGTTTTTTATTTTAATTAATTTAGTTGACCTAATTATATTGATGACCCCTCTAACATATAATAATTAGTCTCATTTTCTAAAATAGTCCTGGTTGGATTATTTCATCTATTTTGTGAAATAATTGGGAAATTATTGTCTTGGTGTTGGTTTGGATATTTTTTATTGATATCTATTTTAGGATTTTATAGGGTTTCAATATATTTTTTACCATCATTTGGCTGGTGTTACTAGTATAAAATGAGTTATTCAGGACTATTATGGGTATTCAAGAAAAGGGTCTAAGAAAACACATAATAATGAATGTTGGAGGCCATGATAGGGGAGGGTTGCTAATAACAACTAGAGACTACTTTAAACTATAATTCAATATATATATATATATATATATTAAAAAAATTAACAATCTTGAAGACGGTTCTTTTGTGGTACTACAAAAAATAAAGTGGAGGAGACAGTGGTGGTTGGAAGAGATATTGGTGAAAGCCAGTGGTTGGAGACATTAAAATGACCATACAAGGTGGGATACATAAGAATATCAATGAGGGAAGGTGAAAATTTATTGACATTGTTTGGGAGTTAAGAAAGATCAATAATAATTTTGGGTGAAGGTGAAATGAATATCAAAACATCATAAAATTATGGAAAATGCTAACTCAATCATGGTAGAGACGACAATAGCGGGTGATACAAATACAATAAAAAGTTACATAGTAGGGAAAACAAAGGTGTCATGAAATATAATGACCCACATATCATAGAATTATAATTACATAATTTTTACCATAAATATTCACAAATGAACAAAAAATTATAAATATTTAGTATTTGTAATATTAGTTATATAATACAAAAATTAAAAATAAATTGCAATTTTATTTATTTCCATCATCATTTTATAATCCTAGATAACATCACACATTATCACTATATAGGGTATCCTGAGGACATACATAAAAGATGGATGCTATAAATCACAATAAGTGTGAAAAACAAGATAAACATGGGGTGATATATCTTTAGTGTTAGTTACCATAACATGGAATTAATAAAGGGAAGGATCACAAACCATTACATATAAAAAATTTATAAGACTCAATATGACATATGATCCTAATAATACTGATAATCATAATAATTTATTGCAATGAAAATACATTTCTTTACAAACTCAATACAAGGATGTCTATCAGGTCATCATAACATTATGGAAAAATCTAACTCCATCATGCCCATGCATATTTTGGAAAAATATAGTCACATCATGCCCATGCATAATATTCTAGAAAAATATAATCACATAATAACCACACATAGTGATCTAATGAGATATAAATCATTACCCAATTGTTTGGTAGATTATATAATTTTGGCCCCACCCATCATCATAAAATGTTATACATATATGTTCCACAGAAAATAGAATCATACAAGTAACACCCTGACCCAAGATGCTCGTAACCATTGACTTACTTTATTATATTAGCATAAGATATAACCAATTTCATCCTAAAATACTGAATATTTTAGTAGTCTTGTTAAACTAGAAACATATTCTAAACTAAAATTGTATTTTGGATTAAAATTAAAAATGTATTTTATTTTGGAATGTCATTTTTACCCTTAGTGTAACCCTGCATATAAATCATAATAAACTTCTTAGAAACCTGGGAAAAATATAAAAAAGGGGTGAACTCAGATACAATTTAAGGGATAAACAAAATAGAATAAAAAACGAATCATTTATCATAATCAATTTAAAAAGGTATATAATAGGAAACACATTCCATTTAATAAATAACTTGAGCATAACTAGGATGGAATAAAAGTTTATCAAACAATTCCTTATAAATAATCACATGAAAAGGAAACATCACCATAGATATTATAATAGTTGAATAGTCACATGGAATATTGATAACTAATCTCATAATGAGGGAATTCATAATGCGAGACATCTAAACAACATTTTCAAGGCTTTTTACCATACACCATACAAAAATGAATAATATATAAGCCAAAACACAAACTAATTTGTCACATGAGACCTACCGATGCATAGAGAGGCTATAGAGTGCCTCAAACGACACTTAATAACTATAATTCAATCCTCTTATAGAAAGAGATGATGCATTATCAACATAGACATTAATATTTAAATATAGAATATGGAATATGAATACTTTATCCATTTTGGGGTATATGACGTGTAGATGTGGTACATATTATGTTTCAATTTACCTATCCCCTAGTTGTGTTTCTCTTCTACACGGACCGACCAATCGTGTCCCTTATATGCAACATATCCCATACTAAACAGCATGTTCGGGCTAAATTACCACCTTACTGTATAGTTTCTGTTGTTTGTGTATTGGATTCCACATCTATGTAATTTTTCCATGTGATTTTACATAGCCATGTGTTTTCACACAGCTTCCCAATCCATGTCCTAATACCACATGATTTAGGTGATTATATGGAATGTAACCTGAGTACATGGTGGGTATATCCCAAAACTCATCTTCCCCAAATAGTAAGGGCTACATGACATGTCTCTCTAGTATAAACACACAATAGATGGTAATTCCATTCGGTAATTACCTCAATAAACCCTTAATTCACCATGGTTTAACCTAGAATGTGCATATCCTCCTGGATGGAATAACTATTAATTTTCTAACGGCTCTACAACCATAAAACAAAGCATAAAATAGAGATCGGGACAAAAATGAAAATCTACCTACCTAGAGGGAAAAATTCCAAATCTTCAGTTGATGAATGTTGCCCAAATCGAGCTGCTCCTAGATTTTATGACGATCAGAGTCAAAAATAGAGATTGGCAACAACATTTATTATCGATTTGGCTCCATTTCTATTCATCTCCTAAGGGAGAGGTGGAAACTAGAAGGGGTGAGATAATTATAGTAGTGTCATGAACCAAAGGTAAAGTTTGAGGTAGGGTTATTAGTTTTATGTTAATTAATTAATTAAATTATCATTTAATTTATTAATCCACCACATAACACTCTACGAACTCGACTCTAACAAAAACACCCGATAATGAAAAATTTATGTCATACCTTGGGTGAAAACGATGTTCTAAATTCAATCATGGCCTCATATTTCTGATAAAAGACTCTTCTCATGAGTTAGTACACATTTCAAGAGAATCTTCGTGCATATGAAAAATATGTAAATATTTTAAAAATCAACATGTCGAGGAATCACAGGCCTTGGAAGCATGTGATGACTCAGCACATGTGTTTGGAAATATTCTTACAAATATCCAAAACTCTTATAGGTAAAAACCAGAGTCATTAAATTCTCCCCAACTTAGGGTTTTTTATACCTAATAAGTGAAATAAAGAGTATAAGGTATGAAAATGATGTCATCAATATACTCTCTTTCTTGTGAGCTCACATGGAATTCTCATGCTACTTTCAAACACACACTTAGGGGAACCCCCAATGAAAAAGAAATCATATGTCGATCTCAATTCAGGTGATGACATAAAACAAATCATCACACATAGATTTAGTTGTGACTAGTAAAATAACTAGGCGCAATGGTCCATCCACATTCATAGGGTCCACCGGTATGTTACCTCTCTTGTATTCAAGGTTGACACCAAGAAGGTGAGGGTAACAACTAACAATATATGGATGATCAAGCATAAACATTGGGTCTTATGAGGCCCTTCATCTTCAAAACCTCCAATTGTTACACTACTATCTAAAATAGAATTACTGGCACACCCACTAGTGCCACACTAGATAAGTATTGATGGTAGTAAACTAGTCCACATTGAAGAAACATCGTAAGGAATAACTCTTCCTCTATGGAATGATTCTATGAAAGGATCTCCATTTACTAGGTAAGCCAAGTAAAAGGGTCAAACAATAAAGCTCCTCTAGAAATTCCAAGACCTCCTCTGATGCTCCATCATACAACCTCACCCTAAACTCACAAGTCTATGTGACTTTTCCACCAAACCTCAATAGTTTCCACTTTTAGAAGCTATGAGTTGACCAAATGGTTTTGATCGCATCACAAAAATATGTCTCAGTGGGGAAAGCATCCCTATTCATCCTAAGTCTAAAGCTACATCGAAATAAACCACATAATCTTCCAGCATGTTGTGTAAAAATCTAATGCCAAACAGACTTGGGTATTAATGAAAAAAGAATGGATTCCCAAATACTCACGAGGTCTTACTGGTCCCCCTATCTACAAACACCAAGACATGGTTCCACCAACACCCCGCATCACACTTGTTAAACCTTGAGAAAGAAGCATAAAGAAAATAGTACCCTCAAAATTGTCTAACAATTCCTATTTAATAATGTAAAAATGTCACAAGAGGTATATCTATTTATCCTCAGAGCTTCAAGGTCATAGGCATATATTGATTGAATCTATCCTTTCCTACAGTCTCTATCTCCTTGATCCTGGAATGGACCACCTAGCAGTTGTTGAGAAAACCCCACAAACCTCATACCACCTCTTGATGTTATCCCAACTCCTCTACTACATCCTCCTTCTAGCAGAACTCCCTTCACTAAACACTACCTCTACAAAGGTGTCCCATAATCTAGTTCCCTCTCAGGAGAAAAATAGGTCATACAATATTTGGAAGGATGTCCCTAGCTATTGTAATAAATACTTCATCTCTTCTATGGCTGACCAGATTCATGTCACTACTCCTATGATATAGGCCCAAGTGCTTTAGTCTAGGAATGGGTATGTTGCAGGGGTTGTGATCTGGTCATCAATAGACTTCCAACTATTGTATATTCCTCAACCATGTGACCACTACTATGAGTCACATCCACCTATCCTTATTCCAAGAATCTCTCTACTACCCTAGCCCACTTCAGTACCCCCACATAAGTGAAAAGGCATGATGAAACTGCACCATCTCTAAAATCAATGTGGAGACCTTTTACCAAATGTCCAAGATCTAATGTACAGGTCCCGAACCATATCAAATGAGTAATGGGACATGTCTTTGAACCTTACTGAGTACTCCTCCACATTCATGATTCCCTGCTGAATCAGTAGAAGCTCTTGGATACACAATGATATCAACATGGTTGGGTATAAATCTAACCTAATGATTTTCTTGAATTCTACCCAAGTTAGTGTCACCACATATTGGGACAACTTCACCAAAATACACCAATCACTTGGACAAACACTGCAAAAGTATCTCCACTAGGACCACCATCTGATTGGGAGGTTCCCTCTCCCAAAAGAAAACATATGTGACTACCTCGAGCTAGTCATTAGCTTCTAGGGTGTCTAGATCACCCTAGTACCTTATATATCCCCACATATGAAACACGTGCGGCACACTCAGCCCGATCGCATCCTCAAAATGAATTATTGGTACAACCAACTACTCAATAGGTGGAGGCACAATCGGAAGACCACCCAGAGGTAACATCTCAGAACCATTTACTTATAGTGAAGCCTTGTCACGGGGCATATCATCATCAAAATCACATCTTAGAACCCTTTCAGGTTGTCTCTTAGGAAGAAACATAAAACAAAATCAATAATAACCATGGTAAATTATTATATCTGATAATATGACTCAAGAAGGATTGGAAAAAAATCAATATCTTTTCCTGTATAATGCATATCTAATATTTTCCTATGACTAGTTACCTAATTTATTGAGTTGATAGGTAGGTTGTTAAAGTCCAAGTGAATGGAAATGTCAGCCACTGCACCAACACTATAATATCTAGCCTAATATCCCAACTCGAGACACCATAGTACTTTCACCATGTAATCCAAATGAATATCACAACATTGTGGTCCCAACGTCGAGCCTCCTCTTAATACAACTCTCTTAATACCTAACCCAATGGTTTCCATTACACAACTCCCCAATACCACCTCCAGTATGCCAGGGGCTGGTGAATTGCTCAAGTTATTCATATCACAAAACTGGGAGGCATTTTTCAAATATACTTATATGCATGCACCCAAAAACACCTCGATGCAACATTGTAGAGATATGAATAGATGGAAACTAAAATTCATGCATACAACTATCCCAAACTAGAGTACAACATAAATAATAAAACCAAAATAAGGTGAAAATACATGTCAACTAAAATAAAATTATAAAAGCATACAACCTACTCAAGAGAAATGGATCTCTATAAAATAAAATATCCAGCAATCTCATTGGACCAGCTCTGGTAAACACCTCATTCAGTTAAAATCACTACGCTCCACTAGCCGGAGGTCCTATAGGGACTCCATATAAATTCATGTGGTCTATGCATGAAACAAAATGTATGGGAAATTCCCATGCATGTGTGAGTATAATAATACTCAATAGGTGACCCAAAAACCAAAAAGAAATGGGAGAAATAAAAAACAATAGTCCGCTCGACCAACCTTGAGGGAACCAATTGAGAGAGAAACAATATTTTAAACCATGCAAAAATATAAATGAAAAGTTAGCTCAGTCCACAAGGGTTATGAACCTTGACACATGGAAACACCATAAGGATGCCTAGAAACATCCATATTTACTCATCTCAGACTACATGGCTCATAAGGTTCAGACCTCATATCCTGTAACAAGGGTATTACTCAAGGCTCTATATGTAACACAAAACTAGGATAACACACTCCATGATCTCAACCATCTCAGATGGAACCTGTACATGATACAAAATCCATGGGAGATGATTTTAATATTCTTAATGGTATGTATAAGATAACTGAGTCCATATAGAATGACCTACAAGGTCTATCTTTTGTGCCCAACACTAGAGGTCATGATGTTAATAACCATCACCCAGTGAAAGGTTAAAGAAACCCAAGTGACCTGCCCATCACCACTAAATATAGTTGAGGGATCACTAATCAAGAAAATGAACTGATTGAATCCTCTCTAATTAGAGAGAACAAATGGACTCACACATCACCACTAACTCACAGTCAAGGGAGTAATAGATCTTAACTAGCCCATTAAACCTCTATCTCTCCTTAATGGAGTTGCTTATATCTCATTACATTGATCAAGAAATGACTCCTACATAAGGATTTCACATAATTAATAGAGATTCCTACTCCTCACACTATACTCAATGGATGAGGGTTCACAACTCAAATAGAGGACCAACTCCCCACTACTACTTGGAGATAGGGGATTACTACTCAGTGAATAAGGACCCACACCCTAGAATGTAAAGACCTTGAAATTCCGTGTAATTTTTTTAATTATATGGGAATTTTATGAGTCTGTAAAAATTGAAGGCGCGTGATTTCGAGGCCCGGTGTGCCCGTAATGAATTTCTGAACTTTTTTTGGGTTAGTTCAGTAAACGTAAAATTAGTTTTTCTGTAACATTTGAACTGGTGCTTGGAATTGAAATCCAAGGGCACAGTTGAACTCACAGTGTCGGTATTTGCTTAAGGAGACCATCACCTCAACCATAGTAGGTCGATGGTGGAAGTTAGTTTTTACCTTATTCATGAAAAAATAAAATAAAATTGTGTAACATTTTTACTTTATAAACCCCCTCAACATGGGTTATGGTGGTGGGGACCACCCAATCCTAAAACCCCCCAATTTTTAATTCCTAAAGTTGGGGCCACCCGAACCCTCATAATGGGAGAAACTCTTAAACTCCCTCTTTAATGTGGAGAAGTTTCTTGAACTTCCCCCACATTAATTATACCAACACCTCATGATGAATGGTGCCAATTAAAATTAAATTAATAAAACCTAATTTAATTTATATTAGCTATTATTTTGTTAGAAGAAGTGTTGGAAAGGAAATTGGAGAAACATTTACACTCTCTAATGAAGACGACCTCTGAACAAATAATGACCACCAGAGATCAAAGAATGAGGAAACCGACCCTGAGCTGGATCGGATTCACCTTGTAGAGGCAACCAACGTAGGACATCTTCACCGACAACGAACTAATAATCGAGTAAACGCCGATTTCAATGATGTATGTCTATCCCTAACAACATTGTCTCCTTCCTTGTGACCTCTTTCAACAAATCTCCAAGGTAGGGGTGTGTTTTAAATTGATCAATGTTAATTTTTCCTCATACATTTTATCATTCCCCTTGAGCCTCTTGCTACTGCTCTAATACGGAAGGTACTGGCCAAACAAACATGGTCCGAGCCCTCCACCATTCTTCATGAATGGTGTGTTCTTCAGGATAAAAGATGGCATCTTTGTGCCATGACGACAAACGAAGAGCGGCAGGCTGAACCGGATGCCAGTAAAGGTGCGGGGCACGACTGCACTACATTGAGAGGACTGCTAGACATCCGGCCAGCCACGGTGGACCACCGCACCTCGACTTCCGCACCATACCGCGGCCTCTGTGTGCCCTTGCGCCACTCTGCGGCCTCTGCCGCTCAGCAACCCCATGCCTCCCGAGGCCTCCTCGGCCCCGCACCCCCTGCAGCCTCTACAGCCCCCGCGGCCTCACCGCCTCATGACCCTCTGCCACCCTCGTGGCCTCGCCACCTCATGGCCCTACACAGTCCTACGACCTCCGCTCTCCCACAGCCTCATGGCCTCCATGACCCATGTGGCCCTTTGCGGTCCCTGCTCCCTTCGCTGCCCTCGTGGCCTCCATGCCGCCCCCGTGGGATCACGCCGCTCCACGGCCCACGCGGGCTGCTGCCCAAGCTGGGCCACAAGGCCAGGCTTCCCAGCGGGCCTTAATGCCCAGCACGGGCTGGGACGAACCCAATGGGTTGGGCCAGGTCGACCCAAACCGGGTGACCTTGGCCGGGTCGGTCCGACCTGGTCGGACCAGACCCAAACGAGTTTCGACCCTATACACTCTTTTGGCCATAACATTGGAACCAAGCATCCATTTGATGAACCGTCTGTGGCACTAGAAACCTTGTAGAGAGCCCATCCATTTGGTATACCTCACTTGAGTTTTGGATAAAGTTTGGGTATGATCGGGTTGTATTGATCATAAATTCAATTAGGACCTTGGAACTAAAAGTCTAATAACTTACGGATCAAGCGTCTGATTGACGCACCATCTATTGCGTTGAGACCCCTATTATGTGGCAGACCATTGGGATAATTATTCATGGAACTTCGTGATTGTTGGAGTATCGACTTGTGCTTATGGAGTGGACCCTCCCTTAAATGAGAAAGCTTTGTGTGGGAACCCATTAGTTTTATCTAACGTGAAGAATGAATGGATATCTTGTGTGGGTCAGCATCGAGCAATCTTGTGTCGGTCAACACAAAGAGATCATGTGTGGGTCAGAACATAGCAATCTTGTGTGGGTCACCACCGAGCGATCATGTGTGGATCAGCATCGAGCGATCCTCTGTGTTTCAGCATCGAGTGATCCTGTGTGGGTCATCACCTAGAGATCATACATGGGTCTAACAACGTATTGAAGATGTACTAGGATCTTGTGGGGGTCTGAAGATGTACTGACGAGGTAATAGGATCTTGTGTGGGTCTGACAATGTACTACAATCCTCCATGGGTTTGATGATGATTAGGAATCTTTCGTGGGTCTTCCTATTAACAGAGTAAGATGATATAGTAGTTACATATAATCATCCCTACTACAGTACCTAAGAAATACCTGGTGTGAGTTGAGTCCATACCTTATGGTACTATCATTCATAGTAATATCATGGTGGTATTCTTCTGTGTGGCGTACATGTGTGGTAGTTACCTTTTTGGTATCCCTTATTTTGTGGAACAGTTTATCTTTGGGCTTTGAGTTGGACTATGTGTTTTCCTCAAGATTGAAATGGGTATACTTGATAACTTAGGTATATGTATCGGCATATCCCTAAGTAGGGTTGTCTATTGATTTCATGTCTTTTGGTTTATCCTTGGTTGATTGTTTGAGACCTTGAGGGTCTCAGGGTCCCTACTGAGTATCATTATACTCTCCCCTACACGGGCTATGCCTGCACCTTATTGTGTTTGGTGCAGACGACAGACAGCACTGATCGAGGCTGAGGGTACCAGGGCTAGACGGGGCCTAGAGGTGGACCATACGGCGTGACGGTACGCAGAGGAGACGGGCAGACATGGAGTGCTGAGGAGGAGATCTCTACCTACCCTTCAGGCTAGAACCTCGGAGGATGACCTAGTAGCTGCCTTTCTTTTTCTTCAATTGTATTGTATTTTAGTTGTACTTGTACTGTTACTGTTGGGCTTTTATTCAATCCCCTTTTTACTATCAGCATTATTTTTTCTATATAGTTGACTTGTTTTTGTATCATGTTGTGTGCTTGGTTGCGTGTGTTTACAGGTTATAAAGGCAATGTCTTCCCGGTTATAGGGAATATGAGTTTCGGTGCTAGTCGCCAGCCCCTGGCCTATAAGAAGGCGAGCATGGGGTAGTCACGGCACGAGCCCCGAGGGACTAGTCATGACATGGCATGATAGGGGAGTGAAACATGGAGGATAAAGGAATCACAATCTAGAATCATAGGGGAGTACAAATTTATGGTGATAGGACACGCACCACGTTTCGATATGGGAGTACTACTCAACCAGCTCTATTACTATGGGTAACCCTCACCGTAACACGATAAGAGAGTACCAGCCTCAGGAAAGAGTGCCCACTACCTGGTACGATAGGAGAGTATGAACTCTTCCAGAACAATGCGTATGGACCCATACCCTAGAACGAAATGGGAGTTTCGAATCCAATGATAGAGGACCAACACCCTATCATGATAGAGGAGTACCGACTCCATCATTACATCATGTTTGGAGGACCCACTCCCTAACATGACAAGGGAGTACTAATACCATGGATAGAGGACCTACACCCTGGTCCAACAGGGGTGTACCTACTCTATCTGGCCAACAAGTATGAAGGTCCCACACCCTGGCATGATAGGGGGGGCTATTCAACTAATGAACTTCTTGGGGACCAGCGTTGTAAACCATCAAGGGAGTAACAACCATGTAAGAACTACCCAACTGTACAATAACTTTCTCCCATGATGTGGGAAGTTCCATATCTACAAATTTTGATTGGTGAGGTAAACCCACATTATAATTCCATAGGGGAGTACTGGTCCCAACATCTCTCTTAACAAACCACATCAAACTACTGCATCAGTTACGAATTGCTTTACAAGTTCCATGGTCAATCCACACCACCTAATATATCAAAGGACGAAATGGGGCCACCATAACATTAATATTGAAAAAATATTCAGGATAGGATACTCACAATCCTAAATTTGAGTTCCATAGATAGTGAAACAAAAGGAATAAAATCTAAAGGGGATATCCATGGAGTACACGACATGCACTAGTGTACAAAAAGTGTGTGAGCCCACCCCAGATCCTGGCCATGTATTCTATATACATGGTTTTCCAACCCATGTAGGGGAACATTGCATGTAGAGATGGTGCATGTCATGTACCACATCACCTGGCCCCTGGACATGTTTCTATTCTACACGGACCTGCCAACCGTGTCGCTTATACGCCATGTATCCCATACTACACTGTGTGTTCCCACTAAACAACCATCTTCCCATGTAGTTTTCCCATTTCTGTGTACTATACAATGTGTATATGTACATTTCTCATGTGTTTTTACATGTATATGTGTCTTAACATATCTTCCCAAGCTATTCCCCAAGATGATAGGGTTTCGGTCACTACACAAAATGTAACCCGATTACATGGAATGTAGATTCCAAAATCTATCTTCCCCAAATAAGAAGTGATACAAGGAATATATCCTTTGACTACATGTTGTGTAGATGGTAATTCTAGATAGGAATGACATCAAAAAATCCTCGATTCTTCCCATTTTTATCCCCAAACCTAAAGATCATTCTAGGTGAGATCTCAAGCAATTGTATAAGGGACAAACAACCTTAAAAATCATAAAGAAAGGTATCGATATAGAAACACAAAAACACCTACCTCAAAAGAGAAAAGAATATGGTTTCAATGAAGAATGACACCCAGATTGTGATGCTTCTGAATCCAAAGATGATTGGTGTCCAAAATGGTGAATGATATCACTTATCTTCTCTGGCATGGCTTTGTTTCCATTCATCACATAAGAGATACGAGGAAAATAGGAGGGTGCACTCCTCTTAGTTGTGTTGAACACCAAAGAGAAATGGGGAGGGTGGTTTATTGGGTTTATGTTAATTAATTAATTAAATTATTATTTAATTAATTATCCCACCACTTAACGCCCCCACCGACTAGCCACTTCCCAAAACTCCTAGTGTGGACAACTTTATATCGTATGTAAGGTATACACGATGTTAGAAACTCAACCACAACATCAGATATCTAATATGAGACTCTGGTCATGATTTATTACATGTTTTAAAATAATTTACTTACATGGGACAAAATATTTTAATATTTTTAAAATCACCACACCAAGGCTTCCCAAAACTCAAAATCTAGCGCTCACTCATCGCCCGGCTTCGGTAATATTCTTACGAATATACCAAAGTATTACAGGTCAATACCCAAGTCATTATAGGATTGGTGGGTATGAATTGTAATAAAAAAATATAAAAAATTCATGTTCTACTAATTTATGAAATTAATTCATTAGTTATCAAATTATTAGAATAAAAAATAAAAATCATTTCATAATAAAAGTGTTTATTTTTTTTAAAATTTATATTTTGCATGAAATGTTTTTTATATTAATAAATTAAATTAATCATTATTTCTTAATTATTTTAATGAAATTAAAATAAAATTTACTTGAAAAAATATTTTTAATAATAAAAAAATATATTTCTAGGTTTTGGATATGAAAAGCTCTAGTGTTATAATTAAAATAATTTTTTTACTAAAAAAAATGTTTTGTCACATTTTATGAACACACATTAAAATTAATTTGCTCCATTAATAGGTATTAAATTAAATAAAATTAATTACATAGTTTGAATCATGAGACCTATATTTGGTAAATATGCAACTTTTTTTTGTTAACATGAATAGTAAGTGTGGTTAAATTTATCACCTCAGAAAAGGGTAAATTGTGTTAATATAGATTAACAATAAGTGATAAATCCATGAGTATTCATAAACATTCATGTTGGATGAAACTAATTATCCCCTAAAAACATTAGGATCTAACTAGAGTAGTTTAGTGGACACTATTCCATGAAAATTACTCATATATTATTTTAATCAACAAAAGTTACAAATGGTTACTCTCATTGTTTTTAATATACTTTATGTGTCCACATAGTGAAAAGGTAAGTAATGAATAAAAATAAGTGTTTATTTATAGCTTAATAAAATTATTTTCATGATATAAGTTTATTTTTAATTTTTAGTTATTATTTAATGACAATAATTACTTATGAAACCCCAAAGTATTATGTCTCTATTTAATAAAAAATATAATAAATGATTTTAAAAACATTACAAGTGAAATAATTTAAATGAATTTATATGAACCAATAATTTACTAGATCTATAGAACACATTATGGAGATTTAAAATCATTACATATTAATCCCTCATTTTTATTGATGTATTTAAAATTAAATTGAATGAATAATGTCGAAATTAATAATAATGATATTTTTTAAAAATAATAATTTATTAAATTATTTAAAAATCATTAAAAACGTAAAAATAGACAATAAGGTTATTATATGTTCAAAAATGTTAAAAATTGACCATTTATGGACTAATTATCAACTGTTTTGTAAAATTTACAACCCTTTAATGTTGAAAAATGAGTTACTTTAGTTAAACATAAAATTGGTTAACTAAGGGTTAATCAAAATAATTAAATTTAAAATTACACCAAACATGAATAAATCTTATTATTTTATTATATTAAAAAACTATCCAACTTAAAATTCTAACATATGTTAATTTGGATGCATCTTTATTGATATTTAATTTATTATAATTTAATCTTATGGGAAATTCCAAAAGTACCCCTCGCCTCAATTATAATGGACACCTTCTCCATCACTCATTCACACCATTTTGAGCATTACATATCAAAGGAATTTCTAATTTAGCTTCTAAACATCCTTATTTAGATCATGGAGGTTTTTTCTTCTGAAAATACTGACCCTAGGTCCCTTTGGATGAGATCTAAAGGATTCCTTCCAAAGAAGAGGAAATCACCATAACTGGTCACTTTATTTTCTACTCTTCTTTAATTAATATTTTTTTTATCATAAAATAATAAATTCAGCATCTTAAATAAAATTATGTGTTTTTTTATTATTAAAACACCATTATAAACCATATTTCCCATCAGATGATAAGTGAAAATATCACTTGAGTGTACGTACGACTTACTATATCAACATAGTGATTCAATTCATTCTTCATCACCATATTTTAATTATGGGTATCATGATAGTTTTAATATTTATATATGATATTTATGAAATAATTATACTTTTAGAAGTATAATATCACATCAAGTACTTAAAATAAAATCCTTTGTTATACGATAACCTCATTCGTACAAATGTGTGGACTACAACCTCCACAAATAGATGTGATTCATTTTTCATTTATATTTTAATCAGAAAGTAATTAGTTATTTTTTATTAATATATATGATATATATGAAATAATAATAGTAATATAAAGGTGAATTTATATTTACCTTTGTTTTATTCTATCTTTTGAAAAATAAAAACAACATTCATGTGCACGTATGGCTTACCATCTCCATGAATGGTATAATTCATTTCCTGAATATAATTTTTTTTATTACTATAAATATGTATATAATAATTATATATTGTATTTATATCATGATTAATATTATGTATATTATGTAACAAAGATAAATATATAGGAACCAGATCTACGGAAATGAAATACTCATGATAAATGAAATTGTTAGCACCCAAAAATGAAAATATTAATAAGAAATTTCTGATAAAAGGGGGTTTGGAAATCTATAAGAGGATAATATATTGTATAATAAGTATCAAACTGAATATATTATTTAAATATAATAAATATATATTCATTATATAGAAGGATAGAGTTCTTTGAAATCTAGGAAAACTCAATATAAGAGATTTTCATCTCACGTTTATTCAGGTTGGACACAAGCCATATTCACCCATTATTTCCTTAGTGTGGTGTATATAATTCTCATGAATAGATTTTGTGATATATATTATGAATTTTACGGGGATTTAAGTGTTTATATATATTTATTCCTTTCATGGGGCATAGAATTAAAAATTTACTAAAGTAGTAAGGGTTGAATTCGAATTCTCATTAATTTGGGATTGTTTATGTTTAATTATCCACTAGGGAATATTTTTATTTCATATAAATGATATATAAAATTTTTAAATAATGTTTTTAATTTTATCCTATGATTAGTTAATGTAAATTTTAACCATGATTTAATTTTTAAAAAATGGTTTTAATGGAATATTTTTTAATTTTACAAATGAGGTACTCTATTAATTTTTCGATAGAAGTATGGAAGGAGTGTTTTTTAACTTATAATACATGAATAGATTTTACCATCATCATGACACAATTTTTTCTTAATTATTCCATTAATTTCTTTACACAGTTATTTTCAAATTCATTTTTTCCTTTATAATTGTGCGACTTTTTTAAAATAAAGGAATTTTAAATTGAAATGTTATTTTCTTTAAGAATCACTCCAAGTGATGTTTAAAAATAATTTCCATCCAATATTACATTATTTTAAGTTAAATATTTACTTCATTGGATAAAATACAATTATACCATCTTTATTAATTATATGGATGGGTTATAACTTTAATGAAAAGTTTAAATTCTTATGAAACCCATTTCTCTTACTTAGGAAATGTTGTGATATGATGTTAATAAAACCCATCTCTTTTACATAGGTGATGTTATGATAAAATGGTTTTGAAACCCATTTAATTTCATAGTTTCTTATATGATGAATTATTTGTGATATTGCCTCACATCTTTGTATTATTTTTATCATATAATGGGTGGGACCTATATCTCACTCCAATGCATTGGGTAATGATTGATATCTCATTATATAAATTATACTAAAATGGGAAGTGAATCTAGTTTAGTATGGGAATCTATCCCTTATTGATTTTCTTAGGAGTGAACCTTGAAAATATTTAATGGTTTTGGGAGTTAACACATTCCACTATTAGATCCTTGGAAACGATCCTTGGTTAATAAGTAAATTATTTTCTATGCTTATGGGTATGCCATAATTCCATTTCTTATACCTATATTATGATCTCATGCTTCATGTTCTCTTATTCCTTTTTTATTAATTTCTTATAAACTCCCATGATTTATGACATGAATTAAGATTATGATATATTATATGTAGGGTATGGTTTTCAAATGTTAATGTCATTTTATTATACTATTATGATCATGTTATGCTTATGTGATCTTTGATATCTCTATTGATTACCCTTACTGAGAATCTATTCTCACCCTTTTCTTATCTTTCATTTCCAAAGATTATGAAGGAAGTTATTAGGTATTATATGTATATAAAGGGTTCTAGTTATGTATAAATAAGTGGGATATAATATAGATATTTTATAAACAAATTGTTTTTGTTTCTGTGTTTTTTATGATATTTGACATAAATGGTTTGGGAAAGGATTGTAATGTTATTTTATGAAAATTATTATATTAAGATGTAAAATCTAGGAATTAAAATAATGGGTCACTATATTTGGTATCAAATAGAGTTTTAGTAATCCATATAAAAACAGGATGAGAAAACATTAGAAAGAACCATTGGGATAATTCTATGTATAAGATACAATCATAATGTTTTTTTAAAAATTTTGAATGAACAACATTCAAACTAAGGTGTCATAGAATAAGGTTTCATGATTTAGACCACCTATAAATGATTTTTCATGATTATATGGTTTCTCAAAATTAGTATTGTTACTTACACTATGATTTTTGGTTTTAGTAAATGGATATAACCTAAAGTAATTAAGTTAATGATGTGTTTGATGGAAAATGAAATTATTGTACCCATGAGAACCCAAATTTTATAGGTGATGGAATAAAAAATATTGTTTCTATGGTCATATAATATTATCATGATATGAACCATGCAATGATTAAAAATGAGAAAAATTGGTAACAATGTTCATTTGAGTCATTTACATGGAAAGGAACAACTAATTTTAGTGGGTCAACTGATTTAGTAGATTATGATAAATGGATCTATAAAAATGAAAGGATATTTTATATTCTCCAAAGCTCAGATCATGAAAAATTTATTTTGACTATTTATCATTTATAAATTCAAGACGATATATTGTGGACAATTCTCAAAAACACAAATTGAACAATAAGAAAATGAATCTATGGAGTTTGATTAATTTGAAAGATTATTTTTCAATAATTAATTTCCTTTTTTCTACATATTAAAATGTATAATGAATTTTTTTTAAATGATGATCAATATTTTGTACTTATAAGGAAAATTTCATTGGATATGTGAGGTATTCTTCTTGTACTATCATATAACCAAATAGTAAGCTTGATCAATTCTTAATTTGCTTAAAACCAAGGCTCGGAAGGGAGTTATCCATAAGGGAGTTTTGTAGAAGTGAATAAGTTATTAAATTCACCATCAAAGTAGAGATAAATATTTTATTTACCCATCAATCTCATTATTTTAAATTGGATTGAAAAATTGAATTCAAATGAAATTATAAAAATCATGGAGAAAAGAAGATGATATTTATTTAATTCTCAAAATGTGGAGGGAAAATGGGGTAAATTTATCTTTTTGGAACCAATAAATGTTTCATGTGGGGAAATGAAGGTTATTAGGCAATAAAATTCCAAATTAATGGTAATAAGTTATCTAATTATGTGAAAGGATAGAAATCTCCAGACAATGAACCACTAAAGTATAGTGTTTTAAATGTAAGGACTATAGGTATTATACTAATGTGTTCCCAAATCTGAAGGACAATGATGATGATGATGATAGGAATAAAAATCCACTTAATCCCAGAGACAAAGGGAAATATCAAGTGATCTTTATTTTTTATGAGGGGTTTGTTAATGATGTAGTGAATAGTACACTTACCATCCACTCTGGAATTGGTAATTTATTATTTGATTCAATATCTACCCAATATTTTATATATAAATAATTTTATAAGTCTATCACAGTACCTCCCCAAAAAAATAGTGGTTGTGTTATTAATAAAAACCCTTAATTTCATGATGATCATATCCCAATTCAATGATTCATCCCTAGTAGAAGACCATGGGAGTTTAATTCATGAAAATATTTTCATTCCTCTTCTAGACGAATTTGAAGTTTTTTTGGACATGGATTTACTTTTTTTACATAAATCCCAAATCAATTTCCATGGAATTGAAGTTAGATTTAATATCTCAAACCATCCTTTGATTGCCTATCAGTGGGATGAGAAAAATAAAATTTGATTGAAATTAAATTCATTTTATAGGACATGAATAATATTTAAAAGTGTTTTTATCTCATATGGTAGGGAAGAAACGTCACATCTAATACATACCTATTGTGTTAGAGATTATTGATGTCTTTAAGAAATAGTTTAATGGATTTCCACTTAATCATGAAGTTGAATTTTAATAAAACTTATACATGGTCCTACACTTATTTTAAAACTCCCTATATAATTAAAATGGGTGATTTATTGAAATTAATTAAGCAAATACATGATATTATTGACAAGGGATTAATTAGGAAAAGTATGTCCCCTTAGGGAGCACCGTTTCTATTTTTTAAGAATAAATATGGATCGATGTGACTCTATATTGATTATAGAGAACTTAGAAATATCATTATCCAGACTTAGTATTCTCTACCCCATATTGATGACTAGTTTGACCAATTACAAGGAGATCAATAATTTTCTTGGATTTATCATCATTATGGATACCATACAATGAGGGTTAAGAAGGAGGATACAAAAAGTAAAACATTCTATAAAATACATGGAATCTATGATTTTATAGCGATGACTTTTGGCCTTACTAAATACCCTGATATCTTCATGGATTT
Source organism: Viscum album (assembly GCA_963277665.1). Lineage (NCBI taxonomy): Eukaryota > Viridiplantae > Streptophyta > Magnoliopsida > Santalales > Viscaceae > Viscum > Viscum album. The sequence goes on from OY728132.1 coordinate 330,955,098, forward strand.
AATGAATTGAGTATTTAGATATCACCATGATATGTTTTTAATATACATTATAGATAAAATTATTTTATATTTAAAGATAATGTAATGTCATGGAGATCAATTGAGGATTGTGCTGAAGACCTCAGTAAAGGATAAGATTTATGTAAAATTTACCAAGTGTAAATTTTTTCTTTGGAAGGTTTCGTTCATGGGTCATATAATCTCATGTGATGATATATCAGAAGACCCTTCATATGAAAAAGTTATTAAACATTGGAGTAGGCTAACCATTGTGACTAAAATCTAAAGCTTTATTGGTATGGCTGGATATTATTGATTCTTTGTGGAGAATTTTTCATGGATATCTAATCCATTCACAACGTTAAAATATAAAGGATATAAGTTACTTTGGATGGATGAATATGGGGAATAGTATAAGGAAATGAAGAGAATGTCAGTTAGTGCACCAGTTCTTATACTTCCCTATAATGGATGATGGTTTTTAATTTATATTGAGGCATCAAATAATATATTGGGTTTTTTTCTTAAATATGATGACATTTATATAGCTTATTACTCATTAAAACTGGAGCTAAATGAGAAAAATTACCCAATTCATGATTTGGACTTAACTATGGTATTGTTTCAATATAAATATGGATGAATTGTCCCTATCGATAAAAGTGTGACATTTTTATGGAACACAAAAGCTCAATGTATATTTTCACACAAAAATATATGAACAGGAACCAAAGAATATTGTTTGAGCTGGTTAAATATTATGAATTCTAAATAAATTTCCACCCTAAGAAATAAAAAAAGGTGGAAGATGCTTTTTGTCGAAAAGATAGTTCTATATTATCTGTGATGAGGTCAAAAAAGCACCAATATATATGGATTTTCAATGGATAGAGTAGTAAATATTAAAAGAATGGGATAAATATTATATAGACCAAATTAGTGTTCAACTATCTAATCATGTGAAGATTAAAGATGCACAAAATGATGATGTAGAGCTGTAAAATAATGTGAGAAATTTTCCCTAGTATAACCTTGATTGTGATTAAATAATATGGTTCATGAACCATGTATGTGTCCTTTTGGTGACATATTTTAAGGATATTATGGATGAATCTAATTATTCTAGACTCTCTATTCATCCTGGAAGTATAAAATTGAATATAGATTTGGAATTTTATTTATAGTGGAATGTCATGAAGTGAGATATTATATAGTATGTTTCTTGGTTCATTTTTTGTTATGTATCTATGGTTTAGAGATTTAATTCTAAAGTGATGTTATAAATATTTCCCATATGAGAGTATAATTAGGAAAACATCACCATGGATGTTATCATCGACTCCGCAAAACATCTAAAGGAAAAAAATGATATTTGGGTTATAGTCAGTTTCCTTATGAATTCAGAATACTACATATCCATTAGAGAAGATTTTTCTTATGATCAAACGAATTATTTATAAATTAAATTTGTCTTAATATATCATGATGTACCATTATCAATTTTATCAGATCAAAATATGTGTTTTACCTCAATTTAAAAGAGAATTAATTAGCAGGATCTGGGTATTGATTTATGTTTTAGAATATATTATCATCCTCAGATAGATCTTCAGTATGACTGGACCAAAAAAACTCTAGAATACATATTAATTTTATCCCAATGTATTTTAAAGGTTGTTGGTATCAACACCATCCTTTGGTGAAATTTTCATACAACTTTCTATTTAGTATTCAGATGGATCCTTATATTTCCCTCTATAGTAAGAAGTGAAAAACACTGACATAATGGAATGAAGGTTGATAAATAAATCTATTCATACCTAATAAATCTAAGGAAATGGTAGATAAGATTATATCTATTAAATAAATCATAAGATCATTTTAGAGCTGACATAAATGTTATACTCATAATCATCATAACGATCTTGAGTTTGAAGTTGGTTTTAAGGAATTACTATAAATATATCCCAAGAAGAGGGTGATGATATATTCAAAAAAGGAATTATAATCCTCAGTAATATCTTTCTTTTTGAAATTCTTGATCCTATATATATGGTTGTTACTAATTGGATCTACCATTAAATCACTCCCATGTTCATAATGTGTTACATGTACTTCTCTTGAGGAAATACATTCATGATCCTTCACATGTACTGAAATCATATTTTTTACTATTATAGGATGATATTTCTTATTAAGAACAAATATTATATATTATGGATCATGTAGATAATGTGTTATGAGACAATACTAGTCTTCTAATCAATTTTTTTGTAGCGAAAGAACCAATTTGAGAAAACAGTTTAGGAACATAAGGATGTGATGAACCTGATGTAGCCTTATCAATTTTATCATATTTATAAATTTTTAAGGAGAAATTCATTTTGAGGGGGTATAATGTAACACCCCATGATTTTTACGAAATATTACTCTTATATAATTTTATTTCTTGATAGTTTTCGTTACATGAGACACATAGTTTAAAAGAACCACATAACATTATAAAAATATTTTGTGCCCATTATCACCTATCCATTGCATTAAGGGATATAGATTGTAATAAATAAATAATAAAAAATATTTTCTAAAAAAATTAATTGAATTCATTATTTATCAAATGATTAAAATTTAAAACAAAAATTAATTGAAAATGAAAGTGATATTTTTTTTCTAAAAAATTATTTTTATTTACAAAACGTTTTTTTTAAATAAATTAAATTAATCACTATTTGATAATTATTTTAATTAAATATATACTATTTACATTAAAAAAAATTAAATAATCAAAAGAATAATTTTATTGTCATTTGATTAGAATAAATATAGTATTTTTCTTAAAAATGTAATTTTTTTCTAAAAAAACATTTTAATCACATTATTTACACTTAATTAAATATTATTTTTTAAAATTTTTTGGTATTAAATTACATAAAATTAGTTAAATATTTATAATTATGAGGTTCAAATTTTTTAAATAGGACCCTTTTGTTTTTGGACAATTTAAATAGTAAGTATTGTAAAATTTATCACTCTGATAAAGGGTAAATTATATTAATCAAGATTAAAAATAAGTGATAAGGCCATAATTGTTAATAAAAACTATTATTGGATGAAATTTATTATACCCTTAACACCGTAGACAATAAATTTAATTTTTTAACGGGCACTTGTCCATGAAAAAAACTTATATATTATTTAAATTAAAGAAAGTAACAAAATGTCACTTTCATTGTTTTTAATAAGTTATATGTAAACCCAAATGGAAAAAGAATGTTATGAATGAATATAATTTTATATTTTGAGACTAATAAACTTATTTTCATGATATAAAATTATTTTTAATTTTATGTTATTATTTAATGACCTTAATTGCAGATGTAACACTGATGTAGTATGTCTCAACTTAAAAAAATATAATATTTGGTTTTAAAAATATAACAAGTTCTATAATTTTAATGATTTAGTTTAAACCACAATTTTTATATATTTATAGAACTTATTAGGTTTTTTTCAAGGTATTAAATTCTAATTCCTCGATTTCCATGAAGTAATAAAATTTAAATTAAATGAATAGCGTCAAAATTGTGATTCATGAAGTTTTATCAAAATAATATTTTATTTAAATATTTAACAATCATAAAAATATTAAAATAAGACAAGTTTATTTTTATATGGTATAAAATCTAAAAAATTAAAAACTTAGGGACCAATTTTCACCTTACATGTAGAAAATTACAACCCTTTAATGTTGAAGATGGTTTTACCATAGTTATAATTAAAATTGGTTACCTATGGGTCAATCAAATTGATAAGGTTTAAAATTAAAAAAAACATTTCTGAATTATATTTTTGTATATTATTAAAAACTTATCATATCTTATCATTGAATAAATTAACATTTTGATTCATTTGTACAGATAATGATTTTATTATAATTTAATATTTTGAAAAATTATAATAATTCCAATCACCTCAATTATAAAAGAGAACCTCCTACTAACATATTCACACCACTTTGAGAATTATAGAAAAAAAATAAAAATATTTCACTTATAAACATTGCTTTCCAAATCATATAGGTCTGTATATTCTAAAAAAGGCAAACCCTATATCCCTTTGGAGGAGATCTAAAGGATTCATTCCAAATAAGAGGTAATCACCCTAACCTATCTCTTTTTTATTCTATTCTTTAACTAATATAAATATATGGTATTTATCATATTATACTAAATTAAGCATGCTAAATATTAATTTGTCTTATTATAATTAATAAAACACCATTAAGAACCCTCATTCCCATCAAACGAGAAGTGAAAGTGTTTCTCGTGCGTATATATGGCTTACCATTTACACATAGCGATGGAATTCATTTTAAATATACATATTTTCAGGATAGATATTATTTTGAGTTTAATATTTGTATATATGATATTTATAAAATAATTATACTTGATTAATTATAATATAACATCTACCTACTTACAATCCAATCGTTTTGGAAATGATAATATCGTTTAGGCATACGTGTGGACTACCACCTCTACGAAGTGAAGTAATTTGTTTTTCATTTATATTTTAATTAAATGGTAATGGCAATTTATTGAGTGAATATATATTATATATATTATATAATAGTCATCCTATAATGGTGAATTAATATTTATTTTTCTTTCTTTCCAACCGTTAAAAAATAAAAACAACATTCATGCGTATGTATAGCCTACCATCTCCATGAATAGTGGAGTTCATTTTTCTATATCTATTTTGTTGGATGAATATATATTTGTATATAATTAAAATATATTAAATTTATATAATTATTAATATTATGGAGAAGATGTATCCAATAAAAATTTACAAGGATTATAACTACTGAACTAAAATTCTCATGACAAATGAAACAATTAACACAAAGATATTACAATTTTAATAAGGAATTATTGATAAAAGGGAATTATAAAGTTTTATAAAGGGGTCATATATGATATTATACATTTTAAAATAACACTTTTATTTATTTTAAATAAAACTAAATTAATAATAAATAATGTAATATTTCTTTCAATGTAATGAGAACTTATTGTATGGTAATTTCATATCACTTTTATTTATGTGAGAGTCATTCTATATTAACTACTTGTTTACATTTTGTGGTGTTTATAATGAAGATGGATTTATTTTATGATTCATATTATGAATTTTTAGGGTATTTAAATATCCATATATTTTTATTTCTTTCATGGGGAAGACAATTCAAATGTTACCAACGTGGAAAGGGTTTATTTCACAATCTCAACAGTCATCAGGATTGTTTATATTTAAGTATCCACTAGGGAATATTTTTATTCTATATCCATGTTTTCTTAAAAAAATGTATAAAAAGTCTTTACTTTTCTTGAAATAATTTTAAACAATTTTTTATCCATTTTTTAGATTTTAAAAAATGGTTAGAAATGAATCATTTCTTCATTTTCCAAATGAGTTACTTTGTACCTTTTTTAATAAACGCATGTAAAAAATATTTTTAACTTATACAGAATGAAATTATATTACTACCATCATGAATATATCATTATTTTATGCTTCTTTAAAATTTTATAATTTTATTTTGAAACAAAAAATTTTCATATTTTATTTCAAAACTTTTAAATAATTAATTATATCGAAATGAATTCAAAATCATTTTCCATCTGAGATTATATTATTTGATGTTACTTATATTGTTATGGGGATATGATCCAAGGGTACCATATTTATTCTTTATATCAATGGTTTATTTTTATTGTGAAAAGATTAAATATTTATGAAATATATTTCACTTTTATGTGCTATTATATGATGAAATGCTTATGAAACCCATTTATTTTACAAGGGTGATATTATGATGAAATGTTTATAAACCGATTTTATTTTTCATGGTTTATGTTATTATGAAATTTTTATGAAACCATTTTCTTTTATAGGGTCTAATATGATGAATGATTTATTATCATATGTAAGACATGTGTTTTGTTTTTATTGTATGATGGGTGGGACAAATACCTTAGTCCAATTCATTGAATAAAGATAAACATATCATATTATAAACAGGAATATAATGTGGAGTGAACCCAGTTCAATAAAGTACTATATCGACTATGATATTATTAGGAGTAAACCTTGACAACTATTATGGTTTAGGGAGTGAAACCATTCCGCTTTGATATCCTTGTAAGTGATCCTTGACTAATATGGAAATTATTTTCTATGGTAATGTGTGTGACACAATTTCATTTCTTATGCCTTTATTATGATCTTGTGGTTCTTCTTCTTTGAAAACTTAATGATTCATCTTATAAACTACCATGATTTATTCCATAACTTAATATTATGACCTATGAAAGGCAGGGTATGGCTTTTAAATGTTTTTATCATGTTCTTATACTCATATACTCAGGTTATGCATATTTGACCATTGATATCTCCATTGCTTACCCTTATTGAGAATTTAAGATCATTCTTTTCTTATTTTTCCTTTCTTGAAGTTATGATGGATGATATTAAGGATTATATGTATGATAAGGGTTATAGTTGTGGAGAGATTAGTGGGATAAAAGTTGGATAGTTTATAAACTAGTAGTTTGTGTTACCATGTTTCCAAAGATAGTAGACATTATAGATTCTAGAGTGGATAGATATTTTATGTAATGAATTTTCATCTTTTAAGATGTGATATACATGCATTAAATGTATCAGTCTATATATTAGGCTCACCAGATTGTGTGAATATTTTGTAAGTCCTAAATTCCTATTTCTAATATCACCCTATGGAGTAGCACTAATGATTCCAGATTAATATAAACCTCAAGGGATCCATCATGTTGATCCATCATTTGATCACACATCTCTCATATGTTTTCAATATCATATAAATAATCTATAAATATTTAATATCTCTATGGAATACACATCCCTAGGTCTCACCCTTCTCCTTGGATACCCTCACATCATCAAAACCGAACCTAGGAATAAATAGATAAAATTCCCCATCACACAGATTAAACGAGACTCACCGTGATCATAAGAAACAATCATCATCAATAGGATCTATCAACTCATCTATAGACATATCCCATGAATTTAAAAACCCAAAAATCATCCCTAATTGTTTGGTCTTCAATATCAACAGAACCTCATGTGCCATCATAGAATTCTTGGCCTTCAGCAATAGTGGCATCTATATTCTCACATCAAACGACCAGATCCAAAGTGAGAAATATGTCTTAGTATCTCGATACAGAATATTTTATCAAGGATTTATATCACATACATAGAAATATAGATAATCCCCCCCAATAAATTCACTTTATCATACCCTCACATAAAATAAAATGGGAATTAGTAGAAATTATGTCATGTTTCTGTATACTCATCCTATTACATAAGGATCTCACATCATCAAGGAATAAATCATTCCCAACCTAACCACTATTTGGATAGATATTATATAAATAATTTATTCACTACATGAATTATTAAATATGAACAACAATATCAAAATATGAGTCCCATAAAGTGGAATCCCACCAACCAGTTTTATAAGAAAATGCTATAAAAGTTTCAACCTACACTTTAAAGATCTGAACATTATATCATAATCAAAGAGATAATTAATAAATAAGTACACAAATTTATTATGAATCATTTGTGCTAATATTATATAAGAATACATGACTCTTTCCACCCCATATCAATATAAAATCAATAATATCAAAATATAATACTTTTAAAAACATAAATAAAAAAATTGTAAAAATTAATGTCCAAAACAATAGTACCCACTCTTTCATTAATTAGGTCTATGAAAATAAATGAGCTTTCTTGGAATAATACATAGTATCCATCCTACGTTATAACCAATATTGTTGTTTTATACCACATCCTAAATTGTAATATAATGAAAAAATTTCCTTGATTCGACTTTATAGTACCCATAAACTAGATAACCTCAATTTTCACCAAATAAATTTCCACACACCACATAGTCACCAAAACGTATTATTCAGCATGTTAACCAATGGATATGGTCTATGTATAGATTGTAGAGAATATACCATATTTCTTATAGGTATCTATAGAATATATAAAAATAAATATGATAATTAATTATAAATAAATAACCAAATAAACATAGGCATCATGGGTATATTAAATCAATAAAAATGAAATAAAACCCATGCTATAATTAAATGAGTACTAGTAGTTAGTTATTCATATATAAAAAACATGATCTCATATGGGTAGATCAAATATCACTTAACCCAAAATCAAATAAAGGAATGGATATATTAGGAAAACATTCCCAATGTTTATGTCTGGTCCCACCACCAAACTCCTATCAAGATCCATATATATAATACAAAGTAAGGTCCTTTCCCTTGACCTTACCTATGACTGGAACCATAAAGTATACTCTGGCACCAAGGAACCCAAGATGGGTATGATTAAAACTTAATAGGTCATACCAATGGTGTCTCTAACATATTTAGTATAAAAATGTCCATGTAAAAAGTTACATGACCATAAATAAAAGTAATAAAATTAAATAAATAGTAATACAAATATATCACATCAATGGGTGATTGTTAGTTACCCAATGTGACAAATACATGCTTTGTATATTGTTGAGGTTTCTATGAACATATCATATTACAAAAAACAAGGAACCACATCGTACATTAGTCTCAATAAGAATAAAATCCCATTATAGTATGATGGATAAATTAAGGTAATGTATCATAATGGAAGAACTAAAATAGTTGGAATAACATCCATATTATAAACTAATCATTAATTCATAGGTTGTACATCCTGATAAAATTGTCACTACTATAGGAATAGGGTCCTTGAGAAATCATATATAAATGAGCATCCAATCCTAACAATAATATAAATAATGGTAATAAAATCCCTAGGCATGTTCATAAGAACTATGGGAAAATAATCCTATGTTGTGGGCCACAAAACAAGAGAGAGAATAATGTACCATAACATTAAATATAGCATGATCATCTCAGTCCCTTCATTAGAACCAACAGATCATGGTAGTACATCCAGCTATAATGGAAATAACAAATAAATGTTCATTTCGTCATGGGAATCTCATTCCCTTTTATGTAAGTATCATATAATGGGCAGTACATCCCACATACAGGGGAAATTAAAAATAACTAGAAATTTTTTCCCTATGTAGCTTACTAAATTCATATAAATAATCACATCATGGGAATTACATCCCACCACCAATGTAAATAACAAATAACTAAGAATTTCATCCTGCACATCATTTCCCCTTCCTTAGAAGCATCCCCTCATGAAAATTACATCCCACATGAAAGGATATAACAAGAAATGTAAAAATTATCCCAAAACATAGAAGTAATAACTATATATAGGTATTCTTTGTAATTACAATAATAAACATTTCCATGTGGAAAACATGTTCCATGAACTGGAGGGAATTATATCCCATTATAATAGAAATAACATCATCTATCATCATATCAACATGTAATGGGAATAGAATCATCAACCACATCATTATAATGTATGTGGGAATTTTATCCTGTACCACACATCATAATATCCCATTTTTCATGTCATCCCATAACATAATCACTAGAGTATAAGGATCTAATTAATATTATAAATCAAATATGCACATAAAAGGAAAAAATTGGTTGGCATATTATCGAATTCTGTTAAAATTTATCTTATCTTGGTCCTCTCATACCCAATATATATTTAGATCTAAAATTGAGGGATAACCCACTTGGTTACCACATACTAGTAAAGGGAGAAAAAATCACCCCATTCATTGGTCATATTATCCTAAAATACTAACAAGGATTCCCTAATAGTATATTCAGGTCAATCCCTAAGATGGCCATATATAAATCACCCAAATCATACTTATATAGGTATAAGAAACATATTACATTAAATTTACCATATAGATTTCTTAGTGGATATCCATCTTGGTTCTAGAGGCCGTGAATCCCATCATTTTAATTCCACCCCAATGCCTTTTCTGGCCATGAAATTAATATACACCAAAAGGAAGTCCAATCATATACATAATAGTATTTACTTACTCTCATGTTGTAAATGAAACATTCTAGTTTGGGTATCACACTATCCATTCAAAAATAAAACACTCTCCAATGTCCAAAGAGGCATAAGGGAACATAATTTAGGTCTTGAACATCATATAACACCTCAAGTAAACTCCTAATAGGTTTTGAATATATTACTAAATGCATTTTAATTCAATACCATGACCATTGGATTTCATTTCATCAAAACATAACTCAAGTGAAGCCTCATAGTGTCTTTATTATAAAATCTATATCACTATAGTTAAATCATTTGGAAATCAGTATCCATAGAATCTTGAATATAATCTAATGGGTCCCACAAAATCCTATATGTCCATGAATTTTTTGGGAAATTTTGATGTAGTAATGGAATGATACCAAACATTGTTTGTTGTTGGATTCATTGAATAAACATTAAGATCATAATGAATAATCATTTTTCCAATAAATATACCAAATAAAACTAGAAAAATATTCTCAAAACAAATAAATATGATATTTAACATTAAATTTATAATTAATTTAATAATAATAAATACACAGAACCTCGAATTCATTATTTGATGAAGATATTGATCAATCAAACCCTTGTTCATATATTAATATTATTTTTCTAATAGGATGTAATGTATAATACCTCTATAGATGATCCACACATGCCCCTTGATCTTCAAATGATATTGATGGAACATCGAGTGCTTTTATAGAACATTTGGTTTTCATGTGTTATTTTCTATGATTATAACATAATCTTTCAGTCATGAAGGATCATCTCTCTTATCCTCTCATTCTTGAGAGGGGGGAAAGAGGTGGATGAATTATATCTATATTGAGAGAATCCCATGAGAAGTTCTTCATTAAGAGAGAATTATATTGAGATATTTGATGTTCAAAATGATGTATCTTGAGATTAAATGTAAAAAATTATATAATTCGATATTTATAGAGTTATGTTAATATTTCAAAATTTCACATAGTCCATATTCAATTTTCTTAATCTATATAGAACAACATGTTAAAAAATAATTATATTTATATTTATATTTATAATAACAACAATAACAACAATAATAATAATAATTCCATGACCTGTTAAATTCCTATAGATAAAATAACAATCATTTATTAAATAAATAAACTAATATTTATTTAAAGTTTATTTAATATATTATTTTCACTAGACTTTTAACATAGTTCATCTTTCCTAAATGACAAAAATTGAACCTTTAATCATAAATTTTATTTATTTAATAGATAAGTTAATATTTCATTCATGATATTGAGAATAAATATTTATTTTAATATTCCCATAAATAAACAAATAATTAGTTAATAATAAATATTATTTATTAATTTCTGAATAAAATAAGAGAAAATAAATACCCTATTTTATAATCTTGAGAAGATATATTTATTTAAATATTTAAATAATATATTATTATTAAATATTTAATAAATATAATTTTTTTCATCATAAGAATAATATTTATTCCAAATATTAAATACAGAATGTATTTACTGAGATTTAATGAAAAACTATATGTGTGAAACTTTTGGGCTCTTCCTCGTTATAATTGGGTGTTATTACAGATATTCTAATATTCGCATCTAGAAACATATAATGTCACTAAAAGGAATACATTAATGTTAAAATTATGACAACCATAAACAAACACACCCTTCGTAATATAATCCAATTTTCATGATATATAGAATCAAGTAGGTTATAAACACATGTTAGTATCTTATGTACTTGATATATCATTCATTGACTTCCTAAAATGTACCTATCAATCACCCTTGCCCTAGAATGTTTTTTAATTTTTTTATTCTAATCAAAGGGGCTATGATATCATTATCCCTAAATTGGAAGGGAGAAATACTTTCTAAAAATATTCAATAATAACATATCATTAATTAAGCACTTAATGTATCTTAATCCTGAAAACATATGTTATCATGGTTTTAGTAAGTACATCAATTTAATAGTGTCATCATACGTGTTAATAATAATATTATTGTCTATGTATATTTAAAAACATTCATATATAGGATTATTGAATGAGACATAAAAAAGTATAATTACTACTTATGGGTATTTCCTCATAATCTTCCATCATGGAGATTACCAAGCTTGAACATCATTATATGTTTTCACATTTTATTTTGAGTAAAATGAACTTGGTAGTTGAATATACCAGGTTTCTTATTATTGAATGTTATCCTGGCCTTAGAAAAAATGTTTAATAATTTCGTCATGTTAATTAAAGGTTTTCATCTTAGCGAGTAACTATGATGACCTCATGTGTAAAGACTCTGAACCCAGAAACCCAGATCTGGTGGCTACATTATTACATTGGTTCTAGATACAAGAAAATACAACCTAAACGGCCAAATTATTTAATAGCCTTTGAAACCGCAATACATACTTGAGTATTTTTTTTAAACATGAAATAAAACATAATGAATGGAAATATTATGCATCTTTGAACTCGATAAAGGAGTACATCTTCATTTCCATAGGAAAAGAAAAAAATGGTGAGATCAGATTCTTAGTATGAGTTACGTAAAGTGGAATCTATCATGAATGAATATTGAATAATAAATATGGAGTAATAAATATTGTAGGTTAAATATATTAACACACTTTTCATTTAATCTATAACATTACAATGAATTTTAGATAAGGAATAATAAATATGTAAAGGTAAATAACTATACACACAATCCATTTAATTGATAACTTGAGAAAAAATTACATCCATGGATAATATCAATGCAGTAATGTTGTGGATAATAATAATGGAATTATTAATGAATTAAATTATCAATATTGTACATCATGATATTATATTTCATCATATCTTAAACTTCAATACCTTTCACATGACGGTTTAAAACAATGGGTAAAAAATCCATTTAATGCTAGATTAATAATTAGCATCATGAGAATATAAATGCATTGAGGGTCTATATCAATCTAGTCCCCACCCATCACATCATGTCCAACGTATTAATTATATATCGAATGATTTATTTAATTCATGTACAATATGACATTTTAATAAATCTATTTTTCGAAGGGATGGAGACCCGTTGCGAACCAAGAATGAACCCGCTGTGCAATGCTAACCCTAATGCAGATCCTCATACATTCACTGAAGTGGTTGTCAGGAAATAGTTCGAAGACACCAATGCTCATGTTGATGCATTCCAGAATTTTCAAATCAACCCTAAGACCTTTCGACATCGCGGTCAACTTGCAATAGCCTTCTCAACCGATGAGGTAAGTTTGTTATCCTCGGATCTCCATTTTTTTCTGGTTGAGAAATTTCATAATAGAAGGTTGTCCTTAAAATTTCTTCACTCTGCTTTAGAAGCCATTAGCTTTATGGGTTTTAAATTTGGTCTCCTTAACCCCATGCATATCATGCTTCGATTTGAGTCAGTTGAGAACTATTACCGACTCTGGGAAAAACGGGTATGGTCCTTTAGGGGATGTCAAATGATAATTATTAAATGGACTCCAGACTTTGATCCTCATTCTGAGTCTCTGATTGTTCCATTATGGGTAGGATTTCCTGAATTACCACTACACTTATTTAAGTAAAATGCCTTTTTCCCATTGCTTCACTTTTTGGTTCCACGCTGAGGCTTCATTATGCCACAAAGGCACTCTCAAGGCCCTCTGTAGATAAAGTATGTATTGAAATAGATGTCTCCCAGCAACTTCCATCGGCTATATGGATAAAAAGTGGAGACTTTGGGATTTAATAAGAGGTGTTTTATGAAAGAGTCCTGGATTATTGTCATTTGTGTTTCAGACTTGGGCACAATTCTATCAGTTGTGTAAAGTCTAATAAGTGCTCTAAAAATTTGACTTTAAAGTGGATATAAAAAGGTAAAGAAAAACCCAAGGAAGTGGATGGACCCTCAGATTGTTTTATCAAAGAAAAAATGATGTGGTTAAAGTGGGATTGAATATTAAAGAGCCTGAAAATCAATTATCAGACTTTGTCAATGAGGTTCTTGCTTTCACTGATAATTCCACTCACGGATTTACCAAACGGCAAGAACATGCCCAAGAAGAAAGGTCTAAGAGCACCCACCCAACCATGCTCAATGAGGAGCAGAATAAATGTCTGGATCCCATGGAGGCCAAAGAAAATGAGCTGGAGAATTCAATCTCTAGTGACACATCAATTAAAGTTGAGGATCAACATAGAAAAATTGAGGAAGATTATTTGAGATCCATGGCAAGGAAAGGTAAAAAGCCTCTAGTGGATGATGATGGTTTCATCACTCCAAACCCCAAGAAAACTAGAAAACGTAGAGACTACTCATAGATAGAGAGAACCATTGTTACACGTTCTCATCTTCCTGCTAGAAATGAAAATGCAGAAACTAATCAAGCTGAACTCATTGCTGACATGTCACATAAAGAGATTGACATATCCCAACAGGTGAAGGCCTAACAACAGAATGAAGAGATTGTAAAATCAGATGTATCTGGCTGTCAGGAACCTGAATCTTTGTAGAATCTTCAGGATACTATCCTCTATCAAACTTTTATAAAAGGGGAAATTTAAAAGGACACTTACCTTGCCATTAAGCAAGACATATTCATGGAAAAAATAAATAAGGGGTTTAAAAGTTCTCCTTAATCTCTCTTTTTCTGAGTTTACCCCCTTGATTTACAAACTATATCTGAATGCTCTAGCATCTTGATTGATTTTGTATATGATTCTGATTATGTGCTGATCTTTGTTTGGATGCTAATATGATGCATCTTACTGTAACCTGGATTCTGGATTTATCATTTTATGTTTTTCTTTTATTTTGAGTTGCATTATGATATGTTTGATGGACGGTTTAGAAAACCTTTCTGGTTCTGCATTGCTGGCCAGAACAGGCTTTTATCCCTTATAGATGAGGTAGTTCAGGATTGGGTTCTCATTTGGAAATGAAAAAGGATTTGCCTTTCAAAAGCTTCAACAGGCTTTGGTTTATTGTCAACATTTCTATGGACTGTTTGTTTTTACTCAGTGTGGATATCTTGGATCTTGATAAAACCTGCACTGCTTGGGTGGCCAAGGGATCAATTGGATTCTTTTATCATGCTGGTCTACTATTTATTTTTACTTCCCTTTGAGACTGAATCTGTTTTGGCTGTGGATTTATGGTTGGATCTTTGAGGTGTTTCTCTTTCCAGCTTCTTGTTTGGTTGGCATCGTTCTTACCTGCTACTCTTTTCTCAGTTTGGGCCTAATTTTGATCTAATATTCTTTTGCTGCTATTGGTTATGATGCTTAATCGTACTTGGATTTTCTTCTTTAATGGATTTATTGTTTTGATGAAACTTCTAATGTAGCACTCATCTATTGAAGATAGATCAAATTTACAATGGTTGATGCTTTGCAATCTGCATTTGAAAGAACGGTGATCACAAGCAGTTTGGTTTCATGTATTGGTATGGTGTTGTTTGAGTATTCTCTTGTACCCTAGATTAATTCCCTACTGGTGTAAGTACATTACACCTCATGTTTCTATCGTAACTTTTTGATATTAATAAATTTTTGGGGAATGAATTGGGAAACCTGTTCATGTCACAACCTTTTAAAAAAATCTATTTGTTGAATAAATAATAAAAATTATCAATATTTCCCGAGTCAATCAAATTTATTTAAATTTAAGACACAATTTTTAGAAATGATATTTAGTTTAATAAATAATAATATCTATAATTAATTATATTGATATTTAAGGAAATTTTAATTTACAATGGTCACTAGAAATTTAACATTTAAATGAAAATGTAATGAATAAAAAATTTAACAAGAATGTTAATGTCTATACTTTCCCTTGTGAAACTGGTCATAAAAAATCCAGGGAATGGATAATGATTGATTCATTAAAAAAATATTCTTAGAGGAGTATAATTTTAAAAAGGATTTTTTTAGTTGATTAATATAAATACCATGAAAATAAAATCAAAAACCTGTTTCAATAAAATACCATTTTCACATGGAAAATCACTTTTAAAAATTAATAATTTCAAAAAAAATGGGATTTGTTTATTCGAATATATAATTATAAACTTGTAATGTAATTTTAAAATCAATGAGTGTTCATGATGAAAAAATATTTATATTCATGTTGATTATATAAAAAAAATATTTTATCCAAATTTTTAAAAGAAAAGTCAAAATTACCTTCTTTAGTAATTGAATGGAATATTAATTTTTAAAGAAAATTATAAAATTCCATTTGTGGAGAAAAAAATGTGAGACAATAATAGAAAATAATTTTTTTAATTCATTCTAGAAATCATGTATTTAGAGGAAAAATTATTTTTTATCAAAGAAAGAAATTAAGATATATTTTATTTGAAACATTTTCTCATTAATTTTACATAACAGAGAGAGGAAAATTGTTTTATTACTTGATAACACCATGAATAAAAATAGGATAAGAAAATAAATGAGGTTTTATTATTCAATGATCAAATAATTTTATTCAATTTAAATTCAAATATAAATAATTCTGATTAAAATGAGATTGAAACAGAAATATATTACCACTATGGTAACTATTGAATCATAATACCCATGATAAGAATAACATCAAATTAATAATTAAATAACATAAATATAAATATATTGATGTTATAACATATCATTGTATCGGTATATACACCTTATAAAATAATATATGTATATAACATAACATTTTCTGAGAAGAAGACAATCTCAAAAGAGGATCCCTTGAAATGATCATGACATTGAAGTAATAATTAATCAAAGAATAAATTTTGTGTATAAAATGTTAATCCACATAATACAAGTTTAAATAAAAAATAATATTTTCAAAATTCTTTACACACATAATATTATTACATCAATGACAATAAAGAAGTAATATAACCAAATGACAAAAAACTGAGTTATGAAATTCTTTACTACTTTATAATTTTCAAATCAAATGTATTTTATTGAAATAAATTTCATTAAAAAATAAATTTCCATATATTATAAATTATTCATGATATAAAATATATAAGGGTTAGTATATACACTATATATTTTATTTATGTTCATAACATTCAACACGCCTCATTGAATTGAAATTGAGACAAAATCTCTTACCTCACACTTCATTTTGGTTCAAAACACATTAAACTACTACATAATGGTTTTCATAGTGTTATTAAATTATACCAGGATAACATTTAGGTTTAAAATATCATATATTATCTTCTTTTAACACATTAAAACCAGTTTATTAACAATATTTTATTATTTTTATTCTTTTAGGCATTAATTTCCTGGTTTTCTCAAGTCTATTCTGTCTTGAAAGTACCAGTTATTAGGAATATGAAATATATCCATCATATAAAGAATTATATTAATTATTTAGATATTATATTTACTTGATATAAATTTTTTAGAAACATTCTTTAGTGTTTTAAATTGAAAATGAATTGTATTACTTTGTGGTGATGGTAAGTCATATATAAGAACGAGACACCATATCATTTTCATTAATGGGGGGATGGGTACGGAAGTGAATTGGGTATTAATTTTATATAATTAATTTCATGTCATATGTCTTAGATATATTGATTATTTTCATCATTATGAATATCCATTTTAGTCAGTGATTGGAAACAATTTGCATCGGTTCGCAAGGCGGTAGTCCTCCATACACACGAGCGATGGCTTTGTTTCGAATTTGATAGTATAGGTGATGGATAAATACAATTACATTAACATAATAACATATAATTGTATGAGAGATAATAGTGATATTATATTTTAGGTTGTAATATTTAATTTATGTTGAAAAAACAATAATCAAATAGAAACATCTGAATGGAAACAATTACCTTCGTTTAGAAAAAACTCATTAAGATCTCTTATTAAAGACCACAGGGTTTATCTTATAGGAATAAAATAACCAATATAATTTTTATAAGGATGTCTTATAAATATTTTTAAATTGTTTTTGTGATTAAAATTTCTTGATTGGCATGAATAAATTATGGGAGGGTGTTCCCTTTTATAATTGAGCAGGAGGACACAAATGGAATGTTTTAATGGATAAATAATAACTAAGTTTTTCAAATGGAAAAGGGATCTAAAATGTATAATTTTTTAATAATAGATGAGACATTTCCAACAAAATTATTAGATGATTTAGTTATGTTTATAGTTCATTTTGGACCTTATCTTTTCAGTTTAACCCCCAATAAACCAATATTCACCTTAACCATTGTAAAATATTTGTTTTATTTCACTATTACATATAAACAGTAATTAAGTATGGATTATTATATAACATAAATAGTAATTATTATAATTTTTTTATACATTTTTTAAATTCAATTTCAAAAAATTTCAAATTATTTTTAAAATTAAATACACAGACATTTCAAAAATGGGTTTTCAATAAATGTATTTTTAATGGATAAAATGATTTTATATTAACTATATTTATGATAATCACCATGACATTGAAGTAAATTAATATATAAATATATATATATTATTAAACTATTTTAAATAATTCATCATTAAACAATATTTTAGTTAATTAAAATAGCGGAACATTATGCATTTAAAAAAGCTATAAAAAAAGATTGTTTTGAAGACAAAAAATAATCGTATTGAAAAATTGGATATAATGATAATCCAAAAACAATTAATTATTTTACCTTTAATTTAATAATAGTGTTTTTACATTTAAATAATATTAAAATCGTAATGAATTATTTAAATTACTTAATTTATAGAAATGAAAGGACAGTTTTACAAAAAGTTGTATTTCTCGGTATTCACTAAGAATAACTTTTTCAGAAGAAAAAAAAACAAAATATAACTCTAAGATAATTTTTATATGATGATTAAAAATAAATATTAAAATTTAATATATAAATATAATAGAAATGAAAAAAAATTAATTATATTATTTTCTAATAAAGTGAAATGAAATATCATTTTTTATGAAAACACGGTTTTTGGAGAATAAATCGAATTTACTAAAATTTTAGTTATTATTATAGATAAATTAGTGCTGGTTATTACCTATATATATATATATATTTCATAATTCATTTAAACCTATTCATAACCAACAATTCAATTTCTATGTAATAATTGTGGTATTTAAATAATATATTTCATGGGCCGTTTAAGCCCAATATCGCATGTTGTATACACTGTATAATAAAATATTATTCTTTTAGTATCTTGGGGTTGTGTGCAACACATGATGTCAAAGATATTAAAATATATAAAATAAATATACTTTACAATCTTAGGGTGTCACGTTATCTCCACCTTTAATAAATTACATCCCCATAATTTGAACTTACACATTGAAATAAAGTGTTTTAAATTTGAAAATTCCATTGATAAAACCCACACCATAAAAGGGTAAAAACATTATATTTATAAGAGATAAAATGAATTATTAAGGTAATATATAATAACATATTACTTGGTTTCTATGTAAGATAATATTGGTTTCAAGAAAAAATATGGACATGGAATAAAATGTAAATAATTATAGATAGTGATAGAGATCATTGATCAAAAAAAGTGAATGTTCAAGAGAACATTATTGACCACAAATCCATAAATAAGAGATAATTTAAAAGACCATATGATTCATCATATATGAAGATAATTGGATAATATTTTTGTTTTAAGATCTTTTTCCTATTTTTTAATAATTATTTTACTATCTAAGAATGTAAGGAAATATAAATACTTGATATCATTCTCTTTAAAAAGAATAAGTTCATTGTTATGGTGTGGTTTGATAAATTCAAACTTCATAACTTACCATAATAAATGAATATAAAAAATAATTTTTATTACTAAAGCATAAAAATAATATTTTTATGGATCATTAGATCTATAACAAATATTAAAAGTCATTATTTCTCTCTCTAAATAACTTAAAAATTAATATTATTAGAACTGGTTGTCAAATATAATACATTAACCTCTAATAATTGATAGTAACACCACTTGTTCAAAATTTATATTTATCCATCAAATAAATTTTGTAAAAATTACATACTAACTAGAACATCAAATAGGCCAGTGGTAGTCTCTAAACTCATATCACCCTTTGGTTTTGGGGTGAATCCTCATGGAATTGACATATGAAATGGGTTGTCACGTAGAATACAGGTTATTGTTTTTCCAAAAATATATTAATATAATTCATATATTGTTCCATAATTTTGATGACTGATAATTTCAAGAAAAAAATATAAGATAAACATTCAAGGTTACCAACACATATAATATCATATCTACAAAACATAAATATATTAATCCTAAAATAAAATTTTCATATACTAAACCAATAGGTTATATTTATATAAATGTATCCAAAAATATCATTATTATTGATATACTCCCATCATAAAAAATCTCAAAAATTTGGTTTTAATAAATTAAACTTATGATCAACCAAAAATTCATAAATCCATGATGTTATAAATAATTTTAAAGTTAATCATACATGTAGACATATATACTTCTATAATTTAATATAATACTTAGATGATTTATTATTGTTATAACTGAAATCCTATTGATAAAAACATCTATATATTTTAATTATTGAATCCCAATACATAAATAAATTAACCCAATTACTGTAATATAGGTCCTTCATTGGTTTAGGATTTCTCCTTTAAAAGAGTTAATTTACTTTAATAATTCACATATTGATAATATTTAAGACAATTAACTATAAATGGATTCCTAGGAAAAAAAAATTTCTCCCAAATTAACTTCTCAATTTACCATATAAATTAATCAATATATTTAGTTATTTTCCTCACATAAACATTTTCTTGGTGATTTTAGACATTCTCTTGAGTTTCTCTTTCTATATTTCGTATATGAAGGAAATAATTTTCTTTTCCCCCACTATCTCCACCCTGTGAGTTCATAGAGAACTCCATCTTTCTATTCTTTGGTAGTTTAGGGAGTTGGTTAAGGTATATTTTATTAATCATATACCATGAAAGATGATTAGTAATAATAATGATATTTTCAACTTTAGTCATCATCCAATTTTGTTTCTCATAACCATCAAATTTTCCATCGTATTAAATGTTATCATGATTAATCTAGGTTTATTCCATTAACTAAAACCAAAAATCATACTATAAAATATAATAATCATAGTGGGATAATGATATAATCATTTATAAAATATCTAAATAACAAAAACATCTTATCAATATAAGACACATTAGGATTAGCATAGGTCATTCTATGTCATCATTTATTCAAATACATTATAATGTTTTATAAATAAAAAATTAATTATCCAAATAATATTCCCCAAGAGTTGCAAACATGTTATATAATAAGGTACATTTTTGTGAATTGAGTGACGATTGATGAAAATCCCAATGTGCCCTTTTGATAGATATTACACCTTGGTAAAACTGTTCTAGAAACACTTTCACTTGTAGTATCTAGATAGAGATTTTTTTCTATGAAACCCCAATAATATCTTCCTAAAAAAATTTTTGATTTTCATCTATAATTATACTCACATTATTTAATAGTGCAATGTTTCATAATTATTATGTTTCCTATTCTAGTTCCTAAGGATTATACTATACTTTATCTGATAAAATCCTTAAATACCCTGAACCAGTAGCCTTAAGATGGTTTATAATTTTTTACATTAGTGTTATATATAAGTTATCACATCCTAAATGAACAAATAATTTAGTATTCTTTATAAACTATATGCACACTAAGTCATTCATTACATTTAAAAACAAGAAATTCAACATAGTGAAACAAAAAACTATTCATCGTTGAACTCATTCAAATATTCCTTATTCATTTCATGGAAAAATTATACAAAATAATAATGGGATCAGATGCTTAGTGAGATCTACATAAAAATAAACAATTAGGAAAAAAAATAACAATTAATAAGGAATAATCTATATTTGAAGGTAAATATTTGAACACACATTAAATTTAAAAAATAACTTATCTATCATGATTATATAAGGCACAATCAATAAATCAAGGTAAATAATATTACACACATTTTTATCATCAATAAATTGAGAAAAAAAATTAATCCATGGATAATATAAATTCAATAATGTCATCTATAATAACAACTGAATTTTTAATGAAGATAATACTTAATATTAGAGTATATAATCTCCTATATCATGATTTTTATGTCGTTAAGACTTTCTTCACAATACATTTCAATGATATGGGTAAAATTTCATTTTATTATAGATTATTGGTTTACCTCATGTGATAATTAATGCATCATGTGGATAAAAAATTCCATTCCCCTCCCTTAACTTCATCTCCAATGCATTCCTCGTATATCTAATGATCTATTTAATATATGAACAATATTCCTTATCAATAATTTTCCATATTTAATAAATAATAAAGAATATCATTATTTTCACAATTAAATGATGCATTTTAAAATGTTAAACAAGATATCTATAAATTATATACGACTTAAGAAATAAGTATACAATAGATGAGTAATACATATATTTAAATAACATTTATTGTCCAATTATCACTAGAGAATGAACATTTCAAAGGAAAATTAATAAATACAAAAATAATCAAGAAAGGGAATTTCAATACATTACTTGGTGAAATAGATCATAAAACATCCATAAAAAGGATAATTATGGTATCTTTACAACATATACCCATTTAAGTATAAGTATAACAGAGGGTTGTTCTTATGGATGAATAAAAACCATAATAAGAATAGTAAAAACATTATTGAGGAAAAATATATTATCAATTATAAAATCACATTTAAAAAATAAATTAAAAAATGTTAGGGAAAAATTTTTATTTGAAAAAAACCATCTAATATTGTAAAGGAATATTCAAATCAATAAGTGGTCATGATGGTGGAATGTTCTATTCATTCTGAGTATGTTAAAAACAAATATTTGTTTCACATTTTCATAAGAAAAGTCAAAAGTAACTTGTTTTAAAAATATAAGATTCCTTTTAATTTTTTAAAAATCATTTTATTTGTAAAAATGACATAAAACAATCATTATAAAATATTTTTTGTTTATTCAAAAATCATGGTTTTGGAGTAAAAAATATTTTCGACCAAATAGAGAAAAGAAAACATATTTTATTAAAATATTTTTCTCAATCATTATATGTTCTAAAGATAGTATAATGGTACTTGAAATCAATAAATTAATGTATAAATATATTATAATAAAACTTAATTGGTTTTTATCCAATCTGTAAATAATTTCCTTCAATATAAATTCATGTATAAACAATCCTCATTAAAATGTAATTGAAACATAAATCCCTTACCACTTTGGTAAATTATTAACCGTATGCGCCGTGAAAGGAGTATCATAAAGTGGAAAATTAAATACCATGAATATAATAAGATTCATGACATAACGTATCAAAGGGGTAGTGATACACCTCATAAAAGAATATCTGTGTATAACATGACATATGTCCCAAGAAGATAATTGCAGAAGAATATCCTTTACAATGGTCATAATATTGAAGAGATAATTAACCAATAAATATATTTTGTGTATAAAATGTAAACAAAAATAATAAAAGTATAAATACTACATAATATAATAAAAATTAATAACATGCATAATCTAAGAATATCATAGATATTTAATATGTAATATATCCCAGTGAAAAAAAAATGAGTTGTGAAATTAATTACGACTTGATGTTTTTAATTAAAATCCCTTTGTTTGAAATAATTCAAATTAAAATTTAGAATTCAATGAATTAATGTGTATTCATTATATTAAATGTAAAATGGGAATTATATTCACCATATAAAGTGATTAGGTTCATAACATTACAATATTCATTAATGAAAGAAACTGAGAAAAAATGTCATATCATGAGCTTAAAATTGGTTAAAATGTTCTTTAATATCTTGTATAATGTTTTTGAGAATATTATTAATTTAATAATTAAACATATTAATGTTTTTAATTATATATATAATCCACTTATAACATATTAAAACCCTTTTTTTAACAATATTTTATTATTTTTATCGTTTCAAGTGTTAATTGTCTTGTTTTCTATTGCATGTTTTTCCATGAAAGTTTTGGTTATTGTGTAAAAGATATATATAAATCATATAAAATGTTATATTAATTACATAAACAAAATATTTACTCATTATATACAGTTTTACATCCATTCATTAATACGTGCACACGAGCAACAATATCATTCCCCCAATGGGAGAAAGGTTAAGGAAGAGTATGATATATTAATTTTCCCAAATTGATATCATGTAATATTTATTGTATATATTAATTATTAAAATCATTATTATTATCCATGAGAGTTAGTGATTGAAAAAAATTACATCTTTTCACAAGGTGGTAGTCTGTCACAGAACGAGCGATGACTTTGTTTCCCATTTGATAGATAGGGAGATGGATAAATATTATGACAAATACATAATGAAAAATAAGTTTATGGGAGATAATTTTGTTATTATATTTTAATTTTTATGTCTTAATTGAAGGTGAATAAAGAATAATTAAATATAACGATCTTAGTGAAGACAATTACCTTTTCTCAAAAGAACCTCCTTCAAATCTCTTATCAAGGACCATAGGATTTGTCTTTTGGGAGGATGAGAACATATATCATTAATAAAAGGATTTTATTGATAAATTTTTTAGGTTTTGGTTTAATGAAATGTCTTTATAAGTTTGAATATGTTAGGGGAGGGAATTCCCTTTTAAAATTTAATAGGACGACGCAGATGGAATTTTTGAAAAGAATAAATCGTCCAGTGTTTATCAAATGAAAAAAAGGATAATAAATGGATAATTATCAATATAAATATTTTATAATCATTATATATTTATATACAAGAGGATTTATACAAGTTTAAAGTCATTTAAACCCTTAACCTCTTAGTTTAAACTCTCTTACACTAATTTTCACTTTAACCGTAGTAAAATATTTTTACTATTTTAACTAATAATTATGGAAAAACTTTATGTTGAAATTATTATATAATATAAATAATTTTAAATTAAAATATGGAATACATTTTTCTAATTTTAAATCACACAATATTCATAATTTAACTTAATATAAAACCCGCTGGCATAACAAAAAATGGGTTTTCAAGAAATCCATTTTTGAAGCATTAAATGATATTATATTAACTATATGAACAGTAATAAAAATGAGTTTCATTTAACACTATATAATTAGATATATAATCTATATATTTCATTTATATAATTTATCATAAAATATTATTTTAAATAATTCAAATGGGGATCATTATAAATTGAGAAATGGTTTTGATAAAATTATGCTTTTAAGACCGAAAATAAATTTATATTAAAATCAGGTATAAGTGTAACAGCCCGAGATTTTATGAAAAATATTCTTTTTTATTTTACTAATGTCTTGTGTTAGACGCTACACCAAAAGGAGCTTGCACAACACGCATCCTTGACTTGCCTTGTATTACACGCAATCGCAACCTTCCTCGATAGCGTGTGTGGTACGTAATCCTGAGTTTCACGAAACAATGATATGCTATTAAAATATTATTAAAACTAGCCGTTATGAATAGTAATAACCACTTTTTAAATTTTAGAAATTTTAACTCTCAAAATGGACTTCATTTTTGATTCGGAGTATCGAATTTAGCCTAAGGTGAAATTTTGGTACTTTTCGGATAACTTTCATATTCTGATGAATAGTGAAAATTACTAAATTATAATTACAAACAACTTTTTTAATCGAAATAATTGATAGTGATAAATCATTAATTTGAGTGGTTTTAAATTATATTTAGAATATATTTTTACAATTTAATACAATGTTGGTCATTGGATGTAATTTCACATTTAAACTAGACATAAACAAGTGTCAATCTTTTGATAGATATTGTTTCTTAAAAACACGCTATTTGTTTTAACAGCGGGATTTAATTATAAAATTAATTAATGCAACTTTTATGTTATGAATTTGGTAAAATAGATTTCATTTTTGAATTCGGAATATGAAATATAGCTTAGGATGAAATTTTGGCATTGTTCTGAAAAACATCAATTTTTGATGAATAGTGAAACTACTAAGTGGTAGTTAAAAAAACTGAATTTTTCATAAAACTTAATTTTGCCGCTTCTGTGAATGGAATTTCGAAAATCTGAGAGACACGGTTAATATCAAGGACTAAAATGTGGTTCAATGAGATGAAAATAATTTTTTGGTGAATAGTAACTTTTTACTTTTTTACCGCGGTTAATAGTAAATAGGGTAACTAAGGGTAAATATGATATTACTATTACCCTAACACATGTCCTAATTCTATTGGACAAGTGTAATTCGACCAAAAACAAACTTAGGAATAAAATATGACCATTTAGGCCCACTTGGATTAGATTAGGACATTTATTATTAATTTATTTAAAGAAAGGTTAAAATAGTTAAAATCAAAGTTTAATAAGTAAATCATTTTCAATATGGGGTTATACATAAGATAAATTCGATTGTAAATATTCATTAGAAATATAAAAAGATTTCCTACATGATGGTATTTTATTTGTAATTTTTAGACATAAAATAATTTAATTTATTTATGACACAACGATGATGCAGTAATTATCTTGTTAATGAAATATTGACATAATTGATGTTATAAACACCAAAATAAATGTAATTTGAGATTTTTTATGAATTCCACTAATTTTCTAGGTTACTATGATATATTAATGTTGATTTAATCAACTTGGTTCGAACATTTAATTCTGTTATGACTTTCACAAAAATCATATATCAAATAGTGTCAAAATTGACACAAAATAGTTTTTAAATCAAATATTATATTATTAATTGTTATTGTATTCCTAAAAATCTAAGGTTCTGCCAAATGACTTAGATAAGGATATATATATTAATAATTAACAATTTGGGGTTCTTTTGGCATGTTATAGTAAGTGTATTAACCATATAGTGAAAGAAAACAAAAAGACACGGTAAAAGTTAAATTATTTAACTTAGAGTTAAATCTAATTGATAAGGTTAAAATAATACCCTAAACTTGTCTAAATCTTATTGGTTGATAGTATTTCGACCCATCCCCACTTTAGATTCGAAATAAGACCCTTTGGAACCATTATAAACCGATTTTGACTTTAATATAAAATAATATTTTGAGATATTCCTAAGGTGCCCCTCTCCTCCCCTATAAAAGGACACCTCCTCCCCCTCCTCCTCACACCAATTTGAGCACTCAAGCTCGGCCAAACCCTGCCAATTTCTCCTCTCCACTTCCCTAGAAACATCCTAGAGGTTCTGGTCTTCCTCAAAGACCAATTTTAGTGCCCTAAGAGGAGGTCTCAAAGAGGCACTTCAAAGAAGAGGTAATTACCGTTACCAATTATTTCATCTTTATTTCTTCTTCCACTTCTTCTTCTTAGGTTGTTTCATTATGAAGTAATAACATCAGTATCACTCATATACTGATATGTTATTATAAGTATGAAACAACCCTATTTCACCATCTATCCATCCTACGGAAAAAGAAATCACCGCGCGTGCGTACGTACGGAATACCGTCTCCACGTCGTGGTGTAATCTATTTTCCACCACCACCTTACATGGATGGGTATAATGGTGTAAAGAATAACTATACATAGTTATTACAACATCATATTGATTCTGATATATTGTATAATCCACTCCAATTCAATTCAATATTTATAGAAATGATATCATCGCTCGTGCGTACGTACGGAGTACCGTCTCCACGACGCGATGAGATTCATTCTCCATGTTAACCATTTAAGAATGATTATAATGTATATATAAGAAATAATAATGAAATATATGACATTATAAAGCTACTGGATTTATGTATATATATACATATGTATGTCATCTACTTACTTCCATTTCAAGACAATAAGGAAAGAAAAAAAGCGTTCATGCGTACGTACGGACTACCGTCTCCATGAACGGTGTTTTTCATTTTATTTATCTATCTATTATATATATATATATATATACTGAATATATATGATATATAAATCATATTTTATATTCTGGAAGTAAGTAAATCATGATATAAGTAATAATGATGTCAAGATCAACAAGTCAAAACACCTACAATAAATGAAACGATTTTACCCAAAACGCTTCTTTAACATGGAATTTCCAAAAGAACGGGTAATATAATGTTATAAGTGAACCATATATGATATCATAACAATGAATATGATTCTGTAATAAGTCAATAACATGATTTAAATCCTTATACAGGAGGTTCGGACACTTACAAAGCAAGTCGGACATAAGGTAAGGGAAATATCACAATCTCATTTTTATCCGAGATTGTTTATTCGTAAGTATTTACTGGGGTGTATTTTATCATCCACATCCATGTTTCATAAATATGTAATATTATTTCCATCTACCTACAATTGTTTAAATCCATTTTTACCCTTCGGTGAGTTTTTAGTAATATGTATGAAAGGAATCTTTTGTCGTTTTTCGTACGAGGTACTTTTTGACTTTTCCGACAAAAGTACGAAGAATGTTATTTTTAACTTATACGGAAAGAATGGATTTTTAAAACAGTATTTCCAAGAAGCTTCCTTTACAAGTTTCAAGTTTATTTTTAATCAACTTCTTTTATTTTAAAGTTTTATGACATGTTATGAAAGGAAAAATGTTTTTGAAGAAGAAAGGATATTTTCCTCAAGAATGAAGTTAAAGTGTTTTATCAAAATTATTTTCCATCTAAGATAATAAAGGGTTCTGTTTTTATCCCTATTATTACATTGATTTGATCATGTTGTGATGGAATTATTTTTATGAATTCCATTATATTATATGAATTGATTTATGATGTCATGATGTTTCAAGAATCCCATTTTTGTTACATGTGTTATGCGATGATGTATGTTTTATGATTATGTGGCACACATAAGAAAGGATTCATTATAAGATGGGTGGGACCTATATCTCCCTCCAATGCATTGGGTAAAGATTTTATATCTCATGAGATAGACAGGGCTGGAACGGTAGGTTATACCGGTTCAGTGAAACAGGACTGAAACGAGGGTTACTCGATTCAGAAAGGGACTTTGTCCACTAAGATAGTCTTGGCAATGAGTCTTGACTAAAAAGAAATGATTTTCTATGATGATGTGTGTATGCCACAAAGTTTCTTGTTTTAAGTTATGATTATTGGGATTACATTTCACTTCTATGATATATCCCATGTTATGATATTATGAGCTCTTTTGCAGGTTAAGATTTCCAAAAGCTATGTATATGATGTGATTGATTTTTCTTTTGTTTACCCTTACTGAGAATTTGAGCTCACCCTTTTATGTTTTCTTTTCCCCAGGATATAAAGAAAGGTTTTAGGTAGAAAAAAGGGATGACCTTTATGGGAGATATTGAAGAACTTTCACCACGATTAGAAGATTACGTTCCGAGTTTCCAAAGACACTAAACTATTACGATCCTTTAGTGTGTGTTTTTGTTATGTACTAAGTATTCCGCAAATGTAATGTAATGTCCATGTACGTCAAGATACGGGTCTCTACAGTTGGTATCAGAGGCAAAGGAGGTAGGAATGTATCTGATCCTTGGGAACTCTCACATGTGAGCGTTGGACGAAGCATGGCTCTCCGCCCAAGGGCTTCATGAGGAAATGGCTACCACTGGGGATGGTGGTGTGTCCCGCCCAGGGGGTGTAGCAGCCCATGGAGTGCCCTGATAGGTATCAATTGTAGTCCACTGGATGTAATTCTAGACCGCTATAGTTGGTATCAGAGGAAAGGTTTAGTCAACCTTTGGAAACTAGGATGCGAAAACGTTAGTGAGATCCCTAGAGATATTTCTAAGGTATGACTAGGGATGTCTCTAAGGTTAAGTATACGTATAGGTTATAGTCCTAGAATTGCTCTAACGATCTTAGAATTTAACCTAAGATGTTAGATATTGAGGGTACTACCCCTTTATTATGTTGTTTTCCCTAGCATGATTTTTGCCTCTCACACTATTCTTTTGGGGTTTTAGACGATGGCTGGAACCCGAAGGAACCGTGTTGATCAATGCAATGGACAATGCAATGATTGTCCCCCTGAGCAACCAAACGATATGGGAGCTGGAATGCAAAATCTTGTAGCCATGCTCACACAACTTTCTCAAGCTATGAATCATGCAGGACTTCCAAACGAGCAAAGGAAGGAGCAACATTCTGTTGAATCCTTCATGAGACAGCGTCCGCCTTCTTTCAGTGGGTCTACTGATCCATTAGTTGCTGAACAATGGATTAGTACTACTGAAAAGATATTTTCAGTTCTTCAATGTTCTGAACATGATAAAGTCATCTTAGCAGTATATCGTTTGGAAGGTGAAGCTGATCAATGGTGGAATCTTATCAAGAATACGAGGCAAAGAGATGAAATTGATTCCATGGAATGGGACGAGTTCAAGAACTTGTTTTTCAGTAAGTACTTCCCTCGTATTCTTCGAACGAAGATGGAGAAGGAGTTTCTTAAACTAAAGCAAAAGGATGATGAATCTGTTGGTATATACGAAGCGAATTTTACAAGACTTGCAAGGTATGCATCTGGCATTATCATCCAACCTGAAAGTAAAGTTGATCGATTTCTCAGTGGCTTAAAACCAAGTCTTCGAAGGGCATTAGCTATAAGAGACTTCAGTAGCTATGAAGAAATTGTGCATTGTGCTATCAATGTAGAAATGGAAGTTGGTGTTACATATCCATCTCATGGTTTTGACAAGAAACGAAAGATGGAGTTCAAGGAGAAATCTCAGAATAATGGTGAAAAGAAGATGAATGTTTCCTTATGCACAAAG
Source organism: Viscum album (assembly GCA_963277665.1). NCBI lineage: Eukaryota > Viridiplantae > Streptophyta > Magnoliopsida > Santalales > Viscaceae > Viscum > Viscum album. Next base: position 330,986,167 of record OY728132.1, read on the forward strand.
TGTGGAAAGAAGCATGGTGGAGATTGTCTTAAAGGGACTAGAAAATGTTTTAAGTGTGGAAAAGAAGGTCATCGAGCAGCTGAGTGTCGAAGTAATGGAAAAAGGGTTTCTAATGATGTGAATAAAGAAAACACTGCCGAGAACGCACCGCCAACACTTCAATGCTTCAAATGCAAGGAAATGGGGCATTATTCTAATAATTGCCCTAATCCAAGGGTTAGTGATGATCAACATGAGCAACCACTGAAGGCAAAGGACAAATGGAAGTCACATGCGATCACTATTGGCAATGTTGAATATGACAACGATGTGGTGGAATGATTAAGTTTTTATGTAATGGGATTCCAAAATAATGTTGTATCATGGAATATTGGAATATTTATGTATTGGTCTAATGTGGTATTCAAAGTGATTGAGATATTATGCGCATAATGAAGGGAAAACGAGAAAATGAAATGTTTAACAGTATTCATGAGCTCATGATTGATATAAGGACTAAGTGATATCATGGTTTGAGTATATAGAATTTTGAGGATTTTGGTATGTGGAAAATGTTAACTTTTAACTGCACTCATGTTTTCACTAAGGTATTCAAGAGAATACACGATTAAGGACTTTGAATGTTTGGAATGTGACCAACAAGACATATCTTATGATATGTGGGGATCAACGACAGTATTAAATCTCTGGTAATCGTTGTCACTATATTATGAGAGTGGACTGCAGTATTATGTATAAGCCTAAAGATTAGACTGGATTATGTTGGACATAAGTTAGTATTGTTTAAGGATAGAAGATTTTCGATATTATTGATGGGATGTTATAGTAACGTAGTTTTAGAAAAAGGACAACCTGCAGGACGGGCGACAGCCCATCGCTTCGGACAAGGCTGTAGGAATCGAACCCACAACTGAAGTGCGACTGGCCTTTATCGCCTACCACTGACCTACAGGAAGTCCATGTTTAGTAGAAACTATTTTTATTATATTAAGCAGTATGATATATGAAGTATAAGTCCATTTTAGGAACCATATATGATTAATCTCACTATAGATCGACTTGTGTATATAAGTTTTTCTAACCTTTTGTTTGAGACAGATGGAATGACCTGTCATTCTATCACATGATCTGCTAACACTTCACGAATAACAAATTCAACTTCATTTATTTAAGAGATGAAGTGGAAATTGTTCAAAGCACGAACAACAGTGAGATTGTACCAAAATAAAGTAATTATTTATTCTAATTCAAATTTTCAACTTTAGGGGAAATGATCTTGAAAACCAAAAATGTTGTCCTAGTGATCTTATACCTGATGAATCAGATGGTACCTTATATCATCAAAAATCTATGGATTTGTGATTACTGGCTTTTTCATAGCCATGTTCTCTACCACTCTCCATCAGAACATGATGGTTAGATTTCTCTTCCATATCCATATTTTCACCTATGTGGAAACCCAATGATTAGTTTATTTGGGTAACCGTTACGTTTCATACTTTTGTTTTTAAAGATTAGTTTTGATATTCCTTTTTACGATGTGGGTTTCTATTAAAGAAACTTTCGAATAGTAAACCATTTATAACCCCGACGAATTTCGAGGGCGAAATTCATTTTAAGGGGGGTAGAATGTAACAGCCCGAGATTTTATGAAAAATATTCTTTTTTATTTTACTAATGTCTTGTGTTATACGCTACACCAAAAGGAGCTTGCACAACACGCATCCTTGACTTGCCTTGCATTACACGCAATCGCAACCTTCCTCGATAGCGTGTGTGGTACGTAATCCTGAGTTTCACGAAACAATGATATGCTATTAAAATATTATTAAAAATAGCCGTTATGAATAGTAATAACCACTTTTTAAATTTTAGAAATTTTAACTCTCAAAATGGACTTCATTTTTGATTCGGAGTATCGAATTTAGCCTAAGGTGAAATTTTGGTACTTTTCGGATAACTTTCATATTCTGATGAATAGTGAAAATTACTAAATTATAATTAAAAACAACTTTTTTAATCGAAATAATTAATAGTGATAAATCATTAATTTGAGTGGTTTTAAAGTATATTTAGAATATATTTTTACAATTTAATACAATGTTGGTCATTGGATGTAATTTCACATTTAAACTAGACATAAACAAGTGTCAATCTTTTGATAGATATTGTTTCTTAAAAACACGCTATTTGTTTTAACAGCGGGATTTAATTATAAAATTAATTAATGCAACTTTTATGTTATGAATTTGGTAAAATAGATTTCATTTTTGAATTCAGAATATGAAATATAGCTTAGGATGAAATTTTGGCATTGTTCTGAAAAACATCAATTTTTGATGAATAGTGAAACTACTAAGTGGTAGTTAAAAAAACTGAATTTTTCATAAAACTTAATTTTGCCACTTCTGTGAATGGAATTTCGAAAATCCGAGAGACACGGTTAATATCAAGGACTAAAATGTGGTTCAATGAGATGAAAATAATTTTTTGGTGAATAGTAACTTTTTACTTTTTTACCGCGGTTAATAGTAAATAGGGTAACTAAGGGTAAATATGATATTACTATTACCCTAACACATGTCCTAATTCTATTGGACAAGTGTAATTCGACCAAAAACAAACTTAGGAATAAAATATGACCATTTAGGCCCACTTGGATTAGATTAGGACATTTATTATTAATTTATTTAAAGAAAGGTTAAAATAGTTAAAATCAAAGTTTAATAAGTAAATCATTTTTAATATGGGGTTATACATAAGATAAATTCGATTGTAAATATTCATTAGAAAGATAAAACGATTTCCTACATGATGGTATTTTATTTGTAATTTTTAGACATAAAATAATTTAATTTATTTATGACACAACGATGATGCAGTAATTATCTTGTTAATGAAATATTGACATAATTGATGTTATAAACACAAAAATAAATGTAATTTGAGATTTTTTATGAATTACACTAATTTTCTAGGTTACTATGATATATTAATGTTGATTTAATCAACTTGGTTCGAACATTTAATTCTGTTATGACTTTCACAAAAATCATATATCAAATAGTGTCAAAATTGACACAAAATAGTTTTTAAATCAAATATTATATTATTAATTGTTATTGTATTCCTAAAAATCTAAGGTTCGGCCAAATGACTTAGATAAGGATATATATATTAATAATAAACAATTTGGGGTTCGTTTGGCATGTTATAGTAAGTGTATTAACCATATAGTGAAAGAAAACAAAAAGACACGGTAAAAGTTAAATTATTTAACTTACAGTTAAATCTAATTGATAAGGTTAAAATAATACCCTAAACTTGTCTAAATCTTATTGGTTGATAGGATTTCGACCCATCCCCACTTTAGCTTCGAAATAAGACCCTTTGGAACCATTATAAACCGATTTTGACTTTAATATAAAATAATATTTTGAGATATTCCTAAGGTGCCCCTCTCCTCCCCTATAAAAGGACACCTCCTCCCCCTCCTCCTCACACCAATTTGAGCACTCAAGCTCTGCCAAACCCTGCCAATTTCTCCTCTCCACTTCCCTAGCAACATCTTAGAGGTTCTGGTCTTCCTCAAAGACCAGTTTTAGTGCCCTAAGAGGAGGTCTCAAAGAGGCACTTCAAAGAAGAGGTAATTACCGTTACCAATTCTTTCATCTTTATTTCTTCTTCCACTTCTTCTTCTTAGGTTGTTTCATTATGAAGTAATAACATCAGTATCACTCATATACTGATATGTTATTATAAGTATGAAACAACCCTATTTCACCATCTATCCATCCTACGGAAAAAGAAATCACCGCGCGTGCGTACGTACGGAATACCGTCTCCACGCCGTGGTGTAATCTATTTTCCACCACCACCTTACATGGATGGGTATAATGGTGTAAAGAATAACTATACATAGTTATTACAACATCATATTGGTTCTGATATATTGTATAATCCACTCCAATTAAATTCAATATTTATAGAAATGATATCATCGCTCGTGCGTACGTACGGACTACCGTCTCCACGACGCGATGAGATTCATTCTCCATGTTAACCATTTAAGAATGATTATAATGTATATATAAGAAATAATAATGAAATATATGACATTATAAAGCTACTGTATTTATGTATATATATACATATGTATGTCATCTACTTACTTCCATTTCAAGACAATAAGGAAAGAAAAACAGCGTTCATGCGTACGTACGGACTACCGTCTCCATGAACGGTGTTTTTCATTTTATTTATCTATCTATTATATATATATATATACTGAATATATATGATATATAAATAATATTTTATATTCTGGAAGTATGTAAATCATGATATAAGTAATAATGATGTCAAGAACAACAAGTCAAAACACCTACGATAAATGAAACGATTTTACCCAAAACGCTTCTTTAACATGGAATTTCCAAAAGAACGGGTAATATAATGTCATAATTGAACCATATATGATATCATAACAATGAATATGATTCTGTAATAAGTCAATAACATGATTTAAATCCTTATACAGGAGGTTCGGACACTTACAAAGCAAGTCGGACATAAGGTAAGAGAAATATCACAATCTCATTTTTATCCGAGATTGTTTATTCGTAAGTATTTACTGGGGTGTATTTTATCATCCACATCCATGTTTCATAAATATGTAATATTATTTCCATCTACCTACAATTGTTTAAATCCATTTTTACCCTTCGGTGAGTTTTTAGTAATATGTATGAAAGGAATCTTTTGTCGTTTTTCGTACGAGGTACTTTTTGACTTTTCCGACAAAAGTACGAAGAATGTTTTTTTTAACTTATACGGAAAGAATGGATTTTTAAAACAGTATTTCCAAGAAGCTTCCTTTACAAGTTTCAAGTTTATTTTTAATCAACTTCTTTTATTTTAAAGTTGTATGACATGTTATGAAAGGAAAAATGTTTTTGAAGAAGAAAGGATATTTTCCTCAAGAATGAAGTTAAAGTGTTTTATCAAAATTATTTTCCATCTAAGATAATAAAGGGTTCTGTTTTTATCCCTATTATTATATTGATTTGATCATGTTGTGATGGAATTATTTTTATGAATTCCATTATCTTATATGAATTGATTTATGATGTCATGATGTTTCATGAATCCCATTTTTGTTACATGTGTTATGCGATGATGTATGTTTTATGATTATGTGGCACACATAAGAAAGGATTCATTATAAGATGGGTGGGACCTATATCTCCCTCCAATGCATTGGGTAAAGATTTTATATCTCATGAGATAGACAGGGCTGGAACGGTAGGTTATACCGGTTCAGTGAAACAGGACTGAAACGAGGGTTACTCGATTCAGAAAGGGACTTTGTCCACTAAGATAGTCTTGGCAATGAGTCTTGACTAAAAAGAAATGATTTTCTATGATGATGTGTGTATGCCACAAAGTTTCTTGTTTTAAGTTATGATTATTGGGATTACATTTCACTTCTATGATATATCCCATGTTATGATATTATGAGCTCTTTTGCAGGTTAAGATTTCCAAAAGCTATGTATATGATGTGATTGATTTTTCTTTTGTTTACCCTTACTGAGCATTTGAGCTCACCCTTTTATGTTTTCTTTTCCCCAGGATATAAATAAAGGTTTTAGGTAGAAAAAAGGGATGACCTTTATGGGAGATATTGAAGAACTTTCACCACGATTAGAAGATTACGTTCCGAGTTTCCAAAGACACTAAACTATTACGATCCTTTAGTGTGTGTTTTTGTTATGTACTAAGTATTCCGCAAATGTAATGTAATGTCCATGTACGTCAAGATACGGGTCTCTACAGTTGGTATCAGAGGCAAAGGAGGTAGGAATGTATCCGATCCTTGGGAACTCTCACATGTGAGCGTTGGACGAAGCATGGCTCTCCGCCCAAGGGCTTCATGAGGAAATGGCTACCACTGGGGATGGTGGTGTGTCCCGCCCAGGGGGTGTAGCCGCCCATGGAGTGCCCTGATAGGTATCAATTGTAGTCCACTGGATGTAATTCTAGACCGCTATAGTTGGTATCAGAGGAAAGGTTTAGTCAACCTTTGGAAACTAGGATGCGAAAACGTTAGTGAGATCCCTAGAGATATTTCTAAGGTATGACTAGGGATGTCTCTAAGGTTAAGTATACGTATAGGTTATAGTCCTAGAATTGCTCTAACGATCTTAGAATTTAACCTAAGATGTTAGATATTGAGGGTACTACCCCTTTATTATGTTGTTTTCCCTAGCATGATTTTTGCCTCTCACACTATTCTTTTGGGGTTTTAGACGATGGCTGGAACCCGAAGGAACCGTGTTGATCAATGAAATGGACAATGCAATGATTGTCCCCCTGAGCAACCAAACGATATGGGAGCTGGAATGCAAAATCTTGTAGCCATTCTCACACAACTTTCTCAAGCTATGAATCATGCAGGACTTCCAAACGAGCAAAGGAAGGAGCAACATTCTGTTGAATCCTTCATGAGACAGCGTCCACCTTCTTTCACTGGGTCTACTGATCCATTAGTTGCTGAACAATGGATTAGTACTACTGAAAAGATATTTTCAGTTCTTCAATGTTATGAACATGATAAAGTCATCTCAGCAGTATATCGTTTGGAAGGTGAAGCTGATCAATGGTGGAATCTTATCAAGAATACGAGGCAAAGAGATGAAATTGATTCCATGGAATGGGACGAGTTCAAGAACTTGTTTTTCAGTAAGTACTTCCCTCGTATTCTTCGAACGAAGATGGAGAAGGAGTTTCTTGAACTAAAGCAAAAGGATGATGAATCTGTTGGTATATACGAAGCGAATTTTACAAGACTTGCAAGGTATGCATCGGGCATTATCATCCAACCTGAAAGTAAAGTTGATCGATTTTTCAGTGGCTTAAAACCAAGTCTTCGAAGGGCATTAGCTATAAGAGACTTCAGTAGCTATGAAGAAATTGTGCGCTGTGCTATCAAGGTAGAAATGGAAGTTGGTGTTACATATCCATCTCATGGTTTTGACAAGAAACGAAAGATGGAGTTCAAGGAGAAATCTCAGAATAATGGTGAAAAGAAGATGAATGTTTCCTTATGCACAAAGTGTGGAAAGAAGCATGGTGGAGATTGTCTTAAAGGGACTAGAAAATGTTTTAAGTGTGGAAAATAAGGTCATCGAGCAGCTGAGTTTCGAAGTAATGGAAAAAGGGTTTCTAATGATGTGAATAAAGCAAACACTGCCGAGAACGCACCGCCAACACTTCAATGATTCAAGTTCAAGGAAATGGGGCATTATGCTAATAATTGCCCTAATCCAAGGGTTAGTGATGATCAACATGAGCAACCACTGAAGGCAAAGGACAAAGGGAAGTCACATGCGATCACTATTGGCAATGTTGAATATGACAACGATGTGGTGGAATGATTGAGTTTTTATGTAATGGGATTCCAAAATAATGTTGTATCATGGAATATTGGAATATTTATGTATTGGTCTAATGTGTTATTCAAAGTGATTGAGATATTATGCGCATAATGAAGGGAAAACGAGAAAATGAAATGTTTAACAGTACTCATGAGCTCATGATTGATATAAGGACTAAGTGATATCATGGTTTGAGTATATAGAATTTTGAGGATTTTGGTATGTGGAAAATGTTAACTTTTAACTGCACTCATGTTTTCACTAAGGTATTCAAGAGAATACACGATTAAGGACTTTGAATGTTTGGAATGTGACCAACAAGACATATCTTATGATATGTGGGGATCAACGACAGTATTAAATCTCTGGTAATCGTTGTCACTATATTATGAGAGTGGACTGCAGTATTATGTATAAGCCTAAAGATTAGACTGGATTATGTTGGACATAAGTTAGTATTGTTTAAGGATAGAAGATTTTCGATATTATTGATGGGATGTTATAGTAACGTAGTTTTAGAAAAAGGACAACCTGCAGGACGGGCGACAGCCCATCGCTTCGGACAAGGCTGTAGGAATCGAACCCACAACCGAAGTGCGACTGGCCTTTATCGCCTACCACTGACCTACAGGAAGTCCCTGTTTAGTAGAAACTAGTTTTATTATATTAAGCAGTATGATATATGAAGTATAAGTCCATTTTAGGAACCATATATGATTAATCTCACTATAGATCGATCTATGTATATAAGTTTTGCTAACCTTTTGTTTGAGACAGATGGAATGACCTGTCATTCTATCACATGATCTGCTAACACTTCACGAATAACAAATTCAACTTCATTTATTTAAGAGATGAAGTGGAAATTGTTCAAAGCACGAACAACAGTGAGATTGTACCAAAATAAAGTAAGTATTTATTCTAATTCAAATTTTCAACTTTAGGGGAAATGATCTTGAAAACCAAAAATGTTGTCCTAGTGATCTTATACCTGATGAATCAGATGGTACCTTATATCATCACAAATCTATGGATTTGTGATTACTGGCTTTTCCATAGCCATGTTCTCTACCACTCTCCATCAGAACATGATGGTTAGATTTCTCTTCCGTATCCATATTTTCACCTATGTGGAAACCCAATGATTAGTTTATTTGGGTAACCGTTACGTTTCATACTTTTGTTTTTAAAGATTGGTTTTGATATTCCTTTTTATGATGTGGGTTTATATTAAAGAAACTTTCGAATAGTAAACCATTTATAACCCCGACGAATTTCGAGGGCGAAATTCATTTTAAGGGGGGTAGAATGTAACAGCCCGAGATTTTATGAAAAATATTCTTTTTTATTTTACTAATGTCTTGTGTTATACGCTACACCAAAATGAGCTTGCACAACACGCATCCTTGACTTGCCTTGCATTACACGCAATCGCAACCTTCCTCGATAGCGTGTGTGGTACGTAATCCTGAGTTTCACGAAACAATGATATGCTATTAAAATATTATTAAAACTAGCCGTTATGAATAGTAATAACCACTTTTTAAATTTTAGAAATTTTAACTCTCAAAATGGACTTCATTTTTGATTCGGAGTATCGAATTTAGCCTAAGGTGAAATTTTGGTACTTTTCGGATAACTTTCATATTCTGATGAATAGTGAAAATTACTAAATTATAATTAAAAACAACTTTTTTAATCGAAAAAATTAATAGTGATAAATCATTAATTTGAGTGGTTTTAAAGTATATCTAGAATATATTTTTACAATTTAATACAATGTTGGTCATTGGATGTAATTTCACATTTAAACTAGACATAAACAAGTGTCAATCTTTTGGTAGATATTGTTTCTTAAAAACACGCTATTTGTTTTAACAACGGGATTTAATTATAAAATTAATTAATGCAACTTTTATGTTATGAATTTGGTAAAATAGATTTCATTTTTGAATTCGGAATATGAAATATAGCTTAGGATGAAATTTTGGCATTGTTCTGAAAAACATCAATTTTTGATGAATAGTGAAACTACTAAGTGGTAGTTAAAAAAACTGAATTTTTCATAAAACTTAATTTTGCCGCTTCTGTGAATGGAATTTTGAAAATCCGAGAGACACGGTTAATATCAAGGACTAAAATGTGGTTCAATGAGATGAAAATAATTTTTTGGTGAATAGTAACTTTTTACTTTTTTACCGCGGTTAATAGTAAATAGGGTAACTAAGGGTAAATATGATATTAATATTACCCTAACACATGTCCTAATTCTATTGGACAAGTGTAATTCGACCAAAAACAAACTTAGGAATAAAATATGACCATTTAGGCCCACTTGGATTAGATTAGGACATTTATTATTAATTTATTTAAAGAAAGGTTAAAATAGTTAAAATCAAAGTTTAATAAGTAAATCATTTTTAATATGGGGTTATACATAAGATAAATTCGATTGTAAATATTCATTAGAAAGATAAAAAGATTTCCTACATGATGGTATTTTATTTGTAATTTTTAGACATAAAATAATTTAATTTATTTATGACACAACGATGATGCAGTAATTATCTTGTTAATGAAATATTGACATAATTGATGTTATAAACACAAAAATAAATGTAATTTGAGATTTTTTATGAATTACACTAATTTTATAGGTTACTATGATATATTAATGTTGATTTAATCAACTTGGTTCGAACATTTAATTCTTTTATGACTTTCACAAAAATCATATATCAAATAGTGTCAAAATTGACACAAAATAGTTTTTAAATCAAATATTATATTATTAATTGTTATTGTATTTATAAAAATATAAGGTTCGGCCAAATGACTTAGATAAGGATATATATATTAATAATAAACAATTTGGGGTTCTTTTGGCATGTTATAGTAAGTGTATTAACCATATAGTGAAAGAAAACAAAAAGACACGGTAAAAGTTAAATTATTTAACTTAGAGTTAAATATAATTGATAAGGTTAAAATAATACCCTAAACTTGTATAAATCTTATTGGTTGATAGGATTTCTACCCATCCCCACTTTAGCTTCGAAATAAGACCCTTTGGAACCATTATAAACCGATTTTGACTTTAATATAAAATAATATTTTGAGATATTCCTAAGGTGCCCCTCTTCTCCCCTATAAAAGGTCACCTCCTCCCCCTCCTCCTCACACCAATTTGAGCACTCAAGCTCGGCCAACCCCTGCCAATTTCTCCTCTCCACTTCCCTAGCAACATCCTAGAGGTTCTGGTCTTCCTCAAAGACCAATTTTAGTGCCCTAAGAGGAGGTCTCAAAGAGGCACTTCAAAGAAGAGGTAATTACCGTTACCAATTCTTTCATCTTTATTTCTTCTTCCACTTCTTCTTCTTAGGTTGTTTCATTATGAAGTAATAACATAAGTATCACTCATATACTGATATGTTATTATAAGTATGAAACAACCCTATTTCACCATCTATCCATCCTACGGAAAAAGAAATCACCGTGCGTGCGTACGTACGGAATACCGTCTCCAAGCCGTGGTGTAATCTATTTTCCACCACCACCTTACATGGATGGGTATAATGGTGTAAAGAATAACTATACATAGTTATTACAACATCATATTGATTCTGATATATTTTATAATCCACTCCAATTCAATTCAATATTTATAGAAATGATATCATCGCTCGTGCGTACGTACGGACTACCGTCTCCACGACGCGATGAGATTCATTCTCCCTGTTAACCATTTAAGAATGATTATAATGTATATATAAGAAATAATAATGAAATATATGACATTATAAAGCTACTGGATTTATGTATATATATACATATGTATGTCATCTACTTACTTCCATTTCAAGACAATAAGGAAAGAAAAACAGCGTTCATGCGTACGTACGGACTACCGTCTCCATGAACGGTGTTTTTCATTTTATTTATCTATCTATTATATATATATATATATACTGAATATATATGATATATAAATCATATTTTATATTCTGGAAGTAAGTAAATCATGATATAAGTAATAATGATGTCAAGAACAACAAGTCAAAACACCTACGATAAATGAAACGATTTTACCCAAAACGCTTCTTTAACATGGAATTTCCAAAAGAACGGGTAATATAATGTCATAAGTGAACCATATATGATATCATAACAATGAATATGATTCTGTAATAAGTCAATAACATGATTTAAATCCTTATACAGGAGGTTCGGACACTTACAAAGCAAGTCAGACATAAGGTAAGGGAAATATCACAATCTCATTTTTATCCGAGATTGTTTATTCGTAAGTATTTACTGGGGTGTATTTTATCATCCACATCCATGTTTCATAAATATGTAATATTATTTCCATCTACCTACAATTGTTTAAATCCATTTTTACCCTTCGGTGAGTTTTTATTAATATGTATGAAAGGAATCTTTTGTCGTTTTTCGTACGAGGTACTTTTTGACTTTTCCGACAAAAGTACGAAGAATGTTTTTTTTAACTTATACGGAAAGAATGGATTTTTAAAACAGTATTTCCAAGAATCTTCCTTTACAAGTTTCAAGTTTATTTTTAATCAACTTCTTTTATTTGAATGTTGTATGACATGTTATGAAAGGAAAAATGTTTTTGAAGAAGAAAGGATATTTTCCTCAAGAATGAAGTTAAAGTGTTTTATCAAAATTATTTTCCATCTAAGATAATAAAGGGTTCTGTTTTTATCCCTATTATTACATTGATTTGATCATGTTGTGATGGAATTATTTTTATGAATTCCATTATCTTATATGAATTGATTTATGATGTCATGATGTTTCAAGAATCCCATTTTTGTTACATGTGTTATGCGATGATGTATGTTTTATGATTATGTGGCACACATAAGAAAGGATTCATTATAAGATGGGTGGGACCTATATCTCCCTCCAATGCATTGGGTAAAGATTTTATATCTCATGAGATAGACAGGGCTGGAACGGTAGGTTATACCGGTTCAGTGAAACAGGACTGAAACGAGGGCTACTCGATTCAGAAAGGGACTTTGTCCACTAAGATAGTCTTGGCAATGAGTCTTGACTAACAAGAAATGATTTTCTATGATTATGTGTGTATGACACAAAGTTTCATGTTTTAAGTTATGATTATTGGGATTACATTTCACTTCTATGATATATCCCATGTTATGATATTATGAGCTCTTTTGCAGGTTAAGATTTCCAAAAGCTATGTATATGATGTGATTGATTTTTCTTTTGTTTACCCTTACTGAGCATTTGAGATCACCCTTTTATGTTTTCTTTTCCCCAGTATATAAAGAAAGGTTTTCGGTAGAAAAAAGGGATGACCTTTATGGGAGATATTGAAGAACTTTCACCACGATTAGAAGATTACGTTCCGAGTTTCCAAAGACACTAAACTATTACGATCCTTTAGTGTGTGTTTTTGTTATGTACTAAGTATTCCGAAAATGTAATGTAATGTCCATGTACGTCAAGATACGGGTCTCTACAATAAGTATTGATCCAATGTAATTAATTATTTTAATTATAGTTAAATAATAGTTTTTTAAAATTGAAATAAAATTTAAATAATTCTGTGAATTTTAAATTAATTAATTTATTGAATATAAATTTTAGTTTTATAAAAAAATTTATTTTTCACTATTCTTTTAAAAATAACTTTTTTCATGAAAATAAGAATTACCATATGATATTTTTTGATAATATGATTAAAAATAAAGTGTTAATTTAAGAAAAAAAATATTGTACATTTTTTAGAATAAAATTATATTATTTTCTCACAAAGAGAACTGAAAATCATATTAAAAAAACAAATTTTTTGAAGAATAAATTGACTTTAATAAAATTTGAATTATTTTTGTCAATAAATTTGTATTTATTGGGGAAAATATATTTATTTAATAATTTATTTAATCATATTCATAACCAAAAATTTTATTTCTTTTTTATAATGGTCATATTTTAATAATATATTTGATGGGTCATTTGAGATTCGTGTTGTGTTTCGTATATGTTATTGAACCAAACATTATTATTCTAGAGTCTCAGATTGGATGTTCAATAAGCTATGAAAGATATTAAATTTATTTATAGTAGTTTTACAGTAAAATCCTGGGGTGTTACAATCTTCCAATGTTCAATAAATTTCATCCTTTCAATTTGATCATGCACTTAGAAATAAAGGTATGAAATTTGAAAATTCCATTATTTAAAACCCACATCATAAATAGTTTTAACATAAAAATATCATTTTTTAGGGAAAATGAAGTGTGATGGTCATATTAATAACATAAAACTAGGTTTTCCAATTAGGATGAAATTTTTTGGAGGTGAAAATATGGATTTGGAATAAAAAAATAAATAATTATAGAGTGATAGAGATCATTAATCTTAAGAAAGTGAATGGAAAAGAAAATGTTAATGACTACATAACCATAAATCTACAATGAGTTAAAAGACTATTTGAGTCATCAGATATTATGGTAATATGATAAAATGAGGGTTTCAAAATCCTTTTCCTGATGTTGAAGAATTTATTTAATGTCTACGAATATAAAGAATAAAACTTACTTGATATATTTATAATTTATAATAAAAATTTAAACCATTGGTTATGATTTGATCAGTATACACTTCTTATATTACACTAAGAAATGAATATCCCAAATGGATTTTTATTACAAAAGAACCAAAATTATCTTCTGATGGATCGTAATATCTATAAAAGAGTGTGATGTCTTTCCGTTTGTAAATATTTTCCAAAACCAATATGGTTAGAATAATTGATCCAATACAATATATTAGTCTATAAACCTAACAATTAACACCACTAGTTTTACATTAATACTTATTTTTCAAATAATTTAATTTAAAAAATGACATATTAACCAGAACATCATTTAGGCTAGTGGTAATTACTAAATCCTTATCATCCATTGGTTGTGGTTCCATCTCCGCAACCTTACCGGATGTTCCAGGTTGTCACCCAATATAAAGGTTGTAATTTTTCAAAAACATTTTTATATTTTATTCCTATAACATCACCAAATTTGATAACCCATAGTTACTAATACATAAAATAAAAGATAAACCATAAAGTTTACTAATAACTTTAATCTTATGGATATAAATTTTAATGTAATTCTTCCTTATATATTTGTTCAAATAAAACCTCAAACAATTGTTTAATACTTTGAACTTATGATAAACCTTAAACTCATAAACCATGATGGTATCCATAATCTTAGAGTTAATAATTGATTAATAAATATATGTTTTAAAAAATTAACACAATCATTATTTGTTTCATCATTCTTATAACCAAAATACCACTGAAAAAATATACAATTTAATTCTTGAATATAAACTCATAAATACTTTTACCCTCTTAATTAATAATAGGTACTTCCTTCATGTAGGATTTAACCATTAAAATAGTGCATTGAATTGAATAATTATTTAGTCTCCCATATTGAAGACAATGAACTTTAAATGCATTCTACGAATGAAATTTATTTCTCTCTACTAAACTCCAAAATTTTTCTCAAAATTTAATCACTTAATTCCATTATTTTCTACACATAAAACTTTTTCATGTTATGTTGAGGCATTCTCTTGGGTTTCTCCTTCTATATTTTGAACATGAATTGAATCAATACCTTTTTCCTCCATAGTATCCACCACCTAAGCTCTAAAGGGAATACAACATTATTTTATTTGGTGTGTAAGGGAGGTAGTTAATTTAATTATTTTTAATCATATATCATTATAACAAATTATAAAATATCATGATATATTTCAATCTAGTTGTTATCCCATTTGGTATCTTATAACCCCCACATTTTCTAATAAATTCAATGTTAACATGATTCCTCTAGGTTCCATCCATTGACTAAAACCAAAAAATAAATTGTGGGAAATAATAATCACACAGGGGAAACCATATAATCAATTATAGTATATCTAAATCATGACACCAGCTTTTAAATCTAATAAACCTTAGGATTAAAATAGTCCATTCATTGTCATTATTTATTGAAGTCCGTCACAATGGTTTAAAATTTAAATGTGAATTGTCCAAAGCATATCCCCTGGGAGTGCAACACTAGGTGCTTAGTAAGGCCCATTTTTAAACTAGGAGATGATCAAGTCAAATTCCAATGAATCATTTTTAGAGGTATTACCCCTCGGTACAAATGTTTATGATCCACGTCTACTAGTAGAATCTACATAGTGATGTATTTCTATGAAAACTATATAATATATTCCCTATCAAAATATTAGGATGTTCTTATATACTTATCCTCAATGTCTGTCATAGGGTAATGTTCCAGAATATATGTTTTCCTTTTTTTTCTCCCAATGTTACTACAAAAATTTCTCTGAAACCAAATGGGGTCCTAACCCCATAATCATGGAGCTGGTGTATATTATTTAAGATTTTAATTTTATATAAGTGACCACATTCCAAAATAATGAATAGTTTTCTAGTCTTGGTAAAAAACATTAAAACATAATTCCTGAATTCCATTAAAAACATGAAATAAATCGTAGTTAAATAAAAAATAATACATCCTTAAACTCATTCAAAGATTCCAAATTAATATCATGTTGAAAGGAAACTAGATAAGGGTAAACCTAGATTCTTTATAAGAGTTGTTCAAAGTGGAATATATTATGGATAAATAAATAATAATAAATAATGAACAATGGATATATAAGGGTAAAGATATAAACAAATTTTAAAATTAATGAAAAAAATTACTATTATTATTAGATAAGAAGTAATCAATATGTTTTGGAAAATAACCTGACATACATTCAACTTAATCTATAACTTTTGAAAAAAAATGAACTCATAAATAATTTCAATACAATAAACTCATGAATAATAATAATGAAATTCTTAATAAATGAAATTATTAATATTATACATCATGATATCAAACTTCATAATATCTATTATTTCAAGACCATTCACATGATAGTTTAAAACTATTTGTAAAACCCCATTTAAATATATCTTACTAATTCATCTCATGAGAATATTGATGCATCAAGTGTATATATAATTCCAAGATCCACCCATAGAAATATGTTCAATTAATTCTTTAAATATCAAATGATTTATATAATTCATGGAAAACGTTCCTTTTCAATAAATTTCTATATTAAATAATGAATTTGAAATATCAATATTTCTATAGTCAATTTAAGGACATTAAATGAAAAAAATATATGTAGGAATGATATATAGATTAAAAAATAAGATATAAATGATAAATAATATGGGTATTTAAAAAATGTAATGTCTACTGATTATAAGAAACTAAACATTTCACGTGAAAGTTAATGAATACAAAATTAATCAAGAAAGTTTATATAAATACATTATCTAGTCGTAAAAATAATAAACCACCCAAATAATGGGTAAATATGATATAATTAAAATATATATCCATTTTATTATATGTAATATGGAGGGTTGTGGTTTTGGATGAATACAAATAACATGAAAATAACAATTAGAACATTTTTTTATAATAAAATACAATTTTAATGTTCAAAAAATCAATTTTAAATAAAATAAATTACAAAAATGTTTGGAAAACTATTTTATTTAAAATTTTCTATATAAAAATGTAGAGTAAAATTCAAATAAAAAAATGTTCACGATAGAAGAAAGGTTTGTTCATGCCAAGTATGTTAGAAACATAGATTTCTTTCTTATTTTTTAAAAAAATTCAAAAGTACATTGTTCGAAAAATATCAAAAATATTTATATTTTAAAAAAATTGTAAAAATATAATTATGTGTTTAAATGACTTCAAAAAATCTTAGTAAACCATTTTCTAAAAAGATTTTAGAAAACATGGATTTGGATGAAATGGAATTTTTACCAAAGAATGAAATGAATGTATATGTTATTAAAAACATTTTCTCTGTCCTTTTAAGTACCAATTAGAGAAAAATAAAAATATTTATTAAAAAATCATTTATAAATAGAGGATAATACAATTAATTTTTTTATTATAGAAAATTACAAAAAAATCTTTTAATGGTAATCAAATATAACCGATTCTAATTAAAATGATATTGAAACATAAATCTCTTACCACTTTAGTAACTTTTTAATTGTAATACATATGAAATAACATCAAATGAAAATTTAAATTCCCAGAATACAAATATATTCATGATATAATATATAAAATTGGTATTATTTAATCTTTATAAATGAAGTTAAGTATATATCATGGTAAATTTCATAAAGAAGACATTTTGAGACGAAAATCCCTTATAATGGTCATAACATTGAAGTAAGAATTAATCAATGAATCGATTATGTGTATAAAATTTAAATATCCATAAAATAAGCAAAAATACTACATAATATAATAAAATTTCAAAAAACACATAATATTATAACATAAAGGATAATTAAGATGTAATATAACCCAATAGAGTGAAATTGAGTTATGAAATTTTTTACTACTTGGTAATATTCAATTAAAATCCCCTAGAATGAAATAATTAAAATTAAATCCTAAAATATAATTTATTTTTAAGTATTAATGATTTTAAATTTAAAATAGGTTATATGTACAAAATCCCTTACAACATGCTTCCTTTTGGTTGAACACATTATAACATCATCTATAACTGTTTTAAGAATCATATTAATTTTTCAAAAAACAATATTCATGTTTATAATTTCATATATGATCATCTTATAACATCTTATCACCTTTTCATTAATAATAATTTAATATTGTTGTTGTTTCCGGTATTAATTGCATTGTTTTATCATGCATATTTATCTTGAAAATTTATATTATTAGTAAATATATATATATACATTATATAAATAATTATTTTAATATTTTAAATATAAATTATTCTTTATATAATTTTTTACAAAAATTATTCAATATTTGACACGGAAAATGAATCACATTGCTTCATAGATATAGTAGGTCGTATGTACACATTAACGAAGATATCATTTCATTAATGAGTGAACTATTAACGAATTGGATTTTATATTATTTTTAAATAATTAATATAATTTAATATTCATGATATATATTAATTATTTCCATAGTTATGACTATCCATGTGAGGAAGTGATGGAAAACAATTATATCAATTCACAAGGTGGTAGTCCACGGTAAACATGAGTGATGAATTTGTCTCCCATTTGATGGAGGAGGAGATAGATAAATATTAGGAAATAAACATAGTAACATATATTTATATTTTATGTTATGGTTTTATCATATATTATGTGTTAGTACATAATTTATGAGGAAATAATAATAATTAAAAAGAAACATTGTAGTGAAGAAAACTACCTTTGCTAATAAAACCCTCCTTTGGATGTCTTATTAAGGACCCTAGGGTTGGCCTTTTGGGAATAAAAGAACCTATAAAATGTGGGTAAGATTAAATAGATATATTTTACTATGTTTTCTTGATATATATGTCTTGATATGTGTGAATAAGTGAGGGTAGGGAGTTCTTTATTATAATTGAGGAGGAGGGCACATATGAAATGCTTTAAAAGAATAAATCATACCCATGGTTTGAAAATTCAACGATGATTCAAAATGGATCATTATTAAAGTATAGATTCTATAAGTTAAAAGTAATGAAATAAAAGAGTATTAAAAAATTTGGACATTTTAAACCTTATCTACTTAGGTTAACATGTGATAAACACATTTTTACCTTAACCATGGAAAAACATTTTTAATGTTTTCAAAATACACAATGAATAAAAATTAAGTTGACCATATTTTATAATATAAATTATTATTATTCCTTATGTTGAATCCATTTTTTGAAATTCAATTAACATGATTTTAAGAATTTAATTTAAATATAAAACTCACAAACTGATCAAAAACATGTTTTTAAGGAATACATTTTTCAAACCAAACATGATATTATATTAAATATATGACTGGTAATCATAATGAGATGAATTTAAATTAATATATTTAGATATTTAATCTATAAATTTCTTTTAAATAGTTATAATGGAATATTATTTTAATTAATTAAAATGGATGAATATTATGCATTTAAAAAACATTATTAAATAATATCTTTTTTTAATATTAAAAATAAACTTATATCAAAATCTGGTGTAATGATGATTAAAATGAAGTTAATTATTTTAAATATAATTAAATAATAGTTTTTTATTTTTAAATAAAATTAAAATCTTATATTTACTTTTAAATAATATAATTTATTGAAAAGAAATCATAGTTTTACAAGAGCTGTATTTGTCAATATTCACTAAAAATCACACATTTTCTGAAAAATACCAAAATTTCAAAATAAGATATTTTTTATATGGTAATTAAAAATATGGAGTTCAATTTATGTATTATATTTCTTTGATTTATAAAAAATTTATTATATTATTTTTCTCTGAAATAGTAGTAAGAAAAATGTCTTTACAAAAAACAGTTTTAATGAATAAATCAACTTTACCAAATTTTGAGTAATTATTATAAACATTTTATATTTATTAAGAACTATATATATATCATAATTTTTTGATTCATATTCACACTCACCAATTCAATGACTAGGTTGTAACAATCATATTAAAATAATATATTTCAGAAGTCGTTTAAGCTCGTTGTTTCCTGTCATATACATTATTGAATGGGGATGATGTGGAAATGCGGTGTTGCTCATGATACTAGGGGATTATTTATTACTGATTTCACTAACTTCTTCGGGAATGTTCATAATCTTTAAGAAGAAGATAAGGTGTTTCTAACAAGACTTTAGATTTCAAGTAAAAATAACATCACACGTGTTGCAGTTGAAAAGGACTCCAAATTCATATATAACTCAATTCATGGTATTTCTGGAACCCCGTTAAAGGCCTCCTATAATATTTATAAATGAATTAGGATCATAAAAAATAGAATTAAATTCCTTCATACTTGGTGTGACTTTAATAATTTGGCAGATTACCTAGGTTTCATGGCTTCTCTAGGTGTATCAGTTAACTGTTTCTTTAGTTTTAGTTCCTTTCCTAATGATGGTGTGGACATAGTTCAAGAGAATTTACATAGGATTCATTTTTTCATGAACTCATAAAATCACTTCTTATTTTGTTCCTAAGATTCTGGAGATTTTATTTTAATAAATAATGATTATAACTATGATGTACTGAATGATATAAAAAAGGATAAATTTAATTATAATAAATAGACTTCAAAATCTTGGGGGGTTTAATTATCTATGTGATAGATACTATATAACATAATCACATTAATTTTAAATAGAATAATTATAAATACCTGATAATATATTTAAAAAATTAAATACTTTTAATATACATGTAATCTAATGAAAATTTTAGTTGATTTAGCACTCCAATATCCATAGACCCCAAATTGTATTTGATCCAAATACCAAGGGATTTATACTACTAGATCTCAATTGATATTCCATTTTATACTATGAAAAGGTTCTATTAAATGGGTACTCCATGTTTTATTCCATATAAAATATTCTTCTTAGGACTTTACCTCTCTAAAAAATCCTTCAAGAGATGATACTTCCAAAGTATGTGCTTCATGCACTCAAGTGACCTAGACTCCTTGGAAATATACACCAGTTTAGAATTATCATAATACAACGTGATAATATTTTTACTATTTGGGACCATTTCAAACTATTTGATGATGTTATGTATCAAAAGCACCTGATTGATTCATTATATCCAGAAATATACATTGATTATGAAATATAATCGGTGACCACAACTTCATTTTATCTCTTCCCTCTCATAACACCTCTATTGAGGGTGGAAATATATACTAATTGTGATTTTAGATAATCGTGACCTATTTATGAACTAGAATATATATATATATATTAGTGATTATCACCTCATATATTCCATAAACAAAGAAAATATCCTTCGTATGACTAAGATACTTAAGTATAGTCTTGAATAGAATCCAATGGTATTCTACTTAGATATGTAGATATATGTGTACCATAGATAACAACCTCGAAACATTAAAGTTTAAATAAAAAGA
Source organism: Viscum album (assembly GCA_963277665.1). Lineage (NCBI taxonomy): Eukaryota > Viridiplantae > Streptophyta > Magnoliopsida > Santalales > Viscaceae > Viscum > Viscum album. The sequence goes on from OY728132.1 coordinate 331,007,707, forward strand.
TGCAATACATATTAAAAAGCATAAAACCGAATTCAATTCCACACCATCCAAACCCTACCGCCACAGCCGCGGACCAAAATTCCACAAAAATCAAAAATCAAAAGTCATCACACTCCATGACTCAAGTCGTCTCGTCACGCGGCACCTCGAGTCTCGCATCCTCGAGTCACGCAACAAGACAGCTGCCCAGTCCGCATCAAACGCCGGTGAACTCCACCGGCATCCGTCGTCGCCGTCGAAGTGCCACGACACAATCGTCGTCACCAACAAATCCCCACCGCTGTCACCAACTTCGGAGACCATCATCACCATCAAGCCACCGTAGAACATTATCACCGAGAAGATCAACACCACCACAGTCATCACCGACCGAACAACAACGCCGTCAACAACCAGATTCAAAATCGTCATTCCCATTCAGAGCAGAACCCTCTGAACTCCCAAATCTCCGAAAATCACCACAAACATGAAGAAATCACAACAAAACAAAAAAAAAACCACAAATCATGAGGGGGAAGATCCCGTAGCCAAATCCAAGTCGTCGCCGCAACCTGTCGACGACGCTGAACAACCATTCCGAAGCAGAAAACCAAGTCGCACACCCAAAAACGGCCCGAAGAAAAGCAAGATCGCCGGAACCGCAAGCCCACCGCTGCCTTTAATCCCTCACACAGCGACCAGACCCGCAAGGTGTAGGGTACATCAAGAATAGTATATATAATCTAACACAAGATTATCCACATAAATATGTCAATATTAATTATTTATATCATAATATTGATTTTTTAATGTTTATAAACAACAATTTTAGTCCATTTCATAATTTGAACTTTATTCACATCATTGTGAAATTCATGTTCAAAGTGTCAATTTGGGCCCAATTAATCATCTTATTGTGGAAAACGTTATATTAATTATTTTAATTTTATATTTTGGTATTTTATAGATGAAATTTATTGGAATATTTTGTCTTTTATAATTGATGGATGAATCCCAAAGGAAGATGGTGATTTTTGAAAATGAACGCAGAAATTCTTAGACAAATCATAATGGACCTATGGCCTATAAAAAAAGTGTCGCCCGCAATCCAAACCCAATGATGCTAAAATTTTAAATATATAAAGATAAAATTATGGGGAAAATTCCATGCAACTATATATAGAGCTAATTATTAATTTTTCAAAGAGATCCAGGTAGATGAAGTTGACAATTAAATTATGGGCTTGATCTGAAGGTCAATTAAAGCATCCCACCATTTCGAGCATAACGTCCAAATGAATGATTAAATTTTCGGGAATTTTTTTCATATTTTAGAGTAAAACATTAATAATATATTTATATTCTACTAAAACTTCAAATTATTCTACACTCAGTTGAAATTTAATATTTAAAAAATATGAAGGAATCTAGATGATTTTCCTTGTCAACCTTGAAACATACAATTTAAAATGATTTCTCACCCTCCTTTTATATATCTTAATTTATGGAGAAGTAATATATTGATGTGGGATCAACCATAGGCTCCAAATATTCATATATAAGGATCTTTTGGTGAATTTATTGAGGAATCCAATGTTTTTATTTAAATTGTAATTTTAGGTTTTCATTTTGTAATTGCATCTTCATTTTTTCCCATGTAAATTTTTCATTCACCTTAATTACATAAAAAATTTCTTATCCATATTATTATGTATCATTTCTTATTTCCTATTAATATAACTTTGATACTATTTCCACAGGGATTGATTCTATTCATAATATCTTTTTTGACAATCATCACAGAATGGTTGTGTGATGTTTTTTCTCTTTTTTTCTTCTTTAATTCCCCATAATGAAGTCTAATCCCCACATCCTTTAATATATTTTCATAAATGCAAGGATAATACTTTTATTGGTTTATCCTAGGGAGTCACAAGGGTTTTATGGGATTTTATTTTATTTTATTAAATACTTTAATCAGTTTATTACTTTATTATTTCTATTCGATGATTTATTTTATACTTTTTCTTCACCAACTTTAATGATGACACATTTTGAGTTCTAGTATAATAAAATTACTTAGATTTATCCTTAATATGATCCCATAAATTAATTAGTTAGTTTCCTTATAATTATTCAAGGATTAAGTTGGTGAATGATGTTGTGGAATTATCTCATTTGTGGATATATCATGAGTTATTGATCTGAAACTTTCTAAGAAAATAAATTCATCTAATCTAACCAAAGATACAACATAGGACGGAGTAATATTATTTAAATTTTTATATTAAAATCATCAGATATTTAATTCTAAAAATCAATACATTATATTTGGTAATTTATTATTATTCTACCTAATCAATTTGAACCCACGTTTGACACTTCATAGCCAAAAATCCATCAAATCTCAAAATCTATAGGTTTTATCTTCGGTCCATGTGGATTCAACCATAAATGTACTACAACTACCACTTATACCATTATAGTAAATTTTCGAGAAACCAAATTCTGGCATGGTTATCAGGGACCCATGTATGTACCATAGACACTCAACTTATTTTCTCACCACAAATTCATTATTCTCACCCTAATTTATCTTCTCTATTCGCCTTTATGTTTTTGTACATCCTAAAAATATCAAATACAAATATCTATCTACTCCAATGGAAAACCTTGAACAACAACCCAACATAAACCCATGCTAGAATCAAATAAAAATAAATACTGGTAACCAAAAAACATAGAAAATATATTCGATCAACCCATGAATAATTACTACAGACATGTTGATATGTGTAATCAATTGGATAATTAATGTATAAAGGAAAAATTTATAACCCTTTCATAGATTTTCAAATAAAATATTCATATATACGTACATGATGTTCAAACTCCTATATGGACTAGTCCCCAAAAAATTATTAAATAATTGTGTGAAAAATGTATAAAATAAACTATGATGTTCAATGATTTTATTTCAAATCACATCTATCCCTATTTATTCCTAATTATAATCTATATCTTCTACTCTCTTTCGAAAATGAGGGAAGTTACCTTCTAAGTTGGGTGGAGTGAAAAGTGGGGATTTCAAAATAATGGAATTTAAAAAAATAATTAAATTCAATGAAAACATTCAATTCAATATACTTTCATTAATTAATGTAATTTTGAAATATAAAAACAAAAGTTGAAATGATTTTGAATGCCTTAATTATGATTTTAATATATTTTTATGTTCATAGTCATTTTTTTTCAAAATTTTTGTTGTCCGATATGATTTTTCAATATTAAAATTTTCATCTTATTAATAAAAATTAAAAAATGAACATCCATGGGAGTTTTGGTGTAGGTTTGAGTTCATGGGTCCCTTTAATCATTACATAGGCTCTGGGTCCACTTTTATATTAATTTGAGTATCCAAAATTTGAAGAAAAAGACATCATAGAGATGTTTTTTATCAAATGTGTGGAAACCAAAACATGTGGATCACAACTCCATCGATGCCTTTCCCAAATTTAGGCTTTAAATATCTATTATAGACCATGGAATTGACAATACATGTGGTTTTCGGAAATTGGGGATCATCAATCCATATTTTTCATTCCAAGAATTAGACTTTTTATATCTATTGTGGTTTAAAAAAATCACAAACAAAAAACAAAAAACAAAAAACAAAAAAATTGGATTATTATATTAAGATTTAATGTGATTCCTACAAATGACATTGATTTTTTCTCCTTGATTAGGGGAATGGACCTCATGTCTTCGGTGATGCAAACCACATGATCAGGCTTAGTTGACCTTAGATTAAATGTGATTATGACTTTTACTAAAGGAATTGGATTGGGATATTCTTATTAACCTATATTGTGTGAAATAATTTGGAAGGTTTCATGATTTTTTATAATCATATTTTGTAAGTAATGTATGTTAATTTGTTTTCAAAAAATATAATTTAATTTCATATTTTCGAGACAGTTATTTCTTGACACTAGAAAAAATCAATTTGGGGGTATGATTATCCACTTAAGAATAATAATATTAATTTTTTATATCAAAATATTGAATGTATTTCAATGTCCAGAAACACCAATTTTTTTCTAATACAAAAATTTTACTTCATTTCAAATTATTTTGAAATTCATGTTTGATGTTTAAATTTGGTCACAATTAATAATTTTCCTATGGAGTATATTTTATTAGTTATTTTAATTTTATATTTAAGTATATTATTGATCACTTTGATTGGAATAATTTTTATTGTATGATTTATGGATGAATCCCAAATGGAGATTGTGATTTTTAAAAATGAATGCAGAAATTCTCGGACAAAGTATAATGGGAATAAGGCCCATAAAAAAGTATGGGGCCCAGAATCAATGCCAATGAAACAAATATTTTAATAGTAGAAATATAAAATTATAGGTATCATCTCATTATCTATAGGTAGAGATAACTCAGAAATTCCATGTATATCTAGGGAGTATAAGTTGGCATTTAAATTATGGGACAGATATGAATGCCCATAAAAGCATCCCACCATTTTGAGCATAACATACAAACAAAAGATCGAATTGTGATGAAATTTTGTCACATTCTATAAGAAATATGGCTTTATAAATTTTTCTTCTAATAACCCTTAATATTATATAATATTGAATAAAAATTTTCACCTAAAAAGGAAAATGAATTTGGATTATTTTCTTGGTCAAATTTGAAATGTCCTATTTTCCTTGATTTCTCACCCTCCTTTTGAGTATCCTAATTTATGGGGAAGGAATTTATTAATGGGGGATAGACCCAAGGATAGTAATATGAATATATAAGTAGTTGGTAGTTACGATATTGAGGCATGTAATGTTTTTCTTTCAAATGTAATGTTACATTTTCATTTTTAATTACATATTCTTTATTCCCATATAAGTTTTTCATTCACCTAAATTTCATATTAAAATTTCATATAATTATTATTATTTTTCATTTATTATTTATTATTCATATCATTTTGATACCATTTCTTTAGGTATTGTTTCTATTAAGATAATCCTTTTTAAAAATCATCACACATTGGTGGAGTAATGTTTATTTCTTTGTTTTTCTTTTTCAATTTCACGTTTTTTAAGTTGAAATACCACTTAAATTAAGATATTTTCATCAATGTATAGAAAACCATTTTATGGGTTGATCCTAGGGATGTTAATGAGTTTTATTGGATTTTATTTCATTTTATTTAATATTTTAATTAATTCATTATGTTAATATTTCCATTTGATGGGTTATTTTCTTCTTTGTCTTCACCAAATTTAACGATGACACATTTTTTGTGGTAGTACAATACAATTACTTTGAGTTATCATTAATATGATCCTATATTTTAATTTTTTAATTAGCCTTATTATTTTCTTGGGATTAAATTGTTTAATGATGTTGTGTAATTATCTTGTTTTTAGATATATCATTAATTAGTGATCTAAAACATTCTGTGAAAGTAAATTTATCCAATATAATTCTAGAGACAACCTTATAATGATTCATATAATTTTATTATTTACACTAAAATATATGGATATTTAATTATTAAAATCAATAAATTCTCTTAGGTAATTTAGTTTTATTCTACACAATCAATTCGAACCCATGTTGGACTATTCATTTCCAAACATCCATCATATCATAGTGCATATTGTTTTCTTATTCTGTCCTTGTGGATTAGATAACTACATGTAATAATTTGACTTATTATACCATTATGGTAAATTTGGGTGCATCCATTACATAACTAACCCTATCTCTAACACACATAGGATAATGATCATCCTTTGTATCCCATATTATGTGTGAGGACATGTTTTCTTAGTGATATGAATTCCATGTTACATTTCTAACAATCCCATTTTGGATTTTTCCACATTTAATCTCTTCAAAATATTATCAATGTATGTACCAGGACATAGTCCAAGAAACCTATGGGATCTATCATGATGTATCCTGATCCAAAAAATGTATACTTATTTACCTAAGTATATCATAGAGAATCATGTGTTTAACCAAGTGTTTAAAAACTGTAATACTAGTAACATTTTTTACATTAATAATATGTACTCAACATATTTTATCAAGAAAATGATTACACTCCTTTTTTTATAGACAGTAGACTGATATTAATTCTTTATAAAACCAAATTCCATTATAGATTTTTCAATAATAATTTACCATGATCTTAATGTCAAATTCAATCCACAAATGGGCCTATATAGATTTAAAATGTTATTGGAATTATTTAGCTTCACAAACCCTTCTAATTGTTCCATAGAGACATATTCTACATGGTTTCAAATAAAGTGAGTTGTTTTCTCATCCATCTTCCAAATATAATAATCATAATAAGTTTATATGTAAATTATAGATATAATAGATTTTAGTCTAGTGACTAATTAAGTGGTTTTTTCATAGTCAATGCGTAGATGCAGTTTAAACCATATTATATCCCAACATACCCTATGCATAATTAATTATCCAAAATATATTGTTTCTTCAAGAATAACCATTTGAAACCAATCGAATTTACATCCACTGGAGGATCTAAAAAACCAAAAAAAGTGTTTTAATACATTGAATCCATTTCAAAATTCTTGGATTCTTTCCATTTGGTATTTTTTTGTGACACTTACTACCTCATCAAAGGACACATTATCATTATTATTAAAAAAATAATAATTCACCATCCTTGGTGGTAATAAAACCATATATTTCTAGTCTTACAACCTCTCCAATTATCTTATATATTAATTATTTCTCTATATTGTTCTCTTCCATGAGGATTTGTGGAATCTATTCTTGTGCCAACTATTGTGTATCTTGATATTGGACTTCATCAAAGTTTATATCACTCCTAAAATCAGTTTTTAAGATCTGATCCCTCTGAAGAAACATGGAGTCTCTTTCCACTATTACATTTTTATTTGATTTTTTGTATTTGTAATATCTCCTTGTATACTTATGATATCCTATAAGGATACCCTTTATGAATAGTGGTGTGAGTGTGTTTCCAAATTATGCCTTAACAAATACTTCACATCCCCATACATGTAATTTAGAAAACCTAGATTTATTTCCACCCCAAACATCATATATAATATCATTCACCTATATAGATATCACTTAGTTTTGGGTGTATTTTGATATCTATAATGTATAACCCCAAAAGAATAATGGAATACTTTCATGACTCCTCATTGATGTCACTATGATAAAAAGTTTAAGGTTTCACATTTCAATTACACCATTTCATTATGCTGTATGAGGATGAGTGAGTTGAGATACTATCCCAAACTCCTATATACAATCTATAAATTCATATTTAATGTTGGTAATCAATTTTATTATTATATTTCTTGAATTAATCAATGAAAAATGACTTATATCTTGTTATGTAGAAATATCCATAACTAAAGGAGTCATTATTTACAGTTATGAAGTATGACTATCTACCCCTTACATCAACTAGAAATAGTCCAGAAAAATCTACAGGAACCAATTTAATAATATCAATGTCCCATTCACCCTTTCCACCAAAAATATATTTTTATACTTTTAACTTGTAAAAAATGTAAAATATATAATGTGGTTTTAGTTAAAAATAATCTAAATATCCTTCTTGATATATTTTTATCAAGTGGTTTTCATTTATAAGACCAAGACAACAATTTCATAGTTGGTTGTGATATGAGTCATGTGAACTAGATCCATTATTGATTGTTAATACTGGGTTTTAATGTTATAACACATAAATAAAGTTATTTAAATACTCAATATGATAACACATTCAATAATTGTAAAATAATCACATATTATTTCCATATTTTTAAATATAACTATCCATATTAATGTTGGATACAAAAATAATGTTTTTGGTAACACTGTACATCATAATATTTAATGAAATCCAGCATCATTATAGTTGGAAATGTGATGTGGTAGTCTCCAATAGCCACTATAGTGAGTTCAGTTCTATTGCCTACTTTTAGGTCAACATCAACTCAATAAATTCTTATGAATCTACTTGGATTATTTATTTGAATACAAATGTTCTACACATGAAATATCAACTACTCAATTTGTAGAAATAGAAAGATTTCACTCAATAACAAATACACATGAAGATTCCCCTTGTTTATATTTAATGACTTAACTATTTTTCTAGTGGCCCTTTTTACCACTGGGAAAATATAAGACATCATATTCCATTTCTTTCTCCTTAATCCTCCTCATCTAGTTTGGGAATTTTAAATATTCCTTATACATAGAGTTAGACATAGGGACTTTTTATTTTCCCTTCCTATTACTAAACAAAAGTACATAAGGATTTTCATGCTTCAGGTTCTTATATAAATAGATAAGAAGAGTAAGTAGATATTTTTGAATATTCTCAATATTTTTTGTTTTAAAAATATTACCAATTCTATATAATCTCTACGGGAGTGATGAGTGTATGTTATCGATGTAAAATTTATGATGTAGTTTAATCCCTAGAATATTTATAAACTCAAAGTAGATAATAATTTTGACTGCATGTTTTCTAGATGACACTCTATGTATAATATATCACTTAAAATATACCTTGGAGATCTCAAACTGCTTCTATCTAGATATAATCAAATAAAGATCACAGGTATTTTTAATCATTCTATATGCATCCATATTCTCTTGAGAATTCTAGATTTAATCATACATGTATGATAACATTAAAAAACTAGTATCTAGTGCATCATCCAAGTGTTTTATGTAGATATAAAGATATTATTCACTCACCACTTATGCTGGTGGATCAGAAAATCATGATTCTAGTATGCATAGCTTTTAGGTTTTTTCCTAGTACAATATGAAAGTTCCAGCACCACTATTTAAATTTACATATAGTAATTATATTAAATTTAAATATTAAAAATCATAGGTATATCACAGAATTTTAAATTTCTAATTTTTGGAAAAAAAAATAAAAGTATATTTTCAATAATTTATCATTATCTATAACATATATGAGATTAAATAATTTAATTATCATATTAGTTTCCTTCTATTTTTTCATGTCCCAATTTATCTAACTATCGGTGTCAAAAATATCATGTCATGTATAAATTCTAGTTTAATGGTACCATATTTCCACTCTTATAACTCAATAAAGGTCTTGGTCAATTACTTGATGGTATGTAGCTATACGGTCTTAACAATTTCGAACTCATTTCTCTTTGACCAATAGAGTGGACTCCCCAATCCGAAATTCATAACTAAAATTTCATTAATACTTACCTCAAAATAACATCATGTTTATTGATGGATTCTTCTATTACGTCCCATTTAGTTAAGTCAATCTAAAAACATCATAAGAACTCTTTGATAAAAGTATGTTTCCTAGAACGGTCCAAACAAACACTTATTTTTATGGTGCCATTTTTAATCATGTAATGGAATGATTTTATGAATTAATATTTTTATGAGTGATTATTTTTTTATTAATTAATTTAACATGTATTTTTAAAATTTAATTGATGTGATATAATTAGTTAAATATTTTCTTAAACAACAATTCATACATAAGCCAATTTATCTAATTCTATATTGCATGCTTCTTAATTCATGTATTTATGTGATCACGAAAATGAGTCCATATAAGTAAAAATTCATTGGATAGAAACAAATTAACAAAAATGATCATTATATTTTAAATATTCTATTTATCAAGAATATAATAAATCAACATATTTCTCTATAGAGAAAATTATAGAGTCAAGAGTGTCTCATGTTGAAGAATTTCACATAAGCCTAAATATTTCTTAGGTTTATTTCACCTCATCTTGAGTCCCAAACCACATAATATCCTTGGATATCCATCCTTTATATATTATTCTACTCATAATAAGGTTGGGGGAACCATAGGATTGATTTAGGGTTTATATAAAAGAATACTTGGATATATAGGTTTAATATAGTAAAGGTGGGAGGGATAACACATTGTTTATCATATTTAATTTAATAAAACATTATCACATATAAAAACAAAGATATAATATTAAATTAAAGTGAAATCCAGCATAGACATTGGATGTTCAAGCTCATAATAAGTCATACACATGAAAAATATACATTTAAATAAACTCGAATGCAATCATTTTTATGTTTCTTTATTAAGATAAATTTCTAAAATTAGTAAAAAAAATATTTTTGAATTAATCACATATATATCATAATGTACAACCAAACTATTCTACAAATTCCAATCAACTATAATTTTAAAAAAAGTAAACCAATTAATTTTATTTAATACTAATTATGTTGATGGCATGTACTTGGAGGAAACAAGACATACACCCATCCAAACTACTCATCGTTTGACATGGTCATTTCCATGTACTATTCACTCATAAGGCATGTTTCATACATAGGGTTCCATATAAATAAAAAAATTTAATTTCAATTAATGACACATGGAAATTTGTTGAACATTAATTTCGTTATCACTTTTAAGGAATGTTTAGTACACACTATTTAACCCCCATGCATGACATGTAGTTCTCAATTTTTCATGAAAATTAATTTTAAATTTAATATTTTCTAAAACCTATCACACATCATGTACTATAAATAAATGAAACACATGAACTTATTAATTCTGTTTAATGGAATAATGAATCTTTATTTATATTTAAATTAGTTACTTGGTGTACAACCTGACTTGGAATATGATTCGTGCATACGGGTACATGTTATACGGTGTGTGTAGATAGCTACATGACATATAAAAAAATTTGTTCCTAATTTCGACAGACACCTATGGAATAATTGTGTATTTATAATGTACATTTATGGGTTACATATTTTTTACACTAGCTATATATCAGGTGAACCATTCTTTCTAATGTTTCTCAGCTATAAATCATTACCCATTATGTAATGAATGCATGGTGGAAATATTACGACATAGTTTTCAAAAAATCCATGGGGATAACCCTATAGGAATACATGGTGTGTATGTAAATTAAATGGTTTATAGTCCCTAAAATTTTGTGTTAACTAGTTATTGTCAATAAGAAGTCTTGGAACAATTCCATGTATATACTACATGACCATCCACCTTTTTATTTTTCCTAGTGCAGTGAATATAGGTTAGTGATGTGTAACATCTGTCACACATCATCTAGTCCCATGTTATATGGCCCTTATATTTGGCTCCTCGGTATGGGTTCTTCAAATGTTCTTTATGTTTTTTCAACATGTGCATCATTATAGTAAGGTGAAAGAATAAGCTATCACATATTTTAGACTAAAGAATAATTTCTAAGATCATAATGATGAATCATTATGTAAATGAATATACTTGATGAAACTATACAAATAAATTTAAAACTAATATATATTATCTTTCACATTAAAATTTTAATTGATATAATAATGAGAAAATAATTTAGTTTTGGAATTTTTTATTCAATGAATATTTTTACCATTCATATTCATATTTATGTTGTAATTTTATTTCACTAAGAGAATCTAATGTAATAAATATATAGTAGTAAAAATGATGTAAATAGAATGTCAGGCGATAGAATGGAAAATATGATCCATCTTTCATTATTCTAATTGATCAAAAAAATATTTCAAACATAATGGATTGAATCTATTGCTCTCTTATTATTAAGAAGAAGGAAAGAGGGGGATAAATTTTTTTGATCTTTAGAGAAACCCTTGAGATGTTATTTATTGAGAAAAAATTCTTTAGAGATAAATCTTTGTTAAAAATAATATATCTTGAGACTAAACCATGAAAATGATATAATTTGTAATATATAAATCTAGGTTAATAATTGACAATTTCATAAAGAGTCTTAACCAATTACTTAATCATTACAAAAACTCATGTATAATAATAAAAATATTATTATTATATTATCCTCAATACTCTCAAATCTTTCTAATAAAATAAATATCATTTTTTATATAAATAAATAATTATTTATTTAAATGATATTTAATATAACTTTTTAATTATAATATTAATATGGTCATCCTTTCCTTCTATACGTAAGTGAACCTTTAATAATATTTATTATAAATTCTATAAATAATAAATATTATATTCATAGTCAGGAAAAATTTTATTTTTATATTAATTTAACTAAATAAATAAGTTTTAAATAGTAAATATTATATACTACCCTATGAATAAAATAAAATATATAGATAAATATTCTTTTTTAAGTTATTGAAAACTAATATTTATTTAAATATTTTACTCATATATGTTCAATAAATATGAGATAAATAAAATTTCTCAGTCTTAATAATAGTATTTCTTCCAACTATTAAGTAAAAAATGTATTTGAGATTGATGGAAGTGATAAGTGTTTAATCTTATAGACTTATTACTAAGTGTAATTAGGTGGGATTAATTAAAATCTAATATGAGTATCTAATGATAAGTAAAGTCATCGAAGAGGATGATGTTAATACTATAATAATAAAAACCACATACGAAGACTTAATAGGAAAGACAATATCTTTGTCATGATATCTATAATCAAGATGGTTGTATAATTATTTAAACAACCTAAATGCTCAATATATCAATAATTAAATTCTTTAAATAAACCCATAAATCACAATGGCTATGAAATTTTAGTTTTATAGATACATTCCAATTGAAGGAGCAACAAAATAATCTTCCTTATATTTGAACAGAAAAATCCTTTTTTATCTTGTTCATTAATGACATATCATTCATGATGCAGCCAATGTTTTTTACTTACCCCAAGCATACGGAATTTGGGTTTTTTTAATACATAGAAGTAAATGAATCCTGATACAAATTAATAATATTATTATTTTATAGGAATTAGTACAATTTTTCACAGATAGGAATATCTAATGACACATAAACATGTTTAATTATTACATTCAGGTATATCATCATAATGTCATGTCTTAGAGATTACCAAGTGTTAAATTTATGAGATGATTCTTTTCTTCATATGAGTATGAAATAACTGATATTCCAACATAAAATGTGTCCCATTATAGAATTTTATTGATACCATTAATAAAAAGGTTATGGTTATCATCATTGAACTTAAAATTTCTCACCATAGTTGTGAAATGCTATGAACTTATAAATGTGATTGATACACAAGTACATTATCAAATTATTTCTATACAAAATAATAATAAATTTGTGATAAGATATTTATAAATATTTAATATATTTAATATAAATTTAATCTAAATTAAAATTATTTGTTTCTATGGAACCAACTTAATCAATCCTCACACAACACATATGGTTCAAAGGGAATGAATTTCATTAAAATTAATGTCAATATCACGTGATAGATGAGACCAAATATCACATGTCAAATGAAACTAAATATAATACATAAGGAAATATAGGGACCAAATACCTCAAAATGAAGTTTAAATTATAAGAAAATATCATCCACTATTTCTTAAACTCATATAAGCCCGATAAATATTCTATTACTATCACCCAAACACATAAAGACTTTACTTTATAAAATATTTAATTAATTATTTTTGAAACATTATAATTAATTTAAAAACTCTTTCATAATTATTTCAATTCATTTATAACCAAAAAATTTGTAAATGGGTGGAGTTATAATGCCAAACTTTCATCAAATGATGCACGATCTAGATTTTACACAACTCAAAGACCACTACTAATCAAAGCACTAACACCCAGAGTTTATTCTATAATAAATTCCATTATAATTTAATGTAAAAATATATAAATTAGAAAATCATAGCAGCACATGTGAACAACATAAAACCATGTGTGAATACCCTATTGTGACCCCCTCTATACCAGAAGAAGAAAATCACAATTATATAGACTTAAAGACACCATAATATGATGAAATCATCAACAAAAACCAAACATAAATTGTATCAAAATAACATGAATAGGGGAGGAATAATAGAAGATTTAGAATAAGTGATATTATTACCTTAATTCTCCAATTAAACCTACTCCTACCCACCAATATAAATGTCTCATCAAATGGGAGAAGATGGGAGTCTAGGGTGACAGTTCTTATCTAGTGTGACAACTAAAATGTAGAATGTTTGATGGGGTATAGGAAAGAAGGGGTTAGGATAAAAATTATGATCCTATTTTAAAAATAAATCTTAGATCCACTAGGAACCTGATGATTTTTCAAAGGAAACCCACTATCTCACCTAGTACCTAGTGAAATGAACCATCCATTCGGTGGCCTCGGTAAGGGAGAAATCTCTCCATGATACCTCCATCGTGTAACCACTACTACTCAAATGGGTTCCCCTCAACCCTCTGCATCCACTGACCAACACAATAATATTTCCAAAACCCAAAAAATAAATGTAGACTCATTCACTATATATTACACCACAAAAATATCAACATTAATAACTAAAATAAATATAACTATGCTAATTCATAATTATAAATAGAAAATTTAAATCAGCTAATGGTTCGACACTCACTAGAACTCAAGTTATCTCAATATCTACCAACATGAGCTTCTAAGAGGTGTTAATATAGTATAATTATATTCTTAATTTCATGATTTAAAAATAGTTTATTAATTTTATTAATTGTGAGAAGAATAAATAACCGAAACATAAATGAAAATTCATAGATTATTATAATTGTATTATTCCTTCAACTGATTCATTAGGACAATACCTTAAGGATTATATCATTCTAATTTTGGTTGGAAAAATCATCGAAAACATAGATAAAATATTTTTTAAAGGTATTTTGTAAGATATTTATAAATTTATTGTGTTTTATCGTGAATATAAATTTGTGTAAGAGGTGTGTATTCATAGGTTGAAAATCACCCATAAGAATAGTGAGAATTAAGTGAGAGGTAGCGAATCAATATATTTTTTTTAAGTTCCCTTTATAAAAAATTATTTTTCTCTTATTAAGATAAAATACTCAATCATTTTTACTCTCATGAATATATAATAATAGTTGGACAAATTAGTTCTTACAAGGTTAACCACAAAAAACCAGCAGGCTAATCCTTGGAATGATCTGGATTAACTAGAGACCATACAATCCACTAGTATCACAATGTGTATTACAAACAAATAGGTTATAAGAATGAACGAATGAAAAAAATAAGTATTACAATATTTATGGTTATTCTTTACAACTATAAATTTATAAAAATGCGTTTTTAACAACAAGAAATTCTTGAACTAGACTGTATTTCTATTGATTTGTTCATGTATTGTTTTTTCTTTATATTTTTCACTAACTTTCCAAACATCATGTATCATTTTTTCCTATACTATTCTAAGATTTTGATTTTATAAATATATATATATATATATATTTAATTGGATTTTATCATTTATAAAATTTTCATAAAATAATAAATATTATATAACAAGTAGTAGTGATTTTTCAACTTTAAAATTCAAAATTTAAATTCAAAATTCAGACAAATAACATTATTTAATGGATCTATATTAGTTTCTAAACATCTATAACTTATTAATATTTTTATTCCAACAATGGATCTAAATAAATGATTTCAGACTCAAAATAGACCACGAAATTTTTCAATGTGGCATGTAATATTATTTATCCTAAAATTGAAAATCCATTCATGACGCAACTATAACTACATAGAACAAACCACATTTATATTACGAATTTTATAAAAATTTAATCCATGATATATTATACATTACCAAATAGATTTATCATCATATAATTTACCCTTTCCATGGAATATTTATTTTTTAAATTACTTATATTTCATTCTATCAATTTTTTACAAACTTTTGGAACCTTATGTTTCACATGTAATCACTTTCATAAGTATTTTTTGTTCATAAATTTTTAAATTTTCAGAATTTAATTTATATTTAGTGAGAATTATAAAATCATTAAATTTTGATTATTATATCATTCCTTTGTAAGATTCTTAATAACTAAACAAATGTATTCCTATAAAAACTAATATGCCCAACTTGAAATTCTTATTAAATCTTAGAAAGGCCTTATAAAATATTATTAGTCTTATAAAGTCTTCTATGCGTCTTAAAATTTAATCAGGAATCTTAAATTTTTTTACTTATCTAATTTCATGACTCCAAATATAATGTCTTATAAAATCTCTTAATTTCAAAATAAATTACATGGATACCTATAAAATCATTATATGTACTATGAAATTACAACATATATCTTATAAACATATGCCTTTAAAAATATTTTAGCTATCTGATTCTCTCAAATAGAAAAGTCTCATGATAATCTAAAATTTCTTATATTACATAGTATAAATTCATCAATAATTTCCAAAAATTTATCTCCAACTTCAAAATTCGAAATAAAAGTAAAATGAACTCTAAACCTCTTCAATTCTTCTTTGAAATTTTATAAACAAATTATTAACATTTACAGACATGTGAATAACCATCACCTAATATAATTGTACTTATTTTATGTCTATTTGAATATGATTAATGTATTTAAAAATAAAATAAATAAAAATAAACATATCCACTCCAAATCATCTTCCCTAAAAAACCACTACAAGACTAGGGGTAACTTATTCAATATCAGGTCAATGTAATTTCTGCATGGGTCTCAACAATCTCCCCAAGAACATAACTTTTCCTTTAATATCTCTTTGGATCAATAATTCCCCATTGTATTTTTTTGTAAACTAAGAATCATAAATCACATTCATATATAATATACTTAAATGTAAATCATAATTCAATAGTTTTATGCTTACCTGAGTGAACTCAATGTTGGAAACTAGAACATTAAATAACAATATCATGTTGTACATGTAACACCTTATCCTACGATAAAGTAAGTGAAAATTTTATTTTAATAGAGCTATAATAAAATGAAAATTTTAATACTTTATGGAACAAAAATTCTATTTTTATAGGAATTATATTCATTTAAACTTACTTTGTCAAAATAATCCTAGAATGTATTTTTTTGAAAATTTCCCATAGAAATAACATTTTATGAATAATATAAAATAAAGAATTTAACTACTACTAATTTTTTTATATTAATGTATTATGATGTTTGCAGTTAAAATTTTATTTACTATTAATTTTGTATTGATAAATATGAAATCATTTAGAGGTAAAAAGAAATATTTTTTCAGAAAACTATTTTTTGAAGGAAAAATGGATTTACATTTTAATTAATTAAAATAATAATAATTAGTTATTTATTTAAATTAAATTTATAGATTATATATATAACTATATGAACTTATATCCATCTATTTATTACTATTATTCATATCAATAATATTATAACATCTTATTTTTGAAAAATGAGTTTCATGAAAAAACGTTCTTTGAGCAGATTTATTGTTTTTATAAATTAAATTATGAAAATTATATGAATTGATACTGATAAAAAAGGTTTAGTATTTTTAATAAAAAAAATATTATATAATAAGTTAATGATAATTTTTTCCCAATTATTATTAAAAATAGTAAAAATCCATTACCACATTTAAGGTAAAAACTGGTTTACCGGTGGTGATCATTAAAGATAGGGGTCAAATTGACCTAAAAATTTTAGTAAAACCATTTGGTTGGTTTTATTTCAGCCATATAGTTTTCCTATTAAAATAGTATCCCTTTTATAGACATATTTCTATGAAAGTGACAAATATTGTTGAAAAACACTGATGAAATACAATTGTGCCACTCACCTAAATTATAAAAGGGCACCACAACTATAACTTATTCACACCTCTAAAGCAATTTATATTAACTGAAAACTGAAAAAATATCTCACCAAAATCATGAAACATTTGATAAATGTTTTTTCTTCCCAAAAGACCAATGCAAGGGTCTTTTACAACACATCTAAATGAGGTTCTTCAAAGGGATGGTAATTGTCTTCACCAAGCTATTTCTTTTTTTACTTCTCCTTTTACCAACTTCAATTATGTATTAATGATTATAATATAATAAAAAAAGTATATAAAATATAATTATATGTTATTATGTTGATTTCATAATATTTATCTATACCCTTCTCAATCAAATGGAAAATAAAACCATCGCTCGTGTTTATATCGGACTACCACCTTGCGAACTAGTGTAACTTGTTTTCCATCACTGAATCAAATGGATAGTCATAAATATTGAACCAATTCATGTATATATTACATGTGAAATAATATTTATTCTTTAAATTAAATATATCATCTAATTTTTTACCCTTTCACCCATTATGGAAATGATAACATCACTCGTACTTACGTACGACCTACCGTTCCATGAAAAAATGTAATTCATTTTCCATTTTAAAATTTAAATAACTATTATGAACATATATATAAAGAAAAATTATTATATTTATAACCATAATATAATTACGGAGATGATTTAACTACATCCAATTCACAATAACCATAACCTTTGAGACAAAAAAATGCATAGGAAAATGTTCCAATTAACTCCAAAAACAATGGTAATAATGAAATATTACTAATGATTAGAGAAAATTTGATATAAAAAGATAATATATGACATTATATATATTAATATGGTTTTTGTTATGAAATAATAACATTTTTTAAAATCTTATACGTGAGTTTAAATCATGTTCAACTAAATATAAGTGTGATGTAATGGATTTCATCTCAATTTAAACTCCATTGAGACATATTTGTTATGATAAACCTATTTCGTCGAATGTGGTGTATATAATACCAATTTTGTGTATTTATCATGAATAAATATTTATTAATAATTATTAATGATTTAATTCTATTCTAGTCTTTCATGTCGTTTCTATAAAAATGTTACCAAATATGTGATTATTTGTTTTATAATCTCAATTTTTTTGATTGATGTTATTTTCTTAAAAGGATCCTTTTAAGCTATACTTCATAAAATCCATCTTCTTTATTACCCTAGAGATATTTAATTAGTCTCACAATCATCATCTTAATTTTCATCTCTTGGTTACATGAATCAATCGATGAACTGTTTAAAATAAAAATTGATTTTACTTCTCTTTTAATCGGATATATTTTTATTCCATATCCACTTTTTAAAAAATAATTTTATAATATCTAATTTTATTACTCAAATGATTTTAAGGGAATTTTTAGTTAATAATGAATTTATTAAATCAATTAAATTAATATTATTATATATTTTTAACAAGGTCACCTTTAAATTTCTTTAAATGAAGTCAAAAGGAAAGCATTTAACATATCGGGTGTTAACAAACTAACCAAAAATTGTTACTATTTTAGAAAATTTAGCGTTTTTTCATGTTTTCAATTATTTTAAAAATATTAAATATTTAATAAAATATTATTTTAATATTTCACTTCCATTATCGTTATATCTCCAAATGACATGATCTTTTTACAACACCTATATTTTTGACAAACCAATTCCCATATTTTATCACCTGTTAATTATATGGTCATTAACTTTCTCCTAAAACGATCTCTTTCTTGTGATCATCTGACATTAAATTTATATTAAATATCCTAATTATTTTTATTATGGATATTTTTATTGCCTAAATTTTATACCATTTTTACATATGGTGTTTTACTATTAAAATTATTTGATCGGTTTGGGAAAATAATGATAAATATATTATTTACTCAATACATGTACTTATTATTAAGACATATTTATTATGAATTTAATAGACCAATAAATATATGAGAAAAAAATGGACATTTAGGTATGGGTGGAGCACCATTATTGATATCCCATTGTTTCATTGATGGGTCTAATGATACAAATTAGTTTTAAAAATTAAAATTTTTTGTGTATTACTACCGAAAGATTTAAACTATCTTGTAAGAAGGTATTTACAATATAGATATCATGATTTCTATGTATATAATTTCTAATATTAATCATTTACTTTACTGATAATTCATTTATTATTATCCATGAGATTGTTTCATTGGTATTATCTATGAATAAAGTTTATGATCACGTTATTTATTAAATGGCAAGTTTTTCAGTTATTTTAGTTTCATATTGATTAATCAGTATCTGATAATTATATATTCTATTATAAATAATACATAATTAACAATTTAGGTCACCCTAATTTTTTTCCTTTCCCCCAAATATAATGAATACTTCTTTTAATGAACTCCAGGATTCATAATGTTTTCCATCACAATGATTTATATTTTATTCCCATTGTAAAATTGGTATTTTTTATGTATCTATATCTCAATGATTACTAGATTTATTGGACCTTAGGGATTATACCCCTTGAATCTATACTAATGTACTAAAGTAACCATCAGATCTAGTTTAAAGGAGTCTAGTTTGTTATAGTTGGAATCAGAGGGCAGTTTAGTAGAAAAATTGGGATGTAGTTTATAAAAACATATATTGGGTAACATATTCATATTATGGAATTTAATAATATGTCTAATTATGGAATAACATCATAAATTTTTGTTAAGTTAGAGATTATATGGTTTTTTCTAGAAAAAACATCCCTTTATAGATATAATACGTGGATTTGGTTTTGTTGCATATTTTTTAGGGGTAATAACCCTGAAATGATTTTATTGAGTATATATTAGCAATAATTATATTTCATGGTAAGTGCTCTCTAACTATGCACTTGGTTTGACACTACTAGGGAACATGATTTTTCCAATTCACATTTCCATTACAAACTATTTTTAATATTTGCAAATATTTTAATGATTTAATGATATTCCAAAAGAAACCAATGTTATGAATCCATGTTTAAAAATTAATAAATTTTCTATTTATGTTAAAGGTTACGCCATATTTAGACTTATAAACTTTGATTTAAAATTTATCATTTTTTTATATAATAAATTATATTTCAATGATTAGAAATGGAGTCCAGAAGAACCAATGGTATCAAAACTCATGTTCAAGGTATAAATTTCCTTGTTGATCAATCCAATACAACTAATATTGTAACTGATCAGATAAAATCTTTATTAGGGTAGCATAATCTGGTTTAAAAAACCTTTCCCCACTAAATAATAATTTTGTTCCAAAAATGTTTTATCCTATGTCAGATTGCTTCGTGCAACAGAATTCTCCATCATTTAGTGGGACTGCTAATTTAGTGGTAGTTGAGAAATGGATTATATCCATTGAAAAGATATTTCAATCATTATGATGTGATGAAAAGGAAGAATATATATTTTATGGGGATATATTGATCAGTAGTTTTTATTAATCCATTACAATAGAATGGAAAATAAAATAGGATTCATTTAAGGGGATATTTTTATGAAGCATTCTTCAAAAAATATTTCACTTGGGAAAAAAAATAAAATAAAAGGAATTATCCCTAGATTAATGAAAAATGAATAATAAATTATTATAGAGTATGCAGATACCTTTACAAGGATATCAAGGTAATCTATAGATTATATACATAAAATAGAATCCAATATTGAAAATTTCTATTAAAGGTTTCTAGGTAAGTCTTTATAGAGGGCACTAGTTTTTCAAAAAACTTCATCTTATGATGAAATATTTTTATGCACCATCAAAATAGAGAAGTAATTTTCTAGATCCTATAGATTCATTGGTAATCAAGATAATAAGAGTTCATAGGAACACCAAAAAAATTAAATGTATCTAAAAATAAGAATAAAATGTTTTAATTCCCATCATGTTAAAATAATGAATAGAAGCATCCTATAAAGTGTATTAAGGGAATGTGAGTGTGTTAATAGTATAGTGAAAAGGGTAATAGAGATGTTAATTATATAGGAAGGAAATAGACCAATACTATCCAGTTCATCAATTATAAATAATTGGAGCATTATTCAACCCAAGATCCCTAGAATCAAGGGAATCTACCATAGAAGATTCCAATGGGAGAAGGATAATCTTATCCAATCATAACTATTGTGGTTTATATTCCCAAATATATATATTTTAGGTATAATAATCATATACTAAAATTTAGATAATTCTTTATTTGATTATGGATCATCAAAATATTTTATATCTCCTGTATTTTCCATGATAATTAGATATTCCCATAGAAGATTTTGAATGGATTTGTTGGTTAAAACACCCAGTGGATGTATATCCCCAACCTAGTTGTGTCAATAAGTCCCCATTATTACACATAAACATGCTCTATTTCTGGACATCATTATTATACCAATGGTTGACTTCTATATAATCCTTGGCGTAGACTAGATTAAAAAATTTAATGAAAGTTATTATTGAAAATAAAATGAAATTATGATTTGTGGTGAAGATGTGTAGTTCCTTATCTTTAGAGTGGATAATTCACCATCTAATCCATGTATATATCCACCAGGAGTAGCACTTCTAAATGAGATAATTGTGGAATATGATCTGAAACAACCTATGGATTCATATAGTGAAATTAAAATTTAGGATGTACTTATTTTATAAGAATACATTGATTCACTTCCTAAGGAATTACCTAAAAATACACAAGATCATGAATTTTAATTTTCAATTGATTTATTCCTTGATTAAAGACCAATATTAAAGACTACCTATATAGGGTTCAATGTAAAATTAGTGGACTTGAAGAAATAATTTGAGCATTTTTTGTGATAAGGGATTTATTCGACCAACTGTTTCACCTTGGGGAGCACCTATTCATTTTCTTTAAGAAGAAATATGGATCCATGTGGTTGTGAATTTATTATAGAGAAATAAATTATATTAAAATAAAGAAAAACAATCCTTTATATTTCATTAATTACATATTTTATCAACTTCATGGAGCTCAATATTTTTAAAATATTGTACATCATTATAGATATCAATAAATATATGTAAATAAAGATTATATTCTGAAAAACACAAGTTGAATATGGTATGGAAATTATGATATGAATGTAATTCCATTTTAATTCAATAATATACCATCTATTTTTAGTGTTCTAATGAATATATTATTTAAATAATTTTTTGATTTTTTTTGGTTTTCATTGATTATATCTTAGTGTATTATAAAATATATTTGGACCATAAGTAACACTTTTAGATAATTATTTACACTCTTAGAGGAAAAAATAATATTTGAGAAATTTAAGAATTGTTGATTCTATACTTAAGAAGTTTATTTTAATGGACATATTATCTCCATGGATGTAATATCAGTTGATCCTATGAAGACAAAGGTAGTCAAAGAATGTCATACACCAATGATCATAACTTAGGGACATAGTATAATTGTTTTTTAAGGTTAATTTCAATGATTCATTCAAATTTTTCCTAATTGGATAACCACCAAAAAATAATACATATAATGTGGTAAAGTTCATATTGAGAAATAATGTGAACAATGATTTGAAAAATTGAAGATAAGATTGGAATAAGCTCAGATGCTTACTTTATTATCCGGAAATGATTGATTTTTTATGTATATTGATTCATCTAATAAGGTACATGGTTGTTTCCTAATGAAAACTGATAAAATTGTTTCTTATTAATTAAGCTAGTTAAAGACTCGTGAATAGAACTATCCAACTCATGTTCTTGAGTTTTCATCTATAATTTTTTCTTCGAATATGTAGAGACATTATCCCCATGGCGACATATGTGAGATATAAAGAGACCTTAAGATCTCAAAAAACATATTTTAATATAAAGTGATCAATATGTGGAAATGGTGATGTCTTTAATTAATCAAGGTTCATTATTTCTCAATATTACCACCTAGTTAAGGAAAATTAAATGGTGTATGCATTTAGTAGGAAGGACAATGGAGTTTTGAGAAAAATGAGAATTTACAAGGATCATATGTTCATGGGTCTAGTAATGATAGATATGGGAATTATTAACAAAAGGGGTGAAATCATTTCTTTTTAATATTATTTAGAAACCATATTTATTGGAATTGGAAAAATTCTTTTAATGTAACAATGTTATTTTTTAAAATAAAATAAAAGTCTTGAATGATTTGAAATTGGAAGAATTCATTTGTGAAGATATATTTCTAAAATTTGGAAATAGATTATGTATTCCATGTATACTTGAGATAAAAAGGGAATTTTGGTATGATTATCATTTCTCAAATTTTTCAATAAACCTTAGTATCACCAACATGTATAAGGATATGAGGTAATATTTTTGGTAGGATAACATGAAGTAGGAAATTAATGATTATTTATAATGCTTCTTGGTAATTCAATGGGTGAAGGCTAAGAGAAAAACCCTAGAAGATTTATGCAGCCTCTACCAATTCCTTTATAGAAATGGAATGACATTACAATAGACATTATCATAGTACTACCAAAGACTCCAAGAAATAATATTGAAATATTGGCCATTTTTTATCACCTTACCAAATCATCACATTTCCTTTCATAAGAGACGATTTACCTCTTGATCACCTTGTATGAACATATATTAATAATGTTATAAAACATTATACATATTCTATTTCAAATGTTTTTTATTATAATCACTTGAGTTTTAAGGTATGTGGGATCAGTATTTACCTTTGGTATATTTTAATTATAAAAAATAGTGTCAATTAAAGTCTTCAAGAGACGTAGTATAAATCATTATATGGAAAATAGGTTATACACTAACTTGATGGTATAATGTTTTTGAATGTAAACATGTAGACCAGAAACATTTTGGGGAGAAAATATAAAGGGTAATGACTATTTAGAAAATAATTAAAGCATCACAAGGAAGGAAAAAAATATTGATGGGAATAACTAGGAAATATTGAAAATTTCAAGTGGGGGATCATGTTTTATTGAATGTATCTCTAGATAATGGAGTTATAAAGATTGATAAGAAACCAAAACGGATCCCCAGGTATATTAGACAATTTGAAATTTTGTAAAAAAAATAGAGCTTTGGATAACCATTCCAACATGACAACAAGCCCCTCTAAATTACATGATGTGTTTCATATATCATTTTTAATAATGTACATGCCCAACCTAATTAATTTTCTTACTTATAAAGAAATATAATTGGAACCTTATTTATCTTTCTGTGAAGATACTATCAAGATTCATTACACTGGTGAGAATGTATTGAGAAATATGATGATTGAACTGGTGAAGGTACTTTGTAGAAATCATAACATAGAGGGATAAATTGGGTAAATAGATGAGGTTATGAAGTACCACCCTCGTTGTTTAGATGATAAAATCTAAGAAACATTTGAGGTTCATGTTATTATATTATTGAAGAATGTAAAATCGAAGACTCGATTATAGTTTGTGAACATTATATTGAAATAGATGTATAATTAAATTAACCCTTCAATACATAATGGAAAATATTATAGTTTGATAATATGAATATTAATTTTCAACTTGCATGGTCAAAATAAGTGAGGATTGAATTTTTAAAATTTCCCATTAGAAATAAGATTTTATAAATAATTTAAAATGTAGTATTTAAATAATCCTCCATCTATTTATAATAATTTATTATAATATGTTTAATTACTAATTTATTGATTGTCAATTTTATAGAGATAATGATAATACCATTTGTAGGTAAAAAGGGATATTGTTTCATATTTTTAAAAAAAGGAAAAATGTCATCACATTTTAATTAATTAAAAATTAATTAACAATGAATGATTTCAATAAAATGAATAGATTATATATATAATTATATTAATTTAATTCCATTTAATTATTATTTTTATTATTCATATAGTTATTATGAGGCCACAATATTTTTGAAAAATGCATTTCATGAAAAAAAAGATTTTTTGACTTGATTTGTGGTTTTACTTTTAAATTAAATTATACCAATTATATAAAATGAATTTTAAAAAATAGATTCTATATTTATAATCTTAATAATTAATATTTGGAAACAAGTCTATCTTAATAATTTCACATAGTGAATATTAAAAATAAAAAAAACTAATTTCCACGATTAAGGTAAAAACAAGTATATTAGGGGATTAGTCTATACAGATAAGTATAATAATTACATAAAAAATATATGAATCCATATTGGTTTTGTTTTATTTGGCCTGTATAATTTTACATTTAAAATATGATCTATTTTATAGCCATATTTCCATGAAAATTAAATAGCATTATTGAAAAAAAATTGATAATTTTCAATTGTCCCACTCACCTCAATTATAAAAGGTAACCCCCTAACATCAATTTTTCACACCTATCAAAAATATTATCTCAACCATAAATTTCAATAATCTCTCCCCAGCATCATTATCCACATTATATAGGTTATTTTCATTCTAAAATAAAAACCCTAGGGCTATTAATAAGAGATCCCAAGGAGGATCTTCTAACCAATACAAATTTAATCACATAAAATATAATATAAATAATTTCCTTCATTGATAATTCAATAATTATTATCCATGTGATTTTATCATTGATATTATACATGGATTCATTTCATTTTATGTTATTGATTAAATATAATATGTTTTTAGTTATTTACTTTTCTATATTCATTTCACCTTATCTAATAAGGATATATTTCTCTATACATAACATGTACTAAGAATTTGAACTCGACCTTAATTTATCTTCTGTTCCCTGGGATTAGAAGACAGATGATTTAAATGAGCTGGAGGAAGATAAATGTTTCCCATTACTATGATTTATATTTTATTCCAAATATAATATGTATATCATGTATTTAACTAGCTATTTAAAATAAAAAATGAAAACTGCTTTGGGATTAGACCCTTGTTATATATACCAATGTAATAATATAACCATCGACTCTAGGTTACTAAATTTAGGGTTTTTATAGTCCATAAAACAATATCATACATCCAATTATTAATAGTTTTTAATACATTTCATTAAAATTTAAAAAAATTCTCACCCCATGATTCCTCTTCAGATCAAATGATAATTGATACTTCTTCACCATAATAAATCTATCCTTGGAACCGTTATAATACAAATTCTATCATACATAATCATCAGAACTGTTAGAAATTTTTGTAACTCATAGTGACTCACATAGTCACATGAAAACCTCACAAATATAACCTTTTAATAACCCTCTATAGATTCATTATCCCACTAAATAAGAGATATATTTACAATTAGTTAAAATTAATATAAATGGATTCACTCAATAATATTTTTATACCCCTTTTTAAATATAATTTTTAAATACTTAGAATAAAAAACTAAAAGAAATTTAGGTCTTATTTCTCACCCATTAATAAAAATATCCAAAGAATAAGCAAGAGAGGGTATGGACTCACCGTACCTTATCCTAGAGACAAATACAGTGGAACTCATATCATCAACCATAATCTTTTAAGTTCATAATTTGGTAGTATTTTATTGAAAATATCATATTCTTTCTATTAATTTTTAAAATATTATAGTTTCAATATATTTTTTTCCATAATATTCTATATAATGCGGTATTTTATATTAATATTCATTAATCCTTAATGTTAAAAAATATTTTTTAATAAATTGATAACACTTTGATTATTATAGAAAATTAGTAGTGGAAGCTTCACATCCATCTTTAGATCATCCAATCGAGTCCTCATCCACATTAATTGAATCATGTCTTGCTTTTAAGGCACATGTTTTACATTAGGAGTACTCAAGGTCGTATGAATTTATATATTTTTCTTCTAACATAACCACCATTAACTAAAAAATTAAACTTCACCAAATATATACCTTTTATAAAAAATATTTCCTACCCAATCTGTATTTGTATACCCAAAAATTTTAATCTATCCACATCAATTATATTTTACTGTATAGTTTATCAGGCCTTGTATATAAATGAATAATTTAGTTGTAGCCCTAAAATGACACGCATTTGGTGCACATTTATAGTTGGAAGATAACTTGATAGTATATATAATATCCATCCTTAAAGATATCAAATAAAGTAATCTTCCAATTAGCTTGCTAAATTATTTTAGATCCAATTAATTTCTTTTCTCATACATATATAATATTCTCTCCATTGATAGAAGAGTATAAAATAGTTTTGAACCCTCTATACTGAACCTATTTTAAAAATTTTGAGCATACATATCTTTATTAAGAGAAATTTTTTCTTCCTCTTGAGAAATTTATAAACCCAAAAAATATCTTATTTCCCCGTGAATGGAAATTTCA
This sequence comes from Viscum album, assembly GCA_963277665.1. NCBI lineage: Eukaryota > Viridiplantae > Streptophyta > Magnoliopsida > Santalales > Viscaceae > Viscum > Viscum album. Next base: position 331,035,849 of record OY728132.1, read on the forward strand.
AACAATTTCTTCATCTTTAAGAAAACATTTCACAATAACCATCATCATTCCTAAAAAAACTATATTATTAACATTTAAAATAATAAAAATTCATATTTTATTGTTAGATTCAATGTACATATTAATGTAACCTCTTTATTTTTTGAACATTAACTACTTAAAACAAGTATATACCTTTGAATAGCATTATACTAGGGATTTTTTAACCCACATATATATATATATCCTTATTTAAAATTGAAACATAATTATCACCTTCTCCAGTAGATAATAAATTTAGTTTCTAAATGTATACTTCATTTTCAAAATATCCATTAAGGGGGGATATAACATCTTAGCCCTAAGGCCACTCAACCAATTCCCCAGATCAAAGTGTTCCATAAACTTAGATGTTCCTCATAATACACCAAATATTACCATCTAGAAGTGGGGGTTAATAGTGTTGAAGTTGGGAGATAATACCCCGATAACATAGTTCACAATAATAGATAGATAACTAAATAACATGTATATCATTACATCATGTTTCATTAAAGCAATAATCATGTCCAATAATAATAGATGAATGAAAAAGTAGTACGGACTCAAATTGTCTTACTGAAATGCTATAAATATATCCCACTAATATGATAAAATATTTAAAATAAATAAATAAAATAAATATGAGTATAAATGTGAAATTTAACAGAAATATATCCCCCATTCCAAATATCTTAGTCCCACTCAAGTTTCTCAATCTCAAACACATAATACCAAACATTATTGTAACTTGTTTCTCTGATACTAATGTTTAATGGTTTTCCGACCAAGGTGTGACTAAGAAACATAGTAGGGAATTACAAACATTGACTCTTGAATTCTAGTAATTTAGTGATATATTCATGTTCTATACTTAGTATAATTCATTAAATAATGTACAAGAAATGAATAAAAACGTAAACCACCATTGATCCTCTGATCTGCAACCCTGAACTACCAAGAATGATTCATCCATTTTCTTAGTGTCTCTGAGAACATCATGATATTATTCAAACTATATCAAACCCAATAACCCTAGTCATTTTTCCAATATCTTTTTATAGTGAATTAATTTAAGTCAATTCCCATGAATCTTAGAAAATCACTGAATCTAAATAATCTCGATTCTAATATGGCAATAGATAAGATCCCAAGAATCATGGGCATTATAAATAGGTACTTAATGTCATTAGCTTCATACATATAGATACTATGGGTGACTTGGTCATCTAATAATAACAATAATAATTACAGAAACAAAACAAAAACAAAAAAAACAAAAACAAAAAAACAACAATAACAACAATAATAATAATAATCCTCAAAGCCTATACAACGGGATCCTAAACATATTAGGAATCTTAGAGATTGGTTACATCTGAGCACCCCATACAAACCTAGGTTTGAATCCTAGAATCCAAATTATTCATATAAGGTTCAAAATCTAGATCTTAGAAATCATGTCTATGAATCAATAATTACACCCTCATTATATTATATTAGTATTATAAACATGACCACTAGAAGAACACATGGGAATATATAAATGCCTCATAATAAATATTGGAAGTGTGAATAAAATTAAAGTATTATCCAAACTCCTAAACCATCACCATTATCTATAATCTCCCAATGATCATTTGTATGGAATGGTTAATAAGGTTACACCAACTACCATCTCTATCCATGCTAAAACCCAACCATTCAAGGATAGTCTATCCCCAAGGTAATTATCAGGGTCTCCAAGGCCATATTAATGGAGAGACACCCTATATGGGATTCTCTTAGTAAACCCTAGAGATGATGCACCCCAATTAGGTTATTGGTCTTATTCAGGTCTCATGGGTCATCAACTAATACTTATAGGGTGTTAGGCTCCTCAAAAGTGTCATAAAAAGTGAAAGACCTCATGGGTATCATGGAAAAGTATCATAGGATAAATTATAGGGAGAATGATCATACCCCATCTTAAGACCAAGTTTATATTTTTTGGCCTACCCACCAAGCCAATTCATACAACCTAATTGGTAACCATTCTGTACAAAAAGTATCTTAGGAAGGGTTTTCTTTCCCTATAATGAATCTCTCCATTCCCAATGAATCTAAGGTATCATAATGGCCATGACTTGTCTTACTAAGTAAAATAAGTATCATGGAACCCTATAAATGGCCACTAAGTCTTATTAATTTCAAATTATTCGGTTAATTCCCCTTTATGGGTTCATGTGTAAAGATATACAATTAGTGCATGCCTCAAACATTGATGGTTGAAGCATCCAACCAATGCAATGGTACCATAGTAAACTATGATATTTTCAATTTTCATTTATAGTAATTACATAAGATTCTAAAAAATTAAATTATATTAACCAATTTAATTATTATAAAGATTTAAATTAAACATAAAGGGTTAACCACCTCATAGATAGACCACATATGCACATGTATATAAAAAATCATTAATCCATAGGCCAAGAACCACAGATCACCTACCTCCAAAAGAATATTTCCCACTTATCTTGATTTTGACAATCTACTATCTATGCACATGGAATATTTTTTTATCTCAACTAACCTATTCAATCAACATGGGGATCTAAAAGACACCATGAATCACATAATGATCAATTATAAAAATAAAAAATAATGTAAACAACATATTAAAAATAATCATAATGCCTAAAGTCTATACAGATGATGATCACTTTCTAAAACCATTTCCAAATGCATGTAGGGGTCCATGCTGCACTCCCAATTTCATCCTAGGTAAAATACCTAATAATAATCTTTATTTACATCATTAAATAACCTAAATTAAATGAACAATAACAGAAAAAAAAACACATCAATGTACCTTTTCTGAAATGATGATAGATGGTAAGTGAATGTTTTATCCGGGCGTCCCCCCAAAAGATTATTTAAATCCCTATCAAAAAGAGAAATTTTTCCATTATATTGTAAAATATACATAAAATACCTAAACTAAATAAATTCCAAATAGCACAAAAGTGGGGAAGGATGGAACAGAAGAAGGATAGGTCTCGTACCTTGGTCCCCTGAGGAAAACCCCCGAGAACACCACCTCAAGTCAAGGGAAGATAAAAATAGGAAGGGGATGAGGCCCTATGACCATGAATGAAAAAATAAGGAAAGAAAAAAAAATTAACCCCTAAAAATAGAGGGGGAAATGTCATTTTCCACATCCATAGTCCATCGACAAGCTGGTGGACCTAGCAGGCTAGCCACGCTACACCCACCTTGTTGACCATCCACCCTGGGCCTCATCCAATGCTTCCTGAACCCTCCAAGATTCCTCACAGACCCAATTTCATGTTTCAAAACAAAAAATAAATCAGTTAAATCTCTCATAGTTTTATTTTGAACCCTGGTTCAAGATTTGACCACCCACTAATTCAAAAATTTGAATTCCTTCTAGAATTTTCAACACATACGGACATGGGATCATACATGGGAAAAATGACATGCATTTGGAAAATATATTATTTCTTTTGGGGTTAAATACTATGAATAATATTAACGATCTATAATATGGAAACTTTTATGAATATTTCATCAAAATAATTTTCTTTTATTTATGCGTACCCATTGAACCCAATTTTTTCACTATTTCTTTAATATTTCATTTTTCATTATGTTTGTATCAAAACACCCACATTTTTGTGAAATTTTTATTATTATTAAGATTATTTAACAACTATTTATTTTTACTAAGAATATAATTTTATTCTTCATTCATATAATCAACACACTCTTTATGAATCAATACCTCATCCACATATCTTGGTTCAATATGAGAAAATTATGAGGTATGTGTTTATTTACAAAAATTTCTTTTAGTATATCCATATTATCTATAGTCTCTGATGATATTTTACCCCTCTATTTGCATTATCATACTTAGATGAGACGATTGAGTTTTATATTCCTCACTTGAAATAGATAAATTTTCATCTTTATACAATACCTATTCCGAACTCACATTATTTATAGAAATGTTTTCTAATTTTTTAACAAAAACATTATTTATGATGCTTTTCATAACTAACATGCACATCATCATGGTGATTCATGTGCATGTCCTTGTTTTCCCACTTTAAAAAGGTTGGAGGAATTCATCACAATTTAGATAAGTTTACTCCTTGATTAAAATCAGATGATGCGATGTGGGTCCCTCCTTCCATGTATTCCTCCTCAGAATTCATTGCCTAATCTAAGTCTCCCTTATAGATAATGATTTTGTTCATGAAACTCGTTCTAGGTTCCATCTCATTGTAAATGCATGTAAATTACACTACTTATTTCTGGACATTCCAAGGGTTTTTGATAGGGTAGTAACCATTAGTCAAAGTTTATGGTAACATTAAGCATATCGGGGGATATCTGGCTTCTTTATCATTGGTCAACTGTATTCCTCCTCATAGGAGGGATTCTAAAAGATATGAAGCTCAAGTCATACCACATCATTCATGGGGTATCTTATGACAAAGACATGTATTTGGAGGTTTTCCTCAACATACAGTGTTTATCATGGGGTACGTTGTGAGTATAATGTTCAAAAGAGATGAATATTCATGATTTTAACATCTTATGGAGATGGAATGGGCTGATTAGAACACTTTTGAAGATGAATTAGATAGGTACATCCCTAAGAGGGAGAACCGTGAATGTTTATTGTATGGATGCTTCAAAGTGAACTATGAGGATGGACCCAAGAGTGGTGTTTCCTGTAAAGAGAATATTTCACACCATGAAGGATGATTTAGAAACTAATAATGGTGGATGGGGGAAGGTGGACCCCAATGGGGGGGGACTGAACCTCTTGAAGGATTCCTATGTACCCTATGTATATGACAGGGATCAAAACCCACAATGTTATAAGGGGTGATTTGTGGCTTAAACATTGGTAGCTACCCAAGATATTGGGTCTTATGCATAGGATCCACCCAAGTTACTCTAGGGAGTGCCAAAAATGAATGGAGCTTACACATGGAAGCTGGTTGGGTGTTACTACAGAGAAAAAATGGTGAATTGGTAATACGTGTAGAAGAATCCTGGGTGTCGTAATGGAGCGACAATGTCGTATATGGGTCTTATGCAAGGGAGATGCCCATACACTACAATGATGTTGTGTTGATGAATGGGTCTTACGTATGGGAGCTTCCTGGGTGTTGTTATGTAGTGGAGATGATGTGGATGGGGCTTACACATGGGAGCTTCCCTGGTGCCACTGTTAGGAGACAATGTTGAATGAGGCTTATGCATAAGACCTATTAGACTACCACTAGAGAGTTATAATGTTGTGTATGGGTCTTATGAATTGGAGCTGTTTAGGTGCCTTTATAGAGAAAAAAGTTAATGGGGCTTCTACATGGAAGCCACTTGGGGTGCCTCTATGGAACGATAATGATGTAGATGGTTCTTACGCATGGGAGCTACTTGGGTTCCACTCTAGAGAAACAATTATGAATGGGGATAATGAATGATTTTTTCCTAGTTTTTGTTATGGTGCAGCAATGATGTGGATGTGGCATACACATGGGAGCTTCCCGGGTGCTGCTCTAGAGTAGAAATGATGAATGGGGATTAGAATGGGAGCTTCTTGGGTGCCTCTATGAAGTGGAAATTATATGGATGGTTCTTACACATGGGAGGTACGTGGGTGACACTTTGGATTTGAAATAAGGAATGGGGATACGCATGGGATCTTCCCAAGTGCTTCTATAGATCAGCAATGATGTGGATAGGGATTAAACATGGGAGTTGGCCGAGTGGACATATGAAGCGGCAGTGAAGTGGATGGGGCTTACACATAAGAGATGCCCAGGTTCCATTATTGACTAGAAATAATGAATGGGTATTATAAATTGGAGATTCTCGGGTGCTGTTATGGAGCGACAGTGATGAGGATAAGGTTTATTCATTGAAGATACCTGGTTACCGATATGGAGCAGCAATGATGTGGATAGGGATTACACATGGGAGCATCCCAGGTGTCACTATAGAAGAAAATAATGAATGGGTATTATGAATGGTATCTTTTAGGATGCTTCTATGCATCAGATTTGATGTGGATGAGGCTTATTCATAGGAGCTTCCCATAATGTATTCCTCATGTTAGGCCACGAGGGCATCCCGTGTGCATGGAATGAGGTAAGAGTGAATTTTTTCACAATGTGCATGGATTATTAACATCTATCCACAATCAAGACATGAGTAAACTTATTCTTTATGCATAAAGCATACTTTTCTTGAGTTATAGGGTATGCTATATTTTGAATTCATGTAATGATGACAATTGGAATCTTATTCCTAGAACATAATACATCTCTTGTTAGGAGTAAGAGGAATACCATTTTTTTCATATAGGGTATAATATAGTTTAGTTAATGTATTGAGGACATTGTAAGAATATTTTCAAGTCTTGTTGAAGGGTATATTAAGAGGAATAATCCTAGAAATGGCTAGTTTCATACTTACAAGAGAGTAGTGCTTTCTCGTTCAACTCGGCATTGGAGCCAGGTGATGGGGTTTTCAAGAATTGAATAAGGAATGGTTAGACTCAAGGTACTTAAGGCATTTAAGAAGATAATATCAACTCACAACATGGGAATGGGACCAAGAGGAATATATCAACTCAAGGTGGTTCGGGGAGTTTATATAGGTATCTCAAATCAAGATATTTGATAGTTGGAAGTTTGATGTGCATAAGGGAATAAGGTAAAATGTTGGCAGCCCAATCCTAAAATTTCATGGTACCAATATATATTTTTCATGGGGGTTAGTTGTGGTAGAAACCTAAAGGGTCTCCCTCCCCCACGAAGGACATTTTCCTTCATGATGTTCATCCCTACCATAGGTATAAAAAATCTATTTTCTTGCTTGTTCGTCGTGTTGGGGAGCACCAATAAATGAGATATTGGTAGAATAAAAGTGCGGAGTAACCATACATTTGAGGTAGGGTGAACCACATATTTATAGGAAAGGAGGATCATGATGATCATAGGTCATGCTGTGAAGGAAAAATGATAACACTAAGGGGAGTGGCTCCATCGGCCTCATGGAGCTGTTTGTAAAATACCCTCTTGTGATAGGAGAGGGATCCCCATGAACCATGATTCTCAAAAGCGCACCATAAAGAAAAAAGGGCACCATGAATAAAAAATAATGTTGTGAAGAATAAAGGGGGTTGTAAAGGGTTGTAGACTCATTGTAATTTGGGATCCATCTATAAAAGACATTCATGAGGCCAGGGAGAGAGCTCCGCCAACATATTTTCATCCTTACTTCAAACGACCATAAATTCTAATATGTAACTCCATCTAGGCTCTACGATTAGTAAAATAGAAGCTTGTGGAATGGGATATTCTCCTGGAAAAAGTATGTAATAATTCAATTTATTATTTGGATGAGTTTTATGTTTCCCAAAAATCACCCCCCCCCCCATATACTAGTGTCCAATGGAAACAATGGGGGTGATGCCAAAAACATTCTGAGGAAACCACTATGTAAAATGCCTTCCTTATGGTCTACTATATCTTGATCTCATTGAGGAAACAACCAAATAAAAAATATCTAAGACCTTGTGAGTATTTCTGAGTGTGGGAAAAAGAGATAATAAATGATCATCCAAATGTGATGAGGTTGTCAAATAGTGGAAGATGTGTTGGGATCATAATGGGATGTCGATCACCTTTGGGAGTGTCTTGAATGAGAGGGGTAATAGTTGGGGGATGGGGATCTCGGTATAGTAGACTTGATTCTCCTAACATGATTTATAACATGAACAAGATAACTCCAAGGGTGTTAGAATCTATCTGAACATTGGGGAGTGAGAAGTGTGAATCATGATACCCATAATTCGGAACACGGTGATAATTCATGATATAAAATTATTATTAATAGTGTTTGAAACTCAGTATCCTTATTTCTTATCCTATAATGGTGGAAAAATTAGGGTCGATGGCTGGCCATGTTAGAATAATGGGACCAGTCTCAAATTATCATCCAAAGTCTTCTGGGGCGTTCACATAGGATAGTAGGTGAGTTGAAGAAGCACGGGTCTAGGCTATTAGGTGTCCCTTAAAATGTTAAATAAGATAAGGACTTCAATAAGGGGAATGAAAAGCATGGAAGTGGAGGGTTGTAATATTCAAATGGATTCCAAGAATCTCAGAGTTATTCCCACATGGCATAAAATGAATTGGGTGTCGGGATATTGGTATGAACAAGGGTAAAACCTTTTTTCTATGGGGAGAATCATCTCGGATTCTGAGAAACAATGGAAGATGTGAACAATACAGTAGATGACCAGCATTTTGGGAGAGGACATCTCCAGTGATGTCCTAAGAGTCTTTTTAGTTTCACTTCACGTAAGTGAATATGATGAATTAGTAGTTTAGCATTGTACAATGATGATTATCTATGAAACAATTTAACGTCATATGATAAGGAATTTTTTCATATTTTAAGTTCATACTTCATGGACCCTAGATTACAGTTTAGAGTCATGTTGCATGGACTATTGAAATGTCTATTCCTAGAATATTTGTGTAGACCCGAGGAAATAAATCTAATGAGAATATTCCAAAGTATTATCTTAAACCACACATGTTTTCTAAGAATAGATGGTTAGGAATCACATGTTACATGGTGAGATAAAAATATTACAGTGAGGATCTTAGATTATGTTCCTAATGTTTTGACCATAATTGAGGATGAAGGTCCAAAATATTTAATGATCCTGTGGTCGTGCCTGAGAAAAAATGATTAGGTTTTACTAGGTATCCCATAATGATGGGAACAAATACCTACATAGTTATTGAAACACGTTGTAGTAGGATACCAACACTGGTGGGGGTATCATTTCTTGTGAGGAAGCTAAAACATCCCATAATTTCCATGGGGCATCCTAAACCAGTCCAGGGTAAGATCATAGTTTAATGTCATGTGGAGGATATCAAATATTAGTTTAGGTTCATATAGTTTGGACTGTAGAGGGTGTCTCATGTGGACGTTTAGTGAGTTGTTATGAAAAAACAAAAGTGAATAAGGCCAAGAAGTTATGACACCATACTAAAATTCTAAGAGGAATCAAGTGTAATGTTTAAAGTCATGTTGTTTTTACTATAAATAGTAACTCACATTCCCAGGGTACACATGTGCACAAAAATAGGTAAACCCTAACATGAATGCGGGAGAAGGGGGCCCATGTTTCATGTAGATTCCTTAAGATTAACTGGATAAATTTTATGGTCATAGATCTTGGACAATGATCACAACCAAGGGGAAAATAGATTGAATGAATTTGTGGTGAGGCCAAAATTTGTAATGTATGAATTTCAATACATGTCCTATAAAGATGGTAATCAAGACTTACATAGTTCTGGAATTCCATGCAGTTTTTAGTCACGTGGAAAGGATAATGATGTTGTAGTTTAAGGTTGTATGATAGGACTAGCCCATTCATTTTAACATCATTTGTTAAGGATGTTGGAGGTGTTTCAAAAGAGATGTGCATGGGGTGGCTGTTGGAAAATCGGCATGAATAGTGACCAAATAATTCCACAATACAATACATACTCTTGAGAAAACCATGGTGGAATTCTTGGTTTTAGTTCATATATTTTGGACCATAGGTCTCCTAGTTTATGGTCCTACATTTTGGACCATGGGTTTGCACAACTTTTTAATGTGGCTAAAAAACCTACCAAACTCCTAAACCCACATGAGCCATGTTTGGTGTGGGAAACAAGGATTGATGTTAGGATTCTAAAATCACATGTAGAAGTGTACAATGTGGGATCATCATACTTACCTTGCATAGATGCCTGGAGGAGAAACAATAAGTTTTTTAGAGTTCTACTAAACATAGGGAAGTGGAAATGATCTAAATCGAAGCATCCGAGTTTCGAATTATAGAAAAGGAAAATTATTAGTAGGATCACAATTGACCATATTTGCAACATATTATCCATAAATTTACTAATGAAATTTGAGTTGTATAAACACATAATTGACTTTTGACCAAATTAGAAACACATGCTTCAATGTTCGCTATTGAAATTCCATTAGGGAGTTAGCCTAGGACTGTATGTGAGGGAAAATGGGATAATAACATCACTGTTATGGGGTAATTTTAGATGGGAAAGATTGTATAAATATGAACCTAAAAAGAAATAAAGTGTTGAGACATTTTTGGATGATATCTGCATTGAACTCGTTACTTTTGATCTTGTGTACCAGTGCATTAGGGCATTTCAACATTATGACTCATGAGATCCTATGATAGAAAATAGTTTGAGTTCATATTCCATGGACCATGGATTCCTAGGTTTAACATCATGTGCATGGAACATATCCATATTGTTTAATGTCATGTGGTAAGGACTAAAATTCCATGTTTTTTTATCATCATGCGACTGAGACATTTAGAGAAAAGAGGTACCCGAAGAGGAAGTTTGTGGCACAAAAAAACAACCCCAATGTGAATAAGGATCAAAGAGATATACACCACACCACATATTCCCATGAGAATCATTAAAAGGATCTTATTATACGGTCATATTATTTGGACCTGAGGATCATGCAACCACTCTATGTGGGTAAAAACCCTACCAATAATCATATTCCCATGTTATCTATGCTCGGTGTGGGAAACAATGTGTGACGTTAGATTTTCCTTATCACATGGAAGAACAAAATGATGGAAATGAAATACTGGGTGGGAAATTTGAAACCATACTAACATTCCCTCTCAACATGCGTGGATGTAAGGAGGGATAACACTAGGGGTGTTAGAGAACTACCAAAACATAAGAAGGTGGAAAATTTGAATCATTGTGCTCGATATCTAGAATGCAATGAGGGTTGTGTAACGTTGGAGGATTACTATAAACCTTTTTCAAAACAAAAAATACATATCATATTTCTAGGTATGGTGATAGAAAAATGAAGGTCGGCTACTGACCATGTTCAAAACATATGACCTATCCCAAAATATTATCCAAGGCCATCTGGGGTGTTGGACCAAAATGGTAGGGGAGATGATGTGGCATAGACAGGACATTATGGGGTCCCTTCATACATGGAAAGGATGTGGAACTATATTATGGGACATGTGAGGCATGGAAATGGATTGGGGGAATGTCCATGTGGAAACCAACAATCTAAGTCTCATACCACCAAACATTCAAGTATGTTAGTGTGGAACATCCACATGAGGGATCAAATATTACTTCAAGAATTGAGTTCCTAGGTAGGGTGTTTCAAATAGTTTAAGAATCTTGTTGGATGGACTAGAAGCTCTTAGTTTAAGGTCATATAGTGTGTACCATAACTACCCAGTTTAAAAGTTGTGAATGTGGGACATAATCAATTAGTTTAACATCATGTGGTGAGGATGAAAATATCATGTAGTTTATCATCATGCATCTTGGACATTTTCATCCTAAAGGAGAAGTTTGTGGGGTATAGAATAACCTAATGTGAATGAGGACCAAAGAGATCCAGACCACACAACACATGCTCAAAGGGTATCCCATTCCAAAAGGGACCAAAAGGTGCTTTTATGATTCTACGGCTGGGCTTGGGGAAAATGTGTTAGTGAATCACTACATATCCTGCAAGGGAAGGAATCAAGAAAGATGTAGTTCATGATGATGGAATGGAAAACAGATATTTCCAAAATGGGTGATATCCTCTCAAATGAGAAAATTGTGGTTATTAAGGTCATATATTTCAGACAGAAAAGGGATGAGACATGAAGTGCAACACCATTAGGAAACCTAACATGATTGAGGAACAAAGGGGTACACACCACATGTAACACTTCCAAATGATACTTAGGTAAAGGGGAAAAAGGGATGAAATTATATCTGGGCCCAAAGACTAATCTTTTGGGTGATCCTATATATCCGATAAGTATGGGAATCATGTTATACTTAGTTCTCAAATTTTTGAAAGTATACTATCATGATTTTGGGACATGGGAGGGGATATTTGAAAGGAAGATGAGTGGTGAAGACACCATAACCCATCATGAATGAGGACCAAATAGATCGACACCACACCACACATTCCTGATGAGGGATCCCATAACAAGAGAGGGTGAAAAGGTTCATGATTATGAATCTAGGACAAGGGATAAAAGGTCTGGGAATCACTAAATATCCCATAAGGATATGAATTAATCCATATTTATTTCATGAAGATGGCATAGAAGATGGAAAGTTCTTAGAGGAAGCAGCTTCTCAGGTAAATACATTGTAGTACTGTGTAGTTTACCATCATATATCCAAGAAGTCGGATATGTAGTTTAACGACATACGATTGATATGGGAAATATTATGCAGTTTTTCTTCATGAATTAGTGATACTGGAGGTCTTAGTTTGAGGTTGTAGAGCTCAGACTCTAGGATGAGGCTTCTAAAGCGGAAATGTATAGGGTTAAACCATGAAGTGACATTATGTGAATGGGGACCGAATAAACCCACACCACACCACACATTCATAAGAATAACTCACACATAGTTTAATGTCTTGGGGGATGAAAAAATGGATTTCAATAGTTTTTGGATGGGTCTAAATATATTGTGTGTCAACATCGATACGTATCCCATAATGATGGGAATAAAGCCATACATAGTTATTGAAGATCTGTGTAGTTTAACGATGTGTGGTAAGTATGAAGATTGGTAAAAGTCGAATGTCATGTAGTATGGAATTGTTTTTCATCATGCATGACAAAGGGGAACATAAAAATAAGGTCATTCAGAAATAACAACACATTTTTTGAGTTTTAACATATATCACCTATGACATAGTAGTTTATTATTGTGCAGGAAGATAGATTTATTAGTCTAAATTCATAGATCTTGGAGTGTTGGGAACACTGTGTAGTTTATCGTCATGAATGATTAAATAGAAGTTTAACAACAAGTAGGATAGGGAAACACAGTTTAACATCATGTTTGTTGGGTGAAATAGATCATAATTTATGGTTATATAACTCATACCAATGAAAGAGTGTTCTAGTTGAAAGATGTTGTTTCTAGAGAGGGGATCTCTTAGGACATCCAATTTACTTTCCCCGATGGGTTCTAGTCCATTAGTGGGATAGTGCCAAGGAAATTGGAATCAATGTGAACAATGGAAAATGAAATGTGTGAATCACAATACCCAGAATATGGAACATAGAGAGGATGGAATCAGGATGTAGGATGACAACTGACTATTATAAAAATACTAAATCATCTTTTCATAGCCCGAGAAGGGGACCAAAAAACAACGGTTGACCACTGACCATGTTGGAAAAATGGGACCTATCATGAAATGTCATCCAAAGGATTTCAGGGTAATTGTCCCAAGAGAGTATTTGTGTCAAAATGACATGAGACCAGGCCATTAGCAGGCCCCTTTAGACATTAAAGAGGATGTGGATCTAAATATTTGGCACAAAAAATGGAAATTAAGTGATTGAATGTTCAAAAGGATTCTAAATCCACTTAAATTACACCACCATGACATAAAACAAATTTTTGTAGGCACACAGGGTTGAACTAAGATCAAACTCATCCCCCGGGGAGGACTCCTCGAAGAGGGACTAGGCGAACATACAACTTTACATCATGTGAAATATGGATGACGCATAAAACAGTTTAACATCCTGTGATCCAGAAGCATCACATAGTTTAACATCATGTGACTGGGAGACATAAATTTAATGTATTGTAGGAAAAGGTAGCATAGTTTAACATCAAGTTTCATGGATAGAGTGGAGGGAGTTATCCATAGGGCAATGTGTATGGTGCATCCACTATAACCCAGCGTGAATGAAGACATGAAATGCTCCCATGACACACCAAAATTCACAAGGGGAACTTTAACATACTTTAAAGTTAGGATGCTTAGACTCAGGTGCCTAGTTTAACATCATGTTCATGAGATATGACCTCTTAGTTTAAGGTCCTATAGTTAGGAACAAATAGGTGGGTATCTTATATGGATATGTGTAGTCTGGAGGAGTGACAAACTTAACCTGAATGAGGGTCTAGGATATAGCAACCCAACCTTTTCTTGTATTACTATTATTTAATTTTAAAGATAAACAACAAAATATTATTACACATAGAGGATCCAAAGGTTTAGTGTCTTGGAAAATATAGGACCATACATAACAATTAAAACATCAAGAATAAACATTTATTTAATTCCTTCTTCCCTAGATTATTTTTGGCACTTGACCTCTCCTTATTACATGTAGTAATATAAATATATACATCAAAAGGGGTGAGATAAAATACCAATAAAAGGATATATAAGAAAAATATAAAATGGGTGAGGATAACCATAATATAGGAAAAGGATCATGAACATGAGAGGAATCATCAATAAGAGACTTGAAAAGTGGCAATGCATACAAAATGAAACATCATGTATTAGTGGTTGAATACCACACATACTTGTGAACAAAGCTATAATCTTGTTCAAACATCATTTCACATTAACTCGTGAGATTCATAACTTTACCCAATCCATTGGACTATTGTATAATTCCGGGAGCACCCATCACATTGTAACATTCATATTGTGCTATATAATTCTGAGCACACTTATCACATCATAACATTATCATTTATCATGCATGAAACAATTAACATATATCAAAAATGAAAACAACTAACCCATGAAAAGTAATGGGCTTCATATCATAAGAACACATTCATAAACATTGGTTTCCCAAAAGAAAGTGGGAATAGCATACATGTTACAAGAACTATCAAACTTGAATGAGAAGTAAAAGGTGTGTTCTTAAAAGAAGTGTTCTTTTAGAAAACATTTTGTTTGACATAAACACCAGGGAAGAAAATTTATATCCCAGAAAATAAAATACAATGATAAAAAAATAATTTTTAAGGAGTAACCATATCAAAAAAGGAGTGAAAGAGGGAGAACCTGAAGGATGAATGTTGGGTTCGAGAATTTCCCATTACCTTATATCTGAATAGTTCCTTCACTTTAATTTCATGTATAACCAAATTATATTCACTAATTAAAAATTGAAGATCCTTTTGTACATGAATATGGTTTATTATGATTTCATTAAGTTTTTTTTACATTCCTTTTGATGAGTTATATAGTTTAAAAACATTGTTCGGGAATGTTTGTTTTTATTGGTTTTCTTGAGCTGTTCACTTGTATTCATAAATTGAAGTTCGGGTAGAACATGGGTAAACATCCAGAACTAATATTACATATTATTTATTATCTTATAGAAGTTTAAATGATCTTATAATTTATTATATTATATACTGTGTTGATGAATCATTATATAACAATTAAATGATGATTGTTTGAGTTAATTTGAGTGGTTTTTCAACCAAAACAAACTTGTTTTGATTAATAATTTAATAATATGTACATAAGTAAGTTCCAGAACATTAAATAGGACATAATACATATAAAATATTCTATTTCAACAATAAAAATGGTTTCATGACCAGATCTGAATGTAGAAATGGAAAAAGAAAACATGTCATTCTTGAAGGTGAAAGATTAACACCTCACGAACAATGTTTACTTTTATAAAATAAAAGGATGTTGGGAAGGGGGTTGGATGGTATAATATCCCATTAGTATCATAACATTATAGTATATGTATGATACTAGAGTTACTATACCATGTGTATGAATATAGTTTTGGAGAGAATAAGAAAAGAACATGAAATTGAAAGGAAATTAAAGGAAAGAGGAAGGGAAATTACATCTTGAATACTCCTCTCGAGATCCTCCAAAAGGGACCTAGGCTTGGTCTTTTAATGAGACCAAAATCTCTAAACTTGGGGATGGGGCTAGGGAAGATTCTTGTGTTGATTTTAGACATGGATTGAAGCTTGAGAGGTGTTAGGAAATGAGGGTGTGAAGGGTGGTGTTTATAGTGGTGGGGAGAGGGGTTTTCTCAATATAAAATTCATTAGTTTATTATTTCTCCACATGACAAAGAATAGTGAGTCTTCCCGGACCAAGAATAGTAATTTTTTCATGTTATCTAGAACCAATTCAGATTATATCAGCATAACATCATGGATGTCTCTATAATTATCTTTTTTAGCATATTTTTTAAATTATGGTATTTCACTATTTATTAAAAATTCATTTATTTCAAAAAAATGCCAAAAATTCTCCCCAACCATTTTTCGATGTGTAGAATCCAAAAATAAAGGCCATTTTTCAAAAATAATTTTATAAATATTATTATTTAAAATTATTAATTAAAATCATAATTTAGTATCAAAAAACTAGTTTTAAAACAGTCATTTACTTATACTTAAATGTAGGTATATCAAAATTTCAACTTGAATATTATTTATATATTATCATAGGTAAGGTTACTATTCATAAGGTTATATTTCTAATCATAAGGGTATGTTACTATTCATAAGGGTATGTTACTTTTCACCAAAAAATAAGTTTTCCTTATTGGACTCTAAATAACTTATTGATTGCAATTGTGTATGTTAGATTTTTGAAATTCCAAACTTAGAAGTGAAAAAATTATGTTTAAAGGTCACTTATCACAAAGTAGTTCATTATGTTGTGTTTTTATGTGATTTTATGACATACTTATAATAAGGGAATTTACATTGAAAAACATTAGGTCATTACATTCTTTCCCCCTTATGAAATTTCACCCTCAAAATTTGACTTTACACAAACAGATGAGGGAAATTCTCCGTCATCGCCTCCTCTAGTTCCCATGTAGCTTCTTAAAACTTATGGTTCCTCCAAAAAAATTGACAAGGTGGGGTGTCTTGTTGCATAGGACCTTATCTCTCTAGTTCAAAATCTCTACTGGATGCTCCTCATAAGAGAGATCATCTTCTAGTTGTACCACCTCTGAGTTTAGTACATGTGAGGGGTCTGGTATGTACTTCCTCAGGAGTGATACATGAAACACATCATGAAATTGAGCCATATTCGGTAGAAGTGAAAGCTGATAAGCCATGGCTCCTATGCGGTTAAGGATCTCAAAAGTTCCAATGTACCTCGGGCTTAGCTTCCATTTCTTTCCAAATCGCATGACTCTCTTCTATAGTGATATTATAAGGAAGACTTTATCTCCAATATCGAACTCCAAGTCCCTTCGATGGTTGTCAGCGTAACTCTTTTGTCAACTCTGAGTGTCTTGGATGTGTCTCTAGATGACTTGAACCTTCTCCGTTATCTCTTGCACATGATCGGGTCGAAGTAGATTTCTTTCTCCAACTTCAACCCAACAAGTTGGAGTTCTACATCGCTTTCCATATAGAGCATCATATAGAGCCATCTGAATACTCAAGTGGAAGCTATTGTTGTATCAAAACTCAACCAATGGGAGATGATAATCCCATCCACCTTTAATTTCTAGAGATCAGGTTCTTATCATATCTTCAAGCATCTGAATGGTCCTTTCAGATTGGCCATCAGTTTGGGGGTGATAGGCCGTGATGAAATTTAATTCAGTACTCAAAGAATGTTGAAGACATACCTAGAATTGTGAACCTTAGATCACGATCATAGAAAATCGAGAGTGAAACTCTATGCAGTCTCACCACTTCCTTCATATATATCATTACAAGTTGTTCAAGAGAGAAGTCTTCTCAAATTAAAATAAAATGGGAAATCTGGGTGAGTCGGTCAACCACAACCCATATCGCATTATTTCCCTTCAATGTCATTGGGAGACCCGTGACAAAGTCCATACTTACATTATTCTATTTTCTACATGGGTATAGGCAATGGCTTCATCAACCCTTTGGACTTTTGTCACTCTACTTTAACTTCCTAGCATACCAACCACGTTGAGATATATTCAGTAATCTCCTTTTTCATATTATCCCACCAGAATTGTATATGGAGATCTCGGTATATCTTGGTGCTCCCAGGATAGATAGATAATGCTGAGCTATGTGCACTGTCAAATAATTGCTTCTTTATCCCAGGTGATGACGGCACACAAAGTCACTTTCCAAACCAAATCACACCATCATCGTCAATATAGAACTCGTGCATCTTCCCTTCCTTTACTGCATTCACCCTATTTTGTATCTCCAAATCATCCCTTTGTGCTTATTAATCTTCTCTTAGATTGATGGTTGCACAATCATTAGGGAATGGTAGGGTGTATCCCCTACCCTTATGATTTCTAAATCCATACTTTTCATATCCAAGAAGATGGGGTCTTTCTCAATCCGCAACATAGATAGAGTAGCAGGTTTTTTCTACTTATAGCATCATCTACTTTGCTTTCCTTTCCATGATTATTATTAATAGATAAATCATAATACTTGATTAGCTTTAACCATCTCCTTCAAGACATTTTCATCTCTTTTTGTGTGAATATATACTTTAGGATCTTGTGGTCGGTGAATATATCACACTTCTCTCTATAAAGGTAGTGTTGCTATATTTTCAAGGAAAAAATCATGGCTACCAGCTCTAGATCATGCGTTGGGAAGTTCTACTCATGGATCTTCAACTGTAGTTAGGTGTAGGCTATCACATTATTGTTTTTCATGAGTACGCAACCCAATCCTTTCTTTGAAGCATCACTGTATATCACAAATCATTTTCCACTTTTCTGTAATGTGAGTACAGGTGTAGTAATAATCCTTATCTTTATCTCCATGAAGCTTCCCTCACATTATTTGGTCTAAACATACTTTACCCCTTTCCTAGTTAACATTGTTTGTGGGCTTGAAAATCGTGAGAAATTTCTCACAAAACGTTGGTAGTACCCAACTAATCCAAGAAATATTGGATTTCTATGACACTGGAGGGCCTGGGCCATTTCTCAACAGCGTTTTTTGAATAGTCCACAAAAAATCCCTCACATGTGATCACATGTCCCAAGAATGCGACTTGATTCGTCCAAAAGTCACACTTTTTGAACATGGCATACAACTTCTCCTTTCTTAGTGTTGCCCACACAAGTATTATATGTTCTTTATGTTCCTCCTTTCCCTTATATTAGATGATAATATCATCAACAAAAACTTCCACAAATTTTTCCAGGTAATGTCTAAAGACTCTATTCATTAAATCCATGAATATTTGAGGGGTATTTGTAAGCCCAAAGGGCATCACCAGAAACTCATAGTAATCATACCTTGTATGGAAGGCAGTCTTCTGAATATCTTCCTTCTTCCCCTTTATCTGATGATATCCATAACAAAGATCCTCTTTTGAGAAGTATTGAGATCCTCTTAACTGATCGAACAAGTCATCAATCCTTGGGAGAGGATTCTTGTTCTTTATGGGGATCCTGTTGAGTTCCCAATAATCGATACATAGCTTCATTGTTCGATCCTTCTTCTTCACAAAGAGCACTGGAAAAACCCAAGGTGATGCACTTGGGAGTATGAACCCTTTGTCCAGATGCTATTGTAACTTCTTCTTTTACTCCTCTAGTTCGATAGGATCCATCCTATAAAGAAACTTTGAGATAGGAGTAGCTCCAGTTATGAGTTCAATTGATAAATCTACCTCACGATCTGGGGGAAGTATGGGTAACTCTTCAAGAAATACATCACTATATTCTCTGACGATGGTAATTTCTTCAAGGTTGCAACTTTTCTTTGACTCAACCATTTGGGTGAGGTATGCTTCTTCATAGGGAATAAACACCCACACAGATGAAGGATTTTACAAAGTAGATTCATGATCTTCCTATCATTTTTAGAGGAGCATGAGATGGTTTGGAATGTGAAAATATATTTCGTTTTCCAGACAGTTTATATATGCTCTATAAAACGAGATCCAATCCATTCCCATTATAGTGTCGAATTCTACTAAGGTAAGTAATACCAGATTCCCTAGAATAATCTTCCCACATACACCAATAGGATAAGAGTCAAATACTTGGTTTGCAATGATTGAACCACATGGTGTTTTTATAGATATCTCTACTTTAAGGTTTCGGGGCATCAATTCTATTGTTCTAAAAAACATTCAAGATATAATGGAATGGGTAAAACTAGAATCAAATAAGACTTTTTCCAATCTTAAGTGAATTAGAAGTGTACCTTGTATGACTTCATTATCTTGCTCCACTTCTGCAGTAGTGGTCGAATAATCCTTCCCTTGTTCCTTTTGATTTGTGTCTACTGACACTAATTACCCTTGAGAACTCGAGGTTTAGTGCACTGGCTTGCATAGTTCCCTAGCTCCCTACAATTTTATCATTGAACCATGGGTGGTTCTCTTATTTCTTCTACTACATTCCCCTTCCTTTTCATGTTTTTTCAAAATTCTTGAGCATGGTGTCCTTCTTTCCCACACTTGAATCACTTCCCCATCCCTTTGAGGCAGTTCCCATGGTGCAACTTCCCCCATTTTTTGCATGTGGGTCGATGAGTTTTCCTCCCACCCTTATCATTACATCCTCCTACTTGAAACTCTATCTTTCATTTATTATCACCATATCCATGGGACCGTTCTCCACACACCATCTCCACTTTGAGAGCAAACCGAACAACTTCTTCATAACTCCCAACGTCTCGAATTGAATGAGAATTTTGAAGGTGTGGTTTTAATCCACTAAAGAATATATCAATTTTTCTATCATTATTGATAACAAAACCCAAAGCATACCTTGAAAGCCTTGTGAAATTAGTTTCATAGGTTTTGACATATTCTCCTTCCTTTTGCTTGAGCTCTATGAATTCTCTCTCCATATTTTTTGAAGAGTTATTGGGAAATACTTGTTAAGAAACATTATCTTAAATTCTTCCCATTCCATCTCTTCAATTTCCTCCCTTGGATTTGTGTTGTTAATCAAATCCCACCATTAATCAGCCTCTCCATCTAGATGATAAACGTCTAGTGTCACCCTCTCCATCTCAGAAGAGTGAAGAAAAAAAAAGATCTTCTCCATGGAGTAGACCCACTGCTCTGTAACTAGTGGATCGGAAGATCCACTAAATGCCAGTGGTCATTGCTTCATAAAACATTCGATAACCAGTTGTTACATCTTTGGTGAAGGTGTACATTATCCATTATTAGGGTTATTTTTCATAACATGAGATATTTGGGTAATAATCACCATGAATTTCTTAACTCGACCTCATAAATCATTGGGGATGTCATTCGAGAAATCGTTTCATTGGTCCTCTCATGAGTTGTTAGCCTGGTTTCTTCTGGTTCCCACCATATTCTATAATAAAATTGTTTGAACAAAACATAAGTCAACAAGTAATTAATAAAATATTTATTTTTATGATTTATACTAAAATAATAACATATTTTATCCCTATTTAATTCTTCTTGTGTTTATATTTGAAATTAGTATCAGGCTAGAAGTTTTATCTAGTTTTTACCAATCCTAATTCCCAAATTAACTAAACCTTGCCTCAGATACCAACTATAGAGACCCAGACTTTTCTTATATTACTATTACATCATTTTAAATATAAAAAACATAATATTATTACACATAGAGGATCCAAAGGTTTTCTATCTTGGGAAAACTAGGACCATACATAACAATTACAAAATCAAGCATAAGCATTTATTTAATTCATTCTTCACTATCTTCTTATTAGAACTTGACCTCTCTGTAGTACATGTAGTCACCTATGAATATACATAAAAAGGGGTGATCTATAATCCCAGTAAGAGGATATATAAGAAAAATATAACAATGGGTGAGCATAACCATAACAGAGGTAAAGGATTATGAACATGAGAGGAATCATTAATAACAGACTTGAAATGTTGTGATACATTAAAAAATGAAAAATCATGCCTTAGGGGTTGAAAAACACACATACTTGTGAAAAAATATATAATCTAGTTCAAACATAATTTCACATTAACTCATGAGATTCATCACTTTACCCAATTCATTGGAGCGCTGTATAATTCCAAGTGTACCTGTCACGTTGAATCATTCATATTGTGCTATATAATTCCGGGCACATCCGTCATATCATAACATCATCATTTCTCATGAATTCCATAATGAACATATATCAAAAATAAAAATAACTATCCCATGAAAAATAATGGGTTTCATCTCATAACAACACATTCATAAACATTGGTTTCCAAAAATAAAGAGGGAATAACATACATGTTACAAGAACTGTCAACCTTGAATGAGAAGTAAAAGGTGTGTTCTTAAAAGAATAGTTATTTTGGAAAACATTTTTTTTACATAAACACCAGATAAAAACATGTATATACCAGAAAAGGAAATAAAATGAAGAAAAATGATTTTTAGGGAGTAACTATATCAAAAAGGAGTGAAAGAGGGAGAACCCGAAGGATGAAAGTTGGGTTCCAGAATTTCCCCTAACCTTATATCTGAACGCTTCCTTCGCATTAATATCTAGTATAACCACATTAAATTCATTAAATAACAATTACATAAACTTGTGTACATGAATATGGTTTATTATAGTTTCATTAAGTTATTTTATGTTCCTTTTCATGAGTTATAGAGTTTAAAAACATTTTTTGGGAATGTCTATTTTTATGGGTTTTCTTAAGCGGTTCACTTGTATTATTAAATTGATGTTCGGGTAGAACATGGGTAAACAACAAGAACAGATATTAAATATTATTAATTATCTTCTAGGAGTTTAAATAATATTATAATTTATTATATTATATACCATGTGGATGAATCATTAGATAAGAATTAAATGGTGATTGTTTGTGTTAATTTGGGCAGTTTTTCCGACCACAATGAACTTGTTTTGATTAATCATTTAGTAAAATTTACATAAGTTAGTTCCAGAACTTTAAATAGGGAATAATAAATATAAAATATTCTGGTTCAACAATAAAAATTGTTTCATGACCAGATCTGAATGTAGAAATGGAAAAAATAAAACATGTCGTTCTTGAATGTGATAGATTAACACCTCACGAACAACATTTTCTTTTATAAAATAATATGATGTGGGGAAGGGGGTTGTTTGGTATAATATCTCTTTAGTATCATAAAATTCCATTATATGTATGATAATATAGTAACCATACCATGTTTATTATTATATTTGGAGAGATAATAAGAAAAGAACTTGAAATTGAATGGAAATTAAAGGAAAGAGGAAGGGAAATTACCTCTTGAATTGTCCTCTTGATATCAAACTTTAGGGACCTAGTAGTGGTATTTTGATGAGACCAGAAGATCTTGGACATGGGGAAGGGGCTATCTAAGATTCTAGGGTAGATTTTATGCAAGGATTAAAGCTTGATAGGTATGAGGAAATGATGGTGTGAGGATTGTTTTTATAGTGGAGGGGAGAGGGGTTTTCTCAATATAAAATTCATTATTTTATTATTTACCCACAAGACAAGTAATAGTGAGTCTTCCATGACCCTGAATAATAATTTTATTATGTGATCCTGAACCAATTGGGATTACATCACCATAAAAACATGCATGACTCTATAATTAGCTTATTTAGCTTATTTTGTAAATTATGGTATTTCACTATTCATTAAAAATCATGTTTTTCAGAAAAATACCAAAAATTCACCCCAACCATTTTTTGAACTGTAGAATCCAAAAATGAATTCAATTTTTCAAAAATAATTTTATATATATTATTATTCTAAATTATTAATTAAAATCATAATTTAGTATCAAAAACCGGTTTTAAAACAGTCATTTACTTATTCTAAAATATAGGTATATCATACTTTCAACTTGAATATTATTTATATATTATCATAGGTAAGGTTACTATTAATTAGGGTATATTACTATTCTTAAGGGTATGTCACTATTCATAAGTGTAGGTTATTATTCACTAAAAATTATGTTTTTCTTATTAGACTCCAAATAACATACTGATTGCAACCGTATATGTCAGATTTTTGAAATTACAAACTTAGAAGTGAAAAATTTTTGTTTAAAGGTCACTTAGAACATAGTAGTTAATTATGTTGTGCTTTCATGTGATTTTATGACATATTTATAGGAAGGTAATTTACATTGAAAAACATTGGGTCGTTGAATGGGAGTTCCAATGCCACACAACACATTTCTGAGATATCCAGCATAGATTTTAAATTCATGACTCTTGGATGTTGGTTCATAATTTAACATCATAGAGTTTAGAATTATTATTTTTGGCTTTACCACATGGTTAAAAATCCCACCAAGACTCTTAATCCCACGTGATTCAGTCTCAGTGTGATAAAAAAAAGAGTTGTGAGATTTTTCATGACACATGGAAGCACACAGTAAGAGAAATGATATTTATTATTGGTAATGTCCCATAAAAACCAACCTACATACTCAATGTATATAGATGCATAGAGGGGTAAAACCAAGGGTGTTGGCGATTCACCAGAACATAAGGAGTTGGAATGTGTGAACCATAGCTCCTGATATCTTCAATATACTTAGGTTGGCATGATGATAGAGGATGAATTCTGACCCTGTTCGAAACATTACATCCATATCATGTTACCTGGGATGGGGAAAACAAATGTGGGCCAACTAATGACCATGTTCTAAATGTGGTACCTATCTCAAAATTTTTTCCAAATTCTATTGGGTATTAGGCCTTATATAGTAGGTGATACAAAGTGGCATGATACCATACCATTAGGGGGTCCGTTCAATCATGGAAAAGGATGGGGTACCAGATAAAGGGATGTGAGAAGTGTGGGTATGGACTGAGATAATTTCAATACAAAATCCAACACTCTAGGTTTTATACAATAATGAATTTGAGAACATCAATGGGGAATATAAAATTGGGGGATTCAAACCCCTTCTCAAGGATAAGGGACCTGAGGAAGTTCTTAAATATGGAACTGTAGTGGACCAATGATGAATGCAGATTGATCTCTCATATAGGTGATCAGGGAATTATCTGCTACATCATAATTTTCAATTTCGTTTCGTAAGGACAAGTAGTAGTGTCCATTAATTTACAAATACCTTTGAACATGGTTGTTGTGACTTTAGGATGTATATCATTAACCATGATATTGCACATTTTAACATCGTGTGTCAAATATATTGTGTGTAGTTTAACAATGTGTGACCGAGATGATGGTTTTTTTGATGTTTAACATAATGCAACTAGGAAATGGGTCATTTTGTAGTTTCACATCATAAAACTTGGTTTTTTGACTATAATTATTGTTTTAGTAGAGGGATGTTGGTCTCTACCCCATTTTTATGGTTTGATATCCTTGAGCCCTGAAGGTGTGGAAGCATGGAGTGTCGGTAGATGGAGTGACGGAGCTTGGAAGGTATGTAATCTTGGATTTTTGCTTCAATGGGGAGAGGGAGCTTAGACAGAGAGGAAGCAAGGAGGGTCAGTATGATGGGGTGATAGAGCCTGGAAGGCATGGAAGCCTGGATCATCAATGCGATCGGGTGATAGAGGTCGGGAGGCATGGAAGCTTATATCATCTGAATGACGGGCCAATGGAGCCCAAAAAGCATTGAATCCTGGATCATCAGTATGATGGGGCGACGGAGCCCTGAATGTGTGGAAGCCTGAAGCGTTGGTACCATAGGGTGATAGAACATGGAAGTCATGGAAGCATGGATCTTTGATATGACAGGGTGATAGAACCTGGAAGGCATGGAAACATGGATCATCATCACGATATGATGATGGTGCCCAGAAGGCGTGGAAGCCTACGACATTTGTACGATGGGGTGACAGAGCCCAGAAGGCATGGAATCCAGTAGCATCAGTACGATGGGGCGATGGATCCTTGAAGCCATGGAGTCCTGCAACATCAGTACACCGGGGTAATAGATCCCAGATTCTCTGGAAGCCTGGTTCGTCGATACGATGGTGTGATGAAGCTTGAAAGGCATGGAAGCATGAAATTTCGATCTGACAAGGTGATGGATCATAGAAGGAATGGAATCTTTGATCATCAGTATGACAGGGTGATGGATCCTGGAAGGCATGGATGCATATAGTGTCAGTATGATGGGGAGATCTATCCCAGAAGTTGTGGATTCTACAACATCGATATGACATGGTAATGAATCTTGGAAGGCCTAGAATCCTAGATCATCGTTACAATGAGACGATGAATCCTAGAAGGTGTGTAGGAATGTAGCCTCGATATAATGGGGTGAAGGATCCTGTAAAGTGTGGAATCTTGGATCATCAGTATGAAGGGGTGATGGAGCCTAGAAGGTGTGGAATCCTGAAACGAGATACCACTATCTAGAGAAACCAATGTAGGGATATGATCGACTATCCCCCAATGTTGGTGCTGAAGAAATTGGACCCAAGAAACTGATTTAGGTCATGACTTTGGCATGGGGATGACATGTGTGCCAATTTATGGGAATAAGGGGGGAATTCCACATTGAATGTTGAGTGTGATGGGGTGGACCTCAATGCTTGGATGCTAGAAATACGGGGAGGACATCCACAATGGATTTCAATTGAATGGGGAGTACCACTATGCCTAGATGATGGAAATATGAGGAGGACCACTACAATGGATGTTGATAGTTACAGGGGGGAATCTATTCCTAAATGATGGAATTTCAAGAAGGACCTCAGTATTGAATTTTGATGGAAATGGGGGGGGGGCCTCTATGCCTATTTGATTGTAGTGTGAGGATGACCTCTACAATGGATGGTAATAGAGATGAGGAGAACCACTATGTTGGGTGATTTAATTATTGTGAGGAATTATACGATGGATAACTATGGAGATTATGAGGACCTCTATTCTATTTTTTCAATTTCACAGGATAGACAGTAATAGTTTCTGGTCATATCTGTGAGGATCTGATGGATTCAAGGGGTGGATTCCCTATGAGAGGCCCATGAGGTCAGAGGTTTTAGTGATGAGAATATTGATTCATGGGTTGGATACACCCTATGTGGCCCATGAAGGTAGCAGTATTGGTGAGGATATTAAGGATTCAGGGTTGAATACCACTTGCATAGCCCAAGATGGCAGTGGTGTTGATGAAGAGATGATGGAGGTGTTGGGTGGATTCCCCCTACTTGCGTTGTGAGGGAGGCATTGCTAGTGAGGATATGATGGAGTTGAGGGTGGATTCCCCCTTACATCCTATGAGGGTGACAGTGTTGATGAGGAGATGGTGGAGTCGGGGGGGTTCATTCTCTCTATACGACCCTAAATGGTGGCGGTGTTGGCTAGGAGACGATGGTTTCTAGGGGTGGATTCCCCATACATGACCCATGAGGGTTGCGGTGTCAGTGGGGAGCCTCTACATTGGGGGGCATGGATTTCCCCTGCATGAACCATGAGGGTTGAAGTGTCAGTGAGAATCTAATGGATTCGAGGATGGATGCCACAGGTTTGACCCTTGAGGGTGGCAGTGTCGGTGTTAAGCCGTTGAAGTCAGGTGGTGGATGCCCACTACACCGTCCGTGAGGTAGGTAATGTCTATTATGAACTGATGGATTAGGGGGGTGGATGACCCATGTGCATCCCATGAGGGTGGTGGTTTCCATAGGGAGTTGATGGAGTTATGAGGCATATGCACCCATGTTCCCATTGAGTGCAGTAGTGTACACGAAGAGCCAATTGATTGAATGGGTGGATACCCCCTATAAATCCCTAAGGGTGGTGATGTTGGTGAGGAGCTGATGGAGTGCGGGGGATAGACAATGCACATCCATTGAGAGAGGAAATGTTTGCGAGGAGCCAATGACATCAAGGGATGTATTCCCCTAGTGCGTACCATGAGTATATATGTGTCAATGAGGAGTTGATGGCGTCTAGAGGAGTAAATCCCCTACGTGTCCTATGATGGAGTTAGTATTAGTGAGGATCTGATGGAGTCCGGGGGGATTCTCTACGCGGTCGATGCGGGAGGCAGTGTCAGTGAGGAGCACATAGAGTTGGGGATTAATTACCCTTGCACGGACCATGAGGGAGGTGGTATCAGTGGGGATGTGATGGTGTTGGGTGGTGGATACCCCCTACGCACCCATGAGGGTGGCGATGTTTGTAGGGAGCCCTTGGAGTTGGGCGTGAATGGCCCCCATGTGGCCTATGAGGGTGGAGGTGTAGGTGAGGATCCATTGGATTCAAGGGGGATTCCCCTCATGAAGCTTGTGAGGGCGGTAGTGTCTGTGAGTATTCAACAGAGTCCGGGGTGGATGGAACCTATACGGACCCTGAGGGTGGATGTGTCAGGGTAGAGATGATGGGGTCAGGGTGGATGCCCCTTGCACGACCCAGGAGGGTTGCAGTGTCTATGAGGAGTACATGGAGTTGGGGGCCGCCCCTTGTATGGCCCATGAGGGTGGCGGTATCAGCAAAGAGCTGATGCAGTCGGGGGTTGATTCCCCCCACGTGGCCAATTAGGGTGGCAATTTTGGTGAGGATCTGATGGATTTGTGGGTACAAACCTCTTGTGCAGCCCATGAGTGAAGTGGGGTCAACGTGGAGCTGATGGAGTCCAGGGTGGATGCCCCCTGCGTGGACCATGAGAGTTGTGGTGTTGGTGAGGATCCAATGACCCCTGATCTTCATGAACCCGTTATTACTCATCCTCTCGCACATGAAATAGAGGGGATTCACTTGGGTGGTGCTTCAGTTTGGTCATGCCTAGAATTTTTCATCCTCTCACAGTCGATGAAAAGGAGTATCACATCATGTTCAACATTTCTATTTCTGATGCTTTCTTCGTCTGATTCCTGCATCATCATGGCGATGCATTCTCGTGGCCTCGTGTTGCTGCCTTCAAAAGGTGGGTGACATTAATCAGTTCTTTAGAGTGGTTTTCTCCTAGATCAAAATGGGTAATAGAATTTTGTTACCTCCTTTCATTTATTCCTCCTCGTAATTAGTCTCTTAGTCTGAGTATCACTTAGAGATTAATACATTTTTTGTGAAACTCATTTCTTGTACCATGTCTTTTTGAATTCTGGTTCATTACGCTACTTCTGCTTAGACATTCCAAGGGGTCTTGATAGGGCATCAACCATCAGTCAAAGTACATGGTAACATCAATCATGTTGGGGAATCTATGGATGCTAGAACATTGTTCATATTTATTCTTCATGATAGGAGGGATTATAAAAAGTGCATAGCCTGATGCAACTCTCATTGGTCATGGGGTATCTTATGCTAGATCCCTATATTCTGAGGTTTTCCTTTCTATCCAACATATAACTAGGGGTATTCCATTAGTTTAACATCTACCAGAGATTAAAATTCATGAGTTTAACATCATGTAGAAAAGAAATGGTCTAATCAAAACACTTGTGAAGGTTGATCAGATAGGTAAATCCCTAGGAGGGAAAACCTAGAAGGTTTATAGAATGGATGGTTCAGAAATATTTATGAAGATGGATCCAAGAGTGGTGTGTCCCATAAATAAAATATCCACCCCCATGAAGACATATTTTGGAACCACTGAGGGTTGATTGGGGATAGTGGACCCTAATGAGTGGGACACCATGGTTTACCATTGGCTGGGATTGAACCTCGAGGATGCATCCTACTTACCTTATATAGAACACATGGATCAAAACCCATATAGTTTGATGAGGTGATTGGGGTATTACACCTGGCTTACATCCTTGGGGGTTGGGACGTATGGATATGAGAAACCCAAGTGCTTATAGGGAGCATAAATAGTGAATGGGGTTTACACATAGATTCTTCGCTATGAGCCACTACGAAGAGACAATGGTGAATGGGGATGATGCATGGAAGTTGCACTAGTTCCTCTATGAAGTGACGATGATTTAGTTTGGGCTTACGCATAGGAGCTGCTCGGGTGCTGACATGGAGTAATAATGATGTGGATGGGGATTATGCATGGGAGATGCCCGGGTGCCGCTATGGAGTCGAAATAGTGAATAGGGAATAAGAAATGGATCTACCCAAGTGCCTCTATGGAGCGGTAATGATGAATAAGTATTATGCATGGGAGATTCCCGGGTTCCAATCCGAAGAAGAAATTATGTGGATGAGGCATACACATATGAGATTCCTAGGTACTGCAATGGAGCAACAAAGGTGAATTAGGATTACCCAAGGAAGATTCTCGAGTACCGATATGGAGTGAAAAAGTTGTAGATAGAGATTATGTGTGTGATTTTTCTAGGTTTTTCTATGGAGATACAATGATGAATGGGGATCACATATGGGATTTTCCTGGGTAATTTTGTGGATCTCCAATGATATGGAAGGGGTTTACGCATTGGAGCTACGTTGGTTAATCTATGGAGAAACATTGATGAATGGGGGTAACGTATGGGAGATTCCTGGGTGCTACTATGGATTTGAAATTATATGGATGGGGCTTATGCATGGGATCTTTCCAGGGGCTGCTACTGAGCGAAAATAATGAATGAGACTTACACATGGGAGCTTCTTGGTTGCTTATATGGAGTGTAATTGATGTGGATTGGGATTACACAAAATGTATTCTCGTGTTCCATTATGGAGCTACAATAATGATGGGGTCTAACTCATGGGACCTCCCTATGTGACACTATGGAAGGGAACAGATGTGGATGGTGCTTACACATATGAGCTACCCAGGTGCTGCTATAGAGCCAAAATGGTGTGGATGGGGCTTACACATCAAGGTTGCTCAGGTGCGGCTATGGAGAGGCAATGATAAATAGATCTTACACATGGGAGCTTCCCGAGTGCCACTTTGGAGTGAAAATTATGTGGATGGGGCTTACACATACATGATTATCATAATGTCTTCTACATGTCTGGCCATGAGGTCATCCCATGTGCATTGAATGAGGTAAGAGCATAATTTAACATCATGTTAATGGAATATGTTTTTCCTATCATGATCACGACATGAGACATATTTTTCTAAACACATAAGTCATATTATTCATGAGTTATAGGATATGGTATAATTTAAATTCATGAAGTGAGGAAAATTAGAATCTTATTCCAGCAGCATAAGGAATATTTTGTTTAGATCAAGAGGCATCCTATTTTTTCATACATGTTATACCATAGTTTAAATTCATGTTGTGGGGACTATGGAAGAATAGTTTAATGCCATGTTATATGGATGATTAGGAAGAAGATTCATAGAAATGGATGGTGTGGGACATATGTGAGATTGAACCTTTCTAATTCGACCTAGAATTAGTGCCAAGTGATGCAATTTCAAGAAGTTTTTTGAGGAATGCTTCAACCCAAGGTACTTGTGGGATTGATGATGAGAATCTAAAATAACGACATCGGAAGGGGACCAAGATGAATATGTCGGCTCATGGTGTTTCAAGGCGTTCAAAGGAAGATCTCAAATAAAGATATTCCATAGGTCGGAGTTTGGTGCACATAATGGCCAAAGGTAAACTTTCGACAACCTTGATTGAAATGATTGTGGTGAGACACTATTATTAATTAGGGTCATTGATGGTATAAACCTGAAGAGTTTCCCTCCTTCTCTAGGGTTATAGTCCTTTGGGATAGGAATCCCTACCATAGGTATGGTAAATAAATTTTCATACTGGTTTGTAGTGATCAGGAGAATAAGTAAATGAGAGACTGCTAGATGAAAGGGTTGCGTAACTGTAATTTTTTTTGTGTGGAGCCATATATTTATAGGAAACATGGATCAAGATGATTTTGGGGTGCATCGTGAAGAAAAAATGATGATGCAAAGGGGAGTGGTTCCATCAGACTCACATAAAAATCTATCACATACGTTCATGTGGCTGTGGAGGGAGATCCGAGAACCGTGATGCTCAGAAGAATGTGGTGAAGTTAAATGGGCGAAGTGATGAAAAAAGGGAGTTGTGAAGGGTCACACCTCCATCACACTCGTTAAGTCATTCTTCAAAGACGTTCAGATGGCTGCAGAGGGAGCTCTGAGAACCATTTTTTTAGATTTACGTCAAATGATCATAGCTTTTAATCTATAACTCTATTTGGGATCTACGACAAGTAAAATTGAAGACTTTGGAATGGGATATTCTCTCATATGATGTATGGAGGCATTAATTGCATCATTTGGATGATTTTTCTTATTCCAACAAACTTCATCATTGTGATAAATTTTGGAAGATGATTATTTATTTATAATATCATTATTTGAGTATTCGATAACCTTTACAACAGTAGTATCAATAATATTTATTTTATCCTTATTTTAGTAGTGGTAAACTCATAAATTTTGTGGATAAACAAAGAAGATTTGATCAACTACTATTTTCTCAAACTTCCTATTAATCTACCACTATCACTTTGATCGTAAAAGGGATACCAAACATCCTCAAATATTTAAAACATGAATAAAAATTATAATACATAAATTATGGTGACTAAAATTTTTTTCTATATAAAAATATTTTAAATGTTAACCGCTGTAATAATAAATTATATCTAGAAATATTGAGAACTATTATGAACTATTAATATGGTCTGATCATTCTCCCCCAAACTTCTATTATTCCATTCAGTAACACAATTTTGTTATGGTTGAAATGGTGAACTAAGATCACAATGAATACCATAATTCTCATAATATGATTAAAATATTCCATTAATATATTCTACACCTAATACTATCTAGATATTTTTAAGGGAAAAACCATGCTCTCCTTCCTCAGACTTCTGGAAACTCTTAAAAAAATTTAGAGCCTCTAATTTTTTTTAATAAATATAATAAAATTGATACGAGTTATGTTATCAATAATGGATGTGAGATGATTTTAACCACCTTTTATACATATTTTTAGACTAACAAATGTTATATTGAATGATCTTCAATAAATGTGATGACTGAATCTATAAATTCTTTTGTGATTAGTTAATAATCCTTCCCTATTAAAAAGTAATTATCATCTAACTTCTATATAAATTTATCATTGGAAAATCATGAACATTAAATCCTTTTGTAAGATTAATCTTGTTTTTTTCAAGAATTCCAATCCTTTGATTCCATAATTTATTTTCTTGTTTCATTCTTATTTAATATAAATTTTCAACATCACCAACCAAAAACCAGTTTCCCCTTGTCAGTAATCTTATTTTTAGTAAACATATTTCATTAAAACTCTAAATTAAAAACCATATTTATTAGAAAAATTTAATAACTTTTAAAAAATATCTAAGACACTCTTAAGAAGATGAGTTTCAACCAATAAATAAATAAATTGTTCTTGGATTTAACATGTCCTTCCCAATAACTACTTAACCATATCCTTTTATTTTTAGTGACCCAACATTTATAAAGGTAATAGATCCATTTTACACATTTTAACATAATTTAAATTCCTTAAATCTCCGATAATTTGAGAAGAAAATAAAATATCTATAATCCTTGTGAAATCCCTTCTATATTTTTCAAGTGAAAAATTATCTACAAAATCATTTTCCATATGTTTTTTATTTTTATTTTGAGACATTGATTTTTAAAATTCATACTCAATTGGGCCAATAAAATGATGAGATAATATTCACCACAATGACTTAACTGGTGAAGTATTTTGTAAACATCATCTAAGTATTGAAATTTATTCTCATCATTTAGTCTATAATTTTTAGTTTAATCTAAATTTTAATTTTATGAGAAGGAAAACTCCTCCTCAAAATATGTCTCCAAAACCCTCTAGGATCATATAAATATTGGTAAGTAAACAAAAAACTTTTTTCCTTATGTCTAAAGATTATATTATTCCTAAAATAGTCATACAATGCATATTTACATATGAAAATAACTTTTTTTGTCTAGATGTTGACACCTTAATTTTTCATTCTTTTAGTCATCAGTTTTGGATCCTTTTCATGAACTGAAATTATTTTATACTTCCAAATAGTAATTATTTGATCTATGTTTATTAAAATCTCATTAAAAACAAAATTAATAGTTTCTTTTCTTTATATTCCCTGTTAATAGAATTTATTGATTTATTAGAATCACATTTTATTTCCTCAAATTGGTTTTCTTCAACTCTATTTTTAGTTCAGAATTTACAAAAACACTTCCAAGATATTTCCCACCATTTTAGTGTAAATTTTTTTGGTATAATTGAGCTTCAAAATTATGTGAATATTTTTTTCCTTTCATAATATTTTCTGTCAAATTTCAACAACTTCATGAACTGAATTACAAAAGATATATTTAAAATTTTCTACTTCTATTTTAGCATTGATAAAATTCAGTTGTTCAATTTCAAACTCCTTCACTTATATTTTATAATTATTTTATAAATTAAATTTTATATTATTCTCTTTAGAATGATTTTTTTATTTTATTGATATAATTCATCTTTCATGATTCTCTATAAACATAAATAGAATGTTTTTTTTCATGAATATTCAATGTATTACTTTAAATTGTTGATCACCTTCTCCAACTTAGAGATCGTGGAAAAAATTTCCGTGAGTTCCTAATTAAACAAAACTCTAATTTTTACCTTACTCCCAAAGTCACAAAATTCATAAACGGTGAAATATTACCAATTCACATTAGAAATCAGTTTTTTTATCAACATCATAAGAAGTATCAGATTCATCATCTTATTCACTATTATCAATGTCTTATAGCATTGATAATAAATTTCCATTTTAATATTTACAAAATTTCTTACATTTACCATTAGAAGAAAAATTATATTTATAAAAAAAATTACTTTATTCTAAGATAATTTCCTTTGACTGTCATCCTAATCATGAGTAACACCATGTTTTTTAAACTTTGCAATGATATAAACAATTCTAATTTCTCCACACCTAAAACATTTTAGTGGTATATTTCCCCAAAACATTCATTTTCTAGATCTCACACTTCTTGAAATGTGTGATATTTTTTGTCAAAAATATATTTTACATATTATTCATCATCAAAATCTTCTTTCTCTATAATTAATTCTTTACAAAATTTATTTTTTCTTAAGGAATTAAAGGAAATTTGTTTTCATAAATACCCTTATTTTTAATTACACTTCAATTATGTATCTATTATTAAATAATAAGGTTGTGTGAATCATCAAAAAATAGGTTACCTGGTACACGATACATATGTCCCTGGAATTTTTCGTCTATATTTTCTAGTAAAATCTGTATTATCTTCTCAATAACTATTTTATCCTATAAATTTTAACCAAATTATATAAAAATATTCACTATATAATTTACCCATGTGAGAAATTTGTCTATAATTTCATAATTAATTTTTTAAAAGTCACCAATCTTTAACTATTAATAATAGAGTTTTTATTTTTTCACCTTTCATTTTCCTTAAATAAATCCACCTTATCCCATATTCCCTTTATTTCCTTAATTTTTTTACCTTTAAAAACTCTTTCCCAAAAATAAATTACCAAATTACTTTACAATAATGTACATCATTATCCAAATTCTTCCTTTCATTTACTTTCATAAAACCATCTTCAGTATAAGGAATAAATCCATTAATTTCATCTAATCATTTATCTTCGTTGATATTTAACAAGAATGTATGAATATGGCCATTAAATATTTAGTAATTTTTTCCATAAAAAGTGGGAATATCTTTAATGTAATTGAATTAATGTTTTATATTAATTAGAATAGATATTCATATTCAAAATCTTCCACAATAAGGGAAATAATTTTCTATAGAAATCAAATAGGTTATCATCAATGAAGGGAACCAAGCTCTAAAACAACTAAAAAATAAAATAGATGGCTATTGAAAACTCACTAAGAGGGGTATGGTGAATAAATAAATTCAATTCCATTCTATATTTTTTATGTACCCACCTTATTCACTTATTAAGGTGAAAAAAATGATTAGTGTCAATCACACCACAAAAAATCACAGTGGGAATAATATATTTTTACAAATTTTACCACTCAAAACAAGTAGTCAAATCTATTGAATTATTCATGTTTACCTACGAATATGCAGTACACTAGT
Source organism: Viscum album (assembly GCA_963277665.1). Taxonomy (NCBI): domain Eukaryota; kingdom Viridiplantae; phylum Streptophyta; class Magnoliopsida; order Santalales; family Viscaceae; genus Viscum; species Viscum album. The sequence goes on from OY728132.1 coordinate 331,071,745, forward strand.
ACCACCATTATGATTACAAAAATATAATGTCTTATCCTTGAACTCATGATACACATAGTTTGATGACTATGTAAATTTCTCCCACAAAAATAACAATATATGAAAATGTTTTTTCAGCAATAGGATAGTCTTCAACGAAATCGTACATCCATCAATTTTTCTCTATGATGTTTCATATTATGACACATCTAATATTACATATACAAGAATAAATATCTTATTATTCCTGTTTTATTGTCAATTTTCAATAGTCTCTATATATTTATTTTTTCCACATAGAATTTAATATAAAATTGTTATAGCCCAAAAAGTATTATATAAAATAAATCAATATTTTTCATCTCTAAAATTTAAACATTAAATTCCAAATTCAGTTTAACTAAAGTATTTAAATACATTAAATTATTTTCTCAAAATATTCTACTAATTATTCTCATGTTTCATTCATTGTATTTATCCAAATAAACTCTAAAAAGAAATGGCGTAACTTTATACAACGTGTTTTGAAAGATCATTTATCCTAAAATTGAAACTCCCTTCATGGTATATCGAGAATATACAAGGAATAAACCACTATAATTTTAATATTATAGAACAAATTTATTTCAGGATATATAAAACTTTGATGAATTCATGTAGTTCTATATAATTTATAGTTTCCTAAAAATATTTATTTAAAAAAATAGATATGTCATTCAATTAATTAGTTACTAACTTTTAAATTTTTATGTTTCACGTGTATGAATTTTCATAATGAAATGTATTTCTATGAATTTATTAATCTCTACATGTTAACTAAAAATTATTAATACTTAGAATGTATTATAAAAACTTATAATGAGTTTTTTATTTTATTCCTTTATTAAACTTTTACTTTTCGAAAATTTTTGTTCTTAAAAAATAATACACTCAACTTAAAAGTATTAGGAAATCTCAGTTAAGTCTTATGAAATATTATAATTGTTTGGAAATATTTCGAGAGTCTTAGAATGTTATTGGAAGTATTAAAAAATATTACATTATAGTTTTCAAACTCAATACAAAATGTATTAAAAAATATCATTAATTCTTAAAAAATCACATGAAGTCATAAAAAATCACACGAATTTCTATGAAATCATGAAAAGTTTTTTAAAATCATCAAAACTGTTACAAAATTAAAAAATCGACATAAAAGATTATTCAATATGATATTTTTTTATCCATATCATTCTCATAGACAGAGAAGTGTCATGTGTATCTTAAAATGCTTACATGATATAGTGTAAATTCTCCGGGGTTCTATAAAATTCATATCCTATTAAAAAATTATAATATTATTTAAATGATATTAAAACCTCTTAAATTATTCTATAAACTTATCCAAAACTTTTTAAAACATTTTGAAAAATCCAAAAGAACTTCACCATATATAACATTATTTAATTTTTATGATTTTGAAAATTATTTATGAATTGAAAAAAATTCCAACACAATAAAAAATACTCTCCCAAGATACTTCTATAAAAAAGCATAAAAAAGTAGTAAATTCTTCAATATCGGATCAGAAAAATTATTCTTGGCTTTCAAAAAATTCCACAATGACTCAATCATTCCAAATCATCTCTTGCGATCAACATAGGTAAAGGAGATGGTGTTTTTTGAGAAAAAAAATACTAATTAATTTAGTATTTTTTATCATTACTATTAATTTTATTGATTCATGTGATTAAGTAAAATCGTTAATTTATGTGGGTTCATGATAATGGTTTCTTACCCCATACATACTTCATGAATACCATTTTTATGTTGTATTCATATTTTTGTACAATTTAATATTTTACTATATTTTTTTATGATAACTAAATATACCTCTCCCCAACTTAATTCCAACATGTCGATTTCAAAAATGACATACATTTTTTAAAAAAATCAAAAATGGGAACATTTAATAATAAATACTAGTATAAAAATTATTTTTGTATTAGAAATTGTAAAACATGTTATGTTAAAAATGTACACTTGTACTTATATTATATGCCATTTTTCAGTAATTATTTCATGTTGTTTTGGAAATTAAATTAAATTATTTAATTATTGGTAATCATTATTTAGATGTTTAATTAAAAAATTTCCCTAGTTATCATTTTAATATTATAATAGTTAGGTTATTGTTATAATGGACAGTTTATTATTCTAACGATTTGGTTTATATTTTAATAGTAATATTTGGAATGGTCATATAATTTCAAATGTTTTATAAATTAATTTTATTTCATCCATTATTATTTCATTCAATTTTCTCTCAAGATTTTATATATTTAATTTATTAATTTCCAAGAATATTTATAATATTTTATGATTTTAAATGGGATTTTCATTGGTGTGATATTTCTAAGAAACTATGTTCCTTTGGGTTTTTAATTTATATTAATTTAATTTAATCATTTTTAATATCCCATTAAACATGTTTTATTTTTATGTGATATATTTATCAATTTTATGTAATTATTTATATTAATAAAATAGAATAGTGTTATTATTTATTATAGGGTGTATGTAATTAATAAAACTATACTAATGTATCAAAATAACACACATATATATTAAGTGTAGAGTATTTTCAAATGGAAATGTCTAGGTCGTTAAATACTTCCCACATTAGAAATTTCATCCTCAAAATTTCATCTCAAACTTTAGGAAGAAAATATAAAATTGTAATAATGTTTCATTACATCATCAGGTTATTATGTTTCATCTTAATACCTATGGTTCTTATTATAAGGCCCCAGCCTTAAACCTTACTTAATCTTGAGTTATTACAAGATTACACATTGAGGATCTTTTCGGGTTTAGAGTTTTAGAGAATTAGATCATAAAACTTGCATTACATTCCACCTATAAACAAAGTGGTTACATAAAGATAGTATTCTTCATTCCCATCAATGGAACACACATTTAAAATAAAACATGGATTATTTCTTGACACATCCTTGACTCTATCATCTTATCATGTACCTTTCCCTTGACCTGTGAAAAACATTTCAAAAACTTGGGATGAGCATAAAAACTCAGTATGGGTTATAAAAAAAACATGGAAAGGAAACATGAGTTCATATATACATATGAATGAAATCATACTTTACCCATAAAACATAGGCACTTTAGAATACCTCATAAAATCATGAATAAATCATAGAAATCATAAGACATAAAGGTAACTTGAGGCATTCATAACATTCTTACGTAGGGAGTAACCCTCTTGGTTACGTTTGGAATACCCATCACAGTATATTCCCAAAAAATCTCTTCGGAGAAACCTTAACGTTTCACTCCTTCGCGTTACCCAATGCATTGGAGAGCTATAACGGGCTCACCCGCCCTTAGTTTATCACGGAACCACCCGTTCTTCATAATAATGCCCAAGAACCTCAACATAATCGTATCACATAAAACATGCATAAAGGAAACATAAAATTTCCACCATTAAATCACAAGATATCAATACCACACATTGATATAAAAATATTATGAAAACCATTTTCAATACCAAAATAAAAGAAAAGTACAACATGGTATTTATTTTTCTTTTAAAAAGAAGGAATGGCTTGTAGAGGAAGCCGAAATTCAAATAACGGTTACGACGGCGGAGAAGTCGTTGTCGCCGCATACGTACGACAAAAACATTCCCTTTTGTCGTTTAGTAAACGCTTCGTATAAAAAAGATTCCTTTTGAATAAACGTAAAAGTCAAAGGGGTTTATACACCGTATAAAAGAAAGTTGTGTATAAAATAAAATATGCCTCAACGAAAGGAGATTGAGACGAAGTCCCATACAAAGATAATTTTTAAAATAAAATAGATACATTATGTGTATCTACTATAAGTAAACATAAATAAAGTACAAATACAAGATACGACATAATAACATAATGACATAATTTGAAAGTAGGAGATTAACCCAAAGAATGGAAATTGGGTTAAGAAGTTCCCATACCTCGTATCCAACTTGACCCGACCGTTCTTTAAACTCCTGAATAATAAACTTGAGTTAATCTCTAATTGATTATGAATCTTTTTCAAGTTCATTATTCCTTTTATACCATGTTATGAACATCATGTAATCATTTAAGTTAATAATGTTCATTTTGTCGGTATTTGGTTCTTAAGTCAAAAATAGACTTCTTACACTTACATGTTGTTAATTTGGTCAATGTTTCATTATATCCAGAACGGTATTCATGATGTAGATATCATATATGTCATATATATACAGTACATACATGTATTTAAAATATTACATAATCATTTAGAGGTAAGAAATGAAATGCACCGTTCATGGAGACGGTAAGCCGTACGTACGCATGAACGCTACTTTCATTTCTTTGTCATATTAATGGAATTAAAACTAAATGAGACTTATGTATATTTTAATTCCAGAATTATATTCATCATTTAGATATATCATTAATTATATATATCCATTATATACATGTACTTTTAATAGTACATTACATTTGGGGATAAGAAATGAAATGCACCGTTCATGGAGACGGTAGTCCGTACGTACGCATGAACGCTACTTTCATTTCTATCTCATACTTTAATGGAAATAAATGATAATGATATATATAGGTATATTATAATTCCAGTATAACATCATATATAATAACTTTAAATCCATCCTTTACACGTCCCACATATGGCATTAACGAATCAAATCACTTTGAGGGGGCGGTAGTCCGCACTTCCTTAAATGAAGATATCGCGTATACCCATAATGGAAGCCATAAAGGTAAGACACAAATGAAAAATACAGAAGCATAAGTAAAACATAAACATATTACATATCATATATAAAAATAGTGACATCATAATGGCCACCTTTGAAGGTGTTAAATGAGTATTGAACAATCATCGTTTCGGGAGGAAGAATTTCGCCATCCACGGAAACCGTATGTTCTTTAACCATTTGATGTAGTTGTGTGAGAGTGTAGATCAAATAAATCTTATAACAACATCCTAGTATATTTATTATACTGTTTTTGTTACAAAAGAAGTATATAAAAAGAGTTTAGGGGGTTGGAGAAGCAAAATAAAACAAATGAACTTGAGAGAATGAATTACCTTTAAAAAGTGTAACTCCTTTTGAGTTGAGCCCAAAGGCTTCCTTTGAAAGGATTCTGCCCAAAGGGAATCATCTAGGATGAGGAGAGGGATGTGGAGAGAGAAAATGGGCAGGGGTTGGCCGAGCCAATGGCTTGAAGAGTGTGTGAAATGAGGTAGAGGTGGGGGCCTTTTATAAGAGGAGAGGAGGGGCACTTTTGGAAAGTAAAGAAACATTACTTTATTTGAAAATGTGTTTCGGTTTTAAAAGGTCCCACATTGATAGCATTCGTGGATAAGGTTATAAGGCATCGAAATCCACTCATCCAATTGGTTTTGGCCATGTGTAGTTCATAGATTTTATATTATCATTCCATTTTATTTAAATCGTCAAATAATGATGTCATCGCTGCATCATTATTATGTCATAAATAATTAAATTTATTTAATGTCTAAAATTATAAAAAAATTACTATGATGTAGGAAATCTTTTTAGCTTTCCATTGAATATTTATAATCAAAATTTGGACTTGTATAACCCCACTTAAAAATTGTTTTCACAAAACATATTATGTTTGTGTCATTTTCACTTTAACATTAAATAAAAAGTAATTTATGTCATTTCCCAACAAAAGTGGATCCATGGGGTCCCCAAGTTGACCCATGGCTTGTCTTGGTCGGTCATGACACAACCAATAAGGTTGGGACATGTGTCTAGGTCATTTTATATTATTAAAGCATTATTTATTCCTTAAACTACACTAATTACCACTAATCGCGATTAAAAACTTAATAAGTTACTATTCACCAAAAAATTATTTTAATCTCATTGAACCACATTTTACTTCTTAATGACAACCATGTATGTCGGATTTTCAAAATTCAATACACATTAGTGGTAAACTTTCATTTAACTGAAAAATCAGTTTGCTTGATTACCACTTAGTGGTTTCACTATTCATCAAAAATTGAAGTTTTTCAGAAAATTACCAAAAATTCACTCTAAGCTATATTTGATATTCCGAATTCAAAAATGAAGTATATTTTACAAAATTAAAATCATATAAGTCACATTAATTAATTCAATAATTAATTCCCGCTGCCAGAGCAAATAGCGTGTTTTTACAAAACAATAAGTATTAAAAGATTGACACCAGTTTAAGTCCAATTTCAAAGTGAAATTGATTCCAATGACCACCATTGGATTAAATGGTAAAAATATTTTCTAATTTCACTTTAAAACCAATTAAAATAATAATCTAATCATATAAATAATTTAGATTAAAAAGAGGTTTTGAATTAAAATACAACATTTTACACTATTCATAAAAAAATGAACTTTATCAGAAAGGTACCACAAATTTACACAAAGTAAATTTTGATGTCCCGATTCTAAAGAAGAGTTATATTTGGTCCAATAGAAAGTATAAGAGTGATCAAAACTATATTTAATGACGGTTCGCCGTCAAAAGGTGATGAGTGAACCCTTAATGAAAATTAGGGTATAAATTCCTAAAATTGAACTCTTTCCGTATTTTAAGCCTTTATCTTTTATTGGGTAAATGTAAAAACATCTAAAAACATATCTATTCATATTTTAGTTATTTCTATTCATTCCCTCCAGTACAACGGCTACTTGTTAACTAACATAATATTATTATATTACTAGTGTGCTACGTAAGTTTCAAAGAAACTCATCGTTGCGTATCGGGTACGCTATCGAACATAGAAACCCCTTTTAATTAAAATTCATATTTAATTCTCTAATATTAATAAATATGAAAATTATTTATTCTTTAATTACCTGGGATGTTACACTTATATATAACTTCAATATGGTGATTTGTCTTCTTTCATATCAATTTATCCCTACGATACAAATTCCTCACCAAATTATCCTTGTAATATGGATCATGCTCTAATTGTATAACTTTAGGATTTATTAAATATGAGGTATTTGGTATAAAAATCCCCTATATAAGAATTCATAGAATATTTCATATACATGAGATAATTTTTTTGGATGGTTATGTTGATGGACCACATCTCTAACATGATCAAGAATATTAAAGGGGCCAATGTGCATAAGAATTATCTTTCCCTTCTTCAAAAACCTCTTAATTATCTTCAATGGGGGTAATATTAAGATTAATTTACCATTAATCTCAATATCACACCTAAAACCTTAGTATATTATGTATTTATTTAATTTCATTCTGTTTTAGAGGATCATGTTTTTTATTTTATAAAATTTTGAATTTTGAAATAATAATTCTTATCACATTATTAGTGTTAATAATGCATTAGCCATGTGATATGAGTTTTAAGATTTTTATATCCATTTTTCATATTTGGCATGCATTTTTTAAATCATTTGGGTTCCTTGAGTTTCTAATAAGGATTGCATGGTTTTTATAACTATGTGGCCAAATGATTCAATGTACCCAGTTTAATAAAAATTTTATTTTTCAAGTTTTATCCCTCTTCCCTTTTAACCAAAATCATGTATCCTCCCTCTCTTCCTACCCATCTTGTGTAACACAGCCTAGGGAGGACCCATACTTGTTACCTCATTCCATCATCCTATATTGTTTGTTCATATTCATGAAATTTCTATGTGGATTCATCCATGTTATGTATTATTTATCTACTTATCCTTCTTCCTCTCATTTATTCTTTGTTTTATCTATTTCCCTTCAATATTTCATGCCCTGATTCAATCATTTTAATGGATGGGAATTCTAAAACAATGATTTTTTTTATTTTTGGGGTTTGTAATTTCCTCTTGGAACATTACTCCCTCTCTCTTATTAAGGGGTTTTCATCATATTTACATAACCTAGGTAGGTTCTTTCATGATTTTTAATTTACATGACATGTCATTCATGATCTGGTGTTTTAAATTAGTTTTAATTCAAAATTTGGAATGTTATTTAATTTCTAACAATTTAAATATATTTAATGAAAAATATTTTTTTATAAATTATGATTGATTCTAAATGGTTTCTTATGTGTTTTTCACTATTATTTACCTACACCTAAAAATGGTTTTATTTTTGTCCTATTTAATATTTAAGGTAGTTTGTGTATAAAATATAAGTATTGTAGTATTATTTGGGGTTTCATATATGATTTTATAGTTTATCATATGATTTTAAGAGATTAAACTGGTTGATATTTCCTTATTTGGGTTAAACTATTTAGTTTACTTGTACTATCCCCGTGTTTTTCACTTATGATTGGTGTTTGAATGTCATGTGTTATGTTATCATTTATATAAATAAACATGAGAATATATATATATGGGTATATATGTACATATTTAAATTAGAATATGTGAATATGTGCATTAAGATATATATATATATATATAAATGTATACATGTATAATGTTTAATGGTAGATTTCAAATTTAAATTTGGTCTTTAAATTTTATCAATATAATATTTGAAATGAGATTTTCTTGGAATCCATATTCAAATTACAAATTGAAGGGTCATTTTGTATTTTATAAAGAAATATATAAATTATATTATTATTATTATTATCATTAGTATTTTTATAATTATTTTGATAATCATCATCATCTTTATCATCATCATAATCATAATCATTATTGGTATTATTAAAGCTACTATTTTTAAATGTTTCCAATGGAGTTATATAGAAACTAGCTTATGTCTGTCACGGTTTGATGGATAATGAAACTTTTTACTATAGAATTCTTTAGGATAAGTGGTGGAAATTAATTAAGTATGTTAAATTAATGAATATATTAATCTATTTTTAAATTAATTATCTTTTAATACCAGTTGTTTTCATATACTAAATCTCAGGGGCAACCAAAGGATCCAGGGTAGGATAACCTAGATAGGATGTAGTTCCCCTACCAATAGAATTATTACTAACATATTTATGTGGTTCCCCTATCTCTAGAGACATATTAGAATTCAAAAATCTACCACTGGTAAATATAAAATCACTAGGTTCCCTTACCCTTACACTGTTTTTTGTGAGATTTTAGTAAAAGAAAGGAAATGACTTGATATATTATAAAATAAAAGAAAATAAAAGAAATGATTGTGATTTATCTCCTTGAGTTTCGACCATTAACTTAGTAAAATAAAAGAAGTGATTTGGATTTCTCTACATTTTATTTGGTGAATCATTTTAAAGAAAAAGACAAGAAATTCCTTTGTGATACATGTAGATAATAGGGATAAAATTGTAATTTTAAAATATTAACAGCCCTCTAATATCATTTCTTTCCAAATCATCCCAGTTTTTGGGTGATTTAAAAAAATAATAGGAGAGAAATCTATTTCTTTTCATTTCTCCCCTTATTATTTCCCTCCACTTAAAATTATCTTGTCAAACATGTGAAACCAATTTCACCTCTCAATATCATTTATTTTCTCTCTGTATCATCCCTACCAAAATAGCTCTTAGTGTCCATTGGATTTTCCCCCATGATTCTCATATTAAAATATTGGTTTTACCGTTTTTCTTACTTTTGATTTAATTTACACTTCCCAGGATTTATATCCCTCCTTACTTCAACCTTTTAGTTCTCATATGATATTGATTACAACTTCTTCATATTTATTTTATTAGCTTCCATTAAATGATTTTACTATTTGGTTATATTTAGTTTTTTGGGACTCGTTTTTATATTATGAGTTCTATTTAAATCATTTTCATTAATAAATTAATCCATGTTTTGGAAATAGTTTTTTTAAGGTAGGATGTCTTCAAAACTATTAAGGTTATAAGAATTGTTTTTTAGAAAGAACGAGACGGATTTTAATTTTTATAAATTTCCAGGAAAATGTAATTTTGAATTTGGGTATTTAAAACATGAATTTATAGAATGTTCTGTAAAAGTTAATGCATTGACCCACTAGTGAAATACTAACAGGGTTTTATCTCAAACCCTACTTAAACAAATTGGTGTCAATAGACTGAGTAACTCTTGCGACTTCAAGATCTAATTTTGGAGGGTCCATCTCTTAGAATCTTCTTCTAGTCCACTCATGGTGTGCGTAAAGTTAGTGGATTCTATATGACATTCACATCACATAGATATCTTGATCAAAGTATGTTATATCTATCTCTAGTTCTTTGGTAGTCCATAAAAATTAGTCATACCATTATTTATTTCTTTCATTTATCAATTGTGTATATGGATGTGGAATTATAGATGTTTAGTTATGTTGGTTGTTATTTAAAAGGGAGTTTTATTTGAAAATGAAATTAGTTTCTACATTACATTTGATTTACTTAAATTTATTTGTTTATGAACGGGATCCCAATGCTTGGACACATAATTATGGAATTTTAAATTGATTTTTTTCCTAGTTAAATTTATTTTTTGGGTGAAATAATTCTCACTAAGTCTCTTATTATTCCCTATAACTTTCTTACAACTTATGGGGATTGATAATTCCCCTCAAGCCCTGTCACAAGCCAGCTCAGGTGTCCGATATATGGATGTACCAAGTGGGTTTGTGAATTTTTTTCCATATATCGGGTTCTTAAGTGAACCTAGGTTCGTGAAACGTCCTTGTAATTAATGAGGTTTTGTAGATGGAATATAAGATCATTGGAGTTGATGTAGTGGGTATTGGGTTGGAGCATGATCGCCACCACTCATGTTGAAACCTGAGATAATATCATATTTCAGGATTAATGTATTAATTATGTCACACTTTTTGTTTTTTTATTGAATTTTTATTGCAATTAATGTCATTATATTTTTTTCAATATTTTATGGGTTTATATTTTGTATTTTTCATATTTGGGGTGAATATTGGAGAGATACTTTAGGCACATAGTTTTCACCATAACCTAAAAATCTATGTGTATCCTTATGAATTGTCTTATAAAACTTCTGTTAGAAGATACATGGTTAGAATGTGGTTCATTAATCCCTACATCGAAACTACACACAATCATTATTCCCTATTGGAATTTTTATTTAAAATTATTTTAGGGTATTTAGTTTCTTTAGGTGGTGTTTTGATTCTATTAGTGGAAAACAAGATGAATTTTTTCGATGTTTTGGTGTTATTTTATTTCTTTTCAATAATAATTATAAACTGAAATTGTTTTTATAGAGCAAATCTATTTTTTAATGATTAAAATGTGTTTCCAAATGTCTAATGATATTTTATTTAAAATAAATCAAAAAAAATTATCTTTTTAAGAATAATGAATTTATTTTAAAAAAAATAACTTGTAATGTTTAGTGGTGTTTTTAAATGTGAATTTGATGTTTAAAAAATTTAATTGTGGAGTATAAATTTATTTTTTTGTAAAATTTGGAAATTTTGAAATCTGGATTGGGATTTGAAAATGATTTGATATTGAAATTTTTCAATTCCATATTTCAGTTGTGGTTTGCTTTTTGGAGCTATCATTTTTGTAATGATTTACCTCTAATCATGTTATATTGTCTTATTTTTTTTTATTTATTTTAATTTATATTTTCCTTATACCATAATCATATTTCCGTAAAAATGTACTTATAAATCTTCCTAATTTATTTTTTGAGGTTTATTCTACAAATACTCTATTTTGAGTGGTATATCAAAATCCCTTTCACCCCACTTGTTGGGATGACTTATATTCTCTAAATAATGTTGTGGAGGGAGAATAGGCTAATGGGATTTTGTTATTACTAAAGGTTTGTGTTATGTAATTTTTAAGATTTTATCACCCAGTTAATGGTCATTTTCTTAATCCTTGGTATATAGTGACTTCATCTATAAAAACCTCCATTTTAGATTATTAAGGTGAAGTCATGATGGTGGAGTTGGTCTCCTTTGGAACAAGTGATAGTTCAGGAGTTCTAATAGGTTGGGGTTTGAGGAATATAACAAGTGATGTCTATTCATTTTGATGTCACTTATATAGGGATGATGTGATTACTTTTTTATTACTAGTATAGACTAATAAATTTTAGAAGTAACATTTTCTTATATCTCTTTCTTTTCATACTATTCTAATTTCATTATTGTTGTTATCTCGATTAGCCTTGTGTTTTTAAATTTCCTTATCTTATTTCTATTTTGGAGAACGGTTTATTATTTTTGTAAAATGGTGGATGTGTATGTCTATTTTGGACCCTCAAGGTTGTTAGTTGGGGGAAATTTGTATTGGATTCGTTATCTTCCTTCATCTTTTGACTCCCGATGTTAGTATGTTTCTTAAATAGTAGGGAGACCCACCACAATTCTCTATTTCAAAATATCTTTGTTCGTGGTTGTCATTGATCTTTGGTCTAGAATTTTTAGATTCTTTTGGGTTTAGAATCATGTTTGGGGTCACTAGTCTATCTATGTTCTGATATTTTGTATATTTTATTATAGTTGGATATTTGTTTAGTATTTAAAAGTCCTTCAACTTTATATTCAATTCTAAAATTATTGAGTTTTTTGGGGTATAAAGGTTTATGGTAAGGAGTATTGAGACACATCAGCCCTTATTTTATTGAATATTTTATTCAATAATTTATTTAAATTCTTTTCTAGAGACTCGAGTATTTTTATATATGGAAAATTTTGAATTATTAAGAAACTCTGGTGGTCTCTTGGTTAGAGCGTAGTTAGTGATAAATATTTTTAGTTGTGTGATTGGGGTATGGAGCTTAGTAGGGTCATTTCAGATGACATGGGTATAGTTTTCCAAATAGTGGTGCCAAAATTTGTGGGTTTACAGATTTTCTTGTTATGTGAACAAGGTTCTTTAACTGGTTCATGTACCACAGTTATTAGAAATTTTATTTTATAGTTCTTACCCTCTCCCCATTTTACCCAAATTGAGCCCTTCAATCCCTTATTAATCCTATTATACAATTTATCATAGGAGGTACCCATTCACGTGTCCTCCTTACCTCCTAATATAATTATTAGTTTATTTTATAATTTTATTTAAGCATAATAAATAATGTTATGCCTTATTTTTCTCCTTCTATTTCTTCCAATCATTCATTATTTCTTTTTCCTCTTTCCCCTCACTATATCCCACCCTCTCCAAACCCTAGGTGGGTTTGGGGGTTCTAAAAACTTTTGGTTTCAAATTTTAGGGTGTGTAATTTAAACTTGTAATCTTACTCTCTCGGTTATTTAATGGTTCTCAAACATTGTGCCTAAACTATGTAGGTGTTTCCATTGTTTTTCATTTAGTTGACATACCATGAATTTTTTGGTGTTTTAAATTAGATTTAGTTCAATATTAATAGTTATATTTGAGTAAAAAAAATTATTTTTATTTTTTTATTTTTTTATTTAATACCAATGATTTTTTAGAAATTATGGGGGATTTATAAGCAGGCTCTTATGTATTTTCCCTATTATATATTTGTACCAAATTAATGGTAATATTTTTTTCCGATACAAAAATTAAAGTAGTTTTTTTATTAACTTTGGATATTTTAGAATTACTTCAAATTTATTAATTAATTGTATGGGTTGCATGAGTTTAAGAGAAAAAATTGGTTTATATTTCACTATTTGTTAAACCCTATATAGTTTAATTTTTTTATGGTAATGTTATTAAATTATCCTTAATGTACAAATGTCTTTTTGTTTGGTTTTCATTTATACACATATATATATGGATGTATATATATGTGTGTGTGAGTGTGTGTATCTACATATTCACATGATAATATGTCTATCTTTTTATTAAGATATTTATATATATATATATAAATTTATATTTTCATAATGATTAAGGGAATAATTTATATTTAATTTTTTTTAATTTAGTTATTCAAACAAGTTCTCAAAGGTGATTTTGGCATTTGTTTTTAATGTAAAAATTCGAGTATCATTTGTTATTCTGTAAAGATATCTGTAAATGAAACTATTATTATTAAGAAGATTTTTTTAACTTAGTAATTATTATCAATATTACTAATATTATTAGTATTTATATTATTATTGTTTTCATCTTTAAATTTCACAAATGGGGTTGTATAGAAGCTATATTATGCTAGTAATGGATTTAAGGATATGGAAATTATTGATGGTTTAATTACATTAAGATGTATGGTGGAAATGGTTTAAATATTTTTTATTAATTAACTTATTCTCTTATTTATTAATGAAGTGTCTTTTTCTAAAAAAATGTTAAGTAATAAACCTCATAGGAATCCTTATATGTTACTGAAATTTAACCTTGATGGAATGAGGTTGCCCATATATAATAACTATTGTTTATGTATTTAAGTGGTGGAACCACTAGCTATAGATATAGTAAAAGCCCAAAATCCACCTCTAGGGTGACATTGAACCAGTAGGTTCCCCTTTATATAGTGATCATTAGGTGTTTCTCCCATGAATCTTATTTTAAATTATTGATTATAAGGTTTTCTATTACTCTTGATTTACATTATACCATTAATAAATTATATCCATAAATACATTGAAATTTTAGTCCTTTTATTATATTTTTTATAACTTATTATGTTTTATTTTATTTTCTTCCATTTACTACTTTTTCTTCTTATTGATATTTTGGTTTTTGGTGACTCATTTAAGTGTGTTGAGTTCCCTATACATATTGTTTCAAGAAAAATTTACTCCTTATTTTCTAAATGGTTTATTTTCAAATAATGTGTGTGTTCCATACTATTTGGATTATAAAAAATGGTTTTAGAAATAATGTGATAGATTTTTTCCCAAATTACAAAAAATATATATTTAAATTAGTGTATTTCTAACAAACATTTTTTGAATTTTTTGTAAAAGAGAATTCATGGACCGGTTGGCGAAACCATAAAGATATTTTAGCCCACACCCTACTTACAATACTCTCTTTCTATAGGCTAAGTGAATCTTGCAAGTGCAGGCTTCTATTATTGGGAGGATACCTCTTGGACTATTCTTATGGATCGCTCATGGAGTATGAGAACTGCTATTTTATAATGTTATTTTCCTATAAAAATGATTTCTCACTATATTTTTTAATTTAATACGGAATTTAAATTTATATATTTTAGAACTTAAAATTTATAAAATCATTATCAATTTTTTATTTAGAATAAAATATTATCCTTGGATAATTTTTTTATTTGTTAAAAAATATTGATTTTAAGGTGAAAAACAAAAAACAGAGTTTATAAAAATATCATGCCTTTTATGGAAGTATTAGTTTATATGATTTTTTTTAAATTTATAAAAACCATTTTCATGATAAAATATTTATTTTACAAGTGAAATTATAAATTTAAAAATATAAATTTATATTTACAAACCTATAACTAACATTTTAGTACATGAGAGATATTTTTATAAAATATGGGTTTTAATACACTATACATTTAGTATTTTTAAATTAATTTACATCAATATTAAAAATTAACTCAAGTAAAATGTATTTTATGTTTTTAATAATGAGATATAAATTATATAATAAGGAAATTTTTATTTTTTAGTAAAATTATAATCTAACTTAGTTGAAAACTATTTATTGTAGAAAAAGAAAAAATGGTTAAAGTGAAAAATCTAATGTTAATGAGTTGGAAACTTGTTCATAAAATGATTTAGAATGACTATATGATTCCTAGATCAGCCTTGTCACTTCCTATATTCATTAGTTAACAATTATTATCCCCATTACTTGTGTTTGACTTCCCATTATTGAATGTTTTTTTGTATTTAGAAAACATTCATCCCTTTTAACTTATAAAAGAGGTGCTCAGGTACTCCATTGTTCTCACACAAAAACACACATAGTTTGACCAAATATCTACCAAAAAATATCATAAAAATTTATATACTCCTTAAATAGTTTATTGTTATAATATTCAAATATTTTCATACATAAATATCATATCTATTTAGAAGAATATTCAATACATTTAAAAAAACAAACAAACAAGGTCTGTAATGTTTTATTGACTTTAGAAACCAGGTACACAATATTCTTATTTAGTGAATGATCCTAAATATCTCCCAAAAAATATAATTCTATTCCTTAGTCCTCAAAACATTCCCTACATAAAAATTTAATTTATATCCTAGGAAAGGATACCTAAGAATGGGTGATCTCAAATGATAATTATGGGTAAAGATGATAAATATGTAAACAAAACTCTAGTATAAGAGTAGGAGAACATGAGAATTATTTTATGGAAAATAGAATTTCAAATAAAAGATAAAAATCTTATGTCATGGAATAAGGATTGTATGTTAATAATACATTATTCATAATTGAATCAGAAAACATGATCCATGAGAACATAACATCAGTAGAATACATAAATTTATGGGATACACATAAGATTATAACATTGTGAACATGTTTAAATAGAAACACGTTCACTCATTATGTTAAGGACATTATTTTCACCCTTACATAAACTTATAGACATGCAACCAGGACAATGAATAACCTCATGGACATGCAATCTAGGTCCATACATAACACTATTAATCTGAAATCAGTATCACATAGAACATTGTGAACATGTCATCTTGTTAACACATAAAATTATGAACATGAAATCAAGTTCACTCATAACATATTTACTCATGATTTATCCATGTTTACCGAATGCATTGGGGAGTGATACAGGTCCCACCGATCACATAATCCATAAAACTATCTTACAAAATATCAAAAAAAATTATCATATCATATTCCATGAAAAAGCGGTGTAGTTTCATTAACATTTAATTACAGTATAACTCGTGGAAATAATTAGGTTTTTTAAAAGTCTTGTCATTATAGTCATAAGACATACAATAAAAGAATAAAAATGGTACCATTAGATCATATACCCAATAAATCTTATGTAAAATTAAAGGATTTCACCATAGAAGTATAATTAAATTAAAAAATCACTTGAATCATATCTTAAAGGAAATATCCCTTACACATGAAAAAAATAAAAAAATTAAACATTTTTAAAATACATTTCATTGAAAATAATCTTGAAATATTATAAAGGATGATTTAAAATAGATAGTAGTCATAAGGGAAGAAAATTCCATACACATTAAAAAAAATATTCCTTTTATAATTTCATAAAATGGAAAAGGGGATTGTTTTGAAAACAGCATGAGGATTCCTTTCATAGTAAATTTTAAAACTTCAATATTTTATAAAAAATATTCAATAGATTAATTGGGGAATGTGAAAATATTTTTAAATACATTTTTTTAAAACATGGATTTTGATGAAAAAGGGTTTTCAGTCGAAGATATAAATAATGTTGTTTTTTGTTAAAAAAATTATTTTGTAATAATTAGTATATATGAAAAGTAAAGTTATGTAAAAAAATATTTATTTTAAATGAATAAAAATTTTTGAATAAACATAATTAGTTTATTTACAGAGGAATTATAATATTTTATCATCAACAACATAATGATAAAAATTTCTAACAGTAAATGATATTGTAACATCAAACTTTTAGCACATTATTATATTTTGAATTATATAAACCATTAAAAAATAATTTTACCCAAAATTATAATATCAATAAAATGATTATATTCATTATACAACATATCAAATGGGATGTGGATACACCTCCTATAAGAATATCAGTGCATAAAAAAACTTTTGTCTCCAAAAACAAAATTTAAGATCAAAATATCTTACCAATTTGGTTAAATTTGAACCATAACCCCATGAAAGAGATATAATAATATGGATATGTTAATATAAATAATTTTAAATAAAATAATCATAATACAAATTTGTGTTAATTATGTATACTTCAACATAGAAATAGTTGGTGAATATGGAATGTGTCTCAAATAAGTAAAACGTGACATAAAAGTCCATTACCAGAAGTCTCGAATTCCATCTTAAATGTTCAATCCTCCAATATAATAAATAAAATATTATTATAAATGTATCAAAATACCATAATTATATATATAATACCATATATAGTTTACTTATGACCTTTTATTAAAATTTTATTAACAATTCCATGTTAAAATCTCATTTAGGGTAATAAATGATTTGTTTTTCATGTATGTGTTGAATTTATATTTTTATTCCTATTAAATTGATCACGGTTCCATAATATTAATAATTTTAACAATGATATAAATATTTTTTATATTTTTTATATATTTTTTATAGTAATCAATAAAATTTATAGATAAAAAATGTAATACTCTATTCCTAGAGATGGTTTATCGTACGTATGCATGAATACTATTTCAATATTCTTAATGAATGGAAATAAAAGAAGGAAAATAATAATCTAACTTTATTTAGTAATTATTATGTCATATATGTAACATATATTCATTAAATTTATCCTTAATACCTTTAATGGAAATCATTTGTGTAAAATGAATCACATCAGTCCGTGGGGTGGTTATATGTCGTACACATGAATAATGTTATCATATCCCCCATTTAATGGAAGGTAATAAGATATAAATGATATCATAATTATTTAAGTATAATTATATTAAACATATAATTTTTATTAATTTAATCTATGATTATTACCATTCATTTAATACATATATGAAAAGAACATCACATCAGTTTACGAGGTGGTAGTCCGCCGTACACACAGACGAAATTATTATTTTCCAAAGGGTTGGTAGGTAATATGGTAGATGTGGAATTATAATTATTGAGGTATATTAATATCATAAATTACATAAATAAACATTAAATCCATTATAATATTAAATCGTGAGAGGTGGGGATGAAAAACTAATAACATTGGTTTACAAGGCGGTAGTCCTCCATACACATGAACGATGATTTCATATTCAATTTAATGAATGTGGAGATATATATATGTCATGAACTAAACCTAACTGAGGCACATTCCATAAATATTCCAATCCCACCTCAAAAGGCCAGGGGTAGTGACCTACACTGAAAGGAATATCCTAAATAAGATGCAATAGTCGAATGTACCTATATGCACTCACTCGACCATCTAAATATATAAGTTAAGAGGAATAATAATAAAATGATTCAAAATATATATAGTAAAACAAGAATAAAAAACATATTGTATATGAAAGAGAACCAAAGTGAAAACTGAAAAGTAAAGGGGAAAATTACTTAACCAAACTGAAAAAATGGAATGTTAAACGCTTAAAGTGCCCAGGTTATTATCTCTAAGCTACAACTACAATACGCAATCCCAAGCACCTAATATCCCTATGTACTTATTAAGTCACCTAGAATGTATCATTCATCTAAAGAAGATATGATAAGTGTGGGAAAATCTCATATATAGGTGAGTATAAACATAACCTATTGCATGCCCTAAAAGATGAAAGGGGGCCAGTAAAAGACACAATAGGAATAGAAAGAGTGTGTAGTAAATAGCGAATAGGGTGTAGCTCGACCAAAATAATGATAAATTAACCTCATCCAAACAAAAGGGTCTCAGCACAGTGTGGAGTTTTACTACACATCGAGTCTTTTCCACTAGTAATAGGTGAGTATCCTCATCTAACCACGAGGTGCTCACAACCCAGCCTTGAAAAAAATATTTTTTCAACAGGTATAGAATTCCATCAACTATACCCAAAATATCATGAGTCTTCCTACTAAAAAACATTCAATTATGGCCTCACCTTTCCACTACATGGAATGGTCAAGGGGACACAATCTTTAGTAAAAGGACTCATGCATTGGAAGAAAAGTTCGGTTTAACTTAATGGATTGATAGAGGACACATACCCAATTCTAACAGGAGGGTTCCACTCTAATAGTCGATAGAGGTCCATTGACCTATTCATAAAGAGGGTTACGCTCCAATAGTAGAGGAACTATGCCCTGACATCATAGGAGGGTTCCAATCTAATAATCGATAGGGGACCCATTCCCTTCCCAAAGTAGGGTTTCACATTATTGGTAAAGGGCCCAAACCCTATCTCGGTAGGAGGGTTCCACTCTGATGGTCAATAAATGACCCATGCCCAACCTAGGTGGGTTGTTCCACTCTAAAATATAAGTGATCTATGCCTTGTCCTAGCAGGAGGGTTCCACTTTGGTTTGTAGGTAGAGGACCCATGACATGTTTTAATAAAAGTGTTACACTCTCTAATTCTAGGGGTTGCATGCCTTGAAATTGAATGATGGTTCCACTCTAATGTCTGATAGTGGATGCATTCCCATATCAACTACAGGGTTCCACAAAAAATCCTTCAGTTATGTTGTTTGATCACTATTATCATCGAGCATCATTTAAATAAGATTCATGTCTATAGGTTATTGAATCATATAAAAAACCTCAACAGATGGAACCATCATGTTCTATATTGGAAGACATAAAGAATAGGATACTCACAAGCCAGAATCTGAGTCCAAATGAACGAGATATGAGATTTTGAAGTTTTCTAAAAATAAATAAAGTGGTATATGGTGTGTGAGGGGACCCACATGGTTTGTGGTCCCACTCTATATCATGTCCATGTACATGGAGGTATATACCTCACTTACTATGTACCACTATGTGGCATGTAGTGAGTCTTCACAGTGCGTGCAAGCCACTTGGGGTCCCTACCCGTGCACTTTGTTCATATACATGTACATCGGTACATGACTCTGTGGCTGGCCATGTCTTTCCACATGGGTTCCTTCTCATTCCCTCGTCCTCATAGATCAACCTCCCAAGAATGGTGTACATGATGTGTAGGAAGGATACACAACTTTCCATATTTATAATTCTACAAAATCCCTTGCATCAACAACATGAGCGCTACAAACTATGTGTTTATCATACTACATAGAGTGTACTCAATTTTTTCATTACATCATAGATCTATTCTATGCATTCTAGTTTTGATAACCACAATATCAATTTAAACTTATTTTCATCTCGAAAATGAAAAAATATTTCTCCATCAAGTGATTTCCAACCCTTTGGTGGTAGAAAGGTGAATCTGGTTCATTCCCATGAAAACCTGTATGCCCCACCGCACCTATGTTCAATATTGTGACCTCAATTATTTTCAGATATCAATTAAATGAGAATCAACTCCATTTACTCTACAATTCAACCCTATATTCATCCTTCATTTATAAACCCTTCATCACCCATGAAACCATTATAGATCTCGGGGGGTCCGATCCTTCTTGGTCCCTCCTAAGAAAGTTAAATTGTGACCTTCGGGTCCAACAATGATGAACAAGAAGTATTTTAAGGGGTAAATGAACAATAACAATAGTTTTTCAACCATAGAATAAAATTTCATGGACAATTTTTCTTGAATGTGGATTTTCGTGGTTAGAATGAATGTAAATAATAAATGGAACCTATATATATTTTCATGACAAGGATCTACAAGTTCTACAGATTATAAAAGGGATGATCACTCTCAATTAATTTAATCCTAAAGGAAATAATCCTTAATTTTATGAGTCCTACCAGGATATTGGATCATGCATAGTTGAAAAAATTGTCCTCTAATCTGTGAAATAAGTTTTTGAGTTTTTGTACTATGATCTTCTACAATCAATAGATTCATTATTGTTGGATATTAATTTTCCAATGGATGGAAAAAAGGATAATATCTCAATTATACCAAGAAAAGAAACATAAACCTAGATGATTTTCTAAAATGATGTACTTATAGATGTTTATAATAGGTTAATTTAATTAAAATAATTATATTTAATTTTTTATTTTAACTTAACTCAACCACCAACGGTATCCATACATGAATTCCCCATGCTAATTAATTTTATGTCACACCTAGGGTAAACATTTTATTACGGACTCATTCGTGGTCTCAGATTTTTTGTTCTAAGATTCTTTTTATGAGTTATCCCATTTAATATATGAAACTCTATTCACATAATAAAAAATATATTAAATAATTTTATAAAATTAATACTGAGCACACATGTCCTCTGAATTTCATGTCGTCTCAGCTCATAGCTCAAAATATATATATATATATATATATATATATATATATTATAGTCATTCAAGGATAAAATTGGGTTTCAAAAACATTCATTCCTTCATTATTTTTATCCTCAACTAGAAAAAACATAACGAACAACATGGGATACTAAACCTTCATCTAGTTATCCCGCTTCCTAGAACTCTCAGTAACATTCTAATGTTGATACTACATACAAACCAAGGCGATGAACCATCTATAGAGTGTTTTCTCCTATCAATCCACTATCACCATTTGGTGCTATAAAAAATTATATCCATGCACTATATTTATCATTAAATAGTCAATGATGTTCATGGGTTCATGCATGTATCGCCTCATATGTGATACATGGAAGTTGTCAGGCACCATCACTATCTATTGGGGTAGGTATGGGTGTTAAGAAACCTTTCCAACCCTATAAATGATCTAAAATGGACTAATAAACCATTGAGATATGTTGAAACCTTGAAAGAACTCCCTCAATCCCCATTGTGGGGAGAATCTCTAGAAAACATGTTCTCCCTACTCTAACTCAAATAGAATGAAATGTCGAATTTTGGGATATTTCTATCTAATCTACATCATCCTCATCCACTCATGAATGACATGTACCTTCTATATTATCTCCTTCACCAACTAAGTACCCATAAGATATTTATCTCTTAGCTATGTCCTGAAAATGGATGACATGTAGGGTCTCCCATAGAGGGCCTCAAAAGGTTCCATGTTGATAGTAGAGTGGTAGTTATTTTTTTACACAAACTCAACCAAGTGAAAGTGATACTACTAGCTCCATAAGAAGTATAACATGAAATACCCTAGAAAATACTCTATCACGTGGATAATGCACATGGTCTACCCCACCATATGTAGGGTGAATGTCTATGCACATCCTCATCTGGTTCCCAAAATCCCCCAATAATACTCTCAAAAAACATGATGTGAAACATGAATCATTACCAGATACAATATTTGAGGGCACCCCAGGATGTTGAAAAATATATCATAGGTATATTTACCTTAAACTATTCACTTAACTCTACACCCTGATGAAAATGACGTATATTGACTTCGAGATTCAGTCGAATATAACCCTGATAGCATCATGGTCTTCCATTGTCCATGGAATCCCTTTCACAAAGTCCATAGATATGTCATCCCATATACACTCATGGATCTAAAAGGGTTATTGAAAATATATAGGAACATGGTTTTCATCCTTCACTTACTGATAGGTGAGGCATCGAGAAATGAACTCAGCCATGCTCTGTCTCATATGGGACCATTGAAACTGCCATTGAAGATCTATATAAATCTATTCTCACACCTGGATGTACACCTAACTGATAAGTGTGTAACTCTTACACCATATCATCCCAAATCATGACTGGGACCCAAGTATTTCCCAAAAAAATGATAATGTGATTCCCTCCATCAGAATATATAAATTATAAAACTCTTGTGGTTATTAGATCACATAAGACCTCTCAATTACTGTATCCTAGTTGTGACTCACTCACACTCTCAAGAAGAAGATGATTAAACCCCATCGATTCAATAAATTTTGCACCCTCCTACTCCACTAGGGTTATATTTAAGGAATCCAATGGCTCAAAATCCTCATATTCCAAATGAGCTTAGGATTTATTAATAATGGAATCTTCCACTATGATTCCCTTAGTTAGAGTATAAACTATCACTAATTCAACATCCTTTAGGAAATCCATCTAGAGCCTCTATATAAGGTTTATTTCTCTCTACATGAAGAACTAATTGAGACTCTGATAGACTGTGTAAACTATAAAACACTTTCCCCAAAGATAGTGACCCCATATCCATAGGGAAAAGACAACTTATTCTATCTCTAGGTTTTGAGTTGCATAGTTCTTCTCATGGGGTCTCAACTTATTTAACCCAAATGTGATAAATTTATTCTATTGTATCAAAATAGAGCCAATACCTGCTCTTGGGGCATTTCAATACACTACGCACTCCAAACCTTCTTCTGTTAGTCTAAATACGAGAGCATTCTTCATCCTCCACATCATCTCCTTAAAGGATATCCAAAAGTACTCAGTCCAATTAAAAGGATTTCTATTCCATGGAAGGGAATTCAAATGGGCTACCATCCTACATAATTCTTCCCCAAATCTCTTATAATACTATTCTAATCCATAAAATCTCTATAGGTATGACACATTATTGGGGGGCTCCAAAGAAATTGACATGTTAATCTATAATGGGTCCATAGACAAACCATTCTCAAAAAAGGCATTCCCTTGAAAATCAACCTAATGAATCCATAACTAACACTTTGAGAGATTATTATAACAATTTTTATCTAGAAGAAAATTTAAAACCATTATCATGTTCTTTGAATACTCCTCCTATTTCTCAAATTAGATGAGTATGACATTAATAAAAATAAACACAAAATTTTACATGTAAGGATAAAAGATCCAGTTCAACGAAGCCATAAACACAGAAAGGGAATTTATCACACCAAATGGAATCACTAAGAAATAATAGTTTCTATAGAGAAATCATAATTCTATATTCAAGGTATCAGCCTCAAAGACCCACATCTTGTGGTAACCAGACCTAAGATATATCTTTAATAACATTATTTCACTTAAAAAATAGTCAAATAGATCACCAACCCTTAGTAAGGGGTACTTTTTCTTTATCATGGCTTGGTTCAGGTGATGATAATCTACCCAAATAATAAATCTCTCATTATTGTTTTTAATGAACAATACTGGATATGCCTATATGGGAAAATTGGCTCTGATGAAACACTTCTCTCAAAGGTTATCCAACTACAACCACATATTCGAGAAATAGTTAGGGTATATCTGATAAGTTTTATAAGATATCAGTTTAGTCTTGGGATACAATTCAATACAAAACTATCCCTTCCAAGAGATCTCTCTCGTCCAAAAGGTTGAATATCATCCCATTAGTGTGAAGGAATCTGAATCATTTGTGGTGAAAGTCAATCTGGTCTTGGGCTATGGGAAAACAATCCATAACCATTAATACGTTATATAGTTTCATCATGATGAGAAAAATTTTCCATGTGAACCTATATTCACTAAGAGATTTCTTGTACTTCCTGTAGATAAAATATATAAAATTAGTGTTCCCTATAGGAACCGCAATATGAAGACGTTGGGCTAGTGTCATGACAAAGAGCTTCAGATCATACAAAAAGATTATGGGGATGATGAAATGACTGGAACATGTGTTTACTAATACTAAATAAATAGTAGAAAATAGATAAAATGTACCTCTAATCATCTTGTGTATTGCAGGGTCACAAGCCTTAAAATACAAAAGTTGTCTGCAACATTGACTAAAATGTCCTGAGCCTAACATGGGACCCCAAATTTTGGTTGTGGTTGAATTATCTCAGGGATTTATCTACCTCTTGTAACTCATCCTACTCCTTTACTAACTCTAACTCTCTGGGGGCCACCCTTCCCTTACTTGGGTGATCACTACTCATGGTGTTGTCTCTATCGTGTCAGTCCATCTAACACCCCATGTTTTTGAAAACCATTTTTTCAAATAAATTAATTTTCTTCAATGATGTGTGTTTCACACTACAATAAGTTAATCTATCCTTATATGTAACCCTGACTTGGATTGTGTTACACGAAACACAATGTTTCTATGAAACATCATTTTATTCTTATAATTATTTAAATGATATTGTTATAACATATCTATTAAAAATAGTACTATGAATAGTAAAAATTAATTTTAAAATATTATTATAATGGTTTTATATAAATAAATAATATTGAAAATAAGACATACAGTTTCTGGTAAAGATATTATATTATTTAAAATAATATTTTCTTAAAATAACTAAATTTTTTGTACTTTTGTGAAGAATAATAAAATTAATTTTATATATTTTTATATATTTAATTTGATAAAATAAACTTCATTGTATAATTTTTAATCTCAAAATTATCTAGGGGTGAATTTTTTGTATTTTTCTGAGAAACGTCAGTTTTTGGATAAATAGTGAAAAATAAATAATTTTAATTGAAAACACCTTTTTTCCTTATTTATTAATGTGCATAAGTTATAGGTAATATTTTTTAAAAGTAAAAATATATCAATTATACATATATTAATATAATTTAGTTCATTGGAATCATTTTCTATATTAAATTTAGATATAAATTCTTAATAAACATTTGGAAATTCCTACTTTAAAACCCTGATTTCTCACCACTTCTTTGAGATTAGTACTAAACATAATTTTTATTATTTTAAAAAAATATTTAAAATATAAATACATAGTTATAATAAATAAAATATTTATATTCTAATAACATAATCTTATTTTTAACCAAAAAATATTAATTGAAGTGGTTAAAATTAATTACAGCGATTGATGTTAAATTAAGATTAACAAGGAACTAAAGTTAGAACATAAGGGAAATAATGACCTATAAACCTTTAAAATTACCATTTTATAGCCATATTTCATCCATAAACCTAGTATTATTGTGTTTGGATGGTTTTGGATGACTTTTTTAGGGAAAAACATTGGTACACCTAACTTGTTTTAGAAAATGCCAAGTGTTTCCTCTCCCTCCATTATAAATTACCACAACCTATCCCAATTATTCACACCTCTCGAGACACTTATGTTCTGCCAACCTATGAAAAATTAACTTCCCAAAATCCCCCCCATACTCCTTTAATCCTCCCTTTTTAATGAAATCAAACCAAGAAACTACTTTAGTGAGAACTAAAAAGAGTTAGCTAAAGAAGTGTTAACATCCTTCCTCCATCTCCTTTACATTATTTCCTTTCTCCACTACCTCAATTATTATCATTCCATGAAAAAATAATAGCCTCAATATCTTATATATACTGATATTTTTTATGATATTTTATTATCTAAAATTTACATGATTCCATCTATTGTGTAATGAACTTACCGTTCTTGTGTATGAAAAACTGCAACCTCACGAATTGATATTGTTCTCTTTGTTCCTTTACCACATCTCATGGTTGGGAATTATTATTGAAAAAATATTTTTATATTATATTTATGATATATATAATGTATTCATACTTAAATAATTAAAATAAAACACATACCTTCATTTTTTTCATTTTATGTAAATACAATAATTTCGTTTCTGGAAGTGTGGGATACAGCCTCCTCAAAACAATGGGATTCATTCACACACTAATTGAAATGTATTACGTAAGGATTTAGTGAAATTATATTATATACAAAGGGATAATAATCCTACTTAAATTGTATTTTATATATATTTCATTTACATTCTTTCATTCAATATGATAAAAAAATGGAATCGGCATTCATGTATACATACAGTCTATAGTCTCAATGAATGGCGTATTCCATATATATATATATATATAATATACATTTTTTAAATTTTATTTATATTATGTTTTAAATTTTTTTAAATAATTATATTTGTGTGTGGACAAAAAATATGACAAATTAAGACACATGTACAAAAATAAAGCGGATATTATTTGAAGAAAACCCTTAACATTGATATGTTAATAAAAGGTTAATATAATTTCATAATCAAAACATATATGGTATTTATTTTTAATAATATGGTTCTGAAAAATATTTGTTAAAAACTTATATTTATTATAAATGATATTTTTATGTGTATAAAGATATTCAAGACGTAAAGTAAGGGGATTTCTTGCCTCACTTTTGTTTCTGTGATATTTACACCTTATTCACCACACTTTTAGTTTGTGTGGTGTATATACTTCACAAGATGAATATTGTGATTACTATATTTAAATTTATGTTTATTTAAATATCTATTTAATTATATTTCATTCATTGGGTGTATTATTCAAATGATACATTTTGATAAAGTACTTATGTCGGAATATGCATTTTTTGAGACCCATGCCATGAACATAAAAAAACATTCATTAAAAAAATGAATTAAAAATGATCTTTTAAGATAATTTTCAATGAAAAGGGATTTTAAACATTTTTGTATTTACAAATATTATCTTATATTTTATCAAATTGTTTTAAAATTAAAATTATTTCAAAATACTTTTAAGCTTCATTTATAATATTTCAAGGGAAAAAATTTTCAAAATGATTTAAAGACTTATTTCTACATTTTCAATGTATTTTCATATAAAAAAGTTTTCAAGAGGTTTTATAATTTAATAATTATATTTAATATAATAAATTATATTTTTATTTAAGTGATTTTTTTAAAAGATATTTCAAAATTATTTTCAATCTAAGATGATATCTATTGATGTTACTCATACCTTTATTGGAAGTAATCCAAAGTATCTATTCATTTTATTTCTATAAATGGTTTGTGTTATGATGGAATGATGTTTATGAAATCTATTTCTCTTCTATGGGTTATATGATTTTGAAAACCACTTCATTTAACAGGTTATTCTTTAATGAAATGATCATGAAACCTATCTATTTTCTATAGATTATGATATAATGAAATATTTATGATACCCATTTCAATAGAACGGTTATGATATGATGTTTATGAAACCCATCTATTTTAATTGATCATGATATGATGAATGTTTAATTTTCTTATGGAATATGTATGAATGTTTTTATTATGTGATGGGTGGGACCTATATCTCTTTCTAATGCATTGGGTAATGATGTATATCTACTAAGATAATGATGGGAATCATGTCAATGGTCTTGATCCACTATAGGAAGTTGGGAAAACCCAATCCCTTACAAGTAAAGGATTGTGATGGGGTCTGGTGGTTTGTGTCGCCCATTATGTGCGGTCACCATAAGAATAAAATATGGGAAAACCCAATCCACTATGGGAAGATGGTGAAATATGATCCAATATATGAATATGGGGAAACCTGATCCATTATGGGAAGATTGGGAAACCCAATCCCTTATAAGGAAAGGACTATTACTAAGGATGGTGGTGTTTTCTTCCCAATAGGTGTAGTCCATATGATGTTCCATGATATGTTCTACAAATTCTTCTTGACTTATAGGGATTTATGTTACAGTTTTTTGTGTGTTCCAAAATTTCATGTCTTATTCCTATGTTACAATTTCTTTGATCATACTGTTGATTACCTTATGATTCATGTCTTATAAACTACTAATTTTTCTATCATAATTTATGTTTATTATATTTGATTTATAGGGTGTGATATTCTAATGATATTATCATGTTATCATTCTTTTATTATCTTGTGTATTCTCACTTATCTCCCTTTTTTACCCTTACTGATCATCTAATCTCACCACTTTTTATGTTTTCTTCGCCATGATATAATGATATGTGTTAAGTTTTTTGTGTCTAAGATGGGTTCTTTTTGGGAAGAACATAGTTATAGATTCTCTAGCTAACTTATGTATGATTTTTTATGTTTGAATTTTATAAAGGCACTATAATAATACATTTTTTGAGTATGGTGGTGTAATGTATTATGTTTTTTTAAATAGAGGTACAATGATAATGTATGAAAAGAGAGGGTATCTATAATTGTTATCAGAGTAATGGTTTAGTTAATCATGGAAAACTAGGATGAGATAACCTTAGTGATGACCCTAAGTAAATTCTTAATGATATGTATGAATATGAGGAAATGTATAAGAAATTGTCATGGAATTTTGGTAAAGGATAAGGCAAGTGGCTTCCTTGAAATAGATCAATATCTAGATAATAAAAGATAAATTGGTTCTTGAAAAAATTCATCTAGGAGTAATAACTATGAATAGGTGTGTTGGTCATGAATTAAGTGTATCTTGTTATATGATAATAGACCTTAATACAAACATAGTTTGACACTCCTAGGGCATATTCGTTTGAAATTTCCAAACTCATCAAGAACCATCATGAAGGATTTTAAAACATGTTGGCATTGAATTACCCTAGATAAACCTAGGTTGTTATATATTAAATAAGGTTTCATTATTTAGATGTCATATAAATGTTTTTTCATGATTATGTGGTACCTCACTATGAAAACTATTTTTTTCTCTTTGATTTTTTGGTTTTATTCAATGGCTAGAACCCGAAAGAACAACATTAATAATGATTATGATAGAAAATGAAATTATTGTAATCCAAATAATCCAAATGATATGTGATCAGGAATGGAAAAAAGCATTTATTTTCTCCCACAACACTCTCTTTTTATGAATAATTTTGAGATTTCAAAAAAGCAATGAGGGGAGAAACATTTTGTTTTTATCCTTCATGAGCAAACATCCACCTTCTTTCAGTGAGTATTCTAATCCATTTAATTTTGAACACTGGATTAGTACCATTGTAATGTTATTATCTATTCTCTATTGTTTGGATAGTTGGAATTCCATTATTCTTATTTACCAGTTAGAAGGTTAAAAAGACCAGTGGTGGACTCAGATCAAGAATACAGGGAAGCAAGATGAAATTGAATCCATAGATTGGGATGAATTTAAGAACATATTCTTCAATAAGTACTTTCCTCATGATATTCATATGAATATGGAAAAATATACCCATAAGTTTAATAAAAAGGATTATGAATCCATCGATACCTAAGAGGGTATTTTCATAATACTTCTGGGGCGTGCTTTTGGAATTATCATCAAACCAAAAATTAATTCTGATAGGTTCTTCAGTGAATTAATTCTATGTATTACAAGGGAATTTTTCATAATATAATTTAATATAAATGAATAAATTATGAATTTTTAAATCAAATATTAAATGTAGGTTGTATTAAAATATCAATCTCATAGTTTTAACAAGAAAATGAAAATGGATTTCAAAGGAAACTCAAACAACCATGAAGAGAATAATACAAGCTTTCCAATATTCATTATGTATGGAATGATGCATAGAGGGAATTACCTTCTAGGTATAATAAGTTTTTATATATATGGAAGATAATGATATCAAGAAATTCATTTCTACCATTATGGGAATCATTTGTACAATAATGAAAATAGAGGAAAAGATATAAATAATGAAACTCCAATACTTATGTTCTTCAAGTGTAATGAGGAAGGGAATTATGTTATCATGTTACTAAAGACAAGGGTTGGTGATGATGAATTGTATCAAAAACCTCTTAAACTGAGGGACAAGAGGAAATCTCATGTGATAACAATTTCTAAAGAGGGGTACAATAATGATGTGGTGAAAGGTACAATTACCATCCACTCTTGAACTACTAATATCTTATTTTATTCTTGATCTACCCACTCCTTCATATCTAAATAATTTTATATGGGTATTAAGATTCCACTCAATCCAAGAGATGTGTAATAAGAAGTAGAAACCCATAATATTAGGATTATTTCATCTCAATTATATTATTCCATTATAGTTGACGTTCATGGGAATATACTACCTGAAAATATTTTCATTCTTCACTTGGATAAATTTGATGACATATCAGACATGGATTAGATTTATTTTCATAAATACCACATTATTTTTTGAGAAAATAATGTTACATTTATTATCTCAAACCAACCTATAATAATTTATTAATTTGATCATAATTATGAAATTCATATTGAGATTACATCCAGTGTTTGGGTCTTAATTTCCATTCTGAAAGGCTATTTATATCTAATGGTTTGGGAGAAAATTGAAGTTGATAATATGTGTATTGTTTTGGAATTTTTGGATTTATTTTGGTAATATTTTACAATACTTCCACAAAAAAATGATTTTCAGTTCTTAATAGAGATCATACCTAGTTCCACACCAATTTCATAGACTCCCAATTGATTGGACCGAATAGAGTGGATGGAATTTAATAAGAAACTCCAAGAAAACATTGATAAGGGATTCATTAGGCCAATTGTGTCACCTTGTGGTTCACATGTTCACTTCCTAAAAAAGGGAGATGAATCAATGTGAATCTGTATTGATTATCGGGAGTTCAAAAAGATCACAATCAAGAACAATTGTCATCTTCCCTGTATTGATGACTTTTTTATCAACTACATGAAGTTCAATAAATTTCCAATATTGAAGTTTATTCTGGATATTATCAATTGAGGGTTAGAAAAGAGGATATTCCCAACATGGATTTTCATACATGTTATAGAGACAATGAATATATATCTATGTCATTCGGTCTTAATAATTACACTATTATATTCAAGTGTTTGATGAATAAATACTTTAGATACTACCTCGATTAGTTTTTGGTAGTATTTATAGATGATATTATTATCTATTCAAATAGAAAGGATGATCATTAACACGATGATATATCATTAATGAAGACCCTAATGAGGGATAATATTAATGAAAATTTTACAATTTGTGATTTTTAGCTACAAAAGGTTTAATTTTTGTGAATCATAATAATAAGAGAGGGTATAGCAGTATATCTATCAAATACAGAGACTTTTCAATGTTTTCCTAGACCAATCATGGTAACAAATATCTATAGTTTTCATGGATTAGCATGATTCTATCGATAGTTTAATGGATAATAACTCATGACTATTGAATAATTTGAATAGGTTATCTCAGAAAGGTTCCAAGTTTCTATGGATAGATAAATGTGAGGAAAATTTCAAGCAACTAAAGAGAAGGCTGGTCAGTGCAACCTTTCTTACACTACACTATAGTGGATAAGGGTTTGTAATCTATATTGATCCATACATGATGGGATTTTCATGTGTTCTTATGCGTAATAATATGGTTATTTCTTACAACTCATGATATTAAAAGACCCAGAAAAAATTACAAAACTCATGATTTGAATTTAGCAGTGGTAATTTTTGTATTAATGATATAGATGTAATATCTTTTCGGAGAAAAGCATGATATATACTGATCATGAAATTATAAAATATATATTTACATATAATTATTTGAAATTTCAATAGAGAAGATGGTTATATTTGATAAAGGATTATGAATTTTAAATACATTACTCCCAGGGGAAAGTAAAAAAGGTGATCGATGCTTTGAGTTGAAAGGATCATACTAGCTTATCCATGTTGAAGGTCACAAAATATCCAATATTTCAATATTTTTATGGGATGGATATATAAATATTTAAGGGGATAAATTTTATCTTGTTCAATATAATATTTATCCCCCTATTCATGTGAATATTAAAGAGGTACAGGAAAAAAATTATATTAAAAAAGGATAGAAATGTTATTGAGTTTAACCTTGATCATGATGAAATAAAAAGGTTTTGGAACTGTCTATATGTTCCTTCTATACTAGATCTGATGAAGGATTTTTAATGCATCCAAGAAGTGTGATGATGTATATATACATGAAATAATACTTATGGATGGATGGAATGAAGAGTGATATAAAAAAATTTATATCTCATTGATTGGTATTCCAACAAGTTAAGGTACAAATACATATGTATTAAGGTGTGTTACATCCACTAACCATACTAGAATGAAAATTAGAGAACATCATAATGGATTTTTTTCATTAGACTACCCAAAACCTATAAAGGGTTTAACTCTATATGAGTGGTAGTTGATCATCTTAATAAGTCAGTTCAATTCATTTCTAACAAAGAAATCTTGTCTCCGTATATTCTATCTAGGATATACATTGAGTAAGTGGTAAGGTTACACAGAGTATAACATTATATTTTATATGATTGGGATCATAGGTTTACCAAAAAGTTCTGAAAAATCCTTCAGCAAGAACTTGATATAAAATTGAATTTCAACAGTAATTATCATTCTCAGATTGATGGTCAATCTAAAAGAACAATTGAAATTTTAGAGGATATACTGATATATTTTTCATTGGAATTCAAAGGTGTTTGGGATCAACAACTTCCTCTATTTTATCTTTCTTACAACAGTATATTTCCCTAAATAATTCACATGGATCCTTATGAATCCCTCTATGTGAATAAATGTAGATTTCTATTGTATTGGGATAAATTCAAAGAATGAAAGCTATTGGGAAATGAGATACCTAATGAAATAGACAATAAGGTTAGAACTATTTAACAACATATTGAGGATGCAAAATGTTAAAAAAATGTTATGCTTGGAACAATTATTGTGATATAGAATTTGATGTAGGTAGGAAACAATTTCTACACATACATCCTTGGAATACAGTTATGAGGTTCATGAAGAAATGGAAACTAAACCCTAGGGATATTAGTCCCTTTGATATTCTTGACTGTATCATAATGGTAGCCTATCACATGTAACTTTCTCCAAATATCTCTCAATCCCGTGATATGTTATATGTATCTCTCTTAAAGAAGTACTTACCTGACCCTTCTGACATAATGAACTTAGAGGTCATACCATTGGAGTAGGATCATTCTTATGATGAACAGAAAGTACAAATTATTTATTATACAATTAAATTTATACAAAACAATACAACTTACCTAGTCAATGTTTAGTGGTGGAACCACTAGTTAGAGGAATATATGGGGAACTTGGGGATATGATGAGGTATAAGTATATTCATTTTTTTGTACCATAATAATGACTTTAGAAGAAAAAAATAATTTTATGGGGGGGGGGGGGTTATAATGTGACACCATTAGTTTTTATAAACATTATTTTTGAATAAATTAATTTTATTTGATGTCTCTCATTTTACACTACACTAAGTCAATCTTTCATTATACACAACATCGACTAGGATTTATTAAACACAACACTGAGTTTCTACAAAACATATTTTATTGTTATAATTAATTTAATGAGGTAGTTATAACCGAGATGTTAGACATAATAATATGAATAGTAATAACTACTTTTAAAATATTATTTAAAATGGTTTTATATAAATAAATCATCTTGATAATAGGAAACAATATTTTTAGCAATGTCCTTATATGTTTGGAAATATTATTTTCTTAAAAGAAATTCTTTTTATGTCCTTCACTAAACTATAACCTAATTACATTTAGAAACATTTAGAAATTGAATTTTAGAAAATAAAAAACATTTTTTAATTCAGAATGTTAATATTTTCTTATGGATAATTTTTGGTATTTTTCATAGAAACTTCATTTTTGAATAAATAGTAAAAAATATTGAAATTTAATTAAAAAATAATTTTTTGTTTCAATTATCTATATACTAAAATTATAGTTTATATTTTATTTAAAGTAATATTAGATAAATTATATTTCTATTCATATAATGTAGGTAATTGTAATAATTTTTATATTTAATTTAAATGAAAATCTTAATAAAAATTTGAACATTCTCACTTTAAAAACACACATTCTCACCATGTCTGTGAGATTGGCATTAAAGTTAATTTTTCTACTTCTATTAACAACATTAATTAAAATAAAAATACATGTTTTTAATCAGTATAATATTTATAGTCTAATATGATCACCTAATTTTTATCAAAAATATTAGTGAAAGTGATTAAAATCAATTACAGTAATTAATGTAAAATTAAACATACCATGGAACAAATCCATAAACATAAGAGTCATCATGACCTATCCACTAGTCCAAATCCCATTTTATGGCCATAATACGGCCTTAAAAATTACATTCTTGATTCCATTTGGTTGTTGACGTGTTTATTAGGTAAAAACCTGAGTACACATATCTTGGTTTCAAAAATATAATGTGTGTCCCCTCCCTCCCTTATTAAATTCCCCCACATCTCCCTATTCTTTACACGTATCGGGACACTTATTATTGGACAAGATCTTCCCAATTCACTTATAAACCAGCTTACATTCCTAAAATAACATTTTCATTATTCATAATTATATCCAAGGAATTTCTTTAGTGAAAACGAAAAGGAGTTACCCAAAGAAGAGGTAACATCCTTCCTCAAGCTCCATTCATTTGTTTTCTTTCTACACTACCTTAATTATTCTTATTACATGAAAAAATAATATGAACATTATCTTAAATATTATTATATTTTTTGATGAAAATTTTTATACCTATCCTTACACACAATTCCATATAATGTGTAATGAACTTACTAATCCTATATAAGGTGAACTATTGCCTCACGAAAATATATTGTTCATTTTTCCTTTACAATGTCTCATGGATGGGAATAATGATGTAAAATATATTTTTATATGATATATATGATATAAATGATGTATTAATCATTATTTAATTATTATAAAACACATAAATTTTTTATTTCTATTCTATTTAAATATGATAATTTCGTTTTGGGGAATTATGGACTACTGCCTCCTCAAAGCAATGAGATTAGTCCACACACTACATGGAATGTATTAAAGATGGATTTAGTGAAATTATATGATATATATGACATAATAATTATAATTTAATTAAAATATATATATATATATCATTTATTATCTCTATTGCAGTGTGAAAAATAATTTGAAACAATGTTAATGTTTACGTATGACCTACTGTCTCCATAAATGTTGTATTCCATATCATATTTCTATAGTATATTTATAATTATAATTACATATATACTGATTGTAAATGGTATTTATATCATTTTTTACATTATTGAAATCATCTTATAATTATGAGGACCAATAATATAATAAATTAAGACACATGTAAGAAAACAAAGGGGATATTACCTGAAGCAAAACTATAAAATAGAATTGTTTATAAGATGTTAATATAAAGTCATTATAAAAATAAATATGGTATTAAATATTGGAATATGGTTATTTCAAAGATTTATAATAAAATTATATTTATTATATAGGATATTTTTATGAGTACAAAGAGATTCTAGACATAAGGTAAGGGTATTTATAGTCTCACTTTCATTTCTGGAAGATTTACACCTTATTCACCGCTCATTTCTTTTGTGTGGTGTATATACATCCCATGAATATATTCTATAACACCTCGACCCCTCTAGACTGGATCTAGTGCATTAATTGTGATATTGTCATGGTTAGAAGGAATGAAAATCCTGATGGAATGATCAGTTTATTATTCTTGAAGAAACTAGATACATAGATGTTACTCAAATTACATTGGAAAAGTTTAAAAAATACAATACATAATGAAAACTATAAACTGTATTCACAAGAAATCAATAAATGATCTCATCTTTGTCACATGTTGAAAGTAAAAATGAAAGGGGTGAGATCAAATGCTCAGTAAGGGTTACAATAGCATAAGCATGAATACAATAAAAAGTGAATCATAATTGATCTAAAAAAATCAATATGGCATGGTGAATAAATGAAAAAATCACACCATTAATAAACTAAGAATGAAACTGCATCCATAGATTTTGTCATAGAAAAAACCTCATGGATAGTAATAACTGATAATGAATAAAGAGAATTATTATTAATTGGACATCATTTATCTGGAATATGAACCATAATATAGTAAAAACGGTTTAGTTTTATGGGTAGAAACCCATCTGATTTTTGGAAACAAACTTGAAGGGTCTAACATCAACTGATTTGTTTCATGAGACCTAATGATGCATCTAGGGGCTGTAGTGGGCCCCACACAACACTTCATTTCCATATAATTCATTATAAATTGATTAAATACAAGAAAAATATTCCTTTTCAATATCTGTATAGTGTAGAGTATACGGATTCATCAATATTTCCATAATTAAATTAACTTTCCAAATAAACATTGTATGTAAAATGGTATATGGTTTAGACAACAATATATCCATGATATGAGATTTTGGATATTTAATATAAATATAATTTCAAATTAAAATTGATCTCAAATGGGAATTAGGTACACCACATAAGGATTATTAGGTGCACAATACAAAGTTAGTCACAATAAAATAGTAGTTGAGACAAAGTCTCTTACCACAATGTAATCAGTCAAATCATATGACCAGAACTTAATAACCCTCAACTAAATCATTTAATAACATGAATATAAATATAATAATGTTATTATATATCAAATTTACATAAACATATACCACATACAATAAATAATTGGTGAACAATGAAAATCTCATAGAAATGAAAGTGAGATGAGAAACCCCTTACAAACATTTCGGCATGGTAATGAGTGTTATTGCGAGGGATTAATGAGAGGTAAAGGGGTATTTAATTTTTTTATATGTCACAAGGGAAGTATGGGGGAGGTTTGAAATCATACCCCTTCATTATGAATTAAAAATAAAAGGGCACAACATAGGGGAGATTCTTGAACAAAAGTGAGAGAGAGGATCCCTTACCAAGAACATATCATTATATTGAAGAAAAATAAATGAAATATTTATGTGTGAAAAATAAAAATCCACAAAATATAAGTTTTTATATATTATAAAACATTCATTGGTAATTAAAACAAATTCTTGGAACAATGTATCCAATGAAATAGATGTTTAACTCAAAGAATGAAAATTGAGTTAAGTAATCCCTTACCTTATGCTTGAAGGTGTTCTTGAATTGTTATTAAAGACCTGAATAAACAAATTAGGATTTTTAATTCCTAATTACAGAACCTCTAATAAGTGTAAATTATTTATTATAACCATTTTCAGTTCATTCAAGGCCTTTTGGATTAGTTATAATTCTCAATTTCATAGTTCGGGCTCGTTTGATTACTTGTTTTTAAAAGATCAGTTCACTTATATTCAAGTTCGGATAAATATAAAATATGGAAGTGGTTGTCCAAAAATGAAGCTATATTCCATTAGTTAACTTCTAGGATATTACATGGTTTTATATTTAATTTGGTTACTTATAGTGAGGCCGAATTATTACATATATATAACCTTAGTGACAACCGTTTTGGTTAAATGGTGGGTTTGATTACATTAAACATGTTTTTATTTATAACTTAATATTATTTTTACAAAAGGATTAAAGAAATAAAAATATGATATATTACATATTTAATAATCTGGTCCAACCATAACACAAATGGTTTTAGGACCATAATTAATGATTATAATAGAAATTGATAAACTGTTTTCCTTGAATGTGTTAAATGAGCACATCTCAAACGGTGCTTTCATTTCTTCCAAATAAAGGGTGGGGAATGGAGAGAAGATAATGAAATATCCCATTATCATAAAAACATTCCATTACATTTATATTACTAGAGTTATCATACTATTTGGGTGAAGGGAGGTGAGGAAAGAAACAAAATGAAAATAACTTAAAAGAAATGAAGGAATTGGAAAGAGGAGTTTACCTCTTGAGACTTCCTCCTTTCAGAACCTCTTAAGGGGAGAGGTTTTGGTATTTTTAAGAGGATATGTGATTTTGTACGTGGGGGAGGATCTTGGGGAGAGATTTGGGAAGGATATTGGCAAGGCACAAGGCTTGAGATGAGTGAAGAGAAGAGGGAGTGAAGGGGGGTTTTATAGTGGAGGAGAGAGGATTTTTCTTAATATAAAATTTATTAATTTGTTATTTCTCCATATGACAAGGAATAGTGAGTATTCCATGACCAAGAATAGTATTTTTATCATGTGAATCCTAATTAATTGGGCTTACATCAGCATATCATCATCAATTAATCAATTAATCCATTATTTATAATTTAATGTGAATTATCGGATTTAACTATTCATGAAAAATTCAAGTATTTCAGAAAAATCCCAAAAATTCACCCTAACCATTTTCCAACATGAAGAATCCAAGAATTAAGTTCATTTTTCAAAAATAATTTCTTATATATTATTAATTAAATATTTAATTAAAATCATTATTTAATCGAAAAATATAAACACCTAAAATTTTCATCTTCATTTTTAAGGTGCCTAAATTTATTTATACACTCAATGGTATGGATACCATTCATAAGAGTCATATTACTATTCATAAAGGTAAGTTACTATTCATAAGGGTAGGTTACTATTCCTAAGGGTAGGTTACTATTCTCAAAAATTAAGTTTATTTTATTAGACTCTAATTATCATCTTGATCACAACTGTGCATGTTAGATTTTTAAAATTCAAATCGTATAGTTGGAAAATTTAAGTTTAATGGCTAGTTTATGGATATCTATTATAAGTAACCATGTTTTGTTCCATATAGGCTCATTGATTCATGAAATATAGGTTGTAACTAGAATATATTTAAGAGAAACATACTATGAAGTGTTTGGGGTGCTACATTATTCCCTCCTTCGGAAATTTTGTCCTTGTAATTTTATGTATGAAGAACACCAAAAAGATATGGGTGATTTTTTTCATAACATCCTCAAGTTCCCTTGTTGCCTCCTCCATATTTTGGTTTTTCCAATGAACCTTTACGAGACGAGTTGTTCAATTTCTCAATACCTTCTCCCTTGTGTCAAGAATCCCTATAGGCTTTTCACAGTATGACAAATCAGGTTCCAATTCAATTTCTTCATATGTGAGTACATGCATTGGGTATAGCATGTATTTATTTGACAATGACATTTGGAACACATCATTAACTCTAGAGAGATTTGGAAGCTTCTCTAAACGGTAATCTATAACTTCGATTCATTCCAGAATTTCAAACAGTCCAATGTACCTGGGGCTCAGTTTCCCTTTCTTACCGAACCTTTAGACACCCTTCCAGGGAGATACTTTCAAAAAGACATGACCTTCCAAATGGAATTCCAAATCCTTTCACCAATTATCATCATAACTCTTCTACCTACTTTGTGATACTTTAATATGGGCTTGTATTTTCTTCACGATTGTCGTGGTCTCTTCAATAAGTTCATGGCCTATAAGTTTCATCTCACCAAATTCAACCCAAAAAGTTGGATTTCGACATCTCTTTCCATATAATGATTCCTGTAAAGCCATTTGAATACTATAATGGAAACTATTGTTGTAGGCCAATTCCTCCAAAGTCAAGTATAGATCTCAGATACCTTGGATGTCAAGAGAGCGTGACCTCAGCATGTATTCTAAAGTTTGAATAGTCCTTTCAGACTATCCATCAGTTTGGGGGTGATAAGCAGTACTCATACGAAGCTCTGTATTCAAAGATTTTTGAAGACTTTTCTAGAATTTTGATGTAAATCAGGGATCTCGATCAGATACAATCGATAGAGGTGCACCATGATGTCTTGAAACTTCATTAATATGAAGTCTTTCCAAGCTCTCAAGTAGAAAATCATCTCTTATAGGAAGTAAATGTGTTGATTTTGTGAAACGATCAACAATTAACCATATTGAATCATTACATCTAGGTGTCCTTGGTAGTCCGGTGAAAAATCCATCGTAATTTTATCCCACTTCCACATCAGAATAGGTAGAAGTTGCATCACTCCTTTGGGATGTTGTCTATCTACCTTCACTTATTGACAAACTAGACATCATGACACGTAGTCATCAATTTCCCACTTCATATTATCCCACCTAAAATATTACTTCGGATCTCTATACATCTTGGTGCTACCTGGGTGTATAAATAAATTTGAGTTATGAGCATCATCTAATAGTTCCCTTTTTAGCTCAGTTTCTGATGGAATGCATAACCTCTTCCCAAATTTCAAAACACCTTCTTCATACACGAAGTCAGCCAGTCTTCCATCCTTAATTGAATTAATTTTCTTGTGCAGATTTTCATCATCAGATTGAGAGCTTTTTATCTTCTCTAGTAAAGATGGTTTATCAATCATTTTAAAGGGGAAAGATTTTTCCCCTTAATTAACAATTCCCGTATCCATCCTCAGTAGATCCATGAATATAATATCTCTCTCAATCCTCATTGGAGTTAGAAGTCCATGACATTTCCTACTTAACGAATCTTCCACCTTATTTGCCTTTCCTAGGTGGTAGTTTATTGAAAAATTGTATTCTTTGAGTAACTCGAGCAATCTTATTTGCATCATGTTGAGTTCTTTTTGTGTGAAAATGTATTCCAAACTCTTTTGGTCCGTATAAATCTCACATCTCTCTCTGTAGAGATAATAACTCCATATTTTCATAGAAAAGATTATGGTTGCTAACTCAAGATCACGAGTTGGATAATTCTTCTCATGAGTCTTCAACTATCTTAATTCATAAGCAATAACTTTATTTCTTGGCATAAGGACACAACCCAATCCAATCTTTGATGCATCATTGTATATTACAAATCCATCACTTCCAAATGGAAGAGTAAAAATTAGAGCATTGACCAATCATCTTTTCAATTATTCAAAGCATTCTATACATTCTATACATTCATTTTTTCACACAAAATTAACTCCTTTACGTTTGAGCTTTCTTAGCAGGATATCCAATTGGGAAAAATTCTGAACAAAATACGGATAGTAACCTACTAAGCCAATAAAATTGTGTACCTCATTTATTTTTGTTGGAATGGGACAATCATGGATTTCCTTTGTCTTTATAGGATCAACTAGGATTCCATCCTTAGAGACAATATGGACTAGAAAAGAAACTGATTGAATCCAGAATTTTCACTTGCTAAACTTCATATATAATTTATTGCATCTAAGAGTTTGGAGAATAATCCACAAGTGATTCTCATGATCTTCATAACTTTTTGATTACACGAGTATATCATTAATGAATACCAAAACAAATTTATCAAGATATTCCTTTAAAACTCTATTCATTAAATCCATGAAAATAGATGGTGAATTTGTTAGTCCAAAAGGCATCACTGTAAACTTGCAATGCCCATACTTGGTTCGAAATGTTGTTTTCGGAATATCTTCCTTCCTCACACGCAACTGATGATATCTAGATCGAAGTTCAATCTTCGAAAAGAATTGAGATCCATGAAGTTGATAAAATAAATCATCAATATGGGGTCGATGATACTTATTCTTTATTGTAATGTCATTAATTTCCCTGTAATCAATGCAAATCCTCATGGATCCATCTTTCTTCTTGACAAAGCGGACAGGGGTTCCCCATGGAGAAACACTAGGTCAAATAAATCT
Organism: Viscum album; assembly: GCA_963277665.1. Classification (NCBI taxonomy): domain Eukaryota; kingdom Viridiplantae; phylum Streptophyta; class Magnoliopsida; order Santalales; family Viscaceae; genus Viscum; species Viscum album. The sequence continues at coordinate 331,114,561 of OY728132.1, forward strand.
TTTTTCACTCAAATCCTCTAGTTGTTTCTTTAGATCTACTAATTCCACAATTTCCATTCTATAGAGAGTCTTTGATATAGGTCCTTCATCAGTAATTAAATCAATAGAGAACTCAACTTCCTGCTCTAGAGGATGTCCAAGTAAATCCTCTGGAAATACATCAATGTACTCTTGCACTATGTGCACATCTTTAATTTGAAGATTTATTTCCTCTCCCATAGATATTGGTTTAAATTCCTCTACAAGTATTGCCTTCAGTAGATCTACTGGGGGTGGTTCTAGATAAGAATTAAGTGGTGATGTTTCTACCCAAAAAACAAGGGATTCTACACCCTTTTCAAAAATTGTAACTTCATTTTTCTTATAATAAATCTTCACATCATAATTTGACATCCAATCCATACCGATAATTATATCAAATTAAGTCATAGGTTTGATGATAATGTTAGAAACTAAAGCACATTTTGGTGTCTAGAGGGGGACTAGTCAACATGCCATTGTTGCAACGATACATCCCCTGGAAGTTTTGACTGACAACTCCTTTATTAAATCAAATTGGACGTATCTAATTTTCTTGTCCAAATGAGAAGATATAAATGAATGTGATGATCCAGAACCAAATAAATTGTTGTAAAGTTTTATGAAACAATTAATGTACCTTCCACCACGTTATTAGGAATTTCAACCTCCGCAGTTGTAATCGCATAGGCTCTCCCTTTTTCTCTTGGCTTTTTCTGAGTCATGTTTCTTTGGCGCTTAGGACACTCATTTGCATAGTTTCCCATCTCTCTTAAATTGTAGCATTGAATATCATTGAATTGTTTCTTCCCTTTACATTCATTAGATCGATGGCCCTTTTCTCTACACTTACAGTAGACTCTCATGCCTTTTAGGAATTTCCCAAGATGATTCTTTCCATAGTTCACACATAATGGTAATAGCTTTGTTCCCTTATTCTTCTTCGATGATTCACCTTTACCTTGGTTATCAGAGTACCTCTTATTATTGTAAAACCTCAATCTTCCATGGTACGCTTCTCTTTGAATAATACAATAGCGTGTGTTGTAAGCAACTTCGAGTTCTAACACACCACAACCAATCAAACTAGCTGTTATGAATAGTAATACCCACTTTTTGAAATTTTATAAATTTTATCTTTCAAAATGGACTTCATTTTTGGATTCGTAATATCGAAATTAGCCTACGGTGATTTTTTGGTATTTTCCTGAAAACTTTCAATTTTTGATGAATAGTGAAAAACACTCAGTTATAGTTTAAAATGAAATTTTTATTTAAATAATTATTTTTTAAATTTAAATTTATTTTAGGTCAAAATAGATACATAATACCTATATAAGTTCAATGTAATTAATTAGAGTCAGTTTATAATAATTTTAGATATATAAAAATTTTATTGAACTTTTTACCGTCTTTTACCCACCTCTTATGAGAATTTGCAAATTCACATAAAACATAATTTTACCGCTGATGTGAGTGGAATTTCAAAAATTTGAGAGACATGGTTGATATCAGTAGGTAATATGTGGTTCAAATAGTTGAAAATAATTTTTGGTGAATAGTAATTTTTTACTTTTATTTACCACGATTAAAAGTAAATAGGGTAATTAAGGGTAAAAATGATAATATTATTACCCTAACACATGTCCTAATTCTATTGGATAAGTGTAATTCGAAAAAAAAACACCCTTATGAATAAAATATGAACCTCTTTGGTCCACTTGGATTAGATTAGGACATTTATTATTATTTAATTCAAAAAAGAGTTAAAAGAGTTAAAATCAATGTTTTATAACTAAATAATTTTTAATATTGGGTTAAACATAAGATAAATTCAAATATAAATATTCATTAGAAATATAAAAAGATTTCATATATAATGGTATTTTATTTATATTTTTTAGACATTAAATAATTTAATTTATTAATGACACAATGATGATGTAGTAATTACCTAATTAATGAATTATTAAAATAATTGATATTATAAATATCCAAATAAATGTAATTTGAGAATTTTCATGAATTACACTAATTTTCAAGGTTAATATGACATATTAGGGTCGGTTATATGAATTTTATTCGAAGTAATAATTCTATTATGAATTTAGAAAAAACAAAATACCAAATAGTGTCAAAATTGACATAAAAGAGTTTTTAAGACAAATATTATATTATTAATTGATATTCTATTATTAAAAATCTTTGGTTCATCCAAAACACTTATATAATGATAGTTTTATCATTATTTAACCACTTGGGGTTCTCTTAGAAGTATATAGTACGTTTATTATCCATATAATATAAAAATAAAAGAGACATGGTAAATGTTAAACTATTTAACTAAGAGTTAAATCTAAAATATAAAGTTAATATAGTGACTCAACCTATCTAAAACCTATTGGTTGAGTGTTTTTAGACCAATAACCACCTTATCTATTGAATAATATATTTTTGAGCCATTAGAAACTGAAAATAATTTTATTATAAAATAATATTTCTAGCTTTTCTTAAGATGCCTCTCACCCCTCTTATAAAAGGGAGCTCCCCCTTCTCTCTAATTCACACCTTAAAAACCATTTTTCTCGGCCATCCTCTGCCCAAATACCCTCTCAACTATCCTCCCTTAATCCTAGAGTCCTTACTTTAGTCAGAAATCCAACTTAAAGATCTCTTTTGATCAAATCAAAAAGAAAAACCCAAAGAAGAGGTAAATATCTCACCACCTCTTTCAAGTTCCTTTCTTCTTCCATTTCCTTTTTCTTGGTTGTTTTCATTATAAAATAATAATTCAAGTATATTATATATACTGTGATTTTATTATAAATATGGTAAAACCAAATTCATTATTCTATCCATCTTTGAATGACATGTCACCATACGTACGTACGGCTTACCGTCTCCACGTTGTGGTGTAATTGTTATTCAATACATTATTATTTGGATGGGTATCATAATCATGTGTAATTGATGTAAATAATAAATAAACATGATAATGATTCGGTATATATGATATACCATCCAATTATATATTATTTTAATATCAAAATAATGATATTGTCGCTCCTGCGTACGTACAAATTATCGTCTCCACGAACGCGATGAGATTCATTCCCCATCGTATCCATAAAGACTAATTTTCATTAGATGATTAAAAATAATGTTTAAAGACATAATATCATTTTGAATATGAATAAGATACATCCCATCCATAACAAACATTACTTACGTAAAAAATCATATAAAGGAAAATGATTCAGTTAACACTAGAAATGACGACAATACTAAGATATTATTAACAAAGCAATGTAAAAAGATCATATATGATATCATATTAATGTATATTATTCTTGTGTAATTTAAAAAAAATTATTTCACCATTATACAGAAGGATAAGCTACCCTAAAAAACTGAAATGTACAAGGTAAGGGTTAATTTCACGAACTCTTTATTATTCGAGTTGTTTTTACGTAAGTATCTACTGTGACCTCTTTATCATCCACATCCGTGTTTCTTAAAAATGTATTCCAAAACATTTTTACTATTTTATAGACTATGGGTTAGATTCATTTATACCCTTGTTTGACTTTCATAATATGTTTATAAAGTAATATTTTCATTGTTTTCAAAACAAGGTCCTTTATAACCTTTTCGACAAAGTTAAGGTAAGAATGTCTTTTTTTAACTTATACGGTGGGTGACGCCATTTTCTACTGTTATGACATCATCAAAGCTTCCATTACAATATTATAAGAATATTTTCAAAAATAAATGTCTTATTTTATAATTACATGACTTTTAAATGATTTCAAAATAGAAATAGATATTTCTCTAAAAAAAGGTTTTGATTTCATCTATGTCAATATCCTTTGATGGATTTTAAGATTATTTGAAGTTGATTTATTATGATACAAAACTTCCATATTGTATTGAAGGGTTTCTGATATATTTGACTATGGATATGTTATTTTTACACCATTCATGGTTTATGGATAAAGTATTGAAATTTTGTATGCTAGTTTTAATACGAATGTTTATGTTATGTTTAAACCTTTTCATATGAGGAATGCAATGGACATAGTATGTGATGGGTGGACGTCGCTATAGATCCTTGATGTATTGGTTGGTCTCATGAGACAAACTAGTGTCTTGGAACAAGGCCTTGACAAAATCTTATTTTGTATTCTTGGCACAAGGCCTGGACTATGTGGTTATGAAAGTCTGGCATTATGCATTCCATCATTATGAAAGTGGCTATTGATATTGCATGTGATTATTTGACTAGTAGAATATCCATGTGAGTAAGTAAATTGAATTATTTTTATTTTTATTTTCCATATTATTCTAAAGTTCATGTTTAAAAGTCTTTTGTTTTATTTTTATACATTGCCTTAAATTTTTATGCTTATTTATGAAAGTTTCCGCTATATTGGTATCCTTACTGAGCATCTGAGCTCACCAATTTCTATGTTTTATTTTTACTAGAATGTGAAGATGTATTTTATGACTGACCTGCAAGGATAGTCTGAGGGGATATGAGTGTGGTCTATGGAAACAATGTTGTTGTAGTTTTTCATTTTATGATGTAATGTAGACCTTATGAATGTATCTAGAACTTCCAAGGCTACTAAACTAATCGGTCTTTTGAGACATGATCTATTGGGATCATGCCAATGTTATGTAATAATGCACCGACTCTGGGTAACAGGGGTTAGGGAGTTACAGTTGGTATCAAAATAGGTTTAATACAAACCTTGGAAACTAGATTTAGATAAACTCTGATTAGAGCACATATCCCTAAGATAGACTTTGAGGATTAGTATAGAAGAACTTCCTAGAATTTTGGTATTGTAGAGATTTTGTGAGTTTTCCAAGAAATAAATCCCTGTATAGATACGAGCAGGTAGAGGTGGCTCCAGTACAGATGTACCAAGGGGTAAAACCAGAAAACACAGCTTTGAGCTAGACTCAAATGAGAACTGGTGCACGACAATGGGTCTTGCTGCACTCTTGGTTACGACACTCCCGGGGGATATGATTAGGGTAATTATCATTTATTTTACAAAAAATTATGATGGGTATATGAGTATATACTTCCTCAAATAAAACATTTTTTATGATTATGGATTATATCCATAAACTGCTCAATTTATGTTATGTGTTTTACAAGTTTTGAATTATGTATTTCGATTCATAAACTAATCTAGTTTATGCCATTGTTTAGAAATGGCGCCTAGTGGATGGAATGGAAACTGAATCAATGCACGCACTCCATGTAGGGATATCCCTCCTACTCAAGATAATTATAGTGGAGCTGGTGATACAACTGGTGTTGATCATCTTATCCCTATACTGGGAAAACTCACTCAGGTTATGAATAATAACCTTACCCATATAGAGCACCCTGATCCATAGCATGGAGGATCAATGTTTGGTCTCTTCATGAGGCAAAAACCACCAAAATTCAACGGAAGTACAAATCCATTAGTGGATGAGCAATGGATAAATTCCTTAGAGAAAATATTCCATTCCTTGGAGAGTAGTGAAAGGGAAAAAAGTTGTCATAGCGGTTTGCCGCCTCATTGGAGATGCTAATTATCACGAACCAGCCCGGGTACCATGGTAACCCGATAACCGATCCAGTCCAGACATATCCTGAAGGGTGTTCCTGATCCCCACAGGTTGGCGGCTAGCACCTGGCATCACATAACATGCAAGTGGGAACGATTTTTCCACCAACAATGCGGAAGAAAAGAAACAAGACAGTATGCATAACAAAAAGAAACTCCACTGGGAGTAATGTACCAGAATACAAAGAGGCATAAAAAGACCAAAGTACTACAAACCAAGTACTAAAAATGGTAAAACATCCCCAAGGTCCCTAAGGACACAACTCACCAAGACCAAAGATCAACAGGTGGATCCACCTCCAAAATATTCTTTCCCTTCACTTGAACCTGGAAGAAGAAATTCTACAAACAATCGAAGGAAAAAGTAGGGTGTGAGCCTAAGCCCAGTAGGATACCACCAAATATTCCATAACAAATTCAAAATATAGATTATCCAAAGAAAATATTTCAATTTTCAATTAAAGGGGGTTGGAAATTCAAAATCATATTTAAACAAAACATGCTATACATTTTAAAAATGATGGAAAAAAATACTTTAAGAAAAGTCTTTACAAATGATTGAATATTTCTAAACTATGTCATTAAATAAAACATTTATATAAAATAGTTTATTTAAATTCAGCAGGCATGTAAAGAAGTTAAAAAGCATTTTCATACATTTATATCTCAAATATAAATAAACAAGCGAGCAAAATGTTCATATTCCAAAAGGTATGATAGTATTAACCAGTTATAGGATTCCGCACTCTCTATGTGAACTCAGAAAAATGTGTATACACACGTCCCAATGACACTGGCCAAAGGAGACTCGTCACCAACCCGCTGGGGATGTGACCTACCACAAGTATGTTTTATAATTTTTTTCATAGTGTAGAGTGTATCCAAATAACTCGCTAACTACCTAAGGCTTGCATGCGATCTTACATGATGGGAGAACTATTTTAAGAATGCTTAAAAATATGATCAATCCCATTCTTCCATTTAAAAATTTACAATTTCTTTCCATTTAAAACCAAAACATTTTTTATTCAAAATCATTCCTTTTTCACAAGATAAAACCATTTAGTTTCTATCAAATCATTTTTATCCATTTTCACCAGTTTAAAATCCAATCAAAACTAATTCCATCATCACACAATTTATCTCCATAATTAAATTCAAAATTTTATTTGAAATAATTTCCATCAAATCCCCAATTTAAATTAAACAATCTAAATCATCCAATTTCAATAAACACACCCAATTCAATGGAATTGGAGTTTTCCAAATTTCCATGCCAAAACTATTTCAAATATCTTGATTCACTAGAAACGAGTTTTTATTAATTTAATTGAAAGCGAATTTGAGCAATTTAATTTAAATCAACAACTGAGATAAATCACGAAAATACAATGAAAATCAATTTGGTATGTTGGGATGGAACCACCTACCTCAAAGGTTTTGACGAAAAACCACAACGGTTGAAGAACGCTCAAGAAAGCCGGGTTTCTTCTTCAAGAACCCGCCTTAGATATCTTATCCTAGCAAGATCAAGGCCAGATCTCATCATATTTGGCATCCACACACTTAGATATACCCATAATGGGAGTAGATCTAAGAAACTGAGAAAAGTGGAGAAGTATATCTAAGTAGATATAAGAAACTGATCAAGAATGATGAAGAATGATCGCATACCTCAAGAATCCGGTTTCGATTCACCAAGAGAAGCCTTTGGATTGCCTCTAAAATGATGGGAGAACCTTCTCTGACATTATGTGAAGAAAAATCCCGAGTTAGGGCCACTTAAGAGGAAAAACGAGGAACTTAGAGGGATAAATGAGTGAGATCCACTTTTATAGGATCTCATTTAAGTGGAAGCATGGTTTTCTTGCACAGTTAGATAAAACGTGCACTAATCGTGCATTAGCCACAGCCTCAGCAGACCCTCCATGCACTATTTGTCTGCATGGTTAGACAAACTGTGCGCTGCCCACGCAGAAGCTACTACCTCCAAGACCAACTATACATAGTTTGGCTGCATGGTTTATACAACTCGTGCGCCACCCGTGCGACTTCCCCTTTGCCTCAAAAAATAATTTAAAGTTCTCTTGACTCTCCCATTCGTCACCCTTACTTGAAAACCATTAAAATCATCATGAAAGGGGTACATACCAGAAACTAGGGATATTACAAACCGTGCAAAAACCGGGCACAACTCACTTTCCTTTAGTTTTCCTTAAAAGTTCACCCAAACACACCCCAAGTCACTACTCCAAAACAGAGGTACTTAGAAACATCAAAAGTACCTGAAAACGTAACGTGATGTTACAACCTCCCCACCATAAGATCTTTTTATCCCTAGAAATCCTATGAAGAAACCTCCATGTCAAAAACATGAGGCCACTACTCTCTCATTAGTGCCTCCCTTTCCCACATCTCATTACCATAGAACACGGACCAGAGGTATCGTTCTCCCACAAAGTACCTTGATCTCAGAATCAACAACACTGATTGGTCGTTCAATCACAGATAAATCTGGTTCAATCTCAAGATCACTCCAACTCAAAACATGAGATGGATCAGAGAGATACTTTCACAGCTAAGATACATGGAACACGTTATGTATCGACATCAGCTGTGGTGGTAGAGCTAGATGGTAAGCAACTTTACCTACATGACCAACAACCTCGAAAGGTCCCACAAAATGAGGAGCAAGATTCTCTTGCCTCCCAAGTCATCGATGACCAAATCGGGGTGAAACATTTAAGAACACCTGGTCACCAACTGAGAACTCTAAAGGTCTACGGCGATGATCATCATAAGACTTGTACTAAATCTGTGCTTTCAACAATATCTGATGAATCAACTGTATCTTAGTTATCATATCTTGGACCAAACTTGGTCCTACCAAGGAATTTTCACCAATATTTGACCAATATAAAGGATATTTACAAGGATGATCATAAAATTCTTCAAAAATATCCATTTTTATCGCATACTGAAAACTGCTGTTATAAGAAAACTCAACTATCCCCAGATGATCATCCCAAAACACACCAAAGTCGAGAACACATGCCCAAAGCATATCCTCAAGGATCTGAATAGATCTCTCTATCTGGCCATCTGACTATGGATGGTAGGTCGTGCTCAAATGGACCTGAGATCCCAGTGCCTCCTGAAGGCCTCTCCAAAAGTGAGAAGTAAATTTAGGATCCCTATCAGTGACTATAGCAGATGGAACTCTTTGAAAATGAACAATTTCATTCACATAGATATTTCCCAACTCCTCAACTTTGGTTGTATCTCGAATAGGTATAAAGGTAGCTGACTTGGTCAGCCTGTAAATCACAACCCATATTGCATTCTTCTTTCTCTGGGTTTGAGTTAACCCGACCAAAAAGTATATAGAGATTTCATCCCACTTCCATGTAGGTACTGGAAGTGGTTAAAGAAAACCCGATGGTTTCTGGTGCCCGGCTTTCACCTGTTGGCATGTATAGCAATGAGATACAAACTCAGTAATGTCTCATCTCATACCAGGCCACCAGAACTGTCGTCACATGTCATAGAACATCTTCGTGGTTCTTGGGTGCACAGCCCACTGAGAGTTATGGCAATCCCCCATCACATCCTTCCTTGCCGATAATGGCACAACGTAACGGTTTCGATAACACAGAGCACCCTCTTTGGAGAACGACCACTGCGTGTTGGTCTCCCCACCATAAAGAGAGTCCCTAATGATATATAATTCATCATTCATTTGTTGTTCCTGAATAATTAACATGATAAGAGAAAATGTCAACTGGCCACTGGATAAAGAAACTTCATTCCCCTTCCATTGAACTCCAATATGCAACTGAGAAAAAAGAGCCATCAAACTCTACTCTTCTGAAGATTATTTCACATCCTGTGAGGGTAGTTTCCTGCTTAACACATCTGCAACTACATTCCCTTTCCCTGAGGTATAGGTAATTTCAACGTTGAAAGATTGCAGGTACTCCACCCAATGCCTTTGGCGGAGATTAAAATCTTTTTAAGAGAAGATATAACTCAAGATCTTGTGGTATGAATACACAATAAACCTTTCTCTATAAAGGTAATGTATCCAACACTTAAGTGTGTGCATTAAAGCTCCAAGTTCAAGGTCATGGGTAGGATATTTCCTCTCATGAAGCTTAAGCTGATGAGATCCATAGGCAACAACATGATTACCTTGCATAAGGACGCATCCCAAACCTGAACCCAATGCATCACAGAAGACCACGTAACCCATCCCAGCCTTAGAAAGAGTTAACACTGGCACAGTAGTCAAAAGATGCTTTAGTTCAACAAAAGAACTCTGACATTTACCATTCCATGAAAAATTCACTCCCTTTCGAGTCAGATTAGTCATTGGAGAAGCTAACTTTGAGAAGTCTTTAACAAATTGGCGATAAAATCCTGCTAATCCCAAGAAGCTCTAAATCTCAAAAACATTTCGTGGATGTTCCCAAGTCATAACACCCTTCACCTTCTCAGGATCAATTGATATTACTTGTTATGACATAACATATCCCAAGAATTTCACTTCCCGAATCCATAAATCGCACTTTGAAATATTGGCATAATGTCGGTGATTACTTAGAAGACTCAAAACTGTTCTTAGATGATGCACATGATCCTCCTCAGACTTAGAGAAGAAAATAATTTCATCCAAAAAGACTACCAAAAAATTATCTTGATACTCATGGAAAACCATGTTCATCAAATCCATGAAAACTGCAGGAGCATTTGTTAGGCCGAAGGTCATTACAAGTTACTCATAATGGCCATACCTACTCCAAAAATGTGGTCTTATGAATGTCAGATTACATTATCCTCAACTGATGGTAACCAGTTCAAAGATCAATTTTTGAAAACCACTTCGCCCCTTTCAATTGATCAAAAAAATCATCAATTCGTGGTAACAGATCTTTTTTCTTTATCGTAACTTTACTGAGCTTTCGATAATAAACACATAAGAGAAGAGAACCATGAGCATTCTTGGCGAAGATAACTAGTGCTACCAAAGGTGACACACTCTGTCATATAAAACATTTCTCAAGAAGATAGTTTAACTGAGACTTTAGTTATTTTAGTTCTTCTGGATCCATTCGGTAAGAGGGAATAAAAACAGGTTGAGTACAAGGCGTTAAGTAAATAGAAAAATCAACCTCCCTTACTGGTGGAAAACCAGAGAAGTCATAAGCAAACACGTTGGGAAACTCAGCGATGACGAGAAGTAGATCACCACACATTGAATCTCTCTATAGATAAAATGAAAACACTGATATAACTTTCCCCAACTATGGATAAGAGGGTTCGGCTCTGGTTGACCTTGGGTCCCATTCTCCTCGAAAAACAAGAGGCACACCACTGGGTGTAGTAAGGTAGACCCGTCGAAGATAATAATCGATCCGGGATTTATTAGAAATGATCCAATCCATCCCAAATATGACGTCAAAAGATTTCATGTTGATAACCAAAAAACTCCAAGAAAGATCAACATCTGATAGAGAGAATACACAAGCAGGACTACAGAGACCCTTCTCTCTCATTGTACCAAGGGGTGTAGTAATATCAATCGCACAAGATAAAAGATCCATAGGTAGATTAAGAAGATTAATAATATGGGTTGAAATAAAAGAGTGAGATGCACCAATATCAAAAAGATAATTCACTAAAGATGAAGCTATAGTAATGGTACCTCTCACAGTTGCAGGACCTGTATCAGCTACCTCTAACAACTCTTCCACTGCGTGAAGAAGCTTCGTTCTAGATGCATGTGGCTGGAACCTTTTTGTACATAAAGCATTTGATTGCCTCTCAGTTTTTGGAGGTGTTGATGATCCTGATCCACTAAGTGGAGTAGATAAGTAATGTATGAATCTTTGTAAGTTCCCTAAACATCCGTAGGAGCTACAGTTCTTGGTTGCCTCAGTGCAAACCCTCTAAGAATCTCCTGGATTTCCACACTGATAGCAAGTCAATGATGTCCCTCTTGGTGCTACCGAATGTCTGGAATGACTCTATTGTCAAGAACTACCATGAGAAACATTGAGCTTCTATTTTCCTTTAAAGGAACCAAAACTACCACTAGCAGGGAAAGAAACATCCTTCAACCCTGACTTTCCTGCCAGGTCCATCTCAAACATCATCACCATATCCATCACATCAGCATAAGTGGGTAGCTTTAATAAGAAAACCTGAGAATGGATATCTGATTGAAGTCCCAACTCAAATCGTCGAGCCTTCATCTTCTCATTAGATACAATCTCAAGAGCAAACTGTACCAACTCAGAAAAGAGATTTGAGTACTCAGTCATAGTTTTGTTGGCTTGCTCAAGATCAAAAAATGCCACAGCCTTGGCCAACACCATTTATTTTTGATAGAACTGGTTAGTGAAAATAACCCTAAAGTATTTCCACTCCAAACCCTCATGTTTCCCAGTCATCACCATCATGTCCCACTATCTCCTTTTTGGTCCCTCTAGCTCAAAGGTGGCACACTTCACCTTGATCACATCATGTGTCTCCAAGAACCCAAACAGACGTTAAATCTTACTCAACCATTCCTCAGTATGTTGAGGGTCAGTTGAGCCTTTGAAAATTGCTGTCATCTGGTGTAGGAACTCTTGAGAATGATTTCGGAAAATATCACTATGAGGATCTATATCTTGAGACTAAACAGGAATTTGAGGTTTTGCCTATCCTAGAGCTTGGATAGTGCGAAAAATCACCTCAACCAGACTCGGATCCACAATAGGACTCGCTTGTTGAGATTCAACAGTAGCCTCTTTCTGGATCTGATTCCCACGTCTTCTCAGAGGAATGATGCTACACAACATAAAAAGACATTAGATTAACACTCAAACAGAGTAACAAGGAAAACTATTCTTAATAGAAGGGATAACAAGATTTGGATTCCACTCTATCCAAATCAAAATGGAGAAAATACTAGAACTAATCCACAAGTCATATTTACCTAACCAACCCTGGGGACTTAAGGATCATTGTGGTGAGATCTGGCCAGGAACTCAATCACAACTACCTTCTAATTCCCGATAAAAATACTCAAATGCATATTTTCATCAAGGAAATATGCTTAACTTGCCTCTGATACCATTTTTTCATGAATCATACCGGGTACCCTAGTAACCCGATAACCGAGCCAGCCCTGACATAGCCTGAAGGGCGTTCCCGATCCCCATGGGTCGGCGACTAGCACTAGCCATCACATAACATGAAAGTGGGAATGATTTTTCCACCAACAATGAGGATGAAAAGAAACAAGATGGTATGCATAACAAAAAGAAACTCCACTGGGAGTAATGTACCAGAATACAAAGAGGCATAAAAAGGCCAAAGTACTACAACCCAAGTACTAAAAATGGGAAAACATCCCCAAGGTCCATAAGGACATAAATCACGAAGACCAAAGATCAACAGTTGGATCCACCTCCAAACTATCCCTTCCCTTCACTCGAACCTGGAAGAAGAAAGTCTATAAACACTCAAAGGCAAAAGTAGGGTTTGAGCCTAATCCCAGTAGGATACCACTAATGATTCCGTAATAGATTCCAAATATAGATTATCTAAAGAAAAGATTTCAATTTTCAAATAAAGGGTTTTGGAAATTCAAAATCATATTTAAACAAAACATGCTATACATATTAAAAATGATGGAAAAAAATACTTTAAGAAAAGGATTTACAAATGATGGAATATTTCAAAAAAATGGATTAAATAAAACATTTATATCAAATAGTTTATATAAATTCACCAGGCATGTAAATCAGTTCAAAATCATTGGCATTCATTTATATCTCAAATATAAAAAAACAAGCGAGCAACACGGTCATCTACCAAAAGGTATGATATTATTAACTAGTTATAGGATTCTGCACTCTCTATATGAACTCAGCAAAATGTGTATACACACCTCCCTATGACTCTGGCCAAAGGAGACTCATCACCAACACATCAGGGATGTTACCCTCTAGAATTATGTTTTAGAATGTTGTCGTAGCGTAGAGTGTATCCAAATAACTCACTAACTACCTAAGGCTTGCATGCGCTCTTACATGATGGGCGAACTATTTTAAGAATGCTTAAAAATATGATCAATCCCATTCTTCCATTTCAAAAGTTCCAATTTCTTTCCATTTAAAACCAAAATAGGTTTTATTCAAAAAAAAATGTCTTTTTCACAAGATAAAACCATTTGGTTTCTATCAAATCATTTTGAGCCATTTTCACTAGTTTGAAATCCAATCAAAACTAATTCCATCATCACACAATTTATTTCCACAATTAAATTCAAAAATTTAATTTAAATCATTTCCATCAAATCCCAAATTTAAATTAATCAATTTAAATCATCCAATTTTCATAAACACACCCAATTCAATAGAACTGGGGTTTTCCAAATTTCCATGCCAAAACCATTTCAAATATCTCGATTCACTGAAATCGAGTTTTTATCAATTTAATTGAAATAAAATTTTAGAAATTGAATTTAAATAAACAATTGAAATAAATCAAGAAAATAAAATGATAATAAATTTGGTAAGTTGGGACGGAACCACCTACCTCAAAGGTTTTGACAAAAAACCACAACGGTTGAAGAACGCTCAAGAAAACCGGGTTGTTTCTTCAAGAACCCGCCTTAGATCTCTTATCCTAACAAAATAAAGACAAAATCTCATCATATTTGGCATCTATATAGGTATATCTACCCATAACGGTCGTAGATCTAAGAAACCTGGAAAAGAGGAGCATTAGATCTAAGTAGATCTAAGAAGCCAATCAAGAATGATGAAGAATGCTCACATACCTCAAGAATCTGGTTTCTATTCACCAAGAGATGCCTTTGGATCACCCCCAGAATGATGGGAGAACCTTCTCTGACCTTACGAGAAGAAAAATCCCGAGTTAGGGCCACTTAGGAGGAAAAATGAGGCACTTAGAGGCAAAAACAAGTGAGATCTACTTTTATAGGATCTCATTTTAAGTGGCCGCACGGTTTTCCCACATAGTTAGACAAATCATGCGCTAAATGTGCATTAGACACTGCCTCGGCAGACACTCCATGCATGGTTTGGACACATGGTTAGACAAACAGCGCACCACCCATGTAAAAGCTACTGCGTCCAAGACCAACTACACATTGTTTGGCCGCACGGTATAGACAACCTGTGTGCCACCCGTGCGACTTCCGCTTCACCTCAAAACATCATTTAAAATTATCCCAACTCTCCCATTCATCACCGTTACTTTAGAACCATTAAAATCATCAAGAAATGGTTACATAACAGAAACTGGGGGTACTACAAACCATGTGCAAACCATGAACAACTCACTATCCTTCAGTTTTCCTTAAAAGTTCACCCAAACGCACCCTAAGTCACTACTCCAAAACAGAGGTACTTAAAAACATCATAAGTACATGAAAACGTAATGTGATATTACACTAATAAATGGTGGTCATTGATTCAAAATACAATTTAAGATGATAAAGTATAAAATATGGAATGGAGGGAGTTTAAAGATCTTTTCTTAGAAAAAATACTTTCCTTGTGACCATCGAGCAGATATGGAAAGGCAATTTCTGAGTCTGAGGAAAAAGGAGGATGAGAATGTCACAAAGTATGAAGCTAACTTTACAAGGTTAGCAGGGCATGTAGAAGATTATATACATAACCCAATAAGTAAGATTGATCATTTCTTTGATGGGTTAAAACCATTTCTCCATCGAGCATTAGTCTCACAATCCTTCTCATCATATGAAGATATTGCCTCATGTGCTATCAAGACAGAAAAATAATACTCTATGTCTTGCGACTTTAAAGCAAAGCAAGAGAAGAAGAGATCTCCTGAAAACTCTGGCAATGGAAATAAAGGGGAATAAGGGAAAATCTGAATATCTATCCTGTATTAAATGTTGGAAGAAACACCTTGGTACTTTATTGAAGGGAATGGGAGTCTATTACAAGTGTGGTGAAAAAGGCCACCAATCTCATGATTGAAAGGGGAAGAAAGAGGTTGTCGATGTTGAATGAAACAATTGTAGAGAAAGGGGCATTATGCGAATGAATGTCCTAAGAGTCAGGGGAACTTACCTCAGAAAAAGTTAAGGGATTAAGGCCAGGCTTATGTTATCACTACTGCTAAGGTTGATGCTCCGAAAGACTTGGTGGCAGGTAATTTAGTGGTTTCCTCACATTTAGAAAATTATTTATTTGATTTTGAATCATCGCATTGTTTCATATCTTTTCAGTTTTCTAAGAAAGTTAGATATTTTTAATTTTTTTTAACAAGGGAGTTTTCAGTCAAAATTCATAAGGGAAGTATCATCGTAACAAAGTTTTATGAATCAGTTCCCATTAGAGCATATAAATTTTCTTTATCTGCTAATCTCATAATCATACCCATGATTTAATTGGATATAATACTCAGTATGGATTGGATTTCGGACCATGATGCAAAGATTTATTGTAAGAAGAAGGAGGTTACAATTTTTGATGATGATGATAAAGAACACCTTATCTTTCGAGTAGAATCATCACCTCCTAATTCTTATCTAGATTCACCCCCAGTAGCTCAACTAAATTCAATTATTAGAGAGGAAGAGAATGAAATAATTGTGGGTGAGGAAAATAATGTTCAAATAGATGATGTACCTATTTTGAAATAATATGTTGATGTATTTCTATAGGATTAACCTGGACATCCTCCAGAAAGAGAAATTGAGTTTTCCATTGATTTAATTCCTGGTTCAAGGCCCATATCGAAGACCCCTTATAGAATGGCCACTATGAAATTAGTGGAACTAAAGAAACAACTAGAGGAATTGAGTAATAAAGGATTTATTCACCCTAGTGTTTCTCCATGGGGAGCCCATTTCCTTTTTGTTAAGAAGAAATATGGGTCTATGAGGTTGTGCATTGACTACAGGGAGAACAATGCTATAACAATAAAAAAAAAGTATCCCCTACCTTTCATTGATGATTTATTTGACCAAATTCATGGAGCTAAATACTTTTCAAAGATTGATCTTCGATCTGGATATCATCAGTTGTGTGTGAAGAAAGAATACATTCCGAAAACAGCATTTCGAACCAGGTACGGGCATTACGAGTTTACAGTAATGCCTCTTGGATTGACTAATGCACCCTCTGTCTTCATGAATCTAATGAATAGAGTTTTCAAGGAACATCTTGATGACTTTTTAGTGGTATTTATTTATGATATCTTTGTATAATCCCAAAGATGCGAAGATCATAAAAATCACTTACACATTATCCTGAAGACTCTTAGAAGACATCAATTATATGGGAAGTTTAGCAAGTGTGAATTTTGGCTTCATAAGATTTCTTTTCTTGGCCATATTGTCTCGAAGGATGGAATATCTATTGATCCTTCTAAGACCAAGGCAATCCAAGAATTGCCAGCACCAATGAGTATAATTGAGGTACGCAGTTTTATTGGTTTAGCAGGTTATTATCGATATTTTGTCCAGAATTTTGCCCAGTTGGGTAACCCATTAACAAAGCTCACACTAAAAGGGGTTAAATATGTTTGGAAAAAAGAGTGTGAAGAATTTTTTGAAGAACTGAAGCGAATATTATTCAATGCTCCTATATTAACTCTACCATCAGGGAATGATGAGTTTGTTATTTATAGTGATGCTTCAAAGAAAGGACTTGGTTGTGTCCTTATGCAAAATGATAGAGTTATTTCCTATGCATCATGACAGCTAAAAATTCATGATCAAAACTATCCTAATCATGATCTTGAGTTAGTATCTATAATATTTGATTTAAATATTTAGAGACACTATCTCTATGGTGAAAAATTTTAGATATATACCGATCACAAGAGTTTGAAGTATATTTTATCACAAAAATAAATCAACATGTGGCAAAGGTGATGGCTTGAACTACTCAAGGATTATGATTGAACTATACACTACCTCCCAAGGAAGGAAAACAAGGTGGAAGATGCTTTGAGTAGAAAGGATCATGGAGTTTTGAACAAGATGAGTGTTGAAAAGGATCCTATATACATGGATCTAGTAAATATGGATATGGGAATAACCACGGAAGGTGAAACACCCATTATTTTTCAAATGGTTGCCAACGAATCTTTACTAGAAAGGATAATGAGTTCTCAGACCGATGATCAAGAGTTTCAAAAGAAGATTAAATCTGTGAATGACGGGAAATTGAGTGACTTCATATATGAAGACGGGATTTCGAAATTTGGTAAGAGACTTTGTGATCCTGATATACCTAATTAAAAAGGGAATTTTTGGATGATTCTCATAGTTCCAACTTCTCTATACACCCTGGTACCACTAAGATGTATAGAGATTTGAAGGAACCTTTTTGGTGGGACAACATGAAGAGGGAGATTGCGGATTTTGTGTCAAGATGTTTAGTTTTTCAACAAGTGAAAGATGGAAGGCAATAGTCTGGAGGAGTCATGAAAACTCCTCCCATACTAGAGTGGAAATGGGATAATATTATGATGGACTTTGTCATGGGACTACCAAAGACTCCTAGAAGGAATGATGTAATATGGGTCATTGTTGATCAACTTACCAAGTCAGCACATTTTCTTACTATAAGATAAGATTTACCACTTGAACATTTAGCAAGACTCTATATTAATGAAGTTGTAAGACTTCATGGAGTACCACTATCGATTGTTTCTGATCGTGATCCACATTTTACAATAAGATTCTGGAAAATTCTTCAGAAATCCATGGATACTGAACTTCATTTGAGCACTGCCTACCACCCTCAAACTGATGGACAATCTGAATAGACTATTCAAACCTTAGAAAACATGTTGAGATCTTTCTCACTTGACTTCCAAGGTATGTGGGAACAATATTTACCTCTGGTATAATTTTCCTATAAAAATAGATTACATTCAAGTATTCAGATGACACCATATGAAGCGTTATATGGAAAGAGATGTCGCACACCAACCTGTTGGGATGATGTTGGTGAAAGAAAACTTGTAGGCTGAGAACTTGTGGAGGAAACGATGAAAAGGTGAAGGTAATCCAAAACCACATCCAGGCAGCTCAAAGTAGACAGAAGATCTATACTGATAACCAAATAAATTATTTGGAATTTCAGGTAGGAGATCATGTTTTCTTAACGGTATCTCCATGGAAGGGTGTTATACATTTCTGAAATAAGGGTAAATTGAGTCCCAGGTACATCATACCTTTCGAAATTATAGAACGAATTGGGGTTGTAGCTTACCATTTGGCAATGCGTCAAGTCTCTCCAAAGTCCACGATGTGTTCCACGTATCACTATTGAGAAAATACATGCCTGATCTAACACATGTACTCACCTATGAAGAATTAGAACTAGAACATGGTCTATCTTATTGCGAAGAGCCTGTCAAGATTCTTGATAAAAGTGAACAAGTGCTAAGAAATCGGACGACTCGTCTGGTAAAAGTTCTATGTAGAAACCATAAGATGGAAGAGGCAACGTGGGAACCTGAGGAACTTATGATGAAGAACCACTAGAGTTTTTTTATGTAGTAATATTTAAGAAATTTTGTAGAAAAAATTATTTTAAGGAGGAGAGAATGTAACCCCCCAAGCTTCCACGGTACGCTTCTCTTTGAGTAATACAATCGTGCGTGTTGTACGTAACTTCGAGTTCTAACACACCACAACCAATCAAACTAGCCGTTATGAATAGTAATACCCACATTTTGAAATTTTATAAATTTTACCTTTCAAAATGGACTTCATTTTTTTGATTCGGAATATCGAAATTAACCTAGGGTGAATTTTTGGTATTTTTCTGAAAAACTTTCAATTTTTGATGAATAGTGAAAAACACTGAGTTATAGTTTAAAACCAAATTTTTATTTAAATAATTATTTATTTTATTTAAATTTATTTTAGGTCAAAATAGATACATAATACCTATATAATTTCAATGTAATTCATGGGAGTCTGTTTATAATAATTTTAGATATATAAAAAATTTATTGAACTTTTTACCATCTTTTACCCACCTCTTGGGAGAATGTAAAAATTCACATTAAACTTAATTTTACCACTTCTGTGAGTGGAATTTCAAAAATCCAAGAGACACGGTTGATATCAGTAAGTAAAATGTGGTTCAAATAGATGAAAATAATTTTTTGTGAATAGTAACTTTTTACTTTTATTTACCACAGTTAAAAGTAAATAGGGGAATTAAGGGTAAAAATGATATTATTATTATCCTAAAACATGTTCTAATTATATAGGATAAGTTTAATTCGACCAAAAACAACCTTAGGAATAAAATATGAACCTTTTTGGTTCACTTGGATTAGATTAGGACATTTATTATTATTTAATTCAAAGAAGAGTTAAAAGAGTAAAAATCAATGTTTAATAACTAAAAAAATTTTAAAATTGGGTTACACATAAGATAATTTTGACAATAAATATTCATTAGAAATATAAAAATATTTCATACATAATATTATTTTTTTATATTTTTTAGACATTAAATAATTTTATTTATTTATGACCCAACGATGATGCGGTAATTACCTAATTAATGAAATATTATATTAATTGATATTATAAATATCCAAATAAATATAATTTGGAACTTTTTTTGAATTCCACTAATTTTATAGGTTAATATTTCATATTAGGGTTTGTTATATGAAATTTATTCGAAGTAATAACGCTGTTATAAATTTAGCAAAAACAAAATACCAAATAGTGTAAAAATTCACATAAAAGAGTTTTTAAAACAAATTTTATATTATTAATTGGTATTCTATTCCTAAAAATATATGGTTTGGTCAAAAGACTTATATAATTATAGGTGTATCATTATTGAACCATTCGGGGTTTTCATGGCAGTATATAGTATGTTTATTAACCATATAATATAAAAATACAAAGAGACATGGTAAATGTCAAACTATTTAACTAAGAGTTAAATCTAAAAGATAAAGTTAATAAAGTGACCCAAACTTGTCTAAAACCTATTGGTTGAGTGGATTTTGACTCATCCCTACCTTATCATTTAAATAATCCATTTTTTAGCCATTATAAACCGAAAATTATTTTATTATAAAATAATATTTCTAGCTTTTCCTAAGGTTCCCTTCACCCCTCTTATAAAAGGGCACTCCCCCTTCTCTCTAATTCACAACTACAAAGCAATTTGGATCAGCCATGTTCTTCCCAAATACCCTCTAAAATATACTCCCTTCATCCTATAGGCCTTAATTTGGTCATAAATCCAACTTAAAGATCCCTTTTGATAAAATCAAAAGGAAGAACCCGAAGAAGAGGTAAATATCTCACCACCTCTTTCAAGTTCCTTTCTTTTTCCACTTCCTTTTTATTTGTTGTTTCCATTATAAAATAATAAATCATGTATATTCTATATATTTTGATGTTATTATAAATATGTTACAACCAAATTCATTATTCTATCCATCCTTTGAATGACATGTCACCATACGTGCATATGTACGACTTACCGTCTCCACGTCGTGGTGTAATTGTTATTCAATACATTATTATTTGGATGGGTATGATAATGATGTGTAATTTATGTAAATAATAAATATAACATGATAATGATTCTGTATATATGATATATCATCCAATTATATATTATTTTACTATCAAAAGAATGATATTGTCTCCCGTGCGTACGTACAGATTACCGTCTCCATGAACGCGATGAGATTCATTCCACATCATATCCATTCAAGAATAATTTCCATTAGATGATTAAAAATAATGTTTAAAGGCTTAATATCATTCTGAATATTTATAAAAAAACATCTCATCCATAACAAACATTACTTACATAACAAAGCATATAAAGGAAAAAGAATCTGTCAACACCGGAAATGACGATAATACTAAGATATTATTAACAAAGAAATGTTAAAAGATCATATATGATATCATATTAATGTATATGATTCTTGTATAATTTAATAACAATTACTTCACCATTATACAGGAGTTTAACCTACCCTGGACAAAGGAAAAGTACAAGGTAAGGGTTAATTTCACAATCTCTTTATTATCTGAGGTTGTTTTTACATAAGTATCTACTAGGACCTCTTTATCATCCACATCCATGTTTTTTAAAAATGTATTCCAAAAAAAATTTACTATTTTATAGACTATGGGTTAAAGTAATTTATACTCTTGTTTGAATTTTATAGTATGTTTATAAAGGAATATTTCTGTCGTTTTCCAAACAAGTTCCTTTATAACCTTTTCGAAAAAGTTAATGTAAGAATGTCTTTTTTTAACTTATATAGCGGGTGAGGCCATTTTCTGCTGTTATGACAACATCAAAGCTTCCCTTAAAATATTATAAGAATATTTTCAAAAATAATTTTTTTATTTTATAATTACATTACTTTTAAATGATTTAAAAATAGAAAGAGATATGTCTCTAAAAAATGTTTCGATTTCATCTATGTCAACATCCTTTGATGGATTTTAAGCTTATTTGAAGTTGATTTATTATGATACAAAACATCCATATCGTATTGAAGGTTTTGTGATATTTTTTACTATGGATGTGTTATTTTTACACCATTCATGGTTTATAGACAAAGTATTGACATTTCATATGCTGTTTTTAATACGAATGTTTATGTTATGTTTAATCCTTTTCATATGAGGAATTCATCAGACTTGGTATGTGACGGGTGGAGCCTGCTATAGCTCCTCAATGCATCAGTAGGTCTCATGAGACAAACTAGTGTCTTGGAATAAGGCCTTGACAAAATCTTATTTGAAGTCTTGGCAGAAGGCCTTGACAATGTGGTTATGAAATTCTAGCATTATGCATTCCATCATTATGAAAGTGGATATTGATATTGCATGTGATCATTTGACTAGTAGAATATCCATGTGAGTAATTTAATGGAATTATTTTGATTTATATTTTCCATATTATGCTGAAGTTCAAGTTTAAAAGGCTTTTGTTTTAGTTTTATACATTTCCTTAAATGTTTATGCTTATTTATGAAAGTTTCCGCTATATTGTAATCCTTACTGAGCATCCGGGCTCACCCCTTTATATGTTTAATTTTTCCCAAGATGTGAACAAGTATTTAATGACTGACCTGTAGGGATATTCTGAGGGGATATGAGTGTGGTCTATGGAAACAATGTTGTTGTTGTTTTTCATTTTATGATGTAATGTAAAACTTATGAATGTATCTAGTACTTCTAATGCTACTAAACTAATTGGTCTTTAGAGACTTGATCTTTTGTGATCATGCCAATGTTATGTAATAATGCACCGACTCTGGGTAACTAGGTTTGGGGCATTACACTTATCTTGGTTCTCCTCAAACAAATTTGATCTAAAAATTCAGTCTCTATTTTGATGGCACTTGATAAAATTTCATCCAATGATGAAAATGTTTGAGAATACAGTGCCCTTTGAAGACTTGGCTTAATACCTTCAAAGAAATGATCAATCTTTTCGGCCAAGTCACGTATGTAATATATGGCATACCTGGATAGCTTTGTGAAGGTAGCCTCATACTCTGCAATACTTTCTTCTTCCCTTTGTTTTAAGACAAGGAATTCCTTATTCATTTCGGTTCATTGCTCGCGAGGGAAATATTTTTCGAAGAAAATTTCCTTTAAAGTCCCTCATTACATACCTTCTATTTCTTCTTCCTCCATGGTATTCTGAATCAAGGACAACCATTGATCAATATCTCCCTTTAGACAATATAATGCCAATACTACCTCTTTATTTTCATTGCATCATAATGCCATGAATATCTTTTAAAGGTACATGATCCATTTCTCAGCAACCACAGCATTAGTTGTCCCGCTAAAATATGGGGGCTTTTGTCGCATAAAATGATCCAACATATGTGTGGAATGGTTATTCGTTACAACCTGAGAATGTTGTCCAAATATGGTCATGATCTGATCTTCTCCATCATTGATTGTGTTGAATTGCTCAGTAGGGAGATCCCTACCTTTCCCACGAGTATTGATTACCCTTATTCCATTAGATTCCATTTATAAATCATTGTTTTTCGGGTTTACCCCTAGATACATTTGTGCCAGATCTACCTCTACCAACTCGTATCCAGATGGGGATGTATTGCTTAAAAGATCCACATAATCTATTCCTTACCAAAATACCAGAAAGTTCTTGAACATTTATCCTCAAATACTACCTTAGGGATTTGTTCCGTACTATATATTTCCTACTCTAGTTTCCAATTTTCCTAATAAAATTCCTATGACACCAAATGTAAAAACTCGGTCCCAGTGATAGCATAGACACCCCACCTTAACATGGTCATCGGGTCCTGGATCACCAGATACCACCAGTTGCCCTGCAGAAACGTGGCCCCCACCCTAGAGCCCACCCACAAGCTCAAATAGGTCATCTGACTAATGACATTCCCCATAGTCCAACACATATCCTTTCCAGTGTGTTTTTTCCTCACTCACACAAACCCTGGGAAACTTTCCTGAAGTTCACCCATCCTGATCACTACTCCAGACAAAGCACACTTAACTGTGGATTTCTAATCAGACGGGATCTTGAAAAGGAAGGTGAACCTTGTTGACATGAGTCATATCATTTATTCATTTAACCCTTTATCATTTGGGTATGTTACAATCAACACCTTTAGAGAACAATTCCCTAGTTGTGGGCCCTACATCTCAACTCAGGCAGTGCATCACACTAAAGGCTAGGTTCCTCCTCTGATACCAACTGTAACACCCCGACCCCTATAGATTGGATTCGATGCATTACTTGTGATATTAGCATGGTTATAAGTAATGAAAACCCTGAAGTAATGATCAGTTTATTAGTCTTTAAGAAACTAGATAGATAGATGTTACTCAAATTACATTGGAAAAGTTTACAAAATACAATACATAATGAAAACTATAAATTGCATCCACAAGAACTCAATAAATGATCTCCTCTTTGTCACCTGTTGAAAGTAAACAATGAAAGGGGTGAGCTCAAACGCCCAGTAAGGGTTACAATAGACGAGTAATGAATACAATAATAGGTGAATCACAATCAATCTCATATAATCAATATGGCATGGTGAATAAATGAAAAAATCACGCCATTAATAAACTAATAATGAAACTGCATCCATAGATTTTGTCATAGTGAAAACCTCATGAATAGTAATAACTGATAATGAATAAAGAGAATTCATATTAATTTAATTTCATGTATTTAGAACATGAACCAAAATACTGTAAAACGGTTTAGTTTTATGGGTAGAAACCCGTCTGATTTTTGGAAACAAACTCGAAGGGTTTGTCACCAACTGATTTGTCTCATGAGACCTACCGATGCATCGAGGGTCTATACCGGGCCTCACCTGCCACTGCATGTCCAAATAATTATTTATACATAGATACAATACAATAACAATATTCCTTTTCAATATCCGTATAGAGTAGAGTATACGGATTCATCAATATTTACATAATTAAAATAACTTTCCAAATAAACATCGTATGTAAAATGGTATACGGTTTAGAGAACAACAAATCCATGATATAAGATTATGGATATTTAATATAAACATAATTTCGAATGAAAATTTATCTCAAATGGGCATTAGGTACACCACATAAGGATTATTAGGTGCACAATACAAAGTCAGTCACAACAAAATAGTAGTTGAGACAAAGTCTCTTACAACAATGTAATCGGTCGAATCATATATCCATAACATAATAAACATAAAATAAATCATTTAATAACATGAATATAAATATAATAATGTTATTATATATCTTATGGTAGAACACATATACCAAATACAAGAAATAAGCAGCAAACAATGAAAATCTCACAGAAATGAATGTGAGATGAGAAACCCCTTACAAACATTTTGGCTTGGTAACGAGTGTTATTGTGAGGGATTAATGAGAGGTAAAGGGTTATTAAATTATTTATATGTTACAAGGGAAGTATGTGGGAGGTGTGAAAGCATACCACATCATTAGGAATTAAAAATAAAAGGGCACAACATAGGGGAGATTCTTGAACAAAAGTGAGAGAGAGGATCCCTTACCAAGAACGTATCATTAGATTGAGGACAAATCAATGAAGTATTTATGTGTGAAAAATAAAAATACACAAAATATAAGTGGTTATATAGTATAAAACAATAATAGGTCATTCTCACATATTCTTGGAACAATGTAACCAATGAAATAGATGTTTAACTCAAAGAATGAAAATTGAGGTAAGAAATCCCTTACCTTATGCTTGAACGTGTTCTTGAATTGTTATTAAAGACCTGAATAAACAAATTAGGATTTTTAATTCAGAATTAAAGAACCTATAATATTTTTAAATGATTTATTATAACCCTTTTCAGTTCATTCAAGGCCTTTATGATTAGTTATAATGGTCAATTTCATAGTTCGGGCTCGTTGATTACTTGTTTTTAAAAGATCGGTTCACTTATATTCAAGTTTGGATAAATATGAAACATGGAAGTAGTTGTCCAGAAATGAATTTATATTCCAGTAGTGAACTTCCAAGATATTACATGGTTTTAAATTTAATTTGGTTACTTAGAGTGAGGCTGAATTATTACATATATATAACCATAGTGAAAACTGTTTTGTTAAATGGTGGGTTTGATTACAATGAACATGTTTTTCTTTATAACTTAATAACTTTTGTAAAAAAGGATTAAAGAAATAAAAATAGGATATATTAAATATATAATAATCGGTTTCAACCATAACACAAATGGTTTCATGACCAGAATT
The DNA here is from genome assembly GCA_963277665.1 of Viscum album. Classification (NCBI taxonomy): domain Eukaryota; kingdom Viridiplantae; phylum Streptophyta; class Magnoliopsida; order Santalales; family Viscaceae; genus Viscum; species Viscum album. The sequence goes on from OY728132.1 coordinate 331,141,027, forward strand.
AATGATTATAATAGAAATTGATAAAATGTTTTCCTCGAATGTTCCAAAGTATCACATCTCAGGTTGTTCTTTCATTTCTTCCAAATAATGGGTGGGGAAAGGAAAGAAGATAATGAAATATACCATTAGCATAAAAATTTCTAGTAAATGTATTTTACTGGAGTTATCATACTATTTGGGTGAAGGGAGGTGATGAAATAAACAAAAAAGAAAAGAACTTAAAAGAAATGAAGGAATTGGAAAGAGGAGTTTACCTCTTGAGACTTCCTCCTTTGAGAACCTCTTAAGGGGCGAGGTTTTGGTATTTTGAAGAGTCTAGGAGATTTTGGACATGGGGGAAGATCTTGAGGAGATATTTGGGTAGGATATTGGCAAGGAACAAGGCTTGAGAGGAGTTAAGTTAAGAGAGAGTGAAGGGGGTTTTTATAGTGGAGGAGAGAGGAATTTTCATAATATAAAATTCATTAATTTATTATTTCTCCATAAGACAAGGAGTATGGAGTCTTCCATGACCAAGAATAGTAATTTTATCATTCTAATACGAATCAATTGGGCTCACATCAGCCGATAATAATCAATGACTCAATTAATCCATTATTTAGCATTTATTGTGAATTATCGGATTTTACTATTCATCAAAAATTCAAGTATTTCAGAAAAATCCCAAAAATTCACCCTAACCATTTTTTGACATCTAGAATCCAAAAATGAAGTCCATTTTTCAAAAATTATTTCCTATATATGGTTAATTAAATTTTTAATTAAAATCATTATTTAATCGAAAAATCTAAACACTTAAAATTTTCATCTTCATTTTTAAGGTGCCAAAATTCATTTATACACTCAATGGTATGGATACCATTCATAAGAGTCATATTACTATTAATAAGGGTATGTTACTATTCATAAGGGTAGGTTACTATTCATAAGGTTAGGTTACTATTCACCGAAAATTATGTTAATTCTACCAGACTCTAATTATCATCTTGATCACAACCGTGTATGTTAGATTTTTAAAATTCAAATCGAAGAGTTGGAAAATTTAATTTTAATAGATAGGTTATGGATATCTCCTATAAGTCACCATTTTTTGTTCCATATAGGCTCAATGATTCATGAAATATAGGCTATAACTAGAATTTATTTAAGAGAAACATACCATGAAGTGTTTAATGTGCTACATATTCTATGATTATTATACTTATATATATATATATATATTTAAATATCAATTTTACGATCTCTCTTTCCTTGGTTTAATGTTTCAAAAGCTATCGAAGTGGTAAATTATTTTTATCTCAATTTATCATATTTGATATACATTCCATAAACTTCAAAAACAATTTTTAAAAAAAATCAAGAATAACATTTTCAGATAATTTTTAAGGAAGAATAATTTTCAAAATGTATTATGATTTTTATATTATTTTATAATTTATCAAATTATCTTCAATGATTTTTTTTTTCAAATTTCATTGAAGATTATTCCATATGTTTTCAAAGAAAATAGTTTTAAAAATTATTTCAAGACTTATTTATATATTTTTAATTTATTTTATAAGAAAATGGGTTTTAAAATAGTTTATGTTTTAAAAATAATTTTACAAACAAGAAGTTATATTTTTCTTATGAAATGTTTTTAAATGATATTTCTAAATTAGTTTCCATTTATGATGACATCTTTTGACGATACTAATGCCTTTTTAGGAAATGATCCAATGGTTCTATTAATATTTATTCTATAGAGGGTTTATGATTTTATGGAAATATGTTTATGAAACCCATTTCTCTTCCATGAGTTATATGCTTTTGTAACAATATTCTTTTCACATATTATTATTTAATGATATGATAATGTAACCTATTAATTTTTTATCAGTTATGATGTGTTTAAAGGATTATGATACCCATTTAAATTCATGGGTTATTATATTATGTTTATGAAACCCATCTATTTTTATGTTTCATGATATAATGAATGTTTAATTACCTTTTCGCACATGTATTAGTGGTTTTATTGTGTGATAGGTGGGACCTATATCTCCCACCAATGCACTAGGTAAAGATTTATATCTAATGGGATAATGATGGGAATATTTTTGACGTGCTTGATCCACTATGGTAATATGGGAATGTCGGATCCCTTATAAGGAATAGACAATGATGATGTATGGTGTTGTGTCCCCCCGAGTTACTGTAGTCACCATTATGACTTAAGATGGGGAAAACTGATCCACTATCAGAAGATAGGAAAACCTAATCCCCTATGGGAATATGTGAAGACATGATCCACTATGGGAATATGGGGAAACCCAAACCCTTGAAATGAAAGGATTGAAATTGGGGATGTTGGTGTGTCCTGTCTGGGAGGTGTAGTCCCCATGAAGTTCCCTGATAAGTTCTATCATGACATCTTGAATTTTAAGGAATGATATTATATGTTTATTTTTATTATACAATTCCATTTCATATTCATATGTTATGATTTTATAGATCATGCTCTTGATTCATTTATGATTCATGTCTTTTTAAATTCTAATTTTTAAGCCATGATTATGTTTATGATATCTGATATGAATGGCATGATCTTATAATGTTATGATCACATTCTCATACACGTGTTCTCATGCTTATGATGAATTCTTTCCCTTGTTTACCATTACTAAGCATCTGAAAGCAACCATTTTTATGTTTTGTTCCCCAGTTAATGATGATATGTATTAAGTATGATGTATCTTAAAAGAGAGATTGTCAAGAAGAACCGAGTGGGTGATAATGTACCTAACATATATACTAGGGTTTTTGTTTCCATATATCCAAAGGCAGTAGAAAATTATAGTATTTGGAATCTGTTGGTGTAATGTGTTATGTTTTCTTCAAAAGTGCCATAATGTTAAGGTATGAAATGTTAGGGTCGCTATAGTTCTCCAGCATCCTGCATGTGCTCCTAAAAAACTCTGGTTAGGTAGTCACATGCTTAGTGACCTCACCCATCACAAGAATAGCACTACCCCTCTCATGGATTACTTAGTCCTATGTGTTTTCCCAATAACACACAACCACATGTCTATGTTTGATTATGATACGATATCCTATGTCGATATCTTGCTGACTGGTGTCTGCTAGCTATTAAAGATGACTTAAATTTGTGATTTCCACTACCATGTCCAGATACCTTGAGTCCCTCTAGTAAAAATATATCTGTCACTAGTGCCCACTCCACACCTCGACATATATTAGAGTGCATAGAGGTACCCATATATTGGATATCTCTCTACATAGTCCCTACTAAAACTTTTATTCCCTAAAGTATTCATACCATATTTAGTCAAGGGAGTTCCATGTATGATTTATGAACCATTCCTCATACTCATACACTATTTTCCTTCCCTACAAAAACTCTAGAAGATCCTAAATATAAACTAAGAACTAAAAGTATGGGTTGAACTCATAATGAATAATTTTTTTAGTGAGTCCACAATATTGTTGACTCAAAAATACATATAGGTAACATGCCCTCACCCGTGCCCATCTGCTCTTTGGAATAGAATATATTCCAGTATAACCACCCGATACTTAAGTGTCTGAATAAGCCGAAAGATATATACCACCTACTCTAGAAAATCCTCCATTTCTTGGGGATCTGGCTCAACACAAAACTTCAAAATCCTCCAACTCTATAACTCATGATTTTTTCGAAGGATAAATTTATCCTCATTTTTCTCTATTGGGATGATCTGATTCTTTACAGGTGGTGTTGATTCTACCTATCCACCATGAGGAATAATCTTTTTGAATGGAACCAAAACTGAGGCCTCATTGCCCATCAGATCCAAAACAGTTATCATGGATGGCTGTCATCGCGAAGTAATCCTATTAATTTAATCCAAAAATACTATGTTCAAATGAATATATATATATAACAATGGGGTGTAGAATCAAGAAGTACATTCAAAGACACAATCTTATATGATGCATGTACCACTAATCCTTGAAACCAATGTCTTATTATGTTGTGTCAATAAGTAGTTTCTCAAGGTCCGGATTAAAGGATATGTTATCCACCCATTCCATCACTATATCTCCTATATTGAGAGCCTCACTTGAGTCAATTTCACACTTTTTACCTAATTCCAACCTAATCATAGTATTGGGACTACACTAAAAACCATCCTAAGGATTCAACCACCTCTAATAACAATACTCTATGATCGTTGTAACATCTTGTTATTTTGTGAATTTTTGTTCATGTTAATTTAATATTTCGTTATTTAGAATTTCACATAATGATAAATATTGCATTTCTTATTCAAAATAACTAAGTGTGGCGTATGTTATAGGAAACCCAAATTAAATCTTATTCTATATGAAACACATAGATTATCTTTTGATACATGAAAAACTATATATTTCTTGTGTTACACACAATATTGACTTCCTTCGCTAACTTGCATAACATGCAAGGCAAAGTTTTTCCAAACTAGAATATACTATTAATAATATTATTAAAATATTATTATAGTTTCCTGTTAATCATTGGAATGGAAGTTACGAATAAGATTAATTGAATTGTTAATATATTATTATCACATGTATATGAAATGAATCATTGGGTTATCAATTACTATAAGTGAATATAATAACTATTTGAAAATAAAAAAATTACTTTTCTAAAAAAACCATTTTTTTATGTATAAACACAATTTTTATTCAATAAATTAAAAAAACAAATTTTTATAAACATTTCAACAAAATTTAAATATTATATATTCAGTAAATATTTTTTATACTAATCCAATATAATTTATGGATATAAGATAATAATATATCTAATTTTATGAATAAAACAATGTATCTTTGAAAAGATAATTTTAACACCTTTTAATGTAAAAACTGATTTTAAATATGATTCTTGACAGAATAATAATTTTTATATGAAACTATATAATTTATTTTTGGAAGATTAATATCAATATTTAATTTGTGTTAATTTTTGTATTTTTCTGAGAAGTTTCATTTTTTATGAAAAATGAAAAACACAAAATTTTAATTCAAAACTCTTTTTTTGTTAAATTTATTTATATAGTTAAATTATGTTTTAGTTTGGACTAAAATTTTAATTATAAAAATTTTAAATCAATTAATAAAATTTGTTTTATTGTAAGTAATTTCACATTGAAACCGGATATAAAAACATTTCATACTTTTTGACCCTTTCTCTTAAAAAACCGATGTCGTGGAACCACTGTGGGATTAATTTTATTTTAATTTTGGCCACTTCAAAGATCGTAATTTGGTAAAATATATTCCATATTTATAATAATATAATTTATAAGGTCCAATAATTTGAAATTTTTTTGACAAAAAAATATTAGTGAAAGTGATTAAAATTAATTACTGTAAATAAGAGAAAAATTAGCATAAAAAATGACTAAACATTATTCTTAAGGCCCTAAATGACATAGAAACTTTTCAAGAATACATTATATTTAAATAATTCTACTATATCCTAAATTTTATATCATTTATACTATTATTGGAGCCACTTCTCATAATAAAAACATGCATGTAATTCTCTTTTAAAAAATTTACAAGAATACACACCTCATCCACTATAAAAAGGAAGTCACCACTCCCACTTATTCACACTTATAAATACATTTCACATAAAAAAAACTCTTCTTAAATATCCTACCAAAATACATACCCTAGATATTGAATCTTTACTTTAGGAATAATTATATTGAAGGAATCACATTGGTTCAAACCTAAAGGAGTGACCCAAAGAAGAGGTGTCATCCTTCCTCAAGCTCTTTTGTTTCATTTTAATTCTCCACCCCATAAAATTTTATTATTAGACTATTATATAACAAAATTAGTATAATAAATATACTGTTATGGATTTCTATAATGGGTTCTACATAAACTTAAACACAGTTTCGTCTAATGGGTATCAAACATACCGTTCATATTATGACACACTACCGCATCACAAAAAGATATTGTTCATTTTTCATTTACCAAAAATATTGGTTAGTAATTACGATGGAAACCATATTTTTATATTATATATATGATATTTATGATGTATTTATTCTTCTTTAATTATAATATAGAACATATATTTATTCTTTCCATTTTCTGGAAATCTGATAACTTATTTTGTGGATGCTTGGACTACAATGTGCTCAAAGAGATGTGATTTTTTTCACACTTTACATTGAATTCATTAAAGAAGGGTTTAGTAAATTTATATAAGATTATTTAAATAATAATGATATTGGAATTAATATATATATATATATATATACATATATATAAATTTCATTTATATTCTTTCTTTCAATACAATAATTAAACAGACACAATATTCATGTGAACGTACATCCTATCATCTATATGAATCGTATATTCAAATTTATATTTATATATTTCATAGATTATTATTAATAAATATATAATTAATATAAGTGATATTTTTTTCATATTTTCATTCAATAAATCGTGATATAAATTTGAGGACCAAAAAATAACAAATTAAGACACATGTGAAAACAAAGTGGATATTAAATAAAATGTAACCTTAACATAGAAGTGTTAAAAAGTGGGTAATATAAATCAATATATGGTATTATATATATGAATATGATTTTTTAAAATATTTTTAATAAACATATATTTATTATATAGGATTTCTGATTGAGTATGACGATAGTCAAGACATATGGTATGGTAATTTCATCTGGATTTTTATTTTTGTGAGATACATGCCTTATTCAACACTCTTGTAATTTTTGTGGTGTGTATACTGCCCATGGATGTGTTATATGCTTATTATAATTAAATTTTCAGGTCTTAAAATATTCATTTGTTGATATTTCTTTCATGGGGTTTTTTCAAGTGATATCAAATTGGTAAAGTAGTTTTGTCTCAATTTTCCTTCTCTGTGACACATGCCAAGACATGCACCCATATTCATCAAAGAGTTGTATATACTGCCCTTAGATAGGTAATATCATGAATATAATTATTTTAATGATATTTTATGATTTATTTAATTTCATTTTTTTACATGTTGATTCTGATTCAAGGTTACTAAGTGGTAAGACTTTATTGAAACAATCACATCTAATATCAAGATTATTTATGATTATACTTCCATTGATCAAATATTATGATCTATATATCAAGAAATATAATGAAATTTCATACCCTATTTTTATTATTGTTATATCTATATAATGGTACCTTTCCCCGCTAATTTTTACACAAATAATTATGAAAATAATTTTGGTAAAACTCAGAAATTATTTCTCATTTCAGTTGGAAATTTTTTATTCTTTCAAAATTGTGATTTATAAAAATGTTTTCAAAAATGTATTACTATTATTATATTATTTTTAAATGAAAATTTTACTCAAGTATTACCTTTTTACAAAATTGTTTTAAAATAAATATTCTTTTTTCGTTCAAAGTATTGTTCATAACTTTTAAGGTGTAAAGGAATGTTCGACATGTACGACCATACCGACCATTATGACCATAATTTTGATGATGTGTCCATATTAAGTTTACATGGTTATTATATTTAAAAAAAAGCCATAATATTCCAGAAATTTTTATATTTTAAAATGGTTTTCAAAGAATAATTGTTGTTTTTTAAAAAAAATATTTAAAAAGTGTTTTAAATGATTTTATTGATACTTATATATGTTTACAAAAGGTTGTTTTAATAGAAAAGGTTTTCAATGATATAAACAATTATTTTATTATTTTTCAATGTATAGTCATGGAAAATATGGTTTGAAATTTTTTCAATATTCGTTTATATGATTTCATGGAAAACAATTTTCAAAATGTTTTCAAACAACTTCTATAATTTTTCATAGATATTTTTTTTCAAATTATTTTGAAGGATCTCTTATATGTTTTCAATGAAAATGGTTTTCATAATATTTTTCAATATTATTTTATAATTTTTCATGAAAAAACTTTTTCAAAATGATTTCAATAATTCATTCTATTTTTTTAAATTGTTTTCAAAGAAAACGGTTTTCAAAAGGTTTTATATTTAAAAAAATTAAAGAAGAAGAAATATTTTCTTGAATAAATGGGTTTAAAAGGTTCTTTCCAAATTATTTATAATCTAAGATGAAATGTGTTGGTGTTACTCATGCCTTTCTAGAAAAACTATCCAATGGTTCCATTCATATTCTTTCTTTGGATGGTTTAAATTTATATATAATGATGTTTATAAAACCCGTTTATCATTCACATGTTATATTTTTATGAACCCCATTTCTCTTTCATGGGTTATATTCTTATAAAACCTTCTTCCTTTAATGAGTTATTATTTGATTAAATGATTATGAAACCTGTATCTTTTCCCATAAGTTATAATATGATTACATGTTTATGATTCCCATTTCATTTCATGTGTTATTATATAATTGTTAATGATATTGTGGAACATGTATGTATGATTTCATTATGAGTTGGGTGGTACCTATAACTATATCCAATACATTAGGTAAATACTAATATCTCATGAGATAATGATGGTGAAAATTTCAATGGTATTGATCCAAAGTGGGATAAAGCTATATCCTGATCCAAAATGGGAAGATGGGGAGACTCGGTCCACTATGGGATGATGGGGAAACCTTATCCACTATGGGAAGATGGGAAACCTGGTCCAAAAAAATTTGAATATAGGGAAATCGAACCCCATACAAGTTAATATACATGATTGTGGATAGTGGTGTGTCCCTCCCAATAGGTGGAATCCCCATGAAGATTCCATATTAGTTTTTTTTAAATGAGCCTTAACTTATTGGTAATGATGTTACATGTTTACGTGTCTACCAAAAATTCTATGTGCTATAACTATGATATGATAACATGATTAATCTTCCTGATTATCTTATGATTCATGAATTATGAACTATAAATCTTTATTTCATGTTTAATGTTTTTGATATTTGGCATGCTGGGTATGAATGTAAAATTCTATGATCATGTTCTCACAGCCTAATTTTCCTATTATGCTTATATATTACCTTTATTTATCCTTACTGAGAATTCAAGATCACCCCATTCTTATGTTTTATTTCCCTAGGTTATGATGAATGGTTTTTAGTGTAATTAAAAAAAGGGAATATCATTATTGGAAACATTGAGTATCTTTTACCAAGTTTGAATATTTTTTTCCATTTTTCCAAATAAACTATACTATTAGTGTCCTTGGGAATGTAATTTTGTTTTGTGCTGAATATTCCTGCAAATGATTTAATATTGATTTATTTTATGATCAGGTCACTATAGTTGGTATAAAAGTAAATTTTTTTCCATATTTGGAAACTAGAATGATAAAACATTAGTGATATCCCATGTATATTTCTGTGTATAGGTTTAGGGGTGTCTCTATGGATATTTATAAGTATGATTTAATGGTTGGGAAAATTTCATGGAATTTTGATAAAGGATAGACTGATTGTTCCCTATCATTACATCCATGTCTAGATACAAAAAGTGGATGTTTCTCTGAAACAGATGTACCGTGGAGTAACAACTCCAACAAGGTGTGCCTGGATTGACATGATCATAACCCATCACATGACAATGGTCCTTGCTGCACACCTGGTTTGACAATATCTATAGATAAGATTTGGAAATTCACAAACTCTTTTGAAACCATAATTAAGGATTTAAAAAAAATGAATAAGAAAATATATAATAAAACAAAGTTTTCATAGATTAAATAAGTAGGTTTCATTAATGAGAAATTCTATAAGTAATTTTCATGATAATGTGGGTTTATTCTATAATATTTTTTTTCACCCTATACTTCAGGATTTTAGTCAATGGAAAAAACCTGAAAGAATTGGTTTAACACTGAATGTGATGGAAAATTTGTTGATGAGATGACAATTGGGATGATCATTAGAGTGAAGGATTTTTTGATCGTGCCTAATCAGTTTTCATGGAATTTGATTAACAACATGTACATTAACAAACTCTCCAACTCACCAAATAAGATAAAGAAGAAGTTCAATATGATTTTGGGTAATTGTTACCACATAGGAAAGAAGAATAAGTTTCCTTTGTTTCAAGAATGTGGGAAGAAACACCCATGTTAATTTCTTAGAGGAATATGAAGATATTTCGACTGTGGGAAAAATGATAAAATGCCAGAAACTACAAATTTAAAATGAAAAAGTTTAAATAAAATAATAGATTGGAATATTTTCCTTTCTATTTAGTTTCCAATTAGTGACTACATTAAATGGGGAATTTATGATAATTATGAAAATCTATGTCCTATATGGTGGGACCATGATGAGAATCAGCAAGGTTGTTCAAGTAATGGTTTTCTACTGATGTTGAAGAGACCAAAAATGATGTGTGAAAGGTATTTTATGTTCTTATATTAATATTTACATTAAACATAAGAATCATGATTAGATTAAGGTAAAGGAAACTTAAGACATGATTCGCATTCCATATTCTAGGAAAAGGGTTTTAATGGATATGAGGATGAAACAAGAGTGATAGTTTAAGAATAAAGTTGGATGATTGAAGTGTATATATATAGGTATTCAAGAATTATATTGTATAAATAATGAATCATATGTTTTCAATTATGGATTTAAAAAAATATATATATTTTATGGTGATGATAAACTATAAATGGGATTTAATGGAATGTTGATATTTTGATTAATGCAAGGTAACCCTTAATGTGTCCCTGATGTTGAGAAAAGCATATTTAGATTGGATAAATTGATGATTGATATGGAAAAAATAAATTGGATAGTACTGATTACCCTGAAATTGACTACTTATTTTTTAAAAAATATTTCTATGTCATTATGGATGATGTTTACAACTTATCATATTTATGTAATATATCTAGTAATCTTTCGAATAAGGTAACACATATGTTTTCAATAAGGATTTATGGGAATTCCGTTCATTACCATGTTTCAAGAGAATAGTGGATAAAATAATTCACATTTTTTATATGTGATAGATAAGTGATACAATCTGATATATGGGTGATCAATTTTAAGCTAATTTTGAGAAATTTAGTGACCTTATTTTTAGAGTTTTGGACAATTTACTACCAGAGGGTTTATAATGTAAACTATTTATGGAATGGTTTATGTTAAACTACAGATAAGGTTATAGATATTAATGTATTATCAGATGAGGATTTTTTGGATGTTGGATAACTTGTGATAATATTTTTTTGGGATAAAATAATGAAATATCCAATCATTAAATTCATAGATATCATGATCTATTAATTCTTCATGAATGAAAAATTCACCTTCATTTCTTGGATTAAGAGATGAATTGGGTGTTGATAATGGAACAAAAAAGGGTATAGTTTTCCTAAAATCATGTAACTATATATTTTCTTGGAAATTGTTCAATATTATGAAAATGTATCTTGAAACCAAAGATGAAATCCTTATACCTTCATTTACGATGAATCAAATAACCTCTTAGATCATTGAGGATTTATGGATTTATCATTATTAACTATCTCATAACCATGTTATCTATCAATATCTATTAGAACATGATAGTTATATTTCTCATCTATGTACTTGTTTTCACGTCCCATCGTTGTTCACCTCTATGAAAACCTAGTAATGTGTTACTTTGGGGAACCATTATGTTTCTAACTAAGGAAGTCTTAGTATACATTTTTACAATGTGGGTTTAAAAGAAAGAAACGTTCAAGTATTTTAACACTAATATCCTAGATGAATTTCAAGGTAGAAATTCATTTTAAGGGGGCTAGAATATAAGACCTTGAGATTTTTTGAATTATTTTTTAATAAATTTAATTTTTTCATATTTTACATTTCATGCATCCGAGAAATATCTTATTTTATATAAAAAACTAAGTGGGCCTACATTATATGCAAAAACAATTCAATCTTGGACTACATGAAACTAGTATACTAGCTTGTAATATATGCAACACTGTGTTTTTCTTGTGTTACAAAAATTACCTAGTTCCTTCAATAGCATCCAAAACAAGCAAGGGTGAATTTTTTGGAACTAAAAATATACAATTATTATTATTTTTAAAATATTATTATTGTTACCACTAAGCTTTTGGAATGGAATTTACAAATAACATTAACTAAATTAGTAAAATATTATTTACTAATTAATTTAAAATTAATCCTCTTGTAAAAAATTACTACAAGTGAACATAATAACTATTTGAAAATAAATAAATTACATTTCTAAGAAAACTATTTTTCTATGTACAAACAGAATTTAAAATAAATTAATTAGACTAACCACTTTTGATTAATATATCAATAAAATTTATTTATTTTTTATTCAATAAACAATTTTGATACTCATCCAACATAATATATATTTATATATTTATATATATATATAATATAAAAATAAATCCAAATTTAGGAAGAAAAAGTTGTATTTTTCTAAAAGATAATTTTACCAACTTTAATGAAGAAACTATTTAAGATATTATTTTTGAAATTTTATAATTTTATCATCAAAAAATAAACTTCAATTTTTTAGGAATAATATAAAAATTTAATTTGCGTGAATTTTTGGAATTTAATGAGAATTTTCATTTTTGATGAATAGTGAAAACTACTAAATTTTAATTCAAACCATCTTTTTTTTCTAATTTATTTATATAGATAAATTATATTTTGGTTTTTTAAAATTTAATTATTACATATTCTATTCAATTAATACAATTTATGTCATAATAACCAATTACAAATTAAAATTAGATATACAAACATTTCAATCTTTCGGAACTTTTTTCTTAAAACACGTTGTTGTGACATGTTTATGGGGTTAATTTTAGATTAATTTAGGAAAATTATGTGATTGAAATTTAGAAAAATTAATTCCATTTTTGGAAGAATAATAATGTTTTATTTAATATAAGGTTAAATTATTTTATTACAAAATTTTTTTAGTGAATGTGATTAAAATTAATTACAGTAAATAAAAGAAAAATTAGCTTGACAAAGGACTAAACCTCAATCTTTTGACCCAAAATAACCTATAAAACTATAAAAATCCATTTTATACCAATATTTAGAACCTATACTCCATTATATAGTATTGGTACCATTATCTGATCTACCATTTAGAGGGAAAAGCATGGTTGAAATTCCCTTTTCAAACATTTTCAAAAATGTCACTCCTCCTCTACTATATAAAGGAGCTCACCCCTCAACTTATTCACACATAAAAATCTATTTTTATTAGAAAAAAATACCTAAATCTCTTCCCAACATACATAAACTCATCATAAAAGCATTACTTTTGAAAAAAATCCATCTAATGAATCCCTTTGTGGTAAACCAAAAGGAGTTATCCAATGAAGATGTAGCATCCTTCCTCATGATCTTTTTCGTAAATGTTGGTAGAACCCTTAGAAAAAACCACCTTTCATGGTTGGGAATTATTATTTAGTCTATATTTTATTATATATATATATATATAATATTTTTTATTTATTTATGTTTTTGTAATTATTATATAACACATTCCTTCATACTTTCTATTTTGTTTAAATTTGGTAATTTTGTTTGGGGAAATGTGGAATATCGCCTCTTCAAAGTGAGGTGATTCGTTCACACCAACATGGAATGTATTAGGGATGTGTTTAGTAAAAATATATGATATATAAAAAATAATACTTCTACCATAATTATTATATATTTATATAAATATTTACCAATTACATTCTTTAATTCAATCCAATAATTAAATGGAAAAAAGCATTCATGTTTACATACGACCTACCATCTCACAGAATGATGTATTCGATTTCATATATATATATTTAATATAATATTATAAATACATATAATGAGTATAAATGATATTTATGTCATTTCTTACATTAAGGAAATCATTATATAAGTATGAATATGAAAAATTATAAAAAATTAAAAAACATGTGAAAAACAAAGCGAATATTAACCCAAATGTAAACTTAACAAAGATTTGTTAAAAAAATCAGTAATATAAATTTATATATGGTATTATATATAATAATATGGTTATTGGTTTAGATGTTTAATTTTATTATATTTATTATGTAGTTGTTTTTAATGAGTAATATTTGAGTCATGACATAACATAAGGTAGTTTCATCTCACTTTTTATTTCCCTGATATACATGCCTTATTCATTACTCTTTTCAATTTGGTGGTGTGTATACTACCCATGGATGTATTATATGGTTCATATACATAAATTTATGTTCATTTATATATCCATATGATTATCTTTATTTCATGGGTGATATGTTTTAAATGATACCAAATCAGTAAAGTATTTTTGTCTCAATTTTCTTTCATTGAGACACATGTCCTGTCATGCACCAATATTATTCTATGTGGTGCACGTACATGAATTTTAAATGTTATATAATTAATATAAATATTTTAATTATATTTTATGATTAATTAAATTAAATTTTCTTGCATGGGGTATATGATTCAAAGTTACTATTTAGTAAGAGGTTTTTGAAACAAGGTCATCACTTATCAGGATTATTTACGATTATGCTTTGATTGATAAAATAATATCATCCATATCTTGGTAAAACACTTTAATTTTATTACCCTACTATTATTAATTTTATATCCATGTAATGGTTCCAATTTTTTACTCTTTGTAACATAATATAATTAATGAAATATTTTTATAAAATCTATATTTATTTCTCTTTTCTGTTAGAAATTTGTGTTCTTTCAAAATTGTGTCTTCTAAAAATGTTTTAAAAATTATTTTCTATAATACTTTGATGTTTAAAGTAAATTTTAACCCCTGTATCACCTATTAAATTTTTTTTAAGAGTAATCTTCTTGTAATTTTCCACTAAAATCAATTTTCTATACTTTTATGCTGAAAAATGGATATTTGCATATATGGACTTACCTGCCATCATGATCATAATTTACTTGATGAAACATTTGTAATTTTACAAGTTTAATATTTTTAAAGAAATTTTTCCCAATTATTCTATAAATTTATCATTTTTTAAATAATTTTAAAATAAAATGGGGTTTAAAGAAAATTATACTTATAAAGTGTTTTAAATAATTTTCAAATATTTATTTTTAGGCTTTCAAATTTATATTTTGAATGAAAAAAATTCAAATGATGTCAAATATTATTTAATAATTTTTCAAATTATTTTCATGGAAAACATTTTCAAAAAAATTTCAATCATCTCTTATAATTTTTTAAGAAGGGTTTCAAAAAAAATTCAATCTTATTTTATAAGTTTTCATGGAAAATTGCATTCAAAACCTTTTTAAGCCTCTTATATATGTTTTCAAGGAAAATGGTTTTCAAAATGTTTTCATGATTCTGTTATAAGTGTTCAGAGCGAATAGTTTTCGAAATAATTTTTAAGATTCTTTTATTTTTTTCAAGGAAAATGTTTTTCAAAATTATTTCAGGCCTTATTTTTAAGTATTCAAATTATTTTTCTAAGAAAATGGTTTTCAAAAGTTTTTATATTTTAGAAATATTTTTTTAAGGAGGAATATATTCCTTATGAAATTTTTTTAAATGATATTTCCAAATTATTTTCCATCTGAGATGAAAATCATTGGTGTTACTTAAACCTTTTTTGGAAAAAGATCCAAAGATTCCATTCATATTATTTCACTGAATGGTTTATGTTTTTATGGAATGTTGTTTATGAAACTGATTTATCTTTTATGGGTTATATGTTTTTGAAAACAATTTCTATTTCATTGGTTATTTTATTTTGAAACTTTCTTCCTTTTAAGGGTTATTGTTTGATGAGATGATTATGACACTTGTCTCATTTTCCACAGGTTGTGATATGATTACATGTTAATGATTAAAATTTGATTTCATCGGTTATGATATAAGTTTTTATCAACTTGTGGAACATATATCTATGATTTCATTATAAAATGGGTGACACCTATATCACTATCCAATGAATTAGGTAACGATCTATATCTCGTGATATTATTATGGGAAAACATTGATGGGATTGATCCAAAATGGAAAACAGGTTTATCCAAATACCAAATGGAAATATGGGGAAACATAATCCACTATGGGAATATAGGGAACCAAATACACTATGGGAATATGAAGAAACTCAGTAAACTATGGGATGATATGAAATATGATCTAAAATGGTAAAATAACAAAACATAATCCTATACATGGAAAGTATTATGACTGGGGATAGTGGTGTTTTATGCCCAGTAGGTACAGTCCCCATGAAGTGCCCTGATTATTTTGGGGAATGATCATTGAATTATAGAGAATGATGTTACATGTTTATGTGTCTTCCACAAATTTTATGTCTTATTCATATGATATGATCACATGTTTCATGGTCTATATTTTATCTTTATTAAGGTCTTATGAACTGTATATCTTTATTCCATGTCAAATGTTTTGTATCTACGGTATGTAGGGTATGATCTTCAAATTCTATCCTCATTTTATCAGACCCTTATGTTCATATTGTGCTTATAAATTTCCGTTATTTAGAATTATTGGTAAGTTTAGATCACCTAATTCTTATGATTACTTTTTCTAGGTTATGAGAAAAAGTTTTAATTAAAAGAAATAAAGGATATAATCTATCTTGGAAACATTGAAGATATTTCACCAAGTTAGAAGGTTTTATTCCATGTTTCTAATCACACTATAAAATAACATTCCTTAGGAATGTAATTTTTTATTTTTATGAATATTTATTAAAATGATGTAATATTCGTTTATGTTATGCCTCAATCACTATAGTTGGTATCAAAAGAAATTTATTACATCCCTCCTTTTATTTACATAACTTTTCATTTAATTTTAAAAATAAAGGATCTTTAAAGTCCATTGTCTTGGAAAAAAGGTACATAATACATGAAAACATAAAATACTATTTTAATCCCCTTTAAAAGCTTCATTAAATGTTCATACTAAGTAAAATTTCTACATCTCATCACTTAGAGACATACATCAAAAGGAAAAGGTGAGCAGAAGGCCCAGTAAGGAAAACAAGTGAAATATTTTACATGTGAACTTGAGAGACAACAATAAGAACATGGGGATAAAGAGGTATATAATATTAAAAACATGAAATATAACATGAAAATTTGGATACATCATTTAATTTAAACATTCATAAGCATATCACCAATTTACATCTCCATGGTGTCATATATATTACTAAGGTTATTCGCCAAGGTATCATAAAACTTTTCATCTCTATAGATTAATTATTTTACCAATGAATTGGATCACCATTAGTAAACACCCTAATATGTATTTATTTTCATTTGAACCACATATATCATAATGAAAAATTCCATAAATAACCCAAATATAATAAAATAAATGGCTTTTGTATCAAAATTGTGACTTTTTAAAAAGTGCTTAAAAACAAGATCATTGTGTCATTTATATCCCATGGAAATGGAATTAGGGTTGATTTATGTCAATTTTAGAATAAAATATATCATTTTTATGTCTTTATTAAAACCCCTATAAAATAGATAGGTTTTGGTATTCACATAAATAAAATGATAGAATTTCAAGATAAAAGAGAGAGATTCTGAGACGAAAATTTCTACAACATAATATAAATATAACATGGTTTTAGAAAACATTAAAAAGAAAGTGGAAAAGGGTAAAAAATTCATAAATAACTAATAATATAGTATAGGTACATAATTAAATTTAAATAAGATCATGTTGTGGATATTATAATTATATACCACATGAAAATGATACATTAGGGAAAAGAGAAGATGTGATTTCATTTACGAAAATAAGGTATTCTAATGGCATCACTTAAAAATTCATAAAATGAATGGATGAGAGAGAAATAGGTATCTCATAACTTGGACATAAAATTGATATAAATGAGTATATATAAAAACATACCCCAACATATGAAAATTGAATTTAAAATAACTAAAATAAGAGAAGTCCTTGACTAAAAGAGGAGGGCGAAGGGTTCCATTTCCTTGAAGAGTAACATCAAAATATCAAATTTTGGGACCTTGGGGGATAGATGGAACCTTTTTAGGACTTATTGGGATGTAAAAATACCAGATCATTATTAAGGAGTAATTTTTAACTAAATTAATGAATGGAATGGATCTGTATTTATAGAAAAAGTGAGGGAATATTTTATTAACTTCCAAGGGACACCTCATTATGGAATTTGAAAAACCATGGGATTTTCCTTGGTATTTACCCATGTTATTGGCCACTTGGGACACCTCATAACATATTTTACTGTACACAAGTCCACCAAAATTATTTCATCATTACTACATCATTAATGATTTCATTAAACAAACCGAAACTCAAAACTATATTTTTACTATTCACCAAAAAGAAAAACATTTTATAAAAATATCATAAATTCACCTTAACCAAATATAAATGATCTAAATTTAAAAAATAAATCCATTATATGAAAATGATTTTATACTTATGATATATTTAATTTTTAAGTAAAAACACTATTTACCGGAAAAAATACTGATACATAACTAATAATTTCTGAAATAGTTATTTACTTATCTACTATATCACATTAACACATCAAGATGCCTAAATTATATTTATAATTTCATAAGTGAGGTTAATATTCCATTATTCATATTACTATTCATAATAGTAATATTACTATTCATAATTTACTATTCCATAAAAATTATGTTGATCTTATTAGAATCTAAATTTCTTAATTATCACAACTGTAGAAGGCCATTTTTTGAAAATTATTTCACATTATTAATTATTTAATTTATTAAAAATACATTTTAAAATACATTTTTTTCCAATATTCATCAATAATATGAAACTTCTATAAATTCATCCTATATTTAATTTTCCAAATGAAATTAAAATTTTTTACCATAATAAGAAATATCAATTTTATTTATAAAAAAGGATTACACAAATTAACTAAGGCCTCATTACATAGCTCCTTATAACACCTGCATAATACCTAAGAGTAATATGTGAAATGGTGATAGAATATTGGGGTGGATTAGAAAACAATGCTCATGTGGTGATTTATATTAGCTTGAACTTCTCCCGAAGGTGATTATGTTCAAGCTTAACATGTGGAAGCTAATATTGGTCTTGGTCCATAGAATATCCTAGTGACGCTACCTCCTTTAAAATATCTGATAGATGGTCTTCGTATGGCCTGAGTCTACTGAATGAGGTCATTGAATCTGCTTTCTGTATTTATTAACCATGATCATTGGTATTTATAAACAATAATAATAGCATTAAGAGTATAGTTTCCAATGGTCATATTAACCAATAGTCATATAACAGTCGAAACCAAGGGGTCTTATTTTAGTTATACTCACTTAATTAATAAAAGGATATAGTTTAGTTTTGTACAAAATAAAATAACACACAAATTTTGGAAATAAATATTATTCAAAATTTTAGGTCATTATATTCTTCCCCCCCCCCCCCCCCGTAAGAAATTTCATCCTTGAAATTATAACTCATACCCACAGAAGAGAAAAGGTGTGGATACTTCTACCTCATAGACTCCTCTGGTTCCCACATGAATTCTTTGCATTCTTGGTTCCACTAGAACACCTTAAAAGGTGGGTAGTCTTGTTTCATAGAACCTTGTCTCTATGATCCAAGATCTCCACCGGATTCTCCTCATAAGATAGGTCATGTTCTAGTTGAACCACCTCGATATTTAATACATGCGAATGAGTATGTATGTACTTCCCCAAGAGAGATACATGGAAGGCATAATGAACATATGCTATATTTGGTGGAAGTTCAAGACGATAGGCCACTTCTCCTATGCAATCAAAGATTTCATAGGGGAAAATGTACCTAGGGATGTGCTTCCCTTTCTTCCCAAACCTCAGATTCTCCTCCAAGGTGAGATTCGTAGAAATAATTTGTCACCAACATCAAACTCCAAATCCCTTCCATAGTTTTCGGTATAGATCTTTGGCCAACTATTAGAATCTTTAATGTGTTGCTATATGGAATGAAAAATTTTGGTCATATATCGCACAAGATAATGCCCAAGAAGATTTCTCTCTCCTTCATCATCCCAAGAAGTAGGAGTTCTACATCGCTTCCCATATCGAGCTCCATAGGGCATCATTTGAATGCTCAATTGGAAACTATTTTTGTAAGATAACTCAACTAATAGAATATTTTTCTCCCATCAACCCATAAATTCCATTGATCATGTTCTCAGCATGTCCTCGAGTGTTTGAATAGTCCTTTTAGATTGGCATTCAGTTTTGGGGTGATAGGACATACTGAAATTCAACTTAGTACTTAGAGTATTTTGAAGAATTCTCCATAATTTGGATGTGAATCTTGAATCAAGATCAAAAATTATATAATGTGGAACTCCATGTAGCATTACCACTTCATTCATATAAATTCTGGTAATTTGATCAAGAGAGAAATCTTCCTGAATAGATATAAAATGTAAATTCTTGGTGAAATGTTACACTATAACCCATATCACATTGTTTCCATTGGAATTATTTGGGAGTCTAGTGAAAAATTCCATATTGATATTGTCCCACTTCCATTCCGGTATAGGCAGTGGTTGTAATACCCCTTTAAGAAGTTGTCTCTCTGAATTCACTTTCTAACATACCAAGAACCTTATAGGGTAGTCGAAAATATCTCTTTTCATATTATCCCACCAATAATGATCATGAAGGTCCCTATAAATTTTTTTTCTTCCAAGATGTATAGAGAAAGTAGAGATATGATCTTCATTTATCAACTCCTTTATTTCTAGAATAAATTGAACACATAGTCTTGTAGAAAATTTCTTTACACCTTCTTGATCAATATTGAACTCAAGAAACATACCATCCTTTGTAACCTAAAACTTATTTTGTAACAAAGGATCTTCTTTCTAAGCTTTCATGATCTTCTCTAGTTATGACTGTTGAGAAATAATTTTGGATAGAGTTGATGAAGTATCTTCCCTTATAATTCCCATAACTATTTCCACTAGTTCTTGGATCAAGGGATCTCTTTGAATCCTCATCATGGAAAGAACGAATGGTTCTTTCCTACTTAATGCATCAATAAAATTGTTTTTTCTTCCATGATGATAATGAATTGAACAGTCACAGTCTTTAAGAAGTTACAACCATATCCTATGTCTCTTATTCAATTTCTTTTGTGTGAAAATATACTTCAAACTTTGATGATCTGTGTATATATCCAATATCTCTATATAAAGATAGTTCCTCCATATCATCAAAGAAAAAACAACTGCATCCAACTCCAAATAATTTTTTTTATAGTTCTTCTTAGATTCTTCAACTGTCAAGATGCATAAGCAATGACTATTTCATTTTTCATGAGGATACACCCAATCCCTTTCAGAGATGCATCTCTAAAAATAATGAATCCTTCTTCACTTGAGGGAAGACTTAACATGGTTGCAGTTACCAATCTCTTCTTATGCTCTTGGAAACTTTCCTCAGACTCCTTTGTCCAGATGAACTTGACCCCTTTTAAAGTTACTTGGTTAATTTATTAGAAAGAGGTGAAATTTTTTTCACAAACCTTCTATAATATCCCGCTAATCAAAAGAAACAAAAAAATTCAGTTATTGTTGTAGTCTAAGGCCACTCCTCTACAACATTTTTCTTTGTGGGGTCAACTGTGATTCCTTAATTGGTTACAATATTCCCCAAGAAAGCAACTTGTTATAACCAAAACTCACATTTTTGAACTTTCCAAAAATCCTCTCCATACATAGAGTTTAAAAAATAACCCTTAGATGATCCTCAGGCTCCTCACGAATTTTTGAATATATCATAATATCATCAATAAAAACTACCACAAAGTTATCAAGGTAGTACTTAAAGACTCTATTCATCAAATCCATAAAAACAAAAAGATAATTAGTCGAGACAAAGGGAAAATAATAATAATGCATGTATCTTGATCAGAAGGCAGTTTTTGGAATATCTTCATTCTTCACCCTAAATTGAAGATAACGATGTTGAAGATCAATCATTGAGAAGAATTGAGCCCCATGAAGTTGGTCAAATATTTTATCAATTATGGGAAGAGGATATTTTTTCTTCATTGTGATCCCGTTCAGTTCTCTATAATCAATGCATAGCTACATTGATCAATCCTTTATCTTCACAGTAGGAACGGGTGCTCCCAAAAGAGACACACTTAGTCAGATACACCCCTTATCCAAAAGATATTGGAGTTACTTCATTATTTTCTACAGCTCCAAATTTCCATCCTTTATGGGGTCATTTATATTGGATGAGATCCAGGTATAAGTTCAATGTATAGATCTACCTCTCTTTCTAGGGGAGGACCAGGTAACTCCTCAGGAAACACGATAATGTATTGCAAAACGATTGATATATTTTACTTTTTTATACTCTCATTTAAGCTTTTTTCTTCACTGATTAACTCCATAAAAAGGGTATATGAGGTTCTTCTAGACAAATATCAGGTTGAGATATCACCCCTTGGATGATAACTATAGTTTTCCCATTCAAAATTATTAATATTTCCTTTCTTTTACATTTGATCGAAGCATTATACTTTGAGAGCTAGTACATCCCTAGTATAATGTTGAATTATAGCATGGTAATGACTAAATGATTTGCGATAAGATTTTTCTCACTAAATTAACTACTAGAGTTTCTAAAAATTGATGATTCTTGGATAATCCCACCATGGGTCTTGACTAATAACTCTACTTTAAGAAATTTTGGAGTTGATACTAAATTCCATGCAATCTTGGAGGAAATAAAGAATGCGTAGAACCATAATGAAACAAAGTATTTTCTAGAATTTAGAGAATAAGATTAGTACCTACCACCACATCATTTGGGGCTTCACCATCAGCTATCATAATAGAAAAAGCATGACCTTGATCCCATGGCTTATGCTGAGGATGATGGTGATTCCCCTCCACTACCCTCATATTTGGATAGTTATTAGATAAGTTCCCATGTTGTCCACACTTGTAGAATTGGACTTTAGGTAGGCCCTAGACCATCTTCCCTTTGAAATTAGTGTTTGTATGTTGATTATTTACCTCACTACGGCAATTCTAAGCAATATATACATCTCTTCCACACTTTTATCACTTCTCGCTCCTGAGTAGGCAGTTCCGCGAAGGTTTATTCCCTCACTTATTACACATGGGACGTTGCACTTTCTTTCCTTATCTTCCCTAATCAAAGATCCTCCATAATCTTTTCTCCACTGATATCTTATTTTCATTGGATTTATGAGACCATTACGTCTCACTAAACTCTAGATCAACATTCATCACACTCTGCATGATCTCTTCATAGCTATCATAGTCTCGGTTGGCTAGATTCTTCCTCAAGTGAGTTCTAGTCCATAAAAGAATATATCAACCTTACCTTTATGATCCATGAAAAATATTGATGTGTAATGGGAATGTCTTGTGAAGTTCAACTCGTAGCTGCCAACAGATTCATTATCCTTTCGCTTCAGTTCATGAAATTTCTTCTCTTTCTTTTTCTCATAGAATGAGAGAAATAATTATTGAAGAAGATCCCTATGAACTCTTTCTACTCCATAGCTTCAACCTACATTTGTGGCCTTTTTTAATCATTTCCCACCACTGATCAGCTTCCCCCTATAAGCAGTAAATAGCCAGGTTGACATTCTCTTGTCCTGAACAGTGGAGCACAGAAAAGATCTTCATGATAGAGGTGATCCACTATTCAGAAACCAATTGGTTTATAGATTGACTGATGGTTAGTGGTATTTGACACATAAAGAACTCATCAAAATTTTGTTCCCTTTGTAGTGAAATTGGTCTCTCATCTTGATTCATGTTATATCCCCTACCATGAGTCTATTGGTTCATCATTCTCATGAATGTTTCCATTCCGTCTTCAATCAGAGGGTTGTCAGCACATGGCCCATTTCTATCACCATTTTCATATATACTTCTATTACCTACCAATTTCTTTAAAAATAAAACCTCAGTGATATGATTATTGCATTTACAAGTGTTTTGACTCTAAATAATTTTTATGTCTTAATACATCATTCTTAAAAAATTACATTTCTCTATAAATCCTTTCTAATGACTCATAAAAATCTTGTAATTAACAAAACATATCCCCCAAGAGTTTCAAACCATGAGTGGATAAAGGCATGTTTTCATGTCTTAGGATACCTTGAGACAATCCTAAAACTCATTTTCAGTGTTTTTACACCTAGGTACATCTATGAAAGAGCCATATCCACTTGTTCGTATCCAGACAAGTATTTCTTTGTTGAGAAACCACTTACTTAATATTTTACCAAAATACCAAGAATTTTTCCTGAATTTAAACTTTTTATAGGATTATTCTTGGAGTTTTCATAGCCTAATTTCCAAAAAAAACTAAACTATCCTTTGATACCAACTACGACATCCCGCCTTCTAATTACATAAATTATCATTTCATTTTAGAAACAGAGGATCTTTTAAGTCTAGTGCCTTGGGGAAAAGGTACATAATACATGAAAACATAAAACATTATTTTAATACCCATTAAAATATTATTGAAATGACCATCCTAAGTTCAATTACTATATCTCATAACCTGCATACATATGTCAAAGGAAAGGGTGAGTAGAAGGCCCAGTAAGGAAAACAAGTGAAATAGTTTACATGTGAACTTGAGTGATAACAATAAGAACATGGGGATAAAGAGTAATATCATATTAATAACATGAAACATAATGTGAAAATTTGGCTACAACATTTAATTCATACATTCATAATCATATCACTAAGTTTCATCCCCAAGGTGTCATTAAAATTACCAAGGTTATTCACCAAGGTATCGTAAAACTTGTCATATTTAAGATTAATTCATTACCCAATCAATTGTAACTCTATTAGGGATAACCCTAAATATTTATTTTTTTCGTGTGATACACATAGATAATAATCAAACTTTTCATAAATAATCCAAATAGAATAAAATAAATGGGTTTCATATCAAAATCGCGACGTTTTAAAAAGTTCTTAAAAATAAAATCATTAAAGAATTTATAACCAACGAAAATGGAATTAGGGTTTTATGCATGTAAATTTCAGAATAAAATATATATATTTTATTTATATATGAATACCCATTGAAATAAAGTAGTTTTGGGTATTCACATAAATAAAATAATATAATATCATGAGAAAATAGATAGATTCTGAGACGAAAATTTCAGCAGCATAACAGCTATATAACATGGTTTTAGAAAACATTAAAAAGAGTGGGGAAAGGGGTAAAACACTCATAAATAACTCATAATAAATTATAGGGATAGAATAAAATATAAATAAGATCATGTTATAGATATTTGAATGACATACCTCATGAAAAAGAAAACTTGAGGAAAATATAAGATTCAATTTCATTTACAAAAATCCGGCAGTCTAACAGCGTCACTTAAAAATTCATAAAATTAATTAATGAGATAAAAAAGGTCTCTAATAACATGGAAATAAAATGGACCAAAATATTTATATATATTAACATATCCCAACATAATAAAATATAATTTAAAAGACATAAGAGATGTCCTTGACTAAAAGAGGAGGGTGGAAGGTTCCCTTACCTTGAAGAGTAACATCAAAAACTAGATGGTTGGGACCTTGGGGGCTTAAGGGAAGCTTGGGAGAACTAATTTTGAGGTAAAAAGACCTGATATTCCTGGAGGAGGAATTTGGAATGAATTGAATGAGGTAATGGGTTTGTATTTATAGATTAAGTGAGGGAATATTTTCTTAATTTCCAAAGGACACCTCATTAGTGGTATTTGCAAAACCATGGGTTTTCCAATGGTATTTCCTCATTAATTGGCCACGTGAAACTCCTCATAACATATTTTACTGTACACATGTCTAACAGAATTATTACATCGTTATTACATCATTAATGATGTCATTAAACACACTGAAACTCAAAACAATTTTTTTACTATTCAATGAAAAATAAAACATTTTCTAAAAATCTCATAAATTCACCTTAACCAAATATTGATGATCTAAATTCAAAAATTAACTCTATTTTATGAAAATAATTTTCAACTTATAAGAAATTTAATTTTTAAGCTAAAACACTACATACCTGAAAAAATACTAATACTTAACTATTAATTTCTGAAACACTTATTTACTTAGCTATTATATCATATTTCTAAATCAAGAAGCCTAAATTATATTTATAATTTATTAAGTGATTTTAATATTCTATTGGTCGCATTACTATTCATAAGGTTAATATTACAATTTATAATTTACAATTCACCAAAAATTAAGTTGATCTTGTTAGAATCTAAATTTCATACTGATCAAAACTATAGAAGACCATTTTATGAAAATCATTTCACATTATTAATTATTTAAATTATGAAATAAATATTTTAAAATACATTTTTCCAATATTCATCAATAATATTTAAATTCTATAAATCCATCCTATATTTATTTTGAAATTTGAAATTCAGAAATTTTACCATAATAAAAAATAACAATTTTATTTATAAAAAATAATTACAAAAATTAATTAATGCCTCATAATATATCCCCTTATAACACTTGAATCGGACCTAAGAGTAAGATGTGCAATGGTAATAGAATATTAGGGAAGCTTGAACAACATTACCCGAGTGGAGATTTCTATCATCTTAAACTTCTCATGCAGACGATTACATTAAAGCTTAACATGTTGATGCTCGGCTTCAGATTCATTCAGATCAATACCTAGTGATGCTACCTCCTTCTCATGATATGATATATGGGCTTCGTATGGCCCAAGTCTGCTGTATGAGTCCTTCAAATCTTCTTTCTGTATTAATTAACAATGATCATTGGTATTTATAAAAAATAATCATAACGTTAAGAGTATAGTTTACAATGGTAATATTGAAAAATGGTCATAGAAAAGTCAAAACACAGTGTTATTATTTTAATTATACTCACTTAATTAATAAAAGGATATTTTTTTTTGTGTACAAAATAAAATAACACAAAAAATCTGGAAACAAATATTATTCAAAAGTTCGGGTCATTATAAAATTTTTATCCAAAATTTTGAAAATATGATGGGAAAACATTATGGATATCCCTAGTGATATTTCTAAGGATATTACTAGGGGTGTCTCTAAGTATAATTCTATGTATGGGTTAATGTTTTGAAAAACTTCTTGGTGTTTTGGTAAATTATAGAGTGGGTTTTTTCATATCATTACATCCATGTATGAACACTAAAAGAGGATGTGTCTCTAGAATAGATATACCTAGGGGTAACAAATCCAACAAGGTGCATCAAGAATAACTCAATTGTAACCTATTTTATGATAATTTTCCTTACTACACACCTCATTTGAAAGTATTGGAGGATAATATTTGGAAATTAAAGAACACTTGTCACACCATAATAAAGGATTTAAATAGAATATGAATATGAATAAACTAGTAAAACCTACTGTGTCATAGATTAAATATGTAAGTATCATTATTTTTACATCATATAAGTTATTTTACATGATTATGTGTTTTTTCAATGATAATTGTTTCTCACCATATTCTTCCTCATTTTATTTAATGGTAGGAACCAAAAGGAACTGGGTTAACATGTAATGTGTTATATAATTTTATGAGGAGAATTAAAATGGGATGATCACTAAAGTGAAGGATGTTTTGTTCATTCCTAATCTTTATTCATTAAACGTGATTATAAGTGTGTACCTTAACCCACTATTGGACTCACCAAAGAAGAGAAGGAAGGATTATTCTTTGAGTTTGAGTAATGTTGGCCATAGAAAAAAAAAGAAGATTTTATATCTTTTCTATCACGAATCATGGGAGAAGAAACTATGTGAGTGTATTAGAGAAAAAACGTTATATTTTGAATATATAAAAGAAAGATACAAATAATGTAAATAGAAAATGAAATGAAAAGTTTAGTTGACACGATAGAAGGAAATATTGGCCTCCCTAAGGTATTATCACTTGATGACTGTATTAAATGTGGAATGTATGGGCATTATGAAAATAAATTTTATAAGGGGAAGGATCATGAAGATAATCAACAAGTGTATTCAAGTAATAGTTTTACTTGTGGTAATGGAGTGATCGAAAATGACATGTGAAAGTTATGGGGTGTTCCTCCAATATTATTTACATTAAATGTAGTAATCATGATAATATTGAGGTTGATGAACCTTAATACATTATTCATATTTCATATTCTAAGAAAGGGATATTAAGTGGTAAGATGATTAATCTTGAGTGGTGGTTTAAGAATAAGTTTGGATGATTGAATTGTATATGTATAGGAATTAAATAATTATGTTATATCGAGAAGATGTATATTTTCACCATTAAATATTTGAAAAAAATATATTCAATGGTTTTAATGAACTAGAAAAGGTATTTAATGGAATTTTGATATTTTTATTAAGTGAAGGTTTCCCTAAATGTGTATTTGATTTTGAGAAAAATGTGTTTATCTTGGATAAACAGATGATTGATTTGGATAAAGTAAATTAGATAGTATTGATTACCCATGAATTGATTATTTATTTGTTAAAAAATTAGTCTATGTCACAGTGGGTGATGTTTAAAACCTGGATTTATGGAATATATACTGTAATATTTAGAATAATGAAGAATTCATATTTTAAATAAGGATTTATGGTAAGTTAGGTCATTACTAAGATTCAAGAGAATAGTGGATGAATGTATTCACATGCTTGGTATATGACAAATACCAGATACTATATGATATGTGGGGGATCAATGTTATTCTGATTTTTTTTAATTTAGTTACCCACTTTCTAGATTTTTGGAACTTCATCCTTTAGAGGAGTTATATGTATAACCATTTGTTGAATGTTTTATGTTAAAAATTGGATAAGTTTAAATATATTAATGTATTATCTCACCATATGAGGATTTATGCATATTGGATAACTTCCACTAAACATTTTATGTGATAAAAAAAATATTGAATGACCTTTAATTTTACATATAGATCTTATAAAAAAATCACCTTTATTTAAATAAATGAGAGGTGAAGTGGAAGTTGATCAAGGAAAAGGGTAAGGTTTCCTGAAATCATATCAGTATAACATTTCATGAAATTTTTCCAAATTTTGGAAAATTTATCTTCAAATCAAAAAATGTATTCTAGTACCTTCATTTATGATGAATCCAATGGCCCCTTAGAACATCACATATTTATGGATTTATGATTGGTAAATATCTTATAACCATGTTCTCTATCACTATCCATTAGAACTTGATAGTTATATTTCTCTTCCCTGTCCATTTTTTTCCAATTCCCACCTGTGTTATCTTTTTTGGAAACCTAGTTATGTGTTACATTGGGTAACCCTTATTTTTCTGATTAAGGATGTTTTAGTATACATTTTTACAATGTGTGTTTCCAAGAAAATAGATTTTAATTGTTAGACCATTGATAACCCAGAAAGATTTTGAGGGTGAAATTCATTTTAATGGGGGTAGAATGTAACACCACAATATTTTATGAATTATTTTTTTGAATTAGTTTTATATTTTTTTATTTTACATTTCACTCCACACTAAATATATCTTTTGTTATATGAATTCACTACTAACCACTTGATTTATATGAAAAACCAAGTCAATATTATGATCCAAAATACACTTATATTAGTATGACGTACACACAACACTATTTTTGGATTTTTTTCACACAATGTCATGCTCCTTTGATAGCATGAGTAACATGCAAGTCTGAGTTTTCTGAACAATAATATACTATTAATATTATTTTTAAAATATTATTATAGTCACCATAAATCCATCGAAATGGATGTTGTGAATAAGATTAAATAATTTGTGAAAATATTACTTACAAATGTATATAAAATTAATCATTTGGTTATCAATTACTATAAGTGAAAGTATTAACTATTTCAAAATAATGAAATTACATTTCTAAGAAAACAATTTTTATATGTACAAAGACAATTCTAACTCGAAAAATTAAAGAAATTTTTTTTTATTAAGGTTCAAATAAAATTTATATATTATATATTCAGTAAATATTTTTTATACTCGTCAAATATTATATATATATTTATATAATATAAAAATAAATCCAATTTTTTTAATAAAAAGTTGTATTTTTTTAAACGATAAATTTACCGCCTCTTAATGTTGAACCCATTTTAATTATAATTTTTGAAAATATAAAAAAAATTATTTTAGAAAATAAAATTCATTTTGGATATAGAATAAAAAAATTCACATTGGGTGAAATTTTTTTATTTTCCTGAGAAGATTAATTTTTTAGGAATAGTAAAAACATTGAATATTAATTCAAAGCTACATTTTCATCAAATTTATTTATATAGTTAAAAAATATTTTTGTATGGTTTAAAATTTTAATTATGCCAAATTAAGTAAAATTAATGAAATTTATTTCATTGTAAACAATTTCATATTGAAATTCGTTATAAAAATATTTCATACTTTTGGACATTTTCGCTTAAAAACCCACTGTTGTGGCACGTCTATTTGATTAATTTTAAATTAATTTATTCTTACTATGTGATTATAATTTGTAAAAAAAAGGATTCCATATTTTCAATAATCATAATTTAGTATATCTAATAAGTTAAACATAGTTTTTTACAAAAAAATTAGTGAAATAGATTACAATTAATTACTTCGATTAAGAGAAAAATAAGAATAACAAATGACTAAAAATTAAACTTAAGGCCCAAAATGACCAAGAAACATGTAAAAAATAAATTTTATATCAATATATCGACCATATACTCCATTTTATCAAATTGGGATCATTATTAGATCCACTTTTCCAAGGAATTATGTGGGTGGTATTCCCTTTTCAAAAATTTACAAAAATGACACTCCTCCTCCAATATAAATAGGAACTAACCACTCCCACATATTCACACAAATAAATACATTTGGATTAGAAAACATATGACTAAATATTATACCAATATAAATATATTCATCCTAGAAGCCTCCATTTTAGAATAAATCCATCTATAGAATCCTTTTTGTGCAAACTAAAATGAGTTACCCAAAGAAGTGGTAAAATCCTTCCTCAAGCTCTTTTGTTTCATTTTCATTCTACAACCCCTAAAATATTATTATTAATTGATTATATAATAAACTCAGTATAATTAATATACAGATATTTTTTTATTATAATTGTTCAACCTACACCTACACACACTTCTATCTAATGGGTAATGAAGTTATAGTTTTTTTGTATGACGAACTACCACCTCACGAAATGATATTGTTCATTTTTTCATTACCAACTCACATGGTTGGGAATTATGATGAACACACTATTATAATATTATATATATAATATTTATGATTTATTTATTCTTATTTAATTATTATACACCACATAACTTCATTATTTTTATTTTTTAATATTATGATAATTTTGTTTGGGGAAGTGTGGATTGCCGCCTCCTCAAAGAAATGTGATTCATTCACACCTTACATGGATGTTTTTAAAGATGTTTTTAGTAAGATTATATGAAATATATTAAATAAAAGTGATACTATAATTATTATATATATATATACACATATATTTAATTTAATTTCTTTCTTTAAATATAATAATTAAACAAAAACAAAGATCATGCATACGTACGACCTACCATCTATAGGAACAGTATATTACATTTCATATTTATATATTTAATAGATTTTTATAAATACTTATATAATTAATATATATGTAATTTATTTCATGATTTAAAATTTTTAAATAATTATTTAACTATGAGGACCAAAAATATAAAAAATTAAGACACATGAAAAAAACAAAGTGGATATTACCTAAAACATACCCTTAACCTAGAAGTGTTAAAAATAAGGTAATATAACTCCATATATGGAATTAGATATAAAAATATTGTTTTTTGTTACATGTATAATAAAATTATATTTTTATGTTTGAGGTTTGCATTAGTATGACGTGATTCAAGACATTAGGTAAGGTGATTTCATCTCACTTTTTATTTCCATGACATACATACCTTACTCACCACTAATTACATTTGTATGGTGTGTATAATCACCATGGATTTATTATATTATTATAATAATTATATTTTTGGGTATTTACATGACCACTTTATTGTCTTTCTTTTGTGGGGGTTCTGTTTCAAAAGTTACCAAATCAGTAAATTTATTTTGTATCAATTTTCTTTCTTTGACACACATGACATGCCATACACTCATATTATTCTAAGATGTGTATATATTGAATTTTAAATTTTATATCATTAATATCTTTATTTTCATGATATTTTATGATTTATGTAACTTTATTTTCTTAGATCATGAGTATGATTCAAGGTTACCAAGTGGTGAGATTTTATTGAAAAAGTCATATCATTTATCAGGATTGTTTATGATTATGCTTCCATTGATCATATATTATGATCCATATCTCATGAAATCACATGAATTTTGTTAATATCTAGTTAATAATGTTATATCCATGTAATATTATAACTTTCCCACTCTTTGGTACTTAATATAATTATAATTTTTTTATGGAAATCAGACATTATTTCTCATATCATTTATAAATATGTGTTCATTCAAAACCGGGTTTTCTAAAAAAAATCAATAAAGTTTTAATATTATTCTATAGTGATTGAAGGAAATTTAAGCCCATGAATTAACTTTTTTAAGAAAAAAAATGGATATTCTTATCATTTTCCACTCAAATAGATTTTCTAATATTTTTATGTCAAACATGAATGTTTGGAATGTAAGAACATACATTTTTTCATGAAATTCAATTCCTTG
The DNA here is from genome assembly GCA_963277665.1 of Viscum album. Lineage (NCBI taxonomy): Eukaryota > Viridiplantae > Streptophyta > Magnoliopsida > Santalales > Viscaceae > Viscum > Viscum album. The sequence goes on from OY728132.1 coordinate 331,173,962, forward strand.
ATGATTTATTTATATGTTTACATTTTTTTTAAATGATTTTCCTAATATTCCTGATTTTTTTTTAATTTAAAATATTTTTCAAATAAAAAATGTTTTCAAAAAAATTGTTTAAAATGTGTTTTAATTGATTTTCAAAACTTAATTTATATTTTTTCAAAAGGATGTTTTCAAATAAAAGGATTTGAATGATCTCAAATATTATTTTGTATATTTTTATATAATTTTCAATGAAAAGATTTTCAATATTCTTTTATAAATTTTCATGAAAAATGGTTTTCATAATGTTTTCCAGATTATTTTATTAATTTTCAAGGAAAATGTTTCTTCAAATTATTTCAAGATTATTTTAAACATTTTCAAGGAAAACGGTTTTCAAAATATTTTCAATATTCCATTAAATTTTTTCAAAGATAATTTTCATAAAAATATTTATTGAGATTCTTTTCTAAGATTCCAAATAAAAATTTATTCAAAATGATTTCTTGACTTCTTTCTAATATTTTAAATTATTTTTAATGAATATTATTTTCATAAGATTTGATGTTTTATAAATATGTTTTTGAAATAAGAAGGGGTATTTTACATCGAATTTTTTTTTTAAAGAATATTTCAAAATTATTTTCTATCTAAGATGACATATGTTGTTGTTACTCATGTCTTTATGGGAAAATGATCAAAAGGTTCAATTCATATAATTTATGTGAATAGTTTATGTTTTTATGTAATTATTTTTATGAAACATATTTTTCATTCATGGGTTATATGTTTATGAAACTTGTTTCACTACCATAGCTCATATTATTATGAAAATTTCTTATTTTTATCGGTTATTATTTTATGAAATGACTATAAAAACTGTTTATTTTTTCAAAGATTATGATATGATTACATTTTGGTGATACCCATTTCATTTCATGGGTTATGATATTATTTTTTATGATCTAATGAAACATGTATGTATGATTTTATTATGATATGGGTGTGACCTATATCTCTATTCAATTCATTGGGTAATGATTTATATCTCATTAGATAATGATGAAAAAAATGTTGAAAGGATTGATCCAAAATGGGAAAAAGTTTCATCTTGATCCAAAATGGATGAGATGGGGAAACTCGATCCACTATGGGAAGATGGAGGAACCCAATCCACTATGGGAATATGGGGAAACCCAATCCACTATGGGATAATGGGAAACCTGATCCACTATGGGAATATGGGAAAACCTGATCCCTTATAAGGAAAGGACTTTGATTAGGGGTGGTGTTGTGTCCCACATAGTAGGTTCAGTCCCCATGAAGTGCCCTGATATGTTTTTGTTAAATAACCATGACTTATAGTGAATAATGTTTCATGTTTATGTGCATGCCACAAATTCTATTTCTTATGCCTATGATATGTTCACATGGTTCATGTTCATGATTATATTATGATTCATATATTATGAACTTAAAATAAATATTCTATGTCTCATGTTTCTGATCTTTGATATGCAGGGGATGATCTTCAAATTATATGGCCATGTTCTCATACCCTTATGTTCATGTGATTCTTAATTATTACTTTATTTACCCTTAATGATCATTATATCTCACCTATTACTTATGTTTCATTTCCCTAGGATATGATGGAAGGTTTTAAATTTATGTACTAAAGGAGAATATCTTTATTGGAAAATAATTATGATCTTTCAATGATTTAAAAGATGGTGTTCCATGTTTCCAAATACACTAAACAATTATAGTCCTAAAGAATGTTCTTTTGTAATGTGATGAATATTCAAAAAAAAATGATATAATATTCATGTATGTTAAACCCAGGTCACTATAACCCGACCCTAACTGAGGCTCGAGTAGTAACCATTCCAAGACTGCCTTCATAGGACAGGGGGTGGTGACCAACATTGAAACGAGTACCCTAAATGGGAGTCCATTGATTAATTTATCTATATACACACACACCTAACCAACCCAATTCATAATTAAATTGGAGTAATAATAATATGAAACATATAAATATTAATCCATGAATGGAAAAACTCTAGTGTGTACATGATTATGAAAGTGAAAACTAAAAAGTAAAGTGAAAAAATATACACCCAACTAGAAAGATGTCCCAAACTGAAAAAAAAAATAGAAATTGAAATGATGAGTAAGCCTATAACCTAATATCCATGTTATGGCCAACGTATATGGTCACAAAAACAAAATTCCCCTAAGATCCTCTATTTTCAATGTTGACTTATTTGTCATATTCATAAGACATGATTCATGTGGGAAAATCCCATACAATGGTAAGTATAAATATACAATATAAGATTATTCAAAAGCTAAAACGAGTAGAAGTAAGTGACCCAATAGTAAAGGAATTAAATTTTATAGTAAAAAATGAACAAGATTAATTCCAATCCAATAAAAGGGAATGTATTTCAATCCAAACACAATGGGATTAAATGGTGTATAGGTAGACTACATGTCAAGTATTCTACACACAATTGTAAGAGAGTAACCTCATCCAACCACGAGGTGCTAAACACAGTGAGTTTGTAGACTACCCAGTTTATAAGTAATGTCTCTTATTTTATGTGTATTATTTTTAAATATTATATATAATTATTATGAGAACAGTCTTTGTGACGAGGGGTTCCTAGAATAAATGTTTGAAATAATTTAAGCTTTTAAATAGTGTGTGTGAGGGGTTTTCCTGAAAAAATTGAATAACTATTATAGGGGTACATGGATCAAAAATCTGAGGCCACCTTTTAATTTTGAGCGAAAACTTTACCTTGGGAAGGGCCTAACATCGACCAACACGGGTCAGCTGAAGAAGTTATTTTTTGTATGTTTAAAAAAATTATTAATTAATTTTATTTTAAACATTTCCCAAACACAAAGACGTATTAATTAGTTTTAAATAGCTTGTAGTCCAAGGATAGGCCTTTAACCATGGAAATATTACATGGATTCTCTATACATATTTAGAGAGGAGACACCTTGGATAATTCTCAATGAATGACAACGAACAATGATGCGTTGATCATTACGCGGTGAGATCGAATCCCAACTGAAAACTTATCCCCATATTCATTGATGATATAGGAAGGGGGTTTTATTTCAATTATTTTTTCCACATTCTTGGATTAAAATGATGGATGTGGTTCAACCCACGAATAGGTTGACCAGCCGATCATTCGTTCTTGTAGGAAGGTATTTTATTAGGTTTATTTTGGGGAATAGATCCATGTATGATTTAAAGTATATTATTATTTTCTCCATTTGATCCATCTAACAGGATAAGATCAACTCTGTGAAAAATGATAGTGGAGGATTTTTCCTTCATTTTCTATTTGAATTTTCATCCCCCTTTTGACCCCATGTTCTTCACGTTCTTCACATTCTTCATGGGATTATGAACAATGGATCGTTACACATCCATTTTGAAGAGAAATGATCCCAAATTTAATATCATATTTCATGATGACACATCAAAGGTGTGATGAAGATGGTGGTATATGAATAAACAAGGTTTAAGAGAAATTGTCCTTCGAACGTTCTTCATATGAATAATCAAAACAAGTTTTCATAGTCGATTAAACACCTGAAACCTATTGATTCAGTGTTTCCTTGAAATGGTGACTCTAGATTTTAAATTCAATGTGAACGAATGATTGGATCAATGATTTAAGGATCATCGAAAGAACTAGTGAAGAACTAGTGGTTTCTGGAAAATTTCAACGAACACGGAGTGTAGTTCAAACTACACAGCATACGGGACCCATTGAATGATGACTATGGTTTCGGACGACATAACACAGTGAAACAATGTGTGATAGATGTAACACAGTTTGTGAGTTATTACATGGTACTCAGTGTGTATATTGGATGATGCACAGACATGGGGTGGAGTGCACGGAATGGACTCCACCACACAGCCAGACTAGACCGATTACATGGTTTACCCCATGTGCTGGTAGATGGGTGGGAATACACGAGTTGAAGTGGTGTACTGGCATGTAGCCAGCAGACAAAGAGTAACCCCGGGATAGTAGGACATGGCATTTCATGATCTTACACACTATTTATAAGTCTTTTTACATGATATGTTCTTCTGAATCTGGTCATTGTACACTGTAAGTACCCAGATTCAAGAGACCTGGCATGCGACTCTCCTACACACTATTCAATTTTTTATACATTTCTTGATCTCTTTGTCCACTATACTTTAGAAAAGTTTTTATTGGGTTTGTGCCCACTTTTCTCATTCCCCTAATTGTCAGGTATCATTTCTAGCCATAATAGTATGACCCCCTTAAACAGGACTTTATGGATAGAGTTAGAGTCCCTTTGAGAAGCTGGAGTGACATACTCTACCCATTATTTTGTCCTAGGTTGAGTCAGGTTATCAACATGATCGATCCTACAAGATGTTGGTCCTCTACTTAGCAAGTGAATCCTAATGAGTTGTGGTATCACCCCAATGTCCCTAACGGTGTTCCTCATCTGGGTATCGTGATATTTTCCCACTCAGGAGTGATTTCTTATGAAATGGGTGCATTTATTACCTCTCTTTAGATCTGTCAATTCATCTCTCTACCTATCTCATGACTCTCCCTGATTAACTTACTTATCAGATGGACACCATCAGAGCTATCAGACTCATGGAGTGAGTTTTCCCAGATGAGTGCTTTGTGGAGTCTCCTAACAAAATCTCTAGAGTGGGTATGCAGTCATTGTGAATTACCTCTAGACTACAGGTTTGGGTTTTGAGTATATTTGGATATGTTTCTCTTGTTATATGTTTTTAGACATATACAATGTTGGTTTGAATATACATTTACTTGGTATATTTCTTTGAGGTTTTTTGGGTTCCCCTACTGAGTATTGTAATACTCACCCTACACGATTTTTTTCCACATGTGTCATGTCTTGTACATACGAGCGGCCTTTTGATCGAGTCCAAGGAAGACTAGGACTGGACCCAGTTTGCAAGTTTCCCTACAGGATGAGGTGTTCCTATGGCTACGAGTAGTATTCCAAGTACCTATTTCTTACTTAGAGGTTGCACTTTATAGTTCTTAGACTCTTTATTTTGGTGGGCTTGTATTCTAGTCAAGTTTACATTCCATTGTACTCTGTTAGTTGAGTTTAGTTCTATGAATTCATTTGTTCCTTAGTAGTTTTTTTCATTTCATCATTTTTGGGCTTGGAGATGTGTGCGTGTGTACATGTACTTAGGCAATGCCTCAAATAATAGTGATATGCCTACTCAGTGTTATTCACCAGCCCCTGGCCTATTGGAAGTGGGTTTAGGGAGTCACGGTATGGTACCCACTAGGATTCGTCATGAGAGAGTGGTATCAAAGGTGGTTAGTAATACATTAGGACCCAGAGTCTATGTGATTGGTTTGGGTAAATAGTGTTATGTGTTTCAATTTTGGATTCTAGGATAGAGACTCTAGTGTTGGTGTGAGTGACTGCCATATCCATGCAACAGGACTCTAATAACCTTCTTTTAAACTAGGTAAAGGAGAACAATAGTCATAAGTAAAACAATAATGGTACATGAAACATATAGGAATTAGTTTTGGTTTCCATTTCATTGTTGACTCAACTCCCCAGATATACTCACTGGCCATGATAGTCCTTTTTCTTAAAGAATGTCTTCGCAACGTATTCTAACTAGGATTTTTCACCTTGATCATGAAGATTATCTCCTCGGTGACAAGGCTTTGATACATGGAACATTTCCCTAGATGTTACTTCCATGTGGTAAACCAACCATACCGCCGCCTGTAGAGTAGCACACAGTACTCGTAGTATCAGCTGATTAAGTGGGTTGGATGAGTTCCCTTTATGAGTTTCAGTAGAAGACGCCCCTCAGGTTCCGAGGTGATCCTGACGTAAAGGCAGTTGATGATTGTCTTGAGGTGGTGATCTGAGTGTTCATTCTAGTTAGTACACCAGTAGAGAAGATTGTGGTTCTGAAGGTGAGCCTTACTCTTGGTTCTGTATTAAATGGTGGGGTTTAGTTACTCGATCATACGATGACGAAACCCTTTCATGGGTAGAGTTTGAGAACCTTTTCAGAAAAAAGTCATCACCTTATCCGCTAATGGTTTTTCATATCCAGGAGCTTCTACAACACTGGTAGGATGACATGAATGTGTCTAAGTATTCATAATGTTTCACCAGCCTTTCTAGGTACTCAATGGATATAATGCAATAATAGGATTATAGGGATCAGAAATTCGAGCGAGGTCTGTGTAGAAACATCCGAGCTAGTGTATCCCCCTCTGTGCATTCCTACCTATACAGGAGTGCTAGAGAAGGATTTTGTAGTTGAGAGATCCTTTGATGGGAAAATACATCTTTTGGTAGTCAGTAGCAAATAGATGAGTACAGATACTTTGATAGTAGGGAGCCGACATTGAACATTGGGATTTGGAAGTGGCCGAAATCTGAGGAACTGAAAGATTAGGGGGTCATCAGTTTTGGACTCTCAGGTTGGATCCAGTCAGTCTAGGGAGAGGTGATTCTATGCTTTCAATGATAGGGGACATATCGGTAAAGATTTTCCAACATGTTGATCTATTCATAGAGGAAACAAGTGGAGCAATAAGATCCGTAGGGGGAAGATGTGGCAGAGGATATGGGAGAGCTGTAGGTGGGGGATACTTTTCAACAAGTAACCCCTCACTACCCCCCAGAAGGTCCACGCCAGGCTTAGGAAGGTAGAGGACAGGGGTGGGGATAGGTGTGTGTGGTCAAGGTGTATGACCCAAAAGCTCCAAGGGTGATTTGATGTATGATCTGTGTCTTTTAACTTTATCTTCTATATTGATTGTCACAGTTGATTGTCATCCATTTTCTTGCCACATAAAATTTTTTGAGACTCGGCGATCCCAATTAAACCATTGACATGGCCCTTATTCATAGAGACTCCTATGAAAGGATACCCAATTATTATGCACTGGTTTTAACAGTGTGACCAAACTTATAGAGGTGAAATTTTCAATTGGGTATATATTGGTAGTATTATTGAGGCCTTACGACATCATTCTTGGTATGGACTAGTTGTACAATGTTCTAGAACAAATTGATGGTTTTAAGAAAATAGTGTGATGTGTCCTCAGTGATAGAACGAGGTTTCCTTTTTTTGGTGAAATGGAAACCAAGGTAGCACATAGTGGGATCATTCTTAGGAGGGTGCAGTTGATCATTAATGATTTGGCTGGTATTACCCTTAGGCCAGAAGATCTTTTGTGATTTAAGTTCCTAGTAGTATCGGTGGAGTATGAGGACATATTTCCAGAAGATTTCTATGATTACCTCCCCATAAGGAAATCTTTACATCAACATACACCCCAGGAAAACAATGATATCCTCACTGGTGTATCAGATGACTCCCGTAGATCTTCGTGAGATAAGGGCGAAGTTGGAGGATTTGGAGATTAACGGCTTCATAAGACATAGTGTTTCACCCTAGGAGGCCCTTGTTTTGTTTTCCAATAAGGTAGGTGGGAGTTTCAGGATTTTCATGGATTAATAATGCCTAAATCAGGTAGAGTTGAAGAAAATTTATCCACTTCCAAGGATTGATGACCTCTTCAATCAACTAAGAGGGGTGTGGTGGTTATAAAAGGTTGAACTTCAATCTGGATACCACAAGTTACGAGTACAAGATGAAGATATATCGAAGCCATATTTCAAATGCCACTACAGACACTAAGAGTACTTAGTGATTCCTTTCATTGTGACAAATTCCCATGCAGTGTTTGTGGGACTTATGAACTGGATCTTCCAGCCATACTTTGACCAGTTGGTAGTGTTCTTTATCAGCGAAATCCTTATGTAAAAATTTTTATAGAAGGACAACGCAAGACACCTATAGATGGTTCTAGACATACTTTGAGAGCACCAGCTTTATGAGATTCTCTCTAAGTGACAGTTCTAGATATATTAGGTCCACTTTATATGACATGTTATCTCAGTATATGGAGTATAAATGGACCCTACTAAGTTCAAAGTGGTGTTATCCTGAGATCCATCCCAGAGTTTGATAGAGGTGTGGAGATTCCTTGGGTTGGAATGATACTAGAAATTATTTATCCCTAATTTCTCCTAGATATCCACACCGATGATATCCTTGACCTGAAAGGGGCAACCTTTCATATAGAAGGAGAAGTTCAAGTAGGATTTCCAGTAGTTGATCTAGAATTTTATGAGTGCAATGATCTTGAGATTGATAGAAGAGGGTGTCGAGTATGTAGTTTTCTGCAATGCATCAAGGATCATTCCTGGATTCATCCTGATGAAGAGACTGAAGAAAATTGCTTATTATTCATGCCAACTAAGGCCGCATGAACAAAACTATGTGACCCATGATCTTGAGTTGGCAGCAGTTGTATTCATGTTGATGATGTGGAAACACTACCTGATGTGAGAATGATTTATCATCTACTCTGACCGCAAGATAATAAATACATATTCTTACAGAAGGACCTGAATATGAGGTACAAAATATGTCTAGAGTTCCTCCAGGATTATGACCTTGAGATAGTCTAAACTTCTAGGAATGGAAATGTAGTAGATGATTCTCTCAGCCGGAGACCAAGTTCAAAGGTGTTGAGTGAGGTGTCAGAGCAGTTTTCCTCGCTATAGTTATTCTTCATGGATGGAGATGATGTAGCTTATATCCAATTAATGGTTGTCACCAGTCTACTCTAATGGTTATTTAGGAAGGAAAAACTAGGGGATATCGACTATGAGAATTTACGTGCTATGTTATCCCCAGTAAATTCTTCTAATATATATTCACAAGGTAGAGACCATGTCTTCCATTTCATAGGATGTACATTTTTTCCAGCGGTATTGCAAGAGGATATTCTGAAGGAATTTCATATATCCCCCTTGGTAGTACATTCTATAAGGGGAAATGTACAAGGAACTTTGATTTTAGTTTTGGAGGACATGTTTGAAAAAGGTAGTAACAGAGTTCATTTCCTAATACCTTACATGCCAGCAGCTGAAGGCTGAGCACCTGGTGCCAGTGGGGTTATCTCACCCCATGGAAGTTTCGGAATAGACGTGGGATGGGAAATTGATGGACTTTACAACAAGCTTACCATGAATGTCTCACGGACACGATTCCATATGGTTGATCATAGAACAACTCATCAAGTGGGCCCACATCCTAGCTATTAAAGAGTAGGGTTCCGTAGATAGCTTAGGATGCCTCTATGTGCAAAAGATTGTTCGGCTTCATGGTGTCCCTTCAACGATAGTCTCATATCATGATGTTAGTTTCATATCCCGGTTTTCGAAGGGATTTTAGGAGGAATTTGAGACCCAGGTACGATTTTACACAACATTCCATTCCATGATATATGGTTAGAAGAATTGAACCATTCAGGTTCGGGAAGATATGTCACAGTCTTGGGTCTTGGTATTTGGTCATATTTGGGAGGACCACCTACCACTTGTGGAGTTTGCATACAACAATAGCTACCACTCCACGATTGATATGGCACTATTTGAGACATTATATAGGTGACCATGATGATCTCTAACTTGTTGGGCCGACCCTAGAGAGTCAACACTCATGGGTCCAGAGATGGTGTGAGATACCACTGAGAAGGTGAAGATAATCTAGGATAGGAAGAAAACTGCACAGATCCAGCAGAAGTCCTATGATGAAAACTAGTATAGACCTCTAGAGTTTGAAGTGGGAGACTGTGTCTTCCTTTGGGTCTCACCTCGATGAGGGGTGCCGAGATTTGGTTGGGGCGACAAGTTGTCTTCGAGGATCATCAGCACTTTTTGGATACCACATAGAGTTGTTGGGGTGGGGTACCACCTAGCTCTATCGCCATAGTTTTACCAGGTATATGATGTCTTCTATGTATCGAGGCTGAGGATGTACGTGCATGACCCTTCGCACGGGATCAACTAGGGTGAGCTGGACATCGGGGATGGAGTAACCTTCGTAGAGTACCCAGTGGAGATCAAGGATAGATATAAAAGGATCCTTCATGAGTGATATATTCCCTAGGTGTTTGTCATGTGGAATCATGGGAATGTTTAGGAGAGGACATGGGAGCAGGACGCTAAGATTCATGCATAGTACGCACATCTATTTGAGTTTCATTTTGTTTTGGATTTTTGGGTACATAAAATCCCTAAGGTGGGGTGAATGTAATGTCTCATATTTTCTGTGTATAATTTTTAAATATTATATGGAATTAGAAAGAGACCAAGATTTGCCACGGCGTGTGATTTCAAGACCCAGAGTTCCCATAATAAATTTTTGAAATAAATTTATCTTTTAAATAGAACATGTGAGTGGTTTTTTAGAAAAAATGGAATAACATTAAAATGGGTGCCCGAATCAGAAATACGAGGGCACTATTGCATTCAGAGCAATGAATTTACCTTAGGTGTTTCCTAACATCAACTAGCCTAGTCCGGCTGAAGAATTTAGTTTTTGAACGTTTTAAATAAAATATGAAAAAGTATTAATTTATTTAATTTTAAATGTTTCCATAATTCAAAGACACACTATTTGGTTTTAAGTAAAAATAATCCCACTTTTAAGCTCATAAACCTAGAAACTTTCATTGGATTATTTGGAACATTATATTAGGAGCCACCCTATAGAATTCCTGATGAACAACGACACATTGATCGTTACACTGTGGGATAAAATCCGGAACTATGACCGCTCTCCCTCTTCATCGATGATCAAGTAAATGGTTTTTATTTCAATTCTTCATTCAACGTTCTTGGATTCAAATGATGAATGTGGATCGACTGATGAATAGGTTGACCTACAAATCATGTGTTCTTGTGGGAGGGTCTTTAATCGGGTTTATTTTAGGGAATAGATCCATGTTTGATTTGTTGTATATTTTGATTTTATCTTTTTTATACCTCTAATAGGAGAGGATCAATTTTGTGATAAATTATGACTATGTTTTGTTCCTCTATTTGGTATTTTTATTTTCCTCCCCCTTTTTTACCCCACGTTCTTCGCATTCTTCACGGGGTTATGAACAAAAGATCATTGCGTGACTGTTTCACAACACAATGATCCCAAATTAGAGATTAGACATCATGACGACCTAGTGGGTGTGTGATGACAATGGTGGGTGATGAATTTACATGGTTCGTGATAAATATTCCTTCGATGTTTCATTATACGGATAATAAAAATAGGTTTTAGGGCCAATCAAACACCCAAAACCTACTAATTATTTGTTACCATGGAGGGATGACTTTAGATCTTCAATTTCAAAGTGAACGAATAGATGGATTGAATATTGGAGGATCATACAAATTGTTGGAGTAGAACCAAAAGATTCTTGAAAATCATGATGAAAATGATGTGTAGTTTGGACTACATGGAGTGTGGTCCCCATTGAGTAGTGGCTAGGGTTTTGGGCAACACAAACGGATTACATGACATATGATAGATGTCACATGGTGTGTGGGTCCTTACTCAGGACTCAGTGTGTATCTCAGATAATACACGGACATGGTTTTATGTACACAACATGTACTCCACCACATGGCCATACCATATTGATAACATGGCTTACCTAGTGTACTGGTACACTCGTTGGCACATGCGGGTTGAATCCATGTACAGAAACATGACCAGTGCACATAGAGTGAACCCCAGATAGTAAAACATGGAGTGTCTCTATCTTATATATTATGTATAGATCTTTTTAAACGACATGTTCTTTTGACTTGGGCCATAGTACACAATAAGTACTAAGAGTCAAGATACAAAACATGTGACTCTTCTACGTGTCATGTACTTTTCTGTACATGGCTTGATCTTCTTATCCACCATACATTGGACAATTTCTATTTGGGTTAGTGTTCCCTTTTATCATTCCCCTAAAGTTTAGTTATCATTTCCATCCATAGAAGTATGACCCATTCTGCAGTACTTTCTAAATAGAGTCAGAGTCCCTCTGAGAAGCCCGGAGCGAGATCCTCTACCCATTATTTTTCCTTTGGTAGAGAAAGGTTATCAACAGGACCAATCCCACTATACATCGGTACTCTACTTAGTAGGAGAATATGGATGAGTCAAGGTATCACCCCTATGGATCGGTTGGTGTTCCTCATCCATGTTTAGTTATCTTTTCCCACTCAAGAGTGAGTTCTCCCATTATGAGTGCATTAGTTACCTCTCTTCAGATCTATCAATTCATCACTATATCTCTATGGTGACACTTCCAAATGAACGTTCTTATCGAAAAAACATCATCAAAGCTATAAGACTCATTGAGTGAGTTCTCCTAGATTATTTCTTCATTGAATTTTTAAACTGAATCCCTAATGTGGGTATGCGGTTGTTGTGACATACCTCTAGAGTGTGGGTTTGAGTTTTAGCGATATCATGATATTTTTATCTTGTTATATGTTGTGTAGACATATACTATGTAGATTTGACAGTACCATTACATTGTGTATTTATTTGATGTTTTTTTGGGTCCCATACTGAGTATTGTAATACTCACCCTTGTATGGGCTTTTCCCGCACGTGTTGTGTGTTGTGAAGATGAGCGGCCTTTTGACGAAGTGCATAGTAGACTAGTACCAGACCAAGATTTTTGAGTTTTCCCTATATATGGAGGTGTTCCTATGGCTATGATATATAGTCCCAATACCCATTTTATACTGACAGGTTGGACTTTGTAGTTTGTAGACTTTTTCTTTTGGTGGGCTTGTATTCTGTCCCAGTTTACAATATTTTGTACTCTGTTATTTGAGTATAGTTGTATGCATGAATTTTTTCATTATCAGTTTTTTTACATTTCATCATTTCTTGGCATGGATATGTGTTCATGTGTATAGGTAATTTGTAAATTCCTCTCATATTAGTGATATTCCTACTTAGTGATAGTCACCATCCCTGGCCTATTTGAGGCGGGCTTGCGGAGTTACGATATGGGCCTCATTGGGACGGGTCGTGAAAACATCTCTACAACCCACTTAAATAGAGTAAAAAAATACAATGATATAGATATATATATATATTCATGAACCAAAGAAAACCAAAAATAGAAGAGAAGGGAATTTTTATCGCACAGCCTAGCCCAGAGAAAAAGTCACCAACAGTTCCAAAAGTCCATTAAGGATTCATAGTATCTCATGTGTCTTCCCATTAGAAGAAATCCAATTCAAGCCTCACCTTTATTTTGTTTCGTACTATAAATGGGCCACAATATCTATGTAGAAGAACTATACCATGTAAAAATAGAAGAGATCCACTCAATGGATAGATAAATGAACCATACCGTGTTCCAACAAGAGGGATCCACTATAATAGTAGATAATGGTATCTTTCACTTCCTAGCCTAAGGGTTCCAATATAGTGTTGGAAGACTCATGCCCTGAATCCACAAGAGGGTTCCACTCTAGTAATTAATAGAGGATCCATACCCTTAAAAACCATAGGGTTCCACAATAATGGTAGATCACCCATGCCCTGACTCCATAGAAGGGTACCACTCTGATGGTCGATAAAGGACCCATGCCCAACATAGGTGGAGGGTTCCACTCAAAAATATAGAGAAACCATTCCCTAAACAAGCAAGAGGGTTCCACTCTGATAGGTAGGAAGAGGACCCATGTCATTTACAATAGGAGGGTTCCACAATCTAAAGCTATATGACTCGTTCCCTAACTCCACAGGAGGGTTCCACTCTAATGGACGATAGATAACCCATGACCACCTCACCTAGAGGGTTCCATAATGAAATCCTCTGGTGATCCTGGGTGATTACTTCCATCATCAAGAGACGCCTGAATAATATTCATTCTGGTAACATCTCGCATCATATAAAAAATCCACAACAGATGGAACCATCACATTTTACATGGAAAAAAATTCAGGATAGACTACTCGCGGGCAAAAATCGATGTCCAAACGAAGGATATATAAGAGTTTGAGGTTCCCTAAAAAGAGAAATTTGGGGAACACAGTGTGTGAGGGGACCCACATGATGTGTGTTCATGCTCCATCACCTATCCATGTCCCGAGAGGTGCATGAATCACCAAAATTGTAGCACTATATGGTGGATAGGGAGCCTAAATAGCATGTGTAAGCCACTCAGGGTCCCTACCCATGCACTTTGATCGTGTTTATGTACTTCAGTACATGGTCATGTTCTAGGATATGACTTTGCATATAGGGTCTGGCCCATCTCCACAACCACATGGACTGACATACTAGTAATGGGGGTACTTGTTTTGTAGGAGGAATACACATTGTTCTATCATTATATTTCTCCAAAAATCTTGTATTTTGTATGATTGGGGTTTTACACCATGTGTTCATTAAACTACATGGAATGTAGTGGAATTTTTCATAGAAATGAAGATAAATTATCCATGACCAAGATATGATCTCCCTTCCATTTTCCATATTTTTTTATTCCTAAAAATGAAGGATATTTCTTTGTCCATTGATTTAAAGCACTTCGGTGGCTGGATATTTGATCTGGTTCGTTCCCATGAGAACCCATTCGCACTGTTATGCCTCTACTAAATACCCTCACCTCCATTTAATTTGGATCTAAAATCTATTATAATAAAAACCATTTCTTCCATGATTCAACCTTAAATCCTCCCTTTCTTTCCAAACTATTCATCACCACTGAAATTTTTTCAAATATGGGGCCTGATCGGGCTCGGTCCAGCCTTGTAAAGTCAAATCCTGAGCTTAGGGTACAACAATGAAGAATTACAAATAATTTAATGGTAAAAGTCATAATAAATAAGTTTATTGGACATTTTAATGTTTTCTAGGTTTCTGTTCTAGAATGTTGATATACGAGGTTAGAAAGAAATTGAATAATCAGTAAAACTAATACATGTGCACATTCCATGGTACAACAATTAGAGAAAATCATAAAAGGGAAGATGTTGTTCAATAAATTTAATCAACAGGTTGTAATATAAAATTTGATGAGTTTTACTTGGATATTGGATCAATTTTCATTTAAGAAAGCTCTCTCCAAAGAATGGAATTAGTTATCCTGTTTTTTTCATTCCAATCTACTACGATCCATAGATTCATTGTTGTTGAATATTGAATCACCTTCTGAGGGAGGAAAGAGAATCTCTCAATTTTCCAAATAGAATGCAGCTAAATATTGAAAATTTTCTATAATTATATATATATTGAAATTTATAATAGATAAATTACATTAAAATAAATTAATAAATAAATTATTTTAATAAAATGGACCCACCAACTATCTCATTATCCAAACTCCCCTAGCCGACCAGTTTTATGTCACGCCTAGAGTAAACATCATGTTTCAGACTCAGTTGTGGTCTCATATATCTGATCTATGAATTTTATAGATTAATACAATTTTCATTTAGAAATCGAATCTGCATAATAAATAATATATTAAATATTTTTATAAAATTAAATCCAGGCACACCAGATCTCAGAATCACACGTCTTCTTAGCACTGAGATCTGAATATATATATATAGATATTTCAAAGTCATACAAAAAAAAACTAGTTATATAAAATATAAATTATTAAATTTATTTAATAATATCTCAATATATTAGAGATATTGGTTTTTTTTATTTTATCATAGTTGGTAAATATTTTAACAATTTTGAAAAAAAATTAAAACAAAAATGAATAGTTAAAACTTTACATCTTTTTTGAATAAACTCTTTAAGTTTAATCAAAATCTTTTCTCGATTGAATTTACTAACTCACCAAGGAAACTAAGATGTGGGAAGTGAGCTAATAAAAAAATCATAGATATTTTCTAAACCAAATATTTTTTAATGAGTGAAGAGGTGATGAGATGGGTTTCCTTTTATAAGTGAAGTGAGTGGGAAACATGTATTTTTTGAAAATAAAAATTTATACCAACATTTTTTATAAGAAAAAAGGATCTAAAATGGGCCATTATAAAACCTTAGATCTGATAATGTATGAATATAAAAGTAAAACCTTTTTTGTACAATTTTATTGGTCATTTTACCCATTATATTTTTATTTTACCCCCATGGTAAACAAGTTTTAACCTTAACTGTGGTATTTAATTTTTATTATTCTTACTATTAATTTTGTCATAAAATTAATTTATAATTTGAGATAATATGAATTATTCTTATTAAAAATATGGAATCAATTTATTTTAATTCCATTTACCAAAGTAGAGAAATTTAATTTCAAATTAATCTCTTATACGTCACAAAAAAAAAGAGGTTTCCTAAAGATAAAGGTTTTAATTTTTTTAAAAAGTTTTTATATCAAAATAAAATTTAAAATTGAATTAAATGAAGTATTTTGGATTAATATATATATATATATATATATATTTATTTATTTATTTATTTATTTATTTATTTTAACTATTTTTAATTTTAAAATTATTTTAAAAAAATATTTAGCTTTAAAATTATTTTAAGGAAAACGTAGGGTTTTTATTAAATACCAGTATGTTTTAGTATTCACTTAATATTTAACTTTTTACAAAAATACCTATAATTCAATTTAAAATAATTTTTACATGAACATTTCAAATATAAAATAATAATATATAATTTATAAAAATTAAAAATATAATTTTTAAATATCTTCACAAAAAGTGAAAAAACTACTTTTTAGAAAAATAAAGTTTTATAAAGAAAATTAGATTTATTATTATCTTATGCTTAGTAAAAAATATAAGATTAATCATAAAAAAATTATGGAATATATAATATATAAATTTCATTAAAATCAATCAAAAAAAATGATTTATTTAATTTTTTGAGATAAAACACATTTGGGTGTATAAAAATAGTTTTTCAGAAAAACAGTTCCTTTATTTTTAAATGGTTTTTCCTTTCAACTTTAATTAATTTCTAACCAAAGAAAAATTTTATATACATTTGTAACCCATATATTTTCAAAACATAGTTAATACTATCTATAACTTCCATTCAAATAGATAGGTGATAACTATCATATTAAATAATAATCTTTTAATATTATTTCATGCTTTATTAAAACTCGATGTTGGTTGTAGCACATGATAAACTCAGCGTTGTGTGTAACATAAGATAATTTCAGTGTTCTATATAACGATAAATAAAAAAATACTACATTAATTTTAAAAATAAAATTCACAAAATCTCTAGTTTTTACAATGGTATCCTCAATATACAATCCCTCAATGACTTAACCAACTTTACAAAGGAGATAATTTAATAAGTGTGTTATAAATTTTAGACCACACCTTCACAATTTATTTTCTATATAAGAACTAATTATTCCTATAATTTCATTAAAATGTATTAAAATTTTATATTTTTTATCATTATTATACTTTTATTCCATTATAATGATGGAATGATCGTTAACCACCTTTCCCATTTATAACAAGAAAAATGAAATTCTCATTCGTGCATTATTCAGACTACCATCTCCATGTCACAACATATTTTATTTTCCTTCAACACCAAAAATGGATGGTTAGAATAGGTAATTTAATATATAAGTATAATATTTATGAAATATTTAATATTTATAAATGATAAACAATATCACTCATTTTCATCATTATGTGGAAACTTAAATCATCATCTGTGTGTATGTGTGGACTACTACATCCAATGAATGATTGATTTTCATTTTAATTTAATTACTTCCTTACATATATGGAATTAAGAATGGTAATAATGGATACCTTTTTTGAGAAAATATTAAGGTTTTTAAAATTCAAATTGGATTACCTGTTAATAATAATAGAAATAAACAATCGTGGTCAAAACAATTGTTAGAAAGAGCCTTCTAATAGAAAAATGAATACTTCATATTGTGAAATAATAACATATAAGTTATATTATTCCTTAAATTAATTATAATTCACAAAAATAAAATCAAAATTAGCTCTTTATTTTTTAAATATTATATTACAACTATATCAGTTCAAAATAAACCATTTATTTTGGCATGTTGTTGTATGGGTTGGTTTAGACTCATACTAGAACAGTGATGAAAATTTATTTCAAGGATTAATATAAGAATTTAATTTACTAAAGAAATTTGTAAATGACTAAAGAAGTTTTTTTTCTTTTCAAATATACTATAAAATTTTAACTTATTCTTTAATAAAATGCCCTTCATTCGCTCCGAATAATTGAAAGATTCGCATTTCCAAATTCATCTTTATATATCCTAACAATATTTACATAGAAAAAAATTATAACATTATGAATAATTATAAAACATAAATTTTAGTGACCTTTATGATTTGGGAATGAGTAACTTTTGGGAAGAATAAAGAACAACAAGACTATTATAAAATAGTTCAAAACGGTCAAGATTACTGACAACTGATATCAAATATAGATAATAAATGACTAATATACTTTTAGAGAATAATTATAAGTGAATTTAATAAAAGGTTATATTTATGAAAGTTGTTCTGAAATGGGTGATTAAGATATTTTTTTGTTATACAGTAGGATATTGCATAATTCAACTAAAAAAGAAAATAGGTAGCGGTTCTTTGTCTCTCATTTAATTTCTTGAGACTTATTTTATAATGTGAACCATGATACCATTAATATCATAGGATTAATTTATAATGATTTTATTTTAACAAATTTATATGTTTTTAGGAGCCATATTTTTTATTTTATTTAAATTTCATTTAATTCAAATGATTGTAATGTTTAAAGGGATTTTGATCAAAATGTGCCACACACCAAAAGGGTTTTGATTTACAATCTTATTCTCAAAATCATGATTGTTTTATATAGATAAAAAATACTAGAAATTTTTATTCTTTATAAAAAATATAATATTATTCATTGGATATTATATTTTTTCTATAATTCCCAATAAAAATTTATTTCTTCGTGACTCATATTTCTCCCAATGTGTTTCTGGTAAATGGCAATTACACCGTATATTCTTATCCTTCAGGAACCTCACTTTTTCTATATTAATATTTAATGGATTATTTTTTTATGTGTCCTAAAATGTTGATAAATTTTTTATTATTTTCATTTTCTAGTAATTTAATTTATTTTAATAGTTATTCATAAATTTAAATGTTTTTATATAGGTTATTTTCCTCAAAAATGTGAACCACTTATAATCATAGCAATTGTGTGGGAAGAAGTCATTCAATCTATTTTTTTGAATATTTCATACAATATTTTCTTTGTTTCTAGTGAAATTATTATTTTTCTAGTTTTATAATATATTAGTTTTAAAATTACATCAAAAAATGGAGGATATTTCTTATTTACAAAGTGGTTTTTAAAAAAATATATAATGTTTTTTTTATCTATGGCATCAACCTTTGATACATATTATACATTATCATGATATTATAAAAATGTTATCATCCACCGTATTTCTCCAAATGTATTGTGAAATCTTTAATTATATCATGGAAATTATACCTCAATTCCTTTATCTTTATAAGTAGTTTTTAATGTCTAACTACTATATTTTATCCAATTACTTTTATATGTGGATATATATATTTTCCCTTTAATGGTAGGGTTTTCACATAGATTTGAAACATTGACTAATTGTGGAAATTAATATCTTAACTATATACAATTTATCTTTATAGATTATATACCATATTATTTTTTTATTTAAATTTATTTATATATAATGTGAGTTGATATAATGGGATAAACAATTATTTTACATGGGTTTATCATGTTATAATTACTGGTTAAATTATCAATGAGTTCATTATTCGAATCTATTTTAAAAGGATGTAAACTCTAATTTATTTCTATGGGTTCTTTATGATGTGTTGGATTAAAACCATTTTCTTTCCATGGGTTCTTTATGCTATAAAAGGAAAACGATTTTCATTTTAAATTATTATGAAATTCATATTCGTTCCATGGGATCTTAATGATGTAATAATATAACAATTCTCAATTGTAACATGTAATTGTGGGTGAATGAGGGGTCCTAAATAACCATCCAATGCATTGGTAATGAGTTTATATCTCATTAGATTAGTATTTTGGTGTATATTTTGTTTTCTCGTAACTATAAAAACTAATGATGTTCCTTATGAATGTATGGTTTCCCTATACTAATGTTTTTTCTATATATTAAATAAGTAACAATTTTATACATATTTTCATCCTTATGAAATACTCTGATGAATATTTTTCTAACTGATTCATTTATTATGATATTCAATTCTTATTACAAGATGTATGATCGAGAATATTTTGGGTATAAGTTTATTATGTATCATTATTGTACCCATATTCTTATCTTATGCCCACTAATGATATTCTATTGTTACCACTTTGGTTTACCCATTCAAAAAATATGAGGTCACCCTATTTTTATGTTTTCATTTTCCTTGACTAAAAATATATGAAAAGTATTAAGTGTATATAAGTGTTTGATATGTGGGGAATTTGTGAGAGATTTTTAAGACTCGATATGGAATAAGTTGTTTTTTATATAATGTAAAAAAATTCCACTTTATATAAAGAACATTGGTTTTGTTAGTTAATGTTATTCCATAAGAACCTAAAACTCTAAAACTATAATTCCTTGAGAATGTATTGAAATAAAAAAATTTCTTTATGTTTTTTGGATGATATGGTCACATCTACAACCTAATATATTTTTCTTCAAATAAGGGTTTAGATTATTTTTATATTATGGTAATATCAGGTGAGGATATGTTTGTTGTTATAAATGTTCACAATGATTGATAATTTCTGGTTGATTATAATTAAAAATGTATGGAAAACCTATTAGTTTGGTTGATTTAATATTATAGGTATTATGATAAAAGACCATTAGATAAATAGTAATGTATGAGTCTAGGGGATGTTTCTGATTATTGGATAACATTAAGATATTTTTCTGAATTAGAGTGTGTATTTTTCCCCTAGAAATATCATCAAAGTTAGGATACTACAAGTGTATGTAGGATTTTTCACATATATACTTATAGGTAGTAACCCTAAATAAGGAAAAAAAATTAACTCATCCATCATCTGGGGAAAGAAAAATATCCATATCCACACACCTATTTTGTAACACTCTAGGGATATGATTCAGAAAATCAGATTTACCTTATGAAGCAATATGAATGTTTTATTCCCGAATGAGATCAAGGTATGATATAATAATATACAAGAGAACCAAATTTAGAAAAAAAAATTAATTTAATTAAATATATAAATGGTTGACATAATTTTAAATTTATAAAAGATAAATTAGGATTGAGTTTTCATATTCATATGATCATTTACATTGATATTATTTATAAACACTTTGATTTTTATTATTTTTTTGGTAATATTCTTGCATAAAAGAATCTGAGAAAGGAATATATCTAGAAGCTATTATTTCATATAATATGTATACATAAAGGGTTAAAAAACTTGGTATATGCCTATTATTTGGAAAAAATTGAATTTTTTAGACATACCAAACGAATTGTGGTTATCATCATAATAATTATTAATCCTTTATTGTCATAGATATTTCTATAGTGGGTGATATTTATTGATGATACTCTAGTATATTATAAAAGTTATGAAAATTATTGGAATCATCTATGGATCTTTAGGAAATAATATTTTTCCTTCTAAGGATTGGACACATACATTAACTGGGATAAATAACCATGAAATATTATTATATTATAAGATTATATTTTTTAGAAAACAATTGGAAAACACATGATTGAGGTATAGAAAAATATTAGGTTTAATATATATTGTATGTTAAGATAATAAACCATTGATTTATTTTGGGAAAAGTAAGTTATGTACTATTAATACTTTTTAAATTAATATATAATTAATGAAAAATTTATCAATGATATTTTTTTTGGTAAATCTAGTTTCATTTTTTTGGATTTTGATATTTATTTATTATTTTGTGACATTATGGTCTACTAATTAATACATTTAATTATTAATTATAGAGTTAATTTTTTTAGGAATATAAAATATCATAGTGGTTCAATGACTTAGATATTCATATGGTTTTTTTAGAGTTATGTTTTGGATAATATATGATAAGGTTATATACATACTAGGATACATGTATTTATGATTGGATAGTGTTTTTTAAGGTAGGATGATTAACATTATATATCCTAAGAGAGTAATTTAAATTTCACATTAGGTTTTATATCACGAATTATGAATATATTAAGAATACTCTCATTTAATTTAACTATTTTGGAATAATTAAAATTGGGAGGATGAAATTTATTTTGGTGGGTGCATGTAAAGACCTATGATGTTAATATATGTTTTCCTATATTTAAGTTATAAATAATCAATAACATTCTCCACACACAACACTGAAATAAAAAATATTTGAATATATATATATATATATATATGTTATAAATATTAAATATTTTCATTAAATATATATTTGGATCTACTAGATATGAAAATATGTAATCAAATTATAAAATATATTTATATATAAATTTTATTTTTCACAAATTTTTTAAATCCATCACCGTGTTTATGAATATATCTTTTTATGTGATTCATTTTTTACAATGAAATATAATATTATTATTTTTAAATGGTTATTTTAATAACATATAATACTTATGGATTAATTATTTAACTATTCATGTTTTATATACATTAAGTATAAGAGAAAATACTTTTATTAAAAAGTAATTTTCCTATAAAAATAGTTTTCCACTATGCTTTGTAATATGAATTAAAGTTAAATTTATATATATTAAAATTTTAAATTAAAAACCAGAAATATAATTTTTTTAATTCAGAATAAAAATATTAGTTTATGATACATTTTTTGTATTTTTCTACAAATATTGATTTGAAGGTGAATAGTTGAATATATCATATTTCCAAATATTGTCCATTTTGTAGCACTATTAAATTATAAAAATGATTTCGGAATTTATCAAAATAATTTTCTTAAAAAATATGTTTCTATAATTAATATAAAAAATATACAAATATGGAGCTTGGTTTAAAATCTATAATTAATATTTTACATCATGTGTGATATTTTTCAAAAAAAAATCTTTTTAATAAATTATACATTTAGAATTTTAAAAATAATTTTTTCACTTTTAGATATTAAATAAAATAAAATGGATTTTATATTTGGAATAATTAGGTTCAAATTTTTTAATACGTTCCATATTTTATTTTGTAATAAAGGATAAGTTACCTTAGGTAAAAACCGGTTACCACAGTAAAATCTAATATTGAAAAATAGAAAAATCTAGTGTAAATGAGTAAGAATAATATTCAATTTTTTTATAATGGGTGGTTGAGGACTACCCCCCCCCCAATATCTTAACCTCCTCATTATTTCTCAATTTTGGAGCCAATTTACATGAAAATGACTTCCAGTTATTGAAAGGATTCTGTTATTAACAAAAATGTCATCCCATTTCAATTATAAAAGGGGAACTAATGTCCTAACATACCATCATAAAAACCCACTTAGTTCATCTCACACTCTACACAAACATATCCTAAACAGTAATATACATTTTCATGAGTTTCTATTCTTTTAAAAAGGTCATCCCTCAATTAATTAACCCCCTTTGTAAAGAAGATCATCCATGGAGTGAGGTATCAATATCCTACAACTCCTTTCTCATTTCTATTTCATTATCCAAACTTATTCTACCTAAAATTATATTACAAATACATAAAATGATAAAATTAGTATCATTATTATACTATAAATTTTTTATATTGATGTTATGAGCATTAACCACCTTTCCCTTTTCTATTACAAAAAATGAAAACATCATTCGTGCATTGTGCAGACTACCTCCTCCACGACAAAATGTATTTAATTTTCATTTAGTTAATTAAAAGTATGATACTAATAGGTTATTTAATATATTAGTATAATATGTATGAAATATTTTATATTCCTAAATGATAAACCATATTAATCCTTTTCCTTTATTTATGGATGATGAAATCATTATCCATGCACATGTGTGGACTACAGCCTCCATGGAACGATTGATTTCTGTTTCTCTTTTCCTGACCACCATAAATGGATGGTTATTATAATAGGTTTAATGTATAAATATTAATTTTATGTATTTATTATTGTAATGTGAATATAAATTGGACAAAAAAATATCAACACAATTAACAAAGAACGGTGGTAAATTCAACCGTCCAAAAGAGATTTCTCAAAGAAAATAAATATTTATTTGCACTATAAAGTATCTATTTATACATATTATTTTTATTTTTATTATTTAATATTAAAACTAATGAAAAATAAATAATATCATTATTCATTTTTTATAATTATATTACAAACAAATCACTTTATAAGCATCAATTAATTATTGTATATTCTTATTGGGGTTGGTTTAAATACCAACATGAATAATGTTATAAATTTATATCATGGATGGATATGAGAAATTAATTTCAAGTAAAATATGTTAAAAATAAGTAAATAAAGGGGTTTTTCAATAATGGTAATATAATAATTTAAATCATCATTTAAAAAAATACTATGTTTTCTAAGATTCAAAAAAACATGCCCATTGAAAAATTCATTTTTAATGATAAAAAACAACTATAGAATGAATTTATAAAATTATAAAAATTTGGAACATCAATTATTATACCTTGTGTGATCTATTAATGATGAAATTTGGGAGAATATTGAATAACAACACTTCAATTACAAACTCATTCAAAATGATCACAATTACTCACACCCAATATCAAAAATGGATAATAACTAACTAATATAAATATAGGAAATAATTTTATATGAATTTATAAAATGGTTATAAAAATTAATATTAATATAAAATTGTTGATTACTATTGTTAATTCTATTATACCATAAGATAGTGTTCATTTCAACGAAGCAGTGATTGATATTTGGGTTTATTTTTTCAAATTTAATTTCTTGAGACTTATATCTTAATGTGAACAATGATACCATTAATATTATTTGATTATTGAATAATGATTTTGTTTTAAATTATTTAATGTATTTTGAGATCCATATCATTAAACTTTTAAAAAAATTCTTTAATACAATATAAACTAAATTTAAATGGATTTTCATCCAAACGTTACTCAAATCATAAGGGTTGTGATTTCTAATACTATTTTTAAAAACAAGATTATTTTATTAAGATAATACATATAGTGAAATTATTTTCCTTATAAAAAACCTCATAATTATCAATTTATATTCATAATGTTTTACATTTCCCATTTAAATTTAAATTCCCCTTCACTCATATTTCACAGAGAGTGTTTCTTGTAAGATAAACATTCTGTATCTCTTATTCTTCATTAAGAACCACATTTTTTCAGTATCCGTTCTCATTGTATTATTTTACATGTTTATTTATCTATTATTTAATAATATATTAATTTCATTTTATAATATTTTATATTCTTTTTAATGTTTTACTAAAATTTTATTATTTTTATATGGAATTTTGTTTCAAAATGTGAAATGATTTTATTTTAAATGTTTATGTGTGAAAATTTCATTCCACCACTTTTGTTAGAGAATTCACCCTATATTTTCATTATTTATAAAGAAATTATTTTTCTCATAATTTTCTAAAATTTTTCTTTTACTATTATTTCAAAATATCATGAATATTTCTTATTACCAAATTATATCCTCTAAAACATATAAAAAAAATTTTTCATCTAAGTTAATTTCCTTTGATACAATGTATACATGATTAATAAAATTTTTAAAATGATACCATCAATATTATTTCTCTAGATAGACTATCATATTTTATTTTTAACCATGGGAATAATCCATTGTTTTCTTTGAATTACATAAACATTCTCGATGTATAGAAATAATTTCTCATATAATTCATTTCAGATATGAATACCTTATTTTTGTTTCATTTTATTAAAGGGTTGTAACAATGAGTTAATGCATTGATTGATCAAGGGAATTATTTTCTTAATAGTATAACATGTTCCAATATAATTTACATACTATACACTTTCTTATCTTGAATAATGGTATTTACTCTGAAGATTACTTGATGTCACTCGATACAAATTAATTTTACATGGGTTTTTCATTTTATTATTATTTATTGAATTATGGATGATTTCTCTAGGTGAATCCAAATTAAATAATCTGAAATCCATTTTCATTCCATGAGTTCTTCATGATGCATTGAATAAAACCCATTTTATTTCCAAGGGTTCTCTATGCTATAAAAACTAAATCATTTTCATATGAAAGTTCTATAAAATCCAATTTACTTCCATTAGTTCGTTATGATATGAAAATTGAATGATTTTAAAGCAGAACATGTAAGTTTGGATGAATAATGGGTGGGGTCATATATCCACTACTAGAAATTGAATTTATACCAATAGAACTATACCTACAGTTTTGGAAACCTGATGATATAGGTAATATATATATATATACCATATACCAAATGTTTTGAAAAAAACATTGATATAGGTATCACCTATAGTAACTATTTTTTAGAATCGTTAGAATATGAATAATATAGATACCATATACCAATATGTTAGATAAATACTTTTTATAGGTCTAAAATTTCAAGTACTGATACCAATGGTTCTCCCAAAAAATTGGTTTATGTCTATAACAATGGTTTTGAGAACTATTTCTATGGGTACTCAATATTTTATGATTTAATTTTACAAATCATATTTAATACAAAAAAAATTAAATTTAAATTAAATATACATATACATATTTGTGAAATTATGTTCACTCAATCCATTATAGTTTAACGGTTTGGTCGTTGAATTATAATAGGGAGGTTTTGGGATCAAAACACGGCTTGTTTTTTTACATTAAATATACCCATGGTTTTGAAAAACCATTTTGTATTTGTAAATCATAGGAAAAATTCAAAGAGTTTTGGAACTGTATATAGACCACATATACTAAAGGATAAATAGACAAGACCCTCCAAACAATTGGTATGGGATATACCTATATGTTTGGGACTATAATAATAGTTCTAAATCATTGGTTTATCCTTTTTTATATTAATTATTGACCGACAATGTATAGATCAAAAATTTATATCTCATTAGATCAATATTGAAGAATACGTTTTATTTTCTCACATCTTCCAATGTAACGTGGTGAAAATTTTCCTTTTTACCTAAATGATCATGCCCTAATATTTGATATATCCTTATGAAATCATTAAAATATTCCTCAAATGATAATGGTCATTGTTGATGATCCTCATAATATTTTATTTGACTTTGATTCATCACAATTCTCCTTTTGATCTCTTGAAACATATCAGTTTTTTATTTCAAATTTAAAGGTACAATAAGTAATTTCATGAATATTTCCAACCAATAATGTTGAAATGGACTTGTACAACTATAAAATTTTTCAAAAGTGGTTATTTGTATCATGGTCTGATATCTGTTATAGAATGTTAACTCTATTAATGGAATATTCTCTACACATGAGCCTCCAAAATCCATCACAAAAGACCTAAACATGTCTTCCATTGTTTAGATCATCCATTTATATTTTCCATCTAATTTTGGATAATAAGTTATGATCATGGTCAATTGAGTTTCAAGGGATTATTGTTAGGATTTCCTAAAACAAGATGTAAACCAGGGGTCCGCTTAAAAAACATTTGAAACTAGAACGCTATTCCTCTTTACCACTCCTTGAGTGTAATGTTTTGAAAAATATTTCACATTATTAGATTTAAATGTATCTATTTAGTGAGACGACTTCTTGACTAGATCTGAAATAACCCATATAGAATATTTTTTTCAAGTTATTACTCATAGACTAGTTAAAATATACAAGGTTGTATACTCTCATTTCCTCTTGGGAATCAGTATATAGTGTATCTTACAAGCGGGTTGTTAGTGCCCACCTTGACCTACTCATTGGTGAGGAATATTCATATGAAATATGCTACCTTTTCCATTTTGTCAGCCCAAAGAAACTATGTTCTCATTTTCTTCATAAAACATTTGTATTCCATGATGAATAGATTTTCTCTAAAGGTATTCAGCAGAAATGATATGTTCCTAATAAGTTGGATGAACCATAATCAAATCTCTAAATCATAACATGGTATCTTATACGGATTACACCACTCAATGGTCTCCCCACCATAATGTTTTAACCTTATGCTTATATATTCCTAATAATATTTCTATATATATTTTCCATACTCAACCAAATAAAAAACACAAAAATTTTAAAAACTACAAAATTACCTTTCATAGAGTATTCCAGATCCATATATTCTATAATGGACATTATCTTCCATTGATTTAAAGCTTCTTTTTCTTGCTCACTATAGGACTTTTATTAAGTAGATCTACTACATAATTTCTTTTTCCCAATGAATAAATCAAGTCGGAGTTAATAATTTGTTGATATTTTACCCATCTATATTACTTTAAATTCAAATATCTTTTTTATAAAAAATTTTCCAAGTTTATATTATCTACAAACACTACAAATTTCTCCCCAAAAAGTGAATGATTCCATTTTTTAGGAATAAACTATGAAATAAAATTTAAAATCGTGTGTTGGATTGTTTTCTCATGCACCCATAACTATCATGATTTATAAGAAACAACATGATCTCTCGTTATGAGAACACATTCCATCCTAGATCCTGATGCATCAAAATAGACCATATATATGTGTGTTTATTCTGGAAACATAAGGATGGAAACAAATGATAACTAATCTTATTTCATTAAATTCTTTTCCCACATTCATCATTCCATTCAAATGGAGCACCCTTCCTTGTCAAAGATTTCATAGGTGCTTCAAGACATGAAAAATCACAGATGAATCCTCAATAATATCCCACTATGAAATGAAATTTGGACATATCAAAATCTTTAGATAATGGATTCCAAGAGATAAATGCATATACCTTTTAGGATCTATGGATATTCTTCTCTTAAAAATGGCATGGATAAGGAATCATACATATTTTATCTAAAAAACACACTTGGAAGGCTTATAATAAAGGTGGTGTTCTCATAAGATACCCAACACTATAACCATGTGTTATTCATTAATATCCTATGTCCAAGAATACTCCAATATATCATCAATAAACAGCACCATAAAAGAAACAAGATACCCTATAATGATCAAAATCAACAATTCCATAAATATTACTTGTGTATTTTTATGACCAAATGGAATAACCTCATATTCATAGTGTTCATATCATCTCTAAAAATGTTTTTTTAGAATATCCACCTTCTGAACTCTATGTTGAAGATGCCTTGATCATAAATCAATCTCAAAGAACCATGAGGTTATCCTAAAACGTTCCAATAGACCATTTATTAGTGAAGGTTTATAAAAATTATATTTCATTACTCTTTTTAGATTATGATAATCCACACAAATCTGAATAGGTCAACCAACATTCATTATATAAAGAACATGTATTTACCAAAGAGACATTATTAGTATAATGAACCATTTTATTTCCAATTCTTCCATCTAATATTTAAATTCACTCAATTATATTTTTTCCATCTTATAATAGTTAAGTGAGAGAATACATGTGTCTAGTAGGAGATCAATCATAAACTCCACTTTTATTTCAGTTGTAAACCTAAAGAAATTATTTGGAAAAACATCTATAATTTGTTCAATTATTAGTAATAAGACCCTTTATCCAACCTCATACTTATATTCAAAATTTAACTACTACTAAATAATAAAATATATTCCCAACAACTATTATTGAAGATAAATTTCTACTATAGTTTACATCTGAATCTCCAAAAAAAATAGATTCTTTATACCATCAGAATATTGGAAACTGACATTCCATATATAATAGTCAACGTGGGAAATGTATGATTTCAAGAAATACATTCCTAAAATTATGTCACATAACTCAATATATATAATACTATAATCATAAACCAATTCATCCTCGTTAATCCTTATCAAACACATTGTACACATAAAGGCTCAACACTCCCATTGTCTCTGAGGTGTTTGATGCTTCAAAATGAAAAACATAATCTTGACATATAAACCCATATGAAAAACCACATGAGATGCAATAAAACAATGGGATAAAATCATATCAAAAAAATATTGAATAATTTTTGAATTCAAAATAATCTTACCTATCACCATAGAGAGACTATATTGATTATTGATAATCATATGTTCATCACCATAATGCTAATTACTAGATCCTACCTATTCCATTCATCATTACTGAGATTTAAAAACATAAGGAATCACGGTTCTCCTAGAATCATCTTGGATCAATTTTCTTTTTAGATGGGGATTCTTCGGGATATATCATCACTTCAAATCATAAGATTTTTTAGAAACATTATATGCATTCCCTGCTGTACGATTTAGAGAACTATGAAAATAACATTATAGATATATTATTTGATTAATGTTGTGGGATTCGTTAGGTAATTATATAAAATATCAATTTTATGGGGAGTAGAGCCACATTGGAATTATCCATGATTAATAATTGTTTGCGAATAAAAATTAACAGATTTTATGGGTTAATTTTAAAACACCCCACCACCTTGGAAGCAAGTGTATCTTTCCTACTTATGACCAGTGTTGGAGTTCCCACCTATTCTCATGGAGATGAACATACTTAATCTAATTGGGTTTCCTAAAATATTTCATTCCACTATCATTTCTATATTTATCAACTCCTTGTAGTTTCTTAGACATAACCAAACTATCATAGAGTGAATCTCTAGTCCTATCCATGATTCAAAGATTCTTTATTTCAAGGATGAACTAGTAAAAACATCTCGTGAAATGCGGACTAAATTCATGAACATGGAAACATACTCCATAAAAAATAAATATTCATATTTTAGTATTATGAAATATGTTTTTATTTTTATCGTAAATTTGTGAGGATATAAGTTTTTATTAAATAATTCTAAAAAATACTCCCATGTCATACCACAGTTAACTTTATCTTGGGAAACGATGTCCCACCATTAGTGGTAAATATCCTATAAAAAATATGTTTCTATCATAACCTTTATCTCAGCTGGTGTTCCATTAATTTCAATGATTATATTCATCTGATTCATCAAAACCTAAATTTTTTTTGTCTTGGAATCCTTGAAAACAATGGGTGGAGTTTTATTTTCTGACTGAATTGATGTCCTTGAAAATTCAAATTTATCATAATCGTTAAGAATTATATCCTTTATATCCAAAAGTAAACCATTTTAATAATTTTCAAAAATAATTACACTCAATATGAACAATGTATTGTTAGAGGAAAGGCTCGCTAAAATTTCATAACAAGCAGTTCTCAACTACTAAACCCATGAGTATGCGGTGAAAATTTACCTGGAATTGTGATAGAAAAAAATTATTGAAAACCTAGAAACCTTATGTTCAGAATAAAATGTTTTTCAATGTATTTTTAAGATATGAATTTCTATAAAAAAACATGCCTATCTCATTTATACCATCCTAGGAGATAGAAAAACCAAAGAAGACTTGTAGAATTTGCAACATCCCACCCAAAATCACTAGAATGAGCAAAGGAAGATATTATATTATACATATGTTACATACCCAAGATAAAAAATTCTAGAAATAAATTCCAAGGGCTTATGAAACACATGTGGGGATGATATGACTTAAAGATTATACAATACTACAACACACCACATAAAAAATCAAGACAATCTACATGACACATGAATATAAACCACTTTATCCCATCAATGAAACCAAAAGATGACAATATCAGTGTGAAAATGAAACATTGTATAACAACTGACAATTCTAAAAAACACATGAATCAAGATAACGATGTTTTGTCATCCTAATAATAATCTCATTATCTCCATAATATATCTCCACCATCCATTCTAAATGTAAAAATATACATCTCTAGGGAAGTATGATACCTTCTATTTCACTATGTCTTAGTATATGACATTGGTAAATGCACCGAGGCTCCCAATAATGGGGTGAGTATAAACTCAGTAAGAATTGTCCAAAGACATACAAATTCTCTCCACTAAGACAAAAAAAAGTGTTAGTAAAATTTATTTAAAACATTTATAAAATCCTTGGAATAGATTATTTTAATACATAGGTGAAAACCAAGTGAGAAAACCCATAAACAAGATTTTTTTCATCCATTTACAGTTGGAATAATCATTCCTAGGTTCACACATTGACAAAAAACCCATAAACTAACACGAAATCATAAAATTAATCTTGGTGATACCATTAATAGAGGTACTCCATGACCATAATCCATCCAAACATTACAAATCCACATCCACCCATACCCATGAACAATGAACACGCCAACCCAATTATGAAAAATTCCATTCCAATGCATTTCACATAAAATAACTATTTCTTTTAAATAATTTCATGAGACATAATGAATGCATAAAAACCATTTTATAATTTTTAAATGATCATTTTTAAATTAAATGGAAGATTAGGTTTCCAAAGCCTATTTAATTTTCTTGAATTCTAAAACCCAAACCAAAAGGGGTTACTTTATGAATCCAAGATGTGATTCCATATAAAATTCCAGAAAAAAAAATCAAAACAAACTAATTTATAAATTTATAAAATATTGTATATGAGAGAGAATCCACATATCTTTCAACGAATGGTGACAACAAATAAGGAAACTTAGAACATCTATATCTGAGATTACAACACCATCTCATCACTAGATTCAACAAGATCTCATCATGATTAACATCTCTATAGATAGTTTTATACCTAACTTACTAGATATATGGTTTTGTGAGAGCATGAGATTGTATATATGAATAAAAAATAATTTCTAGAGAGGGAATGTTCTTACCAATGATTCTAGATCTATAATGCACTTTGAATACTCCTAAGTTCACATCAAGATTGAATGTAATTGACTCTCATCCCTATGAAGGATGTGGAGATTGATACCCAAGAAGATTAGGTGAATAAGAGGGTTCTAAGAATTAATATTAATTAAAAACACAATTTTAAAGGTGAATAATTTATGTTGCATGGTCAGTTAAGATGGTTTTTCAAATAATGCTCCAACCATGAACATGTTTTTGAACATGGTCAAGAGATATGCACATGTAGGGAACAAGGTTTAGAAAAATTTGCACCAACCGTGTGATTCTATTGTATCATGGCTAAAAACTTGCATCATTGGCTCACATAGTTTGAAAAATAGAGAACCAACTATTCATTCCCATCCATCAAATATCACACAGGTTCTTAATGATGGTTCAACATTTCTACTAGAAATTCCAAAATAGTGAACCATCAAGAATGCTTCAAAAACACATAAAAACCATCTGGATTGTCCCATAACATAACCCACGAATTTTTTAAGCTCAAAATACAAAAAATAAGGGTAAATTACATAAAAAAATGGGGTGTTATAAGTGTTGTTATGATTTTCCTTTGAATTTTGATCTTTTACACTAATTTACTTTTACCTTGGAAATGAATTATTAAATATAACAGTTAATATTAATAACAAAAATTAGTTTTGGAAATTTTACTAATTTTTAAAAAATTTATTTTATAATTTTAAATCAATTTAAGAAATTAAATTTTTGGTGGATTTATACATTACATTTAAAATAAACACAATAACACATTAAAACATCATTTTTTAAAAGTGGGTTTTAAGATTAAAAAATAATGTTCAAGATAAAATTATCACAAATACAAATTTTTGTGAATTAAATTGGTTTATTATAATAAAGTATAATTATGGTTTCTTTTAAATTAATATAAAACTAAATTTAACCATAAAAAACATAATTAAATAATAATATTGAAAATATATTTTTTTAAAGTGTTATTTTTATTTAGTTGTAAATGTGTTGGAAATATGATTTATAAGTTCAAATAATATCTTAAAATTAAAAATATATTTCTATTAATACATATTTCTTAACTGAAAATGGATTTTAATATTATAATATACTATTTCATAATATAAAAACAATAAAAATTTTAATTTTCCCAAAATCCATATATTCGACTAAAAACCCATTTCAGAAAAATCAAAAAAAAAACTGCACAAAAGGTAAATTTTGATGTGAAGAATTAAACATTTAATTTAATTTTTTTAAAATTAAATTTATGGCATATATAAATTTTTTTATGAAGAGAAAATACATAATATAAATAAAATAATTTTTTAAAATAACCTTTTTCAATATTAATGAAGATTAATTATTTATATTCCAATTGTTAAATATTTTAATCTTATTACATATTAGTGTTTATTATAAATTTATTAATAATGTTTTGATAATATTTTCTGGTTAATTTACATTAGGTGTAGCATTTAATTCATGTTATTGAACATTACATAAGTTTTATTAGGTCTCTAATTTATTATCTCTACATTCTCCCTTGTTAAATAGATTACGCCCTCACAATTTTAATTATTACTCATTAATTAAATTATTTGGGTGAATTCTTTGGATACTCATCATTGGGGTAATAACCTAGAAACATACATATACCTATTGTATTTGTCTATATCATGTTACATATCTTCCTTCAAACAGCATTATCAGTTCATTCAATCATATACCCAAGTATGTATATACCTTATTCATATATTCCCCCATTAAAATTTACCAAAACCATTTGAATATCCAAGATATTAAACCAACGCAAGATGATATATTATTAAAAAAATTAACTCTATTCTTAAACAGTAAACATATTAATCACTATATCATAACGTAATGAAAAATTAAATATATATCTTAATCCAAAAAATATTAGACAAACTATCCCAAAAATATTATTAATCTCATTTATTTAAAGTAATAATCATTTAAAAGTATATATATACTAACTAACATAGTTTTTCCAAAATAAATTAATCCTTTATTACCTAAAACTCAACTTTATATTAAACCTAATAGTCGTTCACCCCTCAATCGTGTGTTCAGTTGTAAAGATGTCATCAAATCAATTTTTGTGGTTACTAATTCCATTATTATATGTTTCAAATACATTAATGAAACAATTATTAGTGAAAAATCCTTACATTTTTTTTCATAATTCTCATATAATTTACAATATATGATAATATATTCAATAAAAATAACTCACTAGTGAAGATATCTAAGAGTATTAAGAATTAATTTCTATTAAAATATGAATATAAATACCTTAGATATATGTAGGATTGTAACACCCATAGTTCGGGGTATTTCCCTATTATATAGCTTATTATATGTTAGATAATTTTTAAGTTAATACTTTAGATGATTATGGATTGTTTTTTGAATGTTCTAGATTACTTTATTAAGGTGCATGTTTTGATAAAAATGATGTGAAACTATGATCAAGTCTCAAAGAAACCATGTGAGTTGACTAGGGGTTTTTAGATCAGTGCACGTTTTGGGAAAGCTATTTGGTGAACCATACGACCTAAATTTTTTTGATAAAAAATCAATTCACATGGTTAGTGCATGGTTTGTCAAACTATATTCTTTTACCATTCGATTATAATTTAAATGTATGAAAATACCCATTTTCAGCCAAATTTTATTTAAGAATCCTAATTGTACAAATTTTGACGTGGGATCTCAATTTACATGGTCCCCATAGGTTATTTTAAGAAATATTCGATTTCCAATTATGATTAATATTATTCGTTGAGATTTGGATCATGGAAAACAATGGTTAGGAACCCATTCCACCTTTACACCTTGGAAATCATATGTTTTTCTTTAAAAAAACATAGATAATTGTTTTTATACCCATATATATCGTTTCAGATGTATTTTGATCAATTTTATAGTATTTTATAGAGAAACTATAGGAAGTGGCTAAATTTGTGGTTTATGGACCTATGTGGATGCTATAAATTGTACCAGTATGTTCCTTCCTTGAGTTGAGATGGTAGCATGGATATGAGACAAGGTATGACCTAAAATTTATACCATAAGAAGATATAGATAATATTTTTATATTGAACTTCATGTTACTAAGGCATTCTGAGTACATAAATTGTCATAAATCATTTTTAGGAGTCTTGTTAAATCATCTTCATAGTTTTAGTCGGTGATCATTTGGTATCATTAATTAGTGAAGAGACTCCCCAGAAAAAGTTCAGTGTTACATGATTATTTCATTTTAATGTTATGATATTGGTATTATTTTTTTTATACATATATAGTCAAACCTTTAACAAAATAATGAAAATGAATTTATTAAAATTGTTGACACGGTTTTAGAATGAATATGCCACTAAGGATGATGAGAAACCATATATAGGTGTCTATAGAGAATTTTGTTTAAACCAAACCACAAGTGAACCAAACTTTGGTTAAAATATTTATGTTTAAAATCCAACCTGTTGAAAATGAACCTTAAGAAGAAGAACCTTCTTGTGTAAATCACTCATAAGAGTTACATAAGAGGAATCCATCAAAATTTTGAGGTGATTTGTGGCCTATACAAGTATAATTATAGATGAGAATGATAAATATAATTTTTGACATCCTTTAAATCCCCACTACAATAAAATCTAATTTAGAAACACATTTTCTATAGGAAATGGGACTAAAGTTGTGGAATTTAAAGGATCAAGAAAGTTTTGATCATAACCTTACTTGAGAAGTGTCTTAAGAGTCATTCAATAAGATATTTTATATACCCATATTATAGCTAGTGAATATTAATAATTTATTCTAGATAAAACATGTTAACATTTCATATACTGAATATGATACTCAATTAACTCACTTGGTTTTATTTTCACCAGACATACTAGCTTGTGATATACTAAAATTAATGATATTCAAGGAAAGAATATAACTAGAGGTATTCTTTCATGTAGTTATCTTCTATCTTATGGATTATTCTGAAATATTGACCAAGACATTGGTTGGAGAGAGAGATTGATATCATATGATCTTATATTGAAGGAGATAAATTTTTCCATTATAGAGTTGGTAGAAACTCTAATTTAGGATACAACTGTACATTAGAAGGATACTTCTAGGGTATAAAAACAAGATAGAACCTTCCTTTAAGATTTTTACCTTATAGAACACATTGTTTTATTGGACCCAAATTCTTTTAGTGTTGTTCTCATTGTAATATTAAAAATATTGTTCTACAAAACCAAATAAGTGAAAAAAAAAATAAGAGGAAAAGGGAATATTTATAAGTATTACAATAGTATTCAAAATTCAACAATAGTAGAATAACTGAATCAGCCTCTGGAATTATATACTCTAGCAGAACAATCCCATCAGAATATTTCTCATCCCCCAAATCATGTAAATCAAGTTAACTCTTAGAATATATCTATGGTTACATGGAAATCTGAAAATGTGTGCAGGAACTATTATATGGGGGTTAAACAAAAACTATTTCGAGTGGAGTAGACTTCCCCCACTTAGAATCTAGGTCCCATCATGGTGTGAGTTACCATACTTTTAAACTCAACTCTTATGTATGTTTTTATACTAGTGTGTAAAAGTACATTCATACTTCTAGTTAAATTAAACAATTAGGATTAAATATTGAGATGATACCACACATCATGAGTAATGAGACACCTCTTAAGAAGTATGAGTATACATGATTCAAATGCCCAATATGTTTCTTTATCAATGATGTGTTGTGTTTTCTATGAGATTTTATGGTATTAAAGATGAATATTTTTTATTTGTTTTTTGTAATGGTATGGTTAGTGTAATTTAAAGAACACATTGACTATTTTGATCGACAAGTGTTGGTTATATATTTTTTTGAACAAATCATGTTATAGGGAAATTTTTATATTAACACAGGAAGAGAATGAAATTTAGTAATAGTGGATGGATCCATCTTTGGCCAGTTGGCATCATTGATCTTTTTCTCTATAGATGAAACTATGAATATGAATCTTCCAATCATAATAAACTGATACACATATAAAATTTTGAATCATTTATCATTACTATAAACTCTATAGGAAATCAAATTTAAAAATTATTTTCTTCATAGTCCTTGTATTATTTCACCTTCTACATACAAAATTACCATAATAAAACTATTAGAATGAAGGGTATCGGTCATATAATTAGAGAGAGAAAGATTTATTATACCTAGAAGATCACCTTGTTGTGATATAGTTATATTTTTAAAGAGGCAAGGAGTTTCACTCAGAAAATTTGTTTTTTTATCATAGATTGAACCAAGTTATGATCAAGAATCAATATCTTCTTCCTCACATTGAAAAAAAAATTGACTATTTAAAATGATCTAAATTTTTCTCTAAAATTGATCTAGTATTAGTACACTAAATACTCAAAGTTAATAAAGATGATAGTATGAAGATATCATTTCAAGATCATTATATTCATTATGATTTTTTTATTCCCTTTGATGTAATGAATTCTCATGTACTTTTCATGGTCCTGATGAACTATATATTATATAGATATC
This sequence comes from Viscum album, assembly GCA_963277665.1. Classification (NCBI taxonomy): domain Eukaryota; kingdom Viridiplantae; phylum Streptophyta; class Magnoliopsida; order Santalales; family Viscaceae; genus Viscum; species Viscum album. The sequence goes on from OY728132.1 coordinate 331,212,467, forward strand.
TCAATTATTTTTTTTGTATTTCTTTTATGTTATTTTGTTTATTTCTTGGAATCATATTGTCCATGAGGATAACATGGAGAATGTTTTATCCACATTTCCTGATCATCAAATTTATGCTAAATTTTGTATGTATGACTTCTATATTCATGAATAATGTTTCCTTAGGCACATAGTTTTTGAAAAAGGAATATTATTTAATACTATGAAGATTGATGTGGTCATTTTCTAGAGGCTATAAAAAACAATTAAAGATTCAATTTTTTATGGGATTGGTTGTCTATTATTATCACTTTTTTCAAGATTTATCATGGATTTCCTCTCTAATGATTATATTGACTAGGAAGCTAACTCCAATGAAATGGTTGATAAATTTCATAAATACTTCTACCAGAATATAACAAGTCTTAAGTTGATCCTGGTCCATATCATTCTGGATCCATGAAATGGTTATATTGTGTATCGTGATTAATCTTGATCAGGATAGGGTTTTTTCTCTTGTATGGAGACCATGTCATGGATTATAGCTCAAGGAATTTAAGAACATGTGAAAAAAATATTTCAACGCATGGAATGGATTTTTTATAATTGTTTTATGCCTTGAAACCATGTCAATATAATATTTTTGGTGAAAAATTCACAATCCGCACTAATTTTATGTGAATAAAAAATAACTTTTCATAGTTTGAAATGCATGTGAGGAAATTAAAATGGATGGAATGTCTCGATATGTTTGAATTAGAATTAATATAAACAAATATAAAATGGAACTATAGGGTAGATTCTTTGATTCAGAAGTATTATAATGATGTGGTCAGAGATGATCATGACCAATGACTATTAATGAGGTTTTTTGCAGATATACATCTAGATTATATAAAATAGAATGAGAAAAAAGATTTTCTTCTCGATCAGTAATTTTTTTTGATTTAATCAATTTAGTCAAGGTGGTTCAAGGATAAAATCCCGGTTCCATATATATTATGTCATTCCAAAATGGTGGGGAGACCATGGATGATTGGATAGAGTATTATGAATCGAGTTTTCATTTTCGAAATCGTGTCATGGTGGTGCAATATTTCTAGGAACAAATTATTTTTTCATACCACCATTTCAAATGGGTCATTCACCTAGACATTCATAAAATTTTTAAAGTGATGAAGGCTCATTTTTTTGTGATTAGGTATCAAAATATTGATTGCAAATTATGATAAAAAATTCCATTATTTTTAGTAGGTCACGAATGAGATTCAATGAACCACTAGATTATACAATCTATTCTTATACCTATTTGAAAAATATAGAATATTGTAATGTAAATTATCAACAAACCTCAATGGATTATTCAAAAACATGATACTATTTAGGTGATTCTAAATCAATATAATTATTTATCATACTTTCTACCATTCAATGAGTCCAACATGGTAGATGATTTGAAAATATTTTTTTTCGAAGAGTGTTCAGGAAATGTGGAGTACTAGTTTCGATCATATCTGATAGGTGTCCAAAATTTTCATATTATTTTTTTAACACATTATAATAGTATCTCATAACTCAAATCAATATGATAATTTAATATCATCCCCAGATTTATGGACAATCAAAACGCAAAGTTTATATTTTGAATGGTAATCTTAGGGAATGTGTCATTAAATTTGGTGGACCATAGGAAGATAACATCTCATTAGTGGAGTTTCCATATAATTATAGTTATGACGTCATGACACGTATATCCATATTCACGGAATTGTATATTTAACCTTTTGGTTCTCCTATTTTTTTGTGGAAATATGAGTGACATCATTAATTGGAACTAAACATTTCTATGAGACTACAAAAAAGATCCAAATGATCCATAAGTGGATGATTACAACTCAGAGATGGTATAAATAATATGAATTTCATTTTTTTTCAGCCACATTCTTTCAATGTGAGTGATCATGTCTCTTTTAATGTTTCACTACGATATAGTCATAGTAACTTAGGAACATAATGAAAATTTTCCATATGACATATTGCCTTTCTTGACATTATGGATTGTATTAGAGATTTTTAAAATAGGTTATCTTTACCATGGATATTTACTGCTATCTATAATTGGTTTCATGTCTCTCAACTAAAGAAGTACTATCCAGATCATAGTCATGTTATCACTTGGGATCATGTTATTCTTGAGATGAATGGGACATTTATTTGTGAACCAATATAAACCATAGATAGGAAGTCGAATACATTTTTTGGGGGATTTATTCATTTGTTAATGTTTTAGGGAAGAATAGAAAAATTCCATAGGATTCATGGTAAAGGTAGAAGTTAATGTAATACAAATAGTTGGACCTCTTGCATCTTATCTAAGATTTAAATCCTGATGGTTGGGATACTTTTATACCCCTAGTTTGGGCAATTTTCTTATTTAATGGATTGTTTAAAGTTTAGGAATTTTTAGGTTAACAAATGAGGATTTTTGGAAGGTTATTAGAATAATTTTTTATGCATCATATTTTGAGTATGGTTAATAGAAATAGCACTAAATTTTTCAAGAAATCAATCAAGGTTCTTGGGGGGTTTGGGTAGGCACATGGGTGGTACATGGTTTAAATATACCAAGAACTAATAGAGTGGCTTAAAATGTTTTTTAATAGAGTTGATTCATATAGTTGGTGCATGGTTTGTAAAATTGTGTGACTTAACAATGCAAAGTTGATTTAATTGTATGAGAATTTAATTTTTGACATGAAACTAGACTAAAATCCACATTCTTCCTCTACTGACCTAAGATATTGACTTCTAGGATTCCTCAAGGTAATTCGATGATCATCAATGTACAAATGATAATTTTGAAAACTCTTAAATAATATTATAATGGAAATTAATGGTTAGAACCTTGTTCTTTAATAAATTTTATATCTCCTCTGTTTTCTTAAAAAACCATATATATGAGTTTCTATTCATAGATATATGGTATCAGATGAATATTGATTAGTTTTTCATGGGATTTTATAATGAAATTAAAATAAGTGGTTAGATCAATTGTATTTTCTAATGATCATTTTGATGAACAAATTCAAGGTAAGAGGACTTTCTTTCCATCCAATTTTTCAGGGAATTTTAAAGATTTTATTCCACTGTTTGATTCAGTTTGGTTTGAATAAAACATATTTCAAAAATGATTTTTGAAAAAACCTTTGGTTTCTCCCATTCATGGTTTTTGGTATTAAGTCAAAATTATATTTTTTACTTTTCCATTCCTTTTGTTTTTTAAAACACAAACTCTATAACACCCCAAGATTTCATAGTATGTACTTCTTCAAAATAATTCAATAACTTGCACTACACGCAACACTGAGTTCAAGCGCACCATGACTTACCAAAAAAGCCGTTCAAAAGAGGTTATGAATATTATTAACTAAATTTTAAACTTTATATAATCATTATAATTTTAGAATCTGTATTATGAGTTTCTTAGACATAATGTAAGAACAAATTCATTTTCATTATTGCACTTTTACCAACTTTTAATAGTAAACCCTTTTTAAAATCAAATATTTTAAACTTTTATATATTCAATATGACTAAATAAATTTACTTTTTAGAATAGAGACATCAAAAATTTACAATGAAACACCCCAAGCTTCTATGGTATGCTTCTCTTTGAATAATGCAATTGCGTGTGGTGTACACAATATCGAGTTCTAACACACACCACAACCAATCAAACTAGTCGTTATGAATAGTAATACCCACTTTTTGAAATTTATAAATTTTATTTTTCAAAATGGAATTCATTTTTGGATTTGGATTATCAAATTTAGCCTAAAGTGAAATTTTCGTACTTTTCGGATAAATTTAATATTTTGATGAATAGTGAAAATTACAAAATTTTAATTAAAAACAACTTTTTTAATCAAAATAATTAATTGTGATAAATTATGAATTTGAGTGGTTTTAAAGTATATTTATAATATATTTTTACCATTTAATACAATTTTGGTCATTGGACATAATTTCACAATTAAACTGGACATAAACAAGTATCAATCTTTTGATAGTTATTATATCTTAAAAACACGCTTTTTGTTTTGACAGCGGGAATTAATTTTAAATTAATTTCTGCCACTTCTGTGTTTTGAATTTGGAAAATTGGATTTCATATTTGGAATCATGATGTCCAAATTATGTAAATAGGTAACTTTTATTTTTAGACATTTTGAATAATTACTTCGGTAAATATTTTATTTACCATGGTTAAAGGGTAAATCCGCTAAATAAGGGTTAAAAAATAATATTATAATAATACTAAAATACCCTAAAACGTGTCCTAACCTTATTTTTGGATACATGTCCGACCATGGGCATCTTTGGGTCGATTTTGGGACCCCGTGGAGCCACTTGTAGGTGATAGGGACACTTTCTTTTAATTAAGTTAAAATAAATACAAAAATGACATAAGCATATATCTTTTCGAAAAACAATTTTCACATAAGGGTTATATATATTGTATTTTAGACTATAAATATTCATTAGAAATCTAAAACTATTTCCTAAATAATGGTGTTTTATTTATAATTTTTAGACATTATATAATTTAATTTATTTATGACTCAATGGTGATGCAGTAATTACCTAATTAATAAAAAATTAGAATAATTGATATTATAAATACCTAAATAAATGTAATTTTAGACTTTTTATAAATACCAATAATTTTATAGTATAATATGACATGTTAGGATTTATTTAAGTAACTTTTTTGGAAGTAATAATTCTGTTATGATTTTTACAAAAAATCAATTATTGAATAGTGTCAAAATTGATATAAAAGAGTTTTTAAACCAAATATTATATTATCAATTGATATTAAATTCCTAAAAATATAAGGTTTGGCCAAGAGACTTATATCATGATATTTTTATCATTAATGGACCACTTGGGGGTCTCTTGGAGGTATATAGTAAGTTTTTTAACTATATAATATAAAAATACTAAGTGACATGGTATTCAAACTAATAAACTAAGAGTTAAAACTAAAAGATAAGGTTAATATAATGACCCAAACCTGTCTAAATTCTATTGTTCGAGTGGTTTTCGACCAATACCCACCTTAAACTTTAAATAATCCACTTTGGAGTCTTTAGAAACCGAACATGAATTTATTGTAAAATAATATTTCTAGCTTTTCCAAAGGTGCCCCTCACCCCTCTTATAAAAGGGCACTCCCCCTTCTCATTAATTCACACCTTCAAAGCCTTTTGGTTCGGCCAAACTCTGCCAAAATACTCTCTCAACTTCCCTCAATTCATCCTATAGGATTTACTTTAGTCATAAAGCCAACCTAAGGATCCCTTTTGATCAAATCAAAAGGAAGAACCTGAAAAAGATGTAATAATTTCACCACCCTTTTTAAGGTTCCTTTCTTCTTCCACTTCTTCTTTCTTTGTTATTACCATTCTAAAATAATAAATACAGTATCTTATATATACTCTGATTTTATTATAAATATGGTAAAACCATATTCAGTATTCTATTCACCCTCTGAATAACATGTCACCATACGTGCGTACGTACGGCTTACCGTCTCCACGTCGTGGTGTAATTGTTATTCAATAAATTATTATTTGGATGGGTATAATAATGATGTGTGATTCATGTAAATAATAAATATAACATGATAATGATTCTTTATATATGATATAACATCCAATTATATATTATTTTAATATCAAAAGAATGATATTGTCACTCATACGTATGTACGGACTACCGTCTCCACGAACGCGATGAGATTCATTCTCTATCATATCCATTCAAGTCTAATTACCATTTGATAATTAATAATAGTATCTAAGGACTTGATATAATTCTGTATATGATTAAGATACAACCTATCCATGAAAAACACGGCTTACGTAACAAAACATATAAAAGAAAACGAGTAAGTTAACACCTGAAACAACGATAATACTAAGATATTATTAACAAATCAATGTTAAAAGATCATATATGATAACATAATAATGTATATGATTCTTGTATAATTTAATAAAAATTATTTCACCATTATACATGAGGTTAATCTACCCCCAACCAAGGAAAAGTACAAGGTAAGGGTTAATTTTACAATCTCTTTATTATTTGAGGTTGTTTATACGTAATTATCTACCGGGATCTCTTTATCATCCACATCCATGTTCCTTAAAAATGTATTTAAAAACATTTTTACTATTTACTAGACAATGGGTTAAAGTCATTTATACCCTTATGTGTTTTTAATGGAATCTTTCCGCCGTTTTCCAAACAAGGTACTTTTTAACCTTTTCGACAAATTTAAGGTAAGAATGTATTTTTAAACTTATACGGCGGGTGCGGTTATTTTCTGCCGTTATAAAATCGCTCAAGCTTCTCTTACAAGATTATAAGAATATTTTCAAAGTAAATGTTTTATTTTATAATTATGTGACTTTTAAAAGATTTCAAAATGAATATTTTAATAATTTGTGAAAGGTACTCTTTATCAAGATCATAATTTTAAATGTTTTAAAGATTTATCTTTATAAATATTTTTAATTAATGTCCATGTTTTCAAAATTATTTTAAGGATTTATTTATATGGACATGAATGTTTTGAAATGATATTTCTTTTCAAAAGTTTCAAATTGGTATGGTACACTTTGATTCCAAAATCTCTTTTAAATTACTTCCTTTATAAATGTGTGACTTTTCAATGATTTTGAGAAAAGAGATATTTCTCTCAAATAGTTTTGATTTCATCTATGTCAACATCATTTGATGGATTCTAAGATTATTTGAAGTTGATTTATTATGATACAAAACTTTTGTATTGTATTAATGGTTTTGTGATATGTCTTACTGTGGATGTGTTATTTTTATACCATTCATGGTTTATGGAGAAAGTATTTACAATTCGTATGCTAGTTTTAATACGAATGTTTATGTTATGTTTAAACCTGTTCATATGAGGAATGCATTGGACTTAATATGTGACGGGTGGAGCCCGCTATAGCTCCTCGATGCATCAGTAGGTCTCATGAGACAAACTAGTGTCTTGGCACAAGGCCTTGAAAAAATCTTATTTGTAGTCTTGGCACGAGGCCTTGGTTATGTGGTTATGATAGTCTGGAATTATGCATTCCATCATTATGAAAGTGGTTATTGATATTTCATGTGATTATTCGATTAGTGGAATATCTATGTGAATAAGTAAATGGCATTATTTCATTTTATTTTTTCCATACTATGTTGAAGTTCAAGTTTAAAAGGATTTTGTTTTAGTTATACATTGACTTAAATGTTTATTCTTATTTATGAAAGTTTCCGCTATATTGTTATCCTTACTGGGAATTTGAGATCACCCCCTTTCTATGTTTAATTTTTCCCAGGATGTGAAGAAGTAATTTATGAATGACCTGCAGGGATAGTATGAGGGGATAAGAGTGTGGAATATGGAGACTGTATTGTTGTAGTTTTCATTTTATGATGTAATGTAAACCTTATTAATGTATCTATTTATTCCAAGGCTATTATACTAATCGTTCTTTCGAGACTTGATCTTTCTTGTGATCATGCCAATGTTATGTAATAATGCACCGAATCTGGGTAACTAGGGTTGGGGCGTTACAGTTGGTATCAGAGGAATTTTAGTACAAACCTTGGAAGCTAGATTTAGATAAAATCTGATTAGAGCACATAGACCTAAGATGGACTTTTAGGATTAGCATAGAAGAACTTACTATAATTTTGGTATTGTACAGATTTTGTGAGTTTTCCGAGCAATAAATCCCTGTCTAGATACGAGCAGGTAGAGGCGGCTCTGGCACAGATGTACCTAGGGTTAAAACCCGAAAACACCGCTTTGAGCTAGACTCAAATGGGAAACTGGTGCACGACAACGGTCCTTGCTCAACTCTTGGTTACGACTCTCCTGTGGGATATGCTTAGGATAATTCTCATTTTCTTTGCAAACCATTATGAAGGGTTTATGAGTATATACTTCCTCAAAGGAGACATTTTTATGATTATAGATTATATCCATAAACTATTTAATTTATGTTATGTGTTTTACAAGTTTTGGATTAGGTATTGTTATTCATAAACTAATCTAGTGTATGCCATTGTTTAGAAATGGTGCCCACTAGAAGGAATGAGATCTCCAGTAATGCACATGATCCAAAGAGAAAGAAGGATCATATCTTTCATGGTCTTAAGCCAGAATTTATAAGATAAATAGTCTCCCATGTATTATCATCATATGAAGAAATAATATAATGTGTTGATAAGATAAGTAAAGATTTTACTGAGTCATATGGCTTTGAAGGGAAGCAAGAGGAGAAATGGATGAAAGATAGAAAGATGGATAAAGGGAATAGGGAAAAGAAGAATTTTCTCACATGTGATAACTATGGGAAGAAACACCCTGGAACTTGCCTGAAAGGAATGGGAGTTTGTTATAAGTGTAGAGGAAAAGGGCACAAAGTGCATGACTATAAGGGTAAGAAAATGGTTTCAAATGTACAATGCTTCATTTTCAAGGAGTTTGTACACTACGCGAACCTATGTCCCAGTCATCAGACTATGCCGCAAATGATGCTATTAGATAATAATCAAGTTATGATACTACCACAGATGAAGAGGAATGATTAGAGTTCTTATGTTGATTATGTCATTTGAGTGTTGTATCAACAATTTACTTGTTATAATAATTATGGAGTATATAAGGATTGTACTGCAGTATTATTTCATTAAGGACTTGAGATTGTGTGGAACAAAGAAAAGTGACTCAAAAGCAGGTTAAATTTTTGGAAAATATATGGTTGAGAGAACGATAAACCATAATATGGTTCTGATACCGAGGTAGGGATTTTAGAATAATACATGATTGATTTGGATAAATTATATTGGATATTCTTGACTACCTTGAAACTGATTAATGATTTGTATATTCCATCATTGTTGGGGTTTACAACATTTTTGGATTGAAGGAGTATATCCATTATTCTTTAAGGAATAAGAGATCATGAATGTAATCAATAAGGTTTTATTGTAATTCAGGATGTTGTAGTGTTTTAAAAGAATACATGATGAAGGTTTTCCCATGTTATTACATGGAAAAAAGGATCTTCATTGTGTTTACCTTCCTTATAAATTTTGGACAGAAGTATTTTGGAAAGTTCTAGTTTGGATTATTTTGGATTGCCATAAAAGGACAACCCGGAGGTCGGGCGGCAACCCGTCGCGTCCGACAAGGCCATGAGACTTGAACCCACAACCGAAGGGCGACAAGGGTGTATCACCTACCACTGGCCCACGTGATGTCCTGGATTAAATAATGTAGTTTTTTTTAAAGATCTGGTAGATGAATTATAAATTCATTTTTTTGGAACCCTATACGAATAGGATAAATAGAATATATTTTTTTATGTTCTATTATCTTTTAGAGAGAAAGATGAGTTTGTGGTAGAAATTAGTTAAAGGATGGAACTCTAATTGTCAAGAATATATTTTTCTTCATCTCTTATTCTATGAAGAAATTAATTCTTATAATTTATTTAAGGAATCCTAAAACCAAAAATGTGTTATCCTAATACCTTATGTTTGGTTGAACCGATGGTATTTCAAATCATCATAGATTGATGAATTTAAGGACCTCAATTTTACACTTGTTTGTGATTGATGACCTCAATCACTACCTATAAATATTTACGGTTTTCCTCCAATTATATGTCTTTAATTGCCACCAATGTTCTCCGAGTAGAGATCATAATTTGGTGGTGACCCTTTCATTTCTCTTTTCCTCTTATTAAACTAAATTTTATTAACCCAATTTCCGATGTGGGTTTTCCCACAAAGATATTTTCTATATTCAACCTTTTATTTTTGAAGAACAATTTAAAATTGAGAGGACGCAATTTATTGAAGGATGGGAGAATGTAACACCCCAATATTTCATAGTATGTACTTCTTCAAAACAATTCAATAACTTGAACTACACGCAACACCAAGTTCTAGCGCACCATGACTTACCAAAAAAGCCGTTCAAAAGAGGTTATGAATAGTATTAGATAAATTTTAAACTTTATATAATCCTTATAATTTTAGAATCCATATTATGAGTTTCTTAGACATAATGTAAGAACAAATTCATTTTCAGTATTGCACTTTTACCCACTTTTAATAGTGACCCCTTTTTAAAATCCAATATTTTAAACTTTTATATATTCAATTTGACTAAATAAATTTACTTTTTAGAATGGGAACATCAAAAATTTACAATGAAACACCCTAAGCTTCTACGGTACGCTTCTCTTTGAATAATGCAATAGCGTGTGTTGTACGCAACATCGAGTTCTAGCACACACCACAACCAATCAAACTAGCCGTTATGAATAGTAATACCCACTTTTTGAAATTTATAAATTTTATTTTTCAAAATGGACTTCATTTTTCGATTCGGAGTATCAAATTTAGCCTAAGGTGAAATTTTCGTACTTTTCGGATAACTTTAATATTTTGATGAATAGTGAAAATTACAAAATTTTAATTAAAAACAACTTTTTTAATCAAAATAATTAATAGTGATAAATTATGAATTTGAGTGGTTTTAAAGTATATTTATAATATATTTTTACCATTTAATACAATTTTGGTCATTGGACATAATTTCACAATTAAACTGGACATAAACAAGTATCAATCTTTTGATAGTTATTATATCTTAAAAACACGCTTTTTGTTTTGACAGCGGGAATTAATTTTAAATTAATTTCTGCCACTTCTGTGTTTTGAATTTGGAAAATTGGATTTCATATTTGGAATCAGGATGTCCAAATTATGTAAATAGGTAACTTTTATTTTTAGACATTTTGAATAATTACTTCGGTAAATATTTTATTTACCATGGTTAAAGGGTAAATCCGCTAAATAAGGGTTAAAAAATAATATTATAATAATACTAAATTACCCTAAAACGTGTCCTAACCTTATTTTTGGATACATGTCCGACCATGGGCATCTTTGGGTCGATTTTGGGACCCCATGGAGCCTCTTGTATGTGATAGGGACACTTTATTTTAATTAAGTTAAAATAAATACAAAAATGACATAAGCATATATCTTTTAGAAAAACAATTTTTACATAGGGTTATATATGTTGGATTTTTGACTATAAATATTCATTAGAAATATAAAACGATTTCCTACATAATGGTATTTTATTTATAATTTTTAGACTTTATATAATTTAATTTATTTATGACACAATGGTGATGCAGTAATGACCTAATTAATAAAAAATTAGAATAATTGATATTATAAATACCCAAATAAATGTAATTTGAGACTTTTTATAAATACCAAAAATTTTATGGGATAATATGACATGTTAATATTTATTTAATTAACTTTTTTCGAAGTAATCATTATGTTATTATTTTTACAAAAATCAATTATTGAATAGTGTCAAAATTGACATAAAAGAGTTTTTAAAACAAATATTATATTATTAATTTATATTAAATTCCTAAAAATCTAAGGTTCGGCCAATAGACTTATATCATGATATATGTATCATTAATGGACCACTTGGGGGTCTCTTGGAGGTATATAGTAATTTTATTAACTATATAATATAAAAATACAAAGTGACATGGTAAGTGTCAAACTAATTAACTAAGAGTTAAAACTAAAAGATAAGGTTAATATAATGACCCAAACCTATCTAAATTCTATTGATTGAGTGGTTTTAGACCCATCCCCACATTAAACTTTAAATAAACCACTTTTTATCCATTATAAACCGAATATGAATTTATTATAAAATAATATTTCTAGCTTTTCCAAAGGTTCCCATCACCCCTCTTATAAAAGGGAACTCCCCCTTCTCATTAATTAACACCTTCAAAGCCTTTTGGTTCGACCAAACTCTACCCAAATACTCTCTCAAATTCCCTCAATTCATCCTAGAGGCCTTTTTTTAGTCATAAAGCCAACATAAGGAGCCCTTTTGATCAAATCAAAAGAAAGAACCCGAAGAAGAGGTAATAATTTCACCACACTTTTTCAAGTTCCTTTATTCTTCAACTTGTTCTTTATTTGTTATTAAGATTATAAAATAATAACTCCATTATATTATATATACTGTGATGTTATTATAAATATGGTACAACCATATTCAGTATTCTATCCACCCTTTGAATAATATGTCACCATACGTGCATACATACGGCTTACCGTCTCCACCTCGTGGTGTAATTGTTATTCAATAAATTATTATTTGTATGGGTATAATAATGATGTTTAATTCATGTAAATAATAAATATAACATGATAATGATTCTGTATATATGATATATCATCCAATTATATATTATTTTAATATCAAAAGAATGTTATTGTTGCTCGTGCGTACGTACGGACTACCATCTCCACGAACGTGATGAGATTCATTCTCCATCGTATCCATTCAAGTATAATTCTCATTTGATGATTAATAATAGTATCTAAGGACTTGATATCATTCTGGATATGATTAATATACAACCTATCCATGACAAACACGTCTTACATAACAAAACATATAAAAGGAAATGAGTAAGTTAACACTCGAAACAATGATAATACTAAGATATTATTAACAAATCAATGTTAAAAGATCATATATGATAACATAATAACGTATATGATTCTTGTATAATTTAATAATTATTATTTCACCATTATACAGGAGGTTAACCTACCCCAAACCAAGGAAAAGTACAAGGTAAGGGTTAATTTTACAATCTCTTTATTATCCGAGGTTGTTTATACGTAATTATCTTCTGGGATCTCTTTATCATCCACATCCATGTTCCTTAAAAATGTATTTAAAAACATTTTTACTATTTACTAGACAATGGGTTAAATTAATTTATACCCTTATGTGTTTTTAAAGTAAACTTTCCGTTGTTTTCCAAACAAGGTATTTTTTAACCTTTTCGACAAATTTAAGGTAAGAATATCTTTTTAAACATATACGGCGGGTGCGGTTATTTTCCGCCGTTATAAAATCGCTGAAGATTCCATTATAAAATTATATAAATATTTTCAAAGTAAATGTTTTATTTTATAATTATGTGACTTTTAAAAGATTTCAAAATGAATATTTTAAGAATTTGTGAAAGGTACTCTATATCAAGATCATAATTTTAAATTTTTTAAAGATTTATCTTTATAAATCTTTTTAATTAATGTCCATGTTTTCAAAATGATTTTAAGGATTTATTTATATGGACATGAATGTTTTCAAATGATATTTCTTTTCAAAAGTTTCTAAGTGGTATGGGACACTTTGATTCAAACATATCTTTTAAATTACTTCCTTTATAAATGTGTGACTTTTCAATGATTTCGAGAAAAGAGATATTTCTCTCATATAGTTTTGATTTCATCTATGTCAACATCCTTCGATGGATTTTAAGCTTATTTGAAGTTGATTTATTATGATACAAAAATTTTGTATTGTATTGAAGGTTTTGTGATATGTTTTACTGTTGATGTGTTATTTTTATACCATTCATGGTTTATGGAGAAATTATTGACATTTTGTATGCTAGTTTTAATACAAATGTTGATGTTATGTTTAAACCTATTCATATGAGGAATGCATTGGACTTAATATGTGATGGGTGGAGCCCGCTATATCTCCTCGATGCATTGGTAGGTCTCATGAGACAAACTTGTGTCTTGGCACAAGGCCTTGACAAAATCTTATTTGTAGTCTTGGCATGAGGCCTTGGCTATGTGGTTATGATAGTCTGGTATTATGCATTCCATCATTATGAAAGTGGTTATTGATATTGCATGTGATTATTCGATTAGTAGAATATCCATGTTAATAAGTAAATAGAATTATGTTATTTTATTTTTGCCATACTATGTTGAAGTTCAAGTTTAAAAGGCTTTTGTTTTAGTTATACATTGCCTTAAATATTTATTCTTATTTATGAAAGTTTCCGCTATATTGTTATCCTTTCTGGGAATTTGAGCTCACCCCTTTTCTATGTTTTATTTTTCCCAGGATGTGAAGAAGTAATTTATGAATGACCTGTAGGGATAGTATGAGGTGATAAGAGTGTGGACTATGGAGACTGTATTGTTGTAGTTTTCATTTTATGATGTAATGTAAACCTTATTAATGTATCTAGTTATTCCAATGCTACGAAACTAATCAGTCTTTCAAGACTTGATCTTTCTTGTGATCATGCCAATGTTATGTAATAATGCACTGACTCTGGGTAACTGGGGTCGGGGCGTTACAAAATCTTTCTTAAAAACTTAATTTACTAATTATTTCATGTCAAAGTGTTTTAATTGTTTTTAAGAAAAAAAAATTTCTACTTTACATAGAATTAATTAAAATGTAATCATGAATTAATTTTTACCATCTTCATTATAGTTATCATAATAGGTATAGATATGATAATAATCAGATTCCTATTATCAAAATAGATTTAAAGGTCATTTATTTTGAATTTGTACTGAAAAAATTCATAATACGATTTAAAATCATCACTAGTATCATCAGATTCAAACTCATAAAATAATCAGTATGACATAACGTATAGAAGTCCATCAAATTGACTAAAAGTTAAATTATGAATATAGAAAAACATATTCTATTGTAATAGAATAAATTTTTCACTATAAATAATGTAAATCAATAAAATTTCATGAATTCTATTGTAATATGTTTAATAAAAAATGATGACATGTATTATGTTATAAAATGAATGTTAGAGTGATAGGTGTCAAATTCTATAGAAAAACATCAGAGAAAATATGACTTTTGGAGGACCAAGATGACTGTTGGAAGATTTCAAATAAATATGTAGTCATTTGACATTTCTGAGAAAAATAAAAATTGTAGGAACACACATGTGGAGAAAATTTGTAAATTTTCTATTGTGTGAGAACTCTAAATATTACCAGAGTGAATATATTGTTATTTTTACTTGTAATATTCTTGAGTTCATCATTGTATTTTCTTTTTTTTTTTGTTATGATTCTGATTATGATAAAGAGATTACAAGAATTTTAAGACAAAGGAGTTTCTCACCTAATTGATCGATGGATTATGTGAATAGAAAGATATAATCTGATCATCCTATCAAGGTATGCTAAGGATAGGAGGATAGAGAAAATATGATCATCGTATCTAGGGCTTGTAGGGATAGCAAGATACACTGAACATCGTATTAAGGGGTTTCCCTAATAAGGGAAAGATATAATTTCTTCTAAGTATAAAATAAGGGACCTTTATCCTAGGTTATTGGATAACCTCCTCTTTGGGTTTGAATAATTATATTCTTTTTTATTACTTTTTTATTATAATTTTTTCATTTCCACTCTAAATTTAATAGAAATTGAATTATTTTATATTTAGATTTCTATTTTCATTTTTTTATCATAATAACTTTAATAATGATATAGTTTTTTTACCTTATATCACATTTAGAATATTTTATTAATCTGATTATGATTTGATGTGCTTTAATATAGAATCATTATTTTTTATACTTTGATTTATTATAGCTATTTTGATTATGAAACTTTTGTGAATAATATGATAAATTTTTATCTATCTGTGAGTACGGTTAAAATTTGATAACATTTAACACGTCTTATCAATTATTATTATGTACACTGTAATGATAGAATCTCATTAAAACCAATGGAAAAAGATATCATAATCAACTTGATTACGACATTTCCTATCATCAGACCCATAGGCCATGTCTGATTATCATTTATATAATAAAGAGGTATTGTGAATATGATTAGTTAAACCACGTCAAAATATGTTTATTTTAATTTTAAATATGAATGTTTTTAAACATAAAATTCACCCCCTCTTGTATTTAGGAATCTTTATATAAATTTTTATCCAACATTTGGCATCAGATATATGTCTTTATTATATTGACACTTAAATTTGGTATCAAAGAAGGATTCCAGATCTATTACTTTCTACCTTTATTTTTCTTTTCTTAAGAATGTTTTTTAGATTCTGTTTTAAAATTTTTGTTTATAAATACCTACTACACTAACATGTATTGTGGAATAAAAATTTTGTATTTTTTTTATAGATGATAGGACTTAATTGCAGTTCAATAAATAACCTCAATCTAAATAGAAACCCGCTTTTTGATGAATTTGATTGTGAGTATTGTAAAAAAATAATAAATACATTCATTATAGATACTATAGTTGAAAATTATTTCATGTTAAGTGGAGATTAATAGATTCCAAACAAGGAGGTGACGACCATTACAAAATCAAGAAAAGAAATAGTATCAAATGAATTATATAACTATAAATACTTTATTATGTTCTATGAACAGAAGTATTTAAAATCAGATTTCTTCTTGAGAAGCTGATAATAGTATCTAGGGAAAGTTATAGATCATGTATTTTAGAACCCCAAAGGTTGTTGAAACTAGAAGAGAAATGATCAGAGCTAATTATTAGGATTTTTAATTACCTTTTGGTGAACCTATTAGAACGGTACAATAAAGGTTTATGATAATAGTCAATAGTTTAAAAATTTTGGGAGAGAAATGATTAGAAGATGAAAAAAATTTTGAATTGATAATTTATATTATTCTTAACAAATTTTAATCTAAGAGTAAAACTATTGATGAATCATGAAAAATTAAAAAAAAAACTCCCTCTTGATGATTTAATTGCAACCCTTTCGCAATATAAGGGTAGGTTTAAAATAGATGTATAAAAAGAAAAGAGAATTAATGGTGGAGTTTCTGTTACTAAAAATTCAAATCAGATGAAATATTAGACTCTTGATAAAGCTGTTATGTTGAAAAAGAAAAAGAATGGTATTTTCCTATCATATTTAAGTGAATCAAAACATTTTTCGAATGAATTAGCTAATATTTCTTGAAGTATGAAAAATATTATTTTAAAAAATTATTTTCAATATCATTATAAGAAATTTAATATGTATAGAAATGAAAAGAATGTTTCTGAAGTTACATGACATACACACAAAATAACTGGACATATTTAATCAAATTGAACCAAGTTGAAAAGAAAATACATAAATGATAGAAATTCATATTGGAATCAAAGGAAGTTTTACTAATCAAAAAATAAGAATGTTATTAGAAATAATAACACTTAAAGTGTCATTGTAGGTTATTATTTAGATATATTATCGGCCAATGAAATATTATATCAATTGAATATTGGTTTTAGTATAAAGTACCTTTTAAAAATCAAGGCTTTATAGCCAAGGAACACACAGTTGATTCTTTAACTAATATTTCATTAAACCGAAATTTTCCAGATGAAAATATTCTATATATTCAAATTAAAAGTACTCTTTAGATACTGATAATTGTACATTACCTTATTATAAAGAAGTTTCCCACTTTTCAAAACATTTGTAAAATTAAAATTTTAAAATATGAAGAAAAAAATTAATAAGGCTAATGAAAAAAATACAAAATATGATTCAATAATTGATGATTTAAATTTTAAAGATTTTGATCTATCAAAATATCTTGATAAATCCATTTTTGAATAACATATCCATTCCAAATAGTTATAAAAATTAATTTCTAAAAAAGGTATTTTGAAAACTAGTTTTGAGAAACTTAATTCCAGAACTATTATAGGTATGGATGATAATTTTGTTGTAAAAAATCATTAATTTCTTCATTAAAGAAAATTTTATCAAATATTACCAATGGTAAAGAATTTTTTTATAAAATATAAAAACATATTGGTCCATATGGTACTATTTCATGAATGGGATATACTCATAGAAAACCAGTTTGAAGTAACAACTTCATCATTCCTTAAAATACCCCTTTTGTACAAAATGTCAAAGTGGAGATCAATGGGAAAAGAATTGTTCTTTAAATAAAATTCAATCTTTAGTGTTCCAAAATTCCCATTTTTCAAAATATATGTGGATTCCTAAAATAATACTTTCTATCAATTCCAAAACCAAAAAGGTTAGTTTGTCGAAAACCTAATTGTTTCATTTTCAAGAAAATATAAAAATTACAAAAAATAAGAATACATGGTACATAGATAGTGGTTATTCTAGAAATATTATTGGACACAAATATTTCTTAAAAAATATTGTCAATATGAAAGTGGGAAATCTACTATTGGATATAATTATCAAAGAGATATTATCAGTATAGGTAATATTGTTCTTTTTGGTAAAGCCTTAATTTCAAATGTTTTATTTGTTAATGGTCTTAAGCACAACCTTATAAGCTTAATGAAATTATTTGATAATGGTTTACTTGGGAATTTTAGGAATGATAAATGTTTACTAAACTATTCCATAGATGAAGTCATTTTTTCTACCCATCAACATGAGAGTATTTACACACTAAACATTGAATACCTTAAAATCCAAGTTTTACCTTTCCTTAGTGGAATGGAAGATCATTACTAGTTGTGGAATAGAACTTTAGGACAATGTAACCTTAGGAACATATGTAAATTGAATAAAATAAGTCTTAAGGATATATCGAAGATTATATTTTATTCTTAAAAAGTTTATGAACCTTGTTAATTCATTAAGAAATATAAGTAAAGTTTTAAATCTATTACTGAATTATCAACATCTGTTGCATTGCAGTTAGTGAACATGGATTTATTTGGCCCTATAAAAACCATAAGGATTATAGGAAATTACTATATATTTTTTATTTTATGATAACACTAGATATACATGGGTTTATTTTCTAGAAAATAAATCTTAAGCCTTTTGTTATTTTAAAAAAAATTGTAGAAAATTTTAAAAATGGGAAAAACCTTCCCTTAATAATTATTGTAGTGATTGTGGTGAATATTTTGAAAATTCTTATTTTTGAAACTTTTAGTAGTAATAAAATCATTACACATAACTATTTATCTCCTAGAACTCCTCATCAAAATGGGGTTGTTGAAAGAAGAAATTATATTCTTTAAGAAATAACTAGAACCATGTTAAGTTAATACACAATTTTTATTGTTTTGGCTGAATCAATTAGTACTTCTCTATATACTATATGTCATGTTTTAATTAATCCTTTTATTAATAAACTTGTTATGAATTGTGGATAGGCCAAAAACCAAAAGTATCTTACTTCAGAGTATTTGGATGAAAACTATTCATTTTAAATACATAAGAAAAATTAAAAATATTCACAACTAAATAGAATGAAGGAATATTTTTAGGCCATCCCACAACTTTTGTGTCATATATTCTTTTTAATAAAAATTATTATACAGTTGAGGAAACTTTCCATGTTAAATTTGAGGAAACTGATCATTTTAATTTTATTTAAAACCAAACCAACATCCTTAGAGGTTTTTTCAAAAACATATTTTCAAACTATGGTGGAATATTCATATAATAAGTAAAATACAAAAAAATCTTAAAAATTTTTTAACCAAGAATAATTTATACTTTATATTGATGAATAAGTTTTACTAATCCCAATTCAATCATTTCTTATGAATCATCCTAATGATAGTATCATTGATGATGTAAATCAACTAATCTGGACTTGAACTTCCTTGAGAAATAAAATAGAATATCTTGATTTTATTTCTCAATTTGAACCTAAAAATCCTAAAGAGTGTTTAGGTGATGAGTATTGGATAAAAGACATGTAAAATGGCCTAAATGAATTTGACAGAAATAAATTATGGACCTTGTTTTAAATAATTAAGGAAACTTCTTTAATTGGAGTAAAATGGGTATTCAAAAACAAATTTGACAAATATAGAATAATCATTAGATATAAATCAAGATATATTTATTAAGTTTATAATAAATAAAAGGTAATTTAATATGAAGAAAACTATTCACCAGTTTAAATACATGAATCTATTTGTATTCTATTAGACTTTTTAGCATTCTTTAACGTCTAACTTTTTCAAATAGATGTGATGTGTGTTTTAATTAATGGATATGTACAAGAGGAAGTGTTTTTTGAACAAAATACTCATTTTAAATAAAAAAACATCCTGAATATTTTTATAAACATGATGAAGATTTATACAGACTTAAACAAGCCCCTAGAGCCTTGTATGATAGATTAATATGTTTTTTATTACAAAAAAATATGCTAATTGAAATGATGATCAAACTCTTTTTTTTTTAAAGGTAAATAAAACCATTATGATTATACAAATATATGGTGATGACATTATATTTGGATCAAATCCAAAATCTATAATAGGGTTCTATAATATTATTTTGAAATATGAGTTTGAAATGAGTATGATGGTTGAGTTGACATTTTTTTTATTGTTTTCAAATTTCTAAAAAACCGGAAGTTATTTATATATTTGAACATTAGTATATAAAAGTTATTCTTAAAGAGTATTTATTTGAAAATACTAAAAGTATTAGTACTACAATAAGTACATCTTATACACTTAATATTGATGAAAATATGAAACATGTTGATCAAACAACATTTATAGGTACAATAAGAATTAAATTATAATTAACTACTATTCAACCATACATAATGTTTTTTTATGATTATAAAAAAGATATTATGAAAATCCAAAATAATCGCATTTAAAATAAGATAAAAAAATTTGTCGTTATTTAAAGGGAACTATGAATTTAGGACTATTATATTCGTCTTGAAATTATTTTTAACTAAAAATATTTTCAGATACTGGAATTGGTGGTTGTAGAGTGGATAGAAAAAGTACATCCAAAACATTTTATTTCATTGGATATTCATTAGTTTATTTTTCATGTAAGAAACCACACTTTGAGAAACTTTCCACTATTAAATCCAAATATGTGACAGCTGGAAGTTGTTACGCACAAGTGTTTTGGATACATACACACTCAAAGATTATTCCATGAGTTTTACTAAAACTCAAATACTATGTGATAACACTAGTTACATTACCTTATGTGAAAAACCTTCACATCACACTCATTAAAGACAAATAGATATTAGGAATCACTTTCTTAGAGATCACACACTCAAAGGAGATATCATTTAACCATTCATCAAAATGCAAGAATAACATGCTGATATTTTTACAAAACCATTAAAATATGATTGATTTCAATACATTAAAAATTATTAGGAATGGTCACTGTAAATTATCCATTAATATATACTTTTTTTAAACCATATCCTTATAATATGTTACTCTTTTTCAAATGGGAATTATATATAATTGTTTTTTTTACAAAAAAATTTGTTTTTCCAAAATATATTTTTCCAAAAAAATTCATAATAGGATTTTCATTTTAAAATTTTAAATCATATATAGAAAATCTAATTGATTTTAAATTTATATCAGATCTAAAAAATATGCCTTGTTTTAATTTTAAAATGGATTTGGAAAATTTATCATATTCAACTTTTAAAATAAAATTGAAAAGTTTATCATATTCATGTTTTCAATGAAAATCATCATAATCGAGTTTTCAATTAAATTCAATCAAATTCATTTTTTTCTCTAAATCAATTATAAAACAAATAAAAATAAATTATAGTATCAATGATTTAAATACCGATGTAATTTCCTATTATAATTTAATACTATTAAATTTTAATTAGTTTAATACTTGTATGTTGATATTTTTTTGTTTTTATTATTTTTTTTATTCACCAAATATTATAATTAATTTTAAAACCTCAATATTATTATTTAAAAAAAATAATTTTTTAGATATTCTATCAACCATTTGATCAAATTTATTAAATATCAACTGTTAGATCTAGTTTTTATGTTTAAAAATTACTTGAGAATGCCTAAATAATGGGTTTCCCCTCCTCTATCCCACATCAAAAAATATGATTTTCTTTCCTCAATGAACTGACTCATTTAGGGCCTCCATTCTAATAATTCCTTCATGTCTAAATCCTCATTATATTCTCAAAATACAATGTTTCCTATGAAATATTTCAATAGGTTGTTTGTATTTCATGAAATATTAGTTTTAAGATATATGTATAACAAATATGATTTATCTTTGACAAGAATGATCGATTTTCAAGGATTTGAATCCTTATTCATTGAATAAATAAATAAGTATTATGATTTAGTTTATCTAGATATCATGAATGAATTTAATGAAACATTAAAGTTTTTCAAACAAAATGGAAAAGAAGTGTTTTCATTCTGAATTTTTGAGAAATGATATATGATGACACTAAGATCCATAGCAGGTTTTCTTTGTATTTTTGATGAAGGAGATGCATTTTTTTCATCTCAAAAACATCCAGATTCAATGGCCAAATTTTATAGATAAAGGGATGAAAATCATTATTTAAGGATTTATTAAAAGTGGAAAAAAAGAATGTCACTCCTCTAATACCAGGTCACAATGTTTTGGTTATTTTGATGTAAGGATTTCTCTTTCCGAGAAAAGGTGATAGAGATACTCTCAATATATCTGGTATTTTTGTTCTAGATTATCTTTTTTATTTTAGAAAGTTAATTTTGTCTGGATATATTAAATTAAAAATAAAAAAATATCAAATCTGGGTCGATTAAGTCTCATATCATAATGTTTTTAGGCTTGATTAGTAATATGATTGAATCAAGTATGAAACATTTCAATATTGAAATCAAATATGAGCCTATTAGAGACAATATTTTGTTTATCAGTGTGGATATGATATAGTGAATGAATTATACTTTTGATTTAGATTTAAAAAATTGTTAAGAGTTTTTAGGTTTTTACATTAGAAGTATAACCCTCTGTTAAGATAAAAAAATTCGAGAAAAGTGTGAAGGAAAGAAAGGTTGAATCCCTTTAGATAAAATAAATAAAATAAAAGAAACACTCAAAATAAGTATTTGATGTATAGAGAAGAATAAATGGTCAATTAAAATAAGGATATGTTCAAATATGAATAGAACTAACTGAGGAATATGTAGTAAGGTTATATAGTGAAGTTAATTTATAGAAAAAAGAAAACAAAATAAGAAAAAATATATCTCTCAGAAGAATAATTTTGTGATAAATTGATAGAATTAGTAGGTTCATATTTGCAAAACATGTCTTACTAAATCTAAATGTTGTATTTTCCTTTGAAGAATAAGTTATTGTTCATGCTGATTATCTTACTGTTGTTGATAATATAAAATCTGTTATGGTAGATAATGAATCAATTCTGTATAGTAAAGGTGATTTAAGATAGTAATATCAACTTTAATAAGTGTTTCTTAGAGATATATAGGAATGTGATAAAGGTTATGAATATTATAGTATCTTCATAGTAGTATATGATTTTTAAGGAGAACAATAACAAGGAGGAGGAGGAGGAGAAGAATACAAACATTAGGAAGAAAATGTTTCAAAGAAAATTTGTAATGTTGAAAAGGATAATAAAGAGGGAACAAATTAATGATAAATATGATACTCATTCTGAAAATATTTCCATGATGACTTATAAAGCTTCATCAAAACATTTTTCCTTTTTTCGGGTAATGGTGATGAGAAGTCAGTTAGTGAATAGAAATAAAAGTATCTATCTTTTTGTGAAGATGTATCTTTATCCAAGAGGGATGAAAAAAATAATAACCAAAATGATGAACTATGTAAAGGATAAATTGTGGATGAAGTTGAATTTTTTTATGGTAACTAGAAATATAACTCAATTAAATGAAAAAGAAAATCATTTCAATAAGATACCATAACTAGTTTAAGAAACAATCCACCATAAATAGATTCTCTAAATCCGATCACATACCACGGTCTAGATTTCATTGTCCATACATAAAGTAGTCTAGTGAAAAAAATTATATACATTCCAATTTTAGAGAACAAGGTTGATATGGTTATATATAATCAATACATAGATTTAGATTCATTAGATTCTTTGACAGACAGGCTGATAAGGTTGGAAGAAAATTTCAATGTTTTTGAAGAAAATTATTAATCTCATTGGAAGAGTTGTAATAAGGCTATGAAATGATCTCATAATATTGATGATAATATTGGGAGTCATGATTATAACTCAATTAAATGAAAAAGAAAATCATTTCAA
Source organism: Viscum album (assembly GCA_963277665.1). NCBI lineage: Eukaryota > Viridiplantae > Streptophyta > Magnoliopsida > Santalales > Viscaceae > Viscum > Viscum album. Next base: position 331,236,520 of record OY728132.1, read on the forward strand.
TAAGATACCATAACTATTTTAAGAAATAATCCACCATAAATATATTCTCTGAATACGATCACATACCAGGGTCTGGATTTCATTGTCCATACATAAAGTAGTCTAAGGAAAAAAATTCTATACATTCCAATTTTAGAGACCAAGGTTGATATTGTTATATATAATCAATACATAGATTTAGATTCATTGGATTATTTGATAGACAGGCTGATAAGGTTTGAAGATAATTTCAATGTTTTTGAAGAAAATTATGAATCTCACTAGAAGAGTTGTAATAAGGCTCTAAAATGCTCTCATAATATTGATGATAATATTGGAATTCATGATTATAATATTCTAAAATTAATGAAGTATTTGGATGAAACTCATATTTCTTTCAATAGTATTGTAAGTGATATGGCCACAAGATTCATGTATCTTTAAACATTTAGAAGCACATCGAAAAAACTAAAGATATCTCAGATCTCCAAAAAAGTTTAAAGTTTATGCTCATTTGGATTTCAATATTCAAAGCCTAAAGATATGAAATTATTAATTTAAATAATATTTTTAATGTTTTCTTAGATTTAATAAAATAGTTTTCAGATAAAAATAAACATTTCAAAGAAATTTTTCTATCTCAAGATGAAATGGTGAAGGAATGGGGTCAAATAATTCAGATCTAGGAGGAAAGGATTTGAGATATTGAAAATAAAAACAATACTCATATGGATTTTATGGAAAAGGATGAATAAGATAGAAAAGAGTTCATGAAGCTAAAGGCATTTGTCAGATATTTGATTCCAAAGAATTATTTAATTTTATACAACTCGTGTTTTATTTTTTTATTTTACTTTTAATGAAACACATATTCATATACATACATATTTCATTAATGTCTTCCAATTCTTATTTGAATTAATTTTCTTTCAATTATTTTAGTTGATCAGGTACTTCATTTTCTTATTTCATATAGTTGTTTCTTTAACTCATTTTAGGTAGTACAAGTGTCTTCCTAATTCTTTTTTTAAAATCACTATGGTGGAGAAATTTATACAATGGTGAGAATTTTATGTAAAACGAAGAAGTTTAAATTAGGGGTATAAATACTTCTAAAGAATAGAATATGACCCTTAGGGTATGTTCTTATCCTAAGGGGGATTTATTCATATTTTTTATTATATTTAGATTAGTTATAAACTCAAGGGTATAGATGTATAATTTTTTAGTTTTGAATACATTGTATCTAATAAATAATGGACTTATGTTTTACAAATTTATTTTCTATTTATGTCTTGTGGTTTCTACTTTCCAAAAAGGGGTTTATTGTTATGTAAAAAATATCTTTTAAAATCATCCATTAATTTTTTTTGGAAATAAAAAACTCTTTCCTAAATACATAATTAATTAGTTCTTTCATGTCAAAGTGTTTTAATTGTTTTTTAATAAACCAAAATTTTCAACTATACTTATAGTTCATTTAAAAGTATTCATGAATTCAAATATACTTTCTTCATTACAATTATATTAATGGACGTATATCCAATAGTAATAGGACTCACCATTATCAAAATATATTTAATGACCTTCTTTTTCATATTCATACTATACAAAATTTTAATTGGATTTGTCATTGGAACTGGTATCATCAGATTCATACTCCTAAAATAATCATAATGACATACTATAAGGAAATACATCGTATTGATTAAATATAAAATTCTAAATATGAAAAAACATATTCTTCAATAATAGAATTAAATTTTCACTATTAATATTGTAAATCAAAATGATTTTGTGAATTATATTAGAATATGTGTAAATAAAAATGATGTCATATATTCAGTTATATATGATTGTTGGAGTGATTGGTGTCTATGTCTTTGCAAAAATCTCAGAGAAAATATAATTGTCGGAGGATCAAGATGACTGTTGGAATTTCTCCAATAAATACCTAGTCATTTTAATTTTTTGAGGCACCTAATAAGTTGGGGAACACACATTTAGAGACACTCTTTCGCTTGGATGTTATTCAAGATCTCTAAAGATTGAAATATTGAACAACTTGTTCATTATACTTGTAACATTCTTGAGTTAATTATTGTATTTTCTTTGTGATTTTAAATTCTGATTACAATTGATGGATTCTGAGGATATGAAAAAATAGTATATAATTACCTTCATGATTGCGGTCTTATTGGGATAACATGAAAGAAACCGATCATCATATCTAGGGCTACTCAGGATAGGCAGACAAAGAAAATTTTTCCATCATATTGAGGGCTCGCGGGGATAGCGAGACATACTAAACATTGTATCAAGGGATTCCTATGGTAAGGAAAAAACATACATCATTGTAATTATAATACAAGTTACCATTATCCTAGGTTACTGGATGCGCTAATCATTGGTTTAAAATAATTGTATTCTTTTGTGTTACTTGTTTTACTACAAGTTTTTTATTTCCACTGAAATAGTAATAGAATGTGAATTCTTTTATAATCATCTTTCTATTTGTGTTTTTTATCATAATAAAAGTAATTATAATAAACTTGTTTTACCCGGTATCACTTTGAGAATACATTATTATATTATTACGATTATATGTGGTTTAAGATAGAATCATTATTTTAGATATACTCTAATTTATCATAATCGTTGGTATTATGATACTTTTTTTATTCTCTAATAAATCATTTCAATATTTGAATATGATTAATCTATGATTACATTTACCACTCATTAATGATTATTATTCTCTAGGAAGTAAATATAGAATCTCATTGTGACCTGTGGACTCACATATCAGAATCTACATGATTATGATACTGTTTATCATCAAACCCAAGGGCAAAGTCTGATTATCATAAATACTAAAGAGGTATTATGAATACGATTAGTTTAACCTTATTAAACTATTCTTCTTTTAAGGTTTAAAACAAAAAAAATAAACTTACAATCTAATCCCTCCCCTTTCCTCTTGTATTTATCTATCTTCGTATACATTTCCATCCAATATTGGGGATGTGGATGAAACCACATACAATTAAGTATAATTATATGAAAATATAATATTTTGTAAAATCATATGATCTTTTATGGGAGTTATTATTATGATTTTAGTTTCATTTATACTTGGGAATTATGAAATTTGACCATGGAAAAAAATCACCATGATCATAAAACCATTTTTCATGGTCCATATTATGTATAAGAATGTGTGTGTGAGAGAAAGTGTTGTTTCGGATGAATTATTAGTTAATGGATCATGGAAAGAATTCATGATGATCATATGACCATTTTAGGATATCTAGGAATGGAATTTCAAATGGGTGATTATAAAATTAATATTAGATAAAAATTATCTACTAATTTTAAAAGAAATGTTTATTTTGGGAATAACTATTTTGATTACAGGATTTGATACTTAGATCTATTTTTATGTATATACATAACTGTATATATTTTTATAAACATCATTAATCTACTTATGATACCCCTATAATAGTTATAAACATCAATGTGCTATCATTATTCTGGTCATAATATTATGTGGGAAAATTATCTTCGGGTTTCCTACATAGTTGTTATATGTACCCATGCATATTCACCCCTATGAACTTCTATATGTTTTATTATGTGATTTTAAAAGGGGGAAGGATTTATACATCACTAGTGGAGCACCATTATTATTTTTATTGTGTATATTCATATATGGGTCTCTGGATGTACGATTATGTCATAGAGTTTAGAGTGGTCCTAGCTTGGTGTTGATGCGTATTGCTGCTTTTTAGTCTTAGATATTTGGTTTTTTTATTTTAGTTGTTATAAATATTTTTATTTATTAATTACTTTGAATTGTTTTTTATTATCTCATTCATTATTTAAAGTTGATTATTTCTATTTTTTATGTGTTCATCTTCATCTTGCTTCCATTTTGTGATTGTTTACGTATGTTTGAGGGTAAAATGTTCCCCCTAATTTTCTTATGATAAATCCTTGGCATTTATTTTCATCCATTGGTGTCCAAATATTGTCACCTAAGGCCATTATAACCTTCAAATCAAACCAGGAAAATGGGTTGTGGGGGATGTTTCAATTATACTCACCCTTAATTTCATTACCCATATATACTGTGATTTTAACCCATTGAATTGTACTACCTTATCCAGTGATAAGATAGAGTGGCTTGCTGATATATACCTTTCTATGATTCATTCACATGATCTTCTTTCAATAAAATACTAAATCCCAAATTTTTATCAATAATATTAGAGTAAATGATCAAATGAATTCGATAAATCAATCAAAATATGTCTTTTATAATTAGACCTTAATTTCATCCTTTTATATATTTTATTTAATCTAAATTTCATTAATTCTAATTATCTTAAACTTATTAACTTAATACCTCAATGTAATTAGGAAATTAATCCTTCATAATGTTTCATAAACAGTATCTTAGTGACCAAAGAATATCCCTGAGATGTTTCAAACCAAGAATGTTGTTAGGATTATTGGTCATTCACCAAATAATGATTTACTTAATAGCCAATACACCATTTTCATCATCATTACCCTAGGAAAATATGTGTAAAATCAATCATCCACTTGTTTTATCTATAAGAGAATGTTATTTCCCACAAAATACAAGATATATACAATATAAAATTATTATATTTTATCATACACCAAGACATATCACATATACCTAAATCTAGGTTTTTGACTAATTATCTCCCATCATAATCCCAAAAATATAACCTAAAACAACCTAAACTATAATCTATAACTTTAAAATTACAATCAAACATAACATAGCATCCTTTGATGACATATCTAATTACTAACTTTTATTAAACCGATATCAAACTAATCTATATTTTTTTCTAAACCCTATTATCACAAAAACTATAACAGCTCACAAACATGACCTTACAAATTACATCCCAAAATAAAAATATTTTATTTTAATAACCTCATAAGAACTTTTTTGATTAGTTTTAAAGATAAATATTACAAGATATTTACTACAAAAACTCATGTATTTTACAAATAAGGGTCATGTTTTCCAGTATATATAAAACTATATATACTTAAATATATCTAAAAAATTATCACATTAGATACACTTTTAAACACATCTTAGGAGAAATGTCAAAAAATAAGAAAATGGCGCTCTTGGATGAAAAATATGGGTAAACATAGTTAATAAAAATAAAATATCCTAAGTTAGTATAATAAGCGCAAATTGGTATATCCAGGACACAGAAGAAATTTTCACTCAATAATTCATAGGTAATAAATATAGAGAATAAGAAAAAAGGTATAAATCAAAAGAGTGTGTGAACATTATCCAATAAACGTGACCATAGAGAGTGTGACATAAGTATGCCTTGGAAATATGGAACAAACATTATTATTGGGAACATTACATTTGTGACACACACCATCAATTCCAATTCTTATAGGGAAATAAAATGTACACGTGATTACCTATATCATGAGATATAAACCATAAATATTGATTTGGTGGCTGATATAGTACCCCACCCATTATCATCCTCACATTTCTGTTCCGAAACCATAAGACATCATCGTACCATAAAGAACCCATGTAAATAAAATTTTATTTATATCTCTTTCAAAATGAATCATATAATGAAAAAAAATACACGATTTCATTATGTATCATAAAATAATATAAAATATAGGAAATAAATAGGTATTAATAGATATCATGTAACATTATTGGTAAATATCATTACATAAATATAATAGAGTATATTTTATTTACATCGTGTATATCAAGGGTATACATTAAATCCAATAATTTCTCAAATCAAAAGATTTATGGAATCCATGTGAACAGTAATTAATAAAAGAAATCAAAAAAGGTTATTCATAGAGGAAATTAAATGGAATAGGAATTATGGTTATACATCAATGTTTATTAGGATATAAAATGTAAGTGATGGATCGTTATTCCAAAAGGGGAGGAAATTAAATAATCCATATAGAGAATGATGGTGTATGGTTTTACATTTTAAAAACATCCTCGATCAAGAATAAGGTATGTCAATGGAAAATTACTTATATGGAAAATACTTTTAAAGAGTTTTAGAAAAATAATTTTAAAAATTAGAAATATACTTAATCTTCTCAAATAATTTAATAATAAGTATTTTTTAAATTTTTGAGAAACATACCTTTTCTTTTAGGAACCATGAAAATTTAGAGAAAAATATTCAAATAAAATGCCTGAGATAGAGGAAACATGTATTCCCATGGAAAATTTTAAATGAGATCATAATAAACATATTAATACAATAAAGTAGTCATGAGTAACATTCAAAATTTATTTTCCAAAATGTAAATTTAAAAAATTGGAAAAAAATTCAATTGAAAAATAATCTTCAATAAATGATCCCTTGAAAAATTATGAGGATTATAAAAGAAATTTCTAGTGTAAAAAATCATGAAAATACCTTGATTTAAAACCAACATTATAAAAGATTATTATAGTTTCCATTGAAAATTTGGTAAAGGAAATTATTATAATCATAGAAATTAATCCTTATTATCTTTCAAAAAAAAATAGGGAATATTTTTCAGAGGGAAAATATGGACCTAAATAAAGGTCTAATAGGGATGGAGGTTCATTCTAGACAACATTATAATTTTAGGTGATATAGGAATCATGTAGGAATCATTGTATAAGAAGATATATTCTTCACAGCAAGATAAAAGATAAAATCATGAAATATAAGGGAATCATGACAAAAAAATGAAAATGGGGTTGTATTTTAACCATGAAAAATAAAAAATGGTGTATAAAATTAGAATGTCTCAATGAATTCCAATATTAGTCAATGAAACCCTTATAAATTAAATATTATTTAAATAAAATCCAAATAAAAGAGATTGATTCAAAGTGAACATATATTATGTTTAATAAAAATATATGTTCTATATAATATCTCAAATAGGTAGTATATACACTATATAAATTTATATAATACATAATACAAAACTTGTCTCTAAGATAAGAATTTGAGATCAAAACAACCCTTACCTTTTATTCTCACTTACTCAAAAATTCTCTAACCTCATATATATTAAATGTAATTATCTTAATAACTTATTTGATAACCTTAATATAAACAATATAACATTCTTATAATTATTTTATAAACTAATATTATAGTTATATTAACCAATTTTAGTTTATTTACCTCAAAGAGTGTTAGAACTTTTGATTGTTTTTTATAAAAAACATCATGAACCCTAGACTAATTCTCACTAAGTGGTTTCAATGTCATAATTACTCTATCATTAAAGATAGAATAATAATATATTTTTAATTTATTAATTAAGTCCCATTTTCATTAGGTAGAATACATGATTACCACTTATCAAAATTTAAATCATGGTGTACTAGTTTATGATGAGTCCAATGTTTAAAATGTGATATATTAATAGTTACTAAAAATATTAAAATTATAACACATGATATTCAAACATAATAAGTAAAAATTATATTTTAATAAAACTATAATAAATTGAAAATTTTAATATTTCATTGAAAAAAAATTATAATTAGAGAGGTTGAATATTGACTTTGAACTTAGATGGTCAAAATAATCATAAAATTAATTTTTACAAATTTTCCTTAGAAATAATATTTTATTCAAAATAAAAAAAATAGTATTTAACTATTCTCCATTTTATTCATAATATATTTTATAATATTTATTATTAAAAATTCATTGACTATAATTTTTATATAATTGAGGATAAGAACATTTTGAGGTAAAAAAATATATTTTTTAGAAAACTATATTTTTTCATAAAATTAATTTTGTTTTAAAAGGCCTAATGGATATGAAATGAAATTATTTGAAATAATATTAATTGATACATGAATAAAGAAAATATATAGATTATATATCTAACTATATGAATTTAATCCAAATAATAATTATTATTAGTCATATAGTTTATATATGATCATCTTATCCATGAAAATGCATTTATTAAAAACAATCCAACGCAATATGTGAGATTTTTTTAAACCAAATTCTAAAACTATTAGGATTTTAAATTGATAAAATTTATTTAATATTTATAATAATAATAATAATAATTAATATTAGGTATTAAATTATAAATAATTTTTTTTCAAATTGAATAGTAAAAACAATAAAAATTAATTCTCGTGGTTAAGGTAAAAATAATGGTTTAAACATTATATTTTATTATGTTAATATTAATTTCCAAAATAAATAGTATTTTTTTTTGATAAATTTTATTTCATAGTTAGGAACATTTTATTCAAATTATGTAGTATGGTTCAATTTATTTTAGGCATAATTGATAAATTGCATAGGATAATAAACTAGTTATTGTGGTGAAAAAATTGTATCATTGAGTAACCTTGGAGGTATATGAAATAACTTGTTTATAACATGTTTTTTAGTGGTGGAGATGTGTTTAGAAATTATCATCCCATCACCCCATTATTTTTCAATTTTTGGAGAACATTGGTTGAGATTGACTTCCTGTTATTGACTTGTTTAGGTATTTACAAAATTTACACTCATACTCTATTATCAAAGCCCTCCATTGTGATAACTTATTTACACCTATCAAGAAATTTATATTGGACATGATTGGAAAAAACCACTATAAAAAATATTTATACATATTAAATTGGTTTATTTATTCCAAAATAATAACACTAGGCTCCTTAACAAGGGATCTAAAAGAATATCTTCTAACAAAAGTTAATTTTCTTTACTGCGCTCTTTATTTTTTTACTTCTTACTTTTTCACCATAAATTATGTCTTAAAACAGAAAAATTTGTAGAAAAATTTTCTTATAAATAATGAAATGTTACTTTTATTATTTAATAATATTTATCCATCTCTTTCTGTATCAAATGGGAAACAAATCAATCGCTCGTGTGTATGGTGGACTACCGCCTCACGAACCGTTTTAATTTGTTTTCCATTGCCGACTCACATGGATAGTGATAATGAGTTAAATATTGAATAAATATGATACATATGATTTTATTTTATTTCTTTAAAATAAATTTATCATTAAACTATTTTCCCTCTCACCCATTAAAGGAATGGAATCTCCATATGTGTGTACGTACGTCCTACCCTCACCACAAAGCAATGTGATTCATTTTCATTATGAAGAATAATAGACTAGTTATAAAAAAGGTATATAATGATTAAATGTGATATTTATAAATTACTAAAAAATTATGTATATTATGTATTTTTATCCTATTCAAAAGAACTATAACTTTTGAAATAAATCAGTTATCTCCCAAAACAATGTTAAAAATGAAATATTATTAATAAATGGGTGTTAAGATATTATATAAGGATTATATATGATAATATAAATATGAATACGGTTATTTTATATGGTAATAGTGTTCATAAACCCATTATAGACGAGTTTAAATCACATTCAACTAATGGGAAGTGTTATGTTAAGAATTTTGTCTCAATGTACACTCCATTGAAACATATTTTCTCTTATGAGCATATTCACACACACATGTGGTGCGTGTAATACCCATTTTGATATATTTAACATGAATAAGTATTTATATCTGTTTATTAATGTCTCAAATCATGTCTATTCATTCAAGGGGTTACAATATAAAATTTACCAAAGAGGTAAGAATCTATTTTATAATATCACTTTCTATAGGGATTTCTTTTATTTTATTTAGATGAATCATATAATTTTTCATTCATAATATGTAATAATTTTCTTATATACATTAGATTTTATTAGTTCACATATTTTATTCTAACTAGTACCATATTCATTACTTATATTTGAAAATTAAATGTTTATATGATAAACCAATTTTACATCTCCTTAAATCAGATATATTTTTGTTCCATATCCATGTTTTTCAAGTTATTTCAAAAAAGTGAATTTATTTACTGAAATGATTTATCAAAAACATTTTATGTTGTCCATGAATTTTTAAATTTTTTTACTGTAATATTTATACAAATTTCCAAAAGGTACATTTTATACTTTCAGTACAACATGTCAAATAGAATTTTTTTTATAGTATATAGTGATAATATACATCCCTAACACCATAACCATTTTAAGAAATATATCTCCTTAAAGATGTTTGTAATGTTTTCAAAATGAAAAAAAACAATTATGAAATAGATTTTTTATATTTTAATTCCATTCCATTTATTATTCGAAAAAAAGTTATTTTATTAGAACCTCTATATTCCTGATAAAACTATGGAAAACTGTAAAGACCGTAAAATCCTGTGGAAATTTTTTTTAAATGCATGGGAATTTTACGAGTCCGTGAATTTTTACGGCGCTTGATTTTGAGGCTCAGTGTTCCCAGAATCAATTTCTGAAGTTTTGTTCGGGTAGGTTAAATAAACGTACGAGCGGGTTTTCATAACATTGAACCGGTGCTCGGAACTAAAATTTGAGGGCACTGTTGTACTTGCAGCGCCAGTATTCTCTTAATAAGATTTTCACCTTGACGGCTGATGGTCGAGAATAAAAGTTAGTTTTTGGTTTTTTATAAAAAAATAATAAAATAAAGTGTACAGTACTTTATTTTATTTTTGAGCCTCCATTAGTGTTAGTGGTTGTTGGTTAAAACCTCCACTTGGGAGTTAGAGGTGGGACCGCCACACCCTAACCTCGCATGAGAGGTTATGGTGGTGGGGCCCACCTGAACATAACCCCTTGTGAGAGGTTATGTCGTGGGGACCACACGAGACTAAAACCCCCCAATTAATGGGAGGGTGGAAAATCTACAAACTCCCCTCATTAATGAGGGGGAGTCCCTTGACCTCCTCTACCATTAATTGGTGCCACCTTTCGCTTTTAATTAATTGCGCCAATGTGTGTAATTTAATTAAGCGGAGCCTCTTGACATCCCCATTAATCAATTGCGCCAACGCATGTAATTTATTAAGTGGAGCCTCTTAATTTATTACTCTATTTCGAAATTGTTTTTCCAATAAAATAATAGATAACTTATATTATTTTTGGCTTGGATATTCTCATTTGGTTGGAGCTTGAGAGGAGAGCTTGGGAGAAAATAATTTCTCCCAATGAAGAACGAAGAACGCAAATAATGTCGCCAACAAACTTCTTTGACTTCCTCCCTCGGAACCTACCGACGTGGAGTGTCTTCTACGGCCGACACAGCTCAGGGTTGGGATTGCGTGAGGAACGCGGTGAACGACAAACTTCATCGTATTTTTTCCGCAACTCTGTCAACGAATGACGAACGTCGATCGACGAATCAAAGGTAGGGGGTTTACCTTGTGTTTTATTCCTTTTCTTTTCTCTTCATTGTTTGAAAAGAAATCATTGTGTGGTTGTAAATAATTGATGTTCATCTTTCCTATTTCGATGAACCAATTGATATCACTTTAAACACGGAGGATACAGACCAACCTAACATGGCCCCACATCCTCCATTGATTCTTCTTTCTTGTGGTGTTCTACGGCATGGCGATGAGGCGACGACGACGAAGGAAGCAATGATGAAAGTTGCGCTACCCACGGCCTCCGCGAATCGCGCCGACCCTGCGGCGCACCGAAGCTTCTGGCCGACCACCGCCGGCCGGAGCGGCACCTGGCCCAACTACCCGCGGCCTCCCAGTGCCCTTCCCGACACGTGGCCCACCTACTCGCGGCCTCCGGGTTCCCTACCCGGTGCCGGCCCACTTGCCCATGGCCTCCTAGCGCCCTGCCCGGCGCGCGGCCCGCCTGCCCGCGGCCATCCGAAGCCCCCACGGCTTGGCCAGCACCCCTACGGCCTACCCGGTGCCCCCGCGCCCCACCCGACGCCCTGCCCAGCACCCCTGCGGCCTGCCCGGCCACTGCGGTACCCTGCCCAACGCCCCTGCGGCCTACCCGGTGCCCTGTCGACGCCCCCGCAACCAGCTCGTGATCCGCGTGGCATGACCGCTGGTCTCTCGATCAGCCCAAATTCCTGAGCCGAGTCATCCAAGTGGTGCACCTCGCAGTGCTGGCTGAACCGGCCCTAACCTTTGGGCCGATTTGCTTATGTGGTGACCTCCAGGTTGAACCGCCCTCGTAGTCCGCTGGGCCGGGCCCAGCGGACCGGGCCAAAAACTCAGCAGGCTGACGTGCCCAATGGGCTGGGTTAGACCCAATGAGTCTGACCAGGTCGAACCAGACTGGGTCGGTCCAGACTGGGTTGGGCTGAGTCGGTCCGACCGGGTCGGACCGGACCTGGGCCCATTATTGACCCATTACCTTTTTGGTCCATATCTTTGGCACTGAACGTCTGTTTGACGAACCGTCAGCGGTGCCGGTATTCTTGGAGAGAAGCCATCCCTTTTAGAATACACCACTAGAGTTTGAGGTATAGTTGAGATACAGTCAGGTTGGATTGTACACGAATCCAACCGGGCCCTGGGACTAAAAGGATAATAACTAATAGACCGAGTGTCCGATTGACACGTCGTCTATTGCGTTGAGACCCCTGTGGCATGGAGGACCATTGAGATACTTCTAAATGGGACTTAGTGATAGTTGGAGTATCGACCAGTAATTTGTGGAGTAGATATTCCAGAGATGAGTAGGAATTTGTGCGAGAACCAAGTAGTTGGCTGAGAATTGACGATTGCTGACAGATTCGACTCGGAGTGATTTGACTAGCCCAGTGGGGAGGGCCTCTGTGTAAGCGTAGAAGACCCACAGTGGGGAGTGACTCTATGTGAGCGCGGTAGACCCATGGTACTCGACAGGTGGTGTACCTCAGCAGGCTACTAGGGGAGCGCCTCTATGTGAGCACAGTAGACCCACAGTGGAGAGTGCCTCTATTTGAGCGTAGCAGATCCACGCTACTCAACAGGAGGAGTACCTCAGCAGTCCAAGTTAGTGGGAAGCGCCTCTATGTGACACGGCAGGCCCACTGTACTCGATAGAGAAATAGTTCTCCAGCAACCAAAGGTTTAGATTAATAAAAATCCTGGTTTGATCTGAGTCAATGACTTTTGTGTTTTCCTTATGATTGAGATAGGTTACTATATAACTTAGGTACATGTATGGGCATATAACTAAGTAATGTTTATCTGTTGATTTCATACTTTTTGGTTTATCCTTGTTGGATTTTGTGAGACCTTGAGGGTCTCGGGGTCCCTACTGAGTATCGTCATACTCACCCCTGCACAGGCTATGCTCTCACCTCATTGTGTTGGTTGTAGATGACGCACAGCACTGACTAAGGCGGAGAGTAGCATGACTGGACAGTTCTCAGAGGTGGATCACTCGGTGTGACGGTGCACGGAGGATACAGACAGATGTGGAGTGATAAGAAGTCCATCTATACCTACCCTTCAGGTAGGAACCCTAGAGGACGACCCAGTATCTGCTTTACTTTTCTTCAGTTGTACTTTACTTAAGTTGTACTTGTACTTTCCTGTTGGTCTTGTATTTTCGGCCACTTTTATTTTCCATAACTTCTTTTGTATACAGTTTTACTTACTGTTTTTCTTTCAGTCGTGTACTCTGATGTGTTTATTTACAGTTATAAAGGAAATGCCTTCCCAGTTTAGAGATTTACACCTTTGGTGCTAGTCGCCAACCCCTGACCTATGGAAGGTGGGCTTGGGGTAGTCACGATACGGGCCCTGGGGGATGGGTCATGACATCACCTCTCATATCTTGATCAATTTTCTGATTGTTCTCTTTAACATGAGACAATCACATTATTTTAATAATTGATCATTGTATATTATATATCCCACAAATATCCAAATTATTTATCATATATATTCCTATTTTATAATCATGTATCACCTATATATATGGTGTTTTACTTTGAAAATTATTTTATTAACTAGGGAAATATAAATATTCTCTATTATATATTCGATACAGAAATTTATGGATAAGGCATATTGTTCATGAATTAAATTGATAATTTTATATATGAGGAATGATTTGGAAACTCAGTGACATCTTCCCAAAAAGATTTTATATCCCCTTGATGCATCAACAAGTTCCATTATACAAAATAGTTTTCCAAATTAAATGGGGTTTTACCCATTGTTTAAAATTATAATTATTCATTTTCTTGACCATGTAGATATCATTATGCCAAATATTAATAATTTACATTACTGATAATTGTGTTATTAATATCCATAAGATTACTATATTGATATTATCCATAGATTAACCTAAAATTATTCTAATTATTTATATTTAATTATTTGATAAATAATTATTTAGTCCATGTTAATCTTCATGAAAAAATCATTTATTAAATGTAATTTATTTTAAGTTGTTTACTGATCATTTTATATCACCATTATTGGGATTACTTTTCCTAAGATATGAAGAAGTATTCATTTAATGATATCAAAGATGATAAATGTTTTCCATTAATATCTTTTATCTTTTATCCACAATTTAAAATGGGTATTAGTTATACAACTAGCACTCCAAGACTACTAAACTTATTGGTCATATAGGATTTGACCCCTTGTATCTATTATAATGTAATAAATTAACCATCGTCTTTCGGTCACTGAATTTGGGGTTATTATAGTCTGTATCGATGAATTTTCAGTAGAAACCATGAGAACTGCATTAATATAAACAAATATTAGGTAACATAATACAATGATAGAATTTTTAGACATGTCAAATTTTGGTATAATATCATAAATTTTTTGTAATGTAGATATTGTGTTCTTTTTCATAGAAATATTTCCCTGTCTAGATACTATAAGTGGACATGGTTGTAGAATAGGTGTGAATATGGGTAATAACTCCTAAAATGGTGCTTTGGGAAATGACTCAGTTATCACCCAGTGCACGATAGTGGACCATACTATGACCCTAATATGAAAATCCTAGGGGATATTCCTAAAATAATTCAATTTTTTTTAAAACTACTATAAAGGATATGAAAATAGAGATATCTACAAACAAACCATGTTTAATATTCTGAGATTAAAAATGCATAAATTTTCAGTTTATGTTAAGTGTTACACTAGATTTTTAATTATGGATTATGATTTCAAATTCATAATTTCATTATATGATCCATTATATTACATTTTTTAAAAAAGAATCCTGGAATAAATAATTGTATCAACACTCATGGTATATATAGAAATTTACCTTATAATAGATCTAATTGAAAAATTATTATAACTAAGTATATCGTGGATAAATTAGGGAATCATAATCATGATATGATAAATAAATCCTCCTAAATAGAGAAACCCATTCTTCCAAAACTCAATTTAATTATGTTGGATTTCTTCATGCAATAGAAGACCCATTCATTATGTGGGGCAAATAATCCTTTGGTTCCCAAGAAATAGATTATGTACCTTGAAAGATATTTATTATCTTTGTATGCACTTAAAAGGAAATGGTTATACTTTTACTATATTTTATTAAAGTAGATGCTAATAAATGGTGGTAATTGATCCAAAATACATATGGGGAAGGACTAGATCACATAGATTGTAGATATTTTAAAAATTCATTCTTTTCAAAATATTTACCTCATGAAAATGAACTAATATAAATAGAAAGATCCCAAGATTAAATAAAAATGTATAATGAAGTGTTTTAGAGTATGTTTTTACCTTACTAATACTATATATATAGTATATGGATTACATATACAATATAGAATGAAATATTGATCACTTCTTTAAAAGTATTAAGAAATGTATCTGAAGAGAACTGGTTTGTAATAATTTTCATCAAATATTGAAATAGTTTTATGTGCCATCAAAAAATGGAAAAAATATCTAGTTCCTATATATTCAAATTATGTAAAGAGAATAATATATTGTATGAAAATGTTGAAAAATAGAATGCATCAAAGAAGAATAATAAAATGAATCAATTTACATAATCTGAAGATTATGGGAAGAAACCTCCTAGAAAATTATCCCAAAGCGTGTGATTTTATTAAAAGTTCAGTGATAGGGTCCATCTAGATAATGAATGCAAGGGGGAGAAAAAAATAGTGAATTATAGTGCTTCAGGTGTAATGAAATGGACCACTATTAACAAAAGTTTCCCACTTGTCAAAGAAAAATACTATAAAAGATCCTAATGAGATAATTCCACGATTAATTGAAAGTTCACAATGATATGGTGGTAGCTACAATGAACATTGCCTTAAATTTAATCAATTATTTATATTATTTTGGATATTCAAACTCATTTATATCTTACACATTTGAAAAAATAATAATTAGATATTTTTATATCACCTTAATAATGGAGTTTTAATTCAAAACTAATTGTGGAAGTCTCACTGCAATAATTATTTTTTATGAATTCCCCATTATTACACATAAAATTAACTTTTTGTATAATTTATTATCATTACTATGGTTAAATTTGGTATAATAATGGGTGTGGAATAGATTTTAAAATGTTATGAAAACAAATTATTTTAAGGATAATGTAATTTTGATTCATGATAAAGATGTAGAATTCCTTATCTTTATATGGGAGAATTCAACATATGATTCATGTATATATCCACCCTCATTGGCTATTCAGATTTATATACTTATGGTAAAAGATAAAACATAATAAATTGATGGAAAATTTAATTTTCCAATTAAGAACATTCATATTGTATATAAATAAATTTATGTATTTCATGAGAAGATACCCATACATGTAATAAAGAATGGAAATGGATTTTTTATTAATTTAATCCCTAATGCAAGACCAATATCAAAGACTCCTTATATAATGGACAATATAGATTAATTATATTGGAATAAATAATTTGATTATTTCTATGATAAAGGATTTATATGACCTAGTTTTTTACCTTGGAGATCCCTTATTCTTTTTGTTAAGAAGAATGTTTAATCAATGAGGTTGTGAAATGACTATAGTAAAATCAACGCTATTATGATAATGAAAAAGTATTTTCTTCCATTTATTGATTAATTATTTGATAAACCTAATAGAGATAAATATTTTTCAAATA
Source organism: Viscum album (assembly GCA_963277665.1). Classification (NCBI taxonomy): domain Eukaryota; kingdom Viridiplantae; phylum Streptophyta; class Magnoliopsida; order Santalales; family Viscaceae; genus Viscum; species Viscum album. Next base: position 331,253,544 of record OY728132.1, read on the forward strand.
TTTTCCTTTGTTATGGGTATCACTAATTGTGTGTAATGATGGAATGAATTTTGAATACATTATTATAAATGTGATATCAACATTACATGTTTATAACAATACCATTTGGTTTGTCAATTTCACCATCAGTTTTTATGGATCTAATGAATATATTATTCAGTTGATATATTTATAATTTCATTTTTTTACTTATTGATGATATCTTAGTGTATTCTAGGAGATTTTTAGACTATGAGAGTAACATTTACATCATTAATGAGACTCTTAGAAGAAAAAAGTTATATGAAAAATTCAGTAAGTTATAATTCAAGATTCAGTTGGTTTTTTTTCATGGCCACATTTTCTCCATGGATGTAATCTTAGTTGATTATGAAATAAAATACCCTGATAGAGAATAGACTACACCAATGATAAAAAAACATAGTAGTTTTTTTCATTGTTTTGGAAGGACACTTTTAGTGATTCATTCAAAATTTTGACCAATTATCTTACTCATTAACCAAACATACACATAAAGAGGTTAAGTTAATTTATATAATGTAATGTGAAGAATTTATTAATTTATTTTATTTTATATTAATCAATGCTCCAATTTTGAGTCTGCCATTAGAAAAATATGAGTTTGTAATATATAATGATTCATTAAAGAAGGGACTCGGTCTATTCCTTATAAAATAATGATAAATTTATTGAATAATTGTAAAGGTATTCAAAGAATAATAAATAGAACTATATGACTAATTTTCTTGGGTTGTAAATCATAATACTTATATCAAAGATATGGAGAAACTATCTCTATGGTGAAATATTAGATATATATTCAGATCATAAGTGTATAAAGTACTTCATTTCATAGAAGGAAATCAATATAAGGATAACGGAGTGGAACGACCTACTAAAGGATTATGATTCCTTGACACAATAGCACATAGAGAAACAAATCAATGTAGCAGATACATTGATCATGAAAGATCAGGAAGTCCTGACTAGAATGAGTATTAAGTTGGATCCTATGTTCATGGATATAGTAATGATGTAAATTAATTATCTAGTATGTATAGAATTCAATCCATTTTTAAATTATTATGAGACCAAGGTTATTCAAAAATATAAAATTTTCTCAACCTGATGATGATTATTTTTAAAAAAATATTAAAGATGTGAATAATGGAAAATTAAAAGACATAAATTTTGATGATAGAATTCTGTAATTTTGAAATATATTATGTGTTCCATCTATACCAATGTTCAAAATGGAATTTCTAGATGATTAATAAAACTCAAAATTCTCTATAAACCCTTATAGCACCAATATATATATTTTTTTGATGGAACACTTTTAGTGGGATAACATATTGTGGGAATTTTTTTATTCTAGATATTGATGTTTGGTTTGTAATCACGTTAAGGATGAGAGAGAACATACTATAGGAGTCATGAAACCTATTCATATTATTATAGGGAAGTGGGATAAAATTTAAAGTTTTTCATCATAAGATAACCCAAGACTCCTAGTAGGATTAATTCAATATGGGAAATCATTGATCTCCTGAGAATATCTACACATTTCGTCACACTAAGATAAGATTTACTTCTTGAGATCCTCTAAATATTCTATATTAAATATGTTTTAATAATTAATGGAATAACTCTTTTGATTTTTTGTGATCATGATCCCTTTTGTTCATTGAAATTCATGAAATGTATTCAGAAGTCCCTTGATATTGAGATTTCTATAAGCATTAAATTCTATCCCCAAACTAGTAGATAGTCCAAAATGAAAATTCTAACAGTTTAAGACATTTTTATGTCATCCTCATAATACTTTAAAGGTATGTGAGATCAGTATTTACCTTATATAGAGTTTTCATATAAAAATAGTTTCCATTCACGTATTCATATGGTACCATATGAAGCATTATATTGAAAGAGATATTATACTCCAAATTATTGTTGTGAAGTTGGTGAAAGGATATGTATAGCACCATAACTTATAAATAGACAATCATAAAGATAAAGACTATTCATTATCATGTATAATAAATTCAATTCGTAAAAAAAATTATTCTAATAATTAGAGGAATGATTTGAAATTTCTAGGGGAGATCATGTTTTCATTAAAGTATCTCCATGGATGGGTGTTAAAAGATTTTACAAGAAGGGAAAATTGAGATGAATGTGTATGAAATTTTTGAAAGAATTATATAAGTTGATTATTGGTTTTTAATTACACCAAGCCTATCAAATGTATAGGATTAGTTCCATATATTATTTTTAAGGAAGTACATGCCCAACAAAATACATGATCTTTCCTATGAATAAATTTAATTATAACCACATCTATATTTTTGTAAAAATTCCATCTAGATTCTAGATTCTAGATATAATATATTGATAATTTATTCTAAAATGTTATGTAGAAGAACCACCCTCATTTTTATAGAATGCAATATCTATGAAAATTGCAAGGATTAAATTTTTGTATGATGGAAGAATTTAACACCAAAGATTCTAATACAGTAATTGAACATTGTATTTTAATAAAACTATAATTCAATTTATTTTTTAATATTTCATGAAACAAAAATTTTAAAATGACTGAATTAATATATATTTTAATCATTATTGGTAAAAAATAATAGTAGAATATGTTTCTAAAAAATTTCGGTAGAAATAATCTATCATGAATAATTGAAAATTTAGTATTTATCTATTAAAACTTTTATTCATAATAATGTGTTATAATATATAAAATTAACAATTAATTTACCATCAATTCAATAGAAATATATATAATAAAATTTTTATGTAAAAATGAATATTTTTTAAAAATCTATTTTTTTCCAGAAAATGTTGTTCCAAAAAAATTTATATTGTATAACCATTTTAATAAATTAAAATAGTATGAAAATATGATTTATTTAAAATAAATTTATTTATTATATAAAAAAATATTTTAAAACAATATAATAATGATTAATAGTCATATAATTAATATAAGTTTATCTTATCTTTGAAGAATTCATTTCTCAAAAAACTATTTTTCAAACAAGATTAACTAGTCCATTTTTAAGCTAAATTGTGCCACATTTTTATTTAATTTTGATAACATGAAATCCATATTTTCAAACATGATAAGGATAAAACTCGGTATTACATTCTATATGAATTTTTTCTTAAATTAATTTTTTACATGAATTGTATTTTTATTTGATAAATTAGACTTCTTATTTAGGATAGTGGTCCAAAATTATCTAATAAGTCACATTTTATTTTTTCTTAAAGGATAAATTACCTTGGTTAAAAAACTATTTACCATGGTGAAAACTAAAATGGTAAAAGTGAGTAACCATAGAGGTAAAGGAAATAACATGTTTAAAATAAGATAATTTTAATTATTAGAGATGTATATCAAACATATTATCCCCAAACACCCATTATATGTCTATTATTAAGGAAATTGTGTTTAGTGTGACTTCCCAATACTAAATAGTATTGGTATTTAAAAAAATGACACTCATATCAATTATAAAAGGTCACCAATACCCTCCCTTATTTTCACCTCTCAAGCCATTTATCTAAACAAAAAAATTAAAAAATATCTCCATAACATACTTATCCAAGTTATATATGTTCCATTATTCCAAAAAGACCAACCCTGTGGGTCCTTAATAAGTTTGTAAAAGGAGGTTCTTATAAGCAAAGGTAAGTTTCTTCCCTAAGGGTTTTTTTTTACTTCCTGGTTTTCCAACTTAATTTATTCTTTAATACATTAAATATGATAACACCAGTATCATCCATATACTATTATTTAATTATTTTTATGGAATAATATTTATACATCCCATTCTCTGTAAAATTTAAAACAAAATCATCAGTTGTGTGTATGGAAGACCACTTCCTCGTGAACTAATATAATTTTTGTTCCATCACCAACTCACAAGGATAGTCTTAATGTTGGAAATAATGAATAAATATGATATATATAATTTATTTACTTATTTATTTATAATTACTATATATTCTACATCATAACCCTTAAACCCATTAAGGGAATGATATAATCTCATGTGCATAAGTAACCCCTACTATCTCCATGAAGCGATGTGATTCATTTTCCATGGATAAAATTCAAGAATGGTTATAAAATGGTATCTAATTATTAAAAGTGATACTGTTGAGATTAATAACATTCTAGATATGAATCATGTCTATCCTATTAGTATAAACCACAACTTCCATGATAAAACATTCATGAGAAAACAAATGAGTTAACACCCGAAACAATGGTGATAATGGAATATTATTAACGAATATGTGGTAATATTTTATTAAATGTTCATATATGGTATTATAAATATGAAGATTGTTCTTTTAAATCTTTATAACATTTTTAAAACCATCATATTGATGAGTAAAAAATATTCAACTAAAGGGAAGTGTAAGGTATGGGATTTCGCTTAAATTTAGACTCCACTGAGAAATATTTGTTATTATGAACATATTCATATTTATATGTTGTATATACAACCCATTTTTATTTAGTGAAATGTAATTAATATTTATTCATAATTATTAATGTTTTTATTCATGTCTATTAATTCAGGGGTTTATAATTAAAAGTTACCTAAGATGTAAGAATCTATTTTACAATCTCACTTACTTTTGTGATGGAATTTATTTTCATTGAGGGAATCATTTTATTTATACTTAATAAGATACAATGATTTCCATATACACTATATATTTAAGGATTTACAATAATTTATTGCATCTCTTCCATTCATTTCTATAAGAATCATAAAAATTAAATGTTAAAATAAAAACTATTTTTTTCTCTTTAAATCAGATTTATTTTTTACCCACGTCCATATATTCCAGAATTGTTTTAAAAAAGTCCATTTATTTAATCAAATTATTTATCAATGAAACTTTATGTTTTAATTCAAATTTAAAAAGGAATTTAAAGGAATATTTTAGCAATATTTTCTTATATGTTTTTACTTTTTGGAGAAAATGTCAAAAGAATTTTTTGTAAAGTATACTTTGATAATGGATATTCCCACCGCCAAAAACATTTTATGAAATATGTATTATTAGACGCATTTTAAATAGTTTTAAAAATAAAAACCTTTTATGAAATATTATTTTATTATTTCCCTTCCATTAATTTTATTCCTCCTATGAACATTATTTTATCTCAAAACCAATATTCCTGATAAATTGATGGCAATCCACATATCTTGATTGATTTTATTATTGTTAATTTACTCGTGATAGAATCACAATCTTGTGATTATTTTTATTTTAAATTAAATTTGAATTAAATATCCATATCCATTATCTTTTATATGCCTATTTATTAAAAATTATATCATTTCTATAGAGTGTTTCCCTTTAAAAGTTATTTTGTTAACTAAGGAAATATTTATTTTTTGTATTATTTATTAAACATAGAAATTTTCTTGTTAAAAAATATTATTAATGAACTAAATTGATCATTTGATATATTAATAATTAATTTGATATACAGTGACATGTGGGGCCAGGAATTATATTTCTACTGTATGCATCGACATACCTCATGGGAAAAACCATTTTTACAAATTAAAATGGTTTTTACCAATAGTTTTAAACCATGTTGGTGATTGGTCTTAACTTTATAGGTATCATGATTTCTAATATCATGATGTCCAATATTAATCATTTAATGTGTTGATAATTTATTTATTATTATCAATGAGATTATTGTATTGATATTATTCATGGATTAGCTTCAAGATCATGTGATAATTTATATGGCATTATTTTATCATCATAGTTTGATGCCATATTACTCTTTATGCTCAAGATATTTATTAAATGGAATATGTTGTAAGTTATATACCTAACAAAATTATTTATGACAAATATAATAAACATATGTTACTATATACATAACCCATATTGATCATTTAAACTCACTGTATCTATGTCAATGTAATAAATTATCCACCAGCTCTAGGTTACTAGTGTCAGGGTTGTTGAAAAAAAATCCTTTTCAAAATCATTATGACCTCAAAAATGTTTTTTTATTAAATTATATTATATGTATATGACCTACAATAATAATTTATGACATAATAATTATAACTTAATTTATATAGGTTGTTAAATACACCCAAATTGTAACTTATTATAATAATTTAATTAAAAAGGTGGTGTATTTAGATAGTTATAATGTTATATATATAGAAGTTTAATCATTTCATACATATCATATATCTTAATTAATTACATTATAGGAACCATCAATGATTAGTAGTGATGAAAAATGAAATTAATCATTTGTGGAGGATGTAGTCCGCCATATGCTTGATTAAGGATCATATTTCTCAATGAATGGATGAAACTGTGATATATGAAAAATGACAATTTCAAAATTTTATTTGAGAAATATATAACATATTTATTCATAAAATATATCTTTAATACTATCCAAGATAGGTTGTGGTGAAAAAAATCTCTTTGTAGAGGTGTTAGTTCGTACATACACATAATGGATGTTTTGGTCTCTCTTAGTATATGTAATATAACATCCAAATATTCTTGTATAAATATATTTTAGTTAAATAATTTATAGTTTTATATATTTCCTTTCATGAATTAAAATGAAGGTCATGATACTTTAGTAAATTTATTGAATCATATTTAAAAGATTATAATGATAACATATAAGATATATATACGTGATATAAAATATTAAAGTTTATTAATTTATAAAATTGCTATGAAATAATATTATAAACATTAGATGATTAAAAATGGGTTTTGATACAAGTAGTTAATATTTTTATTCTCTAATAAAAGGAAAATATTTATTTCAATTTAAATTAAATAATACTAAATTCTATAATTAAATTTATCAAACCAAAATAATTTTAGTACAAATGTTTGGGTTTTTTTTTGAATTATTTAATTTTTTGATGTATAGTGAAAAATACCTATTTTGGATAATTATACGGTCAATTATAATATTATTTTAACATAACAATGACATTAATATTTATGAATCCATTTTTTTATACTAGTTATATATATATATATAATATCATTTTCACTAACCCCTAATTAACATTTTTAGCATAAGCATTATTTTCTAATAAAAAATATATCTTGGTATATTAAATGTTTTATTTTAAAATAAATATTCACATATAATGTAATTGAATTAGATTTAATATAATAAAAATATGGATTTTTCAATTTTTTTCTGGAGGGTCCTCTTAATTTCTATTAATAAATTAATTACCATAACTAGTATTTAATTGAGAGTAATTTGTGATTAAGAGAGTATTCAAATGTGAAAAATATTTCCTAGGTTTAAATTATCTATAAACCTTATAGAATTAATTTTTTATTGTTTAAAGTCTTACCTAAATGTCTTACAAACCTTCCCTCACCTACCCCACTAAAATTTCCCATCATTCCATTATTTCTCCTCACTTAGCATTCTTTTCCTTAAAATATCCCATTTTCTTCACTTATAAATGTAAAAAAATTCCGCGCAATCCATATTTAACCTCACATTATAATTAATCTTGAAAATATACCATATTTAGCTTTCCTTTACACACCCTAATTCCTTTTTCATCCTTTTTTATAATTCCTTCATTCCAAAGGAGGGATCCAAGGAAAATATAAGTCCCCAGTGTGAGTGTTTATTCTTCAAATCCTTTCATTATAAATTTTTTTAATATCCTTATCTATAATATCCCTATTAATATAATTTATTAATTATTATTTATATATTTATTTTTAATTATTGTTTTTTAGCACTATTTATTCATCCCCATGAAACCACAATGAAAAAAAAATAAGCATTGATCATGAGTCTGTTCAAAATACCACCTCTAAAAAGAGATATAGTTTGTTTTCTTCCATCACTATATTTGATAAATGAATAAATGGATGAAAATTAGGAATAAATTTTTTATTTATTTCACAATTATAATTCTTAAATCATTAATAATTTTTTTTCAACCTTTCTCCTTCTTTATTTAAAAGAAAACTATTATTTGTGTGAAAATATATAATACCTCCACCAAATCAATGATTATTTCATTATTAATTATATCCTAACATTAAAGAATATAAAAATATTTTTAATTAATAAAAATTATATTTTAAACTCAATTTATTTTCAATAGGTTGTGAATTTATGTTTCAGTTAATGTTAACCATGGTCAACATGTCAAATGAATTTTTTAAAAATTGGATATACCAATTGACATGACCAATAAGAGAAAACAAATATTAATAAATTAACAACTTATGAAAATAATATTACCCCAAGAAAATAATTACACTTTACTAATGTACTTTTCATCCTAATTAGTTCAAATACCCTAAGAATTGGGGTGAATTCGGGTATGAAAGATTAAAACTCCTACCCCTTTATATCTTTTTTCGTCGTTAAAAAAACTCTCATGTCTCCCCTTCCCTGTAGAAATATATGAATAGAATTTAAATCATTTAGAAGAAACAAAAATTTTACATGGTTCACCCTCATTGGGATATGTCTAAGGAGCACACAACAATGATGTACCAATGTGTCAAATCCATTAAGTCACACTTCCATATTACAAGGATCAGGGTAGATCACCATGATTCCTAGGCTCACTACCTTTATAATGTTTAGGGTTTTCTCACTATTTTCCTAAGAGTCTCTTATTATGTCTCTTTATCTGGATCACTGCTAGTGGAAATGATTAATGAATTATTTTTCTATTTTTCACTACTCTATAAGAAATACAAACATTGTTTATCAACTTTTAGGTCCCTTTATTTTCATGAATGAATACATCCTCAGTTCTAAGTAGTTGTTCTGATGAAGTCTCATTTTCACCTATAGATGAAATACAATTTTCTACTTACTATTACTTTACAAAAAATTACTTTCAAAATATTTTAGTGTATTTGATAACATATTTGAATACTCTATTAAATTCCTTTATTTTTTCATGAATTATATTGTAAAAGGTGGAATGAGTGCTTCACTGACCACCTCCTCTTCTACAGACTACGCCAACTTCCGTGAATTGCAACTTCTTCCACAGACAATCTCCTCTTCTACAAACTAACTTTTCTTTAGTGAGCCTTTCATTATTCCATGGATGAATAAGGCCTCAAGTACCACCTTCTAATATTCAATATGTATCTTCTACCATGGATCACTACTTTATTTTCATGTTGCAGATCCCCACATATCCCCTTTCAGGAACTCTTCCCCATGAACTACCACCTTCGCCGAATTCTCCATCACGAACTCCTTGGACATCATCAAATTCTTTTTGGATAAATGATCATTTCATATGAAATTTTTTATATTATTAACATATTATTATGGGTCTTTGTATTGAAAAATATATCTAAAAAACCATGAAATTTAAATTACTCATAAATTCGATGTGGTACAACCTTCACTGTGTACAACTATGTAGTCCTCATAGCACATTGATCCCATGTGGTGGTCGATGTCTTTTGAAAACAATAACCCTTTGCAGTAGTCATAATCACAACATAATTCCGAAAATTAAACACCTACCATGTACAATAAGCCTTATATTAATTTTCTTCCCTACATGGTCTGTGTAGCAAGCTTCGCGGTCTGTATAGTTCTGCTATGAAAAAGTAATCCTTTACTGATTTCCCTATGACATTATGCATACCTCTATTTCGGTCTTCAAACTATGTTTCACAGTACTTGAACTTTTCTTTGTAGACTCCTTTGCATAAAACCATCCTTCTAAAAAAATAAACTCTCTATTTTGAGGCGTAAAAAATTGTAAAACACTAGAAAACTATGCCACCTTAAATATCTGATTCGGGAACACCAAACATGTTGATTCATTATTGTTTGGATATGTCAACAAACACGGTCACCCAAAAAACACATACATGGAAAATCGAATGATGTTTTTTCAAACTATACTTACTAAGGTAATTAATAAACATAAATTAATTATATGGTATATTAAGTACAATGGTAGAATTGTTTCACACATAATTGTAAGTGATCTTCCATACTCCCATCATTAAATTCCGATTATGCATCCTATTTCATTTTTCAAATTTATAAAAATATATTCTCATGTTATTATTATATATCTGTATATATACACCTTTTATACATACCAAGATTAATATATATTTCATTTTTTGTGTTATACATATTTTACACTTCTATAAAATTTCCTAGTTTCATAGAAACCATATTTAAGGGATTTTTAAAATTCTTATTTCACAAAAACCATCACCCATTTAAAGTTTTTTTAAATAATGAATATTTTCTAGAATTAGAATTTAATATATGATTATCCAAACATTTAAAATTTTTATTTTAATGTATAATTATTATCTAGTTTCTCTAAATGATCATTTTCTTGTTTTGGAAACCCATGAATAAAGTGGTTTATTTTTTCTTATTACATATTCTAACTTACTCATGGATTTTTAAACAATGGCACTCCATGATCAAAACTTATGTTCCTTTTATATTCGAATATACAATTATATTTAATTCCCTATTTTCTTGTAAATCCTTATGTTATAGCTTTCATATATTCCTTGAAATAATATCATGAAACCTAGTTCTTTCTCATTGTTTTTTATAATGTATGTTTCTTATGTATGTGTTATTTCCCTCATTTTCATCACATATATATGATCATTATTATATAACTTATGGTACCATAATTATATATCCCTCTAATACATGTTTAATATTTCCTTTCTTATGAGATATCATGGGGCATGAGTAGTGTTCCGAGAATATTATGATACATAGGAAGTTACCCTTTCCAAATATGCTATGATAATAAGGCAGGGAGCCTTGACTTATGGTTAAAATGTTTTGTCTTATTTAGTTTCCATAATTCGTTTGATTCTATTATATTATAATATAATCATTTTTCTAAATTTTCTTATGTTTTTATTTTCTTATTCCTCGATTCCATTCTTATGATAATTCTATTTATTATATGATGTTATACCTCCCATATTATGCTCTTTTATCATGTTTATTACCATATTAGGGATTCTTGATCAAGAATTTCATTAATTATTTCCCCAGGTTTTCCAATGTAGTATTGAGAGTACCTATGAGAGTTCTTATCACTACTAAGAGACTAAATAATGACAATAATGTTTCCTTTTATGATGTTGTAATTATTTAACTAATCCTCAAAAGGAAATAGATACTAGATCATTGGCATGTATTTTTTTTGATCTGTGTTAATTAAAATAATATAATATGTTTCTATATATTAGGTCACTATAGTTATATTTAGAGAATAGTCTAGTTATTTTTGGAGATTAGGTTTAGAGAACATTGATGAAAAGCCAACATAAAAGCTTAATCATAGGATAATATCCTGAGGTATTGGTAAGGTGTAGATTTTGTGGTTTTCCTATAACTAAATTATTTTCTATATACTATATGTGGATATGGTTTTCACATAGATACATCATGAGGTAATGACCTCAAAAAGACTTGGTTGAGTATTTTAATCACCATTCTAGTGTATGAGGAAGGGTCCCTTACACCACACATGGTTTGACACTCTAAGGGGTTGTATCAATTAATTTACATTATCATTAATAAAAAAATTATTTATTTAATGTCACTTTGTATAATTAAAAAATATATTTAAAATTGAGAACCTAATTAGAAGACAATTATAGATAGCTAATATCGAAACATTAAAATTCATAAGTTAGTATTTTCCCATCATTTATGATTTACTCCTTCTATTATTATTGTTTACCTTGTAAACATTTTTTAATATATGTATTCTCTTCCCTAACATTCCTTCGCATTAAAAATTAGTTGTAAGTGGGAGTAATAATGTTAATGATATGTGAAATGGAAAATTTGATGACTTCCCTAAAAAAATTCCTAACATTAATTGAATGAGAGATGTTAAATTAATGTCTTAAATAAAACAAATGACTCATCATATGAATAATAATATATATCAAATGAATTACCTATAATAAACAAAGTTGTATTTGATTCCTTTATATTATGGATGCCTCCAATGTTTAGTAAATCTTCTAATCCCATAATCACTGAATTGTGGATTAACTCTGACAAAATAAAATTACGCGTTGTTCATAACTCTGAAAAAAATGTTATAATCATTATTTATCACTTTAAGGGAGAAGTTGATCAGTGGTTGAAAGTTTTCAAGAATATAAATTATAGTGAGGGCATTAAATCCCAGTATATGGAAGAATTTAAGACAATGATTATTAATAAGTATTTCCTACACATTCTATTATAAAAAGGAAAGGGAGATTATCACACTCGTGAAAAATTATGATGAATCAGTTCAGTCTTATGAGGAGAAAATAAATATACTTTCACAATATACTTATGACCTTATAATGATCCATGAAATAAATAATGATCATTTCTCTATTAGATTTAATCATAGACATTGGAATATATTTTTGGTTCGGGATATTGAATGTAATGAATAAATTGTACAATGTTACAAAAAATTGGAGTTGGAGATGATAGATTCCCAGTGGACTAGGGATAAGAAAATTTGAATAGATATTAACCTAGGATAATCATTAAATAAAAACAATTATGGTAAGAAGATCAAATATTCTATATATTAAAGGCTTAAGAATAAATATCTTAGAATCTATCTCAAGGGGACCATTAGTTAATTCATGTCTATGAAGGAGGAGAATGTGACAAACACATGTCAAAGTGTGATGAAAATTTACACTAAAGTGATCAATGAAAAAAATATTCAGATAAACCATAAGAATACTCTCTAGTGTGTCAACTACGGGTATTATAGGCATTATGAAAATTAATACTCTAATAGTACAGTTGTCTAATGTATCCAATGACAACAACATCCAATACTGTGAGAGAATGTGAGGGATTTGGATATCATTACTGTATAGGTTGATCAATAAGGTGATATAGTGACATGTACACTAGTTATTCATTAAAAAATAGTGAACATACTCTTTAATTATGGTTTTATAAATTCTTTCATATCATATATGATTAGTATAACTATTAAATATTCTTTATAAAACATTGGTGTTAAATTATATTTGAAAACCACTAATACAGTAATTATTTCATCACAAGATAAAAACTCTTACCTAGGGGTTATCTGGTAGAAGAACATCCCAACTAACCTTTTCAAAATCACTTTTAGAGTATTTGATGTTATAATAGGAAATAAATAGATTTCATTGTCTAGATCTCACATCAATGGCTGGGAAAAGAAAATAAAATTCCATATCCCGAATTATCCTCTTATTCAATAATAGTGAAAGGATGGGGAATAATCTTCTTCAGAATATTCTCTATATGCATGGATATTATTTCATTATGAGGAATCTTATTTATGTAAAATTGTTGAATCAAATGAGATGACTAATCTTAAAAATATTCCAATTATAAGGGAGTATGTTCATGAAATTCTCAATGAGTCACCCACCCTTCATCATGATTGAGAGGGGGGCATTCTAAATTGAACTTAGATCTGGTTCATTGATGATATCCATGAATCCATATAAAATGGATCCCATTGAACTATATCAATTAAATAATAAATTTCAAAAACATTTAGAAATAGGTTGTATATGATCTTGTGTTTCACCATGGGGACCTTTGGTTCTCTTTATCAAAAAGAATGATGAGCTAATGCATCTCTATATTTATTATCTTAAACTCAACCAGATCATGAAAAATGAATTAGATTCTCATTCTTATTGATAAAGAGGATAATTTCCTAGAAACTTATTGGATATCATCAACTAATTGTGAAGGAACATTATATTCCGAAAATAAACTTTCATACAAGGTATGAGCACTATGAGTTCATATTCATGCTATAAAAACTCACAATCACTTTAACATTAATCATAGTATTAATGAATATTTTCTTTATAGATTACATAAAAAATATATGGTACTATTTAAAAATGATATTCTTAAATACTCCCAACATAATGTGGAACATGAGGATAATTTGAGTATTGTTTGTAAGAAATTATGGAAGGAAAATTTATGTTAAAATTAAAATAAATTTGTGTTTTGGATAGAAAAAGTGTTATTATTTGAGTAAATTATAACTATAAATAGAATATCTGTAAACCCCTATTATACAGTCATAGTTTAGGAGTGTCTCATACCAGTATCTATAACAAATATACATAGTTTCATTCCACTAGAAAAGTATTTCATATAATTTCCAAGAAATGTATCATGATTTTAGAACATAATAACCAAGATAAATCTAAAGGGAGTTATGTTTTTCTAGAAGAATGGATGTGAATATATCATTACAAGATTTTAAAATAGGTTTATCACTATATCAATACATACACTACCCAAAAGTATCAATTTTTTCTTGGTATGTATAAATTATTTAATGATGGTCTTAGGCTATGTATTGATGAAAAATGATAAAATGATAGAATATGCCTTGAGTAAACTGAATGTTCATGAGAAAAATTATCAAAAACATGATTTAGTGTCAGCTATAGGGATATTCACATTTAATATTTGGATATAATATCAATATAATAAAATATTTGAAATATATATGGATCATAAGAGTCTCAAATATATATATATTCAAATAGAAATATCTTAATATAAACCAGTGATGATGTTAGAGCTGATTAAAGCCTATGACTACTCCATCCACTACTATCTGTGAAATAGATATAAATTGGAAAATTATTTTTATAGAAAAGATCCTATGACATTATCATTATAGAGGATTGGTAAAGATCTAATCTTATTGGACATAAAAAGGATGTATAAATGAATGATGAATAAAGGAACACCATCCTACCTTTAACAAATATTTTTTTTCAAATATCTCTTCTTAATAAGATTTTGAAATCTCAAAAGCATGATATAGAGATACAGAAGAAGGTGGATTCTATGAGGAAGGGATAAACATAATATTTCAAGGTTGATAATAAAGACGTTGTGAGATTTGGGAAATGGTTATGTTTACCATCTAAATCAAAGTTTAAAAATGATTCATTGAATAATATTCATAGATCAACATTCTTCATCCACCCAAGAAGCATGAAGATGAATAGTGATATGTGAGAACACTAATGGTAGGATAATATGGAGAATAATATTTTGGAATATACAAGGAAGTTATCGGTGTGTTAGAAAGTGATGGTTGATAGGAGAAGTTCCTAAGTGATGATACAACTATTTCCTATAACTACATAGAATTAGGAAAACATCACTATAGATTTTTTCATGCGTCATTCAAATACAACAAAATGGAAAACTCTATATAGGTTATGGTGTACCATATTATATTGAATTCCCAATTAATTTTAATTTAATAAGATTTATCACTTGATAAAAATGAAGAGATGTACATTATAGATGTGGGAAGGATGAATGAGACACCGTTAATGATTGTATCTGATTCAAATATAATGCCAACATCAATGTTTCGGAAGAGTATTTAGCATGATATAAATAAATATTTTAATTTCAATTCGGTTTATTATCCCCAAACTGATCACCAATTTGAAAAAACTATCCATACACTTGAGGATATGTTGAGTTATTACTCTCTATATATCAAAGAACACTAGGATTGGAATATTTTTCTAGTTGAATTCTAATACAAGAATAGTATTCATTATATAATTCAAATGGATCCATATGAAGCCCTATATAGGATGAAATTTATAACAGCTACATATGAGGATGAAGTTAGAGAAATAAGTTTTTTGGGACCTAAGTTGTTCGAATAAGTGGTAAAAATTTTAATACCATTCCATGACATATCAAAGTATCATATATTCTATAAAATATGTTCACTAATAACCATCGATGAAACTTGGAGTTTGAGTTTAGTGATATTTTTTTTCTATGGTCAGTAACATAGAAGATATTCATAAGGAATGGGAATGAAAATAATATATTTCTTGAACTATTTGTCCCTATGAGATACTTAATCATATCAGAACTATGGAATATCGTATAGCACAACCTATGAACCTAACCAGGGTAAATTATGTGTTCCGCATATCCCTATTGAGGAAGTAAATAACAAACACCTCACATGTAATGAATTCCAAGGTGGTATAACTAGAGGATTATCTCTCTTATTTGGAATATTGAATGAATATATTTGACTATAGATACCATGTTCTTCATAATAATAAAAATCACCTTGTCAAAGTATATTGAAGAAACCATAAGTATGAAGAGGTAATGTGGGAACCAACAGAGAACATGAAATAAAAGATACCTCGTCAGTTTTAAAAAAAATTATATGTGATGAAATTTCATTGGAAAATTTTCTTAAGGGTAGAATAATGTGACATCAAATGATTCTAGTATATATATTTTCCTTTAAATAATTATGATTTTTCTATCTTTCTTCACAAATAGTAAAGTGATGGTTGTGATATAATAGTAAATTAATTTAATAATTTTTAAAATAATATTATAATGGTATAAAATATATCTATATGTGATATAAAATATTAATATTCTTAAAATTGTAAAATTTCAATGAAATAATATTAAAATCACTTAATTTTTAAAATGGGTTTTTCAATAAACACGGTTTATATTTTGTATTATATTTTAAAAATTAAATACTTAATTTTTATAGTTTTTATTAAAAAAATAACTAAATATTTGAATTTAAAATATATAAATCATCTTGCTATAATTTTTTGAGTTTTATATGAAATATTTAATTTTTTAGTGAATAGTGAAAAATACAGGTTTGGCTAATTTTATCAGTAATTATGGTATTATCATAACACAAGAATGAATTAAATATTTATTAAAAACTCTATCTATGAAGATAATATATATTTATTTAATATATTAGGTTTACAACCCAATGATTAATATATATAAACATAAGAATTATTTTATTATAGAAGTTGTTTTAAATTTATTACTTGTTTTAATTTAAAAGTAAATTTTATCTTATATAGAAATTGAATAAAATTAATTAGGGGATAAATTTTAATTCATAACTCATTATTTTTATGTTAATTTCCCCATAATTTTTTTTGAAATAAATTAAATTCCATGATTAATATTTAATTAAGATTAACTAGTGTATAAGAGATTTATTCAATGTGAAGAAAATTTTCCTATGTTTACATGACCTATACACCTAATAGAATTTTTTTTAAAAAAATAAAGTAATTCCTAAATTTATTTCTAACCTAACCTCACCTAATTCACCTAACATTAATATCATTCCATTCTGACCCATAACATTATTTTCCATCAAAAGTGCCATTTTCTTTAATTTTAACTAGAGAACACTTCCATCCCATCCATAATTATCCTTAGATTCAAATTTATATTGAAAATATTCTATAATTACCTCTCCATGATTTCCTTTATAATTCATAATGCCCTTTTCCTCTCATATTTTTCATAATGACTTCATTTATAAGGAGACTTACATAGAAAATTTATGTCCCCGACATGAGTGTTTCTCCTTCTAATTATTTCTTTTTAAAAAAACTAAATCATTATATTCCATAAAACCATCAATATAATTCATTTAATAAAATTTAAATAATTATTTTTCATTATAATTATTTTAAAATAATAATTAATTCCCATGCATCCACTATGAAATACATAAGCCTTAATCATGTCTTTTTGTAGACTATCACCTCCGTGAAGTAATGCAGTTTTTATCACCGAATTTCAAGGATGGTACCAAGTATGAACTTTGTGAAGAATAATTTCTGTGTATATAAATTATAACTCACAAATTATTAATCATTTTTTTCTACATCCCTTCTAATTTAGGTAAATAAAAAGTGTTTTGTGTGTGTACTTATAGACAATTCCCACTATATCAATGACACATTTCATTTTACATTATCACCTAACATAGATGAAATTATAAATGGTATTTATAAATATATTTATATTTAGAGGATGTGAATTTAATTTTATGATAAACATAATAATGGTCAACATGACAATATAATCATGTAAAATATTGAAAACCACCTCAAGTAACCAATAAATGTAGAAAATATTTAATAAATAAAAAAAGTTGATAATAAAATGACCCTAGGAAAACATTGAGAGATTTATAACATTATTATTATTGTTTTTTTATGAAGATAAATTAATTATAAATATATTTAATTATAGGTTCAAAACACTTTTAAACATAAATATATGTTATTCTTGGTTATCCCCTCCCAACATTCTGATTACCCTTTCTCTTTTATTTTTTATCATTTATGACAAATTATTATTATTTAATTATTCTTTTTTTCTATATATAAGACATAAATATATACCTAATTTAATATCCAATTAATAAAATTGGTTATAAAATATTTATATTTCCTTTGAAATAAAAAATTTTAAGGAAAACAATTTTATACAGATTTTCAAAATTCTTATTACATGTCATCCATCACCACAATAATGTGTATTTTAACCAGGAATATATTATAAAAAAACTCTTTTTATATAGATCTCTTGGGGTTCAATTATGGTTTTAAAGTTAAATTTTGACGCATTTCTCCAAAATGTATTTTTCTTATTTCTAAAAAACCACACCAATGTTATTCATTTATTATTATTACTTATTTTAACCTTTTAATTAATATTTCTAACATAGGATTACATGATCAAGACTTCGGTTCCTTTCAGATATGAATTTAAAAAGAAATTTGATTAATTATTCTATTAGGAATCATTATGTCACAACTTAAGATAAGCCTTGAGACAGGATCAAGAAACCCAGTTCTTTCTCACAAAGTTGTACCATCTAAATGACTTGTGTATGGTTTTTTTCCATCATGTGAAATACATGTGTATAATATTAATTTTTTGACTAGTAAACCCATAATTATATAGCCTCACATTAATTGTGTATTTTTTCCATATCATTATATATAATAGTGTGTGGGAAGTGGTTCTAGCCAATAATATTACGTAAGCACTTAGCTTAGAGAACTATGTTATGTTGATGAGGCAGAGATCCCTGAATTATACTTATGTTGTCATGTTATATATACTTTCCATATTTCCTATGGTTCAATCATCATATAATATTATTATGTTTAATTCATGCTCTTATGTTTTCATTTCATTATGACATGCTTCCATTATTATGATAATTCTCTTTATGGTATCATTTTATGCATCCTATAATGTTCTCATTTATCATGTCTATTCCCTTATTGTAATTTCTTGCTCACCATTTTTCCTTATGTATTCCACAGGTTATCCCATATAGTATTAATAGAACCCATGGGATTTAGGAGAACTCTAATCAATCTAAATGAATAAAAATATGTCATTTTTATGATATTGAATTTAGGTTCCTAATTCTCTAATAACACTATATCGTAGATCCCTTGGCAATATTTGTTGTAAAATATGATAAATGTTCTGAAATAATTTGTTTTTAAGGTTTGGGGAGTTATATTTAAATTAGTGAATAATTTTTTTGAATTAATATAATGAAACTTAAATATAATAATGATACTGATTCAATATACCAATTAAGTTTGATATGATTTAGGAAGGATTAGTGTAAAATATAAGAGTACATGATTATAACACTCAAGTTAGAGGATTGATCTTTATCTTGGATAAATTGTTTAAAGTCAAGGCCTTAAGAAAAAAAGGAGACTAAAAGATTTTTGAAGTGGGAGAGGGTTCAAGTAGGAGTACTATAGTGGTGTTTTAAGAATAAATTTTAAGGAGAGGTCTTTCATGAAGTGGTGGAAGTGTTACCTTTGTATAAGTGAAGATAATGACTATATTCGAAGTACCCATTACATTTTCATAATTTAATGATACTATTCAAATGGAAGGGGAATGAAAATGGAAACAATTAGAGTGGAATTGTTTTTTGGTTGATATTCTCTACATAAACACATTTTGGAGTTAATATAGAGTGTTTTTTGAATTCCCATTTAAATTTTTAACTTTTACCTTAATTTACTTTTACATGGGTAATTATTTTTTAATCTGATTAACTAATATTTATGAAAAAAATTAGTAATTAATTTTTCATCCAATTTCAATCCTATAATTTCAAAAATATTTATAAAAAATTAAAATTTCAAGGGCTTGAATGGTTAAATTTCAAATAAACGCACAAAAAATGTAAAAATAACTTTTTTAGGAAAATTTTATTTTTATATTGAAATATAAATATAAAATTTACAATTAACCTAAAACATATTTTTATGTAATTAAATAGTTTATTATAAAAAAATAGGCATTTTTATTTCAAAGTAAAAATATAATTCTAACATTAAAAAAATTAATTAATTGAAAACAAAAATACGTCTTTATTAAAATAATATTTAAATTTAGTTTTAAAAATATTGAAAATTAGATTTATAATTTCAAATAATATTTTAAAATTCATAAATTTATCACATAAATATATATTTTATTACTTAAATTGTTTTTTTTTTCTCTTCTATGATAACATTAAAAAAGGATAAAGTTATAAAATTTATTATTTCTCCAAAAAACATATTTCTCCTCCAAAAATTATCCTTCTTAGAAAAAATTTAAAAATTAATAATTGGTAAATATTTATGTGAGGAATGAAATGATTTATATTCTTATTTCAAATATAAATTATATAATTTTTAAATTTAGATATGAATAGAAAATACATAACATAATGAAGATGACATTCATTTAAAATTGTCATTTTTAATATTTAAAAATATTAATTTGTTATCTTCTAAATGTAATATATTTTAATTATTTATTATTATATTGTTTCTTATAAATTTAAAATGAATTTCATTAAAAAAAATTAGTTCATTTACAATGTTTGTAGTGTGTAACATATGTTATATAATATAACTTCAGTTTTTAAGGACTACAATTTTGGGTGATTACATTATCCTCCCTTAAATAAATTTCACCCTCCCAATTTTAATTAGCAGTTATTGAAAATATTTGGTAGGTTTAGTCTTAACTTTTTTATAATTTTTGGGAAATCCACTAATAATAAATCTACCTGGTCTATTATAATAGATCCTATTACATATGTTTCTCTAGAAAACATTATCCATTCATACAATCTTATATCCAAGTATGTACATACCTGAATCATATATTCTTCATAGTCATTTCCAAATACCATTTGAATCTCAAATTCATTAAATCATATGGAGATAATATATTCTTCCAATAATTAACTATATTTTTAACACTTAAGAGTATTAGACACTTGTTCATAAAGTCAATAACAAATAAATATATATCATTTTCCCAAAAAATTGAATAAAATTACACAAAATATCACAGATCACTATTTAATTAATTGAATAATAAATTACAAGGTTATAAATACTATCTAAATTAATTTTCTCAAAATTGATAAACCTTTTATTACTTTAACATCAATAATATATTAAACCTAAGAGTTATTCGTAGCATAATCATGTGATGTCCAATATTAATCCTTAAAATAATAATTTTTAAAAAATAAATTTTCAAGGTAATTAATAACATTTAAAACATGTTTCCAATACATAATCAAAAATTTATTGGGGAAGAAAACATATATGTTTCATATAATTTTAATAAATCTTATAATATATAAGAATATCATCAATAAATATCACTCACAAGTGAAAATAACTAAGAGTATTAAGAAATAATTTCTATTAAAATATAATCGTCACCACCAAAGATAAGAATGTGATACAAAACATTTCTATCATAAAAATAATCTATGAAAACTTTAAACCATTTTATTATTATAACCTTTTGGTTATAAGACATAGTAGATTCTAGATATATAGCACTTTCAGCTTCATTATCAAGATCTAGTTTCAACCACATACTAATTACAAAATATATATCAAAAAAATAGTAAATAAAAAATATGAATATGATAAATAAATCCTAATATTTCTTCTCTAACTATACCTTAATTTCATCTGTTGATATATTCAATTAAATATACTTTTATTTAAGTAATATTCTATTATAAATCCTAACATATTCCAATAAAAAAATTATGAAATAAATCCTTCACAATGGATCACAAATAGAATATTATTTTACAAATCATTTCCCACAGGTGTGTCAATATAGGTGTGAAATTAGGCCTCATATTCATTCCTGAGGTGACGATTGATAAAAACACAATACACCCTTTTCAATATTTTTAACCCTAATGGTAAAAAATCCTTCAAGGTAACTTCGCAGTATTTTTGGTTTGATTTTGTTCTTTGACAAAGAATATATCCTAGGTTAGTTATGGAATTACTTAGTTATTTTTTAATATGTATGTTAAAATATGTTCAAGGCAAAGGAATATATTCTCAAGAGTTGGTACATAAAATTGTGTATACAAGGTGGAACTGTTTCACTGTTTTTGAAAAAAAAATGTAACAAAATTGGTGGGGCACTCAAGTTTCATGAAATTTGGATTTCTATTAATGCCTCATAAAACATGTATAAGGTATTAATTTCATAAAGGTGTGGTGTTTCACTAAGTTTTGTAGATATAGTATTCCTTTACATGTCTCCATGGAAGAGGGTCGTGAGATTTGGGAAGAAAGGAAATACAACTCCTAGGTACATCATCCCCAAAAAAAATTTGATATTATTGGAGTTGTGTCCTATCTACTAGAACTTCCACCTACCAAGACTCCAGTACATGTTGTATTATATCTATCCCTCTCGAGGAAGTACACAGCAGATACCTCAGATGTACTGAATGGAGAGGTGAAATATTTATATAATTATTTTTCTTATAAAGAGTATCCAGTGAAGATCTTAGACCATACAGGTAATTTTATATGAAACACGACTTCTCACTTGGTCAATGTACTATGGTGGAACCATAAGTATGAAGAGGCAATATGAGAACTAGAGGATGTGCTTAAGGAGAAGTAATCTAGCCTATTTTCTCTTTATTCTGTAAAATTAAATTTAGTGGGTGAAATTTGATAAGGGGGGAAGAATGTAATAACTCATAATTCTAAGAAATTATATATAAATTTTAAGTATCTTATAAATTAAAATATGACATAATTGTTTCAAAATATAAGTAAATAAATGTTTTTACAATGATAAATTAATCTTTCATATTCTTTGGAATATAAATGTTTATATACAATTATATAATTAATATAATTAATTGAAAAATTATTTTGATAAAATAGATTCTTAAATTTTTATTTTTATTTCTTATTATTATAATATAATTTTATGAGACCATAATTAATTTTTCAATGTGCTATAAAATTAGTTGTAATTTTAAAAAAAATATTTTTCTAATAAATTGTTATTTTAGTTTAAAATTAATCATCTCATGTATATAAAAATATTTTCAAAATATGGAGTTCATTTTCTGATTTTACATTTTGAAAAAATTGTTAGGGTTAATTTTTGGTTTTTTTCTAAAATAGTGTAATTTTTGGTGAACTGTGAAATTTGGTAATTTGCGATATAAGCTAAATTCATGAATTATTGAGTAATGTATGATGTTTGGATGATGTAAGAACCATTACTTCAAACTCAAATTCACTAGACACTTTAAATAGTCACAATAATACACACTATTCATAGTTTGAGAAAAAAAAATAAAAAAAATGAACAAAATAAAAGAACACCCCTCTCCTCCCCTAAAATACCACCCCTCACCACATATTCTACTCACACCACATAATACTTGAAGATTGTCCAATTTCTAACCAATAATATTCCCAAGTCTCTTCCCCACTTCCAATAGTTTCTAGTCTCAAAAAATGACCAAAACCAATTTTCCTGAGGAGGTTCTCATAGACAAGAATTCAAGAGGTAAATTCATCTTTTTCTTTATTTATTTTCATTTCAATTTCTTTTATTATCTTACACACTCATAAAAAAATCTACATAAACATGAATGATAGCTCCATTATCCTTTATATACCATAATACTATTATTTTAATGGAAAATATGTCATCAATACTCTTCTCTAATACCTTTTATTCTAAAAATAAAAATATGGTTCGTGAGGTGTTGATGTGTTGCCTTCAAAGATGAAATGTTTTTATTATCCTTTACCACCTTAAATTATAGACCTAAAATAATTATAATGGTTGGTAATTATTTTAAAATGTATTTTACAACCCTCTCAAGGTTATAAAACTAAATTTTATACACAACTGTGAATAATGAAACCAAACTAGATTTTGATGATCAAAAAACGTCCAAAATAATCTAAAATATCATCACGAACAACTTATCTAATTATTAATTCCCATCCAAAATAACCAAATGATTTATATTACCATTAAACATTTTTTATTTTCATTAACAAAATATGAATTATATTCTATATATATATTCCCATTTAACATGATCTTTAACACATTTGTACAAATGTATCGATCATGGAATCCAAGGAAACGAACATTCCTGGATGATGAAATTATATCTTATAACTCATAAAAAATACCATAAATAAACATATAAAATAATAATAGTTCTAATAAAAATATAAAGGGTTGTGAATTAATAAAATAATGGATTTTATTTTATTATCTATGACATTAAGATTAGGTGGAGAACTCTTTCGAATATAAGGTAAGGGATTTCCTATGAACCCTAGTTTTTCTTTTTGGTTATAATTTATCTCTCATTAAAAAAATTTAAATATTCTTTATTTTTATAAAATTATGATAAATTCTATTTATACATTCCAAAATCATTTATTCTGGTCAATATTTACTTCCTTGATGGAAAAATACATGTTTTAATAAGGTTCTCATCTCAATTCTTCCCAATAAGCACGCCCGAATAAAGGTAACTACTCAATTTCTCACCCGTCAAGTGAACTATATTATCTATGTTAGGAAACAATTATTTTTATAAAATAAATCATTTTATAATGAAAATAATTATTATTTCATTTTTGGTTTTATAGAAACAATTATTCCTTTTTCATTATAAACAAATCATTAAATTTTTCCCTTAAACCGCAACAAAGTGGATCATTTCTAAAGTTTCGTAAACAATATTTTTATATATTTATAGTTTTTTATGAAATAACTTATCATATTTTATGCCTAATTTCCCTTATTAATTTCTATCTATGACTACAATCCATTCATTCATGAAAACCTTTATGATACACCCATTTGTTAGGCTTTATAACATGGTTATGATACTCATTTTATTCCATGGGTAACCCTTAGGTTTTTTTTATTCCTTATGTATGAGTATTCTTTTGGAGCACATATTCATGAAAATGTTATGATGGGTGCTTCCAGATGGCTCCCCAAATAATTAGGCAATTCATAGTCTAATGAGACATCATGTTGGGATAGGGGTGAACCTGATTCCTTTATGGGACTTTTTCCTCCATGTGAAATAGTTTTGGTAGTTAAACCTGAATCCTTATTATTTCATGTTTTGTGTTACTTCCACGTTAATATTTTTTCATGATTATATTTCCCCATACTCTACATGTTATTATTCCTTATATTTATTCACACTCCATTCCTTTTAATGCCATCATGTTATGCCTTCTAACCCATTTACATTAATTTATCCCTATGTTTACACACTTACTGAGATTTTTAGATCAACCCTTTTGTTTATGTATTCCCCCTATTATCCTATGTATATGTATGATCTAAATGGATGTTATTATCTATTTATGGATGATGAAAATAAATATGTTGTTATTTTATATTCATGTATTTAATTTTATATACCTAATCATCCAAGTAAACTAGAATTTTTGATCTATAGCATATAATTTTATGGTTAAATATAAAAAAAATCATGACATAATTTTTTTAGAATGATAGGGTCTCTATAAGTACATCAGATGGATCATGAATGCACTACCTCAGGGGAGATACATGAAACACACTATGAACTTCATAGATTTCCAATGGAAGTGCGCAGTGATAAGTTATTGTACATTTTCAATCAAGAATATTAAAAGGTAAAATTTAACTAGGGATTAGCTTTACCTCCATTCTAATTATCATAACCTTGTTCCATATAAAAATTTATAGAACAAACTTTTCACCAAATTTAAATTTTATATCTTGTCGATGATTGTCAACATAAATTTTCTATCGACTCTGAACTTTGATGATGTGTTGTTCAATGGATATAAATTTTAATGTCACATACATATATAGCTTAGTTCCCAATAAAATTATATCCAAAAAATCCCAACATTTGGGATTTATAAACTTATTTCCTTAGAGGTCTTCATAAGGATCCATCTGAGTGGTTTAGTGATGGAAATTATTTTTGTGAAAACTCAACTTGAGGAATGTGTTGATCCCAACCACCTTTAAAATAGATATAAAACTATCTCAACATATCCTCAAGGGTTTTAATGGTCTTATTAGAATAACCATATATCATAAGATGACAAAATGTGATTGAACCTATCATTTTATCCAGATCTTGTTGAATATTTAAACAAAACATTAGGGTAAACTTCAAATCCTAATAAAATAAAATAAAATTTGGTACGCCATTAAACATTACCACTTAATTAATGTATATTATAGAATTATAATCAATATATGTGTATTATCGGATTTAAATGATGTGCAATGAATTCATATGGTGATAGAATACAAAAAAAAATTATTATGGCCTTTTGAAGTTTTGAGGAGTCGTTGACAAAATTGATCGTGATTTATTCCAATTATCATTACAATATGGATGATAGTTATAACATCCCCTTAGATTTTTGTCCCACAACCTTCACATACTAACATAATAATAACCAAGATAGATACACTATATGATATCTATTAATTGTTTTCCTATATAAATACTCTTTTAGATCTCTATATATATTTGTACATCCATGATGTGTGGAGAATGATAAACCATGAGCCTCATCCAATAACTCATTCAAATATTGTATGGACAGAACACATACATGGTTTCTAAACATTAACATTCCATTATAATCAAGGTTTAATTCAGAAAAAGTTCTCCCTATACCACTTTTATATCACAATAATATTTTTTATTAAATATTTCTTTTTAAAAAAATTTATTTATTTGGTAGCTAACTTCATGTGAAACATTGAATTTAGACAAACTGTGTAACATTTTTAAAATGTTATTTTTCTGCTATCATATAGTCATTGGATTAGGGGGTATGAATAGTAATAACTAAATTATGAACAATATTCATTATACCCACTTATAAAATCCATTCATTAGTTATAAAATAATTATAAATAAAAAAGAAAAAATATTTTAAAATAAATCATATTTTTTTTCGGAAAATTGTTGTTATGAATACAAGGTTTTTTATATTAATAAATTTAATTAATCACTATTGCTTACTGGTTTTAAAAATATATATATATTATTTACATTATTAGATATTTTAAAATTCAACAAATAATTTTATTGTTATGGGATAAGAAGAAGTCATGTTTAATTCTTATGAATTTATTTTTTATATAAACTATTTTTTTCCATATTTTGTTCAATTAATTTAAAAATAATTTCATCCATTTATCAGTATTGAATTAAATAAAATTAATTATTATTTAGAATTATTTTTTTAAAATATTATAAAATGAACACTTATGTTTTTGGATAATATGAATAATAACTGTGGTAAAGTCTATCACCTTGGTAAAGGGTAAATTGTGTTATTATAGCTTTATAATAATTCATAAGGATAAAATTATTCTAATAAATTATTATTAAACTAAATTAATTACCCTATTACCTTCTTAGATTATAAATTGTGTTTTTTAATAGACACTTTTCTATGAAAATGACCTATATATTATTTAAATTAATGAATTTAAAAAATATCACTCTCTTGGTTATTAATATCCTTTATGTGTCCATATAAGGAAATAGTAAGTTATAGTTGAGACATGATTGCATTTATTTTCAATAATTCAATGTGTGTTAGTGGGTGAATTGGATATTCCATAAGAATTGTTATAGATTCATCGAATGGTATTGGATTCCATGCCTAAACAATTATCTTGGGAAAATGTGATGATTTTTTCAATGTTCTTAAATGACTATGACTTGTGTTATGGTGTACATATTGATTATAACATTTTTGGAATATAAAAAAGAACCATTAAATATTATTTTCAAGTTTCCATAAAAAATGAAACTATTAATTTATGAGAAAGAACAAGGAGATAGTTGAGATGTGGGTTGGCATTTTTTTAGCTAGATTATTCTATACTAATAAGAAATTTTATGATAGTTTACTAAAAATTATGGGAAAACCACATAAGTCCTAGGGGGATAGCTTTAACCACTCATAAGGGACCCAAGGGGTAATACCCCATGGGAAATCCTACCCAAGGAGGCCAATTAGGGTAGTTAGGGCTGTGTATAAGCCCAAATGAGTATAATGCCCATTATTTATAAGCAGACCTGTATATGAGGAATGTGGAGTACACAAGCCCACGGATGTTCATAGTATGGGCCAGAAGCATGCATAGTTGAGGCCCAGTGGTGGGTGTGTATAGGTGTAACTTGTTCCAAACCCCGTATTCAGATCAAGCTAATGGATATCATTATTATTCTTATATAGTGGAGAGATGTTTCTTCACAAGATTGATATGGGACATAAAAAAACAAGGTGTTGTTCATGTATCATTAAAATTAATAAAATAACATCATTAATCTATTCATACTGATCTTCACCATCGATTTTAATCTCATGTTTAATATATTTAAAATGAGTGTCCCACCAATCTCCCACACAATAATTATTCGAAGTGTGTTTTTATCTTCATCCTCATTTCGAAGCCACTCTTCATGCGAGATCATAATAATCAGACCTCAAAAATAAAATTGAGGAAAATATCAATCAAATCAAATAAAGAATTGAAAAATCCTATTTTATAAATAATAATTCATTTGAAGAAAAAAAATATCATGAGAGGACATTTAAATAACCTGTCATAAGAACCCATGATGATCATGTTATGAAGATGTGTGATGATCTTAAGATAATAAAATATAATGGAGATGATAAAAGATGGAATTTCAAAAATCAACATAATATTGAGATAATTTAAAGGAATTATATGAATATGAATAACCATGAGTATCTTCCTTCTTTTTAATGTATTACTAGATGAATTAATCGATTTTTCAAATAAGATGGCCACTGCAACACCAAATGAATCTCACCTAGTCATCACATGATTAAGGAAGTGATCATGTAATGAATTCATGAGGTTCCCATTATCTATCCAATTTTTTCTAATAATTTTAGAGTTTTAGCAATAAATATCTAGATATATTGATGTGTTTTAAGAGTTCCTCATCATGAAATTAAATGTGGAGTAACTCTCCTCTCTTAAAACATAGGCTCATTCGAGCAAAGTGGTTTCTCATATATCGAGAGAATGAGAGAGATATATAGAGAGATAACATGTGAAAATAGAGTATCCTCAAGATTCATTCTCATGAAGGATAAGATTTATGTTTGTTCTCTTCATATAAAGTATGTTAATTCATATGTGATTAAATAATATAAAGGAGATTACCAAGAGACTCTTGATCTGACAAAGGCATTGAATATGGTAGCTTTAAACATCACATATTCTATTTTCAAACTATTTAAGGAGACCCAAAAAGAACATCTCTTTTCTTGTGAAGTTTTTGAGATAGATCCTTGAAAAACACTAGTGTATTATGAATTAAATCTAGTGAAGAACCCATTTTATTCCTTTACATAGAGTAATATATACTAGTAGATACCAACTGTGGTATGTGAAGAAATTAAAAAGAACTTATGGACATACTTTTGTCTCTAATAGGAAACTATGGACACCACTTTGATCATGAGAAGGCTTATCAGTAAGAAAACTTGTAAAAGCATGATCACTTGATGATATAGATGGAGTAGAACCCACAGAAGCAACCTTTGATGTGACATTATAAACATGAATCATCATAGATATTATAAATCACTTTTTTTATATTGAGAAACTTGGTGATCCAGACATGTCTCATGTTAATGTAGTGACAAGGTCACATAAAATTGTATGGATCATGTATATTTAATGATACAATGAAGAAGGGAGATAAATATAAGTTTCATTCAACTAGTGAAACACAAGACACCTTTGAATGTTTAATTGAGATAAATAAAAATATTTGATAATAACACATCAAAATATAAATTTCATAAATTAATGTTCTAAGGTTTTTAATTCCATTAAACCCATGTATTATGTGTGATTAATTTGATACTGAATCTATGAAGAATATATCATATTCTTATATCTGAGTTAATAGTGTTAATGAATTCAAAGTGACATATTGATCTAATATTGTGAAATATCTTTCTTATATAGAATATTCTTGAAGAATTTTGTGTATAATTTCAACACATATAAGTAAGTCTAGGACATAATCATCGATAGTAAGCATAGCTAGATCATTTGTTTCAATTAGGAAACTGATCAAATGTAAGTGATTAGATATTTATGAGAGAGATTAGAAATATTTGATAAAGAACATGAATAGTTACATGGGAATGTGTGACCTTAGAAGCTCATGGAGGATGATTAAAAAATCAAACTATAGTGGATCAAGACATGATGAATGGAGGATGTCTCCTAAGTGGTTTCTAGAGAAGAAGTATCTTGTGTGATTAGAGAGTAGAAGTCTCCAGTATAGATTCTGGTGTAGGAAATTTTCTATTATGGTAACACTATGGGATGTAGTATAAATAACCTACAATGTGGGTCCAGGATAGATACAATGTTCATTTGTATTGACCATTTTAATTTATTATATGATTATAGTGGAGATTCTATTTTGGGGAGAATAAACAACATGGCAAGGAGTAGATTTTTGTACTCAACATTTAAAATATTATGTGTTGTGATATCTCTTATAAGTTCATAATATGAAGTGAGACTTTGATATATCTGTGAGTTGATCTAGAACCTTAACAAGTTCAAGTGGTTGAATCAAAAAGAAATAATTCGCAAAAAGGAAACCACTACTTCACGCCCCATCCTCTCAGTGGTAAATATAGCATTGTTCAGTATAACCGGAATGAATATAAGTGTTTATTTTGAGTTTAATAAAATTATTTTCATGATAAAAATATATTTTTTTAGTTTTTCAGAATTATATAAAGACCTTAATTATTTATTCAACATCGATGCAGTATGCCTCCATTTAATAAAAAATATAATAAATGATTTTAAAAATATTTAAATATATAAAATCTGAATGAGAAAATGTTACCCACTCATTTTCTAGATATATAGGACATATCAGGGTTGTTTTATATAATTTTATTCTAATTCCCCATTTATATTCATGTATTTAAAGTTAAATTAAATTAATAGTGTCAAAATTGACAATAATGATATTTTATAAATATAATATTTTATGGAATTATTAAAAAATTATAGAAAACTATAAATAAGACAAGGTGGTTATTATATGTTCTTAAATGATACAAATTATCATTTACGGTGCTATTTTCACCTTATATGTAAAAAAAATTACAACTATTTAATATTGAATAAGGTGTTACCGTAGTTAAAATTAATCTTGGTTAACTAAGGCTAATGCTAAATTGTGACATTTAGAATTAAAAAAACACTTGTCTAAATTCACTTGGATGAGGTTTTTACAAATCTATAAAACTTTATCTTCTAATCCAAATACATTTAGAGAAACTTAAATTTATAATTAATTTATTATATTTTAATCTTTTGAAAATTCCAAAATTTATGTTCACCTCAATTATAAAAGGGAACCCCGTCCTTCACTTATTCACACCACATTTTTCCTTCTAGATATACCAAACTATACCAATTTACATAATCAACTTCCCTAGACACATCTTATTGGTTTTTATCATCTCAAAAGACTAGATGTGTATCCATTTATATGAGATCTAAATGAGTCATTCCAAAGAAGTTGTAATCTCCCTAAATGATCACTTTATTTTATGCTCTTATTTTCTACATTTAAATATAGGTTATTACAAATTAAAAAAAAATCTATCATAAATATTATAAATTATTATTATTATTATTATTATTATTAGGATACTATTATACACACTCTTTCCCATCAAATGAGAAGTGAAAGTTCCACTCATGTGTACATACAGCTTACCATATCCACAAAAAGATACAACTCACTTTTCTTCACCATGTTTTATGGATTAGTATTATGATGCATTTAATTTTTATACATTATAATTATTACATAATTATTCTTATGAAATTATAATATCTCATCTACTAAATTACTATCCAATCCATTGGGAAACGATAATTTCATTCGTGCGTATGTGTAGATTATGACCTCCATGAAGTGATGTGATTCATTTTTAATTTGTATTTTACAAGAATTTTAATAAGGGAGATATATATTAGTATATATTATATATTAATTATCCTATAAATATTAATTCATATTTAACTTTCTTTTGTTCCATCTATTGAAAAATGAAAATAGCATTCATGTGTACGTTGGACATACCGTATCATTGAATAGTTAAATTCATTTATATATATATATATATATAACATTTATGGATTAATATAAATATGTATATAATGAAATATATGATATTTTTATCCAAATTAATATTACTGATATAATGGAACTTTGAGAAATGTACAAGGACCATATTTACTAAACTAAAATACTCTGGATTAAAGAAGTATATATCACCCTAAAATAACAATTTTATTAAGGAATTATTGACAGTGGGTTAATATTTTATAATGGGAACAAAAATTATATTATAATGGTGAATTTTAATCTCTTATTTAATTAAAATAAATATAAATTTATTTTATTGGAGTTCATAGTGCCATCAAATCATGGAAAACTCAAGTCAAGGGTCTATTATACAATCGCATCAATATTTTGAATTTTTTATGTTTAAGTCTCTCTTGGGGAAATTTTTCAATATATATCCATGTTTCATAAAAAAATAAAAATAGTTTTTACTAGTATATTATTATTTTTTGATGTCATTTTTACCTATATTTTACCTTTTACAAAATAGTTTGAATGGAATATTTTTTTCTAAACGAGGTACATTGTGAATTTCTCAATAAAAGTATTGAAGGAAATTTTTTTAACATATAATAGATGAATTTATTTTCCAAAATTCATGAAAAATATTTCATGGAAGTTCATTTACAAGTTTAAAATATTATTTTCATATAATATGTTTTCTTTTATAATTGTTCAACTTTTCAAAAAGTACTTTTTTGAAATGGAATGGTTATTTTTCTCAAGTATTATTCCAAGTGATTATTATAAATAATTTTCCATATAAGATGGAATTATATGATGTTAGTTATTATTTAATAGGGATATGATCCAAGGATACCATCTTTATTCCTTCTCTTTATTGTTTATGTTTATGTTTAAATGATGATATTTTTATGAAACCCATTTCTTTTCCATGGGATAAATTCTGATGAGATTTTTATGAAAACAATTTATTTTAAATGGGTTCTGTTATTATCAAGTTTTTATTAAATCCATTTAAATCAATTCTTATGATATGAATAATTCATTATAATCTTATGGAGAATATATATATGATTTTCATTATATGACGGGTGGAACTTATATTTATTTCTAATGAATTGGGTTATTATTTTTATCTCATGAGATAAATAGGACTTTAATGGGGAGTGAAATCAGTTGATTAAGGGAATATATCCACTAGGATAGTCTTGGTATTGATCCTTGATTATTGTGATGGTTTTAGTTATGATGTTATTCCACAATGATATCCTTGTAAATAATTCACGACTACTAGGGGAATAATTTTCTATGCTTTTTTTAATCCAAAATTCCATGTCTTATGCCTACATTATGATCTCATGGTTCATATTACTTGATTCCTTTAATATTATGTCTTATGAACTACCATGATTTATTTTATGACTTTTTATTATTATCTTTTATATTCATGTTATCATTTTTAAATATTTATATCATGTGTTTATACAATGATGTTCATGTTATTATTATGTCATCATTAATATCTCTCTTTCTTACCCTTACTGATCATTTGATCTCACTAATTTATTATATTTCCTTTTTATAGTTTATGAAGAATTGTATTAAGTATGATATGTATAAGATGGGTTCTATTTTTGATGAAATAAGTGGATCACAATTTATATATTATGTAAACTTGTTGTTTATGTTTTTCATGTTTCTAAATATAATATATCTAAAAAATTATTGAGTGGATTGAAATTTTATGTAATGTATATTAATCTATTAATATGAAACATCCATGTGTGAAATGTATGGTTCACTATAGTTGGTATCATAGAAAGGTTTATTTAACCATTGTAAACATGGATGACAAACACATAGTGAGATCCCTATTGACATGTATGAGGATTTTTCAACATATAGGATAAAATTAAAAAACTTTGTTACTGATTTTAAATATCCTATATTAAACATATAGTTCCATAAACAAAGGATTCATAATTTAGAAATACTGTAAATAATTTTTAAAGGTTTTCAGCATGATTATTGTTTCTCACTCTATTATTTTTTGTTTTAGTAAATAGATATAAATCAAATGAAAAATTTTGATGTTAACTTCAATGGAAAATGTAATGATTTTACTCCTATGAAACTTTGTGTTATTAGACGTAAAATGAAAACTATTGATTCTATTCTCACAAAAATTTATCAATATATGAAACATGTTGAGATTCCTAAAAGAAGTAATGGGGAAAAAATTTGTTGAGTCCTTTATGAACCAATAAATACCTTCTTTTAGTGGGTATTCTAATGCACTAGTTTATTTGAAATTTATTTGTACCATTGAAAAGATATTTTCTATTCTCCAGTGTATGGAATAAGAAAATGTTATTTTGGTTGTTTATAATTTATAAGGAGAACTAGATCAGTGGTGGACTCTTACCAATAACAGGAGAGAATAATAAGAAATTGAATCTATGGGGTGGGATGAATTTAATATAATATTATTCAATAAGTTAATTCCTTGTATTATCCATATGAAAATTGAGAAATAATTTATTCAGTTATAATGTACGGATGATTAATATTTTGGTAATTATGAGGAAAATTTCACAAGACATGTGAAGTATGCTTCTGGTAATATCTTCCAACCTGAAGTTAAGGTTGATTGATTCATTAGTAGAATAAACGAAATTATCTAAAGGATGTTAGTCGTAAGGATATTCAGTAGATATGAATAAATCATTTTATGTGCTATCATGGTGGAGATGGAAATTAGAGTAACCCATAAATATCATGGTTTTATAAGAAAGGAAAAATAGAATTCAAATGTAATTATAAAAACCCTGAAAAAAAAGGGTGAGTATTACATTATAGTCTAAATGTTGAAGGAAACATGGGGAAAATTTTCATATGGGAATAGATAAAGGTTTCATGTGTTGAAATTAAGTTCATCCGGAAATCAAATATCGATGTTATGGTAAGAAGATAAATAACAATTTGAATAGATAGAAAGATCCAATAAATTCACCTCCTACACTATAGTGTTTTGAATGATGGATTGTGGAAATTATTCTAACTAGTACCAAACTCTTAACATTAATGATGATGACCGAGGTCAGAACCCTCTTAAGAATAGAGAAAAAGAGAAATCTCATGAGATCACTATATATAAGGAGTGGTATGATGATGACATGGTGAAAGGTATTCTTAACATTAACTCTAAAACTGTTAATATATGATTTTAATATGTATCTACCAACTTTTTTATATCTAAATATATCTACAATGGTATCATAATACCACCTAAAAAATTCAATGTTGATTTAGCAGTAAAACCCCCAAATGGTATAGTGATCGCATCCCAATTCTATGATTCTTATCTAGTTATTGTTTATGGGAATGTATTTCTTGAAAATTTTGTCATTCTTCCTCTAATTTAATTTGATGATATTATCAGAGTGGATTGAATTTATTTACATAATTTCCACATTAATTTTCATAGAAGGGATGTTACATTTGATATTAATACCCAAACTTTTATTGACTATTAGCATGAGGATACAAATGAACTACTAATTGAAATTACATCCATTGTATAGGTCATGATTCATATTCAAAGGGTTAATTTATCTTATATGGTTTGGAAGAAACATAAAATCTAATATATTCCTATAGTATGGGAGTTTATTAATGTATTTCTTGAAAAGTTTCATTACTGGCCCATTCCATCTCGTGATCATGATATGTCCGTTTTGGTCCTATCCCACACGTTTTTTTCTTTCCCTAAGATACAGCCCTCAAGAATCTCCCAGGAAAAGGCCTCAAAATGGAATATATATCCACAAAACCTAATAAAGTGAACTTCATGATCCTCCTCCTTCTATGTGGGACTTACATAATCCTCCCCTAGACCCAATGTCCTCACATGTACATCGAATTGAAAATTACTCTAATACCATTTGTAACAGCTCGGTCCAGCCCACGATCATGATATCAACTACTTTGGGCCTAGCCCACACGAATTTTCTTTCCCTGAGTTGTGGCCTTCAAGAATCCCCTGTGAAAAGGCCTAATGACGGAAGAGGTATCCACACCTCTTTATAAAGAGTCAGTTCATGATCCTCCTCCTTCAATGTGGAGTTTTCATAATCCTCCTTTCCCCCACCTAGAAGGAACCAATATCCTCATTGGCACATCAAATAGACAATGTATATGATACCATTTGTAATGGCCCATTCCATCCCATGATCAAGATATTTTCCACTTTTTTCCTATCCCACATAGTTTTTCTTTCCTAGGGATCTAGCCCCCAAGAATCCCTTAGGAAAATGCCCATGTTAGGAAATGTATCCACACTAGCTTATAAATGGGTGCTTTATGATGATACTCCTTCGATGTGGGATTTCCATAATCCTCCTCCATAGAAGGGACCAATATCTTCACTGACACATCGAATGGAAACTTCCTCATATACTATTTTTAATGGCCCTGTCCATCCAATTATCACGATACTGTCCACTTTGGGCCTATCCCATATAGTTTTTCTTTCCCTGAGATCTGCCACTTGGAATCCCCCAATAAAATCCATCATGATGGTAGAGGTATCCACAAAAACTTATAAATTATTTCTTCATGCTCCTCCTCCTTTAATGTGGTATTTCCATAATCCTCTCCTTATAAGGGCCCAACATCCTTGCCGGCACATTGAATTGACAGTGGATCTCATACAATTTGTAATGGCTCAGTCCATCCCATGATCAATATATTTTTAACTTTGGGCATAATCCATATGGTTTTTCTTTCATTGGGATATAACTCTCATTTATGTCCTAGTAAAAGGCTTTATAATGGTAGAAATTTCCACACCACATTATAAATGAGTTCTTCATGATCCTCCCCCTTTGATGAGGGATTTTTAAAATCAAGAACCCCTTTATAAGGTGGTGCGGATACCTCTCCCATCATGAGCTCTTTTCATGGGGGATGCTTAAGGGACAGAACTCATGGAATGAAAAAACTATATAGGCTAGGCCCAGTGTGGAAAATATCCTGATCATGTGATGGACTAGGCTGTTACAAATGGTATCAAACCCAATGTCCATTAAATGTGCCAACAAGGACGATGGGACTTTCAGGGGGGATTATGTAAATCCCACATAGATGGAGGTAGATCATGAAGCACCCCATTAAAAGGTGGGTTGGATACCTCTCCAATCATAAGGCCTTTTGTTATGGGATTCTTGAGGGCCAGTGGACAGCGAAAGAAAACCCCTATGGGCTTGGCCCAAAGAGAACAATATCTTGATCATGGTTTGGACTGAGATGTTACAAATGGTATCAAAGACAGTGACCAATTGATGTTCCAGAGAAGAAATTAGGCCCTTAAATATGGGAGGATTATGGAAATCCCACATCGAAGGAGGATGATCAAGAAACACACCTTTATAAGGTGGTGTAGAAACCACTCCCATTATAAGGCCTTTTCCTCGGGGATTCTTGAGGTCCATGCCTTAGGGAATGAAAAATTGTATGGGATTGGCCCTATTGATATTACACTAAATCATGAAGTTGAGTTTTCAATAGAACTCATTTCTAGTGTTACATCTATTTCCAAGACTCTATATATAGTTTCCCTAGTTTAGTGATAAGAATTAATGAAGAAACTCTAGGAGAATATTGACAAGGGATTCATTAAGTGAAGTAAGTCACGATGGAATGCACCGGTTCTATTTTTTAAGAATAAATATGGATCAATGAGACTCTACATTTATTATGAAGAACATAACAAGATCATTATCAAAAACAAGTATACTATACCCCATATTGATTACTTTTTTGATCCATTGTATAGATCTTGTTAATTTTCTAATATTGATCTTGAATCATTAAACCATAAATTGAGGGTCAATAAGGGGGATATACCCAATAAAACATTCCATACATGTTTTGGACACTATGAATTTATAGTGATGCCTTTTATTATTGATAATGAACCCATTCTCACAATGGATTTAATGAATAATATTTTTAGGAACTACCTAGATCCCTTTGTTTATGTATTTATAGATGGTATTCTTGTATATTGAAAGAGAATGTAAGATCATAAATATCACTTGAGTATTAGGTAAAAGACCCCAAGGAAGAAGATACCTTATGAAAAATTTATCATATGTGAAATTTAGATTTGGATAGTTTCATTATTTATTCATATAATCTCATATGAGTGTATATCAGTAGACCCTTCAAAAACAAAAGTTATCAAACATTAGAATAGAGAATCCCATGTGACTGATATCCATAGTTTCCTTTATTTGGTTAGATAATATCTGCACATTATGTTGATTTTTTCACATATTTCTAATCCACTCAACATGTTAACATGAAAGGGAGATAGGATCCATTAGAAGGATAAATGGGGGGATTTTTTTAAGGAACTAAAGAGAAGGCTACTTAGCACACCTATTTGTACACTACCTTAATGTTCATAAGGGTTTGTAATATATAGATATTCACCAAAGAAGGGATCGGGATGTGTTATCATGTAGAATTATATAATTATAGCTTATTCCTAACTACAATTGAATTTACATGAGAAAAATTACCCCAACTCATTATTTGGAGTTAACTATGGAATTTTTTTTGTATTAAATAAATGGAGTAATTATCACTATGGGGAATGGTGTGACATTTATACAAATAAAAAAATGTTAAATTACATTTAAACTCAAAAAGGTATGAACATGTGAAAAATAATTTGTTTGGAGATAATTATATATTATTATTACTCAATACATTACTACCATGGGAATGAAAAAAATATGGAAGATGATCTAATTCAAAAATATCATACTAGCTTATCTATGATTTGGATCAAAAAAAGAAAAATATTTTTTGATTTTCAAAGGAGGATAAATAAATATTAATGGAAGGGGAGAAATAATATTTGGATCAAATGAGGGTTCATCCATCTATTCATGTGAATATTAAATAACCACATAAAGAAGATTTAGAGATATAAAAGAATGTGAGAAATATCCATGACATCATCATTGATTTTGATGGAATATAAAGGTTTTGAAACAATATATGTGTCCCTTATATATTAGATAGGAAGATGGATATTATGGATGATGATTCGTTTTCTTCATTATCAATTCATCTTGGAGGTATGAAGATGTATATAGATTTGAAATAGTATTTATAGTGGGATGAAAAGAAGAGAGATATTTTAGAGTATGTTTATTGGTTTTTGGTATGTAATTAAGTAAATGATGAGATATATAAGTCTAAAAGGGTTGTTAAAAGAATTATTTATACCAGAATAGAAATATGAAAACAATATAATTGATTTTGTCATTGGAATATAGAAAATATATAATGGGAATAATGATATTTGGTTTATAGTTGATCACCTTACATAGTCATCATACTTCATTTCTATTTAAGAATATCTACCTTTTGATCAAATTTCTTATTTATACATTAGGGGTGTGTTAAGATTTCATTTTTTAAAACTATCAATTATATCTAATTGAGATCTAAGGTTTAAATAATTGTTTTGGATAATTATTTATTATACTCTATATAATGAGTTATTTTTTACCACTACATATCGTCCAAAGATATATTTTCAGTCTAAGAGTACAATTCAAACTCAAGATTACATGTAGAGATATTACTCTATGTATTTCAAAGCCGTTTGGATCAACACCTTCCTTTGGTGGAATTTTCATACAAAAAAAGAATTCACATGTATTCATAGGGTTCCTTATGAATCCCTCTATGGTAGGAAGTGAAGAAATCCAATATTATTAGATAAATTTAGAGAGAAAAAAGATATTGATACCTTATCTAGAAGAATAAATGGTAGATATTCTATGATCCACTCAACTGCACCTAAGAGCATCTTATATTCAAAAAAAATTATGATGATAGTCAAAAAAATATATAGAGTTTGAATTTGATGATAAGGTATTCCTTTGAATATTTCTCCAGAATAGAGGGATGATATTTGAAAATAATGGAAAACTAATCACTAGATATATTTTAACTTTTGAAATTCTTGATCATATCAAGATGGAAGATTATCGGTTGGTACATCCACAAAATATCTCTCAAGTTCATGTTGTGTTATATGTATCTTTCTTGAGGAAGTACATACATAATCCTTAACATGTAGTAAACTCAGAGTTTATACTGCAAGAGAAATATATTTCATATGAAGAAAAAAAAATAGATATTATGGATCATAGTGAGAATGTACTGTGAAATAAGACCACCATCCTATTCAAAGTTTTTTTGGTGAAACCACCAATTTGAGGAAGCTACATGGGAACCCGAGGATGAGATGAGGAAGAAGTATCCTCATCTATTTTATCAGGGTGATGAATTTTGAAGGTGAAATTCATGTTGTTTTGGTTTTATTATAACACACCTAGATTTTTATGACATGTTTTTCTGTAAATAAATTTATTTATTTGATAGCTTGCATTACAAGAAAGACTGCGTTTAAACATACCATGTAAAATTATTAAAATATTATGTGTTTATTATCACCTACCCAATGGGTTGGTGGGTATGGATAATAATATCTAAATTATGATAAAAATACATTTAAACATTTATTAATTTAATTATTTAGTTATCAAATGACTAGAATTAAAAACATAAATTATTTTAAAATAAAATTGTAGTTTTTTTGGTAAATGGTTTTTATGTATGTAATATATTTTTATATTAATAAATTAAATTAATTACTTTTGTTAAATTATTTTAATAAATTTTTATATTATTTAATTGATCAAATGTTTTAAACATTCATTTGAAATTTATTTATGAATATTTCAAAACTAAATCCAAATTTATGCTTAAAATGTCTTTTTTCTGAAAACAAATATTGGTTGCATTTTTTCACTTATTTTAAAAATAGCTTATGACATATACATGAATTTAATTAAATAAAATGTATTAGTTATTTTGTATTATTAGGATAAAATTGGAATAACTGGCCCCTTTTATTTTTTTTCAATATGAATTTTAACCGTGAAAAAATTTATCACAACGGTAAAAAGTAAATTGTGTTAATATATA
This sequence comes from Viscum album, assembly GCA_963277665.1. Lineage (NCBI taxonomy): Eukaryota > Viridiplantae > Streptophyta > Magnoliopsida > Santalales > Viscaceae > Viscum > Viscum album. The sequence continues at coordinate 331,295,171 of OY728132.1, forward strand.
TTAAAATTAAGTGATAAGGACAAAATTATTATCGCATCGATGATTTTGTTTTGAGGTATTCTTTTTCTTTAATTTATCCTTTGGTTTCCAATTGGGTTTTTGGTTGAAAATGGAGATTTTGGGCATGAAAGTATGTGGTGCATGATTGGTGCATTATTTGGGAAACCATGGGACCTCACCAAGGAAACCATACAGAAAATGTTCATTTTGGACAGTGGTGCCTGTAGGGTGGCTTCATGGTTTTGAAAATTGCGTTGGATAACCATTTGGATTATTCCTCATGGAAAATGAGGGATGCATGGTCACCACGCATTTTGTCCAAATGTGCAGGCTAACTATGATACTTGTCAAGGTCATTAAAAAGGTTCAAATAACTCTTGGGACCTATCTTATTATAATTATAAATCACCTCCCATCCACCTCATTTGTTATTTTTATCCATGGTAGCTTCTTCTAAGCCTTCTTAGAGCCTTTGAGCATCAATATTTGGTTAGTTTTTTCCGTGGAACATCTAAGAATATTCCTGTAAGTCTGTTATCTCATGATTTCTCCCTTTTCCTAGGGTTTGTATTCAACCCTTCTTGTTTTCTTCTTTTCCAACCAGTTATTTGACTTAATAAGGGCCTGATATTGATATGTTGGGTTAAATAATGCTGTTTATTGTTATATATTTCCTTTATAGGGTCTTGTGGTTGTGTGGTTGGTTTTTTCCACTAATTTATTTAAGTTTCTTTGTTTTAGGTAAGTCGTTCCATGCATTTACATTATTAGATGAGTTTTTATAGATTTATTGATTGTTTAAATGTGTTTTATGGATTATTTTTGTGGTGTGAAATATGTTTTTGAAAAAAAATTGATATTTCTTGAGGAAAATTATCATGTTTAATGTGTGCTTCAGTGTTGTGTTTTTTAAATGTGTTTCATGCCTTTTGTGAAAGGTGAAAAATGTGATTTCAAATAGATTTAAAGGTGGGATTGTGTTGAAAGGTTATTTTTTCAAGAGAAATGAGTTTTTTTGTTTTTTTGGATTCTTTGAAGTGTTTTTAAATACATCATTGAGTTTTGAACATGATGTGAAGCATGTAATAAAATGGTTTTTAAGCGAGTATGAATTTTAAAGGGGATTTGAACCTGTAAATGGTTTGATTCCATATCTGTTCTTATTTTTAAGTCTCCAAATGGGATTCATAAATTATGAAAGTGATGTGAAATGTACTTCAAAATTGTTTTGATGTGCGTGTGAAATGTAAATTGGTTTTTTATTGATAATGGTGGATTCCATATAGATTTTTATCATTATATCAATGTGAACTTGTGAAAGTGGTAATCTACTTATGTGGTCATGATGCTTAGTATGTGTATGAGAATTTGATGATTTACGTTATATGTGAAATGAAATTTGAGAAAAAAGGGAATCCTTGGTATCTTGGTGAGAGAACATGAACTAGTATAATAGTTGATTCAAGAATGGTTGAGGCATGAATTCATCAAGTAGGATTTCAGGTATAATGATAACTAAACATGTGACATGATTAGAGACCAATAGGCCTTGGGATATGTTCCCCTCTAGTGTCTTGTATAGGGAAATGTTGTTGGTTTTGGATTATGATATGGATACCATTAGATAGTCAGATTGGATCCCCTCTAATGGATTCTATATGGGGACATTGTTGGTAGTTGAGTTGGTATATTTTGTTCACCAAGGAATGAGGTTCATAGGGTCCCACATGGGCCAGTTATCTATAGGTATTTCCCATGGTTCTCTCTTTCAAATTTTTACTCATTTGATGTGTTCAAGTATTTGTAATACGGTACACCACATGTAAATATTTATTTCATGTATGATTATTTTTTAAAAAGGTTTTCCTTAAAAAAAATTTCTAGTAAATTTTTTCCATAAAAATTATTTCTTGAGAAATTTTTCCTTAAAAAATGTATTTTTAGAAGTGTTTCAAATATTTTTGTAGAAATGGGCATGTTGATTTTTTTTCTAATTTTATAGCATGTAATATTTATTTTGGGTGATATCCCACTATACTTTATCTGAAAACCTCTATAAAAAATTGGGTGTATGTAGAATTTGTTATGAACAACCTAGGTAAAGGAATGATGTATCATGGCTATGATGGTGGATCTAGTTTCCAGTGTTCATCTTCTTGCAGGGGTTTATAGTGGTTGCTTGAGGGTGATGTAACTCTTATTTCATGGTGGGTTTTTTAATAGTTTTTTTATTCTCATTCTGATGTATTAATTACCATTTTGGAAGTTTTTTTAGAATATTAAATATAAAAAAATTGGTAACTCATTTGTTTATGCTTATATATTATGTGATGTTTATTAATTTTGGTTTTTTATAGTTACATAAATGGGTGAAATCATTCACATACTAAATTATTGATACCCAGGCACAGGTTTCCAACCCATGGGGATTGAAAACTCTCATTAGGCCATGTCGTGGATCAGGATGACTGTCTGGTTTGATGTAACCCTTGATTGGTTCATGAAAAAAGGTATAAAATTAGGTTTTTCAATTATTGGGTAATGTTATTTGGGTAAATATTCAGGTTAGACAGGAGCTAGTATTTTTTGGGCATGTGGTTTTAGTTTCTCATGGGGTATCTAGCCAAAAATCGTCGTGACATGAATCAAGTCACCATGGAATGTTGGGATTTTGTTTAACTTCTTCTCTAGGTGATACTTACAGGATGAAAACTGTATATGGACCTGGGTGGGGGTAGAATGGTCTAGTTTATTTTTTTTATTATGATGAATTTGGTTATTTTTTTATTTATGTAAGTGTTGTTATTTTTTTCATAAATTTTTTTATAATTTTTGTATAGATGGTTTCTTATGGTGGTTATATCTTGTGTACCAGGATTCTTTCCCAGATAATTCCTATGTAACCATAGGAAGAGGTGGAAGATATTTCTCCCTCAATAATCAATCAAAGATTAGTTGAATTATTTGCTTGGGTTTCCATGAATTGGTTCAAGTAGTGAGTTATGTTCTTTCTTGGGTTAGAGAACCTGAACCATGTCTTAGAAAGGAGAAATCTCTTGATTTCTCAAAGAACAAGACTCTTATTTATATGGTAGAATAGGACCCTCAAAAGTAGAAAATTAGATTGAAAATGTTGAAAGGATGTTCTAGTATCTCTATACACCTGAGGCAGTTAGAGTGATACATTATTCGTTCATGTTAGAAGGTCCCCATAAGAAGTGGTCAGACTCTATAGTGGAATATGGAAATCATGAGTAGATGGGATGTAAGGATTTCAATGATGTCTTCAATGAGCTATATTTTCCTTAGATTTTCTCCTTCTCTAGGTCCTAGGATTTTTTGGAGCTTATCCAAGGAGACTAGACTGTAATGGTGTACACTAACCAATTTTCATAGTTAGTTTGGAATGCACCAAATATCATTTCCATTGAGCAGTTAAAGGATCAAAATTTCAAGATGGGTTTGCGGCCATAGATAAGATCTCAGGCCTTCTTGTTCAAGCTAAAAACCTATATTGAGGTGGTTGATCATTTCATGATGATGGAAATTGACTGCAAGTTCAAGTCTAGTTTTTATGGTGTAGTGTCATTACATAGTAATAGTAATTTATCTAAGATGAAGAGGAAGTGGGACAATAAGGGTAATATGGGAGGTGGTAGTTTAGGCCATTCTTTCTAGTTGTCTTCGTCAATTAATTATGATGATTGGTTAGTCATGTGAAATCACAGTGGGAAGGGAGGGAAGGTGTGATTTTCATGTTCATCTCCACCAATAACATTCCATTGGTGTTGAACTACGGGGAACTTGTATTGATTTTACAAGGTTGTACACCCATATTTGAATGGTGCAAGATCTTTGGATTCTAGAGGGATGTCAGATCCTTCAGAACCATCAAGGGCAGCGGGATCTTAGTTTGAATCTCACGTATGTAGGGTTGGATCATCTTCTATGTAGATTAAATTTTGGGTGAAGATTTAGGCTAGTGGTCATTCTCATATTGAGGCTGAGATAAGAAAATATCATTCCATGTAACAAAATCTAGTGGAAATGGAATCAGTTCATGTGACAGTTTGAGGTACTATTATTATTTAATCACCATTAGATATTGTTTCTATTTGATATTAGTGCTTTTGTTTCTTTTATTTCTTCCTATCTTTTGGATGTGTTAAAGTTTTCAATTGATCTTATGCCATATCAAATGGAGTTGCTAACATAGCTTGATAAGAAGTGAGATAGGGGGTTCAGGTGTCTATCTTGGGCACTCGCCATGTTAGGGGTCAAGATGGAATGGGATTTTTGGGTTTTGGGAATGAACCTATTTCATGTGATCTTTAGTATGGGTTGGATGGTGTTCTTCCATGTGTACATAGACTGTTATAGGTGATGAGGGAGCTATGTGGAACATGATGTATGTACCCATGTTTTCCATTGACAAAGAGATCCTTATTTGGGATGTGATGGATCTCCACTTCTGGAATTGGGAAACCATATTTATCCTATCTCATCACTCATGATGGGAGAAAATGATAGTTCTCCTAATGATGGATTACCTATTGTGGTGGATGAGATCCTAGAGGATTTTCAAGAGGATTTCTTGGGTTTTCCTATAGAGAAATATGTGAGTTCTTCATTGATTTAATATCAATAACACATCCAATATATTTTCCCTCGTATCATAAGTCCCACACTGATTTGGGGTAATTAAAGGTAAATATGGGTGATTTAGAATCCAAAGTATTCATTCACCAAAGAGTCTCATCCTGGGCCACCATATTTCTGTTTATGAAAATGGCTGCTGGATCCCTCCATTTTTGTATTTATTATAGAAATGTGAATAAGGTAACGATCAAAAAGAAGAATCATTTTCCCATTTTTTTACATTTTAAACAAAATTAAGGGAGAAAGTAGTTTTATAAGTGATAAAACACTATTTTGTTGAATATTTTATTAATAATAAATGATACAATTTCCTCACATTGTGATAAATATGTTTATTTATAAAATATTTGGGATTTGATCATTCATTTGAAAATTTAGTGAAAATTCCAGTTTTACCCTTTATAGTGCACTGTAGTATTTCGAAGCTAAATATTTTTATATTTATTATTTGAATTTGAAATTTTGTAACAGTGTTACTAACTTAATTTTCTACAATTTTTCAGGACACTAGAGCTAAAGAGTGCATTTGGTTGTTGAAAATGGGCCATGAAGTCAAAGTTGGGCTGGACTCGCCAGAATGGACATAGGTTCAGTATTTGGGCCATAACTTCTTATTATGTGCTTGGATTAGGCCCAAAGGTTGAAAGGAGCTCGGGGATTCATTTTCCCACAAATCCTCCGTCTGGAAGGAGAGCTGGTTCACGCGTTTTGGAGGTCAAATGGGCAGTGCAATTTGTATTAAAATATTTGGCCGAGATTTCCCATTCACACTTGAAACCTCTTTAAAACTAGCCTCCCCTCCACTCTATAAATTGGTGTTTTTCTCATTTGGATGGGTTTGGACGTGCATTAGGAGATTGGAGGTAGGGGAGAATTTGTTTCACCCAAATTCTCCAACCATTGAAAGAGGGGTAGCTCTTGAAGCAAGGATCCCCTCATCGAAGCCTCCTTCTCTTCTTCATTTTGTAATGTTTTCATTTGTGTAATAAACTTATTTGATCTTTTTTTATTCATCATATTTTCTTCTATTTTGTTTAAATTTCTTATTCTCTTAATCTTCCTAATTGGTTTTTAATTCTTGAGTAGAAGCGTCATTGGGTTATACCCATTAAAAACCTTTGCACATGCAAAACGCTTCTACAATGATTACGCCACCTATGGAAGAGTAGTCTTTTAGTAATCGATATATCTTCTACCATCTTAATTTAATTATTTTGAATCATTGAGCTACTTTAATTCACATAATATGATCCATGAATTGTGTTTTTAAATTACAAGAAACTAAGCAATCAATTGAACAATTAATACAGAAACATGCGAGGTCGAGATTTTGTGTAAATTGTGAGAGCGTGATCTTAATCGGTAATACAAGACCAAACAGGATAAATTTGTAGAGTTCAAATATAATCCATAAACACAATTCATCATCATTTCTAGAATGGATATTTACTATAATTAACCACTGACCATAAGCTATCCTTTGAACAACAATCAAAGCAGGGTGCTGCGATTGCGTGTTCCGAAGCTAGCCTAGGGTTTAAGTAATTTCATCTTTGTGGTTAAGTTAACTCTCGTAGGGTTTGAGGGATAACAAATTAGGGGATCATAATTAAGTTGATACTGATTTATATTATAATTATTAATAAGCAAATGAAGAGTTATAGTTAGATCGATTACGCCTTTTAAAATAGATTTCTAAAAAAACATCTTCTTGTTGTGTCATTTTAATCGAAATTCATTTCAAAACTAAAAACAAAAAAAAATATACAATCTTATTCCAGCAAACTTCTTCTAGATTAATAAACTATAACAAACACAATCCTTTAAAGTATTTTTTTTATTCTATTCTATTTTTTTTAGAATACCCTTAATAAGTTGTTAAATTCACTTCCTCCGACAAGAGACGACCTTGGTCAGCCGCTCCGCTGCACCTAAGTACCCCAAAATCACTAATCATTTGAGGGCGCCCACGACAGCGCTCTTACAAATTGGCGATGTTTCCGGAGAGGCAAGTAATTTATTCAACCATTTAGAGGTATTTCTTTTATTTTTTATTTTATTATTTTCTTCACCTCTCTCTTTCATCTTTCCCCTTTCTCAAGTTTTCATTTTTTTTTCATCCTCTTCTTTTCTTTTTGGACCACCAACTCAAACTTCTCATTTTTATTTTACTATGGTCCACTTTCCTTCTTTTCATCTTTTATTGATTGATGACACGAACTAATCCCGAATATCTCTTAGATCTTGACCCTGAGATTGAACACAGCCTTAAGGCTCAAATCAGACATTCTTAGTCTACAGGAAGTTTCAATATTCAACCAGTTGGTGAATTCCTCTCTTCTGGAAACATAGAAATTGGAAGCAATTCAATTTAAAACATAAAAGAGGAACCAATGGCTGGAAATAATGGAAATTAACTTAATAGAACCATTCGAGAATTGGTTGCACCTGATATTAACTATCAATCAAATTGTATTGCATACCCAAATCTTGAATCAGACTTTGAACTAAAATCTGGGTTAATTCACTTACTTCCAAAGTTTCATGGCCTCTCTAGTGAGGATACCAATAAACATTTGAAAGAATTTAATGTGGTTTGATCAACCTTGAATCCAAGAAATATATCTAAAGACCAAATCAAATTAAGAGCATTCTCATTCTCACATGATGGAGCTGTGAAATATTGGATGTATTATTTACAACCTGAAGATGTAACTTGTTGGAACGATTTGAAACGTCTTTTCTTGTAGAGTTTTTTTCCAGAATCAAGGACCACTTCCATTCGTAAGGAGATCTCGGGGATCAAGCAAGCACAAGGGGGTCAATGTATGATTATTGGGAGAGATTCAAGAAGTTGTGTGCAAGCTGTCTGCATCACCAAATCAGTGAGCAACTCCTCATCCAATACTTCTACAAAGGACTCACACCCATGGAGAGGAGAATGGTTGATGCTGCAACTGGAGGAGCATTGGTGGACAAGACACTAGCATCCGCACGTGCATTGATCGACAAGATGGCCCAAAACTCCCAACAATTTGGTGATCGAGGTACACCACATATCAGGGGAGTACATCAGGTAAGTCCTTCTTCTCTTGAGAGTCATTTGATTGATATGAAGATGGAATAATTGACCACTATGGTGAGGAAAATTGCTATGGCACAAAAGACATATCTACCCCCTCCTTCATGGCCTCGTAGTATTTTCACTGAGACAAGCCACCCAATTGACTGTTGCCGACAACTCCAAGAAACAGAAGATTGTGCAGTAGTGTTCCTTGGGATACCATATCAGCAGCAACAACAACAACCATATCCCCAAAAGAAGTTTGATCCAACATACAACCAAGGGTGGAAAGATCAGTCAGACATGAGGTATGGCTCTGGACAACAACAAAGGCCCCCTTTTCAACCAAACTTCCAGCAGCCTCCACCTTACCAACAGGGTTTCCAACAACCCCAAAGGAGATTCGAAGCTCAAACATCAACGAGTCAGCAACAAGGGAATCTCCAACACAAGGTAGACTCTAACATTGATGATATTTTGAAACAAATTGTTATTAATCAACAGAATGAGCTAAAGAGTCAAGGTTCGGAGATGAGAGAGTTGAAGACTCAAATGAGCCAGATTTCCACCACCCTCCATGAACTTGTGAGTAAGAATTCTGGAAATCTACCTTCCCAGCCCACTCCAAATCCAAAGGGGAATGTTAGTTCCATCACATTGAGAAGTGGAAAGAAAATGAATGATACATCTATACCTACCATTCCATCGGGATTCACCTCTACTTCAGAGAATCCGCATTCCATACCAACTTATGAGCAATCCAAGGAGAAAGATAAAGGTAAGAAAAAGATTGATGATGTTCCTCATAAACCCCTTCCTTTTCCAAACAGGGTTGTTCAAACCAAGAATATGGATGAAGAAGCAATGCAAAAGGAGGTTTTGGACACATTCAAGCATGTGGAGATCAACATTACTCTACTTGAATCCATTAAGCAAATCCCAACGTATGCCAAATTCTTAAATGAACTCTGCACCAATCGAAGAGGCCTCAAGGGAAATGATAGGATCAACCTTGGAAGGAATGTCTCAGCACTCATTACACCAACTCTAGAAATGCCAACAAAGTGCAAGGATCTCGGGACATTCACCATCCCATGTACCATAGGGGAGTTTCACTTCTCTGATGCTCTTTGTGATTTAGGAGCTTCAATAAATGTGATGCCTCACTCTGTATTCTCTTCCATGAAGTTTGGTGAGTTGAAGCCAACAAGAGTAGTGGTGAAGTTGGCAAATAGAGATACATCATATCCAACGGGAGTCCTTGAGGATGTACTTGTCTGGGTAATAGACATGATCTTCCCAGCAGATTTCTACGTGCTTAACATGGAGGACGATCAGGTAAGTTCTCATGCTCCCATAATATTAGGTAGACCCTTCCTCAAAACTGCAAAAACTATCATAAATGTCAATAAAGGTACACTTTCCATGGAGTTTGGAGATGAAGTCGTGATATTTAATGTTATGGATTCCATGAAGTACCCCTCAGAGGATCACTCTGCATTTTTTATCTCCCATTTTGAACCACCAAATAAAAACTCCATGGAATTTGATTATCCTATGCTTAGAGATATTATGAGTATTGGTTCGAGTTTGATGTCTAAGATCACTTCCACACATGTTTCTGATACACAATCCTCTCTTGGATTTGATTTTGATGCGGATTCATATTCTGATTTTAATCATGTTCACTCTGATTATGACATGGTTGTTGAGTATACAAATGGATTTGATGCTTTATTCTCTAATTTTGATGATGTCTATTCTGATACTGATGCTCTTTGTGCACATATTTCAGTTCCTTCAATATCTCCATCCATACTACACCCTCCTTCATTATAACTCAAGTCATTGCCACCAAATCTGAAATACTCATACTTGTTAAGTGGTGAGAGATTACCCGTTATCATTGCTAACAATATCCCTTTTGAACATGAAGAAAAGATTTTGAATATTTTGAGGGAGAACATCAAGGCGATTGGGTGGACCTTGGCTGAAATATCAGGTATTAGCCCCTCCATTTGCATGCATAGGATTTTCTTGAAGGATGGGGCTAAACCGGTGAGACAGCCACAAAGGAGACTCAATCCCACCCTCCTGGAAGTTGTTAAAAAAGAAGTTGAGAAATTACTTGAGGCAGATATAATCTATCCCATTTCAGATTCTCAGTGGGTAAGTCCTATTCAGGTTGTGCCTAAGAAAAGTGGTGTTGCTGTTGTTAAAAATGAGAAAGAGAGTTAGTTCCAATGAGGGTGCAAAACAGTTGGCATGTGTGTATTGATTATAGGAAACTAAATCATTCCACTCGCAAGGACCATTTCCCCCTCCCGTTTATTGATCAGATGCTTGAGAGACTAGATGGGAAGACACACTATTGTTTCTTGGATGGATTTTCTGGATATTTTCCGGTTCCTATAACTCTGGAGGACCAGGAGAAGACAACATTAACCTACCCATTCGGTACCTTTTCTTACCGAAGGATGCCATTTGGACTTTTCAATTCCCCAGGTACCTTCCAGAGATGCATGGTGAGTATTTTTTATGATTTTATTGAGACTTTCATGGAGGTATTTATGGATGATTTTACAGTGTATGGGTCTTCATTTGATGAATGTATAAGTAGTTTGGGAAAGGTGTTGAATCATTGTATTGAGAAGAATCTAGTCCTGAACTTTGAAAAGTGTCATTTTATGGTATAGCATGGCATTGTCTTAGGGAATGTAGTGTCAAAACATGGGATAGAGGTTGATAGATCTAAGGTAGACATTATTTCATCCTTACCCTATCCTTCATGTGTTCGTGATGTTAGATCTTTCATAGGGCATGCAGGATTTTATCGGCGCTTCATCAATGATTTTAGTAAGATCGCTCTTCCTATGTCACGATTACTTCAAAAAGATTCTGATTTTGTGTTTGATGATTCTTGTAGGAATTCCTTTGATGAGTTGAAGAAGTGTCTAACCACTCCACCAATCATACATCCCCCGCGGTGGGAACTTCCATTTGAGCTTATGTGTGACGCCTCCAACTTCATGGTTGCAGTTGTCTTATCTCATAGGGTAGAAGGACGTTCACATGTGATCGCCTATGCATCAAGGACACTGGATTCAGCCCAATGAAACTACACAACCACGGAAAAGGAGTTTCTTTCTGTCATATTTGCTTTAGATAAATTCCGTTCATATTTATTGGGCTCTAAAGTAGTTGTTTTTACTGACCATACAGCTTTGAGGTACCTCTTGAAGAAGCCAGATGCAAAGCCATGACTTATCTGTTGGATGCTCCTTCTTCAAGAGTTTGACCTTGAGATAAAGAACAATAAGGGGTCAGAGAATTTGGTGGCGGACCACATGAGTAGGCTTACTCACACACTAGAGGATGACACCTTGGACTAGGTACCACTTCGGGACACTTTTCCCGATGAGAATCTTTATTCCATCTCAGGTACGCATCCTTGGTATGCTGATTTAGTGAACTACATTGTTGCCTCTAAAATCCCTGAAAATTTAAAGAAACATCAAGTCCAAAAATTAAAAAGTGATTCTAGGTTTTATGTGTGGGATGATCCTTACCTCTGGCTCATGTGTAGTGACCAATTCATTAGAAGGTGTGTTCCCGATCATGAGTTTGAGTTTGTTTTCCATTTCTGTCATACACTTGCTTGTGGTGGACACTTTGGACCCCAACGGCCATCTAGGAAGGTTTTGGACTCTGGATTATATTGTCCTGGCTTGTTCCATGATGCCCATGTGTTTTGTATGCCATGCTCTCATTGCCAACACACTGGGAATATTTCTAGGAGACATGAGATGCCCCAAAAAACCCATACTATTCTGTGAGATTTTTGATGTATGGGGCATCGACATTATGGGTCCTTTTCCTATTTCATTTGGATTTTTGTATATTTTGGTTTCTGTTGATTATGTGAGTAAATGGGTGGAGGCCAAGGCCACCAGGACTGACGATTCTCATGTTGTAGTGGATTTTGTCAAGACTCAAATTTTCTGCAAGTTTGGAGTACCAAAGGCCATCATCAGTGACCAAGGGACACACTTTTGCAATAGGAATTTTTCTTCCCTTCTTCGGAAGTATGGGGTGACACACAAAACATCAACACCATACCACCCCCAAACAAATGGCTAGGCTGAGGTTTCAAATCGTGAGCTGAAATAAATATTAGAGAAAACCGTGCATCCAAATAGGAAGGATTGGAGTAAGCTCTTGGATGATGCATTGTGGGCTTATAGGACAGAATACAAGACACCCATCGGTATGTCCCCATTTAGGATTGTTTTTGGGAAATCATGTCATCTCCCAGTGGAAGTCGAGCATCAGGAATATTGGGATATAAAGAAATGAAACATGGATTTGGCCCAAGCTGGAATTCAAAGGAAGTTACAAATTCAAGAGCTTGAGGAGATTCGACTATCATCATATGAGAACTCAAGGCTCTACAAGGAAAGATCAAAATAATCTCATGACAAAATGATCCAACAAAGGTAGTTTCATGTTGGAGATAAATTCCTTCTCTATAGTTCACGACTCAAGATGATGCCTGGTAAGTTGTGTTCCAGATGGTTAGGTCCTTATATTGTATCTAATGTTTTTCCTTATGGAACAGTGGAGATCACACAAGAGGACACTGGAAGGATCTTTACATTAAATGGGCAACGTTTTAAGAAATACATTGAGGGACTTCCTACTCATGCAGTGGATTTTATCACACTGCATGACCCCATCATCACTTGAGCACATCAGGTTGTTCCTAACCCTTTCACTTTTATATTATTTGTCCTATTTGAAAATTTTTCATTTCATGTGCATATATCATCTCATGGGTTCACATTGAGGAAAATGCAATATTTTAAGTGTGGGGGAGGGAACCTTTTAGTTTAGTAATTTCAATTGTTTTCCTGTTTAAAAAAAACCAAAAACAATTGTGTGTTTTTAAAATTTTGTGTATTTATTTTACAATTGTTTGTGTTTTTTTTTTGAAACTTTTGAGCTGAAATGATTCTCATCACCATTTTTAAATCCATATCAATAAGTGAAACAATTTACCCCTTGAAACTAAGCATAAATGAATAATGAAATCAATTTGTTTCAAGTTCAAATATTTAGTAATTTCATAAAAAGTACAGTGAATTTTGAATCCCATGCCACATCTCACTATCTTTATATTTGAAATCACTTTCCTGTGAGGCTTCTAAACCATTATTTTCATATTCTTTACATTCAAATCACTTCTTGATAGAACCAATCCATGCTTGATTTAACCAGAATTTGATCTATTCCTGTCAAAACTTGAGGGTTTGAGGTACTTATGTTTAAATGATTGAGGCATTTGTTTGGTATTAAAGCCCTTATTTCAAAGAATATTTTTTTATAATGGCCTACCTTGAATATTTAATCCTTGTAACCCTTAGAATCCATGCACAGCCTATTAGGTTAGCCACATTACAAGCCAATTTTCCCTATCCAACCAACTCTTGAAGTGAAATTTCATAATCTAGTTGAGTTTAAGTGTGGGGGAATCTATCTTGTGTTGTGCCACCACATTCTGTGATACTTTGGGTAGAAAATTAAATTATTAAGAGATGTGTTTTCTGCTAAAGAAAGTCATTATATTGAAAGTTGTGCCTTTTCTGGAGCTTTCATGACAAGTGAAGTTGTGCCTTTTCTGGAGCTTCTAATTGAGGTGGAAAGTTGTGCCCATCTGGAGCTTTCAAGAAAATCATGTTTGAGAAGATTGAAATTTTTGATGATGAAATGATGAATGGTGTAAACTTTTCATGACTTTTCATGATGATGGATCTGAATTGATACTATGGGGATTGAGGAGAAGACCATATTTAAGTGAAAATTAGATTAATGCAATTTTGCTTCAAAAAAAAGAGCCAAGCCCTCCTCATTCAGCCTCAGAATTTTTCACATCTAAATCCTACCAACCGAAAGCCACAGAACAACCTTGAAAAGTCCTCATGATAAACATATGTACTTGACTCACATCAGGTGGAGATGTAGGAATTTATCGAGCCTATGGTGACCCTATTATGAGTTTGGATGAGAAAGACGTTCCAAAAAAATTGATATTTGAGTGATGAGAGAAAATTCAAGTGAGGTAAGTGTTTTGTGCATGGGAGGATAAATAAAGTGGAAATATATTGAATGATATAAATGAAGAACTTGAAATAATGGTTTTTCATGAGTCATGATATCTTTTGTTTCTTGGTTTGTAGTTGTTTGATCTCAAGGATATGTGTTTTAAAATTGGTTTTTATTTGATATTGATGTTTACTAAACATGAGGTTTTGCCCAGGAGTGCAAAAGGGTAAGTGTGCGGGAGTTGATAAAACACTATTTTGTTGAATATTTTATTAATAATAAATTATATAATTTCCTCACATTGTGTTAAATATGTTTATTTATAAAATATTTGGGATTTGATCATTCATTTGAAAATTTATTGAAAATTCCAGTTTTACCCTTTATAGTGCACTGTAGTATTTCGAAGCTAAATATTTTTATATTTATTTTTTGAATTTGAAATTTTGTAAAAGAGTTAATAACTTAATTTTATACAACTTTTATTCAGGACACTAGAGCTAAAGAGTGCATTTGGTTATTGAAAATGGGTCATGAAGTCAAAGTTGGGCTGGACTCGCCAGAATGGACATAGGTTCTATATTTGGGCCATAACTTCTTAATCTGTGCTTCGATTAGGCCCAAAGTTTGAGAGGATCTCGGGGATTCATGTCACGACCCGACCTCAGGGCCCGTGCCGTGACTACCCCAAGCCCGCCTTCCATAGTCCAGGGGCTGGCGACTAGCACCAATGAGTAAATCCCGGTAAAAAGGGAAGGCATTGCCTTGTAAAATAAACAAGCACCACAGAGTAAGCAAGCGGAAGAAGTAAACACTAAGTAAAAGCTGGTACAAGAGTAAGTGCGGAAAAGTAAGTGGGCCAGTATACAAACCCAAACTGAAAGTAAAGTACAACTCGAAAAGGGAAAACAGCAACTGAAAGGTAAAGCCTCAACGACGAGCTGTCCACTGGGAATCCCACCTGAAGGGTGGGTACATAAGCCTCCACTGCTCCTCGGGTACAGCCGACCGCTCCGAGTACGTCCTGTCCAGTGGTCCACCTCTAGGTACCGTCCTGCTCCGCAAGCCTCCACCACGATCAACGTTGTCCATCATCTGCAACCAACACAACATAGTGCAGGCATAGCCCGTGCAGGGGTGAGTATAAGCTACTCAGTAGGGACCCCGATACCCCCGAAGGTCTCCCAAAATCCACAAAGGATAAACCACTAAGGAAAGATACAATCACGAAGTAACATTCGACACTGCTTAGGTATATGCCCATACATATACCTAAGTCATCAATTCTCATTCGGCTCCAACATCTGAGCCCAAGTACAACCCAGTCCACACAGGAAAGCAACGTATTCCACACAGGAAGAAAAACGTAATCCACACAGGAAAGAACAACTCAATCCACATAGGAAAGCAAAACGTAAATCCACACAGGATATCACAACACAGTCCACACAGGAAAGTAAAACAGGATTCAGCTCACACAGGTATACTTCTTCGAAAGACGATAGAGATGATCACTTATCCATCTAAGTCGTCGGACCCACAAAGGATCGATAGGTACTAACCCCCGCAAAGACCCACACAGGATCGGTAGGAAACTAACCCCCGCAAAGACCCACACAGGATCGGACCCACACAGGATCTGTAGGCGCTGGCTCACACAGAACCACTGAGCGCTGACCCACACAGGATCGGACCCACACAGGATCGATAGCACTGATCCACACAGGATCGCTGAGTGTTGTAGTCTTCGTCGTCGAATCCACTGAGGATCTCTGCACAGTCGTCGTCGCAGTCACAATAGCAGTCGCAGCCAGCACTAGGGTTCCCGAACATAGCAAGCTCGTTCGGTAGGGTCCGCTCCATGAGCCGAGAGGCTGATACATCAACTGACACATAGTCCAGAGTTGATGTATCCAAAAGTTCCGTATCGTCAACATGAACTCAACGTCGCAGACGGCGCGTCAATCGGACGCCCGGTCTGAGAGTAATTGGCTTTTTCGTCCCAGGGTCCCGGTTGGTTTTTAAGGAAAAACCAACTCGACCGTACTCCACCTACATCCAAACCTCAGGCGGAGTATGCCAAAAGATCCATCTCACTTAGAGGAATTTAACAAAGTCAACGGCACATCAATCAGACGTCCGAAGCTCAAGATATGAGTGTTTCCGCTCTGAGGGCCCGGTTGGTTTCGTGTACGAACCAACCCGGCCAAACTCAGAGTATTCCGAAACCTTGAGTGCAATATACCGAAACGACCGTCTCGTTCCAAGGATCGTGTCGCCACTGACGGCGCATCAATTGGAGGTCCGCAGCCCGAGTTATGGGCAATTGAACCAAAATGGTCCGAAAACGGGGGTTTCGGGCCCGGACCGACCCGGCCCGAGACCCCCCGGTCGGCCCGAACCGGGTCAACCCGCCCTGGGTCCGGGTCGGCCTGGCCCAGCGCGCCCAGCGCGCTGGCCAGCTCGGCCTTTGGCCGAGCCGTTTCGGCAAGGGGGCGCCTGCCCCCCTGTGTAACCCCCCCCCCCAATTAAGGGGGGCGTTTTGGCTGACCGACCGGGGGTTTGAATCCCCCGGCTACACACCTGTCCGACCCGCCTGCCCTGGTCGGCCGGTTCCTGCCTCCACGGGACTGGCGACGGTCGGTCCCCTTCTTCACTGACACCGGCGGCCCGGAACCGGTCGCTGGTCACCCTGCTCCACCATGGCCCGGAACCGGCCGTGGCTTGGTTCGTCCAGCGCGGTGTGACGATACCGCGTCCTTTCGCCGCGGCCCCACTCCGGCCGCGGTGTCTTCAGTTTTCTTCGACGCGGCGCGACGGCTTCGCGTCCTTGATCAACTTCGTGGCGCGGCGCGACGGCGCCGCGAAGTACTTGCCATGCGATTCCCGCGTGGTGCGACGGCACCACGCCATTCCATCCAAACCACAAAGCATCAACAAGGATAAAAGAGGAGGGTCGGCCATGTTTGTGCGGTCCGTCCCCCTCTCGTTAAACGATAACATTTAGTCGAAATCCACGAAGATCGACAAACTAGAATCATGAACGGAATTAATTAAAATAAATCCCCTACCTCGGTTTCAAGAACGGTGCACGTCAACGATCCGCGGAAGACTAGCATCGTGGAGGTCGGGCGTCGCGGAAAATGAACGTCGATTCCATTGATGTCGAGGTGCGTCTGAAGAGGAAACGTTGTTGGAGAAGTTCTTCGCGTTCTTCGGTGGAGATGTTCTTCACTAAGGACGGTGTTCTTCGTCGGAGTCCGAGGTGTTCTTCACGTTCTTCGTCGAAGTTGAAGAAGAAGAAGACTTCCTCAAACCCTTAGCCCTTTCCTCCCAAGTCTCCACCACAAGAAAAACTAACCCCAAAATAAAATAATCCTCCCGCTTATTTTATTAACCCAACATAGGTTTTTGAATTTCAAGAGTTTGAAAATTCAAAACCCACATTTAACTCACTTCAGTTATTAACATAAGATGTTATAAAATTAATGAGGAGATAAGTTAGAAAAACTTAAATGGGGGGGGGTTAGAGGGGTTATGAAAGTGAGGGGTTGGGATCGTGTGGGTCCCACCCTACCTTATCCTCTCAAGGTTGGTTATCACAAGTGGGTCCCACCCCCAACATCCTTACTTAGGATAAAACTACCAAGTGGGAAAAAATAAAAATTGTTAAATTTTTATTTTCAACTACCACAAAAATTAATAACTCCCCTTGTGTAAACGCAACTCCGAAACAGGAGTTCCTAAGCAATTACCGGCGTTGTGGTTCCATCGGTGACTTCGGAATTCGATTCTGGGCACCGGTTCAAAAGTTAGAAATTCTCGCTCGTTCGTTCACTGAACGTACCCGAGCTAAACTTCGGATAGAAATTCCGGGCACTCCGGGCCTCGGAATCAAGTGCCGTCTGAAACCGCATTCTTGTAAAATTCCAAAGAAAATTAAGAAAAAATTTCCCTTGAATTTTACAGGTCGTTACATTACTCCCACCTCCGAGATTTAAGTCCCCATAAAGATACATCATAACTAGGGAAACAAATGTGGGTATTGAGCACGCATCTGAGCCTCCCGCTCCCAAGTGCTCTCCTGGAGGTTCCCGTGTTGCCATCTGATGTGCACTAGAGGAATCGACCGTCCACATAGGACCCGCTCCTGTCAATCCTCGATCTCCAGCGGGACCTCCGCAAAAGTCGCCCCATCATCAACGTCTAGCTCCCCATGGTCAATGATGTGTGTCGGGTCGTGCACGTATCTCCTGAGCTGAGATACGTGGAAGACGTCGTGCACCCGGTGCAACTGAGGTGGTAGATCCAGGCGATAAGCCACCTCGCCAATCCTACTAAGGACCTGGAATGGTCTGATGAAGCGTGGAGACAACTTGGCGCCTCGGCCAAATCTCCATAATCCACGTCGAGGTGAGACACGTAAAAAGACGTGGTCCCCATCCTCGAACTCTAGTGGCCTCCGCCTCCTGTCAGCATAAGACTTTTGTCAGCTCTGAGCTGTCCTCATCCGCTCCTAGATGACCTGGACCTTCCCTGTCGTGGCCTGGACCATCTCTGGTCCCACAAGTGCTGACTCCCTAGGGTCTGTCCAGCACAAAGGAGATATGCAAGGTCGGCCGTACAACGCCTCGTATGGTGCCATCCCGATGGTGGAGTTGTAGCTATTGTTGTACGCGAACTCCACCAAGGGTAGGTGGTCCTCCCAGCTGCGACCAAAGTCGAGGACACATGCGCGGAGCATGTCCTCAAGATTCTGAATGGTTCTCTCCGCCTGACCATCCGTCTGAGGGTGAAAGGCCGTGCTCAGACATAGCTGTGTCCCAAACGCATCCTCCAACCCCTTCTAAATCCGGGAAGTTAAGAGAGCATCCCGATCGGAGATGATAGATGATGGCACACCGTGAAGCCGTACAATCTCCTGAACGTAAGTCGTCCCAAGCTCTCCACTGAGCCCTGCTCTCTGATGGGTAAGAAGTGAGCCGACTTGGTGATTCGGTCGACAATCACCCAAATGGAGTCGTGACCTCTTGAAGTGCATGAAATACCTGTCACGAAGTCCATAGATATCTCATCCCACTTCCACTCCGGGACCTCTAAGGGTTGTACCAAGCCTGCTGGTACCTGGTGCTCAGCCTTCACCTGCTGGAAGGTGAGGCATCGAGAAACGAACTCTGCCACAACCTTCTTCATGCCCGGCCACCAGTGCTGTAGTCTGAGATCCTAGTACATCTTCGCCACTCCAGGATGTACCGCCAAAGGAGAAGTGTGAAACTCTCTCAGCACCTCCTCTCGTAAAGCGACTGGTACTAAGGTACGTCATCTGAAAAAGGACGTCGTGCTCTGCTCCAAAGGATAAACCATCAGGTGTCTTCCCCGAGGATATCTGTGCACGCCGCGTCTCACAGTCAGCGTCCCTACGTTATGCCTCTCTGACCCACTGTAGTAGTGGAGGAGAGACTGTGAGTGACTGAAGGAAAGTTGCTCCATCTCTATCCACACCTCTAGGGGCGTTGGTCAAACTCTGTCTCAGCTCCTGGAAGCTCTGCTGACATCTTTCTGACCACACGAAGGGTTGCCCCTTCCTCCTTAACGTTCTGCAAACCTGCAAAGATTTCTCCTTTGCTAAAAAGGAAAAATCCTGCCTCATCACCTGGATGAACCACGTTCCTTGCCTAATACATTCAATCCCTTCATGATTAGTTAAATCATGGCATGGATGACGTCGTAAGGCCTCGATGCTGATACCAAGAGATCCAACTGTTACTCTCGCCTCCAAGGGTTGAGTCACACTGTCGGCATTAGTGTGTGGTCACTGGGTCTCCTCCAGTAAGAATCTCGTAAGTGAGGGTCAAGTCAACAGTTTTTAACCAGCACCTCTTAGTAATAACAAACAAAAGACAAGAAAGCAAATGTCACCAATGCAAGTGTCTTTTATTACTTCAACTCAAAGTACAAGGACACAAGGCAACACAAACTATGAGCTAGAGGCATTATGGGCAAAGGCCTCTATGCCTGGAGCTAGTCCCGCACTAGTCCACCCGCTTCTGGAGCTCCATGATCGTAAGCTTCAGCTTCCTGAAGCTGTGCTCTCCCCTGAGGTCGGGGTGGACCTCATGGTGGTGGTGGTGGTAGAGCCTCAAAGCATCGCCCACCACCAGCTGCTCGGCCAGCTCCTCTGCCTCGTCCGCCTGCTCCCTGCGGACTGCCACGGTCGAACCTCTTCCTCTGCCTAGGTGGTTCCTCAACCGTCTGCTGCTCCTCTGCATGGCGGGTCGGGCAGTCACGAACCATGTGGCCCTACCCACCGCATGCATAGCACTGTCTTCCACTCGTAAGACTGGTTCTGTTGTGTGTGCCCCGCACCTCCGAGCCAGTATCATGTGGTCATCTGCCTGTTGGCCAGGCCCGCTTGGACCTATACGACATCTGTCTACTGCCGGCTGCAAAAGACTCCGCCACGTTTTGCCCTGTGGTAGGTCTCGCCGCTGGTGTAGACTCAGCTAGAAAACTCTCGATGAGATGAGCTCTCTCCAATACTCCTGTCTGAGTCGGAATGATGAGGGAGATCATTGATGCCCTGATCTCGTGTCTCAATCCCTGGTCAAAGGTCCAGGCCTGGAAGAATGGGTCTCGTACCATGTCTGTCGAGTAGCGTGAGAGATCGTTAATCTCGCCGAGTACTGGGTGACCTTCATGCTACCCTTCCGCAGTTGAAGAAGCTCCTGGATGCGCACCGCACGGAGGGTGGCTGGGATGAACTCCGAACGGAAGAGGATCTCAATGTCCGTCCAGAGAAGAGATGCCTCATCGTGAACCTGGAGCATCAAGCTCCACCATCGGCCCGCTGCTGCGTGCAGTAGGATTGCTGTGAGGATCACCATGAGGTCTGCTGGTGTCCTCACTAACCGAAAAACTCGTACCACTACCTCCAGCCAGTCCTCGGCTGCCTGGGGGTCCATCTCCCCGCAGAACCTGGGTAGTCGCTGGCACTGGAACTCATACAGTGCACTGAGGCGGCGTGCATCGTCAGCGGCTGGGGCTGGAAGCATCGGTGGCTCGGCGGGTAGAGCTACCGCCGGTGCCACTACTGACAAAGGGCCCTGCACTGAGGCCTCGTCACTCGGTGGGCTATCGTCACACTCGACTCTCGGAACCCTAGCAGGCTACCGTCGTGGGGCCATCCTAAAAAGGAAACAAGTACGCCACGGTCAGAACAGTATACCTGGTGAGTTGACACAAAGTAATCACAAAGAAAACTTGAAACACACACGCAATCAATGTTTTCGTGCATTAAGTCGGAAATCAGAAGTCAGGGTCCTGGTGTACGGATACGTCGGCCGCCGCACCAACACTGGACTCCCTGGACTGATAACCACACTAAATACACTAAACACTATTTCTTCACATAGAAAAGATCAGAGTTCCAAGTTCTGCGGTAGAACCGAACTCCTCTGATACCAATTTGTCACGACCCGACCTCGGGGCCCGTGCCGTGACTACCCCAAACCCGCCTTCCATAGGACAGGGGCTGGCGACTAGCACCAAGGCGTAAATCCCGGTAAAAAGGTAAGGCATTGTCTTGTAAAATAAACAAGCACCACAGAGTAAGCAAGCAGAAGAAGTAAACACTAAGTAAAAGCTGGTACAAGAGTAAGTGCGGAAAAGTAAGTGGGCCAGTATACAAACCCAAACTGAAAGTAAAGTACAACTCGAAAAGGGAAAACAACAACTAAAAGGTAAAGCCGCAACGACGAGCTGTCCACTGGGAATCCCACCTGAAGGGTGGGTATAGAAGCCTCCACTACTCCTCGGATCCAGCCGACCGCTCCGAGTACGTCCTGCCCAGTGGTCCACCTCCAGGTACCGTCCTGCTCCGCAAGCCTCCACCACGATCAACGTTGTCCGTCGTTTGCAACCAACAAAACGTAGTGTGGGCATAGCCCATGCAGGGGTGAGTATAAGCTACTCAGTAGGGACCCCGAGACCCCCGAAGGTCTCCCAAAATCCAAAAAGGATAAACCACTAAGAAAAGATACAATCACTAAGTAACATCCGACACTTCTTAGGTATATGCCCATACATATACCTAAGTCATAAATTCTCATTCGGCTCCAACATCTGAGCCCAAGTACAACCCAGTCCACACAGGAAAGCAACGTATTCCACACAGGAAGCAAAACGTAATCCACACAGGAAAGAACAACTCAATCCACATAGGAAAGCAAAACGTAAATCCACACAGGATAGCACAACACAGTCCACACAGGAAAGTAAAATAGGATTCAGCTCACACAGGTATAATTCTTCAAAAGACGATAGAGACGATCACTGATCCATCTAAGTCGTCAGACCCACAAAGGATCGATAGGTACTAACCCCCGCAAAGACCCACACAGGATCGGTAGGAAACTAACCCCCGCAAAGACCCACACAGGATCGGACCCACACAGGATCTTTAGGCGCTGGCTCACACATAACCGCTGAGCGCTGACCCACACAGGATTGGACCCACACAGGATCGATAGCACTGATCCACATAGGAACACTGAGTGTTGTAGTCGTCGTCGTCGAATCCACTGAGGATCTCTGCATAGTCGTCGTCGCAGTCACAGTAGCAGTCACATCCAGCACTAGGGTTCCCGCACACAGCAAGCTCGTTCGGGAGGGTCTGCTCCACGAGCCGAGAGGCTGATACATCAACTGACACATAGTCCAGAGTTGATGTATCCAAAAGTTCCGTATCGTCAACAGGAACTCAACGTCGCAGACGGCGCGTCAATCGGACGCTCGGTCTGAGAGTTATTGGCTTTTTCGTCCCAGGGGCCCGGTTGGTTTTTAAGGAAAAACCAACCCGACCGTACTCCACCTGCATCCAAACCTCGGGCGGAGTATGCCAAAAGATCCATCTCACTTAGAGTAATTCAACAAAGTCAACGGCAGGTCAATCGGACGTCTGAAGCTCAAGATATGAGCGTTTCCGCTCCGAGGGCCCGGTTGGTTTCGTGTACGAACCAACCCGGCCGAACTCAGAGTATTCCAAAACCTTGAGTGTGATATACCGAAACGACTGTCTCGTTCCAAGGATCGTGTCGCCACTGACGGCGCGTCGATCGGAGGTCCGTAGCCCGAGTTATGGTCAATTTAACCCAAATTGTCCGAAAACGGGGGTTTCGGGCCCGGACCGACCCGGCCCAAGACCCCCCGGTCGGCCCGAACCGGGTCGACCCGCCCTAGGTCCAGGTTGGCCTGGCCCGGATGGGAGCGGCCCGGCCCGGCGTGGCCTGGCCAGGCCCGGCCTGGGCGCGGCCCGGCCTGGTAGACCGGCCGGGCGGCCGGTCCGGCTTGGGCACAGCGCGCCCAGTGCGCTGGCCAGCTCGGCCTTTGGCCGAGCTGTTTCGGCAAGGGGGGGCACCTTCCCCCCTGTGTAATCGCCCCCCCCCCCAATTAAGTGGGGCGTTTTGGATAACCTGCCGGGGGTTTGAACCCCCGGCTGCACACCTGTCCGACCGGCCTGCCCTGGCCGGCCGGTTCCTGCCTCCACGGGACCGGCGGCGGCAGGTCCCCTTCTTCGCCGACACCGGCGGCCTGGAACCGGCAGCCGATCACCCTGCTCTGCCGCGGCCCAGAACCGGCCGCGGCTTGGTTCGTTCGGCGCGGTGCGACGACATGGCGTCCTTCCGCCGCGGCCCTGCTCCGGCCGCGGCATCTTCGGTTTTCTTCGACGCGGCGCGACGGCGTCGCGTCCTTGATCAACTTCGTGGCGCGGCGCGACGACGTCGCAAAGTACTTGTTGTGCGATTTCTGCGTGGTGCGACGACACCACGCCATTCCATCCAAACCACAAAGTATCAACAAGGATAAAAGAGGAGGGTCGGCCGTGTTTGTGCGGTCCGGCCCCCTCTCGTTAAATGATAACATTTAGTCGAAATCCACGAAGATCGACAAACTAGAATCATGAACGGAATTAATTAAAATAAATCCCCTACCTCGGTTTCAAGAACGGTGCACGTCAACGAGCCACGGAAGACGAGCGTCGTGGAGGTCGGGCGTCGCGGAAAACGAGCGTCGATTCCGTTGACGTCGAGGTGCGTCTGAAGAGGAAACGTCGTTGGAGAAGTTATTCGCGTTCTTCGGCGGAGATGTTTTTCGCTAAGGACGGTGTTCTTCATCGGAGTCTGAGGTGTTCTTCACGTTCTTCGTCGAAGTTGAAGAAGAAGAAGACTTCCTCAAACCCTTAGCCCTTTCCTCCCAAGTCTCCACCACAAGAAAAAATAACCCCAAAATAAAATAATCCTCCCACTTATTTTATTAACCCAACATAGGTTTTTGAATTTCAAGAGTTTGAAAATTCAAAACCCACATTTAACTCACTTGAGTTATTAAAATAAGATGTTATAAAATTAATGAGGAGATAAGTTAGTAAAACTTAAATGGGGGGGTTTAGAGGGGTTAGGAAAGTGAGGGTTTGGGATCGTGTGGGTCCCACCCTACCTTATCCTCTCAAGGTTGGTTATCACAAGTGGGTCCCACCCCCAACATCATTACTTAGGATAAAACTACCAAGTGGGAAAAAATAAAAATTGTTAAATTTTTATTTTCAACTACCACAAAAATTAATAACTCCCCTCGTGTAAACGCAACTCCGAAACAGGAGTTCCTAAGAAATTATCGGCGCTGCGGTTCCATCGGTGCCCTCGGAATTCAATTCCGGGCATCGGTTCAAAAGTTATAAATTCCCGCTCGTTCTTTCACTAAACGTACCTGAGCTAAACTTCGGATAGAAATTCTGGGCACTCCGGGCCTCGGAATCAAGTGTCGTCTGAAACTACGTTCTTGTAAAATTCCAAAGAAAATTAAGAAAAAATTTCCCTTTAATTTTACGGGTCTTTACAATTCATTTTCCCACAAATCCTCCATCTGTAAGGAGAGATGGTTCACGCGTTTTGGAGGTCAAATGGGTGGTGCAATTTGTATTAAAATATTTGGCCGAGATTTCCCATTCACACTTGAAACCTCTTTAAACCTAGCCTCCCCTCCACTCTATAAATTACTGTTTTTCTCATTTGGAGGGGTTGGGAAGTGAATTAGGAGATTGGAGGTAGAGGAGAATTTGTTTCACCCAAATTATCCAACCATTGTAAGAGAGGTAGCTCTTGAATCAAGGATCCCCTCATCGAAGCCTCCTTCTCTTCTTCATTTTGTAATGTTTTCATTTGTGTAATAAACTTCTTTGATCTTCTTTTATTCCTCATATTTTCTTATATTTTGTTTAAATTTATTCTTCTCTTAATCTTCCTAATTGGTTTGGAATTCTTCAGTAGAAGCGTTATTGGTTTATACCCATTAAAAACCTTTGCACATGCAAAATGCTTCTACGATGATTATGCCACCTATGGAAGAGTAGTCTTTTAGTAATCGATCTATCTTCTACCCTCTTCATTTAATTATTTTGAATAATTGAGCTACTATAATTCACATAATATGATCCATGAATTGTGTTTTTAAATTACAAGAAACTAAGAAAGAAATTGAACAATTAATACAAAAACACGCGAGGTCGAGATTTTGTGTAAATTGTGAGAGCGCGATCTTAATCGGTAATACAAGACCAAACGGGATAAATTTGTAGAGTTAAAATATAATCCCTAAACACAATTCATCATCATGTCTAGAATGGATATGTGATCTAATTAACCACTTACCATAATCTATCCTTTGAACAATAATCAAAGCAGGGTGCTGCGATTGCGTGTTCCGAAGCTAGCCTAGGGTTTAAGTAATTTCATCTTTGTGGTTAAGTTAACTCTTGTAGGGTTTGAGGGATAAAAAATTAGGGGATCATAATTAAGTGGATACTTATTTAGATTATAATTACTAATAAGTAAATGAAGAGTTAGAGTTAGATTGATTATGCCTTTTAAAATAGATTTCTAAAAAACATCTTCTTGTTGTGTCATTTTAATCGAAATTCATTTCAAAACTAAAAACAAAAAAAATATACAATCTTCTTCCAGAAAACTTCTTCTAGATTCATAAACTATAAAAAACACAATCCTTTAAAGTAGTGTTTTTATTCTATTCTATTTTATTTTTTAGAATACCTTTAATAAGTTGTTAAATTCACTTCCTCCTACAAGAGATGACCTTGGTCAGCCACTCTGCTGCACCTAAGTACCCCAAAATCACTAATCATTTGAGGGCGCCCATGACAGCGCTCTTTCAATAACATTAGATTGTGTTCTATGAGACACCATGTCAGAGTTAGAGAGGAAGATGCTCTGAAAATAGACTTTTGAATTAGGTATGGCCATTTTGAGTACTTGGTTATGCCTTTTAGGTTGAAAAATTCCTTAGTGGTCTTTATGGATCTCATGGATAGGGTGTTCCACCAATATCTCAACTATATTGCCATGGTATTGATGGATGACATCCTGGTATATTTTGGGACTAGGGAGTAGCATGTGAGGTATTTTAAAACTGTGTATGTCACTATTTAGGATCATCCTATCTATGTGATTCTTTCTAATTTGACCTTTTTGATCAAGGAGGTAATGTTCCCGGGTCATGTGATATGAGAACGAGGGGTTTCAGTGGACCCCAAGAAGATTAGTGTTGTTTCTTAATTCAAATATCTGAAGAATATTTTTTATATCATGATATTTTTTGGTCTGTAAGTGTATTAAAGGAGGTTTGTTTGAGATTTATCTTTGCTTTCTGTATCCAAGACAACACTTACCATGAAAGGGGTAAATATTTAATGTAGCCTAGTGTGTCAAGTTTACATTGAGGAATTTAAGTGGGGGGTTACCACATCCCCTATTTTGATCAGTCTAGATTCTATAATGGGGTATTTGGTCTATTTAGATGCTTCTCATATGGGTATTGTGTGTGTTCTGATGTAGGATGACAATGTGGTGTCATATAGTTCACTCCAATGTTGACCACATGAAAAGAATTACCCAACCCATGTCTTGGAGTTAGCGGTGGTGATGCATGAATTGAAGATGAGACATTATTATCTTATTGGGGATATGTTTGTGGTCTATTATAATCATAAGAGTTTGGGATAAATGTTTACCTAGATAGATATGAATTTGATCATGCTTCATTGGCTTGAGTAACTTATGGGGTTTGATTTTGATATAGTCTATACCCTATGAAATGGTAATTTGGTTGTAGATTCCTTGAGTAGGAAAGTTCTAGTGAAAGCATTAAAATAGTCTAGTGATGAGTGGAATTTGATGGGTCTTTTTTCCAACTGTATCTTGAAACCAAGGAACACCATGGAGGTGTGTTCTTGGACATTGTTTATCTGACACCATCCCTTATGGAGTTGAATTAGTAAGAGCAGTTGAGTGATGAGTTGTGACAATTATCAATGATGTTTTTAAAGGGTGTGGATGTGTCTTGTTAATGGTCATCGTCTCTTGAGAGATTTTTGCTCTTAAAGTTTTTCTTTTTGGTGACACCATCAGTACATAAGGTGGTGATGAAGGATAGACACCAATCTCAGTGGTCTGTTCATCCTAGTGCCACCAAGATATTCTATGATTTGTGTTGAGAGTTCTAGGTGCTAGGTATGATGAAGGATGTAGTTTCATTTGTCTCATGGTGTTATACATGTAAAAAGGTTAAAGTGGAGAACCAAAGTCCCTCTGGTTTTCTTTAGACACTTCATATTCCTACTTTTAAGTGCGATGAGATCACTATGTACATGATTTTTTACTTTCCTTATACCCCCTCAGAGAATAATTGCATTTGGGTAGTGATTGAACACCTGAAAAAATCAGCCCATTTCATTCCAATTAAGGATTCAACCATTGTTTATGAGTTAGTTCAGTTTTTTGTTCAAGAGGTTTTGAGGCTTAATGGTGTTCAATCATCAATTGTTCTAGATAGGGACCCCCGTTTTACGACACTCTTTTAGGAATGCCTTCAGAAGGAAATTGGGTAAAATATCAATTTGATTATGACATTTCACCCTCAAATGAATGGTCAAAAAAAGTGGGAGAGACATATTTTGGATGAAATGCTATAGAAATTTGTGTTATATTTTAAAGGATTATAGGAGAGAAATTTTGTATTAGCTCAGTTTTCATATAAATATGGTTACTGATCATAAATATGAATTTATCTAAATAAGGTCCTTTATGGTAAGCCATGTAGATCCCCTTTTTGTTGGGTTAAGGTGGGTGATATATAGTTTTTGGGACTGAGACTTATTCTATAAACTACTAATAAAGTCCAGGTAATTAGGAATTATTTGCAGATAGTGCAGATTCATCATAAATCTTAGGCTAATCGGAGGCACTGATCTTCAGAGTTTTCTATTGGTGAACTTGTGTTCTTGAAGGTGTCACTTCCCCTGGTTCATCATCATTTGGGTAATTTAGGTAAGGTAATGCAGAGATATTTTAGACCTTTTGAGATAATTGATAGGATTGTCAAGGTGTCATGCATATTATCCTATTCCACTTATCTGACATAATTCATGATATATTCCATTTCTCTCAACTAAAAAAGTAAAACACAAATCTGTCTCATGTCTTGAATTGGGATGTTTTGGAATTGGTGCCTTATTTTTCTATGTTTGAATAGCCGGTATGGATTATAGATTCTCAAGAGAAAGTTATTTGTGGGAATTTTATTCTATTTCTTTAATTTTTTTTGAAACATGGTAGTGATGAGCATGAGTATTAGGAATATAAGTCTTGGGTTGTGGAGGGGTATCTATTTTTTGTTCTATGATTAAGATTTGAGTTGACTTTATGGGGTAAAATGTTTTTATTGTGGATATAATTGTAAAATGTGTTATTTTTTGAGTTATTATTTTGTTTTTTTATCTTGAATTTATCCATCAGTTACCACTTGAGTTTTTTTTTGGTGAAAAATGAACATTTTCTGATAGATTGTTGGTGCTTCATAGTTGGCGCACATTTTGAGGAAATCGTGAACCCTCACCTAGGAAACCATGCAAAAAATTATCATTTTGGAAAGTCAAGACCACACGATTGGTGCATGATTTGTAAAACCATGTGGGTTAATCGTGTGGTTTGTTCCTCTTTCATTATGAGGTACATACGGTATGGACACTATTTTTCAAACCATGTAGTATTATTGTGTGACCTCTCCAAGTCATTAATAATTTTATAATTACTCTAGTAAAATCTTAAATTTTAACCCTAAATCACCTCACATCCTCCCCATTCAGTAATTTTAGCCATTGGAGCTTCCTCCAAGACTTCTTGGAGCCTTTTAAAATATATTTTTTGGTGGTTTAGCCTTGTAACTTCAAGGAATAATAAAGTAACCCTATTTTCTTGTGATTTCTCCCTTTTTCAAGGGTTTCT
The DNA here is from genome assembly GCA_963277665.1 of Viscum album. NCBI lineage: Eukaryota > Viridiplantae > Streptophyta > Magnoliopsida > Santalales > Viscaceae > Viscum > Viscum album. The sequence goes on from OY728132.1 coordinate 331,324,349, forward strand.
TTTCCATCCTCTTGATTTATTCTTATCCAACTATTTTTTAGATTTAATGATGGTCTAATCTTGAGATGTTTGGTGAAATAATGATGGTTATTATGCGATTTTTCCTTTGTAGGGTCTTGGGGTGGTGTGGTTGATGTTTTCCACCAGTTTCTGGAAGTTTTCAAGTATGGGGTAGGTGGTTCCATGTGTTTACAGTATTAAATGAGTTTCATTTTCTTTTTTTGTTATTTAAATGCATTATATGGATTATTTTATTAGTGAAAAACATTTATTTTGAAATGTTTTTAGATTCACATGTGATGAACATTGGGTTGTAATGGAAAATGTCCATGTTTCTTTTGTGCTTCATTGTGGTGTTTCTTTAATTTATTTTATGCCTTTTATGAAAGATGATAAATTTTTTTCAAATAGATATAATGTTTTGAATGTTTTTAAAGTGAATTTTTTCAAGAGAAATGGGTTTTTCTAGTTGGATTGTTTTTTGTGTGACATAAATGTATCTTTGAATTCTGAAATTTATTAAATCATGTTATACATTTTTTATGGGAGTACGAATTTGGATGGGGATTTCTAATGGAAATGGTTGGATTCCATATGGATTTTTTTATTTTGCATCCAAATGGGTTTTACGAAAATTTACAAGTAGTAAAAAATATACTTCCAAATTTTTTTGGTGTGCCTGTGAAATGGAAAGTGGTTTTGTTTATGGAAAATGGTGGTTTCCATGTGGAATTTGATCATTGGATCAAAGTGAAAATGTGAAAGTGGTGATTTACTTGTGTGTTCATGATCCTTGGAATGTTTATGGGAAAGTGATGATTTTTTATATATGTGAAATGGAATTTGTGAATAAAGGAAATCACATGTATCATGGTGTGTGAACTAAAACTAGTACTCTAGTTTATTCGGATGTGGTTGTGGCCCTGATTCATATAACGCTACAACTCTAACTAAACATGTGACAAGATCATAAAACACTAGGCCTTAGGATTTGTTACCCACTAGTGGCTCAAGCATGAGAACACTATTGGTTTTGGCTAATGATATAGACTATATAAGAGCTTGGGATGGGAACCCCTCTAATGGCTCAAGCACTAGGACACTATTGGTAGTTGAGTTGTAGTATTTTTTCACCGAGGTACAAGGCTCATAGGGTTCCACTTCTCCTAGTTAAGTATAGGTATATCATATGGTTCACTCTTGTGAAATGTTTACCATGGTATTTCGTTATACCTTTAGGATTATGGTTGACCTCTTGAATATGTTTATTTCATGTAAGCTTATTTGTGAAAAATGTTTTCCTTAAAAAGTGTTTCTAGAGAATGTTTTCCTAAAAAATATTTTCCTAGAAATGTTTATAATATTATTAAAGAAATGTAAATTTTTATTTGTCTTATAATTTTGTATAATGGAATATTTTTTTTGTGTGGCATTTAACTGGGATTTGGCTCACACCCTGTATACATATTTGGGTTTATGTAGACTTTGTTATGAATAACCTAGGTCAATGCAAGATATATAGTGGTGGTGATGGTGGATCTGGTTCCTAATGCATAACTTATTGTAGATGCTGATGGTGGTGTCTTGAGGGTGATGTACCTCTTGTTTCATGGTATTTTTTGTAATAGTTTCATTGCTCTGATTCCGTTTTAATACTCCTTGTTTTGGTTAATGTTTTATTCCTTTGAATCTGAAAAATTGGTGTAACTTTTTTGGTTTTCCTATCAGTTATCTACTTTTTATTATTTTTGGTTATTTATTATTATATAAATGGGTGAAATCATTCTTAAAATATTATGTTGATACCCAGTAATAGGTTTCCAACATGTAGGGATTGAGAACTCCCTTCAGGCCATGCGATGTATCAGGTCGGGTGTCTGGTTGGATGGAACCACAGCTTACTTCATTATAATTATTCATAAAAATTATTATTAGATCAAATTAATTAGACCATTAAAACCTTTGTCTATAAATTGTTTTTTTTTAAATTATATTTTTCCATGAAAATGACATATATAATTTAAGTGAAGAAAATTTTGAAAATTCCACTCTCTTGGTTTTTAATAATAGTTATGTGTCCATGTAGGGGAAAATATTTTTTATACAAATATATGTATTTATTTTGATATTAACAAAATTATGGTCATAATAAATGTTTATTTATAAATTTTATAAATTCTATAATGACCTTAATATCTTATGAAACACTGATGCAGTATGTCCACATTTAATAAAATATATAATAAATAATTTTGAAAATATTAAAAGTGATATAATTTGAATGATTTAATGTGACCCACGAATTTTTAAGAACTATAGGACGTAATCGTGTGGTTTAAAAGTACTATATTCTAATTCCGCATTTTATTTGATGTATTTAACATTAAATTAAATGAATAGTTTCAAATTGACAATAATGATATTTTCTCAAAAAAATATTTTATTTAATTATTTATAAATTTGAAAATAATCTTGATATAAGTCATGGTGTTCATGATATATTCTAAAATTTAATTTATTGACAATTTATGGTTCAATTTTCACCTTATATGAGAAAAATTAAAACCCTTTAATATTGAAAATGGTGTTACTAGAGGTAAAATAAAAATTGGGTAACTAAGGGTAAATCAATATGATAATGTTTAAAATTACTCCAAAAAATTTCAAAATTCAATTTCTAATGGGATTAAAACCCTGTCCAACTCATCATAAAATCCATGGGAATTTTGGGTAATTTTAATTTATTATAAATTTATTATAATTAAATCTTTTGAGAAATTTTAAAAGTGCCCCTCAACTCAATTATAAAAGGGGACATTCTCCTCCAATTCTTCACACCAAATTTAAACTTTTAGCTCAACCAAACTATTCAAATTTCCTTTCTAAATTTCCCTATTCACATTAAATAAGTTTTTTCTTCTCTAAAGGCCAACCCTAGATCCCTTTAGTGCATATCTAAAGAAGTTGTTATAAAGAAGGGTTATACTCTATAGCGGTTCAATTTCATTCTACTCTTCTGTACCTCATTTAAATCAATTATATTTATAATAACATAGTAAATTAAGAATCCTAAATATTACAAAGTTTTATTATGATTATTATAACTCTATTATAAACCCTTTTTTCCCATAATATAAGAGGTTAAAGTATTGGTCGTGCGTATGTATGACATATTGTCCCCACATATCAATACAATTTACTTTACATTACCATATATTTTAGGATTGGTATTATGATGGGTTTAATATTTATATTTGATATTTATGATATAATTATGATTCTTTAAATATAATATGATGTATTACTACTAACCATCCAATTCATTAGTATATGGTAACATTATTCATGTGTACGAGTGCAATACCACCCCCACAAAGCGATGTGATTCATTTTTCATTTATATTTTATATGGATACTAATTTGGGATAATTTTATGAACATATATGATATTATAATGATACTATAATGTTGAATTAATATTTACAATTCTTTCTTTCCATTCGCAAAAATATGAAAACAAAGTTCATGTATAGTTGTAGCCTACCATATCCACGAACAGTGTAATTCATTTTTATATCTCTGAAATTTACAGATGAATCTAAATATGAATATAATGAATATATATTATATATATCATGATTAATATTCTTTTGATGATGTAACCAAGATAAAAAGGACTTGAATTACTCAACTGAAATACTCATGGAAAACAAAACAACGAACAGCCTGGAAAACAATTTTAATAAGGAATTATTGATAAAAGTGGGTATTAAAATGTTATAAAGGGGTCATATATGATATTACTTTAAACAATAATATTTTTTTAATGATAAAAAATCAAATTTTATTATACATGAGATTATAGTGATTTCAAAGAAAGGTGAACTCGAGGTAAGTGTATATTCACAACCATATCAATATTTAAGATTGTTTTTGTATAAGTATCCTTTGAGGAATATTTTTCTCCCATATCCATTTTTTCTGAAAATGTTTAAAATAATTTTTTTACTATTCTACTATAATTATTTAATTTCAATTTTACCCATGTTTTAGTTTTTAAAAAATTGTTTGAAAGGGATATTTTTTTCAAAAAGAGGTACTTTGGGACTATTGCGATTAAAGCATAAAAGAAAAAAAATTCCTATAAAACATGAATGGATTTTCCAACCATCATGATTAAATTTTTATTTTATGCTTCCTTTACATGTTTATAAGTATCTTTTGAAATATAATTTTTTCCATTAAAATGGAAAAACATTTTAACAGGAAATTATTTTAAAATTGAGAGGTTATTTTCTTCAATAATTATTGCAACTGATATTTCAAAATGATTTTCCATATATAGTGACATTATTTAATGTCTCTTATTCATTACTAAGGATGTAAACCTAGGATACCATATTTATTAATTCTCAATATGTTTTATATCAATGATGAAATGATGAAATGCTTATTTAACCCATTTATTTTCACTAGGATATGCTATGGTGAAATGTTTATGAATCCTATTTATTTTCCATGGGATATGTTATGATTAAATGTGTATGTATCCCTTTTATTTTTATGGTTTATTATATAATGAATTCTTTATGATCTTTTAGAACACATATGTATTATTTTTAATTATTTTTCATGTTGGACCTATATCTCGCTCCAATGCATTGAGTAATTATTAAAATCTCATTAGATAAATATGTCTCGAATGGGGTGTGAACCCAATTTAGAAAGAGAATTTGTCCACTATGATAGCCTTGGGAGTGAAACTTAATTACTATTATGGTTTGGGGAGTAAACCCATTACACTAAGATATCCTAGGAAATGAAACTTAACTAATAAGAATATTATTTTCTATGCTTATGTTTACGACACAATTCCATGTATAATAATATATTATGATCTCATGGTTCATGATGGTTGATTTTATAAGGATTTAGGTATTATGAACTACCAATATTTATTCTATAAATTTATATTATGCTATTTAATTTGTAGGTTAAGGTTTTCAAATGTAATGATTATGTTATTCTACCCTTATTCTCAACTTTTTCTTACTTGATCATTGATATCTCCCTTTATTACCCTTAGTGAGAATCTGATCTCACACTTATCTTATGTTTCCATTATTAGAGTAATGATTAAATGAATTAAATATGATATGTCCAATAAGGGTGATACTTATATTGTAATAAGTGGGAGGTGATGTAGATATTAATTTAATTGGTTGTTTATCATTCCATGTTTACAAAGATAATTTACCTAAATTATTATTACAAGGATCAAAATGTTATGTAGTGTATATTAAACTATTATGATGTAATATCTATGTATGAAATGTATGGGTCACAATAGTATATCTACATATTTCTCATATGACTCTTTAATCCTCGCATGGACAGATACTTGAATACTAATTTGAGAAAGATAAGATATCTCTCCTTCATTCAATATTTCAAGATACATCCTTTAGAAATCTATAAATATCAGATATTTTATGATACTCATCATAGATAATCTAGAATTATCCTTTAGAATCATAGAATATTCCACCTTTTAAACCTTTCTAAGGTGGAAATATATTGAGAATTTATAGTATTCAATAATTTTAAATATATTCAATAGAAAATATTTATATTTTTCAGAGTGAATATATCCATTAAATTTTTTTTGTTCAATTTATATATCACACCTTCATCTTCAATGATAATTACTTTTTATCTTTAGTGAAACAATTACCACATCTTTCTCTAACTCATGAGTTGGTTAATTCTCCTCATGAACCTTTAATTGCTTTTAGTAATAAGATATCACCATACCATTCTTCTTTATAACACATAAAATTATATTTTACTTACTAATATAGACTACAATCCCTTCTCCACTATAGGGTAATGTAAGAACATTAGTATTGAATAAACTTCTCTTCAGTTCTATGAAATTTTATTCACATTTCATATATCCAAAATAACATAACCCCATTTTGATTTAACAAGGTGATAGGATTATATTGTTAGGAAAAATCTCCACAACGAACCGAGAATATCCATCCAATCTATGAAAACTATGGATTCTGCTCATAGTGGTCAATTTGGGCGAACACTCAATAACTTCTATATCTAAAGGATCTAAAAATATACCCTCACTTGATATTATATGATCTAAAAAATGAAATATTTGGAATCCAAAATTGACAATTTTAATTTTTCATAACCCATCTACTTCTTTTTGGTCTTCAACATAATTATAAAATGATATACATGGTCTTCCTTTTTCTATGAATATATAAGAATATAATATTTAAATACTAACACAAACTAATCAAGTTAATATATAAAGACACTATTAAAGAAATACATAAATATAGAAGGGGTATTAGAAACCCCAAAGGTAATCACTATAAATTTATAGTTTTCACACCTTATATAGAATATTATTTGGTGTATATCCCCCTCATTGGCCCTCAATTAATGATATCCATAATAATGTTTAATCTTAGAAAGTTATTGAACTTTAAAAAAAAGATTAAACAGGTAATAAATATGTGGTAGAGGATATGTTTTCTTTATTTTAATATTTTTGAGTTTCTGATAATCAATATAGAGTCATATTGATCCATATTTCTTCTTAATAAAATGAACAGGTTAACCCCATAGTGATACACTTGGAAAAACAAATACCCTATTAGTATTCTCTTATAATTTCTTATTAAAATCATATAAATAAATCGGGACCATTCAATATTGAGTAATTAAAATAGGAGAAACACCAGTTATGAGTTCTATTGAGAACTTAGCTTCATGATTTGATGGAGGACAAGTTAATTTATCTAGAAATACATCAATAAACTCTTTTACAATAGTAATATATTTTATATTTAGTTAGTACCTAAACATATATGGAAAATTTCACTTTTTAATATGAATTAAAACACATATATTGGATTTTATTTCCATTGGAAGATCATATTTATCATCACACCGATATAAAATCATAGTTTGGTTCAGAATATCAAAAATGGCATCCCTTCCTTATAATTTGATGTGTTATTTATGTAAATAATTCCAATACATTAATAAAATAACATCAAATTCAACTAGAGGTCAAATACCTGATATACTGGTAGCATGTTTTCATAAACATTAACCAGAGATGAATCATAGACATGATATTTGATCATCATAACATTATGTATTTTCACTATAAATTCAATATCTAATCATTATGATGGAATTTTGATACCCATGTCAAATTATATAAAATTATGGGAAGCACCAGAGTTAAATAAGACATTAATAGTTCTAGACTAGAGGGTGAGTGTACATTTAACCACATCGTTATCATAACCCTCATCATATATGGTGATTGTATGATATTTTATTTAGTATCTTGGACTAATAGGTCTCTAATATCAATCATCATCCTTAACCTTTAGATTTGAGCACTAATTAGTATAACACCCTTAATCATTGCATTTAAAACACAATATTATAGGTGGTACATTTTGTGGAGATTTATTTCCATTCACATCATAAGCTTACTTATTCCCATCATTTGGAAATATTATTACCTAATATCCATCCTTTTCACCCTTAAATATTTTAATATTCCCCAAAACAGAATGTGCAGCATGTTTCCTCCCATAATTTATGCATAAATGAAATCTCATCTTCTTCTCCACGTGATTATTAGAATTTCCATTGAATTTCATACTTCTTTTCTTATCAATAATATGATATCAATAAGTAACTCCAATCACAATTTCTACCTTGATAGGAAATAAAATGATTTTTTAATAACTACTGAAGTCTCTTATGTCTAACTCCCTTCCGACACATTGATTTATGATTTTTTATTATCTATCAACCATACATTAAATTTAGATGATAATACTAGAATCATACCTCAAAGGTCTCATAAAAATTTAATCATAGTTACAAATGGATTCATCGTTATTCTACTGTAACATAAGTACCTATTTCTTACAATTCAAATGAATAATACATGTAATGTACTTATTAAAAAATAATCTCGTAAACATATCCCATTATAGGGAGTAAATTTTTTCATTTTTCATTTTATTCTTATTAATATTTCACCGTTGTTCATTTTTACCTTCCAAAAGATAAACAACCAAAATAAATTTTTCAAGATTTGAACAATGGAGAATGTAAAATAACATTTTAATGGTATTGGTCCATTGATAAGAAACTAGTAAATTTTCAGAACCCATAAAATAAGGTTCATGTTTTATCATGATGGAATAAATAGAACATTATTCCCTCTTTTTCCTATTGGGATTTTCTCTATGATCCATATCTTGAGAATGTTATTTGTGTATAGAATAAATAATTTTCATTCCATATCACATAACATTTTGTTTTTCAAGATTAAAATCATTTCCTTATTCATATAATTTATTGTTAACATGTTTAGTTTGGGTTATAGCCATCGACTAAATCCAAAAATCATAGTGTGGGAACTAATAATTGTTGTAGAAAACCAAATAAAAATGCTAAATTATTTATAGGATGTATAAATGATGATAACTTAAATTATATATATTATACATTAGGTTTTATCTTGGTTATTAATGATTTTTACCAAAAAAATATATGATGATATACTATAATTAGACCTAATACTAGTTTTCTAATTAATGTTTTCTTGTCTTAGTTTACAATGGTTAACTAAAAAATCCTCAACTTCAAACTATTTACACCTAGAACATTCATTCAATCATATTACATATACATTGATGAATATTTGTTTCATTATAAAAAAAATTCATGAGGAACATAATGGTTCGGTTTATTTCCAAACATGGATACATAAATAATAGGTTTGTAAGTGAAATACATAATCTGTAAATAATTTATTCATAATAATCACCCTTTCTATACCTATTATGCATACTAAATTTTTTTATAAACTTGGGAAAGGAATAATAAGAAAGGGTGATCTTTGATTCATTATGAGTTTAAAAAAGGGAGATATAAATGATCACTTTAAGATAACATGAACATACAGGTATGAGAAACTTGAGCAGATGATTTTAAAACCATACCCTATACAACATAGATCATAATATTTAATCATGCATGAAATGATCATTGTTCAAAACACATCAATCATAAAGGAGTCAAATAATATGATCCATGGGAGAATAACATAGTCATGCTATTTAGATTGTTGGCATACAAATACAAATAGAAAAAACATTCCTTAGTAGTCAATGCTCACTTATAAGACTATCAGAGTGGATTGGGTTTTCTCCCAAAACTATCATAGCAGTCAAGGTTCACTCACTATATTTTCATATTCAGCCTATTCTCTTACTCATCTAGGTCCATTCTCCATTATAATCATGTTTATGACATGAGATATCTATCATTACCTAATGCATTGGGTCTACATATTTTTAGACCCACCCATCACTTACGGAAAATATTAAATATGGTTGGAACAATATCATAAAAATTTCAATATATCAAAACCAATGAAAACAAATCTGATTCATTAATATTTCATTATAGAACTTCCCATGGAAAAGAAATTTGTTTCATAGAAATTTCATCATTTCATCAATAAAAAAATCATTCAAAATAACTATGTTTCATAATGATATTTATGTCATATATATAAAAAATCATGGGAAGGAATAAGGATTGTACCCTTGGAAAATAACCATAGAAAATCATGAGTGAAATAAAGGGTTATTGTCATTAATGAATATAAATAATATAATAAGAGTATTAAAACAATCTTGATAAATATTATCTTTTAACTTTGAAAATAAATATTTGAAAAGTATAAATTCATAAAATATTGTATAAATCACTTTATTTAAAAATAGACTTGAAAACGTTTATAGGAATATTCACAATATTGATCGATCAGGATGGTATGAAATGTTGATTATTTTTTATAAGTTAAAAGAAAGTATTCCTTTAACATTTTTATAAAAATTCAAAAGGTACCTCATTTGGAAAACGACAACAAGATAATTTTTGAACAAGTTTAAAAATCACATACATCAAGTTATACTGACATAAAAAATCACACTAACCTCATGTATAATAAAATAAAATTTATTATAATTATATAACATAATAATTATCAAACGTATATTATCCAATATTATATATTTATAACATTTCACTGGACATTTATCAATAAAACTTTTTTAAAAATCATCATTTTTGGTTTTCAACTGTTTCATTTATCATGAGAATTTCAATTCAGTGGTTCCTTTAATTCTACACTGATCATGGTTCCATCATATCTAGAATTTCAAATCATGATATAAATATCATATATATTAATTATATAGATTTTATAGAGTTATCTATTAAATATAGATATAGAAAAATTAATTACAAAGTTTATGGAGATGGTACGTCGTACATATGAATTATTGTTCTTTTCATTTCTCAACGAATGAAATGAAATAAAGTAGAAAATAATTAAACATTACCAAATAATTTTTATAAAATATATATATTATTTATACACTAAATATATCCTTATTAACATCCATGTAAACTTAAATGAAAAAATATTTTCACCACGCTGTGCAGGTGGAGGTCCACACATACGCACGAGAGATGTTATCAATTTATGTTTGATTTGAAGGTAAAAAGGTAGATGTGATATTATGATTATAGATGTATAATTATTTCATAATTATAACATATAGACATCAATCCCATCGTAATATCCATCCATCAAATATGGTGGTGTAAAATTAATTTTATCACTACGTAGAGATGACAAGTTGTACATACACATAAGTGATAATTTTACTTCTTACGTGATAGGAAATATGGCGGTTAATGGAGATTTCATTATAATAATAAAAATTTAGTATATTTATGGTACATAATTTACTATTTTATGATAAATACTAGATATTAATATGAGGTAAATAAGAAGTAAAAAAATTAATGTGATCGTTTAAGGCGATAGCCACATATTTGAAAGAAGTCCATTAGATATCTTCTTAAGGATCCTAGGGCTGGCCATTTGGTATGAAAAAAAACCACTAGAATGTGTATATAAAAGTTTAGAAGGTATTTTTGGAGGTTATGGTCAAACAAGATGTCTCAATGTGGTGTGAGTAAGAGGAAGTATGGGTTCATTTTATAAGGGAGAGAGATGAAACACATGGAATTTCATAGAAGAATAAAATATAATAAATTCATTCTAAATAAAAATACTAGATATTTAACATTAATTTGATTAAAAAAGTTTTTATGGTTTTAATAATATTAAAAAAATTAATTTATTTGGTTTTTGTGTCATTTAAAACCTCATCCTTTTTATTAATCCCTTTGTTAATTATTTTTTACGTTAATTGTAGTAATAACTATTTCAAAAATTAAGGGTTAATAATATTACCATAAATTTACAAGTGAAAAATAAATGTACTATGGATGTAGTGTTCAACCATATTCTATACACATGGCTGATAAAATGTCTTTCATTAATTTTAAAACTTGTAATAAAATAATATTTGTGATAAAATTTCATTAATGTCATATTTTGAACTATTCATTTAATTTTACATTAAGGATTCCTAGAAAAAGTATAAATTAGAATATAATACTTTTAAATATTAATAATATGTTATATTTATCTAAATAATTCAAGGAACTCAATTACTCTCCAAAAATATAATGATTTTCAAATTTTTTAAATAATTAATTTTAATTTTCTATTAATTGAATAAATATTACAACATTATTCAATTATAATTTAATGTAATTATAAAATTACAAAAAATTATAAATAAATTTAAATAATATAAATAATATCACTATTCTAAAAATATATATGTACATTCATGTACACCTTTATTTTTCTGTATTTAGGAACCTAATATATATTTAAAAGTAAGATATTGAAATTTTTATTTTTATTTGATTTAAATATTATATAGGTAATTTTCCTAGAATTTTTTCCCTTAAATAACTTAATATAGAACAAAATGTGATACATGTTATATTAACTTCATTTAATAAAAAATCAAATGAAAAAACGGTGACCTTAACACATATTTTTTACCATAATTAAGTTGATTTCCCATTACCGAAGTGATAAATTTTAGCATGGTTACAATTCATAATGCCTAAAAATGAAAGGGACCTATTTACCAAATATGAATATCATGATTCCAAATATTAAATTCATTTTTCAAAATTTTATTTCTACAATCTATAGAAATTAATTTTCAAAATAAGTTTGAAAATGTGATGAAAACCTCTTTTTAGAAAAATATAATATAATAATAAATCTTGGTTTATCATTATATAATTCCAAGATGAAAATTTTAAATAAATTTTATAAAAATTATTAAATATATAATATATAAATTTCATTCGAATAATTCAACAAAAGTGGTAAATTTAATTTTTTATGATAAAAAGACATTTCACATATAAAAAAATTTATGAAAGACAGTCTTTTTATTTTCAAATGATTTTTTATTTTATTTATAAATAATTTATAAACAATAAATTTTTTTTATAAATATGTAAGAATACATTTTTCATAATTTAGTTATTCTTATTCATAAATGAAAATCCAATGGTTTGGAAATAACTATCATATAATGATATATTAATAGTATATCATCATTTGTTTAATTTCAGTATTGTGTGTAACAAAATCTATTGAAGAAAAAAAATTATTTAAATAGAAATATATTCCAAAATAATAGGGTTTAATACATAATAGTTCCTTGTCTCACATTTTCATCCTTGGAGAGATATTTTTTATTATTCTCTATTTTTACTTTAGAATTGTGTATTTATTACTCCTTTGATATTTTGTGCCATCAATATCTTATATTTCATGACATCCAATATTCTATTTCACCTACTTTATGTCATGGTGTTATAAATCTATAATTCAAAAATCTATAAGGGTTTATACTAAAAAAATCTCTTCCACTGTGTTATAAATTTTTTTAACTCTATTGATATGTGTTTGATTTATTTGACCTAATGAATACATTTTATTTTATTTCCTCATTTTTTAGAGGATTTTAAAATTATTTCTCACAACACCGATGCACATAGATTTTTCCAACAATTTTATGATTTTCTAATTTAGATTTAATTATTTTTCTAATATCTTTTTGTGTTTTTAGGTTCTTTTGTATTTTTTTAATATCTTTTATTTTTTTTAGTTAACTTATATGAAAATATTAGTAATTTATTATTTTTATTATTATTTATTATTTATTTATATTATAAACAACTATTATTTCGCACTATATTATTAAAAATAGTAGTTTTTTTAATAATAATATTTTTTTAGTTCATTATATTAACATTTATATGTATATTTTTATTCATTTCCTATATTATTATTTTATATTTTTTCATATCTTTTTGAAATTTTTTTTTTTGAAAAATAGATGTATTGATACTATTAATTTATTTTTTATTAGATTAGATTAATATTTAGTAGTCCTATTATTATATTTTATTTAGATAATAATTATATCTAATTACTAATTGTATTATATTAATATACCTAATTATATATATATATATGTTTATATTTTAATCATATTTATTTCTATAAGTATTATGATATGTATTTGTAATAATTTGTAGGCACTATGAAATCTGTTCCATGAACTTCTCCGCAAAATCACCTGAACTGGCGTCAAAAAGTTAACGGTGCGACTTTGAATTTTTCATAGGGTTCATTGATGGCAACGAAGGCACCAACCCGAAGGGCCGGGACCGCAGCCTGGCAGTAATCCCAAGAAGGGGTGCGGGGGTACAGCCCCCGCGGCATGGAGAAATAAATTTTGCTAAGTCCCTAAAGTGGCGCCCAAGGTACCTGTGCATAAACATCTGTGCACCACTATGCTGGAGCTGAATGAAGGTATTATTTTTCCTATGTCCTCAAAAATATTCCCTAGTTAGGACAAATCACCGATGGCGCGTAAGTCTACATGGGTACCACCCATCCAGTGCGTAGCCACTTGCACACCAAAAAGTTGGCGCGCAACCTACTTGCATGTCCAAACTCCTTTTTCCAATGGTTTTATTTTTTCCTATAAATAGACCCTTGGGGCCTTCATTTGTATGGACGAATTTCCCAAAATCCCAATTATTTATCTGGTTTCCCTATTGCTTCGTCCAAGTCTTCTGAAACTTTTAAGGTGGTTCTTTAACACTTAGATCATAGGATTTGAAGAAGGATCATAGAATATAAGTCCTTTTAGTGTTTGAAATCTATTACACTTGCGCACCAAATGTTCCCAACCTCCCTAAATCAGAAACACTTTAGTGACACCTATTCCTTTCACTAGAACTTTAGTTCCACACTTCTGGGAATACATGTGAATACTCTCGAAGGCTTGATTCAAGTCTCGCCCAAGTATTAAATAAAGTTTTTTTGTTGCTTAAGTGATCATGAGGTCACCCAATCCTACTTGTGTTCCCATAATTGCTTGATAGTACCTACATGGGATCCCCTCTTTGATCCACCTACTCTTATCTATCTATATGCCATCAATACCTCTTCAAATCCATTCATGGAAAGGATTATTCTTCAATGGCTCCCTTTTCTGAAAGGTGTTCTATTAATACCTCTACCAAAACCTCCTGACTTATCAAAACATTGGGAAATTCACATCAGCGTGTCTCCTATTTGGATTTTTATATCCATATTTAGAGTTTTCCCAAAAAAAATTCACAATGGGGTTAGGATTCATGGATTGTTTATGGGTTTTTATATCCATTGTCACATGGACCATTCTCCCAGGAAGAGTGTTGGTAAGTTCCCAGTATGGAGGATTAGGGTTTGGGTCCTGATCTCTCTCTTCTCAAAGACCTGAAACCTCATGTCTCTGGTAGGGAAGGTACAATTCATAGCTACGTTTCCTTTTTGAACAAAGGAGAAGTCTCCCTCTCCTACCAGGATCGATTTTAGGGAATCTATCCAGGTGTAATCCCCTAACCTTCATCACTCTTTCCTTTTATTGGACCCTTAACCAATGTAAAGATAATAGAGGGAGGGATCGTCACCTCTCCCTCTTCCATCAGCGAAGCAGGAAAAGTGTGAGTGCCTTTTTTAAATCATTGAAATCCTCTTTTTTCTCTCAACAAGCATAACTCATGTGGGATTATATATTTTTCATGATCACAACATTTTCACAACCACTTGAACTATGAGAACTCTGATTACTATTCAAACCAGGATACGTAAGAAGAATTCATCAGGGCTCGAGCTCATTGGATATCCTCTTCATGAGTCCAACCCTGATTCCCTTAATCTGGGAAACTTCCTTTGGAGAAATCCCCAAATTAAACCCTCAAATCATCAAGGAATCCATTTCATGAAATTATCCCAAACTAATTTCTCTCAACATACTCTACTCTCCTAGTAGACTTATTGAACTACATAGACTTTGATTCCCATATAGATGGGGTACATAATAATCCTCCTTGAGGTTCAAACAAAACACTTCAAATCAACCCTATTCTCCTTCGTCCATATTCCCAACAGGGCCTAATCGTACTTGGAAATCCATATTCTTTCTATGTTCCTTGGGATCTATAGGCATAAGTCCCACACCAAACTTTGACTAATAACCTTTCACTTATTTTTCTATAACACATGACATTAAACTGTATAGCTAGGTCCTTATCACATGACCTTAAATGGTATGATGTTTCCCATTCAGCGGCACCGAACTACAAGGGTTATAATTCTTTTCACAAGGATACATAGGTAGCTCATTTTATGAGTATGAACCCAATATCAAAACAAACCTTCATCTCCCTGTATGACAAAAAATTTCAGAGTGCCTCACTGAGTGGCTTAAAAACCAATATCATCATAACAATGATTAAAAGAATCTCTATATAGTATAAGAGAGGATACCATTGATGGAGAACCTCAGATACATATAGATATATCTATTAATGAAGAACCTTGAATACATACTAATGATTCAAAATTTTAAAAATGTTAATAAGAGATTTCAAATTATAAGGGAAACATATGTTATACATGGTGAATTAGCAAGGATTCATGAAAATTTATTATATTTATAAATAGATTCTCTGAGAAGATAACAATTCCTCCCAAAATGGTGTGATGAGTCCGACCTCCCATCCTCTCGACCAATGCATGTTCCTAAGTATTGTAAATTTCAAACTTAATGAATGACTACCTTTGGAAAGTAAGTCCCTTTTGGATAAGTAACTATTGGTTGTTTCCAGTTACATGAATAAATTCAGTGGAAACCGCCTGGAAGTTGTGATTCTTACAACTAGAACACACATTTCAAGGAACTAAAAAACAAAAATGGTGAACCCGACGTGAATCTGTAACCACGTTAATAATGTTACCCACATGGTAAGCCCCTATCAATTGATAAAAAAATTCTAGATGAAGTAACCAATCACACATGTATCCATCTAAAATATTCTGCTTTAATAGATTTTATTATTGTTTTCATGTTTTTTTTTCAAAACTCCCTTCAGTCCAAAATGTCTTTCATTAAGAGGACATCTTTGAATTTCCCGATGGATTCTTTGGCTAGATCCTCATCCACGGGAAGGAATTTATCGACTACCTAGAGTCTTCAATGTTGGGTCTCCAATGTGCAGGTAAAGGAGTACCATCCTAATAGTACAATCCCAACCTTATAGGCTACCCAACATGTTCTCTAGGTTAATAAGAATCCCCAATCGTCCAACCAATGATCACCGATGATCAAGAAGTAGATGGTTCCAACAACCATATTTAACTGTTTCTGGTCCTTATCCCTAGAACACAACAACCAATATGTTTCGTACTACAGGGAGGTGGATCAAGAGGTCACTCAGGGCTTCAATTCATGGATTAATGGGTCCTTTATGAGGACCCCCACAAGCAATCACTTCCTGAAGAATCATGCGATAGTGAACCCCCAACATGATGGGGGTGTTACCTCTGGACGTTTGGCCCAAGTCTCTTAGACTAGGGCATGCAAGAAGAACTGTAGTGGACATCGTCTGGTCAACAAGGAGAAAGTTCTTACCTCTTCCCCCTTCGGAGAAGTATATCAACCTAACTTTATGGCGAACAACGAGTGGGCACATATACCCATACGACCAAATTCCACTGCCTAGCAGACTCATCTAGCAGCAACCCACCAATCCCGCCAAGAAAATATGGTGGAGTACCATGAACAGGAACATATAGCTATTTACAAATTATCATCTATTCAATAGGCTCGTCTAACTACATTTAAAGAAGCATGCCAATCAAATGTGGTGGAAACTGGTAAATAGGAACATACACCACCATACAATCACCAATTCTGCTAGCAGTCTCGTCTGTTAGTATTGAAGGAAGTTCATCAACCATGCTTGATGAAAAACAACCACCAGGCACATACACCTTCCAGCATTCATCAATCCTTCCAATAGTCTCATTTGGTAGCACCTAGAGAAGTCATTCGGAAATCTCTGATGAAAAATCTAGTGCAGAATCAACTCTCTACCCCCATACATGAGTACTGTCAGTACCCATTAAAAGGAAAAGGACGACAGGAGTAGTCACATACACATAATCTAGATATGGAATGGTAATATATTCTCATTAAATTTTCTGAAGTCACCAAACATATCTTATCAATGGGTAAAGGGAAGAAAAAAATTCCCTCCCATATTATGGAAGCATGCTAGAATATTATAACAACTACTTTAGAAGTAGCAGGGGAACAGACACATAAATATATCCCCTCTCCTGGGATAACACATCAATATGCCATCCTGGAAAAATTACAAACCTCTATTCCAGTCCAAGAGGATCATGGGGTATACTCCCCCATATCATATAGAAAAAAGGATTGGGTACGTACACCCTTTCCAATTAGAGTTAATCGGTCCATTCTGGTGACCACCCCAAGGAAGGAACATACACTTTCCCATGATAACCACTTCTCCTAGAAAGTGGACCCAACTAAGTGTAAGAGAACATCCAAGAAGAAGTCTCACTAAACACAATTATAAAATAATGAGTCAAGCTGTAATATGACCCCTCTTAATGTTGGTGTTCTTGAAGCCCTCATACATTTATATGTTACAGCTCAAGATCCTACCCTCTCATTAACAAATTATGTGAGTGGTATCAGTAATTCTGAAGTTCTCCATTGGAAAATTCATCATGAAGTCTTGCTTCGTGAAAATTCAGTCAATCCAGATATCCTATCTCTAGATGAGAGCCACGGAAACCATCCATGTGGCTAGAAGACCATGGAGTAAGAGGATTTATCCCTTACTATAATCCACAATGGTGGTCCTCCCCATAATGGAATTTGTTGGGAAAGTTCTCTCTACAATAGTTTTTTGCATTGTTAAAGTAATTCTATAATTGAAAATGCAGTAATGAGAAAGCCCTCTTATCTCGAGGAACTTGCTAACACAAATCCAGTCATGTATGATGACTTTTCATTAACAGGTGAAATAATTTATCAACCAGAAGACATCTTAAGGGAATATTTATTCTCCAAATCTCCCTTGGATCATTTGTCTTATAATATAGAGCATCCACATTGGTCAGAACATATGTAGGAAACTCTAGTAAACGAAGATGAATATATGTTAGACATGAAAAAAAATTGGCTACAGGGGAAATACCAGTGATGTTCTGGACTTTGTAAAATTATCAATACAACATTCCAGAATTGATGGTAGAAAATTTCATTCATGATGTCTGCCTCAACTTATGGAAGAATATTTGTTATTTGAAACCAATGTATTACCATATGATGAGTATCAAAATCATTTAAATGTATTATATGGGTTTCAATGCCAATTTGACTTGGCATCTCTCTCAGTTTACCAACATCCATATGTTGAAAAGTAGCTAAGAACCCTTCATCATGCATGCCTCAATACTCTAAAGAGGCTATTCCAATTAATTTTTGACACCCCATCTGGTGTTTGTATTAGAGGATGGGGTGCACATGGAGCATTTCATTTCATTGCACTCTAGAATCAGAAAATCCTGCCAAAATTGGTATCATGCAATGTTATTTCCCATGGCCGGCTACAATCAACATATTTTTTATCCAATCAAATGTACACACAAGAACAGACCTCAAATAGATATCATAAGATTCAGGCCCAAAGAAAACAAGTTTTTGGGTTACTTTTTCATCAAGCAACTATGAATCTTGAGCAGGCTTCCCACTTAAGTTATGTCATCCCTAAGATAACGCAATTGTTTAAAATATCATAACGATCTTCCAAAATAGGTTATTTTAGTGGTTGTTGGATAATGCACCCAGCTAATGTCCAAACCAAAATTTGTAAAATCAGAATATGAGCTATGTGAATCTCAACCATATCAGTTTAAAATCCACCCCATATTACAAGGTTGGGGGATTGTTTAATTCAACCTTCATATTCATTAAACAATGTTCAAATTTTTGAAGAAGAAGAATAGGAATATCCCCAACCTGCAGGGCTGGGTGATTTTTCACATTAAAAATCTCATCCTCAACAGAAGTCAGTTTTCTCCCAATTAGGGAAGAAGCCACAAAGATATCATACAACTGAACTATCTAAGGATTCCCTTTGGGTAACTATATGCTAAACATTTCCTGGGAGTTCATCATTAAGGATAACATAGTATCATGAAAGGAACTGAGGGAGATGATCTTACAAAGTACTGAAATAATTTTATCAATGCAATATGTGTCAGTAAATTTCATTAACACCATTACAGAATATCCTTTAGAAAATGAGACTAGTTCATAGGAATCATAATCTGATGTTCTTATCTATAATACAGTACACACTGAAGCAAATTAAGAAGGTGTGTATACCCTAAATTGAATTCTTTCCCAAAATCTAGGTATTCCATCATGTAACCAACTCCCACCCCTCTGAAAGGCATCTAACATGGGGAAAGGTAAAAGTCAGATTGCATCTCACTTTTCCACCGAAGAAGGTAAATCTCTTTCACTTGGATAAATATTTTCACAACAAGAAGAGGAGATGAAATAGTTGAAAAGACTCAATACAGAGTTACTTCAGAGTAGAATTTCTGCTAGACATACTCCTTAGGAAGATCCTCAACATGACCATCCTATATGATCTCCTTAGCAAATAGGATTTTTGGTAACTACATATGAGGATAATGAATTCCATATATTGGTTACATATCCATGATAGGGTCAAACACATCCTTATAGGATTGTTCTTGTGGGTTATCCAAGGAAAATACTAGCACCTTCACCAGTGGTTTTGTCATTCATTGCACCAGTTCAAGCTCCAGTTGTTGTACCTGTATAGGTGCTATCTCATCTGGATATTACCCAAGTGCTTATGAATAAAATTGAGGCATTGAAAACTCGATTAGAAACTATAAAGGAATGGTGTGTGCTAGTTCGACTAGAAAAGAAAGATTACCCCGAATGGGTGGATCTGATCCCTCTCCCACCAAATTTTGTGAATACCACATTCCAAATCATTAATGGTTTGGGAGATCCAGAACAACACTTAATGCATTTCATTTCTGGTTGTGATCCTATGATGGGGACTCCTCAACAACAAGAAGCAGTAAATCTCATGTGTTTTGTGTAGTCATTACAGGGACCATCTTTTGTATGGCACAAAATTTTGAAATGTCAATCAATTATTAGATGGGAATATCTTTATCATAAATTCCTTCTTCAATTCAGCTCAATGCTATAGAATACTATAGTTTTTGATCTTACAAATTACAAAAAAATGAAAAATGAAAGAGTTTTAGATTTCATTGCTCGATGGAAATGATTAAAGTATTCCATAAATATATCACTCCCTTAGGAAGAGTTTCTTCCAATTTGTGTGGAAAATCTACATGATGAGTTACGCACAGTACTGATCCCTGTGAAATATATAAGAGGGTTTCGAGACCTTGCTTCAATTTCTCAACAGATAGAAGATTCCATTATGGAAACTAAATCTAAAACTCATGTAATTCCATCAGCTCTGGGAAAGAGAATAGAGAAAGCATAGGCTTATACATTCACACTCAAGCAAGATCATTTACCTGATTATACATCAAAACCTTCATCAGATCAAAAGTATTTTTCTCCCGAGAAGCAGCAACAATGACCACCCCATCAATGTGATCAAAGAGATCAAAGGCAGAAATAGTTTGAGGAGTTAAAAAACAAAGTTTATTCTTTCCAGAATGAATAAGTTCCTAGTTACTTCATCTCATCTTGGGAAAATAATTTGGTTCAGTTTCCAAGGACAAAGAAATTAAAAAAAGAAGGAGATGATGATCTTCTAAATTATTTTCCCTTTCACAAGATGTTGGGGCATCCCATTCAGGAGTGTTTTGTTTTTAATGGACTCCTATAAAAAATGGTTGATTATACAAAAGTAAAACTAAAAAGTTCTTCAGCCCAAGTAGCATGTGTTACAGCTGCTGATCCAGGGGAAGAAGGCGAATGGCAGGAAGTTAAAAGTAAAAAATGAATAGAAATATGATGATTGGATGATCGGGAAAATGATCAACTGAACTCATTTCATTCTATGAACATAGTGGAATCAACT
Source organism: Viscum album (assembly GCA_963277665.1). Lineage (NCBI taxonomy): Eukaryota > Viridiplantae > Streptophyta > Magnoliopsida > Santalales > Viscaceae > Viscum > Viscum album. The sequence continues at coordinate 331,345,916 of OY728132.1, forward strand.
GATTATGTATCTTTCTACTCCATTCATAGAAAAATCATATTCATAAAAAGATTATTCCTCTAAAGGTTATTACTCAAAGAAGTGACATGATCAGAAGGAGAAAAGATAAGTCATAAGAAGATGTGCTAGTGTCTAGTCCAAATTTATCTTTGACTCTAGCAAATTTCATGCCATCTTCTTCAAAAACATGGGCACCGTACCACCAAATGGCACAACCAGAACTGACCTTCTAAGAAAAATTTTTATTAGATGAAGATTTTATCATTGGTTCTGTCAACGTTATCCACTTAATGTATCCTTATTCCAATGGTGATTCTGATTATAATGAGCCATAGTTCCTTTTTCCTAGTTAGAGAACTAGAGGAGGAGGCCAAGGTCGAGGATACAGGGGAAGATGTGAGAATTCTAGAAGCCACTATTTTAACTCTACCCCTGGTCAAATTGTATATACGATGGAAACTCATGGAAGAGACCTTATGTGGGATTAACAAGAACAAAGGGTTTCTTCTATGCATGACAGGTTTGGTAATGACATGATTATTTTGAGGGAATAATTAGAAGTATCACCATCTTACTCTTAGAAAATAAATAGACCCAATCAGTCTAATCTACCAAAGATAAGAATATTTCCATCTTTTTCTTCGACATAGGGTATATCCACACCAGGAGCGTCAACTTCCAAGGCACCTACAAAGCCACATCTCCATTCTAGGAAACTCAAACCTCTAGATGAAAAGTATGATGTTTTGAAACAACTTCCCCAAGTACCAGCCATGTTTTCAATTTTTTATGCCTTGAATCTATCAAAAGATCTTTGAGAATCTCTTATTGAGGCTTTTTTAAGTCCATAAGAGTTTGAAACTAAAGTTTCAACTACTAAGATTTACCATATAGAGAATGATCCTATAGAATGTAAAGTAGCCATATCTTTTATAGATGAAAATAAATATGATGTTTTACATGGACATATCAGGCCCCTGTATCTACCTGGCATGATCAATGACATAGACATCTAGCAAGCCTTCATTGATAATGGCTAAGGATTCCACCTTATTCCTATTTGTAAACTTCCTCGATTGGGCCTCACTGAATCTGACATATCTCCTTCCACTTTAATGTTGCATGTATATGATAATAATGAGCAAGAAAATCTTGCCTACATTACACTCAGAACTCAGTTTGGATATCTTGTATCTAATTCAGATTTCATGGTTGTTCTAAAGGACACTGACATTAAAATTCTTCCTTTTAGTCATTGGCAACATCTACATGTGACCATAACTTCGTCATACCACCAATGTATCAAGTAGTATTTCAATGGTTAAGTCGGGACATTTTATGGTGACAAGGTTCTATTCAAAACGTGTGAATCTCAATACATTGAGGAAGAATTTTATCACACGATGGGAACGAGGTCCATGGAAAAGGAGGTAACCATAATTAATGCTCTAAATGGATTCGAAAAGATCCCAATGAACCCATTAATACCTTTGAGAACATATTATGTGTTACTTAACAATCAAATTTAAAGGTTTATCCCAAATCTAAGCACTCATCCAGTGAAATTTATAATTTCAATTGCAGAAATCAAGCCTAACAGCATGTGAGAAACGGTTGATCCACCAAGCAGTAATGGAATCTTAAATGGATATGTCTTCATTTCATCCATTGAACATTATCAAGACTCTACTTCATCAATAATAATAGTATAATTTGTATCAATACTAGTGGAAGGAAAGGATATTGATTCCAAATCCATCATATCCTCTTTATTACTATGGGAAAACCCTTCATCATTAATAGGGTAAGAAATGGTGGCCTCTTATTTGGGGCGTTCAAATACTAATTCCCTCCCTAAATCTGAATGTTTTTCTTTGTCATTTGTTGTGTGAGTAGAAATAGAAGAACTAACATGTAATGAATAAGAAGAGAAAGATCTCAGGGATTCTCCTCTAGCATTTGAGGAAAGGGTCTTTACAACTGTGGATGAGCTCGGAGAAATAAATCTGGGTACATATGAAGATCCATTCCCCACTCTAAATATCGTGGTCATGAATTCTAAAGAGAAAGAGGTGTATAATTCATTTCTAAAGTAACATTGAGATATATTTTCTTGGAATTATACAAAAATTTCAGGTCTTAATACCGATCTATCTACTCATCATTTGGGTTTTCCCAAAAGAACATCGAGGATTCAAGTAGGCAGTAAGAAAAACACACCCAAATCATTCCTCTAAAATTGAAGCTGAAGTTGATAAGATTATAAAGGCTAAATTTTTTAGGGAGGTTCAATATCTCAAATGACTGGCCAACATTGTCCCAGTGAAAAATAAAAATGTTCAAATAAGAGTTTTCATTGATTTCAAATAACTTAACTAGTATTGTTCTAAAGATGATTTTCCAGTTTGGATCACAAAGCTTTTAGTCAATGAAACAGTTGGCTATGAAGCCCTTTCCTTCATGGATGGATACATTGGGTATAATAAAATCTATATGTCCCAAGAGGATGAGAAATATACAACCTTCAGAGCCCCTCAAGAATTGTTTTGTTATCGGTTAATACCCCTTAGATTAAAGAACGCAGGTGCAATGTATCAACGTGTCATGCACCATATCTTCAAAACCTTCATGGGAAATTTGTCAAATGTTATGTGGATGATTTTGTAGTTAAATCCATTCAATTTTCCGATCACTTGGATGATATGAATCCCATATTCAATAAACTTTGGAAACACAATTTGAAGATAAACCCCTTTAAATATGCTTTCAGGGTAACCTCAGGAAAGTTCTTCGGCTTCGTTGTATTCCATCGTGGTATCGAAGTTGATCCTGAGAAAACAAAATCAATCCTTGGAATGTCACCTCATTGAAATTTGAAATAATTAAGAGAACACCAAGTATACTAGGCTTATATTTGGTACTTTATCACCAATTTGGTAGGCAAGTGTTTTCCCTTCGCCAAATTAATGAATAAGGGAGTCACCTATCAAGGGAATGAAGACTGCCAAGATGCATTTGATACCCTCAAGAAATATCTCTTGAGTCCAATAGTATTAATTCCACCTGTTTAAGGAAGACCACTTATTCTCTATGTGATAGCTTTATAGTGATCACTGGGTGCCTTCCTTGCCAAAAAGAATGATGTTGGGAATGAAAACAGCCTTTACTATCTCAGTAAAACTATGCTTGATACTGAACCTCAATATTCAAGTATTGAAAAGTGTTGTATGGCATTAATCATTGTAGTTAAAAAATTGATACACTATCTGAAACATCATGAGGTCCAATTGGTGTCTCGTAACAACCCGATCAAATTTATCCTTAGTCATCCAATGCTTACAGGGCATCTAGTATGGTGGGTAGTTATTTTGAAACAATTTGATATCCATTTTGTGCCTCAGAAGGAAATAAATGGCCAAGATATATCTGGCTTCCTTGCTTAAAAACCATCTATGGAAGATACATCATTGAATACTAAACTTTGTGATGAAGAGATATTCTCTATTCAAGATAATCCCAAAACATAGGAGATGTACTTTGATGGTGCTACCAAAAATTCAACAGGGAAGAGAATGGAAAACCATAAACTCAAAAAAGTTGTGTTAGGAATTGTACATATCTCCCTAGAAAAGGTAGTGTTGACTTATTCATTCCTTTTATCAGGATGTATAACCAATAATGAAGTAGAATATCAAGATCTCATCGCATGCTTGTAATTATCACTTCAGGTACAAGTGAATCACCTGAAAGTAAAAGGTGATTCATAGTTGGTAATCAAACAAATCAATAGAGATTATGCTATCAGAAAAGAAGATTTGGTACCTTTTTGTAATTATTTCAGAGGGTTAATGGATGAATTTCCCTCAGATCTGACATTGTCTTATGTACTGCGATCACAAAAATGCCCAAGGTGATGCACTGGATAATACAGCTAAAGCCTTGGAAGATCCAAATCAGGATGAGACAATCATTATTATAGCCTATAATTATATTTTCTCACTTTCGTTCAAACAATAATGGAGTAAATTAATTAAATTAGCCATATTTTGGATCCATATGGTAATACCATGGGGTGGAGGACTCCCATCATGGAATACTTTCAAAATGGAGTACTTCCACCAGATAGGGCTAAAAAGAAATAGATCCAAAGATGAGCATCCAATTTTACTCTTTATGATAGTCCACATCACCTGAAGATCATCTAAAAATGAGGCTTTTATGGAATCCTCTTCATTTGTATTGATGGAGAATAAACTGCATCTATCATGAAAGAAGTAAATTCAGGAGCTTGTTGTGCTCACCAGTCTGGGCATATGCTTTTTGATCAAATCTGACTGCTTGGATACTTATGGCCTTCGATGACACATTATTGCATAGATTTAACCAAGAAATGGCATCCATTCCATGTGCATGCCAACATCATTCATCAACCCCCAGATTTACTACTTATAGATAAATACTCCTGGCCATTTTCCACATGGGGAATGGATGTTGTAGGGCCTTATCCTCTAGCTACGGCTAATCAGTTCAACAATATTCTTACTGCTACTGACTTCTTCTCTAAATGTGATGAGGAAATTCCCCTCAAAGAAATCAGAGCCAAGAGCATTGTTAGTTTTTTTAAAACTAACATCATCACCATATTTGGTGTCCCTCATACTATATTGATGTAAAATGGAACCAATTTCTATTCTATTGAGGTAATGAAGTTATATCAGGATCATAATATCAAATCCAACCATTCATCTCACTATCATGCAGAAGACAATGGATAGATGAAGGCCTTCAATAAGACCCTATCAAATATACCCCAGAAGATGGTGGATAAAGATAATAAATCATGTCCTAATAAACTTTTTCAAGCTTTATGGGCTTATCGAACTACTACACATACTACCACTCAGGAAACCCCATATTCATTGGTGAATGAAATAGAAGCAATATTTCTAATTGAAATTCAATTTCCTTCAATCTGAGTTGCAATCTGTGATTAGTTGTCTACATATGAGAAGTATCAGAAATGGTTTGATGAGATAGAATGATTAAACCAAAAAATATTGCATACTTTGCATCATTTAGATGTCTATAAGAATAGAATAGTGCAATCCTTTAACAAGAAAGTTTTCCCCTGTTCATTTCTTCAAGGAGAATTGGTATTGGTCCTCAGTACTCCAATGATACCAGGAAATAAACCTCCAAAGACTGATTCAAAGTGGAAAGGACCTTATTCCATACATAGGTCTACTCAAATGGATCTTATTCCTTGATCTCAATAGATGGAGATATTATTAAAACTCCAACCAATGATATATTATTGAAGAAATACTTTGGTTAATTTCACATATCATTATTTCTTCATGACTCTAAACTACATAGCACAAGTTTCTAGTCACAAGACGTTAAACTGCATAACAACCATAAGAATCCATGCTGCACAATGATGAAATGTGTAGCATCTTTGTCCTTATCGCACAACATTAAATTGAATGACATTATTTGTCCTCTTAACACAAAATTAAACTGTATGGATAACTTCTTCTATTCTTGACATTAGGAGATTCCATATGCAAGAATCATTGACATCATCATTTCTCCTTAGTGGCACATGAGTCCCTTTCTTCCCAATGTTTGATTCAGATCTGCATAGGGACCTCATTTGAAGAATTATTTGTGGCTTTATTCTCATTCATATGAGATACGTAGAGACACCTAGTTCTCTAATCTTGGGCCTAGCCACAAGAAACCAAAAAATTTATTTCCATTTTCCTTTCTTGTATATGAACTAGATCTATATAGAGTGCTCTTTTAAGATACATGGTTTAGTTTTTATACCATCATGTGTGTTAAATTTAATCATTCTTCTAGAATGTGATAAAATCACACGTCCTTGACTTTAAACATGATTAGGGTGGGAAATGAATGTTTCAAGAACTACGTACAGCTTGATTATCATTTATATGAGATATGTAGAGTTTCCTAGATCTCCAATATTGGGCCCAGCCATGATAAAAAACATCTTTTAGTCCTTATATAAGAATCAAACCTGCATAGATAATTCTTAAAGAAATATATATGTCTTGATTCTTTCCCCCATCAAGACATGTAGTGACACTTGGGTTTTATTCCTAGATCCATCTGCAACATGTCTTTATTTTCACATCAATTCATCTTCATCCTTACCACATGATGCTAAACATCATAGAAATCTAAGAAGTGCATTTTTATTGATTCTTTCTCCTACAAGAAAAGTGGTAAGCCCCAGGTCCTATGCCTTGGATCAGCCATTACATAATCATAATACCCCTATTGTTCACTTGTGTCGCCTTTTGTGTTACAAAATAAACCTTTTATTGGTCCTTGTTTCTGACACTGAGCATAGATCATGTGGGATAAGGAATTGGGTAAAAAAATATTCTCTGTATAAGTAAGGTATCTCAATTCCTTTTAGGGTTTAATAGTGTTCCTGACTGGAAGATCTTAAAAGGCACCACAGACATCCTCAACTTATGATGATAAACTACACAGGCCATTTAAGAACTACATGTGTCTTGATTCTCATCCCATTGAGTTATGTACTGACGATTATGCCTTAAATCCTAGTCCCAGCCATGGGGGAATTTTTTCCCCCCCTCTCTTTCATACAGTAAAAAAATTTATGTAGGAAGCTTTTATCTTAGGTCCTATCCTCATAGAACCCACTAAAGACACAAGAATGTCCTCATTTTACATATGAGTCAGATCTATGTAAGGGACTCCAAAATCATGGTCAATATTGACTCAAATATGTCGCATATGTATTGATCATTACCCTATTCCATATTTCATACTCTTAATCTTGAATACTTTCATATCTTCATAATCTTTCATACAGTATATGTTGACAACGTCTCTAATATCTGAGAATTATTTTTCTTGACTATGCAGTACGTTCCCTTAGGTGGCCTTGCATAAGTTTCCAACATAACTGGCGTGTCAGTTAAAATATTCCATTATTTGGCTACACTACTACAAAAACAGGCAAGGGAAGCACCACCTTTTATCAACGCTAATAAAAAAGCACTGATAAAGATTTCCTCTATCAGTGCTAAAATTTTAGCGCTGATACAGGGCTTCTTTATTAGCACTTTTCTAGCACTGATAAAGGAGCCCTTTATCAGCGTTATAAAATCGTTGATAAAGAATCCTTTTATCAGTGCTAAAATTTTAGTACTGATAGAGGTATTCTTTATCAGTGCTTTTCTAGCACTGATAAAGAAGCACATTATCAGCACTATAAAAGCACTGATAAATAATCCTTGTACCAGTGCTAAAATTTTAGCACTTATAAAGGGTAACCTTTATCAGTACTAAAAATTCACTGATAAAACCGTAGTCCCATATTTTATAAAATCGATCGCATAGTGTCCTCTTTTTATCACACCATAAATCTCTCACAGTATTGTACCCCTGCGACAACTCCCCCCCCCCCAATATTCACATTTTCGGACCCCCCCCCCCCCTTGATCTTCGCATTTTCGGACCTCCACCGCTATCCCTACTCCTTATCCTCCCCCTCAAACCCCTTCCACGGATCCTCCTCCCTGCAAACCCTACTTCTCCTCCTATCTTCTCGACCCTACTCCCCGCGAACCCAACTCCTCCATTTCCCAATAGTTGGCAGCTCCTCCCATGCACCTCCCCCTCTGGCGGTCGCACCTTCCCCTCTCGGCATAGCACAGAAGGATCCCTACTTCTCCTCCTCTAAGGTGAATTTCTTTTCTCTTCTTCTTGAATCTATTCTTGAACATTCTTCTTAGGAAGGACATGAAAACAATGCTGATTCGGTTTTTGTGTTTTTTTGTTATGGTTTTAATGGTTAATGGTCATACATAGGACTTTTATATTACCCTCATGTGTTAAGTCGTGTTTTATATGACTATTCTTCTCATGCTTATGAAATATTTGTTAAATATTTAGTTGAGGTTGGGTACATGAAATTTCTCCTTCTTTATTATGTGTAAATTGTGAAATTATCATGTTATTTTGTTTCCATTGGATAGATATTAATGATTAACCTAAATACTATAATGAATTACACTAAAGGAAATTAAAGTGAAGAGGGATTTTTTCATGTGATTTATGAAGTTCCATAATATTTCTTATATATTTATGGATTTATTGGTGTTGTTGCTAAGTGATTTATTCTTGATTCTGAGAAAGAAATCACTTTACTACTAATAATATGTTATAATCACCTTTCATTATTTTCTAGTCACTTAAGGTGGGTAATGAATTAGTTGTATGGAAATATGTAATTAAAGTGTTATATTTAAACTATAAATCCTACTTTAATATGAAAGAATTTTTAAGGGGAGTTTTTAGTGTGAATTTCTTATATGTTTTCCCTTTCATGATACTATGTATGGGGTATTTATCACTATGATTATAAGGGCGATGGTTGATTGATGTGGTTGGGAGCATGTAGTGTGGTAATTAATACAGTAGTGATGGATGGATTATTGTGTGGTTATGATAGCAATGATATGGCTATTTAGGTAGAAAATAAGTGGTTTTATGGATTTTAGAATGTGTTTAGTGGTATTTTATGACATGAAAATTTAGTTGTTATTGGGTGGTGTTATAGTTTCCTTTTGGCATGGAATATGGTTGGAATAAATGAAAATAGTAATGGGTGATGGGTTAGAAATGATAAATTATGGTTTGTTAAATGATTAATGATAATTATTGGAATAATTATGTTAAATAAATAGTTAAAGATAGAATAAGTGTTATTAATGATTAATGAATAGATTATAGTGGGTAGTTATTTAATGATTGGTTTTACATTAAAATGGTTAACATTTGAAATACATATGGTAATAAAAATCCAAGAAATTATAATGTTAAATTAATTGAGAAGTTGGTAATGATGATATGAATTCTTATGTGATTTGTTGTGGATTATTTGTGGAATTATAATGGAAGTGGTTATTAGATGGTGGTAATAACAAGGTAATGGTTGACTAGGGTGTTTGCAGTGTTATTTTGGTGTAAACCCTTAGGAAAGATTTATGTGTGACTATATACTTATTATATTTTCTTATTATTTCTTACGCACCACCACTTGAGTCGATTAACCTGATTGAAATCCATATGGGTACTTTGGTTCTAAGTGTTTTTCTCAATATCTATGTTATAAAGGGAACACATATAGAACCACTCCCTCTTCCCTTCTCCCCCTTCACACTTATTATGAGTTTTAATGTCTCACAGTGGGTGTGTATATATGACCTATAATTATTTTAGGTTTTGGTGTATATATATTCTTGTTGACATGATTATGTGTATTTGGTGTGGATACATAGTGGGGGTTGTGCATTGTAGGAGGAAAGTATGATGTTTATGTCCTTCATGTTCACGATATCATACTGTGATAAGGATGTGATGTGTGGTTGTGATGTGGATATGGTTTTTTATTTGTTTGTGACATGTGTATGTGTGGATATATGGTTATGAGATTATATAGAAGGGGTTGAAGCATAATAAATATTCCATTAGAGTGTGATAATGACCAGATTAGTGGGGAAGTAGATGTGGAGTAATTTATTAATATATATTCGTTTGATATTACACTTAATATATTGTTTGGAATTAGACACTCATGAGGATTGAATGGGATGATAGTTCAATAGTATTTGTTAAAATTTTCATATGGAATAACATGGGAGACCATCTATGACACAAGTGATCATCCCCCCCTATGATTTAAAGTAAGTAACTTGAGCTTACCAAAAATATTAGGTATGATGATATTGAATGTAGGGAAGAGACCTAGGAGTGGTAGATGTATCATTCTTGATTATTCTTGTGTTTGTAATAGGGTGATTTGAGGAAACTATAATTCATCTAAAGTAATTATATTTAATGAATTCCATATTGTAGAGATTATGAGAATCCTTTCTTTACTTATAGAGCTGGCTACTAGTTTTCATCCATATGTATTTTAGGTTGGTGAGGTATAAAAGGATGGACTAGTTGACCATAGAAAGGTTGACCCGATAGAGGAGGATGATCCATAGAGGATGATGTTGTGTGAGTTTTACCATCTATGACAAAATTGATTATCCCCACAAACCCATTTGTGTTTAGAAACCGTGTTGATTTTGATGGGGGACTATCCGGGTTCTGTTGATTTCCAAATTTTTATTGGAAATGGTTAGGATCTATTAATCTCTATTTTTATAAGGAATTGGTTCTCTTGTACTGTATTTGGAAGTCTTGTTTTATGTATTTGAACCATAAATACTAATATTTGAGATTCAAATAGTATGGATATGAATAAAGATTGGATGGATGCTAATCGTTTGACAATAGAGTATGAGAACGGAGTAAAAGAGTTTATCAAGTTTGCAAAGGATCACACAAAGGATCCTTCTCAAATCCTTCGTCTGTGTTTACATTGTTTTTATTCTAGACTAATTACTCCAGAGGAGTTGTAAGAACATTTGATATGTCACGGAATAGATCGGAGTTATAAATGTTGGAATAAACACGGATAAAAAGTGAATGTAGCTACTGGATGGGATAAAACTTCATTTTATGGATCATTAGATATCAATACAAATATGGATAATGAAGAAGACAATATGGAGGATGTGATTACAGATGTCAATGATGATGAAGATCGTATTGAGTAAATGACAAGTAAAATTGAAGATGAACTTCGTGATTGCCCAAAATTGTTTGAGAAGTTAAAGAGTTGTGCAAAGACGCCATTATATATTGGTTGCACTAAATATATAGCGTTGTTAGTTGTACTAAAGTTTCATAAATTGAAAGTAGACAACGGATAGAGTGATGTCATTTTTACAGAACTACTTGATCTCTTGAATGACATGCTCTCGGAAGATAATGAGCTCTTAAGCCAGACATATGAAGCTAAACGAATGCTACGCTCGATGGGTATGATTTCTAAAAGAATACATACCTGCCTGAAATACTGTATATTGTTTCTCAAGGAGAAAAATCACTTATAGAATTCCCAAAGTGTGGTGCTTCTCGATACAAGAAAGATGAATCCAGTCCTATGAAAGTTGATGGTACTTTCCAATCATTCCAAGGTTTAGGTGTCTATATGGAAGTGAAGAAACTGCAAGACAATTTTTGTGGCATGCAGATAAAAGAAATAAAGATGGGAAATTACTTCATCCATCCAACTCTCTTCAATGGAAGAAAATTGATCATGAGTATCCTGAATTTGGAAAAGAGCCGAGAAACCTTCATCTTGCATTATGTACAGATGGAGTGAATCCTTTTGGTTTTCAAACCAGCACTAACAGTACATGGCCTATTATGTTGGTAAATTATAACTTTCCACCCTAGTTATGCATGAAGCGGAAATTCATCATGTTATCTATGCTTATATTAGGACCAAAACAACTAGGTAATGATATTGATGGTTATCTAGCTCCTTTGATCAAGGATTTGAAGTTATTGTGGGATTCAGGTGTTATGTTGTATGATTCTTATAAAATTAAATACTTCGCATTGAGATCGATGTTGTATGGGACAATAAATGATTTCCCTGCTTATGGAAATTTTTCAGGCTATAGAATTAAAGGAACTCAAGGGTGTCCCATGTGCAAAGAAGATACAGAATCAATTAGGTTGAAACATTAATAGAAATATGTGTTTCTAGGACATCGTAGATTTCTACCTCGTCGACATAAGTACCGATATTGGATGACATCATTCAATGGAAGTTCAGAACAACGTGCAGCACCGTCTCCACTAACGGGTGGTCATCTATTTGAGAAATTAAAAGATGTGAACACTGTTTTTGGTAAACCATTTTTGAAAAACCTTACGAAAATAGGTTGGAAAAAGATATCAGTTTTTTTAATTACCATACTGGAATTGTTTGTACATCATACATTTTTTTCATGTGATGCATGTAGAAAAAAATGTATGTGATAGTGTTATTGGAACATTGATAAATTCTCCTGAAAAAAAAGGATGGAATTAAGTTAAGGTTGGACATGGTTGACATGGGAATACGAGAAGATTTGGCTCCCATGAAGGGTGAAAATCGAATGTTTCTTCCTCCAGGTGCTTACACTCTTTCTAGGGAGGAGAGATATCAGTTTTGTAACTTATTCAATGATGTAAAGGTTCTAGAGGGGTATTCATCAAATATCAAGAACATTGTGTCAATGAATTATTTGAAGTTAAAAGGTTTTAAATCACATGACTGCCATGTTTTGATGCAAGATCTAATTACTATAGATTTACATTTCATTTTTTCCAATAATGTTCATAATATGTTAACCAAACTTTGTTTCTTTTTCAAAGCTATATGTAACAAATTTTTAGACCCGGTGAAATTTCCAGCTATGGAAAAAGAAATTGTCATCATATTATGTGAATTAGAAATGTTCATCCCGCCAACATTCTTTGATATGATGGTTCATTTGATGATTCACTTGGTGAGAGAGATTCAACTTTTTGGTCCTGTTCACTATAGATGGATGTAACCCATTGAACGGTATATGAAGATTTTGAAAGGGTATGTCAAAAATCGAAGCCGGTCATAGGGTTGTATAGTGCAGTGATATATTGTTGAGGAATCCATTGAATTTTCTACCAAATACATTTCTGATGTGGAAAAAATTGGTCTCCCAAAATCTTATCACACTGGATGCATTGAGGGTGAGGGAATTTCTGGAAGAGATGTTGTGACAATCAGTATTATAGATCGGGAGCAGGCCCACCTTTGTGTTTTGTATAATAGTTGGGTGGTTGCTCCATATATTGAAACTCACAAAGAAATTCTTAGGCCATTGAATCCATAAAGGGCTGAAAATGTATATCAAATACACATAATCACCAATTTATGGGATGGTTTCAGGACCATATTTTTAAATAGTTGGATGAAAATATGAATTCAATTTCAGAACGACTTCGATGGCTAGCCGTCGGACCAAGTGTGTATGTATGATCTTACAATGGTAATATAATTAATGGTTATACATTCTATATAGATGAACATGATGAAGATAGTACCATGAAAAATAGTGGAGTTACACTTGTGGCTAAAGCGATGCATGTTTCTGGTAGTAAGTAAAGAAATATAATTTATGAAAATATGTCATACTTTGGCATTATCAAACAAATATGGGAGTTGGATTATACGACATTTCAATTGCCAATTTTTCAATGCAAATGGGTTAATAACAACTATGGTGTTAAAATAGATGAATGTGGATTTTTGAAAGTTGATTTTATTAAAGAAGGGTACAAAGACGAATAGTTTATAATGGAATCACAAGTGGTACAAGTTTTTTATATTCCAGAACCCGCAAAACTGAAAGTGGTCGATTGTTCTATTATTGTCCAAAACTACTGAAGGGTCTGATGAAAATTCAGTTGAGGACAATCCTTTTAGTGGTACGTCGCAATCATTTCACAGAGGTCCCAATGTAGATGATATTTTATATGTTAGAGGAGACCACAATGAAGGGATTTTGATAATCGATAGAGGTTTCAAATCCCTTTAGCCTTTGAAAAAAATAAAGAGAGTTCAATAAACAGGTTATGTTTTGTTTGTAATATAGATCTTATTACCTCATGTTATTATCGTATCATTACTGAATTTATGTAATATAAATTAACTGTTCAACCAATTTTGTAGATAATGACTTCTACACATTCTGGTGCTCCTAAATTTGAGGCTAAACAGGTCTCTCAAGCTGTTGTTGTTGCTGCTGTAACTGCTCCTGCTGCGGCTGCTCACAGTGTAGAGCAGCAACAAGTTTTTGAACCTATTTTTACTCCTAGTGTGGAGGTCCAACAACCATCCACACATGTCGTTGCTACCATTTCAGATAAACATATAGATCATGTTGATATTGATTAGATGGTCGGGGATGAAGGACCAACGTCACAGAAAACATAGGTGTGTCATAGTTTGACGGTGTTAGCCAAAGTTCTTAAGGCGAAAAGCAAAGGCATCAAATTTGATGTCAGATGGAATGCACGATGCCAACATATGAATCCCAACAAGGATATGTTTAATAATTACATTGTAGTTTTCACTCGGAAATGCATGCTGATTGACATAGATTCATGGTACCATGTTGTGTTCGGGCAAAAGGCTGTGATCTGGGAAGAAATTATGGCAACATTATGATATTATTTCTTTAATTTACTATCAAATAAAATAATGAAACAGTGTCTTACTCTTCTCAATCTCTTGCAGAGTACATTTATAGTAGATGATTCCCACAAGAATTATATACTAAGGCTTGCAGGAAGGATTCATCGAGGTTTTCGCACTATTTTAACAAAATGTCACCTGAAAGATTCCAAAGGTAAAATAAACCCACACCCTCCCATTGTCTATGATCACCTGATATCCCAAGAAGTATGGGATGCATTTATTGGCTGTCGTGGGGATGAGAAGTTTCAGGTACATTTTGGGTGATAATACGTTGTTTGAGGATACGTGTATTCATCACTTTGATTGTCAATATTTCATTTATGAAACAGAAACTCAATACTGGAAATAAGGAACGTGCATCAAAACCAATATACCCCTATCGTAAAGCAAGGATGGGGTTTTCTTCACTAGAAAATAAAATGGTACATATTTTAAATTTATAGTAATATTGTTTGGTTCCAATAAACAACATCATAATTATCTTTCTATATTTATATGTAGATTGATGAGCCTAAAACCGAAGACACTTCCATCTTACATCATGTGCTATGGAAGGAGTCATGTGTGAATAAGTAAGGGAAGCTAGTAGATGAAAACACACAAAAATTGTGGGAAATATGTGTAAGTATGATATGAAGATAAAAATATTTGTTTTAAATTGTTATTACAGAAAAATAATTAGTTATTTTCCTATATCCGACAGTCACAGGAATCAGCTAATCCTATAGCGGATGCAGACCTATTATCGATGGCTTTGAAGCAGCCAGAACAATATGGTTGTTTCAGAGGTGTAGGGTTTGGGGTGACACCCCGAGTATATTTTGAGAAAAAAAACGGATGATACAGATGAAAAATTGAAACAAATGAGTGAAAGACTAGAAACTCTTGAAGAACAATTTCAATGGAAAGGAGAGTTGTTAGAAACTTTTATGGGTGGGAAGCAAGGAGAAGACAAAACTCAGGAACAACCAACACGTGAAGATCCCGCCCCACCCCCCACCCCCACCATCTTTGAGGCGAGATATTCCCCTCAAAGAACTGTCTTAGAAATGGTAATCATTCTTCTAATAATTGTTCTTATGAAATATGAATTAGACAAAAACTAATACTTTTCCTGTACTGATCTTCTACAGGGTGATAATGACTGTGATTTATATCTGTCAACACCCACCTATCACCTTGTAGTGAGGGCTATAGTGTTCAACATCCCAGGTGACAAGCTTCATAATAGACCACTTCCGAAAGATCATCTGAAAGTGACGATTACTATAGCTCATGTGCCAAATGCAGAGCTACCTATTCCACTTGATGATGATGATATCCATGTAGGATCAAAATAGTGATGTAGATGCTCAATATACAAGAAGGGGGTGAATTGTACACTTTAAAAATTTCCTTAAACAAGGAAAGATCTAAGTTTAACAAAGTTAAACTAAGAAAATTCACAACACCTCTAACACCAATTGAAAGATTGGAACAAATTATGAAGTTACAAACTTCTAGTTCTATACACTTGCTTAAATCTGGAAAGTGATTCCAAAAAACCAATTCCGGAAATATGGATCCAGAAAATGAAACTTAACCAAAGTTTACAATTATGAGATTCTACCTTAAAGAGTATAGAATCTAACTGAATCAGAGTACACAAGTTTAAGGAAGTATAATATGGTTATACTTTCTTAAACATACAAAATTCAGCGGAAAAGATAAACTTGTAACAAAAACAAGTAATAATATATAAATCTTTTAACCCAAAGAGAAGGGTATCCAACAACCTTGGATAAAGGTCCCTTGATTAATACTTTCAAGAAATTCTGTCTTATCCACACTTGAGTAAGCCCTCGATACGAAGATCGGAGTCTCTATCTTGTTATCCCCACAAGCCCTTAACTTTAAGGTAGTTGGAACCTCTGTCTTCCTCAGCAAGGAAGCCCTCGAACTTCAAGGTAGTCATCACCTCTGTCTTCCTATCCCCGGAAGCCCTCAAATGTAATCACTAACATTCGGAGTTGCACGAAGCAATCTGAACGAGCATTTCAGTATGCACAATGCATGAAAATATTCTCTCTATAGAAATCACCTTGATAGCATGTGGTCTCTAGAGTGATCAACTTCTTGTTGAGCTCTTTCAAATGAGCTCCTATTTATAGGCTCGGTAGCAACGGTTGTCTCCCTCCTCCAATGGTCATATTTTCCTTAAATTTTGGAGGGACCTGTACACGTGTTACTTAACCAATGGTCAGTTAGAAACAGAATGAATGACATCATTTTATAACAAAACATGTGTAACTGAAAGCATGACATCATTTTGTAATGAAACAAGTATAAGTATAAAAAAAACTGAAGTTCAGAATGTAAGAAAATAATAGTTCAGTGTCTAATAAAATTCAGAGTCTATAATAAAGAGATATTCGGATTCTATTTTATAGGAAATCGAAACCTAAATTTTGTAGAAATATAGAGTCTGAATTTCTAAGGAAATTCGGAGTTTGGTTTCACTAGAATTCAGAATCTGAACTTATAGAGTTAGGAGTCGAACTTGTAGAAGTTTGGAGTCGAACTAGTAAAATTTCGGAGTCGAACTCCTAGAATTTTTGAGTCGAACTAGTAAAAGTTCGGAGTCAAACTCATAGAAATTCGGAGTCGAACTCATAGAAGTTTGGAGTTGAACTCATAGAAGTTCATAGTCAAACTCATAGAAGTTCGGAGTTGAACTAGTAAAAGTTCGAAGTCGAACTCATAGAAGTTTCGAGTCGAACTCATAGAAGTTCGAAGTTGAACTCATAGAAGTTCGGAGTCGAACTAGTAAAATTTCTGAGTCGAACTCATTGTAGTTCGTATCCAGAAATCGGAGTGGAACTTCATTGGAGTTCGTATCCAGAATTCGGAGTGGAACTTCATTGGGGTTCGTATCTAGAATTCGAAGTGGAACTTCATTGGGGTTCATATCCAGAATTCGGATCCTAAAACAGAATGCTTCATATCTAAGTATTATATGATTCTGAGGTTTTAGGTATGAATACGATTTTTATACTTAATAAAAATATTTATATGTATAAGGAAAACTAGGTTAGTGTAAATTTCCTTAAGGAAGGAAATTTTCCTTAGAGAAGTAAAATATAGATTTGCTTAAGTATAAGGTGTTTGTGATTTTCAAAACAAGAAGGAATGGAAAATTCATATGAAAACCTTATTGACTCAACAATATCCCCATTTTTGGAAATCAAAAAAAACCTTTAGAAAACGGACATAAGGACTTATAAAAATATCTTTAGTCTTTGAAATTAAAACTTATCTCCCTTTGTTCATAGATAATAATGAATATAACTAACTCCCCCTTAGGCTTAGGAACTCTAAGGATTGTATTCTGAATTTCCAAAGTGGAGTTTTCATTATCATTGGAAATGAAAAACTTCGTAATGAGGAACTCCCCCTTACTTAAGGATAGTTCTTGACTTAGAAATTTTTCCTTCTCCCTCTTTTGAGTAGTTATTTTTCCTTCTCCCCCTTTGTGATTTTCAAAAAGAATTTAGGGGAATGGAAAATAAATTTGGTACCTGAAATATTAGTAAAGACATGCAAAAAAAAAGCAACCATAGTTCTATTATAATTGAAGGAATTTTTACAAGGAAGATCAAATGCAACAAATGATCGGATTGAGTCTATTTGTCTTCCTTTTCCTTTGGGATCAGCTTCTTCAGGAAGGTTTTCAGATTCTTGAAATCTTTCTGATCCTCCTCAGCTTGCTTCTCAAAAAAATTTACCCTTTCATCTTGAGCTTTCAAGACTTCTTCCTGAGCCTTCATGACCTCTTCCTGTATCTTCAATAGCTCATCTTGCTTTACACACTTTTCTTCGAGATCAATCTGTAGATCTCTATCCCTTTTAAAATTTTGAGCAAGAGAGTTAACCTTCCCATTCAAGTCCTTCACTTGTTAATTCCGAGAATCTTGTTCAAGGTTCGGCTTTTCCTGAATATTCTTAATCTTGAAATCCTCGGTATCAAATGATTCTTTAACATCATTCTGAAAATGATCAAAGTCTTTCATGTCTTCATCAACTTTCTTAGACCAAATAGAGATTTTTCTGCATGATTTTCTGTGAACATCATAATTGATAAGGAAATTTCTATGATCTACTTCAATCTTCACACACTTATCCATCACCATAGATAATGATTCTGACTTCTGATTCAGACTGTGTTGCATCATCTGGCATCTGGAGTCTATGGTGGGAAAGATCAGAATGGTGTCCCCCAACTTTTTCAAAGACTCAACAACAAAGTCATGACCTAGTTCTGATGACTCTGAATCCAACACTATGCTTGGGGATTGTTCTTCTTCAATCTCCACAATCTTTCTTTTGGAAGAACTACCAACCTCCTTCTTTCTTATAACATCTTTTGTTGGGGTTTCCATAAGCACTTGCTTCCCCTTATCAACTTTCAGAACTACCTCATCAAGAGATTCTTCCTTGCTTTCAGATACTTGAACGATCTTATCTTCATCTAGTTTCTCCTTCTCTGCTCCTTCTACAAGAAAATGATTCTCATAGATTTCCTCTTCAGATAATTCATTTTCTTTTTCTTCCTCCTTGTCATTATCTCTCTTATCATCTTTGTCATCTCCCTTTCTTGGAGTGACTAGATTTGAGGACTCAGCCTCAGAAGTTCAAAGAGGTGGTTTTTCTGATAGGCTTCCCTTCTCTTGATAATCTTCCACTTGTTTAATCAGGTCATCAAGATCACCACTTCCTTCTTCTACTTATTATTCTTATTCTTCTTCCTCTATTTCTTCAACAACTTCTTCCACTTCTTCTTCACCATCTCTTTTCTCTACTTCTTCAACAACTTCTTTCCCTTTGGACTTTTTCGGAGTGAAGTACTTCTTCCTAGGGGTCTTTGGTAATGGTTGGACATCAAAAGTTTCTGGAATGGGAATATTCTCAGAGGATACCTCTCTGGCTTTCAAAAGAGATTGAATGATTTCAGTCTCAGGCATATTCTTCTTCATCTTCTTCTCTTTGGCCTATTTCTATAACTCATCTGCAGCTTTTTCTCTTAAGGCCTTAGCCTCAGCAGGGTCCAATCCGAACTGTGGGTCCCCTTCTTTCCTTTTCTCCTTATCTTCCCTCCACTTAGCAGCCACCTCATCTAGATATGCTTTCTGTTTTTTCGGCTTGGGGGGTGCAGACTGGGTTTCCTTAGCTTTGGGAGTCTTGTCTTCAGCAACCACTTCTATCAATTTCCTTTTCTCAGAAACCTTCTTCACTGGCTCAACCTTCTCTACATTTTCCAGAGCGACTTCTGCCTCTTATTTTGGAAGATCGTATAACTCACTTGATTATTTTGAAAAACCAGCTTTCATCCTCTTTAAGGTTTCATCACTTATCAGCATCACCTTACAAATTCTCGACTTGGAGGTGCAAGCAACTTTGAACGAATCAAGAAAACGAATAATAAGCTTGGAGATAAGAGCAGAATACATAATGATTTGATCCTTCAAAGTTCCATTCTTGATATTCTAAACTATAATAAGAACGTGCCTCATCAGATTTATCTTCCTTAGATTTACCGAAAAATCTAAGATGTAGATATCACTCTTCTTTAGGTTATCCTTATCTCCTCTTCTAGGAACAAAAAACCCTTGAACCGATAACTGGAGAATCCGGTTGTTGGTGTAAATATGAGTAATCTTTGTTGTTTTATCATATTTGAGCCCAAGTTATTTCATTGACTTCACCTTTTTGAAACTTCCTTGCACATCTAGTATCTTATGTGAACAAAATTATGCTTCTCCATCATATGATAAGCCTACCAAGTTTGCAGCCTTGGTGTAAGAAAGCTTGTAATTCTTCCCATAAGACTTGAAAGAAAATTTGTCACTGCCATATTCTTCATAGAAGGAAACAAATTCATAAAATTCAACAAGAAAATCTGTATAGACAACATCCTGACCCCCTGGTTTCAATACGCAAAAATCTTCCCATCCATTGAGTTTGATATTCTTTGAAATTAGAGAATTGTACTCACTAAAGAAATCTAGATGGACTAACCTCTCCCTGTAGACTAACCACTTTGAGATTGGAATCATCGAAGACATATCTTTGGAAGTAGATTCTACAGACATTCAGAATGGAGGATCTCTGAGAGATTCGAAATGGCCTTTAATAACTGAGGTAGAGTTTCAGCACGTGAGAGCTTGAAATTGATGTGGGAAACAAAAAGGGGTTCCCTTTATATAGGCGATGAAGCTAACCTTTGAGATTCCAAAAGCAATCTAATGGTTGATAAATTCTCTGATCTGATCTGACGGTTGAAATCATATCTGCAAGGAAATCTAGAATCTAATCTTTTGAGGTTTTAACAAAAACATTTGGATTTAAGAAGAAACGAATCCGAGAAATTTTATAAGAAAAAGAAACTATCAGTAACAAAATATGACTAAAAAAACGTGAGTATGGAAGTCATACCTTTTGGATTGGTTAGGAAGTTTATTCATAATAGGTGATATTCTTCTTCAAGAAAATTTGACTATGAAAAACTCATTACGAAAAACTCACTACGAAAAACTCACTATGAAAATAAAATACGAAAATTCTTATTATGAAAATTCTCATTATGAAAATTCTCATTATGAAAATTCTCATAACGAAAATTCTCATTATAAAAATTCTCATTACAAACATTCTCATTAAGAAAATTATCATTATGAAAATTTTCATTACGAAAATTCTCAGTACGAAAATTATCATTACGAAAATTCTCAGTATGAAAACTTTATTACTAAAATTCTCAGTACGAAAACTTCATTACAAAAATTATCAGTACAAAAACTTCATTACGAAAATTCTCAGTACGAAAACTTCATTACGAAAATTCTCAGTATGAAAATTTCATTATGAAAGTTTCAGTACAAAAATTTCATTACGAAAGTTTTAGTACAAAAATTTTATTATGAAAGTTTCAGTATGAAAAGTTTTGAAAAACTCAGTATGAAAAAATTTTGAAAGACTCAGTACGAAAAGTTTTGAAAAACTCAATAAGAAATTTTTTGAAAAACTCAGTACGAAAAATTTTGAAAAACTCAGTACGAAAAATTTTGAACAACTGACAAACAAATGTACTCCCCGTTTGAAAAGAAGTTTATTACTAGGAGAATGGTTCAAAAAGAAGTTAATAAAGAAATATTAACTTACAGTTATCATTCCTAACTTCTGTTTAATGTATTCAAATTTATCGGAAGGTAAACATTTTGTGAAAATATCTGTAAGTTGATCTTGAGTTCTGATAAACTGAAGAATGATATCTCCTTTAAGTGTGTGATCCCTAAGAAAGTGATGCCTAATGTCTATGTTCTTTGCACGAGAGTGATGTGAAGGGTTTTTACTAAGGGAAATGGCACTTGTGTTATCACACAAAATTTGAGTCTTGGTAAAACTCAAGACATAATCTGTGAGTGTGTGTTGCATCCACAACACTTGAGCACAACAACTTCCAGCTGCTACATATTCATCTTCAGTAGTGGAAAGTGCTACAGAATGTTGGTTCTTGAATGACCAAGAAACTAATGAATCTCCTAAGAAATAAAAAGTTCTGAATGTACTCCTTCTATCCATTCTACACCCACCAAATTCAGCATCTGAAAAACTATTTAATATAAAATAATTTCCAGAAGTATAAAATAATCCTAGATCCATGGTTCCCTTTGAGTAGAGAAAAATTCTTTTCACTGCCTTTAAATGATATTCCTTAGGAATGGATTGATATCTTGCACATAATCATACTAAAAACATAATGTCTGGTCGACTAGCTGTCAAGTAAAGTAGACTTCCAATCATACCTCTAAAAGATGTTTGATCTACCGGTTTCCCAGCTTCATCAAGATCAAGTGTGTTTGAGGTACCAATAGGATTAATTATACTCTTAGTGTTGTCATACCCATACTTTTTAAGAATATCTTTAATATACTTATATTGGGATATGTAGATTCCTTCTGGTATTTGAGAAATTTGAAAACCAAGGAAAAATTTGAAAACCAAGGAAAAATTTTAACTCACCCATCATACTCATTTCAAACTCAGATTTCATTAGATCTGCAAAAGAATCAGTTAAAGATTGCTGAGTTGAACCAAATATAATGTCATCAACATAAATTTGAACAATAAAAACATTTTTCTTATCTTTCTTTATAAAAAGGGTTGGATCTACATTTCCCTTAACATAGTTATTTTGAAGCAAAAAATCATGTAAGTCTATCATACCAAGCTCATGGGGCT
Organism: Viscum album; assembly: GCA_963277665.1. Classification (NCBI taxonomy): domain Eukaryota; kingdom Viridiplantae; phylum Streptophyta; class Magnoliopsida; order Santalales; family Viscaceae; genus Viscum; species Viscum album. The sequence continues at coordinate 331,368,390 of OY728132.1, forward strand.
TGTTTAAGGCCATACAAAGCTTTGGTAAGTCTAAAAACATGATCAGGATGTTTTGTATCTTCAAATCCAGGAGGTTGTTCAAAAAAAACTTCCTCTTGAACATAACTATTAAGAAAAGCACATTTCACATCCATTTGAAAAAGTTTAAAATTGAAGAATGCTACAAAGGCAAGTAGAATATGAATAGATTCAAGTCCAGCTACTGGATCATAGGTTTCTTCATAGTTTATTCCCTCTTGTTGATTATAGCCTTTAGCAACTAATCTAGCTTTATTTCTAACAATGACTCCATTTTCATCACATTTATTTCTGAAGACCCATTTTACTCTAATAATAGAAGTTTCCTTAGGTATTTCAACCAAGGTCCATACTTTATTCCTTTTGAATTCATTTAGTTCATCTTGCATGGATTTGATCCAATCATCATCACCTAAAGCTTTATTATTTATTTTTGGTTCTAATTGGGAAAGAAATGATAGATGTTCTACTTAATTCCTCAAGGAACTTCTAGTACTTATAGGTTGATTTACATCACCAATGATATTATCACTAGGATGATTCTTAAGAAACACCTAACTTGGGTTTTGTAAAACATTTTCATCAACATAGGGTAGAAATTCTTCTGGGGTAAATTTTTCAGAGTTATTTTATGGAACATTTTCCTTATCAGAAGTATCTTCTAACAAAGGTTGATAATCAGTTTTTGAAAACACATCCAAGGATGTAGGTTGGGATGGTTTAAAACAAAAGGTTCAGACTCATCAAATTTTACATGTACTGTTTTCTCTACAGTACAAGTGTTTTTATTGAAAACTCTATAAGCCTTAGAAGTTTTAGAGTAACCTAAGAAAATTCCTTCATCAGATTTTGGTGTGAATTTGTGTAGATTATCTTTAGTATTCAGGATAAATACCTTGCAACCAAAAACCATGAAGTAGGAAAGTCGTGTTTTTCTACCATTCCATAACTCATAAGGAGTTTTCTTAAGAAAAGGTCTAATCAAAACTTGATTTATAGTATAACAAGTAGTACTTACAGCTTCAACCCAGAAATTTATGGCTATAGAATATTCACTCAACTTGGTTCTAGTTTTCTCTTGAATAATTCTATTTCTTCTTTCAACTAAACCATTTTGTTGTGGAGTTCTAGGTGCTGAAAATTTTTTATTAATACCTTTTCTACTACAAAAAGTTTCAAAATCAGAATTTTGAAATTATCCTCCATGATCACTATGAATAGTTTTTAGTGGAAGGTTTTTCTCATTTTTAACTTGGGATATAAAAATTTTGAAATAAGAAAAAGCTTCAGACTTCTTTGCTAGAAAAATACCCATGTTAATATAGTGTAATCATCAACTAGAACAAACACATAGTATTTTCCTCCAATGCTTCCAGTTTGTGTTGGCCCAAAAAGATCCATGTGCACCAACTGTAACGCATCAGTTGTTGAGACTTCACTGATTGATTTAAAACTAGATTTGTGTTGATTTACATATTGACAAGGATCGCAAACTTTAGAATAATCAAATATAAGCTCCGGTAGATCCTTAACTAGTTTCTTCTTAGAGAGTTTACATAAGTTTCTAAGGTTACAGTGACCTAGTCTTCTATGCCATAACCAAGAATGAACTTCCATTGCACTTAGACAAGGTAAGTCTTGGCTCCTTAGGTCTTCTAAGTTCAATGTGTAAACATTATCTTGCCTATGGGTAGAGAGAATAAAATCTTCCTTGGAATTGTGTACTAAGAACTTATCATTCCTAAAATTCACAAGGTATCCTTCATCACATAATTGAATTATGCTAATAAGGTTGTTTTTAAGACCCTTAACAAACAAAAAATTTGAAATCAAAGTTTTTTCAAGAAGAACAATGTTACCTATATCAATAATTTCTCCCTGAGCATTATCTATGAAAGTTACTTTTCCTCCTTTTGTCTTGATAATCTTTTCGAAATAGATTTTGTTACCAGTCATATGTCGGGAACATCCACTATCCATGTACCAAGTATAATTGTTGGTACTTTCCCTATTTTCCTAAAAATAAGAAACAAGTTAGGTTTTTAAAATCAAGACTTGCTTGGATATGGAATTGTTAGACAACAAAATTTTGAGTATCCACATTTTTTTAGAAAAATATTCTTTATGAAACCCAAGAGATTGAACTTTATTCAAAGAACAGTTTTTTTTCTAATGCCCACCACTTTGACACTTAGTGCAAAAGGGGGCTCTAGAAGGAACAAAATAGTTGTTTTTGAAAATTGGTTTTTGATGAGTATAACCTACTCCAGTAGTGTTTCCATGAGGTTTAATTTGAGAATACATATTGTCAAAATTTTCCTTCCCAATGGTAAATTTTTCAAGAAGCTTCTTAAGAGAAAATATTTCAGATTTCAATATGATGACTAAATTTCTATCCTGAGGAATCATTTCCTTAGAGTTAGGTTTTTCCTAAAAAAATTAATCTCTCAAATAGAATTCTTAAGATCTTTATAAAGTTCTTCCTTATCATAATTTTCCTTCTCAAGGTCTTTATAAAGTTTATCTAAAATCTCTTGTTTATCTCTAAGATTTGTAGTAAGATCTGAAATCTCTTTTATAAGAATTTCCTCCCTAGTATTTTCCTTGTCTGATTTCTTAGAAATTTTTCAATTTTTTGCTTCAAGTAACTTGGAAAATCTAGATACTTCTTCATATGAAGGTTCTTCATTTTCTGAAGATGAAGTATCTTCATTAAAAGTACTATTTTCAGAATAGTAATTCTTATCAAGAGATAAATTTGTTAAAGCCTCGACAGAGCGTACCTTGGACATAAGACATGTATGTGGGAAAGAAGTAGTAGCAATGAATCCCATATTCTTCTGAGCTAATGAATCATATTCAGAAGATTCACTTTTTTAAGAGTCTCCACATCTAGCACTCCAAGTAGTATTAGCTTTTAGGACTTTCTTATCTTTAGCTTTGTAGAACTTCTTCATGTTCCTTTCAGAATGCCTCTATTTTTTTTCTTTCTTTTTAAGCATAGGGCAATCAGGTCTTATGTGTCCACTTCTCTTGCATTCATAGAATGTGACCTCTGAATCTTTCTTATATTTCATTTCCTTTTTCTTATACTTGGATTGGAAATTTCTTTGACCAGCTATCTTGTTCATTCTTCGAGCAAGATTAGCTAACTCATTTTCTGAGACTTCACTCTCACTAGATTCGGATTGGATAGTAACCTTATTAGACTTAGATCTAGTTACTTTCTCAAGAGTCTTATCTTTCATGTGATTTGATGTTGTAGTAAAAGCAACAGTACCATTCCCATTCTTCTTTTTTATGTTGTCAGCATCTCTCTTCATTCTTGTTTCATGTTGGAGAAGAGTTCCAAACAGCTCATCTAAGGAAATTTGAGTAACCTTCCTATTCTCATCAATTGATGTTCTCTTTGATTCCCACTCATTGGGAATAATATCAATGATCTTGTCAACAAGAGATTCATCATCCAGACCTTTCTCTCCCATATATTGTAAGCTATTCACGATAGTCATAAACCTTTGTTGTACCTTACAAATGGGTTCTCCATAAGGAAAATTAAAACCATGGTATTCTTCTCTCAACATAGATCTTCTAGTCTCAATAACTTTAGATGTACCAAAATGTGTAACTTCAAGTTTCTTCCATATACAATTAGTTGTTTCACAAGAAGAAATTTGGCTATATATGTTCCTAGTCATTGAACATAGTAAAGTATTGTGTACCTTATAGTTTAATTGATAATCATGCTTCTCTTGGTTTGTGAAATTACTAACTTCCTTATCAGGAATTTGATAACCTCTAGTAAGCATAACAATGTTATCTACTCTAGTATTGATAACGAAAGTCTTCATTCTATCTCTCCAATACTCATAATCATTGCCATAAAAAATAGGTGATCTGGTAGGATTTAAGTTGTCGATGGAACCAACATTGATTCCTACCATCTTAAAAAAAATCTTTCTACACAAAAACTTGTTAATAAAAAAAGTTTGGATTCAAGGAGAATATTCCTAAGCAAGAAAAATATAGAATAATGAAAAACTGAGCAAGAAAAACTTATATGTGAGTATAGGTATTTCAGAGACCTTCTCTGATACCAATTGTAGGATCAAAATAGTGATGTAGATGCTCAATATACAAGAGGGGGTGAATTGTACACTTTAAAATTTTCCTTAAACAAGGAAAGATCAAAGTTTAACAAAGTTAAACTAAGAAAATTCACAACACCTCTAACACCAATTGAAATATTGGAACAAAGTATGAAGTTAAAAACATCTAGTTCTATAAACTTGCTTAAATCTGGAAAGTGATTCCGAAAAACCGGTTCCAAAAATATGGATCTGGAAAATGAAACTTAAGTAAAGTTTACAATTATGAGATTCTACCTTAAATCGTATAGAATCTAACTGAATCAAAGTGCACAAGTGTAAGTAAGTATAAGATGGTTATACTTTCTTGAACATACAAAATGCAGCAGAAAAGATAAACTTGTAACAAAAACAAGTAACAAGATATAAATCTTTTAACCCAAAGAGAAGGGTATCCAACAACCTTGGATAAAGGTCCCTTGATTTATACTTTCAAGAAAGTATGTCTTACCCACACTTGGGTAAGCCCTCGATATGAAGATCAGTGTCTCTGTATTGTTATCCCTACAATCTCTCAACTTCAAGATAGTTGGAACCTCTGTCTTCCTCAGCAAGGAATCCCTCAAACTTCAAGGTAGTCGGCACCTCTGTCTTCCTATCCTCGAAAGCCCTCAAATGTAATCACCAACATTCAGAGTCACACGAAGCAATCTGAATGAGCAGTTCAGTACGCACAAGGCATGAAAATCTTCTCTCTCTAGAAATCACCTTGACAGCGTGTGGTCTCTAGAGTGATCAACTTCTTGTTGAGCTCTTTCAAATGAGCTCCTATTTATAGGCTCGGTAGAAATGGTTGTCTCCCTCCTCCAACGGTCATATTTTCCTTAAATTTTGGAGGGACCTGTACACATGTCACTTAACCAACGGTTAGTTAGAAACAGAATGGATGACATCATTTTATAACAAAACATGTGTAACTGAAAGCACAACATCGTTTTGTAATGAAACAAGTATAAGTATAAGAAAAAATGAAGTTCGGAATGTAAGAAAATAATAGTTTGGAGTCTAATAAAATTCAGAGTCTATAATAATAAGATATTTGGATTCTGTTTTATAAGAATTCGGAACCTAAATTCTGTAGAAATCTCGAGTCTGAATTTCTAAGGAAATTCAGAGTCTGGTTTCACTAGAATTCAGAATCTAAACTTACAGAGTTCGGAGTCAAACTAATAAAAGTTCGAAGTCAAACTCATAGAAGTTTAGAGTCAAACTCATAGAAGTTCAGAGTAGAACTCATGGAAGTTCGGAGTTGAACTAGTAAAAGTTCGGAGTCAAACTCATAGAAGTTCGGAGGTGAACTCATAGAATTTCAGAGTCAAACTCATAGAATTTCGGAGTCGAACTTGTAAAATTTCGGAGTCGAACTCATAGTAGTTTGTATCCAGAAATCGGAGTGGAACTTCATTGGAGTTCGTATCCAGAATTAAGAGTGGAACTTCATTGGGGTTCGTATCCAGAATTCGGAGTGGAACTTCATTGGGGTTCGTATCCAGAATTCGGATCCTAAAACAGAATGCTTCATATCTAAGTATTATATGATTTCGAGGTTTTAGGTATGAATCCGATTTTTATACTTAAGAAAAATATTGATATGTATAAGGAAAACTAGGTTAGTTTAAATTTCCTTAAGTAAGGAAATTTTCCATAGAGAAGTAAAATATTGATTTTCTTAAGTATAAGGTGTTTGTGATTTTCAAAACAAGAAGGAATGGAAAAGTCATAAGGAAAACCTTATTGACTCAACAATCCATACAGTCAAAAGGGATATTGGGACATTCATTTCATGGCTGTCACAACTTGTTAGAGTACATGTGGAAAACGAGGTATTTATTTCCTTTTTTTCAAGCTAAAACTTTAACAATTAATGAAAAAAGGGTTTGAACCGATGAATGTTATTATAGACGGAGAAAGGGAAGGGGGTGAAAAACGTCAGCTAAAAACCATCTAAAGGATTGACCAACCGATCCCAAAGAGCTACTAAAAGCACAATAACACCACATGTTCTCTATCCACATTTACTAGCATTGAAGACTCATGTGGATACGAAGCTAAGATATGGTAGTAGTCATATAGTGGTTTTCGAAAAGAATATATTTGGAGAGGAAAGTCAATATTTTTTTGCTACTGAAAATGTAAATGAGATCCTTGAAAACGGTTGGCTAGGAATCATAGTTGTAAATATATATATGAGGAATGTTTTCATGAATTTATTTTCTAAAAGATAATATAATGTGAAAATTATAACTAAATGCATTTTATATTGTTGACAAATGTATATATGGAAAACAGTTGAAGGAATTTTCCCATGATCCAAAATTCGGACTCGTTAGTCCTCATACCATATCAACACATCTAACGAAATTAGAGCAATCAAAAAAGGATGAAATAGTGAACGGCTTGCTGAAAACATTTGAAAGCAATATTACAGATTATATACTCTTCCTAATACCAACCATGCAGGGTTAAAACTCTACGATTAAATCATATCAATTATATTTTCCCTTATTTTATTACTTATTCCTTTTTTTGTTTTTAGGCAACACTGACTGCTAATTTCGGTGAACTTGGATACTCCAAATATTTATTTTCTGGATTCAAAGCAAGGATATCCAACAAACCGACCACACATGATGAAGTTTTTGAATCTGTAAGACACTACATCCTACATTTTAGGTCAAAACATCAAGTAATATAATTTATATTATCTTTTACTAAGGATTATGTTATGATAGGGTGGTGTATCATTACATTTAAAAAAAGGAATGAGGATAGGGACTAAGCATAAGGAGGCGAGAAATTACTACGTCTAGAAAAATATAAGGGTATATATAATAAAATTTCACTATCCAAACACATATCAACACAAGTTAATTATTCTCCTAATGATAAATTTTTTTGCACTGTACAAAACAAACAAATGATAATGATTTTGGTTATTATGTTTGTAAATTTATGAAAGAGATCATTTTTCATCAACAAACTAGCATCCCTAAAGAGGTATTTTCAAAAACAACTACTATTTGATTTAATTTATTTATTAATTATTTATTTTTATATTTTTTAGTACTACTATGACTGCTAAAAATCCTCATACTCACAAGACAATATAGATTTATTCAGAAAAGAGTGGACCGCATACCTAATGGCAGATTGTACACAAATAGCATGAAGATCTGACTTAGGGACATGTACAATTGGAGGTCATTTTTTGAGAGGGGTTAAGGGGATCAAAAGATGAAACATTGTTGTATGTAAATGTTCATAGGAAAATTTTAATTGTTATTAAATAAAACATCCTTTCTCCAGTGATCCATTTTCCCATTTTAATGGATGAAATGCACTAGAAATATGCAAGAATGATGAACCACTCAAAATGTCTCTCGTTTGTTTAAAATGGACATAATTTTAAGTGAAAACAATAACTGACCTACATAAATTCAAACAAACGCATTCGGATTGTGTTGATCCTTTTAGAGAATGATCCATGGGTGTTTTGGTGATGTGTACGAGTCAACCCCGCCTCAATCTAAGGCACGGTGTGGCTGGTATCACTCAAAGGGTCTCTCTTTTGTTTAAAATGGACATAATTTTAACTGAAAACAACAATTGATGTACGAAAATCCGACCAAATGCATTAGGATTGTGTTGATCCTTTAGGAGAATTATACATGGGTCATTTTTTATGTGTACGAGTCAACCCCACCTCAATATGAGGCATGGTGTGGCCGGTATCACTCAAAGTGTCTCTCTTTTGTTTAAAATGGACAAAATTTTAAGTGAAAACAACAACTGACCTACAGAAATATGACCAAACACATTTAGATTGTGTTTATCCTTTATAATAATGATCCTTTGGGTGAAATATTTATGTTTATGAGTCAAACCCACCTCAATAGGAGGAACGGTGTGGCCGGTATCACTCAAAGTGTCTCTCTTTTGCTTAAAATGGACAGACTTTTAAGTGAAAACAACAACTGACCTATATAAATCCGAACAAATGCATTCATATTGTGTTGATCCTTTAAGATAATTATCTTTTTGGTGCATTGGTGATGTGTACGATTCAACCCCACCTCAATCTGAGGCATGGTGTGGCCGGTATCACTCAATGTGTCTCTATTTTGTTTAAAATGGACAGAATTTTAAGTGAAAACAACAACTAACCTACGGAAATACAAACAAACGCATTCGTATTGTGTTGATACATTAGGAGAATGATCCTTTGGGTGATATGATTATGTGTACGAGTAAACCCCCCCCCCCCCAATCCGAGGCATGGTGTGGGCGGTATCACTCAAAGTGTCTCTCTTTTGTTTAAAATGGACAGAATTTTAAGTGAAAACAACAACTGACCTGCAGAAATTTGACCAAACGCATTCTAATTGTGTTTATAATTTATGAGAACAATACATGGGTCATTTTTAATGTGTATTATTCAACCCCGTCTCAATCTGAGGCACGGTGTAGCCGATATCACTCAAAGTGTCTCACTTTTGTTTAAAATGGACAAAATTTTAAGTAAAAACACCAACTGATGTACGAAAATCCAACCAAACGCATTCATATTTTGTTGATCCTTTAGGAGAACGATACATAGGTCATTTTTTATGTGTAAAATTCAACCCCACCTCAATATGAGGCACGGTGTGGCGGGTATCACTCAAAGTGTCTCTCTTTTGTTTAAAATGGAAAGAATTTTAAGTGAAAACAATAACTGACCTATGGAAATCCAACCAAACGCATTCTGATTATGTTGATCCTTTAAGAGAAATATCCTTCGGGTATGTTGGTGATGTGTACAAGTCAACCCCGCCTCAATCTGAGGCACTGTGTGGCTGGTATCACTCAAAGTGTCTCTCTTTTGTTTAAAATGGACAGAATTTTAATTGAAAAAAACAACTGACCTATAGAAATATGACCAAACGCATTCATATTGTGTTGATACTTTAGTAGAATAATCCATGGGTCATTTTTGACATTTATGAGTCAACCCCGCCTCAATTCGAGGCACAGTGTGGCCGGTATAACTCAAAGTGTATCTCTTTTATTTAAAATGGACAGAATTTTAATTGAAAACAACAACTGACCTACGGAAATCCAACCAAAAGAATTCGGATTGTGTTGATCCTTTAGGATAATGATCCATGGAAATTTTTTACATGTACGAGTCAAACCCAACTCAATCTGAGGCATAGTGTGGCTGGAATCTCTCAAAGTGTTTCTCTTTTGTTTAAAATGGACAGAATTTTAAGTGAAAACAACAACAGACCTACAGAATTCCGACCAAAAATATTTGTATTGTGTTGATCCTTTAGGAGAACGATATTTTAGGTGATTTGGTTATGTTTAAGAGTCAACCCCTCCTCAATCTGAGGCACATTGTGACCGGTATCACTCAAAGTGTCTCTCTTTTGTTTAAAATGGACAGAATTTTAAGTGAAAACAACAAATGACCTACGGAAATCTGAACAAAACGCATTCTTATTGTGTTTATCCTTTATTATAATTATCCATGGGTCATTTTTGATGTGTATGAGTTAACCTCTCCTAAATCTGAGGAACAGTGTGGCCTATATCACTCAAAGTGTCTCTCTTTTGTTTAAAATGGACAGAATTTTAAGTAAAAACAACAACTGACCTACATAAATCACACCAAACGTATTATTTTTGTGTTGATCCTTTGTAGAAAGATCCATGGGTCATTTTTTATGTTTAAAAGTCAACTCCTTCTCAATTTGAGGCACGGTGTGGCCGGTATCACTCAAAGTGTCTCTCTTCTGTTTAAAATGGACAGAATTTTAAGTGAAAACAACAATCAACCTACGCAAATCCAACCAAACGCATTCGGATTGTGTTTATACTTTAGGATAACGATCCATGGATAATTTTTGAAGTTTATGAGTCAACCTCACCTCAATCCGAGGCACAGTGTGTCCGGTATCAATCAAAGTGTCTCTCTTTTGTTTAAAACGGACAGAATTTTAAGTGAAAACAACAACTGACCTACAAAAATCTGACCAAACGCATTCAGATTGTGGTGATCCTTTAGGAGAACGATACATGGGTCATTTTTGATGTGTAAAAGTCAACCCCACCTCAATCTGAGTCACGGTGTGGCCGGTATCACTCAAAGTGTTTCTCTTTTGTTTAAAAATGGACAGAATTTTATGTGAAAACAAAAACTGACCTATAGATTTCTGACCAAACGCATTCGAATTGTGTTGATCCTTTAGGATAATGATCCATGAGTCATTTGGGACAAGTAAAAGTTAACCTCGCCTCAATATGAGTCATGGTGTGGCCGGTATCACTCAAAGTGTCTCTCTTTTGTTTAAAATGGACAAAATTTTAAGTAAAAACAACAACTGACCTATGAAAATCCAACCAAACGCATTCGGATTGTATTGATCCTTTAGGAGAAGATCCATGGATGCCCCCCCCAACCCCCTGGACTCCCCCACCCCCATGGACTCTTCCCACCCCCTAGAAACTACCCCACCACCTGGACACCTCCCCCACCCCCTGGACACCCCCACCCCCATGGACAACCACCCCCACCCCTTAGACACCACCCCACCCCCCTTGGATAGCCCCACCAACCCCTAACCCCCTCTGGACACCAAACCACCCCCTGGATACCCCCCACCCCTCTAGACACCCCCCACCCCTGGAAAGCCCCCCCAACCCCCTGGACACCCCCATGGACAGCCCCCCACCCTGTACAGCACCCCCCCCCCAGACACCCCTCACCCCCCCTGGACACCCACAAACCCCCTGGATGGCACCCCCACCCCTCCTAGACACAACCCCACCACCTCGACACCCCCCACCCCCTTGGACACCCCCCACCCATAGACGTCCACCCCCACCCTCCTGGACACCACCCAACCCCCCTTGGATAGCCCCACCAACCCCCTGGACCTCCCCCCACCCCCCTGGACACCACCCCACCCCCAGACACCCCCCCCCCCCACCACCCCTGGAAATCCCCCCCCCCTGACACCCTGGGTGCCAGCCCACCCCCCCTGGACACCCCCATGGACAGCCCCCCCACCCACCCTGGATAGCCCTCCCCCCCCACCCCCCTAGACACCCCACCACCCCTGGATGCCCCCCTCTTAGACACCACCCCACCACCTAGACACCCCCCCTGGACACCCCCACCCTAATGGACATCCCCCACCACCCCACCCCCATTGTACATCCCCCCCAACCTTCTGGATAGCCCCCCCCCCCCCCCCCCCACCCCCTAGACACCCCTATCCCCCAGACACCCCCATCCCCCTGGACACCCCCCTACCCCCCCTTGGATAGCCACCCCAAACCCCTGAACAGCCCCCCCAACCCCTTGAATTTTGAATTGAATTATTTATGTATTTAATTAAATTATGAATTATGTGTTAATGGTGTATGGGTATACTTGTTGTACGGGTATACTTGGTGTAATTACCTTATGAATTATGTGTTAGTTTTGTTTGGGTATACTTGTTGAGATGTTGAATTTTTTGCAAGTGTTGTTTGGGTGTGCTGCTACAGAATTTTTTGTTGCAGCAGACAGGGAATTTATCAACTCTATAAATCCACTGATAAAGAATCAGTTTATCATCACTAAAAGAGCACTGATAAAGGTATCCTTTATCAGTGCTGATAAAGTGGACCCCCTATCAACGCTGAGCTTTACAGCTCTTTTTTAACGCGCTAAAAGAGCGCTGATAAAAAACACATTTATCAGCGCTGTTTTAGTGCTGATAAAGGGGACCCCCTCCCCATCAATTCTGAGCTTTACAACTCTTTGTTAGCGCTATTAAAGCTCGTTTTGAGCACTGATAAAGCTCGTTTTTGTAGTAGTGCATAGCACCCATACGAGAGGAACTGACCGGCCTCGAAGAACCTTCGTGCTCCAATCAATTATATGAATTGGATTATCCTCAAAGGATGCATCAACCTGAATTTAAACATCCACGGGATGAAAATGTGAGATGGGCCTGAGTGATAGCAGTGCAACTGAGATACGTGGAAGACATCGTTCATGGCTTGGTACTTCTGAGGCAACTGTAACTCATATGCAACTGACCCGACTCGTTCTAGAATCTCAAATAGCATGACATATCATGGTGAAATCTTACATTGTCTCATTATCCACTTGTGTCCGAATCTCGATGTGACACGTAGGAAAAATTGATCCCCAACCGCAAACTCCAAAAGTCTTCTACGGCAATCGGCATAAGATTTTTGACAAGACTGTGCAGTATCCATCCGTCTCTGAATCAAGTGAACTTGCTCAGAAGTCTCCTAAACAAGATGAGGTCCTAGCATAGCTACCTCTCCTACCTACATCCAACACAGGGGTTATCAGCGTGGCCTACCATAAAAAGCCTCATATGTCACCATATGAATAGTATCACGGAGGCTATAATTATAGTAGAACTCAACCAGGGGTATATGCTTCTCCCATAAACCCCCAAAATCCATGATATATGCCTACAGCATGTCCTCCAACACCTAAATCATGCACTCAGACTTTCCATCTATCTGAGGGTGGTAATATATGCTCATAAGTACCTATGTACTTAGTTCCCTTTGTATCCCTTTCTAAAAATGAGAAGTAAACTGGGTGTCCCTGTATGAAATGATAGAGTGTGGAACCCCGTGAAAGCATACTATATCTCTAATTTACAACATTCCCTTCTCATCAACACTAAAGGTCTCCTTGATTGGTAAAAATTGACTGACCTTCATAATCCTATCAACTATAACCCACACAGCATTGTTTCCTCTAGGTGACCTTGGTAACTGCATCACGAAATCCATCATGACATCATCCCATTTCCACTTAGGAATGGATAGGTGCTGTAAAAGTCCAACTAGCCACTGATGTTCCGTCTTCACCTGCTGACATGTGGAACACCTCATAACAAAACTATCCACTTCTCACTTCATACCTGGCCACTAGTACTGATGATCCAAGTCATTGTACATCTTGGTGACTCTGGGATACACTGGCCAAGATGAAGTATGAAACTCCCGCATCAAATCCTCGCATATATCCCAAAGAACCCACACACATCCATAGACACACAGAACTTCATCATTTCCTATTATCCATCCAAGAGGAGGTTCCTCACCTCCCACACTCTCTCATAGAACTAGGCCTTTGGTATTCAATAGTTTCCTCATCCTCACTTTGTTCAGTAGGGTAGAGGTAACAGTCAAAGATGAAATATAATTTTCTCCCTGACTATTTTGAACCACCAAATGAATCTCAGAGAATAAATCCTTAAGCTTCCACTCACCACTAGCCTTCTACACTACCTATATCTGAGTCCTCCTGCTCAGTGTGTCAGCCACTACATTACCTTTCCCAAGCATATAGGCAAGCTCAAATTCAAATTACTGAAGGTATTCCACCCACCATTGTTGTCTCATATTCAAATCACATTGATTGAAGATGTATTTGATACTTTTTTGGTCCATGTACACCAAAAAAATGCTCCCCCAATAAATAATGTCTCTAGTAGTGAAAATCATGAACAACTACAGCCAACTCGAGATCATGATTTGGCTAATTTCTCTCATGTGGCTTCAACTGCCGAGACCCATATGCAACTACTCGATCTCCCTACATAATCACTTCTACTAGCCCAATACCTGATGCATTACAGTACATAGTGTAACTATTTCCCATCTCTAGAAATATTAGTACAGCACTGAAGTCAAATCTCTCTTAAACTCTTGAAAGGCTACGTCACAAGAATATAACCATTCAAACTTCAAACCTTTCTTATTCAAGCCTTTCATTGGTTCTTCTAAGGATGATAATTCCTATATAAAATGCATGTAGTATCTAGATAGCCCTAGGAAACTCCACACCTCGAACATGTTCTTGGGATGCTCCTAGGTAACTACTACTCTCACCTTCTCTGGGTCCATTGATACTTCAGTATCTTAGATGACGTGACCCAAGAAGTGAATTTGATCCATCCAGAAGTGGAATTTTGAGATTTTAGCATATAAATAATGTTATCTCAGTGTATTCAAGATGATATAAAGGTGTTTGGTATGCTCATGTCAATAGTGATAATACACCAAGATATCTTCCATGAAAACCACCACCAAATCTAGGTAAGGATGGAACACTCGGTTCATCAGCTCCATGAAAACTGCTGGCGCATTTTTGAGACCAAATGATATAACCAAGTACTCATAGAGACCGTACCAACTATGAAAGGTTGTAAAAGGTATGTATACTGGTTGAACACATACCTAGTGATATCCTGGCCTTTAATTCAATATTCTAGAATACTCGATCTTCTCAAAGTTGATCAAACAGGTCATCTACCTGTGGTAAGGGATATCTGTTTTTAATCATCAACTAGTTCAGTTTTCGATATTCCACGCAATGTATGAGAGTATCGTCCGTCTTCTTCACAAAAAGTACCAGTGAACCCCAAGGTGAAGTATTTGGTCAAATAAAACCCTTAGCTTCTAGATCATCCAACCACCTCTTGATCTATTTCAACATCTTTGTAGCCATCCTGCAAGGATGAATAGATACCGATGCAACTCTTGTCACTAGATCGATAGTGAACTCCACCTCTCTAATCGGAAGTAATCCTGATAAGTCGTCTAGTAAAACATCCTTGAAATGATAAACCACTGGAGTAAAATCTTCCAGATATGTTCCCTGATCATCTAGATATAAACTTGCAATCTAGGCTATCATCTTACCCATCCCACGATGCTCGGGTCCAGCTCCTCTTTCTAAGACATCTCATTCTCCCTTGTATATAAAAGACACGTCCACTAGTGATGTAAAACTCTCCCTACGGTGATAGTAGTCAATGAAGGACTGATAGGATACCAGCCAATCCATTCTGAGGATCACATCAAAACTTGTCATCTCAAATATGTAGAGATCCCAAAATAAGTGACATCCACCAATCTCAAGGGGGCACTCCTTTCACAGATGCACACCTACCATTATAATCTCTATCATAGTGTCTTGAATCATAACATTCTCAAATGTATAAACACAAAATCCAAGGATCTCCACAAAGAGAAAAAATATAAAACTATGAGAATATCTCGTATCAAAAAGTGCAGAAGATAAAATATAGGCAACTAAAATAGTACCTCTAACAGTATAAGGTCTGGTATCCCACTCATGTTAGGTCTGTTGCATTGCATGTGTCTAGCTTGTACCGTATCCTTGTGACACATCCTGGCTACCCTGAGCTAACATGCCCTACTGTCGCTGAGATCCTAGGGTCAATATACCATGGACATGACCACCACCTTGGCCTTCACGCCCTGATGTAATCTAGTTTCTAGACTGGTGGGAAGCTACTGACCCTTCTCCTGCATGTGGAGTCCATACAGAACCTCTATCACTATCCACTGGTGGAAACATCCTACAGAAATGTTGTATATGGCCCATCTTTCCTCAAGCTCGGTACTCAACTAGGTCCTTCGGGAACTATGGTATGGTATGCCCAACTCTTCCACTCTAATAGCACCTCACCTGGTTACTAAAAGATACATCCTGAATGCTTGTATTCCCACAAAAACACTCTATATGGTGCTTCTTGTTTCCTGTCGAGACAGTACCAGATCTTGTTGTCGAACCACCCTGGCTCACACCCCCATATTCTCGTAGGTTACTCTCGGTAATCAGTGCCTGATTCACAATGGAATGTACATAAGGAAACCTGAAAATGTTCACATAATATCGAATGTCATATCGAAGATCATACTCAAAGCACCTAGCTCTCAACACCTTATCACCCATCAAAATAAGTGTAAATCGATGAAGCTATATAAAGATGGTATAATAGTCCATCACTAATATAGTACCCAGCTCAAGATTCATGAAAACCTGGGCTCGATCGGCTCTGAGGGTCTCAGGAAAGAAGTATTCATAGAAGACTGTCTGGAAGTCTCCTCATGCCATGTACTGATGGCGCTCTTTCTGCTTGATAACATCCCACCACCTCTTGGAAGAATCACGTAGCATATAAGTTAAAATCTTGATGCTCCTATAAAGAGGAATCTCAAGATGCTCAAAGATAGTCAGAACTGATTCCATCCAAAATTTTGCAGCCTGTGGTCTGTCATCCCTTGGAAAAGTAGGCGTATGCTACAACTGAAATATACGCGTCAGTTCTTCCATAGATGTGGAAGCTTGCAGTGCTCCCTCGAAGGTCTGTATGAACCTCACAAAACCTTATTAGAATTTTGTGTCTACACCCGTGTCTGGTATAATGGCTAGTTCCATAGCTGGAACAACTATAGGGTTCATTGGTAACCCATGGCCTACCACCTCTGGTGTATACTCACTGCCACTATCTTGGTGCAATGCTCAAGGTCTTCGTGGTGGCATTGCTCTGTAATGTAAATCATACACACCTCAGCACAAGTTTTAACAAAGATAAGACTCCCACTCAGAAGTGAAAAATGGGACAGAGAAGGAAAACACTCAAGGTTTTGAAAATAGGAGTACACGACATTTATAACTCCTTAAACGGTGTTTTCTCTTAGTCCTCTACAAGGGCATGTACTTCTTCCCAACATGGTCGTGTAATACCCCATGTACACGGCGTGTTCCCCAAGATACACGGCATGTTCTTTGATTTCCCCTACTACCCAGATACTTTTACATGGCTAGAACAACATGGTTTTTTCAGTGTAGGACTACACGGCGTGTTCACCCTAGACACAGTGTGTACATCAAAATTTTCATCAACCCATTTCGTTAGTCACACAACCGTATACATGGTTGACTTCTACACGGATTGTACTCACATTTCATGATGTGTCCTACTCAAAGATCGAAAACTCATGTTCATTTATCACAAGGAAGGCTAAACGGTAAAGGATTACATGACGTGTATACATGGTACACGGCGTGTTCTTCTGAAAACTTGGAACACATTCTTCCCCAAACAAGAATAACACATGGTGTGTTAGGCTAGACTACACGCTGTGTATACAGGTTTTTTCAGAACAGAAACTCTAGATTTCCTAGAAACCCCTAGTTTTGCAAAAAAAACTAACCAGTGGGATGCCAAATTCTAATCCGTGAGGGCTCATACTCCCCACGAGTCAAAGTTTATCACCCAAGCAGAACATATCATAATAAAATTATAGATAAAAACTGAATCATGATCTACCAAATTCCAGTCCAAGAGGGACCATACACCTCAAGAACCAAATTTTGGGGCATTCACTCCATCCAAACCATATCACATACCAATACACCCATCACAACAGCATGCTTAGATATCACATCATTTATCAAAACAGCATGCGATAACTAATGAATCCCATATGGCATGTCATAATGCATGACATGTGATTCTAACAAGTTTCTATATGATTCATGATATGTCACACCCTCATCTCATCAGGTTTTAACTATAATATAATCCACAATTGCATCAATAGGAACAACATAAATCAATTTTGTCACCCAATGGTGAAATCTGTACAACTATAAAACTATAAAATCACAATTCATTCAAGGTAATTAAGGTTTTCCCTATATGCGGGGTAGCTACTTTTGAGCACAAATATTTATGAAATCCATTTTTCCTTCCTAACTATTCTATAGGATCCAAATTGTAATTCAAAGAATAAATAAATCCTCTAATGCCACTTTGTAACATCCTTGATCTGGATGCCACTGAAAGGTGCCCCGTACCCGATTGGACACATCAACTTAAGAGAATTTCCACAAACTCCAGAGGCTTCCAACTAGAAATGAGGGCCTTGGGTGTGATAGTGGGGAAACTATGCCCTCATTGGAAAAGTGTATCACAGTGGAATAAATATTAACAAATATCGAAAGCAGTAAACAACATGCAACTAAAACAAAACTAAAGAAGTTTGATAGATAAATATCCAAGTCTCAAACCATACAAATAATAATGCAGCGTGTTATATGTTATAATAAATCATCCAAAATAGGACACACTACAATCAGATACAAATACAATATAAGTGAAGAATCATAAATAAAACTCAGAAGCATCGCAAGCCTCAACTTAGTCCCATTCTCTCCTTCTCCTTAGTAGCAATCAAGTACCTATAAAAGGGATATTTTCCTTGTCTACACCTACAACCATATAATCTTTTTGGGCTCAAAAACATGACCCAAGAAGGGTGTGAGACTAATCCCAGTAGGCAACCACCAAAGATTTGTGCCTAACAATCAGTGAATATATGCAACAGTAGTAAGGAAAAATAGTAACTAGAAAGTGCTCAAGTAACTATCCATTTATTCTGTTTATGTTCTTTAGCAGTTCAGTTTCATTTAAGTATAATTATCTTGAGATTCTTCCTTATCCTTCCAATCCCCCATATAGAAGTAAACAAAGTATATGTCTTAGAAGATCATCTAAATAAAAAGTGAAGACCAAACCCAAGATTGTGATTTGGCTTGGCAGACACATCATAAGTCATTCCATTTCATTTTAACAAGTTCTGTGAACTTTACAAAGGCCTCGAATTCCATCCTAGGACCGTCAACCCCTCGTACCAAAGTAATCATCAACTCGTGACATAACCATTTCACATTTAAGCATATTATCATTTCAGTATTTAATCATTTGTGTAGTTTCTAATAAATCTCATCCCAGGTATCCCTCAATAGACCAAGGATTCACTTGGAATTTACAAAGAAGACTCAGTGAGCCTGACCATTAAAACTATGGCTGGCTCACGACCCTTAAGTAATTAACCTCTTGAGTCCATCCACTTCCTTTTAACCAAGACAATGGTTCACCCAAGGTAATAAAGGTTTAATTAGTCACATGATCCTGACCTTGTCATTTAACAGAGACTATGGCTCACCCATGGATAATTACATCTTTTAACCATTTATCATTTCATTTCAAAAACAACACATGTGAATTAAACCATAACACGTCTTTAAATATAACAACTCATGTGGTCAATTTAAACAACAAAAAAACACATGCAAATTGAACTATTGTGTGGTTTTAATCATAACAACTCACATGGGAATTTAATATAACAATATATAATTTTAATCAACCCCAAAAAGGGAAAACATTCAAAATCCTCAAAGTCTTTCTTTCCAAATGAATAACCACGGGAAATGCACCCTTGGGATGTCCCTAAATCAAACAATCAGCAATCACATTCTTTAATTTTCATATAATCAAATACCTAAACATCATTAGGTATCAACAGGTTTCAACTATAGAGAAAAACAAAACCCAAAAATGGTCTTATACCATTTTGGAACATATAATCAACTCAACATTTAACAAAAGGCACAAGACCACCTACCACGATGTCGTAGGACTGATATAATCTGGCGTCGGCCCTTGAATAATCCTAGAATGGCGTAGATATAAGAAAAGAGGTAAATAATTTAACCTTGAATAACTTTATCAAGAACATAAATCATCAAGAACGGCTAAAGGATAAAAAAATCTCTTACCGATATGAATCCAATGAGACCAACGGCACTTGAATCGGGTTCTAGATGAAGAAATGGGAGAAGAATCAACTCCCACAGCTCCTTGTTCTTCACCCGGTGGGTGTTCTGTCCAGGAGAAGAGAAAATGAGGATACTTCCCATATTAAGCTGAAATTTAGTATTACACAGAGTGAAAGTTAGTATATATGGAACGTATACCATTTTACTGTTCATAAATTTTCCAACTTACTTTACACGTCCCGAACTGACGTTGCCGACATGACTACACGTCATGTACTAGGAATTACATGGCGTGTAGTGGTTGTTTCTTCTCTTCCAGGACAATGACGTCACACACCGTGTATCCCCATCCTACATGGCCAGACCACATGGCGTGTACATAGGATTACATGGGGTGTTCTACTAAAACTTAACATTTTTCTAGTTTTCCTTGTTTTCTCAAAAACAACTCAAAGGAAAAGAAAAATAAAAAACCCATACCTCTTAAAAAGAACTGGGTTCTTACATAAATCTTCCCTAAAAGTGATGAAATTGGTATCCTTGGGTATTTGTTCCACTATAACCAATATCACATTGTTTCCTTTAGATGTTATCAAGGCACTGGTGAAAAACTCCATAGTAATATTATCCATCTTCCATGTTGGTATGGGTAATGATTATAATACCCTTTTAGGAAGTTGTCACTCCACCTTCACCTGTTGACATGCCAAGCACCTTCTAGTGTAGTCAGAAATATCCCTTTTTAGGTTATCCCACCAATAATGATCATAAAGGTCCCTATACATTTTCATGCTTCCATGATGTATAGAGAATGTAGAGCTATGATCTCCATCCATCAGTTATTTTTTTATCTCCAGAATATATGGAACACATAGCCTTGTACAAAATTTCAATACACCTTTGTAGTCAATATTGAACTCAGTAAACATCCCATTCTTCACATCCTCTATCTTCTTCTGTAACAAAGGATATTCTCATTGATATTTCTTGATCTTCTATAGTAATTATGGTTGAGAAATAATTTGAAATAGGATTGATGATGTCCCTTCCCTCATGATTCCCATGTCCAACCTTACTTAGTACTTGATTAATGGATCTCCTTGAATCCTCATCATTCCCATCACAACAAGGTATTTTTTACTTAATGAATCAATGACTTTGTTTGATCTTCTGGGGTGATAATGAATTGGGAAATAATAGACTTTAAGATGTTCCAACTATATCCTTTGTCTCATATTCAATTCTTTTTTCATGAAAATATACTTCAAACTTTGGTGGTATGTGTATATATCACATTTATCCCTATAAATATAGTTCCTCTATATATTCAAAGAAAAAAATAATTGTAGCTAGCTCTAGGTCAAGTGTTGGATAATTCTGCACATGAGGATTTACCTATCGATATACATAAGAAATCATGTTGTAATTTTTCATGAGGATGCACCCAATAAATTTCAAAGATGTGTCACTAAAAATAACGAATCCTTATCTGATATAGGGTAGAGTTAACAAGGGTTAAGTAACCAATATCTTATTAATCTCTTGGAAACATTCTTGACACTCCTTTTTTCAAATGAACTTATCTCCTTTTCAAGTTAACTTGGTTAGTGGATTAGAAATTCATGAAAACATTTTCAAAAACCTCCTATAATATCCTGATAAACCAAGGAAACTACAAATCTTAGTTAATATTGTTTGATGACGCCACTCCACCACAACATTTTTCATGGTAGGTTTGACTGATATTCATTCATTAGTTACAATGTTCTCCAAGAAAAAAACTTGTTGTAACCAAAATTCACATTTTCTAGATTTTCCAAATATCCTCTCCTTCCTTATAGTTTTCAATATAACCCTTATATGATCCTCATACTCCTAGAACCTTTTATAATATATCAAAATATTATCAATAAAAACCACCAACAAATTATCAAGGTAATTCTTAAAGACTCTGTTCATCAAATCCATAAATATAGAAGGATCACTAGCCAAGTCGAAGGGAAAAAACGAACTCATAATGGTTATATATTTATTAAAAGGTTGACTTTATAATATCTTATTTCTTCACCCTCAATTGATGATAACTAGATCGAAGATCATTCTTGGATAAAAACTGATCCCCATGAAGTTGTTAAAATAAATCATCAATCCTTGTAAGAGGGTACATATTCTTCACTATGATCCTATTAAGTTATATATAATAAATGCATATCCACATTGATCAATCCTTCTTCTTCAAAAAGAGAATAGGTTCTCCCAAAGAAGAAACACTTGGTCAGAAAAATCCATTCTCTAAAAGATCTTGAAGTTGTTTCTTTAATTTCTCCAACTTCACGTTTTCTATTCTATATGGGGTCTTTGATATCGGCTTAGATCTAGGTATGATTTTAATGGAGAACTTTACATCTCTTTCTAAGGGAGTTTCATCTTACTCCTAAGGAAATACATTAATGTATTCCTAAATGATGGGGAAATTTTCTATTCTTATACTTGTTTTCCTTCTTCCCCTTCACCGATCATCTTCATAAATAAGGCTATGGGAGATGCTTCTTTAAAAAGCATAGGTTGCGATATCTATCCTTTTAAAATAAGTATATCTTTTTTATTCAAGACTATTGATATTTCCTTGCTTCTTTAGTTGATCATATCATTATACTTTGAGAGCCACTCTATCCCTACACTACTGGAATTCTTGGTATTTACAACGGCTTATTTGTGACGGGATCCCGTCACAAATAAGTTTTAGCGACGGGGCCTCGTTGCAAATAGCCCATTGCAGAAAACACTGTCGCAAATACCATTATTTGTGATGGGCCCATCGCAAATAACTCTCCAATTATATGCATTATATATACATAAACTTTTTCACAACGGGCCCATCACAAATAGTTTTTGTGACGGGCCCGCCGTCCCGTCGCAAATATATATATATATAACGTTCTGCGACGGGCCCATCGCAACAAAGTATTTGTGACGGGTAAGTAGTCCCGTTGCAAATATGTTTTTTAAAAATATTTATTTAGACTATTTGCGACGGGGACCCGTCGCAAACAATAAATTAATTTAAAAAAAATAAATTTAATAAAATTACGATTAATGAAAAAATAATATTACTATAATTAAAAAAATAAAAAATATTAAAATTCTCAATATTCACAAAAAAAATCATAAAATCATAAAATATTATTATTATTATTATTAGTAAATAAACAAACATTAAAAAATATAATACTAAAAAAATATATTTAATAAAATAATATTAATATTATTAAAATATTAAAAAAAATATTAAAATTCTCAATATTCACAAAAAAATATAAAAAAATAATAAAATATTAAAAATTAAATTATGTAATATTTGCACCTATATAAAAGACAGAAAATGTAAATAATTCATATTACAATGTTAAATTCAAATGTTTTAAACATAAAAAAAAATCACTGGGGAGTCGTCTTCTGGAGGAGGTGGAGGAGCTGAAGCAGATGGTGGAGGAAACTCCATCCCTAAACTACGAGTCAAACAGTGCATGTACTCCATCTGCTCGTGATGCTGCTGCTGCCATCGATGCATCTCCTCCTCATGCTGCTGCTACTGCTGCTGCCATCGACGCATCTGCTCCTTGTGATACTGCTCCTGCTGCTGTTGCCGCCGACACATCTATTCTTGCTTCTTCTGCAAATTCTCTATAAGCTCAGCCAGAGCTCACAACTGCTCCTGATACTGTGAGATAGAAGATGATGCCTCTCTACGAGCTCCTCTCAAGCTGTACACCGACATCGCAGCAGTACCATAATATGTACCAGGAGTCAAATGAGAGCTGATACCAACTACTTTGCCCTTCTCAAAGCCATATTGAGTCGCCTGCATCCATGCTGCCTCATCGAAATGGTGAGCACTGGTCTGTTCAGTCGTCTCATCCCGAACCTCAACCTGTGTCTGAGAGGTCGCAGCCTCATATGACTCCTTCAATTCCAATTTAAAATTAAAATTGTGAAAATATTATATGCAGTTAATTGTCAAACTGAAAAAATAATACTAACCACAATCTGACACTGGAAATCACCTCTAATCTCTCCAGTGGCTGGATTATTGTACATACTCCGATAAATGTCGTACTCCATAATATCGGGATGCTCAATTGCCTACATAAATATAAAATAAACTCTTTATATTTAAAGTTATATAAAATATTTAAAAAATATACGTACTAGATGATCTCTATGTGAACTGAATGTATGGATACCAGCTCGATGTGTCACCTCCTGTCTCCCCCGGTTCTGTCGTCCCACTAAAGATCTCCTCTGAAATCCACCACCCAACCAGTGTAAGCATAATCCATCCCAAATGTGAGATGAAATTTACTCTGGTCAGTGGGCTCTACAAGAATCATCAAATTCTATCACTTCTGCTTTCTTAATAGTTTTCCTTCTCAAATTGTGCAAAAACTGATGGAAACGGTCATGCATAAAAACCTTCCATACCGCATGGATAGCGTTGTGCATGTTATCATTGATAGGATGCCATAAACCCTAAAAATAATTTATAATATCAAGTTGTTAATAGAATAAATTTCAAAATAAATATTATTTATTTACGTACCTTCCAATGATGGAACATGTCGCGTCGCACATCAACAGGAATCTGTTCTCATGTGATCCATGGCTGAGAAAAATAATTGCGCAAGATAGCACTCCCCTATCCAATATCTATATGCTCAAAAATGTGAAAAAGGAATAAATAATCGATAAATTATTATACATATAAATAAATTAATGAAATATAACTAAAATATACATGTTAACATACCTCTGTGTGCGTGGATCAAAACCAAGATGTGGACGTCGCTCGGGGATAGGGTCAGGAATCATCAGTCATGCAAGACCGCACCCCCTCTGCGTACCCCCTAAACTGCCAGTAAGCTGAGGGTAAGATGATCCAAAATCCCCCTCATCCAACGGTAGGTCAGCCTCCTACAAATCGAGATATAGCTCAGGGTCCATCTGAAACACAAAATGATTATTGTTAGTAGATAGTTGAAAATAACTATTATATATAGATATATATTAGTTATGATTATAACCAGTATTTAACTGTTTCAATGTTCATCTTCATCCTCTTCTCCATAGCTGTCAATGTCAATGTCTTCATCTTCCTCCTCAGCATCATCAATATCCATATAAGTTTCAGTTTCATCATCTCTTGTCATTTTAAATTCATTTGTAACATCATTAACATCTTCATCACCATCGATCCTTAACTATGGGGTGTCATCATCGATATTCATGTCCCTTTATGAATCAGATGGATTTTGAGCAGTCTCTTGAAAAATTTCATTTCCTTCCACTTCAGCGGAACCACATTCAGTTTGAGTAAATTGATTTTCCTGAGATTTCATTTTTATTATGCTCCACCAATCGGTCAAGTCTCTTGAAGTAACACAGTACTTTGCATAATAAATTTTATTTTCCTATTGAGCCAGTAAAAATGGTTCATTTACTACAAGAAGACTTTTATATTTAATATCGACGATTTCATGAGTCGGATGAACACGCAATCCTCTCTCAATATCCAACCACCGACATTTAAACATTGTTATGTAGTTCTTTCCTAGATAACATATCTCAATAATTTCATCCAAAATGCCATACAAGTCAACTTCAATTTCTCTGTGATGTGATCCTCTCAAGAAAACTCCACTGTTCATTGTTTTTTTGATTCCCCGTATGTATGTGTATGAAATCTAAAACCATTCACCACATATGAATTATAAGATTTAACCATTTTGGATGGTGGGTTACTCAATATACACAGTCACTTATCAATTTTATCACCATATTGAGACACCTAAAAATTCATAAAACAATTAACAATATAATAAATAATAAACGGAAATGATATTAAACCATCAATAATTTATGTTACCAGTTTTTGAAACCATTGAGAAAAAAATTTTGTCTTCATTCTTCAAGAGCAGTAGCTGTAATTTGTGGAAGTTGTTTCTTGATATGATTATCATATAACCTAAAAATAAAATAAGTTTAAATACTATAACATAAATTATATAATAAGTGATAGAATCACTCATAGGACAAATGATTTCATTTCTTCATAGTTGATCAGAACGTATGTATGAGCTCTGTGATGTTCATCATCTGAAAGCCATCGTTCATGAACTCCACTGAAACCAAGATTTGGCTGATTAAAAACTATTTATTGATTTTCTATTTCATCATTAACATTCCCCTAATTTTGTCCCATGCAATTGTGTTTTTAGGGATATTGAGATTCAAAATAATGAGTAGAAAAAGTAAATTTCCTCTTGCAAATAAGCTTCATCAATTGAGCCTTCAACTGATGCTTTGTTACGTACTTTTTTCTTCAATTTCTACATGCATCTCTCAAATGGGTACATCCATAAAACCTGTACTAGACCTCCACATTTAGCTTCATGTGGAAAATGTAATATCAGATGTTCCATTGAGTCAAAGAAAGCCGGCGGAAATATTTTTTCCAGTTTACATATAATTACAGCAACATCATCTTCCAATTTTCTTAGCGCATCGTAGTCTATTGTCGCTACGCAAATGTCTCGAAAAAAATATGATATGTCTGTTATCAAATCCCAAATCATATAATTCAACAAACCTTTGAATCCAATCGGCATAACTCTTTCCATTATAACATGACAATCATGACTTTTTAATCCAGTAATATAACCATTCTTAACACATCTGCCCAAATTGGAAGCATATCCATATGGAAGTCTCAAATATACAATCCACTAACAAAATAATAAGTGACTCTCTTTGGACAGTGTATAAGCTGCTTTTGGCTTCATTAACCTCTATGATCTGACATTTTCAAATAGTTCAAGTTCTGGTCGCCTACAAATTTGGGCAAGATCTAATCATACCTTTATAGTATCTTTGGTCTTACCTGGAGTATCCAAAACTGTATGAAATAAATTATCAAAACAGTTCTTCTCAATATGCATAACATCCAACATGTGGAGGACCAACAAATCAGACCAATACAGAATATCCCAAAAAATGCTCTGTTTTATCCAATTATGTTCTTTCCCAAATCCATGAATTTTCTGTTGGTTTATTGTTGGTCCAAATGTGATGGGGGTAATAAAAATACAACTGATTGTAACTCTATACCTAAGATCAACTTTGGAGGTTCATCCCTTTCAATTGTACCTTTTCTAAATTGAGATTTGTTCCTCCGAAAAGGATGATCGGTTGGAAGAAATCTATGGTGACAATAAAAATATCAAGGTTTTTTTCCATTGATGAGCATAAAGGATTTGTTTACTTTCATACAGAAAGGACATGATTTCAGACCATGTGTAATCCAACCAGATAACATGCCATATGCCAGAAATTCACTAATCGTCCACATCAATGCAGCTTTTAATATGAAATTTTGTTTCGCACCAACATCATATGTATGAACACCATCACTCCACAATGCATTTAACTCATCAATCAATGGTTTCAAATAAACATCAATATTCATTTTCAGATGTCCTGGGATTAATAGAGTCAAAAAGATATAAGGCTCCCTCATCAACATCCATGGAGACAAATTTTACAGAGTTATAAAGACAATCCAACATGAATACTAACTACCATAAGAACCAAACGGACATAAATCGTTAGTAGAAAGACCCAATCGCACATTTTGTGCTTCTATAGCAAAATACGGATGCAGACGGTCAAAATGTTTCCATGAATCACCATCAGATGGATGATTCAAGCTTTTATCAGTTTAAATATTGGTTTTGTGCCATGACATCATTGACATTGTGTTCTGATACATAAATAAATGTTGCAATATGGGTGTAAGGGGGAAATATCTCAACTGTTTTATTGGAATCGATCTAGACTTCCCTAGTTAAGCTTCTTTATACCTTTATTGTCCACATGTGGGACAACTATCCAATGACTCATTTTCGCCAGAATATAAGATGCAATCATTTGGACATGCATGAATCTTCCGATAACTAAGGCCCAGATTATGAATCTGCCTCTTTCACTCATAGTAATTTATAGGCAACACATTTCCTTCAGGTAATAGTGTTTTAACCAAAGAAAATATCTGATCAAAACAGTTGTTTGACATTGCATTATCTGATTTAATAGCCATAAATTTTGAAACTGCTTCTAATTTTCTTATCTTGTAACCAGGATATAATGCATCCTCAGTAGACCTCAACAACTCATAAAATTCGAATGGTGCCAACTCATGATTTAAATCAATATCATCGTGAGTTTTAGTTTGTTGCACAGATGGACCTACAACATCATGTACTAAATTTTGAAACCATGATGGATCCGAAATCAAGTTATTAGGATCTTCTATGGAACTGCGTTCACCCTGTTGATACCAAAAAACATAATGTGGTTGAAAACCAAACCGCAAGAGATGTCCCCCAACATTTTCAAATGTGTCAAACGTTCTCAGAGCACATTTTTTACAAAGACTCTTAATTGTGCCTTCTGAAACATATTCTAGTTTTGATGATGCAAATGCTAAGAAAGCTTCAACACCCTCAATATATACAGGATTTAAACCAGAACCATTTGGATTTCTGTGCTGATTTATCCAAGCGTGATCATCTAATAATGACTGATGTCGACTTCCTTGTTCCATATTTTTCTACATAAAATATAAAATCATCACTGTTTTTGAATAATTTAAAATTATAAAAACACCATCAGAAAAAAGAAGATAAATAATTACAACTACTTAATAATTACCATTAATTTGAAATTATGACTGATGTCGATTTCCTTGCTAATTATTCCTAATTATTCCTAATTATTACAAATTATTACTAATTATTACTAATTATTACTAATTATTACAATTAATTACTAATTATTACTAATTATTACAATTTATTACTAATTTAGCAATAATTAGTAATACTTAGCAAAATGAAAACTGCTTGAATAATGAAAGGAAATTTGGTAATCATCGTTCTAGAGATGATTACAAATTTTTCCTTTATTATCCAAGCAGTTTTCATTTACTAATTATTACTAATAAAAAAATATATTATCAATATTTATGAAAAAACAATATTAATATTAAGAAAAAAAATTATAAAATATTAAAATTATCAATATTCACAACAGACTTTTCCCTATTCTTAACATGTCCAAATCTCAAAGGTTCTCCAATTTTTAGGTCATGCGCAATAAAAATTTTGTTTCGGTCATGTCCAATGTAAACTCTATAATTGTACTTGTATGGTTGATCACCTCGTAAGTAGTGTTGCAATAGGACGACCAAAGTAATTTCGTTCTCATCTCTAAGAATCATATCGCTCCCTTTACATAGACCATTCTTCCTTAAAAATTTGAGGTGATATCAGTATCTTTCCCTTAAATTTTCAAGGAAGAATGGTCTATGTAAAGGGTCATGTGAGATAATTCTTATAGATGAGAAGGACGTGACTTGGGTTGTCCTATTGAAACACTACTTGCGAGGTGATCAACCATGCAGAGACAATTATAGAGTTTACATTAGACATGGCTGACACAAACTTTTTATTGTGCATGACTTGATAATTGGCGACCCTTTGAGATTTTAACATGTTAAGAATAGAGAAAAGCATGTTGCGAATATTGATAATTTTAATATTTTATAAATTTTTTATTATTTTAATAATATTAATATTGTTTTTTCATAAATATTGATAACATAATTTTTTTATTAGCAATTATTACTAATTATATCTAATTATTACTAATTATATCTATTTATTACTAATTATATCTAATTATTACTAATTATATTTATTTATTACTAATTATATCTATTTATTACTAATTATATCTATTTATTACTAATTATATCTAATTATATCTATTTATATCTACTTATTACTATTTATATATATTTATTACTATTTATATCTATTTAATACTAATTATATCTATTTATTACTAGTTATATCTATTTATTACTAATTATATCTAATTATTACTAATTATATCTAATTATTACTAATTTTAGATAATTATTACTAATTATTACTAATTATATCTAATTATTACTAATTATATCTGATTATTACTAATTATATCAAATTATATCAAATTATTACTAATTATATCTAATTAGTACTAATTATATCTATTTATTACTAATTATTACTAATTATATCTATTTATTACTAATTATTACTAATTATATCTAATTATTACTAATTATATCTAATTATTACTAATTATATCTAATTATTACTAATTATATATAATTATTACTAATTATATCTAATTATTACTAATTATATCTAATTATTACTAATTATATCTAATTATTACTAATTATTACTAATTATTACTAATTATTATTAATTATATCTAATTATATCTAATTATATCTAATTATATCTAATTATTTCTAATTATATCTAATTATATCTAATTATATCTAATTATTACTAATTATATCTAATTATATCTAATTATATCTAATTATTACTAATTGTTACTAATTATTACTAATTATTACTAATTATTCCTAATTATTACTAATTATTACTAATCATTACTAATTATATCTAACCATTGCTAAT
Organism: Viscum album; assembly: GCA_963277665.1. Taxonomy (NCBI): domain Eukaryota; kingdom Viridiplantae; phylum Streptophyta; class Magnoliopsida; order Santalales; family Viscaceae; genus Viscum; species Viscum album. Next base: position 331,398,617 of record OY728132.1, read on the forward strand.
TATATCTAATTATTACTAATTATATCTAATTATTACAAATTGCATCTAATTATTACTAATTATTACTAATTATTACTAATTATTACTAATTATTACTAATTATTACTAATTATTACTAATTATACCTAATTATATCTAATTATATCTAATTATTACTAATTATTACTAATTATTACTAATTATTACTAATTATATCTAATTATTACTAATTATATCTAATTATTACTAATTATATCTAATTATATCTAATTATATCTAATTATATCTAATTATATCTAATTATACATAATTATTACTAATTATACATAATTATTACTAATTGTATCTAATTATTACTAATTATATCTAATTATTACTAATTATATATAATTATTACTAATTATATCTAATTATTACTAATTATATCTAATTATTACTAATTATATCTAATTATTACTAATTATATCTAATTATTACTAATTATATCTATTTATTACTAATTATATATATTTATTAATAATTATATCTATTTATTACTAATTATATCTATTTATATCTATTTATATCTATTTATTACTATTTATATCTATTTATTACTATTTATATCTATTTAATACTAATTATATCCATTTATTACTAATTATATCTATTTTTTACTAATTATATCTAATTATTACTAATTATATCTAATTATTACTAATTTTAGCTAATTATTACTAATTATTACTAATTATATCTAATTATTACTAATTATATCTAATTATTACTAATTATATCTAATTATTACTAATTATATCTAATTATTACTAATTATTACTAATTGTATCTAATTATTACTAATTATATCTATTTATTACTAATTATATCTATTTATTACTAATTATATCTATTTATTACTAATTATATCTATTAATTACTAATTATATCTATTTATTACTAATTATATCTATTTATTACTAATTATATCTATTTATTACTAATTATATCTATTTATTACTAATTATATCTATTTATAACTAATTATATCTATTTATTACTAATTATTACTAATTATATCTAATTATTACTAATTATTACTAATTATATCTAATTATTACTAATTATATCTATTTATAACTAATTATATCTATTTATTACTAATTATATCTATTTATTACTAATTATATCTAATTATTACTAATTATTACTAATTATATCTAATTATTACTAATTATCACTAATTATATCTAATTATTGCAAATTAACACTAATTATTTATAATTATCACTAACAATATCAATTTCTTACTAATAATAAATAAAAATAAAAATCAATTGAAATCTAATTTAATTACAACTAATAAACAACAATTAAAATTAACATAAAAAAATAAAATACATATAAAAATATAAAATATAAATACCTTAAACTTTGATATTCTGAAGGTATTAGCGCCTTCCAATTGCTCTCGTATAAAAAAATTTAACTAAAAGGAATTCTTTCCTTAAAACTGAAGAATGAAAAGAGAGGGAGAGGAAGATCTGAGTGATTTGGAAAAAAAAATGGATGAGGGTATATATAGGTTAGATTAGTTGGGACTGGGTTATTTGCGACGAGTTTCCCGTCGCAAATGGTGGTATTTGCGATGGGACCCATCACAAATACCCTCGCCCGCATTAATTACAGTCAGCGGTTAAAAGGGTATTTGCAACGGGGCCCGTCGCAAATAGTTCCTGCCAACACTCTTTTTGCGACGGGACGACATCCCGTTGCAAAAGGCTATTAACTATCGCCTGGTATTTGCGACGGGAACCGTCGCAAATACTCTTGCGCGGTTTGACACGCAAGTCGCGCGGTTTGGCGTACAAGTCGCGCGGTTTGGCGCACAAGTCGCGCCAAACTATTTGCGACGGGAGACGAAATCCCGTTGCAAATAATTGGTTATTTGCGACGGGGAAATTTCCCCATCGTAAATAACTTCCTGGACGGGTTATTTGCGACGGGATTTATTCCCGTCGCAAATAACCCGTCGCAAATATTGATTTTTCTCGTAGTGCTAGTATAATGTTGAATTCTAGTACAGGAATGACTATAAGATTTGTTATGAGATTGCGATTTCTAAATTCAGTGCTAGAGTTTCTATACACTCTTGATTCTTGCATAATCCCACCAGGAGTATTGATTGATAAATATACTTCTATAGGTTTAGGGATTGATTCTATATTCTTTGAAAACATATTGGAAATAAAGGAATGTGAATAACCAGAATCAAATAAAGTACTTGCTAACTTTGAGAGAATAATTAGAGTACCTGCAACCACATCATTTGGAGCCTCTACTTTTGCCATCGTGATAGAAATATTTTGACCTTTCTCCCTTGGACTATGGTAAGGTTGATGGTGATTCCAATCCATTACTTTCTTATTTGAATATTGATTAGAAGATTTTCCAAGATGTCCATGCTTATTGTATTTGACTTCAGGATGGGCCGACACCATCTTCCATTTGTCATTAATATTGAGAAGTTGAGGCTTCACGTCACTACAATAGTTTCGAACTATATGGTCATCTCTTCCAAACTTGTAACATTTTCCACTTCAGAGAAATTAATTCCCTGAATGCATCTTCCCACATTTGTTGCATGTGGGAAGTTGCACTTTCTTTCCACCTCTTTTGTGATCAAATTTCCTCCCCAAGTTTGGCTTAAAAGATCTCTTGTTTTCATTCGATTTATGTGACTACCGTATCTCTCTATACTCCAATTCAACCTTCATAGCACTCTACTCTATCTCCTCATAGTTTTTATAGTATTTATTAGATAGATTCCTCAATAAATAGGGTTTTAGTCTACTAAAGAATCTATCGACCTTTATATTAAGATCCATAACAAAGCTAGAGGTGTGATGAGAAAGTCTTGTAAAGTTCATCTAATAGCTTCCCATGGATTAATTTTTCTTATGCTTTAGCTCTAGGAATTTCTTCTCCATTTTCATTCACATAGAATGGGGAAAATATTTATTGAAAATGGATCTCATAAACTCTTCACACTCCATAACATCAATCTCCCTTCTTGGATTCATGTTTTTAATTAGTTTCCGCTACTAATCAGCTTCTCCCTCTAAGAGGTACAGAGCTAGGGAGAATTTCTCTCATTCTAAACAATAGAGTATAGAAAAAATATTTTCTATATAACTTATCCACTATTCATCAATCAATGTGTCAATAGATTCACTAAAAGAATATGGTCGTTGATACAAAAAGGACTCAAAGGAAATTTTTTCCCTTTGATATAGATTCGGTCTCTCTGATTGACTTAAGTTATTGTTCATAACTTGAGTTATTTGATTCATCATTCTCAATAATTTCTTTATTTTGGATTCCATCAAAGGGCCTTCAACAGATGGTCTGTTGTGTCCATCATTTACATGGTTCATCTTATTTCCCACCATTTTCTAAAATAAGAAAACCTTATTGAGAAATGTGTTTCATTTAAGAATCTTATAATACTAAAAGAATTTTATGTCTTAAAACATTATGCTTAAATATGTTATTCATTAACAACAATTAACGTTTCTATATATCTGGTTCATAAAAATATTGTGATTAAAAAACATATCCTCTAAGAGTGTCAAACTTGGAGTGAATAAAGTCCCATTGTTGTGCACGATTTATCGTTAAAGTCTAGCTCAAATCAGCGTTTTTTGGGTTTTACCCCTAGATACTTCTATGTCAGAGCCACATCCACTTTTTTGTATCCATAGAGGGATTTCTTTGCTCAGAAACCACTTACGTGATACTTCACCAAAATACCAGGTTGGTTTCCTATATTTAAAATTTTCCCTATGGTTCTTCCTAATGTTTTCAAATCCTAATTTCCATAAATAACTAAACCATACTTTGAAACAAACTATGACATCTCACCTTTTATTTCATAACTTTTCATTACATGGTACATATAGAGGATATTTTAAAGATTAGTTTCTTAGAAATAAGGTATATAATACATGAAAAATTAAAACATTCTTATAATCTGTTTGAAATTATTCTACATAGTTTTATCATAAGTTCATTTACGGAATCTCATATCCTATGGACATATATCAAAGTAAATGGGTGAGCATTAGGACATGTAAGGGAAAAAAGTTCACATATGATCATGGGGAATGTTAATAAGAACATGAGGAATATCATTATGGGATGAGAAATGGAACATGAGGCCTATATTAATAAAAATAACATGAGTCATAACATGTAAATGTTGATACAAAATTTATTTTAGGCATTCATAAGCATATCACCAAGGTTTCATAAATGAAAAATGACTAAGGTATCGTAAAACATGTCATCTCTATAGATTAAATTATTTACCAAATGAATTGGAGAAATATCATGGAACACTATTCATATGTCAAAAATCCATATTTTTTATTTATATCATAATAAAAATTTTCATATATAACTTGTGTAGAATAAAAATACAGGTTTCATATCAAAATCATGGCATTTCAAAAGTGCCCAAAAAACATGGTCATTTTGTCATTTTCATCCCATAGAAAGGGAATGCGAGTTTCACGTATGTTAATACAAAAATAAAATAAATAATTTTTACAACTAGGTGAATAAAATTTGAAAATAAATATGTTTGGGTATTCATAAAAAGAAAATAAAAAATAATTTCTTGAGGAGAAGAGATAAATTTTGTGAAGTAAATTTGGAAACATAACGGGTATAAAATATGGTTTTGAAAAAGGGTAAAATGAGAGGGGAAAGGGTATATAATTTATAAAACATAATTTAGAAGTGATTTTATGATATAAAGGGTATTATATGAGAGTAACCATAGCATTTATAAGATATATACAAATGAGTTTCTTGAATTTAAGAGAAAAGAAGGTTAATCCCCTTACCTTGAAGAGTTATTCCTAAAACTTTATTATTGGGAGCTTGGGGGATTGAGGACACCTTGGTAGGAATCCTTTAGAGGTAAAACTATCATATGTTCATGTATAAATAATTTTAAGTGAAAGTAAATGGATAAATGGTAGGGTATTTACAACAAAAGTGGAGGATTTTTTTATTAATTTCTAAATATAGGCCTTGGAAATCTAGGTTGTGGAAAATGAAAAACCATGGGCTTGACCAAGGTTTTTTCCCATTTTTTACATTTGGGAAATATTTTATATTATTTAAATCCACAATAGTCGATCATATTTTTATATTACTTCTTTTGGCATGGAAAAGTAAATTTTCCATGAAAATAATATTTTTAATGTTAAAGTTTCCATTTTAGACTTTGGAAAGAAAATTATAGGTTTAGAAATTAATTTAAATATATTAAAATACATTATATTAATAAAATAAAATATTAAAGGCTGTTTATTGTGTTTAAATAATTATTAAATCATTATTACCTAATCATGAAGTCATTAAACATACTGAAATACTCAAACTGTATTTTTACTATTCATGAAAAAAGTTAAGTATTTTAGAAAATTCTTATAAATTCACCCTAACCAAATTTTGATGTTATGATTTAAAAAATGATATTTATTTTATCATAATAATTATATAAATATTATGATTATAACTTTTAAATATAAAAATTATTATTTATTTAAAATAATAGCGGATTGAAAATGCATATAAAAACTTATGACACTTAAAAAAATAAAATTATTATATCATTTATATTTAAAAAGAGTGTTTTTATAATAATATTTCATTAAAATAATTATAATTAATAATATATTAGTTTTTTTTAAAAATTATATCTCTTCTGAAAATTACAATTTCAGTCTGAAAAGTCAATTTATTAAATTTTTCATATTATTTTGTTATGAAAAACTATTCTTAAAAAAGAATTGATGGAATGATAATTTTATTTATACATGGGAATTAAAATTTAAGTAACTAATACCTTGAAACATAACCCCCTATAACACCCATGTACAACCTAAGGGTAAGATGTGTGATGGTGATAGATTCATGGGGTGGCTCGGCTAACATTGCCTGAGTGGTAATTTCCACTTACTTGAACTTCTCTTGTATGAAATTTCTTTTAAGCTTCACTTGTTGAATATTATCTTGGTCTTGGTCAAGGGAGAACCCCAATTATTCTACCTTCCTCCCAAGTTCTGATAAATGGGCTTCGTACGGCCTGACTCTACTGGTTGAGGCCATCACTTCTCTTTTATTCATTAATTGTCCACTATCATTTCTACTTATAAATACTAATTATAACATTATAATTATTACCAAGAGCATAGTTTCCAATGGTCATATCGACCAACAGTCATATTTGAACAATGTTTAAATAATGGTTGAATCACTATGGTCACATTTCCCTTTATACACTATAAATACCACTTAATTATTAAAGATATATAGTTTTGTTGTGATTAATATAATATAACGCACATTTTCTCATGAAACAAATATCATTTAAAAATTTTGTGTCATTATATTCATATAAAGGGTTAACTAATATCCATGCATCAGTGATATGTTTTAGATTCAATGAGTTGGGGAATTATTCCAATATGTGTTTGAAATTAGTTAATTTAGATTGAATTCAAAAAGATCAAAAGAAAAAGGGAGAGGATAAATCTATTGATACTATTAAGTTTGATGTTGGGATATAAAATGATATTGTGATAGGTATGTTTCTGTTTTATTTGAATAATTCCAATACTCGGTTTGATATTGGATCTTCAAATACCATAATTTATGAGAAATATGAAAATAAATTAGGTGTATTACCTCATGAAAGTATGATATATCTTTTGGTTAAAACTCAATATGTAAATAGTATTACAACCAAGATTTATAGGAATCATCATAAGGATATATATGGAATGGACCTTCCTTAAAATATTTTTTAATTATCTATAGTATAGTTTGATATTATTATGGGTATGTATTGGAATTCATTTTATCATTCTAAGATAGATTTTATTTCCAAGAAATATTTTTTCAATGATTTCATATATTTGATAACATATCACGGAGTAGAGAAATTTATTAGAAATGGAAGTGAAAGTAATTTAGCACATGTTCCTGAAAAGAAATAAATTTTTTAGATTAGTGAGGGCCCAATAGTGAATAAATATATGGATGTTTTTTCTAAGGATTTACTAGGTATTATTCTAGATTTAGAGGTTGAGATAACTATTTACATAGTGCCTTATGATAAGTATATTTAAAAAACCATTATCAAATGGATCATGTAGAACTTTTAAAATTGAAAAATATATTACATATGTTCCTAGAAAAAGGTTTCATTCATCCAAGATATTCACCTTGGGGTGATCCTATTTTTTTGTTAAAAAGAAAGATGGTTCCCTGATACTTTACATTGATTATAGATCCTTGAATAACATCATTATTATGAAAAGGTATCATTTTTCTTATATCAATGATTTTTTTATTAGATTTATAAATATAATTATTTTTCAAAGTTTTTTTTGAGGTTCAAGTACCATTAGTTGAAGGTGGAGGAGTATAACATTCCAAATACATCATTTCAAACTAGATTTGGGAATAATGATTTTTAACTTATGCTTTTTGGGTTGTCTAATGCTCCAGATTTTTTATAGAACTTGTGATTAGTGTTTTCCTAGAATATTTAGATAAGTTTTTGGTTTTAATTATTGATGATATATTGGTATATTCTTAAATTCATGAGGATCATAAAAGTCACTTGAAACTTTTTTTGTAAACCATTAATGAAAATAAACTATATGTAAAATTCATTAAGTGATAATTTTGGTTGAAATTTTTTTCTTTTCATGGGAATGTTATTTCAAAATATAGAATAATAGTTAACCCTACTAAAACTAATTTCATTAAAGAGTTTACATACCCTATCAATTCCATAGAGTTTCGTTTTCTTATTTTACTAGGTTACTACCTACGGTTTTTTGAAAACTTTTCTCAGTTATCTATCCCACTGAAAATGTTAACTCGAAATAGAGTTAAATTTATCTGGAAAAAATAATTTTATGATTTATTTAAAAATCTAAAAATAATATTGTTGAATGATCGATTTTTACCCTTCCATATATAAATGTTTTTTCATATATAGTGATGCTTTATTAAAAGGACTTGGTTGTGTCATTATAAATATTTATTGGGTACTTTATTTTTCTTCACAGCAACTAAATCCTATAGAATTAAATTACCCCAAACATGATTCGGAAGTATCTATTGTGGTTTTTTCTGTAAGAATTTATAGACATCATTTTTATGGAGTAAAGTATGAAATATATACTAATCATGAAATTTTAATGTATATATTCACTAAGAGATAATTGAACATGAGATAGAGAAGATGTATGGAACTGATCAAGAATTTGGATTGCATGATTCATTACCATCATGTAGAAGAAAAAAAGTGTGTGATGCTTTGATACAAAAATAGTAATGCTACATTAACTGTGTTATGTTTTGAACATAATCCTTTGGTTGATCATTTGATGAATTTTGGACAAGAAGTTATGGATGTGGGGTCATCTTCTATTTTGTTACAGGTTTCAATGTAGCCTACATTGTTATAAAGATATAAAAATATCAGAAGAAGGATTGTTCTTTGTAGGAAAAGGTAGATTATATTAATAATTTTAATTCTCTTGAGGTTAATATTGATGAAGAAGGTGTCATCAAATTTGGAAAAAGATTATGTGTTCTATGTGATTTCCAGTTTAAGAGATAGTGTTTGGCTGATGCTCATAGTTTTCCATTTTCCATTCATATTAGAATAACTAAGATGTATATAGACCATTGGGAGTATTATTATAGGGATGGTATGAAAATATATGTTTCTAGATTTAACATGAAATGTTTCACATGTAAGCATGATAATGAAGAATGATAATTACTAAAGGGAATGCTTCACCATCTACCAGGGCTGAAGTGTAAATGGGAAAATATATATGTGGATTTTTTTAGTGGGATTGCCAAAGTCATATTAAGGAAATAATGAAATTTGGGTTATTGTTTATTGATTAACTAAATATGAAAACACTCCAACAAAATTGATTGATAGAAATAGTTTTTTTTTGTAGTGGTTTAAACCACCGCCATATGGTTCTATAACAATTTCCAAAAACTACCTCTAAAGTTAGATTCAGCATCCAACATGCATTGGCTCCTTCAATTTAGTGGAAATGTTAGGGAACTTTCATAGAATGTTTATTTAGTAGTTTTTTTTGGTTTTATTAATGGTTTCCCCTCAAAAAATGACGAAGAAATAGTGGTGATTTAAGCCACAATTATCTACTATCCATTTCTTGGGAGGTAAAACCACTGCTATAACCAAAACAACTGACACTAAAAAATACCTTATAAATAAATGGTTTAAACCACTTATAAAAAATAATTTGACATATAGAGTGGCATTTTAAACTACCACTACATATTAATTTTCAAAAAAATACATATGCTGAATCTAGAACCTTAGAAAACTTAAACAAAAATCACAGATATGAAAATATACAAAACAAAATTATCAGAATACTAATAATAAAATAATAAAAATAATAAAAATTAAAACAAAAAACACATATATTATAATATACATGTATTGATAATTATATTCATAGTATGAAATATATTTACTGAGATAACAACTAGTTACAACATGGAGTGGTATTACATTGTGACCAAACCATGTAAAAATGCAGGTGACATTTTAACTAAATTATATTCATATAACATAAGTGAATGAATAGTTAAACTTATATTATGAAGATTTTTAGTGTCTACTAACCCAGCATAACTCTCTTATATTTTGAATGATTTTTCATGATAGTGTGTCCAAAATCGAAGGAAAATTGGTGAGTCTACATTGGAAAACTACTAATGAAAGTAGGGAAGAAGTGTTCACCCAAAGTGGTTGTGAAGAAAACTCATAATGATGTATAACCTACAAGGAAAAGATGATTTTACTATAGAAATAGAGGCTAAAAATTAACCATTTCATGAATTCCATGCATTTTAAATCAAGTAAGATCAAGATGGAATTGAGAAAATAGTGCATCCAAAAGAGAGATATCTATATCGGATAAGTTGTTTATACTCCTTATGAAAAGGTAGACAGGCTTCTCAAAAAGGGTGGGCCATAAGATAAAAATTATTTGCGTATAATGTGCAATAATATAAGAAATATAGATTTCAAATATATGATTATTCATCCTAGACAATTAAAAACCATGTAAAAGAATCATTAACTCAATGTTCCAAGAATTATACTACTACTAGAATAGAGTATATAAACAAAATGAATAATTGAATGAGGCTAATGATATTTTGATCATATTCTTTGACCATTTGGAAGAGGTTATGAGAATAGATAAATATAAAAAATAAAACTTCTCTTTTTTTTAATCTGAGAACCTTATTTAAAAAAGTAAATAGATAAAATAAAGAAAAAGTAAAATCTTTCTGTAATGTATATATATATATATAATAAAATAAAGTACAAGAATGAATATTTAAAAATATTTTATAAATTCAATGAAAGGAGTCATTATCCCTATAATTTTATCTTATCCATGTTTCTTAATATGAGGATCTGTTGGAGGACCCACATAATCCCATCGATATCTACTTGTTCTCAAATGATAGGAATTGATAGTGTGGGTGATAAATGGAGTGTCCACCCAAATAAAGTGATGGATCCACCCATTATTTTTTGGTAAATGAATGATGCAGTGGCTACTACCTAAGAAAATTTAGTTGGGTAGTCTCTAGGTAGTAGAAATTACATCAGGTGGCTGGATAGATGTTTCTTAAGTTTAATACTAGTACTAAAGTGTCAAGTGTTGTCTAACATATACATTAGAAGTTTAAAAATATGACACATGGGATATTTTAGTGATATAATATTGGATAACCCATCCATGGTGCATCAATGAAGTTGGATATTGTATTTTGAGTTATAAAACTCTTGGATGAAGGTAAGTGATAATCTAAGTCCATTTAAAGAGGCCATGAATTATTCTTAACTATTTATGGAATTCCAGTGCTATGAATTAAAAATGGGTATGTTTAATAATTTATATAATAATCATCTCTAGAGATGCTTAAACATAATCTGCTATAGAATATTCATTATTTTGACCTATGTAACCATCATTTTCCTATATGTATAGATGAACTTCCCCGCATTAGAATAAATTGTGCTCTATGAAACCATCAACTCCCATCTTTGTATCCATAAAAAAAGATGCATAACCAATATTTTTATATTCATAGAGATGATTCTGATCTTCATTATCATCAACCCATGTCTTCATAAGAATCATTCCTTTGGGAAATTTCTAGTACACTACATAATGAAAAATGGATTTTTTAATGATTTAATATTTGAAGATAAAAATGAATTTTCATGATGTAGTAAATTTTCTATCGATATTCTAAACATCACAGGCTACTAAATAGGTTTTTGATCAATCTAATGAGTTAAAGTGTAACTGGTCATCAAGAAATGAAAAATAGGATCAATGAATGTAAAATATTAGATTTCTTTTAAATTTTGATAAAGAGTTTCTTGAATTAGATAATTTTGATGAAAAATATTTTTGAAGATTCTAAATATGTGTTTTATGTACATATAATCATAGGGATTTGATATCAATGATTCAAGGTATTTTTTAGAAATAATATTTTGATGATATTATTTTTAAACACCATGGGTTTTCATGAATAATGAGAATGAACATATTTCAATGATTAAGATATTCATTAAATTTTATATAATTAATATACTGCCTATTTGTGACATGGGGAAATATCTTACATAATATTCATCTGTATTATTTTCCCCCAAACATAAGGTTTTATGAACAACTTCACATAGCCATATAGATACCTTTCATTAAAAATAGCCCTCCAAAAAATCAAATTTAAATTCCAAAACTCAGAAAAATTTAAAATACCAGTAATTATATCATATTTAATATAAGAGTGGAATGGGTGTGTCATGATTCATCATCTAAAAAATATTCAAGGAAAAAAATCATAAGGTAAACTTCAGAAAAAATCATTGAAAATGAACAAATAATATAGATTTTTATGAAATGTATGGGAAATATATATCCCTACCATAAACCATAACATGGTTTCTGAATCAATATATTATTGTTAGCTTATCATAATTTCTGTTACACATCATTTATGAATCAAAACTGAACATTAATCACTACCTGATGAACTTTGATTAACACCCTCTATGTCTCTATATCAACTCCCTACTACTAGCACATTCATTAAAATTATGTTGAAAATTAAACAATATTTTATATTTATTTTTAAACTTAAAACCAATAAAATTTTGTTTACTAAATGATTTTTAAGTTATCTAATTTACCTTCTCACTACCATAAATTAAAGAAATATCCTTGGGGATTTATCTAGTTGTCTTCTGATATAACTCAATCAATTATTTATATAGTTCAATGACCTATTAATCTTACATCTTTATATGTTACCCCTATTCCTAAATTTTGATTTGCATTGTAAAAAACTCCCTCTAAGCATCTTGAGGTATAGAGTAACTAAAACTAGGGGTAGTTGCTGATGCAATCTCTAGTGTCCTATAAAAGACCTCCGGTTATAATGGTCCCAAACCCATCCCACACACACAGTCAATATGCTTCTTCCCAAGGACTTAACTAATGAGATCATCCTGGGAAATTGAGAAGGAATGTGTGGGATTATCATCGAATAGTTCTTTTATTTTTATCTATAAATAAAATATCATTCATATTTAAAGAAATACATATTAACAAAGTGAAAATTGACAATAAGTTATTGCAATAAAAAAAGGAATCCATACCCTAACTTATTTGGTGGGATCATTAACATAACTCCCAACAGATTTTGTATGAACATCCAACCAATGTTCTGTTTGGCAGACTTGGTGACTTAAATTATATGATTGTATTAAAAAAATATAAATCAATAATTTAATATATGAAATATATAATTGTATCTTATAAATATTTAAATTAATGAAAATATTATCAAATCTAATCTGTTTCTAGAAAAACTCTTTCACCCAGTAGTATGGGGTGATTTTTTTGGCTTGACATGATGAATTTTTCTTTCAAACATCCTAAAATAAATAAAATGTAATTTAATAGTAATGTATGCAATTTCATATCATTACTATATTCATGTATATATTTAAAATTAGATTAATATAATAACATATATTTAAATTCCATGTGCTTCTAATGATTATAGATATCAAAAAAACCTTCCATTTATCTATAGGAACCCCTTTGGGTACCTTATCATACAGCTGATGAGTGGTCAATAATCCATCATTTAATTCATTCCAAAATATCCATTTATTACACAAATTTTTCAATGCCCACTTTTGTGAGATAAGATCTGCAGTGGTAGAGTGGAATAACATCTGCATAAAGAGATTTATTTTTAAAATATTATAATTTAATAACATAATTACATTCAATTACACTATAATGTATTAAAATTACCTTTATTTGAGAATCAAATATTCCATTTTACAAGATTGAGGCACATACCTCCAATCAGCATAGGTAATGGGAAGGGTGACCTGAATTACTACCATATGGCCTAGAATATATCCAAATAATCCTATAACATCATCCATAGGGACCCCATAATAGTCAAATGGGACAACTATATTCATTCTATTCAGATTAAATACATATGAACTATTCATATTTATATTTTTTGTAACATTATTTTCAACTTTTCTAGAAGAAAATTTGTTTTATAAAAAAGTGTAATAACTTTATTCACATTAATATTTTTACCTATAATTATCACTCTCTAAAATCCTCATAAATAAATAGTATTTATGACCTATTCCCTCATTACTTAACTAACTAAATAGAGAGGCACTATCTTGGATGCTGATGGGATGGAGGGGGAGGGTGTTCCAGATACTGACTGAATTGAAGGTGTGAGAGATGTTGAAGGGGGTAGACAGCGTGTGTCTCAAATGTTGTATGAAGGTATATTAATGGATCATCATATTTAGGTGTGGTATAGGGAACATAAACTAAGAGTTAGTTGGGATCAGAAAAACACATCTTCCTTGGAATTCCTATAATTTAATCAAATAAAATTAAATTTATAACATATATTTCAAAAAAAATAATGCAAAAAAATTAAAAATGATAACATATTCATGGTGATGACAAAAAAATATACAGATCTCTGATAATCAATGATTATACATATAACATAAGTGGTTGATAAATTAATGGATGACTGCACATACAATCATTTTTTCTTTAATCATGTCATTGTCTTTCTCCATCAATACTTCATCTACTTCATCCACCCCCACAGGACTAATATTTTTAATATCATAATGGAAAAATACATTCATTTCTTGATATTTATGGGATTCAATGCCAGATGAAAAATATTTCAACTCATCACCTATATCATACAAGTCTCTTTGTTTTATGTGAACAAATACACTCCACCCTTTATCCATGATATCTTTCAAATAATATACTATTTTTTCATACAATGAAAATATATAAGGATCATGTAATTCATGGTCAGTGACATCCATCAAGTGATAGAATTTAATATAAGTAAATTGCAAGGAATATCTTTTAATACCCATGGTAATATCAATACACTTTCATTTTAATAAAACATCTAAAAAATTCCTAGGGTAGTTTAATTTGATAGTATCATTCAATTTTCCATAGTATCCCAATTAAAAAACTATAATTATTCCACTCTTTTGTTTTTGTTTTAAAACCTTATTCCTAATCAACTGTAAAAAAAATTAAATCCATTAACATTGTAAGCATCAAATTTTATAGATTTTTTTAGAGAACCTCGAGCCAAAAACATCAAATCTTATGAAAACTCAACCCGAGTATCAGTATTCATGATCTAAAAAAAGTAATATACTTTTTTAGATTTACGAAATATGTGTCAACCTAATATCCTTATTAAATTAAATATTTATGAACTTACACAATGTGAAAACCATTCTAAAATCTCTTTATTAACATATTTTTTATATATTTATCATTTTGAGTCTAGTATCTTATACTTCTCTTTATTTATATCTTGATATCTTCAATAAATAGATTTGAAATTTCACTATTCAGCATCACATATCTATATGCCTATAATAATTCCATTTCTATCAGTATAATATTTGAGATCCTCCCAACTGATCGGAAAATAGTAGGAATGATTTTTAATTTCCCATACAGTTGAGATTAATTTGATGTGTTCTCAACACATCCAACTCAATTGAATCTTGTCTCAATATCATCAAAGAATCTAGAACAAAAGTTAATACACTCCTCTTCCAAATAACCTTTAGAAATAGATCCTTCAGGTTGAGATTTTTTTTATGTATGATTTCAAATGTCCAAGATATCTGTGAAGTAAAATAAATAAAACATACTTATGTATTTAATGAAGTGAAAATAATTGTTTACTTAAGATGAAAAACTAATAAATAAAGTACCTATAAATTATATACATTTATAGATAATGTACAGGTCCTTCTAATTGAGTTTCCTCGACCAAATTTAGAGTTAAATGTATTATGAAAGTAAAAAACGATAGAGAAAAGATTATTCACACTGTACAAAGTGAAAATAAAATTTTCTCTTGAAGTTTTTCAAGCCCAAGTGGTTATAGAGTTTTCTCACATAGAAGTATTAAGAATATTCAAAATTGTAGTACAACTACAATAACCATTTCATGTAAGAATATAATAAATTACAATGGTAGTAACTATTGTAAAAAAATATGTGAATCATGGCTTTTCAATACATGTAACCTATGCTGATTTACATCTACACACCTTGAGATGTAACTTGAATACCCATCAGATACCTTTACATGCTTTAAAATTTTAAAGAATATATCTTTATCCCAATTTTTCAATGCAAAATATTTTGGATCATAGTTTCCATTCTCATATGTCTATAGATCATGTATTATGTTCGTTTTTTGTAAGTTATTCCAAGCATTGAGACAACTCTTTTATTTTCAATTCTCATTAAGAAATGTGAAGATCAAATTTTCACAAACATTCTTCTCAATATGAATAGAATAAATATTATGCTGCATCAAATTAAATTTAAATATTAAAGTTTTAATAATATACTTTTTCCATTGTTGCATTAAAATTTCACATGAAGATGCACTTCGAACTCATTTACCACTGTCGTTCAAATGATGCACCTTCCAAAAATTTGTTTCAACATTTCCAAGTTGTTCTAATATTTCAGAACTTGTCAAAAACTTTAGAGTTGGTCTTGATTTTTGAATTTTTCAACCAAAATCTATAAGATGCATTGATAAATCTTTAAATACACAAGAAGAGCTATTTTTCCTATAAGGTAGTCATTCGGGCTCAAAATCCAAGTTACAAACAAGAAAATAAAAACTCATGTAAGTATTCAAACTAGATAAGTTCCCAAGTCTAGGTAAGTCACTAATGATCCGCATTAGAGTACAGAGAACTTTGAACATTGTTCTAGAAGATTCAACATATGTCTCAACGCCATTTCTTCATAACTCCTCTAATTATTCAATTGGAGGATAAAAGTATACATAAATATCATTTCATACATTATTTTTAAGGAATAGTCATCGAAATGATAAAATATATTTGTTTTATACAAATCCATAGAGGTAGATTGTAAGGGATCAAAACAACCAGATGAATTCTATAACTAGTTCTTAAAGACTCAAATGGATTGAATCCATCAATATCCAATACCAATCACACATTCCTAGGATTAGATGATAAATATGGATGTAATGAATTAAATATCTCCCATGATTTTGAATCTCTTAGATGTTGTGTTAAACTATCATTGTTATTATCTATAGAATTCCACTTCATATGATTGGTGGTTTTTAATGACATGAATAATATTTGAAATCTAGTCTTCAAAGGTAAGTAACTCAAAAACATTATAGTTGTGTTATTTTTATTCTTCTTCATAATATTATCTTAATTTAGACTTCCAACATCACCCATTGACTTTTATCTAGAAGAAGAACATTTTTTGAAATCATGTCTTCTTGAATCCTCTCCCCGATAAAGCATAAAATCAATGGGACAAGTATGTATTTTTTTTATAATTCATAATAAGTTTTTTAATAACATTTTTCATATCGTAAAAAGACTTGGGGATCTTAGATTCAGTAAATGAATCACACAAAAATTCCAATATCATAGACATTGCCTTATTTGTAATTTTGTATAGGCATTTGATATGATAAATATTTAGCAAAAAATAAAGTTTTTAATATTTGAAACATCCACTATACAACTCTTGATTCCCATCATCAACTAAATCATGAAACGAGTTTTTATACTCAGTGAAGTTCACTATTACATTAGTCACCAGATAAACAAGAGTAGGATATAATGATATGTTACAATCTTCATCTAGTTGTCATGTATTCCCAAAAACATAACTTGTCAAGTTACTATATATAACTCCCTCAACTGGTTGTTTAGATATGATTTGATATATATGTTGTTGTATTAAAATGCTTAAATCATTTTTTATTACATTTTTCATTTCATTATACATTATCTATGAAATTGGGAACCCATTTTGTTGATTAATAGTAGTGTTAAAAATTTATCTAATGTTTGATTTTCCATGATAAATCTAACAAAAATATTGGCCATGGAATTTCATCAATATCAAGTGATCATAAACTTCATGTCTCTTCAACCATCTTCTAAATTTACATTTAGGACATAGAAATCTTATTGTCCCATCAACATATCAATTGTAAATTGTAAAATCTAAACAATCCACTAAACCCTTAGCATACTGAGGTATGTTCCTCAGTAATGTGATCTAGCTTTTATCCATATATATCACAATTTCCCTATACTTTATTAAAAAAACACATAAGTATTACTAATTAAAAAAATATATAAATATAAGTGAAAAAACACAACCTAATTAGTTATAAGAAGAGTCAAATATGTACTAAAAAGTCAATGTAAAAAAAGTAAATCAATCATGGATGCTATTATGTAAAATATATGCAAGGGAAAAATCATACAATCATTAAGAAAACTAGATTTCAATTGTTCTTCAAAAATAATTTATCAAACTGCACATTGAAAAGAAATTGAGAAGTCTAATTATTTCCATAAAATCACTTTTGAAGGAAAGAAAATCCTCTTTAAAGGAAATCAACTGGTGCTAAGCACCCATTTTTCAATGATATAATAAACCATATATGCTAGTTTGAAAATAAATAAGAAAATAATTTTATGTTTTTTAGATATATTGATGAAAATAAACAATCCATTTAATATTAATTTTCAAAATAAAGATAACTTTTACAAGGTGAAACAAATCAATTAAAGAATAAAAAATAACCATTAAACATCATTGGATAACTCTCACAGTCTTAATGAGACAATCCAGTACTTTACTCACACATGACCACCTCACTATGGTATGATACAATCCTATCAGCACATCCCAACACACATTTACCCGGTTAATACATTAGTGTTTTCTTGTTTTATATGACTAAAACATAGAAGGTAAATAAAAAAATCCAAAATAGATCTTTATGTGACACCATAAGTCACCATCTTACCTGATAACCATGAACACTCTATGGGTGACCAAAATTTAAACCATAAATTGATTCTAAAGATAAAATTATAATGATAAGTGGGAGAATGAACCTCGGTTGGTATAACATATAGAAGCCACATTATATATATTGCATTTAAATAAAATATCTAACTTATTTTGGATAGAAATAAAATTTATAAATTTATGTTTTTCTCATTCAGTTTTTAAAAACAATCATAATTTTTTTACATATTTATTTAAATGTGTTATATTTAAAAGTTTAAGTTTTAATAATTTTAAAACGACTTTTAATTTAAAATACATATGTGAAATAGTGTAAAAAAGTTATGAACTATTCTAAAACTTTTGACCATAAATTTAAAAGTAAAACAACTATATCTTTGAAGAAGGTAAAATTATTAGATAATGATTATGATAATAAAAAAATAATTTCAATAATTGTGTTGTAAAACAAGGGAAAAATAAGGAGTAACTAACAATAATATAATAATAAAAACATAAAACATATCATAAATTCAATTATTAGTGATTATGGGAGTGCCTATAATATTAGGGTAAATTCTATAATATATTAATCATGTTCCATCATATCAATATGTTTGATGAAATCTGACCACCCTAATGCTCAATCAAACCTTATCAGGCACAACTGAGGGGAAAATATCTAATAATGGAATATCCATACTAAGGATCACTAGTGAGACCATGATCCTAAACTAGTTGTAGAATATGTCCAGGGAAGTTTCACTAGCTAATCTCAGTTCCCAAGGTATACAAAATGGGTGTGAGTCAACAAGTAGTAATAAAAAATAATATAAAAATAGATACATGTTATACAAAAACTAAATCATAATAATGACTCACTTTCAAGAACCCATCTTAGGAATATCCCCTTTCTCAAAAAAATTATAAATGTGTCTTATACTAGGGATGATCTTATCGATTTAAAATGAATCGTCTTATGGGTATATTCCATGGGTGATTCCATTATGAAAAATACTCTCCCAAAGTGTAAAATATGCCTCATAAACAGTCTTTAATTATAATAACCTGGACCTTCTTTTCATGTATGTTTTTCCTTTCTGGTCATTTTTGAGAAAAAGAGGAATTTATGAAAATTTTCGAACTACATGTCGTGTACTTTATGAGTACACGCCGTGTACTCAGTTACCGTAGGCAGCCGGATACTGGCTGTGTACCATCCATGCACACAGTTGTGTGGGGGAGACTTGGAGGACACCTAAAGTGGAGTACGGAAACGGCTAGTACATGCCATGTACTTCAAAATTAAACACTGTGTACTTTCTTATTTTTCATTAAACACATCGGGGTTGTGTCTGACAGATATAACACCCTACTTCTAGGTCTCATTCGTCTGAGAGAACCCATACAGCCGTGATTCTTCTCTGAGCCCCTGAGCCTCCGTTCGATCTCTGGTTCGACTGCTGTCGATTGCATTGGGATCACCTCAGTAAGCTATCTCTTCTACTTGAGCTTCGTTTCATAATTCCTCCTCTTTCTCAAGTTATCGTGGGTTGAAAGTTTTAGAAATATTTGTAGATCTACCGCGTTATAGGTCGATCCAAGGGCCAACGCCGGAGTATATCGATCTCCCAACGCCAAGGTAGGTGGTTTGTGCTTTTCTGTTGAAATTCTTTGAGTATTATGTGCAAATTTGACCAATACCCTTGAACGGGGTATTGCGTGTTTATAACTTTACACTTTTTGATTACCTACCATGCTTGTATGCCTGTGTAGAGGTTAATTGGATATGAATAGGGTTTTTTTCTATGATTTGGATGTTTTGCCCATGCATGTTCTATTCACGACCGTTGTTCTATTTATCCATTTGTCCGCCTTTCCTGTTCTCCATTCCTAGTGCTATAGGGTGGAGTGCTTGTATTCTGACATGATTGATATATTATAGACTATTTAGTCAAGTAGTTTTTGAGGTTTACTTTGGTTTTTCTTGTCTTTCTAGGCTCGTTGACCTGCACAGGGCCGTGGGAACCTGGTGTACTAGACTATAAGGGGAATTGACTGAGTGAGATTTTTCAGAGAGTCTTTGAACACTTTAGAATATACGAGGAATTGAACGAGTGAGCTTCCTCAGAGAGTCTTTGAACCACTTTAGACTATATGATGAATTGACTGAGTGATCTTCCTCAGAGAGTCTTTGAACCACTTGGGTATATAAGGGGAATTGACCATGTGAGCTTCCTCAGAGAGTCCTTGACCTTGGGGCTATAAGGGGAATTGATCGTGTGAGATTCCTCAGAGATTCCTTGATTGACCTTAGACTATAAGGGGAATTGACTGTGTGAGCTTCCTTAGAGAGTCTTTGAATTACTTTAGACTATATGGGGAATTGACTGTGTGAGATTCCTCAGAGAGTCTTGAATTACTTATAGCTATAAGGGGAATTGAATGTGAGTGATTCCTCAGAAATTCTTTATATATATATTCATATAACTGAACCAGAGGGGATAGGCTATGTGCACTTCCTAGAGGGTTACTTTGATTGTTTGGTTGTTTTGATATGTGTAATTTTTTACTGCTGAGTAACTTCATGTTTACTGTTTTCTA
This sequence comes from Viscum album, assembly GCA_963277665.1. Classification (NCBI taxonomy): domain Eukaryota; kingdom Viridiplantae; phylum Streptophyta; class Magnoliopsida; order Santalales; family Viscaceae; genus Viscum; species Viscum album. The sequence continues at coordinate 331,419,790 of OY728132.1, forward strand.
TACTTTTACCTGCCATATATTCACTTATTGTTAGGCACAGATCTTTGGGTGGTTACCTAATGGGATTTAGTCTCACACCATGTTTGGGCCATGATTTTGGGCCTAAACAGATTATATTGTTGCAGTTATAGACAAGGGAAAGCTCCCTTCTACTTCAGGTACTTGATTGATGTGGAGCTGGAGATCATGGGACCAAGCTTAGGCTTGCGATGTTGAGGAGTTGTTTATCGTTTTATTTTGTACTTTGGTTCAACACTGTTTTTATTTCCATCATTGTGAATTGTTTGTATGCTTTTTTATACATATGTATCATTCATCGTTTTATATATATATGTGCTCCAGTTGTTTATTATTCTAGTCTTCTGTTATTTACTCTCGTTGGATATTTACTGCTTCCTCTATTGTGTATTTTTTACTTCCATTGTGTACTCTACCAATGAGGGCATAGTTTCCCCACTATCACACCCAAGCTCTCACTACTAGTCGGCAGCCTCTGGCATGAGAGGAAATGCGCTTGAGTCCATGTGACCAATCGGGTACGGGGCGCCTCTGGGTGGCTTTCGGAACCGGGATGTTACAAAGTGGTATCATAGGGTTCTTTTCTCTTGACTTACTATTTGGAGCCTTTATTCAGGGATAGTACGAAACATGTACTTGGTAATAAGTTGTGACCAGGAGTAGCTAACCTGTGTACAGGGAAAATCCAATCTACCTCGTTATTGAAATTCTTCTAGTTTTCAATTTTACAGTTGATTTGATTTCATTGTTGGGTGATTCACATGTTTTGTGTTGTTACTGTTGATGTTATTGGGGTTCTATTTCTATTGCAACCTGATGAGATTAGGGTATTCCATATCTTTCATCATATAGGCACTTGTTAAAAATCACAGGTCATGCATTCTTTCCTTGCCATCTAGGATGAATTAGCGATTGCATGTTATTGTGATAGTTGTTGTGTAGTATATGCATGCTGTTGTGATAGATGTATTGATTAAAATAACTACTGTTTTATAGGGTATTGTGTGTAAGGTTTTTTATGGATGAACGCAAAAATTTGGTTCTTGGGGTGTTATGGGCCCTTATGGATCGGGATTTGGTGGATCATTGCACTGTTATTCTTGTTTATAACATGTATAAGATGACAAACTTTGATTCGTGGGGAGTATGGGCCCTCACGGATCAGAATTTGGCACTTTCAATGTTCGTTTCAGTGTTTTTTTGGGTTATGGAGTAGTTTCTAAGGCTTACTATCTGAAAAAATCCAGAATACATGTCATGTAATGTTAATTACACACCATCTGTTCTTCTGTTCGGGAAGAAACAGTTTTTCTTAAGTACACGCCATGTACTTTATGTACACGCCGTGTAGTCTCTAACTGTGTCATAGGTCGTGTGGGCAGAGACACGGTGTGGGTAAAGTCTGTTGTGAACACGCCATGTTCTAGTCTAACACATTGTGTAGTGTTGACCCGATGTCCGCTCGTGTAACTAAAAACACGAACAGATAAACCTTAAGCTATACACGTCGTGTTAGGATCGAACACGCCATGTAGTCTGACCCAGGTACCCGGCCGTGTCACTAACAACACGGTTCGGTGTTATCCTTTCACGTATATGTCGTGTGTCAGTCAAACACACCATGTAGTGTGAGCCATGTGCCAAGCTGTGTCACTAACAACACAGTCCAGGTGAATCTTGTCTAGTGCACGCCGTGTCTACCGTGAACACGTCGTGTAGTTTTGTCTTGGAAGAGCCATGTGGATTACCCGTGTAGAAGGACTCAGGAAGGGGAAGAGGATTCAAGTACATGTCGTGTGTTAAGACAACACACCGTGTGTTTGGGGTGTTACACGACCAGTTTAGGCAGGAGTACACGCCCATGTAAATGACTTAAGGGAACACGCCGTATAGTAATTGTACACGCTGTGTAGAAGGACTCAGGTAGGGGAAGAGGATTCAAGTACACGCCATGTGTTAAGACAACACACTGTGTGTTTGGGGTGTTACACGACCAGTTTAGGCAGGAGTACATTCCCATGTAAATGACTTAAGGGAACACGCCGTATAGTAATTGTACACGCCGTGTAGTCATGTTTTGTAAACTTGAGTCCTTTCTTCCTCTTGTTTCCTTCTTAAACTTCTAGTTTTTAGTCCTTGATAATATTGTACTAAGGTGTGTGCTTGAACTTGTAGATTCATGCCACTGAGACATCCTCCTATTGTACTCCAGCTATCAGGTAGTGACCAGACACCGGACATGGCTGATCAAGGACTACATGCAGATCCTCCAGTTGTGCCAGGCTTGGAACCAGTCGTTGTACCCGAAATAGGTGTTGATGCATAGTTCAGAGAGGGTTTCATGAGGATGATGCAGACCTTTCAGGGAGCGCCGCCTCCTACCCCGTCGATGGCAGATCTGACGCGGGTCATTGAGCAACAGCATCCTCCCACTTTCTCAGGGGATAGAGGACCCCAGGCTGTAGAGTCGTGGCTAGAAGCCACGCTGATTATTTTCGAGCATATAGAGATACCTCCGGATAAGAGGGTAAAACTTGATACCTATATACTTCAAGACTCCTACAAGAGGTGGTGGGAAGTGATCTCACAGGGGGGACTCCAGTAGAATATGGATTGGGATGAGTTTCGGAACATCTTCTACGATTAATTCTATCTGGAGACGCTGATGGCCGATCGAGCCCGAGAGTTTATGAGTCTGGAGTAGGTTACTCTTTCAGTTATGGAGCATTTTTCTCATTTTACAGAGCTTCATCATTTCATGCCTATTCCATGAGGGTATGAGTTGTTCCTTGCACAGAAGTTTGAGGATGGTCTGAGGCACGACATCTGATCATAGGTGAACATCTTTAGGTTGACTTCGATATCTTATATTGTCAACCAGGAACTGATAACAGCGCATAATCTGAGGGATTATGGAGCTGTGAGCTAGGGAGGTTTGACATCTAGAGTTAGTACTCCTCCTACTGATAGCTGGAAGCACTACAGGGAGACTGCATGAGGAGATCAGTGTAGGAGGGATGCATCTTCTGGTAGCCAGGTGGTGTGCTACCAGTGTGGGAAGGGCAGGCATATGAGGCCATGTTGCCTGAGAGACCTAGTGGAGTTCCAATCTTGCAGAAAGATGGTTCACCTTTAGTGCTTCTATCAGATTTTCTCACCAGAAGTTGGGGACAGGGGTTCTTCTATGACTCCGCGTTTAGGAGCAATGCAACCAGTTTCTCACCAGTCAGGGAACTAGAGTTCTTTCGGCCGTTCAAGCCGAGGTGGAGGTCATGGCCATGGTGTTCAGTCACCGGGCGTTCAACGACATCAGGGTGGATCAGCTCAGAGTGGTCAGGCAGGGTCGTAGGGTCATGGGACAGGCCAGACTTTTGTAGTGGAGCAGACCCAGGAGAAGTAGGATCCCGAACCCTCTACAGTTCGAGGTACGATCTTAGTAGCATCAATTTTAGCTTATACTCTTTTCGATACAGGTGTTTCTCATAGTTTTGTATCTGTTTCTGTTGTGGAGAGCCTTGGTCTCTGCATCTTTTCCTCTACTGATACCTTAACACTAGAAACTTTGTTGGGGAGTAGAGCGGCTAGTGTGCGTTAGTGCAGGGAGTGCCCTCTACAGGTTGGTGGGTGTCACTTGTTATGGTACCTCTATGTCCTAGAGATTACATTCTATGATTTCATTCTCAGGATGGACTGGTTAGTTCTATTCCAGGCAGTCATCGACTGTTATCACCGCAGGGTGAGTTTCATGTCACCAGAAGGTGAATATTTTCTTCATAAGGGAAAATGGGATGTCCAGGAGAGCAGAACAGGACCCAAGCATCATGGGTTGGGAGTAGTTATAGCCCAGATTGCTAGTCTATATCTGGATGACCAGGGAACTTCATAGTTATACTTTCCTCCAGTGGTGGATCATTTCAGAGATGTCTTTATAGAGGACTTTTCAGTTTTTCCTCCGGACCATGAGGCATAATTTTCTATTGATCTTGTGCCAGGGGTGGCACCGGTGTCCATTCCTCCTTATAGGATGGATACACCTGGGTTGTAGGAGCTCAAGAAGTAGTTGGAGGTGTTTCAGGAAAAGGGTTTCATCCGACCCAGTACTTCTCCTTGGGGTTCACCTATCCTCTTTTTGAAGAAGGTGGATGGTACCCTTAGGCTTTGTGTGGATTATCGAAAGCTGAACCAGTTGACGGTCAAGAACCGATATCCCTTACCTAGGATTGATTATCTCTTTGATTAGCTTTGAGGAGCCCGGGTGTTCTCAAAGATTGACTTGAGGTTTGGTTACCATCAATTGCACGTTAGACCATCAGATATACCTCTTACAACCTTCCGGAGCAGGTATGGTCTATACAAGTATATGGTTATGTCGTTCGGTCTCATGAACGTGCATGCAATTTTCATGGCACTAATGAATCGAGTGTTCCATCCTTACTTGGATTCCTTCATGGTGGTTTTCATGGACAATATCTTGGTGTACTCTCACACTCGACATGACCATGCTACCCATCTTGAGATCGTTTTGAGTACACTGAGAGAGAATCAGTTATATGCTAAGCTCTCAAAATTCTACTTTTGGATGGATCAGATTCACTTCTTGGGTCATGTTATCTCAGAGGCAGGAGTATCAGTAGACCCAGAGAAAGTGAGAGAAGTAGTTTCCTAGGAGAAGCCAAATAACTTCTTTGAGGTGAGGATTTTTCTAGGGATGGTTGAATACTAAAGACGTTTCATTCAAAAAAAATCACGCTTAGCAGCACCACTGATGGGTCTGACTAATAAGGGTGTGAAGTTCTTGTGGTCAGATTCTTGTGAGTCATCATTTCAGGAGCTGAAGGGGAGGTTGACTTTATCACCGATACTAGTCTTTCCAGAGCCGAGCAAGAGCTATACTGTTTATTGTGATGCATCAGGTATCAGGCTGGGATATGTGCTTATGCAGGGAGATGGAGTTGTTGCATATAGGTCTTGGCAGTTGAGGTCACATGAGAGGCATTACCTGACGTATGATCTGGAGTTAGCTTATGTTGTCCATGTTTTATGTTGTTGTAGACATTATCTTCTGGGAGAGAATTTTGTGGTTTTCACTGACCACAAGAGTCTCAAGTACATCTTCACTCAGTGTAACCTAAATCTGAGATAGCACAGGTGGGTCGAGTACCTTCGGTCTTTTGAATTTGAGCTTTCCTATACGCCTGGGAAAGGTAATGTAGTGGCTGATGTGTTGAGAAGGAGGACTCAGATACAGCCAGTTCAGGAGGCCATCAGTGAGTGGCAGCTTATGGATCTATTCTCTGAGATGCATTTGGAGGTGCACGATAGTCAGAGGAAGACGTTTCTTTCTTCTATAGTTGTTACCTCTACTCTTCTTGATCGAGTGTGGATGAGGAAGCTATCAGATTCAAAAAGCCTAGTCCTATGGGAGAGTGTTTCATGAGAGGACCCTATTCCTATATGGACCATAGTCAAGGATGAGATCTTTTTTTTCAGGGGAACGTATGGGTGATAGTAGATATACGCGATGAGATGATGCAGGATTTTCATTCCTCGGTTTGGGCAGTTCACCCTGGTGTCACCAAGATGTATCGTGATCTACACTGTCAGTATTGGTGGCCAGGTATGAAGAGGGACATTGCTTGTTTCGTGATAAGGTGTTCCACTTGTCAGCAGGTGAAGGCAGAGCATCAGTGACTAGCAGGGCTTTTAAAACAGTTACCCATTCCCGAGTGGAAGTGGAATGACATCACGATGGACTTCGGGACCGGTTTTCTGAGGTCGCCTTGAGGGAATGATGCAGTTTGGGTTATCATTGACAGACTCACGAAGGTCGCTCAATTCTTGTAGATCAAAGAGACCTTCGGTGTTGATGAGATGGGACGGTTGTACATCCATGAGATTGTACGTCTGCATGAAGTTCCACACTCCATTGTTTCAGAAAGGGATGCATGTTTTACTTCTCGGGTCTGGAAGGGGATTCAGAAGGAATTGGGTACATAGGTACTTTTGAGTACAGCTTACCACCCCTAGACATATGGCATGTCTGAGCGTATGATTCAGGTGCTTGAGGACATTCTCCGAGCATGCATGCTGGACTTTGGAGGTTCTTGGGAGAATCATATACCTCTTGTGGAGTTTGCATACAATAATAGTTTTCAAGAAACTATTCAGATGGAACCTTATGAGGCTTTGTACGATAGGATATACCGATCACCCTTATGCTGGCTGGAGGTAGGATAGGTAGCTTTGCTGGGACCTCATCTTGTTCAGAAGACCACAGAGCAGATAGAGTTGATTCAGAAGAAGATGGCTACTTCACAGTCTCTTCAGAAGTCTTATGTTGATCAGCAGAGAAGACCTCTGGAGTTCAAGGTTGGGGATCAGGTTTTCCTGCGTGTCACACCAAGGTTGGGACACAAGAGGATTAGGATACATGGTAAGATTTCACTGAGGTACGTTGGACCATTTGAGCTGTTGGAGAGAGTTGTGTCGGTTTCCTATCGGTTGCAATTACCCCAGAGGTACTGGGCTATGCATGACGTTTTTCACATTTCTGAGCTCCGACGTTACTTTTTAGACTCATCTCATGTCTTTCAACCTGAGGAGGTTGAGATCTAAGTGGATGTGTTGTTTGAGGAGTATCCTATCTATATTGTTGATCGTAGTGCAAAGGTTCTTCGTGGCCAGTCTATTCCTCTAGTACGAGTGCTATGGAAGCATGGGTAGGTACAGGACGAGACTTGGGAGAGGGAGGCCGATGTATGAGCACAGTGGAAAGAACTATTTGGTGTTTCTTCTTATACACTGTGCTAGGGAAATTCGAGGATGAATTTATTTAAGGGGGAAGTTTGTAAGAACTCGAACCTTCTTTTCAGGTATGTTTTTCCTTTCTGGTCGTTTTTTAGAAAAAGAGGAATTCCTGGAAATTTTTTAAGTACACGCCATGTACTTTTTTTTCATTAAACACACATGGGTCGTGGTTGACGGATAGAACACCCTAATTCTAGGTCTCGTTCGTCCGAGAGAACCTGTACGGCCTTGATTCTTCTCTGAGCCCCTGAGCCTCCATTCGATCTCTGATTCGACCGCTGTCGATTGTGTTGGGGTTACCTCGGTAAGCTCTCTCTTCTTCTTGATCTTCGTTTCATGATTCCTCCTCTTTCTCAAGTTATCGTGGGTTGAACGTTTTAGACGTTTTTATAGATCTACCACGTTCTAGGTCGATCCAAGGGCCGACGCTAGAGTATATCGATCTCCCAACGCTGAGGTAGGTGGTTTGTGCGTTTCCATTGAAATTTTTAGTATTATGTAAAAATTTGACCAATACCCCTGAATGGGGTATTGCATGTTTACCATTTTACCCTTATTTATTACCTACCATGCTTGTATTCCTATTTAGAGGTTAATTGGATATGAATAGGGTTGTTTTCTATGCTTTGGATGTTTTTCCCATGCATGTTCTGTTCACGGTCGTTGGTCTATTTATCCATTTGGCTGCCTTGCCTATTTTCCATGCCTAGTGTTGTAGGGTGGAGTGCTTATATTCTGACATGCTTGATATGTTGTAGACTGTTTATCCAAGTAGTTATTGAGGTTTAATTTGGTTGTTTCTTCCTTTCTATGCTTTTTGACCTATACTGGGCCGTGAGAACCTGGTGTAGTAGACTATAAGGGGAATTGACCGAGTGAGCTTCCTCAGAGAGTCTTTGAGCACTTTAGAATATAAGAGGAATTGACTGAGTGAGCTTCCTGAGAGAGTCTTTGAACCACTTTATACTATACGAGGAATTGACCAAGCGAGATTCCTCAGAGAGTCTTTGAACCACTTGGGGCTATAAAGGGAATTGATCATGTGAGCTTCCTTATAGAGTCCTTGACCTTGGGGTTATAAGGGGAATTGACCATGTGAGCTTCCTCAGAGAGTCCTTGACTGACCTTAGACTATAAGGGGAATTGACTGTGTGAGCTTCCTCAGAGAGTCTTTGAATTACTTTAGACTATACAGGGAATTTATTGTTTGATATTCCTCAGAGAGTCTTGAATTAATTGTGGCTATAAGGGGAATTAACTGTGAGTGATTCCTCAAAGAGTCTTTATATATATATATATATTCATATAACTGAACCAGAGGGGATAGGATGTGTGAACTTCCTAGAGGTTTACTGTGATTTTTTAGTTGTTTTGATATGTGGAATTGTTTACTGCTGAGTATCTTCTTGTTTACTGTTTTCTGTACTTTTACCTTCCATATATTCACTGATTATTAGGCACAGATCTTTGGGTGGTTGCCTATTAGGATTTAGTGTCACACCCTGTTTAGGCCATGATTTTGGGACCAAATAAATTATATTACTGCAAGTATAGACAAGGGAAAGTTCTCTTCTACTTCAGGTACTTGATTGTTGTGGAGCTGGAGATCATGGGACCAAGCTTAGGCTTGCGATGCTAAGGAGTTTTTTATCTTTTTCTTTTGTACTTTGGTTTAGCACTGTTTGTATTTCCAGCATTGTGACTTGTTTGGATGCTTTCCTAGACATATGTAACATGCATCATTTTATATATATATGTTCTCCAGTTGTTTATTATTCCAGTATTCCGATGTTTACTGTCGTTGGATATTTACTACTTTCGCTATTGTGTATTGTTTACGTCCGTTGTGTACTCTTCCAATGAGGGAATAGTTTCCCCACTATCACACCCAAGACCTTGCTTCTAGTAGGCAACCTCTGGCATGCGGGGAAATGTGCTTAAGGCCATGTGACCGACTAGGTACGGGGCACCTCTGGGTGGCTTTCGAAACCAGGATGTTACATTATTGAACCAAGAATGCCTTTCTAAATTTTGGAATAACATTTGGAAACCATTTAAAAAAACATATAAAATCTAAAAATTATATAATAAAATCCATTTGGGAATTCCTTCAAACATTAGATGTGCATAGCCAAGTAAAAAAACTTTCCAACCATTAAAAAAAGGAGAGAACATTATATTCCATGAAAAGTAAGTGAAAACCCAAATTTTCATTCCAATATTGATAAAAAATATTTATTACTATCATTTGATATCCAACACCTGCATTAAAATAGAAAATAAATCATGGTTCTAAAATTTAAATGTTAATAAATGGGGAAACCTACTTCAAACCTTAGGTGACCAATCTAAAACATTGAATATGGGATAAAATAACTTGGAAGAGCATATAAACACCCTATAAATGACTAATCATAAGGCATAAGGTTAAACCCTAAACCTGGGGTTGGGCCAAATAGGAACACAACCAAGGAAGAAGAGGATAACCAAAAAAAGCATCAATAAGTACCGGTCTAGGTGAGGGATAGCAGGGATCAAGTGCTGGTAAGGGAGAGGGTTCTGGGAACTCAGAGGAAAATAGGAGCACCATGGAGGGGGAAAACTACTAGAGAATCGGTAACTATGATGGATTAGAGGGATCAGTAGAAACATGAGTGTCGATGATGGTGGAAATGATCGAAGCATCAGAGAATGCAGTGGTGATGGATCGTGGTAAGGGGAGCTCAGGGAAGGGGTACCAAGGGAGAAAGCATTTTTTTAGTAAATGGATAACATTTAGGTGTGGTTTTTTAAACACTACTTCTAAATCCTAACAATTTTTTTTATTTTTGTTTTACTAAATCGCTTCTAAAACCCCACCTCTAAACTATGAATTTTGTAGAATGAAATTTCCTCACAATTAAAGATACTATGTATTTGGATCATCTTTATCAACTATATCTTGATAATATATTAAGGTTTCATGGAGTTCACCTCTCTATTTTCTCTAACTATGATCCCAGACTTTCTTCTAATTTTTGGAAAGGACTTCATAAGTTTTTGGGTACTAAATTAAATTTTAATAAAAATTTTCATCCTCAATATGACAAATAGTTTAAATGGGTGAATCAGAACATGGAAGATATGATTCGTTATTATTCAATAGATTACCAAGTATGTTGATAACAACATCTTTCTTTGGTTTATATTTATTATAATAATATTTTTCATTCTAATATACAGATGGTTCCATTTTAAGAATTATATGGAAAGATTTTTAGGATTCCATATTTTTGGGATTGAGTAGGAGAAATGAAATTGATGGGACAATATTTGGTAGAGGAAATGGATGAGTAGGTTTAGTTGGTTAAGTAATATATGAGGATGGATTATAGTAGGTAGAAATGTTATGAGTATAACTAGAGGAAATATATTTCATTCGAGGTTGGTGATTATGATTTTTTTAATGAGTCTCTATGGAAAAGTGTTATGAATTTTGGTAAAAAGGGGGAGTTATGTCCATATTTAATTGGGCCATATGAAATCCTATAGGAAGTTGGATAATTTTCCTATTGATTGTATTTTCCTTCAATTTTATCCCAGGTACACAATGTATTTCATGTTTTAGTGTTAAGGAAATTTGTGCCAGATTTATCTCATGTTTTTATCCCTCAAGAAGTTTAGTAAGAAGGGATCAATTCTTAGGAGGAACAACCAATTCAGATTCTTGACCATAGAGATCATATATTTCAGAACAAGGTAATTCACCATGATAAGGTTTTTTTTAAAAACCATATGGTTTAAAAAGCAACATTTGAATCCAAAAATTCTATGTGGGAAAGATATCCCAACATGTTTAATAAGAGAATAAAGTTTTGAGTAAATAATATAAAAAAATGGGGAATACTGTAACTACCTAGGTAATGTTATAATAAATCATTTTCATTCTTATTAATATTTATGAATTATATAGTAACATTAATTATAATTTATTAAGTAATTCTTAAATTGAAAATGAAAGGGTTTTAATTAAATTATTTTATTATAAGGTTTTATTTAAAATTTTAATTTTTAAATTATATAATTTGAATTAAAAAAAATGAATTTCACTTTTTAAATCATCATATAAAAATTAACATAGGGTGTAATTTTGATATTTTTCACAAAATACTGATTTTTCAGTGACTATTGAAAAATACTAATTTTGGAAAAATGACATTTATTTTCAATAAAATAAGTGATTCAAAATCCCATTAAGTTTTTAATATTATTTAAAGTAAAATATGTATTATTGTTTTTATATTTAACTAAATTTATTAAATCTAAATAATCATTATATTGCATTTTAGTAGAAGTTTGTTTTTGGGTTGAAAATGGGTTTTTTATAAAAATTGTTTTAAAGTGCTTATTGTATCTCAATTTTAATTAATTAAAAAAATACTAAAGTGGAATGATTTAAATATATATATATATATATATATTATATAACAATAAATATTTATATAAATTCATATAATTTTCATTACTAGTCTTAGAGAAAATGTAAATCATCTTATACTTGAAAAATACATTTCTTGAAAAATCGTGTTTCTGTCACATTCATGGGTTTTATTTTAAATTAAATTCTCAAAATTATGTCAATTGAATTTTTAAAAATTGATTCCATATTTTTAATCATCATAATTTATATTATCTAATATTTTTAACTTAATCTTTTTTCAAAATGAATAGTGAAAACGGTAAAAATATTTCACCGCGGTTAAGGTAAAAATAGATTTACCAGTGGGTTAAACTAAAAAGATAAGGGTTAAAATGAAATAAATTATATTTTATAGAAATATTTTGACCTTATACTATCTAAGTCTCTATAATGGTTCATATTTGATCATTTTTAAAAATTTGGGTATCACTTTTTCATTTCAAAAATTATAATATGCCACTCACCTCACTTATAAAAGTTTTTTCCCTCTCCTCTCCTATTCATACCTCCAAAGAATTTTTTAGTTAATAACTAAAAAATAACTTATATAAATCTCTCCCCATATCCAATATTCATTTTATTTATCCTAAAACCATTATAATAATGTTTTTGGTGCAAACCTATGGAGGTTGTCCAAAATAGGTATCATTCTCAACCGAGTGTTTTTATTTTATTTATTTTTAAAAATCCATAAAATCATACTCAACTATAATTATATGATAAAAAATATATATATCATATACTTATATGTTATTATTTTAATTTAATAACTTAAATCCATCTCCAATTCCATCAAATGGGAAATGAAACTATCATTCATGTGTACAGTGGACTATCACCTCGTGAACCTATATAATTCATTTTCCATCACCTCATATTATGGATGGTTATAATGATGTATTTAAAGTCTATATAATATATTTATAAAATAATTATAATTATTGAATTATTATTTCACATATACATTCTTACTTTCCATTTTGCGGGGGATAAGATAACATCACTCGTCTTTATGGAGAACTACCACCTTACAAAGCGTTGCGATTTGTTTTTCACTAAAGATTTAAATAAAATGTAATATGGATTATTTTAATTGATATATATGAAATATTTATTATTATAAAATTATAAAATATAATTTTCATTCTTACCTTTCCGCTCACTGAAAAATGATAATCTCATTCATGCGTACGTGTGGACTACCGCCACCACAAAGTGATGTGATTATTTTTTTCATCACCACATCACATTAATTATATATATGAGTATATTTCAAAAAATAATATTTTATTTATGATATTTTTATAATTATTTGAATATAAAATAATACCTACCTTCTTTCCATAATGATTATTGAAAACTGGAATCATTACTCATGCATATGTACAGCCTACCATCTCAATGATTGTAAGATAGTTCATTTTTCAAAACAATATTCTATGATTGGTTATAAAAATATAAATGATATATAAAAATTATAATTTTTTCATGATTATTCTATAGATCATCGAATAGTGACTTCTTTGACCATAGTGAACTTAATAATTTCATTTTTGACACATAAGATGAAAACCATCAAAACATATGAAGTGAACTTTAATGATTAAATAATTATGTATATAATGGTAACATATAAAATAAAAGGAATGTTAAAAATTAAAAGGGTTATTGATAAATAACTAAAATAATTTTATTATTTAGGATGATAAAGAACATATGTGACGATTCAAACTCAAGGTAAGGGGCTTTCTTTAAAAAAATATTATTTTAATGATTTATTTTTGAACTCTTTTTAATCCATGTCCATATTTTTTAAATTATTTTATGGATGTTTTTATATAGAAATAAAATATTTATAAAATAAATTTCATGTCTCATTTTAATTTATTTAAAAAAAGTGAAAAGTAATTTTATTATGTGTTTTTTATAGAATATTTTATAAAAAAAAGAAAGAAGAATGTTCTATTTTAACTTATATAGTGTCAATAACTTTTCTCTCCACCATAAATGTTATTTTAAGTTTGGATTACTTTACAATATTTCATGTTTTATTCAAATAAAAAAAATATTTCCATTTTTCTGTGTATTTTGGTATTGAAAATGGGTTTTTAAAAGAAAAACGGTACTTTGATATCTGAAAGAGTTTTCATACAGGTTTAAAAGAGTTTTTCAAGGGTTTTATGATTAATAGTTGAAATCATATAATTTTTTATTCATGAATGGTCCTTGTACATTTTTTACTAATGTTTTATCCCCATTATATCTCAAGGGTGATCTCGATAGAGCTTATACGAATGGTTGGGACCCATTATATCTCACAGATGATCCCATTACATCTTATACGATGGGTGCACCCAAATAACACTCCAATGAATTGGATAATTATTAATTTCTCTAGATAATTATATTGTAAGTCAATCATATAGTTATTCCAATTATAAGGGTTATTATAAGGGTTTTATAAAGGTTCTATAAAGATGATTTCCCAAGAAATATACATTAATTTTCTATTTTGCCTACTAATTTTTCATGGAAATCGTATGTTATTTAAATGGTAAGATAAATTATCTTTTTAAAATAATGATGGTGTCCTTTTAGATTAAAAAATATATGTTTTTTAGAAACTCATTTTCATGGTTTTTCGTTTTTTTCACTAGAATAATGGTTTTTCCTTTTTTTATTGCTATTATTTTTGTGCTCATACCACATTTTAAAAAACACTGGGTTTAAGTATGGGTAAGGGAAAAGAAAAATTTAATTTAAAATTTGTGAAGATTTATCATGAAATGAATACAAGACTTATTTTCAAAGTTTTATATTTTGGTAAAAATGGATACTGATTAGAAGTGTTCACTTTGTAAATATATGGATTTATTGTGTCTAATTTATGACCTAACTCTATAAATATCTACCCCTAAAAGATCATTAGGAATATATGAAAGTGAATTCCAGTTTAAAGTCACTAGAATATGTAATGTTTAAGGATGGGTCCTTACACACATTCTATTTTTGGATTATTCTTAAAATTTAATTAGTTCATTTTGACAAAACATAATCTAATAAATTTTAGTTTTATCAATATTATACATGAATTTGGTATAAAAACATTTTTATACTTAAAAAGATATTTTTTTGAAATATTGTTTTTTATTATGTTTTGCAGGTTTAATTTTAAATTAAATTCTTTGAATTTATTTAATTAAATCTAATAAAATGGTTTCTATATTTTTAATCATCATAATTAATATTAGTTAATAAGTTTAACTTAATTTTTTTTCATAATGAATAGTAAAAATAATAAAAATATGTTATAATGGTTAAGGTTAAAACCATTTTATCGAGTGGTTAAACTAAAGGTATAAAGGATAACATGACCCAAAAAACCTGTATAAATCCTATTATTTGGATATATTTTGACTCTATATCAGGTATTATTTGGAAATTTTCCATTTTAAATCCATTTTTATTGAGTAAGAGATTAATATACTTTTGTATTTTTTTAAATTCCAAGTGTATCCTCTCACCCACTTATAAATGACCACCCCTCTTATATTTTCTCCACACTTAAGAAGCCATTTTTTCCATAAACTACAAAAATACCTTCAATAAATCCATATTCATTTATCATAGGACTTGGTTTGGTCAAACATATATCCTATGAAGGATTTAGTTATAAACTTAAAGGGGTTTTCTTAAGAAAGGGTATAATTCTTAACCAATTATTTTTGTTTAATTTCTTATTCTACTTCCATAAAATAATATTAAAATCTGATAAAATAATAAAATCAGTATCATCCATATACTATGATGTTTTTATATTAATTTAGTAACTTATATCCAACCCCTTCTTTCATTAAATGGGAAATATTACCATCGTTTGTGTGTATGCCAGACTACAGCCTCACAAATCAGTGTAATTTGTTTTCCACCACCGCCTATCATTGTTGGTTATAATGATGGATTTAATGGATATATATTATATTCATGACATATTTATCATTATTTAAAGATAATATATAATCTACTTTCTTAACATTTCATCCATTGAAAAATTATAATGTTGTTTGTGCATACATGTGGATTACCGCATCCACAAAGTGATGTGATTCTTTTTTTGTGACCACATCACATGAATACTATATATATGTGTATATAATGAAATAAAATTAATTTTATATGGAATGTTTTTTCAAAAAGAAAAAAGTAATGTTGTATTTTAATGTATATGGTGTTAACGAGTTTTACCAATAAAGGAAATGTTTTTTATGATTATATTCCTTTACAATATTTCATGTTTCTTTTAAATAAAACCCCTACTTCCTTTGTTTGGGGTATTTTCAAAAAGGTTTTTAAATGGAATGGATATTTTTATATCATGAAATATTTTTATTATGAGTGAAAGGAATATTATTATAAACATGATGATGGAAATAAAAAAATTCATGTGTTAAGATTAGTTTATAGTTCTTGGGAATTTTTTATGATGATTGTTATTCCAAATATATCTCTCTAATGTATTGCGTAAATGGATGAATTTAACCAATTAGGTTTCTCTTATGAGATTATTGGAATTTACTAAGTTGGTTTTACATTTGAAAGAGTGATTATAATAATAATATGGAAATTATGTCCCAAGTTACCTACATGATTTATCAATTATTTCTATATTTTTTTACAAAAAAATTATGATTTCACTAGATAATCTAATAAACTTATGTTTGAGGTAAAGTATATGCTACTTATTATGGTTTAAATGTATAATTTTTTGAAAAATATTTCAATAGTTATTCCTGATTGTAAAGAATCCTTTATGAGCATCATTTCACCTTTAAGAATTATTAATATATTTTTTTATGAAAATTATTGGGAAGTTAAGTTGATATCTTAGGTAAGAAAATTTTTATTTTGAAAAAGGAAAATTTTAATTAATATTCATGAACTAATGGGTTTTTTTCTTTTTTTTTATGTCTCTTATTGATATTTTTGTTCTCTTACCTAATTTTTAAAACATTTCTATAGGGTTTGAAGGATGCTTAGGGACTAGGATAATTTCAAGATGAAAATTGTGAATATATTTCATGTAAATAAATTTTTTTATATGTTAAAATATTTATATTTTGGGAAAAATGGATACTAAGATGATGTTTCCACTTTGTGATGTAATATTTTATTTTATAAGTCGGATAACCTAATTAACTATATCTATAAACCAAAAGGTAACAGATAATGAATGAAAATTAATTATATTTTAATGAATCAATTTTATGGATTTTAAGGTCATTTTCTTATATTTGGTATCAAAGGAAATGTTTAAATGATTATAAAGGTTATGATAATAGAATTAAATACCCTTAATATATTTTAATTTATGGTTATCATGATATAGAACATGAATATTACCATGTTTCTTCATCTAAAATATGTCAGTTCAGAATGGTTTTCTATAGAGGAAATAGGAAAGTTGATGTATGAAGGAACCAATAGGATAATATCCTTCCAAAGTAGTAACCTGGAATGGTATGAATTCAAACTGAGTAGTTTTTTATTATGATGGCTCACTTGAAAAAGGCTATAAATGGTAGTGGTATCCCTACTAGAGAGAAACTAAATATACCGTAAGGGAATATGTTGATAATTTACAATTTTATGTGAAAAAACCCTCCAAAAATTAGTGGATCTTCTAACCCAGCAGTATCTGATGGATGGAATAAATCCCAGGAAAAGATATTCCAAGTCATGGGTTTTTTGGATGATCAAAAGGTAACCCTTTATTTTTAACCTTTTGAAGCTGAATCGGATCAATAGTGGTCAATGGTTAAGAATACTAAAAAATAAAAGATATTGACCCCATGGAATGAGATAAAATTATGAATATTTTTCTTGAGATGTATTTTCTTAAGTTTATTTAACTTGGTATGGAAATTAAATTCACATAATTGAGGATAAATGAGGAAGATTCATTGGTTACATATGAAGAAAACTTCACCTGATTGGAAACACATGCACCAAATTTTATCTAGGATGTTGATATTAAAATTAATTTATTTTACCTCATATTAAATCCAATGTAAAAAAGAATATTAGTATCTCTTTAATTTAAATGTTATGAAAATCTTGTTTGTTGTGCCAAGATGTTGGAAATGGATTTTTCTAAATATCATTTTTTTTCAAAAACAAATAAAAAAGTGGTTTATGTGGATAGAAAAGGAGAATAATCCATCCTAAAATGATTAAGGTAAGAAAATCATTTTCTAGTTTGTGATATGTGTGGTAAAATACACCTTATAGAAGGAATTATGATATTTGGGAAGTAGTTCTGATGTGGTATGTTTGAGCATATGGATTATGATTTCAAAGAAAAAGATCATGGTAGTGGTAAGAACAATTTGGATAAAAAGATAGTAAAGTTTATTAAAAATAATGAAATGGGTAATTATAAAGATGTGTATCCAAATAAGAGAATGAATCATGGTAAACAACAAGACTATAAGATGAGGGGTATGGTGAAATCCATTACAACTACTTCTACATATTTTGGGAAATCAAATGAAGTAGTAACAAGTTCATTGCTTTTTATTCAGGTTATGCTAATGTATTGATTGATTCTATGTCTAAAAATTTCATTCATTTCTGATAAAACATCTTATAAAATGAAAATTTATCATTAATAAATAAATTTATGACTTGTGATGTCCCGACTCGGGTGACACATATTAGTTCCCAAAGCAGGTTAGTTACATGACCTTAGTAATGCCTCTCCATACACTGGAGATTTCCAACTAGCATCGAGGGTCTAATATGTCACATAGGGAGACTAAACCCAATTTATCAAAGAAATACAATAGTGGAAAATCAATATTAAAAATAACTAATATATGACAATAATCAATAGTCAATAAAGAATAAGTATCACATGAATAATTCCAAATAGGGAAAAGGACCATAAACTAAATATGTGGATATGCCATGTCGTATAAGTGTCTAGTGTTAAATAAAAACTCAAAATAAAGACACACTAACAAATACCAGGTGGGTCCCAACATCATGTTTGGTTCCCTCATCCATGTTCCATCCTGAACCACAACTCATCCATCTAACATGGGGATATTGACCTTATCCTCACATGCAAACATGAAGTCTATTTGGGTACCAAATAGTTGCCCGAGTAGGGTGTGAGTACAACTCAATAGGCCACCACCAACGGTGTCAAAAAAATAATATACAGTATATAACAGTGTATGTTGTTGTATAAATAATGAAAGAAAAAAATGATGATAGTAAATTGGTTACACATTTATAATTCTTCACATAACCACATTTTCCTCAATTTCAAAATGAAACCCAAACTAGTCATACCTGTTTCTTCCCATTCTAGATTCTAAACCATACACCATGGGGATTTCATAGTTATTCATTTATGGGATTTGATATTCAGATTAATTCCAATTTCACTTTAGTACTCTAGAGCGTAAGTTTGGGTACCATTATTAGGTATACTTGGATATTAAGTCTAGCATCAATATCTTGGGAACTTAGAGGATCAGTCCAGCACCAATATCATAGGTACATAGAGCATCAGTCTAGCACCAAAATCTTATGTACTTGGAGCATCAACCCATCACTAATTCACATGCAAGCATCGGGGGCCTAGAGCAGTAGTATAGTTCCCCATGGTTACTCATAGAATCATTTTATCACCCACAACTCATTGTTCATGTTTTTATATAGATATATATAATTTTTTGTCATCAGTAACCATCTTTTCAATTATTCACAACACGGTGCACCATTTCATTTATCAAACACAACCATGGTTCTTTATGTTTTTCACACGGAACAACATGAGAAATTCCATCATAAATCCATTTATCATCTATTATTACAAAAACCATTAACACTTCATGGCCAATCCAATCAACCATTTAAATCCCATCATCAAACAATGAAACATGGATTTAGTTCAATTCCATAAACCTGCTATTTCCCTTTTGACATTCCATATGTCATCATTTCATGGATATTGGCATACCCCATGTGTTTCCATCAATCTTGGTCTCATAATCTCTAATGGATCTAACATGATCAGTGAAGGGTCTCTCAATTTCATAGGATTCAATTCACTTTTTAAATTTAAAGGAAATTTCATGACATAGAAACACAATGATACAACAAAAAACTAAATATCATGATCATGACTATGGGAATTAGAAATTATATCACCTACCTTAGGATCGTTGATGAATGCTCTCCCAATTTTACATGTCACGACCCGTCCCAGTGGGGACCACGCCGTGACTCCCCAAGCCCGCCTCCAATAGGTCAGGGGCTGGTGACTAGCACCGAGTAGGCATATTACTAACACGGGAGGCATTGCCTATGTACTTGTACACACGGACACATCTCCAAGCCCACAACGCTGAAATGTAAAAACCACTAAGGAACAAAAATGCATGCATACAACTAAACCCAACCAACAGAATACGACGAAAGGTAGATCACTAAAAAGTAAACTGGGCCAGAATACAAGCCCACCAAAAACAAGAGTCTGAAAACTGCAAAGTCCAACCTGTAAACACAAAAGGTACTGGGACTGCTGCTCGTAGCCGTAGGAACGCCTCGGCCTGTAGGGAACTCAGAAGGCTCGGTCCTGTCCTGGTCTGCTCTGGACTCTATCAAAAGGTTGCTCGTCTGCACAAGACACCAGACGTGCGGGCAAAGCCCGTGCAGGGGTGAGTATAACAATACTCAGTAGAGGACCCCAAAAACCACAAAACAATACACAAAGTAAAGGTACAGTCATCTATGCACAGTGTATGTCTACAGAACATATAGAACACACCAGATATACTAAAAACCCAGACCAATATTCTAGAGACAATTCCCACAACCGCATACCCCCATTAGGGATTCGGTTCGAAGATTCTGCGAAGCACTCATCTTGGGAGAACACACTCCACGAGTCTTACAGCTCTGATGACGTCCGTCCGAGAAGTACCATCTGTCGGGAACCATCACGAGAGGTAGTCACACTCATTATGGGAGACACACTTCTAAGTGGGAAGATTTCCGATAGATAGAAGCACTCATTACGGGGGACATACTCCTGAGTGGGAAAGATCACAATACACAGATGAGGATCACTGCCAGGGCCATGGCGGATAACGCGACTCATCCGGATTCACCAGTTAGGTGATACACCAGCTAGGTAGAGGATCAATGCCTGGTAGAGTTGGTCACGTTGATGTCTGACTCTACCTAGGGTCAGGAATGGATAGAGGATCTTGATCTGGGCCTCTCGGATGGATGTCTGACTCTATCACAGAAAATCCTGCTGACGGGATCATACTCCTGTGTGGGGAAATGATGCCTGACCTTCAGGGGAATAAGAAGAAGGGGCACTAACCCAAACGAGAGATGTCCATGATACGGTGAAAAAGAGGACCATGCCATTTTCCAAAAAGTACACGGCGTGTAGAAAGGTTACACACCGTGTTGCCTGACCCCGGGTATTGCCCATGTACTACGGCCCATTTCATAAGGCTGGTCGTGTAGAAAAAATGGGTACACGGCGTGTAGTACGATGTACATGCCATGTCCGAGTGACTGGGGTTGGCCCCGTGTCACTGACCATGGGGTCGTACACGGTCATCAACCCGTGTACTACAACCCGTATCCGTGTACCCCCTGGATACACACCGAGTTCCGCATAGCCGCCTCTGCCATGGTGTACACGTTGTGTCACCTGAAGCCGTGTAGATCATCTCGTGTCCGTGTATTTCCCAAAATACATGCCGAGATTTTAGGAAATTTCGACACGCCGTGTGACCATGGTGACACGCCATGTGATTCCTCTCTGACCCCCAAACCCTAGCCTCCGTCATAATTACTACACTGCGTGTTCCTTGGAAGTACACGCCATGTATTTTGGAAATTTCCAAAAACAACACTCTTCACTAGCACGCCTACCGAGCTACTCCGATCGTTGATTTGGTCGTCTGATCATCATGAAACCTTCAGGTTTTGGTCGCTCTGACACCACGAAGCCGCTTCCGGTGTTTTCAGGCCTCCGATTGGCTCTGAGAACATGTTTTGATCTTCCCGCGTGAAGAACGCTTGAAGAACGGTCCTTCCCGATTCGGTCTGATTTGCCGTCCGCCATTGTCATCGCACCTCTGCAAGGTCGTTGCGGTGACGAACCTTCGATTTGGGATCTTTGCGTCGCAGAATGGATGCGCAACGATCCATTGTTCATCACCCTGCGAAGAACACGAAGAACGTGTGAGAAAAGAAAAGGGGGGAAAGAAATCCAATAAAACAACATGAGGAATGAACCTCCACCGCCGTTCATCACGGCGTTGATCCACTCCCATCAGTAGGCTTAAACGGAGCAGGATCAAACAATAAAACAAAACATGGATCAAATCCCTGAGATCATCCCAAAGAAAAATGCCTCCTGCAAGAACGTACGAATCTGCGGATCAACTTGTCTGTGGTTGATCCGCGTTCGTCGTTTTAAATCAAGAACGAGGAAAGAGGGAATTAAATTACAAACCCCTACCTCAACTGTGATCAATCGCTGATGAAGGTGTCGCGCTGCCACTATCGTCGAGATCCTTCAACATCATTGGTGCAACGATTCTCAACTCCGATCTGTCATCATTCGTCGTTGAGGGTTTGCTCCAGCGCTCCGCGGATCCTCCAGCGATTTCTCCTGAAAGTTTGTCAATGACCACCAATCGCTTAATCCATTAAAAGGGGAAACATGATTGGAATTTAAGATACACTGTGGTATTAATGAATCCATCTTGCCATTATTGAGTCATTGTGATGCATCATTAAATAAGGAAACAGATGTCCCTCGCTACGCTGCAGCGGATGTTTCAATAAAATAAAATAAACATTGAGCAATTTATTTTATTTTTATTTTACTAAAAACGTCCGAAAATAAAAAAATTCTCTCGACTTGCAACGGTCGAGGTTAGACTCATTCTTAAGTAAATTCATCGTCTCGGATGCAACGGTGCCCTCAGATTTTTAATCCGGGCACCCGTTTGGAAACTGCCACAGTCACGCACAAGTGTCGACTCACTTAACTTAAAAAGTGCAAACCACCGTTCCGAGCTCACCGGGCCTCGGAATGATGTACCGTTTTTGCGCCCAGTCTCAAAAAAATTCCATATAATTTTTTAAAAAATACACGAAAAATCCAAGACATTACATTCTCCCCACCTTGGGGCTTTACGTCCCCGAAAAGCCAAAACAAAGGCTACCCAAAAAGATGAGTGTACTGGGCACGGATCTGGGCCTCCCGCTCCCACGTGCTCTCCTGAAGATTCTCATGCTTCCATCGGACGCGCACCAAGGGAATCGATCGCCCATGAAGTATCCTCTCCTGTCGATCCTCGATCTCCACCGGGTACTCAGCAAAGGTCACTCCATCCTCAATGTCCAGCTCGCCCCAGTCGATGACGTGCGACGGGTCGTGAACGTGCCTCCTCAACTGCGACACGTGGAAGACATCATGTACCCGATGCAACTGTGGCGGTAGAGATAGGCCACCTCGCCAACTCTTCATAGTATCTGGAAGGGTCCGATGAACCTTGGAGATAGCTTGCCGCCTTGGCCAAATCTTTGTAACCCTCATCGAGGTGAGACCCGAAGAAAGACGTAGTCTCCCTCTTCGAACTCCAGAGGCCTTCATCACCGGTCAGCATAGGAATTTTGTTGGCTCTGTGCAGTCTTCATCCGCTCTCGGATGATCTGCACCTTCTTTATGGTAGCTCCCACCAACTCTGGACACATGAGTGATGATTCTCTGGGGTCGGTCCAGCAAAGCGGTGACAGGAAGGGTCTCCCATACAAGGCCTCGAACGGTGTCATACCAATGGTGGAGTGGTAGCTGTTGTTGTACGCAAACTCCACCAGTGGTAGGTGGTCCTCCCAGTTGCGACCAAAGTCCAAGATACAAGCTCGCAACATATCCTCCAGAACCTGAATGGTCCTCTCTATATGACCATCAGTCTGGGAATGAAACCTTGTGCTCAAGCGTAGCTGAGTCCCAAAAGCCTCCTGCAATCCCTTCCACAACTGGGATGTGAAGCGGGAATCTCGATCTGAGACTATAGTCGAGGGGACACCATGAATTCGAACTATCTCTTGCATGTAGAGGCGTCCAAAGATCTCTACGGAACTCTGCTCCCTGATAGCTAGGAAGTGGGCCGACTTGGTGAGTCGGTCAACGATCACCCAGATGGAATCATGCCCCTTGGACGTCTGTGGTAAGCCTATCACGAAGTCCATCTATATTCCATCCCACTTCCACTATGGAACTTCCAGGGGTGAGCTAATCCCGCTGGAACCTGGTGCTCAGCCTTCACCTGCTGGCATGTGAGGCATCGAGAAACGAAATCCGCTACTGCTTTCTTCATAACTGACCACCAGAACTGTCGCTAGAGATCCTGGTACATCTTTGCCACCCCAGAGTGTACCACCAAAGGGGATGTATGAAACTCCCTCAGGACCTCCTCCTACAACGCCACTGGTACAACAGTGCATCCTTTGAAAATAAGTACGTGCTCCCCACCTTGTGAATATCCATCAGGAGCATGCCCTGTGGATAACTGAGCACGTAAAGCCACACAGTTGACATCCCCAAGTTGTGCCTCCCTAACTCGTTGTAAGAGTCGAGGGGTGACAATCATCAACTGCAGGTAAGCTGTATCCTCTCCATCCACGAAGGATAACTGCAACGCGGCTAACTGCTGTGTCACCTCACTCAACAGCAGTGAGCTCGGCCTTCTGCTAAGAGCATCTGCCACCTTGTTCCCCTTTCCAGGAGTATAGATGATCTCGAAATCATAGTCCTGGAGGAACTCTAGCCATCGTCTCTGCCGCAGATTCATATCTTTCTGCGAAAATATGTACCTGAGGCTCTTGTGGTCAGAGTAGATGATAAACCGCTCGCCCATCAGGTAGTGTCGCCACATCTTCAATGCGAAGACCACCGCTACCAACTCGAGATCATGGGTCGCATAGTTCTTCTCATGTGGCCTAAGCTGGCGCGAACCATAAGCAATCACTGCATACCGCTGCATCAGGACACAGCCGAGCCCAGTCCCTGATGCGTTGCAGAAAACTACGTACTCGACACCCTCCTCCGACAATCTCAAGATCGGGGCGCTCGTCAAACTCTGTCTCAGCTGCTCAAAAGCTTGTTGTCACTTCTCTATCCATATGAAGGGTTTACCCTTCCTAGTCAAGGCCGTCATTAGTGATAATATCTGAGAGAAATCAAGAATGAATCTTTGGTAATATCCTGCCAACCCAAGGAAGCTCTGCACCTCCGTCACACTCCAAGGTGGCTCCCATGCTAACACAGCCTCCACCTTGGCTGGGTCCACAGCTACTCCATCTGCTGAGATGACATGTCCTAGAAAGTAGACCTCTTGAATCTAGAACTGGCACTTCGAGAGCTTCCCATAAAGCTGGTGCTCTCGGAGTACGTCTAGAACCATCCACAAGTGTCTTGTGTGCTCCTCCTCTGATGCCAAGTACACAAGGATGTCATCGATGAAGACCACTATGAACTGGTCCAAGTATGGCTGGAAGATCCGGTTCATCAGTCCCATGAACACTGCGGGGGCATTTGTCACGCCAAAAGTCATCACCAAGTACTCATAGTGACCATAGCGGCATCTGAAAGCCTTCTTCGGTATATCTTCGTCCCGCACTCGTAACTGGTGATAGCCTGATCGAAGGTCAACCTTAGAGAACCACTGTGCCCCTCTTAGCTGATCGAAGTGGTCATCGATTCTTGGCAGTGGATACTTATTCTTCACCGTCACCTAGTTCAGGTGCCGGTAATCCACGCACAACCTCAGACTCCCGTCTGCCTTCTTGGCAAACAAGACTGGGGCCGCCCATGGTGAGATGTTGGGTCTCACGAAACCCTTGCTCTGCAAATCCTCCAACTGCACTCTCAGCTCGCGAAGCACTATAGGAGCCATCCGATATGCTGATGAGAAAATCGGTGTCGTCCCGGGGTGTAAGTCGATGCAGAAGTTGATCTCCCAGCGGGGAGGTAATCCTAGAACATCTTCGAGAAAGACGTCCTCGTACTCCGCCACTACTACTAGGAACTGGGAGCTCACAACATCCACTGCTCTGAGGGCAAGGCTATCCAACTCATGAGCGATTGGCTACACCCTCCTGTGAATAAGTCCATTCTGTGCTACCTGGGTTTCCTTTTCTCCGACAAAGGAAAACCTCATTCCATCACGGCGGACACACCGCACACTTCGCCTAAAACAGTAAATCTGGGCATGGACCGAAGATAACCAATCCATACCGATAATGACGTCGTAAGGACTCGATGCTACCACCAAGAGGTTCCAACCAAAACTCTCACCTCCAAGGGTAAGATCACACTGTCTAAAAAGGTGTGTGATCGTCGAGTCTCCTCCTGTAGGTGTCTCCAAAAGTAAGGATCGAGTCAACGGTTCTACCAGAATCTCGAGGTTTCATGCAAGACATGTGGCTATAAAGGAATGACTGGAACTTATGTATATAAGCACGTAAGATAAGGTATAGAAGACACAGATCGTACCTCGAATCATCCCGGGAGTCCTTGGGTCGTATGCCTCGACCGCATGTAGTTGTCCCCGCCCCTGTCCCCCAGCTCCCTGAGCCTGGTGGGGACCTCCTGGGGGTGGTGGTGGAAGTAAGTCGAAGCATCTGTCACCACCTGCAGCTCTCCATTCTCCTCTTCCACGTCCGCCGCCTGGCGGGTCTGCCTGTTCCATTCTCTGCCTCTACCTCGGTGGTCCGTCCACCGCTTCCCTGTCAGCAGCTCGACGGGTTGGGCAATCTCTAGCGAGATGTTCCCTACCGTCGCATGCATAACATCGCTTCTCCCTAGGCTGATTGGATCCATCATGAGAGCCTTGGACTATCGATCCCCTGTTCTGGGTCCTCCTATGACGTTTCCCACATCCAGGTCCCTGTGCCTGATGTCGACTCCTTAATGTCGGGGTCTCTGCACCTGTCTACCTGCTGCTGACTGCCGGCGGCTGTCTCTGCTCCGCCAAGAATATCTCGATCACCAAGGCATGCTCGAGAACTCCAGCATAAGTCGATATGCATAGAGGTACGACATTATCTCGGATGTATTGTCATAGACCTCTCTCAAAGGTCCAAGCTCTGAAGTACTGATCCCTGACCATATCCATTGAGTACCTGGCGAGGTTGGTGAACATCGATGAATAGTCAGCTACTGTCATACTGCCCTGCTGAGCTGAAGAAGCTCCTGGATGCGCACAGCTCTCAGCATAACCGGAGAGAACTCCTCCCTGAAGAGTCACTCAAACTCCGTCCAAGAAAGAGTCTCCTCATCCTGAGTCTGTGTGGTCAGACTCCACCATCGTCTCGTCGAACCCTGAAGAAGGCTCACTCCTAGGATCACCATCTGGTCTGTTGGTGTCCTCACCAGATGGAAAACTCTAGTCACCACCTCAATCCAGTCCTCAGCCGCCTGAGGGTCGGGCTCACCTCAGAACCTGAGGGGTCTCTGTCTCTGGAACTCATGGAGAGCGCTAAGCCTGCGCTCCTCACCGGTCGGTACTGCAGGTACCACTGGCTGCTCCACTGGTGGTGGCATAACTAGTGCACCACCTGGTGGCAACGCCTGGGGAACTGGTCCCTGTATCGAAGCCTCGTCACTGAGGGGGTCATCCTCGTTATCATGCTGTTGAATCCTAGCAAGTATGCGTCGTGGAGGCATCCTGTAAGGAAACAAGATGTACCATGGTCAAAGAGTATATCTGGATAGGTGACACAAAGGACATGGAAAACACAAACCATTCCTATATGATGCATGTACTTTTTATTCCCTCGCAACCCATGTTTTCGTGTACCGAGTCGAAAAGAAGGTTATCAGAGTTATGGTGTATAGATACGTCGGCCACCACACCAACACTGGAGTCTCTATCCTGAAAGCCAAACCTGAAACACTCAACACTGTTTACCCAAATCAAACTCATAGACTCTTGGTCCTAAGGTAGAACCGACCACCTCTGATACCACTCTGTCACGACTCGTCCCAGTGGGGCCCACTTCGTGACTCCCCAAGCCCGCATCCAATAGGCCAGAGGCTGGTGACTAGCACTGAGTAGGAATATTACTAACACGGGAGGCATTGCCTATGTACCTGTACAAACGCACACATCTCCAAGCCCACAATGATGAAATGTAAAAACCACTAAGGAACAGAAATGCATGCATACAACTAAACCCAACCAACAGAGTACAATGAAAGGTAGAGTACTAAAAAGTAAATTGGGCCAGAATACAAGCCCACCAAAAACAAGAGCCTGAAAACTAAAAATTCCAACCTGTAAACACAAAAGGTACTGGGACTGCTGCTCGTAGTCGTAGGAATGCCTCGGCCTGTAGGTAACTCAGAAGGCTCGGTCCTGTCCTGGTCCGCCCTGGACTCTGTAAAAAGGTTGCCCGTCTTCACAAGACACCATACGTGCGGGCAAAGCCCGTGCAGGGGTGAGTATAACAATACTCAGTAGAGGACCCCGAAAACCACAAAACAGTACACAAAGTAAAGGTACAGTCAGCTATGCACAGTGTATGTCTACATAACATATAGAACAAACTAGATATACTAAAAACCCAGACCCGTAGTCTAGAGACAAGTCGCACAACCGCATACCCCCATTAGGGATTCAGTTAAAAGATTCCGCGAAGCACTCGTCCTGGGAGAACACACTCCACGAGTCTTACATCTCTGATGATGTCCGTCTGAGAAGTACCGTCCATCAGGAACTGTCAGGAAAGGTAGTCACACTCATTACAGGAGACACAATCCTGAGTGGGAAGATTTCTGATAGATAGAAGCACTCATTACGGGAGACACACTCATGAGTGGGAAAGATCATGATACACAGATGAGGATCACTGCCAGGGCCATGGAGGATACCGCGAATCATCCAGATTCACCAGTTAGGTGATACACCTGCTAGGTAGAGGATCAATGCCCGGTAGATTTGGTCACGTCGATGCCTGACTCTACCTAGGGTAAGGAATGAATAGAGGATCTCGATTCGAGCCTCTCGGATGGATGCCTGACTCTATCACAGAAAATCCTACTGAAGGGATCATACTCCTATTTGAGGAAATGATGCCTAACCTTCAGGGGAATGAGAAGAAGGGGAACTAACCCAAACGAAAGATGTACAGGATACGGTGAACAAGAGGACCATTCCGTTTTCCAAAAAGTACACGGTGTGTAGAAAAGTTATATGCCGTGTTGTCTGACCCTGGGTACTGTCGGTGTACAACGGACCGTGTCGTAAGGCTGGTCGTGTAGAAAAACTGGGTACACGGCGTGTAGTACGATGTACACGCCATGTCCGAGTGATTGGGGTTGGCCCCGTGTAACTGACCATGGGGCCGTACACGGTCATAAACCCGTGTACTACAACCCATGTCCGTGTACCCCCTGGATACACGCCGAGTTCCGCGTAGCCGCCTCTGCCATGTTGTACACGCCGTGTCGCCTGAAGCCATGTAGATCATCCCGTGTCCGTGTATTTCCCAAAATACATGCTGAGCTTCATTGAAAGTCTGACACGCCGTGTGACCATGGTCACACGCCGTGTGATTCCTCTCTGACCCCCGAACCCTAGTCGCCGCCATCAGTACTACACGGCGTGTTCCTCGTAAGTACACGTCGTGTATTCTAAAAATTTCCAGAAACGACGCTCTTTGCCGGCGCGCCTCCCGAGCTGCTCCGATCGTTGATCCGGTCGTCTGATCGCCATGAAACCTTCAGGTTTTGGTCTTCCTGACACCACGAATCCACTTTCGGTGTTTTCAAGCCTCCGATTGGTTCCGAGAACATGTTTTAATCTTCCTGCGTGAAGAACGCTTGAAGAACGGTCCTTCCCGATTCGGTCCAATTTGTCGTCCGCCATTGTCGTCGCACCTCTACAAGGTCGTTGCGGTGCCGAAACTTCGATTTGGGATCGTTGCGTCGCAGAACGGATGTGAAACGATCCATTGTTCATCGCCCCGCGAAGAACACGAAGAACGCGCGAGAAAAGAAAAAGGGGGAAAGAAATCCAATAAAACAACATGAGGAACGAACCTCTGTCGTCGTTCGTCACAGCGTTGATCTGCTCCCGTCAGTAGGCTTAAACCGAGCAGGATCAAACAATAAAACAAAACATGGATCAAATCCCCGAGATCATCCCAAAGAAAAATCCATCCCGCAAGAATATACGAATCCGCGGATCAACTTGTTTGTGGTTGATCCGCGTTCATCGTTTTAAATCAAGAACAGGGAAAGAGGAAATTAAATAACAAACCCCTACCTCAACTGTGATCGACCGCTGATGAAGGTGTCACGCTGCCGCCATCGTCGAGATCCTTCAACGTCGTTGGCACAACGATTCTCAACTCCAATCCGTCGTCGTTTGTTGTTGAGGGTTCGCTCCAGCGCTCCACGGATCCTCCAGCAATTTCTCCCAAAAGTTCGTCAACGACCACCAATCGCTTAACCCATTAAAAGGGGAAACATGATTGGAATTTAAGATACGTTGCGGTATTAATGACTCCATCTTGCCATTCGTGAGTCATTATGACACATCATTAAATAAGGAAACAGATGTCCCGTCACTGCGCTGCAGCGGATGTTTCCATAAAATAAAATAAACATTTAGCAATTTATTTTATTTTTATTTTACTAAAAACGTCTGAAAATAAACTTTTTCCCTCGACCTGCGTCGTTCGAGGTTAGACTCATTCTTAAGTAAAGTCATCGTCTCGGACACAACGGTGCCCTCAGATTTTTAATCCGGGCACCCGTTTGGAAACTGCCACAGCCGCGCACAAGTACCGACTCACTTAACTTAAAAAGTGCAAACCACCGTTCTGGGTTCACCGAGCCTTGGAATGATGTGTCGTTTTCGCGCCCGGTCTCGAAAAAATTCCATATAATTTTTTAAAAAATACACAGAAAATCCAAGACATTACATTACCCCTTAATTCAAGGTAGAACAGCTA
This sequence comes from Viscum album, assembly GCA_963277665.1. Taxonomy (NCBI): domain Eukaryota; kingdom Viridiplantae; phylum Streptophyta; class Magnoliopsida; order Santalales; family Viscaceae; genus Viscum; species Viscum album. Next base: position 331,450,145 of record OY728132.1, read on the forward strand.
GATTCAAAATGAAAAAGGAGATCTAGGACTAAAACCTATGATAAAGATCCAACAAAACGTGATCCATTAAAATCTAGATCTAAACCATCAACAACTAGAGTAAATTTATACCACTCCAAATGGGAGGAATATGGGAGATAGAGGAACCTAAAAAAAGATATCATATACCATAGAGGAGACTATCTTCTTCCATCAGATCTTTGATTTGCAAGAGAAGGGGTTTGAGAGGCGAAGGAATCATCTAGGGAGACTCTAAGAGAAAGGGAATCCATATTATGTGTAGTAGGGTGATTAGGGATATAAACTGGGGGTTTGAAAAAATTTAATTAAATTTTTAGAGCTTTTAATAATTGCATGCATGGTTTCCTGAATGTTCCACATGGTTAGACAAGTTGTACACCCTAACCATGTGCCCCTATAATCTAGGGTGCATGATTTCTCCTAGGTGGTAACATGGTTTGTTTAACTATGTACCAACCTTGCAACCCCCCTCTATCCCATGGTGCACGATTTCTGGTGGTGGGTGCATGATTTGAGAAAATCATGCGACAATCGTGCACTGCCCAAAAATCCTCCAAAATCTTCCAAAACTCACCTGAATTCTCCCAAGAAAAGAATCAACCAAAAGGATATTAAAATAATGGTAAAAATATACCTTGAATGAGTATGATACATATCTAGAAAGGTTTGGATCTTATAATCTCCCCAACTTATAAAAAAATCCCTGAGGTGCACCTACGACCATTATTAAGCCTTCAAGGTGAAAAGGTCAAGCCACTAGGCTCGTACATCTGCTTCCCTCTCCCATGATTCCTATAAAACATGGCCATGTTGCTATAGCACTCTGCCCAATAGCATAGTCTTTCCCCACAAAACATTCTCATTATGATCCACAACATGAATCAGATTCTCCTCAAATGACACATCATCCTTAAGCTCAGCATCATCAATGTATATTATAAGAGGATGGTCAGGGTGATACTATCAAATCTGTGACACATTAAAAACATCATGCATAGCACTAAAATTTTGTGAAAGATCCAATTCATATGCCACCTGTTTGATCCTCTCCACAATCTCAAATGGTCCAACAAACCTGGGTGAAAATTTCCTTACTTTCAAATCCTATCGTGACCAAATCTTGGGGACACTCAAAGGAACACACGATAACAAACTATAAACTCAAGAGGTTGATTATTTCAATTAGTATAATATTTCTGTCAAGTTTGTGCCATATCCATACATTTCTAAATCAACTGTGCCGGATTTAATGTCTCTTGTACGAGACTTAGTCCCAAAAACTCTAACTCACCCACCTTCATCCAATATAAAGGTGATATTCATGGCCTTCCATAAATCACCTCATATGGTGTCATTTTTATAGTCTCATGATAACTATTTTTATAGGTGAACATAATCATATCTAAGTGCTTCTCCCAATACCCACAAAAGTCTAAGAGGCATACCCTCAGCATGTCCTCTAGCACTTGGATAGTACGTTTTTATTGTGATGTAATCTATTGAATATTTATTTAATAAGATGAAATATTTATGTATGTAATGTTTGGGTCTCCATATTCCGAGATCATTCAAACACCCACACTAAAATCTAAACCCACAATTCGGTGTAATTTCATAGTTGGATCCTTGACCAACCTAACTAGTTTTCATGCTCTCACCCTAAGCATTAGAGTATCACCAATGCAACTCACCCTCGGAACAAATCATACCTCCATGCCCATTATTCGTCCATTACTTCATAAAATGATAGGATGTGATTGTCCCACTCATACTTGAGCACTAATCATGAAAAATTAATAACTACCTATTCTTTGCTCTCCAGGAACACTTTTTTCACACCTGTTGAAATTACATTCAATATGAGGGCCACACCCTCTAAAATCCTTTGGTTCACTCTACATCATATGGATTTCCTTATACTGCTCCTTGAGAACAACCTCATCCGGTTCCATCCTTATGCATCTCTAATAATACATTTCAAGGCATGCCCCTGGGTTGACCGCATCACAAAACCCCAATACATCTCTTATGTCACCTCTCATAATATAGGAACATTTCTTATTTTATCAAACCTCTCAAGATACCCAACCCATATACGTTCCACCAGAATCTTCCATCACCAGCTCGCACACAACCACTCACTAATCCAAAACTCAAATAGTATCACATGAAACCAATGTGTAACATCTCAATTTTAGTGAACCCAAGGGGTGTACACTCTAGTAAAGTCCAGTTTTAGAATCCTACTAACAAACCCATTAGTTAAATTTCATCAACATACCAAGGCTCCAATGACTATATAAATGATCGAGCCATAAGGCATGTAAATCTCATCTAGTCATAGGAACCATCATTTCTCCTCTTAAAAATTGGGTATTTATCCTATGTTATAGTCTATTGAAAAAATAGTTATCGAATTGGGTGTCATTCCAAAACCAATAGAATCTACCACCCACAAAATATATAGTAAGAGTCAATATATTAAGTTATACTACTAATAATAACCTCAAAACCAGACTTGATACAAAAATCACAGTAGGTTCTTTAGGTCATGAAAGCCCAAAGCCCTCAGATGTATATAACATATTTCTAGTAAAACCTCCCATACAAAGTCCTCATAAGCGAAAGAATCTACCCATGCTTCTTCTATAAGGAACTCACAATTCAATCTAACCCCTCACTTGGGTTTCCCTTACATATCACATCTCATATTGACTATAACCGCTAACTCAATAGTACCATGAACCATGTCTTGAGGGAACTAGGATATCCCATATAGCCAATACACCATGTCTCATATAAAACATAACTCATTGAAAATTCCACTTTGTTCCCATCTTAAATGAAAAATGACACTCAAAATCCTAAAACACCGACCTTAGGGTCTCACATATATGTCTACTTATCATACATCACATGCCATCTCATCATCATACTATGGTATGGATCCTTATAGGATAACTATATACGAGACCATCACCTTGGGAATCATGATATCACCCTCACATTCACATATATAATGATATAATTACATGATCTATTTAAAGCATAACATATTCAAGAATGTTCAGTTAAGTAGAATTCCACCGAGAAGATGTATGTGAAAATATCAAAGATGTTGTTGTTGTCATTTTATATATCTAAACCCTTTTCTATAGAAAGAACCAATACCATGATCACCCACAAGGGTTCAATCACTATGGCATAAAATAAAAATACAAACTAAATAAGGTTCATTATACATATCATACACTAAGGCACTATATATCCATCAAGGAGAACCTCGTCATATATTCACCTCACCTGTTATCAAAGAGAATATACAATTTTTTGATTGAGTATAATTCCAATAACATGGTATATTGAAAAACACTATATAAGTAGTAATTTACACATTAAACAAATATAATGTATTTGTCTGTGATATCAAACACACATAAGAATATATATTCTATATTAATCCTACATTCCATATATGTTTGATGTATACAAGCCTCTTGACAATGGTCTAGGAGCCACAAAAATAAATCAAAAATCCAAAACTCATGTGCATCATGCTAGTTATTATCATAAATCATCAAAAGTGAAAACAAACAATTGAAATCCCTACCCCTAGAAACCTAGAAATCCCATCAAAAAAAGTGTTTATGACGCTCTAGTACTAGGCATGTCCTAATCTCTTACATGTTCCTTTTCTTTATCCACAAAATCCTCAAATATTAAAATAGAATAAAATATATGATACCACTTTGTAACATCCTTTATCTTCCTATGACCACTGAGTGATTCCTAGACTAAATATTTCTCTACTGAGGCCTCAAGTGTGACTCGACTTACTTCTGAGGCCACCGACTATAAGTGGGGGTGTAGGGTGGTACTGTGAGAAGACTATGTCCCTATATCAAAGTATATATAGGTGTAAAATAAAAAAAACATCATCTAAAAAGATAATCATCAGATTACATGGAAGAAATAAAATATAAAAAGCTATATAAAATATAATGCATAATAAAAATTCATATTCACTCATAGTCATGCCAATATACACTGACGGGTTGACTAGTAATCCAATCACTAAAATTACATAAATAAATAATTATGATAGGATGATCTAATACATTTCCAATTCATACTTTATCTATACCCTAATGGTCATGTCTTCATTGAGAACATGAATGATTTAATTATTTTTAAAACCTACTAACTACTAAAATAGTGGAATGTAAGAGTATTGTATTCCACAGGGAAAATGAAACGAGTGACCGAAAAAAATAAAAAAAATGAAAACAAACTGAAATGGTGGAGGTGTAAACGGGATGTTGATGTAGCAGAATATAAAATGTGAAAAGGAAGTGAAGTAAGAAAAACAAAAACCAGAGAGAAGGAAATAACCATAGATAGACACTTAGGGAGATCAAACTGATATAAATTGATTTCAAAGATTTTTATGTTCTACTTATGATTTCCACAATTATAAAAACGTTGATAATAAAGTCTGATGATCTCCAGAGATCTAACTTCAGTGCTCATCATAGATCTTAAATCTTCCTTACTAACAATATTTCAATCATCACTTAGGGGAATAAGTGTTCTTAATGGAGAACAAAACACTAACCTTTTCCATTTTTAGTACTTCATCTCATATTCAAGGGAAAAGTATTCTCTAACGTCACCAGTCAGTTCATAGAATAACGTAGAATTGTTTCTTATTAAGAATGAAATTGAGATCTTCAAGTTTAAATATGCACTTAAAAATTCATGGAAGTTAAGTAGAACATATTATGAATTCTATTCATACTTATCTGATACCCTAAAATTAGTTAGCTATGCATATTTGGAATAATAACTACAATTTTTTTCAAGAAATACATCACTAAATTAAAGAGTATAAGAAACAATAAAATAGAATGGAATCTTATCTATCAAGATCAATCCCCTCTCCATCTCAAGCTCTCATTGGTCAATCGTTGTTGTTGGATTGGTGTTACCCGATCCAATTGGGTCGAATGCTTGTGGCCCGCAACTGTCGTGGGTCGAGCTCTGCGATGAGCTCGTTGGGGGTTGTAGGGGGCAACGCGCCCTTGCGCCGGGGGTCCGGGGGCCGAAGGCCCCGACCCAATTTTTTCGGCACTGTAGCATCTCTGACACTGTAGCGGAGCTGACCGACCGACACTGACAGGCGTTGTAGCAGTACAGACTTCGGGGTCAAATGGACTGTAGCACTTTTGACTTCCAGCCGGCAGCCACTGTAGCACTTTTGACAAAGCTGGTCGTCGTTCACTGTAGCGACGCGAACTCACTTTTCGAACAGTGATCGTCTTCTCCATTGTTTTATAGCCCATTTTCAGGCTAGGGTTACTACTGAAAAAACCTCTGTAATTTGTGCTCCCGATATAGTGAAATTCCGCCTCACCCGTGGACATAGGGATTTTTCCCGAACCACGTAAATCGTTGTGTTCTTGTTGCTTTCTTTCTTTCGTTTTCTCGTTTCTGTCGTTGCGCCTCCCGATGATTCTATAATAGTTGCTACCAGCACTATGTTTTGCCTCATCTCTCTCCACTGAAAATCAGAATGTCTCTCCCCCACATATTCTTTTATATATTTCACTCCAAAATTTTCACCCAATTTCCCCAACATAAAAATGGTTTCTTTTAAACAAAATTGTTAGATCCAAGTATTTCTAGTGTCCCCTTAGAAAATCCCTTCAACAAACCCTGACACATGCTTGAATGCATTTAATTCGTCCAAATAACCCCATGTTGTAATTCCTCCACTCTAGAGAATTCATGAACTTGGGAAAGTCACTCATAGGACATGATCCAACTAGGTGTGATGTCACAAACTTCCATTAACATAGCACTTGTGATTTCAGTACGTCATAGGCAGAAAATTTGTTGAGGAAATTAATTGAGCACATTGAGTGCACCCATTCCTAGTATTCCAAGATGAACATGGGGATCAGATGAGGCCCATATTCATCTCCAGACAACCTGCACCAGAAATTCACAAAAGTAGAAAACCAAATAATGAGGTAATGGTACATTCATCTTCAACCTCCGGTCTCATTAGGTCGAATTCGGTCAGCATCAGCAGCTCGGGTCTTAATCGGTCATTGAGCATCAACAAAGAGTTTCAAACAGCTTACAAGAAAACAAAGACATAAATGAATCCCAAAACTGAAAGCATACAAACTTGATGTAGTGGTTGGTATAGATCATCACTATTATTCTTTGGATCATAGATTCCTAACCAACCTCAGCCTTCTATCGGTTCATCCCCAGCTAAAAAAATCCTCGATCTCAAATTCTTCTTAATCTTGATTTTCCTTCTTCTAAGGCAGTGCAAACCATCTCCACTTCGAACAGCACCATCATCTAAAAATTTAACTAACTCGGTTCCAGTTGAAATGAAGCTTCTCTAAGAAGCTTCATCCTCATCTATATTCGATGGCCAAACAGTGAAATAAGATATCGACCCACCATTCCTTCAACCCACACAGTCACAGTAAATCAGCTACTGATTCCATCTATATCTGACATCCCAAAACTCAAAGCATCATCAGCATCAACAGATCTTAATCTAATGAAAATCATCATCAGAATTTCTACCACAATCGACTTTAGTTCATTTAGACTTAGATGATCTCCCTAAAAACCAAACTCAGTTCAGAATAGATTTTTCCAGGAGCATAAAGTTGAAGTTGAGATCATCTCCTCTGGTTTCAATTTGTTGAATGATTCAGGGTTGTTTTCCCCTTTTACTTTGATCGAGATATCATAAAAGAAATTCTTTAACACGGGTTTTAAAGATTATCTTACAAAAAATCCCTATATAACATATAATCTTATTGGAAATATAATTATGTTATGCAAATGGCCTACAAATAAGTTACTCAACCCAAATTATGTTACTCGAGTTTATTATATGAGCAACACAACATCATTTCATCCAACATGGAGAAAATTCAACTCACACATTAGAAATCCAAAATCATTTAAAATTTCTTCTACTATAAAAAGAAACAAAAATAATTAAAGGATTTAAAGAGAAATAAATGAAAAATAAATTAACTACGGATTAAAATTAATTCAATCCATTTATACTGTTAAAAACATTTTTTTAAATGATAAATTGAAAAATTAATTAACTAAATAGATAAAGGATAAAAAAAATTATACTTATTGCTAATAAAAATTAAACAGTTTAATGAAAAGAATTTAAATGTTAAACTTAATATAATAAATTAATAGATTAATATCAAAAACTAAAACTAGATAAAAAAAAATACATAGAACAACAATTAAATAATAAAAGAATAAAACAAGCATTAATAAATAATTAAAAGAATGAACAATTGAAATATTTAACAATAAAACGCTCATTTTAATTAATAATATGATTAGTTTAATACAACTATGATAAATTAACCTAAAAACATAATTATCGTGATTAATGTAAAATGAAGCATTAAAACATAATTTGACAACAAAAGAGATATGGAAAATAGTTTTAATTTAAGTCAATTGTCTAATTCTCTCACGCTTAATACATTTCTTGTCCTCAAGCGATCTTTAGACACATTCACTGGTAGGAAATAAATCTCAAAATGGAAAAGTTGAAATGCCACAAAGAATTGATTTTTATAAATATTTTCCCTCAAGAAAAAACCGAATTTCCTCTCAAAACAAATTTCTTTAGTGTAAAATTGGTTGTTGTTTTACAAAAAAATATTTAAATTGGAAATTTTAAAGAGATTTTAACAAAACTCAATTTTCATCCAACTAAAATTCCAAACTTCTCTGTACCTCCATGTGAATAGATTCACATAATTTAAGAATCCATAATAAATAGACAAAACATTGGATGTGGTGGAGTGAACATTTGTTAGTTGAAGAAATATCTCATTGTAAAGTTTGATGAATAAATAATAAAAGAATGAAATAATGAGTTCAACCTAGATTAGGATTTTCATTTCATAATCCATTTAGATGCATATTTTATGATCTAAATTAAAATTAAAAAGTTCAAAGTAAATAAAATAATAGGCCATCCTCCCAATATTATATCAAAATCCATTCTGTCCAGAGGAAAAGAAAAAATATTTACTCAATTAAATCCAAGAGGTATTGAAAATTAACATCCTAAAAGTGGCTTCATAGCCTTCGAATTTGAGAAAAAAAATATCATCGAGTGAAAAATTCTAAGTGATTCTTAAAAACATACAATTTTAAAAAAATTTAAGGGTTTTGATATGATCTCAATGGATTAAATTTTATAACATTTAAAGACCCCTCCCCTACACATAAATCCCAAAAATTTCCCCATTGATGAATGTAAATGTGGGAGGAAACAATGAAGTCAATTAAAGTTCATAAAAATTTTCTAAAACAGTAGTGGATGTTTCATGTTTATTGGTCACAAGAATGTTGAAAATTTTATTTTTCCACATCAAATTAAACTATCGCAACATGCGCAAGAACACTTACTAGTTATTACTTAACAATTCAAGCAAACTAACAGAATTTTTAGGTAAGTTGCAAGCTAACACTTTGAATTTCAAAAAGATAATCATTATGGCACAAGGATGATCATGTAAGGAAAAAATTCAGCATTTAAAAATCATTAAAACATGAGCAATGACCTATAGGTTTTACACAATTAATCAACATGTAAAAGAAAAAAAATAAGAACTCCATAATCATTTATAAAACCCCGCGCAGCAGGAAGCAGAAATTTGAAATAAGAGAAAAACTAAAGTATCAGAATTTGAATTTTAACTCCCTTAGAATAGAGCTTTAACACTTGATTCTCATCAAAAGACACTCCCCCTCTTTCACCTTGATTAAATCAACTGGTAGAACAGAATTTCAACTCCTACGAAATGAAGAATATAAGCATAATATTTTAGAATTTAAAGATCAAAACAAAATTAAACTAGAGAGAAGAGTTAGGGAAGTGTTATCCAATTTTCTTCAAAAATGCATCTCCTTGAACATTGTTGCACACTCACCCTCTTCCATGGAAGTATTAAAAAAGAAAGGTAAACATTAAATCCATTCTTGAAAAGTAATCAAAATTAGCCTAAGAAAGAAGTCGGGGTTTTGAGAAAATGGAGCGCGGCACACAACAGAGTAGAAGAAATTTTATTCAATCAAACTGAAAAAGAAAAAGCAACAAAGAAAATCATGGGTTGTCTCTCGTGTAGCTCTAAATTTAAATTATTCAGCCATAATTTATCCCTTAATATTTTCTATCTATGATCATTCAAAGGGTATGATTCATTATTAGTTTTCATGTCATTGATTGTTGAGAAAAAAAAATTCTTGTTTTCTCAAGGCTTTAAACACTCCAGCTTCTCATGGTACTCTTCCCAAATAATCCATAGTTTTATTATTTAACTTCCTTCCACCACCATCTTTAGGGTTAAGAACTTCAAATAGCTAATGTAACACAGAGATAAGTAGCCCTATATTTTCAACAGAAGGAACAACTTCACTTCCCAAACGCTCCTCCACACTTGAGGGGTTGAACGATTCAGAATCTGGTGCAACAGTTTCTGTAAAAAACTCACTATTATCCTCGGAATAATTCTCAGAAACAACTTCCCTTTGGTGAAGTATATAAAGAGTCCTAAAGATTATCTATAAAATTCTCAAAATTATGGAAAAAAATATCATTATTTAAATTATGGAAAGAAGAAGGATCATAAAATGACTCAACAATTAAAGAAAATTGCCTACTACCGTGAAAAAATTCAGATTCTTATACTTTTTGTGTTGCATGGGAAATATCCTCAATCTTCCCCAAGAATTATTTAATCTTAATAATATAAAAAAATCTTCTAAAAAGCTTAAAATAAAAGGGGTATACATGGTATCTAAATCTAAAAAAACAGCCAAGAGTCTCACTTTCTACACTTTGAATAGGTTGGGATGACACATTAACATTAACTAAAGGATCAACAGTAACCCAAATTTTTTATTCAACCTTAAAACACTCACTTTCAGTAGAAGAAGCAATAAAAATAGACTCACACTTCTCAAGATGATGGGAACATGAGGCTATTTCCAAGTTGGAAACAAGAGAGGGTTGTGAACTCTGAACATCAACTTGAGAAACCCTTTCAACTTGAAATTTTGGGTGTGGATGGACCACTTCATGTTCCTAATCAATATGTTTCCTTATTTGGTTCTCAAGTTTCCCTAGCCTCCCCAGCTCAAGTGTGGATTTATATTCGACAAAATTTTCATGAAAATTGTCATTAACATATCTTTCAATTATGCCTTCAAAAGGACAATGAGTATCATTCCTAATATCTACTCGAGACATTTCTTCAGCCACATCAATCAACATACAACTAACCACAATAGTGACTCTTCGAAAACATTGAACTCCTATTAATCATCATCGACCTGAAGGGTCACTTTACCCTTTCAAAAATCAATCACAACTCCAACTATGGCTAAAAACGGCCTTCCTAAAATGATTCAAACTTTATTATCACTATCCATTTCATGAATGAGAAAATCAGTAAGGAGTGTGAGATTTCCTGCATAAACTAACAAGTCATCTACCCTCCCATAAGGAAAAACATGTGACCTATCAGCCAATTGTAGTGAAATTGAAGTTGGTTTTAGCTCATGAAGTCCTAACTTCATGAATAAGGTGCAGAGAATAAGGTTGATTCTAGCACCTAAATCACACATGCACCTCCAATTTTGCAAGGGATGGTAAAGCAACATGGGTCTTTTAATTTTGGAGGAATGTTCTTTTGAACAATTGCACTACAATCCTCATTCAAATTAATCATTGAACACTTATCTCAATCCCTCTTATTGTCTAAGAATCTTTTAATAAATTTAAACCAATAAGGAACTTTATTCAAAGCCTCAAAAGGGGGATATTGACATTTAATCTCCTAAAGAATTGAAGAAATTTCAAGTAATCTGTTTTATTGTTCTTTTTAAGTCTTTGTGGAATAGGTATGGGAGGAACATAATTATTCAAGATTGGTAGTTCACTCTCCTCATCCTCAAACTTAACCTTTTTATACGCCTCAATAACAAGTTCCACTTCATTTTCCTTTTTTCTCGAGCTTTTTTAGTTGGCTTTTTATCATTTAGTTGTTCCTGGACACCGCTATCCAAATTTCAAGATTTGATATTTTTGAAGTTTTCATTTTCATGTTCTTCTAAAACATCAGGTTCAACTTGCCTAGGTTGTCCACTAATATGTTCTTGAGTTTTCAAAACAGATCTGGTAGTGATGGCCATAAAATTTTCATTGGGATTCGTCACTGTGTTGCTTGGTAATTTTCTCTTGTCTCTTCCTCTTAGATTGCTAGCAGGTTGACCCATTTGTAACTCATGATTATGCATTCTAGAATTTGTTTCATCCCTATCTCAATCAAGTCTAGCCTTTTGGGAATCTAACTCATCCTTTTGAGAATCAAATTTTCACTGTTGAAACATACCCCTAATATCCACTTGAGAATTTGAGGATTCAACGTTAAATTGAGTTTGGAATGGAGGTCTGGATTGTTGTGGGTAAACAAGAGTAACAAATTGTTTCAGCGCACCTTGTTTCTTTAATGATAAGTTTGGATGATTTTTATTACCAGAATTAAACTGATTCGAGAATGGGTCATTGACAACTTATTTTCAAGCCCTAAAGTCAACAAATTGGGAGCTCTCTTCAGGCTTCACAGAGAGATCAAAGTTGGGACAAAATTTTTGAGAATGAACATACATCCCCCAATGAGTACACAAATCCATAAGAGAATTTTTGTTAACTATAGTAGTCTGGGAATTAGGTTCATACCTATGGATTACTCTCTTGTTATTTTATGTTGGGACTTTTGTTTTAGTTCATTTAAAATTTTCTTGAGTTCATCCATTGTCGTATCTAAGAAATCACCACCACAAAATTGATCAACAAGATTTTTATTGTGAGTGAGAAAATTATAGAAAGTATCCATCAAGAAATGAGTGGAAAGTTGGTGTTTAGGACATTGTCTAAGGAGTCCCCTAAACAATTCCCCATTTTTTTTGGAAAATTTCATTCTCATCTTGAATGAAACCAGTTATTTTATGTCTCGCTTCATTGGTAATGTTCCTAGGAAAATACTTGGTAACAAATGAATTGAAAAGTGAGTCATGTGTCAAAAATTTCCTCATCCAAATTTTAGAACCAACTATGAGCCTTGTTCTTTAATCAAAAAGAAAAGACTCTCAACCTCAGCTTCTCTTCATTAAACCCATGAAAAAGTAGTTGTTTCATATTACTATAAAAGTCACTAATAAATTCTAAAGAATCCTTTACGATCAGGCCATTAAAGGATGAAATCATGGAGATGTGTGATTGTTTCATTTCATAATTCCTAACTCTTTGGGATAAACGTATAAAAGAATGATTACTTGATACAGTTAGAAGAAGGAAATCCCTGAGCCTATACCTCTCACCATTTTCATTCCTAAGTTGAGGTACAACATGATTTTGAGCCCCCAACGATAGGTTGGGGTGGTGTGTATGGGTTGGGGTTTGGGAAGTGCTCACTGGGTCGAGTCCCCAGGCCAACGATTTATTTGCAATTTTCTTTATACCTTTATGTGATGCACTTACTGTTGTACAACATGATTTTCATTTTCATTTTCAATAGATCTTTGAATTTCAAAATTTAAATTTTCCATTTTGGATTTGTTCTTCTTGAGGGCAGAGCAATGAGAGTTTAATTCAAGAATAAGTTACTGAAGTTCAGATTTAGCCCTCTCTTTTGTGTGCATAAAATTTCAAGTTCAAACATAGAAAAATTACACACAACAGTGAAGAAAAAAGTGTGGATTTTAGCAAAAAAAAAACATTTTTTTTAGAAACAGATTAAATGTTCTTTTAATGCTTGTTTCTTAGTGTTTTTTTATATGTTTGGTCGCACGCGCCTTCCTCGGCAACAATGCAAAAAATTTGATCACGTTGTCATTGAGAACATGATAAAGCTAATTAGTTATAAAACATACTAACAACTAGAATAGTGGAAAGTACGAGTATCATATTCCACAGAAAAAGAGAAATGAGTGTAATCGGAAAAAAAAGAAATAATGAAAGAGAAAACAAACTGAAATTGTGGAGGTGTAAAAGGGATGTTGATGCAGCAGAAATGAAAATGTGAAAAGGGAGTGAAGTAAGGAAAACAACAATCAGAGAGTAGAAAACAATCGGAGATAGATACTTGGGGAGATCGGACTTATATAATTTGATTTCAAAGATTTTTCTGTTCCACTTAAGATTTCCACAATTGTAAAAATGATGAAAGGAACGTGCGATGATCCACTGACCTCACACTTCAGTGTTCATTATAGCTCTTTGATCTTCTTTAGTAACAATCTTTCAATCATCACACAGGAAAAGAAGTGCTCTTACTGGAGAAAAGAATGCTAATCTTTTCTGTTTCCAGTGATTCAGTTCGTATTTAAAGGCAAAGCATTCGCTAACCTCACCTATTGGTTTGTAGAATAGCATAGAATTGTTGTTCATTAAGAATGAAATTGAGATCTTTAAGCTTAAAGATGCACTTAATCATTCATGGTATTTAGGCAGAACATATTAAGAATTCAATTCATACTTAACTGATTCCCTAAAAGTATTTAGCTACGCATATTTGGAATAACAACTAAAATTGTTTTCAAGAAACACATCACTGAATTAAAGAGCATAAAAAACAAGAAAAGTGAAAGGAACCTTTCTCAGTCGAGATCGATCCCCTCTCCGTCTCGAGTTCTCGTTAGTTCATCGTCGCTGTCAGCACGCTGATCTACCTCTGATCTCTCCACTGAAAATTAGAATGTGTCTCTCCCCACCATTTCTTTTATTTATATTTCACTCCTAAATTGTCACCCAATTTCACTGAAAAAAAAAATGGTGACTGCTAAATGAAATTGCCGACTCCAAGTCTTTCTCTCACTGCAATGCCCCCTTAACAAATCCCTTCAACAAACTCTAACACATGCCTGAATGCATTTAATTCTTCCAACTACCCGGAGTCAATAATTCCTCCACTCTACTCAGAGGACACAAACCAACCAGCTGTGATCTCACAAACTTCCATCAACACAACAATCGTGGTTTCAATACTTTACAGACAGAAAATTCATTGAGGAAATTAATTGAGCACATTGAGTGCACCCATTCCCAGTAATGCAGCTGGAACATGGGGATCAGATGAGCCCCATCTTCATCTTCAGACAACCTGCACCAGAAATTCATAGAAGCACAAACACCGAGGTAATGGTACAGTCATCTTCAACCTCCAAACTCGGTAGCTTGGTTTAGGTCGGCATCAGCGGCTCAGGTCTTAATCGTTCGTCGAGCATCAACCAAGAGTTTTAAACAGCAAACAAGAATCAAAAAGACAAAAATGAAACCCAAAACCGAAACCAGACCAACTCGAAGCAGCGGTCGGTTTCGATCAGCACTATTCTTCTTCGGCTCGCTGATTCCCAACCAACCTCGGCCTTCTCTCGGATCATCCCCAGTGGAAAAAACTTGCCTCGATCTCAAATTCTTCTTAATATCGGTTTGTCTCCTTCTAAGGCAGCGGAAACCATCTCCACTTTGGACGACACCGGCGTCTCCCACTTCAGCTGGCTCGGTTCCGGTCGAAATCAAGCGTCTCTCAGAATCTTAAACCTCATCCTGCTTCGACGGCGGCACAGCGGAATAAGATCCCGATCGGCCATCATACCTCCTTCAACCCGCACAGTCATAGTAAATTGGCTTCTGATTTCATCCAGATCTGAAATCCCAAAACTCCAAGCATCGTCCGCTTCCACAGATCTTCATCTGATGAAAAGCATTGTCCGAATTTCTTCCACAGCCAACTTTGGTTCAGTCGGACTCCGTCGATCTCCCTAGAATCAAACTCGGCTCGGAACATATTTCTTTAGGCTCAGACAGCGTCGAGATCGGCTCCTTCGTTTTCAACTTTTTAAAGGATTCATGAGGGGTCACCCTTTTTGGTATGATCGAGCTCTTGTAAAAGAAACAATAAATAATCAAAGGATGTAAAAAGAAATAGATGAAAAATAAATTAACCGTAGATTAAAATTAATTCAAACTATTTCTATTGTTAAAACAGTGCAAAAACAATGATTAAAAACAATTTGCTTAAAATAATAAACTGATCAATTAATTAACTAAATAAATAAAAGATAAAAAAGAAAAGAATTATAATTTATTAATAATAAATATTATACAATTTAAAGTAAAGAATTTAAATGTTAAACTTAATTTAATAAATAAATACATTATTATCAAAAACTAAAACCAGATTAAAAAAAGATTAAAAAAATAAATACACATAACAACAATTAAACAATCAAATAATAAAACAAACATTAATAAATAATTATAAGAATGAACAATTGAAAGATTTAACAATAAAACAAACATTTTAATTAATAATGTCATTAGTGTACTAAAACTACAATAAATTAAGCTAAAAACATGATTTGGCGTATTAATGTTAAATGGAGCATTAAATACATAATTTGACAACAAAAGATATGTGCCAAATAGTAACAGTTTAAGGTCACGTCACCTAACATCGTCTAAGCTATTAAGTTGAATGATTCATACCTTGGCCTATACCCAACCTAAACCTGCAAATAGTGAAGATCACCAGGAGTACCCAAGTATCATAGATGCCTGAGCAAGGTGTGAGTACCAATCACAAGGGCGCGATCAACAAAGTCTCATATATAACTAGTAAGGCAACAATATGTGTAGGTGATATGATTATCTGAATAAATAAATAAAATGTGGAAGTGTAATTAAAAACCATCATCGATCCATGTGTTCTAGCATAACCCTTTAGATTGACTATACATACTTTAGCCAATGCTGAATTGTCACTAAGCACATCACATTACTATGCTAACTAGAATTGAGACCAACGACTATATAGTAGCTTGTGCAAGAACCCAATCCTTGGAAGCATGCAAATGAATCCCAATAGTATCTAGCAGAATGACCGAATCTACATGAGGTAATTCTAGGAATTCCTCAAGTAGTAGGCATGTAACCAATTACTAAGGGGATAGCCCTATACAATCCAGTAGTATAATCCAAATATGATCAATTCCTAGGGGATAAATTAATGAAATCTATAAAAATATGGCATATAGTCGATTCTTTGGGGGATGGATCTAGAAATCATATAGACACAAAAGGCCAAAACCCAATATCTTGGGCATTCTGTATAGACCCAAAGGCGGAATCCAAGGGGATTTCCCAAGGAATTCATAAGGTGTGAGGCATAATAATCAGATTCAAGGAGCATGCCCATGGAATCAAATAGCACCAGGCTCAACGTTTGAATCCTAGGTGATCATCCCTTGGAATTCCATATATACCAAACAGTCAAATCCTAGGTAACCACATGGGAATTCCACATAAATTCTTGAGGGAATTGTTTCACTCATGTAGTACCTCATATAAACATAACACGGGTTTTCTATCCACCCAAACTCGTCACACATAACAAGGGTCAACCTCCCAAGCATATGACCCATCATCATCACTATAACCATATTAGTCTCATGAAAATGATTCGAGTTCCAAAGTGACACCCACAATCTTCTACGCCCATTACCGTACACACTAAGTCTGGGGTCAATATATCACAGGGACACCCACCATGGTACCCTAGGTCACATTATTGTCAAAATATACTACAAGGATTCCTTGATCTCTATCTCAACTCCTAGGCCATGACTGTAAAGACCCGTAAAATTCAAGGAAAATTTTTTCTTAATTTTCTTTAGAATTTTACATGAGCGCGGTTTCTGACGGCACCTGATTCCGAGGCCCGGTGTGCCAGGAATCAATTTCTGAAGTTTGGCTCGGGTACGTTCAGTGAACGAACGAGCGGGAATTCCTAACTTTTGATCTGGTGCTCGGAATTGAAATCCGAGGGCACCGATGAACTCGCAGCGCCGTTATTCGCTTAAAAAGACCTTTTCGGGAGTTGCGTTTGTTGCGGGTTGAAAGTTAGTTTTGGGGATTAAAAGATAAGTAAAATAAAATTATGTGTAAATTTTATTTTATTCGAGGTGGTTAGACTCTCTCATGGGAAGTTGTTGGTGGGGCCCACAACCACCCAACTTCCCATGTGTGGTTATGAGGGAGGTGGGGCCCACACGAACCCCCCACCTTTTCAAGTTCCCTAACTCCCCTCTCTCCCTCTTAATGGCTTGACATCTTAACTTCTATTTAATTATACAACTCATGTATATTAAATAAGTGAGTTAATTTTGGACTTATCCATTTTGAATTTCAAACCTTTGAAATTCTTTGTGAAGTTTTTGATTAAATGAAGCTCTTCCCTCTTTTTGTTGGGTTAGAACGCTTGGGCCACCTTGAGAGCTTTTGAGAGCTTCTTCTTCATCTTCAAGCTCTGACGAAGAACACGAAGAACGCTCAAGCTCCGACGAAGAACGACGCCTCTCTTCTTCGTCCTCCGTGTCAACGAGAGGGAACACCGCTTCCTCCTCGGACCTTCTTCGTCGGCATACGAAGATTCGCCAACGACGTATCTCTTCGGGCGTATCTCTTCGTCAACGGATTTGACGAACGACGACCGCGACGCCCGACCACCGCGACGTTGTCTTCCGCGGGACGTTGACAAATCTTCGATCTTACCCGAGGTAGGGGTTGTTGAATATTGTTAATTTATTCCATTTCTTGCTCGTGGATCGCATGTCTACGTGAGGCTTTTGAATATTTTATATAAGTGTAATTGTTTAACGTGATGGGGGCCGGACCGCATGAACACGGCCGAACCCCCCTCCATCGTTCATGTTGTTTATTCTTGCGGGCGGAAGCAAGGTGGCGTGGTGCCGTCGCACCACGCGGATAATTTTACGATTAACTTACGCGATGCCGTCGCGCGCGCACCATGTAAGAAACAACAAGAACGCGACGTCGTCGCGCCGCGTTGAATGAATATCAAAGCACGGCGAAGGGGCGCGGTGCCATCGCACCGCGCCGGACGACGAACACCGCGGCCGGTTCCGGGCCGCGGCGGGACGAGGAGACCGCGGCCGGTTCCGGGCCGCGGCGGAAGAGAAGACCGGCGGCCGGGCCGCCGGCGTCGGAAGCCGAAGGGGGGGACCGGAATTTCCGGTCCCGTTGGAGAAAACCGGCCGGCCGGATGGAGTTAAACCGGGGGAATTAATCCCCCGGCCAGCATATAAAACCCCCCTCATTAAGAGGGGGGCGGTTCCATGAAAGGGGGGCAGCAGCCCCCCCGGTTCTTTTAATTAAACCGGCCCCCACGTGGGGGCCGTTTCTTGTAAATGGCGCGGCACAAGGCCGCGCCGCCTTATCAATCAGCGGGGGCTAGCCCCCGCGTGCGGCCTCCTCGCGGCGACAGTCGCCGCGGCTCCCTGCGCCGCCGCACCGCCGCGCCGCCTCCGCGCGCCGCCGCGCCGCCGCCTCCGGCCACCGCGCCGCCCCGGGGGGGGGGGGGGGGGGGGGGGTCGGGCCGGGTCGGCCCGGACCCGGACCCCCCCGTTTTGAACCTGTTTTGGTCTTTTGTCCATAACTTGAGCCTCGGACCTCCGAATGACGAACCGTCTGCGGCAACGCGATCCTTGGATCGAGACGGTCGTTTCGGTATATCGCACTCAAGGTTTCAGATTACTTTGAGTTCGGCCGGGTTGGTTCGTTCACGAAATCAACCGGGCCTTCGGAGCGGAAACGCTCATATCTTGAGCCACGAACGTCCGATTGACGCGCCGTCAGTCGCGTTGTGTTCCTCTTAGTGAGAAGGATCTTTTGGCATACTCCGCCCGAGGTTTGGACGCAGGTGGAGTACGGTCGGGTTGGTTTTTCCTTAAAAACCAACCGGGCCCCGGAGACGAAAATGCCAATAACTCTCAGACCGGGCGTCCGATCGACGCGCCGTCTGTTGCGTTGAGTTCCTGTTGACGATACGGAACTTTTGGATACATCAACTCTGGACCTTGTGACAGCTGATGTATCAGCCTCTCAGCTCGTGGAGCGGACCCTCTGAACGAGCTTGCTGTGTGCGGGAACCCTAGTGCTGGCTGCGACTGACTGCTACTACTACTGCTACGACAGCTACTGTGACTGCGACGACGACAGTACAGAGATCCTGTGTGGATTCGACGACGACGACTACAGCACTCAGCGATCCTACGTGGAACTGTGCTACCGAACCTGTGTGAGCTGAATCTTCTGTTTACCTTGGGCGGTGGAGCGCTTGGGTGTAGCGGCGGACCCGTGGTACTTGACAGTGGTGGTGCGCTTGGATGCAGCAGTAGACCCTTGGCGGTGGAGCGCTTGGTTGTAGCGGCGGACCCGCGATACTCTACGGAGTGTATGCGCTTGGTTGTAGCGACAGACCCGCGACGGTGGAGACGTGCGTGCGGAGTACGGAGACCGTGTAGATGACTGAGACCTGACGACTGCTTGACCGACTCGACTTGGAGTGAGTCGACTAGCCCAGTGGACGGAGCGCCCAGTAGTTGGCAGCAGACCCACGGCGGACGGAGCGCCTGGTAGTTGGCAGCAAACCCGCGGTACTCGACAGGAGGAGTACCTCAGTAGGCTATCTGGGTGAGCGCCCGGTATTTGGCAGCAGACCCTCAGCGGACGGAGCGCCCGGTAGTTGGCAGCAAACCCGCGGTACTCGACAGGAGGAGTACTTCAGCAGTCTTAGGTTAGTGAGCTGTACCTCGGAGTCGTGACAAGACCACTGTACACTTCAGAGATGGGGCTCTTCAACTTTTACGGTTTCGATAATGAAAATCCTGGTTTGAGCTGAGTCAATGATCTTTGTGTTTCCTCATGATTGAGATGGGTCGCTTGATAACTTAGGTATATGTATGGGCATATACCTGGGTAATGGTTATCCGTTGATTTCATAAACTTGTTATAAACCGTGTGGACTTGTACTGTTATCCTATGTGGATTTTACTGTTTACTCTTCTTTGTGGATTGGGATCTTCTTAGGCTCGTGTTGGAGCCGAACGGAAATTGGTGACATAGGTATATGTATGGGCATATACCTAATCAATTCTGGATGTTACTTCGTGATTGTATCCTTCATGTGGTTTATCCTTTGTGGATTTCGGGAGACCTTCGAGGGTCTCGGGGTCCCTACTGAGTATCTTATACTCACCCCTGCACGGGCTATGCCCGCACTTCGTTGTGTTGGTTGCAGACGACGGACAGCGCTGGCTGCGGTTGAGGCTTACGGAGTAGGTCGGTACCCGGAGGAGGACCACTGAGCGGGACGTGCTCGGAGCGGACAGTTGGACCGAGGAGTTGTGGAGCTATCTGTACCTACCCTTCAGGTAGGATCCGTGGTGGACGATCTAGGAGCTGAGCCATCTGTACCTACCCTTCAGGTAGGAATCGAGGAGGACGTTCCAGGAGCCGCTTGTACTTTCAGTTGCTGTTTTCCCTTTCGAGTTGTACTTTACTTTACAGTTGGGCTTGTATTTCCGGCCCCTTTTCTTCAGCACAGTTGTTCTAGTTTTGTGTACTGCTTTTCTTCCGCTTGTTACTCTGAGGTGCTTGTTTACTTTATTAAGGCAATGCCTTCCCTTTTTACTGGGATTTTACGCCTTGGTGCTAGTCGCCAGCCCCTGGCCTATGGAAGGCGGGCTTGGGGTAGTCATGGCACGGGCCCCGAGGGCGGGTTGTGACAAATTGGTATCAGAGGAGTTCGGTTCTACCGCAAACTCTGATCTTTTCTATGTGAAGCAATAATGTTTAGCGTATTGAGTGTGGTTATCAGTCCAGGGAGTCCAGTGTTGGTGCGGCGGCCGACGTATCCGTACACCAGGACCCTGACTTCTGATTTCCGACTTAATACACGAAAACATTGATTGCGTGTGTGTTTCAAAGTTTTCTTTGTGATTTCTTTGTGTCAGCTCACCAGGTATACTGTTGACCGTGGCGCACCTGTCTCCTTTCAGGATGGCCCCACGACGGCAGCCAGCTAGGGTTCCGAGAGTCGAGCGAGACGACAGCCCACCGAGCGACGAGGCCTCGGTGCAGGGCCCTTTTCCAGTAGTGGCACCGACGGTAGCTTTACCCGCCGAGCCCCCGATGCTTCCAGCAGCAGCCGCTGACGATGCACGTCGCCTCAGCGCACTGCATGAGTTTCAGCGCCAGCGACCGCCCAGGTTTCGCGGGGAGACGGATCCCCAGGCAGCAGAGGACTGGCTGGAGGCAGTAGTTCGAGTGTTTAGGCTAGTGAGGACACCAGCAGACCTCATGGTGATCCTCGCTGCGAGCCTACTACACGCAGCAGCAGGACGATGGTGGAGCTTGATGCTCCAGGTACACGATGAGGCATCTCTACTTTGGACGGACTTTGAGAGCATCTTCCGCTCAGAGTTCGTCCCAGCCACCCTTCGTGCGGTGCGTATCCAGGAGCTTCTACAGCTGCGGCAGGGCAGCATGACGGTCGTTCAGTACGCGGCGAGGTTCACCAACCTTTCTCGGTACTCGACAGACATGGTACGAGACCCCTTCTTCCGGGCCCGGACCTTCGAGCAGGGTTTGAGACACGAGATCAGGGCATCGCTGATCTCCCTCAGCATACCGACTCAGACAGGAGTACTGGAGCGGGCACTTCTGATCGAGAGTTTCCTTGCTGAGTCTACACCAGCACAGCAACTCACCGTAGGGCGGCACGTGGCAGAGTCATCTGCAGCAGGTAGCCGACGGATGACTCAGGGTTCCAGGCAGACCAGACCTACCGGTGGCCGACTGCACGACTCAGGCTCAGTTGTACGGGGAAGCCGGGGTGGAGTCAGAGCCAGGCGTGCCGAGAGTGGGCAGTGTTACTCCTGTGGCGGGATTGGTCACATGGCTCGTGACTGTCCGACCCGCCATGCTGATGATCAACAGTTAAGTGAAGAACCTCCCAGGCAGAGGCAGAGGTTCGACTGTGGCGGTCCGCAGGGAGGAGGCGGACGAGGCAGAGGAGCTGGACGAGCAGCCGGTGGTGGGCGACGCTTTGAGGCTCTTCCACCACCACCACCAGGAGGTCCACCCCGACCACAGGGAGTAGGTGAACATGCGAGAGCTCAACTTCAGGCAGCCGAGGCCTTCGATCATGGAGCTCTGGGAGCCGATGGACAGGAGCTGAACTAGTGGATACATCCTTTGTACTTCTGGTTCCTTGTTGCATTTGTGTAGCGTCTTGTATTATGAGCTGCAATAATAAAAGACGCATACCTTTGTGATATTTTCGTTCCTGTCCTCTTTCGTGATGTTACTAAGAGGTTCCAGTTTTGACTGTTGACTTGACCCTCACTTGTGAGACATCTACTGGAGGAGACCCAGTTACCACACACTGATGCCGACAGTGTGACTCAACCCTTGGAGGCGAGAGTAACGGTTGAATCTCTTAGTAGTAGCGTCGAGGCCTTACGACGTCATCCTTGGTATGGATTAGTATCATCCATGTTAGGATTGACTATTTTAGGCAAAGAATGTGGTTCATCCAGGGGATGAGACCAGATTTCTATTTTCGGCAAAGAAGAAATCTTGCAGCTCTTGTGGGACCTGTGATGGTCCAGGCCACGACAGAGAAGGTCCAGGTCATCCAGGAGCGGATGAGGACAGTACAGAGCCGGCAGAAGTCATACGCTGACAGGAGGCGAAGGCCACTAGAGTTCGAGGATGGTGACCACGTCTTCTTGCGGGTCTCATCTCGACGTGGTATTCAGAGATTTGGCCGAGGTGGCAAGTTATCTCCGCGTTTCATCGGACCCTTCCAGATTCTCAGCAGGATTGGCGAGGTGGCTTATCGCCTGGCTCTACCACCTCAGTTGCACCGGGTGCACGACGTCTTCCACGTGTCTCAGATGAGGAGATACGTGCACGACCCGACGCACATCTTTGATTATGGGGAGCTTGACGTTGACGATGGGGCGACTTTTGCGGAGGTCCCGGTGGAGATAGAGGATCGACAGGAGCGGGTCCTGCGTGGGCGATCGATTCCTCTTGTGCGCATCAGATGGCAGCACGAGAATCTCCAGGAGAGCACATGGGAGCGTAAAGCTCAGTTGCGTGCTCAGTACTACTTTGTTTCCCTTAAGTGTGAGTTGAAGCTTTACGGGGACGTAAAGCCCTGAGGTGGGAGTAATGTAAAGACCCGTAAAATTCAAGGGAAATTTTTTCTTAATTTTCTTTAGAATTTTACATGAGCGCGGTTTCTGACGGCACCTGATTCCGAGGCCCGGTGTGCCCGAAATCAATTTCTGAAGTTTGGCTCGGGTACGTTCAGTGAACGAACGAGCGGGAATTCCTAACTTTTGATCCGGTGCTCGGAATTGAAATCCGAGGGCACCGATGAACTCGCAGCGCCGTTATTCGCTTAAAAAGACCTTTTCGGGAGTTGCGTTTGTTGCGGGTTGAAAGTTAGTTTTGGGGATTAAAAGATAAGTAAAATAAAATTGTGTGTAAATTTTATTTTATTCGAGGTGGTTAGACTCTCTCATGGGAAGTTGTTGGTGGGGCCCACAACCACCCAACTTCCCATGTGTGGTTATGAGGGAGGTGGGGCCCACACGAACCCCCCACCTTTTCAAGTTCCCTAACTCCCCTCTCTCCCTCTTAATGGCTTGACATCTTAACTTCTATTTAATTATACAACTCATGTATATTAAATAAGTGAGTTAATTTTGGAGTTATCCATTTTGAATTTCAAACCTTTGAAATTCTTTGTGAAGTTTTTGATTAAATGAAGCTCTTCCCTCTTTTTGTTGGGTTAGAACGCTTGGGCCACCTTGAGAGCTTTTGAGAGCTTCTTCTTCATCTGCAAGCTCTGACGAAGAACACGAAGAACGCTCAAGCTCCGACGAAGAACGACGCCTCTCTTCTTCGTCCTCCGTGTCAACGAGAGGGAACACCGCTTCCTCCTCGGACCTTCTTCGTCGGCATATGAAGATTCGCCAACGACGTATCTCTTCGGGCGTATCTCTTCATCAACGGATTTGACGAACGACGACCGCGACGCCCGACCACCGCGACGTTGTCTTCCGCGGGACGTTGACAAATCTTCGATCTTACCCGAGGTAGGGGTTGTTGAATATTGTTAATTTATTCCATTTCTTGCTCGTGGATTGTATGTCTACGTGAGGCTTTTGAATATTTTATATAAGTGTAATTGTTTAACGTGATGGGGGCCGGACCGCATGAACACGGCCGAACCCCCCTCCATCGTTCATGTTGTTTATTCTTGCGGGCGGAAGCAAGGTGGCGTGGTGCCGTCGCACCACGCGGATAATTTTACGATTAACTTACGCGATGCCGTCGCGTGCGCACCATGGAAGAAACAACAAGAACGCGACGCCGTCGCGCCGCGTTGAATGAATATCAAAGCACGGCGAAGGGGCGCGGTGCCGTCGCACCGCGCCGGACGACGAACACCGCGGCCGGTTCCGGGCCGCGGCGGGACGAGGAGACCGCGGCCGGTTCCGGGCCGCGGCGGAAGAGAAGACCGGCGGCTGGGCCGCCGGCGTCGGAAGCCGAAGGGGGGGACCGGAATTTCCGGTCCCGTTGGAGAAAACCGGCCGGCCAACTGGCCGGCCAGATGAAGTTAAACCGGGGGAATTAATCCCCCGGCCAGCATATAAAACCCCCCTCTTTAAGAGGGGGGCAGTTCCATGAAAGGGGGGCAGCCCCCCCCGGTTCTTTTAATTAAACCGGCCCCCACATGGGGGCCGTTTCTTGTAAATGGCACGGCACAAGGCCGCGCCGCCTTATCAATCAGCGGGGGCTAGCCCCCGCGTGCGGCCTCCTCGCGGCGACAGTCGCCGCGGCTCCCCGCGCCGCCGCACCGCCGCGCGCCGCCGCGCCGCCTCCGCGCGCCGCCGCCGGCCGCCGCGCCGCCCCGGGGGGGGGGGGGGGGGGGGTCGGGCCGGGTCGGCCCGGACCCGGACCCCCCCGTTTTGAACCTATTTTGGTCTTTTGGCCATAACTTGATCCTCGGACCTCTGAATGACGAACCGTCTGCGGCAACGCGATCCTTGGATCGAGACGGTCGTTTCGGTATATCGCACTCAAGGTTTCGGATTACTTTGAGTTCGGCCGGGTTGGTTCGTTCACGAAATCAACCGGGCCTTCGGAGCGGAAACCCTCATATCTTGAGCCACGAACATCCGATTGACGCGCCGTCAGTCGCGTTGTGTTCCTCTTAGTGAGACGGATCTTTTGGAATACTCCGCCCGAGGTTTGGACGCAGGTGGAGTACGGTCGGGTTGGTTTTGCCTTAAAAACCAACCGGGCCCCGGAGACGAAAATGCCAATAACTCTCAGACCGGGTGTCCGATCGACGCGCCGTCTGTTGCGTTGAGTTCCTGTTGACGATACGGAACTTTTGGATACATCAACTCTGGACCTTGTGACAGTTGATGTATCAGCCTCTCAGCTCGTGGAGCGGACCCTCTGAACGAGCTTGCTATGTGCGGGAACCCTAGTGCTGGCTGCGACTGACTGCTACTACTACTGCTACGACAGCTACTGTGACTGCGACGACGACAGTACAGAGATCCTGTGTGGATTCGACGACGACGACTACAGCACTCAGCGATCCTACGTGGAACTGTGCTACCGAACCTGTGTGAGCTGAATCTTCTGTTTACCTTGGGCGGTGGAGCGCTTGGGTGTAGCGGCGGACCCGTGGTACTTGACAGTGGTGGTGCGCTTGGATGCAGCAGCAGACCCTTGGCGGTGGAGCGCTTGGTTGTAGCGGCGGACCCGCGATACTCTACGGAGTGTATGCGCTTGGTAGTAGCGACAGACCCGCGATGGTGGAGACGTGCGTGCGGAGTACGGAGACCGTGTAGATGACTGAGACCTGACGACTGCTTGACCGACTCGACTTGGAGTGAGTCGACTAGCCCAGTGGACGGAGCGCCCAGTAGTTGGCAGCAGACCCACGACGGACGGAGCGCCTGGTAGTTGGCAGCAAACCCGCGGTACTCGACAGGAGGAGTACCTCAGTAGGCTATCTGGGTGAGCGCCCGGTATTTGGCAGCATACCCTCAGCGGACGGAGCGCCCGGTAGTTGGCAGCAAACCCGCGGTACTCGACAGGAGGAGTACTTCAGCAGTCTTAGGTTAGTGAGCAGTACCTCGGAGTCGTGACAGGACCACTGTACACTTCAGAGATGGGGCTCTTCAACTTTTACGGTTTCGATAATGAAAATCCTGGTTTGAGCTGAGTCAATGATCTTTGTGTTTCCTCATGATTGAGATGGGTCGCTTGATAACTTAGGTATATGTATGGGCATATACCTGGGTAATGGTTATCCATTGATTTCATAAACTTGTTATAAACCGTGTGGACTTGTAATGTTATCCTATGTGGATTTTACTGTTTACTCTTCTTTGTGGATTGGGATCTTCTTGGGCTCGTGTTGGAGCCGAACGGAAATTGGTGACATAGGTATATGTATGGGCATATACCTAATCAATTCTGGATGTTACTTCGTGATTGTATCCTTCATGTGGTTTATCCTTTGTGGATTTCGGGAGACCTTCGAGGGTCTCGGGGTCCCTACTGAGTATCTTATACTCACCCCTGCACGGGTTATGCCCGCACTTCGTTGTGTTGGTTGCAGACGACGGACAGCGCTGGCTGCGGTTGAGGCTTACGGAGTAGGTCGGTACCCGGAGGAGGACCACTGAGCGGGACGTGCTTGGAGCGGACAGTTGGACCGAGGAGTTGTGGAGCTATCTGTACCTACCCTTCAGGTAGGATCCGTGGTGGACGATCTAGGAGCTGAGCCATCTGTACCTACCCTTCAGGTAGGAATCGAGGAGGACGTTCCAGGAGCCGCTTGTACTTTCAGTTGCTGTTTTCCCTTTCGAGTTGTACTTTACTTTACAGTTGGGCTTGTATTTCCGGCCCCTTTTCTTCAGCACAGTTGTTCTAGTTTTGTGTACTGCTTTTCTTCCGCTTGTTACTCTGAGGTGCTTGTTTACTTTATTAAGGCAATGCCTTCCCTTTTTACTGGGATTTTACGCCTTGGTGCTAGTCGCCAGCCCCTGGCCTATGGAAGGCGGGCTTGGGGTAGTCATGGCACGGGCCCCGAGGGCGGGTCGTGACAATGACTTTCACTCAAAAGGCATAACATTCCTCAGGGTCATCATAAACATGACATAGGCTCATTGGCCTCATAGGTAACATTACATTGAATTGCTCTAGAGAGGTGGCACAAGGCCAATCACAATTCCCAAGTTAATCCTAGGTCGCCCCTCACACACCCAGCCTACACAAGCATAAACATCATACTAAGGGAATTCTCTCATGGGTGATCATAATATAGGGGAGGAAACACTCACCATGCTCCCTCATTAATTATCCCATCAACTATAAGGAATCCCATGACTCTATCGAGGCATACTTAGGAAAATCACTCTAGTCTAACACTCATATCTTTTAAGGGGAAAAAATGAACATATTCTTAGAGCCACATTTTCTAACTCACTTTATTGAATTCACACCCAATATTGGTATTCTTGTATCCCAAGGCATACAATCACAATAATATTCTTGGTCGTCAATGGCTGAGATGTCCAGCCATTACAAACGGATCCATCATGGCCCATGTCACTTTTTTAATTTCATTCATAGGCATTTTTTTTTGAATTTAAAGTTCAATCAGATGTAATTAGTGACATCACATATCACATGCATATAAATAAAACACATTTACAATATGGTCATGCTTCAGGGACCACCTACCTCATTTTTGGAATTATTCCCTTTGATCATGGATCGAAAATTCTCGTTCAAGCTCATCCATGTCTAACCATATATATTCAACCCATATAAGGCCATAACTCATGCCAATGAATCAAAATTAATTAATAATAATCATTTATAATTAATTAAACAAATATAAAATTAATTATACAATTTAATTTAAATAGGCATAATGTCTAAAATCTCACCGGACAATGTCTTTTCACTTAAAATATGACCAAACACATGTGGCGGGTTCATGGAACACACTCAACACTTTTTTGGGACAAATCCTTAATGAAAAATTCTGATTCAATAGGTACCTTCAAATAATTTAAACAAAAATATTGAATAAATCCACTCAGTGTCGCACCTTCAATAAAATGTTGCATGAAAACACGTGTCATCCTTTTGCGACATCCTCAATCCATTTCAAGTGAAATCCCGATCATATTAGATGACTTAAACCATACTACAGTGGAAATAATTACCACACACTAGCCAATTCAAATTAAAATATAAGTAAGGAGGAAGAAACAAAGGATATAGAAGGATTTTCCATGAGAAAATTATTATAAATGAAGAATATATAGCTTAAAATTTCTAGGGGGTGAAGGGTGAAAAATAAGGCTCTCACTTAGGTTGAGATTCACAAATAGAGGGGAAAAGAAGTCTAAGCCCTTTTAAATTCAAAACAGGAAATGATTGGTAAACCATAAAAATGTAAGTTGGTAGGGAACCAAAATGCTATGCACCAAACCACGATGTTCCCCTAGGGACCCCCCAAGAAACACTAACATGACCAGGGCCACAACGAGCCCCCCACTCATTTCTCACGAATTCACACAAGATGACCCCCCTAACACCATAAAAAGCGCCATAGAGAGGTACTCACCATGGACATTTCAAAACACTCAGCAAAGTCCCACTATAGTGTGGGCCTCAATGTTTTCCCCATAGATCCCCATAGTAAAGCACCATGCCTACATGCCTCCAAAATCACACAAAAGGCCTAAAACCTTAGAGTTTTGTCCTCTTGAAAAACAAACCTAGACACTGTCGACAAAATTCCCACTGAAACACTGAACCTAGGAATTTTTCCCTCACTGTTTCCCATAGAGAAGACCTCCCGACCAATATGCTCAAAAAAACTCTCAACATAGGAATTTTTCCCTTCTTGTATTTCCCAATAAGAATCCCCATGAACCAAACCCACCAAGGGAACCATATACCTATCCTGGGTGTTTTGACTTCCACCAAAAGGCCCACCATGTCATGGTCCTCACCATTGTGGTGTGTGTGTGTAGTGCAATTCAGCTGTAGATCAACCCAAAATTACTCAGTCACCTACTTAAGAACTAAAATACCACCCTATCTTTATTACACATCTAGAAAAATCTACTAAAGAAGTTAAAATTCTTGTAATTATAATCCCATCTTCAATTTTTGAAATAGATCCCACTTAGGGTCAAAACTTCAGATCTCCCCACGTTTCAAAACCTTGAAAAGGCACATATCTTTATAAAAAAAATTCAGGCATACTACACAATATGGAAGTAATATTAATTAAGAATATACAATAGGGTTACTTTTAGGAATTCACTAACCATGTGGATTCCCCATAAGTATGTATATCTACACAGTTTGCGAAACCATGCATAAAACACTAAGAAGCTCTTCTTCCCACACATAATTTGGGTTCATAGTTGGTAATAATAATAAAAACCTTGTTCCCATTTCTACTTCCCCATCTTTTTTTAAAAATCTATAACACCAAAAACTCCAATTAATAAAATGAATAAAAAATAATGAAAGAAAATTTACAATAGTGACATGGCGATGTCACCAGTTAGATACTAGGAGAGAGCTAGAACCCTAGTTTATATTATGTCTCCTTTTGAAACTTTTTTCCTTCATTTATTATATCCATTATTAGAATAGTGGGGAATCTTTATGAATTTATGTGTGCTAAGAATGGGTTACATTTTTTATAGCATGTTGATGGTTGTTTATAAATAACACTTGGATTTTAAATAGAATTCTTTTTTCTTAATCTAATGTTATATGATATTTTTTTTATTTATCTATTATTATATGTCATGATACCAGGTAGATAGTATCCCAAATTTTAATAATAGACTCTCACTGCTAGTTGAAATCCTCTGGCTTACAGGTAGGCATGCCTTAGGTCTTATAGAACCACTATCTTGAGTCTCGTTTGGGTAAATTCAAATATGAAATTATATTAAATATTTTTATATTTATGGGAATTGTTTATGAATAGTTTTATGGATAGTCATAACATCTACTGATATTGGGTTGTTTAAAATTTATTTATTATCGATACATTTAAACACTAGATGTTCGTGGGTTTAACTCCCTACTTTGGACAAAAATACTAAGTATTATTTATCACCTATTCATACTCAATGTAAAATTGTTTTCCTTATATCCTTATAGATCCAAAGATACAAATGGTGGATAATTCTGGAGGCTAGATATGGGTTGATGTTATGTTATATGCTAGAGTGAATTTTCTCTTACAAAAACAACACTAATATCATCAATGGTAGAGATTTCATATATTCAAAAAGCAATTTTTTATATCCAGTGTTTTATTTATGTTATTTACATTTTATTATAGAGATATTGTTATATATAAATGTGTTATTAATTATTATTTTTGATTTATTTATGTCACATTGGATGGTGTTTCATGATAGTAGGTGACAAGTTGCATCTAGAGTTAATTCTTACCATCATTTGAGTGGATACCTCATCATTGGTCTTTTTCCCTTGGCCTATTAGAGTGGGATTAATATTTCATATACTCATATATTAGGATATGAAATAAATGATATTAAAAATAATTTAGTGGTTATTTTTTATAGTAGTTATTGAATTCATCTCATGTTATAAAATTTTAAATATAATATTTAACCATCATTAACTAATTAAAATTTATTTACTAATCTTTCACCTCATAATTTATTCACTACATCACCAAAGAAACCCCTATTTTTCTATTCATTATTCTCCCTCTACTTTTTTGAATATTTATTGTCTTGTATTCCTCCTTCATGTGAGCTACAGTTGATTTCCAATCCCATTATGCATGTCAAACTCCTTTTTTGTGGATTTGTTATGTCATTTATTTTTGTTCTTTATTGATTTCTTGGATGATAAATTTAATTTCATTCATGCTTTATTTTTATTTTTATTCCAAGTTCATGCATAGATCATTTAATGATTTATAATCGTCTTTGAACAATGATTCCCCTCTATATCGATTTCCAGGAATGGTAAAGATATTATTTTTATAGTTTAATTTACATAATGAAAAATTTATGTTATTTATTAAATATATTACTTATTTTTTTTATTTTTTATTATATTATCATTTTATTCCTATAGTGACATGTACCTCGATACCAAAACAGTATTGGGTCGTACCACTATATGGCCTTGATTTCACATCCAGATCACTAGAGGTCGGAAACTAGCATATGGGTTCCGAGAACACCAGTGGGAGAATGTTTACCACTTATAATTAATTAACTACATGACAAAAAAACTAATAATACGTGAATGTAATGAATTCTATATAACATATTATAAAAAATTAGAAAAAAAATAAATGGGAAAAAATTGATCTAAGACACACATTTCAAAATTCCAAACTCAATCTATAGTCTCTAGTTCCTACCCAAATTAGAACATAATCCATACTAATATTAACCATGAATAGAGAATAAAAATCATTCAGAAATCTACTAGTAATTGTAGGTAACTAAAAAACAGGATATGAAACTACATGTCCAAGGAACTATGCATGATTGGTGTGAGAAAGTAATACTTAGTAGTCAAAAACCGTGATTATAATATTAATGGAATACACTTTGGAGTATGATTTAGATCAATTTACTTGTTTACATAAATAAATATTTAAAAATGGTTTTACATATGGAAACCAATCAAAACATAGTATCATCAGATAGTGAAGCACTTCAAAAATAAGTATCAACTATAAATTATAACCCCCTATACCAAGAGGGTCCATAGATTACCTGCATTCATTGATCCTAGCACTTGGGATTTGAGAGGATGAGGTCAACCCAACAATGATCTTCTACCCATGGGATTAATCTTGTGGTATTACAATTCATGGTTATGTCAAGGGAAAACCTCATCCTATGGATGGTATATATAAGTTTTAGGGAACTAGTAGCCCATTCCATTAGAGATAAGAGAAAGGGTATAAAAGAGTTAATGTATTACAATCCCATCATGTTTTTGATTCTTTATATAATCTATAACTACATATTCTTTTTATAACAATAATACACCCCTTTATCATATATAAAATTTACCAAGTAGAATCCATTCAACACGTAGTATTACCAACTATATAAAAAATAAATCTTGATATAGAAAAGTAACAACATGAAAAAAAAGTCCAACAATAGTCATGATCAAGTAAAAATTCCATCACAATGATTATATTTTTTAATATAATAAAATATATCCATTTTTTCTTAGGTTACATTATCTATTTTATTTATAGGGAATGCTTTAAGTTATTCATGATAATATTATTGATCCAGAGTAACCCATGAATATTACATTGTAAAATCTAGAAATGTGTGAAATCATAAACCCAAACAAGGAACATAATATGAAATAAAATTCTCTTTATGATACTCATCAGTAATGTAACACTAATTTTAAGTTATATATAGAGTAAGTAACAATTTATTTATTAGTAAAAACTAGAAAAAAAAGTCTCTAATTATTTCATGGGTAGTAACTAGTACGTACCTAAAAAATAATTGGTAAAATATTATGTATAGTAGAATAAATATTGTTTCTGATGATTTCCTCTAGGGAACGCCGTCGCACGTGTGTCGTGTTGATACTCATTGATGGTGCACTATACCCTGCATTCCCACTTTTAAAAGGTGGTTGACATTAAACATTTTTTCAGGGATGTTTTCTCCTTGATCGAAATAGGATAGGGGGATATCAGTTCCTCCTTCCATGGATTCCTCTTTGGAAATCATTGCATAGTCCGAGCCCCCTTAGAAATTAATATGTTGTTCGTGAAACTTGTTCCTCATGCCATATCTTTGTGGACACCGGTTAATTATGCTACTTTTACTAGGACATTCCAAGGGTTTAAGTCAGGGCAGTAACCCTCAGTTAGGAGAGTAGTCACGCTGGGCATTAATGAGATGTATAGATGATGAAACACTGGAACACCTATATTCTTCCTTGTTAGAGGGATTCTCAAGGGTTCAGAAACTCGAGGATTCCCACATTGATCACAGGGTATCTTATGATAGATACACATCTCCAAATTTATCCTCCTCTTCCCATGTTTAACATGGGTCATTCCTCTAGTTTAACATCGACCAGAGACATATCAGACTGATCAGAACACTTATAAAAGTGAATCATATAGGAACATCCCTAGGAGGGAGAAACTATAAGGTTTAATGGATGGATGGATCAGAATGACCAATAAGGATGGAATCAAGAGTGGTGTGTCCCATAAAGGGAAGGTTTCACACTGTGAAAGCTGATCTGGACACCACTAAGGGAGGATTAGGGTTATGGACCCCAATGAGGGGGACACCAAGTTTTACCATTGAATGGGATTGAACCTTAGGGAGGATTCCTATGTACCATGTTTAAATGATAGGGATAAAAACCCACATAGTTCAAAAGGGTGATTTAGGGATTACACATGGATAGATTCCCTTCATAAGAGGGGCACTCTTAGTTGGATGTATATGGATTGTGTAGGGATTATGCATTTTTAGATGCTTGAGTGATGCAAGGAGAAGAAATGGGATGAATGGAATGATCTCACCAGGATGTGGCAGCCTAGGTAAGAATCAAGATAGATTGTGGAGGATTTGATGAATTGGATGGAATGAGTGGGATAAAACCGACTTGAAAATGGAAGATTTGGGATTGAATATCAGTGAATCTTCCTACATATCCTAATTAGTTAAGAATAAAAGTTCATGTAGTTCATATGGGGTGTTGAGGCACCAAAGTAGGTGACTCATGAGAATGGAATGCATGGATGGGGACTTGAAGGAAATGGATCCTCCGGGTTGGGGCATGATCCTCCTGAGATATAATGGCTCGAGGCAAAGAGTAGGATGTAAGTGAGTTATGAGATTGAACCTCAGGGAGGCTTCCTATGTATCCCATTGGCTAGGAATCAAAGTCCACATAGTTTGGTTGGAGGCATAGAATTGGGGTGAACATGTGGTCAGTAACCTGAAGACATGTTAGGGCTTGCGCATGGTTAGAATTCCAAAGAGTATGGATCAGAACAACTATGGGGGGTGGATCCATGAGATGTGTCTCAAAAAGTAAATTTTTCACATCAGGATGGTTCACCTCAAGGAGGTAGCACCATAGTTTACCATTGGTTGGGATTGAACCTCAGAGAGGCTTCCTACATACCTGAAAGGGATCAAAACCTATGTAGTTCGGAGCATGCAGTTTAACATCTTATAGGACAAATGAACCAAATAGATGTAATAAAAGGATTGCGGGGAGTTATGGGATTGAACCTCATAGATTCTTCCAATATATATTTCTTATAAGGTAGGGATCAAATTCCACATAGTTCAGAAAAGGGACATAGGGATTATGCATGGTTAGCGACCCAAAGCCGTGCTGTGGATTTTTTATGGTCAGTAGACCAAAGAGGATGTCATGGTCATTGTTACTCTAATCCCACAAAAGTCATGCTCGATGTGAGAAATAAGAGGTAACAGTAGACCAGATGATCGTGTTGCAAAAGTGTGTTCACGAGGGATGGTGTGGGGCTTATGCATGGCTAGAGGCCTAGGGAGATGGAGATTGAAACTTACTCCAAAAGGGAGGCTCGGATAGGCGGTTTAGGGCTTACGTGAATACTGCCCGAGGCACACATGGTGACAAATCCCAAAGGGAGAGAGAGATGAGAGGGATCTGGTTCCTATCCTCTCTTTGGTCCTCTCAGACTTGTCATGCATGTGACAATTATATTTTAACATCATGTGTTGAGGACGTAGGTGCTTCACAGTTTAACTTCCTGTATCTCAGCTAGAGAGGACTCACTCCTTACCTCTTGGAATTACATGACTGGTTCCTTTTAACCCTTGGTGAAGGGATGACACCAGCAATTTTCTGAGGAAGCGAGGTGGAGGATTGGTCAATAAGGGTCCCATGTTAGCCTAGCTATTCAAATAAGCCATAGTTGTTAGCATACCTATGCGAAGAAGCATTGGGAATAGAAAGACAACATGAGAAACCATACGAGGAACCATGAAATCACTATTTATGATATTAGAGGTCTATAAAGGAGAGGGGTTCACGAAGTATAAGGAATTTCTAATAGAGGATTCACAAGGCTCTAGTGCTTTGCGAAGAGGAGGGGATTCACAAATGATGGTGTTTTGCGATGCATGGCGATCCAGCCGAGGTGTGTAGTTTATATATGTTTGGAGGGTGATTTTAGAAGGTTGAATGCTCCATGAAGTCTTGAGCACCCAAAAGGGACTCATAACTTTGTGATGTCCATGGCACTTAGTGAAGGTAATCCACACTTTAATTGGAGGTAAATTGTAACAAAGGGAAAGATGGTTGACGATGCTCAAATACCTTGGGTGATGCATTTTCACACTAGTTCATGGAGAAAAGGGAGATTCATGAAA
Source organism: Viscum album (assembly GCA_963277665.1). Classification (NCBI taxonomy): domain Eukaryota; kingdom Viridiplantae; phylum Streptophyta; class Magnoliopsida; order Santalales; family Viscaceae; genus Viscum; species Viscum album. Next base: position 331,485,677 of record OY728132.1, read on the forward strand.
TGAGAGGCCAGAAGGTGAAAGGTTAGGGTAGAAATACTTTGGGGTGGGGGTGATATGTATATTTATAGGCACTAGGTATCATGATGCTCAGAGGTGCGCTATGAAGGAAATTGCACTTCACGAATGGAGATGGATACTTTGTACTCACATAATGTTCTGTCATCGCTTTGCGGTAGTCACGGAGCTCGTTGGACTTGCAGAGTCATCCATCAACACTTCATAGTGGTTTTGGAGCTCTTCAGGCTCATAAAGGAATCCTTCAGCTGGCTTCACACTGTTCGCTGTAGCGAAAGGCTTGGCGATGGAGCTTCACGAGGCAGACCACTTCAATGATTTTTTGTGGCTCATATGGGTTGAATGTTGTCCCAAACTATTTTGGACTTCCTTGATCTATCTTGGGCACAAATTTTGGTCCCAAAAAATTCCCCCCTCATAATGGGAGCTGAGGAAAAAATAAGGGTTGGATTTCGAGGGTAGATCGCTGAAAAACTTGTAGATCACGAAGTTGTCTTGCGATGAGGTCGCGTAGAGCATGGGCCGAGGTCAGTGTAAAGATCATGATAGTTGAGGGTGCCATGAAACTTTTGATTCTATTTTCTATAAATTAAGTGTTGAGGTCCCCCTTTTTTCCACATCCTATCTCTATGAGTCTATTTTGATCTCTTAAATTACAAAGCTCCATCACCCCTAAAAACGCTCTTTACAAACTGGGTTCCTCAGACCGGTGCTCCATGAATGCTACTTAGAAAACTGGTGAATCATGATCCTTCATTTCTCCATGAAGCATGAAGAGTCCAATGAGGCTCTGTGATTTCATGCTCTGTGAACGTGCTCCATGAATGGGATTCGCGAATAGAGAATAAAAATAAATAAAGTCTTGGAACAAATGCTCAGTCAATAAGCTACGTCCTCATAGATGCTACTCGAAGAGAGGATATGATGAAAAATATCTTGATTATGAAATGTGTGTGGATTAATTCTGACCATGATTCTTTGGTGTCGCTACTATCGGAAGGGAAAAAATATTAACCCCTCTATAAGAGATTATTGTTGTACGACTTTGGTCAGAGGGATGAAGTTTTTATCCCTAAAGTGAGTAGGGACAAACCAGATTACTGGTTCAGGGGCATGCCATGTCAATGCCAATAATTTCTAGCCACCGATGGCCATACTTGGAAGGAACATATGCCTATCACCATTGTCTTCCTTTATAACCATGTTAATGACATTGGTGGGAAAGCACTGAAACTAGAGGTGTCTCCACCACAATATCACACCCTTCTCAAGGAGGGTTTAAAGAACCTAGAGAATGGATGGACCGATGATTGATATATGTGATAGGGTGGAAACTTCAAAGATAAATGGTCTTGGGCCAACTGGTTATGCGCACCCTGCATAGAATTTAGAGTAGAGCTAAGGCGGGTAGGTCTGTATGCGGCTGCGTGGGCTTCTCAATTCCACATCTACCAACCGAAAGACATAATGCTAGAACCTCTGAGTAAGGGGTCACCATGGACCAAAATTTTCCATTTTCGTAATGAAGAGGTCAACATCAGCCTATAGGACCTCCACCATATTTTAGGGATTCCATTTTTAGGTGAAAGGTATAATGAATTTCTCCCCACATAGAATACATGGGAGGATCCAGAGCAGATGCCATGATTGGTGAAGAAGTTGTTGGACCTAATGATAAGGGAAGATAAATATAAGTAGATAGTAATCGATTTACACTTAAAGCAGCGATTTAGTCATTTCCTGAATTTCCACCTAGATCATCCTATTGAGGGAGAGGGTACACCCATGAAACTACCTGTGAGGCCTCATATCTTCCCAAGAGGGGCTCAATACAGAAAGAAGGGTTCTTACTAGAGAATCTTGGAGGATAAAAAATGGTGTCTATGGGGGTAAAACATTAATACCAAGAATCAAACAGTGGTTAGGTTGGATGGGTTTGTCTCTGCACTCATTTGAAAATGGATGTTTCCAGTCAGGGATGCGCACATGGGTACGCGATTGAGCACATTTATTATGGAAGCCATGCTGGAGACAGGGCAATGTGTCAACTTCAGGATTCCAATGTTAGAAAAGTTTTATAAGGTGATTTGGAACATCAGTGAGGGGAAGAATCCACAATGTGTATGTGGATCTCTCTACTTTCTGTACGGCTAGGTGGAAGCACACATGAGGGCATATGAATATCTAAACCCCATTTCCCCTCCTGAGTCAAACTTTTGACCAGTCATTCTGAATAGGGTGGTGAGTTTCCCAATCAAGTTTTACCTACCGAAGATTCTAAAAAATTTTTTGAGGGTGAAATAATTAAATTTCCATCCATTTATACTACCAATAGGAGTGTTTTCCGATGATGGAAGGGGAACCAAGGAGCAGTGGTTGCATCTCCTGGCCTTTCAAGGTGGATTTCTAGTGGTGCGAGTAGATCACGAGCCTATCTGTGAGCCATATACACCACACTTCTTTGTGAGGTAGTTACGATGAATACAAAGGCTAACCCTGAAAGTATACCTAGGGATACGCCATGAAGATCACCCATGCGTGATGATGAATCTTTGGCTCATGTTCACATGAGAATACAGGAAGATACAGAGCGAGCTTCCTCCACCTACCACCACCTAAATGCTAGTTGATAAGTATATAAAAATCTAGAGGAAGCCTACCCGGAAGAGATAATGAAGCAACAGACTACCTAAGTCAGCAATAGGGTGGACCCTCAACCTCGAGGTCTAGATCAGACAGTGTCAAGAGCACGCAACAGTGGTGGGGCTGATGCACATTGTGGTGGCAGAACTACAATAGAAATATGGAGAATAATTCCAAGGCCTGAACCAGTTAGAAGTAAAAAAGAAGAGTGGTGGAAACAGACCTAGTGGATTTAACTGGGTAGAAATGAGAGGAAGGGGGATCATCCAGATAGTTCCATAGGAAGCCTAACGAAGCTCTCAAGAAGCGGATAAACTATGTAGATATACATGATGATGTCATCTATCCCAAGGCTTGGGCATCCTAGGACATTATAAAGCAACTACTTATCCCTAGAGAAATGTGGAAAAACCACAACTAATTCATAACAGATCTTTTAGGAATTGGCTATGTCAGGGCTGGCTTTATGGTATCTTAGGCAGAGGGGGAGCGATATGTGGATGAACTGGAGGACTTAGTGCACTCCCTAGGCACCTCGAATCCCATAATAGATCATGCGAAAGTACTTCTTAACCTAAAATTTCTATCACAACTATCTACTAATGAGATAGAAAAGCACTTCCCTCCATCTAAGGGATTAAAAGGTTCATGGGAAGAATATGTCGATAGAAGGAGCCCTCTGGAGGAAGGCGAGGTTGCGACCTTAGAGCTAGGAGAATTTTTAGAAACTCTTGAGGTAAGATCTAATCCATTTCCTTATGATATGATATCACTCATGTTATCCAGGTTTCTAAACTGAAATTTTTTCTATACAGGATATATTCATACAAAAACCCATTCTCGTGTGATAATGGATGTGGTGGGACAAGCTCTGGGACCTGTTTCTAGAATGATAGTGAGCATGGGGCCCAGTAGTGTTATAGAAACTAAGTTTGCCTTTCCATAATTTTTGGAGATCCCAACCATATATAGGGGTCTATGTCCTGGTATTCTAATAGTAAAAGCTCAAGGACATGAGCAACTATCATTGGATCTTTGTATGTCTTCTTCTATACAGAGTCATAACTATTGTTTACCCAACCAAGAAAAATGACATTATATTTGTCTAAACAATACTTGAAGTAGTAGGAATACTATTGGTGATGATGGTTGGGGGTCTTAGGGATCGTCTCCTAAGGGGAATGCCGATTGACATGGAATTGGGTGCCCGAGATGACCATGCCACACAAATCGTGACTGTGAGTAGAACCACTGACAGGGCGGAACCTGAAGCTAGTCGGGATGATCTTATCGAGGTGGGATCCAATGATGAAGATCAACCACACAACATGGATCCAATCCCATATGATATAATTCTATAGGATCCTTCTTCCAACTCCAGGATGTGTTCTCATAATACAAACCCACTGACCTGAAGGAGATAGATGAGTCTGATTCTGATGTGGAGGATAGTCGGGCTATTCGTCGTCCGTCATGGAATCTAATCAAGAACTTCATTTAGAATATCCTAGAATCAGAGTGGATAAGCTATATGGGATCAATTTTCCCTCAGATGCATGACCTATGTGCCGGGGGGAGTAGATGCATGAGGTACACATAAGCTCATCCAGGATTACCTTGCTGAGAAAGTATGGGAGAACGACCGTCGCTTAAGTGTTTCCTAGAACTAGAAGAATTCCTTCAGTACCTATAAGCTTCAAGATGAAAAATAGGAGATCTAACACTTATAAATGTGGATGAAAGAGTGATATTACTTCACTAACACCCAATCAGGACTCATATCATGATTACGGGTCCAGCTGGGAGAAGCTGAAGAGCAGTTGAGGAGAGTATCTCATGAAGTGGCTGGTCTCTGAGGTGAGAGGGATCAATTACAGATTAGGGATAATGAGCTTCTCCCCACGACCAATGAGAAATTAAGGGAGCTCATATGATGATAACAAATCCTGGATTCCACATGCCAAAGAGTGGTAGAGTTGAAATGCTCCATCAAAGGGGCCAATCCATAGGGGTTGTGTTTTTTCGAACTCACAAAAATATATTTTTCTTTCTTATTTAATTCAAACTACATATACATTTCATGTTTGTTTTAATTTATTGAAACTCTATCATATCTTGGAAACAACTAATGGTCAATCCCTAAGCTCACATGGGTCATGCCTAGTTTGAGAAAAAATGGATGACCATGTAATTGTTCACTTTGTATGAGAGTGCCGGATAATCATAGAGTGCTCGAGGTTTGCAATTATTGGTTGAACACTTAGGGAATTCGGGATGAGAAAGGTCATGGCTATATAACAAGGCTCTTGGATTAGAAAACTTTCTTTTCCCAATGTGTGCTAGTGCACGAGCAGGGAAATGACAAGGGTGTTGGAATCAATCTGAATAAAAGGGAGTTGAGAAGTGTGAATCACATGCCCAAAATTTGGAACACAATGAGGGTGGAACGACGATGGAGGATAACTACTAACCATATTTGAAACACAACATCCACACCGCATTATCCTGAAATGGAAACAAATAAATGAGGTCCAACTGCTGACCATATTCGAAAACCTGGGGCCAAACATGAAGTGTCATCCAAAGTATTCTGAGGTGGTAGCCCAAAATAGTAGGTGATACAAAGTGGCATGAGACCATTCTATCAGGGGGGTCCCTTCAGATGTGGAATAGGATGAAGATCCAAAATAAGGGGAACAAAAAGTGTGAGGTGGAGAGATGGAATGTTCGAAAGGATTCTAATGCTCTTGGAATTGCGCCACCGTAGATTAGAGCACATCAGTGAAGGCATACTGGTTTAAACAAAGATCAAACCTAGCTCTAGGATGGATACCTCTCTAGAAAGGGCCTGAAGTGCCTTAGAGTTTTATTTCATGCAGATGAGGATGGTAAACACGTAGTTTAAACTCCGTACGGTAAGGAATATACATAGTATATTTTAACATCATATGATCAAGATGTGCCTCACAGTTTAATGTTGTGTGGTAAGAAAGTTTCACATAGTTTAAAGGTCATATTTCCTATACCCTATATGATAGTTTAAATTCATGTTTCACAGTCTATGATGCCTATTCACATGATGTTTTCATGGAACGAAGGTGATAAACCTGACATGAATGAGCCAAAATAAGGATCAAGTATTGCAAAAAAACCTTAAAAAAATGGAGGCCACAGGGATGAAAAGGTCTAATGAACCCATGGCTATGCCCAATACAAAATATACATGTGTCACTATATATCCCACAAGGTTAGAAATCAAACCGCACATATTTATTGAACTCCATGCAGTTTAAAGTCACGAGGTAAGGAAAAAGATGGTTCGACATGAAAAGGTGAAGTAATATTGCGGATGGACCCAAGATCAAGGATCAGGGCATCACAACATATCCTAAAAGGATAGGAATCAAGCCATACATAGTTATGGGTAATGGAATGATAGATGTCCAATGCTAAAAGAGGTGATATTTCCTCAAGTGAGAAGACTGTGATTGTTACGCAGTTTACTATCATGTGAACTAGGATGATAAAAATCTTAGTTTAAGGTTATAGAATTCATACCAAAAGATATGAGGTGTGCAATGTGGCACCCATAGTAACCCGATGTGAATGAGGACTAAGGAAGTCTTCACCACACCGCACAATCTTGGAGGGAAAACAAGTCCTAGGGGGGCCAAATGAGGTTATAATTCTATAGTTGGGCCCAAGGAAAAAAATTTCAGGCATCACTATGTATCCTATGAGGGAATGAATCAAGACAAACGTAGTTCTAAAGGATGACAAATGACCAGTGACAGAGGGAACACCTTCTCAGGTGAATACATTGCAATGCTGCGTAGTTTACCATAATAAAGCTCGGATGAAGAATGAATAGTTTAACATCATATGATAAGGATGATGGTTGTTGTGTAGTTTATCATGATGTGATAATGATGATGTATTTCTTAGTTTATAGTCATATAGATCAGACCAGATAATGGGGCTTTCAAAGGGGAAATGTTTAGTGTTGTTCCATGAAGTAACTCGACATGAATTAGGACCAAGAAGATCCAAACCACACCACACAGTCCCGAGAGAACACACATAGAGTTTAAATTCATGATTATTGGACTTGGATGCTCATTTTAAAGTCATGGTCTTAGGATGTAGTCTCTTAGTTAAAGGTCATAGAGTTTGGACCATAGGATGGTGTGATTCTTCCATGTGGGTAAAACTCAATAAAGACCCCTTATCCCACATGATCCATGCTCAGTGTGAGAAACAAGGGGTAGAGAGGACCTCCACAACACATGGAAACACACAGTAGGGGAATACATAAGTTGGGTAAAGGACATACCAATGATGTTGATCAGTCTGCATACAACGTAAAGGTGCATAGAGGGGTAATAAAAAGGGTGATAAAGTTTCTATTGGTCATAAGGATATGAAAAGATATGAATAACAATGTCCAATATTTAGGAAACAATGAGGGTTGTGTAAATTGGAGTATAACTATTGACCATGTTTGAAACACTTCATACATATCATGTGACCTGGGATGGGAACAGACAAAAGAGGGTTGGTTGCTGACCATATTCGAAGAGTGGTACTTGTCTCTAAATGTCATTTTACAGTCTTCAGGGGCATTGGCCTAGGAAAATAGGCGAGCCATGAGGCCGAACATCCATAATGTTAGGGGGTCCCTTCAGGTGTGAAATATGATGAAGGCCCAAATAAAGGGATGTGTGAAGCATGGAGATGGAATGTAATAATGTCCATGAAAGATATTACACTATTGGTCCTACACCACAACACATCTAGTGCATTATTGAGGCATTCTATATAGAGGTATTCAAACCCCTTATCAAGGGAAAAATCCTTGAGATGAACCATGGACATGTCATGGAAATGTCCTAATGTCAAATGATGAGTATGAGGGATAGAAGAGGATTAATAAACCAGGGGCTAGACCCGAAGACAAAATGTTCGGGCATTCCTATGTATCTGATAAGGATGGTAATAAAGATGTATGTAGTTATGTAATCCCATAGAGTTTAATGTCATGTAGTAAGTATGAATATAAGGAGGAATATTCCTAGGGGAGGTACATGGTGTGGTCATTATAGCCTGACGTGAATGAGGACCAAGGATGTATCAACCACACCATGCACTCCTGAGAGAAATCTAGTCCAAGAGGCTGGAAAGGTGATGCCCTCTTAGATGAGGACATAGAGGTGCTGCACAATTTATCATCATGTGACTAGGAAAAAACAATAGTTTAACATCATGTAGGATGGGGCGACTTAACATCATGCAAGATAAAGGGGAATTTTCCTTTTAAGGTCATACAGAAAGGACCATAAATACTATGAAGTTTAGTGTATTTTAGGACAATTTTTTTTCAGTTTAATGTCATGTAGGATGGGTCTATTTAACGTCATGAAGGTCAAATAAGAATTTTCCTTTTAAGGTCATGCAGAAAGGACCATAAATACTATGAAGTTTAGTTTCTTTCAAGACAATTTCATACAGTTTAACATTGTGTGGGAGGACAAAAGAGATCTTATTTTAAGGTCATAGAACCCAGATCATAAAGTGGGAGGATACCAGCATAAGGGTGTGTAGGGTGGTTCTATAAAGAAAACCAATGGCAATGAAGACCAAGGAGGTCTCAATACTACACCACCCACTCCTAAGGAAATCCTAGTCCATGGGGCTGAAAAGATTGAAATGGAGGTTCTTCGACTATGCCCAGAGGTAAAATATCTGGGCATCGCTACGTATCTTACAAGGGAAGGAATAAAGTCACATATAGTTCTTGAATTCCATGTAGTTTAATTTCATGTGGTAAAGATGATGAAAAGATAAATGTATTCTAAGGGAAGCACATGGTATAGATGTTACAAACTCGACATGAATGAGGACTAAGGAGGTCTCAACCACAATACACACTCCTAGAAGAAATCTGGGCCAAGGGTCTAGAAAACCTAGAAGGCTTAATGGATTAACCAAATATGTAAGGTCCTATAATTCTTACATATCCCATGAGTATGGAAATCAAGCAATACATAATTCTTGAATCCCATGCAGTTTAAAGTCATGCGGTCAAGACAATGATGTGTAGTTTAACATCATGCAAGATGATGATTCTGAGTAGTTTAACTTCCTAATGCTTTGATGAAAAAGAGTTTCTCATGTGAATTACTACTTGAGGAATTTGGTATTTTTGGGTGGAGTAATTCTCTCACCATCCATGCTGACCAAAGAGTATGCACTATTAGGGTAAACCTTGTGAATAATGTTGGGTCCTTCCCATTTGACTCTAACTTTGGAGACTTCCTTATAGGTATCATCAAAATCATTAGATACAATACCATGTCACCTTGAAGGAAGGAGTGAATATGAACTTTCTTATTGAAATCCCTAGCTATCTTGTTCTGATGCCTCTCCAGATTGTGTAAGTCCTGAAGCCTATTTTTCTCAAGGGCTTATAGTTCCACCAGACAAATTTCTACTAACTTGTCTAATGTCATCTTATCATAGATAACCATATAGAGAGATGGAAACTGAATCTTAATGGACAATACTACCTTTGTTCTATACACTAGGGAATATGGGGCCACCTATGTGGAATTTTGATTTTTCATCTGATAATCCTAGAGAGCATTGAGGAGTATTTTTAGCCAACTTTTTTTTGTTTTGGCCCACTATATTATGAAAAATATTTGATAGGGTCTTGTTGAATGCCTCAATCTTCCCATTTTTCCTGTGAATGATAGAGAGAAGTATGGTTGGAACAAATTTTGTACTTTACATATAATTTCTTCAGCTCTACTTCTTGGAAATTGGTGTCGTTATCGGTGAGAACAACGTGAGGGAATCTAAATATGTGGATGATGTTGGAGCTCACAAAATTAATTATGGATCAAGCCTTGACTTCCTTGAGTGGTATCAACTCTGCCCACTTGGATAATAAATCCATCGTAGTTAGAATAAACCTGCACTGGTGGGATGTCACTAGTGGATAAGGTCCCATGACATCAAGTGCCTAGACTGCAAAGGCCCAGGAATACTCAGTAGTGAGGAGGGTCTCTGGTGATCATTGTAAAAAGTTATCATGAATATGACATGCATGACATCTTTTTGTGAAATCGATATATTCATAGACAATGGTGGCCTAAAATTAGCCCAACCTTCAAATCTGGTGGGATAGCTTTAACCCTGCCTAATGGGCTCCACAAGATCTATCATGAAATTACTATATAACCTGGTAAATCTCATATCCCTGAATGAAACATAGGATAATTCCATTGAAACCATGTTTTTAGAGGATTTGTTCAAGGCTAGGACCACTCTACAGGGGGAACTACACTGCACCCTGATAGATTCTCTCGTGATCAGATCTGTCTGTCAAAAGATTTCCATGTTGGAGGTACTCAGTAAAAGGAGTTATTCAATTAGTGGTTTCTTCTCCTATGGTGGGGGATTCCAAGGTCATAATATAGAATCATTAGTGGAGAGGTGAATTACATACTGGTTTTCATCATCGTCCAAGGATATGAGTGTGATGAACCTTTGATGAGCCACATGGATAAACAGGTCACCCTGATCAGACTCTACAAGAGATGCAACAATACTGGCCTATGCATCATCTCAACCATTCTATGATTGAGGAACATTAGTGACATTTGATTGAGATGGGAACTAGGCCATCAGTTGGAGAGTGTGCACTAATAGGGGTACAAGATTTGTCTTCCTAATGACATAGTCACTATTGATCTGCTTGATGACTAGTTTGGATCCCCCCTCCACATATAGGTGGGGAACATCAATCTAGAGGGCTATCTCGAGAATAGTTATTAGAGCCTGATACTCCACCCCATTGTTGGTGCATCCTTCTGAAAATAATAATGAATAGGTCAAGACAGCCTGTGTAGGCATAGTGAAGACAATGCCCAGGCCTACTCTATTGAGTTTGGGATCATCGAGCCTTCTACCAGTAAAACTCTAGGATGCACCATAAAAATGCATCTACCAAAATGGAATAGTCTAATACACTAATATAATGGACTCATATGGAAATTCAAGATCTTGGAATGCTGTGTGAGGGCCAGATGGGTGTCCAGAAAGTCTACAAGTGCCAGACCCTTATCTTCCTTTTGCGGAATGAACCTGATGTCAAAATGCCAATGGATCACTACCCACTAATCTAGATGGAATGTCAATATAGGGAAGTTCAGAATATAATTTAGTTGATCCACATGGGACACCTGATGTATCTCATGATGCTACAGATAATTTTGCAACTTCTACACCGTGAAAACTGGCATGAGGTAGCTCTTCTCAATAGAGTAATATTTGGTCTTCGTGTCTAGGATCATGCGACTGAGATAGTACAAACTATTCTCTCTCCCTTCATTATTCTTTTGGGTGATAAGGTCATCGAGGGATCATTCTAGTGTATTCAAATAGAGGACTAGGAGCTTTACGGAGATGAGTGACATTAGAATCGAAGTCTATATAAGATACTTCTTGATCTCCTCAAAAGAGGACTGACACTCTTCATCCCATTTGTAGATGACACCTTTATTCATTAGTATGGAAAAGGGATTACACTTTTTGACCAGATTTTCAATGAAATGATGTATATAGGATAAGTGGTCTTAAAAGCCTCATAGCTCCCAAAGGTTGCTCAGAGGAGGCATCTGACTAATAAAATTGATCTTCTCTGGTTCGATCTCAATGCCTCTATATCTGACAATGAAGCTAAGAAACTTTACAGAGGTAACCCTAAAAGTAAACTTCAAGGGGTTCATCTTCAGATGGAGAGAGTGAAGGTAGACAAACACTTTCTCAAGATCTTCGAGATGTTCCTTATACTAGTGGAATTTGACCAAAAAATCATTAAGGTAGAACTAAAATAGAATCTTGAGGATCAGTTTTAATATGAAGTGCATAAAATGCTAATAGGTGTCTCTTTAATTCTTCAGAACGAAAGGCATTACCTGGTAACAAAAGGTACCTTACAGTGCTTTGAATGTGGTGGAATCTTCATCCTCAAGGGACATTCAGATTTGGTTCTATCCAGAATACCCATCCATGAAGGAGAGATCCTGGAATCCAGTAATGTCATTGATAAATAGTTCTATCATAGGAAGTGTAAAATCGTCCTTCAGACAATGACAATTGAGATCCCGGAAGTCGATGCAGACTCTGATCTGTCCATTCTTCTTCATGACGAGGATGATGTTGGATAACCATATGGGGTACTACACTTCCTTGACAAAGATGGATTTTATGATCTTATCAACTTCAGTCTTGACCATGTAACTATGAGACGGGTGCACCTTTCTGGGAAGATTCTTGAATCTAGATTGACTTAAGAGGAGACCGAGGCAGTGGACGATAACCTGAGGATCTAGTCTTAGAATCTCATCATAACTCTAAGAATATAAATCCTGATGATGTTTCAGGAAATCCACATACTATTGTTGTTCTTCCATAGGAATAGTTGCACTGATCAGTGTGGGCCTTGGGTCTACTTCGGCATTGAGATTCACCTACACTAACTCATTGACGGTGGTGGATATGACAACCCTGCTTTTATTAAAAACTTAAACATTATTTATTACATAAAACTTCACTTGATACAATAAAGAAGATCGAGAGGTTTAGTTTCCTTGGGGCTTAGGATCATTAAATAAAAACTTAAAACATGAAATACAACATCTTTGTTGAAAACTTCCTTTACAAGACCACTACATTCCCTCGTACGTAGCATTTCATGGGATAACCTGAGGACATGCATAAGAAAAGGGTGAGCTATAAAGCCCAATAAGGGAGTACACATGGAATAACATGAAGAGTACAATACATGTTAGACAATAGGAATATAAATAGAGCATAAAAGAAACATGAGTATAAAGGCATGATAAACCATGATAATCATAACATGGAAATGTGGCAACAACACTTAACATGGAATTAGCATGAGCCAAGGCTCATTGCACATAGAGCATGAGTAAATACTCATTACACATGAAGCACGAGTAAACCCTCATTTCACTTGAATTATAATGAGTCAACACTCATTGCACATGACGTATCATGATACTATACTTTACCCAATGCATTGGAGCGCTATAAGGGCGCACCCTTCTTAAACATTTCATTTCATGCATAAGTGTGCCACATGGATCATAAAACATGGATTCATAAAACATAATAATTTATTCCATGATAAAGGAATGTGGAATTCATACATGAAACTTTTTAATCAATAAGTAAAGGTAAATAAATGTGGATACCCTTGATGGAGAAATGGGCATGGTATCCACTACACAATGGCATTGGCTTAGAAAGTCGGTGCGATTTTGGCAGCGTAAGGGCGTGACATAAGAATTCATAAAAATGGTTGATGAGAGATAAAGGGGTTCCTCATCATATTCAAATGTAGTGGAAAGTAATGAGGTCATATAGATAAATTTCCCAACAATTGTAATGGAATTTAGATTCATGATACAAAAGTATTGCTTGAATGTAAAAGAGGATAGAGAAGTTCCTTTCGGAATTTCGGCATAGTAACAGGTGTACATGGGAGGAATTTAATGAGAGAGAAAGGGCCTCCCATAATTCAAAAATAAAGAGGGTAGTATGAAGGAGTTGAGAAACCATACCCCAACATTTATAATTGAAATTAAAAGTGCAAAACAACTTAAAGGAAATTGGACAAAAATGAGAAAGGAAAAAAAACCCTTACTTGGAAGTGTGCTTCCAAAAGCTAGAGAGAGGCTTGTGAGAGGATTCATGGGAGATTGGGGAACCTTGAGAGGATTCTAGAGAGATTAGGGCAGAGGTTGGACGAACTACAAAGGCTTTGAGTGGGGAGGAAGTGGGATCTTGGGTGGGTTTATATAGGAAAGGTGAGGGAATTCTTTATTATTTAGGTTTGGGACCCCTTACATTAAATTAATCCAAACCACAAACCATCACATGGTTTTTTCCCATGGTTTTTGGAAAAGGGAAGAGGAAAAAAATATTTTATAAGGCCAAAGTCCGAACTTCTTAAAATATTAGGGTTGCTTATGTGGAGGTGAGTCACACTCCCATGGAAATTAATTTAAAAAGGCAAGGTGTTGAATAAGTCTTGAGGGGCCCATTAATGCTTTGAGAAGTAAGTCAAACAAACCCAAAATCACATTATTTTAATGTTAAAACATATATTGGCTGAACATAAAGATTATATTATTTTATTACATCACTATTGGGTCATTATGATGTCATAAAACACATTATATATTTAAATGGTTTTTAATTTTTACTCAAAAATTTGACTGTCTCAGAAAATTATGAAAAATTCACCATTGGATAATTTCGATGTCTTGATTCCAAAAATAACATTTATTTTATCTAAATAATTTTCTAAATATGTTAATTTTCACTTTTAAAATAAAAACCCACATTTATAAAAAATTCACGGGTTTTGACAAAAATGGATTTCAAACCTTAATAAAAATTATAATTACATTCATACAATTACATGATCACTTATATATAATAAAATTGATAATAATAATAATAATATTTTATTAAAATATTATTTAATTCAAAAATTATTTAATTTAATAAAATAGATTTCTTAATTAAATAATAACTAAAAACACCATTTGTAATTTAAAAACTATTTACAATGTATCAATAATGACAAGAAATTATATTCATTATTATATACAAAAAATAATGTACATGAACATAGTACTACTTATTTTTTACATAACCCCTTAAAATAGCCGCATAAGACCTAAGGGTAAGGTGTGCGATGGTGACAGACTCTTGGGGTGGCTCAGATAACATCACTCGAGTGGTAATCTCTATCAACTTCCACTTTTCCCATAAATGGTCACGTTCGAGTTTGACATGATGAAGATCAGCTTGAGCTTGATCAAGGGCGAAGCCCAAAGATGCCACCTATTTTCTGAGCTCCGACAAATGAGCTTCGTATGGGGAAATTCTACTGGATGAGGCCATCGCTTCCTTTGTCTGAGTAAATTGGATTTGTTAAAGTCTTATATTTATACTAATCATGTGATCACTGTTCAACAGCTATATTATCAATGGTCAAAATTCTTAACATAAAACCAAATAAGTTGATATTTTATATAAACATAAAGAGACATTAGATCAAGAGGGATTTCCATTAATAAAACTTTGGGTCATTACAATATTCCCCCCTTAAGAAATTTCGCCCTCGAAATTTTCCTTTTCCCACACTAAAACAAATGTGGGTAACTCAGCTTCATCATATCCTCCGATTCCCAAGTCGGTTCTTCAAAATTGTGGTTTATCCACAACACCTAGACGAGGGGCATTGTCTTCTTTCGTAGAACTTTTTCTCTACGATCTAAGATCTTCACTGGTTGCTCCTCATAAGAAATATCATCTTCCAATTGTACCACCTCAGAAGAGAGTACATGTGAAGGGTCTGGTATGTACTTCCTTAAGAGGGATACATGAAAGACATCATGTACTTTGACCATGGCAGGTGGAAGTTCTAGTTGATAGGCCACAGCCTCGAGACGATCAAGAATCTTGAAGGGGCCGATGTACCTTGGACTTAACTTCCCTTTCCTTCCAAACCTCATGAACTTCTTCCATAGAGATATGCATACAAACACCATGTCTCCAACTTTAAACTCAAGGTCTCATCGACGATTATCTGCATAACTCTTCTGTCGACTCTGGGCTACCTTGATATGCTGCTGAATGGTTTTCACCTTCTCCACCATTTCTTCGACCATTTCTGGTCCAAGAAGCTTACGTTCACCAACCTCATCCCAACATGCCGGTGTTCTGCACCTTTTCCCATACAGGGATTCATATGGTGCCATTTGGATGCTCGAGTGGAAAATGTTATTATAAGAGAACTCAACCAGAGGAAGATGTTGATCCCATACTCCTTTAAAGTCCATTGAGCATGCTCTCAACATATCCTCAAGTGTTTGGATAGTCCGCTCGGATTGGCCATCAGTTAGAGGATGATAGGCCGTACTGAATTTCAGTTCAGTATTCAGAGCATGTTGAAGACTCTCCCAAAACTTAGAGGTGAATCTTGGATCTCAGTCAGACACAATAGATAGTGGTACTCCATGCAACCTTACCACTTCCCTGATATATATCCGTTCTAGTTGATCCAAAGAGAAATTCTCCTGAATAGAAATGAAGTGTGAAGTCTTTGTAAGATGATCCACAACAACCCAGATTGCATTGTTGCCTTTGGATTTCCTTGGAAGTCCGATTACAAAGTCCATGGTGATGTTCACCCATTTCTATTCTGGTATAGGCAATGGTTGCATCATCCCCTTAGACTTCTGCCTCTCTGCATTCACTTGTTGACACACCAGGCACTTTGATGTATATTCAACGATCTCCTTCTTTATATTATCCCACCAAAAGTTTTCTCGGAGATCTCAATACATCTTTGTGCTCCCTGGGTGAATAGAGAAATTTGAACTATGTGCATCATCCAAAAGTTCCTTCTTCATCTCCGGAATTTATGGAACACATAGTCTCTTCCAAAACCGCACACTTCCTTCTTCATTAACATTAAACTCCGAGGATTTCCCTTTTTTGATAGCTTCCACCTTTTCCTGAATTCCCACATCAACCTTTTAAGCATCCTTTAACCTTTCCAAAAGTGATGATTGAGCAATCATTTGTGAAAGGATTGATGATGTTCCATTCTTTATGATTCCCACGTCCATCTTCATCAAGTCTAAGAAGATTGGATCCTTCTCAATTCTCATCATTGATAGAATTGCTGAGTCCTTTCTACTTAGGGCATCTGCCACCTTGTTCGCTTTCCCAGGGTGGTAATGTATTGAATAGTCATAATCCTTGATGAGTTGTATCCATCTTCTCTGGCACATATTAAGCTATTTCTGTGTGAATATATATTTAAGACTCTTGTGGTCAGTATATATCTCACATTTCTCTCCATAGACAAAATGCCGCTAGATTTTCAAGGCAAAGATCACCGCCGCCAACTCCAGATCATGCTTTGGATAGTTTCGCTCATGGATTTTCAACTGCCTTGAGGCATAGGATATAACTTTATAATTATACATCAGCACACAACCTAATCCCTTCTTTGAAGCATCACTGAAAACAACAAAAAGTTCCCCACTTGTGGGTAAAGTGAGCACGTGCAATGTGATAATCCTCCTTTTCAACTCCTTGAAGCTTTCTTCGCATTTATCACTCCAAGAAAATTTTACTCCCTTCCGAGTTAGCTTGGTAAGAAGGTTGGACAATCGTGAGAAATTCCTCACAAATTGTCCATAATATCCAGCTAACCCCAAGAAGCTACGGATATCCGTTACTGATGTTGGCCTCATTCATCCCTCAATTGCATCTGTTTTGGAGGGGTCCAAAAATATCCCATTGCTTGTGATGATATGGCCCAAGAATGAGACCTCCTTCAACCAGAACTCACACTTGCTGTACTTTGCATAGAGCTTCTCCTTGCACAAAGTCTCTAGTATAGTTTTTAAATGCTCCTCATGATCCTCCTTGGTTTTGAAGTATATTAGAATATCATCTATAAAGACTACCACAAATTTGTTGAGGTAATATCTAAAGACTTTATTCATTAATTCCATGAAGATTGTTGGAGCATTGGTGAGTCCGAAAGGCATTACTATGAATTCATAGTGCCCGTATCTTGTGTGAAAAGTAGTCTTGGGGATATCTTCCTTCTTCACCCTTACTTGATAATATTACGACTGCAAGTCCACCTTGGAGAATTATTGTGCTCCACGCAGCTGATCAAACAAGTCATCGATTATTAGGATATGGTACTTGTTCTGTATCGTGATTTTGTTAAGTTCACGATAATCGATGCAAATCCGCATTGACCCATCCTTCTTCTTGACGAAGAGGACTGGTGCACCCCATGGTGAAGCGCTTGGGCATATAAACCCTTTATCCAGATTCTCCTGTAGTTGTTTCTTCAGCTCTTCAATATCAACAACAACCATTCTATATGGAGTCTTGGATATTGGTAGCGCCCCAGGTATAAGTTCAATTGAGAACTCAACATCTCTTCTAGGAGAAAGACCAGGCAGTTCCTTGGGAAACACTTCAGCGAATTCCCTCACAATAGGCATTTCTTCAAGGATGGTTTCTTCCTTAGACTCAATCATCTGAGCCAGATATGCGTGCTTATAAGGCAGTAATATCCATGCTTGAGATGATGGAGCTAAAGGAGATTCATCTTCCTCCTGACACTTGTAAAGAATCGGAGGTCGATTATCCATATGGAGTGGGATTTCCCTCTCCCAACAATTTATGTTGGCTCTATATAAGGAAAGCCAATCCATGACAAGAATTGCATCAAATTCCACCAGAGGGAGTATGAAGAGGTTTGCTGGGAAATTCAATCCACAGACTATAATTGGGGAGTAATTATATTCATGGGATGCAATGATTGCCCCATTTTCCGTACTCACTGACATCTTTACTTCCATGATTTGTGGTGGTGCTGGGATTGTTATACTAAACTTTCGAGATATAAAAGAATGCGTAGAACCTGAATCAAAAATTATGTTCGCTATTCTTAAATGAATAACTAGTGTACCTGTCACCACTTCGTTGTCGGGGTTCACTTCAGAAAAAGTGATGGAAAAAGCTCTTCCTTGCTGCCTTGGAGGTTGTTGGTTGTCTCCGAAAACCCTTGGATTAGGGCACTGATTTGCAAAATGACCCGTTTCTTTGCATTTGTAGCATTGAAAAATGCGTTGAGGTTCAAACGGAGCGTTCCTCTCCTCTGTCACAGCCACAGATCTTTCTTGCCGACAGTTAACAGCTAGGTGCCCTTTTCTTCCACACCTGAAGCATTTTCTCGGCCCCTTAAGGCAACTTACATGGTGCTTCTTTCCGCACTTTTGGCAAGTGGGGTGCTGGATCTTCTTAGCACCATTGGATTTATCTATTGGACCACCAGCATTGAAGTCCACCTTACGTTTCTCGTCTCCATGATACCCCTGTGATTCCCCGATCTCCATTTAGACCTTGAGGGAACATCAGACAATTTCCTCATAGCTGTCTAATTCACGGATCGCTAATGCTTTCCGCAAGCTAGGATTCAACCCACCAAAGAAGCGGTCAACCTTTCATTCAGGGGTAACGACAAAGCTAGAAGCATATCATGCAAGACTTGTGAAGTTTTCCTCGTACGCTCCAATATATTCTTCATCTTTTTTCTTGAGGGAAAGGAAGTCCCTTTCCATCTTAAGCCGGAGGGTGCGCAGAAAATATTTATCGAAAAACATATTCCGAAAATCCTTCCATTTCAATGCCTCGATCTCCTCCTCAGGCTTCGTATTTTTGATCAACATCCACCATTGATCAGCTTCACCCTCCATACGATAAGCCACTAGGAGAACTTTCTCTTGTCCAGAACATTAGAGGATGGAGAATATCTTTTCAATGGAGTTGATCCATTGTTCAGTGATCGTGGGATTGGATCATCCACTAAAAGTAGGAGGCCTTTGCCTCATGAAGCTCTCGATAGAGACTTGTTCCTTTTTAGGGGGGTTTGGATGTTCCTCTTGACCCGTGTTTCTATTCAAAACTTGAGTTAGCTGAGAGAGAAGCGTGACAAAGTTCGCGATTCCCGCTCCCATTGGATTGGGCATCTCATTAGTACAGTCATCACACTGATCTTCACAACGGTTGTTAGCCCGAGTCCTCCTATTACCGGCCATTGGCTGGAATAAAAGGAAAGTTAGGGGTAACACATAAAGGGTAATCCAAAGACAAAAGTTTATGAATTATAAATAAACTTTTATTTCCTTAACTCATGAGTCTATTGTCTTCAATCTAGGATTTTTCATGATCTACTTTATAACATATATTCGTAGGGGCATTTTTTTAATTCCCTTAATAAGGGTTCATACTAAGCATGTGAATTTATCAAAACATATCCCTCGGGAGTGTCGTAACCAAGAGTGCAACAAGGCCTGTTGTCATGCACCAGTTCCCGTTCGAGTCTAGCTCAAAGCGGTGTTTTCGGGTTTAACCCCTAGGATACATTTGTGCCAGAGTCGCCTCTACCTGCTTGTATCCAGACAGGGATGTATTTTTTTGATAAAACACTTACTCAGTACTTACCAAAACTTAGGGATGTTTTTATTATACTTAGTCTTGTCTATAAGGCTTTACAAGGGTTTCCTAATCCCAAAAATAACTAAACCTATCCTCTGATACCAACTATGACAACCCTGCTTTTATTACAAACTTAAACATGATTTATTACATAAAACTTCACTTGATACAACAAAGAAGATCGAGAGGTTTAGTGTCTTTGGGGCTTAAGATAATTACATAAAAACTTAAAACATGAAATACAACATCTTTATTGAAAACTTCCTTTACAATACCACTATATTCTCTCGTACTTAGCATTGCATGGGATAACCTGAGGGCATGCATAAGAAAAGGGTGAGCTATAAAGCCCAGTAAGGGAGTACACATGGAATAAAATGAGGAGTAAAATACATGTTAGATAATAGGCATATCAATATAGAATAAAGGAAACATGAGAATAAAGGCAAGATAAAGCATGATAATCATAACATGGAAATGTGGCAATAACACCTAACATGGAATTAACATGAGCCAAGGCTCATTGCACATAGAGCATGAGTAAATCCTCATTGCACATGAAGCATGATTAAACCCTAGTTACACTTGAATTATCATGAGTAAACACTCATTTCACATGACATATCATGATACTATACTTTACCCAATGCATTGGAGCGCTATAAGGGAGCACCCTTCTTAAACATTTCATTTCATGCATAAGTGTGCCACATGGATCATAAAACATGGATTCATAAAACATAATCATTTATTCCATGATAAAGTAATATAGAATTCATACATGATGCTTTGTAATAAATAAGTAAAGGTGCATAAATGTGGATACCCTTGATGTAGAAATGGGCATGGTATCCACTACACAATGACATTGGCTTAGAAAATCAGTGCGATTTTGGCAGCGTAACGACGTGACATAAGAATTCATAAAAATTGTTGATGAGAGAGAAAGGGGTTACTCATAATATTCACATGTAGTGTACAGTAAGGAGGTAATATAGATACATGCCCCAACAATTGTAATGGAATTTAGATTCATGATACAAAAGTATTGCTTGAATGTAAAAGAGGAGAGAGAAGTTCCTTTCTGAAATTCGGCATGGTAACAGTTGTACATGAGAGGCATTTAATGAGAGAAAAAGGGTCTCCCATCATTCAAACATAAAGAGGGAAGTATGAGGGAGGTGCAAAACCATACCCCAACATTTATAATTGAAATTAAAAGTGAAAAACAACTTAAAGAAAATTGGACAAAAATGAGAAAGGAAGAAAAAACCCTTACTTGGAAGTGTGCTTCCAAAGGCTAGAGAGAGGCTTTTGAGAGGCTTCTTGGGAGCTTGGGGCACCTTGGGAGGATTCTAGAGAGAGTAGGGCAGAGGTTTGACGAACTCCAAAGGCTTTTAGTGGGGAGGAAGTGGGATCTTGGGTGGGTTTATATAGGAAAGGTGAGGTAATTCTTTATTATTTAGGTTTGGGACCCCTTACATTAAATTAATCCAAACCACAAACCATCCCATGGTTTTTGCCCATGGTTTTTGGAAAAGGGAATAGGAAAAAAATATTTTATAAGGCCAAAGTCCGAACTTCTTAAAATATTAGGGTTTCTTATGTGGAGGTGAGTCACACTCCCATGGAAATTAATTTAAAAAGGCAAGGTGTTGAATAAGTCTTGAGGGGGCCATTAATGCTTTGAAAAGTAAGTCAAAAAAACCCAAAATAACATTATTTTAATTTTAAAACATATATTGGCCGAACATAAAGATTATATTATTTTATTACATCACTATTGGGTCATTATGATGTCATAAAACACATTATATATTTAAACGGTATTTAATTTTTACTCAAAAATTTGACTGTCTCAGAAAATTATGAAAAATTCACCGTTGGATAATTTCGACATCCTGATTCCAAATATAACATTTATTTTATCTAAATAATTTTCTAAATATGTTAATTTTAACTTTTAAAATAAAAACCGACATTTATAAAAAATCCACGGGTTTTGACAAAAATGGCTTTCAAACCTTAATAAAAATTATAATTGCATTCATACAATTACATGATCACTTATATATAATAAAATTGATAATAATAATAATAATAATATTTTATTAAAATATTATTTAATACAAAAATACTTCAATTTAATAAAATTGATTTCTTAATTAAATAATAACTAAAAACACCATTTGTACTTTAAAAACTATTTACAATGTATCAATAATGACAAGAAATTATATTCATTATTATATATAAAAAATAATGTACATGAACATAGTACTACTTATTTGTTACATAACCCCTTAAAATAGCCGCATAAGACCTAAGGGTAAGGTGTGCGATGGTGAAAGACTCTTGGGGTGGCTCGGATAACATCGCTCGAGTGGTAATCTCTATCAACTTCCACTTTTCCCATAGACGGTCACGTGAGATTGACAAGATGAAGCTCAGCTTGGGATTGGTCAAGGGTGAAGCCCAAAGATGCCACCTCTTTTCCGTGCTCCGAAAAATGGGTTTAGTATGGGGAATTTATACTAGATGAGGCCATCACTTCCTTTGTCTGAGTAAATTGGATTTGTTAAAGTCCTATATTTATACTAATCATGTGATCACAGTTCAACGACTATATTAGCAATGGTCAAAATTCTTAACATAAAACCAAAGAAGTTGAAATTTTATATAAACATAAAGAGACATTAGATCAAGAGGGATTTCCATTAATAAAACTTTGGGTCGTTACAGTGGAGACACCTTTTTCAAATGTGGGAGGAGC
Organism: Viscum album; assembly: GCA_963277665.1. Lineage (NCBI taxonomy): Eukaryota > Viridiplantae > Streptophyta > Magnoliopsida > Santalales > Viscaceae > Viscum > Viscum album. Next base: position 331,508,247 of record OY728132.1, read on the forward strand.
ATCTTCTAGACCCTCTTCATTGTACAAGGTGAGAGGATCATCGGTAGGAGTCAAACCTTTTGAGTTAATTGATCCGGAAAAAATGATGGTTCTGGCTTGATCAGCGGTGGAATCTTCATTGAGAAACTCCTACACTGTTAAAACCATGAAAATAAAAGATTTCAACCCAATTACATCAGGTCTTTGACTGGGGGGGGGGGGAATTCTTGATAATATAAAAGTAGTAGTGGTACATTGAATTGAGTCAGTTTAACCCAGCATAATAGAACAAGAAAGTATGGCGTGTCACTGTTGCCATGGGGTGAACGTCCTGATACCTTATGGGGGTAAGGGTCTCTGGTATCACTCTGGCTTACCCCGTATAGGAGTACGAAGTAATATTTTGACATTCCTTGTATCTTGGAACATTTCTTCCCCTGTTCTCAGAAATGAATAAGAAATTCCCCAATTCTGGGGTTGTGGCCTCCAACCTGTGAATTGGGAGGATGAAAGAATCATCCAAGTCTGTCCACAGGTCGACCACAGTAGTAGTGCACTCAACCTCATTGTCCTGAACCTGTGTTTCCTTACTCCTATAATAGTCATTATCTAGGAATCATGCTTTAAAAGAGTCAAAGGGAGATGCATCACCTTAGAGAACTACCACTCAAACATTGAGGGAGTACTTGAGGAATTGGTGATAGGAGGGAACTACTATATACAGATGGATCCAAAGTCTACCCATCAATGTGTTGAAGGCAATGTCCTGTGAGATAACCATAAATTTAGTGATGGAAATCAGACCATTGAATTGGGTCTTTAGGTGAATCCTACCACATGGCCTTTTCTCTGTTTGGTCATAACCTTGAATCTTTAGGTTAAAGGGACTCAGATCTGCATAAGGCTATCCTAGATTACGGAGCATATGGGTCGGGATAAGATTGATCCCAGAACCTATGTCAACAAGAAAATGGTGAAATTATACACCATCGAATTGGCCAATGACATATATAGGATGAATGTTCCCCTATATAGGACATCCCTCATCTTCCTCTAAGAACAAGATGATGACTTGGAATTCTTCTCGGTCGACTTCCTTAGCCTAGAAGGCTTCTACAGTTGCTACCTCTATTTCAAACTAGAGGGGGATTTTTAAATCATCTTTGATAGATTCACATATATATTCTAACAGGTAGAGATCCACAAGTATTGAGATCTTTTCAGGAATGATGAAAATGTTCTTGAGCACATCACACTTTTGCACAAAGCACACATTTCTACCAGTATCACTACCACAAAACGGGCCAATGCCAGCGCCACCCTTTATCAGCGCTAACGAAAAAGTGCTGATAAAGGGGGGGTTACCTTTATGAGCGCTAAAAAAAGCACCGATAAAAGTACCCCTTTATCAGCGCTTTTTTTAGCGCTGATAAATGTACCCCATTTAATAGCTCTTTTTTTAGCGCTGATAAAGGTACCCCCTTTAACAATGCTTTTTTTAGAGCCATTAAAGAGTACCCCTTTATCAATGCTTTTTTTAGTAGCGCTGAAAGGGGGGGGGGTCTTTATCAGCGCTTTTAAAAAAAGCGCTGATAAATAGTCTACTTCCAGAAAAAATAATTAAAAAATCATATTAATATTTAAATATATAGATATTTTTATATTGATATAAATATAATAAATATTTTTTAAATATAACTTTAAATATATTTTAGATAAGTATAAATATACAGTTACACTTAATATATAATATATTTAGTGAAAATGGCTTATAAAAAATTTAAAAAAATATTTTTAATTAATAATTTTCTAATTATTACGGATTAATAGTCATTTAATAACAATTTGAAGACTAAAAAAATTAAAAAAAATTAAAAAAAGATCCAAAATATGTTGAAAACGCAACTCGAACTTCAAACGACCATAACTTTTGATCTGGGTGTCCGTTTGAGCTCTACCATATATCAAATCGAAGCCTGCGATGAGCTCTACACCCCTATGATCGTGGAAACCCCGGTAAAGGTTTTTTCAAGGGCAAAAAAGGCCTATAAGGCCTCTAGAACTGAGTTTTTAGTCGGGATACTCCAATTTTTTTAACATTTTGTGGATTTTCAGCCTCATTTAAGGGGGTATTATTGCCTTTTTTTGGTGGGGGTATGAATTTATTCAGAGGTATTACATTCATATTGATATTATTTATTTGAAATTTTATCGTTTTTTATAATGCACTGCTATTTACAATCAAATATATAATAATATATACATATTTTTTATATATTCACACATAAAAATTTAATTATAATTATAAATAATAAAAATATATTTACATATAAAATATATTTTATTTATCTAAATAATAAATAATATCCATTTTATTTAAAATACAAATATATGAATATTTATATACCTATATATTAAGCTAACTATATATATATATTAATATAACTACATATATATATATATATTAATATAACTATACATATATATATTAATATCACTATAAATATATGTATTAATATAACTATATATATATATATATTAATATAACTATATATATATATTAATATAAATATATATTACTATACGAATAAATATAACTAAATATATATATATATATAAATAGAGATATCATGAAATGGGAAAAAAATCAAAATAGAGGAGTGGTAAGGGCTTAGGCGCACATGGGGGAGGTCTCGAGTTCAAAACTTGGTGGAGGTAGGGGCGCACGCGCATGGGGGAATATGGGAGCTAGCGCTGATAATGGGTGGGGGATATCACTGATAAAGGGTGGAGGGGGGGTGTTTGGGGGTGCTGGAGGTGCGGGAAGGCGCTGATGGGGGGGGGGGTCAAGAACTGTAAAAATCCCCCCGAGATTTCCATGATTTTGTTTTAAAAATTTTAATTTTTTTTAACTTTTATCAGCACTAAAACGAAGCACTGATAAAAGGGGTCTTTTATCAGTGCTAAAAATAAAGCGCTAATAAAGGACCCTTTTATCAGCACTTTGTTTTAGCACTGATAAAAGACCCCTTTTATCAACGCTCTTTTTAGCACTGATAAAAGGGGTCTTTATCAGCGCTTTTTGAAGCACTAATAAAGGGGACCCCCCTTTATCTATGCCAGCTTTAAGAGTGCTTTTCTAGTTCTGTTAAAGGCCATTTTTAGCACTGATAAAAGGGGTATTTGTAGTAGTGTATGGAGTTTCTCTATAGTAAGAGGTATTATGGGTATTTCATATCAAACTAGAAGATTCTAGTTGGTGTTGGGGACATCCTACTACTCACAAGTTGAATCACGCAAAATGACTACCAGTTGGATTCCAAATGACTAGGGTCTGTCCACAACTGAGCATGGTTGATCATAGCATGGTTGCGGCGGCTTTGCCTAATCGAGTAGCATGAATGACAGTGGATATGAACCTGATGAGTTTGGATGAGTGAACTATTCATGCTAAGCTATGCGTTGAGCCTAATTTTTGGTCTCAATGGCCTACACGGCTTGACTAGAGGTGCTGGCTAATGCATTCTGACGATTCACATACCCACAACCTCATCGATAATGGTATCGATCAGGAACATTAGGAGGACCTGCCTGATGCTCCTGATTTCTAGGAACCATGTAGGGTCCCACAAACTTAATGATATTTACCAACGAATACTTATGATCATCACATAAGGAATCCTCCAACTCTGGGTGATTTCTTGGAGAAATCCTCATCTTTGGAGGCATGAAGTCACTGAGAGAACATGATGGCTTCAGTGCTGGTGGGGGTCCTTGCTTCCCCTTGTTCCATAAGGTCCTTATTTTCTCAAAATAATAAGGCTAAGATGTGGATGAAAAATGGTAGGAGGAGGAGGCACGACTACTTTGAGAAGCTTGGGCCGATTCAATGAGGCTCAAATGACACCATGGGAATGAGAGACTCATATGCGGGCTAACCAATCATCATACTTCTGAGACTCGCGGTTGGAGAACTACTTCCCTTCTCCTTCGCTGTCACTATCAGGATTTGCAGAGACACAAGCTACCTATTTTGGGGTAGGACCCAACCTGACTACATTTTTATCAACCTGGTCCTAGAGCCAGCCCTTAAACACATAACAACGTTGGATAGTATGTCTCAGGAATCAATGATAGGGGAAATAGTTGGGATGATCAATGAAATTAGCCTTCTGGGTCCTCCCACATTCTAGAAACTTTAGGATCCCTTGATCTAAGGAGCTTCAAAAATAACAAGGGACCTGAGATTGTTCAAAAAAGTAGTTCTAGTTTCTCCTTTTCGGGATAGGGACTTTGGGATCCTAGCCTTGATGAGGGGATGAAGCCTAGAGGGGAGGTGAAAACTGATTGTCTCACCTAGGTGGAGGAGATTGACGGGGTGGCACCGACCGATTCTTAGTTGGGTGATGCTGAGCCTGAGGCTGGGCCTTAGGCTACTTTCCTCAACGAGGCTATGGAAACAACTCTTTCAGTAGCAATTATAGTGGTTTGGGGGCCTCTACCTATACAACAATAGTAGTACTGAATTTGGTGACTCTATTTGTAGGAGATGTGGTTGGAAATGGGTGTGCCTTTTTGTCTTACTATAAGGCTTCCTCTAGGCACTAAGCCTTTTCAGAGAAATCCCTGAATCTACATAAGAAGTTCTAAGTGATGAGAGAGGGGACCAATTCAATCTTCATATTCCTCATGCACATCTTCAATAGCTGTTCCTAAGTCAACAACATATTGAGTGAATACACGAGTCCTTTCCACCTGGCGGTAAAGTCCGAGACTCACTAATCTGGTTGTTGTTTTCACTTGAAGAGGTTGAAAATACTGGTCTTCCACATGGTAAAGTTGAACTGATATAGAAATTTTCTGCAGAGATCTTCCCAACTAACTATATAACCAATGTGTAGCTAGATGTATCAGATGAATGCAGGCCCTTCCATTGTCTATAAAAAGCACTAGAGCTTGGCGGCTTCCTAATATTCCAAATTTCCTTGCATGGGTCCAAACCATGAAATAAAGTGGTCTAGATGCTGCATCAAGTCACCCATCCCATTTAATGGCGAGAACATAGGGTTCCCAAAATCTAGGGGTGCTATAATATCATCCACCCATGCCGGATATGGCTTGACATTAGGTGGGATCGACACCTGTCATGTCTTAAGGGCCTCAAGGTGGGTAATGAGAGCGGCCATCAGATCCTCATGATGAGGATTCCTATCTTGGAAAGGGTTCCTAACAGAAAATATGTTAGTGGGTTCTTTAACATGGTAGGCATGCCCAACGAATCATGGAGTAGCTGGTGGAACCATAGGAGGAACAACTTGAACAACTGCTGGAGGAAAAACCTGAGCCAGGTCTCGAGGAAGGTTCTTTCATAGTTCATGTAGATTCAGTGATAGATATTGTGGCTATTTTCCATAAACTTCAGCCTCTACCCAATCAGGGTGAACAATATTTTCAGGATTAATACGGTGCACCTAGATAAGAATGGTTTATGGATACCCCTACTTCCCTAGTATAGGAGGGGAATTGTCGTACTATGGATCAATATAATCTGGATGGCATTTTGCAAGGTGCTGAGTGAGGAGCTCATCAATGATCCTTTTCTTCTTGGAGAGTTGTTGGAGAAACCTGTCCTTTTCGGGATCAACTTCTATCTTATGCACTGAACCAGATGGGTCAACATTCTTAGAAGTCCCAGTCATTTATTTACACTTTTAGGGGTCTCGACCCAAGGGAAATGAGCTGGAGGGCTCTGCAAGGCTGAGAATATTCCTTTTCTGGAAAGTGACAATGCTTGGGGGGTCTAGTAAATGTTGTGTTTCCCCAAGGGCTAGTTTATCCTCTTAGGACCCAAATTTTGTGTCCTTCTTCTTATTTATTTTAAGCTCAGCCATATTTACCATGAATTCTCTTGGAGGCATATCCTCAATGTCGTCGGGCAGGTCTGGCTATCGCAGAATCAGGCTAAAGTGGAGAGCACCGTACTACCCCCATCCACAGATCTACACATACAGAGACACCTCTTTGATGATTCTGCAAAGCACAAGGAAGATATGAATGCATATTTTCTATAGATATTGGTGAAAATTGGGTGATACATGGTGCTAATTCATGGTAAGTACAACTAGGTCAACCATACAATAATGCTGGCTGATATCATCAAAAGTGACCCCGACTCTTTGGATAGACCAACCGACAGTTCCAGAGGTGGAAATGCATCTCCCAAATGGTTCATAAGAAGAGAATGACTTCTTCTTGAGTGATAGATTCTAAATAATCAAAGTCTGGATTCGTGATCATCTAGAACATCTAAAAAATTAGTCCTCCATGAGAATGTCCCATAAAATTCTCCATTCGGAAGAGACATCCGGATCTTGGTTGCCCCATTTTTCAACTTGGGTGGCTACAGAACTAACAATGACACTAATTTGGACCACTATAGAGGTCGACTAGTTGGTAGAGAGAACACTACATGAGCTAATAGACCTCGACAGACTGGGTCATCTCTTAGAGACGGTACCGACTGCATCATCATGTCCCTATAAGATGAGGTGTTGACCACTGCTTCATGTGTGAGGGAGGCAGTCACTGATGGAGATTATGAAAGGTTCTAATCCTCAATCAAACCCCAAAACAACTCCCCATGACCTCGTGTTGAGGTAGAGAGTGAGTCTAGTGATGGTAGAGAAGACTGCACGATAAGAACCTAAAATGGATCCAAATATTCCTCCTCCTACATGTACCTGTGGAGGGCTCTGGGGATATGGTATATCTCACTTTTTAGGAGGAAAAAGCTAAAAAACTGGGTTCTTTCCCTATAACCTGATGCAGTGGATTGGGGTGAAGGTTCATTCATTAAGTCTTACTCCTCTTTAGAATCTGAAAAAAAGACGATATTTACTACGATCTGGTGCTTCTCAGGATTCTTCCTTTAGTGGGGAAGGTTCTCACTCCTTCCCCAGGACAGCTCTTTAGGGCATGGTAGATCTTTAACATGGGGAGGACCTCCATGAAGGTTGGTGCTGGAGCTGGAAGGACCTTCGATTGACCTGGTTGAGACACAAGGAGGACCTTTAAATCTATTTTCATTGAATTGGGGATGACCTACACTTTGGGGAGTTGGGGTACACAGAGCACTTAGGCATATATCAAACAGAACATGGGGAGGACCTTCATGTATACCACCTGATGTGTGGGGAGGACCTCCATGGTAGGGAGTTCTAGAGTGGGGAGTTCCTCCACTAGAACTGGATAAAGCATAGGGAGGACCTCCATGCTGACCGTTTGTGGCATGGGGAGGACCTCCACGCTAGCTGGTAGTAATATCATGAAGAGTTCCTTCATACTAATCAAACTGGATATGGGGAGGACCTTTGTGTTGGCCGTCGATGAAGCCAAAAGGGATGCTACTTGGATTACTACTGAAGTAGGGAGGAACTCTACTCCATTTGATGAGAACATGGGGAGGACCTCTATGTTAATGGGTGGTGGGGTGAGGAGGACATGTGCTCAGGTCGATGCTACTATGGGGAGGGCCTCCATTGGAGATGTTGATAATGCAAGGAGGGAATTCACATTGATAAACTGAGATAATGGGAAAATCTCCACACCTGGGATCATGGGCATGGGGAGGACCTCTTTGATGTGTGTCAACAAGATGAGGATGACCTCCACTTAGACTGATTCTTGTAACATGGGTAGGAACTCCATACTAAGTGCAGGAATAGGGAGGACCTCCTCTTTGGCTTATGATGGTACGATGGGGACCTTCATACTGAATATCATCATCACTGGTTGTCCCACAATGGCTACTATTTATGCTAGCAACCAAAAGAGTTAGCCCAGCCTGCCCATAGGGTGGCTGAGGTCTTGATCCCGATTGGGCATAGAAGTTACCCTGATCTTTAACAACAGGGATCTGATAGTATGTGTCAGTGGTGAAATGGGCCACTAAATCCACATAAGATAATTTCCCCTAATAGGAATTTTCCTAAGCCTGTGCTCGACATTGATTTCAGGTTAGCCGGACCGGAGTCGACATCACGATGGTGTAGACCACCTGCTCCTCATCCTGAAGGGCTGATAATTAATGGAACTGACGAGGCCTAGTGGGAACCCTCCTCAGTGGATCCCATGTGGTAGTCATCGCTGGGTTGAATCAGATGTCCCTTACCTTGTCGGCATAGGGGAATAAGTCGTAGGAACATTCTAGGGAGATACTCTCAAAACGGTTGGATGTTGGAGTGGGGAGCAGTAGCTCCCTGTGCGGCCCTTGGGTGTAGCGGTGACAATGAGGTGAAAAAGACTCCAAGTTATGGAAAGCTATATCACTCATGGTAATGACCCCCTTATACTCATATCATCGAATAATAATATCCATCACACTACTTTTAATGATTTTGGATGGTGAGACATGGCATGGGTGCCCGACAGCTGTAGCTGTAGATGTTGTCATGGAAAAAGTGGAATTGTGTAGGATTTCCACGTTATCGTTCCTCTTACCCCTATGACTGGGGGGGGGGTGATTGGTTCCCTAAAGCTATAGATTGGGTCCTATAAAGCAGGAATATTATACAATCAATATAGATATTATAAAAGTAATTCCCAATGCCACAATGTTGTTCAGTCTTCCATGGTTGGTGAGAGAGATCCACACTGATAATGCCACGGATCAGAATGCCCAATGATTAACTACCCTCAAATCTCATGAGTCTCATGACAGACCCACTATTTTTCTAAGAACGACCTGGCACTAGATAGTTGGATCCAGTGACATGATCATCTATTGATGTATTGAGTGCTACTAATCACCCTATTTGGAAGAGAACTAGTTTACATCGGGTTCACTATTTCTATTTCTGACGCTTTCCACCAGGGCGCACCACCGTGTGTGTGTCATGTTGATGATCAACGATAGTAAACTGTACCCCACATCCATTCATTCCAAAGGTGGGCAACATTAATCACTTAATTAGGGATGTTTGATCTATGATCAATATAGGATGATGAGACGTCAGTTCCTCCTTTCGTGGATTCCTCCTCAGAACTCGTCACCTCGCCTGGGTCTCCCTTAGATATTAAGATGTTGTTCATGAAACTTGTTCCCAGCTCCATAGCTTTTTGGATGCTGGTTAATTATGCTACTTCTGACACGACATTCCAAGGGGCCATGTTAGGGCAGTAACCTTCAGTCAAGAGAGTAGTCATGCTAGGCATCGATGACATGTCTGGATGCTGAAACACTAGAACACCTGTATTCTTCCCAGTTAGAGGAATTTTCAAGGGAAAAAAACCCAAGTATTCCCACATTGATCATGAGGTATCTTATGCCAGAGGAACATATTTGAAGTTTTCCTCATCTTCCCATGTTTAACATGGGTCATGCCATGAGTTTAACATATAGAGGAGACTGATAAGACTGATTAGAACACTTATGAAAGTGGATCAGATAGGTACATCCCCAGAAGGGAGCACCTGGAAGGTTTATCATATGGATTAATTGGAACTCCCAATGAGGACAAACCCTAGAGTGGTGTGTCCCATACATGGAATGTTTACTATGAAGGATGATCTAAACACCTCTAAGGGTAGAGGATGGTGGTGGACCCCAATGAGGGGGACACCAAGGGTTACCATTAGCTGGGATTGAACCCCGGGGATGCTTCCTACATACCCTATTTAAAATATAGGGATCAAAACCTATCTAGTTCAAAAGGGTGATTTGGGGCTTACACATGGATAACTACCCTTCATAAGAGGGGAACTCTTAGTTGGGTGGATATAGATTGTGTGGGGGATTACGCATGGTTAGCTGCTCAGGTGTTGCAAGGAGCAACGATGGGATGAATGGAATAATCTCACTAGGATGTGGTGGCCCGAGTAAGAATCAGGATGGATGGTGGATGATTTGAGGAAGTGGATGGAATGAGTGGGATGGAACTGATGTGAAAATGGTAGCTTTGGGCTTGAACCTTGGGGAGGCTTCCTACATATCCCAATTGGTTGGGGATAAATGTCCATGTAGTTTAAATGGGGTGTCGAGGCACCAAAGGAGGAGAATCAAGATAATGGAATGCATGGATGGAGACCTGAAGGAAATGGAACCTTCAGGTTGGGGCATGATCTTTTCGAGATATAGTGGCTTGAGGGAAAGATCAGGATGGAAGTGATCAATGAGCTTGAACCTTAGGGAGGCTTCCTACATATCCCAATGGATGGGAATCAAAGTCCACATAGTTCAGTGGGAGGTATAGATACAGGGTGAACACGTGGATAATGACCTGGAGACATGTTAGGGATTGCTCATGGTTAGGGGCCCAAATAGGATGGATGAGAACACTTGAGGAGGGTGTATTCGTGAGATGTATCCAAAAAATAGAAAATTTCACATCAGGAGGGTGCACCCCTAGGAGGGAGAACCATAGTTTACCATTGGTTGGGATTGAACCTTAGAGAGGCTTCCTATATACCTAAAAGGAACAGAAACCCTCATATTTCAGAGAATATAGTTTAACATCATGCAAGATGAATGAACCGATGTGAAATAGAAGAAACAAATAGATTGTTGGGAGTGATGGTCTTGAACCTCATAGAGGTTTCCTATACACCCTGCTTAGAAGGTATGGATCAAATTCTATGTAGTTTGGAAAAGGGGCATCGAGATTACACATGGTTAGCATCCCAAAGTCATGTTGGGGCTTACACATGGTTAGCAACCCAAATCATGGTCACTATTACTCTAATACCATGCGATTCATGATCAGTGTGAGAAACAAGAGATAAAAGTATACCTGATGACTATGTTGTGAAAGGTGAAACCATGAGGGATGGTGTGGGGCTTACGTATGGCTAGCAGCCCAAGGATATGGAGATTAGGACTTACTCCAGAAGGGAGTCTTGAAGAGGTAGTTTGAGGCATACATAAAGACCACTTGAGGTGCACATGGAGACAAAGCCCAAAGGGAGAGATATATATGAGAGGGCTCCAGTGCCCATCCACTCTATGGTCCTCTTATAATTGTCACGTATAAGGTAATAATAGTTTAACATAATGTGTTGAGGACATGGGTGCTTAGTAGTTTAATGTCCTACAACTCGGATGAAGAGGACTCACTCCTCACCTCTTGGACTTACATGATTGGAACCTTTTAACCCTTGGTGAAGGTATGAAACCATAAATGCCATGGGGGAGCGAGGTGGAGGAGTTGTCAATCGAGGGCCCCATGTTAACATAGCTATGTAAAGAAGAAATAGTTGTTAACATACCTATGCAAAGAATCATTTGGTAGAGCAATGCAACATGAGACACCACACAAGGAACCATGAAATCACAATGTATGAGCCTAGAGGGCCATATGGGAGAGGGGTTTGCAAAACAAAAGTCCTTACTAAGAGGAGATTCATGAAGATATAGTGCTTCACAAAGAGGAGGGGTTTCATGAAGGAAGGATCTTTATGATGCATTGCGATATAACCAAGGCGTTGAGTCTACATGTGTTTGGAGGGTTCTTAGTGAAGGTTGAATGTTCCATGATGTCCTGAGTACCCAATATGAACTATTATCTTTATGATGGAAAAGGTGCTTCATGAAGTACATCCCCAATTAAAGTGAAGGTAAATTAGAATAAAGGTAAAGTTGGTTTTTCATGATCAATACCTCGAGTGATGCATTTTCTCACTAGTTCACAAAGTAAAGTGAGATTCGAGAAATGGGAGCTCGGAAGGTGAAAAGTCAGGGTAGCGATCCTTTGTGGTGGGGCTGAGCCACATTTTTATAAGCACTAGGTATTGAAATTCTTAGAGGCGTGTTGTGAAGGAAATCATGCTTCACAAACAGAGGCAGATATTTCAGACTTGCAGAGTGTTCTGTTACTGCTTCGTGGTGGTCGCAGAGCTCTTTAGACTCACAGAGGCATCCATCAATGCTTCACATCAGTCACAAAGCTCGTCGGGCTCATAGAGGCATCCATCATTCAGATTCATGCCAATCTTAGTGGTAAAGGGATTGGTGATGGAGATTCATGAGGTAGCCCCCTTTAGTGATTTTTTGTGTCTCGTACAAGTGTAATGTTGTCCCAAACGGTTTTGGCCATCCTTGATCTATCTAGGGAACACATTTGGGCTCCAAAAAATATTAAATATATACATTTAGTTACTCAATCTAAGAATAAAATGAGGCATATCTTTTGAATTTAAAACATTAATAATAAATGAAGATTAATTTCAAAAACAGGTTTCCATATTTAGAATTTCTTTAATGGGGAACAAACATTCAGGTAAAATGTTTAATATTAATTAAATATTTAACTTAAAATATATACATTATAAAAAAATGTACAAGATAAGTTTTATAGATTAAATAATTCTAAAAAATCATTATAAAAATTATAGGTTTTATATAAAATCCAACGCAAATATAATAATTTATAAGAAAATAAATAAATAGGGGTTTACAAGAAAAATATTTTATAAGGATAATCACATGGTTCATAAAACTAATTGTTTTCAAAAATATTATCATTACATCCCACTAAAATTAACCTATAATTTACGCAGAACCTAAAAATTCAAATATATGATTACCTTTATATATGTTAGTTTGTACCATAGCATGATCTACATGAAACATAAAAAATAAATGAAATTGTGATATATTTTGATAAAATATAAATGATTAAAAATAACCATTAAAACATATCCATTGAATTAGTGGGAATTAATACGAGTAACCACATTATGATATATATATATTTATATATATAAGAAAAATAAATGCTACTTTTAAAATGATTAAATTCAATTAGTTTACCTAAAATTACTAATATAGTTATTTATTATTTAGAAAAGTATTTTTATAAAAAATATATTTTATGAGATACACATTTCTATTTAAAAAAACATATTATCAGTGATAAATTATGTTTTATATTAATAATTGGTAAAAATAAATTTATTTGGTAAATGATATAAAATAATTAAATATCAGTTAATAGTTTAAAATGACATTTTCCAATAAAAACGGGTTGTTATTATATTTTATGATTTCATTCAAAACTGAATTTATAAGTTTTGGAATTTTAAATCAATAAATTTGAACTTCATTTTTTAATTACTAAAATAAAAGATTTCTTAGTATAAAATCTTGAAATTTTTCAAAAAAATATTGATTTTGAGTGAAAAAATGCATGATTTATGAAAATTGTAATTTCTATTAATTAATAATTATGTAAGAAAGACCTAGATTTTTTTAAAAAAATTAGCAATAAAATATGAATATTATGAATATAATTAATGATTTTAAAATATTATTTGAACATAAAAATCTTATGGAATACATTTTTATAACTAATTAAATTATTTATTTAATACAAAAATTATTTTCAATATATTTCTTTAAATTCATTTATTTTCAAGGGAGATTTGAGTTTTATTTCCTTGAATAAAAAATAACCTTTATTTTTTATAATAAATCAATCTTTATCATTAAAATCAGTATACATGATAATTTTATCTTATATATAAATTTAAAACTTAAAAACATTATTTTTCTAAAAATAGTTTTAATTTGATGATGTGTATTTATTTAAAATTAACATTTAAGTCCTCTATAAATTTTATTTGATATAATTATTTTAAAATTTGAAATTACAAGCATAAAATTTGGTAAAATGTTCCATTTTAATCATTTTCATTAAATTAATCAATAATTTTATAAATTAATTACCATGGTAATATAAAATGTGGTAAATTGAGTTTAGCCTAGTATAAAAGACCTAAAACATTTACAAAACTTTCCTATAAAAGAATTTTTTAGAATTTTCTCGACCAATAAATGTTTCCCCTATAATTTTTTCACTTTTTATTCCTTTAACCTTTAATAGTGTCATTTAATTATTGAAAAATGTAAGAATGTTCCCAAAAGTGCCATTTGTTTGAACAAACTGAGACATGAATTGGTCACCCAATTTACTCCCCTAAAAAATTTATTAAAGAAATAAAAGTTAAAAGTACAAACATGAAATGTAAAAAGCTCACACCATCAAGGAATTAAGGGATATACAATACTGAGAGAAATTAAAACACATCTAAAATCACTCATTTCAACAAACCTATTCGAAATAGCATTCCATCTTTCTAGAAGTCACCGCAACCAAAAAGATACCTTCATGTGGACATAAACACCTAATAAGTATGGATATGACTCCAACAAGAGACACATCAACTAGAATGCTAAAGTGCATCAAAAAAATGTATAAAACATCCAAGAGATTTTTTTGGGTCAATACCCCAAAACAAGAGGCCGATGTGATGAGAGTATAGAATCACTTTAAAGATAAAATAAACAAGCAAAGTAGAATCTCATCAACAATGATATCATCAAACTCCTTGCATTAAAACATCTCAATCATGGTAAAAATTATAGTTCACTCTATATCTATATTGAACATCAACATAAAACATGGAACAAGACTATCCAAAGAAATCCGTTTCCTGATTAAAAACCACTAAATAACTAAAAACCCCAAAATAGAACACGAAATCATAGTGAAATAAAATGACGAAATAACATCAGGTGAATTCCATAAATTCCAGAACATCATACCAGATAAGGTACACAAAAACTCAAATAATCCAAGATCTCCTGATTAGTAAACAACATGAATTTATCTCCAGTTCTTTCTAATAAAACATAGAGTCATAGAAATGGTCAATATAGAAACATTTTAGTGTGAATTTTCTTCAGGCAACTAAACAAAGATACATAAAAATAAAACTCTATATTCAATAGAGAAAAAGAGAAACAAAATAGAGTCATTTCCATGGAATTTTCTTGTAATTAATGTTAGGATATCATTTAAATTATTCCTATATTTTATAAAGCATTCAATATCTAATTTAAAGATAAGTATCCACAGTGATTTCACCATCTATGTATTTTTGAAAAAAAACTGCATCTTGTTCTTCCAAACAAGAGAAAATTTTCTCCCCCAGACATTCTTTGATCTTATATGCACATTTTAAAGTATTATAAACATCCTCATCATATATTAAACCTTTCAAAGCATTAACACTAGTAGGTGTGCAATAAGTTTCAATATAAATAGTATGTGGAGAGGATTTTATTTTTTGTGACCAAGCTGTATCAAAGGATCTAGTGAAAATTATTATTTCTATATTGAAATAATCTCTAAGTTTATAAGTCTTCCTAGGATTTACGGTGATATAAATATCTAGGTAAATCATTGATTTTTCTCCTTTCTTAGTGATTGATTTCAAATAATCCTCCTCAATTTGATAGGTTTGATCACAAGAATCATGTGAAAACTCATTATAGTCAAATTGGATACCTTTTTCCTCCTCTTTTTGAAATAATTCATGATATTTACTAGGTTTTACATGATCTCCCACTCGAGTAAGGGAATCATAGGTGGAACAAAGATAAATTTGAACAACATCTATAAAAAACTAAAAGATCATTGACCTCAAGTGTGTGACTCATCGATTTTCCAGTCTAGGCTTTGTACAAAACTTGAGACTTAACCTCATCAAGATTCTCAACAACAATGTTTTCTCCTCCAAGAGTATTCCAAACCCTAGAAGGTCCAAGAATAGATGTTTCAAATCACTCTTTTGGATCTAATTTTTGTTTTACCTTTTCAACCCATTTCATTTTTGAGCCATATGTGAACTTCCCTAATTCCATAGTTCCTGGAGGAGTGTCTAAGATTTAGGATATCACTATAATAAACAAAGAGATTTTCATAAACCACTTGCTGAAAAAATACAAAGTTTCCATTTTGGATCCAAATTTTGGAATTAAGAACATGTGAAACATTTAACTCAACACAAATTCTAGCAATTGAGGGTTTTAATATGTCCCTCATTTTAAAGTACAACTTTAAGGGATTTCTAATAAGGCTGAAAATTAGAAACATGGAAACTTGTTTGAACAAGTGAAGTGGTAGTCTAGGGAAGAAAATACAGACCGAAATAGTAGGGGGATCAATGAAAGGATCAAAGTATGAGGTCCATTTAAGAAATTTTATAGAAAAACCCCCAAAAAACCATGAACATCTCGCCCAAAGTCTATAGTACTTGACTTCAGAGGGGAGGCAAAAAAACAACATTAGAAAAATTATATAAACTGACATAGAAGCTTGAAAATCCAATTGTTTCAAGATATTTACTTAATAAATTCAATTAATTCCTATTCTTGATGAATTTACCAATGAGAATAAAACATAAATCCTAAGAAATAAGGTTTACCTTGTTCATTAAGAAAGAGATCACCAGATCTCCTCTGTGATGGAAGTGCTTTGGATCAGTGCATGAATCAATATCTACAAAAACTCCCATTCTAAGGTTATTCATCTTGAATTATATTCCCAAAACAAAATTCGTGAAAGATCAGACTTTCGTGTCAGGGTTTCTTGCTTGTTTTCCTATGTGCGGGCTCAGCTAAATCCACTCCTCCATCCTTATGAGGCCCTTTCCATCACTGATATATGGGTAAAATCATAAACACTTCAAGGAAAACCTTACCTTTTATACCCACTTCAAACTATTAAATTATAATCTCACTAAAACTCTATACCAATAGTATAATCCCCTATTTACTCATATTTATCCTAAACCCTTCAAATTCAAGGGGACATACAAAGAAAATCCAAGTCCCTCATGTGAGTAATATCAATTGCTTAGTTTTTCTTATTAATTTTAACCTATAAAATTTATTCTAATCTCACAAATATAATGATCTTAGTAAAATTTATATAATTTTATGTTATTATATCAAGGGTATTATCATTGTTTATTTATATACCCCATCCATTAAGAAAAACAAAACTTTCATTCATGCGTTGTGTGGACTACCACCTCCATGATGTAAAACATTATGTTTTCCTTCACCAACATAAAAGGTTTGATATAAGGATAATATTATAGGATAATATTATGTATATGATATCATTAATATTATAGTATATGTAATATAAGAACTTAATAATTATATGAACAACAAACGATCATCATTAATTTAATCCTATAAAATAAGTGTGCTAAGAGGATAATATTTTATTCAAATTGTGTAACATTTTAATTATTATTATGAATTCTTATAATTATGATATATAACAACAATAATAATAAAATAATGTCATTTTACTAATTTTATAATGGTATTTCATCTAAATAACCTCATAATTGTTCATTAAATCAGGGTATGTTCATGTTTGGGTCAGTTTAACCGCCTAATCCAACAATACTATGAATTTATGTCATGGATGACTATAAGAATTTATTTACTTATGTGATGTGATAAAAATATATAAATAACATTATATTTTTTGTTATGTTAAGGTTATGTCAACATTTAACTCATTAATTTAGAAAACACCATTCGTTCGTTAAGAATCACTGAGACATGAACATTGTTGGTTTCATCATCCCGGTTCATAAAAAAACTGACATGAAATGAAATTATAACTTTATAAAATATCTTTTAAAATCTATCCAAGTATCTTATATGATCTTGTATGATGAACATTTAAATATGAATAATCACAGGCACTACTATTACAAAACTAGAACAAAAGATCAAAACTATAAACACCCAATGTGTAAAATCAAAAGAATTCATGTAGATATGTAATTTTTATAAAGAGTGTGAATGAAAATGGATATGAGTAAATTTTGGAATTAATTATTTAATATATATATATATATATGTTTTTAATATAAGAGGTTAATGTATGTTCATAGTGTGAGGATAAGAGGTAAGTATTTTTGTCTTGATTTCCCTTCATTGAGGAAATAATGTATTTATACACATAATTTCAGATATACGATGTACGTATTATTTTTTTTAGATATCATATCTTAAATTAAATTTAAATTATATTATTTAAAGTTTAATTTTAAAAAATATATTTTAAGGTCTTTTGATTAGAATGTTTCTAAGTTGTAATTATTTTCTTAGTCCCAATTTTCATTCTTCAAGACATAATACATTTTATGCACCATGTTAACTTTATAGGGTGTTATAATAATTTAATATCCCATTAATGATATTGTCCTTCTATTTCATGGAATTTAATAGAAAATTTTTCCCCATTTTCAAGTGTCTATTGATTCAATTTTACCCAAGTAGTGAGGATTTATGGCAACTCAATTTTCATTCATTGAGTTATGATCCGACATCAAACTTATTTATTATTAGTTGGGTAAATTATACCCATTGATTGTATTATGTGGTATTATATCATTATTTTCATGTGATATAAATTCTTACAATATATACCCTTTGAAATATAATTCTCACTTCTTTGGATATATTCTATTGAAACAATCCACTTTATTTCTCTGGATGGATTTTGATCATGTTATTATATTATTATCTTAGTTGTATACCCATTGAACTATACATTGTGAACATCACATTTTACATAAAATTTATTAGATTATATTCACCTATAAGGTTTGATATTCTCTTGATATAGTTAAAATTATTGGCATTCCAATACAGATTATTATCGGAAAGTTGATTAAATACTGTTTATCCATCCACCTTTTACCTCCTATTGGTACATGATCTGGATATCCCTTTAATTGAAATTGGGAAAAGTATTAGAATTGTGTATGTTTTTATTTCAATATAGATTTTTATTGGAAAGGTTTATTGTGTGTTGTTTATTCATTTCTCTTAAGGTGAATTCATTGGACTTAAAAAAGTGATGTGAGGGGCAAGACAATATATATCTCCTTGAAGCATCAAAAGTTCTCACGAGACAAAACATATTAAGTTTTGGTGTATTCCTCATCCCATAAAAGGATATTTTCCTTGAAAAATGATTTTATATAAGGATTTATTGATTGTGGTATTGAATAAATGTAATGTTTTTTATCACAAGGCCTTGGAAACAAGTTTTTCATGTCAAGAATTATTCATTCCATTAGTATAAGATCAATATTATTAATATCCATGTTTTCATTCACTATTATGGATATAGTTTGATCCCAGTTTCATGTTGATTATGGATTCATGTTGTTTACCTATTTCTTCCATAATATCTATGTCATGTTTATTCAATGATTATTTTAGTTATATGTTTCCCTTATTGAGGATTTAAGGTCACCCCTTCTTATGTTTTCCATTTCCCAAGGTTATAGAGAAAATTAATACAGGTGAAATGTTTTGAAGGATATCATGTGTGAAATAATTTTTTAGAGACATTAAAACTTTTCATAAATTATATAGTTTCAAATATAATGGGATCATTGACTATTTGATACAAAGAATATGGGATATATCAGATAATGTTGTTTTCTAATTCTATAAATCTCAAAACATGAAAATATACTTCAGATATAAGATATACAACAATGAATTTGATTTTTCAATTTAGGTTGGTTTCATCTGGGATTTTACTGTTGAGTCAATAAGGTTTTCCTTATGACTTTTCCATTCCTTCATGTTAGGGGGATATTGTTGAGTGAATAAGGTTTTCCTTATGACTTTACCATTCATCCTGTTTTGAAAATCACTAACACCTTATCTTGAGAAAAATCTCATTTTACCCCTGTTTTACTTCTATAAGGAAAATTTCCTTCCCCAAGGAAATTTACCCTTACCTATATTTCATTGCTCAAGTAAATAATTTTTCAAAGTTTAAAAATCATATTTTAACCAAAAACCTCAGAATCATATAATACTTAGATATGAAGTATTCTGTTTAAGACTCCGAATTCTGGTTACGAACTTTCATGAAGTTCAACTCCAAATTCTGGATATGAACTCTCATGAAGTTCAACTCCGAATTCTGGTTATGAACTCTCATGAAGTTCAAATATGAATTCTGGTTATGAACTCTCATGAAGTTCAACTCTGAATTCTGGATATGAACATTGTGAAGTTCAAGTCCGAATTCTGGATACGAACATTCATGAAGTTCGACTCTGAATTCTGATTACGAACTTATGTAAAGTTCGACTATGAATTATGATTACAAATTCCGGTTATAAACTTCTCTAAGTTCTGACTCCGAATTATGATTACGAATTCTAGTTACGAACTTCTATAAGTTCTGACTCCGAGTTCTCTGAAATCAGACTCCAAACTCCTATGAGTTCTGACTCCGAATTCTCATGAACTCTGACTCCAAACTTTGTAAGTTCAGGTTCCAAATTCTTGTGAATCCAGAATCCGAATTTCCTTGAAATTCAGACTCCTGAATTCTATAGAATTCCAATTCCAAATTCCTACAAAACAGAATCCGAATATCCTTGTATTTTAGACTCCGAATTCAATTTTTGGTTAGACTCCGAACTCTCATTCCGAATATCAGATTCTTGTTATGCTTACACTCATTTTAGTTATAAAATGATGTCGTGCTTTCAGTTGTTAAATAACCATTGTTTGAGTGACACGTGTATAAGTCCCTCTGAAATTCAAGGAATAATACGACCGTTGGAGGAGGGAGCCAACTTTTGGAGCTATGCCTATAAATAGGAGCTCATTTGAATGTACTTTTGGAACTTTTGGAATTTTGAAGCTCAGAACTTTCAGAAGTGATTTCTAGAGAGAGAGGCTCTTATAAACTCTCAGGATTCATGAATAAAGTTTTGAACTACTTGTTAAAACTTTGCTTTGTGAAGATTTTCTTAGTGTATAGGTTTGATTACCTTAAAAATCAGAGAATTCAGGTTGTGAAGTCAGAGGTGCCGATTTCCTTACAAATCGAGGGCTTACAGGGATATCAAGACAGGTACCGATCTTCGAATTGAGGGCTTACCTGGGTTTGGGTAAGACATAATTTCTTGAAAGTATAAATCAATGTACCTTTTATCCAGGGTTGTTGGATACCCTCCTCTTTGGGTTAAAAGAGTTTCTACTTGTTACTTGCAGTGTTACTACTTTGTTTTTCACTTTGTATTTGTATTGTTGAGGAAAGTATAACTTTATTATACTTCATTAAACTTGTACTCTGATTTAGTTAGATTCTATACGATTTAATGTAGAATCTTAGTTGGTGTAAACTTTTGTTAAGTTTTATTTCTATAATCACTTTTCTGGAATCAATAAAGATAATAAATCTTAGAGGTGTTGTGAATTTTGGTTACACAAAAGTTCCAAAGGAATTTTTAAAGAATACAATTCACCCCCTCTGGTATTTGATAATCTCATTACATATTCGATCCTAAATTTGGTATTATAGAATATATCATACACAAACATACCATTCTAATAATTGGTATCAGAGGTTGGAAACCTCAAACCCTGTACCAATATCAAAATCAGTATCAGAGCTGGTTACCTCTGAATTAATCTCACGATTAAATTCAGAAGAGAATTTTCAGAATTGATTTTCTGGACTCATACTTTTTCAGATACATATATTTAGACTCATATAGTTTGGATTCATTTTTGATTAGAGATACAATATCTAGTTTCTTGCTTAGGATATTTTCTCTTGTTTACAAACTCATTCTACTAACAAGTTTTTGTGCCAAAGATTTTCTTAAGAATGGCAGGTTTAAATGTTGGTTCAATTGATAATCTAAATCCTACCAGACCTCCTTTTTTTGATGGAAATGATTATGAGTACTGGAGAGATAGGATGAAAACTTTTGTTATCAATACTGGATTTGATAACTATCTAATACTGACTGGAGATAATAAAATTCTAGATAAGGAATTGAGAACTTTTACGAATCAGGAGAAATCAGAATATGAAACAAACTTCAGAGTTAGAAACACTTTGTTATGTTCCATGAATAGGAAAATATATAGTCAAATATCATTATGTGAAGCTGCAAATAGTATCTGGAAGAAACTTTAAGTTACACATTTTGGTACATCCAAAGTCATAGAGACAAGAAGAGCTATGCTTAGAGCTGAATACCATGGATTTAACTTTCCTTATGGAGAACCCATATGCAAAGTACAAAAAAGGTTTATGACTATCGTGAATAACTTACAATCTACGGGAGAAAAATGTTTGGATGATGAGGCTCTTGTTGACAAGATCATAGATATCATGCCGAATGAATGGGAGTCCAAGATGACTGCGATTGATGAGAACATGAAACTCACTCAGATTTTCTTAGATGAGTTGTTTGGAACTCTTCTTCAGCATGAAACCAGAATGAATAGAGATGCTGAAAATGTTAAAAAAAATAATAGGAATTGAGGATTTGATTTTACAACCACTTCTAAACATATGAAACCCAAGACCCCAGAAAGAGTAACTTGATCAAAGTCAAAGAAAGTCATTACTCAGTTAGAATCTAGTGAGATAGAAAAGTCTGAGAATGAACTACCTAATCTTTCTCGGAGAATGAACAAAATTGTAGCTCAAAAGAATCATCAAAATAAGTACAAGAATAAAGATCACAGAGATAAGAAATATAGTGAAGTTACGTGTTATGAATGTATAATAATAGGTCATATCAGACCTAATTGTCTTTTGTTGAAAAAGAAGGAAAAGAAAGAAAGAAGTTCAGAATGGAACAAGAAGAAATTCTATCAGTCAAAGCACAAGAAAAGTCTTAAAGCTAATGAAACTTGGAGTGCTAGTTGTGGAGACTCTTCAGAAAGTGAATCTTCTGAATATGATTCATCAACATAGAATAATATGGGATTCATTACTACTACTTCTTTCACTAATACATGTCTTATGGCCAAGGTACGCTCTGTCGAGGCTTTAACAAATTTATCTCTTGATAATAATTACTATTCCGAAAATAGTACTTCTAATGAAGATACTTCACCCTTAGAAAATGAAGAAATACCTTCATATGAAAAATTTTCTAGATTTTCCAAGTTACTTGAAGTAAGAAATTGTAAAATTTCTAAGAAATTAGACAAGAAAAATACTAGGGAATAAATTATTACAAAAGAGATCTCAGATCTTTCTAGAGATCTTAGAGATAAATATGAGCTTTTAGAAAAACTTTCTAAAGACCTTGAGAAAGAAAATTATGTTAAGGAAGAACTTTCTAAAGATCTTAAGAATGCTATTTTAAAGATAAAAGTTTTTTAGAAAAAATCTAACTCTAAGGAAATGATTCCTGAGGATAGAAATTTAGTCATCAGACTAAAATCCGAAATATTTTCTCTTAAGAAGCTTCTTGAAAATTTTACCTCTGGGAGGGAAAATTTTGACAAGATGTTTTCACAAATTAAACCTCAAGGAAACACTATTGGAGTAGGTTATACTCACCAAAAAATGGTTTTCAAAAACAATTATTTTGTTCCTTCTAGAGCCCCTTTTTGCACTAAATGCCAAAGTGGTGGGAATTGGAAGAAAAATTTCTCCTTGAATAAAGTTCAATCTCTTGGGTTTCATACATCTTATTTTTCTAAACAAATGTGGATACCCAAAATTTTGTTGTCTAACAATTCCAGATCCAAGAAAGTTTGGATTCCAAAAGTCTAAATCTTTTGTTTTCAGGAAAATAGAGAAGGTAACAACAACAATACATGTTACATGGATAGTGGATGTTTCAGGAATATGACTGGTAACAAAAACTATTTTGAAAAGATTATCAAGATTAAAGGAGGAAAAGCAACTTTCGGAGATAATGATCAGGGAGAAATTATTGGTATAGGTAACATCGTTCTTCTTGAAAAACTCTGATTTAAAATGTTTTATTTCTAAAAGGAGATATCATTCTTCAGTTTATCGGAACACAAGATCAACTTGCTGAAATTTTCACAAAATCATTACCTTATGATAGATTTGAATACATTAAATAGAAGTTAGGAATGATAAACATAAGGTAATACTCCTTGATTAACTTCCTATTGAAATCAATATCCTTACAGTAATAAACTCCTTTTCATAATGGGAGTACATCTGTTATTGAAGGTTTTTCAAAATTTTCGTAATGAAAATTTTCATAGTCGGTTTTTCAAAATTTTTCATAATGAAAAATTTTGTAGTTGGTTTTTTAATTTTTTTTGTAATGAAATTTTTTGTAGTTGGTTTTTAATTTTGTTTTGTAAAGAAGTTTTCAATTTTTTTTTCATAATGAAGTTTTTGAAATTTTTTCTGAATGAAGTTTTCAAAAAAAATTTAATGAAGTTTTCGTAATGAAAATATTCAGACCTGAAGTTTTCGTAACGAATATCTTCGAACCTGAAAGTTTCGTAATGAAAATCTTCAGACCTGAAATTTTCATAATGAAAATCTTCGGACCAGAAATTTTCATAATGAAAATCTTCAGACCTATAATTTTCTTAATAGAAATTCTTAGATTTGAAAATTTTTCATAGTAAAGTTTTTTTTCGTATTCAAGTTTTTTTTTCAGAATACAAAGTCCTTTAAGAAGAATATTCCTCAATACGAATAATTCTCCTGAAAATCTGAAAGTTATGATTATATCTTAAGTTTTTTTAAATCACTTTTACTTGCTGTAGTTTCTTTTGATTTTAAAATTTCTCGGATCCAAGTTTCCTTAAATCCGAATTTTTTTATTTTAAAACCTCAAAAGATCGGATTAAATCAAAATTTTCCTTAAGGCTATCATATCAACCGTCAGATCAGATCTGAAGAATTCTCAGCCATTGGATTCAAATGAGAATTTCAACCTTCACTTCATCGCTTATATAAAGGGGACCCTCGATAGTTGTCCCACATCAGTTCTCAAGTATTTAGGCCTCAAAGCTCTTTCCCTCTACAAAATTCAGTTTCGAACTTTTCAGAAGTGCTCCAGTCCGAATGTTTGCAGAAGCTCCTTCTAAGGATATGTCTACTATTAAGCTGATTCTGGAGTGGAAAATATACAGGGAGACGTTAGTTCATCTGAACTTATTCAATAAGTATGACTCCATTATTTCCAATAACATCAAGCTAAATGGATGGGAAAGTATATCTATTTCTAAGATAGAAGCTCAGGATGTTGTCTATCCGGATTATCTCATAGAATTCTATGAATCAGTTTGTTTCTTGAAGAAAGATGGTAGGGAAATATTCTACTTCAAGAGTTATGGCAAGACATAAAAACTCTCTTACACCAAGGCTGCGAGCTTGGTGGGGCTATCATATGAAGGAGAATCCAAATTATATTCACACAAAATACCAGATGTGCAAGAAAGCTTCATAAAGACAGTCTATGGAATGACTTGAGCTCAAAGATGTCAAGATAGGAAAGATTTCCCATCTGTCTACCAACAATTGGATTCTATAGTTATGGGTGCAAGGTCTCATCGTACCGAGGAAGGGTGATAAGGACACCCTGAATAAAAGTGATATGTATATCCTGGATTTTTTAGTAAACCTAAGGAAGGTCAATCTCATGAGGCATATTCTCGTTACGATTGAGAATATCAAAAATGGAAATTTAAGAGCTCAGATTATCATGTATCCGGCCCTACTCTCAAAGAGGATAGTTTGGTGCCTATAATCTTTCAATATCCCCTGCAGTTCCAAGCCGAGGAATTGCAAGGTGATGCTGATCAGTGATGACACCCTTAAGAGAATGAAGATTGGATTCTCCAAGGAGTCAGAAGAATTTTATGATCTACCTGAGGAAGAGGCAGAAGATGTTCTGGAAAATGTTGAAAAAGCTGAACCATCTAAGAAGGCTAGGAAGAAAAGAAATTTGAAGGATGTGGAAGTAGAAGAAAAAACCCCCAAGTCTAAGGGATTCCAATCTGCACCTCCTAAACCAAAGAATCAAAAAGCCTACCTAGATGAGGTGGTAGCAAAATGGAGGGAGGATAAGAAGAATATAAAATCAGGGGAGCCACAGTTCGGTTTGGATCCTACTGAGGCTAAGGCCTTGAAAGAAAAGGCAGCTGATGAACTAGAAAAGAAATCCAAGCAAAAGAAGCTGAAGAAGAAGATGACAGAGGATGAAAATTTTTCAATCCCTTCTGAGGGATACTGAAGTTTCATCCGAACAAATTCCTGTACTGAAAACCTTCCTTGCAGAACAATTGACTGAGACTCCGGGAAATAAGTTCATGTCTCTAGAAAAAGTCAAAGATAAGGAAGTTGAGAAGGAAGATGTGGAATAAGTACAAGAAGCTGAGAGAAGTGGTGGCTCTGATGATGTGATTAAGAAAGTTGAAGAGTATCATGAAAAGGAAAGTGTTTCCAAGAAATTTTCACTCTGGAATTCTCAAGCCAGATCTTCAAAACTTGATACCCTTGGAGTAGATGAGAAGGGAGAAGAATAGGAAGTGAATAAGCTGTTAGAGGAAGAGAGTCATAATCATGACTTCATTCTTCCTAAAGATGTTGAAGCTGGAGCTAAGAAGGAAAAAGTTGATGAAGATAAGATTGTACAATTATTAGGAAGTGAGAATGAATCACCTGATGAAGAAGAAATTCTGAGAATCAGTAAGGGGAAAAAAGTGGTTGATGATACCCCAACGAAAGAAATCCTAAGGAAGAAAGAAGCTGGAGGATCCTCTAAAAGGAAGCTGGTAGAGCTAGAGGAAGACCATCTCAAAACAAAATGTCTGATTTGGAGTCATCTACCTTAGGGCATGATTTTGTTGTTCAATCTCTGAAAAAGTTGGTAGATACCATTCTGATTTTTCCAGTAATTAATTATAGATGCCAGATGCTTCATCAAAACATGAATCAGAAAACAGACTCTATATCCATGGTGATGGATAGGTGTGTCAAGATTGAGGTTGAGCACAAAAACTTTCTGATCAACTATGAAGCCCACAGAAAATCGTGCAAGAATATGACCAGATGGTCTAAGAAAATAGTTGTATATTTGGAAGATCTTGACAAATTTCAAGAAGATGTTAAGGAAGCTTTTGACACCGAAGACACCAAAATCAAGAATCTGACAATCATCTTTCAAGAAAAGTTAACTCTTGAAAAAAATTCTGAGCTTCAAGATGTTAAAGATCCGAATGGAAAGCTGAGTTATATTGTTCAAAGCTTTAAAACAGAGAAGGATATCTAGAGCGAGATGCAAGAAAATCTTTTGAAACAACATGAATTGCTGAAGGCTCAAGAAGAGGTCATGAAGGATCAGGAATACAGGATCAAGGCATTATAAAATCAAGCAGAGGAGGATCACAAAGAGCTGAAAAAGTTGAATACCATTGTGAAGATGCTAATACCCAAGGAAAAAGAAGAAAAATAAATCTCACTCCGATCTTTTTTTGTATTTTTTCCTTGCACTAATTCTTTCAATTGTAATAAAATTGTGGATGCTTTTGTTTTTTGTATGTCTATACGAATATTTTAGGTACTATATTTCTTCTCTATTCCCTCAAAATCTTTTTGAAAATTACAAAGGGGGATAAGGAAAAAGAATTCTAAAGGGGAGAAGAAAAAGATATCTAAGTAAAGAAGAAATATCCCTAAGTAAGGGAAAGATTATTTAAGGGGGGAGTTCTCATTACGAAGATTTCCACATTCAAATGAAAATTCTCATTCCGGAAATCTAGAATACGATCTTTAGAGTTCCAAAGCCTAAGGGGGAATTAGTTGTATTCACCATTTTCCATGAACAAAGAGAGATAAGCTTTAATTTCCAAGACTAGAAATTTATTCTAAGTCCTTATTTTCTTTTTCGTAAGGATGTTTGTGCTTTCCAAAAAGGGGGATATTGTTGAGTCAATAAGGTTTTCCTTATGACTTTTACATTCCTTCATGTAAGGGGGAGATTGTTGAGTCAATAAGGTTTTACTTATTACTTTACCATTCCTCTTATTTTGAAAATCACAAACACCTTATCTTAAGGAAAATATCATTTTCCCCTAGTTTACTTCAATAAGAAAAATTTCCTTCCCCAAGTAAATTTACCCTTACTTAGATTTCACTGCTCAAGTCAATATTTTTTCTAAGTGTAAAAATCGGATTGTAACCAAAAACCTCGAAATTATATAATACTTAGATATGAAGTATTCTTTTTAAGACTCTGAATTCTGGTTACAAACTCTCATGAAGTTCAACTCCGAATTATGGATACGAACTCTCATGAAGTTCAACTTTGAATTCTGGTTACGAACTCTCATGAAGTTCAACTCTAAATTCTGGTTATGAACTCTCATGAAGTTCAAATCCGAATTCTAGATACAAACATTGTGAAGTTCAAGTCCAAATTCTAGATACGAACATTCATGAAGTTTGACTCCAAATTCTGATTACGAACTTATGTAAAGTTTGACTACGAATTCTGATTACGAATTTCGGTTATGAACTTCTCTAAGTTCTGGCTCCGAATTCTGATTACAAATTTTAGTTACGAACTTCTATAAGTTCTGACTCCAATTTCTCTGAAATCAGACTCTGAACTCCTATGAGTTCTGACTCCGAATTCTCATGAACTCTGACTCCGAACTTTGTAAGTTCAGTTTCCGAATTATTGTGAATCCAGAATCCGAATTTCCTTGAAATTTAGACTCCAGAATTCTATAGAATTCAGGTTCCAAATTCCTACAAAACAGAATCCGAATATCCTTGTATTTTAGACTCTGAATTCAATTTTTGGTTAGACTCCGAACTCTCATTCCGAATATCAGATTCTAGTAATGCTTACACTCATTTTAGTTATAAAAAGATGTCGTTCTTTTGGTTATTAACTAACCATTTTTTGAGTGACACATGTACAGGTCCCTTCGAAATTCAAGGAAGAATATGACCATTGGAGTAGGGAGCCGACCGTTGGAGCCATGCCTATAAATAGGAGCTTATTTGAACGTACTTTTGGAACTTTTGGAATTTTGAAGATTAGAACTTTTAGAAGTGATTTCTAGAGAGAGAGTATCTTATAAGCTCCCAGGCTTCGTATAGAAAGTTTTGAACTACTTGTTCAAACTTTGCTTCATGCAGATTTTCTTAGTGCGGAGGTTCGATTACCTTAAAAATCAGAGACTTCGGGTTGTGAAGTCAGAGGTGCCGATTTCCTTACAAATCGAGGGCTCACGGGGATAGCAAGACAGATACCGATCTTCAGATTGAGGACTTACCTTGGTTCGGGTAAGACAGCCTTTCTTGAAATTATCAATCAAGGGACCTTTTATCCAGGGTTTTTGGATACCCTCCTCTTTGGGTTAAAAGAGAATCTACTTGTTACTTGTAGTGTTACTACTTTGTTTTCCGCTGTGTATTTGTATTGTTGAGGAAAGTATAACTTTCTTATACTTCCTTTAACTTGTACTCTGATTTAGTTAGATTCGATAAGGTTTAAGGTAGAATCTTAGTTGGTGTAAACTTTTGTTAAGTTTCATTTCCAGAATCACTTTTTCGGAATCAAGCAAGATAATAGATCTTAGAGGTGTTGTGAATTTTGGTTATGAAAAAGTTCCAAATGAATTTTTAAAGAATACAATTCACCCCCTCTTGTATTTGAGATTCTCATTACATATTCAATCCTACATTTGGTATTATAGAGTATATCATACTCAGACATACCATTCTAACATTTACAGCTAATATCAAGAAAGTAATATAATATATGTGTTTATGAGAACCATATCTTAGAGAAAAGATCCTAGACATCATAATTGGTATCAATGGAATATTTTAGATAAACATTTATATTAGGATGTTTATTGTGGATAATTTAAGGATTGATAATTTAATGTTGATCACAATTTCAAAGATATAGATAACCCTTTTGAATAGTATATGATTGGATTCTAAAGTAATAATGCACATGTTATTTGAGGATTATGGTTATAAAGCCCTTGTAAAAACCCTATGAATAAGGATATGTATTGGATAATATCATTATGTTTTGGTAAAGTCTTTAGTATGTGGTTTTCCTAGAAAGACAAAACCTTTCTCGATATTATTATGTGGATGTAGTTTTCAAATAGATACACCTAGGGGTAATAACTATGAAAAGGGTTGGATGATAATTTACTCAATCATCACTTTGATGTATGATGAGTGGGCCTAGGAATTCACACCTGTATAGATACCCCTAAGAGATATTCTTTAGTTAATCACATTCTCTTTAAAAACCATTTTTAAGGATTTAATTATTTTTCCAACTAATTTGTTTAGATAACCTAATAGAAAAATAACCATGGATAACCAAGGATTGAAAAAGGAGAGTCATAAGATGATCTAAAAGTATCATATACTAAAAGAAAAGTCTTAATAATAGAAGAGATATTCAAAATGATTTTTTCATATTCTTATTTTAGACATTATCTTAACCATTTTGGTTTTTTTATTAGGTTGAGACAGGATCAAAAAAATGAATCTAATAAAGGAATATACATAGAAACTATGATGTCTTATAACCAAATTTGGGAGAGTACATAAATGGTTTAGAATATTATTGTATGATTTTTATGATTCAAGAGGTGAGTTTCTTAGAATTACATATAGAAAATATGTTGATTTCATTTTAATTCATGAAACACTTATCTATTTTAATTAGTGAAGTTATATTTATCAATAGTATTTTGATATATTCTAAGTTTTATTAAGGATTTTGTGAAACATTTAAGGATAATTCTTCAATATGTTTTCAATATTGGTTTGAAATCATATATTAAATGGTATCAATATCCTTGAGAAATTATTTTATTGTAAGGTTATATTTTAGGGGATAACTATTGGAGAACACATGACTAAGGTATGGGTAAATATTATATTTAATATATGGTTGAATTTGAGGTAATAAAGGGTTGAATAATTTTGGTAATAGTGAGTTAAGAAGGTGTTTATAACCTTTTAATTGATAATATATTTAAATAAAATGTAATCTATGATATTTTTTTTATTTTTATCTATTTTTTCTTGGATTATGATATATATTGACTAGTTTGTGAATTTATGAACTTGTGGTTAATAATATATCAGGGTTAATGATAGAGTTAATTTTTAGAGGAATATACAATATCATTATGTTTAATATCTTTTAAATTAAAATAGGTTTCGGTAAAGGTATGTTATTTAGAGTATATTATTAGGGTATATAGATACTTTGTTATATGATTTTAAAAATTATTAATGTTGTTTGAAGAAGGATAATTTGGATTTTGAGAGCATAGATTTCAATGATTTTTAGGTTTAGAATATTTCAAGAAAGTTCACTATAATTTGATATATATATTTTAAGGATCAGGTTGTAAATTATGAAAGAGTAAAACTCAAAGTAACCTTAGTTTAACCAAGAATTATATATAATAGTAATATATGTTGAATCGAGTCTAATAAATTTTGAGTTGTAAGAATTATAAGATTACATGACAATGTTATAAAGTGAGACATCGTGAGGTTAAATTTTCCAATGGGGTTTCATGACAATTATCTTAAAATAATGGTCACTTATGTTAACTCTTTTAGTTTTAGTAATGGATGGAACTAAAAGTTACCATGGGTGTGAGGGGCAATGTGGAGAATACATTAATGAACAATACAACAGAATGGTATATAGAGTGAGAAATCTTATGATTATGCGAAACCAGCTATCAAAAAATATGATTAAAAATAAAAACATAGTAAAAGTCCAAAACACACAAAATAAGATAAAGATAGAGTCTCAAAAAATATCATGTGATGAAGGTAATTCAATTCACAAATGTAAGGAAAAGTGTGAAGATTCCATAATCTATTACTTCTATTATAAGAGAGTTAGGCATTATACAACCCAATGAACCAATCCAAGGGCCAATGAGGGAAGTAGTCACCAAAAAACATGCAAACATGGAAAATCCTATGAAACTACTAATGATAGATCTGATAGTGATTTTACACTCTATATTTTCTAAAATCCCATGTCATGTATGTCTTCTGAAATAATTAGATATTGAATTATAAAAACCCCTAGTGGTATGATTATCAATAAATTCTTTTTCAGGTTTGTGGGAAGTTATTCCTTATAGATATAGACAATCTTCCCTAAGTAGAATCCTATGTGAAATTTTTTATGGGTTAGCTCCATTTATAATGTTCTTATAATAATTTTTTGACATAGATAAATCTATTTTAACATTCTAAATAAATCCACAACCATCTAGTGGTATATAGTTAATGATGAGTTCCCTATAGGAATTACTACAATATGATGATACAAATCATGATTAATCAATTTAATTAATGTGGGGAGAACATAACACTCTAAAATTTAAATATATGATTACTTTTAAATAAGATAATTTGTTAAATAGATTTCTTTACATGCAACACGAAACATATACAAAAACACGATATATTTAGATAACATTTAAATGTTTAACTATGAGAATTAAAATATATCCATTTAATTATAATGAAAGAATATGAGGAACATATTTATGAAAAATATCTATAATAAAAATAAATTATACTTTTAAATTGAATTAAATTCAATCAGTTTACCTAAAATAACTAATAAGATCATTTATTGTTTAGAAAAGTTTTTTTATAAAAAAATAATATTATAATAAACACATTTATATTTCAAGAAAAATATTATTAATGATAAATTATGTTTGATATTAATAATTGGTTAACACTAATTTAGTTGGTAAATAATATAAAATAAGAATAATATTATTTAATATTTTAAAATTCCATTTTTTGATAAAAAAATTATCATTATATTTTATGATTTTATTAAAATATTAAATTTATAAGTTTTGGTATTGGAATTTAATAAAAATGAACTTTATTTTTGGAATTCCTGATATCAAAATTTAGTAAGTATTAATTTTAGAGCATTTTCTAAAAAGGATGATTTTTAGTCGAAAAAAGTGGGATTTATGAAAATTACAATTTCCATGATTTTATCACTATTTAAGAATATCATAAAATATTTTAAAACCTTTTAAGTAATCAAATATGTATTTTAGGAATATTTTAAAATATTATTTAAACCTATAAAAAATATTGCAATGATTGTTTCAACTATTTAAAATTTTACTTTAATATAGAAACTATTTTAAGTATTTTTATTTAAAATAAAGTATTTGCAATGGTGATTCGGTTTTGTGTTAACTTTAAAGAATCATAAAAATTATATGTTTTGTAATAAATTAATATATTTCATTTAAATAAGTATCCAAATTAATTTTTATATATATAAATTTAAAGCTTAAAAATGTTATTTCTTTAAAAATTGTTTTTACGTGATTAATTGAATTTATTTTAAAATTAATATTTCACAAAATTATAGATATAATTTGATAAAATAATTTTAAAATTTTAAGTTATAAGTATCAAATTGGTTAAAATATTCAATGTTAATTATTTTCATTAAAATTAATTAATAAAGTTTGAAAATAATTTCTATGATAATGGAAAATAGGGTAAATAGAGTTTATTCTAGTGGAATAGACCTATTTTTTTTAAAAAACCATCATTATAAATGGATTGTTGAGATTTTTATCTACCAATAAATGTTTCACTTACACCTTGGTATACTTTTTATCCATATAACCTTAAAATAGTTTCATGGAAGTATTGAAATATGTAAAGGCGTTCGCAAAACTACCCTTTCATTCACTTATAAAAGGGTAACATTTCACCACTTCATGGCAAAAAATACATTAAAATTCCTCCATGAAACTATGAAATTTTATTCTCACTATATCCCTATCCCATTAACATACTCTCATGGCCACTTTTAGTTTTTATATGTCCTTCAAATTCATGGTGAATTCCAAGGATCCAAGTCCCCAATGTGAGTATTATCAGCTACTTGGTTATTTATATAGATTTTCCTCTTTAAAATTTATTATAAACACTCCAATATAATTATATTGGTATAATTTATATACTTTAATTTTATTATATTAAGTTAATTTTCATTTTTATTCATATATCACATCCACTATGAAAAATAAAATCAAGGTTCGTGCATTATTCCCACTACATCCCCCACAACGTAATTCATTATGTTCTACTTCACCAACTTACAAGGTTGGATATATGGATGGGATTAAATGAAAAATATAATATTTTAAGAAATCATTAAGGATATAGTATGACATATATAATAATCTATTAATGATATGAAAAATGAACGATCACTGTAAATTTAATCTTATAAAATAAGCATAATACGAGTATAATATTTTATTCCAATTGGGTAATATTTTCATATACAATACATAATCTAATAAATAAATATAATTTTGATATATCACACTAATAAGAACCAAATTATATCATTATACTTTGGGTATAATTATATTACCTCTACACCAACTCATAATCTTTCATTATACCAGGGTATGTTCATGTTTGAGTTTGTTTAAGCACATAATTGAACAATACTATGAATTTATATCATGGATGAATATGATAATTTATTAACTAGTATAATATGATATAAATATTTAAATAATTTTATGTTTTTCTTATGATATAATATATCAACATTTAACTAATAAATTAAGAAAAAAAATTTCATTCATTAAGAATCATTAAAAAATGATCATCATCGATTTCATCAGCATGGTTAATTAAAGAAAATGACATGAAATAAAATTATAAAATTATAAACTATAATGGAACATATATTATAGTAGATTATATTATCTTTCAATTATTAAATTTTAAAGAATAATATACATAGATACTGTTATTATGAAACTAGTGAAAACAGTTAAAAATATAAACACCCAATGTGAAAAATTGGAAGAATTCATTTAGAAAACAAATATTTATGAAAATAATGAGTGAAAATAGATACTATTAAGGTTACTAATTATGTTATTAAGATATATATATCTTTTATAAAAGAGGTTAAAGCAATTATATGTAATTAAGGACAAGGGGTAAGGGTTTTCATCTCAATTTCCCTTTATTGAGACAAGTATAGTATTTATGCACCTAATTTAAGATATGTGATGTATATATTCCCTATTTGAGATGTAATATCATGAATTATATTTTAATCATGGTATATTAAGTTCAATTTATTTCATATCCTTCAATAGAGTTTGATTCAAATGTTTCTAATCTGTAAGGAATTTCTTGGCCTTAATTCTCACTCATAGAGATATAATACATTTATGCACCATGTATCCTTTGAATGATATTATATTGATTTAATATCCCATAAATGTTAATTTCCTTATATTTCATGGGACTTACTATCCAAATCATTTTCCCTTATTTATTTTTCTAATGATTAGTTGTTCCCCAATAGTGATAACTTCTGGAAACTCAATTTTCATTCACAGAGTTATGATCATTCTTTGAACTTATTTCACAAATTTTGGGTACATTTTACCCTTTTATTATATTATGTGGTGTTATATCATTGATTTTTGGGGATATAAATTCCTACCAAATAATAACTTTGAAAAATATTTCTCACTTATTTGGATATATTCTATTGAATTTATCCACTTTCCTTCTTCGGAAGGATTATGATCATGTTATTTTAGTATTATCACAGTTGTATATCAATTTTTATATATAGTGTGAATATAAATTTTTTTATATACTCATATTGGATGATGTTCATAAAGAAAGAATAATATTATCTTGATACAGGGAAAGGTATTAGAATTTCAGTATGGATTATTATTGGCAAGGTTACTGAATATCTTTTATCCATCCACCATCTTCCTTCAGATTATTTATAACTAGGTTATTTGTTTTATTGAATTCAGTAAATTTATTGGCATTACATATGTTTTAATTATAATAAGGATGATTATTGGTAAGTGTTTAACTCCTTGTTTTTAATGATCACAAAATCATTATTTATTTGATCTAATGAGTTTTATGTTTTCAGTTTTCATTTTACATTATAAAGTATATTAGAAAAATTATGGTAAAGACTAGAAAGACTCACCATTGGGGTTGAGTCACTGAAAAAGAAGTATCACTACCAAATAAGTCTCACCACTAATTATGACTAACCGTTGGGATCCAAAATCGATTAAGTATGGGAGACACTCACCGCAAGCAATGAGTCACCACTGAGATAGAAATTTGATAAAGTATGAGACACCTCTAAACTATGTTACACCATTAGTACCGAATTTTAGATAAGTGTTGAAGTCACCTACCACTGAGAAGATTCACTATCATCCTGACATAACACTAGATCCTGACTCACCGCTAGAAGTTATTACCACTATAAAGTCTCACCACCAGAATCTGTGTCAACCCCAGTGTGTCTCACCACTAGACTCAAACACCGCCATAGTGTCTCACCACTTGATCATGAAACCTCTAGTCTGTCACACTACTAGAGAATCACTGTTCTAATAATTTACTGCTACTATATTATTTATTTATGAATTAAAATTTTCTAACATCTATTTTTTGTAATTTAATACCCAAACTTATTTTAATTATTGATCCTTAATTGCTTAATAGGGATGCATTTAAAAATGTGTCAGACCTGGGTATGAGGATGTAGAATATCTGTATTTATTCTCATGTGGATGTCTTTACTGATGCTACTGATAAAAGAGTAAGTAAACTCCCTCCTTGGATGATAAGTGAGGTGCTGAACAATTGATACATACATAAAACTGCTCACATGAAAAGAGATTAACCTTTTTGAAATAACAGGAAGTGCCTGTATGCTGTATCTTTCATACACTCGACTGAGAAATCCAAATCACAAATACATTCAGTGCCTTCCTATAGTCAAGAAAAAATAGTTCATGACACTCCATTTTTCTATAAATTTTGAAACATGACTCGAGCCTCAGTTCAAATCAATTTCATAGAGTCATGAGCTATAGAGAATATCAGACCGAGAAACTCTATCCCTTCTTATCCTTTATTTTCTTAGTCTGTTTATTTTTAATTTACATTATCCATAGTTTGTGTTACTCTGTTTATTACATGAACACTTTCTCTTGCTTTAAAATAGAATATACTTGGATATCTTCTCAACACACTCTTTACATGATTTCCCACGTGTTATGGTAGAGGTACGGTTGTGACCTGTTATATTTTGTATTCCCACATAAACTATGGACGTGGTCCTTGTGTGACTTGGAAAAATTTTCTATTATAATACCTGATCCAATTTGTAGATTAAAAGTTTATTTATAAACTACTTGGTAGTAGTTAATTTCTAATTGGAGAGAACTAAGTCTTTGCATGAGACTAAACCTCTTCTATTCAAATTCTACTGGTTTTTTGTTTTATTTCTAATATTTAAAACTAAATATATTTTAAACTATAAACAAAACCATTACTTTGATTATTTATCTTAATTAGTGTTTATATAATATTTGGATTTATTAAATTTATTTAAAATGTTAAAGTAATATCATATATTGTTTTTCCTGAGAGTTAATCAATATTTTGATAAATCTTTTAAAAGATAAAAACGTATATCGCTCTGTTATTTTGATAAACTGGGCCATATTTAAATTAATTGTGGGATTCTATTAAAATCAGTTTTAACAGAAATTTTTATTGGGTACTCAATTCACCCCCTCTTGAGATACTCAATCTGAACAACATTTTTTATTTTAGGTTTCTAGCTTTGGTATCAATGTTTTTAAAAACATTTAAATTGTGATTTTAGTTGTGCTTTAAATATATTAAATTTCTGTTAGTTTTAAATTTAATTATTGAAATGGATATTAGACAAGAAGGTTCTTCTACTAACATACCTCCTTTTTCAATGGAAATAATTATGATCAGTGGAAGATCAAAATGAAAATGAATATTGAAAGTATGGGTGTTGAGATTTGGTATGATATTGAGAATAATTATGAGTTACCTAATATTTCTATAAGTACTTGGGATGATGATATTAATTTAGCCTATAATAATAATTATAAAGCATTGAATTACCTTTATTATGCCTTAGGAGGTGAGTAATTTAACAAAATTTATTTTAATAAGACTGCCTATGAAATTTGAGACACATTATCTATTTCTCATGAAGGAACAACCAATGTTAAAGAGATGATATTGAATACATATAGTATTAAGTATGATAATTTTAAGATGAAGCCTGATGAGGGTTCAAAAAAATTTTGAACACCATGATCTCACTGGGAAATTCAGTGTTTGATAAAGATCACATTATAAGATTTATAAGATTTCTTCCAGAAATATGGAGAGGAAATTTTTTTTCAATTAGAGAGTCAAGTGGCATCATCAAACTACTAGTCAAAGGGATTATTGGGAAACTGATGATGTTTGAAGAAGAGTTGAAAGTTAAATGAGAGGAGGATGATGATCCAAAAATAATATTAGTAGACTCAAAGTCTATTACATCAAAATAAAAGGAAAAAAGAAAAGTAAAAGATACATATTGAAAGTTCAAGTGATAGTGACTCACCTCCAAACAATGATGAGTAAATGGTACATCTATCTAGGAGGTTTAAGAAGTTTTATAAAAAGGAGAATTTTTTAAGAAGGAAAAACTATAATGGAAAGTATGAAAATAAAGGCAATTGGAAAAAGTATTGGAAGAAGGATGATAATAAAATTACCTGTTATGAATGAAAAATAAAAGGACATGTTAAGGCAGACTATCCAAAACTAAAATACAGAAAAAAATGTGGTGACAAGGACCAAAGGTATAAGAAATCTATGAAAGAAACATGGAGTTTCTCTAAGGATAGTTCCAATTTTTTTGACCCTAATAATGAAGAACAGTATGATAGATCCAACATATGATTCATGACTAATGTCTCTGAGGTACCTATTGTATCTTCTATATATATTTATAATAACTCTGAAAATTAACATAATTATGATAACATGTCTCAAGAAGAGATGTTTGAATACTAAATAATAATGGAATACACATTTAATGAACTTAAGGATAAATATAAAGTTTTGAAAATATAACATGCTTTATCTTCCAATATTAAATATAATTTATCTGTTGAAAAAGAAAACAATGCCACACTTATAAGGAAGAATACAAAACATAAATTTTCTAATGAACAACAAAATAAGGATTTATAAAAGTTTACCAATGAAAGATAAAATATTACTCAAATTTTAGGTAAATAGGTTTCTCCAAAACATGTTAAAGGTATAGGTTACCAACTTGGATAGAGAAGAATAGTTAAGAGAACATTTGTTTCTAAATATAATTCTTAAAGATCTAGTGATAGTTATTTTTCTAAAGGACAAAGAAGTTTTTATTTAAGAAACATTAAAACCTATTTATAAGAAACCTATAAAAAAAATTTTGTTCCTAAATCCATAATTAATAACACTTTTGGACCTATGAAAATATAAGTACCAAAATCATTTCTTGTAATATTTTTTTAGGGAATTTTCTTAAAGATCTCCTATAAAATTCTATGGTACTTTGATAGTGGATGTTCAAGGCATATGATAGGAGGATATTATATATTAAGGAGTCTAATAAAGGTTCATATTGGTTAGGTCAACTTTTGTGATAATTATAAATGGAAAATCATCAACCTCATCCAAATTATTAACATCAATTAAGGATTAATTTTCAAAGAACTATTTGTTTATGGTTTTATGTATAACCTTATTAGTATCTCAAAATTATGTGATGATGGTTTTTATGATAAATTTGATAACAATGCATGTAATTTTTATGATTATAAATACACATTAGTTTTTACTACCTTAAGGAATGAAAATATTTATTTTGTTGATTGTAATTCTTTAATTTCTCAAAAAATTTCCTCCTTCAGTGTATTTTATAAAGAATCATGGATTTGGAATAGGTGACTTGGAAACATTAATATTAAATTACTTAGGAAGATTACTAGGAAAGTGTTAGTCAAGGATCTTCCCAAACTAGATTTTTAAAATGACAAAATCTATAACCCCTATCAAAAATAGAAACACACAAGATTTATTTTAAATAAAAGAAAGAAGTTTCAACTTCTCAACCTCTTGAGTTGGTTTATATGAATTTATTTGGACTATCTAGGGTTTCTAGTATAAATGGGAATAATTATCTCTATTTACTAGTAGTTGAATTTTCTAGGTATACTTGGGTGTTCTTTTTATATCATAAAAGTGAAGCTTTCTCTTACTTTACCAAGTATTCTAGATTTATAGAAAACCTAAGTGGACTTAGGATTAAGACCCTAAGAAGTGACCATGTCCATAATTTTTAAAATCAATAATTTGAATATTTTTTCTCAAAAAATGGATATAGTCATAACTTATTTGATCTTATGACCCCTCATTAGAATAGAGTTGTAGAAAGAAGGAATATAACACTTAAATTGATAGCTCAAACTATGCTAAATGAATATAAATTACCTGTATACTTTTGGGTAGAGGCTATGAACACAACCTATTATATAATAAATAGAGTTTTAATAAGACCTATCTTAAAGAAGACCCCTTATCATATTTGAAATAATATAAATTCTAATGTTAATTAATTCAGAGTTTTTGGTTACAAAGCCTTTGTTATTAAAACTAAGGATAACTTAAACAAATTTTCCTTTAAAAGTGGTGAAGGAATTTTCCTAGGTTATTCTACCTCTAGTAAATCTTATATAGTTTTTAATAAAAGAACAAAAATTGTGTAAGAGTCTGTTCATGTCAAATTTGATGAGATATATCCACATGATCCCAATAACTCTTTAGAAAACCTTGAGGATGATTTATCTTCTTTGAAATTAAATTCTAAACCTACTAGTTCTGCTGTGAAATAAATAGAAAAATCATCTAGTTTTGAGGAATTTCCATAAATTATAGAACTCAAACCTGTAGAAGAACCTAAAGTGACCAACCCTACTTTTTTATAAATGTTAGTACCCTTAAGTACCATCCTTTAGATGCTATAATTAGATACCCAAATAGAGGTATAAAAAATACAAATTATCTTAGAAATTAGATAGAACATCAAGCATTCTAACAACAACATGAATTAAAGAACATCAATGATTCAATTAATGATGAATTTTTGGTAATGAAAAAGCAAGAATAATTAAATCAATTTAAAATAAATAAAATGTAGAAACTTGTTGATAGAACCAAGGACACCTTGACTATAGAAAACAAAATGTATGTTTAGAAGCAAGGTAGATTAATCACAAATGATAGTAAGAAACAAGTCTAGACTAGTTATATAAGGATATAGTCAATAAGAAGGAATAGACTATGAAGAGACCTTTACACCAGTATCCATACTTAAATCCATTATAATAATATTAGCCTATACATATCATCTTGATTTAAAACATTATCAAATGAATGTTAAGAGTGCATTCTTAAATGGGTATATAAGTGAGGATGATTTTATAGAAACCCCCTTGGTTTTCAAAATCCCCATTTTCCAAATTTAATTTTCAAATTAAGAAAATATTTTTATGGGTTGAAAAAATATTTAAGAGCTTGGTATGATATACTTGTCTCCTTTATTATTCCAAAAGTTTTTAGAAGGTATATATAATCCTACCTTTTTTATAAAACAAATTTAAAAAGATGTTTTAGTTGTAAAAATTTCTGTAAATTATATTATTTTTTGATCTTCAAGAAATTATTTATGTACTGATTTTTCAAAAATAATGAAAAAAGAATTTAAAATTAGTTTAATGTGTGAACTCAAATTTTTTCTTGGTTTTTAGATTTTTCAAAATAAATAAGAAATCATTTTAAATCAAAGTAAATATACAAAGGATATCTTAATTTTTTTTTAATTTGGATAGAACCAAGAGTAGTGATACTCCTATAAGTACCACATGTAAATTAGATATTGATGAAACTAGGAAACCAATGAATTAAACCAGTTATGGAGGTGTGATTGGAAGTCTTCTCTACCTTACAGCTAGACAAATTGATATTTTGTTTAGTGTGTGTATGTGTACTCATTTTCAAGTAAACCCAAAAGAGTAAAAATTAAATTCTATAAAAATAATTTTCAAATACCTCAAATATACTACCAATTTAGGATTATTATATCTAAGAGGAAAAGAAT
Source organism: Viscum album (assembly GCA_963277665.1). Taxonomy (NCBI): domain Eukaryota; kingdom Viridiplantae; phylum Streptophyta; class Magnoliopsida; order Santalales; family Viscaceae; genus Viscum; species Viscum album. The sequence continues at coordinate 331,550,001 of OY728132.1, forward strand.
TTGACTTGGTTAGTTATATAGATTTTTATTTTAGTGGAGAACTTATAAAACATGTCACATTTTAGGCAAGTCTCTAGTATCTTGGTATAGTAAGAGACAAAATTATTTTTTATTGTCTATTACTGAAGCTGAATACATAGCTACAAGTAGCTATTGTGCACAAATTTTGTGTATAAAACACACATTACTAGTATATGGATATTAATTCTGACATTTCCCTATAAACTATGACAATATAAGTGCTATAAATATTTATAATAATCTTGTATCACATTCTAGAAAAAACATATTTATGTAATACAACACTTTTTTATATATAATTTTCAAAAAGGAGATATCACTCTTGAATACATTAGTACATAACATCAACTTATTCATATATTTACTAGCATTTGAATTATGATAGAATTAATTACATTAAACATGAATTAGTTATGATAAATTTTGGTTATGTTTAATTTTATGGGACTCACCGTTAAAGATTTATCACCATTGATGTTTCCTCACCATTGTGAGTTCTCATCATTGATGTTTTCTCACCATTGTGATTTCTCATCATTGAAGATTTCTCACCGTTAAAGATTTATCACCATTGAATATTTCTCACCATTGAATATTTCTCACCATTAAATATTTATCACCATTTAATATTTCTCACCATTGTGGATGTCTCACCATTGACACTTCTCACAGTTGGTTTGTCTCACCGTTAGTTTTATCACGCTTTTTTCAATTTTGTTGTTTCTCCTCTAAATTTTAAACCACCGGTTTTTATTTTAGTTATGGTTTATTTAATTCAAATTTTATCCCAATTTAAAATTTTGATCTTTGAGATCCCTAAAATTCTAAATGATAATAAATACAATACTTTATCTAGTTCCAATGCACATATTTACTCATGCCTTTTTCTTTTTAGCCCGATGATATCTTTCTCTCCCAATCTTTTGACCTTCCTTTCACCTTTAACTAAGATAACTAATCCAACCAAGCCAACCACCATGGAAAGAGTGAAGCATCCTTATGAATCTTCTCTAGTCAAGTCACATCCCATAAAGAAGCAGAAAGGGGAACTGAGTCATCCTTTTCCTGTTGAACCAATGAACCCCGAGCTCATGAAAAGATTTATAGTACCTGAAAAGGAATTAAAATTTGAATGGATACTTTAGATTAAGTCATTAGCGCTTCAAGTTATATAGAACCAAGGATGGATGGAATGGTTCTCTTAAAACGAGAGACTATTTTATACTAGGTTGGTATATCTGTTTTATGAGTATGTAGAATCCAATTTTGAAGAATAAGAAGAATATTGGGTGGGGACCAGGATTAATGGTCACAAAATTTCTTTTTCTCCAAATAAGTGAGATTACTATTTAAAATTTCCACATGAAGGTGTGTTTAATGATTATAAAGGGACTATTAATAAATATAATGAATATTTCATTTATGAAGAGGCTATTTCTGAGTTAACAGGTGATACAATTTTATGTAGGCCATTTTCCTTTAAGTTAGATGCAGAATGAAGGTTATTGTTTAAATTCATCCATCATATGCAGTGCCCAAGAAAGTTAGAATTTTCTACTTTAATGTATCAATATTTCTATTTGTTATTTCTTATAAAAATAGGGAAAAATAAACCTTTGTAGATATCTTATGATTTATATGATGTAAATGTGTAAGACAAATTCAAGGTACAATTATTTAATCTATCCCAAGTTGATTTCTACCATGTTAAAATACAAAGGTTTTGTTACTGAAGATAAACAGTCAATTTTGGTTTATAGAGGCTTCCGCATCAATAGAAAAATTTGTAGAAGGATGAAAATCAGTTGGAATACATGTAAAAAGAAATGGGTAGGTGATAATGAAAATTTATATGGCGAGTTCAACCTGGTTGACCACCCATCTATACCGAGAGATATTTTTGACCCTATTCTAGATCCTGATGAGACTGTTGATTATTATGATTCTAATGAGAAAGAAGAGTTTGATTCTTCAAAAAATGAATAGGTAAAAGAATTATCCAAGGATGAGGGAAGTGACCTTGAACTTCCTCCTAGCTCTTCTACTATCACATATGTTTCTCCTAGACATCCAAGGGCACTCCCTAAAAGGGATATACTTTTGAAAGAAGTAATGAGGATGAGACCTAAGTATTTTGAGAATAAAAACTGAAGTGTAGTTCTAAATGTGATGATGAGGATGGTGATGATGCTAATGAAAAATATGAAGAAGTGGATAAAGAAATTGAATATGAGAATGGAAAAGGAAGTGGAGATGAAAATAAGGATGGAAATAAATATGCTAATGATGATGATGATAGAGGATCATATCTTTATGGTTTTAGTGGGATAATTATAAGAGTGGATGTTGAGATTCCTCAAGTTCTACTTACTTATCACGGAGGTTATATTTTCATATTAGAGGAGAGTCCCAACTTTGTTGGTGAACTGGATATTACTTCCAGAGAAGAAGGAGATGCATCAGTCGAGGGGGAGAAATCCTCATGTTTGGAGACTCACCATGTTTTTTATGCTACTGTTGATGGAAATAGTGTGAATGATTTTTATGATCAGACTGTATCAGATCAAGTTTTCATTGAGAAGATGATAGTTTTTGTTGTTTTTGAGAAATATGTGGTTGAGAAAATTTATGTTGATCATGTTGAGAAAGTTGTTGATGAACAATGGACTATTAATACCTATGTTGGTGTACCTTCTATAGTGGTATCTAGAGTTTCTATTTTAGTTTTTTTGGATTCTTTATAAGACTTATGATAGTTAGTGAGAACCTATGTGTGAATAATTGTACAAGTTTTATGGTAGAGTTGGGAGTCCACCAAAGAATGGAGGAACTTTTCTTTAAGGAGAAAAAGATCCTAAGGGATTACTGATTGATCATATTGATGCTTCGATAAAATTGTAGAAGATTAATTCAGATCTAACTGCATCTTTGGCTGCTCCTGTTGTCCCACCAGTTCTTGTTGATTTATCCACCATGGGTTATCTAGATTCTTCCAGTGAAAGGATGTTTTCTGATTTTTATGTAAAGTTGAGAATCTAACCTTCTTTCACTAAAAAATTAATTGAAAAGGATTATTGTTATCTATTTTAATTGGTGATACAAAATATTTAACAAAAAATGATGCACTATATTCAAGAATTTGAATTTGAAAACCGAAGTTTGGTGAATGTTTTGGATTATTTAAAATACACTATGGAGGAGATGCAATCTTCTGTTGCCGATTCTTTAGGATCTTTGTTTGAAAGGATTGAAAATAGTACCTCTATGGATTCTAGTTCTTCTACTCCTCCACCTCCTATTTTTGATACTGAGTTTCTTAGATCTGTTGTGAGAGAAGAATTTAGTGGTCTATGTGGTTCTTTATCTGTCGCCCCTTCCATACTTGAGGAAACTTTGAAAAAGTTTTATCATGATTGTGATTATAAACATATGATGATTTGAGAGTATGTAAAGGATATAAAGGTGAAAAAATAGACTATAAAAAAGATATCAAGTTATATATTTCTATAATTTTCACCAAGAATGACATGGATGCTCATTTTAAGTTCTTCGTAGAAAGATAAGGATGCCTCAGGTTTCTCAAGAATTCATGGAGAAAGTTAACAAGTTAAATGTTATCAATAATCTAATAAAGTTTTTTAGGGAAGAGAAGGAATACCTATTCATTTCAATGGAAAGGCATGGAAATATATAATGGAATTTTTCAGTTTGATGAAACATTTTTTTCATGTGCATGGGATTGGAGTTGTAGCTCACGAGGCCATACCTATTACTACCCATCTAACTCCTCCTGATACAACTACAAAGTTCTTGAGGCATGGTGTAAATAGAGATACTCTTTCACCCTTACTATCCAGATTTCAACCATTTTCTTGATCTCCCAGAGAGGATGTACAATATCTTAGACCCATCATCATCAAAGAGACTCCTTCTTTAACTGGTGATCCTTCTATTATCCCTCATGATACCTCATATCCTGCTATACCTTCTACCTCAAACATGAATAAGAGAAAATATCATATGTTTCCTTCTATCTAGCCTAAGAGGAATCCTTGATAGTTATATTTTTTTATGGTATTTTTTGTAACTCTTTTTATTGAACATTTTTTATATACTCACAATGAAATTTTCTAAATGTCCATCTTTATGATTATTTATCTTATTCTTTTCTATGCCTTTTATATTTTGTTTATACCTTTTTGATAATCCACAAAGGGGAGAAATTTTATATGGAATTTAATAATATTTACATTTATTTTATACCATATATCCTAATTTACCTTTGGTGCCTTTATTTTTATTTGATATCATCTATGTATAAACTTTCCTGATTTACCTTTGATGCTAGGTGTAAAAAATTAAATGATTTTTTATCATAAAAATGTGGATATTGTTGACCTCCTTGTTTTAATGAACAAAAAATCATTCTTCTTTTGATCTCAATGAGTTTTATGTTTTTTATTAGAATTTTAAATTATAAATAAGATTGGATAAATTATGGTTAAGCCTAGAAAGACTCACCATTGGGGTTGAGTCACCACCAAAGAAGTCTAACCACCAAGGATGAATCACCACTGGGATCCAAAATCGACTAAGTATAGGAGGCACTCACAATCAGCAATGATTCACCACTGAAATGGAAATTTGACAAAGTATTAGAAATCGCCAGACTACTTCTCAGTGTCAATACTAAATTTTAGCTAAGTGTTAAAGCCACCTATCACTGAGAAGAGTCACCTACAGCCTGAACGGCCGCCAGAGCCTGAATCATCGCTAGAAGTTCTCATAATTCTAAAGTCTCACTACTAGACTCTGTGTCACTGCCAGTGTGTCTTGCTGCCAGACCCATACACCACCAGAGTGTCTCACCGCTAGATCAAGACACTGCTAGTGTGTCTCACAGCCAGAGATTCACCGTTATTAAGATTCAATCAAAATATCATATTTATTTTTAAATTAAATGTTTATAATATATATTTTATAGAATTTAATTTCCAAAATTATTTTAATAATTTTTTCATAATTTCTTGATTAGGATGTATTAAAAAATGTGTTAGCCCTGAGTATGAGGATGCGGAATATTCAGATTGCTTCTCATGTGGATGTATTTGGTGCTACTGCTAATAAAAGAGGAATCAGACTCCCTCATGTAGATGATAAGTGAGGTGATGAATAATTGAGACATAAACATAACATCAGACATGAAAATGGATGAACCTTTTTACAATAATAAGAAGTGCTTGCATGCTCTATCTTTCCTACACTCAACAGAGTAATCCATAGCACAAAATACATCTAGTTCCTTCCTATAGTCAAGAACAAAGCGTTTAATACACTCTCTTTTTCTAAAACTTTTGAAACATTAATCGAGCCTCAATTCAAATAACTTTTAATGAGTCATGAGCTATAGAGAATATCAGAATGAGAAACTCTATCCCTTCTCATCCTTTGTTTTCTCTGCCTGTTTATTTTTAATTTACATTACAAGTAGTATGCGTTACTATATTTATTACATGAAAACTATCTCCTACTTTAAACTAGATGATACTTGGATATATTATAAACACACCCTTTACCCACTTTCCTATGTGTTTTGGTTGAGGTCTTGTTGTGACATGTTATCTTTTGTATCCCCACGTAAACTATTGTAGAGGTTCTTGTGTGACTTGGACATATTTTCTGTTGTAATAACTAATTTAGGTTTTGGGTCAAAATTTTATTTATAAACTGATTGGTAGCAGGTGATTTCTAAGTGGAAAAGAAAAATATCAGCTTGATACTAAACCTCTTGTATTCAAATTATGTTGTGTGTTTTGTTTGTTTTATTTCATATATTTAAAACCCAATCTGTTTTAAACTATAAAAAAAACCATTAATTTTATTTTTTTATCTTAATTAGTGTTTATATAAGATTTTTATTTAGTAAATTGATTTCAATATTAAAGTAATATCATATATTGTTTTACCTGAGAGCTAATCAATCTTTTGAGAAATATTTTAAAAGATTTAAACTTATATCGATCTGCTGTTTTGATAAACTAGTCTGTATTTAAATTAATTATGGGATTATATTTAAATATTTTTTAACTGAAATTTTTATTAGGTACTAAATTCACCCCCTCTTGAGATACTCACCCCAACCAACAAAAATGTTAATTATGTAATGTTTATTTATTTTCTCTTATTGTGAATGTATTGGACTTAAATAAGTAATGGGTGGGGCCTGACATTATATATCCCCTAGATGAAATAACAAGTCTCATGAGAGAAAATAGGTTAAAATTTGGTGTATTCCTCTTCCCATAATATTATAGTGTCTTAGAACTTATCCATGATAGTAGGATTTCATGATTTTGGTCTCAAAGCCATGTAAAGTGTCTTGGAACAAGGCTTTGATAGTAGTATTTTAATATCTAGCATTATGGATTATAATAGTATGATATTATTATTATTGATATTGATGTTTTATTTTATTTTCATGGATATAGGATATACCTGGTTTCATGTTTATTTTGGATTCATGTTTTTACACATTACTTCCATAATATGTATGTCATGTTTATTCCATGATGGTTTTAGTTATATGTTTCCCTTACTGATCATTTAACTCTCCCCTTATTATGTTATCCATTTTCTTAGGTTGCATAGAAAATAAGTATAGTTGATTTGTTTCAAAGGATATCATGTGTGAATGATTTGTTAGATTGTGTTGAATAATTTTCATGAATCAATTAGTTCACAAATAATGGAATAGTTTTCCATTTTATAAAAAAAACGGGACTTGAAAGTTTATGTTGTGTTATAATTCTCTAAATATATAAACCTAAAAACATCCTTCTGTTTTAAGAGATGAAATAATCATATTTATTTTGTTATTAAGGTTGGATTTATCAAGACAGTTACATCTAGTATCAATCATGTAATGTAATGTATGTGATTATGAGCACTGGATCTATGAGTAGAGGTCCGAGGCATCATAAGTTAACTCATTACCAATGTAAACTCATAAGTAAGGAAATGTATTAATCCTGTAATTATAACTCATATAGGTTAAAATGTAATATAATGATGTCTATGGTTAAATGTGAAAAATTACAGAACATTGATTTTTTTAATAAAATTTAGTCTTATTAACTGTGATTCTCAGTTTATACTGAACCAACTAAATAACTCTCACTTCTAATGTATTTCTAAACAGGTTTAAGAGTTTATATTTAATGTTAACTATGTACATATAATTCTAATTCTCTTATTCAATTAATAGAGATAAAAAATTAATATTTCACACCTTTAAATAATAAGTGACACTTTTCAAACAAAAATAAATGTTGGTAATGGTTACAATACACTAAGATATGATTAGAATTTAAGTATGAAATAATCACATCACTAGTTCTATTTAAAAACAATATCACTCTTTTTAATTAATTACCAATTGAATTAATCATTGGTTTGTATTCTATACTCCACCATTTATGATTTAATATAGGAAAATAATGGTAATATATTATAGATATCAAACAATTGTAGCACGTGTAACAATTTTATAAATAAAACCAATATAAAACAAACTAAAAAAAATACTTAATCTACATGTTAAGTTTTTTAAATTATTTGCAAACCATGTACATCTGAATTCCATATCTAAATGCTGTAATTTTATAATTTGGTAAAATTATAGAAGGAATTTTTTCAAATAAAAACATATCAAATAAACAACTAATCTATTCACTAAATTCCATCGATTTATATTTTTAGTAAGGAATATTTTATTTATTAATTTAGAGAAATGTGTGTTAGAAGAATCCAAAATAATACCTATGGAATTCAACAAGGGTTGGAACCACCTACCTTTATCATAACATTTATGATATTTACTTTGTACTCTAACAACAACATATCATTACCTAAAAAAACTAAAAAACATTTATAACCAGTCACCCATGAAACTAATATGGAATAATGAAAACCTAAATAGAACCTAGCCAAATCCAATATATAGAAACACTATAATTATACATTCCACTAATTAGAGGAAGTATACAAATCAATCAGACATTAAGATCCCTAAATCAATGTCTTAAATTAAGAAATCCCAAATGGAATCACAAAATATTGAAATATAATTAAAATAAGAAAAAAAAACTATTAATAAACTCACCCGAGACTCATTTATGCCAAACAAGAAGAATCCAAGGAATACAAGTAGATTTCACCATGATTTTAGTAAAATCAAAAATCAAAAAACCATTTACTATGATGTTTTACTTGAGAAGGTTTGAGGAAGGAATAAGAGAAGATATAAAAGGGGATACCATATAATTATCATGATAATCCACCATCAAATTAACCTTATATCATGTGGTATGAAAAGGTGGAAGAGAATAAAAAAGGAGATGAGAGGGATCTTAATGATATTGTGGAGGAATGGATTTAAAGTAAGAAAAAAATAAATTAAAAGGGATAGAAAGAAAATGACCAAATTTCCCTCCCTAAATAGCATACCCAGAGGCTATTAGGTATGTTGTCCATGTCTATTGGGTACCTGATGGATCTCATAGGCCACTGGGGCCTCTACCAGCTCTAGAAGATTCCATGTGTCACCTGTAGTTTTAGATTACATGTGGAACTAGTCTTGATGAACATTTGAACTATATAACTTCTAATATAACCTTAATAAACATTCAAACACACTCAAAAATCCATCATCAACCATCCATAATATAATAAAAAATTAAAAAATAATAAAAACCCCTAAATTTGAACAAAAATATAAAATGGGTCTATACATAAACTACCCAAGATCCCCACTAATGACCTTTATAAAACATTAATTTAATTAATGAGTACATGGGATATTTAAACCTATACACTATGAAACTTATCATTTCTATGAAGTGTAATGCATAATACCCTAATATATTAAGTGAACAACACATCCCAAAACTATTACATAACATGCACTCTAAAGAGACATTATTCATGAATTTAATTAAATCATAAATTTTAATTTTAATATATAAAAATTAGCATAATTTTTTATTTGGAATGTCAATATAATTTTAAGATGTTTTTTATTTATTTTTGAATAAATTACAATTTAAGTGAACAGTGAAAAAATTGTTTTAATATAAAATGTGACATGTATGTATTAATAAAAAATAAATAGAAGAATATAAAACCTTTTAATAAGTAAAACATGTTTTTAATATATTAAACTATAAATTTTAAAAATACTATGTTGAATTATAAACCTTATGAATAACATTTTATTGACTTAAAGAATGTTTTCCAATAAAAACTATTTTTGGTGTTTTTTTATTAAATATGATTTTTTTAAAATTTAGTTTTGGATTTATTTTAAGTCCACATAAAATTCATAATAAAAAAATTTATATCATTAAAAAAAATACATTGATAATTTTACCCTGCCCATAAATATTAATAATAAAAATACACATTGTCTAAAAATGGGTTCTTACACATTACACGTGTGAATGTTAAAATTTATTTTTCATACATATGAAATTTTATATGATAAAATTGATTTAATTTTCAGAATTAGTATTTCCAAATATCTTAAAAGTGGTAATTTTATTTTTTAGCATAAAGAATGATTTGCTTAGTTAAAAACTAGTTACCATGGAAAAACTGAAAATGGTAAAAGTAATAAATCTAGAGGGAAAGAGCATGAAACATGTTCAAAACATGTTTATAATTAATTTTATGAGATATTATTAGACTTAACTCATCACCCAATTAATTATTTTCCTTTTTCTTGGGCACATAACAAGTGAAACATATACCCTCTTTATATTAACTTTAAATATTTATACAAATGTCATTATCAACACTTATAAATGGGGTCTCTCACTACCCCTTAAGTTATACTAAAACCTTTCAGTTTACTCTTGAAAAATTCCATTATTCCATCCCTAAGAATGATATTTCACCCTATTAAGCTTATTCTTACAAGAGATTATCCAAATCTATCCCTTTCTAAGGAGTCTTCTAAGGATAATCCAATGTCCTCAACATGAGTACTAATTTTGTATTTTTTTTTCACAAAATATATTATTCAAATTTATATTTAATCACATAATTATTATTTTTATAATAAATTTTATTATTCTAAATTAATAACTACCAACCACCTTACCACTTGTCCCTAAAAAAACAACATTCATGTGTGCGTGTGAGGACTTCCGCCTTCACATAACATCATGATTCATTTTCCTTAAAAAAATAACAAGGATGGTAATAATGTTGAATATAATAAATATACATGATTTTTATAATATATATTATATTATTTAATGATAAAACATGTTATACATTTCTCTCATTCTATGGAAAACAAAATCATCAACCATGGGTATGTGTGGATTAATGCCTCTATGGAAAGATTAATAACCATTTTTAGTTTCATAATCACCCTTAATGACTGGTTATGAGAATGGTTTTAATGTAAAACATGATGTTTACATTATTATTACGGTTCTAGATAGATAAATTTGAAAACCATTTTATAGTATGAGAAAAAACAACCTCGTAACTTCAATCATCTAAATGGGCATTCTATGAGAAAAAAGTGATTTATTAATACTATGTAATAACTTTTTATAGGTTATATTATAATTATAAATCTTAAAAATTATGATATAAAAAACTAATAAACACTAAATAAGGTAATTATTCTTATTTTATAATGATATTACAACTAAATCACTTCACAATCATCCATTAATTTATTGTATATTCTTGTTTGTGTTAGTTTTACCACCCACCTTAACAATGCTATAAATTTTTTTCATGGATGACTATTGGAATTTAATTTCTTATAATATATGATTTAAATAAGTAAATAATTATTTAATTTTAGTTTTTTTATGATAACTTTAATATTAACTCATTAGTTCTGTTACGACCCGTCCCCGGGGCCCGTGCCGTGACTACCCCAAGCCCGCCTTCTATAGGCCAGGGGCTGGTGACTAGCACCAAATGTGTATTCCCTAAAACTGAGAAGGCATTGCCTTATAACCTGTAAACACACACAACCAAGAACACAACTAGATATAATCTCAAGTAAAACTATATAGTAAACATGGTGTACAATAAGTAAAAAGGGGCCAGAATACAAGACCAACTGGAAAGTACAAGAAAAATGAAGGTACAAGTAAACTGAAACAGCTCCTATGAACACCCGCCAAGGATCCTACCTGAAGGGTAGGTACAGATCTCAATCAGATGTCTCTGCGGTATGCCTCATCTAATGTCCACCTCCGAGCTACCTCCAGTCCTAGTACTCTCGTCCCCGGTCAGCGCTATCCATCATCTTCACCAGACACAACAAGGTGCGGGCATAACCCATGAAGGGGTGAGTAATACGATACTAAGTAGGGACCCTGAGACCCTCAAGGTCTCACAAAATCCATAAAGGATAAACCAAAAATCATGGAAACAAATGACGACCCTACTTAGGTATATGCCCATACATATACCTAAGTTATCAAGTTTACCCATCTCAATCATTAAGAAACACAGGGTCCAACCCAAAATCCCAAAGCTCAATTGTTCCAAAAAGGAAGGAATACCACGAAGGTAAGTACCACACAGGTACGCCACACAGAAGAATACCACCAAGATATTACCACGATGGAAATTACCACACAAGTACGAACTCAGCTCACACCAGGTATAACTTAGGTACAGTAGTAGAGATTATTAGATGTAACTACTAATTCATCTTACTCTGTTTATAGGCAGACCCACATAGGATCCTAGTACATCATCAGGCCCACACAGGATCCTAGTACATCATCACAGGATCCTAGTACATCATCGGACCCACACAGGATCCTAGTACATCGTTAGACCAACACAGGATCCTATATTAGTCCCACATGTATTCCTAGAGTGGATATATGTGAGATCCTCAAATACAGACCCAGGAAGGATCCCTTTCTCATGATACAACCAGCTATAGGGTACCCTCACTAAGCTTTCTCATCTCCAAGAGAGTCCGTTCCACAAGCTACTAGTCGATACTCCAATTTACAAGAAGTCCCACTAAGAAGTATCCTAAATGACCTCCATGTAATAGGGGTCTCAACGCAATAGACGATGCGTCAATCGGACGCCCGGTCAGTAAGTTATTAGCCTTTTAGTCCCAAGGGCCTGGTTGGATTCGTGCTTGGTCCAACACGACTATACCCCAACTTTATCGAAATCTCAAGTGGGTTATACCAAAAGGACCGTCTTGCTCTAAGGTTTTCGACACCATAGACGGTTCGTCAAACGGATGCCTGATGCCAAAGTTATGGCCAAAAGAGCGATTATGGTCGAAGTTGGTCCGGGTATGGTTCGACCCAGACTCGACCTGGGTCAACCCAACCCGGTTCGGGTTGGCCCAGCCCACTAGATCAGGCCCGACATGATGGGTCCAGCCTGGACCGCGCTGGGCGGCCCGCGCTGGGCGGGTCGGCCCGCGCTGGGCGGTTCGGCCCGCGCTGGGCGGTTCGGCCCGCGCTGGGCGGTTCGGCCCGCGCTGGGCGGTTCGGCCCTCGCTGGGCGGTTCGGCCCGCGCTGGGCGGTTCGGCCCGCACTGGGCAGCCTATCCCACGGTGGGTGGTCCGACCCGCACTGGGTGGCCCGGCCTGGGCGGCCCAGTCTGGTTGCGTGCGGGGGGAGTCACGCACCCCTCACCTCCTCTCACCGAACGACCGAATCCATTCGGTTGCCAGCAGCACGCGGGACCCACTCGAGTCTTACTCTGTCCAGCTTGGCTGACCAAAATGGCCGGCCCTTGTCCTCCCGGCAGCTTGTCGTGCACTGCCCCTCCGTGGCCGGCCGAACTCTGGCCACCTTTCGCCATCTTCCGCGACCAAGAGGGTTGCGACCCTTCGCTCTGACTATGGCGCGTCGTGCACCACCCCTCCGCGGTCGGCTGCCTTCCCCTTCTCCACTACGACACAAGCTGCTGCCCTCATTTTTTAGGCGGTACAGACACACGTCGCCGTCCCGTCGTGCGGCTGGCCTCTGCTGGCTATCTCCCTTGCTCCGTCGTGGCCGATGGACCGCGACCCTTCTCCGGTGGCCCAGTTGCGCCGCCGCCGTCTTCAGAGCCGGCCGTGGTGCCGACCACCATTCTCGAACCCCACTGGTGTCAGATACCATCCTCCTCCATCATGATGAATATAACAATAACCACAAAGATTTCACAGAGGGTTCGGGCCATGTTCGTTTGGCCCGTACTCTCCACGTTAGGGCAGTAGAAAATGGTTCAAATATTTCTTGAATCATGAAGAAAAGTCAAGAATGGGAAAGGAAGAAATTCAAAACAACAATCCCTACCTCGAAAGTTCGTTGATGTGTCACACGATGAAAAATGGTGAAGTAAAAGAGGGTGCCAACGATCATCGCTTCCGCAATCACGCTTCCGAAGTCAGATCGTGCATCATCCTCTTTCTTGATTCCTAAGAATGTTCTTCGATGGAGATGGCGTTCTTCGTTTGGAGGAGAAGTTCTTCATTGGTGGATGAGTTCCTCCATTTTTCTCCCAATTCCTCCCTTTCACCAATGATTTCCCCCAAGCCAAAATTAGGATCCAACCCAAATAAAATATGTTTGTCAATTTTAAATTGTTGACAAAATTAAATTGGGCTTTAATTAATTAATGGAAGGTGGCACAATTAATGTGGAGGAATTTAAAGAGACTTCCCCACATTAAAGATGGAGTTTAAGGGGGTTGGGTGGTCCCCACCATTGCATTCAAATTGTCGGTTTTAGTTCGGGTGGTCCCCACCTCCATAACCCATGTAGAGAGGTTTCAAAAATAAAAATGTTAATATTTTTATTTTTTTCTATTCCTCCACAAAAAAGTGAAAAACTATATTTCACCCTCGACTTACTACGGTCGAGGTGAATATCTCCTTAAGAGAATACCAGCGCTACGAGTTCAACAGTGTCCTCAGATTTCAATTCCGAGCACTAGTTCAAAAGTAAAAAAATTTTGCTCGCACGTTTATTGAATGCACAAAACAAAGTTCAGAAATTCATTTCGGGCACACTGGGCCTCGGAATCATGCACCGTCAATTTTCATGGACTCGGAAAATTCCCATATAATTAAAAAAATACATGGAATTTCTGGGTCTTTAAATTCTCCCCACCTCAGGGATCTACATCCCCGAAAGCTACATCACAAAAACTAAGAAAACAAATGAGGGTACTAAGCACGAATCTGAGCCTCCCAATCCCATGTGCTCTCTTGGAGGTTCCGGTGTTACCAACGTATTCGCACCAAAGGTATCGACCAACCATGAAAGACCTGCTTCTGTTGATCCTTAATCTCCACTGGAACCTCCGTAAACATCGCTCCATCATCGATGTCCAGCTCACCGTGGTCGACAATGTGAGAAGGGTCGTGCATGTATCTCCTCAGCTGGGAAATGTGGAAGACATCGTGCACCCGGTGCAACTGAGGTGGAAGAGTTAGGTGGTTATCCACCTCACCAACTCTGCTGAGGACCTGGAAGGGTCTGTTGAACCTCGGAGATGACTTGCCACCCCTGCCAAATATCTACAAACCTCATCAAGGTGAGACCCGTAGAAAGACATGGTCACCATCCTCAAACTCCATAGGTCTTCGTCTCCTATCGGCATAAGACTTCTGCCTGCTCTATGTAGTCTTCATCTTCTCCTAGATGACCTGCACCTTCTCTATGGTAGCCTGTAGCATATCTGGTCCCATGAGTGCTGACTCCCCAGGGTCATTCCAGCAAAAAGGCGATCTGTAAGGTCGGCCGTATAATGCCTCGAAAGGTTCCTCCCCGATGGTGGATTGATATCTGCTGTTGTATGCAAACTCCACCAAAGGAAAGTGATCCTTCCAGCAGCGACTGAAGTCGAGGATGCAAGAATGCAACATGTCCTTGAGGGTCTGAATAGTCCGCTCAGTCCGGCCATCTGTCTGAGGATGGAAGACAGTGCTCAAACAAAGATGCATCCCGAAAGCCTCCATCAACCCATTCCATAGTCAAGAAGTAAAACATATATCATGATCGGAGAAAATCATCGAGGGTACTCCATGTAGCCGCACAATCTCTTGAACATAGAAGCGTCCTAAGCTCTCTACTGAACACTTCTCTCTTATCGGTAGGAAGTGGGCCAACTTGGTGAGTCAGTCAATGATCACCCAGATAGAATCATGGACCCTAGATGTACGTGGAATTAATTTCACGAAGTCCATGGATATCCCATCCCACTTCCACTATGGGACCTCTAAAGGCTGAACTAAGCCTGCTGGTACCTGATGTTCCACCTTCACTTGATGACAAGTGAGGCACCGAGAGACAAACTCTACTACTGTTTTCTTCATTCCTGGCCACCAGTGCTGTCATCGGAGATCCTGGTACATCTTCACCACTCTTGGATGTACCGCTAGAGGGGATATGTGGAACTCCCTCAACAATTCCTCCCGAAGAAACACTGGTACCATGGTACGTCCTCTGAAAAGGATGACGTGCTCCCCACCTTCATAAAATCCATCAGGTGCCTGTCCTATGGATATATGAGCATGTCGAGCCTCGAAGTTAGTGTCCCCATGCTGCGCCTCCCTAACTCGCTGATGAAGTAGGGAAGTGACTGTAAGAGACTAAATAAAAGATTCTCCATCCCGATCCACAAAGGATATCTACAAAGTAGCCAGCTGCTCCATCACCTCACCTATAAGATGTATACTAGATCTCTGGCTGAGTGAATCTGCTACAATGTTCCCCTTCCCAGGAGTATAGACTATCTCGAAGTCATAGTCCTGGAGGAACTCAATCCAATGCCATTGTCTCAGGTTTAGGTTCTTCTGCGAGAAGATATACCTGAGACTCTTGTGATCCGAGTAGACTGTAAAACACTCGCCCATCAAGTAATGTCGCCACATCTTCAAGGTGAAGACCACTACTACTAACTCTAGGTCATGGGTAGAATAGTTCTGCTAATGTTGTCTTAGCTGTCAAGAACCATACATGATCACTTCTCTCTCTTGCATCAGGACACATCCGAGTCCGGTCCCTGATGCGTCGCAGTAGACTATGTACCCAACTCCCTCCTCCGGAAGCCACAAGATGGGGGCACTAGTTATCCTCGGCCTCATCTCCTGAAAACTCTAATGGCATCACTCCGACCACACGAAGGGTTTCCATTTCTTTTTCAATGATAATAAAGGTGATGCAACTCTAGAGAAATCCAGAACAAACCTTCAGTAATATCCATACAAACCTAGGAAACTCCATACCTCCGTCGCACTCCTGGGTGGATCCCAAGAAAGTAACGCCTCAATCTTCGATGGATCCACCGCTAATCCAACCTCTGAGATGACATGTCCCAGAAAGTGAACCTCTCAGATCCAGAACTGGCACTTCGAGAGCTTACCATAAATTTGGTGCTCTCAGAGTGTGTCCAAAACTACCTGCAAGTGATAGGCATGCTCCTCCTCAGTAGCCGAGTAGATCAGAATGTCATCGATGAAGACTATTACAAAGTGATCAAGGTATGGATGAAAGATCCTGTTCATGAGTCCCATGAACACTATTGGAGCATTGGTTATTCCAAATGACATAACCAAGAACGCATAATGGCCGTACCGACATCTCAACATCATCTTTTGCACATCCTCATCTTGCACTCTAAGCTGGTGATAGCCTGACCTGAGGTCTATCTTCAAGAACCACCATGCTCCCTTCAACTGATCAAAGAGGTCTTCAATCCTTGGGAGTGGGTAATTGTTCTTCACGGTCACTTGGTTTAGGCACTGATAGTCAACACAAATCTACCTTCTTGGAAAACAAAATTGGGGATGCCCAAGGAGAATCACTGGGCTGAATGAATCCTTTCCCATGTAAGTCCTCCAGCTGTACCCATAGCTCACAAAGCTCCACGGGAGCCATACGATACATTGGTGTAAATATCGGTGCCATCATGGGGTACAATTCAATGTAAAATTCCACCTCTCTGTGAGGAGGTAGACCCATAAAATCATCAGGGAAGACATCCACATACTGTTCCACCACTACAGGATAGCTCAGACTCTCCACATCAACCACTCCAAGGGTAAGGCTAGCCAACTGATGAGTGATCGGCTACACTCTCCTCCGGGTAAGTCCATACTGTGCTACAAAGGCTCCCTTCTCGCCAGTGAAGGTAAAACTGGTCCCATCCATGTGAACACACCACACTTTGTGCCTAATATAGTCAATATAAGCATTTAATGTAGATAACCATTCCATACCCAGGATGACGTCATAAGGCCTCGACGCCGCTACTTTGAGATCCCAACCGAAGCTCTCACCTCCTAGAGTAAGCTCACACTGCCGACACTAGTGAATAATCATCGAATCTTCTTCCGTAGGAGTATATAGACATAAGGATCAAGCCAACCTCTTTGTCGGAATCTTCAAGCTCTGAACAAGGGTGGTGGAAATAAAAGAATGACTGACACCTACTACAGCTAAGGTGGAGTAGACACAGACCATACATCGTATCATCTTTGGAGCGCCATGGTCGTAGGCCACAACTTCCTAGAGCTGAGCTCACCCCTGTCCACCTGCTCCCTATGGTCAGGGTGGACCACTTGGTGGTGGTGTCAGTGACATCTCAAATCGTCACCCACCACCAGCTACACGGCCTTCTCCTCCCCCATGTCCACCTTCTCCCTGCAGACCTCCTCAGTCGAACCTCTATCTCTGCCTGAGTGTCCCCTCGACTATTTGATGATCATCCGTATGGAAGGTTGAGAAGTCACGAGCTATGTGACCATACCCACCGCATGTGTAACACTGCCTGTTCCTTGCATGACTGGCTCGGTCTCTGGTGCCCCGCACAACCGACCCTAAATCATGCGGTCGTCCACCTGTAGGTATGGTCCTCTTAGACCTCTGTGACATCTGTCTACTACAAGCTATATAAGACTCCGATACGTGAATAATGATGGTGGGTCTCAATGATGGTGATTGCTCAGCAAGAAAACTCTCCACTAAGAGGGTGCACTCTAACACCCCCGCTTGCGTTGGGATGCTGAGTGATATCATCGATGCCCTAATCTCCCATATGATTCCCTTATCGAAGGTTCGGGACCTGAAGAATGGATCCCATATAATATCAGTGGAGTAGCGTGGGAGGTCGATGAACCTCGCTGAGTACTGAGCCATAGTCAGGTTGCCCTGCTGTAGATGAAGAAGCTCCTGGATGCGTACTACGCGAAGAGTCACTGGGACAAACTCTGGGTGAAACAGGCTCTCGAAGTCTGTCCAGAGAGGTGTCAACTCGTGTTGAACCTAGAGCATCATGATCCACCATCTGCCTGCTGTTGCCTATAGAATACTGGTGAAAAGTATCACCATGAGATCTGCTGGTGTCCCTACCAGTCAGAAGACTCTCACCATGGCCTCCAGCCAATCCTCTGCCACCTGTGGGTCCATCTATCCCCTGAACCTTGGTGGAATATGGCACTAGAATTGATGCAACATGCTCAACAGCATGCACCCTCTGCTACTGGGGATGGTGGAATAGGTGGCCCAATAGGTAATCATACCGCTAGTGACTCTACTAGAAGAGGGACCTGCACCAAGGCCTCGTCGCTCGATTGGATATCAGTGCGTACTATACCCAGAACCCTAGCTGGCTGTCTACGTAGAGGCATCCTAAAAAGAAATAGGTCCACCATGGTCAATAAGTTATACCTGGTGAGCTGACTCAAAGATATAACAAAGAAAACTCTTTAAAAACACACACACAATCAGTGTTTTCGTGCACTGAGTCGAAAATCAGAAGTCAGGGTCTTGGTGTATGAATATGTCGGCCGCCGCACCAACACTCGATTCCCTAAAATGATAACCACACTCACTACACTTAAAAATATTTCCGTTAAAAAGATCAGAGTTCTATTTTATATGGTAGAACTGACTCCTCTGATACCAATTTGTCATGACCCGTCCCCCGGGGCCCGGGCTGTGACTACCCCAAGCCCGCCTTCCATAGGTGAGGGGTTGGCGACTAACACCTAAGGCATATTCCCTAAAACTTGGAAGGCATTTCCTTATAACCTGGAAACACACAAAACCAAGCACACAACAAGATACAAGATCAAGTAAAACTATATAGTAAACAGGGTGTACAGTAAGTAAAAAGGGGTCAGAATAAAATCCCAACTAGAAAGTAGAAGAAAAATTAAGGTACAAGTAAACTAAAATAGCTCATGTGAACACCCTCCAAGGATCCTACCTGAAGGGTAGGTACAACTCTCGATCGGCCATCTTTGCAGTACGACTCATCTAATGTCCACCTCTGAGCTACCTCCAATCCTGGTACTCTCATCCTCAGTCAGAGCTGTCCGTCGTCTACACCAGACACAATAAGGTGCGGGCATAGCCCGTGCAGGGGTGAGTATAACAATACTCATTAGGGAACCCAAGACCCTCAAGGTCTCACAAAATCCACAAAGGATAAACCACAAAGCATGGAAACAACTGACAACCCTACTTAGGTATATGCCCATACAAATACCTAAGTTATCAAGTTTACCCATCTCAATCATTAGGAAACAAAGGGTCCAACCCAAAATCTCAAAGCTCAACTATTCCACAAAGAAAGGAATACCACAAAGGTAAGTACCACACATGTTCGCCACACAGAAGAATACCACCAAGGTATTACCACAAAGGAAAGTACCACACAGGTACGAACTCATCTCACACCAGGTATAACTTAGGTATAATAGTAGAGATGGTTAGATGTAACTACTAATTTATCTTACTCTATTTAGAGGTAGACCCACGTAGGATCCTAGTACATCATCAGACCCACATAGGATTCAAGTACATCATCAGACCCACACAGGATCCTAGTACATCGTCATACCCACACAAGATCCTAGTACACCGTCACACCCACAAATGATCCTAGTACATAGTCAGACCCACACATGATCCTAGAGTAGTCCCACAAAGATTCCTAGAGTGGATCCATGTGGGATACTCAAATACAAACCCATGAAGGATCCCTTTCTCATGATACAACCAGCTATAGGGTACCCGCACTAAGCTTGCTCATCTCAGGGAGAGTCCGCTCCACAAGTTATTATTCGATACTCCAACTGCCACGAAGTCCCACTAAGAAGTATCCCAAATGAACATCATGTAATAGAGGTCTCAACACAATAGACTTTGCATCAATTGGACGCCTGGTCTGTAAGTTTTCAGCCTTTTAGTCCTGAGGGCCTAGTTGGATTTGTGCTCGATCCAACCCGACCATACCCCAATTTTTCCAAATCTCAAGTGGGGTATACCAAAAGGACCGTCTTGCTCCAAGATTTCCAGTGACGTAGACGGTTCATCAAACAGACGCCTGATGCTAAAGTTATAGCCAAAAGAGTGATTATGGTTGAAGTTGGTCCGGGTCTGGTCCGACCTGGCCGGACCGACCCGAAACTGGCCTGGGTTGACCCGACCCGGTTCGGGTTGCCCTGGCCTGTACTGGGTGGCCCGGACTATGCGGGGCAGCCCCGCTGGGGCGGCCCGGTTAGGCCGCGTGCGGGGGGGGGGGGGGAGTTTCACTCCCCCACCTCCTCTCACTAAACAGCCAAAGCCATTCGGTTTCCAGCAGCACACAGAACCAGCTCGAGTCCCACTCGGTCTAGCTCATCTGATCAAAACGGTCGGACCTTGTCCTCCCGGTGGTGTTTCCTGCACCGCCCCTCCATGGCCGGCCGAACGTCGACTGCCTTCCGCCATCCACCGTGACCAGGAGAGCCGCGACCCTTTGCTCCGATGGCGGCGCGTCGTGCGCTGCCCCTCTGCGGCCGACTAAATTCTGGCCACCTTCCCCTTTTCATCCGCGACACAAGATGAGATCCTTGTTTTCTGGGTGGCACAGACACGTGTCGCCGCCCCATCGTGCGACCGGCCTCCACTGGCCGCCTCCCTTGATCCGCCGTGGCTGACGAGCCGCGACCCTTCTTTGACGGCGCGATTGTGCCACCGCCGTCTTCGCGGCCGACCATGGTGCCGACTGCCATTCCCGAACCCCACCAGTGTTAGATACCATCCTCCTCCATCTCAAAGAACATACCAAGAACCAAAAAGTTTTTTCGAAGGGGTTAGGCCATGTTATTTTGGCCCGTACTCTCCATGTTAGGGCGGTAGCAAGCGGTTCAAATATATCTTGAATCATGAAGAAAAGTCAAGAATATGAAAGGGAGAAATTCAAAACCAAAATCCCTACAATGAAGGTTCGTTGATGTGTCGTATGGTGAAAAATGGTGAAGGCGAAGAGGGTGCCAACGATCGTCGCTTCTGCAATCACGCTTCCGAAGTCAGCTCGTGCGTCGTCCTCTTTCTTGATTCTGAAGAATGTTCTTCGATGGAGATTGCATTATTCATTTATAGGATAAGTTATTCATTGGTGGATGAGTTCCTCCTAAGTTCTCCCAATTCCTCCCTTTCACCAAAGATTTCTCCCAAGCCAAAATGAAGAGCCAACCCAAATAAAATATGTTTTTCAATTTTAAATTGTTGGAACAATTAAAGTCAGCTTTAATTAATTAATGGAATGTGGAACAATTAAATTAGTGGAAGTTTAAGAGACTTACCCACATTAAAGATGGAGTTTAAGGTGGTCGGGTGGTCCCCACCATTTAATTCAAATTGGGGGTTTTATTTCAGGTGGTCCCCACCTCCATAACCCATGTAGAGAGGTTTCAAAAATAAAAATGTTAATATTTTTATTTTTTTCTATTCCTCCATGAAAAAGTGAAAAACTATTTTTCACCCTCGAACTACTACAATTGAGGTGAAGGTCTCTTTAATATAATACCAGTGCTGCGAGTTCAATGGTGTCCTCGAATTTCAATTCCGAGCATTGGTTCAAAAGTTACAAAAACCCGCTCGTACGTTTACTGAACGTACCCAAAAAAAAGTTCAGAAATTCATTCTAGGCATACCGGGCCTCAGAATCACGCGGTGTTAATTTTTGTGGACTCGTAAAATTCCCATATAATTAAAAATGATTTACATGGAAATTCTGGGTCTTTACAAGTTAAGATACCAATGTTTTTTTGTTAAATATAACTGAAACATGCTCATAAATGATTTCATATATAAGGATTGTAATAAAAATTACCATAGAATGAAATAATAGAATTATAAATAATTTCAAATAAACATTATATTACATTTTATGATCATATTATGATTAAAATTTTGAGAATAATGAATAATAAAATTTCTATAATAAAAGTATTCTAAATCAATAAAGATTACTCACACCTAATATTAAAAATATATAAAAATTTACTAACATACATGTTGATTTATTTTCTTATATTGGAGTTTAAATCACATTCACCTAAGTGGGAATAATTGTTGGGATTCTTTTTCTCAAATTTTGTTTCCTTGGGACAAGATTTTTTTATACACCATGTTTTCTATATTATGATGCACATAATAAACCCTTTGATATTTAAAATTTTGATTATCTCTTTTTTAATGGAATTTAATGTTCTAGTTAAAATAATATCCTTCAATGGATTTTTATTGAAATGTTACTTAATCCATAATAATACTAAAAAATCACAAATTTTGTAAATTTTGTTTGGTTTTATTGAAAATTACATCCCTAACTGAATACTAGAAAGTGTGTGTTGTTGTGCCCTAGATGAACCTAGGGGAAAACCACTTGAAAAGGGATTTTTGAGTATCAACTAAATCTTCATCAAATGCATGATTAATGGCATTAAGACTACAAAACTACTTAGAAACTCTTGGGTGATTTTATTTGGATAAATCACATGATCTTTTCAAACCTTAATGAAGTATTTTCCTACCATTTCATTGTTATTCTAACATTATAAATTATTGACCACAATCACCATCTTCTATTGATAACTCTTCAAATTGAAATTAACCTATCCACCATCCTATAATTTTTTATTTGAAATGGATTCTTCCTATTACATTATGAATACCCACTAGTTTATATGTTCATTTTTGGGATATTCTCCTAGATAGACACATTATTATATTGAATGGGGTAATATTTGTTTCCTGTATTTCCATCATATAGATAGAAATGATTCTATTTTGACATGATTATGTAATATGAACCTTAGGTAATTTAAAAAATTGTCGTGTTAACTCATAATATGAGTGCATTGGATATAAATAGTGATTGTTGGATTTCAATATATATTTCCCTTTGATGCCTCATAAGATCTGACGATACAAACTGTCTAGGGTATTGGCCCATTACACACCATTTTATGTATGATGTATTTGTACAATGAGTTGTTGATATTTTTATATTGTCTAACATTATTCATTCCATCAATTTGAGATCATTAATTTTTATCCATGTATTATTTATTTTCATAGATATAATAACCCTTTAGTTTAATATTATTATGGATTTATTCTGATCATCTATTTTTTTCTAAATTATTTATTTCATGCTTATGTTATGATAGTTTCTAATGTATATTAATTTTTATCGAGAATCCGTATTCACCCCTATTTTATTTTCCTTTCCATAGGAAACATATAAGATAACTATGTGTAATTTTAAAGGATATGATATAAGAGATAAAAATATTATCATGGAGTTTTTATTTTTTACTTTATGTAATCAATTTTAATATGAAAAATATTTATCTATATAGTATTCAAAAAATACTATGTCATTGTATCCTTTGGGAAATCTTGTATTTTGTTTTAAAAATATAATATAAATATTAACTCTAGGTTTTTGGAGTCTCGGGTGTTACTATTGGAATCATAGGATGTTTAGTAGAATACTTGGTGAATTGATTTAGAATAACCTAGTTATATTTCACAAATATTGTGAAAAATACTTATGATTTTATGGGATTTTCCCTAGAAAACCTAATATGAATTAAATTTTATAATTCAATTTCATCGGCTAATTTTGAGAGTTAAATTTTTTATATATATACACTAATAGAATTAATGTGAACTGTATTACCATATGTAGTCATTGTAGGGATTTTCCTCCTAATAAAGTCAATGAGTATGGAGTTGGAGTTGATCAGATGGTAACCATATTTGGGAAGTTGACCTAGGTTGTAACAAATAGCCTCACCCACAAAGAGAAAACTACTAATCTATAATGTGGTGAAACTATATTGGAATTCCTTATGAAATAAAAACCTCCACCATTGAATAGAAATATTAATCTATTGGTAGCTATGAAGCATACCAAGACCCATGAAAATATAATTATCCCTTTGGGAATTAGTGAAAGTAAAAAGGTCTCAATGGTGGTATATCATCTAAATGTATATTCATATCAATTGTGGTCACTAATTTATAACACCTAATAGGAATTATAGATAGAGTTCATGGAATGGATAACTTTTAAATATATATTCTTTAAAAAATACTTTCCTTATGAGAATAGGAAATAAATGAGAATAAAATTATTCTATCTCAGTTAGAAGGAGAAAAATGTTTCTAATTATGAGGATTACTTTAAGAAGTTAGTTATATGTGATCTAGACTATATATGTAGATAGAAAATAATTATTAATCATTTCATTGATAGATTATAGATGATCCATATAAGGGTTCTAGTGTCTCAAAATTTTTGATCATATGAGGATACTATTTCATGTTCCATTGAGATAGAGAAGGAGATATCTTACATTTCTTTATTCAAGGGAAACATAGATAAGAATAATTCTATTAAGCATCATAGAAATAAAAGTATTTCAAAGGGGTAAAAAAGAAGTATAAAATTTCTCACATGTAACAACTATAGAAAGAAACACTCTATGACTTTCATGAAGGGAATGATAGCTTGTTTCAAATGCAGATAAAAAGGCCATCACACACAAAAAATAAAGGGAAAGGTAGATGTTACTAATTTTCAAGGATTTAAATGTAAAAATATGGGGAAATATAGAAACCAATTCCCCAAATGTAAATGTAATTTACATTAGAAAAGGATGAGGGAGAAAGGATGTGATTATGTGATCACTACAGATGATGTTGAAGTTCTGAATGGAATTATTGTTGTTATATTGATCATAAAATCAAAGCTAGGGTGTGATTTATTTTATTTTTAATCTAAAAACTCTTTTATATCATGCATGTTTTTTGAGAACATTGAATCATACCCTTATACCATGAGAAATAAGTTATCAGTTAAGAAACCTAATGGTATTATTATTATAATAATTATTAAAAGAGCAATATTTATTAAGATGTATAGATATTACCTGGTGGAAAAAGTGATTTTTATATATAGGGTTGATTTTTAATTAATAATAGGTATGGATTATATCTCAATGTATAATGTAATAATTTATTTCCAAGGGATGGATATTATTATTTTTGAAGGGGACATATAATCCCTTATTTTCAAGGGAGAGACATCACTTCCCGATCACTTTGTATACACACACATATTATATCAACTTAATAAAATATTTTGATAAGAGAAATATAAAGCACTCTCTCTTGATGGGATTGAAATACTAAGGATGTAGGATATATATTTTTTTAAAAAAATTCATAGATATTTTTCTAGTGGAATTTCATGGAAATACACCTAAGTGTGAAGTTGAGTTTTCCACTAAACTCATTCCAAATGTTAGAACCATATCTAAAAAATAATATAGCATAGAATAAGTGGAGTTGGTAGATTTTAAGAAAAAACTATTAGAGTTTTGTGATAAATGATTTATACACCATCATGTTTCACCATGGGGAGCCCCTATTTTATTAATTAATATAGCGATGGGTATATGGGATTCTGCATCGATTAAAGAGAGGTAAATTCCATTTTAATAAAGAATAAGTATCCTTTAAAACACCTTGATGAATTATTTGATCAAATTAAAGAATCTAAATATTTTTGAAAGAGTGATCTTTTCTCGGGGTTTCATCAGTTATGGGTGAAGAATGTGGATCTAATAAAAAATACATTTCATAAGTGATATAGACATACTGATTTTATAGTAATTAATTTCAAATTGACTAATATGCATTTTTTATGGATATAATGAATATATTATTCATGGATTTTATTTATAACTTCATGGTGGTGTTTATTAATGATATCATGATATACACCAAATCCTATAAAGAGTATGAGAACTATTTGTGAATAATTATGGAGGCCCTCATAGAAATAAAATTATATGAGAAATTTAGTATCTGTGAATTTTGGCTCCATGATGTTTCATTTAATTTCCATATTATATATAAGGATTTAATATCTATTGTTCTATATAAAAAATTTAATCAAATAATAGACTATACTGATTTATATAACTAAGATATGTAGTACCCTTGGATAAATAGTATACTATCAGTGCTTTTTTTTCAAAATTTTGCTTCATTGGAAAACCCATTAACTAATTTGATACATAAAGGGTTAAATTCACATGGTTCAGTGAATGTAATTTTTTTAAAGATATTAATTAGATATTGTTTAATGCACCCATATTGAATTTACCATTAGGAAATGAAATATTTTTAATATATATTGATGCATCAAATAAAATATTAGGTTGTGTCCTTATGCATAATCATAAAATGGTTTCCTATGAATTAAGTCAATTGAGGAACCAAAATAGAACTATCTAACTCATAAAATTTATTTGGAAGTAGTAATATTTTTGATGAAGATATGTAGGTACTTTATCTATGGATAAAAATGTATCAAATATAGGGCTTATGAAAGTATGAAGTGTATTTTATCTTAAAATGAGCTCAACATGATGAAAATAAGATGGTTGGATCTAATCAAGGACTATGATTAAAGGATACACTACCAACGTAGTAAGGAAAACACGGTAGTTGATACATTGAGTAGGAGGGACCATATAGTTATAACCATTATTATTTTTAATAAGAATCCTATATTCATAGATCTAGTAGATATAGATATAGTTATTTTTAGATAGGGGAGACAAAATTAATTTTAAAATAAATTGGTAAACAATATTCAATAAAAAATATATAAATTTCATTGTGGTATGATATAGATTTAAAAAGAAGGATTAAAGTAGTGAATGATGAGAAATTTATAGTCATCATCCATAAAAATGAGGTGTTAATGTTTGGAAAGAGGTTATGTGTTCCTTCCATACCTGAACTGAAGAGGGAGCTACTAGATAGATCCCATAGCTCAAATTTTTATATTCAACTGAGTATGAAAAAGATATATCGATATTCAAGAGAAAATTTATTATTGGATGGTATAAATAAGGAAATTAAGGATTATAGGTCTAGATACTTAGTATTCTTGTAGGTAAAGGCTAAAAGACAACATCCTAAGGGAATCAAAAAAACTCTACATATACCTATATGGAAATTAGAAAATATCAGAATGTACTTTTTTCAATAAAAATATGAAATATAAAGGGAATAATGAATTTATATAGTTAATAACCATTAACCTTACCATGTCTAAAAATTTCATAATAGTAAGGGAAGACCAACCCGTTGAGCGCCTTTCCCAACTCAATATCAATAAAATCATGAGACATCATAGGGAAACTCTATCAATTATATCAAATTATGACTCTCAGTTCACATAATAATTATAGAAGAGTATTCCAAAGTATCTCAACATTGAGGTACATTTAAGAGCAAACTATTATCCCCAAACCAATACATAGTATGAAAGGACTATTTATAGACTATAAGACACGTTGATATCATTTTCTCATGACTTCCATGGAAAATTTGATCAATATCTACCTATGGTGGAAATTTATTATAATAAAAATTTCAATTAAAGCATCTCGATAAAACTATATGAGGAATTGTATAGGAAGAGTTGTTATACTCTAACATGTTTGGAAGAAGTAAGTGAAAGGAAGTAAGTAGGCCCAGAACTTGTGTTAGAGACAACTGTAAAAGTACTGACTATCCCTGATTATATCAAAGATGGTCAAAGTAAAAAAATGATCTATGTAGATAATATATGTAATTTAATGTTATTTAATGTAGGGTATCATGTATTATTAAAATTTTCACCATGTAATTGTGTTATAATATTTGGTTAAAAGGGGAAGTTATACTCTATTTACATTGGGCTTTTTGAAATTCTAGAGATAATTAGAGTTTTATCTTTCTGATTGGCTATGACAACCAACCTTTCTAAATAAATGAAGGCTTTCATATTTCTTTAATGTGGATAAAAATTACAAATCCAAGGAATATACTCACATGTGAGGGAATATATTTTTAACCTAAATCTTATTATAATTAAGAGAATGTACAGATTTTTGAAACTAGATAGAATGTGTTATGGAATCTGAGAAATTGATTGGACAAATTACTTTGGAGAAGTAACAAACTAGAGGAGTAAATATGGTATCTTGAAGAAGTTATGAGTATATAATAACCTAAGTATTTTAGTATCTAAAATATAACCAATTTTTAGGATGGAATTATTTAGGGGGATGTAATACCATAGACCCTACTATTATAATTAAAAACTACATCCCAAAACTAGTACATAATGTTCATGATAAAGTAATTTTATTCATGAAATTATTAAAACTATAAATTTTAATTTTAATTTGATTAAATTAATTTTATTTTTGGATTTGGAATGTCAATATTAGCTTATAATGACTGTTGGTATTTTTCTAAAATATTTTTTTTGGGTGAATAGTGAAAAATACAATTTTATCAAAGCTATGAATTTTATGACATTATAATAAATAAATAGAAGTTTATAAAACATTTTTATTGGATAAATGTGTATTTAATAACAAAAATTACCCATTTTAACAATACTATGTTGATTTTAGAAACCCAATGATCGATATTCTAAGAACGTAAGTAATATTTTCCATTAAAAACTTTACAACACTTTTCATTCAATTAAATATTATTTTGGAAAACATTGGTTATGAATTTATTTAAAAAACATATGAAAATTATAATAAAACAATTTATATCATTAAAATCAATGAAATATATAATTTTACCCTATACATAAATTTTACGCTTTAAAATTCACGTTTTTTTAAAACTGGATTTTACATGTTACATGCACTAATATTAGAATTGATTTATATTCAATATAGAAATATTAATTGATAAAATGGATTTTATATTTTTATTTATTAGTTAAAAATTATTTAATATTATCCAATTTATTTTTTGTCAGAAAAAATGATTTACTTAACTAAAAACTAGTTACCATGGTAAAACCAAATTTTTTAAAAGAAATAAATCTTTGGGTAAAGAGCCGGAAACTTGTTAAAAATGTTTATAATTGTGTGTAATGGATATTATACACCTTATAAAATATCATAATAAATTATTTTCCATATTTGGATCCACTTTACTTGTGAATAATTTGCCGTATTTAAATTAAGTTAAAATATTTACAAAATCTCAATTCTCATCACTTATAAAAGTGGCCTCACACCACCCCTCCAATACCACTAATAACATTAATTTTATTGAAAATATTTAATTATCACATCCCCTATAATCCGTATTTGACTCTATTAATCTTATGGTCACAACATATTATCCTAATTCCCCCTATTCCATGCAGTCCTCTATGGAAAGATCAAGTCCTCAACGTGGGTACTTATTTTCCCTAATTTTTATTTTTTATATATTAAATTTACAAATAAATTTTTCTCATTACTATATAATTAAATGAGTATATTTTTTTATAACAAATAATATTATTCTAAGTGAATAACTATTAACCACTTTTCCATATTCCCTTGAGGAAAGTAAAAATAGCATTTGTGTGTTTGTGCGGTCTACCGCCACTATAAAGTGTCATGCTTAGTTTCACATAACCAAATTACACATATGGTAATATTATAGAATTTTATAAATAAAAATTATATTTATAATATATTTTATATTCTAAAATTATAATTTTTTTATTACTTTTTCATGTTCTACTGAAAATGAAATCATTTATCATGCATACGTGCAGACTACCACCTCCATGGATCGATTAAATTCAAATGTTCATTTCATCACCTCATTTCATGGATGGTAATGACAATGGTTTTAATGGATCAATATGAATTTTATTATATTGAAAATATTTTGGGAAAAAAATTCGAAAAAATATTAACAATATGAGCAATAAATAACTATAGTAAATTCAACAGTCCAAAAGAGATTTTAATTGCCAAAAATGATTTCTCCTTACTGTGTAATAACATCATATAGTTAATATTGTTATTTAATTCATTACAATTATGATATAACACACTATTAAACAAAAAATAATTTCATTATGCATCAGGTATTGCTATATTACAATTATATCACATCATAATAATCCATTAATTATTATACGTTCTTGTTTAGGCCAGTTTGACCACCAAAGTGAAAAATGAAATAAATTTATATCATGGATGAATATAGGATTTTAATTTCTATTAATATATGATATAAATAATTAAATTATGTTTTTTTATGGTTAAAATAATATTAAACTCATTTTTATGATTCCAATGTTCATTTTTTAACAATGACTCAAACATGCTCATTACCGATTTCAACTTTGTGAATCTTATCCAAAAATCCCATATAATGATATTATAACATTATAAATAGTAAATTTTTGTAAATTTTTTATTTTTCTAATGATTATTATTTGGATAATAATGAATAATAAAACCTCTATTATAAAACTACTTCAAAATAATCAAGATTTCTCAAACCTGATATTGAGAATAGAAAATAACTAATTAGTATGCATGTATAAAATAATTATAAATGAAGTTTGAATTTTTTATATGTATAAATAAGATTCTATAATCAGTAATTAAGATTTCATTTATAAAATAGTTTATATATCATTCATCTAAGTATGAATAACAATGAGGATTCATTGTATCAAATTTCAATTCCTTGAGATATTATTATAGTATACACCATGTTTTCTATTATATTGTTCACTTACCACTTTGATATTTTTCATATCTTGATTATATCATAATTCATGGTATTTAATGTTCTATTTTAAATTTTATCCTTCAAGGTATTTTTATTGAAATTTTACCTAAGCTATCATAATTCCAAAAAATTATAAATTTTGAAAAGTAAAGTATGTGTGGGTTTTCTAGAAATGACATCCTTGTTTGTATAATGGAAAGTGGATATGGTTGTGGTACATATATAAATAGGGTAAATCAACCTAAAAAATTATGGTGGTGTATCAAATTAATATTCACTTGGCATATAATAATGGGGCCTAAGACTACACACCTGGATAGAAACTCATGGGGGATATGTTTTATATAATTCAAAACATATTTAAAAACCATAATGAAGGATTTTATTTTATTTTATTTGGCCTCATAATATTTAAAACTACCAAACTCAATTACTATTTTATATTTATAGCCCTACAATTTGAGTGTTCTAACTCTAAGGTCTTATCATTATTTCTTTGAAAAGGTTACATCCTATTACATTAAGAATAACCCATATTTTTTATGGTGATTATATATAATCATTTGGTATCCACATTATTCCATTGAATAAGGAAATATTTTTCCCCATATTTCCATTATATAGATATAAACTATTCTATTTTTCCTTTATAATGTAATAATTTACTTAAGTAATGATTTGAAATGTCTTGTTTATGAATATGATAAATTCATTAGACTTAATTAATGATAGGTGGGGATTAATATAGATATCCCCTTGATGAATCTATAGGTATCTTGGGACAAAATTTCTAGGGTATTGGAATATTACTTAACTATTTTTATATAACATTTGGAACAAGGCCTTTATGGTAAGTTTCTATTGTCTGAAATTCGTAATTCCATCAGTATGAAATCAATTATTATTGTTATGGGTATAATAGATCCTTTGTTTCATTTTATTACTGATTTATTCTGATCATGTAATATTATTCCATACCATTTATTCCATGCTTATGTTATGATTGCTTCTGAAGTGTGCTACTTTATACTAAGCATCTGAGCTCACCCTTATTTTTTATTCCTTTCCACATGAATCCTTTAAGAGAACTATTTTTAATTTTAAAGTATATTATATAATATATAGTAATGTTATCATGGATTTATTATGTTTTACTTTATGTTAACAACTATAATGTGAAATATATGTATGTATTTAGTCTTACAAGAAATATAATTAATTGGATACTTCAGTAACTCTAGTATTCTATACCAATAATCTATTAAAACTACTAGTTTTTTCTTTCCAGATTATTTGTTGTCAAAATAAGTAATAGGGAGATTCTTACCCAATTATTCACTACCCCTTTGTATTCAGGATAAAAAAATAAGGAATACTATGAACTTATGATACAAAACTCTAAAATGTACCACAAGTTACCAAACCATAGTCCCATAATCTATATACCACATGAAACACACATGAAATTATATATCTCTCTTCTTACACCAAAATTATAAATCTAGTCCATGTTAAAAAATATAATATAATTCTAATATATCCAATCAGTACCCTAATATATAACTTTATTACCCATCACTCTTCTGGACTGTGACTCCTAAAACCTAAATAAATTCACTAATCACAATATGATAATCATTCACAAGATATAACATCATGTATAAGATAATCTAAATAATATTAACCATTCACATACAAGATAATTTAATCCCCACCATAGGGATTATGTCAGTTCACCAAATCATTATTTTCCACTTATCTCAATAAATTAAAAAAACTTATCTATCAAAACTATTTTTCAAGTTATGTTCCAAAATCTTATTGAAAAATTTATTTTTCCCAAACATATAATGGAATAAAAATTAACTAGTGTACATATATTAAGAAAAAAACTATTAGTACCATTGAAAATATTTTCCTTTAATTTGTTTTGAAAATATATAAATAAGATTTTATAATATTTCAATTGAAAATATTAGTATGAAAAAATGGAAACATGGTCACATCATTAATAAAAATCATCATGAAAATAAAAATATGGCAGAGTTATTATAATATCTATAATAATCACTAAATGGGAAGTAATATTTCATAAAATTAGTAAGAGTATTCTCTAACCACTACTTACCACCAACATGCTAGTGATGTGTAAACAAAACAATAGGATCATGTTGTATAATCATTATTGCCAGTGTGGAATTAAAAAACTAGAAACAAGTGTTACATATAAAAATTTTTCTAATGTAATAATGCAATATGAGTATCATTTTCAATGAAATACTAACAATAATACATGTGATTCATCAATTAATTATATTACCCCCATAGGGTATACATGAAAAAACATTATACTTTATTAATTATTTAAAATTAATTATATTTCCCAAAGATTACAATAAATATCATAATAATGAATATAATTTAATATTCCATGGTAGTTGATTATTAATTATACACTTGATTTGGTTCCTAGCTAAGTTATATAACAAATTTTACATTCTGACTAAACATGAGTTGAGGTACCCAACTAGTACATCTTATACATTAGTTGTGCCTAACTAACTAACCATAAAACCCTTGTTACATAAATATTTGTAATAAAGGGGTCAATGATTATTTTTATGGGATAATTCTTATATTAGCACACAATTTTAATACATAAATATTACATGTATTTAGATTAATATTCAATACATTACAATACAATCCATGTTAAAACTATAAATTTATATAGTATTTGAAGAATGTATATACAATCTTCTTATTTTATGAAATATCTTCAACATCTCCCATAATGATATTCCATCATAGCAATCTTTATAGGCACACACTACTAAAAACTTTCTTCATAAACTAGGGAAAGGAAACATAAGAAAAGGGTGATCTTAGATGCCTAGTAGAGGTAAAAATAGGAGATATAAGTTGATAATCATATGAAATAATAAGATAATCATAAGGTAATGTCATCATGAATATAACTTAAAATGTTCATGACTAATATAAAAAATATCATAAACATGAATTATGGTAAAAATCATTATCACTTCATAATATATGAATCATAAGAATGAGGACTCGTCATAACTTAATAATGATCTATAGGTTCTTGTCATAAATGAGTCTCACACCATCATAAGTATAGAAATAATTAAAAATCTCAAATTTTAATAAAAAAATTATCCTTTTAGGTATCAACACCTATTTCTAATAGTGTACAAGCACATCAACTTATTTCCCACAACAGACCAAGCACTTTGACTTGTTTCCCACAACGGATCAAAAAAATCCACTTGTTTCCCATAACTATCTCATAATATATAATACATTACCCAATTAATTGGAGGTATATATAGGTCCCAACCATCACATAATGAAAAATATACATATTTATTCCACATGATCATAAGATATTCATCATATCAGAACCCGTGAAAAGAAATGGGTTTCACAAACATTTCATCATAGCATAACCCATGGAAGCAGGCTCCAATTTTTTTTCATCATAATCATAATCTATCAATAAAAATAATAAGGATGGTATCCTTGTAACATAACCCTATTAAATCATAATTATAATCAAGGGTTGTTTTCATTAATAAATAGAGATATCATTAAAATATTATTAAAACCTTCTTAATAAAAATACCCCATAAAATTTTAAAAAACATGTCAAAGTATAAAAAAATGAACATAAAAAGTAAAATTTTTTAATTCAAAATAATATTATAATCTATTAATAGAAGCTTCAATTAATTGATTCATCAAGACCGTGGAAAATTCCATTCATTCTATATAATTTAAAAAACATTCCTTCCATAGTTTTTGTAAAAAGTAAAAAAGTATCTTGTTCGAAAAATGAAAATAATATTCATTATAAAACATTTTAAAAAAAGTAAACCAATTTTAAAAATATAATTAAACAACCATACTATAATATATAAATAATTTTTTTAAATATTTTTGAAGATATGCGATATTGAAGAAAAATATTTTAGATCGAAGAGAGAATTAAAGCCCTTTTTTATTTAAAAACTCATTTGATATATTAAATAATTAACATGAGGAAAATTAATGTAAAACATATAATCTCAAGAAATAACCAGAT
This sequence comes from Viscum album, assembly GCA_963277665.1. Taxonomy (NCBI): domain Eukaryota; kingdom Viridiplantae; phylum Streptophyta; class Magnoliopsida; order Santalales; family Viscaceae; genus Viscum; species Viscum album. The sequence goes on from OY728132.1 coordinate 331,585,090, forward strand.
GATAATAAAATTAAAGGTATTTATTAGAAATGTATCATATAATTTTCTCATTGGAAATTCACAGATAAAGAATCCTGATTAAAATGGGATTGAAACATTAATCCCTTCCCTCAAGTATCTCCTTTCCTCATTAACATTAAAACATACTATAAAATAGATATGGATTTATTATACATGTATTAAATAACCATATTTATATCTATCTTACCATGTATAATTTATTTATGACATCTCATCACCAGTTTATTAATAATTTATTATTAAAATCATTATTTTGGGTGATATCTGAATCATTTTCCTAGAATGTTTCGATTCAAAAGTCTTGGTCCTTATAATTTGATCATAATTAAATTATTTCAATAATTTTAATCCAGGGATAGAAATAATATATATTTATTATATAATTATTTATAATGACTCATAAAAAGTACAGATAGAAAAATGAATTACACCATTCATGGAGACAGTAGGTTATACATACGCATGAAAACTATTTCCATTTTTAGACCGATGGAATGAAAGAATGGAAAATAATAATTCACATTAAAATAATAATAATCTTATTATATATATCACATATATTTATCAAATTCATCTTAATTACAATCCATGTAAAATATAAATGAATAAAAAACCACATCACATAGTGGAGGTGGTAGTCCACATGTACGCGTGAGCGATGTTCTCATTTACCAAAGGATTGGATAATGAGATGTTATAAATGATATAATAATTTTATAAGTATAATTAATTTATAAATATATACAAAAAAACTATACATATCAATAAAATATGATGATGAAAGCTGAATTGTATCTCTACGTGTAGATGGTAAGTTGTATCTACCTTTGAGCGATACTTTCACTTCTCATTTGATGTGAAAGAGGGTGTATAATAGTGTTTTAATAATCATAATAAAATTTAATCATTTTTAGTATAATGAATTTATTATTTCATGATAAATACCATATATTTTTAATAGGTTAAGAATAGTATGAAAGAACATGATCAGTTAAAGCGATTGCCACTACTTTGAAATGTCTCCTTTAAATCTCCTCTAAAGGGATCTAGGGATGGTCTTTGGAGAAGAAGAAAACCAATAATATTAATATAAGTATGTTTAGAATAGAAATTTGTTGATATTTTCAATAAATAAGGATCAATGTGGTGTAAATAAGTGAGGTAGGAGGTTCCATTTTATAAATGGGTTGACGATCACTTTTAGAATTTATCAAAAGATTAAATTAATATAAATTCATTCTCAAATAAAATGCCTCCAAATGGACATTTATTAGAAGATAAGTCTGGATATGGTTGTAATAACATCATATAATATAATTTATACTTGTTTTTTTTATTTTATGATTTATCATTTTGATTAACCCTTAGTTATCCAATTTCAATTTAAACCATAATAAAAAACTTTTAATACTAAAGTGTTGTAATTTTTATATATAACATGGAAATTGGACCATAAATGAAAAATTAATGATACTTTAGACCATATCATACAAAAATTGTCCTATTTCAATATTTTTATGATTTTTATATAATTTAATAAAAACTTATTTTGATAAAATATCATTATTGTAAATTTTGAAAATATTAATTTTATTTAAATTCAAATACATCAAGAATAAAGGGTAATTAAAATATAATTTTTTCAAACCAACCTTATATGTCATATATATCCAATAAATGTTTTCCACATTAACTCATTCGTATTATATCTCTTTTAATAATTTTAAAATAATTGATTATATTTTTTAATAATTAGAGAAGTAATGCATATGTGTTACATAAGTAATTCAGGAATTAAATAATTAAAAAAAATATAATATAATTTTATATCATCAAAATAATTTCCATAATCTCAAAATAGACACTTAAATTCGTTCATAAGTAACTTTTGTGCCTATATGGAAATATAAGAGATATTAAAAACAAATAGGGTGACATTTTTTAACTTTCTTCAATTTAAATAATATATAAGTCATTTTCAAGGAAAAGTGTCCAATAATAAACTAAATTTCAAACCTATGGTATTATAGGTCTAATTAAATTCATCCAATAATAATTTAGATTAAAAATTATGGACTTATTACTTATTTTTAATCCATATTAACCTGATTTACCCTTTATCGAGGTGCTAAATTTTACCATAGTTACTGTTCATATTGAACAAAAATAAAAGTAAATAATTACCAAATTTGAACCTAAGAATTATAAATATATTATTAATTTTATTTAATTAAATACCTATTAATGGAAAAAATTAATTTTAATATAATTGTGCAAAATGGAATAATTTTTTTTATAGAAAAAAACATATTTTTAAAAATAAAACTGGATTTATTCTTATTCTGTTATTAGAAAAATATTTTTTTAATGTTAATATTTTTATAAAATAAATAATATATAAATTTCAATAAAATCATTTTCTAATAGTTATTAATTAAATTAATTAATATAAATAGACATTGCGCATATACAAACATTTGTTCAAAAAAAAACATCACTTTTATTTTCAAATAATTTTTTATAATTCAAATCATTTGATAACTAATGAACTAATTTTATAAATGTGTAGAAAATATATTATCCATAATTTATGTATTACTATTTATAACCACTAATCCAATGGCTTAATGATAACATACAAATAATATTTTAATAGTGTTACACGGTTCATCTAAACTCTATGTTGTGTGTAACATAAGCTATCGAATAAATGAAATTATTTAAAGAGAAATATTTCATAAAAAAATAAAGGTGTTACATTATAACCCCCTATAAATGAATCTAAACCCTAAAATTCATCATTATAATAAAAAAATGGGGATATCTTGGTTTCATTACGTCTTCATTTTCCCATGTAGTATCTTCGAATTTGTGGTTTATCTAGTGAACATTAATTTGGAGAGTAGTATTATTATGTTGCAAGTTATCTCTATAATCTAAAATTTATACCAATTGTTGCTCATAAAAAATATCATGATTCTATGGTACATTCACTATGTTTAGTATATATTAATGACCAGATAGTATTTTATCAGAAGAGATACACAGAACATGTAAAAACTTGAGAGAGTTTTGGTGGAAGTGTTAAGAAATAATTTGTCGCCCCTACTTGATCAAGAATATTAAATGGGATATTATATCTAGGGATTAGATTTATTTTATTCTCAATTATCATAACCTTCTTCCATGGATAAATTCTCAGAAAAACCATCTAACTAAATTTATATTCCAAATCACATTGATGATTGTCAGTATAACACTGTTGTAAACTCTGAGCTACCTTGATGTGATTATGAATAGTTATAATATTCTATGCCATTTACTCACCTCTCTTAGCTCCCAATATATTTATTCCTCCAACATAATCCTAGAATGTTTGAGTTCTACACTTCTTTCCAAATAGAGTTTCATAAGTAGCCATATGAATGCTTGAGGGAAAGATAATATTGTAATAAAACTCGACTAGAGGAAAGTGTTGATCTAAACCAACTTTGAAATAAATATAACAATATCTCAACATATACTTTAGGTTTTAAATAGTTATATCAGACTGATCATATATCTGAGGATGGTACACTATATTGAAACTCAACTCTGTATATAAATAATGCTGAAGGCTTGACTAGAACTTTGAGGCAAACGAAAGATCCCAATCAATTATGATGAAAATTCGTACTCTATGAAATATTACCACTTCCTTAACATATATTATGGAAATATTATTAAGATATATATATTATCTGATAGAAATTATGTGTTCTGAATTATTAAGGTGATCTATTATAACCCATATAGAATTATGGCCTTTAGATGTTTTGGGGAGTCCGAAGACAAAATACATGTTGATGTTTTCCCATTTACATTCAGGTATGATTAATGGTTGTAACCTAACATTAGACTTATATCACTTATAATTAACTTTATGATAAACTAATCACCAAAAAACATATTCTATAATATATCTTTTTATGTCGTACCACTAGAAATACTCTTCCAAGTCTCTATACATATTTATACTTCCAGGATGAATAGAGAATGATGAAATATGATATTCATCCATCATCTCATTCTTCAAATTTGGTATCTAAGGTAAACATAATTAGTTCACGAATCTTATTATTCCATTATAATCAAGGTTAAACTCATGAACATTTATCACCTTATATTACATCTCTACATCTTCCTTCTATGCCTTTTTAATCTTAACTTGGATATATGATTGTACACTCATATGAGAAATGCAACATTTTTTCATTTTATTCAATATTTCTAGAACTAACCTTTGAAAATATATAAATAATGGATCTTATGTGATCCTCATCATAGACTAACAAGAATTATCCTTTTGAATTATAACATCATCTAACTTATTCTCTTTCCCATGATGGTAATGTATTGAGTATTTATAATCTTTAATCATCTCCATCTATATTATCTAGCACATATTAAACTATTTTTGAGTAAATATATACTTAAAAAATTTATTATCATTATATATATATATCACACCCCTCCATAGAGATAATGCCTCCATATATTTAATGAAACAACTACCGCATCTAATTTCAAGTCATAGGTTTTGTAATTTTATCACGAGCCATCAATTATCATGAGGAATATGTTATCACCATATGTTTTCTCATAAGAACACATACCAATCCCTTATTTGATGCATCACTATAGATCATAAATATAACAATCATTCTATTTATTACACACATAAACATGATTTATTACATAAAATTTCACTTAATACAACTTTGAGGATCGAGAGGTATAGTGTCTTAGGAAATTAGGAACATTACACAACAACTTAGGATATAAAAAACAACATCTTTATTGAAAAATTCTTTTACATGTCCACAACATTTCTTCCTACTTAGCACTGCATGGGATAACCTGAGGACATGCATAAGAAAATGGTGATATATAAATCCCAGCAAGGGAGTAAACAAAGCATAACATGAAAAATATAGTATATGTTAGGAAATAGGCATATCAATGGATCACAAGAGAAAAATGAAAATAAAGGCATGATATAGAATGATTACTATAACATAGAAATGTGGCAACAACCATTAACATTATATTTGCATGAGCCAAGGATCATTGCACATGGAGAATGAGTAGACCCTCATTTCAATTGAATTTGAATTAGTAAACCCTTATTGCACTTGTATTATCATGAGTAAACCCTAATTTCACATGGTGTATCATGATGCTATTCTTTACCCAATGCATTGGAGTACTATCAGGCCACACCCTTTATAAACATTTCATTTCATGCATAAGTGTGCCAGATGGATCATACAATATGGATTCATTAAACATCATAATTTATTCCATGAATAATAGTTGTGTAATACATTAATGTAAGTCCTAAATCAACAATTACATGTGAATAAAGGTTAATACCCTCGATATAGGAATGGGTATGGTATTCACTTATATGATGATTTTGGCATGAGCGATTTTGGTGTAACTTTGACAGCATAATGACATCAAATAGAAATAATAAAATGGGTTTATGAGAGAGAAAGGGGTCTCTCATCATTTATACATGTAATGGACATTAAGGGGGTCATGTAACATAATATACCAACATATATCATGGAATTTATATGCATAAAATAAAACAATTTCTTGAATGAAAATGAGAAGAGAGAAATTCCTTACTGAATTTTGGCTTGGTAATGGGTGTACATGGGAGGAATTAATGAGAGTGAAATAGGTCTCTCATAATTCAAACATAATAAGGGTAGTATGGGGGTGGTGATAAATCATACCCCAAAATTTTTAATTGAAAATAAAAGGGTAAAACAACATAAATAAATTTGGAAAAAAATGAGAAAGGAAGAAATCCCTTACTTGGAAGTGTGATCCCAAAGGCTTGAGAGAGGCTTGAGTGAGGCTTCTTTGGAGCTTGGGGATCCTTGTGAGGATTATATAGAGATTAGGTAAGGGTTTTTTCGAGCTCCAAATGGTATTATTGAATATTAATGGGATATTGAGTGGGTTTATATAGGAAAAGAGAAGGAATTCTTTATTATTTAGGTTTTGGACACTACACATTAAACTAATCAAAAACACAAACCATCTCCTAATTTTTTCCAAATTAGGGTGGAAAAAATTATTTTATAAGTCCAATGGTCGAACTTATTAAAATATTAGGCTTTCTTATGTGTAGGTGAGTCAAACTCTTAAGGAAATCATTTTAAAAAGTTAAAATATTTTATAAGTTTTGGAGGGTCCACTAAGACACAATAAAATTAATCAAACAAATCTAAAATCACATTATTTTAAAGGTAAAACATATAATGGTCGAAAATTACTTTTATATTATTTTATAAAATCCCTGTTGGGTTATTACGATATCATAAAACACATATATTTAAATGATATATAATTTTTACCCAAAAAGCGACTATCTTAGAAAATTATGAAACATCACTATTAGATAATTTTGATGTCCTGAATCCAAATATGATATTAATTTTATCTAAATAATTTTTTAAATATGTGAATTTTTAATTTTAAAATAAAAACCAATATTTATTGAAAATTTATGGGTTTCGACAAAAACAGTTTTCAAACCTTAAAAAAATTTCAATTTTATTCATAAAAAATTATATGAAAATCTATGTTTACTAAAATGTAATTTAGTAATAAAATTTTATTAAAATATTATTTAATTCAAAAAATACATTAATTTATCAAAAAATATTTCTTAATTAAATATTACTTAAGAATACTTTTTTTTCTTTAAAAAACATTTACAAAGTGACAATAATAAAATTAATGTATATTATTTATAAAAAATAATGAAATATTATAAAACTCGCATAAGACCTAAGGGTAAGGTGTGTAATGATGATAAACTCTTGGGGTGGCTTAGATAACATCGCTCGGTTGGTAATCTCTATTAACTTCCACTTCTCCCATAAGAGATTCTGTTCATTCTTAACATGTTGAAGCTCGACTTGGGCTTGGTCAAGAGAGACACCTGATGATGCTACCTCATTTCCAAGAATCGATAAATGGGATTTGTATGAAGCAATTATATATGATGATTCCATCACTTCATTTTTCTAAGTAAATTGGATTTGTTAAAGCCCTATATTTATACTAATCACATGATCACTATTCAATTTATATATTATAAAATGTAACAATTCATAATGGTATTATAAAATCCAAAAACATAAAACCAAGGATGTTCATATTTTTTATATTACCATTTTACATAATAATACATTTAATTAGATCAATATGAATTGTCATTAATAAAAGTCTGGGTCCTTACGATCTTCCCCCCTTAAGAAATTTTGCTCTTGAAATTTCTTTTACCCACACTAAACTAGATGAGGGAAATTATACTTCATCACTTCCTATAATTTCCACTTTTCCTCTTCAAACTTGTGGTTTCTCCACAACACCTTGATGAGGGATATTGTCTTATTTCATAGGAATTTTTCCCCATGATCCAAGATCTTCAATGGTACCACCTATGGATTGAGTACATGTGATGGGTCTGGTATGTACTTCCTCAAGAGTGATAATGGAATACATCATGTACTTGAGAAAGGTTTGGTGGTAGTTCTAGTCAATAGGCCACTGCTCCCATGCGATCAAGGATATCAAAGGGGCCAATTTATCTTAGACTAAGCATTCCCTTATTTCCAAATATCATAACTCTCTACCACAATTATATGTGGAGGAATAACATGTCCCCAAAATCAAACTCTAGGTCTCATCGACGATTATCATCATAACTCTTTTGACGACTCTGAACAGCTTTAATGTGATGCTGGATGGTCTTAACCTTCTCCACCATTTTTTCGACTATTTATGCGCCTATAAGTTTTTGATCCCCAACTTCATCCCAACATGCTGGTGTTCTGCACCTTTTCCCATAAAGGGCTTCATATGGTGCCATTTGGATTCTTGAGTTGAAACTGTTATTGTAAGAGAACTCAACCAAAGGAAGATGTTGATCCCATATTCCTTTGATGTCCATTGAAAATTCTCTCAACATGTCCATAAGTGTTTGGATAGTTTGCTTAGATTGGCCATCAATTTGAGGATGATAAGCTGTAATGAAGTTCATCTTAGTATTCAGAGCATATTGGAAACTCTTATAGAACTTAGAGGTGAATCTTGGATCTCGATCAGATACATTCGATAGTGGTACTCCATGTAGCATTTATACTTCTATGATGTATATCCATGCCAGTTTATCCAATGAGAAATTATCTTCAATTGCAATGAAGTGTACAGTCTTTGTAAGACAATCCACAAAAACCCAAATAGCATTGTTTCATTTGGATGTATTTGGAATTCTGTTGACAAAGTCTATGGTGATGTTCTCCCATTTCCATATTGGTATTGGTAATGGTTGTATCATCCCCTTAGACTTCTGACTCTTAGCCTTTACTTGATAACATACAAGGGACTTTGATGTATACTCAACAATCTCCGTCTTCATTTTATCCCCCCAATAATTCTCTCAGAGATCTTGAATCATCTTTGTATTTCCTGGGTGAATGAAGAAATTCAAACTATGTGTATCATCCAAAAGTTCCTTCTTTAACTCCAAATTTGATGGAACACATATTATTGACCCAAATCTCATAATTCCATATTCATTAACATTGAACTCCAAGGATTTCCTTTTTTTATATTTTCCACTTTCTTTTTAATACCCTCATCATCCTTTTGAGCATCCTTTAACCTTTAAAAAAGATATGGTTGAGAAATCATTTGTGAAAGGATTGATGATGTTCCCTTCTTTATGATTCCCATGTCCATCTTCCTTAAATCTAAGAAGATTGGATCCTTATTAATTCTCATCAATGATAGAATTTCTAGGTCCTTTCTACTTGGAGAATCCTCCACCTTGTTAACTTTCCTTGGGTTGTAATGTATTTAGCAGTTATAGTCTTTGATTATATTTAACCATCTTCATTGGCACATGTTCAACTCTTTCTATGTGAATATATACTTGAGTCTTTTTTGATCCTTGTATATTTCACACTTATTCCCAAAGAGGTAATGTCTCAAAATTTTTAAAGCAAAGATTACTCAAACCAACTCTAGATCATGCGTTGGATAGTTTTTCTCATGAACTTTCAACTTCCTTGAATCATAGGCAACGAATTTTTCATTTTTCATCAACACACAACCCATGACCTTCTTCAAAGAATCGCTGCATACCATGAAAAGTTATCCACTTGTGGGTAGTGTGAGCACATGTGTAGTGATAGGCCTCCTTTTCATCTATTTGAATCTATCTACATATTCGTCACTCCAAGATAACTTCACTCCCTTTCGAGTTAGCTTGGTAAGAGGGTTTGATAATCATGAGATATTTCTCAAAAATTGTTGATAATATCCAGCTAACCCAAGGAAGCTATGGATATCCATCACAGATGTTGGCCTCAACCATCCCTCAATTTCAGTTTTCTTGGACTGATCAACAGATTTCTCATTGCTTATGATGATATGACCCAAGAATGAGACTTCCTTCAACCAGAACTCACACTTGCTGTACTTTTCATAAATCTTATTGTTTATTAAGTTCTTTAGTATAGCGATCAGATTCTTTTCATGCTCCTCATTGGTTTTGGAGTATATTAGAATATCATCTTTAAATATTACCACAATTTTTTTGAGGTAATCTTTAAATAATCTATTCATCAATTCCATGAATATTTTTAGAGCCTTAGTGAGTCCAAAAGACATTACTATGAATTCATAGTGCCCGTATCTTGTATGAAAAGCAGTCTTGGGGATATCCTCCTTCTTTACCCTTACATGGTAATATCCTGACCATAGATCCAGATTGGATAAGTATTGTTCTCCACGTAGCTGATCAAACAAGTCATCAATTCATGGAAGGGGATACTTGTTCTTTATCGTGATTTTTTTGAGCTCACAATAATCAATGCAAAGGCGCATTGACCCATACTTCTTCTTTATGAAGATTACTGGTGCACCCATAGTGAATCACTTTGGAATATAAAACCTTTATCGAGATTCTCCTGTAGTTATTTTTTTAGCTTCTCAATATCCACAACAACCATTCTATATGGACTCTTGGATTTTGGAAACGCCCTAGGTATAAGATCAATTGATAATTTAATATCTCTTCTAGGAGGAAGACTATGAAATTCTTCTGGAAACACTTTAGTGAATTCCCTCACAAAAGGCATGTCTTCAAGGATGGTTTCTTCCTTATACTCAATCATCTGAGCAAGATATGGGTGCTCATAGGGCAGTAATATCCACACTTGATATAATGATGCTAAAGAAGATTCATACTCCTACTTGCACTTGTACAAAATCGGGGGTTTATTTTCCATAAGTAGAGTGATTTACCTTTTATGGAAATTTATGTTGGCTCTATATAGGGAAAGCCAATACATGCCAAGAATTACATCAAGTTCCAATATATGGAGTATGAAAAGGTGTTATGGGAAGTTTATACCACAAATTGTGATAGGGGAGGAGTTATATTCATGGGATGCAATAATTTCCCCATTTGCTATTCTCACCGACATATCTACTTCCATGATTTATGGTGGTGTTGGGATTGTTATACTAAACTTTTGGGATATAAAAGAATTCATAGAACCAGAATCAAAAAATATGTTCTCTATTTTTGAATGAATAACAAGTGCACCTATCACCACTTCGTTGTTGAGGTTCTCTTTGTTGACAATTATGGAAAAAGCTCTCACTTGCTGCCTTGGAGGTTGTTGGTTGCCTCTGAAAACTCTTGGCTTAGGGAACTGGCCTGAAAAGTGCCCTGGTTCTTTACAGTTAAAAAAATGAAAAATGTGTTGAGGTTTGAATGGAGAGTTCCTTTCCTCTATCACAGTAGTGAGATTTTATTGTCGATAGTTAATGTCATGGTGCCCTTCTCTTCCATACCTAAAGTATTTCCTCGTCCCCTTAGGTAATTTGTGGGGTGATTCTTTCCGCACCATTGGTAAGTGGGGTGCTGGAATTTCTTAGCACCGTTGGATTTATCCATTAGACCGCCAGAATTAAAGTCTACTTTCCACTTCATATCCCCATGATACCCATGATATTTTCCGATCTCCATTTCAACTTTGAGGGAACATTGGGTAATTTACTCATAGCTATTGAAGTCACAGATCACTAGGGATTTCTATTGGTTAGGTTTTATCCCAACAAAGAAGCGGTCAACCTTGAATTTGAGGGTAATGACAAAGTAAGAGGCACATCATGCAAGACTTGTGAATTTTTCCTCGTACGCTCCAATAGATTCGACATATTTTTTCTTGGGGGAAAGGAAGTCCCATTCCATCTTAAGTCGGAGGGTGCGAGGAAAATATTATCAAAAAACATTTTATGGAAATCATTCCATTACAATGACTCCATATCTTCCTTATTATTCGTATTTTTGATCAATGTCCACCATTGATCATCTTTACCCTCTATATGATAAGAAACCAGAAGAACCTTCTCTTGTTCGGAACATTGAATGATGGAGAAGATATTTTCAATGGAATTGATCCATTGTTCGGTGATTGAGGGATCAGATGATCCATTAAAAGTAAGAGGCCTTTATCTCATGAATCTCTCAATTGTGGCTAGTTATTTATTGGGGGGGGGGGTGGGTTGGAAATTTCTCTTGACCCATATTTGTATTCAAAACTTGAGTTAACTGAGAGAGTATCGTGACAAAGTTTGCAATTCCCACTTACATCAGATTGGGAATCTCATTAGAACAATTGTCACATTGGTCTTCACATCGGTTGTTATCCTGAGTCATCTTATTACCAGACATTGGATGGAATAAAAGGAAAGTTAAGGGTAAAACATAGAGAGGAATACAATGAAAAAGGGATAACTTATAGATTACATTTATTTCCTTTACTTATAAATTCATAGGATTCAATCTATGTTATCCATGATCAACATCCCAACATATATTCTTAGGGGAATTTTTTTATTCCCTTAACTATGGTTCATACTAAGATTATAAGTTTACCAAAGAATATCCCCTGGGAGTTTCGAACCAAGAGTGTAGGAAGGACCGTTGTCGTGAACCAGTTCTTGTTTGAGTATAGCTCAAAGTGGTGTTTTCAGGGTTTACTCCTAGATACATCTGTGCCAGATCCACCACTACTTGTTTTTATCCAGACAAGGATGTATTTTCTTGATAATCCACTTACTCTATACTCACGAAAACTTTAGGATGTTTTTATTATACTTAGTCTTATCCCTAAGTCTTTCACTTGGATTTTCTAATCCTGATCCCAAAAATAACTAATCCTATCTTCTAATACCAACTATAACAACCCTTATCTTTATTACACACATAAAAATTATTTATTACATAAAATTTTACTTAAGACAACTCTAATGATTGAGAGGTATAGTGTCTTGGGAAATTAAAAACATTACATAACAACTTAGGACATAAAACACAACATCTTTATTGATAACTTCTTTTACATGACCACAACATTTATTAATACTTAGCATTGCATGGGATAACCCGAGGACATGCATAAGAAAATGGTGAGCTATAAATCCCAGTAAGGGAGTAAACAATGCATAACATGAAAAATATAATACATTTTAGGAAATAGGAATATCAATGGATCACAAGAGAAAAATTAAAATAATGGATTGATATAGCATGATTATTATAACTTGGAAATATGGAAACAACCTTTAAAATTATATTAGCATGAGCCAAGGCTCATTGAATATGAAGAATGAGTAGACCCTCATTGAAATTGAATTATCATGAGTAAACCCTTATTGAACTTGTATTACCATGAGTAAACCCTCATTTCACATGGTGTATCATGATTCTATTCTCTACCCAATGCAATGGAGTTCTATCAGGGTACACCTTTTATAAACATTTCATTTCATGCATAAGTGTGCCACATGGATCATACAACATGGATTCATTAAACATCATAATTTATTAAATGAATAAGATTTTTGGAATACATAAATGTAAGTTCTCAATAAATAAGTACATGTTCATAAAGGTGAATACCCTTGATAGAGAAATGGGTATGATATTCATTTACATGATGATTTTGTCATAGGAAATTTTGGTGTAACTTCAGTAGCATAATGATGTCAAATAGAAATTATAAAATGGGTTGATGAGAGAGAAAGGGTTATATCATAATTTATAAATGAAATGGAAAGTAACGGGGTAATGTAACATAATATCACAACATATTTAATGGAATTTAGAGGCATAATATAAAATAATTTCTTGAATGTCAATGAGAAGAGAGAAATTCCTTACAGAATTTCAGCATGGTAACATGTGTACATGGGAGGAATTAATGAGAGAGAAAGTGGTCTATAATTATTAAAACATAATAAGGGAAGTATGGGATAGGTGAGAAATCATACCCCAACATTTGTAATTAAAAATAAAAGGGTAAAACAACTTAAAGAAATTTGGACAAAAGTGAGAAAAAAATAAATCCCTTACTTGGATGCTAGTGATCTCAATGATGAAGGGGTCTGCGGTGGAGAAAGAGATCTGATGGTTTGGTGTCAGTGTACACATTTCGTGGTGACGGTGACTACGGCATGATGATGGATGCTGTGACTGTCTTGGCGGGACGTTTGGTTCTATTTTGTTTTTTGAAATTTGAACTCTGTAATGGGTGTTTTGGGAGGGTGTGTTTTTCTATTGGAGAAATGGTTCTATTGGTTCCCACTTACCCTCAAAGTGTTTTTTCAATAAAATAAAAAAAATGGATTGTGGAGGGGGGGGGGAGAAATCCCTTACTTGGGCGTGTGGTCCCAAAGTCTTGGGAGAGGCTTGAGAGAATATTATTAGGAGATTTGGGAACCTTGGGAGGATTATTTAGAGAAGAGGGCTGGGGTTTATCTAGCTCCAAATGGTTTGAGTGAAGAGTAATGGGAGATTGAGTGAGTTTATATAGGAAAGGAGAGAAAGTTCTTTATTATTTAGGTTTTGGACACTACACATTAAACTAATCAAAACCACAAACCATCACATGGTTTTTGTTAATGGATTTTTCAAAAATGGAGTGAAAAACATTATTTTATAAGGCCAATGGCCGTACTTATTAAAATACTAGGCTTTCTTATGTGGAGGTGAGTCACACTCTCAAGGAAATCATTTTAAAAAGTTAAAACATTTTATAAGTCTTGGAGGGTCCACTAAGGCACCATAAAATTAATCAAACATATCTAAAATTACATTATTCTAAAGTTAAAACATATATTGGCCGAAAATATCTTTTATAGTATTTCATTACATCACTATTGGGTCATTATGATATCATAAAACACATTTTATATTTAAAGAATATTTAATTTTTACCGAAAAATTTGAATGTCTCAGAAAATTATGAAAAATTCACCGTTAGATAATTTAAACATCCTAAATCCAAAAAAGATATTAATTTTATCTAAATAATTTTCTAAATATATTAATTTTCAATTTTAAAATAAAAATCTACATTTATTGAAAATTCGTGGGTTTTGACAAAAATAGTTTTCAAACCTTAATAAAAATTTCAATTGTATTCCTAAAAAAATTATATGATCATATATATTTAATAAAAAGTAATTTAGTAATAATATTTTATTAAAATATTATTTAATTCAAAAAATCTATTAATTCATCAAAATAGATTTCTTAACTGAATATTAACGAAAACCACTTTTGTACTTTTAAAACCATTTACAAAGTAACAATAATAGAATGAATGTATATTCTTTATAAAAAAATAATGGACATAATCATAATGCTAAGGTATTATTACATAACCCATTATAAAACCCGCATAAGACTTAAGGTCAAGATGTCCGATGGTGATAGACTCTTAGGGTGGCTCAGATAACATTGATCTGGTGGTAATCTCTATTAACTTCCACTTCTCCAATAGGCAATTCCATTCATGATTATCATGTTGAATCTAAGCTTGGGGTTGGTCAAGAGAGAATACCAGTGACAGTACCTCCTTTTTGAGCTCCAATAAATAAGCTTAGTATGGAGAAATTCTACTAGATGAGTCCATCGCTTCCTTTGTCTGAGTAAATTAGTTCTGTTAAAGCCTTATATTTATACTAATAACGTGATCACTAATCAATGAATATATTATAAATGCTAACAATTATTAATGGTATTTTAAAATCCAAAAAACACCAAACCATGGAAGTGTATATTTTTTATATAACTATTTTACATAATAAGACATTTAATTAGATCAAGAGGAATTTTAATTAATAAAAGTTTGGGTCATTACAACAAACATCTCTCCACAATAGGGTAGTGTGAGCACCAGTGCATCATTGAACCTTCATTTTTTTCTGATTGACATACTCTTCACATTAATTAAACTATATAAACTTAACTCCTTTCTAATTCAACATGGATAGTGGATTATTTAACCATGATAAATCACTCAATAAATGTCGATAATATCCTAGCAACATAAGAAAAATATATATTTCAATTCATGAGGTTGGTCTAGGAGATTTCATATTAACTTAAATATTTTAATGATCTAATGATATAATCTAACATGAGATTATATAACCCAAGAATTAAACTTTATGAAGAAAAACCTCACACTTGGTAAAATTTTCATTAAAATTATCTTTATTTTGGGTCTTTAACACTAACCTTAAGTTATATTCATTCTCTCTAATTCTATTTGAAAATACAAGAATATCATCTATAAATACTATCAAAAAGCGATCAAGGTTGTATCTAAAAACTATATTCATTAAATATATGAATATAGATGGGGAATTTGTAAGACCAAAATTCATAACTATAAATTCATAGTGTCCATAACTTATAAGAAATTATATATTCGATATATCATCTTTCTTGACCTTCATTTTATGATATGTAGAATGAAGGTCAATCATGGAAAAGTATTTAGCTCCACATAGTTGATCAAATAAGTCATCAATATGGGGTATAGGACACATGTTATTGATAGTGATCTTGTTAATCTATCAAAAGTCAATGTAGAGTCTTATTTATCCATTTTTCTTCATAAAAAATAGAACAGGTGAACCCAAACATGATTCAATTATTTAAATGAATCCCTTTTCAAGATTCTTCTATATTTTATTCTTTAATTCTTGAAACTCAATTAGATTCATTCTATAAGAATTATTTGAAATAGTTGTTGAACCAATTATGAGTTATATTTAAAACTCAACTTCACAATTCTATTAAAGACCCAAAAATTCATCTATAAATATATCAAAAAACTCCCATATAATAGGTGTATCCTTAATATTGATTTTATCCCCAACTATATGATATAGATAACATCCATGAATAATAATTAAGACTCTCAAGATAGAATCAATTTTTTTAGATGTTCATATTCATTATTGCATCAATAAATGATCACACTTTCATTAAAAATATGAAATGTGACTTCCCTTACTCGAAAATTGATATGGGATACATATATAGAAATAAAATCCATGATAAGAATCACATAAAATTTAACTAATGGGAGAATCACAATATTTTTAGGAAGAACCTTCCCACAAACATCAATCTAAGAGGAACTATTGACTTGACATTTAACCATTATTCCATTAGGAGTTTTCACAACTAACTCAACCTATAATATTTGAGGTGATATGGTGATATAATTAGAAAATTATATATAAATAAAATATTGGATAGATCAAGATTTAAATAATACATTGGATGTTCTCGAGTGGATCATAATTGTACCTTTCACTATATCATTCTCATAAACCACCATGGTAGTTGTGATCACATGATATTTCCCTCTGTCTTTGGGATTAAAAGGTTATTGATGATGATCATAAAAAACATTTGGGTTCATGAATTTGTTGAAATAATTCTCATACTTGTTTTATTTGAAAAATTAGAGTGTGGGTGGTGAATTAGATTTCTTCTCATTTTCCTCCATTGCATTAACAATACTATTCATCGCCTTTTGATATTAATGGGAATTATTACCCACCTTTACACTATTATAGAACCTCCCAGTCATATTCAAACACTTACCTTGATGTTTCTTCCCACATTTATTATATGAATATGGTTGGAATTTCCTTCCACCATGTGATTTATTTGAGTTTTACTTATACTCAATCATTCCTTTATTATTAAAACCATGGGAATGGTTAGAATCTCCAATTTACATTTCTAATTTGATTATATATCGAAATATATCACTAAAATAATGTATATATTTCCTCATGAAAGATTCAATAGTTCGGTGTTCCCTCCTTTGATCATTTATAAATTCAATATTATTCACAACCTAAGAATTTTGTGTGAGAATATCCACAATATTCCACATTCTAGATCACATAACATTTGGTCACTCAGGTGGAAAATAATTAAATTGTCTATAATATTTATATATAAAATGATTCCTTTGAGTTATATCCATTATATAAACCCAAAAATCATATTAGGAGAACAATTATTCATAGTGGAAAATCATATAATTCTGCGAAATAATTTATATAATGTCTAAAATGCAACACCTTCTTCTATGA
The DNA here is from genome assembly GCA_963277665.1 of Viscum album. Classification (NCBI taxonomy): domain Eukaryota; kingdom Viridiplantae; phylum Streptophyta; class Magnoliopsida; order Santalales; family Viscaceae; genus Viscum; species Viscum album. Next base: position 331,602,664 of record OY728132.1, read on the forward strand.
GACCTTAGGTTTAACATGGGTCATTCCTTATCATTACCAAAAAAATTAGTATTTTATCCCATACTTAGAACCATCCCTAGGGTTTTCATAAAATATTTCTAACCCTAATCTCCAAATATTGACTAAACCCTACTCTAGTACAAACTATAGTGCCCCAAACTTTTCATACATAAATATTACATCAATTTTGATAAATATTCAATATATAATAATACAATCACCACTAGAACCGTAAAGGTTTATAGTCTTTGGATACTAGATATAGAATATTATTATTTTATGAATGGTCTTCAACATATCCCATAAAGATATTCTCTCATAGTACTACCCATAGTAATACCCTAATAAAATCTTTCATCATAACCTGGGGAATGGAAAAATAAAAAAAGGATGAGCTCAACTACTCAATAAGGGTGGACAATGGAAATATCAATTGATTATCAATGAAAGAATAATATAAGAATATGTGTATGAGATCATGACCATAACATAAAAATTTCATACCAAATCTAATAAAGATCATAAACATGATTAATGTAATAAAACATAATAATTTCAAAATAAATGAATCATAAGAATGAGAAAAAATCATAACTCATCCATGAACCATACTTTCATGTCATAAATGTGTGTGGAACCATAATAAGTATAGAAACCATTTTCATGTTTAATGGTTACCTAATAAGACCATCAGATAAGAAATCAACTCCTTTTTCCCATAGTAGATCAAACACATTTACTTTTTTCCCATAATAGATCAAACACTTCAAATTAGTTCTCATAACGGTTCAAGAACATTGACTTCTTTCCCATTACTATATATTAAGATATAATACATTACCCAAGAAATTGTAGGGAGATATAGGCCCCACCCATCACATAATCAAAACCATATATATGTGTGAAACAGGATCATAAGACATTCATCATATATGTCCCAAAAGTAAACCATAATTAGAATCAATGGTTTTTCTATCGATGAATATAGGAACCATTAAAATATCATTAAAAACTTATTGAGGAAAATAACTATTCAATTTTCAAATAACTTTTCAAAATAATTTGTCTTTTCATGAAATAAAGAAAACATTTTATTTGAAAATGAAATTGTACACTTATAAAGGAATCATGAAATCATTGTTTTATTATGATTATGAGATTTTTTTTTCGTTTAATATAAGTTGAAAAAACATTATTTTCACATTTTTTGAAAGAAAGTAAAAAGTATGTCATTCAGAAAACAAAAAGACGATTCTTTGAAAATAAGCTTGAAAAAATTAAATAAAGGGTAAAAATGACTTTATGAAATCATAGGATAATATTTAAATCACTATTGAAAACGTTTTTAGAAAATACGTTTATGGAAGAAAAATATTTTAGAATTAAGATATAATTAAGGTGAATTTACCATAAAAACACTCTTTTGATCTCTAAAATAATTAAAGTGAGGAAAATGAATTGAAACAAATATAATCTAAATTCATAACCATGATTATAATAAAATTAAAGGGATTAATCATACAAGGACCATATAATTTCCTCAATGGAAATTCAAGTTTAAAAAATCTCGATTAAAATAAGATAGAAACATAATCCCTTACCTCAAGTCCATCTTTTCCTCATTACTGTTCAAACTTACTATTTGGAAAATATGAATTTATTAGAAATTTATTCGATAAAAATATTCATATCTATCATAACATGTATGATTTATTTATTATATATTATTAACTTTTTTATTAATAATTTGTTACTAAAATCACTGGTTTTGGTGGTAACGTCTTTGTTTTCCAAGAATTCTTTGGTTTAGTAGCTTAGATTCTTATAAATTGAACATGGGTCCATATATACAAGAATTGTAATCCTGGTATTAAAATAATATATATTAATTATATAAATATTTATAATCATTCATAAAAATTAGAGATAGAAAAATGAATTACATCATTCATGGAGACGAGAGGTTGTATGTAGGCATGGATGTTGTTTCCATTTTATGACTGATGGAATTAATGAAAGATAAATAATAATTCATAATAATTATTATATCATAAATATCATAAATATTCATCAATATACATCCTAATTACCATACATATAATTTATAAATGACAAACTAATCACATCACTTCATGGAAGTGGTTGTCTACATGTACGCATGAGTGACATTGTCGTTTCCCAAAGGATTGGATTATAAGAAGGTATAAATGATTATATCCTTAAAAAATATTAATAATGTAATAAATATCATATATAAAAATTAAAACAATCATAATAATCTTCCATTAAATATAGTGATGAAAACATAATAGTATCTCTACATGGAGATGGTAAGATGTACTAAAGCACAAATGATACTTCCACTTATTGTTTGATGGGAAAGAGGGTGTATAATGGTGTTTTAATAAAAATAATAAACTTTCATAATATTTATTATAATTAAGTTTTTATGTTATGATAAATATAATATATTTATAGGAGGTAAAGAAGAGTATAGAAGAAATTGATCGGTTAAGGCGATTACGTCTTCTTTGAAATGACTCCTTTAGATCTTCTCTAAAGGGCTCTAGGGTTGGTCTTTTGAGAATAAAAAAACCTATAGGATGTGTATAGGGAAGTTTATAAGAAACTTTTAAGACTTGTTTTGATCTATAAGTCTCTATTTGTTGTAAATAAGTGCAAGAGGAGGTTCCCATTTATAATTTAGGCGAGGGACACTTTTGGAAGTTCTCAAAATATTAAATTAAAATAAATTTATTCATAATAAAAATTCCTAAAAATGGCCATGTATTTTAATATAAGGTAGTAAAGGGTTTTAATAACATAAAAAAATTAATCTAGACAAGTTTTTTTTTTAAATTTTAAACCTGGTCATTTTGATCAACCCTTAGTTAGTCAATTTTAATTTTAATTATAATAACAAATGTTTTAATATTGAAGGGTTTTAATTTTTTATTTATATGGTGAAAATTGGACAAAAAATGTCATATTTATGAAACTTAACAAAATATTATATCCACCTTGTCTTATTTCAATATTTTTTATGTTTTTTAAATAATTTAATAAATTATTATTTTGATAAAAATATCATTATTTTCAATTTTGATAGTATTTATTTAATTTAAAAATAAAAACATCAAGAAAAAGTTATAATTATAATATAATGATTTAAAAATCCATAATATGTCATATTGATATATAAAATTCATGGTTCACATTAAATCATTCAAATTATATCAAATTTTATATTTTTAAATCATTAATTATATTTTTTATTAATTGGAGAAATAATGCATTGGTGTTTTAAAAGAAATTAAGGTCATTATATAATTACTAAAAACTAAAAATAGATTTATATCATGAAAATAATTTTACTAAGACGAAAATAGACTCTTTGACTCATTCATAACTTTCTTTTTTCCCTATATAGACACATAATTGATATTAAAACTAAAGAGGGTGACATTTTTTTAACTTTCATTGATTTAAATAATAAGTAAGTCATTTTTATAGAAAAGTGTAAATTAAACAACTAAATTTATAACCTAAGGTACCATGGGTAGAATTAAATTCATCTAATAAGAATCTGGATGAATTTGTTTGGCCTTATTACTTATTTGTAATATATGTTAACCTTATTTACCCTCTACCAATGTGATAAATTTTACCACGATTACTATTCATATTTACAAAAATAAAAGGGGGTTAATTAAAAAATATAATAATAATATTTCTTGATATTAAATTCATTTTATATAATTCAATACATTTTAAAAAAATAAATTTAATTTAATGTAATTGTTTAAAATATAAAAAAAACTTCTTTTTAGAAAAAAAATACATTTTAAGAATAAAATGGATTTATTCTTATCCTATTCTTAGAAAAATATTTTTTGAATGTTTATAAAATTTGATCAAGTAACTAATATATAAATTTAATTAAAATGTTTCACAAATAGTGATTAATTTTATTAATTAATATAAAAATACATTTCATGCATAAAAACAATTTTTCAGAAAAAAACATCACTTTTTTTAAAATATTTTTTTTCAAATTATAATCATTGGATAACTAATGAATCCATTTTATAAATGTGTAGACCATATATTTTTTTATAATTTATTTATTTCTATTCATACCAACTAATCAAATATCTAGGTGATAACAGACACATAATATTTTAATAATGCCACATAGTTCGTATAAACTCAATGTTACGTGTAACACAAGCTATTGAAGAAATTAAATTATTTAAATAGGAAATTTTCATTAAAATATCAAGGTGTTACACTTATTAGGTATATAATATACATAATTTTATATTCTAATAATCCTCATTTTTTGGTAATTAGTTAAACTTTGATTTAGTTCTTTGAAACTGTAATTTGAGATAATTTAAGTAGACAATAGTTAGAGGGATTTGGAGAGGAGATGGAATAAGGAGGATAAGGAGGGGTGGCATGGTAGAGGAACATAGTACATGGTGGTCTAGTAATAGGTAGTTAGTGGGGGTTTGATTCAAAATGTGGGTTTTAAGCCATTAGATACCCCATATTTTTGAATCAGGTGACTAATAGACACCTTGGTGGAAAAAGGGAATTTTGGTCTTTCTAAACTTATAATTTAAACCCTAAAAACATGGGTTTCATAATTTTTCCTTATTTTTGGATTAGTGTAATTTATAATATCTTCCCATCTATTTATTTTCCAACACAATTAAATATATCTTCAATCCTCATCAGGATCCTTTAATATGGGTCATAGGATCACATATGTGGTGATAGGTGGGTGCGGGATTCCACTTGTCTTCTTATTACTTCCATTTATTCTTGGTAGTTAGTTCAGACCATTGTACTCCAAATATAGGTATAAATTTTAAAATACATTGATCATATCAATATTATATTAATTTATTTATTTAATGGGTTCAGTCTAAGAGAATCAAATGCAAGCACATTATTTTTCTTTTTTGTTTTTTTTCTTAGTTTGTAGTAGTTAAATTCAAAAAAAAACTTTTTGTGAGTTTGGTTTAATAATATGTGTTGTAGTCTATTCCATTCCTTATGTTATAATTTATTTCATTCCTTTTATTGTCCCTAGTATAGGCAGTTCAATCCCTTATTCCTGTCATACTCCTAAAGGTTTAAACTAGAAATGGTTTGGGATCTAGATAAAAAAATTAAATTGAATGTTTTCATTGTTTTTTTTGTAAACCAGTTTTTTAAATTAGTAAATAGTTTGATTTTTTTTGATTTGTATCTACTTTATTATTATTTCTAATTTTTAGGAAATTATTATTTAATTTTTTAATCATTTTCTCAAGTATACCTAATATATTAGACATATTTAAAGGTATATAAAATTATTTTATTTTCTATATCTTCTTTTCTCTATCTATGATTTAGAATTAGTTTTTAAATTATAAAATGTGTTATACCTCTAACCATTTTTTAACAAAACATGTTTAAATTATGATGTTAACATAATAACATTCTATTCCACTATTTATTCTTCTCCAATAAGACAATTATGATCAATGAAACTCCATGTATATCAAGATTTTTATATATAGATTATATATATCAAGGAATCATTTCAAAAATAAATATTTTATTTTAAAAATTAATTTTTATTTCTAGTTATACTCTCTTATCATTATTCTTTTTGGGATCTTCTATATAAAAATTTATATATTTCTAAACTCTGATATTATCAATCCAAAATTTAGATCAATTCATGATCATAAAATATTATGGTGTCATTCCTTATATCATAGTCTATTAAGTGTTGTAAAAATAAAATAACTACATCAAGTATTATTTTCAAATAATGATTTATATATTTGGTTTTTAAATTTAAATTGAATCTTAATTTTTTTAAATAAATAACTAATATGAAAAAAATAACCACCACAACCGCATGGTCTTGTCTAAGTCAATGTATCTACTCCTCAAACCATAAAATTTAATCCTTCATATCTGAATAAATCCATCCATTTATATATTCCATATCTATTTATCTTGATACACTATAAGAATGTATTGACTAAACTACAAAATAAATTATTTTGGATACACCACTCAATGAAATTCTCTATGAAAAATATTATATTCTAAATCTTTCAACTATATTATTTCTAATAATGTCTAACTATATTCTTATTTTAGACCCCAATATGGTAGATATATATTTTTCTAAAATTATCTTCATACCATAATAACCAATATGCCATTCATGATAACATGTTTTTATCACAATCTACTATATGATTTAAAACATGCCCATTTTCACCCATGCATCCCATTTTACTTTATACTTCATAATACCCAATAACACACCACATGGTCCTATATAGAATTAAAAAAGTTATATTCCCCATTTCTAGGTTCTTCTTATAATTTATTGAAGAAAAAAACACTATTGTATGGTCACATTGAAAACTTAGTTTTTCTTCTCCATCTTAATGAACCACAACCAATCTTATACTCCAAAAATTAGAACCAACCCATATTTCTATGAAAAAGACCTTAAAATTGATCACTTTAGATGCCACCATGATATTAAAAGAATTATAAAAATATTGAAATGATAAACGTGCACCAAAATGGCTATTCATTATGAAAATCTCTTCATTTTTAATGTACCACAACACGGTCAGCTTCACATTATTACGTGATTGGATTCATCCATTACAAACTACTTTTAGACATTTTTGAGAATATTAAAATGACCTCAGAGTTAATCTAATTACATAATAAGTTATACATGAAAATATTATATATTTAATTCATCATTTAAAAATATACTGGAAATTATTCTTCTAATAATATTCATCTATTCTCATTTATATTTCTTATCCTTATGATATACTAATTTAACTTCATGATTTGTATATATTCTAAGTTGTCATTATGTTGACTTTAATACTTGATCACCTAGTTTTACAAGACTCTCTATAATCATCTTCAGAATCCTATTTCATATTAAACATCATATTATAATTGCATATATATTGAAGTAATTTATCCTTTATAATTTTTAGTTTCCATCTATGATAACCATCTTCATCTTCCATTATCATCCAAAATATATTACACATGGAAACATCTCCATGATTTTGAGATTATCCACTATTTAAGATATTATAATATATAAACTATTAGTTACTTATCAATATATATTATTTTTTATTTTACTTAATTTATAACCTTTATTATCATCACTTATTTTTATAAAATCTAACATTCAACCTCTTATATGCAACAAGACCATATAATGACTTTTTTCTACTTACATACATTGATGAAATCACCATCAAGAGTAAATAATTATAATTATTAATTGTGTACCTCTTGATCAAGTTCTTTATTCCTGATTTATAATTTCATATCTATTAGAAATATATTTTAATTCCATTGAGTGTAAATTGAAATAAATATACTAATCATTTATATTTATGTAACTAAATTAAACATTGAAATTCTTATTCTGGATTGAGTACCACTGAGAGGGGGTATGAATTAGTGGTAGTGTTTTTATAAATCCTGTTTGAATTAAAACTCTATGATATTTTATTTTCCTAACCACTAAAGATAAAATATCCCTCACCATTCATGAAATAGATTAAATAAATTCATAACAATAAATTTTTATACAACGTTAAACCTAAATATGAGAGCCTCATCCTTGATAGGTTTAGGTAAAGTTCTTATACCAAGATTATTAAAAATGTAAAATTTATTAAAATAAGGGAATTAGTCTTCCTAATTTCATGAAAGAATTTTTATGGATTGTACAAAGTAAGTTTAGATAACATTATTGAACTTTTGTTGTGATAAAAATAGAATTAAATTGTTTATCCTATTACCAATAACCTTTAAAAATCATCATATACCTTGATTGAATCATACCTACAATGGTATATATAATAAATATTTCTCAAATATCATATAAAATTTTGAAAGACTCTCAACTTCCCAAAACATTAAAATACTAGAATATGCACATCATCCACTTCTTAAGGTTCTTTAGGATGGCCTACACATGTATAAGAGAATGTATGAAAGGACATGATATCCTTATTTATTAGTATAAATTATTTGGATAAAATATAAAATAATCAGCTTGTCTCAATCTATTTATAATTTCTAGAAAAAAATAATGTTATTATTTTTAGTTTTATTTCCCTTCGATATAAAAAAATTATCCTGGTACTATATCAGCTTCTCATAAAAATAATTGAAAATATCTCTTACTCATAATCTAATTTTTAAATTCTAAGAAAATAAATGAGACATATTTTAATATTTTTCAAATAAATTCTTCACCAAGTTTGGGTGTAGTTAATTATTTGGTCAATATATTTGAATTTACACTATATAGAATTTACAACGAATGATTTCAAAGATTAGATATTTAAATAAAAATGAACGTTGCACAATATTATCATTTAATACCAAAAGAATATTTATTTTAAATATATAAAAATATTGGGAATTATGGGTTTTGCAAAGGTGAATGATGAAGACCAGATAGGGCATCATGATCTTTTCAGTCTTTGTTCCAAACGGAAATCTGAATAATTCGCTGTCAAGGATGCACTTTCTCAGGGGGAAAGCTTTGCAAACATGATCACGAAGTCGGGGGTCCTCTCCTTCTTGGATCGCGATCTGAGCAATTTAGGAAGGATTATTAGAAAAGGGAAGGTCGTGCATGTTTATGCGAATCAAGTGGCTGTTGAATAATGGGTGAAATTATGAAAATTCTCAATCGTTGCTCGTGTGGTAATTGCTAAAGGGGTTAGTCCCTGGAAATTTCATGATCACACCAACAGATTGGTGGATTTATGGGGTTTTAGTGACTGGAAAATGACGACTATGGGAAGGGGTTTCTATCATGTTGTCTTTCCTATGGATGATTGTAAGAGGCGTGCATGGAGTCTGGGTTCCATCCCATTGAAACCTGGTTTCCTTAGGATTCATGAATGGGATTGAAATTTTGACCCTAACTCTGTCAAGAATACCTTTGCATAGATATGGATACGCATCCATAAGTTGAGTTGGATTTATTGGCACCCACAAATTTTGTGGGATATTGCTTCATCAGTGGGTAATCCCATCAGGCTTGACAAGCAAACAGACAATCCAAGCTTTGGCCACTATGCAAGGATTCTTGTTGAAGTGGATATGTATAACACCCTAGTGGAGGAGGTTGTATTCACCACAAGGGATGACAATATTAACCTGGAAATAGGTTAAGAGAGAAAGCCAAAATTTTGCCTCAATTGTCATGTTTTTGGGCATACTATTTATGAATTTCATAGGAATAAGGTATGTAGTTTCTGCAACATTAGAGGACATGATGCCAAAAATTCCAGGAAAAAATCTAATGACAATGGTCCTTCTAATCCCAGGGTACCTGATCAAGAAGGATGCAGTAAAGGGAATGATACAGCTGATGGTAATATTATCATTGCTACTCCTCTAAAAGATTCTTCCAATTCTGAGATAGGTAATGGCAGTGATAGGAAATCTGAGGATGGGAAACCTGATGAGTTTGATGGGAAACCTAAAGATGACATTGCTATTGCTCATGCTGATGGTAATCATTTTCAAGGATAGGTTACTGAGATGGTCAATGCGGTGATCACTCCTAGCCAAAGTGCATAGGTGGTCCTTCATGATTCACCTGATACATCTGTAGGGGTTACTGTCCCTGCAAGAAATGACACCCCTATAGGGGATGAGTTACACCTTGAAGGATGAACTGCTAGGATAGAAAGTGGTGAGTTGGATGGATCTTTTTCTCAAGTTTCCCTCTCTAAGGCTGGAAAGAGGATTCTACCAGCAACATTGAAAGTACTTGTAATTTCATGTAACAGGTTCACACCTCTTCCTGAGGATGAACCTGAATCTGGACGGGGAGAAGGAGCCAATATGGAGGAAGACCTCACTGCATTTGAAGAATGCATAGCAACTGGTTATGCCGGACCCTGCACAAGGAAAAGGTCTTCCCATCAATGAAAATTCTCTTTTGGAACTGTCAGGGCCTTGGGAACACACCCACGGTTAGAGCCCTGAGAAATATAATTCTGACCAATAAACCCATGCTCCTTGGGATTACTGAACCTAGATTAAAGTTTGCGAGTTGGATGTATTTTTATTGGCATGCTCTTGGGTATTCCTTTATATCTTCCAATCATTTAGAGAGTGAGGTGGAGTCCTTATGGTTTCTAAAGCACAATAGTGTGACTGTTGACTCCTGTCAAACTAATCTGCAGTTGGTATCAATAACCTGCTGTTTCCAGTCAAATTACTTCTATGTTACCTTTGTGTATGCACTAAACAATTATATCAGTAGAAGAGATTTGTGGAGGAACCTATCTGAAATGTCTGAAAGCATGGATATGAGATAGATCCTAGTGGGTGACTTCAACACAGTCTTGAGGCCTGCTGAAAAAACAGGAAGCAATTTCTGCAAAGCATCATCTAATGACTTATCCTCTTGTATTGATAAGTGTAGGCTGGCTGAAATACCAGTCTCAGGGGATGATTTCACATGGAGCAGATACACTATTAATAAAAGGAAAGCGAGCAGGATGGATAGGTTCCTTGTGCAAATGACTAACAAGAATGATTTTATGGAAATCTCTGGCATGACTTTATCCAGATTCCATTCTGACCATCATCCCTTACTACTCGATCTTTGTTTCAGCAACATTAGATCTTATCCTTTTCCATTTAAATTTAACAATGCCTGGTTAGTTGTACCAGGATGCAGGGAAGTTGTAAAAGAGGCCTGGAAGGTTGCTGTATAGGGTAGTGCTATGCACATTTTTTCTACCAAACTGAAAAATGTGAAGATCAAAATAAAAGAGTGGAGCAAATAGTCTTTCTCCAATTTGGAAAATGACATTAAGGAGGCCGACTTTCACCTAGATAACTGTTAGCAAGCTAATATGCATCATGACATACCATCCCAAGAGGAGATACAGGCGGCTGAAAAACTTGATTCATTACTGGCTCTCAAGGATAACGTTTCTCGATATCAGTCCAATGTTAGATGGTTAAAGGAAGGGGACATAAACTCCAGATTTTTTCATTGTATTCACAAAGAAAAAAAAAGGTAAAGCAGTCTCTTAAGGATCTGAGAATTGATGACAACATTTTTACTACTGATAATGAGATATCCAATGCTGTGACTTGTTACTTTGAGAAGCTCTACTCTGAATCTGGGGATGATAATTCCAACAAGACCACTCAATGCATAGAGACAAGTATTGATGACATAAAAAATAAAAAACTCACTGATATTCCTACATTCAAGGAGATCCATTCTGCTCTATTTTATTTAAATATTGATAGTGTCTCTGGTCCAGATGGCTTCCCCAACAAATTCTTTATGTTTTATTGGGATATCATCCAAAAAGAGGTGATTGATGCTGTGAAAGAATTTTTCTGTCATTTCTACATGCCTTTTGGGATGAACTCCAATTTCATTTCCCTTATTCCAAAGAAGTATAGTGCTTTGGATATAAAAGAATTCAGGCCTATTTCCATTGTAAACTCGATTCCTAAAGTTATCAGTAAAGTCATTACAGTACAGCTAGGTGATATTGCTAATCATCTTATTTATTCTAATCAGTTTGGTTTTGTTCTTGGTAGGAATATCCAGAATTTCCTCTTCACTACTTCAGAGTGTGTTAATATCATGAGAAGGAAAGTCAAATATGGTAATATGGCCTTGAAGATTTACATTTCGAAGGCCTTTGACACAATAATGTGGGACTTTATTTTCAATGTTCTTAAAATGCATGGCTTTTTAGGGAAGTTCATTGGTTTGATCTTTGCAATTTTGAAAAGTGCTAGCCTCTTTATTTTGATCAATGGATCCCCTAGGGGATTCTTTTGATGTTCTAGAGGGGTTAGGCAGGGTGACCCTCTTTCTAGGATACTATTTTCCATTGATGAGGATTACTTGAGTGTCTGTTTGAATGATCATGTCAATAGTGGGTTATATCAAAGGAAGAGAGCTGGTAGAAATTGTCCTGCACCCTCTCACTTGTTATATGCTGATGATATCCTCTTATTCTCCAAGGATGATTGGAAAACTATCCGTTGCATCAAGAATCTCTTTGCACATTATGAGGAAGTGGCAGGTCAGGTCATTACCTGGGGGAAGTCTTTTGTTGTCTTTGGGGAAGGGATTCGAACACAGAAGAAGATAAGAGTTTCTAGCAGGCTTGGTGTGAAGAGAGGTAGTTTTCCCTTTACTTATCTTGGACTGCCTCTGTTTTGGGGGAGGGTAAAAATGGTATATCTGGAGGAGATAGCTATAAAAATCACTAATCAGCTAGCTAGCTGGAACGGGAAGACCATGTCCCAAGCTGGGAGAGTATGTTTGGTCAACTCTGTCATCAAATCAATGTTTGTTTATTCGTTCTCATTATATAAGTGGCTCATAACTTTATTAAAGGAGTTAAGTGGGATTATACACAACTTTATATGGACTGACTCTATTAATCAGAGGAAACTTTTCATGGTGTCATGGAAAGAATGTATCAAGCCGGCGAACATTGGTGGGATGGGGGTGAAAGATGTTAGTATCTTTAATGATGTTATGCTTATGAACTTTACATGGAGACTTATTAATGGAGATAAATCCTTGGAATTCATGACCAATAGGTTTACTCACAGGCTGCATAATCATAGTAATTCATACCTGCAGTCCTTTGTGTGGACCTCTATCCAAAGTACCTATTCTCAACTCATGGAACAATCCAAATGGCTGGTATATATCAATTCTCCTTTGAGCTGCTGGAATACTTTATGGATTTCCTCTCCCCTTAAGGAATCCATTGATATTCCATTATCTTGGAGGAAAATGTCTATATGTGACATGCAGAGGAATGATGATTTTATGGCTATTATACCTAGTAATTTTCGTGTGGAAATTACAAATTATGACTATGCTGATCATGACATTCTTGTTTGGAAACCTGTATTAAATGGACTTTTCTTGAGTCGTGTTTTTTATAAGATGGAATGTGGTACTGCATCTACTATACCTTCATGGTTTAAAGGCATTCTCATGCCTTTTATTTTTCCAAATGACATTTTGCTGATTTGGAGAATCTGGAAGAAAAGGTTAATGATTCAATCTTCCCTTCAACTCACTGGTGTACACCTTTCCTCGGTGTGCCCTATCTTCTTGAGTAATGAAGAATCGGCCCTCCATTTGTTCCTTGAATATCCTCTTGCTACTCGATTATGGCTGTACTTATAGTCCATTTTCACTACTGTTTCACATTATGTTCAGTTGATTCATTTTTCAACTCGGTGCTTCAAATAGAAGCAAGTGAGCAAGTGAAAAACCTGCTCACTGCTGCTACTGTTTTGATTTATTCATACATCTGGAGAGCTCACAATAGTGTGGTATTTAATAATGGAAAACCCATGTTTAAGGAAGGTGTATTGTTTATTCACCGAAGTATTCAGATTTCTTCAGTACATCAATATGGAAGCATGAAGAATGATATTTCTGACTTTACACTGTTGAAGACTCTTGGTGTAAGTAGCAGGGGGAGGCGACCGTGTGTGATGAAGTACATTAGATAGATCCCACCAATCCGTGATTGGTTGAAGGTCAATGTGGATGGAGCGGCCCATGGTGTACCAGGCCTGGCTGGCTGTGGTGGAGTTTTTCAGACTTCTCGGGGCTTTGTGAAAGTTTGCTACATTCATTACATTGGGATTGGGCATGCGATTGAAGTAGAAATTTGGGATATTATAAAAGCAATTAGGTATGCGGTTCTATATGGCTGACGAAAGTTATGGATCAAGTCGGATTCCTCTGTTGCTATGCAGATCCTGAAGGACCGGTCCAGGAATGTCCCATGGAGAATGCTACCTGCTTGGATAAAGTGTCTCAAGCTTGCTGAGAGGATTTGTCTTGATGTCTCACATGTATACAGAGAGGAAAATCAGGTTGCTGATGCTCTTTCTAAAAGAGGGATTATGGAGGTCAGTTCCAGCTAGTCTTTTGTGTTACCCAGTTATTGAAATGGCCTAGTGCATGATGATAGCGCTAGTGTTGTTTATACGAGGCTTTGTAAGGCTCCACTTCTTTGAGTTGTACTCTGTTGTTTACCCTTTTTTATTAATAATTTGGTGGGAGCAGGATTTTCCTGTATCTCGGACTTTTTGGCTATAAAAATATTGGGATAATTATCCCTTTAAATCCTTCATTAAATCTGTAATAATTCAAATTCATTCCCCATTGGCATAGTTTTGTGATGTAGAACTCATATTGATTCTCCTTTAACATCACAATGTCATGATTCATGAAGTGATAGTTCTATCATTTGATCTCAATTTGAATCATGATATTTTCATTTATCATGAAGATAAATATAATGGACCTCATATTATGCATCATTTGTATTAGATTTCTTAAGAATCCTCATTTGTTTTACAGATTTCTTACTCTGTGTGATATCATATAAATATGGAATGTTATATGAGAACAACCATTCAAAAGAGGATCATGTATCTAAAAAAATACACACATTGTAATTTATACATATATTATGTGTTTCTAATCCTATAAAGGAAGGTTATTTCACATATCATACATGCTCTTCCTTTATAATAAAATTTCTATAAGAATATCTTATGAAATTTCCATTATTATGATATTATTATATCATATGGGAAATCTGTTATACACTAGCTGTATCTTATGAGAAGATTTATTTGACAACCATTATATATTATGAGAACAAGACATAAATATAATATAATGATTTTGTATTGAATTATCAAAGTTATCATATGAATTATTGAAATCATACAATGATTATGTATCATATGAGAAGGATTAAGTGTCTTTGAAAACACTTTTATCATATATATTCCACACCTAAAGACACATAATCCTAAAGATACACATATGAGCCTTCTCCAAATATCTCAAGAAAATTTAAACCACATCAAAAAAAACATTTTCCATTTTTAAATATTCAACTTATCCACTAACAAATAGTTGAAAGAAAATACAACTCCTTTAACAATATCATAGGTAACTTTAATCTCTTCATTTGTATTTGTTTATGAACATCCACCCAAAACATTTAAAATTTATCTTAAAAATTAAATTTTCATCCAATATGTACAATAAAATATTCTTTTCATGTGAAAATCACATTGACACTAAAATATGGACTAGTTTATTGTTTTTTAATGAAATCCAGCACTAGGTGAAAAGATTTTTTTGTCAAAGTTATAAGTTTCCCTCCCCCTAAATCCATGCGCTTACTACTTCAAAAATATACCCTTTTTAAAAATGAATATTCTTACTAAATTATATTGATGAAATTAAATTCTCCCCCTTTGAAAACATAGGTATACACTTATAAGTAGGAAAAAATCCCCTTCATTATGATCAATTTTTTTCACATAATCATCAACTATTTATAGAATATTCTAAGACTTAGTGTGGGAAACTAAAGGATTCATAAGATATAGGTTGGGTATGAACAACCATGTTTAGATATAAGGTCCCAAATATATCCTTAGGGAAAAAATTTCTGAAAATATCATCCAACCATTCCCATGTATGAATAAATTAAAACTATATATCTCCATTTCCATCCCCTATTAAATAAATTAAAATATGATATTATTGTTCATGGACCTTGAATTTTGTAATGGATTTTTAGAAAGGTTGATGGAAATTTTAATATCAAAAATAATTCATAGACTTTTTTCAACTGTCACCTTTAAATGAAATTATATATTTATGTCTATAATGCATGCTATCTCCTTAATGGATTAAAAATCAATGTGCATAGACCATGCTTGTTTCATTAAATTTATATAAATCTCAATGGAACTTTTATTATCATAATGAATTATAAGATTTTTTTTAATTTTCATCCTAAAATAATATGGTTATATTTCATCTATATCATTTGGGTGAATGAACTTGTAACAACCATATATTCAGCCTTTTTAGTTTTTAAAGAAACTAAATTCTTCTTCTTATAATTATAGCTAATATACCATTCTCATAATAAAAAGTTTCCCCCAAAAGTAATCATTTTTTCAACACAATATCCTACCTTTTTTATATTAGTAAATCCATATAGATTTAAACTCTCTAATTTAGTATATAGAATCCCACCCTTTGATGTCCCATTAATTAATTTCATAACACATTTTTCATCTATCAGATGAGATTTTTTAGGATCAATATGTTATCTAGAACCCAAACTCACAACATATACTATATCTTATTGAGATATGGTGAGATCAAGTGGATTATTAATCAAATCTATAAACTCCCTTTAATCCAGACATTCACCTTCAATATCCTTGGAAAATTTCACCTGAACATGAATGGGTATAGAAACAAGTTTTGATTCCTCCATATCAAATATATTAAATAATTCTATAGCATACTTTTGTTGGGAAAATATAAAATTTTATTTTTGCATCACTATTAATCCAATAAAGTGTCTCATATCACTGAGTGTGGGCATATAAAACTTATAACAACCCTGAACCCACACTCCCAGATATGATGATAAAAACATAATATTTAAATTTATTGATTTTATACTAATAAATGTGACCTAATTTTTACCATTAAAAACATATAACATCAAATTAAATTATTGGATCACTTATATTCCAATAGACCTTTTAGGTTTAGAATTTTAGAGTATTATAGAAAACACTTGCATAAAAACATGGATATAGAAACAACTATTTCATAAAGATCTATATCATCTTCCACTATGTTATTCATATATAGTAATCTTATTAGGCACAATATAATTAAAACTATTTTTCAAAACCAGGGTAAAAGGAAACCTATGAAGGTTGAGCTCAAATGATCGTTATGGGTAAACATAAGGATGAAAAATTCAATTTCATAAGTGAGAATAATATTTTCATAAGGATATGATGAAATAATAAAATAACATGAGCATATAAAAAGAGAATACATACCCAAAAAAACCTAGATCATAAAACACGAGACATGGAATAAATATTTAACATAGGAAAGAGCAATAAAAATCAACAATCATGAGCCCTGTGATGTTATATTGATTAAAGGAACCATTTAAAACTCATAAAAATCATAGATTAAATGTTTTGGTATCTTGGAACATAATTATAATATCACTCTTATAATGACACATACAAGTGGAATAAACTAAACAATAAATAAAAATAATATATTTGTATAAACCTATAAATGATTAAATATGCATCTTTATAAAATGAATTTGAGAGATATAATGGACCCACCCATCCTTGGTTTATAACCTAATGACCAATCACTATTTTATAATTTCAACACCCATCCATGGTTTATAATGAAAACACCCATCATAATAAAAAATGTCAAAGAACCATTGCATGAATAATATACACGCATATTTCATTTCATCAATAAAAATATATAATTAATCATTACTCCTTTCATAACATGACTAACTCATGAAAAAAATTGATTCCATGACAATATCATTAAATTAAACATAATCCTTTAAGAGATATAATTCATAAGGTATCATTACAATATATCCTTAGTGGTCTATATGTAACATCAATGGTTATTTTCATTAATGAATATAAATACCATTAAAATATCCTTAAAAACAATATTGGGGAAAATACCCCTTCCAATTTTATTTTTTTTAAAAACTATTTTTTTAGAATATTTAGAAATAAATTTACTATGAAATTAAATAAGAAAAATTATAAATTAATCTTAAAATCATAGATTCGTCATGATAGATTGAAATTTGGTTTATGTCATAATCATTAAAATAGAGGTTCAGTTCACACCTTTAGTAAAAAATACTTTTCTGAAAAAATGATAAGAAGATTATTTTTTATTTTTTAAAAAACTAAAAAATGGGTAAATTTGACTCTAAAAAATCATTATGTAATTTTAAAAAACATTATTGAAATCATTTAAGATAACATGGATATTTAAGAAAATTTTTTTCTAGTTGAAAGAGGAGAAATATTGTTGGCCTTTCTTAAAAACATTTTCTAATAAATTCTGAGAAACAAAGAGAGAGAAATGGAATTTAAACATAAAATACTAGAAATATATAAATTATTAGAAAAATGATTTTTTATATCAAATAATTTTCATAAAAATTCCTTAAAATAATTTCAAGTATAAACAATGTTGATTAAAATGGGGATAAAACATAAATACCTTAAATATTTGGGAAATTTTTATTCATATAACCCAAGAAGGAATAAATTTAAATTAAACTTCAAATATCATTAACATAAGGAGATTCATGATATAAAATATTAATAAGGTAGTATACACACATCATAAAATAATATAGGTGCATAAGATAAATTTAAGTCCTAAAGAAAGAGAGTTTGAGATGAATGACCATTATATATATCATTGAATTGAGAATTAATCAATGGAGATATTATATGTAAAAAATGTAATTACACAAAAACAAGTGTAAAAAAAAAACATAAAAAAATATTTTTTTACATAATCTAGGCATAATATAATTAATGAAGAAGTGATATAACCGAATGAAATAAGATTGAGTTAAGAAACCATTACCACTAGGTAACATTAAAATCAAATACCATTTAATGATATAACTTTAATTGAAACATAAAATACCATGAAATTTTAATGATTTGTGATACAATATGTAAAAGTGAATTATTTTCACCATATAAAAAAAATTAGGTTTACAAGAATAAAATATGCCCCAATAAAGGGAAAATGAGACCAAATACCTTACCTCAAGTCCAAACATTCTATGTATGTCCATTAAATCATTATGATAAACATATAAATATTATTTAAATTTTCAAGGACCATTTTTAGGTTTATTAATTTATCATTAAATCATTTTTTTATTTATTATAATTATTTATTTAAATACTTAATCACTTAATTCCACATCATATGTTTTGAGGATGTTCAGTTCATAATTTCCAAATGGATTTGGTATATTGATCATGGTAAAATTGTTCATTATTACATCATCACCGAAATAATAATAAATAAATAGTTATCAATTTTACAATTCAATTATAAATTTAATTCCAACCATGAAATATGGTTATTAAAAATGAACTTGTTTATAATTACGGAGATGGTAAGTCATACGTATATATGAGTAACATTTTATTATTCAATGATCATAATGGAAAGAAGGAATTTATTGTTTTATATTTATATTATTATTGTTATTAAATTAAAAATATCATATTATATCTTTAAATGAACTTATATACTCCATAAAAGTGATGAAATGATGAAAAATGAATCAAATCACTTCATAGAGGTGGTAATCAACAAGTACACACAAACGAAATTATAATTTTTAGTGGATTTATAAGTTATAAAAAAGATAATATATTATCATTAAATAATTATAATAATTTATTTAAAATAATATATATATATATATATATATATTAATTCCATCATTATATTCATCCATGAATGGCAGTGATGGAAAAAAGTTACATAATTTCATGAGGAAGTAGTTCGTCATACACATGAACAATGGAATTGTTTTCCATATTATTGAAGAAGGATATGGATATAGGTTATCAAAATAACATAAATAAATAAATGTATATGTAAGATACTATTTTTACCATTTTATCACGTTTTAATAATATTTTTAGGAGGTAGATGATGAAATAAAACAAAAACATTCAGTAAAAATCTATAACTATTCTTTGGAAAACCTCTTTTTATTTACAAATTAATCCCACTAAGTTTGATATTAATCCAAAAAATAAGTCCTCCATAACATGGTGAGATATTTTTGGAATTTTTTTGGGTATATATTTTCCCAGACATAGTGCTTAGAAGTTGTGATAAAGAGATGGGAGGTGGTGACCTTTTATAACTGAAGGGAGGGCCACTCTTGGAATTACTTAAACTATTAAATTAATATAAAATAATTTTCAGGGAAATATGGATAAAAATTTATATAATTATAAAATAATATGATTATGAGTCCAAATAATCTCAAAAATTAATTTTTTATATATGTTAGTATTTTTTTCACCCTTATCTCTTAGTTTTAACCCTCCATTAAACATTTTCACAATTATTGTGATGTCAATGTTTTTTACTCTTTAGGTGTCAAGAAAGATACCTTAAAAAGATAAGTGATTAATTAATAGTTAATATTTGATATTTTAAACAATATTCCATTTAATCGGTTGATTATATGATTTTTTGTAATTTAATATCATTTAATAAAATATTGTTTTTTAGAAAATGCCATTAATTTCAGTTTTGGAAATACATGAAATATTGTAATATAATATGGGTCTAACTAATATAAAATGGTTCCGAAATTACATGGATTATAATATAAAGAATATATGGTCTTAATATATTCATCAAATCAATTTTTTATATGTTTATATATCATTTTAAACCTTATAATTTCATTTAACCCCTTGGTTAACCAACTTTAACCATAATCGTGGTAATGACGTTTTTTAGTATAAAGTGTTTTAATGTTTCTTATAAAGTAAAAATTCACTCATAAATGGAAAAAGGATGAAATTGAAGACCATTTATTACCATAATTTATATATTTAAATATTTTTATTATATGAAAATAATCTAATTAAGTATATTTAACATAAAATACTCTTAGTTTCATTTTAAGAACTATTCACATATTTTGGCCTTGAAAACAACATGATAACAATGTTATTAGAATATAAAACTTTAAAAAATATCTAATATGGTATATTTATCATAATAATATGTTTTAAACTTTAATTCACCTAAAAAATATTACTTTTAGAGTTTTTAATATCATTTACTAGATTTGATTACTACCTACACAAGCACTATGTTGGAATCGCATATGGATTTAATGTTATTATTTAATAAGTAAAAAATAAAAAAAATTACCATTATAAATAAAATAATTCATATTTCAAATAAAAATTTATAACCAAACATATTTTTTATCCCTATCATAAAATATAATTGATATTAAATGTGGATACCTAACCTTAGTATCCCAGAGCTGGTGCCTACATTATTACATTAACATATGAAACAAGGAATCACATCCCGATAGACCACATAGTTTTAAAGTATTAGTAAACTAGATACACACTTTAGTGTTAAATTATATTTGAATACAAAAATTACAACATAATTTTCTTTCAGTAATAACATTATTCCATCTAGCATATCCTTACATATCAAACATAGTATATTTCATGGATTCCTAAGAAATTAAAAAAATAAGGGTGAGATCAAATTACTAGTAAGGGTTATGTAAAGTTGAATAAATCACAAATCATTTATCACAATCAATATGGAGAGGTAAATAACTTAACACACATGTCATGTAATCAATACACTGGGAATGAAGTGTATCTAGAGATAACATCAATGTGAAATTATCATAGATAATAATCAATATGATCTGGTAAATAATTAAACACACATTCCATTTAAATAACTTTAATATCATGAAAAGATAAGGTAGAATCAATATGTAATGGTAAATAATCGAATGCACATTCCATTTAAAAAATGAACAGAAAATGAAATACATCCATAGATAATGTCATTGTGAAAATATCATGGATAATAAAAATGAATTATTAATGAAGTAAATGTTTAATTATTGGATTTCATGTTTCCTAGTGACATAATAACTTTACAATCAAGATATATTCTAAAGATAGTTTAAAACTAATGGGTAGAAAACCACTTAACTAAGGTTATCCAACTGATTCGTCCCATAAGACTACTGATGCATTGAGGAGTTGTCATTAATCAAGCCCCACCGGTGTCTTTCATGTTCAAATCATTACTCATATATCAAATAATTAATTTAATTTATAAATAATGTTATTTATCACAATATATTCGTATTGATAAAGAATACAGATTTATCAATATTTCCCCACATAAAAAAATAAATTTTAACATAGAACACCATATGTAGAAATGATATACAATTTAAAAAATGAACATATACATGAAAATTAATTTGAATATTTAGGGGAAATATAATGTCCAATGATAACTAGAAAGTTAATAATTCAAGTGGGAGATAATTAATTACAAAAATGAAACAAATAAGTGAATGTAAATACAATCCTTATTCAAAATAATCACAAACCATCTGAAGGAAGAATAAGGATGGTATTAATAAAAAAATCCCCATTGGATAATATTTAAAATAAATGGTTTTTTCATTAATGAGTAAAATTTATTTAAAAACATTCTTGAGGAAAATATATTTTTCATTTTGAAAATCTCTTTTTAAAACATAAAACCTTTTGAGAATTATTTTCCTTAAACACCACTTTTAAAAACTAATAATTATAGGAATATTAGGGAATTTTTTTTAAACACAACCTAGTAAATTTCTAAGGAATCTTCAAATAAATAAAGTTCATGATAGAGGGTAATCCCATACATGTTGTACAAGTTAAAAAGAACATTCTTTTTTTTAATAAAAAATGTTAAAAAAGTCCCTTGTTTAGAAAATGTCAAGATGATTCCATTCAATTTTTTTTAAAAAAATTTAAAAATGGGAAAAAAATTATTTAATATATAATTTTTAAGAGGTTTATTTTTTTTAATTTTTTTTATAAAACATTGTTTTAGAATAAAATTGATTTCTGACCAAATAACGAAATGAAGTGGGATTTTCTTTAAAACATTTTTTCAAAACTTTTAAGAACTAAAGCATGGGAAAATGTTACTATTACATGAAATCATAATGAATAAATAGAGTATAAGAAAATTAAAGTTTTTTATGTAATGATCAAATAATCTCCTTCAATATAAATTCATGTACAAAAAATTTCAATTAAAATTAGATTGTAATGTGAACCCTTGCAAAGATTTAACATTGAAGTGAGAATTAATCAATGAATTGATTATGAGTATCAACTATAAATCCACATAAAACAAGTTTAAATACAATATAAGATAGTCAAAAGTCATTATATACGTAATATAATAATACCAACAATACTAAATAAGTAATATAACCCAATGAATAGAAGTTGAGTTATGAAATTCTTTACTACATGGTAATCTTGTAGTTAAATCCCCTTGGATAAAATAATTCAAATGAAAATTAAACCACTATGAAGAATGTAGTATTCATGATAATAAATTAAAAAGGTTAATTATATACACTATATATAGTAAACTAGGTGTATAACATTACAATATGACTCAATAAAATGAAATTGAGATGAAATACATTACCTCATGCTTCTTTTTGGTTTAACATGCTATAACCTCATGTATAGTGGTTTTAAACACTTTATTAATTTATTAAAGAACCATATTAATTTATATAATTGATTATATACTTAAAGAGACAAATATTCATTGATTATATTTTATTATTCACGTTTTTCAATGTCCATAAGCACCAATTTTAGTGCATTTTATAAACTAAACTTAATTTCTCATCACATGTGTAATTCATGTTTAGAGCATAAAATTGGGCCTAATTAACCATCCACTTGACGAATTAATTATCTAGATTATTTTAATTTTATATTTTGGGATGTTATTTATCAAATTGTTTGGAATATTTATTATTTTAGGATAAGTGGATGAATCACAAGGAAGGATGAACAATTTTGGTAATGAATGTATAAATTTATGAACCAAGTATAATAGGACCTAGACCAAGAAAGTAAAATTATAGCCCATATATCAAGCCCAATGAAGCTAAAATTTTAATTGTATATATATAAAATTAAGGGTATAATTTCATTAAATTTTATCCAGAGCTAATTTTGATGTTTTCAAGGAGATCTAGGGAGACTAGGTTAACATTTAATTTGTGGGCCATATTTTAAGGCCCATAAAGTCATCCCACAAATTTCATCATAACTTCAAAATGAATGATCCAATTGGAATGAAATTTTAAAATCTATTATAAGAAACATTTAATAATATATTTATCTTATAATAATTCTTCACATTTGGATATATTCAATGTCAAATTCACACGTCTAAAAGAGAGAGGAATCTGATTCTATTTTTGTGGTCAAAGTTGAAAAGTATGATTTCTTTTGATTTTCCTCCTACCTTTTTCCATACTAATTAAATGGGATGGAATTTATTGATTGGAGATCTACCTAATAATCCAATATTTATAATTTAAGGTGGTGGTGGTGAAATAATTTGGGGATCCATGTTTTCATTTAAATTGTAATTTTACGTTTTCATTTTGTAATCACATCTTTATTTTTCCCATGTAAGTTTTTCATTCAAATTTATTTATGAATAAAATTTATTCTTCTTCTAATTCATTTATTCTTTCATTTTCATTAAGACTTTGATACATTTGAATCAAGGTGTAAATTTATTCACACCAAATTTTTTAAAATTCCTCACATAGTGGTGGAGTGTTCATTATTTCATTATTTTCACTCCTTCAATCCTAATTCTTTAAGTCAACATCCTAATTCCATTGATAGAATAACATCAGTGGGGGGATAAAATTTTATGGGTTGATCCTAGAAAGTTTCATGGGGGGGGGGTATTAATTTTATTTCATGTTTTTTAATTTCAATTAATTAATTTAATATTTCTATTCAATGAGTTATTTTCTTCTTCATCTTCGCCAACTTTAATGATGAAATATTTTGATTGCTGGTATGTTACAATTCCTTATAGTTCTCACTAAGTTGATCCTATTACTACATTGGTGATCAATTTTTTTTAAGGAATACATTTTTTAACGATGTTAGGGAATTACCTCATTGTTTGGATACATATTTAATTAGTGATCTGAATTTTTCTAAGAAAACAAGTACATCCAATGTAGCCATAGAGAAAAATTTAGATCAACTAATCTTTTTTAATAATTTAAATTCAAATAATTAGATGTTTAATTCATAAATTAAAACCATTATCTTAGGGAATTTAGTATTCTAGTATCCCAATTGAAATCATCCCAAAATTTGGCTACTCTATAGGCAAAACCTCTAAAGTCTTTTAGTGTCTAAGGGATATTTCTTCGGTCCCTATGGATTCAACCCATGCTTGTACAAAAACAAATTCTTCTACCTATAGGTTAAATTTTTGTGTCACTAAATTTTGTTTCCATTGCGGGGGACCCAAGTAAGTCAGCTTAGAAACTCATTCTACTCCCCCCATTTATATTTTCTCATTCCATTTCTCTTATCTTTTACCCTTTCTATTTGTGTGTCTTCTAAGAATCTCGAATCCCAATTTCAGAATGCTCCAATAGAGAATCATGATCGTTACCACATCCTAAATTTTTTTTTTCCAATAAGAAATCAATATTGGGAAGAAACTCACATTGGGAATTTTATTTGATAAAACCTTTAATGATTACCCCACACTTGATGATATGTACAATCATTTGAATGATTATTTTATTAAGGATAGATTTATAATCCTATCAATGGTGGCTAAAGAGATAAAAATTGGGTAATTAAATTATGTAAATACTCTTATCCAGCCTAATCCCCAATATCTTTTGAAAAAATGTGTCAAAAAATGGATAAAAAAATTCAAATGTTTCATCATTTATATTAGAACCACAAATCATTAAAATGGTTATAGAACCCATTCCCACTCAAGATTTCCCTTCATATTCACTGATTGAAGAATATTGTCTCCCAAAATTCTCCCATGAATTTATTGAATAACTAACCTTTGTAATTGGGATAGATAAAGATGATTAAGGAATTTTTTAAGGGTATTTAAATCAAGAGTAAATTGATTTTATGTATTCACAAGAGGGTAATTTGACATCATGGATTGAGTTTCCTGAGTATTACTCCATTGTAGATCTTCCAAAAAAAACATTGAACTATTTAATATCATATTGAACTATGAGTTTTTACCAACCCCTAACACTGAAATAGGAAATGTTAGGGTTGTATCATATTTTTATAAGGAAAACAATTCTTTCTATTTTTTTTTGGAGAAGAAAGTAATTTTGATTCAAATTAATAATCTTATTTAAGAAATTTCAATCAAGAAAAACTCAAAATTATTTTACTTCCTTACCCACTCAATTATCCCATCATAGGTGATAACCAATAACTTACAGTAGTCATTAATCCTTCTCTTGAAACCAATAATATAATAATGATCCTCAATATCTTATACAAGATAACAAAACCAACTGGATCAACCATTTCTGATACTACATGGATTTTCACACTCATTATAGAATAAATTATTGTACATGAAACAAATTATAAACAAATAATAAATATCAACATAGTTTAAGAGGTTAAAAATGGGATCTCTAAAATGATAAAAATTTGTATTGGGTAAGTTGGGGTGTCCAAGTTAAGCTAAAGAATTTAAAATAATAACTCTCTGAGAGGAAACCCGAATTTTGAATTGTTTTTAATTTATTTAATTTTTTCTGTTTTGTTTTTTTCTTGTCATTGGAACCCCCTTGAGGTTTCCAATGTAATCTAATGTATCTTGTGTGTGAGATTTTACAGCTAAATAATTTTAGTATTTAATAATAAAACCCATGATTTCTAATGTTCAAACAAATCCTTCAATCACCCCCAAGGAGTCTATATGTGATGTGAATCCAAAGTGATAAATTTCTTATTTATGGGTCATGAAATTCAAAAAGGTAGTTTTGTTCCATGAATTCATTTTAAATAACACTCTCCCCCTCTATCTTCCAAATTCTTATATCTATTTATCTTCTCTTTCAAAATTGAGGTTTGTTTCGTTTTAAGTTGTGGGGAGTGAAAATATGAGATATATTAAAAAATTTGGGCTTTCATGGAGAATTTCAATTAATTATCCATGCATGAATTAATTTTTATTTTGAAACATGAATATATAATATCAAATAATTATTTTTTCCTTTATTATGATTTTAATGCATGTTTATGTTCATGAGAATTGTTTTTGGAAAGTACAGTTGTCCAATGTGATATTAAATGTTTAAATTTTCATCCTCTTAATAAAAAATCCACAATGAAAATACATTGTATTTTTTTGTGTAATTTAGAGTTATTTGGAACCTTTCATCATATCATGGGGTTTGGGGTCACTTTTAGTTTAATTTGAGTATCCAACAAAAAAATGAAAAAATGATGAATGTATAGAGTAATATTTTTCCTAAATGTGTGGTGTTCAAAAATTTGGGATAGTGAATCCATAGTTTTATTTCCCAGAGTTAGGATTTATATTTATATTTTAGAGAATATAATTGAAAATATGTGTTGCATTCAGAACTTTTGAATTATGACTCTATAGTTTTCTTTCCCAGAGTTGGTAGTTTGATCTATATTATGGTTCAATAAATAAGAAAAAACAAAAAAAAATTAGAAAAAAAATTGGATACTCATATTAAGGTTTAATAAAAGTCCCAACTAGATATTCCTTTTGTTTTTTCCTTGCACAATAAAATGGGTCTCATGCCTTTTGTGATGCACATCACATCATCATACTTAATTGAAATTGGATGAAATGAAATGCTGAATTTGAAAAAAGGAATGGGCTTGGGCTTGGGATATGCTGGTGAACCTATAATGTGTTAAATTATTTTTATAGGTTTTATAATTTTTTGTAATTATGTCTTCTTCTGATATTTTTATGTTATTTTTTTTGGAAAATGGAATTCAATTTTAATCTTTTTGTGATACATTTTACTCAGGACTAGAAAAAAACCAAATTTTGGGGGTGTTATTATCCACTAAAAGAGGCCAATATTAATTGATTATATTTTAATATTCTTGTGTTTCAATGTCTATAAACACCAATTTTTGTGAATTTTATAAATTTAATTTCATTTCTCATCACACGTGCAATTTATTTTTAGAGTGTAAAATTGGACTCAATTAATCATCTGCTTGTGGAATTCACCATTTTGATTATTTGAATTTGATATTTTTGGATGTGATTTATAAATCATTGTGGACTGGTTTTTCTCTTAGGATCAATGGATTAATCTTAAGGGAATATGGAAATTTTTGGAAATGAATACATAAATTTCTAGATAAACCATAATGGGCCTTAGGCCCATCAAATACAAGTGTAACCAACATATCAAGCCCAATGAAGCTAAAATTTTAAATTTACATAGAGAAAATTATGGGGATCATTTAATTTAGATATGAACATATCTAATTCTGAAATTTTCAAGGATAAATGGGGATCCAATGTTGACATTTAATTTGTGGGATGAATTTGAAGGCCCATAAAGTCAACCCACCAATTTCATCATAACATATGAATGATTGATCAAATTGGCATGAAAGTTTGAAAGATATTTTATTAAACCTATAATAATATGTTTCTCTTATAAGAAAAATTTATATTTATACATATTCAATTTCAGAATCTCATGTCCAAAAGGGGGATGAATGTGGTCTTATTTTTTTGGTCAAAGTTGAAAAGTCCAATTTCTTTTGATTTCTCTCCCACTTTTTACTATCATAATTAAATTGGAGGGAATTAACTGATTGGGGATTGAACTAAGGATCTAATTTTTCATATTTAAGGTTATTTACATTAATGAATTAGGGGATTTATTTTTTTCTTTCAAAATTTTACACTTTCATTTTGTAATCATATCTTCAATTTTTCCGATATATGCTTTTCATTCACTTTCATTTAAAAAAAAATTATTCTTATTATTATTAATTTAATTTTCTATTTTAATTAAAATGTTGATAGAATTTAATCAAGGTGTTATTTTATTCACACTAACAATTATGAAATTCATCACACAATGGTGGAGTGTTCCTTATTTTATTATTTTCACTTCTTTAATCTCGTTTCTTTAAGTCAACATGCCGCTTGCATTGATAAAATAGAATCAAAGAAGGGGTAAAATTTTATGGGTTAATTCTATGTAGTTTCATTAGGGAATATTGAATTTTATTTCATGTTCATTAATATCAATTAATTATTTTAAGACTTCTATTTGATGAGTTATTTTTTTCTTAGTTGTCGCCAACTTTAATGATGACACATCTTGACTAACCATATGATCCAATTCCTTGGAGTGATCATTAAATTAATAATCTACATAAATTGGTGATTATACTTGGAATTTTTAAAGGACTAAAATTTTTAATTATGTGGGGGAATTACATCATTTTTTGTAAACATCTTGAATCAGTTATTTAAAAGTCTCTAGGAAAACAAATACATCCAATATATCCCTAATGGAAACTTAGAATCGATTCATCCTATTTAATTATTACCTTTAAATTAATTATAGGTTTAATTAATAATTTTAAACAATTATCTTATGGAATATATTATTTTATTATCCAAACTGAAATCCACCCCAAATGTGGCCACTCCATAGACAAAACCTCTAGAGTCTTTTAGTGTATAAAGGATACTTCTTCAGTATCTATGGATTCAACACCTACATGTACTACAAAGACCGATTATACCAGTAGTTTAAATTTTTAAATCACTAATAATATCATATATGATCCTTTTATAACATCTTATGACTCATTATTTAATAATATTTTATTATTTTCAATGTTTCAGGTGTTAATTTCCATGTTTTCTCATGCATGTTTCATCATGAATGATATGATTATTACACATTTTATATATTTATATCATATAAAAAATAATAATCATGAAATAATGATAATATTTATATATAATTTAATCTTTTAAAACCATTAATGAAATATGGTTATGGAAAATGAAGTACATTACGATCATGGAGACGGTTGGCCGTACGTACGCATGAGTAACATTTCCATTTTTCACCAATCATTATGAAAATGTGGTAAGTAATGTTTTTATTTATATAATTATCATAATATATTAATTAATTTTTTATATACTAATATATATCACACATGTGGCATGGTTATGAAAATATATTCACATTACTTTATGAAGGAAGTAGTCCACACATACACAAACGATGTTATCATCATTAAGTGAGTGAAAATGTAAGAAACAAAATGATGCAATATATTTTTAAGATTATAAATATGTCATTATTATCATAATTATGTCATTTATAAAACATATAATCATTAAAATTAACTTTATCACTTCCCATGTAAAGTTTTAGTCAAAAACTAATCACATCACTTCGCGAGGTGATAGTCTGCCGTACACATGAGCGACATTATCGTATCCTCTATGAATGGAATGTAAAGAAGTATATATAATATTATGAATAAATAGTTATATTTATGTTGTAAATATCATATATATACTTTATACCCATCACCATACACCACTGTGATAGGTGGTAATGGAAAAATGAATGGCATTGGTTCACGTGGCGGTAATCTTCCGTACACATGAATGAGCATTTTGTGACCCATTTTATAGAAGTTGGGATGGATGTAGGTATTAAAATTAACATAAAAACACATATGTATATGTAATATTCTGATTATATTATATCATCATGGTGTTATAATAATTTAAGAAGGTGGAGAAATAAATGAAATAAAAACGCTTGTTGAAGAACATTACCTATTCTTCGAGTCTCCTCCTTAGGTTTGCACCAACTCCTTCCCAAGTTGGATTTCTTCCAAAAATAAGGATTCTATTATGATATGAGGTTAGTTGGAAAGTAATAATTTAGGTATTTTCTAAATAAATGAGGTTTTATAATGTGAATAATAGAGGATAGAGGGTGTCCTTTTAGAAGTGATGTGAGCGACACACTTGTAATTGTTTTGAAAGATTCAAGCATAACCACATTTTTATCACGAAAAGCCTCCAAAATAGTTCATTATAGAAGCTAGAAGTGGTAAGGTCAACCAATTTCCATAATATTAGTTATTTAAAAGTTATTAGGTCATTTTTAACCTTATATTCTTTGTTTTAACCTTTGGTAAATTGATTTTTACCTTAACCATGATAATTAATTTTTACTCCTTTCACTATTCATTTTGGTAAAAAATTAATTTAACCTTATTATATATTATAAATTATTATAATTAAAAATAAGTATTCCAATTTTAAAAATTAAATCCACAAATATGGAGAAATTAAAATTAAAATTAATCCTGCAGACGTGATGAGAAAACGTGCTTTAAAAAAGAAAATGTTCAAAAGTTTACAAATATTTTACATAAAAAATAAATATGAAAATGATTAAAATAGAATAAATTGGATTAATTTATATATAACTAAACTAATTTTACTTTTAAACCAATTTAAAATATAATTTAACTTTATGAATAATTTATACAAAAAGATATTTTTTAATTAAAATTAAGTATTTTTTCATTATTTTTTGAAAAATGAAATGTTTTAGAAAAATATCAAAAAATCACCCTAAAATAATTTTGATATTATGATTTAAAAAATGAAGTTAGTTTTATCATATAAATTATATAAAATTGGTAAAAAATACTTTTAAATTATGTGAATGAATTACAATAAATATGTCCTTAAAAAAAAGTTTTTCAGAAAACATTTACTTTTCTTTTAAATTCTTCTTATTTTATTTCTAATCAGTAGATACAAATAATTTTCGTATTTTTGTTTGTTATATTGAAAAAAACTCATTTAAAGTCTTTTTTATAATGGTATACTACATTACGATTAATTTTTACTCAAGTTTGTGTGCTTCATATGCCGTCGAAGATGTTAAACATAATAAATATATTTCATGGGTTGTTTAACATTGGTGTTGTGTGTCACATACGGTATTGAATACAATGGTATTATTTTATAATTTTGGGGTATTAAAATATACACACCTAAATAAATTTAATCCTCACAATTTAATCTTGATCTTGGTAATCAAGGGTTTTATATTTAAAATTATCATTGTTGAAAAATCCACATTGTTAAGAGAGTTAATAAAACATCCTCTTGATAAGAGAGAAAGGGAAGTGACATGGCCATACGGAATAACACATAAAGATCTTTACAAGTAGTATAACATTAGTGGTAAGTGATTATATAAAAATAGAAGAAAAGTATAAATAATTATAGAGAGTGAATGAGGTCGTTGATCCTAAGATTATTAATGATTAATGGAATGTGAATAAACTCTAAACCATATCAAATAAGTGTGAAATAGGACATTGATATAATCATTAATGATGGTAATAAGATAAAATTTTATTTCAATATCCTTTTTTCAAAATTTTTAGAATTATTTTACTATATAAGAATATAATAAAATATACTTACTTGATAAGTTTCTATTTCATAATAATAATTTCATCGTTTGGTTTTTCTTTAATAAAATTTTAAATTAACCCCTTTTTTTTAATAAATTAATATAAAAAATTATTTTATGCCTAAAGCACTAATTTTTTTAATGAATCATAAGGTCTATAATAGTGTGGCATTTCTTTCAATATGTTTCTACCTATTTTCGATATCCTATATGGGTAGGACATGTTTTCCAATATAATAAATTAATGTCTAAAACTCAAAAGTAACATCATAGATCATAATTAATACTTATTTTTCAAACCATTTAACTAAAAAAATGACATATTTACTAGGACATAACATAGAATTGTGGTATGCACTAAAACTTTTTCATCCTTCAGTCCTAGGTTCAAACCACACAACCTTGCCATATGTGACTAGTTTTCACCTAGTATCTTGGTTATCCTTTTTCTAAACATTATTAATATAATTACTATGATGTTCCCAAAAAATTTTATGGACATACTTGAAATAAAATTAATAATTAAATGATAATTTCACTAAGGTTTTCAATATAACTTATTTTATTTGTTTATTTTTTACAATATACAATAATCTTATTTGACTATTATTACAATGTTATTAATGATCATCTCAACCCTAAAAATTATAAATACATTTAAACTTATTTATATAAAATATAATGTCATTATTACTAAAATAATATTCCACTAAATAATATAATTACCATAAATTTCTCCAAAATTTACTTAATCTTGGTAGACTACTATCACATAAAAACAAAAAAGGGTTTTTAAGACATTCAACTTATGATCAACCTTAAAATAATAACCCAAGATTGTATCACATAATTATGATCTTTAGATGTTTCATGATTCTTATAACCAAAATATAAATTTTCAAAATACTTATAAATTTTAATTTTGGAATGCTAATACATAAATACTTTATCTGATTTATTTCAATATAAAAACTTCTAAGTATAGGGTTTAACCTTTAGAAGATGGAATTGATTCGAATAACGCCCAGGATCTACATATTTAAGAAAAATAACTATAAAGGGATCCTTAGGATGAGTTTTATTCCCTTCCATCTTACGATTCATTTTCCTCAACAATTATTTACATTATTCCCTTTTTTCAACACATAAATCACTTTACCATTCCTTCAATACACTTTAATAGGATTTTATTTCAACATTTATAACATGATGTAAATCAATCCTTATTTCCTCCATGGTCTCTACCACTCAATCTCTTAGAAATTCCATCCTTCTCTTCTTCGGTGAGTTTGGGATTTGGTTGATGTATAGGTTGTTAATCATATTTTAGATTAACTGATTAAGAATAATCATGATATATTTCACTCCTATCATCATTCCATTGGTTTTAATATATTCACCACATTTTCATTCATGTTAAATGTTAATAAAATTAATTCAGGTTCCATCCATTGACTAAAATTGAATAGAATAGCGTGATAAAAAAAAATCGTAGTGGGAAAACCATATAATAATTTCTAGGATGTCTAAATCAGGAAAAATTAATTTCAACATATGACACATTAGGTTTTACCTTGGTAAATAATTGAAATCATTGATTTAAATACTTCATAATGGTTTGTAAATAAAAAATAAATTATCCAAATCATATCCCCAAGATTGAAAACCAAGTGCATTGTAAAGCCCATTTTGTGCACTTGGTTATGATTGGATCAATCCCAATGTTCCATTTTCAATGTTATTACCACTAGGTACCTATATTCTAGAACCATTTCGTATTTTAGTATCTATATAATGATGTATTTTAAGAAAAGAACACATAATATCAACCTTACCAAAATATTATGATGTTATTTTATACTTATACTTAAATCCTATCATAGGGTTATGATCCAAAATCTATGTATTCCTAAATCTAGTTCCAAAGGATTCAAATAAAAATGCTCTCTTAAAAAGTATATCAACCCAAAAATAGTATCCTGGAGACAGTTCCCACTTTATTACATTGTCATAAGATACAAAGAATCACATCCTGAAGGACCAAATATTTTACCAGTCTTGCTAAACTAGATAGATACTTGAGTTTGACATTATATTTGAATAAAAAAATTACAAAATATTCTTTTGAGATGAACATTGTTCCCTATAGTATATCCTTAAATATAAAACATAGTGTAGTTTATGGATTCCTATGAAAGGAAACAAATAAGGGCGATCTCAAATTCTGAGTAAGGGTTAAGTAAAATGGAAGAAATCATGAATCAATAATCATAATAAATATGGAAAGGTAAATAACATAAAACAAATGTCATTTAAATAACTTTACTATCATGAAAAATAAGTCATAATAAATATGGAAAGGTTAATAACTCAACACACATTCCATTTAAATAATAAATTTATAATGAAATGCATATAGAGATAATATCATTTTGAAATTATCATGGATAATGATAACTAAATTCTTGATGAAGGTGGTTCTTAATTATTAGATGTCATGTTTCCCATGCACATGATACCTTTACCATAAAGATCTATTCTAAAGACAATTTTAAACTATTGGGTAGAAACCTATTTAACAATGGCTATCCAACTCATTCATCCCATGAGACTATCAATGCATAGAGGGGATATCATTAACCAATCCCCACACATGTATTTTATGTCCAAATCATTCCTCATATATTGAATAATCGATTTAATTCATAAACAATGTCCCTTATCATCAAATACCTGTACTGATTAAAGGATATAGATTTATCAATATTTCCCCAAATAAACAAATGACATTCAATAGAGAACAAAATATGTAGAAATTATATATGGTTTAAGAATTAAATATATCCATGATAAATAATATGGTTATTTTGGTGAAATATAATGTCCAATTATCATAGGAAAGTGAATAATTTATAGGGAAGTTAATGACAAACAAAAATGAAATAAGTAAGTGAATTACAATATTATCCTTGGTCAAAATAATCATAAAAAATCTATAGGATGAATAAGGACAGTATCAATACAACACATACCTAGTAAAGTATATATAAAATAAAGGGTTGTTTTCATTGATCAATATAAATTTTTAAAAACATTCTTTAAGAAACCATCTTTCTCATTTTTAAAATAATTCTGAAAAACATAAAACATATTAAAAATCGATGTCCTTGAAAATCACTATTAAAACTAATAATTTCTAAAATTTTAGGAAAATTTTTTTATTTAAAAACAACATTATAAAATTGAAAAGGACACTTAAAATAAATTATGGTCATGATGAAAAGTAATTTTTTATATGTCATTTAAGCTAAAAAGAACATTCCCTTTTCACTGTAAACAGGTTAGAAAAGTTATTTGTTTGGAAAAAGATAAGAATATTACTTTAAAAATATTTTTTAAAAATTAAAAATCAGGAAGATATTATTTAATGAATAATTTTTAATAGGATAAATAAAATTTTTGAATTTTTTTAGAAAACATTTATTTGGAAGAAAACAAATTTATGAATGAAGAGAGAAATGAAGAAGGATTTTCTCAAAAAGTTTAATTAAAAAAGAGTATAAAATAGTACTATTACTTTAAAATATAATTAATAACAAAATTATAAAATAAATAAATATTTTATTAAGAAATTATCAAATAATTTCCTTTAAAGGAAATTCAAGTACAAATAATCTAGACTAAAATGAGTCTGTAAAGTAAACCCTTGCAAATATCATAACGTTGAAGTGAGAACTAATCAATGAATAGATTATGTGTATCACTTATTAATAAAAATAAAATAAGTTTAATTAAAAAATAAAAAAATAAAAAGTCATTATAAAAAAATCTAACAATGTCAATGACAATGAAGAATTAATATAACCCAATGAAAATAAATTGAGTTATGAAATTATTAATCATTTGGTAATCTTCAAGAAAAACACCCTTGGATGAAATAATTCAATTTGAAACATTAAATACCATGAATAATGAATTATTTATGATATTACATTTAAAAAGTTAATTTTACACACCACATAAATGAAACTAGGTTCATAACATTATAATTTGCCTCAATGAAATGAAATTTAGACGAAATCCCTTACCTTATGCTTCTTTTTGGTTGAACATTATTTAACCTCATTTATAGTGGTTTTAAACATGTTATAACTTATTAAATAACCATATTAATATTTATAATAACATATATTATCCTTATATAACATCTTATCACTCATTTGATAATAATTTTTCATTATTTTCATTGTTTTGTGTATTAATTTCCCTGTTTTCTCATGCGTGTTTTTTATGAATGATTTAGTTATTATGAATATTATATATTTATATCATCTCTAGAATAATAATCATGATATATTTATTATATTTATACATAATTAATACTTTTAAAACCATTCATGAAGATGTTTATGATAATTAATTACGTTATGATTGTAGAAATGGTAGGCCATACGTACGCATGAGTAACATTTCCATTTTTTACTAATCATTATGGAAATGTGTTAAGTAATATTTTATCTTTATATAATTATAATACTATATTAATTAACATATTATATACTTATATATATCATCAATGTTGTGTAGTTATGAAAAGAGTCACATCACTTCATGAAGGTTGTAGTCCACACATACATAAACAATGTTATCATCTTTATGTGAGTAAAAAGGTAAGAAAAAAATGATATATTTCTTTATAAAATTTTAAATATGTCATTAATATCATAATTATATCATTAATATAAAATATTATCATTAAAATCATCCTTATCACTTTCTATGTAAAGCGTTAGTTAAAGAAAAGCCACATCG
This sequence comes from Viscum album, assembly GCA_963277665.1. Taxonomy (NCBI): domain Eukaryota; kingdom Viridiplantae; phylum Streptophyta; class Magnoliopsida; order Santalales; family Viscaceae; genus Viscum; species Viscum album. The sequence continues at coordinate 331,639,662 of OY728132.1, forward strand.
CTTCGCGAGTCGGTTGTCCACTGTACACATAAGAGACATTATCATATCCCCAACAGAATAAAAAATATAAAGGTATATATGATATAATGACTCAATAGGTATAATTATTTTATAAATATAATTTATATACTTTATATCCATCATCATACCCAATCATAATAGAGGGTAATTGAAAAACAAATGACATCGGTTTGCGAGGCTGTAGTCTGCCGTACACAGGAATGATGATTTCAAAACCCATTTGATGAAAGTTGGGATGGTTCCAATTAATTTCCTTAAAATTATTTTTTTACTATATTGAATATATTTAGGTTCTTATATCAATATGGTGTAATAATAATATAATTAATAGGGGGAATAAATAAAATAAAAACGTTTGTTGAAGAACGTTACCTCTTCTTTGGGTATCCTTATTGGGTTTGCACAAAAGCCTTCCTATAATGGATTTATAACCAAAATAAGTATTAAATGATGATAATATTGAATTTTTAAGTGATTTTTGAATGTATTTTCTTAAAAAATTATGTTTTAATGTGTGGAGAAGGGGGTAGAGTGATGTGCTTTATAAGCAAGGTGAGTGGCACACTTGTAATATTTTGAAAAGATTCAGTTATACCCATGTTTTTGTCATGAAAAAGCCACCTAAATGGCCCATTATCAAATGTATACGAGTTAAGGTAAAAATATGTCCATAAAAAGGGTGTTTTAAAAGTTGGTAGGTCATTTATAACCCTTGTCTTCTTATTTTAACCCCCTAATAAATCGATTTTAATCTTAACTTTGGTAATTAATTTTGGTTAAAAATTGAGTTGAAATTATTATACATTATAAATTATTTTAATTATAAATATGGAATAATTTTTTAAAACTTAATTAAAATAATTGGAAGAATTAAATTTAAAATTAATCATGCAGACGGGAAAAGAAAGTGAGTTTTTGAAGAGAAAATATTCAAATTTTTATAAAGTATTTAAATAAAAAATCAACATGAAAATGATTAAAATGAAATAAATTATATTAATTTATATATTATTGAACAAATTTTACTTTTAAAACAATTTAGAATATAATTTTACTTTAAAAAAATTTTAAACAAAAAGACAATTTTCTATAAAAATTCTGTATTTTCACTTTTCATCAAAAAAATAAAATATTTCATAAAAATATAAAAAATTCATCCTAATATATTTTGATATTATAATTTTAAAAATTAAGATCATTTTATCAGATAAAGTTTCTTAAATTGGTAAACAATAATTTTAAACTATGTTTGTAATGCACGACTAATCTGTTTTTTAGAAAAATACATTTTTTCCAAAAACAATTTTTTTTAAATGATTATTATATTATTTATAATAAATTTACTAAAATAATTTTAATATTTTTGTTTTTTATATTCAAACCCTCCAATATAATGTCTAGGTTCTAACAAAATACTATATTATGGTTCATTTGGACTTGGGGTTGCGTATTCTATAAGCTATATAAGAGATTAAATTTAAAGAAATATATTTTATGGCTTGTTTAAGGTTAGTGTTTTATATCACATATTATATTGAATATAATTTTATTATATTAAAATTTTTTGGGTGTTAACTAAAATAAATAAAGTGACATTCTTTACTCTATCTTTTAGTTAAAAAATATAAAGGCCAAAATAAAAAATGGAAACAAAAGGTCATATTTTCAATTTTGTTTGATTATGGATGATACAGACTTATAAAATGAAATTAATTAAAGTATTTTAAGAAATTTTAATCCTCATCACATTATTTTTATCCCTAATTAACCCTTTTTACTTTAACCATGGTAATAAAAATTTACTATGGTTATTATTTATAATGAACAAAATAGATCTTATTCACTAAATTTGAACCATATGATTCGAAATATGGGATAAATTTTTAAATATTAAAATCCATGAAGTGGCAGAAATTTATTTAATAAAAAAAGTTAAAAACCCAATGAATTGTTTTTAGAAAAATGTACTTTTTATCCCAAATATTAACTTATACTAAAATAAGGTATAAAGATAATTTATTTATAATTAATTATATTAATTATAAATAAGGTAAAAATATGTTAATTTAATATAAAATTAGAAGCATATTGAAACTTTTTAATTAAAAAAATGTCATTTTTACAAAAATTTGTATTCTTCAATATTCATTAAAAATACAATGTTTTCAGGAAAATTCCAAAATTTCTCCCTAGGATAATTTTGATACGATTATTTCAAAGATGATATCCTTTTTATAAAATACCCACCAATTATGACCAATATATATATTTCATAATTCAGTTAATCCTATTCTTACCCATCAATTTGAAGAATGGGTTATAACTATAATAATTAATTAATAATATTTCATTATAGCAACCAATAAATTTCATATATAGATATTACATCTTAATATAAGAGTATTAATTTAATTTTATAAAGAAATACATGAGAACTATAAATGTTTAGTGTCTTTGGAAAGTGGAAAACATAAACAACTAGTTCATAAGTGAACTACATAAATGAGCATAAGAGAAGAACATTTGAAAATAATATCCTATATAAAATATATCATAATATTGAGAAATGGAATAATTTTTGGTAGTTAATAAGACATTAATCATCAAGTAATCAAATAACATGATACATTAGATAATAACATTATCATAAAACATATATTTGGGGTATACACATAAGCATTGAAAATCACTTCTGTAGGAGTCAAGGCTCCTTGACAAAACTATCATATTGGATTAGGATCACTCCCCAACACAACATAGTAGTTAAGGTTCACTCATAAGACTATTATAGTTGTAACACCCCAGGTAAATAAGGAATAGGAAATTTTCATATTTATCCATATTTGTGAATAAAATATTAATATGACTTTAAAGGGGATACTATGCTCGATGGCGTACCCAACACGCAACAACGAATTTCTTGGGAATCTTACGTTGCACTCTAATAATAAAATAATATTATTTTAAATGGTAGTTAACATGTAGCCATTGTAATGGAGGGAATGGATATAAATAACTAAAATATGATTATATATGTTCTTAAATATTTTTACATTTATACAATAAAAGATAAAGGCTTAAAATACGGAAAGAATTCAATTTTAGGCGTATATGCCCTAGTTTTCACTAAAGGTTCACTTATCACCTTTTGATGGAGAACCGTCATTAAATATAGTTTTGTTCACTCTTAAACATTCTTTTGGACCAAATAAAACTCTTATTAAGAATCGGGACATCAAAATTTACTTTGTGTAAATTTTTGGTATCTTTCCGATAAAGTTCATTTTTTTTAATGAATAGTGTAAAATGTTGTATTTTAATTCAAAACCACTTTTTAATCTAATTTATTTATATGATTAGATTATATTTTGAATTGGTTTTAAAGTGAAATTAGAAAATATTTTTACCATTAAATCCAATAGTGGTCGTTGGAATCAATTTCACTTTGAAATCAGACTTAAACTAGTGTCAATCTTTTGATACTTATTGTTTCATAAAACACACTATTTGTCATGATAGCGGGAATTAATTATTAAATTAATTAATGTGACTTATATGTTTTGAATTTTGTAAAACAAACTTCATTTTTGAATTCAGAATATCAAATATAGCTTAGGGTGAATTTTTGGTATTTTTCTGAATAACTTCAATTTTTGATGAATAGTGAAACCACTAAGTAGTACTTATAAAAACTGATTTTCCATTTAAATGAAATTTTGCCATCATTGTGTTTTGATTTTCAAAAATCCGACATACATGGTTGTCATTAAGAAGTAAAATGTGGTTCAATGAGATTAAAATAATTTTTTGGTGAATAGTAACTTATTAAGTTTTTAATCGCGATTAGAGGTAATTAGTGTAGTTTAAGGTTAAAATGATATTATAAGAATGTGAAAACACCATGAAACTTGTCCTACACCTATTGGTTGTATCATGGCCGACCAAGACAATCCATGAGTCAACTTGGGGACCCCATGGATCCACTTTGGTTGGGAAATGACATAAATAACATTTTATTTAATGTAAAAGTAAAATTGACACAAACATGATATGTTTTACTAAAACAATTTTTAAGTGGGGTTATACAAGTCATATTTTTGATTATAAATATTCATTGGAAATATAAAAATATTTCCTACATCATAGTATCTTTTTTATAATTTTTAGACATTAAATAAATTAAATTATTTATGACATAATAATGATGCAACGATGACATCATTATTTGACGATTTAAATAAAATGGAAAGATAATGTAAAATCTATGAACTACACATGTCCAAAACTTATTGGATGAGTGTATTTCGAAGTCTTATCACCTTATCCACGAATTATATCAATGTGGGACCTTTTGAAACCGAAAAACATTTTCAAATAAAGTAATATTTCTTTACTTTCCAAAAGTACCCCTCCTATCCTCTTATAAAAGGCCCCCACATCTACCTCATTTAACACACTCCTCAAGCCTTTGGCTCGGCCAAACCCTGCCCATTTACTCTCTCCACATCCCTCTACTCACCCTAGAGGATTCCCTTTGGGCAGAATCCTTTCAAAGGAAGCCTTTAGGCTCAAATCAAAAGGAGTTACACTTTTAAAGGTAATTCATTCTCTCATGTTCATTTGTTTAATTTTGCTTCTCCAACCCCCTAAACTCTTTTTATTTACTTCTTTTGTAACAACACCAGTATCTTCAATATACTAGGATGTTTTTATAAGATTTATTCGAGCTACACTCTCACACAACTACATCAAATGGTTAAAGAACATACGGTTTCCGTGGATGGTGAAATTCTGCCTCCCGAAACGATGATTGTTCAATACTCATTTAACACTTTCAAAGGTGGCCATTATGATGTAACTATTTTTATATATGATATATAATATGTTTATGTTTTATTTATGCTTCTGTATTTTTCATTTTTGTCTTACCTTTATGGCTTCCATTATGGGTATACGCGATATCTTCATTTAAGGAAGTGCGGACTACCGCCCCCTCAAAGTGATTTGATTCGTTAAATACCATATGTGGGATGTATAAAGGATGGAAATATGATATTATATATGATATTATACTGGAATTATAATATACCTTTATATAATTATTATTCCATTCTATAAAATACGAAATAGAAATGAAAGTAGCGTTCATGCGTACGTACGGCTTACCGTCTCCATGAACGGTGCATTTCATTTCTTACCTCTAAATGATTATGTAATGTTATAAATGAATGCATGTACTGGATATATATGACATATATGATATCTACATAATGAATACAATTCTGTAAATAATAAACATTTAGCCACACGAACAACATGTAATTGTAAGAAGTCCACTTTCGACTTAAGAACCAAATATCGGCAAAACAAATATTATTAACTTAAATGATTACATAATGTTTATGACATGGTAATAAGTGGTATAAAATTAATAATGAACTTGAAAAATGTTCTTAAGTAATTAGAAATTAACTCAAGTTTATTATTCAGGAGATTAAAGAACGATCGAGTCAAGTCGGACCCGAGGTAAGGGATCCTACAACTCTCTTTCCTTTTAAGTACACTCTTTTATGTCATTTATTTTAAGCTCATCTTTCTTATGATTGGGATGTTCTTTTATATTACATTTACTGTAATTTTTATGTCCATGAGATGAGAGACCCTATTCTCTCTCATCAATCCATTTTGGAAGTTTTGAGTGGCGCCGTTAGGCTGCCGAACTTTCGTAAGAGATCTAACCTCTCTCTTTCTTTTTAAGTACTCTCCTTTATGTCACTTCTTTTAAACTCCTCCTTGCAATGTTGGGGTATTTTATTTTATATTACACTTTCTGTAAATTCTATTTTAATATGATGGGATACTCTATTTGATCTCATCAATCCATATTTGGAAGTTTTATGTGGCGCCGTTAGGCTGCCGAGTTTTCGTAAGGGATTTTTCATCTCACTTTTATTCCCGTGAGATTTATGCTACATTCGCCACAAATTCCATTGAGTGGTGTATGTACTGCCCATTATTCTACTCTTTGTGTAATATAATTTCGTTTATGAGTATTTACATCAATGACCTATTGTCTTTCTTTCATGGGGTGTATGTTTGGAAAGATACCCAAGTCGGTAAGGGAACCTTTCACCCTCCTCTTTTTTTAAAAGACTTCTTTTATTGGGTCATTTAATTTACATATTTTTATGTTGGGATATGTTCTCATACATCCTTATTGATGTAAATTTTATGTCCAAGTGATGAGATACACTTTTTATCTCTTATCAACTCATTTTGATGTGATGCCGTTAGGCTGTCAAGGGAACTTTTTAACCCAATTTTGATTTCTTTGGGTTCAACTTGTAGTCATTGAATATGTCATCCATTGAATATGTGTGATTGAACTTTTATTGTTTTACACTTAATATACACTTATATTGGGTGTATATATATTTGTCAAACATATTTTTGAGATTTATTTGTCCTTAATTTAAGGATACCTTCTTTATAAGGGATTTCATCACATTTGACATTTCTATTGAGGGTTCATTGTTGTTATGCACCAATTCACTCTTATATGGTGTATATATTGTCCTTTGGAGTATTATATCATGAATCCTTTTATTCTCATGATATTATAAAGTTCTGACTAAATGTTATTCCTCGATTATTGTATTCAAGTGTCTCTAATTTTGGTAAAACCCCTTTAACCAAAATATCGTTTTAAATGTTTTAATTATTTGTTCTTATTAATATCCATGTTTTCAAAATTGTTTTAAGGATTTATTTATATGGATATTAATGGTTTAAAATTTTAAAAGCTTCAAAGTGGTATGAGACACTTTGATTCAAAAATCTCTTTATTAAATGTTTTAAATGGTTTTGGAAATGGTTTCTTTTTAAATGGATTCATTATTTCAATATCCTAAAATGTTATATTATGATTGAAATGTGGAAATGTTATGTTTCCTTTATTCATGTTTATGTGATACGATTATGTTATGGTTCTTGGGCATTGTTATGAAGAACGGGTGGTTCCATGATAAACTAAGGGCGGGTGAGCCTGATATAGCTCTCCAATGCATTGGGTAACGCGAAGGAGTGAAACGTTAAGGTTTCTCCGAAGAGATTTAGGGAATATACTGTGATGGGTATTCCAAACGTAACCAAGAGGGTTACTCTCTACGTAAGAATGTTATGAATGCCTCAAGTTACCTTTATGTCTTATGTTTTCTATGATTTATTCATGGTTTGATGAGGTATGTTAAAGTGCCTATGTTTTATGGGTAAAGTATGATTTCATTCTCATGTATATATGAACTCATGTTTCCTTTCCATATTTTTTGTAACCCTTACTGAGCTTTTTATGCTCATCCCAAGTTTTTGAAATTTTTTTCACAGGTCAAGGGAAAGGTACATGATGTGATGATAGTGTCACAGTTGTGTCAAGAAAGAATCCGTGTTATATTTTAAATATGTTTCCGTTGATGGGAAGAATGAATACTGTCTTTTATGTAACCACTTTGTTTAAATGTGGAATGTAATGCAAGTTTCATGATCTAATTCTCTAAAACTCTAAACCTGAAAATATCCTCAATGTGTAATCTTGTAATAACTCAAGATTAAGTAAGGTTTAAGGCTGGGGCCTTATAGTTGGTATCAAAGGTCGGTTTAGATAACTTTAGAGGTTAGGGTATTCTTTAAGCATAATTGACAATTACCATAATGGTTAGGATTTCAGAAAGAGTCTTAGTTTTAGATAAAGTGAATGAGTAAGTATATCTTATTGTCTATCTTACTCATTAGTACATGATGGTTTTGTTGATATACTCAAACTGACCTTTTTGGTTTTAGTAAATGGCTGGATCTAGAAGGCACCAAAGTAACAGTGGATGTGAAGGAAACTGTGACAGTTTTTTGAGCAAGCAACTGAATGATATGGGAGCTGCAATGAGAACTCTTTTGATTATCCTCAACCAACTATCTGGAGTCATGATTGACCACCTAAACCTTGGAGATTTATCTAAGGCATCATATATGCAAGAAACAAATCCCTACGGAAGTACAGGTAATAATCATAAAGGTAAGTGTCTTCAAAAACCTATGTGTCAAAGATGTGGAAAGAAAGACCTAGGAAAATGTTTCAAAGGGGAAGAAATATGCTATAGATGTGGAAATGAAGGTCATAAAGGAAGAACCTTCCATGGAAAAAGGAAGCATCCAGTTGACTCGAGGAAAGGGAAAGAAGTTCTTTCTGAGGGATCAATTGAATGTTTTAAATTTGGTGTGCATGGTCATTCTGAAAACACATGTCCTATGAAGAAGTTTCGTGAATGGGGTCACCAAGAGCGTACCAATATTCATTTACCAATACCTAATGCCATTCCGATTGAGGATGAAGAAACTGACAATGACCAATCAAAGGTATGTACTATTTCATGACTATTGTTTTCTTATTTTGGAATCTTAGGATATGATTCATGATTTTGTTTGTAGGAAAGAGGTATTTCGGAATAAGTTGGAAAGGAATGGATAATGGATCATGAAGAATGTTGAATGAGTAAGATGTCAACATATAAGGGCTTCAAGAGTTAGGGTGAAATTATTAAGAGTATTAAGTCTCTTTTAATGATGGGGTTACATTAGAAGACTTTTTATATTATGTGTAACCCTGATGTTTAATATAGGCAAATTTTATTCAAGTAATAGTTATCTTTTCTTTTGTGGACATAGTTATAAAGAACCATTTGGGTTTATATGATCCTTACTTTTGAGGTAATTATGGGTTACCATATGTTATGATTGAAGTGAAAGGCATGAGATAAAATTGAGGTTAAATTATGTTATGGTTATTTTTGATGATTTTATCCCTTTTTTGGGTAATGATTTGAGAATTATATAGTGTTGGAAAAAGGACAACACGCAGACCGTGTGACAACCCGTCGCGTCGGACAATGCTGCGGGAATCGAACCCACAACCAAAGTGCGACTGGTATTTATCGCCTACCACTGGACTACGTGATGTCCCTGGTTAGTTTGACTGATTCTTTTTAGTTATATGATTTTATGAATTAAGAGTAAGTTGATTTTGGAGGATATGTGATTAGGATAATTACTTTTCAAAGTGAGACTTTAGGAGCAACTGATGTTGTTTGGAGATAAATGTTACGATTTAACTTGGAAGACTATGTGACTAAATCCTTCAAATATTTGGGTTTCAATCTTATATTGGTTTACTTTGAAGAATTTTATGGACAAATTGTTTATCGGATGGTCCTCGTTGAACTTTGGGTTTTGTTGGACAAATTTTGGAGATTAAGAATAGATTTTCTTTTTATAAGGGGTTATCCTTTTCTGGATTATCTGATCTTGTACTAACCTTTTTGGTTTTGGTTTTGGTTAAAGCCTAAATACATGGGATGTATATAGTTCTCTTTTGGGGATTAGGTGATTCTCTAGAAGTTGATTATAGTACTCTTAATGCGAAAAAGTCTCCCTAAATACTCGTCTTTTGGAAAAAAATATGAGTTTGACTAAGGAATCTAGTAAAAGTTGAAAGTCAACATGATAAGTGATTATGCTTCCTTATGAATAAATTCCTCAATAAAAAGTAACTTAATACAAAAATGTTGTCTATTAACTTTTCCTACTGGGGAACCCAACACCATTTAACCCATCACAAGTTTGTGATTTTCTTATTGTTAACTTTCTCCTAAACATGTTTTCTATCACTCTCCATCAGAACATGACCCTATGTTTTCTCCTCCATGTCCATATTTTCATACTTGGAATCCTAGTATGGGTTAACTCGGGTGACCTATGTGCTTATCTTTCTTTATTTTAAAGTGATTGTTTTACCGACTCTTGTTCCGATGTGGGACGTTCAAGGATGTTTCCAAGCGCAATTTTAAAATTGCGAGGACGCAATTCCCAAAAGGGGGGAAGGATGTAACACCCCAGGTAAATAAGGAATATGAAATTTTCATATTTATCCATATTTGTGAATAAAATATTAATATGACTTTAAAGGGGACGCTATGCTCGATGGCGTACCCAACAAACAACAACGAGTTTCTTGGGAATCTTACGTTGCACTGTAATAATAAAATAATATTATTTTAAATGGTAGTTAACATGTAGCCGTTGTAATGGCGGGAATGGATAGAAATAACTAAAATATGATTATATATGTTCTTAAATATTTTTACATTTATACAATAAAAGATAAAGGCTTAAAATACGGAAAGAATTCAATTTTAGGCGTATATGCCCTAGTTTTCACTAAAGGTTCACTTATCACCTTTTGATGGAGAACCGTCATTAAATATAGTTTTTTTCACTCTTAAACATTATTTTGGACCAAATAAAACTCTTATTAAGAATCGGGACATCAAAATTTACTTTGTGTAAATTTTTGGTATCTTTCCGATAAAGTTCATTTTTTTAATGAATAGTGTAAAATGTTGTATTTTAATTCAAAACCACTTTTTAATCTAATTTATTTATATGATTATATTATATTTTGAAATGGTTTTAAAGTGAAATTAGAAAATATTTTTACCATTAAATCCAATAGTGGTCGTTGGAATCAATTTCACTTTGAAATCAGACTTAAACTAGTGTCAATCTTTTGATACTTATTGTTTCATAAAACACGCTATTTGTCATGACAATGGGAATTAATTATTAAATTAATTAATGCAACTTATATGTTTTGAATTTTGTAAAACGGACTTCATTTTTGAATTCAGAATATCAAATATATCTTAGGGTGAATTTTTGGGATTTTTCTGAAAAACTTCAATTTTTGATGAATAGTGAAACCACTAAGTGGTACTTATAAAAACTGATTTTCCGTTTAAATAAAATTTTGCCATCATTGTGTTTTGATTTTCAAAAATCCGACATACATGGTTGTAATTAAGAAATAAAATGTGGTTCAATGAGATTAAAATAATTTTTTGGTGAATAGTAACTTATTAAGTTTTTAATCGCGATTAGAGGTAATTAGTGTAGTTTAAGGTAAAAATGATATTATAAGAATGTGAAAACACCATGACACTTGTCCTACACCTATTGGTTGTATCATGGACGACCAAGACAAGCCATGGGTCAACTTGGGGACCCCATGGATCCACTTTGGTTGGGAAATGACATAAATAACAATTTATTTAACGTAAAAGTAAAATTGACACAAACATGATATGTTTTACTAAAACAATTTTTAAGTGGGGTTATACAAGTCATCTTTTTGATTATAAATATTAATTGTAAAGATAAAAATATTTCCTACATCATAGTATTTTTTTTATAATTTTTAGACATTAAATAAATTAAATTATTTATGACATAATAATGATGCAGCGATGACATCATTATTTGACGATTTAAATAAAATGGAAAGATAATGTAAAATATATGAACTACACATATCCAAAACTTATTGGATGAGTGTATTTAGAAGCCTTATCACCTTATCCACGAATTATATCAATGTGGGACCTTTTGAAACCGAAACACATTTTCAAATAAAGTAATATTTCTTTACATTCCAAAAGTACCCCTCCTCTCCTCTTATAAAAGGCCCCCACCTCTACCTCATTTAACACACTCCTCAAGCCTTTGGCTCGACCAAACCCTGCCCATTTACTCTCTCCACATCCCTCTCCTCACCCTAGAGGATTTCCTTTGGGCATAATCCTTTCAAAGGAAGCCTTTAGGCTCAAATCAAAAGGAGTTACACTTTTAAAGGTAATTCATTCTCTCATGTTCATTTGTTTTATTTTGCTTCTCCAACCCCCTAAACTCTTTTTATTTACTTCTTTTGTAACAAAACCAGTATCTTAAATATACTAGGATGTTTTTATAAGATTTATTCAAGCTACACTCTCACACAACTACATCAAATGGTTAAAGAACATACGGTTTCCGTGGATGGTGAAATTCTGCCTCCCGAAACGATGATTGTTCAATACTCATTTAACACTTTCAAAGGTGGAAATTATGATGTCACTATTTTTATATATGATATATAATATGTTTATGTTTTATTCATGCTTCTGTATTTTTCATTTTTGTCTTACCTTTATGGCTTCCATTATGGGTATACGCGATATCTTCATTTAAGGAAGTGTGGACTACCGCCCCCTCAAAGTGATTTGATTCGTTAAATACCATATGTGGGATGTATAAAGGATGGAAATATGATATTATATATGATATTATACTGGAATTATAATATACCTTTATATAATTATTATTCCATTCTATAAAATATGAAATAGAAATGAAAGTATCGTTCATGCGTACGTACGGCTTACCGTCTCCATGAACGGTGCATTTCATTTCTTACCTCTAAATGATTATGTAATTTTATAAATGAATGCATGTACTGGATATATATGACATATATTATATCTACATAATGAATACAATTCTGGATATAATAAACATTTGGCCACACGAACAACATGTAATTGTAAGAAGTCCACTTTCGACTTAAGAACCAAATATCGACAAAACAAATATTATTAACTTAAATGATTACATAATGTTTATGACATGGTAATAAGTGGTATAAAAGTAATAATGAACTTGAAAAAGGTTCTTAAGGAATTAGAAATTAACTCAAGTTTATTATTCAGGAGATTAAAGAATGATCGAGTCAAGTCGGACCCGAGGTAAGGGATCCTACAACTCTCTTTCCTTTTAAGTACACTCTTTTATGTCATTTATTTTAAGATCATCTTTCTTATGATTGGGATGTTCTTTTATATTACATTTACTGTAATTTTTATGTCCATGATATTAGAGACCCTATTCTCTCTCATCAATCCATTTTGGAAGTTTTGAGTGGCGCCGTTAGGCTGCCGAACTTTCGTAAGAGATCTAACCTCTCTCTTTCTTTTTAAGTACTCTCCTTTATGTCACTTCTTTTAAAATCCTCCTTGCAATGTTGGGGGATTTTCTTTTATATTCCACTTACTGTAAATTATATTTTAATATGATGGGATACTATATTTGATATCATCAATCCATATTCGGAAGTTTTATGTGGCGCCGTTAGGCTGCCGAGTTTTCGTAAGGGATTTTTCATCTCACTTTTATTCCCGTGAGATTTATGCTACATTCGCCACAAATTCCATTGAGTGGTGTATGTACTGCCCATTATTATACTCTTTGGGTAATATAATTTTTTTTATGAGTATTTACATCAATGACCTATTCTCTTTCTTTCATGGGGTGTATGTTTTGAAAGATACCCAAGTCGGTAAGGGAACCTTTCACCCTCCTCTTTTTTTAAAAGACTTATTTTATTGGGTCTTTTAATTTACATATTTTTATGTTGGGATATGTTCTCATACATCCTTATTGATGTAAATTTTATGTCCAAGTGATGAGATACACTTTTTATCTCTCATCAACTCATTTTTATGTGATGCCGTTAGGCTGTCAAGGGAACTTTTTAACCCAATTTCGATTTCTTTGGGTTCAACTTGTAGTCATTGAATATGTCATCCATTGAATTTGTGTGATTGACCTTTTATTGTTTTACAATTAATATCCACTTATATTGGGTGTATATATATTTTTCACACATATTTTTGAGATTTATTTGTCCTTAATTTAAGGATACCTTCTTTATAAGGGATTTCATCACATTTGACATTTCTATTGAGGGTTCATTGTTGTTATGCACCAATTCACTCTTATATCGTGTATATACTGTCCTTTGGAGTATTATATCATGAATACTTTTATTATCATGATATTATAAAGTTCTGACTAAATTTTATTCCTCGATTATTGTATTCAAGTGTCTCTAATTTTGGTAAAACCCCTTTAACCAAAATATCATTTTAAATGTTTTAATTATTTGTTCTTATTAATATCCATGTTTTCAAAATTGTTTTAAGGATTTATTTATATGGATATTGATGGTTTAAAATGTTAAAAGCTTCAAGGTGGTATGGGACACTTTGATTCAAAAATCTCTTTATTAAATGTTTTAAATGGTTTTGGAAATGGTTTCTTTTTGAATGGATTCATTATTTCAATATCCTAAAATGTTATATTGTGATTGAAATGTGGAAATGTTATGTTTCCTTTATTCATGTTTATGTGATACGATTATGTTATGGTTCTTGGGCATTGTTATGAAGAACGGGTGGTTCCGTGATAAACTAAGGGCGGGTGAGCCCGATATAGCTCTCAAATACATTGGGTAACGCGAAGGAGTGAAACGTTAAGGTTTCTCCGAAGAGATTTAGGGAATATACTGTGATGGGTATTCCAAACGTAACCAAGAGGGTTACTCCCTACGTAAGAATGTTATGAATGCCTCAAGTTACCTTTATGTCTTATGTTTTCTATGATTTATTCATGGTTTGATGAGGTATGTTAAAGTGCCTATGTTTTATGGGTAAAGTATGATTTCATTCTCATGTATATATGAACTCATGTTTCCTTTCCATATTTTTTGTAACCCTTACTGAGCTTTTTATGCTCATCCCAAGTTTTTGAAATGTTTTTCACAGGTCAAGGGAAAGGTACATGATGTGATGATAGTGTCAAGGATGTGTCAAGAAAGAATCCGTGTTATATTTTAAATATGTTTCTGTTGATGGGAAGAATGAATACTGTCTTTTATGTAACCACTTTGTTTAAATGTGGAATGTAATGCAAGTTTCATGATCTAATTCTCTAAAACTCTAAACCTGAAAAGATCCTCAATGTGTAATCTTGTAATAACTTAAGATTAAGTAAGGTTTAAGGCTGGGGACTTATAATAGTAGATTTATTACCTTAATTAATTGGGTATAATCCCTATTCCATTTCTATTTATCTCATGAGATATTCATAATTACCTAATTCATTAGTGGCATATATAATTTTACCCACCATTAACCTGATGAAAATCATCCATATGTGTTCCAGAATATCATAAAACATTAATTATATCATAAACCATAAAATTTAAATGGGTTTCATAAAAATTTATTCATTAAATAACCAGTGGAAAAGAAATAGGTTTCATAAACATTTCATCATTTCATCATAGCATAACCCATAGTGAAGAAATGATTATCATATACATATTATATCATAATAATAAAACATCCATAAAAATAATAATTATGGTATCATTGGACCATATCCCTAGTAAGACTTAAGTAATATAAAAGGATTCCATCTTAGATAAAAATGTATTTATAATATCAGTTGGAATATTTCATGAGGAAAATATCCTTTCTATTGGAAATAAATTATTTAAAATCCAAAAATTTCTAAAATATTAAATAAAAAATTTTAATTGAATACTAAACTATAAATTTTTTAAGTAATATTTACACCATTTAGTTATATTGAATATGGGATATACCGTTCAAGTCATACATGTTAAAATAGAGATTCCGTTCACATTTTTGGTGACAAGTCAAAAGTAACTCATTCTGAAAACAAAAATAAGATTCCTTTTAAACCAATTGTTAAAAATTAAAACATGGGTAAAAACTAATTTTAACAATCATTGGAGAATAATAAAAATATTTTTGTTTTTTTTGAGAAAGCATGCACATGGAAGAGAGAGGGGTTTTGAATGAAGAGATAAATATGGTCAATTGTCCTTAACGACATTATTTTGGTATATTCACTTCTTAATGTTTGGAAATTGAAAGTAAAAATGTATTTTGAATAAATAAAAAAGGATAATAAAACTAATGTGTCTCTTGAGAGGTAGATCATAAGATTTAATCATCATAAACCAAATCATAAATGATCTTGATAAACAATGGTATTGTATCATAATAATCTTACCACTTTGGTAACTTTTGTATCATAAGACCCATGAATGTAAGAAATTTATATGAATGTATAAATACATATAATTTACATAATAATAACCATAAAATAAATTTATTGTTATTATTTACACCACATTAAAGAATCAAGCGGTAAATATGTCATGTAGCCTAAAGTAATAAAGGTGAGATGAAAATCCATCTCGTCAAGTAATGAATTCCTTCGTACACATTTGAACCAAATATATAATAAATATAGGTTTATTATAAATATATTATTGAAACATAATCATATATTTCATACCATATATGATTAAATTATAACATTTTATCCCCTGTATATTAATAATTATTTATTAAAATCACTATTTTGGGTGATAACTACTTCATTTTTCATGTATATTTTGGTTCAATAGTTTTTTTATTGTAATTTTATATTGGTTACATAATATAAAAAATGTTAATCATGATATTAAAATCATATATATTAATTATATGAATATATTAGTCAACCGTAAAATATAGAGATAATGAAATGAATTACACTGCTCATGGAGACAATTGTTGTACACACACATGAAAGTCGTTTCCATATTTTTAAAGATGGAAATAAATAAAGGAAAAAGATATTACACCATTAAAGAGTAGTTTTTATATCATATATATCATATATAATCATTTGATATATCCTTATTACCATCCATTTCAAAATAAAATGAAAAATGAATCACATCGCTTCGTGGAGGCGATAATCCATAAGTACACAGGAACAACATTATTATTTTCCAAAGTATTAGAAGGTAAGAGGGAAAATGTGATATTATAATTACATAAGTATAATTATAAATTAAATAATATATATACAATAAATCCATCATTAACTATATTCATGAGAGGCTGTGATGGAAAATGAAATACATCGATTCACGTGGTGGTGGTACACTGTACACATGATTGATGGTTTTAATTCCCATTTAATGGTAGAGGATAATTATATAGGTTATGTAATTAATGTAATAACGTATCATTATATGTTACATAATTATTTAATTATATAATAATTTTTGAATAATATTTGTATTTGGTAGAAGAATAAATAAAATGAAAATTAATGGTTAAGAACTATATATATTTTTCAGACAATCTCTTTATGTTTACAGCTAAATCCTTCCGAGAATGGTTCCTGAAAAAAAACTACATCTAGGTAGTGGGGAGAGATTTAAGGAATGGTTTTTGGGAAGTCTGGGATAAAAAAGGCCCTTTAAGTGTGTATATTATATGAGAATATGTTTCCTTTTATAAGCGGGGGAGGAAACCCACTTGGAAATTTCCTAAAAGAATACAAAATGAAAAAATGGTTCTTAAGAAAAATGCATAAAAATGGTAAAATATTAAAATTTTGGATAGTATAACATCAAAATACATCCATATAATAGTATTTAGGAATGTTTAATTGAAAAAATACACTTATTCATTGGTTTAACCCTCGATAAAGTCGATTTAACATTGAGCACAATAATTAATATTTAATGTTTTTATTATTAATTCTGAAAATATTATGTTGAACATATAACCTAATATTAATTATGATGATAAAAAATAAACAATCCATTTTACCAAATTCAATTCAAAAAAATTCACATAATTTAATTTAATATTAAACCCGTAGGAGTGACGAAAATACAGTTTTCTAATGAAATTGATTTCCTAAGTACAAAAAGTTTTTTAATCAAAATCCATTCTAATAAAGAAATGAGGATAGTTCTTATTCATCACACCCTCGGGTTCCTATATATATTCTTCAAATTTTTAATTCATCTAGTGAACTTTTACCTGACGAGTAATCTTGTTCTCTAGAACCTTATCACAATGATCCAATATTTCTACAAGTTATTATTTATAGAAAATATCATGCTCCAATTTTATGACCTTTGAGTTTAGTAAATGTGAAGGATTAGGTATGAAATTCCTTTGGGGAGATATATGGAACACATCATGATCCTAATAGAGGTTTAGTGGAAGCACAAATAGATAATCTACCATATTTACTCGATCAATAATATAAAAGGGGACAATATACCAAGGGATAAACTTTCCATTATTCCTAGATCTCATAAAGATATTCAATAAGAAAATTCTCAAAAACACCATTTTATCATCTTCAAATTCCATATCATTTTGAAGATAGTCAATATAACTTTTTTATTAGTACTAGGTTTCCTTGATGTGATGTAGAATGAATTTAAATCTATTAACTATTTCCTCAGATAGACCAGGTATCAATAGATTTTTTTCTCTAACTTAATAATAGTATGTTAGTGTTCCAAAACTCTTTATATAGAGTGCTTCAAAAGGATCCATTTGAATTCTCAAGTGAATTCTATTATTGTAAAACAAACTAAACTAGAGGAAGGTGTTAATCCCAAAACCTTTTAAATCAATAAAAAATAATCATATCACAACCTAGAGGGTTTGAATGGTTCTCTCACACTGACCATATGTTTAAGGATGATACGAAGTGCTAAAAATCAACTCCATATCTATATCTTGTTGAATAATTCTCTAGAACATATTGGTAACCTTGGATCCTGATCACATATAATAGAATTTGACCCTCTATCTTACTTTACCACTTACTTAATATATATCCTATAAATATGATCTAGTGAGAAAAATTATATGATATCAATGAAGTGTATGCAATTTATAAAGATACTGAATACAACTCAAATATCATTATTTAATTTATATGTTTTTAGGATTCTGATAAAAAAATCCATGGTGATATTTTTCCATTTCTATACTTGTATGGGTAATGGTTGAAACAAACCATTATACTTTTTTCCCTCTCACTTAACTTACTAGCATAATAAGAACTGAGATAAAACCTATTAAATATATCTATTCATTCCATACCACTAAAAATACTCTTTTAGATCTCTTTACATCTTTGTACTTCCAACATGAATAGAGAATGAAGAATTATGAACATCCTCTATCAGATCCTTCCAAAAATTGGTATGGATGTAACACATACACGGTTCTCAAACCTTATCATTCTATCTTAATCAAGGATAAACTCAATAATGTTTCTTAACTAATTTTTCATTTCTAAATATTCTATTTTCACCTATTTAATCTTCACTTGGATAGATGGTTGGACACTCATTTAAGAAAGAAAATATTTCTCCCCATTCTTTAAGATTTCCAGATCCATCCTTTTGAAATACATAAATATTAGATATTTTTATCTTCATTGTAGATAAGAGAGCATGATCCTTTAAACTCAAAGAATTAGACACCTTGTTCACTTTACCATGATGGTAATGTTATGAGTAGTCATAATCTTTAATTAGATTCAACCATATTCTCTATTGCATATTCAAATCTTTCTATGTGAATATATACTATAAACTTTTATGATCAATATATATATCATAAATTTATCCATAAAAATAATTACTATGTATATTTAATTAAAAAATTATTACAGTTAACTCTAAATCATGAGTCTGATAATTTCTATAATGAAACTTAAATTTTCTTGATACAAAAGCTATCACTATATTAGTCTGCATGAGAATTCATCCCAATACTTTATTTAATACATCACTATATATTAAGAAACCTCCTCCAAGTTAAGGTAATTTAGGAATAGGTGAACCTAATAAACTTAACTTCAGTTCCTTGGATTGGTGAAATATTTAATATCCTCTATCATTGATGGATCCGGTGATAAACCTTGGCTTGAGATTATATGAACCAAAAAATGAAACTTTTTGCAGCTAAAATTCACACTTGGTAAAATTTTCAAATAGTTTATCCTTCCTTAGGGTCTTTAGTACCATAATCATAAGATCATAATGATATTAATTTATTTTTAAATATATAATAATATCACCAATAAAGACTACAAAAACTAATCAATGTATTCTATAAATAATCTATTCATTAAATCCATGAAGATATTAGGGGAATTGGAAACACCAAATGGAATCAATATATATTCATATTTCCATAACTTATACGAAATATTTTCTAGGGTATATCCTCTCTATTTATCCTTAATTTATGATGCCTAGAATCAAGTTCAATATTGGAAAAGTATTGAACTCCAAATAGTTGATCAAACAAGTCATTAATATGAGGTAGAAGAGAATCGTAATTTATTTTGATCTTATTAAATTCCCAATATTCAATGCTGAGTCACCATGATATATATTTTTTCTTAACAAAAATAACAGGTGAAAACCAAGGTGACACACTTGGGTGAATGAATAATCTATTAGTATTATCTTAGAATTTCTTCTTCCATTCTTAGAACTCAATCAAGACCATTTCATAGGAAGTATTTGATATAGGTATAGTACCAAGTATGAGTTCTAACTCAACATCATAATTTGGTGGAATACTATGAATCTTTTTTGGGAATACATTAAAAAACTCCCAAAAAATAGAAATATCCTTTATTTTAAGACTCTAAAAAACTATATAAGAAAAAAAACACATCTTAATAGTAATTAAAACCCATATAATGGAGGTGATCTCCATTATAAGTTAATATTTATCATCACACCCATAGACTATCATCAGTTGGTCTAGAATATCAAACATGACTTACCTTCATCAATAATTTATATAGTCTTTACAAAGAGAAATTCAATCCAAGCCTAAGATAACATAAAATTCAACCTGAGGGGGAATAACAAGATTTATATGAATCACATTCCCAAAAACATTAATTGTAGAAGAATCATACACTTGAGATGAGATCATTGTACCAATATATATTTTCACTACTAATTCAACATATAATTATTAGGGTGTAATTTTTTTAATATAATACCCTAAAATTATAAAATAATAACATGGTATTTGATAGTGTATAAGACACACAACACTAAACTTAAATAACTCAAGAAATACATTTCTTTAAATTTAATCTCTTTTATAGCTTACGAAACACACAACCGAGAGTCTAAATGAACAATAATATAGTATACCATTATAAAATAACCATTAAATTAGAAGGTATGAATAGTAATAACTAAATTATTATAATTATGTTTATCTATTAATTATAAATAAAATAAGAATCATTTAAATGAAAAATATATATATTTTTTCTTCTGAAAGACTGTATTTTTTCTAAAAGACTGTTTAGTCACGCTTTGCGTACATAATTTAAAATTAATTTTTTCCAATTTTAGAATTTTTTTTTAAAAAATGAACTTCAATTTTTAAATCATTATATCAAAATTATCTTTGGGTGAATATTTGTGATTTTTTCTGAAATATTTCATTTTTTGATAAATAGAAAAAAATACCAAATTTTAATTAAAAGTTTCCTTTTCATTCAAATTATTTATAAATTTAAGTTGCAATATAAATTTGTTTTAAATGATTTTTTTTCAAATATATTATAATTTAATTAATCTGAGTCATTTAAATTATTTTTATATTAACTTTTAATATAAAAACCCTATAAACTTTTGAACATTTTCTCATTAAAAACCCACTTTCTTGTCGCATTTTTGGGATTAATTTTAAATTAATTTTATTCCAATTATATGAATAAATTTTTGAAAAATGGATTCCATATTTTAAATCAGAATAATTTATATTATCAAATCTGTTAAGCACATTTTTCTTTATCAAAATGAATTATTAAAATAGTTAAAATTATTTATTGTAATTAAGGTAAAACTATATTTATCAGTGGTTAAACTAAGAAGATAATGTTAAAAATAACAAACCAAGATGTAAAAATATTATTTTTGGGAACTTTTTTCCCCTCATACTTACCAATATAGAATATATGGTAATTTTGAATATTTTTGGATGTAAATAACTTCATCATTTTTTATTCTTTTAGGGGTTTTTTAACTAATTTCTAAGAGGGTTCCCTTTCACCAATTATAAAAGGGAACTCCCTCCCTTCATTACTTCAAACCTATCAATATATTTTTCTAGACCAGAAACTACTAAAATAAATCCCCAAAATTCTTATACACATTTTAGAGCTACTTGTTCTCCCAAAATACAATCCCTATAGTCTTTAAGAGTAGATTCAAAGGAGGTTTCTATTAGAGAAGGTAATTGTCATAACAAATCTCTTTCAATTTCTTTATTCTTTTCCCACATTAATTTAGTTATTAAAACATAAAATATAATAGAAAATTATCTCCCATATACGTATATGTTATTATATTTTTATAATTTTAACATTTCATATACAATTTTACAAACCTGTTTCAAATATGATAACTATCGCCTTACGAAGCGATGTGATTCATTTTTCACTTATGATTTACATGAAATGTAATAATGATAAAATTAAGGAATATAAATAATATATATGACATTATATTGATTATATAAAATTAATATATCACTCACTTACTTACCCTTTCACCCGATAAGGGAATGATATCGTTGCTCGTGCATACGTACGACATATCGTTCCATGAAGTGACACAATCCATTTTCCTTGAAAAACTTTTTTGAGTAGTTATAATAATGTAAATAATCACTAAATATGATATATATACCCTTATTATAGTTCCAGATATGAATTTATTATATCATATATATAAGAACTGAAACTTTTATTACAAAAAACGAATGAGAAAACAAGGAAATGAACAACCAAAACAATAAAAATAATAGAATAGTATAAAACAAAAGGTGGTAAAATGTTATAAGGGGATGATATAAGATATTATAAATATTATTATGGTTCTATTATAAACTAATAAAAATATTAAAATCATTATATATGTGGTTAAATTATCTTCAACCAAATGGAAGTGTGGGGTAAGAGACGTTGTCCCAATTTCCTCTTTATTAATCCATATTGTAATATTATGAACCTAATTTCTTTTATATAGTGTATATACATAAATTTTGACATGTAATATCATTATTACATAATAATTAGTTGAATTTTATGTTTCAATTTTAATTATTTTTTCCAAGGGGATTTGACTTAAAGGTTTACCATCTGGTAAGGAATTGCATAACTCAATTTCTTTTCATTGGGTTATATTACCTCTTCATTGCCTTTTATTTTATAATATTACTTATTCAATGAATTATTATTATATTAGGTTTTATTTACACTTGTTTCATGTGGATTTATATTTGATACACTCAATATATTAATTGATTAATTATCACTTGAATGTTATGATATTTGTAATGGTTTTTTAACAATATAATTTTAATTATAATTGTTTATAATTGAGTTTAAATTGAATAAAATTATTCAATAATTATATAATAAACCCATTTAATTTTATTATCCTTTGTTTACTCATGAAATTATCAAGTAATAATACCATTTTCCCACTCTTTGGTATATAAAATTATTTATTTTTTTTAAGAAAATCCGACTTCATTTATCTTTTCAGCTAGAAATACATTTTATTAAAAAAACAGGTTTTCTAAAAATGATTTATAAATGGTTTTAAAAATTTAAAAATAATTTAACAAAGATATGTTTATCAATTTTTTATTTTTCATAAAAAATTTGAAAGAAAACTTCATTACATTTTCCAAACAAGGTCCATTTTTCTTTTACCAAAAAGTGAAAGGAATATTGATTTTAATGTACTCAGCATGTACATGATTTCCTAACATCATGAACAATACATGTTTAAAAAAATACTTTATAATTTTTAATTCTTATTTTCAATGAAAAGTTTTTTCAAAATGATATATGAATATTTAGTTTTAAAATGTGATTTTCCAAATGAAAATGATATTTTCCCCATAATTGTTTTTAAATATATTTTAATGGTATTTATATTCATCAACGATAATAAACCCTTATTTTACATATACTCTTTTGGTTATATTTTGTATTGATACTATTCTTATTCTTCCTCTCGATAATTTATGATCATTTTTACCTAGGAAGTTATTGACATTCCCTTTCTTGGTTCATTTTTGTAGTCATTGACTTTCCCTTGAAATATTCACTTTACCATGATCATTAGACAATAAATTTTCCCTAAACATCTATATTACTTATCATGGATATGATTATTTTAAATTTTACTTAAAATTTTATTTTATTTACTAGATAAATGTTAATGAGCTAGATTCTTTCTTCAATAGAGATATTTAATGGTAATGAATATTTTTAATGAATTAAATAAATTATTTGATATAAGAGTGTTGCTTTGGACATGTAGATATGGGTGAGAACCCGTTATAGAAATCCCCTTTATTCATTGGTAGTCTCATGAGATTTAATAAGTTTGGTACCCTTATTTAAATGAGTTTCTACCCATCATTTTTAAATTATCTTGAGGAGACATCTTGATGGTAGAGTTATCATGGTGCTAGAGATCATGATGTCAAATAATTAATAATTTATTTCATTGAGAATTCATTTATTTTAATCAATGATAGTTTTTCAATTATATTATCTATGGATTCATTTCATTTTCATTTTATTGATTATATTCCATGTGATTTCATTAATTTAATTTTTTATATCGATTATGTCTTATCCAATTAAGATAGTCATGTTATTGATTAAATTGAATGTGTTTTCTTTTATTTAACTCAACATATTGGTTATGTATTATCTAATCATGATTTTCAAATTATTTAAATGGAATATGTGTTTAGTTACTTACCTTTTCATTTAATTTATTCTTATTGATTCATGATAGATTCCATTGTACATAACCCTTACTAAGTATTTGATATCACCCTTATCTTTTTTTCATTTCTTCAGGATTACATGAAGTGTATTGCGATTTATGTTCAATGATATGATAGAGGGAATAATTTTATTCTAAAAATATATTGTAATTTGTGTTTTAAAATGTAATGTGATACCCAAGTATGTATCTTGTTTACCAAAATGACTAAACTATTACATCCTTCTCAAAGGAATTCATTATATCTTATTTCAATGTAATAAATCAGACACCATCTCTAGGATACTAGGGTTACGGTCAATACAGATTTTATAATAGGATGTTTAGTAAAAATGTATGGAACTAGATTTAGGTAAACATAGATTAGGGATGATAACCCTATGATAGAGTTTGAATATATGTATATAAAAATTTCATAATTTTTTTTCTGGTATAGATTATGTGGTTTTTTGTTGAAATACATCTCTATGTAGATAACACAAGAGGAGTAGTTCTAAGAAAATGTACATAGGGTTAATAACTCTGAAAAGGGTGTATTGGGAATGATATGATCTCCACTTGGTACATGAAAATATGATTTACTATGCATTTGGTTTGACACTCTCGAGGGATATTATTAGAATAATTCACATTTTACTTACAAAATAGTATGATAGATATGAAAATATGATGAAAATTAATAACCTATAATAAACCTAAGGAGTATTAGATTAAAAATATGGCATCTAAAAGGAATGGGAAAATGTTTTATGTGTGGAAAATAAGGGCATAAAATAATTAATTTCTAAGTAAAAATAAAGAGTATTATATAAGGAAATAAATATCATCCTAGGGATCTATTTATAGTTATTTGAATTAAATGTGGGGAACCTAGGATTTATCGGAGTCAATAACCACTTACAATGATTAAACCCTAGACCAAATAAGTACCTACATTGAATCATGAAATTAATTATTTTACCAATGGTATTTTAGTTATAAGAATCATGAAACATCTAAGGATTATGTAAAATTTCAGAAGAATATATGTACTCATTAACTTTAGAGTTATGGATACCATCATGGGTCTATGAGTTTAAGATTTATCAAAAGATCAAAGTCTTAAACACCTATTTTTACATTTTATGGGATGGGACTCTACCAAGATTAAGGATATTTTGGAAGAAATTTATGGAAATTATATGTTTTAGTGGGAAAGTTATTTTAAGAATAATGCCTTTTCATTTTATAGACACAAATTTAAAGGTATTAATAAACTTTAGGTTTGATATGATCATTAATCACATATTAATAATAGTCAAATTAGAGTATTATACTTTTTTGAAAAAAATATGTTATATTAAAATCCTTATTAAAAAGGTTATTTAATGAATAATTTTATTTCAATGATCTTAATCATATTTTATGGAGAATATTATAGGAATTATATTAATATAGTTTTATAAAAATGATATCCCATATTATGGGTGATAACCCATTATGTTCGATAAGGCCATAGGGATTGAACCCACAATCGAAAGATGATAAGTGTTTAATGCCAACCACTGGACTACGCGATTTCTTAGTTAATATGTCATTAGTTAAACTATTAGAAAATAGATATTAATAATGAAACAGTTGTGTTATAGTTGAATATTATATATTAATGTATTATATTGGATAAATTTTTCTAACTATATTGGATTTGGAAAATAGTTACCGACATATAGAGAGGCTTGTCACTATTTTGTAAATCATAGAATCTATTAAAAGTGAATTTTAGTGCTTGAAGAATAAAAAATAAATTTTTGGATATTCATTTATCGAAGTAAGTGATGAATAGAGAATTGATAAAATCACATCCAAATGATGAAATTGTTCTAATAAAATAGAAATTTATCAAGAAAATATATTTACATTATATACATAAATAGTAAAATAATTCCTCAGATTTAAGAAAAGGATCATTAAGAAAAATTTTCATCCTATTACATTCATATATAATGAAACATATATTCTAAAATCATAATCTATTTATGTTTTTGAGGTCTTTAATATTCCATTTATCATTCACTTTCTTATGATTAATGAATTTTGTTATTCTCTATTATTATTTACACTTTCCTTCAAGGTCTATATGTTCACATGTTCCCAATTTTATTCAAATTATATATATAGTAATGTGTTATTATATATGAGATTTTTTACTTCATTTTCTCTTATAAATTAGATGTTTTATTAATTCTTTTTATTATGTTGGTTTTGAATAAAATAATTTTCAAATATGAAAACCTTGATTACCGAAATCAAGTTTATATTGTGAGGAAAAAAATTAAGATGGGGAGAATATAACACTAAAAAATTATAAAATAATAACACTGTATTTGATAGAGCATGAAACACACATCAATAAGCTTAAGGAACCCACAAAATACATTTTTTAAATTTAATCTCTTCAATAGCTTACAGAGCATGAAATCTTAAGTCTGAATGAACTGAAATATAATATCTCATTATAAACTAAACATTAAATTAGACGGTATGGATATTAATAAGTAAAGTATTAAAATTATGGTTATATATTAATTAGAAATAAAATAATAGTCACTTTAAATAAAAATAAATTCCTTTTGGAAAAACCGTATTTTTTTCTAAAGACATCTTAGTTCTGCTTTGCACACATAATTTAAAATTATTTTTTAAAAATTTTAGAAAATTTATTTTAAAAATTATAATCCATTTTTTAAATCATAATGATAAAATTATCTTAGGGTAAATTTTTGTTATTTTTTTTTGAAATATTTCATTTTAGGATTAATAGTGAAAAATAATAACTTTTAATTAGAAATCCATTTTCATTTAAATTATTTATAAATTTAAATTATATTTTAAATTGGTTTTAAAGATAAATTAGTTCAATTATATTACAATTTCGATAATATTGGTCATTTTAATCATTTACATATATAATTTTGATAGAAAAACCTTGTAAAGTTTTGAACATTTTCTCATTGAAAATCTATTTTCTCATCGTGTTTGTGGGATTAACTTTAAATTAAATATTAGAAATTATATAAATTAAAATTTTAAAAATGGATTAAATATTTATAATCATCATAATTTATATTTTATAATAATGTAAACTTAATTTTTGACCAAAATGAATAGTGAAAACAATAATAATTAAATAGTACGGTTAAGGTAAAAATGGATATACTAAGGGTTTAAAATAAGATGATAAGGGTTAAAAATGTCCTACCAACTTGAAAAAATATTATTGGAAGAAAATATTTAAACCTTGTACTTTCCAATTTCTAATATAGGGCCATTTGGATTAATTTTCATGTGAATGAATTCATTATTTGTTATTATTTTGGGAAATTTCTAAGTAATTTTCAAGAGGGTTCCTTTCCCCACTTATAAAAGGGAAATACCTCCAATTAATCACACCTATGAAGATATTTATATAATATAAAAACTTAAAAAAGAACTCCCCAACATCATTATAACCATTTTGGAGCTTATGCTATTCCCAAAAGACCATCCCTAGGGTCCTTAAGAGG
The DNA here is from genome assembly GCA_963277665.1 of Viscum album. Lineage (NCBI taxonomy): Eukaryota > Viridiplantae > Streptophyta > Magnoliopsida > Santalales > Viscaceae > Viscum > Viscum album. The sequence goes on from OY728132.1 coordinate 331,667,682, forward strand.
AGATCCAAAAGATGTTTCTCTTAGAGAAGAATATTGTCTTAACAAAGATATTTTGTTTTCATTATTATTTTCACACCTTCATTTGTGTACTAAAACTTCCAATATAAAAAAACCAATATATAATATATACTAAGATTTTAGTATGTTTATTCAATAATATTTATCCATCTTTACTTCCATCAAATGGGAAAAAAATGTCAATCACGTGTACGATGGACCACCACCTAAGGAACCAATGTAGTTCATTTTACATCACCAACTTTAAAGGATATATATAATTATATGTTCATAAAATTTATATTATATTTATGATATTATTAAACTTATATAATTTTGATATCACTAATACGTTTCAATTTTCCTTTCCATTTCAAAAATGATATTGACGCTCGTGTGTACGGCAGACTACCGCCTTGGGAAGCGATATAATTCGTTATTCACTCACACTTTACATGGAATGAAATAAGGATAAAATTAATGAATATATGTGATATATATGATATTTTATTTATTATTTAAAATTATTATGTCACCCAATTCCTTACTCTTTCATCCGTTAATGGAATGATATCATCACTCATGTGTACGTACACCCTACTGTCTCCATAAAGCGATGGAATTCATTTTCCATACCCAAACTTTAAGAGTAAATATAAAAATATATCTAAAAATTAAATTTGATATTTATACCATGGTTATCATTCTATATATGAATTAATTATATCATATGTAAAATAATTGAAATTTCCATTACAACAAACGTTTGAAAAAAAGCAATTAGCACCCAAAAAATTAAAATTATGAAATATTAATAACAGAAAGATGGTAAAATGTTACAAGAGGATAAAATATGATATTATAAATATTATAAATATTTTATAAATTAATAACATGCCTAAAACCATTACAATGGAAGTTAAATCACATCCAACCAAAAGGAAGTGTGAGGTAATTGACTTCATCTCTATTTCCCATTATTTGAGGCATATTATAATGTTATGAATCTAATTTTTTTATATGTTGTATATAATGACCCTTTTACATGTAATATAATTATTAATTAATAATTAATGGTATTTTAATCTTCAATTTAAATTATTTCCTACAATAGGATATGACTTAAAAGTTACCAAGTAATAAGTAATTTCATAACTCATTTTATTTTCATTGAGTTATATTACTTATTCATTGTCTTTGATATTATAATATTTTGTGTGTAATGAATTATAATTATAATATGTTTTATTTTAACTTGATTCATTTAGATTTAAATTTTATACACATAATATATTCATTTATTAATTCTCACTTCAACGATATGATCTTTCCAAGGGTTTATTTCATAATCCCATTTTAATCAGGGTTGTTTATAAATGAGTTTACATTGAAGGAGATTATTCAATAATCTTCTAATAAATACTTTTAATTTTATTCTACTATATTTATTCATGAAATTTTCAACTTATAATACAATTTTCCAATATTTTTTACCAAAAATGATCTAGAAAACGTTTTTAAGAAAATATGACTTCATTTGTATCTTCATTCAGAAATTCATTTTCTTCCAAAAAAATGTTTTCTGAAAATGTTTAACCATTTCCAAATTATTTATTAAATACATTTTTAATCATTTTGAATTTTTACAAAATGTTTTGAAAGGAATATTGATATCATTTTCAATACAAGGCTTTTTTTGGATTTTATTGAAAAAGTGAAAGGATTTATTATTTTACCATAATCAAAATGTAAAAAATTTCCCACCATCATGAACTCTCTATGTTTTAAAAATTCATTTATAATTTTCAAAGGATATTTTTTTTACAATTTTTTTAACTTTTAGTTTTTAGGTTATTTTCAAAATGAAAAATATATTTTCCCTAATAATGTTTTTAATGTTGTTTTTGTGGTATTTTTGTTTATCAAAAAAAAAACAAACCATTATTTTATATATAATACTCTTAGGATATGTTGTATTGATACCATCCAAATTCTTCCTTTGGATGGTTTATGATCATTTTAACCAAGTAATGTTTTTTACATTCACATTCATTGTTCATTTTTGTAGTCATTAACTTTCCCTTGAAATGTTCACATTCCTGTGATCATTAGACATTAAATTTCCCCAAAATATCTATATTATTTATCATGGATATGATTATATGGTGTTTTACTTTGGACATTATTTTATTAACTAGGGGATTATTGATAATTTGATTTCTTTCTTCAATACAAATATTTAATGGTAAGGTATATTATTCATGAATTAAATTTATTATTTGATATATGAGGGATGATTTGGACATGTAGATATAGGCAGGGATCATTTATAGATATCCCCGCGATGCATCAGTAGTATCATGAAACGAATCTGTTGGTTAGCCTTAGTAAAATGGGTTCAGACACATCAGTTATAAACCTTATTGATGAAGTATATTTATAGTAGAGGTATCTGGAATCTTGAGATCATGACATACAATAATTATGCATTTCATTTATTAATAATTCAGTAATTTTTATATGAGATTTCATAATGATATTATCTATGGAAGAATTTCATTCTTAATTTATTAATTAAATGGAATGTGTTTTAAGTTATTTAACTTTTCATATTAATTATTCTCTATCTATTTATGATAGTCAATTTTTGGACTAAATAGATTATTTTTATTCACCCACATTTCTCTATTAAGTAGGAATTATCTAATCATGATAGTAAAATTATTTAAATTGCATGTGTGTTCATTTATTTATCATGACATGTCATTTATGATTATTGATTCATGATAGCTTCCAGAGTACTTAACCCTTATTGAGCATTTGAGCTCACCCTTATTTTTCTTCCTTTCCCTTGGATTCTGGGATTTGTATTGAGATTTATGTGCAAGGATATTCTATAGGGTGTAATATTATTCCAAAAAAATTAGTTCTATAATTTGTGATTTCAAATATAATGATTGACTCATGTATGTAATTAGTTTATTAAAACTAGTATACTATTCAGTCCTTTGGGATGTGATTCCTTGTATCTTATGTGAACATAATAAAGTAGACACCTAATTAGTGCTATTAGGGTTGGGGTTATTATAGATACCTGTAGAATTCTCTTTATATATAAAAGAGTGGGTAGATCCATAGTCAAATGAGATATTAGTAGTTCTAGAGTGAATGATAAGTATACCTTTCACCATGTCATTATTATACCTCTAATTAGCAATTATGATTGCCTGAGATTTCCATTATATCTGAGATTAATAGGTTTTTATGTCTATCATCATCATTTAATTTTTTATTTGACCATTGTTTAGCATTATTCACAAACACATTACATTTGTAACACTAGAGTATAAGTGGTGCATTCTTTAGAAATTTTTCTCTTTTTGCATGATTAACTAACTACTTACCATCATTTCAGAATTCAATTTCCTGATGAACTTCCTTTGCACATATAAAAAATTTACCAGTCTCCTCAAGATAATTTTCTCCTTATTTCCTTCAACACCTTGAGGATAAAGTAAGTCTCATGTTCTTCTCTCAATGGTTTTCATAATTTATTTTGAATTCAAAGATTCATTTTTATCAAAACCATGATATTAGTGGGTAACTCCAATAACTATTTCACCCTTGAATGAGCATTGAATTAATTCTGTATACCTACCAAAGTACATTATGGATAACTCCCTTCAAATATTTTTTAAGACACTGAAGAATCAATCAATATCACATTCAAGTTGAATGATAATACGAGAATAATACATCTAAAGTATTATAAAATTTCCTCATTGGTAACAAAAGATTCATCATCCTTTAACTTTAGCTTAAGGAATTACTTATCTATTTTTATATAAATAATATGATGAATGAACTTATTGAAAAATAATCTCTTAAACTCACCCCACTCCATAGATTCAATTTCATCATGTTGCCTTGTATGATTAATATTAGTCCACCATTTATTCCTTTTCCATTAAAATGATAAACAACTGATATGACTTTTTCATTCTCTAAACACTAGAGAATGGAAAATATATTTTCAATGTTACTGATCCATTTCTTAGTAACTAGTGGATCAGTGAACCCACTAAAATAAGGAAGGTGCTGCCTCATGAAGGACTCAACAATGTATTTTCCCTATTTTTATCATTTGAAAACTAATGAGGATTCATATCTTATGAAAGTTGTGTAATAATAGAAATTATATTTTGTTTTATTTCAGCTCCCATAATATTTTGTTTTTTAAGAGGAAAATATTTTTTTCCACCACATCCATAATTAACATGATTCCTCTAGGTTGCTTCCATTAACTAAAAAAAATTCCCAGCGTCAGTAACAATAATCATAATGGAAAAACATATAATGAAAAATCAATTGTATAATTTCTAAATCATGACAAATTCTTTTCAATATATGACTTCTTATGTTTAGCCAAGGTTATTCTATTTAAATCACTCATAATATTTCATAAAGAAAATATGATTTATCAAAGAATATTCCTTGGGAGTGTCAAACTAGGTTTGTAGTAAGGTCATACTCAATATACAAAATAATGATGAATGATATATAATAGACCAACTCTTTTGAAGGTTGTTATGCATAGATATATCTATGCCAAAACCATGTACACATTTATTATTCAGACATGGATATTTTTCTCTGAAAATACAACTCCTTTATTTACCATAAATTGTAATGTTATCCTATACATAGTATTATTATAATGGTTATCACTAAAGATTTCTCATCATAGTTCCAATGGTTAATTAAACCTATCCTCTGATACCAACTATATGGTTTTGGACTTATAACTAGAGGGATATGATTTTTACCTATTAGAGAACTCCATAAATAGCTACACCTCCCATGAAGGACTTGGGAATCTTAATACAATACACAACAGTAGCACTTTCCTTATGAATCCCTTGGTGGGAGATTCACACTTAACTTAATGTTCACATGCGAGAGGTCCTGAGGACTAGATACCTTCCTTTTCCTCTGATACCAACTATAGTGACCCTTTTTTCCATACATAGATATTACATCTTGATAGATGAATATTCATTTAATTTTACAAAAATATGCATAATGATCCTAATGGTTTGGTGTATTTGGAATTTGGGATACATAAACAACTGGTTCATAAGTAAAAAAATCATCTCCAACCATGTTCTTCATAACTATAATCCTTATTATAAATATCATCTATAATAAAATTATTCATAACCTATGGAAAGGAAACATAGGAAAGGTTGATATCAAATTATCTATAAGGGTAATAAAGAGAGATATCAATGATCACTTAATCATAACATAAGCATAATGGTATTAAAACTTGAGAATAAAATTTTAAATCCATACCCTATATAACATAGATAATTATATTGAGTAATGGAATAAATAATGGAAGTTCATAAAACATGAATCATAATGAAACTAAATAAAATGATCAATGTGATCATAACATTATCATAAATCATAGATTTTGTTTGTATATAAATAAGTATAAAAAATCATTTCTATGGTTGTTAAGGCTTATTTCCAAGACTACCCTAGTGGATTTGGTTCACTCCCCAAATTATATAAGTAATCAAGGTTCATTAACAAGACAAAAATAGTGTATTGGGATCACTCTCCAAACCATATTAGTAGTTAAGGTTAACTCTAAAGACTATTTTAGTGGACATAGTTCCTAACTGAACTGGTTTCACTCCCCATTCTAGTTCTATTTATATCATGAGATACCCATCTTTACCTAGTGCATTGGAGGGATATATAATTATAGTCCCATCCATAACATAATTAAATAATAAATATGTGTTCTATAATATCACAAAGAATTAATCACAACCTAAAACATAGAATGTGAATTGGTTTTATAAAGGTTTCATAATAACACAACCCATGGAAAAGAAATTGTTTTTATAAACATTTATTTATTTCATCATAGCATAAAACATTAAAAATAAATGGGTTTCATAAAACTATTTTTATCATTATCATAAAAAATTAAAGAAATCAAAAAATCTGTATCATTGGATCATATCCCTATTATGACTTAAGTAATATCAAATTAAGTTATCTTAGATAAAATTGTCTTTAAAAGACAAATTGAAACATTTCCTAATGAATCTAACCTTCTCCATTTGAAATCACTTATTTAAAATCTAAAAAATTACAAAATATTAAAGAAACAAATTTATTTTAAATTAACCTTGTGATATTCTAAAGTATGCATCAAATCATAAATGGGTCTTGATAGAGGGAAATAATGTTCATGTCATACATGTTAAAACAACGCTTCCTTTCATATTTTTTGGTAAAAAGTAAAAACGATTATAACAATGAAAATGAGATTCATTTTAATTTTTTTAAGAAGTAAAACATGGGTAAAAATTAATTTAACAATCATATGAGAATAATAAAAATATTTTTTAAATCATTTTTAGAAAACATTCACATATAAGAGAAAGTATTTTTGATTGAAGGTAGAAATATGGTAAACTTTATTTAACAACATTATTTTGGTATATTTAGTTATTAAAGAGAGGTAGATGAAATGAAATAAATTTTTCCTAGTAAATAAACATAGTAGAATAAATTTCATGAGTATTTTTAAAGGTAGATCATACTACTTCATAATAATAATGTTAATCATAAATAATCCCAACAAAAATGTGATTATAAAATATAACCCTTACCACTTTTAAATTTTTTGAATAATAATCTCTATGAATGAAATAACCTTATATGGATATTTAAATAAACATAATATTAATAATAATAATCATAAAATACATTAATGATAAGTATATAAACCACATAAAAGAAACAAGTGGTGAATATGGCATGTGTCCTATAGAAATAAAAGTAATATGAAAATATCTTACATTAAGACACGACTTCCTTTACACACATTTGATCCTATTGCATAATAAATATAGTTTTATTATAAATATATTATAAAAAAATAATTATAAATACAATACCATAAATTATTTACATATAAACTTTTATCTCTCATTTATTATCAATTCTTTATTAAAATTACTTTTCTAGGTGATAACTACTTCTTTTTTTGGGTAAGATTTGGTTAGTTCGTTTTTTGTTTTGTGAAAAATGATCATGGTCACCTCATATTAAAATTTAAATAATTATATAAATATCATATTTATTAATTATATAAATATTTTGGGTAATCCATAAGATATAGAGATAAATAAATGAATTACATTGTTCACGGAGATGGTAGGTCGTATGTACGCATGAATGTTGTTTTCATTTTTTAATGGATGGAATAAAAGAAAGGTAAATACTATTTAAAATTTAATGAATCATTTTAATAAAATATATATCATATTTATTCATTAAATAAATCCTTATTTCCATCCATTTCAAAATAAAATGAAAAATGTATCACATCACTTCGTGGAGGCAGTAGTCCACACGTATGCACGAATAATAGTATCGTTTTCAAATATATTGGAAGGTAAGAAAGTAGATGTGATATTATAATTCTATAAATATAATTATATAATAAATATTAAATATATATACCTTAAATCCATAATTATACCCATAATTGAGTGGAGGAAATGGAAAAAAAATTATCGGCTTGCAAGGTGGCATGCCACCATACACATGATTGATGGTTTTTTCCCATTTTATGGAAGAGGAGATGGATATAGTTTAATAAATTAAACTAATAAAATATTATTATAAGGTAGATAATGATTTAACTATATCATCATGGCTAAAATATATTTTAAGAAGGTATAAGAATAAATTAAATGAAAATGATTGGTTAAGAACTTATCCTCTTCTTTAGACAGTCTCTTTAGGTTTACATTTAAATAATTTATAGGATGGTCTCATGATCCAAATAGAGGATATAGATATCAGGGATGTATGTAATTAAGGGTTTTGGGAAAGTAATATCTAAACCAAAAGGTTCTTGAATTATGGATATAAGAGGATAGGTGGTGTCCTTTTATAAATTAGGGTGGGAATGCACTTGGAGATTTCTTAAAAGAGTTCAAAATTATAAATACATTCTCAAGAAAAATGAATCTAAATGGATATATATTAGTAGAGATATTATAAGGTCAAGATATTCATATTAAATACGACTTATACATGTTTACTTAGAATAAATACCCTTATAATTTGGATTAATCACTATAGTAAACCCGTTTTAAACTCAACAAAGATAATGAATTTTTAATGTTTTTACTATTTATTATGACCAAAAATTAATTTAACCTTATTGAATAGTATTAATTTTTATGATTCCATATATGGAATAAATTTCACCAAATTTAATTCATATAAGTTTTATAATTTAATTTAAAATTAAACCCACAAACACAGTGAAAATAGAGTTTTCTAATGAAAATATTTTCTTATGTATGAAACATTTTTATAACAGAATTCATCATAAATTTGATTAAAATGACTTAATAAGGATTAATTATAATATAATTGAATAAATTTTACTTTAAAAAAAAATTCAAAACAAAATGGATAATTTTAATTTCTTTAAATGAAATGACAGTTTTCAATAAAAATTGATATTTTTTCACAATTCAATAAAAAATTAATATTTTAAGAAAATTATTGAAAATTTAATTTAAGTTAATTTTTAATGTTGATTAAAAAAATAATATAATTTTTTAAAATAAATTTAATAAAATTTTAATAATTTATTTTTAAAATAAGTGTGCAATACAAAAAGAAACCTTTTTTTAAAAAATACAGTATTTAAGCATAAATATGGATTTATTCTTCTCTCATGCCTTGAAAAAGTTTTAAATAAATTATAAAACATTCATTTAATATTTTTTATAAATTTTATTAAAATCATTAATAAATAGTAATTAATTTAATTTATTAAGATAAAAACACATTTCCCACATAAAAATAGTTTTTTTTAGAAAAACCGTTCTTGTTAATTTAAAATGATTTTTATTTTCTTTTCTAATCATTTGATAACTAAATATTTTATGTTATACATGTGTAAAACATATATATTTTATAATTTAAATATTCCTATTCATTTCCTCAAATTTAATGTCTAGGTTATAGTAATATACTATATTATAGTTCATTTAGACTCGGGGTTTTGTGTATCACAAGATATCGAAGAGATTAAATTTATTTAAAATATATAAATATCATAAAATATTAGAGTGTTAAATTTATGGATATTTTAAAATCTATTTTTACATCATATATGAAATATATTATAGTTATATTTTAAATATTTTTAGACATTATATTCTTCACCAATTTAATAAATTGCATCCTCACAATTTGTAATTTTTCTCGGGAATCAAGGGTTTTATATTTAAAAATACCATTATTGAAAATAAACATCATAAAAAGGGTTAATAAAACATTATTTTTAAAAGTGTAAAGGGAAAATAGTAAAGTCTTCTAGAATAACACATATTAGGCTTTCAAATATAAGAACATTAGTGTGAAGAGAAAACATGGACATGGTTGAAAAAGTAATGTCCAAATAATGATAGTGAGTGACAAAGTACATTGATCACAATAAAGTGAATGATCATGATAAAGTAAATGTTCAAAATATCATAAAACAATGAGGTGTCAAAAACACTATCAATTTTTAAGAAATCAGGGTAATAAGATCATATTTTTATTTCAAGACCATTTTACTAAAGTTAAAGAATTCATTTACCATCTATACTAAGAACATGAGGAAATATATACATACAATAAAATTATAATATCATCCATTATTCAATTTTCACAAAAATATCATCTATTATCTAAAAGGTGAATATTCAAGATATAATTTTCATTCCAAAATCACTAATGTTAACTTATTTCAGATCATATAGTACACAAAAGGATAACATGACATTCCTCCTAACTATATATATTATCCAAAAACTTAAATGGTTAACACCATTAAATATAATATAAAAAATTAATAAACCTTCATATTAATAAATAATAACTTAATTTAAAAATTTTCAATAATAAATCCAACATTTCAACTTAGATCATTTAGAAATAAATAACCTTATATCCCAAATAACCTTAATAACCTCAACATTAAAGAATAATTTAAACTCAAATGTTACCCCATACCTTTCAGAATAAATCCCCAAAATTTTAATTAAATCCATTTGAAATAATAATTCACATTAAACTAAAGGGTTACAAATAGACCAATCCAATAAAACATCCCCCAAAATATTATTAATCACTTTAGAATCAAATCAATTAAAAACAAAAAGGGTTATATAAGTTATTAAACTTATGATCAACCTTAAACTTTTATACCCATTATGGTTTTCCTAATTTAAAATCACATAAAACATATGAATATATAAACATTTATAGACCCTACTCTGACACTAACTATAAAATCCCGAAACGTACCCTCCCAGATCCAATTCTAAAAACATAATCTTTTCATTTTTGGATTCGATACTCATAAAGATGACACAATTTTAAACATTAAAAATATAAAATATTAAACTAAAATATTAGATACCATACATAACCAAATTTTTTTAGGTTTATTGTTTTTTAGAATTAGGATAAACTCTTACATAAATACTTAGATACATAAACAACTAGTTCATAAAAATCTACATCATCTTTCAATAATTTCTTCACAAGTAGTATAAATATTGGGAACAACATGCATAAAAAATTTCTTCAAAACCTCTGGAAATGAAAACATAAGACGGGTGAGATAAAACACTCAGTAATGCTAAACATAAGGATTAATAATTCAATGTCATTAGTGAGCATAAAATGATAATAATAATATGATGAAATAATCAAAGTGAATGAACATAAAAAAGGAAAATTCATATACATAAAAACCTGGGTCATAAAAATGAGATATGGGAGAAATAGTTAACATATAAGATAGTCATGAGAATAAAAAATAATGATCCATGTGATGTTAATATTTATAAAAGGAATCATTTAAACACATAGAAAGCATGGATAAATCAATTTAGTATCTTGGAACAACATTATTATATTACTCTTACATTCACTCTTACAAATAGAATAACCTATATAGTAAATTAAAATAATCTCTTAGGAGAAACCTATAACTGGTTAACTCTATATCTTTAACCAATGTATTGGTGGGATGTATAAACCCACCCATCATTGGTTTATAATGTAACCACCCATCTTTAGTTTATAATGTAACAACACATCCTTGGTTTATAACATAAGAATCCATAATCATAAACAATATCAAAGATAGATAATAACGATAATGTACATTTAGATTTCATTTCATCATAAAACTCATATAAACAATCATTATTTGTTAAATTAATTTACCCATGGAAAATAAATGGGTTCTTTGACAATATATTTGAAAGAAACATAATGCATCTAGAGAAAGAATTAGAACAGTCTCATTATAATATACCCCCAGTGGAGAATAAGTAACATCAAGGATTTTTATAGTTATTAAATAGAAATACAAATAAAATATCATTAAAAACATTCATAAGGAAAATACCCTTACTACTATGAAAATCCCTTTTAAAAAACCAATAAATTTCGGAATATTGGGTAAATAAATTTCTTTGAAAAAAACATTGAAAATTTTAATTATTTATTCTAATAATTGATCATTTATGATGGTGGAAAATTTATTTTATTATCTATTTATTAAAATAGAGATTATTTTCACACCTTCCTTAAAAATTAGATTGTTCCAAAAAAACAATATTGTTCTTTTTATTTAAAAAAAAATTAAAAAGGGTAAAAAGGATTTTAAAAAATCATTATAGAATATTCAAAAAAATATTGAAATCATTTTTGAAAACATGTATATATAAGAAAATGTTTTCCGGACCGCAAGAGGAGAAATAAGGTTAATTTTTAATAAAAACAATTTCTAAAAAAAATTAGTACCCCAAGAGAAAAATGGTACTTTAACATTGAAATTCCAGAAATATCTAGAGGATAAGTAAAATTAAATGGGTTTATTAAATAATTATCATATAATTTCCATAATGGAAATTTAATCATAAATAATCATCATTAAAATTGGATTGAAACACAAATCCATTTCCACTTCAGTAACAATTGAATCATAAGACCCATAAAGAAATTACTTTATATAAAAATTTAAATATAATTAACATAAAGATATTTATGATATGAAATATAAAATTAGTAGAACATATAACAAATAAAATAATATGGGTGCATAACATAAATGTATGTCCCAAAGAAAGAGAATTTGAGATGAATAATGCTTATAAACATCATATCACTGAATTGAGAATTAATCAATGAAGATATTATGTGTAACAAATGTAAATCATAAAATAAAGTGAAAATAAAAAATAAATAAAACAAACTTAGTTTCAAACATAATCATGGAATATTATAATCAATTAATAAGTGATAAAACCCATAGAAAGAATATTGAGTTAAGAAACCCTTACGACTTGATAACTTACAAATCAAATACCCTTGGATGAAATAATTAGAATTTGAGCTTGTAATAGCATGAATTACAAAGGATTCATAAAATAAAAAGTATAAGGGTGACATATACACCATATAAAATAAATTAGGTGTGCCCTAATAATATATACCTTAATGAAGTGAAAATTAGACAAATCATCTACCTCAAGTCTGGACATGCCATGCATTTACTTTAAATCCAGTAAAATAAACTTATATCAAATATTTAATTATTTAATAAAAGTTTATTAATTTATCATTTTTTTCATTTATTAATATGACATATTTAATTACATAATTGGTTAGGTACACGTCTGATGTTTTAAGGATTTTTTCTTCATGATTTCAAAACGACATCAGTTTTTTGACCATGGTCAAAGGGAACATTGTCCCATCATCTCTATAATAATAATCCTGAAATAATTATAATTTTTAGACATTAAATATACATTTGAAACCAAACCTGAAATATGGTTATGAAAAATTATCTTCGTTACAATTATGAAGATTATAAGATGTACTTACACATAAGTAACGTTCCGATTTTTAAATGATCTTGATGGAAAGAAGGTATGTATTATTTTATATTAACATAATTATTTATATATATTAAATATTTTCATTATTTTTTTTAAAAACACCTATATATACCATCCATGTGATGTGGTTATGGAAAATAAATCACATCGCATCGTGGAGGTGGTGATCCACACTTATGCAAGAACTAGGTTATCATTTTTCAATAGATCAAAATGAACAAAAAATATATTATATATTATCTTTATATAATTATAGTTATGTCATGAACATAATATATATACAATAAATCCATCATTATAACCAACCATGAGTGGAGATGGTGGAAAATGAAATTCATCGGTTCGTGTGGTGGTAGTCCACCGTACACATGAACGATAGATTCATTACCCATTTGATGGAATAATGAGATGGATATGTGTTATTACATTAACATAAAAATATATAAGTATATTTAATATACCAGTTTTTTTATTTCATAATGTTTTAATATTATTTTTAATCAGGTAGAAGAGGAAATAACAGTAAAACATTTGATTAAAAGGCATACATCTTCTTGAGAAAACCTCCTTCACTTTACATTGTATTCCCTATAAGGTTGGTATTATTCAAAAAATAAGACCAATATAACATGTTTATAGCTGGTATGAATGATTTTATTTATTTCTTGAGATAAAGTGACCAAAAGGATCAAGGAAGATAGAATTGGAGGTTCCCTTTTATAAGTGAGGGGAGGGGCACTATTAAAATTATATAAAGTATTAAATCAATATAAATAAATTTTAATGTAAAAATGGATATAAATTTATATAATTAATATATAAGATTATTTTGATTAAAAATAATCTCATAAAATAAAATTTTTATTTTTTTTCAAATTTTCATCGTTGTCTTTTAGTTTTTTCCCTTTTGTTAACCTTTTTGACAATTACCATGATATCAACATTTTTTACTCTTTAGGGGTTAGTATTATTACAATAAAAATAATAGTGACCTTAAGTGGACCATGATTGATATTTTGAATGATATCTCATTAAATTTTCCAAATATAGTATTTTTATTAACTTTAAATCACTTAATAAAATATTATTTATTATAAAATAACATTAATGTCATTTTTGTAAGTACAATGAATATTATAATATAATATGTGTATAAATAATGTAAAATGGTACAAAAATGACATAGAATCGAATATAAGTAAGATATAGTGTTAATATAGTAATAAAATCATATTTTTACATGTTTAGATATCATTTTAAACCTTGTCATTTGGTTTGAACCCTTGGGTAACCAATTTTAACCTTAATTATGGATATGACTTTTTTAAAACTAAAGGGTTAAGGTTTTAATTATAAAATAATAATTATATCATAAATGGAAAAGAGATGATATTTTATACTATTTCTCATCCTTTTTGTCCCATTAATTTTTTTTATTAATTTTAAATTATCAAATAAAATATATTTGACATAAAATACAATTATTGTCATTTTAAGAACTATTTATATAATTTGACTTTGAAAACAAAATTAATGAAATAGAAATAAAATATAAACATTTAAAACATATCAAATATTTTATATTTAACTTATAAAGTCTAGGTAAAATTCAAATCTCCAAAAACATATGACATTTAATGTTTTTAAAAATTATTTACTTGATTTTTTACTACTTACACAAGCTGTGTTTTAGCGTTATATAAGCATTTAAAGTAATTATTTTATAAAAAAATTAAAAATTAATTAATATGTTAAAAAATTAACTCATCGTTAAAATAATAATTTATAACTAAACATATTCGTTTTTATCCCTACCAAAAAATTATAGACATTAAAAAAAGAACATTTTTAACTTTATCTTTGACTTAAATAATATAAGGGTAAAAATCAAAGCCAAATGAAAAAAAGGTCATATTTTTAATGTGTTTATGATGATTTAATATAAAGACTCATTAAATTAAAAATACACGTTTTTAGTAAATTTTAATCCTTATCACATTAGTTTTAACCCTAATTTACTCATTTTACCTTTATCGTTGAAATAAAAATTTACTATAATTACTATTCATAATGAACAAATATAAAATAAACATATCACCAAATTTAAACCAATTAATTCAATATTTTGGATACATTTTTTATATTTCAATTGATATATGTTGTAAAAATTAATCTATGATAAAAATGAAAAACACAATGAAAAGTAGTTTTTTGGAAAATGTGTTTTTAAACCCCCAAATGAACTTATACCAAAATTAGATATAAAAAGTTACTAGTAAATAATTAGATTAATTAAAACTAAAGGATTGGTATATTAATTTAATATACAATTGATATCATAATGATAAATTTTAATCAATCTAAATGATAGTTTTACAAATATTGGTAATTTTTACTACCCACTAAAAAGAAATCTTTTAAAAAAACTACCAAAATTTCACCATAAGTTAATATTGATATCATTATTTTAAAAATTATATAATTTTTATAAAATGAAATTTCTAAAAGTTCCAAAAATTAATTATCATATTATCTCACAAAATGAAATAACATCTGTTTTTTAAGAAAACATATTTTTTATCATAAAATGTCTTTATGGAAAAATTGAGTGCTTATTTTATAAGAATTAGTAAATAAATTTTTATTGAGTAGGTCCTTTATGTGTATTCTATAATGTGTTTAATCCTATTTACACCCTCAAATAAAATGGGTAAATTATAACTATAAAATTTAAATATTAATATTTCATGGTTAATTAGAGCTAAGTGTCACGTATTGTATAAGCTATCGAATATAGAATTCTTTTAAAGATATAGAGGTGTTGTAAAACTACTGATTGGTTTTAATAGAAAATTAATTAAAATTAATTTCTTTATCACTAATAAATATTATTTTAAAACATATACAACAATAGTAAGTATACCCGACTTCATCTACTTGATATACATACTCTTTTCCACTTTTCCATTGATAAATTTTATATTTTGAGGAATTGTTTCAACCATGAATACTAGGATCTAGGTGACTATTTTAACCAATATAAATTATTATTCAATTTTCATACCTTAGAGTCATCATTTTTAAGATCCCCATACAATCAATCTCTATCAAGGTACAAAAAACTCGAATTTTGGAAAATTAACTTTGACACCAAGTGATATTATAAAGTAAAAAATTTCACAAATTTCACATTAATATTACTTCTCATAATAATTTCACCTAACATGGTAAACCATTTAGTTCAATGTCTTTGAGGTCTAACTATTAAAAAAATTATTTGACAACACATCTGAATATTTTTCTATAATCAAACTCATATATTCTCCCTCCTATACCTCCAAAAAGTTATAAATATCTTCATAAAATTGGGAAAAGAAACACAATAAAGGGGTGAGATAAAATGAATATTAAGGTAAATATTATCAACATGTCATCAAAGGTAAGATCATAAGTATACGAGGAAACTTGTGAATAAGAGAAGTGTTGTAATAGTTAGTGCACTAGACCCAACTAAATAGTACTTTACAATTACCATATCATGTATACCATGAGTTATGTCCGATGTAGACATACTATATACAATTTTTATATTTCTATATCCATTATTTATATGGTAATTTCCATAGAATATATTTTTTTATATAAAAAGGTTATAGTAGTTTCAAGTCTATAATGATATCCTTGAGATATTATGACTTAATCATAAACATATGTCCTATAGTCTAGATACATCATTCTGACTGGAAACAGAAGATGTCTGACTATCAGGTGCTTAGGGCTCAAAATCATTGAGACTTTATCTTCACACTTGATGATTTTGATTAGATGATACCATGAGGACAGACCAACCAATAGGAACACCACATGTTTCATGTTTCATTAGTAGTTCTTATATGTAAAAACGTGTAATGGTCTATGGAAATGATATTATTATTAGTGTATACTATTTAATTACATACATTATTGAAATATGATAACTGTGGAATTGATTTAATATCAATGTAGCTTGTGTTGTGATCATCATTGGTGGTATATAATTGATTGAATAATTAAGATAGAATTTGTATCTTTTGAAGTAAAGTGATATATTGGTACTAGTTTATCAGAAATGTAGAACCTTTATTAAATTCATGGCCATGGTAGAATAAGGTAATTTCATCTAGTTATGTCAGTGAATATTAAATCCATAAAGGATAATGAAATGAAATGTACATCCTGTTTTATGAGTTATTTTGTGAAAAAATATTATATTATACACCATGTATTAATAGGAAATGTTATTGTTGCAATTATTTACCTTAGTCTTCATAGGGGTCTTTATAGGCTTGCTAGAATACACTCCTTGTATGTGATTACTATTCACTACTATCAGGATAAGTTCCTAGAGGCTCACACACTTAGCGTATTCAAATGTTTATCCGATTCCAATTAATAGGAGTTTAAGACAAGTTGGGCTCCACCATGGGGTATAAGATATGCATAAGGAAAGGATATTACTACAGAATAAATAAATTCATATTTTTTTTGAGTTTAGAATAATTATTATTGACTATATTTATTAAATAAATGTACAATAATTAATGTAAATACATGTAAACATATTATACAAATAATTATTATTTTAATATTCAGGGTTTGTTTAATATTTGCAGGAATATCGAGTCATGTTAATGGATTAGTTTTATCATGTAATATATTTATTATATTATAAAAATGTGAAAAAATATAAATTAAAATTATGACTTAGTAAATTAGTTATACGATGTCATTTAACACTAAATTATTGGGAAATAAATATCCATGGGATTGGGAGATGTTTTAGTTACACTTCACTATATTAGTCAGAAGAGGCTCTCACAGAAGGTAATATTCGTCTTTTTTATTTTAAGATCCTCTCTTATCTTCTAACATCCAAGATAGCGAAGGTCTTGATTCAATAATTTGATTGAAGTTTATCATCACAGATCAATGGTTTGATGTAATGGTGATCATCAAGATGTCAAATGCATTGTCTAATTACCGCGCTAGGACTTGAAATTAAAGGAATGATGCTCCCAGAGGCATTCTAAGAACATGTGGATGATCTAGAGGGAATAAAATGTGATTCATTCAATAAATTATCATCAGAAATTAATGTATTCCAATATAAAATTTATTTCTAACAAGGTATTTTTTTAAAAATTTTATGCTTAAAATTACCCATGTGAGAACTTGAGGCCATTACCAGGGCTAAATTTCATCAATGATGATGCAGTTTCATTAATCTTCAATGAAAATTTTTAAATGCCTGACCTATATTATTCAACCATGAACCCTGGTACCTTTAATTGGAATTAGAGGGATGTGTGAAAATTAAATGATAAGATTAAATTAAATTTTCATTAAATTTTGAAAAGGGTGTTGTTCCGACCCTAACACCGTAGATGGATAATCAATTCGGCATCAGATGACGAAGTTTCTTCCACCATAAGCTTTAAATAAGATTAATCTAGTGTTTTTGGGTTTTAAAAATTATAAGGGACATAATTATATATTTGTTAATTTTTACCCGCTAGATTTAATCAGAGGTTATTTCTGATTAACATGGTTTTTGGCCATGGTTGAGGTGGTTAGAAAATCATATTCTGGTCGGGTGAATAATTCCACACCCATGTGGAATGTTTTTATTAAAAAATAGTCAAAATACAAAAAATATGATATATATATATATATAAAATAAATTATGATAATGTGAGGGGAATGACCAACATATAAAACCAAAAAAATATAAAAAGGGGTTGGGAAACTAGTGGGGCAACACTACAAGACCAAAAAAAAAAAATTCTTCTAAACATAGAGGGAATTGATGTGTCACCTTTAGTTACCAATTGTAAGGTTCACCACATCATATGGACACCACTCCAACTGACTATACATCCCCTCCCAATGGCTTGGACATCCCACACACTGTCCTAACCCATGCTAGATGCCCCATTCCACCATCACGCCTCCTGACTCAGACCCCGTATCACTGCTGCATGTGTCTCTTGAAAGGTTCATCGCCCCATCCTCCACCAATAGCTTAGACCACCCCACCCCATAAGGGACAACTCATAGGTGTGTTGGCCAGCTAAATAACCTTCTACCACCATCCTATGTCCCTACTAAGCTCCATTGGATGCTCGACCTTATCCCTCAGACTGGGATCCCTATTGATCTTTGATGACATCCTTGTCATGTTGTCTCATAAATAGGACTGGCCAAACCCCAATTGGTGATGCCCCTTCACTTTCGGAATACCTCCTTCGTCCAACCAACCCCTACCCCATAACAAAACCCACCTACTAGCCAGATATGCTAGCGCTTCCCTTGACTGTGGGTAGACCCACCCTATAGTGCCCTTCTGTTAGACAGATGAACAAGTTGGGTCAGCCCGACCCAGGACGAAATAGAACTGCGAGGACACTACTAATTTGGGATAAATTATTGGAGGATATGTTTCATGGGATTTTTTCAGTAATATATTCTTTTGGAAGTTGGAAACCAACCAAAACAACTAATGTTAAAATGCATCCGATAGCGAAGGGGAAATTTATTGGGTAGATGATCAAAGAAACATCCATTGAAAAAGCTGTAAATTTATTCTTTATAAAATGGGATCAAGATCCTATGATTTTAAATGTGTGTATGAGATCCTATAATGATTTATTCAGATAGATATAATCAAAAATAGATCCCTTATCCCTTAGATGTAGGAAACCCTTGTTGAACCATGTTAAATTCTCACGTTCCTCCATTTTCTTCTTTTGTTTGTTCATTTTTCATCACCATGGATTTATGATACCCTAAAAATGTGGTATTAGAGGGATCATGGTTGAAATAGCAGTGGTGTAGTGAAGTTTTTTATGTTTGGAAAATCTAAGGTGGTCAGAAATGTTTTTTGAGGTTGGATCCGTGATGAGCTCGGAGAGACGATTTCAAAGGCACAAGCGGTGTAAAAAACGGATCTAAAAGAAGCCGATAGAGGTGATAAAAGTTTTGGTCAAACCCTGGGTGCTATAGTACCCCCTTTACAAAGGAAAAGACACAATTCAAACTAGTGGTAAAATTCTAATGGGTTTTCTAGCCTCTATTTCAGCGAGCCATGTCAGCATCACATTATCAGTCGATCTAGATCATTGATTTTTTTGGATACGTCTTGGCCAATAAAAGTCCATTTTTAGTGACCCAAGATTCATTCACAACCATTTAAACTACTACAAACACATTAATATGGTTATATTTTTGAAATTATGACCAAATAAATGGAGTAAAATACTGGTAACATGATTTAGCTTACCGCTTTTAATTATTCCTTATGGAAACCCAAAATGGAGGATCGTTTGTATATTAATGATTTTTAGAAATAAATAGTAGAGAACACTAATTCCATTACAGTACAAGAATAGAATTCATAAACAATCAATCAATTTTTTGAAAATATTCTAGTCATTAAACTTACAGTTGATGCAGAGTGGGTCATACTCAACAAGAAGTGTGCTGCCCAAATCAGACAGTGTATCAACAAGTGTATGTTCCAAATTATTTCCAATGAACATGATTCTTCTGCTATATGTTGAAAATTGAAAAATATATATTTGAGAACAACCACATAGAACAAAGAAAACATTATATGTAGTCTTTTCAACCTAAAGTACACATATGAGACCAATATATAAGAGCACATGAGTGAGTTCCAAGGTATTTTTGATATGTTGAATTCTATATAAACGATGATTGATGATGATTTATAGGCACTATTGATGTTGAGTTCTTTACCAAATATGTGGGACACACAAGTTGTGTCAGTTAAAAATTCAACCCAAGATAGAACTTTCACTGCGGAGATGGTGAAAGAAAATATATTGAATGGAGAGTCCCAAAGGATGGATGAGGGTTGTACACTTGAATCAGAGACTCTTTTCATAGAAAGGAAAGGGAAATAGAAATAGTATGAAAAAGAAGAGGAAGAGAACCCTTGGTCCAAATTCTAAAAATAAGGAATCAAACAAAATCTCTATATATATATGACATGAAGTTCCACCACCGTGGAAATCCCAGATAGTTCATTTGGGAGTGTAGGAGGCTGAATGCATAATAAAGGAATCAGGAAGTTAAGACCCAAATTATGATGCTTCATTTTTAAATTAATAGGTTGTTATTGTTCAAGAAGATAACCAGGTTAGTCTTACAAGCTAAGACTCGACATGGGTGATAGATTCTAGCACCTACTACCATGTCACTTACATAATATATTTCTTCAAATATCATGGATTAGAGAGTTTTAGACATGTGAATATGGGAAATTATGGTGCATCAAAAATTACTGGTATTGGTAATATTTTTCTAGATACTAATATTAGATGTAAGTTATTATTGGAGGATTTAAGGGATTTTCTTGATATTCGACTCAATATGATATCCACTGGAATGATTGATGATGATGGATATGTAATTCCTTCAATGATAGAAAATGGAATCATACCAAAGAAAACTTGGTAATTTATAAAGGAAATAGAGATACTTCTCTTTATCTTTTAGATTCTAGACTATGAGGAGGAGAAGTCAATGTGGACAAAAAAGATGTTCCTACAAAATTTTGGCATAGGAGGGTTGGTCACATGAGCGATAGAGGAATCAGAATTCTATCTAAGAAGGATATATTACCAGGAATAGAATGTACACATTTAGATACTTGTCTTAATGATGACCAATAAGTTAATGGGAGGTGCTATTTATTTTGTTACCTTCAAAGACGAACATTCTATAAAAGTTTGGTCATTTTCTTTGCAAACTAAGTGTATGATGTTTTCAAGAAGTTTCATGTGAAGGTGGAAAGAGAAACTGAAAAATTATTAAAGTGTGTGTGGGAAGATAATAAAGGAGAGTACCATGGTAAATTTGAGGAGTACTATAGTTGTTTCAACATCATACTAAAAAAATCAGTATTGAAGGCGCCTCAGCATAACGATGTTGCTAAAATGATGAAAATAAAACAATTTTTGAGAGAGTCAGATGTGTTCTCTCAAATGCAAAGCTACCAAAAAACTTTTGGGGGGAGGGAATGAGGACCATAATTGATCTTATCAACCTTTATTAATTATTTTCACTAAAATATAATTTTCTATAAATTGTCTAGATAGGTAAAGATGTTTTATACAAACGCCAGAGAGTGTTTGGATGTAGGTAATTTTCTCACATCCCAAAATATGAGCAGGAAAATTTGGATGGAAAAGGAAATCAATGTATCATTTTGGGAAACACTCCTAAGGAGTTAGGATATTGACTCTAGGATCCTATAATTAATAGGATCTTCATAAGGATATATGTGGTGTTTCTTGAGAAATATATTGTTTGGACCATGTTTTATAGAGAAAGAAATAAGAAGAGTTTTCTTTTGAAAAGTGTTGTATTTTGTTGTCAAAGAGGATAAATAAATTAACTTTGTAAAATTCTCAAAGAAAATGATGATTCTTTACTGATTTGAATTTAAAAAATATCATAAGTTTTGTTTAGAACTTTTGATGAAATCATTATGAAGGATAGGGGAGAAAATGTGCTTCCAATCAGACCTAGGTTTTATTGGAAATAAGAATGGTGTTGGAAGACAAGAAGGTTATGATACTTTCCTTGTAAAATATGATCATGCTAAAAGTGATTGATAAAAGTTTATATATCATGATAGAAGGAGTTATTGATTAAAGAAGATGACTATGAATAAGTATGGTTTGTGTTATTGAAGCAAAATTTTAAGGTGGCATCATTTTCTAGTGTTTTCCAAATTTTTGGGTCCAAAATATTCAGAACGGAGAAAAGTGGGTTTTGTAAAGGAAGTTACATGAAAGTTCCAAGGAGGTTTCTAAAGTTTCACACTATCCATTTTTCAAGATTAGTAAATCAAAATATGGAAAAGGAAAGAAGGTCACAAAAGTTATGTAATTTCTGAAAAAGGTGAGTCTGTGTGAAAGAGACTTTCACAAATGTACTTGCGTGCTTGGGGAAAAGATGTGTGAGCTGTGCAAAGGGTCAGAAAAATGCCTATAAATAACTGGATACCCTACTCATTTGATGTATTATCAAAACTTAGAGGAAATCAGATCTCTGGATTGTGAAAGAAGTGTGTATAGTGCAAGTAATGAGTGGCACACAAGTAGTGAGTTTCACGTAAGTAGTGAGTTGAAAATAAGTAAGTGAGTTGTGTGCAAGAAGAGACTGGAACACAACCAGGGACCACAAGTAGGGAGTGGCGTGTATGTAGTGAGTGGAACACAAGTTTTTGGTTTCCACACAATAAGGGAGTTTCGCACAAGTAGTAAGATGGGTGCAAGAATGTTCTTACTATCTTTTGGGTATAAAAGTGAAGAATTGTTTTGATAGATCAAATTTGTGAAAGTTCATCAAGAATCATCGAAACATTGTTTTACCCTATTTGTGATAATAGAGAGCACATGCACTATTGGGCTATTTTCATAATGCCACATGAGAGTAAGGGTATATCCTACCCGATGTGTTCCACATTTAAGGATTTTTTTCTATTTGATTATGTGGTATGGATTGTTTCCAAACCATACCAAGGAAGTAACTACTCTTGTTTAGTAGTAAAGACTGTAATTTCTTTTGTTCTTGTGGATGTGTTTTTGATTTGTGTTCAGTAGGGAAAGAATTATTTAATAGGAGTTGAAGGTTGTTTTAAAAGTAAGGAAACATAAAAGAAAAAGATATCACTAATTCACCCCTCCCCCTCTCAATGATACTTGAATCTTGGCTAGAAAACTTCACAAATGATTTATGTTTTTGAGAATCTAGAAAATACAGAGAAATCAAAGTTTGAATAAATTCTAGTAAACATGGAACCAATCTCACCACCATCAGTTCCAGCTAGTGTAAGATAGATAAATGACACTGATGATACATAAAAACTACGTAATATGTATATATCTACTAATATGTATCCATAATATGATACTCTAGATTAGATTCCTTATAAATAATAGTTACAAAAATCCACTAGAGAGTGAAAACTGAGTCATAAATACTCACCACATGAGTATGTGATTCTTACTAATGGGGGAGAGATATAAAGTTATGATGATGCGATCATGATCCAAAAAAATATGGAATGGAAGAAGGACATGTAAGAGTAGATGAGATCCTTTCACAAAAACCATACATTTGATTAGGTGTAATTACCACATGGAATGAAGATAGTCAAGAACAAGTGGTTATACAAAATTGAAGGAGAATATGGTATCTCATAGCCCTGCTACATAGCCAGAATGGTTGTGAAGTGATTAGGTCATAAGAAATGTATTGAATTTGATGATTTTTTTCTCCCATGGTTAAAAAGTATTTTATCATTGTTGTTCTTGGATTAACGACTAGTCTAAACCTATAGGTTTAACAGATAGATGTAATGATATATTTCTTACATGGTGATCCCAATGAGGACATATACATGAAGTATCCATATGAATTTCAGGTGAAAGGTAAAGAAAACATAGTATGAAAACTGAATAAATTTTTTATATGGTTTGAAATAGGAACCAAGGAAATGGTACAAAAAATTTGACTCATTCACGGAGAAAAATGAGTATGGTAAGATGACCGTGGATCATAGTGTTTTCATAAAATAGCTTTTTGATAGTGATTTTATTATATTATTTCTTTATATTGATGATATGCTAATTATTGGTAGAGATTTCACCAAGATTGAATGGTTGAATAAGGAGCTAAACAAGTCGTTTGAAATGAAGGAATTGGGAGACACTACTCAAACTGTTGATATGAAAATTAATCATGATAACAGGAATCCCAATATTTTTATATCATATGAGCAGTAAATTGAGAAGGCTTTTGAAATATTCAAAATTATCAAGGAGAAACTAGTTAGTATTCCACTTGAGAGTCATTTTAGGATCATGACAAGTCAGAGTCCATCAATTGAGAAGAAGAGAGGAAAAATTAGAATAGTTTTTTTATCAGTCAGCAGTTGTAATTCTTATATATTCCACGGTTTTCACCAGACTATATATTTATCAAATTTTTGTCATTGTAATAATATTCTAATAAAATCTAGGAAAGGATTATTGTACAATTTTCCAATGGAAAATAAGGTATCTTTGAGGTATATCTAGTAAATTTTTAGGTTCTGGAAGTGATACAACTGTTTTAGAAAGATAAATTGATGTAGATATGGCTGGAGATATATAAATATAGAAATACATATCTAGGAACCTTATTTAATTTGTAGGGGGATAAGTCTCATGGAAATCATGTCTTCAGAAGTGTGTTTCCTTGTCTACCACATAAGAAAAATATATCGCAGTCACTGAGGGATGAAATGAGATACTGTGGATGAATAACTTTTTATAGGAGCTAGAATAGAGTCAAGAGAATTAAATTTTCTTTTTGTGATAGTTATATTACTATTAATATCATCAAGAACTCGAAATTTCTTTCCATGTCCAAACATATAGACCTTTGATATCATTGGATCCATAATGTGTTGGAAGAAAGATTGGTGAATGTTGAAAAAATCCACAACAATGATAATGGGGAAAACATGATGATGAAGGTTCTACCGAAAGGGAAGATAGACACCTGTAAGGAAACTGTAGGTCTATATTCTACCCCAAACTTATCATGAGGGGGATATTTGTGGAGGAAAATTTCAATATGGGATAAATCATCAGAGGGTATGTTTCTATAAATTGTTTTGGTAGTATATTCTTTCGAGAGTCGATAACCAACCCAGAAAGCCAACGTTGAATAAAAACTGATGGTGAGGAGGAAATTTCTTAGGTAGATTATCTACCTAACAACCATTGAAAAAGGGGAAATGTTATTCTATATAAATGGTATCAAAATCCCATGATTTTTACTGTGTGTATGTTATCGTTTGATGATTCATCCAGCGAGAAATAATAAAAATGGCCTTTTTCTCCCATGGATATAGGAAACCTATGCCGAACCACATTAAATTCTTGTATTCCTCCATTTTTTTCTTTTGTTTATTCATTTTTAATCACCATGAAATTCCACCACACTAACAGAAATGCTCACTTTCTGACCCAGGAGGCTCTGTTCAAGTCCAAGAAATCCCCAATATCCCTATCAGAGAGGCTTTTTTCAGGTCCAAAAAATCCCCAATATCCCTATTAGATATTTTTTGAGTTGTACCAAGATTTGAGAACAAATGTGTGTATATATATATTTATGTTTGTATGTTTATGTAAATATATACATATATATATGTATATATATATATATTTAAAGATTAATAATATTTTTTGAAATAAAATTAATATAATTTTTGGACTGATTGATTTTATTTGAATTTTTTTAAAAGAATTAATTTATTTCAAATAACCCCATGACAAAAAATTATTCAAAAACTAATTTAATTACAAGTTGACTAATCTTGATAAATGGATAACCAATATATGTCTGAAATTTAATATATATATTTATTTACTGCAACTACTTGTAATGAATTTAATTAGTAATTTTAATAGGTATTCTATGCATCATCGATTTTCTTTCTTAACATGTATATGGGATTGTATGTATGTGAGAGCCGTATTTCATTTATATTATTTATTCTTGAGACACCCTCACCTGTATCTGAGTATTTATGTATTATAATGAGGACATTGTAAGAAGTGGACATCGCTGAGATGATGTGATATTCCAGACGAGATAGTGATACATTAGATCAGGTTATGTGACGTGATATGAATTAGATATGACTCATGTATTTTTCCCTAGGTCCATGGTTGATCCATTAAGTGTAAATAGATAAAGAAATATTAAATTTCCAAGATGTATTGTGTGAATTATTTAATTTAGGCATTGTTTATTATTTTTATGAATATGCAAGATAATGAAATCATGTTAACTAACAAAAATAAAAAATGCATAGATTAATTCATGTTATAAAATTTTGAATGTTTTTATATTTAATACATTATTTAGTTGTGAGTGAGATCACATGTTACAATCATATTAGATAGAAAATGATTTTATTCATCTAGAAATATACAAAATCCCAAAATAAATATTAAGTCATAATTCCTTCCTTCATTTGAGTTAAAAAAAGGTATATAAGGGGATCATAAGCTCTAGTTGATGGTGTCTCCTTATAGAGGGGAGTTATTATGAGAAAGATGAGTTTACTTAAGTGAAGATCACAACAAATAAGTATCTATAGCTAGAATGTTTCATCTTTAGAGGAATAGAATTGAGTAAACCAAGTTTATTATTTCTAGAAGTTGGGACTTCACTATATGCTTTATGGAGCCACAAGTTAATATAGTTGGATAGTCACACACCGACATTGAAACTCTCTAAGTAGTGGTGTATCCATAGATTGGACTACTATGAGAGGATTTAGTGATACTTTCCACTAAAATACCCAATTGACAAGATTTTACCAATCTAGTATTGACGGATTATAGAGTTTTATAAAATAGTTGGAGACATTTAATGATTTAATAGGTAATGTCTAATCACTAATAAAGATAAAAGTGATAATATAATAGTGTTTTTTTATATAAAATGGAAGGTAATACCATATTTATACTACAACTAATATTGGAAAATGTCAATGTTCTCACCGACATGAGTTACCGACGAGTAGTACATTCACTTGAGCAAAGTAAATGATATAAGAAATTCAAGGTATAGGTTTACCAAATACTTATTGAGATAAATTAGGAAGAAAGGGTGTAAAAGATTAATACAGGTGACACATGGATGATACATTTTTGTCTTACATCATGATTCCATCACTAATGCCTAATTAATTGAGGATACATCTTCAGGTTATATATGGTACCAGATATTGTCTCTTATCTGAGAAGTCTATGAGAAGATAATAAAATAAGATATGAATTAGGTGATGATTATACTAAAAAAATTTAAATTGATTGATGCAATAAATTATTTAAATAAATACAATTATTATATCTTTATTAGAAACTTTATCTTCTATCCTTTAAGATTATAAAAAATGACCATTAAAGGAAACATATTCTTCATTAACTTTTAGGTAATGTTTTTCAAGAAAATAAGATCTTAATGAATGTTTAATATTTAATTATTATGGTGAAAAATTTGAAAGACAAGGTAAAAAGGATAATGGAAAGTTTGATTCCAAATCCACATTCAAAACATTAATAAAAAACAATGGTTGATAAGTAAACCAAAGGTTATTTGCTTCACATGCTATGAGATAAGAAAATAGAAGTTTAAATGATATGAACTAAATTAATTAATAATGAAATCAATTATTATTTAGGTATATTCATAAATTTATGTGATGTTTCTATCATACTTATTGGGTATTACATACATTATTCCTATTTGATATGTGTATTGAAATACAATAACCATTTAAGAATAGAAACATTACAAGAAGTAAGGTGAATTCTCTAACCAGTCAAGAAAGGGTGATTCTGATGTTACTTGTGAGAAGTAAACAACCTCTAATTTCCATGTTAGGTGGTTCCAGTTGAAATTTTATTTATTATTACCATAAAATTTACCTCAAATGTTTATTGTACACATAGAGACTTTATTCCATTTTGGAATGAATAATGTTTGTGGTGTCTAATACTCAACTAATAGTTTATAAATCCTTGATTCATTGAAAATTTCAAATGAATATAAATATATAAGAATCTAATACCTAGTTATGTAAAGTTAATTATTCATCTAAAAAACTAAAATTGGTTTTCATGGAGAAAACTAATATGGTATTTAGAATCTTTAGAGCTAAAAAACTTTGTTATTATTAACACATTTACTAATTTAGTCTTCGATAATGAAACTTTTATAAATAATGGTTGAAAATAAATATTTCAGAAATTGTTTAGCTAGATAGAATAAACTATTCCAAGGTTAAGATTTTGGTAAATAAACTTCATAAAATTCCTTTTAAGATTTCATAATGATTTTAAAATTGAATTAAGAAATATGCATACTCAGTGTTTATGAGATTATTTAAGCTCATGTGTCAAATAATATCTTTTCCAATCATTCATCAATCAATATAATGTTACATGGAGTAATTCTTAAATGCACATCACATTATACATGTAAATTATGAGATGTTGGAAAGGGGGATCAATGATGATTCTTACATGAAAAATTTTATTATTAAAATATACCATGGAGTAATTCCTAAACACACATTTCCTTATATACATTAAAGTCATGATGTTTGTGAAAAGAGTATAAATATTGAGAAAAATATTTATAGTAAAAACATCCATTATTTTTAAGACATTAATCACCTGAAGGCCTTCATTTTTTATTTATTTTTGATAATACACCTTTCAAGGGGTGAGGTGGAACCCTTAAGAGGCCCGTAGGCGTAAGTATTACATGGCCCATAGGACTTAGAGGAATTCATTTGCCCGTAGGATTATAACATTACATACAACCCAGACTAACCACTTGGAACTAATTATCCCCAGCATCTTCATTGTGAAATCAGCTCTCCACCTTCGCATGGATATACGGATAGGAATTCCCGTGCATGCACATGCTTGTCCCGATGGCAGGTGCCATACCCTCTCATTCTTGCAATCTGTTTAGCTTCTGCTATGGTAAAAGATCCTTGCTCATCCTCCTTGAAAATAGAGTAGTTTTCCATTAACTATATACTAACTATAATAAGAAATGGATATCATATGACTTATAATATAATATAAATCCATCATGTCATAAAAATATGTGTATAGATGATGAGTGTTTGTTAAACTCTAATCATGAAAAACTCAAAGTACATCTCAAGAAATAAACTAATGTTCATATATGATATTATATAAATCTATATGACAGAAAAGTTATAGTCAATTAATAACCTATATTTCTATAAAATGATGTAAATATCTATTTGAGACACTAGAAGAAAGATTGAATTAGATTTAGTTAATTCTAGAGATGAACAAGTAGATGGAATAGGAACAAGTTCCACAAGAGACTATGGAAAAGGGATATTCTAAAGACACATACTATGTAAGAATGATAAAACCATGGTAATGGTTTTACATTTATCATTGTTGGTGATACTTTATTCATTGATAATAATGATTCCTACAAGTAAGTTATAAATGTGAATAAACTAAGATTTAAAAGATCAATTAAAATTCAATAATGGATTCCATTAATCAAAATTCATGTGATTATTTTGGAATACTATGGTGGGTATTCAAGTGAGACTATTATGGGTGGTACAAGAATGGTAGAAATAAGGCCTAATTGGAAATACTAATTTGTTATGACTAAATTCATTAGAATTATACTTTTCATAGCTACTTTATATGATCATTAAATAGGGCATGGAATGTCAAGACCATCAATCTTGGAAGGTGTCTATACGACACAACTAGAAAGGATTGGTGACATAATAGAACTCCAATAAGGTGTGAAAGTTACTAAAATACCATTTTTGATTGAAGTAAGCAACCAAAAAGAATATTATTCATTTGGAATGAATTTTTTTCATGTGTATACAAGAGGTTAGTGCGAGTGCCAAAATTTTATAAGGAAAATATTTTTGATGAAATTTGAAAAATATATATTTCTCTTAAAGTTAGATATGATGAGAATGAAATCAACTATCCAATAAGTGACTTAACGCTGAAACCTATATTCTGGGGAACTAGGTCTACTGAGGTAGATCTAGTTATTAATTAGACCAAATCAAAAGTATATATACTAACAAGGTATTGAAAAATTCAATTTGGAACAATTCAAGAGAGAGTTATTACCAATGTCACATGGTATTAATCTCTTTAAAAAAACTTATTTAGGGCATATGAGGAGGTTAATGTGGTGATTTTAATTCCATATGATTCTATGATGAATCGACCACATTTTACATGTTGTGTACTAGATTAGAAATTTCCAACATATACTTTATTGTATGAAAATATCAGTTATATATAGGAGAACTGCATGGGATATAGTTAGAACTATCCAATTATACTTGAGACTATATTAGAGGTATGTTCATGGTACATGGAGTGGAAGGGACACTAGTTTAAGGGGAAAAAACTACTATTCCATTGGATCAATATGACTATATATCATAGTCAAGAAAAGGAAATGGGCGAGATAATATCTTTCAAGTAAGTGGTATCTATATCTATAAATACCTAGAGTGTTGTGGCTTCTGATATATCTAAAGAAGCAGATAATACTCAATGATTTTTTACAGTTGTTAGAAACACACCTATAATGTAAAGTCTTATCATAAAATTAATTTTTGATTATCCTACTAATGGTACCAGTACTATAAATAAGACCTTTAACAACTTTGGAATTTATCAGTGCTAGCCCAAAGCACTGATAAATGGTACATTTTATTAGTGCTAAAAAAGTATTGATAAAAGGTACCATTTACCAGCGCTTTATTTTTAGCACTGATAAAGAGTACCCTTTTGCATTGATTTTTTAGCAATGATAAAGGGTATCATTTTTCACCACCTTTTTAGAATTGATAAAGATCTTAAATAAAATGAAATAATTAAATAAATAAAAATTAAAATATGATTAAATTAAGAAAATATTAATTAAATAATTATTGATAAGAATGAAAAAATTTAATATATATCTATATATTAAAAATATTAATAAATAGTATATTTTAAATATATAGATATATAAAATGAATAAAATGAAATAATTTTAAAAGTAAAAATTAAAAATGAGGAAATTCAGGAAAAATATTAAACATTTTATTAATTAAATAATCATTGATAAAAATGAATAAATTCAAGACACACACACACACATATAGATTATAAATATTAATAAATAGTATATATTAAAAATATAAATATATAAAATGAATACATTTTAATAATTTAAAAAAAATAAAAAATCAATAAATTGTAATAATTAAATAAAAAAATTAAAAAATGAATAAATTAAAAAATTATTAAAAAAATTATTAATGATACAGTTATTAATAAAAATAAATAATTTTAATATATATATATATATATTAATTATAAATAATTATAAAAAATATATATTAAATATAAATATATAAAAAATCAATAAAATGTAATAATTAAAAACATATTAATGTCTTATTCATTTTTAATGGTTTTTATACAAATTTATTTATTAATACATTTAATATAGAAATATATTCATGTATATTTCTATATATATATATATATCAATGTATATAATATTTCATAAAATATGATTTATATAATAAAAAATATTTTTACTTACATTAAATAAGTCATATATTTAGTGAGTAATGGTTTAAAATAAAAAAATAATATTAATTAAAAATACTGACTAA
The DNA here is from genome assembly GCA_963277665.1 of Viscum album. Classification (NCBI taxonomy): domain Eukaryota; kingdom Viridiplantae; phylum Streptophyta; class Magnoliopsida; order Santalales; family Viscaceae; genus Viscum; species Viscum album. The sequence continues at coordinate 331,700,043 of OY728132.1, forward strand.
TTTCGTTGAGTGACAGACATAATTGAATTCTATTTTATTTTTCAATTTAACATATATCAAACATGTGTTACATTGATTTCACATACATATACATAATTAATGTAATTTTATATACGACGCATACACAAAAATATTTACGCAATTAATAAAATCTTATATTGACACACATACACCTAATAATTATATAATTGATTCAAAATTTAGAATTCATTTTGGAATTTCATTATAACATGATTCATTTAACAAATTTTGTTTTAAATCGGTAAATTTTATTTATTTGTTTTTAACATTATTATAGTTAGGTATTATTCTTTCATTTTTAATATTTTTTTTTATCTTTTTTATTTTTTTTAATTTAATAATTTTATATTATTTATTTATATATATTTATTGACCACGTTTTAGTATTTTCAATATGTATTCATCTTAACTATAATATATATCCTATTTTTTAATAATTTATATTTAATTAATAAAACTTATCCATTTTTCCAATATTTGTAAATTGTACTCATTTTTAATTATTCAATTCCACTCATTTTTAAGATGCATGCATTTAAGATTATATATTCATTAATATTTATAATTTTTCTTGTAAATAAATATTTATAAATATTTATATTTATAAATGTGTATTTACTATATTTATAAAATTATATATTTATAAATATAAATATATAAACATTTTTTTAAAGTATTTATATAATTATAAATAAATTATTATATATATTTAAATAATTATAAAATTATAATAAATTTATTTAAATAATGTATATATTTAATATATTTATATTTATATTTATATTTATATTTATTTATTATTAATATATATTTTGATATAAATATATAAACATTATTTTTTAAAAAGTATTTATATATTTACGAATAAATTTTTTTTATATTTAAATAATTATAAAATTATAATAAATATATTTAATTAATGAATATATTTACTATATTTATATTTGTATTTATATATATTTATTAAATATATATGTAATTATAAAAACTATATATAGTGATATAAATATATTTATAATTATAAAATTATAATAAATATATTTAAATGATGAATATATTTATGATATTTATATATATATGTATATTTATTAAATAAATAAATAAATATATATAATTATATAAATATATTTATATATTTATAATTATAAATATATTTATAAATGTATATTTATTATATTTATAAAATTATATATTTATAATTATAAATTAAAAATATAACTATTTTAGAAAATTATTTATGTAATTATTTATATATATATTTAAATAATTATAAATTATAAAAATAAATATATAAATATATAAATATATTAATTTTTTTTATAATTATAATTATAAATCTTTTATCAGCGCTAATATTTTAGTGCTGATAAAGATACCTCTTATCACCACTTATTAATTTAGCACTAATTAAAGGATTCTTTATCAGTTCTTTTTATGATGCACTGATAAAAGTGTCCTCGATCTATTTAAAAGAACCATAACTACAACTGATTTAGTCGCGATTCTCAATCTCTCATAGAAATATCATTCTTCCAGCTCTCCTCCTATACGTTCTCTCAAACGAATCAAGGATACAATACAAGGTATGTTATTTTATCCTCTCCCTCTATCATTGATTGCTTGTTTGGGTTCTGCGGTTTGTGTTATTCTGATGTTCTCAACCATGAAGAACCCTACTTCTCTTTTCCTATAACTATAGTCCTCATTAGTCTCCCTCATTCTTCCTCATTATTTTCATTCTTATTTGCACCTTCACTTATGGCTATTCCAATTATTAGTGCTATCACTTTCACCATCACTATTGTCTACATTACTCCAATGAACATTCTCTCTGATCATTCCCCTTATTCTACATGGTCACTGCATATCATAGATATCATATTGGGCAATAATGGATCTTTAGTGATGGAAAATGGAAATGGGTTGTGTGCTTTACATATATTTTTGGGGATTCATTCTTTCTATCATTATAGTCTTTATAGCTTCCCATGGAATGATATCATTTGTTATAGAATAAGTAAAAGTTTTTTGGTTTAGAATATTATTGTTCATTGATAAGGGCATCATCAGATAAATTTTTGTAATTGAATCTACATTTTTTCAAAAGATGTTCCCATCATAAACTACAACAAATTGGAAAATTACCAACTTAATTTGTAGTTCAATGGAATTTATTATAATCGTTTGAATTTCCCCAATAATATTATAGAACGAATTATAGATTTAGATATTATATCTTTTGTTGGAAGGACCAAGGTCTCCATATATATTTTTCATGGATTTTGATCTCTCTATGATGTCTCTTAGTGATACAAGAGTCCTAATTCACTCAAACTACACTATTATAGGCCACCATGTATTTCATATGTTCCTTAATATTTTAAAAATAATGCTACATTGATAGGTATATTTATTTATATACATATATTAATATTATAATAATTTTTATTTAATTTAGCGTTTTAATGAAAAGACTGTTAAAAAAATATTGATTCTCACCTTATATTACTTTATTTTATGGAATTTTTCTCAAATATTTTTTTTACTTTTATTAAAGTTATAAAAAATGAATACTCATATTAAGATAATTACATTTTTGAAATGTAATATTTTAGATTCCATAATTAAAATTTTATTTAGGTTATTTTTTTAATATTAGTGGGTTTAGAGTATACATGGGATAAATATATTTAAAAAAAATAAGTTTGAGGTTTTATTTTGTTTTTGAAACAAATTTTATTTTAGTTTTTTGTTCTTATGAGATGAAAAATATATAAATTACTTCATGATTTCATTTCAGGATAAGTTTATCTATATTAATTTAACATGATTTAGATCATTTAATATATGTAAGAGTTTATAATTCATGTATTTTAGAGTATTATTTGAAAATAAATAATTTATTTTTTATTAACCATTAAAATATCTTATTCATGATTTAAATTATTTAACACTAATTAAATAACTCTACTTCTAATGGGTTTGGATTGTGTTTGAGCATAATCAATGAAATTGAATGGTTTTAATTTTGTTAAATTTGATAAAATATGGGTTATATATAATCATGATCAATTATTTTTCATTACACATTCTATAATATAAATATTGAAGTGATTATCATGTTTTATTATTCGATTAGAAAATTTGTTATTTATGATACCGGATTAGTTATATTTTTTATATATATTTAATATATATACTTTTTTTCTGAAAAAATGGTTCATAATATATATATGTTAATATGATACACATATTCTTCAAATTATTTTATTATAATCATACAAAAATATGGTTTAAAAAATCATTATATTGTAAAATGAATTAATACAAATTTTTTTAAAAAAATTTGACTAAGGGAACTCTATGAATTATTATAAAATTTTAAATTATTTTCTTTCTAAACATTATAATTTTAGGAAATGAAAAAATTCTATGAGTTTTATTTAGTATGTCCTTATTTTTATCTTTGTACATATTTTTTACAGATTGTTTAACTAATGATTTTTGTTTACTTGTCTAATAATATATTCTCTAGAGCATGTTTTTGAAAATTATTATAATAAACATAAAATGTAACTATTGTTTATTAAATTTTGATAAATATTTCCTTATAATATTTTATTTGAATAATCACTTGATATTATTTGAAATGATTTTTAATATACCTCTCAATGTATGATTTTAATATTTTTCTACAAGAAATACATGTATGGATGTGATAAATATAATTTTTATCTTATATTTGGATATGATGGGTATTATTTGAGGGCTAGGTATGGTATGTTAGAATGTGTGTTACTATAGACATGTTAGTGATTCATCGAAGTCTAGGGTGCGGGTGATGTGACATTTGTGTTGTTTGTTATTCTTTATGGTTTTTCATATGTTAGTTTTAAATAATGTATTCTAGAACCCATTTTGTGGTTTTTTTCATAAGGGAACCAATAATTTTAATACTTCCCCATATTTCAAATGCACTTCTTAAAAAAATGCCTATTTTATACCCATTTCATGATATGGATACAATAAGTACATATAATGGTTGTCTTTGTGGGATAGTCTTCGATGATAGGGGTTTGAGGTCAAATATTAGGGTACCTAAGATGTGGTTTTAGAGCTCTTATATTAGAGATATAGGTGAGGGAAAAGGACTAGTGACATTGATTATATTTAGTGTATCTCATTAGGGATGAGTTGATGTTCTCATAGTAGTGCCATGAGAATTTTAGCATTTTTGAGATGAGATTTGAATCTTTAAATTAAGATGTGGTAATTTAAAATGTTTTAAAGAGACAAATTTCATCCTCACCAGATTCATCTCATAGATATTTATTATTGCATTTTTTATCTTGAGACTTATCCCCCATCTCTTTTATGTTTCATGAACTACCATGAGTAGTAGTTCTCCCAAATGATCACCGATACCCAGTATGGGATGACTACTACTTAGAGTAGTTCAATAAACATAGGTGCATGTCCAAAAGATATGGAGGATAAGTCTCAACCAACAAAATGAAACAACAACTGTTCAGGAGATATAGATGATGAGTATAATAGTTATCTATAACTTTCACCTTTAGATGAATTCAGAGGATAACACTTACCATAGTAGAGTAATTATTTTCTTAAATTAAATCACTAATTTCCTTCAAAATGGATGCATGCTAATATTTTGACAAAATAGTATGAATATGGAGTTAAAGAGTTCATAATTTTTGTAATAGAGAATGCATATGAAACTTCTCAAATCCTTTATCCATGCGTACATTGTTGTTATTCAAGACAAATTAAATGTTTGACTAATTGTGCAGACAATGTCTTCTGCACCTGATGATGTTACCAATCCTGAGGAAGAAATACTATTGATTCTAAAACTATAGAATTATTAGGGTATCAACAACATGTTGATGAAAAAAACCAAGAACATAACATCACAATTTTTAATAAAATTATCATGTCAGGAAGTAAGGGTATAAAATTTGAGGCTAGTTGGAATCAATATGGAAAATCTATTAAACACAAAAAGTCATTATTCATTAGTTATGTTGGGGTCACAGTAAGGATGATTTTTTTTATTGATATTTATTGATGGTGCCACATCTAACCTATAATGAAGGAAACCCTTCGGAAAGATATAACGACAATGTTTCGATATACTTTCTCTATTTTATATAAAATTTATATAATTAAACATTGATTTAATCTTCATTATTATTTATAAATCTAATTTATTTTAGAATATTTACACAATAAATTTCTATTAATGGATGCTAGAAAATCCAAAAGAGGCTTCCAGATTGTTGTTAGTAAGTTACATCTTAGGGATGTATAGGGGAAAATAAAGATCCACCCACCAGTTAGTTATACACACATTATAAAGAAGGAAATATGGACTTCTTTAATCGGTATTCATAATGATAAATCATTTCAGTTGTATTATAGTCAATAATATATTATGTTACAATATTTATTTTATCCCATTTGATTTAAAATTGTTAATTTATTAAACAAAAAAGGTTTTGAAAATAAAGAACAAGAATAAAAACTGATGTACCCCTATTGCAAAGAAAGGATGGGGTACACTTCACTAGAAAAGAAATTGTTATGTATTTTAAATAAAAAGATAAAGTTTTTATGTGATATAAAACAATATATGTTTATTTTTTTATTTAAAAATTGATGAATCAAATTCTAAATCCACTTCCACCCCATGTCTTGTATTATGGATGGAGGATCATGTAAATAAAAAGGGTAAACTAGTTGATAAAAACACAAGTAGTATGGGAAACATGTGTAAGTATGATATAATAGTTATTTGTTATGATTTATAACAATATTACATAAAAATATTTATTTATTTTCATATTTTTATATGGTTTAGGTAGAAGAATCGGTAAGGACCGTATCAGAAGAAAATCTACTTTCAGAAGATTTGAAGTAGTCAAAACAACATGGCCGTGTTAGAGGATTAGGTTTTAGAGTGTATACTAGAACATATTTCGATAATAAAAAACCATATAAAGATATATATATATATATATATATAATATGGTGAAAGTATTTAAGTTACAAATATATGCTTAATAAGATATTATTGTTTGACCTGGTTTGGCAGAACAATGTATGAGAAAAGATCAATGAGAACAAATAGTGGAACAAAGATCTACACATGTACCTAATGATGACATAAAAATCATATTTCTATAGGAATTTATATTAATACTATATAAAGGTAAAACCATGTGAATCATGATTTTGATTTATTAATCCCAAAATCATTTTTATAAGAAAACTTACTTTGGATAAGAAAGAAATTGGGAACAAAAGAGATGAGATACTCAAAGAGTTTGAGAAAAAATAATAGATGATATAATATTTGTGATGCCTATAATGGAGAATTAAAACTCTATACTCTTATCACATAAAATATTTTTTATTTTATTTTTTGCATTACTTATTTGTTTTTGTTTATTAGGAAGAAATCGATGATGATCATAATTAATATAGATACCCCAAATATTTAGTCTTTGAATCCAATGCATGGATATCCAACAAAAAAACACACATTATGTGTATTGTGAATTTATAATACACTAAAGTCAAAATTTTATATATAATATTCAAATTAAATGTTTTAGTCTGTGTATTAAGAAGATTTTTTTATGATAAGGCAATCACTAAATATATGCTAACTCATGGAATTAATTTGGTGTCTTAACATCAAAAGCCTATGGATTAATTCAAATGGAAATATATTATGGTATATATTGAAATATTTAACTATTAAAACATATTTAAAATAAGTTTAGTCATTTTGGTAATTTTTTTGCAGTGTCAAAAGCAAGATAATGGAAATTATTATGGATATTATATTTGAAAATTTATCAGATAAATCATAAACCATGAAAATAAAAACATCCCCAAATAGAAAATTTCGAAAGTCAATTACAATTTCATTAAATTTATTTTTTAATTATTTGTTTGTATATATTTTCTCAATACTACCAAAATTGCTGACAACCTTAATACTCAAAAGAAGAAGTAAATTTTTTTTAGATTGAGTGGGAAGCGTAAAAGTTTTCAGAATCTATTCTGAAAAACATTTAGGTGATTAACTACTATGTTGGTGATCTAGTAAGAGCTATGAAATTAGAAATATATTTGGTGTGTAAAGCATTAGAGCCTGAATGATTATATATTATTTTTGATCTATTTCTCAAGGAGAATTATAATTGAGGAAATAAATTTGTATATAATCTCTGACTTGAAAACAATATTATTGTTGAGAAATAGAGGAGGTAGAGGTGGAAGCTGAGGTTGAGGCATGGGTAGAGTTAGAGTTATAGACCGAGGTGGAAGAGGAGGAATATGTGGAGACCAAGGTGGAGAAGGAGATGAATCACTGGATTATAAATAATATATTTTTTAGGAAATATAGTAGAATGGAGATCATACTAATGTTGTGTTTGAGAAAAAATGTTAAAAATTTCACACAAAAATGTTCACTTAAGATAAGATCCATTGTAAAAGTGTTTTAGGTTTCTTATTGATTTAATGTTTTTCACAACTTGTTTAAGTGATTTTATGCAGAAATTTAGGTGGAGTAATTTTTTTCAGAAACAAAACAAGAACCACTTATTTTTTAAAACCAATCATCATAGGATATAATTTATATTATAATATTCCAACTACTATCAAATGTTACTAAAGTGTAAAAGCAACCCCCCACCAAGAAAAAACACAAAAAAAAGAGATGCTGTTTCCGGCCCATGGATTCTATACATTGCAAAGAAAGGGTATTATTTGTGGAGCCAATTATCATTTGAGAATCATAAAACACAAATCCAATCATAAAAAATGTATATAATTTAGATCAAATGTTTGAATAAATATTTGTGTAATCAACCAATGAAGAAAGAAGGTGTATGATAGAGCTGTTGGAGGAAACCAAAATTAATAGATCATGGTTATCGAGTAGGGATAATATTAAAGGAAACATGAAACCAAATGAAAAGAAACTAATTTATGAAGAAATCCCTAAAAATCAAAAAACCACTTCAAATGAATTCATGAAGCACTAAAAATAAAAATAAATACCCATTTGAAAAATAATCTAGTAGCTTTATCCAAAACCTATAAAAAAATACAAAATTTCATAAACTAAATCTTGAATTTTTATAAAAGAAAAACATAGCGGTTTCACATTGGTGTGTGGTGGAATTATTTGGGTTATTATATAATCTATTAGATTCATGATATAATATAAAAAATTATTGTAAAATCCTTATAATTAACATTCATTATGGATATACACATTCATTATGTAAAATAGTCCATGTTCACAATCTCATTAATAAAAAACTCATCATCATTATCAATAAAAAGTACTTGAGAGTAAGGATATTCTCAATTTGATGAAAAAATAATTATGATGTTATCTTAGAGTTTATCATCACCCATAATATTGAAAAGGATATACTAATTTATAGAACAATCTAGGAAGAATTTATGGATGCGGTAGATTTTAATGTCATTTGAATGTTATGGAGGGATACATATATTTTTAATACAGTAAAAGGTGTAAACAATTTATAATGGAGTTACATGTCTTCTGAAAATACATAATGGGTCACACTGAAGTTTTTTCCATTAATTAAGGTAAATGGTTTCTCATGGATTTTCTACTCTCTATGATGGTGAATGAGAAAGATGTATTTTATTATGTTCCATAAAAAATCAGATGTAAATATTTATTTTAGTTCAACTAATTAATTATAATAGGTTTACACTAAGGGTTAATGTTTTATTGGAATAAATGAAATTGTCAAAAAGTAATTTTCTCTCCTGTACTATAATCATGTGCTCAACAAGGATTATCCACTCATGATGATGTAGTTTTCTTTTTTATTCTCAAATGCATTCAACATTCTGGGATATCAAATGTAAATATTTTTAGAATACCTAGAGTATTGAATGTACTTTAGGATAAGAATAAATGGAAGATCCAATCATACCTCAAGGTAATACACAATGTACCTAATAAGACTCAAATTTTGTGGTTTCAGTTTCAAATTGACATTTTATTAATGTATTGTTTCATATTTATGTTTAATTTATTTATTTATAGTATTACTAAAATAAGATTTTTTTTATTATAAAAGTGGATTATTTTAATCGAGTTGGGGTGGTTTTTTTGAATATTCTTGTACTTGTGAGGGATTGGAATTTGAGGATGCAATTGAGATAACACCAATAAGGAAATGGGTCAACAATGTATACAACTATCATGAAAAGGTGAATTTATACTACTTATTTAGTTATTCTTTCACCATTCTATCTACTATTTTTTAAGTTAATTTACTTATAATTTTTATATAATAATTTTTGTTTCATAGATCTTTTTTATGTAATACTTTTTCCTTCAATCCTTTAAACAATCTAGAAAAGAGAGAACTTGGTGCTTTTGGATGAGGAATTTCAGGTAGCATGGGGGTTCTTCTTCCATACAAATGAAACATTTCTTTATTTTATGGATTAGTGTAGATGGTTTAAGGAAAAAAACACATCAAATACTCAATAATCCACACCTTAATATGACAAATGGTGTGACTGGTATGACACAAAATGTATGTTTTTAGTTAATTATTTACATTTTATTTCGAAACACACATCATACTCAGTATAAATCAAAGTGTTTATCATCTATTTAAAATTGAAATTTAAGTTCAAAAAGTATTAATCACTCATAACCAATCTAACACACTCATATTTTATTGATAATTTAAGAAAATGATTCATAATTCATTTTTATGTGTAGTAATCAATCTCACATTAAACTGACACATGATATGACTCGTATGACACAAAGTGCATGTTTCCAGTTTAAAATGGAATTTTAGTTAAAAAATAAGTGACATAATCAAAAATTATAAAATTAATTTTAATTTTTTTATACTTTATGAAAAATAACAATAAGTTTTTTGGGACATGTAGAAATCATCCGAACCTCAATCCGACGCACGGTGCAATCGATATGACTCAAAGTGATTTTTTTAAATTGACATTATTTTTATTAAAAAAGACATATGATATAATAAAAAACTAATAAAATTAATTAATATTTTTTTTATACTGTAGTAAAATGATCCATAAGTCATTTAGGACATTTTGGAATCAACTTCACCTCAATCCGATACATGATGTTCCCGGCATGACCCAAAGTGTCCGCCATTAGTTTAAAATTGAGATTTAAGTTTAAAACATGTCAGTAACTGAAAACCAAGAAAACATTCTCATATTGTCTTGATAATTTAGTAAAATGATTCATAAATCATTTTTGAAGGGTTGGAATTTTTCTGACATCAAACTGGCACATGATGTGACCGGTATGATTCAAAGTGTGACTTTCTAGTTTAAAATGTCATTTTAGTATAAAACACAAGTGAAGTACTCAAAAATGAAACAAAACATTCATATTGGTTTCATACATTATTAAAATAATCCATAATTCAGTTGAATGTGTAATAATCATCCACACCCAAATCCAATGCATAATGACCGATATGACTCAAAGTGCATATTTTTATTTAAAATTGACATTAATTTTAGTAAAAAGGAAACTCACATACTCAAAAAAAGAAGACATATTCATATTGTTTTTATAAATTATTAAAATAATACATAAGTCATTTGTGACATGTACGAATCAACCTCATATCAATCTGATACATGATATTCCTGACGTGACTCAAAGTGTCAGTTATCAGTTTAAAATTGACATTTAAATTCAAAAAGTGTCACTAATTGAAAACCAGAAAAAAATGCTTGTATTTTCTTGATAATTTAAGAAAATTATTAATAAGTCATATTTGATGTGTAGGAATCACTCTCATATTAAACCAATACACAATGTGGTCAGTATGACACAATGTGTGTGTTTCTAGTTTAAATTGACATTTTAGTAAAAAACACAAGTGACATACTCAAAACCGAGAAAACATATTCAGATTATTTTTATAATTTCTAAAAATTATCCATAACTCATTTAGGATATGTACTAATCATAAAAACCTTAATACGATTCACGGTGTGACTAGTATGACTCTAAGTACATCTTTTTATTTAAAATTGACATTAATTTTAATAAAAAATACAACTGACATACCCAAAACTAATAAAACACATTAAAATTATTTTTATACTTTATTAAAATTATCTATAAGTAATTTTTAATTTGTAGGAATCATCCTCACCTAAATCCGATACACGGTGTACCTGACATGACTCAAATTTTCCGTTATCAGTTTAAAATTGACATTTAAGTTAAAAAAGTATCGCTCATTGAAAACTAAGCAAACATGATTGGATTATCTTGATAAATTAGGAAAACAATTCATAAGTAACATTTGATGTATTCAAATTATTATCACATCAATCCAACACACAATGTGACATTGATGACTCAAAGTGAATATTTTAGTATAAAATGACATTCTAGTAAAAAACACAATTGGCTTACTCAAAACTGAGAAAAAACATTAGTATTGTTTTGAAATTTTAAGAAATTGATCCATAATTTATTTGGTTTGTGTAAGAATAATATACACCTCCATATAATGCACAATGTGATTGGTATAAATCCAAGTGCATCTTTTCAACATATAAGTGTAAATTTAGTTTAAAAAGGGGATCACATCACTAAAACTAAAAAAATGATCCTAGATTATTTTCTCATAATTATATATTCTATTTAGTTAATTTTTATATAGATAATTCTTTATTGTTAACAATAAATAGTGTGACATGCAAGAAGCAACTATAACTCAACCTGATACAAATTTTTCTGGGCATGACTCAAAGTTTTGTTTAAAATTAGCACTGTCTATTTAATTTATTTCTTTATATTATCACATAAATATGAATTTTTTTCTTATATTGGTGCCTTATTTTTCTCAAGCAGGGGAGGTTTGTTATTTTATACAGGTGTATTATTTTTCTCTATAATAATGTTTTTTCTTCTATTTTTGTTGTAAATTTTATTTCGTTTAAATTATGTATTTTTATATGATTTTTCTAATTTATGGTGCTACAATGTGCTGTTATATCACACTATAATATGTCCCTTTATAAGTGCTAAAAAATCACTGATAGAGGACCCCTTTATTAGAAACTTTTAGCACTAATAAAGGAAACCTTAATCAGTGCTTTTCATGCATTGATAAAATCATAGGGATTTAATCACATTCCAGTAGTCATTGTTTTTCTTATTCTAATAAAGGAAAATTCTAGTTCTATTAAAGGTCTATTTTTTAGTAGTGTACTAGTAAAATATATCAGGTTTTGGTTGTAAAAAGGGATTATACTCGGAGATATCATCTCTTGAATATACTTAATCAAGTAGGTGAACTCTCATACTACAAAATAGCCACACAATGAAGATGTAGCATTCCCAATGACTAAATTGATAACTCAGTAGAAGCATGACCTTATCATAACAAGGTTCATTAGCAAGTTGGAACTAGTTCAAGTGAGAGTGTTGCAATAATGGGTGACCTAGACCAAATAAATAATACTTTTTAATAACCATGTCATGTATTATAGAAACTATTGTTTTATTGGATTAGTCATTTTAATATTTCTATGTATACATCTGGATTTTCCTCAGAGTCAGGATAATGTTTTTGTTTCTGAGGAAACTAAAAATAATATATTAAAATTATTAATATATTTTAATTCATGTGTTAACATCATTTCAGTTTAAATGGTTTCCCCTTTTTTTGGGACCTTGGATTGGAAATTCAAGACCACATTTGATTCTAAATGTAGGATTTACCCTAGGCATGACATAATGTTGGTCAACGTTTGATGTTCTATAGATGGTGACTATTGGATGGTATGTTTATTAAAATAAATAAATAAATTATTTATTTTATTTAAATGACCTAATCTAATCCTCCATCTATAAATATAATTATATAATAAATCTCTAGTCTTAGCTGCATAACCTTGGGAGATTAGCATGGTAAGGAAACATTTTTCATTTGTGGATCTAGATTAGTGAACGATGGCAATCAGATCAAGTTAGATCAAGAGTTAAGCAATGAACACCATTTACATTTGTCATCATTATAAAATGTGCTCTTCACTAGTGATCAATCCACTATCGAGGTAGGACTCAATAGTTTCATATTACACCATTTTGATTGAAAAGAATGTATTTTTATATCTTATTTTTATTGATATTCAATTATGCATCCATCAAAAAATACCATTTTAATAAATTGAAATCCAATTTATTTTGGTATTCTATGATATCACCCCATGTTTCCACACATATTGATCACTGGATAAGATCACATCATTCAGAGATTCTCATAACTTTTGTTAGTGTGATCTTACATCATTATTCATCTCTTTATTCATTGATGGCCTATATGGTTTGATGTTTGAAACCAAAAGGGTGTATTCGAGTGTGATAAAACCCCAATATTCATAGTGTTTGTGTGAATGATGGAAGGATTCATGATTTTGGTGATGCAAAATGACTATGAGATATGGATATGGGGTTTAGGCCCCTGAATGATGGAAAACACATGAAAAAAAAAAATCCTGAACGGGTGATTTGATTATGATTTTCTACCACTAGAGGCTAAGAGTTGTTTTCCATAGACATTAACCTATGGATTAGGGTGGTCAAATGGTGTATTTTTCAGTATAGACGTAGGATTTTTGGATCCATGTGAATGAACACCGTTTCTATGGAAAATCTGACAACTTGATTTATAGTATGGAACAAAAAAATACATGCACTTTAATTTCTATGATGGTTGTGGTTTCAATCAAGTTAAGGATCACACACCATGTGGTTGAGACCACACATTATGTCACCCTTCTCTGGTATCCAAGTTGTGTGCCGACTATACATGCCCTGATACCTTGTATGGTCAGACACATTTTGACCCCTATAGAAATTATGTGTGGTTGTACATGGCTAGCTAAGACGTGTTCCATGTGTACATGCCTTGGACCCCTGGGGGATATACACACTATATCCCCATTTAGACTCACCTTTAGTATGAAATTGATTATAAGCCATGTTTAGGGAGGAACACACATCGGTAGTGATGCGAGACCACACACCTTGTAGACCTCCATACATGTCATGAATCCCCCCTCAGAAAATTATTTATCTCATATATCCTTTTTAGGGACTCACATTTTTGATAATGAGTATCCTATCTTGAGAATTTTCCCATTTAGAACATGAAGGTATCCTTATTTTTGGAATATGAGACATGATGTGTGGTGTTATGAGAATGACTCTTCATCAAGCGATGCTTGATGATAGAAATGATCAGTGTGGGATCATCAGAGTTATGGCCGGGTCGATACTCCTATTTCACACCAGGGTTAGGGTCCTCCATACTCTTTACATATATAGAGTTGGTACTCCCCCATACTACAGTTAGGTGTGGGTTCTTTATTTATTTTTGGTATTACATTATCTTCGAGATCTAGCCGAGAGAAAGTCCTCCACTGTGGTTTTAGATCCCTTATATGTAGAGCACAATGGAGAGATGTTACTAATTCTTAAAAGGTTGAAAAAGATGTTGGGCATTGGATATAGGAATTTAAGGTTTATGAATACTCATTATTACTAGCTGCACTATAGAGAGAGAGATCCACTTTCTCTATAATCTATGATTCTTTATGGGAATGTGTATATATATATATATATTGAGTTATTGTTTCCCTATTTCTATGGGTTTATATTCTACAATTGTATCTGTCTATTTCTCCATTTTTTAGGAAATACTATTAGGTATTTATATACTCACCCTCCATGCAATTTTCCTTCACCTGTCATGCCTTATGCAGATGATATCTAGTTCCATAGTGAATCAGTAGAGCATAGTGATACTTGTGTGCATTGGTCATGTTTGGTGTTAAGAAATGAATATTTAGAGTGAGTCTCTAATAGTTTTTCCAATTTCTAGTTTTTTTCAGGTTGGTACAACAATTTTGGGTTTGGCATTTATTTCCCCTTATTTTATTTTTGATATATATTGTTATACAATAATGTTTTCCCTATAGTTCATTGAATGAATGGTTATACTCTAGATATTTCATTCATTATTATATTCCTTTACAATTTTTTATTGAGATGGTTGTATGTGTTCATATAGGTAATTATGTTAAGGAAAACTATTTCATTTATCCCTTCAGGGTGCTTATAACTTGCCCTTAGCCAATTGGAAGTATGCTTGGGGTAGTCACACTTAGCTTGCCACCGAACAGGTTGTCCCTGATGGGTTGAGTCATGAAAAAGTTTCATCAGAGGTGGTTAATCCTAAGTTCTTATTTTAGTGTTATAACCATTATGGGGATTTGTTTGGGAACATAGGGAAATAATTTTGGAGTGTCTCGAGTGTGGATTTTAGTCCAGGAACCCAATATTGGTGCAGTGTCCAATATATCAATTCACCAGGACTCTACGTACCTACTTGTCCACTCAGCATACCAAGACATCGGTTTCTGGGAATAATCGGTACATTTATTATATAATATTGAGTCATTTTACTATCCTTTTAGAGTCATATACTCTCATATATGTCTTTATCTAACCATTGTATGTCCTGATCACTTTTTGGATGCCTCCACCAATACACCAACCAGTTTACCAATATTAGACCATGGAGATGACCTGTTGAGTGATGAGGCCATAGTTCATGGCCCATATTAGGAGGTGTTTCAAACAAGAGGTTATGGAACATATCCCTCCCATATATAGAAATGTAGAGTACCATAAGTCTAGGAAGAATATGCACATATTCTGAAAATTCTATGTACATTCCAATGTCAGAGACCACTGAGGTTCAGAGGTGATCCAGACCCATAGGTGGTGGAGGATTGGATTGAGTCAATTTTAAAAGTCCTTAAGATTATTGGGACCCTTATTGACTAGATGATTTTTCATGTATTCAACCTTATTCATGGGTATTAGGGAACTGGTGGAGTTTAATGACTCTTACCCATGATGAGATGAAACTCTCATGGTCATACTTCTAGAAGATGTTTCATTGAAAGTATTACCCTTCATGCCTTTCTCTGTAAGGATTTAGGATCTCCTTGATCTATATTAGGGTTATAAGATTGCTACTGAGTATGTATAAGGGTTTAAAGACCATAAACATTACTCCCTAGACTTGGTATGTGATGGATTCCTCTCGGAATATAAGCTTGAGTAGGGCTTCCATTTAGATATTCTAGCCACCATAGTTTCCTTGCACCTTCTGAATGATTCTAGACTATAAGAGTGGGATCTAGTGACTTAAGATTCCTAGAAATGAGACGTCGAGAAGCTGGATCTGACTATGTAAATCATGTGTCTAAGTTACATACTTTATCTAGTAAGTTTAAAATGTTCATGTCCAAGTAGAGGATGCATTCTCATTTTCAAACTCAGATGTTGGATAAATCGAACATGGATCTCCTAGAAAATACAAAAAATCTAGGTGAGGGATGATGAGGTTCTTGTGACTAGAGGGGTCACTTGGAACATGATTAACCGATCCTTTATACCAAGGAGTAGTTCTTCAATACTCAAAAATAGGTAGATTTGGTACTCCATCAAACTGCAATAAGGTGTGGATCCTCTATCTATGGATTGGAACACCCTCATATTTGAGCTCTGGTAGGTAGTGTTTCCTCCACTAGGTTTGTGGATCCCTGATCTATGGAGCACAACGGTGAGGTGTGGGGCCCTAAAAAATATTATTGCGAGGTTGCGTGTGATTTTGGGAATCAAAGATGGACTTTTGGATCATCAAATAGACTCATTATTCATGGTTGTGTTGTGGATATGTAGATCTCCTTTTTATCTCATATATTTTTATTTATGAGAATATATATTGATATTAGATTGTTTTCACACTTTATATGGATGGATCTAACTACTGTTATGTCTCTCTAATGACCCCTTGTTTGTTTCGGTGGATTCTAACTAGATATTTATATACTCACCCTTACATGGTATTTTCTTGAATGTGTTGTGTATTATGAATATTAAATATATATAATTTATGACATTAGTGGAGTATAGAGATATTTGGGTGCATTGGCCATGTTTTGTGGTCATACATATAGATCAGGAGTTTGGATCTCTTCAGTTTTCCTCTTTCTTGTAGTCATTTGGTGGGGTGTGCATTTTTTGGTTGGCGGTTTATTTTTAAACTTTAATTATTTAGATTTATATTTTTATTCCCTAATGTTTCCCTACAGTTCATTATATACATCATTTTACTATAGACGTTGTAGTATTTATTATATTCCAATATACTTTTTAAGGGAGATTGTTGTGTGTGTGTAGGTTTTTAGGATAAGGCCTCACATTTTATTTATTCCTTCTTGAATTTTTTTGACAATACCTAAACTATTATAGGTAAGATTGGGGTGGTCACACAAAGTTTGTCACAAACTAGGTGAGCCCTGATAGGTTGGGTCATATATATAGTGGTATTAGAGGTGGTTCATCCATGGGTTTGAGTTTTCTATTAGACCCAAGACGAGAATTGGGTTGTAAACTTAGGGAAAAATTGTTTGAGTGTCTCAAGTGTGGATTTCATTATAGGTAACCCAGTGTTGGTTCAACGAACAACATATTAATTTACCAAGACTCTATCTATATTTTTTTTGACTCAAAATACCAAGTAATTTAATATGTTGTTCGTTGAACCAACACTGGGTTACCTATAGTAAATGAAGGATTGGATTGATTTGGTGGTTCAAGTCTTCATTCTTGTTTGAACTATGATTGATCATTTGGTTGTTCATTCATCTAGCCTTCTTTATAGGGAAGTTGGTAAATAATGTATTCTAATGAAATAAACCCATTATAGGAAGATGTACTCATGGTCAAACATGAAATCGTTGTTTCATGATGGGCATTATCATTTATGCTTGCATGCTATAATTATCCAATAAAACCTCCTGTTGTAGTAGGGTGATTTGATGGGTTCTGAGTATTCCATGAGCTTCACTGACCTCATGCATTACTCCCCCCATCATGGAATGAGGTGGATTATTCTCGGAACAAACATTTTTTTGCAGAGTTTCAATAGATACATTTGTTCCATCTTAGTCTCCTCCTGCATTCTAATCTATTTTGGAGTACTAGAAAGGACTCTGGTTATTGATAGGTTCCTAGTATAAGGAAAATAGGTGGTGGATCTAGTGATGGAATTCATATACCCAATTCATATTATATATATTGATGGAATCAAATGTCGAGGTCTTGATAGAGGAGGAATTCTCATTTTCATAATCATATTCATAGATCTATGACAAAAGGATCACGTAGAGGATCCATCCAATTAGGTGAAGTCCAATGCTATTATTATAGAGGGAGGCATCACCTGGAATGTGATCTCCCAACCCATAAATATGATAAATCTAGGAATATGGTGGTTGGAACACCATGGTAGAGACAACACTAAGATCAAGAATCTCCCAAGTGTGGGATGAGAAACTTCTAGTGAGGTGGTGTGGATAGAGGATTTGGTGGAGCTCTGATGAGTAGAGATACTTGTGGAGGGTGACTCAATGAGCTTCTTCCCCCACCACCACTAGCTATCCCAAACCAGACTCATAAATCTTGTAGTCAAGGATGCGGGTGGTTGCATTCCCTAAAGGGATATGGCAATGCTTCACATGATTGAATTTAGGTATTATATATATATATATATATATATATTGTACCCTTTCTCCAATATTTGTATACATAGGAATGAGTAATTACTTCATCACCACATCACGTGTTTGGGAGATAGATATCCCCATTGAGATCTTATATTAACATTTTTTCTAGGGGTTCCTACTAGGTGCATTTATTCAAAATTCCATATATTCCAGAAGTTATAGTTGTAAATTGGCGGAGAGAGTTTCTCATGGTACCTCTTGGTCATCATGGTGAAATATTATTAATTCATCTTGGGTATGAAATGGTTGTACATAGATTGGGACTAGATTTATTATCATCATGGATGTGTTAGATTCCTTCATATAGAAGGTATGATATTCTCCTTTGAAGGTTAGAGAGATCTTGTGACTGAGTGGGTTGGACTTCTGATTATGAAGTAGAAACACATCACCCATCAGTTGGTGAGTGTTTTCATTGGCATAGTGGGATATTCAAGCATCTATATTCCTTTGAGAGTAGAGGAATATATGTATGTATTCCCTAAAGATGATCTGGGAGTACCTATGTAATGGGAGATGGATATCTCTATTCAATTTCACCCTAGGACCACACTGATATCATTTACGACATATTAGATAGAACATGTCTAGATCTATGAGCTGAGGGTGTAGTTTGAGGACATTAGAGAGAATGGTTTCTCCAGACACAGTGTTTCCCCCCAGGAATCTCCAATTTTTTTGTGTGGAGAGGGTGGGAAAGAGATTGAGGATTTGTGTTTATTATCTTTACCGAAAAAGGTAATAATAAAGACCAAGTACCCATTTCCAAGGATTGATAGAATCTTTATCTAGTTGAGAGGTGTGAGTTAGTTATAAAAGATCGATCTTATGTCAGGGTACTAGCAGTTGATGGTTCATGAGGATTAATTTCCAAAGACATCATTCTAATGTCTCTATAGAAACTATTTGTTCCCGATGATGCCTTTTTATGTGGTGAATTCATGACAATGTTTGTGGCTCTTATGAACTAGTTATTCTAACTATACTTATACTGATTTTTGGTTATCATTATTGATGACATACTGATTTACACTGTGTTAGGGGAGGAGAATGCAGAGAATCCAAGGATGGTATTTGAAATAATATGGAGATCTAACTTTAAAGTAAGATCTATAAGTGTCAGTTTTAGATCCATGAGTTTAGATTTTTGGGCCATTTCATTTCCAAAAATGTTTTAGATGTGGGCTTAGACAAAATTGATGTGATTATTTCTTGTGATCCACCCAAGAATATGTCAAATGTGGAAAGCTTCCTCAACTTAGAGGGGTACTACGGGAGATTTTTGGTGAAATTATAATGAATTTTAG
The DNA here is from genome assembly GCA_963277665.1 of Viscum album. Classification (NCBI taxonomy): domain Eukaryota; kingdom Viridiplantae; phylum Streptophyta; class Magnoliopsida; order Santalales; family Viscaceae; genus Viscum; species Viscum album. The sequence goes on from OY728132.1 coordinate 331,720,127, forward strand.
ATAATTTTACCACATTGATGTAAAAGGGTATCTTTTTACCCAGATAGAGCTATATTAGGGATTCTTTGAGGGCCTGGGCTGAGTTTGACCAGTTCTATTATGATTAGACTACCATAGGAGGTTGTGGAGTACATAGTGTTTTGTGATTCCTCTTGAGATGAGAATGGTTGTGTATTGATATAAAGGATGAAATTGATCACATATGGGTCGAGGTATTTGAGACCCTAGGATCATACTAATTTAAAATTAACTTTTTTATTATCAAAACACTTTTGAGGATAAAGTGAGAAACCAAGAGATCCATCACTACAACAGCATACAAAAAAAACAAAGAACAACCCAGGGAAAACTATAGTATCTTCCCCACCCTAGAAACTTCACCATGAAGAAGCCTTCACCACAACATGACCGCTCGACTAGCAGTCCCATGAAGGAATGCACAAGCACAGTACTAATGGTATAGCCATACCCTCTCGATCATCCAAATCCAAATGACATGCACCGGTGAAGGTTTTATTCTCTGAACCTCATCTGAAGCAGATCCAAGTAGGGTGTTGGCATCATAGCACCAAAACATAATATTTCATCCAAACATAAAGATGAAGTAGAACCAGAAGAATACAAAACACAAACCTACCTTCCCCAAACCCAAAAACAAGAACCATCCATTAAATAGAGTCATTAAATAGTAATGTGAGATTCCTAGAAACTGTTTCCCTAAACAATTTCTAGGATAGAGATGAAACCTAGATGCCTGACGAATCTATCATTAGAGTTTCAATCTCAGAAGCCAGCTGGTCTCAGGACCATATCTATTCCTCAATGATAATCTTCCTTTTATTGAAACCTCCATCCATAATTAGGTCCTGATTATCAATCCATGAGTATTTCTCCTCATTTAGAGTCACACTGAGAGGCCTCCCCATCATTTTGGCTGCATCCTCATTAGTTTCATTAAGCAACAAGACCTTTTCAACCACTTCATCTTCAGAATTTAAAATCAAGTCCAAGGTTTGATCACCCTGGTCCCCTGAATTCTGGTGGCTAATAATCTCAATGTCTGTCTTCTTGTCAATTACCTTTTTAACAGAACGAGTCTCCAAAGGAGGGGGTAAAGAGGAGTAATTCTTACTACCCTTCCTCTTCCTAAAACTCATATTACTCTTAGGACTTAAGTCTTCGTCTGCCGAATGTATTGAGTTATTTCCCTTGGGATCCAACATGCATACCTCATTAGCATACATCGGGATAGCTTGGTCCGAGCTCAAACCTGCCTCATTAAGTCTTTCGAACTCATTGCTTAGGTGAATGGACGTTTGGATCCAAGGGTCCAAACCCCCTACCTCCCCTTACATGAATATACACCACCCGAACTAACCACCTCCGTGGAAGAAATAGAAAAATCCACATCCACACCGCCTTCCATCTACTCCATAATTACATTGTTCCCCTTCACGTGTTCCTCCACTTGAGCAGTGTAATGTGGGAGCAACGCACCCCTCCCGAATACTATAATTGGCAGGACCATCCAATTACTGCCTCAACCTGCTGACCACCTTGGACATATTTGGATTCTCTTGATGCACCATTGTCTTTTCCACAAGATCAACATCAGATCCAGCCTCAAGACTACCATTGCAGTCCTCTGGATGTCAATTAAGTTATGTGCGGAGTTGAAGAGGGAGTTTTACACTTCCCACCCAGTTTTATATCTCGATGTGTAAAATATGTACAATTTAATTTAGTGATAGTTCTGGTGGACTAGAATGATGCAAAATGTCACTGATTATGTCTCTCTGCATCTTACATGTCTATAGGTAATGGCTAAATATCAAGTTCTAGCAGTTTTGAAACATCCCCTTGAGATACTATAGTGGGAATGAGATGAAATATCTATGGAAACTTTGATGGGGATTACATGGATAGTGAGAAGTGATGATTATATATGGTTTATTATTGAATGACTTACGATGTCAGCGCACTTCCATTCCATCCGTGGGACTAACTCAATTGAGAGTCTAGGGAACTTTTATATGAAGGATAACATCTTATTTTATGCGGTAACTTGGATTATCATCTCTAACCATGATGCTTGGTTTATTTTACGGTCTTGGAGAGATCTAGAGGAGGATTTTGGGACCTAGTTGAGGATGAGCATGACATTTTATGCCTAGAAGGATAGGTATAATTAAAAGGCTATCTATGTGTTATAGTATATGTTTAGAGCATTCATGTTACTCTTTGGTTGGTGATGTGTGGATCACATTACCTTAGTAATGTTTTCTTCTAATAAAAGGTATCACCCTACTGTTGAAATTGTACCATTAGAGGCCTTATATGGGAGACCCTTAAGTTTACTTGTTTTCTAGACTGATATTGGAGAGGAATATCAAGTTGGGAAAGAGATGGTTTAGTTGACAACGGAGATGGTTCTGGTGATCCATGAAAAAATTTGGATAGACAAGAGTAGAAATAAATCTTATTAAAATTGTTTATGTTGGCCCTTGGATTTTCAGTAGGGAGAACTTGTTTTCCTGAGAGTCCACCCCATGAAAATGATTGTGAAGGTTTGTCTAGGGAGGCATGCTATCCCTGAGGTTTATCAAGACATTTGAGATCCAAAGGAGGGTTAGAGAGTTTTCTTACTACCTGACCTTGTTCCCATAGTGGGTCTGAGTGAATGAAGTATTGCATGAGTCACAAAAGATGAGTTACATTCATAACCCTATTCACTTTATTGACTAGGATGAGCTAAACATAAAACATATAGTCACCTTTGAGAAGTACTAGGTGGGAATCAAGGATTGGATGAATAGTATCCTATATATACGACCATCCCATTAGATCATGTAATTTGGAAGCACTTTAGTATATAGAAGAGATCCTATAAGTTTGGGAGTCATATACGAACTCAGTACCCCCATATTTTTCATTATATTTTTCATTTAGGAGTTAAAATCATTGATGTATGGGAGAATATAGTAAATTTAGTTTTTATGTATTATTCCTTTAAAATTTATATTTATATATCTATATTTTCCCTTGGAGTTGGTATGGTGTTTAGTTGTCTCAAGAAATGGAAAATAATATATAAAAAATATTAATATATTTTAATGCATGCACACACATCGTTTGGGTTTAAATGGGTTTCCCTTTGTTTGGGACCTCATATGAGAAATTTTCAACCACATTTTCTTATAGAATGTAGGTTTTACCCTAGGAACGACATAAGATTAGTTTACATTGGATGTTCTATGGGACGTGACCGTTGGTTGGTACATTTAATAAAATAATAAAATAATTTATTTTTCTTAATAATATAACCTGATATAATCCTCCCTTTATATATATGATTCTAAATTAAATTTCCAGGGTTAGAAGTATAACCTTGGGAGATCAGAGAGCTGATGGATCATTCTTCATTAGTTCATAAGGATCGGAGAATGATGGAAATCAAATCGAGGTGGATCTATAGGTATACAACAAACACATTTTACCTTCATCCTCACTGTAAAATATTCTCCTCACCAACAATCAACCCTTTATTAAGGCATGAATTTTTATTTTTTTATTCCTCTCTTTTTATTAATGAAAACGGATTTAGTTATCTTATTTTTATTGATCTGTGATTATCCAACCTTCACACAAGACCATTTTAATAAATTGATTTGTTGATTCAATATTATTTTTCTATTCCATGATATAAACCCATGTTCCAACTCTTTTTTATAATTGGATAGAATTTTATCATTAAATAATGAACATCACATTTGTTTATATGATTTTCCCCTATTATTCTTCATATTCTTCATAAATGGGCTTTGGGGTTTGTAGTTCAACATTTCTAGGGAAGGTTTGACCATGATCTAACACATGGATTCATGGTGTTTTCATGAATTATAAATGGATTAGTGATTTTAGAGATATATTGTTATGGTACATGATTTTGGGAGATAGATATGAGTTTTGAGACCCTGATTGATGATGTCGATGTGTCATACTCTCACATAGGTGATTAGATTTTTATTTCCATCTTCTAGAGTCTTGTAATCAATAGATAGAGACATTACCCTTTTGTTTCATGTGGTTAAATAAAATATTTTTCATAACTGGAGGTAGATTTTGGATCTAGGTAAATGAACTCAGTTTCTATGGAAAACATGGCTAAATACTGTATAGTGCAGAAGAACACACACAATATACTTAAATTTCCACATCGACTAAGGTTTCAACCAAGTTAAGGATCACATTACATGTGGTAGGGACCACATTTTTTGTGACCCTACCTTGGTAGCCAAGCCATGTTCCAGCGATACCCCCCCCCCCCCGAGACCCCAGGTGGTTAGACACGATGTGTCCCCTCAGACATGATATGAGGTTGTACATGGATAGATGATCCTTATTATATGTGTACATGCCCAAGACTCCATGTGGACATACACATTGTGTCCCTATGTAGAGATACTATGTAGTATAACATTGATTTTACATTTTTTTCATGGGAGAACATACCCAGGAAGTGAGGTGAGGTCACACATCATGTGGACCAACATAAAACCCATATATTTTCCCTAGAAACTTCTTCCTCTCAATTATACTTCTTTGGGACACATTTTTGGGCCCATGTGAAGCCTATCCAAAGTGTTTTTCACATATAACACGATAGAAGACTTTATCATGGAATAAAATATACAATGGGAAGTTTTATAAGTGTAAATATTCTTCAGGTGATTATTGAAAATTGAAATGACTAGGAAAAGATCATTATAGTGATTTCAAGGTCAATACTCCCACGTTTCACCTAGAAAAAAGTCCCATATACTATTTATATAGGCATAGTCGATACTCATCCATACAAAAACAAGGTGTGGCTCCTATATCTATGGAGTTGTACTCCATCGTCTTTGAGATCTGGTAAGAAGGGGGTACTCCACATGGTTTTTGGATCCCTATAATGTGAAGCAATGTGGAATGGTGTGGGACCCTTTATATAGATTCCTAAAAGGTTGTTCAAGATATTGGGAATTCGAGGTGGACTTTTGGAGATATAGGCAAACTCATTCTTCTAAGGTGGACTATGGAGAATGATATCCTATTTCCCTCTTATATGGGTTTCTTTATGAGAACATATATATATATATATATATATTGATTTTTCATTTCCCGCTTCATATGGGTTGATCTTACTACTATTATATCTCATTATTTCTCCCTTTGTGGTTTTTAGGGGCATTCTACCAGGTAATTATGTACTCACCCCAACAAGATCTTTTCCAGAATGTTTCATGTCGTATGCAGATAATAGAAAGTTTGATGATGAAATCAGTGGAGAATAATGATACAAGGGTGCATTGGCTGCATTAAGTGGTTGGAAATGGGCATCAATATCCAATACCACTTTATTTTTACTCAATCCAATTGTTTGTGGGTTGGGAATACATTGTCTGGTTGGGCCTATATTTTTCACCCTTTTTTATTTGAATTTTTATTGTTAGACTCTGATGTTTTCTCTATAATTCATTGTATGCCTGGTTGTACTCTAGATGTTTCAGTATTAATTATATTCATTATTACATTTTCATTGAGTTCATTTTTTTGCATGAATAAAGTTATTATGAAAAGGTAAACCATTTAATTTATACCTTCCTGAAACTTTCCACCAGCCCCATGACTATTCGAGGCGGTCTTAGGCTGGTCACACTCAGCTTTCCATTGGCCGAACGGGCTAAGATGGGTTAGATAATAATATATATACAATGAATTATAAAATATATTCACATAACATATATAATATTTATATTTCAATGTCCACTATTTATATGGTAATGTCCAAAAATTATTTCTCATATCAAAAGGTTATTCCTAGGAAAAAAAGTAAACCTCAAGATACTATGACATTAATATGAATGGTGGGTCCCACATATATGAATAAAATTAACCACTATTTAGATAAGGTTTTATAGGGTTACACACTAAGCATATTCAAAATTATGGCCTATTATGATGAATAAGCATTTATGACATGGTGGGACCCACTATAGAGTTTGGGATATTTTGGAAGATACACAATAATAAAGGAATAAATAAAAGAATATTATTTGAGTTTAGAATAATTACTATTGATTTTTTTAATAAATGTATTTATATTCATTAATGTGTGAACAAAAAAAAATATTATACAAACAGATATTATTTTATGATTCGAGGTTCATTTAATATTTTCAAGAATATTGAGTTGAGTTAAATGATTAGTTTTATCAGTTAATAAATTTAATATATTATAAAAATGTGATAAAAATATAAAGGATATTTATTACTCTCTAAAGTTTTCATATGATGTTTTTTAAATATTATTTAATTGGAAATAAATATCCTAGAATCGGGGAGCCATTTCAAGTTTTTTTTACTTCACTTTATATGTTACAAGATAATATCAAACCAGGTTCAATTAATACTATGATTTTGAGGGACTTGCTACTTGTTTTCCACATACTAGAGAGATAAGGTCTCCATCCAAGTCACTGATCAAAGTTTATCTTCACTAATTGAACGATTAATGTAACAATGATCATAGGGACATCAAAGTATTTGTTGAATCACTAAAATTGTAGCCAACATTAAAGGATCAAATATCCTGTAAACTTGTGAAGCATGTGTAGATGATCTAGAGGGAATCAACTTTGGTTCCTTCAAGAAATGATCATAGATGATGAGTGGATGTAGAGTGTGGATTCAAACCAAAACTGTTATTTTTTATTTAATTTTTGATCTTAAAATTCTTTATTTGGGATTCTTGGCCCTTTACCCTGGATGTTATTTACTGGCAATGACATAATTATGTCGATTTCAAGGGAAAAATTTTAATTCTTTATCCTATCTACTTCAACTGTGCACCCTAGTACCTTTAAAAACTACCGTATTAAAAGGGCATGTAATAATAATAGTTTTCCACAAGTAATTATAGAATGACATGTAATATTAATTGAATAAACATATACTGTTGAAAAATTATATGGAATCATAAGATAATAAAAATGATTTAAGGTTCACGATCATATGAAAAATATTTTTACATATTAGTGTGGTTTAAACATAAGAATAAAAAAAATTCAAGGATACCTTATATGAATTCAAAAAGTAGTAGCTTTGTTGTAGTCACCCTTTTAACTTCTAGGGATTGGTATAATCCTTCTACGTAACTTTTTAATTGTGATAAATCCTCTCACATACAATATTTCTTAGGATAAATCCCTCCATTTACCCTCTATCTTTTGATAAATCCTTATGTGTACCCTTTGTATTGGAAAAATATTCCCATATTACCTTTGGCTCGGGAAATATCCTCCCACAAACCCTTTTTCATGGGATAAATCCTCTCATGTACCCTTTTACTTGGGATAAATCCTCCCATATAATCTTTGTATTGGGATAATGTATCATCCCAGAGTTTATAAATGATATCTTTACTTGAAATAAATGTGAATTATCTTATAAAATGTGGTATTATACACATACATCATAAAATAAACTGATAACAATTTGTTTATTTAAAAAATATTGTCACATTAATTAGAAAATAATCAATTGAAAATTATAAGCATTACAATGAAAAAAATATATAAAATAGAAAAGCTATAATGGGAAATTATGGATTTCCCCAATCTAATAGAATCATCACCCCATGACCATCACTATAGAAATGAAACAAAATATTAGTAAACCAATAAAAATATTTGAAAATGAAAATTTATAATCTTTTGAGGAATTATAGTGAATATGTAGTGAAAGAAATAAGTGGTATTTATAGGAGGTAATGTGACCTTTAGAATAGTAATGTGACAATTTGAATAGTGACTTGATCGTTTGAAATAGTTACCGGACCATTGAGAATAGTAACGAAACTATTGGAATAGAAGTTTAACCTCAAAATAATAAAGTGTGATATAAATAATATTTATCATTAGTAATATAAGTAAATATAAATATTATAATTCTGAAAAATAAATATCATGATTAGAGAGGTTAGAGAAAATATTTTCACATTTTTAATAAACTATATTTTAAAGTATTTCGTGAAAACCGCAATTTTTTTATTAAATATTTAAATTACCAATGATATAAATATATTTTTAAAAAATGAATATTTTTTTGGAAATCAATACATCAAAGTTTTTCAAGTGTAATTTTTTGGAAATTTTATAAAATACTTAACTTTTCACGTGAATATTAGAAATACAGTTTTTCACTTAACTAATATGTCTTAAATTAAATCACTCATGATATAATAGTGAAATAATAATTTAAATAACTTGAGGTTCTGAAATAATATATTTAATTTCATAAAAAAATAATTAAAATACAATAAACTTAATTTCTAAACCTAAAAATCATTTTCCAAAACCTAAAGTCAAAAGTGATTCCTTAAAATAACAATTTTTCTTTTTTACAGTTTCTAATTTAATAAACTAAGTGAGTTATAATTATTAAAGTTTTTAAAGACCTAAAAAAATTCCATTACATTTATATATGATTTATATTATAAAAAATACACTATTACATGTTTTACCTTTGATATAGAATTCTATTTAATATTTTATTCTACAAATAGCGCCCTCCACAAGAATAAATAACCAATCTTCCTCCTATAGGAAAACCACTCCTCAATAAAATTAATAAGCAAATTTTATAAACAAATTCTGTCTATTAATACCTTATATAATTTAGTAATGTTAGGTATTAAACAAATTCCAATCATAAAGTATGTCTCACACCGTGCAAGAGAAGCTACACTAAGAGAAGAGTAAGTTTTTTTTTTTCAAAATTTTCTCTTGTGTTATTATTAAATATCTTTCCCAATTTATTTCAAAATAAAAATTATAAAATTTAATTATTAAAAGTTTTATCATTATATTAATTATGTTAAGAAAATATAAAATTTAATTTTTTATGTGTTTATATTTTATACATATTTTTGATCATATCTGGAAAATTCTCATATTAATAGTCAGGTAATAACCAATGAGGACATTTCCAAATTATTTCTTTTGAACAACATAATGGATTTTAATAATAAATTATTTATAATATATAAATATATAAATATTTTTTAATATTCTTTAATTCATTTTACTAATGTATAAATTACCGTGAAAAAAATAGCGAAATCAAAGGAAAATGGGAAATTTTTAAGGAAAACATGATATAAAAATGGATTCCCTTTATCCCAAGAAATTATGAAATATAATAAATTTATTATAATTCATAAATGGTGTTAAAAATAATAATAATTCAATTCTGGGTAAATGTTTTAATAAACATATGTTTATTATTCAAGAGGCGGAAAAGCGACCAAATAAATTGCGATTTAAGGTAAGTGGATTTTCAAACCCAAATCCATTTCTTTGGGTTATGCCTTTTTAATGTAAATTTTAGTGTGGATATTTTTCTAATTTTTCTTAAATATCCATTTTCTATCCTTCCATTTTATTTTGGGGATATACATGTTACCAGATTTATTCATAATCTAAATACAACGATTTTTCAAAAAATAATTTTCATTCCAAAGCACATATTTTACTATTCTTGAGTAGTTTATTCTTCACTTAAGAATGATTCTATTTATGACAAAAATGTTTCCACTTATTCATTTTGGAACTCCAAGTTTATTAATGAAATTATTCTTTATGAAATATTTACAAAACCAAATCCTTTTAATGGGTTGTTTCATGACTATGATTGTTATAAATTCTATGTGGGATGCATGATTATGTAAATATTATGATGTGATGGGTAGGCCCAGAATTATATATTCTTCTAATTTATTGGGTAATGTGTTTTATCTCATGAGATTATTTTTATAATGTGTGAACATGATGCTATATTTATTCACAATTATGATATTATTATTTATGCACATAATTTTTGCATGGATATAATGCTACCATTGTTCACAACTATGTGTAGTATTTGACCACTATGAAATGATGTTTCATTTTTCTGCATCGACACATTCCATTCCTTTGTAAAATGACTTCATCATCATTATTATGATATTCTTATTATTTTGAAATGATTATGATGATTATTATCATCCATGTACTATTGATTCATGTCTCTTATTTCTATTACGTTATCTTTCCCCATACGAGGCTATTAACTTACCCATTTCATTGATGTATATCCTTAGGTGACTAAATTTACTAAGGAGAATGTGATATCTTTTATGTTAATAAAGAAGTAGTATTTTAATATTTTTTACTATTTATTATGTAAAAGCATTGTATAATCTTAATTTTCCCATGATACTAAAAATTTTGCTCTTTGAATGTATAACTATTATCATATTTATATTTAAAATAATGTAATATTTATCTAAGAAAATATAGGATCATTATAGCTGGTATCAATAGAATGGTTTAGTTACTTTAGGAATTATAATTATAAAATATTAGTGAAAACCCTTAGGATAAGTCTAAGTATAAGTAAATATCCAATTTTTTTTAGTAAAATGATAAATATATGGATCCAATAAGATATTCCTTTAGGGTTAATTACACAAATGAATAAATTATCTATTCATGATTTGTTAACTTATGTTTTGTTAAAATATTTTATATTTTGGAAAATTTTGGGAACTAGGACAAACCATACCAACAACTCATGTGAGAATTAATGCAATAATTTATTGAATGACATCCTCAATTTCATGGGATGTGGAGTTTAACACTTTTTAGAAATGATTACCCAGATATATCAAGCTATTAAAAATAACCTAAACCTTGTGGAACATCCTCCTTCACCCAAGAAGGAGAAACTTTCTATTGAGTCTTTTATCCTATAACAACCACCAAAATTTAGTGGATCTTCCAATCTACTTGTCACAAAATAGTGGGTTAACTCAATAGAGAAGATATTTTATGTTCTCTATTATTATTGTAATGAGAAGGTGAATATATCCATTTATCATTTATATAGGGAATACAATTAATGGTTAGTGTTGATAAATAACACCAAGACGATGGTTGAAATAGTAGAGATGGAGTAGGAAGACTTTAATAAAAAATTTCTTAACAAGTATTTCCCTCAAACTCTTTGAACAAAAATGGATAGAAAATTCATATAGATGAATAAAAATAAATGTGAATCTATCATGACTTATAAGAAAAACATATCAAGTAATGCAAGATACACCTTAGGTTTTGGAATCAACCATGATAAAAAATAGATAGTTTATTTTGTGGTTTAAAACCACACCTTTAAAATCCTTTATCTACTAGAGACTTCATGAGTTATTAAGAATTGGTCCGATGTTCTCTCAAAGTAGAGATGAATTTTGGAGATCAGTACATTGAACATGGGGATGAGAATAGAATAATGGAGTTTCATTCTACAAGTCAAATGAAAAATGTGGAAAGAAGACCCAACCATCCATGTGTAAAAAATATGGGAAGAAGAATTATGGGAATTGCCTCAAAGTGATAGGGAAATATTTCAAGTGTGGGAGAGAAGGACACTAAGATAATTGATGTTATAGAAACATGAATAAGTTGAGAAAAATTATAGAGTAAAGGAAGTCACCTCTTAATATACCACCCATGGTTCAATGCTTCAACTATAGGAGGAAATGGAGCTATGAAAGCCAGTGAACTAAACTACATGTCCTTAAGTGAAATCAGTGCCAACAACCAACAAATCCAAAGGATCATGAGTAATCTTATTCCATCACTACTAATATATTGGAAAATAAAAAAGATGTATTATAATGCAAACTTCCTATTCACTCATGAATGGAAAAAATTTCATTTGATTCTGAATCTACACATTCCTTTATATACTGTATGTTTGAGAGAACTATTTAATCAAATCCTAGAAACCTTGAAGTAGAAATATTTGTAAAAACACATAGTGGTGTGATCATTTCAACTCAAGTGTTGGAATCATCCATTGTTAGAATATTTGGGAAGATTATTCCAACGAATATTGTAATCATTACCTTAGTAGAATTTGATGTTATACTGGGAATGAATTAGATCTTGTTATACAGAGGAAACATCGAATTTTGGGAAAATAAAATATCTATTCATATTCTGAATGATCCTATAATCCTATAAAAATGCAAGAAAGATCATGAACCTCTTTTGGTAAATCCTTAAATGGTTTCAGTAATGATACCCTATTATGAAACATACCTTTATGAAATGGTTGAGTCAATGGAAGGTATCAACCTGGATTAAATTACCATTTTGAGGGAATACAATGATGTATTTCCTGAAGAGTAATATAGAATTACCCCAAATGGTGTGGTAGATTTCTCAATAGGGATTATACCCAGAGCCACTCATATATCAAAATGACCCTATAGGATGGCCATTATATAAATGGAGGATTTAAAGAAGCATGTTAAACAACATTTAGACAAAGGGTTCATAATCCCTAGTGAATCACCTTAGGTTGTGCCAATTATAATTATAAAGAAAAAGGATAGATCAATGCAGATGTATACCAATTACTTGAAGCTCAATAAGATCAACATAAAGAAAAAGTACACCCTACCAAGTATTGATTACTTGTTCAATAAACTATGAAGATCTAAATACTTCTCAGAGATAGATATTCATTCTGGATATCATCAGATGAAGGTGAATAAGGAAGATATATCGAAGAAATCCTTTTGAATATGGTATGAGCACTGTGATTTCACGGTGATTACCCTTGGACTTACTAATTTCCTTGAAATATTCATGGATTTTATTAATAATGTCTTTTGAGACTACCAAAACAAATATTTGTAAGTCTATATCGATGATATTATAACTTTCTACAAGATCAAAGAGGAACATAAAGGGAATTTAAGGTTTGTATGAGAAACATTAAGTAAGGAGAAAAATAATTTTATGTTTATTAAGTGTGAATTTTTTATATAGAAATTCACATTAATGGGGCATGTAATCAAAATTAAGGGAATATATATAAACCCTTTAAAGAAAAAGGCAATTGAGAATTGATCTAGACCCACTAGTGTCATGGAGATCCATAGTTTTCTTATCATTGGAGGGTACTAAAAATGTTTTTTGAGAAATATCTCATGATTTTATAACTTTATAATAATGAAAACACAGAAAGGGGTAATGTATATTTGGATAGAATAATGTTAGGAAAGCATTAAAGATCTCATGTAGAGGCTAATTACATCACCTTTACCCACAATACCAATCAGGGGAGAAGGTTTTGTTATATATAGTGATTATTTGATGAAAGAATTGTATTTTTTACTTTCGAAGAATGATATAGTGATAGCCTATGCCTCATGATAGATGAAGATCCATGAGAAAAACTACCCAACACATGACCTAGAGTCAGCTGTTGTGATATTTTCATGGAATATTTTTTGTCATTACCTCTATGAAGAAAGGTTTGACATTTATACATATAAAAAGAGTCTAAATTATATATTCATAGAGAAGGAGATCTATATGTATCAATGAATATGGTTAGATCTAATAAAGTTCTTTGATTTCCCTATTCGCTACCATCAAAGAACGGTGAAAAATGTTACTGATGCCCTTAACATAAAAAAACGTACTAAATTATACAAGATGTTGATTGAGAAAGACCCTATCTTCATGGATATGTAGAGGATAGATTTGGAAAATATAATGGTAGTGAATACGTCCTACCTTTCCAAAATTATTTCAGAACCATCTATCCAGGAGAAGATTAAGGAGGTATAAAGGGATTATTTGTAGCTTCAATATAAGGAGGAAGTAGTTAATGAAGGGATTAAGGAGGAAGTTGTTAAGGAGGAAGTAGTTAAGGAGGTATAAAGGGATTCATGGTGTATCTCTTCAAAATATAGTGTTTAATTCTAAATTTTGAAGAAATATCCAACATTCATTAAGGAATGAATTGAATATTAATACAGACTATCACCCTCAAACTGATAGCCAATCTAAAAGGGATATTTAGACACTTAAGGTGATGATGAGAGCCCAATCAATGGAATTTAAAGGAGGATGGGATCAACATCTCCCTTTAGTTGAGTTCTCATACAAAAATTTTTTCCATATGTGTATTAAAATTACTCCATATGAAGATTTATATGTGAATTGATGTAGAACTGATACTGTTTTTTTGGACATGTTAGATAAATAAATATATATTGACATAATCTAATGTGAGTGATGATAAATAAGTTTTAATCCATCCAACCACATATAAAATATTCTTAGAGTCTTCAAAAGATCTACATTGAAAATTGTCAAAGGGACTTGGAGTTTGAATTTGGAGAAAAATATTTCCTTCGAATATCATAGTGGAATAGATTCATATGGTTTTGAATGAAATGAAATAATAAACCCATGTACGTCGGCCCCTTTGAGATCCTTTACTGTATAGATGCAGTGGCCTATCAGCTTGTACAGACCCCAAATATAGCTCAAGTTCCAGATGTGTTCAACATATCAATCCTAGGAAATTACATTTCCAATACCTTATATGTACTTAATTTTATGTTGGTACAATTGGAGAATTAACTCTTTATAAGGATCATATGGTGACAATCTTGGATTGTGGATATAAAGTTCTAAGCAATAAGACAACTAACCATTTCAAAGTTCTTTGGCAAAACCATAAGTATAAATATATGATGTGGAAACTAAAGAAATAATGAAACATAAGTACACTAACATATTATTAACCAATAATATTAGTTGAAATTTTGGGGATGAAATCTCTAAAGGGAGGAAGAATGTAACAATCTAAAGTTCGTAAATGATATTTTTCTCTTGAATTAAATGTGAGTTATATTATAATATATAATAGTATAAACATAAATCACATAAAGAAATAAAAAAACTTATTTCATTAATAAATATTGTTACATTAATCATCCACTAAACTAATAAAAATTTGAAACATTATAATAGTAAAAAAAATATAAAATAGAAAATCCGAAATGGAAAAATATAGATTACCCTAATCTACCAGAATAATCACCCCCACAAAAAATACAATAGAAATGAAAAAAATAGTAAACTGATATAAATTATTGAGAATTAAAATATATAAACATGAGATGATTTATATTAAATATCAAGTGAAGAAATGAAGTGTTATTTATCTAAGGTAACCTGACTATTGGTAATAGTAACTTGACCATTGAGAATAGTATCCTGACCGTTAGAATAATAATTTTAACTAAAAATAATAAATAATGATATAAATAATATTTATCATGAGTAAAATAATTAAATATAAATATTATAATTTCTATAAATGAACATCATTATTGAAAAACACAGAGAAAATATCGGTCCATTTTTAATAAATTGTATTTGAAAGTATTTACTAAAATTCATAATTTTTATATTAATAATAAATGCTACTTATATTATAAATTTATTTTAATATAATAAATATCATATTTTATATCATTACATAAAATTTTTACATGGGTTCTTTTGGTATTTTTCTAAAATAATTTAATTTTCAGGTGAATAGTAAAAATATAGGTTTTCATATAACCTATGTAGTTTAAATTACATCATTCATGATGAAATAATAACCTAATAATTTATAGAACATGTGGTTCATACAAAATATATATAATTTCATAAATTGGTCTTTAAAATAAAATAAACAATATTTCCAAATCTAAAAAACATTTTCCAAACCTAAAAGTCATTAGTGATCCCTTATAATAACATTTCTTTCCTTTTTAAAAAACTAAGTGAATTATAATTATAAAGGGGTTTAAAGTCATAAAAAAATCTATTATATATATATTTTTTATATTGTAAAAAATTCATTATTACAATCTTTACCTTTGATATATTATTTTATTTAATATTTTATTATAAAAATACCCATAACCTCAAGTATAAATAAACTTTATCCCCCCCTTAGAAAACCACTCCTCCACTTGAAAAAGAAAATGTTATACCCAAATACTCTCTCTTATTCACTTATAAACCTTAGTAACATTCTATAGTAAACCATCTCCATACATAAAATAAGACTAGTTTCATAAAAGAGAAGTCACACTAATGAAAGAGTAAGTTTCTTTTCAAACTCATTTATCATTTTCTTCATCTTTTATCTCTTCTCCCAATTTATTTAAAAATAAAATCTTCTAAAATTAAATTATAAAGAATTTTGACATTATATTATTTATTATAAATGGATAAACAAATTATATCTTCGATGTATTTATATCATATACATATTTTTCTTCATATTTGGACAATATTCCCATTAACAGTCAGGTAACTGCCAATGAGGACATTTTCAACTTCATTATTGAAACCAAACCACTGGATGGTAATAATAAATTATTTAAAATATATAAAGTTATAAATATATTTCTTAATCTTATATAATAAATTATTCTAATTTATAATTAAACATGAAAAAATAGAAAAATCAAAGAAAAACATGATTTTTATGGAAAAAATGATATCAAAATGAATTCCCTTTATCCAATGAAATAATGAAATATAATAAAATTATTATAATTTTTAAATAGTTATATAAATGAAAATACTTACCTTATGGATCAATGTTTTAATAAACCTAAGTTTATTATTCAGGAGGCTGAAAAGTAATGAAATAAAGAGGTATTTAAGGTAATGGGACTCTCGAACCCAAATCCATTTCTTTCGTTTATCCATATTTCCCATAAATTTCAATGTGGATATTACTATAATGTTTTTAAGTACCATTTATATATTATTTCATTTTATTTTAGGTATATACGTGTTACCACCTTGAATCATACATCAAATGTGATGATCTTTCAAAAAATACTTCTCTTTATAAAACATATCTTTTACTCCTCTTTAGTAATTTATTCTTCACTCATGAATGATGATGCTTATTCCAAATTTGATTTAACTTATTCATTTATTATCCAATGATTATTCATGAAGTTATTCTTAATTTAATCCTTATTAAACCTATTCCTTTCAATGTGTTATTTCATGACTAGTATTATTATACATTTTATATGGAATTCATGATTATGTATATATTAGGATGTGATAGGTGTGTACAGAATTATATATCCCAACAATAAATTATGTAATTATATGTATATAATTATTTTATGTGTATTATGTGTGAAAATGATGCTATATTTGTTCAAAATGACGATGTTATGACTTATACACATATTTTATGCTTCAACATGATGCTATCTTTGTTCACAACTTTGTGTGGAATTTTACCACTATGACATGATGTTTCATTTTTATTCATCACTACATTCCATGAATTTTTCAAATTTCTTCCACATGTTTATGATTATGATCCCATGATTATGAAATTATTATTATTATTATGATGAAAATTTTAATATTTATTCATATTTCTTATTTCTGCCATGTTTTCCTTCCCTTACTGGGTGTTTAGCTCACCCTTTTCTTTAAAGAGAATGTGAATTATTCTAAAAAATTATATACTTCTTTTGGAATAAATTCATCATGGGGGAATATTTTAATAAAAAGTTTCATTTTCCCTATATAGAAAGAGTGTGACTCTCCAAATAAAACGTTAGGGTGGATGAAACTAATCTTGTAAGAAATAATTTAAATAAGAAACATTTTAACTCATTGAACATATTTTAGTACATAAAAACCCTTAAAAAATTGGTATCTTTTGAATAATATAAAAATTAATGAAATAATATTATATAGATATATAAATCCCTAGAAATTAATGTGTATGGTAAAAGGTTTCCAATTGGTAGGAATCATGCCCAATATAATAAATTATAGTGAACAATATTAAAAACATTTCAGGGATTTGAATATGAAACAAAGAAACCCTTTCGTTGTATTACCACTTACTTAAACACAATCTAGTCTCCTGTATAATAAACATAACCATATTAATAACTTATTATAGAAACATATTCATATTTATAAACTTTTTTTAATTTATTTTACAATTATTCTCTATATGTAAATTAGTTTTTTATTTTATATTTTCAATATTATGCGTGAGTAATCTTGATTGTTTTGATCTTGATTCATAATAGGTGGTTTATTATTCATTATTCATGAAATTTAACCTTTAAAAATTTATTAAATAAATAATAATATTGGTTTTAAAATGATTTCTTATGTTCCATTACATTATGTGGGAGACATAGATATAGTTCATGAAAAAGATATTTGTGATGAACTAGTTATCGCATATTTGATGATTAAAATGTGATAAATTAACAAAAATATTAAAAATTAATAACACCTTTACATAGTCATTAAATATTATTAAATAAAATATGTTTACATTTTATTACTATTATATAACATTCCTTAATAATTCATTAGGTTAACAATATAACATCATTCACAAAGGTGGTAAAACTAATCCAAGAGAGAGCACGATATAATGATTTTATGAGTAATGATTTGGTTTTATATAATATTAAAATAAATTATAAAAAAGTATATAAATTTAATAAATATCATATATCTTCATTTAATTCATTCTTACAACCATATATGAATGGTGGTGATGAAAAAGAAAATTCATCATTCGTGGAGTTGGTAGTTTGTCATTCGCACGATTAATGATTCCATTTCTAAACAAATGGGTTTGAATGAGAGAAAATGATAAATTATAATTTAGATATGATAATTTTGAAATATTAATCATATTAACTAGTCAAATACAATAGTTTTTCATCCATTAAAGGTGGTTATGAAAAAATGAAGACATCATTTTGTGGATGCATTAGTTCACCATACACCTGATTAATGTTTTATTATTTTTCTAAGTGGATGGGAATAAATAAATATCAATTTTAAAATTAAAATATTAACACATCAATATACTTATTATAATTATTTAATTATAAAAATACATTAGGATTTTTTTGGAATTGAAAAACAAATATCAAAAGTTAAGGTTCAAGTAACACTCAAATCAGTTTCTTGAACATTCTCATGAAAGTATCCTTAGAAATAAAGGAAATAAGATTAACAATTGATATTTTTTTTATAAAAATAATTTAGGTTTTTATAATGGGATATTTTTAATAGGTTCAAGATGAAATTAAAATTAATAAGGGTAGACTGAAGTGGTGTAATTCTTCCCTAATTATAATTGAAGAAAAAGGCCCTCTTGTGAATACCCATTATTTATCAAAAAAGAAATTAAACTATTCAAGGTTCAATGGAACCAAAATCTATAAATAATATATTTTTATATTATTTAAGGTTTATCAATCCTCCAAAACTCATTTGATCATATTTTCTAAACATGTTTCAATCCATTTACTATTTTTTTATGTTTTACCATTTTTACCACAGTAAGTAGTTTTGAAACCAGTAGTTTATATTTTATTAAATCTGTAAGGTATTACTTAATTTTTTTTATAAACCTGTATATAGGTTCTATATAGTTAATTTAAATTTCAAAATAAGATAAAACTAACTTTTAAATTAAGTCATTCAATATATAGAAAAACTATTTTGTAGAATTTTTTTTTTATCATTAAGTGTTCGTGATATTATTTAGTAATGATTACCAATTTATTTTGTCTTAAATTATTTGTAAATTGGAAAAATAGTTATATTAGATTCATTTTTTATAATATAATATAATATTTTATTAGATATTATTTACACATTGTTAATAAAAAAATTCATTGAAAACAACTGTTTAAATAGTATAACATTTATTAACATTAATCCTAATATTCATATTTTTATACCTAAGAATAAAATTTGTATTATTAGAGAATATTATTATGTTGATATATAATATGAAATCCATTTTTTAATTTAATATATATTAGGGTTGAAAATTTATTTTCAATATAAGAGAATAAAATAGTTTTGGATATAAAATTTTAATTAGGTTTCAAAAATAATAAACGTATATTTCAAAAATAAAATAGTGTTTTTTTAAATGAAAAATATATATTTATAAATTAAATGGTTTTAATTAATTTTTAGTCATTATTATATAAATACAATTTCAAAAAAGTTATGGTATTCTCAATTTTTTTAATATTCAACTCAAAATCATTTATTTTAGAGAAATATAAAAAATTTATTTTTGGCTATTTTTTACATGAAAGATTAAAAAATGAATTTCATTTTATAAGATTTAAATTTTAAAATTTTAAAATTTATATTTGGTATTAGAAATAAATATATAAAGAAAAATTTATTTTATTGAAAATTTGATTTTAAAACATTAAGTGATATTAATAAATTTTTTATCCATTTCTAATTGATTACAATAAATTTATTTACTCGAGGTGTTCTTAATCATAAATTTTCTTAATAATATTCATCTTATAAGTCATGGATTATTTTCGTTTGGGTTATTGGGTGAAAAAAGTTATTTAAATTATTATTAATTATGAGAAAATATATTCTAATATTTTGAGGTATTACATTCCCCCAAATTTAATTATGTTCTTAAAATTATAATATTATATTACTAATAATAATAACTAATGGTATCGAGGAGATAAACATGGATGACGAAAAAATTAGAATTATCTCTTTTTCAATAGGAATAGGTCAATCTTAATGCTGAGTGTTTCTCTAATCATTAGAGATAAACATCCCACTTGATTTGATATAATAACTCATAAAATATAATTTGATTTCTAATAGATTTCATAGTCATACCTAAACTAATAAATGATAACATATTGGTTTTCAATATGACATTTTATTCCCATTTTTCTATGATTACTACAAATTCAACATGGTGATAGGAAATAAATTTCCAAAATCATAATGAATTTATCTAAATAAGGGATAACAAGACTTTCATGAAGAATATTCAATAAAACTTCACGTGGGACTAAATAATAAGAGATGTTTTTTCTTGATAATATTATATCATTGGGGTGTTGATGTTATGATTTTATAAACTTCCTAGATACACTATAGTTATTAAAATTTGAATCCAAAAATACGTCCACTAATCTGGAGTAAATAATATATATTTATTAATTATCATGATCCACTTTATTATAAAAATACACTTTTGAAATGGTGATTTCACATGATTTTATTTGTTTTCTTAGAATATGTGGTTATTGACATTGATTATTTCCATCAACCTTGGGTTTAGTATACTTATTTTCATAATTCCAAGATTATATACAATTTTATCATTAAACTAATGGTTTTTAATTAATTTGGATATTCCATCCATCTATTTAATTAGTTTTTATCCTTATATATCTTTTATATTCATGTGGTTTATGGACTTCTCCTCCATACTTTAAGAACTTACTTGTAACATGGAGGTAGTCCTACTAATGATCTTTTGACAATTTATTCATGTCAAATGGTGAATTTTTATTCCCCTTATTTTTTTATCACTTGAATATCAATATATATATATATATATATATATATATATATATTTTCCCCCTAAACAGAGTGAATAATGAATTCCCCTTTC
Source organism: Viscum album (assembly GCA_963277665.1). Classification (NCBI taxonomy): domain Eukaryota; kingdom Viridiplantae; phylum Streptophyta; class Magnoliopsida; order Santalales; family Viscaceae; genus Viscum; species Viscum album. The sequence goes on from OY728132.1 coordinate 331,741,562, forward strand.
CATTTAAAACTTAAGTTCACATTTAAAAGTCTCCCCATAGCACCTAAAATCCATTACAGCCAATGAATTTTGGATACATGGTACTAAAATGATGAAGAAATGATATACCATACTTTCATTGCCAATGATAAAAAGAAAAACAAACCATTAATTTCTTGTGATTTTTTATTAATAGGAACCAATGGATTCATATTCCTTTTGTTTCAAATCAAGGAATTCTATATCTATTTTTTTTATGAAGAGTATGGGAAAAATATTTAATAAAGATACCCCATTAATTCCTTTCCATTTCATTGAGTCAATTTATTCCTTTTTCATTATGTTATTTATTTGGTTCAAACATTTATTAGCTTCACCTTTAATAGGCATATATCTAAAACAATATATTCATGCTCTAATATTTATATAACAGAAAATATATTTTCTACTATATTGATATATTTCTAAGAAATTATTGGGTTGGGAGATAAAATGATGGTCATTGGCCCTTATTATGTGAAAAACTTGATTGTAAGATTTTCCATCCTTAGTGTATTTGGGAAATTTATCTACACCTATCAAAGTGTTTGAAAAAGGTGATTTAATTTCCAAGGTAATGTAGTATTATTGGTTACTTAGTTTTTCTCTAGATATGATTACACTAAATATATTTTTCCAGAGTTCTAAAACAAATGATATTATTTTTATTTCTAGGAATAAGAAAAAATACTTAAAAAAAAACAAGTGACTAGGTTAGGTTTGTCTTCAAACATATAATGCTATCACAGTCTTTAGATTATTTTTTCATCAGAATTGATAAATAATATATTCCACAATATCTTCCCCTCTTCACCACTGATTGAATTATTATGATAATAATAGACTAAAAAATGCATTACATAGGTATACCCTCCGTTTAATTTCTGAAAGATATAGTAAACCACCATCAACTCACTCAGGAAATACCCAATTGGGTATTGTGATTCCCAAGAAAACCAAGTGAAACCACTGCAACTTCCTCACATGGAAGCAATCACAAAATACTAACTATATTAACACCATATAATTTGATTGAAATGATATAAAGCCAAGAATTGGGAGATTATGGATCCTTTACCAAGGAAGTTAATAATATAATAGAATTAATTTTAAGCACAATCAAATTAAACCAAAAATCAATATAAAATATAGATATAAATTAATAATAAAAATATAATTTTTTTATTGTAAGCTCAGAGACTCAAGCATCATAATAGAGATTCCATCCCTTCCCTAATAACCAAAAAGTTAAACCCCTACATTATAGATAAGACATATATTAGAGGAGTTGATGAAATATTAGAAATAAGAAAATACGATAGAATACAATACAAATCTAGGATGAAATATTAGAAATAAGAAAAGACAATAGAATACAATACAAATCTAGAGTAGTTGATCAATCCTCTCCAACCAATTCTTCCATGATCCTTCTCTCTCTATGTTTCCTTAAAAAAACAGATTGTACCTATATTTATAGGAACAAAAATTCTCCAAATTATGGTTATTACATACCAATGACTCTCAATAAATTATCTGAATGTATCTCCCTTGAAATTGTCTAAAATTTTATATTTTTTCCATTCTAATGTCTTTAGGAGATCATAAAATCCTTATGCCTCATAGCTTTCAAAATAATTTATCCATTGTGGAATAATATGATATCTTCTATAGATAATTTAAATTCACATTTTCTTACAATTTAAGTGACTTATTTAGGTACAACATGATAGTTATTCCTTATACAAGTATTTTTACACGTAAAAAATTACCTTTTTCATAGCATTGGATTGTTTCACATGTATGGATTTATTAAAATTATTAATGGGATTCCTTTTATGTTTAAATGAAGTAGGGAATTCATGTTAACTGAGCACAAAATTATTTTACCGCAATTTCATACTTCTTTGTATTAATGCATTTAAATTATCATGCACACAAAATTTCATTATTTCAGCTTCTTCAAACATCAACCTTGAGGTCCAATTTTTTTTCATGATAATATCCCTAATAGTTTAGTATTTTTATTGGATTTAGCTTCAAATTCTAATTTTCTTAACCTTAGTTTTGGATCGAGCATACAATTTATTTTCCACGGTCTTATCCATTCATTATAACCTATACTTGAGTCAAACTTCTCCAAGCTCAAACGGAACATGATTTGGGTCTTTTATTGTAAATAAATATTTCGAGTGTAGTCTTAATATTCATTGATCATTTGAAAAAATCCATCTTTAGGTTTAATATCCATGGTGGTTGTACAAGTTCATGGTGGGAAGTAGCATTAGAATGTGACCAATGTAGCTAATGGTGGTAGGATGAATGGTAGAGGAAGTAAGATGGAACTTTGACGGTGGTAGGATACCAGTATCAAGGTGATGGTAGGAGGGTGATGTATCATATTTATGGAATAAAATACCAATGGAAGTAGTGTGATAGTTGAAATACAAGGGAAGGAGGATGGCGGAATCAATTAGTGGTATCACTATATCGGTAGAGGAAGCTATCATCAGTAGCTAAAGTGGGTAGTAGTTACAAAAGTTCACATTGACTGTTAATCAATGAAAGTATTTCTGAAAGAGGCACATTGATGGTTTTAATCTTATGGAATCATGGCTAGTGACAACATGATAAATGTTATCAAACCCCCACCAATGTAATAGAATCATAATGTAAGCAGTGATAATAATGGCAGTAGGAAGGAATCAATGGAAGTGGTAGCTCTAATTGTAGCATAGTTGTCAGTACTAGATGATGGTATAAACTCAATAAGGAAGGAGGTCAGATGGAATATGCTAGATGGAAGCAATATTACATTGGGTGTTTCAATATCCTTCAATTCATGCATGCATGATAATGATGAAATGATTTTTAATCCTATCAATGAAAAACTTACTCAATGAAAATCCTTAAAATATGTACATAAAAAATATTCTTTTTCCCTATATTAAAATTTAAAAAATTCCAAAAAAAATGTTATATAATTTAATTATTTAGGATTTAATGATTAAAAATAAATATATTTAATTACATATTTATCAGAAAAAATTATGTGTATCAAATACCCCCACACATGAACTTATTCTAGTCCTCAAGAATTTAACCTCAATAATATCGTGAAAACTGAATCGATAATACCACTATTCAAATTTCACAGTATTAAGATCAAATGATTATCAATTTGAAAAATAAAAGTTTCAAGAGTCACATAAAATTTTACTCAAAATTATAACCTTTCGAAGAAACCAATGAAGTTATGTATTTTACTCTTACCCCTTATAATATGGTGAATGTTCAACTTTCCATCATTTATGCTAAGTTGTAATATACCTCAAAAATAATTTTCCTATATCAACACTCATAATGATAATTCAAGTAGAGTTATTATCACATCAATAGTGTATACTTATTTTCGATTGGATTGAAAAGTTCCTATATTTTCCATCCCATATAGATAGAAATCAAAAATATTAATTAGGGATGAGCATAACGTTCTAATGAATTTGAGGATTCGAGTTGGTAGGTATTGATGTTTAGAACATTAATGATCAAAGATGAGGTTTTCTTTATAAAGACTAATCAATTATATGAAAATTTTAAAGATCAATTAAATTATTACATAAAAATGATAACAAGATCCCTCCAATACTCAAAGTAAATGTCATGTACAATTTATTAATAATGAAAGATGTTCACACACTTGAAATTTTTTTATATACTTTTTAAAAATTATTTTTCATATTTTTTTCTTTTTTTAGAAAATTATTCTTGGATAGAGACTCACATCTACCACATTACCCTGTATTATAAAATCATTTGTCTAGTAATAGTGATTTTTATTCTCCTAAGTCATAACAAATCATATTTTCTTTCTTTGTTTATTTTTTTTCTTCAAGAGGGGTGGTAGTGGAATAAAATAAATGAATACAAAACTTTCCCAATATCCAAAAGATCACCCACACTTATTTCTTTCAATATACTACATCCCTTTAACCTTGGATTCCCTCACACCCACACTAAAACTTTAAAATATCATACAAATGTATTGAGTAGGGTAGGAATGTATAATATTGGCTTGTAATGTGGACTATACCTAATAAGGTCATTTGTGGATTATATAGGATAAATATAGATTAATGTAAAAGGTGGTCTCAATGATAAGGGATAAATCAACAAAAATTCTTCAATTAAATTAAGTGTGACTATTTAGACTCTTAGATTTGAATAGTTCCAATACAGTTTCTAATAGATGGTGTGATCCTAGTTCACTCATGAAATATACTCATGATAAAATAAAAAGTATTAGGTCCAGAAGTCCTATTTATAATGAAATGTAAAATTTTAGGAAATAAATAATGTAAATAACAATAATAAAAAATAAATCCACATGAATTTAAAAAATTAAAAGTATAAAAACTGTAGGAAAATTTCATTTACATGAATCACAAGATTCTATGAAATCATGATTCATTAGATCACATCCTATGTTCATAATTAATAATTATATACCACCATATTACTCCATAAATATTATTAATATTGAAATCTAAAACATGGAATAATGAGTTTTTTTATTAAAATCATGTCTCCCAAATTAGTCATGAAATGAAAAAAATTTCAAGTGTGGGTATGAAATTTTCCTTTAAAGATCAAAATTATTTTCTAAAAAAATGAAATATAAAAAGATAATGAATTTTAATATGAACACCCATTTCCAAATGAATCAATTCCTATATTTTCTTACTTTTCTTTATACTATAAGACTAAACTAGGATTTACTTCCTTGATGGTCCTATAAAAATAAAATAACTCAAAAATTGCAAGGAACATTGTATTTGATGTGAAAAGAGGAATGCGATGTGTGGATATATACTAAATTCTGAAATCCAAATAAATTATTAATAATATCATTTCTTATAGGATGATATTTTGACTAATTATATGTATTAACCTAACCTTATAAAGGGTGATCAATAGATATGTTAGAGAGATGTGATCCCCTCTACCGGTAATTGGGGAAAATTTCTATCCTACCTTTTAAGTCTGTGCCCCTTAATAGTAAATAGGTCTCCTTCAACTTCTTTCTTAATAATTATATCACCAAAGGTATATACTTGAGTTAATATAAATGGACCTTCTCTCATGGAGTGAATTTTACATAGAATAAGTATCAATCAAGAATTGTTGAGTAAAAGTTTGTCTCCAGTTTGTAATTTTTTTAGTTTGATTTTCTAGTTAATATCCACTCAATTTATTTCTTTATAAATTTTGGAATTTTTAAAATACTCTCTTAAAATTTCTTCCATCTCTTGAATTTAGAATTTTCTCTCTTTACCAATACTTAACAAGTCTATATTTATCTTTTTTTTAATCCAAATATTCTTGATGATCCAACTCCACATGTATGTGAAAACATTTTCCCTGAATTAACTAGTAAGGGAACATTCATATAGGCATCTTATAGGTTTTTATATAAGACCATAATGTGTATTCCATCATTTTATCTAACCCTACCTATTTGTTTCAACTATTTACTATAGAATACATTTAATTTCCTAGTTGTTAATTTATTCATGTACATTTATTTGGGGATCATATAATATAGATGTATTATATTGAACTCCATACACACCTAGTAGAGATTGAGTTATCGTATAGGAAAAGTTCTTCCCTTGTCCAATGATGATGGCCCTTAGCACTCCAAAACTATAGAAAATATCGCGCCTCACTATGTTGTACACAAAATTGGCACCATCAGTTTTGGTGGATTTGAATTCCACCCATTTTGAGACATAATCAAAATAAATTATAATGTAGGAATTTCTAGAAGTATAATCAATCTGACCAGTATGGTTTCTGCATCTGACTTTTTCATTAAGAACCAAATAGATACATGTTTAGAAAATACCATATCATTAGTTTCGAGAAAATACTTTCCAATTTTATCTAATGAAGAAAACTATAAGGAAATCCCTCTTGATGGTGGTATAGTTGAGTTGAGTGGAATCCAATGTTCTTGAGGGATAAATAGTGACTTATGGTCTAACTTCAAATCCTTGAGAGAAATCCTTCTTTGCATATGAATTTAAAGCTTCATAAAGTAGTTCAAATGGATGCTTCAAATTTGGTGATTTTATTATTGTTGGGTTAATGAATATTATATTCTATAATACACCATGATTTTATGAAATATGTTTTTTAATAAATTTATTTCTTCGATAATTTTAATTATATGAAACAATAATTCTATAAAAACGTGAGATAATATGAGAATATTATTCTTATATGTAATCACCTAGTAGTTAGACTGGTGGGTATTAATTGGATAAAATAAAATATCAAAATTTATTCATTACACATTTACAAAATTTATTCATTTTTTATTAATTAATTATAAATGAAAATAAAAATCATTTGAAAATAAAATAGATTTTTTTTTCTAAAAAAAATCTTATGCATTCCATGTATTTGTATCCTAATAAATTAAATTTATACTTATAGGTAAATGATTTTAATTAAATTTATTTATAAAATGTTCAATAAAATGTTTCAAAAATTAATCTAATATTTTTATAGGCATGAGATCCAAATAATTCTTGTTTTATACTTAAAAATTATATTTTTCTAAAAAGTTTTTTTGTCATCTTTTGTGCACTTAGATTAAAATTAATTTATGAAATTTATATGTATTGAATTAGATAAAATTAATTCCATTATTAGAATAAGTTGTTTTATAATTGGTACATAGAACCCTTTTTATTTTTAGTCAATATGAATAATTACCGTGGTAAAATATATCTCCTTAGTAAAGGGTAAATCAGGTTAATCTATGTCAAAACTAAGTGATAAGGTCATAATTTTTCATCTTATTTATTATTGGATGAATTTAATTCTACCCTTTATCATATTAGGATCTAAAATGATTTTTAATGGATACTAATCCATGTAAAGGAAATTTATGGTATTTAATATATAGAATGTTACAAAGTGTGACTCTCTTCATTCTAAACTACTTTTATGCATTCATATTGGGACAAGAATTAGTTATAAATAGATCTTGATAATAATTTTGAGATTAATGATTTTTTTTCATGTTATAAATTTAGATCTATTTATTAGGAAATATATAATGAACTTAAGTTCTTATGCATCACTGATTTAATATTTCCTCATTTAATAAAAAAATATAATAAATGATATTAAAAATATTAAAATTAATATAATATGAGTGATTTAATGATTTTCACAGTTTTTTGATTAATATTATATATTATTATTATTTTAAATAAATATATTGGAATTACAACTTTTCTTTTATGTCTTTAAGTCAAATTAAATGGATAGAGTAAACATTTTAATCAATTATCTATACTAAACTAGACTTTTTTCCTACCTACGTGTCACATTCCTACTGTTCCACATAACAAAAAACAATTGATTTCTACCTCCAAAACAAAAAAATTCTCACAGTCGGCTTCCCCCCCGATCGGGATTTTCCTCCCATTTATACTAGGGTTACCTCTCCCCTATAGTCCCTAACTCCCCTCTCCCTCTCCCATTCCCGAATCTCCACTCCAGTCCTACCATCACCTCCGCGTGCTCCATCTCCGTGGCATTGTCCATCTCTGCATGCTCCACTTCATACTCCTCCACCTTCGGCTCCTCCACAACTGGAAACTCTAGCTTCATCTCTTCCACATATGAGTCCTCCGCTCAACCTACGGTTCTTGTTCCCTCAAGCACGCATCGAGTAACCTATTTCATGGATTTCAAATCCTTTGCGGATGTTGTTTATCAGGATAAATCACCTGTGTCTTACTCATGGAGTGTCTATGGATTTGCGCATCGAACCATGTAAGTATCGATATTGAGCGGACATAGAGTAACCTAATTTATGATTATTGCTATATTTTTTATCAAGAGACATGAAACCCAAGATTTTATATGACGATATTAGTTGTATGTGCATATTTATTGTTGTAATGCTCTGATTTCTGTTTCTTTTAGGCGGCCACCTTCTATTCATGCCTTCATGTCCAAGAAGTCTCCCATTCCACTACGTGAACTACAACAAATCACCTTAGTTGTAGAGACCCGTATCTTGACATACATGAATATTACATTACTTTTGCGGAATACTTAGTACATAACAAAAAATACACACACAAGGATCGTAACAGTTTAGTGTCTTTGGAAACTCGGAACGTAATCTTCTAATCGTGGTGAAAGATCTCCAATATCTTCCATAAAGATCTTCCCTTTTTTTTTACCTAAAACCTTTCTTTATATCCTGGGGAAAAGAAAACATTAAAGGGTGAGCTCAAATGCTCAGTAAGGGTAAACAAAAGAAAATCAATCACATCATATTCATAAGAACATAACTTTTGGAAATCTTAACCTGCAAAAGAGATCATAATTTCATAACATGGGGTAAATCATGGCAGTGAAATGTAATCACAATAGTCATAACTTAAAACATGAAACTTTGTGGCATTCACACATAATCATATAGAATCATTTCTTGTTAGTCAAGACTCATTGCCAAGACTATCTTAGTGGACAAAGTCCCTTTCTGAATCGAGTAACCCTCGTTTCAGTCCTGTTTCACTGAACCGGTATAACCTACCATTCCAGCCATGTCTATCTCATGAGATATAAAATCTTTACCCAATGCATTGGAGGGAGATATAGGTCCCACCCATCTCATAATGATACCATTCTTATGTGTTCCACAAAATCATAAATCATACATCATTGCATAACCCATGTAATACAAATGGGAATCTTAAACATCACGACATCATAAAAAAATTCATACAAGATAAAGGAATTCATAAAAATAATTTCATCACAACATGATCAAATCAATGTAATAATAGGGATAAAAATAGAACCCTTTATTAACTTAGATGGAAAATAATTTTGATAAAACACTTGAACTCCATTCTTGAGGAAAATATCCTTTCTTCTTCAAAATCAATTTTCTTTTCACAAAACACCATGCAATTTTAAAAGAAAGAGATTTTATTAAAAATAGTCATGAAATATTTTTGAGGAAGCTTCATGAAAATAAGGCTTTATAAAACCGTAAAAATCCGTTTGTGCCATTTAAGTTAAAAAAAACATTCTTCGTACTTTTGTCGGAAAAGTCAAAAAGTACCTCGTACAAAAAAAACGACAAAAGATTCCTTTCATTTATTTTACTAAAAACTCACCGAAGGGTAAAAATGGATTTAAATAATTGTAGGTGGATGGAAGTAATATTACATATTGATGAAACATGGACGTGGATGATAAAATACACCCCAGTAAATACTTACGAATAAACAATCTCGGATAAAAATGAGATTGTGATATTTCCCTTACCTTAGGTCCGACTTGCTTTGTAAGTGTCCGAACCTCCTGTATAATGATTTAAATCATGTTATTGACTTATTCAAGAATCATATTCATTGTTATTATATCATATATGGTCCACTTATGACTTTATATTACTCGTTCTTTTGTAAATTCATGTTAAAGTAGCGTTTTGGGTAAAATCGTCTCATTTGTCGTTCGTGTTTTTAACTTGTAATTATTAATATGATTACTTAGATCATGATTACTTAATTCCAGAATATAAAACATGATATATATATATATATATATATATATATATATTCATAATATACATATATAATAAATCAGTAAATGGAAAGAAATACACCGTTCATGGAGACGGTAGTCCGTACGTACGCATGAACGCTGTTTTCGTTTCCTTATTGAATTGAATGGAATTAAGTAGATTACATGCATATAAATAATTACAGTATCATTATTATGTCATATATTTCATTAGTAATTATTATATATACTTTATAATCATTCATGAATGGTTAATCATTGAGAATGAATCTCATCGCGTCGTGGAGACGGTAGTCCGTACGTACGCACGAGCGATGATATCGTTCCCATGGTCGTGGAATTGTGTTGAAGTGTATGTATACTATTTCAGTATCAATATAAATTTATAATAATCATATATAGTTACTGATTAAACCATTATACCCATCCAATTAAGGTGGTGGCGGAAAATAGAGTACACCACGGCGTGGAGACGGTATTCCGTACGTACACACGCGCGGTGATTTCCTTTCTCCGTAGGATGGATAGAAGGTTAATTAGAGTTGTTTCATATTTATAATAACAAATCAGTATGTAATTAATACTGATGTTATTACTTTATAATGAAACAACTAAAGAAGAAGAAGTTGAAGAAGAATGAAATTGAAAAGATCGGTAATGGATATTACCTCTTCTTTGGAACGCCTCTTTGAATCCTCCACTTAGGGAACTAATATTGGTCTTTGAAGAAGACCAGGACCTCTAGGATTATTCTAGGGAAGTGGAGAAGGTATTTTGGCAGGGGTTGGCCGAGCTTGAGTGCTCAAATTTGTGAGGATGAGGAGGGGGAGGAGGTGTCCTTTTATAAGGGAGGAGAGGGGCACCTTAGGAATATCTCAAAATATTATTTTATTATAATGTCAAGTTCGGTTTTAATTAGCTCCAAATTGATTTATTTCGAGGCTAAGGTGGGGATGGGTCGAATTCCTCTCATCCAATAGAATTTAGACAAGTTTAGGTTCCTATTTTAACCTTATCATTTAGATTTAACATTAAGTTAAATAATTTTACTTTTACCGTGTCTTCTTGTGTTCTTATACTATAAGATTAATAAACTTACTATATCAAGCCAAACGAACCCCAAATTGTTTATTATTAATACATATATCCTTATCTAAGTAATTTGGCCGAACCTTAGATTTTTAGAAATAAAATAACAAATAATAATATAATATTTGATTTAAAAACTATTTTGTGTCAATTTTGACACTATTTGATATATGATTTTTGTGAAAGTCATAACAGAATTATATGTTCGAACCAAGTTGATTAAATCAACACTAATATATCATAGTAATTTAGAAAATTAGTGGAATTCATAAAAATTCTCAAATTACATTTATTTTGGTGTTTATAACATCAATTATGTCAATTTTTCATAAATAAGATAATTACTGCATCATCTTTGTGTCATAAATAAATAAATTATTTGATGTCTAAAAATTATAAATAAAATACCATTATGTAGGAAATATTTTTAGCTTTCTAATTAATATTTATAGTCGAATTTATCTTATGTATAACCCCATATTAAAAATGATTTACTTATTAAACTTTGATTTTAACTATTTTAACCCTTCTTTAAATAAATTAATAATAAATGTCCTAATCTAATCCAAGTGGGCCTAAATGATAATATTTTACACTTAAGGTTATTTTTGGTCGAGATAAACTTGTCCAATAGGATTAGGACATGTGTTAGGGTAATATTAATATCATTTTTACCCTTAATTACCCTATTTACTTTTAACCGTGGTAAATAAAAGTAAAAAGTTACTATTCACCAAAAATTATTTTCATCTCATTGAACCACATTTTACTTACTGACATCAACCGTGTCTCTCGGATTTTTGAAATTTCATTCACAGAAGCGGTAAAATTAAGTTTTATGAAAAATTCAGTTTTCTAACTACCACTTAGTAGTTTCACTATTCATCAAAAATTGAAGGTTTTCAGAAAAATGCCAAAATTTCATCCTAAGCTATATTTCATATTCCGAATTAAAAAATGAAGTCTATTTTACCAAATTCATAACATAGAAGTTGCATTAATTAATTTTATAATTAAATCCCGCTGTTAAAACAAATAGCGTGTTTTTAAGAAACAATATCTATCAAAAGATTGACATTTGTTTATGTCTGGTTTAAATCTGAAATTACAACCAATGACCAACATTGTATTAAATTGTAAAAATATATTCAAAATATACTTTAAAACCACTCAAATTAATAATTTATCACTATTAATTATTTCGATTAAAATAGTTGTTTTTAATTATAATTTAGTAATTTTCACTATTCATCAGAATATGAAAGTTATCCGAAAAGTACCAAAATTTCACCTTAGGCTAAATTCGATACTCCGAATCTAAAAATGAATTCCATTTTGAAAAATAAAATTTACAAAATTTCAAAAAGTGGTTATTACTATTCATAACGGCTAGTTTTAATAATATTTTAATAGCATATCGTTGTTTCGTGAAACTCAGTATTGCGTACTACACACGCTATCGAGGAAGGTTGCGATTGCGTGTAATGCAAGGAAAGTCAAGGATGCGTGTTGTGAAAGCTCCTTTTGGTGTAGCGTACAACACAAGACATTAATAAAATTAAAAAGAATATTTTTCATAAAATCTCAGGCTGTTACATTAGTAGGCCTCCCTTTGATTTATGTCATATGGAATGATTTATTTTCCTTTGAAACTCACAAATACAGGTCAAGATTTCCCCATTGTGCATGTTCAACCCATTAACAAACACATCATGCATATAATAATTTCATGTATTTAAATCTTAACATATTCAATTTTTCATTAATGGTTCATGATATATTACTTTAATGTCACAAAGGCTTGTATTTTTTATAATTTCTTCTACTATCATAATGATTTTAATGAATCTATTGTTTACAGGGGATTCATATTTTTATTTTAGGTTATTGTGGTCTATGAAAAAGTTGAACCGATTATTGGTGGCTATGTGTCTTATACTTATATTAATCAATACTTGCTCATAACGACTGCCTTGTAAGTTAAATTTTGATATGTATTTATATAGTCATATTTTATTATACTATCTGTATTTTTATTTATTTTAGTAGACCTGATACCCATATGTGAAAACATGCATTTCTGTTTCCATTTTTTCAAAACATAATCACACACCCTTCTATTATGTACTAGAAAAAATGAATCTTGTCCTAGAAAATCCATTGTCGATGAATTTATTTTAGGGGAACCTACTGTCTTGGATACATATCCATCCCCACTAAACTGTATATTGTTCTATAAATCATGTCACTGAAGATCTTGGATGTATTCTTCCCTCTAGACTTTATGATATTTATCACTTCTTGATAAAAATTTTCAATGTATAAAGGGATCTTCCAGGCTTGAAATTATATCCTTATAAAATAATTTCTACATGTAGGCCTTCCTTTATGTATAGATATTATTGACTGTGTTGGAAGATCATGAATTTGAAGATTTAGTAATAAGGTAAAATGTGATTATCCTTTCTGTTTTCAACTATTTTAACTGTATCTATATTTAATCAACTTTTATTGCAATATTCTGTACCACTAATTTATGGAGTCAATATATTCAATATAATAAATTTTAATTCGAGTTTTCGATCCTACATAAAAGGGGAAAAGTTGAAGTAACAGTAGATTGTGGAGGAATACACCATCATGGAAGGTAGAATGTGAATATCATTTAAATAACTATATCTTTTGTTACCTGAAATGACATTCTTTTCAAAATTAAATTATTGTGTGAAATTTTTTTGTTATATTTTGTTGGTTTCAAAACTATCTCTAATATTGTAAAATTCACATGTACATTATTCATGTTTCAATGTTAGTTAATATTAATTCTTATTTGAATTGTATGTTACTTCATATATATAATTTCTCAATGGTACAAGACAATTTTTATTCTGTTTCATACAAAATTTAAGTTTACAACTACTGTTATGATGTCTTATAAACTTCAAAAACTATTAGTTATAATTTGAATAGTCTGTTACTTCATTTAGAGGTTATTTGTTTTGATGAAAATTTAGAAAATTCATATATGATATGAGAATTACGATCATTATAGAATGAGAATGGGTGATAAATAATTAGTAAACATTAAAAGTGTTGGGATGGTGTTTTTCCTACATACTAGGTCACATGGAGGAGTTAGACTATAATTTGGACAAATTCCCCATCATGGAAAGCGGAGTACTGACGCATTTTAGAGCTGTGGATATTTACAAATTAGATGTAGTACTGACATTGGGTTAGTTTTTATTATATGATAATGTTTCATGAATTGGATGCCAAATATAACTTGTATGAAAAAATTCTTACCAAGCACATATCTAGAAAGACCAGTTTACCTGTATGGGTGTGTTTGTTATCATTTTACAGCATGTAGGATGATTTCCCAACACCATTTTACTTAATTTTGTTTTATTATATAGATGTAATTCTTTTGAAAACATGGTACATGAAACCAAATATAACTTTATGTTAACAAATACACCGCAATGTTATCAAACCCAATGAATGAAAAATACAGGTAAACTGGTTATTAAAATATAGTGTTCTATGTTGTAGATTAGTTATATGGGTGTGTCTATTATTAGATTTCATCATATAGGAATATTTTCCAACACCATTTCACTTGATTTTTTTGTTATTTATAGGTACTTCTGTGAAAACATAGCACATGCAACCAAATAGATTCTTATGTTAACACAGTCACCCCAATGTTAGAAAATGAAATCAATGAAAAATATAGTTAAACTGACCATTAAAATATTGTGTTTTTTTGTAGATTACTTGTATGGGAAACATATCACATGCAACCAAATAGATACTTATGTTAACACAGTCACCCCAATGTTAGAAAATCAAATCAATGAAAAATATAGGTAAATTGACCATTAAAATATAGTGTTTTTTTATAGATTACTAGTATGAGAGTTTCTATTATATTTTTCTAGCATATAGACAGATTTTCCAAATCAATTTCTGTTAATTTTTTTATTCTGTATAGGTACTTCATTGAAAACATGGTGTATGAAAAAAATAGAATCTTATATTAACAAACACACCCCAATGTTATAAAATAAAATGATGCAGGCACCATCAACATTGAGAGATACAAGGTTACAAAGGAGAATTCATATGAGAGAATGAAAAATAGGTACAACAGTGCTACATTTCGTTGAAAGCATTCCATAAACTTACTAAATTATAGGTTTGTAACTTTACTGGAAAATCACCCATGAGATCCCATCAACTATGTTCTACTGCAACATTTGATTATGTGCAATTGAATTCTGACTTGATCAGAGGAGCACACATACCAATTTCACCTATACCTACCAATGGTTGGTACTTTTTCATTTTACCAACATTTTCATATACTGTAAATATATTAAATGCGAATAATCTCATCTTCTTTACCCATTTTACTTTTGAACGGACAATTGGTCTAGATTATGGTTTTTCTTCGCCAATTACTATTTAAACAAGCCTTAGAAAAGGTCGGAGGGGAGGGGAGGTGCATGAGCTGGGAAGGTTGTAGGGGAGGGTAGGGGAGGGGAGGATAAAGGTAGGGGGAGGGGGCTGCTGGGGGAAGAGGTTGGGATGGGGGGAGGGAAGGGGAGGGGATGGGCTGGGCAGGTTGGAGGGGAGGGGAGGGGAGGGGAGGGGAGGGGAGGGGAGGATGAGGGCAGGGGGGATGGGGCTACTGGGGGATGATGTTGGGAAGTGGGGGTGGTGGGGGAAGGGGCTGGGTAGGTGGGATGCTGAGGTGGGAGGTGGAGCTATTGGGATTGGGTGGGAGACAAGGAGAGGAGGGGGGAAGGGGAGGGGTAGAGCTGGGTAGGGGGTATGAGGAGGTGCTGGAAATTTAGGGGGTGGGAGAGAGGTGGGGGAAGGGGCTGGGGGAAGAGGTTGGGCAGGGGGGGAGTGGTTGGGGAAGGGGCTGGGCAGGGGGGAGGCTGAGGTGGGAGGGGGCATTGTTGGGATTGGGTGGGAGACAAGTAGAGGAGGGGGAAGGGGAGGGGTAGAGCTGGGTAGGGGGTAGGAGGAGGTGTTGGAAAATTGGGGGGGGGGGTGAAAAGTTGGCCAGATTAACCACTTTCTCAATTTAAATTAGTACTAATTTTTCTATTATTTCAATTAGTAGTGATTTTTAATTTTCATATTAATAATTGTTTTCATTGAATTTTTATCAAGCTTCTTCTCATAAATGACTACTGTAAACAAATAATCCATTTTTTTATGACATGTTTTTTTTCACTTCACTACATTACCCAGGTTTTTTGTCATAGTAATATGTATCATTTACTCACATCAAATGAGAGGGGGGAGGAAAGGGTCGGAAAAATTTTTGTTTAGTGGGAAGGGGAGGGGAGGGGCTGGGAAGGTTGGAGGGGAGGGGAGGGGAGGATGATGGGAAGGGGGGATGGGCTGCTGGGTGAAGAGGTTGGGCAGGGGGCGAGGGGAGTGGAGGGGAGGGGAGGGGAGGATGAGGGGAGGGGAGGGGAGGATGAGGGCAGGGGGGAAGGGGGTTGGGAATATTGGAGGATAGAAGAGGGGATGTGAGGATTATGGGAGGGGGGAGGGGAGGATGAGGGCAGAGGGAAGGGGGCTGGGAATATTGGAGGAGAGGGGAGGGGAGGGGAGGATAAGGGCAGGGGGAGGGGGCTACTAGGAGAAGAGGTTGGGTAGGGGGGAAGGGATGGGAGGGGAGGAGATGGGAGGATGAGGGGAGGGGAGGGGAGGATGATGGAAAGGGGGAGGGGGTACTGGGGGAAGAGGTTGGGCATAGGGGGGGGGAGTGGTGTGGGAAGGGGCTGGGCAGGGGGCATCCGAGGTGGGAGGGGGAGCTGCTGGGATTGGGTGGGAGACAATCAGAGGAGGGGGAAGGGGAGGTGTAGAGGTGGGTATGGGGTAGGAGGAGGTGCTGGGAAATTGGGGGGTTGGGTGACAAGATGGACAAATTAACCACTTTTTCTATTTCAATTAGTACTGATTCTTCTATTATTTCAATTAATAGTGATTTTTTATTATTAGAACTGTTATTATTTTTACTAAACATCATATTTTTATCATCTTATTCATGCTTTTTAAGCATCTTATTCATGCTTTTTTATCATATTAGAATAGTTATGATAAAACATCATATTTTTTATTCTGTATTTTTACAACTATTAGGCTTTTTCTCATTTTATCATCTTATTCGTGATTTTTTTATCATCATATTCATGCATTTTATTCTACATTTTTTTCGGCACTTTCTTCTGTATTTTTTCGTCATGTACTAATGACTGAATTTCTTTCTATATTTTTTCTTTCATTTTTTCTAATTTTTTCAGAATTTTTTTATGTTCTATGTGACATTTATTTGCTTATGAGTTTTACATATTAATTAATAATAATTCATGTTTTTAATTTTTGTATGTATATATTGTAGCAGGTACTAGAATTTGAAGTTGAGTATTTTTATCCTAATATCTTCTTGTAAAAAACTTTCAAATTGGATGATTATTTTAGTTCATTTTTTTGAAAAGGTTCTGCAAATTTTTACTTTCAAACTTATGCAGAAATTATTATTTTTCAGTGTGTTTAAATCCATCATTATCATATTTTTCATATTTATGATTATAAAAAACTGTATTCTCTTTCATTGAGCTATCATTTTTTATTTCAGATTCCTCTTTAGTGTTTTTATGATTGAGCCATAAAATGAATTCTGCTTTCCATCCTCAAATTTGAGGAATTCATACACTTTTAAAATATCCTTCTTTTGGTCACCAATTGAAATGGTGTCTCCAAATTCTATGCACTCATATTCCATAATAGCAGACCAGGTTATCTAAAATATGTTTTTCAGTTAGTGTTGTTATAACATTTATTTTTTTGTTTCAATATATAATATTTGTTCCTTTTATTGATTCTAGATCAAGTGGACATGGTTTGTGGGAGGATTTTTGAAAAAAATCTACATTGGTCTGCTATGTTCATCCCAATAGTGATTTTCTACCAAATGAACTACTACTACATGTTTTGGGTCCATTTAAATTGATTTGTTCAAATTTATTTTCCTACTTGCTATGTTGATTTGGACCTGATACCTATTACTATTACATGTCTTCATGACTATTGTCCCCTATTTACATTTAATGCATAGTTTTGTATTTCCTGTTATATTTGTGGTTTTATCCTTGCACATTATATTAAATTTACAGGAAGTATTTTAATTTATGTATAGTTTCACACTTATTTGTGTCACTTTTTACCCTTAATATTCGACAATGCATATGTTTTCCTTTTATCAAAGGCTGATCAAATAGCTCTGGTATTGGATTAGCATGTATCTTCACCATGTTTTATTTATATCATTGATTATCATTGATACTCATTATAATCTTATGGCCTATTAAAAGTTTCCATGAGCCCCACTGGCTATTTTGTAATATTTTGTTTTAATGAATCCTTTGATTTTGGTCATCTATATGTATTCTATTCTTCTTTCCACCCTTTCTTCGTCTATTATATTTTTTGTGTGGCATGATGTCCCTACTATTTTGTCTCATGAAATTTGATAGGAAACTATTATAAGATCTCCATATAATGTATTACTATTATACATCTCCACTTCCAGTTCCCTAGGTATGAAATTTTCTACGGCATTGATGCAACTGCTGTTGGCTTGAAAATTAGCTTATGATTCCGAATTCCCTCAGTGTGCAGGTCTTGGGATTGTAAGAGGCCTTGATGCATCAATTATGATACTTTATGTGATCCCTCCCATCCTATGTGATACTTTGAATGTTTTTTCATTAATGTCCATTTATATATTATGATGTATATAGTTATGTTGTGTGCTTAATGTCTATTTGAATGTTCTTTTTCAATTGGATATTTCATTCATGTCTATTTCTGAGTGACATTAATAATTATTCTGCATATTCAGGAATTCTTATGATGTATACTTATGTTGTATATATTCTTATGTTGTATTATTATACTTCATATTCAGGTACTCTTATGATGTGTTAGACAAGGAAGATTCCAACCGATCTTATATTGGTGAGGAAAAGATGAAATGCATTGGGAACATCTTCTACTTTCTGGAAAATTACTCCATGTCTAAATATCACAACATCTCTATTTGTGGACAACAATTTTTTTTTTGTATTATAATTATTCCTTGGAACATCTCATATTTTTTATTAGATAAACTATTCTTTAAGTAAATTCTCTTCAACTTTGTGTTTCATAGTATGAAATATTGTTTTCCTAAATGCAGTTTATATTAAAGTCAGGTTTCCATCCTTGACTATTCCAAAGTGTTTCACATTACAATTTATGTATCTTAATTTAACATTTTATATTGATGTATTCTTAATAGATTCACTTATAATTCCAAATTATTCACCACTTATTTGTGAGTAAAATACATTAAACATTACAATTTCTTCGCAACTATTACAAATAGTACTCTTAAGAAGACAGATAATAAACTATTATGTTTTATAAATAGTAATCTATAGTTAATTATAATAATTATTTTATAGTGCCGTGCATCGCACGGGCAGAGTACTAGTTATTAATATTTTATAAAAATAATATATTATTAAATTATTGTAAAATCCTAAAATTATTTAAATAAGACAAAGTGGATAACATATGGTTTAAAAGTTCATCAAATATACATTTATAATTCATTTTTAAGAATTTGGATTGAGAATTACTTTATTAAAATTTATTCTTTTATGAAATTCTAGGTTTGTATTAGCCCTCCCTTATAAAATGACACCCCTTATTTCTGTTCTTCAATTGAAATTGAGAAATATTAATCAACCATACTATGCTAAATTTTATTTTAAAAATACATGTACAAATTTTTGATCTTCTTATCACCCCAAAATACCAATAATGGATCTAAAGGAGGTCTCCCAAAAGAGATATAATTGTCTTACCCGGCATCTTTAAATTTATTTCTTCTTTTAATTCCTATAAATATATGATATTTATAATAAAATAAATTTTTCATTATAAATATGATGGAATTTTATTACGGTTATGAAACTATAATTATCCACCCTCATTCCATCAAATGGGAATTGAATGTATCACTCGTCCGTACGTAGAACTTACAATCTCCACATAACGGTACAATTTATTTTTAATCACCGTATTATATGGATTTTATTATGATGGGTTTAAATTTTTTATATGATATTTATTACATAATAATGATTCTATAACAATAATATAATATATTACTTCTTACCTTCCAACCCGATGGAAAATGATAACATCACTCATGCGTAAATGAGGACTACCAGCTTCATGAAGCGATGCGATTCAGATTTCATTTCAATGTTAAATGAATGGAGAGGTGGATAGATATGATCAATATATATGATATATATGATATAATAATAATTATGTATATAATAATTATTATTTTTATTTCCTTCTGTCCATTTTTCAAAAAATTAATACATCATTCATGTGTATGTACGACCTACCATCTCTATGAATTGTGTCATTCATTTTATATCTCTACCATTTTGGATAAATATAAATATAGGTACATAATGAATATATATAATATAATAATACTATTTCTAATAATTTTGAGATTTATAATAAATTTAATTTTTTATTCTGGAGGCTAGAACTCTTTCGATGAAAATGGAATTCAAGGTAAGATACTTTCATCTCAATTTTACTTCTATAAAATACATGCCATATGAACTACATGTATCCTTTATGTGGGGTATATACTTACTATGAATGTATATTATGATTATTCTCATAAAAATATCAGGTATTTACATATCCATAAAAAATTCTCTCTATCACGAGGTTTTTATTTGAAATATACCAAAGTGTTAAGAGTTTATTTCTCAATATCATTATTATTTAGGGTTATTTATGATTAAGTTTCTAATGATGATATATTGTGAACTAACCATCAATAAACATATTAATTTTCTTATTTTCATGTAATTTATTTACAATATATTTTTTACTTTAATTTTATTCACCTTAAGTTCTCAAGAGGTAAAAAATATGTTTTTTTATGAAAAATCAACTTTATTTCACTCTTTGGTCGAAAACACTTTTTCTTCTATATCCATGTTTCCTAAAAATTTTATAAAGAAGATTTTTACAATTCACATATATTTTTTTTATTTCATTTCAGTCATGTTTGAATTTTTAAGAATCTAATTGAAAGGAATCTTCTTATCATTTTTCGAATAAAGTTTTTTAATATTTTTTACAATCGTGTGAAGGAAATGTTTTTAAGATTTATAGAATGAATGTATATTTCCACCATCATGAAAAATATTTTATTTAAGACTACTTTAAAATAATTTATGGTTCTATTAAAAGAAAATTTTCCCCATAATATTTTTGGAATTTCATTTATTTAAATGAGATGATTTCCAAATGGAAATGTTATATTCATTAAGAAATGTTCTAAGAAATATTTAAAAAAAATTTTACATCTAAAATGACATCAATTTGTGTTACATAAGCCTTAGATGGGTTATAATATAATGATAATATCTTAATTCTTTATCTGTATGGTTTATTTTTTTTGATGACATGATGTTTATGAATCCAATTTATTTTACATGGGTTATGCTATGATGAAATGTCGAGTTTTTTTAAAAAAAATATATTTTTAAAAAATATTCTTTAAAAACAGTCTAGGTTAAAACTTTTTTTTAAAATACACCACAAAGGCGGCATCCACGATGCCGCCTTTGGGCCTGGGTGAAAGGTGGCATCCATGATTCCGCCTTTCCCCTAAAACAAATTTTTTTTTTGTAAAAAATATTTTTTTTTATTTTTTTGTTTTATATATACACACAAACACACACACACACACATAAACAAAACAAAACAAAAAATAAAAATAATGTTTTCAGAAAAATTTATCCGCTATTTAAAATCCAGCAGTACTTCCATTACAGCTGTTAGGATTCTGACAGAAGCTCTCACCCATGGATCCTTTTTATAAGAGAGTTTACCCTGGAAATCATTCTGTATTTCCGATGAGGGATTCTAGTTCAAGTACGTGACTTTGAAAGACTATAAAATATAAACTATAAGACCAATAAAAATGAAACTTAAAACATGGATTAAACATATAAAAAAATAGTTGAAAACAAAAAGAATTTCATAAAAATGATGGTAAAAATGATTTATAGGATTTCAAAACCACCTACTTGAAACTTAAAATTTTACAAGTACTTGACTTTGAAATCCTGTAAAATATAAACTACAAGAAAAATATAAATGAAACATAATACATGGATTAAACATATAACAAATAGTTTAAAATAAAAAGAATTTCATACAAAATATTGATGGAAAATAATTTATAAGTTTTCAAATACACCTACATGAAAGTTAAAAATGTTTCAAGCACGTGACTTTGAAATCTAATAAAATATAAACTATTAGACCAATATAAATGAAACTTAAAACATGGATTGAACAAATGACTAATAGTTGAAAATAAAAAATAATTTCATAAAAAATGTTCTTGAAAAATAATTTATAAGCTTTCAAAACCACCTACTTGAAACATAAAACTGTTTCAAGTACGTGCCTTTGAAATCATATAAAACACAAACTATAAGACCGATATAATTTAAAGCTAAAACATGGATTAAAAATATAATAAATTATTTCATTAGTTAATTAATAATTTTAAATTACAAATTAAGATTTACTAATTATAATAAATAATGAATAATTAATAGTTATAATAAATAATTATAATGAATAGTTATAATGTATAATTAAATCACTAATTAACTAATTAATTATTAAATAATAATTTTTTATAATTACTAATTAATAATTATAATGAATAATTTTACTACTAATTAACTAATTAACAATTATATAATTAATAATACTATTACCAATTAACTAATTAATTATTATATAATAATTTTTAATAAATACTACTTAATAATTATAATGAATAATTATAATTTATAATTATATTACTAATTAACTAATTATAAAAAGGGCATCGACTCTATATTTCGCAAAAAATTAACTAATTAACAATTATATATTTAATAATTATATTACTAATATACTAATTAGTTATTATACAATTAATGACTAATAATTACTAATTAACTAATTAAAATTTATATAATTAATAATTATATTACTAATTAACTAAATAATTATTATATAATTAATAATTATATTACTAAGTAACTAATTAATTATTAAATAATTAATAATTATTTTACTATTTAACTAATTATATTATTAATTAACTAATTATATTACTAATTAACTAATTAATTATTATATAATTAATCATTAATAATTAATAATTAATTAACTAATTATTACACAATTAATAGTTATGTAATTAGTAACTATATTAGTAATTAATAATTAATAATTAACAATTATAATGAAGAATTATAACGAATAATTATAATGAATAATTATAATGAATAATTATAAAGAATAACTATATTACTAATTAACTAATTAATTATTATATAATAATTTTTAATAATTACTAATTAATAAATATAATGAATAATTATATTACTAATTAAATAATTAACTATTATATAATTAATAATTTCATTACCAATTAACTAATTAATTATTATATAATAATTTTTAATTAATACTAATTAATAATTATAATAAAAAATTATAATTTATAATTATATTACTAATTAACTAATTATAAAAAAGTCATTGGCTCTATCTTTCTCAAAAAAATTAACTAATTTAATATTATAAAATTAATAATTATATTACTAATTAACTAATTAGTTACTATATAATTAATGATTATTAATTACTAATTAACTAATTACAAATTATATAATTAATAAGTATATCACTAAATAACTAAATTATTATTAAATAATTAATAATTATATTACTAAGTAACAAATTAATTATTAAATAATTAATAATTATATTACTAATTAACTAATTATATTAATAATTAACTAATTAATTATTATATAATTAATAATTAATAATTAATTATTAACTAACTAATTATTATATAATTAATATTTATATAATTAATCATTGATTATATAGTAACTAATTAGTTAATTAGTAATTAATAATTAATAATTATAATTAGTAATTATAATGAATAATTATTATTGTTAATTATAATGAATAATTATAATGAATAAATATAATAAATAATTATAATTTATAATTATATTACTAATTAACTAATTAACTATTATATAATTAATAATTATATTACCAATTAACAAATTCTTTATTTTATAACAATTTTGAACAATTAATAATTATTAATTATAATAAATAAATATAATTTATAATTATATTACTAATTTACTAATTAACTATTATATACTGAATAATTATATTACTAATTAATTGGTTACTTATTATATAATTAATTATTAATAATTTCTAATTAACTAATTTATTATTATATAAGTAATTTATTATATGTTTAATCCATGTTTTAACTTTAAATTATATCAGTCTTATAGTTTATATTTTATATACTTTCAAAGGCATGTTCTTGAAACATTTTTATGTTTCAAGTAGGTGGTTTTGAAAGCTTATAAATTATTTTTCAAGAACATTTTTTACGAAATTCATTTTATTTTCAAATATTTGTTATATATTTAATCCATGTTTTAAGTTTCATTTATTTTGGTTTAATAGTTTATATTTCATTGGCTTTTAAAGTCATGTGCTTGAAACATTTTTAAGTTTCATGTAGGTGTGTTTGAAAACTTATAAATTAGTGTCCATCAATTTTTTTTATGAAATTATTTTTATTTTCAACTATTTGTTATATGTTTAATCCATGTATTAAGTTTCATTTATATTAGTCCTGTAGTTTATATTTTATAGGCTTTCAATTTCATGTACTTGAAATATTTTTAAGTTTCAAGTAGGTGGTTTTGAAAGATTATAAACCATTTTTTATCATCATTTTTTACAAAATTCTTTTTTGTTTTCAACTATTTTTTATATGTTTAATCCACGTTTTAAGTTTCATTTATATTGGTCTTATAGTTTATATTTTATATACTTTCAAATTCACGTACTTGAAATAGAATCTCACATCGGAAATGCAGAATGTTCTGTGCAAGAAAGGAAGAACCAGAATCCCACATCATAAATTCAGAATGATTTACAGGGTAAGTTATCTTATAAAAGGGAGCCCTAGGTGAGTGCTTCTGTCAACATCCTGACAAATGTAATGACAGTACTGCTAGATTTTAAATAGCAGATAATTTCTTCTGAAAATTTTAATTTTATTTTTCTTTTTTTGTTTTTTTGTTTATATATATATATATATAAACAAAACAAAACAAAAACAAAAACAAAAACAATTTTTTTTAAAAATATATTTTTTTGTTTTAGGGGAAAGGTTGCATCATGGATGCCGCCTTTCCACTTAACCCGAAAGGCATCATCATCGATGTCACCTTTGCGAATCCACAAAAAGGCGGCATCACCGATGCCGCCTTTGTAGTTTATTTTTAAAATAAAATTTAACCTAAACTATTTTACAAAAATATTTAAAAAAAACCATTTAAAAAAATCCTGAAATGCCTATAAAACCCATTTATTTTAATCATTTATGATATGAATAATGTCATATTATCTTATTGTACAAATATGTATGATTTTAATAATGTGATAGATGATACTGATATCTCCATATATTATATTGGGTAATGATTAATGTTTTATGACCTCAAAAGGTATATGAGAGGTTATATAAATCTTATTAGAGGGTACAAAAAAGGATATCCAAATCTTGAAGAATGTATATGGGGGGTTTTCCTAAGTGTAACATTCTATGAATGCCTTGGTGGGTAGCTATGGAATAAGGTTTTTTATGCTTATGTATATGCCATAATTACATGTGTTATTCATTTTTTATGGTCTTATGGATCGTGTTCATTGATTATTTTAGGATTCATGTCTTATGAACTACCCAAATTTATTCTAAGACTCAATATTATGATCTATGATATACATGGCATATATTTCCAACTTTAAACTCATTTTCTCATATAGTCATTCTCATGGTACTCTTATGTGATAATAAATATCTCCTTTTTTTACTCTTACTAAGCATTATAGCTCACTATTTTTTATATTTCCTTTTCATAGGTTATGAAGAAAGGTATTATGTATGATATGACTAGTATGGGTGATATTAATGAATAACTAATTGAGGGATTATGTAGTTCACTTATGGCAAGTTTCTTAAGTATACAATATTCCAAATTCACTATAACTATAAGATTCTGGTGTGGATCATCATGTAATGTAAGGAATATTCATTTAATATGAAGTGATATTTATGTATGAAAATTGTTAGACTTTATAGTTGGTATCAGATAAAGTCTCAGTTAACCATTGGAAAATAGAATGAGAAAACATTATTGAGATACCAAGGGATAATTCCATGTATAGAATAAAATCATAATTGTTTGGTAACAATCTTGAATGACCTATGTTAAACCTTGGGTTTCATAGATTGATTTTTTTCATGATTATTTAATCTTGTAAATTATTATTCATTATTATTTGGATTCCCTCTATGATTAATGTTTCTAAAACTATAAATTTTGGTTTTAGTTGATGGATGAAACCCAATAGAATCATGTTAAAGTTGAATGAATTAGAAAGTGGAATGATTTTTATCTTGTGGAACCAAATGTTATGGTATCTGAAATGAAAAATATAATTTTTAGGCTCACACAACATTCAAAAGATATGAATTATACTAATATTACAGAAATTAAAAGGATATAACAAAGATTCATTAAGTCCTTTATGAGGAAACATCCACCTTATTTTAATGGGTTCAAGGATTGAATAATTATTTATAAATGGATTAGTTCCATAAAAATTATATTTTTCATTCTAAATTGTTCAAATTATGAAAAGGATATTATTTACATTTATCATTTAGAAGGAGAAGCATATCAGTAGTGTAATATTATCAAGAACATGAGGTAATAAGATGATATTTACTCCATGGAGTGGGATGAATTTAAGAGACTATTTCTCAATAATTACATTCCTCATATTATTTTAAAAAAATTAGAGAAGGAATTCCTTGAGTTAAATAAGAATAATTATGAATCTATTGTAACCTATGAGGAAAATTTTAAATGACTTTCAAGGTACGCTTAGGAAATTTATCATCTAACCTGAATTTAATGTTGATAGATTATTTAGTGGCTTAAAACCAAGTCTCTAAAGGGTGTTATAGATAAGGTTAATTATTAGCTATTTGGAATTTTTTTGATGTGAAATCAAGGTGGAAATAGAGATTATCTTTAAATATAATGCTCTTGGTTTTGATAAGAAAACAATGATGGAATTCAAAGGAAATTCTAAAAAACATGGATTAAATAAGGTGAGAATTATTTTATGCTCAATGTTTGGAAGGAAACAAGTAAGAAATTTTATTAAGGGGACTAATAATTTTTTTTGTTTTTAAAGGAAGTCCATCAAGTGACAGAATGATTAAGTGATGGGAAAAAGTTATTTAATAATCAAAATAAAGATAAATCTCTTTAGAATTTACCACCCAAAATTCATTTTTTCAAATTCCTATATTATGGGAATTATGATAACTTGTACCAAAATATGAAGGTTAATGATGATGTTCATCTTAAAAAAACTATTAATCCCATAGAAAAAGGGAAATGGCATGTGATTACTATTTCTGATGAAGGGTGTGATGATGACGTGGTGAAAGGTAAACATATCATCAACTCTAGAATAACTAATATCTTATTTGATTTTATATCTACCTACTCTTTTATTTTTGATGAATTAAATAAGAGTATTATAGTACCACAATGATTATAATATGATTAATTAGTTTCAAAAAACCCTAATAGTATAATGTTCACGTCTCAAAACTATGAATCTTCTCAAGTATAAGTTCATTGGAATTTGATTCTTGAAAAACTTATTATCCTCCCACTAGTTGAGTTTAATGTTATTTTGGTAATGTATTATATGTATTTAAACAAATACAAAAAAAAAATTAAAAATGAAGTGTAGTCATGTATGATATTCCAAACCAACCAAAGATCATCTATCAGTATAATGATAAATATGAACTTCTGATGAAAATCTTATAAATTGTGTGGGTCTTGATTCCTATTACAAATGGGAATTTATCTGAGATTTTTTTTTGATAAACTCAACATCTATGATATTTAAATTATGTAGATGTTTGTTAATGTCTATTATAAATAATTTATAAGTATTCTAACAAATTGTGAGGATGAGTTTTTAATAAATCTCATTTTTTTCTACAACAATTTCAATGTCTCTATATAGAATGGAACTGATTGAGTTATCGAAATTGAAAAATAAACTCTAGGATAATCCTAAAAATGGATTCATTTGATCAGTTGTGTCACCTTAGGGTTCACCTATTCTTTTTATTAACAAGAAATATTGATCAATGCAACACTTCATTGATTATTAGGAACTTAACAAGATCACTATTAATAACAAGTATCCTCTACCCCATATTGATCACTTGTTTGATCAACTCTATGAAGATCAATATTTATCTATGATTTATATTCATTTTAGATATCATCAATTGATGGTTTAGATTGAGAATATACAAAATAATTTTTTTAACATGGTATGGAAAATATGAATATATATTGATTTCTTTTGGCCTTATTAATTCCCCCACTATATTCATGGATTTAAGAAACAAAGTGTTTAGAGATTATGATAATCAGTTTGTATTAGTCATTATATATGATATTCTTATATATTTAATGAGAAAGGAAGTACAAGGTGATAACATGATAATTATACTAAATATTCTAAGGAAGAAGGAGTGGTATAAAAAATTTACAAAGTGTGAATTTGGGATACCTAATTTTTCATTTTTGGGTCATATAATCTCTTGTGAGGCTGTATCTATAGATCCATCAAAGCAGGATTCTATTTAATGTTTTCCCACACAAACCATGTTATTGATATCTATATATTCCTTGGTTTGGATTTTTATTACCAGTGGTTTGTGGAGAATGTTTTATAGATATCAAATCTACTCACCAATTTAACTTAGAAGGGGTCAAAGTTTTATTGGTTAAATAAATGTGTGGAATGTTTCAAGAAACTAAAGAGAAGGAAAGTTGGCAGACCCATTATTACATTAACATATATTAGATAAAGGTTTGTAATCTGTATTAATTCATTGAAAAATTGATTGATACGTGTCTTTATTCAAGATGATATAGTTATAGAATATGCCTCATGATAATTGAATGTTTATGAGTGAAATTACTCAACTCATGATTTGGAGTTACCTGTGATAGTTTTTCATTAATTATATGATGGAATTAACATTACAAATAAAGGTGTGATATATATAATGTTCACAGAAGATTAAATTATATATTCACAAAAAAGTAGATCAAATTGTGTCAGAGTAAATGTATAGAGATGATTAAATATTATTACTACCATATACATTACCATACTAGGAAAAGAAACAAGGCAACTAAATCTTTGAGTATAAATTATCATGACATCTTATCTATGATGTGTATCAAAAAAGATCAAATATTTCAATATTTCCAAAGGATAGAGATAGAAATATTTATGGAAGGGGAAAAATACTATATGGCTCAAATGAGTGTTCAACCATCTATATATTAAAGTATTTAAGAGGCATATAAGTAAATGTAGAGAGATAGAAGAAGGTGAAATTTTTCTAATTTAAACCTTGATTACAATGGAGTGATAAAGTTTAGGAACCATATTTTTATCCCCTCTATAATATTATTAAAGAAAGATCTGTTGGATAAAGCTCATGTATCTTCATTATCTATTTATCCTAGAAGTACATAGATGTAGAGCGATTTGAATGAATATTTCTAGTGGGATAGTATAAAGATAGATATTTCATAGTTTCTATCTCAATTCTTGGTAATTTTGTAATTTAAGTTTTAGATACAAAATTATAAGTGGATTTTCAAACCATTACCAATAAAAGTAAAAAAATGGAAAAAATTATCATGGATTTTTACACTAGACTCCCCAAAATTACTAAAGAAAATAATTCTACATGGGTTTTCGTCGATCACCTTATAAATTCAGAACTTATTATTTCCATTAGAGATGATTTATATTTGGATCATCTTTCAATGATAAATATTAATGAATTTTTAAGTTTTTATATATTAACACATTACAATATATCCAATATGGATTTGAGGTTTACCTCAATGTTCTAGAAAAGTATTTTTCAAGATCTAGGTAAAAAAATTGAGTTTTAGTATGGAGTATCTCACTCAGAAAAATTTATAGTCTGGTAGAATTATTTAAACTCTATAAAATATGTTGAGATCTTACTCTATGATAAATGTGGTTGGGATCCATACCTTCCTTTGGTAGAATTTTCATAAAACAATAACCTTTGCTCCGGTATTTAGATGGATCAGTATGAATCCCTCTATGGTATAATGCATAAAACTCCAATGTGTTGTAATAAATTTGGATAAAGAAAGATATTGGGACACAACATATTTGAAAAAAATTATAGAGAATGTTATATAAATTCAATAGCATATTAGGGTATGTTAGAGTTAGAAAAAGAGTTATACTAAAAATCATCAGAAAGATTTCGAGTTTGATGTTGGTGAAAAGGTGTTCCTATGAATATATACCTGGAAGAGGGTGATGTGATTTGGAATGAAGTGAATGATGAGCCCTAGGTATTTCATTCACTTCAAAATTCTTGATCGTGTCCAGATGATAACTTATCAATTGGGGCTTTCACCATATCTCTCTCAAATTCATGATGTGCTCCTTGTATCTCTCATGAAAAATTACATACCTGATCCTTTACATGTACTGAACATAGAAGTCATTTTACTATAAATATATCTTTTATGAGGAATATATGACTGAAGTTTTTATATTCGAGAGAAGGTTCTATGAAATAAGACCACTCACATGGTCAATGTTTTGTTATGAAACCACTAATTTGAGGAAGCTAGATTGGAATCCAAGAATATAATGAGACATATATATACACATTTTTTGTATTAAAGTGTTTAATTTTAAGTGGAAATTAATTTTAAGTGGGGTATAATTTAACACCCCATGATTTTATGAAATATATATTTTTAATAAATTTAGTATTTTGAAATCTTGCATTACATGCAATAGAAAGTCTAAACGAAGAATGATATACCATTAAAATATTATTATTATATGTTATCACCTATCCATTGGATTAAAGCGTATGAATTAGACTAAATAAATTATGAAAATTTATGGCATACATATTTATAAAATTAATTCATTAGTTATCAATTAATTATAAATCAATATAAAATTCTTTTGAAAATAATGGAAATTATATTCTTTAAAAAACATTATTTGTGAATACAATGTATTTTTTTCCTAATAAATTAGGTATATCAATATTTCTGAATTATTTTAATGAAATTCATATATTATATATTCACTTAATATTTTTAAACATTCAACTAATATTTTTCTAGGAATGACATAAAATTTAATTTGGTATTATTCTTAAATGTTATATTTTTTAAAAAGCATTTTTTTCATGTTTTCCACACCTACATTAAGCAATAATTTCTTCAAATTGAATGATTTTAATTTTATAAAACTAATTACATGCTTAGAATCAAGGGGTTAAAATTTTGTGAATATGCATCTTTTATTTTTGGTGAATATGAATAGTAACTGTGATGAACTTTTTTCACCTCTAAAGGGTAAATCATGTTAATTTAGGTTAAAAATAAGTATTAAGGCCATAATTATTCATCTAAATTGTTTTTTATGAATGATATTTTACCCTAATCATTTTAGGAATGAATGTTTTTAATGGACACGTGTCCTTGAAAATAAAATTTATAATATTTAACACAAATAATGTTACAAAGTGTCACTCTTTTAGTTTTAAATAATTTTTATGTATTCACATAAGAAACACTAGTTATAAACGAATAATCATATTAATTTTTAGAGTAATTAAATTATTTTCATGATAAATATTGTTTTATAATTTTTATAAGTTATATAATTACCTTAAATGCTCATGAAACATCGATGTAATATTTCTCCAATTAATAAAAATATATAATAAATTATTTTAAAAATATTAAAAGTAATATAACTTCCCTAAGATAATGTGATATAAGAAATTTTTAAATGAATATTAAATATTATGTTTATTTTAAATAATTATATTAGACTTAAAACATTTTATTTATGTCATTTAAGTCAAAATAAATATATCATGTCAAAATTAATATTAATGAAATTTTATCAAAATAATATTTTATAAAATTACAAAACAATATTAAAAATATAAAATGAGGAAAATAGTGGTAATATATGGTTAAAAATATCGTCCAATGTCAATTTATAAACCATTTTGAACCATTTTTTTTGATAAAAACTTTATTATAATTAATTTTTTTTTGAAATTCTATTTATGTCCTCTCCATCCATTATAAAAAGACACTACTTTTATCTATTCTTCACTCCACATTGAGCCACAAAGATTAACCATACCCTACTAAATTATATTCTCAAAATACTTATCAATGTTTTGGAGGCGATTAACTCCCCAAAACACCAACCCTATGTTCCTTAAAAAGATTTAAATGAGGTCTCCCAAAACAGAGGTAGTTATCTTACCCAACCTCTTTAAATTTTTTTTATACTTATAATTTTTATAAATATATTTTATGTATCATAAAATAAAAACTTAAGTATCGTAAATATGTGGATATTTTAATGATTATTAAACTACAATTTTCACCCAATTTACATCAAATGGGAAGTGAAAGTATTGCTCATGCGTACATACAGCTTACCATCTCCACATGGTGGTACAATTCATTTTTCATCACCATCTTTCATGGATGGCTATTTTTATGGGTTTAAAGATCATATATTATATTTTTGAAAAAATAATTATTTTTAATGATTATATCATATCTATCTTATTACCTTCTAAACCTATGTAAAATAATAACGTTGCTCATGCACATGTTTGGACCACCACCTCCACAAAGCGATGTGATTCATTTTTCATTTCTATTTTACATGGATGGAAAGAAAAATGAATATGATGAATATATAGGATTTATATGATATAATAATGATTTTTAAAGGATACTTATTATTTAAATTACCTTCATTCCATCTTTAAAAATATGAAAATAAAGTCTATGCATACGTATGACCTACCTCTCCATGAATGGTGTGATTAGTTTCTTATCTCTACTATTATCGAGGTCCCTAAATATATGTATATAATTAAAATATGTGATACAATAAGAATTTATATCATTATTTTACATAATTATAATAACTTTAAATTTATTATTTAGGCGGATAGAATGCTTTCGAAGAAAGTGGAACTCAAGGTAATGGATTTTCATCTCATATTTTCTTTTCTAAGACACATGACAAATTAACCAATTGTTTCATTTAAGTGATGTATATACTACACTTGAATGTATTTCTTATTATTATCATAAAAATTATGCTTATTTATATATCCTTATAATTTTATCACTTTCATTATTTTTCATTTGATAGATACCAATGTGGTAAGGGTTTGTTTCACAATCTAATCATTATTTAGGATTGATTATGATTATGTTTATAATAATTAAATATTAAGATCTACCAAAAAGAAACATATGAATTTTATTGTCCACATGCTGTTTCTTGAAAATACATTGTTCCTTTAATTTTCCTCACGTTATGCGCTCAGTAGACTAAAAATACCTTTTTAAGGAAAATTTACTTTATTTCACTCTATGGTCAAAAAAACTTTTTCTTTAATATAAATATTTTTATAAATAATTATTAATTTTTTTTACTATTATACAATTATTTAATAATTGATTTTTAACCATGTTTAAATTTTTTAAGAATGATTTAAAATGAATATTCTTTCCATTTTCTTAATGAGGAACTCTTTAACCTCTTTTACAATATATTGAAACGAATTATTTTTAACTTATATAGGAAGTATGAATTTTCCTACTATTATAAATAATCATTATTTCAATCATATTTTAAAATTTATCAAGGTTTTTTAAAAATAAATATTTTTCCATAATTTTTTTTAAATATTATATTTGAAATAATTTATTTCAAAATGAAAAGGTTATTTTCCTCAAAACAATTTCAAAGTAATATTTCAAAATAATTTTCTATATAAGATGACATCCTTTGGTGTTACATAATTCTTAATGGGGTTATGATCCAATTATAATTACTATATTATTTCTCTAGAAGGATTATGTTTTTGATGAAAATATGTTTATCAAACATATTTCATTTCTATGGTTTAAAATATGATGAAATGTTTATGAAACCCATTTCAATTAATGGGTTTTGATATAAATACTATTTTTTGATCTTGTGGAACAACATATATGTGATTTTTATTATGTGTTTTATAGTAAATAAATCTACCTCAAATTAATTGGTTATTTATTAATGTTTTATGACCTTAAATTATATATGGGATATTATCCCAAGCCAAAAAGAGGATACAAATAATGTTATACAAATCCTAAACTAGGTTCATAAGTGGTTAACAGAATCCTAACATGTTATGAATGTCTTTGTGGGTAACCTTGAGATAAGGTTTTCTATACTTATTTGTATCCCAAAATTCTATCTATTATGCCATTTATTCTCTCCCAGCTCAGGTTCATTGATTTATTTATGATTCATGTATTACGAACTACCAATATTTATGCTAGGAATCAATATTATAATCCATTGTATGCAGGCCATTGGTTACCAACATTAAACTCTTGTTATAATACCCTTGTTATAAATACCTCAACCCTAGTCAGCTAGGGATGTTGTCTAAATTATTATAGTGGTTCTAGATAGAAGTGATTACATCCCAAAGGAACAAATAGTTTAGTAGTATTTGTAAACTAGATACATAAATGCGTCTTTTAATAAATTTATAAACATGAAATACAACATAGTGAAAGAAAAAATCATGCATCACCAAACTCATTCAAAGGTTAATTACTCATATCCAAGGGAATTAAAAACAAAATAAGGGTGTTCTTAGATGCTCGATGAGAGTTAATTACAGTAAAATCTACCATGAATAAATAAATAATAATCAATAAGGCATAATCAATATGGAAATATAAATATCTGAGAACAAATGGAATTTAATCAATAACATGAATATCATAATTAGACCTGGAATTATCTATATAGAAAGATAAATAATTGTACAAAAATCCATTTTATCAATAACTTGAGAAAAAAATGCATCCATGTAAAAAATCAATGTAACAATATCTTGGATAATAATAAGAGATTTCCTAATAAAGTTAATGTTTAATATTTGATGACATGATATCAGACATCATGATATATATACCATCAATCCCTTTCATAGGATTGCGTAAAACAATGGGTAAAAATATTTTTAATGATAGATTACTAATTTGAATTATTAAACAATCAATTAATTGAGGCTAAATATAATTTCAAGACCCACCAATCAATCCATATCTAACTCATTCTTCATATATCAAATGATTGATTTAATTTATAAAGAATATTCCTCAATAATAAATGTTTGTAATGAATAAATAATGTGGAATATCAATATTTCCCCATTCAATAAAATAACATTAGAAGTAAAAAAACCATATGTTAAAATGATATACAGTTTAAGAAAGAATAATATCTATACTAAAAAATATTTATATTCAGGGGAAATAAAATTTGTAATGATCATAGGAATGTGATTATTTTAAGGTAAAGTTAATGAATACAAAATTAATCAAGAAAGTGAAGTTAAATAACTTATATCATCAAAATGATCATAAAACGTATAGAGAAAGGATAATGACAATATCATTACCGCATATCACTATTGGAGTATAATTATAATAAAGGGGTTTTGTCATTGATGAATACAAATACCATGAAAAGATCATTAATTTGTTTTGGGGGAAAATACCATATTCAATTTGAAAATCACATTTAAAAACTAAGAACATACAAAATATAAGTAAAAATATTTTATTTGAAATGAAGCTTGTAAATTTGTAATAGAATATTTAAATAAAAGAGTGGTCATGATGATATAAATGTTATATTCATGTCGAGTACATCGAAAACCTAGATTCCATTCACATTTTTTTAATAAAAGTCAGAGGTACCTTATTTAGAAAATGACAGGAAGGTTCTTTTCAAATAATTTTTTTAAAATCAAATTATAGGTAAAAATAAATTTAAAAAATTACATTATTATTTTTTTAAAAACATTTTAGAAATCATGGATTTCTAGTAAAAATGATTTTCGATCTAAGAGAGAAATGAAGATGAATTTTATTAAAAAATAAATATGAATCATCTTTGATATGAAAGAGAGAAAAATTGTAATATTACTTGAAAATATCATGAATACCTAGAAGATAATAAAATTAAAGGGAATTATTAAGCAATGATAAAATAATTTCATTTAATGCAAATTTAAAAATAAAAAATCCCAATTAAATTAAGATTGAAACATAATTCTTTTACCAATTTGGTAAAATTTAACTCATATGCCCCATGAATGGAATAGAATTAAATTAAAAATTAAATTACATTAATATAAATATATTAATTATATAACATATCAATGGGTTATTAAATACACATCATAAAAAAAGATAGGTGTATAACATTACATATGTCCCAAAGAAGACAATTTGAGATGAGAATCCCTTATAATGATCATAACATTGAAGTGAAAATTAATCAAAAAACATATTATGTGTATCAAATTTAAATACTCAAAGGAAAATTTGAAATAAAAACTACGAAAATAAAAATTTATTACACTCATATTCTTACAATATCAAAGATAAATAATTAGAATTATAACCCAATAAAAGAAATTGAGTTATGAAATTCTTTAAAACTTAGTAATTTCCAAGTCAAATCGCCTTGGATGAAAAAATTTAAATTGAATTTTAAAATACCATGAATTCTAAATTATTGATTAAATTATATGTAAAAGTGTATTTATATACACTATATAATGGAATTATGTGCATAATATTACAATATGACTCAATGAAAGTAAATTGAGAAAAAAACCATTACCTCACTCTTCCTTTTGGTTGAATGCTAATCAAAATCATGTATAATGATTTTGATAAATGTTTTTACTTATAAATAAACCATATTAATTTATATAATATCATATAAAATCCTCTTAAAACATCTTATCACCCATTCATTAAAAATTTTGTTATTATTACAACTATTTCAGGTGTTAATTACCTTATTTTTTTATGACTGTTTTATCTTGAAATTTACAGTTATTTTGTATTGAACATATATACATAATATCCAAAATGATATTAATGTTTTAAATATAATATTTACTCATTATATTCATTTATTGAACCATTCTTGAATCTTTGATATAAAAAATGAGTCACAACACATCATGGAGAGGATAAAACATACATAAGAATGAGCAATGATATCATCCACTTAATGGGTGAAAAGGAAAGGAATTGGATGTCATATTAATTTAAAATAATTGAAATATTTTCATAATTATTATATATATTCATTGTTTTTATCATTTTAACTATCCATGAGATTTGGTGATGGAAAAAAATTACATCAGTTCACAAAGAGGTAGTTTTCTGTACACACGCACGATGGATTTATTTCCCATTTTATGGAGGAGTAGATGGATAAATATTATTCAATAAACACATTAAAATATCAGTATTTGAGAAATAATTATTTTATTATATTTTAAGTATTAAGAAATAATTTAAGGTGGAAAAAGAAAAATTCATATGTGTAAGAACCTGGTTCTTCCTTTGAGGTATGAGTGTTCTTTTTTCCTTTTCATTTTATGTTATTTTTAAGAAAAAGTGGGGGAAATGGGGAAGTTCTGTAAATTTATAGGTTACATGCCATATACTCACAAGTACATGACATGTGTATGTTAGGCGTGTACTGGCCAGGTGCTAATAAAGTACATGTCGTGTGGTGACTGTGTAAAAAAAATTCTACTACAAAGTGGGTAGTGTTCCTTAACATGATGGGTATTTTACTCTCTACATACCAGCTAAGAAATATCCATGTGTTGGACAATGTGGCGTGTCTAAGACATGTGATGAACTAGAAACCCATTTAAGTTAGTGTACAAGAAAGCTACTACATGGCATGTAGTCCTTAATACATGCTGTGTATTTTTATTTTTATTCGTTTATATAGGAGAGCATCATGTCTCGTTTCAAAAAATATCTTCTTCTTCCTTGTTTTTGGGCTGTGATGATCTGGGAGGCTGAGAATGTTTTGTCTCATAGATTATTCATCCCAAATAAATTCCTCAATCTATTAGTGGCTGCAGGATCACATCATCAAGGCTAAACCCGCACACTATATTCCATTCTTGTTCCTTTTCCTCACAGGCCGTAGTTTCCATCTGAGTAGAATTATTGGGATTTGGAAAAAACATAGATCTATGAATACTAGGTTTGAATTGAAGCTCGATATCATACGTTCCTATGTCTACAGATCTAAGGTAGGTGGTGCATACCCTGTTTTTGGTTTTCGTGGTCATTTGGGGTTTGCGTCTTTTTAACACAACGTCGGGTATTGAGATAGTCTCATGTTTCTTATTATTGAATCCACCGTATGACTTAAGGGATACAATTGGGAATTCCCTTACCTTTTTATTCTTGAGCGAGTCCAGGTTAGAGTTTTTTTATCATTTGGGGCATTTTGGTCGGGGGTTCCAAAATGGTTATAATTTATTTACTTTTTGACAAAACTTCTGAGTTTAAACTATTTTAGCATTATTAACTTTATTAGATTCTTTTAAGAACTCAGTGCTGGTATGGTACAATAAATAACTAGTGAAATTTAACTGGTTTAATTTTTTTTCCAATTTAGAGTAATTATTTTGATTAAATATATGTGATTATTGATTTTGCATATGTGTGAACCTTTAGGTGGTGTTAGGCATGACCTAGATTATTTGGGTGTTTTTAACATGGGATTGGGAATCATGGACATCATATTGAGGTAGTGTGACTGTCAGGTTGGGCATGACACTAGTTAGTTTGGTGGCAAGGCCATCGGATTCTAAAAGACATGGTCGTAGGGGAATAAGGTGATAGAGAGGTTGTGGCTTGTGTTTTAAATTTTCTTATTACCTATCACAAGTGACTTGGGTCGTGTGAACATATATTACTCTATGATGAATTCGTTTGGACCGATCTTTTGGGTAGAGACTCATGTAGTTGTGGTTAGGTGATTATGGTTTGTGGGTGGTTTTCATGGAAGCCGCGTGGAAGGTGAAGAGCCTTCAGATTGTTTGGGTGTGCCTATGGGATGTCAGTACATGAGACCCAAGGTGTTAAGAGGCACATGGTTCCAGGTTACTATCACCGGGATGTACCTATGGGATGTCGATACTTTAGATATGAAGTGTCAGGAGGCACATGGTTCCGAGTTACTATTGCTTGGAATGACTTCAGGATGTCGGTACTTGAGACCCGTTGTGTCAGGAGGCACATGGTGCCTAGTTACGTGACTGAGATTCTGACGTTGGCCGAAGAAGGTGATGCTCCTTAGTGTCTTCTGAACACCATTGAAGGCTGTATTTATATTGTGTTTTGTACTATTTACTTTCCTTATAGATTCATGCCTGATTAAACACCTATACTAGGTACACAACATTGGGTGGTATCTTACTGAGATTCATCTCACACCCCACATTGGCCCTTCATGACACTTGTAGACTTTATTGATTCACGTGAAGGAAAGAGATAAGATTTAGGAGCTGGGTTGTATTAGATATTTCATGGAGATTTGGCATAGACCTAGAGGTCATGCCTAACTAGAGTTACTTTGTTCCACTTTGTTTCCTATATCACCATTCTTTCTTTATTTTTTAGCTACTGTTGGTTAGGAATGGGTGCCATTGTTATCGAAATGTATGACCTACAATGGATGCATGATTTTTTGTTTCAGTAATTGTTAGAAGTGGTGTTCAACATGCTGTTTTGTTTATATTTTTCTATTCTTTATCTATATTTATTTCGTTGGTTTATCTTCTATTGATTGTGTTTCCACTATGCAGGTCTGGTTCAAGTCTGTAGAGTCTCTTATTTTATATTATACTCGAACCAGTACCTTATTTTCCTCTAAGAGGGTATAGCCTCTCCAATATGCCTATTTACACCCTCACTAATAGTCTTCATCATTTTGCATTCAAGGGGTGCACCTAAAGTCAGCAACCCACAACCCGTTTATCACTGTTTAGGTGGCTATTTGGGTCATGACATTACAAATTGGTATCAAAGGAGGTTTGTTCTTGACATGGATTTAGTAGATTCTCTTTACTGAATACTAATGAGATCAAGACTACTTTTTTATTTCTTATGGTTTTACTATTTTGGATATGGTAGATTAAATATAGGTTTTTATTGGAACTGTGTTTCACGCTTATTTTTGGGTGCCAACAGTCCTTGGTATGAGAGATGTACCATGTTTTCTTGGGTGGGAATTACTATTATGATTTTCTCAGATTACTGTTTATGTTATTTCTATCTTGGTGGCTTACTTGGTGTGTGATATTATTGGATGTGATATGTGACCCTTGACCCAGTGCGATAAGGGAGAATTTGGTCTTGTCTCGGCAAGACAAGGTGAGTTTTCTTGGATTTTGATAGGCACATTTTTTGGGTATTTCAATTTCATATCTGCACGTATGATTTTTGAAGTTATAATACCATGTTAATAATACCAATTTCCATGCTATAGATACTTCTAAAATGTGATGGGTGAAATTTCTGATAGAATTTCTTGTTTAATTGCAATGCAATATGCCAAGATTTTAATTATGTAAAATTGAATGTGGAATGATATTTGGGCTTAACTCATATAT
The DNA here is from genome assembly GCA_963277665.1 of Viscum album. Classification (NCBI taxonomy): domain Eukaryota; kingdom Viridiplantae; phylum Streptophyta; class Magnoliopsida; order Santalales; family Viscaceae; genus Viscum; species Viscum album. The sequence continues at coordinate 331,782,291 of OY728132.1, forward strand.
GAGCATGTAGGTACTATGAATGAGGTGATATTGATCACTAGGATTGGGAATCCTGGATGTCGGTTTGAGGAAGTATGACTATCCAGATTGGGCTACTGGGTCATTGGTTTGAGGCAATGCTAGTTGTCAGGATGGGTATGGCCCGAGGTTACTATGATACTTGGCTATTTTGAGGGTGGGTAATGAAGCTATGGGACTGGGATGCTATGGGGCATGGTTGCGGTGGGGGAGAGTAATGGTAGTTGTTATGCACGGAGTATTTACTACTTTCCTTATCTACGTTATATATATATATTGTTATATATGTGGGATGTCTAACCATTTATGATATTCAGGGGGTGCCTCCTAGACGGATCTATGGAACGTCAGGTGGGTGCTGGTACAGTGCCACAAGAGAACGATTAGGTCTAGACACCTAAGGGATAGGTAGAGCATGAGCCTCAGGTATAGGCTCAGGGAAAAGATCAGGTTTATGATCTAGTGCAAGTAGAGCAGCCGAGTTTGGTAGTGTTTGGTCTATGGCATGATGAGTAGAACTGATCTAGTTTGGCACATGTCTTGTAGGGGATTAACATAGGTTCATAGGGTACAAATACCTCTAAGGAATATCTGAAGCAGGAGTTCCAGTCACAACACACAAAACATTTTTTAGGTGAGGGTGGTCCACATACGGCTGAAAACTGGATAGAGAGCATGCATATGATCTTTGAGAAAATGGAGATGCCTCTAGGGTGGATGGTCAAGATAACGATGTACATGCTGAGAGGATTGGTGAAGCATTGATGTGATATTCAAGTTCAGGATATCAGACATAAAGGATTGGCATGGAAGGACTTCAAGGATAGGTTTTTCAACCACTTTTTCCCAGAGACGCTGAGGGAAAAGAGAGCTCAGGAGTTATTGAGCCTCCTACAGGGTGACATGCCCGTCATGGACTATGAAGATACCTTCACAAAACCATCTCACTTTGCATCAGGTATGGTAATTAATGACACCTAGAGGGTGAGGAATTTTGATGATGGATTGTGTAATACCTTAAAGGTGCGGGTAAACATCTTCATGTTGAACTCATTTTTGGAGGCGGTGAATCAGGCTCTCATAGCCGAGGGAAAATTGATATAAAGTTTCTGTTTGATCTGATTAGTGGATTCAGGTGATGGTTCAGATAGAAATAAGCAAGGTTAGGATGAGTTCTATCAGGAAAGTTAGGCCAATGACTCAACTAAACCACCTTATGGCAGTTTATCAGCAGTTTTTTTTAAGTGTGGGTAGCCAGGGCATGTCTCGACTCAAAGTAATAGGCTTCCAAAGGAGTTCCAGACATGTGGATAGGTTATAAATATAGAGAGTTTCTGCTAGGAGACTTCTCAGACAACCGGAAGGTAGAGACCATGATATATGGGGGCGTTTGGGGTCGATTCAGTATCAGTACCAAGTGAGGGTAGCTAAGGCTCAATTTCTTGTGGAGGTAGTGCAAGAGATAGTGGGACCCATCTGAGGGGTTAGTGGCAGGTGACTGGTGTAGAATTTTATGGAGGTCAGACATCGGCTAGTCATACTTCAGGACAAGTGTACGCCATGTAGTTTCTAGAGGCTGATCAGGCTGGTAAGCTAATGACAGTTATAGGTACGCTGTAAGCGTGGCCATGATTTTTCTTATTTTATTTTTGGAATATACTGTTAAGGAATTTCCTTTTTGAGTGCATGAGGTGCACATGATTTATGTGGACTAACCAGATGCTAGTTAGTGGGATTAGCACCATTTTGGGTGCGTGATATATATATATATATATATTAGATACATATCATTCAGAGCATCGAGTATGTAGAATAATTGAGGTTCCATGGGCATCAGGGATGCAGGTTACATGAGTTGTAAGGAATCAAGTTTTGTTTTGAGAATCCATGTGATGCAAGACCTCATGAAGGCAGACATCAATGCAATGAGGGATATGTTTGGGTGTCGAGAATGAAATGGGGCACCTAATAGGGTGAAGGGGTGACGATGCATCACATAAGGACCATCTGTCTAGATAATAGGTCGATGGAGCATTGATTTATTTTAGTTTTGGGCTAGAGTTGTTCTGGAATCTTTCTTCACCACCCTTGTAAGGAAAATTCGGGAACAAATTATTTAAGGGGGGAAGTTTGTAAGATCCCAGTTCATCCCTTTAGGTATGGATCTTCTTTTTTCCTTTAATTTTTACATTGTTTTTGGGAGGAAAACTAGGCAGTTCTAGAAATTTATAGGTTAAACGCCGTGTACTCCCAAGTACACGCCATGTGTATGTTAGGCGTGTACTTGGAATATGCTGACTAAGTAAAGTCTGTGTGGCGAATTTGTAAAAATATTCTACTACATGGCGTGTAGTGTTCCTTAAATCTTTTTACTCTCCACGTACCAACTGAGTCCTAGACGTGTGTTGTCTCGTGTGATGCATCTAATCTATGTGATGACCTGGAAAACTACATAATTCGAAGTAAAAACAAGATAATACACGATGTATAGTCCTTAATAAATGTTGGGTATTTTTATTTTTATTTGTTTATATGGGAGATCATCACATCTCATTTCCAAAACTATCATATTCTTCCCTGTTTTCGGAAAGTGATGCTCAGAGAGGCTGAGAACGTCTCTTCTCCAAGATTCTCAATTTGATATCCATTATTCAATCCGGCGGTTGCTCTAGGGTCACATTAGCAAGGATAAAACCAAGAAACCTATTCCTTTCTTATTACTTTTCCTCACATAACACAGTTTCCATCTAAGTAGAATTGCTAAGATTTGACAGAAATGCATATCTATGAAGATCATCTTCAAATTGGAGCTCAAAATCAGACGTGCCTATGTATAAAAATCTAAGGTCAGTGGTTCATAAACCGTTTTGTGTTTTCGTGGTCATTTGGGGGTTGTGTCTTTTTAGCACAACATTTAGTATTGACTGAGACCCATGTTTATTATTATTGAATTGACCATATTCATTATGGGATACCATTGGGCATTCCCTTACTTTTTTATGCTTGAGCGAGGTCAGGTTAGAGGCCGTTTCTCATTCGGGGAATTTTGGATGGGGTTTCAAAGTAGTTATAATTGATTTGTTTTAATAAAATACTGATTTTAAACTGTTTAAGTATGATTAAGTTTATTAGAGGATTTGGATATCTAAGTAATGGTATGTGATAGTACATGGCTAGTGCAATTCAACTGTTTTAATTGGTTTACCTATTTGTAGTGATTCTTTTGATTAAATATATGTGATGATTTATATTTCATATGCATGAACCTTTGGGTTGTGTTGGGCTTGGCCCAAATAATTTGGGTGGTTTGACTACGAGATTGGGTGTTGTGGATGTTAGATTGAGGTAGTGTGACTATCAGGTTGGTCATGGCCTAGGTTACATTGGTGGAAAGGCCATAAGATTTTGAGTTACATGGTTTCTAGGGAATGAGGTTCTAGAGAGGTAGTGTCTTGGGTTATAAATTTAGTGATTACCGATCACCCATGACTTGGGTTATGTGCACATAGATGAATTTGTGATGAGGTGGTTTTGACAGCTTGTGTGGGTATAGTCCCCTGTATTTACGGTTAGGTTATTATGGTTTGGGAGTTCTTGTCGTGGAATCCAAGTGGAAGGTGAGGAGCCTTCCGATTATTTGGGCATGCCTATGGGATGTTGGTAATTGAGACACGAGGTGTTAGGAGGCAAAAGGATCTAAGTTTCATTCACTTGGACATGAATTTGGGACATTGATACTTGAGACACGAGGTGTCAGGTGGCACATGGTGCCGAGTTAATATTGATTGGGCATGAATTTGGGTTATCGGTACTTGAGACACGTGGTGTCAGGTGGCACATGGTGCCTAGTTATGTGATTGAGATTCCGACATTGGTCAAAGCAAGTGATGCTCCCCGGTGGCTACTGAGCACCAGTAGAGGTAGTGTTTACATTGTGAATCGTACTGTTTACTTTCCTTATAGATGCATGCCTTCTTAAAAACCTATACTAGGTGCACACCATTAGGTGGTATCCTACTGATATTCATCTCAAAACCTATATGGGCTCTTTAGGGTGCATGTAGATATTTTGGATTTACGTGAAGGAAAGAGATCAGATTTAAGAGCTGGATTGTATTATCTATTACGTGGAGATTTGGAATGGACCCTGAGGTCATGCCTATATGAATTTTCTTTGTTTTTCATTCATTCATGTATTAGAATTCTTAATTTATTTTGTATCTACTGTTGGTTAACCATGGTAGCCATTGTTATTGAAATGTATAACCTCTTTTGGATGCATGTTTTTTGTTTCAGTAGTTGTTAGAAGTGTTGTTCAACATGCTATTTTTTTTACATTCTACTGCGCTTGTTTATATTTTTCTTCCACCTTTTTATCGACTATTGATTGTGCTTACACTATGCAGGGCTAGTTCGAGTCTGAAGAGTCTCTTATTTTATATTATACTCAGACCAGAACCTTATTTTTCTCCAAAATGGCATTTCCTTCCCACTATACCTGTTTATACCCTCTATAATAGTCAGAAGCCTTTTGCATTTGGATAGGTGCACTAAAGGTTAGTAACACCCAATCCGTTTAGCACTATTCGGGTGGCTGTTCGGGTAGGGATGTTACAATATGAAAGATATTAGTAAAGAAAAGTACCTTCACATAGAAGAACCTCCTTTGGATATCTTATTAAGAGCCCTATGTTTGGTGTTTTGGGAGTACCATCACCTCTATAATGTATATAAGGATTTTGGGTATAAATTGTTTTATGGATTTGGTCGAGATAAATGGATTGAGAGGTGTTGTCCTAAACCAAGCCAGAGTTCCATCCAACCCGACACCCGACCCAGTCTATGGCATACCCCTAAGGGAATTCCCAATATCCATGGGATGTAAACTAGTTCTTGTGTATCAAATTTATGCTTTAGGAGTGATTTCACCCATTTATATAAGCACAAATAACCAAAAAAATAAACTAGACATACTTAGAGAACCACAACTAAACATGGTATAAAAAATTTATAGATTCTATGTTTTACAACATGAATCAAAACCCAAATAGTAAATAATAAAAAGGTAACAAATACAATATTACAAAACCACCATATAATAGGAGTAGAATCCTCCTCAAGCCACCACCATCAACCTACAACAAGAGGAACACTAGAAACCCGAAACCTCTAAAATCTCACAGACCCATATTTCCTTTACCTAAGCCATACAAATAAAGTCTACACACACCCAAATGTGTATGTAGGGTGTGATCTAGATATTAGTAATATGCCAACCCAAAATAAAGATTCCATGCTAAAACATTAGTAGAACAATTAACATGCACAATTAGACAAAGGCCTTTGAAGCATTCACAAGATAACATTTTAAACAAAAACATTTTTTAAGGGAACAATTTCAAAGAGAACCATTTATTTAAATAAATATTCTCATCATGACACTTTTAAAGGTATCATTCCAAAGGAAAACATTTATTAAGAAAAAATTTCTTGATAATGAAATTCACTGAAGTTCCACCCTATGTTGATGGATGGAACCACATTACATAATTCTCAATAGAGCACTATGAGTAAATCCCTAGGGGTAATCTAGCTTGAGTGAGACACTAGTACCTTGAAACTAAGTGAAATTCATTATTGTAACCACAACCATCAGTTTTATCATGCACACACCACTATGAGTGGACATCCCAATGGTCTAGTTGTTTCCAATCATCATCATTGTTTATCTAGTGTTGTAATTTTCAATATAGCTACGTGAAATTTTGACTAACTACTTCCGTATCACTAGTGTACTAGATCTAGTCAGCCATCTTAGAAACTCGGGAGTCTTTTATACTCAATAACTCATTTCACATGTAAAATAAAACTATTTTCACACCCATATTTGAAGAATTTTAAAATTATCAAGAAATAAATACCTTTCCTAAATAATTTTTTTTCCATTTTTCACACACAAAAACTTCTTAGAGTTAAAATTTTCACCACTTTCACCAACAAAGAAACCCATTTTAAAAAGCACAAAGAAAACACAAAATTGATTCCAACCATTTCTATGGTCCAAGACCACTTTTTAATTCCACTAATAAACCAAGTTCACTTTAAAATGTGCTTCAAATCATTTGTGTAATTTAAAATTAACATTTAAAGGTTCCCAATAATATCAAACATTCCAAAATAATCTATTTTCCATTGAAAACCCACTTCAAACACATTGTCACGATAATTTCCCATGAAAACCCATTCTGAACCTTCCACACAAGGCATAAAACACTTTCAAGAATCAATATCATAAATATTAAAAAAATAACCATTTTATTTTATAGAATCCATTACCATTACATAATTTTGCCAAAATAATTCAAAAACACATTTATTACCACACAATAACTTCATAGAAAAAGTTTATAAAGGAAATAAAGAATATAAAAATAATCTAAAAATATGAAGGCATAGAACTACCTAAATAAAGCTTAGAAGAATCCATAAAGTGGTGTGAAACCACAAACGCACAACCACTAGTCCCTAGAAAGAAAATATTTAACAACAAACATCGAGATCTCACTCAACGACACAAGATCAAAACCTTCCTAGGTTATACAACCCACTGGAAAATTAGAACCCAAGAAAAAGGGAAGGAAACCCTAGAAATATGGAAGAAATCATGATAATAGAAACTTTCATGGATATTTATTTGAGTTTCCCAGCCAAAAACATCCATGGAAGGGAGCCTAAGGATCTTAAGAGAGCTTGTAGGAGGCTTCCATTATATAAAATACCGAGTGGGACATATGGTGGTAGAATCAGGATTAATTACAAGGAGGAAAAAGGGTAAGAACTAAAATTTTAATGACATGGAAAGTACACATGGTTTTTCTACATGGTTTGAAAAACCTTGTGATAACCTTCAGGTCTCTACTATCCACAAGGGACATATCGTACAGTCAGTCACATAGTTTGTTAAACCGTGTCCTAATCGTGTGATTTGACTATATCGAAAACTGATATCTTGGTATATAGTATCCCGGCTAAGGTGAATGGTTTCCTCTAACCATTAAACAATTGTTCACCACCTTCTATTCACCCAAATAACTAATTTTTCTCCAAAAACACAAAGGGGGCCCAAGGAGAGAAATACCTAAATAAAAAATAAAAACAAGATTACCTAAAAATCTAGACCTGTCACTCCTGATTCTCAAGGGAAAAACTAAGACCCACAATCAAACTAGATCCCAAAATTAAAATAAGCACCCGAGTGTGATAGGTGCGTATAATTGAGGGTATGGAGTTCTTTTTATAATTAAAGAGGATTACATACATGGAGTTGTTGGAATAAATAAATCCTACCCATGTTTCCACTTAACAAAAGGTTCTGAAATGGATTATTATCAAATATTATATGTGAACAAGTGAAAATATGTCTATAAAATAGTATTTATACAATTTTATAGTTCATTTTATACCTTATATTTTTAGTTTAACCCCCTAATAAATCCATTTTTACCTTAACTATGGTATTTTTTTTTCTATTTTCACTCTTAATTATAAAAAAATTATGTTGAGATTATTATATAATATAAATTTCCATGATTAAAAATATATAAATTATTTTACAAAATTAAATTCATAAATGTGGCATAATTTAATTTCAAATAAAACCCATAGACATATTGAAAAATATTTTTTTATGAAATAAAACATTCAAGTATAAGATTATCTTACGTTAATTATATAAATATTAATCATAATGAGATGGATTTAAATTCAATCATTTAGATAAATAATATATAAATTTAATTTAAATCACTATAAATAAATATTATTTTAATTAATTAAAATGGAGGAACATTATTAATTTTAAAACAGTTTTCAGAAAATTAAATTTTGAAGCCAAAAAATAAAATTATATAAAAGTTGTGTATAAATATTATTAATATTTAATTAATTAATTAAAATAAAATTAAACAATACTTATTTTAATTTTATATTAAATTAAAATTATAATTTGTCTTTTAAATATCTTAATTTATTGAAAAGAAAAGACAGTTTTATAAAAAGAGGGTGTTTTCACTATTCATTGAAAAATCACTCTTTTCATAAAAATCCAAAAATTTAAATAAATTATAATTTTAATATTATGATTAAAAATATTTAGTTAATTTTTTAAAATAAATTTTATAAAGGTTTCAAAAAATAATTAAATAATATTCTCACATAGATTAGTAAGAAACCCTTTTTTTCCTTCTGAAAATGACTTTTTTGAAGAATAAATTCACTTTACTAAAATTTGAGTGATTTTTATCAATAAAATTATATTGATTTGGACCTCTATAAATATGTTTTAAATTATTTAATCATATTAATACTTGAAAATTTAATGTCTAGGTTATAAAATCTATAATAAAATAATATATTTCATAGGTCATTTAATGTCAGTGTTTCTTATCGTATACGATATTGAACATAAATTTATTAATTTAATGTGTTAGGGTTTCATGCACCAAAATCTATAAAATTAATTAAATTTATTTAAATAAAATTCAATTTAAATTCTTGAGGTGTTATATTCGCCCCACTTTGATTAAATTGCATCTCCACAATTTGAACTTGCACTTGGAAATCATGAATCAGACATTTAAGTATTCCTTTATTGAAAACCCACATAGTAATATTGGTTAACAAAAAATTATCATGATAAGAGAGAAAATGAAGTGTAAAGGTAATCTAGAATAAAAAATAACTATGTTTCCAAGTAGGAGTAAACTGGTGGGATGAAAAAATATGGACCTCAAGTAAAATTGAAAATAAATATAGAGAGTGATAGAGATCATTGATTACAATAAAGTGAATGTTCCCGATAAAGTTAAAAAACAAAAAACCACAAAGCTATCATGAGTTAAAATACCATTTGATTCATCTAATATTAGTGTAATATGATAACATTTTTTTAATATATTTTTCCTAAAGTTAAAAAATTATTTTACTATTTAATAATATAAGGAAATAAACTTACTGAATATATTTATATTTAATAAACTTAATTTCTTCCTTTGGTTGGGCTTCAAAAAATTTCTACATCACCTCTTAACCTAATAAATGAATATCAAAAATGAAGTTTTTTACTCAAATCACTAAAATTACCTTTTAATGGATCATAAGATCCATAAAAGAGTGAAAAGTCTTTCCATATATCTTTAAATATTTCCATCCAATAAGGTTAGTACAAGTTATCCAATATAATACATTAATCGCTAAACCTAAAAAGTAACACCACTATTTTAACATTAATATTTATCCATAAAATCATATAAGTAAAAAATTACATAATAACCATAACATCATGAATTCCAATTGAAGGAACTAATCCCTTATTTCCCATTGGTTATGGGTTAAAGTCCCGTGACCGCACCAGATGTGGTGGGTTATCACCCAACATGCAAGTTATCCTTTTTTAAAAACTATATTAATAAAATTCCAATAACATTAAAAAATAGTGATGGATAATAATTATTAATAAATAAAAGATAAGATAATATTTAAAGGTTAAAAATACCTTTCATCTTATGTCCACGTAATGAATAGGCATTCTTAATTAAATAATATTTTCATATACTATATCAATGGGTTGTATTTCCAAAAATTTCTTTAAAAGTATTTTTATTCTTGATAAACCTCCATCACATAAAACTTAAAAAAACAATGCTTAATACATTGAAATTATAATCAACCTTAAACTCATAAATTCATTACTGTGTCCATTTTTTTTGGTTAATCTTAGAGAAATAAATATATTCTTCCAAAAATTAACATAATATTATGAAATTTAATGATTGATATAACCAAATCACCATTGATAAAAATATTTCTACAATTTAATTATTGAAAACTAATACATTAATACATCATCCATTTAACCTAAACATAAGTCCTTCCATGGACTAGGGGTTATCCTTCAAAGGTGGACATTGCTTAAGATAATTCCTAGATTCCTCACATTTATGACAATGAACTATAAATGGATTACTAGGATGAAATTTATTTCTCTCTATTAAAATCCTCACTTTTCCTAGGAAATTCTAGGATCTATGCCCTTATTTTTCACACATAAATCATTTTCCTATTCATTAGGGTCAATATCTTAGTTTCATCATTCTATATTTCAGACATGAGGGAAATAGATTTCTTTCCCTTAATAGTCTCCACCACTCGAGCTCTTAAAAAACTCTATCATTCTCTCCTTTAGTGAGTCTAAGAGTAAGTTAGTGTATAGATTATTAATCACATATAATGATAAATAATTATATATAATCTCAATATCTTTCAAAAAATTCATCATCCCATTTTGACGCTCATAACTACCACATTATCCATCGTATTTAATGTTAACACGATTCCTTTGAGTTCCAAAAAATGGAAAAAAAACCAAAATTAATAGTGTGAGAAATAATAATCTAGTTTGGAAGACCAAATAATCATGTATAGTATGTCTAAATAATGACATATTATTTTCAATCTAAGACACCTTAGGATCAACCGATATCATTCATTTTTATCATCTATTGAAATCCTTAATAATCATTTATAATGAAAATGTGAATATTACAAATAATATCCACCAGGAGTATGAAACCAGGTACATAGTACGACTTGTTTTCATGAACCAAGTGATGACGAAGTCAAAGACCAATGAACCATTTTTAGAGTTATTTCCCCTAGGAATAACTATTCTAGAACGAATGCCACTTTTAGTATCCATAGAGGGATGTATTAATATGAATACCACATATTATACTCCTCACCAAAACTTTAGGATGTCATTATATACTTATCAAAGTATATTATTGTTGGTCGGAGTGGACACTCAAGAGGGGGGTGAATTGAGTTCCAATTAAAATTTTCTGTTAAAAGCAGTTTCTAATAAAATCCCCCAATTTCAAAAACAAATTAAACTGTAGTGAATTTATATAGATTATAAAGGTTCAATTAGCTTCTCAAAGATTGATTAGTTCTCAGTTAACTTAATCTAATGATTAAATTAACTTTTGAAACTAATTTACTGATTTATAATAAATATAAACACTTGCGAATTTAATTATCAAAGTAGCTTTGAAGATAGATTATATTTCAAAGTAATAGCAGCGGAATATGAAATAAATATGTATAGTATGGATATAGAGTAACTGTAAACACAGAGAAGTAACCAAGAGGTTCAGTCTCAAGCCGAGACTTAGTCCTCTCAAAAGTTTATATAAAAGTGATCCACACCCTGGATTGGGGTTAACAACAGTGAACACACTGTCCAGGTCACAAGACCTCTACCACAGTTCTACGTGGGAAAAACAAACAACAGCAGCCAGCTGTCCAGGTCACAAGACCTCTACCACTATCCACAGTGGGAAGTGTAGTGTAAAAGGTTTGCTGAGGATTTACAGATCCTCCAGTGAAAGTACAGGAGTCAGTGTGTGTGTTTAATACAGCAGATAACACACACTGCTCAAAATGTAGAATAAATAAATCACAGAGCAGAGATGTAGAGTTTAGAAATGGCTCTAGTGATTTCAGTGTAGCACTGGACTCGTTTTGGAATTAATCAGAAGTGATTCTAAATCCTCTTCTCGATTTTGTTTGAGAAGCAGAGTGTCGTATGCTTCAGGTTCACAGGCAGTGGAATGTAGTCGATGAAGCTCTTCAATATTCTATTGTATGCACACTACTCTTCTTGAGTATGTCGTATGCTTCCTTGTCTCTGTGTGTGTTGTCTCTCTCTTCTTCGTTTTTCTCTACTTCACTTTTCTAACCCCTTCACACACTCTTCAGCAGAGTCTTCTTGTATTTACATCACGTGCTCCGCAGGACAAAAAGGTTTCCTTTCCGCAGGTACGAGGTACGGTTTCCTGACATCCGACAACTATTATTAATTAATTGTCAGGGTATTAAAATATAACTAATATGACCGTTGGTTAGAATAAATAAAGATAAAGATAAAGAAATTCAAACAATTGTTTATGACTGTTCAAGAGATCGGTAGGTCATCAGCATTAGAGTAATGATCGGTGACTCAGATAGATCAGCATCGGTCTGTCATCTGATCGGTGAGTCATTTTGATCAGCATCGGTCTGTCATCTGATCGGTGAGTCATTTTGATCAGCATCGGTCTGTCATCTGATCGGTGAGTCATTTTGATCAGCATCGGTCTGTCATCTGATCAGTGAGTCATTTTGATCAGCATCGGTCTGTCATCTGATCAGTGAGTCATTTGCATCGGTGAGTCCTTGGATCGGTGACTCATTTTCATCGGTGGCTCATTTGCATCGGTGACTCATTTGCATCGGTGAGTCATTTGTATCGGTGACTCATTTGCATCGGTGAGTCCTTGGATCGGTGACTCATTTGCATCGGTGACTCATTTGCATCGGTGACTCAATTGCATCGGTGACTCATTTGCATCGGTGAGTCTGATTGATCGGTGAGTCTGATGGATCGGTGAGTCTGATGGATTGGTGAGTCTGATGGATCGGTGAGTCTGATGGATCGGTGAGTCTGATGGATCGGTGAGTCTGATGGATCGGTGAGTCTGATGGATCGGTGAGTCTGATGGATCGGTGAGTCAGATGGATCAGTGAGTCTGATGGATCGGTGAGTCTAGAAGACTTCCAACATACTTTGTAAGTCAATAAGCATAGTTAAAAGCATGATAACTGATTCATTCATAGATTGAAATTATGTTTATGAGACATCAAACCAGATTAAGCATCAATGAGTTGTGATGATTTGTGATTATTAAAACATCAGTTATAAACATGAAATCAGCAATCTTCCAGAGGGCTCAACAATCTCCCCCTTTTTGATAATCACAAATCTTCATATATATATAAAATAAAATAAATAAAATAAAAATAAAATAAAAAAAATCTCCCTCTTAAAATAACATTCCCATATATATAGTATTCAGATTTCTCCCCCTGAGATATTGATCTCCCTCTTCATATATATAGAGTACTCCCCCTTAGATATATATTTCACCCATTATATATATCTTCTTTCTCCCATTATATATATCTTTCTCCCATTATATATATCTTTCTCCCATTATATATATCTTTCTCCCCCTTTGGGATAATAAAAAAGGAGAGAAAACAGATAAGGGAAAAGAGAAGCAGGGTGCAGAGAGGATAGAACAGAACACAAAGGAAAAACAAATTTGATAAAGTCACAGAAAAAGATAAGCAATACATAGATCACCCCATCAAAAACAATACATGGCTATTTGTTGGGATACAAGGGGGCTTTCCCTTTATCCTTTGGATCAATGGTAGGTAAGGTAGAAGGCTTGGAGGCAGGATGTGGTTCACGGAGCTGAAGGGGCGGCAGGACAACTCTGGCAGGTGCAGTTGGAGGTGTCACAGAGGGTTGTTGAGAAGGAGTAGGAGTTGGATGAGAAGCTTGCTGAGAGACTGGCCGCAACTGAGATAGAGCTTGGGCAACAGACAGCTGATTCGGAGCGACATCAGAGGCACTGAGAGGTTTAGAAGTAGGAAGTACAATCGCAGTGGCCTGTGCATCCAAGTAAGGCTTCAACAGATGAATGAAGTCCTGAATGACTTCTGCTCCATACTTCATAGCTTTTTCAAAATCATCCTTGTTTTCCATGAACTGTGCCAAGGAAGGGACAAAATCTTGCAATTGGCGAACTTGAGTGTTGAAGGCCTGAGTGACTGGAGGTAATTTCAGATTCTCTGCCAAGACTTTGAAGTTTGCAGCCATCTCATGTTTTGTATAAATCTTGGAGAAGTAAGTATCAACTTTTTCCTTGATCTCTTGCAGGGAATTCTTAGCATCCGCTGAATATACTAAGGTCATCTTATGACTATTATCACAGAGATCTTTCATCTTCCTCAAAGATTCTAAGTCAAGAATTTGTCTTACAGCAGCTAGCTCTGCATGCACAACTTCTCTGAGAGCTTCTATCTCACGGGTAGTGATTTTGGTTACCTTGCCTGTACTGGCTTGGCCGACTATATGAGTTAGTTCAGCTTTCAACTTCCTCAGGTCAGACTTGTTGAGATGTTCAATCAGATTTCTCAAAACTTCCATCATACCAGAGATGGTTGATCTGAACTCATTTGATAGAGAAAGTAAGCTAACTTGGAGATCCTTCAAGGTTTGAGTCAAAGAGGCTATGTTCCTACCAACAAATTCACCAGTAGCAGTCAAGTCTGGCTTGAGAACATCTGAGACTGCAGTTGAAAAAGCTTTCAAGGAATTTTCAGAAACTTGCAGAGATACTTGATGAAGGGCATTGGAAAGTTCTTCTCTGACTATATCTCTCACAGTGGTTAGCAATTCAGTCTTAAACTTATCAAGATCAGCTCGAAAGATTTCAGAACCAGGTAAATTCACATGTACAGGATCAACAGTAGGAATAGACCTTGCTTCTCTTGGAAGGTTCCTTTTCACAGCTGCAGCAGATTCTGGCAATTCGTCTTCTTCTTCAGAATATTCTAAGCCCAAAACAGCATATCCAGGGTAGTCATCCCAAACAGCAGCACACAGGGTGTAGTTGGGTTTTTCATAGCTTGCTGTTCCACTAATTTTTGATGAGTCAGCTTTGTCACTGATATGGATTTATGGTACTGACTGAGGTTGTTCTACTTGATCTTCAGCAAGACCATCCACTGGTCTGTTAACACCATCAACAGCAGCTTCGACATCATCAGCATCATCATCATTACCACCATGATTGTCATCAGCATCACCTTGCTCATTATCACTCTGCTCAGAGGCTTCACTGTGATATTCCTCAGTATCAGAATCTTCATCATCATCAAGAATAGGTTCAGACTCTGGTAGGGTTAAGGGTGGACTAGCAGGTCCAAATTCTATTCTTTTCTTGGGGCTAGCAGTGTCTGGATCACTCCTATCATCAGGAGAAGACACACTTCCTTCTTCAGTTGCAGCTTCTTCTTGTTCATTATCATCAGAATAAATTGGTTCCTCATCTGGTTTTAATCCAGGATCTCTCAAATCCTTTGGCCTCTTGCCATGATTTATGGGATTGTAGGCTTCATACAACTTATCTTCATCTGCAACCCAGCACTTCTTCCATGGATTCCAATTGATTTTCATCCTCTTGCAGATCTCTTTGTTGAGACAGAAGGTACGCTCTGTTTCAACAACTTCATCATCTTCATCAACACATTCCAGATTCTGGAGCATAGTAGATATCATTTTTGAATAAAACAACGCTGTGGCTTTCTTGGAAGGTTTCAGCATACTAGCTATGTGGACCATCACATATCTACACAGGTTTATCTTTTCATGGGTTTTGAGAAGAAACAATAGAAAAACATCTTGATACTTAACAGCAGCAAAATCTCCTCTTCGAGGGCAAAGTTGGTGCTGAATAAACTTGAATAGGAGTCTGCTTTCACCATCTAATTCTGAAGCTGTGATTCTCCTTGATTCTCTGTTTCCAGTTAGAAGCTCTAGCGCTAGCTCATAAGAAAAATAGTCAGTGACTGGGGGTATATTGCCAGCATAGTCCTCATATCAACCTTCATGAGGTACGTTTAAACATTCAGCCCACTGCTTAGATGAGAAAGATATTTTCTTTCCTTTTACAACAGACGACATCCTAGCAGCTTCCACACCATCAAGCGTGACTTTCAGGTTCATGTAAAACTCATGTACTAGCTTTGGATAATCTATTCGGGCGTTGTCTGAAAACCAGTCTATCCATCCTTGCGATTTAAGAACTTGTAGCAACAGGGACTTACTTGACAGAAGACACTCCGAGTTTACTTCTTTTTCTACAGCTATAATCCGAGCTTCCAGGTTCGGATTTACTGAGCGTTGAGAGGTACTGCTCGACTCGCCTCGAGCACGCTTTGAAGGTACAGGGCTATCTGGTCCTTTGCTCGGTCTCTTTTGCTTAGCCATTCGAGGATTTTGGAGAGGCAGGAGTTCGAAGGTTCGAAGGTTCGAAGCAGAGGGGAAGAGAGGTTGAGAGGTTCGGCGGGAAATGAAAGGTCAAAGGTTTAGGGAAGATAAATAGCCGCGTATCATTTATTTTATCATTTAGGGTTCCCATAAAAAGTAATTTACTAATTAATAAAACGTATTTTTTTAAAAAAAATCGGTTCGACAGAACAGTGTGACAGATCGGTTCCACAGATCGGTTTCACGGATCAGTTTCACAGATCAGTTTCACAGATCAGTTTCACAGATCAGTTTCACAGATCTGTTTCACAGATCAGTTTCACAGATCAGTTTCACAGATCAGTTTCACAGATCAGTTTCACAGATCAGTTTCACAGATCAGTTTCACAGATCAGTCATACACAATTCATGCTTAATAAATTTCATTCTTTCAGAGCATAAGGGCTTTGTGAAGATGTCAGCTAATTGATTTTCAGAGCTAACAAATTCTAGAGAAATATCACCCTTCTGGTAATGATCTCTTAGAAAGTGATGTCTGACATCAATGTGCTTAGTTCTAGAGTGAGACACAGGGTTCTTGGATAAGTTGATTGCACTAGTGTTGTCACAGTTAATTGAAACATGTTTAAGATCAAATCCATAATCCAATAGAGTGTGTTTCATCCACAAAATTTGTGCACAGCAACTTCCAGCAGCTATGTATTCTGCCTCGGCAGTAGACAATGCAACTGAATTCTGTTTCTTACTACACCATGATACTAGGGATTTTCCAAGCAAATGACATGTTCCTGATGTGCTTTTTCTATCTAACTTACAACCAGCAAAGTCAGCATCTGAATAACTCATTAACTCAAAGGATTGTCCTTTTGGGTAAAACAAACCTAAATTTATAGTATACTTAAGATACTTAAAAATCCGTTTAACAGCTAATAAGTGTGATTCTTTAGGATTAGCTTGAAATCTAGCACACATACACACACTAAACATAATATCTGGTCGACTAGCAGTAAGATAAAGTAAGCTTCCAATCATACCTCTGTAACTGGTTTGATCAACTGGTTTCCCAGTTTCATCAACATCCAATTTACAGGTGGTACTCATAGGTGTATTACTTTCCTTAATACTATCCAATCCAAAACGTTTTAAAAGATCCTTTGTATATTTACTTTGATTTAAAATAATACCATTTTTAGTTTGAATGATTTGAAATCCAAGAAAATACTTAAGCTCTCCCATTAAGATCATTTCAAATTCATTTTGCATAACCTTTGAAAAATCAATACATAAGGAGTTTTTAGAAGATCCAAAAATAATGTCATCAACATATATTTGTACAACTAAAACATCTTTAGAAATTCTTTTAATGAAGAGAGTTGGATCAGCAATCCCTTTAGTAAAACCTTTTGAAATAAGGAAATTGCTAAGTCTATCATACCAAGCTCTTGGAGCTTGTTTCAAACCATATAAAGCTTTAGAAAGTTTAAAAACTTGATTTGGAAAATGGGGATTAGTAAATCCAGGTGGTTGTTCTACAAAAACATCTTCAATTATAAAACCATTTAGAAATGCACTTTTAACATCCATTTGATATAATTTGAAATCCAGATGTGCAACATATGCAAGTAAGATCCTAATGGCTTCTAGTCTAGATACAGGTGCAAAAGTTTCCTCATAGTCTATACCTTCTTCTTGACTATATCCTTGTGCAACTAGTCTAGCTTTGTTTCTGACTATATTTCTAGATTCATCTACTTTATTTCTAAACACCCATTTTGTGCCTATTGTCAAAGTGTCCTTAGGTCTGTCGACTAATTCCCAGACTTTGTTTCTTTCAAACTGATTTAATTCTTCTTGCATAGCCATTACCCAAAATTCATCATTGATAGCATCATTGATATTTTTAGGTTCTGACTGTGAAAGAAAAGCTTGATGTTCAACCTGGTTTCTTAGAGAAGCTCTAGTTTGTGTTCCTCTATCTAGATTTCCTACAACAGCATCTAAGGGATGATTCTTTAGAGTCCTAGATGGTCTTGAAAAGATAGGGCTAGAAATTTCAGGTTCATCTAGAGATTGAGGTTCAACAGAAGCAGATTCTGGAGAATGTCCAGAACTGGATGCTTTTATAACAGGTTCTTTAGATTTATCATTAAGGTCCAGAATAGAAAAATCTTCTTCAAGATTCCCAAGAGAGGTTTTAGGCTCATGTGGATCAGTTTCATCAAATTTGATGTGAACAGATTCTTCCACACATTTGGTTCTCTTATTGAAAACTCTATAGGCTTTACTAGAGATAGAGTAACCTAGGAAAATTCCTTCATCACTCTTGGATGCAAATTTATCCAGATTATCTTTAGTATTCAGAATAAAGACTTTGCAGCCAAAAACTTTGAAGTAGTTTACCTTAGGTTTCCTATGGTTCCACAGCTCATAAGGGGTTTTCTTTAGAACAGGTCTGATCAAAACTCTATTAATGACATAACAAGCTGTATTAACAGCTTCAGCCCAAAAGTAAATTGGCAGGTCATATTCATTGAGCATGGTTCTAGCAATTTCTTGCAGAGTTCTGTTTCTTCTTTCTACTACACCATTCTGTTGGGGTGTCCTAGGGGCAGAAAAGTTATGAGAATAGCCATTGAGTGAGCAGTAAGATTCAAAATCTTGATTTTCAAACTCACGACCATGATCACTTCTTAGGGTCTTAATCTTGAGTCCACTAAGATTTTCTACAGACTTGGAGTATTTAACAAAGTAAGAACAAGCTTCACTTTTGTGAGCTAGAAAATATACCCAAGTATATCTAGAAAAGTCATCTACAAGAACATAGACATAGTGCTTCCCATTTAAACTATAAACTCTTGATGGTCCAAACAAATCCATGTGAACCAGTTCAAGTGGTTGAGAAGTTGAAACTTCTTTCTTTGATTTGAAAGAAACTTTGTGTTGTTTTCCCTTTTGACAGGGATTACAAACTTTGTCTGCTGGAAATTCAAGTTTGGGTAAGTCTCTAACCAAGTTCTTCCTAGAAAGTTTTCCAAGTGAGTGCACATTGCAGTGTCCTAATATTCTGTGCCAAAGCCAAGACTCTTTATGAAAAGCATTTAAACAAGGAATGTTCTGTTTAGCTAAAGAATCTAAATCAACAGCATAAACATTTTCACTTCTTAAAGCAGAAAATACTAAAACATTTTTAGAGTTAAAAACATTGCAAGAATCATTTTCAAATCTAACATGAAAACCATCATCACATAACTGAGAAATGCTTAACAGGTTATATTTAAGTCCATCAACAAATAAAACTTTAGATATCAAAATTGAATCCGTGTTACCAATCTGGCCTAGGCCGATGATTTTTTCTTTAGAGTTATCACCAAAAGTGACAAATCCTCCATCAACTTTTATTAAGCTCTTGAAGCAAGAATAATCTCCAGTCATGGGTCTAGAGCACCCACTGTCTAAATACCATATCTTCTTGTAACAGCTCTTCAAGCAGGTTTCCTACAAAACAGATTTAGATGGAAGATGATTTTGGTACCCAGATCTTCTTGGGTCCAGACAGGTTAGCCAATAACACTTTAGGTACCCATATTTGTCTAATGGGTCTCATATAATTTGTAGAAATAACATCATTTGAAAGATAAACCTTATTAGATTCATAACTATGAATATAACTGGTTGAGGCATAAGAAGTTCCAGAATTAACTATCTTCTGTCCAGATTTAGGAATGAATCTAGTTTTGGCAACTTTCCTTTGTCCAGGTTGGTATCCTATACCAGTAGTGTATCTAGGTGCAACTTGCTTTCCTAGCATTTGTGTTAGAGTATTTTTACCATTGGTGAACTTCTCTAAGTCTTTCTTGAGTTGCTCATTAGACAATTTTAGTTCAGTATTCTCTTTAAGCAGCTGAGCATTCTTTTCTACTTCTATATCCAGATCAGATTTATGCTTAACACTTAAAGCATACTGTTTCTTTAGACCTTTATATTTATCTTTAAGCTCATTACATGTTTCTTCTAGCATGTCACAGTATTCAAACAATTCAGATTTTGACATGTTTTCTGAGTCAGAATCTTCTCCAGAATAGTATGACTTAAAAGCAGGAGTCTCTGATGTTACCTCAGAAGTGTTTGTCATGAAACACATGTTGGCCCGATTCTTTTCAGAGTCTGAAGATTCAGCTTCACTTGTGCTATCTTCTGAAGCACTCCAAGTAGCCTTCATGGCCTTCTTGTACTTGTTATTCTTGTATTCATATTTCTTTTTATACTTCAGCTTTGGACAGTCGGCTTTAATGTGTCCTTTCCTCTTACACTCATAGCAGACAACATCATCTGATTTGTCATTCTTCTTCCAATCCTTTTTCCATTTGCCTTGTTGGTCATACTTTCCCTTGTAATTTGGTTTCCTAAAGAATTTCTTTTTCCTATAGAACTTTTTGAATCTCCTGGCTATTTGAGCCATCTCATCATCACTGTCAGAATCATTCTCACTTTCCTCACTGCTTGAACTTTCATTGATAGCTTGAAGCTTTTCCTTATCCTTATTCTTTGAGGTTGTAGTCTTGAAGGCAATAGACTTCCTTTTAGGTTCATCATCTTCTTCTTTATTTACTTTAAGCTCTTCTTCATACATCATCAGCTTACCAATTAATTCCTTGACAGGTAGAGCAGCAATGTCACAGGATTCTCTAATGGAGACATAGGTTCCTCTCCATCTTTCAGGTAGACATCTCAAAATTCTCATAATTTGTTCCTTTGCTGGAACATCTTTTCCCAGAGAGGTCATTGTGTTGACAATTTCATTGAACCTGAGATACATATCAGAAATGGGTTCATCAGGCTTCATCTTAAAATTATCATACTTAATAGTATAGGTATTCAATCTCATCTCCTTAACATTAGTTGTTCCTTCATGAGAAACAACTAAGGTATCCCAAATTTCATATGCAGTTTTACATGCAGAAATTCTATTAAACTCTTCATCTCCTAGAGCACAGTACAGAGCATTCATAGCTTTACAATTATTATTGTAAGCAGTCTTTGTAGGTTCATCCCAAGTAGATCTAGCAGTAGTGGGAATTTTGTATTCAGATTCAATAGCAGTCCAAATATCAAAACCTATGCTTTCTAGATGAATTTTCATTTTCAGTTTCCACTGAGCATAATTAGTTCCATTGAAAAAAGGTGGCCGGTTAGTAGCAGCACCCTCAAGTCTATTATCCATGATATTACAAACAAGAATTTTAAAGAGATAAAAATTTAGAAATAACAGAAATTTTAAGAACTTTAAAATACAACTAAAATCACAGGTCAAAAGCAGAGCACTTTTAGAAAGTATTTACTTCCTCTGATACCAAGTGTTGGTCGGAGTGGACACTCAAGAGGGGGGTGAATTGAGTTCCAATTAAAATTTTCTGTTAAAAGCAGTTTCTAATAAAATCCCCCAATTTCAAAAACAAATTAAACTGTAGTGAATTTATATAGATTATAAAGGTTCAATTAGCTTCTCAAAGATTGATTAGTTTTCAGTTAACTTAATATTATGATTAAATTAACTTTTGAAACTAATTTACTGATTTATAATAAATATAAACACTTGCGAATTTAATTATCAAAGTAGCTTTGAAGATAGATTATATTTCAAAGTAATAGCAGCGGAATATGAAATAAATATGTATAGTATGGATATAGAGTAACTATAAACACAGAGAAGTAACCAAGAGGTTCAGTCTCAAGCCGAGACTTAGTCCTCTCAAAATTTTATATAAAAGTGATCCACACCCTGGATCGGGGTTAACAACAGTGAACACACTGTCCAGGTCACAAGACCTCTACCACAGTTCTACGTGGGAAAAACAAACAACAGCAGCCAGCTGTCCAGGACACAAGACCTCTACCACTATCCACAGTGGGAAGTGTAGTGTAAAAGGTTTGCTGAGGATTTACAGATCCTCCAGTGAAAGTACAGGAGTCAGTGTGTGTGTTTAATACAGCAGATAACACACACTGCTCAAAATGTAGAATAAATAAATCACAGAGCAGAGATATAGAGTTTAGAAATGGCTCTAGTGATTTCAGTGTAGCACTGGACTCGTTTTGGAATTAATCAGAAGTGATTCTGAATCCTCTTCTCGATTTTGTTTGAGAAGCAGAGTGTCGTATGCTTCAGGTTCACAGGCAGTGGAATGTAGTCGATGAAGCTATTCAATATTCTATTGTATGCACACTACTCTTCTTGAGTATGTCGTATGCTTCCTTGTCTCTGTGTGTGTTGTCTCTCTCTTCTTCGTTTTTCTCTACTTCACTTTTCTAACCCCTTCACACACTCTTCAGTAGAGTCTTCTTGTATTTACATCACGTGCTCCGCAGGACAAAAAGGTTTCCTTTCCGCAGGTATGAGGTACGGTTTCCTGACATCCGACAACCATTATTAATTAATTTTTAGGGTATTAAAATATAACTAATATGACCGTTGGTTAGAATAAATAAAGATAAAGATAAAGAAATTCAAACAGTTGTTTATGACTGTTCAAGAGATCGGTAGGTCATCAGCATTAGAGTAATGATCGGTGACTCAGATAGATCAGCATCGGTCTGTCATCTGATCGGTGAGTCATTTTGATCAGCATCGGTCTGTCATCTGATCGGTGAGTCATTTTGATCAGCATCGGTCTGTCATCTGATCGGTGAGTCATTTTGATCAGCATCGGTCTGTCATCTGATCAGTGAGTCATTTTGATCAGCATCGGTCTGTCATCTGATCAGTGAGTCATTTGCATCGGTGAGTCCTTGGATCGGTGACTCATTTGCATCGGTGGCTCATTTGCATCGGTGACTCATTTGCATCGGTGAGTCATTTGTATCGGTGACTCATTGGCATCGGTGAGTCCTTGGATCAGTGACTCATTTGCATCGGTGACTCATTTGCATCGGTGACTCATTTGCATCGGTGACTCATTTGCATCGGTGAGTCTGATTGATCGGTGAGTCTGATGGATCGGTGAGTCTGATGGATCGGTGAGTCTGATGGATCGGTGAGTCTGATGGATCGGTGAGTTTGATGGATCGGTGAGTCTGATGGATCGGTGAGTCTGATGGATCGGTGAGTCTGGTGGATCGGTGAGTCAGATGGATCGGTGAGTCTGATGGATTGGTGAGTCTAGAAGACTTCCAACATACTTTGTAAGTCAATAAGCATAGTTAAAATCATGATAACTGATTCATTCATAGATTGAAATTATGTTTATGAGACATCAAACCAGATTAAGCATCAATGAGTTGTGATGATTTGTGATTATTAAAACATCAGTTATAAACATGAAATCAGCAATCTTCCAGAGGGCTCAACAATTATATTGTTACATTCCCTACTTTATGCTTTCCTTGGTCTTGTTTTCATTGTTTATACTAAACAATCTCTAATTCCAATCTGAAAATCCTTGACCCCTATATCCCAAAGTAAATTTTTAATTTATAAAATTAGTGCATGATACAAGTGATTAGATCCCAATGGAACAAATAGTTAAATAGTATTGGTAAACTAGATACATACTCAAGTCTTTTATTACATTTAAAAACATGAAATACAATACAATGAAATAAAAAAATCTTCCTTGAACTCATTCAAATATTCCATATTCATATCATAGGGAACAAAAAACAAGGTTGATATCTGATGGTCAGTAAGAGTTATATAAATTGGAAGCTATCTTGAAAAAATAAGGAATAATCAATAAGGAATAATTTAATGTTGAGTTAATTCAATAATTTAACTTTATTTGATAGGATGGAAGATGTGTTACCAACTTCTCCCCCTCGACAAGATGGAGAGGGAAAAACCTAGGGTTTGAAGCAACAATGGTGGTCCCCCATTTCCTCAGTTTCATGCTGTTACCTATCTTAATGATGTAATGTCGGAAGCTATATCCTAATATGGTCTCGGTCATTGGTCGTATGACCCTGTTGATGCTCTCACCTTCATAGACAAGAAGATGTCCTTGAAGCCGTCCTCACAAATTGTTCTTGCATATGATTCTTCTACGGAACATGAAAACATGAGATCTCTAACATCACATCTGGTCTTGAAATTTGATTTTGTTACTGGATCAATAAAACGAGGACCTTTGACATCACATATAGCCACAGACTCTTCCCTTATGGCCAGATCTGAAGAACCGAGGGCTTCATTTGGCTGAAAAGAAGCAACAAGATTAAAGTCACCTACCTTGAAGGAAACCATGAATCATGCGGTAGGAACATATGAGAAGGCCATTGTGATTTTATCATGCAAAAAATCTAGTGGATAAAGGTCTTTAAATATTATTAAGGATTTATCTATGAGAAGAATGCTTCGTAAGGGATTATCAGCCCATGTTAAAGCTAATCATGTGGTGTTCACCGAATGAATGCAAATTGGAAACAACTCACTCATTGTGTGCATTGTTTTTTCCAAAGGTAAGAAAACCTAGAATCTCTATGGTATGGATAGAGTACATGAGCCTGATCCCTGTTGGTGAGGTCTCTCTAAGTGCATCCACGAGACCTAGGTTCAAAACCAGATGGAGGAATAATTTTGGGAACTGTAGAAGTACTATAGTAGGTATTATAGCATCCGAAACTATTCACCTTCAGAAACTAGTTTGGGCTTGGATTCCTTAAGGTCTTTGGGTTAGTAAGGCTTTCGGGCCACCTTTAAGGCCTTCGGGGAACCTCAAGGCCTTTAGGGCCACCTGATATGAAGATTACCAGATAGATTCTACAAGGAACCACCTCCCGAGGAAGTTTCAAGAGAAAGAGACATCCACCAGAGTAGGGTAAACAGATTTGGAAGAATGAGAGGGTATCAAATTTCCATCAGTACTGGTCTTGTGTATCACTACACCCAACAACTAGCCGAACATCCATGCAAAGGTGGAGTGTTGATCATGATGTAGATGTGGGGGGGGGGGGGGTTTCAAGTAGTCATAGTATATATGATTTCCTTAAGACCTACAAGTCTTGTAATGTCTCCAAGCCTACGAGAAATGTAATTTCTAAGCCTAAGGGCCTTTTACAGGTTCCCCCTCATCCGTTGAAAGGGAGGTTATTAAAAATCAATAAAAGATAAGGCCTTTAGGCCCTTCAGGCATGATGACATGGCTAGAAGGATCTCAAATCTGTGGGGTTTCTCCAATTGGAAATGTGTCTCTCTTGGATGAGGTTTTTTCATTGTTTGTTTCCATCATATGAATTAAATATTCGAGCATGGGGCACTGGTTCTATAAAGCTAAAACATGGAGGTTTCATTTACATGAATGGTCTTTGGACTTAAATTTTCGCATGTGAGAAACTTATTTTTTCAGGTTTGGGTTCGTCTGTATAGACTTAATTGGGTTTTAGGAAACCGTAAAATACTGAATGTCATTGGCACGACAATTTTAGAATCCCATCCAGCTTGATAAGGAAACTGATGATGTATAGTTTTGGTATTTTTCCATGAAATTAGTGGAGATTTATCTCAGCTCCACCTTGATTGACAAGGTAACCCATTCGACTCCTTCTGATAACATTCAAATTAAATTTGAGTAGGAAAAAAAGCCTCTTTTATATTCTGAATGCATATCTTTTTGGAATTATTTAGAGAAATTTCTAAAGAAAATCTCATGTGGGGGATGTGGTTTGGGAGGTCACTCTATCAACCTCTGTCAAAATAAGTAAAAGATCAAAGATGAACACCTGCCAAAAATCTTTTCTCATGATGACCCACATGAGGGGAAAATTAATTATCAAGCGACTAAGGGAAAAAGGATTATGGTTATAGATCAACCAAGAAATTCAAATAATGTTAATTCCTTAACTTTGGGAACCAAGAAAAAATTACTGGTTGACATCTTCATAGAAGAGGTGGATGTCCTTAATGTTAATATTGTGAACAATGGAAAAAATACTAGCTTGCAACAAGATCATCCCCAAGCCAAAGTCAATGAAAATTAAGTTATGGATGAGCAAGTCAATGAGGGATAGAATCACAAAGAATTTTATTAACAACTCCATTATGAAAAAATGAATCCCTTAGTTAATATAAAGGGTAAAAAAATTAGAAGTTCCACTCACTTCCAAAATTTTCAATGCTTCATCGAAACCCATCATGGATAATAAAGGATTTAAACTTGTTTCCTACAATAAGGAAAGGTCCTTGGGTGAACTCCAAGTGGAGGTCGAGCATCCAACTAATTAGACCAAACAACATGATACTATTCCACAGACTAGAGAGGTTGAGGGGATGATGGACATCTCTCCAGAAAAGAATATTGAGAAGTAGGAAGATAACTCCGACTCTGATAGCACTAACGTTGAGACCCTATATGAAAGTATTAATGATCTTCCACCAAGTGGAGGAAAATATAGAGGTCAGGGGTGTGGGAATGGAAGAAATATTTCTGAAAGGAATGAACTTCGTGTAGAGGAAATAAAACTAGGTGAATGATTGATGAAAAATTTAGGTCGCTAGATTTTTCTTCGGGAACTTTGCTTTGTATTCCCATGCCATATCTGGTTCCTATGTCTTGATTTCTTATTTTCAATAAAAGGGGTATCTACTACACCTTTATTAAAAAAACAAGGCATAATAAATATAGAATGTTAAATATATGAACACACATTAAATTTAATATGTTTCGTGACTATCACAATTAAATAAGGCACATTCAAATAGAATGGTAAATAACTATACACACATTATATTCAATCAATAACTTGATCACAAAATATATATATGGATAATATCAATGAAATAATATAATGGACAATAATAATTGAATTCATAATAAAGTAAATGATTAATATTGGATGTCATGATCGTAGAAATCATGATATCTATACCTTCAAGACGTTTCAGAAGAAGGCTTAAAACTATAAGTAAAACCCAATTTAATGGTATCATACTAATTTCCCACATGAGACTTTGGTTATTTGAGGGGATATATAATTGAAATCCCCACGCATAACTATATGTCCAACACATTCCTTATATATCGAATTATTGATTTAATTCATGAAAAATATTCTTTATCAATAGAATTCCATATTGAATAAAGAATACATAATATCAATATTTCTACATCCAATCAAATAACATTCAATATAAACAATTATAGGTATAAATGATATATAGTTTAAGAAATAATTATATACATGATAAATAATTTATAAATTTAGTGGAAATGTGATGTATAATGATTATAAGAAAGTGAATATTTCTAGGGAAAGTTAATAAATAAAAAATTAATAAAGAAAGCGAATTTCAATTTATTCTCAGGTCAAACTAATTATAAACAATCTATATAAAGGATAAGGATAGTATTTTATGAATATATCCCTTATGGATTATAAGTATAATAAATGTTTTTTCCATTGTTTAATAGCAGAACCATGAAAAGATCATTGAAAATATTTTATGAAAAAACCCTTTTAAAATTGAAAATCATTTCTAGAAACTAGAATATAAAATATTAATAAAATAATTTTATTTTAAAATAACCTTGAAAAATTTTAATGTAACATTAAATGTTATTAGTGTTACTTATAGAAGAAAGGATCCATTTATATTGAGTATGTAAAAAATGTTTACTTTCACATTTTTATAAGAAAATTTAAAATTATATTTTTTAGAAAATGATAGGTAGATTAATTTTAATTTTTTTAAAAATAAAAATGAGGGTAAAAATGACCTAGATATCATAGTAATTTTTTTGAAAACATTTTAGAAATCATATATTTGGAGGATATAGGTTTTTTGTCCAAAGAGAGAAATTAAGATAGATATTTTAGAAATATTTCTCTATAATATTAAGTAGAAAAGAGGGGAAATGGTACTATTACATTAAAAAATAATTAATAACTAGAGGATAATAAAAATAAAGGGGTTTATTATATAATTACTTAAATATTTCTTTCAATATAAATTCAAATATAAATAATCCAAATTAAAATGGGATTGAAGCATAAATATCTTAAAACTTTGGTAACATATATATCATAATACTCATGAATGGAATAAAATCAAATGAAACATTAAATTACCTGAATATTAATATATTCATGTTATAATATATTAATGTTTTAGTGAATAAACCTCATAAATTAAGATAGTTGTATAACATAACATATGTATCCAAGATTACAATTTGAGAGGAGAAACCCTTACAAGGATCCTTACATTGATGTTTTAATTAATCAATGAATAAATTATGTGTATCAAATGTAAATACACATAAAAAACTTTAAATAAAAAATTATATAATAAAAATCCATTAGACTCATAATCTTTTAAAATCAATGATAGTGGAGATTTAATATTTCCTAAGGAAAGGAAATTGAGTTTTAAAATCCGTTACCAATTTTTAATTTCCCCGAGAAATACACTTGGATAAAATAATTAAAATTATAAACTAAAATATAATGAATAATGATGGAATAATTATATTACATGTGAATTGGGAATTATATAAACAATATAAAGAAATTAGGTACATAACATTATAATATGCCTCAATGAAAGGAAATTGAGAAAAAATCCCTTATCTTACACTTCCTTATAGTTGAATGCACTTTGAAAATGTTTATAATGGTATTAAAAATACTATTAATTTATAAAATAACCACATTCAAGTTAATTATATCATATGTTATTTTAATATAAGATCATACCACCCGCTCTATAACAATCTATCATTATTATTGTTGTTGTTGTTTTGAGTGTTAATTGAATTATTTTATCATGCGTGTTTTATCTTGAAAGTTATAGTTATTATGTATAGGATATATATAAATCATATCAAGAATGTTATTAAAGTTATAAATATCATATTTAATCATTTTATAAATTTTTATAACCATTATTGAATGTTTGACATGGAAAATAAATCGCATCGCTTTGTGGATATGATATATCGTACGTACGAATGAGTGACAATATTATCTCCTTAATGGGTGAAATGGTAACGAAGTGGATGTTATATTAATTTTAAATAATTAATATTATGTCATTTTTATCATATATTCAATTTTTCATTCATTATTATTATCCATGTAATTCGGTAATGGAAAAAAATTACATTGGTTTTTAAGGTGGTAGTCTACCATACACTCGAGTGATGGTTTTGTTTCCCCTTTGATAGTTGAGGAGACTGATAATTTTATGTCATAAATATAATAAAATCTATGTATATGGGAGATAATTTTTTATTATATTGTATTTTTTAATACATGATTGAGGTTGTAAAAATAAGAATTAAAAGGAAAGAGATCAGTGAAGAGAATTGAGTTCTTTTAGAAGAACCTCCTTTTGATATCTTATTAAGGCCCCTAGAGTTGGTGTTTTGAGATTAAAATAACCTATATAATGTGGGTAATGATTATGGTTAAGATATTCTTATACGTTTTGTTTTATCCAAATTTCATGATTGGTGTGAAGAAGTGGGGGGAGGGAGTGCCCTTTTCTAATTGAGGGGGAGGATAAACATGGAATTTTTAAAAATAATAAATCATACCCAAAATCTTCACCTAAAAAAGTCTCCAAAATATATCATTATATACCCTTATATTTTTATATGGTCTATATATGGAAATAAAATATGATTGAGACATTTTTGTATGTCATTTTAACCCTTATCTTCTTAGTTTAACCCTTAATAAACCCATTTTAACCTTAACCATGGTAATTTTTTTTACTTTGTTCGCTATTCATTATGACCAAATATTATGTTGAAATTATGATATAATATAAATTATTCTGATTCTAAATTTACAATCCATTTATCAAAATTCAATTCACTTATTTGGTAGAAAGTTTTCTCAATCAAAACCCGCAGATGTGTAGAAAAAGTGGTTTTCAAGAAATGCATTTTTCAAACATAAGATAATATAATATTAACTACATGAATAATAATAATCATGATATGGATTTAAATAAATATATTTATATTTATAATACATATGTTTAATTTAAATATTTCATCATTAATTATTATTTTAATTAATTAAAATGTGGAACATTTTTAATTTAGATATAGATTTTAGAAAATTGTGTTTTTAAGAATAAACATAAAATTACATCATATTCATGTATAAAGATGATTCAAATGCGACTAATTATTTTAAATATAAGTAAATAATAATTTTTTAACTTTGAGATCAAACTCAAAGTATAATTGTACTTTTAAACGACTTTATTTATTGAAAATAAATGATAGTTTTATAAAAGAGTGGTAGTTTACACAATTCACTAAAAACATACTCTTTTTAGCAAATAATCAAAATTTCATCCTAATTTAATGGTGAAATTATGTTTTAAAACATTAATTTAAATTAAAAATAAAATTATAAAAGTTTAAAAATTTAATTATATTAGTTTTTATCAAAGAGAAGTAAAAAATAATTTTTGATGATGACATATTTTTAAAAGAATAAATTAACTTTACTAAAATTTGAGTGATTATTGTCAATAAATTTTTATTGTTTAGGGCCTCTAGATATATTTCATAAATCATTTAATACAATTAATACCCTTAAATTCAATATTTAGGTTATAACAATCATATTAAGATAATATATTTCTTGGGTATTTTAGCTCGATGTTGTGTGTCGTACATGATGTCAAACATAATGTTTTTAATTTAAAGTATTAGGGTTATATATACCAAAATATATCAAAGTGATTAAATTTATTAAAAATAATAATACTTTACTATGTTTCACACTTATGCTCATGTTATGTCTATTTGATCGTAGATATCTCCCTCATTTACTCTTTCTGAGCATTAGAGCTCACACATTTTTGTGTCTCCTTTTCCCAGGCTATGAAGAATGGTATTATATATGATATGTATAAAAGGGGTTATAGTTATGAAGAACTATGTGGGTGATTATTTAGTTCACTTATCATCCAATTGTTCATGTATCCAAGAGTCCAAAAGAACTATACCTATATGATTTAGACATAGTTCATCATGTAATGTAAAGAATATTCTTCTAATAATATCTGATATTTATGTCTGAAAAATATGGGTCCTTGTATCTTAATATCATAAAAATATTCCCTACAATCATCATTAAAATAAATATCATTCCTTTTAAAGTAACCAAGATATAGAGAGAGAAATATTACTAAAATCCTTTATGAATATTATCAAAAAACCTACATGGCCTATAAGAGATATAATATGTCTCAAACATATTGGAAAGGGAAAGGAATTTATCACATCAACATTATATTTTTCTACCTAAATTCTATTTTTTTAAATTATGTGATCTAAGACAATTCCATTCTCAAAAAATAAATTACACAATTCAAAGTTCAAAAAAATATTCACTTCAGTTCCCATTTTAATTTTTTTTATATTTCACAAACATTGAGCAAATTAATTACCAAAGAGTGTAAATTCATTAAGAAATGCCTCAAAAAAATCCTCAATATGATCTGAATCTATACTTAACATGAACCTTTGAAATATACATAGGTTATTAGACAACCTAGAATTCATCTTTTTTTGGACAATATTCCATAAGGAAAAGTAAAATTTGTCTTCTCTTACTTTTACTAATCAATGGTTACTTAAAAATATCATGAAAATAAATTTAAGAAATAATAATGAGTTTACAATGATAAAAACATTAGCATTTGGTATTTTAATGGAATGGTAAAGTGCTCATTTATAGTGGCATGATTTAGATTCCTATAATCGATACACACACTCTATCTATTTTGAACCGTCATGGGATTCTATTCATTATTATCATTTTTCATAACAGTAAAACGTGTTTTTAAGTACTACATAGATAGGGATGACCCATTATGAGTCTTAAATTGGATAAATGACGTTTGATACTAATATATTCTATATTTACATCTTCCTTTCCTCTATTTTAGTGGGATTTATTCTCCTTTGGGGATTCCTATTTTTTAATCCCCCTTTCACAATATTTTTTTGAGTAGTTTTTGGGGTTTATTCATGGGATATCACCTATGCTTCACCATATGGCCTAGAAATTTATTTTTATAAGTCCAATCAATGTTTTTAATGGGATATACTCTTGTTATTATCAATTATTATAGTAAATTTACATTCCTCTAAAAGATACACATATTTTAACTCACTGGGGAGAGGTTATAACTATATAATTCTGTATTATTCAAGAATTTAAATTAAATTGAGGTTACCCACTTACAAACCTTGGATTTTATTATCCTTTAAACTAAAATTATTATTTCTAGGTTTTTTAAATTTTTTGATAGTTATATAATATATAGTATATACAATAGAATGTTTTAATCCTAAGGCTAAGAATTCTTGGAACATAACCAATTCTTTAATTGATTTAGTACCTTCATCAACGGGGAGTGAAAAAGTGAATAGTTACTTGAAGGGTGAATCATGGAGTTGAAAATATTAAAGTATATAGTATTATATCCAACTTTCATAGTGATGGTTCCTTCTGGTACAATTATTATGCTCTTGGTTATCTTTAGGATTAGTATTCCCAAAATTATGGGTTAATATCCTAGTGCACTATCTTCCTCACTAGTAATAACATAGACTTCAATTGGTAATGTCATGCCTTTAACTCCTAATATCACATTATCAAAAACTCCTAATAGAAAAATAGAGGTTTTTTTAGTTATACCATTATAATTTTTGGCTTATGTTCACCCATTTACAATGATGTAAACACAGAGTTAGACATAAATTTATTGTATATACTAAATCACATAAAGCATTGAAAAAAGTAAAATATCTAATGGTATAGAGAATAGATAATGTCCTTGGATCTTGAAATTTAGTTGGTATAGTTAGCGTGATAAGTAATGAAATACTTTCTACTAAACTAATACTCTCATTCGAATAAATCCATCTCATTTTTTTTGCGATGAACCCTAATAAATGTGAAATATTTTAGCATTTTCATAATTTATTTTAGATGAGGTATATTCATTTCAAATTTATATAAGGTTTCAAAAATATCCTATTATAGTTATTCTTATTCCATCTTCATAAAATGGGTCATTCTAGAGGGTAATGGTAGGGGAAGGTCCATTTTCACCATTTCTATCATTTTTAATGGTGTCTAAGGAATTTTGTTTTAGTACATTCTAGTACTTATTTCGAATTCCTTATTATATTTTCTTACATATTTTTAGTTAGGTTTATTTTCATGAATCTATCTATAATTTCCAACCTTTCTATCATCATGTCCTGGTTGATAAATGTTTGGTTAAAGTGGATGAGTGTCCTAGAAATTTATCCTATTTATTATTATTACATTCTCTTTTAGATTTGGGATTGTTTTGGATGGTAGTTTTTTTTATTTTTTGAACAATAGGCTCAAAAAGATTACTAAATGGCCTGAAAAATACTTTAATATTCCTTTTAACCCATCAACCTATATTCGAATATGTTTGGGTATAAATGATGCAGAACTGGATAAGGTTCATTCATAAAACTTTTTTTTGGATATGAGGTGCTTAATAAGATTTCAAGTGGTAGGTATATTTATAGGTTTGTTGAAAAGGTGGTGGGTTTTGTAATTGATGTTTATATGTAGATTAATATGGGTATTGATTATGATATAATGGTTTAACCTAACTTTATAGGCTTCCAAATCTTGATTGTTCTTTTTAATTTTCATTCCATGCATGATTCTATAAGAAATTTTTGGGTCAAAAATCTATTTTATAACTATCCATGACTTATAATTTAGCACACACATCAGGGTAATGATTAAGTAAAGAGCACATGCCACATACCTCATTTGGTTATTGTTTTTCAGTCACTTGATTCAAGGAAATATTTCTCACTAAAATTTTTATCTCTTAAAATTTAGCTTCTAGTAGTGTAGATGTAGAACCCTTGGTTTGAGGTATGTATCATTTTTTATGACTTTTTATGTGTTTAAAGTGCATGAGATGAGTTGAGAGGAGGATTAGAGAGTTTGGAATGGTTTCAGATAAGTTTGGAGGATTTTCTTAGGGAGCACGATTTGAGCACGGTAAGGGGAAACCCTACGGGTTCTCCAGGAAACTGTGTAGGGGGAGATAGTAGGCTTCGCTCGACCTACACATAGTTTTCCAAACCATGCAAGGCAACTGTACATACCCTTTCTCCCGAGACAGTAGTGTGAGCATGGTTAGAACACAATTTTCCAAATTGTGCGGGCTAACCGTGCGGCCACTTAAAAATAGGGTTTTAAAAACCTGGGTTCACTTGGTCTTGCCTCATTCCTCTCCAAATCCTCTCCCACTTGATCCTCACTAGGTATTTTTGGTTCTCAGGGGTTGAAGGTGATCTCCCACTAATATTGGAAGTGAATCAAAGGGTTTCATGGTGTTTTGAAGGTGGTTTCTCCCAGCTAAGTCTCTCCTCTAGGTTTCTTTGTGTTTTCCTCTAGATCTACATCTCTATATCTGTCTCGGTTTTCTAGATCTACACCTATTGTGTGTAGATATAGGGTTGTGGTTGCCTTGGATGTAGATTTTAAGGCTTATGGATGTTAGGGAAGGGGATCTAGAAGGGTTTCAGTGGTGTATTTTCTGGATTTGACGAGTGGTTGCTTGTGGGTCAATTTTTCCGAAACCCTAAAGTTAGATGGTTTCTTTCTCGAATCCACTTGGTTAGACCTAATGGTTTGAGATACAATTAATTTTGTTTTCTCGAAATTAACTGTGATTTGATGTGAAAAATTGGTTAGAAATTTCTTGGGTGATGTTTTTGGGATTTTTGGGAAAAGTGGGTTTTGTGGTGAAGTTTTTCTTATTGTGGATTTTAAAATAAAGATTTTAAAATCATTTTTTTTGTTTGTTGATTAAGATAAAATGGGAAAATGGTTTTCAATAAAAAGGGTGGTTTTATAGAATTGGCGTTTGGCATGGAAAATGGTTAAAGGGTGTTTTTAATAAATGTTTGATTTATTGAAGTGGATTGGCATGTAATGAAAATGGTTGATTGCATGTTGTTGTGGCCTTGATCGGTTATATGCTCGGTTATGTTGTCTTTTTCGAATGTTGTGGTGTGGACGAGAAGTGCTACTACAAAAAGGGGATGGATAGTGGATGAAAGGGCCACCATCAATGGTAAGTGGACGAGAAGTGACACTATAAAAAGGGGATGGATAGTGGACAGAAGGGCCACCATCAATGGTAAGTGGACGAGAAGTGCCACTATAAAAAGAGGATGGGAAGTGGATGAGAAGTTCCACCATAAATAGCAAGTGGGCGGAAAGTGCCACCATGGTCTGTTGTGTGTTGGTTGGATGAGAAGTGCCACCATGGTTTGTTGTGTGCTTTGTTGGTGATGGTTGTAGATGGGGCTTTTGAGTGAATTATGAAAATGGTAATCGGATTGTAGCATGGTTGAATTGGATTCCTTGTGTGGCATGGTTGATTTAGCTTCCTTGTGTGGCATGTTTGGATTATGGAATATTTGGCTTATAAACAATTGGTATCTTGGTTTTATTTTATATAAAATGATTTATATATATGTTCTAACAATTTTATCCTAGTGGCATGTGTAGGGAATTAATTTGAAGAAAATCTAATGAGTATTAGTACTCACCCCCTGCTTTGGAACTTTTGTGCTTTTGTAGATGTCGTGTTCCGAGACACAGGTAAAGGTAAGGCATCTCATTGCTAGTGGTTCGTGGTGATGCTTGGGGTATGTGGTAGCACTTGGAGCTTGGAGCTTGGTGTGGAGTTGTGGTGGTGTCATGGCTCGTGGTGTTTTGTTGTTTAGTTTCTAATTTGTACTCTGATGTTTTTTGGACATGTATAGTTTAATAGTTTTGGTTTTTGTGATGGAATTGTTAGTATCACATGGTTGGGTTTGAAAGGGCATGCATCTTTATTTGTTGGTTGGTTGAGTTGTGTTACCTTATTAAGGGAAAATCATTCCCCACTATTACTTGAAGCCCTCTACATTTATTGCCAGCCTTTGGAACCTTGGTAACGTTGCATAAGGCCACATAACCCTCACCGCCTCCTCAAGCCAATGAGGTAGGGGTGGGGTGTTACAAGTGGTATCAGCTTGTTCGGTCCTTTAGAGTTGATTCTCGTATTTGTAGTTGACATTCATTACGATATATTCCTTGAGTCGGGATGGTATCAAGGCATAGGATTGTTGGAACTTGGAATGTATAGCATAAAAGGACCCAGCTAACCCTTTTATGCTGAACATCAAGTTACCAGGGAGTTAGGTACATAAGTGGTTGGAGACACTTATAAGCATTGGATATCTCATTGTCGTGGGTATAGCTAATGAGATGAGCATGACATGCATAGTAGAAATTAATTCCCTGTAGGATTCATATTTTATTGGGGTATAATGATTTTTATTGTGATATGTATGTTTGGATTTTGAAAAATCTAAATTGGGTTTTAAAACAGAAGGATTTGAAACATAGAAACTGGTGGTATTTTCAAAATTGTATGATTTTAAAAAATGGTGAAACATGGAAAATATGAAAAAGGTGGAAAGACTTGTTATGATAGTGTTGTGTAATGTGATGTGAAATGGGAATTATTGATGTCTACTAAAGTGAGACTCATGGTTGTTTGTTTTCTATTTATAGAAATGGCATCAGATAGGCGTCGTAGAGACCAACCAGAAGTGTCTCATGATAACTTGGTTGCACCTGAGCCCCAGGTGAACCAGCAGTTAGTCCAGAGCATAGTGAAAGCTTCCCAAGTTGTGGGAAGTGTGAATAGAGATGAAGATCCAAGTCACGTTGATTATATGGCTCAGTTTCAAAGGCAGGATCCACCCGTCTTTAGAGGTGATTCGGAACTAGAAAGGGCAGAGGCATGGCTGTCCAGAATGAACCGAATTTTTGAATTCTTGGGGATGCTGGTATAACTGAAAGTAAAGCAGGAAATGTATAAGTTATAGGATTTTTCTCTTCAATGGTGTGAGTTAGTAGTCCAAGCGAGGACGGACCAGGGTATGACATGGAAAGTCTTTGAGAAATTATTTAATAAAAAATCCTACCCACATATGTTCATAATTTAGAGCACAACTGATTTCTTCAGTTTGAAGCAAGAGCATATGTCTGTGATGGAGTATGCTGCTAAGTTTACGATCTTAGTGCAGTTTTCACCCGAGGTAGTAGGTAGAACATCGTTGAAGGCAAGGATCTTTGAATCAAGGTTAAGGAAAGTGATCCGTTCAAAAATAGCAGTGATGTGTCTTGGTGATTACACAAAGATGGTGAATCGAGCACCGGTGGCTGAGCAGGATCTGTTGGGAGATATGACTGAAGGAATCATGGTAGTAACCATGGGGAATAGTGGGAACTCTAACACTGAGTTCAATAGGAGGAGGGTCACTTATTCCCAGGGTGGGGGTATGGAACCTAATCTGATGGTAGGATCGGTGAATCTTCATTCGAAACCCCAAAGAAAACCAGGATGTTTTCAATGTGGGTATACGGTACACATCAAGAGGGACTATACGAAACAACCTCGAGCATGTCACAATTATAAGAAGATGGGGCATCTGTAGCATTATTGTCAGAATGATCCTAGGTTTGGTGCGCGTGACACTCCTCAGGGATCACAAAAATTGTATGCATCGATAGGATGGGAACAACATCATACCCCTCGTCAGCAGAGCAAAGTCGGTTATGGTGATTCTTGAAACACCACCACTCTTCAGCAGGGTAATAAATAGGAGAGTGTGGCAACCAAGGCATTGTTCGAAGCTGATTAGGTTATGGTGGATGATCAGTCGGGACCATCCACAGTGCAAGGTACTATTATTTTACATTCTACATTGATGTATGTTTTGTTTGATATGGGTTCCTCACACTCTTTTATTGCTGCATGTGTGGTTGAGTTACTAAATTTATGGGTACAAATGATGCCTTTAGTTTTGGAACTTCAAAATCCTCTGGGTCGAAGAGAGTGTCGAGCCTTCTTGTATAGAGCATGTTGTGTTATTATGGGCGAGGATGAGCTAATGTGGAATTTCTCAAAACTTGAGATGGATGGGTATGATGTAATCCTGGGAATGGATTGGCTGGTGGAATTTAAGGCCCACATCAACTGTAACGCGCAGACAATGGATTTTATGACACAAGATGGAATTATAAATATCATTAGAGTAGAGAGGCATGAAGGACATGGTTCAACATGTTTTTTGGCACCAGTAGTGGGCACATTATCGTATCAGTTGGTGGTGATGTCGTTGGAATCAATAAAGGGTGTTGAGAAGAGTGTTCTTCCAGCAGTGGTGGATCAGTTCATAGATGTTTTCCCGAAAAATTCTCTGGGTTACCTCGTGTAAGAGAAGTGGATTTTAGGATTGATATACTTCCAGAGACTAGCCTTATCTCACTTCCATCTTACCAGATAGAGCCTACTGAATTGTGAGAATTGAAAGTCTAGTTGGAAGGGCTAGAACACCAAGGGTTTATCCAGCCTAGCACGTCTCCGTGGGTAGCACTGGTGTTGTTTGTGAAAAAGGTGGATGGAACTTTGAGGCTTTGTGTTTATTATTATCGACTTAACCAAGTTATGATAAAGAACATATATCCACTTCCATGAATTGAGGATTTGTTCGACCAGTTTAGGGGAGCCCAGTGGTTCTCCAAGATCGAACTGAGGTCGAGATATCATCAATTGCGGATGAGGAATGATGATATTCTTAAAACAACTTTCATAAGTAGATATAGTCATTAGGAAAATGTGGTTATGCCCTTTGGTCTAACGAATGTTCCAGTGGTATTCATGGCTTTGATGAATCAGATATTTCAAGGATATCTGGATTCATTTATGGTAGTGTTTGTCAGCAATATTCTGGTGTATTCAAAGTCAAGGGTAGAGCATGAGCAACACTTGGAGACAATATTGAGGATCTTGAGGGATCATCGGTTGTATGCCACATTTTCAATGTGTGACTTTTGGATACATGAAGTCTTTTTTCTTGTCCATGTGATTTATGAAATGGGAATTTCAGTGGATTCAAAAAAGATAGAGGCTATTATCTCATGGAAACCACCAAAGAATGTGTTTGAGGTACGGAGTCTCCTCAG
Organism: Viscum album; assembly: GCA_963277665.1. Taxonomy (NCBI): domain Eukaryota; kingdom Viridiplantae; phylum Streptophyta; class Magnoliopsida; order Santalales; family Viscaceae; genus Viscum; species Viscum album. The sequence goes on from OY728132.1 coordinate 331,821,304, forward strand.
TCTTTTTGGGTATTATCATTGTTTTGTTCATGATTTTTATCCTTTGGATTCACCGATGGAAGCTTTGACAAGAAAGATTGTTCCATTCCAGTGGAATTAACAATTTCAGAAGTGTTTCAAAGAGCTAAAGGGTCGTCTTACATCAGCACCAATCTTGGTTTTTCTAGAACCAGGAAAATGGTATGTGGTGTATTGCGATGCATGAGGATCAGGGTTGGGGTGCATTATTATTCAAGGGAATCATGTGGTTGCGTATGGATCACGATAGTAGAGGGTGCATGAGAGGAACTACCCAACTCATGAATTGGAATTGGCAGCAGTGGTCCATGATTTGAAAGTGTGGCGTCATTATCTCTTTGGTGAGAAATTCATGGTATATACAGATCATAATAGCTTGAAGCACATTTTCTCACAAAGGGATTTGGACTTGGGGCAAATGATATGGATGGAATATCTCCATATGTTTGATTTTGAATTGATGTACACACTGGGTAAGGAAAATTCAGTGGAGAATGAATTAAGTATAAAACCATATGATCAGGTGGTGAAACCGACATCAGACCAGTGGTAGTTGTTGTCGGTTATAGCTGACATGCGATTGGAATGTGAGGACCAGGGTGATAGAGTGGTCTTCTTTCCGGCCTTGTTTATTCTGGACTTTGTGGCACTAGTTAAAGAGGCACATATATTTGATTATGAGTGTGTGACCATGAGGTCGAAGCTTAATGGTGGGGAGACCATTAAGGGTTGGGAACTGAATGAAGATTCAGTTTTGTGTTTTTGAAATCAGATGGTTTTACCAGTTGCTTTTCAGAAGGATCTTCTCACGACATATCATCATTCTAGATGGTATGTTCATCCTGGAATTCAGAAAATGTATAAAGCATTGAGAGCGCAATTCTGGTGGGCTGGTATGAAAAGAAGTGTGGATGAGTTTGTTTTGAGATGCTTGACTTGACATCAGGTAAAGGCCGAGCATTAGAGGCCAACGGGAATGTTGCAGTCTTTACCAATCCCTATTTAGAAGTAGGAGAAAATAGTGATGTATTTTTTTACAGATCTCCTAAGAATGGTGAGGAAGCACAATGCCATTTGGGTGATAGTGGATTGGCTAACGAAGTCGGCCCATTTCATCCTGATTTGTGAATATCATATAGTGGAATATCTGTCCAAAATCTATATATGGGAGATGGTAAAGAGGAATGACATTATAGTTTAGATTGTATTAGATAGAGATCCAAGGTTTACATATCATTTTTGGAAATCCTTGCACCAAGCCCTTGGGATATAGTTGACTATGAGAATGGCGTATCACCCTATGACAGATGGTCAATATGAGAGGATGATAAAAACTTTGGAGGATATGTTGCGGGCTTGTGTAATGGATTTTGGTGGCTCGTGGGAGGGACACTTGTCATTGGCTGAGTTCTCCTACAATAATAGTTATCAGGCATCCATACATATGGATCCGTTTGAAGCGTATTATGGGCGACCGTGTCGTTCTCCACTATGCTGGGTGAAAATAGGTGAGTCCTCGATGGTTGGACCGATCCTTGTCCAGAAGATTACATAGAAGATCAAGTTAATCAGGAAGAAAATAGAGACAACTCCGAGTCATTAGAAATCATATGTGGATCATCATCGACAACCGTTGTCGTTCGAGGCGAGTGATCATGTTTTCTTGAGGATCCCTCTTAGGTTGGGACATCGTCAGTTTGGGAAGTAGGGAAAGTCATCTCCGAGGTATATTAGACCTTTTAAAATTCTTAAGTGGGTTGGTGAGGTGTCTTATCATTTGGATTTTTCACCTAGGTTCAGTGCGGTGCACAATGTGTTTCATGTGTCGCAGTTGAAAAAGTATCAGCCAGATCCCGGCTATGGGATTATGTTGAGCTAGAGCTGGATTCTTTGTTGGTAAATGTGCCAGTGCGGGTTATGGATAGGAAAGAGAAATTCTTGTGGGGGTAAAAGCATCTGTCTGGTTTGGGTTTTGTGGAAGCATGGCCAGATCCAAGAGGAGACTTGGGAGTGAGAGAAAGAGATGGTCGAGCAATGGCCCGCGCTCTTTCCGCAAAAGGTGTCTTCACTACATTCCGTGGACGGAAAGTCCAATGGTGGGGAGAATATATCACCGCTAGTTTGAGGTATATAGCCTTTTTATGCCTTTTTATGGGTTTAAAGTTCATGGGATGAGTTGAGAAGAGGACGATAGAGTTTGGAATGGTTTCAGATAAGTTTGGAGGCTTTTCTTAGGGAGCACGGTTTGAGCATGATTAGTGGAAACCATGCAGGTTATCCAGGAAAACGTGCAGGGGGAGATACTAGGCTTCGCATGGCATGCACACAGTTTTCCAAACCATATGAGGCAATAATGTGGACCCTTTCTCCTGAGGCTGTAGCGTGTGCACTGTTAGCGCACGATCTTCCAAACTGTGCAGGCTAACCGTGTGACCACTTAAAAATAGGGTTTTAAAAAACGGGGATCACTCGGGATTACCTCATTCCATTCTAAATCCTCTCCCACTCAAGCCTCACTCGGTATTTTGGGTTCTCAGGGGCTGATGGTGATCTCCCACTAATTTTGGAAGCAAATCAAAGGTTTTTCATGGTGTTTTGAAGGTGGTTTCTCCCGGGTAAGTCTCTCCTCTCGATTTCTTTGTGTTTTCCTCTAGATCTACATCTCCATATCTCTCGGTTTTCTAGATCTACACCCTTTGTGTGTAGATCTAGGGTTTTCGTTACCATTTATGTTGATTTTAAGGCTTATGGATGTCAGGGAAGGGGATCTAGAGATGTTTTGGTGGTACATTTTCCAAATTTGAAGAGTGGTTGCTTCTGGGTCGATTTCGCTAGAACCCTAAAGGTAAGTGGCTTCTCTCTTGACTCCCTTTGGTTATAACTAATGGTTTGGGTTATAATTAATTTGGTTGACTTGAAATTAATTGTGTTTTGGTGTGAGAAATTGGTTAGAAATCCCATGGGTGCTGTTTTGGGGTTTTTGGGAAAAGTGGGTTTTGTGGTGAAGTGTTTATTATTGTGGATTTCAAAATAAAGATTTTAAAATGAGTTGTTTTGTTGGTTGATTAAGATGAACTGAGAAAATTTTTTTCAAAAAATTGGGTGGTTTTATAGAGTTGAGGTTTGGCATGGAAAATGGTTAAAAGGTGTTTTCAATAAATGTTTGATTTATTAAAGTGGATTGAAAAGTAATGGAAATGGTTGATTAGATGTTATTGTGTCCTTGATGGGTTATATAGTTGGTTATGTCGTCTTGTTTGAATGTTTTGGAGTGGATGAGAAGTGCCACTATAAAAAGGGGATGGATAGTGGACGAAAGGGCCACCATCAATGGTAAATGGAAGAGAAGTTACACTATAAAAAGGGGATGGATAGCGGACAGAAGGGCCACCATCAATGGTAAGTGAACGAGAAGTGACACTATATAAAGGGGATGGATAGTGGATGAGAAGTTCCACCATCAATAGAAAGTGGGCAGAAAGTGCCACCATGGTATGTTGTGTGCATGTGTTTTATGGGAAGTTCCACCATGGTTTGTTGTGTGCTTTGTTGGTGATGGTTGTAGATGAGTCTTGTGAGTGAATTATGAAAATGGTAATCGTCTTGTAGCATGGTTGAATTGGATTCCTTGTGTGGCATGGTTGATTTGGCTTCCTTGTGTGGCATGTTTGGCTTATGGCATGTTTGTCTTATAAACAATTGTTAGCATGGTTTTATTTTATATAAACTGCTTTATATATATGTGCTAACAATTTTATCCTAGTGGCCTGTGTAGGGATATCATTTGGGGGAAACCTACTGAGTATTATTACTCACCCCCTACTATGTCACTTTGGTTCTTTTGCAGATGTCATGTTCCGAGACATAGGTAAAGGTAAGGCATCTTATTGCTAGTGGTTCGTGGTGATACTTGGGGTATGTGGTGGCTCTTGGAGGTTGGAGCTTGGTGTGGAGCTATGGTGGTGTCATGGGTCATAGTGTTTTGTTTTTTAGTTTCCTCTTGGTACTCTGATGTTTTGTGGACATGTCTAGTTGAATGGTTTTGGGGTTTATGATGGAATTGTTAGTATCACATGGTTGGGTTTGAAAGTGCATGCATCTTTAGTTGTTGGTTGGTTGATTTGGGTTATCTTCTTAAGGCAAAATCATTCCTCATTGTTCCTTAAAGTCCTCGACATTTATTTCCAGACTTTGGAACCTTGGGAACGTCACTTAAGGCCATGTAACCCTCAACTCCTCCTCAAGCCAATTAGGTAGGGGTGTGGTGTTACAGTAGATTATTTATAAATTTTTAAAACATAAATACCTCTTGTACTTGTACCTAATGTTCCAAATTTTAGGGAATTGTGTGTTATATTTTCAACTATCCTCCTAACTTCTATTAGTTTATTTTCAATCAAATATCATCCTTATAATAAATCCAAGATATTCTTATCATTTTATAAAAGAACTTGATAAAATAATAGAAGAAGTTTATTTTCTTTCATAGCGTGATGAGGTAAATTAGAACAAGGATTCTTAAAACTCTTCCACTATTCATAGAGAGTTTTTCATGAGGCTTTTAAGATGGCATAAATCTCATTAATTAATTTGTTTCTTCTTGAGTTTGGAAAAAATAATTACATAATGATTCTTTGTAGGTAATCTAATAATTAATCTCCCATAGTTATATATTGTACAACCACTCTTTTGTATCTCCCTTAAGTAAAAATTGGAACTCCATTGTCTTGACTTTCCCTTCATCCACTCCTCAAGGATTAATTATTGAACATGCATAGATTAATTATTGTATGTGGTTGTTGGGATATTCCCATAAAAGATAATAAAATTTCTGTATTACCTATATCATATTTATTTTAAATTCAAAATCATTTTGTAATGAAGGAAAAGTTAGTTGTTTTTTTAATTAAAAAATTATGTGGAACATAAGGACCATAAGGTTTGATTTTTGTTTATTTCCATGATTCCAATCTCTAGGTGAAGACTATAACATTCACTTAAGTCCACAAGATTAATTTATTAAAATTTATTACAAAAATTGAGGTTCTTGAGTCCAGTTAGAAATATTTAATCTATTTCATAATCAAAATAAAATAATTATATGTTACGGTTCCTAAAAATTAAATATCTATGTCAGATTCAAAATCAATCCCTGATAGTAATTCCATGTTTTGACAAATACCAATCTTTTGGTGTGGATAAAGGTAATTAATTTCCTAGAGAGTTTAGTAGTATTAGTAACTTGGGGTTTTTTCTGTAGAGGAGTGATATAAATTTAGTATTCATGGGTTAGAAAATAAATTATGATAATTTTATTTCTAGGACTAAGAAATAAAATAAATAATTAAAATTTAAATTATAAAACAAGTGATCAAGTTAGGTTTGGATTCCAACTACTAATACTAAAACTGTATTTAATAAATTATTACTTTTCTTATTAATTGATAAATGATAGGTTCTATAATCACTTTCCTTATTCACCATTAGTTGAATGAATATGGTGAAAGAAGCCTACTTTTTTCATTTTTCTAACCTCTTTCTAATGTGTGAATGATATAGTGAATCACCCCTAACTCACTCTAGAAATACCTAATCAGGTATTTTGATTATTATGTAAACCATGTTTAGCACCATAACTTTATCATATGTCAATAATAATTAAACACTCATTACATAGACCCCAAATCATTCAATTGATAAAATCTAAAACCAAGAAGTGGGAGATAATGGATCCTCAACCATCGAAATAAAAATAAAGAAAAAAAACAATTTTAAAAACAATGACATTCAACCTAAAATCTACATCTAAATGTTGAAATTAGTTAATGATAAATAGATAATCCTATTTTTATTATAATATTAGGTAATCAAGTATCAAAATATAGTTTTCATACCTTCCCCAATCGACCAAAATTTCTAACCCTCCAGTATAGATGAAATGTAGGATGGTTGTGTAGATTACATATTGGAAAGAAAACAAGATAGAAGAAAGAATTAGAAATCCAGAGTAACAGATCAATCTTATCCATCTATATATTCAACTATACTTCTCTTTATGACTATCCACTTTTTCATATAATCTTGGTCCTATATTTATAGGAAAAACAGTTATCCAAATTTCTTATCCATATAATTTAAATTCACATGTGCATGTTGTTTACATGACTTCTTCATGTGATTCTTGGAAATTATTCCTTATATGAAAATGTTCACATATGCAAATTCACTCAAGAATTGTTTGGGTGTCTCACGTGTATGGATATAATGAAATTATTCCTAGGAGTCATTTGAAATAGAACTCATGAATGGAATTCATATTGAGTTGGTGTATATTGTTTCACTATTTTTTGTAATTTATTTTATTAATTCAATATAATCATCCTACACACAACAGGCGTACATTTTTGGTTCTTCAAACATCATCCTTGAGATTGTAGTATTTTATCCATGATAATACCCATCATTGGTTTGCAATTTATTTATCTTTGGCTCTAAATTATTATTGTCTTAAACTTGGTTTTGGCATGATATATCATTTTATTTTATATAAACTCATTCATTCATTATAACTTATCCTTGAGTAAGGCTTCACCATCTTCCAATTGAACATGGTTTGATTATTCAATTACAAATATATCTTTCAAGTTTAGTCATCATCTTCATTGATATTTTGATCAAATATATCTACATGTTCAATTGGAATGGAGTTAGGATAGAAACATTATGGAAAGTTGATATAAAATACAATTTATGTAACAAGAGTTGGTAGGATGAACAGTGGATGAAGCAGGTTCTTACTTTGACGGTAGAAGGACGCTAGTAGGAGGGAAACAATATGAGGGTAACATATCATATTGATAAAATAAAATCCCAATATATGTATTATGATAGTAAACTCTAGTGGAAGGAAGTATATAGAATCATGTAACTCTATCGACATAATAGTAGGAGTTCATTAGTAACAAATTAACATAATCATGTATAATAGAGAAAAAAGGGTAGTAATCTAATATAATCATGGAAAACTATATCATGTGAAATGGTATAAAACCACCACATTCAATATAAACTCACAATAAATGTAGTTCCAGTGGTTTCATTCGGAAGGCACATGTTTTGGAGGAAGATCCAATGATTTCATGGTTATTAGTACTAAATGATGATAAAAACATAGGATGGAGGGAGGATATTAGTAGAAATCTTGATGAAAGTAAGAATCCTATGGCTATTTCATTATCGTTTTCTTCATACAAGTATGTGAATGGAACCCTTTCTTACTCCTATAAAATAAATTTTAATTATGGAAAAACAATGAAATATAGAGATTAACGTATTATTTATTGCAAAATGTAAATTAAATTATAAATAACCATAAAAATGATATATCAATTCATTATTTGGCATTATTTTTTTTGAAAAATAAATATATTTAATTAAAAAAATTTCATGAAGAATTCTATGAATTAATGCTCTGTATGGTTTGTGTTATTGTTCAAAAATTGGGACAACATTGTTCTGATGGTTTTCACTACATTTTAGATCCCATTAAGTTTCTTGTTGGGAAAATATCTATATTTTATTTTATAGCCATCATTAACTTGATTCATCTTAGTTCTGGACATTACAGTGACTAAAGGAAAATCATGAATGAGTATACATAAATTAATGAATGTACATATAAGGAAACTATAAACTTTGAAGGTGGATTTCATAAATGATGTGAATAATTTTTCTTATTAGTCCTAATGGTTAAATCTAGGTTATACATGTTTTTTTCTAATTAAAATAGTTATTTATTCAAATATATTGTAATTATAAATAAAGATAATTTAATCATCCAAAGCATATCCCTCAAGAGTTTTAAACCACATGGGTATTTGTTTATCCTTGTTGCGCACCAAGTGACGATTTAGTTAACACCCACCATGTTCTATTCGAGGTTATTATTATTAGGTACACATTTACCAAAGGCTGCATCTACTTATAGTATATAGATAGGGATGTTATTTCTTGGAAAACTATACCATCTCTAATTTACCAAAATTTCATGATGTTATCTTAAGCTTAGGAATATACCATTTAATTAGCACTAGTTTTTTCACTATAGTTATATAAACTAATAATTATTAAAACTAAACCCTCCTTTGATACAAACTGAGGCTCCCCAGATCCTCACCCCTAGGTTTGTTTCTAGAAAACAAACTTTTAAAAATTAACATTGATACCAAATGATATAATCCAAGCTAAAAATTCATAAATTTATCATTTGTTTTATAACTAATAATAATATCACACATATGATAGAACCTTCTGGATTAATGTATTTGATGTATAGAGATATAATAACTTTATTTTCAAACACATTTGAATATTTTTCAACAATAAAAATCCACTAGTGTCCCTTATATACTTTCCAGAAGCTATAAACATCTTCACAACTTGGGGAAAGGAAAAATAAGAAATGTGTGAGGTCAAACACGAGTAAGAGAAAACTAATGAACATATCATCAAGGGTTATATAATAAGTATATTAGGAAACATGATAATGTGAGAAGTGTCTTATTAATAAGGAATAAAACAATAAAAACTATGCCTAATTCATTATATAAGGACATGTAATCTCAAATGAACAAAAATATACCATGTAAAAAGTGTGTGTAATATTGAGATATTAAATATGAGTCAATGATCATAATCATAGGAACATGATTATAACATATGATTGTGGTATAGAAATAATCATTAGATTCATATTTCATGGATACCCACAAAGATATTTATTGCATAGTAGGCTTGTTTTAATCCCCCTTCTACCTTCATGAGCTTAGGATAATCCTCTTGTATACCATTGGTATTTCTATTAATCCTACCCTACAATCTTTGTATTTGGATAAATTGTCTAATGTACCCTTTAATATTGGATGTATCATCCTATCTACCATTTGTCTTGGGATAAATCCTCTCATGTATCTTTTGGGTTAGGATATATCATCTTGTGTACCTTTTTTTTGGGATAAAGCCACCTAAAAACCCTTTTTCTTGGGATAAATCCTTATGTGTACCCTTTGGCTTCAGATAAATCCTATCATGTACCCTTTGGAATGAGATAAATCACCATTTATACCATTTTTAAATCATGAGATATAAAACCTTAACCAATACATTAGAGGGAGATTTGGGTCCACAACTATGAATTATATACACATATATGTGCCACTTAAAATCAAGCATTCAATATATCATAATTATTAAATTGAACAAAAAATGGGTTACATAACAATTCAAGATGATATCACAAAAATTTATCTCAATAATGTATATGGTTGATATCCCAAAATTAATCACCCTAAAATAGTATTTTGTAAGGGAATTTGGAGAATGAGTAAGGATAAATAACTTCAGTAGAAATAAATCCTTTGTAGTTAAAGAGAAAAAATGAAGAAAAATTGTAAAAGTTATTTTGTAAAATGATTCTATATTTTGTATCAAAGATAGAGTTACTATAAATTCAGAATTTATTTTCAAAAAAGTAAAATTTTGATAAATTGAAAATAAATCCTTTTCAAAATCTATATTTGGAAATAAAACTCATGAAAAAAATATTGAAAAGACATAAATTATTCAAAAATGTTATATGAAATTTTTTAAAACATTTAATTTTTAAAAATAATCTTCAATAAAGGAGCCTAAAAAAATACATAAATGTTTCAAAAATGTAATGTAAATACAATAGAAAAATTTAACTCTAAAAATAAGTATAAATAATTAATCTGTAAAATAAAATTATGGTTATCTTAAAAAATTTTGATTTTATTATAAGATACTTTATTTTTAAATGACCAAAAAAATATTATTTTTATAATTGTAAATACATTTACTAATAACACACATTGTAAAAAGAGTAATAAACCATCCTTTTTAAAATTATAGAAGTGAAATATAAAGGTCATATGAGATAAATTATAATGACCCTGACCCCAGTATCCTGGTGATGGTGTCAACTTCATTACAAAGGTTCTAGATAAAAATGATCACATCCCAAAGGAATAATTTGTTTAATTTATGAACAATATGGTTTATCAAAAAATGTTCATATTAAATAAATTATACAAAATATCAATATTTCCCCAGCTAACCAAATTTTTTTTGAAGTAAAACACCATATATAGAAATTATATAAGTTTTAAGAATTAATAATATCCATTAAAAATAATAATACATTTAAGGGATATTTAATGTCCAATGATCAAAATAAAGTGAATATTTGAAGGTAAATTTAATGAATTAAAAATTAATTATGAAAGAGAGTTTCAATAATTTCCCTGGCCAAAATGATCATAAAACATCCATATAAAAGATATGGATGGTATAATTCCAATATATCAACATTTTTTTATAATCATAATAAATTATTTTTGTCATTAATGAATAGAAATACCCTAAAAATATCATTGAAAACAATTTTGAGGAAATACCATTTTCACTTGAAAAATAAATTTTATAAAACATAAATTCCAAAATATTAAGAAATTTTTTTCTATTGAAAACATCCTTATAAACATTTAAATTAATATTCAATGAAAAGAGTGGTCATGATGGTGAAAATTTTCAGTTTATTCCATGTACATTAAAAAAATGACACCTTTCACATTTTTATAAGAAAAGTAATAAGTAACTTTCTTAGAAAATGATAGGAATATTCCATTTAAAAAATTTTAAAAAAAATACAATATTGGGTTAAAATTACTTTAAAACAGAATAGTTATACAATTTTTGATTTTTTTAAAAGACATAGATTCAAAGAAAATTTATTTTCAACCGAAGAAATAAATGAAGAAAGATTTTATTAAAAAAAATTCTTTATCATTAAAAAAAGAGATGTAAATGTTACTATTACTTGAAATATTAATGAATAAATAGATAAAGACAAAACTAAAGGGGTTTATTAGACAATTATCAAATAATCCTCATTAATTTAAATTAAAAAATAATCAATCCTGATTAAAATTATATTGAATCATAAATCTCTTACCACTTCTATAATATTTGAATAGTAAGACCCATGAAAAGAATAACATAGAATTAAAAATTTAATAAAATTAATATAAATATATTCATGATATAACATATAAAATGATATATAATTACACCATTTAAAAGAAGATAAGTTTATAACATGACATATGTCCCAAAGAAGACAATTTAAGAGAATAAACCATTACAATGATCATAATGTTGAAGTGATAACTTATCAATGAATAAATTATGTGTATAAATTTTAAATCCACATAATAATTTTTAAATAAAACATAATATAATCTAAAGTAATTACAGAAAAATTCTTATAATATAAGAGATAATATAGAAGTAATATAACCTAATGAAAAGAAATCGAGTTTTGAAATTATTTTCCACTTGGTAATTTTTATGTCAAATCCACTTGGTTGAAATAATTTAAATTAAAACAATAAATTACATAAATTATGAACGATTCATGATATTATAGGTAAAATTGTATGTATATACGTCAAAAAAATAAATTTTGTGCTTAACATTATAATATACCTCAATGAAATGAAATTGAGACAAAATCCATTACTTTAGGCTTCATATTAGTTGAATATGATTCAAAATAATGTATAATGGATTAAATCATGTTATTAATTTATTTTTGGGGAATATTAATGTTTATAGTATAATATATAGTCATATTATAACATCTGACAACATGTTTATTCACAATATATTATTAATATTGTTTCGGGTGTTAATTAACTTTTTTTATCTTGTATGTTTTATCTTGAATGTTTAAGTTATTTTGAATAGGATATATATACATGATATAAATAATTACATTAATGTTTCAAATACAATTTTTAATCATTATATAAATTTTATTAATCATTATTTAATGTTTGACCATAATAATGAATCACATTTCTTCATGGAAATGGTAGGTCATACGTATGCATGAGAGACAATATCATTTCCTTAATGGGTGATAGGGTAAATAATTTATTAGTATATTAATTAAAAAAAATTAATATCATGCCATATTTATTATATATATTCATTTAATCGAAAACTATTACTATACATGTGACTCAATGATGGAAAACAAATTACATCGGTTTGCGAGGTGGTAATCCACCACACACATGATCAATGGATTTTCTTCGCATTCAATGGAGGAGATATGGGTAAATATTATTCCAATAACATAATAAAATTTATTTATCTAATATATAATTTTCTATTATATTTTATATTTTAATACGTAATTGATGGTGGAAAAATAAGAATAAAAAAATTATTGTGAACACAATTACCTTCACATAGAAGAAACTCCTTTAGATCTCTTCGTAAAGACCCTATGTTTGGTCTTTTACGAATAAAAAACATCTAGAATGTGTCTAAGGATTTTGGAGAGATATTATTTCTGTATATTTTTAATCAAAATGGTTTGATATGTGTGAATAAGTAAGGAGAGAGAGTTCCCTTTTAAAATTGAGTAGGAGGAGACATAAGGAATTTTTAAAAGAATAAATCATACCCATTTTCTTCACATGAAAAGAGGACCCAAATTTGATCATAATAGAATATTATAAGTGATAAGGTGTAAATAATGATATCTAATAGGACTTAGACATGTTTTTAATCCATTTTAACCCTACCCATTTTTAACTTATCTATTGTATTGTTTTACTATTTTTACTAATCATTATAACAAAAAATTTAGTTTAACTTATTATATAAATTAATTTATATAGATTCATAATGTCGAATCCATTTTTTCAAAATCAATTCATAGAATTGTAAAATTTTATTTTAAAATAAAACACATAGAAGTGTCAACAAATGGGTTTTCAAGAAATGTATTTTTTAATCATTAGATGATCTTATATTAAAAATAAGATAAGTAATAATCATGAGGTAAATTTAAATAAATATTTTTAGATATAATATTATCCATTTCATTTAAATATTATTTTAATTAATTAAAAATGGGGAACATTATTCAATTAAAATAATTTTTTATAAAATTTCTTTTTTAATACTATAAATAATCTGATATCAAAATTAGGTATAGATATGAATCAAATATAAATTATTATTTTATAAATATTTAAATAACACTTGTGTTACTCTGAAATAAAATTGAAATATTAATGGGACTTTTAAATAACTTAATTTATTGGAAAGAAATTACTGTTTTACAAAAACCAATAAATTTCACAATTCACTGAAAAATAACACTTTTCAAAAATATCCTAAAATTTTACCTAAAGGTAATTTTGACATTATAATTAAAAAATGGATTTAATTTTTTCAAGTATATTTTGTAAATTTTTCTAAAATTAATTGTATCAATTTCTCACAAAGAGTAGTAAAAAATCATTTTTAAGAAAAATGATTTTTTTCCAAATAAATTGACTTTACTAAAATTTGAGTGATTGTTATCAATAAATTTGTATATTTTATGAAATATATATGTATCTAATAATTTAGTTAATCCTATTCATATAGTTTAATTCAATTTATCAGTTATAATGACCATATTAAAATAATATATTTCAAGGGTTGATTAAGTTCTGTGTTTGTGTCATATACATTGTCGAACATCATCTGGTTCTTTTAAGGTCATGGGGTTGCGTGTATAGAAATATATCAAAGAGATTAAATTTTTTTAAAATAAATATAATTTAAAATATCATGGTGTTATATACTCACCACCTTAAATAAATTACAATCTCGCAATTTGAGCTAGAACATGGAAATCAAGGGCTTGAAATTTTAAAATTCCTTTATTGAAAACCCACATAATAAAAATAGATAATTTTTTCCCTTGATATGTGACAAAATGATGATTTAAGGAAATATGTAATAATATATAACTTGGTTTCTATGTTAGAAAACATTGGTGGGATGTGAATGTACGGACATGGAATAAAATCTCAAATAAATATGAATAGTGGTAGAGATCATTTATCACAATAATTTGAATAATCAAGAGATAGTTAACGAACATAAAACCACAGATCTATGATATGTTAAATTAAAATTTGATTAATTATATATAAAGATAATAGGACAAATTTTCTGTTTCTATATCTTCTTCCTAAAGTTTAGGAAATATTTTACTATCTATGAATATAAGTAATTATAATTACATGATATCTTTCTATCTCATAAGCACAATTTCATCCATTGGATGTGGTTTGATCAAATTCCACTTCATATATTACTTCAATAAATGAATTTACAAAATTAATGTTTATGATTGAAGAACATAAATTAACTTTTAATGGATATTTAGATACATAAAAGTGTGACAAGTCATTTCATATGTCTCAGAATATTTTCCAAAACAAATATAGTTAACACAAGTTATCCAATATAATACCTTAATCTATAAACCTCAATAGTAAAACCACTGGTTCAACATTAATATTTATTTATCCAATAACATAGGTTAAAACAATGAGATATTAACTAGAACATTGGGTATTCTAGTGGTAGGTACAAAACCCTTATCACCCTTTACTTGTGGTTGAAAAACCATGACCTCACCGTATGAGATGAGGTTTCACCCAACATGTGAGTTATCCTTTTTCCAAAAGTATATTAATATAATACCTATAATTTCACCAAATTTTGATGAATAATTATTGCTAAAAAATCTAAGATAAGATAAACCTCCAAAGTTAAAAATAACATTAATCTTATGTACAAAAAATTAAATGGAATTCTTCCTTAAATAGAATTTTCATATACTAAACCAATAGGTTGTATTGCCATACATGTCTTAGAAAATATCCTTATTCTCGATAAACTCTCATCACTTAAAATTCCAAAAAGGGAGTTTTTAATACTTTAAACTTATAATAAACCTTAAATTCATAAAACCATGCTCATATCCATAATTTTAGGGTTATTATTAGTTCAATACATATATTATTCAAAAAATTATCAAAATCTTTAGGTCTTTCATGATTCATATAAAAAAAATAAAATTGATTAGAATATTCGAAAAATTTAATTCTTGAATCTTAATACTTAAATACTTTAAACATTATAATTCAATATTGGTCTTTCTATAGTATATGAGTTGTCCTTTAAAAGAGTCCAGTGAATCAGATAATTCATAGGTTCCCCATATTTAATAAAACATACTATAAATGGATTCCTAAGATGAAATTTATTTCTCTCCAATAAACTTCTTACTTTATTTGAATATTCATCACTCTATGCCATTATTTTATACACATAGGACATTTTTATTTTTCTTTAAGACATTCTCCTAGGCATATCTTTCTATATTTTTCATATGAAGTAAATCAAGCACGGTTTACTCTATAATTACCACTACTAAATCTCTTAAAAGACTCCATCCTTTAATTTTTTTAGTGAGATCAAGAGTTGGTTAAGGTATAAATATTTAATCATATATCATGATAAAAAATTAAGAATAATCAATATATCTTTCACTCTAGTAATCATCCAATTTGGTTTCTAATAACCACCACATTTTCCATCATATTCAATGTTTACATGATTCATTTAGGTTACATCCAATAACTATAACAAAAAAATAATATTGTTACAAAAAATTATCATAATGGGAAAACTAGATAATCATTAATATGTTGTCTAAACCATGACACATTGATTTTAATCTAAGACACATTTGGTATAATCTAGGACATTCATTGTGATCATCTATTCAAATCATTCACGAGGGTCTTTAAATAAAATATGAATTATCCAAATCATATCCCCATGAGTGTTAAGCTAGGTCCAAAGTAAGACCTGTTATCATCCACAAGGTGATGACGGAGTCAAATCCCAACATTACCTTTTATGTTTTATTACCCCAAGAAATAACTATGCCATAATCACATTCACTTATAGTATCTAAATAGAGATGTATTTATATAAAAAGAACATAATCTCTTACTCATATAAAAATTAAGACATTCTGATATAATTATCATCAATGTCTATCTTAGGGTTATATTCCATAATCTATGTTTCCATTAGCCTAGTTTCTAAGGTTTCTATAAACTATTCTATGATACCAACAATAAATACCCCTACCCACTAGCCTAGACCCATTGTATAATTTACTATGTAGGTTCTAGATACAAGTGATCATATCCCACATGACATAATAGGTCATTAGTCTTGGTAAACTAGATACACATATTAGTCTTTCATTACATTTAAAAACCTAAATTACAACATATTAAAAAGAAAAATTATTTATTGTTGAACTTAATCAGATATTAATTCTTCATATACTAGAGAAAGGAAACAAAATAAGGGTGATCTAAGATGCTCATTAAGAGTTTAAAAAAGAGGAATGTATCATGAAAAAAGCATAATCAATTAGGCATAATCAATATGGAAAGATTAATATCTTTATACAAATTCAATTTAATCAATAACTTGAATATAATTATTAGAAAAGTTTAAATAGATATGGAAAGGTAAATAACTATATATACATAAATTTAATCAATAAATTGAGCATAAAATGCATTCATGGATAATACTAATTTAATAATATCATGGATAACCATAACTGAATTTTTAATCAAGTGAATGATTAATATTGGATCTCGTGATCTTAGACTCCATGATATCTATACCATAATGTCCTTTTATAAGACAATTTAAAACTATGGGTACAACCGATTTAATACTATATTACAGATTCGCCTCATAAAATAATTAATTCATCAAGGTGCTATATAATTCTATTCCCTGCCTATCACTATTTGTCAAAAACATTGTTCCTATATCAAATGATAGATTTAATTCAAGAAAAACATTCCTTATTAATAAATTTTGTTATTAAATAAGGAATATGAAATATAAACATTTCTACAGTGAATAAAATAACATTCAAAGTAAAACACCATTTGTATAAATGATATATGGTTTATGAAATAATCATATCCATGATAAATAATATGAATATTTAGATGGAATTCAATGTATTATGGTCAAAAGAAAGTAAATATTTCAGGGGAAAGAGAATAAAAAAAATTAATCAAGAAGGTGAATGCCAATACCTTCCCTGGTAAAAGAGATCATATTTAATCCAGAGAAATGGTAAGCATGGAATCATTAAAAATATATCTAGTGGAGTATATATACAATAATGGGTTGACATTTTTTAAATAGAAATACCATGATGATATAATTAAAAACCTTTTTAGGAAAATACCAATTTCACTTTGAAAATCACTTTTAAAAACTAAATATTTAAATAATATTAGGATTTTTTCTTTTAAATGAACCTTTTAAAATATCAAATTATGTTATAAAGAAATGATTGGTCATGAGTGTGTAAATATTAAGATCATATGGTGTAATTTAGAAACAAATATTACTTTCACATTGTTGTATGAAATGTCAAAATTACCATGTTTGTAAAACAATAACAAGATTATTTTAAATTTTATTGAAAATAATTAGTTATCGGTAAAATTGCCTTTAAACAATCATATTATTTTTTAATTTTTTTAGAAAACATGAATTAAGATAAAAAAGAATTTTTTAGGAAAGAGAGAAAATGACAACATATTTTATTTAAAACATTGTTGAAATCATTTTATATAAAAAAGAAAGGAAAATGGCATCATTAATTGAAATCCTCATGAATAACAAGTGTATAGGAAATTAAAGGTTCTTATTAGACAATGATAAAATAATTTCCATAAATTGAAATTAAAATATAAATAATCCCAATTAAAATGAAATTGAAACCTAAATCTCTCACAACATTGGTAACTTTTTAATAATAAGCCTCATGAAAGGAATAAAAGACAATAAAACATTAAATATCATGGATATAAAAAGTTTCATGACATAACATATCAAAGGGGTAGTAGACACACCTTATAAAAAATATTGGTGAATAACATGACATTTTTCCCAAAGAAGACAATTTGCTATTTTCAACTCCTAAAATGATAATAACATTGATGTGATAATTTATCAATGAATCAATTTTGTGTATCAAATATAAATCAAAATAAAAATTGTGGAAATAAAACATAGTATAATAAAAATTGATTACACACATAATCTTACAATATCAAATATAATGAAGAAATAATATCCATCAATGAAAAGAAATTGAGTTATAAAATTATTTATGTCTTTACCCCTCCCACAAAGATACTGTAATGAGGTGATAGAGATGGTGACTACCCAAGTCCCTCCTCTAGTAGGCCTTGTGTTGGTGACTATCACTGAGGGTACAATAAACATGTATACGGGAGGTGTTACCCTCAAAGAGAAAGATGTAAAAGAGAGATATAAGAATGACACACCAAACAAACCTCCTCAATCATACACACACATATAGAAATATAATGTGAAAACCCGAAATTTCATACAATACAATAAAAAACAAAAGGGAAACTACAAGTACCAAAATGGTAAAGAAGGTAATGACCACAAATCCCAAATAGATCCTATAGAACCTTGAGCTAGTAATATTTAGTATGATATCCAACCTACTCTAGCTAACCTAAAAATTAGTTTATATATACGTAGGGTGAGAATAACAATATACTCATTAGGATCCTCATTACAACCTCTCATACAAAAGATAAAAAAAATTACTAAATCAAAGTGAACACCAGTAAAACTAAATCATCACCTAAACATGTATACTATATTCCTAGCCTCACCATATCTATTTCTCATAGAGTTACACATACAGGATAGAAAATAATATAGTAATGAATCATCAGGGGTACCCCACTCCTACTTCCCCACTGGTTTCCCACACTACCCCAACATCACACATATGGATCCATCACTCTCCAAAAGTAATCCATCCTGAAAACACCTAGAGAAGGCTTCACAATAGGAACCTTATGCATCACATAAACATATTATTTTATATCACATATCCATATAATAACCAAGTAGTTTCCAGGACCTACCATACTCTGTTTGATGTATATAAAACATATAGTGTTATACCTCAATCCATTACAGTCCATACACTGAGTAAGTACCTCAATCAATCCCAACCTATACATGTCATAGCTATAATAATCCTTTGGACACTAAATCTGAAAATACATGTGTATGAAATAGAAAAAATCCATCACAACCCTCTATACATGTATATGAGAAAACTAACCATCATCCATACTAGAACATGAAACTAATAATAGAAGAGAGTGAGGTGATATAGAGTTGTCAACCATCCATCCTCCCACTAGGATGTTTGGGAAAACAACCTCGTAGAGTTCACTAGCTGTCAAATACCCTAACTAAAATGGATGGGGTAGCATACAAATGATAGAATATAAATGATATAATATATCTTACAACCACACTATGGGAATAACCTAGTCTTATAATCAATTGTAACTAATTTTTCTCAGACTCTCATCTTACAACACTAAGACCATATATTATACAAGCACAAAATCATATACTAAATAGCTACATTAATTACATCTTATATTTTTAGAATTTAATTATATTAATTAATTAATTAGACATTAATTAACTATTAACATTATTCTACATTACATTACATTAAATTACATTAACTTAATCATTAGAGTAAATTACATTCCATCAAGGTATAATCCAAACCAAGTCTATGGTTTATCAAGAATAATATATTTTTATAATTTTCATTCCATCATCAACCACCCACAAGGGATAAGAATTATTTATTAATTATTAGCATCATTCCACATCTAGGTACTCTAGGAAACCATCCTAAGATTCAACCATGAGGAAAAATGCAAAAAAGAAAATCCAACTGCCTCATGTAGTTAGGAATGGAATGTAGATAAAAATGAAAATAAGACATCGACCATTAATTATAATCATATGTGAACATACCTACTCTCAGTATCTCATCAATGGGTAATCTTAACATTAACCCATCCCATCACCTAAAATTTTATCCCTTACACCCATATGAATATACTAATGCATCTATTCATCACATGAATTAGTTTCTACCACATCATCCAGGCCAACCAACTCATATATATCACACCATCCATCCCAAAATCAGCGATACTATGATCACATCACATCTAAGCCTCCCTATCTGATAACATCTATCCTAAGCTCTTTTGTATCTAACTCAATGTAAAATGACTGTATCTATAGAAAATTACAAAAATAAGTAATAAAAAATAAGAAATAAACTGGGAAACTACCCCCTCAAAATATGGAATTTGACCTTCTCATGAAAATGAGAAATCCTAGCACCAAAACAAGGAACTCGGACTTCTCAAGAAAAAAGGAAACTTATACCCTAGTAAATTATATTTATCACACAACTGGTTCTCATTCAATCTTAAATTAACCGATCATTTTTTAAAGGTTCCAACTTTGGGAAACTAATGACATCAAGATATAACAAGAAACAAAATTAATTAAACGATTAATTTAAACATGATTTCAAGAAAACAAACATTCTCATTTACTTTGTATTTTATTATTATCAATAAGCATGATCTTTCCTCAGGTTTATTAACCAATTTACTCATCTCACAGAATAATCAATTCAATTAAACAAGCATACTTTCATCAATATTACTATAATCAATTTACATCATCGAACGTTTTAATAACATACCTCTTATTTAATATCTTAATCCAATTAATTAAAAATTTAATTCCAGATTATGTTATTTTCCAAATTTCAACATGATACTCCAAGAATAACAACATTTAGATCAAGCATATAGCATAGATATCATAATATCTAGATAAATAAGAGGCATACCACTACAATGATATAAATCAAAAACATTTTCAACATTTGATTGATATAAAATTTCTTAATCTGGTTCAACAATTATTAGGTAAATTTTATTTCCATATAAAGGTATAAATAATAATTAATTTTTGATTTAATGTAAATAAATATAGAATCAATGAATCATGTACGCCAGACTTAATCATTGTTCTTCGTATGAGAACAAACCACATCACAGATATCTGATCACCTCTCCCATAAGAATTGAATCCATACGAGGACACCAGACCACATAATATCAAAATAAAAACCTAGAAAATATTATTATAAACATATGATATGATCCTACATTGTATGGAGAGAAGAAAATGAAGAAAATGAGACTGAAAGAGAAAAAACTGTAAGAAACAGAGGTAGAACATACCTTGGATCACCACAGATCAAAGACAGAAGCCCAAGGATTGATACTCATCAATGAAAACTCAAAATACCAATGGAGTGAGCTAATGGTCACTTGGAATGAGATGGTGAATCACTCTTGTCCATAGGGTTTGTGAAAAACATGAGTGGTTACAATATTTAAAGATGCACTAGATATGGGATTTACACAATGTTTAATCACATTTAAAGTCATGTAATCATCAAGGTTATGTTTACACCAAAAAGTGTTTCAATTTTTATTATTCAACCCAAATAATTTACACATCTCTAACTATCCCTGCACAATACACAAACTACCCTGTCAAGCTATGTAACTTTATATAACATGAATTCTTCCTAATTCCAACATTTTGTAGATAAACCCCCTATAAAACATCTAATCTTCCTCTGATCACCATGGTCCTAAAAAATGTAATGGGTCTATCCACATGGATCTGGTACTTTACATTAGATACCTCTCAAACAATAATCATCCTTGAGAATCCAAAATGAAACCTAGAGAGGAAACGAAAAGGAGTACTCTGAATAGCCACCCTATGAGATACCTCTTAAAGATCTCACCATCTTAGGAGCTCAAACACCTCACTCATTGGAAAAAAATGAAAAACCACACAACTTAAACAACAATCTCCTAACACTCTTTCAAGGGTAATACCTCCTAAATTAGAGTAAATTAATAAAAAGTAGTAAGGGGGAAAATATGAAAAGCAGAAAGGCCCACATTCATAAAGGAACAAAGATACAAGGGAAAAGAAAAACATTAAATAAGTTAGGGTAATGAGTGAGAATATATGATTCATGTTCCTAGGTACTCTCATCCATGCCACCTTACTACCACAAGACATAAACCAAGGGAATAACATGCCCATGTGACACCTTCACCTAGCTGTCTTGGATCTCCAAAGGGCGCTCCTCTAAGGTCACATTATCATCAACATCAACCTATCCCAAATCAATGAATTGAGTATAGCCATGAATATAAAGACGGAGATATGACATGTGAAAAACATCATGTACCTAGATTATCTTTGGGGGAAGTGTTATCTGATACTCCACGACCCCAACATGAGCCAAAATCTCAAAAGGTCCAATAAACCAAGGGGAAAACTTACCCACACATCCAAACTGTCACTTCCCACTTTGAGGAGTCACCATAAAGAACACATAATCTCCATAATAGAACTCTATAGGTCTCCTCCCATTATCTTCATTGGATTTATAACAATCATGTGATGCCTTTATCCTCTCATGAATTATCCAGACCATATCTGTCATATTTTGTTCCAGTTTCATCCCGATAATTGTTTCCTCTCCAACTCTAGTCCATCAAAACAGAGAACCAAAAGGACAACCATAAAAATATTAAAATGGAGTGATAATAATGGTGGAGTGGAAAATATTATTACAAGTAAACTATAAAAGTGAAGGTGCATCATAAAAAAACCTCTAATATCTAGGACACAAGAGAGAAACATGTCTTCAAGAGTCTGGATGGTCCTCTCTATATGAATATCCATCTAAAGATGAAAAGTAGTAATAAGGCATAAATGAGAACCAAAATCATGATGGATATATCTCTATACCCTAAAGTTAAAATAAGGATCTTGATCAGAAATGATCATCCGTGGCACATTGTGGAGTCACACCACCTCCTAGAGGTACTTCCTTGGAAAAACCTCCTTTGAGTTAGACTCCCTGATCACTATAAAGTGATTTGATTTAATCAAATGATCCTATATCACCCATATAGAATCACAAACTCCTTGAGATCAAGTTAAATAGGTATCAATTTACATTGATAGGTCCTCCCACTTCCATTAGGGAACATCTAACAGCTAGAGAAAACCATCGAGAACATAATGCTCAACCTTAACCTTTAGGAAGACCAAATATCAAGAAAAAAACTCTACAATTGTATTATTCAAACTAGGCCACCTTCGGTAGATCCAGTTTCAAGTAAGAAATCCTTTCTTTTTGTATTTTAGGTATTTAAAGTGTTTGGGTGATTCTTGGGAAGGTTTGAAGAATTTTGGTATATTTTTGGGGATTTCTTTGGAGGTTAATGACTTGAGAATGGTTAGTAAAAATCATGAAACTCCTAAAAAAACATGAAAAAGGAGGAAGTTGCCTCTAGGTAGGTGCACATTTGAACACATGGTTTGGCCAAAACATTCATCCACCAAGTATAAACTATAAATTTTGGTATAGATGAAATTGTATGGTTAGCACATAGTTTTCTTAATCATTTACCAAAATAGTGCATGACTAAAAGTTAGATCAAGAAATTGTGTAACTAACTCATTTTTACGCCTTAATGGCTATTTTTCCTCTATTATGATCCAGAATCTATATAGTCTATTCCCAAAGAATGTGAAGAACCTTTCCTACAATAAGGGAGCAATGCATTATCAAATATTTTTTCATTGAAGTCTAGATTTTTTTGGAATAAGATGTAAGAATAATTTTTGGAGTTTCTACCTGGTAGTTTTTTAATTATTTGTTTTGTTCTTCATTATTGGAATTATTTCTAAGGTATGTGTCTTCACTCTCAACTCCTCTTATTATAACTTAAAGGATTGATTTAAAATTGGTTTAATTTCTTGTAATTGATTGTAAAATTATTGTGAATTTTTTTAGAAACATTATTTATGGATGGTTTGGAAAATCATGGAATTATTGTGCAAAGGTATTTATTGAATTATTTTAAGACAATGATTTTAAAAATGGTTGTTTTGTTTGATTCATGGAAAAAGGGTTTATAAAAAGTTTTTTAATAAAAATATTATTTTATTGAAATGGTTTGAAATAAATTTTTTGGTATGGTTTTGGCATAATTGGGTTTCTTGAGATCATTTTCATTGACATGACCTTGTATAAGGGGCTTGTTCCATTAGGGAATTGGTATGTAGTTTCCTTATGAAGACTTGTTAGATCGATGAAAATATGATGACGAGTATGAAAAAGTCACCTGGGCATGTATGTGTGGATGTGTAGATTAGAATGGTTTATTCCAAATGCATTGTGAAATAGTTTAAGGGCATGTTTGGATATTTTCACGAAAAAATGATTTATTGAGAAAATGCATGGATTTTTTTAAACTGTTAATTTTTTAAATTATTTATATAAATTATTTAATATAAATTTTCTAAAAAGTTCTATCATTGTGGCATGAGTTCAGAATTAATTTCAGGAAAAACCTATTTAGTTTAATTACTAAAACCTTTCTTGGTCACTTTGGTGTGTTTGAAGATATTTTTTATTGAGACACATGTGAAGGAAAAATATATCACTTTTTAGTGATGCTTCGTGAAACATGGGAATGGATTGTGGAGTTGGATTTCGGAGCATGCATGGAGTTTATGTGTGGGTGTCTTTAGAGACTTTGAGATTCGTTTGTTTTTCTTCCACTTTGTATTTTTGATGTTAGTCTTGGTTTCCTATTGGTACTATGATATAGTTTGTTTTGATTTATTATACATTGAGTTGTCTTAAATTTTTATCATGAATAATGTAGTGTTTTTTGGTTATGGTTAATTTGGTTTTGTTGTTTTACTTTCAAAGGAAAAAATGTCTCCAAATTGTTTATAAAGACCTTGACATTTATTTCTATCATTTCTCATCTTGGGGATGTCACAAAAGGCCAAGTAACATTCTACCACATTCTCAATCCAATAAAGAGGGGTGAGATGTAACAAATGGTATCAATCATGGTAAGTTTTTCTTTTATTTTGGGATAAATGGAATTTTTTTTTCTGTTCATGGATTTGGAAAATAATTATTGATTAATCCTTGATATGGGTTGGTAGTAAGGAGATGGATTGTTAGAATTTGAAATTTAGACCATAAAAATGTGTAGCTAACCTCTTTATGATGAACCTCAAGTTACTATGGAGTTCGGTACATAAGTGTTTTGAGACACTTATATGAGTTGTAATATCATTTTCATGGGTTCAACCAATGAGACAAGAATAAAATGTATTATACTAATGACTTCCCACTAGAAGTTCATATTTCATTTTGTGTAATGATTTATGATTTGGTGGAAAATGTTAATTTTTGAAAGGTTTTGAAATCATTTTCAAAAGTAATATTTTGAAAATGAATAATATAGGTATTTTGAAAATGGATTGATTTTCCAAATCATGGTGAAATTTTCTAATAAGGTTTGAAAATAGAAAGAGTTGAATTTTGGAAAGCCTTTATGTGGTAGTTGTGATGTGGTAAATTTGAATTACTAAGAAATATTTTATTTTCAGAAATAGAATCCACCCATATTTCAGGGTTATTTAGAACCAGAGAAAGTAGATGTGTGGATGAAAAGGTTGAATTGAATATTCAATTTTTTAAGCACACCAGCAGAGCTAAAAGTCAAGTTAGTAATGTATATTCTAGAGGATCATGAATTCCATTGGTGGGATTCAGCAGTTCATGCTAAATTAGACCAAGGAACTATATGGGGGGATTTTGAAAAATTGTTCAACAAAAAATTATATCCTCACAAGTTTAGGATTGCTATAATGATTTGAAATATGATAATCTCTTAGTGATATAGTCTAAAACTAAATTTATGGATTTAGTCAGCTTTTCACCCAAATTTTCTATAGGTATGTCTTTTAAGGAACACATTTCTGAATCAGGACTAAGGAAAGTGATTCACTCAATAATTATCGTGCATTGTATAATAGATTATATAGAGATGGTCAATATAGTGATGGTGGTATAATTGGATATCTCAGAAACTATGGGTGGAGGAAGCATGTTGATACCAATGGGGAATGGTGGGAACTTTAATGAAAGGAAAAAGAGGAAGAGGGACACCTATTTCAGAGGTAGTGGGATGAATCATAAATAGATTGATGGATCAAAGAATATTCCTCCTAAACCAAAGGGTGAAACTAGATGTTTTCAATGTGGTACATTTGACCACATGAAGTGAGATAGTACAACACCACCTAGATCATGAAAACAATTTCAATCAGATTAGGCATCTTCGGCACTATTTTCATAGTGATCCAAGGACAAGATTTTGTATCAAAACTCATTATTCAAAGATGTCTTATGCCTCGATGGGACAAAGTAAGTATAATACCTCTCATCAAAAGACTAGATATAACCATGGTGATTCTAGGAATATCATGACTCCTCAACAAGGGAAATCTCAATAGGGAAATAAGGAACACAGTGCAGTGAGTAAGAAGTTTTATGGATCTAAAAAAGTCATTGTGGATGATCAATTTATACAATTATTGGAAAGAGGTGTGATTATTTTAAATTCAACCCTTATTATATATTTGTTTGATACAATTGAATCTCAATCGTTTATATCTTTTCGACTTGTTGATCTTATGGGTTTAAATGTTGAGATGATTCCTTCTATTTTAGAAATTCAAAATCATCTTAGTCAAATATAATTCTAATCATTTATACATAAATCATGATCTATAACTATTAATGGGGATAATTTGATATGGGATTTATCTATTATAGATATGGATGGCTATGAAACAATCCTAGGTATGGATTGGTTGACAATGTTCAAAGATCACATAGACTATTATATATGAAGGGTTAATTTTATGAATGATGATGGGGTCGAACATCTCTTTAGATGATAGAATAACGAAAATAAAATTACAATAGTCTTGTTAGAACTAGTGGTTGGATCTATCTTATACTAGTTAATAACATTGAATTTGGAATCAGAGGTTGATGTCATGGAAAATAATTTTTTAATAGTTTTTGATCACTTTCTAAAGGTGTTTCCAAAAAAATTATTAGGGTTTACACCACAAGTGTATTAGAGTTTATGATTGATATCTTACTAAGGAGAAAAAATATCTCACTTCCATCTTACCAAATTAAACTCGAAGAATTAAGGGAATTTAAAACATAGTTGTAAGAGTTAGAAAGCAAAGGGTTCATTCAATCTAGAATTTCTCTGTGGGAAGCACCTGTCTTATTTGTAAAAAAATAGGATGACACTATAAGGATGTGTTTCTATTATCGTAATATTAACCATGTTATGATAAAAAATCATTATCAAATTAAATTATGTAATTATTTTTTTGATAAATTTAGGGGATCCCAATGGTGTTCTAAAATTGTCTAATGATCAGGATATCACCAATTATGGGTTTAGAAGAAGGATATTCCAAAAACAACTTTCATAAGTTG
Organism: Viscum album; assembly: GCA_963277665.1. Classification (NCBI taxonomy): domain Eukaryota; kingdom Viridiplantae; phylum Streptophyta; class Magnoliopsida; order Santalales; family Viscaceae; genus Viscum; species Viscum album. The sequence continues at coordinate 331,848,695 of OY728132.1, forward strand.
ATATGGCCATTAAGAGTAAAAGGTTATGATTTTTAGACTTAAAAATGAAATATTTTTATTTATGGAATTGATGAACTAGATATTTTAGAGGTATTTGGATTCTTTTTTGGTGGTGTTTGGGGATGCCATTTTGGTGTATTCAAGGATAGGGGATGTGGATGAGAAAAACTAGCAGACAATGTTATGAATTTTACAAGATCATTAGTTGTATTAAAAACTTTTTATGTGTGATTTTTTGATACAAGAGGTATACTTCCTTGTCCATGTGATATTTAGAAAATGTGTTTATGTGCATCAAGAAAATATAGAGGCTGTTATCTCTTATAATCCTCTAAAGAATTTCTTTTAGATACATAGTTTCTTTACCTTATCTGGTTATTACTGAAATTTTGTTTGTGATTTTTCCTGACTTTCTTCACCCTTTATATATTTTTAAGGGAAAATGTTTTCATTCCAATGGAATGAGTAATGTAAAAAGTCTTTTCAAGAGCTTAATTTTCACGGTATATAATCACAAATCTTTATTTTTAAAAAATCTGGACAAGGGAACGTGGGGTATTATGACACTTTAGGATCATGGTTGGGATGTGATCTCATATAGGGAGACAATTTTGTTACTTATAGATCATGAAAGTTATGGTTGAATGATAAATACTACCCAACACATGATTTGGAGTTTGTTTTTGCAGTCCATTATTTTAATACTTGGCATCATTACCTCTTTAGTGATAAATTCATAGTGTTTACGGATCATAAGAGCTTGAAATTTATTTAACCATAAAGGGATTTGAATATAAGATAAATAATATGGATGTAATATCTCCAAATGTTCAACTTTGACTTGATATATACACTGGCTAAAAGAAATTTGGTGGAAGATGCATTAAGTAGAAATTCATATGCCCAGTTCATAAAAGAGACTTTAGAACACTACCTGTTGATGTCAGTGATAGCTGACATGCAGTTTTAATATGACAACCGAGGTAGTGAATTAGTTTTCTTTCTATTTTCTTTGGTTTATGATATGGTAGAGATTGTAAAGAGGCATAATAATCTAATTCAGAATGCGTTTCTATGAGGTAAAAACTCAATGGTGAAGAGACCGTTGAGGGATGGAAAATGGATGGGAGTTAATTTTTAAGGTTTTGAAATCATATAGTTGTATATAAAACTTGTTTGGAATAAATTCTTCATGCATACCACCATTAAATATGGAATATTCATATAGGAATACAGAAGATGTATAAGGAATTAAAAAGAATTTTTTTTGGCGAGTTAACATGAAAAGAAAGGTGGTTGCGTTTTTTTCGAGGTGTTTAACCTATCAAGAAGTTAAGGAAGATAACCAGTGATCACTATGTATGTTGCAGTCATTACCTATTCATATTTTGAAATGGGATCATATAACCTTGGATTATGTGATAGGTCTCTAAATGATGCTTCAGAAATATGATTCTGTATTAGTGATAGTGGATCAGTTCAGAAATTTGGCACATTTACATCATATTAATGAATCTCATACGGTGGATGAATTGTCTAAAATATATATCCATTAATTGGTAAAAAGGCATGGGGTACCATTTTTTATAGTAAAGGATTTAGATTCAAGGATTGCATATCATTTTTGGAAATACTTACAGGATTCCCTTGGGACTCAGTTGAACATGAGTACAACCTATCATCCTCAGACATATGGACAATCCAAATAGATGATAACAATATTGGAAGTCATTCTTGAGTCTTATGTAATGGATTTTGGTGGCTCATGGTAGGAGCACATACCTTTAGTAGAGTTATCGTATAAAAATAGTTATCAATCCTCAATACATATGGATCTTTTTAAGCATTATATGATAATCCTTATCGTTATACATTTTTTCTGGGTTGAAATAGGTTATAATTCATAGGTTGGGATGAGCTTTGTAGAAGAGAAAATGAAGAAGATTCATTTGATTATAAAACAAATGGAAATGGCACAGAGTCATGAGAAATCATATGGTTATAATCATCGATGTCTTTTATTTTTTGAGGTGAGTGATCCTGTGTTTTTTAGAATCTTACCAAGGCTTTGATGTCACTTTTTTAGGAATAATGGAATGATATATCCTTGATACACAGTCCCTTTTGAGATTATTTAATGATTTGGTGATGTGATATATCATTTAGATTTTCAACCATGGTTCAGTATAGTGCACAATGTGTTTCATGTATCTCAGTTGAAAAAGAAACAACCTAATATTAACCATGTGATTTGATGGTGTCACATTTACATAGAGCAGGATTCTTTGTTGGTTCATATGTTGGTACTGATTGTGTATAGACAAGAGAAAGTCTTTCATGGAAACATAATCGTTCTAGTATGAGTTTTGTGTCAATATGTCTAGATTCAGGAATAAACATAATAATAAGAAAAGGAAATGGTTGAAAAATGAACCAAACTCTATTATGGAAATTGTGGTTTTCCACTTTATCAGGATAGAAAGGTCAATGGTGGGGAGAATATATCACCCCTTATTTCATGTAAGTAACCATTTATTTATGTATTTTACATATGAAAAGTTTTTGGGTGACTTTTGGGAAGGTTTGGAAGAATTTAGAAATGTTTTTGGGGATTGTTTGAAGGTACATATTTTCAGAACAATTAATAAAATTTTTTAAACTCATACAGATTACTGTAAAAAGTGAGGCAGTGAGATTTGGGTATACACACCATTAGGCGCACGTTTTGGACAAACCGTGTAGCCACCTAGGAGAAATAGAGTATTTGGTGGAAAATGAATTTTCACATTTAGATCATTATTTTCCTACCAGTGCACCCTAATCATTCACAACTAAATATTAGATCTGAGAATTTTGGATCTAACTCAATTTTGTTCTTTAATGGATATTTTTCCTCTATTACAACCCTAACTTGATTTCCTCTATTCCAAAATGTTGTGGATACCCTTATATTCAATAAAGGAGTAATCTATTATCAAATATTTGTGAATTAAAGGATATATTTCTTGGGAACGATATCTAAGGTGAAGTTTTGGAGTTTCTACCCATTTTTGTTGAATATTTTGTGCAATTCTTCATTTTCTCCTTAGTTTTTGAGGTAGGTGGCATCACTATTGACTCCTATTATTAGAAAATTAAGTCATTGTTTAAAATTGTTTGAATTTATTGAAAATGATTATTAATATTTTTTGAAATTCTTGGTATAAACCTATTTTAGTAGTGGTTTATGAAATTGTGGAATTCCTGTGAAAATTGATTTGTTGAAAGATTTTAAAATGATGATTTTAAAAATGTTTTTTTGGTTTTATTCATGGAAAAAGGATTTTTGTAATGGTTTTTAATAAAAAACTATTTAATTGTAATGGTTTAGTACAATTGGTCTTGTAAGTTTTTTGCATAATTGGTTGGCATTTGTTCATTTTCATTGATGTGACCCTATGGAAGGGTAATGTTCCATTGGGGAACTGGTATATGGTCACCTTCTGATGAATTGGTAGATAAATGAGAAACCACTCATAAGTATGGAACTGTGACCTGGGAACTCATGTGTGGATGCATGGATTGTAATGGGTTATGCCAAATGGATTGTGAAATGGTTTGATGGTCTTGTTAGGTTATTTTCTATTAAAACCGTTTTTTTGAGAAAATGACTGACATTATTTTAAACTGTTAAAAATGTTTTATAGTGTTATATATTAATTTATTTATATAAATCTAATAACATATTCTATCCTAGTGGCATGATTTGGAAATTCATTTGGGGAAAGACTACTGAGTTACATTACCCCCTACTTGGTCACTTTGGTGCATTTACAGATATAGTTTATCGAGACATAGGTAAAGGAAAAGTATCTCACATTTTTAGTAATGATTCATGATAATTGGTTATAGACTGTGGACTTTGATCTTGGATCATATAGGGAGTTGATGTTTTAGTGTCTTTAGTGTCTTTGAGCATTGTTGGTTTTGTCTTCGGATTTGTATTTTTAATGTTGGTCTTGGTTTCTGCTTGGTAATCTATTATACTAGGAAGATCCAGGGTCTATACAAGACGACCCTTAGAAAATTAAAAAAAATATAAGTATAGAGTCAATAATTACAAGGATTATTACAACACCAAGAGTGTTTCACACCCTGAATAACATCATTCACCATCATAGAAAAATAGTAGGGTGTTTTGAATGACCACATTTTACTAAACACCACAATTTATTTCTTTTAAAGTGAATCAACCACCTGGTTAGCCTTCTTGTATACATATGATATAGTCTAGTTAATATGCTTAGTGTAATTGGAACGGGTAATCCAATAAGGGAAAATCCTCCTTGGCACATCCCTTGATCTAGATTTTAATTCATTAACCACAAGGTGAGAGCCATATTTGACCCATAACACATTCTAGTTATAGTGGAAATCTTAATTAATTTCATAAATGACCACCCATAGCTCATACTCATGTGCAATTCCTTATACAATGAAGTAGTAAAAAAATCCATTAACAAAACCATTGTGAGTTTGAAAGACACCCCCACAGTCTACGGAAATATACATTCCAGCAGATGATCCATAAACATTGACATTGATGCGTGATGGAATTAGAGGGATCCACTAGATAAACATAAATGAATGGTGTTTCCTTAGTTTTCCTTAACCCCCAATAGACTGTGAGTTTTGACGTCCTCAAAAAAGTTCCTCAGTGTACCCGGTTGTATGTAAACCATAGAAATGTGATCTTTATGTACAGTCATGATCCCTACCTATTGTGAAGGGGCCTGATTATCAAATAGGATTCTGTTTCTTATGGATCAAATATTATTGAAACCGAAACAAGATTCCACAATCACGAGGATGTAAATTTTCTCAATTCACCCATTTTTTTTTGATACAATGGAAGAGTTCTTATATTTTTTTCATGTATCATTTATTGGTTGTTGGTTATGGTTATCTTGGTTTGGTTGTTTTATATTAAAAGTGAAAAAAATACCAATAATTTATGAAGACCTTGTCATTTATTTCCATCCTTTATCATCTTGGGGATGTCTCCTAAGGCCTAATAGCAATTACACCTTGTCTAAAGCCAATGAGGAGGATAGGGAAATTACACCATGAAAACTAACCTCTCAAAGCTTGGTATATCTTGGTCACACCAAGATGTACCACCACAGGTGAACAATAGAACTCCCAAATAACCATCTCGCACATCACCAATGGAATGAAAAACTTACCAAGAAAAACACCTAGTGTTGTATATCATTAGACTAACTATCAAGGGAATCACCAAAAACAACCCAGTCCCTATATAATTCTACCTCACCAATTTGGACTCCTCCACTTTCTGCATCAAATATGACTGCATTGTCATCTAGAAAAGTAAACCTCTTCCTCTAACCTCCCCTCCCCCACATCAAGATTCATCACCGAGAGTTCCTCAATCACTCTCCATGAATCCCTATATTCACGAATGGTGCCACTAGGGGACATCCTTCATAGCACATCAGTAATAATATTCCCCTTAACTAGCATATATGAAATATCGAAGTTGTCATCCTAAAATAATTCCATCCACTGATGCTGATGCAAGTTCAATTCATGATTGGATAAGGCATACCTAATGCTCTTATGGTTAGTAAATACCAAAAAATGTTCTCCAATAAGGTAATGTCACCAAAAAATTCAAAGAAAACACCACTTTTACCAAATAAAGATCATGGGTGGAATAGTTATGCTCATGGAGACATAACTTAAGAGACTCCCAAGAAAAAACTGATATCTATTAGATTAGAACGTAACCTAGTCCAAGATGCAAAGAATCATATAAAACCTCAAATAAAACTTATTTGATTGGAAAATAAAGAGTTGAAGCACTGAATAACATCTCATCCAGGTACTCAAAACCCAGATGGAAATGGTCAGTTCAAAATAACTCCTGACCATTCTAGGTCATGAATGTTAGAGGATTCATAACCCAAGATAAATTAACAACGAACCTTCTCCAATAGCCTGCAAGACCAAGGAAACACCACACCTCTACCACTATCTTGGGGGATTTCCAAGACACAAAATTCTATATATTCTAAGGATCCACATATACTCACTACTAGGATATGACATTCCCAAAGAAACATACATCCTGACCCCAAAACACACACTTTTAAAACTAACCAAATAAATTCTCATGACAAATAACTTCCAATGTAGCACATAGATGCTCTGCATGATCATCCACAAAAATATAATACACAAGGACGTTGTCAATGAAAACCACCATGAACATATCCAAAAACTCCCTAGAAACTACATTCATCAACCGGGTGAACACAACCGGATCATTAGTCACAATGAATGACATCACAAAAAAATCATAATTCCCATGATGAAAATCGAATTATGTATTATGAATGTCATCATCCTTCACCTGCGTCTGATGATATTCAGACCAGAAATCTATTTTTGAGAACCAAATTTATCCCTTCACCTAATCGAATAAAACACTAATCCATGGAAGTGGATAATAGTTCTTAACTATCACTTAGTTCAAGTTATGATAATTTATACAAAGATGAAAACTACCATCATCCTTTTTGATGAAAAAAAATGGTGCAACCCATGGTGATACACTCTCCAAACAAAACCACACTGCAACAGTTCATTGAGCTATAAACATAGCTCTCACAACTCAGAAGGTTCTATTCTATACAGAGACATAATGATAAGAAACACACATCGAAGTAGATCAATCACAAACTCAATCACCCATTAAGGGGGTAACACTACAACCTCATCTATAAATGCATAAGGGTACTCATCCAAAACCATGGGAAACACTTGTAATGTCCCGAATCTAGGTGCACTCCAAGGTGCTCCAAACCTAGTTTGTCACATGACTTCAAGCACATTTACCCAAACACCCGAGGCTGCCAAAAAGTAGCAAGGGCCAAGGTCTGATAATGGGGAATCTATGCCCTCATTGGCAGAGTATACACAGTGGAATAACAAATAAGAAAACCAAAGTGAAAGTAGTAATACTCTACACAAAAGTAAACAATGGATGAATGATAGCAATAAAACAATTGGAGAACATATATAAATGATGCATGTCACATGTGTCTAGGAAATCAGCCAAACAAGTCATAATGATAAAATTAAAACACTAAAACTAAAGTATAGAAACGTAGTAAACTCCAACATCATCACAAGCCTCAACTTGGTCCCATGCTCTCCAGCTCCATAATAGTCAAGTACCTGAAGAAGAAGGGAAGTTTTCATTATCTATACCTAAAACCATATAATCTATTTGGATCCAAAAGAATGACCCAAATAGGGTGTGAGACGAATCCTAGTAGGCAACCACCAAAAAAATTGTGCCTAACTATTTGTGAATTTATATAGTAGGCAATATGAAAAATAAAGAAATAAACTAGGAAGTACTCAAAAGTAAACAGTCATATAGTTTCCAGTTACATTCATTAAAATTTATTAATTATTCAAACTATTGAATAATGAATCCTAGGATCTAGGCTAATATTTGTATCCCCTTGTATAAAATAAAAAATTGACATCTCAAAAGAGCATCTTACAATATAGTAATACCGAGTCCAAGATTGTTCTTTGTCTTAGAAGACTCTTCACAATCATTCAATAATTTAAAAGAAACCCTCTGGTAATGTTCTCATAGTCCGACCCCTCTAGTTCAACATATCATCAATTCAATAAATAGTAACCCTATGAAAAATCTCCCACAATATAACCCCTTTAGGTCCCATATAGCACTAATCATTTACGAATGACCACTTGGGTAGCTCTCATGGTCATTACACCCATTGGTCTGCATAAAAATAATAATTTAGAATGACCCCCCTGGAATATCTCATAGTTAATTCCCTATGGTCCAACATTTATTTAATAACGACCCTCTTGGTAGCTCTCATGGTTTAAACCCTTTGGTCTATGACCACCCAGCAGCTCTCGTAGTCAATACCTCTAGGTCAACATAATAAAAAATTATATATAAATGACGCTAACTCAAGAATCTCTCATAGCCGAATTCCCCTTGGTCCCAATTTCACAATATGAATCACCTGCATCTCATATAAATAGTAACTCCATCCTAACAACATGAGGCCTGGAAAACAAAATAATCCTAATAGTCTTTCTAGACCAAATGGCCATTATAAAAAAAACATGGGAAAATTCAACCATAATCAAGTTATTAAACCATACACCTAATAAATAAACCTTTCTCAATTAAACAAACCATAGATGGTATTAAACAAGGTTAAATTCCGAAAATTGCAATACCCTAAACATGGGTATTCAACACTTTTAGCATATATAATCCAAAGAAAACTAATGAATGGCACAAACCACCTACCTTGTTGTTATACGATGAATATTATCGAACATGGGCACTTGAATTGGCCTAGAACATCATAGATATAAAAAAGTTAAAAACATTCATCCTTGAATAACTCATGAGAGTGAAGAAATCAAGAAGAGAGAATCTAGGGAAATAGATAAATCACATGGGGGAATCCAATTCACCTGGAAGCATCTCAATCAGAGCTTGTATGGAGAAATGGTAGGGGTTCTAAGTTCTCGGCCATCTCATTACTCTCTTGTACAAAACACACGAAGAAGAATATAGTTTTGGAGATGAGACACAACCCCTCTTGGATTAATCAATTAAAAAAAGTACATAGTGTGTTCATTTAATGTACACACCATGTACTAAGCTCAACCAGGCCCTGCTTTAGGTGGTCTTCCAGGCCACCCACACATCCATGTAATCGGCCGTTACATAGCCAGTACACATCTACATGTAGCATCTTGGTACATGGAGTGTACTCAAAAGTACATAGGGTGTACTTAGAAAATTTTCAAATATTCCTTTTTCCTAAAAAACAACCTGAGATAAAGATCCATACCTAAAATGATGATCGGTGTTCTTACAAAATTTCCCTCTTAAAGCAATTCATCCCCAAATTTCCCTTCCAAGGGTGGAGAAGAAGAAACTTCAAACAACTCTGGCCACTGTGATCATATGTCAGCCTCCCTCTACCAAGTCTCTTTCTGTACTTGACTATGATTCCTTAACACCCACAACAGTGGAACAGACTAGCCACATAGAACCTCCATGCTATGATCAACAATCTGAATAGGGTTCTGCTCAAAGGATGTATCCACCTCCAACTCAACCTGCTCAAGTTAAAAAATGTGTGATGGGTCTGAAAGGTAGTGTCGTAACTGAGAAACATGAAAGACGATGTGCATATCCTGGTACCTCTTAGGTAACTGTAACCAATAAGAAACTTACCCAAATATCTCAAAAACCTCAAATGATCTGACATATATTGGTGAAATCTTCCCCTATCTCATGATCCTCCTGTTCCCCAACCTCTATGTGGCACATAAGAAAACTAGATCTCAGACCTCAAACTACAGAGTTCGTCTCCATCGACCATCATAAGATTTTTGGAAACAATATGCTGAATCCATCCTCTTCAGAATCAACTATACATGCTCAGTGGTCTCTTAGACAAGATGAGGTCACAACAATGCTGCCTCTCCGACCTCCAACCTATATAGGGGTGATTGACATGGATTACCACACAAAACCTCATAAGGTTCCATCTAAATCATTTCTTGTAAACATTTATTGTAGGAAAACTCCACTAGGGGTATGTGTCTCTCCAAAGAGCCCACAAAATATAGAACACATGCTTAAAAAATTTCCTCAAAAGCATGAATAGTATGCTCGGACTGGCCATCTGTCTGGGGATAGTAAGATATACTCAGAAGTACTTGGGTACCCAAAGCCCATTGTAGTCCCTTCTAGATATGGGAAGTAAACCAGACATCCCTTTTTGAAACAATAGAGTGTGGAACCCCATGAAAATGTACAATCTCTCAGATCTACAACCTTTTAATCTCATCAACACTAAATGTTTACTTAATTGGAAAGAAATGTGAAACCTTTGTGATTATGTCATCTACAACTGAAATTACTTCATTCCCACAAGGTGACCTCAGTAAACCCATCATAAAATCCATTACGACATCATTACACTTACACTCAAGAATGTGTTATTGCTATAAAATTACTACTGGTCGCTGATGCTCCGCCTTCACCTGCTGACAGTTGGAACATCTCTTAACAAAACTAGAAACATCTCTCTTTATACCTGGCCACCAATATTGATGGTGTAGATCACGATACATCTTAGTGACACTAGGATGAGTGACCAAAACTGAGTAATGAAAATATCAAATCAACTCCTCATATATGTCGGCTGACACCCTTACGTGCCCATTAAAATGAAAGATATCATCGTTACCTATGGTCCACCCAGAAATAGGTTCCTCATTTGACATAGTCTCTCGTAGGAATAAGCCTTCAGAATATGATAGCTTCCTCATTCTCACATGATCTTGTAGAGTATATATAATAGCTATAGAAGAAAGAAACGTCTACCTTTTTCTGTCATGCACCTCCAAATTCATCTCAGAGAATAGAGCCATAAGCTGACACTCCCCACTGGCCACCTAAACTACCTGTATCTGAGTCCTCCTGCTCAACAAATCATCCACTGTGTTTCCATTACTTGGTGTGTAGGAAATATCAAATTCAAAAGACTAAAGGTAAACAACCCACCATCTCATTCTCAAATTCTGATCACATTTAGTAAAGATATACTTAATACTTTTGCTGTCATTGAACACCACAAAATTTCCTCCCAAAATACAATGTCTCCAAAAGTGCAAATCATGCACAACTGAATCTAACTTGAGATCGTGCGTCGAGTAATTCCTCTCATGTGGAATCAACTGCCGAGACCCATATGCAATGACTCCTTCCTTATACATAAGCACTACTGCAAGCCTGATACCTAATGCATCAATGTAAATAGTGTAACTCTTTCCCAACTCTGGGAAAATCAATATCGACGATGAAGTCAATATCCTTTTTTTCTTCTGAAAGGCTGAATCATATGAATCTGTCCACAAGTACTTTTTACCCTTCTTATTTAGGCCCATCAAGGGAACTAATAAGCTTAAAAATTCATGTATAAATCACCTGTAGTAACCATCCAGCCCTAGAAAACTCAGCACCTCAAAAGTTTTCTTTGAATGCCCCTAGAAACTTCCACTCTCACTTTCTCTAGGTTTACTAATACTCCTGTCTTTGAGATAACATGACCAATGAAGTGAATCTAGTCCATCCAAAAGTGGAATTTTGAGAGTTTAGTAGATAAATGATGTTCTCTCAGTGCACTCAATATGATCTCATGATGGGTAACATGGTCGTGTTGAGTGTGATAGTACAACAATTTAGCATCCACAAAGACTACCACAAAATAATCGATGCAAGGATGGAACACTCAGTTCATCAGTTCCATGAAAAATAATGGTGTGTTCGTGAGACTGGATGGCATAACCAAATACTTTTATAGACCATGCCTACTACGGAATGTTATAAGAGGTATATATGATGGTCTAATGTGAAAATAATGATAATTGAATCTCAAGTAAATCTTCAAAAACACCCGGGCTCCTCGAATCTGATCAAATAGATCATAAATCCTTGTCAAAGGATATCAGTTCTTTTCCATCAACTGGTTCACCTTCTGATAATCCACACAATATCTGAGGGTACCATCCTCCTTCTTTACAAAAGGATAGGAAAACCACAAGGAGAAGTACTGGGTCAGAGGAAACCATTTTCCTACAACTCCTCTAACTGTTTCTTGAGCTTCTGTAACTCTTGGGTTGCCATCCTATAAGGAGGAATGGACACCGGTGCCGCTCCCAGGACAATCTCAACCGAGAAATCTATCTCTCTATCTAGAGGGAAACCTGAAAATTCATGTAAAAAACATCTCTAAAATGATCCACCACTGGAGGAAAGTCAGCATTTGAAGTACCTTGGTCATCCAAATATAAAATATAAATCTAGGATGTAATTACTCCCAACCCAAGATGATCTGGTCCAGCTATGCTCGCTTAGATATCCCATTCACCCTTGTGTAGAAATGGCCCACCCTATAGTGATGCGAAACTCACCATGTGACAGTAGAAGTCAAAAAGGCATAGAAAAAGACTAACCAGTCCATTTTGAGAATGAAATAGAAGCCTTCCACCTCAAAGACATAGAGGTCCCATAAGAAGTGACACCCACCAACCTCAAGAGGTCACTCCATGCACTGACATACACTGTCCACCCTAGTCCCCAACAGAGTGTCTTACATCATAACATCCTCAGAAGTAAAGATATAGAGCCTAAGGCGCACCATAATAGAAAAAGATATAAAAACATAGGGATCCCCTATATTGAAAAGAGGATAAGCTAAAAATGAGGAAACTATAATCGTACCTATAACTGTAGAGGGTCCGATATCCCTCTCCTGCTAGGTCTCATCCACTACAAAAGTCTGACCTGCACTACGACCCTGCAACCCTAGATGAATACCCTGAGATGATCAACCCTACTATGAATGAAAACCTGTATCCTGACTAACACTACCACAACCACCTCATCATCCGGAATGGACGAATGAACTGTAGTTCCCTAACTGAGGAGAAACTCGTGGTCCTATTCCTAAATGTGGATTCATAACAGAACCCCAGTCACTCGCTACTGGTGAGAACACCCAAAAAAAATGCTGAATGTGACCCATGTTGCCGCAAGAACAATAATCATCTGGGTCCTTTAGGAAATGTTCTCTCATATGCACACTCTTCCCGCACTAGTATCATACCACCTGCATACCTGAATAAACATCAATTGAAAGCTTCCTTTGTCACCTCATACTATCTTTTGAAGGAGTACCAGATCTGGATGCTAAAATACCCTAGCTTGAAGCTCCAAAAACCCTTAGATTATGCGCAGTAATCAACATATGATTTACTATAGTAGTCACCAAACTCAACCTAAAAAAATTCACTTGTGATCAGATGTCATACCTAAGACCATCCTCAAATCTCTTAAACAAAGATAACTCGCCACCTCCCAGAATAGGTGTGAAGCACTGGAGCTCTGTAAAATGAGAAGAGTACTCCATCACTGAAAGATAGCCCTGGTGCAAGTGCATGAACTATTGAGCTCAATTTTCCTTCAATGTATCAAGGTAAAAGTAGTCACTGAAGGCTCTATGAAACTCTTCCCAATCCATATCCTAATGACTTCCCACATGTGAGATAAAATTCCACAATATCTTAGAAGAACCACTTAACAAGTACATCGCGAGCTTCACCCTCCACTCCAGAATCATCTCCAGTTGCTCAAAGACAGAAAGCATGGCCTCGAACCATGACTCTGCAGCCTGTGGGCCTACATCCCCTGAAAAATTGGGAGGATGCTACTGCTGGAACAACCGCATTAGCTCTGCCAAAGATGGGGTAGGACTAGATGCTCCCTAAAAAGTCTATAACATCCTCAAAAAGTCATTATGGAATAATGCATCAGCACCTTTTTCTGGTATAATAGTTGGTTCCAAGATGGGCACGATGGGAGGATCTGTTGGTAGTCCATGATCTACAATTTTTGGGGTCATATCATTTCCCTGTATCTGGCATACAACCAAAGGACGTCTTGATGGCATGGCTCTACAAGTTCAAGCGCACACCTCAGTCCAGGATTATCAAGAGAAACTACATAGAAGTGCAAGAAATGAATATGAGAAGAAACATTCAAGTTTTACAAAATAGGGGTACATGTTGTGTATAACCCCTACATGGCGTGTTCCCTTAATATTTTAACATGGTGTGTTCCTCTTCCAATCCTGGCCATGTAATTCCCTTAAAAACGGAGTGTTTATCCTGAGACATGACATGTATTGGAATTTTTCTTTCTTGCATAAGAACTTCTACATGACTAGAACTACATGGTTCTCTCCTAGGGAACACTACATGGCGTGTTCACCCTAGACACAGCATGTACTACTTACATTATAACAACTTTTATCGTTAGTCACATGGTCATATACATGACCAAATCTACATGGAGTGCATAAACGATACATGGTGTGTACAACCTATGTTTCATCCACCCATTTTGTTGGTCACACGGCTAGATACAAGGCTCTTTACACATGGAATTTACAATATAGACATTAAATGTTCTACTGAAATTTTCCCAACCTCGTTTCTTTGCTCACAAAGTTAGTCACACAGTCAAGCACTACAAATCGTGTACTCCCAGTACACGACATGTACTTAAAAAAAGTTATTTCTTCCAGAATAGAAGAACACATGGAATGTGTTCATAACACCACACAACATTTTATTTGGGTTTCAGGACACTAAGCCTCTAAAACATCTCTAAAACCCTTAAAAACCTAAACTTTTTTCCAAGGAATGACAAATTCCGACCCGTGGAAGCCCATACTCCCACGAATCAATGTTTGGCATCCTTTTGCACATCATAACTTGACAAAATTAAACTAAGTTCATACATGATCGACCAAATTACGACCCAAGAGGGCACATAGCACCTCAGGGACAAAAGTTTGGTGTTGATCCAAATGAAACATTACATATTCCAATTTCCTATCAAAATATGAGGTATTCTATCACAGAATCTATCATAACAACAACCATATCTATCACAACATCTGTTAAAATAGAATGAAATCATAAGCACACCATAAATGGCATGACAAGAATGAATGACATGTGATCTCTATCAAGTGCCTCAATAATGCATGAGATGTCATACCCTCATCTCACTGGGTTGCAACATAAATAGAACCACAATAATATCAACAATAATAGCAGAAAAAAATTGAATCACCAAACTGTAAAATCAAATAAACTATAACAATTGAAAAACCAGATAAAATGAAATATTCGAGGTAACATGGCTTTTACCTGTAGACAGGTTAGCTACTCCCAAGAACTACTTATTACCAACTCCCCATTCTTTCTTATCCCTGTCTATATGCATCAAACAATAAGAAAAAGTAGGAAAGAAACTCCTTTGATACCACTTTGTAACGTCTCAGATCTGGGTGCCATTCCGTGCTTCCCCGAACCTAGTTGTTCACATGAACTCAATCACATTTCCCCAAATTCTAGAGGTTGCTGACTAGCAGCAAGGCCCATGGTCTGATAATGGGGAAACTATTCCCTCTTTGGAAGAGAATACACATTAGAATAACAAATATTAATCAAAAGTGGAAGCAATAATAGTCTACACAAAAGTAAACAACAGAAGACTGATAGTATTAAAACAACTGGAGCACTTATATAAATGATGTAAGTTACTATGTCTAGGAAATAAGAAAAACAATTTACAATCCTAGAATTACAAGACCAAAACCATAGTACAGAAAAGAAGTAAACTCCAATAGCCACACAAGCCTCAAATTGGTCCCATGCTCTCTAGCTCCATAGTAGTCAAGTACCTAATGAAAAAGGGAGCTTTCCCTTATCTACACCTTTAACCATATAATCTATTTGGGTCCCAAATCATGACTGAAATAGGTTGTGGGAATAATCTCAGTAGGAAACCACCAAAATATCTGTGCCTAACTGTCAGTGAATATATATAGCAGGAAATATGAAAAATAAATCAATAAACTATGAAGTAATCAAAAGTAAACAATCCTACAGTTCCCAATTACATTTATTTACATTTATTAATTATTCAAGCTATTGAATAATGATTCCTGGTATTTAGTCTAATTTATGTATCCCCTTGTATAAAATGAAAAACAGACGTATCAAAAGTCCATCTAACAATCAAGTAAGACTGAGTCCAAACTTGTTCTTTGGATTAGTAGACTCATCACAATCATTAATTCATTTAAAAAAACCTTCTGAGAAAGTTCTCACAGTCTGACCCCTATGGTTAAAAATATCATCAATTCAATAAATAATGATCCTCTGAAAAATATAACATAGTCTAACCCCTTTTGGTCCCACATAGCACTAATAATTTACAAACGACCACCTAAGTAGCTCTCATGGTCAATACCCCCTTGGCCTTCATAACAACAATAATTTATAATGACACCCTAGAAGCTCTCACAACCAATGCCTTATGATCAAACATTCATTTAAATATAACCCTCTACATAGATCTCATGGTCTAACCCCTATGGTCTATGACCACATGGTAGATCTCACATTCAATACCTCTATGTCAACATAAAAAAAATTATACATAAATGAACCTACCTCAAGAAGCTCTCATAGTAAAATTCCCCTTGGTCGCACGCCATTTACTAGCCTCAACTGACCCCCACTTTAGGTGGTTTTCTAGGTCAGCTACACGACTATGTACTTAGCCGTTACACAACTAGTACATGGATACACGTGGAAACTAGGTACATGGCATGTACTCAAAATTAAATAGCATGTACTTAGAAAATATCCAAATCATCTTTTTTCCTAAAAAATAATCTAAAATAGAGATCTGTAACCGAAATGATGATCCAGGTTTCTATAAATAATCATGGAGGAGGAGCACGAAACACCCCTTTATAAGGTCGTGTGGATACCTCTCCCATCATGAGGCCTCTTCCAGGGAGATTCTTGAGGACCAGAGCCCAGGAAAAAAAACAGTGCAGGCTAGGCCTAAAGCGTACAATATAATGATTGTGGACTAGAATAGGCTATCACAAATGGTATGAGAGTCAGTGTCCATTTGATGTGCTAACGAGGATGCTAGGCCCTTCTGCGGGGGGGGGGGGGGGGGTGTATTATAGATATCCAACATTGAAGGAGGAAGAGGATGAAGAACCCCATTACAAGGTGGTGTTGATAACTCTCCCATCATGAGGCTTTTTTTGGGAGATTCTTGAGGGCCAGAGCCCATGAAAAGAAAACCATCAAGGCTAGGCCCAAAGCTGACAATATCATGATCATGGGCTAGACCGGGCTGTCACAAAACTAACTACTGATCCTATGATGAGTTTACATCATCTTGGTAATCATATATGACAAGGATGGAATACATATCTAACTCATAAAAGGTACTCTCTTTCCAAAAAACACAACTATATTTCCATCAGCATCATAGAGCACAACATTCTTCATGAAGAAATAAAAAATATCTTGTACCAAATACAACCAATCCATGTGAAATGCTATATGACTGTATCTGTAACTATCGGAAATATCCCTAAGAGTAGTGCTTCCCCAGTAGTACATCACATTCTCTTTATACTTTATATAAGTCATATTGACCTCCAATCGGTGTATTCAACCCTAAGGGAATTGGAATCATCTCTACCACAAGAACCAAAGAATAGATGAGGTTTGGTGATATAAAGGAGGGGGTTGTTATTAAATGAAAAAAATAATGAACCCACATAGAAAATAAGAAAAAGGGTAACATGAATGATGTATGGTATAACAAACTATAGAAACTATAAAATGTGAATCCATCCATGACTTGATCCATGGAATCACTAACCCTACTGGCGAGCACCTCCATGGTTACACTATATTATTTGAGGATTAGAAGCATCTCAAGGATATAATATACCTACATTATTGAAGGACCCCAGAACACCCTGAGAGGGGAGGGGTGAATCAGGTTGTCAACTTTTTCTTTTTAAAATTATGGAACTTGTTCTCACGTTGGTAGGAACTTGTTAAATATGTCAAACAAATGAAATCAGGGAGTTGACACAACACTTTTACTTGGGTCACCACAAAGGGCTACGTCCAAGGAGAATATGCCGATAGTGTACCGGTCATACAAAAATATAATAATCTTTACTTGTTTATGGATAAAAAGTATCGGTCACAGAAACCCTGTGCCAGGAACACAACCTTTACAAAGGTTCAGGGAGCATGCTGCATATCCCTCAGATCAGTTTTATCAACTCCCCTAGCTCACTACCTTGAGAGAATTCAAATATTGTTTTCCAACATGAAGGTATTTTCAATAGATTTGTATTGAATTATATGTATCTCTTCAGCATGAGACACTACTTTAATACAAGTCTTGAATTGATGTACTTTAAATCACTAAACCACTGAACCATATAATTAGAATCCTGTTAGATGCATAATGACACACTTGCACGCAATACACCAACTTGCGCGCAAGATGTTGGAATTGTCACGAAAGATGACTTTCACACAACACCTACTTTCTGTGCAACACTTTTATTTCAAGAAACTGACCCAAAGGGTTCACTTGGTATTTTCAGACTAAAGGAACACCTTACGTGCAATATTTACTCTCTTCAAATATTTCGTGTCAAAATCTTTCACGCCACTGAGCTACCAGATTGTTGATAGAAAATTATTAAGTATTCCTTGGGGGTAGCCTTATATTTATAGGCCCTTAAAGACCCTACATGAAAGATACTGATGTGTCTTCATTGGTGTGTGTAATTTTCATGCTGAGCATGTAAAATCCCTTTTGACGTCACATTGGGCACATAAACCCTTTCATGAAACTTCATCTTCCGTGCACTCCATGGATTTTCCATTTTTTGATGTTCTGATACTGAAACATGTCTTTCAAACAAGTTTGAAAAACACATTCAATCTTTCATGAAAAAACCAATCTTTCACACACAATTAAAATCACTCACACACCTTCCTTTTTCAAACAACACATTTTTCAATTTTCTGATTTTTATCCCCAAAAAATTGGAAAATGCTAGAGAATGGTACCATCTTCAATACTTCTTTGGGATCAAAATGTATGAACCATTTCCATGTAATCCCCCTAATATTCCCTGAAAGGTATAAAAATAAGAAACCTGAACCATGATCAACCCAATGTAGTTTGACAAAAAACACAAACCGAACTCCTTTTCTAGGAAAGAACAATCTTGGTTCCAACACAGATCTCCTCTTTGTTGATCCCAAATTGGAACACCATTCTTCTGCTACCATAGTTGAAACTACCTCAACCAAGAAACCAGAAGAAGAACACCTAGAAAATAGTGACTACATAGAAAGTTCAAGCACTATCACCACTCATGACCTTGATCTCCATAGGAAAAAATGAATATGATCCCTTAAAATAGTTCTGAGAGATTCCACCCCTGTAGAAACAAGATTATGAGGGTTGGGAACTACCCCCAGCTGACCAAAAGCTCTTTTTTCCTAAATACTAGGAACCCCATTATACAAATTTGATTCTTGAGGAGTCATGATGACTCCATTTTCATAATTATCTAGTTATAGAAGGAATCCTCTCAATAACCTATCCTCTTTAAAACACCTCAAGATATTTATTCTGTATAAATTGGGTGAATGGAGATTGATATCTAGATGAAAATCCTCTTAAAAATTTCTATCCAAGGCCTCAAAATCTGGAAACAAGTCTGATGAAAATCACAGAGTGATCCTAAAAAAGATCCCAAAATTCCACACTTGAGATCTACCCTGATGAAGGGTAAAAAATTCTCCATGAATGGCAGATTTTGTGGTTGATGACAAAAAATATACCTTTAAATAGTCTCATAAATTCTCCCATGAGGCCGCTGACTCATCACAATTCCTAAGTAACAAAAAACAGTACTACCTCTCTACTCCACAGAACATAATCTCAAAAAACATTACCTAGTGCTCCTTGGGAGCACAGATCAAACTAAAAGCTGTATCAAACTCCTCCAAACAGGATTTCATAACTAAATATGTAATGGATTCCACATACTTCGACAGAATGTAGCACTAAAACATTACGAGTATCCTCCAACAAGTTTCATCATTCATTGAAGTCCACCCTATAGTGATCTACTGGTACATCAAACTGAACATCATCATCATGAACATGATGGGGACGTCGACCTAGAGCCATGCCATCAAAAGGATTTTTTTTAAATCTCCTAAATATATAATATAGATCATTTAACATTAATTAATTACTTATTTTTTATGGTTTTAACTTATCATAATCTCTACCCATTTTAAACATAGGAATACAGAAGAATGATGCAAGATCCTTCCAAAGGTTTTTACCCAGCAACCTATATCAATTCATTTAGTAGGCTCTGTATACATAAATGTCTATGCATCAGATCACAAGGGGAAATAAATACCCATGTCCTAGCTAGTCTCTTATGATTACATAACTGACTAAACTTAAATGACACTAATTACCTACCAACCAATGCAACCTCACTTGTTCATAACTCCAAACTCCATCATATAACCTATCCTAAACATTTGATACCACTCTATCACAAACCCCTCCACAAAAAGATACCATAATATAGGGACAGATTTGGGGAATTACAAATTACCACCTCTATTAGGCCCCGTGTTGGGGACTAGCACCAATGATATTGTAACCATGAATGTGAGTGGCATTAACCTCTAAGAGAATCATGCAGAAGATATAGATAATAAGGATAGACAAAAAAACACTAGCTCAGACACATGGACACAGAAACACACATAGATATATATAAATAAACCTAAAGTGAAGGAAATCAAATTTCATACAATACTATAAAAATAGAAATATAAACTAAAAGTACAAAAAATGTAAATATGAGAGCGATAACAAAGCCCAAACAACTCATGAAAAACCCCGAGCTAGTGATATCCAGCCCGATCTCCAACCTACTCCAACTGACTTGAAAAAAATTTATATATATAGGGTGATCATAAAAATATACTCAATTGGAATCTCCCAATATCCTCTAGTTGAAAAGAAAAATAAATAATTCCAAAGCATAATGAATAACTATGAAGCTAACTTGTCACCTAAATAGGCATTCTATGTTCCCAGACTCACCATTGTTATCTCTCTCCAAGTATCCCCTACATGAGAGAAAATAATATAGTAATGAAACATCAAGGTAATCTCACAACTACTTCCCCAATGGTTTTCCACTCTTCCCCAATGTCGCACACCCTGAGAAATATCTCTCGAAAAGTAATATATCCTAAAACCCCTGGGTAAGGCATCATAACATACACCTCATGCATCAAATTACTACATTATCCCATATCACATATTAATATAGTAACAAACTAATTTCCAGAAGAATCTACATACCATATGATGTATATCAAATATTAGGTATTATTCCTCAAGCCATTATAGCCCATACACTGAGTAAGTACCTCAAGCCAACATAGCATATACACATCATACATATAACAATCCTTTGGATACTACATATGATATTATATGTATATTAAATTACCACAATCAATTACATAACTCTACAAAAATACATTGTAAAACTAACCCCTATGAATTTCATCACAAGTAACTACTAAGAGCGGAGAGCGGAGCAAGAGGGGGTATTCATCCATCCATGCTCCCATCGAAATGCTGGGGAAAACACCCTCCCAGAGTCCACTTGGTGTTAGTTTACCTAACTGACATGGGAGGGGTATCATATGAAATCATAGAACATACATGATATAATATAGATCACAACCACACTATGTTCATAACAAAGTATTAGAATCACTACAGCTAACAACTCTCAAAATCCCAACTACCAATACTAAGAGAAAATATCCTATAAGCACACAAGCATATATGGAAGAGCTATATTAATTTCTTCTTTCCTTTGGAGAATTTCCTTGTGTTAATTAATTAATTGTCCATTAATTAACCATTAACATTATTCCACATTAAATTAAATTACATTATATTAATGTAATAATTAGTGAAATGTACATTCCCTATATAAATAATCTAAACCAAGTCCGTAATTTACCAATATTGACATATATTAAGCATTAACATTCCATCATCAACCAAACCTATGGGTTAAGAATTTTTTATTCATTATTAACATTATTCTATATATAGATACTATAGGAAAACCATACTAAGCTACCAAAAAGAGGGAAAATATAACCAAGAACATACAACTACATCAAGGAGTTAGGAAATGAATGAAGATAAAACAAGAAACTTGTCCATCATCCATTAAACAGATTCATAATCAAGCATACTAGCTATCAATATCTCATCAATGGGTAAACTGAGCTTTAACCAATTCCATCACCTCTAGTTCCATCAGAAAGACCCCCATGCATATACAGATGCATCTCTCCATCACAAGCATCAAATGTTGCCACATCATCCAGGACTCCCTGCCCATATATATCACAACGACCATCCAAGGCTCAGCCATATTAGGATCACATCACATCTGGGCCTCCCCACCCCATATCATCCACCACATTATCATCTGTATTAGGCTCAAAATATAAGGCTCATTTCTAGATAATATCATAAAAATCTATAGAAATAACTAAGAAATCCGTAGGGAAATTGGGCCCTTTGAATAAGGAGGTTTACCTTCTCACGAAAATGAGATCTCACTGCTAAAAAACAATGCACTCATCCTTCTCATAAAAATGGAAAAATTAGTCCTTAGAAAATTATCTTTATAAAAAACTAGTTCTTATTCCATCTTTAATTAACTGATACATTATTCATAGTTTACAAATATGGGGAACCTATATCATAAAGCTAAAAAAATCAACCAAATCAATTAAAAAATTATTTTAATCATTCTTTCAAGAAACCAACCATTATCATTTACCATGTCGTTTATTATTATCAACAAGATTTATCATGATTTAGGTATATTAACCAATTTTTTCATCTCATGGATTAACCAATTCAATTAAACATTTATACTTGCATCAATTTTATTATCATCAAATAACTTCTACGACTAAATTAATAATATTACTATTCTTTAATCTCTTAAAATAATTTATTATAAATTTCATTCTAGATATATGTCCTTTAAAAATTTCAACATTATACTCTAAGAATAACAACATTATACTCTAAGATATCACACTATCTAGAAAAAGAAGATCCAAACCACTGCCATTATATAAAAAAAGACATCATCAATATGCGATCACTATCCAATTTATTAATATTCATCAATAATAATTATGTCAATTTCCATTACATACAAAGGGATATTTCATGATTAATTTATGATTAAACATAAATAAATAGTGAAGCAATGAATCCCCTACCTCAAAATCCATCAACATTCATCGCACAAGCACATACCATGTCACAGATCTCCAATCAAATATCTTGTAAGAACTGCATCCACCCAAGGATTAATCATAACAACCACACTAATAAAAAACCTAGAAAACCCCATTAGAAACATGAGAGATAACCCACCATTGAATAGTGAGAAGAATGAGAGTAAAATGAGACTGAATGAGAAGAAACTGCAAAAAATAGAGGCCTAATGTAAGAACCCAGTTTTTTTTTTCTATAAAAGACTTTGGAATATTATTGATATTATTCCAGAGCAGCACATCTAGATGGCGTGCGATTCCGAGCCCCGGTGTGGCCGGAATTAAATTTTCAGTGCGTTCACACTGAAAACACCAAATAAATGAGATAACTCCTAAAAGGTTCTTTAGATCAGAGATCTGAGTGTACGGATGGGTCCAGAATGGGGTGTTTACTATAAGAACGACATAAATCTTGTCGGCGCGGGGTGTTTGTACCCCTCGCTTGCTATCAGAGCGTGGAACGGATAAATTAAATAATTATTTTATTCGTTTAACGGCTTAACTCAGTTTCTCATAAATGGTGGCTTGGATTGAAAAAACGAGGGCACCGTTGAGTTCGTAATGTGCCATTTACCTTAGGAGGGGTATAAGTTTTCCGGGTGTGGGACGTCAGTGAAAAATGGCCCAAGGGGCATTTTTGTAATTTGGCGGCTTTGGGCGTTCAGTTTTATAACTTTTTAACGGGGCCTCAGGTTAAAATTATGAGACCGCCATAGCATTCAGAGTGTGGTTTTTAGCCTAGGGGAGGATTAATACCGACCCCATTGGGAGTTCGGGTTCGGGCCGACGGGCGGGTAGTTAAGTGTTTTCTATTAAAAAACTTTACCCACCCCCTCCCTCTTATTCTTCTTCTTCTTCTTCACCTGGACAGTAGCAGGCAACAACCCCTCCCTCTCCTCCTCCACTCCGACGAGGCAGCTGCGGCAAGGCATTACAACTCCGGCGGTTCGTCGCAAAGCGTCGGGCTTCACCCAGGAGGTAGGATTTGTCGTTTTCATTTTATTCTCCCCGCACCTACTTTGAGACCATTTAATCACGTTGAATTTCTGTTGGTTTTTCGAAAAAATCCAATGAATGAGTAATATATTTTATGATATTTCCAACGCATATTTTGGTTTCAGATTTGGAGTCCTGAGGCCTCCACAATCGTCCTCCGAAGTTTGCGGGTTTTCAGGTTTTCGGCAGGTTCGAGCGGCGGCGAGATGACCCTAGGAGGCGGCGGCGAGGCTCGTGGATGGTGGCGTGGCTAAGGCGCAGGGTGGAACGGGTGAGAAGCGGAGGTCGGCACTAGGGGTGAGCGGCCAGGGTATCCTGGCGACGAGGAGGGAGCGGCCGAGCTCGCCGGCCGTGACGGAGAACTGGGGTCGCGGCGTGCGACCCCGCTGGGGAGACAACGACCCGCGTCACGCTGGTCTTCGCACGGCGGACTGACCGACCCTCATGGCCAGTCTGAGTGTGGACCGCTGGTCCACAGCCGGCCTGCGCGGCTAATCCATGGGCCGACGCTACGAGCCGGATCGGCCGACGCGGAACGGCCGGTCCAGGCCGGTCCAGCCCAAGGGGTTCACCCCTAGTTTCAGACACCCGTATTTACCGCTACAGGTGTCCGTTTTGCGTGCTGTATGTAGCAATGCCTTTGTGGTGTCGAGGAGAACTTTTTGAGATGGTTTCAGGAATTTTTAATTCTTTAAATGAGGGGTCTCAGAGGCACGACGCGTCTTTAAGTGAATTGACGTTTTCCCAGGGGATGTTGTTTTGGACGGCGCAGACGCATCCGACGTCCATTTTGAGTGCCGTCAGCGGCGTTGGGACCCTGGCTCCGGGGCGAAGCTTTCTAGGGTGGTTTTGGGCGTTGAATCCAGAGTTGAGGTGTGGGCCCCACGGCCCATCTTTTGAGCTACGAGCAGCGTTTAGCTACTTTCTCGTCGGGCGTCCGTTCAGGGTGTGCGAGCAGTCGATTCTGGATGTTTTTTCGAGGAGATTGCAATGATGCAATCCGCCCGCTCTAATTCCACACGATGGTGCGGGCCCCATGAGGGCCGTTTGGGCGTTGATGGTGATTTTCCATCTCTATCACCGGGTGACCTTTTTGGAGAAGTGAATAGTCCATCTTGTGTACTTTTTTGAGAGGACCGCAACGGTGCGATCCGTTTGCTGCGTTTCGGGACTGGGATGCGGGTCCCATATAGCACCGCTCGTGCATGGTAAGCCAGAATGTATCTTTTTCTCTGAATATCCGTTCCACTCAAGCAAGTAGTGCTTTTGATGTGTTTTTTCCAAGAACATTGCGATGACGCAGTTCGCCCGGCCTTTTTCAGGGACGTGGTGTGGGTCCCACCCGACCTGGCTAAGGTGAATAGTACCTTTTTCACCGGGTGTCCTTTTTGGGCGATTGAGTAGTCAATCCCGTGTGTTTTTCTAAGGGGATCATAGTGGTGTGATCCGTTTGTTCAGTTTTGGGATCTTGGGGTGGGCCCCACACGAGTTGGTTACGATGAATTGTACCTTTTTCAGCGGTTGACAGTTTCGGGAGAGTAAGTAGTCTACCTCACATGTTTTTCTGTTGGGATTACAACGGTGTAATCTGTTCAGGTGAGCAGCGCCTCATACGCGATCTTATCAAATGTGGAAATGTGAAGGTGCCCTGGTGGCGGTTCATCTACCATGTTTGTAGTGGACCCTTGGCGTGTGATCGCGTGCACTCCCGTGTGAGTGATGTAAATTCTTGAAGAGATGTGGTTGGATGTGCCTCAGCCGTTGAGGTGGTAGGTTGGAGTTGTTACGTTACACCTTCGCATTGACGTTGGGTGCCGTGTGCATGATATCCTTTGGGCTGGAACGTGGTATACTCTGGGAGTATATAGGAATGATTGGAGGTACATGTGGTTGTTTGTACATGAGAATGTTTTTGTGTTCGGTTGGGGTTGCATTGGGGCCACACGTCGTGTGGGCCCCATGTGTGTGTTGTGTTTTTATTTGCATACTTTTGACCTCTTGTGACGTAGAGGGTTCCTCAGTTCTTGTTTGTTGACCACCAGGGTTGAGTTTTCCCCTGGTTCTGTTCTCGATGGTTTGGCCGGTAGCGGTGCTAGTGATACCTAGTGATGGAACGGGTGCTGAACCTCTATTAGGCGAGTTGTTCTGGAGTTGGGTGGTTGCGCGGTACTCACTCCGTGCTCGGTTGGATAGTGTTGTACCTTTTAGTAGAGATGGCCAAATCAGTTCTGGGTTTACCCCCAGCAGGGCTGGGCAGTGGGTTGCTCATTGACTTCTCAGGGTTTACCCTTTAGAAGAGACTAGGCTATGGGTCACCTGACGACTCTTGAGGGTCTACCCTACAACAGGGCTGGGTAGTGGGTCGCTCATCATCTTGATTTAGGTTTACCTTCTAGCAGGGCTGGCAGTGGGTCACCCGTCGACTTCTTCCAGGTCTACCCTCCAGCAGGGCTAGGTAGTGGGTCACCTGTCGAATTCTTCCTTGTCTACCGTCCAGCAGGGCTAGGCAGTGGGTCGCCTGTCAGATTATTCCAGGTCTACCCTCCAGCAGGGCTGGGCAGTGGGTCGCCTATCGGCTTATTCCAGGTCTACCCTCCAGCAGGGCTGGGCAGTGGGTTGCCTGTCGGCTTATTCAATGTCTACCCTCTAGCAGGTCTGGGCAGTGGGTCACCTGATGATGTATTAGGGTTTACCCTCCAATAGGGCTTGGCAGTGGGTCACCTGATATGTTTTTATGAATTACCCTTCAGCAGGGATGGGTAGTGGGACACCCATTGACATTCTAGACTCAGTCCTTTCTACTAGGCTAGTTTGTGGCTTTCCTCCGTGATTACTGGAGCGGGACCCTTGGTTCTACGGGTCAGTGATGGAATGACCTTGAATTTGAAGAGACCTCTCGACTGCGGGGCAGTGACGAGGTGTGGTTTGACTTAACCCAGAACTCTCAAGTACGAGGGGCACTTTCCCCACCGAGACGCATCCTTGCGATGCGACCTAAAACCACGCGGGTGAGTCAGTGCCGCCCAAAGCGGATAGTGTCAAGGTGAGGTGATCTGATCCCCTTTGACTTGTAGTTCGAGGCAGACGTGTAGGATGCTGGTCATCGATGTTGTTTACTTCTAGGACTGTTGGCGACTCACATTTCTTGGGCTGAGTTACGGGATGGAGATCCCCTTACGGTCTTGTTTGGGATTCCTGATAGAGCATATGTATTTGTATATACCTTTTTCTAGTACCCACTCCCTGGGATTGGTTACTCTCCTTCTAGGAGAGGCGAAGTCACACGGGGTATGCCACGTGCTTTCCGTGTCTAGATTCTCGTGGTTGGATGAGTCTACTCTCCTGCTATAGGTAGTGAAGACTCGACTGGAAGTTCATCTTATCACTGTTTCCAGCTCCCTATGTCTAGACGAGTCTACCTTCTGTCCTCTTGTTGGGTTGAGCTGGAGTCTTTACTGCACTCTTTACTGCACTCTCAGTTGTACCTTTATACTTTCCCTGTTTGATCTACTACTCACCCGTCAGTACCTCCTTTGCTAATCCCTCGAGCCTTCGGGGTATCCTACTGAGTATTTTTATACCCACCCCTGCTTGGGCTTTGCCCGCACTTAGTGTTCCCTTGCAAACGATGGACAGTTTGGTCGTGACGTCAGAGGAGCTTATGAGTTCGGGAACTTGGACCGCGTGTGGTGGTCGGAGTCGGGTTCCAGGTGTGGGACCCTTCCAGCTGTTTTTCTATTGTTTACCTGTTGCAGGGTTGTGGCACTTTTCTGGTTGGGAATGTGTTTTCCCCCTTTTCTTTTCAGCGTACCTTAGTTTTTACTTTGTACTTTTAGAGGTCTATTCACTTTGTGGTTTATTTATAGTAGTTTCCCTTTTTCTTTACTTGTCTTTTCTTTTACTCTGCACTTTTTCATTGAGTGTGCTGCGTGTGTGTGTGTACAGGTACTCAGGCAAAGGCCTCCCCGAGTTGGTTAGCCTTCGGCGCTTGTCGCTAGCCCCTGGCCTATGGTGGCGGGCTTGGGGTAGTTGCGGCTTGAGCCCGGGTAGGGTCGGGTCATGACACCTAAATCCCATTAGATCAGCATGATTCACCATGAATCGATGATACAATCCCATGGATTGATACCCATCAAAGGAACATCAAAACACCAAGGGAGGGAGCCAATTGTCACCTTTAATGAGGGAAGGAGGCACTTTAGGCCATAAGGGTTGTGAAAAATATGAGCGTCTTTAATCATTAAATCTCCATTATACAGATGATTTAAATGATTTTTAATCCACCTTCACATTAATTAATCCTCAGAGTTATGTTTTTTATGAAAAATGGGTGCCTTTTATTATTTAACCCTATAAATATCATGAACCAACCCAATACAATATGTGAACAACCCTTTCATGTCGTGTAACTTTACATGATTTTAATTCTTTCTTCTTGTATCCTTTTGTAGCCAAAATCCACTATACAACTCATATGCCTCATCATAGCACCATGATCTTCATAAATAGAGAAAGGTTTTATCCAGATGGATCTCAGCCTTTAATACTCTACCACATGAAAATTTTCAATTCAAACCCCCTTAGGTGAAATAATAAAAATTCAAACATAAAATACAATTATTTATGAATTAATAATGATATTACATGTAAATGGGGGTAGTATATACACTATATAATGAAATAAGGTTTGTAACATTCATATATTCCTCAATGAAAGGAAATTGAGAAACAATACCTTACCTCACATTTCTATTTGGTTAAACTTGATTTATACTCCTTTATAATTGTTTTAATCATGTTAATAATTTATAATATAACTCTATTCATGTTTATTATGTCATATATTATTCTCTTCTAATGTCTTACCACCCATTAATTAATAATATTTTATTATAATTATTGGTTTAGGTGTTAATTTGATTATATTCTCATGTGAGTTTTGTCATAAAAGTTCAATTTATTGTGGTAATGATTTATATAAATAATCTCCATACTGTAATTTAGGTTTTAAATATAATATTTACTTATTAAATACATTTTTATAAAAAGTCATGATTGTTTTACATGGATACTGAATCACATTACTTCATAGAGACGGTAAGTCGTACGCACGCACGAACGACATTATCATTCCCTCAATGGGTGAAAGAGTAAGGAATTGGATTTTATATTAATTTTACATAATTAATTTCATTTAATATTTAATATTTATATATTCATTATTTACATTATTATGATTATCCATGTCAGTTGGTGATACAAAAAAGTTAAATATATTAGTGAGGCAGTAGTCTTCTGTACACACGAAGGATGGATTTGTTTCACATTTGATAGAGGATAAGATAGATAAATATTATAATATAAAAATAATAACATATTAGTATATGCTAAATTCTGATGTTATTATATTTTATGTGTTATGACAAAATTTAAAATGGTCAAATAATAATTAAGAAGAAAGATCTTAGTAAAGATAATTACATTTTCATAGAAGAAGCTGGTTTGGATATCCTCTTAAAGACCATACATATTTTATTTTGGGAATAAATGAACCTCTAGAATGTGTATATGGATATTGGTGATATATTTTGGTATTTCCTAATTGGTGTGAATATGTAAGGGTTGGGAGTTTACTTTTATAATTGAGGAGGAGGATAGACATGGAATTTTTGAAAAGAATAAATAAAACCCACATTTTTGACATTCCATAACACTCATAAACGGTTCATTATAGAATATTAGATTTGATAAGGTCAATATATTTCCATAAAATATGATTTAGAATAGTATTTAGGGCATTTTAACAATTATCACCTTAGTTTATCCCCCAGTATAACCATTTTCACCTTAACCATGCAAAAATATATTTTTTCCTATTTTCACTATTAAATATGACAAAAAATTAAGTTAGCCATATTATATAATATAAATTATTACGATTAAAAATATATAATCATTTTTTCTAAATTAAATTCAACTAATTTTGAGAAATAAATTTAAAATAATACCCGTAGTCATGTAAAAATGGGTTTTTTGAAAAAGAATTTTTCAAGCATAAGATGATCTTATATTAACTATATTACTAGTAATAATCTTTAGATGAATTTAAATTAAAATAATTTGACATATAATCTTTAAATAAAATTTAAATAATTCATAATTAAATATTATTTTAATTAATTAAAGTGGAGGAACATTATGCTTTTTAAGTAAGTTTTCAGAAAATTGAGTTTTTAGTCTTAAAAATAAACATATATAAAACGAAGGTATATTGATAATTAAAATGTAATTAACTTTATATATATATAATTAAATAATAAATTTTAAATTTAAATAAAATTCAATTGATAATTGTACTTTTACATTACATTATTTTCTGAAAAGAAGTAATAGTTTTACAAAAAGTAGTATTTTTCAAAATTCACTAAAAAATCACTCATTTTAGAAAAATACCAAAAAATAACATTGTCATATTTTTTATATGATTATTAAAATTATTTAGTTTATTTTAAAAATTAAATTTTATAAAATTTCAAAAAATAATTGAAATATTTTCTCACAATGAGCAGTAAAAAAATAAATTTTTAAGAAAACATATTCTTTAAAGAATAAATTGGATCTTCGAAAATACGACTGATTATTATTAATAATTTTGCAATTATTTGGAAATATATATATTTTAAAATTTATTTAATTTTATTAAAACCATTTTATTAAATTTCTTGGTTAAAATGGACCTATTTAAATAATTTATTTCACTAGTCATTGAAGCTTGGTGTTGCGTGTCGTATACGATATTGAACATAATGTTCTTTTTTTAATGTATTGGGGTTGGGTGTAACTAATTTTTTCATGGATAGTAAACTGATTTAAAGGAAATATTCTTCAAAATATGACTGTGTTAAACAAAAAATAATTGAATTTCTTAATAAAAAGAATATAAATGGTAGGAATTGGAAATAAAGAGGAGGAGATAAAACCATTGTTAAAGAGAATGTGAATTATTTTAAATAAATTCTATTTAGAAAAAAATAAAGGAGGATGATTATTTTTATAAAAAGATTCATTTCCCCCGATATTAGTAGAATATACCTTGAAATAAAATCTTATGGGGGAAGAAAACAATATTATAAGAAATAAAATAAAAAAGGCGCATTTCAAATCAATGAAGGGAGTTGTGTTTATTAAAACCCTTACAACTTTATTATATTTTGAATTAATGGAAATTTAAATAAATAAGATGATATGACTATTAAAACCCCATGAATTACTTTAATATGGTATATTATATCCATAATGTAGTAGTGAAACCATATAAAGTAAATTATAGTGCACAATATTAAAAATGTCTCCTAGATTTGAAAATGAGACAAAGAAACCCTTACCATGTATCCCCTCTTGCCTGAACAATCTAAAAACTATTATATAATAAACATAAATATCATAAAAAACTATTCAAAAACCTTATTCCCATCCTTATGCATTTATAAATTCATTTTATAATTATTATCTACACGTGTATTAGTCTATTATTTTTTTATCATTGATATCACGATTGAGTAATCTATATTGTTTAAAACTATTTTTATAATAACATTATTATTATTTAATCATATCCCAAAGATCATTATTACAAAATTATTCAATATAAAAAACCAATTTTTTCAATTATTTATTAAGTTCAATTTCATTTAGTGATAGACACAGATATTGTTCATGAAAAATAAATTTGTGATGAATTAATAATTATGTGTTTAATGATTGAAGAGTGATACGTTATTGAATATATAAAAAATTAATAACATATTTCTACAAATATTGAAACATAATATGTAACTCTTTAATATATTTAAATACGAACATCTTATTTGATAGCATGTATGTAAAAAACCACCAAAATTAGAAGAAAATATAACACCTTGAGAATTTATGATATATTTATTTTTTGAAAAATTTCAATCTCTTCAATAGCACTCATTACATACAACCCTATGTTTAGCTTTCTTTACACGCAATACCGAGTTTAACCTAAAAATGGTATATTATTAAAATTGTATTATTTAAAATGATAGCTATCACCAATCCATTAGAATATGAGGGTATTAATATTTATAAATAAAATTTTAATATCATGGTTATGTATTTATTAAAAATAAAATTAGAATAATTTAAAATAAAGAAGGATTTTTTTAAAGAAAAACTTTTTTTATAAAAGTGGGTTTAGTCACTCACTGAGAACGTAATTTAAAATTAAATGTATTTTTTTTTGAAAAATTATTTGATAAAAAAGATAATTTTTGAAATCAAAATTTCAAAATTATCTTAGGGTTAATATTTTTTATTTGTCTAAAAAGTTTCATTTTTTGATGAATAATGAACAATGAGTAATTTTAATTAAAAAATAATTTTATTTTAAATAGTTTATAATGTTAAATTATATTTTTTATTTATTTTAAACTTAAAATAGGTCATTTTGACATGAAATAGTCCAATTTATATCATTATAATAATTTTTATATTGAATTTTGGTATAAAAAATCTATAATATTTAGACATTTTATCTTTGAAAACCTGCTTTCTCATCGTGTTAGTGGGATTAATTTTAAATTAAAATTTTCTAAAAATATGAATTAATTTTTATAAAATGGATTACATATTTTAATTATAATAATTTATATTATCTATAAATTTCAATGTATCATCCAGAGTTTTTAAAATGGAAAAACTATATTCGATAGCGTACATGATACACCTTATCAAGCTTAAAAAATAACTAAATATTATTAATTTAATGTTATCAATATAACCAAGACATTATAATGATCGGTATGAAATTTTTTAACTGAATTACGAATATATGGTTTACACATTTATTTATAATTCTTATAAAAGTTAATTATAAAGGAATGTAAAACCCTTTTTAAAATAAAAGGAAATGTTTTTCTGAAAAACTCTTTAAATGTGAACACAAGTATGTTTTATACCAATAAATAAAAAATTACACTTTTGGTTTATATAAATGAAATATATATAATATATTTAATATAATGTTTAAAATTAATCTTTTGTGTTTTCAAGACATGATATAAAAATAAATTCAATTTTACCCATAAATGAAGTATTTTTTCAAAAAAGGCAGTTTTTCCATCGTTTAATGGAGCAGTTATTTTAAATATTATTTTTGAAACATTGATAAATTTTACTTTTAAAAATATTTTTCTTATTTTAAATCATAATATCAAAATTTAATTTGGTTTAATTTTTGGTACTTTTATGATAAGTTTGATGTTTTGATGAATAATGAAAAATAATGAAATTTAAATAAATATAGATTTTTCATATATATAATTTATTGTGTAAAATATAAATTTTATTGGTTTTAAAGTATAATCAGATCATTTTTTTATCATTTAATCTAATACAAGTCATTTTAATTAATTTCACATGGAATTTGGATATAGAACCGTTTGAATCTTTTTGAAAATTTTAATATTAATAACTTGTTTTCCCACACCATCAACATGATTAATTTTAAATTTATTTTATCCACTAATATGTTTTTAATTTTTTAAAAAATATTCCATATTTGGAATCATAAAGTTAAAATTTAGTAAATAGGTCTCTTTTATTCTTGGACAATGTGAATAAAAAATATATTATTTCTTTATTACCATGGTTATGGTTAAATAGAGTAATTAGGGGTAAACATAATATTATAAAATTAACTTAAAACTATTCCTAATTTAATATTATGAGTTATTATGGAATAAAATAATCCTTGCGACTATTTTTTGAGCTCTTGGAGCCACTTGGACGAATTTAATCCATTTATAGTATTTTATAAAAATAAAAGTCAATTTTTTTTGTACTTTTGTTTTTAAGAAGTGAAATTTTTTTAATATGGGGTTATATAAAGGATATGTTCTACTATAAATATTATTTTTAAATATAAAATTTTTATACTCATCATGGTAATTTTTATATATTTTAGGTGAGAAATAATTACCTTAAATTATTACACAGTGATGATTCTTTAATTATTTTATTAAATTAAATATCAAATAAATGTTATTAAAAATATTAAAAAAATATAATTTTGTATAATTAATATCATAAAAAAATTTCATGGGATAATTTAATATTTTAGTTTTATTTTATAAGAATTTTTTTTAAGATATCATGTTGTTATGATATTTTTAAAAAGTCAAGTAATGAATATTTTTATATTAATGATACTCTAAAATAAATTGTCACGAAACGAATCTGGTCACCATTAAAAATAGAACTTGACAAGATCTTTGACATGACCCAAATGGCATTCCTGATCCCCACAAGCTGGAAAAAGTGACTGGGTATCATTAACATGAATTTGTGAATGATTTACCTGGATTTATAAACATTAAACAACAAACGAAACCAAGAAACCAAATCTGGATTTTTCAAACCAAAACATATTTTACTAAAATTCATAACTGAATTACACAATTTAAAAAAATGTTTAAAGACCATTAAAAATGTACAAAACCAAATCAGGACAGACCAAGAACCTATACATGGAAAGAGGCACCGCCCTCAATCCATCTCCACAACACCGCATCACGATGAACCGCTAAAAACAGAAACTATTGGCAAAAAAAGATATACCCAAACCTGTGACAAAAATAACCATGTATAATTACACTCAAATGTGTAGGTAGGGTGTGATCAAAATCCCAGTAGGGTACCACCACTAATAGATTCCATTTGGAAAAAATTCTTAGATGAAAAGCATGCAAGTTTTCATAACATGAAATGCTAGCAACAATTTTCTAGAAAGATGCAACTTTAAATTAAACAGTTTTCAGGTGGGATATTTTAAAGAATCAACAATTTTTAATAAAATAACCTAGCTAAATAATTTTCCAGCCAAACATACCATATTCTTATAGTAAGCATAAATCATCTAACGAGCACAAGAAACGGGAAATAACCTCTAGGAGCTAGCTCACTATGGGTCCCAAGTAGAATGTATCTCAGTGAAAGTAACCGTCACACTATCCATTATCGTTCACATGAGAAACTAGTAGGGATCATACAAATTACCTATTGGTCCCCCAAAATCATCATCATATTCATTTTTTAGTTAGTGTTGTAATCGTTAATCTTATTACGTGAAACGGTGTCCAAACCCCACAGGATCACTAGCATACAAGTACACGTCCACCCACCTAGATACCCATGTTTCCCTCTTGTTCTCTAACAAGTTCAATAAGACATGAAATATAATTTTCAAATCAAAATACCACTTAAACATCACAAATTCACCAAAAATTCCACATGCATATCACACAAGTCACATAATCCACTTTTTTATTCAAATGCATCTTGAAACCATACTCATGCCAAAATAGCCCCCAACACTTTTCAAATCCATTTAACACTTCAAAAAATAATTTAATTTTTTTTCTAAAACTTTTACAAGATATTCCAAATCACATAATATCCCACACACATTTCACATAATACCACTTTCACCTTCAAATTAATTTTATCACCAAAATCGCATGAAACAGCCAACAAACATGTTTAGCACCCACACCACAATTTAATAAAACACTTCACAAATTTATAAAACATTTTAAAAAAGTTTTACATCATATATCACCTCATTCCCTTTAAAAAACCCATATTATGTGAATACAATCACCAAAAAAGTACATGTACATCATTTTCCCACTTTGTTTAACTCACTAAATCATTTACAATTTTCATAAAACCAACCCAAGGGGTATAACCATGTTTTATAATCAAAAACCTTTTCAAAACCCTATTTAAAGGATATAATCATACCAATAACAATCCAAAATAAAAATTTAAGACCTTGAAACATGTATTGGACAACTATCAAGTGTTATAAAATTACCTCAAATGATATCACAAAAGATATTCATGAAAATCACTAATTTCCATAAACAATTTCAAGAAGTATAACATGGTTTTGCACATAAAACCCATTAAAAAACACTATTTTAAACCCAAAAGCACACCAAGACCCTACAAAATCAGAATTGGTAGACCAAACAACATTAATTAAACCACTTTTATATGTTTTAGAATAACCCAAAAAATACCACAAAAGGTACTCATGGAAAAACACCCTATTTAAATAAAAAATGAAAATATAGAATTAAAAGATTAACCAAATCCATCAAAAAAAGTTTTTTGAACCAGACATAACATCTGAGTAACATGGAAAATGAGTAAATACAGAAAGATAACTCATCAAGAAATTATTACACACGGAATTACCCACCAAAAGTGTCGAAACACTCAAATCTGGGTGTGAAATTTCAACCACGCCACCGTCACACCTCATAGAAGTGAAAAGAAACCCAAAACATTTATATTTCATCTAAAATAAAAGAATTTAAACCCTATGTACAAACCCTAACATTAGGAAATTTTATAACTCATGAAAGGGTGAAATAAAACCTAATGAAAGGGAAGAAATCAAAGATAGAATTACTTACTTGCACGGTTTTGAAGTTTCCCCCATCAACTATAACTTAAAAAATGACTTCCAAGGGAGGGAGAGAGACCTTAGAAGCTGTTCATGGAGGTAGGGAATGAAATGGCGAAGAGAGGGGTAGATTTGGTTTTTTTTTAGAAGGGAAAAGGGTCTAAACACTAAAATTTTCAATGAGCTTGACACCCTACACGGTTTAGTAAACTGTGCGGCTGAACCGTGAGGCCTGATCTGGGCACCCAAAACCCTTCCACTCCCCACCAATTTTAGGTGTTACTAGGGGGAAACCAAGGGGGAAAGATATACCAAGTATAGGTGAGAAAAATCCCCAAAAAGTCCCTCTTTTCAATCCAAAAGTCATCCAACTTTTGGGTATAAACCACCTCAACAACTTACCCCACAAGTGGTGCCACTAGGAGTGTCACTAATACAAATACAAGACACCCCAAACTCACACAATACCTTCGAAAAGGATGAGTCCAATTATCATCCAAGACCCCCAAGACTAAGGTCATAGATCAAGAACAAAAGTGACACCAAAATTTCAAACCCAGAACACCAAGAAACCAAGAAAAAGATAAGAACTGAAAGTGAATTTGAATCAAATTATGGAATTAAAAATACATGTGTGAAAATTCTCCCCACCATAATGATTTCATTTCATGGAAAGGCACAACAAGACCAAATAAAAAACCAAACCCAACTGAAAAACCAAGATGTACTCCTCTTCCAAGCTCCACCCCCAAAGGCCAAAATACCTACAGTGATCAATTAAGGAAGGAATACTCTCATAAAATAAAACTTACACCACTTTCCTGAAACAATAAATCACATTCATACTTTATCCCAAAATAAAACTCCTCAAACACTACCCGAACAAGACTCTAGTTATTTACCCAAAGAACTACAACAACGAACAAGGTTACACTTACCTTACTTTAACCAAACTATTGGGTGTTCTCCAATACCAACGTTAACCCCTAGAAGATGTAGGCAGTTAAATACTTTTAAAAAGACTACCTACCACAAAACCATGACCAAGGACTAATCTGAGTTAATAGTAAGGGGAGATAAAAATAGATCCACACCAAAAGAGACAACTTGAATTTTCTTGATGCAAGATCAGGGCACTAGTAGTGGGAGGCCCGAACAGACTCTCTGATACAAGGGGTAAACTACTATTAGAACATTCAAAAATAACTTACATAAAATTCATAGTGGGTATCCCCACCATAAGAACCAACCATATTAATCGAACAACATAGACTGGCATAGAATGATCCCAAAACATAAAGAGTTGGGACAGCCTCACGGTTAATCCACACAGTTTGGGAAGTCATGCACTAATCATGCGAATCATTCTTTCCACATGGCTTCCTGGAATAAATTCACTACTAATCATGAAAAAACCGTGTGATAAACTTATCTAGATGAATTTATATCCAATGTCCAAGGACTAATTCGAAACCAAATGGTAAAATAAAGACATTGGGCGATAACATGGGTACATGGCCCTACACCTCTTTCCACCAAACGGAAACAACAGAAGCAATATGGTGACACCAGAGGTTTAAATTATTCCTATATTTCATATTGAGGATTGGACTTTGTACAAGGGTTTGAATGATCCTAGAATTTCCACGAACTTTGTGACAACTTTTCTCTAGGACCTATGGATGGAGCTCAAATGATTGAAGTATATTCGGTCATGTAGTTAGGATTTTGAAACACCCTGAATTAAAATTCTTCTTCCGATGATACAAAAAAACTACACTATAATCCTCGATAAGCTTACTAAGACATAAAACATTCCAAACTCACCTTGCCCTATCCTGAAATTTCACTGAAATAAGGGATTATAAGATGCACACACATCACAACTTGTTTCTTTGGGTGATAAACAACAGAAGGAAAGGACACATATAATCACCTTCTCTAAAACAGAGGATTTTGATGTTTTTCCAAAGGAGAAATACTCTCAAATAATAGGGACTCTCGGAGGATTTCACGACCTTTACCTTTACAATCACATGATCACGTTCCATCACAAGGTGTCACCGAACATGACCATTGTGACTGTTATAAGAAATATATGGAAAGGGACCTTATGCCAAGTCCCCAAACAAGACACCATTATAGAAATTGTCCATAATAGCCTCTTTTTACTAGATATCCCATAATAGTGTTTTAACGTGAACTATTACTTCTAAGAGACTATAAGGAACCCAAGGACCCTCATAGACACTATCCAGATACTCATCCTCACTAACAATCCCTAACCACTTCCACCTTGTAAGAATATGGTAACTTAAAAACTAAAGTTTATTTCAACCTTCTATGAGCACTCTCCAGCTACAAGGGGATACACAAATCAAGGAATGTAAATAGTGTAAACTCAATATCCAAAGGTCGAGAAAAATATTCCTTATATTGATCAACTAGAGGATTTTTCAATGGACAAACTATCTGGGTTGCACTCAAGTCATACACTATCCCTTAATGGGGGCGTACCATACCCAATGAGAGAACCCAAGGGCCCAACCAAGATGATAGGAGAAGAAACTAGTTTAGGTGGGTGACTTGGAAATATGGTAGTGGACATATTACAATAACTTCACCATCACAGAGGGCATTCTAGGCAATATCCTTGGCTCTACATGGATTCACAGGACCTACAAGCTCACTAAGACCGTTAACCCAACTATCTTTTCATTTCCCCTAATCATCATCAAACCAAGAAAAGAAGAGAAGATAGATAAATACTGACTTCCCCTAGAGACTTAAATCCTATCATGAGGTGTGGTGATCAGGAACAATACCCATAACCAGAATACCAATTCTCGACAATCCTAATTGCAAACTATCTTTATTTTTCACCAAATAACATGACCCAAAGAGTTAACATGAACCTCCTCTGATACCATTTTGTCACGAACTGAATCTGGTCACCAATAAAACTAGAACCTTAAATGGTCCAAGACAAGGCTTAAAGGTCGTTCCCAATCCCCATGGGTTATAAAAAGTGCCTGGGTATCATTAAAAAGAATTTGGGAATGATTTACTTAGATTTATAAACACAAAACAACAAACAAAACCAACAAACTAAATCTGATTTTTTCAAAGAAATACATCTTTTTAAAAAATTCATAACTAAATTACAAATTTTAAAATAATTTTTAAATACCATTACAAAGTTAGAAAACCAAATAAGGATATCCTAAGAACCTCCACATGGAAAGAGGCACCTCCCTTAAGCCATCACCACAACACCGCATCATGATGCACCACTAAAAACCCAAACCATTTGCACAAAAGCTCCCAAACTTGTGACAAAAAATAATGAAGTCTACTTATACCCAAAGGTGTATGTAGGGTGTGAGCCAAAGACCAGTAGGATACCTCCACTATGATATTCCATGTGATAAATATTCAAAGACGAAAATCATGCATGTTTTCATATCATGAAATTCTAGTAACAATTTTATAAAAAGATATAACTTTAAATTAAATAGTTTTCAAGGGGGTTATTTTAAAGAATCAATAGTTTTGAAAAAAATAACCGAGATATATATTTTTCTATCCAAACATACCATATGCCAAAGGTAATCTTAAATCATCCAATGAGCACAAGTAACATGAAATAACCCCTAAGCACTAGCTCATTGTGGGTCCCAGGTACCTCGTATCACATTTAAAGTAACCATCACAATATATATTCTTGTGTACACGAGCCACTATTAGGGATCATACCCATAACCTATTTGTCCCACAAATTCATAATGATCATAGTTTATTTAGTTTTGTCATCGTTAATCTTGCTACATGAAACTGAGGCCAAACCCCATGAGATCACTAACATACTAGTACATGTCCACCCACCTAGATACCAGAGTTTCCCTATTGTGCTCAATCAAGTTAAAGAATCCATGAAATATATTTTTCACATAAAAATACCACGTCCAAATAAAAAATTCTCCAAACATACCACATTTATATCAGAAAAGTCACATAATCAACTTTTTCATTCAAATGCATCTTGAAATCATACTCACACAAAAATAGCCCACAACACATTTCAAATCCCTTTAAAACTTCAAAAAACCCTTTAATTTTTTTCAAAAACCTTTCCAAGATAGTAAAAATCAAATAAAAACCCAGAAAAACTTCACATAATACTCTTTTCACCTTTAAATTCATTTTATCAGTAGAGTCACATGAAACAACCCACAAACATGTTTTGCACGCACATCACAATTTACTAAAACACTTTAGAAATTTATAAAACATTCTAAAAATGTTTGATATCATAAATCACCTATTTACCTTTAAAAAACCATTTTAAGAGTATACAGTCACCAAAATAGTACATTTACATCATTTTCCCACCTTTTTAACATACTAAATCATTTTCAATTTTCATAAAACAACCCCAAGGGGTATAACCATGTTTTGTACCCAAAACCCACTTCAAAACCCTCTTTCAAGGATAGAATCAAACCAATACCACTCAAAAATAGAATTTTAATCCCTTAAAAAATTTATTAGACCACTCTAAAGTGTTATAAAATTACCTCAATTGATACCACAAAAGATACACATGCAAATAACACATTTTTGAAAACACTTTCAAGAAGTATTGTAAGGTTTTATAGATAAAACCCATTAAAAAGCCTCTTTCAAACCCAAAATCACACCACTACCCTAAAAATGTATACTTGGAATCCCAAACAACATTTAATAAACCACTTTATTATTTTATAGAATAACCCAAATAATACCAAAAGAGGTACACATAAAAAAACACCCAATTTAAATAAAAAACGAAACTATAGAATTAAACGCTTAACCAAATCCATAAAAAACAATTTTTAAACCACAAATAACATATAAGGAACATGAAAAATGATTAAATCCATAAATCCAACTCATCAAGAAATTTTTACACATGAAATCACATACTGAAAGTGTCGAAACCCTCAAATCTTGGTGTGAAACTTTAACCGCACAATTGTCGCACCTCAAGGGAGTAAAAGGCAACCTAAAACCTTAAGATTTCACCAAAAATACAAGAAGATAAACCCTAGTTATGAACCCTAACTTATGGAAATTTTATAAATCATGAAATAGTGAATGAAACCCTATGTAAAGGGAAGAAATCAAAGAGATAATTAATTACTTTAATTCTTTTGATGTTTCATGCATAAAATATCCATTCAAAAATGAGTTCCAAGGGAGGGATATAGACCTTGGAGGGTATACATGGATGTAGGGAATGAAATGGGGACTATAGGGGAGGATTTGGTTTATTTATGATGGGTAAAAAGGGTCAAAACACTCAAAATTTTAATGAGCTGGACAACCTACACTGTTTGGCTGCAGGGTTTAATAAACTATGCAACCAAACCATGCGACCTGTTATGAGCACCCAAAAACCTTTAATTCTCCCCCAATTTCTGGGTGGTATAAGGGTGAAACTAAGGGGGAACTATAGGCCATGGATATTTGAGAAAAATCCCCAAAATAGAGATATCTTTTCAAGCCAAAACTCATCCAACTCTTGGGTACTAACCACCTCAACATCTTACCCCACATGTGGTGACACTATGAGTGTCACTAATCCAACTCCAAAACACCACAACCTCACACCATCCCTTTGAAAAAATAGGAGTCCAATCACCATCCAATAACCCCAAGCCTAATTTCATAGATCTAGAAAACAAGGGACACAAAAATTTCAAACCTAGAACACCCGAAAACCAAGAGAAAGCTATGAACAGAAAGAAGATTTGAATCAAAGCACTAAATTAAAAATATAGGTGTGACATAAATAATATTTTATTAAATGATATAAAATTAATAACATTAGAAAATTAAATTTTTTTTATATGTTGAAAAGTTTCATAAATTATCTATTTGTGGTTCATTTGGAATTTTATAGTAAATATATTAACCATCAAAAAAGTAAAAACACATGTTGTCACTAAATGAATTAATGAGGATAAATAAGGGTTAAAACGAAATGATAAAGATTAAACAATATTAAAAAATTGTATAATTTTTATTATATGAATTTATTTGGACCCAAAACCATCCTATGTTCAAAATAAATTATTTTTGATCCATTTTTAATATAAAATTAATTTAAATTAATTTAATATTTTAAAGAATTCCAAGAGGTACCCACTTCTATACTATAAATGGAGACCATTTTTCTAATTTCAAAACACTTATAATCCAGTTTTTCCAGAAAAAATAAACAAAAATAACTTTATATGATCCTTCCCTAAATTATAGATATCTTATTTTAGATATAACATCTCCCTTAGTGGTTGTAAGTTTTTAAGTAAATGAGATTGTTTGAAGAAAAGATATTGTTTATAATTAAGTGTTTCTATTTTATTTGTTCTTCCAAATCCTTAAAAAATTATTCAAACATGTTAAAAAACAAATAAAGTATCCTTAATATACTAATATGTTATTACATTAATATTTTCACCTAAATCCATCTCTACTCCCATCAAAGGTGAAAAGAATTATCATTCATGAGTATAGAAAACTACCACCTCAATAGCTGATATAAATCATTTTACACCACCATATATCAAGACTAGTTATAAAAATGGAATTAAAGACTATATAAAATATAAATAAAAAATTTATCATTATAAAAAGGTAATATATAATTTATCTTCTTTCCTTTCCATACTCAAAAAATGATAACGTTGTTCGTGTGTATGTGTGAACTATCACCTCCACAAAGCGATGGGATTTGTTTTTCATCACCAAATCACATGGATACAATATATAAATATATTTTAATTAATAATATGATATTAATTATACTTTTATCATTATGTAAAGATACAATTATACTTACATTCTTTCTATAATGATCATTAAAAAAATGAAAAGTTTACTCATGAGAATGTAGGACTTACCCTTTCCATTATTGTAACGTAGTTCATTTTGTTGATCCATATTTAATTAATGGATTTAATATTTAATTGATATATAAATTTTATTATTATTTCACAAATATTATTCTTGAGATAAAACAATTCTGACCACTTTGATCATTGACATCATAAAAAATTCATTATGGACTCAAGTATTTATCATCAAAATGTCCGACATGAAATGGAATAATTCAGTAATTGTTATGACATGATAATAAGTGATATAAATGGAATAATAAACTTTAATAAGGTTATGAAGAAAATAAATAACTTATATATGTTTATTATTTAGGAATATAAATATTATAAATGACAAATCAGACTAAAGGTAAGGGACTTCATCTCAATATCCTTTCGTTGATCCATATTTTGATGTCATACACCCACATTCTTTTATGATGTGTATACAAACACCCTTTTACATATCATATCATGAATTCCTTTATTCTAATTGTATTTAATTTTTTGTTAAATTTTATCCTTCATAGGGCTTATGATTCATATGTTTCAAAGTGGTATGGGGCACATTGATATAAAAATCCTATTTTAAATTTTTAAAGATTTAATTTCAAAATATTTTCTTCCATGTAAATATTATATATATTATTTTATATTTTTATTAATTAAATTAATTATAAATGAAATTTTATGTCTATTTTTTAATTTTAATCAAACGATTTTGAAAAGGAATCTTTTTTTATTTTATGTATAGAACATTTCTCTTTCTTTACAAACGACAAAAGGAATGTTCTTTTAAATATTTATGGCTAACATTCCTCTATTGTGACAATTATTTAATATTTTTATTCCCATAAATCATGTTTATAAAATAAAAATAAACAACCCTTTTCACCAATTTTCTATGTATTTTGGTTTTTAAAATGGGTTTTTGAAATGGATTGGTTATTTCAATAATATGAAATGTTTCCTTATGAGTTGAAATTAAATTTAATAGTGATATGTTAGTAATTAAAATAATTTATGTGTTTTGATTATATAATGGTACTTGGAAGTGTGATAAGTGGCTATGTGATAAACCAATTATGGATTGTTTTGTGATAAACTATCACTGGCTGGGTCCGTGATATCCCTCCAATGCATTTGGTATTGAAGTAGACCATATGGTTATTTTATTTGCAAGAGTGACATGTATGGAAGTCAAATGCGTGATTATTCCATTTTAGTATAATTATATCCCAAGTTACCTGATTTTATATTATATTCTTTCT
The DNA here is from genome assembly GCA_963277665.1 of Viscum album. Taxonomy (NCBI): domain Eukaryota; kingdom Viridiplantae; phylum Streptophyta; class Magnoliopsida; order Santalales; family Viscaceae; genus Viscum; species Viscum album. Next base: position 331,893,379 of record OY728132.1, read on the forward strand.
TATTAGTTTTCATGAAAATATATCGATTTTCAAAAGGTAAAATAATTGTCATTTTGAAATGAATATTCCTTTTTCAAGGAAAAAATGTATATTTTTAGGAAATATTGTAATGGTTTTTCATGAGACTAATTTTTTACATTATTTTATGTCTCTTATTTATATTTTGTTCCCATCCTATTTTTAAAAAAACAACAAGTTTTGGGGATATGTGAGGATAAGGACGAGATCAAGGGGAAAATTGTGATGATTTTTCATAAAGAGAGACCGTTATTTATTTTAAAATATTTTTCCTTTGTTTTGTGAAAACAATTATACTGAGTATAAGTTTCCACTTATAATTTTTTGGTTTTCTATTTATTTATTTTTATAATACTCTAAAACACTAAACCTAAACAATCTATGGGAAAATAAAGTGATTCATATTTTTAAAAATAATTAGAATATTTAATGTTTATGTCTGGGTCCTTACAGTTGGTCTAAGAGTAGGGTTTAGAAAATATTATAGATTAGTTTGTTTTCTTAATAGGTATGGATATCATCATTGGTTTATCATTTTAGGTTTTATCATAAGTTTATTGTATTAGAAACCCCTTTCGGGGCTTTATGTTATGAATGTTTAAGGTGACAAATGGTATTTTTGGAGGTATTAATTTTTATGTAATTATGTGTTATAAAATTTTGGGATGAAAAATGAAAGGTATTAGATAATCATTGAGGTTAAAACATGTTATCATTAATTTTTATGATTTTAAAATATTTAGGGAATCTTATAAGAATTATATAATTTTAGATAAAAGACAACATAGAGGATGGGTGAAAACCCATCATGTCCCACAAGGCCATGAGAATAGAACCCAAAACTAAAGAGAGATAGAGGTGCATCATCTACCACTATCCTACATGAATTCTAGGTAAGTATGAATATATAGTTTTAGTTAAATGATTTTATGGATTAACAATAAGTTTATTTTTGGAACATATATTTTATTGAATATGTAACTTTGGTATTTAGAAATGACTTGGTCATTAAGTGATTAATGTTCTTTTAGATTATGTTAAGTATTTTGGGAATCTTATAAGATTAAGGTGAATATAATATTATGGGATTTTATTTAAGAATAAATTTTGAATTTATTTTGTAGAAAAATATGATTTAATTGTGGTCTTATTATGATTCAGGTTACTTATATAAATGAATAACCTATCTTGGATAATATGTGTTTAGGAAAATTAGTTTCTCGTATGATACATCAAGAGTAATTGATTTTATTTGAAGATAATTATTTAAATTTATCTTGGAATATTATCTGATAAAATCATTCTAATCAATGGGTTTTAGTCTTAGCGTGTAATGTTTTAAGAATTTTAAGGATGGTTATTTTTTGAATGGTCCACGTTATTCTTTGGGCATTGCAGTTGAATTTTGGAGATTAATATTTTTTCATAATATAAAGGTTTCTTCTTTTTGGGAAATTATCTATTATATTCCTAACTATTTTAGTTTTAGTTAATGTTTCATTAAAGGGTAAATATATAGTTAATTTATTTTGGATTATGTTATTCTCTAGAAGTTGATTATAGTGCTTTAGGAGTGGAAACTTCTTCTTTAATACTCTTCATTTGGAGAAAAAATGAGTTTATGGTGGGAATTGATTAAATTATGAAACTCTACTTTGAGAGTAAGTATGGTTCCTTTTGTTTTTAGTCTAAGTAGTAAATCAATTCCTCAAATCTATGAAAAGGATCTTAAAAATAAAATTAACTATTCACTTTTCTTTATACGAAATGAATTACCTTTTATCCCATCACAAATTTAAGGTTTTGTGATTGTTATATTTTTCATGAACATGTTATCTATAACTCTACATTAGAAGTTGATAGTTTATATTCTCTTCCATTTCCTTGCCTTCCAATATGGAACCCCAGTATGTGTTATCTCAGGTAACCTTCAAACTTCCCTTTTGTTACTTTAAAGTGGAAGTCTGATTAATCCTTTTTATAATGAGGAATTTCAAAAACAATATTTTTGAGAAGTAAAAATATATTTAACACTCCAAAATTAAAAATTAGAAGGGAAAAATTTCCAAAAAGAAGGATAATGTCACATTCCGAGTTAAAAAGGAAATAATTTATTTAGTAGTGTACTTGATACGCCTAATGGAGCTTAAAAAAATAAATAAATAATATTATTTAAATGTTATAGTTATCACATAGCCTTTATAATTAAGGGTACATATCATATTAACTAAATTATTAATATATGGTTTACACATGTATATATAATTCTTTGAAAAATTAATTATAAATGAATGTAAAACCTGTTTTAAACTAAAAGGAACTGTTTTTCTGAAAATATATTTAAATGTGAAGGTGTTTTTTATACCCATAAATAAAAATATTAATATTGTTAGATTATATTAATGATATATATATATATATATATTACTAAATTTAATGTTTAAAATTCATCTTATGTGTTTTCTAGACATGATATAAGAACAAATCCAATTTTAGGTATAAAAGAAGTATTTTTTTTCAAAAAATGTATCTTTGCCTCCTATTCATGAAAAAATTTTTTAATTAGAGTTTTTGAAATTTTTTAAATTATATTTGAAAAAATAAACCAATTATTTTAATTAATAATTTCAAAATTTAATTTGATGAATTTTTGGTATTTTTTTGTTAAGTTTTATATTTTGATGAAGAATGAAAAATACTCAAATTTAATTGAAAACATATTTTTCATATTAAAAATTTATAACGTTAAATTATATTTTTGATTAGTTATAACATATAATTATACCAATTTTTTATCACTTTCTTTAATTTAGTTCCTTTTAATCAATTTCACGTTGAATTTGGATATAAAAACATTTTATTATTTTGAATGTTTAACATTAAGAACCCGTTTTACCACCCCGTCAATAAGATTAATTCAAAATTATTGTTATAAAATTATTTGTTTACAATTTAGAAAAAATTATTCCATATTTGGAATTATATGGTCCAAATTTTATAAATAGGTCCCTTTTATTCTTGGAAAATTTAAATAGTAACTTTAGTATTTTTTATTTCCATGGTTAAGGGTAAATTAGGCAATTAAGGGTAAATATAATATTATAAAAATACCCTAACACTTGTAGTAATTTTATTGGATATGATATTATTGAATAAAATCATTTTTAGGTCTATTTTTATAGCACTTGGAGCCACTTGGATGGCTCTAATCAATTTATAGTATTTTATTCAAATAAAAGTCAATTTTTTCATATTTTTGTTTTTGACAAGTGAAATATTGTTAATATGGGTTTATATAGGGTATTGTTTTAACATAAAAAGTCCTTTTAAATATAAAAGGTTCATATTCATTATGATAATTTTTTTAATTTTTAGGAGATAAATAATTACCTTAAAGGCTTACACAATGATGATGTAGTAATTGATTAACTAAAGAAAATATCAAATAAATGTTATTAAAAATATTAAAAAAATATACATTTATACAATTAATTTCATAATTCTTTGATGTATTTTACATGTTATTTTTTGTTTAACTAATTGTTTTGAAGATATAATGTTGTTATGATATTCTAAAGAAGTCAAATAATGATTAGTTTCAAAATTGGCATTAATGATATTCCAAAATAAATAATATTTTATAAAATTATTTAAAATTCATAAAATTCTATAATTCATAAAACAAATTGGGATAAGATTAAAAATTTCATCAATGATCCCTTTATTATTCATTTTTTATTTTATAGTAATTATATTAGCCTTCAAAAAAGTAAAAATAGATATTGTCACTGTATGAATTATAAAAGACAAATAAGGGTTAAAAAACATAGACAAGGATGGAAAAATAGTCAAACCTTGTATAATTTTCATTAGAATAATTTATATCTATCAAAAATCTTCCTATATTATAAATAAATATTTTTTATCCATTTTTAATAGAAAATTAATTTATATAAACTTAATATTTTGAAGAATTCCAAGAGTGCCCCTACCCTCTAATATAAATGGGAACTCATTATTATCATTTAAATACAATTCACAACCTATTTTGTTCGAACAAGATATACCAAAATCCATTTATATAATCTATACTCACATTATAGAGGTCCTTGTTTAGGTATAACACCACCCTTAGTGGCCCTAATGTGTTAAGCAAAGAAGATTGTCTGAAGAAAAGGTATTGTTTTTAATTAAGTGCTTCTATTTTATTTCTTAATCAAACTCCATAAAATACTATTAAACCATAATGAAATAATAAATATATTATCATAAATAAACTGAGATTTTATTATGTTAATATGATCACCAAAATCCATCTCAAATTTGATCAAATGGAAAAATAAGAATTGTTTTTTTGTATGATGAACTACTGCCTCACAAACCGATATAATTCATTTTCCATCACCATCTCTCAAGACTAGTTTTAATGATGGAATTAAAGATTATATATAATATTAATTACATATTTATCATTATGAAAATATAATATATCATTTATATTCTTACCTTTCTATACATGAAAAAATGACAACGTCTTTAGTGTGTACGTATGATCTTTCACCTCCAGAAAGCGATGTGATTCTTTTTTAATCACCACAACACATTGATGATATATATAAGTATATTTAAGTTATTAATATGATATTAATGATAGTATTATAATTATATAAAGATAAAATGATTCTAAATATTTTTCTATAATGATCCTTGAAAAATTAATACATTGATCATATGTACGTATGAATTATCGTCTCCATGATTGTTCCATACTTCATTTATCAGATCTGTATTTAATGAATATATTTAAAATAATAATTGATATATAAATTTTATGATCATGTAATTAATATTATTCTATATATGATTCAATTATGATCAATTTGACTATTGATATCATACCAAATTCATTTGGACTCCATAAAAAAATATCATTAAAACATATAACATGACCTAAAATAATTAGGTAGTCGTTATAACATGATAATAAGTGATATAATGGGAAAAATAGAAATTAAAAATGATTTAAATAAAGTAAATAATTAACTTATGTTTATTATTTAATAATATAAATATTGTAGATGATGATTTTGACTCAAGGTAAGGGACTTCGACTCAATCTCCTTTCATTGAGGCATATTTTGATGTTATACACCCACCATATTTTGTGTGGTGTATAAAAATACCCATTGAAATATCATATCATGAATTTATTTATTCAAATTTTATATAATGTTTTGTTAAATGTTTTTACTTAATGGGGTTTAGGATTCAAATGTTTCAATGTGGTAGGGGACACTTTGATTTAAAAATCATATTTTAAATGTGTGAAGATTTAATTTCAAAATATTTTCCTCTATGTCATTATTGTTGATATGATTTTCTATGCTTCTATAATAATGTAATTGTAAATGAAGTTTTATTTATATTTTTTAATTTCATTCAAATTATTTAAAAAAGGAATATTTTTATGTTTTATGAAAGGAATGTCTGTCTTTCTTTACATATGAAAGAAGGAATGTTCTATTTAATGTATATGGAGACTTCTATGCCACTGTGATAGTTATTTGATATTTGGATTCCTCTATAGTCCTTCATGTTTCTAAAATAAAATAAAACCCCTCTTTCCCCGTTTTATTGGTTTTTTGAAATTGGGTTTCAGAAATGGATTGATTATTTCAACAACATGAAATGGTTCTTTATGATTATAAATTAAATTTAATAGTAAAATGTTCGAAATTACAAGATTTTATGTGTTGTGATTATATAATTGTACTTAGACATGTGACAGATGGTTACATGATAAACCAATGGTGGGTTATTCCATAATAAAATAATAATGGGTGGGTCCCTGATAGCCCTACTTTACATTGGGTGTGGAAGTCGAACATATAGCTATTTAATTTGTAAGAGTGGAATTTATGGAAGTCGACCAAATGGTTGTCCCATTTTTTTATAATTATGTCCCAAGTTACCTACTTATATATTATATTCTTCCTTATTAGATTTTGTGAAAGTCCTTTTATTTTAAAATGGTAAAATAATAATAATTTTGATATGATGATTACCCTTTTAGGGTAAAAGGGTATGTTTTAAGGAAATTTTGTTATGGTTTTTCAAGAGACTAATGATTTCATTTATTTTATGTACTCTACAGAGGTTTTGTGCTCATCTCATATTTTCAAAAATTTTTCATTAGTTTTATTAAATATTTATAGAATGTTTGATATCAAGGGAGAAGTTGTGAAAAATTTTAAAATGAGAAACCGTGTTTTTTTAAAAAGTCTCATTTGTTTAGTGGAAAAAATGGATACTGAGTATAAGTGTCCACTTGTAATGTATCAGTCAACTAGGTAAGTGTTTTTTATAAATCTCTAAAACTTTAAACTTAAAAGATATTTTGAGAAAAAAATTGATTTACGGTTTTAAAAATAACTAGAATATGTAATTTTTAAGTCTGATTCCTTATAGTCAACTTAATTTTTGACCATAATGAATAGTAAACATAGTTATAAAAATATATTGCACAGTTTAGCTAAAAATGGATTTACCTGGGGTTAGACAAAGAAGATAATGATTAAATGACCTACTAAATAGTCCAAACCCCATTTAATAGACATATTTCAACCCTTTTAAACTTATGCCTTATTTTGATGAGTTTTTGGGACACTCTTCTATAAAACTGACCTATATAACAAGTTACGTAAAGAAAAAGGAAAAAAATAACCTTCATTTCATTAAATATCTATAAATACTTGGGATAGGGAAATACAAAATAAGTTTGGTTATAAATTTTATTTTAAATGATAAGTGATTTTTTAATCATTATAATTTATTTTTAATTTTTAGATATTAAATAATTACATTAAATGCTTACTAAACACCAACTTAGTAATTATTTATTAAATAGAAAAATTAAATAATTTATACATAAAATATTAAAATTAAATTGAATGAATTAATGTGTTACCTTAAATGTTTTGATAAGTTTTTAAAGTTATACAGGTTCTAACATAATATTTTCTAATTCTTTCATTGACCTCATATTTTTTTTGAAATTTAAATTTGATGAATAATGTCAAAATTGATATTAATGTTATTTTAGAAAAAATGATATTTTATTAAGTGGTTTAAAATTGTAAAAAATCCTATATTGTATCAAGTTATTTATAAAATTTTAAAAATAAAAAATATGCTCCACTTATGGAATAATTTTTAATTTATAATGACTATATTGACATCTCAATAGTAAAAACGGTGTTAGAGTAGTTATGTTTAAAACCATGTTTTTAAACATTATATGCACTTGTGCTAAAATTAATTTTCACAACACATCAGATTATTATTGGATAAATTGATTTTAATATTTATAATTAATTAGTATAAATTATCTAATAAGTCTCATTTTATTTTATAATTAATTGATAAATTAACTAGGTTAAAAAGGATAGCTACTGAAGTGAAAAAACCAAAATGGTAAAATTAAGGAAACATTGAAGTTAAGGAAATTAATGTTTAAAGCATGTGATTTTTTATGTTATGGATGTGTGTATCTACCATATCATACCTATAATTCTTTAATTATCAATTTTTGGAGGCACTTTTGGTGAGAGTGACTTCCCATAATTGAATAGTTTGGGGAATTTCCAAAAATTCCACTCCTCAATTATATATGAGCACTCACTCACCCCACTTATTCACACATATAAAGCCATTTTGATACACCAAACCCAACCAAATTAAATTCCAAACTTCCCTCATCTCATCTTATAAGCATTACTTTAGACATAATTCCAACCTTGGTAGGCTTGGGTGAAAACCTATAAAGCATACTTGAAAAACTGGCAATTTTATTAAATGAGGGTTTTTATTTTATTTATTTCTTAACCTCATTCAATAATCATTAAAAAATGATTGTATAATAAAATCAGTATCTTCAAATTAATTATATTTTATTATGTTAAGTTAATTACATAAAATCATCTCCACTTCCATCAAACCGGTTATGAAATCATCATTCGTGCTTACCGTGGACTACTACCTCACTAATCGATGCAATTTATTTTTTCCATTACAACATATAATGGTTCGGTATGATTATGTATTTCAATATACATATATATATATATATATATATGATATTTATAACATAATTATTTATATTTAGTAATTATATCATATATTACCTTTTTACATTCCATTACTTAGGGATATAAAAACGTCGCTCATGTGTACGGTGGACTACCACCTCCCGAAGTGATATGAATCATTTTTCACTAATTCATTAAATGGTTGATAATAAAGATAATTTCAATAAAAATATGTGATATAAATTAAATAATTATTATATTCATAACATTTTTTTACTCTTAAAATATAATATATCTTTTTATTTTTTAACACTTAAAGATGATAACATCATTCGTGTATGTTTGCACTACAACCCCCGCAAAGTGATTTGCCTCTCTTTTATTCACCATAAAACACATATGATATATATATATATGTATATTTAAATAAATTATATGTTATCAATGATATCATTATAATTCTATTAATATGAAATATTACTTACCACCTTTCAAAAAGGATCATTGAAATATTGAAATGTTACTAATGCATAAGTATAACATACCATCTCTATGATCGTAACATACTTCATTTCTCAAAATAATATTTCATGATTGGTTTAAAAGATATAATTGATTTAAAAATATGATAATTATTCAATTATTAATATTCTATATTTTATCTAACTATATAATATTCAAAATAACCAAAACATTTCTAATAAAGAACGGATGGGAAAACAAAGTAATTAATACCTGTAAAAATGAGAATAATAAAATATTATTAATGAACTAATGATAATATGTTGTGAAATAATCATATATGAAACTATAAATATTAATATAATTTCTGAATAAGTTAATAACATGTTTGAAACAACTATATTGGAGGTTAAATTACATTCTATGAAAAGGAAGCGTGGGGTAATGGATTTCATCTCAATTTAAATTCTATTGATACTAATTTATTATTATTCACTACTTAACTTATTTGGTTTATATAATACCTATTTTAAATTTAAAATAATTATTCATTCATAATTTATGTTTTTTAGTTTCACTTTGAATCATTCCCTCAAAGGGTTTTGACTCGAAAATTACCAAGTGGTAGAAGTTACTGTACAATCACACTTTCTTTTGTGATTATTTATTTTTTCCTGAAAAAATTACATTATTTTGATCTTTTATCATTAGAAATTACAATTATTTTAAATGAAAACATTATTTTTTATCATGGATATTATTATTTCCTAATATTTATATCATTTTTTTATATATAGTGTTTACCTTGAATGTTTTTTTGATTAACTGGGTAATATTGATAAATATTAATCTCATATTCAGTATGTATATTGTTTAATAAGTTATAAATTTTTAGTTTTTAAATAGATTACTCGATATATGAAGAATTATTTTAAAATAATTTTATGGGTGGGGACCATTTATATAATTCCCCAAGAGAATTGACTAGTTTAATGAGACAAATCAGGTGGCCAAACCTGATGGGTTTGTACCCAACAATTTTAAACATTATTGAAGGTAGTTCTTAATGATATAGGTATCACATCCCTGAGAAATGACATCTAATAATTAAAAAATTTCTTCATTACAGATGCATTTATTATTATCCATGATATTTTTTAATGATATAATCTATGGATGCATTTCATTCTCAACTTATTGATTAAGTAGAATAAGTTTTCAATTATTTACCTTGATATATTTATTATTACTTATATTATCATGACATTAAAGTTATTTAAATGGAATTCTTGTTCCGTAATTTAAATTTCCATGTTTATTTATCTTTTTTTTGATTCATGATTGGTTTCCTTGTACTTTACCCTTACCAAGCATTTGAGGTCACCCTTATTTTGGTTATTTTATTAGGAATCCATGTAGTGTATAATGATTTATATGAAAGGATATGATAGAGTGAATAATGTTATTCTTGAAAAAAATTTATTTTTTACTTTTAAATTTCAAATTTAATATGGCAATCATGAATGTATCTTTTTTTAAATGACTACTAAACTATTCAGTCATTCAGGATGTAATTATTTGTATCTTATGTGAATATAAAAAAGAAGAAACCAGCTTCGAGCTACTAGAGTCTAGGTTACTATAGCTATTATATGGTGAATTTTAGTAGAACCTTGAGAACTACACTTAGGAAAAAATGCATTAGGTATCATAACCCTGTGATAGATACTAAGGATAAGTAGATAAGAGAAACAATTTTTTTGTAATGTAGTGATTATGTGGATTTTCCTAGAAATACTTCCCTCTCTGGATAGAACAAGTAAAAATGGTTCTCGATAGATGTACCTTGGGGTAATAACTTTAAAAAGGTAACATTGGGCTTGTCCTGATTATCAGATAATGCATGACAAAGAACCTTACTATGCACCTGTTTTCACACTCTCAAGGGAAACATTTTCTTTACAAACCAAGATGAGGTATTGGAAAATAGAGATATCCCAAAAGAAAACATGTTTATGATTATGGGATTAGATATGTATAAAATTTTTACTTTAGGTTAAATATTACACTAGTTTTATGATTACAAATTATGTTTCATAATTATAGGATTTAATATTGTGTATTCAATCGTTTAGAAATTACCCATATTAAAAGTAATGGGAACCACATCAAGGAACATAATCCCAGGAGTAAGAATATTAATTTTTTTAATGGGATTAAGAAAATATTTCAAATGGAACTAGTTTTCAAAACATTATCAATATATGAGTACATTGTATCTTATTCTAGTAAGACAATTAAATAATTCTCTATGTATTATCAATTCTAATGGAAATAATAAAAGAAAATAATTAAAGGTAAAAATATGGATAAAGTGAATAAGGGAATGGAATTTTTTCCCACATGTTCAAAATATGTAAAGAATCACCCTAGTGATTTATTAAAAGGAATGTGAGTTCTCTAAAAGTGTGGAGAGAAAGGTCACTATGCTTTTGATTGCAAGGAAAGAAAAAAGTTATAGTGTACAATTATTAAACAATAAATAGATGGGGCTCTAAAAAAATAAATGACTCAATCATAAAAGGAATATACCTCAAAAGAAGATAATTGGTCATGGTCAAGCTTATGTTATTACTATAGATGAAATATAATAATTAATTTTCTATTGTTTGGATTCAAGAATTATGAAACTTGAGTATTTTATCAATGAAATCATGGTTATAAGAATTTTGTAATGTATAAGGATTGTATAATAAATATTTTTCACTAAGGATTTGAAAGCATATATTGAATGATACTGATGAAAAAAGAAAAATGATTTTTTGGAAAGTTGAACTTATTATAAAACACCTGATTACAAGAGAGATAACCCTTAAAATGTTCCTGGTATTTGGATAATGATATTATAATAAATATTTGATTGAAATTGATAAATTAAATTGGATAGTAATGAATACCCTAATTCTAATTAATGATTAAATGAAAAATTTGTTTATACTACCAATGATGGAGTTTAAAACAACTTTGGATTTAATGAATATATCAAATAATTTCTTTTACTTAAATACTATAGAAGCATGCATGTTTTAAATAAGGTTTTATTGTAATTCAGGTTATTACCATGTTTCACGAAGATAAAAGATGGATTTATTCACATTTTTGGAATTTAATGATTAAGAGATACTTCATATTATTTTTAGGATTATTAATAAGTTTTTTTTTGTAAATTTAGTGACCACCATTCTAAAATTATGGATCTCAATATTTTTCAAGGTCAATAAAGTTAATTATTTATGAAATTGTTAATGTTGAACATTAGAAGATATTTTATAGATTAATGTATTACTTAGCCATATGTATACTTATGCATATCAGATAACCTATACTAATAATTGTTTTTATAATAATAACTAGATATTGAGTGAATTACTTATCATTCTATTATGGATCATATGTTATTTTAAAAGTGAATTTTAGTGCTCCAGGAATAAAAAAAATTAACTTCTGGATATTAATTTCTAGGAGTAAGTGATGAATTTGAAATTAATAGAAGAAAAACCAACGTAATAAATTGTTATTATGAAATATAAACTTATCAAGTATGTATATTTTGTTATATTATAAAATAGTTAAAGAATTCCCGAACATTAAGAAAAGGATATTGAAAAGAAATTTATCTTATTACCTTCATATCTAATGAATTAGATGACCTTTTAAATCCTAAAATATTTCTGGTTATGAGGTCCTTAACATTCCATTGGTCATTCATTTTTTTATCAATGACCTCTATCATTATTTATAATTATTTAGGATTTTTCTTCGATGTTCATATCTTTAATTTCCACCCATGTTTTCCTATATAGATACCTAGTTATGTGTTATTTCATATAACTATTATACTTCCATTTATATATTATTAAGTTATTGTTTTATTAACCCTTCTCATAATTTGGTATTTTATGAAGGGTATTTTCAAATGAAAAACCCTTGATTTCCATGATAATGATTAAATTGCGAGTATTCAATTTATTTAAGGTGGGGAGAATATAACACCCCAATATTTTAAAATATGAACATCATATTTAATAGAATGTATTAAAAAAACATAAATATTAGAATAAAATATAATAACTTAGTACTTTATTATATATTTATTTTTTAAATAAATGAATTTTCTTAATTAGCTTGCATTATACGTAACAATGAGTATGGCTTACGTTACATGCGATACTGAGTTTAAAAGAAAATTGACCTATTACTAAAATGTTATTATTTATTATGATAGTTATCACCAATATGTTGGAATAGGATAATATGAATAATAATAACTAAATTAATAACATTATTATTATCTATTTATTAGAAATAAAACAAGCATAATTTAAATGAAAAAAATAAATGTTTTTTGAAAAAAATATTTTTATTAAAGAAGGTATAGTTTCCCTTTACACACACAATTTTAAATTAATTTTTATAAATTTTAGAAAATTTATTTGGTAAAATAATATTCATTTATGGATTTATAATATGAAAATTATCTTAGGGAGAATTTTTGGGATTTTCCTAAAAAGATTCAATTTTTTGATGAATACTCAAAAATAAAAAAATTTAACAGAAAATTTCCTTTTTGTTAAAATATTTTATAACAATAAATTATATTTTTAATTGATTTTAAAGTAATATTAATTAAAATTTTGGTCAATTAATCCTATTTAGGTAAATAAAATAATTTTCATAATGAATTTATATATAAAACATCTGTAAACTTTTAAAACATTTCTCTTTCACAACCTAATTTCTCATTGTGTCTGTGGGGTTAATTTTATATATAATTTTTACACATATGTGAATAGATTTTTTATAATTAATTATTTATTTGGAATGAAAATATTTTACATAATATAATATCATCAAATTAATTTTTTACCATAATAAATAGTAAAACGTGTAAAAACATTATTTACCATGACTAAGGTAAAAATGAGTTTACTGGGGGTTAACGAAGATGATAAGGGTTAAATGAATTATCAATTTTGACAACCACAATTATATGGAAATATTTATACCTATTTTACCTTTTTATATATTTGATGAGTTTTTGGGACACTTTTTCAAGAATGCGACTTATATAACAAGTTAAGTAATGAAAAAGACATAAAGTAACCATCTTAGCTTTTAATATCTACAAAGATTTGGGATAAGAAAAAATATTCTATGTTTTATATATTATTTTAAAATAAAAATAAGTTTTTTTATAATAATATATTTTTTTTATTTTTGAATGGTTAAATATTTACTTTAAAAGCATAAAACACTAACTTAGTAATTATTTAGTTGATAGAAAGTAAAATAAATGACGCGAAAAATATTTAAAGTAATGTAAACTTGTGAATTATTGTATTCCATTATTTTTTAAGAAAAATATATATTTTCATACAGGTGAAAAAATAATATATTCTAATTCAATCATTCCCTTGATATTTTTTGAAAATTCAAATTAAATTATTAATGTCTAAATTGACGTTAATGTTATTAGATATGAAATGATAATTTATTAAAAGATTTAATGTTGCAAAAATCCAATATTTTCAAATTTTTTTCAATGTTTAAAAATACCAACTGTGGTCCATTCATGGAGAAATTTTTCTTTTAATAATTACTATATTTATCCCTAAATAGTAAAAACTTGGTTAATGTTGTTAATGTTGAAATGATGTTTTAGTATGTCACATGTGTTTATGTTCAAATTAATTATAAACACTCATTGGATTTTAATATGAAAAATTTAATTTTATATTTTTAATGAGTTAGTAAAAATTATATATTAAGGATCATTTTCTTTAATTATTAAAAGATAAATTACCTTGTTTAAAAAGGCCAGTTATCATCATGGAAAACCAAAAATGTTAAAAGTAGGGAAACATTGATATTAAGGAACAATTTTTTTAAAACACATTATTTTTAGTGTAGTGGATTTGTGGATAGACCATATAATCCATCCAAACCTTTAATTATCAATTTTTATCCAATTTAAGTGAAATTTACTTCCCATTAATTAATTTTTTGAGAGTTTTTTAAAATTTCCACTCCTCTCGAATTATAAAAGGGAACTCACTCCCAAGAATTCTTTACACCTATAAAACTATTTAGAATGACCAAAACATGAAAAAATATCTTATAAAATTATTCCATCTCATTATATAAGCCTTATATTTGGAATAAATCCAACCTATTAAGGCTTTGGGGCACACCTAAGGAGTATACCTGAAGAATAGGTAATGTTATTCAATGAGCGTCTCTATTTATTTCATCCTCCACCTATTTTAATTGTTATTTGACCGTGATTATATAAGAAATAAATACCATATATATAGTAATATGTTTTTATTTTAGGTTAATTACCTATTACCATCCCCACTCCTATTAAATAGGTTATAAATTCCTTATTTGTGAGTACATAAGACTTCAGCCTTACGAACTGATGTCATTTATTTTTCCATTACCACATCTCGTTGTTGGGAATGAAGATGGAGATAAATCATATATATGAGATTTATAACATAATTATACCTCTTCAATAATTATATAATTTTTTTAATTTTGTACATTCTATTCCAAATGGGATATGATAACATCAATTGTGTGTATGGCAGACTACCATCTAGTGGAGTGACGTGATTCATTTTCTCACAAATGACTTACATGGAAGAAAATAAGGATAAATTTAATGAAAATATTTCTTATAACAGATATAATTTTTATATTCAGGAAATATTTATCATTATAACAAGATAATATTTCAATTTATTGTTTACACTTTAATGTTGATAACATCATTAGTGTATGTGTGGACTACCATCTTCATGAAGATATGCGATTATGTTTTAATCAGCATACCAAAGAGATGATATGATTATATTACATGTAAATTTAAAAAAATAATATGGTATTTATGACATCATGATAATTTTTCAATGGTGAAATATTACTTACCACCTTTCCATAATGATCGTTGAAAAATGGAAAATTTACTCATGCGTACGTATGGACAACCGTATTCATGATTGTAATGTACTTCATTTATAAAAACCATGTTTCAGGATTGGTTTTAAAAGAATAATTTATGTATGAATATTATAATTATTTCATAATAACAATTATACAGATGATGTATCTATATAATATGCACACGAACCAAAATTCTCATTACAAAGAATGAATGAGAAAATAAAGAAATTAACACTTTAAACAATGAGAATAATGAATGATTATTAATGAAAGGGTGATAAGATATTATTAAAGGATCATATATGATATTATAAATATTAATAATTTTCTATAATAAGTTAATAATATTTTAAAACCACTATATAGATGCTAAATCATGTTAAACCAATAGGAAGCATGAGGTAAGGGATTTCATCTAAATTTATATTCCATTGAGACTTATTTTTTAATTTGCACCAATTCAATTTTATGTAGTGTATATAATTCTCCATTGAAATTTAATATCATGATTCTTTCTTAATTCATTTTATTTTATATTCTACTTTAAATCATATCATTCAAGGTGATTTGAATCCAAAATTACAAAGTGGTAGAAGTTATTGTAAAATCTCACTTTATTATTTGATTGTTAACTTCCTCTTGAAAAAATCACTTTATTATGGTCATGTTTTACTGAAAATTTCATTTATCCTAAAAAAATATTAATTTTATTATTTATATGATTAAAACCTGAAACAGATATCATTTTTTATAAAAGGTTTTTACTTTGAAAATTATTTGATTAATTGGGAAATATTGATAAATATGTATCCTTTTTTCAATATAGTTTTTTTTAATAAAGTGTATCTATTTATGAATTAAATAAATTATTTTATATATTAGTAATGATATGGAAATGAAGTTATGGATGTGGACCATTCATTTAAATCCGTTAGGTGCATAGATAGTTTGAAGTGCCCAGATCAGTGTGAATCACTGAGAGGGGGAGGGGGTGAATCAGTGATCCTTTAAAACTTTTTACTAATTGATTCTTAATCAATTAAACGTCTATGGCTGGTTAAAACCTCGATCCACTCTTCTTGTATCTCTCAACCTTTCCCGAATGATGCAGTAATGAAAAGGCACAGGACACAAGGATTTACAAGGTTCGGCACCAAAGGCCTACATCCTTGCCATGCTCTCCCAGCATGGATTCTCCCATTATAATATGTTAGTATTACAATGGTCGATACAGAGTCCCACTGTATCTCTCCTGAGTCCCACAGGAGGGTCTTTATACTGCGTCCCACAGTGTTACCAGAGTCCCACTGGCCTGCTCCAGAATCCCACTGAAGACTTCTTCTCCCTGAGTCCCACAGGGTCTTCTCCTGGCTCCTCGAGTCACACGAGTAGCTCTTCTTCTTGTTCAGCTTCTTCAAGTATCTTCAGCAGTCTGGGATAAAGACTGCTGGCCTTGCTCTGTACCTCTGATCACTTGTGATGATCAGGTCTTCTCGTCTTGCTCAGGATTTATCTCCTTCTTCTCAGGATGACCTGGCCTTTCTCTTCAAGAATCTTCAACAGCCTCTGAAAAGGTCTGTTGGTCTTGCTCAGCAATATTCTGATCACTTCACTTGATCAGGCTCTTCCCAATTACTGAAAACTCAGACAAACAATATCTTTCACTTCAGTCTGGCTCAGTCTCACAACACTTTAACTTCATGCACCGAGTGCATGGCAACTCTGTCTCTTCATGCAGTGATTGCATGGCCTTCTCAAAATATTCCTCAAGAACTTTCAGTCTTGGTCAACTCAAACGCACACCACTGATTTAAGCTTGTTTGGTGTGCACGTGCATGCATGCATGCATGCACTTCCCTTTCCTTCTTCTTGGTGTGATAAACCCACAAAGGGTGTAATCCTTTTTAGCACACACCTTCTCACTTACTTCACACACTTTGTTCTTATTGGTTACACACTTAAATGTGTGTTCTACTTTAGTGTGAGGTATCCTTCTTCTTCTCCTTCTTAGTGTGTACACACCACTTAGGCACACACTAAGGTTCGGCCTCTTTGCTCTTTGCACACACTTCTTTCACTTTTTGCACACAAGTGAGTTTGGCCTCTTCTTCTTGCACATAAATGGCTACGGCCAACTTCTTGTTCACTATGCACACACACTGTCCACGGCGAGGGTGTTTTCTCCTTTTAGCACACACACACTTGGTGTGTAATTCTCATCACCCGAATCTCCTACTGCCCATATGAAGGCGCGCAAGTGCTTGATGAGCCGCGGGGTGCACAGGCACTCGGGTGTGCAGGATGCAACACCACGAGGCGCGCAAGCCACAAGGGTGAGGACACCTTGGGCGCGCAAGCTACTCCTGCCACGCAAGTATGCGGGCAGGGAGACCTCTTCCTGTCGCACAAACAATGCGCAAGTGAGGCGCACATGGGACTCCTCTTCTTGTCGCGCAAAGGTGTTGCGCGCAAGGGACTCCAGCCGTGCAAGTAAACTTGCACGGGGCTTCTTCTTCGCGAGGCATAGGGCTCTCACGGATCAACAGATCTTCAATAAAGGACCAGCAAGCTTTTCGGAGGTCTCGGCCTCTCTTTATATAGGCAAGGCAGAGGTGGTTTATCCGCGTGAGAAAAATCTTGAACCACTGAGATTTTCGGATCTCAAGTTTCTGTAAAATCTCGTTTCTCTCCTCAGTTTCCACCGCGGGTTCTTTCCTTATTTTTCTCTACGTGCATGCGACTTAGAACGCATGCACGGCCTCTTTCGGTCCAAACCATGCAGAACATAGATGCTCAAGGCCTCGGCACTTCGTTTGCCTTCGGCCTTCGTGCAAATTTCTTCTCCCGTTGCATGCAAGCTCATTTTAAAGCATGGATGTGTTCGTTGTGGCCGGACGAGCTCAATGGAGTCTTCGGATCAAACAATGGTGGCCGGGAGCTCGAAAACAGGTCGTCAGGGAGGCTCTGGTTCAGCGGGAGACGTCGGGTGGCACGGGGTGTCCTCGGCTCAAGCTCGAGGAAGGAGATGCCTCGGAGCCGTCAGATGCGGCATTTGAAATACATTGGACGGCCTGGATCAGATGGCCTCGCCGCGGTTCAGATGTGCGGCCGAGATCTGGCGCGCGATCGATCGTGCGGCCAGGATCGCTCCCGCGGAAAAATTCCGCGTCCCACATCGAAACGGCGCCCGGTTTATCTGCGGCTTATCAACCAGGCGCTCCCTTCAGCCGCCCAGTTGAACTTCCTCCTCCACGGTGCCGCCCCGCACCGTGTTCTCCCTGCGGGCGCGCTCTGCGCCCACTCTCGCCTCTGTGGGCACGCACCTAGCGCCCACTATGCACCTCGGGCGCGCGGGTTTCACCACCGCGTGTCCTCGGGGGCTTATACACGGCCCCCTGCCGCGCTCCTCCGGGCGTGCCCCAGGCGCCCATGCGGTGTCCTACGGGTGCGCCCCTGCCTCAAGGATGCTGCCCTGGCCTTGAGGGTTCCCCATGGGCGTGGTGACCTTAAGTCCCACATGTGCCTTGGGTGATGACCCTCGGCTGGCCTCCTTGGTGGCCTAATTTTTGGCAAAGTAAATATAGGGTACTTTGTATAAAAACAAAGTAACCACATACATAATGTGAAATGCCAAGAGCCACTCTAATCCTTCTTCCTCATTTATCCTTCTTCCTTTCTTCTTCTTCATTTGAAATTCCTCCATTATCTTCAACATGTATTCATCACTTAGGAATGGAATTTCAAACGGTTTCTTCTTAATCTTCTTCATCTCCTCTTCCATATGTGTTCAATACTTAGGAGGGACTTCTTCAACTGAATCTCATGAATCACACATGTTCTTCAACATTCTTCATTGATCTAATCAGAGATCAATTGGATCTTCTTCTGATTCACATGCACTAGAGTAATAGTGCATGGACTTCATAAACACCACTTCATCCACTTAGAAGTTGTGGATGGATCTCCTTTCATCTCCTCATGCATTGTCAATACAATGCATGGTCTTCTATCATTGTTGTGACTTTGTATCATCAGGATACAAGTTCTTTGAACTTTAAGAACAGCTCAACAATCGTCTGATTTAATGATGATACTCCATCATCATCCATTCTTCAAGTGGTGTAACTTAGTATCATCTTGATACAAGTATTAAAACATTAAGATCAGTTCTTCAATCGTCTGATATGCATGGATAATGTTTCAACCACAATTTCCAATACCACTTAGTGAATATCCTAAGTGACATGCATCTTAGTACCATGGCCATTCTCCTTTACCACTCACACCATCACAACCTTTGTCATTCACATCTTGACATTCCTTGACTTCCATTCATTCCAAGACAACTTCATGCCTCATTGACAACAAATGCAACACAATGCACTTCAATCTACCCCTTTGTATTTGTTGTCAATACACTCCTTCAGCACATATGAATGGGTCAATATGTGTGCCAATATTTTCTCCCCCTTATTGGAAATCAAATGCAAAGATGTGGTGTGGTTCTCTTTAAAAAAAAAATCTCTTCCTCCCTTCGAATAGCATCTTCTTGAAAAAATCACTAGGAGAGGGATGATGCCACATGTTCTCTTTAGCAAAGAACCGTTAGTAAATCAACTCTAAGTCTACTTGGGCTAACCCGGTGTAGAAAACAAGAGTGATGTAACCAAGGAACTCAATGTTGTCCACATTCACTGTAAACATGTGAGATCATGCTTAGGGGTTGAATTTTTTCCAGATATTCAATGAATTGCTGAATCCTGCACATACTTCACAAAACACATTAGAATGTTCAGGTGCAAAGATAATGCTCCCCCTTTCATCTACTTTCTCAAGATGATATTAATTTCAGAACATCATCTTCTCCAGATTGACTCCCCCTCAAGGGGTGCACTCCATTCTGTCCAAACCACTCTCCAGATGAGAATGATCATCATCTTCAATTCCCTGCAATGTTAGCACATGTAAATACAAGTGATTAGGGAATAAGATGGAACCTCCTTGGTTCATCAATGTGAACAAAAAGGTTGAGAAGATTCTCCCAACCGAGATGTACCATTTTCACCATTCTTCACACTTGCACATTTGATCTTCAATGATGTTTGTGCTGATGTGGATCTCAACACATCTTCATGTGAAATCTTCTTCTTCCCTTTTGCCTTAGCAATTGCCAGAACTTCATCTTCAGCTCTTTGTAGATCTTTGGCAAGTTGCAACTGATTTGGCCATATGACTAGTAAGTCACTTGGAAGTGTGGCCTCAGTTCTGGAAGTTCCACATGGTTCTTTTGATGCTGTTAAGATACCTTTCTTAGGCAACTTATTTTCAACCAATCCCTTCTGCTTCTTTTGGATTGATTGTCTGTTTGAGTCCAGTCTGCCTCTATTGAATTTCATGGCTTCTTTACAAAGATCCATGATGTGTCCTTTCTTTCCAAAGTAGAAGCATGTTTTCTTGGTGGTCCTTCTGGATGCATCACCCTTCTTGGATTTCAATTCCAAGGACTTCTCTTCATTCTTCAAAATCTTCTTGGGATCATTTTCACTTCTCTTCTGTTTTCTTCCCAAGGATTCTTTCTGAGCCAGGTTCTGTGATCTTTTCTTCTTTTGAGCTCTGGATACAGTTGGAGATTGACATGTATCTTTTTGACCACTTTTGCAATCATCCCAGATGTTGTCAAGTAATCCAAATCTATTTGCAGTAAACAGATGTCTCTGGACCTGTGGATGTTGCTTCTTTCCTTCTGGATTGCTCCCCCTTGGCATGAGCTTCCGTTGTGCTTTGACATTTAGTGGATTGTACCAACAATCCTTTGCACAGTGCCCATACTTGTTACAACACCAACATTGACCCACGAATCTTGACTTCTTCAGTCCTTCTGATTTTAGGGTAGTTTTCTGGAGCTGCTGTGTTGTTTCAGGAGAGCTCCGCTTCTTCATTTTCTTCATCCATACTTGTTTGGAATCATTCTTCCATCCTGCACTTTTAGTAGAAACACTTTTAGAAGCATGAGTACAAGATGGTATGGATGGTACCTTCTTTTTAGAAGTTGTTGCCCTTTTATTAGAGGATGTATTTCTTTTAGAATCATCCTGCTCAATGCATACTTGAGTAGCAACATTTCTTCTTTCAGCTGAATGGGAGGCTTCAGCTTTGGGTGATTGCAGATTTTTCAATGTCACCTCTAGTTCTAAGCATTTCATATTGAGGGAGTTATTCTCATCCTCAACAGTTCTTAGCCTTCCTTCCCAATTTTCTTTCAACTGTTCTAGTTGGTCTTTATGCACCTTCTTCATTTCCTGTAATGAATTGTCAATCTCCTTTACCCTGTTTACTTTGTCTTCAAGTTGAGCATCTCTAACATTCATTGAAACTTTGTGCCTCTTTTCCAGTGCATGGAAAAAATATCTGACCATTATTTTAAAGAAATCTTTCTCAGAAAGGATCCTTTGCAATTCTTCAGCAGTGTCTTCATATCTTTCATTGCAAAGAGAAACGGTTTCATCTTTAGCCTTCACCAGCTTTCTGAGAGTGTTGGTTATGCCAACCCTTTTTGCCAATTGATCTTCCATTGCATTGGCTTCTTCTTCTAGCTGTAATTTTTCTTCTTGAAGATCAAGGATGCCAGTAGTAATACACATTGCCACTTCCTTGGGGACTGTCTTCTGAAGATATTTGATTGCACATTGAAGATCTTTCATTGTTCCAACTTCATCACAGCTAGGACATGCTTTCTTCATCTTCTTGGCCTGTTTCTTCTTTCTATTTTTCTGAGTCTTGGCAGATATCTCCATTTGAGGCTGGTCACTCATTTCCTCAAATCTGCACTGCATAAAGACTCCCTTGGATCTTTTAGAGGTAACCTTCGCTCTGATACCAATTGAAGTGCCCAGATCAGTGTGAATCACTGAGAGTGGGAGGGGGTGAATCAGTGATCCTTTAAAACTTTTTACTAATTGATTCTTAATCAATTAAACCTCTATGGCTGGTTAAAAACTCGATCCACTCTTCTTGTATCTCTCAACCTTTCCCGAATGATGTAGTAATGAAAAGGCACAGGACACAAGGATTTACAAGGTTCGGCACCAAAGGCCTACATCCTTGCCATGCTCTCCCAGCATGGATTCTCCCATTATAATATGTTAGTATTACAATGGTCGATACAGAGTCCCACTGTATCTCTCCTGAGTCCCACAGGAGGGTCTTTATACTGCGTCCCACAGTGTTACCAGAGTCCCACTGGCCTGCTCCAGAATCCCACTGAAGACTTCTTCTCCCTGAGTCCCACAGGGTCTTCTCCTGGCTCCTCGAGTCACACGAGTAGCTCTTCTTCTTGTTCAGCTTCTTCAAGTATCTTCAGCAGTCTGGGATAAAGACTGCTGGCCTTGCTCTGTACCTCTGATCACTTGTGATGATCAGGTCTTCTCGTCTTGCTCAGGATTTATCTCCTTCTTCTCAGGATGACCTGGCCTCTCTCTTCAAGAATCTTCAACAGCCTCTGAAAAGGTCTGTTGGTCTTGCTCAGCAATATTATGATCACTTCACTTGATCAGGCTCTTCTCAATTACTGAAAACTCAGACAAACAATATCTTTCACTTCAGTCTGGCTCAGTCTCACATCACTTTAACTTCATGCACCGAGTGCATGGCAACTCTGTCTCTTCATGCAGTGATTGCATGGCCTTCTCAAAATATTCTTCAAGAACTTTCAGTCTTGGTCAACTCAAACGCACACCACTGATTTAAGCTTGTTCGGTGTGCGCGTGCATGCATGCATGCATGCACTTCCCTTTCCTTCTTCTTGGTGTGATAAACCCACAAAGGGTGTAATCCTTTTTAGCACACACCTTCTCACTTACTTCACACACTTTGTTCTTATTGGTTACACACTTAAATGTGTGTTCTACTTTAGTGTGAGGTATCCTTCTTCTTCTCCTTCTTAGTGTGTACACACCACTTAGGCACACACTAAGGTTCGGCCTCTTTGCTCTTTGCACACACTTCTTTCACTTTTTGCACACAACTGAGTTTGGCCTCTTCTTCTTGCACATAAATGGCTACGGCCAACTTGTTGTTCACTATGCACACACACTGTCCACAGCGAGGGTGTTTTCTCCTTTTAGCACACACACACTTGGTGTGTAATTCTCATCACCCGAATCTCTTACTGCCCATATGAAGGCGCACAAGTGCTTGATGAGCCGCGGGGTGCACAGGCACTCGGGTGTGCAGGATGCAACACCACGAGGCGCGCAAGCCACAAGGGTGAGGACACCTTGGGCGCGCAAGCTACTCCTGCCGCGCAAGTATGCGGGCAGGGAGAGCTCTTCCTGTCGCACAAATAATGCGCAAGTGAGGCGCACAGGGGACTCCTCTTCTTATCGCGCAAAGGTGTTGCGTGCAAGGGACTCCAGCCGTGCAAGTAAACTTGCACGAGGCTTCTTCTTCGCGAGGCAGAGGGCTCTCACGGATCAACAGATCTTCAACAAAGGGTCAGCAAGATTTTCGGAGGTCTCGGCCTCTCTTTATATAGGCAAGGCAGAGGTGGTTTATCCGCGTGAGAAAAATCTTGAACCACCGAGATTTTCGGATCTCAAGTTTCTGTAAAATCTCGTTTCTCTCCTCAGTTTCCACCGCGGGTTCTTTCCTTATTTTTCTCTACGTGCATGTGACTTAGAACGCATGCACGACCTCTTTCGGTCCAAACCATGCAGAACATAGACGCTCAAGGCCTCGGCACTTCGTTTGCCTTTGGACTTCGTGCAAATTTCTTCTCCCGTTTCATGCAAGCTCATTTTAAAGCATGGATGTGTTCGTTGTGGCCGGACGAGCTCAATGGAGTCTTTGGATCAAACAATGGTGGCCGGGAGCTCGAAAACAGGTCGTCGGGGAGGCTCTGGTTCAGCGGGAGACGTCGGGTGGCACGGGGTGTCCTCGGCTAAAGCTCGAGGAAGGAGATACCTCGGAGTCGTCGGATGCGGCATTTGAAATACATCGGACAACCTGGATCAGATCGCCTCGCCGCGGATCAGATGTGCGACCGAGATCTGGCGCGCGATCGATCGTGCAGCCAGGATCGCTCCCGCGGAAAAATTCCGCGTCCCACATCGAAACGGCGCCCGGTTTATCCGCGACTTATCAACCAGGCACTCCCTTCAGCCGCCCAGTTGAACTTCCCCCTCCACGGTGCCGCCCCGCACCGTGTTCTCCCTGCAGGCGCGCTCTGCGCCCACTCTCGCCTCTGCAGGCGCGCACCTAGCGCCCACTATGCACCTCGGGCGCGCGGGTTTCACCACCGCGTGTCCTCGGGGGCTTATACAAGGCCCCCTGCCGCGCTCCTCCGGGCGTGCCCCAGGCGCCCATGCGGTGTCCTACGGGTGCGCCCCTTCCTCAAGGATGCTGCCCTGGCCTTGAGGGTTCCCCATGGGCGTGGTGACCTTAAGTCCCACATGTGCCTTGGGTGATGACCCTCGGCTGGCCTCCTTGGTGGCCTAATTTTTGGCAAAGTAAATATAGGGTACTTTGTATAAAAACAAAGTAACCACATACATAATGTGAAATGCCAAGAGCCACTCCAAGCCTTCTTCCTCATTTCTCCTTCTTCCTTTCTTCTTCTTCATTTGAAATTCCTCCATTATCTTCAACATGTATTCATCACTTAGGAATGGAATTTCAAACGGTTTCTTCTTAATCTTCTTCATCTCCTCTTCCATATGTTTTCAATACTTAGGAGGGACTTCTTCAACTGAATCTCATGAATCACACATGTTCTTCAACATTCTTCATTGATCTAATCAGAGATCAATTGGATCTTCTTCTGATTCACATGCACTAGAGTAATAGTGCATGGACTTCATAAACACCACTTCATCCACTTAGAAGTTGTGGATGGATCTCCTTTCATCTCCTCATGCATTGTCAATACAATGCATGGTCTTCTATCATTGTTGTGACTTTGTATCATCAGGATACAAGTTCTTTGAACTTTAAGAACAGCTCAACAATCGTCTGATTTAATGATGATACTCCATCATCATCCATTCTTCAAGTGGTGTAACTTAGTATCATCTTGATACAAGTATTGAAACATTAAGATCAGTTCTTCAATCGTCTGATATGCATGGAGAATGTTTCAACCACAATTTCCAATACGACTTAGTGAATATCCTAAGTGACATGCATCTTAGTACCATGGCCATTCTCCTTTACCACTCACACCATCACAACCTTTGTCATTCACATCTTGACATTCCTTGACTTCCATTCATTCCAAGACAACTTCATGCCTCATTGACAACAAATGCAACACAATGCACTTCATAGTTCTTAGAAAAATCAATTTTCTAATGCTAATGGGTTTGTGCCCACTACTCTTAAAATATATTCAGGTTAAATATTAATAGCCTAAGTATCATGTGCCTGAGACATTACATGAAATAATTAAACAATTTACTTAATTAAATCATTAGTTATTATTATTCATGATATTTTCACAATAACACTATCTCTGTATGAATTTCATTATCAGCCTATTGATTAAATGAAAAGTGTTTTCAATTATTTACCTTTCCATATTGATTATGAAATATCTTATCATGATATTAAATTTATTCAAATGTAATTAATTTTATTTTATTTAACTTTACATGTTGATTATACTTATTTATTCATTATAGACTCCAATATACTTAACCCTTAATAAGTATTTAATGTCACCCTTATTTTGTTTACTTTCTCAGGAATCCATGAAGTGTAATATGTTTGATATAAAAGGATATTCTAGAGGGAATAATTTTATTCTAAAAAAATTATTTTTTGATTTTTATTTTCAAATTTAAAATGGTAATCATTTATGTATTTAGTTTAGTAATACTACTAAACTATTCTGTCCTTCATGATATGACTTTTTTTTGTGTCTTATGCTGAAGAAATAAATTAGAATCCAACTCTATGATACTAGATTCGGGGTCGATACATAATAACTAAACTATTATTGAAATATATTACCATTATATAACATTAATTAATCATTCATGATGTGGACATTATAACATTGTTTAATTTGGTAGAAAAACTGACCCAAAAGAGAGCATGTTATAATGATTGTACAAGTAAGGATAAAATATTATAAAATTTTAATATAAAATTTAAAAAATCATAAAAACATATTAAATATCATATATATTCAATAAACTAAATCATATAACCATCCAAGAAGGGTGATGATGAAAAATGGAAATTTTCATTTATGGAGGTGGTAGTCCTCCATACACATGATTAGTTATTACATCTATCAAAAAAGGGGTAAAATTAATTTATTTGATAAATTATCATTTTATAATTATAATTTTTTAATATTAAAAATATTAATTCATCAAATATATTCCTTTTTATATCCATAAAAATCATTGATAAACATATGAATACATCGTTTCGTGGAGGTAGTAGTTTTCCATATGCATGATTAATGTTATTATATTTTTCTATGTAGGTGATAATGAATAAATAATGGTCTTTAGAAATAATATAGTAAAATATAACTATAATAATGATATTAAGTTCATTATATTACTATGGTTAGGATAGGTTTTTAAGTGAATAATTGTGATGAAAAAGATAATATTTAAGTAATAATCACATTATGACATTGAACATTTTATTGAAAGTCTCTGAGAAAATTAATGTATTAGGATTACATATTAAGACCAAATGATAATGAAAAAGAGAGATATTTCTAAGAAGATAAATTAATGTGGGGAAGTCATCCCATGTTATAATAGAAGAAAAGGGCTCTTTTGTAAATACCCATAATTTTAAAATAATGAAATGCCACTATTCAACGGTCAATGGAAAAAAATCTTTAAATAATAGAGATTAGGGTGATATAAGGTCATGAAATCCACTACCATTCATTTTACCACATTTTTTATACATGTTTCAATCCTTTTACTACTTTATTTTTACGTTTTACCATTTTATGTTTTACATTGGTATCTAGTTTTTACCATAATAGTTTATATTTTATTAAAAATAAAAGGAAATCCTTATAGAAAAATTTGGTTTCATAAAACTAGAACTTGATTTCATGTAGTCTATTTAAATTAAAAAATATTATAAAACTAAATTTTAAATCAAAAATTTTAATATATAGAAAAACTGTTTCATTGAAATTTTTTACTTTTACCATTAATTATTCTCTATTATATTTTATATTGATTTCCCTTTTAAGGAAAAAATATATTTATATATAGGGTTATAAATTTTATTATTTTATTTTTTGATATTATATTAATTTATTTTACTATATAAAAATTATAATATTTTTTTAAAAAAAAATCGTTGTTGAAAATAGTACTACCATTACCGTAGTTATTAACATTAAACATTGTAATAATACTTTTTTACATAAAAATAAAATTTAAATTATTACATAATATTAAAATATTTATATAAAATATGTAATATATTCTTTTAGATTTAAATTGTATAAATTTTGATAATTTTTTTAAATATAAATGAATAAAAACTAAAACTAAAATAAAATATAACTTATGTTTTTGAATCATTAAAAATTGGTTTAATAAATTCAACAAAGTGTTTTTAAATGATAAATATATATTATTACAAAAAACATATTAATAAATTTTATTTTATTATTTTACTTTCAAAATTTCATAAAAGTTGTGGTATTATAAAAATATGTATTTTTTTACTATTAAAATCAAAATCAATTTTTTTTGAAAAATCTCTTAAATACAGCTTAGTCTAATTTTAAATTTTTTATTTAAAAATTGAATTTTATTTTTGAGAATTTAAATTCAAAAATATTTAAACTTATTTTTTAAATTATTATTCAATATATATATATAAATTGTTCTTAATGAAAACTACATTTTTTAAAAATTATGTATTCTTAATCATATTTTGTATGAATTCATAATTGAAAAAAATTTATTTACTTGTTGTATTATTGTTAATAAATTTTATTAATAATATTCATCCAATATGTCACAATTTTTTTTGGTTTGGTGTGTAAAATAGGATATCAAAGACATTTTTAATTTAAATGGAAATATATTTCAAAATCTCAGGGTACTATAAATATCAACCAAAAAACCTTTAGGAAGCTCAATATAAAACACTTATTTTAAATCAATATTTATAAATGCCGATTTGATATCTATATAATATATTTTTTCCTTTATAAAGGATAAATTATCTAGAATTATTTTGATTATATATAACCTTGCAACCAGAGTAATGTTTACTTCAGAATCCATAAATTCAACTTTGGATTATCCAGTACAAATATTTACATCCATATTGCTGGTAACAACCCATATAATGTTTAATATTTTTTCCTAAATACTCACTTGGTTCCAGTTATATTGTTTTAATTTTTTATAGAAATAAGATCTCAAGAAGAATTATTTTCAATTTGTTCAGGCCCATCATTCATATCCCCAATCCACTATTTTTTCTTGACAGATTCAACCCTTTATTGTTGTTATATTAGAGATTTTATAGTTGTTTGGATTTCAAATATCATATTTTTTTAGTTTTAAAAGGGGTAAACTGAATCTCGATTATTTTACATGTTTCCATATTATTCTTCAGCCTCTCATTCTTCTATAATTAAATTTTTGAAAACCACATAATTATAAATAGTTAATTCAATGTCAAATTAAGTATCCTTTGGTTAATTACTTGACTATGAACGTCTGATGTTTTTAAAATCTACATTCTATCATATGTTTTGTATCTAAAAAATAACACTTACGAAACACAATTTTAAAAATTGTTCATAGTGACTATCACATATTAAAATTAAAATATATAGTGTAATATTTTCTTCTTGAATCTGTACCCTTTTCCACTTGATATGTATGTAAAAAATTTTCCATACTCTTCCTTATCATAAAATATTCCCAACATTGAACTTTTTATTTTTATAAGTAATGTAATAATAAATACTCGGAAGTACTTCATAGTGGGATTCATCTTCTACTAAAATCATAGGTGTTCATATAAGTGTTTTGTATTATTAGGAATATTTTTTCAATATAGAAAGTTATAAAAACATATTTTCTCAAATAAAATTTTGAGAGATTCAATTTTTCCAACATTATTTTACCCATATCAGCCAAAATTATATTTTTCATCTCAACTAATCTATTTTACTGGGCTGTGTAAGGATTTGTATATTTATTATTTAAACCATATTTTTCAAACTAAAATAAAATCGATAGGCCTATGAATTATTTCATATTACCAAATATGAATTTTTAGATGCATTAACATCCCATGAATTTAATAATAATTTTACATTAAATAAATGTTATTAAAATGATTTTTTTTATATTTTAAACAAATTATGGTATATTTTATTTTTAGAAAATAAAATATTTTTCTATAATAAAAATATTTTTGGTTATAAATTTTTATTCCAATTATACAAAAAATAATTCTTTTTTTTATTTTCTAGAAAATTCTATTTCATTTTTTCAATATAAATATAATAGTTTTTATAATTTTTATATTTAAAATTGATAAAATATATTTTCATTTAATATTTAAAATGATGTACTCTCTCTATTCTAAATGTAAAATATTATATATAAAGTAATTATTAATCAATTTTTAGAAATTATTTCATAAATTTAAATCTTTTATTGATAAATGAAAATTTAAAATGAAAATGTTTATACTTTTTTAAAAATAAATTTTTAAATATTTCAAATATGTTTTTTATAATTTTAATTTTAAATAATATTTTATTTTTTAATAAATAATACATATATAAGGATTAGTTAAATTTTTTGTAATAGTATTTCACATTAAAGAGTAGTAAAATATCAAATTAATTTTAAAAATATAATTATTAATGAAAAATATATTAAAATAAATACATATGATATTAATATTTTAATAAATAACGAATAAGTAAATTAATGGAATAAGTATAAGTTTGAAGATAAATGTTTTTTAAGAAAGTACAATTAATTGAAAAATAATGATAAAAAAATTATTATTTACTTTTTTTTGAATCTCTTTAGGTAATTTAATAATTTAATTAGTTATATAAAAAAGGGATAACCATAGGCCAACTATGCCGAAGGGCCATCACATAGAAGTATAGCCTATGAGGAATGTGTGTCCGGGTTCCAATCATATAATGTCTTAGAACAACTCGAAAATGATTGTGATTAGATTATAAAGAAGTACTCAACCATATGAAATTTTGATACTGGATCGCAAAAATGCGGATAATGTTCACTCATTACAAAAATATTATATCATCTGTCATTTGATCCATTAATTCAATCCATCTAATCTCCTTGGGTGTCATATTCTTCCTTGTGATGATTTTTTAAACTCTTGAAATCATTTATTTATTCACTTAACACTGGTTCCATCCCTCACAATCGTGCAGGTCATAATGATGTCAGTTATTTCAGTAGATATTTTCATATACTCGAGAATGATCAATGCCGAAAACAAATTATGTTAAAATATCACATTAAAATCTATTACAAAATCTGACCTTCCCATATATATTGATTAGGATTATAAAATAATAATATTCCTTTTGGAATGACTAATGTATCATGAAAAAAGTGTATATTTTGACATGGATTTGTTTTGGATTTGTTTTCTCCAACCTTAGTCTATACCGATCAAAGAAATATAATATATATATATATATATATATTCACAATCACAAAACCATCACAAAACTCATCTATTATCTTCTATGGAAGCTTATGAAAAATAATGTATATGTTTATATATATATATACCATTCATTATTTAGGCTAGATCTTAAGAAATATGGGTAGTTTGAATATATATATATATATGTGTGTGTGTGTGTGTTTATGTGTATATATACACATCTGAATCTCACAACAAAACCAGAAAAAATAGTATATATTATAAATTGATTCAATTGAATGCTAATTAATAACTTTTAGACTGCAGTGGTATTTCTATACTATTTCTATTTAAAGTGAATCTCTTTTCTCCTTAGAGAACCTCCCCAAATCAAACCCTCTCTTTATATATATATATATATATATATATATATATATCTCAGTATTCTCCTTCTTAATTTCCCATTTAACTCATGTATTTTAAATTTTGAAGTGGATATCATCACTTCTAAACTCTTTTAGTCTACAATAGCATATATTATGTAAGGAAATAATTTTATTTTGAACTCCACTATTTTTTATCAAAGTTATAATTATATGTATATTTAATTTTTTTTCCAAAGTTGTGTGTAAGAGATATTTTATTATTTTAAAACTCTCAGATACCAAATTATGATTTTAATGTATATATGTTTTTATATAAGGGTATATTTTAAAATTCGTAAGGGGGATTTATTATTCTCAAGTTTCTATTTCAAACCCATTTATGTAAGGATATTTATATCTTCAAATTCCTATGCAAATATTATTTTAAAAAATACAATTATCTAAGGAATTATATTTAAAAAATATCTAATTTATGTAAGGGTGAATTATTTGTGATTTAACAACTTAAGATATTAAAAAATAATCTATTCTTGATAGCGTACAAGACTCCGAACACTAAGTTTAAATAAACAATGAAAAATTTTATTTTAAATTTGACCTTCACAACCAATCTGTTAAAATGGAACGTATGAATAGTATTATCTAATTTATGAAATATATATAAATTTAAGACTAAATATAAATTTATTTATAAATTCTTAGTAAATATACAATCATTTTTAGTAAAGAAATTTTATTCTTCAAAAATATAATATCTTTATAAATGAAATTTATTACTTTTTGGGAGAAAATATAATAATTAATTTCTTAAAATTTTAGAAAAATTTATATGAAAAAATGAAATTAATTTTGTAATTTCTCATATATATATATACATATTTATTAATTGTTAGTGATATTTTTGGATTTTCCAGAAAATATTGATTTTTTATAGAATAGTGAAAATTATAGTTTTTTTTATAAAAATGTCATTTCTTTTCAATAAATTAAGTAATTTAAACATTCAATTATATTTTTATTATTATTTAAATAAACAAGGATATTGTTTAGTTATATTTGATCTATTGAATTATATTTTAATCATCTATGTATTAGATTTATTTTTAAATTTATTTATGGGTTTAAAATAGGTTGTTTCTAATTTTTTTAAAGGGCACAATGTTTCTCTGTTTAAATCAAATAAAACTACCAAAAAAGATGAATTATTTAAATCATATTTATAGATTTTATATCAATAAATATTAATTTAAATTCATAAAATGATTACTCCTCATTATAGAGTTAATATATAATCATCTAATGGATAAAAAATGTATTTCTTGAAAAATCACTTTTTTGTCACTTCTATAGTTTAATTTTAAATTAAATTGGAACACTTATTTGAATTGAGTGAGGAAAAATAAATTAAATATTTTTAATCATAATAATTTAAATTATCTAATATTAGAAACTTAATTTGTTTCACAAAAAATAGTGAAAATATAGAAAATATTTTACCACAGTTATGGTGTAAACAAGTTTACTGGGGGTTTAAACTAAAAATATAGGGGTTAAAATGAACTAAAAATATTTTTGAATCAAAATTTATAGAAAAATTTATAAATTATATTCTATAATTTTCTATATTTCTTCATTTTTTTATCCTTATGTAATGTAAAATACATTTTTATCACTTTCTAATTTCAAAAATTACAAGTGCGACACCCACCTCCCTTATAAAAGTCTACCCCTATCCTCTATTCTTTCCACATTAGAAGCCTTTTTCATCATAAAATAACTTCCCAAATACCTTCATTAAATCCACTAACTTGACCTATATCCCCTATTTTGATCACAAATCTTTTCTATAGAAGATTTTGGTATTAACTTAAGGATGTTGTCCAAAGAAGAGGTATCATGCTTAACCAAGTGTTTTTATTATATTTATTTTTCCAAATCCTTAATAAAATAATAACTTATATTATTTAATCAAACAAGTATATACCACATATTTATATTTTATTATGTTAATGGAATCACCTAAATACTTTTCCTCTTCCATAAAATGGAAAATGAAACCATTGTTTTAGTTTACTACATACTACCGCCTTACAAACCGATGTAATTGGTTTTTCATCAAATCCTATCACAAATTTTTATAATTATGGATTTAAAGTACATATATATTATTTAAAATAGTATTATACTACTTTAACTACTATATCACTTATATCTTATTACTTTCAATTCTATGGGGGATACAATAACGTCGTTCATGCGTACAATGAATTACCATATCGTGAAGCGATGCGATTTTTTTACTAACTATTATTAGATAATGCAATAAGGATAATGTTAGTGAATATATGTGATATATATAAAATTATTATGATATTAATGAAAAATTTATCATTTTCAAATCATAATATATCGTTTAATTTTTACCTTTATATTCACTAAGAAATGATAACATTGTTCATGCATGTGTGTGGAACTTAGCCTCCACGAAGTGGTGTGATTCTTTTTATAACCAAATAAAATGGAGAATTTGTTTAAGTATAACATAAAAACATAATATTATATTTGTGATATTATTATAATTATTTAAAGATAAAATATTATTTACATTATTTCCATAACGATTTTTGAAAAATAGAGTCGTCATTTATGAGTACACAGGGTCTACCATCTCTATTATTCTAACATAATTCATTTTTCATAACCAAAATTATTTTTTGGTTTTAAAAGTTTAATTTTTGTATGATAATAATAATAATTTCATTATTTTTATTCTATATATTATGTATCAATGATATAATTTACATTGATCGACACACTAAATCCATTTTGAAATAATTAACCGAACTCCCTCAAAACAAATGAAGTTGAAATAATTGATTAAGTATTTAAATATTTCGTTTAAAAAATAAAATACATGATATAAGTATAAGTTAATAAACCTGTAAATGTTCTTTTAGAAACCATATAAATGATATAATTTTTTTATATGGGAGTTAAAGGACATACATGAAAATTTTAAACTCAAGCTAAAGGACTTCGTCTCAATTTCCCCTTCATTGAGATATATTATAATGTTATGCACCTATTTTCATTTATATGGTGCATATAATGAAAATTTTATAGGTAATATCATGGATACTTTATATTTCATGGTATTTTATTTTTCAATTTTAATTATTTCATCCAATTGGATTTTAATTGAATGTTAACAAGTGGTAATGAATTTTAAAACTCAATTTATTTTCATTCAGTTACAATACTTATTAATTGTATTTGATATTATAAGATTATGTGTGTAATGAAATTTTATAATATTATGTTTTATTAACAGTTGTTTTATGTTTAATTACATTTGATACCCATTTTCTATCCATTTATTAAATCTTAATTCAACGTTATTATCTTTGTAAGGGCTTCTCATCCTATTTTTTTTATTTGAGATATATGTTTATATATTCATCTATATTAATTTATGAGGATTATATACATACCATTTGATATATAATATCATGAATATAATTATTTAAATTATATTTTAATCATTATATGATGTGATTCCTTCATGGGGCTTACAAATGAGGAGATACCAAAGTGGAAAAGGATTTATAGTACAATCTATTTTCATTTTGAGACTGTTTATATAGAAGGTTCAATATGGGTATATAAAATGAAATTATTTTTTTGAACCAAATAAATTTTCTTAATATCTAATTATAAATCCTTTTTATGTGATTAATTTCCATTTCCACAATTATTTACTAATGAAATATCCATAAATATGATTATAAGTGATTCCGATATTATATATTTGTTTTATATAGGTTCATGATAATTGAAATTATTTTAATATGTTTTAAAAACTAAATATATTAATGACTCTTAAATTGGTCACTTTTACTCACTTTACAAATGTTTTAAATATTGATTATTTTTAACATTTACCACATGAATTGTTTTCCAAACATCATGATCACTCAATGTTTTAAATATTAATTTGTATATTTCAAAATTTATTTTCAATGAATACTATTTATTTAATTTTTTAGGATGTTTTATATTTTAAATAAGTGTTTTAAAATTGGGAAAGATATTATCCTTAAATAATGTTCCAAGTTTTATTTTAAAATCATTTTCCATTTAAAATTACATCTTTTAATTTTACTCAAAGTGAGAATATTATTTTCCTAAAGAATGGTTTATTTAAAATTTAATTGTATTTCCATTCATAAAAATTAATATACCATTTTGTTACTTATTATCCATTAGGGATATTTGGTAATGAAAACATCCTCATTTTTTTCTCTGAATGGATTATGATTGTTTTAAATACATTTTTTTGGAACGAGTTTATTTTTAATGAGTTAATCAATTTATGAAATAAATATGTGTTATTTTATGAGTTTTATTATGATATAAGTGTCCTATTAACAATATTCATGTTATTTTTCATGGAAATTGTTTATTAATGGTTGACCCCCCATTGTTGCTCACATGTAATCCCTATACATCATTTGTAATGGGTTCACGTAGATGGTGATCCAATGAATTAGGTCGTGATTATTTTCTCCAAAGATTTATGTTGGAAGATAATAATATTTTTATTCCAATTTTAAGGGTTTTGTAATGGATATATGAATATAATTTTCCAATACAACAACATGTTTTCTCTATGATTTCTATGGGTTTTAAATGTTTCCATTCATCACGATTGACATCGCATGGATTATAATTATTGATTATTATGAATATTTTCTTTGCAAAATATTTATTTCATGAGACATGTTTATTTATATATGTTTTATCAGTGTAATTTTTCTTATTTTATGATCATGCACCTTGATTATGTAATCATACCCTTATACAAAACATATTATCACAATTGAAATTCAATTGTTAATGCTAATTTTTACCCTTAATGAGAAATCTAGATCACCCATTTTATGTTTCATTTTCACCAGGTGATCAAGAATTATGATAAATTAATTATTTATATAAGGGTTCTATTTGAATGATGCTAATTACATAATGTGAAATAATAATGGATTGGTTTTGTTAGAGGGACACTCACTTTAAGACATGCATATTGTTTATTTAAGTGTTTATCCTAATTCTAAAAAAATTTAACCTAAAATATCCTTAGGTATGTAAGTGATCCAATATAATATTAATGTTGTAAAATTTAAATGGAGATAATTGGGTTACATTAATCCGTATCAAAAGTAGAATTATAAAGATAATGTTTTTAGCACCAGATATGGGAGTGTGGGTTTGGGGATGTAATAGTAGACATAAGAGTGAAAGATTATATAACATTGAGATTATCATGTTTTCATGTGAGGGTATATTATGGGTTAAGGATACTATAATAGGTTTATTATATTGTTGTAGATCATTAGTTTAATGGATTTAAGATCTTTTAGGTTTTATGTGATCCTTGATGATTATGTTTTTTTAAGGACGTTCATAGTATTTTTGGGAATCTCACAAGGATAAGATTTTTTCAAAAAGGTCAACATGACATCCTGGAGACCACCCAACACATCTAGGAAGGATGCAGGGCTTGAAACCAATATCAAAAGGAGATAAGGGTGAAACATCTACCACAATACTATCTTATATTTTAGTTAGTATGAAATAAATTTTTTACTTAAATTTTTTGAAATATCAGGAATAATTTTATTTTCAGAACATATTTTTTATCATATGGATAACGATGGGATTTTAAAGTGAATTTATAATTATTTTATTAATGTTATTTCTGAAGATGATAATTTTTTTGGGCTTATCTGATAAAAGGTATGAGATAAACATTGAGATTAAATAACTCTTCAATGATGAGGTTATTAAGGTTATTTTTTATATAGGGTTATTCATTTATAGAGATCTTATATTTAATATTGGGTATTTTTTTGAATTTTAGAGATTGATGTATTATTTCACCTTATAAAGTGCTACTCATTATGGAAATGTTGTTACCATATACTAAAACTTTAGATGTGATAAATGTATAATTATCTTATAATTATATAGTTATCCTTTTGGGAATTATTAGATCCATTAGAATTTAATTTTTATTCTTAAAACATGAAAAAATTCATCCATTATACTAATCATTTAGAGAAAAATATTACAATTTAGTGTAAATTGATTAAAGGGTGAAATTATACTAATCAAGTATGTATATTCATTTTTTGTTCTAATTCTATATAGAATAAAATTTATAAAATATATTAAAAGGATTTTTAAAATGGAAATTTTATCATATTACCTTCATTTTTTATGAGACTATGGTCATTCTCACACCATTTGTTTTATGGTTTTATGGTTATTAAAATTTTAATGATCATTCACTTTCTTTTGACAAATGATCTATGTCTATATCAATAATTTTTTAGGAATTATGTTTCTCTATGTACATATATTCAATTACCACTAATATTTTCTTGATAACCTAGTTATCTATTATTCTAGATTACCTTCAATTTCCCCTTTCCCTCTTATCAAGGCAATGTTTTATTATCCCATTTTACGATGTAGGTTTCAAAAAAAGGTATTCTAAAATATACCACTATTTATTATTGATATAAATTTAAAATTCTAAGGTTTAAATTTATTAATTTGGGAGAACATAACACCTTTATAATTTAAAAATAAATCTATGCTTAATATCATACAAGACATGTAATACTGAGCTTAAAAAAAACTATGAAATAATATTATTTTAAATATTAACACTATAAAATAGTTGTTAAATTATAAGGAATGAATAATATTATCTAATTTATGAAATAAATATATAAAAATCCTAATGAAAATAAATTTATTTAAAAATCATATTAAATAATTAATCAATTTTTAGAAAAGTAATTGTATTGTTAAAAAATATATTTTCTTTAAAAATGTCTTTTATTTATTTTAGTGGGAAAATATTATAGTTAATGTATATAACTATAATAATTTTTTTAAAATATATAAATAATTTTTGTAATCATCATATCAAAATTAAATCTGGGTGAAATTTTGAGATTTTTTCTCGAAACTCTTGATTTTTAGTAAATAGTGAAAAATACAAATTTAGGTAGAAATGATATTAATTTTCAATAAAATAAGTAATTTAAAATAACTATTAATTTTCCAAAATTAATTCAGGTAAAATAAGTATTATTTTGTACTATTTAATCCAATTAATTAATCTTTAATCATATTTATATCAGATTTTAGTATAAGTTGGTTTTTGGGTATAAAAATAGAGAATTTTTAAAAACTTTTTTAAAGTGCATAATATTTCTCCCTTTTAGGTAATTAAAGAATTCAAAAATAATGAATTATATACATTAAATATATACATTATCTATAAATAAAAGTTAATTTAAATTTATATAATGATTATTTTTACTCATTTGGTTAATATAATATCATATTATTCTTCAAAAATACATTTCTATGAAACTACTTTTTCATCGCATCTATGAGTTTTATTATAAATTAAATTACTCAAATTTTTTGAATTTAATTTGGTGAAATTAATTAAATACTTGGAATAAGCCTAATTTATATTATATAATAAGGTAAAATTAATTTTTTTTTATAATGAACTGTAAAAATAGTAAAAAAAAAATACAACAGTAAAGGGGGAAACAGGTTTGCCTAGCGGTTAAAATAAAATGATAAGGGCTAAAATGACATAAAACCTTTAATAAATTATACTATATGGATACATTTTGACATTATATCCTATAATTATAATTAATTTTCTATTTTTCTGCATTTTTATTCATGTGAAAAATAGGGGAATCACTTTTTCTTTTAAAATATTTCAAGTGTGCCACTCACCTCACATATAAAAGGACACCCCTCTTATATATTATTAACACTATAAAATCCCTTTTATTACTGTAACTCCCCAAATAATATTATTAATTTAATCCCCATTACCTTGATCCCATTTTTGGATCCTAAATCCATCCAAATGAGGATTTTGGTTCTAAGTTAAGGAGGTTTTTGGAGGAAGCAGTATCATGCTTAACCAAGTATTTATATTTTATTCAATATTTCAAATCCACAAGGTCAACTTCAATTATGAAGAAATAATAAAAAACATATCTTCTATGAAATGATATTTTAATAGGTTAATTTCATATCTTAAATCCCTCTCCCCTTCCATTAAATGGGAACTAAAACCATAATTTCTGTGTAAGAAAGACTACTTCCTCGTGAACCATTGTAAATCATTTTTCATCATCGCCTCTAATGGTGTAAAGACCCAGAAATTCTCTGGAAATTTTTTTCTTAAATTCTTGGGAATTTTACAAGTCTGCAATTTCTAACGGTGCGTGATTCTGAGGCCCTGAGTGCCCAAAATGATCCGTAGAAGTTTTTTTAAGCTTAAGTTAACGCGCGTATGCAGTTTTTCTGAAAAAATGGAAGAACACTTAAATGGTTACTCGGATCAGAAATTCGAGGCCACCATTGTGCTCAGGATGGTGGGTTTACCCTAGGCATTACTTATATTTAGTTGGCACATGCCTCCTGTGAGAAAACCCGAAAATGACATAACCGTATATAAAATAATTAAATAAAGTTATTTTATTTTTCAAATGCTTATAAATCACAAATGGAAACTCTGATACCACCGCTGAACTCGTGAGGGTAGGATTTCTTTTATTATATACAGAGTTGGGTTGGCGAGGGACACCAGAGAATGTTAGTTTTTGGCCATAAATAAAATAATTAAGTGATAATTATTTTATTGTAAAATTCATAACTTTTAAACGGTAACTCGGATTAGAAATCTGAGGATACCATTGAGTTCTTTAGGGCGTGTTTCACCATGGTAGAGCTTATACTTGACCGCAGTAGGTCGAGGATGGCTGCTATTAATTTTCTGAACTTTTTTCAGGTAGGATCAGTAAAGATGCGTGAAAAGTTTTATATCTTTTGAACTGGTGCTCAGAATTGAAATTTGAGGACACCGTTGAACTCACACCACCAGTATTCTCTTAAGGAGACATTTACCGCTGTTGCGTTTCATCGTGAATCGAAGTTAATTTTTGGGGTTTCTAAATAAAATTAAATAAAAATATGTCTATCATATATTTATTTGAGTGGTGGTTTAATCCTCCAAGGGGAGGTTGGAGGTGGGGCCCACCCGCACATAACCTCCCATGGGAGGATATTATGTGGCAGGGCCTACACGAGCTCAAAGCCCCTTAAACCGCCTTTAACCCTTGAGTTCCCCATTAATGGGGGAAACTCTTTATTTACCTCATAATGTTGCCAAACTTTTCTCGTTAATTGAAACTCTCCACCTCCCTTGTTTTGATTTTTGAATCCATTCCTTCGCATTAAATTAAATGCGTTGTCACATTTAATTAACGACAACTCTTTTGTCGTTGTGTGATAAAAATAATAAAGAACTTCCTATATTATTTTTGGCTTATTTTTCTTTGTTGGAAGCTTGGGAGAATACTTGGAGAATCATCCTCTCTAATGAAGAACCATCGCCCGCGAAGAACTCCCCTTCCTTACAATAAAAAACATGAAGAACACTAGTGGCATCCTCTGTTCTTCGAATTCTTCCTTAGATGTATTCTTCCTCTCCAACCGGGGCGAGAAAAGGAATACGCCGCCTATGGAGAATGTCACTAACAACGACGTCATCTCCTCATGACGTTAATGTAATTCCACCACCTTTTCGTGACTCCGCCGAGCGAACATCGATTACAAGGTAGATTTTTGTATTCATTAAATTAAATTCTTGTTCCTCGTCTCTTATGTGGTTCGGCGTTGGCCATTTGTTATCACCTAATGCAGAGGGAGAGATCTGAAAAAACATGGGCTGACATACCTCCGATTGGTTCTTGATTGGTTGATGATGGAGGCGGAGCCGGAAGGGTGCGGTTCCGATGCACCGCGCCGAAGAAGAACCGTGGCGAGGAGGTTCGCGATGGATGAAAAAGACGCAGAGCCAACACACCGTGCCGAACCAGAGATACAGAACCACGACCAGGAAGGCCGCAGCGGATGGAGAAGCATAGAGCCATCACACCACATGGTAAAGATGAAGGCCGCAGCCAGGTCGGGCTGTGGCGGTGGTGGCAAGATGCTAGCGTACCACGCGGAGGGCAGGAGGACCGCGACACCATCGCGCTGTAGTGGTGGTCAGGCACCGTGGAGCCGGACGAGCGGGCTAGGCCGAGTCTTTGGGTCGGGCCGTCCCCTCGGCTTAGGTCGCTTCCTCAGACAAGGTCAAACCCACGGATCGGGTCAGATCCTGGTCAGACCAGGTCGGGCCGGGTTAGTCCGACTGAGTTGGACCAGACTGGGACCCGCTATGGCCGTTTACACCTTTTAGCCTGCATCTGGTGCTACGGGTGTCTGATTGAAGTACCGCCTACGGAAATGGAATTCTTGGAGCGAGAAGATTCTTTTGGCTTACTCCACTTGAGTTTTGGACGTATTTGGGGTTCGGCTGGGTTGGTTTGAGCCTAAAAACAAACCAGGCCCCTATAACGGAAATGCCAATAACTCTCAGACCAGACGTCCGATTGATGTGTCGTCTGTCACGTTGGGATCCTTATGATGAGAGAGAACTACGAGATTCATCAATTATGGAATTTGTGATAGTTGATGTATCGAAACTTGGCCCGAGGATTGGAACCTCCCGGAATGGAGCATGCTGTGTGCAGGAACCCTATGGATGGCTGAAACATTATTGTACCAGAATCCTCTGTGGGATTGACAACGATGAATACTATAATGGAATCCTCCATGGGTTCGACAGCGATGACTACTATACCGGAATCCTCTATGGCTTCGACAATGATGAATATTGTACCAGAATCCTCTGTGGGTTCAACATCGATGACTACTATATCGGGATCCTCCGTCGATCCAACAGTTCAGACTTCTTTTCCTGTATCCTGTGTGGGTATGGTAAAATATCTAGTCTTGTATCCTTTGTGGGTCCAACAGCTTAGCTGGTCCTGTATCCTGTATGGGTCCGACAGCTTAGCTGATCCTATATCCTTTGTGGGTCCGACCGTTTAGATAAATCAGTGACTACATATGATCTTCTCTATCAC
The DNA here is from genome assembly GCA_963277665.1 of Viscum album. Taxonomy (NCBI): domain Eukaryota; kingdom Viridiplantae; phylum Streptophyta; class Magnoliopsida; order Santalales; family Viscaceae; genus Viscum; species Viscum album. The sequence continues at coordinate 331,936,078 of OY728132.1, forward strand.
TCTACTAAATTTGTATACCTATGTGATCTGAGTTATGTCTTTCAACCAATATAATCGTGGTGATTTACTTTACTTTGTGGAATGTTTTGTGATTAGGCTCGAGAGTTGGAGCCGGACTGTGATTGAAAACATAGGTATATATATGGGCATATACCTATGTAGGGTTAGATGATACTTCATGATTATATCTTTCTACTATGGTTTATCCTTTTTAGATTTTGGGAGACCATCGTGGGTCTCGGGGTCCCCTAATGATTATTTGTCATACTCACCCCTGCACAGGATTTTCCCACACCTTGTTGTGTTCTGTGCAAATGACGGCCAGTAGTGATCGAGGCTTAAGATGATGGACGGGAGGCTTCTCAGAGCTGGAATAGACGGGACGTACCTCAGGGACAAGGTTTTCGAGTACTGTACCTACCCTTGAGGTAGGATTCCCCGTTAGATGATCCAGGAGATGTTTTCCCTTTTGCTTGTATTTGTACTTGTTGTCCTATTGGGTTTGTATACTGGCCCACTTACTTTCAACACACTTTTGATTTCTATTCTAGTTCTTGTTGCTTCTACGGCTTGTGTTTAGATAGTGTGTGTTATAGGTTTAAAGGCAATGCCTTCCATTTTTATCGGGATTACGCATTTGGTGCTAGTCGCTAGCCCCTGACCTATGGAAGTCGTTCTGGGGGTAGTCACGACACGAGCCCCGAGGATGGGTCGTGACACATGGATTTTTATAATATTAAATTAAAAGTATTTATATTTTATTTTAATTATTATTATATTATTTTAATTGTGATATCACATATACCTTTTTACCTTCCACTTTATGGGGGATATAATAATGTCGCTCATGCATATGGTGGACTATCACCTCCCGAAGCGATGTGATTATTTTTTGACTATCTTTTTTAATGGATGGTAATAAAGATAAATTTAATTAATATATGTTATATATATTAAATAATAATGTGACTAATGAAATATATATAATTATTAAAAGATAATATATCATTTACTTTTTTACCTTTCCATTCAATGAGAATTGATAATATCATTCATGCGTATTTGTGGACTATCGCCTCTACCAAGTAATGGGATAATATTTCATCACCAAATCACATGTATGATATGTATAAGTATATATAAAAAACTAATATGGTATTTATTATAGTATTATTATTATAAATTGATAAAATATTACTTAAATTCTTTCCATAATGATGCTCGAACACTAAAAATGTTATTAATTCGTATATATGAACAACCATATCCCTAAATATAACATAGATCATTTTTCATAAAAACATTCATGGTATAATTTAAAATTATAATAAATTTATAGAAATTATAATTATTTCTTGATTAATAATCTGAAAATTATGTATTGATGACCTCTTTGACCTCGATCAACACACTGTATCAATTTTGAAATAATGAACTGAATGTCTTCAAAACAAACGATATAGACTTTACAGATTAAGTATTTAAATATTACATTTAAAATAAACAAAATAAATTATTTAAGCATAATTTATAAATACTATAAAATTTTATTATGAAACAAAATAATTTATATATACTTATTATAAAGGAGTTAAAGAACATACATGGAATTTGTGGACTTGATTTAAGGGACATCATCTTAATTAACAATTAACTTATATATATTTTATTATTTATCACATATAATCAATTATATATTATATATATTGACCCTTTTACATGAAATATCATGAATATTTTATATTACATGGTATTTTATGTTTTAATTTTAATTACTCATTCCAAGGGGATTTGAATTGAAAGTTTCCATGTGGTAAAACATTTCATAACTCAATTTCTTTTCATTTGGTTAATTACTTCCTCATTATAATTGATATTCAAATATTATATGGGTAATTTATTTTTATGATATTATTATTTATTTAAAAATGTTTTATGTGGATCCAATTTTGATATATATAATTTTTTTGATTAATTTTCACTTCAACATTCTGGTCATTGTAAGGGTTACTCGTCACAAATTGTTTTATTTTGGAAAAATGTTATGTTATACACATATAATATTCTATGAGGTGTATCTACTATATCTTTTACTTTTTATATAATTAATAAAATCATTTTCATTATATTTAAAATAGAACATGATGTTATTGTTTTGTGGGTCTTACTATTGAGGAGTTACCAAAGTGGAAAAGCATTTATGATGCAACCTCCTTTCTTTTTTGGATTGATTATGATGAAGGTTATTTGGGAGGAATTAATATGATATTATTTTCTTGACCGAAATATTTTTTTGTTATTTGTTAATGAATGTAGTTCATAAGTTTAATTTTCATTTCATCCCTTATTCACTGATGAAATAACAAGAATGTTTTTTGTAAGGGATACCAATCTTGTATCTTTATTTTAAATCGTGTATATTTCAATTCTATTTCAATTATTTCTAAATTTTTTCAAAATAGTTTTTTTATAAAGATAAATTATTTTCTAATTATTTTATTTAGGATCTTTGACAATATTTTAAAATGTTTTAAAAAAGAAATTTCTTGAGATTTTCCTAATGGGTAAATTATACTCCCTTTACAAAATGTATGAAAATAATTTTTATTTTTAACATATAAAACATGAATTTTTTTACAAATATCATGACCACTCAATGTTTTAAAATTTTCCTTCTTATTTTTGGATTTTTTTTATAATTTAAATAAAATAATTAATTTTTGAGAATATTTTATATTTTAATTAAATGTCCCCAAAATGGAAATGACATTTTCCTAAAAAAATTTCTATGGGATATTTCAAAATTATTTTCCATCTAAGATGACATTATCTAATGTTACTCAAAGTTAAAATTTTATTTTCCTCAAGATTTTTTTAATGTAATTCTAATTGTATTTTCTTTCATCATCCTAAAAATCCTTTTTTGTTACTTATGAACCATTGGGGTTATTTTGAAATGATACCATACTTATTCTTTATATGAAAAAATTATTATTGGGTCAAATATATTTTCAAGAAACCTTGTTCGTTTCTATGGGTTAATCTAGTAATGAAAGGAATAATAGATGTTTTTATTATTTTTATATTTATATAAATATTATATGTAATTTATTCATGTTATTCATCCCAGAAACTGTTCGTAAAGGGTTGATCCCTATTATAGCTAACCAGTGTGCCCGATATAGTGTATACCATGGGTCCACCCAAATAATTATCCAATGCATTTGGTAATAACTATATTCCATGGAGTATTATATTGGAAGTTATATGTCTTATTAATTTAATTTTTAAGGACTGTGTAAGGGTTATATGAATATAATTTTTGTATATACAAACACATTATCTTAATACTTCCTATAACTTTTAATTGTTTCCTCTAATCAATATTGATATCTCGTGGATCATGATTATTAATTCTCAAAAATCATATCTTTTCTAAAGCTTTGTTCCATTCCACATGTAAGTTGATACAAGTTTGATAAGTATGTGTTATCTTATTTTATTTTCAAGAAATTTATTTATATCATCATAAACAAATATTTATCTTATTTTAACTGATTACATTCAATTGATAATTCTTATATTTACTATTTTTGAGCATTTTCCATCACCCTTATTTTTTTATTTTTACCCAGGTTGTCAATAATAACATTAAATGAATTATGTTTAGAGATGTTTCATATATATTATGAATATGACATAATGTTAAATATAAAAAAGATATTTTTAGTGGGAGGAACACTCACTTGAGGTCATGATTATTGTTTATATAAGAGTTTATCCAATTTCTCTGAAAATATAAACAAAAAATGTCCTTGCATATGTAATTTATAAAATATATCCTATTTATGTTGTAGGTTTTAGATGAAAAAATTGGTTCACATTCATCAGTATCAAAGAAAAAAATGTAACATTTATGTTTTTAACACTGGATTTGGGAGTTTGGGTTCATATATATTATATTTTAAATACAATTCCCCATGTTAATCAAAATCATTATACAAAAAAGGGAAATGATTTATTTTTCGATATTTTTAAATTCTTAGTTGTTATTCAAAGAATTTATGTTTTAATGTATTTTTCATAAAACCATAATGTAAGTGTAAAAAATATTTTGAAATCTATCATTTTGGTAAATTAAAATAATTTATAAAACCCGCTCTTCCATGTTCTAAAAACCCCTGTTTATGGGTTAATTTTTTATTTAAATTATATTCCTCTTTACTAAGAAGTTTTTATTTTTAGAATTTATTTACTTGTTTCAAGTTATCATATTCTGTATGAAATATTATTTTATATTTATAATCATCAATCATGATTATATTTATGGCTATATACTGCAATTTTCCTTGACATTCAATGAATATTAGCAGAATAAATTTTTTTAGTTCAATCTCAAAAGTGGTTTTGAAAATTTATTTTGAATTAATGGAATAATTATAACTTTATGAAATTATACTAAGCCTTATGTAATTTCCTAAAGATAAATGTTATTAGGTAAAAAATTATTTTCCTCAAGGAAAACAATTTTTATACGTTTTGAAAGGTTTTATTGGATAATAAATGAGAAATGAAGAACTCAAAAATGTTTTCTTAAAATTAAACTTAGAAATTGGGAATCAAATTAGATGATGAGTCATTGGTAGTGAACACATAACCTCAAGGTTATGTCATCATAATTGTGATGTTTTTAGTAACCTCATATATTTTTTAAGGTTTTCCAAGTATTATTTTAGTCCATAAAAAGTTACTATTTACAAAGGATTTTAATGGAGAAATATAGTTTTATTTTGAAGGGTAATCATTTAGAAATTATATAGTTTTTCAAAATGTTATATCTTTTAAGGGATTTTGGAATGTATTTTCTGATGGGTTTTTTATGAAAACAATTTATTATTTATTAGGGAAAAATATTTATTATATCAAATGAATTATTTTTTAAAGAATAGAAAATGATTTTCAATGTGTTTTGAATAGTATTTATAAAATTATTTTATCCCATGTTTTAGAACCTCTTAATGGGTAATTTAATGCTAACCCTATGTTTTAAAATATTTTTTATATGATCGTTAAAATTAATAAGGGTTTTTTGTTTTGTTTTAAGGAGCTTGCTCTAGTGAAGTCAGATAATTATATATATATTGTTTATATTAATCTCTAATATATTTTTATTTATTTTATTAATACCATAAAGTCTAGGATGGAAAATATCATCAAGTATGTAAAGGGATATATATTTTTATCTCATTATTTTTTATAAAAACTATATACAACATGTTCTTAACACTAGATATGGGAGTGAGGGATCATGGATTTCATATTTGGTATATGAACAATGGTTTAGAAAAATTTGAAGAGGAATACATTATTGTTTCAGGATAATAAAAGAGTTATAGGTCTTCCTTAAGTCTTATAGGAAATTAAATTGTAGACAACTCTTACATATAAGGAAATTTTTATAATCCTAGTTTTCCTAAATTTTAACGAGTAAAATTTAAATTTATTTAAGTATTATGAATGAATTATGAGGTAACAATTCTTTTATAGCATAGAGAATGAAACATTCCAATAATTTAAGGATTATTTTATTTTAACTATATATTTTCAAGATAGATTATTTTATATTTTATAAAAACTATGGTATGTCTTATTTTTATGAAACAATATAAATATCGTTAATCAAAATAACATTTTCTTATAAATTAGAATTGAAATAATAAAAAATAAAACATTTGATTTTTCCAAGAAATATAATTTTATTTTATCAATGTAAATATTTTATATTTTTAGTGAATTTTAATCACATTAAAATATATTTTTATTTAATATTTTAAAAAATATAATCCCATTATATTAAATATACATTATTATTTATAAAAGTAGTTATCAATCTGTTTTTTTCGAAATTATATAATATATTAAAATATTTTATTAATAAAGTTTAATATTAAATTAAAATGATAATAATTTGATTAAAATAAATTTTTTAATAGCTTTAAAATTTCATGTTTTTATATAGTTATGTTTAAATAAATTTTATTTTTTCATGAAATAAGAAATTTATAATAATTAGTTAATTTGTTAGTAATAGAAATTTTCATTAAAGAGTAGTAAAATGATAAATTTATTTTAAAATTGTATTAAACAAAAACCAACATAATAAAATTAATATGTATGGTATTAATATTTTAATAAATAATTAATAAGAAGCTTAATGAAATTATTATCATTTTTAATTTAATTTTTTTTACAAATTTCATGTAAGTGTAAAACCATGATAAAAAAATTATTATTTAGTTTGTATTTTAATTCTATTTATGTAATTTAATATTTTACTTAGTTATATAAAAATATATTCTGATTATGAGCCCTACAAGGACATGTGCACCACTAATCTGGTGGGAAAGTAGGTAAACCTATACAACTATGGTTTCAGGTGAGTTTTTTTGGCACACATATCACCCACAAAGACAATCTATGGGCTAGTATTGAGACAACATAGCATGCTCGGGTGGGTGCATAGATACCACATGTATGTTGGTGGGATAGTGTGTAGAGGTGGTACCCATGATACAGGTGTGTGTATGCATGTTTATGTTTCAATTACCTGGTGTCATAGCCCAACCGAAAATATGGATCACATAAATTATAAGGAAGAGAACAACTGTCTTAATGTTTGATGTTAGATTTCGGAAATGCGGGTACTGTTCACATGAAAAAAACATACATTTATTTCATCCGTCATATGATGCATTTAATTTTATCCGTTTGATCTTCCTGAGTATCGTAATCATCCTTACAATTTTTTATAAAATCCCCAATTCCATTTATTTTCTTCTCCCGACACTATTTCCATCATCCACAAGCTTATAACCCAACTGTATTTCAAATATTCAGTGAATAATATCATATACATGAGAAATATCAATGAATAAATTAATTTATATGAAAAAATCTAATTAATATCTATTACAAAAGCTGATCTTCCCATATATATGAAATTATGATAATAAAATAATAAACATTCATCTAGGATGACTGATGTATCATAGAAATTCAACCACAATTCATCTTTTATTTGTTTTTAGTTATGTTATCTCCCTTCTTAGCCTACAATAAACAAAAGAAACACAATATATATATATACATATTTTCTCTATCATAGAACTATCTAAAATATCATAAGTGGTTTTCCCTAGACACTCGGGACATATGATGTACATGTTTATATATATTGACACACACACACAAATATATATATATATATTTCACTCCTGATTTGGTTAGATATTAATAAATTAGGGTAATTTTGATATATATGTATGTATATATTTGAATCTTACACAAAAACTAGACAAAAGATTCAATATATTTTTATATATCAATTCATTAAAATGATAATTAATAAATAATTATACACTATAATCCACAAGTAGAGGGTTTTCAGTGTTTCTTATATTTAAAGGGAATATATTTCCTCCTTAGAAAACACTCTGAGGCCAATCTATCTCTCTATCTATCCCTTACTCACTCTTCTACTACTTATTTTCTCATTACACTCTTGTATTTATAAATTTTGGAAGAGGAAATCATCACTTCCTAACTCTTGTAGTTTAAAAAATAAAATATATAGTGAGGGAATTATTTTATTAAGAACTATAATATTTTCAAGGAAAAATATAATTATATATATATATATATTAATTTTGTTTAAAAAATTAATTGTAAGATACAATTTATTATTTAAAAACTCCTTGATCTGAAGTTATTACTTTTTGTGTATAATGTTTTGTATATAAGTATTGATTTTCCCATTAATAATTGTGATTTATTATTCTCATGATTTTATTTCAAAACGATTATTTAGTAAGGGGATTTATATTAACAAATTCCATTATGAAGATTTTTTTTCAAAATAATCCTTATGTAATGGAGTTAATTTTTTTTTAAAAAATTACTAATTTATGGATTGTTGAATTATTTTTGTAACCCCCTTCTCTATGTTTATTTAAATCCTTCTTTGAAAAGCGAAATGATTTATTTTTCAATATTTTCTAATCCTTACTAGAACGGGAAAAAATTATGTATCCATTCATTTTTTATAAAACCCGAATGCAAGTGTAAAAATAATTTTGAAACTTATTATTTTTAAAAAAGAATTATTAATGAAAACCCATATTATAATTTCAACAAAACCATAAATATGGGTAAATTTGTTTATTTAAATTCTAAACCTTAATAAAAGATAAAGTTAATTTAATGATTTTATTTACATGTTTTGAGTGATTGTATTTTTTTAAATGAAATATTCATTTAAATTTATTAATGCCTTTCATCATAATAGTTAAGTCCATATACAATAATTTTCATTAAAAATATCTACATATTAGAAAAAACATTGTTTAGGTTAAATTTACAATATCTTCTTGAATAATACCTTTGAATTTATGTCATTTTTCTAAAAGTATGGATTTATATTAAACTATATATTATATATAGTAGACAATTTTTAGAATATATAAAATTATTTTCTTCATGAAATATAATTTATTTATTTTTTTAAAGGTTTTAATGGATTGTAATTGAGAAATTCATGCCTCAAAAAAATGTTTTCTTAAAATAATACATGGCACTTGGGTATCAAATGAGATGATGAAGAATAGGGAGTGAACCCACAACCTTAAGGGATTATTTTCATAAAGGTTATATTATTAGTGGCATTATGGATTTTATAAGGTTTTCCATGTCTCATTTTAATCCATAGAAAGATATTATTTTTGAAATATTTTAATGGATAAATAAATGTTTATTTCAAAGGTTACTTATTTTGAAATTAAAAGGGTTTTCAAAATGTTATATCTTTTTATGATTTTTGAATATTATTTTCTATGTATTTTTCATGAAAACCCATGATTATTAATTAGGGGAAATATTTATTATATCAAATTATTCATAATTTTTAAAAAATAAAATTATTTTTAAAGATTTTTAATTAATATTTATCAAAGTATTTACCAAATGTTTTAAAATAGCTTACTATGAAATTTTATGATCACCATATATTTTATATTTTTTATAGGATGTTTATAAATTTTAAAGGTTTTTGGTTTTGTTTTCAATTTATTTCTCAGGTGATGTTAGATAGTTATTTATAGAATTTTTTATTAAATAATGATATATTTTAAGGACTTCCCAACCTCTTAAAACCTAGACCAGAAAAGATGATCAAGTATGTTAAATAGTACATATTTTTTAGTTATTAATTTTTATAAAAAAATATACACTTTATTTTAACATCGGATCCTGGAGTGCATGCTTGTAACTGTCATAATGCACATCCCCAACACTTTCTAAACTACTCTTTTAAGAAAAATGAAGATATATGATTCTTATTATTTCTGTTTTATAAACATTATATTATTAATTGTATTAAAGTAATTATAAAATGTGATGAAATAAATATATCCTCAGGAGGACTTATGTATCATGGCTCCACATAAATGTGAACGTATTAACTCAAGAGGAATTGTTGATTGGGTTTCCTATTTTTTTGACATCATTGATTTACTTTCCCATTTTAATTGGTCTCAAAAATTTATTCATGTGATATTTTGAGATAAGGAAAGTATATAACCCCTTAAACCTCGTAAAAGTTTCTCAAACCACTCTAAAAAATATGATTCCACCTTTTTACCACTATTTTTTCTCATCCCAAGAAGTCGAAGATTAATAAATTTATGATTATCTAATCTAGAAGATATTTCCCATATTCCTCTCACTTATGTTAATAATTTTTCTATATTTTACCCTCTTAATGAGAAATATTTTTCATATAAAAATACCATAATTTCCATCATTGTACAAGTGACTCAAACTCAATAGGTTATGTTTCAAGGAATCAATAAATTAAACAACTTTTGATTTTAGTTTATTTAATCTCAATCTCAGTTTTTTCAACTACTTTAATCTATATAGAGATTTAATTTCATAAATTCAATTAGACAACCATCATGTTATAAAATAATTCTCAAGATATTTTTCTAATTAGTCATATGGGATAATCATCCACTATAAAAAATTCATGTCCTACTCCTCCTGTTTTCATTGAGGGACACTACAATAAAAAATGAAATCACAATAGTTATTTTATTTTGTGACTTGTTTCTTCTATAAATCTATATTTCATACCCTATAATCATGGTTATAAACTATCCATAGTTTCCATACTAGCCACATATTCTATAGATATCTTCATGGCCATTAATCCAATTATAACTAGCATCATTGAAAATTTTGACTATCATTTTGTTTCCCCATGAATTTTTTATATATGATTTCTGAGTAGATACCTCTAAATTATATTTTTAATTGATTCTGTTTAAGGGAAATATTATAAATTTTTTATTAATATATACACTAAAACCCATCTTTATTCTCTATAATTAGTTCTTCAATGAAATTATTTAATCTTTATATAAAAATTATCTTGTTGATTTGGTGTAGTATCTTTCCATTTCTATATCAGTTATAAAGTAATATGCATCTACTAGATATTAATATAAACCATATTTGTAGTGTTATTTTATTGAGTATTTCTTTCAACCTATTTTCTCACAAAATTACATCGAGGATATACATTATTATGAAAAAAGAATATGAAATATTCATATAAAATAGGTATAGATTTCACCTGAATAAATGAACATGATTTCAAAAAACATTATGATAAATCAATATTAAAATTAGTAGCTATTTGGTAGTCATATATTATTTTTTAATATTCTTTTGATCAATAAGAAACGACGACTCATCAATACAATTTCCTTCTGCTCTGGATTATGTTTTTTCAACCAAAGTATTTCATACTCTAATTTATTAATATTTAAAATATTGTTTCGTAAATATAATTATTATATATATTATAACATTAATAAGCATATTTTTAAAATGATTTTAAATTTTTCATAGAATTTTTAACTTCCTTTTTATTTTTAGATTTTCTATCAAGACATACATCACAGTTCCATTATGCTTCATATTATTTTAATATGCTTATTTTTCTTCACTGATAGAGTTCTATTTATTATCCTTAAACATGTTCCATTAATGTTGTGGATATTATAGAATAGGTTTATTCTGTTTAAATACATTAAGAAGAGTATTAACCTTATACTTTACTCAATATACTTCTCTTCTTTTTGATTTTTAGGCTTTTTTTCTCTTATTTGGATCATGTATATTCATTTGATGTTTTCCCTCTTGATCTTATATGAGGATTATTTTCATATACTTGATCATAATAATCATAATTAATTTTTCTAACTATAAAAATATATATATAAATTCCATATTACTCCACAAAATAAGGCTTTTAGTGTGATATTCCACTTATATTTAAATTTTTTCTCTTATCTAATTTTTTGAGATAAATTCTATAACACCTCTTTGAATATTTAGATTAGAAAAGGATTTAAATGTCATATCTTATTTAACCTTTTTCTGGAAAATAATATATTTTTTCATTTCATTAATTAAAAGAGTGTAATGTAGACCCACCAATGAATTTTTTTATATCTTCTAAAGCTAAGATATTTAGATCAAACTAATCAATAAGGTTTTTCATGAAATTAATGAAAACTATAGAATACATGATATTTTACCAAAATCCTATGAATGAAAATATCCTTCTATTATGTAATGAAATAATTTTCTATTTTATCATCATATATTAAGACATTTTCTAATTTAGGTCTCCATATTGGTAATTTTTCTTCCTTGATATTGACATTAACCTCATACATATTTTCCATCGTGAATCACATTTTTTAATCTTGAGTCTAATCACGTTCTTGTATAATAAATAATATAAAGATGATAATATTTCATTTTTATCATTTCTATATACCTCCAAATTACATTGTTTCCCCAAATTTCAAAATAACATATTTCTCTATAGGTGGAAACACATATTTATTGAATCAATGTCCTCATGAACTTATGAAAGTAGATAAGTAAGAATTTTATTCTTTCACTATTGAATGTTATTTATATAAAAAAATATAATTTCTATTCAATTCACTAAAAATATACATGACATAGTGTTTTATAATGATAGAATCTCAGAGAGAACATTGTTATATTTGATACCAATTTAAATGCCTAGGTTTGTATGAATACCATTTAAGTGGGGGGGGGGGGTAAATCAATTGTAATATTTATTAAAATACCTTGAAAATTTTACCACTCTTAACTTTTACAATATTGATCCACTAATATAAATCTCCACTACCTAATCTGTAAAAAAAATCAAGAAATGAATAAAAAACATCCATTTTTAACTATGTTCAACCTCAATGGTAGTTCAAAATCATTTATATAATCAAGTATGGTTTAGAGACCTATATTATAACTAATTTCAAATAGATTTCAATTTAAAGAAGTGTTATTATTTTATTATTGTGATATTATATATATTAAAAACAATGTAAGGGGAGATGGAATCCTTGAAATTTACTTACAATAATAACATAATGGTGTTTTTTATCCTAGTAACACAAGCCTTAAAAATAATCAATTATATTGATTGAATGAGATATTTAATGTTATCTATAGTTTATATTCATGAAATATAATATCTAAAAGATTTTTTACAACCTAAACAATTTGAATACTATAATATAGATGTCATATTCATCTTATTGGTCTTTAGGACCTCTGATCCATATATTATAGAATTCATACAAGGATATGATCTCATATATTTTTTATAAAATATTCCATGATCAACAAAATGAATTACCATTACTTGAACTATTTATAATTTTCACATATATCACATAGTTAATATTCTGATGTTTTCATATTCTTCAACAAAAAAATTAATATTTTAGATTATCATATTTTTCATAGAAAAAATTATGGAACAAAATATATTCCCCATTTTTTACTTATTATATTGCAAGAAAATATATTAAAATTATTTCCATAATTATTTTTGGAAATTATACCATCATGGTTGGGTGGAATGAATTCCATTGAAAATAAACTAGAATATACTCCTTATAGAATCATCAATGAATGATTTGAAATATTTTAAAAAATGCACCATGAATGTCACATAATATTCTCATTGAATACTTATAAAATATTTATTTTAAAATATCCATGAATCTTAGGATATTTTTCCCATGAAAGCCTCTATGAACTCAATAAGAATTCAATTTCCATCTGTAGCATCCTCGACCTAGAAGACACAACTCAATGCTCTAAGCTAAGTCACGACATTCCCTCAAGAACAACTCCCCATAAGCTAGAGGTTTCCAACTAGTAGTGAGGGTATAATATGTTATGTGGGGTGACTATAACCTCATTACCAGAATAATGAACAATAATTAAAAATATAAACAGTGGAACAAATATGTAATAACCAATAAAAATAAAAACCAAGAATCTACCAAAAACATGGTACAAACTATAAACCAATAATAACCATGTAATGTCATGCTAATAGTGACAAAATTGGTGGAAAATTAAAATAAATACAAGAGGATGAATCCCAAAAAATGGGTCCTGACTAAGTATGGATACTCATCCATTCATATCCCAATCCTAAATTAACTCCATAACACTGAACAGTTTCCCTTATCTGAACTTGAAATAATAAGGTTTGGTTAAGCACCTAATATCGAACTAAACTAAGTGAGAGTATGACTCAATAGGCCACCACCAAATATGTAAAAAAATATCTAGTCTAAATAGGTAGTTTTTACATGTAATTAATAAATGAAAAGTGATCAAAGAAGAACTCAGGTTATGTTGGTTAAAATTATTTAATTTATCCTTATTTATCCTTATTAACATATCCATCATTTATGTAATCTTCATTACATAATCCATTTTCATCTTGTGTTCAATTTTTAACCCAAGAAACCACATTGACATGTTCTTCACGGGCTCTATGTTATCACAGATCAAATCCACACATAACATTACCAATTTCTAGGTTTGGGAATGTCAGTGCACCCCATGGGTGGCCCTAAATCAGTTAAATCATCTTCAATTAATCCCACAGGAATCATCCAGGGTTAAATACATCATTTAGACTTCCATTTTCACAAATATCAGTAACAATGCTAAAATTACAATAATAGGGAATGAATAATACAACCTCATATACACAAATTTACTTAAAAACAATCGGATATATCTTATATACCACCTATAGTTAATCCAATGATGAACACACTTTTAAATGTGGCCTTAGATATGGACTCAAACACCCCAGGAATCACCAACCTAAGATCCTCTGTAAAAAAGGGGTTTTTAGATTCAAAATAATATTACCAAAGATAGAAACCCTAATATAAAAAAGATAAGAATATGTGAGATTAGATTTACCTAGAGCTTATATTTGTAATTAATAGTGCTAAAACGATTTAGAGATGATAGATATTTATCATTGGGAGATATTGAGGTTTTTATTTCATCACTAGGGATAGTGGTAGGATAAAGGGGAGAAAATAGGTGGTAACCTAAAAATTACAAGATTGAAAAATTTAATTTTTGTAAATTTTTATGGTGCACAAGAATTGTTTTCATGGTTTTTCAAATTGTTCACAAATCATACAAAATAAACTACCCACAAGAAGATAGGATTCATCGTTACCTAGGGATATCTATACAGTTTGAAAATTGAGAACCAACCATGTGCAAATCCACTTCATTAAATCGAATGGTTTGGTTCTCCCCTTGCACAGTTTTACCTAACCATGCACACACTATGAAACATATACAAATGGCCCAATCCACCTATCTTTAGTGTCCCACCAAAACACCCAAAGCTTTCTTGTATACTCATTGAACATTTAATTATACTAAATTAAGAGATTTAAACTAAAATTTCAATTGGGACATACCTCTATGAAATCTGGGATCTTACACCATCCATGTTTGAATGGCTATTTGATGTAGCGCACATCTTGACTGTCATTCAAGATTTCATGAAATAATCCAAAATGTTTGATTTATCTCAAATTTTCTCAAATTCAATCATGAAAATTTGATTATTTATAAAATTTAATACCATGAATTTCAACTCAATTATAATTTTTATTATCTTTATTCAAAAACTACTTTTTTCTTTCCAAATTTCATGCACTCTTTTTTTTAATTATAAAAATATGAAAAATCATATTAGGAGAACTGTTATTATAAGAATTTTATATCTTACATGATCCATGTATCATAAATGTCTCCCATATTATGTGTTTCTCATCCTACGAAGGTAGTTTATCTTATGCATTGATAATATCATATGTGGTTTACAAATATAAGGATAATTTTATTGACATATCTTATAAATCATAATGTCTTTAATGATTCTTATATAATATGGGAAAAATTATACCTTCATTGTATATTATGATAATTTTCTTCCACTCCATTTATTTCATAAGATAACACCATATTAATATCATAAAAATATGTTTTTTCATATAATATATGTTATCATATGAATTCTAGAAATATTTTTAAGATTTTATATCATAAGATAAGGCTTCTTTGTCTCATGAAAAAAATATTATCATATAAATTAGTAAAAAAAACACTGAATTCACATAAACACCCAGAAGAAAATTTAAACCGTTGTAAACTATCTTAATAAAATATGAACCAACTAAAAACACTTTAACCATTTACAACATTCCACACAACCATTAGAAAATGGATAAAAAAATATTTTATCACAATAACATTATTATTTTTGATATTTGATACAATCTTTCATGTGATATTATCCCCCTATTTGATTCAACTCATTATTCATTTAATAAATCTAATCCTCATGTTTTAAATAATCCTCATCACTTTTTGATTCAATTTGATAATGTAATATTTTATGGGTGGTATCTTACAATGTCATAGTACTTGGTATACTTCAAAGACCTGTCCATTTTTATCTTAAAGAACAATTTATTTTATAATATTGTGAAAATAGTGATTATTTATTCATTTACTTATTCATCATTATATAATTCATAATATATATATTTTCATTGAAATATGTTTCGATTGACCAGAAAAAATAGTTCTATTTTGAACAACATTCTTGAGAATGTTCAATCTCAACTTCTAAAAGTAATATTTCTTAAAGTAGAACCATTTTCAATGAAAATATAATTAAACTAGAAATAAATATGACTTATATTTAAGTTCATGTAATGATAAATCTTTCAACTAGGTTAATATCTAAAAGTAATGTCCTATTGGATCTTTTATCAAATATTTTTATAAGAATTCCTTTCACAATGATTAAATAGGTGCCGATAATTCTCTTAAATTCACAGACTTTATATTATTTTCAAACAATAATACATAGGTTTATTCATTTAATTTGGTTGAACCAATATTTTTTTTCAATTTATCCTATCATTGATATGGATTTCCTCAAAAAATGATGTTTCATGATCCAATTACATTATTCTCATCATATTGTATAAAAATGACTTCAACACTAGAAAATTTGGGGTTTTATAGAGTATATAAAAGTTTATATTGATTTTATATTATAGGATCTCCAATAAATGCATAAAAATCTTTTCATGTATACTGAAAACCAATTTTGGATTTAAATTTCTTGATAGAAAACCTAATTTTATTATCAAACAATTATTTATATCCTTTAAAAATTTAAATGGTATTTTATTTATATAAATAAAATGAAACATATTTCAGTTAAATATAATAATCAAACAATTTATAAATAACTCATATTTATTGTTTGAATTAATATTCATGTTATTAGACACACTCAAATAAATTTGTTCATGAGTCATTTTTGTATTTATAGCCACTAGTTTGTAACTTATGTTCACTATATCACTTTTTTTGAAACAAATAAAATTAATATTTATATTACTATTTAAATTTTTAATATTTCTCAATATTTACTGATATACAAGTCTTCCCTTGTTGGTTTGGCCTATGTGAATATGTTTTTATGCACTAATTAAATATTTTTCATGATCAAGTAAAAAAACACATATAATATTTGATGTGGAATATATGCCTTCGAGCACAATTTCCTCTCATTATTTGAATTTTTTCTTTAAATATTATATTGAGAAATTTGTTTTTATTGAATATTACATCCTTATTATTTTTTTACAATTAATAAACACTTAATAAATTATATATCAAACCATTAATAAAGCGAACATATTTTGAATTTAGTTTCTTCTCAACAATTCTAGATGTCCTAGTTCCATTAATGCTAAAAAATATGTCTTTTAAAAATAAAAAAACTCCTCCATCACACATCTTAATTAATTTTTAATATAATTTTTTTCCAATAAAATGTAGTGTTAATTTTTTATCTAAAATAAAAGTCTTCTAATAATTTATGGAATTATAATAATTACTATTTTCCAACATCCTTTTCTTGATCACTCATATCATTATGAAAATATTTAGAGTTAATATTTTTGTAATATCTATTAGTATAGTGAAAAAAATTAGTTATATAACTTTTTAATAATATCTTTTATAGGTCTCCTCAAGCACATCAAAACTATTTTTCAATTTAATGTCTTGAATTAATAATGAAACTAAATTATTTTCAACACATTAAGGTTTCCTTTCATTGATTAAAAATATATCCTTATTCTAATAAAAGTTATATCATAAAAAAACTTGTATTACATATGAATATATACACCATAATATGAATAAAATTATTCAAATGAAAATATTCATATAGATTTTTAAAATTATGGATAATATTTTTCTTGGAAAATTTTTATTTTTTATAAACATTTCCAATTTTTTCATAAATATTTTATGCTCATTTGATATTTCATTATTAATTAATTTTTAAATATTATCAATATTTAATTATTTATTTACTTATTATTCATTCTTTATTTATTATCACGAATTCATTTTTGAAATATCTTGTCATTATTTTTGGTTTATAGGGAAGACTATTTCATTTATTTTTCCATTTAAAAGTTTTTTAATATATACAGGAGATTTAGAGTTGATTGGAGGTGATATTTAATGTATTTAATAATAATTAATATTTTTTATCCTTGAATATTTTATGTAGTGTCTTTGAATATTCCTTCACTGCTTATATACATTTATCAAAATAAAACTGAAAATTCTTAACAAATATTTCATAATAAAGTACTTATTATTTGAGTGAGTAAACTTATTATTTTCTCATAATGAAGTGTGTTATCATATACGTAATGAAATTATTTATTTTAAATGTAATGAAATTGATATCATTAATCCTTAATAAGAACTATTCAAACTTATCAAAATGCATTTCAACATTGTTAAAATAAGTTTAATATTTTAATCCATTGTACCTTAAAATATTAATAATATTCTTGATGCACAAAAAGTGTTCAATTACTAGGGAATATTTATTTTCCAATTATAATTCTTTATAAATTTCAACATCATTAAATTCTTTATGAATGGAATCATTAGAATGTTTATATTTAACCATGTAGTCATTGTCACCTTATTCCAAGTTATTTATGTCCTTTTTTTCCTTTACTCATCACAAGGTGTGTCATATTTCTTAGATAGAATATTGTCTACTGATAATATTTTTAAACCATCACTTTTACTATGAGAAAAATATTTCCTTATAATGATTACATACCTTTTTATTCATGTTGAATATTATTTTAAATTGTTCATCATTATCTTCCTCTAATAATACACATTAAATTCCTATATTACTCATAATAAACACATTTTCATTAAAGAATACCCATTTAATTACCTTTACATTTTTAAAATACTTATTAGATTAGTGACATTAATTCTTTGTAATTCATATATCCCTCTTTAAAATAAAAATATTTGTTATTTTGATTACTTTTGTTCAAAAATTATAAAGACTTTGAAAAATTTAAAATTAATTTATGCGTTTGACCCCCTTTCTCATGTTCATATATTACTTTTAATAATTATTATATGATTTTCATGACTTATAATTTTTAGATAAGGAAATCATTTAAACATTGATACCCAAGTGATGAAATATTTGAAAAAAAGTTATCTATATTTATTTAAATTGATATATTAAAAAGGATTAACCTTGAATATAATCTCCAATCAATTTAAATTTTTAGTAATCATTTTTACCTATATAATTTTTTTTTAAAATTCAACATCTTTAATTCAGATATCATTGAATTGATAATTACATATTTAAAAATGGTACTCCATTTCAATTTTTTCACTTTTTTGAAAATATTGAAGTTTATCCTATATGATTTTAGACATATTATAACCCTTTAACTTTTTAAATTATTTCTTTAAGTGAGATGATAGAAACACTTTATGGACTCTATTATTGACTCAAATATTCATTTAATAAATCAAAGTAAAACATGAAATATCTAAAAATGATGTAAATAATTTAGTAGTAATTTAAATCATATCATTCCCAAAGAATGAAAATATGGAATAATACTATAATCCTAGAGATGAAAGATATTGTTGTCAAACATTAGAATTTTCTTGTTTTGAAAAAACCCATGCTTTATGATAAAGAAACTAATGAAAAAAATTTAAAGAGAGGAACATACTCAATATCCTTTAGTGATAATCTAATATCATGTATAAATTAATGTGATAAGATGTGAAATAATGATCACTAAAAGGGTGAACAATCAGTTCTAAAAAATTCAATCAATTTAAAAATATGTTTTATTATTTATAGTAAATTCATGGTTTCATATCTCAAAATGTTGAGTAATAAAATTGGATAAATAAGTTATCATAATCCTAGTAAAATAATAACATTTCCTCGGTTTACTAAATTTTCTGTGTAGATACTCCTCAAGATGAGTATTTTTTATCCCATATCTTAGGGTCTTTATCATTTTAGTAATGAAAAACATCCAAGTAAACGTAATATATTTTCAACATTTTTATGTGATATAATAATAAAATAACTTCATGTACCCCATAAATTACTCAATGTATGAATAAGAAAACATCATAAAAAAGATCAGTAATATTTTTTGATCACAAAAAGAATGATCTTCTTACTATTATACACGTTTTCTTGATCCATAAATGAATAATACACTTATTATTTTTTCAATAAATATCCCTTTAATAATATGAAATATACTCTAATGATCCTGGAGGATAACTCATTATTTTTATCAATAAATATCAAAACTTAAAAATACTTGAAATAGATGAGGTGTGATTTTATATTCCAATGTGGTATATATAGTCAAATACAAATCCAAAATCCAAGATTTTAAATATTGTATCTATAAAAACTATTATATTTTTTTATTCTTTATAAATCAATAAGTAAAATCCAAGATAATATCTTATAAACCATGATATATTTCTCCTCCTCAGTCATATTATATTGAACTCATGAAAAAAATCTTCAATAACAATTATCAATAATAAATTCTGTGATCCTTTAGAAAATAAAGGATCTAACAAAATATATCTTCAAACTATGAATCAAAACTATATAATTGTATTATAAAATGATATTTTTTTATAAAATAATGTTTTTAATTTTCTCACCATGGTTTCTAATGGATTAAGTGGTTTTATTAATTAGATTATGATTTAAATTATAAAGGTTTTCTGAAGATTATTCTAAATTCATTTTCTTACCATCATAACCAGCATGTAGTCACTATATAACCATGACATGATTTTAACTTTCACTTTATTACGTGATTAATTTTCATCATATAATACTCTAATCAATATTAAAATATCTCACGATCATGATGATAGTAAATAAAACATTAAACAAACATCATAACTCATTAAACATTAGTCTAAGAAATAGACTTATAGAATTATTCAAATGATAGAGAATCTATAAAAAATTGTAGATAAATTAATATTTATGAGAGAGCTCTATCTCTCAATGAAAATAAAAATTCTAAATTTGTCCATTTATCTCTAGCCTCTTGAAAATTTATTTATTATAATACACTGAATTCTAATTATTCTTAAGGAGTATATTATATATTCTTAGGGAGTTAACTAATAATTTTAAATTGATAGTCATTTTAAAATATAAACTTTTTTTAAAAATGTTTAGGAATAATATACTGAACCTATCATGTTCAGTATATATATATATGTGTGTGTGTGTGTATATATTTGAAAATAAAAAGAAACACACATAGAAAAACCATATATTATAATTTATTGACAATAAAGTGATCATGAATAAAATCATTTCCTGTAAATACTATCACAAAATAGAAAATAATAATATATTAATATAGTTACAAAATATTAAAATATGTTTAAAGGAAATATCATAGTAATATATTAATATATTCAAAAAATATTTGTCAATATGTTTAAAGGATATATCAAACTAATATATGTTCCTTAAACATTTATTTATAATTATTTCCTGAAAATTTATATAAAATATTTTAACTTATATAGGTAGGTTCACCCTCAAAATTTATGTATAAATGTTATGTGAACATTTTTTGAGATATTCTCTTTGAACATTTATTGACAGTCATTTTTTACCCTTATAAGTAAATAATATATATATATATATATATATTGGGTGCGAAGAAACTATATATTATAAATTATTTTTATTAATGTGTTCACATAATATTCCATAATAATATATCAATATATTCAAAGAACATATCACATGTTCTAAATATATATCATGTCATATTAATATGATCAGAAAATATATATCAAATAAATATATAAACATGTTCACAAAAATATTAATTAAAGTTCACGTAATATAACATTATTCATAAAACATATCATCGTAACTTATTTTAAGAACATATAATATTAATATATTAAAATTTCATAGAAAATAACAATTAAATAAATTATTATTTTCGTATAACATATTTCTATATATTGTTAAAATATATTAAAATATTTATTTAATATATTATATTAATATGTATCCTATAAACATTTTTACTAAAATTTTAATTGAAATTTTGTATACAAATTTTTGGTAAACATTTCTATACAAAGGGTATATGATAATTTATATAAATATTTTAATTGATTTTTTAACCATATTATATGGAAATTTTATAGAATATATTTTCTTATAATAAAAATAATTAATTTACTAGTAAACTAGATATCATTGTTTTTTTTAGTTAAAGTATTCATCAAACAAATCATTTTTTCAAATAATATATCATGCCATATTAATATGAATAAAAAATATATAAATGTCCACATAATATATAATGTTAATATATAAATTTGTTCATAGAATATATAATATTAAAATACTAATATGTTTATAAAAAATTAAAATATATGTTAACAAAATGTATAAAATATTATTATATTCACATTACATATCATATTCATATATATTCTATGGAACCTTTAACAAAAATATGTTTGAAATTTTTTAGATAAATATTTAAGGAATATTTTTGTAAAAAAAATTGTGAAAATTTTAGTATATATGTTCTGTGAATGTTTCTATATATATATTCAATGAATATTTCTATAAAAATTATATGTAAACATGTCTATAAATTTAGTCAAGTAATATTATTTAATTTTAAATTTTTTTGTATTATTATAAGTAATTTAATGAAAAAAGTTTTAAGCTGTTGAGTATAGGGTGGAAAATTAATTATTTATTGATAAATGATAAATAAATTAATTAAAACACCCTTAATAATTCGAAGGGTTTTGGAGAAGTTTTTTATATTAAAAATAAATCCATTAATGGTAGAATAAAATATTCATGTAAGAGTTATAAATCATGATATTGGTTTTCTAGAAAAAACGTTTTCAAGTGATTAACACTAAAATAATTTCATTTTTGACATTTCTATTAGATTTCAAATGGAGAGTAAAACATTATAAAAAAATTAATTAGAGATTATATGATAATGGAATCACATCAAAAAATGATATTTATAATTTGAATGGAAATATATTAAATAATGAATTCAATATTGAAGGACACCATAAAAATGATTTATTTAGATTACAGGAAGCTATAAAAAAATATTTTAATAAAAAAATATTTTAATAAAAAAATATAATATTGGGATGATCCTTAAGAGATTAATATAGAAAAATACTCTTGAAAAAATATAAATAATAACATATAAAAAAACTAATAAATCATTGTAAAACTATCTATAACTATTTTCTAAAAATAAATTAAAATAATATGCTAAAAATAATAATCATTATTAAATAACTATAAACCCATTTCTAAATAACAATTATAAATATATTACAAATACAATCGTTAGACAATAAAAAACACAACTGACTAAATTTTAATTTAGTATATAAAAAACGTTTAAAATGCATCCTGAGTGTATTTGGTGATTATTTAAAGTACAACATAATACGAATATAACATCAATAAATGATTTTTTAAATAGTAACAAAATGTTTACTTTCTATGTGATCTTTAAATAATTATCTAAATTAATTTTTCTTGAGATATGGAACAATGATTTAACCAATATGATACACTAATATTGAGACCATGTAATCCATGTTAAAAACTATATATTTAATAAAAATTTATTTAGTGGAAGGAATGTGATTTTATATAAATTTTTCATCATTATTTATTTATTAAAATGGAATACTATTTATTATACATCACAGTTTCACATTATTAAAATTAAAATTTTATTTTTAGAAACTTTTAAGCATATATTATTGATGTATCAGTATATGTTATTTAAGAAAACTAATATTGGAATCTATTTATATTAGTTTTATCTTAATAAAAATATATTCTTTGTTTCTATAAAATTTATATACTATAAATAAGGAACCTATAAATCACATATAATTATCTAATATAATTTACAATTTTTTTTATAAATTTGTTATATATACAAATTTAAAAGGGATTTTTAACCTAATCATAAAGAGAATAGATTTAAACAGGAACAATAATAAGATATACAATCCCTAATTAGTATAAAAGATATATCTTCTTAAGATATAAATAAATCCAAACCCAGGTAAATATTATGAGAAACAATAAAGTTAAAACACCCTATTCCTACCTATGAAACATTTTCTTCTTCTTATTATTCTACTTTTATCCTATCATTTCATTGAAGTGTCTTTAGTTTGAACATATTATTCAAACTAATAAATCTTTTCAATCAACTTTTTAACACCAACTAAAATCTTTAAGGGTTATATTGATCTTTTTAGGAATATAGTCTTGGTTTAAAATACCTCTTGTAACCTCACTGATATTTGAGCAACACAATATTCTAGAGAGATCCATTGGTTCTTTATTTTATCATATATCTATATCAATTCATTTTATTTCATTAATATCTATATTTATTATTTTATCCTTTCTTACTCATTGTTTTGAAAATGTATGCATATGAATTTTTCTAAGGTAAATACTCCCTCTTTGGCTATGTGAGGATTCAATATATTCACTAAAAAAAATAAAATTTATTTTGGCTTAGACTAAGTAGTGAAGGTCTATTTTCTTGATCTCCTAATGTTTGAGAATAAAAAAAACCCACAATAATTCATCCACTAATACCCCCCCACATGACCAATTAAAAATTTATGTTCAGAATTCAATTCATTGACATCACCTGTGACATTATCCTTATTGTCTGGTGAGTATAATAGAAGAACCTATATAAATGAAGAATACCAACCCATATTTTTTTGTTATAAATAATTATATCAAATAAAACCACTTGAACTAGACCATCATAGGTTTAATCAATGGGATCAACATACTAAATAATACATGATATAGTAATAATAGGTACTAAAATTAAATCATGAGAGGTTTCATTAATCAAAAGTACAAGGTTCAGATATTCTTTTTAGAGGTATATAAGTTCACAAGATATAGATTTGTGTTTATCATGGTATCAATATTTCTTCAATGTTGTAGAAATAAATAAAAAATTCACCATAAACTAATGTATTACAGGAATAATTAATAAAAAACCTTCATATATTTAGTGGAACCTCGTTACTATAGGAATTCTTGTAATAATAAAAAAAATTAAGCAAAGACATTACCATACCTAATACTTTGTTTTTTAAGAAGAAATAATATAATTATCTTGACATAATAAAATATTAAATAATCAATCATTTATATTTTCAATTTCATTTCGGGGAATATTTTTAGTTGAGAAGTATTTTTAAGGAGAATGGGGGAGGGTAGAGGAAGGGGGTAAGAAAAAAAAAGATCCCTTGGGTTTGGGAACCACCAAGTATGAGTGGTGTAGTCAATGTTACAAATTATTTTTTCTAATCCATAGGTACCCAGAAAAAGTTTACTCGGTACCCAATATCCTCTTGGAATGATAACCATAATATGTGTTAAATATTATCATTTTATATAGAATATTAATCCTATTTATCACATCCTTTGGTTTTAAATTCATTTTCCATCCTTTTAGTATCTATCAAGCTCTCCATTCCTTCTCTATATCTATATATGGTTCCACCCACCCCCCTTGATCCAAGGTGATCAATATGGATGCGGGTTATCTTATTTGATGAGGTAAGGTATTGGTCTACTTATAAATACCTCATTCTATAAATTTTACATAGTAGTTTTCCAAATATAATTATTTATAACTTATGGATTCATAGATCATTATAATGGTACAGACTTCTTCTGGTTTAGTGTCTATAAAAGGAAAAATTGGGTGATCATAACTTATTATATATATAATTAGTTTGTATCTATATATTAATGTGTTTTTATATGAGTTTTTTTGAATATTAATTGATTGAGTTTCATAGAAGATATTGATGTTTTGTGTATTTTTATATAGGACCAATAATTGAAACAGTAGAAATGAAACCATAGAAATCGAGGAAAAAAAGTTAGTTTACACCACTCCACAGTGAAGTGTTTCACAAAAAATGAAATTAAAAAAGATAAGATTTAATATTTAAGATTAAGAGACAAAGAAATACATTGAATAGAGGTTTCCTTTTTGTTGGATGATCACGGGAGGTTCAAAAGGCACAAAATTGAAGAACCAAAGAAAAATGGAGCTCTAAGAGATAGATACATACGTTACATGCCCTGTATTTATTACATTATGTGAAATAATTCCTAACATATACTTTTTATAAGATATTAATAAGATAAAAATCTATTGAAGTAATGACCACTTGTGTCACGGTTTGACACACATGTGTCACGCCGTGAAAATTTTCATGAAATCCTATTATTTTTTTCATGTCTTGTAATACGATGTGAACATTTATTTTCCTGTACATTACATGTTGTGTAAATGATAGATAATCTGAAAACATCATAAAATTGAAAACATACTGATTTTCAATGTATCTTTTTACATAAAGATATACTTGACAACCCGAAAAACCATTTAAATAAATCTTTCAATCACATAAACATATAGATTTTATGTAGGATTATAAATAGAGGGTCTTATCTAGGAAAAAATTATATATTCTAGGCATGGAGAGGCTCTACTACCGGAATGATTCTATGAGGTTCTGAGTTGGTCTTCTTTATAGAAAGGTTTTTTATTTTCTTTTTTCCATCATTGATGTAACATTAGTTTTTCCCTTAGTTTAATACATGTTTCTATGATTTTAATTATTTCTCATTCTTTCATTTTTGATTTATTCCCTTCAAAATGTAGATTATTCTTCATTGGAAATCACTTAATGATGATTAGATAAAACTGTAGGGGAGCGTGGAATCAGTCATAATGGATGCGTACTAAATTTTTATATTTCATTCTTCACTTGCGTGATGATTTTTTTTCAATTAGTATTGTGTGGTGATTCAATTTTTCCATATATTTTGTTAAATCATAGACAAAGTTTATTTAATTTTTGGTGAAACCTAACATTATTAATATAATTAATTCATGACCTTTGAATGTGATTTTTATTCTATAATTAGAATATGATATTAATGAATTATTCCTATTTTAATTAATTTATTTAAATTTTATCATTAAATTAATTAAAGTGAACTCAAATTAGAGCAACCTAACCTTTAGTCAAGAGTTTTAAATATTATATTCACAACTCTTTGTTGTATTGACCATGTAATTCCACTTTACTATGCGTTTGTAGTTAGTGTGGTTCAGTATTAATTAAAATTTATAATTTGATTTGTTATGAGGATTTAATTATGAATTTTAGGGAATAAAAAATGGGTGTTGTTTTCATGGAGAAAAAAAGTTTTAGAGATGAATCAAGACTGATTTTTTATGTCAAATAATTTTGTTATCTCGTTTTTGATTACTAATTTATGTTTTGGTATATATTTTTTCATTCATTTATTATTATTAATTTTCAATATTATATTCTTGGTAGATTATTTTGGTTTCCATGATGTATTTCATGTCAAATCCTAAGTATATAGCACAATAACCTAGTATGCTTAATATCAAAGAGATTATAATATCTGAGAAGTGTAAAATTGTGATGGGCAGTCACCTTGGAATGACACCTATTACCAGACCTTCGGTGGAGATACTAACTTTCAAAACTACCAAGGAAAATCTTGTGTGAAGAAGAAATAAAAAGATAAACTATTACTATTTATCACATAGTATGATGAAGTTATGAACAAAAGGATAGATTATAATGAGGTTGAGCTTAGAGAAAAAGTATAATTTCCAACACATCAATCTCAAATAATTTTTAATTTAAATTCTCTTGTTAACAACATATCAATGATTTTTAATGCATAAAAAAGTTGTTTTAAATATATATGTGATATTGTTGAGAAAGTTAATGTTTTTGAGACAAGGAAACCTCAAGAGAAATGAATTTAGTAAGACCATTCCTTCAAACAACATTATGACCATGGCTTGGAAGACATACATTCCAGATTACTTACAAATTACATTCCACTATTAGAAAGTGGGTTGGATGAAAATTGGTGAAAAACTAAAAGAATAAAAAGAATTTAATACTCAGTTGGCTCAAATTATTTCAAATTATTTTTTTTGGGAATAATATACCTTTAATTTCTTTTTTATATATGGAATGGTTTGGGGATGTATAATATCCACAATTGAAGGATGTTAAAAAGGTTGAATAAAAAAATAACTAGAATGAAGATGAAAATATAACTGAATAATTCATGGTGTATACTGAGATATATCATATTTATGAAACTCCATTTTATGATTAAAAATTATAACCCAAGTCATCACTTCTATACATAAAAAAATACTAGGAAGGAAAAATTCAATGCCTATTGCAGCTACGAGAAGTTTAATAAAATATATGATGGAAAATTTTGATTGGATGGTCAAAGAGGTAGGGTAGAAGGAGGTGAAGGTGGTAAAATAAATTTAAATAAAGGAGGAATAAGTATTAAAGGAAAAGGAAAATAAGTAAAAATTAACCGACCTCACTAACATTCTAGAGACTGAATAAGAATGAGACTCCTTGCTAAAAAAACAAGAATATAAAGAAAAGTCCATTGATGATATCATCAATGAAATACAAGATAAGAAGAAGAAGTCATATGTTGTTACCGAAAATAAATTTTTATGAGTTAAGAAATTAAAACCTACAAAAGTTGAAGAAGAAGAAGATGAAAAATCATTTGTGTATATGGATAACTATCAATTAATTTCAAATATATATTTATTTATATTTTCATTAAAATTTTACTCAAAATATATCCCACCAAAATCAGCAGTAAATAGAAACCAATAGAGGGGGAAGTGAAAGACTGGCCTATTTGAAAAAAAATCCTTATGTGGGATAATCCAAGTTTTTTTTTCTCAATATCATGTTCCAATTAGATAGAAAAGTTAAAGGTTGATCTGAATTACCATAAAAAAGAGAACCTACGAGATGAGACATGGATTTTTAAATTGATTGCTAGAACATAGATTTATTTTATTAGATTATATGAATATCTCTCTTTATGGTATATCTCTTCATATGTTTGATCCAAATATTTTATATCAAAAAATGGCATGTGATTTCACTATTTAAATTAATTTTTTAGGCCCATGGAAGTAAGAAGCATGATTAAAATGAAGTGCTACATACAATACCTGTTCAAGTCATGAGACCATAGTTCATATCATGATCATCATTCAAACAAAACCTAATAAACTTATTCAAAATCATTAATGGAATGGGAGTACTTTTTACAATTTTTTATTTTTCCAACTTTAGTTTTTTTCACCAAATGATTGCGAAAAAAAAGAAAACAAAAATAATAATTGAATTATTAAAAGTTAATTGAATTATAAATATCCACAAAAATCTTTGATTTTTTTGTACTCACTAATCTTGGAGACATCCACACTTAGGAGAATAATTTTTACATGTTGGAAAATATGAAATATAATGCCCATAAATGAAAAAATAAATAATTTTAAATTTTTTGAGTTACTTTCCTAATTCAATTTGGAATTTATTGAAAATTATTGCTAATATGAATGGATTTATTTATTTTGATTCCTTGAATAAAACATTCAGTAAAATGATTTTTGATTTTCATTCTATGAATTGATTCAATTATATTATTTTCTCATTCATGAGATAATTCTGGATAAATGTTTTCTTATTTTCAATATATTATTCTTATATAATACTAAGGGCATGTAAACCTACAAGAACAAGAATTATTATATTTTTAAATGTATAACTGAAAAAATTTACTTTTGAAATTATTAGTGCATTTTATTGATGATAAATTTATCATGATACCAACCTATATATTTATCATTCATAGCACATAGAACCCATAGATGACCTTGTTAGGATGGATCCACATTACAATCCATTATATTACATTCTAATCCTACTCTTTATATTTTTCATGACATTCTATTTAATGAGTTCATTGGAGGGGTTATTCATTGTATATATGATTTTTTGTATCTTGAGAGGATAATCAGGGGTGTTTCTAAGTTTTATTTTGGGAAGGTTTATTTTTTAAATTAATTATAATTCATTATTTAACCCTTTTTTCTAAACAATTAATAAAAATAAAAAACAAGTGTGACTTGGGATAATAAAAAATAAATATTTTTGGATCGATGATCTCATAATTATATTCGTTTATGTGATGGATGTGAGATTTATCCTAGGAGAAGATTCCACCAAAAAATGGGTTATGATTTGGGAGAGTAAAAAATAACCATTATCAGACCAATGATTTTTATCATATGTAGTTATGTGGTTGATTCAAGAATCATTCCAACCATAAATTTCAAAAACAATTAATGAAAAAATTAATAGAAAAACAAGAGAGGATTGTTTTTCATTATGGTTACATCATCTTTGAGGTTATATTTTGAGATTTAGGGGTGTATAAGAAGAAATTATTTTGGTGAGTTGTACTTAATTGAGATTTTTATTTGAAAATCATATGTTATACATTATAGTTTATCCTACTCTTTAAGACATACTTAATTTATAAACATCTATGGACTCCAACCCTCATCCTCAAAGTCATTTGACCATAATTGAACGGACCCCATTATTAATTTTGATATTTGTTTTTATAGGGTGGATAAAATATATTCAATGAAAACCTATGTTTAGTAACATATACTAGAGGTATAATCATAGCTCAATTATTTATTTTCTTGAGTGATGAGGGGAAAAAATAATGACGAGTTAAATCATAAATGGAATGGGTGTTGATAAAATATTGAAATATATGAGTGAAAAGGGAAAATTTTATTTAATTTCAAATTATGAATGAATCATGATTATTAGATTATTTATTGGGTTTATTTTATGTTTTTAAAATATTTTATTATAACTTTTTTTATGTGCATCATAACATTAAAATTCTTTTGTGGACGTATGGATCCCTGATGCCTTGATGTTGAGATTTTCTCAAGGATAAGCAATTATTTTAGTGTATGGAAAATTGATATATCTAGTTTGTTTCTATATATTCATGTGTTTTTTATATGTTTTTGAGTAGAATATTTATTTATTAAAGTTCAGTTTCAAGGAAAATAATTATGTTTTTTGTATTATTTTGTAGGACTAACAATTAGAACAATATCGAGAAAATTATGTAAATTAAGGAATATAAAGTTAATTCTCATCGATCTGTGGAGTTTTGGGGAATTAAAACATAAATAGAATGAAGTTGATATTGAATATTAAAGCTCAAGAGACTAATAAATCTATTTAATATAGATTTCCCACAATGTTGGATGACCATGAGAGGTTTTAGGAGCACAAAACTGAAGAAATAAGGAAAAAAGGAGCAAACAGAGCTTGAAACACATTTTACACATCATATAATATTTACAAAATGTGAAATAATACATAGTGTAGACCAATTAAAAGACCCAAATAATAATAGAAACTACTAGAGTGAAGAAAAACGTTTATCACAAAGTGACACATATATGTCACCCTATGACGCATTCCATGATTTCCTAGAGTTTTTCTCATGTCATTCTTTAATAAAAGAATATTTCAAGGCTTGTATTCTATACATAAGAAAAATATACACAATATCAAAAAGTAATACATGAAAAAAATGATCATTTTCAGCATTTCTTTCAATGTAAAGATATTTTTGATAGCCTAGAAATCCATTTAAAAATATATTTAACTCATAGAAGAACAAAGAATTTATCGAGGATTTTAAATAGAGCTCATAATCCAAGAAAATATAATAAATTATAGGAGTATAGAGGCTCAACTTTTAGGAGGATTCCTTAGATTTTTGATGAATGGTTCTTCAAAATAAGGTTTCTATTTTTTTCATCTTTGATGTGACATGGGTTTTCCTATTAGTTTAATTAAAGTTTATTTCCTTTGCTTTCATTATCATTATTTCTATTCTAGTCTATTCCCTATGGAATATGGTTTATTTTTTGTTGGTGATCACCTCGTGATGATTGGATAAAACTATAGGGGAGAGTGGGATTAGTCAAAATGTGTTCATACCAAATTGGTCTATTTCATTTTTCACTTACGTGTTGATATTTTTTTAATTTGTATTGTTTTTTTATTCACTTTTATTTTATATGTTATTAAATCAAGGACTAAGTGTGTTTAATAGAATAAAAAACCCAACAAGATTAGGATAATTAATTCATGACCATTGAATATGATTATTCTTCTACAATTACAATATGATCGTAATGCAATCTAGATATTTTAATCCACCAGACCACAATAAATTGATATTATTTGGTGGAAAGATAATTTTTTTGTATAGACCGAGTTTTTTCCTTGTAATACTTCTGAACATTTCTTTATATATTCAAAGAGCTACGCACTGAGACGATATGCGATTCCAAGGCCCGGTGTGCATGGAATTTATTTTATATAAATATAAGTATTTTCTTTACCATGCATGTGGATGAAACATGATATTTCTCAACTTGTATCTTGGATAAGAAATAAGAGGCCATGGTTGAGTCTAGAGCATGGTCTTTACCTTAGGCGGGGTATAACTTTTGTCAGTGTTGAACTTCTGTAGAAAAAGTTATCGAGGACGTAACTGTAAATAAAATAATATTTTTTTTATTTGGATGCTACTTTGAATAACTTCTAAACATGGACATTTATTGGAAACATGACACCACCGTTGAGTTCATAGAATAATTTTTATTCTAGGTGGGACATAACTTTTGTCATATCGAGTCTTCTATAGAAAAATACATCAAGGACATAACTGAAAATAAAATAATTAGAATAAATTATTTTATTTCAGACGTTGTTTCGAAAAACTCTTAAAAGGGGACTGAGATTACAAATATGAGACAACCGTTTATTTCATAATGCACTGTTCACTAAGCACAACCCAATGTGAGAGGGCACAGGATGTTCAGATCCCATGACCGTTGGAGGTGAGGTTAATTCTTGGACTAATTACATGGTACAACTGGGTGATTATGGGTTCTTTATTAGGGTGGCCTCATAACCCTTCCACCGATGGAGCTCTCTCCTCTCCTCCCTTTGGAAATTCAATGACAAAGCTTCAATAGATCGCAATGTTCATCAGAAGACTTATTCATCGATGAAAAATGGATCCAAATTGAGGTGGGATTCTTTCCTTTAAATCACTGTTTCCCAATAGAAGTTTTAATTTTTAAAATTTTATCCATTATCAATTTAACCACTTTGAACATCACTATCGATGAAAAAACTAACATGACCAACGACCGATCTATTTTTGGATCCCATACTTTTGTGTTTTCTTTCGTTCTTCATGTGTTCTTCAATATTAAATTATCGACATGTCAAAACAATAAACATCATAAAGCGGTGAATATATCTATGTATATCTCGGTGCAGGGGTCTCAGAACTATGATTGTTTCCTTGATTCAAGCTAGAACATACATGTGAAAAAAATAAAAAGGAAACAATGGTGTGTATGAGACAAACTAACATGGTGTATTATGACTGAGACATGAGTTCTGTCGGTGTGAGCAGGTTGAACGATAATGATTTCCATTGAGGCTGAGGTGATCAAGTGAGGCCGGTGGGGTAGTGGCTTATGGACGCTTCTAGGTGAGGAAGATGGTGCAGCGTATAACAGAGGTTAGTGCAGGTAGGTAGTTCAGGTGGATAAGTTTGGAGGTGGAAACGTGCCCTAATTCTAGTGGGCGTTTAGGGTTTTAGGAGGAGAAAATAATGGAAGAAGAAGATTTAATAGGGAAGGATAGTAAAATAATAAAATGGAGATGAAAAATTATTTGAAGAAAAAAATATGGGAATCTGAGGAGGGGTGGGGTGCTACCTTGGCATAGAGAAAAGGGGGGAGGGGGCTCATGCATTCCATCCTTGATTGGGTGTTAAAATAATATCATAGTATTATTATAATAAGAATAATGTTATTATTATTTTGGGTGTCAAATAAAATTCGTACATAACTCCTCCATGCGATATCGGACTGACAAATTCTTAGTGGGGACATTACCCGATCATTGAGATGGTCATTTTAAGGCTGATTTTGGATACCTTTTTTGGATTCCTACCTCAGGTCAACGAAACACCCAATACTTTTAATTATAATATTGCATGACATTTTATTCAACCTATCTTCCTCATAAGTAGTAGGAGGAAAAACATTCCATGGTGTCATGACACTGAATTTGATATGGACATTTCAAGACCAATTTTAGGTGATTAAAATGAAATCAAGGAGAGAAATTAAGGCTCAGTTGGGGCGTTGGCAGTAAAATGATACTTTTTCACCAGGCATCCATTTTGGATAAATTAATAGCCAATACCATTTGTATTTTCATAAGGATTACAATGGTGAGATCTGTATGAGGTGTTCTGGGATCAATGTTTGGGCCCCACGATGCACTACTCATGAAAAATGATATGAAATGAATATTATTCCTCAGGAGACTGACTCAAGAAAATGAATACTCTATCAAGTGAATTATTCCACAGGGATCACAATGGTGTGATCTGTTAGGTTAACTAGTGTTTTCCAAGTAGGATTGTCAGTAGAATAAAATTTTTCCCTTCGTACAAACGACACGAATTGTGCGCTCGTTATCATTTTATACAGATATGTTGTGTACTCTGGGAGTACACTGGAATGCCTAGGGGAACTTTTATATAGTTTAGTACCCATGTATGACTAGGTAAAAAGCTAGGTGATGAGGTAGGGTAAAACATTATGTAGGCCTCACACATTCCATGTACCACATTATGAATCTTATCTCTCATATCTTCTTATTTTGGAATAATATTTTGGCCCATGAGTATCCTATCCGGAGTGTTTTTATACCTAGAACACAATAGATCCCTCCGTAGTGGTTCTCGAGATATGATTAGAGTTGTTCTGAGTGTGACACATATCTGAGTGACATTCGATGAAAATATCAACCATACTAGAATACAAGATTAGTGTTGGGTTACCCTCTAGCTGGGCTAGGTAGTGGCATTCCTCAATGACCAGAGTGTTGACCCCTCATAGACATGTGTGCAGGTCCTCTACAGATACTTCTAGGTGTTGATCCCCCTGACATACTAGGGCATGGATCTCTGATGACCCTAGTGGAATCCCTCTGATATAGTAGGGAACATGTCCTCTACATCTACATGCTGGTCAGTACCCTCCAGCATATTGCCCTTCAATGAGGCTAGTTAGTTGGTCTCTATAGACTCTTGAGTGTTGATACCCTTGACAAAATAGGGTGCAGATCCTCGATGACTAGAGTATAATCACCTTGATTCACTAGAGAATGGTTACTCTATGGATACTTTTATAGTGGAATCCCCCTAATGTACTGGGGTGAAAGTCCTCTACATTGAGTTTTCAACCATCCAAATATACAGATTAGTGGAGAGACATACCTTGACATAACATTGCGCTCACAAGGAAGAGGGGAACTTTCACTACCAAGAATGGTCCTTGTGAAAAAACATAAAACTGTGAGGGCGAGTCGGTTCCACCCAATGTGTATAGTATCATGGTTTGGTGTTTGAACCCCTTTGACTTTCTTGTTCAGGGAAGACATGTGGGATGCCAGGCATCATAAATGGATACTTCTAGATCTGTTTAGGACTCTTTTCCTATGATGATCTGTGAGATGGATATCCCCTTTCTCTCTCATTTGGGATTCTATGAATGAGTATATATATACATATATATCCTTTTTTAGTACCCACTCTTGGGGTTTTGGATACTCTAGTTCCCAAAAAGGTAAAGATATGTGAGGTATTACACATTCTTTCCATGACTCGATTCTCATAGCTGGATGATTCTACTCTCCTACTATAGGTAGTGAAGACTCGATGGGAAGTTCATCTTGTCACTGTCTCGAGATCCATGAGTTTGGATGAGTTTTATTTCATGATCTTATTGGGTGAAGCTATACACCTTTACCATACCTAGTTCAATCTAATGGTTTTCTATTCAATTTATCTCTTATTGCTCCACCTTTTCCATTTTGGGGATTCTTACAGTGTATGTTTATACTCACCCCTACATCGGATTTTCCTGCACGTGTCGTTCATATGTAGATGAAAGAAATGTTGATCATGACTCAAAATAATCTTAGGTATATGAGTGTTTGGATAGTGTATTGTGGTCATAGATTGGGATCTTGGAGTATGGATATCTCATATATTTTACCATTTCAGTTATTTCTTATTTGTTGAAATTTTTTGTTGGGCATGTATTTTTTCCCTTTCCCTTTCAATTAACATTTTTGTGCTTGTACTGATTTGGGGACCCTGAATGTTTGGTTTATTTTCTAGAAGTACAACATCTTTTACTTCTTTCCTTCTAAACTTTTGCATTAATATGGTTGTGTTTGTGTGTATGGGTACTTTCGAAAAGGACTCCTTGAGTTGTTTGTGCCTTCAGTGCTTATCTCCACCCCATGGCCTTTAGAGAATGGCTTAGAGAAGTTGCAGCTCGATCCTTGTCATGGGTTGGGTCATGAAATATTAATATTAGAGGTGGTTCACTAGGACCCTTACTATATGCTTATTGACTCGACACCCTAAGACATTTGTTGTAGGGATCAATTGTACATGTATAATATATTATTGAGTCTTCTAAATTACTTCTTGAGTCAGTTTCCCATTATATATATATATGTGCTCAAATGACTGTGGTATGTATCAGACACTTTCGAGATACCTCAGCGATGACCACTATCCAGGATACCAGCTCCTGTTTGTGATGATGATCTTATGAGATATATGGACTCAGTTTAGGGTACATCTCATAATCCCCTTTATTTAGGTGGGAAGGTAGAATCACCTCCACCTGTTGAGAATATTATATTCCTAGAAGAGCATGCTAAGGATGTGTGTAAGCTGAACATACTCCGCAACTTCCAGTGCCAATGACCATTGAGTTTCCACAGTGTGCTAGATCCACATATAGAAGAGGGTTGGAAAGAGTTGGTAGTGTACCTCTTCTGGCTTGTTCGAACCCCAAAAGATTAAATAATGGCTTTGTCACAAAGTCTCTTCCACATAATAGAAGGATTTTGGTGGATATTGGTTACTTAGGTGCACAATGAGTCGACTCTCTCATGGGATGACTTATAGGAGTTGTATCGTGAGGAGTATAACCTTTCATACTTACAATCCATTCAGATTCAATATTTTCTAGAGCTAAAGTAGGGTGGGATGATAGTGAAAGAGTAATCAACTAGGTTCACCGACCTAACTTGTTACTCTAGGGACATGTTCTATTATTTCTACTTTTGAGAAGTTATATTTGACTAGGGACTCTATAGAGAGATATT
The DNA here is from genome assembly GCA_963277665.1 of Viscum album. Taxonomy (NCBI): domain Eukaryota; kingdom Viridiplantae; phylum Streptophyta; class Magnoliopsida; order Santalales; family Viscaceae; genus Viscum; species Viscum album. The sequence continues at coordinate 331,973,320 of OY728132.1, forward strand.
TTCCAGAATAGTACCCTTGTGTGCTCCCATCTATACCAGGGTACTAGGGAGGGAACTGGTGACACGGAGATTTATATCATAGGGACACCAGATAGATGTTTTTGGAGAAGGAGTAGGAGAATATGTGGGTGTTGGAAAACACTATGAGGTCCTTCCACCATTTCTATTGGGTGTACCATGCCAGGCTTGGGGAGTTGGTGGCTGGGGATATGGACAGGTGAACGTTTTGTATGTTTACAATTCAACATCTCATGAGATGAGAAGTGGTACACCCAGTTTATTTACAGAATTTTTTTGTAGTATAACTTGATAGAAACTTTGTGAGGTAATCCGTCCTCCATGCTTCTTACTTGTGGTTTTACTAGGGTGACACAGGGCATTGGTGTAACCCTGTGTTTTTTGTTGTTTGATATATCATTTAATGCTTGAGGAAGAGGGGTTCTTCCCCCACTGAGATGATTTTTTTGTGATCCGTTCATAACCATGAGGGAGTGTCATTGCATCCCAAAGTGGAGAGTATCACAGTGTGGTGGATGAGTCCCTATGACTTGTGTATTTATAGTGGGTTTTTATAGTGGAGTATCGGAGTTGGTCCTGGCATTTCCAGTGGAGTTTTTTATTTGACCTCCTTTTTCCTAGGATACCACTAGTGGGTGACGTGGAGTGTCTGGTTTGGGGTTACTCTCTTTCCAAGAGAGGCAAAGACACATAGGGTATTCCATGTTCTTTCTATGTCCAGCTTATTGTGCTTGGATGATTGTTCTCACCTACCCTATTCATTGGTAACTTTGCGTCCTCAACATCAACTTAGATACAGTGAAAAAGAGTTATTGAATACAGGTTGATGTAGATAAGAACCCATGAATAAAACTGCGCAAATCACTACCTGATACTAAAATAGGTATTCTTATCCCTGAGAATATGTATGTTCTAACTTCTAGGAGAGCACTTTTTGGATTCCTCACACCACCAATGTTTCTAGTATGTCTTCACCCAGAAAGACTTAAACATGAGGAAACGATGCTGGTTAATCTTCTTTCATGACTACAACTTTGAGATAGTATATACTCAAAGAAAGGGAACTGTTATAGTATATTCCCTTAGTAGTAAGTCTAGGTCTTAATAAGTCTGAGATGTTTTAGAGTAGTTATCTCCACTGCAGCTGACCATAGGGAAGGAGGATGGTACAAATTTTCTTCAGTCAATGGTGTTGAATCATTCGCTTCTCGAACATGTGAGAGAGTCCCAATAGTGAGACATAAACTAAGAGATCTTACGTAACATAAATATCTATATGAGATTCACTAGATAGATATTATAAAGATGGAATTCTGAGATCTTGTTTTAGGTGCAAAAAGTGGTTCTGGTTGCAATGCGGGCAGAGGTGATTGAGAGTTCCACACCTATCCCTTAAGTATACATACCAGTGTGGGAAAGATTTATAGGGATATTTTATGGAAGTTTTGGTTGTCTAACATGGGATACAACATAGTTGAGTTCATCTCATGATGCCTCACCTATCAGAAGGTGAAGGATGAGCACTATGTTCTGTTGGGTTGTTACAACCTCTTGAAATCCCAGAGTGTAAATGGGATAACATATCCTTGGATTTTTTTTAGAGATTCCATGCATAGTGAAGGTCCATGAGGACATATGACTGATATTATAATGACTCAAAAATTTGTCACACTTTCTTGCTATTAGACAGAAGAGTTCTGTGGAGTGTTTGGGGAAGTTATACATGTGGGAGATCATCTTCCTTTGTGGTGTACCCTCTATGATTGTATCCAATCATGATGTGAAGTTTATGTCATGATTTTGGAGTTTCCTAATGGAGGAATTTGGGACCAAGCTATGGATGAGTACAAACTTTCACCCCCAGAGTGATGGGATGACCGAGCACACTATCCAAGTGCTAGAGGATATGTAGAGGGATTGCATGTTGGTTTTTGAATGAGGAGGCAAGTTATCCCCAAAGTTCATCGAGATGTTTGAGATCATGAAAGGGTTGGTGCGGTTTTCTACTGGCTTAACCTACACCCACAACTAGATCGTGGGCATGATTTTTTCCACATGTCACAATTGAGGAGATATGTGCATGATCCTATTCACTTCATTGAAAAGAGAAGACTATATTTGGATGGAAAATCCATTTGGTTCATTTGATGTAGAATCATGGGAACATGTAGGAGATTCCCTGGGAGTAGGAGAGCCTGGTGTTGGACTCGTATCTTGATTTTTTTCTATATATTTTCATTTTAGGGATTGAAATATTGAAGGGGGGAATGATTTAGAGACATGGTTTTTTCCTTTTAATAGTTTGTAATAATTAGACATATATTTACAGAGCTATGCGATGAGACGTGGTGTGATTATAAGGCATAGTGTGATCAGAATTTATTTTACAAAAATATTAATTATTTTCTATACTATGAACATGGAGGAAACATGATATCTCTCTTTAACAGTAGATCATATCATAAATTTGAGGCCACGGTTGAGTCCAGAGCGTGGAATTTATTATATAGGGGTATAAATTTTTTCGTCATAGACCTTATGCATACAAAGTTATCAAGGATGAAACCATAAATAACATAAGTTAAAAAAATTATTTTATTTGGATTCAACTCCAACTTTGTTATGAACTGGTACTTAGATTAGAAATATGAGACCACCATTGAGTTCATAATGCAGTGTTCCCTAAGTGCAACCTAAAGTGAGAGGGTAAGGGATGTTTGGATCCCACAACCATTGGAGGTGCATTTAACTCACGACCTAATTACTTTCTTTAAATAAGTGATTATGGGTTCTTGATTAGGGTAGCCACATAACCCTTCCATTGGTTGAGATCTATTCTCTCATCCCATTGGAGATTAAATAATAATTCTTTTAAGGATAAAAACAATCATTGGTTGATGTGTTCATCGATGATGAATGGATCCAAATTGAGGTAGGATTCTTTCCTTTGAATTCCATTTTCTGGATTTGGGTTTTTATTTTTAAAATTTTATCCATATTCTATTTTGCCACTTTTAACATCAACGTCAATGTCCAAACTAATATGGCCATCGTCTGATATATTTTTAGATCCCATATTTTCGCATTTTTTCTCTATTCTTCACATGTTATCCATTGTTAACTTTTAGACATATAATAATAAAAATGATTCATCGAGGGGGGAATAGATATATGTAGATCTTATTTTAGGTATCATAGAACTGTGATCGATTCCCTAATTTGAAATAGATCAGATGTGCGTCAGAAAATGGAAGGCTATAGTGGTGTTCGTAGTGTGTATTTCGGATGAACTAGTGGGGTGACACACAATTGGGACAATGGTTTGGTGAGTATGAGTAGGTCGATCGGTGATGCATGTTTGGTGAGGCTGATGAGGTCATGAAAGGATAGCAGGGAAGTGGCTCATGACGGTGGCTCACAGCAGCTTCCAGGTGAGCTAGACGGTGCAATATATAGTAGAGGTCAGCGTAGGTAGGCGATCAAGCGGTTCAGGTAGATAAGGTCAGAGGTAACGAAGTTCCCTAGTTTTGGTTAGAAATTAGGGTTGTAGGAGGAGAAAATTGTGGAAGAAGAATATTGTAGACAGAAGGAAAATAAAATAATAAAACAGAAAAGAAAAAAATAATAAATATTAAAAAAAAGGGAATCAGAGTTGAGGTGGGTTTTAACCTAGTCATGGAGAAAATGGGGGGAGGGGCACATGTGTGCCACCTTTGACTAGGTGTAAGAAAATATAATTCTAATATTATTATTATAATAATTTTGTTATTATTTTTGTTTTCAAAGAAAAATTTGTACATAAATCCTTGGTGTGATATTGTATTAAAGAACCATTAGCAGTGACGTGAACCTGACATCAGAACAATCATTTGAAGACAGATTTTTTATGCCTTTTTTCATATTTCTACCTTGGGTCTGCAAAAAACCCAATAATAATAAAACTATTATTATTATAGGATTTTGTATCCGAACTGTCTCCCTCATACAAAGTCAGAATAACAAAACATCATCAGTGTCATGAAACTGTATTTGAGTCGGATATTTCATGACTGATGTTGGGTGCTTAAACTAAAATCGAGGTGTGGGGTCCATAAGGCCTGGTTTTGGCATTTGCGGTGAAATGTGACCTTTCCTCACAAGGTGTCTATTTTGGATGAATGAATAGATGACCCTATGTGTGTTATTTAAAGAGGATCAAAATAGAATGACCCATATGATGTGTTCTAAGATCAAGGTGTGGGCCCCATGAAGCACTACTCCTACACAATGCTATGAATTGAAGCTTGCTCACTAGGTGTATGATTCAGGTGAATGAATAGTTTATCATGTGCGATTTTCCACAAGGATAAAAATGGTCTTATCCATTTGGTTATCTAGGGACTTTCGATGAGGTTTGTTGGAAGAATTATACTTTCTATTCAGACAATCGACGAGCATTGTGCCTTCGTCAACCCTTTGGCCAGATATACCAAGTACTCTGGGAGTACACTAGAATTCCTTGGTATACTTCTATATAGTTTAGTACCTATGTATGACTAGGTACATGTCTATGAGATGAGGTGGTGTCACACATCAGGTGGTCCCCACATGCACCATGTACCACAATATGAATCTTATCTCTTGTATCCCCTTATTTTGGTCTCATATTTTATGCCATGAGTACCCTATCCTGAGTGTTTTTCCAAATAGAATGAAATAATGCCCACCATATTGGGTTTTTAGATATGATGCTAGATATTCTGGGCATGATTCCTATCTAAACGACGCTCGATGATGGCATCAATCATACAGGATAACCAGACCAGTATCAGACTTACTCTCTTGTTGGGCTCGGTAGTGGCGTTCCCTAATGACCAAGGAGTTGACCCCCATTAGTATAGGCATGGGTCATCTATAAATACTTTAGGGTACTGATCCTTCTGACGTACTATAAAGCAGATACCCGATGCCCAGAGTGGAATCCCCCTGACACACTAGGGAGCAGTTCCTCTACAGCTACTTGTCGGGTAGTACCCTGCAGCATATGAGCCTTCAGCGAGGCTGGGCAGTGGGTCCCCATCCACTCCTATGTGTTAATACCCATAATACACTGGGGTGCATATCCCTGATAACAAGAGTTTAATTACCCTAATGCACAAAGGAGTGGGTCATCTATGGCTACTATTAGAGTGTAACCCCCTAACATAGTAAGGCACATGTCCTCTACTTCAAGTTTTCACCATCTGACTTTTCCGATCACAGGAAATACATACTTCGATGCAAATTTGGACTCACATGAAATATGGACTCTTTCTCCACCAAGATGAATTATTATGACATGACTTAAAACCATGATGGAAAGGTATTTCTTCCTAAAGCAGATAGTATAATGGTGTGGTGATCGAGACCCTTTGACTTTCATATTTATGGTAAAAGTGTGGGACGCTGGGTATCATTAATGGATACTTCTAAAACTATTAGTGAATTTTTTCTTGGGCTGAGCTATGAGATAGATATCCTATTAATCTCTCATTTGGGATTCCCTGACTTTACACACACACACACACACACATATCATGTTTTACTACCCACTCCTTGGGTTTTGGATACTATCCTTCCAAGAGAGATGAAGAAGTGTGGGGTATGTCACATGCTTTCCATGTCTAGATTCTCATGGTTGGATGAGTCAACTATCCTACTATACTTAGAGAATACCTGATGAGAAGTTCCTCTTATCACAATTTCAAGATCCTTGTGTTTAGATGAGTTTTCTTTCACTATCTTTTTTGGGTTGAGCAATACTCCTTTACAATACCTTGTTCTTTTTTCCATTTTTATCTTCAGTGTATCTCTTATTACCCCACCTTCTTCTTTTTGGGGGTGTACTATACAGTATATTTATACCCACCCCTACATGGGATTTTCCCACACATGTTGTTCCTTATGCAGATGATGGATATGTTGATCATGAATTTAGAGGATCTTAGGGATATGTTTGTTTAGACCATGAATGGTGGTCATAACATGGAATATAAGAGCTGGGCTCTCTCAATTTTTCCTTTTCAGTTACTACCTGGTTATGGAACATGTATGGTTGGGTGTGTATTTTTTCCCTTTCCCTTTTCATTTATATTTCTGTACTTATACTGTTAAGAGGTCTTTTCATGTTTGGTTTATTTCCTACTAGTGTATCTTATTTTAATTCCTTACTTATAAAAGTTTTCATTGAGTCGGTTGTCTGAATTAGAATAGGTACTCTGTCAAAGGTATCCCTAAATGTTTTGTGACTTCTGTGCTTGTCTCCACCCTAGGCCTATAAATACGGGATTGTAGAAGTTGCAGCTCAATTCCTAGCATGGGTTGGGTCATGACAGTTTGACCGTCTCCCCTATCGATTAAATATGATGGATTTTACAACCATTGATTATTATTGTTTTGAAGGTGTAGTCAAGATTTATTTTTTGAGAAACCTCCCATGTAAATAGATTCACCATTCTTCTTCTTTTCTTTTTTAATTAATTAATTTAATTATATTCATTAGTTTAATTAAATCAAAGTGAAATTGGAGGGACCTGACATTTAGTTGAGGGTTATTATCATTTTGTTCCCTCCTCTCTATAGAATATACCTTGTATATCTACTTTATTATTTCTTTGTAGTTTGTGCAGTTTTATTTCATAGAAATTTCAAATTTGATTATACTAGAGGATTTAGTGATGTCTTTCATATTATCAATTTCTTAAGTCTCCTTTCAATTTTTTTTATTTTATATCAACAATGTCTTCAAAAATCATTTTATTTTGGTTATAGGTTGATCTTATGCTTTATATAGTGGCGAAATATTCTTCACATGACCCTAACTAACAACTCCATTATTGAACTATATAGGAAATCCCCTTCCTTCTCTCTTATCCATAAAGGGTTTGTTTATAAATTGTGTAGGTTTAAGTGAATATAACTAAAACCAATGGGGTTTAATATAATAAATATTTCATCTGATGTTTTATTTTACAATATTATATATCTTTTCATGTTTTGGATATATATATATATATACACATTCATTACATGAATGAAATTCCTCCTTCAATCCATGTTTGGAAAATAAAAAAACATTCCTTTTAATTTAAATATATAGAGGATTTAAACACCCAAGAATTCTCTATGTATTTAATAAAATAGACCATTATTTATTTGTATAGTTCTGTTCATTATTTATTTTATAAAATCAAGCCTTAAAATTTTATATAAATTTTAATTCCCAGATATTTTATAATAGAAATTGTATTTGAAATGCATATTTTATGAATGTATAAGAAACGTGGTCAAGTGAACCTATAAGTTATAGAAAAGTTAATAGGATAAAATGGGCTCACAATTACCTAAATCTATTACAACCCATTCCCTTTCCCTAAATGGGAAGGTAGGATTAGCTAACCTAGATCTATTATACATGATTTATTTCCCATGAATGGGGTTATTGGATTACAAAGATTTTAGTTATAGTTTGATATAAAAGCATGTTTATCCCAAGGTAGGTTTTATTGTTAAGGACCCTTACATTATTTAGAGTCAATTAAATTTTCTATAAATGGGTTTTCTTAAATAAATAAATCATGTTGGTCCATGGATTATTTATCCATCCCTCTATCCTTACTATATTTTTTGACTATACTTGATTATGTGATAGGTAGTTAGGGGTGTGTAGTTATTGCATAATAGGTATGTCCTACTCTCACCCCACACAGTCAACTATTAGGATGCATAAAGACTTATTTCATCAAAACATATATAATAGAAAATATCTTTAGTGTGGGTTTAATAATCATATGGAGTTTAAAGAATGGATGGATCCTTTTTGCACCTTCTAGAGGGTATGATTCATATTTATACATCGGGTATAACGCATATTTATACATGGGGCCTTTTTGGGGCCATGCGCCTTTTTGTTGAATAATAAATTCTTTTGGATGGATGGAGATTCATTTGTCTTACCTAACTTATGAATATATATTATTTTATTTAAATTCACACTATGATGGATGTTTTGATATTTTTAGGATCATTGATGTATATTACACCATATATATATGTATATTAACCCAATGTTGTATTAATTACTCAACCACTAGAAATATATATCTAATAATTATAATTCATTTTTTATAAAATAATAGATTCCTAGAAGGATTGAGTAGCTTAGTAGTCTTGGTATAATTGATATGTATTTTTTAACACTACACCTGAAGAAATATAGTAAAACATAAAACTTACTTGGGAAATTATTATATCTTTTATCAAATCCTAGAAAATTAATCATAGTTCTCTTTTTATATTTCTGGTGAAAGAAAAATAAATATGGGAGATCTTAGATACTCACTAAGGAGTAGAATACATAGAAATATATCATAACATAATCATGACATAATAGTATTTCAAAAAAAGTATACGATCAAAATAATTCCACAATCAAACGAAACGTAGGATCTATAGAAACTAAATCCTTAAATACACTATAATTAGTGACTTATAACATACATTTAAAAAAATAATAGCCATGGTTGGAGCTTTATAGTGTGTTTGGATTATTAGATACATAAATATATCATTTTTAATTTAAAAAAAATTGTTATTTAAAAAATAACATAGTTCTCCTAACTCCTATAAATATTCTAGAAACTACATAGGATATCCTGGGGAAAACACAAGGGAAAAAGGAAATCTTGAAATTTTAGTAAGGGAATTAACATGGAAATGTTGCACAACATGAGATTTAAGAGAAATAACATGATATCATAAAGGAATTATCATAATCATGGAAATAAGGAATAAGGAAATTAAATCATAGAATCATGGAATCAAGGAATATGCATAAATAAAATAAGGCAGGATATTATAAACATAATTTAGGTTTAACCCCAAATAACATCATCATAGAGTTGGAAATTTTTTATGGTTGGTTGGGTTCACTCCACATTCACAAAAAATAGTCAGAAAAGTAACATGGTGGGATAAGTTCACTCCTTAATACATTACACAACATCTCATGAGATATAAATATTTACCAAATGCATTGGAGGGATATAAAATTCCAGTTCCTCTTTCACAGAAGATAGTGTCTTGGGCTAACTGATCATGCACAATACATGGCATATCATAACATATATTCATTATAAAATGAATTTAAGGGATATATAATTCCCATCACACCCATAAAATAATGAAAATCATGCATATGAATTGGATATGGGAAAATAAAACCTTATATAAATCATAATCATGATCAAAACTACGAGAAGGAAGAGGATTCATAATTATAATTCAATGAATAATAGAAGTATAAATCCAAATTATTAAAAATAGAAGAAATAATTAAACTTTTTTGGACTTTAATAATTTAAAAAGGAACATTGTTGTTTAATATTGAGTTCCTATTTAGAAAATACATGAAAATGGTATTGTGAATAAAAAAATTAACCACATGGGAGAAAAATTATGAAATGACTAATGGATCATTTTAAATAATGAAATATCATATTTATTTCCATAAAATAAGAAATTATCCAAGTGGATTATTTAAAAAATAATTTGGATTCTAGAAGTTACTAATTATTTAAAAACATTTTAATTGGGTGATTCTTCACATGATACATGAAATAGGAATGATCCCTTAAATCAGTTTTACTTTAAAGAGATAAGTTCAAAGGGAACTAAAAACATGTATTAACCTATAATTGAAGTGTATATTTTACTCATAATATATATATGGAACATATATAAAAAATATTAGTTTTTTATTGGAATATTATTGAGTAAAATGGATTAAAAGAATGAGAATATTTAGCAAAAAATAATGATGGTGGAATGGATGATCTCTTATGTCATGTATAAATGTACTCTTCCCTTGAGCTTAACTTCTAGAATAATTAAATTAAATTATTTAAATATATACCCAAAAAACATATTCATCTATATTAAATTTTATAGGTTCTATTTATTATATTTATCTACTTATTTTAAATTTTGTTTTCACATATGTCGTTTACTCGGTGTTGTTCAGTTAATTTATTCATAACACTTTCAGTTTGTTGACTATGTGAAAAGTGTTTTAAAAACATCACTATATATAAAATTATGGTGTTTTATTTTAATTATTATTCCACTTGAAAAAAAATATAATGTTACATAGGTTATCCCAACATAGATCAAAATTAATAATTGTTCATTGATAAGTCTATTTAAGGTGGCTGAAGTTATTATAATTGTATATCATTATTATTAAATATATATTTTTTATATTATCATTAATAAATATTAATATTTCCACGAAAACATTATATAATATAAGATTTTTAAAATCATTCATGTTAGGTTGTTTTGGAATATTGAAATTCATTATTACGTGAATGTAGTAGTCTACATGTACATGAATGTTTCTTTCATTATTCATAGAACAAGTATGAGGTATAAAATAATTATAATTTCATCTTCTAAATCATGTTACAATTATTTTAATTTTTTTATTAATTCACTCTTTTTTACCATCCATGTAATTATATTATGAAAAAAATAATAATTCCATTCATAGAGGCTATAGTTCGTACAAACACATGACAACAATTTCATTTTTCTCAATGATTTTAGAGTAAATTATAAAATGGATATTACATTAGTATAATAACTAATAGTCATAGTAAAAATTTAGGTGTTATCATGGCTTCATGGATATAGGGAATTTTCTGGGAGTATAATATGAAAAGATCTTGAGTAGTTTGGCTGAGTGTGTTAATACTCCTTTAGATGTCCTCCCTTGGGGTAAATTCTTAAGTACATTAGCATGGTGTGAGACCAAGGGTTAAGGGTGTTTGGATGGATTTAAGAAAAGACAATGTTAATTTTTATGTTGATCAAAATATTCATTTTTTTGGATAAATTTATAGGAGTGGATTTCTTTTATATGTAAATTGAGATACTTTTTTATTCAAGTAAGGTCATAAGAGATAACCATTTTTGTAAAATAACATTACTTTAAAATAATTTCTCTCAATTATTCAAGTAAAATGGATTCAAAAAACTTCCAATATTAGTTTGGTGAAATTGAAAAGGTCTATATTGCCTCCACTATCTAACATCACACATGTTATTACCACTCTTACTATGTTAAAAAACCTTTTCCCTAAATTACCATTACTGTAGTTACTCCACTTTCATCCTTAGTAACTAATTTTAATATAAAAAATTATAATTGAAATTATTTACCAATTTCAACATGATGATACAAAATATGAAAACCATTTTATAAAATAAAATTCCCATGAGGTGTATAAATTAATTTTAGAATTGATGTATATAACGCGTAAACAACATTTCTTGGAAAAAGTTCATTTTAAGATTTCAATTTTTATTAAGGATATTATTATCAATGTATATAATTTTCTTGAAATAAATTGGTTTATTAAAGATAATATAAATTTTATGCGGATTCAAAATAAATAAAAAATCATAATTTTCAAAAAATTGAAAATAAATTTTTATTAGGATTAAAATATAACATTTTTTAAAGATATACACGAGTTTTATAAATTTTAAACTATATCTATATAATTCAATAAATTAGTGATTAAGTACATTTTTTATCAATTAAAATGTTTTATAATATTACAACACTCTCTTATATAATAATAATGTAATAAAAGTCAATTTTGTTTTTCAGAAAACAATTTTTTGTAATGAAGGGGATTCCATAGAAAAAGTGTTCAAGGAAATTTTATTGAAAACGTGGATTTAAAGAGTCTAAATAATATAACATTTTTCTAATATCTCAAAATAAGAGAGAGTAAATCATAGAGGATATCATTAAATAAAGTGAAGTTAGTAGTCACCCCATTGTTTGTCAGACCATCTGTCACATTGTTTGCCTCCTTATAAACATAAGTGATGATAAAGTTAGTATTGGAGAGGAAGTCCATTCACTCAATCCTATAATCTACAAGACTCCATGAGAGTTTTATGACAACATCATGAATTGAATTCACAATAATGATAGAATTAAATTCAATCCAAATATTAGGATGAACCCCTTTTTCATAAGAAATAGAAAAGATCATGCCAAGCATCTCATATTCAAGAGATGACTTGATTCCACTTATTCCATATAAACATCAAATAAATAACCCATTGTGATCTAAAAAATTTAACCATAAGCTAATAGTCTCATGTTCCACTTAGTAGTACCATCCATGTTCATTTTGACCCACCTATTAGATAGAGGCTTCTAGAGGACTTCAAATATGCTCTCCAGTGGTTCATAATTGCTAGTAATACCAAATATTATCAGTTTTGGGAAGTCTGGAATGGATTTTTAGAACTTATCACTTTAAAAGGAACTAGACTCCTGGACCACTAAAATAATTGTTATAATGATAGATTAAATATTTAAGGGGGAATACATGTTTTGTAGGGTTTTTGGCCATGCCACATGTTATATAGGATTTCCATGAAATTTTTTGGAAGATATTGCAGAGTTATGGGGAGAGTTTTATTTCATTATAGTGTTGGGAAAATGAGGTGAGACTAAAATATTATAGATTCCCATAATTGAAAATACCACAGAACGCATTACAAAGGTATGATCTAGTTTCACCACCAAGTAAATGGTGCTTAATAGACCCCATGTATTTATTACAAAGATAGAACCTATAAGAAAGGGAAACACTATAATATTATAACAAATCATCTAGTGTGAACTCATATATGATTAATTCTATATATGAGGTTTGGTTTCATGGCCAAATCCATTAATTTAAAAAGTATTTAATTTAGGAATGGTCAATGTTATAAGTAGAGTAAATCAAATAGTAAAATAAGTAACAATTCCAGATTCGCATACTAGTAAGTTACCAGACAAGGAAGTTAGCATGAAGAGACAACGAGTAGTTACTAACAATACTTATAATTTCATTTGGAAGATTCTATTGAGATATATCTAGGGAGTAATTAATAACTACTACAAAATAGGCTTTTAACATTGCTAGAATAATCCTTTATCAGTAATAAATAAATGTTAAGTATTGGAGCATGATTAAAATACTTAGTCGTTTATCAATTATTGAAAATAATTGATAAATGGGACCCTTATTAGTGCTAAAAAATGTGTAGATAAATCACCCCTTTATCAGTGTTTTTAAGAGATGTTAAAGGAATATTTTAACAATACTTGTTTTAGCACTATTAAAGGGGGTAAAAATATATATATATTTTTTGATAAATGAGCCCCATCCTTTTATCATCACTACCACCACCCCTTTAACAATGCTCCACCCCTTATGATTACTTTTCACCACATCACCCTTTATCAGCACTTTGTGAATTTTGAGCATATTGTGCCCGCCTAGATTTGAACTCTAGACCTCTACTTTGATGATGAAATGACTTTACCACTGCACCATGTTGTTTTGTTGTCAGTTTAATGATATTTCTATTTATTTTTATATACATATTCAAAAATATATTTTTTAATCATATATTTGTATCATTCATTTTAAGTATATTTTTAAAATATATATGTGTCTCTGTGATATATATATACTTATATTTATTTAAATATTTATATGTTATATTCATTTATGTATACTATAATATAAAATAAAAATATATCCATTTATTAATACACACATATATGTATATACAAACATTATATGTATATTTGTATAATGTAAAAAATGGTTTAATATTGTTTTAAATAAATTTTTAAAATATGTATTCATGTACATATATTAGAGTATAAAAATACATATATATATTTTAATTATTAAAACACACAAGTTTCTATATAATCATTAACTGTATAGGTATATATACACATATGAATGGATTTTTATTAGGTAAATAAAATGGATAATTTTTTACATCAAATAAAATTAATAATAAATATTTATTTTACATATTTAAAAATACATTTCTATATAAATATGGTGACATAATTATTTATACAAATAAGTTATTATAACTAAATATAATAAAATATGCATATATTTGATTTTAAATAAAATTTTATTGTAAAAATGATTTATTTAAAACTATAGTATCAATATAAAAGTAAAACCAGAGAATATATCAAATCCCCAATAAAAATAGGAAAAAATTACCAAATTAATGAGTACGAAATTATATCGAATATTTAAAAATTGGGGTTCCCAAAAAAAATTAGTTTTTGAGGCCTTGTGAGACTTTTTTTCTTAAAAAATGTGACATGGGTTCCCTCAGGTCACTAGTGTGTAGAAATTGTACCAGGATTCGATTTAATTTATAGAAGAGCCCAAACGAACACCCTGGTCAAATGTTATGTTTGTTTGAAGTTTGAGTTATATATTAAACTTATTTTAGATATTTTTTTAATTTGTTTTAATTTGTAATATTTTAATTTCTATTAAATGACTATTACTCGATAATAATTATAAAATTATTAATTAAAAATATTTTATTTATTTATTCTTAATCCATTTTCACTAAACATATTATATATTAAGTGTAAATGCCTATTTATCCTTACCTAAACATATTTCAAAAAATATACTACATTTATACCAATATAAATATATCTATATTTTGATATATTATTTTTAATGATTTTTTTTAATATACCCTTTATCGGTGTTAGTAAAAAACAATGATAAGGGGAGTATTTATTTGCGATTTTAAAAAAGTGATGATAAATCCCCCCTATCAGTTCTTTTTTACTAGCACTGATGAAGCCCGACCTGGATTTATGAGCAATTTTTACTAGAACTATTAATATTTCCCATTCATAAATGGTTTTTACAAGAACTGTTAAATGAGGGGATTTATCATCACTTTATATAATCTTTGATAAATTTATCCATTTAAAAAGGGTTTTTAGTGCTGTTAAATAACCCATTTAATAGCCCTAAATAATAGTATCGTTAAAGACTACCTTTAGTAGTGATTTTTCAAGCACTGACAAAGGGGGGCTTCAACACTACTTTTAGCTTGCACATTTAAACCCAAAACACTAGATAAACCATGTTTTGTAGTATTAAATGATTTCATTAAGATCAGAAGGAGGACCTTGTATATGGGGAGAATAATATAGAGGAGATACAATCTAGTTGACAAGATGGGAGTTAACTGAAGATTCCCATCTAGTGACCTATGTAGAATGGGACATGATATTATTATAGATGGATTTAGTGATCTAGATGAAATAATCTTAGTAGTGAGTTTTTACAATATATAATTTTACGACTGAAATGTGAACATAGATGCTCAATTAAGGGGGGGGGGGTGAATTGTATGTTTAAAAACTTTCATTTTTCACGTTATGGAAAACTATGTTTAACAAAGTTAAACAAGGTAAATTCACAAACCCTAAAATAGTTATATAAGATAAAATTTCTAGGTTCCAGAAATATTGTTCCGGAAACGAATCTTAATAAAAGTTTACTTAGGTAAAGTTATAACTTAAATCATATAGAATATAATTTATCAGAGTACATAAAAGAATAAGAATGTATAAAAAGGTTATAATTTATTCCTTTATCAAAATAAATTGGAAATAAACATGAAACAGGATAAGTAACAAGTTTGAAATATTTTTACCCAAATATTAGGGTATCTAACAACCTTGAATAAAGGTCCCTAGATTTATACTTTCAAGAATGTATGTCTTACCCACACAAGGGTAATCCCTTAATAGGAATATCGGAATCATTCTTGGTATCCACAGAAGCCCTCAAACTTTAAGGTTGTTAGAACCTATGTCTTCCTATCCCCAAAAGTCATTGAACATTAAGGTAGCTGGAACCTTTGTCTTCCTATCCCCATAAGCCCTCTATTTTACTTAGAAATAACAGGATTCACATGAAGAATGATGAACAAGATGTTCAGTATGCACATGGTATGAGAGTATCTCTATTTAGAAATCACTTCAATAGCATGTAATCTCTAGATTGATGGAACAATTATAGATCTCTTTCAAATGAGATCTTATATATAGGCACAACTCCAACAGTTGGAACCCTCCAGAAATTGTCATATTTTTTAATTGAATATAAGAGGGACCTATACATGTGTCACTCAACCAACGGTTAGTTAGAAACAGATTACACGATATAGTATCATAACAATAACATGTGTTAGGAAAATGATGTTTCTTAACCAAATGTATTTTTCTAAGTCTAAGGTAAAAATAGAATTCATTTTCTTACAAAATAAACATTCATAGTTTATAAAAAACAACATTCAGATTATATTTTACAAAAAATTTGATATCCAAATTCTATAGATTCTAGAGTCATAATTCCAATGAGTTTAAAGTCTTAATTATGAAGAATTCGAAGTCAAAATTATGAGGAATTCAAAGTCTGAATTCTGAGGAATTCAGAGTCTGAATTATAAGGAATTAGGAGTCAGAATTCTTAGAAATTCAGATTCTGAATTTCAAATAATTCATTGTATGAATTATATATAATTCGGAGTCTAAATTTCTAAGAATTTAGAGTCTGAATTTTAGAGAATTTAGAGTCTAAATTTCAGAGAATTCAATGTCTGAATTTTAGAGAATTCAGAGTTTGAAAACATAACACTCTATATACAAGGAATTATGAGATTCTGTTGTTTTAGATATGAATCCAAATTTTAGGGTTAGAAATAAAATGATTTTCATTTTGAGAGAATATAAAATGAAATAACGAAAATAAAGTTATGAATAAAATTTTCATTAGAGAAGAGAAAATTTCATTATGAAAATAATCCATTAGGAAAAATATTTTTCCTTAAGATACTGTTTTTGTGTTTTTCAAAACATAGAGAAATGGAAAAGTCATAAGGAATCCTTATTGAATCAACTGTCTCCCCCTTTTTGGAAAGCACAAATGTCCTTACGAAAAATATTATAAGGACTAAGAATTTTTCATTTAAAAAACTTATCTCCATTTACTCATGAATCTTGGTGAATATGACTTACTCCCTCTTAGTTTTTAAAATCCATAAGGATCGTATTCTTAATTTCCTTAAAGATAATTGTATTTTTCATGCATAAGAATATCTTCTTTGAGTAAACTCCACCTTACTTAGGGAATTTTCATCTTTACTTAGTATTCTTTTTTATCATTCCATTCTCCCCCTTTCCGATTTTCAAGAAGGAATAAAGATAATGGAAAAATATATATAGCACCTAAAAAATTTGAACTACAAAAAAAATATATATGAAGAACAATAATATTTTTTCATTGAGGTTGGAAAAAATTTGTACAAGGAACGTACAATAAAAGATAATATTTGAAAAAAATTCATCCTTCTTTCTCATTTGGAAAGAAATTATTCACTATGGTCTTTGGATTCTTATGCTCCTTATGAAATTATTCAATGTGCTTGAGCAGATATTCCTGATCATCATTTTTCTTCTCTAGGGATTTGATCTTTTCATCCCGAGACTTTAGGATTTATGCATGATATTTCAAAATCTCTTCTTGCTTACTTAAATTTTATTCAATCATGATTATGAGATCTCTTTACCTATTTAAATTCATAGCAACTGAGTTCAAATTCCCATTCAACTATTTGTCTTCCTGTTTCTGAGCTTGTTTTTTCTAGATTCAAATTCTTAGAAAAACTTTTAACCTTAAGGAATACTATGTTTAACAATGTTAAACTAGGTAAATTCACAAACCCTAAAACAATTCTATAAGATGAACTTACTAGGTTCTAGAAACATGGTTCTATAAATGAAACTTAAGGAATGTTTACAACGAAAATATTATACCCTAAAGTGTATAGAATCTTACTTATCGGAGTACATAAAATAACAAGAAATTATAATATGGTTATACTTTCCTCTTTTATCAAAATATAACAGAAATAAAATTGAAACAAAAAAAGTAACAAGTATGAAATTTTTTAACCCAAAGAATAGGGTATCCAATATCCTTAGATAAAAGTTCCTTGATTTATACTTTCAAGAATGGTGGTCTTACCCACACTAGGGTAAGTCCTTGATATAAATATAATAATCTATCTTGCTATCCCTAAAATCCCTCAAAATTTAAGGTAGTCCACACGTTTGTCATCGTATCCCCGGAAGCCCTTGATTTTACTCAGCAACAATTGGAGTAGTATGAAGCAAGATGAAAAATATGTTCAGTACGCACAAGGTATGAGAGTCTCTCTCTAGAAATCACTTCAACAACTTGTAATCTCTGGATTTATGGAACAAATATTGATCTCTTTAAAATTAGATTCTATTTATAAGAAAAACTCCAATGGTCAGCTTCCTCCTCTAACGGTCATATTTTTCTTTGAATTTCATAGGGACCTATAATTGTATCACTCAACCAACAGTTAGTTAGAAATAGATTACACAACATCATTTCATAATAATAACATGTGTTATGAAAATGAAGTTTCTTAACCAAATCTATTTTTCAGTGTCTAAGTAAAAAAATAGAATTTGGAGTCTTACCAAATAAAAATTAAGATTTTATATGACATGGACATTAAGATTCTATTTTATAAATAATTACGAATCTTAATTCTATCGATTCCTGAGTTGGAATTCCAATGAATTTAGAGTCTGAATTATAAATAATTCAGTGTCTGTCTTATAAGGAATCTGAAGTATGAATTATAAGGAATTCAGAGTCTAAAATTCAGATAATTTAGTGTCTGGATTTCTGAAATTTCGGAGTCGTAATTTCAGAGAATTCAGAGTCTGAATTTCAGAGAATTTAGAGCCTGAAAACTGAACAGTCTATATCCAAGGAATTATGAGATTTTGAGGTTTTAGATATGATTTATAATTTTAGGATTAGAAATTAAAATAGTTTGATTTAGAGAGATTATAAAATAAAATAATTAAAATAAAGGTATGTAGAAAAATTTCCTTAGAGAAGAGAATTTTTCCTTATGAAAAAAATCCTTAGGGAAAAATAGTTTTCCTTAGGTTAAAGTGTTTGTGATTTTCAAAACATTGCGAAATGTAAAATTCATAATGAATCCTTATTGAATCAATATTAATTTTACTAGAAACATGGATTTGAGATAACTAATAGACATACTACCACTATTTAGTAGGTTCTATGTGAGTTGAGAGTGGAGGGAGTCATTAGAGTTCTTAATATTTTTAATACCTATAGCCCTTTGACAAGAGCATTAAAACATTATTCCCATAGAATATTAAACATTTTATATTCAAAAATCCTCCAAATATAGATGATGTTCCTAATACATACATTAAGTATCCCCATATGATTAATGGTCCACTTGTAAATTATAAAGGAATACACCAACATAGAAACAATATTGTTTTAAGGGGAGATATTAGATTATTCATTGATAGAGACATTCCTTTCCATACTGAATAATTTATTCTAACTTAGTCATTGAAACCATTTTTTTATTTTAGGAAACCCCTATTACAATAGAATACAAAGGTATTTGAATAGTATATTACCCTCTCTAATTAGAATATTACGTAGAATAATTGTTCTTTGGGATTAGGGAATCCCTTTCTTAATGTACAAAAAACAAGTATCCCAACTGCTGGATTACCCTGAAACTCATTCATATTGAGATAGAGTGCTTCAATTTTGTTGTGAATTTTATTTTTTCCACATTAAAATAAGAGGTTTATCTCATCATCATTGATAATGTATGAGGGAACTATAAGACATCCATTGGACAATATTGATTTTAGTTTTCCCTGATCCCCATTGCGAGTTAGGAGAGAACTATGATAATCCTTAACTATGGAAAAAGTAATGGTAAAGAGAGGTTCAACTTTCATTACTCCTCTAAAACATTTAATGATGAAAACTATGATCTGGGTGATCCATTTATATATTAAACTGAGATAATGAAGGTTCCATTAAATCAAAAACTATATAAGACATTGAAAATGAAGTTATAATTCATCATGATAAAGGAATTATTGATATTGTGTTTAAAATTAAGGATATTTCCTCTATTATATTTCTTTAAGTATATAAACATTTTTAGGTTTTCCAAATTCACTAATGAATAGTTTATCCCTTGACAAAGATGAGTTATTTCCATGTCAGAATTGTTTTGGAGAAAATATCAAGATTTTTATTGAGGACATTACTAATTATTTTAAAAATATTTTTTATTAGGTAAATAAGATTTAAAATATATATTTCAAAATTATTATAATCCATAAAACTAATGGAAATAAATTTATCATTTATCCCTCAAGGGAAAGTTCAATTCTTATATAAATTAGTAACCAACCTTCAAACATCCAAGTGTATCAAAATCCCAAATTTACTAAAGAAATGGTTAGTGATGCCGCTAAGTCTTGGGGTAATACCTTGATTAGCACTAAATAAAATATAAAATATTTCAATATTAAGAGGTATTACCTTGAGAAACAGGTTCTTTTTGGGGGTTATAAGAGAAGGTTTAATTCCATTCATCATTTCTTCATTGATTTCAGGCACATTAAAAATATTGGATCAGTAGGAGAAAATGTAATTTTCAAGGAATTAAATCTTATCAATAATATGATCACAATATATAAGGAATGATATGATCTTATAATCTTTACAAGATATTTTAAGATAATTTTAAAACAAATTACTTTGATCTCCAACCTTATTCCATTTATCTCTAAATTCGTCCTTCAGAATTCTACCCGGCATGAAAAAAGAGTTCATCTTAGTAGTGATTTGTGTTTTTAAAGAATATTAAGTGGAAACTAAATCATGGTGTACTCCTATTAAACATTCATAATATTTCATTAATATAATTTAAAGACATTTTCAATCATGATGAATGTGTCCCTACTATGGGTTTTTAGATTGTGTTTTGGGAATTTAAGCATTATAATGAAATAAAAAATATTTTACCAACAAAAAATAGAATTTTAGATCTAATGAATCAACTTGATGAAATATGTATGGGAGGCCCATGAATTATTATATAAAAATGGAAGAGTAGACTTAGAGTCCCTAGCAATAAGGATGACCAAAATGGGATGGTGGTCATTGTTGAGTCTAGGGTGGGAAATATTTGAATTAGAGTCCCACTTCTCAAGGGACAGTTCATTATATAAGTCTTGGTAGAGTTCTCTAGAAATATTTTTCTTTACTTTCCTTATATAACTTATATATATGGCTCTAACATAGTTAACCTCTATATGATTATTGCCATAAATATGGGATTTGAAATCACTGATGCAAATAAGGGATTTGACAACACATAACTTTTAACTTGATCACTGGATTTTATTGTTGAAGTCCCCAATAATAATATACAGATATCTAATTATTCTTTTTTAGATTATGAAGAACATTATATATCCCTTTTCATTTTAGATATTTATTCTTACTATAAGGAAAATTAAAAAGAATATATCCATTAGTGGATAAAATTTATGAGGTGATAAATTTCTCCTCAATGTTGAAAATAAATACTACACCCAATGATTTATGAGAAAACTCCCAGATAATATCTATAGATATGGGATTTTATTGACACAAAATAGGTGAAAAAAATAGATCAAGGATAGAAACACCTAAAGATAAGTGTCTATTCCATTCTAAAGATTTGATGGTTTTTTATTTTTGGTTATAAATTAACCTATGATGAGAATTGGTTGTTTAAATATTTAAAATCCCTTATAAATTAAAGAATAAAATATTCATTTCTAACCTATATTTTGTTTAGATTTTCCCTTCTTCATATTTCTCAAAGATTTATTATTATTTTATGATCTCTTTCATTCATTACCCAGTTTGGTTGTTTTTTTCGGACAAATCTGGTATATGAGATCCATAATATAAATTTTAGTTGTAACATCTAGAGAACCCTCATCCAATTCTTCATCATTCACATAATTCTCTATGTCCATGGATGAAGTCATAATAACTATGAAAAGAGGGGAAACAGTGATAGAATTATCCACTTCCTCCTCTACTGTATCACTCCCTAGATTCTTGGGGTTGATATCAGTCATGATGTATTTTTTCCATAGTGTATGATTTTTTGTAATCCCATAGAAAAAATTTGAGGTTCCAATATCCTTTCCATAATCGGTGATATAAACCCTTCAGTATTTCCTAAAAATGTCCCCATGGATTTTTTTGAAAATTTTAATTGATGGAGGTGTTCCACACCCTTTTATTTATTTTTGGGGCATGATATATCATTATCATGTATTTTAGGTATGGTTTCATGATGTTTGGAGGAATTTTGAGGAAGATACTCCATGTTAATGTCCTTACTAGATAGTGTTTTTCCATTGAGGGAATTATCATCCATTTCATTATCACCTAGAAGTGCTACTAATTGGGAAATTCATAGATCACACCAATTATTAGTGAGGTTATTACTAAAAGATAATATCTTATCAAAGTTAGTGGTATTATTTTCTCCCTTTCCCACCACTCTCAATTTTTGGGATTTATCAAATGGATAATTCTTGGCCTACTTTCGAATAACTCTATAATTGGATATAGAATGGGAAATTATCTTGAAAATCTCATAGAAAGGGGTATTATACTCATATTCCTCTTCTAATTAAAATTTTCATTCATTGTTAAAAAGTTTGATCATATCTAGAAATTTTTATTCCATGATGGATTTAGTTAGGATGCGATCATAGAATTCCAATTCCCCATTTAATGTGTGTTAGTTTATTTTTAGTTGAGAACCAACACATGACACCTATTTAATTAATATTTTAGGATTACATAACATCCAATTAAGACTATGTAATTTGATATATATTATGACCATATATTTCTTTGGGTTAAAGGGTTGAAGTGTATTTCCCATTCAGAGAGTCTGAGAACACCTGGTTTAGGGGGGATGATTCCATTATCCATTTTCATAATATGTCCATCCTTGTTGTTTAGAATGATATGAAAGCATCCTATTTGAATTTGAAAACTATATCTGGTGTTTATTTACTAACATGATCCCAATTTTATCTTGATGTTGACGTTACTAGAGGGAATATCACCTTTAATCATCTAGACTTTACCAAGAAAATAAAACATGTAGAGATCTAATATTTTTTGAAGTGTTTCTATATCCATGAACATAGTTAAGAAATAATCTATAGATTTTTTTGACAACAGAAAATTGAGTAGGGTCCTTCATTGAGAGTGGAAAGGAACCTTTCAAAAAAGTAAACCCCATTTCTTCTTGTATCATAGTCAACCTCTATTCCCAAAGAAGGTGTGTATTTTCATTCATCAGAGATGAAAACATCACATTTCCATTGAAAAGATACATTAATTTCAGATAAAACTAATCCACTATCCAGAAGAATGATTAACGTGGTTTTAGAGATAGGTTTCTAAAAATAAATTATTTTTTGAAAATACAAAAAATTAATTAAATTATTATTTTCTACATGAAGAATAATAAAATTCATGTAATTTAATTATATTAAAATTATATTAGTGATAAAAAATATATTTATAGAACCAAATTTATAATGTATTAGAATCGATTTTTTCAAAAAATATAACTCATCTTGTAAAATATAAAATGTAAGAATTTAAATTAATTGTTTTTTAAAATTTTAGAGGAACTTATGAAATACATATTTCATCTTATAAAAATGTTACATGGCTTTCTAATTCATACATATGTACATAAAATTTCATATAAGTCATGTTATTTTTAAAAATGAAAATTTTGATTATTTCCCAAAAAATCAATATTTTTAGAAATACAAAAAAATTTCATCCTATATTAATATTGGAATTCTCTTCCAAAAATGAATTTTATTTTATCAAATTTAATTTTGAAATTCTATATTTTAAATTTTACATAATATTTTAAAATACAATGGGAATTAGTTTTATAGAAAACTAAACTTTTCAAATAATATTTGATCTTATTTTTAATTTTTATAAATGACTAATAAAGATATAATTATTAAATTAATATTATATTTTATTAAAATAATCATTTAAAAATAATATATTAAGTTTTTTTTAAAAATGTACCATGCATAAAAAGAATGACACTTTAATAAAATAATGAATTAATTAAATTTTAATAAAATATCCATTCATATATAAAAATATTTGTTATTATATTTCATAATTCAGTTATAACTATTAATAAATACTAATTGAATAGCTATGTTTTCATAGTCTAATGTTATCTTAGTTTCATTTACTATTTTGTTTTGTGTGTGAATCAAGATATCAAACATATTTGACACCAATAGAGGAAAAAATATTAAAATATTGAGTCATTACTAGGAATATTATATCCATGATAAAAAATAAAAATGGGGATAATAATTACTATTCTAATAATGATGGAATGTATAATTTCAAAAAAAAATATACAAATTATTAAAGACTTTTTCCAAGATATAATACGTAAAAATGAAAGAAAAATTCATATACCCTAGCTATTTTTTCTCATGGGGCCTACAAATACCTCAAGAGGCTATCTATATTGATCCCTAGACATTTATAATTATGTCCAAATCATTACTCAATAAATTTAACAATAAATTTCCAAAAATTCTCTAAGGAACCTATTACTTAATCATGGAATTATAGAATAAGTTCAATCTGTATGATGAATATACAATTCTTTTTACTAATTTAGTGGAATAATGTGTCTATATTATAGAATATCTCAAAAGTGTTCATAGTTACAATGGGGTGTTCTCAATGTAATAGAATTTACCCTTTTAAAAGCCTCTAAAAAGGTGGTGGAATGGATTATTTCAATGTGTTGGGTTGTCAATAAATGATAGTAATTTATTTTATTATTTTTTAGTGGTTGGATACTAAAGTAATTTTAGGAAAATCCTTCATTATGGGTGGAAAATATTTTGTTAATTATTCGAAGAATATCCTACATGAGGGTCTCACTACGTGTCCCATCTATGGCTCACTTATCATACACTACGTGAATATTGACTTCATAGACATGGAAATGTTTTCAGTGTTATTACTCCTAGTTTTATCTATTCCATGACTCCATAAACCCACCTATATCCAAATAGGAATGTGGTTTATAGGAAAACAACACACACATTAATTTCTAATTTTTTAGATTTATGGTCATTATATAATCTTATTCAATAACTAACTCAAAATAACCTTAAGGATATAATTTAAAATAGAACATTAAATAAAATGAATAATTAGATAATCATAAAATAAAATTTCACTTGGGTAGTAAGTACAATATAAATATATATCAAGGAATTAAAATTTGAGACAAAGAATCCTTAAATTTCTTCCCAATTAGTTTAATTTTCTCTAAAATATTTTATAAATAATATAAAAATCTTAATTATGTAGTAAAAATACTTATTCAAAACTATAAAATTTTTTATCTTCAATTTAATTATCCTCTTCATGTATTTTACTTAGTTATTATATATTTTCATTATCGGGTGTGAGTAATCTTGATCAATTGAACTAGTTTCATCATAATTGTGTGCTTATTTATTCTTATAGAATGTTAATAATTCATAAGTCTTAAATGTTAATATAATTTATTAGTTAAAAATATTCATAGTTTTATAATTTCATTCTATTGTAGTTTTTTATGATCCTTAAAGATGAAATTGGTAATAAGTATATTTCAATGATTTTTTAATTGCATAAATTGGCATACAAACTAATTAGTAAAATATTAAGGTTACTATCCCAAGACGAAAATAAAGTCAATATTTACTTATTTTTATCATATATTTCAAAAAAACACAATTCTCATAGTCATCCATGATATAAATTTATATCATTTCTCAAGTAGGTGGTTAAACTGAACCAAACAAGAACATACCATAATTAATGGACAAATATATGGTGATTTTTTTTAAATCATTATACTAAAAGAAAAATGAAATTATTTCGTGATTATTAATGTTTTAAGTTATATTTTTTTAATAATTATTAGAGAAATATATCCAATAAAACGTTATTATATATTAAAAAAATCCATTTTTTCTCTTAGAACACTCTTTTAGATGGTTGAAATTACAAAGGTTTTTTATGGGTCATATTGTAAATAAATTTTCTTACATGTCTCTCTAGAACCATTATAATTTCATAAAATTATTATCAATCCATTAAACTAATTCTAATGAGAATACTTAAATAGAATTAATGATTATCAAAATGGAAACAAATCAATCCATATAGGTGGTAGTATGCATGTGGGCATGGTTGGTGATTACATTTTTCAAAGAATATGAGAAATATATCATACATTTTATCATTTTAAAATATTAAATATTTTATAAATATAATATTTATTTATTAAAATAATCTTTAGGATTAAATTTAAATTGTATTTAAGGTTAATTAAACATGGCTATATGTGGAGGCAATACTTCTCACTCAAACACACATGAATGTAATTCTAGTTTTCATTATGGGATAATAGGTAATGAGGTTAATATTTCTACCCTTAGAATAATAAAATTAAGTATAAAAAAATATTTGTGTCATTTTATTTTAATTATAAAATTATATTTTATAAATTAATATAGAAAAAAAAATATTTTAGAGAATTACTACTCACATTGAGGACTTGGGATTTCGATTTGAGGAATCCTTTAAAAAAGAAAAATTAGGGTAATAATTTGTGAATAGAATCAAAATAAGTTGAAATAAGATTATATATGAAAGAATAATGGTATATTTTCAATAGGAAACATGATTTTTTGAGTGGTATTTAAGGGTGGTGAGAGACCTCATTTATTAGTGGTGAGAATGGAATTTCTTTAAATATTTCAACATAATATAAAGATGGAAGATGTTTCACATGAATGTTGGATCTAAAAATAAAATATAATTGATTAGGGGTGAAAAAGTTCTATAATATCTTATCCAATAAATTAGAAACATGTTTTTAAAATCTTTCAATCTCATTATCCCTTGATTTATTACTTTTATAATATTCATTTTTACCATGTTAACTAGGTTTTACCAAACTGAATAATTTTAAAAAATGAAAATAAAATAAATTATAAAATAAATTTTATGTAACTATTCCATGTATAGAATTATTTTTTTAGATAAACATTATATATTTAATAAATAAATATTTTTTTAGTATCTTATGTAATGTATAAAACACCCATTTTTAGAAATTGTGGATTTTAATCATAAAATTCATGATGATGGTAAAATTATCAGTGCAATTGATTTTAATTATATAAATTGGTTTATAATAAAAAAATTTGGGATTTAAATTAATTCCATTTTTTTTAAAATAACATTTAATTAAAATAAAAGAATAAAGATTATTTTTATTGGAATATATTAGTTAAGATCTTATAATGAAAATCAAAATTTTTCTAAATATAACATTGTATCTTTAAATTTTATAGTTTTATATATGAAATAAATATTTGACCTATCAATTTTTTTATACACCTCTAGGAATTTATAAAAAAAATACTAAAATTCATTATTTTTGAAAAAACTATATTTTTCAAAAATCACATAAAAATCAATGATTTTATAGAAATAAAAAAATAACATTAAGATAATATTGAAATTAAAAATCCAAAAATGAAGTTAAATTTTTCAAATTAAAATTAATATTTTTAGAATAAAATGATGAATGTGTTTTCTTTAGTGTTGGTATTGTGGAATACTTTTTGATTATAGTGTTTACATGCTTTAATAGGGTCTCATGTATAACATTCTCGTCCTTAAGTATTTTCATACTAAAAATTAGTGAAATTAATTTTAACAAATATTTTTTTGGTATTGCTACCTCATAAAATATTCACACTACCATTTTACCTCATATATTTTATTATTTCTCCAAAATACTTTCACCAACCGAGTTATCCAATTCCACGACCCTTTCACTCTAGAGTTAGGAATTTTGACAGGCTCTTCATTTTAAGGCTAGTCCGGTTCAAGTATATTTCCACAAATGTGAGAATATTTATTGGATCTAGAATGTATATTCTTAAAAAAGATACATGGGGGATGTAATGAACTTTAATAATATTGGGTTTCATATCCCTTCTTTATGTTACAAATCCAATTATCTCCGTAATTTTAAAAGGCCCAATATACCTTCATATGTATTCCAAATTTTTCCAAATCATATATCTCATTTCCATAGTGATTAATTAAATAATATATGACCTCAAATTAAATTCAAAGTATTACATTTTATTATGAGAAGAAAACTATTTTTTCTTTGATATTATTTGATACGATCATTTATAGTCAATAATTTAACAGTCTTCTCTTCAAAAAATTATAGACCTTATAACTTCCTTTATCTAATTTCATCTCAAAAAGTTGGAGTATGATATCACTTCCTATAAAACTCCTCATAGGGTTCTGGTTGGATGATTGAATAGATACATTTATTTTATGAAAATTACTCTATAGAAAGATACTAATTCCATGATCCTAGGAAGCCAATACAACATGATATCATCCTATATTCTTGTGTCTATATTATCCTTTCATACATCCCATTAGTATAGTGATAATAATTGGTGCTAAAATGTACCATGGGGTCAAGAGCGTTTTGAACACTCATCCAATTTTTTTAATTGAATTGAGGGTCATGATCATATATAATTGAAAGGTTTTCCCTATAAAGTATCATTATTTCATTGATATAAAGTCAATCAAGGATTTGATATGGTATTTCTTCAATTACTATTATGAAATTTGGAGACATGGTAAGGCAATGATGATGACCCATATAACCTCATTCTTATTTGGAGTTTTTTTAATTCTATTGACTATGTGAATTGAAGTATTTTCCCACTTCCATATAGGTATAAGAAGAGGTTACATGATGCTCTTAGGATGTCTTCCTTCGGAATTTACCTAATTCCATACTATATCTCGACACGTATTATGAAATTTCACACTTTTTAAAATCTATCATGAAAAGTAGTCGTAAATCACAATAAATATTTTTACTACACGTGTGTATATAGAAATTTCATATATGTGCTTCATCAAGTAACATACTCTTTAGTTTCATTGTGGATGGAATACATAACCTATTTAAAAAACACACCATCTTTATAGATAAAGTATTTCAATTTCTAATCAGTTACTACATTAATACTCTTTTGTAAATACTTGTCATCATAATAAAAAATTTATTTATTTTCTAGTAAATATAGTTTATTAATTTTTTGGAAATGTAATTGTTGCTTACCACGAAAAAATTACCATATCCATATTTAATATATATCAATATATATGATACCTATTAAACCTAATAATTATCAAAACATTATAATCCCTCAAACTTAATGCATTATCCACCTTTTTTCCTTTCTAGGGGTTAGTGAATTAAGAACTAATTGTCTTTTAGTAGCACCAAGCATATCCTTTTCCAAATATTGATCTTTTTCTAGTTGAAAATATTCCTCAATATTTTGTGGTTCATATATATTCCACATCATTTTATATAGATGTTGTACCTCCATATCTTCAAGGAATATATTAGTTCTTCTAACTCAAGATCTATATTTGGATTGTTTGTAACATCCCAAGATTTCATGAGAAGTATTACTTTTAATTTATTTGATTTCTTGTGTTTTATGGTACACTAAGATTATCTTGCGTTATACGCAACACCGTATTAGCTTGTAGTATACACAACACTATTCTTGGATCGTGTTACACAAAATTTCATGTTCGTTTGATAGAAGTTATTCTATGCAACATTGAGTGTATATATATAAATATATTCAATGTATAAATAAAATATGTTTGGATTCTATTGTACACAACCAAAACGGAATCTTTCACTACACGCAATCCTGACTTGGCTTTCTTTACACGCAATCGCGACCTTCCATGATAGCGTGTGTTGTACGCAATACCGAGTTTCACTAAACAATGATATGTTATTAAAACAATATATAAAATTGAGATTATGAATAGTAATACCCACTTTTTGAAATTTTATAAATTTTATCTTTCAAAATGGACTTTATTTTTGGATTCAGAATATCAAAATTAGCCTAGGGTGAAATTTTGGTATTTTTCTGAAAACTTTCAATTTTTGATGAATAGTGAAAACACTAATTTATTAGTTAAAACCGAATTTTTATTTAAATAATCATTTCTTTTATTTAAATTTATTTTAGTTAAAAATAGAAACATAATACTTATATAAGTTCAATGTAATTAATTGAATTCATTTTATAATAATTTTAGATATATAATAATTTTATTTAACTTTTCACCATCTTTTACCCACCTCCTAGGAGCATTTTCAATTGCACATAAAACATAATTTTACCACTTTTGTGAGTTGAATTTCGAAAATCTGAGAGACATGGTTATTATCAAGGAGAAAAATGTGGTTCAATAAGATAAAAATAATTTTTTTATGAATAGTAACTTTTTTACTTTTATTTACCACTGTTAAAAGTAAATAGGGTAATTAAGGGTAAAAATGATATTATTATTACCCAAAAACATGTCCTGTTTCAATTGGATAAGTGTAATTCGACCAAAACCAACCTTAGGAATAAAATATTACCCTTTAGGTCCACTTGGATTAGATTAGGATAGTTATTAATATTTTATTTAAAGAAGAGTTAAAAGAGTTAAAATCAATGTTTAATAACTAAAACATTTTTAATATAGGGTTATACATAAGATAAATTAGACTATAAATATTCATTAGAAATATAAAAATATTTCCTACATAATGGTATTTTATTTATAATTTTTAGACATTAAATAATTTAATTTATTTATGACATAATGATGATGTAGTAAATACCTTTTTAATGAAATATTAACACAATTGACGTAATAAATATCCAAATAAATGTAATTTTAGAATTTTTATGAATTACACTAATTTTATAGGTTAATATGAAATGTTAGTATTGATTTAATTAAAATATTTCGAACTAATAATGCTGTTATGATTTAAAAAAAATTAATTACCAAATAGTTTCAAAATTGACATAAAATAGTTTTAAAAATATATATTATATTATTAATTGTTATTATATTCCTATAAATATAATTTTCGTCCAAATGACTTAGATAAGGTTATATATATTAATAATGAACCACTTGGGGTTCATTTGGCTTGTTATAGTAAGTTTATTAACCATATAGTGTAAGAAAAGAAGAAGACACGGTAAACGTTAAATTATTTAACTTAGAGTTAAATCTAAATTATATGGTTAAAATAATAACCAAAACTTGTCTAAAACATATTGGATGAGAGTATTTCGACCCATACCCACTTTCTCTTAGAAATAAATCAATTTGGATCTATCAAAAATCGAATATGACTTTATTATAAAATAATATGTTATGTTTTTTCTAAGGTCCCCACTCTCCCTTATAAAAGGGAACCTCCTCCCTCTTCTTTTTAAACAGTTTTGAGCTTTCAAAATCAGCCAACCCTTGCCCATTTCCCTTCTAAACTTACCTAGAAATAGTATTGAGGTTCTGGTCTCTTCAGAAGACCAACTCTAGTGCCTTAATAGGAAGCTTAAATGAGGTGCGTCGAAGAAGAGGTAATCTCTTCTACCGATTCTTTCAAGTTTTATTTATTCTTCTACTACATATTCTATAGTTGTTTCATTATAAAGTAATGAAATCAGTGTAAGTAATATAATTATATGTTATTATAAATATTAAACAAACCCATTTCACCTTTTATCCATCCTATGGAAAATAAAATCATCGCGCGTGCGTACGTACGGAATACCGTCTCCACGCCGTGGTGTAATCTGTTTTTCCACCACTACCTTACTTGGATGGGTATAATGGTGTAAAGAATAACAATATATAGTTATTATAACATAATACAGATTCTGAGATATTATATCATCCACTCCAATTCAATTCAACAATTATGGGAACGATATCATCGCTCGTGTGTACATACGGATTACCGTCTCCACGACGCGATGAGATTCATTCTCCATGTTAAACATTAAAGAATGATTATAAAGTATATATATTGAATAATAATGATATATATGACATAATAATTCTAATTTATTTATGTATATACATATATTTCATCTACTTACTTCCATTCAAGTCAATAAGGAAAGGAAAACAACGTTCATGCGTACGTACGACCTACCGTCTCCATGAACGGTGTGTTTCATTTCATTTATCTATCTATTATATATATATATATACTGAATACATATGATAAATAAATCATGTTTTACATTATGGATATAAGTAAATAAATATATAAGAAATAATAATATCAAGAAAAACAAGTCTAAACATGTATGATAAATGAAACTATTTTACCCAAAACGCTTCTTTAACATGGACTTTACAAAAGAATGGGTAATATAAAGTCATAAGTGAACCATATATGATATTATAATAATGAATATAATCCTTTAATAAGTCAATGAAATTATTTAAATCATTATACAGGATTCTCGGATACATACGAAGCATATCAGACCTAAGGTAAGGGATAATTTTGCAATCTCATTTTTATCCAAGATTGCTCATACGTGAGTATTTACTGGGTTTATATCTTTCATCCATGTCCACAGAAATTTTTTTCATAAAGAGTTTAATATTCTTCCATATATTTTTAAATCCATGTTTACCCCTCTTTTACATGTACTTTGTGGTATGGAAGTAATCTTTCTTTTGTCTACCATATGTGGTACTTTTTGACTTTTCCGTTAAAAGTACAAGGAGAATGTTTTTTTAACTTATACGGCCTGAACAGATTTTTATGGTTTAATAATGCCTTATTTTTAGGAATCTTACTCTACAATATTTCATGATTATTTTCAACAAAATTATTTTATTTTAAAATTTAATGGAATTTTGTGAAAAGAAAATGATTTTGAAGAAGAAATGATATTTTCCTCAAGAAGTCATTTCAAGTGTTTTGTCAAAACTATTTTCCATATAAGATGAAATTATTTTGTTTGATTATGCTTCAAGTATAATGTCTCTATTAATTATATGGTTTGATTTCTTATGATGAAATGATACCCATTTGTTTTATATAGATTACGTTATGATGGGATGATGTTTATAAAACCCATTTTATTCTTTGGGTTGTAATGAATGATTTATGTTTATTTTGTGGCACAAGTAAGAATGATTTCATTATGAGATGGGTGGGACCTATATATCCCTCCAATTCATTGGGTAAAGATTTATATCTCATGAGATAGGCATGAATGGAACGGTAAGTTAATCCGATTCAGTGATACATGACTCGAACGACGAGTGAACTCGATTCAGAAAGGGACTTTGTCCACTAAGATGGTCTTGGCAGCAAAGCCTTGGCTACAATGGAAATCATATCATGTGCATAATGGTTTTACACAATTAAATGTTTTATTCCAATTATATTTTATCATTATTGATGTTCTTTTATGACCTATGCCTTACGTACTGCCAAGATTTTTTTTCAAAACTCAAGATTTTGATGTGTAAACTTTATGTTCATGTTTTGATGTTCAAATGTATATGGTTTGTTTTATTTTCTCCATGATTACCCTTAATGAGACTTTGATCTCACCTTTTATATGTTTTCTTTTCCCCAGGATATATAGAAAGGTTTTAGGTAAGAAAAAAAATGGAAGATCTTTATGGGAGATGTTGAAGATCTTTCACAAATATTAAAAGATTATATTCCGAGTTTCCAAAGACACTAAACTATTATGGTCATTTGGTGTGTGTGTTTTTATGTATTAGGTATTCTTAAAAGGTAATGTAATTTCCATGTATGTTAAGATTGAGTCTCTACAGTTGGAATCAGAGGAAAGGTTTAGTCAACCTTTGGAAACTAGGATGTGAGAACTTTAGTGAGATACCTAGAGATATTTCTATGGTATATATAGGGATGTCCCTAAGGTTTAGTATAACTATAGGTTACAGTCCTGGAATTATTTTGATGATCATGAATAACATAGGGTGAACCTAGGGTGTCATGGATTAAAGAATGTTTGATAAGTTATACATCCCACAAGTGACTTTTTATGATTATGTGGTTCCTTATTATTATAATGGTTTCTTACACCATGGTTTTTGGTTTTAGTAAATGGATAGAACCAGAAGTTATTGGGTCAACATTGAATCCAATGGACAAATTGGGGAATATGAGTAACGAAATTGTGTAATTCCTAGAAAGAACGATTTTTTGATTATGATGAATCAGTCATCGCGATATATGATTAACAAGGTGAACTTAAGCGGTATTCCTAATTCAACAAATAAGAGAAAGATGGACTTTTATGCATATTTTCATGGTGAGGAGCATAGAGAAAGGAAGATTGAGATTTCTAAATAAGGGAATAAGAACCTTGATGAATACATCAAATGGAGGGGAATATGTTAACTGTGTGGAGAGAAGGGTCATAAAGTGATAGACTGTTTTGGAGTCCAATGTCTTATCTGTGGAGAACATGGGAATTACCCAACTCAATGCCCTAACCATAGAGGTTACTTCTAAATAAAGTAAGGACTTATTCCATGAAAATAATTTAAGGGGATGGATTGAAGTATTTATGTATTAGTATTCAAGAATAATGATGTTGAGTTACCTTTATGGTATATTGGAATATCTATGTATTAGTCCATTGTGGTTTTCAAAAAAATTATGGTACCACTAACCATGAAAAGTGATTGAAATATTTTTGGAAATTAGATGAAATGTTCATAATTAAGGGATAAGGAGAAAATAGTATATATGATTTTATTCATGAGCTCATGACTGATATAAGGACAAAGTGATATCATGGTCTGAGTATATCGAAATTTTTGAATTTTGGTATATGGAAAAGTTAACTTTTGACAGCATTCATTTGTTCACTAAGGTTCAATGGGTATTAATTTTTCCAGAGAATACATGATTAAGGTATTCACATGTTTGGAATGTGACCAACAAGATATATTGTATGATATATGGGTGATAAATGATGGTATTCACATTCTCGGTAAATGACATTTCTAGTAATTCATTTATTAATACTATGAGCTTGGATAGAAGTATTTTAGAAAATCCAAAAGATTGGAATGGATTATATTGTACATAAGTTAGAATTGTTAAAGGATAGAACTTTTTTCGATATTATTGATGGGATGTTATAATAATGTAGTTTTAGAAAAAGTACAACCTATAGGACGGGCAGCAACCTGTGGCGTCAGACAAAGTTGCGGGAATCAAACCCACAACTGAAGTGTGACAAACCTTTATCGCCTACCACTGTCCTACAAAAAGTTCCTAGTTAGTAGAAACTAGTTTTATTTTATTAATAAAGATGATAGATGAAGTATAAGTCCATTTTTGGAACCATATACGATTAATCCCACCATAAGATTGACTTATGTATATAACTTTTGCTAACCCTATGTTTGAGATAGATGGAATGACCTATCATTCTATCGCATGATCTACTAACAATTCACAGAAGAAAAATTAAACTTTATTTCTTTAAGAGATGAAGTAGAAATTGTTCAAGGCACAAAAAATTTTAAGATTGTACCAAAATCATGTATGTATTTATTTTAATAAAAGAATTCTTCAACATTTGGGAAATGATCATAAAAACCAAAAATGTTTTCCCAGTGCCCTCATATCTGATGAATCAGATGATACCTTATATCATCACAAATTTATGGTTTTGTGATTGTTGGTTTTTTCATAGCCATGTCCTCTACCACTATTCATCAGAAGTTGATTGTTAGATTTCACTTCCATATATATATTTTCACCTATGTTCTCCTATGTGGAAACCCAGTGATGAGTTAATTTTGGTAACTGTTATGTTTCATACATTAGTTTTTAAAATTAAGTTTTAGTATTCCTTTATACGATGTGGGTTTCTATGAAAGAAACATTCATGTAGTAAATGATTTATAACCCCGAAAAATTTTGAGGGGGAAATTCATTTTAAGGGGGGTAGAATGTAACACCCTGAGATTTTATGAGAAGTATTATTTTTAATTTATTTGATGTCTTTTGTTGTATGATACACCGTGATTATCTTGCACTATACGCAACACTGTATTAGCTTGTAGTATACGCAACACTATTCTTGGATTGTGTTACACAAAATTTCAAGTTCGTTTTATAGAAGTTATTCTATAAAACATTGAGTGTATATATATATATAAATATATTAAATGTAAAAATAAAATATGGTTGGATTCTATTATACACAACAACAAAGGAATATTGCACTACACGCAAGCCTGACTTGTCTTGCTTTACACGCAATCACGACCTTCCACGATAGCGTGTGTTATACGTAATACTGACTTTAACTAAACAACGATAGGTTATTAAAATATTATATAAACTAGCCATTATGAATATTAATACCCAATTTTTGAAATTTTATAAATTTTATCTTTCAAAATGGACTTTATTTTTGGATTCGGAATATCGAAATTAGCCAAGGGTGAAATTTTGGTATTTTTCTGAAAACTTTCAATTTTTGATAAATAGTGAAAACACTGAGTTATTAGTTAAGACCGAATTTTTATTTAAATAATTATTTATTTTATTTAAATCTATTTTAGGTCAAACAATATACATAATACTTATATAAGTTCAATGTAATTCATTGGATTCATTTTTTAATAATTTTTTATATATAAAAATTTTATTTATCTTTTCACAGTCTTTTACCCACCTCCTAGGAGCATTTTCATTTGTACATAAAACATAATTTTACCGCTTTTTTTGAGTTGAATTTCGAAAATTCTAGAGACATGGTTAATATCAAGCAGTAAAATGTGGTTCAATAAGATAAAAATAATTTTTGGTGAATAGTAACTTTTACTTTTATTTACCACAGTTAAAAGTAAATAGGGTAATTAAGGGTAAAAATGATATTATTGTTACCCTAAAACATGTCCAAATTATATTGGATAAGTGTAATTTGATCAGAAACAACCTTAGGAATAAAATATTACCCTTTAGGTCCTCTTGGAATAGATTAGGATAGTTATTATTATTTTATTTAAAGAAGAGTTAAAAGAGTTAAAATCAAAGTTTAATAACTAAAACATTTTTAATATAGGGTTACACATAACATAAATTAGACTGTAAATGTTAATTAGAAATATAAATAGATCTAATAAATAATGGTATTTTATTTATAATTTTTAGACATTAAATAATTTAATTTATTGATGACACAATGATGATGAAATAATTACCTTATTATTGAAATATTAACATAATTGATGTTGTAAATACCCAAATAAATGTAATTTGAGACTTTTTATGAATTAAACTAATTTTATAGGTTAATATGACATGTTAGTATTGATTTAATTAACTTTTTTCTAACTAATCATGCTGTTATTATTTTCTCAAAAATCAATTACCAAATAGTTTCAAAATTGACATAAAATAGTTTTTAAAACAAATATTACATTATTAATAGTTATTCTATTCTTAAAAATCTAAGGTTCGGCCAAATGACTTATATAAAGTTATATATATTAATAATGAACCACTTGGGGTTCTTTTGGCTGGTTTTAGTATGTTTATTAACCATATCGTGTAAGAAAACAAGAAGACATGGTAAAAGTTAAATTATTTAACTTAGAGTTAAATCTAAATGATAAGGTTAAAATAGTAACCTAAACATGTATAAAACCTATTGGTTGAGGGTATTTCGACCCATCCCCTATTTATCTTAGAAATAAATCAATTTGGAGATATTATAACCCTAATATGACTTTATTATAAAATAATATTTTATGTTTTTCCTAAGGTGCCCCTCTCCTCCCTTATAAAACAGAACCTGCTACCTCTTCTCTTTATACAAATTTGAGCTTTCATGCTCGGAGAACCCTGACCATTTACCTTCTCAACATCCCTAGAAACATTATTGAGGTTCTTGTCACCTCAAAGACCAACTCTAGTGCCTTAATAGGAAGCTTAAAAGAGGTGCGTCAAAGAAGATATAATCTCTTCTACCGATTCTTTCACGTTTTCTTTATTCTTATACTTCCTCTTCATTAGATGTTTCATTATAATGTAATGAAATATGTATAAATAATATACTTATATTTTATTATAAATATAAAACAACCCCATTCCACCTTTTACCCATCCTACGGAAAATGAAATCACCGCGCGTGTGTATGTACGAAATACCATCTCCACGCCGTGGTGTAATCTATTTTTCCACCACCACCTTACTTGGATGGGTATAATTGTGTAAAGAAAAACTATATATAGTTATTATAACATCATAATTATTCTGAGATATTATATCATCCACTCCAATTCAATTCAATAATTATTGGAATGATATCATCGCTCGTGCATACATACAGATTACCGTCTCCATGACGTGATGAGATTCATTCTCCATGTTAACCATTCAAGAATGATTATAAATTGTATATAATGAATAATAATGATATATATGAAATAATAACACTGATGTATTTATATATATATATATATTTGTCATCTACTTACTTCCATTCAAGTCAATAAGGAAAGGAAAACAGCGTTCATGCGTACGTATGACCTACCGTCTCCATGAACGGTGTGTTTCATTTCATTTATCTATCTATTATATATATATATTGAATATATATGATAAATAAATCATGTTTTACATTCTGGAAGTAAGTAAATCATGATATAAGAAATAATAATATTAAGAACAACAAGTCCAAACATGTACGATAAATAAAACTATTTTACCCAAAATGATTCTTTAACATTGAGTTTACAAAAGAATGGGTAATATAAAGTCATAAGTGAACCATATATGACATCATAACAATTAATATGATCCTGTAATAAGTCAATTACATTATTTAAATCATTATACAGGATTTTTAGATTCGTAGGAAGCATATCGGACCTAAGGTAAGGGATAATTTTGTAATCTAATTTTATCCGTGATTGCTTATACGTAAGTATTTATTGGGGTTATATTTTTCATCCATGTCCATAAAAATGTTTGTCATAAATTTTTTAATATTATTACATGTATTTTTAAATTCATGTTTACCCCTCTTTGACTTTTACTTTATGTTATGGAAGAAATCATTCTTTTGTCTACCATATGTGGTACTTTTTGACTTTTCCATTAAAAGTACAAGGAGAATGTTTTTTAACTTATACGGCATGAACAGATTTTTACAGTTTAATAACACCTTATTTTAATGAAGATTACTCTACAATATTTCATGATTATTTTCAACAAAATCCTTTTATTTTAAAATTTTATGGCATTTTGTGAAAAGAAAGTAATTTTGAAGAAGAAAGGATATTTTCCTCAAGAAGCCAATTCAATTGTTTTGTCAAAACTATATTCCATATAAGATGAAACTATTTTGTATTATTATGTTTCAAGTATAATGTCTCTATTATTTATATGGTATTATTTCTTGTGATGAAATGATATCCATTTGTTTTATATGGATTATGTTAAGATGTGATGATGTTTATGAAACCCATTTTATTATTTGGGTTATAAAGAATGATTTATGTTTATTTAGTGGCAGAAGTAAGAATGATTTAATTATGAGATGGTTGGGACTTATATCTCCCTCCAATACATTGGGTAAATATTTAAATCTCATGAGATAGACATGTCTAGAATGGTAAGTTAATCTGGTTCAGTGATACATGACTCGAATGAGGAGTGAACTCGATTTAGAAAGGGACTTTGTCCACTAAGATGGTCTTGGAAGCATTGCCTTGCCTACTATGGAAATCATATCATTTGATTAATGGTTTTCCAAAATTAAATGTTTTATTCCCATGCTATTTTATCATGATTTATGTTCTTTTAGGACCTATGCTTTATGTAATTCAGATATTTATTTCACAATTGAAGATTTTGATGTGTAAAATTTATGTTCATGTTTTAAAGTTCAAATGTATATAGTTTGTTTTATTTTCTCCATGAAAACCCTTAATGAGAATTTGAGATCACCCTTTATATGTTTTCTTTTCTACAGGATATAAATAAAGGTTTTAGGTAAGAAAAAAAGGGTAGATCTTTATGAGAGATGTTGAAGATCTTTCACCAAGATTAGAAGATTATATTCTGAGTTTCCAAAGACACTAAACTATTATGGTCCTTTGGTGTCTATTTTTTTATGTATTAGGTATTCATCAAATGTAATTTAATGTCCATTTATGTCAAGATTGGGTATCTACATTGTTCCCTTTGTGGATATTCAATTGCCTTGATGAAAAAGAAACTGGTCTATAATTTTGTTTGAGGACACTACCTAGTGCTTTATTCAATTCATCTCTATATTCAAAAAATACTTTATTTCTAGATAAAAATTTAATTGATTGGGTAGTAATAAATCCCCACATACCCTCTTTAAAAATTTATTTACATTACTAAAATTTTATAAATAAAAACAATTTACAAGTCAATTTAGTTTAGGGTTTGGAAAACCAGGAAATTTTTTGAATAGTCTATCGATAATACCCTACTATTCCAAGTAAAATATGAATATTTGATATATTAATTATCATTGAAAAATCATTTAATATCTATGTTTTCCATTGATCAACATGTATTATATAAATGGAGAAAATATGTACAATAAAGGAAAAATCATAGATAAAAATTCACACTTATTGAATTTACAATATAACTTCTTTTCTTTGAGGGTATAACGAATAATTCATAGATAGTTCTCATTATTATCCTAGTTTTTATATTAAATCATGATATTATTAATGAATACCACCATGAGGTTATGAAGATAATCGTAGAATAATTTATTCACTAGATCCATAATAACATGAGGTAATTTAGTAATTATGAAAAAATTATCATAAACTCATTATGTTCATATCTTGTAAGAAATTTAATATTTTATATGTCCCCCTTCATCACCCTTAACTGATGAAAACTATAGTTAATATTGATTTAAAAACTACTGACCTCCTTGAATTTTATCAAATAATTAATCAATTGATGGCAATGAATAATTATTCTTTACTGTAACAGTATTGATATCCCTATAATCAATGTATAATATAAAAGTCCCATGATAATATTTTTTGTATAATTAAGGGGAAACCCATGGTGAAACATTAGGATGTATAAATCCATTATCACATAGATCCTATAGTTATTTCTTTATGTCTAACTAATCCACCAGTGCAATTATATTTGGGATTTTATATATGTGTCTTTCATCGAGATTGACTTCAATAGAGAACTCAACTTCACAAACATTGAATGACTTGGTTATTCTTCTTGAAATACATCAATGAGTTATTGTTCATTGGGAACATCATATATCTTTAGTATTACCTTAAAATTTATAGAAACTGTTTTATCACTTATATATATATATATATAAGTTTTAATAAGTTTCATTCCATTTTAGCTATTTTCTCACAAGGATAGTTTTTCCTCTTTTATGTTCATAATTATAGAGCACCATTTATCTGTATCACACATCAAAGGATATACTCACATATGAATTTTCCGTCCACTACTTCCCAATGAAAGAAATATATTTTCTAGGGGTTTTATCCATTTCATAGATAATAATGGATTATTAATTCAATTAAATGGGGGACATTATTATTGTTGGAATAAATTTAACATGGTTGCACCACGTTACAGATCGACAATTTCTATTTACTGGAAAGGTTATTTGTCATAACTTGTCTCAGCTTCCCTTCAATAGTTATGATAAGTTCATATCATGATCTAGATTCACTAAATTTATTAATAGGATCATCCTTAAATATAGTATTAGTGGTGAAAAATTTCATATAACTTTTATTAGTCATCATCTCTATCTAACAACATATATTTAATTAGTGCAGTATGTTGAATTTTAAAATAAAATTCCAATTTAGTTCTCTAGGAATACATTAACTTAAAATAATAATGGTAGATTCATTATATTTTTAATATCTAATAAGGTTAAAATTTATCTTTTCCCAAAGTATTCTAATAAACCTTTCTATAATACCAACTATAAAAACCCAAACTCCAAAAACATAGAGTCATTAGTAATATTACTATTATAGAATAATAAAAGAGTTATCAAAGGATCTAATAGCTAAGTAGTCTTGTAATACTTGATAAATAACTGTTTTTTCTCATTAAACATGAGAACATAAAATATCCATGATAATATTATTATCTATTCTACCAAATCCATGACAATTACAGATAGACCTCTTTTATTTTCCTATGGAATGGAAAAAAATAAGGCCAAGCTCAGATATTTAGTATGGAGTGGCATACAATAGAAGCTATGAACATCCAAGCATGGAATAAAAAATATTGAAAAAATTATGATAAAAATAATTCAATAATAAAATGATATTTAGGGTTTATTATATCAATGAAAACAAATAAAAATATTTATAATAATTACTGATCTCATACTCATGGAATGAATAATGTCAGAAAATATAAACAAACCATCATTTCCTTATTCCAAGACATTATTTATAAATATGTAAGGTATATGAAAATTCCATCTCTAGTTTTTCATATAATAACTACTAATGCATCAATGGAATATCTAAATCATACCCCACCATCCGCTAATAATAAAAAAATAATTTTTTATGTGAGTTAAAATAAATTTTAAAAACAATTCTTTGGAAAATATTACTTAATCAAGAAAAAATAGAACAATATTAATATAAATATTGAAAATACAAAAAAGATATTTTCGTAATTCCTCGAATAATATGGATATTGGGGAGAATATTACAAACCTAAATATATAAAATATGGTATATTCTCAATGTAATTTGATGTTCTATTTTCAAGGGAAAAAATTTCGATTGTGAGGAGGGTAATTTCAATGTGATGGGTTATAAATAGTTGATAATAATAATTGAATTTATTATTTTTCAATGTTAGTAGATGAATGAAATGGTAATAAAACCCATCCCTAAGATTCATAAATATCTAGTGAATAATCCAAAGAATAACCCCCAAGAGTGTATCACTATGTGTGCAGTTTTAGACCCACTCATCATGCATTGATTGAAGATTGTGTTAAAACTCAACCAATATTTTATTGGTCATTACCACTATGTGAATCTATTACAGAGCCCCATTTTTATTCTTGTATCTATAATGGGATGTCATTTTCAGGAAACCCATACACACATTACTTTCCAAAATTTCAGTTTTTTGTTCATTATGATGGGTAATGTAACATCTCAATCAAAATACATTAAAGTATAGAATATAAAACATAACATTTAATACCATGTAAATGATATGATAATTATATAAAATAAAAAATAGGTGTAAATTACACCAAAAAATAGAAAACATAGTGTATGACACAGTCATTTCTTAAGGAATTGAAAGGTGGGACAAATATTCCTTACCATTATTCAAAAATAAATTACTATGATCTAAGAACATTTATTAAAAAATATCTATCTAAAATAATTATTTTAGAACCTTATTCATACCTATACAATTTTTTAAACCTTCTTTATAATTATTCTTTAATTTATATTAATCATAAAATTTCTATTTTAAATATCAAGAGTGAATAATCTCGATCATCTTGAACCAATATCATAATAATAATGTTTTTATTCATTATTATCCAAAATTTCATCTTTTATAGATCATAAAAGGTACTATAAATGGCGATTTATATTAATTTTTAATGTTTTGTTTCATTCTATGAGCGTTTTTTTATGATTTTTAAGGATGAAACCCACAAAGACCATGTTTCAATGATGTTTAACAAACATACATTGGTATGTTAACTCAAGAGTTTAATATAGATAATACCATCCAAAAAATAAAATAAAATAAATAATTATTTATTTATATCATATATTACCAAAAATTAAATTCACATAGATATCTAATATTTAAATTTGTCACATTGCTCAAGTAGGCGGTTAAACCAACCCAAATAAGAACATACCATAATTCATGGATGATTACAACCCAATTTAGTTATAATATAATTATAATCGAATAATATATACCTCATTTATTGTTTATTAGTTTTTTATATATTAATTATAATGAGTTATAAAAAAATAT
Source organism: Viscum album (assembly GCA_963277665.1). Lineage (NCBI taxonomy): Eukaryota > Viridiplantae > Streptophyta > Magnoliopsida > Santalales > Viscaceae > Viscum > Viscum album. The sequence continues at coordinate 332,017,319 of OY728132.1, forward strand.
AAGATATATAAATTTTTTAAACAGGACTAATAACTCATTTTTTCTCTTGGAATTCTCTTTTGGATGGTTGAATTTAACAGATTTTTTATTACTCATACTATTCATAAGATGTCCAATTTTTCTTAAAAAACCATAATGATTTAATAAACATAATATTTATCCCTAAAACCCCTTTTAATGTCCATCTATGAAAGGTGTTGATGAAAATAGAAATGGAAGTCAATCATTCCTTGGAGGAGATAGTTTGCTCGTATACAGAGTTGATAATTTCATTTTCCATAGATTGAGATAAATAAATATTATGTTTTTTCATTTATGAATAAAAAATATTTTTTAAATATAATTAAATTTTAGTAAATAAAATATTAGTACTTTCAATATAAGGTTTTTAGGGTAAAAAAAACATGACACTTTGTGGAGGAGTTAGTCTGCACACACACATTAATATTATTTTAGATTTCTTTAGGGGAAAAAAAGAATTGTGGAAAATAGTTATTACTTTAGATTAATAATATTGAATATAAAAATAATACTAATTTTACTTATTATGTAATGAGAAAAATATATTAAAAAAACTAATATACAAAAGTAAATAAATTATAAAAATTAGTACTCATTTGAGGACTTGAGATTTCCCTTAGAGTAATACTTGGAAATGAAGGACTTAGGATAATGTCTAGTAACCAAAAGCATAATAAGATGAAATTTAAATATATGGGAACTAACATGGGATTAATTTTATTAGGATTTTTTTCGTTTTATTAAAGGGTTGGTGAGAGGCCATATTTATATGGGGTGAGAATGAAATTTTTAAAAATATTTCAATTTAATGTAAATAGGGTACATATTTCAGTTGAAAAGTGTCTAAAAATGTACAATAATTGAGTAGTGTCTTATATAATGTTGATAATATCTAAAAAATAAAATTAGAGACATTTTTTTTAATGTGTTTCAATCTTTTTCTACTAAATTTATTACTATTACAATTTTCGGTTTGACCATGGGGACTTTATTTTAAATGTAAATAATTTTTATGCCTACAAAATGAAATTATTTAATAATTTTGACCATATTATTACAAATATTAAATCAATTATATAATTTTTTTTTTGTATATATGAAAAATCAATTTTAATAATAACACATGTCACATGTAAAAACCTATTTTTGAACATGTAAATTTTTTAGATTAAAATTTATTTATAGGGTAAAAATACAATGATAATTTATTTTAATGATATGAATCAGGATTTTATATTTTTTTATTTAAAATAAGTTCCAAAAAAATTAATTTTTTTTATTAAAATTAAAGGGTGAAAACATTGTTTATTTGATAATTTTACCTATGTATTTAAAATTTTAACCATAAGTTTCTTAAATATGATATATTATTTTTAAAATTCTCTGCCATACATCCAAAATACATATTTATCCAATTAAATGGTTTTATAATTCTCTAGGACATACTTATAAACTCATAAAATTTAATGTTTTGGAAAAATATGTAAAATTCACTATATATATAAAAATAAAATATTTCAAAAAAATCCCAAAAAATCATCATAATATTATTTGGAATTTAAAAAAAAATTACTTTTTTATAATTAAAAAAAAACAATTTATCTTCTAAATAATGTTTTTGCATTAATTATATTTAGAGTGCAATTAGGTAATAGTTTTGGGATGTATTACCAATATGTTATAGTAGTGTATCATGTATTTCACATGTCATGTTGTTTTTAAATATTTCCCATTACTTTATGAAACCTAGTTATGATGAAGAATTTATTAGTACATGTTTGATCATTCAATTTTTTTTGAATGGATCACATTAAACTGATTTCATTTAATCCATGGTAGAAAATAAAAACTCATTAATAATTATCTCAACTACTCAGGTTTATATAAGCCTTAGGGGATCCGTGGGTCGACTTTAGGACTTATGGATACCTGAGCTGATATAGTTAATGGAATTTGGATTTGGTCTTTACAAAAGGGTATTATTTAACACATTAAATGATATTAGTAATTTAATGTGAGAATAGTTTGAAGTTATTAATGTTAAAACATGATAAGTAACTCATTAATATGTTAGGCCAAAATAATTATAGTAGGAAGTTATGTTACTATGTGATAGAGATCATAAAGGATTGATACTGTATTTCTTTAACAATAACGATATTAAAGGATAATGAAAAAGATGTGTTTTGGAATCTCAATGAACAATGCTATATTTTTTAACAGTATAATTATAAAAAACACATGTTTAAGATGTCCAAAGTGTTGAAGTTATTTTTGGGATACTATTTGGTAATAAAATATATATCCTAGGAAATTATTTTGACAATAATCATCATATATATTCATGTTAAAATTGTTTCTGTAGATGTGTTTGGTCATGTTGAAGATGTTCAGAGGCATACCAAAAATAAACCTTTATGAGGTGTTTTTTATAACATTTAAAAATATAAAATTCAATTAAGAAATTCCTTAATTTGAGAAAAGGTGGAGATGGAGAAGAAGGTTATGTTTGGCCACACCTATAGCCTTGGGTGTGCTGTAAATAGAGTTTCCAAAAATGGGAATAGTAGAGGGGATTGCACATGTGGTGGTACCCTTGGTGTATTTATAGTGAGATTGTGTAAAATGGAAAATGCTAATAGACCATTCCTATAGTGTTATGAATATGTAGTTAATAATAGAAGGTATAAGAAAAAATAGCCAACAAGCCTATTGTGCATGCCACATTGTTCAGTGTTTTGTAGAAAAAATTTCCCATGTCTATGGAACATATCGTAGTGTGGAAGCCATTGTCAACCTCATAGTGTTCTTTGAAGATATTCAATTTAGAGGGTACCGAAATAGGATAGACAAATTCTATAGTGGAAGTGGACATGGTCTCTTAGTAGATCATCAACCAAAACATATTATGTAAGAGAACACACCCATGGTGGTTAATTTTTTAGAGGCAATCCAAATTATGTTCTTTCACCATGTGATGGTGTAAGAAATATTGTGATTAAGTGTGGAAAATTAGGATGATTCCAAATTCATGATGAATTTAACAATCTTATTTTCTTTAAATTTTATCATCTTTTTATTTATACCATGATCCCATCTTGAATCAGAGGAGTTTGTTGAATTTATTTTTGTGAATTTATTTAGAAGACATTCATGCTACATTAGGATTTTTTTGGTTTTCACAAAGAAGTGTTGGCTGTGATCATGATGGAAATCATAGAGGTTATATTGCAAGAGTTATGAGTAGATTTCAATGCCCATAACTACCATTCAAGGTGTCCAGTTGATAGGCATACAATCTCCCTATTTTGTAAAGGTCATATCTACCTAAATAATAGTTAAATCATGTCAACAGAGAAATATTTGATTTTTAGAGGAAGAAGAACTCTTTTCCATGTGAGGGGATGAATTTATTTAAAACTTGGAAAAAATTAATGATCATTCCAAGTGAAAAATTATGGTCATGCTTACAATGAAGTGAATCACGTTCTAAACTAATATTGGAATGTGAAGAAGGAGAGTGTTCTTATGGTGTGTTCATATATATTGAAGTTGAATCCCATGTGAACTATATTAGAGAATCCTTCTATTGAAAAGTATGCATTCTATAAAAGTGATGTTTTGAAGAGGAAAATTTGTCCCTTAATAGTGTGTTGAGTGTTCTCCAAGTATTTATCAAATTAGGAGGAATATGATGTAGTGATATGGAAGTGATACTTCAAAAATAGAGAGTCAACCCTCAACATTGTAAGGTAGTGAGACTATAAGATAATATATTGAACATAAACATCTCAAAAAGTTTTTTGAATAGGCATATTTCCATGACATTTCATTGAATGTATCATTTTGAGAGTGGACTATGTAATTTTTTTTTGTACACATATACTTTATGCATGCACACTAAAATGAATTAAAAGGAAGCTCAATTTATATATGGTAATATGGTTAACCAATTATTTTGTAATGTTTAATTATAAATGATGTTCAATCTAAGTGACCATCATGGTTAAGTGTTTAGGATCCTTTTTGTTGAAGTGATAATTTTTAGAGAATATCTTTATAATTTCCAAAAAAAGGGAAGATAAAATAAAAATTCCATATGAAATAAAGGGAATATAAAATAAAAATTCCATATGAAAAAAGGAAAGAAGAATAAGAAATAGAGGATGTTATCATGGAAATTATACTCTTCAATTGAGGTAAAATCTATAACTAATGATATTTCCGATTCAAAAAATAATGTGTCAAGGGATGAAAATTGTAAAACACTCTTTTGGTTCCATAAATGAGAGGTGATTAAAGTGATTAATATGAAACATAACCAAGTTGTTATTCTAAGGAAATATCATGAATTTAAAATAAGTACTGATAAAGTATTATCCATAAAGTATACTTATCAATGATTTAATATTTTACTTGGAAAACAAAATATTTATAGAAGAAGAATTGAACATGAATATTAAAAAAATAATATGGTAATAAATAATAAAGAAAAAATTTATATTCTGGACAAACATTCCCAATAGATCAAAAATTAATGATCCATGGATAATGAATTGAAGGTAAGTTTTTTTTCACTAAGAACACAATTTTATGAAACAAAATACACTTTTTGTGATGTTCTCTCAGAGATGAAAAATACGGATGTATATCAAGATTAAAAGTTTAGTAAAACAAGATGTCATGTGGATAGTATGAACGATTTAATAGGGAAGATGTATATCCCAATGAAATCAATACAAACTTTTGGAGAATAAAAAAGTAATATAGATATAAAATCACGGTGAAAACAGTTGTTCTATGAAAAATATATATTTTTGTGTCCATAAAATGGAGAATCAAAATTTTTTCTCTATTTTAGGATATTTGTGCAAATTATTAGTTTATGGTTTGATGATTACAAGTCCAAATATGTTATAATAACTCTAACAGCGCTAACATCTCAATCAAGAAGATACCAAATAATGTATAATTATTATTATATGCTATATTTTTTCTATCCATGGTTATATGTAATGTTATTTCAAATTGGGAGGTACACATAATGGTAAAGAATCCATATAGAGACAGTCCACTCATTTGACATAAAATAGAATCCAAATCCTAGAAAAGTCATATTATGCTAAGAATAAGTTCAGTGATTTAAAGAATGATAAAGATCCTAAAAAATGGTGTATGAAACACTAAAATATGGTTAATCACAAAATATCTCTCATAGGAACATAAAAATAACATAGAATAAAAAGAAAGAGTTTATTCAGGCTTTTAAGTAGGTAAAAATAAAAGAGAACCCACTTAAAAATAATATGTATTCAAAGATGGTAGTTCTGGCTAGTAGGGAAGTTTTTTTTTCAAATTTCACCCTATAAAAGCCTTTTAGAGGAAAAGAGAAATATTCAATGGATAATAAAGTTGGAGGTGAGATCCACATATGTTGTAACCCAACAGTAATCTTTCTTTATTATAATAGATTCCACAATTGTTGAAAATCATAAGATAGGGAAGGATTTCAATGCTTTTATCCATGATGAGAAATGTGAAAGTGGTAGTATGAATGCGAAATATTTTAGCTATAGGTCAAGGTGTTTGGCTATATGTGAGGATAAAGACATCAATTAGATGATAGAGTTCCTTTTTTGAAATCTAAAAAAGGGAAAATAAAATATAGAATGTTATGGGTTGATTAATCATAACCATCCATATTCATCAACTTGAGTAACATTGAAGTATCCTTATCCCCTTATAGATATTTGTTTCTATATATTGTTTGAATTGGCATAGGATTAATGGGGAGAAATGATTCATTGGATTATTTTTCTAGTAAATAATAAGAAGATGTGGATGAAAATAGATCTCGAAATGTATAAATGTTCATGTAAATAGTGAATTCAGTTGAGTTTAAATTCTCAGTTGATAACTAATTATAACAAATTATATCAATACTAATGATGCATTCTTATAGACAATATTACTGAGGAAAATACCTGGAATGTAGGCCTATATGGTGTACAAAATATTTGGGTTCTTGAATTATACCACAAAAAAGATGAAGTTGATTGGGTATATAATCATAATTACAATTTAATATTAATATTCTTGTCTTCTAACATTTTTTATCCACTATCATGTTATACAGGATAGCAAAAAATTATCAATAATTTTAATTCCCTAAAAAGTTGTTCCCCCATTTTTTATGCCATTTGGTGATATCAAAAATCAGTTTCAAGATACAATGAATGAGGTCATGTTGTAATGAACATAAAAGGATATTAGGACTTATCAATTATTTTGGATATAATGTATTGAATTTATTAGAGTTTATGTGGTACCATTTATTCAAATTGAATGACTCTTACAATAACTGGAATCCAATTTTTAACAAGTGGTATCAATTATTCAATAATATCCTTTTTTTATTCGAACAAAATGCTTTATTGTTAATTAAAAATGGGTTGGAGTGACATTATTGAGATCAAGGGTTATGATTTTAATGATGGAAAATAAAAAGATATTACAATATTTAAATAGAATACATGATTAACATGTATAACCGTTTGCTGGTTTTAAAAGACTATTCTTTCCCTCACTAATATCCAGCCATGTAGGGTAAGATGATATGTGGACAGATCATGTGATGAGTGGTAAATTCACTCAATTAATATATTATGTTAATTTTATAAGTAATTAAGAGTGAAAAAATTGTAGATATGACTTGAGATGATGAAAACCTCCCTATTATTATAGGGGGAGTTAAAGGACATGATGAAGCCCAATTGGATGTTGAAAATAAAGGGGGTTCCCTTGTTTCTTAATGCTTATAATCAAAAACAATGTGTGTGTGGGGTGGGGGGGGGTAATAGAGTTGATGATGTCCCCTCCAATAAGGGGGTGATGTAATAAAGGTACATTCCCTCATATGAATGGGGATATTTGGAAAGAAAATTTTTATTATAAATACCCTTTTTATTTGATTTCTAGTAACGTGGAGAAAACTTTTACTGTTAATTCTAAATTAAATAGAAAGAGTAATATTATTGGAAATATTAATTGATTAATATTGTATTTGTTGAAATAAATTTTGTCAAGGGTGATTACTATGATGTGTATTAGAATCTCAAGGGATAAAGTTTTATTTTAGGAAATAGATTTCATGAAACCACATGTTGAATATTTCCAAAGATTTAAAGTGATGTATGGGAGATAATTGGTTCAAAATGAATATGGATAAGGTATATTATTCAAATAAAGATTCATAGCTATTCATGCTGGAATTGTATTCAAAATGGTGTTTGGTCATATGGATATTCTCAAGAGGAGTACTGAAAGTGAATCTCAAAATGGTGTTTTCTAAAAGTGTTCAAATAAAAAATATTTTAAATACACACCCTAGTGGTGGTCATGGTAGTGATAAAGAATAAGTACAGCTATGGTCACACCCATAGACATTTACATGTTTTTTTAAAATGGAAAAATAATAAGTGTCATGTGTGGGTTGGTCCCATGTTGGAGTTCAATAATACCCTTGTGAAATGAATAATAAACATAAAACATGTCTGTATTATAATGAATATATTGTTGATAGCGTAATTTACAATGTAAAATAGCCAGAAAACCTAAGGTTCATATTTTTGCATTTATATTTTTGATGAAAAATTCCCAATGTGTTTACAACAAACCATAGTGTAGATGTTAGGGTCATTCCTATTGTCTAAATTGAAGATTTTTTTTTGAAGGAGACTAAAACAGGATGTCCCATGGGTGTAGTATATATGTTTGGGTTTGTGAAGTAGATTCAAAATAAAAAACTTCTTGAAGGAGGTGACTATTCCCATAGTGGTTTTCCTTTTGGATGTCAAATGGATTATGTTCTTGGACCAGAGCATAGTGTAAGGTATGTCATGCTATGGTGTATAAAATCTGGAGGAATACACACTAGAGATGAAATTATTAATCTTAATAGATCTAAATATCAAGTTCAATATATTTTAACCATGATACCAACCTGAAAAAGGGTTTTTTGGCATTTATATTTTTTAATTTATTTAGAATAAATTCACACCATATGAGGGATTTTACTATGTATCCATAATGAAATTATGAATATAGTTAAGAAGAAATTAATGGAGGATATTTTTGATGATTTATTGGTGGTTTTTAAATCCCATATTTATACTGGTTGGTTTCTAGGTGATGGGTGAACCACCTCCCTATTTGTTGAAGGGGAGATTAACTAGACCTGCAGATTACCATTTTTCATAGAAACATACGCAATTTTTAGAGGAGGAAGTTATTTATTTTAGGAATAGAGTTATAATTCTTGAGGAATTTTCAACCATTAAAGATATATAAATTGAAATAATAATTGTACTATATAAAGAAAATTGAAGTTTGTTGCAAACTAGTTTTGGAAGGTGAAGAAGGAGACTGCTCCCATGTTGTGTTCACATAAAATAAAAGATAATCCCAGGTGATATACAATATATCATCTATATAAATAAGATTATAAAATATATTTAAAAAAGCATGTTAAGGGAATATATGTTCGTAAACTATGTGTGAAAAATTCGTAGATAATTGAGTAAAGGAGGAGGATGAAGAGGTAGTGAGCCAACAATGAGGCTTGGGTGATAGTGATTCAAAACTAAACACTGTAAGGTAGTGACCCTACATGTTTAGTGATTGAACCTATAGATATATTGTTTTTTATGAATTAGAATATTTCCAATCATACACCTCAGATGTTTCCTAGTGGGGTTGAACTATGTAAACACATGGTGTCTTGATTTACATTCGGCATGCTAAGAAAAATGAAGTAAAAGTAAATATAAAGAATATCTAGTAATATTTTCAATATCTTATTGAATAAAATATAATAATATGTAAATAGAAAGCCATGTGATCCAAAATGTTAAGAGTTCATGATCCTTTCTCAAAAATTGATACTTTTTATAGAAATTTATTTTAATTATCAATGGAATTACAATTGTGATTCCCCACCCAATATTATAACAATCTCTCTTTGATCCCCTATTGAGGGACTAAAACCAAGTATTGTATAGGATTTCATCAAAAAATTCATATTTTGGTCAATCTTAATACTTTAGTATCATAGACTATATAATATGTAAGTATATATAAATAAGTTAGACTATATATAATTCTTCACACATTACAATGCTTGATTACGCTAGTGTCCTTCATCCTTGAAGGGGAATCCCCCCAATAGTATGAAGTGATTTTGGAAGCTATGAAAGACTAAAGATAACCTAGATGAACTTATATTCCTTATTATTTGAGAATTTTTATCCTAGTACCATGTTCTTGGTTAAATAAGAATAACTTAAAAACCTCTATCTAGGTTCAATTCTAGTTATATATTTCACATCTAGGTTTAAAAATATCAATTTATTTTATCTATATATAAGTGTTAATGATTAAACTAATGTGAGAAAATTTTATTTGGGATTGATATAGTTAAAAAATAAATAGGTTGTGTTTTTAATCTACCAACTTTCATAAAAATGGTACATAAGGCTGTTTTAACCAAAAATGGATCCCTGAGAGGCTTAGAAGATGGTATCCCATTTCATATCTAAAACATGGTTTGTAGTTTTTTAGGCATTAAAAATAGTTACTGGAGTATATGAGTAGCGGTTGATTCCTCCAAGAAGATAATGCAGTGGCATACCTCTGGATATGAGTTTAGAAATTCCATTTACACAAAACTATCAGTGTGGGAAAATTTCCTATAATATGATAGAATTCATATTTGAAGATAAAAAATTCCTTTTTAAAATTGTGTTTGAAAAACACAAAAGGTTATTCTTCCACATTTCAATTGATAACATTAGGCAGTGACCTAAAAGATCTTAGTTATATTAGGTCTAAATTTTTCATTAGTCTAATAGGGGTATCTAAACAGACATTAAGAGGTCGGAAAAATGGTGGTGATGTTTTTAACAAGGTCAGGTGGATACAATAATATCATTAGTGCATGAATGTGTACATAAAATTCAATACAATGTAATATGTTGGGTGTATTTATAAAACCAACCATCAACTGAGGATAGAGCATGGAAATCCAAAATTAAAGGTATTGTTCTCATTTCCTCTTTAATATTATATGCATTATTTGAAATTGGTGTATCATAAAAATTAATTTTTATAAATTTGTAAAATTTCTATATATTAAGAATTAAAGATCAATATTTATATATAATCCTTGATACTACTATATGGAAAAGAATCTATATGTCTACAGTGTTTCCATCATGATCATTGAATTTTTCATTAATTAGAAATTTTGGGGATGTTATGGGTTTTTATATAAAATTATTTTATGATATTCTAATGAAAAAACATATAACAAAATTCCATTCCTATGTTAATTAATATGATCAAAGTATATGTTTCTTCTCTCCAGCTATTATATAAGGAACCTTCTATAGAGATTATGAAATTTTGGTTGGATAAGTGCATCTTGAGTAGGGTAATGTTGGTAATATTCCCATGAAAATATCTTATCTCAATATTGAATAAGTGGATTCTAGGGGAAATAAGGTTTTAACTACGATGGTGGATCTCTACCTAGATTTCGTCGTTAATGAACTTTTTGGTTTTCGACTTATGATTAGCATTAAATCTTTGATCAATATTTTCCTAGGAACTTTTTATTTTATATCACACTAAATAAAATTTCTTCAACAGAGTTATGGAAGTACAAGATTTACTTATATGAATATAATCCAAGGGGTTTATTAGGACAATAATATCCCCTTGGGGTACTCTAGTATTTTTTTGAAGAATATTGATAGAAGTTTCCGACTCACTTTAGATTACTTGAAGATAAATTAAGTTATGATTAAGAACTACATCCATTTACCTAGAGTCTATGATCTTTTAGATCAATTTAAAATATAAATATGGTTTTAAAAAATAAACATCAAATAATTTTTTCACTAACTTCAAGTCTGATTATAAGACATTTATATGACAACCATTGAAAGTCAGTATGTATTTTTTGAATAATTGGTAATTCATTTTTGACTAACTAATGATGATTTTATTTTAATGGATTTAATTAATTGGATATTTAATCCATTCATGGATACATTTTTTGTGTTATTTAAAGATTATATCATGGTTTATTCAAAATAATAGGATGAGAATGATCAATATCATCTGATTTTTAAATATACCATAAAAGAGATAAACTATATGATAAATAGAAAATATAATCATTATAGATCCAATATGTTTAATTGGTCAAGCTTTTGATTTCTAAATTAATCATATTAATGGATCCTAAGAAAATGGAATAATTTATTTAATATAAATTCTCTTTAAATTATTTCATATATAATGGTTTATCATGATCATGGGTTACTACAACCATTTCATCTGTGATTTTTCCAATGTATCCACGTTGCCGATCATGTTGTAAAAGAGTTGTGATAAATTTATGTGGTCTTATTAGTGTAAATAATCATTTCAGTAACTGAGGAAAAATTTAACATCATCTCTTTTTCTTATCATACCTAGAAAATTAAAATTATTTGAAGTATATCGTGATGCATCCTCGGTGGTAATTGGTTATATTCTCATACGAGATGAACATGTAGTGGTATACAGTTATAGAAAAATTGGTCATGAAAATAGATACCATAAAAACTAAATATAATTTTTTGTTACCGATCTTGCATTAATTTTATTGTAGAATTACTTATTATGCGATTTTATTGTATTATAAACAAATTATAAAAACATTATGTATATATTTTTATAAAAAAACTAAGCCTTTGGAAATGAAATTTGGTTGAATATCTCTAGTATATTGAAATTTATATTTTTCCAGATCTTTGTAATAGAAACTTGTTTACCAATTTCATATACATGGGAATTATCCCTCAAAAAGGTGATAGATGTGAAAGAATTGAGAAGAATAATTTCACTCAGAGATTAACTCTATATATATATGATTGTGGATTGAAATAATATAAACATACACCCTATTAATTTTATTTCCCCTACTAGGGACCAAAAAATAAATCATAGATATATTATTTTCATTTTAATATTATCATAGAGAAACATTATAATGGAGAGATCCTCAATGATTGGTTTTAGGACTCTCAAAATATTCAATAAATATATGGTACAATTATAGTTTCAATGGGTATAAAGGTATTTGTAATAAAGGAGTACCAATCATCTAGATGGTAATTAAACACACGGATCACCAAGATGTTCTATGATATACATAATCAACTCTGGTGGATTAGAATAATGAAGTAAATTATAGGAATTTTCTATTGACGACTCACCTAATAGTAGGTAATAGTTTTCCATTAAGGGACCACCAGTACACATCAATCACTCATTTATCCAATATATAAATGGGATGAGATCACAATGGATCCTATGACCAATTTTCCTCAGTCTTCTAATGATAAAGATGCAATTTGGATAATTAAGGATCTTCTAACAAAGGCCAAACATTTTTTACCAATAAAGGAGGATTATGTGTAGGATATGTTTGGAATGTTATATGTCCTGAAAATAGTGAATATTCATGAAATACCAACAATTATTGTTTCTTACAGGTAAGAAAGGTTCACATCATTCTTTTGAGAATGATTTAGTTGGAATTGGGTTTGAATGTGAAACATAGTACTACTTTCAACTAGAAAATTGATGTCAGCCTAAGTGGTCCATATGAAATATTAAAGAGAAGATGTAGGATTATATCCATGATATCAATTTATCATGGGAGGATGAACATTATTTATTGTAATTATAACAAAACAAATGGTAGTATTCTTTTATTCAAATGTCTTCTATTGAGGATCTATATGGGTGACTATGTAATTATTACTTATATTTGACTGGGATAGGAAAATACTTAGTAAATAATAATAAAATCATTTATTAAAAGTCAAATCATGTCACAAACCGTCCCCTGGGTCCCATGCCGTGACTTACCAAAGTTGCCTTCCATATTCTAGGGTTTGGAGACTAGCATTGAAAGGCATATCCCCGAGAAATAGGAAGGAATTTCCTTTAAACCTGTAAACACACCAACCAAGAGCACAAAAATACCAACCCACATTGTAAAAATGTTGTAGTAAAAACATGTGTACTGTTAGAAAAAAGGGGTGAGTACTGTAAGTAAATAGGGGTCAGAATATAAGACTGACTAAAAAGTACAACCACAAAAGGAAACCATCTCCTGGTATAGTCCTCCATGGTTCCTACCTGAAGGGTATTTACAGCTCATGGTCAGTTGTCACTATGGCACATAACGTCTAATGGTCCACCTCCAAGACTTTTCTAGTCGAGGATCCAAATCCTATGTCAAAGATGTCCATTGTATGCATAATACACAACAAGGTGCGGGCGAATCCCATGCAAGGGTGTGTATAAAAATACTCAATAGGGACCCCAAGACCCCCGAAGGTTTCCTAGAGTTCCACAAGGAAAAACCACAAATCAAGACCTCAATAACAAAGAAAAAATAAAAGGTTATCTCACACCTAGTATACAACTCAGAGTTAAGGAATAAAGATGATTAGTCTTAATCTATATCATCTTATTCCATTTATAAGTTCCACAATAGATCCACAAGGAAGTTATTCCATTTTCGATCCCCATAAGGTCGTATGTCGCTGATCCATGATGGACCACTCTAAAGCTGGTCCTCGTCGGGTCCTTGCCTACTGATCCACATAGGATCTCTAGAATGTTGATCCATACATGGTGTTTATGATGCTAATTTACACAGGGTCACTAGATGTTGATCTACACAAGGTCGCCATAATTTTGATCCACACAGGGTCACTATGATGCTCATCCACACAGGGTCACTATATTCTGATCCACACAGGGTCGCTATGATGTTTTTCCACACAGGTTCTCTAGATGATGAACCACATAGGGGTGCTAGATGATGATCCGCACAGGGTCGCTATGATTCTGACCCACAAAAGGTTGCTACTTAAAAGACAACCATTCACATGATTCCCCCTCATAGAATGATTCTTTCTGGGAGAACCGCTCCTCAAGACATCTGTCATATTTAAATTGGTAGTAATTCCCATAAAAAAATACCAATGGGACAAACTCATTATAGGGATCCCAATGTGACAGATGGCATATCGATCGAACGCCCAGTCTGTGAGATATGGGTACTTTTGTAAAAAGGGCTTGGTTGGATTCAAGTTTGATCCAACCCAGGTCGCACAACAAACTCTATAAAAACTCACATATAGTATCCCAAAGGACCGCCATGTCACAAGGGTCCTTATTCCGTAGAAATAATGTCCCTCGAACGCCTGGTCTGTTAGTTACACCCCTTTCCATCAAAACGGGGTGATCGTACCTTGGTCCGGCCCGGTTTAGTCGGGCCAGCCAGAATATTCCAATTCGACCGCATCTGAAAAGGGGTCCTAATGCCACTAAAGGTGTTTTGAACCAACACCCAGTTCATTAGTTATTGGCATTTCTTTATTCAGGGACTGGTTGGGTTTGGGCTCAGTCCGACTCATACAGACCAGCCCGACGCAACATGTCATAGGGTCTACCTTACCCCGCCCAAGTCTGGCCCATTAGGGTAGGCCTGGTCCACTAGGTCTAGCCTATCAGGGTTGACCTGATTCGGTTCATGGGCCCAGGCTGCGGTTGGCCTATCCCACCGGGTGGGGCTCATCCCACATGTGCTGGCCCACTAGGCTGCGAGTCCGGCCTGCTTGGTCGGCCTACGTCCGAACCAGTCGTCCAGAAGGCGGACCACCTTCTCTATTGGGCACGTGGTTGCGGGGCCATTCCTTCCAGCCGGTGGGGCACTACTACACCACATTAAATTACATTTCTCTTGGTTGACTAGGTTTTTTCAATGCGGTGTGGTGCAGGCAATGTCGTACCCTCCTCTCACAGGCGGCACCTACGGTTGCCACCCTGGTCCTGCGCAGCCGGTTCGGGCTAACAACCATCATCCCCCATGGGGCGCAATCTCACGATGCCTTCCACAACCTTCAGTCGGTTTCCACTGGTCCCCTCTAGCCCCCGCTAGCCTCTGCTGACATGGAGGACCGATGGTTTCTCCAACAGGTCTCCGGATATGCTTTACTGTCCGTTGTTGGTGTCGTCTATGCCTACATATCTCTTAGGTTTCCGCCGTCATAGCATGGCCCACTATTTCACATTTCCATCAATCCGAGGAAATCATCTTCAAAGAATGGAGCATGATCAAAGTGGGGGAGGGTCTGAGCCTTCTTCATTTGGCCCTCACGCTCCACGTTAATGTGATAGAAATCAGTATAGGATTTAATTCATCAGATAAAAATTCAAAGTAAACCCCCTAACTAGAAGAGACGTTCGCTAACGGCGATTGACAGAACCTCCTACGTCATTGTCATCGATTCGTGATTCGGTGGCACTCATCACTACTTGATGAAACCGGTCTCATCCTCCAAGAGGTTGGCATCATGGTACCTTTCTAGTGCTTCGTCACTTGGTGAAGCCATGCCAACTCCCCTCCCCAAGTTTCATATAAATAGGATAGGGGATGGTGAGTAACACACATGGAATTAATGGGGTTCATTTATTTAATGAACCTTCAAAATTAAAATGGAGCGGTTACAAGAATAAAGAGGAGTTCATCCATTTAATGTCTTGATGTGTTGTTGGTCCCTCCACCACCGCTTTTCCATTGGAGGAAAAGAAAAAGAGAGAAATAAAATAACATTGTTATTTGTTATTATTTTAAAAGTCCAAAATCTATCTTTTTCTCTCGACCTATTGTGGTTGAAGTGAATCCCCCTTAAGGGAATCCCATCACTGCAGATTCAGTAGTGCCCTTGTATTTTTAATCGGATCCCCAGTTCAAAATATAGAAAACACCCCCTATACTTTTACTAAACTTACCTTAAAAAAGTTTAAAAAATCATTATGGGAACACCGGGACTCGGAATCATGTGCCGTCAATTTACATAGACTCATATTAATTCCATATAATAATAATAAAAAATTTACGTGGAAAAATCCAGGTCTTTACATTTTCCCCACCTTAGGTATTTTTATCTTTGAAAGACACAACATAGACTAAGGAAACAAATGGGGGTACTAAGCATGAATATGAGCCTCCCACTCCCACGTTATCTCCTGGATGTCCACATACTGCTAGCGAATGTACACCCAAGGTATTGATCATCCACAAAGTACCTGCTCCTTTCAATCCTCAATCTCCACTGTAACTTCTGCAAAAGTCACCCCATCATCAATGTCTAGCTCTCCCGAGTCAATAACGTGCGATGGATCGTGCATATACATCCTCAACTGCAGCACATGGAAAACATCATGCACCTGATGCATTTGTGGGGGAAGATCTTGGAAATATTCCACCACTCCATCTTTACTGAGAACCTAAAATGCTCCGATGAACATCAAAGATAGCATACCACCTTGAAAAAATCTCCACAAACCTCATCAAGGTGAGACCCGTAGGAAGAAATGGTCTCCCTCCTCGAACTGCAAAGGTCTCCATCTCCAGTCAACATAAGATTTCTTCCTTCTCAGTGCAGTCTTCATCTACATCAAGATGACATGCCCCTTATCAGTGGTAGCCCGTACCAAATCTGAACCCAAAAGTGTTGACTCCCCCTGGTCTCTCCAATATAGAGGTGATCTACATGGTTGACCATAAAAGGCCTCAAACGTTCCATACTGATGGTGGAGTGATATATTTTGTTGTTGGTGAACTCCACCATGGGAAAGTTATCCTCCCAACTACACCAAAAATCTTGGACATATGCATGAAGCATGTCTTCCAGTATCTGTATGGTCCACTCTGTCAGACCATCCATCGGAGGATGAAAGGAGGTTCTCAAAATTAGATGAGGCCTGAAAACCTCCTGTAATCCCTTCCACAACCGGGATGTAAAATGTGTGTCATGGTTAGATACAATCATTGATGGCACCCCAGGAATGCATTCAATCTCCTGTATGTAGAGGTGTCCCAAGACCTCCACTGATCCCTACACTTGGATGGGTAGGAAGTGGACCGACTTAGTGATTTGTTCAATGATAACCTATATAGAATCATGGCCCATGGATGTATGTGGTATCCCTATCACAAAGTCCATGGAGATACCATCCCACTTCCACTCTAGTACCTCAAGTGGCTGAGCTAAGACTTCTGGTACCTGATGCTCGACTATCACTTGTTGACAAGTGAGGTATTAGGAAACCAACTCTGCCACTGTTGTCTTCATCCCTATACACCAGTGCTGATACTGAAGGTCCTAGTATATCTTCGCCACTCCATCATGTACTGCTAAAGGGGATGTATGTAAATCTCTCAACACCTCCTCTCATAGCATCGCAGGTACCATGGTGTTCCCTCTGAAGAGGATGATGTGCTCCCCACCTTCAGAAAGTCCATCAAGAGCCTATCCTTAGGATATCTGAGCACATCGGGCCTCACAGTCTATATCCCCAAGCTATGCCTCCCAAACTCACAAAATAAGTGGGGGAGTGATAGTCATATACTAGAGTTAAGATTCACCATCTCTATCCACAAAGGATATCTATAACGCTGCTAGCAGCTCTGTCACCTCACTCAGAAACTATAGACCAAACCTTCTGCTAAGTGCATCTGCTACTATGTTTCTCTTCCTAGAAGTATAAAATATCTCAAAGTTATAGTCCTGGAGGAACTCTTACCATTGGTGCAGTCTCAAGTTCAGGTCCTTCTATGAGAAGATATACCTGAGACTCTTGTGATCAGAGTAGACTATAAAATGTTCTCCCATCAAGTAGTGTCACCACATCTTCATGATGAAGACCACTGCTGCTAACTCTAGGTCATAGATAGCGTAGTTATACTCATGATGTCTCGACTTTCATAAACCATAAGAAATAACTACTCGCTCCTGTATCAGGACACATCCATGTCTGGTCCTCGACGCGTCACATTGGACTACATACCCAATGCCCTCTTCTAGTAACCCCAAGATGGGGGTACTCGTCAATATTTTACTCATCTCATAAAAACTCTACTGTCATCTCTCTGTCCATATGAAGGGTTGTCCCTTCTTCATCAATGCTTAAAAGTGTTCCAAATATTTGGTAAAGTCAGGTACCAATATCTGGTAGTTCCCAACCAACCCTAGGAAACTCTGCACCGCGGTCACACTTCTGGGTGGGTCCTAAGAAATCACAACCTCTATCTTCAATAGATCCACTACAACTCCAGCCTCCAAGATAAGATGTCCCCGAAAGTGAAATTCTTGTTTCCAGAACCGACCCTTCAAGATCTTTCCATAAAACTGGTGCTCTCGGAGTGTATACAGAACTATCTACAGGTGCGTGGCATGCTCCTCCTACGACTCCGAGTATATCAAGATTCCATCAATGAATACAACCATGAAGTGCTTGAAGTATGTTTAGAAGATCCTTTTTATCATCCCCATGAACACTGTTGTAGTTTTGGTTACAACAAAAGGATTCACCAAGAACTGGTAACAACCATATAGACACCTGAAGGTCGTCTTTGGTATTTCCTCATACCGTACCCTGAGATGGTGATAGCCTGATCTAAGGTCTATCTTCGAAAACCATCAAGCTCCCTTTAGCTAGATGAAGTGATCATCAATACTTAAGAGTGGAGATTTTTTCTTCACGGTTTCCTAGTTCAGGCACCAATAGTCCACACAAAGCCTCAGACTCCCATCTGCCATCTTGGTGAACAAAATCGGGGATGCTTATAGAGAAACATTGTGCCTTATGATCCCCTTACACTATAAGTCCTCCAAATATACCTGCAACTCATGAAGCTCTGAGAAATCCATCTGATATGCTGGAGTAGATATCAGTGTCATCCTAGGGTACAGGTCTATATATAATTATACCTCTCTGTGAGGTGGTAGTCTGGGAACATCATTAAGAAAGACATCAACATAATGGTCCACCACTACTGGATAAATCAGACTCCTCTCATCAACTAATCTGAGGGTAAGGCTATACAACTGATGAGTGATTGGTTGCACCCTACTTTGAATATGTCCATCTTGTTCTGCAAAGGTTTCCTTCTAATAGGTGAAGGAAAACTGGATCCCATCCTCACAGAAAAACTGCCCTTTGTGCCTAATATAGTCTATATGAGCATGGACTATGGATAGCCAGTCTATAACCAAGATGAAATCGTAATTCCACAACGCTACTACTAGGAGATCCTAGTTAAAGCTGTTGCCTCCTAGAGTGAGCTCACATTGCCTGCACCAGTGTGTAATCGTTGAATCTTTTCTTGTAGGATTCTCTAATCGCAAGGATCGAGCCAACGACTCCATCAAAATCACCGAGATCCGAACGAGTGTCGTGGTGATGAAATATTGAATGGAACCTATATCTATAAGTAATACATATAGGGCGGAATAGAGATATATTGTACCTCTAATCATCTCTGGAGTGCCGTGGTCGTAGGCCTTTGTTGCCTATAGCTGTGCTCTCCCTTTTCCACCTACTCCCTATGGTCTGGGTGGACCACTTGGGGGTGGTGGTGGTAGAACCTCAAACCTCTATCCACTACCTTCTACACGACCAGTTCCTATACCACATACACTGCCCTATGGACCTGCTTGCTTGAATATCTGTTGCTGCCTCGGTAGCACCTCGACCATCTATTGGTCATCAACAAGTTGGGTTGTGCAGTCGCGAACCACGTAGCCCTACCCACCACAAATGAAGCACAATATTCTTCTCTACTGACCTCCTCTACCTCATGAGCTCCACACCTCCGAACATACATCCTAGGGTCACCCTCTATGAGGTCTGGTCTGCTTGGACCTCTGTTTCATCTACCTACTACCTGCTATAGATGACTCGCCTACCTGTCATCCTATGGTGGCTCTCACCATTGGTTCCTGCTCAGCTATGAATCTCTACACCAATAATGCTTTCTCAAGCAATCCATCCTACATTGGAATATTTAGAGATATCATCGACACACTGATCTCCCATTGGAGACCATTCTCAAAGGTCCAGACCTTGATGAATGGGTCCCGCACCATGTTGGTCGAGTATCATGAGAGGTCATTGAATATCAATGAGTAATAGTCCACCGTTAAGATACCCTGATTAAGTGTAGCAAGCCCTGGAAACACACAGAGCTTAGTGTCACTAGAATGAGCTCCACCATGAAGAGGCTCTCAGAGTCCGTCCAAGTGATGGTCACATCATCATGTAACTAGAGCGTTAGTCTCCACAATCTACCTTCCATTCCTAGAAAAAGACTAGTATCTTAGATCACCATCTGCTATGTGGGTGTCCCAGCTTGGTGGAAAACTCTATCCACAAGCTCCATCCAGTCCTCAGATCCCTAGGGATCTGTATCTCCTCGAAACCTCAGAGGTCTCTGCACTAGAACTCTTGCAATGTGCTCAATCGACATGAACAAACTACCAGTGGGGCTGGTGGAAATTGTTTCCCAATGGGTGGTGGTTCTGTCAGTGTAGCACCTGAAGGTGCTAACATAGTAAGAGGGATCTGCACCGAAGCCTTTTGACTCAGTGGGCCGTCATTGTGTACTCTCTTGGGAATCCTGGATGGTTTTCTATGTGTTGGCATCCTGAAAAAAAAATAGGTGCGCCACGATCAAAGAGTTATACCTGGTGAGATGAATCAAATAAAATTAAACACTTCCAAAACACATGCAATGAGTTTTTCTGTGCACCGAGTTTGAAATCAGAATTCAGGGTCCTGGGGTATAGATACTTCCGCAGCCACACCAACACTGGACTTCTCAAATATAATCCAACACTCAAAACACATAACACTATTTCTATATTAAAAGATCAGAGACCTAGTTCTTCAGTAGAAATGACTCCTCTGATACCACTTTATCACGACATGTTCCCTGGAGATCATGATGTGACTAACCCAAGCCCACCTTCCATGGGTTAGGGGTTGGTGACTAGCACCGAAAGGCATATCCCTGAACATGTTAAGGAATTTACTTAAAACCTAAAAACATAGAGTCCAATAATACAATGAGGAAATCCCACATAGTAAAACTGAGGTAGTAAAAACATGTGTACTGTAAGAAAAATTGGTGAGTACTGTATGAAAGGGGTTCCAAAATACAATCCCAACTGAAAAGTACAAAAGAAACCGAAAAATAGATCACAATATCGTCATCCAAAGTTCCTACTTGAGGGGTAGGTACATCTCACAGTCAGTCATCACTAAGGAACATCATGTCTAATAGTCCACCTCTAAGAATAATCTAGTCCTGGATCCCAATACACTGTCAATGTTGTCCGTCCTCTGCACAAGACACAACAAGGTGCGGGAAAATCCCATGCACGGGTGAGTATAAATATACTCGGTACGGACCCTGACACCCCCAATGGTCTCATAGAGTTCCACAAGGAAGGAACACAAAGAAAGACCCCAATCAAAAAGCATGAAACAATGGTCATCTCACACTAGGTATACAACTCATAGTTCAGGAATAAAGATGATTAGTCTTAAGCTATATCATCTTATTCAATTTAGAAGTTCCACAACTGATCCACAAGGATTTTGTTCCATTGTCGATCCACATAGGGTCATATACAGCTGATCCATGACATGCCTCTCTATGGTTGGTCCTCGTTGGGTTTCACACTGCTAATTCCCACATGGTTTCTAGAATGATGATCCACACAGGGTCGCTATGATGCTGATCCACATAGGGTCACTAGATACTGATCTACACAGGGTCCCTATGATGTTGATCCACACATCTTTTCTGTGATGCTGCTCTACACAGGGTCGCTATGATGCTGACCCACACATGGTCACTACTTTAAAGACAGTCGATCATTGGATTCACACTCATAGCATGCTTGACTTTGGAAGAAATAATTCTCAAGACATCAGTCATATTTCAACTAGTACAAATTCCTACATAAATTATACCAAAGGGACCGCCTCATCATAGGGGTCCCAATTTGACAGAAAGTGTGTCGATTGGATGCACGGTCTGTGAGATATGGGCACTTTTGTAAAAAGTCCCCTGTTGGATTCAAGTTTAATCCAACCCAGATTGCACATCAAACTCTGTCAAAACTCAATTAGAGTATCCCTACAGTATTATCTTGTTAAAATGGTCTTTATTCCATAGACAATATGTCGATCGGACACCTGGTTTGTTAGTCCACCCATTTCTTTGAAATGGGGGTGGTCACACATCAGTCCATCCCACTTAGTTGGGCCCGTCGAAATATTCCAAAGGGACCATTTCCCAAAAGGGGTCCCAACGCCACGGATGACTTGTCTAACAGACACCCGGGTCTTTAGTTATGGGTGTTTTTTTATTCGAGGATTGTTTTGGTTTGGGCTTGGTCCGAATCGGATGGACCGACCCAACATAACGGGTCCCAAGGTCTACCTGACCCTGCCTGGGTCCGGCCCATTAAGGTTCATCCCGATTCACTGGAGTCTGGCCCATCCGGGTCGGCTCGTTTCGGTTCGCGGGTCTGGGCTGCGGTTGACCCAGCCCACCAGTTGGGGCTCAGCCCACCTACGCTGGCCCACTAGGCTGTGAGTCTGGCTTGCATCTGAATAGGTCTGGTAGAAGGTGGACCACATTCTCTATTGGCCTCATGGTTGCAGTCCCATTCTTCCCAGTAGGTGGGGCACTACCCCACCACATTAAACGGTCTGCCATTTGGCCGACCGAGTTTTTCCAACGTGGTGCGGTGCGTGACACGATGTACCCTCCTACCGCGACCCGCTGTCTTTGGCCGCTGCTACCGGCTACACTTGCGGGTGCTGCCATTGTCCCACATAGCTAGTATGGGCTGGTCGCCTTCGGCCACAGTGGCGTGTCGGCGCGCGCCACCTTACACCACCCGCGGCGAGTTTTCGAGGGTCTCCTCCGGCCACTACTGGCTACCGATAGCATGGTGCACCAGTGGTTTCTTATGCGGGTCACTGAACATGCTATGGTGTCCATTCATGGTCCCATCTATGCCTGTAGCTTTCCTGTTATGCCATTATCATAGAGTGACCCGCTATTTTGCATTGCCATCAATCTGAGGAAACCTTCCCCGAAGAACGGAGCATGAGCGAAGCGGCAGAGGGTTCGAGCCCTATTCATTTGGCTTGAGCCTTCCATGTTAATGTGATGGAATGTAGGAGAGGTTTTAATTCATAAAAAACAACTTCAAAATAAACCCCTTACCTGGAAGAGATGTTCATTGACAACGATCAACAAAACCACCTTCGTCGTTTTCATCAGTTTGTGATTTGGTGGTGCTCGTCACTGCTTGCTGAAACCGGTATTGTCCTCCAAGTGGTTGGTGTCGTGGTACTTTTCCAGAGCTTTGTTTCTTAGTGATGACGTGCCAACACCCCTCCCCAAGCTCGATATTAATAGGATAGGGGGAGGGTGAGTAACACATGTGGAATTAATGGGGTTCATTTAATTAATGAACCTTCCAAATTCCAACAGTTCAGTTAGAAGAATAAAAGGGATTAAATCCATTTAATGGATTAACATGTCGTTGGTCCCTCCACCGCTGCTTGTTCATTGGAGGAAAATAAAAAAACGAGAAATAAAATAGCATTTTAATTTTATTATTCTTTTAAAATTCCAAAATCTAACATTTTCTCCCAACCTACTACAGTCGAAGTGAATCCCTCGTTAATCTAATCTCATCATTATGGATTCAACGGTGCCCTTTTATTTTTAAGATTACCACTAGCTCAAAAGATATAAAATTCCTCCCACATGTTTACTGAATGTAACATAAAAAATGTTTAGAAATTCATTTCGGGCACACCGGGCCTCAGAATCACACGCCGATAATTTTCACAAACTTGTAATAATTCCATATAATAAAAAAAATTAAATGTAAGAATACGGGTCTTTATAAAGCATATGGAATATATTAGGAAATTTTTTTCAATTTCACAAATTATATTAGAATAACTTATCAATTAGATAATTTGACCCTTATAAATTATAGTGGGTGGACAATTTGGCTTTTAGGTTTCAAAAATATTGCAGCACTAATGTATGGGTAAGTATAAGAATCTAATTCCAAGATATTTAATAAATTTTATAACATATATAATATTCAAGAAAGTATCATATCAATTTTATTTTCTACCATAATTCAATATTTTGGATATTTATTTTCATGTTTCCAATATAAGGAATTATTTTCCAAATCCTACACATATGATTTGGTATAAAAGAGTTTAATTAGAATTTAAAGGGTTTGACAAAGTGAATTATATATTCACTATTTATACAATTCAATAGGAATTTTGAAGTATGATATTTCTTGTACTTCATGTACGGTGGTAGTATGAAGTGATCCAAGACAAGACATAAAGGAAAAACAAGCTAAAATAATAATCCAATTATTTGACTTCCTCCATAAATAATATAATCTTTAATAGGATTATAATTTAAATTTTGGTGATTTTTTAATTACCTTGTAAATTTAGAACCAAGGTATTCTAATTTATTTTAGTTTTTAATTTCATTTTTTGTGTATTTGATCTAAAATATGACATAGGAGGAGAATTGAGGACTTCAAATGAAGGGGTAATAAAGAGGTGGAATACCCCTAGAATTTAGGAATAACTAGTACTCATTGGTTTATTATATCATTATTGAAGGAGGTCTCCAGTTTTCTACTAGGCTCTTTTGATCCATTGGTTACTTGTTATAATTTTTTTGGGTACCGAATATCCCACTAAAAAAATTCCCAGAATAAAAAGAAAATGTTCCATTTAAAAACATAAAATTAACCCCATTAATAATTTCCCCCATTATTTCCCTTAATATACCCTAATTTATTAATTTATCAGTCACTCCATTCATTTTCTATATCTTCATGTATTTCCAAACTTCCACATTGATCTATCGTGCTTTGTTCGGTTACAAGATATCTTATTGGATGTGGTATGTTTATTAATCACTTTTTAATTTTTTTAATATATTTTTCATAATAATAGGAAAATATCCCACTTCATACCTTATATATTCTTATAATTTATACTTTTTCAATTATTTTTTATATTGGTTGATAAAAATGGTTGGATTTTATCAAATTAATGCATTTTTTCAATTTTTGTTCTTGATTTTTTCTATTTTATACCAGTACTAACCAAATTCATAATCTTATTTTGGTTTTAGATTAATATTATTCTTTATGTGGTTCATTTATCATTATCTATAGAACCCATGGAATTAAACTTTATTTTATTTCAATGGTAAATATAATCCTCCTCTAATATTCATTAAGGTTTTAATTGGAAATGGTGTAAGGATGAGAAAATCAAACTAAAACTAAAGGATTCCTTATAAAAAAATTTATCCAAATGGATTATATAAAAATATGATAGGTCTGGGGGTTTTTAATATATTTATATGTCATAAGGGATTTATTGAAATTATTTATTTAATCCATGTTTTCTAAATAATAAATCATTTCCTATAATTTCCATAGGTGGATGTTTGGAATATTAAAGATGTCATATTGAATTGAATAATAATCAGTATGATTGTGTAGTGTAGTTTGACACAATAAAAATGTTATGTTATAATTACTTTAAATATTATAAAAATATTAATTCATTGATATCTAAGTATGATAATTTTATTTGAAATGGGTATATTATGCCTATAGAATAATGCTAACTTGGTACACCTAATGGTTAGGGATAGGTAAATGGAATAGGATGCAATTATAGTGCACTAACACTATTATACCCCTTTACCCTACCCCAAATTGGATGGATAAATTTACCAACTTGTATATATTATAAATAATTTCCATTCCCCTGAATGAGATGGATATTTCACCTTAACATTAGTTACGGTTCATCTCAAATCCATATTATCCCCATGAAAGTTAAATTGGTAATGACCCTTTGAAAATTGAGTTAATTACTTCAGTTAAAAATGTTAAATCATGAAGTATATAAAACAAGATGGTATTTTTACCATTTATATATCACTATCTCATTGCTTTATGTTTTCATCATACATGAGTTTATGATATGTGGTTAGTGTGTGTGATGACCACCTACTAGGTATATCATATTTAGACCATTAATGGGACCCACATAGAACATGTGTATACCCATTTGGGCATGTCTTATGTAAAGTAAATGAATCTGAGATTTGGTGTTAGGTAAAAATAGATTCTGTTGAAAAAATGGAACCATTGGAACATTTTTGTGGTTGAATGAAAAAGATGTATACATGATTCTCTCAGTATCTGTTATAGAGGATATCAAATGTAGAGTCTACCTATAATCTTTTCATGCCTTATTTTGTTTAACTATATTGTGTATATATATATATATATTTCTATTAATACAAACCTTGATGTATTTTAAGATGTTTTTTGGGTTTGTCAATGTATATTATCCACTACATGTTATCTCATGTGTTTAATGTTGTTTTTTCCCATTTTCTAAACTTTTTTTGTAACTTGGTTATACCCTTTGAGTTTATAAGACTTGTTTGGTTAAGATAATTCAAGGACAATGTATGTTAGAAGTATTTCAATATTCTTGGGGGGGGGGACCATCTAAACAGTACTAAACATTACAATTAATGTTTACTCAAAACATTATTGATTTTGTATTTTAAAAAATGTGTTATATAAAATTTTATTGATTTCATTTAGGTAATTGGGATATAATCATTCCACAATAGTGTAACGTCCCCGACCCGGAATCCATTAAGCCGATACTCCAAGATGTGTGGTTACATGACTTTAAGTGTGCCTCCCCCTACGCCAAAGGTTTCTGACTAGTATAATGGGTTTGAATAGTAAATTGGGGAGACTATACCCCCTTTATCAGATTAAGCCACAATAGAAGATAAAAAAAATAGCATAATAACAATCAATAATACAAAAGAATTCATAAATAGCCATTCCACCAAATGGTGTACAACCATGTCCAATAGTAAATATGCCATTCCATGCTACAAGTGGAAAAGTGAACAAAACCCAAAATGAAGAAAAACATCAAAATCCCCAAAATGGTCTTGACACTAAGTCTGGGTCCTCTTCCACGTACACCCAT
Organism: Viscum album; assembly: GCA_963277665.1. Lineage (NCBI taxonomy): Eukaryota > Viridiplantae > Streptophyta > Magnoliopsida > Santalales > Viscaceae > Viscum > Viscum album. The sequence continues at coordinate 332,044,433 of OY728132.1, forward strand.
GCCATCCCTACTTCCTATAAAGAGCCTTTTCCCTTCTCCTGACATAAAAACATGAAGCCTTCTTGGGTACCCAATGACAGTGTGATATGGGTGTGAGTAAAACTCAGTAGGACACCACCAACGATGTCTACCAAATATCCAGTAAAAAAATTTCTTTATGCTAATGGGATATGAATAATAAATAACAAGGAAAATATTAAGTACCCTTAGACACTTTAGATCCATTACCAACATTTATTAGAATTTCCATATCTCATCTTTTCAACACATTTATCAGGGGTTTATTAAACACAAAAAGTTACATGGATTAAAGTACACAATCTCATACAAGAGGAAAACACACAGTTGTCATATCTCACTAGGACCAACTTTTCCATGCCAACCATATTCTCACCTCGAAGCATCAGTTCAGGTAGATGTCAACCATATCCTCACGTCGAAGTATCAGTCCGAGTGGATGAAACTGATAGGGAAACATAGTATCAGTTCTATCCCTACCTTGTGAATTATGGGTGGAGTTTAGAGCCCCAGTTCAACTTGAACTGTGGGTGTAGATCCTCAGTCAATACCCCGCACTACCAAGCTACGTGCGCATGCTATGCATATATGTAACCATTAACAATTTACACAACATCAGGACCATTTCCCAAGGAGAACTTAAACCATAACAATAACATGAAGGTTAACACTATGCCTTAAACCATTAACACATTTACCACACTTTACATCATTTATCCATTTAACCCAATTACATTTCATTATGCTTATCTCACTAATCATTCATTCATTGTGCCTATCTCACATGGCTTTGATCGTTATGCCCAACTCACTAGGCTTTATTACCATGCTCCTGGCATGTTCAATTATGGTTTGTCATTTATATATCTTAACCAAATATTCCATAGGTTATTATAAAGCCTAAGTCCACCACCTAGCTTCTAACCCAACACACACAATCACATAAACATGTTTACAAGGTCTCTACATAAATACTCAACAATCTCACTTGTACTTCACAAATCCCTAGGTTCGGGAAAGTAATCTCACCCCATGGGTGGCCCTAGTTTAGTCTCATCACTCTAAATGCATCCCATGGGGGTTTTAGGGGTTCCCCATTACCTTTTAAATAACCATTTTACCAAAATTTTCCATGGATAATCCAAACATACCAAGATACACCCAAGAACAAAACCAAACATGCAAAAATACTCCAATAAACCATGAGATATAACTTGTAGACCACCAAACTTTATTCTATGGTTGAATGCACTCTTAATAAATCCCTTAGATTCTAGTTCAAACAACCTTTGATGCTTCAACAAAAGTCTCACCCAAAGAGTAGGTTTTTAGAGCTTCATAAGGAGAGGGGAAGAAGATACAAACCCTAAACTCAAAAGAGAATCAAGGAAGGGATTAGCCTTACCCAGAGCTTTGATCCGCAACCAATGGCACTAAAAATGCCTTATAAATGATGTAAATTGATCTATTGGAGCTATTGGGAGATTTGGTTTGTCCCTAGGGTGAAGTGAGGATAAATGGGAGGAATTCATGAGTCGGGGTTAAAAATGCCATAGTGGTAAAATTGAAATTTTTTAGAAGTTTCTGTGCCGCATGATTAACCTGCACGGTTTTCCAAACCGTGCGCAAACCATGCAGATGCTTCTGTCCCAAAAGGCCCCCCTCGCATGGTTTACAAGCACATTTTTCCAAACCCTCCACAAACTGTATAGATACTTATACCCAAAGGATCCCCCTCTCATGGTTTAGCCGCATGGTTTTCCAAACCATACGCAAACCATGGGGAGGACACTATCCAAAAAACTTACCCTTGCACAGTTTACTTGAGATGTCCACACGGTTAACAATATCCTTGCACAGACCGTGCGACCTACCCATAAAAAACTTTTTCTCCACTTTTGGTGTCTCAAACCATCAAAACACCCCCAAAACTCCTCTAGGACTTGGGTAAGCACTTAATTAACCAAAATAAGGGATTCAAACCAAAACATAAATGAGAATAAACCTTTATAAGATCCAAGATCTTAAAACCTACCCACCTTATAATGACTCATCCTTAAGCTGAGATTCCAAGATTCATTTCACTTCCAGGGAAAAGAGATCGGTCCACTAGGCCTGCATATCTAATTTCTGCTCCCAATTTTTTTTTCAGAACATTTCCATTATTCTATATTACTCTAACCAATGGAAAAATTGTGCCCCTCAAGAGATTCTCACCATGATCCACAACACAATCCAGATGCTCCTCATAGGATGCATCAGCCTCAAGTACAACATCCACAAATCCACCATGTGAGTTTGTTTAGGTTGATATCACCAAAGCCGCGACACATGAAAGAAATCATGCATCCCACTATACCACTATGGAAGAGCCAATTGGTATGCCACTGACCCGATCCTCTCTATTATCTCAAACAGACCCACATACCTGGGCACCAACTTTCCCTACTTCTGAATCTGTTCGTGAACCAACCTCAGAGACACCCGAAGGAACACACTATCACCCAAATCAAACTCAAGAGATCTACAACTCCGATATGAATAATAATTCGTCCTACTTTGAGCCATTTCCATCCATTTTTGAATCAACTCATCCTTCTCTGATGTCTCCTGCACGAGACTCAGTCCCAACAGCTTGGTTTCACTAGCATCCAACCAACACATCAGAGATCTACATAGTCTCCCATAGAGAGACTGAAATGGTGCCATCCAAACTATATCATGAAAACTATTGTTGTAGTAAAATTCAACAACCGATAGGTGATTCTCCTAGGAACCACTGGAATCCCTGACACAAGCCCTCAACATGTCTTCCAACACTTGTATTGTATACTCCGGCTGCCGGTTTGTCTTTGGGTGGAAATCTGTACTCAAAATCTCATGAGTACCCAGAGCCTTCTTCCACCATTTATAAACACACGATGTTAAACAAAGATCATTATCCTAAAATATAGTCTACAGTAAACAATGAAATTTTACTGTTTACTGAACATACAAATCACCTAACCGGTGAACTGTGTAAGTCTCCTGAATCGGTATGAAATGATTCACTTTCATTAGTCGATCCACAAACACCTAGATTACATCCTTCTTATGAGGTGTCCTTAGAAGACCCACCACATAATCAATCGTCACAATGTCCCACTTCCATTCCGGAATGGGAAATGGATGTAACAGACCACCTAGGCATTGATGGTCGGCCTTCACTTGCTGACAGGTAAGGCACTGTGCCATAAAGCCCGCACCTTCCCTTTTCATTCCTCGCCACCAAAACTGCCTACAAAGATCACAATACAATTTGTTCAAACTAGGATGCACTGCCAATTTTGATGCATGGAACTCACACATCAAATCTTCCCACATGGACACATACACAACCACATGATCATGAACACAAAAAACCCCTTTCACACTGATGGCCCGACCTAAAGGTGGCTCCCCCCAATTAAGTCTTTCCATCATCGAAGAAAATTCAGGATCATCAAACCGGATTCCCTTAGCAAGGCTTAAAAGCATCAATTCAACAACCATGAAAGTAAGAGTCACCTGACCATTTTCCTCCTACTCTTCCAGGTGAATCTCCATGAACAAGGCCATCACCTTCCTCTCAGTGATGGATTCATGAACCACCTGGTTCTAAGCCTTCCTACACAAAGAATCAAAAATAGTGTTCCATTTCCCCAGTGTATATACCATCTCAATGTCTAAATACTAGAGATAATAGAACCATCTTCACTACTGAAAATTCAAATACCTTTGAGAAAAGATATACTTTAAACTCTTGTGATTGATATACACTGTGAACCGTTCCCCAAACAAGTTGTGCCTCCATTAGTATAAGGAATACACTAATGCAACCAACTAAAGATCATGAGTGGGATGATTCTGATCATGGAGTCTTAATTACCTCCACCCATAAGCCACAACACACTCATCTTGCATCAACACATCCCCAAGCCTGATACCAGATGGATCACAAAATAGAACATACTTGCTACCTTGATCGAGTAAGATCAAGATCAGTGTTGTCATCAATCACTTTTTCATCTTTTGAAAGGCATTATCATTATACTTTGACCACTCAAACCTGATTCCAATATTAGTAATGCGTGACAGTGATGCTACCAAATTAGAGAAATCCTAAATGAACCTCTGGTAATATCGTGCAAAACCCATAAAACTATGAATATCTGAAACACTCTTGCGATGAAACCAAGACAAAACCACCTACACATTATTTGGATCCACTGAAACACAAAACTCATAGATTATATGACCTAGAAAATGCACTTCTCCAATAAAGATCTCACACTCTGACAGCTCAGCATAAAGCTGATTCTCTTTTAGTGTACTGAAGATGATGTCAAGGTGTTGGGCATGATCGCCATGAGTTTTTGAGAACACCAAGATGTCTTCAACCATGACAACCAAACACCGATCCTGATAAGGATCAAAGACTCATTTCATCAAATCCATGAACTCTACCGGTGCATTAGTCAAGCCTAAAGGCATAACCAAAAACTCAAAAAACCCATACCGACTCCTAAAAGCTTTCAGTGGTACGTCATAAGGCCTCACCCTCAACTGCTGATAACCCGATATCATATCAATATTAGAAACCACTGATTCACACCTCAACTATTAAAACAAGTCATCAATTTTAGGAAGAAGGTACTGATTTTTCACCGTCATCTGATATAATTTCTTATAATCAATAGATAGCCCTAATGACCAGTCAGCCTTATTTGAAGAAAACACATGAGATCCTTAATGATACTTACTAGGAAGTATGAACCCCTTGTGTTCTAACTCCTCATGTTGAACCTTTAACTCTTAGTGTTTTTCTGTTTCCATTCGGTATAGAGGAATAGAAATTGGCTCCACTCCCGGTAGCAACTCGATCGTGAACTCAACATCCCTCTCGGGTGGCAACCCCAAAAAATAATCAGGAAACACATACTAAAACCGATCCACTACTGGATGGAAGATAGACTTTTCCCCTCCTTCATCATTAATCACAAGAATAGATACCTAAGCTGTGACCCTATCCATCTATAGATAGAATGTTCCCCATGACCTACTCGTACATCCCACTCTCTATGATGGGCATAAGTGTCAACCTCAAGTGATCAGAATGATACCCTATGATGGTAATAGTCTATTTGCGCCCGATAAAACACTAACCAATCCATACCCAAGAACAGGTAAAACACCGACATCTTGAGAACGAACAAGTCCCACAGGGAACGATACCCACTTACTTCTAGAGAACATCCCTTGAATTTCCTAATTTCCTCATTCCACACCCCCAAAGGAGTGTTAATCAACATAACCCCACACACATCCTCGACAATAAACCCCAACAATACCACAAGATGAGAAAAAATAAAAGTGTGTGTGGTACCTGTGTCAAACAATGCACTAGAAAGTGTAGAAGCTATAAGGATCGTACCTCAAATAGTCGATGGCCCAACATCGCCATCACCAGGTGCTGACTGAACATCATGAAGCTGATTGGCCCCTCTACCTAGGGCTTCAACCTGCGTTCCCCACACTACACTGCCCTGCTGACGTGGCTGATACTGCCCTATAGTCCCATGTCCACTGCCCCTACCTGTACGGTCTATGGAGCTCCATGTGGCTTAATGATATGGGGATACTGATCCCCTGCCTATATTAGGCATCTGCCTATCACAAACATTCATACTCACCTATTGAGGGTTCCTGCAGAACCTCTTCACGTGTCCCAATCTTCCACATGATCGGAACTCAACTGGTGGACGAGGAAATTGGCCACACATGTGCCCCGAACAACCACATTGGTAGTAGAACACCCAGTCACCACCTTGAGAAGTGAACCCTCTCTTCTAAACACCTTTAAAACTTCCAACCTACTGAAAACTTTGTAAACGAAGCTTCTAGACCTCAGAAGCTGCACAACTTGTTTGGCCAGCTGGCACTACAAGACCACTACATGAAACTCTCTTCAGGATACCTTCTGAGTTAGAGGCTTGATCCACTCCATCTGTAAATCTCTTCAAGTGAAAGATATTTTCCTGAGACCTGATCTCATGTCTCAACCCATCTTGGAAACACCTCGCAACTACTGCCTCACCCCCCACCAACACTGGAACAAAGCATCACAAGCTAGTGAAGTGGCCAACACACTCCATCACCAGCATCGATCCCTGAGTTAGGTTCATGTACTATGAATCCTGCTCTTGCCTCAATGTTTCTGGATAAAAATGATCCAAAAAAGTTTCTTGGAAATCGTTCCACAACATCCCCTAATCTTGCTTGGTCTGAGCCAGGATGTCCCACCAACACTTTTCCGAGCCCCGCAACATATAGGCTTCCAAATTAACCCACTTCACATCAAGAGTATCCAGATTACCAAGTATCATCTAGAAAGACTTTATCTAAAACATCGTTTCCCCTAGCCCACCCTCTCCGGTAATAGTCGGAGGGTGTTGTAGCTGAAAATCTCGGGTTAGCTCAAATATACTTGGTGCAACCCGCCCTAGGTCCTGATCCATAATATGTATAAAATTATCCATGTTCTCTTATAACGTCTCTTCCCTACCGTCTTGGATCACCAAATTCTCTCACTCCTCTACTGGAAGAGTTTTCTCAGCAATATTCTCTTATTACCCAACCAGCACTTGACGTCTGGTTCATTTCTCTACATTTCCAAACACAAAGTTTAGAACACATACCATACCACTTTCAGAACATCATAATAAGAAAGATATTCACCTGCCACAACAAACCACTGTACATGCACCATCCAAATAAACCATAGTATTTTGAAAACATCACCTTGACCATCCCTACAGTAGGCCATGGTCCACATGGGGTAAACAACCATACACCACCAAAAATCTCACACAATATGTTACAAAAACATCTTTAATTCATTAAAACCCTTAAATACACATATTTCATTTGTCAACACTTATCATTTGTTTATATTTACCCACTTCCATTGTTTCATTTACCACATTTTCCCTTTTCAATTATCAAAATGAAAGGTTCTTCCTATCTTTCAGCCTCACATACCCAACTCGTGTGTGCCTACCATGATGCATTTCACCTACCTCTATAGGTGCCTACAATGATGCATTAATTAACAACCTCATTCCATTGAGTCCTTAAGCCAAATATCATAAAACAATCACATCACACAACATATGCATCACCCAATGGTGAAATATCATCAACTATAACATCACATAATAAAGAACAACAATTCTTTCCCTGGGTGACATGGGTTTTCCCTCATACATGGGTTAGATACTCCCAAGGAAGAACTCATTACCAAGGATTGACACATCCTAACTCTCATCTACCATCCCAAATAAGAAGATTTTTGAGAAGGAGAAGAAATAAATCCTCTAATACCACATTGTAATCTCCCCGAACAGGAAGCCACTAAACCGATGCTCCGAGTCTGGTGGTTACATGACCTTAAGCATTCCTCCCCATACTCCAAAGTTTTCCGACTAGCAGTGGGGGTCTGAATAGTCAATTGGGGAGACTATACCCCTTTTTATAAGAGTAATACACAATATAAGATAAACAAAATAGCAGAATAATACTCGATAATACAATTTCATTCATAAACAACCATTCTCCCACATGGGGTACAACCATGTCCAACAGTAAATATAACATTCCATGGTACAAGTGAAAAAGTGAACAAAACCCAAAATGAAGAAAAACCGAAAATCCCCAAAATGTTCCCAAAACCAAGTTAGGGTCCTTACCATGTATACCCATGCCAACCCAACTACCTAACAAGGTCCTTTTCCCTTCTCCTAACCTGAAAACATGATGTATTCTCAGGTACACAATGGTAGCCCAAGTAGGGTGGGAGTGAAACTCAGTAGGCCACCACCAACGGTGTCTAACAATATTTATTAAAAACAATTGTGCATGAAAAAGGGAAATGAAAAATAAATGTCAAGGAGAAGATTAAGTGCCCTTAGCCAGTTTAGATCCATTACCAACATTTATTACTATTTCATTATCTTACCTTTTCAATACATTTATCAAGGGTTTATTAAACACAACACGTTACACATCTTAAAGTACTCAATCACATACCTAAGGAAAACACACAATTATCCTGTCTCGCTAGGACCAACTTCCCCCTGCCAACCATCTGCTCACCTCAAAGCATCTATTCAGGTGGATATCAACCATATCCACACCTTGAAGAATCAGTCTAGGTGGATGCAGCTGATAGGGAAACAAGGAATTAGTCCTATTCCTACCCCGTGCATTATAGGATGATTATAGAGCCTCATCCCAACTCTAACCATGGGTGTAAATACTCATTTTGTATACCACACTACCACGATATGTGAACTTGAAAAACATATATGTAACCATTGACCATTTACAAAACATCACAACCATTTCACAAGGCAAACATAAACCATAACAATAACATGAAGGTTAACACCATACCATAACCCATTAACAAATTTACCACACTTCACATCATTTTTCAATTTAACCCAATTACATTTCATTATGCTTATCTCACTAAGTATTCATTCATTGTGCTTATCTCACTAGGCTTTGTTCGTTATTCCCAACTCACTAGGCTTCATTACTATGCTCATGACCCATTCCCTTATAGTATTTATTCATTCCCACATCTTAACCCAATATCCTATAGGTTAATATAAAACCTAGGTGCACCAACTAGCTTCTAACCCAACACACGTAATCACATAAACATGCTTATTAAGATCTATACATAAATAATCAATAATCTCACTTGTTATTGACAAATCCATAGGTCTAGGAATGTCAAATCACCCCATGGGTGGCCATAGTTTAGTCTCATTACCCTCGACACATCCCATAGAGATTATGAGGGTTCTTCTTAACCTTTTTAAAAACCATTTTACCAAAATATTCCATGGGTAATCAAAACATACCAAGATACACCCAGGAACAAAACCACAGATACCAAAATAATCAAATAAACCATGGGATATATCTTGTAGACCACCTACCTCAATTTCATTGTTCAATGCACTCTTAATCAAGACATTATATTCCACTTCAACCATCCTTTAATTCTTTAAACTAAATCTCACCAAAAGTGTAGGGTTTAGAGCTCCGGAAGGTGAGGAGAATAAGATACAAAATCTAAACTCAAAAGAGAAGCAAGAATGGTATTAAAATTATTCGGAGCATTGATCCACAACAAAGGGCACCAAAAATGCCTTAGAAATGAGGGAGATTTATCTCTTGGAGATCTTGGGAGATTTGATTCATACCTAGGTTGAAGAGAGGAGAAATGGGAGGAATTCCCGAGGTGGGTTTAAAAATCCCAGAGCATAATTTTTTAATTTTTTTATAAGTTTTAGGGGTGCACGGTTTACCTGCATAGTTTTCAAGACTGTGCGCAAACTCTACAGATTCTTCTATCCCAAAAGGACCCCCTCACACAGTTTTCCCACATGGGTTGCCAAACCATGCACAAACTGTGTTGATGCTTCTTCCCAAAGGATCCCCCTCCCACAGTTTAGCTGCACAGTTTTCCAAACCGTGCAAAACCCATGCATAGTCTACTATCCAAAAAAATTCTTCTTGAATGGTTTACCTAGGCGTTCCACACAGTTAAGACTAACCATGCGAAGATCATGCCTCCAACCCAGAAGACCCCTTTTTCTTCACTTTTCTTTTCTTGAACCCTCAGAACACCCCCAAGCCTCGTCTAGGTCTTGGGTATGCACTTAATTAACCAAAATAAGGGATTAAATCCAAAACATAAATGAGAACAAACCATTCCAAGATTTGGGATCTTACAAATAACGTGAACAGTACTAGACAAAATGCACTATTGAACATAAGTCACTAATATTTTAGAGACTTCCTACACTTTAGCAACATAAGATGTAAGATAAATTATCTATGTGCCTTTAAGGTTTCACTATATACATGAATTCTATATAATTTTGTGAAATTTATGCCCAAGATACTTTGATTTAAAAAGTTTCCAAATGTATATTATTATTTATTTTATTTTTAACATCTAAATCCAACCTCTTCTTCAATAAAAAAATATTTTTGTAATGGTTTTGAGTATAAAATATCAGTACAAATTCATTTATGGGGAAGAAACATTCTTGTAAGGTTTTCAGGTCAGCAATAATAAATTTTTCAATACAATTACAAAAGAGTTCAAAAATAAATAAAAAATTATGATTGTTAATAGAAATCCTAGAAGGAAGATCATGACAACATTCCATGAAGAATATTTACTAAAATGAATATCTAATGAACAATGGTATAATAATAAATTGTTGATTCTAAAGGATCACTTTGATCTAGACTAGGTGACTACCAAAGAATCTTTATAAGATAACCCAAACAAATTTTGATGGGGTCTAGGAAGTGTTACATGAAATATGTAATTAAAATTATATTTTAGGTTCACATGTTATTAAAAATAAATAACTAATAGTTATATTTTTCTAAATATAGAAACAGTTATAATCTCATGATGAGGAAATTCTTATACATAATCTATATAATTTGGTTCAATGATAAAAAATCAGGCGATATAAAATCCCACATTTTAAATCCTTGAATATATATAATATATTTTCTTACACACAACACCAAATTTTAAAATAAATTTTTTATATTTTATAAAGATAAAAAATAATTATATTATAAAAAAATTAATGAAAAAAATTAAAGATATAAGATACATAATTTTTAAATTTTAAAGTTGAATAAAATAATCATTAATTAAAAATATCATTAATGTGAAATCATTATGGTCATCATTTTCCTTTATTAACATACTACTAGTTATAATAATGGGAAGAAAGAAAATCATTAGAAATATAAAAAATATTTTTATAAAATAAATAAATGTGTAAGAAGAATGAATTTTTAAATAATTAATTAATGTTATATATGGGAGTGAAAATGGGTATTGTAACCATTATATGGTTGTTGGAAATATGTACGACCATTTAGATTATATATAACCAATTGAAATATTGAAATAATTATAATGAGAATTTAATACTTTTGTAAAAAAATGAATAGTGTATTTTAAGATATATATTTAACCAGTAGAACTAATATTTAACTTCTATTAAATAAATAAAACATTTTAAATAAGTAAAAATTTTTCATTCATTTCCAAAGGAATCATGTTTATCAAAGAAAATAATAAATATCAAGTACTTTTACAAGTTTCTAAAATATGGATAATAAAAAATAATAATATTTAATATTTATATATATATATATATGAAAGAAAACATGAATTGATTTATAATTGACAATACATAATAATTAAATGGTTTAATGTTTAAAAAAGATCAATTTCTAAAAAAATGTGTTTTTTATCTGATATTCATTTTTTGAATAATATATATATATATATATTAAAGTTTTATTTTAATAAAATATAATGGTTATTTATAAAAAAATATTAAATATAATGGAATAATTAGTAATTGATATGAAATAATAATAATAATACATAATATTTTAAAAAACAATTCCTAGAAAAATATATTTCTTATATATATTTTTTTCATTTAAATGTTAAATTACTTATATTTAGTATTCTTATATAATTAAATGGTTTCAAATTTTATAATCATCACATTGGAATTATGTAATAAGGGCTTTGTTAAATTGTTTATAAAAATTAATTGTTATGTTAAATAAATAACTAAATTAAAAAAGTTAAACGGGGGTAAATTGACATGTCCTTACTTTTTGGTAATTAATTTTAATTTACATATTATATAAATATTTTTTTATATGTGGGATTTAATCATACTAATCTAGTTAATATTTAATTACCTTACTCACCGAATTCTAGGGTTATTTAATCCTTATCATTCACCATAATCAAGTTTTCTAATAAATATCAATAATTTTCAAAAATAAAAGGGCCTCTCCTCCACCTAGTTTAAACCAATTATATCTTTCATATTTCACATTAATCTCTACTACTATTTTCTATCCAAAAGTATTCTAGCATGTTTTGTAGCCATTGGTTCCTAGAATGAATCCCAAATCCTTATTTATAAAAGAACTTATTTTGAGATTTATAAATTTTTTTAAAGAGGATACAGAACATTCATGGGATTCAACAGTAAAGGAAACTGTTTCTCTCACAATGTTTCTTATATAATGAGATTATTTATTCATAAAAATCTATTGATAGAATTTTTTATAAAATTTAATATTTAGTCCCCACATTTTCGTATATTATATTTCATTCATTTATATTCATGTCATAATCCCAACACTCCTCTCATTGATTCAAAATCAATTAAAAATGAAGCTTTAATGTGGAATTTTTTTTATTTATTCTATTAATTAGGGAATCTTTCTCTACTATCTCTATATTTTTTTTATCTTTTATGGATTTATTTATATTTAAATCTATAATGGATTATGTTTTACTAATAGTGGGTTTGAATTATTTAAAAATATGTGAAAGACATATTTCTAACTCTACTCCATTATATTTTCTTCAAGATCACTTTCTCTCAGAATTTTCATCAAATTTTAGTACGATTATTCCTTTAAATGTATAAAGAACTAATATTGTAATACATAGATATTGTATCTTTTAAGATAATTATTAATTACATTACACAAACACACATCAAAGGATCATAATGGTGAAGTGATTTTTGAAACATGTAATCCTAAAAACTGTTCATAAAATATCTAAAACATCTCCCAATTATTTATTTATAATTATCACCCTCTGAAATATGTCATAATTAATACCATTATTCAAATCGTGGGTAAATAAAACATAAGAAAATGTGATCTTAGAAGATTAATAAGGGGAAACTAGGGAGATTTCAATCATAACTTGGGAATAATGGTATAAGAACATGAACATAACATTTTAAAATTACATAATGTATATCAAAGATCATAATCATAAGTCATGGAATAAATCATGGCATTTCATATGACATGAATCATAATGGAAGACAAGGAATGAGAGAATAACATTGGTATAAGACATGTAATTATGGAATACACATAAGAATAAAAAATAATTTAACTTATTTTCAATTATATTTTCCTAGACAATTATAATTTGATTTCTTTGCTCACAAATCCATCGTATTTTTCAAGGTTCACTGCCAATAATATCATAATGGAAAATATCCCTTACTGAATTGGGTTCACTCCCCATTCTAGTCTGATTTATCCCATAAGATATCAATATTTAATCAATTCATTTGAGAGAGATGGAGGTATGAAATATCACATAGTTAAAATCATAAAAATTAGATCAAAAAGATCATAGATCATTCATCATATCTTAACCCATAAAAAGAAATGTGTTTCATTCAAATTTCAATTTAACATAACTCATAGAAAAGAAACGGGATTCTTAAAATCCATATTGTGAAAAACATAAAATATCCATACAATGAATAAAGATGATACACTTTGATCGTATATCCAATAACATATAAATGGTGTCAAAAAATTTCATCATAGATTGAAAATGAAATCCAAAGATCACTTGGAATAAATTTTAAAGATAATAACCCTTTCATTTTCAAATTATTTTTTAGGGCCATGCAAATATAAAGGAAAACAATTTATTTCAAGATAAACTTGTAAAATTGTAAAGTAAGGTTCAAATAATTATTTTTTCGTGATGGTGGGAAAATCCCCTAATTTTGTATAAGTTTAAAAAATATTCCCTTTGTATTTTTTCTCAAAAAATTCTTAAAGTACCTCGTCTATAAAATGACAAAAATATTTGTTTCAAACCATTTTTTTAAAATTTAATAATTGGTAAAAATGATATTAAATTGTTTATGATAATCATAAAATCCATTTTGAAAATATATTTATAAAACTTGACGAAGGATGGGAAATATTCCCTAGTGGATTAGTAAATATAAATAATCTCGAATAATGATGATATTGTGAAATAAAACCTTATCTCAAGTCTCATATATCCCTATTCATGTTAAAACATAATGTATAATAAATATATATTTATTATACATTATTTTGATAACCATATATTTATTATATGATGTATGATTTTTTATATCATCTTATCTACCATTTATTAATATTTGTTTTATTAAAATCACTGTTCTGTAAGATAACTCCTTCATTTTCCAAACATGTTTTGGTTCAGCAGTACCAGTCCTTATAATGTGACCAAAATACCATTAATTAAAAAAACTTTAATCATGATATAAACACAATATTTATTAATTAAATACATTTTTTTCATCTCTAATAAAAATTCGGGATAGAAAAATGAATTACACCATTCATGGACATAGAAGACCATACACACGCAAGAATAATGTTTTCATTTTTAGAAAGATGAAAAGAAAAGAAGGTAAACAATAATTAAAACTTCTAGACTTTATTACTTTATAATATATATAATATATATTAATAAAAGTATTTCCTATTACCATACACGTCAAATATAAATGAAAAATGAACCACATCTCATCGTAGAGATAGTAGTCCGTATGTATGCATGACCAACATTATAAATTCCTATAAGATTGGATGATAATACGGTAGATGTGATATAATCAATATGGATGTATAATAATTTTATACATTTCATATATAAAAATTAAAACCATCATAATTATAATATATAATATGGTTATGAAAAATTAATTGTGTCTTTACGTGCAGACGGTAAGTCGTATGTACGCACATGAGATATATTAAATTTATTATTTAATGTGAAAGAAGAAGTATAATTTTGTTTTAATAATCATAATATCATTTATTCATTTTTAATATAGTTATTTTATTAATTTATGATAAATATCATCAACTTGGAGGTGGTAAAGAAGAGTAGAAAAACAATTTCATCAATTAGTGTGATTACCACTTCTTCAACAAAAATCCTTTATATCTTCTATAAAGAGAAATAAGGTAATTATTTTATTAATAAAAAAAATTATATAATGTGGATGGGGATATGGAGAAGTGAATATATAATAGTATGGTTGAGATATATGGATAATGATAGTGTACATAAGTGAATGAGGTTGTTCCATTTTATAAATGAGTTGAGGGGCTCTTTTTGAAAATTTGAAACGATTAAATTAATATAAATTAATATTTAATTAGAACTAGTTAAAAATTCATTTGTTATAAATATATGATGATTATGGGTCTAAATCCACTCATAAAATAATTGTTAGAAAATATTAGGTCACATTTTACCGTTATTATTTAGGTTTAACACCTTCTTAACCCTTTTTAATCAAACTATTACAGTAAGTAATTTTACTATTTTGAGGATCAGTATAGTTAATATAAATGAAAAAATTCTCATAAATGAAAAATGGTTGACATTATCCATCATATCATAATTAATTAGATGAATATACAATTTTTTTTGTAATTTTATAACTTTTAATAAAATTTTATTTTTGTAAAAATTCATAAAATTTAAATTTTTAGAACTGTTCATTACATTGACTTTAAAAATATAAATATATCACATAAAAATGAAACAAATATTTTATTATATCCCTAAATTTCATGGTTATATATAAATTTTTTGGATCACAAAATTTATCTAAAACAATATTAATTTTAATATTTTTAATATTATTTATTTAAGTATTCAATTAATTAAATAACACCCACATCATAATTATGTAAGATTTTATGTCAATTGTTTTCTAACCCTCTAAAATTATAAAGTAAGAACATTTTATTCGATAGAGTGGATGACATGAAACACCAAGAATGTAAGATAATATAATATCCTAATAATTTACAATATAGTTACAATTTTAAATATATTTAATTTATTTCAATGCAGACAACACTGAGTTAGCTTACGTCGCATGAAACAATGAGTTTTTTCAGTGGTGTGCATTATATGCAAGACTATGTTTTACCGAACAACAATATATTGACAAAAAATTATTATTTAATATAATAAGATATAAAATAGCTGATAAATTAGTGTTTATGAATAATATTAAATATATTATGAAAATAAATGGTTTACACATATATAATAATAATTCATAGGTTACCAATTAATCAGAAATGAAAATAAAAACTAATCGAAAATAAAACAATGTTTTTATGCTCACAAAGTTGTTTTATCATAATAAATATAATTAATTAAAATTATTTAATGATATTAATGAAACAAATATTTTATATATTCAATCAAATATTTTTGATATTAATATTATAGATTTTATAGTCATAAGCTATGAATAAATCATGTTTTACACTTAAAAAACATATTTTTCTAAAAAAAGAAATATTAATACCTTTAAATAGAGAACCCATTTTAAATAAAATTATTGTAACTTTTATAAATTTAATAAGACATAATAAAAATTATTTTTGGAATAAAAAAATAAAAAATCTCATTAGATGATTGTTTGGTATTTTTCGGTGAGGTTTCATTTTTTGTTGAATAGTAAGAAATAATGAATTTTAATTCAAAATTACATTTCGTCAAATTTATTTATAAGGAAAAATTATATTTATGATGGGTTTAAAATTTTATTTAGATAAATTTTATATCAATTAATCTAATTAGTTCATTAAAATAATTTTCACTTTGAAATTTTATATAAAAAAATATTTCAAACTTCTGAACCCTTTTATTTTAAAAACCTGCTTTGTCGTCCCATTTGTAGGATAAATTTAAAATTAATTTCTACCACTTTTGTGATTCAAATGGGAAAAAATGGAATAAATATTTCAAATAATATTAATTTCTACTTTATAGTAATTTCAACTTAGTTTTTGAAAAGAATATTAGTAAACGTAATTAAAATTAATTATAACCATTAAGATGAAAATTAGCTTAATAAGGGATTAAACATTAAACATAAGGGCCAAAATACCATATAAAATTTTCAAAAATCCATTTTATGTTTATATTTGGACCCTATACTCCATTTTATATACTTTTTTTCTATTATGGGAGTTACTATTTATAAGAAAAATGTGGGTGGATTTCCCTTTTCAAAAATTTATAAGACTATCACTCCTCCTCAACTCAAAAAAGGAACTCACCCATCCCTATTCCTCAAACATATCAAGATACTTTTGATCATCTATGATCAGGGAAAACAAATTTTAGAAATATCTAACCTAATCCTATAAGCCTCCCTTTGTTCATAAATACATTCAAGGAAGCGCTTTGGTTCAAACCAAAAGGATTCATCTGAATAAGAAGTGACATCCCTCCTCAAGCTCTTTTGTATTATTTTCATTCTCTGACCCCTAAAATCTTATTATTACACGATTATATATAGAAAAAATTACCCTAAATATACTTATATATTTTTATTTCATTTTTTTAACCAACACATTCACACACATAAATCTAATGTGTAATGAACAAACTATTTATGTGTATGGTGAACTACCGCATCAAAAAACAGTGTCATTTTTTCCTTTACCGCCTATAGTAGTTTACAATTATGATGGACATGATATTTATATTTTATACATATGTTATTTAAAAAGAATTTATTCTTTTTTAATATTTATACAATGCATACCCTTAGGCTTTCCATTTTGTGTAAATATGATAACATCATATGTGGAAGTATAGAATACTACCTCCCCAAAGTGATGTGATTCGTTCACGATGTACATGGAATGTATAAAGGATGGATTTAATAAAACTATATGAGGTATATTAAATAAATATTATACTGGAATAATAGTATAAATATATATCATTTTTCCTTCTTTTTAATACAAAAATGAAATGAAAGTTGCGTTCTTGCGGACATATGACCTACCATATCCATGAGTAGTGCATTTCATTTATTATCTCAAAATACTATGGATTATTCTAAATATATATATACCAAATATATATGAAAATTAAATCATTGTTTACAATCTAGAGATTGTTAAATCATAATCTATGTAACAGACACAATTAGTAACAAGTCAAACCATACTAAAAGAACTAGTAAATTAACACTAAAAATAGTGAAGATATTGAAATATTACTAACAAATGGGTTATAAGATATTATAAAGAGATAATATATGATATAATAAATATTAATATGGTTTTATAATATTTTATTAACATGTTAGAAACCATTATACCAGATGTTAAAGGATGTTCACCTAAAAAGTAAACACAAGGTAAGGGATTTCATCTCAATTAAACTTCCATTGAGACTTATTTGTTGTTATGCTCCAATTAAATTAAATATTGTGTAAATATTTAATTTTTATATATTACATCATGAATCCTTTTATCTTTATGGTATTAATAAAATTCATTTAATGTTATCCCTTTTGGAGGATTATTATTTAAATGTTTCAAAGTGGTATTATGCAATTTGGCCTGAATGGCCCAAAGGACTTCCTTTTTTATTGATTATTGAAAAACACCCTATAAATGGATGAGGGGGAACCCTTAAAAGGACCATATGAATAGAAATTACATGACCCATAGGTCTTAGTGTAAATATACAGACTATAACTACATGGAACAGCTCCTCCCCATATCTGAATCGTGATATAAACTCTCCACCTTTGCATGGTTGTTCGACTATGCTTCTCATGCATGCACTTGCTAGTATCGATGGAAACACAATTACCTCTCTCTTTTACACATCTTTTAGCTTCTGATCTGCTTAATACTCCTACTCTAAATCCTCATATGTAGTCTACTCCTTGTCGAGTCTGCCTGGTGCATTCAGCACAATTTCAGGTGGCCCGAAAGCCTTGAGGTGGCCCGAAGGTCTTGAGGTTGCCCAAAGGACTTGAGGTGGCCCAAAAGTCTTGATGGCCTGAAGAAATTGAGTGTACCGATGGACTTGAAGGACCCTAGGACCAAACTGATGGCTCAAAGGCCAAAACAAATGAATATTACCAACTACAACAGTACTAAATAATGCCTGCTGTAGTACCTGCTATAGTGTCTTCTATAGTGCTGCTACAGTACATGAAAATATGTCTCTACCTGGTTTTGAACATGGGTCTCTTGGATTCACTTGCTGAGTCCTCACCAACTGGGTTGAGGCTCTTGTGAAAATGTGTTTTTGGGTAATGAGGTATTGGGTTGGCCTCCCAACCTGCACACCGCATGTCCCCAGCATGGACCAAGGTGAATAACCCTTGGGCTTAGGCCAGTTCCCAATGGGGTAGAGGGGCCCATGAGTGGTTTGTTAGCATATAGTGCATGTTCTCTATTGAGTAATCGAACCCAGACCATGGGATCAAGACTCCATAGCCTTTAATCAAATCACCTATGCCCAGCGAGAAAACATGTTGTTGGGTAATGAGGTATTGAGGTGGCCTCCCCACCTGCACACCGCACGTTCCCAGCGAGGCCCAAGGTGGCCAACCCTTGGGCTTAGGCTAGTTACCAAAAGGGTAGAGGGGACCAAGAGAGTTTTGTTATCATATAGTGAGAATTTACTTATGAGGACTCAAACCCGGAACCTCGGGTCAGGATGCCACCGCCTTTAACAACCTCTACCATGCCCTGCAACAAACATGTTGTTGGGTAACAAGGTATTTGGGTGACCTCCCCAATTACATGTCGAACATCCCCAACGAGGCCCAAGGTGGACAAACCTTGAGCTTAGTCTTGTACCTAATAGGGTAGATGGGACAACGAGAGGTTTGTTAGCATATAGTGCACATTTTTTTACGAGGACTCAAACCGAGAACCTCGGGGTCAGGATGCAACTACCTTTAACCAACTCATCTGTGCCCAGTGGGAAAACATGTTGTTGGGTAAAGGGGTATTGGGAATGCCTCCCCACTAGCATGTTGCACGTCCCCAGCGAGGACCATGGTACCCAAAACATGGTCTTGGGACAGTTACAAGTGGGTTAGAGAGGCCCATGAGGGGTTTGCTAGCATATAGTGTACGTTTCCTTATGAGGACTCGAACCTTGAACCTCGAGGTCCAGATGCCACTACCTTTAACCAACTCACCCATGCCCCACTAAAAAGACATCTTTTTGGGTAATAAGGTATTGAGGTGGCCTCTCTACCTACATGTCGTACATCCCTAGCAAGGGCCAAGGTTTCCAACCCTTAGGATTTGGCCCATTCCCAAAAGGGTAGAGGGACCCAAGAGAGGTTTGATAGAATATAGTGTGTGTTTCATTGTAAGGTCTCGAAGCTAGAACCTTGGGGTCTAGACGCCACCACCTTTGACCAACTAACCCATGCCTAACAAGAAAAAAGTGTGGTTGGGTAATGAGGTATTAGGGTGGCCTCCCCACCTACACCCCGCACGTCGCCAATGAGGTCCAAGTAGGAAAACCCTTGGGATTATGCCAGTTCCTAATGGGGTAGAGGGTGTAACGTTCTCGATTTAGAAGCCACTCAACGGGTGCCCTGTACCCAGTTGGTCACATGACCTCAAGAAAATTTCCCAAAATGCTAGAGGCTACCCACTACCAGTGAGGGCCCAGGTCTAATAGTGGGGAAACTATGCCTGAATTTGTCAAAGTGTTGCACAACGGAAAAGATAAATCACATACAATAGTGGAAGCAGTAAACAATATACAATTGAAATGGACAACTGAAATGAAATGAGAACCAGCAGTCATATATATACAAAGATGCAGCATGTCACTAATTCTATGAAAGCATCCAGAATAAGATACACTGTAATACGATACAATACAACTCAAAGTACAGGGTACAACAAAAAAAAAATAAATCAAACTAAATATAATGCAACAGAATCGCAAGCCTATGCTCGGTCCCATGCTCCCTTACTCCTCTTCTACAATCATGTACCTGTATAGGGACACTTTCCCCTGTCGACATCTGAAACATTATATTTTGTTTGGGCCGAAGACATGACCCAAACAGGGTGTCAGAAATAAATCCCAGTAGGCAACCACCAAAGGATCATGCCCTACTGTTAGTGAAAATGTGCAATAGTAGTGTGCAACAGTAAAATGCAATAAACCAAGAAGTACTCAAAAGTAACTAACTCTACCAGTTATATTTCCATTTAAATATTATTTTAACCATGCCAAGCATGTTCTTTAACTTGTAAGTTATAACATATAAAAATCACCATGGTGAATATTCATGATAACACTGTCCTCAGACAAACAATCCTTACCCTCGGGTAAGCAGAGTTGAAACTCATAGGTGTCTGCCCACATGCATAATGAATATTGCCCACAGGCCTACGGGGTGTCACCCACGGACACAGAAACCACTACCCACGGGCACAGAAACTATTGCCCATAAGCATGAGAAAGGTTTCCCATAGGATAACGAACACTGGCCTCAAACTATACAAGTAATCAGGCCGAGCCCAACACATAAGAAATAAATTATATACAATTAATCTCAAGGTGATTCAAATCATGCTAAAAATAATGGTATACGCACAGGTATTCTGGCCAAACGGCTAAATAGAGGAACACACCCTCGGGGTGGTCCTAGATCCAAGCAGTGAATCCAAATAGCAGTTTTAACTTATCAAAAGTTTATCTATGAAATTCTAGATAACTTTTAGCAAAGTCCACAGCTATAAAACACCCCAAACATGGGTTTGTAGCACAATGTTAAACAAATTCAACTCAACAGTTGGATAGAAACACCAGACCACCTACCTCGATTGCCCCTGATTAGTATACGTGAAAGACGCCTCCCGAATCGTCCAATAATGATGTAGATCTGGGGTAAACATACACTCATTCAAACTAAAATAACTTTCCCTCATGAAAGAATTTCTATGAATGGATCAAGGAGAAGGAATCTCTTACCCATGCGGATCCAACAAGATCGACGATGGAAGAATCCGATTCCCGATGTGCGGTCGTAGGAACTCCCATGATTCGACCTCCTCTCTCGAGCTCCCTCGTAATTCTAATCTTCCCTTGTTCAAAGAGGAGGATACTTCCTATTTTAAGTTAAAAAACCAAACTACATGGCATGTACATCAAGTACATGGCACATAATTCCAATTTTTTAACTGTTACCCTGGAGGCTTCTTTCCATCGCAGCACTGTTCATCTATCAACATGGGCACATTGCATGTATTTTTGATTACACGGCACGTACGGTTGCTCTGCTGGCGGCTACATCCACCACCTTACTGTTCACCTTCTGACTGATTACACAGCGTGTAAATACCTAGTACATGGCGTGTAGTCGGTTTTACACCCTTCATTGATGACAGGCCTACACTCCCTGTGTACTCATCCCACATGGAAAAAATACATGTCGTGTAGAATAGTACATGGTGTGTACCCACAAAATTTGGGAATTTTACCCATTTTCCTTATTTTCTCAAGAACACTAAATGAAGAAACTCGTACCTCAAGAATAAGAACCCGGTTCTTACAAACTTTCCCTCTTAAAGAAATTCATCCCTGAATTTTCATTCCAAGGGTGGTGAAGATATAACAGTGAATAACTCTGGCCACAGAGCACATACATCAGTCTCCCACTCCCAGGTTTCGTCCCACACTCATCCATGCTTCCATAGCACCAGAACGAGAGGAACTGATCAACCTCAGAGAACCTTCGTGCTCATATCAACAATATGAATCAGATGCTCCTCAAAGGATAAATTGATTTGAATCTCAACATCCTCAGGCTGAAAGACATGAGATGGGCCTAAATGATAGCGGCATAGCTGAGATACATGGAAGAAGTAGTGCATGGACCAATACCTCTATGGTAACTACAACTGATAGGAAACCGACCCGACTCTCTCCATAATCTCAAACGGCCCTACATACCTCGACGAAAGTTTACCCTGTCTCCTGATCCAACTGTGTTCCATCCTCAGTGAAACACGCAAGAAGACATGATCCCTGACCTCTAACTCCAAGGATCTTCTACGGAGATCAACATAAGATTTATGATGAGACTGTGAAGCATCCATCCATTTCTGAATCAACTGGACCTGCTTTGAAGTCTCTTGCATGAGACGTGGCTCGAACGAAGCTGCCGCACCTGCCTCCAACCAGCACAAGGGTGATCGGCATGACCTACCATAGGAAGCCTTTTAAGGTTCCACCTCAACAGTTTCCTGAAAACTGCTACTATTTGAAAACACGACCAGGGGTATGTGATTTCCCCAAGAGACCCCAAAGTGCAAGAAGCAAGCACACAACATGTCCTCTAGCACTAGTATCGTACGCTTTGACTGGCCATTGGTCTGAGGGTGGTAAGATTTGCTCAGAAGCACCTGTGTACCCTGTGCCCTCTGAAAACTAATCCATATTTGAGACGTAAAGAGGTCTTCCCTATCTAAAATGATAGAATGAGGGAACCCATGATGACTTACGACCTCTTAGATATACAGCTTCCCGATCTCGTCAACACCGAAGGTCTCCTTGATCGGAAGAAAGTGAGATACCTTCGTGAGTCTGTCCACAACAACCCACACAACATCATTGCCTTAAGGTGACCTCAGAAACCCAGTCACGAAATCCATCATGACATCATACCATTTCTATCCCAGAATGGGTAACTGCTGTAATAGCCCGACTGGCCTCTAAAGCTCTGCCTTCACCCGTTGATAGGTGGAACATCTCGCAACAAAAACAGCTACTTCTCATTTCATACCCAGCCACCAATACTAATGTCTCATGTCATGGTAAATTTTGGTAACTCCGGGATGAACTGCCCATGATGAAGTTTAAAACACCTGCATCAGCTCCTCGCATATATCCCCTGGAACCCACACTCATCCTTTGAAACACAGTACCTCACCATCTCCTATCATCCATCCAGGAGGAGGGTCCTCACCTTCCACTAACTCCCGTAGAAATAGGCCTCCAGAAACTGATATTTGTCTCATCATCACTCTATCCGGGAGGGTATAAGTCACAACTAAGGAAGAAAGATTGGTTTTCCCCAAAATATCGTGCACCTCCAAATGCATCTCAGAGAACAAAGCCATAAGGTGCCACTCACCACTGGCCTCATGAACTTCCTGTATCTGAGTCATCCTGCTCAATGCATCAGCAACTACGTTACACTTACCAGGTGTATAGGGAAGCTCAAAGTTGAAGGACTGAAGGTATTCGACCCACCATCACTGTCTCAAATTCAGGTCACGCTGGGAAAAGATATAATTGAGACTTTTGTGGTCTGCGAACACCACAAAATTTTATCCCAAGATATATTGTCTCAAACCACATAACGCATGAACAACTATAGCCAACTTAAGATCATGCGTCGGGTAATTCTTCTCATGTGGCCTCAACTACCAAGACCCGTACGCAACAACTCGATGGCCCTGCATCAACACTGCCCCCAACCCAATACATGATGCATCACAGTAGACTTTATAGCTCTTCCCTTGAACTAGAAGTATCAGGATTGGTGCTGATTTTAACCTTCCCTTTAGCTCCCGAAAGGATGTCTTGCAAGCTTCTGACCAAATGAACTTCACACCCTTCTTAGTCAAACCGGTCAACGTCACTTCTAAGTGGGATAAGTCCTATATAAAATGCCTGTAGTAACCAGCCATCCCCAAGAAACTTGTTATCTCAAACACGTTCACAGGATGCTCATGGGAAACTACTGCTCCCACTTTCTATGGGTCCACTTAGAACTTTTGCATCTGAGATGATATGAGTTAGGAAGTGAATTTGGTCCATCCAAAAGTGTAACTTTGAGAGCTTAGCATATTACCAATGCTCTATCAGTGTACTATGTACGATCTCAAGATGGGTGGAATGGTCGTGTCGATTGTGACAGTACACCAAGATATCTTCCATGAAGACTACCACAAAAGCATCCAAATAAGGGTGGAACAAACGTTTCATCAGAGCTATGAAAACTACTGGTGCATTCATGAGTCCGAACGGCATAACCAAGTACTCATATAAACCATATCTACTCCGAAAACCTGTAAGCGGTATGTTCAATGGTCTAACATGTAACTGATGTTATCCGGATCTCAAGTCAATCTTCAACAACACTTGTTCTCCCTGAAGTTGATCCAAAATATCATCAATCATTTGTAAGGGATATCGGTTCTTAACAGTCAACTAGTTACGCTTCAGATAATCCACACAGAGTCTGAGGGTACCATCCGCCTTCTCTGAAAACAGGACAGGAGAACCCTAAGCAGAAGCACTAGGTCAGATGAAACCCTTTTCTTGTAACTCCTCCAGCTGTCTCTTCAGCTCTTGAAAATCAGATGTAGCCTTCCTATAAGGAGTAATGGGCACCGGTTCCAGTCCTGGAATAAGATCAATAGGAAAATCCACCTCTCGCTTCGAAGGAAGACCTAAAAATTCATCCAGGAAGACATCCCTGAAATGATCAACTACTAGAGGGAAATCCTTATGACACGTTCCCTAGTCATCCAGATACAAAATCGAAATCTGGGCTGTCACACCACCTCACCCATGATACTCGGGTCTATCTCGGCTCACCTGGAAATCCCCTTCGCCCTTGTATAAAAACTCTTCACCCTCTGGTGAAGTGAAACTCACCCTGTGACGATAGAAATCCACAAAGTCTCGGAAGGGTACAAACCATTCCATCCCGAGAATGACATCATAAGCTTTCATCTCTAATACATAGAGGTCCCATAGAAAGTGACACCCACCAACCTCTTGGTGGTACTCCCTAAACTGATGCACACCAGTCGTTCTAGTTCCCCACGGAGAGTCCATCGTCATAACATCATAAGAAAAAGAAACAAAGAGCCCAAGGCTATAGACAATGGGCACAAATATAAAGCTATGTGTAGCACCCATATCGAAAAGTGCATAAGATAAGACAGAAGATACTATAATAGTACCTCTGAGAGTAGAAGGTCCGGGATCCTACTCCTGTTGGGTTTGTTGCACTGCATATGACTTCCCAGTGCTGGGGTCCTGTGACACAGCCTGGATACCCTGAGCTGACCCGCCCTGCTACCTCTAAGTTCCTGGTGTCTGGCTACCATGACCACGACCACCATCTCTACCTGCACACCCTGACGTAACCTAATTTTCAAACTAGTAAGAAGCTGCTAGTCATGCTCCTAGACGCGAAGCCTGCACAGAACCCCTCTCACTAGCCACTGGTGGAAACTCCCTGTAAAAACGCTGAAGATGACCCATCCTGCTGCAAGATCGACACTCCACTAGGTCTCAGGGACACGTAGGTCTCTTGTTCCTATCTCTACCACCCTAGTAGCACATGACTTGGCCACCTGAAGTATTTTTCTGACTAGTACTACCACCATGAGAGAAGTTCATCTGTCTCATCCTCTTTCCAGTAGTAACAGTACCTGAAACTAGTGTTGAACCACCCTGGCCCACACCACGAGCTTCTCGCAGGTTTCACTCAGTAATCAGTGTCAGGTTCACAATAGCATGCACTATAGGCAACCTGAAAATGTTCACCAGTGCTTGGATGTGACACCGAAGACCATCCTCAAAGCGTCTAGCGCTCAGCACCTCATCACCCACCAGAACGGGTTCAAAACGTTGATGTTCGGTGAAGAGAGAAGAATAATCCATCACTAATATGGTGCCCTGTTGCAGATTCATGAACTCTCAAGCTCGATCTACCCGCAGTGTCACCAGGAAGAATAAGTCATAGAAGGCTGCCTAAAAATCTTTCCATGCCATGTGATGGTGATGCTCAAACTCGGTGGTAACATCCCACCATCTATTGGTAGAATCACACATCATGTATCTAGCGAGCATGAACCTCCTCCCATGAGGCATCTTTAGATGCTCGAATATCGTCGTCATTGAATCCAGCCATGACTTCGTAGTGTGTGGTCCACCATCCTTGGAAAATGTAGGCAGATGCTGCAGCTGGAAGATACACATCATCTCTTCCATAGTTTTGGCAACTGGCGGTGCTCCCTAAAAGGACTGCATGAACCGCATGAAGCCTTCACGGAACTGCACATCTTCTCCTGTGTCCAGAATAGTGATTGGCACTGCATCTAGATCTGCTGGAGGATCTATTGGTAGCCCATGGCCCCCCATCTCAGGTGTAAAATCATCACCGCTCTCTTGGGGGAAAACCATTTGTCATCTCAGCGGCATGACTCTACAAAGTCAAACACACACCTTAGATCAAGATTATCCAAGACCGAAAACGAGGAGACCAAAAAGGGAACAAGGGAAAGAAAGCATTCAAAATTTACAAAACTTGACTACACCGTGTGTATAAATACTACACGGTGTGTTCGCACAGGCCATCCACATGGGCGTGTACTCCATCTAAAATTGGTCTTTTAACACCCCAAACACACGACGTGCCTTCTGAATACACGACATGTACTTGAATCCTTCTTCTCTGCCCGATTCCTTCTACATGACTTAAGACACATGGCTCTCCTACAACAAAATTACACGAAATGTTCATAAGTAGACACTGTGTGTACTCCACAAGTTTTCATCGGCCTATGTTGTTCGTGACATGACCTGTGTACTTAGGTCACACTACATGATG
This sequence comes from Viscum album, assembly GCA_963277665.1. Taxonomy (NCBI): domain Eukaryota; kingdom Viridiplantae; phylum Streptophyta; class Magnoliopsida; order Santalales; family Viscaceae; genus Viscum; species Viscum album. Next base: position 332,071,897 of record OY728132.1, read on the forward strand.
TGCTTCAAAAAGGCACGTCATGTTCAAATAAGCCACATACCTACCCATGTTTCTCGCTACATAGTCGTCTACATGGCTAACACTACATGGCATGTTCTAGGCGGACACAGTGTGTACTAGGAAAGATAAAACCAACCTGTGTTGTTTATTACACGGTCGGGTACCTATGTCAAACTACATGGTATGTTCAAATGTAGACATTGTGTGTATGTCTTAAGGTTTCCTCCGTCCGTTTTGTTCATTACATGGGAAGACACCGGGTGCACACTACACAACATGTATAAATACTACACAACATGTTTCCCCAGCCATTCCCTACCCCGTGTCCCCACCCACAAATCCTATGACACGAGAAGATACTACACGGCGTGTATTTAAAAAGTTTTCATTTCTTCCTGAACATAAGAACACACGACGTGTGTCCAAGGAACTACACGACGTGTATCCGGGGTTTTCTAGAGAGTAAGCCACAGAAACTACTTTGAAATTCCTAAAAACGTTGAAACAATCCCATAAGTGCCAAATTCCGATCCGTGAGGGCCCATACTCCCCGCGAATCAAAGCTTCGAATCTTACACATGTTATAACACAATAAACTCGCCTATGATCCACCAAATTCTGGTTATTGAGGGCCCGTACACCTCAAGAACCAAAGTTTGGAATTCATTCTATCAACAACCTCACACAAAAATACCCTATAAATAGAAAGTATTTATCAAATAAGCTATCACAACAACATGCTTTTCTAGCACAAAAACTATCACAACACCATGAAATTTCTAATCACCTACATGGAATGGAAACTATGCATGGCATGTGATTAAAACATGTGCATAAATGATGCATGGGATGTCATACCCTCATCTCATCGGTTTGCAACTAAATAGAACCCAGTATAAAAAACTATAAACAACACATTACAAGTGCGTCACCCAATGGTGAAAATTAGATCAATTGCAAAATGTGAAAAATCAGAATAATTGCAGCATGAGGTAAATTGGATTTTCCCTATACACGGGTTAGCAACTCCTGGGCACAACATATTACCAATTACCAATTCCCATCCTATACCTAACTATAGGCTCCAAACTGTAAGTCAAAGAAAAGAAACTCCCTCTGATACCACTTTGTAACGTCCCGGATCCAGAAGCCACTCAACAGGTGCCCCAGACCTGGTTAGTCAAATTACCTCAAGCGCATTTCCCCAAATGCCAGAGGAAACTGACTTGCAGCGAGGGCCCATGTCTGATAGTGGGGAAATTATGCCCTCATTTGTCAAAGTGTAGCGCATCGGAAAAGATAAATCACATACAATAGCGGAACCAGTAAACAATATACAACTAAAATGGAAAACTGAAATAAAAAGAGAACCATAAGTCATATATATACAAAGATGCAGTATGTCACTAATTCAATGAAAGCATCCAGAACAAGATACACTACAATATGATACAATACAACTCAAAGTACAAGGTACAACCAAACAAAACAAAGCAGAGTAAATAGAACACAACCGTATCACAAGCCGAAGCTCGGTACCATTCTCCCATACTCTTCTGCTACAATCATGTACCTGTATAGGGACCCTTGAACTTGTCAACACCTGTAGAATTATAGTCTGTTTGGGCCGAAGACATGACCCAAACAGGGTGTGAGAAATAAATCCTAGTAGGCAACCACCAAAGGCCCATGCCCAACTGTTAGTGAAAATGTGAAAAAGCAGTGTGCAAGAGTAAAATGAAATAAACTAAGCAGTACTCGAAAGTAACAAACTCAACCAGTTATATTTCCATTTTAATATTCTTTTTACAATGCCAAGATTGTGCTTTAACTTAGAAGGTATAACATATAAAAATCAGCACGGTGAATATTCATGATAACACTGTCCTCAGACATAAAATCCTTACCCTCAGGTAAGAAGAATCGAGACCCATAGGTGTCTAGCCACATGCATAATGAATATTACCCACATGCGTATGAGGTGTTGCCTATAGGTACAGAAATCACTACCCACAGGCATAGAAACTGCTGCCCACAGGCATGAGAAAGGTTTCCCACAGGCTAACGAACACTACACTCAGGCTATACAAGTAATCGGTACAATCCCAACACATAAGAAAGAAATTATATACTATTCATCTCATGGAAATTCAAATCATGCTAAAATTCACGTTATACCGATAGGTATTTTGGCCAAACGGATAAATAGAGGAATTCACCCCCAGGGTGGTCCTGGATCCAAGCAGTGATCCCAAATAGCAGTTTTAACTTATCAAAAGTTTATCAATGCAATTATAGATAACTTTACATAGAGGACACAACCAAAAGACACCCCCAAACATGGGTTCATAGAACAATGATACACAAATTCAACTCAATAGTTGGGAATAAACACCTGACCACCTACCTCGATCGCCCCTAATCGGTATACGTGAATGACTCATCCCGAATCATCCAAGAAAGACGTAGATCTGTGATAAAAATTCACTCATTAAAACTCAAATAACTTTCCCTTGAGAAATAATTCGTAAGAACATCTCAAGGAGAAGGAATCCCTTAGCCGTGTAGTTCCAACAAGATCAATGGTGGAAGAATCTGATTCCCATTGTGTGGTCAGAGGCTCTCCGAAGATCAGGCCTCCTCTCCCAAGCTCCCATGGCATTCTAATCTTCCTCTATTCAAAGAGGAGGCTACTACCAATTTTAAGCGAAAAAAATATACGGCATATAGACTTAAGTATATGGCGTGTACTTTCCATTTTTTTAACTGTTCCCTGGGAAACTTCATTCCACCACAGAACTGTTCATCTATCGACATGGGTACATGGTGTGTATATCTGATTATGCGGTGTGTACGGTCGCTCCACTAGCAGCTACCTCCACCACCTTACTATTCACATACTGAATGATTACACGGTGTGTAAATACCTAGTACATGATGTGTAGTCGGTTTTTACATGTTTCATCACCGACATGCCTACACACCCTGTGTACTCATCCCACATGGCCAAAATACATGGTGTGTGGAAAAGTACCCGGCGTGTACCCAAAAAATTTGGTATTTCCTCGCATTTTCCTTATTTTCTCAAAAATACTTAAGGAAAAAAGGAAAAAAAGAAACCTGTACCTTAAGAATAAGAAACGGGTTCTTACAGAGGGGCCCACGGGTGGGGACTGAACTTTATATATCCCCTTGATGCATCGACAGTTTCTCCTGAGATAAATTATTTGTTCAATATAAATATGATTATAATTGTACTTTTAATCTATATAGAGGATAGATATTGGAAGTAGAGATTTTCATGCTCCTGAGGCACGATGTCTAATAATTATGTATTTCCTTCATTTTGATTCAGATATTTTTTATACATGTTACTTTACATAGACATATATATGGATTAATTTCATTCTCATTTTATTGATTAAATAAAATTTGTTTTAGTTATATCCTCACTATATTGTTTATCCATTCAGTTTATTGATTATATGTCACGTGTGTTCTGCTATTACCTTAAAATATTTAATATTGTCATCGATTAATTATTTCATCCATTATAATTGAAATTACTAATCAATTTAGCTCAGCCTTATTATGTCTCATTTCCCCAAGATTCCATAAAGTGTAATGAAAATATTATGCAATGATAAACTAGATAATATAGAGTTATTATCCTTAAAGGGATAAAACATATTATAATTAGTGTATTAATTCATAATATAAGACTCATGTATGTATATGGTTTACCAAGACCACTAAACTCTTTGATCCATTGAGATTTGTTTCCTTGTAATCATAAAACTTTAATTGAAGTAGACACTAGTTTTGGGATTTATAGAGTTGGGTCACTGTAGTTGGTATCAGAGTAAGTTTAGTAGAAACCTTGATAAATAGATTTAGGAAAACATATAATAGAGAACATAACCCTAAGGTAGAATTTAATGGCGAGTATTGAATAATATCCTATAATTTTGGTAATGTAGATATTGTGTGGGTCCTATTATAAATACATCCCTATCTGAATTGTACATGTTGATTTTGTTTTCGCATATATGTATCTAGGGGTAACAAATCTGACATGGTGGGTCATGTTTGACTCAGCATAACCTAGTACACTAAAATGAGCCTTATTATGTATATGGTTTGACACTACTAGAGGATATGCTTAAGATAATTCAATATTTCTTAACAATACATTATGATGGAATTAAATAGATAATGAAAATGAATGACCTAGGTTAAACCTTAGACAAAGGAAGGACCTGTGATTAAAAAAACAAATAAATTATTTTTTTATTAAGGCTTTATTGAGAAACTTATTTAAAAAAATATTTAAAAAATAAATTTAAATGATGTAAATTATATTTATTAAAATGTATTCTTTAAAAGAAAAATCAATATTTCAGGATACTACCCATTAAATTAGGTAAGGCCACGAGGTTTGAACCCATGTTTGAAAGATGATAATGGTTTAACACAGGCCACTGACCTAAGTAATATACTTGTTAATATGTCATTGTTTCTAGTTGAACAATTAAATGAATAAATATAAATGATTAACTAGTAGTATCAATTTTTACATTTATATATTAATGTATTAACCATTTTGAATTTGGATAATATTTAGAGACAAATAGTTAAACTTTTCACTCTTTTATGGGCCCTACAACCTATTAAATGTTTATTTTAATGGTTTTAGTATCAAATATAAATTTTGGATATCCATTTTATAGAGTAAGGGATAAATTACATATTGATTAAAGCAAAAATAAGGAAATTTTTTTTATAAAAATAAGTTATGTATGCAAAATTAATTATATTCATAAGTAGTAATAGAATTAATCAATATTCGGAAAATTATATTAAAACAAAAATATTGTCGTATCGTTCCAATTTTATCGGATGTCTCTGAAGAGACAACAAAAATGTTGTCATAATACCTCAAGTTTTGTTGAAACAACGGTCTTCTGAATCATCACATATTTATTGAATTGAGGCCCTCATCTATCCATTGATCATTAACTAGTTTGTAACTAATGACCTCAATAACTCCTAATAAATATTTACACTTTTCCTCCATGTATGTATCTCTACTTTCCAAAAATATTATCTTACATAGAGACTTAGTTATATGTTATTCCATGTGACCTTTGTACTTCCCATTATCTCTTTTATATATGATATTTTATAAACCATTCTCATGATGTAGTATTTAAACATAGGTAATATCAAATAATTTATTACCAAGTACGAGTTTAAATTATGAGGACCAAATTTAGTTATAGTTGAGAGAATGTAGCACCCCAAAATTCAAAAGCAAGAACATTGTATTTTATAGCGTGTATGAAAGGAAACACAAAGCACATAAGATAATATTATATCATGATAATTTATGATATAATTTCTATTCCAAATAACTTTAATTTCTTGAAATTCACACATAAGAGAGTTATCTTGCATCACATGCAACAACGAGTATTTTAAATGGAATTTGTTACACGAAATATAAAGTCTTACCCAACAACAATATACTAATAAACATTTTTATTTAATATAATAATATATAAAATAGCCATTAAATTAGAAGTTTTTATTTTTATTAACTAACCTAATAAAATATATGGTTTACAAAAATATAATATGAATTCATAGGTTACCAATTAATTATAAATGAATATAAAAAACAATTGAATATAATGGAAATATTTTTATGCTCACAAAAGGGTTTTATCTTAATAAATTATGTTAATTAAAACAATTAAATGATACTAATGATATATATATATATATATTATATTTAATAAATTATTTTTTGATATTAATCCAACATATTTTTTATGAATAAGATAAAAAAAATCATATTCTATGATTAAAAATAATATTTTTCTAAAAAGGAAATTTACTGCCTTTTAATGGTGAACATATTTTAATTCCAATTTGTGAACATTTTATAGATTTAATATGAAAAAATAAACTTTAGTTTTTGAAATATAATCATAAAAGTTATATTAGGGTGAATTTTGGGTGTTTTTCTATGATGTTTCATTTTATTTATAAATAGTGAAAAATAATGAATTATGATTCAAAATTACATTTTCATCTAATTTATTTAAAATGAAATTTTTTATTTTAGATTGGATTTAATGTTTAATTAGAGAAATTTTATATTAGTTAATTCAATTTAGATCCTTTAAATAAATTTAACTTTTAAATTGTATATAAAAGCATATAAAACTTTTCAGCCTTTTTACTTTAAAATATTGCATTATCGTCCCCTCTACGGGAATAATTTTAAAATAATTCCTGTTACTTCTGTCATTGTAATTTGGAAAAATGGATTCCATATTTGAAATAAGAATAATTATTAATTTCAAATAAGGTAAAATTAGCCTTTCACATAAAATATTTTTGAATGTAATTAAAATAAATTGCAACTATTAAGAGACGAATTCATTTTATAAAGAACTAAACCTTAAACAGAATGACCAATATAACCTAGAAACTTTTACAAAATCCATTTTATGTTCATATTTAGACCCTATAATCCCATTTATAGAATTTGGTTCATTATTTAATCCAAATTTAATTGGAATAATGTGGGTGGAATTCGCTTTTAAAAAATTTATAAGAATACCACTCCTCCTCCACTATAATAAGGTACTCACACCTCTCACTTCCTCGCACATCTCAAGAATATTTTTCTCAACTAATATATGGCCAAATATCTCCCCAAAATACCTCCCCTCATCAAAGAATCCTCCATTTTGAATAAATATATCCAAGGATTTCCTTTGGTGCAAACAAAAGGAGTTACCCGAATAAGAGGTAACATCCTTACGCAAGTTCTTTTTTTATTAGTTTGATTATCCACACACTCCAATATTTTTATTAAATGATTATATAATGAAAAAATATCATCAATATACTGATATTTTTTTCTTTATGGATATACCTATGCTTACAAACACATCCTTATAATGGGTAATGAACTTACCATTTATGTATTAGACGAACTACCTTGTCACAAAATGACGTTGTTCATTTTTCCTTTACCACCTATCATGATTGAGAATTATGATGTAAAAGCTATTTTTATGTGATATATATTATTTTTATAATTCATTTATCTGTATTTATTTTTTATATAACAAATACCCCTATTATTTCTATTTTTGGTAAATACGATAACATCATTTGTGGAAGTGTGGACTACCACCTCCTCAAAGCGGTGTGAATCGTTAATTCTATACATTGAATGTATAAAAGATAGTTTTAATGATAACATATGATAGATATTAAATAAATATGATACTTTAATTATAATAAACATATATTTAGTATACTATTCATTATTTTATGTATGAAAAAATTAAAGTATTGTTGATGTATACATACGACCTACCATATCCATGAGTGGTGCATTTAATTTATTATATAAAAATATTATTTATTATTAAAAATAAAAATATAATGAATATATTTTATTATCAAATAATTTTTTACATTATATAAATGATTAAATAATAATCTAATTAATAGGAATAACAAGTAACATGTCAAAACATTCTCAAAAAATTAGAAAATTAACATCCGAAATAGTTAACATATTTAACGTTTACTAAGAAATGGGTGGTAAGAAAACATAAGAACATCATATATGATATCATAAATATTAATATGGTTATATAATGAGTTATTATCATGTTTTTAACTAATATATAGTAATTTAAATGATGTTCACCTGAAAAGGAAACACATTGTATGGGATTTCATATCAATTTACGTTCCATTGAGACATTTTTGTTGTTATGCTCAAAATAAAATTTATAGGGTGTATATAATGACTTTTGTTATATTATATCATGAATAATTTTATCTTCATTATATTCAAAACTGAAATTTAATTTTTTCTTTCATTGGTATTATGATTCAAATGTTTCAAAGTTGTATGAGACACTTTGAAATGTTTAATGATTATTTTCCTCAAGAATGTATTTAATGACTACCTCTAAAATGTAACATTATTTTGTTATTTTAGACTTAAACATGAAATAATAACTTTATTTTCATCATTTTTCATTGTAAATATCATGAAATATCCCCCTTATGGTGTGATGAATATTATTATTTCCAAATATATACACCAAATTTACATAGAGTGTTTACTTCTCTAGTTATTTGATTACCGAGGAAAATGTTGATAAATCAATATCATTAATTCAATACAGATATTTGATAAAGAAATTTTTTTATTAATTAAATTGATCACTCAATATAATAAATTATTTGGAAATGCACTGATGGGTGGGCCTGAAATTTATATAGCCCCTCGATGCATCAACATTTTCTCACGAGAGAAATTAGTTTCACAAATTAAATAAGTTACTACTTGTTGTTTTAAAATTTTTGGAGGGTAGATCTTTACATTAGATTTTTTATTATCCCTAAGACATGACATCCAATAATTATGCATTTTATTCATTTCTATTCAGTTATTATTTATCCATGATATATTTTTTCGATATATATATGGATGCATTTCATTCTTAGTTCATTGATTAAATGGTTTTTTCTGTTATTACCAATATATAACGTTTATCCATTCAGTTTATTAATTATATGACATTTGTGTTCAATTATTACCTTTTTATATTTACAATTCTCATTGATTCACTATTTCATCCTATATACATGAAATTATTGAGCATTTTATCTCACCCTTATTATTATTTCATTCCCTCAGATTCCTTGAAGTGTACTAGGAATGTTATATAGGGATACAATAGATGAAATAATGTTAGTTTCCTATAAATAAAAAAAATCATTTTGTAATTAGTGTGTTCATTTTTAATATAGTAATCATGTATGTATCTAGTTTAACAAGGCTATTAAACTCGTCGGTCCTAAGGGATTTGAGTACTTGTAATCATGTAATGTAATGGTAGTAGACACCGACTCTGGGGTTTCTGGGGTCTCGTCACTACATATTTATTCACTATCTTTTTGTATAAAAAAATTACCATGATGATGATAAATATTTAATATTTCCAAATATTATTTATTGTAGAACATATACTCTAGATGAAAAAATAATACAAATATATTTATTATTAAAAACAATAGGGTGACATGTAGGAAGTTTTTTAAAATAAATAATTATAATGGTTTTAATCTAATTAAATTGTCCATAAAATGTCATATAACAAAAAAATGGAATAATATGATCGTAATAGACTCATAAAATAAAATGATATCACGTTTTGGGGTTAATTTGTAATCCTTATCATTTTACTTTTAACTTATATTACCTAATTTACCCTTTTCCATGACAATAAAAATTATCTATGTTATTGTTCGTATGGATAGATAATAAAAGGGTCTAACTACAAAATGTGATAATTATTATTCTAAATATTCAATTCATTTTATCTAATTCAATATTTTTTTTATAAATTAAATTTTAATGTTATTATGTAAAATGTTACAATATCTATTTTTAAGAAAAATAAATTTTACGAAAAAAACTATTTTTAAAATTTTACTATGCATAGAAAAATATTTTATGAATGTATAAAATTACTGATAAATTAAATAATAAATAAATTTCATTAAAATTATTCCCTAATAGAGATTAATTAAATATATTGATATAAAATTTATTATACACAAAAAATAAGTTTTTTTAGAAAAACATGAGTTTAATTTTAATATAATCTTTCATGGTTTTTAATTATAATAATTTTATAGTGAATTAATTTATTTTATAAAAACATAGAAAATATATTTCTCATAATATATTTATTCCTATTCATATCCTCTAATACAATGGTTTGGAAATAAGAGGTTCATAATATTTTAATAGTGTTACATCATTTGTTTAAACAAACTGTTGCATAGAACACAAGCTATAGAAGAAATAAAATTATTTAGAAAGAAATAGCTCATAAAAATATCTGGGTATTACATTATACCCCATTAAAATTAATTTCACCATTAAAATTCATCACTCGTATAAATAATTGATTATACCTCTGCCTCATCACATCCTTAGGTTCCCAGATAGCTTCCTCAAATTGGTGGTTATGATATGAAACCATAAACAAGAGATTTTTCTTATTTTATAGAACTTTATATATATGATCTATAATCTCCACTAGTTTATCATCAAACAAAAAATATTTATCTAGTGGTAAAAAATCCTAGTTTAGTACATTTGAAGGATTAGGTATGTAATTCCTCATGAGAGATACATGGGACACATCATGAACCCAAGAAGGATTTGGTTAATTTTCTGATAAATAATATACCGTCTTGAAAAATTCAATAATTTAAAAAGGAAATATATACCTAGGTTTTAGATTTCCCTTCTTTCCAAATATCATTACCCTCTTCCAAGTTGATATTAATAAGAATAACTTATCACACACTTCAAACACTAGAATTTATAATGATTTTTTTGCATAAATGTTTTGTTGAATCTGAGCTACATTTATCTACTATAGAATATATCTAACCATGTCTACCATCTCCTCATCTATATTAGGCCCCAATATCTTTTATACTCTTACATAATTCCATCATGATGGGGTTATGCACTTTTTACCATAGATATATTCATAAGGATAATTATAAATATTGGAGTCAAACTATTATTATAAGTGAATTATACAAAAGAAAAGTTTTTATCCAAACCAAAATAGAAATAGATAGGGAAAAATCACAACATATATTATAGAGTTTGAATGTTCCTCCCAAAATAACCATATATCCTAGGATGATAAGTAGTGTTGAAATATAACTCTATATCCAAGGCCTATTGAAGACTTTCTGAGAACTTTGAGGTAAACCTCAGATCCTTATCAGATACAAAAGAAAGTGGCACTCCATGAAATATTAAAAATTAATTAATACATATTATATATATATAATCAAGTGGTAAATATTATATAATATAAATTATGTGTGCTGAATTCGTATGTTGATTGATTATAACCTTTATAGAATTATGGATATTAGATATTTTAGGGAGTCCGATGAAAAAATCCATGGTGATGTTTTCCCATTTACATTCAGTTCTGGTTAATGGTTTTAAAATCCCCATGCAGTTTTGTCTCTTAGCCTTAGCTTAATGAAAAACCCATCATCGATAAACATACACTTCAATATCTCTCTTTATTCCACCGCACAAAAAAAAACTCTTTCAGGTCTCTAAATATCTTTGTACATCCAAGATGAGTAGAGAATAATGAACTATGATCCCAATCCAATAGATCCTTATTAATATATAATATGGGTGGTGGACATATATCATTCATGACCCTTATTATTCCATCATAATCAAGGTTTAACTAATGAACATTTCTCACTTTCTTTTTCAGCTCAACATCATCCATATGTTCCTCAATAATCCTTACTTCAATAGATGTTTAAATATTCAATTGGTATAAAGATAATTCTTCCCCTTCCTTCAATATTTTTTTTCAATACTCTGTGAATACATAAATATTAGATCTTTTTTGATCCTTATAATAGATAATATAGCATGATTTTTTCAGCTCAAAGAATCTTCCACATTGTTCACATTCCCAGGGGATAATGTATTTAGCAGTTGGAATCATTAATTTTCTCTAAACATCATCTATTTCACATGCTCAACTCTTTTTCAGAGAAAATATCCTTTAAAATATCGAGATCATTATATTTTCAAAACTTTTTCCATAGAGATAATGAATCATATTTTTAATGTAAATATAACCAAGCTAACTCCTAATCCGTATTTGGTAATTTTTTTTCTTATACTTTCAATTGGCATGAGGTATAAGTTATCACAATTTAATTTTCCATGAGAACCCATCCCAATACTATTTTTGATGCATCTATATAGATAAAATAACTTTCTACACTATATGTTATAATAAAGATAGGTACACTAATGAACACATAATTTTATCTCTTAGATATTCTCTTCACATTCCTTCATCCATATGAACATAACTACTTTCCAAGTAAACATGGTGAGTGGATTAGAAAATCATGAGAAATAATTCACAAAAATTCAATAATATCTAGACTACCCAATAAAACTATGGATTTTAGTTAGGGAGGTTGGTTTAGGCCATTTCTCAATAACTTTTATCTTTGATGTGTATTAAAATATACCATCACATGAGATTATATGGCCCAAAAATGAAACATTATGAAGTTAAAATTCACACATGGTAAATTTTTCATAAAAATTATCCTTCTGTAGGGTATTAATCATATTACTCAAGTGATGTTAATTATTTTCCTATATATTTGAATATAAAAGAACATAATTTATAAATAATACCAAAAATGACCCTGATAGTCTCTAAATACTTTATTAATTATTAATATTATGATAAAAAATCTATTAGTAAGACCAAAATTAATCAATATAAATTTAGTGTCCATACCTTTTATAAAATGTCATCCTGGGTATTTATTCTTTCTTGGAGCTTAATTGATGATGTAAAAGAATGAAGATATATATTAGAAAAGTATTGATCTCTACATATTATATCAAATAAGTCATCAATATGGTGGAGAGGATACATGTTTATGATTTTTATTTTGTTTATATATCGATAATAAATGAAAAGACACGTTGACCCATATTACTTTTTAATAAATTGAATAGGCTCACTCTAAGGTGATGCACTTTGAAATATGAATCCCTTATTAGGATTATCCTATATTCTATTCTTCAATTCATGAAACTAAATTTCGGTGGTTCTGTAAGGAGTCTTTGAAAAATTCATAACACTAGATATGAGTTCGATTAAAAACTCAAGTTCTTTATTTGGTGGTTTACCTAAAAATTATTCAGGAATGACATCAAATAAATCACATAAAATTGGTGTATTCTTAATTTAAATTTTCTCACCAACCATATGAGATATATTACCTTCATGTATAGAAATTATGACCCATAATATAGAATAAATTTCCATTAGAATTATATATTCATCCTTTCATCGATAAATGATTATATGTTCATTCCTAATATGAAATGTGACTTATCTTCCCTATAAATTAATATCAAATGCATATAGAAATAACCAATAAATTCCAAGAGTCACATAAAATTCAAATAAAAGGAGAATCAAAATATTTATAGAAATAAATTTCCCGAAAACATCAATCATAGAAGTACTATAATCTTAATATTAATACTTTGTTCTATTAGGATCTTTCACATATAACTCAATATCTAATTTGGGAGGTGATACAATGATACCCTTAAAAATCCTATAGAAAATAGGAGTTGGTGGGTCTAGAATAGAATAAGGCACTAGTTTTTCTTGAGTGAATGATAAGTGTACCATTCAACACATCATTCTCATAACCCAATTTAGAAGTTGTGATCACATGAGATTTACTTTCGAATTTTGGATTAGTAGGTTGTTAACACTGATAATCAAAACCCTTTTTATTCATACAGTAATTAATATGGTAGATATAATCCTTAAATTGGAACCATTGGAACATGGGTGGTGCATTCAATGGATCTTTTCCTATATTTTCACAATTAGTTGTCATCTTCACAACACTTCATCATTCTGTTTCTCGATGGAATTCCTTACCAAATATAAAACATTTAGATTTCAAGTCAAGACAATTTTCTCCATTTTTACTTACACACTTCGATCATAATGGAAATATCAACTTACTTTCTCTATGGTTTTTAGAATTGACATTGAATTTAATTATTATATTCACGTCAAAACCATGAGAATGATGTGTAACATCAATATCCATCTCCACATTGAGAGAACATCAAAATATTTCTTCATATTTACTAGATTATCGTTTATTCAATTCCTTTTAATGACTTGTAATTAACATACTAATGAATTAGCCAATTTTACTTTCAGGGATGATAATTAAACTATAGGAATTCTTTACTGGACTTGTAAAAATTTCCTCATAGGTACCGATTGATTCATTATCCCATTGCTTTAACCCAATTAATTCATTCTATATATTTTTATTTAGAATATGAGAGATGTACTTAAAAAATATTATCCCCTTAAAATAATCCCATTCCATGGATTAAATTTATTCTTCTTTCCCCATATTCATGATAATATTCCACCATTAATCTTCTACACCTTCTAGATGAAAAATGACTCGGATTTTATTTTCATGTCCCGAACATTGAAGAAAAGAAAATATTTTTTCCAATGGTTTTGATCCATATCTCATCCACTAGCGGATTATAATATACAAAAACATTAGGTGGATATTTTCTCATGAGTGATTAAACAATAATTTTTTCCCTCTACTGATCATTTAAAAACCTAGCATGATTCAAATACTGATAATGTTTTTTCAGTATAGTAACATGATTATACATTTACGCACCCATAAAATTCAGTTTCTTGAATGTAAAATATTTTTATTTTACAATGCATCAAACATTGACACAATTTCATTATGTTCCATCCACTGACTAAATTAAAATTCAGAGAGTAAGAAATAATAATTGTATTTAGAAACCACAAAATCATGAAAAATCATTTACAGGATGTCTAAAATTTGTGCCTTCATTTATGACACCATACTCTTAACCTATGTAATTACTGATAATTATCAATGAATTTTGGATATTATCCTATATTTATACTTATCCGTAGTATTTTATCATCCCTGATTCCAAATTATAGGTAGAACCATACTCTTATTATAACTATTGAGACCCTATATTTTCATACATAGATATCACATCTTTTTTTATAAATATTCATAAGATTAAATAAATAGACATATGAGGGCCTAAAAGGTATAGTTCCTTTTTCATCATGAAAATATAAACAAATGGTTTATAAAATATTTACATCATCTCCCACTTATTTCTCCCTAAATAGCACCCTTTTGACATTTCATTATTTATACATTTCTTCATATCATGGGGAAAGGTAACCTAAGAAAAGAGTGATATCAAATGCCCATTAAGGGTAAACAAGATAGTTATCAATAATAACATGAGAATAGTGAAATATGAACAAAAATATAACATTTAAAAATTATACTCTATGTATCAAAGATCATAATATTGAGTTATTGAATAAATTCTTGAAGTTCATAAGACACGAATCATAAATAAACATAATCAATGAGAGAATAAAATTGGTATAAGACATGGAATAATAGAATACATAGAGACATATAAAACAATTTCCTTAGTAGTCAAGAATATTTTCGAAGATTAATATTGTGTAATTGATTCACTCCCCATAACATTATATTTTTCATGATTCACTCCCAAGAATATCACAGGAGATAATGTCCCTTACTGAGTTAGGTTTACTCTCCATTCTAGTCCTATTTATCTCCGGTGATATCAATAATTACCCAATTCATTGGAGTTATATATTGTTCCCACCAATAACATAATTAAAATCATAAATATGTGTTTTGTAAGATCAAAAATCGTTCATTATATCAAAACCAATAAAATGGAATGGGTTTTATAAAAATTTAATCATAATATAACTTATGTAGACCAAATTGGATTCATAAAAATCTTTTCGTCATAAACATAAACCATAAAGAAAAGGAATTAGAATAGTATAATTGGATCACATAACAAATAAATCATATGCAACATCTGAAAATTTTATCTTATTTGGACGTTTTTTTAAAAAACATCCCTTGGAATAATTCATTTGAAAAATAAACCTCCCATTTTCAAATCATTTTTTAATCAATGCAATGATAAAGGAAAACATTCCATTTCCAAATTATCCTATAAAAATAAAAATGAATGATTTAAAAAATAGGTCATTATGATGGAAGTAAAGTACCATCATGCTGTATAAGATACAAAACACTCCATATATATATTTTTTGAAAATTATTAATGTACCTTATTTGGAAAATGATAAAACAATTACTTTAAAATTATATTGTAAAAAGGGAAACATGGGTAAAAAGTTTTTTAGTACATTTTAGTATAATTTTTAAAACATTTTTGAAAATATTTTTACATAACATGAACATTGGAAATTAATATTCTCTAATAGAGAAATAAAAATAAACAATCCTGAATAATGATGAGATTGTAAAATAAAACCTTACTATATTTTTTTCCTTCTTTATCCACGTTAATAACTCATTTATGAAAAATATGGATTTATTATAAATTTTTTCAATAAAAATATCTCTATAATAATATTTATGATTTTTTTAACATCGTATCACGTGTTTGTTAATAATTTGTTATTAAAATCAATATTATGGGTTATAACAACTTTGTTTTCCAAGCACGGTTTGGTTCTAGAGTTCTGATTGCCAAAAATTGATCATAATAAAAAATTATACAGAGTAGTAATAATGGTATATACATCATATATATTTTTATTATACATATTTATAATAATTCAATAAAATAGGGGTAAAAAATTAATTACATTGTTTATGGAGATGGTAGGTCTTATATACACATAAATGTTATTTCCATTTTTTAATAGATGGAATTAAATAAAGGTATATAATAATTAACCTATGCATAATTATTATTACATCATAAATATCATATATATTCAGCAAATTCATCATTCTTACCATCCAAGGGAAATATAAATTAAAAACGAATCACATCACATCATGGAGATGGTAGTCCATACGCAGGTATGAGGGAAAATATCATTACGTAAAAGATTGGATGATAAGAAGTTATACATGATATTATCATTGAATAATTATAATAATTTTATAAATATTATCACTACTGTAAATTCAGGCTATAAACACAGTTTAAAACAATGGCTATAGGTCCCCAAATCGGGGCTATAGGTAATAACCATAGTTTGAGAAACCATGGGTAAGATTGTCATGGATACATGCCTAGACTTATAGCCACGGTATGGAACTGTGGCTATAGGTCTAGAAGAACAGTTCAAACTATGGATCTAGGTATACAACCACAGTTCAAACCATGGTAATATCACTATATCCACAGTTTAGTACTGTGGCTATACTAGAGGAGGGACACAATTTATTGCCCCATTTAGAAACCATGGAATTAGAACAATAGCCATGGTAAAAAATCATGGCAATAAATCTATATCCACGGTTAGAAACTATGGCTATAAGGTATGAAAACCACAAAAAAATAGCCCCCACCCCCTTCACAAACCCCCCTGCAGTAGCCCACCCCTACAACCCCCTCCCTCATGGACACCCCCACAGTACATAACCCTCCCTCCCTTAGATGAACCCCCCTGAAACCCCCCCCCTCATGGATAGACCCTGGACACCTCCCAGACAGACCCTGAACACCCCCTAGACAAACCCTGGACACCCCCCAGACAGACCCTAGATAGCCCCATACCCTCGATACCCCCATATAGACCCTGGAAAGACCCCCTGGACCCTAGATACCGCCCTGGACAGACCCTGGACACCCCCCAGATCCTGGACCCCCCCAGACCTTGGACAGATCCCCCTGGATTTCCTAGAGCTCCACTCCCCTAGACAGCCACCCCCACCCTCCTGTACAGACCCTGGACCCCCCACCCCCCCAAAAGCTGGACACCCCCATTCCCCCAGTCTTGCCCCCTGCCTATTTCCCCTCCCCCTACCCCAGCCATCCCCCATTTTCACCCCCTACCATCCCCCACTTTCACCCCCTTACAGTCCCCTCCCCCTACCAGTTTCCCCCTACCCCATGCCAGTCCCCTCCAAATTAAATTATACACGAAATCTAATTAAATATAAATAATTAAACAAATCCAAGTATAAATAAACACATAACTACACTTACATGAGTCTCCATATAAGAAAAACTATCAAAGATGTCTGGAACCAGGTCATAAGTACCTACAACACATGGTAGAACATAGTAGGGCTCATCCCCTAAATTTATGGTGAAACAAAACATCTTAGAATATTTACAAAGAATATAAATCAATAAAACAGAATAGTGTAGCCCCCCTGATGGACCCCCTAGACTGCATCCCCCCCACTGCTGGACCCACTTGGAGAGTAGCCCCCCATGCTGGACCCCCTGGACAGAAGCCCCCCCTGTCCCCCTGCTGAACCCCCTTGGACATAACCCCCCACCCTGTTGGACCCCCCAGAACAGCTTCCCCCTGCTAGACCCCCTAAAAAACTGCCCCCTGCTGGACCCCCTAGACAACATCCCCCCTTACACATCCCTTGCACACCCCTTTCCCCCCTTGCACCCCCTGGACAACAGCCACCCCCCCCACACATCCCTTGAACCCCTTGCACACACCCCCTTTCACCCACTTGAACCCCATACTGGACCCCCCTTACACACCCCCTTTCACCCCCTGTTGTGTGGCTAGTTATATGGAGGTGTATAGGTGTGTTTTGTGGTTCTTCCTAGTTTTAGGTTGGGTGGGGAGGGGCCACTCAGGTGGAGGGGTGTATGTTCATAGGGAATGGAATGCAGCTTACTTTGGATGCTTCTTAAGGTTGAGGCTGGGAGATGCTAGGTTTATCCAATAAAGACTTATATAGATTCTCATAATGGGGTTATAGGTTTCTTGTGGAGGATTTAGGAGGTTGGGTTGTGAATTTCATGTTGCTGTTTGGAATTATAGGACCTTTGAAGATGGGTTTCAGCTAGGGGTGTTACTATTTGGATTTTTCTACATGGTGTAGTATAGGATACACTTACATGGTGCACGGTTCTGGTTGGTTTGTTATTTCTAATATGGTTGGTAACATGTTTTGGGTGCATATGGGTTTGATTTCTGGTGTTTCTTCTTTTTTTGGGATTATTATTGCAGGATTCGGGTTCTCTCGATTTTCTAGTGTGGTGGATATAGTTTGGGGTGGGTCTTTAGGTGTTGGTTTGGAGTAGGTTCAGTTGTCTTGTGCTTAGATTCCCCATATTGTGTATTCTGGTTGTTGATGGTGTAGGGATTTCTAATATGTATGTTCTAAATTTCCCTTGATATGCGGGATGCTGTAGGTTGGGAGGCATGTTTCTGGTAGATGGGTGGTTCTCTTTCTTGGGTGGGTCTAGAGGTTTTGGATTCAGGGTGGGTATTAGCTCACATTTGGGTCAGGGACTACTTGGGGATTCTTGAGGATGTATGATGGGTTTGGCATGGGTGATGCGGGGAACTTCAGATAGATGGTACTGGTTGATTACTGATTTTTTAGACTTTCTTATGGTGGGCTAGTCCATTTTGATCCAAGGAGTTCATATGGTGATGGATGCGGCCAGATGGTGGTCTGGGGATGATTTGGTTTATAGCTAATATTTTAGGTGTTGTGTCTACTATAGGTGCTTATTGCGGTTGGATCTGGTGTGGTTTAGGGTTCTTGTTCAAGAAGGTGTTGGTGTAGTGGCCATTAGTTGGCATGGTTGTCTAGAGGTCTTACAAACTAGGCTTTGTTTGGATTGGAATGCTGGTCTGGTTGGTTGATGTTTGCTGTGGGGTTGGGGGTTCAGTTGTTCTATTTCTTTGGAAAAATCTAGACTTTTGGATGGGTGATGGATTTTGGAAACTTGTAGGAGTGTGTGTGTGTGTGTTGGTGGTGGTTGTGTGTGATTTCATGAATGTGTGTGTGTTGTTGTTTTCTATCATTTGTGACTAATTCTTTTTGGGTTTTTATATTTCTCCTTTAGCTGCCTTGTTTCCTTGGTTATACTTCCACTAGGAGTGCTTGTTAGTTTTGTGCTTGGTAGCTTCTGCGATTCCTTCTGCTGGTTTGTAAGTGGTGCATATGATAGGATCTTATGGTAATTGGTGGGTTTCTAGTGTGCTATTGATATGATACAATATATATATAAGGGGTATTCATTAGATGAAATGTGGAAACACAAGTGATAAGAGTTGTAAAAATGGAAATTAAAAGAAGTTAAAAGGAAATAAAAGAGGAAGGGGGATAATCAATTAGGACCCCTTGAATAATTTCTACTTAAAAACCCTAATTATAAATCACCAAAAAGGATGATCACTACTTTGATAATACTTACATGAATTCACCTATGAACACAAGGAACACAAACATAATAATTTTAGAAAATATCAAAATTTGTAATTAAACATCAATGGGTACAAAGAGGTGGCTATTTATAACCAAATGTGAGGATTACATGTCAAAATACCTAGCCCAAAAAACATCTAAACCCTAACCCACCATTTTGAATTTCTTTACACATGTCCTTGGATTTAGGGGACAATATATCCACCAAGAAGACTTTTTGGCATCACCATAAAAACTTTGGAGATTCTCACCATGACATTAGAGGTTGGGGGCAGTTGAGGGCTGGAACTGGCGGATGGGGCTATTTTTCAGGTGGCAGAGGGCTAGAATGAGTGTTTTGCAGGAGACTGGGGGTGGGGGATAGTGTGGTGGTTGGTGCGGGCTAGATTGCAGGTGGCTGGGGGATGGTGCGAGCTCGAATGCAGGTGGAAGGGGGTTGGAATGCTGGTTGAAGGGGGCTGGTTGTAGGTGCTGGGGGATAGTTCAGGCTGATTCGAAGGTGGAAGGGGGGCTGTTGTGAGCTATAATGCTGGTGGGAGTGGGATGAAATGAAGGTTGAAGGGGGTTGGTGTGGGTTATATGTGGCTGGAGCAAGGCCAAATCACAGCATTACCGCATCGTGTTGGCCCGGTCCAGTGACATCCACGGGGCAGCATCTTTCATCCAGGAGCGAAGGGAGCAGGAGGAGGTGGGGAAACAATCTAGCCATAACTGCACTGGTATAAATTTTGATTATTCAGTCTCAACATTGATCACAAGACTCATGGAAAAATATCACTACGAACCGCCGCATGGTGTCTTCCTGGAGCAAGGCCAAATCACGGCATTACCGCGGGGTGACCGCGGCATGTTGGCCCAGTCCTTCGACATCCACAAGGTAGCATCTTCTGTCCAAGAGTGAAGGGAGCATGAGGAGATGGGGAAACATTCCGGTCATCTCCCCTATAGAAGAAATTGTGATTAGTCAGTCTTCAAATTGATCAGAAGACTCATAGAATACTATCACTGTGAACCGCTGCGGGGTGTCGTCCTGGAGCAGGGCCAAATCACGACATTACCGATGCGTGACCGTGGCGTGTCTGGAGCGTGACTGCGTCATGTTGGCCCGGTCCAATGACATCCGAGGGGAAACATCTTCCGGCCAGGAGAAAAGGGAGTAGGAGGAGGCTGGGAAACATTTTGGTCGTTTCACCGCCGACATAAATTGTGATTTGTCAGTCTCAAAATTGATCACAAGACTGATGGAATACTATCACTACGAACCAACATGAGGTGTTGTCCTGGAGCAGAGCCAAATCACGGCATTACTGCAGCGTGACAACGGTGTGAACGCGGCGTGACCGCGGCATGAAAACGGCGTGTTGGACCGGTCTAGTGACATCTGTTGGGTAGCATCTTCCGACCAGGAGTGAATGGAGCAGGAGGAGGCAGGGCAACATTCCGGTCATCGCCCCGCAGCGGGGTGTCATCCTGGAGCAGGGCCAAATCACGACATTACCCCGGAGTTACCACGGCGTGACCGCATCATGACTGCGGCGTGACCGTGGCATGACTACGGCATGTTGGACCGGTCCAACGACATCCGCAGGACAACATCTTCCGGCCAGAAGCGAAGGGAGCGGGAGGAGTCGGGGAAACATTCCGACCATCGCCCCGTCGGTAGAAATTGTGATTATTCAGTGTCAACATTGATCAAAAGACTCATGGAATACTGTCACTGTGAACCACCGTGGGGTTTCGTCCTAGAGCAAGACCAAATCACGACATTATCGCGGCGTGAATACGGCTTGATTGCAGCATTACCGCGACATGACCGTGATGTGTTGGCCCGGTCCAGTGACATTCGTGTGGAAACATCTTCAGGCCAGGAGCGAAGGGAGTGAGAGGAGGCATGAAAACATTCCGGCCATTGCCCCACCGACAGAAATTGCGATTAGTCAGTCTCCACATTGTTCACAAGACTCAAGGAGTATTATCACTGTGAACTACCGCGGGGTGTCATCCAAGAGCAGGGCCAAATCAAGGCGTGACCGCGACATGACCGTGGAGTGACCACAACGTGACAGTGACATGTTGGCCTAGTCCAATGACATATGTGGGGTAGAATCTTCCTACTAGAAGTGAAGGGAGTAGGAGGAGGCCAGGGAACATTCTGGTCATCGACCCTGGCAGAAATTTTGATCAGTCCGTCTCAACATTGATCATAAGACTCATGGAATACTATCACTACGAACTGTCGTGAGGTGTCACCTTGGAGAAGGGCCAAATCAAGGCGTGACTGCGGTGTGACCGCGACGTGACCGCAGCGTGACCGCATCATGACCACGGCATGACCACGGCATGACCGCGACATGACCACGACATGTTGGTCTGGTCTAGCGACATCCGCAGGGCAGCATCTTCCGGCCAGGAGCAAAGGGATTGGGAGGAGGCGGGGCAACATTCTAACCGTCACCCCGACAGAAGATGATAGAACAGATCAACTATTTAATATGCTATAACAAGGGATCTCCAGAGAAGGTTGTAATGAGCGACACAATGACATAACATTTAAAGGGAAAAAAATGAAAGAAAAGAATCATACACCCTCCACAAACCATTTACAAATTCATTCACTTTTCCAAAACATAGAGATTTTATTTATAATATTCAAAGCATGAAAAGGAAAGTGTCATTGTCAAGGAATATGCCTACTTGGGGAATGTCATTTGAGTTAAAGGAGTATGATAATCCAATTTATATTATTCAAATAAAAAAAAACTAACTATCCACAAAACAAACACCAAAAAGAGGCATATGAAATACTCAAACCAAATCTAAAATGATACAAATAACTATCACTACTCTTTGGTTTAGAAGACTGTGACCCTCCATTGGAGGGGTTTTATTATCAAATCATGGCATTTATTTATCACACAATTCATTTAATTATATTTACCATTTATTCTAAAACTCATTCAGCACAAATCAAATGCAATAATTTAAGCAACTAGATTAACATAACTATCACTGTGAGTTTTCACAGACAGCACACCTCCATTGGAGAGGTTTTATTATAAAAACATGACTTTATTTATCAAATGAAACAATTATATTAAAGAAAAATTATTCAAGATATGCAATTCAATATAATTAATCAGAATTAAGAATGAAGTTAAATTCAATTTAAACCCTTCTTGAATTAAAGAGGCTAGAAGAGGGATCCTAACTCAAGGTAGAACCAAACCATCCACTTCATCTCTTGGAGATTTCTAACTAAAATTTGTTGGTCCCCCACTTGGTATACACACCTTCACACACATGCAAGGACACCTAGCCCTTATGCACACACTCGCATGGCCATGAGAATGTGCAAGGGGATCCTTGCACATATGCTTATATGCATATACCGGTCTCCAATCCCCTGTGTATGCATTTATATATATATACATGTGAAAACATATCCCCATAGGTGCATAATCACTACCATGGTTGACTATACACATAACGGGGGAACCCACATACATATACTTTCCTACCTATGCACACGCAGGCGAGTCACCGTTAACTTGGCTACTCGAAACCAACGAGCAGGGATCAACACACTACAAAAAAGATATTAGGAACATTAAAACACATTACTGATGATACATAACCAGTGAGAAACCAACCAAAAACATTAAATACTTACCTCGATTGGAAAAACCGAATCCACCCAAACCAACATGAAATGATCCAACACCCTACTGAAAAGGCCCCCGACCTCACAACAATAAATTCATGGTTAAGCTGGATGTTTTTATCCATATACTCTATAGATGCCAAACCTATGGATCAACATTCACCATTTCTAAATTTAATGTTACCATCATCCAAAACAATTAAAAAATACCAAGAAAGAGGCATGAAGACCAGGAAAGAGATATGACAATAATAAAGACAATAAATTGAATGAAATAAATCATACAATATGAAAATTGGAGGATGAGTAGAGTGTCTCTTGGAGAGGAAACACATTTTATGTGATATATTTAAATATATAGTCTCAAAAATGTCCATTACAGAGTACACTAAATCACATCTTGGATAATAGTGACCAGGATCCTACAAATTAAATTTATTTTACAGAAACCTTCAAATTAAATGGGAAATGTCTCACATAAAATTTAAAGTGGAAGGAGTAAAACATAAAAAACATTGAAAACAAAGTAGAAACACGAACTTGGATGTTTTTTATGCTTACTACAATAGTATGATTCGATCTTCAACAGGTGCATGAGGTGTCGTCCAACTTTTTTGCTACCCAGAAAACACAAGAAAAATGTTATTAAATAGTTGAATAACTAATTGAAATAAAATAAAAGAAAACGGAAAAGAATTTTTAGGTTTCAAACCCCAAACAGAGGCTGTTTTTAACCTGTCCATAGATGGACAGTTCCAGTAGGTCAACCCCAGTCCATTTGCAGGTGTGGTCATCAAAATAGGAACCACCTTGTCTTGTTTCTATTGAGTGATGATTGTAGTTCCCATTGAACTTCAACTTGAGTGAAGTAAATACGATTTCCATTAAGACCACTCAGTAGCTCCTCCCGATATGCACCCCCTTAGCGTCAACCAAACTACTTAAGTAACAGTTATTATATAATAATCAACCTGAACCCAAATGTTTATTGAGATATAACACAGAAGCAGAGTCATGTATACAAGAGTTCATAAAGAACAAATGTTAAAGCCATGAATTATTGGTCTAATACCATCTAAATAATCATAATTAATGAACTGTTTAATTGAAAACCACAAAAAATAGTAAAAATGAAATATGGCATATCAATGTTTTTAATTCAGATAATGGTATTTACATATTTATCAAGAATTTCAATATAGACAGCCACAAGAATGAATAATGAGAAAATACACCTCTCAAAATTACAGTTTTAGTATGGTAATAAGAAATAAATGAACATGACAAAATGTTACGTTCATGAAGTAGGGCGGATTAAGAGTACATTTCCTTAAGAGTACATTATCAAATAGATTTGTCTTATGGATGGTAAAATTGACGTCGTTGACCTATCACCTACCTTTTAGAATATTAAGTTGTGGCAATATTTTACCTATGATGGACAGTAGGATTGAAGGCTTCTTGTATTTATACAGCCCATCTATTACACTAATATGCTAAGAATCATTCCACATTGATAACAAAACAAATAGCAGTTTTTCCTGAATGTAAAATGAATGTAAATAAATCAAAATAAGAATATAAAAAACAATTTAATGGAAAAGTATAAATAATTTTTCTATGTTATAAAATGTTTTCATTTTGTATATGCCGAGTTTTTGTATAACAAAAACATTTTCGAATCTAAAAATGCATTTATAAGAAAGATGAACATCCATATAGAAGTAAAACTGCATTATCTTGGTAATCCATAGTTTTAAAAATGAAATTTAGCAATTCATATTGAACAATTTCCATAAAGCTATTATATTAAATGAACAGTAAAACTAATTATAAAAAATACAAACCTTGATATCCAACAATTTATTTCCTTAGACACACAAAGATTATCTATCTATTGAACCACACTAGACAATTAAAATTTTAAAATTTCTAATAAAATAAGAATATTGGATGAGCTTACATACAAAGTAGTCCAGGAATATATGGTAAAACATTAAACTGAACCATCAATAATCCATTAAAAAACACATTCTTCCATGTGATCCCATATCATGATGAACAAATGATTCAAAAAAGAATGTATGGATTTACACATTAAACCATAATGAAGAGAGGTAGAGCCCAGCAAAATATTCAAGGAGAAGCTTGACAACAGATTGGGGTGGCCTCTCTTGAAATGGAAATCGATCTACAAACCAGTTGAGTAAGATAATCACAGAGGATGGTGAAAAAACACAATAAATGATTTGAAGATGTGACTTTTCCTTCCCGACCTCTCCTCCCCAACCTCTCCACACCATGACCCCCTAGCCCCCTCCACCCATCCTATGACAACCCTGCTTTTTATTAAAACTTAAACATGATTTATTACATAAAACATCAGTTGATAAAACAATGAAGATCGAGAGGTTTAGTGTCTTTGGGGATTAGGATCATTACATATAAACATAAAACATGAAATACAACATCTTTATTGAAATCTTCCTTTACATGACCACTACATTCCTTCGTACTTAGCATTGCATGGGATAACCTGAGGACATGCATAAGAAAAGGGTGAGCTATATAGCCCAGTAAGGGAATACACATGGAATAACATGAGGAGTAAAATACATGTTATACAATAGGCATATCAATAGAGCATAAGAAAAACATGAACATGAAGGCATGATAAAGCATGATAATCATAACATGGAAGTGTGGAAACAACACTTAACATGGAATTAGCATGAGCCAAGGCTCATTGCACATGGAGCATGAGTAAATCCTCATTGCACATAAAGCACGAGTAAACCCTCGTTGCACTTGAATTAGCATGAGTCAACACTCATTTCACATGACGTATCATGATACTATACTTTACCCAATGCATTGGAGCGCTATAAGGGAGAACCCTTCTTAAACATTTCATTTCATGCATAAGTGTGCCACATGGATCATAAAACATGGATTCATAAAGCATAATCATTTATTCAATGATAAAGGAATGTGGAATTCATACATGATAATTTTCAATCAAAAATTAAATGTGTATAAAGGTGAATACCCTTGATGGAGAAATGGGCATGATATTTACTACACAATGACATTGGCTTAGAAAATCAGTGCGATTTCGGCAGTGTAACGGCGTGCCAAAAGAATTCATAAAAAAATGGTTGATGAGAGAGAAAGGGTTTCCTCATCATATTTACATGTAATGGACAGTAAGGAGGTAATAAAGATACATTTCCCAATAGTTGTAATGGAATTTAGATTCATGATACAAAAGTATTGCTTGAATGTAAAAGAAGATAGAGAAGTTCCTTTTGGGATTTCGACATAGTAACGGGTGTACATGGGAGGCATTTAATGAGAGATAAACAATCTCCCATCATTCAAACATAAAGAGGGAATTAAGAGGGAGGTGAGAAACCATACCTCAATATTCATAATTGAAATTAAAAGGGAAAAACAACTTAAAGAAAATTGGACAAAAATGAGAAAGGAAGAAACACCCGTACTTGGAAGTGTGCTTCCAAAGGCTAGAGAGAGGCTTGTGAGAGGATTATTGGGAGCTTGGGGAACCTTGTGAGGATTATAGAGAGAGTAGGGCAGAGGTTGGACGAACTCCAAAGGATTTGAGGGAGGAGGAAGTGGGAGCTTGGGTGGGTTTATATAGGAAAGGTGAGGGAATTCTTTATTATTTAGGTTTGGGACCACTTATATTTAATTAATCCAAACCACAAACCATCCCATGGTTTTTGCCCATGGTTTTTGGAAAATGGAAGATGAAAATAATATTTTATTTTTCCAAGGTCCAAAATTCTTAAAATATTAGGGTTGCTTATGTGGAGGTGAGTCACACTCCCATGGAAAATAATTTAAAAAGGCAAGGTGTTTAATAAGTCTTGAGGGGTCCATTAATGCTTTGAAAAGTAAGACAAACAAACCCAAAATCACATTATTTTAATAGTAAAACATATATTGGCCGAAAATAAAGATTCTAGTGTTTTATTAAATCACTATTGGGTCATTATGATGTCATAAAACACATTATATATTCAAACGGTATTTAATTTTTACTCAAAAATTTTACTGTCTCCGAAAATTATGAAAAAATCACCGTTGGATAATTTAGACATCCTAATTCCAAAAATAACATTTTTTTATCTAAATAATTTTCTAAATATGTTAATTTTCACTTCTAAAATAAAAACTGACATTTATAAAAAATTCACGGGTTTTGACAAAAATGGCTTTCAAATTTTAATAAAAATTATAATAGCATTAATACAATTACATGATAATTTATATATAATAAAATTAATCTAATAATAATAGTAATAATATATTATTAAAATATTATTTTATTCAAAAATCAATTAATTTAATAAAATATATTTCTTAACTAAATAAAAACTAAAAACAACATTTGTACTTTAAAAACTATTTACAATGTATAAATAATGACATGAAATTATATTCATTATTATATAAAAAAATATTGTTCATGAACATAGTACTATCGATTAGTTACATAACCCCTTAAAACAGAAGCATAAGACCTAATGGTAAGGTGTGCGATGGTGACAGACTCTTGGGGTGGCTCGGATAACATCGGTCGATTGGTAATTTCTATCAACTTCCACTTCTCCCGTAGATGGTCCCGTTCAAGCTTGACATGGTGAAGCTCAACATGGGCTTGGTCAAGAGTGAAGCCCGAGGATACCACCTCTTTTCCGAGCTCCGATAAATGGGCTTCGTTTGGGGAAATTCTACTGGATGAGGCCATCGCTTCCTTTGTCTAAGTAAAATTGGATGTGTTAAAGCCCTATATTTATACTAATCATGTGGTCACTGTTCAACGACTATAAAAGTAACGGTCACAATTCTTATCATAAAACCAATGAAGTTGACATTTTATAAAAACATTTTATATAAAGAGAAATTTAATAAGATCAAGAGGGATTTTCCATTAATGAAACTTTGGGTCATTACAATATTCCTCGATTAAGAAATTTCACCCTCGAAATTTTCCTTTTCCCACACTAAAACAGATGTGGGTAACTCAGCTTCATCACTTCCTCCAATTCCCAAGGTTCTTATTCAAACTTTTAGTTTCTCCACAACATCATGACGAGGAGAATTGTCTTATTTCGTAGAAATTTTTCTCAATGATCTATTATCTTTATTGGTTTCTCCTCATAAGAAATATCATTTTCCAGTTGTACCACCTCATAAGAGAGTATATGTAAAGGGTCCGGTATGTACTTCCTTAATAGGGATACATGAAAGACATCATGTACTTTGGCCATAGTAGGCGGAAGTGATAGTCGATAGGCCACAGCCCCGACACGATCAAGAATCTCGAAGGGGCCGATGTACCTTGGACTTAAATTCCCTTTCTTTCCAAACCTCATGACCTTCTTCCATGGAGATATGCGTAGAAAAACCATGTCTCCAACTTTAAACTCAATGTCTCGTCGATGATTATCTGCATAAATCTTCTGTCAACTCTGGGCTTCCTTGATATGCTGTTGATTGGTTTTCACCTTATCCACCATTTCCTCGACCATTTCTGGTCCAAGTAGCTTATGTTCACCGACTTCATCCCAACATGCCGGTGTTCTGCACCTTTTCCCAAAGAGGGCTTCATATGGTGCTCTTTGGATGCTCGAGTGGAAACTGTTATTATAAGAGAACTCAACCAGGTGAAGATGTTGATCCCATCCTCCTCTAAAGTCCATTGATCTTGCTCTCAAAATATCCTAATGTGCTTTGATAGTCCTCTTGGATTGGCCATCCGTTTGAGGATGATAGGCCGTACTTAAGTTCAGTTCAGTATTCAGAGCATGTTGAAGACTCTTCGAAAACTTAGAGGTGAATATTGGATCTCGGTCAGACATGATAGATAGTGGAACACCATGAAACCTTACCACTTACCTAATATATATATGTGCCAGGTGATCCAATGATAAATCCTTCCGAATAGAAATGAAGTGTGTAGTCTTTGTAAGACTATCCACAACAACCCAGATTGCATTGTTGCCTTTGTATTTCCTTGGAAGTCCGGTGGCAAAGTCCATGGTGATGTTCTCCCATTTCAATTCTGGTATGGGCAATGGTAGCATCATCCCCTTAGACTTCTTCCTCTCTGCCTTCACTTACTGACAGACCAGGCACATTGATGTATATTCATCGATCTCCTTCATCATATTATCCCACTAAAAGTTTTCTCGAAGATCTTGATACATCTTTGTGCTCCCTGGGTGAATAGAGAAATTTGAACTATGTGTATCATCCAAAATTTCCTTCTTCAGCTCCGCACTTGATGGAACACATATTCTTTTCCCAAATCGCACAATTCCTTCTTCATTAACATTAAACTCTGAGGATTTCCCTTTTTCGATAGCTTCCACTTTTTCTTGAATTCCTACATCATCCTTTTGAGAATCATTTAACCTTTTCAAAAGAGATGATTGAGCAATAATTTGTGAAAGGATTGATAATGTTCCCTTATCTATGATTCCCATGTCCATTTTCATCAAGTCTAAGAAGATTGGATCCTTCTCAACTCTCATCATTGATAGAATTGCTGGATCCTTTCTACTTAGAGAATCTGCCACCTTGTTCGCTTTCCTAGGGTGGTAATGGATTGAACAATCATAATCCATGATGAGACCTATCCATATTCTCTAATGCATATTAATCTCTTTCTATGTGAATATATATTTAAGACTCTTGTGATCGGTATATATCTCACATATCTTCCTATAGAGATAATGCCGCCAGATTTTCAAGGAAAAGATCACCGCTGCCAACTCCAGATCACACGTTGGATAGTTTCGCTAATGGATTTTCAACTACCTTGAGGCATAGGATATCACTTTATCATTTTTCATCAGTACACAACCTAAGCCATTCTTTTAAGCATCACTGAATACCACAAAAAGTTCCCCACTTGTGGGTAAAGTGAGCACGGGCGCAGTTATAAGCCTCCTTTTCAATTCCTTGATGCTTTCTTAGCATTCATCACTCCAAGAAAAATTTACTCCCTTTTGTGTTATCTTGGTAAGAGGGTTGGAAAATAATGAGAAATTTCTCACAAATCGTCGATAATATCCAGCTGACCCCAAGAAGCTACGAATATCCTTTACCGATGTTGGCCTCGACCATCCCTTAATTGCATCTGTTTTGGAGGGATCCACAGATATCCCATTGCTTGTGATGATATGGCCCAAGAATGAGACCTCCTTTAACCAGAACTCACACTTTCTGTACTTTTCATAGAGTTTATCCTTGCGCAAAGTCTCTAGTACAGTTCTTAAATGCTCCTTATGATCCTCCTTGGTTTTGGAGTATATTAGAATATCATCTATAAAGACTACACCAAATTTGTCTAGGTAATCTCTAAATAATCTATTCATAAAATCCATGAATATTACTGAAGCATTGGTGAGTCCGAAAGGCATTACTATGAATTCATAGTGCCCATATGTTGTACGAAAATCAGTATTGGGGACATCTTCCTTCTTCACCCTTACTTGATAATATCCCGACTACAAATCTACTATGGAGAAGAATTGTGCTTCACGTAGCTGATCGAACAAGTCATCAATTCTTGGGAGAGGATACATGTTCTTTTATGTGATTTTGTTACGTTCATGATAATCGATGCAAATCCGCATTGACATATCCTTATTCTTGACAAAGAGGACTGGTGCACCCCATGGTGAAGCACTTGGGCGTATAATCCCTTTATACAGATTCTCTTATAGTTGTTTTTTCAGCTCTTCAAGCTCTACACCATCCATTATATATGGAGTCTTGGATATTGGTAAAGCCCCGGGTATAATTTCAATTGAGAATTCAGCATCCCTTCTAGGAGGAAGACCAGGCAGTTCCTCGGGAAACACTTCAACGAATTCCCTCACAATAGGCATTTCTTTAAGGATGGTTTCTTACTTGAACTCAATCATCTGAGCCAGATATGCGTGCTCATAAGGAAGTAAAATCCACACTTCAGATGATGGAGCTAAAGGATATTCATCTTTCTCCTTACACTTGTAAATAATCAGGGGTCGATTCTCCACATGGAGTTTGATTTCCCTCTCCCAACAATTTATGTTGGTTCTATATAAGGAAAGCCAATCCATGCCAAGAATTGCATCAAATTACACCATAGGGAGTATGATGAGGTTTTCCGGGAAATTGAATCCACATATTATAACAGGGGAGAACTTATATTCATGGGATGCAATGATTTCCCCATTTTCCATACTCACTGACATCTTCACTTCCATGATTTGTGGTGGTACTGGGATTGTTCTACTAAACTTTTGAGATATAAAAGAATGCGTAGAACCTGAATCAAAAAGTACGTTCGCTATTCTTCAATGAATAACTATCGTACCTATCACCACTTAGTTGTTGAGGTTCACTTCGGCAGAAGTGATGGAAAACTCTCTTCCTTGCTACCTTGGAGGTTGATGGTTGTCCCCAAAAACCCTTGGATTAGGGAACTAATTTGCAAAATGACCCGCTTCATTGCATTTGTAGCATTGAAAAATGTGTTGAGGTTCGAACGAAGAGTTCCTCTCCTCTGTCGCAACTGAAGGTCTTTCTTGAAAACAGTTAATAGCTAGGTTCCCTTCTGTTCCACACTTGAAGCATTTCCTCGTCCCCTTAAGGCAATTTCCAAGGTGCTTCTTTCCGCACTTTTGGAATGTGGGGTGATGGATCTTCTTTGCACCGTTGGATTTATCCATCGGACTTCCAGTATTGAATTATACCTTATGCTTCTTGTCCCCATGATACCCCTGTGATTCTCCGATCTCCATTTCAACCTTGAGGGCACATCAGACAATTTCCTCATAGCAGTCGAAGTCACGGATCGCTAATGCTTTTCACAGGCTAGGCTTCAGCCCACCAAAGAAGCGGTAAACCTTGCATTCGGGGGTAACGACAAAGCCTGAATAATATCATTCAAGCCTTGTGAAGTTTGCTTCATACACTCCAACATATTCTTTTTCTTTTTTCTTGAGGGAAATGAAGTCCCTTTCCATCATAAGCCGGAGGGTGTGCAGAAAATATTTACCAAAAAACATCTTCCAAAAATCCTTGCATTACAAAGATTCGATCTCCTCCACATGCTTCGTATTTTTGATCAACGTCCACCATTGATCAGTTTCACCCTCAATATTATAAGCTTCCAGGAGAACCTTCTCTTGTTCAGAACATTGAAGGATGGAGAAGATCTTTTCAATGGAGATGATCTGTTGTTCAGCGATCGTGGGATCAGATGATCCACTAAAAGTAGGAGGTCTTTGTCTCATGAAGCTCTCGATAGCGACTTATTCTTTCTTAGGGGGGTTTGGAAATTACTCTTGACCCGTGTTTCTATACAATTCTTGAGTTAGAAGATAGAGAAGCGTGAAAAAGTTCGTGATTCCCACTCCCATTGGATTGGGCATCTCATTTGTACAGTCATCACACTGATTTTCACATCGGTTGTTAGCTCGAGTCCTCCTATTACCGGCCATTGGCTAGAATAAAAGGAATGTTAGGGGGTAAAACATAAAGGGTAATCCAACGACAAAAGTTTATGACTTATAAATAAACTTTTATTTCCTTTACTCATGAGTCTATAGGCTTCAATCTAGGCTTTTCATGATCTACTTTCTAACATATATTCTTAGGGGAATTTTTTTAATACCCTTAATAAGGGTTCATACTAAGATTGTTAATTTACCAAATCATATCCCCCGGGAGTGTCATAAACAAGAGTTCAGAAAGTACCGTTGTCGTTCACCAGTTCCCGTTCGAGTCTAGCTCAAAGCGGTGTTTTCGGGTTTTACCCCTAGGATACATATGTGCCAGAGCCGCCTCTACCTGCTCATATCCAGATAGGGATGTATTTTCTTGATAACCCACTTACTCAATACTCACCAAAACATAGGGACGTGTTTATTGTACTTAGTCCTGTATCTAAGGCTTTACTGGGGTTTTATAATCCTAATCCCAAAAATTACCAAACCTATCCTCTGATACCAACTATGACAACCCTGATTTTTATTAAAACATATACATGATTTATTACATAAAACATCACTTGATACAATAAAGAAGATCGAGAGGTTTAGTGTTTTTGGGGCTTAGGATCATTACATAAAAACATAAAACATTAAATAAAACATCTTTATTGAAAACTTCCTTTACATGACAACTACATTCATTCGTACTTAGCATTGCATGGGATAACCTGAGGACATGTGTAAGAAAAGGGTGATCTATAGAGCCCAGTAAGGGAATACACATGGAATAAAATGAGGAGTACAATAAATTTTAGAAAATAGGAATATCAATAGAGCATAAGAAAAACATGAACACAAAGCCATGATAAAGCATGCTAATCATAACATGGAAATGTGGCAACAACACTTAACATGGAATTAGCATGAGCCAAGGCTCATTGCACACGGATCTTGAGTAAATCCTCATTTCACATAATGCACGAGTAATCCCTCGTTCCACTTGAATTAGCATGAGTCAACACTCATTTCACATGACGTATCATGACACAATACTTTACCCAATGCATTGGAGCGCTATAAGGGCGCACCCTTCTTAAACATTTCATTTCATGCATAAGTGTGCCACATGGATCATAAAACATGGATTCATAAAACATAATAATTTATTCCACGATAAAAGAATGTTGAATTCATACATGAAACTATTCAATAAATAAGTAAATGTGAATAAATGTGAATACCCCTGATGGAGAAATGTGCATTGTATTCATTACACAATGACATTGGCTTAGAAAATCAGTGCGATTTCAGCAGTGTAATGGCGTGACATAAGAATTCATAAAAGAAATGGTTGATGAGAGAAAAAGGGGTTCCACATCATATTTACATGTAATGGACAGTAATGAGTTCATAAAGATACATGCCCCAACAATTGTAATGGAATTTAGATTCATGATACAAAACTATTTCTTGAATGTAAAAGAGGAGAGAGAAGTTCCTTTCGGAATTTCGGCATAGTAACAGGTGTATATGGGAGGCATTTAATGAGAGAGAAAGGGTCTCACATAATTCAAACATAAAGAGTGATGTATTAGGGAGGTGAGAAACCATACCCCAATATTCATAATTGAAATTAAAAGGGAAAAACAACTTAAGGAAAATTGGACAAAAATGAGAAATGAAGAAAAACCCTTACTTGGAAGTGTGCTTCCAAAGGCTAGAGAGAGGCTTGTGAGAGGCTTCTTGGGAGATTGGGGAACCTTGGGAGGATTCTAGAGAGAGTAGGGCAGAGGTTGGACGAACTCCAATGTCTTTCAGTGAGGAGGAAGTGGGAGCTTGGGTGGGTTTATATAGGAAAGGTGAGGGGATTCTTTATTATTTAGGTTTGGGACCCCTTATATTAAATTAATCCAAACCACAAACCATCCCATGGTTTTTGCCCATGGTTTTTGGGAAAGGGAAGAGGAAAATAATATTTTATAAGGCCAAGGTCCTAACTTCTTAAAATATTAGGGTTGCTTATGTGGAGGTGAGTCACGCTCCCATGGAAATTAATTTAAAAAGACAAGTTGTTTAATAAGTCTTGAGGGGTCCATTAATGCTTTGAAAAGTAAGAAAGACAAACCAAAAATCACATTATTTTAATGGTAAAACATATATTGGCCGAACATAAAGATTCTAGTACTTTATTACATCACTATTGGTCATTATGATGTCATAAAACACATTATATATTCAAACGGTATTTAATTTTTACTCAAAAATTTGACTATCTCAGAAAATTATAAAAAATTCACTGTTAGATAATTTCGAAATCCTGATTCCAAAAATAACATTTATTTTATCTAAATATTTTTCTAAATATGTTAATTTTCACATTTAAAATAAAAACTGACATTTATCAATAATTCGCGGGTTTTGACAAAAATGGATTTCAAACCTTAATAAAAAATATAATTGCATTCATACAATTACATGATCATTTAAATATAATAAAATTAATCTAATAATAATAATAATATTTTATTAAAGTATTATTTAATTCAAAAATACATTAATTTAATAAAATATATTTCTTAATTAAATAATAACTAAAAACACCATTTGTACTTTAAAAACTATTTACAATGTATCAATAATGACAAGAAATTATATTCATTATTATATACAAAAATAATGTACACGAAAATAGTACTATTGATTAGTTACATAACCCCTTAAAACAGCTGCATAAGACCTAAGGGTAAGGTGTGATCTGGTGAAAGACTCTTGGGGTGGCTCAGATAACATCGCTCGAGTGGTAATTTCTATCAACTTCCACTTCTCCCGTAGACGGTCCCGTTCGAGCTTAACATGGTGAAGCTTAGTTTGGGCTTGGTCAAGAGCGAAGCCCAAGGACGCCACCTATTTTACGAGCTTTGATAAATGGGATTCATATGGGGAAATTCTACTGGATGAGGCCATCACTTCCTTTGTCTAAGTAAAATTGGATGTGTTAAATCCCTATATTTATACTAATCATGTGATCACTGTTCAACGACTATAAAAGTAATGATCACAATTCTTAGCATAAAACAAATGAAGTTGACAGTTTATAAAAACATTTTATACAATGAGACATTTAATAAGATCAAGAGGAATTTTCCATTAAGGAAACTTTGGGTCGTTACACATCCCCCTGCCCCCTGCCCCACTTCCCCCTGCTCTGGAAACCTCCCCCTGCCCCTGCTCCCCTCCACCCTCCCCCCTGCCCCTACCCCTTCCCCCTGACCCCTGACCCCCGCCCCCCTCCACCCTTCCCCCTACCAACTGGCCCCTCCACCCAGCCCCCTAGCCCGCACAGCCCCCCCTGCACCCCCATGCACCCCTGCCCCTGCCCCCCTCCACCCCCTGCAACCTACCCCTGCCCCTGCCCCTTGCCCCCTCCACCCTACCCCCTTCCCCCCTCCACCCAACCCCTGCCCCCCCTCCACCCATCCCCTAGCCTGCACAACCCCCCTGCACCCCCCTGCACCCCCAGCCCCCTAGCCTGCACCATCCCACAAGCCTGTACACCCCCTAGCCTGCCCCACCCCCCAAGCCAGCACACCCCCATGTGAGTCAAAAAAATCATTAAAGATGCCCGTGCTGTCTAAAACTTCAACTGTAAAACCAATCCATGTTTTTACAGATGATTCAATTGCACCTAACACCATCCTAATGGAAACACTTGAAACAAAATTTGACTAGCTGATGTCAATTCAAGAATTTTAACTCTAAGAGTTATAGAGAACCGATGATTTTGAAAAGAAATACAATAAGCCTTGAAATAATGTGATGATATAAAAAATAAATTAGAAGAAGCTGAAAGTAGAGTCCATTACCTCTAGGATTCTCTCAACTACGTGCTTTAGGATGATATACTCCATGTCTGGGTAATTTCAGGAGCTAAAATGGATTTTATATGCCTCATCCTCGACTTCTGTATCTATTCATGATGACCACGAAGTTGATGTTAGTTATTCTATCTCTAACAACTATTCAACCAACTCCGAGATCATTTTTCCAACACCATATTTTGAAACTTGGTATGGATCTCCCTTCAGTCCCAATGCTCTACATTTTCTAGTTCAATACATGTCAGTGACTGAAATTTCAGGTTCTGAAAACTGTGCAAGTGTCATAGAGGGCGGATTTGATGACTTCCTTTCAGGAAATACTATTCCTATACAGTATGTAGTATTGTTTATGTCCCTACTAATTAAATTTGTTAATATAGATAGAATTACCCTCTAACCATGTGGAGAAGGCTAGGAGAAGATAGATTTGTACTATGTATAAGTCTGGTGGAAAATATCAACTGTCCAATTATTCATTTTTTCATGTTATTTTGAAAGAAAGGAGTAGGAGGGTGACTGTAAATCACCATGCATGATAATTGTGAGTTCAAATTACACTAGTAGACCTATAAACTAACATTGTATGAAAGGTAGTATAAAGGATTAAAAAGTAACACTTATGATACATAATTAGTGTGATGTTTTGATAATGGAAACCCTATCGCTTGGCTAGATGAAGACAGTGGATCTTGAGCACCAGCAACATGGACATGGATAAGGGAAACATAAAAAGGAATCCAATATTATTTCATGGACTCCAGGAAATAATCATGTGTGTTCTACAAGAAAACATTAATTCTTGAAAAAGTTTTTATTGGTCACATGTATGTTCATAGAAAGGATAGATTAAGGCAGTTTTCGTCATCATGTGTTTCTTTTTTGCTTTTTTAACATTAGATTAGACCTAAACTAAATCCCACCATCCCTACCACTTGTCTAATTTCACCCCTTACATTATGTAATTATTTTTACATCTAATGAGATCACTATGTTTATGGTACTGGGGTTAAAAACCAATATACTTTTCACAAAGTGCATGGGTGTAGAAACAATACACTGCATTCTAGTACAAAGTAATAAACCCAATCCACTATTTTTATTGTATTATGATGTAAAATGAATCCTCTATTATAGGAAAAAATTATCTATGAGAAACCAATTTGGAACAACCTAGGGGAAGATACAATATTGGAATAGTAATAATGTTTTTAATACAGTTAGTTTGCACCAACATTCAACAAGTCACAAACTGAAAAAATATAGATAAGGAAAATTAGTTGTTATCAATGTGTAGAGACGTACCTCTCTTGAAATTAGGATAAATTGTAGAGAATATAGTAGTCTTAAAAATAGGCCCTTGTCTAAATCCCAGGGAGGAACAATAGAAAGAGTTGAATTTCGGGAAACCATATCTTGCTGTGTAGAGATAATCAAAGAAATCGTTAATGAATATAAAAAGATTCTAATTTATCAATAATAATACCTTTCAAGTATCCATAACCTATTATAAAAACCCTTTCCATAGTGCAATCATAGCTTCAAGCTGTCCTGACACCAAGACGAAGTATCCATCAAAGCAGTTTGATGACACAAAGGCTTTGGGAATTCCTTCCACCTGAGAAAACTATAGGAAAGGACTAACTGATAATCTTGTAAATTAATACATTTACATATAAATATTCTTTAATGAAAACTCACATATACCCCCCCTACAGATGATAATTCCTCAAGAATAATAACTTTCATGATTCTATCACCTAGAATGAAAACCCTTTCACTTGGAGGAACCGTAGCTTCAAGTTGGCCAGACTCCTAGATGAAGTATCCATCAAAGTGGTTTGATGATACAAAGGCATGGGTAATCCCTTCCACCT
This sequence comes from Viscum album, assembly GCA_963277665.1. Taxonomy (NCBI): domain Eukaryota; kingdom Viridiplantae; phylum Streptophyta; class Magnoliopsida; order Santalales; family Viscaceae; genus Viscum; species Viscum album. The sequence continues at coordinate 332,110,817 of OY728132.1, forward strand.
GAGAAAACCTTAGGAAAGGCATAATCTTCATACCTGTATGGAATAAAATATGGACTTATTTGAAAAAAATATGAACAAATTAGAACCAAAATATGAACCTATTAAATTATGGAATAAAATATGAACCTGTTTGAAAGGATGGAACTAACTGGGGCTTCATAACTCAGATCCTTGGTGAGGTTATTTTTCTGTGTTGTGTTGTACTGTTATCTCCTTGTGTAATTGAAAAAAACATAAAACATTAAGATATAAGGCAGAATATATTGAATACAATGATATGATACAATAAATGAACCTATTATCAGTAGAATATCATACAGAGTTCAGGTCATGTTTTTGTTGTGTTTGAGTAGCACACTTGAAGCACAAAATAGCCTCATTTGGAATTTCTAGAGCCTATAAAAGGATAACAAAATGACTTAGTGAAGTAAAAGATCAGGCACATGTAGCAACACAATGTAACCAGAACGTACCTAATATAAATTTATATGGTTTAGGTAGGCATTAGGAAATGTAGGTTTCATCATTACAACTTCCTATATTAATGAAATTAGTAGGAAGGAAACAGAAAAAAATGGGAAAGGTAACCAAAGTCACAAGTTTTTCCTCACACATTCTGAATAACTTCCCCACCTTCCAAATGTAACTAGGTTGACTCGGGTATAAAGTATCATAACTTAAGTCCCTTAAAATCCTCATCCCGAGAATCTATTTTCCTGGAACATGATTCTTCAGGTTGAAACATCCAGAAAATTTGATTTTTGTCTCATCAACTATATCTTTTATTGTACTGTAAATAATAATATCATCAACATGGATATATAGGATGATGAAGATCCAATTTTAGAAAAAATTCATGCAATGGAAATGAATTTTATTGTTTCAGATGAAATTTTGTTTCATTACGAAGTAATTAATCTTCAAATTCTTCTACCTTGTTTTCGAGAGAAATAGTACAAAAGTAGCTTTCACTATGTGCTTCTTTTGAATGATAGACAACCTGAGTGGCCGAAGAAGTCCATAAATCTGAAAGACTCAAATTAACGGGAGTCGGAAACAAGGGTTGATATTGATTCCCTCCATTTATTTAGATCATAAGTGATAATAGAGTGGAATTTTTGGAAGAATATTGATAAAAAATATATGTTTAGAAGATGAAGGAGAAAGGGGATGGTATATTGAGGTATAAGATGCAGCTAGTTGTGAAAGGATTTTATTGGGATCATGGATACATTTTGGAAGACCACTAGAAGATATCTTCTAGAAATTACTTAGGCAAAAACAATGTATCAATATTCAATCCCACACTATGGTTTCAAAGACTTAGAAGGGTATGGACATAAATCATAACATTACAATGAAAAAACCACTTCTAAGGGACACATATAAGAGTATCACAATATAATTATCAAAAAGAAATAAAAAAAAATATTTACATTGTCAAGATATGATTCATACTCCACAAGGAGAATACTATTTTATTTTCATTCAAGGAATAAAAAATTATCACAATTTACTAATAATGATTAAATAATCAATGTTAATAAATATAGTAGAATCCATACAGTGAAATTAGATGCCATGTATTTTAATCTCTATTAGGAGTGATTCTATATGTATCATAACTTCACAACTATCTCTCCATTCCATCAAAGGATCCCACCACCTAAAATCCTTCACCTAGTACATTGTAAAAATTATAAAAATATCATGAGAAAAAAATTATGTTTGATTCATTAATAAACTAGTATATTATTTTTCTAAAATATTCCAAGAGTAAAAACTTACTTACTCTTCAATCAGGGAAAATATATGAAAGTCCTTCTCATTTCCCACACTACTTCCATTATAACAAGTTTTTGGGTAATATTTGATTTTCATTTTCCGACAGCACCATCCAGTTAAAGTAACTTATATTCTTCTATAACTCTTAGCTAATACTCAATTATTACAATCAATGTTCCAAAAATCACTCTTCTAGAATTTACCCTTCTATTTGAGTATTTTTTGGAACCTAAAAATGGTTTTCACGCACACAGATGAAACCTAACAATCTTCAAAATTTGGAATCCTTTTTGGGATTCACTATTGAGTCCCCCATCAACTTATATAAACCTATTTATATTACGCAAACTTCCATAAGAGATATATGGTTCCCCCATGATGATTTTATTTATCCTAGCTCAACTTAGGTGAATATCCCCTAAAAACATTCTTGACAATGACCTTTTTTAGTATATCTACCTTATTTTTAGTCCCTTATATCTTTCCATATATATAGTACTCTATCCCCCTAAAAACTTATAGATAAAGTGATAATTCCTTAAAATATTTTTCATACTAGATTAAAAAATCATATTTTTTACTAATTGAATCACAATCTGTGATTCAAAAAACAACATCTCATCATATCTACTCCTTATGAGATATTTCAATGTCTCCTTCATCCCAAACAATTCCTTTCCATCTTCTGTTAAAGAAATATAATCTACATTTATTATTGAGAGTGAAAATATCAATTAAATCTTGGATATTTTACACTAAGACTTTCCTATGAAATTGAACACATATATAGTGGTTATCTTTCATGTGAAAGAATATCTCTCAATGTATGACTTAGAAAAACTAGGAAATGACTCATCTATTTTGAAGGAAATTTCCAAGCTTCTAGAACCATTTAATTTCTATAAAATCCAATTCACATAAACCCAATATTATCTTATGGGATTCTATGTTTTCCTTCTCCTTTCTCTATTTTAGTTGTTCAAATAGGGGTGTGGTCAATGGTTTTACCTCGCCCATGATGAAGTGATCCACCAATTTCTAGATGTAATCCAAATAATTTAGGTACAAAGTACCGAAACATAAGTTCCTCAAAATTCTCATCCTAAATATCTATTTATTCAAACTAGGGTTTATCATCTCAATACATCTAGAGAACTCAATATTCATCACATTGACCCTTTCCTTTACTGTATTGGAAATAAGAATATTATGAGCATAGTTAAGTGGGATAATTTATCTCCTATCATCTAACACCTAGAAATAACAAAAAATATTGTTATTGCTCTAGATTAACTTCAACTTCACCATGATGTTTTTAAACTTCCAATTCTATTTCCTTAGTTCCAAGTACAAACGTATCAAATTAACTTGTGTTACATGTATTTAATGGATGATGGAGAACCCAATAGCTTATAAGAGGAATGATATTTGAAATACTTTAATTAGTGGGAGTTATACATGAAGGATGATAATGATTCCCACCAGGTGTATGGGACATGGGAGAAAATAGAGAGGCCTGATAGAAATAAATTTATTTAGAATAAATGGATATATCAGCTAGAGTAGGTAGCGTATGATAGATAGAGTTACAACTCGTGACTATTTGTGAGAGGGTTTTTTTGGTGTATAGATATCTTCCAGAATACCCCTTAAATATATCCTCCAAAACTAAATTATTTGGAATAAATGTAAAGATAGTTGAGCTCATGCTTTGGAGTCTATAACATAAAAAACTATGCACCTATATCACCACACTGCAATGTACAAACCACTACAAATGAACACAGACAATAGTATTGGAAGAAAATGATTGAAACAAAAGAATTAAAATGGGAGAAACAAATTTAACCCCATTCTCTCAAACTCAATAAAATTCAATTTAGTATAATGGGGAATGTGTAGTATCATCCATATCATACTTGTTACATGAATAAATTGAGCCTCTTTATAGTAAGTTTATGACTACCTAGTGTGAAGAAGAGTTGTAGAAGCTAAGGTTACTCAATTAAAAATTAATGAGAGTTAATATACCAACAAAGTGTAACTCCTAGTAACAGGATAATTAATCTCCTACAATGAATCCACATCAATAAAATTGAACTACTCAGCCAATAAAGACGGTAATAGATGAACATTCCTACCTCAAATCACCACATAGAAGGTGCTCCGGAGGAGGAGTTGGGTAGGAAGCCTCGGAGCAGCATCGGCAGGGAGGTGAGGTGACCGCAGAGAGGTGGGTAGGTCGTGTCTGCAGGGAGTTGGGCTGGCAGTGCCGGAGCCGCATCGACGGGGAGGCGTCAGAGCTGCGTCGGTGCTGGCGGGGAAGTTTGATGGCTGTGTCAGAGCTGAAGGCGAGGGAGGAATCGCGAGAGGACGGTGAATAACGAGGGGAGGAGTAGATGAGGGGAGGAGAAATGGCGAGGGAGGAGGAATCCTGAGGGGAGGAGGGGAAGTGGAACAACAAGGATGGTGATGGAGGATGAATCACGATGCGAGAGGAATGATGAGGAAGATAAAGGAGGAGATTCGTGATGCGGGAGGAAGGAAACTCGATCAAAATAATTTTCACATAAACTATTTGCACGCCCATCTATTTGGGCGTGGCTACATCTTGGCTATTGCCACAGTTCTTTTAAAGCGTGGCTATAGATATGTGTATATAGATCATTTTTTATTAGTACATATATAAATATTAAACTAATCATATTTCCAATCCATAAAATATAGTGATGAAAAATGGATTTTATCTCTACATTGAGACGGTAAGCCATATGTATGCACGAGTGACACTTTCACTTGTTATTTGATGGAAAAGAGGGTGTAAAATGGTGTTTTTATAATAATAATGAAATTTAAGAGTATAAAGTATAATTAATTTATTTTTTTATGATAAATATAACCGATTTAGAAGATGTAATGAAGAGTAGAAAAATAAACTGATCGGTTAGAGTGATTAACTATTATTCAAAATGATTATTTAGATCCCATCTAAAGGGCCCTAGTGTTAGAGTATTGGGAATAAAAGATCTATAGAATGTGTGTTGGGAATTGGAGAAGATAAATTTGTAGAATATGGTGTATATATAAGGCACAATGTGGTATAATTAATTAAATGAGGATGTTTTCTTTTGTATTTGAAGTGAGGGTCACTTTTGGATTCTCTTAAAATATTATATTAATATAAATTATTCTTTTGTTAAAACAGATCCACACTCATTTAATTATAATATAGTATGATTTTGAGTTGAAATAATCTCATATAATAGTTTTTATACATGACTAGGTCACATTTATACCCCTATCATTTGTGTTTAACCCCTTATTAACCCTTTCTAAACTTACAATGGAATGAATGCATATTAAATTGGTCAATATAGTTTCTATAAATTGTAAAAGGCCCACAAATTAAAAAAATTTTACTATATAAACTATATCCTAATTAATTGGATGAATATATGCTTTTTTGGAATTTTATATTATTTAATAATATATTATTTATGTTAAAATATCAATAATTTCTTTTTCTAAAACTATTAAATACACTAACATTAAAAATATAAATATAACACTTATAATTTGAGAAAATATATTTTACTATTAAAATAACATGTCATGGTCAATTATAAAATTTACAGATCACATAATTTATCCAAAATTATATTACTTTTAATATTTTTAATATTATCTATTTAATGTTTCAATTATTTAACTAATATCTACATCAGCTTTGTTCAAGAATTTAAGGTAACTATTTCTTTACTAAAAATTTAAAATAAATTACCACGACGAATATAAATATTTAAAATTATAAAATAATATTTACTTTCAAACATATCCTCTGTATAACCACGTATTAATAATATTGATGTTATTAAAATCCAATGTTTTACAAGATTGATTTTTATTAAAATAAAATATAATAATGGTCATAATCTCATTGAAATTTACATAAAATGTCATATAACCTTATATTGGATGAATATGGTCTAAATTTATGTATATAATAAAATTAAGGAAAGTTTCGAGGTCATTTTATTGCTCTTATCATTTAATCTTCATCTTAAATTACTCGATTTACCCATTACCATCATAACCAAAATTACTAAGGTTATTATTCATATTAACCAAAAATAAAAGGTTAATAATTACAAATATTTATCCTTTTATTTATAAGTATTTAATTAATCTTTTTCAAATTAAATACATATAAGTTGCATAAATTAAATTTTAAATGATGTATTTAAACTGTGACAAAACTTCTTTTTATGGAAAATGCATTTTTAGGCATAAAACTGAATTTATTCTTATCTTATGTATATTCTTTTAGTGCATAAAAAATTTTATTATGTAAATAATATAAAAACATAAATAAAATCATTCTGCGGTAAGGATTAATTTATTATATAGATATATATGCATTTTAGCCATAATGTTGTTATGGAAATCACTTTAAATTTAAAAAATTTTGTTTCTATTAAATTCTAATCATTTCGTAACTAATGATATTTTTTTTAAAAAATTTATGGACCATGAATTCTTAATAATTTAGTTATTATTATTTTTACTATAAAATATAATGGATAGGTGATAACAAACACATAATATTTTAATAGAGTTACACGGTTCGTTTAAACTTGTTGTTGCATGAAATGTAAGATATTTATGAAATAAATTCTATAAAGGGAAATATTTCCTAAAAACCATGGGGTGTTACACTATGTTTCCCTAGTTTATCAAATAAATTTTACATTCTAAATATTATTTTTCTGAACTCATTAATTTATAAATCAATTATATAAAAAAAATGTAAGGGATATTTCATTTTTATTTTCTAAATAGAATTCTAATATCTTTATAAAGTGTTTTAACCCTTTTGAATGTCCTATAAAGATTTTTATGTTTCACGGGGTTTATTTTTTTAACTACATCTTCAAATTCCGTTCTCTGGATGATTAATTTTTATTCCTTGGGATTATTATTATGATAAACATGTAATTATCATGGGTTATCTATATAAAGAAGATTTTTTTAATGTTTTCATGATCACGTGGAACATATATGTACTATTTATTATTATGTGATTGGTGGGCACATAATTATATAGTAATCTTGTTCATTTTATAAATATTATATCTCATGATACATTATTTTATGCGACAAAGGTGGTTATATTACTCCATTAGTTTTAGATCATTGTTAATAAAAAATTTAATGATGGACTTTGTCGTGATCCTTGAAAAAAGAAATGATTTTTTATTCACATGTTTATGTGATATTTATGTTATATGTTTCCATACCTCATGGGAATTTTCAATTTTTTCAATATTCTTATGCTATATTTACATGTTAGGAAAAAAATAAATATACAATATTCATATTTATTATTTATGATTGAATAAGAATGATTTAATTATGTTATAATCATATGCATTTACATTTTTCTGATATACACATGCACATATTATGATTATTTACAATGGACTATTTATTTTTCACATGGTTACCCCTTACATACCAAATTAACTTTCCCTTATTTATGTTTCCATTCCCCATGTAATTAAGTACTATCTAATATTTTATTTTTCTTGAAGGGGACCAATTGTTGTGTAATTATAGAGAAATGATTATGTTTTTAAAATAAGATTTTAAGGGGTCTAATGTCAAAATAACTAAACTTATTGGCATAATGGGATTGATTTATTGTTTTTTATAATAAATAATAATGTTTAATAATTTAATATACATGAATTAATGGTTGAATTTTCTCAATTCGTATAAACATATAGTTTAGTTTAGTTTTGGTGATTAAATAATTAATAATTTGGGGTTAAAATTTAAACTGAGCTTGGTTGTACCAAAAGTAATATATATTGAACCCAAATAATTATAAACATATCATAGGTTGGAAAATAGTATGATTTGTATGAACTATCATATGATATTTTACTTTTAATATTATTATTTATTACTCAATCTAAAAATTTTAGTTTAAATAGATTATTAGAGCCCAAATATAATATAGAAAAGTAAGTTAATAATTCATTATTGAACAAAAAATTGCTTTGTCGATTTTATTATATCAACTCAATAATATTTTTATTTTTTTTATAAAATCATTAAATCAAACCTATTATTAAATTTTCAATTATTCTGGAAAACACATACTTGTGTTATGATTACATATCATGTCTACAAATCTTATCTAATTTAGGTTTGAAGGATTTTTCATTCTATAAATCATGTTATTTTCCTTTTATTAAAAATTTATATGATTTCAGAAATATATTCCCTCCCCCTAAAAAGATCCCATATCAACTATTGGAATAGAAATCAACCCATGATTCTCTATAGATGTTTTATAGGTTATATACTCCTTATGAAAATTATGTCACTTTAATCATTATTATTAAATAATAATAATTGATATCTTTCCTAATAGGTAAGGGATAATCTCAATATTGGTGATATGATGATTGTGAATCAATATATTATTATATTACCCAATGATATTCATAGTATTCCCCTAGATCATGTTGTTTATTTTTCCAATGAACTATTACATTGCATTAAGCTTATATTATAGAATCCTTATTGAATGACTCATATTAAATATGAGGAGTTAGATAAGTTTCTATAAAATAATCTAGAAGGAAATTTTATAAACCCATTTCCTTCATTATGGTGTGAACTAGTTCTAATTTTCATGAATAAGGTTGGAACAATACATCTATATATTGATTATCATAGACATAAAAAGTTCATGATTAGGAACAAGTATACTTCACCATGTATTGATGACTTGTTTTATCATCTTCATGGAGCTCAATATATCTCGAATATAGAATACCTATCAAAATATCATAAAATAATGTTAAAACGAAGTGATACACCCAAAAATCATTTTGTACAAGATATAAACATTATAAATTCATAGTGATGGTTGTTTGAAAAACACATTCGCCTACTATATTCATGGATTTGATGAATAATGTCTTCAAATATTAACAATATTAATTTTTTAGTATTATTTTGAGAATTTATTCTCCTATATATTCCTATAACAATGATGAACATGAAATGGTTTTGAATATCTTGTTTAAGACCTAATGAAAAGATAAACTATATGGAAAATTTATAAACAATGAATTTTTGATATTTAAAGTATTCTTATGTTATCATGTAATCATGCGAGAGGTTATATCTATAGATCCTCTAGAGATAGAAGTGATTTATAATTTTCTTAGACCAACAACTTTAATAAATATTGATAGTTTTAATGGATTTCAATATATTATTGATACTTATTTTGAAATTTAAATTTATTGTCAAATCCTAAAACCATGTTAACTTACAAGTGAGTTATGTTCCACTATATACATGATTTTGGATATAGTTTTGTGGATCATAAGATAAGTTTATTCATTGAAACTCTAATAATACTACCATATAGTGGATAATTTCTTATAATAAATAGATATGCATAAATGAATTTCTTGTTGAGTTCCCTCATAAAAAAAATATTTTGTTGAATTTTTTTCCTCATTTAAATGAAATGTCTATAATAAATAATACTCAATGAATGATTTGGTGATAGAAAAGTTAATATTTTCATTAAATATATAGTAATTAAATCTATAATGATATGTGTTAATTCTATACCTACAATAACATCTTATATCATATATTAAAATTAATTGAGTTGACCATGTCTCAAAGGATATATTTAGAGTTGATCAGGGGATATGACTACTTTATACATTACCATCGCAAGATGGTGAAAAAATTGGTTGATACTCTGTGCTGGGGAAGGATAACACTGACATATCGAATATGTGTATTTAAAAGTAAAATACACATGAATTTTCAATATATGGACTTGGATATTATAAAGGAAGGGGATAAATCCTTCCATTAATATATAAATTCTCAATAATCTATCCATGTTATGACCATAGAGGTACATAATGAAGATATAGGGCTACAGAAGATGGTATATAATATTTTAGAGTTGTACCATGACATTTATAAGATTTAGTAAATGAATTTGTGTCCCATTACAAAAGTAATTAAAGTATCTAATAGATATCCCACGTAGCTTCTCATTCTTTATACACCTTAGACTCACAATGATATATATAGATATCAAAGAGAATATCTGGTGATAGAATTTATTGAGGGATATTATGGAGTATATATCCTGATACATGGTATTTCATTAATACAATACTAGACCTCAGAAGTATAAGGAAATGATGCTACCAATACCCATTTATAATTGTAAATGGGAGTAAATGACTATGTATTTTATTATATTCCATACTTGTACTTATAAATGACATTATTCCATTTTGGTTGTGGTTGCTCACAATATGAAGATGGAATAATTCATTTGAGATGAATTCATTAACTATTAGTACCCTATGATATCAATAATGTGATAATGATGTATGGAGTTCCATTTTAAACTATATATTTTTGTGTTTCATGGTTTACATTGATGTTATTTAGAAGAACACAAAAATCTTTGAATACATATATGATGTTTAGAACTATTTATAATCCTAAAACCGATGGTCAATTAGATATAACCATTCAAACTCTTTAAGTTCCACTGATATATTTTATAATGTATTTCAAAGGATTTTGGATTCAATAACATCATATGGTAGATTTAAATTACAAAAATATTTTTTCTTCAAGTATTAAAATAGTTATATATGAGGCTCTCTATGAAAAGATTTATAAAACTCTAACATTTTGGGATGAATTCAGATATCAAAATATTTTGGGATGATATTTTGATCAAGAAATTTTAAAAAATATTCAAACTATCTATTTTTATATTAAAGAAACACAAATATGGAAGAATAGCTACATTTATATCAATTAGTGATATTTTAGGTTTGAAGTTTGACATAAGATATTACATTGAATATCACTATAGAATAGGTTTATGATATTCAAGATATTTGGAATGATAACATCTAGATATATATACATCTTCAAGATCCAACATCATATGGGTGTAGTTGAAAATTACTATATACTTTATCTAAGTGTCATTAAAGTGAAGCATGTTTTTAATGTATTTATTTTGAATAAGAACAAAAGTTATCTATATTATGTACTAATCTTGGAGGTTTTATAACTGGGACACGATCTTCCTTATTAAAAATAAATAGTATAGAGATTGTATCATAAAGATTAAATGATACAAAACAAGTTCAATAACTTGGATTTAGTTTTTTTGGAATCATATGTATGATGAACTTATATTGGAAACTGACGATGTAATGGGATAATGGACCCTTATTAGTTCACATATGAGAAAAAAAACTTCGTGGGAGGAATTTTTTACGGTGGTAGTGTGTAACAAGGTGTATTTTTTCAATTATTTACATTAAATAGATTATATTAAATGCAACGCCAAAATCAAAATAATAATTTTATTTTTTATTAATATAATAAATAATAAATTATGAGAATGAAATATATAACATAATTATCAAAATTATAATAGGAATAAAATTATAAGTAAATAAAAATCCATGAATGTGAAATATTTATTATCATGTTTTTTCTTATAGATCATTCTACTAATTTATACTATGGAATGAATAAAATAGAGCTATAAAATCCATTTTAAAATAAAAATGAAATTTTATGATGAATTAATTGGAGATATGTATATAAGGTTAAATATAAGAGAAAAAATGGGTATTTTGATCATTATATGACAAATAAAAATATATATGATTGTTTGGAATAAATAAGACAAATTGTTATATTCAAACATTTATAATGGGAATATAATACTTTTGAGAAAGACGATTAATGTATAGTAAATCATATACATGTATAATAGATAGTTAATACCCATTAATAAGTAAATAATAATAAATAATATTAAAAAAGTTCATTATATAATTTTTTTAGAATTTTTCTCTTAAATAATCATGTTTTTACATAAAACATAAAGTTTCTCATGTTTGGATTATACTATTTATTAAATTTTTTATATATAGAAAAGTTAATAGATATTAATATATTAATTTTTAATTTGTTATAAATGAGAAATAAATATTTTATTGTTTTAAAAGAGACTATCATAAAAAATTCATTTCTATATTACAAATATTTTTATTATGAAACATGATATTTATTGGATAATTTGTGTTTTTAAAATAATGAAATAAAATAATAAAGAGTTAAATAGTGGTAAAATTACAAGGAACAAATTTTTGATAATTAATTTCATATTTAAGATTTATATAATTCCCTTATATGAAGGGGAGTCAATTTTACAATCCAATTTTTATTTGAACCGAACATACCAAACTCCAATGTGATTCTATCTTTAACGTCTACCTAACTAAATTTTACTATGAACTTTCCCCCAAAATAACATATAAAGGACTAGTATGCAACCCACTCAAAAAAACAAATTTTGATTAGTTTTATCTTTATTACCATTAAAAATTTATGATATTAAATTATTATATCATTTTGGATTCTCACTAGTTCCCTGAAGAAGGCATAAATCTTTCATTATCAAGGAATGATCATTGACAAGTGAATTCATCAAAGAGGGTTATTTTGTTTCATGGAATTAAAATTTTAAGGTACGAGTTTTTCTAACAATATATATTCTTAAATAAGGGTATAAATTGTTTAAATTATATTGGTAGAATATGTATTCTATTTATATATAATATACACTACTCATTCTATAATTATTGTGAGATTTTCATGTATTATTACCATTTTTCATTTCATTGATTCATAATTCACTTGTAGGGATGCTTATAAGTGAATTTTTTTTATTTCATTTTTTTGTTAGGAATATTTCTCTTCTTTATTTAAAATAATTACATTTTTGAATGATATATTAATCTCTACTTATTAGATTGGTTAATGTATCTTTATTTATATTTTTAATTATTTATAATAGATTATAATGAATCTTTTTAAATATCTACCATTATGATTATATTTTTACCCTTTCTTTCAATTGTTTCATTAATTATCAGAATGAAGATTAATTTGTATGTTTTCATAATTCATAAAAGTTATTTTACATTCGTGTTATTATTTCTAAAACCATTAATTTAAAAATTATTTCCTTAAAAAATTCCTAAATGTATGGGATATATCATAATATTTTTTGAATAAAATTATATTTTACTTATAAAGTGTTATTAATCTTCATCGCTATCCTTTTATTTTTCATGATCATGTGGATACCATATGCATAGTTTAACATTATGTGATAGAGGGGACATAATTACATAGATGTCCAATGTATTGGGTTATTATTATATATTAGGATATTTCTTGATTTGAGAGATGTGAGGTTATCCAAATCCACTATATTATAGAAAAAAATTATCCACTAAGCGATGATTGTCATAGAAGTGGGTCTCAACTTAAGAAATGATTTTATATGATTATTTTCACCCATATATATTTGTTATATTTCCCTAACCCATGATTATTGCCTCATGTTCCCACATTCCTATAATATATTCAAATAGTATATAAAACTCAGTATATTATATTCTTATTCATGAAAAATATTTCATTGGTTAATATTTAATTTTTTTATATTCTTATATATTTATTATGTTATATTACCATAATTTTCATTTTTTGGTCAGTTGTGATCCCTGATTGACATATCACATGTTTCACCCATTAATAAGCATCTTATGTCCCCCATTTTCATATTTCCATTCCTAGAGTCATGAAAGAATATTATAACATATGATATGTATAGAATGGGGTAATGTGTGGGGGAATTATATAGAAATATTCATAGAACTTTAAAATAATTTATCTGTGTATCAAATAAAAAAAATATATCCTATATATTCTATGGGTGTGATTTATCATGATTTCTAAGGAATACTCAATTTTAATGATGTTATATATATTAATTTTTGGTTGGGTTGTCTCAAACAAGAAATCTAATAATTTTATAGGAGTGATGAATGTATAATAGAAACGTTATAGAATAAACTATTACCAATAGAGATGATAACACTTGATATTTATAAGAATCTACTTCCATGTTATCCCAGACACTATTAATTTGAAGTATTAGAGGAGAGACTGAGCTCCCAGGAATTATACACAACAAAGTATTATAATTAAAAAGTAAGCACCTTCAAAAACCCATTTATTTCCACGATGGGGGAATTATGAAACTCCATTTAATTTTCCTACTCTCTTAGTATTTATAATTTTATAATAATTTCTTTTTATTTAACTCCATATATTCGGAAGAAACTAAAATCAAAAAAATTATATTATTTATAATATATTTTAACCCATGATGAAATTTATTCAAACTATCAAAGATATATTTTTTATTTAAATATGTTTATCCCATTAATTATTGATTATAGTTTTGGATCATGTTTGTTGTATTGATTAAAAATAAATTCTAGAGGGATATAATTAATTACACATTGAAATATATGGAGGGGTCATTGAATTTTTTGGTAGAACATGCCCTCTCTTTGGGTTTTTGTTGGGTGAAGGTACCCAACCTATTGTTTGGATAAGTATAAAATTATTGACTATGGTTTTAGAGTTTATTGATGGAACTGAAAATAAGAATTATTATATCCTCAAATACTCTGAGGATTTGTGTATATTATTAATGTGGGTTACTATAATAAATGGTTTATTATAACATGGTTTCATTCACTATCAAATCATTTTTAGATTGGGTTGTATTATTCAAGGTTCTATAATTACATTTTTGGAATATAGTTAATAATATTCTTCCTCTCCATGGACATAAGGATTTATCCTAAAATATAATAATGAACCCAAGGAATTTTGATAAAGACGGTTGTTTTTTATTTCAATATATTTATAGTGGAATTAAATACTATAGAAATGTTTTTGAAATAATTTAATATATTCTTGAGAATTTAAATGGTTATAGAAGAATGAAAAGTGGATTTTTCATTGTCTATATAGGTGTGAAAAAATTTCATTAATGCTATGTATAAATTAATTTTATATTATGTAAGTGAAATATAGAATTTAATCTACTTAGATAAGTGAGAATATATGAAATATAAATAGAATAATTGATATAAAAAACTTAAATATATTCACATGTGATATATAAGTCCATACAAGAGTAAATTAGAATTTTCAAAGCTCATTTTAGTGGGATTTAAATATCATTATCAATTAATCGAGTTCACATATATGAGAACTAATGTTGTATACTGGTTTTTAATTCTATTAAAGTAATATATATTTAAAAAAATTAGGTACCTATCAAGGTTTATATTTTTTTGCAATTTAAAGGTAAAAATATTAGAATCTATGGAGTGATCATTGAATTAAAATTTTTTCATATAAAATTAAAATATTTATTTCCAAAATTTGAAGATTGCTAATGGATTAATTTTAATTTACTTTTAAAATAATTGTTTATTATATTTTTTTTATTATTTCAATGTTGAATTTTAGGGTAGTTTAAAATATATATATTTGGAATATCCTAGTGAATATACTTTTATTATTTAGAATAAAATAACTAATAATAATAATATGGATAATAATCATGTATAATTTATAAATATTTAATGCACCCAAATTCTTTAGATATATATTATATTAAATATTTTTGGAATTATATTCTTTTCAGTTTTAGTCAATTTTTTGAGTAATCTAAAACATTAATGATGAGAATTAATATAATCTATTGTGTGTTAGCTAATTTTTTTTATATTGAATGTGTGTTCTAAGAAGTGGTGATATTTTTAAAATATATTGGTTAATAATTTTATATTTTTACATGCTAAAATATAATATAATGAATATTACACAATTGTGTTATGATAATAGTGAGGTTATTTAAAAGAAATAAACAATTATTATCAATAATTTTAATTGTGTGAATGTTATATATAATAGAGGTAAAATTAGTGGTATTTCATTTGTCATGTATAATGTACAAAATTATTTCTATTTTATTGATAAAGATTAGAATAAAATATAACTTAAATGTCTTGTACATCAGGCCCAAATGATTTTGAGAAAACAATTAATAGAATATACTATAATATATTTTTATGTTTTGAAAAGGGATAATTATTTAATTTTTTAAACTTTTTAAAAAGTAATTATGGTGTTCAAAATCCATAAATGAGTGGTGATAAAATCATAAAATCCACCGAAAGGAATTTATTATTATTTTTATAGAAATATAATTCAAAATTCCAAAAAAATTATCATTATTTTGTGACATTAAATAAATATTTAAAAAGTATTAATAATGTGATGTCCATAAAGAAAAGTTCAAAATATATTAAGAATAAAAAAATTGGTGATATAGAAATATATTTTGTTTTTTTATTTATGAATATAAGTTATAAAAAGGAAGATAATATTCAAAAAATATTTTTATTCTTTTTTCACCAAGTATGGTAAAATATTATTAGTAAATAAGTCTATATAAACTTAAAAATGTATTTTTTTGAAAAAATAGAATTTGAGAGAAAATGGGAAGGACTAAATCGACCGAATAAAATCTTTCATATTTTTTTTGAAAGTTATAATATCAAATATTATTCCTATTCATATAATATTTTTATAGAGACTAAGGCCCATCAAGATTTCTTGTAATATTTATTATAAGGAAACCCTATCTATTAAATATTATGTATTAATTAACAGTTTAATTTAGATGGACATGAAATATTTGGAACATGGAAACTTTTATGACATGGGAAAGTATGGAAATTTTATCACATATATATCAATATATTGAGTGTAAAAATTCAAGAATAAAATGATATAAAAAATTATAGTGTTTCTTGAATTATAAATCATTGAAATAGAAAACTTTTTGAGTGACCTACAAAATAAATTTATTGAAAAATATGACGATGAAGATATGTATATTTTTAATTTTAGGTGTGAATAATTATAAATACATAAACTTATCATTGGTAATGTTTATTTTTAATATATGATTTTGGAGAAAGAGATGATTTGAAATGAAAACCCATAAATTATGAATGTTTTTAGAAGCTTCAAAGTATAATAAATATCATTGGAAATTAAAAATCACTAGTGTAAACCAAACAAAGGATGAAATTTTGTAATTAAAATACATTGATTTTACAAATAATGGAACATTTTGTTGTTGGATCTATTTAGCACAAATATTGGTTATACTTTTTGAATCACTGTTTGGATCTAATTTAAATAATCACAACATGGGATCTATTTTCAAGGCCAAAATGAATGAATATAATTGAGAACATGTAGATTTTTATAAAAAAATCAATAATAAAAGTGAGTCTATAATAAATAAATATATATTTTTATTAAATGATTATTCCTACGTGTAATTAATTGAAATTAGGGATGGATTTACTATTCATTCAAAGCATGAGGGTATCATAATTTTTATATTTCTTATCGTACATAAGAAGTAACTTTTTTCCCAAATTTATATAAAATAAAAAATTATAATACTTTATTTGGAAGAATAAGTATTCATTGAAAAATATAATGTTTGTATACTGATCAATGATGGTAACATGGTTTTTATGTTAAATAAAATTTTATATATATTAAAAAAAACCTAAATCATGATAATAAAGTTGGATAATGAATTTATAGATATTAATATTATAAATATCAAATTTATAAGAAATTTATATATGAGTGAGATGAGAAAATATTATTTTTTAGCATTTTTTATATTTATGAAATTATTTTTATAAGGAAAAATTAGTTATTTTTTGAATTTTTTAGAGAAAAAATAATGACAAATTTTTAAATATTAATTCGTAATGAAAAATTGTTTATTTTTATGATTTAAATATATCAATTTAATTAGTTTGATTTTCATATTTAATGATAAGTAACATATATAATTTCTAAAGTAGTTTATAATAAAGTGTTCAATACGGGGTTCTACAATTTTGATTGTTAGAGTAAAGATGAAAACTATTGGTTCTATGAAAAAAGGTAAACAATATGAATATTAGAATTTGGTTGTTTGTATATTTTATTAAATTAAATTAAGACTAAACATTATTTATGGAGTTAATTTATTTGACATATTTTATAGTGATCCCAAAAGAAACACATTTAAATGTTTCTAAAATATTTTTGATATATTTCAAATGAACTACGAGTTATGTCCAATTTAATTAATTTTTTGAGATGATTAAATTGTATTGTTTAACATTTATAGATATAAAAGGAAATAAAATTTACAAAATAAATAAATATCCAGTAAAACATCTTCTCAAAGAAAAAAATATCTGATATAACATTATAAGAGATGCAATTTTATATCACTCAGTATAACAAGAGTTTATTTCATAGATATTGTACACACTTTTACAATGATGATGTGGATAACTAAATAGATAAAATATTAAAAATTATAGGTGTAAATCTGAGAGAGAATAGATTGTCATAATTTATGTTTAATAACATTATAAAAAAATAATTTAATTCACTCATGTTTAAAACATATTAGTGTCAAATATTAATTTACAAATGAAATGATTACAAATAAAATTATGAGACTTTAGTATATTTCTATATAGAACTATATTATTTATAATTTTATAAGGGTGGTAAAAACATTTAAATGAAGAAAATTATGTAATAAAATGAATATTTTTTCATTCATTATTACTTAATAAATGATGATAGAGGCCTATTATTCATTATATTTTTTAACCAAATGGGGAGATGAAAGAAGACTCATGTAAAAGTTTTTCATTGAATCCAAAGATATTTTTATATATCATTTTTAGAGTATAAGTTGATATTTCATGCTAAAAAACAGGGTAGATGATCACATTAATAATATTTAAAATTATATGAATCCAGTGGATGTAAATGTATCTAAATTATTACTTAATATAATATCATGAACTCCAAGGAATTTTATTTAATAGAATTTTGTGGTATTATGTGAGTCATTGAATTAAAAAAAACCAAGTGGTGGTATTTATTATTATATTTTATTTGTTTTGAAGTTGTTTATATATGTATTCAATATCATTTGAGATATATAATTCAATTTAGTGATTTTCTAAAATGATTGAAGATATTATGAAGAAATTAATTCACATAATATTTATCAAATTATAATTATGTTTTATTTATTTAGCACACATAAAAATTTTGAAAGTATTTCAAATAATATTTCTAGTATAAATTATTACTAAAAATCCAGAAAAAAATTTAAGAGATATTTGAATGATATTTTTTTAATTAAAATTAATAGATATGTTTTAATTATTTGAAAATAAATAGAGAATTATTTTCAATATTATTTCTAAATGATAATAAAAAGATTATTTTTAAAAACAATTCTACAAAAAATTCATAGGAATTTAATGTAATCATTTTTTGATATTTATTTTTCAATAGAGTTTTTTATAATTTAAATGATAGAGATCATGAAGAACATCATTATTTTTTAATAATGTAGAATTATTGTAAAAAATCATAAATACCATTTTGAAGAAGAGAATATTCATTATTATTAAATTAGTTTACGATGTTGAATTTATTATGATTAATTATTAATTTGTGAAATTATGATTCAAGGTATTGATTAATGAAATTAAGAACTTGACATTAAAATAAGATATATCTATTGATACTAATTAAAATTAACATGCATTGGAAATATTTTTAATTAGGATTTTGAAATCCATTTCAAGTGGGGGGGGGGGGGGGTCATTGATAAATAATCAGGACAAAAACTATTATAGATTTTACATATTTCTATAAATATATATTCCTAGAATATATTAACTTTATGAAATTTTGGGATCACATATGACTTTGATTTCCATAATTATAATAAAGACAAATATAGCTATATTTTGGGTAAAAATTGTAATAATATTGGGTTCTTGGTGTTCTTATTTATGTTATTCGTATAGGCAATGATGTGATTTAATGATTTTATGGTATTTTTATTTTAATTGAAAATACTGGTTGATTTTATAGAAAATAATAAATCTAATTTAATACGTATTCAACCCTATATTAGTGTTACCTACATTCATATTCCTAGGAAACTCATATAGAAATATTTATATTCATATTTTTATTTTTACCATTTTCTCAAACTGTTATTCATATGTTTTTAAGTAATTTCATATTAATATATTTCTTATTCATAAAATTAACTCTATGGATTTTTATCAATTTGAGTATGAAATAAATAATTATTAATTTAAAAATATTTTTAAATTAAAATATTTCATGATATATTATAAATAAATATATTGACAAGCATCTAGGAAACTATAAGACAAAATGAGATATGTTATATTTTTAATTTCCTTATCGTGAAAGTTTTCTTACATTTATTGAAGATAATTTTATTATACCCCATCTGAACCTCTGTCAATCTAGTCCCTTGGATAGATAAAAAACAAAAAAAAAAACAAAAAATGTGCCAAGAAATACTCTCCCCAACAAATATCAAGGATAAAAATATTAAATAGTGGAAAAATTTGTTTTTATACTAATTTTATCGATAAATTTTAAAAATATTTAGTTAATTGAAGAGTATATTTTTATTTTAGTGTATAAGAAGTTTTCTAATTAAGAATATTTTTTCATCAATGTCAATCAACACATTTATATAGTTTCTCCAATAAACAAATAATGTTGATGGTCATATAATTGGATAAAAATAATTCTATAAGGTTCTGGCCTATCTATCCTGACAAAAATTAGACTAGACAGAATAAAATATAAATAAATAATAGATAGAAAGATTTAGGATTCTGGGATTTCAATACACATATTAATATTTTAGTCAATAAGTGACATGAAGATAAATATCAATCAACCCCTTTTAATCCATTTTTATTAAATTATTTTTACAGTCTAGTTATTTCCAAAGATTCAATAATTGGGAAATTTATTTATAAAATTATAACTTTTAATGATTTTGTGAATCTATTATTGGATTTAAATATATTTTACCCAGTGTTGGTTATTATTTCAGTGATCATTTTAATTGAGTATTATGAATTTACCTCATAGAAAATTTATTGATGAAACAATTACCATGAAAAATTTATATATTATATTAGAGATTTTATAATAGTTATATTGGATTCTCTAAATTAATAAAGAAAATAGAATTATACTTTTTATATATATTTTTCTTTGAAATTTAGTAATATTAACTTATTATCCAATCACATTATTGATTGTCACATTTACAATTAATCCTAGATATAAAATCCTAGAAATATATGGACACCCATAATGAGTTAAATTTTAATTTATCATAAGCTTACCCACCAGAAAATATACTAAAAAAAATGACCTATTGGATGATGATTCAAGATACCTCTTTATTCATTCATTCAATCCTTTAAAAATGATAATATTTGAAAGTGTACTTATTATGACTACTAATTTTACAGATTCTATTATTTATGTGGAAATCCCTAATATATCAAAAAGTACCAAATAAGTTTCAATTATAGTGAAAATTTATATGAGATCATTAAATGGTAAATCTATGTTCAATAACATCAAGAAATGGAAATAACTTTAATATTTATCTATCGTAATAAATATTTCTCAAAATGAATGTTTTTATATCCCTTTAAGATTTTATTTTAGGCAGTGTTTCAACCTATCTAAACCCTTTGAATAATCCTTTGGAAAAACTACCACGACCCATGGAAAAAATCATTTTTTTAATATTAATTAGAAGAGATAAATGATTTAAGAATTTGGATATAAGTAGAGTCATTTTTTATTGAAAATAACTCAAATTTATTATGGGTTACATGATGAATTGATAAATAATGTAATTTTTTCTCAAATAATTTATTTTTTTACGTTTCTAAATATAGGAAAAACAATCAAATGGACGTAACAAATATGTATAGGGAAAAAATGAAATAGAATATTCTTTAGAAAAATTTTCTTCTAGAAAAGTTATTTCATTTATATTTTTATATTTTTATAACCTTTCTTACTTTACTAGTGGAATGTTATATCTTGAAAAATTAGAATGTCCCTCTATGAATATTTCTAGAATATAATTACTTTAAATTTTGTCAAAATAAAATAATTGATAATTTTTTAATAGTTAATTTACATGTAGCACTCCAGTTTAATTTAAAAAAATCACTTATTTTTTTAATAAAATACTTCAAAATTGTATAAATCTTCTACAATTTGATTTAGCGATGGCATGTGTCTACTCAAATAGAAAACTATATAAAATTCTAAAATATTTGTTTACCGTGTCCATAAGGAAATTGGCTTCACACACATTTATAACAAAAAATCAACACTTTTAATTAAAATTTTCATGCTTCAATGTTTAAAAACCTATCAATATTTTGATTATTGTTATTCATAATTGAAATGTGAGGAATGTTTTAATAGCTTAAATATTCACCTCATTAAAAAAGATTTAATTTTTCCATAACATTCCTTTTAGTTAGAATAACACACAACATATTATTTCATGGAAAACATGTGAATTTGTCTCAAAAAAAATTAATTTAAATAAATGAATTGTAAAATTACGAACCTTTTAGAATATATCTTCTGCATCATTTATGTCAGACAAAATTTGATTAACCATTGAAAAAAAAATTTAATTATTTTAGTTAATGACACTTAGATATTTTATAACCTAAACTTACATTGATGGAAATTATTTAAATAATGGTTATCAAGTCCCCCATTATTGTCTATGGTCCCAACTTTCTATTGATAGTCCCACTCAAAATATAGATTAGTTTTAATTTCATACACCTTTAATTATTTGAATAATCATAAATCTATCTTATGATAACATATTATGAAATTATTATTATAAATAACATTTACATAAAAATATTTTTGTTTTCATTGATGTTAAAATACATAGATATTTAGGGTGTCACAAAACACAAATTATTAGTCATTATGGATACCCTATTTTTTGTTCTAAAAATAAATATAATGATCATTTCTTGATACACTTCTCAATTTCCATAATTACATTGAAAATATTTCATTCCATTAATCTATCCAAAAATAATCATACCACTAAAATGCAGGTTTAATTCATCAAAAAATACAGGATAAGAAATTTTAATTCACTCTTAATTTATGATTAATCATACAAAAAAATTGATATAGTAGGAATCAAAATTATTTTCACTGAACCTTCATTTATGAAAAATTATATCTTACTAATGGTTTGTAAAATTTTCACCTAAACCAATGAAGTCCTTACCACCCATCACAACTCAATAAAATGACTATATAGAAAAGTATTTAATGTATTTTACTAGAGAAAATTAGATATAATTTGGGAAATCATTTTTAATGGGTCTTAAATTCTTAACAAGTGTAATTATATAAACATTTTTGCAATTTAATTTCCCTTAAGATTATATAAATGTGTATGATTTAGCAATATAGTACTATATAATGAACATAAAACTCACGATAGAACCAACACAATTTTATTATATTAACTGTACTTTTATATTTTGATAGAAAATGTATCCCTAATAATTAAAATTGTTATAATGATATAGAAAATAGAAAAGAAGAAAACTATAATATGTAAATTTAGATATGCTCAAACTCTTAACATGATTATACTAAAAAAATAAATGTAGAAATGAAACCAAATCTTTATACTGAAATATTGTATAGTAAAATGAAAAAAATAAATATCCTTGACAAGAAAATGGAATTTAATGATGAATAAATGATAAATTAGTGATTTATATATTTCTGGAAACCGATACGACTGTTATAAATATAACTGTTGGAATATCAGTTTGATAGTTGTAATAGTAATATTTCCATTAAAAAAAGCAACATAATAATTAATATTGTAAACACACCAATTTATTTGTAATATAATATAATTTTCCTATATAAAATTAATATATATATATATAATTTATATATAATACAATAAAATAAATATTTTAAAATTTTAAAAATATGAGTTTGGATGTTAGTAAAACAAATCATTTTTGTTTAAAAATTTATAGAAAATAAAAAAATGTAAACGAAACATTATTTCACAAAAATAAATTTATTAAATAATATTTTGGTTAATTAAAATAATATTATATTATCATGATATGATATGTAATTTTTCAAAGGGATATAAATTTGATCAAAATACTAAAACATACATTTAAAAAACATAGGGTTTTATTTAAAAACTAATATTCATATACATAGAAGATTATTTTCCTAAAATTTATTTAATATTTGGAATCTAAATGTTAAAAGATCATTTTGGTGAGTTTTTGGTATTTTTCTAAAATAGTTTAGTATTTGGTGAATAGTGAAATACAATAAATACAATATTTAATATTATAAGATACATATATGAATTAATGAGTAATGGATAATGTAATAAAACATTATTTTCCACTCCCATGAACTAATTACTATATATTGTCACAAGAATCTACAATTTACCTAGAAATGGATAAAAATAATAAACTAATCTAAATTATATTCTAAAACACCCTCTCCCCTATATAAATACCAAGCCATCACCTCACACTTTATAAGATTTATAGATAACCCAAAATCTAATAAAATTTATCCATAAAACTCATACTCATGTCCATAGTGTTTTTTTATTACAATGTATCCAGTCAAAGGTTCCTTAAGGGGTGGCGTAAGAGGAGGTATCGAATGGAAAAGATAATACTGTCAAGAAATGTTTTTAATTTTTCATAATCTTCATCCTCTGAAAAATTTCATAAAACCTGATACAATTACTCCATACAATTACTCTGGTATCGTAAATTTATTTAAAGGTTATTTTTTAAGGTAATGATAATTATAAAACAAGTTTTTATTTCATTCAAAAATGTATGTTTTCTATATTATAGTTGGATCACCACCTCCATAAAAAACATGCATCATTTTTTCTCCACCTCCTTCATGTATGGTTATAGAAATATTCATATGGCCAAATATAATGATAATAAATATATCATAACATTTTTTTATTTTATAATGTCTTAATAATCATTTAATTATATAAAATAATGTTTCTTTAATGATGGTTAGTAAAACATTATATATGAAATAAATTTATAATGTTAAAATTTATATAAAATAAATCATCCCTATATAAGAAAACATATAGATATTTGGGACGATATAAAAATCATGAAAAAATTAACATCATTTCATTTGAATTATGGATGTGTACTCCAATTTTTGAATAATTCAATAATTATCCAAAAACTAATGTGGCTTTGGATCCATGAAACAAAAACCCCCCGGATAATAGGAATAGTTATGATTTCATAAAAAATGATTTCAAATGAACAATAATGAATAGTAATAAAAAATATAGATGTAAAATGTTATATAAAAAGTATTTAATAGATTTATTTTGTTTATTTTGTATTTAATGTGATCTTAGTGATCGAGTCAGGGACCCGAGGTATAAGAATTTATGAACCTCCCTCCTTTGTTCGGGGTCCAACAATTCCCCTCTAAACTAACATGATTACAATATTATTGTTATTAATTTCATTAATATTATTTATATATTTCACCCTCATATGTATACATAGTTATTTATATATTTATTTTTTTGGGATATACATATTTTTAGGTTTCCTTATCAATTTAATTCATTAGAAAACACTAATTAAAGAGAAGGTTCTTGAACCCTTAACCATTTCATGTACCACTCCATAAATCTTTTTAAACCATACATAGTTTTTAAAATTTCTCATCTTATTATCATTTTTTTTGATAAGGTTTTATGGAAATTAATATTCTTTTCTGCCTCTTTAACGTATCTTTACCCATTTCCCTAAAACACCACTTTATATGTACTTTAAAAAATTTACATCTACACTATTTTTCACATATTCACTTCACATGGATATAACGTTTCATGGGATATATTTATTTTTCACCTATGAATGTCCAATAATAATTTAATCCCTTATTTTATCGAAACCATTTTTCTATTCATATGGTTATTTGATATAACATGATTCATTACAAAGATAGTTCTTATGCTTAAGAATTATGTATGAATTATTTTTTTAGGGAACATATGTATGTACAAGGTATAATGGGTGCACACAAATAGTGCTTAAATGAATTAGGAAATGTTTATATATCATTATATGATATGTAATGGATAAGGGAGTAAACCTAGAACATGATGGTACTGTGTCCACCATGTTTTTTTGTCTTAGAAGTAAGCCTTTACTTATCATTATGTGATGTTTCATGGTGTTTCCACATTCCTATTATAAAATTATTCTTTGATTTAATCTTATTTATGTCATGAGTCCATGTTATCATTCATTTACATTTTCAATTATGCAATAATGTTATACAATTGGACTCAGATGATATATCCTATACAGTGCTTATCCTCTTACTGAGATTTATAGATAACCGATTTTTTTTATGTAATCCACATGTTACCATATGTAGTTTTAGAATCTGAAATATATTTAAGAGATCATTATAGTGATTATAATAACGAATTTTTATTTTAGTTTGATGTTGATGTTTATATACCTAGTCTCCCAAACATGCAAGGCCTCTCAATCCTTGGGTTGTGGTTTTTTATATTATATATTGAAAATCAGGTAATAATTTTGTTTATAGGATTGGCTCTATATAGTTGGTATTAACATATGTTCTAGTGACTTTGGGGGATTATAAAAAGTATACATTATTAAAAACCCTAATGATAATTCTAATTATAGAAAAACAACATAAACTTTTGTTAAGGTATAGAGTGAGTGGTTTCCCAAAAATTAAATCCATGTATTGATTCTATAAGATGATGTGGATATAGAAAAAATATTTTCAGTGGTAAAAATCGAGAAAGGGAACATTTCATACTATAACTGGTGCACAATAAGTAGAAATTTCTAAACACCTAGTTTGAAACTTATGGGGGTTATTGTGACACCCCGATATTTTATGAAAAATATTATTTTTAATTTCATTGATTTCTTGTGTTGTATGATACACCAAAAGGAGCTTTCACTACACACATCCCTGAATTTTCTTGCATTACACGCAACCGTGGCCTTCCACGATAACATGTGTTGTACGCAATACTGAGTTTCACTAAACAACGATATGTTTTATAAACTAGTAGTAATGAATAGTAATACTCACTTTTTGAAATTTAATAAATTTTATCTTTCGAAATGGACTTTATTTTTGGATTCTATATATCAAAATTATCCTAGGGTGAATTTTTTGTATTTTTCTAAAAACATTCAATTTTTGATGAATAGTGAAAACACTAGGTAACTATTTAAAAACCGACTTCTAATTTAAATAATTATTTATTTAATTTAAATATATTTTAGGTAAAATTTGATACATAATACCTATATAAGTTCAATTTAATTTATTTGAGTCATTTTATAATAATTTAAGATATATAATAATTTTATTAAACTTTTCACCAACTTTTACCCACCTCCTAGGAGAATATCAAAATTAAATAAAAATTAATTTTACCACTTCTGTGAGTGGAATTTTGAAAATATGAGAGACATGGTTAACATCAAGGAGTAAAATGTGGTTTAATAAGATAAAAATAATTTTTGGTGAATAGTAACTTTTCACTTTTTTTACCATTGTTAAAAGTAAATAGGGTTATTAAGGGTAAAAATGATATTATAATTACACTAAAACATGCCCTAATTCTATTGGATAAGTTTAATTTGACCAGAAACAACCTTAGGAATAAAATATTACCCTTTAGGTCCACTTGGATTAGATTAGAACATTTATTGTTATTTTATTTAAAGAAGAGTAAAAATAGTTAAAATCAATGTTTAATAACTAAAACATTTTTAATATAGGGTTATAAATAAGCTAAATTCGACTATAAATATTCATTAGAATGATAACAATATTTCATAAAAATTTTATTTTATTTATAATTTTTAGACATTAAATAAGTTAATTTTTTATAACACAATGATGATGCAGTAATTACCTTATTAATGATATATTAACATAATTGGTATCATAAATATCCAAAAAAATGTATATTGAGATTTTTTTATTTAAACTAATTTTATAGGTTACTATGACATGTTAGAATTGAGTTAAGTATCTTTTTTAGAACTAATCATGCTTTTATGATTTTCACCAAAATCAATTACCAAATAGTTTCAAAATTGTCATAAAATAGTTTTTAAAACAAATATTATATTATTAATTGTCATTTTATTACTAAAAATATAAGGCTTAGAAAAATGACTTAGATAAGGTCATATATATTAATAATTAACCACTAGGGGTTCGTTTGGATTTTTATAGTATGTTTATTAACCATATAGTGTAAGAAAACA
This sequence comes from Viscum album, assembly GCA_963277665.1. Classification (NCBI taxonomy): domain Eukaryota; kingdom Viridiplantae; phylum Streptophyta; class Magnoliopsida; order Santalales; family Viscaceae; genus Viscum; species Viscum album. The sequence goes on from OY728132.1 coordinate 332,138,989, forward strand.
AAAAGACGTGGTAAAAGTTAAATTATTTAACTTAGAGTTAAATCTAAATGATAAGGTTAAAATAATAACCTAAACATGTCTAAAACCTATTGGTTGATAGTTATTAGACCCATACCCACTTTAGCTTCTAAATAATTCAATTTGGAGCTATTATAAACCGAATATGTCTTTACTATAAAATAATATTTTATGTTTTTCCAAAGGTGCCCCTCTCCTCCCTTATAAAAAGGGCACCCCATCCCTCTTCTCTTCACACCCTTTTGAGCCTTGAAGCTCAGACAACCCCTGCCAATTCTTTTTCTGAACCTCTCTAGTTATATCGTAGAGGTTCTGGTATTCTCAAAATACCAACTCTAGTGCCCTAAGAAGAAGTTTAAAGGAGGTGCGTCGAGGAAGAGTTAATATCTTCTACCAACTCTTTCAAGTTTGTTTCTTCTTCTACTTCCTCTTATTTAGTTGTTTCATTATAAATTAATAACATAATTATTATTTATATACTGATATGTAATTATAAATATGAAACAGACCTATTTCACATTCTATCCATCCTACAGAAAAGGAAATCACCGCCCATGCGTACGTACGAAATACCGTCTCCACGCCATGGTGTAATCAGTTTTTTCAACCACCACCTTACATGGATGGGTATAAGGGTGTAAAGAATAACTATATATGATTATTAGAAAATATTACTGATTCAATGATATTATATCAACCACTCAAATTCAATTAGATAATTATGGGAATGATGTCATCGCTCGTGCGTACGTACGGATTACCGTCTCCACGACGCGATGAGATTCATTCTCCATGTCAACCACTCAAGAATGATTATAAAGTATATATAATAAATAATAATTAAATATATGAAATGATAAAGCTAATGGATATATATATATATGTCATCTATTTTCTTCCATTCAAGTCAATAAGGAAAAGAAAACAGTGTTCATGCGTACATACGACCTACCGTCTCCCTGAAGTATGTTTTTCATTTCATTTATCTATCTATTATATATATATATAGAATATATATGAAATATAAATCATTATTTAAATATTTTAAGTAATAAAACCATGATATAAGTAATAATAATATTAAGAACAACAAGTCCAAACATGTACGATAAATAAAATGATTTTACCAAAATGCTTCTTTAACATTGAATTTACAAAAGAACGGGTAATATAAAGACATAAGTGAACCATATATGATATCATAACAATGAATATGATTCTTTAATAAGTCAATTACATTATTTAAATCATTATACAGGAGGTTTTGATACATACAAAGCATATCGGACCTAAGGTAAGGGATAATTATTCCAATCTCATTTTTATCCGAGATTGTTTATTTGTAAGTATTTACTGGGGATATATTTTTCATCCATGTCCATAAAAATGATTTTCATAAAGTGTTTAATATTTTTCCGTGTATTTTTAAAGTCTTGTTTACCCCTCTTTGACTTTTACTTTGTGTTATGGAAAGAATCTTTATTTTGTTTACCATATAAGTTACTTTTTGACTTTTTTGACAAAAGTATGAGGAGAATGTATTTTATTAACTTATATAACATGAATGGAATTTTACCGTTTCATATCACCTTATTTTCATGAATCATACTCTACAGGATTTCATGAATAATTTCAAAAAAATTCTTTTCTTTAAAAATTTAATGGAATTTTGCGAAAAGAAAATGATTTTGAAGAAAAAAGGGTATTTTCCTCAAGAATTAATTTCAAGTTTTTTATCAAAACCATTTTCTATATAAGATGAAATTATTTCATATGTGTATGTTTCAATTACAATGTCTCTATGATTTACATGGTTTTCAATTTTCTTATGATGAAATGATATCCATTTGTTTTATATGGATTATGTGATGATGGGATGATGTTTACGAAACCCATTTTATTCTTTGGGTTATGATGAATGATTTATATTTATGTTTTGTAAGAAGTAAGAATGATTTCATTATGAGATGGGTAGGACCTATATTTCCCTCCAATGCATTGGGTAAATATTTATATCTCATGAGATAGACATGGATGGAACGGTATGTTAATCCGGTTCAGTGATACAAGACTGGAAAGAGGAGTGAACTCGATTCAGAAAGGGACTTTGTCCACTAAGATGGTCTTGGCAGCAATGCCTTGACTACTATGGAAATCAAATCATGTGCTTAATGGTTTCCAAAATTTCATGTTTTATTCCCATGCTATTTTATCATGATTGATGTTCTTTTATGATATATGCCTTACATACTTCCAAGATTTATGTCTTTGCCCAAGATTTTGATGTTTAGATTTTATGTTCAAGTTTTTACATTCAAATGTTTATGGATTGTTTTATGTTCTCTATGTTTACCCTTACTGAGCATCTGAGATCACCCTTTATATTTTTTCTTTTCCCCAGGATTTAAAGAAAGGTTTTAGGTAAGAAAAAAGAAAGGGGAAGATCTTTATGGGAGATTTTGAAGATCTTTCACCACGATTAGAAGATTATATTCTAAGTTTCCAAAGACACTAAACTATTACGGTACTTATGTGCATGTTTTTGTTATTTATTAATTATTCTCCAAAATTAATGTAATGTCCATGTACATCAAACTTTTGGTCTCTACAGTTGGTATCAGAGGAAAGGTTTAGTCAACCAGTGTAAACTACGACGCGATAAATTTAGTGAGATCCCTAGAGATATTTCTAAGGTATGTCTAGTGATATCCATAAGGTCTAGTATAACTATAGGTTACAATCCTTGAATTAAGTTGATGATCATGAATAACCTAGGGTGAAGCAAGGGTTTCATGGATTAAAGAATGTGTGATAATTTAGACGCCACATAAGTGAATTTTTATGATTATGTGGTTCTTTGTTATTTTAACTGTTTCTTACACCATGGTTTTTGGATTTAGTCAATGGAAGGAACCAGAAGTAATTGGGTCAACATTGAATCCAATAGACAAATTGGTGAATACGAGTAATGAAATTGTGTAATTCATAAAAAGAAAGATGTGTTGATTATGCTAAATCAGTCATCGCGATATATGATTAACAAGGTGAACTTTAGAGGTATTCCTAATTCATCAAATAAGAGGAAGATGGACATTTATACATATTCTCATGGTGAGGAGCATAAAAAAAGGAGGATTGAGATTTCCAAATAAGGGAAGAAGAACCTTGATGAATACATAAAATGGAGGGTAAGATGTTATCTGTGTGGAGAGAAGGGTCAGAGAGTGACAGACTGTTATGGAGCTCAATTTCTTTTCTGTGGAGAACATGGGCATTACCCAACTCATTTCAGTAACCTAAGAAGTTACTTCTAAATCAAGGAAGTACTTATTCCATGACAATCATTTAAGTTAAATGATTTAAGAGTTTATGTATTGGTATTCAAGAATAATGTTGTTCAGGTACTTTTATGGTATATTGGGATATGTATGTGCTGGTCCATTGTGGTTTTGAATTACTCTATGGTACTGGTAACCATGAAAAGTGATTGAAATATTTTTGGAAAGCGGATGATATGCGCATAATGAAGGGATAAGGAGAAAATGAAATGTTTTATAGTATTCATGAGCTCATGACTGATATAAGTACTAAGTGATATTATGGTTTGAGTATATAGAATTTTTGGGATTTTGGTATGTGGAAAGAGTTAACTTTTGAAAACATTCATATTTTCACTAAGTTTAAATGGGTATTAATTTTTTAAGATAATACATGATTAAGGTATTCACATGTTTGCAATTTGACCAACAAGATATATCATATGATATATGGGGGATAAATGATGGTTTTCACATGCTCGACAGATGACATTTCCTGTAATTGTTTTCTTTATACAATGAGCATGGACATAAGTATTTTGGATAAGCCTAAAGATTTAAGTGGATTATATTGGACATAAGTTAGTATTGTTTAAGGATAAAACTTTTTCGATATTATCGATGGAATGTTATAATAGTGTAGTTTTAGAAAAAGGGACAACCTATAGGACGTGTGACAACCCATCACATCAGACAAGGTTGCGGGAATTGAACACACAACCAAAGTGCGACAGGCCTTTATTTCCAACCACTGGCCTACAAGAAGTACCTAGTTAGTAAAAACTAGTTTTATTAAGCGGCATGATAGATGAAGTAAAAGTCCATTTTTGGAATCATATATGATTAACCTCACCATTGATGGACTTATGAATATTTGATAACTTTATCAAACCTTTTGTTTGAGACATATGGAATGACCCATCATTCTATCACATGATCTGATAACACCTCATGAATGAAAAATTCAACATTATTTCTTTAAGAGATGAAGTGGAAATTGTCCAAGGCACGAACATCGGTGAGATTATACTGGAATAAAGTAAGTATTTCTTCTAATTCAAATCCTTCAACTTTAGGGAAATGATCTTGAAAACCAAAAATGTTGTCCTAGTGCCCTTATATCTGATGAATCAGATGCTACCTTAGATAATCACAAATTTATAGCTTTGTGATTGTTGGCTATTTCATAGCCATGTTCTCTACCACTCTCCATCAGAACTTGATGGTTAGATTCCTCTTCCATATCCATATTTTCACCTATGTTCTTCTATGTGGAAACCTAGTGATTAGTTAATTTGGGTAACTGTAACGTTTCATACTTTAGTTTTTAAAGATAAGTTTCGGTATTCCTTTTTACGATGCGAGATTCTATTAAATAAACTTTCTAGTAGTAAACCATTTATAACCCTGACAAATTTCGAGGGAAAAATTCATTTTAAGGGGGGTAGAATGTAACACCCCGACATTTTATGAAAAATATTATTTTTAATTTCATTGATGTCTTGTGCTGTATGCTAAACCAAAAGGAACTTGAACTACATGCTTCCTTGAATTTACATGCATTACACGCAATCGTCACCTTCCACGATAGCATGTGTCATATGCAATACCGAGTTTCACTAAACAACGATATGTTATATAAAATAGCCATTATGAATAGTAATACCCACTTTTTGAAATTTAAAAAATTTAATCTTTCGAAATGGACTTCATTTTTGGATTTGGAATATCGAAATTATCCTAGGGTGAATTTTTGGTATTTTTATGAAAACTTTCAATTTTTGATGAGTAGTGAATACACTGGGTTACTATTTAAAAACCCACTTTTTATTTAAATAATTATTTATTTTATTTAAATTTATTTTAGGTAAAAATTGGTACATAATACCTATATAAGTTCAATGTAATTAATTTGAGTCATTTTATAATAATTTTAGATATATAAAAATTTTATTGAACTTTTCACCTTCTTTTACCAACCTCCTAGGAGAATTTAAAAATTTACATAAAACATAATTTTACCAATTCTGTGAGTGGAATTTCAAAAATATGAGAGACACGGTTAAAATCAAGCAGTAAAATGTGGTTCAATAAGATAAAAATATTTTTTGGTGAATAGTAACTTTTCACTTTTTTACCATAGATAAAAGTAAATAGGGTAATTAAGGGTACAAATGATATTATTAATACAATAAAACATGTCGTAATTCTATTATATAAATGTAATTAGACCAAAAACAACCTTAGTAATAAAATATTACGCTTTAGGTCCACTTGGATTAGATTAGGACATTTATTATTATTTTATTTAATGAAGATTTAAAATAGTTAAAATAAAAGTTTAGTAACTAAATCAATTTTAATATAGGGTTATACATAAGATAAATTCGACAATAAATATTCATCAAAAATATAAAAATATTTCCTACATAATGGTATTTTATTTTTAATTTTTAGACATTAAATGAGTTAATTTATATATGAAACAATGATGATGCAGTAATTACCTTATTAATGAAATATTAACATAATTGGTATTATAAATACCCAAATAAATGTAATTTTATTCTTATTTTTGAATTAAAATAATTTTATAGGTTAATATGAAATTTTATAATTGAGTGAAGTAACTTTTTTCGAACTAATCATGCTGTTATGATTTTCACAAAAATCAATTACCAAATAGTGTCAAAATTGACATAAAATAGTTTTTAAAACAAATATTATATTATTAATTGTTATTTTAATCCAAAAAATATAAGTTTCTGAAAAATTAATTATATGAGGTTATCTATATTAATAATTAACCACTTGGGGTTCGTTTATCTTGTTATGGTATGTTTATTAACCATATAGTGTAAGAAAACAAAAAGACATGATAAAAGTTAAATTATTTAACTTAGAGTTAAATCTAAATGATAACGTTAAAATAATAATATAAACATGTCTAAAACCTATTGGTTGAGAGTATTTCGACCCATCCCCACTTTAGCTTCGAAATAAATCAATTTTGAGCTATTATATACCGAATATGACTTTATTATAATATAATATTTTAAGTTTTTCCAAAGGTGCCTCTCTCCTCCCTTATAAAAAGGGCACCCCTTCCCTCTTCTCTTCACACCCTTTTGAGCCTTGAAGCTCAGCCAAACCCTGCGAATTCCTCTTCTTAACCTCTCTAGTTATATCATAGAGGTTCTGGTCTTCTCAAAAGACCAACTCTAGTACCCTAAGAATATGTTTAATGGAGTTGCGTCGAGGAAGAGGTAATCTCTTCTACCGACTCTTTCAAGTTTCTTTCTTCTTCTACTTCATATTCTTTAGTTTTTTCATTATAAAGTAATAGCATCAGTATTAATTATATACTGATATGTTATTATAAATCTGAAACAATCCTATTTCACCTTCTATCCATCGTACGGAAAATGAAATAATCGCGCGTGCGTATGTACGGAATACCGTCTCCACGCCATGATGTAATCAGTTTTTCTACCACCACCTTACTCGGATGAGTATAATGGTGTAAAGAATTACTATATATGATTATTATAACATATTAATGATTCTAAGATATTATATCACCCAGTAAAATTCAATTCGATAATTATGGGAACGATGTCATCGCTCGTGCGTACGTACGGATTACCGTCTCCACGACGCGATGAGATTCATTCTCCTTGTTAACCACTCAAGAATGATTATAAAGTATATAAAATGAATAATAATGAAATATATGACATGATTAGGCTACTAGATATATATATATATATATATATGTGTGTCATCTACTTGGTTCCCTTAATGTTAATAAGAGAAAGAAAACCGCGTTCATGCGTACATACAGCCTACCGTCTCCATGAATGGTGTATTTCATTTCATTTATCTATATATTATATAAATATAAACTGAATATATATGATATATAAATCATGATTTAAATTATGTAAGTAATTAATCCATGATATGATTAATAATAATATCATGAACAACAAGTCCAAACACGTACGATAAATAAAATGATTTTACCCAAAACACTGCTTTAACATGGAATTTACAAAAGAATAGGTAATATAAAGTCATAAGTGAACCATATATGATATCATAACAATGAATATGATACTTTAATAAGTCAATGACATTATTTAAATCTTTATACAGGAGGTTCAGATACATTCGAAGCATAGCAGACTTAAGGTAAGGGATTAATATTCCAATCTCATTTTTATCGGAGATTGATTATTCGTAAGTATTTAATGGGGTTATATTTTTCATCCATGTCTATAAAAATGTTTTTCATAATGTGTTTAATATTCTTCCATGTATTTTTAAAGTCATGTTTACCCCTCTTTGACTTTTACTTTGTGTTAAAGAAGGAATCGTTATTTTGTTTACCATATAAGTTACTTTTTGACTTTTCCGACAGAAGTACGAGGAGAATGTTTTTTTAAATTATACAGCATGAACAGATTTTTACGGTTTCATATAACCTTATTTCCATGAAAAATACTCTACATTATTTCATGAATATTTTCAACAAAATTCTTTTCATTTAAAATTTCATGGCAATTTGCGAACAGAAAATGATTTTGAAGAAGAAAGGGTATTTTCCTCAAGAATTCATTTCAAGTGTTTTATGCAAACCATTTTCCATATAAGATGACATTATTTAATATGTGTATATTTCAAGTATATTGTATCTATGATTTAAATGTTTTTCAATATTCTTATGATGAAATGATATCCATTTGTTTTATATGGATTATGTGATGATGGGATGATGTTTATGAAACCCATTTTATTCTTTGGGTTATGATGAATGATTTATGTTTATGTTGTGGAACAAGTATGAATGATTTCATTATGAGATGGGTGGGACCTATATCTCCCAATAATTCATTGGGTAAATATTTATATCTCATGATAAAGAAATGGATGGAATGGTAAGTTAATTCGGTTCAGTGATATATGACTGGAACAAGGTGTGAACTCAATTTAGAAAGGGACTTTGACCACCAAGATGGTCTTGGCAGCAATGCCTTGGCTACTATGGAAATCATATCATGTTCTTAATGGATTCCACAATTGAATGTTTTATTACCATTCTATTTTATCATGATTGATGTTCCCTTGTGATATATGCCTTACGTACTTCCACGATTTATGACTTTGCTCAAGATTTTGATGTTTAGATTTTTATGTTCAAGTTTATACATTCAAATGTTTATTGATTGTTTTATGTTCTCTATGTTTACCCTTACTGAGTGTTTGATCTCACCCTTTATATGTTTTCTTTTCCCCAAGATTTAAAGAAAGGTTTTAGGTAAGAAAACAGAAAGGGGAAGATCTTTATGGGAGATGTTGAAGATCTTTCACCATGATTAGAAGATTATATTCCGATTTTCCAAAGACACTAAACTATTAAAGTCCTTGTGTGTTTGTTTTTTATTTGTTAAGTATTCCACAAAAATTATAATGTCCATGTACATCAGGATTTGGGTCTCTACAGTTATGATTTGGTAATTTCATAAACTCTTTAGTAATCATTAGGACATACATGAATAGATTGTTACATTTTAAAATATATTTCAAAAATTACCATAGATAACCTAGATTAGAACCTACAGTCTACTAAGTTATGATATACATGTTATTTATGTGTTATTACGTTTATGTTCATAGTATCCATATTTATAGGCTTATTTGATTAAGTATTCCTATTCCTAATATTCATTTTCTTTATTTTATGATGGGAAATTGTAATAATTTGACTAAAAACACGTTGATAGGAAATGTGAATATTTCCCTAATGATATTCTAATTAAATTGTGATTTAGAGCTTTTAATTTAATTCTATTACTAGATTAACTGACTTAGGTTATGAGTGATTACCTTAATCAGGTTGAAATCCATCCTCCTAAGAGAGAGTATGTTTTGGTTGATTACTTTATTTGTTAAATGAATACTGTTTTTAGTTTATATTTTAATCCACTCAACATGAAATAAGTTATTAAATCTATAGAGAAAATACTCTCTCTCCAATATCACTATAAATAAGTTATTTTCATTCTATATATTTATCTCTTAGAGGGAGAAGCCGACCAGTGGTGGAAATTGATCATGAATAATATGACCAACAAGGAAATCAAATCTATGAAATGGAATGGATTCAAGAAAATATTTTTCAAATATATATTTATATTCAAATATCCAAATGAATTTGGATAGGGAGATACTTAGATTAATGAAAAATAAATATGGGTCTATTAGATGTCATAAAGAAAACATCACAAATATTTCATGGTACGCCTTTGGCTTTTTCATCCACACTGAATCAAAGGTGGAATGATTCATTATTAGTTAAATAAATAGTCTATGAAAAGAATTTTTGATTCAATAAATTGATAATTATGATTATATTGTTCATTTTTTCATTATATTATAGATGTATATCAGTGGATTTTGGTGGTATTGAGGGATTGAAGAAAAAAATTGGAAAATTGAGTTTAATTCTAGAGGTTAAATGTATAAATATCCGGTGTAAAGAAATATAGACTTATCATGTGTCATAATTGTGAGATAAAGCATCCAAAAAACTATATTAAAGGATTGAGGATATTTTTAAAGTATAGAAAAGAGGGGCATCAGGACACTACATAAAAACAGGCGTTTCACGGTGGTTTTAAAAATCGCCACGAAACTCAGTATATGATTTGTGTCAGTAAGATGCTTCTAAAGATGTGATACATGGAATAAATTATGTATTAACATTAACTATGGTAGAAGTGATAAATGGTAATCTACTATCCCTACAAAATAAAGAAACTCAAATGGTACCTTGGAATGAGGATAAAGCTTCCCTTCCCCCAAAGCTATCGATGACCCAACTAAGGAGAAACTCTCAGGAACACATGGTCACCAAAAGTAAATTACAATGGTCAATGATGATGATCAATATAGAATTTATACTTGCTCTATTTAGTAAAAAAATATGTGATAAATCAACTGAATCATTGATGAAATATATTAGACCTATATTAGTAAAACCAATAATTATTAACCAATATCCAACCCACACAATGAATATTTACATGACCTACCATAAAATGACTCTAAAAGATCCATTCTAATTGTAGATCGACAATTATTGTTATAGAAAAATCAATCAGTACAAATTGTCATTCTAAGTTCTACCAATGTCAATAACAAAAGCATGCACCCTATCCTCTAGAATCTTCATATCTCTCTACCTTTATATAAATCTTTTTATTGTTTTGCATACTCAAAAAACCTCAAATACCATCCTCTCTTGAGTCATTTCTATGAACCTCCCTCCTTTGTTTTGGGTCCAACAATTTCCTTCTAAACTATCATAATTTCAATATTATTATCATCAATTTCTTTAATATTATTTATATATTTCACCCTCATATATATACATAGTTATTATTATATTTATTTTTTTGGGATATACCCATTTTAGGTTTCCTTATAAATTTAATTCATTAGAAAACACTAATTAAAGGGATGTTTCTAGTACCCTTAACCATTTCATGTACCACTCCATAATTTTTTTTAACCATACATAGTTTTTAAAATTTCTCATCTTATTATCAATTTTTTTTGTTTGATTAGGTTTTTATGGAAATTAATATTATTTTCTGCCTCTTTAATGTATCTTTACCCATTTTCCTAAAACACCACTTTATATGTACATTTACAAAGTTACATCTACACTATTTTTCACATATTCACTTCACATGGATATAATGTTTCATGGGATATATTTATTTTTCAACTATGAACGTCCAATAATAATTTAATCCCTTATTTTATCGAAACCATTATCTTAAATCATATGGTTATGTGATATAACATGATTCATTACAAAGATAGTTCATATGCTTAAGAATTATGTATGAATTCCTTTTGTTGGGAACACATGCACGTACAATGTAAAATGGGTGCACACAAATAGTGCTAAAATGAATTAGGAAGTGTTTATATATCATTATATGATATGTAATGGATAAGGGAGTAAACCTAGAACATGATGGTACTGTGTCCACCATGTTTTGTTGTCTTTGAAGTAAGACTTTACTTATGATTATGTGATGTTTCATGGTGTTTCCACATTCCTATTATACAATGATTCTATTATTTCATCTTATTTATGTCATGATTCCATGTTATCATTCATTTAAATTTTCAATTATGAAATCATGTTTTGCTATTGGACTCAGATGATATATCCTTTACCATTCCTATCCTCTTACTGGGATTTATAGATAACAGATTTTTGTTTATGTAATCCACATGTTACCATATGTAGTTTTAGAATCTGAAATATATTTATGAGATCATTATATTGATTATAATAATGAATTTTTATTTTAGTTTGATGTTGATGTTTATATACCTAGTCTCCAAAACACGCAAGGCCTCTCAATCCATGGGTTGTGGTTTTTTATATTTATATTAAAAATCATGTAATAATTTTGTTTAGAGGATTGGTTCTATATAGTTGGTATCAAAGTATGTTCTAGTTACTTTGGGGGACTATAAAAATTATACATTATTAAAAACCCTAATGATAATTCTAATTATAGAAAAACATCATAAAATTTTGTTAATGTATAGAGTGAGTGGTTTCCCAGAAATGAAATCCATGTATTAATTCTATAAGTTGATGTGGATATAGCAAAAATATAGCCAGTGGTAAAACCGTGAAAGGGAAAATTTTATACTATAACTGGTGAAAAATATATATGAATTTCTACACTCCTAGTTCGACACTTATGAGGGTTATGATTTTGTAATTTCACAAACTCTTTAAGAATCATTAGGATATACATGAATAGATTGTTACATTTTAAAATATATTTCAAAAATTACCATAGATAACCTAGATTGAAACCTACAGTCTAATAAGTTATGATATACATGTTATTTATGTTTTATTACTTTTAAGTTCACAGTATCACTATTTATAGGCTCATTAGATTAAGTATTCCCATGCCTAATTTTCATTTTCTTTATTTTATGAAGGGAAATTGTAAGAATTTGTCTAAAAAACACGTCGATAGGAAATGTTAATATTTCCCTAATGATATTCTATTTTAATTGTTATTTAGAGCTTTGAATTTAATTTTATTACTAGATTAACTGTCTTAGGTTATGAGTGATAACCTAAATCAGGTTGAAATCCATCCTCCAAATAGAGAGTAAGTTTTTCTTGTGTACTTTATTTGTTAAATGAATACTATTTTTAGTATATATTTTAATCCACTCAACATGAAATAAGTTATTAAATCTATCAAGAAAATAATCTCTCTCCTATATCACTATAAATAAGTGAATTTGATACTATCTATTTATCGCTTAGAGGGAGAAGCTGACTAGTGGTAGAAATTGATCATGAATAATATGACCAATAAGGAAATCGAATCTATGAAATGGGATGGAGTCGAGAAAATATTTTTCAAATATATATTTATATTCAAATATCCAGATGAATTTTGAGAGGGAGATAATTAGATTAACGAAAAATAAAGATGGGTCTGTTAGATGTCATAAAGAAAGCATCACAAATATTTCATGGTATGCCCTAGGATTTTTCAACCACACTGAATGCAAGGTAGAATGATTCATTATTAGTTTAATACTTAGTCTATGAAAATAATTTTTGATTCAATACATTGATAATTATGATGATATTGTTCATTTTTTCATTATATTCTAGATGTATATCAGTGGACTTTGGTGGTATTGAGGGATTGGAGATAAAAATTGGAAAATTGAGTTTATTTATAGAGGATAAATGTTTAAATATCCGGTGTAAAGAAAGCTAGACTTACCATGTGTCATAATTGTGAGATAAAGCATCAAAAAAACTATATTAAAGGATTAAAGATATTTTTAATGTTTGGAAAATAGGGGAATCACGATAACCAATGTTAAGGGGCAATGAATAACACTACAAATGTTATACATTAAAAACACTTTATGATAAATACTCATCCTAAAGTCCATGTTTCAATATTAAGGATCATAGAAATTATGCAAGTCAATTCCCTAAGAAAATTGTTTTTACAGATTATCAAAAACAAAAAACTTTAAGAACTGTAGGGTATGGAAGGGCTTACGTTATCAATACAACATGGTTGTAACAAGATAATAATCTGTTGATAGGTACTGTAGTTATTCATTCATAATAGAAAAAATTTATTATTTGATTCTAGTTATAGACATTAATTTTCGTCATTAATGTTTAGAACAACTACTCAAACAACACATAAAAACATTGTGGGTGATTTATCCATGAAAACTGAAAGTGTTGAAATTTTTAAATTCCATGTATACAACTCCTCAAAATTATATGTTGTTAGGCTAAACAACCCATTAATTTAGTGGATTTTTATGATATATTGGGATTTGATTGGATATATTTATATAAATCCAACATCAATTTTCAAGAGAGGTAAATCTGGATGAATATCTAAAATAATAAAAATATTTTATAGAATTGGAAGGATGAATTTGAATCTCTTTTGGAGTCTTCTTCTCAGTAATGGATATTATTTCCTTATAAGCATATAAATATGTTTGAACTAATTGACACAATGGATAAAATCATGGTTAAAGAAATGCCTATTGTGAGGAACTATATATACGTGTTCCTTAAAGAGTTGTATGACCCTTTTCTCCACTAACAGAATAAATTCTAAATTAAAAATATACATGGATATTTTCCTATATCCATGTCTCTAAATAAAATATCCACCATTTAATTTGAATAACTAAAGAAGAAAATATAGGATAATCTGGAAAATGGTTTTATATACCTTGTAGCATCACTATGGGATGTTTAAGTCTTCTTAAGCATGTAGAAGGATGGGTTAATGAGCCTATACATTGATTATAATGAACTCAAAAAATATCATGGTAAATAACAAGTATCCCCTTTCATGGATTGATGACTTATTTGATTAGCTATATTGGTCTCAATATCTCTATAAGGTGGACCTATGAAAAGGATATCACTAATTAAAGGTTAAGAAGAAAGATGTTACAAGGAATGTTATACAATAATGTTATGGACACTATGAGTTTATAGGTATTCCCTTAAGACTCAATACATCTCAATAAATCCTATTGGACTTAATAAATAGTGTTTCAACAAATATCCTTGAACAATTTTTGGTGGTCATTATAGAAGTTATTATGATACACTCAAGAATTATAGAGATGTTTGATGTAAATTTGAATACTCTAATAAAAACATTACCAAAAGAAAATTTAAATGAATAGTACAATAAATATGTGTTTTAAATAGAGGAAGTGTAATTATTGATGCTTGTTGTCACATGAAAAGGAATATTTGTTGATACTCATAGGATAATGATTATTTAGCTGTGTCCTAAACCAAAATCTCTAATGGATATATATAGTTCCCATCAACTATATGGGTATTGATAACAAATTATGAAAGCATTATCATGATTTTAAAACTTACTAACAAAGATAACATAGAATAGAGTGTTTCTTGTATGATCCAATGAATGATTGTATAGATTTTTGTAATTGAAAAGGAATATTATAACTACACCAATACAAACACTACCCTCAATTGGTTATGTATTTTTTTAATAGATTGTTACTTCAAATAAAGTATTGGGATATTAAATGATGGAAAAAATCATATAGTGATAGTCTATACCTCAAGGATTCTAAAATTACATGAGTTGAACTATCCAACAGTTGATATGGAGTTGAAATTAATGATATTTTCATTGATTATTTTGAAACATTATCTCTATGGTGAGAAGTATGAAATTTATATAGATTGTAAGATCTTGAAGTATATTTTCAAAAAGAATGAGTTTAGTATGAACCATTGATTATGGCTAGAGTTAATCGAATAATATCATAGATTTATCCATTACCTTCATGGGAAGGCAAATCAAGTACAATATTCTTTATGTATAATGGATAATTAAACCTTTTAAATGATGATACTTGATGAGGTTCCAATCTTCATATAATTTCAATGGATTCACACAAAGGTAATAAACGACGGAAAAACATATTACCCAACCAAAATAATTACCTAACAATCCTTTATATTGAAGATAAATTAATCCTAAATGGATGATTTTGAAATACATAATAAGAAAGAAGCTATAAAAAAAAGGGACCCCCTCGAGTTTGAAATTTATGATGTAGGAGTTGTATGATTTTGTTTATGGCTATTTGTACAATCAAGAATGAGATACATATTGTGATATTGAATGATACACATAGCTCGTCATTCTCCACCCACCCAAGAGTGTGAATATGTATCTATATTTTGTATAGAACTATTGGTTGGACCTTGTGAAGAAGGATATTAAATTATATACATAAAAGTGTCTTTTATATAAACAATATATGGTAGAGATGGAATAATAAAAAGAAATAATGTAAAAATTAACCATACCTATAAGGAAATGGGAAAAATCTCAATGGACTTTATCACTAGTCTTCCAAAGAAATCTAGGGGATATAATTCCATTTGGGGTATAGTGGATCATCTCATATGGACAACTAACATCCTTATAATTTGATTGGACTTTTCAATATACCATCTTGTAAGGATATTTACCATAGAGTATTAATTCTATATAGAACATCTCTATAAATTATATATGATAAATATATTTGTTTTACTTCTATATTCATTAAAATTATATAATTTTCTCTAAACATTCAGTAAAACTATAGTATTTATTATCACCCACAAAATGATTTAAAATCTGAGTATAATATCAAGACACTTGAGGACTTGTGGAGATAATTATTAATAACCTTGAAAGGAGGATGGTATCAACATCTTCCTATGGTCTAGTACATGTAAAATAATTTGTTCCACCAAAGAATACTAATTAATCCATGTGAAACCCTCTATGATAATAGGTATAGGGAACCAATTTTTTTGACTGATGTTAATGAACTCATGATTGTGGGCCCTAAAAGGGTTAAAGAAATGGTAGATAAGTTCATGATAATTCATTATTACATCAGGGATATCAGAGTCCAAAAAAGAGATGTGATGATAAATATTTGGGAGACCTTATGATTAAGGTTGGATATATAATATTCTTCTATATATCACCATCGAAGAGAGTCATGAGTTTTGTGAATAATGGAACCTTTATTCCTAGATATATCATAACCTTTGAGATCCTTGATTATAATGAAGTTGTATCCTATTGACTATAACTCAAACCAACCTTTTTCCATGTATATTAAATTTTACATATATAAATCTAGAAAATGTAACTAAAAGATCTCTCACATGTACTAAATTCGGAGGTGGTATAGTTGGAGAATGATCACTATTATTAGGTGTATCCTGTAAAGATATTATATCAGAGGGAAAATGTTCTTTGTAATATGACTAATCACATAGTCAAAGTAATATGGTAAAACCATATATACTAAGAAGAGACAAGAAAACCAAATGAATCAATTATATATAATTAACCTCAAAAATTATCATATTAGTGGGTGAAATAGATTATTGAGGGTGAAATTTATTGGGAGGGGGATGTAACATCCCACAATTGTTTTCTAATGAAATTTCACTTTTGATTATATATATATTTGTAATATCTAGTCATATAATATTATATAATTAACATGCACCACATGATAGAACAAAAAAATTCTATTATATTTAATTGAACATTACATTTAAATAAAAAATATATGTATAAGAATTGATAATGAAAAAATTGAAAATCATATTAAATAAGAAAAAAACATGAAAAATCAGATTTTCTTAATCCCCAAGAATTATTAAAATCACAAACTACAATGAACAAATGTAACAAAATATTAGTAATAAAATATTAAATTAAAAAATATATATATATGTAAATTTGAGATAAATAGATGTGAATAAAGAATAAATAAAATATGAGGTATTTATAGAAGGATGGAAACAAATATGACCATAAAAAATCTAACTGTTACAACAGTAATCTGAACATAAGAATAATAATCTCATAACTAGAATAATAATATAGCATTTAAGAATATTATCCTGAAAATTAGAATAGGAACATCACCAATGTTTTTTAGAATTAATATTTAGTTCCCTTATATATTGAAAATAGCTAATTTATATCTTGATAAATATATATAAATGTTTTTAAAAAGATAAAATAGCTGCTTGGATTTCTATAAAATCAATATATTATATTTACATTTTTATAATAAATATAATAAAAATAACTTCTTTTTCATGAAATTATTTTCTAAAATAATATTATAATTTAATAAAATGATAATATAATTTTAAAAGACAATAATAATTTTTTTTGATGTGTAGGGAAATTGACCATAATATTAAAATTGGTATTTTAAAAATAAATAATAATTTTATGTCAAAATTATTTTCCACAAACATATAATTTTTTTCATTAAATGGATTCCTTTTTTGAATCTGTATTTCAAATAATTTCTTGTGTTATGTTTTAGTATTTTTTTATAAAATAAATGTAATTTTGTGAATAGTGTTGTACAAACAATACCATATTGACATTATAACTTAAATATAAGAAAAAATGAGTTACAGATGTTGTTTGAAACCAATACTTTGAATTCAAATTCACTAAATACAATTTAAAGTCACAATAATCGACACTATTGGTAGTCTTAAAAAATAATATTCTAATATTTAATTCATTCAAAAACACCATTCTTTTATCATTATAAGTACAACCCATTATCCCCACACATTCCATGCCCTATAGATAGCCGAACTCTTGCCATTTCTCTACCCTACTATCTTGCACAGGTCCTATAAGTTTTAATTGTACTAAAGGATTATTCAATGGAACCTTGAGGGGTGGCCTAAGAGGAGACATCCTAAAAATAAGGTAATACTCTAAACCAATAATTGTAATATTTCATCTTATTCATCATCCCAAAAAAATCCATCAAATATGAAATGATGAATATAATATCAAAAAAATATTATAATGGCATAGAGTTTAGGGTAGAATCCTATTTATTATAAGGAAAAAAATAAAAGCCCCTTTTGAATGGGAGGGATCCCGTTACATGACATAAAGACCTAAATCAAACATAAATCACATGGCATGTCCCATGTAGTCAAAAGACCAAAAAATAGTAGCCCGGAGGCCTCATGGAACAATCATCCATTACATAGCCCAAGATCCATCATGGGACCAAATAGGCCCAAGCCTAGGCCTACACCTGAGATCCACTCACCCCCGTCCGAGTGCCAGTCGACCATTACCAAAAACACACACCACCATCCACAAACCCTGAATCCTTATACTCCGTCGGCGAGAACCCATTCCAACCAGATCTGGTCCACGCCCTCCACATCCCTCCATGAATTGACCATCACCCGAATATCCTTCCCCAACCATCGAAATGACCATTTTATAATAACATCAACAATTATTCACAAAATAAAGAATATTTTAAATAATGAAACAAACACCCTTAGGAGAGTATGATTAAACATGATATATTAACACAATGATTTTAAACAAATATATGTGAATAGTAATAACTAAATTACATGTTAAAAATATTCTTATGAATGTATTTAACAAATTTAATTTCATTTTTCAGGATTTTAGGTAATCATAAAGAGTGATTCAAGGACCATAAGTAATGGAACTTCCAAAATACAATTGTTTATTCTAGGCCACTCCTTTTCCCAATAAAACTCACTTCATCATATTATTATTATCATATATTGAATTAATATTAAATATATATATTCACCTAATATATATACCTAGTTATTATTACATTTATTTTTTGAACATGTGCACATTTTAAAGGTTTCTCTCTCAATTTTATACATTAATACAACCTAATTAAAGGAAAAATCATTATTTATTAACCCATTAAAGTATCACTACATAAAATTTATTAAACCGTATTTGGTTTTTAACATGGATCATTTTATTGTGTAAATTTTTTATTTCATTTATTTTTTTTAAATTAATATTTTCTATCTCCTCTTAAAGACAGTTTACCCATTTCCATAAATATCTGGTTAATAGGTACATTTTTAAAGTTACCAATGTACACTTTTTCACATCTTCACTCCACTTAGACATCAGTTTTTTGGGAATATGATTTTTTTTCACCTATTAACATCTAATAATTATTTTATCCTTTATTTCAAGGAATTCATTATGATATTCCATCAGGTTATAAATAAGATAAGATTACATAAGCCATTTCATTCCAAGGGTAATTCTTATGCTTATGACTTATGTGTTTTTCACACATATGAATGTATATGTTATGATGGGTGTAACCATATAGAACTATAATATATTAGGTAATGTTTTTATCCTATGATACGATATATATGGGAATAGGGAGTAAAAATAATCAATGATGGGACTCTATCCACTATATTATGTTATGTTATAAGTAATCCTTGAAATATGCTTATGACATGTTTTATGTTGTCACCACATTCCTATGATACCTTTATTATATGGTTGCATCTTATTTAACCCATGAATTAATGTGATCATTCATGTAACTTTACCATTATGATATCGTGTTATTCCATTTGACTAATATGATTTTCACCATTATCATGCTTATTCCCTTAATAGTCCATATAGCTTACCCATTTTTATGTATTCCCCATGGTATCCTATAAAATATTAGAATCTCAAAAGGATTTTGTATTTTATTTTGGAGATTATAATAAAGAATTTTTATTTTAATTTTATGTTGATGTTTCTTATACCAAATTTTTCAAAGTTACATGGATTATTGATCCTTGGGTTTTGTTTATTGGGTATTTATGTTAAAAGTATGTAATAATATTTTATGAGTCTTGGTTAACTATAATAATTGTTTTGGTTTAATATAATTTTAGTAACGAGAAAAGGGTATTTCAATTATTTTTGTCCCCAAATTTGTATATAATCCCAAATTTTAAAAAATCATTGAGCTATATTATAATATTTAAAAGTGGAATAAAATAAAATATTTTCATGATTTTTTATGTAAAAAAACAAGAATGAATTAAAACATGATAGGTACCAGATCCTAAAATCCCTTTACATAGTATATTTTGGGTGTTAGATGTACCTAAAGGAGTCTACATGGAGTTTGGATCGTTTTTGGTGGAAACACAGGGGGTTTGGTCAAATTATTCATTGTGGATCCCTAGGATACACCGTAAGATAGTACATAATTACATAGGATGGATGGATTCTATGAGTGTGGAACGTTTTTCTAGAATAGGAGAGCTTTAGGAAAAGTTTTTAGGATACTTCCTTTTATGGGATAATTGTACAATGGTGGTTGGATGAGTTGTAGTCCCTTTTATATTATTGAGCACTATAGTGTGGGAAAATAATGTTTAGGAATATGGTTTTTGGGTAGTTATTCTAAATCAGGGAGTGGCTAGGCTATAGGATTTAGGCTACACTATTGTCCCTACCCTAGAAAATTAGGATATCGTTGGATCAATACTTTTTTCCTAGGACATACAATTTGAACAAGGGGGTAGTAGTGTGGTCCCATAGGCTACACTATAGTATACCATATGTCTAATAGTATTTTTGGGGGGTACTATGGGGTATTTTGTGGTCTTGTAAATTCCAAAAAGTCTTTAAATAACCCTTAAGACATGAAACCCACTTTTATCCCACTCCTTAAACTCAACCACTCGGTATAATAAAGTGATTTTTAAATTCTATAAATTTAAATTTTGATAAGGACTAAGCTATGGATTCTAGAGATAAATCCACGTCAATGCAACATAGGTTATTTCTCTTTTCTCATGGTTTCCCCTTTTTCTGATCTCATTTTCCACTCCTTATTCTTTTTAGGCTATGGAGTTTGATATCAATTTTTATTAATGATATACATTTGTGTTTTTCCAATTTTTTCATTGTGAAACAACCTTTGGAGATCATTATTTCCCCACAGTATAGGTGATCATAGATCCACATAAGAGTTCTATTTATATTTCATGAAGATCATATCCTTGTGGTAGGGTCTTTGTTACTTTTCCATTGTTTACATTAGATCATAATTTTTTAACACTTCACCAATTTTAATGGTGGTGGGATAAAAATAATATGTTTCAAACAAGCTTAGATGTTATGGTACCTTGATACCAAAGTCGGCACTAACATAGCCAGAAGGGTATTCTTGATCCCCTTGGGTTGGATACTAGAAACTAGCATTTTAAAATAGTAAGAGGTAAATAAATTATAACAAAAAATGAATGATAAAAAGTTACAAGTTAGTATTATCAACACTCAAAAGTGATAAAGTACTAGAAACCTAATAGGGATATAAAAAGCCAATATTATAGGTCATCAATGTACTCGATATTTGCAAATCAAAAATCAAAAATCCTAAAGGAAACATCAGCCCATAATATAAACAGATCTACCATACATAACTCCACTTCATAGTCTAATGGGTCAAGAACACACCCATATCTAAGTTCCAGTTTCCATTTTATTGGACCTAGTATAAAAAAAACTATAAATTACCAATGGAAAAGGTAGGGGTGATATATAAACCATAGTAGGGCCTCACAAAATATTCAATCATCAATGAAAAAAACAATAAACTAGATATTCTATAAATTTAAATAAAAATAGGTAAGGATTTACATTTTTATTTTTTAATCCAAATCATGTGTTCATTAAAAATTTTGGAAGATATATCAACATGGATTAAATAATTTTTTTTATCTAAAAAAATATAGGTAAATTAGTTGAAATGAATAAAATAGTTAAATAATTAATTAAATTTATATCAAATCAAAAAACTCATATTAATGTATAAGAAAAATTACTAAGAAGATCTAATTAAGAGAAAATTTCTAACATCAACTCCAACTTAAGGGAAAATTAGATCCACTCTCACTTGTGGGTAAATTATATCCACTCCCACAATAGAGAAAATTACATCCACTCCCACTTAAATGAAAATTAAATTAATTCCTTTGTGATTCAATCATAAAATCAATAAAAAATAATCAGTCAATTAAAATCATTTCAAAATATAATTCCCCAGTTTTATTTTTCAATTTTTTTTTCATTTCAAAACCTAATCATATGTATTAATCATTACATTCCACTTTAGATATCATTTTAATTTTATATATTTTCAAAAAATTAATCATAAAATTATTTCATAAAAATAAACTCCAAATAATGCCATCATTTTTCCTAAATCCACCCACCAATTTAAATTCCATTAGATTATGGATTTTCTAAAATATCATTCCCATTTCGATCAAATGAGTAAATCATTACAAATACATGTTTTTGTCGTTTAAAAACATAATATCATTTAATCTAAAAATTCAAGGATTCAACTTTAGGTCCACGAATTATAAAACCACCTATATTTTATCAAATTTCAAAAATCAATACACATAATGGGACTAGACAACGACAGATAAAGGAATGAGATATATAGATATAAAACATAGAATCATGATCCGATCAAAAATATTGAAGATCTAACAAATATGTGATGATCAATAAAACTCTAAGGATAAAGGAAGTAGATATTAGAAGAAACTATATAGGATATTCACTCACATGGATGTGATTGAACAAGATCAACTACACATTAATACCCCGTGGAATGGGTTTAGAGGGGAAAATTGGTTATTAAGAGACTTCAAAGACAAGGAAAACATTTAGGGTTGATTAAGGGTTGACCAAGGGTAAAATAAGGGTTCTTGATTTTAAAATCAACATTTAGATTAAATAATTAATATACACATAGTATCCTGGGGATGGTTGCATGATTAGAAAAACTATGTGCCCTAACCGTGTGACCACTCTGGACTCATTATACAAGGATCAAAAATTTCCCAAAGTGGGATGACGGTTTGGGAAACCAAGACCAACTATGAATTAGAACACTGTTTATGGATGTATACTTTTCACCGGGGGCACACGGTTTGGGAAAACCATGTGGCAACCATGAAATACTGCAAAATCCTCCAATATTTTCAAATTTTCACCCAAATAATCCTGAGACAATCCCCAACTAAAGAATGAAAAAACAAGGGTTAAGAAGTACTTGAAATAAAGTTAGAGGATGTTATAATCTCTCCACTATAATAACTTTATGCCTCCAGAAATCCTATTAAAACATTTCTATATCAATGGAATGAGGACCAAACACTCTCATCAGTTCCTCATGATCCAAAGTCTCATGAGAATCCAAACCATCTTATTATATAACATGGGAAAAAGGTATCATCCTTTGATAAAGTACCTTATCTCAGAATCAACTACCCTTACTGGAATCTCAATCATGGATAAAACAGTCTCAACATCATGATCCACAAAGCTCAATACATGAGTTGTGTCAGTAAGATGCTTCTAAAGCTGTGATACATGGAACAAATTATTTATTAACATTATCTATGTTGGAAGTGATAAATGGTATTCCACTATCCCCACTAAATAAAGAAACACAAAAGGTACCATAGAATGAGGATAAATCTTCCATTCCCCCCAAGCTATCGGTGACCCAACTAAGGTGAAACTCTCGAGATCACATGGTCACCAAATGTAAATTACAATGGTCTATGATGATGATCAATGTAGAATTTATACTTGCTCTATTTTGTAAAGAAATATGTGATAAATCAACTGAATCATTGATGACATCTATTAGACCTAGCTTAGTAAAACCAATAATTATTTACCAATATCCAACCAACACAATGAATATTTTCATGACCTACAACAAAATGACTCTAAAAGTGCCATTATAATTATAGACCGACAACTATTGTTATAGAAAAATCAATCAGTCCAAATTGTCATTCCAAGTGCTACCAAAGTCAACAACAAAAGCATGTACCCTATCCTCTAGAATTTGCATATCTCTCTACCTTTCCATCCATCTTTTTATGGTTTCCACACTAAAAAAACATCAAATACCATCCCATCTTGAGTCATTTCCATGAACAAGAGGTAAAATGGGGTCCATATTAGATACTATAGGTGATGGAACTCAGTGGAACTTAACAGTCTCATTCACATAGTGATTTACCATCTACTAAAATTTGGTTATATCATGAATGGGTATAATTAAATATGATTTGGTTATCTAATAATAAAAACCTATATCACATTATTATTTTGTGTGGTAAGTAGAAACCCAACAACAATGTTCATTGAAATATCATCCCACTTCTATGTCATCACTGGATGTGGCTGAAGAAAACTCGATGGTTTATGGTTCCCGAACAACAAAGTTTGGAAAGAATGAAAATATAAAACAATTTAAGTGATGTCCCATATATGACCAAGCTAATAGAATCATCACCTAATATCATAGGACATCTTTTTGCTTCTATCATGCATAGCTTATTGGGAATTATAGAAATACCCCATCACAACCTTTATCATTGAAGATGGAAAAACAAAATGATTCAAAATAAAAAAGAATAACCTCTATGGAGAACAACTAGTAATAAATGGTCTCCCCACCAGAAACAGAGTCTTTAATTATATTTAATTCTTCATCATGATTTTCCCCTAATGAATCAAGAAAAGTGAAGGCCAAATAAACAATGGACAAGAAAACCTTCGAATCCTATTACTAGAATCCTAAATCTTTCTGTAAAAAGGACCCATTAAGTTGCAATCATTTTATGATTATTTCACAGACTGAGTATGAATTTTCCTACTCAAATAATCGATCACAACACCCCCCTTTACCTATGGTATAAGCGATTTTGAAATCAAAAGACTATATGTAGTCCACCCAATGCCTTCTATTAAAGTTCAAATATTTTGTGAGATCAAATGTAACTCATTTTCTTAGTGTTGGAATACATAGTATTCCATTTTATAAAAACTTGATGTCCCCAAATATTATGTTCATACATAAAGACTGAAATTTAATGTTCATAGTTTGGATAATTCTTCCAGTGTGGAAGAAGATGTCGAGAACCATAGGCTACTTTTTGATCACCTTTCAGAAGAACAAATGAAAAACCCAAACTTGATGCATCCCAAATGATAATATAGCCCTGACTAGAATCCAATAGATTAAACACTTTCAAGAAAGTCCGAATACAATTTTTTCCTAACACAAGAAATATCAAATTTACCATCCGAAGAGAACTTCACCCCCTTCTGAGTGAGGGCTATCATCAGAGAATCCAACTTAAATAAATCCTTTATGAACCAATGATAATACCAATATAAAACCATTTACTTAGAACTTCAAAAACATTATGTAGTTTCTTGATGTTATAATAACATTCCATTTTCTAGGATCAATTAAGATGCCATGATCTTATACCACATATCCTAATAAATTCACTTCTTGAATCTAGAAATCACATTTCGATAGCTTGAAATATATTTGGTTATTTCTCAACATTTCCAAAACTACTCTCATAATATGCACATGATCTACCTCATACTGAGAGTAAACTAAGTTTCGATTTACATAGACCAATAAAACATATCAAGATGGTCATGGGGGATTATGTTTATCAATTCCCTAAAAACTATAGGAGCATTTTTTAGACCAAATGGAATGAAAAGATATTCATAAGGGTCATTCTTTTTAAAAATGTGGTTTTTTGAATGTTAGATTCTTTTTTTCTCAATAGGTTATTAATGGATCGAAGAAAATTCTTTGAGAAAAAATTCAACCCTTTCAAAAACAGAAAAATATCATCGATCTATGGTAGTAGATACTTGTTCTTTACTAAAATGTGGTTGTTTTTATGGTAATAAATATATAGGTGAAATTTCCCATATTCTTTATTTGAAAAACGTACAGTCACAGCCCATTATGACACACTAAGGCATATGAAAAAAATTTATAACTGATTATCCAACTTATTATTTAGCTCTTTTATTTTAGTGGGTATTATATAGTAAAATTTAATAGATACTAGGTTATCACTAGACACTAAATTAATAGAAAACACTACCCCTCTTACTGGTGGAAAACTATAGAATTCAGAAGTAACCACATCAGTCAAATCAATAAAAACAAGATAGGGATCCTTACTCAAAGGCTCCAATTTAGATCAAAATAAAAACTAATATTACCTTATCCAGCTCAAGATAAAAAGGTGTGACACTACTCCACCTTAGGTCCCATTCTCCTGGAAATATATGACACGTCATATCAACCATATGAAATGGGACCCATAAAAGATAATAGTCAAGTTACAAATTATTAGAAATGATCTAATCCATCATGAAAATGACATCAAGAGGTTTCATATTGAGAAAAAAAATTCAAGGTATGACCAATATTTGATAAAGAGAAGACACAAGAATGACAACAGAGACCCTTCTCTCTATTCATTGAGAGGGGAATAGTAATATCAATCAGATAAGATAAAAAATATAGATGAATCTTTAGAAGGATCACAATATGAGTTTATAAAAATTTGTGAGATGGACCAGTATTAAATAAATTAGTTACTAGACACGTATTTATAGCGATGATACCTCTCACAGTCATTGGAAATATGTGAAATTCATCTAGAGACTCTTCCACTACATAGAGAATATTTTTTCAGATGCACGATGATATAATCTCTTAGATTACTAAGAATTTGATTGCTCCATTGTACTTTTAGGTAATCATGTGAATGTGTCACTGCATGGAGCATAAAAGAAATTTAGAATTTTATCTTTCTGTCTTAAGAGACCACAATAACTATAGATATTCGGTTCCTCAGTATAAAAACATCATGAATTCCAAACCTTTCTACACTTGAAGCAAGTTAAAGGCCATCTTCCAGAAACTGTAGGAGTTCTAGATGATTATTGTAATAAAAAGCCACCCAAATACTCATCAAACTTAATCTTTAATATAAATAAGGTAATATAAATATATATATGATGAGATGGAAATCCCATAAAACCTAAATTACCAGTCAGATCTAGCCCAACCCTCATCTCCCTATCTAACACATCCAAATCAGAAGAAATAATTAGTAATAAAACTAGATAATGAATATCTCTTTGAAAAACCATCTTGAACTGTTATGTCTTCATCATATCATTAGATAAATTCTCATGTGAAAAATGTATAAGTTTAAATAAGTGTTTCATGTATTCTGTCATGGTCCTATCATCCTATATGAGTTTAAAAAATAAATAGCATATGTTCACTCCATAGAGTACGGATAGAACTAATCAGTGGAAAGAATCATGTTTTCCTAACAATATAAACACTTTTTCTTCAACATCATAACCATAAAATACCTCCATGTCTTGATAGGCCCCTCTATCTTGAAGGTGGAACATTTCCCCTTAATGTAATAAGGGATTTTTATGAAATAAAACAAAATTAAAATATTTCTCATCTAATACATAACCTCTTGAGGATAATTAGATCCTTGGAATTCTAGTGGATTATGGGGATGGAACTCTAGATCATGATTTCGAGATTTATCCCTCTAAGGTTCCACAACAGGATTCTAAATGGGAGTGGGTGTTAGTGCATATACTAGAGATAAGGAAACATGGACAAAAATCTCCAACATTTTATGGTTCGTGAGATGATCCTTTAATTTTGGATCACCAGAAGAATACCCCTATAAGATATTAAAAAATATTCAGAGAGGGATGATGCTTTATAGTATCAATAAATAAATTCTAATTCATCCTAATATTAAACAGATCAACTACTCAAACAAGAGTAATGGGAAAATAAATCACATTTGATATGATTTCAAGATTTGGATTTCAACACATCTAAAAAGAAAGGAAAATAATATAATAAAATCAAATTATTCCTTAATATACATTTCTCAAACTAAACATGATTACTTAAGGCTCATTATGATATGATCTTGCCCAGAACCCACTTTTAACTACCTTCTAATTCCAGAAAAGATATCCCAAAAACCATACTGACATTAAGGAATGGTTCTTAACCTGCCCCATTAACACAACATTGTCAATAACTATAACATATAACATGTTACAATGATACCTATGCCAACACTGACATAGCATGGAGGGAATTTTTGATCCCCATGAGTTGACCACATTCACCTATAATCATAAAAATCATACAAGGAATGAATTTTTCAAAAAAATAACCATAGATGGAAAGTCACATGTTAGTTAGCTCAATAATCCAAAGTGAGAATGTACTAGAAACCAAACTGGTATAAAAAACCAATGAAGTAAAAAATCAATTTACTATGTACCTAGAATGATACAAATAAAAAATACTTATGGAAACATCATCACATGATATTAATGGGTCCACTATAAAAAACGCTACTCTACGATCCAATGATTCATGAACATCCACAATATCCAAGTGGTGCTTTTCATTTTCTCCGACGTGGAATACGAAAATATAAAACCTACTAAAGACAAAGGTTGTGGGTGATCTATAAATCCAAAAAGGGTATCACTAAGAGTTCCATAATAAATTCACAAAAAATTAACTATATATACTATCAATTTAAATAAAACTAGGGATGCCATTAAATTTTCATATTTTAAATAAAAACATTAATTCATTAAAAAGTGTAGAAGATATATCAACATGGATTAAGTAAATTATTTTATAAAATATCTTATATAAATTAGTTTGATGAAATAAAATATCTAGATAATAAACTACATGAATATAAAATCAAACACCTCAAAGTAAATCACGTCACAAAGAACTATACACACCAACTTAAGGGAAAATTATTTTCATCCACTCTGGATTAAAGGGAAAATTACATCCAATACCACTTAATTGAAAATTATATCCACTCAAACTTAAAACAAATTACATCCACCCTAACCTAAAGAAAAATTACATATTATCCCATGTTCTTCAATCAGTTAACAAATCAAATTGGAAATCAATCGATTCAAAACATTTCAAAATATAATATTCCAATTGAAATTTTTAGAATGAAGTTTAATTTTAAAACAAAATAAAAGGGTTTCATCATTTAATTCCATTTCAAATCACTTTTCCATTTAATCCATTTTTTTTGGAATAAATCAATAAATCATTTCATAAAAATTATTTCCAAATCAAGCCATTATTTTTCATAAATCCTCCCACAAATCCCAATTTTATTGAAATTTGGGGTTTTCTTAAATCTCTTGAATATTTAGATTCAATGATCAAATTATTACCAATAATTTTTTTTAAATTAAAAACTCAGATTAATTTAATCTTGGAATTCATGGTTTTAATTGTTTCAGAAAATAATCATGGCACCACCTACTATTAATCAATGATCATAAATCAAAACCTGCAACAAGACTGTCCAATTAAGTAATAAGGTGTGGGAGATCTAGAAATCAAACCTAGAATAATTATCTACTATAATGGAGTTTAGATACATCGAATACACAATGATCCATGAAACTATAACTAGGATTTAAGGAAATATTAGATGAAACTCATAAAGAGTAGATCTAGTTATCTGGAAGAGATTAAATGAGATTATAAAAACATTTATCCACCATGGAATGGGTTTTATGGGACATAAATACTTTTTATGAGCCTTAAAATCCAAGGAAAACATTTAGGTTGTACTTGGGGTTATCCAGGTATTAAACCGAGGGATTTTTAATTTCAAAATTATTTTCCAGAATAAATTAAAACCATGTGAATAAATTAGTAGTGAAAACAAAACTTATAGAAAAACCATGAACCCTAACCTTGTGTTCTTTATGGAATAACTATACATGGTTCATGGTTTCACCTAGGTGGGTGAACAGTTTGAGAAATAGAGCACGAACCATGAGTTCCCCCAATATCTGGGGATGTATATTTTTCACTGGGGGAATGGTTTGGGAAAACCATGTGCCATCCATGAATAGTACAAAAAGCCTAAAAAATATACAAATTTCACCAAAAAATTCATTGGGAAAGTCCCAACCAAACAATGATCTAAGTAAGGCATAATGATTACCTATAAACATGTAATGTTATGTTACATAATAAATATTAAACTAGATTAATGGATGAAATTTTATTATAGTTTTAGTGATTTCATGTCATGTTTTCAACCATTATAAGTGTTTGCCTCTGGATTTCATAAATATTGTCCAGTTTATCCTTTGATTGGATTAGCATGTTTTTTTACTTATATTCTGATGTTGTTTTTATTGAAATCCAATAAATAACATAATCCCAGCAACAATTTTTTTTGTTGGTAACAAGATTAAACATGAGGAATGTCTAAAATACATATTGATTTTTGGATGGTGTTTTTGATAATCTGTTGATCCTAAAATTTGATGGGAAATACAAGATTAATTTAACATTTTGTTCAATGTGTTAATAAATTTTAGCAAATAATAAAAAACTATAATTATTATTGATGATATTAAAAAATAATGACTTGGGAATGGGAATATTTTCATAATTGGTTGTTAAAGATAGAAAAAATTGTTTCTATAATTTTAATAGCATGTTATTGTTGATTCATTAGATTATCTATAGTTGTAACATATGATAATTGAATTAGTTAATTCTCTATGTAATAATTTTTTTAGTTAAAGATAATTAGTTAGGACAATGTTTTCTTGTTTACTTTTGATAGATAAGTGACTTGTGTTTGGGGTCAAGGGAGATGTTTGCATATAATGGATAAATTCCTTGTTCTAGGGAAAATTTTCCTTGTTGACCATGTTGGTTTTTTTTGCATCTATGTTTTCTGAATATGTGACTTCTTATGTGTTGTGTCTTGAGTCGAGAAAGATTGATGATATTTTGGGGAGGGGACCGAGGATAGGGTAATAATTGATACCTATAACGGAATGACACATGGCGATGTGCCTGATTTTGTTAGGGATTTCATGAGGATGATATTAAAGGTTAAAACTAGGATTACACACTGTTTTGATTAAATAAGGGATGCTTGTTGGATAATAATTTTCTTAAATTCTAGATGGATAGGTTTCACAATTATCTATATTCCTTTCCCAATTCATTGATGAAAATGGATGTGTTTGTTTACCAATATCTCTTGTTGTATCTTAGGATTTATTTCTAGAGTACATGGAATTATTGAATGTTAACAAAATGGGATTGGTTATTTCTTGAATTAAATAATGTTAAATCTTGAGAAATCATGTAATCATTTAGATTATTCCTAGAGGACTTGGACGTTTCTTAAGGATAATAAATCATGTATTATTCAATGTTAATTTATTATTAAGGAAATTTAGTTTTATAATATTTTAAATTAATGGTCATTTAATTAATTAATTAATCAAATTGGTAAAAAAATATACAAGTAATGTAGTGTAATTATTCTTAAATACTTATGCACATATAATGTATCTAGTCCCTATTAGTGAAAGCTAGGTGTCCAAGTGATGATATCTGTAGTTGATCCTTGGAATAGGTTATTATCATATTGTGGTGGTGATATATATTCTATATATTATATTTATTATTTGAAATGCTACTAAAACCATGTCTGTAGGTCCACTAACACCTAGTTGACTATGGGATGGTGTTTTCCTCCATATACTGGTGGTGAGGATGGGCGGAAGACTACCCCCATTATCCACTCTCTATTATCTTTGATGTATTTTGTTCTTGTATTCACGGTGGTTTGTTTCCCATATATTTTTAAATATGGTGATAATTTATTGTCATTTTTTCACACACATGTACCCATAAATATAATATCAAAAGGATTATTATATGTATTATGTGTACAAGTTTAGATGGCTTGAGGTACCTTACTCATTTAATGATTTGATATCGCTTGAGGTATAATAACAATCTTATGAAACAAATCATATGGATTTTGTGGCTATTTTAATCTACTTGGTTATTTTATAGAGATATGGCATTGGATGATGAGATGATGTGATGCATGATATGCATGTTGTTATATATATCCTAGGTGTTCATATACTAGATTATTTTATGGAGAGGTTGTTCATAATGTATGATGTTGGGTAATAGGGACATAATAGTTGGGAAATGGTAGTGTGTACCTAGGTTTCATAGTATATGATATGATATTTTGTATTCATTACTTGGTGAGAGATTAATATACTGAGGCTGAGAACTCAGATTACATTTTCTAGTGATGGGTTTGATTTAATTTTTGTTCACTAGGATTTAGTCTTCATTATTTATCATTTTCAAGACTGGATCCGAGGAGGATCCTCCTATGTATACATATTATTCTTACCATATTTATGTGTAATATATTTTTTTGGTTAATATGAGTATGATTGAGATAATTATGGATATTACTATATCATGGTTTTATAGGAGCTATTTGGGCTTCATGGTTATTTTCATGTTTAACTTTTTAGTACTTGTATTTTATTTTATAGTTTCTTCATATTTTATGAAATTACATGTATATAATTATGATCCATTTTATCCTTATGATTAATATTTTATTGGTGTTCTATCTTGTTTCTATCCTATATATGTTCTTTTAGATGTTAATGCCTCCTATTTGTATGTATGATATACCCTATCTGCTAGTCACTAACCCCGGGCCTAATAAAAGTAGGAATTTTGTGGAAACTATCATCATTCTCTAATTTCTAGTATATGAGATTTACTATTTGGGGGGAGGGGGTCATGATAGTGTTGTATCAAATTTTTAGTGTGAGGGATAGGATATAGTTTGGAGTTAGGAACATGTGAGGACTATGTCATTTGGTATGAAAATAATATAATATATGATTAGTAAGAGATGTAAAAACATGGGGACAGTTGTTCCATGGGTATTTAGGTACTCCTATGATATGAAGCAAGAAAAATTATGATTACTCAGCCTAATAAATAATGTGATAATGGTTTAGGGGTAGATACATAGAGAAGGGTCATGAATTGTTCTTCTTTATATTGATGTTTTAATGGGTAGACCTTGGAATAATGTTAATATTAATAAATAAATAAATGATTTATTAATTTTAAATAATCTATATTCGAGTTTTAGGAGACTCAAATTTTTTTCTTTTATAGGTATTGCTCAAGGTCAATTCCATTTTAAGTTCTATAAAGAGAAACTTCAGTATGTTTCACCCAGATATTGCTGTAGAGTAGAGGTCAAAAATGACACATGGAATATAAAACTTCGAGTATCTAATATATCGAGACTATAAAATAATGGGGGATCTATATTACACAGAACCAAATAAGACTAGTTAGATAGGGTTGAGATATCGATCAGTTCAATTTTCACCCAGAAGGATCATATGATTACATGGGCCATGAAGATGTTGTGTGGAGAAACAAAGGAATGGAGGATTTATTACTCAGGGATGGGAAGAGTCAAGAATCTCATTGGATATGTTTAAGGACCATATCAAATAAATGTTTATTTCTTAAACCACAAACGTATTCCATCATTAGGATCTACACACCCTTTGACAGGGGAGTTCCATTTCGCGCAAATCTAGGATCTATTTCAAGATCCTTCTCTGACATATTTCAAATATCTTTCATGATGAGGAGGCTTGGGTGAGGCATTTAGAGGAGACATGGTTAATGATATCTGGTTCTAGGTCACTACATTTATGATGAAGATATATGTCAAGGTTCTAGGGAGGGAATAGTTTTTTGAGAGGATGCTGAATAAAATAAAATATTCAAGAGAGGGGAGGTTTCAGGATTCGTCGTAATGTATTACTATTTTATGGGGTTACCCATTTCCTAAATAAGAAAAATTTGGGCAGTTGGAGGAGGGGGGGTTTACCATCCCCCATAATCTCATTTCTCCATGGGTGTCATCTCTCAAGAATTTTCCAGAGGATCAAAAGACTGTTTTCCTTTTTTATAATGAGATCATCATTAGTGATAGTGATTGACCATTCAATACATGTATCATGTAGTGGGTGTTCAACATCAGGCTCCTCTATTGAGGTAGTTTCATTTAAAATAGTATAATCGGGATGCCTGAGTCTGGGATCAGTAGGGAGGAGATAGATAATATAGAGGAAACTCATGATATATTCCTTATCCTTAGAGAGAAGAACTTAGCTAAAATGAACCATGATTTTCCTACATGAATATTACATCTTTTTAGATGAATATTCATTAAAATAAAAAACCCATTATTGAGGACCATAATAGTTTATTTCCCTTGGAAACATGTAATGTATTCTTCTAATTTTATTAATGATCTTCAACTTCTCCTGTAATTTATATTCCCCATTATTACTCCTACTTAAAACCTTTATTTATAACCTGTGGAAACAAAACATAAGAAAAGAGTGAGTTGACTTGATCAGTAAGTGTAAACATGGAATATATCAGTCTATTATATTATAAAAGAATTAGATAAGAAATATATGTATGTGATCATGATAATAACATAAAAATTTAATACCCAACTATTCATGGACAACACATATGATCCATGGAATAAAACATTAACATTTTATAAGACATGAATCATAAGAATGAGAAATTATCCTAACTCAATCATAAACCATATGTTTTATTAATAAATGTGTTTGAAAGCATCAAAACTTTAATAAAACAATTCATAATTCATGTTTAACTACCAGGACTCCTGGATCAGGCCTTTATCATGTATTTCCCCTAACAGATCAATCACATCGACTTGTTTCCTATCAAGGATCCAATACATCAACTTGTTTCCCACCATGGATCAGACACATAGAATTTTCTCCTAAATATATCATGAGGTATAATTAATTACCTAATTAATTTGAGGGAGATATAGGTTGTACCCATATATTAATAAATAATATACATATGTGTTTCATAATACCATTAATTATTAATCACATCAGAACCTATGTAATGAAATGAGTCCCATAAACATAATTATATCATAACATAACCCATGGAAAATATATGGGTTCTATAAATATCATTACATCATAAAAATAAACCAAAAATTAAAATAATAGGTATAATATCAATAAAAAATATCCCCATTAAATAATATGGGACATCAAAGAATGTTATCGTAGATGAGAAAAGATTTTGGGAGATCACTTGAAAATAATTCTTAAAGAAAATATCCTTTCTGTGTTGAAAATGTTTTATTTTCATAAAATAACAACCAAATTTAAAAGAAATAATTTTATTTGATAATAAAGTTGAAATATTTTATGGGAATATTTAAGTCATTATTACATCATGAAATAGACAAATCCATTCATGTCGTATATGTTAAAAAACATTATTCTCATACTTTTTCTAGAAAAGTCACAATATATCTCATTAGAAAAATGACCAAAAGAATCATTTAAAAACATTTAGTAAAAAATTCCAACATGGAGATAAATGACTTCAAAAAGTTTATGAATAATTTTAAAAATATTTTTTAAAATATTTTGATGAAATATGAACATGGAAGAAAAATATTCCCTGGTAGATACTTATATGTAAACAATTCTGTTTAGTGATAAGACTCTAAAATTATCCAAACATTACAATTAGTTGAATTAAAGGACCCATGAAAGAAATAAAATTATACGGATATTTAAATAGAATAATATTTAGGATAATAATCATAAAATACATTAACGTCTATTGTATACACTACTTATTTGAAAACATGTTTCCCACAAAAATAAAAATAAGACATTAATCCCTTACCTTATGTATTGAATCTTGTCATTCTAAAGAGAAACTAAAATTTAATAAATATAATTTAATTATAAATAAATTAAAGTACTGTATTATATTATATCATACCATATATGATTAAATTTTGGCATTATATTACCCTTTTTATAAACTATTCGGTGTTAAAGTTATGTTTTGGGTAACAACAACTTTGTTTTTTGTACATGTTTTGGATTGTAATTTTTGACATCATACATAGATAATAAATTAATCATCTAAAAAATGATTAAAATGATATAAATATCATCTATATATTCAATATATATATTTTTCATGACAAATCATAAAATTTATATGTATAGAATAGAATACATTGTTCATAGAGATGATAGGTCATACATACGCATGAATTCAATTTTCCTTTTCCCTTTATATTATAATCAAGTAAATTATATGATATATTAAAAGTAAAGAATAATTTTTATTTCATATATATCATATATATTCATATAATTCATCGTTATTACCATCCA
Organism: Viscum album; assembly: GCA_963277665.1. Taxonomy (NCBI): domain Eukaryota; kingdom Viridiplantae; phylum Streptophyta; class Magnoliopsida; order Santalales; family Viscaceae; genus Viscum; species Viscum album. The sequence continues at coordinate 332,175,443 of OY728132.1, forward strand.
TGTGAAATATAGATTAAGAATGAATCACATCGCATCATAGAGATGGTAAACCATTCGCACGCTCGAGCGACGTTATCATTTTTCAAAACATTAGATGGTAAAAAGGTAGATATGATATTATAATTATGGAAGTATAATGATATCATAAACATAATATATAAAAATTAAAACTATAATAATTATCATTTATAAAATATGGTGATGGAATAATAATTTTATCGCTATATGGAGACAATAAGCCGTACATATATAAGAGTTACATTTTCACTTCATGTTAGATGTGAAAGGGAATGTAAAATGGTGTGTTCATAATAAAAATAAAATTTAATAATATTTATAATGATGATGTTATTATTGTATGATATATATAACATATCTTTATAGGAGGTAATTAATATTAAAAAAAGAGAGTGTTCGGTTAGAGCAATTAACACTTTTTCAAAAAAAAAACTCCTTTAGATATCCATTAAAGGACTCTAGAGTTGGTATTTTGGGATAAAAACACATATATAATTTTTATATGGAGGTTTATAAGATAATTTTGTATATTTTTGTAGATCTATGAGGATCAATATGATGAAAATATATGAGGGGGATGTGTGATTTTATAATGAAAGTAAGGGTAACTTTTAGAATTTCTCAAAATATTAATTTATAATAAATTCAATATCTTTAGAAATACCTCTAAATTACACTAATTAGAATATAATATGTGAGGAAATTTTAATATCATAATCCAATATATTTTACATAGATTTTGGTGTAATTTTAAACCCCATCAGCTTTATTAAACATTAATTAACCTATTTTAATTTTAACAATAGAATCGACATTTTCAATATACAAAGGATGGTATTTTTACATATAAGGATTCCATTGGAACAAAACTATAAGAATAATAATATTTAATAATATAATATACCACATATTTCCTTATTTAATATTTTTATGATATTTAAAAAATTTAATAAAATATTATTTTCATTAACTATCATTTTTTTCAATTCAGACACTATTCATTACATTGACTTTAGTAAAATAATAACCACAAGATAAGTTATAATAAATTATTTTAATACACCCACAATATGTCATATTCACCTATAAAATTTTTATAGTTCTTTAAATAAATCAAACTATGTTTATTTTAAGATTTATAATATCATTTAATTGATTGTTTCATCAATTGAATAATTGATGCATAATTATTATATAAATATTTATGATACTTACTTCTGCATTAAAAATTAAAAATAAAACTCCATGATTTATAAAAACACTTTATATTTTATAAAAATACTCATAGTGAACATTATATTATATTTAGTCCCATATTAAAAGTATTATACCTTATTAAAAGTAATAGTTTTATATTTTGTCACTCTATTTGATTTTAAAAATATTCAAGTCATTATCATTGAAAAGTGTCCATTAATATTTTCAATATTTAAAATTATGTGTTAAGGGTCAAATTTTATCAATCCAATAACATTTGGTCATGTTTTATGTTACTTTTATAATATTTTTAATATTATTTCAATTCTAAATTTCCAATTTTACCCTTAATCGTGATAATAAAAATTACTAAATTTACAATTCATATTGTCCATATATAAAATGGACTATTGTAAAAAAGTATGGAACTTATGATTAAAATTATGTAATAAATTTTTTCAAACTCAAAACATATAATTGGATAAAATTAATTTGAAAATAATCCCATTGTCAGATCGAGAATACATGATTTTAAAGTGAAAATGTTCAAAAGATTGAATTGTTTTTACATCCAAATTCAATGTGGAATTTAATACAATAACCTAAATTATATTTAATTTAATTATGTTTTTCAAATTACAATTTCAAATAAATAAAAATATAATTTCAAATGAAAAATTATTTTGATGATTTTTTTTAAATAAAAAGTCAGTATTATTTAATATTTATCAAAACATGTAAATTGACAAAAAAAATCAAAGAATGTAAATTATTATGCTCTAATTTAAAATAAGAAGTTTATTTTTTCAAATATAATTAATAAAACTATCAAAAATAATATTTTAAAGAAGTGTGTCCACCAAAGGTGACAAAACATCCTTTTTTGAAGAATACATTGATTATGTAAAAAATTGGATTTATTATTATATCATATATATAAAACAAATAATATGAATGTGGTAATTTATATTTAATATTATATATATATCATTAATATAATCCAATAAGATTTATTTTTTATTTATTTTTATAAACAACACTTGTAAACATTTAAATAATTTTTTAGAAAAAAAAAATCATTTTATTTTAAAAGGGTTTCAAATTTTTAAACAATACATTCATAATTCAGATAATACTATTTATAACATTCATTTAAATTTTCTGTTTATAATTATATTTTTTAAATAATTACAACAACAAAATTGTGATTCTTGGAAATGTAGTATTGTGTGTAATGAAAGCTAAGATGGTGTTGAGTGTAACGAAAGACATCAATGAAATAAAATTATTTAAGAAAAATAAATCTATTTCATTAAAATATAGGGGGGTTACATTTTATCTTCCTTAAAATTAATTTTTCCCTCTAAATTCATTGGGGCGTCAAAGTTTCAATACATCATAGATACTTTCATAGAAACTCACATCATAAATAAATGAAGACTAAAAATTCCTTTTAAAAAAGACTGTTGGAAACATAATGGTTACCCAATGTAACTCATTACTAGGTTTCCACATAGGATAAAATCAGCTGGGAGTGAATATTGGAAAATGAAGAAAAGCTAAAATAATTTCAAATCATGGTTTAGTTCATTGATCACATTCAAGTGAATTATCAATGAAAATTTAAGGGCCTAAAAACTGAAAATTTGTGATGATTTATAAGATAATAATTTCAATATAAACGAATTAATTAGGAAAAAAAATTCAATATCCATTTCCTATAGTTGAATAATTTTCATTAGAAGATATAATTTCTTGATTTTATCATAATGTCACCATTTGGTTGTGTATTGAACAATTTCCACATGATTTATTACACCAAGATAATATGAAGTTGAAATTGTCATTCCTAAAGAACTAGTGGACCAGAAGATCCATAATGGGATGATTATCCCATCCTTCGGTCTCTAGTTATTATCAAAACAAAATTGTTAGTACATGTTATACAATATTCATAAATCTTCATTTTACGAAACAATAATATTTAAATTCTCATCTAAATTTCATAAATGGTTACCACTATAAACCTTACAAAAGATTATAATCCAAAACATTAGAAGATGGTATCTAAAATAAAAAAATAAAAATATCAATAATCCCCCAAATAACATGATGTAGCTTTTAATTGTCACACATCAAACATCTAAAAACCATTATCTTGTATTCTCGTGAAACATAGTAATAACCTGAATTGCAATGAAACCATAGTGAAAAATGCATTCATTCAAAAATTAACCCTTTTATCATACAATAAATTAAAAAATTCTATAAAATCAATACATGATAAAATAATGCATCTTGTCATATTATCCGTTTCAAGTTCATAAAATTTATCTGAATTACAATAAAAAATCTTTTTATTTCGTTGTTCTAACATCATGCACGTATTAAGGGTTATCCTTCCTATAATCAAGTATTTTTCAAAAATTTCATCATACCACCTCAATAAATTTTCTTGGTAAACAATACACTTCAACTTACTCTTTTAAATACTTATAGAAAACCATAAAAAAATTAATCCTTATATATTTCACAATTCACATAACATAATTCTTGTTTCCAAATATATAAACACTTTGATTATTTAACTTCATCCTTAAGAAATTAACAAGGATACATCATCATAATAATTAATACATTTTTTCATTCATATTTATCCTATAGTCTCATCATCATCATTAGAAATATCACCAGTACTTGTAACACCTTTCTGGTTATCTTTGCAATCTTTCGAATTAGGAAAATGATTTTCATAATGCTCATTCATTCTACATTTAAAGAATTCATAAATTGATAGTACATTTGGGAGGCCAGTATTCAAATCCACAGTGTTAATAAAACCTTTTAATTTTACCTTTAATGTTACATTCTTTGTGTCCAGATTTTCTATTGTCAAAAAATATTCTTGTTCTTATAATACATCTATTTGGGTGTTTCTTCCCACATTCATAACAAAAACGAATGTAATTATTCTTCCTCCTTGGTATCCGTTACTGGAATTCTACGTAGTCCCTTTCCTTTTCTTCTTGGGTGAGTATGAGAGTTGTTTAAAGTACACATTATTAATCATGTTCTATGATAACTAATTTGGGATGATCACAACATCCTTCACTCAATTGATCATCCCATTTGACTTCTCATCAAATTTTGTTCATCACATTCAAAATCAATCCATATTTATATTATTCCCAACATTAACTAAAACAATAAAGCATATCATAGGAAACACTTAACATAGAGGAAAACCACATAACTATAAAAAATTACTTATAGGATGTCTATGTTATAACAACTTCATTAATCTATGACTCCGTAGGGATATACTTAGAGACATCCCCAAATATATCATTAGAAATATCATTAGGGATCTCCACTAATTTTTTCTTATTTTTGTTTCTGAAGGCTCAAAACCCTTTACTCTAATACTAACTATAACAAACCAAACCTTTCATATATGGATATTACATCTTTTTAGATGAATATTAACTATATTATACAAACTCATGCTAGAGGATTGTAACAGTTTAGTGCCTTAAGAAACATTGAAAAAATTATACTAATTTGTGGAAATATCTTCAAAATCTCCCATAAATATCATTATATTTAGTACCCCTATGTAAAAAAAATTTATAACCTGTTGAAAGGAAACATATGCAAATGGTGAGCTCAATCGCTAAGTAAGGGTAAAAATAAAAGATATAAATTTATTATCTTATAAAATAATATGATAATAAATATGGTTATATTATTATAAAAAAAATTAAAAAATCTTATACTCAACTTATCATGGATCATAAACACCAGTCATGGAATAAACCATTAACATTTCACAAGACATGAATTAGAAGAATGAAACTTCATCATAACTCATTCATGAACCATATGTTCAAGTAATAAATGATCATGGAAACATCATATGTATGGATAATACTTTCATATGTAAAGGTTAACTACTAAGACTCTCGAATCATCCCTTATCACATGTTTCCCCTAATGGATAAAGTACATTGACTTGTTTCCCACCACAAATAAAGCTCATCAACTTGGTTTCCACCATGGATCAAGAAAATAGATGTATTTACCATAAATATATCATGACATATAATTACATACCCAATGAATTGTAAGGATATATAGTTACCACCTATCACTTAGTTAAAACTTTAAATATGTGTTCCATAGGGACATAATCATTCATCACATCAGAACCCATGTAAATAAATTGGTTTCATAAACATTATTCGATCCTAACAAAACCCATGGAAAATAAATGGGTTTATAAAATATAATTCCATCATAACCATAAACCAACCATAGGAATAATATGGAATGTATCCATGAAAAATATCTCCATTAAATAATTAGTAAATTTAATTAATTTTATCATAGATGGAAAATTATTTTTAGAGATCACTTGAAAATAATTCTTGGGGAAAATATCCTCTTTTCTTTGAAAACATTTTCTTTTCTTAAAATATCATGAAATTTTATGAGGAAAAATTAAATTTTATGAGAATATTTAAATATAATAAGGTAGAATACAAGTATTTTTACATCATAAATGTATCATGATCTATTAATGTCATATATGTTAAAAAACAATATTCTCATACTTTTACTGAAAAAGTCACAAAGTACCTTGTTTGGACAACAAAAAAAATATTCCTTTAAAAAATTTAGTAAAAAATTCAAACATGGATAAAAATGAATTTAATTTTTTTATAATAATAGTAAAAATATTTTGGAAAATATATTTATGAGACATATCCCTGGAAGATAAATATTCCCTAAAAGATACTTACATGTAAACAATCCCAAATAATAATGAGATTGTAAAATTAACCATTACAAATTTATAATCAGTCAAATAAGATTACCCATGAAATAAATAAATTTATATAGATTTTTAAATAGAATAATATTTAGGATAATACTCATAAAAGATATTCCTGGGAATTATATACCCCATGTAGTACAAGACATGTGTTCTAGAGAAACAAAATTTAGAAGCAATTCTCTTACATTATGTCTTGAATCTTATCATACTCACGAAAAAAATATTGTAGAATAAATTTTAGTTTATTATAAATATATTAAAGAACCTTATTCAATTATATTATACCATATATGATTTAATTTTTTCATTCAATTACACATTTATTAACATTTTAAAGTTAAAGTTACATTTTGGGTAATAACCTCTTTGTTTTTCGTGTATGTTTTGACTTGTTGTTTTTATCCATTTACTTATATAAGGATTTCATAACATAAAGAATGATTAAAATGATATAAATATCATATATACATATATTTCATAAATTTATTCATGTTTATTCATGTTTATTCATAAAATTTAGTCATAGAAAATAAAATACACCATTCATGGAGATGGTAGGCCGTACGTACGCATGATCTTTGTTTTGATTTTCCATTATTATTTTAACAAATATAATTATATTGTATAATATCAATAAATAATAATTTCTATGCTATATATATCATATATATTCATTAAATTCATCCTCATTACCATCCATTTGGAATATAGATGATCGTGGAGATGGTAATACATACGTATGAATGAGCAATGATATCATTTCTAAAAACATTATATGGTAAAAAGGTAGAAATGATAATATCATTCAAGAATTATAATTATATAAAGAAAATAATATATAAAAATTAAACCCCTCATAATTCCCTTTCATAAAATATGGTGATGGAAAATGAATTGCATCACTACGTGGAGACGGTAAGTCGTACGTATGTACGAGCGATACATTAACTTATTATTTGATGAGAAAGTTGATTTATAGTAGTGTGTTAAAAATAATAATAATAATGAATAAAATTTAGTATTTAGAAGTTATTATTCTATGATATATATAGAAGAGATTTATAGGATGTATTGATGAGTTAAAAAAAGAGAGTTATCTGTTAGAGTGGTTACCTCTTCTTCGAAACAACTCCTTTATATTTCAATTAACGGACTCTATAGTTGATATTTTTTGAAGAACATCACCTTAAAAATGTGTATAGGTAAGTGGAGAAGTTAATTTGGATTATGTTTTTGAAATATAATTCTCAAGGTGGCGAAATGAGATGAGGGAGGAGTTGTCTTTTTATAATGAATGAGAGGGTAACTTTTAGAATTTCTCAAAAGATTAATTTATAATAAATTCAATATTATTAAAAATACATAAAAATGGATAATTTTTAGAATATAATATGTTTAAATATTTAAATCCAATAAACATATATATTGTATAATGGTTTTGGTGTAATTGTAAACCTTATATTTTTTTATTATCCCTTAATTACCCTACCTTAATTTTAACAATAATAACAACATTTTCTATATTTAAAGGGTGATATTTTTTAATTATAAGGTATAAATTGGACAATAAATGTCCAAATAATGATATTTAATACCATAATAAATTTTTTTTATTATTTAGGTTTTTTATGATTTTTACCGAATTTAATAAAATATAATTTTCATAAAATAACATTAGTTTCAATTCTGACACTATTTATTATATTGACTTTATGAAAATAAATACATCCTAATAACATAGAAAATATTATTTAAAATCACCCCAAATATGTCATATTAACCATGAGAAAATGTGTAAAACCTTAAATTAGTCAACGCATATTTATTTTAATATTTATAATATAATTTAATTGATTGTTTCATTTATTGAATAATGACTACATCATCATTGAATAATTATTTATCGTACTTATTTATTCACTAAAAATTTCATATTAACCTCAATGATATATAAAACCCCTATATATTTCTGAATAATACACATGGCCAAACATTTCTTCTATTTTTCCCTGTATTAAAAATATTATACTTTATTAAAAGTAAGTGTGTGAAATTTTGTCACTCTCTTTGATTTTAATAATATCCATGTGATTATTTTCTATAAGAGTCCATTAAATTATTAAATTTCAAATTTAATGTGTTAATGGTCGAATTAAATTCATCCAGTAACATTTGGTAATGTTATAGGGTTGTTTTATAATATTTAAAATATTATTTATACCCATAATTACCTGTTTTACCCTTTACCGTGGTAATAAAAAGTACTAAAGTTTCTAATAATATTGTCTTAAGAAAAGGGAAATATATAATAAATTTGGACCTTATAATTTAAAATATGGAATCCATATTTAAAAATTCACAAAAAAATAATTGGATAAAATGTTTTAAAAAATATTCCTGTTGTCAGATCGAGAAAATGAGTTTTCAAAGTGAAAACATTCAAAATATTAAAATGTTTTTATATCCAAATTCAATGTGAAATTGATTCCAATGATCTAAATTTGAATAAATGATAAAAAATTGATCTAATTATTATCTAAAAAATTAAAAAATATAATTTTATACAAAATTTTATTTTGATGAAAATGTTAATCTAAATTAAAATTAAATATTTTTACTATTAATCAACAAATTAATCTTAATAGAAAAAAACAAAAAATAAACAAAATTAAATTTTTGTATTTTTATTTAAATTTAGAGGATATTTTTTCAAAAAAAAAATATCATTTATGTTTCAAAAAATAAGATTTAAAACACGCTCGGGATCAAAAGGTGACAAAACAACCTTTTTAGAAGAATACATATTTTATGTGTAAAATTTGATTTGATCCTATATATTATCTATAAAACACATAAGATTAATGTTTAAAATTATATTGAATATATATATATATATATTATTAATATAATCCAACAAGCGTGATTTGTTTATTTATTGGTATAAAACACACTTGTGTACATTTAAATAAATTTTCAGAAAAAAATTCCTTTTATTTTAAAAGTGATTATCATGTGTAAACCATACATTCATAATTTAGTTAATGTTGTTCATACCCTCTATTATAATGACTATGGTATAATTTTATTTTTTAATTAATTATAATAATAAAATTATGTTTCTTAGAAAATTAGTGTTCTTTATAACACAAGCTAAGTCGAAGTTTCATTTAACCCAATACATGAAATAAATAAAATTATTTTTAAAAAATAATTATATTTCATAAAAATATTTGGGAGTTACAGAATCGATTTATATGGTCTTCATTAGTGTCAAAGAGGTCATTAAGTAGGCTATAGGCAGTTTAATTCTATGATGTTTCCAATACCTTCTATGCCAGGCATCGTTCGATGTACCATTTTATTGCTTTCTATATGGACATTCATCATTTAATTCAAGTGATACACACTTATTCATATCACTTAAACATGTATATGATTTTTTACATGGGGTGGAGGGGCTTCCATTTCCCTTATTTTTGACTACACCAGTTTTAGTTGGAGCTTATTTATACGGAGTATGTCATGTTTGTGAGTTAAATCTAAGGAAGAACCACTCTTTGAGAGATTTTATATGATTGAAAATTTAGAATTATTACATAATACTTGGTATTGATTGTATATATTTGGTGAAAAATATTATGTACGTGTTCTGTAGGCATGATATATTATATGATTAGAACCATCAGTCTGCTGGTTTCATTGGAAAAAAAGACCCTAAAACGGGTCAGTGATTTATTCTATCTTTATCTTAATTGATGGTTGATCTGATGTTGATTTTTTTAGAGGTTCAGGTGATGGTATTACCAAGTGTTGTGAAAGATAACCCTAATGATTTTATATAGGTCTTTATGGTGTTATCCCCTAGATGGATTATAGAGTTTGGTATAGATCTATAGTCGAGTGTTTTTCACATATCCATGTCTCCATACAGGGTGGTTCCTTTTGAGTTGCGAGAAATGTGGGTATGACTTGATGATATGTTACTACAAGGTTTTATTGGTTAAGTGTGTCACCTTAGGGTGTACTAATTTTTTTATAACGACCAAATATTTTCACGTATAAATACTAAATCTTTTTAGATGAATATTCATTTAATTACCAAAACACATGATATAGGACCGTAAAGTTATAGTGTTGTTGGAGACATGGAAACATAAACAACTTGTTCAAAAAAAAATTCATCATCTACCAATTTTTTATTTATAACAATCCCCCTATTGAAAAATGATACTTAATATCATTCTTCATATCCCTTGGAATAGAAACATAAGAAGAAAGTGATGTTATATGCTCTGTATGGGTAAACAAAGGATAAATAAAAGATTATAAAAGCCAAACATGAATATAAGGGAATAATAACATCAATAAAATATTAAAAAATTACACCCTATATATCAAAGATCATAATCAGAGTCATGGAATCAATTTTTAATGTTTATATGACATAAATCATAAATTATCAAGATCCATGAGAGAATAACATTTGCATAAATACTAAAATTATTTTATACACATAAGCATAGGAAATAATTTCTATAGTAGTATATAATTTTTTCCAAGACAATCATAGTGGAATGGTTTTACTCCGCATTCCATCATATTATTCAAGGTTCACTCACTAGACTATAATGATGGACATGGTCTTTTACTGAACTAAGTTTACCCCATATTTCATGCCTATTTATCTCATGAGAAATAATTATTTACCCAATGAATTAGTGAGAGATATAGGTCTCAACTATCACATAATGAACACTATCCATAGTTGGTCCAGAAGATAATAAATGATTCATAATATCAGAACCCATTAAATGAAATGAGTTTCTTAAAAATTTCATCATAACATAACCCATAGAAAATAAATGGAATTCATAGACATTTCATCCTCTCATCATAATCATAATCCATCTAGAGAAATAATTTGGATGGTATCCTGGGATTACATTCCCATTAAATTATAGTTAATGTATATGTATATCATCTTATATGAAAAATTATTTTTAAAGATCACATTGATTAAATCTTGTGGAAAATAAATTTTCCATTCCCAAAACACTTCTCATTTATAAAAAGATTCAAATTTCTAAATGAAAAAATTTATTTGAAAATAAACATAGTAACTTGTAAACTAAGATTCAAATAATTTATTCATTATGTTTTTGGGGAAATCCTCTCATTATTTACAAGATAAAAAATTATTCCTTTCATACTTTCGTAAGAATAGTCACAAGGTACATATTTTGAAAAAAAAAATAAAACTATTCCTTTCAAACCATTTTATAAATATTCAAGAATGGGTAAATAATATTTTTAATTGAATTTAAGAGAATGTTAAAAAATATAATTTTTTTTTGAAAACAAGGACATTGAAGATATATATTTCTTAGTGGATACATTATTATTCCTCTCCTCCAATGGCTTTAAGGCCTTTATTTTTTATTGATTTTTTATAATCCACCATTCAAGGGGTGCGGTGGAACCCTTACAAGGCCCGTAGGCGTAAGTATTACATGGCCGTAGGCCTTAGAGAAATTCATTTCCCATAGGCTTCAGACATTACGTACAACCCAGACTAACTACTTGGAACTTCTCCTCCCCATCATCTTCATCGTGAAATCATCTCTCCACCTTTGCATGGATATTCGGCTATGCATTCTTGTGCATGCACATGCTTTTTCTGATGGTAGGTTCCATACCCTCTAATTCTTGTAATCTGTTTAGCTTCTGCTATGGTGAAAGCTCCTTGATCATAATATTGATGAGATTGTGAAAAAAACTTCACCTCAAATATCACCTTTGTTAGTTCATACTAATACCTCATGTATAATTAATAAGTAATTATTATATAATTATCCCATAAAAAATATCTATTATATCATTTTTGAATTATTTATAACATTTTATCAACTTTTAATAATTCTTTTTTATTAAAATAATGATTCTGGGTGATAACTGCTTAATTTTCCAATCATGTTTCGGTTTGGTAGTCCCATTCCATATACATTGATCTTCATACCATGATTTCTAGAATACTAATCGTGGTATAAATTCATATATATTAATTATATATATATTTTACTAGTTATAAAAAGTATAGATAGAAATATTAATTACACCACTCATGGAGATGATTAGTCGTACATAGGCAAAAACACCATTACAATTTTATGAATAATGAAATAAATGAAATGGAAATAATAATTCATATTTAATGAGTCATTATTATATAATATATACCAGATATATTCATAAAATTCATCCTTATTACCACCCATGTGGAACACAAATGAAAAATGAATTACATCTCACTATAGAGATGGTAGTCCATATGTATGCTTGAGCGACACTATCGTCTCCCATAATAATGGATGATAATAAGGTAAAAATAATATTATCATTACATAGTTATATGTTTTTCATAAATATCATATTATAATATCAATTCAGAAATAATATTCATCCATATAATATGGTGGTGAAAAATAAATTGTATCCCGATGTGGAGACTATAAGTCATACGTAAAATTGAGTGATGCCTTCACTTCTTATTTAATAGGAAAAAGGGTCGGTAATGGTTTCTTCAAAAAAATAATAAAATTAAATAATATCTTGGATTCTTTAAATATAACTATAATGTAATGACTTGGATTTTTGATATTTTAATTTTAGAAATTATTTGGGAAAATTTTGAGACCATGCACTAAGAAGGTGTTCGATTTCAAGGTCTAGGGTGCCTATAATATTTTTTTTAAAATGTTATGTTTCTAATAGCACGTTCATGTGATGTTTATAAAAAATTAAAATAAATATTAAATGAGTGTCCATATCAGAAACCTAAAGGAACTATTGAGTTCAGAGTAGTAGATTTACCCAAGACGAGACCTAACATTGTTTGGAATAGGTCATCTGTAGAAAAAATCACCAAGGGTGTAACTGTAAATAAAATAATTAAAAAAATATTTTATTGGTATATCCTAATGACTCATAAATGGTAACATGGATTAGAAATCTTATACCACCATTGATTTTCTAAGGGGGTGTTTTCCATAGGCATGGCCTAACCTTGACCGATGTGGGTCGAGGGAGAAAGTTAGATTTTGGACATAGATATCATTAAAATATCTAATTAAAATATTTTATTGGACATTATGTGTAGAAAAAGTGGTTGTTTCCCTGTTTAATAATCCATGTCACGGGAATTAAGGGTTTTCTCAATAACCCTATAATTCTCCTAAGTCAAGGTGAAGGAAGTTATCTCCCGATGATGAGTGTCATCAGATCATGGATTGATGATGACAGGTACCTCTTTTCTTCATCCAAAACCAATCCAATCATTGAGGTAGGGTGTCTTTATATTTGTGATTTATTTTTCCCTTATATGAATCAAACTAGGAATATGAAACAACACACGAACAGGTTGATTTGTAGTTCGATCATTCTTGTGGGAGAAAAAATTATTGTGAGATTAAAGGGAATAGATCTTGGTGATTATTCTATTGTTGGTTTCCTTATGATCCTGCTAACATGAATTGTTCATGTCTGAACAAATAAAGCCAAGAACTATTCATAGAGTGTTCATGTTCATAATCCATCCCCTAACTCTATCGTGTCCTTTATGTGTGTTTCACCCTTTTAAAACCATACGTGAATGATCAGTATTTACTCCTATGATACATGGTGCAATGATATGAGACTGAAGGTTGTGATCCATGAAGGCATTGAGGATGTGCGACGAGAGAGAATCGGGAATGGGGTGGCTTATGGGAGAGGGAATGAAAAACGTTAGGCCGCCAGCTGAGTGGACGATGATGAGGGTAGCGCACGACCCGACGAGGGGTGATGTTTTAGTGGGGTTCATAGCCGCGGTCCAGTAGGACCATACCAGAGGAGGAGCCCGTGGTGATGTGGGCCACATGCGGCAGGCTGGAGCCACGAAGTTGGTGGTAGAGGGACGTAGATCAAAGGTCGGATTGGACAAGGACCCCATGGAAGTAGCCCCACGGGACCAGGGGCTAGGACATGATGTCGTATGCATTGAACGCGATAGCTATGTTGATTGGGAGTGAATTGTTGAGCCATGTAAAGAAGGATATAACCTACATGCGGTGAGCCGAGCAGGGTGATCCAGGTCAGACTAGACTGATCGGGTCAGGTTGGGTTGGGAAAACTGGACGGGATCAGGTCGAACTCAGACCTAATTTGACCCTTTTTACTAAATTGTCTATACCTTTATAAATGTGTGTCTGTTTTATGATCTGTTTTTGGTTTTGGTACCCTTCAATGAGGAGGTCCTCTTGAGATACACTAATTGAGTTCATATGGAAATTGGAAGGTGACCTAATGGTGTGAGGTGTAGGTTATCCAAGAATAAACGCAAAACAAGGAGAATCTTATGGCTGTTTGTGACTACGCGACTTGGGAGCTACATGACCAATTGATTCTGTGTGTTCCATCGACAATCTGTGTGCCATTGATGCTCTATGTTCCATCGATTCTTTGTACACCGGTGACACTCCATGCTCTACAAATTCTCTATGTCCGACCAATTCTCCGTGTTCCATCAATTCATTGAGTTCCATCAATGTCCAAGGCACCATCACCGCTCCAGGCACAACCAATTCTCTGTGCGTCATCGACGCTTCATACTCCATTGACACTTCATGTATCGTTGACGCTTCGTACAAAATTAACACTTCTAGTGTCATGGAGACTAAGAGAACTATGGACTAAAACTAGAAATCCTTATCTTCGTGCTTTAGAATTATACCTGTGTAAGCTAACCATATTGATAGTACTTTGTGTGTATCCTTTGTGGTGCACTTCAATTTTTTCCTTTTTGGTAGAATTCTTGTAATTATTAGCAGTGTACCTTTGTGGTTTATAGGTCCCTACTGAGTATTGTTTTACTCAATCTTACACGGGCTATGCCCGCATGTGTCATGTATTGTGTAGATGATCAATGCTTTGGCAGAGTCCATTGTGGACTGGGGCCAAGTGGTGCTTAGTGGGATTCCCAATAGATGAGGTGTTCTTCAACGACTTTTGACATCTATTTCTGTACCTACCCTTCAGGTAGCGTTATCGACGAATGAGATTTAAGAACGTGTATTTTTCCTTTTGGTTAGGATTGTATTTTTTCCTCATCTACTTTATATTTTTTGTATTACCGTACTATATTATTTTTATATTATAGGTATACAAGCTTGTTTACTATGTTTTTTTAGTTCAGTTCTTTTGGTCATGAAAATGGGTGCTTGTGTATATGTACTTAGGAACATTCCTCCCATTTGTGGGATATGCCTACTCAATGCCAGTATGAATCCCCTGGACTATTGGAGGTGGTCTTGTGGTAAGAAAGGCATGGGCCCCAAGGGATGAGTTATGATAAAGTTGTATCAAAGGAGGTCGATTATACCTATATGAAACAGGATACTATGAGATTGGTTTGGGAAAACAATATCGAGTGTTTTAAGTTCAGATTTCAGGACATGGAATCCCATGTTGGTGTAGTGTCTGATGTATCCATCCACCAAGACTCTATATTAAGCTTTATGACTCACTACATGAAGGAACTGGTTTCATGGAAAATAACGATACATTCATCATATTGGACTGAGTGAGTTCTCACATCCCTTTTGATTCAGTGTCATCTCACTAGGTAAACTATATTGATTGTGTTACATATTTATCTATTTCAGGATTCCTAAACACAGATAGAAAACAAGGATTATGATGCATGATCCTGTGGATGATATCCCTAGCGATGATTTATCATTACAAGGACTAGTACTAGAGATAGAACTCCTAAGTGGTTCACTAGTGATACCACCACTCAATGAGTAGTATTTACTAACAATGTTACCAGTAGAGGATTCCCACATTTTGAGTGCATTTTATGAGTTCCGAAGAAAATGAACTCTTAGTTTTAGGGGTGAGATAGACCCCCAGCTGTTGAGGATTGGTTGGAGGTGGTTACACATGTCTTCCTCCAAGTGAGGGATCCACTTGACCATATAGAAGTCCTAGACCCAATTCTTCTACATGGATCAACAAAGATATGGTGGAGCGTAGTGATCCATATGCTTTAAGAGATAAACCTCAATTGAAAAAACATCGATCATCACTTCAAGGATGTGTTCTTCCCAGCAATGTTACACTCTGTGCGTATACAAGAGATACTACCTATGTAGTAGGGAAAACATTAAATAACTGAGTACAATTTTAGATTTACAGATCTCTATTTCTACTCCATGGATATGGTGTGGGACTTGTTCTTCATGTGCCAGACCTTTGAAAAAGGGTGACACCATGAGATGAGGGAATCCATGGTATCCCTTAGCATTATTATATATGTTGGGGTATTGGAGCGAGCCCTTCTATGAGAGAGATTTCTGGAAGAGAAGACACCGACAATGTGAGATTCCACTTGGAGTATGGTAGCTAAGTCTTCAGCATTAGGTAGCTGATATTTGATGCAGGGTTAAAAGGAGATCGCACAGTTCATGGGATGATCCCAGGACATATGGTTAGTGGTACGAGGATCCCATGGCAGAGAAATTCAACAGAAGCATCAGTTGTGTTACTTGTGTGGTGGTTGGGGACACGTGGATCAAGATTTCCCAACTCGTCGTATAGATGATTAGATGATGGTCGAGGTACCACCAAGTCAGAAGAGAAGATTGAAATATAGTGGTCCACCAAGTGGTGGATGTGGAAGATGAGATGGATGGGCATCCGGAGGTGGGTGGAGGTTTGAGGAACTACTACCACCACCCCCGGTTGTCACCAAAAGCTCAGGGAGATGGTGTACAGGGAAGAGGAAAATAATAGGAGATAGAGTATTACGACACCAGTTCTCCATAGTTTATTATAAGTACAATATTATTATTTTACACCCTAGATATATTTTTGATAGGAATAGGTTCTAGTCACTATTTTCATTCCATGACCCTTATTCTAGACACGAAGATTCCAGTGGAACCATTGAATCGATCCCTATTCCTAGAGACTCATATGAGAAGGGATAATCCAATCAACCCTTGGTGCTGAAAACGTTCCCTTACCATTGGGGGAGATATTTTCCGTCTGGATCTCTTGGTGGTAGCATTGATGCCTTATGAAATCATCCATGCTATGGACTGGTAACCCACAATTCATGTCTTGATTGACTATTTGAGGTGTATAGTGTGGTGTGTCCATGGAGATGAGACCAATTTTTCATTTATATTCAAAAAGGGAACCCAAGAAGTGCAGAATGGACATAAACATTGGAGGGTTCAGTTAATCACACACCTGTTGGCTAGCATGAATCTCAATATTGTTGATGAGATGGGTCCTTGGTTTCCTGTAGTGGTGGACGAGTACGTGGACGCCTTTACAAAATATGTTCCATGATTACATATATATAGGGATGTGGATTTCTATACTAATCTGTACCCTAGGATGACACTGAAATCTATTCCAGCATATCAGATGGCTCGGTCATAGCTTTGTGATTTTAGGGTATAGCTACAGGAGATGCAGAGAAAGGGCTTCATGAGATCCATTGTTTATCCCAGGGTAGCCCCAGTGTTGTTTCCCATGAAGGTAGATGAAAGGTTGTGGTTATGTGTCAACTTTCAGTGCTTCAACAAGGTGACTATGAAGAACAAGTATCCACTACCAAGGATTTATGACCTCTTTGATCGGATGCAGGGAGACATGAGGTTTTCAAAGAAAGAACTCAGATATGGATATCACCAGCTTCGTGTACTAGATGTGGAAATCCTGAAGTTCAATTTTATATTTTGGTATGGCCACTAATAGTAATTATTTATTCTATTTTGTTTTACTAACACCCCATCATTGTTCATGGGACTCATGAACAAGATCTCCTATCCTTATAACAATTCATCGTTGTCTTAATTCATGACATCCTAGTGTACGAAGCGTAGGAGGAGGAGAAAAAGATACACATGAAGATGGTTCTAGACACACTCCAAGAGCACCATATTTATAGGATGATCTCAAAGTGTTATTTCTAGATTTGGGAGGTCCACTTTGAGGGACACGTCCTTTCAGAGGCTGGTTTTGAGGTAGATTTGGTGAAGATTTATGTGATGCTTTCATGGGATCCACACAAGATTTTACCCGAGGTAAGGAGTTTCCTAGGATTGGTTGGACACTATCAATGGTTTTAACCAAATTTTCAAGAGTAGAAGAAACCTTGAAGGCCTTGACATGGAAGGGGAATCCTTTCGTATGGACAAAGCAGTGACAATAGTGCTTTCAAGAGATGAGGTAAAGGTTGAAAAGTGCTCCAAGAAAGAGAATACTATAGGACGACGTTGAGTAAATGGTGTTATGTGATGCACCAGAGATTGGTATAGGTTTTTTACTAATTTAGGGGAAATATGTGGTTTCCTATGTTCTCTCCAGTTGAGGCAGCATGAGCCAAACTATGCAATCCATGATTTATAGTTCACAGTAGTAGCCTTCACATTAAGTATTTGGCAACACTACCTGATGTGATAGCAGTTTACCATCCACTCTAACCACAATTGTCTCAAGTATATATTTTCTAAAATGGATTTTAACTTGATATGGATAAACTAATTATAGTTCCTCCAGGATAAAAACTTTGAGATAGTTTATACTACTTGTAAGGGGAACATGGTGGAAAATTATCTTAGCTGGATATCAATTCACAGCTACTGAATGGGGAATCAATGTAGATAGTCGTGTTGCAGATATCCTTTGTAGATAGAGATGAAGAATATTTTCTCCAATCATTAGTGGTTACCCCTCCACTCTTATAATGAGTTAGGGAGGCACAAATCAGAGATACTGATGGCGAGACAACACATGCTCAGATGTCCATGGGGAATTCCCCTCATAGATAATCAAAAGGTGGGAAGCATGTCGTTCTCTTAATAGGGTGCATAGTAAGGCCAATGAAATTGTGGGAGGAGGTCTAGAGGGAGTTCCATAGATCCCATTTTATGGTACTTTCAGTAGTGGAGAAGATGTATCAGGACCTCCAACATCAATTATCGTGGCCAACATTGAAGAAGGTGGTGCTAGAGTTCGTTTCTCGATGCCTCACTTTTCAACAAGTGAAGGTTGTGCATCAGGTTCTAGAAAGTTTGACTCAACCCCTTGAGGTGCCAGAGTAGAAGATGGATGGGAGATCGATGGAATTCGTGACAAGTTTACCATTCACGTCGAATGTACGTGACACCATCTTAATGATCATTGACCGACTCACCAATTCGGCCCACTTTCTATCTATCTATGAGCAAAGCTCAGAAGAGAGATTGGGATGCCTCTACATGTAAGAGATAGTTTGGATTCACAGATTTCCATCAATGATAATCTTAGATAACAATTCTTGATTTACATCCCAATTGTAAAAGGGATTGTAGGAGGAATTTGGGACTTAGTTACTCTTGAGCATGTTGTTTCATCCCTTGATGGATGGCCATATGGAGAGGAACATCCATGTTATAGAGGGAATCCTACGTGCTAAAATCCCCAACATTGTTCATGGTTGGGAAGACCACTTACCTCTAGTGGATATTTCATATAACAATAGCTAACACTCCACCATTGGTATGGAATTATTTGAGGCCTTCTTCGAATGACCATGCAGGTCACCACTGTGCTAGATAGACCTAGAAGAGTTAGTATTCTTGGGTCTGGAGTTGGTTTGAGCTACCACTGAGATGGTGTAGATCATCTAGGAGTGGATGAGGACTACACAAAGCCAGAGGAGTCCATATGTTGAGAGATGGTGAAGGAATTTGGAGTTCAATGAGGGAGATCATGTGTTCCTTCGGGTCTCAACTCAATGGGGATTATAGAGACATGGCTGGGAGACAAGTTATCTTCAAGATAAATGAATCATTTTCAGATTCTAAGTAGAGTAAGTGAGGTGATGTACCACCTATCTCTACCTCTGTAGTTGCATCAGGTGCAATATGTCTTCCACACATCATAGATAAGGAGTTACATGCTTGATACATCACACATCATTGATTGGGGATAACTGGATATTGATAATGGAGTGATTTTTATAGACTACTCGATGGTGATAGAGGATCCAGAGGAGTGGATCCATTGTTGGAAGTTGATTCCTTTGGTACCCATTCAGTGGTACCATGAGAATCTTTATGAGAGTAAATTGGAGCATGAGTCTTATAATTGTTCTAACTACACTCACCTTTTTAATGAGTAACCCTTGTTTTAGATTTTTGGAATGTAAAGACCTAATGTGCGGAGAATATAATGACTCTAATTTTCCCAATTTATTTTTTAGAAATTATTTGGAAAAAGATTTTGACCAGGCGCTGAGATAGCGTGGAATTCAAAGGCCTAGAGTTCTTAGAACATTTTTTTTTGAAAAATTTTGTGTTTTTAATAGAACACACAAGTGACTTTTCTGAAAAAGTGAAATAACTGTTAAATGACTGATCAGATTAAACATATGAGCAAACCATTGATCTCATAGAAGCAGCTTTACAGTAGTCGTGATGTAACATCAGTTGGTGTGGTTCATTTATAGAAAATTTTACCAGGGGCGTAACCATAAATAAAATAAATAAATAAAAAACTATTTTATTTTAAAATCCTTATAATTCATAAATGGTAACTTAGATTAGAAATTTGATACCACCCTTGAGTTTATAAGGGTTTTTTCCTCAGGAAGGTCCTATCCTTGACCAGCACATGTTGATGATGAGTTTTATATTTTGGGCATAGACATCATTAAAATATCTAATTATTTTTTTATTGAATGTTACATGTTGACTCGATGATGATATATAATTTTAATAAGTCATGTCAGATGAATTGAGGGTTATATCCCTAACCATGTTATTCCCCTAAGGTAAGGAGAAGAATGAAATCTCCAGATGAAGAAAGTCCGAAGATCAAGGATTGACAAAAACATAGACCTCTATTCTTCATCTCTGATAGATCCAATTGTCGAGGTTGAGTTTCGATCTATTTGTGATTTATTTTTTTTGTTCATAGAATCAAATGATGACTGGGGACCAACACACAAACATGTTGATCCACAGTTTGATTTCTCTTGAAGGAGGGATAATTATTGATGGGTCAAAGGGAATAGATTATGGTGATTATTTTGATATGGGTTTCTTCCTGATCTTGCTAACATGAACAAATCAAATCCAAACAAAAAAGTACAAGAAACATTGTTTGGGTTTTCATTTGGTTAATTTCCCCAAAAAATCTATCATGTTCTTTGTGCGTTATTCTCCATTTTTAAACCATAGGTGAACGATCGATTGTTGCGCCCACGATCCACAATGCAATGATTCGAGACCAAAGATTGTGATCTGTGATGACATTGCAGAAGTGCGATGAGAGTGAAAAAGGAAAAAATGACTTATGAGGGAGAGAGAAACAAATGGAGGGACACTTGTAGGGTGGTCGGTGGAGAGGGCAGAACACAGGTTGGCGGGAGGCCGAGTTCTGATGGGGTTCACTACCACGGTCTAGTGGGACCGCACTAGAGGAGGAGATCACGATGGCATAGGCCGCGGGCGACAGACTGGATCTTCGGTAGGTGGCTGTGCTGGCATATGAATTGGGACATGGGTTATAGACTACATTATAGGAGGGGCCCATGGCCATGGGGCCAAAAGACAGGGGGGCTATGAGGTAGTGTTGTCTACGTGGAATGCGAAATCGATGATGGTAGGGAGTGCATGGCTTAGCTATGTGCTGAAGAAGCCATCCCACATATTGATGGTTGGGCTAGGCATACTAGGACATAGTCTAGTGGCCCATCGGGTCATGCTAGTTTAGTCCATTCTAGATCGACCAGTTTGGGTCGTGTCAGGAGAACTGAGCTGGGTTAGGTCGGCCAGCCCGGGTTGTGTCAGATCCGGACCGAAACTGTCCCTTTTTACAAAACTGGTCATATCATTCAAACTAAATGTCCATTTGATGAGTCATTTTATGTATTGGTACCCATGAGATGAGGAAGTATTTTATGATACTCTAAGTGAGTTTTTATGGATGTTGGCATGAAACCTAGTGGATTGAGGTGTGGGTTCTCCTGGAACAAGCGCTCAATGAGAAAAATCTTGCGGGTGGTGCTGACTATGTGATCTTAGTGACTATGGGACTTGGTAGCTGTATGAAACATTGATGCTCCTTATTATATCTAGACTCTGTGTTCCATAAATTCAATTTGAACCATTGATGCTCTGTGCACCATCGAAAATCTGTGCACTATTGATGCTCTATGTGTCATTGATGAACCAGGTACCATCACTACTCTGGGTGCCACCAATGCTCTATGAGCCATCGACACTCCTTGCGCCATCAATGATCTGTGTGTCATCGATTCTCCATGTTCCATAGAAAAATCTAGTATAATGGAGATTGAGATATCTATAGGCTATAATTAGAAATCCTTCACTTTGTTCTTTAGACTTATTCTTGTGTGAGATGACAATAGAGAATGTACTTTGTGTGTTTCCTTTGTGGTGTACTTTGTGTGTATCCTTTATGGTATACTTTTTGTAATTATTAGTGGTTACCTTTGTGGTTTTGGGGTCCCTACTGAGTAATGTTTTACTCACCCCTGAATGGGCTATGCCCACATGTGGCGTGTCTTGTGAAAATGATCAATGCTTTGATAGAGACCTTGGTGGAATGAGGCCTAGTGGTGCATAGAAAGAGGCTCAACTAACGATGTTTACTTCAACGAATTCATATAGTTGTTTTTCACCTACCCTTTAGGTAGGGATTTCTGTGGATGAGATTCATGGACTTGTACTTTCCCTTTTTGTTGGTCTTGTATTCTGGCCCCATTTACATTCCACCTTTTGTTTAGTCATACTCTTCTCTTGGAATCATAGAGGTATGAATAATTTTTTACTTTGTGTTTTTAGTTCATCACTTTTGGTCTTGGTAATAGGTGTGTGTGTAGGTACTTAGGAAAATGCCTCCCATTTGTGGGATATTCCAACTCAGTGCTAGTTTCCAGCCTCGAGCCTATTCAAGGCAGGCTTGGGGTAGTCATGGGACATGCTCTAGGGGAAAAGAGAAGACATTTAAGATAAATATAATGCATTTAAAGGAGATAAATAAGTGGAGAAAAATAAATTTATTAGTTAGTGCGATAAAATTTTCTTAAAAATGACTCCTTTAGATATCCTTTAATGGGATCTAGGGTTTATATTTTAGAAGAAAAAAACCTATATATTA
Organism: Viscum album; assembly: GCA_963277665.1. NCBI lineage: Eukaryota > Viridiplantae > Streptophyta > Magnoliopsida > Santalales > Viscaceae > Viscum > Viscum album. Next base: position 332,198,715 of record OY728132.1, read on the forward strand.
TATATAATGATGTGGAGAAGATAATTTTGTAGAGTATTTTTAATATATAAGTCTCTCTGTTGTGTAAATAAGTGACAGAGGATGTATTCATTTATAATTAAGATGAGAGGTAATTTTAGAATTTCAAAAAAAATTTAATTATAACAAGACTATTGTGGAGAAAAATAATTCCACATAGTCATGAATTATATCCTATGGTACTATTTGGTCTAAATTTTATTAAAAAATAAAATTTTAATTGTTATATGTGCCATTTAAAACCTTATATTTTGGTTTTACCACTTAATTAAAATGTTTTAACATTTATCGTGGTAACATATTTACCACTCTTAAAGGTTATAATTTTACATATAAGGTAACTATTGACTCATAAAATGATAATAAATTAAATTTTTGAAAATATTTTATCCCCTTTTCCTTTATTTGTGTATGAGTTTTAAATAATTTAATAAAATATTATTTTCATAAAATAACTTTATAGTAAATTTTGACACTATTAATAACTTTGACATTAATAACATCAATAAAAGACTTATAATTGAAAAAAATTATCTTGAAACATCTCCAATAATATATGTTCATCTATAAAATTCATGGATAACCTGAATTATCTCAGATTACAGTACCTTTAAGTTTTCAAATACCACTAATTGGATTTTTCCCTTAATTTAATAATTAGTGCATCAAAATTGTGTTAGTATTTACGGTAAATTATTAATTCATAAAAAATAAGATTAAATTACCATCAATAATATAATATCATTATGAAAAAAATTAATATTAATATTCATTCATAACAATTTTTTCCTCTTTTTAAACAGATAAATTATAATTCAAATTAATATAGTGTCATTTTGTATCTTACTTTGGTTTAAATAATATATGTCATTTTCATATAAAAGTGTCCATTAAATAACTAAATTAATAACCATAGGTATAAATGGATTACATTAATTCATCCAATAATAATTATAATGAATAATTATTTCTTTATAACATATTTTTAACCTAGATTAACCAAATATACCCTTTATCGAGAGGAAATTTGCTTCCTTGGCTACTATCCATATAAACCAAAAAGAAAAGGGGATTAATCACCAAACATAAAAAACCTAATTATAAATATGTAATTCATACTATCTAATTCAATAACTATAAATTTAATAAATTAGTTTCAAATCTTGTGTACAAAATGTGACAAAAATTTCTTTTAAGGAAAAATACATTCTTAAGAATAAAAATGAATTTAGTCATATATTATGCTTAGAAAAATATTTTCTGAATTTATAAAACATTTGATAAATTAAATTATATATAAATTTCATTAACTTGTTTCACCAATATATATTAATTTAATTTATTAATATAAAATTCAATGTACACATAAAAAAATTCTTCAAAAAAATATCACTTTTGTCTTCAATTATAATAATGAATTTTTTATATAAAATTATAGACCATATATTTTTCATATTTTAGTTATCTCTATTCATATCATTTCATATAAATAATATGATAAAATGGAAACATAATATTTGAATAATTTTATATGGTTCGTTTAAACTCGATGTTGTAGGAAACGTAAGGTATCGAAGAAATCAAATAACTTAATGAAAAATATTTCATAAAAATCTTAGTGTGTTACATTCTAACCCTCATAAAATGAACTTATACATTGATATGTTTCAATTATATAAAAAAAATATGAGGATAAATATACCTCTTTACATCTTTAAGTTCCCATGTAAGTTTATCAAATTGGTGGTTTCACTATAGGACTTTAACTAGGTGAGTGGCCTTATTTCATAGAAATTTATCTATAAGATATAGAATATTTACCAATTGCTCAACATAGGAATGTTATTTATAAATTGATATGTCCTATATGTTTAATAAATATTATGGTTCCATAATAAGCTTCCTCAATAGAGATACATGGAACCAATCATGAACTTGAAAGAGATTCGTTTGAAGTATAAATCCATAATATATAGTCCTGATTTGTTAGAGAATTTCGAAAGTAATGATATAACTTGGGCTTAACTAACAAGTATTTACAAATCTCATCAATATATTATAGAGAGATATTATTGGGAATACCTTTTCACCCACTTAAAACACAATGTTTTCTATCAATTTTCCACAAAACTTTTCTATCGACTCTAATAAAGTCTTATGTGTTGTTTAATAGATATAAACTTATCTTCCATTTCATTTGATGTACCCAACCCCAATATTTTTCATTCTCCAGCTTCATTGCATAATTATGTAGTTTTACACTCTTTACCATATAGAGGGTCATAAGTATCCATCTAAATCCTAGAGTGAAAGCTATTTTTGTAGGAAAATTCTACCAAATGAAGTTGTTCATCCCAAACAAATTTAAAATCATTTGAGAAAGATCTCAACACTACTCTAGAGTTTCAATAGTCCTCTTATACTAACCATAATTATTAATAGGATATGTAGTTCTAAAGCACCACTCTGTATCTAGACCCTAATAAAAACTTTTCAATAACATTGAGGTAAAACTCAAATCTCAATATGATATTATAGAAAGTGGTACTCCATGAAATCTTAAAAATTAATTAATATATATTCTAGAAAGATGATCAAAATATAAATATTTCCTGATTGCAATTAATTTTAGAAACATCATAAGGTGATTTACAACAACCCATATATATTTATGGCCTTTAGATGTTTTTGGAATTCTGATGACTAAATCCATGGTGATGTTTTCTCATTTCCATTCAAGTATAGTTAATTAATATAACATTTCCTTAGAATTATGTATCTCATCATTAACATAATGAAAACCCACGAAATGAGAAACATAATTTTCAACATCTCTATTCATTTCATTGCACTATAAATACTCTTTCAGGACCCTATATATCTTTATATCTCCTTGATGAATAAAGAATGATGAACTATGATCCTCATCCAACCAATACTTCTTAAAATATGTCATGGGTGGAAAAAATAAATAGATCCTTAGAATTATTATTCCATCACAACCAAGGGTTAACTTAGGAACATTTCTATCATTTTTTACTTCTCTATATATTTCTAATACACCACTTTAATTTTTACATGGATTGATGGAAGAACATTTATTTAATCCATTAATATTTCTCCCCTTCCTTTATGGTTTTAAAATCTATCCTTTTAAATTCAATAAATATTGGATATTTAGTAATCCTCATCCTAGATAAACTTGCATGATACTTTTGATTAAATTAATCATGTACCGATCATTAATAATTGTAATGCCCCATGTTTTTGGAATAGATGAAAAATCAAAGGAATTAGATCTTTTGGAGTTTACTGGATGGTAAATGTTAAAGAACAATATTTTTAATGACATTTTGAGATATGACACACTAAAATATGATTTTTAGGAATGGGTAATGGTCCAAGGGGATTCACAGGTGTCTCTTTAAGTATCAAGAGAAATGAGGTCTAGAAATCATAGGTTCAGATAGTGTATATATGGCACAATGGTTTTCAAAAACAATGTGGCCCATCAAAAGAAAACCATGCATGACTGCAAAGGGGGAGGAGAAATACCCCCATGGGCTATACATGGTTTTCCCTAACCATGCACCAATATCACACGGGTTATGAAACTTCGTTATACCCTTACACTATTCATTACATGGTTGGTGCACATTTAGGGTAATTGTGTGGGTCAAACCATGCAAGGTTTTTTATTAACAAATGGGTGCCACATTGTTGGCACATAGTTTGGCCAAACTATGAAACCAAACCTTGTGAATTGTTTTTGGGGTAAAATAACCAAAATAACATAATTCCTTATAATTTTATTTATCTCATTTCTTCCTCCTCCTCCAGCCATGTAAGGATTTCTATGAGTCGCGTGTTTCTTTATCTGAAGACTATTCTACACCATGATATAACTCCCCCTTTCGTCATCTGAATCTTTCATTGTCAGTTGCTATAGATCCACATCAGTAAGGTTTCTATTCCTTTTGAATCATTCTTCATTTAATATCCTCTTAGTTGTGCTATTTTGGTTCGGGGTGATTAACCATATTTTATGGGTGAAGGACTATTTATCAGATTTCATCCAAATTTGATAAAATCATAGATTAAGACTAGATGAGTGATATATGATAAGAACATGGTAGGTGTTCTAACCATCTTTCTTAAATGTCCTATAATTTTATGAATAGTGTCATTGTTCAGCACAACATCTTCTTCTATGCGATGCTTTTGAATCGGTTTCTTCATATAAATTTTCCCCTTGAACCTTAATATATTCATATTGACCCTTGCTTAATTTTTAGAGATTAATAATGTTATATATGGACACCATTATGTGTTTCGTCATAGTTTTACCCTTATACATAAATGATTAAAATCCCATAATTCCTTCTAATCTTTCAAATTTGGATATAAATGGAATTTACCATTATAATCATTTGTCAAATTGTTAATAGAACCTCATAAGTTTGATGTTGTGATTTATAATTAATATACTTATATAGTAGTTTTAAATATTATTAATTCTTTTAATTAAGTTATGGTTATTAAAATAGATGCATAATTTTGTTTAAACAATTGTATTATATATCATTTCATGTTTTTGTAATAAAACCCCTTAATGGAGGATTATTGTCTTATAAACCAAAAACCATTTCCTTGTAATATAAATCATTCTTAGCTCATTTCATTGGTCGTTTCTCTATGTTTGAATGTCTTTATTTGATTTATGGCATGTTTTTATGTTGGATTCATTCATATTATTAAATTTTGTTTTCCCCTTCCTTTAATATGTTGATGGACCCAATTCACCTTCTATGTTCCTATCATTGACACTCCAATCCAAATTAATAATAGATCAAGCTCCTAATAAGGTCTTGGAATGATAAATGAATTCCATTTCCCATGCAGGAGATTTCCCTCTTGACCATGTAACATCCTAAGTGCCTCCTTGAGCCTTGTAATTTAATTTCCATGTTTTGTTCCATTTAATAACATTATTTAATTTGAATAACATGTTTATGATAGCTTGTATTCATAGAATGTAATAAATCGATCAAATTTGAATGAAATTGTAAAGGTTGGTAAGGCCGCCCCATTTAGTACTTTCTTATGTACATGTTTAATTTGAATTGTCAAATATAATTCCCTTTTATATAATGGAATTGATTCAATTCAAAGCATAAGATGTATTTTCTCAAGGATTGTATTATAAATATGATGATGCATTTATATATGTTTGATAAATAAGTTTCATAAGAGCTTTTTTCTCATTCCTTGTATTATAAATGATTAAACCTTATAGATAGCTTGTGGAAAGATGGTAAGGCTACTCTTGAGCATGGATACATGACACTCCATTAAAATAGGTGTTGAGAATGGAATGTCTCACCATTACTACTAAATGGATAATGGGACAAGGCACCACATTCCATGATTTGAGTGTTGGTCTCTGGATCCACTTTTCATCTCAAGTGTTGTAGAATAACGGCTCTCACTCTACTGGGATGCAGGGTACATACCATATTTCTTGATATTATAGACTTGTTTAGACTGGTTAGGGATGTATGGGCTACACCTCGGTCCAACCATCAACTAGTATTCCATGTATATGACCGTTCTCCATCAACACACAGTTGGTTATTGTAGGTGCATTAAATATATAAATATTTTACATATATATATATATATATATTAATATATATTTATATATAGTCATTGGTCAGAAATGTATTCTGGCTATGAGACAAAGTAGGTATAGCCACTTGGTGTCTCTTAAGAACTTGGGTGGGACATTGTTTATTTATTCATTCATGCATATCTTTATGTTATACCAGTATTACTTTACATTTATATTTCATGGATTGGATTCAATTGTAGACATCATTGGAGGGAACCTAATAGGATTATTATCTCACACCCTTCTTATGAATCCATTACACTGGGGGTCCTGAGTAGACCACATGATTGCATGACCTTGGTTGATTACTTTTGCTATTTAGCTTGCACCTGGGATTTTGGGGCATATGACCGTTCTAGAGCTCGAGATTCTTGTGGAGATCACCCTTGGGTATTTTCATTTCTTTTATTTTTATTTCTTATAATATACTATATCAATGCATATTTTATGTCTAGATTAGAAATTGTGTATCATTTTCAGACCTTCATGCATATGTTGTATATTGACACTAAATATCTTTTATATTCAGTTACTATTTTTTTCAGTTGCAATATCGTACATTTATTACTATTTTCATTGTGGTCTTCTATTTACTTTTTGATTTTTTGTTGTGCTACTCTAATATGAGGGTATATTCTCCCCAATGTACTATATTTACAACAAAACATCTAGTCAGAAGACTCTAGTGTACAAGTAGGTGTTCTTGAAGCCATGGGATCCACCGGTCTAGCTACCGTCTAAGTCGTTAGCTGGTTTGGGATGCTAAAAAGTGGTATCATGGGTTTTTTAATTTCCATTATCTTACTATTTCAATAATTTTTGGATAGAATATTAGGAATGTTTCGACGCTTGGTAAATAGCTATGTCTGGGAATGACCACCCCACCCCATGTGAAAAGTCAAACTGTCTAAATCTAGGATTTATGTTCATGTTTTTTTCTATTACAGTTGAATTTAATTTCTCTTTGAGTGAATGCGGTACATTACGATACTTATTGATTTATGAATTTATTGATTTGTCCCTTAGACTTGTATAGAAATGATAAAACATTAAATTCATCATAATAGGTAAATAGAAATCCAAATTCCATGCATATTTCATGCCATGTAGTTTCATTTTCATAGATTCCTACTAATTTTATTACATTCTTGTTATATGATATACAATGTTTGGTATTTTTATAACATTTTTATTTTATACTTTTTTATGTAATTATTTGGTGTAACTTCTTATATAACATTATTAGGAGATTATATGCCACACTTCTTATTTATTTAGATTTTTTTTCTTTTATATATTTCTTATATGTTTATAGAATGTTTATGAGTGTTTACTACTTGTGAAATAATTATTGTTCTATTTATATATATATAAATTGTTTCATAGGGTAAATTTTATAGGTTACGATTAAATGGCAACCATTTTTTAGTTTTAAGGTGTATGAGTGACTTATAATTAGGAAAAGGTAACCCGTATATTCATAGTATCTTGAGCTTTATACATATTTAGAAAAATTAGTTAAAATTAAAAGACTTATAATGTTTAAATTTTAGGAAATGAATTGGATGAAATTAATGGGAGACAAATTCCAACCTTTGAAGTGTTTTTGCACTTATGGATTGCTAGATGGACCCGATATGACTGAAAAATTATATATGAGCATGTTATATTCTAAAATGGGATTTTTTTTTTCTCTAAAATGTGAGCTAAACTTTGGTCAATAATTTATGTGGGTACTTTATATATTGGGATGGTTCTAACCCATGTAATTGAACCATTTTATATTGGAATGTGTTATGTTTGAAATGGTTTTTAAATGTACATTCTATTTAAGTTTAAACGGAAATGAATTGGTTTACATTCTAAAATGTATAACACGACTCATGTCGGTAAGTTGGGTCACGTTACTAATGGTATATCTAGTTTAGGTGTTTATAACATTATTAATTATGAATCTTCTATTGGTTTACATTCTAATGAACCCATGTCAACTTAATGGTATCCTATAGGTTTCTTTATATATTTTTACATAAAAAGGTTTGACCTATCTTTCTTATTTTTTTCTTATGGTTTTATTTGAAAAAGGTACCAAGAGTTTTGTTTTATAATTTGGGCTTGGTGTTTTTTTATAAATCTTTCAAATGTTTAAATGTTAAATTTAAATCAATGTAAAGAATTTAAAATGGAACATAATGTTTTTTCCTTCATTTAAACCCTCTTGTAAGTGTAGTGCGAGATTTCCTTGGAGTGTCCTTGAACAAAAGCATGAGTTTTTCCTCTAGGATTTAACCTTTTTAACAAAGTCTTAAAGGACATGCTCTTGAGCTGGTGAATTGTATTGGCATGACCTAGTGATAGGGTTAATGTTTTTTCATTATAAGAGGGTAGACAATGGTAGGTATCTCCCTTAGAGCTTTAGTTCCTTGATAAATATTGTGAGTGGCTAACATTTGGTGCCTTTCAAGTTTCATTTTACCTATTATAATGATTATATTTTAAATTAAACCCTTATTGAAATGAGTGGTTATATTTTCCTAGCACCTTGTGATGGGCGTGATCATCGATAATGTTATTTTGATATAATATCAGCATGGGCCATCAGATACTTGAATTCATCTGATAGAAAAGTTATGGATAGTATCAAGGATATAGAATTTTTCGTCTAAACCTCATGTTAGTAAGAATTAGTATATATTGTACCGACTGAGCATCTAAATGATGTAATGAACTTGTTGAGTTCACTTTACTTATTGAACCTTGTGCTGTTGAGTACATTCTTGGGTCATCTCCAGAGTTGATTAACTCGAGCATTAAGAAAATAATGTTTTCTTAAGTTTTTGGGATGACCTTATAAAACTATTGATTGTTTGGAAATATAAATAAGGTAGATTTTTGACTTTATTCCAAATGGTCTGATGTGTGTGATCCATGCTCGGAGTAGCATCGTCTTTGAGTCTAATGTAAATATGACCTAGTGCTCTTATGATTGGGGAATCTATCCCTTATTTGACGACTATGGAACTCCTAAGGTAGGGAGATCCATATTGTTTTTTTAAATTATGTGCCCTTACAAATAGAAGGAATATAATCGAGGATGACCCTTTGTAAATGATTAGTATTTCATAAATTTTGTTAATGATTGAATGTATTTAATAATGTCAGTTCTTGCTCTATAATAAGATGTTCTTGTGGATGGCTTGGTGTGAGACCTCTTGAAACACCTTCGTTCTTGGATGGAATTTAGTTTTTAAATTTGAAAAATCATAGAATACCATAGATGGTGAAGGAATCGTGGTTCACTTAATATAGGTACATCTATAGGTGAAGATGAGATTCATTTGAGAATTTTACTAGTAGTGGTTTTATCATTCTTTATTCTTGGGGATTTCATGGTATCCTTGAAGTGTACTCTTTTTAAAGATACGAGCATGTCCCCAATGTTGAAATCATCCTTGATGCACTAAGATAGTTTTGATCTTACATTGTGCAAAATCATAAAAGAGATATTGAGATTGATAAGAGGTGTTTACCAAAGTCAAAACCTAGACACATGATTCATATCAAGACTTGGATTGTTATTAGTGATACATGGGTTCCTAAGTAGGAATGCCTCAGAGGATTTCTTTCACAACATCTATTCAATTAATTGACTTGAAATCTTGGTGGATTCTTCTTTATGTTTTGTTGTGGGTGTTTTGGCCTTGTACCAACATCTCTTTTATAAGAATGGGGTGAAAAATAATTTTGTTAGTTCCTATAAATAAAGTTTAAATGAATCTGAGGTTATCCTAGACTAGTTTCCAGGCTTGGTGGTGGTTTGATAAATGAATGTCGCTAGAATTTAGGTTTGTAAATTAATGGACATGTTTGTTGTGGATGAGAGATTCATTGGGAGAAGGCATCACATTTTAGTTTCAAATATTCCATCTTCATAAGAGAGTAATATTTAAGGAAAGGTCATTTGGAGGTTTCTCAAATTTTATCCTTCATGTTATATTGTCATGGTCATTATGAAACTATCCTAAAACATTTTTTCATGTTGAGATGGGTGTGATCTAATGTTCAACAATGTATTTTGAGAAAATCATGTGCGACCAGCTCCGGTTGGGACAATTGGGTTTCGACTATGCTTTACAATGAGGTACCTGATATGAACTAAGATTTAATTGATTTCACCTTATTGATGATTCCACACTTAGAGAATCACTATAACACTTAGGGAATGCTTTGTAGGAAATTATGACTTTGGAGGTGCCATGGTTTAGAATTTTCCACTTATGGTGTTCAAAAATAAGGCGAGGATCACATTTGAAATAATATTTAATGAGAAAACAATACGATCAATTGTCTAGATAAACAAGATTATACAAGAAACTTCTCAATTAATAAGTTGGAAAATTATTTTTAGCTCATGTTTTGACAGTTTAAGATTCATGTTCTTAAATTAATACTCAGAGGTGCATTGGGGGCTAGGAAATGAAACACGACCTTTTAAATGATTCTTCATGGCACTTGTAGGTAAGTTGATGTTTTTAGTTACTCCCAAAGGCTTCTAGTTTATGAGAAGTTCTATGGTGGTGTGATTGTAATGACCCTTGTTTTTTGAATTGATGAAAATCCAACGGAATTAAGACTTTTGGTGTTTACTGGATGAGTTGTTTTAAAAAGCAAGCATTAGAATGAAATTTTGAGTGTTGGAACAGTTAAAATTTTTTAGACTTTCTTAAAGGACGAAGAAGTTTATGGTGAATCTCTCCATGTTTTGAGAGCACCGAGTTCCCAAAATCAAAGGTTTGGCAAGTCTATATTGGGCGTACGACTTTTATGAAATCGTGAGGCCCCTCACCAACAAAGGGTGAAGCTGCAGAAGGGGAGTTGAAACACCCTGCATGGGTTGTGCATGATTTTATCAAACCATATGCCTATATCACATGGGTAGTGACACATAGTTAGTACCATTTCGCTATTCATCACATGGTTGGAGCATATTTAGGGAAATCATGTGCGAAAAACTTTGTGATGTTTTCTAAGGAATGGGTTCTACATGATTACAGCACAATTTGGCCAAACCATACGACATAGTTTGTATGGGTAAAATCACCAAAATCACCTTAATGCCTTATAATTTCCTTTCTCTCTTTTCTTCCTCCCCATCCAGCCTAATGATTCTCCTATTGAGCCATGAATTTCCTCTACCAAGCCTATTTTAGGATTTGATGTTACTCTGCCTTTATGTTGTGTAAATCATTCACCATAAGTATCTATAGATCTGCATCAATAATCTAACGAGTCCTTTTAAATATTTCATTATTTAAGTTCCTCTCGTCTTCACTATTTTAGTGTTAGATCATTCTATTTATTTTTAGTACTGAGGACAAATTCATAGATTTCAACCAAACCAGATCAAATATGAACTTGATATTGGATGAGTGATACATCCTAATAATGAGGTTGGAGGTCTGTGGATTTTTCCTAAATTTTCCTTCATTTTTTAATAGTTTCATTTTTTTGAACACCGTACTTTTCATTGTGTTTCTTTAAAATTAGTTCGTTCATATTAAATTAACCCTTTCCCCTTAATATGTGCATGTTGAACCATGTTTAATTATATGGAGTTTTTATGTCAAATATGGACACCATTGGGTGGTCCGACTTAGTTTCCCATTATAATGAAATGATTTAAATCCCAAAATTTATCCTAAGTGTTTGAATTAGGATATAAATGGAATTTACCATTGTATACATTGGTTCAATTATTTGTGTCCCCTCTTAAGTGTCATGTCGTGATTTATAATTAATTTCATTATATGGTAGGTTTATAAATATTTCATATGGAAAATTGAGTTAAAGATCATAAAAGGGTTTCATAATTGTGGTAAATGATTTTTTTATAAACTAGGTCATGTTTTTATCATAAAATTCCATAATGGAGGTATATTTCCTTCAAAATAAAAAATATTAATTAGTTATATCAATCATTCTTATCTCATTGTATTGGGTTTTATCTCCATGTTTGAACTTATTTATTGGATATATTTCACATTTGTACATGACCTTCATTCATATTATTAACTGGAGTTTCCCCATTCCTTTATAAATGTTCATAGACCCAATTCACATTCTATGTTCAAGAATTTTTCACTCCAATAAAAATGAATAATGAACCAAGATCCTTCTAAGGGATTGGATTTCTAAATTATTGATATTTCACATTTATGAAATTCCCATCTTGATCATGGAACCTCTTATGTACCTATTTGATCCTCTTAATTGAATTATAATGTTTTCTTCAATTTAATGTGATGATTTTATTTAAATGACTTGTTGATGATGGATTATATCCCTAGAATGCAATAAATGTCTCAAATAGAAATGGAATTATAAATGGGGGTAAGTCCACACCATTTAGTACTTGCTTAAGTATATGTTTGAATTGAATTAGTTAATGTAATACCCTCGTTTGTAATGGTATTGTTTAAATGAAAATCATTAGATGAATTTCCTTATTTCTTATATTGTAAATAAGATGATGTCATTATATAGGATAGATAAATAAGTTTCATGGGAGGTTTTTCCTTATTCGTAGCATTATAAATGATTATTCCTTATACAAAAGTTGTGGAATGATGGTAAGGAATCTGTTTGGCATGGAGTCATCATGCTCCTTTATACAGGGTGTTTAGAATAGCATATCACACCAGTGATACTGTATGGATAATGGTTTAAGGCACCACATTCCATGATTACAGTGATGTAATTATGGCCCACTCACCATCCTGATTGTTTTAGCTTGATGTATCTAACTCTATTGGGATATAGGGAATGTACCCTATTTCATGAGCTTATATTATTATCTAGACTGGTAATGGTTGTTTGAGTTATGCCCTGGTCTATCCGGCAACTAGTATTATTGGTATATAGCCCTTAGGCATCAACACACACTTTTTTTATATAGGTGGATACAATATTTTAATAAATTGTTTATATATAAATATATATATTCACTGGTTAGACAATTATTCCATCTATGATTCGAAGTAGGTATAGTCACCAGGTGTCCCTTAGGAAGGTGGTTGGGACATTGTTTATTTATTTAATTTTTTATCATTCTATTATAACTACACTTCCTTACATCTATATTTGATGGACTTGATTCAGTCGCAAACACCAAGAATGGGAACCTACTAATATTATTATCTTACACACAGATCACGCCACTCATAAACTATAGTACCTAAGTAGACCATCTACTTGTAGGACCTTGGTTGATTGCTTTGGATGTCTAGCTTGTACTTGGGAGTTATGACCATAGGACCTAGTTAGTGATTTGGATTCTAGTGGAGATCTCCCTTGGGGGTTTTCATTACTCTCCATTTCTTCTTTTTACTATACTGTATCACTTAAGTCTATATGTCTATTTTAGTAGTTTTTTATCATCACCTAGTCATGCATTCATCTGTTTTATATTGGCAGTGGCCATATTTTATATTTAGTTATTGTTATTCTTCCACCATGTTTTCATAGATTATTTATTGATTTTGCTATTGTGTGCTATTTAATTTTTAGTTTACCATAGTTATGCTATGATATGTTGGTATAGTCTCCCCAATGTACCATTTTTAAACCCTCACTACTAGTCATCAGTCTTTAAAATACAAGGAGGTGCACTTGAGGCTAGGTGACCCTATAGTCTAGCTACTGTCTTATTGGTTAGCCAATTTGGGATGTTACAATATTATTTAATCAGCTCCAAACATCTTATTTAGAGCATTTTCAACTAATTTTGAGTGAAAATATACTTTATACTATTTTGATCTGTATATATGTCACACCATTCTCCCTAGATATTATTCCTCCATATTTTTTGTGCAAACATTACCACAACTAACTCTGAATCATGGATTGGATAAATTTTATATGGACCATCATTTGGTATGATCCGTAACCTATCACTATATCATTTTTATTGAGAACACATCTAATTACCTGCATTGATGGATCAATATAGATCACAAAACATTCTCTACTATAGTGTAGTTTCAGCATTTGTTCACTAACCAACTTTCTTTCTAGCTCCCTAAAACTCTATTTAGATTCTTATACCCATATGAACTTCACTCTATTTCGATTCAACCTGGGGGTTAGAGTAGATAATAACGATAAACATTAAAAAAATCACTAATATGTAGCCAACCCATGAAAACAAAAAATTATAGCTATTATGGTTGGTGAATGAAATTTCTCAAAAAATAATTCATTGACATTTCAACTGATATACCCTCACTTGATATTATATAATCCAAAAACTAAAATTTTTGATTCCAAAATTCACACATAGTACATTTTTCATAAATTTTTATCATCCTCAGGGTCTTCAGCTCAATAATCAATTGATCTTCAGGATATTCCTTTCTATTTGAATATACAAGAATATCATATATAATAAATTCCAAAAAATAATCATGAAATTATCTAATGATTATGTTAATTAAGTCCATGAAGATAGTGGGGGAATTAGTAAGACCAAAAAGCATCACTAAGAATTCACAGTGTACATACCTTATATGAAATTTCGTGTTGGGTATATCCTCCTTTTATACCCTCAATTGATGATATCCAAAATGAATATAAATCTTGGAAAAGTATTGTTCTCGGAATAGTTGATCAAAAAAATTAAAAATAATGGTGGGGATAATTTTTTATTGTCTTTTATTCATTAATCTCCCAATACTCAATGAAAATATTCATTAAGATATATTTATTCTAAAAAATATTATAGGTTATCCCCATGGTGATGAATTTGGGTGTATGAATACGTTATCGATATTCTCTTGGAGTTTCTTCATCAATTCATGTAACTTAATTGAGGCTATTCTATATGAAGTATTTGAACATTCCATAACATCATGTATGATTTATAATGGAAACTCAACTTCATGATATGATGGGAAACCTAAAAATTCATTTGGGAAGACATCAAAAAACTCTTTTAAAATAGGTGTATCCTTAATGTTGGGTTTCTAATCCACCATATGAGAAAGATAACATTATGTTTAGGAATTAAGACCCATAATATAGAAGAATTTTAAATAGGATGTTAATATTCATCCTTATATCAATAAATGATTACAGGTTTATTCATAATATGAAATGTTACTTCACTTACTTGGAAATTAATAAGGTATAAATATAGAGAAAGAAAATCCATGCCAAGGATCACATAAAATTCCACTAAATAGAGAATCATAATATTCCCAATAATCCCTATCCAATAAACTACTATTAGAGAAGAACTATAAACTTGAGATGTAACTATTGTACCATTAGGATATTTCAAAGATAACTCAACATATAATTTTCTTGGTGATACGGTTATATCCTTATAATTTTTTTAGAAATAATGGAGTTAGTGGATCTTTTATCAAATAAGACATTAGTTGTTCTAGAGTGAAAGATAAGTGTTAATTTAACCATTTCATTCTCATAATACACATTGTAAGTTGGGATAATATGATATTTTACTTATTCTTTATTATAAAGAGGTTTTTATTTGGATAACAAAAAACCATTAGATTTAGGTACTGGTTAAATTAATGGACATAATACATTCATTTGATTTTTGGAGCAGGGATAGTGAATTATGTGGGACGTTCTCTCTATTCTCATTATTGGATAACTTCTTACCCTCACATTGACATTCAATTTTATGGTGACATTAAATTACACACATGATACTTTTATCAGGACCATTAAAAACATTTCCATCATGTTTCCTTCCACATATTGAGCATAAAAGAAAATATCATCTTCTTTTCCCAATGGTTTTAAGAATTTTATTTTAATTCAAATTTTATTTTCTTATCAAAATAATGGGTTTGATATGTAACTACAATATCCATATCCACATTGAGAGAACATTAAAAAATTTCATCATTGATATAGAAGGATATTATATCCAATTCATTTATATAACTTGGTTTTAGGAAATAAAATAATTGATAAATTTTCAATTCAGTGCTAATAACTAAATAAGAGTCATACTTTGGAAGCCTTCTAATTTAATTAATAGGAACCAATGGATTCGTCATCATTTTTCATCATCTCAAGGAATTATTTCACCAAATTTCTGAAAAGAGTGCTAGGAAAGCACTTAAGGAAGATTATACCCGAAAAATAATCAACATACATGGATTAAATTTCATATTATCACCAAATATTTTTTTATCAGATTCCACCATTGATCTAATTCACCCTCCAAAATATAAACAACAAGGAAAACTATATTGTGTCCTAATTATTAATCAACCATAAATAATATTTCAATGGTTTTTTTCGATATATTAGTATGTAGTGGATCATAAGATACTATAATATTTGGTTGACGTTAAATCATGATGGATTAAATGGATCTTTTTACCCAAAATTGTTCACTTAGAAACATTTCATAATTTATAACTTGAAAATATTTCATGAGAATAGTCTCAATATTCTATATTCCAACTCCCATAACATTCAGTATCTTAGGAGGATAATCAATGAATTTTCTATATCATTCAGCATTACCATGATTCATTTGGGTTCCAACCATTGGGTAAAATCAAAAATATTATTGTAAGAAAAAATAATCATATAGGTTTACCAAAAAATCATTCATAAGATGTCTGAATCACGACACCATATTTTATAAAACCATAGGATTAAGCTAGATCATTCATGATCATTATCAAAACATTAGGCTTTTGTACTATACAATGAATTATCCCTAACTATTTCCCATCCATGATTGAAATTTTTAAATAAATAAATCCTTTGATAGAAATTATAATGAACCAATATTTTTCATTATATATATTACATATTTTTAGATGAATATTCACTTCCTTACACAAACACACAAATAAAGACCAAAAAGGTATATTTATGTTGGAGTATTGGAAACATAAATAACCAATTCATAAAATATCTACATAATCTCACACTTATTTCTTCATAACTACCATACTTTTTGACCTATCTTACATAATAGCATTCTTTATATCCTAGGGAAAGGATGCATAAGAAGAGGTCAAGACCAGATGCCCAGTAATGGTTAAAATGTCAAAATCAATGATTAAATATGAAGAAAATGGGCATAAGTTTATAAGAACATGAACAAAATATTTCAAGTTAATACCCCCATATCAAGGATTATAATCTTGATTCATGTAATAAATCATTCATGTTTATCAGACATGAATCATAAAGGAACAAGATTCATGAGAGAATAACATTGGCATAACACCTTGAGTTTTGGAATACATATAATTATAAAAAAATCATTTAATTAATAATAAAGGATAATTTCAATGACTATAATAGTGTAATGGGTTCAATCCCCATACTATCATTGTATTCATGGTTCACTCCCAATATTATCATGGTGGAAAATTTACCTTACTGAACTAGGTTCACTCCCCATTCTAGTCTCATTTATCTCTTGAGATATTATGATTTAAACAATGAATTTTAGGGAGATATAGATACTGTTTTCCACATAATGAAACCCATACATATGATTCTGTAGGAACATAAATCATTCATCATATTAGAACTCATGAAATGAAATGGGCTGTGCAAAAATTTCATCATAGAATAACAAATTCAAAATAAATGGGTTTAATAAACATATCATCTTTTCATAAAAAACAAAATTCATAAAGAGAAATAATAATTATGAAATCATAGGATCATAAAATTAAACTATAATGAACATAAATTATTTCATCTTAGATGAAAAATTATTTTTTTATACCACATAGAATAATTGTTTAGGAAAATAACTTTTCCATTTTATAATCACATCTATACTTTAAAACGATACACACTTTTAAAAAATTTATTTGAAAACATATATTTAAACATTTAAAGGAAGGATAAAATCATTAAGGCATTATAGTGGTGAAAAAATACACAATTTCCATATAACTTAAAAAATAATTCCTTTTATACTATTTTCATAAAATTCACTATGTACCTCTTTCGGGAAATAAAAAAAATTATTCCTTTAAAATTTTATTTGTAAAAATTAATAAATGGGTAAAAATAATCACAATTTATTATTATAATAATAAAATAATGTTTTAAAATTTTTTTATAAAACATTTATTTTTAAGAGACATATTCCCCATTAGATACATTATTATAAACAATCCCAAATATTGATCAAATTGTGAAATAAAACCCTTACCTGAAGTATCTCTTTTCTTCATTCATGTTCAAACCTCTAGTATAATAAACATGGACTTATAATAAAATTAATAAAAATATGTATATCTATAATACCATGTATTATTTACTAAAAACATATTATCACTATTTTATTAATAATTTGTTATTAAAATCAATGTTCCAGTTGATAACTACTTTGTTTTCCAATAATGTTTTGGTACGGCTATCCCAATCCTTATAATTTGTTCATGGTGCCATAATTTCCATATTCTAATTATTGTATAAAAATAATATATATTAACAATATAAATATTTAAATTTTTTCATAAAGATTAGAAATGGGAAAATGAATTACATTTTTCATAGAGAGGGTAGGCTATATGTACACATAAACATTGATTCCATTTTCAACTAATGGAATGAGAAAATGGTAAATAATAATTCAACTTTTAGAAATAATTACTATATCAAATATATATTATATATTCATAAAATTCACCCTTATTAACATCCATTTGAAATAAAAATGAAAAATGTATCATATGACATCGTGGACATGGTAGTTTGTATATATGCACGAGCGATGCTATCATTTCCCATAATATTGGATAAGAATAAGTAAAACATAATATTATGAATACATACATAATTTTTTTTATAAATATATTATATAAATATGAAACTCATCATAATACTCATCCATAAAATATGGTGGTTAAAAATAGATTGTATCGCTATGTGGAGAGGGTAAGCTGTACGTACACACGAACGATAATTTCACATTATTTTTTTGGGATAGATTATGTATAACATTTTTTGATAATCAATATAACCTTTAATAATATTTATTATAATTTTTAAATTATTTTATAGTAGATATAAATGATTTATAGGAGGTAATGAAGAGTAGAAAAATAAAGTGATATGTTACATCGATTAATACTTCTTTGAAACAACTCCTTTAGATATCCTCCAAATTGATAATAGGGTGGTATTTTTGAAGACCAGAACATCTATATTTTGTCTATAGAATTAGAGAAGATAATTTGATAGATAATTTTAATGTAAAAATGATCCAATTGGTGTAATTAAATAAAGTAGGAGGTGCCCATTTCTAATTGAGGTGAGGGGCACTTTTGGAATTTTATTATAAAATAAGCTATCAAAAAACTAATATAGATCCAAATACATCAAAATAGTCATGAATTCTAACCTTGGGTTCTAATATAGTTGAAATATCATCAAAAAATAGAACTTGGATGGTTTTAAGTGCTATTTTAATCCTTATCATCCGGTTTAACCCTTTAAGTAACCTATCTTAACATTAAATGTTGTAACATATTTTTCACTATTAAAAGGTTATTATTTTAGAAATAATTTAACTATTGAATCATAAATTGAAAATGAATAACACTTAATACCATCTATTATCCCATTTGCATTATTTCTATTTTTATGGTTTTTAAATAATTTAATAAAATATTATTTTTACAAAATACCATTATTATCAATTTGGACACGATTCATTAAAATGAAATTAATTACATTAAAAAGATACATAGAGTTCGACCAATAATTTTAAAGAATCCTAAAATGTCATTTTCATTTATAATTTTTTAAAATCATATTAATTATCTAATATTATAATAATATTTACATATTTTTTACCATTTATTTTTGTTTTTCGTTAATTTTATAATTAATAAATCAACATTATATAAGTAGTCATGTTAATTATTTAATGCAAAAAAATTATAAAAAAATTACCATCCTAAAGACAATTTCCTTAGGTAGAAAATCATTATTAATATAAATTCCTAACTAATTTTCCCTATGTAAATAAAGAAATTATATTTAAAACTAATATAATGACATTGTGTCAATTCCTTTAGATTAAATAATATATAAATCATTATTAGAGAAAAGCTTCCATTAAATAACTCCATTATAAACCTTATATGTTAATTTATAATTTTATTCAATCAATATGAATTAGGTGAACAATTATAGACTTATCACTTAGTTTCAACCTTGAAAATGATTTACCATTTTCATAGGTGATAAAATTTACCAAGGTTACATTTCATATTGATCGAAAATAAAAAGGTCTTAATTGTGACATTTTAACATCTGAATTCCAAAAAATATAACACATTTTATCAAATTAAATACTTATAAATATATTAAATTAATTTGAAACTCCAATTTTTTTTAAAACTACTTTTTAGGGGGGAAATATTTTAAGCATAAAACTTGATTTATTCTCATCATATACTTAAGAAAATGATTTTTATTGTATAAAAAATTTGATCAAGTAAATAGTTTTTAAAATCAATTAAAAAAATTTCAATAATATTTATTAATTTAATATATTGAGGTAAAATTCATTGTATGCATAAAATAATTTATTTTAGAAAAATTTCACTTTTGTTTTTAATTATAATATTGAATTTATTTTATAAATATATAGACAATATATTTTAAATAATTTATTTATTACTATTCATATCCAATAATATAATTACTAGGTGATAAAAGACACATAATATTTGAATAATTTTATGTTGTTCATTTAAACTCATTATTGTGAGAAACATAACCTATCATGAACATTAATTATTTAAAGTGAAACGTTTCATAAAAATCATGGGGTGATATATTATTCTTGAAAAATTCCAATAATAGATTCTACCTTTAAATATATTATTATAATTATAATCATGTAACAATTTTGAACTATTATTATCTTTCATGGATCGATGATTTGTTTTATCAACTAATTTGATCACATTTTTTCTCAAAGAATGATTTGGGTTAAGGATATCATCACATGAAGGTAGAGGATTATAATGTTATGAAGGCTAATTTTTTATTCCTATATGGGAATTAGGACTTCAATTAGATACTGTTTAGTGTGAAAAAAATTCTAGTTGTGTTCATGGTTTTGATGAGCATATGGTTTAGAATGTTCATAGATCAGTCTATGATGGTTTTTATTTTTTTACATCCTTGTACACTCCATGCATGAAGAAGATCATATAGAGAATATGTGTTCAAATTTGGGAATTATTTTTTGTGAAAAAAACTTCAATAATTTGTCTAAATGTGTTTTTTTCTTTTTCATTTTCATTAATTTGGGAATTTCTGATCTTAGTGGGGATTAGTTGTGGATCATTTGAATATTGAGGTAATTGTTTATTTGTAATCCCCAAAAATAGTTACAGAGGTTTGGAGATTCCTTATTCTAGTAGGATATTAATGTAGGTTTCAATGTAATTTCTCTTATTTTCGGACTCCTCAAATAGCCTTGACTATAAGGGATCTAGTATTATTTTAAAATTTTAAGTGTGAGGACAGTTTCGATTACATAAAGGGTTAGTTTGTAAGTGATCCATTATATTATTTTCCAGTAGTGGGATATCGGTTTGAGGTTTTCAATAATTCCTTGAATATTTTTTTGGGTTGTTTTAGGATTAAAGATAGATAATTTGTTCCTTTGGGGACCAAAAATTACTTCTCCCTCATCTTAATTACGCCACACATGATCTTGAGTTAGCATCAATTGTTTTTCCCTTGAATTTATGGTCCTATTTCCTCATTGGTAAGTCATTTATGGGTTTTAGAAATCATAATAGAATGAGGTATATCTTATCTTAGGATACGTGAAATTGAAAAATAAATAATTAATATAATTTTTGTAGGATTATGGATTTGATATTTCATATACACGAGGTTAGGGAAATTTTGTAGTTGATGCACCGAGTTAGAAGTAATAGAGTGATATTGTGTGTGAATATCTTGATTGTTGGAGAGGGATGAATGATCTATCTGTAATGAATATTTATATGGAAGCAGTTAAATGGAGAGGTTTTATTTTTCATATCAATTTACAGTTTCATTTGGTATTTCTTGTAGATAATTCTAAATTGGGGGACTCTATGGTATAGGTCTGGATAGACTAAGTTTTTTTTGTGATTCCCCTAATGGTTGGTTTGAGGGTAAACTACACCATGTGATGTTTTTAGGAAGGATTTTTATACCTTTTGTGATGAATGATATGGTTGATTTGAGATTTATGACTAACCTTTAGTTTGACATCATAACATGGTAAATATGTACTGATCACTATTAGGGTATAATTGATTGCGTGTGTTTAAGAATATAGTTATATATTTTCTTCCTTGATGTTTGTCATGTTAGAATATGAAGGCCTATAAACATTTTCCTAATTGTGTGATACATCCTTACTATGTTCTTAATTAGATTTATGGGGATGTGTTTATGGACATAATTACTAGTTTTCCTCAATATCAGGGAGGATTTTATGATATACGGGTGGTAGTGGATCATTTTATGAAATTATACCACTTTATTGCAGTTTTAGGATCTTTCAAAGTATAGGATTTCTCAAGGAAGCATCTAGAGGATGTGGTGAAACTCAACTGTGTACTAAAGAATATAATCTTAAATCATGATCCACATTTTACCTCAAGCGTATGGAGAGTTCTAAAATATTCTATTGGATCTCAGTTATTTATAAGAAATTCTTTTTGTCTACATATGTATGTTAAGACAAAGAAAACCATAAAGACTCATGATGAAATAATGTGTTATTTTGTCCAAGATTTTGGTGTTTCTTGGATGATTAACCTACCCTTTGTTTTGTTTTCTTACAAAAATATTTCACTCTACCATTGGTATAACACTATTTTAAGCATTCTAAGAAAGATATATTAATTCTATATTATTTTCAACAGGAAGAAAATAAGGAAAAATTATAAGGAAATAGTTGGAGAAGAGTATTTCATAACAAGTTCCATTTATTCATGATAGGATGAAGGGAGAAAAATATTTCTAAATATCATATGTTTATTATTGGTTGAGACAAATAAAGTTAAAATTTTGAGATAATGTGTTTTTTAAGGATACTCCTCATCATATCTAGTGATCATTTGGTCATGGGGGTAATATTTATCCCTAGTTTGTCAGGAATTTTGAGATTTTGGATAATGTTGGATTCATTTCAAATCAAGAATCACTTCTCCCATGGATGAGACATATACATCATGTTTTCCAAGTGTCACACCTCCAACATTACCTTTATAATGATCTCATGTAATTTATTGGGGTGAGATAAATATTGATAAGGATGAGACATTAAAGGAGTGGCCTATTGAATTCCAGGACTACTATGGGAAGTTATTATTTCGCTATAATATTTCCCTATGTTTAAGCATGAATCTACTCAATGGAATGGAGGAGAGTACCTATGAAGGTGAGTTCGAGATACGCACTCAATAAATCGAACTATTTTTTTATATCTTCTTTTCTAAAGATGATCATTTTTAGTTTTTGGACCCATTATTTTGTTTTATTGGATTGTTTTCTCTTAACTAATTTTTTTTTTCTATATTTCCATAATTTTATTTGTATATACCTAGGTAGAGTTTTGTGGAACTGTTTTTCTTGTTTTTTGGTTTTATGTTTTTTTCATATGATGATGTTGTTTATATCATATTATGGTGATATTTTAGAGTGGTATTTCATAGAATGTCTATTCAAACAACCCATTTTGTTCTTCTATTTGATTTTGGGTTTAATTTTTTAGGATGAGAATGATTTTAGAGGTATCTAATGTTAGGTAATGGAAAATAGATACCCTTTCTGTTATGCGTTATGTGTGTTGGGTGAACTTGAAGGATTCTTTGAGGTTCCCAGATTGTTTTTGGAAAAAACAATAGGGGAGTTTGACCAATTAGGACATGTGGAGAAAAATAATTCACTATATGTGAGTCCTATGTGGTGTAGTAGTTATCACTTGGCCATATTATGGTTGGATTATATAGGTGTTGGGATCCAATTGGGGTGAATATGATCTAGGGGAGGTGTTTTGATGCTATATAATTTTTAGGGGATAATGTTCCATCATCTTTAGAAATTGAGTAGGCCCTTCCCCAGTTTAAAACACTACAACATGGAGCAAGGAGTCTACAATTTAGGGGTTTGGGAAGTTATGAAAAATCAAGGGTGGTTGAATCATGGGATATATGTTGTGTCACAGTTTGTTTCCCTATAAAATAGGATTTGGATTGATTTTTTCCATGTTAATTGGACACACTCTTTGACCAATAGGGCTACGAAGTGATACCTTATATTGTATTATACTACACACCATGTTGGGAGGTTCGATGGAATTATACTAGAGGTTCTTCCATAGTGTTATAAATATAATAATGTTCATGAATACCCTCAAGGACCATAACCAAAATTTTCTTTAACTACATAATATCAAACAATAAGTGACATAGATTATTTTTCAAATACTTTGAATACCCCATTAAATAAGGATCATGACCTAACTTCTAGAGGTCAATTTGTGGTGATATAAAGTAGTTTATTCCTCTTTTATGGTATTTTATCCCCCCGTTTGATCTCTTTTTTGTTTCATTCTCCATCCCATGATGTGATTTTTGATATACGTCCTTGTAATGTAGTTATAATATAAATTTTATGGTGTTATCATGGAATGATATTATTGGGTAATAATATATTCCTTGTGGAATAGGTGATCATAGATCAGCATTGAAATTGAAATTCTATTTCAAGAACATCATAAGTTTGTGGTAAGGAATTTGGTGAATCCCCTTTTATTATGTGTAATTATAGATTTATCAGGAATTCTCACTTTGGATGGTGGTGGAATTGACCTAATAAATATTAAACTAGATAAATAAATTAAATTGGTTTTCATTTGTAACGACCACATGTCATTATTCTTCATAATAATAATGGTATGCCTCTTGATTTTCTTAATAGTGTGTCATCAATACTAATATTTCATTACCATGGAATTATGTTTGGTTAAAAATGTTGTTCTTAAAGAAATTGGATAATGAATGTAAATCCAATGATAATTTGTTTATTAACTAAAGAATTAAACGAAATGAATATTTTATAAATATAATGTTTCTTATAACATTATTGTAATAAAATTGATGAAAATTTCATGTTTAATTAAATATGTTATTTCATGTGTTTATTGAATTGGTAGGAATATGAAAATTTAGTTCTTGTTGTTGAGATTCACGATTAAAGGCATTATAATGAGAATTATTTACTTAAATTTTTGTTAAAGATGTAAAATGATAGAACTAATGTTTAAGTAATGGTAATAACTTTTTATAAATGATTTATTTGGTACATATAATTGGAATATGTGACAATTGAGTAAATTATTTCAATATTGAATGAAAATGGTAGTTTGTTAAAGATAATTTTTTGGGTACATGATGTCAAATTTACTTGTGATGACTAAGTGCATTATGTTTGGGGCCAAGTGATCCCATTTTCATATAATGTAACAACCTAGAAATATATCAATAAAATTTAATTTCTTATAGTTATTTAATATATCATATATCACATAAAATAACTTACTGAACATAATAAAAACATTATAAATAAATAATAAATGAAATAAGTGGTATATCTAGAAGTTTGGGAACCTATACCAAAGAAATATTATCTTAACAATAGGAATCATAATATAACCCTTATGAATAGTAAATTGGACAAATGATTAATAAAATCACCCATGGAAGTATAAATAAAATTTTGGAATCTCAAAAATGATTGTATGATATAATAATATCACAGTATATGTAAACAAATATTTGAAACAAAATTAGTTAAGTGATGGTATCTTTGTGATTGATAAATATTTAATTACAGGTTTATAATTAATAAAATGGTATAAATTAAAATAAATTTTCATAAAAATTAGTCTTAAATAAACTTTTTTTGTCTTATAATTTTTGAGGAATTTAATGAGACCTTAGTTAATTTTTCATAGTATTATAAAATCAGTTATAATTTTTAAAAACTATCTTTTTAGAGTAAATAATAATTTTAATTAAAAATTTATTTTCTCATAATTATATATTTATTTAAATAAAATGGAGTCAATATTTTAATTCTACACATCTTAAAATAGTTAGGGTCAATTTTAGAGATTTTTCTAAAATATATGAATTATTTGTGAATATTATAATGCGATAATTTTCCATAAATGCTAAATAGAAGAAATATTTAGTAATATATAATTTACAGTTAATTATAGCCCATAATCTCAAACTATAATTATTTATTTTAATAAATTTTTTAATAATGATCAAATTATTCATAGGATTGAGCCAAAATAATAAACAAATGAATAAAATATTCAAAAACACCTCTCTTCTCCACTATAATTACCATCCCTCACCACCCATTCTTTGTGAACCTTCAAAGATTTCTGATTTGTAAAATATATTCCCAATAATACCCCTATTCCCATACCCCATTTCCAAGAGATCATGGTCTCATATAAAGAAAAAAACATTTTCCCAAAGAAGGAGGATAAAATCTAGAGTAAAAACCCTATTTTTTCATTTATTTTCTTTTCAAGTTATTTAATATTTTAGTTTCTCCTCACCTCACCTAATCAAAATATAATTAATACTTTTATAACTTATATATACTTGAATATATTTATTCTAATGGAAGAAACCACCATCATTCTCCTTATCATCGACCTTTTATTATAAAAATGGAAACGTTGTCTGTGAGGCGTTGTTTCATAGCTTTCAAGGATGAAAAGTTTTTATTTTCCTTCACCATATCCAAAGAAGTAAATAAAACCATTTTAATTAGTGAATAATATTTTAAAATTTATATTAAAACCCTTTTTTATGTAAAATACATACATAATACTAAATGATAAAAATAAATGAGCTTGTTACGATAAAAAAACGTTGTAATAATCTAAATGATTATCACTAATGTCTTATCTAACGATCTATCCTCATTATATATATAAAATAATATATATAAAAATTTAAACTTATATATGATCATTAATAATATATAATTCCAATTCTATATAATTATATCCATTTTAAATTTACTTCATCACTTATAAATAAGCGAACTGATCAGGAAAACCAAGGAAACAAACGCTCTTGAATGAAAAAGATGTATCTTATAACTCATAAAAATACTATAAAATGAATTTATAAAATTATATTAAATTAAAAAAATATATAAAAAGTTCAGAATTAATTAATTAATTAATTTCATTATCTAGGACAATAAGGTCCAATGCAAAACACTATCAGACTTAAGGTAAGGTATTCTACCCGATCCTCAGTTTTTCCATTCGGGTTATTCTATCACTACCTTTACCTTAATTTAATGCTTAATTATTGGTGTTTAATTCTTATATACTCTATTTATATGTTCCAAACTCATATATTCATATCTTTTCATCTTAATTTTATGAGAAATACATGTTTTAGACGGTTCCCTTCTCAAATAAGAAAACTTGATAAAAAGGAACTTCCCAATATCTTTCCCATTCTCAAGTACCATTCATAATCTTATTTAAACACCAATAACTTTTATTAATAAAATTATTTTTTCATGAAAATTTTTATTTTTTTATTTATGGTTTATACAATCAATTATGATAAATGAAAATTATTTTTCCAAAAGAACTATTATTTGAAATGTAAAAGGGGTATTTATCTCAAGAATTTATCAAAGGTTTTATTAGAGTAATTGCTTTTATTTAAACACATCTGTTTAATTTTATTCTTTATTGAGATTTATCTCTTATATTTTTCATCCAATATATTTAGTAAATTGGGTTATGATCAGTTTGACTGTGGTTGTGCTTTCTTAATACCAATCACCGTACCAATTATAATTGTTAGTGATTATGTTTACAGATTGGGGAATGGTATTTATATTTCATATGTATAAATTTTTTATTTTTAACCACATTCATATGATGAATTAATTGGACTTAGTAAGTGATGAGTTTTTCATGTTACAGCCCATCCATGCATCGGTATATCTCATGAGACAAAATAGACAATGTTTTTATCCATTACGTATGATGTCGAGTCCAAGTCCTTAACAGTATATTTGGGGTGTACATAATTATGCATTACATAATTATGATACTTGTAATAGGTATTCCATGTGATTATTAGACCTTTAAAATATCAATGGTTATGTTTTATTATGATATTCTTTATCGTATTTTATTCTTTCCATTTTATTCTAAAGATTATGTTTTAATGAAATGTGTTTTTAGTTATTCATCATGCCTTATAACAAATGTTTATGGTCAATTCTGTTGTATTACATACCCTTACTAAGAATATAATCTCAACCATTTCTTATGTTTTATTTTTCTCAATGGTATAAAGATCTATATTATGAATTACTATAAGGTATAGTCATTGAGTTTATGGGTGTTTCCAATGGAGTTTCTATATTTTTTCCCTCTAATGTTTTAATGTAATGTATATATTTTTAATCTGGTTTCTAAAACTAATTAACAGATCGATCCTTTAGGATTAGTGTCATGTATCTATGCCAATGTATTAATATAAGGAACCAGGTCTAGGATAATGGGGTTAGGGTCTTTATAGATGGTATCATAGAGTGTTTAGTAGAAACCTTTGAAACTATATTTACAAAACATTGATTAGGGAACATAACCCTAATATAGACATTCAGGATAATAATAGAATAACATCCCCAAATTTATGTAATGTAGATATTTTGTGGGTCTTCTGATAAATAAATCCCTTTCTAGATATTGAATGTGGATGTGGTTATGTAATAGATGTACATATGGGTAACAAATCTGTCATGGTGTCCCGATCCTGACTCGGGGAAACTTGGTACAAGACAACGGGCATTACTATTCACCTGGTTTGACACTCTTGGGGGATATGATTAGGATAAGTGAAATTTTCTTTACAAGACATTATAAAGGATTTAAATGTAAATATGTCTCCAAAGAATGTATGTTTATTATTATGAGATTATCTATGCATAAAATATGAATTTATATTATGTTTTTTTCTAGTTTGACATTATAAATTTTGATTTATATGCTAATCTAGTGTATTGAATTATTTATAAATGGATCTTAGTGGATGTAATGGAATATATATAAACATGAATATCCCATGTATGGACTTACCACCTATGTATGATAATGATGTTGGTAATGGACCTATGACTGGTGTTGAGAAACATATAACTATACTTTGAAAATTGAATCAGGTTATGAATAATAACATTCCCAGTATGGAGCATTCTGATCCCCAAAGTGGTGGAGAAATGTTACACCACTTTATGCGAGAATGACCTCCATCATTTAATAGGGCTAAAAACCCATTTGTAGAAAAGTAGTGGATACGTTTCTTGTAGAAGATATTACTATCTTTTTGAATTAATGAAATTGAGAAGGTTATCATGTATTTTTATCATCTCTCGAGATATATGTATCAGTGTTGATCGTTAATTAAAAAAATAGGATGAAAACAAAAATATTGCATTGAATGATTTTAAGGAAACTTTCAGGGAAAAATATCTCCATTGAAAAAAGTGAGCAGATATAAAGATTAAACTCTTAAGTCTATGAAATAAAGAGTATGAAAACATTTACATGTCTATATCCAGCTTGATGTGGTTATCATGGCTTACCACATACTACATACATTATTAAAGGACCAAGATTGATCGATTCTTTGATGGTTTATAACCATTCCTCTTGAGGGAAATAGTTTCCTAAAATTTATCATCATATACTGGTATAGTATCATGTGCTATCAAGATAAAAGAACAATTCTATAAGTCTTATGAATTCAAAGGAACGAAAGAGAAGAATGTGGCTATTGAACACTATAGAAAATAAAATAAGGAAATGTGGAAGAAGGGAAGAGTTAACATCTTATCCTAATTGTTGGAAGAAACTCCCCAATTTTTTCTTTATGTATATGGGTTTTTATTATAGGTGAAGAAAAAATGTCACCAAGCTCGTGATTGTAAGGGAAATAAAGATTATTCTAATGTCCATTACTACCATTTAAAAGAGATGTGACATTATAAAAATAATGTTTCTATGTGTCAAGAAAAATTTTCCCAAACATTTTCAATGAACAATGTCCATGCTTATCTTGTCAAAACTACTTATGTTGAAGTTAAAATTGATAGAGTGGACGGTAAATTAATCATTTTCTCAAAATAAGAAAATTAGTTATTTGATTCTGGATCTACATATTCTTTAATATCTTCCCCATTTTCAATAAAAATTTGATGTTTCCGTTTTGATTTAATAAAGGAGTTTTTAGTAAAATCTACTAAGAGAATAATGGTTGAAATAAATATATTTTAGTAAACCCCTTTATGTCACAAAAGGTTCTTTGTTTTCTGAAATTTTCATCATACCTATGATTCAAATTTGAAATAATCACCAGTAAGGAATGGATTTCAAAATATGATGTGAAATTCTATTGCTAGAATGATGATGTCATGTTTTTTGAGAAAAATTTAGAATACCTTATGTTTAGTGAAGAGACAACATCATATGTTTTTTATCTCGATCCACCTTTAATAGTTCTTCTAAATGAAATTATTGGGGAGGAAGATAAAACATTATATATGAATCATCAAATTGAAGATGCACCTATTGCGAAAGAATATATTGATGTACTTACCTAGGATTTACCTTGACCACCCCCAAAGTACGAATTTTATATCTCTATTTATTTAATTTTAGTTACACAACCTATATCAATAATTCCTTATATAATGGAAAATATGGAATTTGTAGAGATTAAGAAAAAACAAGTGGTATTAATTGAAAAACGATTTATTCACCCTAGTGTTTTTCCATGGGTATCCCCTATTGTCATTATAATGGAGAAAGATGAATCCATGAGGTTATGAAATGACTGTAAAAAAATCAATTCTAATAAAATAAAGAAAACGTATCCCCTAACTGACATTAGTGATTTATTTGATCAACTTCATCAAGATCAATATTTTTTAATGATTTTCCTTCATTTGGATATCATCAATTTCATATGAGGAAGTTATATATTTTAAAGAAATCATTTCAAATCAGGTATCGACTTTGCCAGTTTAAAATAATTCTATTTGTACTTAATAATTCACCCTCTCTTTTCATGGATCCAATGAACATATTTTTTTAAGAATATATTGATGAATTTTTTGTGGTATTTATTGATGATATATTTTTATACTACAAAATCTATGAATACCCAGAGAATAACATTCATATTTTTATGAACACTCTTAGATGAAATGCATTACATTGGATGTTTATAAAGTATGAAATTTGACTTCAATTTGTTTCTTTTCTTCCCCATATTTTCTATATCAATGGAAACTTATTTGATCCTGTAAAGAAAAATGTTCTTTCAAGAATGGCATACACCAATGAAAATAATTAAGGTACATAGATTAATTGGTTTAATGGGTTACTATCATCGTTTCGTATATATATTTTCCTCTTTAGATATCCTATTGACCAATATCACTTATTAAATAGTTATGTTCATATGAAAAATAGAATATTAAGAATGTTTTGAATAATTAAATAGGAGATTAGTAAATTCTTCTATCTTGGCTCTACCATTTAGATATGGTGGACTTTTTAATTATAGTGATGTATTAAAGAAAGAAAATGGATATGTACTTATAAAAATGATGGATTTATTGCCTATTAATCAAGGTAGTTAATAATTTATGAAAAAAAATATCCAACCCATGACCTTGATTCAGAAACTATTAATTTTCCCAAACAATATAGAGACAAAATCTCTATAGAAAATTATATGAGAGAAATACAGATCCTAGGATATTGAAATATATATTCTCACAAAATGAACTCGATTTGAGGAAAAGACGATGGCTCGTGCTACTCATGGATTATGATTTTTCAACACATTATCACCCAAAAAAATAAGGTAGTTGATGCATTGACCAAGAATGACCATGGAGTTATAAACAAAATTATGATTGAAAGGGATCACGTGTTCATGGATTTAGTAAAAAAAGATATCATAATTATCAAAGAAGGTAGAGCATCTTTACATTTCCAATTGGTTTCCCAGTCATCTTTATTGGAAATAATTAAATGTTATTAATCTAATGATGGGATTCATTTAATGAAAATTAGTGTTTTTAATGATGGGATGTTTCCATACATCTTTTGTAAGGATGAAATTATGAAATTTAGGAGGAGGAAATGTGTTCCCTATATACATGATCTAAAAGGGAGTTATTGGATGATTCCAATTGTTTGAATTTCTTTATACACCATGGTAGAACTAAGATGTAAAGAGATTTGATAGAGAATTTATGATCAGATAAAATGAAACATGAAATTGCTTATTATTTATCATGATTTTTAGTCTATCACTAGGTGAAGGATGAATGGAAACATATTATAGGAGTCATGAAACCTATACCTATTTCTACATGGAAATGGGATGATACCACCATGGATTTTTCAAACGATTTCCAAAAACTCTCTGAATGAATAATTTAATATTGTTCATTATTGATTTACTTACCAAATATTCACATTTACTCACTATAAGAAAGGATTTTCCACTAGATCCCCTTGGATATATCTATATTAAGGATGTTTTAATACTTAATGGAGCACCTCTCTCGATTTTTTCTGATCATGATCATCGGTTACATCAAAAACATGGAAAAGTATTCAAAAATATTATGATACTGAACTTCATTTGAGTACTGTTTATCACCCTCAATTTGAAAAGTAGTCCTAAAAGATAAAACCATCATTAAAATACATGTTGAGATCATTATCACTTAGTTTTCTAGGTATATGGGATCATTATTTACCTTTGGTAGAGTTTCCCTACAACAATAATTTCCATTATTTTTTTTAAATGGCACAATATGAAGCATTATATGGATAGAGATGATTTACACCAATATGTTGGGATAAAGTTGGTGAAAGAAAGATTGTTGGCCTAGATCTTGCAGAGGAAATAAAAAAAAGGTAAATAATATTCAAACCCATACTAAAGAAGATCAAATAAGGCAAAAGGACAGTATTGATAATCAAAGCAAGGATTTGTAATTTCATGTTGGTGATCATGATTAGTTGAAGTATATCCATTGAAGGGTGTTATAATATTTGAGGAGAAAGGGAAACTGAGCTGTAAGTATGTTGGACCTTTTAAAAGCTTGGAGAGAATTTTAGTTATGGGTTATTGTTTGTCAATACAACCTATCCATTCTAAATTACATAGTGTGTTCCATATCTCTATATTAAGGAAGTATATTCTAGACCCAATGCATTTCATCACTTCTAGAGGAATATATTTAGAACATGATTTATCATATTATGAAGATCTTATCCGTATTCTGGACACTAAAGAACATGTGTTGAGGAATTAGATGACTCAACTAGAAAAGGTACATTGGAAAAAACATAATATTTAAGAGAAAGTGTGGGTACTAGAGTTTGTTATGATGAAGAACTACCCAAATCTTTTTATTAGGTGACATTCTCAAAATTTTGAGGAGAAGTATTTTGTTGGAGGGGAGACTATAATGACCCATAACTTTATAAATAAAATTAAGCTTCTTATAATTATTTTTTATAGTATAATTCACATAAAATCACTTAAATATCATAATTAAAACTTTATAAATAATGAATTAATAAAATAAAAGTCATTTATAGAAGTTAAGGAACCTACACTGATGAAATAGTAACCTGAACATAAGAATATTAAAATTAACCTTATGAATAGGAAATATGCCAAATGAATGGTAACATCACCTATGAAACTATATATAAAATTTAGGAATTTCATAAATGAATGTATGATATAATTATATCATAGTATAAGTAATTGAATATTGTAAAAATTATTAATTAAATATTGGTATTTTTGTGAGTCATAAATACTTAATTACAATTTTATTATTAATAAAATTATTTAAATTCATGTTAATTTAGATAAAATTTATTAAAAAAACAATTTTTGGTATTATGATTTGAAGATAATTTAATTATTCCTTATTTAATTTTTAGAGTTTTAACAAATCTGTTATAATTTTAAAAAGTTGTATTTTTTGCGTAAAAGATTTTTTTAATAAAAAATTAAAATTTTAATACATAGAAAATTATTTTCATAAAATGGATTTAAACTTTTAATAATACATTTAGATAAAAATTTAGGGTTGAATTATTGGGTTTTTTCTCAAATACTTGATTTTTTGTTGAATTGTAAAATACATTGATCTATGATAAACAATAAATACAATGATTATTGGGTCTTAGGTTATATTTGGATGATTTAAGCCTGTAATATTTAATTTTAAATTATTATTTGAATATTTTTTAGGATAATTCTCATACATTTTTATAGTATTGAGAAAAAATAATCGGCAAATGAATAGAATATTTAAACAACACCCCTCTTCTCTACTATAAATACCAACCCTCACCACCCCTTAACCTCATATGTTCCATGAATTAAGGCTTGTAAAATTAAATAACAATGCTCTTCCAAATACCCTTCCCCAAACCTATGAGATCTTGGTCCTATTTAAAGACTAATAATGTTTCCCTATGTAGGTTCTCAAGGAAGAGAAAATCAAGAGGTAAAACCCCCATTCTTTTTCTTTTAATTTTATTTCAAGTTCTTTTATTTTCTTATTCTTCCCCACATATCCTCACCCAAAGATCATGAAAAACACAGATCCTTACATATACTATAATGTTATTTTGATAATGTAATAATCCACCATCAATCTCCTTCCCCTCTCAGTTTTATTATAAAAAGGGAAGTGTTGTCTATGAGGTGTTGTTTCATCGTCTTCGAGGAAAACACATTTTTACTTTCCTTTATCGTATTCAAGGAAGTCCATAAAACCTTTTTAACGGTTTAAATAGATTATAAAATGTATATTACAACCATTTTAATATTATTTATGTAATATATCAACAAAATACTAAATGATAAAACAAAATGAGTTTGTTATGATTAATAACTGTTGTAACAATCATAACGATTATCAATAATGAATTATCTTATAACTTATCCTAATACCATTTATCCAAATGATATATATAACCATTTACACTATTTAATTTTCATTAATAAAATGTAATTTACATTCTGGAGAATTACAACCATTTTACATGTACTTCATGACTTATAAAAAAGGGAGTTGATCATGAAAACAAAGGAAATGAACTCCATTGAATGAGAAATATGTATCTTATAACTTTTCAAAAAGACCATAAATTGACATAATAAAATTATAATAAATCAAAAAAATATAGAAACAGATCTTAAATAAAAAATTAACCAATTAATCTTATTATCCATGACAATAATATAAGGACATGTTCTTAAAAGTTATATATACTAGTGTTTTTGAACTATAAATCACATTTCATGATCTTTTCTGTTAATAGTTTTAGAGAATTATGAAAAACTATTCAAATTATGACCCATACATTATATGTTGAGAGTTTTACTCAATATACAAATTTTCTACAAATTAAACCTTTTTAAAATAAAAAATTATTTCTTTTCACAACACATTATCAATACGTTCATGAAGGCATCTTCTTTGTTCTCACCAATCATATGACCTATAAAAAACATTTTAAAAAATGGTATGATCACAAAATTTCAGTAAGGGAGACAGAGAACCTAAATTTTTAGTCCTGTGAAAACTTGAAAACCCATTAAAAAAATTTCTTAAAAATTTATTAACAAACATGGAAAATCATGTAGATGCATTAGGACATCATTACTATATCACTCTAAAAATCACCATAAAAATGGAATAACCATACAGTTGAATTCCACCTCTATAATACCAAATGAATTTGAGATTTATAATGGGTATCACCCTTCATATAAGCTTTATCGGCTCACTTGTCATTCTTGAGCTATAATGGGGCTCAACAATTTGTAAATGCTATATTGGGCTCACATATGAGCAATAATGGGGCTCAATCCTTAATATAAGCTCTATCTGGGTCAACCATTAAATTCAAAAGTACCATCACATATATACATTCAGTTTTCAATTCACTACTCATAAAATTTTGTTTTTTTCATAATATAACAAATCCATATTAAAAAATGAATTTACAACATTTATAAAATTTATTTTTCAATTAAAGTGTCCCATAAAACATTAAAACTTTTAAAATATTAATTGAGAATTGAAATTTTAATCAATTTATGTACATTTTATTATATTCATAAATTAATTTTGAAAACATGGACATGAATGATAAATCTTTAGAAGAATATATCTTTAAAACACATAAAAAATGTTTTATTTAAAGCATATCCTACCACTTTGAACATTTAAATTATAATCCAAGATAATGTAGATCATTTTATAAATCATTAAATTATATTAGTGTATATAATATATGGATATAAAATCTCAATGGGTCTATATAATCTTTATAAAATAATAAAGGTGAAAATAATTAATAAATCTCTCAATAAAAGGAGATTGAGACGAAATCCATTACCTTAAGCCTTACTCATCACAAAAAATATTTATCTTACTAATTAATAAAATTATTTTTATTATTTAATTTCATAAGAACCATTATATTTTTTACTATTCCTTTTATATTTATATTATTATGTCATAAACGTTATTTACTTATTTAAGTTCAAATTGGGCGTTTTGTCAATATTCAGTACTCGAGTCAATAATAAACTTGGTAGGATGTCAATAATCCATGAGGTCATAATTCCACCATCTCTAGAATAATATTGATGACATAATAATAAATTATTTATACATTTTAATAAATTCATTAAATATGGATCTGAAAAATGAAGAACATTACAATCATGGAGATGGTAAGCCATACTTACGGATGTGTAACATCTTCATTTTTCCTTGATTGTTATGGAAAGAAGTTAAGTAATATTTTATCTTTTTCTAATTACCATACAACTATTAATTTAATAATAATAATTTAAATTCACTTTTATATATCATACAAGTGATGTAGTGAATAAAAACGAGTCACATCCCTTTGTGGAGGTGATAGTTCACAGGTACTCACGAATGATGTTATCATTTTTATGAGAATGAAAAGTAAGAATATAATTTATATATAATTATTTTATAATGATTAATTTTTTATTATTACCAAATTTTAACATTAGTTACATTATTATAAACCATCATAAGATACAGTTAAGGAAAACTAATTTTATCAGTTCATGGAGGTGACAGTTCACCCATACACACGAATGATTGATTCATTTCCCATTTAATAGAAGTGGATATGTATTTAGAAGATTACATTAATATAATAACAACTTATTATATTATGATACTAGAGTCATTGTTTCATCATCAATGAAGATGATCTTAAGGAAATGGAAGAAGAAATAAAATATAAATACTTAAATAAAAAAATTAACTCTCTTTCAGATGATTACATTTCATAACACCAAAAAACCTTTAAGGATTGTGTTATTCCTACAATATGGATTCAAGAATATGGGGAGGTAATATAAGAAGGGGTTTGAGAATATATTTCCTGAACCAAAATGTTTTGGCGGTGTGATTAATAGAGAGGAATGGGTGACTTTTAGTCGGAGAGGGGAGGGGCACACTTCAAATTACTAAAAGTATTAAATTAATATATATTGAATTTTGATTAAAAATTGTCACAAAATGATTTATTTCAAAGATAAGATGATTTTGAGAAGAATGATCATCATACAATAAAAATTATAAAATTATTGAAATTTTTTGAAACCTTATATTTTTGTTTTAACAAATTATAACATTAACCATTGTATCATGTAAGTTACACTTTGAGAGTTACAATAATTACCAAATCATTAAAAAAGATGTATGAATGATTTATTAATGAATTTTTTAGAGTTATACCATTTTTTTCATAAATTAAATTTTTAGTAATTTTATTACATTTAATTACATTTTTTATATTTTATGTTATGAATTATGTCAATTTTGACAGTATTCATCACTTGGGTCTTTTAAAAAAATAATAACATGATTAACAAGAAAAAAATACATAAATAAATACTAAAATTTAATATTCATACATTAAATTAATGTATGTAATCAATTATATAATATTATATTTTTTAATATTATTAATATTATTTGTATTATTCTTTATTTAATAAGTATATAACTGCATTCTCTTTGTGCCATAATTAAATTTAATTATTTAATTACTAAAAATAATAAATAAATTACCTTGATGTAGATAAATTTTTTATATTTATATGGACTATTTATAGTTGATGAGATACCCTGTATAACTCCATATTAAAATACTTTACTTTTGAAAACAAAAGTGTAACAAAAATGACTATTCATTGAATAAAATATTATAAATGAATTAAAGTCATCAATGTGGATACAAGTGGTCCTAAAATAGACCCAGTGATGATCATGGATTTAATTCACTTATAAAACTAATTTAAAACAATTATTAGGGTAGTTTTATAATATCATAACATTAGTTTATCCTTTAATTATTTTTTCCCTTAACCATGGTAATTAAAATAATGATTAAAGTTACTACTCATAATTTCCCCAAAAAAGGGATATATTTAAATAATTAGTAACATATGATTCCAAATATGGAATTAATTTTCCAGAACTATGACACAGAATTGGAAGAAATTAATTAGAAAATTAATGTTGTTGAAGGAATGAGAGAACATGTTTCTAAAGTAAAACATTCAAATGTTCACATGGTTTTTCTATTTAATGTTAATTTGAAAAAGCATCAATTTAACTAAATTGGATTAATTGATAGAGAAAATATATGATTATATCATAAAAACATGTAAAATTATAATCTAACAACATAAACATATTAGATGAAAATGAATTTTTGAATTAAAATGCAGTATTTTCTACTATTCATTAAAATATAAATTTCATTAGAAAAATACAAAAAATTTATCCAAACAAAATTATGATGTCCTAATTCCAAATAATATGTTTATTTTATCCAATATAACATATAAAACAACAAAACTGAAATATAAAATCGGTTCACCATAAAAAGGTGGTAAAATAGTATTTTTAGAAAAATACTTATTTTATTCTAAAAATAACATTTATTCATATATTATAATTATAAAATAAATAAGTTGAATTTTAAAAATTAAATTAAATATATTTCATATCTATTTTATTAATATAATTAAATAAGATAGATTTTATTATTTTATAAATGAAATTATTCACACTTAAATAGTTTTTTGTAAAACACAAACTTTATATTAAATTGGTGTTTATTTAAATTTCTAATTAATTTTATAACAAATGAATCATTATATAAACATATTTAAAAACTATTTTCATAATTGAATTAATTCTCTTCATTCCTGACATTTAAATGAATATGTTATAACAGAAAATTTTTAATAATAATATTTAATTATTCATTTAAACTTGATGTGGTGTCTCGTGTACACTATTGAACAATTTGTTTTCTTTTAAAACTCAGGATATTACATTCATCCCCACTTTTAGAAATTACATCCTCGTAATTTGAAAAATTGGGTTGGTAACTAAGACAGGACATTTCCAAATACCTTTATTGCAATTCCACATCAGAAAAAAAAATTAAAAAAAATCCACTTTAAAATAAAGAAATGTACCAAAGTCACATAAGATCACACATACTGGGGTTCCATGTACGAAAACATGGATATGATAGAGAAAAATAATGATCATGTTTTGATAGAGAATAATATAAAATATTTGTAGGAAAAAAGAAACAATCACAAAGATATGAATTTCTGATGGGTTAAACAATATTTAATTTCATAGTAAGAAAAGTAAATGGAAAATATTATTGTTATAAGATCCTTTTCAGAAGTTTGAGGAATTGTTTTACTTCCTTGACTGAAAACATAAGGAAACATACATACATGAAATGTATATTTTCATCCTGTAATAAAATTCCACAAAAAACTCATATTTTTCTCCAAATTTGGAGTATTTAAAATTGATTTGTTTTCACACCTAAAGAACTATAATCAACTACTAAAGAATAACATAATCTCAAAATGATTATTTTTATATTTATCCTTACTTGAAATATTAACCAAAACTAAAAAGTTCAGATAAAATAATATAATTCCCCAAATATAATAAACTTTAAAAGAATAAAAAATTCCATTAATCTCAAAAAATGAAATGTAACACCCAAAGTCCAACATAGACCATTCAATGAAAAAATTTACATAAAATCACTCAAATAATCCATACTAAGATTGAAACCCAAAATTCAT
Source organism: Viscum album (assembly GCA_963277665.1). Lineage (NCBI taxonomy): Eukaryota > Viridiplantae > Streptophyta > Magnoliopsida > Santalales > Viscaceae > Viscum > Viscum album. The sequence continues at coordinate 332,238,810 of OY728132.1, forward strand.
AAGGATTTGATCACATAGTCTTCCAGGATAAGTTTTAAAGTTTATCTCCAAATTAATTAAATCAATTTTAATATCTCATACCAAAACATAACTTCCAAATCACATATTCTCACTATTAGGTTAATAATGTCCATAACTAATCCAAATCTCCGTAAGACCATAATAAAAACAAATATTCTTCCAAAATAAAATCCAACCATTACTCCTCAAAATAAAATCCCATGGTATTCTATTTTCCTTTAGAATATAGGGTTCCCAAAATATTGAAAATCTTTCAAAATAACATTTATCACTCAAACCCTATATCATTTTACAATACTAATGATATCCTTTTGATAAAACATAAGTTACCAAAATAAAATTATTATTTCTCCTTCAACTATTTTGACTAGAAAATGAAGGCATACTAACTAAGGACATCGGGTAGGCTAGTGGTAGGTGATACACCATTGTCTCCCTTCAGTTGTGGGTTTGATCCATGCAGCCTTGCCGGATTCAATGAGTTTTCACCCATCCTACAGGTTGTCTATTTTCTAAAACTATATAATTATTATAAATCACTCCTAATAGGAGAGAAAATCCTTAAAGATATCCATAAAATGGTTTATCCTTAATGTTTTTCTTATACCTCTAATTCGCATCCCATCTTATAATTACATTAACATCTAAATTAATGAAGTCTTATATTTTGAAATATTTTTATTATTTCACATCCAACTTATTTAATAAAACTATTACCAAAATCAAGAACATTGTACCTTGATCAGGGTGTCTACATGATTTAATATTTATTTTTTTCACATAGATAAAATACTCATTCATTGTAACAATGACTTTGATATTATTCAAAATCACTTTATTCCTTTATCCAAAAACACCTTGTAAAACATGGGTCATATGGGTGTTTTTAGATAAATTGTTTTGGAAAATAATCTTGTAACAGATATAATTTAAAAACATTAGATAATTCTTAGTTTATATAAAAATTTTGGACTAAATTTGAGATCAAACATTCGTTTAATGGTACTTTTAAAATACCACATGCATGTGCTGAAATACTATATTTCAAAAGAAAATATAAATAGTTTGTGCAAGGTTCTATATCTAAGAAGCTTTATCAAAATCATAAAATGATTAATAATCTAGTGATATAGTAAAATATCTAAAAATACATTGATAATATTTACCTTTTTTTGAAAATATGAGAATATTGAGAAAATAATATTTGATTAAAAAAACCCACGATCCATGATGTTATTGAGGTATATTGGTGGTGTTTGATTTCATAAAAAACTACATTCATGTGAGTTGTATGTAAAAAAATTCTTTTAGAATCATCCAGAATTGAATTTGTAGTAATTATTGCCAGAAATTCATTAGAAAGAGATAGGAAGTTGTTTGATATCCTCATACTCTCATTTATAACCGATTTTTATAGATCTAAAAATGTTATAGAATAAGGATTTAACCAAAATATTAGACATATAATGTTACCATATGTTTAACCAAACTCATAATGCCTTATTTTTTTAAAACATTCCTTTGATGCCAACTATGTGGAACTATAATTAAATTTTACATATATTGGTGTTTTTTAACAAGAATTCACGGTCAAGGATCTTTTCAATTTAGAGTTTTAGAGAATTCAGAAAAACTATTACAAGGTCGACCCATACATTATATGTGGATATTTATAGTCAGTATCTGCTTTTTACACAAAAGGAATCCATTTTAAAATTAAACATGATTTATTTTCATGACACATCTTTAAAAAAATCATCATGGAATATTATTCTTACTTACAAATCATGAGATACTTGAAAACCATTTTATAACATGGGATGAGCAGAAAATCTCAGTAAGGGACTTAAACAAAGTAAATCTCCATTCCTCTGGGAACATGAAAACCCATTAAATAAATTTTTTTAAAAAAATATTAGAAAGAATAGGGAATCATGTAGGTAGCTTGGGAAATCAGTACAATATCACTATTATAATCCCCTTTACAAATGGAATAACCATACGGTCGAATTCCACCTCAAGAATACCCAATGCATGAGAGAGTTATAATGAGGATCACCATTCGTATAAGCTATATCAGGCTCACCTATCTTTGATGAGCTATAATGGGGCTCCAACCATTGAATAAGATATATCAGGCTCGCCCATGTGGTATAATGGGGCTTATCCTTCCTATAAGTTATATCAAGCTCACCTATTAAATTTATAATTACCAAAAAAATAATCATTAATTTTTCAATATTTCAATCATAAAATTTTGTTTTCATTCATAATATAACCAATCCATATTAAAAATTGAATTTTAAACATATATAAAAGAGACTTTGAAATCAAATTGTCCCATACAGCTTTGAAAATTTTAAAAAGAAATTTGAGAATTAACATTTTAAAACATTTATGTCGATATAAATAAATCAAAAAATCATTTTGAAAACATAGTCACGAATGAGAAATATTTAAAAGAATTATTCTTTAAAGCATACAAAACAATGGTTTTGTTAAAGAGTCCCATTCCACTTTTAAAATTTAAATTATAATCCACATGAAAGTATAAAATTTTACAGAACAACAAATTAGATGATTATATATAAAATATGGATAAATAAAGTAAATGGGGATGTATATACACTTTATAAAATAATAAATGTGTATATCATCAAGTAGTGTATCAATGAAAGAATATTTAGATGAAATTCCTTACCTTAAGTCTGACTGGTCAAATACAATCTCTATCTTTCTAATTAAAAAACATAGGTTAATTATATAATCTCCTAATAACCTTTATATTTTTTTATTTCTTTTATATTACTATTATCACGTCATAATAATTAATTCATTATTTATATTGACATCCGTCATTTTATCGCTATTCGGTACTCGTGTCCAAAATGAACTTAGTAGGATATCAATATTCCATGAGGTCGTAACTCTATAATATAAAAAATAATATTCATGAAATAATTAAAAAAATTTATATCAATTATACCATAAAATATATTCATAAAATACGGATTTGAAAAATGAACATCACTACAATCATGGAGACAGTAAGCCGTACGTACCTATGAGTAACGTCTTCATTTTTCACTGATCATTATGGAAGGAAGGTAAGTAATTTTTTACCTTTAAATAATGATAACAACATCATTAATATTATATTAATAATTTAAATATACTTATATATATCATACAAATTATTTAGTGAACAAATAAGAGTCAAATCACTTCATAGAGATGATAGTTCACAAGTACGCATGAACGACTTTATCATTTTTATAAACATGTTAAATTAGAAAATAATTGAAAAATTGTTTTATTAAAATGATAAATATTTCATTATAGTCACATAATAACATTAATTCTATTATTATAACTTGTCATGAGAGAAGGTTATGGAAAATGAATTAGATCGGTTCATAGAGGTGATAATTCATATGTATGCATGAATGATTAATTTCATTCCCATTTAATGGTAGTGGAGATGGATTTATGTGATGATATTAACATAATATCATCTTGGTACATTGATTATACTATATTATTTATTTCATCATTGATTATTTGTTTGAGGTAATGGAAGAATAAATAAAATTGGAATACTTAAATAAAAACATTACCTTTCCTTTAGATGATCAACCCTCTTAATAACTCAACACCTATAAGGATGGGTTTTTGCCTAGAATTAGGCTACAAGAATTGGGTTAGGGATTCTAGGAATGGTTATTGTCCTATTTTTGATAATCAGAAAAGGTTTGGAAGTCTGAGTTACAGAGGGGAATGGGTTCCATTTTATAGGAGAGAGGAGGGGCAACCTTGGAATTACGAAAAGTATTAAATTAATAAAAATTCAATTTAAATCCCAAATGGTACCGAAATAATTTAGTTAAAATATATGATTATGGGTCAAATAATAATCATCTAATAAAGATTATAAATGTTTTGAATATATTTTAATTCTTATGTTTTTGTTTTAACCCCTTTTATCTTTTACCTCTTTATCAAGTAATTTACACTTTGAGAGTTAAAATAATTTCAAAATCATGCCAAACTACCTAATAAAGATTCATTAATGAAAATTAATGGTTTATATAAACTTATTGGTTGAATATTATATTTTTATAATGTTTATTTCATTAAATTAAATATTAAATATTTTATGTTTTGAATTATGTCAATTTTGACACTATTCATCAGTTGATTTTCATAAAAAAACATAACAACATGATTCATTTGAAAAAACTAAACAAAATCAATACTAAGATGTCATAGACATCATTAAAAGTCTTTTATAGAAATAAATATTTAAAATTATATTTGTTTGAATATTATTAATATAATTTATTTGATGCTTTCTTTAATAATTCTTTTACTGCATTATATTTGTGTTAAAATTTAATTTAATTATATAGTATCTAAAAATTATAAACAAAATATCATGATTTAGGTAATATTTTCAAATTTATGAGGACTATTTACTATAAAATATATCCCATTTATAACTCAAAATTAAAATCCCATACTCTTTAAAAACAAAGTTGTATAAAAAATGACTATTCATTGAATATAATATTATATAGGGATTATAGTCATCCATGTGGCTCCATGTGGTCCTAAAATAGACCCATGGATTCTCATGTTCAGAATACACTCATCTAATTAAATTAGGAAAACTGTTATGGTAGTTTTATATTATTATAACATTATATTAATGTTTAATTACCAGATTTACCCTTAACTGTGGTAATTTAAATAATTACTAAAGTTATAATTCATAATGTCCAAAAATAAAAGAGGTCTATTTACATAATTTTTACCTTATGATTCCAAATATTGAATCCATTTTTCAAATTCAAGACAAATAATTGGAAAAAATTAGTTAAAAATTTAACCCCAATGATGGAATTTGAAAATAAGTTTTCAAAGTAAAATGCTCAAAAGCTCACAAAATTTTTCTATTTAATTTAAATTTGAAAAATCATCCTATTAACTAATTTAGATTTACTAATAAAACCTTCATATAATTATACCTTAAAACCATATAAAGGATAATCTATAAATATAAATAAATTGTATGAAAATGTAGTTTTGATTTAAAATGTTGTATTTTTTACTATTAATTAAAATATGAATTTAATTAGGAAAAATAAAAAAATTATCCAAACTAAATTTTTATGTCTATATTCCAAATAATATGTTTATTTTTTCAAATATAACTTATAAAACAAACAAAAAGTAGATTTAAAATGGGTTCTCTGTCAAAAGGTGGTAAAACTCCATTTTTAGAAAAATACTAATTTTATTCTTAAAATAAGAATTGTTCTTATAGTTGGAATAAATAATCCATAATATGAATTTTAAAAATTAAATTAAAAATAATTATTTATATATTTCATTAATATTACAAAACAAGAGTGAATTGATTATTTCATAAACATAATTATTTGTACATAAATATTTTTTCCTAAAACACATCCTTTATATTCAATTGGTTTTATATTAATTTATAATTAATTTAAAAAACAATTAATAATTATGTAATAAATTTTAGGCCCTACAATAATAATTCACTTAATACTGTTCATTCTAGACATTTTAACGAATATGTTATAATAAAACCATTTAAATAATAATATTTAATTGTTCATTTAAACAAGATGTGGTGTATCAAGTACATTATAGAACATTTTGTTAACTTTTAAAAAACTGGGATGTTTCAATTAAGGTGTACTATATAACACTTTGGGAAATAAGTAAACATATTCTTCTCGAACCTTCATTTTTTCCTTCAGGTTATACTTTTACTACTATTACCCCAATCTAATGTTTAACTCTATTTTTTTACTTATTATATATTCAATATACATGTTCCAAAGTCAAATATTTATATTATTCAATATTTATTTTATGGGAAATCTATGTTTTCAAGGGTTCCCTTTTGAAATTAGAAAACTCAATTAAAAAGAACATCCCAATTTTCATACCTATTTTCATGTACCATCCAGAATCTATTTTAACACTCCAATATTTTTATTAATTTAAAATTTTTTCATGAAACTCTAGATATTCATTTCTGGTTTTATACAAAAAATTATGAAAAATTCAAAAAAATTCCAAAATAACTCTTTGCTAAGTAAAATTGGTATTTCTCCCAAGAATTTCTCAATGAATTTATTTGATTGTTTTCATTTATATCAACACAACTATTTAATTTTAGTATTTATAGATATTTATTTGTTATTTTTATCATCCACCATAATTTATTAAATGGTTTATTATCATTTTTACCGTTGATGTGCTATCTTGATACCATTCACTATACTACTCAGAATAGTTTTTGATTATGTTTAGAGATTGGGGAATATTCTTTAAAATTTATATGTATACGTTTTTTATGTTTAACCCAATTAATATGACAAATGAATTATACTTAGTAAGTGATGGGTGTACCTTGCTATAGTCCCTCGGTCCATTGGTTGGGCTAATGAGACAAACTAGAGAGAGATTTTACCCATTACAAATGGTGTCTTATCTGAGGCCTTAATTATATATTTATGTTGTTTGGTATTATGAATTACCTAACTATAAAAGAAGTAATATATATTCCATGTGAATATTCAATTAGTAGAATATACATTGTTAGATTTTATTATTGAATTTTTTAATCAATGTTTATTCCTATGATTTTATACTCATGAATATGTTTTAATGACATGTGTTTTTAGTTATTCAAAATGCCTTGTTACTTTTGTTTATGATAGCTTTAGATGCATTACCTTCCCTTAATGAGCATCTGAGATCACCCATTTCTTATGTTTTTTCCCTTGATGCAATAATGTATATTATGAATTTAAAGAAGATATAATCTATGAGTTTTTGTGTGTTTCTAATCAAGTTTCTAAATTTATTTCATTCGAGTTGTAATTTAAAGTAAAAGAAGGTAATTTGGTTTCAAAAACTACTAAACTGATCGATACCTTGGGATTTGTGCCATGTATCTATGTCAATGTACTAATATAAAGCACCGGCTTCAAGATATTGGGGTTAGGGTGTTTACAAATAATGTCTAAATGAATTGTTTTATGGGAAAGATTCCATATTTACCTTGTTTGTAGTTTTTAATCATTATGTGTATCACTTGACATGGGACTTTTTATGTGATGTGATGTGATTTCATCCTATTTTGGATGATAATATATGGGTAGTTAGGCCCAAGGTTGTGGATACAGTTGGCACCTATGATGGTGAGATTCATGATAGTGTCAAGGACGTTACATTGATGGTGGAATGAGTTGAAGTTGTGGTTAACCATGGATGTACGGAGGGATGGGATATTTTATTGATAAAAATATATTTAATTGCTTGATATCTAGGTTTCATGTTTTTCTACATTCCTTTAACCAGACCTTGAGGTAGTTGGATGTTCTTAGGTATGCATTATTCTTGTGGGAGCTTATGATGCTTTCCTAGTGTACCTAGAATTATGGAATGAAAATGGATTAATAATTTTTTAACCCATTTGGTTGGTTCTTACTAGAATGGAATGATTTTAAATATTGAAAAAAACTATGGACTTGGATGGATTATTCTTGAAGTTCGTGGACTTCACATAAGGATAATAAAGTGTGGCATATTCATTGTTTATTAATGGTTGATAAAATTCAGTTTTATAAAAATGATAACTATTGGATAATGACATTCATAATGAAATGAAATTTTTAAAATGAAATAATCAATTTACTATAAGTCTTATTAAATTCATGTGTACTTATAGGTTATATAGTTAATAATAGTGTAATTTAGGTGTTCAAGTGATGATCGATACAGATGATCCAAGGACTATGATATTCCTAGAGAGTGTATGTAATATATATTTTATCCTATAAATATTAATGATTTCATATACTACCCTTCCCAATTGGGTAGGGAGACTGAAACCCAATGGACTCTGGGAGTGTGTTTTCACCAATATCACGATGGTGAGGATGGATGGATAACTACCTCATTTTCCTTGATCTCTTCTCCTATTAGTATATTTTCTCAAATGAATTTAATTAGAAGGTATATATGAATATAGTAACTAAAAAATTATTATAGGTATGACGTGTATAGGTTGTGATGGCTTGAGGTGCCATACTCATTCTATGGGAAGTGAATGTGTGAGGTATATTACCCAATGTATAATACAGGTCATAAGGGATGTTCTGGATCCATGAAACTACTTGGTTACTATATAGAGATGTTGAATTGGATGATGAGATAATGTGATGTATGAGATAATTGTTGTGATAAATAATCAGCGTGCTTGTGGAAATGATTTTGTTGGGGAGAGATAGATCTGGACATATTTTATTGGGGAATAGTATAAAATTATTGATTAAGAGGTAGTAGGGTATCATTGTTTGATATATGATGATAAGATATCATGTATGCATTACCTAGGGATAGATATCCATGGTGAGGATGGGAACTTATCATACATGTTTAGATGATGTGATAGTTTTAATTATTGTTAACTGGGCTTTAGTATGTTCTATTTATCTTTTTTATGAGAATCACTGGGGAGGATCATATTGAGTATACATAATTTTCTCAACCAACATATATATTAACTATTTTTCAATATAACATGAGAAATTTTTATATCAGGATGATTATTACTAGCTTGTGGTTTTACATGATCTATTTGGTCTTCATGGTCACTATTGAGTTTAGCTTTTGGGTGATTGTAGTTTCTTTCCAGTTGCATCATCATTGTATAAAATTTCATTTATACAATTGATATCCCATTTACCATTATGATAAGAAGTTTTTTGGTTCCTTTTCTTATCTCCATATTCATCATGTTCTATTAGATGCGGAATCCTCTCATTTTTATGTGTGATGTACCCTCGATGTTAAGTGCCAACTGGGGGTCTACTAGATGTAAAACATGGGTGAAAAATATCCTCCTTCTATCATTTTCATCCAAAGAGGGGTAATCTTTGAGTGTATGGGGTCATGACATAACATAACCATTAAAAATGGGAAAATCATGAAATCACTATAAATAAAATGAAATATATTTTTATGGTACTGCAATTACTATGAATGGTTCAATAAAAATACACCTTTCTTGAAGAAAATATAGAGGTACAATTTCTTTTCTATACTTTATTATTAAATGTCTATCTATATTATCTGTCTCATTAACCTTCCTCATACTTAATATACCATTGATTGTGGTATTTTTATCATTTTTATTTACCTTTAAAGAGTAATTAAGAAAAGTATATCTTTATTTTATAAAAATCAATGATGATTTCAACAGTATTATTAATATAGTTATAATATAAAAATTTCTAATGAAATTGAGAATAAATTTTTTTAGAAGAGATATAGATTGATATTTTGGGTTTAATCAAGGAACTGATGATAAAAAATGAAATATAATTTAAAAAATTATTTTAGTTATTTTTTCACTGAGTATGGTAATTAATATGAGTAAATAAATCTATATACACATCAGAAAATGGACATAAAGAAAAAAATTCAAGTATAACTGAGAATGAAAATGTTTGTTAAATTTAATATTAAATAAAATTCAAGAAATAGTTTCTATGAGATGTTTTTTGTATTCATATAAAATTTAAACTGTGCTGGGATCTATCATGAATGTTTATAATGTGTTGTATAAGGAAAAACCAAGTAAGAAATACATTCAATTATTTAATAGTTTATATTAGATAGAGATGAAAAATAGAAAACTACTATGTTTTTTGATATTGGAAAATATAGAATATTTATATTATATTTATACATTACTAGAGGGTAAAAATGATAGAACAAAATGATATAAAAAATAGTATTTATATATGATTTATAAAATAATGTATTTAGAATCATTTTTTTGGACCCACATAATGAAGTTCATAAAAAATATGACGATGATGATGATATGTATTTTTTTATATATTTGTGTTGGGAATAAAAAATACATAATTTTTTTTTGTAATGTTGATTTAGATTATATGATTTATTAATAATATATTCAAAAAAATGATAATGTGTGTATAATATTTTTGATATATGAATTATAATTGGAAATTAAGAAGCACAAGTATAAAACAAATTAGTCTAAAAATTTTATAATTGAAGGAAATTAATTTCATTAATTGAGTAACATTCTGATGTTGAATCTAATAAACATGAAGGATAGTTATCTTTCATTAATGGTTAGTATATTCAAATTTGAATGAACAATAATTTGTATATTTTTTATGAATAAAATAAATGAATTTATTAAGAAAGATGTTGATTTTAGAAACAAATTCAATGATAATAGTGAGGTTATAAAAAATAAATATGGATTAGTATCAAATTTTTATCCATAAGTATTAGGAATTGATATTAGGAAAATATTTATTATTATTTCAAGAGCTTGTAAAATCATAATTTTCATAATTCTTATAAAATATAAGATATATTAAATTATCTAAATGAAAATAAAAAAAATTATAGAGTATAAATTTGGATGAAAAGGTATTCATTGAATAATATGAAGTCTTCATATTAAAAAATGATCTTATATGAATGTTTAGGATAAATTGAATTTCATATACATTGAAATAAACACCAAAATTCTTGATATTAAATGTTAGATAAAAAATTTAATAATATTTATATAAAAATTTTCAATGTAATAAGAAATCCATATTTTGGGAATAGGATAAAGTATAATTTATTAACATTATATATATTGATTTCATCATTTTTATAACAGACAAATAGTTGTTTTTGAAGTGTTTATAGAAAAAATAAATATACATTTTTAAATATCAATTCTTAATGAAATAAAATTCATTATATGATCCCATGTTAAAAAATAAATGGATTTTATTATCAAATCTAATTATAAATATTCTATGAAATTTTTGAATATGCTTTGAATAGAGGATTCAATAGTGGTTTCTACCCTTATTATTGTGGGTGTAATGTTGATTAATGATGGTTCTTGAAGAAATATAAAAAATGGATTATTAGTAGTTGATTTATTGTTGGTTTTTCCCTATTATTAATAGATGAATAATTTTTTATGAAGTTAATTTATGAGTGAAAAATTATTATGATAAAAAAACCAATAAACATATAGGTTTCTAAATGAATTTTGAGGTATTTCAAAGGAACAGTTTACTATGGTCGATTTTATGAGTATGGTGGGAATCTTAACTTATCTATTTGTACATGTACAGACAAGGAAAGAAATAATATTTACAAAATAAATATATATATTTATATATTTATATATATATATATGGTAACACATTTCTTCTAAGAAATAAATGTGTGAGATAACATTACTTAAGAAGAAATTTTATTACACCCAATACAGAAGAAGTTGAGTTGGTTGATACTGTATATAATTTTACAAAGATGATCTCGATAATGAAATAATTAGAATATTTAAAATTAGAATTAGAAAACACATGGAGAATTGGTTGTGTTAATGTATTTTTAATAACACTATCAAATTATTATTTATAACACTGGAGGTTAAAACATATTGATGTTAAATATTATATGATAAATGAAATTTTTAGATAGAAAATTGAGAGATATTATTATATTTTAATATAGAGTTAAATTGTAGGTATATTTACGTGGGCATTGCCAAAGATAAATTTATTGATTTAAATAATAAAACTAATATTTTACCTTTCCCTTTTACTACATGTATGATGATCAAGATCCGTTATTAATTATATTATTTTATCAATGAGGGATAAGTAAAAAAATCATGTGAATTTTGTTTATAGAAACCAAATTTTTTTTACAAAACAAATTAAATGTAAAGTTTTATATGAATAACTAAAAATGTGAGAATATCAGATTATTAATATTTAAATTTCTATCGCACTGATGGATGTACAACTATCTAAAATGTTAATTAAACCAAAAATTCATTACCATTAGTGTTATCATTAAGTAAAGGGTTTTGTATGTTGTGAAATATTTAATTTCAAAAAATCCAATTACAGTATTTTTTTTATTACATTCACTTTTTATGAAGTGGTTTATATTTGTTTCGAATATAATTTGAGAGATATAATATACGTTGAGATTTTTTTTAAAATGATAGAAGAAGTTATGGAAAATTTAAAATTATAAAATTAATTGAGAACTATTTTTTTCATTTTTAACCTCTGGGATAGAATATTTCTTAGGACTACATATGGATGAATTTTATACTATGTAAGAGGAATAAGATATTTCAACCCAATATTTAAGTGAGAAAACATGAATGATGGGTTGTATAACTTTAAATCAAGAGGACCAAATCCCATATTTATGTGATTTAAAACTCTCTAAAAATCAGATAAGATCATTTATGTGAGAAATAAATCCATATAACAATTATCAAATTATATATTATCTATATGTATTGAATAAATGTTTAAATTGTAACCTAATATTAAGGAATATTTTGAGAAAAAATTAATAAAAAAATATGACATGATTATATGTAATATTTTACTGATATTTTTGGATGTATAAATCAATAAATATGTTTTTGTAATTTGGAGATGGAAAATAAATTATAGTCAAAATTATTTTTGACTCAGACTAATTAATTTATTTTAAAACATGTGTTGGAAAAATTCAAAGGAATTCAAGATATTCAAATTTTGATATAAATTTTAGAATTGGGTTATGTTGATTTTAATGATATAGAGAATGAAGAAAATGATTATTTATTATAAATTGGAATTATTGGGAAATTTTTGAATCAACGTTTCATAGAATAATAGAGTATTCATTATTATTAAATTAGTACACGCATATGATTTTATTATATTCTATAGTTTCTTTGTGGAATGATGATCTAAGGTCATTGTAGTCATAGTTAAACCCTTAAGCTAAAAAAGAATATATACTTAATGATAATAAATTATTTTCAGGGGGAGTTAACATATTATCAATTGAGACTTCACAACCCTTTTCAAAAAGTGGAGGTATTGGATGGATAATAAGGATACAACCTATTAGAGATTATAATTATTTCAACAAATATATCTTTGTAAACACTGATTACTTTAATAAATTAGTGGATAATTTATTATTTATATTTCTCTAATAATATTAGGTATATATTAACTTATATTTGGGGTAAAATATATAAAACATTAGGGTTTTGGTTTCTTTTTTCATCTATTCATACAGAAAAGGACGAGATTTAATGATTTTATGTTATTTTTTATTTTAATCAATAACATTGGTTTATTTTAAATAAATTATCAAAATTAATATAATACTTATTCAAACCCCTATCATTGTTACCAACATTCATATTCATAGGAAACTCATAGTGGAATCAATTTATTCTTATTTACATTTTCACAATTTTCTCGATCCATTTTTTATATGTTTTTCAGTATATTTCATTATAATATATCTCAAATTCATAATAGTATCTCCAATTATTTGTATCAATTTGAGTATTAATTATATAATTAATAATTTAAAATATTCATAAATTCTAAAAACTCATTATATAGTCTCTATAGATATTTTGGCACACATCAATGGAATTGTGAGAAAAAAGTTCATTATTAATGATCAAAAGCATATATAATGAATGCTTTCTTACATTTATTGATGGTAACCCCATTATATTACATGTAGAACTCTATTATTATTTTCTAATGGTTTTTATAAAAAATAAACAAAATAAAAAAAATAACAATAAAAAGTCTTCCCACTACATATCAAGAGTGTAAAATATTAAATATTTGAAAAAAATATTCTTTTATTCTAATATTATTGATAAATATAAAGAATAATTTTATAAGAGTAAATTAATATTTAATTTAAGTGGGATTTTCACTAATTAAACTCATTTTATTTTCAATTACAATATTTAAATTTATGGACTTCAATAAAAAAATATTTTTGAAGAGCTAGAGAATTTAATAATAATCATTATATATGTTTTTGACCTACAAATCCTGAATCAAATTACACTAGATGAAAAAAAATCTGATTAACTAATCGATATAGTTATTGAGGTTTAAGGTAAGTCGATAAACATATTAATATTTTCATCAAAATGTTGTGGTGGGAAGATAAAAATCAATCAAAAAAATTTAAAATATTTTGATTAATTTATTTTTATAGGATAGTTAATTCCTAGGATTTTCTATTTGGAAAATGTATTTATAAAACATGAAAAATTAATGATTTTATTTATCTATTACTGGATTTAAATATAATTTTCCAATTACTTTTTATGATATATGTGATCATTGTGATTATGTTTTATGAATTAATGTCATGGAAAATTTATTGATAGAAAAATTACATTGAAATATTTATTAATTATTTTAGAGAGTTCCTAATAGTTATATTTTTCTCACTGAATGTATAAATAAAATTTAATTATCATTTCTATATATAATACTCTCTATAATGATTTCATATTGACTTATTATCCCGTATCTTAGTTGATTGTTACATGTCCATTTAATTCTAGATCAAATATCATAGAAATATGTGGACCCAAACCGCAAGGTATGATTTAATTTATCATATACTTCCCCATTGGTAAATGTAGTCCTATAAAATTACCTATTGGATAATGATCAATGTTTAATTCATTTAAAATAACCTTTCGAAAAATATCATATTTGAAAATGAATTTATTTTGAATACAACCTGTATGTAAATTTTTATTTATGTTGAAATCATTGAGATATTAAAAAGTTACCAAATAAATTTTAATTAATGTCAAAATTTATATAATACCATTATTTGGTAAATCCATGTTCAAAAATGTCATGAAAGGAATACTAATATAGAATTTTCTAATATTTTTCTCGAAATGACTAAAGATGTATCCCATTTAGAAATAATTTAAATTGTGATTGAATCTCTCGAGTACTGGAAATAGTATATTTGTGACGAGATCCCATTGTAAATACCATTTTTCGATGGGATATTGTCACAAATGACACATTGCAGAAAAGTCATCAGAAAATAAAGGTTTTTACGACATATGGTCGCAAAAAGAAACTATTTACGATGGTATAAACATTAATCACAAATAGTGTTATCATGTTTTTTAAATAATTTATTATGATGAACCATCATAAATAGTCTTTCTGGGTATTTTGAAACAATGTTTGTGATGGGACCCATCACAAATAGTATAAAAATTTTTTAATAAAAAAATAATTAGAATTAAAATAAAATAAAATTAATATTAATGAAATAATAATATCAATATTAGTAAAATAATGAAAATTTTTAAATAATAAAATAATATTCATATAATAATAAAAAAATAGTATTAATATTATAATAATAATAATTTTAATAATATTAGTAAAACAATATTACCAATATAGTAAAAAATTTAAAAATAATTAAAACCTCAGTATTCATGAAAAATATAAAAAATAATAAAAATAAAATAATAAAAAATAACAATTAATAAAATAATAAAATTAATTATAAAATTAAATAAAGTAATAATGTAATAAATAATTATATAAATAAAAAAATGTATTATTCGCAAATATATAAAAAACACAGTCTTTTGAAATGTAGATAGCTAATATTTCAAAAAAATTACATTCATATTTTTTATCATAAAAAATAAATAGATCACTGAGGGGGCGGGTTTTCTAGAGGAGCTGAAGGATATGGTGGAGGGAACTCAATCCCTCAACCACAAGTCAGATGTTGCATGTACTCCAACTATTCATGCTCCTTCTGTTGTATCCATTGATTCATCTCCTTCTACATCTCATAATGTTGTTGCGTTTATTGTCATAGGTGTTCTTCCCGCTTATGCTACCACCGTTGATGTATATACTCCTGCTCCCTACGCATACTCTCTATAAGCTCACTTTGAGCTCGTAGTTTCTCCTAATATTTTTCATTAGATGATGGTGACTCCCTATGAGCTCTTTCCGAGCTAGATGACGACATCACAATGGTGAACTAACAATCTTCATGCATCAATCGAGAGCTAATACCAACAAATCGGCCATTCTCAAAGCCATAGTGGGTCTCCTGCATCCATGTTATCTCATCGAATAGGTGGGCACTAGTCTGAGTATCGGCCTTGGCCCGACTCTCAGTCTTTGCCCGATTGGTCTTAGCTTCATATTACTCCTTCAATTGAAATTTTAAATTAATGTAGTTAAAATATTATTTACCATTAAATTTTAAAGTAAAAAGGAAAATATATTGACCATATTCTGACACTAGCGAGCACCTCTTATCTCTCCGGTTGTAGGATCACTATACTTCCTCCAATAAATATCGAACTCCAAAATATCATGTTGTTTGACTGATTATATGAAAATAAAAAAAAATTATTTAATGATATATTAAATATTTAAAAGGAAACTTATCATATTCTATCTATGTGCACTGAATGGAAAACTAATCGCTCGATGTGTCTCATCCTGTCTCCACTAGTTTTGTTGAATTACTGACGATCTCCTCTGAAAATGACCTCCTAACTAGTATGAACATAATCCATCCCAATCATAAGATGAAATGTAAAAAGGCTGGTGGGTGGGACAAGACTCATCATACTCTATCACTCATTCTTTCTCCATTTCTTTCTATCTCAAATTATGAAAAAACTGATCACAATGGTGAAACATATTCCTCTGCCATGCCTTTAAGATTAATTCACAAATTATCTCATCGATGAGATACCATAAACCATAAAAATAATTTATAATATCAAATTATTAATTAAATTAATTACAAAATAAAAATTATTCAGTTACATACCATCAAATGATCAAACATGCATCACTATATATCAATGGTAATCTGATCCCATGATACTCATACATCCAAAAAATAATTGTGAAATATAGTACTACCATGTCTAAAGCTGTTAAAAAAGAAAAATAATAAAACAATTAGAAAATAAATGAATTATTGAAAAATAACTAAAATACATAGGTTAGCATACTTTTTCACACATGGATCGAAGTAAAGACATGGACATTGATCAGGGATATGGTCTGGAATAATCAATCACGCAAGACCATGCCTCCTCTAGGTCCCCCATGAACTCCAAGTAGTTTAAGGGTCAGATAAGCCAACATCATTCTCGTCTAAAGGTAGATGAGCTTCCTCCAACAGATGAAACAAATCCTCATCCATCTGAAGCACTAAATGTCTATTGTTAGAAAATAGTTGAAAATAACTATTATATATATATATATATTATGATTATAACTAGTATTTAACTATGCTAATGCTCATTTTTATCATCATATTCATACTTGATGATGCCATTGTCTTTATATTTATCCTTAGCATCATGAATATCTATATGTGTTTCAGTTTCATCATCTCCTATAATTTCTAATTCATTTGAAACATCGTTGATTTCATCATCATCATCGACCCTTAACTCAATACATGTGATCATTGTTGGAGGTTCATCTCTTTTAATTGTACATATTCAGAAATTATATTTTTTCCTCAAAAAAGGATGTTCATTTAAAAAGAATATGTGATGACAGACGAAAAAACAAGGTTTTTTAACATTTACAAGCATAAACACTGTGTTGTCTCGCATATAATATAGAAATAATTTTGGACTATATGTACTCCATCTATATAACATTATATTTGCTGTTATGTAACTAAATATCCACATCAATCCAGATTTTTGTAAGAAATTTTGTTTTACAACAATATAAAATGTAATGACACCATTACTCCAAAAAGAGTATAACTCATCAATCAATGGATTTAAAGAAACATCATTATTCTTTTTCAGGTTTCCTGGAATTAATAAGGTCAAAAATTTATATGGTTCCTTCATCAATAACACATGCGGTAAACTGTACAGAGTTATAAAGATAGTACAACATGAATACAGTAAGAACAAAATGTACATTGACCACTAGTAGTAAGACCTATTCACACATTTTAGGATTCTAATGCAAAAGAAGAATTCACTTGGAAAAAATATTTTCATGAATTCTCATCGATGGGATGATTTAAGGTTTTACCAGTTGGAATATTGGTTTTTTTCCAAGACATTAATTTCATTGTGTTCTAATACATAAATAAACTCTATAATATTGGTGTAAGTAGGAAATATCTTAATTGTTTTATAGGAATCAATCCAGAAATCCCTTGTTGAGCCTCTTTATCCCTCGATTTTCCACATGTGGGATAACTATCTAATAACTCATTTTCACCATAATATAATATGAGATCATTTGAACATGTATGAGTCTTCTAATTACCAAAAACCATATTACGAACCAGCCTCTTGCACTCATAGAAATTTGTAGAAACACATTGCCTTCAGGTAGAAGTATTTGTTCCAAAGATAATATCTCATTAAAATAGATATTTTTACATTCTATTATATAATTTAAAAGCCATAAATTGAGAAATATCTTCAAATTTTATTATCTTTTAACTAGGATATAAGGAATCCTCAGTGGACCAAACAACTCATAAAAATGAGATGGTTCTAACTCAGGAGAAAAATTAATATCATCCTGAGTTTCAGTTTTTTTAAAAGATAGACCTTCCACATCATGTACTAAATTTTGAAACTGTGATGGATTTAGAACCAAATTATCAGTATCTTCTCTGGAACAACATTCACCATGTTGATACCAAAAAACATAATATGGTGGAAAAACCTAACATTATAAATGCCCCCATCATTTTCAAATGTTTCAAACATCCTTCAAGAACATTTTTTAAAAGGTCACTTAATTTTCCTTTCTGAATCAAGTTCGGGTTTTTATGATGTAAATGATAAGAAATCTTAAACACCCTCAATATATAATGTTTTTAAACTATAACCATTTGAAATATTTCACTTATTTATCTAATTGAGACCATAAAATAATTATATTTTTCGATATCTGTAGTCCATATTTTTTATTTGAAAAAAAATATTTATTTTTTTATAGAATTTGATATATAAAAAACACTATCCAAATAACAGAAGACAATCAAATTCCCTTTTTCTATAAAATTATAATAATATCTATTATTTTAAACTTATTTGTAGTATTTTTAAACATTTATACTAATCTACACTAACTAATAATAATTGATACTAATTATAACTAATTATTATTAATTATAAGAAATTTGTGATAATAATTATGAATTATCGGTGATACAATTTCAAATGGATTGATGACAACTCTTTTTCCTGATGACTTATCTCCACTATCTTTATCTGAAATCACTATTGAAAATTTACTCTAATGTATGAATATCATTTTATTTTCGAATGAGGATGGAGAGAAGGGAGGCCTCTCATTGTTTCTCTCCATTCTTGTGCATTAAAAAATGGATATCATTATGTGAGAGGATATTTTTCATAGTAATTTCAATAGAATAAAGTTACAAGGAGATGATTCATCGAGCAAAAGAGCCTCTTTTTCTCTGTAACTAATCTCCTTGTAACATTCTCTGACTGAAATCAGTATGAAAAGCTACTCCAATGTACATATTTTAATTTTCTTATGCACAAGATTGGAGAGAAAAAATACCTCATCATGCTACTCTCTATTCTCATGCATTCAAAATGGATATTCGTATGTGAGGAAAGATTTTTCATAGTAATTTCAGTATGATAAAATTATTAAGAGGTAAGGCATTGGGAAAAAGGAGCCTCCAATCCCCTAGAAATTGTGGCAATTTATTACAATTTGTTAAAATTTATTACAATTTCATGATAATTATTGTTAAATAATTGCTAATAATTACAATTTTTTTAATTATTAGTAATTATTAATAATTTCTATAGTTTATTACTAATTATTACAATTTATTAAAAATTGATACAATTAATTTCTAATTATTAAAATTTATTTCTAATTATTATAATTTAGTACAAATTATTACAATTTATTACTAATGATTATAAATATTATAATTAATTACTAATTATTTCAAATTGTTGCAATTTATTACTAATAGTTACAATATATTAATAATTATTGAAATTTATTAATGATTATTAAAATTAATAACTAATTATTAGAATTTATTAGTAATTCTTAGATTTATTTCAATTTATTATTCATTATTAGATTTTATTACTAACTATTAAAATATATAGAATTTATTACTAATTATTTAAATTTATTACTAATTATTACTAGTTATTTATAATTATTACAATTTATTGATAATTATTAAAATATATTTCTAATTATTACAATTTATTATGAATTATTACAATTTATAATTAATTATATCAAATTATTAAAATTTATTACTAATTATTAATAATTATTAGAATGTAATACTATTTATTATAATTTATTACTAATTATTAAAATTTGTTACTAATAATTATAATTTATTACGAATTTATTAATAAATATTGTAATTTATGGCAAATTATTAGATTTTATTGTTAATAATAACAAATTATTAAAATTCATTACTAATTAAAACTAATTATTAGAATTTATCACTAATTATAACTAATTATTAGATTTTATTACTAATTATTATCATTTATAACTAACAAAAGTAATTTATTACTAATTTATTCAATGCATGGATACTTATAACTAATTATTAGAATTTATTACTAATTACTAGAATTTGTTACTAATTATAACCAGTTAGTAGAATTTATATCTAATAATATAAATTCATTACTAGTTATTAGAATTTATTACTAATTTTTATAATTAATTACTAATTATTACTGATTATTATAATTAAATACTAATTATTAGAGTATATTCCAAATTATTAGAATTTATTCCTAATTAGTACTAATTGTTTCAATTTATTACCGATTTTTGTAATTTATTACTAATTGTTGTATTTTATTACTAATTGTAGCAATTTATTACAAATTGTGGCAATTTATTACTATTTATTACAAGAAATTTCTAATTGTTACATTTTATTACTAAGTTTTAGAATTTATTACAAAATATTAGAATTGATTACTAATTATTAGAATTTATCACTATTTATTACTAATTATTATAATAAATTAATAATTATTACTAATTATTACTAATTATTCAAATTTATTACTAGTTATTACTAATTATTAGAATATATTACTAATTATTACAAATTGATACAATTATTTCTAATTGTTGCAACTTATTACTAATTATTACAATTTATTACTAATTATAGTAATTTATTACTGATTATTGCAATTTATCACTAATTATTTCAATTTATTACTAATTATTGCAATTTATTACAAATTATTTCAATTTATTACTAATTATTTTAATTTATTACTAATTGTTCCAATTTATTACGAATTGTTAAAATTTATTACTAATTAATACCATTTATTACTAATTATTACTAATTATTAGAATTTATTACTAATTTTTACTAATTATTAGAATTTACGACTAATTATTATAATTTATTACTAATTATAAAAAAATATTATTAATTAAAACTAATTATTAGAATTTATTCACAATTATTAGAATTTATAACTAATTATTAGAATTTATTACTAATTATTAGAATTTATTCCTAATTATTAGAATTTCTTCATAATTATTACTAATTGGTCCAATTGTTTACTAATTATGGCAATTTGTTAATAATTTTTGCAATTTAATACTGTTAATTTCATTTTATTACTAATTACGAATATTTATTACTATTAATTACAATTTAATGGTAATTGTAACAATTTATTACTAATTATTAAAATTTATTACTAATTATAGAAATTTAATTCTAATTATTATAGTTTAATAGTAATTGTTACCAATTAATAATAATTAAGATAATAACAATTAATTAATACTAATTCATTCTAGTCATACATAATTATTTGGAAGAATAAACATAAATTATGATAAATAAAACTGTCTAATTCTAATTCAATTTAACTATATCTAATTGACAATAATTATAAGAAAAATAAAATATAATGAATTAATTAAAAAAACAAAAGAAATAGATAAATACCTTAAAACTGATGCTTTTGAAGGATATAAGCTGCCAATAATATGGTGAATTAGAATTTCATAATATGAAAAATTTTGACTGAACATTTTCTACCAGAGAGAGAGATGAGTAGATAATTGAGTGGAATGAAGAAAAAATAGGTGAGGGTATATATAAGTTAGATTAGTTGCGACAAGATTATTTGTGACGGTAGTCCCATCGCAAATGTCCACCAATAAAAAAGCCTTTTTCGACGGGCCTTGTCACAAAATACAACCTACTGACATATTATTTGTGACGAGATATATATCCCGTTGAAAATACTAAAAACGACGTTTGGTATTTGCGACGAGCTATAGATGCCCGTCAAAAATACCCTTTCCTGCAGTTTGGCACGAATGTTGTGCCAAACCTTTTGTGACTGGAACCATCTCCCCATCACAAAAACCATATTATTTGTAATGGGACTATTCTCCCATTGTAAAAATTCCCTTCACCAGACTATTTGTGACTCGTTAGTCTCTCGTCACAAATGACCAATCGCAAATGCCCACTTTTTCCATTGTACTAAAAACCCTTGGGAAAATCCCTGTTAATATTTACCATTAACAATGATAAAATTTGTACTTTTTAATATTCACTAGACATGTTAAATTTTTTTTGAGTTAAAAAGAATTAGAGAATATATTGATTGAAAAAATAGTCTTATTTATTCCTTGTTATGTGAAGAATAGTGAAATAATACCCAATTGTTTTCCAAAAATTTCAAATGTTTTGTTCCATAATGTAGGAAAAACTTTTAAAGTGATATAAAGAATTTTTATATGGAAAAAAATATCATATTATTTGGACGAAATTACGTTTGAATATTTTTTATCATTTTTTTAATTTTTTTACCACCCTTACTTGAATTGATAGATGTTATACTTTGACTAATAAAAATTTCCATCTATGAGGATTACTAGAATATAACTACTTTATATGTTATCCCATCAATATATATTATATTTTTTTCATAAAAAATTCCCACATACCACTCTGGTTTAATTTTTAAAAAATCTATCACGATTTTCATAACAAGAATCAAAATATATGAGTTCATATAGAATTTCATTTAGGTTTTAGATAAGTCTACTCTGAAACCAAATCATATAAAATAGAAAAATATATTTCACCATGTCCATGAGAGTGAATGTTGTTTCAAACATAATTATAACTAAAATTCCACACTTTTAATTAAATTGGAAACCACAATTGTTTATAATCCAATAAATACTTAGGTGGATATGGTTCATAATAAATATTATTGGTATTTTGGAATGATTTCAAAATTCACTTGATGAAAAATGATATCATTTTTTTATAATTTATCTTATTGTTCAAATGACAGAAAATTTATAGTATCATGGAAAATAATTGATTTAAAGTCAAACTCTATTTGGTCCAATAAATTATTTGAGAAAATATAAACTTATTTTAATATATATTCCTCATAATATCATTCACACAAATGATTATGAACCTTCAATGAACATTTTTATAATGTATGGAAAATGGAAAAAATATATTTTATAACATAGAATTACAATGATGGGAATTTTTCAAATAAACTCTATAAACCACTTTCATGTAACTAAGTCTGCCACATTCTACCTCTCTTATTTCTACAAGGATAGAGTATTAGGAATTATTTACACCTATAATTCCTTGAATAACATTAAATATATTTGAGGATGACCTCTTATGAAATAGTTCTTGTAAATGTACTTGATATGAGTTATATTTGGGTTCTTATGTATTTTCATAGATCTTAAACTTCATATAACATTATTTTTGTACACAAGACACATTAGTTTTGACCATGGATTCCCCATTGTTTTATCCTATTAAATAAAATTTACTTATTTGAGGCACTTCTCAATTTACATAAATGCATGGAAAATAATTTTTTCCATTAATCTGACCCAATTCATTCATATCACTATATTGTAGTTTTATTTCATAAATATTTTAATGTCAGTAATTTTTATTTGACTCCTAAACAACGTTTGATTATATAAAATTCTTTTGTACATTAGGAATGAAATTATTTTAATCAAACTTTCAGTTGTACAAAAACCAATCACTTGAAGGTTTATAAACTTATCCCATAGAAAAAATGATTTTTCCCAGAACACATCCCAACTCAATATAATTATAATATAGATACCTTTTTGAAAGTATATATTGTATAAATCATACGTTCTTTATAAAATCCTTTATAATGGGTCTCATATTCCCCACATGTATAACGACCAGAAAATATTCAATGGGATCTCCTTTTAGATTATATTAATGTGTCATATTTAGTAATGTCGTATTATTTAATGCCCATAAACCTCATTATACAACCAAAAACATTTTAATATATTGATAATATAGGAAAATTTGAGAATAATTATAAACATAATAATTGAAAGTGTTACAATGGGAAAAAAATTGAATATAAGATGACTATACTATATAATTTTTCACTTGATCGATCCCCTAGAATGATAACACCAATGAACCACAATATTGAATTGTAACTAAAAATTAGTAATGAAATATATTACTGGAAAATAAAAATATATAGACTTAGGAAAAATAGAAGTGAAAGAAGAATGAAGAAAAATGTAGATCATTTATAATTTAGTAAATTTGTATGACTATTAGAAATATGATTGTTGAATTTTTATTTAACATCTGGAATGTTAATCTGACCATATGGAATAATTACCTAACCATTAAAATAGTAACCTCACCAATTTTGTTGTATAATAATGATTAGTTATCATATCAAATGAATATATAGAAAAACTATAGTATAATACCAATAAATAAATGATTTAAAAATGATCAAATGTGATTTTAGACTTTTGTAAAACACATTTGTATTATTAAAAGTTTTATAATATATTTTAAGATATTAAAAGAATGAGTCTTTAAAAAAATCTATTTATAAAATATAATTATTTTTTATTAAAATTATAATATAAAAATATGATACCATAAGTACCTTTTCTAAGGGTCAAATAATTTATTATAATATTAAAACCAATATTTTTCAAATTAATCAAGGTTTTATTGATAAATTAATTTTTAGATACATAGAAAATAATTTTCATGAAAGTAATTTTATTTTTCGAATCTAAATGTTAAAAAACCAATAATGTTAATTTTTTTTCTAAAATATTTGATTTTTAATAGTGAAATATGACAATTAGAGTATTTGACATTGTCATCTAAATACATGAACTATGGATTCACAGATAATATAAGAAACCATTTCTTTGAACACACATGGAATAATTACATTATACAGTCACATGAAACAACACTATTTATATAATTATTCATAAATAATAAATTAATCAATATTATATTCAAAAAGACCCATCTTCACCCCTTATAAACACCATCCCTTCTCTCCACACATTTTAAAAAGTGTAAATAGCCCTAACTATATCAATTTATCTACCTAATCATCCTCCCATGTCAATGGATCATGTATTACCAAATAACCATTCCATGGATCTTTAATTAGTGGCCTAAGAGGAGACATCAAAAGGAGAAGATACTACTCTCAACTAAGCATTTTAGTTTTTCTTCCTATTCTTCTTCTGTAGAAAGTAATCAAACATGAAATAATGACTCAAATATCATAAATATAATGATATTTTAACTTTATTATGTAATTATAAAACAACAAATAATTTTATTCTAAAAAATGTTCATATTATAGTGGGATTACTGCCTCCATCTACAATGTACTTCATTTTTTCATCACCACCATCATTGTAAGTAATAAAAATAATTTTAGGGTAATATATGATGATAATAAATACATTATAAATTTTTTTAATTTTAGTTAATTTTTTTATAATTATTTGGTGAAATAAAATGATTATTGTTCTTAATGGTCGAAAAACCTGCATAAATAAATATACCATATAATGAAAAAATTAACATTAAACATACCATCCTAGTGTTATAAAATATATGAATACATAGGACCATTAAAACTAATAGAATGAATAAAATATAATCTCATTTCACTTATGGATTTATATGACCATTTTATAATAATTTCTATAATTATCCACAAACTGATGTGGCTTTGGAACCATGAAAGAACACCCTCTAGAGAGAATGAATAATTATGATTTCATAACAAAATTATTTGAAATAAAAATAATTGAATAATTACTAAATAAAATATATATGGATAATGTTCTTAATTACTTTTTTAATAAATTTATTTTTATTAATTATGATGTTACGTGATCATACCAATCCAGCCAAGGACTCATAAAAAATAAACATCTGAGCCACCCTTATTTATTTTTTGTCATGCCTTTTCCCACTAAAATCAATGAATCACACAATTATTATAATGTATTTCCCTAATATTATATATTTAAATATATTTAATCCACATATATATAACTAGTAATAATTATCCTTTTTAATCGGGGATATACACGTTTTATAGTTTCCTTTTCAATTTCATTAATTATGAAACCCCGATTAAATGGAACTTTTTTCCCCTTAACCCATTTCAAGTACCACTCAAAAATTGTTTTAAACCATACATGGTTTATAAATTTTTTTTTATTATTGTATACATTTTTACATCAAATCTGTATTTATGGAAATTAATATTCTCTTTCCCCTATTTAACGTCTCTTTACCATTTTCCCTAAAAACAAAAATAGGATCATTTCCATAGTTACATATCTACTATTTTTCAATTATTCACTTCACATGAACATAATATTTTCATTTTATATGATTATTTTTCAATTATTAATGTACAAAAGTTTTTAATAACTTATTTTGAAGAAAATATTGTTATCTTTCATCATGTTATTCTATAATACATTATTATGCAACCTATTTATTTCAAAAGGTAATTCTTATGTTTATATGTCATATTTGAATTCCTGTTATGGGAAACATGTGCATGTACCTGTTTTAATGGGCACACACAAATAGATTTAAAATGAAATTGTTAATGTTTATATATAATGATATTATATATATTTTATAGTGGATAAAAAAAATACTTGATGGCACATTTCCCACCATGTTATGTTGTCTTTGATGTAGTCCATGAATTCTTTTTTTTCAAGTTTCATTTTGTTGAAAAATTTATATAATACAAAGATTATACGATTTATTGTTTTTTATATTTTATGTCCTTGTGATCATTCATGTACCTTGATTATTATGATATCATGTTATTCCATTTTAATCATAACATATATCCTTTATCATGATTATTATATTACTTAGATTTATAAAAACCGTAAAATTTGTCCATAATATCATTTCTATTTAATTAGATATTCGTTAGAATACAACACACAAAACACTAATCATTAACAACCATAAAATATTATTAATTAAATTTGTCCATAATATCATTTCTATTTAATTATAATGTATTAATTATACTAACTTCATTATGATATATATATATATATATATATATATATTTTATACTCAATACCAATGTATTGTTTTATTTTTATTAAATAAACTCTCAATTATTAGCAAAGTGATTTTATAATGGAAAATTAACTTTTTTCAAAAATAATTATTATTTATTTTTATGAAGGTATATTATATTTAATTTATTGAAATATCTGAAATTTTATTCTATAAAAAGGTTAAAAAAATTTAATCAAAATATAAAAATTAGATGAGGGTTAAATTTTTAAATTTTCCCAAAAATATTAATTTGTTAGTGAGTATGGGAAAAATAAGGATTTTACTGAAATAGTTTTCTTAAATTCATGTATTTATAGAGCCCATTTTATTTTTTAGTTGATTTTAAAATTTAATTATTTACTTTTTATTTAATATAATCCAATTATTTTCATTATAATCAAGATTATGAGTAATTTTGTTATGAAAACATTTTTATACTTAAAGATTTGTTTATCTTCGGAAATAATTATCATCAAAAATTTTGGGATAATTTTAAAAGTGATTTATGCCACTTATATAGATTAAATTTAAAAAATGTATTCAATAATTGCAATCATAGTTTTGAAATTTTATATATATTACAACATTATTATTTTTCATCATTTATAGTAACCAAGGCAGAAATTATGTCATCATGGTATGGATAAAATTAATTGAACAATGATAAATCGTGGAAAACAGTATTCAAAATCACCTATAAACTTATCTATATTTCATTTTATGGCTTTAATTATACCATCCACATCCAAAATTCTAATATACGATTTTTTACATTTTTTAATTGATGAAAACATTTATTTTTTTAAATAAAGGAAACTTCCAAAATTTATCTTTATTTTCATAAATAAATATATATATATATATATATTATTTTATAGTGAAAAAAAATAAATGAATTATTTAAAAAAGATATTATTAATATTAGTAAAACTATTTAATATATTTATTTATTTTATATTTATATTTCTGAAATAATTACATTAATGTTTTATGTTACTCTCACACAATACATATGAAAGCAATGGAAAAATCAAGTAAATGTTTTTAAAAATAAACAATGTCATAATTTTTTGGGGGATTTATAGTGTTCTACGAATTATCCATATATATATATATAATTTATTAATGATTTTTTGAATTTTTTTTATTACAATTATATCTTGATGTTTTTTAAAATCAAATTATGTGAATATTATTGATGATCAAATTAAATGTATTTTATCTTAAATAATATTAAATTATATGATTTAAAATTATTAAAAATATTATCATCATCCAACTAATTGGTATATAGTCTATATAAATATACATTTTCCCCTAATGTGTCACTTTTTCTTTTATATTAACTCTCTTGAAAAATAATATGTAAAAATCATGAAATTGGAATACTCATTAAATAGGGTTAATTGGGGTTAAAGATAAGAGATTGGATTTGAATCATAACATATAAATATGAATATTTAAATTGATGCCATTATTTTTACTTATATTTATATTATATTCCAAATATATCAATTTTTTCCCATTAACTTGAAAATACATTTATATTTATATATTATTTTATGTAACTCCAACAACGCCCATATGTTCTCTTATTTATAGAAACCACCTATCCTCTATTCCTAAAACATTTTGAGATACTTTTCATGACCAAATTATAAAATAACCTATTTCTAACTTCCTTTTCTAAATTATAGTGTTTTTTCTTAAAATACCATCCATGGGGTCCTTATGTAGAGATCCAAATGAGGTTATTTAAAGAGGGGTAATTTTCTCAACTGAGAACTTTCATTTTACGTCTTCTTAAAATTCATTCAATTATTTCAAAACCTTTATAATTAAAAAAAATTATATATATATATAATGAATATGTTATTATTTTAATTTAATAACATTATTAAAATCCTTTTCCATCAAACCGTAAATGAAAAATCATTCCAACATATGGCAGATTGATGCATCCTAAAAATAATTCAATTATTTTATAATGACCGCCTTTATGGGTGTTATTATGATGGATTTGGTGTATATATATCATATTATGTTAATAAATATGATCTATAAATAAAATATTTCCTCAATCCTCATACCAATCCAATTGTTAAAATATGGAATCATCACACTTGTGTATGTATGGGCTTCTGTATCCATGTAGATATATACTTCATTTTTCAATTATACATCTCATGGATGGTTAAGGGGATGTATTTAATAAAGTTATGTTGTTTCTATAACATTATAATAATTCAGTTAGGGTAATTTTTTCATCTAATATAATGTAAAAA
This sequence comes from Viscum album, assembly GCA_963277665.1. Classification (NCBI taxonomy): domain Eukaryota; kingdom Viridiplantae; phylum Streptophyta; class Magnoliopsida; order Santalales; family Viscaceae; genus Viscum; species Viscum album. Next base: position 332,268,575 of record OY728132.1, read on the forward strand.
TATAGCTATTATTTATGTGTGGACTACCACATCACAAGACGATGCATTTTGTTTTTTATGACCTCCATTCATAGATGAAACTAATGTTATCTTTGATTATTATATTTTATAAATATGGAATTTTTTTATTCTATATAATATTTTAAAATAAAACCTTTGGCTATGATCAATATAACAATTTCATTTTTCAATTATAAATTGAACTTCCCCAAAACACCCGACATTGATTTAACAGATTATGTAATTAAATATGTAATAGAAATATATAGTTTAATGATAATTTAAAATTTTTTATTAGATTATCAAAAAAGTAAATAATTAATTAATTTTATTATAAATTAGTTTTTGGATAGACATAGAATGTGTGCACTTATGGTAAGGGGTTTCCTAACCCATTTTCCTTTTATTAGGATATAACACTTCCTCATTTACTCTAATATGTCATGATTACATGTGAATTTATATCTGAATTAATTTATGATTTATTTATACTATTTTTATGTGGACTAAAATATGTTTCCATAATACATTTGGGGATTTATTATCCCTTAAAATACTATGATCTTTACATGAGTTTTCTTTTACATACCATCATTTTATTGAGACATGTTTCATGTCATAAACCATTAATTCTTTTTATAGTGTACTTACTTCATCAAGAATTAATTTTGGCATATTAATTTTGGTAATTTTTTGGATTTACATATCTATATAATTTTATTTATTTCAAATATTCTTTATTCAAATGTTACAAACATTGTAAAGACTTTCTGTTACAATCACATTTCTTTTATAGATTGTTTGTGTTCATGTTTCCATCTAAGGAAAATTGAATGATTTAAATTTATATAACAAAATATATTTTTCTCTAATGTTATTATTTATATGGTTTATATTATTTCCATTCATTTCCCTCTACTTTTATTTTAAGATGATTGAAATAACATTTTTATAGAAAACAAATAGTATTTCACTTTTTAGTCATGAATCATTAATCTTCCATATCTATGATATTTAAGATGTTTTCAAGAATTTATTTTCAATTAATGACATTTTTATTAAAGTAATTTTACAAAAATTATTAATTTATTTAAAAAGTTTAAAATAAAGTATTTTTCTCATTTACCAAGTAGTGTACTTTTTTAAAAAAGTGTGAAAGGGATATTAATTTTAATAATTATGGAATTAATAAATTTCTAAATTATAAAAGATATTATATTATTTAAATTTTAATCTATATATATCCATGATTATTTTTAATTAAAATATATTTTTTAAAATTTTTGGGATTTTTTATATAAAATTTAATCAAAATAAAATTATATTTTTTTCAGCTTTCATAAAAATTTATTAAATGGTATTTCAAATGTATTTTTTAAATAAATAAATATATTTTATCATTTTCCAATAATACAATGTGGATATGATAAAATTATATGATCATTATTGTTACTCTAAATAGATTGTGATTGTTTAGAGAGATTTTCATGGAACTTGTTTTCTTTTGATCGGTCTAACAATCTAAAAAGTATTGATGATTATTTTTAAGGGTATTATATTGAATAGTGTAACCTTATAATTTTTTTCATTTATCATACTCGGAATTTTTTATTAATGATTTATAGTTTTTTACATTTTTAACTATGGATAGAAGGGTCTAGTATATCCCTCCAATGAATTAGGTAAAGTGATAATGTTAATTATTGAATGTTACTATTAAAAAGCAATGGAGTAATTTATTATAATGTACTATTAATAGATGAATGATTTTGTTGAATATGAGTAGCATTAACAAGGAGAAGAATTGAACTATTTTATGTTACACCTGAGAGCATGATGGGATTATCCTATTTAGTTGATTCCATCATTAATGATTGATGTTTTATGTTACCAATATAGTTTCCTTATACTTATAATATTTTGAAAATGTTTCCATTTATCAAGTGTTATTTAAATATGGATTGTTTTTATTGACTCATTTGTCTCTCATATTTTGTTAAATCATTACTATATGTCTCATTATTTATTTTCTAAGTGTTTATAGTTACTAATAATATTATGAAATTATCATGAACATTTAATATGTTAACATACCCATATTCTTGTCACATACAATGATATTAAATTTTAATGCTGATATTTACACATATTATGAATTTTCTATCACCATTCTTATGTTTCATTTCCCTCAGTTGTAAAAAAAATATTATTTATGATGTTTCATTAATGGTTTCATGTGGGTTATAATTATTCTTTATTGTGGAATAAGAAAATATTTGTATAGTGGAAAAAATGACCAATTAAAGATGAGGGTATTGTTAAGTTATAATTCTCCTAATTCCATAAAACTATTAACCTAAAAGGTCCTTAGGTGTGTTGGTGATCCAATATTTCCATATGATGTGGTATGTTTTTATGATTATGATTTTTCCATGTTAATTGATATCAAAGCAACAAAAGTGAAGATTATTTTTAGCACTAGATTTAGGAATGCGAGTTTAGGGATGTTGTAGTTGGTATCATATCATAGTTTAGATAACTTTTTAGATTAAGAGACTTACATTTTAGGGTAACATAAGAGCTATGGTTTCCATCATTAGTGAATAATTTTAAGGTTGGTTATAAGTTCAAAGGAATAAACACGACTCTTGGTTTTAATAGATGGATTTTAAGGTGAGTATTAATATTTTCGAAGAAATTTTATAAGGTTTTGTTATATTGAAACAGTTGGTTTAACATGAAGGATTACATTTACAAATGACATTGTATTTATATGAATACAACCTAAAAGGATTAAGTCAACATATGAAGATAATTTTTTTATTTTGTTGTTATTAAGGTCAATTTGTATATAGGTTTATTTATTTATGGAATGATCAATGTTTAACCATTGGTGTTATTATGAATTTTTTATATTTAAATATACTATTTCCTCTTATTAAGGTTTATTCATTTTGTTTACTATGTAACATGGTGCTAATTATTTTGGGTTTAGTAAATATAATAGGATTAACATTTCAAACTTATGTGTATGCTATGTTATATTAAAATTTTACTCTATGAGAATGAGAAAGATCCATAATAGATATACATATCTTGGAATATATAATGAGATTGAGGTGGAATGTTTTTGAAACAAGAAACTAAAGTATGATTTTGTTTATGGATTTGCAGAAATCAAATATGTGTATTTTAGCATCCTTTAAATTCTAATCATAGTATTCCTTTAAAATGATATTTATATGATTTTTTTATAATTTAAAACTGAATAAGATTTTTCATAATATTATCTCTTATATAAAGAAATAAATTTTTAATCTATATAATTATTATATGTATGTTTAATTAAAATATTTAAAATTGAGAAATATTTCTTTTAATTACCAAAAAATAGTATTTTATTGTGTAAAATTATAAGGACAATGTTTTAATATTTTAATACTCCTTAAATAAAAGTATATCCTTGAATTAAGATAATATATACTTTAAGATGATATATAAAAATATGAGTATTTATAAATATGTGATTTTATTTTGATATAAAGTTTTTATTTTTTAATATCAATTATTTTATATTTTTTTCTTAAATATTTAACAATTTTTCAAGAAATAATGTTTTTATTAAAATTATTATAAATTTTATATTAATATAATTATAAATATATATTTTTTTAAATATGTTTAAAATCTAGTTTTGAAAAGATTAATACACCAAATTTATAAGTGAATAATTTTAATGATTTTTTGAAAAATAATTTAATATTATCTTTTAAAGAAAATTATTTTAATTTGTGTTATCAAAAACATTATCAGACTGATATTAATATTAGTAAAAAAATTCAAGGGGTAATGATTGTAATAACATGTAATTATTTATTTTATAACTTTAATAAACAATATATATAGGTTATGATAAAATTCATAAAATTATAAAACATTGATTATAGTGTAATTTCAAGTTATAATTTTTTTTCAAAAAGTATAATAATTATTAGAGTATAAATAATACTTATATAAATAATTATATGATAATAAATTTATTTATTTTCTATTATTTATTTTGTAAATTATTATTTTAATATTTGAATAATAAAATTATGATACATTTTTTATATAATAAAAATTATGGTTAAAAAAATTTTATTAGTAAAATTTTCTTAATGAAAGAATAGATAATTAAATAAATATAACATCTAAATAAAAATATATATATTTACATATATGTTTGGCTACATATAAATCTAGTTTTTGAAACTATTTTATATTATTTAAGGTATTTAAGACTCACTTATATTTAAAAAATCCATCCAACAAAATATAAGGCTCAAGGCCTTCCATTCTGTATGTAGGGAGGGCTAGATTGAGAATCTCACATGGAGGCTAGGAAGACAGAGTGCCTGCACTATAAAGGTTTGGGAATAACACCACCATAGTTGGTGGTGTGATACCCTCCACTTATATGATAACACCACACACCATGGTGGTGTTATTACCAAAACCTTTCTAGTGCAGGCACTCTGTCTTCCCAACCTCCATACAGGATTCTCAATCTATCCCCCCCCATATACTAAATGGAAGGCCTTGAGCCTTATTGTTAGTTGGATGGAATTTTTTCAATATAAGTGAGTCTTAAATACCCTAAATAATATAGAATGGTTTCAAAAACTAGAATTATATGTAGCCAAACATATATGTAAATATTTTTTTTATTTCAATGTTATATTTATTTAGTTATCTATTATTTTCACTAAAAACATTTTACAAATATAATTTTATTAACCTTCATTTTTATTTTATAAAAAAGTATCATCATTTTATTATTCAAATATTAAAATAATAATTTAAAAAATAAATTCTAAGAAGGAAATAATTTTATTATCATATAATTATTTACAGAAGTATTATTTAAACTCTAATAATTATTATACTTTTAAAAAAATTATAAAATAATATTACACTATAATCAATGTTTTATAAGTTTATGAATTTTATCATAACCTATATATATTGTTTATTAAAATTATAAAATAAATCATTACATGTTATTACTATAATTACACCTTGAAAACATTTTACTAATATTAATATCATTCTGATAATGTTTTAGATAACAAAAATTAAAATATTTTTCTTTAAAAATTATATTAAATTATTTTTCAAAAAAATCATTAAAATTATTCACTTCTAAATTTGGTGTATTTATCTTTTCAAAAATAGATTTTACATAAATTTAACAATATATATAACTATAATTATATTAATATTAAAATTATAAAAATTATAATAAAACCAATATTTCTTGAAAAATTATAAAATATCTAAGATTTAAAATATTAAAAAATTGATATTAAAAAATATAAATTTTATATCAAAATAAAATCACATATATATAAATAATCATGTTTTTTATATATCAGCTTAACAAATATATTATCTTGATTAATGGATATACTTTTATTTAAGGATTATAAAAATATTGATATATTATCCTTAAAATATTACATAATAAAATACTATTTTTGGTAATTAAAAGAAATATTTTTCAATTTTAAATCTTTTAATTTAACATACAAATAATAATTATATAGATTAAAAAGTTATTTATTTTTATAAGACATAATATTATTACATATCTTAGTTAGTTTTATATTATAAATAAATCATATAATAATCATTTTAAAGGAATATTATCATTAGAATTTAAAGGATGCTAAAATACAAATACTTGATTTCAAGAAATCCAAAAACAAAATCATCCTTTAGTTTCTTGTTTTAAAAACTTTCCACCTCAATACCAATATAGATTCCAAGATATGTATATCGATGATGGATCTTTCTCATTCTTAAAGAATAAAATTTTAATATATCATAGCATACAGTTAAGTTTGAAATGATAATACTATTATATTTAATAAACCCAAAATAATTAGAACCACATAACATAGTACCCAAAATGAATAAACCATCATAAGAAGAAATAGTACATTTAAATAAAAAAATTCCATAATAACAGCAATGGTTAAACATTTATCATTCCATAAATAAATAAACCTATATACAAATTGACATTAATAACAACAAAATTAAAAAAAATTATCTTTATATGTTGTCTTATCCTTTTAAGTTTTATTCATATAAATTCAATGTCATTTTTAAATGTAATCCTTCATGTTAAACCAATGGTTTAAATATAACAAAACCTGATAAAATTTCTTCCATAATATTAATACTCACCTTAAAATCCATCAATTAAAACCGATAGTCGTGTTTATTCCTTTGAACTTATGAGAAACCTTAAAATTATTAACTAATGATGGTAACCATGGCTCTTATGTTACCCTAAAATGTAAGTCTCTTAATCTCAAAAGTAATCTAAACCATGATATGATACCAACTACAACATCCCTAAACTCGCATTCCAAAATCTAGTGTGAAAAATAATCTTCACTTTTGTTGCTTTGATATAAATTAACATGGACAACTACTAATCATAAAAACATACCACATCATAAGGAAATATTGGATCACCAACACACCTAATGATATTTTAGGTTTATAGTTTTAGAGAATTATGAGAATTATTACTTAACAATACCCTCATTTTTAAGTGATCATTTTTTCCACTATACAAATATTTTCATATTCCACAATAATTAATAATTATAACCCACATGAAACCATTAAATAAATATCATAAATAATAATTTAATTTACAACCTAGGGAAATGAATCATATGAATGGTGATAGAAAATGCATAATAAGTGTAAATATCAGCATTAAAATTTAATATCATTGTAAGTACATGAAAAGAATAATGGTATGTAACATATTCAATGTTCATGAGAATTTCATAATATAATTAGTACCCATAAACACATAAAACATAAATAATGGGACATATAGTAAATATTTAACAAAATATGATAGAAAAATGAGTCAATAAAAACAATCCATGTGGAAATAACCCTTGATAAATGGAAATATTTTTAAAATATTGTAGGTATAAGGAAACTATGTCGGTAACATAAAACATCAATCATTAATGATGGAATCAACTAAATTGGATAATCCCATCATGCTCTCAGGGTAACATAAAATAGTTTAATTATTCTCCTCGTTATTGCTACTCATATTCAACAAACTCATTCATCTATTAATAGTACCTTATAATAAATTACTCCATTGATTGTTAAGAGTAACTTGTAATAATTAACATTATCATTTTGACTAATTCATTGGAGGGACATATGAGACCCTTCTATCCATAGTTAAAAATGTAAAAAACTATAAATCATTAATAAAAATTTCCAAGTATGATAAATGAAAAAGAATTAGCAGGTTACACTCTTCAATATAATACCCTTAAAAATAATCATCAATACTTTTTAGATTGTTAGACCGATGAAAAGGGAACAAGTTCCATGAAAATCTCTCTAAACAATCATAATCCATCTAGAGTAACAATAATGATCAAATAATTTGATCATATTCATATTTTATTATTGGAATATGATATAATATATTTCTATATATAAATAATACATTTAAAATACCATTTAAGAAATTTTTTTGAAAGATGAAAAAAATATAATTTTATTTTGATTAAATTTTACGTAAACATTCCAAAAAATTAAAAAATATATATTTTCATTGAAACTAATCATTGATATATATAGAGTAAAATTTAAATAAAATAATACCAATGATAGTGTATAAATTCATTCATTCCATAATTATTAAAATAAATATCCCTTTCACACTTTTTTAAAAAGTACACGACTTGGAAAATGAGAAAAATATTTCATTTTACCCTTTTTAAATAAAGTAATAATTTGTGTAAAATTACATTAATAAATCATTAATTAATTGAAAATACACTATTGAAAACATCTTAAAGATCACTGGTATTATATATTAATGATTCATGACTAAAAAAGAGAAATACCATTTGTTTTCTATAAAAATGTTGTTCCAATATTCCTAAAATAAAATTAGAGGGAAATGAATCGAAATAATAAAAACCATATAAATAAAAACATTAAAGAAAAATATATTTTGTTAAATAAATTTAAATAATTCAATTTTCCCTAGAAGGAAACTTGAACACTAATAATCTAGAAAATAAATGAGACTGTAATATAATTTCTTTAGAATGTTGGTAACATTTGAATAAAAAATATTTGAAATAAATAAAATTATATAGATATGTAAATCCAAAAAATTGCCTGAATTAATATACCAAAATTAATTCATGATAAAGTAAGTACACTATAATAATAAATAATGGTTTATGACATGAAACATGTCTCAATAAAATGATGTTATGCAAAAGAAAACTCTTGAAAGATCCTAGTATTTTAAGGGATAATTAATCCCCAAATGTATTATTGGAACATATTTTAGTCCACATAAAACTTGTATAAATAAATCATAAATTAATTCATATATCAATTCACATGTAATCATTACATTCTAGAGTTATATCCTAATAAGAGGAAAATGTGTTAGGAAACCCCTTACCTTGAGTGAACGCATTCTATGTCTATCCAATAACTAATTTATAATAAAAGTAATTAATTATTTAATTTTTAATAATCTAATATTTTTTTTTAAATTATCATTGAACTGTTTATTTCAATTACACATTTAATTACTTAATCGGTTAAATCAATGTCAGGTGTTTTAGGGAAGTTCAGTTTGTAATTGAAAAATGAAATTATTATATTGATCATAGAAAATGGTTTCATTTGTAAATAATATTTAGAATACTAAAAGTTCCATATTTATAAAATTTAATAATCATAGATAATTTTAGATTCATCTATGAATGGAGGTCATAAAAAACAAAATGCATCCTCTTGTGATGTGGTAGTCCACAAATACATAATAACTATATTTTTACATTATATTAGATAAAAAAATTACCCTTACTGAAATATTATAATGTTATTGAAATCAAATAACTTCATGAAATACATCCCCTTAACCATCCATGATATGTATAATTGAAAAATGAAGTATATATCTACATGGATACAATAGTCCATACAGACACAAGTGCGATGATTCTATTTTTCAACAATTGGATTGGTATGAGGATTGAAGAAATATATTATTTATAGATCATAATTATTTAAATAATATGATATATATTGACCAAATCCATCATAATAACCACCCATAAAGGCGGTAATTAGAAAATAATTGCATTGGTTCCATGATGCGGCAATCTACCCATATGTTGGAATGACCTTTTCATTTACCATTTAATGGAAGAGGTTATTAATAATATTATTAAATTAAATAAATAAAATATTCATATAATATATATATATTTTTTTTTAATTTTAATGGTTATGATATAATTGAATGAAGTATAAGAAGAAGTAAAATGAAAGCACTCAGTTGAGGAAATTAACCCCTATTTGAATAACCTCATTTGGATCTCTATTTAAGGACCCCATGGATGGTATTTTAAGAAAAAAACACTATAATTTAGAAAATGAATTTATAAATAGGTTATTTCAGAATTGTTCATGAAAAGTATCTCCAAATGTTTTAGGAATATAGGATAGGTGGTGTCCATAAATAAGAGAACATATAGGTGTTGTTGGAGTTACGTAAAATAATATATAAATATAATTGTATTTTCAAGTTAATTGGAAACACACTTGATATATTAGGAATCTAATATGGATATAAGTTAAATTAATGGCATCTTTTTAAATATTCATAATTATATTTTATGCTTCAACTCTAATCTCTCAACTTTAACCCCAGTTAACCCTATTTAATGAGTATTCCAATTTCATTATTTTTACATAATATTTGTCAAGAGAGTTAATATAAAAGGAAAAGGGACACGTTAGGGGAAAATTGATATTTTATAGACCATATACCTAATAGTTGGTTGATGATAATATTTTTAATAATTTTTTATAATTTGAATTAATATTATTTAAGATAAAATATATTTACTGTCATTATCAATACATAATATGATTTGAAAAAAACAACATGACATAATTGTAATTAGAAAAAAATTCAAAAAATCATTAATAAATTATATATATATATATATATGGATAATGCATAGAACACTATAAATCCCCCAAAAAAATATGACGTTGTTTATTTTTAAAACCATTTACCTAATTTTTCTATTACTTCCACAAGTATTGTGTGAGAGTTACATAAAAATTTAATGTAATTATTTCAGAACAAGAAATTTAAATTAAATAAATGTAATAAAATAGTTTTACGAACATTAATAATATCTTTTATAAATAATTCATTAATTTTATTCACTATAAAATAATATATATATATATATATATATAAATTTTGGATGTTTCCTTTATTAAAAAAAATAAATGTTTTCATAAATGAAAAATTGGAAAAATTTTATATTAGAATTTTGGATGTGGATGGTATAATTAAACCCATAAAATGAAATATAGATACTTTTATAGGTGATTTTGAAAAAAATTTCCATGATTTATCATTGTTATATTTGTTTTAACTACACTATGGTGACATCATTTCTTCCTTAGTTACTATATACGTTGAAAAAAAAATAATGTTGGAATATATATATAATTTCGAAACTATTATTTACATTATTGAATACATTTTTTAAATTTAATCTATATAAGTGGCCTAAATCACTTTTAAAATTATCCAAAAAATTGTGATGATAATTATTTTTCATGAAAAATGAATCTTTATGTATAAAAATGTTTTCATAACAAAATTACTCACAATGTCGATTATAATGAAAATATTTGGATTATATTAAATAAAATTTAACTTATTAAATTTTAAAATTAACTAAAAAATAAAAGGGGCTCTATAAATACATAATTTTAAGAAAACTATTTCAATAAAATACTTATTTTTCCCATATTCACTAACAAATTAATCTTTTCAAGAAGATTAAAATATTTAACCCTAAGTTAATTATTATATTTTGATTTAAAAATTTTAACCGTTTTATAAAATAAAATTTCAAAAAATTCAATAAATTAACTATAATATACGATTATAAAAATAAATAAAAATAATTATTGAAAAAAATTAATTTTCAATTATAAAATCACTTTACTAATAATTGAGAGTTTATTTAATAAAAATCAATCAATACATTGGTATTGAGAATAAATTATATATATATATATATCATATTGAAGTTAGTATAATTAATACTTTCTAATTAAATAGAAATGATATTATGGAAAAATTTAATTAATAATACTTTATGGTTGTTAATGATTTGTGTTTTTGTATATATATATCATAATGAACATAGTATATTAGTATATTTATTTATTTATTTATTTATTTACCAAAAACTACTTTGGGGGGTTCGGCAGCCGGCCACCTACCTCCTCTATCATCCCACTCCGGTCATCCCCACACGTTGTGCACCCTGCATTGCCTTCATGTCCTTACCGTGAACTCTAACCACCATATAGTGGCTTCTACTGGCAAAACGCCTCCACCAGCAGACCCACGGGCCACCACCACCAACACCCGGCTGCACCACCTCCCACCAAACCCACATTGCCCCGACCTTTTGCAGACCACCAGTGACACTCCGATTATCATATAATTAATCTGAGATCAGATCATGAAACCTCAGAAGGTGATCTACAAAGACACATGCTTCGCTCAATGATTCAAAAAATAATGATTCATATAAAAGGGGGAAACATGAGTAATACTCAAAATGCCTAACTCGAGGAGAAATACAAAAGATTTGGGGTGCTAAACAATGCAGGTGATACGCTAATTATTGATCTCCTGACGATTGGTGTTGAAAATGGCCTATGGTGGCACCTCCATGCCTTGGTTCATCGAAGGAAAAGTAAGGGGGGGATCTATCATTCCCTTCAAACCATGGATGAGGGAGGAGGGGTTAATGGATTATGTTTTTAATTAATCCATATCTATATATTTTTCTCCCCATGTATGCATTTCCTCCAACCAGAAACTCATTGCCGATAATGATTATGTCATGCCTAGGGTAAAAACGACGTTCCAAAATAAACCACGGTCTCAGAAATTAAATCATAGACTCTGTTTAGGAGTTATTCGATCCAACGTCTAAAACAAATTAATTTATTTTATTTAAAAAGTACCCCTGATAACTTTCCCCATAGAAACCCTTTGAACACAAAACATACAACCCCTTTTTGGTAAATGGAACAATCCGGACTCAACTGTGCCCTTAGTTTTCTAACATGAGATACCATTTAAGAGATAACCTAATTCCACCACATGAATAGTACAAAAATATATAATATTTTTATAAAATGTATTCTAGGAACACTAGGTCATAAAATCACATGATGTCTCAGTTCCTAGCTATGGAAATATCCGTAGTAATATTCCAAAGTCCGATAGGGAAAACCCGAGTCGCTATAGGAGGAATATATTTTTTCAAATTCAAGGGTATTATTAATAAACGAAAGATGGTATTTTTTAAAAAATAAAACAAGTTGCTATGGACTAATAAAGGAGTGACTTTGATAATATATAATTTATCATTAATCATAACAGTCGCTTATAATTCAAACCAAATAAGTAAAAACATGAATATCCAAAGAATTATGAAATGGATTAAAATGTAAGATACATTAATATGGAATTATAAAAGAATAATGAGTAAAATATTTAGGAATAGAAGATTGATCAAAATAAAAATTGGTTTTGAGAGGCCAATTAATATATTTAATTTCGTACTTTATTATTCTTACACATGTTTTATATTAATGTCTGTTTATTAATACCTGAATAAAGTAGTGTAGAACATTAATTTTTTTATTCTTGTTCACTTAATTGTTTTCTAATTTTTTTTATTAATTCTTATATAAATCACGAAATGGTTGATTCCATGTTCCTTTTAATTGTACTATTTTTTTTGATTTCATGGTTTTGATAATTTTTTTATACATTATACAATATAACTAAATAATATAAAAAACAAGTAATATTAATTTTTTATACTTTCTAAATAGTGTACACTGGCCACCAATAATGAAAATTGAATGTAAAGAATTTATTTTTATTCTCATTAGTTGATAATAATTATCATTATTAGGTCTATTATAACGAGGGATGAAAATAGTATATATATTTTAAATTAATCAAAATAGTTATACCATATCATTATAAAATAAATATATTATATGACTCTGAATTAAATTTTTTATATGGGTATAACAAGAAAGGGTATTTAGATATTATAATGTGAAAATAGAAAGTGGAGGATTGTGGTATAACATATTCATTGACGATTGCTCCACTTATATAGAACTAAATATTTTATTAATTGGGGTTGAATTACCCGATAACAATCATAGGTATCTTAGGAGGACTACTTTAGAAGTGTTTAGTAGGTCTTGGGAACTATTATGAAATTTGAATGAGATTTTAAAAGTGAAGTGGGGATATATATTTTTATATGATGGGAGGGAGATTTTTTGTAAGTACATAAATAAAATAATATTTAAAATGTATAACATTATATAGTGGTTTTATTTGAAATTATGATTTATATTTGATTACAATTTCTGTTTTTTTTGAATTTTAAACCATTACACAAGAAAAGATATTAGTTTATACTAAGTAAATAAAAAAATTTAAAAAATATTCAATGTTTTACATTATGTAACATCTAAAGATTTTAATAAATATATACTATGTTTGATAGCATATAAGACACACAATTATCAACCAAAATGGACAAAAATATATAATTTCTTAAATGTGACAATTATAATGCGCCCTTTAAATTAGAGTGAGTGAATATTAATATCCCCATCATTAAATATATTACAGTATCAATCATATATAATGTATTAATTAATAATTTTTAATTAATTACTACATTTTTGGTTAAGCCATATTATTTTCAAAAAATTTATTATCTTCAAAAATGATCATTGATCAATTTTATTGGTGATTATTATAATTAATTTTAGGGAATTTTCAAAATATATTTGAAAAAATTAGTTTATTTATTAAATTCATACAACAAAAATTTATCTAAGGAATAATTTTATAGATTTTCCAGATAAAATTTATTTTTCAAGGAATAGTGAGAAATATTAGTTTTAGTTAAAAAATGTCTTTTATTATAGATTTATTATAGGTAAGAATATATTTTGGATTATTATTAATTTTAAATTAGTTCAATTATTTTTAATATAATATAATTATGGTTTTTAAATATATTTTATTCATAAATTTAGTAAAAAAATTTATTTAAAAGGGGCATTTTTTTTGAAAAATAGTGTTCATTGCATTTTATCGATTTAATTTTCAATTAAATTATAAAACTACGATTATTTTAAATTTTCAAAAAGGATTTTATATTTGGAAGCAGTGAATCCAAATTTATTATATAAGTTCCTTTTATTCTATTTATAAACATGAATAGTAAACATAAAAATTTTATTACTAGAGTAAATAATAAAGCAAGTAATTTAGGTTAAAAAATAAATTTATAAGAACCATATAAAGACCCAAAAACTTGCCTAAATATTATTATATGATTATATATTTACCATAATAGTCAAAGATTTGAATTTATTACCTTTTGTTTCAAATTTTATGAGATTATGACCTTTATAGTATTTTATAAAAAGAAATGTCAAACATATCATACTATTGTTTTTAATAAGCCTAGTATTTTTAATATGGTGTTAACATAAAGATATTTTACACTAAAAATTTTATTTTGAAATATAATATATTTATATATATCATGGTAATTTATTTTTAATTTTTATTGAATAATTAGTAACCTTAAATGCATCAACATTGATGATGCAGTAATTATTAAATTATTAGAAAAATAAATGAATGATATTAAAAATATTAAAATAAAAATAAATTGAGATAATTAATCTGATATTTTTTTATTCACCAATTATGTTGTTGATGTTTTTAAATTATCATATTTTAATTCCTAGTGTTATCATAATATTATTAAATTCAAAGTAATATAGAGTTCTACAAATTGACATTATTAATATTTAATAATAATCAATATTTCATTAGATGATATAAAATTCCTAAAAATATTAAATTTTTAAAAAAAATTAATAAATGGTTTAAAATATCAACCATGTATTAATTATGGGGTTTTTTTTTTCATTTTATAGTTTTTATATTAACTCTCAAATAGTAAAACTTCATGTTGTTACGGTAAGTGTTGAATGCGTTAAATAAGAGTTAAAACAAAATGATAAGGGTATAAATATATCCAATATTTTAAAATGTTTATTTTATGAGGTTATTTAGACCCATACACATATTATGATTTATGTAAATCACTTTTTATACTTTTTGAAATAAAAATTTATTTATTTTAATTTAATATTTTGAGATATTCCAAGAATGCCCCTCCAATCTCTTATAAATAGGCACATATTCTTCCCATTTAATCACATTTCAAAACCAATTTTTTTAGTAAATACCAACGAAAATATCTTCCTATAAACTCTAACCTTAGTATTTAGTTCTTATAATTTTCGTACAACCAAAATTAGTGGTCTTATGATTTTAATTAAAGGGATTTTATAATGAAGAACTATCGTTTTTAATCAAGCATTTATATTTATTATTATCCTGCATCACTTAAACATTATAAAACCATTATAAAATAATACATACAGTATACTAAATATTAAAAAAATTATAATTTTATTTTAATGACCTACATATATCTACACTTCCATTAAAAGGAAGAAAAATTCATCATTAACGTGTACAACAGAGCATCGTCTCGTAAATCAATGTAATTCATTTTCCATCACCGTCTCTTAATATGGGTTATAATGTTTTAATTTATGTTTATATATATATATATGATACAAATGTCATATTTATCATTATTTTATGATAATATATCTTTTAAATTCATTCCCTTCTATGTGTAGGAAAATTATAAAGTCATTCATGCGTACGAGTGGATTACCACCTCCACAAAGTTATGTGTTTTATTTATCATCACCACATCAGATGGATGATATATATATGTATATATGAATAATTAATATTATACTTATGATATTATTATAATTCATTTAATATATAATAAAACATTTCTTCATTTCATAATTATCGTTGAAAAATTGAAACGTTAGCCATATGTTTGTACAACCTATCGTGTCATTGAATGTAGCGTAGTAGAATATTCATAACTATACATAATGGGTGGATTTAAGAGTATAATTAATATATAAGATTTATAATTATTTAATTATTATTATTCTTTAAATTTCTAAATAATTACCTCTATAACTATATTCTAATTACAGAATACATTATAGACTTCAGTATCGAATATTTTAAAAACGTATGACATGAATTTAAATGGATATGTAATTTAATATAACATGGTAATAAATGTTTGAAAATGAATAATTAACTGAAAATTTTTATAACAAAGTCTAAAATTAGAAAAAATTATTTTTTTATGAACATAATATACATAAATGATGAATCATAATCGAGGTTTGGGAATTTCAATTAATTATCTTTTAAAAAGTTTCCCATTAAACTATCTTTCTCTTTTAGGTCCAAATAATTTATTTAAAAAATGTATTAAAAAATATTTCTATAATTTATATATGATTATTTAATTTCATTTTTACTTATTATGTATTTTTTTACAAAATATTTTAATGGAATCTTTTTTTTCATTTTATAAACGAGGTAATTTATGAATTTTCTGAAAAAATGGAAGGAATGATTTTTTAAAATTATACGACATGAGTAGTTTTTGTTTCCATAATGTTACCTTAATTATTTGATCCTTATTATATATATTTTCACAATTATTTTAAAATAAAATAGTTTCTTTATTATATTCATAGTTTCTATATTTTAAATTTAATTTTATGAAAATGGATATTTTGATATCCGAATATGGTTTTCACATCGGTTTATAATATTTTTTGAGGGTTTTATTGATTACATGGTCCTTGGGAATTTATTATAAAGGTTTGAAAGCCATTATATCTCATAGGTGATCTTATTATACCATTTATGATGGGTGTGATGTGATGGCCCTCTAATGCATTGGGTTCATCGAAGCTCAATGTTGACCATGTGGTTATTCTATTAACAACGGTGATTATAAATGTGATTTTAAGAGTGATATTTTAAGGGTTTACCAAGGAACCTACATGAATTTTATAAGCTTTCTAATAAGATTTTATGAAAATAATTTAATTTAAAAAATTAGGATAATGATTTTTAAGTGAACATTATTCCCTTTTTAGAGGAAATATTTTGTTTTTTCGGAATGGTCGATCACAGGTTTTCATGTTTTTCAATTGATTAATAGATTTATTATTTTATATCCCTTAATGATTTTTTTGTCGACCAAAAATTTAAAATGTTTTTATAGGGTTTGAGGTTGGGTAAGAGAAAAGAATAAATAAAGTATAATTTTTTTTGATATTTCATGATAATAATACATTTTTTTCTAAATAGTTTTATTTGGAGTTAAAAAATCGATACTGAGAATAACTATCCACTTGTAAAGTATTGGTTACTTTTTTATACTTATCCAAAATAATTTAGAACTCTAAACCACAATGATACATTGAAATGAAAGAAAGGGTGTAATTTTAAATATGGGTCCTTACAATTGGTATTAGAGGAAGGTTTATATAACCGTAGATGTTATTACGTTATTTTAGAATTAGTTCAATGTAATAAATAAAAGAAATGGTTTGGGTAAAACCCCATGTTTTTATGGAAATTTTTTTTCTATTCAAATTAATTAATATTCATTGACTTCTTGAATTCCACTAAGTCAAACATTTTTTTCACATGAAACTGAATCAGTATAAAAATGACTCAACATATGAAACAATGAATAGTCATATGTTACACACATCACCGAATTGGCATATGATACATGTAACATTGACTTCACATATGTTACATACAACCCTGAGTTTCTATGAAGAATATTTTTTTATATAATTATTTATATGAGATAGTTATAACCTATAAATTAAATGTAGTAACATGTATAGTAATAAATAATTATCAAATATTATTCATACTGGTTTTTTATAAATAAAACATATTGATATTTAAAGTTATAATTTATTTATAAAGTCCTAATATTTTTAAAAATAATATTTTCCCAAATAAACTACTTTTAATGTCCATATACAAAAAAAATTATAAATTTAGAACATTTTATAAATTGATGTAAATAAAATTATTTTTCGAATTTAATATTTCCAAATTATCTTACTGTTAATTTTGTATTTTTCTATGAAAAATAATTTTGGATGAATAGTGAAAAATACTAAATTTTAATTCAAAATTTCCTTTTCATTTAATTTATTTTTAAGGATAATTTATATTTTAAAATTATTTAAATGTATAATTAGATAGTTACTTTATTAATTAATCCAAATTAGGTAAATATTATCATCTTCACTTTGAAATTGGATATAAAAACCTAGCAAACTTTTGGACGCTTTTTTAATTTAAAATCCTTGAGTATCGTCATGTCAGCCGGATAAAATTTTAATTAATTCATTACTTTTATGTGATTGGAAATTTCCAAATGAATTAAAGATTTGGAATCATAATAAGTTATTATTTATAATAATTTAACTTTTTTATTGACCAAAACTTTTGTGCAGAGATTCAAATTAATTACAATGATTCAGAGAAAAATTTGGTTAACAAAGTATTAAAACATATATATAAGACCCAAAAGACCTAGAAAATTATCAAAGAGAAATTTTTTAGACATATTTAAAACCTATACTCCATTTTATTTAATTTCATCAATTATTGGATCCACTTTTCATGGGAAAAATATTTATGGAATTCATTTGTCAAAATATTACAAGTGTTCCCCCTACTATAATAAGGCTCCTATCCTCCCACTTCCTCACACATATCAAGAAACATTGGAATGTCCTAGATCAATCCGAATATCTACCCAAATTCTATACCCCAATCCATGAATCCTATACTTTTGATGAAGGAAATTAGATTAGTACCTTTGGTGAAAACCAAATAGAGTTACCCGAATAAGAGGTATCATTATTCCTCCAGTTCTTCTGTATAATTTTAATTATATACCCCCATAAGAACTTATTATTTCATGTTTTAATGACAAAACTAGTATTTTATATATATACTAGTATGTTTTTATTCAATGTTTTATATATAAAATTACACACACATCCATCTAATGGGTGACTAACATACTATTTTTTTAGGGATAACTAATGCCTCACAAAATGATGATTGTTCATTTTTCCTTTACTACCTATATTTGTGGAAATTAATATGAAACATATAATAAAATATTATACATATGATATTTATAATGTATTTATGATTATTTAATTTCTATTCAGAACATTCCTTTATGCTTTTCATCTTTTGTAAATATAATAATTTTGTTTGAGGAAGTTTGTAATACGACCACCTCAAAGAGATGTGATTCATTCACACACAACATGGAATACATTAATTATGAATTTTTAAAATTAAAATAATATATATGAAATAAAAATTCTAATTTTATTTTAATATTTATTTATATACCATTATTTTATTTTCTGTCTTTCTTTTAATACGACAACAAATATTGAAACATAGTTCATATGTACGTATGACAAACTGTCTCCAAGAAAGGATTATTCCATTTCATACTTATATATAATATAGATTACTATAATAAAAATATAATGAATATTAAATATATTTATATAATAGTATAAATTCTATAAATCATGATATAATTATAAAGACCAGATATATAACATATTAAGACACATGCGAATAACAAAGTGAATATTACCCAAAATGGAACCTTAACATGGGATTGTTAACAACATGGAAATATAATTTAATAATAAAACTATATACATTATTATATATAAGAATATTATTAATTAAAATATGTTTAATAAACATAAATATATTATACCTGAATCTTGTATGATTACAAATAGATTCAGAATACCATCTCGCTTTTTATTTTCATGAGATGCGTGCTATTTTCAACACCCAACTATTTTGCATGGTGTGTATAATTACCTTAGATATATTTTAGGATTATTATAATTAAATTTATGGGTATTTACATATCAATTATATGATCCTTATTTCATGGGAATAATGATTCAAAAGATACCAAATCAGTAAGACAATTTTGTCTTAATTTGCATTTTTGAGACACGTGTTTTCTTATGCCCCTATATTCTTTTACGAGGTGTATATAATTATATTTGAAATGTTATATAATTAATAAAAATATTATATTTATATTTTTAATCATCATGTAACTCCCTTTTTTATATGGAGGTTATGATCCCAAGTAACCATGTGGTAAGTTTTTATTGAAATAATCACATCGGTTTTCAAGATTGTTAATGATTATTCTTATTTTTATGAAATGTTATAATAAACCACTCATGAACACTATTTATTTAACTTATACTCATGTTATTCAACAAATATACATGTATTAGAACTATTTTCCACTATTTGGTACTTTAGATGACTAAATTATTTTTTTAGAAATATCAAAACATATTTTTCTCTTCAGTAAGAAATCAGTTTTATTTCAAAAACCATGTTTTAAAAAATGTTTTAAAATGATATTAGAAGATTAATTTCAAGTGAAAATTATATTAAAATTGTTTTATAGTTTTAGAATTTCCCATTATAATTTTTTAAATTTATTTTCCCAAAAACCATTTTCAAAAGGTTTTATGTTTTAAAAAGTAATTTTCAAAGAATAAATGATATTTTACTCAAGAATTTTATTCAAAAGTTATATAAAAATTTTACCCATGTAAGATGAAATCAATTGGTGATACTCATGACTTTCTGGGGAAATGAATCAATTTTTATATTCATACTCTTTCTCTAAATGGTTTATGTTTTTACGGAATGATGTTTATGATACCCATATCTATTTCACAGGTTATATGATTATTAAACCCCCATATTCTTAATGAGTTATGATTATGATTAATGGAATATGTTACATGTATCATTTTCCATAGGTTATGATATGATTACATTTTTATGATACCTATTTCATTTCATGGGTTATAAAATGATTGTTTATGATTTTGTGGTACATGTTTTTGTGATTTCATTATGAGATGAGTGGGACCTATATCTCCCTCCAATTCATTGGGTAAAGATTTATATCTAATGAGATAGACTATTAAGGTTTTTGGAGTAAACAATTACGACTAAGATGGTCATGGGAGTGAACCATGGCTACCAAGATGGTATGGGGAGTGAACCCTTACAATTATGACGGTCTTCAATGAAATGACTTGGCTACTATATAAATAATATTATATTATTATGTGTTTTCAATAATTTCATGTTTTATTACTATGTTATTCTTTCAAGAATTTTGTTCTTTATTTGTTTATGAACCATTTATTTTGAACAACCAAGATTTATGACATGAATCATGAAAATGATATATGATATATAGGGTATGATATTCTTTTTTCACGATCATGTTCTCATAACCTTATTCCGATGATTATACATACATATCTCCATTGATTACCTTTACTGATTGTCTGTGATCATCCCTTTTTTTGTTTTATTCCACTGATCATGTAGATATGTATTATGTTTGATGTTTATAATAAGTTTTATAGTCAACAAGAATGTAGTGGGAGATAATGTACCTCATTTATATACTAGTGGTTATGTTTCTGTGTTTCCAAAGGCACTAGATTAATATGGTATTTGGGATTTTGTTTGTTTAATGTTTTAAGTATTCCATAAATGTTTTGTGATATTAATGAATGAAAATAGTGGGTCACAATAGTTAGTATTATAGAAAAGTTTTAGTTAATCATTGGAAGATATAATGATAAAACCTTAGTGAGAACCCTAAGGACAGGGCAAAGGATAAGTCTAATTAGAAGGAAATGTATAGGAAAATGTCGTCCAATTTTATTAAAGGATAGAGTAAGTTGTTTCTTATAAATACATCCCTCTATGGATACTAAACGTTGATGTGGCTCTAGAATATATGTCACTAGGATTAACAACTCTAACAAGATATTATAAGGCATACATGGGGTAATATGATACACGCAAATTGGAATTTATACACACATGGTTTGACACTCATATGGGATATGCATTGGTAATTGAAACACTTTTCATGATCCATCATGAATGATTTAAATAGAAGTTGCCAATGAATAACATATTATTAAACTAAGGCGATATATATTAAGGAAGGTGTCACAATTTAGACATCATATAAGTTAATTGTAATGATTATGTGGTTTCTTATTATGATAATTGTTTCTTAATTGACGATTTTTGTTTTAGTTAATAGATGGAACCCAAAGAAACAATGTTAATGGAGATTACAATAGACAATGAAAAGATCATCCTCATAAGAAACCAAATTCTATGGTAGTATGAATGAATAATATCAATGTTATGGTCACTGAAATATCTCAAGATATTAATCAGGGTGGAAATCAAAACGAGTAATGGAGGGGACAAAATTATGTTGATTAAATTATGAGGAAACATCCACATTCTTTTAGTGGGTCTTATAATCCACTTATTTCTGAACAATGGATCCATACTACTGAGAAGATATTATCCATTGTCCATTATTCAAAGCATGATAATGTTATTCGGGATGTTTATCATTTAGAAGGTGATGCCTACCATTGGTGTACACTAATAAAGCATAGGTGGAATCAAGATGAAATTTAATCCATGGATTTGGATGATTTTATGAAAATATTCTTTAATAAGTACTATCCCAATGTTATTCATTCCATGATAGAGAAAGAATTATATGTGTTAAGGTAAAGGAATGATGAATATGATGGTATCTTTGAGTATAATTTCGAAATACTTTTAAGTTACACTTCTTTAATTATAATCCAACCTGAAAGTAAACATGATAGGTTCTTAAGTGGATTAATCCCTAGGATCTGAAGGGAGTTAGAAAGAAGACAATTTATTAGCTATGATGATATTTTGAATTGTTAAATAATAGTTTAAATGGAGTTTGTATTTAAGTATCAATCCCATTGATTTGAAAATAAAAGGTCTATTTATTTTAAAGGAAAATAAAAAAACATGATGAGAAAAAAATGAGATTTCCTTTATGCTCTATGTGTGGGACGAAGAATAGAGGAAATTGCCTCAAAGGGTTTAATAAATGTTTTTTTTTGTGTAAGGAAATTTCATCATGAATTTTATTTCTAATGGGATTGGAAGAATTCATACAATGGTGAAAATTGAGTAAAATCCACACATAATCCACCTCCCATGATTCAGTGCTACAAGTGTAACGAGATTGGTAATTATGCTGATGAGTCCCCAAAACCAAGGGCGGGTGATGATGATCAATGTTAATAACCTCTTAGGCAATGGTAGAATGTGGAATATCTTATAATTTCTATTTCTGAAGAGGTGTTAAATAATTATGTGGTGAAAGGTATACTTACCATCCACTCAAGAACTGGTAATTTTTTACTGGATTATAGATCTACCCAGTTTTTCATATCTAAAGAATTTAATAAGGGTGTAAAGATTACACCAAAATTATAAGGTATTGAATTAGAAATGTAAACCCCTAATAGTATGATGATTTCAACCAATTTTTATGATTTCTTTCTGGTTAAAATTTATGAGAATGAGATTTCTATATGTATTATTATTATTCCATTGGGGGAATTTGAATTCATCTTATGAATGGATTAGATTCCATTGAATAAATCCCACATCAATTTTCAATGATGATAAGTTATGTTAGAAATTTAGAACCCTCTTATGACCATCCATCAATGTGAAGATAATAATGAACATACTATGGGGATTATATCTAGTGTATGATTCTTAATTGAACTTCAAAATTGTTGTTTATCTCTAATGGTTGGGGATAAAAGTGACATCAAGGATATGCATATTGTTTAAGACTTTTTGGATTCCTTTCTAGAAGTATTTCAAAGCCTTCCACGAAAAAATGAATATGAGTTGTCAATAGAACCCATTCCAAGATCCACAACAATTTCAAAGTCTCCATATAGAATAGTATCAATTGAGTTGTAGGGATTGAAGAATAAATTGCATGAAAATTTTTATAAGGGATTCATTATTTAAATTATGTCACATTAGGGTGAACGTATTCTTTTTTTGAAAAATAAATATAGTTGAATACGACTCTATATTGATAATCATGAGTTAAAAAAGGACACGATCAAGAACATGTATATTGTCCCCCATATTACTGACTTCTTTGATCATCTGTTTGGATCTCAACACTTTTCCAAGACTGAATTTCATTTTGGATACCATAAGTTGATGGTCATGATGGAGGATATAACTAAGACGAAATTCCATACAATTTATGGACACTATGAATATATAGTGATTCCATTTGGTCTTAGTAATTCGCATGATATCATCATGGATTTGATGAATAGAGTTTTTAGAGATCACCATGACTAGTTTATTGTAGACATTATAGATAGTATTATTATATATTCTACAATTAAGGAAGATCATGATGATTAATTGATAATTATACAAAAGACCATAATGAAGGGGATAAACAAATGAAATATTTAAAATGTGTGAATGTTGGCTACAAAATGTTTCATTTTTTGGTCACATAATCTCAAGAGATGTTATATTAGTAGATCCATCAAAGATGAAGGCTATTGAATACAAGACTAGACCAACCATGGTGACTATGATAAACATTTTTCTTGGTATATGTATATGTTATATATGGTTTAAGGATAATTTATCAAGATTATATAATCCTATGACCATGTTAACATAAAATGTGGTCAAGTTCCTCGAGATAGATGAATGTGAAGAAAATTTCAAGGAACTAAAAATAAGGTTAGTTAGGGAACCTATTCCTACATTTACATGTAGTTGGTAAGGGTTTATAATAGTTAACTATTCATCCATTAAGGGATTGGGATATATTCATATGCAAAAAAAATTAATATCACTTATTCCTCATGATAGTTGTAGATTAATGAGAAAAATTACCCAACTTATGATTCAGAGTTAGAAGCATTAAGTTTTTCATTAAAGATATAGAGACATTATGTTTATTGGGAAAACTATGATATATATATTGATCATAAAATTATGAAATATATATTCACATAGTATGATTTAAATATGTACTACAGAAGGTGGATAGAGTTGATAAAGGATTACAACCACTCAATAAATTACCACTCAGGGAAAGAGAACAAGGTGGATGGTTCTTGAAGTTGAAAGGATCATGATAAATTATTCATTACAAGGATCACAAAATATCCAATATTTATGCATTTAGAATTTATAGTGCTCGAAATCCTGATGGAAGGGGAAAAATATTATCTTTCTTAAATGAATGTTCAATCCTCCATAAAAATGAATATTTAGAAGTAACTAAATGAAGATGTAGAGCTGAAAAATAAATTTAGAAATGTTCTTGATTTTAACCATAATGAGGATTGAATGATAAGTTTTTGGAACCATGTATGTTTGTTCTATACTATAGTTGAAGAGGGAGTTGTTAGAAAAATCTCATAGTTCTTTATTCCTTATTCATCCTGGATATACGAAGATGTATAGGTACATGAAAGAATACTTATGGTGAGATGGAATGAAGAGATATATCACTGTGTTTTTATCACATGGCCTGGTATTCTATCAAGTAAAGGAAGAATGAAAAATGTCGACGGGGATGTTTCATCCATTACCAATACAAAAATAGAAATGGGAGAACATCACTATATATTTTTTCATTGGACTACCCATAAAAACTTAATGGATTAATAATATATGGGTGGTAGTATATTCTGTTAAAATATAAGCACAATTCATTGCTCTTAGAAAAGTCTTATCTCTTTACCAGCATTTGAAGATATACATTAAGGAAGTTGTAAGGTTTCACATAGTACCAAATTCCATTGTATCAGATCGAGATCTAAGGTTCAACACAATGTACTGGTGATGTCCTTCTCAGGAACATGATAAGGAATTGAGTTTTAGTATTGATTTTCATCATCTGATAGATAGTGGGTCCAAATAACAAATTCAAACCCTAGAGGATATGTTAAGATATTATTCACTAGATTACAAAGCTTGTTGGGATAAACACCTACCTGTAGTTTATTTTTCATACAAAAAATATATTTCAATCAACCATTCATAGGGAAACCTATGAATCCCACTATGGGAATAAATGTCGAGCTTGAATGTGTTGGGATGAAGTTAGATAAATAATGTAATTGGGAACTAAGATCACTGAAGAAAAGACATATAGGGGTATAGCCATTCAACAAAATATCAAGATATCTTAAAGTCAACAGAATCATTTTGCTAAGAATCGATAGTTTCCTCTAGAATTTGAGTTTGGTGAGATGTTTTTTCTATCAATATATCCCCAAAATAAATTTATGAGATATGGGGAAAAAGTAAAACTAAGTCTTAGATATATCATCCCCTTTGAGATTCATGATTATTTTAAGACTGTAGGATATCTCTTGGAACATCCTATAAATATCTCTCCAGTCCATGATTTGTTACATATATCTCTCTAGGGGAAGTACATATTTGACCATTCACATGTTCTGAACCTATAGGACATACTACCAGAGCATGATATTTCTTAATAGAAAAATAATTTGAAATTATGGACCCGTTAGAGAAACTTCTCTGAAAGAAGACCACTCACATTATCAATGTTTTATGGAGAAATCACCCGTTATGGGATGATATGGGGGAAATTTTGGATATGTTGAAGTAGAAATATTCTTATTTCATTATACCAAAATGAATAATTTTGATTGAAATATTCATTTTATGGGGAGGGTTAGAATGTAACACCCTGAGTTTTTGTGGGATCTTTTTTTTCTCTTCACATGAATTAATTTTTATTGATGTATTTCATAGATCTTAGTCAAAAATTCCATTCACATGGAACTGTATCAGAATAAACAAAACTAAATTAGTATAATTTCATACAACACTAACTTGGTGTAAATTACATGAAACACCGACTTCTTCTACGTTAAACACAACATAGAGTTTCTACAAAACAACTTGTTTTTAATTATTAAAATGAGATAGTTATAACCAAGTCATTAAAAATAGTAATATTAATGTTAATAACTACTTTAAAAATATTTTTCCTAATTATTTTATATAAATAACAAATATTTATACTGAAAGATAACATTTTTCATAATGTCCTTATTTTTTAAAAAATACTATTTTCTCAAACAAACAACATTTCTTGTCATTATATGAAAAATAATTAAATTAATTCTAAATTTTTTTAAAACATAATCTATTAAAATAAAATTGATTTTTTAATTTTTAATTTATAAATTATCTTAGGTTTATTTTTTAGTGTTTTTCTAAAAAGCATCATTTTTTGATGAATAGTGAAAATACTGAATTTCATTTCAAAAGTTTTTTTCATCAAATTAATTTAAAAGGTAAAATTATATTTTAAATTGGATTAAAAGTTTTATTAAATAATATTATTATCAACTAATCCAATTGTTGTTATTATATTAAATTTAAATTTAAAATTGGGAATAAAAAATTAGAAACTTTTGGATATTTTTACTTTAAAAACCCACAGTGTCGTCCCATTAGTGGAATGAAATTTAAATTAATTTCTTCCAATTCAAGGATTGGAATTTTGAAAAATGGATTCCATATTTGGAATAAAAAAATTATAATATCTAAAAAGTACAACTTAGTTTCATATAATAAATATTAGTGAAAATTAATTAAAGTAATTATAATGGTTAAGAGAATAATTAGGTAAAAAAGTAATAAATCATAAATTTAAGAGGAAAAAAGACATAAAAACATGTTCAAGAGTCATTAGATTGAAATGTTTTGAACCTATCATCCCATGGATCGGATCGGTTCAATTATTAGATCCACATGGCATATGAAAACATGTATGGAATTCCATTTTCAAAATATTACAATAGTGGAACTCCTCCACCACTATGAAAAGGCCTCATCTCCTTCTACGTCTGAATAATTTTCAATCCAATTTGGCTCGAGCGAAGATATTAAAAAACTGATCCCCAAAATTTACCCCCTTGGCCTCCCATTAGGAATAACGTAATCCAAGGAAAACCTTTTGTGAAAACCAAAAGGAGTTACCCGAATAATAGGTAATATTTTTATGCAAGTTCTTTTATTTAATTTCAATTCTACAACTACTAAACACTTCTGATTATATGATTTTATAGGAAAAAATGTATTGTAAATATTATATTATGTTTTCATTATAATTTTTTTACCTACACTTACACAGAATTCAATATTGTTGATGACGAACATACTATTTATGTTTACGATGAACTATCACCTCCCAAAACTATTAATGTTAATTTTTCCATTATCGCCTCTCATGGTGGAAATTTTGGGGAAACAATAATTATATATGAAAAATATGATATTTAAAATAACATTTTGCTTCTTTAATGTTTATTTATAACCTGAATTTATGTTTTTCATCTTGTGTAAATACAAAAATTTTGTTTGAGGAAGTATGGACTCCTTCCCCCTCAAAGCTATGTGATTCATTCAAACACTACATGGAATGTATTAAGGATGAGTTTAGTGTTATATGATATATATGAAATAATTATTCTACTATAATTATAATATATATATATGTAATTTTATTTCATTTATTCAATATGACAATAAAATATTCAAAAACGTTCATGTGTACGTACGACTTCTTGTCTCTATGAAGGGTGTATTCCATTTCATACATGTGTATTTTATAGATTATTATAATACACATATACTGAATACACATGATATTTTTATAATGTGTTAAATTTTTTAAATCCCGATATAATTATAAGGACTCAAGATAAAACATATAACGACACATGTGATGAAAAAAGTGAATATTACCCAAAGTGAAAACTTAGCTTGTGATTGCAACAAGCATATAATAGAAAGTATTAATAAAAACATATATTTTATTATATATAATAATAATATTCTTTAAATTATTGATAATAAACTTTTGTTTTTTAAACAGGAATCTTGTACGGGAATAACGAGAGGGAAGACACATGGTACGAAAATTCCATCTCACTATTTATTTCTGTGAGATATAAGATTTACTCACCACCAATCCCTTTTGTGTGGTGCATAAAATACCCATAAATGTATTGTAGGATTATTATAATTAAATTTATGGGTATTTAAATATCCATTATTTGATATTTTTTTCATGAGGATAATTTTTCAAAAGCTACCCAATTGAAAAGATGGGTTTATCTCAATTTTCCTTCTTTGAGACACATGTTTTGTTATGAACCTACATTATTTTTTCAAGGTGTATATACCTCCAAATAAAATTTTATATAAAAAATATAATTATTTTAATGATATTTTTAAGGTTTATTTAATTCCATTTTATTACACGGATAGTATGACTCCATGTAACCTAGTGGTAAAAGTTTATTAAAACAATCCCATCGCCTTTTGGGATTGTTAATGATTATATTTATTTTTAATAAAATAATATGATCCATGACTAAAAAAACTCATTATTTTTTTATAATATTCCTATTCATGATATATCCATGTAACAGTACCTTTTTCATTCTTTGGTAATTAAGATAATTAATCAAATATTTTTATGAAAAATCAGACCATATTTAGCCCTTCATTCGGAAATATGTTTTTTTTTTCAAAAAAATTGTTTTATAAAATGTTTTCAAATAATATTTGAGAATAATTTTAATGAAAATAGTATTTTAAAAACATTTCATTGTTTTCAAAGATTAATTTATATTTTTTCAAAGAAAGCTTTAAATAAAACGGTCTTTAAAAGGTTTTACGTTTTAAAAAAATCAAAGAAGAAAGCATACTTTCCTCAAGAAATGTTTTTAAAAGTGCTAAAAAACATTTTTCATCTAAGATGAAATACTATAGTGTTACTCATTATTTACTTGATAAATGATTCAATGTTACCATTCATATTATTTCTCTAAATGGTTTATATTTTTATTGGTGGGTGTTTATGATATACATTTCTCATTAAAATGTTATATACTTCTAAAACTAGATTCTTTTCACGGGTTACAAATTTAGTGAAAATATTATGAAAACTATATATTTTTCCATATGTTATGATATTATTATATGTTTTGGACACCAATTTAGTTTCATGGGTTATTATATAGTTCATTATGGTTTTGTAGAGCATGTTTGTATGATTTCATTAGTTAATGGGTGAGATCTATATCTCACTCCAATGAATTGGGTAAATATTTATATCACCTAATATAAAATAAGATAGTATTGGGATTAATTCTTGTCTACATATATGGCCATGGGAGTGAACCATGACTAAAAAGATAGAATGTGGAGTGAACTCATGATACTAATACCGGAATGGGAGTGAAACCTTACAATCAAGATGCTGTAAGGATTGAATCCATACTACTAAGATGGTCTTGGTAGTTATTCATTAGCTACTATAGAAATCAGATTATATGCTTATGAATTTTCAACAATTCCATGTTTTATTCCTATGTTATGTTTTCAGGGAATAGGTTCTATATTTTATTATGATTAGAATCTTATTAACTTCCAAGATTTATGTCATTATTAATTAATATGTTCTTTGATATAAAGGGTGTGGTCTTTTATTTTCATGATCATGTTCTCATTCACATATATTCATGATTATGCATACATATCTTCCTTGTTTAACCTTACTAAACATTTGAGTTCATCCCATTTTATGATCACTTCCTAATATTATGATGATATGTATTATGTTTTAGGTTTCTAAGAAGTGTTTAGTTAATACGAACCTAGTGGGAGATATTTCATCTCACTTATGTACTAGTGTTGAAGTTTCCATGTTTCCAAAGGAAATAAACTAATATTGTCCTTGGGCATCTGTTTGTAAATTTATGCATTGTGAAAAGGTAATATAATTTTAATGTATGAAAACAGAGGGTCTCTATAGTTGATATGGGAGGAATGTTTTTGTTAACCATTGGAATCTAGGATAATAAAACCTTTCATAGAACCCTAAGTACATGTATAAGGATAATTATAAGGACAAGGAAAAGTGTTTTAAAGTTTCAATGAATTATGGTAAAGGATAAATAAAGTGGCTTCCAATAAATACATCAAATTTTGGATACTACATTTGTATGTGGATCTAGAACATATGTAACTAGGATTAAAAAAAACAAGATGTTCTGAGCATGACTTAAGGTAATCTGGTACACGAAAATTGGCCTTGCAGCACACCTATTTTGACAATCCAAGGAGAAATGCTTTGTGAATTCACAAACTCTTCACAAAACATCATGAAGAATTTAAATATAAGTTGGCTATGAATAAACTAGTATAAATATAAATTGGAATAGATTAAGGATGGTGTAATAATGTATCTATCATATATTTGACTTTTAATGATTATATGGTTCCCCATTATGATAGTTGTTTCATACTCTATGATTTTGGTTTTAGTCAATGGTTGAACCTTGTCGAAATAATATTAATAGTGATTACAATGGAAAATAAAACAATTTTCCTCTTGTAAAACCAAATTATATGGAAAAAGGAATAAAAAATCTCATTTCTATGATCACCAAAATATCTCAAGATATTAATCATGGTTGGCATACAAATGATCAAGGGAGGGAACAACATTTTGTTGAGACCTTCATGAGGAAACATGATCCTTTTTTAAAGTAGGTGTCTTGATCCACTTGTTGTTGAAAATTGATCATTACTACAGAAAAAATATTATCCTTTCACTAGTGTTTAGATCATGAGAAATTTATTCATTCTATTTATCATTTAGAAGGTGAAGTGAACTAGTGGTGGACTCCAATCAGAAATAGTAGAAATCATTATGAAATTGAATCCATGGATTGGGATGAGATAAAAACTAATTATTTAGTAAGTACATTCCTCATGTTCTTCATAGAAAGATAGATAAATATTTTCTTGAGTATAAGTAAATAGATTATGAATCAATCAGTACCTATGATTGTAATTTCAGAAGACTTGTGAGGTAATCTTCTAAAATAATTAGCCAACAAGAACGTAAAGATGATATGTTCTTCAGTGGTTTAAAGACAATTCACCTCTGGGTATTGGATATAATATATTTTAGTATCTACAATGATATTTTATATTTTGGGATAAAGGATTAAATATAGGTTGGAGTCATATATTAATCACATTATTTCGAAAATAAATGGAAAATGGAGTGTGAATGAAATTTAAAAAACCATGAAGAAAATAAGATGATATTTCATTTATTCTCTATGTGTGGGAAGAATCAAAAAGTAAATTTCTTTAATGTTTCTAATAAATAGTTTAAGTGTTGAATGGAATACCATTAGGAATTTTATTTTTGATGTTATGGGAAAAGATAGCTAATATTTTGAATAGAGAAGAAGCCTTAGAGAATACACTTCCCACTGTTCAGTGCTACAACTTTAGGGAGAATGGAAAGTATTCTAATCAATTTTCAAACCCATGGGATGGCGATGATGGTCGATGTCAACAACCTATTAGGACAAGTGATAAGGAAAATCTCATTAAATATATATTTCATTTGTGGGGTGTGATAAAAATGTGGTGAAATATACACCTACCATCCAACCAAAAAATGAAAATGTCTTATTTGATTCTGGATCTACCCAAAATTTCATATCTGAATAAGTTGATAAGGGTGATAAGATTCCACTAAAATTATTATATGTGGAATTTTTACTACAAACCACTAATGGTATGCTGATTTTATCAAATGTCTTTGGATCCTCCTTAGTTGACATTTGTGGGAATTCTCTTTCTACAGATCTTTTCATTTTTTCTTTTGTGGAATATAATGTAATCTTATGCATGGAATTACCTTCTCCGTTTAAATATAACATCAATTATCATGGAAGGGATGTTACGTTTGTAATTTTAAATCCTCTTAAAACCATCCTTAATTATTGTTATAAGAATGAAATTTAAATGGAGATTACATCCAGTGTGTGAGTCTCAATACCCACTCAGAAGGGTTTTCTTATCCGAATTGATTGGGGATAAATGTCACATTGAGCATATGACTATTGTTTAAGCATATTTGAATGAGTTTCGGGAAGAGTTTTATATTCTTCCACAAAAATTTGAATTTTAGTTCTCAAAAGAACTCATGTCTATATCCACCCCAATTC
Source organism: Viscum album (assembly GCA_963277665.1). Lineage (NCBI taxonomy): Eukaryota > Viridiplantae > Streptophyta > Magnoliopsida > Santalales > Viscaceae > Viscum > Viscum album. The sequence goes on from OY728132.1 coordinate 332,301,854, forward strand.
CAAATAATCCTTATAGTATTACCCCAATTGAGTTAGAGGAAATGAAGAAGAAACACAATGAAAATATTGATAAAAGGATTCATTTGTATTATTGTTTCTCATTCGGGTGAAATTATTCTTTTTTTGAAAAAATAAATATGGTTCAATGTGAATCTTGATTGATTATAGGGGTTTGAACAAGATCACAATCAAGAAAATGAATCCTCTCCCCCGTATTGATGGCACGATTGATCAATTTTGTGGTACTCAATTATTTTACATGATTGGCCATCATTTTATATATCATCAATTGAGGGTCAAAAAGGTTTATATAACCAATATAAAATTATATACAAGGCACGTACACTATAAATATACAGTGATTCCTTGTTGTCTTACTAATTAAGATATTATTTTCATTGATTTGATGAATAATGTGTTTAGATAACACCTTCACTAGTTTATGGTAGTCTATATAGATGATACTATTATTTACTGAAAGAGAAACATAGAGAATCGAGATCTCTTGATAATTGAAATAATGACCCTAAGGAAGTAGATAATATATAAAAAATTTACAAAGTGTGAATTTTGGATGAAAAATGATTCATTTTTTTGTCATAGAATCATAAGAGAAGGCATATATGTAGTTCCATCAACGACATATACTATTGAATGATGTCATAGACCAACCATGATGAATGAGATCTATAAATGTATTTTTTTAGTTTGATATTATCTATGGTTTCTAGATAATTTATGAAAATTATCTAATACAATAACCATGTTATCACAAATGGGTTTAAAGTTCCTCTATACAGATGAATTTGAGAAATATTTCAAAGAACATAAAAGAAGATCAGTCGAAGCACTTATTATTACATTCCGCTAAAGTGTACAAGGATTGGTAATCTTTATTGGAAAATAAAAGAATGGATTGGGATGTGTTCCTATACCGAACTACATGCTTATTGCTTATGCCTCGTGGTAGTTGAAGATTCCTGTGAAAAAATTCCCTACTCATGATTTGGTGTTAGCAGTGGTAATTTTTTCATTAACGATATGGAGTCATTATCTTTATGGAGAAAAGTGTGATATATATATATATATATATAATGAATATAAAAGTATGAAATATATATTCAAAAAGAAGTATTTGAACATGAACTAAAGAAGGTGGTTAGAGATGATAACGGATTATGACTTCTCAAAAAATTACCACCCTTGGAATGCAAACAAGGTGGCTGATGCTTTGAGTAGAAATGATCGTGCTATCTTATCCATGATGAGGATCACAAAAGATCCAATACTTATATATTTTAAAAGGATGTAGTCGGATATCCCATAGAAGGGTAAAATATTATCTTTCTAAAATAAATAATCCACAATATATCCAAGTAAAGATTATGAAGGCAAAGAAGGAATATTTAGTGCTAAAAAGAAACTTATAAATGCTCCTTAATTTAACCTTGATCATGATCAAATGATATGTTAAAGGAACTGTCTATGTGTTTCTCACATACAATATTATAAGATGTATATGTTAGAGGAATATGATAGTTCTTAATTATCTATTCATCCATGAAGTATGAAAATGTTTTGGGAATTGAAATAAAACTTCTAGTGGGGTGGAATGTGGAGAGATATCACAATTTTTGTATCTAAATTCTTGGTATTACAACAATTTAAGGTAGAAAGACAAAATTCCATTGGGATGTTTCATCCATTACCCATACCGTAATGGAAATGGGAGAACATAACAATGTATTTTTTCATCGGAATACCAAAAAACTCAAAAGGGTTTAATTCTATATGGATAGTAGTCGATTTCCTTACAAAGTCATCACACTTCATTGATATGAAAGAATAGTTCTCTCTAGATCATCTTTCTTGTATACACATTAAGTAAGATGTAACGTTTCATGGAGTGCCACATTCCATTATGTCAGATTAGGATTTGAGTTTCACCTCGATGTTCTCAAAATTCATCATCAAGAACATGATATAGAATTGATGTTTAGTACAACATATCATCCTCATATAGGCAGTCAGTCTGAAAAACAAATCAAACCCTAAAGGATAAGTTGGGATCTTGTTCCAAATATTTAAAATATGGTTGGCATCAACACCATCCTATAGTTGAGTTTGTATACAACATAAAAATTACTAAAGAATATAGATGGTTCCTTATGAATCACTCTAATGGAATAAATTTATAGTTTCTTATAAACATGATGATGTTGGAGAAATAAATCTATTGGGACATGAGATCACTGAGTAATTGATAGATAAGGCTATATCTATTCAATAACATATGAATGTAGCTAAAAATCAGTAGAAAATTTATGCAAATAACTTATGGTGTGATTTAGAAGTTGATGTTTTGGATAAGTTTTTTCTACAAATATCTCCATGGATGAAATTTATGAGATATAGGAGGAAAGGGAAACTAATCCTTATGTATATCAGTCCACTTGAGATTTTTGACTGTATCAAGATGGTAGCCTATCACATGGCATGTCCCCTAAATCCCTCTCAAGTCTATGATATGGTCTATATATCTCTCTTGAATAAGTGAATATATGTCTCTTCACAAGTGATGAAATCATAGGTCATACTAATGGAGAATGATCTTTCTTACAAAGAATAACTAGTTGAATTTATAGGCTGATCAGGGAATGTTCTGTGAAACAAGACAAATCACATAGTCAATGTTTTTTAGAGAAATTAATTGTTATAGGAAGACACATGGTAACTCGAGGATATGATTAATTATAATTATCATCATTTTTTCACTATAATGAATAATTTTTAATGGGAAAATGTATTTTTGGTGGGTAGAATGTAACAACATGAGTTTTTATAGACAATTTTTCTCTTTAAATAAATTAATTTTCAATGATGTATTACATTTCACTTTGTCAACCATTATATTCACACATAACCAACTCATCATATCTAAAACAAACTTAAAATATGTTACATGCAATATTGACTTGGCATTTCTTTCACACAACATCGACTTGCTGTATGAAACACGCCACACTGAGTTTCTATAAAACATATTTTTTGTTATAGTTTTTTAAATGAGATAGGTATAAAATAGATAGTAAAATTATTAAAATGAATAGTAATATCTACTTTTAAAAAGTTTTTGAGAATTATTTTTATATAAATAAAACTTATTAATAAAGGGAGATATAATATTTGGTAAAGTACATATTTTTTTAAAAAAATATTATTGTCCCAAATGTACTAATTTTCTTGTGCTTCTATAAAAATAGTAAAATTAACATTATAAACATTTAGAAATTTAATTTAATAAAATAAACATCATTTTTAATTAATAATTTCATAAATATCTTAGAAGGAATTTTTGGGATTTATCTAAGAAACATCATTTTTGGATGAATAGTGGAAAATGCCGAATTTTAATTCAAAACTACTTTTTTATAATTTAATTATAATATTAAATAAAATTTCAAATCCTAATAAAAGTTTAATTATAACTAATTTTGATCAATTAATCCTATTTAGGTGATTATAATCAATATCACTTTAAAATTGGGTATAAAAATATAGCACCTTTTAGTTGTTTTTACCTTAAAAACCCATAGTTTCGTCCCATTAGTTGGGTTAAAATTAAATCATTTTCTTCTATGTATATTATAGGAATTTGGAATAATAGATATCATATATATAATTATAATATTTAATAATATCTAATATGGTAAACAAGGTTTTTGACCAAAAAGTTTAGTGAAAGTGATTTAAATTAATTACATCGATTAAAAGAAAAACTAGCTTAACAATATATTGAACCAAAAATTTAAGACCAAGAACGACCTAGACACTTTTAAAAGAGCCAATTTATGGAAATATTTCAACCCAATACTCTATTTTATATAATTATTTCTATTATTTTATCCACATGGTATGTGAAAAACATGTATGGAAATCCTTTTTAAATGAATTAAAAGTGTGCTACTCCTCCTCCACTATGAGAAGGCCTCCTCTTATCCAACGTCCTCACAAAACTCAAGAAAATATTGAACAGCCCATATTTTACCAAATAGGTCCTCAAAATCCTTCCCCTAATCCTATATTACTCTCTTATTACATAATTTAATCCAAGGAATCCATTTTATGTAAACCAAAAGGAGTTACCTGAATAACATATAACATTCTTCCTCATGTAATTTTACTTCAGTTCAATTATACACCCCTAAAAACTTTTTATTATATTATTTTATGACAATAATATTATCCAAAATATAGTATTATTTTTTATGATAAGGGTTTCACTGAAACTTAAACACACTTCCAACTAATGTGTAATGAACATACAATTTACGCATATGATGATCTTTAACCCCGCAAAATGATGATTGTTCATTTTTTCATTACCACCTAACATAGTGGAAATTATGATGTAACAATATTTATTTATGATAAATTTTATATTTATAATGAATTTATTATTCTATAATTTTTATTTATAACACTACTTTATGCATTCCATATTTTTTAAATTTGACAATTTTGATTGAGGAAGGGTGGACCGTTGCCCCCTCTAATCGATGTGATTCGTTCACACAATACATGGAATGTATTAAATATGAATTTAGGGAATTTATATGATATATATAAAATAATAATTCTATCATAATTATAATATATAAATATATGTATACATATTTGTAATTTTCTTTCAATCTTTTAATATAATAATAAAAAATGAAACAACATTCATGCCTATGTATGAATTACCATCTCTAGGAATGGTGTATTCGATTACATAATTCTATATTATATAGAACATTATAATATATATATATATAGAATATAAATGATATTTACATCATTTTTTTTATTATTAGAATCATTATATAAATATAAGGACCAAAGATATAATAAATTAAGACACATGAAATGAACAAATCAAATATTACCTGAAGTGAATCCTTAACATAAGATTATTAACATGTGGGTAATATAAGGTCACAATAAAACAATATATGGTATTATAAATATGTCTATTATTCTGTAAAATATTTATAATAAACATGCATTTATTATATAGGAAGCTTGTGCGAGTATGAAGAGATTCAAGACAAAAGGTAGAATAATTTCATCTCACTTTTTATTTCCATGAGATAATTGATTTATTCACCACCCATCCCTTTTGTGGGTTGTGTATACTAAACATGGATATATTACATGATTTTTATAATTAAATTTATGAGTATTTATATTCCCATTATATATTTTTTCAACTGGTTAATCTTACAAAATATAAAAAATTGGCAAGACAGTTATACCTCAATTTTCCTTCTTCGTGACACAAGTTTTGTTATGCACCTATATTATTTCTCTGGGTTTATATACTTCAATTTGACATAAAATATCATGAATATTATTATTTTATTGATATTATTTATCTTCATGTAATTATATTTTTTTACATGGAGAGTATGATTCAAATTATCTAAGTGGAAACAGTTTATTGAAATAATCTCATCACTTTTTGAGATTGTTAATGATTACACTTCATTTGATGAAATATAATTATCTATATATCATGAGAACACATGATTTTAATTATCCTATTTTTATTCAACATATATAAAAATATTAGTACAATTTTCCCAATCATTGGTACATAAGATAAGTAAAAAAATGTTTTTAATAAAAATATGACTGTATTTATCTCTTCAGTCGGAAATCTGTTTTATTTCAAAAACCATGTTGACGAATTATTTCAAAAAAATGCTATAAAATGATAACTAAAAATGATTTATAAAGGAAATTTTTTTTTAAAAAGTTTTATGGATTTCCAATATTCTTTTAGAAGTTTTCAAATTTATTTTTAATACAAAATTATTTGAAAAGGTTTTATGTTTTCTAGATAATTTTTCAAGGAATAAAGGATGTTTTCATCAAAAAATGTTTGTAAAAGATATATCAAAATTATTTCCCATATAATATTACATTATTGGGTGTTACTCATGACTTTATAGGGAAATCATTCAATTTTTCCATTCATACAATTTCTATAAATGGTTTATGTTTTGATGGAATGATGTTTATGATACACATTTCTCTTTCGAGGGATATATGATTTTGAAAACCACATATTTACATAGGTTTTGATATTGATGAAATAATTACGAAACCTATATAATTTTCCATTGTTATTGATAAGATTAAATTTTTATTTTTTCCATTTCATGTCATTGGTTATGATATAATTTTTTATGATTTTGTGGCATATGTATGAATGATTTCATTATAGATAGGTGGGACCTATATATCTCTCCAATTAATTGAGTAAAGTTTTTTGTCCCATGAGATAGAAAAATATGATCTTGGTATTAAACCTTTATTAAAAATATGGCCATGGTAGGGAACCATGACTACTGAGATGGTAAGAGGAGTGAACTAATTCTACTAACTTGGTTATGGGAGTGAACCATGAATAAAAATATGGCATGGAGAGTGAAACCATAATATTAAGATGATTTTTACCGCAATTCCTTGTATTCTATGAAAATAATATTATATTCTTATTTTTCCCAACAACTCCGTGTTTTATTCCGATGTCATGTTTTATGTTTTATGTTCTTTATTTCATTATGATTCATGTCTTATGAACTATCATGATCTATACAATGATTCATGTATAAGATCATTGATATGTAGGCTGTGATATTATATTTTCAAGAGTATGTTCTCATACCCTTATTCTCATGATTATTCTTACATATATACCTTTTTTACCCTTAACAAGAATTTGATATTTCTTTATTTTATGTTTTCTTTCCCAGGTTATGAAGATATGTGTTATGTTTTATGTGTCTAAGAATGGTTCTTGTAATGAAAAACATAGTGGGAGATAATGTAGCTCAATTATGCACCATTTTTTATGTTTCCTTATTTCCAAAATAAATAGACTAATACAGTCTTTGGGCGTTTGTTTGTATAATGTTTTATGTATTATAAAAAAGTTATGTAGTGTTAATTTATATAAATTGAGGTTTTGTAAAGTTATAATGTTTGGGATATTAATAGTTATTTTTGATAAATAAAAAATGATTGAGATAACAGAAATAATTATATATTAGTATTTATACTCCTCATGAGATTGTATATTTTTATTTTATTGTCATTCCCACTCTAACATTTTTGGTTTATATAAATTTATTGATCTAGTTGAACCACTGTACTAATCTATGGGAAAGAAAATGTGGTGTTTGTTTGAATGATATACCAAAAGAAATGAGAGATGTAGTGGGAAATATTTTGGTTATTCTTTACCAGTTATCTAGAGTAATGATTAACAACATAAACCGTGGTAAGTATCCTAATGCGTTAAATATGAGATGAAAAATCCATCATAGAGTTAAGGTTCTAACAATCATAAGGGTAAATATATTTAATGGGAAATTTGTCAAGAATGTATAAATAAGTACTCATGAAAAATTCTTAAAAGAAAGGGAATATGTTTTAAATTTTTTAAAAGATATTAAAAATAATTAAACAACAAATAAAAAGGAAAGCATTCGGTTAACTCTATAGAGGGAAAATAAGTTATTCTAGATTTTTCAACATAATGTTTTAAATGTGGTGAGTATAGTCATTATGAAAATCGATGTCCAATATAGATGGCTGACAGATGGGATAATAAGGGCTATAAATATAAATGTTTTAAAATAACTAATTCCATTATAGTTGAAGATGAGGAAACTAAAAATAACATATGAGATGTATGTGTTATTTCTTAGATCATGTTTTTATATTGGTAAATCATAATACATGATGTATATTATTATTTGTATAAAATAAGTATTAAGGAATAAGAATTAAAATTATTCAAAAGTGATTATGAAGAAATATGAATGATTAAGATATATATATATATATAATTTATTCAAGAGTTATGATAAATTTAAGGATGATAAAATTGTTGAATATATTAATAGTATTTTGTTGATGGGTGTACTATGGGAGACTATTATTTAGTTTTATTAAACCTTATGTTTATCATGTGAAAATGTTACAAAAGGAAGAATACTATTTTAATTTTATTGAAATATGCTTAAAGGTATGAGTACCCATTTTGGTTTTTATGATTTCCAAATTTTGGGTAATTATTGGTTGCTAAAATTTTATGACTTCTGTTTTATCAAAAACTTTTTTGGTGGTCAATTTTATTTTATTAGAATATTAATATATTGGTAAAATTATATGAAATGATTGGACATTATTTGAGATATAATGTTTGAATTATATTTCATAAGAATATATGATTTTATTGTGTGTTATGGTGATTTAGGATACTTATAAGAATTATTATCATATCATGGATATTATCTATTTAGAGAGATTAAATTTTTATATGGTACTTTAAAATTCATTGATGTGATATGGAGTTAGATATTAAAATTATTGTGGAAGATTATGATTAAATCCTTTAGATTTTTGAGGATAAATATTAGTCTATGATGTTTTTAGGAATTTTTTAATGTTATTTATTGAATGATCATTGTTGATCATTGAGAAGTATAGTTAGAATTTTGAGATTAAAGTAATTTTTCTTAGTATTATGGTTTGTTTATTTTTTTGTAATTATCTTGTCTTATCCTAACTATTTAGTTTTTTTAGAATTTATAAATATAGTAGAAATAAATAGTTATTTTTTTTGGATTTTGTGATTCATTATAATTTGATTCTGGTCCTTGAGGCATAAAAAATTGATACTCGTCATTTGGATGAAAATTTGAGTTTGTGTTGAAAATTGATAAATGGATGAAATTATAATATTCAACATGTTTATTTCCCAATGTTATTATTGTAGATGAAAATATAATTCCACAACCGGAAAAGATCTTGAAGGAAAAAAGTTATCCATTTTAGATTTCTTAGTAATAAATCATTTTCTTTTTAACCCATAAAAAATTTACGGTTTTTATTGTTAACTTTCTCATGACCATGTTCTTTATCACTCTCTATCATTCCTTCGGTTTTCTCTCTCTTATATATCCATGTTTTCACTTTTCTCTTATGGTAAACTACATAGAAACCTATTATGTGTTACTAAAGAGATAAAATCTAGAGGATGAAATTCCATATGGGGTGGGAGGGAGGTATAATATAACATCCCGACATTTTGAAAAATAATGACTATGTTCGATAATGTACAAGATACTCAACATTGATATTTGACGAACAAAGAAATTTTATTATTTAAATTTAAACATAATCAGCTAGTTTTTAAATTGGCAGCAATAAATAATATTAAACACATTTTGATACATATAATGGTCATACTGATTTAAAATGTATTAACAAATTCTTTTCAAATAATTACTATGTTTATAGTAAATTCATTTCATTCTTTAAAAAATATGTTTTCCTCAAAAATAATATTTATTTATTTTTATATTTGATTATTATAATATATTTTTAGAATGTTTAGATATTTCATTTGTTAAAATGAATTTAATTTTTAAAATCATCATATAAAAATTATCTTAGGAATAATTTTTTATAATTTCCATAAAATGTTGTTTTTTTAATGAATAGTTAAAAATGCATCATTTTATTGAAAACTATATTATATTTTAAAGTATTTACAATTTCATATTATGTTTTGGATCAGTTTTACATTTTATGTAGATATATTCTAATTCAAATAATCCATTTATGTTTTTAAACTGATTTTATAACTAAATTCATTATAAACTTTTTTTATATTGAAAACGGCATATTTCGGAATAATTGTTTTTCATAGTGTTTATTAGGTTTAATTTTAAATTCAATTACAAATATTTTGTGAAATGAATTTTGAAAAATTTATTCCATATTTAGAATCTTTGGGTCCATATTTATTAAATAAGTCCTTTTATTTTTTGGTCAATACAAATGCAAAACATCGTAATTTTATTTCCAAAGTAAATGGTATGTTAGGAAATTTAGGATAAAAATAAAATGATAAGAATCATAAAATGGCCAAAAAATAAGTAAATGTGATTGGATTAGTATATATCAACCATAAAAATAAAAATGATGAATTTATTATATTTTGGGTCTAAGTGGTTTTAATAAACACCTATATAATATTTGATTTAAAGAAAATTCAAACATGTCACACACTTGTTTTTAATAAGTGTGATATATTTCATATCGTGTTATCTAGAGGATATTTTTTATTATAAGTAGTATTTTTTAATTATAATATATTTAAAATATTCTTGGGAATCTTTTTAAATTGTAAGTGAATGAATACATTTTTAAATGATTTTATGACGCTGATGTCGTAATTATTCAATTATTGGAAAAATAAAAAAATATAAATAAGAATAATAAAAGAAATAAAAATCAAGATTATTATTTTGATCCTTTAATTTTTTAATTACATCTATATGAAAAGGATATATTAATATTATTAGGTCTAATTATAAATTCTATATTGATATTTTTAAAGGCAATGTAATGAATAGTTCGGAAAATTGACATTTCTGATATATTATAATAAATAATATTTAATTAAATGAAACAAAATTATACAAAAGATTAAATTACTATAAGTAACTATGATAAGGTTTAAAATATAAACCACAGTATAGTTATGGGTAGTTTTTCATTTATAGTTATTATATTAACCATCAAAGAGTAAAAATTCATGTGGTTATGGTAAGAGTTAAAGATGTTAAATATGGGTTAAATATAATATAATGCTATAAATATTTAAAAAAATGAATAATGTTTATTTTATGTGGATATTTCAACCCATAATAATATTATATTTGAAATAACTCACCTTTTAACTATTTATAAATTAAAAATAATTAAAAATAATTTAATATTTTACAAAATTCTAAGAGTGATCCTCCACGCTCTTATAAAAGGAAACCTTTTCTTATAATTTATTAACACTTCAAACCCTATTTTTATCATCAAATCCTTGATAAAATACACTCATATAATTCACCGTCTCATTATGGTGTTCTTTTTTTCTGTATAAAACTAGCCTTATTGTTTTGAAGGTTTTAAGCAATGGATATTTCCAAAGAAGATGTATAATTTTTAATTGAGCACTTTTTTCTTCTTCTTGAACATCCCTCAAACCATATTCAACAATGATAAAATATAAATCATGTATCCTATAAATATTTTTATGTTTTTTATTTTAGTGTAAGGAAATGTATCCTTCCCCACTTCCATCAAATGGAAAAAGAATTCATCATTCATGTGTACAGTAGACTGAAACCTCATGAACCGATTTAATTAATTTTACATCACCATCTATAAGGACTAGTTATAATTATTGAATTAAGGTATATATATGAAATTCAAGGCATATTTATCAATCTAGGAACAAAATCTATAACTTATATTCTAACCTTTCCATTAACAAAGAAGTGATAATGGTTTTTCCTATGTACTTTTGGATTACCACTTCCCTGAATTGATGTGTTTCATTTTTTGTCACGACATAACATGGATGATATAGTTGAGTAAATATGAATAATTAATATGAAATTTCTGATATTATTGTCACTATGGGATGATAAAATGATACTTACCTTATTTTCATAATTATCATTTAATGAGTGGATACAAAATTATAATTTATATATAAAAATGATAACTATTTAATCATTATTATTTTGTAGATGTTTGAATATTTAACTTTATGGACATAGTCAAACTACTAAAGGTGTTTTGGAATTAAATACTGAATATTTCCAAAACACCTGAAGTAAATTATATTTATTGTGTAATTGGTTAATACATGGTAATATGTGATATAAATGGATTAATATACATTAAAATATTAATCCAAAAGTTAGAAAGTAAAAAAATAATTACTTATTAAGATAATGGACATACATGACTAATTAGACTTTGGGTAAGAGCCATTCATTAAAAACAATTTGATAAAAAGTATCCTATTAATCTATATTTTGTAACATTAAATATGATTTTATACCAAAACTGATTTACATAACTTTTTTCAAATTCATATATTATTGGTGAAAGTCATTTTTCCCAATGTTTTAATTTTTATAATCTTTTTTAATGGAATATTTTGTGATTATTCGAACGGGTTACATTATGAATATGATACACTAAGTTTAAACGAACACCATTATATTATTTTTTAAATATGAATATTATTACCAATCCATATAATTTTATTAAATTAATTAACTATATTATATAATTATACTAATATTTGATAATTTATTTATTAATATTTGGAAAATAAGGACTCAATTTTTAGAAATATCGTTTTATTCTCCAGAAACAACTTTTCTTGAAAAATGTTATCAATTTCATTTTATGAGTAAATATTATAATTAATTTTTGATGTTATTTAAATTATATATTTTATAAATAACATCATTTTATAAATCTACATACCAAAATTATTTTTTTTTGAAATTTTTGGGCACTTTTGAAAATTGATTTTCTAGTTAATAGTAAAATATAAAATTTTTTGTTAAATATTTTATTTTTATTTCATCCATTTGAAAAATTAATTTTTATTTTAAAATATCTAAAAAATAAAATAATTTATATTCATTAATAAAAAATTAATTATCTTCATTGTAATCAATTTCATTGTTGAATTTGGAAAAAAAAATTTATACTTAAAAATGAAATTTTCTTAAAGAACTATTTTTCGTTGTGTTTTGATAGATTAATTTTCATTAAAATTATGATACATCTATTTTTTAAATTTTAAAATTTTATTACATATTTTAAATTTTTATTTTATTTTTTTCAAATTTCATTATTTTATTTTTCGTCAACATTAATAGTAACCCTCAAATTTCTTAATAACATGGTAAAGTGTAAATTGGATTGGTAAAGTAAAAAACTAATTTTTTAAGGACAATATAACCACACAATAACATTGATAAATATGAATAGATGTTTCCATTTTATCCATTCACATAAAATATTCTATTATATGGTATTTAATGACCATTAAGATGAGAATACAACTTTTATTGTATTTTATTTCATGAAAAGTCAAACATATTAGAATCATGTTTTAATAACAATAATATATTAATATTGGTAATAAAAAGGATATGTTAGACTATATATAATATTTTTAAGGATAAAATATTAATTTTTATCATGGTAATTTATTTTAAATTTTTACTGGTGAAATAATTAATTTAAATTCTTAGAAAACACAAATTTTGTAATGATTTAGTAAATGAAAAAATCAAATAAATAATATTAAAAATTGTAAAAGTAACCAAATTTGAAATAATTAAGGTGATTCAAGAATTATATATATTACCATGAAATTTATTAGTTTATAATAAAACAAATTTTGGAACTTTTAATTATTTTATTGCTTTTTTAATTTCCAATTAATGAATAGTATCATAATTTAAAATAATGATATTTTATGGAATTAATATTTTATTAAATTATTTGAAAATAAAAAAATATTAACTCAGAAAAAAAGGGATATTATATTTTCTAAAATTTCATCCCATATTAAGTTATTGGATATTTCCAAGTATTTGAATCAATAATAGTCTTAATATTGTTTAAACTTTTGAGAAATTTCAAAAGTGTCGCTCACATCAATTATAAAAGGGACCCACATCCATTTCTTATTCAAACTTATTTGAGAATTATATATCAACCATGAAATATTCATTCCACTTCCCAAATTATTTATACATGTTATAGATGTGTTGGTATCCTCCATCGACCAACCTTAATTCCTTTAAGAAAGGATCTAATGGAAGTCCACTGAAGAATAGGTAATTGTATTTACCAAAACATCCATGTTTATTTCTTCTTTTACTTCATATTATTTATTTTGTAGTAATATAGTGACTAAATAATCATAAATAAACTAATAATATATTATGATTACGGTATGACAATATTCCACCTTGTTTCCACCCCACATAAGAAAAAACATAACTCGTGCCTACATATAGATTACCATCTCCACGTAACGGTGTATTTAATTTTTAATCCCTAATTTAAATATATGTTTATAAATATGGACCTAATTGAAATATATTATATATAAATTATATAATATTTATTATGTAAAGGTTAATTATTCTTTACCTTTCATTCATTCAATCCATCAAAAAATTAAAACAGCACTCATGCGTATGTGTGACATACCGTCTCCATAAATGGTGTAAGTAATTTTTATATATCTACATTTTATAATTATATTTATATTGTATATTAATACTATAGATAATATTTTATAGATTATGGAACCACAATAGAAATTATATGGGCAAAAACTATCGAATCAAAACATACATGAAAAATGAAATAATTATCACCAATAACATTGATTTTAAAAAGAGTGGGAAATTAATAGATGATAAGATATTATATATGTTATGATAAATATGATTATGTTTGTGTATTAAATTTATAACAAATATATATTTATTATACAATATTTTTTAACACATTTTAGGTAAGTGGAAATGTAGGTAATAGTTTCTCACGCCACATTTATTTCTGTGAGAAATTATTTATTTTGTGTGGTGAATATACTGAATCAATGATATATTATATCATAAATCTATTTGTATTCATAGTATTTTATGTTTCATTTAAAGTTAAATCTTTCATGGGTCTTGCAATTCAAAATTTACTAATGTGGTGATGGTTTTATTTCATTATCTCATTATTATTTGGGATTATTTAAGTCCATATTATCAATTATATGACATGTGTTTCAGTTATTTAACTTTCTCTAATTTTTATTCCATATTTATTCATAACATATATTTTTTTCAAATCCTTACTTAGCATTTGATCTCCCCACTTCCTTATGTCTTATTTTCCATAGGATATGAGGATGTGTTTTTTGTTTGACATGTAGGGATACACTAAGGGGAATAATATAAATCTCCCAAAAAATTGATTGATTATTTTATGTTTTAAAATTTAATCTAAATATAAAGTATGTATCAATTACACTAAGACTACTAAATTATTAGGTCCTTATGGTTTCAATTCCTTTTAACTTATCCAAATGTAATAATGTAACCACCAGATCTAGGCTACTAGATTTAGGGTCTTCACAGTCTTCTTGGGTGGATTTTCCCGCCACCATGAAGGCTTAATGTTTTAAACACTACTTTATTAATTTTTCAATATTCCAATCAAAGATAATGGTTATATTATTATGCAAATATTTTTTTTATAAATTTAATTATATTTTAAATAAAAAAATTTATTTTTGTCTCCCAAAAGATTTTTGAGATGGTTTTAAAAGTGTTTTCAGTTGTTTTTCCCATGATATAGTCCTTGGAAACTATTTACAATGAGTTGATCCCAATTATTTCTCATGAATTATTCTATTATAGCTTATTTTATGGGCGCTCCCAGATTGACCTATAAGTCATTAGGTTCTTCAGAGGTGGAAGTTGACCATATTATTATTCCAATTGTAAGGGTGATTATAAGAGAGACTGTAATAGTGATATGGTAAGTATTTCCCAAGAAGCTACATGAATTTTTATATTCTTGGTAATGAGTTGTTATGGAAATTTATTGATTTCAAAATGTAAGATAATGATTTCTTATAGAAAATTTTATTCTAATTTCAGAATGTTTTTGTGTTTCTATGAAAATGTTTATAATTAATAGTCATATTCTTCAATGGAGAAATAGATTTACTATTTTATATTCCTTAATATGATTTTTGTGCCTCCCATTTTTTTCAATATAATAGGTTTTATGGATGGGTAAGAGATAATAATAAGTCAAGTTGTATGTTGTGAGACATTTCGTGAGAAGAAAACATGTTTTGTAGTAAAATGATTTTTTTGGAATAAAAATAGGTGTTGTGTATAATTGTTCAATTGTAGTGTATATGTTATTATGTAATATTTTGTCCTAATGCTTTAAAAATTAAAAAATTAAAGTCATTTAGGAATTAATAAAAGATAATTATAGACTAATGTCCCTTGAATTTGTAATTTTTAGCATCGGGTCCTTAGAATTTATCTTTTAAGATAATGTAAATTACATTTATGGTTTTTCAAAATTGATTTTATTGTTTTTAAAAGAGTTTTTTTATTTTATTGTAATTATTGATTGAAATAATTTCCATTATATTATTTGTCTAAACATTATTAAATCAATGTTACCTCAAATAACATTATTATTTAAAAAATTGTATTTTAAATATTAAAGTAAAAAAAATTATGTTTTTATAAAATTACCAAATATTTACCCATTGAAATTCTAAAATGTTGATTCATGAAATTAAATTAAGTTCATAAAATTAATATTCTATCATAATTTTACCTAAATATTTAATAAAATGTTACTATTTTTTTATAATATGTTAAAATGAACTTTTTTGAAAACACAATTATAATTTTGTTGAGTTTACATATTTATGTATTTATATAATTTTATATAAATATATATATTTAAATATTTAATTTATAGTAAATATTATTTACATGTAATATAACTATTATATTGGTTAAGTTACTATTATAATTGTTACATGTGTATTCTAATGGTTAGATTACTATTCCACTTATCTTATTACTATTTTGACGGTCGTATTTCCTTTATAATTCTAGTTAACACATATCATTTTATTTATTGATCATTTAATTATTTTTCCTCAAGTTTTTGAAATCCTTTATAAAATTCCAATCTTATTTGTAATGCTTTATTTTATATCAATATTGTTGTTTGTGATCGTAGTAATTCAAAGGTACTGTAATGTTCTATAATCTAAAATTTTTATTTTTTAACTTTTTGTATATTATACCATTTTAATATTTTTAATTTTATCTAGTATATTAATTATCCATATGTAATATTTCATATTGAAAAAAATGTATTTTTTATTTTTATCATTTACCGCCTCTGTTATATATTATATAGTATTCTAAAATATTACACATATCTATTCCAAAGTTAAATTTCCTATATAATATCATTGGGTCATTATAGGGTTATTAGAGGATATTAAATTCAAAGATATTCTAGAGGAAAGGTAGTTTCTTTACCCACTATAAAAAATTACACAAATATTATCTTATCAAATGATTTTAAGATTTATTACATGGTTTAGTTTTAGTCTTGGTTATTCTATTGGAATTATTTAAATAATTTATATTCTATAGATAATATTTAACTAAAATAATATATCTTATCACATATTTAATAAAAAGTTATGTAATGAAATATTCTCTAAACAACCTATATAAAGAGCACTGAATAGATAATTCCTAGTTACACTAAATAAAAAAATAATAATTAGTAATTGGGTGACTTTACTATGATGTATCAGAACATATGTTGTGTTTTAAAAATTGTATTCAAAGCAACATTGGATTTATCCATTAGTGATTATATATAACAATATAAACATTTCACGATATGAAAACTTATGATATAACCTAAAACCAAAAACACCTCATCTAGGACTAAAATTAGATCAATAACTCATCTCAAACCCTTATCAAATAAGGAAGGTGTTAAGAGCCAGTGTAATGGGGTAAATCATGCATTATGTGACCGATTTTCCCTACCATTCACATAAATAATAGTAAAAATGTATTATATAAATCCTAATGTTTATTTACATCTATTAATATTACAATATTTCCGATATATATGAATTATAAAAAATCATAAAACATGAAATCAACATAAAAAACTAATTCTATGAAAATCCTATGTTCTTGAATAAATATTAAGCAATAGGTAAAAATAAAGGCAAAACATCTACACACCTCGGTCAAAAAAAGTAAACTCTACCTATAAGGAAATCCATTATCTTTTCTATAACCAAATTCTCTATTAAGACATGTTAGAAGTTTGTTATGAGAATTTGTATATTACAACAAAAGTTCCCATGTACGGGTGTGTTCATGAATCCAATATAGGAAGACCCAATTATTTGAACACACCTAGTAAACTATGTTTCACATGTATTTAATCTTATGAGATAGTGAATTATCGACATTCTCAAATCCCAATAATAATTATAATGACTGGGATTTTGGTAATTCTATTTGAAAAATGGATACTATAAACCCATAAGCATGTCTCCATATAAAGAAAATATTTCACAATTAAGATAATTTATTAGCCCTAAAAATTGGGGATACCATTATTTTGAAATCTAAATATTGATCTATATTTAATTAAAATTTAAGATTTTCAAGATTTCTTTATATCATACATTATATAAAATGAATAAACATTTTAATAAAACTACACTAAAATCCAGGATAGTCTGTACATCTATTTCATTCAAAAAAAAATCAAAATTGAAAATGAATACATATATGTTATTATACATAGTATAATCATTACAAAAATAAAATATACAAGTATCCTCGATTGAAACTACTTCTAAAATTAAATAATCATGAATACCATCCCAAACCAATACAACCACTTATCAATCCTTGACATCCATTAAATTATTAACCAAAGAATATAATATATGTCAATATTTTCTCCCTTATACATACATAACATGTAAGATATAACTATTCATAATAGAAATCACACCATATGCATGAGTATGGGGGACCAAGAATAAATAAAAATATACATCCCTCTACAAACATATCGTATGAGTGAGTTCAGTAAATATAGTTATATTTATAAATAACTTTATTGCACTACTCTCAACCCACCACATAAGATAAAATAATGAATTAATATTCTTAAATCATACATAAAATATAAATTAAGGAATGAAAATAAAAAAAACAAAAAAAATATTCCCAAATCTATTTCTTAGAACCATGTACTCCACTAATACACCAAACATGATCCCCAGTTCATAATTCCCCAATATATGGTCTAAAATAATTGAACTCAAAGTACACCAACCCCGACAAAATATAGATAAAGAGAGAAATATATTTCTCAAAATAAAAAATATAATATGATATTTATAAAATACCTAAAAAAGGAAAACCATAGAGGGAACAATAATTAAATAATAAATTGTAATAATAATCTCATTTGAATTCATGGATTCAAGAACATCCTATGAAGAAAATCCAAGAATACTATGCCAACAAAAAAGCTCGGCCTCCTATCTCTACCTAGAGAACGCCAAATATCTACTAATGGGGTATACTACTAATAAATAATTAGGTGAATAAACTATTTATCAATCAATATAACCAATAAATTACAGTTTTCTAGATTTTGTGTCAATAATGTTTTATTTTGGAAAAAAAACTAATTGTTATTTCACATTTAATCCATGCCTAATGCAGAGAAACTGACATGATAATATATAAGATCTAGTATTTATTTCCAATAAATGAGTAAATTATTTGAACAACAAATTATCTTAGTTATTAGTTTGAAAAAAAATTATACATTAAACCATAAACATTTATAATTACTCACTCAAGATAATAAAACAAACACCAACTAGTAATAATGTCTAATTTTTAATGACATCACAATGAAAAACCACATATAAAAACAATTAAAAAATCATACACCATTAAAAAAGTATTTAAAAAATATACACCAAGACTTTCATATATAAATGCCCATATCATAGTTGGATAAGTATATTAAATAATTAATTTTCATTTATATATATTCACTTTATAAATTCTTAGAATATTTAATATCAAATGAATATAAAAATATATAAATAAAGGGATCAATAGTTTTCGTGGAATGATTTTTTAGTTATAGACATAACCGTTCAATGAGTAATTTTCCAATTACCTACATCATGTACAATTGTTAAACCATTACTGTTAAATGTCACACAATATTATAAATAATATTTCACCTAGATCGCCATAAAACATGATATATTTTTTATGTAATTAAAACCTAAAAATATTACAAGAATTCATTTAACCATAATTATATATAAAATATTTGAGTTTTAATAATAAAATTTAACCTAAACCCCATTTCTATGTCCACATCACTTATGACCAAAATTAATGTTTCAAATTACTAGAAACAGACCACCAACCAAGTAAATCATAAATTACCCTCTTCTATAATCATAACATGAAACTATTACATTCCAACAACCAAATGATCTTGTGATATTATCCTTCAAAAAATTATTACACCCAAATCACTCATTCTAACCCTATTATTTAATAAAAATGTGTTCCATATAATAAAATTCACCTCTCATGAGCTTATTCAATAGATGAAATTTATTATCACATTTTTGTATAAAAAAATTATTAATAAATTAAATAATAAAATTATAAAATTACATAATAATTTAATCTATAAAACCCATTTAATAATGGAATCCATTAAACATCTAATGAAACCATTCAATAAACCATCTTTTAAAATTAATAAAATAAACCAATTATAAAAGAAATATATGAAGCAACTCAAAACCTAAATTCATATGTACACAAAACTATTATATATATAAATGAATCTATCCCATCATTTCACCAACCATTTATAATTAATAAAACTTAATCAAAAACTTTGATTCTAAGATTTTATCTAATTATATCAATAAGAATATAAATAATAAAAATATGAACTATATATAAAAGTAACACAATTCCTATAATAAAAATACTATATTTGGGATCATTGTACTGTCAATTCCCCTATAAATTATGTTTCTACACAACTGAAATTTTAAGGATTTTTTCAAAACCAATTGAGTTACATTTAAGATATTTTGAATGATTTAGCTTAATAGGATACTAATACAATATATAAATAGTATTATAAAATGTACAAAGTAATATTTTATCAATTAGGTAAAAATATTGGTTAAATTTTGATAAACACATGAAAATTTATAATCCACCTATATAAATATCCAACTATATATATATATATATATATATTATTATTATTATGATTTAAATTTAAATAGTGTAAATTTATGATTATGAATGTTTTTAAATTGTGCATTATTATTTCACAATCCATAGTGATAATTCATGATATTCCTATATAGTGGGAGTCATATTCATTGATGAATAAATGTTTAGTGGATTGTTATGAGTAACCATATAGAAAAAGAATATTTAGGGAGGGTTATCTTTTAATAACTGATACTTTCCAAGTGAATGGTTATTTCTCAGCTAGTTTTAGTTTTGAGACTTTATCTTATTTATGAGTAACCCTACCCTGATTACATAGTGTTATGATAAAGTATGTGAAGAAATAAACTAGATTTCCTATTATATAGCTACCATATAGTTTTCACAGGATTTATATTAATCATGTTGATCAAACATTAAATTGTTATATCTCAATTCTAGTGTTTGGTTCATATTTAACATTAGGTTTATTGAACCCGGAATCCAAACCGTGAGAAATTTCTAGAATATGAAAAATTGATTTATTATTTTTACATTATTCAATATAAACAATTCATTAATATTAATTTACCCCATTCACGCACATCAGGGAAGAACAGATTCCAATGATAGGTCATCTTTATCTACCCTTTTATAATATTGTCTAGGGGAGACTTACAGAGATAGTTCAAGTAAGTTTTTCATTCTTACATTCTATGATTCTTATGTTCCCTCCCACTTCATCACTAATTCCTCAATTATAGTAAATGGAATATTGAGGGTTTTTCCACTTCAAGGGTAAAATAATTCCATAGAGGTTAGTTATAGAAGGATAAAAGATTCAACTTTATCCACAATGAATCATAGTTTCTCAAAACCATAGAGTTAACTTGATTTTCTAGGTATACTACTCTCTATAAACCATTTTTCAGACATACTCATGTTTCATGATAAATAAATATTGATTTATACATTATAAAATGAATCTATTACTCATTTATTTTCAAATCCTTAATGGATTCAATTATTTTATACTAAAATCTATGTTATTTAAAATATGTTTTTAAAAAATTATATGTAAATTCCATGAGTATTGTTCTATGTAAGATTGGTTTTTGAGAAATTAACTTTTATAAGATTTATACAGAGAATATATTCTGATTTTTTTAAACAATATATGATTTTTAAATTTATTACATTCATTAATAATCATGTACTACTTGTTAAATGGTATATTTTATACATGATTGGTGTTTCATAAGATATCATTCATACTTGTTTAGTTCGAATAAAATTAAAAATATTTTTTGATGTATATTTTTATTTTTAAAAAGTTATTTATTATTTTTTTATAGATATTATTTTATTGGTAGAAATTTTTTCTTGTCCCTTTAAATATTTATAGAGAAGTTCCCCTGATTATACCCCCATGATTTTAGATGCATGATTAATATTGTGATATTGTTCCCTACATTATGAAATTGATAAAGGGGTTTTGATTTGGTACATGAGGATAATCACATTTGACCCTTAGGTAAATCTGTTGGTATTAAGTATATGTGCTCCTCTATATTATATTATTACATTAGATGAAGTCCCTTAGTGATGTATAGTCCATGTTTAGGTGGTGGACAATTGATATTTCCATAAGGGTTGGTTGTGTGCGATTTCCTCTTAGTTTTACCATAGGCCATCCATTTTAACATAATATATGAATGAGAACTAAGATTAACCCCATGGAATCATGGTTAATTTCCCAAGTTTTGGTTCACTATGTGATGGAACTACTTAATTTCATGTCTAAAAATATGTTCTGTTGTGACTACATTATAAAATATTTTATCTTATAATGTATTTTGATCACATTAAGTCATCTTTTAATTTATATTTCATTTTTTGAGTTAATTTTGGTATGATGTAGATTTGAGTAAAAATGGTAAGAG
Source organism: Viscum album (assembly GCA_963277665.1). Lineage (NCBI taxonomy): Eukaryota > Viridiplantae > Streptophyta > Magnoliopsida > Santalales > Viscaceae > Viscum > Viscum album. The sequence continues at coordinate 332,324,613 of OY728132.1, forward strand.
AAAGGTTAATTCCCCATTAAAAAATTAATGGAAAATGATCTAATTTAAAATAAATATTTATAAATGAAAATCAAAAACTCAATTTTTTTATTGGGAAAAAATTTAATAATAAATAATACATAATGTTGAAGAATATATACAAGAGTGGATCATGTAATAAAACAATTAAGTGTGATTAATGGATTATGAAATTGTATTAATGAAGAATTAAAACAAAAAAATGAAATTGCAAAAAGTAAATTGGACCCAATATTTTTTAAGGAAGTTCAATAATAATACCTAAAGTTAGCCCTAAATCTAGCAACTCAATCCCTTGAATATTAAATGTATTAGTCTATTTGGTTTAATGGGATATAAGATACCAAAAAAATCCCTTGAGTTTTAGGATATATCAGGAAAACTGATACAATAGAGAATACCTATTTATAAATAATTCTAGAAAACTATAATGAATAATCCATGTATTTTGAAATTAAAAGTAAAAAAGAAAACCTCAGTCCCTTACTTTAATAGTAGTATGTACTAAAATAGATGTAAGTTGAGTAAGGGGATATTTTTAGATTTTACAAAAGTATTCAAATAAATAAAATGAATAATAGGTTAGAATGATTATAAAATAACAAAGTTAGATAAATATTAATATATTTTCATACTTTAGATAGAGAGGGAGGATTTATAAAAGAATGAAATTTTAGACAAATTAAATATGTTTTAAATTGGAGAATGATTGTAAAGGATTATCCATATCATTTTTCGACTAACATGGCCTCCAAAGGTCTCTATTTATAGGTCTCTAAACCATTAATATTTACATATAATCCATCAAGATTTATTATGAAAATATATAAAATCGGTTGAATATTAACCAGTATTATTTCTATGCATTCCTTAACCCTGTTAAAGAAGAATAACATAACAAAACTATTGTAATATTTAAGAAATTAAAATACATAGTAACAATATTTTTTTAATTATGAATTTGAGATAAACATATTATCTAGAATATTATCATTTTAACTTTAAACTAATTAAACAATTAAAACTTGTTTGAAAACACAAACAACAATTTTACAACACAACAAAAATAATAAGCCAATGAAAACTCCAAAATTACACATGAGTTATTTTATATTATTCAAAATATAAATTAAAATAACCTTCCTTATTTAAACATGGGATAAAATAAAACATTATTGATATTATACTAAAATAAGAAAAAAAATTCTAAGAATTTCATTAGTATATAAACTGATTTTAGAAACATTAGAATCAAAGAAAAAATTTAATATAATAAAATAAAAATAGTGTTGTTTTATAATTTAAAAAATATGCATGAATGAAGAATTAAATTAAAATATATATATATATAACTATTTAATACATTTTAAAATCACTTCTCATGGGTTCTAAAACATTATTAATAATGTATAAATACATTAATAAATTTAACCACTACAAATTATCATGTGGGGAATAAATATATCAAAAATATCAAAAAAACAGAGTAAAGATGATTATCTAGATTTACTAAGGGGTCATATTTCATACTGGGTAAAGGTAAAAGATAAATTCCATTATATATTTAAGGGTAAAATGAAAAAATTAGCATGAACAAAGATAACATGATCAAGATAAGGTTATAAAAGAAATTCATTCTATTTGTAAGGGTATATTTTATAAGGGTAGACTTGGTAATGGTATCTTCAATAAAATTAGTAAAAGTAAAGAAATCCATTGTGTAAGGGTAAAATTCTGAGTTTTTTAAAAGTAAACATAATTATAAACTCAATACATAATGGTCAGACCATGATCATGTAAGGTTAAAATGAAAAACCTTAAACATGAATGAAGGTAACTAATCATTTCATAAGGGTAAATAGTAAATGTAATGTCATGTGTAGGGGTACCATTAAAGTTATTTAAGGGTACAATAGAGTCAAATTATCATGTGTAAGGGTATATTTATTTTTACATAAGGGTATACTAAAAATTATAAATGTTTCATAAAGGTATATATAATGCTATGTATATGTAAATTTTTTGTTTCAAGTCCTTTTTAAGGGTAGATATAATCTTATATATGGGAATGAAAAAGAGTCTAACAGTTATGTAAGGGTAAAACATTATGTGAGATAATGGTAATGTAAAATAAACAAAGGATATGTAAATATAAAATGAAACATTTTTAAATTAATTATTCACTATAAATAATTAAAAAATAAATATAATAATGACAATAATGGAAATAAATATGAATAGCTTGTTTTTTAAATAAACAATATTTTAAAAAATTGATATTATTTTTTTTATTTTCCAAAAAATAAAATTATGAAATATAGTAACTTATAATTATGAAAAAATAATATAACTAAAGTGGCATGGAGACACACTAGAAATCCACCAAATTTGATAATTAAAAAATATATCATTTTCAAAATTTCTCCCCATTTTTGGGATTAATAAAATTTCCTAAAAAAATATGAAAACAAGTTCTTCCCCTTTTTGAGATAAATAAATACAGAAATTTACACACATTGTTTCTACAATATAAATTAAAAATTTTATGATTAATTAAATAAACTCCATATAACTAAAGAGGAATGGATCCATACCAGTATTCATCCCTATTTGATAATTGAAAATGGTATCAATTTCAATATTCCTTCCTATTTTTGTAATTAATGAAATTTATTAAAAAATTGAATCGAGTTTCTCCTCCATTTTGAAATAAATAATGAAATATTTTACCACACATTTTCTCAATAAAATAAATTAAAATTGTCATGATTGAAAAAAAACTCCACATATATTAAATAATGTTATAAAAAAATATCCCCTCTAATTTATTTCTTCTCATAAAAAATAAATCGGACCACAAAAACTAATAAAATAAAATTAAATAAATTGTAAAAAAAGAAAATAGATATTTGAAAAATAATATTTACTATTTAGGATGAGTAAGTATTATAATAATAAAATTTATAGAATTCATTGTGAGGGTTAAAATAGTTTTGAAGTTTGGATCATTCAGCATGCCCATGATTGAGAATTGTATAACAATCCCAAACAACTGTTTTCAGAAAAAAAAAATCCATATGAGATTCCATTCTAGAACCTTATCACTTATTTTCATCCTGACATGATTATTAATTTTAGCATACCATATTTGATTCAAATTTACAATATTATAAAAACTAGTTTTAATTATTATTATTAATATTCAATATGAAATCAATTGGAAAACTTTTTTTAAAACACAATTTTAAAATAGAAAAACTAATAAATATTAATAAAATAATTCAAAATATATTTACAAATATATTTAAAATTTGATTTAAAAAAAGATATAAAAAGTAATAAATAATTAAATTTAAAAAGAAATTATAAAATGACATTAAAAAATATGAAATCACATTATTCTTATAAATATCAAGGTATATGCCACAAATTTTTCTAGGATGGAATGAGTTAGAAACTCTATTTCTTGAAGCATAATAGCTAAGATCAATATGGAATGATTTGATCAATTACTTTAAGAGAATAGTAAATATATTTTGAGTCTACTGAAGGATAGATCAATAAGTCCAGATTGAAAATTTATGCAATAAATTAGGTAAACAAACCATTTATTACCCATCATGGGTTGACAATATGATCTAATAAACATTGAGATGGAGATAAAACAAATTTATACTAAGATTGGTTAAAAACAATTTTGGAAATCAAATTTTTTTAGAATGATAATTTAATTTAGATTATTTAGAAGAAAGATTAATACTTTGGGTAAACCATATGTATAATTATTTTAGTTGTATTCATAATCTAAATGACCAATTTTCTTTCAATAAATAAAAATTTTAAATTAAGAAATTTCCAATTTAAATTTATTCTTTTTATAATAGTAGGAACAACTAGTTTATTTTGATAAAATGAAACCATATAAATTTTTAAAAAGATTTAAAGAGTGGAAAATTTTATTACACTTAGAGAAATGACAAAGAAAGTTTTTAATATCATTAATTTAAAATTCAAAATTCTCAATTTTTCATTGATCATTTAATTTTTAAATGAAATAAAAATTTTCATTAAAAAAATAATGATTATTTGAAACAAAAAGATAGTGTTTCTTTTTAAGATGATTTAATTTTAAATTAAGTTCACAAAATTCATTTTTATGTTGATTATTAGCATTTTGAAGATCATAATAAATTAAATAATAGGTAGATGAAGTAGAATATGGATACGAAGAATTACTGGGGCAGTGAATTTTTTTTAAACTGACCTGAATTCTATACTTGACAAGTGTTATTATACACTTGGTACATTAATGGCTTGATTTGTATATTTATATTGTGTCTTCACTACCTATCCATGTCAAGAAAATTAAATTTATCTTCCCAGTATTATTTTCTTTTGACTTTATTTTTCATGGGGAAATATGATTTTACGTGAACCTTATTTGTACAACCATGAAAATTTACCTCTAATTCATTCTTTTTCTATCTGATGTTTTGAGTAGATCCCTTATTTTTATTGTACCTATCCATAATATTGGAAATGATTCCAATTCCATATTCACTCCCAGGTAATTCATCACTATTTTCTTTGAATGAAATTGTTATTTTAGTATCCTTAACCTCCTCACAATACTTTCATATCATCACTTCCTATTGATCTAATATGTTATGATTGAGCCTATGTTTTCCTCAATTAACATGTTTTTAATTACTTTAGCTACATAGAACACAATTAATTTTGAGGCCTAAAAACTCAGTAAAACACAAGGAATTTTTTTGATTAATATTAATTTATAATGTTAATCACTTTGGGAATTTCATAGAATAAAAATTGAAGTAAATATAGAAATAATAATAGTGGTAGGTTCATTAGGATTCATCTAAAAACACTCAAAATCGTAAACAAGCATTTCAATCTGAATATAGTTCACATTATTTGTACTTTCTTGTGTAACATCTAATAGTTTTTAGATATTGTCATAATTTATACATGAATAAATTATATTAAAATCATTAACATATAAACAATAATCAAATTAATTCTTAGAATTATAGTCAAAATTAAAATCGTAAATATCATTCAGGTTTTATTTATCTTCGTCTTTATTTGTTGGAGTATATCCATGTATAAAAATTTCAAAATTAGTATCTATAATATTTCTATGAATTGAGCACATTTTTTTCACAATAACTATAATTAATACAATAAAAATTAAGTGTTATCCTAGGATTATCCTTCAAGACTACCATGAGTTTTCCAAAATTCAATTTAAACATACACATATTTGAAAAAAAAATAATGATTTTGAAAATAAAAACATCAAAATACTATGATAACAAATAAAGAAAAGAAATCAAAAATATTTTGATACCAACATTAGGATGATGATATAAGTTAAAATAGAAATAGGTGGTGAATATCCCTTATAAAATTTAAGTAATGCAATATAATTTAAAAAACACATTTAAAATAAGAAAATATAGGAATCAATGTATAGAAAGAAGAATTATATTATAATCTGTAATAATAAAATAAAAATAACAAGATTAATAGATATTTAAATAATAAAATTATTAATCTTTTTTGATGTATTATTAAAGTATAGAAATGAAAAATTTAAATCAATTAAAAAATATAACTAGTGGTGAAAATAGGAAACAATATTTGATATGGAAGTTTAGAAATAGTACCTAATGGTACCCCTATATCATCTACCTCAATCCATTGAAGTTTAAATATATTATACCCTAAGCCTTAATAGTAGCCATGATACCAAAACTATATATTCCATTTTTGGTTATAGTGAGAACCAAGATACAAGAGATAATAGGTCTTTAATGAACCTGCTATAAAGTATAAAACAATAGTCCATTTTCTTTTAAAATAAAAATATATGAAAACATTAATATCATAATATAATGGTTTAAGAACAAAAATATAAGTAAGAGTATGAATAATATATTTTTATCTCAGTATCAATTCTGTTAATTAATATGATAAAAATTATGAGTGAATTTGAACCAAATAAGAGAGTGATGAGGATATTTTTATCAATATCTGAAATGAGACAATTGATTTATAAATGATATAACATTGAGAGAAATTGAGTATTTTGGAATGTGGGTAACAATTTTTATGTAATACATATGTTGTGTATATATTTCAAGGCCTCAAAAGGTCATGATTTATTATCTTATAATCCATTGGTAATGTTTTATAATCTTGGCCAACATTATTTCCATGTTTACATCAACCCTAGTAATGAAGAATAACTCAACAAGGCTAAGGTAATTGCGAGGCAATTAATATTTTAAATAATAACTATATTTATATAATTATTGGGAAGAGGGAAATAGATTATCAAAAATACTATCATTTGAAATAAAACTATTTATTCAATTTAAACTCATTTAAAAACACTCTTTATAATTTTTAAAGCAATTCAAAAAAATGTCAATGTATACACACATATTTTCCACGATTTAATATTTAATATTAAAAATTTCATTTCAAATAAATTTTACCACATAAAAGTTCTATAACACCAATATTTGAATATATAATATTTAAAAAATAACATTCAATAACTTAATTAGTATAGAAAATGATTTTAGAAACATTAAAATTAAATAAATCATATTAAAAAAAATAAAAAAAATATTATACAAAAAATTATGGGTGAATGAAGAAATGAATTAAACTACCAATAAATTTTTTCAAAATAATATAATATAAATTCACGTAGGATCTATCTAATTTGAATTTATAGAGTCATTAAAATATTTTAAACAAATTAAATTAATATAAAATTAGTAAAAATATCTAAAATATCCAAAAATAGAGTAAAATGGATCATTTAGATTTATATAAGTGCCAAATTGTATATTTATTAAACTGATTATATAAACTCCATATGTTCTGTAAGGTTAAAAGGAAAAAATAATACCATTTGTAAATGCAACATTTTATACATAAGGGTATAGAAGAAATTATTTACTTGTGTATGGGTGGAATGAATAATTTTATCATGTGTAATGTTAATAAAGTGAAACCATGCATTTTTTGGGGTTACAATTGATAGTTTCATAAATTTAAACAAAACATCAAACTCAATGCGTAAGGGTAAGACCAAGATCATGTAAGGGTTACTTGTAAAACCTAAAACTTATGTGTTGGTAACTAAGTATCTAATAACGGTAAACAGTAAATTGTATTGCATGTGTAGGGGTACCACTAAAGCTATGTAATGGTATAATAGAGTTAAAAAATCTTGTATAAGGGTATATTCTATCTATGTAAGGGTACAATATAATTATAAAGGTTGTGTTTGGGTACATAGAATGCTATATAATGGTAAATAATATGTCTTAAGACTTCCATAATGGTATCTATAAGATTATGTAAGGCTTTAGAAGATTATATAAAGTTCATGTAAGTGTAATTCTAGTAGTTTAGTATAGGTAAATATTAATTAACAAAATATATTTAAAGGTAAAATTAAATTTTTTTAAATTTACTATTCACCAAAAATAGTTAAAAATAATTAAATCGAATAATTAGAGTAAAAAAATTAATGTTTAATGACTAAACATAATGACATGAAAAATATTTTCAAAAAATATAATATAATAAAATATAATAAAATATATTAAAATTTAGTATAAAATAATAAAATAAAATAAAATAAAATAAAATAATATAATATAACAAAACATATGATAAGATAAGATAAGATAATATACTTATATAATATAATATAATATAATATAATATAATATAATATAATATAATATAATATAATATAATATAATATATTTATCCGAAAAATAAAACTATGAAATATAATATATGGTAATTGTCAAAATATTAAATAAATTATGTGGCAAGGATTCACTCTCACATTTTATGATAAATTTCTCTATTTACATTACCACTTGTACTCATATTTTTTTTTAAAATAAGTCAAATGTTACCTCATTGTGATTTTGTCAACGTGAAGTTGTATTTTAAATAAAAGGGTAATTTGATTCAATTATCGTCTTCATGAAAAAATAAAGAGTGATATTTTCTAAATATATTTCAAACTATCATTTTGTGTATGAATTATGATGGAAATTATATTTTTCTATATTGGTATCCTACTAGGATTTTTCCACAAACCATACATACACATCATAGTGTGTAGGTACTTCTATATTATATCAATATATCTTGTTGATATGATTCTTAAAAATAGATACATGTTGCACAATTGAATCATGTAAAGTATAGTGGAGTGGTGGAATATGGATATTTTTGGGCCACAAGGACATAAATGGGTCTTTATTTTATTTTTTTCAAGACTTATACCTATTTTGACTCATTATTTTTCCTTCTTGGGAATTTTGTTAAATGTTTGTTGAATATGAAGATATTTTTTTACATATTTAGTTTCAATTTGTTTAAATTATGAATTTATAGTATATTATGTTTAAATCATTCCCATCACCCTTTTGGAAACCATTGAAACTAGATTTCAACCCATATTAATTGGGAACACACCTACAGCTTTTGGGAAGATCGATTCAAGTCTATTTTCATGTAGAATAGTTTGATTAAATATAAAACATTTTCAAATAATGTGTGGGTCGTTAAGTGGATAGTTTGTATTGTATTTTTGTAACATGCGATGTTGTTCATAGACAGACATGATCAACACATCCATGATTGAATCTTTAGACATCACAGGAATCTACGGATGAGTGGGTCAATGATATCATATGTGGATTTCTTTTTTTCATTTATTACACTAATGATATATATCATTAGAATTATTAATTATGATAATTTAGGATACATTCAGGTTAATATATCATTGAATTTTCATAATTCATTGAAGTCACACATTAACAATTAGGGATTTTATAAAATGATTAGGGGTGGTAATCCAGATGCTTTATATAATCCATGATATTTGTCTTGTTTTATTTTTTTGCTTCATATTTTGGGTTAATAGATTGTTGTTTTATTGAGTTTTTTATATATTATGATATATAAAAAGACTCATATAAATTTTTAAAACTTATATTTTATATATCATGCTAAAATTTTATATTTTAATAATTTTAATGAATGAATAACATTGATGTTGAATAATATGACATTTAAAAATTATTCTTCTGGAATTTTTTTTGAATAAATGATATAGTTTTGGTTTATTTAGAGTATCTCTTTTAATCCATTTGGTATTTAATTTTATTTTTTTATTTAGGTGAAATTTAAAAAAATTATTGACCTTATATGAAAAAACTAAAAAAATTATTTAATAACTTAATAAAATGGAGTTTATTTATGATCCAATGAAAAATCGAAACTAGAATATTATATATATTTTAATGTAAACATAAATTTATAGAGTGATTCTATTTTATTGACCTTGTATTACATGTGTTAGGATGGTAGGTAAGGAGATGGAAATTGTGATAATTTAGTATTCAAAAAATAATTCTACAGTGAGTGAAAAATGGATTATTTCAATGGTGACATAATTGTAAAATGCCAATTCATTTCATGAATTTTTAGGAATTTTTTATAGTGCTATTTGATATACCTAATAGTATAAAATTTTTACTGATGATAATTAGAAGATTTATGAAACCTATGATTTTTTTTCATTGAAAAGACTATGAGTTCTTCTCTAAATTGTTTATTTAATGGGTTACATTATATTTATATATTCAAAAGGATTTAAATTTTTTTATAATAATTAATTTAAATTATATTTCAATTGAATCTAACTTGGTATTTTTTTACTAAATAATTCATTATGAAATTTTGTAATGTAGTTTTTTAAGGAGATTTTTATAATTAAGAAGACGATATATTTTATCTTTTTTGTTTTTTCAATGCGGGTATATAACAACATCACAAAGAATGAAATGAATGGTATATGACTTGTTTTGTTTTGAAATTAGATAATTATGAAGTTTAATTTATTTTAATAAGTAACATTTAGTTTATCCATTATTTGTGTTGTTGAAACATGTTATCATAAGAAACATTAATTTATTTCAAAACAAAATTTTAATTTAATTACAAGTTAAATTGGATTTAGGAAAATAATTGACAATTTTTTCAAGTGAATATTTATGTTTTAGTTTTAAATCTAGTGGAATTATAAAACACTACAAAATATTATTCTATAATATTTTCAAATTTCATAAGATAAATGGTTATAAATATATGATCTAGTGTTTTGGATAAAATATTGGATCTGAAAGGCGTTGGGTAATGTTTGGTTGACGCTACATGGAATAAAAATGGTTATCAAGGTTTTTTGTCATTTAAATTTTTTTATTTTTTAAAAGTACTGAAAAACGAGTGATTTATAGTTCAACTTCTGTCTTATTATTAAACAACATAACTACTAATGGATTTATTTCTAAATTTGTGGCTTTTCTATTTCAATCATATGGTATTCATTATAAAATGAAACTTATTTCTATAATGTTTTTTTTGAAATGTTTCAAAAGATCTCATTATTTAAAATGGATTACTATACGAAATTTTAAATTGGAATTTCTAAATATCATAGGAAATTATTGTATATAAATATTTTTTTGTATAGAGGCTTGTATTATTATATTGTTATTTGTTTTAGAATGTTTTTTGGTGTTTCATTTTTTTGGTAAAATAATGTCCTTAAAAATGACATGTTTTATTGATTTTTATTCGAATTATGGGTTTAATATTTTTTATAAATGGAAATTCATTACCTTTAACTTATATTTGGAATGGATATTATTTTGAATCAAAATTATTGTGGAATTATTCCATGTAAAACCATGTGAATTTAAAAGAGGAAAATCATGTTTGATATAATGTATGAAAATAAAAACCATTAATAATATAGAATATAATATCCTTATACTTTATAATATATTTCCATAAATTCAATCTCTTTGATATATTGCGATTCATGAAATGCCGAGTTTAAACGTGACATGTTACTCTATCAAAATATTATTATTTAATCATCACCATTATAACCTAGTCATCATGATAGTGGGTATGAATAGTTATAACTAAAATATGAAATATATATGGTTTTATATTTACAAAATAAATTCAACGGTTATCTATGGATAAAAAATAAATCAAGGTCCATTTTAAAGAGAAATTGATGTTTTCTGAAAAGCATTATTTTTCAAAAAGGCAGATTTGTGACGCTTTCAACACATTATTTAAAATTAATTTTTAGATCATGTATAGAATTTATTTTCCAAAATAGAATTCATTTATGAAATCTAACTTCAAAAATTATTATTGTACAATTTTATAAAATTTTCTAAGTTGATTATATGTATGATGAAAAATGGATTATAATTATTTTTATGGAAAAAAACATTTCTTTTAAAATATTTAAAAAGATAAATTATATTTTAAAATTATTTTAATGGAAAATTAGTTCAATTATATTATTATTTTTCTAATTTAGTTTATTTTAATCAATTTTATATTTATATTTCATATTAAAACATTCTATACTTATGAGAATTTTCTATTTGGAAAACTGCTCTTTGGTCACATATGCAGTTTAATATTATATTGAATATTTCCAATTCTGAAAAATGAATTTAAAAAAAATTATTTTAATATTTATTGTAAAAATAATTAATGTTAGCTTCAAAGTTAATTTTTTTACATAATTAATAGTGAAATAGTAAAAAATAGTTATTGCGGTTAAGATAAAAATGAGTATACTATAGTGATTAACCTAAAACAATAAGTGTTAAAAATACCCTAAAAACTGTCCAAACCCTATTGGATAGAAATATTTAAAATACATAACCTATAAATTTTGACAATGACCGATTTTTTAGTTTTTATCTGGATTAAAACATGGTAATAACATTATCTTTTCTAAAATTTCTATCTTCTCTTATCACCCGCTTATAAACAGACACAACAATCATCGAATTATCACACTTCCCAAAACCTTTATTTCATCCAATACTATCCCAAATCCATTCATTAAATTCCTCCACAAATCCTAGATTCCTTATTTTTACTAGGAAACCCTCCTATGAAGGCTTTAGGTATAAACATACATAGTCTCTCCAAAGAAGAAATAAAATTATTAAACATGGATTTTATTATTTCTTACTCCACAAAATTAAAAACTTCATAAAATACTATAATATAATAAATAAAACATATAATATCTACTTAGATGTTATTATTTTAATATAATAACACAGATCCATCTCCACTTCCATCAAATAATAAATTGAATCGTCGATCGTGTATACGACAGACTAGTACCTCAAATATCGATGTAATATGTTTTCTATCTCCATCATTAAAGGATGTAGAAAAAATGAATTTAATATATTTATATGATATTTATTAAATTATTATACTTATGTAATTTTTATATCATATATACCTTCACACATTCCATTCAATGGGGCATATGATAATGTCCATCGTGAGCAAGGTAGACTACTGCCCCGTGAAGTGATATGATTCATTTATCAAATACGATTTACATGGATGGTATTACAGATAAAATTAATGAATATATATCACATATAATGTATTAACTTAAAATAAATTCTAAACAAATAATTTTTATCATGCATACATCTGGACTACCGCCTCCACGTATCGATACTAAATGTTATTAATTTTCTGTTTAAATAGATTATAATATGGATGTATTAGTTTAATATAAATGATATATATTACAAAATAAATATTTTTTAAATATTAATTAGGATTATTTTCTATTATTTACATCCACCAATAAACATATAAACAATGTTTGTGCGTACATACAACATACCATCTCCATGAATGGTGTAACCCATTTTATATATATAAGATCAATAGATTTACCTAAATAAATTTATAATGATTATATATGATCTCTATATCATGGTTTCCATTCATTATATAATGTAACAATGTTAAAAATAATAGGTATAATGATTCTAAAATAAACCACTCATGAAAAAGAAGTAATCATCACCTCAAATGGCGATTTAATAATGAATTTTCAATAAACTGGTGATAGAAGACTATAATTAAATTATATATGGTATGAGATATATTATTAAGAGTTTTTAATAGATTTATTAAAGAAATATATTTATTAAGTAGTAATTTCAAACACATACAAAGGATTTTGTTCTTAAAGTATGGGTTTTGTGTATCGCTTTAACTTTTGCGAGACATAACCCATAATTACCACATATTTCTTTTCATGTTGTATATATACTTCACCATTGATATGTTATAACATGAATATATTCATGTTAATATTATTTTATGTTTAATATTATCATTATTTACCAAAAAGGTTCAGTTAGAGACAAAGTCTCTGACTATTTATTAAAATAACAAAAAAGTACAGCAGGCAACCATAATAAACAAGAGCACGCAGTTACATGTCAGAAATCATACCCATCTCCATATTCGTCTCCATCACTAGGATCAAGCGCCTCATCTACGGTGGACGATTCCCATTCCGAACTTTCATACTGCTTCAGGATCTTCGCATAATTTTGTCTGAGATTTAATTTTTCCATATACTGAAAATCCTTAGAAGAAATCATCCCATTTCTTTTACTAATATAGGATCTGGTAGACATCAGCTTTGGTATAGAAGAATAATCCTTTCGTTGCCTTCTTCTTGGTGATAAGAGTTTATTTCATAATCTAATCACTCTTCAAGATTGTTTATGATTAAGCATCCATTAAGGGAATTATTTTATTTTTATATCTTAAAATTAATCTATTTTATTATACTCTAATTATTCAAGATCATTTTCATGTAATTATACCATTTCTCTACTCTTTGGAACATAAAATGATTAAGCAAATATTTTTAATAAAATCCAACATTATTTCTCACTTTAGTCAAAAATAATTTTTCATCAAAATAAATGTTTTGTTAAAATGTTTTCAAATTTTTTTTTAAACCTTTCCAAATAATTTATTGAATGAATTTTTACCCATTTTTTTATTTTAAAAAATTCGTTGAAATGAATCTTTATGTCTTTTTAAAAACAAAGATCGTTTTCCTTTTTTGAAAAATGTGAAAGGAATATTTATTTTAATGTGTATGGAATAGTCATAATTTATTCCATCACGTCCAATAAATGTTTTAAATATTATTTTATATGTTTTGGAAGGATATTTTAAAATAAAATTAGTTTCAATTATTTTTGAAATTTTCACTTAAAATTATTTTTAATGTGAAGAGGTTATTTAGCAAAAAATGTTTTTAGTGAACTTTTTATGATATTAATATTCATCAATGACAACAACCATTTAATGTAATTATGTCTAGTAGATATATATATATTTATGATATAAATATTATACTACTTTTTTCATTTTTTTTGATGAATTTTACTATGTTTGAATATTTTTATACAATTCATCGTATTACATTGATTGTTTGTGGTTATATTTTTTGATTGGGGTATATATTATGATTTTATTTTTTATTTTTCTAATATGATTGTCTATGTTGATTATTATATACCGATTTATTATGAAGAATTCATTCGACTTAGTATGTTAAGGGTGATTCCCAGTTTTAGATATCCCCTCGATGCATCGACTAGAATCATGAGACAAATGAGTTAGCCAAATTAGATGTGTTTCTACAATTTTTTTTAAAATTTCTTATGAATGGTGTTAAATGTACGTTTCATATGTCCTAGGTTATAAATTCACTCGTTATGATATTTGTTTTTTCCATGTCTTTATTAATTAGTTGTAATATCCATTGATATGTTTCTAGATTATGTGACTATTTATATTGATATATTTGATCGTGATTTATTTATAAATTCTTATGCTTGGTTTATTTATTATATAAAATGTGTTTCATTTTTTACATTTTTATATTTATTATGCTTATTTATTCTTGATATCTTCTATTATATGCTTACCCATTCAAAGAATCTGATCACCCATTTCGTATTTTTTTTCTTGTGATACTTGGAAGTGTTTTTTTATTGATATGTAGTGATATGCTATGGAAAATAATGGTGTTATCAAAGAAATCACATGGTGTATTTGATTTTTTTAATTTTAAAAGTGAAATTAGTGTATGAATATAGTTTGCTGAGACTACTAATATCTTTAATCTGTTGGGATATAATTTCCTATATCTAGTTTGGATTTAATAAATTATACATCCGATCTAGGATACATGATTCATGGTCATTATTTTCTGTATAAGATAATCCTTATTAAAAACATTTTGAACTTGATTTTGGAAAACAATTATTGGTCAATATAGCCCTCTGACTTACTTTAAGGATAGGTATATATACATGATAAAATTATAATTTTTTTTAAAGTTACATATTATGTGGTTTTTTTAAAAATACATTCCTATGTTTATAATATAATTATACGTGGTTTTAGAATAGATACACCTAGGGGTATGATCTCTGAAAAATTTGTGTTAGGATTGGCTCGAGCATTACCTGGTTTATGATAATGGGCCTTACTATGAACCCATATGGGATTTCTTGGGGGATATTCTTATTAGAATTCACATTTTATTTAAAAAAATATGAAGGATGTAAAAATATTTTTATGATTATGAAATATTAAAAATGAAAAGATGAATATGATTATGAGATTAACCATGCATAAAATTTTCAATTTATACTAATTATTTCTCTTTTATTGTGATTATACATTTTGTTTCATAATGCTATGTTCTAATCAAGTGTATTCTATTATTTATAATTGGATCATATTGGATGTAATGGGAACCCTATCAACACTCATACCACATATATGGATTTCCCTCTTATGAAAGATAACAAAATTATACTTGGAGATATAGTTGGAATGGAAGAAATTATTCCCTTATTAGGGAAGCTACCTCATGTTATAAGTAATAACCTTTCCTGTATGGAGTATCCTTCTGATACACCATGTAGTGTAATAATGTTATATCTATTTATCCATAATAATCACCCATCATTCAATGTGACTACAAATCTATTTGTAGATGAGAAATAAATATGTTCCTTGGATAAGATATATTTCCCTTTGAGATTGATTGAAATGGATAAATTTTTCATTGAATTTTATCATTTATAAGGATATTTGGATCAATGGTGGTCATTGATTCAAAATAATAAGGATGAATAATAAATAAAAAAATATAATAGAAGGATTTAAATTTACTATACTTGGAAACCAATTTTCCTTGTGAATAATACACAGATATAAAGGGATAATTTATGAATTAAAAAAAATACATTGAAAAATTTTGTAATTAGGAATCCTACATTACAAAGTTATAAATGAATTATACGTAGTACATTCTTAATAAAAATAGAAATATTTTATATTTCATTAATGGCATTAAGAAAAAATTTCAAATAGAACTAGTATCCCAAACATTCACATCATACAATGACATAATATCATTTCTTATAATGATAGATAATGAATTATCTAGGTGTTATAGTCGTGAAGGATATATAGATAAGAATGGGATGGTAGAGAAAAATATTTATAAAGGGAATAAGTGAAAAAAATGACTTACCACATGTAATGATTGTAGAAAGAAACACCATGTAACATTCTTGAAGGGAATGATATTTTACTACATGTGTGGAAAGAAATGCCTTTATAATCATGATTATAAGGGGAATAAAGAAGTTTCTAATGTTAAATTCTTTAACTGTAAGGATATTTTGTACTACGAAAATGAATTCCCCATGATTTATGAGAGTATACCTCATGTGAATTTTAGGGAAAAGGTTATGCATATGATATTACTAAAAATGATGTGGAATGACTGAGTTTAGTGTGTTTGGATTCAATAATATGATATAGTAATATTATTAGCAATGATTTTATGGTTACATGAATTACTAAATGTATAATTATTTTACTAAATTTTTTTCTTTCCAGTATTTGAGGGAATATTTTTAATGGAGCTCATGATTAAGAAAAAAGATTCATTATAAATTTGAAACTTTCTTAAACACATGATTGAGTACAGATAACACTTAATACTTTCTCTATGTTAAGATAATAATGATAAAGAAATTTTTATTGTATATTATTTGTTACCATGAAATCAGTTAGTTATTTTATGGTTTATTTTATTTTCTATGGAGTTTACTTCATGTTTCTATTTATAAAATATAGTTGACAACTTGAGATTTTATTTTTTTGAAGAATTCATGTTTTCATAAGGTTTTATAGTGATCAATCTATTATAATATTTAGAATGTGACATTATTATCCAAATTATATTTTCTAGGGAATATAATGTTGATTTATTGACCTTCATTCTATTTTTAGTTATAACTGTCTTGGATTATCCATAATGATTACTATTTATGGAATGGATTATGTTTAACATTGGGTGATATTATATAACTTATAATAACTAATTTTTTCTTGGAAAATAACTAGAGATATGAGGATTTAATATTGATTCTTTCATAAAGTTAATGATCTCTTAAATGTTAATTTTAGTGCTTCATACATACAAATTCCTATTTTATTTTCATTTCATTGAGTTAGAGATGAATTTGGACTCGATCAAAGCACCACCAATTGATGAAAATTTTAAGTATATTTTATAGAGTTCTCTATCATAATTTTAATATAATACATTAACATTTTTCAATAGATCATGGAAAAAATTATGTCTTATTACATTCATTTATGATTAATCAAAAGTCTTTTACCTCATAAAAAATTTAGGGTTTTGTAGTGGTTATCTTTATTATGAGAATGTTATCTATCACTATCAATTGATCGTTGATAGTTAGTATTCTATATACAATGTCAATATTTTCATTTACCATAAATTTTATCCTACCAGGAAACCTGGTAATGTGTTATTCTAGTTGAAATTCATATATCCCTTTCTCTCTTATCAAGAGGATGTTTTATTAACTTGTTTTTTATGTGGGGTTCCAAAAAAAGTTATTTCCAAATTCCAATCCCTTGATTAATGGGATCAAGATTAAATTTCAAGGACAATATTAATTCACATGGGTAGAATGTAAAACCCCTGGATTTTAAAAGAGAAATATCATGTTTGACATTATGTATTAAATGAAAGTAATAATGTCGCTCATGCATACGTGTAGACTACCACATCCACATACTGATGTGATATGCATTTCATTTTTTTATGGTAACACAGATTTATTTTATTACTATAAATTATATATATATATGAAAAAATATTGTTTCTGGAAAGATTAATTAATATTACTTTTGTTATATTTTATTCTTTAAGAAAACAAGAAAAACAATCATGTGCACGTACGGACCATCATTTCTATAAACATTAAAACCCATTTTTTAACTAAAAATTTAATAGATTACACTAAAAACACATATAATGAATAAATTTTATTTTTATATCATGGTTGAAATTATATATATGATTTAACCATGATAAAATTAAATGAACCAAAATTACCAGACTAAAACATATATGATAAGAAATGTATTTATCAGCCAAACTAGTGATTCTAAGTAAGTATTGTTTATAAATGGGTGATAAAATACTTTAAGTAAATTATTTATGGTATAAAATATATGATAATTAATTTTTAATATATATATATAATAATCATTTATTTATTATACATGAGGTTCAAACATTAATAATGGAAGTCAAACATGAGTAAGATTATCTCATCTCACATTTACATCCATATGAAAAATGCCATATTCACCATTTATTCTGTTTTATGGTGTATATATAATAAAAATTGGATATGTTATATAATTAATATAATTATTTTCATGTTATTTATAGTTTCATTTTATGAGTATTTATTTTACGGGTCTTACAATTCATATTTTACCAAAGTGGTAAGGGATTATTTAACGATGTCATCATTATTCATAATTATTTTTGTTTGAGATTCCCTTAGAGTAATTATTATATATTATAATAATAAAATAAGTTTATTTTATTATCCTATATATACTCATGATTTTTTAAATTAATAGTACAATTTTTATATGTTTTGGAGCTGAAAATGTTTGAGAAAATTTTTTATAATATCAAAAAATATATTTCACTTCGGTCAAAAATAATCATTCATTAAAATTCATGTTCTCTAAAAGTGTTTTCAAAAGTGTTTTTTTAACCATTTCTAAATGATTTATTAATATTTTTTCCCATTTTGACTTCGTAATTTTTTTTGAAATAATTCTTCGTGTCGTCTTCAAAAAAGGCCCATTTGTCATTTACCAAATATATAAAAGGAATATTTATTTTAATGTGTATAGAATGAATGAAATTTTCCACTTTCATAAATAATCATAGTTTTAATGATTGTTTTATAATTTTTTTACTGTTATTTTCCATGAAAATTAGTATCAAATATTTATGAACTCGTTTTTTTATAAAAATATTTTCAAAGTGAAAAGTAATTTTTCCAAAAAAATGTTTTTAATTAAATTTTTACAATATTTCTATTCATAAATTACCTGAAGCTATTATTGTACTTAAGGTCCACTAGGTAACTATTTTATTGATATCAAATATATTCTATCTTTGGATGGTTTATGATTATTTTTACTCATACAGTACTATTTTATTGTCATTCACTATATTATTCTGGAT
Organism: Viscum album; assembly: GCA_963277665.1. Classification (NCBI taxonomy): domain Eukaryota; kingdom Viridiplantae; phylum Streptophyta; class Magnoliopsida; order Santalales; family Viscaceae; genus Viscum; species Viscum album. The sequence goes on from OY728132.1 coordinate 332,344,261, forward strand.
GGTTTTTGATTAATTTTATTTAATTTGGTATGTATTAACCTTGTGTATATTATTTTTTCAATAAAAAAGTTATATTTATTACTTTTAAACACTTTAATATGATAAATGCATTGGAAGTAGTAGGTAATGGGTGGGTCATGGTTATATATATCTCTTTAATGCGTCGATAGGTATCATGAAACAAATTAGTTGATTAAATTATATGGGTTTCTAAAAAAATATTTAAATTTTCTTGCGAAAGGTCATAAAAGTAGGTTTTAGATGTCTAGAATTATCCATTTCTTAATTATTATAGTATTTATTTCCAAGTTATTGTTCAATTAGTTAGAATACCCGTAGATAATTTTCAAGATTATGTTATTATTTATATGGACCTATTTGATAATAATTTTTATACTGCATATTATGCTCATATTATTTATTAAATTCTATATTTTAATGTTATTTACCTTTTTTTATTGATTATTTTTATTTATTTGTGATCTATTCCATTTTATGCTTACTCTTACTAAGAATCTACGATAACCAATTACTTGTGTTTTATTTTCCTAGGGTCTCATTACGTGTTTTTTGATTGATATATAGGTATAAGATATAAGGGAATAATGGAATTCCCAAATACAACACTTTCTCAATTTTAAGTTTTATAATGTAATATGAGTTTCATGTATGTATCTTGTTTACAAAGGCAAATAAACTATTCAGTACATTGGGATAAAATTTCTTAAATATAGTGCCAACATAACAAAGTAAAAACTGGCTACAAGATTCTAGAGTTAGGGTCATTACAATCCATGGGTTTAAAAAAATGTTTTGGTATTATATATTTAGTAACCTTTGGACCACTATCATCATGTTGCTGGTGGTGGAACCATGGTAATGTTTTTTTTGGAGTTTAGAGTGCCTTATTATGGTAGAGACACACATAAATAATATATATTATTTTTGGGGGAGACAGGATTATGGAAGCGAGTCTCTCTCTATCTAACTAGGCGGAGGACTAGGGTTTCAAGGGTGGTGAGCGATTTCCCCCCTTGTCGATTCGACAGTCACTCGTTTTTCAAAGAAGGGACCCCCAGATTTGCGATGATGACCGAGGTTGTCAGTGGCACTATCGACGAAAATATCACGATGATGAATGGTGGGAACCTGACACTGCTTTCTATAGTGGAATGGCGTGTGGAGTTAGCGTCTAAGGATGTGGGTTCTGATGACGGTGATCTCAGAGAAACAAACAGTGCAATGACTCTACTTCGATCTTTGGTTGAGCAGAATATTGTGGCGGTGTTAGTTGATGCTTTTGCTGGAACGGCGGTCTCAAAGGATGCGTTCAAAACTCAGAGTGATGCGTCTGTTTGGCCGGTGACTTTAGGCTTTTAGGAGGGTGAGCAATGTGCTGCTACAAGGCAATATGGGGCAGTCTCGTTTGATGCTAGTGTTGAGGCCTATTTATAGAAGACTTTGTCCGCTGTTTGTATTGATGCGAGAGTGGTCAGAAAAGATAATGCATGTCAAATGAAGACAAACATTAGTACTGGAGCATGGCTGGATAACCAAAAGTAGTTGAGGCATGTCACTGGTGAGGGGATTTCTATGAATCAATCCTTTGCATCCTTCAAAAGTTTATCGGACTCTTCTATCCGAAGAAAGGGGATCATTTCTCACATCAAAGAGGATCTTGGCGCTATTTCTGAGCGGCTTAAAATGGGTGAGTTATCGATTATTGCTCGACTAATTCTACCTAAGGCTCTCAGAACATAAAAATTAATGAATTGAAGAAGCTTATTTCATCTATTTGGGGCATTTCATCCTAGAAATGTGTCTCACATGGATAGAGATATTTTCATAGGCTCTTCCCTAAAAAAGAAATGAAAGTCCAAGATTGGAGTTTTGGTTACATGGATCTCAAACCAGGGATTGTTCACCTTCGTGAATGGGATAAAAAAATTCAATCCTTTTGAGGTTGGTAATACCACCAGACAAATTTGGGTAAGAGTGTATGGGTTGAATTGTATACTTTGGCACCCAAAAATTTTATATGATATTGCTTTGTCAAATGGAATTCCTATCAAAATTGAAAAAGAAATGAAAGTGGATTGATTTGACCACTACGCCCCATTTTTTGTTAAGGTCAAGTTGGGATCAACCCTGGATGACAAGGTTATGCTTGAAACTGATGATGACATTACTGAGTTGAAGATCATTTGTGAAAAAATACCAAAATTCTGCAAAGACTGTAACATTATAAGTCATGACTTGTCTATACGTAGGCACTCAATAGTTTACACCTATTACTCTTCACGTGAACATGAGATGAGAAACTGCCCTAAAAAGAATAAAATCCCACATGTTCAGAAGCCTGATTATAAGGGTGAGGACTGACCTTCTATTTCTGGTGATAAGAAAAAAGTGCAGGGGGTTGTTCCTAAGGATGTTGTCAATCCTTCCATTGATGAGAAGGGTGGTCAGTCATGTACGATGCCTAATATATATGCCTATACTTTTGATAATAAGTCAAAGTCTTGGGCTTCCATCGTTTCTAAAGAAGTAAATTTTCAAAATTTTGATACTATCAATAAAGGAGAATGTATTGATCAGCAGCAAATTCAAAGAGTATACCAAGTTACTAAAGATGGCATTCAGGAAGAATTTGACCATCAAATTAATGATAGGATGGTTGCTTCGAGTGTTCAAAGGGGTAAGAAAATTTTAGAATCTGACTCTACAGTCATTTCTTAACCATTTCATGCTTCTTTTAAATCGATTGTGGATAATGAAGGATTTCATCTTGTTTCTTACAAGAAGGAAAATTCTACATATTTTATGGTTACAGGTATGCACAATCCTTCTGTTTGTCAACATATTGACGATGCCAATGAGATGCAGGATACCACATAGTGATCTTCTAATGAGACTCACGAGATCCTCGCCCCGACTACTGCATCAAAGGGAGATGCTTCTCCTTGTAAAGGCAAAGATCAAGATAAAAGCTCGGATTCTGATAGCACTGATTCCAAGGCTCTTTTAGAAATACTTCAAGCCCTTCCTTCATGCCATGGAAGGTCAAGAGGATGGGGTAGGGTCATAGAAGAGCTGAATAGAAATCAATTGAAGAACAAGAGAGAAATCTATGTGCTATATTGATGAAAAATATTAGTAAATAGTCTTCTACCTTGGGGTTTGACTTGTTTCCCATACTCTTTTTGTTACTCTCTTTTGATTTCATCCTAATAAAAGAGGCAAAACCTCTACCTTCGAATAAATCTAAATTTTGTTTGGTCTTTTCAATTAATAATTTCATTCATAAAATAAAATCTGATGTCAGTCCTAAAATAGTTGTTTTCTAATTTAAAAAATTTTCCCTAAACAAGATTAGATTTTTTTATAACATAACCTCAAGGGTGCTCTTATGGGAGAAATTTTTATGGTGGGAATATATTTTAATCCCCAATTTTTCAATTTATATTGATAATTATTTTTGTAAGGATTTTCGGAATTTACATGGTTGAAATAGGTGATTTTAAAAATGTTTATAGGGATCATAGTTTCAACATGGGAAGTAGTAACTGTGTCATCTAATCATACATAGTCGATTACATATTAGGTAATATCATTCCTCATACCGATTGGATATGGAAGTGGTCGAGGTTCCCCTGATCTTAGGTGATTCCCAAGGACACAAAAGATTGAAATAAATCTTGATGAATTATAGAAATATTAGGGGATGATTTTTCCTTTAACATAATCATTTTGTAAGATAAAAAAATATAAATAAAAATGAGAGACAATATTATTCATGAGAGTAAACATGAAAACTAATAAACAAAGAAAAATAGATAAATAAAATTATCAGTTGAAATTAATGTAAAATATCTTTGAAAATGAAAAATTCACCATGATGTAATAATTACAATGTGGAATTACTCAAAAAAATCATACCCAAAAATCACCATTATCCACCCACCATAAACAATCCTGTAGAATCATGATACTGCATTAGAGAAATATAAAACCATTCCCAAACCTATAACCTAATAAAAAACGTTTTTATATGCACCAATGTTCATATACAAGGTGTGAGTATATCAACTCACTAGTCAATCCACTAAATAATCCCCACAATCGTTACTCAGACCACAAAATTTTTCCAAATTTTATATAAATCAAAATGGGGTTTAAAAATAGTTATCAAGAGTGTTTTATATGAATAAATAAGAATGCATATCAAAACATTTTATACCTATGGAATAATTAATCAGGCCTTCCATGATAAAATTGTTTTAAAAAAGAATCATTTAATACATAGTGTATACATATTGTCCTCTTTACGTACCCATTATATATACACACTCATACATGAATCTATCCCATATTACAGGCTTGATACTCCTGAGAATCTTATAATATTCTATATCAAGTCATTGCTTGGGTGGGAACCTAGCTGCCTCATTTGGAATATGAAACTATGTCGAAATCCAATAAGTCCCCTCAAAATGAAATCATGAATACATGCCAACCTGTTTATAATTATTTTTATCCAAATCCAATTATCATTAAAAAAATTAATCATTTAATAAAACATGCTTTGTTCATCTTTCTAAAATTGTGATTTTGAACCCATAAAAATTAGAGATCATACTATCATTTTTTATCATGATTTTTAAAATGAAAAAAATAAGAAATAGTTTTAGAAATCCAATTCTATAAGGTTATATAAATCATAGAGGTGGATAATCCACTTACCAAAAATGGTGTCTGTCTATGATGTGATACGAAACAAACTTCTTAGATCTGTATTCCATCACTATTTCCTTTAATCAATCCAAAATAAATCTAATAAAAAAATTTCCAAAAAAATATGCATCTAATATAAAACCAATTGATGGTTCTTTTAATGTAAACATGAGAATATCATGAATAATAATGAAGAGATGAAACCATCCCTTCAATTTCTAAATATATCACACTATGATCCATCAGAATCTGGCTTCAAAAAGAAAAATACCACCAAATTAACCTAGAGTATGGTTGAGTGGTAAGTTCTAGTGGAAAGGGAATATGAATGTGGGTTTGGGGAGAGTTTTTTTGTTAAAATTAAATTTTTGTATTTTATTAATTACATTTCATTTTTTGGCCACATGGGTTACTAAATTGTGTTCTAATTTTAGGGGAACCACTATCTCAATGAAGTAAACTTCAAAACCAAGTATTAATGTTTATTAAAATTATGCAGAAAAAATATAAATTTAATATATCTATTTTTATGTAATTACTAGGGGAATTAGCATATTTTCCCTAAATTTTATGCAAACTACATACCTCCTCTAAGACTTCTTCATCCCAGATCATGGTTACTTGAGGAATTTTAATTTTTTCCCCAAAAAATGAACCATATAAACTCAATCCAGAACATCTTAGAATTTCACAAACAATTATTGAGATTATTACCATCCAAAAAATATATCAAAGAAACATAATATGTCAATAAAGTCATAAAATAGAGGTTGTAACATTCTCTACACAAGTATGATTTCCATCCAAAAAAATATATTGACTGTGGGTTCATTGGAAAAGATCTAGTAATTACCCTTGAAATATGCCCTTTCATTCCCATGTATCCGAAGTCTAAACATTATTCTATAATAATATCACCTAATTAATACATTTACCACAAAAAACATGATTTAGTTTTCAAGGATATATATTATTATTTGGATAAATGTGGAATTTAAAGGAAGTTAACCGTGGTCCCAAAGAAAAATATGATGTGGGTTTAGGTGTTACATCATTAGTAGAGATATATAAATTATTTATAAACCCAAATGAAACATGGAAGTATAGATAATCAATAGTACACATCACCAATCAAGTCATGTTTGAAAAAGGCCAAATATATTGAGGAAACAACTTCTCTTTTTTACCCAAATTACTGTTCCCCAACCATGGATATGACTTTAAGAAAACATAGTTCCCCACTATAAATGATAATGGATTGTTATTATTACCCATAAAATATTTCTTATAACTAAGTTGTATTTCCTCTCTTTACCTACTCATCAGAATTTTATCCACTATCTCACGTACTAGGAGAGGAAAAATTAGGTAAGTCTCTACTTTCACTACCCAACAATGTGGATAGCTTAATGGATGAAAATATAATTATTCAAATAGTATTATATATATAATTCCGTGAATCTATTTTAATAAAATAACTCCACTAAAGATAATTATACATTCCATGAGACAAAAAATTCCATAAAAAATCACTAAGCATGTTATTCAATATCTAGATTTTATGTTCTCCAGACCTATCTATATAAGGATGATATTTTGTGCCTAGTTTTAATTAGGTACTAAGGTAATTCTATAATTATTGAAAAACATAGACTTAAACCTTTGTATTAGTCAGATATGATGAAAATTTGGAATGTAATGCAACATCACTACTTCCTGAATATAAATATCTTCCATGTCACTTATTATATTGGAATCACATATTTAAGTGAAGAGGGACGATATTGTGGGTTATCCCATAATCACCAATATAAAAAAAATTACTCTGAACCATTCTTGGTAAACTCTTGACAATGTCTATTGCAATTTTCTCCAACATACAAACCATTATACGTAATCATTTTAAGGGAGAGACTATTCATTGATGTTTATCCTTGACCAGCAGATGTGTGAGGTGTTTATAAATATAGTCATCCATAATTATTTTCATAACCAACCACCAAAAATTGGTCCTCGATGACTTGTAAAGTTTTTTGATATATAGATGAATATACCACTTGGAATGGTGAGAAGAAGAAAGAAATTGTTCCAGATAGGATAGAGAAATTACATTCTAACTTTTAAAACATAGAACCATGTTCCCATATTCCATCTATACATGGCCTCCCCACCATTTAGGTTAGACCTCAATGTTAGATAATACGGAAAAAATATTGCTAATTTTTTACTTGTTCAACCATATCCAGAGTAAGAGAGGATAATAAAATGATCACAACACTATTCATTTCAGTAAAATCAATATTTATGTCTAAAATCACTATCATCAAAATCCACTGATCAGAAGATCCATTATCCATGTCATATTTTTAATTTTATTAAGATATTCATACATTAAATTCTCTTTACATGGTGTATACACTAAATCATATTTAACCATCTAATGATATCACATTCATCTTCATATCGTGTAGTTCAAATGTCTTAGTAAAGAGATATGGTTAAAGACTTTTTTATTGGTAAACATAGTAAAATTTTAACTAATGAGATGATGATGTTATGTTTTCAAATCATGGACTACTTGATCTAGTTAAAAGAAATGATTTAGATAATTATTATCATGCATAAATAAATTTTATGAGCCATAAGATATGATATGAACTCTTTCAATGAGAATTAATCCAAATTTGGATCCATAAACAACATAATATATCAATTAACACTTACTTTGTTCTATAAAGGTGATTATATATTAGATTGTGAGTGTTTTATAGATATTTCAAAAGGAGTTTAAATATTTTTTAGGTCACATAGTCTCACACTCCCAAATCTACTCCAAAAAAACATCCTTTACACACAAACATTGACACACGTCCTTAATTACAAGATATTTCACACATAATGTAACATTTATAATCAATGGATATTATTATTCTTTTAGTTTTATAAAATTAGAAAAACGATTTAGCTTGGCGAACCCATATATTTTATATCAGATTGAGATTTTTACCACTATAAAATAATATAATTAATCCATAAAAAGTCTTAAAAATATCCCAAAAATCCTCCACAAAAGATACTCTTCTAGAAATATATTATTTATTACGTTTATTTATAATATGGATAAATGGAATCATATTCCATGGGATCTCAAACACATAATAATGATAAAAATAATATATAATAATAATTTATCATAAGTGAGCAAAAGATGATAATATGTGTATAATCAAGATAAATTAAAATGTTATAGCCAAAAAATCACAGATGATAAAACCAGAAATATGAAAAAATAATTGAATAAAATGATTGTTGACAAATTATCCTATAAACATTATCCATGAGAGAATAATATATTCATGGTAATAATAAAAAACTATGTAATTACACAAAAATAAGGATAATTTAATTCATCATCCACATAATAATTTCAAAATATCATTATGAAGTTCATATTTCAAATATGAAAAAAATAAGTATTTGAAACATTATTTTCATGATCCCCATCATCGATTCCAACACTTATATCAAACATAAAGACACTAACAAATACATTATATCATGAGATACAAGTATTCAACTGATGAATTTGAGGGTGATATAGTACCTCACCCATCATTCATCCATACATACATTTTTATAAGATATCAACCATTCATCCTATCAAAGATTGCCCATGAAAATAATATAGGTTTCATTCTACACATCATAATGAACCAGTAGAAAGCAACTGGATTTCATATCCCTTTAAAATGAAATCACATAAAGAAATAATTCATAATTAAATAAATAATCATAACATTGAAAACCCATAGAAAATAAATTGGTATCCAATGATACTTAGTAATATTCTAGGTAAATACCTTTAAATCTAGATAATAAGGCATATGAAATTTACACTATAAAGTTAAAGGGTATGTAGTTACGTTAATAATTCCTCAAATCAATCAATATATGGAATATATGTGAACAAAATTCATTCAATTGAAAAGAAAGTATGGGGCTCATAGAGGAAATGAATTGGAAGAAAAATTATAGTCATATAGTGAAGTTGATTAAGAAATTAACTGGAAATGAAGACCATTTCAATTAAAGAGATTTAATAATTCTCATTTATGAAAACACATGTAATGAATCAACTAATTGATAAATAATAATTCTATAAGAATTGTTGAATTTAAAATTGAAAATCATGATTATATTGAAATTATTTCCATTAAAACACATTTCAAATTTTTTTTTTTAAAATAATGGTATAATACATTACTTTATAAATGCATAGAACATGGGAATGAGAAGACAAAAATGATTGATAATACATTATTATGAAAAAAATATATAGAAAATTTATTTTATTATTTTAATTAATAAATTATATGTGAAAATTCACAAGTATGTTTTGAAAAGTAATTATCAACATGTTTGGAATGTAAATTTTTAATATTTATTAAGAAACTAGGTTTTAAAAAATTTCCAATAATGTAGTCATGAAAAATCCATAATTTTTTTAAAGAGAATACATGTTATGTAAGAAAATAAATATAACAATGAAAGTTAACACATTTTAAGATAATGAAGACATGTTAATTGAAATCCCACCTCATAAATTTGAAATAGAATTTAAATTTAAAATGTGGTGTTGAAAAGTAATAGGTTAGGATGAATTAAGCATATTTGAGTTATCTAAAATATATTAAAACATTGGTGGGAAACAAATATGGATATATAAGATAAATATCTTCTTTAAATAATTATATATATTCTTAAAAACAATTTTTTTTATTTGAGAATGTATTTAATTAAAGAAGATGATATCAATTAAAAAACGTACCTTACTTAATGAAAATATAAATGTCTATTATTATAACTAAATGGAATGATAAATTTTTTCTCAAAAGATCATAACCTTATAAATAATTTAAAACTCGTGGAATAATGATTTAGTTATATGATTTGATGATTAAATTGTGCTTCCTTTTAAATAAACTCCCTTAGTGGAATGAAATGACTTATTTATTAGAAAGTCAAAGTATATATCATTGCGAGTTTCACTGACATGATATCACTCATTAGGTATCAATCGTGTAAACATTAAGGGGAATTGACATAAAATATTAATTTTTTAGTTAATTTGTTTTTTTTATTATATATTTTCTCCCGTGCAATTTATGATTCTCTCACACGTGAGATCAATTAATAGTAAAATAAATTCTTTGATAATCTCATTCCTAGGATTACTTATTAGCTATCACATGAATAGGCACATAAGAAAGTGTGAATATTCCAAATGAAAATTAATTTAGATGCAGATATAATTGTTTAAATAAATATTCAATCCAAAAAATAAATTCAAAAGGCAGTCCATCATGGTAGAAAAATAATGGCATACAATAGTTATCATGTTACTCACAAATATAACACAATTAATAATAATGAACATAACACAGACACAACACATAAAAAATGGACAGAATCCACCATGTTCTTGGTAATACGGGTATCAACGCAAGCTGCCATCATCAATCAGAAAAAAATTATCATCATTATGTTGATCATAAGAATTTTGAACTGAACCATCAGATGTATTGACAACATGGTAGCCCACTAACAACCGAAAACACGACATTGTATAAAAACCAAAAAATATAGTTTTATCAATTCTAAAAACAAATAATAATTGAGGCACTATTAAAAGGAGGTCCCTTTTATCAATCCTAAATAAAGCATTGATAAAGCCCCCTCTTATCAAAATAAACAAATCACTGATAAAAGTTGAACAAATAAGAAAAATCATTAAATTAGATAACCAACCTTTAATAGCACTAAGAATCCCCGCCAACGCCCCTAGGCCCCTACCACCCCCTTTAACAGTTCTAGGCGTAACCACCCCACCCTTTAATAGCACAAGCCCCACCCTACACTCGTTTCTGCACCCTACCTCTGCTTGGATTTAAACTCGAGACCTCTTCCTTGTACTCTTTCACCTTTACCACTCACCCATCTTGTTTTTCTCCATTTAATTATATATATATAAATATATTAATTTATATAAAAATATAAAAATATATTTATATTAAAATATATATTATTTATATTAAAATATATATTTGTTCGTACAATATATATATATATATAGTTGTAATTTTTTTTCGTATATTTATTTTCATATAAATAAATATTTATAATATTTTTTTTAATTAAATTTATAAAATATGTTTTTGTGTGTGTTTATATGTTAATAAATGCATACATAGATATATTCAACGTGGATACATATGTATATATATTATATATATGTGTATTTGTATGTATAATTATTTATATATTTATATTTATTTACATATATTATATAATCATATGTATATTCATATGTTAGAATATATAGATAATATATATTAGTTTGTTAATACAGACACACACTAATACAGGCACATAGGCAAATGCGTTATATAGGTATATAAAAATTAATATATTTTAATTTTAAATAAAATGGTAATATAAAGCTTATATATTGATAAATATACTTTATATGTTTTTATTTTTAATAATTTGTTTAGAAAATTAAAATTATATAAGTGAATATATAAAAAATATGTATATATTGTTATATATTTGATAGTAAAGAATAGTAAATTATGAAAAATGATAAAATTTCAAAGCTATTATATTCATATGATTGTAGTCTATGGGAAAAAATTCATCCTCTAATGAAAACGGCATAAAAAATCTGTTAAACAAGCCTGAAATTCTATCGAATGTTAAAAAATTTGGGTATCCCAACTAAAAACACAGGTTTGGAGGCCTTGTGGACCTTCTTGGCCTTGAAAATGTGATAAAACGTTCCCTTATATTACATACAGGTTTGGAGGCCTTGTGGACCTTCTCTCTCATCAACTCATTTACATAATTTTAAAGTGACACTATTAGGCTGTCGAAGATCTGTAATAGAACTTCTTAACCCAATTTCAATTCATTGGGTTAAACTTATACTTCTTGATTATGTCATGATATGAATGTTTTTGAATGTTCTATGTTTGTTTTACACTTAATGTTCACTTATATTGGGTATATTATTATTTTTCACACATAATTATTTCATTGATTTGTCCTTAATTTAAGGATATAGTCTTTGCAAGGAACTTTGTCTCAATTTACATTCCATTGAAACTTATTTATTTTTATACACAAATTTTCTTTTATATAGTGTATATACTATCGTTTGAGATATGATATCATGAATCCATTTATTCTCATGATATTATAATATTTTTATTAATGTTATTCCTCAATTACTTGTGTTCAAGCATCTCTTATTTGGCTAGGAACTCTTTATCTAAAATATTGTTTTAAATGTTTTAAATATTTATTCTTCTAAATATTTCTCATTAATGTACATGTTTTAAAAATTGTTTTAAGTATTTATTTATATGGACATAATTTTTTTAAATTAAAATTCCTTTTAAAAGTTTCAATGTGGTATGGGACACTTGGATTCAAAAATCTCTTTTAAACGACATCTTTTGATAAATAGTTAGAGATTTAAATGTTTTCAATAAAATAGGGATATTTCTCTCAAATGGTTTTAATGAAAATTTTCATCTATGTAAATATCATTCAGTGTATTTTATTCTTTATTGAGGTTTATTTATCATAATATAATCATCCCTATTGCATTGAATGAGTTATGTATGACCATGGATGTTCTATTTTTTATGCCATTCATGGTTTGTAGCTAAAATATTAACATTTCATATACTAGTTTTAATAGGAATGTTTAGATTATGTTTCAATATTTTCATATGAGGAATGCATTGGACTTAGTAAGTGATGGGTGGATCCCACTATATCTCCTCGATGCATCGTTAGGTCTCATGTGACAATTAGACGTGGAATTGGATGAGGCCTTTCCAAATTTGATATATGGTTTTTGCCGAGGCCTTAATCATTTTTAGACTTCTTGGCCAAGGCCTTGAAAAAATGTTTCAAAATGTATTGCATTATATATTCCCTCATTATGAAAATAATATTGATGGATCATGTGGTTATTAAAATATTAGAATACCCTTGACTATGTTTTATTATGGCATTATTTAATCATCTCATATTCCTACCATAAAGTATTCATGTTTATTAGTTGTAAAATCATGTGTTTTCAATTATTCACCATGCCTAATGTTTATGTTATCTTCCACTGTATTTCATTATCTTACTAAGTGTTTGATCTCACCCCTTTTTTATGTTTAATTTTCCTAGGATATGAAGAAGTTAGTTATGAGTTTCTTGTAGGCATATCTAGGAGGCTTGGATGTTTCTAATGGAATAAATTAGTGTTGTATTTCTTTCCAAGTTGTAATGATGAAATTATGTATGTATCATGATTCCAATAATACTAAACTAATTGGTCCTTTGGAACAGGATTCCTTGTAATCATTCCAATGTATTAAAATAATGCACCAGCTCTGGGTTTCTGGGGTAGGGGCGTTACAAAAAGTGATGTTAAAGGCCCCCTTTATCATTTCTTTTTTTAGAGCTATCAGAGACCCCCTTTAACTATGTTAAAAAATAACTTTTAAAACCCCCATTTCATAGCACTAAAAATTGGGGTCTTTAACAATTATTTTTGATAGTGAAATTAAATTTCCGGTGTTGGATAAAGTCTGTTTTGTAGTAGTGTGATGAGCATTTTTTTATGCAATGTATTTTTCAAGTTTAAGATGATTTTATATTATCTCTATGATAAGTAATAATCATTTTATTAAATTAAAAATAATATTTGATGATATATAATATATAAATTTAATTTTAATCATTCCACTTTATGGTTTACTTTAATTTAATTAAAACAGAGAAACATTATGTACTTTGAAACAATTTTCTTAAAAAACACACATTTAAACCCAAAAATAAACTTTTACTAAAATCCAATTTTAAGATTATTAAAATGTAACTAAGTGTATTAAATACAACTAATGTATACTTATGTTATATGAAATCGTATTCAAACTGAAATAGGACTTTGAAATTACTTAATTTATGGAAAATAATTAACATTCTTATAAAAATCAGTATTTTTAACTATTTACTGAAAAATCAATATTTTTTAAAAAATATCAAAATTTCAACCTAATTTATATTTATATGTTTATTTAAAAATTTAAATTATTTTTTCCAGATTAGAAATAAATACTTTTTAAATTAATATTTTAACTAAAACCTTATAATAATAGATTTTAGTTAAAACCAATTCTTTTTTTATTTAAAAATTACATAATTATGTTATAATTAATATAACTATCTAATTCCTAAATATTAATAAACCTGAAAATGATTTATTCTATAATTATCTAAATTTCTATAATGAGGCATTATAAGTACTTGAAATTAATATAATTTTTTCAAAAAAAATATCATAATTTTTTACTATTCATTGAAAAATCAAACATTTCAGAAAGATTTCAAGCATTCATCCTGATATAATTTTGAAAATTTTAATTAAAAAATGAAGTTCATTTTTACAAATTAAAATTTTATAATTTGTAAATAAATCTATAAGATAAAATAATTTATTTCATTAAGAAAAAATTTGGTTAGAAATAACGCCTTCCACTTTTGACTGAAAAATCACATATTATTCATATAATGAATATAAATCAATAAAATAAAATTAATGAATATTAATAAAAAATATGAATGATTTATCTCCACATTACATGTGTTATTACAATAAATATATTCCGTAAACACATTCAAATAAATCATACCAAATATTTACCACATATAACATCTTATCAACCATTTACTAACTATTATTTTTTATAATTGCTATTATGGGTAATAACTGTGTCATTTTTATTATATGTTTCGTTTAGATTATTTTTGGTAAAATCAACCTGGTTATTGGTTTATCATCTCAATAATATTTATCATGCAATAATTATCATATTTATTCATGAAATATAATTGTATACTAATATAATTATTCATATATAGATGTGATGAAAAATCGATTACATCACTTCATAGAGACAATAGTCCATATGTATACATGAGTGATCTTTACACTTTTAGATGGTTAGAAATAAAGAGTGGTAAAAAATAAATCACCTTTATAGAATCATTATTTTATAATATATATCATACATGTTCATTAAATATATCCTTATTACCAACCATGTATATCCACAATAAAAAATAAACTGAATCTCTTCATGGAGAAGGTTGTCCATATGTACGCATAGATGATAGTTTCATGTCCAATTTGTAAGAAAAGAGGGTGGATAACATTTGTTTCATAACAATACTAACATTTTATTAAATTTAGGATACTAAATTTATTATTTTATGATTAAGACCATATATTTTGAGCAGGGATAAGAAGAAATAAATTAAAAGAGGTCTGGTAGGATGATTACCTCTTCTTTAATATAGATCTTTTAGATCCCTAATTAAGGACCCTTTTAATGGAAATTTCAGAATAATGTATTATATAATTAATTTATAGGGATGTTTATAAGACTATTTGGAAGGGTTGGATGATTCAGGTTTCTATAAGTGGTGTACAGAAGGAAGATGAGGCATGTCCTTTTATAATGGAGGGAAGGGGCACTCCTATAAGTTAAAAAAACATTAAAATATTATAAATACACATTCATGTAAAATTAGTTCCATATTGGATTAATTTCTATGTAAATATGATATAAGATTTAAATAAACCAATGCATTAGGATTTAGACAAATTTTTATATCATTTAAACCCTTATCTTTTTAGGATAACCCTTGTTAACCCTTTTTATCCTTATTTCCATGAAAACATCATTAAATAATTAAGTGACATTAATCTACTTTTAATGTGAAAATTGGGAAAAAAATGTTCCAAATTTGGAATGTTAGAGCATATCACATTATACTTGTCCAATTTTTATTTATTTTTCTCCTTTTTTTAACTATTAAATAAAGTATTATATAACATAAAAGGTCATGAATGAAAAGTTTGGGAATATTCATTTAATTTGACTTTAAACTTAGGAAGAACAAATTTATTTTAAATCTAGAACATTTAACCATCACTTATATATTATAATAAACATAAAATTATTGTTACACCACAATTTAACAAAACTTGTTTATATTATCGGTTTTAAAATTATTTAGAAAATCCTTCTAATGCTTGCACAAGCAATGTGTCAGCATTGTGTAGGAGTTAAAGGTAATTATACCATCATTAAAAATTAATATATATTAATATCATACAATTAATTTATTTATATTTAACATAATCTCTTAGAACCATCCATAACATATTTTTCTAAATGATAATATCTTATAATTTTTTAAAGAGAATTTCATCACGTTTTGTATTTATCATTACTTAAAATATTATATAACTTATTATAAAAGACAAATTACACGAAATTTACATAACAACAAATTGTGGATCATGATGGTAAAAACCCAATAATAAAATACATTAAAGGAATGTGTTAGGGTTATACTATTTTCTAATCCCATAGTTTAGCCCTCTTTTACTTGTTTTACCATTACTGAGATTACTAATATTTATCATGGTTACTATTAATAATCAAAAAAATAGTGGCCTATTTACCATTTTTTAAAATAATTATTATAAATATTGAGTAAGATTTTAAATATTAAATTTATTGAAGTGGTAGAATTAATTTTATTAAAAATTCATAAAGAGAAATGAATTTAAAAAAATGATTCTTAAGCCTAAAAATTAATTTCTATCAAATTCATGAATACTACAAATTCAAATGGAATTAATTAGATTATTTTAATTAAAATTAATCATATTTAAATTTAATACCATATATAAAATGTAACTAGGATTTTAAATAACTTTATTTAATGAAAATAAATTATAATATTAGAATAATCATTATTTTCAATATTCACTGAAAAATAAATCATTTTAGAAAAATCCAAAAATATCAACCTTAGATAATTTTTTGTATGATGATTTCAAAAATAATTTTAATTTTATAAAATAAATTTTCAATAAATTTTAGAAATTTATTATAACATTTACCCACAAAAATGAATATGCTTTTAAGAAAAAGTATTTCTAACGCCTAAACTGACTTTTCTAAAAATTGAGAAATTACTTACTAAGAATTAATGAATGTTATTTTTATATGGAACATTATATATATATATATAAAACTTTTTTCACTCATATTCGTTCACACTAATTCAACAACTATGTTATAATAGTCATATTCAAATAAAAATATTTCAATAGTATATCATGATTTACTTAAAACATAATGTTGCGTGTTTTGAAATCTAATGACCTTATTATTATTTTATACTAAATTTTTGGGGTGTTCGATTCTACCCCCTAATATAAATTATATTCATTAAATTTTATCTGATTCATCTTTGGTTAAATATATTAAAATAAATTTTTTTAACCCCAACATCATACAAAGGTATAATAAAACATTATTTGAAAAAAGAAAGTGGAAAACATATACGATACCTAAAATATCACATAATCAAGTTTAAAGATAATGAGAACATTATAAGGATGATAAAATATAGATATAAACAAGGTTAATGACATCTGGGGACTAATAGAGACTGATATTTATTATGACCACGAGAAAGTTAATGAACATTAAACCATAAATCAGTAAGGGTTTAAAATAAAATAAATTATTCATCAATGAAGGTAAAATAATAACACTTTTATTTCAATACCCTTTCCAATATTTCAGATATTATTTTATTATGATGATATAGAACATGATAAAATAAACTAACTTGATATATTTCCATTTTATAATCACAATTAAATCATTTGGTTATTATTCGATCAAACTCCACTTAGTCTATTACTCCATGAAATTAATATTTAAGATGAAATATTTATGCCTAATGCACTACATTTAACATTTAAATGATCATACGATCTATAGAAGAATGAAAATTCATCCATTTGATCTCTTAATAATTACAAAAATATGGTTTTCCCATGTTATCCAATATGGATAAATATATTTCATTAAAATATTAAACCCAAATATTAATCCCTAAAGTTCAAATTTATCCATTACATGAATTGTTAACCTTAAAACTCATCTATAATATATATTTCAACATTCAAAAACCAAAAATCATATATATTTTATCAATTTTTTTTAAATATCAATATTAAAATTTATTCCAAGACAACATGAAGTATCTCATAACGTAACATATCAAACATTACAATACCTTGATCATATACTCTCTTAAGAAGTGCTAATCATTTCCCAAAATAAATTGAATCACCATAAAAAATCAATGAAGACATAAATGATTCCAAAAATTAACTCTAAAAAATCCAATTCACACTATCAATATCAATAAACTCATTATACCAACTAAAAATTGTTATCTCAACATTATACATATATTAAAGATTATCTAGGCTTAATTACATGTTATCCAAAAATTTCACCTAACCAATAATCTATATTTCCATATTATCAGAACTATTTAATATATTATTGAAAATCATTAAAAAACTACTACAAAAATAATATTAGATGTTTTATGATTCTTATATCTAGAATATCATTGATGAAAACCTTATAAAAAATAATACTCAAATGCTAGAACATAAACATTCAATTATTAACCATATATGATTAACATATAATAATTACTTCCTTAGTCTAGGAGTTAACCCATAGATTTGGGAATTGAATCGAATAATTCCTATTCTACCCACAAATAATATATATAAATAAAAATGGTACTATAAGATGTATTTTATTTCTATCCATTAAACCCTTAATTTATCATAAAAATTACTTGATGTATGCACTTATTTTCCCCCACATTAAACATATTAACGTTATTTTGAGGCATTTACCTGGGTTATTTTTCCTATATTCATGACATGTAGAAATCTAAATTTTCCTCACTTTATGGTCATTATCTAATAAAGTCCCATGATTCACCATTTGTTTCTTATTATATATTTTTTAATCTCACCAATGTTGATATTTTTTATCATATAATGTGACAATTGATTAAGAATAATCACATGGTTTCACATTCAAACTCCCATTCCATTTTAATTCACATGAGAACAATAATTTCATTTTCTATAACATTCATTATTGACATAGTTCATTCATATTCCACCCATTGAATAAAAAAATCATACCATGAGAGACAATAATTATAGTGAATAATCATTAAATCATGAAAAATCATTCATTGGATGACTAAATCATGACACCTTATTTTCAATTTATGACACCTTTGAGTTAACCTAGGTCATTTATGGTTTCTCTATTCAAATAATTCATAATTATTTATAAATAAAAGATGAAATAAGACAAGAATATCCCCCAAGAGTGTCAAATCAGGTGTGAAGTAAGGGACGATTAACTGTCCACCATTAATGGCCATGATATACTCTGTGAACTACTTTTGGAGTTATTTACCCTTGACTAATTTGTTCCAAAACCACATCCACTAATAGTATCCAAAGGGGAAGGTATTTCACATAAAAACACATATTTTACACAGTAATAAAACATTAGGATGTTCTCCTATAATTAGATTTATCATAAGGGTTTTCACTATAGTTTCTTCATTATAGTTTATTGGGACCAAGTTGGCTAGATGTAGTTTTTGGATGATGAAAGAATTTTGTGATGATTATTTTATATTTTTTTGTCATTATGAGAAAATTATTCCACTTTGTATGTTTTGATGATTGGAAGGAATGTATTAAATGGTGAATCATAATCAGAATATCATATGAAAATTTGATAATAATTCATCTTTGATTTGATTTTTTATTCAGAAGAAGTTTTTTGGAAGAGGTTGGTTTTTGGACTCACCTGGGGTCTAGAATGAAAGTCTGAATCAGTATGAGATATCAGATTTTTAAGGAATACATATTAATTAAGAATATTCTATGCTATCCCTATTTTTTAAAACATCAGGAAGAGATCATTATTCAAGTGATGGTTTGTAAAAGAATGGAATTTGTTGAAGTCAAAGTATTGTTGAAGCACCGATTTACCGATCCATCAGACAAGCTAATCCATCAGAATATCTGATCTCTTGAATGAATAAAATCATAATATTATTCATCAAATTTAAATTTTTGAATAAAATGTGTCACTAATATCACCAGCACATTATACATGGCATTCCACTAATCAATCAGAGGTAGAGATGTTTTCGGATGCAAATTTGTGTAGTGGGTACTCTTAAGACCAATGAATTAAATAAGTCGTATTTGACAGGACTAGCTAATAATATTGATCAATTAGATGATGTTTAACACTGTAGTTAAACATTTTCATCAATTTTTTTCACAAGTGGGTCAAGAATCATTAAACACGAAGTGCTGATGATGCATTAGATTTTACCTCATACCGGTTTATTATAGTGAATCAATGACCAATCCATTAGATTAATGCTAACACTAATACTTCATCATACGATATATAATTGGACTGAGGAAAACAAAAAAGGATTTTTACTTGAATAGTTTTTCCGAACTATTTTTAAAAGGGTATTTCTAATATGTTGACAAATTATTGTTAATGAATTATTGAAGTTGTTTCCAAAATGAGTTTTAAAGGGTGCAAGAATCTTTATAATTTATAACTATGTATATGGTAGAAGATTTTCATGCATCTATGTCGATGTGGTGCATCAGAATGAGTTGTGTATTTCAGTTGTTATGGAGTGTCAAAATGATTTTTTTTTCTTTAAGTGGTAAAAATTTCTGTAATGAAAGTTTTCAGTCTTACATAATATTTCATCACAATGACCTTGGTATATAATTGAATAGTGATAATAAAGTTAAAAGAAAATACTGAGTTTTGAGAGTATTTTTGAAGGTTCAAGTAGAACTGATAAGAGTTGAGAAGTGATAAAAGAGTCAAAGATAATGTTCAAATGGAAATAAAATTTATGTTTCAAAAATTTGGGTGGGTGAGAAAACATTTTCAAATTCCCACCCAAACCAATTTTTGATCTCTTATAAATAGTAGAAATTAAATTGTGTTTATAACACTTGTATTGTTCATGTGAAAAGTTAGAGAGAGAATGCTAACACTATAAGAAAGACAGAATAAGTATCCAGATAGATCTTTCTTGAGGAGGTTTATTATAATGAAAAATTACAAGAAATAATAGTGGCTAGAGGCACTGAATCAGACTGAGACATCAGACACATGTTTTCATAGAAATTTTGAAGTGGTTTTGAATTTTTTCTATACTATTATTTATTATCTATTTTTTGGATTCTGTTATTATATAGAAGAATTAGATTGATCCATCAGACTAGGTTTTATTAGAAAAGTTTGGAAATTTTTTCTATACCAACTACTGGTTAGGAAATTGAAGAAGTTTGTTGTAAAGAAATATAAATTTGAAGTTGATAAATCATTATAACAACTTATTTTTAACCAAGTAGTTAGGGTTTCATTATTTTTAGAAAAATTTGTATTTCATCATTCCTTCTAGAAAAAGAACACCCACTTTTGTATTGATCATAGTACTACACAAGTGTAAGGGTATATCATACATTCTGTATCCCCAAAAAAGATTATTTTCAAGTAGATTGTGTGGAATTTTATTGTTCACAAACCATGCCAAGGACGTAGATACTGTTGTTGAATAATGAACTCTATAAATACATTTTAGTAAAGTGATAAATCCTTAATATGAGAGTAAGGTTATTTCAAAAGAAAATAAAATTAAAAGAAAAATATATTAATAATTCAACACCCTATCAATGATACATCCATCCTGGTTGGGAAGTTACATTGTTTTCAAAAATAAACAATCCTTTATATGATACCAAATATAATTATTAAAGAATTTCATATATAAATATTACATCTTATTAGAGGAATATTAAATTCAAAGAATCATGATCCATCCTAGAACTATAATGGTTTAGTGTATTTGGAAACATTTATACATAAAAATATGGTAAATAAAATATTTACGTCATCTCCCAATATTTTATTTCTAATAATAATAGTTCTTAGAGATACCCTACTTAAAACATTTGTTCAAAACCTATGGAAAGGAAACATAATAAAGGGTGAACTTATATTTTTTGTAAGGGTAAACATAAGAGTTATCAATCAATGAACACAAGTGATCATAAGATACACATAAGGGTACAATAATCAAACTCATTCACTCAAAGATCATTAATTATAAATCATGGCATAATTATTTTTCTTAAAAATAGTCATAAGTAATTTATGTGTAGAATCATCATTAATCAATATTGATCCATGAGAATATATTAAAATCATAATATATAATATTTTGCCATATATAAAAGCATATAAAATCATTTCCTTAGCTAAGGATCACAAAGACTACCCTATTAGATTTATTTAACTCCACATTCAATCAAATAATTAATTAACATTCACTCCAAAGACCATCATAGTGGAAGAATTCCCTTACTAAACTATTTTTACTTCCCACTTCAGTCCTTATTATTTCTTAAGATATCTATAATTACTCAATTTATTGTAGGAATATATAATTCTAGGCCCAACCATCACATAATTAAAAACATAAATTAGTGTTTGATATGATCATAAAACATTAATCATATCCTCATATCATAACACATTGAAAGGAAATAGGCTTCATAAACATTTCATCAAATTACAACCCATGGAAAATAAATGGGTTTCACAAAAAACACATCACAATAATAATAAACCATCCATAGATTTAATAAGAATAGAATCATTAGATCATACCCATAATAAGTAATAATTGACATCAAAAGAAGTTATAATATATGAAAAAAGTATTTTTATGAACATTGGATTATTTCCTTAGGAAAATAAGTTTTTCATTTTCAAATCAAGAATTTAAATTAATAATATTTTAAAAATAAAATGAAAAAAAAATTGTTTAAAAGAACCATGGAAAATTATAATGCAATATTCTAAAAATTGAGTGTTTATGATGGTGAAATTTCATTCATGTTATAATTTTAAAAACAATGATTTTGTTCACACCATTGGTAATATAACCTTACTATAAAAAGACAAGAAGATTCATTTTTAATCCTTAAATAAATTAATAATGGATAAAAATTACTTGAAAAATAATATAATAATAGTCAAGAACATGTTTCAAATCATTTTTTAAAACATGGATATGGATGAAAAAGGATTTTTAGTTGAAAGTGGAGAAATGAGTTTGGTTTTTATAAATAAATATTTTTTGAAAAATATTTATTAAAAAAGAAATAAAAATGATATAGAATCATTGAAATTATTAAAATTACTAGAGGATAATAAATATTAATGGAATTTATCATATAAGTATCATATAAATTTCTCAATGAAAATTCTATCATAAATAATCTCGGTAAAAATGAGATTAAAACAAATATATGTTACTTGTAGTCTCTTCTTTCTTCATATGCATTCAAATATCTAGTGTAATAAATATATCTTTTTTATAAATATATTCCAGAACCATATTCATAAATATCATACAAATTATTATTTAATAATAACATTTTATCACTTCTCTATTGACAATTTTATATTAAAATTAGTGTTCTAGGTGACAACTACATCATTTTTAGTGCATATTTCATTAAAATTGTTCTAGTACATTCACTGTAGTCATTATTTAACCAAATGAAAATATAAATCATTAAATATGTATCATATTTACTCAAAATATATTATTTTATAATTATTCTTATAAATCAATGATGTAAAATGAAATACATCACTTTGTGGAGATGATTGTCTTTATAAACGCACGAGTGATGTTTCAAATTTTTGATGGTTGGAAAAAAATAAAGACAAATCATAATCCAAATTTAAGAAATAAATATAATATAAAATATATAAAATATTTTTAATGTATTTATGATTTTTACTATCCACATAAAGAAAAAACAAAAAATGAATCACATTACTTTCTAGAGGTGGTAGTTTACAAGTACCGATGAGTTATACTTTCATTTATATTTTTTTAGATAAGGGGGTGAATATTTATAGTCACATAATAAAAAAATCATATTTATGATAATTAAATTATTTATTTATGGTTAATACCATATAATTTGAGGTGTTTTATGAAAAAATAAATTTAAATCGGTCGGTTAGACAATTAAATCTTCTTCAAAAGACTACATTTATATTCCCTATTAAAGACCTTTATAATGGAAATTTTATAAGAATAAAACCTTTAATTCATGTATACTGAAGTTTATTATGGAATTTATCATTTCTTTATTGATTTAGGTGGCTCAAATTGGTGTAAAGAATAGAGAGGAGGGGTGTCCTTTTATAAGTGAGGGAAGGGGTACACTTGTAATTTATCAAAAATTAAAAATATTATAAAGTCACATTCACGAAAAAGTGTTTCTAAAGTAGAATAATTTCGATTTTAAGATGATATAAGATCAAAATAGAACAATAAAATATGATTTATTCAAAATTTTGGGTCATTTTAACCCTAATATATTTAGTTTAACCCCCCCCCCCCACTAACACTTTTTTATCCTTAATCATGGTAAATAATTTCAATCATTAAGGGTTATAAATTTACATCTACTATAAAAAATTGATTATAAATTTTAAATCGATGTAATTTTAGACCATATACTACCCCCTTGTATAATTTCAATATTTTTATTTTTATTAAATTATTTAATAACTTATTTTATAACATTAATTATTATTAATGTTATTTGAGATCATATTCATTAAGTTTTAATTTAAAGTCTATAATGCAGCAATGAATTTAAAATATAATCAATTTAACCTTCAATTTTACCTTATAATTAACCATAAAATGTTTCATATACCTAAATTCATCATAAAATTTTTAATTTTATTTTTTTTAATTTTTTTAGTATGTTTCACTCTTTCTTTCAGAAGAATTGTTTCAGCATTGGATAAGAATTTGAGGTAATTATAAAAAAATGATAAATTTTTAAATCGTAAAAATAATATATATATACTAAAATAACCATTATTAACTAACCATAACTTCTTTTGATTCCCATGATAATATATTGTGGTTTTTTAAATAAAAAGAGAGTGAACATTTTTTCATTTTCCTTTACATAAAAAATATATAATCCATTATCAAAGAAGATTGAAAAAAATCAATGTAACATAAAATATTAGATTCTTATAATCTAAAAACACATAAAAAATATATTAATGAAATTTTTTATTGTTATTTTAATTTCTTATCATATAGTTTTAATATTGTTTTAATTTATTTACCATTACTGAGATAACAAATATTTACCATGGTTACTATTCAAAATAAAAAAAATAAAAGCTGATTATTTAAAAAATTTATAATTTGAAATAAAAATATAGAGTAAAATTTTCATTATTCAAATACTATATGTTGATGAATTAATTTTAATATAAATTTCTAAATCATAATTAAAAAGGTTTTGAAATTTTAATTTTAAGGGTTATAATTAACTTATATCAAATTAATGAATATTTCCAATTAAAATGGAATTAATTATAATATTACTAATAAAATGGAGCCTATTTCAATTTAATACCAAATAAAAAATATATCATGACTTTTAAATTAATTTATTTAATTAAAAGATATGAAAGTATTTGAAAAATTTGTATTTTTCTATATTTGTGGAAAAATATGGCATTTCATAAAAATCTCAAAATTTCATAATAATTTAATTAAGATATTATTATTTTAACACTTATGTTAATTTGATAATTTTTTAGTAAAATTATCAAAAAAATCATTATAATATTTACTTACAAAAATCAAGAAAAATAGTTTTTTGGAAAAAAGTATTTTTGAAGCATAAATAGACTTTTCTAAAAATTGAGTATTATTTCCTATGGGTTACTCATATATTAGTATTTATTAGGATGATTATATATATATATATTTAATAATATGTTTAATAATATTAATATCGATAAGTTCAATGACTAGGTTATAATAATTATATTTAAATAATAATATTTCTATAGTATATCATGATTAGGAAATGTTATAATATGTTGGTGGGTGCACCCAATGATTCATGGAAATAATCAAGAAGTTGAATACCAATCAATGTATTTATATATGATTGGTATTAGTGAGATGGAAACCATACTAAGTGGGTCATTAGACCATATAGAACATGTTATTTGTAATATATTATAACGGTTGGGAGAACCATGTCTTAGAATCAACCCTTGATAAGGTATGTCTTATGGTGAGGGAGTTCTACAATCCTAGAGATGATTTTATTAATGAAACCATAATTCCTTTAGATGGATTGGTAACATTTTTTCATATCATATTCAGTGATGGTGATGATTGGTAGCTCTTTTTTTAAGAATAATTCTCTTCATGTTTTTTTAAT
Organism: Viscum album; assembly: GCA_963277665.1. Lineage (NCBI taxonomy): Eukaryota > Viridiplantae > Streptophyta > Magnoliopsida > Santalales > Viscaceae > Viscum > Viscum album. The sequence goes on from OY728132.1 coordinate 332,370,386, forward strand.
AGTGTAATCTTGGTTATTGGATTAGTTTGAATGCAACGATTATTTTATGAAATAAAAATTTAGATAGGTCATGTTAATGGTTGAAGGACTAAAGAGGCTTCCTAGGGATGAGAAGTGTTATGTAGGGGAGGTTATAAAACCCCGTATGTTTTTATAGGTTTTTAAATGGAGGGAAATTTGAATTTTTTATTCCATATTTGGAGCATTTAAAAAACAATTGTGTTAAGATTGGAAATTTTAGAGTTTGAACAAATTGAGGAGACGTTTTTTTATATGGAACAAAGACTAAGAGGTGTTTAGGTGAACAATTGTATGGTAGAGTAATGTTTGGTGGACTGGAAGCTGAATTTAATTATAGATGCACAACCATGGTGAAGACCAAGGTGTGGTGGACGTGTTCATGGAGGGAGATACACTCATGTTAAGGGTGTGTTTTACATTGTAGTAAGGGGTCATGGGGAGCCTCACCGTGAGAAAAAGGAAAGTAAAAATTCCCAGGGTGGTCCTTTCACAGAGTGAGTTGGTTGAGAGGTCTCCCTAGTGGGAAACTATAAGGGAGAAACATCGAGATTGGATGTTTTGTAGGACATCTAGTATAGGGTGTCTGGATGTGTATCAGGGGATGCCAAAACACCTAAGATTTTTTTATTTTAGGTAAACATGGAGGCATTTTAGCCTTGGTGCTTCACTGTGGGGAGATGGGGAAGTGACAAACCTAGAATAACACTGTTGTGCAACCTTTATGGGTGTTTTTAGTGGTACATAATAAGTCCCTACCTATGGTGTGGTTCATGTTTTTGGGGATATAATTATTGTTGGAAATGATCAAAAATGAGGATTATTGACTCTCCATGCCTCTATTCATGTTGGGGGTTCATAAGGGGGCTACCTATGGGGGCACCAATGCATATTACATTCCATTTTGGTGGTTAACCTGCTTAATTTTTTGTGTTTTTCTAATTATAAACCTATTTGATTATAAAGGGGTTAACATTATTTTTACCCTCCATTAATTCCTATCAATATAATGGATATCCCAAGGTGTCCCTATTTACCCTAGGTATTTCTTGGTAATCTCCCTACCTTTAAAAGAGTTTTTTTTATGTTTAATTTTCATATATCCACGGTTTCATAATCATTCCATCATCCAATTTCATGCTTTCTAATTTCATGAATACTAGATAGGGGTTTCCAATTTGAACCATCAAATAGTGGTGGAAATCATTTGTGAAGATAAGTATTTTTTTAGTGTGTCTTGAGGATGTTCTAAGAGGATGCTCTCACACCACTTCATATTGTTTCATTGAAGGTTAATCACTAGGACTTACCAACGGTTTTTTGTTTAAATTAATTTATATTTTCATTTCAATCAACATCAAGTGTTAATTACATGGAACGAGAAGATGATTGGGTTATTCAATGGAACATTAATATAAAATTATATGTTATTTCTATAAGAGGATGTCACGTAGTGAAATTTTATCCTTTATCCCTATTTAAATTAAAATTTATAATAATTGTAAATTTTGAATTAATGATAAAATATTATAATTAATTAGTTTACATGCTTTCACATGATTTAGGACCTCATGTGGGTTGATAATGTCCATTTCGACTTGTATGAGATTAGGTTTGAGTTTTTAGGATTTTATTTACTGGTATAACTCTATGAATGTGGCATTTTGTACCTTGATCATACCCCTATGATAAAAATATTATATATATAATGCATGGGACATCTGATCGCAACAATTTCAGGTGATTGAATATAAAATTAAATGAATTATTTAATTGAAATTAAATTCTTACAAATTAAATGAATAGGGTAGTAAGGGAAATGATTAAACATTGTGCACTGTATAAACATCTCAGTCTCTAATGATCAAGAGTATTATTGTGGCTGTATTACTTGGGATGCATGAACCTCATGAGGTGTGAATATTTTGTAAAGTTAGTGAGTTATATTGGCCCTTAATATTGGTTTTTTATTCCTAATAGTATAGTTGATCATTATATTAAAAACGTTTAGGCCTATTAGTCCATAATAGATTAATGAGATACTGTAGAACTGTTAGGGAGATTGATGAGGTAGTGGGGTGAGTGTTTGTTCTCCTTGTGTGTAGTACTCAAGAGGGTATGGAATCAGTAGGATTTTTATGGTTTTATAGGTTGGGATTGTGATGAATGACCTCGGGATAACTTCATAATTGATATGGATCTTGTTCTATCTCTATAGATTAATGTTGTGTGACTTTACTTATGGGGCCAATGAGGCCATGTATTGTTTATGATTACATTGTGGGTGTTATTTCTTCCATGTTACATGCTTGAACTGAGAGTTGAGTTTATTATTTAGGAACCCATATGGTGTGTCTATAAGGTGATGTGGACTATGATACACTAATAGATTTCCAAGTGATATGTTCACCCTAGAGAGGGTGTGTACGTTAGTGGGTATAGATGATTGCTGGTGTTAATTTAAAACATCAATCATTTTTTTGAGCATGATATTTTTGCAGTGATGATGTTATGTCACACTCTTGATAGGAAAAACCCCAATTATATTTTAATGTTTTATGTGGTTATACAACTTATTTTATGTTTATATAAGGTATTATACGAGGCAATTACAACCCTCAAGACTTTAAGTGGAATTCTCTATTAGTTACCTTGGATTAGACAATTTTCTCTAAGTCAAATGGTTATGGTTGGTCACCTGGGATTCAAACATTGATATTGATACTATTACATAGCTAGGATGTGCTCTAAGGATCCAACTACAGATCTTTGAATAGTATTAATTACTTCTAAAATCCCATTAGATTTGGCCTTTGGGTCTATATGGAATTCCCTTGATGTTTGAAATCCAATTCCTTCTATATATTATTTTTTATGGAAATCCCTTAATGAATAGTCTATATGAATTATTTTTATGGATTTACTAGGGTCACCCTCAGGGAATCAATTGTATTCTTGATATTACTATTAGATTTCCTAGGTTTTTCTAACAAGGAATTGGTTGTATACATACGACCGGAGGAATTACCAGAATTTTCTCATGTGGATTCGGCTATTGTGCATAATATTTTTGGGACATCATTATATACATACATGGATCTGGTAATTACTAATAACACTATATATTTATTTGACCTGATATTATACATCCTAGTTATGATTTGTTTTCAGATAAACATTATAATTTGCTGATATATGTATAGTTGATCTCTAGGGTCACGTTAGAACCTATGGATCAATTTTTATAATTTTTATGCTTACACACTATATTTATTTATCCATCTAAGAACATCACATTAGCATAAATTTATTTATTAATTATATATGGATACCCATTGGTGGTTCCTTACTGATTTATTCTCACACCCTACATGGGGGACAACAGAACATAGATTCCCGAGATAATCTTCATTTATTATCGGTTTAGTCTAGGTAGAGGCTCAAGTTTGAATAGTTTTGTTTGTTATCAAGGATATAGTCAGGAGATGAATATGGTATGGATTAGGGATATAATGGAGCTTACTATCATTATTATTTATTTATCTCAATTATGTGACAGACCCAATAGGTGGAAATATTGTGTGTGTTGTCCTGACCATGTGTATGTATGACTGTTTTCTTCTATATTACATTTTTTTATAACATTGTATGTTTTATTTACTTTGTCTACTATGATGATAGTTTATTTCGGATTATGTTTTGATTAATTTTCATTATTAATAATACATTGATAAAAGAGTATATACTCCCCGAAATATGTCTCTATATCCCCATAGGTAGTCAATAGCCTCTGGTAAATAGGAAAACATGCCATAAGTCTGGTAGCCACTTCCCTAATCCATAAACCATCCATTGGAAGTAGAATAGGGGAAGCCATAACAAAGTCATATCAAATATTTTATTTTGTCTTGCTATTTTTAGAGATGATAAACATGGAATGTGATTGTTTCATAGTTTGTGATGGACTTAGACTAGTACATCATAGACATGTTTTTCTGATAGAAGGTACAAGTTACATGTGATATGGGATTTCAATTCCTAGATTCTTATTATAAATTGTATGATTTCAAAGAGTGTGATACAGATGTTTTTTGGATTTATGATGTATTAGTTTTTGGCATGTGACCTTTTGGAAGGATGAATATATGCAAACATCATATATAGAATATTGGATTCACATAAAATATATTTTTATATGTGATTGACATCACTAACAATGAGGTTTGAGTTGTTTAAAGTGTAAAAAAATATATGACGTTTTGCACTCTAACTTGTTGGTGGAATTATACATTGATAAAAAAATTATATTTTATTTAATGATTGATAATGTGGACGTATAGTGAGATTATCTTTAATATCTATATAATCTCTATGTGTATTGGTGTATAATGATGCTTAGTTGGTTTGTAATGTAATTTGATTCCCTAGTGATAGACCTATTATGGGTGATCATGGTGCTAGTTTTGGACATATAAATTGGTTTAGTTATATAAAATTTCATCATCAACCTATATAGTGTTTCACCTTATAACTTATTAGTTACATTCTTCCTAACATAAAATTATAACTATTATATACTCAATAAAAATCCTCATGGTAAAATGTTATCATATAATTGTATATTCCCATATGAGATCATAGTTCTTGAGGGGGTGATCTTATTTATAGATACTCAGTGAGGAATAATTCTTTAGTAGGCTGATGAAATGACATGTGATTCTTAATATGTATATATATATAAAAAATATTAAAATTTGGATTTTCAGTTTATGCATGTCATGTTGATATTAAGATTGGAATAGAGAAGTGTTTCCAATGAGTTGTGGTTTATATGATACATGGTTTATTGTATAGGTTTGAGGTCCTAGTTCCCTACGGATATGGTTATTTGTATTAGTGATCTGAGTGTTATATACGATATGGTTGAATTATCTCTTGGATGCTGTGTATGTTCTAATATTTGTGATAATTATAACAATTATATTTCTCATACATTGTAATATTTGAATCAAGTGTCCAAATGACAAAAAATTAATTGTCCAAAAGAAAAAAAATAAAGTGACTACATGAATTAAAATGATGTGACAAGATAAAAAATTAAATTGACTGCATGAACACAAATGGAGCGACTAAATGAATAAAAATGAAGTGACCTCATGCACAAAAATTATGTGACTGAAAAAGTGTTAAACCAAATTTAAAAAGTTGAAAATTTTAAAAGTATTGAACCTACCATATAAAATTTTTCTCATAATTATTTTTTCAAATATTTGTTCAAAACATGAACTATTTTAGTTATACTTATATATTTATAATTATTTCATGTTTATCTCACATGATTATCGTGATTGAATTATTACTTAAAACATTATAAATATTTCCAAAATTTGTAATTTTATATGATAGATTTATATATTAGATTAAATTCATATCATGAGGGTTAATGTGTATGGATGATTTCTTGAGAAAATGTGAGTTTTAACTTTAATGTGGATCGAATTTGAAAAGTTTATCTTATGTAATCATTAGAAGTGTTCCAAAAGAAATTATTGTTGATTATTATTATTTGTTGGTACTATATTAATAATACTAACATTACATCATTGTAAATCATTTTTTTAATATTATACATTATCAAATTGACCCATGTGGTTATGTTTTTCGTGAAAATTCAATGAATAACCCATAATTTTATTTAATAATGATGAAATTAAATAGGATTTATGTGTTGAATATTTTAGTTATATAATAACTCTATAGAAGGATTTTTATAGATCCAGATCAATACACATGAGGTGTAGGATATTATTGAATTTTAAAAGTGCTAAATACATTGAATATAGATTACTTATCTCAACTAGAGTACCATTTTTTGTCCTTTTTACAAGAAGAAAGCAATGTTGTCTAAACAATCAGATCCTAAATTTTCAATCTGATTATATGGTTTTAATTATATAATTTATTTTAAATTTTCATGATTTTATTGGGTAATACTAACCATAAAATATAGGATATTGGTTTGTTACTCCCATTTATAATTTAGGCTTTGGGTTGTGCTTCCATGTACGAAAAATGCAGGGTAATTTGAGTTATTCCATAACTGAAAAAGTATACGTATTTAGTTATTTTATGGAATAGATAAAATGATGTTTTGGAATCAACCACTACTTTAAAAGTTAAATTCTATGTTTTTCATATTGTGGTCGAAAAGGAAAGGCTATCAGGTTAAGACACCAGGTGTGAAAATAATTTTTATATTTCATTCTATCTATAAGGTTTAAAAAGGTAGTAGTGAAAATGTTTTCATCACCATTAAAATGTTAGAGAGTCTATTAATGTGTGTTTTATCTCTCTCATATTTTTATATGGATTAATAGTTGAGTATAATCATTTAGATCCAAAATACTATAAAATGAAATGTCTTCAATTCACTTTATTTTTCAGATGTATTAAGCTAACATTGTTAAGTGGTTAAAATTAGTTTAAAATGCCAATTGACCCCCTCTTGAACATTCATTAAGTATCATTAGGACCTTACAATTGTCATCAGAGGGGGTTCCATAGTTTTTTAACATATTTTTATATTTTTTGTGCCAAATAAAATCTAACTTAAATAGTCAAGGGGAAATATATATTTTAAAATGGTAGTAATAAATGCTAATTATGTATTGATAAATCAAATATGTCCACTATTTGTTGAAAATGATTATGAATAATGGGCATCTCTCATGGATTATTTTATCAAATACCTAAGTATAAATAGTTGGATAGTGATTATGAAACCATATAAACTTCCCAAAGTTGATCCTAAAACATTAGATGATTATTATGTGGTGAATTATGTCAAAAATTTAAAGGTAGTAAATATTCTATATTATGAATTCAATAAGAATGTGTATAGTAATAAGAATATTTAAAAATAAAAATATGAAAATTAAAAAATTCTAAAAGTTACTTATCAAGGTTCTGATAAGATTATAAGAACTAAACTAAGTCTATAAAGAGAAAAGTATTAGGAATTAAAAATGAGAGAATAATAAAAATATAACTAAATGTTTAATAAAATCATGAGTATTTTAAATGGAATAAGTGCATTGGAAGAAATAATATATAATTTTACTCTTGATGAAAGGATTTGAAGAGTTTTATAGAATAAATAAAAAGCTAAAAGGTAGAAATTTGGGAGGTAATAATTTCAATGAATATAATTTATATGAGAATATTGGATCTTTATGAAAATTTGTGTAAGAATAGAAATAGTTTCTTCAAGTGGAAAATTCAAAAAATAACGATATTATTTTTAAAGAAAAAAATCATATTAAAACTCTGGCTTCTCGTTCTAAATTGAAAAGAGGTGAAAATGACTAAGTTTTATAGGTTCCCTTAGGAAGAAGAAATAAATTTTACTAAATAAGGAACCAAAAGAATTACACTGGATATAAAGGAAACAAAAAGTGTAATGATGATAATGAGGTTATATGTTATGAGTGAAGAAAAAAAGATAACTTGATACCAAATTACCAAATATTCGAGAATGTCAATAGAAATAGAGATAAATACAAAAAGGATATAAAATAAATTGTAGTTGTATTTAGTTACACATCATATTCATATTCTAGTAATAAATATAGTACATAAAATGGGAGAATAATAATTTTCATGTGGTTTCTATAATATAGGTAAGTGGATCCGATTTCTCTTCAACTTATGAATATGATTATTCTAGTGATGGGTTGGATGAATAATTTTGTAGAATCAATCATAAATTCGACATGATTAATGGATTATTAGAAAATAGTAAGAGAAAATAAAAGTATGTTCTTATAGAAAATGAAAAATTGTAGAATATTCCTTTGAGATGAAATGATTAATTATATAAAGTTATAGAAATTATTATTGTTTGAATTATTGAACTTAATTATATTGAGTTTATATGTGAATTAGCAAAAATAATTATTTTTAATTATTATTTTGACAAAAAAAATTGGTAATGACATGAAGTTGAAAGTTTAAAAAGGTATATATCCATTTTTTTCGAGAAAAAATGTTAAGATAAGATTGTAAGAATAATAAAATTGAATAAATTTATGACTGGTATTTTTTTATGAAAATACATTTCCTAAAATGAAAAAAGCTATATTTTCTAAAGGATTATGAGGAAAAATATATATTGTTATATGTTTTATATGTCACAAGAAGGTCCATTATAAAAATGAATGTTCCCTGAGATTTCTATAGTCTCCTGATCAAACAAAGGCCTTATTCTAGAAAACATTGTCTTCAACATTTTCTATGAACTCTTTATTTAAATAAATTTTTGTTTATAATATTTTTTTCCTAACCAAATTAGAACCACTTTTTTAAGTTTTTAATCAATTATTAAATCTATTTCTATTGGTAGCTTTTATTATATTATTCAGAAAGGATTTGTTGTACATGGATAGTGGATGTGCACGACATTTGAATGGGGATATTTTAAAATATGTATTCTTTAATAATTGTGATGGTGGTAGTTTTACTTTTTATGATAATTTATAATGTTCCTGGAGAAATTTGAATATAAAATTAAGGTATTATTCATAGATTTTGTTTTCCTTGATGGTTTAAAAGATAATTTAATAAGTATATCTTAGATTTATAATAATATCATGATTTTTTAATTTCATAATGACAAATTCATTATTTTTAATGATGAATCTATCTTGTTTTATGAATAAAATTAAAGTAAATATATATTTAGTTAATGTTTTTCAGTTATTTGGAAAAATTTCGAATGTTTACATGCTTTTAAATATGAATTTTTTGTAGAATATAAGATTGGTCCATGAAATTTTCAAGTTTTTATACAAGTTTTCCAACATAAATAATGTGTTGGGACTTCCTAGTTTAGAACTAGACAACTCATATATATATGATTCATGATTAAAAGGTAAATAATATAAAGATTCATTAAAGACCTTCCAAGAGGTACAAACATCAATATTAACACAAAATTTACATTTAGACATATTCTTCTTCATGAAAATAGATATTCTTAGAAGAAAAAGGCACGAATTTGTTATTGTTGATGACTATAGTAGATTTATCTGGAATTTATTTCTTACACATATATCAGAAACATTGTATAAATATATTTAATATTGATTTTTTTAAATGAAAAAGTTATATAATTTTATCAATTAGAAGTGATATAGGAGGTGTGTTTGTGAATCTAGAATTTGATAAATTATGTGATGATTATGGGTATTACTTAGGAAAATATTTTTGGGTAGACACTGTTAACTTAACATTTCATGTTCTTTATTGAATTATATTTTGGAAACTTTTATAGAAGTCTCCATATGAAATCTGTAGAGGAAGGAATCCAAGAATGGTATATCTCAAATATTTTGCTTCTAATGTTTATATTCTTTAAACCAATGATTCACTATAAAAATTTGGTTCAAAATTAGATGAAATCATTTTTATAGGCTATTCTAGTTCACATGAGGTATATAGTGTTAAAAAAAATAATATTACTGGTTGAATAATCAATCCAAGTTAAATATGATTAAAATTATTTAAATGAAATAAAATATGATTTAGAATAGGTTGAGGAAGGTTTTAAGGATTTCAAATTTTATGAACATAAGAATTCAAGGCTGGATATTCCGGTTAAGGTAGAGATTAATTTTCATGAACAATAATTAAAATTCCAAAATTTTCATGCTGTTAAAAAATTAATTATTTCTATAAATATATGTGTTAAAATCAAAAATTACTATAGAAATATTTATTCTTTTCAAGATTTTATTTATATTTTTGTGCCTAAAAATATTAATGATATTTATCTGGTTCTAATTAGATTATTAAAACTAATAAAGAATTAAATAAATTTTATAGGAATCAATTCTTGGCCGTAGTTAAAATCCATAAGGGTAAAATTATTATTTGTACCAAATAGATCCTCCAAAATAATTTATATGATTATTTTCATATAATTAGAAACATTCCTTGGTTCATGGATCAATGATATAATTAGAAATAAGATACTATTTTTAAAAAAATAACTATCCCCTGTTACTCGATTAGAATCTATAAAAATTATTTTGAAAAATGTATCTCATTGTGGAATAGTTTCTTTCTTGAAATATATTCCTAATGTATATTTTTGGAATAAATATATTTACGAAAATTTTTATCAATTAGAAGTGATATAGGAGGTGTGTTTGTGAATCTAGAATTTGATAAATTATGTGATGATTATGGGTATTACATAGGAAAATATTTTTGGGTAGACACTGTTAACTCAACATTTCAGGTTCTTTATTGAATTATATTTTGGAAACTTTTATAGAAGTCTCCATATGAAATCTGTAGAGGAAGGAATCCAAGAATGGTATATCTCAAATATTTTGCTTCTAATGTTTATATTCTTTAAACCAATGATTCACTATAAAAATTTGGTTCAAAATTAGATGAAATCATTTTTATAGGCTATTCTAGTTCACATGAGGTATATAGTGTTAAAAAAAATAATATTACTGGTTGAATAATCAATCCAAGTTAAATATGATTAAAATTATTTAAATGAAATAAAAAATGATTTAGAATAGGTTGAGGAAGGTTTTAAGGATTTAAAATTTTATGAACATAAGAATTCAAGGCTGGATATTCCTGTTAAGGTAGAGATTAATTTTCATGAACAATAATTAAAATTCCAAAATTTTCATGCTGTTAAAAAATTAATTATTTCTATAAATATATGTGTTAAAATCAAAAATTACTATAGAAATATTTATTCTTTTCAAGATTTTATTTATATTTTTGTGCCTAAAAATATTAATGATATTTATCTGGTTCTAATTAGATTATGAAAACTAATAAAGAATTAAATAAATTTTATAGGAATAAATTCTTGGCCGTAGTTAAAATCCATAAGGGTAAAATTATTATTTGTACCAAATAGATCCTCCAAAATAATTTATATGATTATTTTCATATAATTAGAAACATTCCTTGGTTCATGGATCAATGATATAATTAGAAATAAGATACTATTTTTAAAAAAATAACTATCCCCTGTTACTCGATTAGAATCTATAAAAATTATTTTGATAAATGTATCTCATTGTGGAATAGTTTCTTTCTTGAAATATTATGTTTGAATTTAATTTTTTTTGGGTGTTCATATAGTTAGAAAATATAGTATCATTCATAATTAATAAAAATATACTAATAAATAAATTATGGGGTTTGGTATTGATGGTTGTGAATGATAGAAAATTAGCATTACATGTAAATTATATTCTCATAATGAATGAAAATATATTAATAATATGGTTTTTAAAGATATGACAGTTCTCTTATTTTATATGATATTATGTTGAATATATTTTATATTTTTATTATGTATATTTCCCTGATTTAAATATATTTATAAAGAAATTATTTTTTAAAAAATAAATATAGAAATTAAGTATGTAAAATGAGCTTTTAATATTGTATTAATTTTTCCTAAAAATACTAAATTTGAGCTAACTAGTTTGTTATAATATTATTTTTTGTGCTAAAAAATAGATAGAAAGAGAACAATAGGTATGCATCACTTTCTTTCTAAATATTAAGTTTCATGGAGTTCTAATAAAAAATAAGTGGATTTATCAACTTCTAAAAGTGAGTATTTTTGTACTAAATATTGTGGTTTATATTCATTATGGAATAAATAAACAATTTATGATTTTAATTTTAGTTATGATAAGATACATATTTATTATGATAAAAAATAATAAATTTCTATCACAATTGTTTTTTACAACTTTCTTGTTGTAAAATCTTTAATGTCATATATCTTATTCTCTAAGATCATGTTCAGAAAGAAAATATTATTTTAGTATCAATTCCTATAAAAAATTATTATGATGTATTTTTTTCTAATTATATTGACCAAGATAAATTTTATAGAATCAAATTTTAACTTTGAATGATGGAAAAGTTATCATACAACATATATTTAGGATAATTCGACTCGTATTTTGTGCTAAAACATTAGATTTTTCTTAATTGGAAATCGTTTATATTTTATCTATTTGATTTGTTTCTCGTTTTCATGTAATTATTTATTTTATACTATACAAATCAATAGAAATCATTAAATCATTCATTGAAAATATTGAAATGTTTTCTTGGATTTTTAAGATTCAACATATCATTCCAAATGAATCTATACTATTATACATAATATTATTTTAACTTCTTCACATAATTTTCACATTTTTATAGAATTAGGGGAAGGATAATTATGTGTTCATTGTAACTATTAAGGTTAGTTTCTTTACCGGTATTTATTGGGGGGGGGTGGGGTTTTCTACTAATAACATTATAAGGGTATGTTTGTTTCCTTGTAATCATTTAGGAGGACCTTTCCATATTCAATTCTAAATAGGGGGAACATATTTTCAATAAACTATTTCCACATTTAATGAAACATATATTAAATATTTTTGATTAATTTTAAAAAGGGGGATACATTTTCAGTTGACTTGTGTTTTGAAATTATTAATAAAGGGGAGAATATTCAATTGGACCCTTGATCCAATTTATTTATTAGAATTATTATTAATTTAAATAATTATAATTTCTCATAAAAATGTAATATTATTATCATTTAAACACTTTAACAAAATGAAGTGACCGTCTAAAAAATGAAGTGACCGTATGAAAAAAAATTAAGTGACCGTATGAACAAAAATAATGTGACCAAATGAACAAATATGATGTGAGTACATGAACAAAAAAGAAGTAAATACATGATAAAAAATGAAGCGATTAGCTGAAAAAGAATGAAGCAACCAAAAAATTATTGAACCTACCTTATAAATATAGAAATTTATTGAAGCTAACTTATGATATATGAACACTAAATTAATTTGTCATGTTTCAGTTCATAACAAGCTCTGATTTATTTAGACTTATATATTCCAAATCAATACATGATTGTTTAACATGATTACCTTGATTTTATTATTCCTTAAATACTTTTTAATTATTTCCATGCTAAGGGATTTAATTTGGGATAATTTTATGTCATATTAATTTCTCGTCATGCGGGTTAATGAGTCATGCTGGTTTCATCAGAAAAATGGAGTTCAAAATTTCATGTTTTTTTAAATTAAATTGTTTATCTAGTATACTTTATAAGAGTGTCCCAAGGGACTTTAATCATGATGATTATTATTGTTTTGTACTGTATTAACTATTTTATCATATTATCAATATAAAACATGTTTTTTATGTTATAGATTATCGATGAAACCCACATGGGTATGTTTTTCAAGAATGTTCAATGAATTAACTATATGTTAATTTGGGAAAGATAAAATACAATGGTATTCATTTTTTAATTATATTCATAATATAAGAATACTATTTAATTAGTTTAACATATCAATATCAATACATAAAAGGTCAAGGATATTCTTGAACTATATTAGTGCTACAAACATTTATGACCAACTACTACTCTCAAGTGAACTATAATCATTTGATTCTTTATTATAAGAAGTGTGAATTTTTTCCATGGAACTAATATCCTTAATTTTATTTCTTAATTTTTAGTTTTTATTAATTATATTCATTTTATTTTGAATAACTATACAAGGTTATACTAACCATTAAAATGTAGGGTAGTGAGATTTGACTCCCATACAAAAGTAATGATTTGGGTTATGCATCCATGTAAGAATCGGGAAGGGTAATTTAGGTTCTTCCATTCCCCTAAAAATTCTTAGTATTAAATTGTTTCCTACACTATATAAAATAAAGGATTAGTTTCTACAAAGAAATAATAATTTCTCTTCTGGGTTGTGCCTCTTGGTGTGATAAAGGAAAGGTGAATGGGTTAATCCACCTAGTGGGAAATGGATGTTGTCTTGGGTTGTGTCTACATGTGTTAGAAAGGACTTTGAAAATAGTTTTTGTTGTCTATTAAAAACTCAAGGAGTCTATAATATCTAGTTTCACATATCTCAATTTGTGTCAGGGGAAAAGAGTAGGGTTTAATCATTTAGATCGACACTGTTATAAAAACCATTATGTTTATTTATTTATTTTTTCCATGTATTTAAAAAAAATTAATAAGTGGTTATTTTTTTAATATCAATTCACCCCCTCCAAAAACATTACCATTCATCCATTCTTATTAGGACCTATAAGATATGATAGTTGATATGTGAGGGTTACCTGAGTGCGGTTTTAGCCTGAGTTATGAGTTCCTTTTAGATTATAAAACATTGGTAGATGATTATATTTATGTGAGAGGTGCACAAGAGGGGATATTAGGTATATGGTATAGTTAAAATATGTGATTTATGAATTCAGGATGTGAAGAACATATATTTCATTTGGTATTAAGGATGATTTCAAGGGCAGGATTAAAATGTTTCCAAACCATGTTGATTCTAGAATCACTTTCAGTGGTACTATGAGAGTGTGGTAAAATATTCTTGTGTTATAAGGATACCCAGGTTAATGAGTGTTCATGATGAATACTATATAATATTTGGAATACATGATTCAAAATAAGAGTATCAATAGTTCTTTTAGCTAGACAGGATTGACATGCCCCTGGAGTATGTCTAGTTGTTCTAGCAATTGAGTTTTGATATTTCTATGATGTGTGAATAATGGGATTATGAGTTGGATTATTTGATTGGGATGTACCATATCTTACACCTATTATGTTAGAGAAGATTTAGATTCTATGACCTTGTTATGCATGGTGATATTTGAATTATGGATCAATCAATGACCATGAGTGATATAAGGAAATATGGTTTTATAGGAATGATGATGGTAAGGGTTTCATGATTTTTTGATGAAATAATACATGAAACTCTTTTGTGATATGTGAAATTGGATATGGATTAGTGGTTTGTGATGTGGTTGATGTAAGGGTGTTCCTTGAAAAGAATTTTCTAGTAGGCATGAGGATGGAGTAATATAAGGTTTCTCTTAAGGAGTGGTTTAAGAAGGTCGTAAGGTGGGAAGTGAACCATAGTAAGATGGAGGGTTTTAACCATGTTATAATTATAGTTTTAATTGGTTTGGAGGAAGAAACACCAACTGAGTGTTTAATACATGTTGACATATGTTTCATGATGGGTACTTGGATATGACCATGAAAATCACATCCAAATATTATATGTGGTAATAGAAGGAGCATGGAATTTAGAGGCATGAGCCTAAGTTGTTATGGTTTTAGGTGTGGTGATACCAAATAATGGGTGATCAAGATGGATTTTCTATCATCGTGAGAAGGTAAATATGATTTTTTTGGGTTCCATGGTAGATACCTGACTTGGGTTTATATGTGATGTTGAATGAAGTATGCGTATTGGAAACAATCTCAAGATAATCATGATGTGATCCATGGGTTAGTGGGATAGATGATATGTCACTTATCTAGGTTATATCATAAAAAAGGTTTTTTTGAGAAACCATTTGGGAAATTACACCAAATTGTAGGTTCAAACCTTGATGTGGGTGTTTGAATGATCTTGATATGCCTTTATAAGTTAAGGCATCAAGATAAGGTGACATGAAATTTTATTGGTAGGTGTGAACGATCATCAATGGAAATGGTAAACTAAAAGTGGTTTTAATGGTGTAATCATATTTAATTGGATGTGGTCAGATTGAAACTTTATTGAGAAGATTGTTGGACCATTGAGAAAGTCTTTCTAGTAATGATTTTGATGGTGGGAACACTGTAGATTGGAATCATCCCTTGATATACTAGGTTTTTTTAGAGGGGAGTACCATTATCATATATTTGAGTTGATAAATGAAACTATATTATATCAAAATTGATATTTTTTGTTGGTAATCTCTCAGTTTTGATGATGGAGAGGAGTGATATCTAGTTTACATAATGTTGGAAATCGTGAAACCAAATCACAGTTAATAATTAGGAGATAAATGCTATAATTTTTTTATGAATTGGTGAATGCGATTGGTAATATTACTGGTTAAAATACTAATGAGGCATATATAGGATGATATGCTATATATTGGGAATATCATAAAACCTATTCATTTTTTATGTTTTGTAATTTGTGGGAATTTATTTTTTTAACATTGAGGTGTGAGTTATTTAAAAAAATGATGATATGATTAGAATTCCAAGAGTTTGGATAACATTAGTATATTTTTATTGATTTGGAATTATACCTTAGATTTTTTTGTGCTTGAGTGATGAGTAGAGTGAAGTCAGATACATCTATTTCTGAATTTCACTACAGATGTGCCACCATGGGTAGGACCATAGAATAGTGGACCTTACAGTGTATGGTGAAACACCAAGGTCAAGGTAAGGTTTTACTTTTTCTTAATTGATCCTAGGTATAATATAAATGTGAATTGGTAGAGTGAAATTCTAAATTTTGTAATTTAGCTGATCATGCTGTCTGAGATGTATCTTTTATGGGAAACATGAAGGATAAATTCCATGTTTTGATGTTTTATTGGGAATTTATTTAAGGTTATTCTGCAATGTGCCTTAGAGATCCAAAAAACATAATCAATAGGATTTTTTTGGTGATCATGGAGGTCTAGAGTCATTGGTGCTTTGTTGTGGGGAGATAGTGAGGTGAAATGGAAAGGCAAGAATCATGGTGGGACTTGGTTAGTCATCCTTGAAAGGGAAATGAGGAGTCCCTCATCATGGTTCTAATCATTTTTAAGGGAGGGTATGTCAATGAAAAATAGATATTAGTGGTGGTAGGTCCTCATTGTATCCCTTGTTGTGTTAGGGGTTCCCAATGGGGTGCCTAGGGGTACTCCATAGAGTGGGGCATTCCATGGTGCATATCTTTGCTAGACCCTAATAGCTTAAGTTTTTTATTTTGATTTTTCAATCATTTTCCTATTTTATTTTGAATTATCTCAGGATTATTTTTCTCCTATATTCTTTCATTACAAAATAATGATTATCCGTTGGTGTCTCCCTTAATTCACCATGGATTTAAAGTTATTGACCAATTATTTACAATATTTTTCTGAAGGAAAATACTTCCATATCAATGGTTTTTTCTTCCTTGATTATTCACATTTATTCTTTTCTAATTTTGTGAAAACCAGATAGGTTTTTTTGACTAGTACCATTGAATCATTATAGAAATCATTAGAGATTAAATATTTTTTCTCTTTATAGATATTGGATGTCCCAAGAGGATGATTGCATTAATTGTATTTTGTTTTGATAGAGTTACTTCATTGGGAATATTAATTTATTCTTATTATTTAAAATAAATGATATTTCCTACTAAATAGAAATCACATTTTAGGGATTTGGTCCATCAAGTTTTTGAGTTAAAGTAGTGGACCTTTTTCCTGTCATTTATTTCCAATTCGGTTAACGGAAGTTTCTTAGTGAGATTGTATTCATTTTTTCAATTTAAATTAAATTTAATAATTAATTTATATATTTTAGAAAATTATAAATGACTATAATTAATTTATTTGGATTCCATGGCCTGAGTTAGTGCCACATGTGGGATGGATGTTGTTGATTGGACATTAAAAATCTCAGGAGAGAATTACAAAACAACTATAAAAGTTAAGAACTTCATGAATGATATAGGTGGTCCCTTGATAATACCCATGTGATAAATTTATTTTATTTATATTAATGTGATATATGGTCTCACCACCTACATGTGATTTAATTTTAAATAAATGTAATTGTTTAATTAAACTAAAACACTTGTGGATGAAATGAACAATGTATAAAGGGTCCCAATGTATCATTTTGTATTGGCTATAAGTCTCTAATGTCAATGCCTAAGGGTATAATTTTGATTGTATACATTGTTATAAAGAATCCCATGATGTGTTTGAATTAAATAAAGTGATTGAGACATAGTGTCCCTTAGTATATGAAATGTTCAAGCCTACCAGTAGAGGTGATTGTTTGGCTTGGTGTGATTGTTCTTATTCATCAATGATAGAACCATGGGATGAGTTAGGGATATTATGATGATTGGTGATGGGTAATTATGAGTGTTTATTACCCTATAATGTGAGAACCCAAGATGTTACTCCTTGGTTATATTTTATATTTATGTGTAGGGATGGCATATGATGACTGAAATGAAGTCAACTTGGGAATTAAGATGGGAATTATTCCATCACTTTAGAGCAATTATATGTGAAATTACCAATGAGGATAATAAGGCCATATAATTGTTATGATGATTCCAAGAGGTTTTTTACCATCTCATTGATGATATTGTGCTATGATATGTGTTTGTGTTTGGGGATCCTAATATGGGTTTCATGATTTTATTGTGATGTAGTTGAACCTAATGGGGTTTCCAATGATATGTTAACCCTATATACAATGTGTGTGATAATGGGAATATATGATTTCATGTGTAACTTTAGAACATTATTTTTTTAATATTGTTAGGGCTATAGTAATAATGATAGGAAATGTTATTTATAGGATGAACCTTGTTATGTTTGATCTGTTTAGGAGGATATCCAACCCATGATATATATATATATATATATGGTATTATAAGTGGTATTCAATTCACTTAAGACATTATGTTGAATACCTTCCTTGTTTCCTAGTATTTAACCATTTGGTCTAAATAGAATACCTAGGGTGTTCACCAAGGATTTTATGATTGATAATTATACTATTGGATATATAAGATGAGATCCTAGGATCCAACAATTGAACTAGATTCCGTATTAATGCCTTGGAAAATCCCCTTGTATTCAACCTTCAGGTATCTATGGAATCCCCATGATACTGGGATATATCCTATGATATTAGTTGATTTCCTAGGGTAATGCCCATATGAATTGACAATATTTATTAAGTATATATAATTCCTATATTTATCCCCATACGAATTTTTTTTATTCTTGATGTTTCTACTAGATTCCCCATAGAAACCCCCAAGGAGTCAGGTGTATTCCTATTACCTAAGAAATGGATAGGATTACCTCCTATGAATTTGGATATTATGCCTGATAATATTATTATTATGTTGGATAATTATAGGGATATAGTTATTTCACAAGTAACTTATGTCCATCTGGTTAGACACTAATTGAAATTTTTACTTAACGTTCTTTGAGAAACTCTAACATTAGTTAGATAAAGTATAATAGATCCTATGGGTCATGTCATAATCAATGGATTGATGATTTTTATTCATTTATGTATCGAAATATATTTATTTATTCTATAGAGTAGGTCACTTATCGATAAACTTAATTAATGGTTTTTTATGGGGCCATATTAGTGGTTTCCTACAATTTTTTTCCCATAAACTACTTGGGCGACCATAAAACAAGGGTACTCAATCATATCATCACTATTTAGAGGTTCTAGTTGGGAATGTCTAAATTTGGATCATTCAACTGGATTTTTTGGATGATTTTAGTAGATAGATAAGGAATTTATCAAGGATATAGTATAGCCTCATGTTTTTATTGATTATTTATCTCATTTATGTGATCGGTATTATGGGAAATTAGTCCTTGTGTATTGTCATGATAATGAGTCTACGTCACTATTTTCTTCTACATTACTTTTGATATTGCATGTAATGTTTTATTTTAACCATGTAATATGATGATTATTTTAAATTGATGACGTTTAGTTTATTTCTTATTGATATTTATACTCTGATAAAAAAGAATAGTCTCCCCAAAACACTACCTTAAACTCCCACTACTAGTAGGAACCCTTTATCATGGAGGGAGGCACACCTGAGGTTGCAATAAAATATTCATTAGTATGGGAACCACTCAGTGGAAACATAATAAAGGGGATGTTTTATTTAGTGTATTGTTTCTCTGGAACATGTATATTAATCATATATTAGATAATATTTACTCTAGTGATAACTGTAAATTTAGTGTATAGTTTTAAAAATCATGCATCTAAGCTTTGAAACTCACCATGAATTCTAAAATTTTATATATATCTACATACCTATGATGAATTTTAAACTAATCCTCTCCCCCATCCTATTTAAACACTCTATATTACTTTTTCATCAATGTATACCCTTCTTTCAAATTCCATATTAACTTTTATTTTATTGTTATAGAAATAATTATGTCAAACTCTTGATTTTTCACTATTTTCATCTCTTTTATTTTTATATTACCTTCATTTTTAATTTTACCATTGATTTAATGCCCCAATTAGCCATGGTGTCTATATCTATGACATTAGATAGTTCAAAAATTGAGTCTATTAGCTCTTACAGTTCACGAGAATCCTTTTCATTCCAACCTTTTAGTATTTGAAGAACACAGCAATGTTATATTCAATTTGGGGTTGGCGCCTCTATATAATGACATTTCTCATTGTAGAATATTTGATCTTGAGTTTTCAAATGGTTCTTTAAACATTTTTATGATTTTAGTGATTTATTAAGGATTGATCATTGATTTTTGTTTTTTTAACATGAATTTATATTGTAAAAAATGAGTGTTTTAAATGTATTTTAAATTAAATTCATTCTGAAACTTGTTTTATGACTATATGGTTTCACATAAAATGTCTCTAATTTCATTTTATTCCAAATTTATTTTAATTTTATTTTTTGAAAGAGAATTATTATATGAATAATGTTTAATTAAATTTTTAATCCTTGGTTTCATGTAAATGATCATTTTATAAATTGATTACATGAAAACATTGTTCTTAATTTTCATCATCAATTGAATTAGTGATTGAGGTTATTCTTAAGAATATTATATATTTTTAGAAATTTTATGAGAATTTATTGTTATTTAATTAGGAATAGTAAACCTTGGGCATGTGTGGGGTAATAGGGATTAGTGCTGAACTCTATTAGATTATTACAATGGCTAGTTCCTCTGGTTAATTTCATACACTCTCTTGGGGATGTGTAACAACCCAAATTTCACATATTGAAATTTTCCTCTAAATAAATTATGTGTTTCATTTTTATTCAAAATAAATAATATTTTTTCAGTGATTTAGAAAATTTTAGGGCCATAATTTAACCATCAAGAATTATATCCATAGACGAAGTAGCCATTATAATTTTATTGTTATAATTATCATATATTAATGGATATAATTAGAGTTAATTTATTAATAAGGGAGAAAAAATAGAATAAAATAGAATGATCATTCCTTTTTAAGATCATTTATCTAATATTGGGGAGTATATAGCATTACTAGGGTTCCCCATTGACCAATATCAAACAGAGATTCAATAAGTGGGACTTGAGTGGAATCATATATGAGAGACGTTTAAGTTAGTAGAGGTAACCACTAGATTAATATTTGTGAAATCACCCCATAATTATATCATAATAACACACCTAACATTAGGGTTCCATATCATTGTAATAAGGGTATAAGTATCTACGGGAAAGGAGTTATTTATGTGTAAATTGTTTTAGAAATGAAATGGCATTTAATATGATAGTGTTTAAGAATATTTATGCATAATGATTTACAAGGGTAAAATTTAGTATTTTTGGAATCATAAGAATTAAAAATATAAGGAACTTTTAGAGTAATATAATTAAAAAAAGTGTTAACATGATAAAATAAATGTTTGAAACAAATAATGTATAATTTTAATTTTTTGTAATGTATATATTATTTATTTTTATTAAAAATTATTTTCAAACTAAATAATTTTTTTTATAAATAGATGTATTCCCATAAAATAGTCTAATAAAAAACATATATATATATATATATTATAATATTATTGTATTAAGTTCAATGTAAATTTTCAAATGGTAGAAAAATTGGTTTTATCAAAAAATGAAATCATTTTTCAATAAATAATATATTTAATTAAAAATTAAATTTCTCATTTTTACAAAATTATTTTGTTAAGATGGTTTCAATTTTTTGATTCAAGAAATTATAAAAATGGTTTGGGTGATTTTTTCCATAGAAAATAAAACATAGAGGTCAAATAGTAAAATAAAGTATAATTATTATATATGTATCATATTTTGTAATAGTGGATATAAAAAATATTGATGTTTCTAGAATTTATTTGATTATTTTAATGTCTCATTTAGTGTATAATAAAATTTATATTACTATATTTCCCTTATTATTTCACTTTTGATGATATAATAATTTATTCTTATATTTTATCATAAAACACCCTCCACTACCCCTATAAATATTGTCCTTCCCCACCCCATTTATTTATTAATTTTAAGTATTAAATCTCCAAAAACTACCATAATATATCCTAAACTCTTCTTCCAATGAAATTGTTTTCTTGATATCACCAAAATACTAAACAAAGGATCTTTAATATGTAGCATAAGAGTAATCATCCTAGGGAAGATGGAACATTCTTTATCAAAAAACAAAAATTATTTTCTTATTAAAATGAATAAAATCAATGATAATATAAATATTATTAATATTATTAAATGTAATTATACTAATGTAATATCCTCTTTCTAGCCCCTATCATCATAATTAAAATGAAAATGTTGATCATATTATGGTGGGGTTACCGACTCCATGAGCAACATGTTTTATTTTTCACCACAACCTTTATGGATGGTTGAATTCACATATTATGGTTAAAAAGGATAAAAAATTATATTATATGTAGTTTCATATTCATTACTGGATAAATAGTCAAAAAGTTAAATGTAACCAAATAAGCTATTCATGGTGTGAAAAAAACAAAAATGAACTAATAATATAATAATAACATTTATAATAAATGAATCATCTCTATATTATAACATATTAGTGTAATTGGGACTATATAAACTATTGTAATATAATTAGGATCATTAAATTACATCTATTGTATTTTAATCTCATTAGAAAATCACAATTATATTTTTCTATAAAAAAATGCGACTTTGAAACCTTATAACATATATCTATGGGAAGGTGAAAATAATAAAAATATTATAATAAAATTATTATAAAATAACCAAGTAGAGTAATAATAAATTTAATATATATTAAACCTCTTCTAAGGAAAATATTTAATAAATTTAAGTTGATTATTAAATAAATTATGTGAACCTTATGAAAGAATATGGACATGATGTAAGGAATTTTATGTACCAATGTCTTTAATTTTGGGTTATCTATTGTAACGTCCCGACCCCAGTTACCTAGAGTTGGTGAATTATTAAATAATATTGGCCTGATCACAAGAAAGATCAAATATCGAAAGACCAATTAGTTTAGTAGCCTTGGAAACACTAGATATATTCATAAAGTTTTACATTACATCATAAAAATGATAACTACAAAAACATAGTCACCATATTATACACTCTTATCCCATCATAATATCCCTGTAGGTCATTCATAATTTACTTCTTCACATCCTGGAAAAAATAAAACATAGAAAATGGGTGAGCTCAAATGCCCAGTAAGGGTAACAATATAGCAGAAACTTTCATAAATAAGAATAAACATTTAAGGCAGTGTATAACTAAAACAAAAGCCTTTTAAACTTGAACTTCAACATAGTATGGAAAAAATAAAATGAAATAATGCCATTTACTTATTCACATGGATATTCTACTAATCGAATAATCACATGCAATATCAATAACCACTTTCATAATGATGGAATGCATAATGCCAAACTATCATAACCACATAGCCAAGGCCTCGTGCCAAGACTACAAATAATATTTTTCCAATGCCTTGTTCCAAGAAACTAGTTTGTCTCATGAGACCTACCGATGTATCGAGGAGCTATAGCGGGTTCCACCCGTCACATATTAAGTCCAATGCATTCCCATATTCAAAGGTTTAAACATAACATAAACATTCGTATTAAAACTAGCATACGAAATGTAAATACTTCATCCATAAACCATGAATGGTATAAAAATAACACATACATAGTCAAACATATCACAAAACCTTCAATACAATATAGAAGTTATTTATCATAATAAATCAACTTCAAATAAGCGTAAAATCCATCAAAGGATGTTGACATAGATGAAATCAAAACTCTTTTTAGAGAAATAACTCATTCTATTTTGAAATCATTTAAGAGTCATATATTTATAAAATAAAACATTTTCTTTGAAAATATTCTTTTAATATTTTAAGGGAAGCTTCGATGATTTTATAATGGCGGAAAATATCCGCACCTGCCGTATAAGTTAAAAAAACATTCTTACCTTAATTCTGTCGAAAAGGTTAAAAAACACCTTGTTCGGTAAACAATGGAAAGATTCCTTTATAAACCTCTTATAAAAATTCAAACAAGGGTATAAATGACTTTAACCCATATTCTTTTAAATAGTAAATATGTTTTGAAATAAATTTTTAAGAAACATGGATGTGAATGATAAAGAGATCCCAATAGATTATTACGTATAAACAACCTCGGATAATGAAGAGATTGCGAAATAAACCCTTACCTTGTACTTTTACTTGGTTGAGGGTAGGTTAGCCTCCTGTATACTGGTGAAATAATTTATATTAAATTATACAAGAATCATATACATTAATATGATATCATATATGATCTTTTAACATTTATTTGTTAATAATATTTTAGTATTATCATTGTTTCGGGTGTTAACTTACTCGTTCTCTTTTATATGTTTTGTTACGTAATCTGTGTTTGTCATGGATAGGTTGTATCTTAATCATATCCAAAATGATATCAAGTACTTAGATACTATTATTAATCATCAAATGATAATTATACTTGAATGGATACGATGGAGAATGAATCCCATCGCGTTCGTGGAGACGGTAGTCCGTACGTATGCACGAGTGACAATATCATTCTTTTTATATTAAAATAATATATAATTGGATGGTATATCATATATAAAGAATCATTGTCATGTTATATTTATTATTTACATGAATTACACATCATTATTATACCCATCCAAATAATAATTTTTTGAATAACAATTACACCACGACATGGAGACGGTAAGTCGTACGTACGCACGTATGGTGACAAGTTATTCAAAGGATAGATAGAATAATGAATATGGTTGTACCATATTTATAATAACATCACAGTATATATAAGATACTGGAGTTATTATTTTAGAATGGTAATAACAAAGAAATAATAAGTGGAAGAAGAAAGGAACTTGAAAAAAGGATGGTGAAATCATTACCTCTTCTTCGGGTTCTTCCTTTTGATTTGATCAAAAGGGCTCCATAGGTTGGCTTTCTGACTAAAGTAAGGCCTATAGGATAAAGTGAGGGAATTTGGGAATGTATTTGGGTAGAGTTTGGGCGATCCAAATGGATTTTATGGTCTGAATTAATGGGAAGGGGGAGTGCCCTTTTATAAGAGGGGCGAGGGGCACCTTTGCAAAAGCTAGAAATATTATTTTTATAATAAATTCATATTCGGTCTCTAATGGATCCAAAGTGCATTATTTAAAGGTTAAGGTGGAGATGTGTCGAAAACCACTCAACCAGTAGAATTTATACAGGTTTGGGTCATTATATTAACCTTATCTTTTAGTTTTAAATCTTAGTTAATTAGTTTGACACTTACCATGTCACTTTGTATTTTTATATTATATAGTTAATTAACTTACTTTATACCTCCAAGAGACCCCAAAGTGGTCCATTAATGATAAAACTATCATGATATAAGTCTCTTGGTCGAACCTTAGATTTTTAGGAATTTAATATCATTTAATAATATAATATTTGTTTTAAAAACACTTTTATGTCAATTTTGACACTATTTTGAAAATTGATTTTTGTGAAAATCATAACAGAATGATTACTTCAAACAATGTTAATTAAATCCTTCCTAACATCTCATATTAACCTAGAAATATATTTTAATTCATAAAAAGTCTCAAATTATATTTATTTGGGTATTTATAATATAAATTATTTTAATTTTTTTACTATTATGGTAATTACTGCATCATCATTGGGTCATAAATAAATTAAAATATTTAATGTCTAAAAATTATAAATAAAATAAAATTATGTAGGAAATATTTTTATCTTTATAATTAATATTTAAAATCTAATTTATCTTATTTATAATGCTATATTAAAAATTATTTAGTAAATAAACTTTGATTTTAACTCTTTTAACTCTTCTTTGAATTAAATAATAATAAATGTCCTAATCTAATCCAATTAGACCTAAATGATAATATTTTATTCCTAAGGGTGTTTTTGGTAGAATTAAGCTTATCCAATATAATTAGAGCATGTGTTAGGGTAATATTAATATCATATTTACCCTTAATTACCCTATTTACTTTTGACCGTGGTAAATAAAAGTAAAAAAGCTACTATTCACCAAAAGTTATTTTCATCTCAATGATCCACATTTTAGTCCTTGATATTAACCGTGTCTCTTGGATTTTTGAAATTCCATTCACAGAAGTGGTAAAATTATTTTTTATGAAAAAAATCAGTTTTTTAACTACCACTTTGTGGTTTCACTATTCATCAAAAAATGAAGTTTTCCAGAAAAATACCAAAAATTTACCCTAGGCTAATTTCAATATTCCGAATCCAAAAATGATGTCCATTTTGAAAAATAAAATTTATAAATTTCAAAAAGTGTGTATTACTATTCATAATGGCTCGTTTCATTGGTTGTGGTGTGTTAGAACTCGATGTTTTGTACAACACACGTTATTGCATTATTCAATGAGAAGCATACCGTAGAAGCTTGGGGTTTTACATTCTCCCCTCCTTCAAATAATTTCATCCTCTAAATTTCTAGACTACTACCACATGAAAAGAATCAGGTGGTTCTTCATCATAAGTTCCTCAGGTTCCCACATTGCCTCTTCCATCTTATGGTTTCTCCACAAGACTTTTACCAGACTAGTCGTCCGGTTTCTCAGTACGTGTTCTCTCGTATCAAGAATATTGACGGGATCTTCGCAATAAGACAGATCGGGTTCCAGTTCTAATTCCTCGTATGTGAGTACATGCATTGGCCCATGCATGTATTTCCTCAACAGAGATATGTGGAACACATCGTGAACTTTGGAGAGACCAGGCGGAATTGCCAATCGATAAGCTACAGCCCCAATTCGTTCTAGAATTTTGAAAGATCTAATGTACCTGGGACTCAATTTACCTTTCTTACCAAAACGTATGACTCCCTTCCATGGAGATACCTTCAGGAAAACATGATCACTGACTTGAAATTCCAAATACTTCCTTCGATTATCAGTATAGCTCTTCTGCCTACTTTGAGCTATTTTGTTATGGTTTTGGATTACCTTCACCTTTTCCATCGTCTCCTCTACTAGTTCTGGGCCTACAAGTTTTATTTCACCAATTTCATCCCAAAAGGTTGGTGTGCGACATCTCTTTCTGTATAACGCTTCATATGGTGCCATATGAATACTCGAATGGAAACTATTGTTATAGGAAAATTCTACCAGAGGTACATATTGATCCCACATGCCCTGAAAGTCAAGTGAGCAGGATCTCAACATGTCTTCTAAGGTTAGAATAGTTCATTCTGATTGTCCATCTGTTTGAGGGTGGTAGGCAATGCTCAAATGAAGTTAAGTATCCAAGGCTTTCTGAATACTTTTCCAGAATCATGAAGTAAAACGGGGATCACGATTAGAAACAATTGATAGGGGTACTCCATGAAGTCTCAAAACGTCATTAATATATAGTCTGGCTAGTCGTTCAAGTGGTAAATCTTCCCTTATAGCAAGAAAATGTGCTGACTTGGTAAGACGATCAACAATGACCCATATTGCATCGTTCCTTCTAGGATTCTTTGGTATCCCCATGACAAATTCCATTGTAATATTTTCCATTTTCCACTCCAGTATGGGAAGAGGTTGCATGACTCCTCCAGGCTGTTGCCTTCCATCTTTCACTTGTTGAGAAACCATACATCTTGACACAAAATCAGCAATCTCCCTCTTCATATTGTCCCACAAAAAATGTTCCTTCAAATCTCTATACATTTTGGTGCTCCCAGGGTGTATAGAGAAATTGGAACTATGAGCATCATCCATCAATTCCCTTTTTAGATCAGGTATATGAAGAACACAAAGCCTTTTCCCGAATTTCAAAATTCTTTCTTCATACACAATGTCTCTCAATCTCCCATCACTCACGGCTTTAATCTTCTTTTGAGATTCTTAATCATTGGTCTGAGAACTCTTAATCCTTTCTAGTAAAGATGGTTTGGCAACCATTTGAAAAGGCATTTATGTTTCACCTTCCCTGGTTATTCCCATGTCTATCTTCACTAGATCCATTAAAATTGGATCCCTTTCAATTGTCATATTGTTCAAAACTCCTTGGTCTTTTCTGCTCAATGCATATGCCACCTTGTATGATTTCCCCAGGTGGTAGTGTATCGTGCAATCATAATCCTTGAGTAATTAAAGCCATCTCATTTTCCTCATGTTAAGTTTTTTTTGTGAGAAAATATACTTCAAACTCTTGTGATCAGTATAAATATCACATTTTTCACCATAGAGGTAGTGCCTCCATATCTTCAAAGAAAATATCACCACTGCCAACTCGAGATCATGAGTAGGATAGTTTTTTTCATGAATTTTCAACTATCGTGATGCATAGGCAATAACCCTATCATTCTGCATAAGAACACAACCAAGTCCTTTCTTTGATTCATCACTATAAATAACAAACCCATAATTCCCCAATGGTAGATTCAATATAGGAGCATTGACTAATATTCTCTTCAGTTATTCGAAACATTTTTCACACTCTTTTTCCCAAAAAAATTTAACTCCTTTACGTGTGAGCTTCGTTAATGGGTTAGCCAATCGGGAAAAATTCTGGACGAAACGTCGATAATAACCTGCCAAACCAATAAAACTGTGTACCTCAGTTATACTCGTAGGTTCTGGCCATTCATGGATTGCCTTGGTCTTAGAAGGATCAATAAGGATTCCATCTTTAGAGACAATATGGCCAAGAAAAGAAATCTCTTGAAGCCAGAATTCACAATTGCTAAACTTCCCATATAATTCATGTCTTCTCAGAGTCCTCAGGATAATGCGCAAGTGATTTTCATGATCGTCAAAGCTTTTGGAGTATACCAAGATATTATCAATAAATACCACCACAAATTCATCGAGATATTCCTTGAAAACTCTATTCATTAGATCCAGGAATACAGAGGGTGAATTAGTAAATCCAAAAGGCATTACTGTAAACTCATAATGCCCGTACTTGGTTCAAAATGCTGTCTTCGGAATGTCTTACTTCTTCACACACAAATGATGGTATCCAGATCGATGGTAAATCTTTGAAAAGTATTTAGCTCCATGTAGTTGGTCAAATAAATCATCAATGTGAGGTAGGGGATACTTATTTTTTATTGTTATAGCATTGATCTCCCTGTAGTCGATACATAACCTCATAGATCCATCTTTCTTTTTAACAAAAGGAATAGGGGCTCTCCATGGAGAAACACTAGGGAAAATAAATCCCTTATTACTCAATTCCTCAAGTTGTTTCTTTAGTTCAACTAATTATAAAGTGGCCATTCTATAAGGGGTCTTCGATATAGGCCTTGATCCAGGAATTAAATCAATGGAAAACTCAACTTCTCGTTCTGGAGGATGTCCAGGTAAATCTTCAGGAAACACATCTACAAATTCTTTCACAATAGGTACATCCTCTATTTTAAAATTCCTTTCCTCACCCACAGTAATTTCATCCTCTTCCTCCCGAATAATTGAATTTAGTTGAGCTACTGGGGGTGGATCTAGATAAGAATTAGGTGGTGATGATTCTGCTCTAAAGATAAGGTGTTCCTTATCATCATCATCAAAAATCATAACCTCTTTCTTCTTACAATAAATCTTTGCATCATGGTCTGAAATCCAATCCATACTGAGGATTGTATTAAACTCAATCATATGTATGACAATGAGATCAGCGGATAACGAAAATTTATGTGCTCTAAGGGGGACTGATTCAGAAAACTTTGTTGCATTGATACTTCCCTTAGGAGTTTTAACTGACAACTCCCTTGTTAAATAAAATTGGAAATATATAATTTTCTTAGCAAACTGGGAAGATATGAATCAATGCGATGATCCAGAATCAAATAATACATTTTCTAAACTTGAGGAAACCATTAAATTACCTCTCACCACGTCTTTCGGATATTCTACCTCAGTAGTAGTGATAGCATAAGCTTGGCCATGATCCCTTAGCCTTTTTTGAGGTAAGTTCCCTTTGACACTTAGGAAATTAATTTGCATATTGTCCCATCTCCCTGCAATTGTAGCACTGAACATCGGTAGATTCCTTCTTCCCCTTGCAATCACGAGCATGGTGACCTTTTTCAACACACTTGTAACAGACTCTCGTTCCTTTTAAGAAAGTACCAGGGTGTTTCTTCCCACATTTACTGCAGGATGGATATTCAACTTTTCCCTTATTCCCTTCATTTCCATTCCTAGATTGATCAGCAGATCTCTTATTATCTTTCTTTTCTTTAAATTCATAAGACATTGAGAAGTCTTTCTCTGTCTTGATAGCACATGAGACAATGTCTTCATACGACGAGAAGGATTGTGAGACTAATTATCGAAGGACAAATGGTTTTAACCCATCAAAGAAACGATCAATCATACTTCTTGGGTTACATATATAATCTCCATCATAACATTCTATCCTTGTAAAGTTTGCCTCATACTTTGTGACATTATCATCCTCCTTTTGTCTCAGACTCAGAAATTGTCTTTCCATATCTTCTCGATGGTCACGAGGAAACTATTATTCTAAAAATAGATCTTTGAACTCCCTCCATTCCATATTTGATACTTCATCATCTTCCTTCATGTTTTTAATCAACGAACACCATTGATCAGCTTCTCTAGTGAGGCGGTAAATTTCCATGATAACATTTTCCCTTTCACTACTCCCCAAAGCCTGAAATATTTTCTCTAGGGAATTTATCCATTTCTCAGCTACTAAGGGATTTGTACTCCCATTGAACATTGGTGGTTTTTTCCTCATAAAGAGATCTAACATTGATCCCCCACGCTGCGGATCAGGGTGCTCCATACGGGTAAGGTTATTATTCATAACCTGAGTGAGTTGTCCCAGTATGGTGATTAGCTGATCGGCACCAGTTGCATCACCACCTACACTTTAATTATCATGAGCAGGAGGGAAATACCTACATGGAGTGTGTTCATTGATACGGTTTCCATTTCTTCCACTAGGCTCCATTTCTTAAACAATGGCATATACTATATCCGTTTATGAATCAAAATACATAATTCTATACTTATAAAACACTTAACATAAATTGAACTATTTATGGATATAATCCATAATCATAAAAATGTTTTCTTTGAGTAAATATATACTCATAAACCCTTCATAAAGATTTGTAATGAAAATTAGAGTTATCCTTACCATATCCCCCGGGAGTGTCGTAACCAAGAGTGCAACAAGGATCGTTGTCATGCCCCAGTTCCCGTTCGAGT
The DNA here is from genome assembly GCA_963277665.1 of Viscum album. Lineage (NCBI taxonomy): Eukaryota > Viridiplantae > Streptophyta > Magnoliopsida > Santalales > Viscaceae > Viscum > Viscum album. The sequence continues at coordinate 332,401,883 of OY728132.1, forward strand.
CTACCTCAAAGTAGTGTTTTTGGGTATTAACCCTAGTTACATATGTGCCAGAGCCGCCTCTACCTGCTCGTATCCAGACAGGGATGTATTGATCAGAAAACTCACAAAATCTATACAATACCAAAATTCTAGGAAGTTCTTCTATACTAATCCTCAAAGTCCATCTTAAATCTATGTGCTCTAATCCGAGTTTATCTAAATCTAGCTTCCAAGGTTTGTACTAAACTTCCTCTGATACCAACTATAATGCCCCGACCCCAGTTACCTAGAGTCGGTGCATTAATACATAACATTTTCATGATCATAAGAAAGATCAAATCTCAAAAGACGGATTAGTTTAATAGCCTTTGAAACACTAGATATATTCATAAAATTTTACGTTACATTATAAAAATGAAAACTACAACAACATAGTCTTCATAGTCTACACTCTTATCCCCTCATACTATCCCTGCAGGTCATTCATAATTTACTTCTTCACATCCTGGGAAAAATAAAACATAGAAAAGGGGTGAGCTCAAATTCCCAGTAAGGGTAACAATATAGTGGAAACTTTCATAAATAAGAATAAACATTTAAAGAAATTTATAACTAAAACAAAAGCCTTTTAAACTTGAACTTCAACATCGTATGGAAAAAATAAAATGAAATAATGTCATTTACTTATTCACATGGATATTCTACTAATCGAATAATCACATGCAATATCAATAACCACTTTCATAATGATGGAATGCATAATGCCAGACTATCACAACCACATAGCCAAGGCCTCTTGCCAAGACTACAAATAAGATTTTGCCAAGGCCCTGTGCCAAGACACTAGTTTGTCTCATGAGACCTACCGATGAATCGAGGAGCTATAGCAGGCTCCACCCGTCACATATTAAGTCCAATTCATTCCCATATGAAAATGTTTAAACATAATATAAACATTCGTATTAAAACTAGCATAAGAAATGTAAATACTTCATCCATAAACCATGAATGGTATAAAAATAAACCATCCATAGTAAAAAATATCACAAAACCTTAAATACAATATAGAAGTTTTGTATCCTAATAAATCTACTTCAAATAAGAGTAAAATCCATCAAAGGATGTTGACAAAGAAGAAAGAAAAACTCTTTTTAAAGAAATATCTCTTTTTATTTTGAAATCATTTAAGAGTCATATATTTATAAAATAAAACGTTTTCTTTGAAAATATTCTTATAAGCTTGTAAGGGATCCTTCGACGATTTTATAACAGCGGAAAATAGTTGCTCCCGCCGTATAAGTTAAAAAAACATTCGTACCTTAATTCTGTCGAAAGGGTTAAAAAGCACCTTGTTTGGAAAACGATGGAAAGATTCCTTTATAAACCACTTATAAAAATTAAAACAAGGGTATTAATGAATTTAACCCATATTATTGTAAATATTAAATATGTTTTGAAATACATTTTTAAGAAACATTGATGTGAATGATAAAGAGATCCCAGTAGATTATTACATATAAACAACCTTGGATAATGAAGAGATTGCGAAATAAACCCTTACCTTGTACTTTTACTTGGTTGAGGGTAGGTTAACCTCCCGTATAATGGTGAAATAATTGTTATTAAATTATACAAGAATATTATACATTAATATGATATCATATATGATCTTTTAACATTGATTTCTTAATAATATCTTAGTATTATCGTTGTTTCGAGTGTTAACTTGCTAGTTTCTTTTATATGTTTTGTTACATAAGACATGTTTGTCATGGATAGGCTGTATCATAATCATATAAAGAATTATATCAAGTCCTTATATACTATTATTAATCATCAAATGAAAATTATACTTGAATGGATACCATGGAGAATGAATCTCATCGCATTCGTGGAGACGGTAGTCCGTACGTACGCACGAGCAAAAATATCATTCTTTTGATATTAAAATAATATGTAATTGGATGGTATATCATATATACATAATCATTATCAATTTATATTTATTATTTACATGAATGACACATCATTATTATACCCATCCAAATAATAATTTATTGAATAACAATTATACCACGACGTGGAGATGGTAAGCCGTACGTACGAACGTATGGTGACATGTCATTCAAAGGATGAATAGAACACTAAATATGGTTGTACCATATTTATAATAGCATCACAATATAAATAAGATACTGTAGTTATTAATTTATAATGTTAATAACAAAGAAAGTAGAAGTGGATGAAGAAATGAACTTGAAAAAGGGTGGTGAAATCACTACCTCCTCTTCGGGTTCTTCCTTTTGATTTGATCAAAATGGCTCCATAGGATGGCTTTATAACTAAATTAAGGCCTCTATGATGAATTGAGGTAAGTTTAGAGAGTATTTGGGCAGTGTTTGGTCGAGCCAAATGGCTTTGAAGGTGTGAATTAATGAGAAGGGGGAGTTCCCTTTTATAAGAGGGGTGAGGGGCACCTTTGGAAAAGCTAGAAATATTATTCTATAATAAATTCATATTAGGTTTATAATGTCTTCAAAGTGGATTATTTAAAGGTTAATGTTGGGATGGGTAGAAAACCACTCAACCAATAGAATTTAGACAGGTTTGGGTCATTATATTAACCTTATCTTTTAGTTATAACTCTTAGTTAATTAGTTTGACACTTACCATGCCACTTTGTATTTTTATATTATATAGTTAATAAACTTACTATATACCTTCAAGAGACCCCCAAGTGGTCCATTAATGATACACCTATCATGATATAAGTCTCTTGTCCGAACCATAGATTTTTAAGAATTGAATATCAATTAATAATATAATATTTGTTTTAAAAACTCTTTTATGTCAATTTTGACACTATTTGGAAAATTGATTTTTTTGAAACTCATAAGAGAATGATTACTTCGAAGAAAGTTAATTACATAATTAATAACATGTCATATTAACATATAAAATTATTTTAATTCATAAAAAGTCTCAAATTATATTTATTTCGGTATTTATAATATCAATTATGTTAATTTATCACTATGATGGTAATTACAGCATCATCATTGGGTCATAAATAAATTAAATTATATAATGTCTAAAAATTACAAATAAAATACCATTATGTAGGAAATATTTTTATCTTTCTAATGAATATTTACAATCTAATTTAGCTTATATATAACCCTATATTAAAAATTATTTAGTAAATAAACTTTGATTTTAACTCTTTTAACTCTTCTTTGAATTAAATTATAATAAATGTCCTAATCTAATCCAAGTGGACCTAAATGATAATATTTTATTTCTAAGGTTGTTTTTGGTCGAATTAATCTTATCCAATAGAATTAGGACATGTGTTAGGGTAATACTAATATCATTTTTACCCTTAATTACCCTATTTACTTTTAACCGTGGTAAATAAATGTAAAAAGTTACTATTCACCAAAAAATATTTTCATCTCAACGAACCACATTTTAGTCCTTGATATTATCTATGTCTCTCGGATTTTCGAAATTACACTCACAGAAGCGGTAAAATTATGTTTTATGAAAAATTCAGTTTTTTAACTACTACTTAGTGGTTTCACTATTCATCAAAAAATGATGTTTTTCAGAAAAATACAAAAAATTCACCCTAGGCTAATTTCGAAATTCTGAATCCCAAAATGAAGTCCATTTTGAAAAATAAAATTTATAAATTTCAAAAAGTGGGTATTACCTTTCATAACGACTAGTTTGATTGGTTGTGGTGTGTTAGAACTCGATGTTGCATACAACACACGCTATTGCATTATTCAAAGAGAAGCGTACCGTAGAAGTTTGGGGTGTTGAATATATTATATTTATTTTTCAACCTTTTTATATTTATTATTATCATTTAGTTATTATATATTTTTCTATATATTCCATACATATATAATAGGTTTAATTTACCTTTATTTGTTGGGAATAATACATGTTTGTCAAGTTCCATTATTAATTCATTAATTTAAGAAAACTAATTTCAATGGAATTAGTCCAATTCTAATCTATTTTAATGTATTAATGAATTTAACTATTTTAACATAATATGGTTTATAAAAATATAAATTGATTTTTTTAATCCATTTGTGTTTATTTCTAGTTTTATGAAGAAACAAATTAAGCTCTTACCTTATTTAATGATTCTTTACCCTTATTCTTAAAACTTCACTATAGAGGTTCATTTACACACATAATTCTAAACTCTCTTCTATGAATTAACTTCACTGGAACATTATTTTCATGCAATATGACACATTATATATTTATGAATTTTTAATAATGATTTAATACCTTCTTTCATGTGAATCATTATGATACTATATTTTATTATGCTCTAAGAAAAGATTATGAAATATAGTTGCCTTTAATTGTGTTTTATTATTATTATTAATTAAGTATGATTTTATTATGTGGACCATATATTAAATTACATGTTATGAATTTGAATGGTTGGAATGAAATTATATATTCCCACACAGTATTGTGTAATGTTTTTATCTCATGAGATACCATGTATGGTTCACAAGAAGTTATCCAAGAACACTATGTAATGATGTCTTGGAAGCATAACTTACTTATTCTTATGATGTAATGATTTTTTTGTTTAAAAATATTTATTATTCCACAATAGTATTATATTATTTCCATTATTCCTTGATCTAATTATTATGATCCTTTTCATTATAATATCATGATATATATCCTGAATCATATGTGTTATCTAATCATTATGATTTACATAGATTATTCCCCTAAAAGATATATAAATAACCCTTTTCCATTATGTATTACCCCCAGATATCCTATGTAATAAAATAATTCCAAATGATAGATTTTAGAGATTTAAATAAATATGATATATCTTATGTTCTTGTTTGTTAATTATGTTTATAATGTCTCAAATAAACTAGAATAATAGATTTATACATTGTATTTTGTTGAAACATATGTCATGAAAAAAAATATATAAGAGATAAAAATTGATATAGTTTATATTGGATAAAGGTACAATTATTTTTAGGGATTAGTACATGAAAATATTAGTCAAAACCTAAATGAATATTTTAAGAGAAACATTTAAAAAAAATTATAATATATAAAAAATGTGATTCCCTAGAAATTATATCCAATTAAAGATACAAAAAAGTATATATTTTATTTGAAATAAATTAAACTAAGGGTAATAATCGTAAAAAATATTGGTTAGGTGTAAATTCAACCATCACTCGGGGCATAAAAAGTGGGACTAACTACACAATGAGTTTACCACTCTTAGGGGATATTATTTGGTCAATTAAAAAACATTTTATGAATAATTATAAAAGATAGAATATATTGTTATAAAATTTTATGATGTAATATATAATTAGTTAGGTTATAAAAAAAATATGAAAATGACCACAGATATCCTTTATTGAATATTAGGAATTTATAAGTTACTTTATACTCATTATTTATGAGTTATTACTTCTATGTTCACGTATATCTCTTTTATAGGTATATTTTTTTGAGTATCACTGTCCCTAATTTTCCGTTATTTTAGTTAATGGATTGAAATATGCGGAATTGTATGAGTAATTGATGTGATGGGAAATGTGATGATTTCCCAAATCAAATACTTATTCTAAAAAGAGTGGGGGTCAAGAACATTGTAGTACTACTTTATCAAATGACTCATGATATAAATTTTAACATGAATCATATTGAAATACCCCCATTAAAAATAATGTTCAAGATGTTTTTGAGTCTTTTTTATTTGAAAAAAGGACTTTTAATTTTAGTGGATAATTTGATCCCCTAATCATAGAACATTGGATTTATTCAATTGAGAAGATAATCCCTATCTTCTAATGCTCTAATTCTTAAAGATAAATACTATTAATTCATCACGTTGAGGGGGATGCCAATTAGTGGTAGAAAATGATTAATAAGATAAACCCAATAAAGAAATAAAAACTTTAGTGTTGGGAATTTTAAATAAAATAAAATTCAATAAATATTTTCCCCACAATCTCCATAATAATATTATTAGGGTGTTCATTAGACTCATTCAATGGGAAGATTGAAATACCAAGTCTTATAAGAAAAATAATACAAGACTTTCATGGTATGAATATGAATTTTTTATTAACTCTATAATTTATATTTACTACTTATTTTGTAGACTAAGCCATGAATTTGAAAATCCTTGGTTATTTGTGACTTTGAGAGCTATGTGGAAATTTTCTGATGTGACCTGAAAGTTCAGATGAAGATTAGTAATTATTAGTGGTATCATGGGTATAGGGAAAATAAATATATAATGATAACTAATTATTGAGGATAAATGAATAGATATTGTAGAGGAAATAAAGTCTAATTATCCACGTGAAATATGTGTGGAAAAAAGCATCTTGATTTCCACCTCTAGGGAACTAGTTATCCTTTATATGTGAAATGAAGGACAACAAGGTAATGCTTTTGGAATATATATGATAAATACTAAAAATTATATAGAATAAAATAAGTTCCAAATCAATACATAGCCTAAGGTATAATGTTTCAACCTCAATAGACTCTAAAACTATGACAACCAATTCCCTAAGATAATATTTTCCAGAAATAATTGATGACAACAACCTCTTAAGCCAAAAATAAAAGGATTATATTATAATATTTATACTACTGAGATGGATCATAAGAAATAAGTAATGAAAAGTATATTAGTTTTTCATTCACAAATAGATAAAATACACACTTATTCTAGTTCTAATCATTTATTTATTTCTTGCAATTTTATTAAAACAATTTAAATACTACCTCAAATGATGGTTTTTAAGTTTGAAGTTAAAAAAACTAAAATGGTCATTTTTTTATCTTAATAATATTTCTATTGAATCATAAATATTTTTTTGGTAATGTGTTTATCCAAAAGTTTCATTGTTCTCTTATTGATTTTTATTCTCAAAAACACCAACATTTTTGTTACTGATAATGTTACATTAAATTGATTTCAAGAAAAATGTTTATCAAAATAATATTTTTTATGGATGCATTTTAGATTTTAACCCCATTTATTTTTTTCAATTATATATATATTGTGTATGTTTCAAGGGATTATAGAAACACAATTTATACTCTACATTTTAAGCAAAATATAAGGCTTGTGAGCACTAATTTTGCTATGAAATTTTAATTTTGTACCCTAAGATTAGAATGAATGTATGGATCAAGAACCCTACTTTTTTTAATAAACCATACATTTTATGAACTATAATATGGTTCATTAACCCTAAATTTATAATCAACCATATTTTTTCAATCATAATTTTGATGTTAATCACTATATAGAGGAACTATACATCTGACTTTCTCAAACTAAGGGATTTAAATAAGGATTATTTACATGGTTTTTGTAAAAAATATCATCAAATTAAATATCTATTTAAAGATGTTTAAATACTATTTAAAAGTCTCTATTAAATGGATTAAATAATTCCTACTTCTAATATAAATTATATGTTTTATAAGTGTGTTAAAATTTTAATTATCATGATTTATTAGACTATTTTTATAGATCTGGTTGACCTAAAGTGATTCAAAATTCTTGTTAAATATTGTGAGGTTATTCTCATCAATATTTTAATTAACATTAAAAAATAACATTGTGCCATTTTCTATTGTTCAATATATGATATACACTTTTTATACATTCATTTTTTTTATTCTTTTTTGTATGATAAACATGATGCTGCTACTATTGTATCTATTTGTAAATATTTTTTTTGCATCTCAAAAAATATTAAATAAGATACACACTTTAGATACATTCATTTTTGTCATATGAATTGAGTTTTTAATATTTTTTTAAAATAAAATATAAGTCTTATCAATTTTAAAGATCTTCTACTTCTGTCAGTTTCTACTACAACTATAAGCGGACCAGTATTCGCCATCTATATTTACATCATTCTATTTACTATTGAAGTTTTGTCTGCTCCTACTCAGTCATGGTAGATTATTAGATCATCATAATAAGATATATATTTTTTTATTCCTTGTAAAATAACCATATGTCCCTATAATTGTTTTTTCATGGATCCAACTACCTATACTTAGTTGTATTGGTGCCCAAAAAATGACATATTCGTAAAAATCAACAAGCTTTATGAGCGAGAATTGGTCGAGTAGACATGGAGATTTTTATTACCTAAACCACTTTACATTGATGTGTTTTGTTCTTTACTATTTTTAATTTTCCACTTCTTACTCATATTTAAGAAAAATGAAATTATTGCTTTAAATGAATATAGAGGTTTTGATTAAGTAAAACTTTTGCGGACATAATTCACCTCTGTTGTTTCTTCATCTTATTCATTCAGATAAAACAATTGGTATCAAAGGAAGGGATCCAATTGATATATTTATCTTTTAGAAATCCTTGAATATTATTATCTTTCTATTGAATACCATAAATTCATATCATAACCTAGCCTCTATTGGAATTCATGTTGTTTCTACCGGATAATGTCAATTGGTATATGAAGTTATAATATAAAAGATATATTTAATTTGGCTCAAAACTTTTAGAGTTAAATATATATATTATGATAAATAACAATGGATGATCTAAGATAAGGCATGTCAATGACTTTTACTCCTTATTTTAATAGTGATAACTATGGATGATGGAAAGCACAGACTGTAAATTATTTTAAAATCTAAGAATAAGATTTTATTTAATAGTAGAAAAACATTATATAATTTTCAAAATAATATATAGAGAAGTGGAATGATACTCACGGAAAATATTATAAAACTAATTAGAGATCTATGAATTCTATTTTTTTATATTAAGATCCGATGACATTAATATAGTTTCTCAGTGAGCTACCTTATATAATATGTGGAATGCTATTTATTTTTCCTATAAAGGAATTGATAATTAAAAAAAACTATGGTACAAAAATTCAAAATTAAAAATTGAATCATTTATGGTGAATAAAAATAAAGAATCACTTAGATGAATGAGAGATTAATAGAAGTTATCAATTATTTTTCTACCTTCAATGAAACTATTCTAGGAATAGATCAAGCATTTAAAGAATTGGGGTATTGACCTACTATTTTTAATGGAATATCATTAACTATTCATCCATCCACCCTAGTTAAATAATTAAAGATAAAAGAGTTGATAAGAACTTTAATGATGTAAAAACGATGAGATAAATTCAGATACTAAACATCATATTTTTATCCAAAAATAAAAATATTACCTCCAAGTTACTATGGAATAATATTCTAATTCATGTTATTTTGGTTAATATAATGATCTATAAGTTATTACTATAAAATATGAAATACTATACAACAAAAAAATTGAGAAAATAAAGAATAATGAATAAAATAAGTTCATATTATATGAATATAATAAAAATGGTTATATAATATCTGAAAACCCTATGCTTAAATATAAAACTAAAACAAATTATTAACAAAAAGGATTGAAATTCATAGCGGCTAGCAGGAGTGCTTATGATAATTAAATCATTGATTCCAAAATAAATGTTGAAGTTGAGAACGAAAAAAATGGAAAATCTATGTTTTATGTATCATGTTGATGATGTAAAATCTAATTAATCATAAAGATCTAACTCTACAAATCATTCCTATGATGATGTAAAAAATATTTTTCTATTCAAGAGAAATTTTCATCTTTAATGAATGTTCATAGAAACATAGAAAATTTTATAATTATAATTATATTTATAAATAAATTATGTCTATACAGATTCTAGATTTAATACCTAATCATTCCAAACATTATTGTGATTTTCATGAAAAACATATAATGATATATTAGATTATATTAATAATTTAAATAAATACTATATCATATTTATAAATGGATAAAATTATTTGAATGAAATTATTGGTATGAATAAAATTCATAAATTCAATCTTGGGATTTGCAGTAATAGAGAAAAACCTAAACTATATAGGAAGTATTTTTTTCTTGGTTCCACAAGAAAGATCATGCATACTGTTATTTTTTATTATTATGGTATAAATAGATATTATGTTAATGATAATTATTTTACAAAGCCTCAATTTTTTCTACAAAGAATATTAATTATTCAAAACATTTTACAAAATACATTTATGAAAAATTTTCAAAAAAATATATTTGGTTACCTAAAGTTTTAGATGTTATCAATGAAAAACCCAAAAGAATATGGGTACCAAAATACACCTATATATGATATTTTTCAAATATATCAAACTAAACTCCATTTCTATATTTATGAGTAGATTTTTTGAAAAGTAAGTTGTATTCAAGTATTGATCATCTCAGAATTAGATTTTTATCCAAAAGCAAATATTTTAAAATATGGGACTATTAAAATTTAGGAATTATTTACTTTTTATTTTTAAATGAAATTATTGTTATATATTAGAGGATAAAAAATTTTAAATGTTTTATATATATTCTTAGGACTAGTTTTCAAGAAGAATCTATAATTAAGTGGGGGGGTGTTGTATTATTTCATGAGTTAATCATATAAAGAAAGTTATTTTTATTTAATTTAAATGTAAATATTTCTTATTTCTTAAATAAAAAAGTTTTCTTTATTAAACACGTTCTTTTTGAAGAATTTCATTTTCTTAAAAAATTATTATTAGATAATTTAAAAATATTATAATGTAATGTTTTCTTATTAAAAAATTTCTTTAAACTACAAAATAAGAAAGAATTTCACAATAATTTTTGGATCAAAAATAAAATTTGACTAAAACTATCAAAATAAATCAATAAATTTTATTCCATAAAACTCAAACAAGTTCTAAAACCCCTTGGAATGATTCGTCTTCCTTAATTTCTATGTAAAATTTAATGATCTCTGATAACTCTAGTACAAGATTCATGAGGAGACTAAATATCTCATGTTCAGAAAATGTTATACTTAAATGGTAAGTGTTCAAGGTTTGGAACATTTTTTTATATTAGTTATCTATAATGTGTTGATAAAGAGTGGTTAAAAGAAATATTTATGAAATATATCTCCATTCTAGGTTCTATGACTAATATATTTAGAGAAGAATAAGTTTCTTTTCTAAGGATTTCATAAAAAATCTTCTAGAAAAGTTATTCAAATCCTTGGTTGTGAATAACCATAAGTACAATATCTTCACATAGTTAAAGATGAAATAACCTATGTAATATAATAACCTGATTATTATTTGAGGTAAAAATACATTACCATTTATTAATATTCTATTTTAATGTTTAAATATATACTAATATAAATTCAGTTTGAGTTCATGGAGGTATCAGGGGTTTCCAGGGCTGGTTCGAAGCCCGAAACCCATGTTTTGGGGAGAAATAAGACTAACACATGGATAGTTTAAACTGTGTGTGGCATGCAACATAATTAGTTAAAATTGTGTGAGGATAGATAGTGATTATGGGAAGGCCACATGGTTTGAAAAAACCATGTGATTTAGGGTGCATGGACTTGAAGCCATGTCTTCAATTTTGACAGCATGTTTTTGTATGGTTTGAACAGGCTTAGTCAAACCATACAGACAAACTGTGCGAGGTGCCCTTCTCAGTTACTAACCATTAATGGTTGGGCCATATTTAGTCAAATCATGTACCTAAACCATGCAACAATATTATTTTAGTTCATTTTAAAATTTTATATCAAAATAAAATTCTAATTTAACATAATTTATATTTCCTCCTCCCATACACGATCACACCTCCCATTTTGAGACCTTCCTTGAGTGTCTATTCCTGGAATCAAGAGATTGTCTCCATTTGAACTCTGATTTAAGAACCAATAATCTCATTGGATCAACATTGGTGAGTAATCAATTCATTTTTCAATGCTATTTATTCTTATGGATATTGACTACTCTATTTAAGTGCAAGATAACATGCCCTGTTATTAGGTTTTTCATTCATTCTTCAAATTTATCCTGATCATATCCAAAAAAATAGATGATACTAAATGAGATAACAAAAATGAACCTAAGGTAGGTGGTATCATGACTTTCATTAAAAGTCTAGGTGTTTATATATTATTGTTGGGCTATGATCCCAATTCTCAAAGCACCACCCTTGAAATGAGTTTAATTCATTAAATTGAATTAATAGGGATAGGCCATTAAATTAAAGACGCCTTTTAATTTATGTTTATAGGTTGAGAACCATGATTTGAAACAACCCCTTGGGTGTGTCAAGTATTTAAATGGACATTACGATAGAATATGAAATTGGACCTTTTTTGGTGTACCCTTTACCCCTTGTCATGGGATATCAATAATTGTTTTCCAATTGATGAGTGAAACTATGGATTGATGTGTAATTGAATTGTGATATCAATATTTATTTTATTGATTAAATAGAAGGTAGGTAATGACCACAACCCTTTCCCCTTTATTTTTAATTTCTTTTTAATATTTTGTTTCCTTTTTAAATGAAATTCCCATGTCTGATAAATAGTGGGTACTCTTTGTGATACAATTTTTAATCATAAGGTGATTATTATGATGAACTGACCATGAGATTATTTTATTGAAAAGTTTTTTAAGCTTGGAAAATGATTTTATCCACCATTTGAGGGAAGTTTCATATTTAATGTTTGTGGTTTTGAACTTTTCATAGTTAAATGTTTTTAATATTAATATTGGATTGCTTAAATTTATTGGGTGACTCATGGATCCATATGATAATTACATTGAAATAATCAATTGGATTGATCCTTGATTTTTCTTGAGTGATACTTGTAATCCCTAGAGGACTTACATGGATAGACTCTAATGCTTGAAATATGACGAGTGATACATAGATTCAGATGAGAATTCAGTGGATGGAATCAAAGAAAATAGATCATTTTTACATGGGTGATACTTAGACTCCCTTATTGTATTGACTAGGATAGACTAGAATGGAAGATATGTTACACCACACTTAGAGTGACACTTGGGTTCTTGAGGATCACCACGGAAAGGCTTATAAGGTGTTGTTTTATTTTAGACCTAGAGTGAGACATGGATTCCAACATAGGACTACCAAATATGGGTTCAGGTCTTAAATTTAATAATGAATTAAATGAGTTTTATGATTCATTTTTCATTCCAAATCCCATGATTGAATTCCATATTTTCTTATATTCATTAGATGTTCTATTCAGGCATCCTTGGTAATGTTTCATGGGGGGTTCTAGGCTATGTGCTGAGTCTTGAGACTTATTTATGAAATGAAATTGAATCATTAATTGAACAAGCTTATAAATGAAATCGGACCAACCATTAGATTAGAAACTAAGAATCTAAAGGAAATTCATTAAATTAAATTTATTATAAATGAGAACATGGAGTTATCATATGTTTAATTTTGAGTACTTCCATCATATGTTATATTTTTCATGCACACTGTTGTTATATATAATCACTGACTGGATGGCACATACCTTAGGTAGTTGGCTACTATGATAATGTCTCACACCCTATTCGGGCCGCCTTTGGGTACTCAAATAAACTATATGATTACTTGTATTGATAAGGGAAAGCACCCTACTATAGGTTATCGATTGCTTCTTAAGTGCATAGGATCAAGAGATCGAGTTGAGACTCAGGATTCTAGCTTGGATGCTTTTGGACTTTTTGTAATTTAGTTACATGTTTTTTAGGTCTTCGTTGTATAATTTGTTTGGCTGTTTTGTTGAGACATATGACATGTATCATCATTTTGTATATGGGATGAATTTTCTAATTGTTTATTGACTAGAATTCCATTTTTTACTACTTTTTTGGTTATTATACTACCTCCACTATATGGTATTGATATTCTGTTATGATACACTATAGTGATGAACTAATAGTATCCCCACCTACACTCCTAGGACCATGCTTATAGTCATAGGCCTCTGCCATTTTGGTAGATACACTTGAGGCCTTGTGGCTAACCAAGATTGCGGAACTGTTGAGTGACATCTGAGTCTGGGACATTAAAATTTGGTATTATAGGGATTCTTTTCCACTTTGCTTTATTGTTTGGTGACAATAGAAAGGTATAGGAATGAAAATGAGTTTCGTAATGATCTCTTCTCGGGAGTAGCTACATCGTGTATAAGGAAAAGCCAAATTTCCGTGAATTAAATTACTGTTTTCTAGATTTTGACTATTACATTTTATTTGATTCCATCATTGGGTGTGGAACTCAATTTTTGATGTAATTATTTCTATTATTATGGGTTCTATTTTGTTTCATCCTAATGATATGAGGGTATTCCATCTCATGAATCATATATGCACCTATTAGATATCGCATGCCATGAATTATGTCATGCCTTAGGATGCACTATTGGTTGCATACTATTTTGATAGTTACCATGATAGATAATCCTACTATTGTGATAGGTATTTTGGAATGTGTTTTGGTATAAAATAGGTTGATTCCATAATTTGTTTCCTATGGAATATAGAACCTTATTGATCAGAATTTAAATAACCATTTGGTTCAACCTATTTAATGTGAATTGTGATAATTGTGAAATGAGAATGAATTTGAAAAAAAATGAATATGTGAATTCAAGTGAAAATAAATTGGAAAATGAAATTATTAAAGTAGATAGCTTGACCCGGACCTGGCCTTAGTAATGGGAAGTAGGTGGAATCTCTTTCTTATGTGATATCTGTATATTAGCCAGACCTCACTCTAGGAGTAGTAAGAGGGGTGTGTTCTTATATAGTATGTCTAGTACCTTTCATATTTAATTATATTCCTTTTTGAGCTATGAACATTATATGATCTTGAACTGAGGTGTGTGTTTAGCATTGTAGAGGCATGCCACGATGTTGACCTCCAATCTTATGCCTAGATGGTTGTGATGATCAAACTCATGAGGTGGTGGTAAATGGTCTACCAATATTTCCCTTAGTAGTTCCAGTTGTGGAACTATTATATGTACTAGAAATAGAGGTTGAGGAATAATTCCTTGATGGGTTATTATGATTTGTGAAGACCATTTGGGGAGCACCACAACTTGTCCCAACTATGGAAGAGTTGAATTGTGAATTCCAACGGTAGAATCTAACCACATTTTCAAGGGATGGTGGATCAAAGTCAATAGAGTCATGGATAAAGTCCATTATTTCTATATTTGAGCATATAGATATGTCTCCTGAGGGGAGGGTAAAGATCGCTACATATATGTTGTGTGATTCTTCCAAGAGATAGTGAGATGTTATCACTACAGTGGATCGTCATCGGTAAATGGATTGGATTGATTTTCATACGGCCTTATATGATTACTTTTATCCAGATATTTTGTGGGTAAATAGAGCCTGAGAGTTCCTGAACCTCGAGTAGGGCATGTTTTCAGTGAAAGAATACTTAGGTTTATTTACTAAGATCCAGTGCTTCACACCTATTATGATGGGTGATGAGTTATTTAAATCCGTATGATTCTAGGATGGTCTCAGGTAAGACATAAAATCATAGGTGAATGTACTTCGACTGACTACCATTTTAGGAATTGTGAATCTTACACTTATCACAGAGTGTAACCTGATAGTGGATGGAGGTGTGAGATTGGGAGATTTGATATATCGATTTGGTACTAACTCAGACACTAGTAGGATGCATCATCTGGTGCTTCCACATACTGATAGAAGTATAAAGAGAAGATAATCAGGTATCCATGTGAGGTGTTACTAATACACAAGTCTAGAACTTATGAGGCCACAATGTACATGGTATCCAAATCAACAGCCAATCCTACAGTAAGATGGGTCATCTATAACACTTATGCACAATGTTTCCTCTAGAATCTAGTTAGGGAGGGTCTACATAAACTCCATGTTCAGGAGTGGGGTAAAAAAATCTCATTAGGTAGGCAGTTGGAGTATAGTAGGCCGATGAGGCTGAGTTGGTGGTTGTGGCCATGGTAGTTAGATACAATTTTTACAGTGATAGAAGAGAGTATTTTCTTAGGTTAGGCAAGAAGTATCTCATGTTTGATGTTCATGAATAAAATATGAAGTGGAAAATACCATTTAAGAGATGGATCCCAAATATTTTTCTATAATTGGTACAATTCTAGTAGTCTATACTTTAGCTTATGCACTTTTTGATACAGGGTATTCCCATAACTTTATATCTGTTCTCATTGTAGAGATCCTTGGGATTAGTGTTTTGATGGTGTTTTAATGATTGAAACACTATTAAGAATTAGAAAAAAGGATGTATACCAGTGCAAGGAGTTCCCCTTTGATATTGGTGGGTGTCACTTTTTATGGGACCTATTTTTCTTTGAGATGATCTGTTCGGACATAATTCTCGGAATGGAATGGTTGATTACCTTTTATTCTTTAATTAATTACTATTGTTGAAGGGTGACCTTCACATCAACCAAGGGTAGATATTTTATTCACCAGGGTGAATGGGATTCCTAGGAGAGTCAAGATGGACCTAGGAATTGTCTGATGGATGAGATGATAGCCTAGATTATGAGTTTATATCTGGATGATGAGGGAATGATTCAAACTAATTTCTCTCCAGTGGTTTATCATTTTAGGGATATTTTCTATGATGGATTTTTAGGATTACCTATAGAGATAGGTGGAGTTCTCTATTATGATAGTGTTAGGAGATACACCTATATCCATTACTCCTTAAAAGTTTGACACTATTGATATGAAAGAGATCAAGAAGAAGCTATAGAATTTAGAGACAAAGGGTTTTATCTGATCTAGTACTTCTCCATGGTTTTTGTTGGTAATTTTTTGGAAAATAATGGATGAAACTCTTAGGATATGTGTGGATTAACAGAAATTGAACCAACTAATAGTTATGATCTAGTATCCTCTACTGTATATAGATGATCTTTTTGACCAGATCTATAAATCACGGGTCTTCTCAAAGATCTTTTTTAGATACAATTATTTTTAGGTTCATGTTAGACCATTATACATACCACACACAACCTTTTAATAGTAGGTATAGTCTATATGGCAATTTTTTATTCCATTCAGCCTTATAGACAGCTCCAATGGTCTTTATAGAACTGATGAAGCAAGTCTTCCATCCTTATCTTGATTCATTTGTTGAGGTTTTTGTGGATGATATCTTGGTGAATTATCACAACAAACATGACCATGAAAAACATCTTGATATCATATTAGATACATTGAGAGTGCATCAATTATATGTTAATCTCACAATGTTTGACTTCTAGATGGATCAAACTCACTTCCTAGGTCACATTATCTCATAATAAGTAGTATTAGTTGAGTTAGGGAAGGTGAGAACTATAGTATCCTAGGAGTATCCCATGAATTTATTTTACATTTAGTGTTTATTAGGTCCATAAGGTTACAAAATGCATTTCCTATAGTAATTTTCACGTTCGGTAGTTACAGGTATTGGATTGACTAGGATCGGTGTGATATTTTCATTGTTAGATTTCATTGAGACAATATTTCAAGAGCTGAAAGGGAAGTTGGATTTAGTATTGATACTATTTTTTCTAGATACAGTCATGAGTTACACTATTTACTCTGATGAATTAGGTATAAGGCTAGGATCAGTGCTTATGAAGGGAGATAGAGTCATGGCATATAATTATTGGAAGCTGAGGCAACCCAAGAGGAATTACCAAATGCATGATCTCGAGTTGGCTATAATAGTTCACACATTACACTGTTAAAGAAATTACTTACTTGGATAGAATTTTTTGGTGTACACAGTCCAAAAAATCCACAAGTACATATTTACACACCATAATCTGAATATGAGGTAACATAGGTGGGTGGAATACCTACAGTTTTTGGACTTTGAGCTTACCAATATTCCTGGTAAAGGAAATGTAGTGGCTACTGCACTGAGTAGGAGGACTCATATACTGGAAGTGGAGTAGGCCAATAGAAGGTGAATGATTATTTCTTTGTTCTTTATGATGCACTTGGAGGTGTATGATAGTCAGGGGAAGACTTTTCTATCAACTGTATGTGTTACCTTTAATATTTTGGATAGAGTTAGTATGTGGAATCTATTAGACTCATAAGAACTAGTATTATGATAGTGTGTGGTAGGTCTGGACCCTTCTCCGGGTTAGACCATAAGGGATGATGAAATTATCTGTCCACCTATTCATGTATGGGTCTCTTCGTACATGCGTGAGGAGATGATGTGGGAGTTTTATTCTTCAACTTAGGAATTGTACCCCTCTGACAGAAAAATTTATTAGGATTTACATCATCAGTACTAGTGTCTATATAAGGCCCCAGCCTTAAACATTACTTAATCTTGAGTTATTAAAATATTACACCTTGAGGATCTTTTAATGTGTAGAGTTTTAGAGAATTAGATCATAAAACATGCATCACATTCCACATTTAAAAAAAGTGGTTACATAAAAGATAGTATTCTTTTTTCCCATCAATAGAAACATATTTAAAATAAAACATGACTTTTTTCTTGACACTTCCTTGACACTATCATCATATCATGTACCTTTCCCTTGACCTGTGAAAAACATTTCAAAAACATGGGATGAGCATAAAAAGCTCAGTAAGTGATATAATAATATTGAAAGGAAACATGGGTACATATATACATAATAATGAAACCATACATTACCCATAAAACATAAGAACTTTAATATACCTCATCAAATCACGAATAAATCATAGAAATCATAAAATATAAAGGTAACTTGAGGCATTCATAACATTTTTATGTAGGGAGTAACCCTCTTGGTTACGTTTGGAATACCCATCACAGTATATTCCCTAAATCTCTTCGGAGAAACCTTAACGTTTCACTCCTTTGTGTTGCCCAATGCATTGGAGAGCTATATCGAGCTCACCCGCCCTTAGTATATCACGGAACCACCCATCTTCATAATAATTCCCAAGAACCATAACATAATCGTATCACATAAAACATACATAAAGGAACCATAACATTTCCACATTTCAATCACAAGATATCAATAAAATACATTGATGTAATAAAAACATTATGAAAACCATTTTCAATACCAAAATAAAATAAAAGTAAAATAGGGTATTTATTTTTCATTTAAAAAGAAGGTATGGCTTGTAGAGGAAGTCGAAACTCCAATAATGGTCACGGCGGCGGAGAAGTCGTTGTCACCGCATACGTACGACAAAAACATTCCATTTTGTTTTTTAGTAATATGCTTCATATAAAAAATATTCCTTTTGGATAATCTTAAAATTCAAAGTGGTTTGTACACCATATAAAAGAAGGTTGTGTATAAAACAAAAATGCCTCAATGAATGGAGATTGAGACGAAGTCCCATACCTCGGGTCCGACTTGACTCGATCATTCTTTAATGTCCTGAATAATAAAATTGAGTTAATTTGTACTTGCTTAAGAACCCTTTTCAAGTTCATTATTCCTTTTATATCACTTATTACCATATTATGAACATTATGTAGTCATTTAAGTTAATAACAGTCGTTTTGTCGTTATTTGGTACTTGAGTCAAAAGTGAACTTCTTATATTTACAAGTTGTTCACGTAGTCAAAGATCCATTATCTCAAGAATTATATTCATGAAGTATATTCCATATATTTAATATATATCCAGTATATACATGCATTTATAATATTACATAATCATTTAGAGGTAATAAATGAAATGCACCGTTCATGGAGACGGTAAGTCGTACGTACGCATGAACGCTGCTTTCATTTCTATTTCATATTTTATGGAATGTAATCATAATGATATAAAGGTATATTATAATTCCAGTATAATATCATATATAATATCATAACTCCATCATTTATACATCCCACATATGGTATTAACGAATCAAATCACATTGAGGGGGCGGTAGCCCGCACTTCCTTAAATGAAGATATCGCGTTACCCATAATGGAAACCATAAAGGTATGACCAAAATAAAAAATAAAGAAGCTTAAGGAAAACATAAACATATTATATATCATATATAAATATAGTGACATCTTAATGTCTACCTTTGAAGGTGTTAAAATAATGTTGAACAATCATCGTTTCTGGAAGAAGAAATTCGCCATCCACGGTAATAGTATGTTCTTTAACCATTTGATGTAGGTGTGTGTAAGTGCAGCTCGAATATTTCTTATAAAAACATCCTAGTATATTGAATATACTAGAGGTTTTACAAAAGAAATGAATAAAAAGCGTTTAGGGGGTTGGAGAAGAAAAATAAAACAAAAGGACTCAAGTGAAGACATTACCTTAAAATCGGGTAACTCCCTTTGGATTGAGCTCAAAGGCTTCCTTGGGAAGACTTATGCCAAAATTGAGGCTTCTAAGAGTTATAGAGGGATGTGGAGGGACAAAATGGGCAGGTTTTGGCCGAGCCAAAGGCATTGTAAGTGTGGGTAAGGTGGTAGAGGTGGGGGCCTTTTATAAGAGGAGAGGAGGGGCACTCTTGGAAAGTAAAGAAATGTTACTTTATTTTTAAATGAGTTTCGGATTTAAAAGGTCCCACATTGATATAATTCTAGGATAAGGTGATAAGGGTTAGAAATATACCAATAAAATAGGTTTTTGACACTTTTAGGTCTTAGATTTTACATTATCTTTTCATTTTATTTAAATTATTAAATAATAAGGTAATTGATACATCATCATGATCTCAAAAATAATTTAAATTATTTAATGTCTAAAAATTATAAAAAAAATACTATGATGTAGGAAATCTTTTTATATTTCCAATGACTATTTGTAGTCAAAAATATGACTTGTATAACCCCATGTAAAAATTGTTTTATCAAAATAACTCATGTTTGTGACATGTTTACTTTAACATTGAATTAAAAGATATTAATGTAATTTTCCTTCCAAAGTGGCTACATGGGGTCCCCAAGTTGACCCATGGATTTTCTTGGTTGTCCATGACACATCCAATAAGGGTAGGACATGTGTCAAGCTCATAACATATTATTAAAACATTATTTTTACCTTAAACTCCACTAATTACCTCTAATTGCGATTAAGAACTTAAAAGTTACTATTCACCAAAAAATTATTTTAATCTCATTGAACCACATTTTACTTATTAATGAAAACCATGTATGTTGGATTTTTTAAAATCAAATCACAAAAGTGGAAAAGTTTCATTTAAACGAAAAATCAGTTTCTTTAACTACCACTTAGTGGTTTCACTATTCATCAAAAATTGAAGTTTTTCAGAAAAATACCAAAACTTCACCCTAAGATATATTTGATATTCTGAATTCAAAAATGATTCCTATTTTAAAAAATTCAAATCATATAAGGTACATTAATTAATTTTTTAATTAATTCCCGCTGTCATGACAAATAGCATGTTTTTATGAAACAATAAGTATCAAAAGATTGACACTAGTTTAAGTCCAATTTCAAAGTGAAATTTATTAAATTGACCACCATTGGATTAAATGTTAAAAATATATTCTAATTTCACCTTAAAACCAATTCAAAAGATAATCTAATCATATAAATAAATTAGATTAAAAAGAGGTTTTGAATTAAAATACAACATTTTTCACTATTCATTAAAAATTAACTTTATCAGAAAAATACCAAAAATTCACACAAAGTAAATTTTGATGTCCCAATCATAAAGAAAATGTTTATTTTGAAAAACATAGCTTATAAAATTTTCAAAAGATAGATTTAAAAATGGTTTTCCATTAAAAGTCAGTAAAACAATCTTTTAAAAATATTAGTGTATTCCATGCTTAAGATTGGATTTATTTTCAGTTTAAGCCTCTAAAACAATATCTAATTCATTAATAGACATAGATAAATATATATATTATTCATTACTTACTTTGTATGTTACATCCTTCCCCCCTTTAGAAAATTGCATCCCCGCAATTTATATACTTATCGAATAAGTGTGGGTATTTATCCTTCATTGCATTTTTATATTCCCATGTTGCCTCTTCAATCATGTGGTTTTTCCACAAAACCTTTACATGAGGAATCACATTATTCCGTAACACTTTCTCCCTGTGGTCAAAAATCTGGACCGGTTTTTCCTCATAAGATAGGTTCTCTTCCAACTAAACTACCTCTGGACTCAAAACATGAGATGGATCTGGCATGTACTTTCTCAGCATCGAAACATGAAAAACATTGTGTACTTGAGATAAACTCGGAGGTAAAGCCACTCGGTATGCAACTAATCCAACTCTCTCTAGAATTTCATATGGTCCAATGAACCTTGGACTAAGCTTTCCTTTCTTACCAAATCACATCACACTTTTCCATGGTGATACTTTGAGAAAAACATGATCACCTAACTCAAAAGAGAGATCCTTCCTCCTATTGTCCGCATAACTCTTCTACCTGCTCTGAGCTGTTATCATATGTTTCTGTATCAGCTGAACTTTTTCTGTCATCTCTTCTACCAATTCTGGTCCCATCAGCTTCCTTTAACCCACTTCATCCCAAAAAGCTGTAGTTCGACACCGCTTCCCATATAACGCCTCAAATGGTGCCATCTGTATACTAGAATGAAAACTGTTATTATATGAAAATTCAACCAAAGAAAGATGTTGGTCCCAACTTCCCTGATAATCCATCGAACAAGCACATAGCATATCTTCCAAAGTCTGAATTGTTCGTTCTCACTTCCCATCTGATTGAGGATGAAAATCTGTACTAAAATCTAATTCAGTACCCAACAACTTCTTAAGGACTTTTCCAAAAGGTTGAAGTAAACATGGGATCATGATCAGATACAATGAAGAGAGGAACTCCATGCAACCTGACTATATTTTTAAGGTACAAACGGGAAAGAGGATCTTGGGAAAAAGTATCTCGTACGTTAAGGAAATGAGAAGATTTAGTCAAGCGATCAACAATAACCCAGATTGCATTATTACGTCGAGGTGTCTTCGGCAATCCCACAACGAAGTCCATGGATATATTCTCCCATTTCCATTATGGTACTGGTAAAGGCTGAAGCATCCCTTTAGGTACCTGCCGATCTACTTTAACCTATTGACAAGTCAAACACTTCACTATAAAATCAGAAATATCTCTTTTCATTCCATCCCACCATTAATACACCCGTAGATCTCTATACATCTTAGTACTGCCATTATGAACTGAAAATGGAGAACTATGAGCTTCACATAACAACTCTCTCTTCAACTGTGAATCACAAGTCACACACAATCTCTTCCCAAATCTCAAAACACAATCATTATCAATGATGAATTTAGGCAACTTACCCTTCTTAACCAGCACTACCTTTTTCTGCAACTCACTATCTTGCTTCTGTGCTTGCTTGATTCTCTCTGATAGAGAAGATTTCACTGATACCTAAAACAAAACAAAAGAACATCTTGCACCAACAACTTCTATGCCAAAGTTCATCAAATCCTTAACCAAAGGATCATGTTCCGAACACAACATTGTTAATGAAGCATTAATTTTTCGACTCAAAGCATCATCCACTTTATTTTCTTTTCCCAGATGGTAATGAATTGTACAATCATAATCCTTGATTAATTCGAGTCATCTCTTCTGTCTCATGTTCAATTCATTCTGAGTGAATATATACTTTAAATTTTTTTTATCGTTATATATTTCACACTTTACTCCATACAAATGATGCCTCCGAATTTTTAGAGCGAAAACTATCGCAACTAATTCCAAATCATGTGTAGGGTAATTTACCTCATGAGTTTTCAACTGTCGTTAAGCATAAGAAATTACCTGATCATTCTATATTAGGACGCAACCAAGTCCTTTCAATGAAGCATCACTGTATATAACAAACTCACCGTTCATGGAAGGTAGTGCCAAAATTGGAGAATTCACCAATCTTCTTTTCAACTCTCGAAAACAATCATCACATTCTTTTGTCCAGATAAACTTAACACCCTTCCGAGTTATCTTAGTCATTGGACTAGATAACTATGAAACAATTTCAACAATCCTTCGGTAGTAACCTGCAAAACCAAGAAAACTATGGATCTCGGTTACATTTGTGGGTCTTGGCCTTTCTTCAACAACATTTGTTTTAGCAGGATCTATAGTTATCCCATCTTTAGAAACAATGTGACCAAGGAAAGAAATTTGTTGCAACCAATACTCACACTTTTTGAATTTCCCATACAATTTATTTTCTTTTAAGGTTTGAAAAATAACCCTTAAATGTCTTTCATGCTCCTCTTTACTTTTAGAAAACACCAAAATATCATCAATGAAAACCACCACAAACTTATCCAAGAACTCCTGGAAACTTCTATTCATTAAGTCCATGAATACAACAGGTGCATTGGTTAGCCCAAAAGGCATTACTACAAATTCATAATGGCCATATCTTGTACGAAACGAAGTCTTCAGAACGTCTGCTTCCTTTACCTTCAGCTGATGGTACCCCGATCTCAAGTCAATCATTGAAAAATATTGAGCTCCTTGGAGCTGATCAAACAAATCATCGATATGAGGAAAAGGGTATTTGTTCTTAATAGTGATGTTATTCAAGGCTCTATAATCAATGAAAAGTCTCATTGAACCATCTTTATTTTTAGCAAATAAAATAGGAGCACCCCTTGGTGATGTGCTAGGTCGAATGAAACCTTTCTCTAATAAATCTTGAAATTGCTCCTTCAACTCTAAAAGTTCAATTTGAGCCATTCGATAAGGGGGTTTTGAAATTGGCTTAGCATCAGGAATTAAGTCAACAGTAAACTTAACTTCCCGATCTGGTACTATTCCAGGAAACTCATCAGGAAAAACATCAGGATACTCATTTACCACTGGCACATCATTAATCTGAACAGTTCAATTTTTTTCAATGATGTTTGCAAGGTAACATTCATTTCCATCTTTTACAAGTTTCTCGGCCTCTTGATAAGTTATCAACAGAAAGGGTTCATTCTTGTACACAAAATGAAAGTCTTTCTGAAAAAAGAACTTCTTTAGCTCTACAGTCAATCTTATCATGGCAAATAGAGAGCCAATCCATACCCAGGATAAAATCAAACTCTACTAGAGGTAGAAAAATTATGTTTTCAAGTAGGTTCTTTCCACAGATAAGGATAGGAAGATTCTTATAGATTCTTTTTTCCTCAAAATTTACCCTAGGTGTTTTTACCACAAGTTCTGGAGTCATTTCTTGAGATGGTATTCCCATTTTACTATAAAAGTTTTCAGAGATGAAAGAATGTGTAGACCCCGAATCAAACAACACACTGGCATAATCTGAAAAAACAAACAAAGTACCCGATACAACTTCATTTGATGGCCCGAAATCTGCTGAAGTAGTTGCAAAGGATTTCACCACCCCTTTCTTCTTGTAGGATAACTACTTCCCATCACTCAAGATCTTTGTCGGACACTCGTTTTCATAGTGACCCACCTCATTGCACTTAAAACATTTCACTAACTGTAAATAAAATTTGGTCTTACCTTCACCTTGATCTTTTTCAGTTCAATCACGAGCCTTATGTCCCATATTACCACATCGGTAGCACTTTCCAGAATTCAGAAGACATTCCCCATCATGCCTTTTACCACATTTATCACAAACTGGAAACTTAGTTTTCTTACCATCAGTCTTTTTTGAAGAATTCTTTCATTTCTCTTGCCACCTCGATCTCTTCTTCTGTTGGTTGTTATAGAACACTTGATCATCACCAAACTCCATTTCCACCTTCTCAGCACATCGAAAATGATTTTCATAACTTTTGAACTCATGAGAAGCTAAAGCCCTTCGATATATTGGCTTTAATCTTGAGTAAAAACGATTGATTTTACTATCAAGGTCTCGGATAAAATTTGGAGCATACCTTGACAAACGAGTGAACCTTTCTTCATAGGCAGCCACTGAGTCTTCCTATTGCCTCAATTCCAAGAATTGCTTTTCAATCCTAAGTCTAACAGCCTTAGGAAAATACTTCTCAAGAAACATACCTTTAAATTCATCCCAGTCGAGAGCATCAATCTCATCAGTGTCCCTAATATTTGTAACCATCGACCACCACTGATCTGCTTCACCCTCCAAACGGTAAATTGGAAGACTAACCTTTTGATTGTCTGAACACCCCATGACATCAAAAATATTCTTCAGTGCTTTAATCCACCCTTCAGCTAGCATAGGGTCAGATGATCCTCTGAATGATGGGGGATTTTTCCTCATGAAATGTTCCACCACTAACATGTTCCTCTGTGGTTGATCTGGCTGATCTCGTGCATGGATACCACCACCATTTATCGCTTGAGTCAAATACGCCATTACTACAACAAACTGTTCAGTTCCAATTCCGACCATCTCAGGATGCTGATTCGGAAGGTTATTTCCTTCTGTATGCCTTCCTAGCACTGCTTCTCTGTTTCCTCTGTGGAAAACCATTCTGAAAAAACATGACATAGATGAAGTAACATGGTAATCTTCAAATTCTATATCATTTCAATTTGACCATAAATTTTTTTTGGATAATCATTTAATAGAATTCTAACTCCTAAAGTTATCTAAAAAGAACCATGATACCAACTATAAGGCCCCATCCTTAAACACTACTTAATCTTGAGTTATTAAAAGATTACACCTTGAGGATCTTTTCAGGTTTATAGGTTTAGAGAAATAGATCATAAAACATGCATTACATTCCACATTTAAACAAAGTGGTTACATAAAAGATAGTATTATTTTTTCCCATCAATGGAAACATATTTAAAATAAAACATGGATTCTTTCTTGACACTTCCTTGAAACTATCATCATATCATGTACCTTTCCCTTGACCTATGAAAAACATTTCAAAAACTTGGGATGAGCATAAAAATCTCAGTAAGGGTTATAAAAATATGGAAACGAAACATGGGTACATATATACATTAGAATGAAATCATACTTTACCCATAAAACATAAGAACTTTAATATACCTCATCAAATCATGAATAAATCATAGATATCATAAGACATAACAGTAACTTGAGGCATTCATAACATTCTTACGTAGGGAGTAATCCTCTTGGTTACATTTGGAATACCCATCACAGTATATTCCCTAAATCTTTTCATAGAATCCTTAATGTTTCACTCCTTCACGTAACCCAATGAATTGGAGAGATATATCGGGCTCACCCACCCTTAGTTTATCACAGAACCACCCGTCTTCATAATAATTCCCAATAACCATAACATAATCGTATCACATAAAACATACATAAAGGAAACATAACATTTCCACATTTCAATCACAAGATATCAATAAAACACATTGATATAATAAAAACATTATGAAAACCATTTTCAATAACAAAATAAAAAAAAAGTAAAACATGGTATTTATTTTTTTTAAAAAGAAGGTATGGCTTGTAGAGGAATCCGAAAATCCAATAATGGTCACGACGGCAGAGAAGTCGTTGTCACCGCATACGTACGACAAAAACATTCCCTTTTGTCGTTTTGTAAAATGCTTCGTATAAAAAAGATTCCTTTTGGATAAACGTAAAAGTGAAAGGGTTTTATACACCGTATAAAATAATGTTGTGTATAAAACAAAAATTCCTCAATGAATGGAGATTGAGACGAAGTCCCATACCTCGGGTCTGACTTGACTCGATCGTTCTTTAATGTCCTGAATAGTAAACTTGAGTTAATTTCTACTTGCTTAAGAACCTTTTTAAAGTTCATTATTCCTTTTATATCACTTATTACCATGTTATGAACATTATGTAATCATTTAAGTTAATAACGGTCGTTTTGTCGTTATTTGGTACTTGAGTCAAAAGTGAACTTCTTATATTTACAAGTTGTTCACGTAGTCAAATATACATTATATCAAGAATTATATTCATGATTTATATGCCATATATTTAATATATATCCAGTATATACATGCATTTATAATATTATATAATCATTTAGAGGTAAGAAATGAAATGCACCGTTCATGGAGACGATAAGCTGTACGTACGCATGAACGCTACTTTCATGTCTATTTCATATTTTATAAAATGGAATCATAATGAAATATAGGTATATTATAATTCTAGTATAATATCATATATAATATCATAACTCCATCCTTTATACGTCCCATATATGGTATTAACGAATCAAATCACTTTGAGGGGGCGGTAGTCCGCACTTCCTTAAATGAAGATATCGTGTTTACCCATAATGGAAACCATAAAGGTATGAACAAAATGAAAAATACAAGAAGATTAAGGAAAAAATAAACATATAATATAACATATATAAATATAGTGATATATTAATGGCCACCTTTTAAGGTGTTAAAAGAATGTTGAACAATCATCGTTTCGGGAGGCAGAAATTCACCATCCACGGAAACAGTATGTTATTTAACCATTAGATGTAGGTGTGTGCAAGTGTATCTAGAATATTTATTATAAAAGCATCCTAGTATATTTATTATACTGTATTTGTTACAAAAGAAATGAATAAAAAGAGTTTAGGGGGTTGGAGAAGCAAAATAAAACAAAAGGACTCAAGTGAAGACATTACCTTAAAATCGGGTAACTCCCTTTGGTTTGAGCTCAAAGGCTTCCTTCGGAAGACTTATGCCCAAATTGAGGCTTATAAGAGTTATAGAGGGATATAGAGAGACAAAATGGTCAGCGTTTTGCCAAGCCAAAGGCTTTGGAAGTGTGGTTAATGAGGTAGAGGTGGGGGCCTTTTATAAGAGGAGAGGAGGGGCACTCTTGGAAAGGAAAGAAATGTTACTTTATTTTAAAATGATTTTCGTATTTAAAAGGTCCCACATTGATATAATTAGAGGATAGGGTGATAAGGGTTAGAAATATACCCATACAATAGGTTTTTGACAAGTTTAGGTCTTAGAGTTTACATTATCTTTTCATTTTATTTAAATCGTTAAATAATAAGGTAATCGATGCATCATCATGATGTCATAAATAATTTAATTTATTTAATGTCTAATAATTATAAAAAAATACTATGATGTAGGAAATATTTTTATCCTTCCAATTATTATTTATAGTTAAAAATATGACTTGTATAACCCCATGTAAAAATTGTTTTAGTAAAATAACTCATGTTTGTGACATTTTTACTTTAACATTGAATTAAAAGATATTAATGTCATTTTCCTTCCACAGTGGCTCCATAGTGTCCCCAAGTTGACCCATGGATTTTACTAGTCGTCCATGACACATCCAATAAGGTTAGGACATGTGTCAAGCTCATATCATATTATTAAAACATTGTTTTTACCTTAAACTACACTAATTACCTCTAATCGCGATTAAGAACTTAAAAGTTACTATTCACCAAAAAATTATTTTAATCTCATTGAACCAAAATTTACTTCATAATAACAACCATGTATGTCGGATTTTTGAAAATAAAATCACAAAAGTGGAAAAGTTTCTTTTAAATGAAAAATGAGTTTCTTTAACTACCACTTAGTGGTTTCACTATTCATCAAAAATTGAAGTTTTTCAGAAAAATACCAAAACTTCACCCTAAGATATATTTGATATTCTGAATTAAAAAATGATGTCTGTTTTACAAAATTCAAATCATGTATGTTACATTAATTAATTTAATAATTAATTCCTGTTGCATGACAAATAGTGTGTTTTTATGAAACAATAAGTATCAAAAGATTGACACTAGTTTAAGTCCAATTTCAAAGTGAAATTGATTCCAATGACCACCATTGGATTAAATGGTAAAAATATATTCTAATTTCACTTTAAAAAAAATTAGAAAGATAATCTAATCATATAAATAAATTAGATTAAAAAGAGGTTTTGAATTAAAATTCAACATTTTTCACTATTCATTAAAAAATGAACTTTATCGGAAAAATACTAAAACTTCACACAAAGTAAATTTTGATGTCCCAATTATAAAGAATAAGTTTATTTTGACAAACATAGCTTATAAAATTGTCAACAGATAGATTTAAAAATGGTTTTCCTTTAAAAGGCAGTAAAACAATCTTTTAAAAATATTAGTGTATTTCATGCTTAAGATTGGATTTATTTTCATTTTAAGACTCTAAAACACTATCTAATTCATTAATAGACATAGATAAAAATATCTATTATTCATTACTTACTTGGGATGTTACATTCTAGGTATAGAAATAGATGTATATGGTTTTTTCATGAGGTGTTCCACCTGTCAGTAGGTGAAGGTGAAACACCAATGACTAACCAATCTTTTAAAATAGCTACCCATCCCTATGTGTAAGTGGGTTGACATCACAATGGATTTAATGACAGGTTTACTAAGGTCGCATCAAGGTAATGATGTTATATTGGTGGTTGTTGAAAAGCACATGAAAGTTGAAAAATTTATTTTGATCAAGGAAACCTTCAACATGGATGGTCTAGGAACGATGTATATTTGTGAGAATGTATGACTTCATGGGGTTATGAACACTATAGTTTTAGATAGGTATTCCATGTTTAATTCATAGTTTTGGAAAGGGATATAAATTAAGTTAGGTATACAGGTCATTCTGAGTACAATATACCTCCCCCTAATAGATGGATAGTTAGAGTGTATGATTTTGGTTCTTTAAAACTTACCGTGAACATGCATCATAGATTTTGGGTGCTCTTGGGAAAGGCATATAGCCCTGAAATTAATTCAACAATAACAATATATTTTAAACTACTATTTAGATGAAACCTTATGAGGATTTGTTTGGTAGGACATTCTGACCAATCTTGTGTTGGTTAGATATAGGAGAGGAATTTATACTTGGACCTCATCCTTTTTAGGATACCCCAGAGTTGGTGAAGTTGATGCAAAAGAAGATTGATATTTCATGGTCTCGATAAAATCATATGTTAATCTCTACAGATGAACTCCAAAATTTGAGTTTGGGGATCATATTTTCTTATTTGTTTCATTGAGGTTGGGACACATGATACTCAGTATACATGGTAATCTTTCACCATGGTGTGTCGGGCCATTTGAAATTTTTGAGGGAGTTGGGATTGTAGCCAATCGATTGCAGTTACCGGAGAGGTACCCATCCATGCAAGACATCTTCCATGTATCTCAGCTACAACATTACTATTTATACTTATCTCATTACTTTTATCCATAGGAGGTTGAGTTACAGGTATATGCGTTCATTTAGAAGCATCTTATATGCATTGTAGATCGTAACACAAATGTTCTCTGAGGCCAGTTCATTCCTTTAGTACGAGTTCTATGATGTAAAAACTTATAATTTGATGAGACCTAGGATCAGGATTCTGATGCATGATTTTAAGGGATATAGTTATTCATGGACATGCTTGACCACCCTTGATAAGGCCATTTGGGGATGAATATCTTTAAGGGGGAAGTTTGTATGAACCCAATTCTTCTTTCAGGTATGAATCCTTTAATGTCAATCAATTTTCAGTTTTATTGTTTAAATGTAACATAATACGAATTCCCATTGAGGTCATGGAGGAACTAGGGGTTTCCAATCCTGTTTCGGAGCCGAAACCCATGTTTTGGGGTGAAATAATCTTGGTAATGGTTATTTTAAGTTGTGAGAGGAAATCCACATAATTAGATAAAACCTTGATAAGACAAAAAGTGAGAAGGGGAAGGACACATGGTTATACCATACTATGTGATTTCGGGAGCGCAAACATGGATCCATGTATTTAATTTTGATAGTGTGTTTTTCGTAGTTTTTGCATGGTTAGTCAAACTATGTAGAAAAGCCATGTGATGTTCCCTTCCCTATAGATAAATGTGCACAGTTGACACAAAGTTATTCAAACCATACGCCTACACTATGAAATCCTAATATTTTAGGTAAATTTAAATTTTTAAATCAAATTAAAATTATAATTTAACCTAAGTTTCATTTCATACTAATATAAAACAGCTCACTTCCCATTGTGAGAGCTTACTTGAGTGGATATTTCTAGAAGCCAGAGATCGTCTCTATTTAGACTCCAATTCATGTTTCACTCATCTCGTTAGATCTACATTAGTTAGTAATAGATTACATTTTCATCATTATGTGTTCTTATGGATATCAAACACACTATTTAGGTGAAAGATAATATGCCATATTATTAGGTTCTTCATCCATTCTTTTATTTTCATCAAATCAGAAGTTGATACAATAGTATCTATAAACTAAGGACCTAAGGTAGGTGGTATCATCCATTTCATTAATATTCGAAGTGTTTATATATTTTCGTTGTGCTTCACACCCAATTCTCAGAGCATCTCCCTTGAAATGAGTTTAATTATTTAAATTTAATTGATAGGTGTATCCTATTAAATTAAAAAGGGTTCTTAATTAATGGCTATAGGTTGAGAACATTGATTTGAAACCACCCCTTGCGTGTGTTATATCAGTTAATTTCCATTACAATGGAATATGAAATAAGACCATTTTTGGTGTTCCCTTTACCCCTTGTCATGGTTTGTCAATAATGACTTGTTAATTAATGATGGAAACTATGAATTAGTGTGTAATTGAATTATGATATAGATTATTAATTTATTGGTTAAATAAATCGGATGGAATGATCGTGACCCTTTTCCCTTGATATGAAATAACATGTTAAGCTTGAGTTTCCCTTTTTAAATGAAATTAACATGTGTAATAAATAAAATTATGTCATGTGGTAGTTTGTTTAAGCATCAGGTTCTTGTTATGATGAATTTCCCATGTTATTATTTGATAGGAAGCACTTCTAAGCTTGGAAAATGATTTTACCCACCTCCTGAGGTGATTTCCAGATGTAATGTTCTTGGTTTTGACCTTGACATAGTTAAAAGATATTGATATTGATATTGGATTGCTTATATGACTTGGGTGACACATGGATCCATATGAGAATACCATGGATGGGCTCAATTTTCTTGAAAATTTCTTATTCCTGAGTGATATTAGAACTACCTAGAGGAATTACAAGGATAGACACTGAGGCTCAACTTATGATGAGAGATACATGGATTCATCTGAGAATTATATGGATGGACTCAAAGGTAATTGACCATTTTTTCATGGGTGATACTTGGGCTCCCTCAGTGGACCAAAAAGTATGGAGTCAAATGGAAGAGATGTTACACCATACCTAAAGAGATACCTAGGTTCTTGAGGATCACCATGGATGGTCTTGTTGGGTGTTTTTTTATATTACACCTGGAGTAAGACTTGGATTCAAACATAGGAATTACAAGGATGGGCTCAGGTTCTAAATTGAATAATGAATGAAATGATTTTTATGATGGATTTACCAATCCAAAGCATAAGCTTGGATTTGGTCTTTGATTTTACTCATTGGATGGAATGTTCAAGAATCCTTGATCATGTTATCATGGGGGATGTTGGGTTGCATACTGGGTCTTGATACTTATTGATTAAATGGAACTGAATCATTAACTGAACATTATTATAAATGATATAAGCATGACTGTTAAATTAGAGACTTATCTTCTAAATGAAATTCATTAAATGAATTTGATTATAACTAAGAATTAGGACTTATAGGATGTTTACTTTTGAGTAATTCCTTTACTTGTTATATGTTTCCTACACATTATTGTTATATCTATTCACCGACTGGATGGAAAATACTTGGTCAATTGCTTACTAGGATTATGTCTCTCACCATGTTTGGACACCTTTGGGTACCCAAACAGACTATATGATTAGAGGTACTGATAAGGGAATGTTCCCTACTAAATGTTCTTGATTTCTACTTAAGATAAGTTGAGAATGATACTGAGATGAGTCTTGTGATACTAGCTGGGATAATTTTGGCCTTTTTGTACTTTTTTTACATGTTTTTTATGTCTTCCTTGTATACATGTTTTATCTATTTTTTAGAAACATATGAATTGTATCATCATTTTGTATATGAGATGACTTCTAGCATTACTTATTGATTAGTCTTCCATATTTTACTTCTTTTTTGGTTTTTATACATCTTAAGATACTTGTATGTTATTGATATTATTACATTATAAACTCTATTGATGGGGGAATAGTCTCCCCACTAACACACCCAGGCCCTCACTACTAGTCTACAACCTCTATAATATGGGGAGATATTCTTGAGGCCATGTGTCCAATTGGGCTTGGGGAACTTTTGTGTGGAATCCTGGTCTAGGATGTAAAATATAAAATATCAGAATACATCAACTGATTTTGATGGACCATTATATAGAAATATTTCTCTATTTCATGTTGTAGAATTGGTATCTAAGTTTAATCTTAAAAAATTATAAGTACTGAGGTTATTTTTAGATATTAAAATATCTTGGAGATATTTTGAAAAGATAAAAAAAATATGTTCCAAAAATATAATTTGAATCTCTTCAAATTAAGTATCAAAGTTTATTTTAAATATCTATCTCAAGAAAATATTTTGATGCTTATAATGTAGAGATAGTAAGTCTTCTAGAGTATACCTACAAGAATCTATTTCTAAACCAATTCTAAATGAGATTAATGTGTTTTTAGTTAAATAACATTCTTCTTATTGGAAATATTGAAGATCCACATATATTAGAATAAAGAGGTATAATTTTTTTTGATGTTTTAGTAATTATGAGTGAAATTTTTTAGCATTTAAAATGTGAATATGTACACTTTAACATTCCTAATATACCCTAATAATTTTTCAACCTTAAATATAGACTATAAAAAATTAGATTCAAATCTCTTTGTAAATATTTGATGTTCAAAATAAATAATTTTTTTTTGTTTTTATTTACTATTTTCTCAGTTTAATATTTTTCTATATATATTTTTACTATTCAGTGAAAAAAAATTGTATCATTTTTCATGGAATAAATTTTATAAACACTAATATTTTATTCTATACTATTTTAAATTATTTTTGTGTTTTAGAGATTTTTTTTGTAATTTTTTAAAAAATTTATATGGGAAATTTCAAAAATACATATATTTATTTCTCTAGAAATATACTTATTTATTTTAAATAATTTTTATCTTTGAAATATTTATTATCTAATTCAAACCTATATTTTTTTTATATATTTGTGTGGGTTTTATTATCATAAAAAGGGTATATTTTTTGGCCTGTGTTGTTCCAAAAATTTCATTAAATTCATAGTGACTTTGATTCTCATAAACACTCATATTTGTGTTAATAATAGGGTTACATTATGTGGATTATATGATAATGGTTATTTTTATTATTTAATCATTTTATATTTTATCCTAGTGGAAGTTTATGTGATTTCTTATGTATTCTGGTTTTTTCAAAGGAGTTTGGAAATATTATTTATCCATTACTTTTTGTGCAGAATGTAAGGTATGTAAACCCTATATTCGGTAAGAAAATATTCTTTGTAACCCCATGTTAGGTGTGAACGTATGGATCCAGAACCCTACGTTTGGAATCAATACTATGTTTGAGGAACTAGAATATGGTTCATCAACCTTACTTTAGAAACCAATAGTATGTTGTCAATTGTACTTTTAAAGTTTATCACTACATAAAGAAACCCTATGTTTAACATGGTCAAACTATGAGTTTTAAATATTTTATTATTTTCAGGATGTCTAGAATGATATTCATTAGATTAAATATATTATTAAATATATTTAAAGTCTTATTTTAAGGATCTTTTTCATCAAACTAAATTACCCCAAAATCTAGGGAAAGTTATGTGTTTTATAGTAACATTTATATTAAAATTATCACAATTTATCATGATATTTCTATAGATATTCTTGACCTCATGATATTTAATATCCTTAATAAATACCATAAGTTCCTTACTATCAATTTTTAGTTGAGTATTAGAAAATCATATCTGTAAAGCTGTTTCTAGTTCTATATCAGAACTACACTTTCTAGACATACATGTTTTGATCCATTTCTATTTGACTGATGTGATATTGCTACAATTGTATCTCTTTGTAAATCATTTATTGTATATTGAAAAGTAATTTATCAAAGATACACTTTGGAGACATACATGTTTTATCAACTAACAAATGTTCTCAATAATTCTATTTAAAAAAATGAAGCCAACTTGACATTGAAGATCTTCTACATTTGTCATTTTCTACTATAGTTATATTATGAACCAGTACTCAACATCAACTTCTACATCCTTCCATTCATTATTTAGGGGAAGAATTATCGTACTCATTTTTGGTAGTGTGTCAACTTCTCATACCAAGATATGGATATTTTTTTCATAGTAAAATAGCCATAAGTTCCAATTAAAAAATTATTGTAAGGTGTAAACATCCTACACTTAGTTGTAGAGGCCCTCACCCGAATGGCTCGAAGGCCTTTTTTTATTATGGATAATCCCCCTTTTAAGGGTTTAAGGGGAACTAGTACATGACCTGTAGGCCCAAGGCACAAGGCCCAAAAACCTGTAATACATGACCCAAAGGCCCAGAGGCATACCACGCCCAATACGTGACCCGTAGGCCCAGCCCACTTGAACTGCCCTCCCCAGCTTTCTTCTCCATTGATCACCAATCTCCTCACCTTGCATTGATGATCGGCTAGCATTGCCCCGTACAAAGATTCATGGTACCTGGTCTCGATGGTGGCTGCAATACCCTCTCATTCTTCCAATCTGGTTAGCTCTGCATCTAGTGGCTGCTAATCATGTTGCTTTGATCCACGTCTAGGGCCTATTCTGTGTGAACTAGGATACTTCATGGTCTACGTGACATGAAGGCCCTGTGGCCTGAAGGCCTTTGATGACCCGAAGGTCCTGGAGACCCGTAGGCCCAAACCGGTGGCCCGAAGGCCCAAATCAGGTGAATATTTCCGGCTGCTATAGTACCAAACAATTACTACTACAGTACTGCAATAGTGGTTACTATAGTAACCCGGAAATTCGCCTCCACCC
The DNA here is from genome assembly GCA_963277665.1 of Viscum album. NCBI lineage: Eukaryota > Viridiplantae > Streptophyta > Magnoliopsida > Santalales > Viscaceae > Viscum > Viscum album. Next base: position 332,438,725 of record OY728132.1, read on the forward strand.
GATTTTGAACCCGGGTCTCTTGGATGCCAAGCAGGAGCCCTTACCACTCAGGTACGGGCTCGTTAGCAGTAGAGGCCCTTGAAAAAAATAACCTTCTAGTGAAAATCACCAAGCTCACTAAGAGAGCATTGGGGGAGTAGACTAGAGGATTTTTGTTCCATGAACCACTATACATGTCCTTGTGTTTTTCTTTTCCTTTATTTATTTATTTTTCACTTATTACTCATCTTTAAGAGAGAAGGAATGTTTCTCTTTAAATCAATAGATATGATTTGATTCAATCATGTTTTTTAGGAAAAATTTCACCCTCTATTATGTACTCAACTTTTTATTTCATCACAACATATTTATGTGATGAAACACTATGAACACCTTGTTATAATATATTTAGTAGTATTAAATTCTATATTGGGGATGAATTTATTTTCCTCATACCGAATCATCATCAACTACTATGATAATAAAATAACTTTCCATATCCCATATCGTTATAAAATTTTATACAAGTGAAAGGAGGAGGATGAATCTTCTTTGGAAACATTTTGTCAGTCATGGAAATTATTTATTTATGATCAAGAATATATTGTTCAAATGATTAAGAAAAAGGAGAGGAATATCCTTGAATAATTAACATTTTGAGGGAATATGATGATGTATTCAATGAATATTTTCATGGTCTTCCTCCGGAATACGAGGTTGATTCCATGATTTGAGTTATACATGGAGCTCTGAAGATATGTATAAATCCCTATAGAATAGAGGCCATTAAACTTGATGAACTAGTTAAGATACTAAAATGGATTCATGCACCCATTTAATTTACTATTTCATATGATGATACTATTTTTTGAAAAATATGGATGGGTTAATTCATATCTACCTTGATTATCAGAGACTCAACAAAATCATGATAAAGAAAATGTAACTTATACTGTATGTTGATTTCCTATTTGATCAACTATGTGGAGACCAATACTTATCTAAAGTGAATATATGAATGAGATATCATATATAAATGTTCAATAAGAAAGATATCCCAAAGAATTATTTTTAAATAAGATATTTAAACTATGTTCTCATTGTAATTCCCCTTGGACTCACTAACTCTCCAATGATATTTAGAAACATGAATGAATATGTTATTTGAGGAATAAAATTAAATTTTTTTAAATTATTTAAAGATTATACTCTAATATACACTAAACATAGGGGTCCATGAAGATAATTTGAACATTGTACTAAATAATTTTGATAAAGGATAAGCTATATGAATATAATAGTAAATGTGAGTCTTGGATAGAGAAAATGTCATTAATGGAGCACGTTATCACAAGAAGGATGATATATATTGACCCTTTAAAGGAATGGTTTCTTGAGAAATATACTCGAATAAATTCTTTAATGGATATCCAAAATTTTCTCATATTTTCGGGGTACTATTGGTTATTTTTAAGAAACATATAAATATTTCCAAACACAATAATAAATATAAATTATAAGGGTGTAATTTTTTATGGTATGATTAATGTGACGAGATATTCAGTGACTTAACGAAGATTATTATAAGGCCTCAGCCTTAAACCTTACTTAACCTTGAGTTATTACAAGATTACACATTGAGGATCTTTTCAGGTTTAGAGTTTTAGAGAATTAGACCATAAAAAATGCATTACATCCCACATTTAAACAAAGTGGTTGTAATAAAAGATATTATTCCTTTTTACCATCAACAGAATCATATTGAAAATAAAACATGTATTCTTTCTTGACACTTCCTTGACACTATCATCTTATCATGTACCTTTCCCTTGAACTGTGAAAAACATTTCAAAAACATGGGATGAGCATAAAAAGCTCATTAAGGGTTATAAAAATATGGAAAGGAAACATGAGTTCATATATACATAAGAATGAAATCATACTTTACCAATAAAACATAGGCACTTTAACATACCTCATCATGTAATGAATAAATCATAGAAATCATAAGACATAAAGTTAACTTGAGGCACTCATAACATTCTTACGTAGGGAGTAACCCTCTTGGTTACGTTTGGAATACCCATCAGAGTATATTCCCTAAATCTTTTCGAAGAAACCTTAACATTTCACTTCTTCGCATTACCCAATGCATTGGAGAGCTATATCGGGCTCACCCGCTCTTAGTTTATCACGGAACTACCTGTCTTCATAACAATTCCCAAGAACCATAACATAATCGTATCACATAAAACATGCATAAAAGAAAAATAACATTTCCAAATTTCAATAACAAGATATCAATAACACAGTGATATAATAAAAACATTATCGAAACTATTTTAAATACAAAAATAAAATAAAAGTAAAACATTGTATTTATTTTTCTTTAAAAAAAGGTATGGCTTGTAGAGGAAGCCGAAACTCAAATAATGGTCACGGTGGTGGAGAAGTCATTGTCGCCGCATACGTACGACAAAAAAAACATTCCCTTTTATTGTTTTGTAAACGCTTCGTATAAAAATATTCCTTTTGAATAAACATAAAAGTCAAAGGGGTTTATACACTATATAAAAGAAGGTTGTGTATAAAATAAAATATGCCTCAATGAAGAGAGATTGAGACGAAGTCCCTTACCTCGGGTCCGACTTGACTCGATCGTTCTTTAATGTCATGAATAATAAACTTGAGTTAATTTATACTTGCTTAAGAACCTTTTTCAAGTTAATTATTCCATTTATATAACTTATTACCATGTTATGAACATTATTTAGTCATTTAAGTTAATAACGGTTGTTTTGTTGTTATTTGGTACTTGAGTCAAAAGTGAACTTCTGATATTTACAAGTTGTTCATGTAGTAAAATATCCATTATCTCAAGAATGATATTCATGATGTATATGCCATATATTTGATATATATCCAGTATATACATGCATTTATAATATTACATAATCATTTAGAGGTAAGAAATGAAATGCACCGTTCATGGAGATGGTAAGCCGTACGTACGCATGAATGCTACTTTCATTTCTATTTCGTATTTTATGGAATGAAATCATAATGATATAAAGTTATATTATAATTCCATTATAATATCATAACTCCATCTTTTATATGTCCCACATATGGTATTAACGAAACAAATCACTTTGAGGGGGCGGTAGTCCGCACTTCCTAAAATGAAAATATCGTATCTAACCATAATGGAAACCATAAAGGTATGACAAAAATGAAAAATACAGAAGCTTAAGGAAAACATAAAAATATTATATATCATATATAAATATAGTGTCATATTAATGTCCACCTTTGAAGGTGTTAGAAGAATATTGAACAATCATCGTTTCGTGAGGCAGAAATTCGCCAACCACGAAAACAATATGTTCTTTAACCATTAGATAAAGGTGTGTGTAATTGTAGCTTGAATAATTCTTATAACAACATCCTATTATATTGAAGATACTGGATCTGTTACAAAATAAATTAATAAAAAGATTTTAGGGGGTGGGAGAAGAAAAATAAAACAAAATGACTCAAGTGAAGACATTACCTTAAAATCGGGTAACTCCCTTTGGTTTGAGCTCAAAGGCTTCCTTGGGAAGACTTCTGCCCAAATTGAGGCTTCAAAGAGTAATAGAGGGATGTGGAGAGACAAAATGGGCAGGTTTTGGCCGAGCCAGAGGCTTGAGAGGTGTGGGTAAGGAGGTAGAGGTGGGGGCCTTTTATAAGAGGAGAGGAGGGGCACTCTTGGAAAGTAAAGAAATGTTACTTTATTTGAAAATGAGTTTCGGATTTAAAATGCCCCACATTAATATTATTCGAGGATAAGGTGATAAGGTTTCTAGATATACTCATCCAATAGGTTTTTGATAAGTTTATGTCTTATATTTTACATTATCTTTTTATTTTATTTAAATCGTTAAATAATGAGGTAATCGCTGCATCATCATGATGTCATAAATAATTTAATTTATATAATGTCTAAAAATTATGAAAAAAAATACTATGATGAAGGATATCTTTTTAGATTTCCAATTAATATTTATAGTCCAAAATATCATCTATGTAGTCAAAAATAAAAATGTTTTACTCAGGTGATACTTTGTTTGTTATATTTACTTTCTTTAAAAAAAATAACAAGATAACAAGTCACTTTCCCACAAAAGTGATTCCATGGGGTCCCCAAGTTTGGCACAAGGCATCCCATGGTCAGAAATGAGTCAACCAGTAGCATTAGGACATATTTTGGTGTCATTTGTTATTATTATATTATTATTTTATTATCCTTAACTTCCCGATTACTCATTAATCAAGATAATAAATGATAATTACCGTCATTACTATTCATAATGTCCAAAAACAAAAGAGTCTTGTTTAAATAATTTGGAACTTCTGATTCCAAATATGTAATCCCTTTTACCAAATTACAAACACAAAAATTGAAATAATTAATTTAAAAATAATTCTCGTTGTCAAAACATATAGCGGGTTTTTTTTGAAACAATGTCTATGAAAAGTTTGGCATTAGTTTATGCCCAATTACAAAGTGAAATTAATCCTAATGACCACCATTAGATTAAATGGTAAAAATATATTCAAATTAAAATTTAAGGCCGATTAAAAAGATAATCTAACCATATAATTAAATTAGATGAAAAAGCAGTTGTGATGTAAAATGCAGTATTTTTCACTATTCATTAAAAATGAACATTGTCAGAAAAATACAAACAATTTATCCAATGTAAATTTCAATGTCCCAATAATAAAGAATATGTATATTTTGACAAATATAGATTATAAAAATGTCAAAATTTTGATTTAAAAATGGTTTTCCATCAAATAAGTTGGGGTATTTATCCCTCATTAAATTTTCAGATTCCCATGTTGCCTCTTCAATCATGTGGGTTTTCCACAAAACCTTTACCTGATGAATCACCTTATTCCGTAAAACTTTCTCCTTGTGGTCAAGAATCTGAACTGGTTGTTCCTCATAAGATAGATTCTCCTCCAACTGAACTACCTTGGGACTCAAAACATGAGATGGATCTGGCATATACTTTCTCAACATCAAAACATGAAAAACATTGTATACTTGAGATAAAATCGGAGGTAAAGCCACTCGGTAAGCAACTGATCCAACTCTCTCCAGAATTTCATATGGTCCAATGAACCTTGGACTCAGCTTTCCTTTCTTACAAAATCGCATCACACTTTTCCATGGTGAGACTTTGAGAAAAACATGATCACCTACCTCAAAAGATAGATCCTTCCTCCGGTTATCCGCATAACTCTTCTTCCTACTCTGAGCTGTTCTCATGTGTTTCTGTATTAGCTGAACTTTTTCTACCAACTCTTCTACCAATTCTGGTCCCATCAGCTTCCTTTCACCAACTTCATCCCAGAAAGCAGGAGTTCGACACCGCTTCCCATATAACACCTCAAATGGTGCCATCTATATACTAGAATGAAAATTGTTATTATATGAAAATTCAACCAAAGAAAGATGTTGGTCCCAACTTCCCTGATAATCCATCGAACAAGCCCGTAGCATATCCTCCAAAATCTGAATCGTTCTTTCTGACAGCCCATCTGGTTGTGGATGAAAAGTTGTACTAAAATTTAATTCAGAACCCAATGACATTTGAAGGCCCTTCCAAAAGTTAGAAGTAAACCTTGGATCACGATCGGATACAATGTATAGAGGAACTCCATGCAACCTGACTATCTCCTTAAGGTACAATCGAGAAAGTTGATCTAGAGAGAAAGTATCTCAGATAGGAAGGAAATGAGCAGATTTAGTCAAGCGATCAATAATAAACCAAATTGCATTATTACCTCGAGATGTCTTTGGTCATCCCACAACAAATTCCATGGATATATTCTCCCATTTCCACTCTGGCACTGGTAAAGGCTGAAGCATCCCTTTCGGTAATTGCCGCTCTTCTTTAACCTGCTGACAAGTCAAACACTTCACAGTAAAATCATCAATATCTCTTTTCATTCCATCCCACCAGTAATAATCTTGAAGATCTCTATACATCTTTGTAATTCCAGGATGAACTGAAAACGGAGAACTATGAGCTTCACATAACAACTCTCTCTTCAACTGTGAATCACAAGGAACACACAATCTCTTCCAAAATCTCAAAAAAAATCACTATCAATGTTGAATTCATGAAACTTTCCTTTCTGAACCAGCTCTACCTTTTTTTGCAACTCACTTTCTTGCTTCTGTGCTTGCTTGATTCTGTATGATAGAGAAGATTTGACTGATACCTGAAATAAAATAGAAGGAAATCCTGCACCAAAAACTTCTATGCCAAAGTTCATCAAATCCTTAACCAAAGGATCACGTTATAAACGCAACATTGTTAATGAAGCATTACTTTTTCGACTCAAAGCATCAACCACTTTATTTTTTTCCCATATGGTAATGAATTGTACAATCATAATCCTTGATTAATTCTAGCCATCTCCTCTGTCTCATGTTCAATTCTTTCTGAGTGAATATATATTTTAAACTTTTGTGATTGGTATATATTTCACACTTTACTCCATACAAATGATGCCTCCAAATTTTTAAAGCGAAAACAACAGCAGCTAATTCCAAATCATGTGTAGGATAATTTACCTCATGAGTTTTCAACTGACGTGAAGCATAATCAATTACCTGATCATTCTGCATTAGGACACAACCAAGTCCTTTCAATGAAGCATCATTGTATATAACAAACTCACCATTCCTAAAAGGTAGTGCCAAAACTAGAGCATTCACCAATATTCTTTTCAGTTCCTCAAAACACTCATCGCATTCTTTTGTCCAGATAAACTTAACACCCTTCTGAGTTAGCTTAGACATTGGACTAGATAATCGTGAAAAATTTCTAACAAACCTTCAGTAATAGCCTTCCAAACAAAGAAAACTACGAATCTCAGTTACATTTTTGGGTCATGTCCATTCTCCCACAACCTTTGTTTTTGCAGGATCAACAGTTATCCCATCTTTAGAAACAATTTGACCAAGGAATGAAATTTTTTGCAACCAAAACTCACACTTGCTGAATTTCCCATACAATTTCTTTTCTTTTATGGTTTGAAAAATAACCCTTAAAAGTCCTTCATGCTCCTCTTTACTTTTAGAAAACAACAAAATATCATCAATAAAAACAACCAACTTTTTTCACCTGAGTCAGCTGATCCACCACTGCGACAAACTATTTAGTTCTGATTTTGGCCATCTCAGGATACTAATTTGAAAGGTCATTTTCCTCTATATTTCTTCCTAGAAAAGCTGTTCTATTTCCTCTTTGAAAAACCATTCTTAACACAAAAATATCTTAAGAGAAGCAACATGGTAATCTTCAAATGCTACATCATTTCTATTTGACCATGAAAAAAATATTTTTGGATAATCATTTAATATAATTCTAACTCCTAAAGTTATCTAAACTGAACTCTGATACCAACTATAAGGCCCCAACCTTAAACCTTACATAGTATTGAGTTATTACAAGATTACACATTGAGGATCTTTTCAGGTTTAGAGTTTTATAGAATTAGACCATAAAACATGCATTACATCCCACATTTAAACAAAGTGGTTATAATAAAAGATAGTATCCATTTTCCCATCAATGGAAACATATTGAAAATAAAACATGGATTCTTTCTTGAAACTTCCTTAACACTATCATATTATCATGTACCTTTCCCTTGACCTGTGAAAAACATTTCAAAAACATGGGATGAGCATAAAAAGCTCAGTAAGGGTTATAAAAATATTGAAAGGAAACATGAGTTCATATATACATAAGAATGAAATCATACATTACCCATAAATCATAGGCACTTTAACATACCTCATCAAATCATGAATAAATCATAGAAATCAAAAGACATAAAGGTAACTTGAGGTATTCATAACATTTTTGCGTAGGGAGTAACCCTCTTGGTTACGTTTGAATACCCATCACAGTATATTCCCTAAATCTCTTCGGAGAAACCATAATGTTTCACTCCTTCGTGTTACCCAACGCATTGGAGAGCTATATCGGGCTCACCCACCCTTAGTTTATCCCGGAAACACCCGTCTTCATAACAATTCCCAAGAACCATAACATAATCGTATCACATAAAACATGCATAAAGGAAACATAACATTTCCACATTTCAATCACAAGATATCAATAACACAGTGATATAATAAAAACATTATCAAAACCATTTTAAATACCAAAATAAAAGAAATGTAAAATATGGTATTTATTTTTCTTTAAAAAAATGTATGGCTTGTAGAAGAAGCCGAAACTCAAATAATGGTCACGGTGGCGGAGAAGTCGTTGTCGCCGCATACGTACGACAAAAAAACATTCCCTTTTGTTGTTTATTAAACGCTTCATATAAAAATATTCCTTTTGAATAAATGTAAAATTCAAAGGGTTTTATACACCATATAAATAAAGGTTGTGTATAAAATAAAATATGCCTCAATGAAGGGAGATTTAGATGAAGTCCCTCACCTCGGGTCCGACTTGACTCGATCGTTCTTTAATGTCCTGAATAATACACTTGAGTTAATTTATACTTTATTAGGAACAATTTTCAATTTCATTATTCCATTTATATCACTTAGTACAATGTTATGAACATTATTTAGTCATTTAAGTTAATAACGGTCGTTTTGTCGTTATTTGGTACTTGAGTCAAAAGTGAACTTCTTATATTTACAAGTTGTTCACGTAGTAAAATATCCATTATCTCAAGAATGATATTCCTGATGTATATTCCATATATTTAATATATATCCAGTATATACATGCATTTATAATATTTCATAATCATTTAGAGGTAATAAATGAAATGCACCGTTCATGGAGACGGTAAGCCGTACGTACGCTTGAACACTACTTTCATTTCTATTTCATATTTTATCAAATGGAATCATAATGATATAAAGGTATATTATAATTCCATTATAATATCATATATAATATCATAACTATTTCCTTTATATTTCCCACATATGGTATTAATGAATCAAATCACTTTGAGGGGGCGGTAGTCCTCACTTCTTAAAATGAAAATATCGCGTTTAACCATAATGGAAACCATAAAGGTAGGAAAAAAATGAAAAATACAGAAGCTTAAGGAAAAGATAAACATATTATATATCATATATAAATATAGTGTTATCTTAATGTCCACCTTTGAAGGTGTTAGAAGAATATTGAACAATCGTCATTTCGTGAGGCAGAAATTCGCCAACCACAGAAACAATATGTTCTTTAACCATTAGATGTAGGTGTGTGTAAGTGTAGCTCGAATCCTTCTTATAAAAACATCCTAGTATATTAAAGATACTGGAGTTGTTACAAAAAAAATGATTAAAATGAGTTTATGGGATTGGATAAGAAAAATAAAACAAAATGACTAAAGTGAAGACATTACCTTAAAATCGGGTAACTCCATTTGGTTTGAGATCAAAGGCTTCCTTGGGAAGACTTCTGCCCAAAGTGAGGCTTCAAGGAGTAAGAGAGGGATGTGGAGAGACAAAATTGGCAGGGTTTGGCCGAGCCAAAGGCTTGATAGGTGTGGGTAAGGAGGTAGAGGTGGCGGCCTTTTATAAGAGGAGAGGAGGGGCACTCTTGGAAAGAAAAGAAATGTTACTTTATTTGAAAATGAGTTTCAGATTTAAAAGGTCCCACATTGATATAATTCTAGGATAAGGTGATACGGGTTCGAGATATACTCATCCAATAGGTTTTTTACAAGTGTAAGTCTTAGATTTTTACATTATATTTTTATTTTATTTAAATCGTTAAATAATGATGTAATCACTGCATCATCATGATGTCATAAATAATTTAATTTATTTAATGTCTAAAAATTATGAAAAAAATACTATGATGTATAAAATCTCTTTGTCTTTACAATTAATATTTATAGTTATAAATATCATCTATGTAGTCAAAAATAAATTTTTTTTACTCAGGTGATACATTCATTGCTATATTTACTTTCTTTAAAAAAAATAAAAAGATAACAAGTCACTTTCCCACAAAAGTGATTCCATGGGGTCCCCAAGTTTGGAACAAGGAATCCCATGGTCGGCCATGAGACAACCAGTAGCATTATTACACTTGTTGGTGTCATTTTTTATTATTATTATATTATCTTATTATCCTTAACTACCTGATTACTCATTAATCAAGATAATTAAAGATAATTACCGTCGTTACTATTCATAATGTCCAAAAACCAAAGAGTCTTGATTAAATAATTTGGACCTTCTAATTACAAATATGTAATCCATTTTACCAAATTACAAACACAAAAGTTGCGATAATTAATTTAAAAATAATTCCTGTTGTCAAAACAAATAGCGGGTTTTTTTTTGAAACAATATATATGAAACGTTTGGCATTAGTTTATGACCAATTCCAAAGTAAAATTAATCCTAATTACCACCATTGGATTATATGGTATGAATATATTCAAATTACACTTTAATACCAATTAAAAAGATAATCTAACCTTATAATTAAATTAGATGAAAAAGCAGTTTGGATGTAAAATGCAGTATTTTTCACTATTCATTAAAAAATGAACATTGTCTGGAAGATACCAAAAATTTATCCAATGTAAATTTAAATGTCCCAATAATAAATTATATGTTTATTTTGATAAATATATATTATAAAATTATCAAAATTTTGATTTAAAAATTGTTTGCAATCAAAATGCAGTAAAACAATCTTTTAAAAATATTAGTGTATTCTATGATAAATATTGGATTTATTCTCATTTTAAACCTCTAAAACACTATCTAATTCATAAATATACATATATAAAAATATCTATTATTAATTACTTACTTGGGATGTTACAATTATAGTCACTACAAAATTTCTCACACTACCCATGTGTGTGGATGGATTTTTGATATACAATGATGCATCAATGAATGGTAATGAAGTGTCATCATGACAAATGATAAAGTAATCTATTACTAATAACTTAATTAATGGTCCATAAGAAAAGATAATATATATATGAACTAGATTTTTGTGTATAAATATTCAAATTCATGTTATGGTGGGGTTATCTTTATATAGAGTAGTGTGAAAAATATGTGGATTTCATGAGTCTCAACAATTTATTCTCATAGTAAGATCTCAATATAATAAAAATAAGGTTTTTATTTCTGAACAAGTATTATGGTTCATTAAAATGTCACCATGAGAGGAATAACAGTAAAGTTGAAGAAGATTTAAGTATATATTATCTGATAATATTATATATTTTGAGGATTTGGAAGGATCCAATTTCCTTATACATGTAAATGAGAGACATGGAAATCATAATAGAATGAAAAACATCCTACCTTAATCAAATCAAGGCTCAATATTCCGTTCTATAGATGATTATGGTAGCACAAGGGGAAGATAAAGAGATACAAAAGAAGTTGGATGATATAAGAATGGGGAAAGAGGAAAAGTCAAACATTGATGAAGGAGTTGTAAGATTTTAGTGATGACTATGTGTACCATAAAAACATTAGATAAAAGAGTTATTTAATGACGCATAGAGTTCAATATTATGTATCCAAATTTCGAGAAAAGAGGTGTATATATTCCTATGAGAGAACATCTTGTGGGATAATATAAAGATATATATTGTGGAATATACATCAAGGTTCTTGGTATGTTAACATGTGAAGGAAGAAAAGAAAAAATGGATAATGGATAATAGAACCATTACCGATACTTATATAGAAATATGATAATATCTCTATGGATTTTTTCCTAATTCATTAGAAGACATTAAATTTACTAATACCATATTGTTTCTGGGGATCATCTTATAGAAAATTCTCACTTCATCACCATTAAATAGAACTTAACGCTCGATCATTTTTAAAAGATACACATCTAATAAGTGTTGAGGTTTCTTATAACACCACAATGTATTGAATCTGATTAAGATCCTAGGTTCACATCAAACATATAGAAAAGTATTAAACATACATTAATCATATATTTAAACTTCAATATAACCAAATACCAATAAAGTAATGGACAATATTAAATACTATCTAGAAACATTTGGATATAAAGAGATTTTATTTATGAATTTCAAAGGATCCTAGGGATAATATCTTCTTATTGTTGAGTTATATTATAAAAATATCATTCATTTAATCATTCATATGGTTATTATGAACCTATATATGGTAATATAGTTAAAACACTTATATATTTGGATGAATTTGGTGAAAAACCCAGTTGGTACTATAATTGTTTGAAGAAATAAAAGAGATGGTTAATCCATTTTAGTGATACATCAGAGAAACATAGAGTTAATAGCAGATAAATGCTAATAATTATTGATGAGATTTGGAGTTTGAGGCCAAAGATTAATAGTTACTCTATATATCACTATGGAATATATTCATTAGTTTTGGAAAGAATGTAATTTTATTTCCCAGATACATCACACCCTATGAGATTTATGATTGCATTAGACTAGTGGTATATCAACTATAAATCCCAAAAAACATGTCTCTTATTCAAGTCTCTTTCCATGTTTCCATTTTGATATTGATTATATAAGATACCTAAAATGTACTAAATCCAATGGGGGTATGGTTATACAATGATCATTGGGCATTATAATCATTTTTTAAGTAACAACTATAATTTTAATATAATAATTAGTATATAATTAGGGATATGATTAGTGATAATTTATGTGTAAGGGATAAATGATTGAATCAAATTTTTGGATCATGATTTTTGAGGCCTATTTATATAATCTTTGGAGTGATATATCATCACCTAGGTTCTCCCTTGACCAATCCCATTAAAAATTTCAATGATTGAGGTGGTACTGGAATTCCTTATGAGAGAATTTTTCATTATAGTGGTGATCTCCAATAGATCAGTCTTGGCCAAACCAACTCAGGAAAGTTACACCATCACACATAAATAATTGAGGGCATATGTCAGTGTAATAATGGTATATGTATCTATGGGATACTAATTATATATGTGTAAATTTTATTTGAAATTAAATTGAATTTACTCTGATACAATTTCACTTCAATATTAAAGAATTATGTTTAAAAATTATGATATTTATTAATTTCGGTATATTAATAAGTAGAAATATATGAAATTTATATTATAATACATTTATATAAAATTTTAAATTTCATTAAATATGTGTTTCACATAATGAAAGAATAATGGAAATTTTTTAGAAAAACATATATTTTTTATTTTAATTAAAACAAATTTATAATAAATTTCAAATTTTTAAATACTATTCATTCATCTGAATGGTATTATAATACACTTTTTATTTTTATATAAATTATAATATTATATTATGAAGTCCAATATAATTATTCAAAGGGTTGGAAAATTAGTTGTGTAATAAAAACTAGTTTTTTTAATAATTATGACATCCATTTAAAAATTAAATTTTCAATATTTATGAAATTATTTTGTTAAAATGAATTAAATTTTTATATTCATAAAAATAAAAAATTTATGGGGTTTAGTTTTTTTTTTGTTTCATAAAAACAAAATATTGTGGTGAAATTGTAAAATAATGTATAAGTAACATATATTTTAATAGTATATATGAACAAAATATTGAGGTTTTGGGAAGTTAGTTGATTATTTTTATGTCCCCTTTATTATATAATCAATATTCCATTAATATTTTTTTTGACATGTTATGTAACTATGTGATGAAATAATATTTTATCCTATAACACCATCTTCATCCCTTATAAATACCACCCATGACCATCCCATTTATTCACCCCTTATAAGACTTAGCCCACCCAAAAATATACCTTAATATCTCCCCATATCTCTTCCCAAATAATATAAGACTTTGTATCACAAAAAGAAAAACATAAAGCGGAATAATTTGTATCATAAGAGTGGGCATCCACGGGAAGATGTACCATTCTCCACTAAAAAATCTTATATACTTTTCTTCTTGTACCACCTAAAATAGACTATATACAATAATTTATGATAAAATGAATATTATTAATATGTTGAAATGTTATTATTCTAACGGAATATCCATTATCCAACCAAAAACATTTTAATTCAAATGATATTTATGTTCATATTATGGCCAACTCACCGTAACCATGAACAACACATTTTAAATTTTACCACCACCATTATGGACAGTTAAAATTAAAATATTAAGGTTTAAAAGGATAAAAGTAATTTATATTTGATATTTTTTTCATAATCTATAGTGAAAAATTATCTATAAGGCTATATAAAACCAAATATGTTCAACAAGGTCATAAAAATTGTCTAAATGATCCAACCATATAACAAAAACATTTAAACTAAAAAAATGATACCTATCCCATAAAATATAATTATATTTTGGAAAATATAAATCATTTTAATAAAATAATTATCATTCTTTTACTCCTTTGGTGTTACAGAATAATTAAAAAATAACTCTTATAATTTTTTATAAAACATTATAATTTCAAACCTTGTAATAAATATACATGGGAAGGTGAACATAATCATGATATTATAGTAAAATGATGATAAACTAAAATAAATGAGTACATATAAATAAGAAATATATATAAACGTTTATAAATAAACTATTTTAAATTTAAATTTTTATTATTTATGAGGTTAGGTTAATGTATAGAGAAAATCATAACATGAGGTAAGAGATCTTTTGAATCGCCTTTTTTTACATTTGAGTTATGGATTTTCATTCCTTTTATCTATTTACCTCAATGATTTTAACACATATTTATTCCATATTATATATATTTGTTCCCAATATATTTACTAGGATTATTTTTAATTTATTTGTTAGGGATAATACATTTTCATCAAGTTCCATTATTAAATACTTATTTTAAGCAAACACCATTAAAATAAATTGATCCATCTATTACCTATTTTAATGTCCATATCAATCAAATGATTTTAACCTTACACTATTTCTAAAAATATTCCATATTATATATAAAAACACATGATTTCAGGTTTAGTTTAATGGAAAATATTATGCACTTACCTTATATAAAGGTTCTTTACCCTATTACATAAAATAACAGATAAAAGGTTTATTTCCAAACTTACCTTCCAACTATCTTTTATGTATTCACTTCAATTCAAAATTATTTTCCTGATCTATGAATCATTATTCAATTATTAATGACTTATAATTATTTAATCACTTATTTCATTCAAATATTTATGATATTTCATTTGATTATACTATATTATATTAATATATAATTCATGTACTTTTGATTTTTTATTATTCTTATTCATTATGTTTTATTTACATAAATGGAATATAAAATCATATACATGATATTAATTTGATGTATGGGCTCATAATTATATATCCCCCAATGAATTGGGTATTTATTTTAATTTAAAGAGATACCATGTATGGTGCACAAGCAGTTATCCTAGCATACTATGTTTGAAGAAGTGGATGTGAGCCTATAATTATGCTTCTGATGTCATTCTATATATTGTTTACACATATTTATGATTCCATGATCTTATTATATTATTTATATTGTTCCATGATATCATACTTATGATCAGTTTCATTATGATATTATAATATGTCTCTATAATCATATGTATTTCTTAATGATTAAGAATTACTCAAATTATACCCTTAATGGGATTTATAACTCACCCTTTTTTATGTATATCCCCAAGATTTCTTATGATTCATAATATGATCAAATAGTACATTATGAAGATTGAAATAAAGACTCTATAAAGTATGTTTATGTTGTTTATTATGTTTATAATCATCCAAATACACTAGACCTCTCGATTTATAGGTATTATTTAATGTAACATTATATTTAAATCATGAAATAAAATTTATAAGAGACTAATGTTGATGTAGGATGTCTCTTAGAGAGCCCAAGTGGGCATGTTAGTATTTTTTCTATCAGGTTCACATATGTTGGCCAATGTTCCATGACCAGTGTGTTTGGTTACACCATTTATTTTATTTATATTACCAAAAGGTGTGAACCCTTTTTGTACTTTGTTTAAGAATGTTTTAATTTGATCTTTAAACATTATATTCTACTTCATTAATTTGGTTTTAGTGATTTTTAAATTATATTTAATTTTATTATAATTTTATTTTTTGGGTACATATACACCTCTTGATTTATTTATAATACTAAAGGAACTTGGTTTCAATTCCAAACTATTTTTTATAAAAAATGTGTATTTTTAAATCTAATTTTTAAACTAGTGCTAACCGTTTTCATTATTTAAGGTATTATATTGATTCTTGGTGGTATTCTATTAGAATATTTCCTTACTACATGTACACACCAATTTGGTTATGAAGACTTGGTATTATATTTTTCAATAAAAGGTAAAGGGAGAACTTTTCTTTATAGAAAATCTTGGGACCGTCATTTTTTATTCTATGGTTATTGTTGGTGATTGTGGATCATGAGGTGGTAGATGATATGGTTTTTTTATTTATACTCTGAAGAATATTAATTTTTTGGATGTTCATTTATCAACCACTCAATAATTCTCTATATTTTGATACTCTTATATATGATACAAAATATATCACATTTATTTAATTCTATAAGGTGATCGTTATCATTTTTTGTTATTTTTAGCATTTTACTGCTTGTCTGGTTTAGATATTATAGTTGAAAACCATTATTATTATGTTCAAGATCAACAAACATATAGACACATCATGATATATTCCTAAATGTGATCTATTTTTGGTTTATTTTATTTCATTGATGTTATCATTACTAGTGGTTATATTTGATAAACTCGATGCTTATCACTAGACAATGGTGACTTGGAAGAAGTTTCATGTCTTGTGGTATGCTATGTGATGGCACCAAAGGGCGTCATTAATTACTACGTGGCTTATAAGAGTTAATAATTTAAATTTAACTCAAAATATGTGACTAAATAATTAAATATAGAAAGCATTGAATTAGATGTTGAACCCATGTGATAGTGGAAGTATATTCTTAGGAATTTTGAAATGATTGATTGAATTTTTTTTAAGAGAGTGTGGAAGGTAAGAAAGTATTGTTTTTAAATTAGTGGAAGAAATCATGCTAGCTTTTTATAAATAGTGTCTAGATTTTATATTTTTTATCATTTACATAAATCTTTATATCCTTATATAAATGAAAAAATATATATGAAATATCAAAAAGGATGATCAATTAAATGAAAAAACCATAGTTTTAAATACTAAAAACTGTATTCCTCAAATGTAAACATCAAATCCCCCCATACTTGAATTCAAGATTTCCTGGAAGAAGAAAATATAAACATACATAAAAAATGATCACCATACCATGATTTAAATTCAATGATAATAAAATAAAATGAAAATCTGTGGAATTAAATTTTTAAGCATCGCATGGAAAATTTTTGACAACTCCTCCACTTTCAAAAAAAACATTAAATTAGGTGTTTCACCTTTTATCTTTTAAAATGAATATAACTCTATATTCTCTAATTTTTTATATTTAAATTCATTTTCAATATGAATTATAATTGTAATTTACCTACATTTAAATATTTTCACCCATCAGCATGGTAAAAAATGTAAATTAACTTTCAATATATACCTAAAATCTTGCTCTTTTCTAGGAAAGAAACGAATCTACTTTCACCACCCTATACAGACAATCCAAAATAATCAGAAATCTTTCATCACTAATTTACAAATGAATGAAAGTATTTTGTATAGGTTGGTAAATGATTTAAAATAATTAAATCACAAATGGCAGTTAATCTATAATGTAAATATCAAGGTAATAAAAAATTTGTTCAATAAAAAATTACCCCATTATAATAATCACCATCCTTTATCCCAACAACAAAAAGTAGGGTCATGAAGAAGTGAAGTAATATGAATGAAACGTCATATTATATTATATATTATTTCTGTTTATTTTTTATTTTCATATAAGATAAAATATCACATCAACCTCCCAATAGCAAATGATATCCCCACAAAACAATTTTTATTATAAAAAAATATCACTGATCATGTAATGGGGATTTTTTAATATCCCATGAGGTAACCCATTTTTCAATTTTTTTCAAGAGGGTGAGTAATGAGTATAATGAATGAAATTCATGATACATTACCAAATTCACCTTAAAACCAACCCCAAAAATATTTATTTTTATATGGACATATCTTCCACCATGTTATCATCTCCCCCACACCCATTTTTGATAATCATGAAAAATATA
The DNA here is from genome assembly GCA_963277665.1 of Viscum album. Lineage (NCBI taxonomy): Eukaryota > Viridiplantae > Streptophyta > Magnoliopsida > Santalales > Viscaceae > Viscum > Viscum album. The sequence continues at coordinate 332,457,015 of OY728132.1, forward strand.
TAAAGCATGATAGGAAAGGATAAAGAAGTATTTCAATGCATCAATTCTCTAACAATGAGATTAAAATATTCTATAGGATTAATAATTATTAATGTTCATGTAAGTATCAGGTTAAAGTAAAATCAAAATATTCCTCTATAATATTATTTGTGACTATGTGCAATCATAGTTCTGATAGCTTGCAAAGAAACTTATTGAAGGAAACATTCTTGAGGACCACTCGAGAAAAATTCTATTGAAAGGAATTGGAAATATTAAGCTTATAAAATGTCTTTAGAAAGAGGATAAATGGTTTTTACAATTACTCAATTAAATTAATATGAATAATAATATTAATTAAAACAAATATCCAAAATTAAAATCCTAGAAAATCACAAAAAAATACCATTAAAAATGTTAACCCGTATCTTTAAATCCGGAATTTGCAAATATAAATCACCATTTTTATCTCAAAATAAATCTTCCACTAATTTTCTCACTCAAATTTATCGGATAATAAATTTAATACATATAAATGTGATTTTACTAAGTATATTTTTGTTCCTAGATTAGTGATTAAATAATTATCAAAGGAAGGGCATGCAATTCATTGTTAAAAGATCCAAAAAAATTGATTAAAATTGTGCGTGAAAATAAAATAATGAATTAAAACTCATTTAACCCTTAATTGAATACTTTAAAATGGGTAGTGAAAGTTTGGTCTTGAAAGAACCTGAATTTTCTTTATGGTATCAAACATTTTATTTTTAGTTTTATTATATTGTTTTATCTTTTTATGAATTCCTAATGAGGTTATACTGGAAGCAAGAGTTTATTTGGCATGTTTAATGTCCAGATTTCTGAATTTGGGAGGAAAAAACTAGGCCACATGACTAGTATAAACCATGTCGCCCATTTTTCATGGTTAGACAAAACCTATGGGGTGCTTCAGATCTCCATAATGTGGAGTTCATGGGCTATGAATGATTTTTCTAACCATACACTACATCATGTGTGGGGTGTGATCCCTAATAAGTGGGAGAATCATGTATAAAGTATGTTTAGAAAAAATGTGCTCCCCAACAATGTGGTCCATTTTTATTAGATAGTACCTAGAAAATTATTGGTGATAGGTTTGGAAAATATTTCATCCAAATTGTATACCTATTTAAATTTTGAGAGAAATATATAAATATCTTCTATTTCTTTATAACTCACCCTCCTTATTTATTTTATCTTCTAGAATACAACACCTCTCATCCTCTCATTTTAGAATTATCACACGTAAATCTATTTCTTGGGATATACTCTCTATATGACATCTGATCAAGTCATCATATATTTCATTAGATCCCTCTTGGTAATAGATTCGATATAATTCCTTATTTAACTCTTTTATCTCACTATATTTGGTGAAAGATATTATACTCTATTTTTAGGATTTTTTCTTTTCCTGTATTTTCTTCTAATCTAGGAGAAACTAAGGATAAATACTAGACGGGGCGTCTTCTTCATGCATAAAGTAGTCGATATATGACTTATCCCTCAAATTATAGCAGTTTAAAAAATTTATGTTGTTCTCACACCAGTTTCACCAGATACTACTCCTTACATTAATATTCCTTAAAATAAATCATCCAAAATGAAAACTAAGGCCCTATCATGACCTTTTGATATTGTTGTAGGTTGATACCTCAATTCCAACCACCCAATTAGGGCGAGTTCTTCATTATAAAACAAGTGACCTATATTGTTATTACCTGAGACACCATTTAGGTGTTCTTGACTTGAAATTTACCACATTAAGTTATACTTTTAATTATATTATTTCATAAATCATTAAAAAGAATGTATAAATATTTACATAAAGAAATGAATTGTAATGGATAAATTATTATTGAATTGGAAACATGTAACATTTCTTTATTGACCCTATCACTTATGATGAATGGTGTTGGGTTGAACCTAAGTAATCAATAAATAGAATGAATATAAAAATTTGTATGACGAATTATGAAATATATGAAATGATTTTACAGTTCCTATTTTATATAGACCTTTTTAATCTTTATAGTAATGTTCAGTCTTTAGTCCACCTTATATTCCTAGTGGAATTCCTTGAGCACTCAGAGGACACTATAATGATTCATTGAGATAGTTTACAATAGATATACCCACATTAGAACTCGGTCCTTGTCTTATTACATGAATGCCTCAATAGTTTATTGACTATTTGATTGACACTCCTTCCGAATATTAGAATTCCTTGGATTTACTCCTTGGACAAAGTATGATTTCTTAGGACATGCAATGCCTTCGATTATTACACTTGAGATACAATCATTCTTAGCCCAAGAAATACTTTTTACTTGATCCATGGACTCGTTTATAGATTTTTACAATATAATTCCATGGGTATACCCCTTGTATTATGCATATCCGTTATTGCATGGATGCATGGCTATGTACCATGAGATAATATGACATTATAAGTTTAAGTATGTCTTGATTACTATTGGATAATTTTCAGTATTATTTTATCATTATTATTAAAATGGAAACTTGTTTTATTATATCTAATCCCATTAATAAATAATTAAATAAACACATGTGATGAGACATCCATCATATACTAAATTATGTATAGTTGTCCAAGTATCCCATGAATAACCTAAGATTGACTTGGGTTATATTTATTCCCTATTTTAATTTGATATACTTGAAAAGTATTATTTTTTATATTATCACACAACATTTTTATAGAAACTATTGGTTGTGGCATACTGATTTTATATCACAACCTATCCAGGACACCGATGGTACCATGACAGATTCTATGATTGTAGGTGTGGACAAGAGGAAGCGTCCGGTTATGGATGCCTGCCTTCCTGTATTTGGCTACGTCTTGGTAGAAGATGATTTAGCTAGTTATCAGGATTCATGAATATTTTTTTGTTCTTTTTGATTCTTTTATAATTTCCTACTACAATTCTTGTTTGTTCTTTTATAGATACATGGCATCATTATTATATATGGTAATGTTTCATATTATGATTTGATTATTTATGGCTCATATTTTTATGTTTGTTACACTAACTTATTTATCATTACTTCATCAATTATTTATATATACCCTATTTCCATCTATGTTACACTATTATTATGAGGTTATAGTCTCCCCATAGTACCACCATTGACCCTTTCTTCCATTAGCATCCTCTAGTGTATAAGGAGGCGTGCTTAAGTCGATGTGGCCAACTGATTCGACTACTTTTACCTATTGAGATAGAATGGGATGTCAAAAAGTGGTATTAGAGGTTTCTTTTTATTTCATTACTATTTTAGGATGTTAGAAAGGATATTAGGACATGTAATAATTTGGAATTAGCCTTTTTTAGGGATTAGTTAACCCATGTATGGGGAAAACCCCAAATTACCTAGGATGGGATTAAAAGTTCTAGTTTGTGTGTATTACAATTGATTTGATTCCATTGCTGGGTGAGACACATGATATGTGATGTCATTACTTTTATTATGATGTTGGATTAAATTTTAACCATTTCCCATGATGGAAAGGAAACATTGATCATGCACTGTTTTTGGAACCTTATTGGATTTATATTTCATGCATTAGGCCATTCCATATAGGTTTCATTTCTAGACTGCTTGATACTTGTTTTATGTACCTTGAGTGATATATCTATTATGAAAATAACATTTATAAATGTAAAAGGATATTATATAATGTGTTATTAAGGTGTTTTTATCAACCAATGTAGTTTTTTCCTATATAATTTGATGGTTCCACATTAATTAACCAATTATCACATGTCTAATGTAACATCCTAGGTAAATAAAGAATAATATATTTTCCTATTTATTAATATTTATAAATTAAATATTAATTTAAATTTAAATGGAATTTAATGTAAGATAACGTTCCCAACACAAAATAAGAGGTTTCCCTAAAATCTTATGTTTCACACAACACTGAGGCATATCGGAAAATAATATAATTATATAATTATTAATTTAAATGGTAATTAACACCTAGCCATTGTATTCGTAAAAATTAACTAAATTAACTATACTATTATTTTACATATTTTTTAAATGTTCTTACATTTATCCAATAAATTTTAGATGCTTAAAATGAGAATGAATCTAATTTTAAGCATAAAATACCCTAATATTATTAAAATGTAGTTTTACCACCTTTTAATGGAGAACCATTTTTAAATATATTTTTTTTCACTTTTATTTGCTATATTTGATATAATAAACTTATCTTATAGAAATGGGACATCAAAATTTACTTTGGGTAAGTTTTTGGTAATTTTCTGATAAAGTTCATTTTTAATTAACAGTAAAAAAAACTGCATTTTATATCAAAATAGTCTTTTCTTATAATTTATTTATATAGTTAGATTATATTTTTAATGGTTTTAAAGTGTAATTGTATTATTATTTTACCATTTAATACAATTTTATTCACTGATAGTAATTTTATATTTAAAATAGACATAAACACATTTCATTCTTTGGATAATTTTTATTTCTTAAAAACCCACATTATGGTTTGGATAACGGGAATTAATTTTAAGTTAATCAATGAAACTTCTGTGTTAGGAATTTGAAAATTTTTATTCTATATTTTGAATCATAAGGTATAAATTCTGTAAATATTTACCTTTTATTTTTTGATATTATGAATAGTAACTTCAGTAATTGTTTTTATTTACCACGGTTAAAGGGTAAATTGGGTAAACAATGGTAAAAATAACATTATAATAATATAAAACTATGATAAAATGGGTCCTAATCTTATTATATGAGTCAAGGGTGACCAAAATATTCCTCATACTGAGATTTTGGTATTTTGGTGCCACTTGGGAGTGAAAATGACATGTTATAATAATTAATTTAATGTAAAGGGAAATATAACATAAACATGTATCATTTTACTAAAAAAATTAAGGTGGGGTTCTATAATTGATATATTCAAATATAAATATTAATTAGAAATATAAAAAATATTTCATAAATCATGTTATTTTATTTATAATTTTTATATATTAAATAAATAAATTTAATTATGACACAATGATGACGGAGTGATTGCTTCTTTAAAAAAGGATTCAAATAAATGATATTATAATTATTAAAATAAATGTAATTTGAATACTTTTAGTCAATAAAAGAATTTTAGGGATGATTGTGACTTATTATATTTGAGTTTATTTTTTTATTCAATGTAATCATGTTGTTTTGACTTTAACAAAAATCAATTACTAAATAGTGTCAAAATTGACCAAAATGAGTTTCAAAAAATACTATTTTATTAAATTATATAATAGTCCTAAAAATATAATATTTGAAAAAATTACTTATATAATGTTAAAAATTTCATTAATTATCCATGTATGGTTTTATTGACATTTTATTGTAATGATAGTAACCATATATTTTGAAAATAGAAGATAACATAGAAAGAGTTAAAATTTTTAACTAAGGGTTAAAGATAAAATATAGGGTTTATTTTGTGACATAAACTTCTCTAAAACATATTGGTTGAGAGGATTTAGACCCATAATCATCTTACATTCGAAATATATCACTTTTGAACTATTATAATTTGAAAATCTGTTTATAATAAAATAATATTTCAAGACTTTCCTAAAGTGCCCCTACTCCCTATTATAAAAGGACACCACCTCTACCCACTTACTCACACCTCTCAATCCCCATGGCTTGTACAAATTAAGATCAAATAATATAACAACATCCCTCCCTTTCTCATAGAGTCCACACATTGGGATTAAATCTATTCGAAGGAGACATTTTGTGAAAATCAAAAGGAGATACTTGAAATGAGGTATTAGTTTTATTACCTATTTCAGAAATATTTTCTTCTTATACTTCCTTTAATTATATCATTTATATAATAAATTAATAAATAAATTATATTATACATGATGATATGTTAATATAATTATGTTACAACCTTATACCTCCTTTTATCCATCCTATAAATAACAATATCCTCATGCATGTGTACGTACGACTTACTATCTCGACGCTATGGTGTATTTTGTTATTCAAAAAGAATTAAATTGGATGGTCATAATTATGAGTATAATAGATGTAAATAATGAATAAAACATGATAATTATTCTTTATAATTAATATATCATCCAATTCTATACCTTTTAACCTTTAAGTAAATGACATCATCACTCATGCATAAATACGACCTACCATCTCCATGATGGGATGCAATTCATTATAAATGATCTTCATTAAAGCATGATTATATACATGAATGAAATGAATAAATATGATATATATTATATTTATATTAACTCTATGATTCTGTAATTTGTATTTACAACATACATTTATTCTTTCCATAATGTGTAAATACGATAATTTCATTTGAGAAAGGGTGGACTACCTCCCCCTCAAAGTGATATGACTCGTTAATTACATACATGGTACTTATAAAGGAGGGATTTATTTAAATTAGGTAACATATATTACATAGATCTAATTCTGGAATTATATTATATCTATGTATTATTTAGTTTTAATTCCTTTAATATGACAAAGAAATGAAAGTAGTGTTCTTGTGTACGTACGAGCTACCATATCCATGAACGGTGCATTTAATTTCTTATCTCCAAATGTTATGGAATATTATAAATACATATATACTGTATATATATGATATTTAAATCATGAATAATATTCTGGAGATGGTTGAATTATGACCACATGAACTACTTATATCATACCATATTTATTTTCGACTCAAGAACCCATTATAAACAAAACGTATAACATAAACTCAAATAATTATCTAATTATTATAAAATTTTCATAAGTGATGTAATGGAAATAATAAAAATGAAATTTTTTTTTCATCAAGTAGAAATTAACATTGGTTTTTATTTAGGAATATAAATAATGAACAAGACAAGTTGGACTCAAGGTTAGGGGACTCGTCTCAATATCCTTTCATTGTGGAATATTTTGATTTATATTTGACTTTATTTTATATGGTTTATAATCAAACCCTTTGAATTTTAATTTCATTCAACAATATTCAAACGGAATCTTCTTTTCACAATGAGTTTTACTAAATGAAAAATGGAATGTTACGTTTTCACGTACGCAGTGACAATAACCTTTCCGCCGCCACGAGGTTTATGTGATATATGGATTCCTCTACAAGTTGTAGTGTTTTTAAAAAGAAAATTAAATACCATATTCCTTTTTATGTATTTTGGTATTGAAAATGGTTTTGAGAATGGATTGATTATATCAATATCTTGATATGATGTCTTTTGATTGCAATGTGGAAAAGTTATTTTTCCTTTATGCTTGTTCTTATGTTATGATTATGTTATGTTTCTTGGAAATTTATTATGTATGTGGGAGATTTAGTGATAAACCAAGGGTGGGTGAGCCCTCGGTGGCTCTCAAATGAATTGGGTAACATGAAAAATGTAGAATTTAAGGTTTCTACTAAGAGATTTAGGGAATATACTATTATGGGTATTCCAAACATAACCATGAAGGTTACTCTCCAATTAGATATGAAAGCTACAATGTAAGTATGTTATAGATTCCACAAGTTACTTTTAGGATTTATGATTTCCATGAGTTATTGAAAAATCTTATGATTTCATGAGGTATGTTAAAGAGATTGTATTTCATGTGTGAAATTTTTTATTTCATTGATTTGTATGTAGTTAGGGACTGTTGCTTTCTTTATTTATTTTATATCCCTTAGTGAGATTTTTATGCTCATCCCAAGTTTCTGAAATGTTTTTCATAGGGTATAAGGAAGTGTAAAAGAAATGGATAATTCATGAATATTTTTATCAAGAAAATAATTCTTGTTTAATGAGTTTTATTATTGTAAAGAGAATTGGATAGATTAGAAGATTATACTTTGTAATATTTCTGATGTAATGTATTAATAATGGCCTAATTCATTAGAAATCTAAACCTGAAAAAATCCTCGATGTTAATTAAAGTCAAATTATTTACTTATCTCATGATTATGTAATGTTATAAGAATGTGAAATTATATAAATCTTATGAAAATGAGGTTTCATAGAATGATAAATTTATTTATTTTGAATATATGGATGTCAATTTAATTTAAAGAGTGGATGTACCTTTATAAATTTGGAATGATGATTAATCTTGTCCAATCATCTTATATTACCTTTTACATTATCCTATCAAATTTAGAGATGTGGATGTAATTATATGAAATAACAATTTCAATTTAGAAATCATGTACAGGTATGAATTGGGAAAGGTAGTTCAATTAACTGGTATATTATTTAAATTAAATAGTTGTTAAATCATTAATTTAAATATGGCTATCATTAAATAGTGTTTCAAATTGTAATTTAAATAGAGTCTTCCTCTATAACATGAAATTTTCAAATTGTACACCATAACCCTGATAAAAAATAGATAACATAAACTAGACCCAACTATAGTATTTGTAAGTAGGTAACATCTCTAGTGATTTATCATTGTATTATATGATTCATAGATCTGGATTTATGAGTGGTAAGAGGGGTGTGATTCTCATATAGGAAGTCTTGCACCAATCCTATTATTGTATCATCGATTCATCATGTTAAATCATATCTAATGATTGTGATTTGAATTTTTAGAGCTATTCCACCATGAAATATTTGAGTTGAACACAAGGAGGGTGGTGACGACCATGATTTGGATGTGGTGGTCCCTTAACTACCTATGTTACCTCTATTAGTACCAACTATGTAACATATTAATATACACAATTTAGGCAATGATTCCTAGTTTCATGATGGATTCATGTATCCAATACATACTATATGGGGAGCTTCATGACCTACTTATTTCATGCTCGAATTAGTCTGATAGTTTCAGTAGTAGCATCCAACCATGTTTTTAGGGTATCTAAGACCTTAGGCTGAGGATTCATGGATGGATGCCTTACTCTCAATTTAAGAACACCTTGAGACTCCTTATGATAGGTGAGTGAGCCTCACTTCTTATATGCTTTGTGGTTATATGAAATGTTAGTGGGATGTTCGGAATAAGGAATATCGACACTGGGGTATGACTTAGGGGAATTTATAATCTAGTTTCTGTGAAGTATTCTTACCAGAGACGCTAAGAGAAAATAGGTAACTGGCCCTAGAAAGGGACCATTTTTGTCATGTAATACTTAACTCACTTAACTGAGCTTCAACATTTTACACCGACCCTAGCAGGAGATGATCTATCTTGGGTGAGGTGCTTCAAGGATGGGATTAGGTAAACCATATAATAGTAGGTAAATTTCTTCATGTTTTCAACCATTTTAGAAATTGTAAATCAGTCTCTTAACATTTAATGAAATCTATGGGAAGATGATAGTACAAATAATTTTGGCTTAGTACCATGATAGAGTAGGGATTACTCAATTAGTCAGAAAATCATCATGAGAGATCCCAGTAGGGAAGTTGAAGATAGATTATCTACACTGGTAGTTAAATAGTGTTTTGTTAGTGTGGGAGGAATGCCACTTGATTCCTGAGTGTGACAGAAACCCAGTTGAGTGTAGATCATGTGTCTGAATAGTCTATATTAATATATTCTCTTGGACCTTCTGATATGTTTTTATTGGGAGTTCATCTAGGAAATATCCACTATCTAGAGAATTATTAATAGCTCCACATAAGGTATGGATGTGGGGTATCACTAGATGGTTAGGTCAAGGGGGAGGTCATGGCCTTGGTATCCATACTTCTATTTTCCAGCATTAGTAGAGAGGACCCACTCAGAATATTCTAGCTATAACTCAAGGCCATGGATCAATCCAGTTTCATGTGTTACAATCGATTCCTGGGGAGAATAGAATAGTCCCATATATAGTAGAAGGTACTATTCTAGTATCCAATACTATAATATATTCTTTCCTTTATATAGGTTCAGCACAGTTATTTATTTCTGTGTTGATAATAAAAAGTGGTGGGCTTGAAATTCAGTACTTATATAGAATAATGGTACTTCATACTAAATTGTGAGTTTAGTTAGAGAGAATACTCATGTGTAAATAAACCCCCCTTGAGGTAAGAAGTTATCATTTCTTATGGGACCAATTTTTCATTGAGATAATATACTTTGATTTCATTCATGGGATGGACTGGTTGGTCCCTTATCATGACTATGGGGACTACTATCACCATAGTGTATCATTTCCACCATCAAAAGGAAATACTTATGTTCACAAGGGTGAATGAGAAGTCTAGGAATGTAGAGATGGACCAGAGCATCATGTTCAAGGTAGAGTGACAACCTAGTTGAATATCCTTTATATGAAGGATTAGGTGATATGTGAGGTTGATTTTACACTTATAGTAGATCATTTTAGGGATGTATTTCCAAACTATATTGATGTATTACCTCATGAAAGAGAGGAGGAGTTCACTATCATTATAGTTTTAAGAGCATCATGGGTATCCATTCCTTTTTATAGGATGGATACTACTGAGTAACATGATCTCAAGAGGTAGTTAGAGGGAATTAAATTTAAGGGTTTTATCTGACCCAATACCACAACTTGGGCATTGATTATTCTTTTTTCCAAGAAGGTATAAGGGGCCCTTAGGCTATTTATGGATTACTTGTTGGTTCCAAAAACAACAGAACTGTGTAGAGGTTACTGATATATTAAAATTTCTTTCAGTAATTATTTCCCAAAACCGAGAGAAAGGATCTTTCTCATAAAATTTATAATTAATTTATTTAATATTGTAAAAAAATTAATATTTAGGTTTAGGAACTTTTTTAATTATTGAATATTGATCATCTAAAATGAACCTTTAATAATTTCATTATTTCACTATGGGGATCCAAGAAGAGAATAACTCTAGTGGTTATCCACACACACTCCTATGATCTCCAAGCAACACAACTCAATCTCGAGGTTCTAGAATGTAGAGTCTAATTTCTTAATTTTTTATTTCTTGATCACTCATTATTTGATCTTGAGTAAATATCTCCAACACTTTTCATTCTTGAGGTGGATAGAGACGAAGGAGTTGATAGAGAATTATTTATGTGCAATAATTATCAACTCTCAAATTTTGGATTCTCTACACAATAGACATAGTCATCTATTTATAGAGTTAATATTTAACTTAAAATATTATTTAATTGCATAATGACCATTTAATAACATTTATTACCATTAATAAACCCCATTTCACATTATAATAATTATATTATTATTTTTTTATGGTGAACACCAACTTTTGAAATAATAAATATTATGTAAAGGTTTTGTTAATTAATATTTGTCATTAAACTTGGTCATGGTCTGTTTAAACTCCTCTAGAATTTATTGAACAACCGAATAAATATTTTATTCACAAATACATATTTTATTCAAAATGTATCAAATAAATATTTGTCATAATCTTAAATAAATAAAAATAAATATTTTATTCACATGATGGAGAATAAATATTTATTTAATTTATGCAATCAATATAACCTAAATAAAATTATTCATCATACTTTATAATACTGTTTATTCCATTTATTAAACACAAATAGAATTTAATCAAGATCGTAGGAAATAATTAGTGTGATACCATCTTTGATTCTTTATCATTGGCATTAGGAGGGGTTCCCTAAAGTCCATTATTAATATCTATAAATGGGAAAAAGAACCCAAGTTAAATAAATTAATATTGTAACATTGATAACCACATACAAACACTCATTGTGTAATATAATCTCTTTTTCACAATATCTCATCAAGTAGGTTTCACAAGTATTTCCCCAACCTATATACTCAATATGTATTTCATTGAAAATCTGAAATAAACACGTTGTTAAACAATTTCCATGGAATTTAATGTAATTGTTATATTCCAATAAATGGGTCAATATATCAGCTTCTATAAAGATGGAAGGTACAAATCCTTCCTCAACTTATTCATTAATGACATGTTACGTATGTCGTACCCAATGTATCCAACTTCATTATGAACTATTTTCAACATGGTTTATGAAATATATCTAAGTAAATTAGTTTTAAAATGCATTAATAATAATCTTAAAGTCCAAGGACCATCAAACACACTCGTGGATAGGAATTTCTGATGCCAAAAAACGGGCAGAATTTACACATGAGAGGCTATTCTCATAATCTCATATCTTGGAGATTACCAAGTGGGAGCCTAATGAGAAGAAGCCTAATATAATTACAAGTAATTTCACCCAAAATTCAAAGTAGTATGTGTCCCATCATAGTATGTTATATAGTTATAGAAAATTATTTGAGAATATCTTCATAGAACATCAAGGTTATCATCATAGATGGGAACTACTATAAATTTATTAATGTTATAAATACTATAAGAAATTACTAAATTAGATTCATAAATAAATATTTTTTAATAATAATTTTTATTAATATTGAATTAATCAAATATACATTTAATAAAAGTACAAAAAAATTGTCCTTGGACACCGAATCCAAGAAACTCCCACATGGACTAGAACCAACAGTCTCCAACTTTCAGTTCACTGGTCCTCACATGGTAATCATGTATCTAATGAGTTAAGTATTTTTTTCAATGGGTCTTCCAAATTGTCTTCCATGTAAATAATTATCACTACAACTTCACATCTTTGATAAAATCCATTAAGATATGATACTTCCTAAGTATGTTCTTTATCCGCTAATGTGGCCCTTGATCTTTTAGATAAACCACAACTATAGTATTATCACAATTGACTATGATAGGATATTTACTGATAGATACCACATCAAGATATTTGACAAATTTATGTATCTATAGTTCTTATTTAGATACTTCAAAGGCCTTATTATGATTGGACTCTGCTATAGAATCTGAAATAATCAACTACTTTAACATCTTCCAGCTCACCAAACCTATATTCAAAGTGAATATGTATCCAGTTTGTGACTTCATGTCATCTTGATAAGTTTCAAAATTAGAATATACATATCTTTTGATGACTCATTCCTCATATCCTCTATAAACTAGTAACATATCCTTATTAAGCCTTAGATACTTAAGGATAGTCTAGACTGACATCCAATGGTGGTCACCTAAATCAGCTTGATATCTTCCATCCAACCTTAATGAATAGGTGACATCTATCATAGTACATAGTATATCATACATTACTAACCCAATCATTGATGCATATGGAATACTTTTCTTTGTGTTCCTTTCTACATGTGTATGAGGACACATTTTCTTGGAAAGACGAATTCCATGTGATGTGGGAAAAAACCCCTCTTGTATTATTACATTCTAAATCACATATGTATATTATCAATGTATGTAGACTGACTTAGGCTGAGAAACCCATTGTATCTATCATGATGTATTTTGATATTGAGAATATATGCTGCCTCTCCCAAGTCTATCATAGAGAATAATTTATTCAAAAAATCCTTAATAGACTATAAGACCGGTATTTCATTTCCAATGAGTAATATTTTATCAACATATACTATTAAAAAAATGATTTCACTCTCACTAAACAATGTATAGACACGCGACTGACATTCATTCTTTATAAAATAAAATTTCATTATAGACTCAGCAAAACAAATGTTCCATGACCTGGATTATTTCTTTAATCCATAAATGGATCTTTGAAACATGAATACCTTGTTGGCATCCTTTGAAGTCCCAAAACATTCATTTTGTGTTATATAGACATCTTCTTAATGGTTCCCTTTAAGGAATTTTGTTTTGAAATTCTTTTTCCAAATCTCATAATCATGGAAAACCATATTGGAAAGTATAATTCTAATGAATTCCAGCATAGAAACTGGTGAAAATGTTTCATCAAAGTCAATGACTTGATACTGTTTAAACCCTTTTGAAACCAGTCATTCCTTATAGGTACTGACTTGTCCTTCCATGTATAGTTTCTTCTTGAATACCCATTTTCAACTAACATTCTTTACATCTATTGGAAGGTCTACCGAAACCCAGAATTGGTTTGATACATGGAATACAATTTAGAAATCACATCTTTTTTCCACATAGAAACATCTTTTCCACTTACTCCTTCCTTGTAGGTTAAAGGATAATTATTATTAATTAATAATTAGTCACCATCATTGTTAACTGAAAAGCCATACCATTCTGGTTCTTTAACCTCTATAGTAATCCTATATAGTAATTATGTCTCTAGAACAATTTTTTCTTACATGAAGCTTTGTAGAGTTTTTTATTATACCAAAAATTGTGTATCATAGTCCTAGACATCATCAATGTATATCTCACTACAACTATCTCTTTTAGATATAAGATCACCCTCAAGAAATGTGGGATTAATGTTAACCAAAATTGTTTTTTCTAAATCATTATATAGGAAACATCCATTTTTTTATTTGAGATATCATATGAAGAGAAAATTTGTTCCTTGGGGTGTAAGTTTTGTACTTGAAGACTCCTTAAAAATTGATTCACAACCCCACACTTATAATTAATACAACATATGTCTCTTTATATTTCATAATTGGTATGTTTTACAATATGTTTATTTAGTTGGAAATCACTTTAGTATGTATGATATTCTTTGTAATGTGTATCCCCAAAAGGTTAATGGAAGACTTGCATGACTCATCACTGATATCACCATTCCAAACAAGGTTCAGTTCATTCTTTAGATTATACCATTCCACTATGGTATATTAAGATGAGTGAGTTTGGATAAAATCATGAACTCTTGTATATAATCAATGAAGTCTCGATTAAGATATTCTCTATCATGGTCTGAGTGAAGTTTCTTAATCTTATTACGAATATGGTTCTCAACTTCATTACTGTATTCCAGGAATTTATCAAAATAATCTGACTTATACCTCATTAAGTATATGATTCCACATATACTAAAATCATTAGTTAAAATTATGAATTATTGTACCCACAACTTTCTTTAATAGAAAGTGGTCCACACACATATGTATTAACTAATTCAAGAAGCGCTTTATCCCTTTCACCTTTCCTAATAAATTTTACTTTAGTCATTTTCTTTGTAAACATGCATTACATACCCCAAGTAGTTTTAGTTCAAAAGAATCGAAATATCCATCATGATGAAATTTAGTTAAGAAATTTTCACTTAAATGACCTAGATGGTGATTCCAAAGTTGGGTTTGGTATGATTCATGCAATGTAAAATTGTAATCTATTTACATTATTTGGTTCACTTAATCCAACACACGAAGAATTTTATTGAAATGTGACTTACCATAAAAATTATATCTTTATAAAAGAAGAAACATTTATTCCCAAATTTGAAAATAAATCCATCAATATCAAGTCTGGATATAGAAATATATTTTTTTTATCTAAGGGAACATAATAAAACCCCTTTTAAACAAAGATCATTTTGGCTAGAAATGTTAGGTGGTAGTCCCCAATAACTACATCAGTAAGTTTAGCTCTATTGGCTACTTGAATATCTACCTCTACGTGGTAAATCATTCTAAATCTACTTGTTTCTTGTTTTTGAATACATATGTGAGCACTAAAAGCAGTTTCTAATACCAAATTTTTAAAAATAGATATATTTCAATCAATAAAAAACACCTAATACTTCCCCTTTATTCTTCAACTGGGTGAAGTTTTTCTTCTGGCTTCCTTTCTTTCCACATGCGAAACAGACACTATCTTATTCTCTTACTTTCCAAGTGATCTTCCTCTTCTTGTAAGGGTGTGAAGAAGCTTTGGGATTAAAGTTCATCATTTTCCCTTTCCATTTTTTCACTATAAGGAAATAAGTGTTTTCATGCTTCATATCCTTATATAATAAGTTAAGTAGATTAAGAAGGTCTGGTAGAGACTTCTCAATGATGTTCACATTAAAATTCACAAAAATGGTAGAGAATCTATGAGAGAGTGACGCCAGAACGAGTTCAGTGCCCAGTTCTTTAGGGAGTTCAAACTCTAGAGTCTCAAAGTTATCAATGTAGCTAATGATATTGACTACATGAGGACTATATGGGAACCCTCTATAAGCTTTCTCTGAAATAGAGCCTTGGAAATCTCAAAACATTCATATTTATCTCTCTCCCAGTAAAGACCACAAATGTGATAAAGCATGATATACACATCCATGTTTTAATGAGAATTTATTAGCTCACATTAAATTGACAAAATTATCAAAAATTTAACATTGACCACATCAATAAAATGTTTTTCATATAAAAGGAACTCTTCATCACAAACTTTATTGGTAGGCATATCAGGAATTTAGGATTCTAGCATGTCATATTTTCATTCAGGCTGTAGCACAACCAAAAGGCATCTAAACCACCTATTGAAGTTACAGCCTATTAGAAGGTTATATTTGTCCAATATTAATCATAGGGATAGTGTGAATGATGAACTTTTATTTTTTATTCTACAATTGAAAATATAATATTATTAATGCTTTTCTTGATTAAAAAATTAGTGGGAAATATTAATTTAAATACTTTTTTATTTATTAAATAACTCACTATTTTATCAAGTCTCAAAAGACTACACCATTGAAATCATAATTTATAGTTTCTTCTGTAACGCCCTGATCCTAGTTACCCAAATTCAGTGCATTATTACATAACATTGGCATGATTACAAGGAATCAAGTCCCAAAGGTTCGATCAATTTAATAGTCTTTGCAAAATAAATTACATACACGAACATCAAATTATAATTTCTAACTTAAAACACAACATAGATAATCACTTGAGAATTCCATTATTCTCCTAGATTAAACATGCATATAAAACATAATACACTTCCTGGAATCCTGAGAAAATAAAACATAATAAAGGGGTGAGATCAAATCATCAGTAAGGATAAACAATATAGCAGAAACTCTCATAAATAAGCATAAACATTTAAGGGAATGTATAAGACTAAAACACAAGCCTTTTAAAATTAAACATTCGTATAATATGGTTAATATAAACCAAATAAATCCATTTACTTATTCACATGGATATTCTACTAGTCAAATAGGAACATTTAATATCAATAGCTAATTTCATAATGAAGGAATGCATAATGCTGGACATCATAACTGTAGGTCCCGAGTGCATGGAAGCACATTGGTGGGTTAAACCAACATTAATTTTAGCATTAACAATGATCAATTCAAGATCCATTACAATAATAAAATTCTGGATCTTCATAATATAATGAAGAAAAAAAAGTAAGAGGGAGTCCTGAAACAATAAAGACAGGATCATCATATGTCGGTTATAATTAATATAATTAATTGACAAGAATTACCTTGATGGAATTATTTCTTCGTTGACGTCTCCGGTCACGATCCGATGTGATTTGTTGTTGCGTCGTATAATCCAAGTGTAGGATTCCTCTAATGGTTATCCAAATCTGATCCACGTATCTCTAGACGTCTCTGAAGGGATTTTGGGTGCTAGCGCGGAAGATCCTTTTCTTGAGATGTCCGCCTTCGATCACCTTTATCCGATGAAAGAGGATCTCTCTCATTCTTGAGATCATTCTTGGAGGAAGGAGTTCTTTCAACATTGAGATAACTCTCTAGAATTGTTTTTCAAAATTATTCTCTCTTGAAAAGTGTTGGGGTTGGGAGGATATTTATAACCGGGTTTGAGGTTATAGATTTATGACAATAAATAAACGTGTTACGTGTTTTATTTATTCCATTAACTCTTATTGAAAACCCCCATGTTGAATGATTAATTCCTTGACATGTGCCCATGCTGATTATAAGAAATATCATTTAATAAAATGATATTATTTCCTCAAAATACCGACTGAAAAAACTACACGCCATGTAATAATTAATACATGGTGTATACTTGTTTTCCATGAAAACTACATGGCGTGTACATTCAATGTACACTGTGTTTTTATCTTGTTTTCATTTTTCATTATTTCCTCCATCACATTTATTAAACCTTGAGTAATGGATATTTTTTTCTTAAATAAATGTAGCTTAATTACTCACTAATAAATATATATTATTTCGCCCACAATATATTCTATCGTATAGCTAGTTTCAAGATAAATTCGATCAGGCATCCATAAATAATTATTAAACCACGGTTAGGAATAATCTTTTTTTAACTTGTTAAATTAATATTTAACTGAGATACATGGACACACTTATTGTGTGACCCTCTAGGCCTCTTTCCCAGTGGAATTAGATGGAGGATGTCTGAAGTCCAAGGTTAGCATCTAGAAACACACCAAGGCATCCATAGAGAAAGAATTTAACGCTGCAATGACCTGTCACCTCATACGAATGCTTACCATGTAATATAATCCTTTTGTCACGATATCTCGAATCATGCGGGTTGCATGCTAGTGCCATGAACCCGTGTGCTCGATTATTCTTTCTTCGACTTTTCAGAATTGAACTCGCCCTTTATTTACCATGGACATGATTTATTTAGGCTATATCAATTCCACTAAGGTCCTATGATATCTACTTCTGTGATGGAACAGAAGAGAAAAATCCTTTCTCGCATTGTTTATTAATGCAATATTACTCATGACGCACCCAATGTATCCTACCTCACTGCAAAAAATGTGTCGTCACATTTTTCGTCAATACATATAACTTCACGAGTTGTAATACCCATTAATAATATTCTTAAAGTACAAGGACCAATATACACATCTGCATATATGAACATCCAATGACACTATGAAATGTGGATTTCCTACTGGAGGGTCTTGTTATCATAATATCCTCCTGGATATTACTAAGGGTGCACAACATGAGAAGGTGCCTCAAATTTGTATGAGTCCTCACCCCTAATGGCCGGTATTATTTGTGTCCCTCAAATAACATCATCTGGTCATAGAACATATTTTCAAGAATAGTGTTATGGAACTTCCAGGTTCTCATCATAGTAGGGATCTGCTATAACCCTTTAATGAAACAGCTATCCTTGGGACATTATCACATTAAATATCATGTAGAAGAAAAATAATGATGTGTTAAGGTGTTTATTTAATGAATAAAGATCATAGTATTTGGTTCTAGGCCACTAACTTCAACAGACTCCGACCTGGACTTGAGCCAACTGGTTACAACTTTTAACCCTCTAGCTCTTAGATGATATTCATGCTTCTGATGAGATAGGCCTTTAGGCATGGGGTCTTCTATGTTCTCTTCTGTGGACACTCTTCTCACTACAAATTCACCCCTTTGATAGAAATCCCACAAGAGGTGATACTTTTAGAGTATGTGCTTTGTCGGTTGATGCGACCTGGGTTCTTTTTCAAGAACCACAGCTACAGTATTATCACAATACAACATGATAGTATCATTACTACTAGGCACCACATCATGATCCTGGACAAATTTCCGAATCCAGACGGCTTCCATGGCTTCATCAGAAGCCGCTATATATTCAGACTCCACTATAGAATCAGTGACAACTAGCTGCTTTGAACTTTTCCAGCTCATAACTCCTCTATTGAGACATAAAACATATCTTAAATGAGATTTCAGATCATTATGATCTTTCTGAAAACTAGCATCGTCATACCCTTTGATGACAAGCTCCTCGTCTCCTCCAAACACCAGGAACATATCCTTATTTCTTCTTAGATAATTAATGATATTCTTAATAGTAGTCCAATTTTGTTCTCCTAGATCTTCTTGATATCTTCCTACCATGCTCAGTGCATAGGCCACATCAAGCCTGGTATATAACATGGCATACATAATGGATCCTATAGCTGAAGCTTATGGGATATTACTCATTATATATTTCTCTTATTGTGTCTGAGGACACATTTTCATAGAAAGATGTAGGCCATGAGACACTGGAACCAATCCCTTATTTGATTGTTCCATACTAAATCTCTTTAGTATCTGGTCAATGTATGTACCCTGACTTAGTCCAAGCAGCCTCTTGGATCTATCACAAATGATTTTGATCCCTAGAATGTAGGCTGCTTCACCCAATTCCTTCATGAAGAAACATTTGTTCAACTAGTCCTTAACTGACTGTAATATTGGTACTTCATTTCCTATAAGAAATATGTCATCAACATATACTACTAGGATAGTGATCGCATTCCCATTAAATAGCTTATAAACACATGGCTTACATTCGTTCTTAATGAACCCAAATTCTTTTATTGATTCATTGAATTGAAGGTTTCATGACCTGGATGCTTATTTTAATCCATAAATGGATTTATGCAACTTGCAAACCCGTTTGGCTTCACCAGGTGTCACAAACCCATCTGGTTGTGTCATATAGAAATCTTCTTAAGGATCCCATTACGGAATGTTGTTTGACATCCATTCTCCAAATCACGTAGTCATGGTATGATGCTATGTAAAGTATGATTCGTATGTATTTTAATATTGAAACTGGTCAAATGGTTTGATCCGAGTCAATTATTTGAAGTTGTATGAATCCTTTAGCCAGTAGCATTGCTTTATAGGTGCTAACTTGACCTTCCATGTCCAGTATTCTATTGAATACCCATTTGCATCTAGCATGCATTACATCAGCTATCCCATCGACCAGAACCTAGACTTGGTTCTGATACATGGAATCTATCTCAGAATTCATAGCTTCCAGCCATCTTGCATGTTTTGATCTTTCTATTGCTTCCATGTTGGAGATAGGTTCATTATTATCCAACAATAATGATCCATCGTCCTCAGTGACTGGGAAACCAAATCTATGTGGTTCCCTTACCTCTCTTAAGCTTCTACATAGTACTTTGTTTTCTAGAACCTCTTCCACGGGGACATGTGGAACTTGTTCCTGTACCAACTCATGTTTATCTTGACCATCAACTTTGTCGAAGTCAATCTTGCTCCCACTATCCTTTTTGAGGATGTTCTCCCTCTCCGGAAAGAAGGATTGTATGGAAACATTCAATTTCTTGTCTGAAGGGTTATATAGGTAATATCATTTCATTTAGTTGGGATATCCTAAAAAGATACACCTCATGCCTCGAGGTGCTAGTTTTCTTCCTAAGAAGGCCTTAACAAATTCCTTGAATCCCCATACACATGTGTGCGAAAAAATGGGTTTATTTCCATTCCATAACTCGGATGGAATTCCATTTGTTGCCTTAGTTGGTACTCGGCTTAATGTGTATGATGCAGTTTGTAATGAATATTGCCAAAAGGATAATGGAAGATCTGCATGAATCATAATTTACCTCACCATGTTCAACAAGTTGTGGTTCCTCCTTTCACTAACACCATTCCACTATGGTGTATAAGGAAGAGTGAGCTGAGATAGAATCATAGACTCCCGTAGAATATCGATTAACTCTTGATTCATATATTCTCCACCTCGATCTGATTGAAGTTTATTTATCTTCATAACAATTTGATTCTCTACTTCATTCTTGAATTCTTTATATTTATCTAAGGCTTATGACTTATACCTCATTAAGTAGACATATCCATATCGAATCAAATCATCAGTAAAAGTAATGAAGTTAGAATATCCACCTCTAGCTTCTACTTGAAATGGTATACACACATCCATGTGCACTAATCCTAGAAGCTCTGTGGCCCTTTCACCTTGTCCACCGAAAGGCGGCTTGGTAATTTTACCTTGTCAACAAGTGTGACATCTATCAAGTGGTTTTATATCAGTAGATTCTAAATAGCCATCTTGGTAGAGCTTTGTCAAGTGTTTTTCATTTACATGACAAGACGGTGATGCCACAACTGGGTTATGTATGAGTCACGTGAGTTTGTTTCATTATCATTTTCCAACACTTGGTTTTCATAATTTAATACATACAAACCATTATTTAAATTTTTCATACCATAACATACATTGTTCTTATGAAAGAGACAACCCTTATTTCCAAACTTGAAAATAAATCCATCTATATCCAAAAAAGATATATAAATTATGTTCTTGTAACACTAGGAAAATAATAACAGTTATTTAAAACCAAGATCATCCTAGTCAGCAATGAGAGGTGGTAATCACCAATTTCTACTACAGCCAGCCTCACGCCATTAGCAGCTCGAAGATCCACCTCTCCTCTGGCAATCTTTTTAAATCTATATGGTTTCTGCATTTGAATATTTATGTGAGTCCCACAAGCTGTATCTAATACCCAATGTGTAGAAATGGAAAGATTACACTCGATAGCGAACAAACCTTTAGAATCCCCATACTTCTGGGTTCATCTCCTCTTCTAGTGGCCTTTCCTACCACATAAAAAACATACTGGCTCTCGTTCCTTGCCCTCCCTCTAGATCTTCCCATTCTTGGAAGGACTACACTCGGGGGCTTCGGATCATTTATAATTATTTGACCCTTTTTCCATTTCCTTCCATTTATTATTCAACACAAGTAATATAGGTTTGTCACGCCCGATGTCCTTATCTACCTGACGAATTAAGTACATAAGTTCTGATAGATTCTTCTCATTGTTTATCATGTTATAATTGAAAATAAAGCTATAGAAGGTCTTGGGCAGTGATGATAGGATGAGATCTATACACAACTCATCTAGGAAATTAATCCCTATGATTTCCAAGCGTTCAATGTAGCCAATGAGCTTGACTACATGAGGCACAGCTGGCGAAGACTCTCCAATATTAGTTTTAAACAAAGCATTGGAGATCTCATATCTCTCTGGTCTTGCCTTCTCTTAGTAGAGGTCCATAAGGTGAGACATCATGATATACACATCCATGTTTTCATGTTGCTTCGAGAGCTCATTAGACATGGCCGACAGCATGAAACATTGGACATCTGTGGCATTATCTATATGTTTCATATAGAGAGATAGTTCCTCATCACTGGCCTCTTTCCCAAGCACAACTAGAATAGGATCTTCTAGAACATACAATTTTCTCTCGTGGCGAAGGATGACACGTAAACTCATCTTCCACTCTTGGAAATTGGTACTGGTGAGAAAGTGTTCCTTCTCGAGTATGGTTCACAATGATATGTTTGAATTCATGTTTCATTCCATTTCTACAAATTAATATGAGCAAGGTTTAGTACTTTATTATAAAAATTAGACAAGTAAATAAATAAATACTTATTAGTCTCCCACTATTTTATCGAAACCCAATATCCCTCACCATTGACATCAGAATATTATGTTGATTTAATATTCTAGTGGAAACGATCTATATTTCCCTTCGCATTTCCCCAACTTGGTTTGGTCATGAAACATGAATGGTTTTAGGTAGGCATTCCAAATTCTAATTGCATTAAATCACATCTCCTTGATCTGCCGAGTGGTCTCCCCAATCCTGAAATCCATTTATTTTGGATTTCCTCAACCTTCCCCTCTTGGTCACACCAAGTCCTGCTATGGCAGTCAACCGTTGATGCGAACTAAGTCAAGTCAACCAAAAACCTTGAATTCAAATTCCCTGATAATTGAAAGCACCCCAACTAGGGTTGGTCAAGCACTTTGAACTGTGGTTCGATACTAACCAAGATTATGGAAGGCTATACCAACTTGATATTTATTTGAGGGGTTTTATCCTTATACGTAAATTTCCATTTCATTATCTTTTATTACATGCTTGTTAATATTAAGTGGGATATACTTATGTGATTAACCATGTCTGAGATAATATTTACGCATAAGCTGGTCTTATTTTACTTCCATCTAGAATGCTTGTTTAATTTATTATTTGTGTGATAGTGACAACACACCCACAATAAATAAACAATGCAACTGATAGAAATAAAACAAATGGTACAATCCTAAGACTGTTCTATTACTGAGTTTATCTAGCAGTTGATAAAATAACCCAATACCTAGGGGAGAAACACCTTGAACCTTTTGGGTTTGTTTTTACAGATTTCCACCTATCCACCTGTGTATCTCCTTGGATTGGTTTCACGTTGGCTCTTGACTTGATCCGCCTCCACTAGTTTGCGAGATCCATCCATTACATATGGATTTATCTCACATGAAGGTGAGGGGTCAATGGGTTTTTACATAAAAGAATCATTTGGTGCAAAGGCCCTACATATTAATGAGGATAAGCCATGCAAGCCAAAAAAATTAATTTAATTAAATAAATTAAAAGAAACCATTCACATACAATGGTTTTTGTCTAGCCCATGATCATCCATACATGAAATGATATTACGCATTAATAAAACTAGCATTCAATTCTTTAATCATTATTATTTAAGATAAATCACGCTTGAATAAATTAATAATCTTTAATTAATCAATCCTCCTATCTTAAACACTTTTTCGGAATTTCCTTGAGATTCTCATCCATCATAATTTTGAACAAATAAAATCATTTAAAATTAACTTTTTTTGTAACTTGTACCTTGGAGGCAACCCAGTGAATTCCCATTCATTACGTAGATGTTAAATTAAACACATATATATAACACATATCATGTGTTGTGCCTCATCTTTACGCCTACACTATGGTACATGTATCAAGGGTTTGTATAATATAATAATAAATTCTAATAAATCTGTATAATTTGGATGAGTACACAGCCTTTAGTTCCAACTAAACGACGTGTACTTTTGTTCACCATCCATCTAAATTACATGCATGGGGAAATGGAATGTAGATGTACATCATAAATATTCGGAGTACACGGTGTGTTCTTTTGGATACACGCCATGTAGTATCCGCGTTATACAGTTTCCATCTGGGCAATCCATGTATGGGGTACATGGTCCAACCCTAACTCGAAGGGACTACACGCCATGTTTAGTGGACCACATAGTGTGTAATCTGGAAACCATGTTCCAATTGTTCCTGGTCAAAAAATGGTGTCATAAATGACTTAGATAGGATTCAATACACGGTATGATTTGGGGGAACAGTCCAAGGCATTGAACCTAGACTACATGGCATGTACTACTGAATACCCGCCTTGTATTATGGTGTTTTATGGCCAAGAGTGTTGGCACATCCAGATGAGATATTCTATTTTATTTTAATCAAAATTAATATAAAAATTTATTTCTGTAAGGTGAACATGAAATGAGAGGGGAGGAACATATCTTGAGATTCATATTTTAAATAATGATTAACTTGAATTGAAAAAATAAATTATTAAATGTGTAAATCACCAACAAAAAAACTAAATAATTATAATCAATGATATAACCTTCCTCTGATACAACTTGAAGGTTCCAGGTTCAGAGGAAGTGCGTTGGTGGGTTAACCCAACTTTAATTTTAGTGTTAACAATGATCAATCCGAGATCCATTAAGATAATAAAACACCGGATCTTCATAATAGAATGAAGAATAAAATAAAAAGAGGGAGTCCCGGAACCATAAATACATGATCATAATATGTTGGTTATATTTAATTTAATTAATTGACCAGAATTACCTTGATAGAATTATTTCATCATTGATGTCTTCGATCACGATCCGATGTGATCTGTCATTGTGTCACAGAATCCAAGTGTAGGATTCCTATAGCAATGATCCACGGGTGCTCCACGTATCTCTAGATGTCATCGAAGGGATTTCCAGGTGCTAGCATGGAAGAGCCTTCACTTGTGTTGTCCGCCTTCGATTGCCTTGATCCGATGGAGGAGGATCTCTCTCAGTCTTGAGAGAATTATTGGAGGAAGGAGTTCTATCGTCCTTGAGATAAATCTCCAAAATTGTTGTGCAGAATGATTCTATCATGAAAAGTGTTGGGGTTGTGAGGATATTTATTATTGTGTTTGAGTTTATAGAGTTATGAAAATAAATTAATGTGTTACGTGCTTTATTTATTTCATTATCTCTTATAGAAAACCCCCATGTCGAATGATTAATTCCTTGACTTTCACCCATGCTGATTATAATAAATATCATTTAATAAAACAATATTATTTCCTCAAAATCCTGACTATAAAAACTACATGGCATGTAATCATTGATACATGGTGTGTACTTGTTTTCCATGAAAACTACACGGCGTGTACATTCAATGTACATGACGTGTTTAACTTGTTTTCACTTTTATTTATTTCCTCCACCACATTTGATAGACCTTGACTTATGGCTATTTATTTCTTAAAAAAATTTAACTGCATTACTCGCTAATAAATATATATTATTTCTCCTAAAATATATTATCTCGAATAACTAGTGTCGAAATAAATTTGACCAGGCATACTTAAATTATTATAAAATGATATTCAGGAATAATCATTATTTAACTTTTTAAATTAATATTTAACTGAGATACATGGACACACATACTATGTGACCCTCTAGCCCTCTTTCTCAGTGGCATTAGGTGGAGCCTACCTAAATTCCAAGGTTATCATCTAGAAACATGTTAAGGCGCCCATAGAGAAAGAAGTTAAAGCCCCAATGATGTGCCACCTCATACGAATGCTTACCGTGTAATATAATCTCCTTTTCACGATATCTCAAATCAAGCGGGTTGCATGCTAGTGTCATCAACCCATGTGCTCGATTATTCATTCCTTTACTTTCTGGAATTGAACTCACCCATTCTTTACCATGGCCATTGATTTATATAGGATATATCAATTCCATAAAGGGTCCTAAGATATCTACTTCCATTATGGGATAGGAGAGACAAATACTTTCTCGCATTATCTATTAATGAATTATTACTCAGAACGGACCCAACGTATCCTACCTCACTGCGAAAAGTGTGTCATCACAGTTTTAATCAATACATATATGTGCGCTCGTTGTAATACTAATTAATAATAATCGTAAAGTCCAAGGACCAATACACACGTCTGTAGATAGAAACATCCAATGACACTATGAAATGTGGATTTCTTACTGGCGGGTTTTGTTCTCATAATATCCTCCTGGATATTACCAAGGGCGCACACCATGAGATGGTGCCTCAAAGTGTTATGAGTCTTCACCCCTAATGTTCTGTATTACTTGTGTCCCTCAAATAACATCATCCAGCCATAGAACATATATTCAAGAACAATTTTATGTCATTTCTAGGTTCACATCGTAGCAGGGATCCCCTATGACCCTTTAATGCAATATCTATCCTTGGGACATTATCACATGAATTGTCACGCAGAAGATCAATCAAGATGTTATAAGGTGTTTATTTAATTAATAAAGTAAAAAGTAGTTGGTTCTAGGCCACCAACTCCAACAATAACCACATTGTCAAGGACTTATGCCAATAATACAAATAAGATTTTTCAAGGGCTTATGAAAAGACACTAGTTTGTATGATGATACATACCGATGCATCAAGGGGATATAGAGGTCCCTGCCCATCAAATACTATGTCCAATGCATTATTCATATAAAAATGCTGAAACATAATCTAAACATTCTTATTAAAACTATTATATGAAATGTCAACACTTTAACCACAAACCATGAATGGTATAAAAATAGCACCACCACAGTCAAACATTACTCATTCAATACAATATGTAAGATTGTATTATAATAAATAAACCTCAAGAAAGAATAAAATACAATGAAGGATATTGAAATAGATGAAAATAATCAGTAAAACTATTTTAGGGAAATATCCATTTTTTCTTGAAAACATTTAAAAGTCGCACTATTTATCAAAGAAGCTGTTAAAAATAGATTTTTGATTCAATGTTTACCATAAAACTTTGAAAATTTGAAAATTAATTTTAATTTTAAAACATTCATGTCCATATAAATAAATCGTTAACACATTTTTGAATAAATGTACATTAATGAGAAAGATTTAGAAGAATAAATCTTTAAAACATTTAAAATGATATTTTAGTTAAAGTTCCTAACCAAATGAGAGACACATGAGTAAAAATAATTGATGTAATAAAAACTTTATAATATCATGATAATAAAGGGATTCATGATATACTATGTAAAAGTACAGTATGTACACCATATAAAACTGAATTGGCACATAACAACAAAGAAGTCTCAATGGAATATTAATTGAGATGAAACACCTTATAAAGACTGTATCCTTAGGTTAAGGATAAATCAATGACATAATTATGTGTGAAAAATACAAATACATTCAATATAGTGGTATATTCAGTGTAAATCAATCAGATTACATTCATACATATTTTTGTAAAAACAAAACCAATGACTTGGATGTTTAGCTGAATGAATGAAAATTGAGTCAAGATTACCCTTATCGAGTTCATATCAATTACATGAGAATTTATCAATGGAGTGATTATGTGTATAAAAAGTGTATCCACACAAATGAGAGTGTAAATTACTACATAAGAAAATAAATATTGATTTCACACATAATCATGGAGTAAACTAATCAATGATGTTTGCGTAAAACCCAATGAGCCAAAATCGAAGATAGAAATTCCCTTACTGAATTGGTAAATTAAAAAACATACACCCCATGAAATAAGGATCATACAATGAAGATGTGATTACCCATAAATTAAATTATATTACATAAAGAATACAATAATGGGTAGTACATCCACACAAAAGGAAATAGTGGCAATATAGCAAGAATCTCACAGGAATAAGAAGCAAGATGAAAACCCCTTAACTTATACTTTCCTTTAGTCGAGGGTAAGTTTAACCTCCTGTATAATGGATAAATCATTTTTATTAAATTATAAAAGAACAACATACATAAATGTGATATCATATATGATCTTTTAATATTTAATTGTTAATAATATTCCAGTAGTATCATTGTTTCTAGTGTTAACTGATTCATTTTCCTTTATATGTTTTGTTACGTAAGTCATGTTTGTTATGGGTAGGATGTATTTGATTCATATACTGAGTGATATTAAGTTCTTAAACATTATTTTAAATCATAAAATGAAAATTATTCTTGAATTGTTACGATGGAAAATGAATCTCATCAGGTTCTTGGAGACGTTAATCCGTACGTATATACGAGCCAAAATATCATTATAATGATGGTGAAATCATATGTAATTGGATGGTATATCATATATATAGAATAATAAACATTTTATATTCATTATTTATATCAATTATACTAATTATTATACCCATAAAAATAATGAAGTGTTGAATAACAAACTACACCACGACGTAGAGACGGTAAGTCGTATGTATGCACGAATTGTGACTTTTTCATTCATAGGATAGATAGAATAATGAATATGGTTGTACAATATTTATAATAACATCACAATATGTATAAGGTACTCATGTTTTTATTTTTTTATGGAAACAACAAATAAATAGGAAGTGGAAGATGAAAAGAACTTTGAATGAGGTGGGGAAATTATTACCTCTTCTTCAGGTGCTTCCTTTTGATTTGATCAAAAGAGATCCTTAAGTTGGCTTTATGATCAAAATAAGGCCTCTAGGTTTAATTGAGGGTAGTTGGGAGAATATTTTAGTAGGGGTTGGCCAAGGCAAATGGATTTGGATGTGTTAATTTGAGAGAAGGGGAAGTACCCTTTTATAAGAGAGGTGTGGGTCACTTTAGGAAAAGTTTGAAATATTATATTATTATAAAATCATTTTTGTTTTCTAATGGATGAAATTGGATATATTTTGAGGCTAAGGTGGGGATGGGTCGAAATATTCTCAACCAATTGGTTTAGTTAAGTTTATATTATCATATTAACCTTATCTTTTAGATTTTATTCTTGGTTAAATAGTTTAACTTTTACCACATCTTCTTGTATTTTTATATTACATGGATAATAAAATTACTATAAAATTCCAAGATAACCTAAATAGGTTCATTAATGACATATCTATAATTATATAAGTATTTTGGACGAAACATAGATTTTATGACTATTATATAATTTAATAAAATAGTATTTTTCTAATAACTTATTTATGCCAATTTTGACACTATTTAGTATTTGGTTTTTTTGAATTTCATAAAAATATGATTTATTAAAAAAATACATTTAATCAATGCTAAAATGTAATATTAACCTAAAAAAATAATAGAATGCAAAAAAAACTAAATTTACCTTTACTTTAATATTTATAACATCAATTATTTTAGTCTTTCATTAATAAGGTAATTATTGCATCATCATTGTGACATAAATAAATTAAATTATTTAATGTATAAAAATTATAAATAAAATAAAATTATGTATTCAATATTTTTCGGTTTCTAATGAATATTTATAGTTGAATTTATAATATGTGTATCCCTATATTAAAAATGTTTTAGTTATTAAACATTGAATTTATCACTTTTAACTCTTCTTTAAATAAAATACAATAAATGTCTTAATCTAATCCATGTGGATCAAAAAGGATAATATTTTATCATAAGGTTTATTTGGGTCGAAATACACATATCCAACAGAATTGAGACATGTGTTAGGATTATTATAATATCATGTTTACCATTAATTACCTTATTTACTTTTAACAGTGGTATACAAAAATTCAAAATTTACTATTCAAAAAAATTATTTTCATCCTATTGAACCATATTTTACTTATTGATGTCAACCATGTCTCTCGTATTTTTAAACTTCAATTCACAGAAGCGGTAAAATTATGTTTTATGAAAATTTGCAAATGTGCCTTGAAGGTGGGTAAAAGACGGTAAAAAGTTCAATATAATTGTATACATATAATATTATTATAAAATGAATTCAATAGATTAAGTTTGAATAATATAGGAATTATGAATCTATTTTTTACTTTAAAATTAATTTAAATTAAAAATAATTATTTAAATAAAAAGTCAGCTTTAAACAATAACGTAGTGCTTTTAACTATACATCCAAAATTGAATGTTTTTGGAAAAATACTAAAAATTATCCCAAATATAATTTTGATATTACAAATTTAAAAATGATGTATATTTTTTCAAATTAAAAACATATAAATTTTATTAATTAATTTTACATTAATTCTCAATGCCGAAACCAGAAATTGGGTTTTTAAGAATTAAAAACTATCAAAATATTGATATGTGTTTATGTCCAATTTAAATGTAAAATTACTTCAAATGAACAACATTAGATTAAATGATAAATATAATCTAATTATACTTCAAAACCATTAAAATGTATAATTTAACACTATAAATTATTTTGATTAAAAAAGTTGTATTCAATTAAAAATAAGTATTTTTTACTATTCATCAAAATATGAAATTTATTAGAGAAGCACATAAATTTTATACAAACACAATTTTAATGTCCCACATCTAAATAAGAAGTTAATTTTGTCAAATTTTTAACACCCCAAGATTTCATTTTACATTATCTCATTAAAGTAATTCAATAGCTTGCGCTACACGCAATACCAAGATCATGCGCACCACGACTTAACAAACTAGCCGTAAATAATGGTTATGAATAGTATTAACTGAATTTTGAATTTTATATACTCCATATAATTTTAGAATTCATATTTTGTGTCTCTTAGACATAATATAAGTTCAAATTCGATTTTTCATATAAAAGAAGTATTTTTCAAAAAATTGCAGTAATACCGCTGATTTAATGGTGAATCATTTTTAAAACAAACTTTTGACACTTTTATATACTCAATTTAATTTAATTATATTCTTTTTTATAATTTGGACATAAAAATTTAGTTTGGATAAATTGTTGGTACTTTTTTGATAACTTTCATATTTTGATGAATAGTGAAAAATACAACGTTTTAATTAAAAACAACTTTTTTAATCGAAATAATTTATAGTGATAAATCATGAATTTTAATGGTTTGGAAGTATAATTAGATTATATTTTTATCATTTAATACAATGTTTTCCATTATAGGTAATTTAAAATTTAAATTTGACATAAACACATATTAATCTTTTGATAGTTTTTACTTTTTTTTAAACCTGCTTTTTGGTTTTGACAATGGGAATTAATTTTAAATTAATAAATGAAACTTCTGTGTTTTTAATTTGGTAAAATAGACTTCATTTTTTAATTTTTAATATCAAAATTATCTTAGGGTAAATTTTTGGTATTTTTCTGAAAACCTTCAATTTTTGATGAATAGTGAAAAAACACTTCGTTATTTGTTAAAACATTATTTTTATTTAAATAATTAATTATTTTAATTTTTTTTTTTAGGCTAAAATAGATACATAATACCTATATATTTTCAATGTAATTCATCGGATTCATTTCATAATATGTATAGATATATAAAATTTTATCGAACATTTTACCGTCATTTACCCACCTCCTAGGAGAATTTGCAAATTTGAATAAAACATAATTTTACTGCTTCTGTGAGTAAAATTTCCAAAATATGAGAGACACGGTTAACCTCAATAAGTAAAATTTGGTTCAATAAGATAAAAATATTTTTTTTGAATAGTAAATTTTGACTTTTATTTACCACAGTTAAAAGTAAATAGGGTAATTTAGGGTAAAATGATATTATAATTATCCCAACACATGTCCTAATTCTATTGGATAAGTTTAATTAGACCAAAAATAACCATAAAAAAAATATAATCCTTTATTTCCACTTGGATTAGATTAGGACATTTATTATTATTTAATTTAAAGAAGTGTTAAAAGTGTTAAATTCAAGTTTTCATAACTAAAACTTTTTTAATAAATGGTTATACATAATATAAAATCAGCTATAAATATTCCATAGAAAAATAAAAAGGTTTCCTACGTTATTATGTTTTATTTATAATTTTTAGACATTAAATAATTTAATTTATTTATGACACAATGATGACACAGTAATTACCTTAATAATGAAATATTAAAATAATTAATATTATAAATATCCAATAAATGTAATTTGAGGCTTTTGATGAATACCACTAAATTTATAAGTTAATATGACATGTTAGGATTGAAAATTTTAATTTAGTTCAAAGTAATAATGTTATAAGGACTTTAACAAAAACCATTTATTAAATAATGTCAAAATTGACATAATTGAGCTTTTAAAACAAATACTATATTATTGGTTGATATAATATTCCTAAAAATCTAAGGTTCATCCAAATGTCATTAATAATATTATATATTTCATTAATGAACCAATTTAGGTTCTCTTGAAAGTTTATAGTAATTTTATTATCCATATAATATAAAAATACAAAGAGGCATGGTAAATGTGAAACTATTTAAATAAGAATTAAATCTAAAATATAAGGTTAATATGATAACCTAAACCTGTCTAAAACCTAATGGTTGCGAGGGTTGTGACCCATATCCACCTTATTCTTTAAATAATTCATTTTGGATCCATAATAAATAGACAATTATTTTATTATAAAATAATATTTCAAGCTTTTTCTAAAGTGACCCTCACCTCTCTTTTAAAAGGGCACTTACCCTTCACTTAATTTCACACCTCCAAAGCCTTTTGTCTTGGAAATACCCTTCCCAAATATCCTACCAAATTACATCCCTTCATCTTAGAGGCATTACTTTGGTCAGAAATCCAACCTAAGGATCCCTTTTGATCAAATCAAAAGGAAGAATTCGAAGAAGAGTTAAATATTTCATCACATCTTTCAAATTATTTTCTTCTTACACTTCCTCTATCACTGTTGTTTCCATTCTAAAATAATAACTCCATTATATTATATATACGGTGATTTTATTATAAAAATGGTACAACCATATTCATTATTCTATCCATCTAATAAATGACAAAGTCACCATACGTGTATACGTACGGATTACCGTCTCCACGTCGTGTTGTAGTTTGTTATTCAAAAACATCATTATTTGGATGGGTATAAAAATGAGTATAAATTATGTAAACAATAAATATAAAATGTTAATGATTTTATATATATGATATACCATAAAATTACATACAATTTCTCCAAAAATATAATGATATTGTCGCTCGTGCATACGTATGGATTACCGTCTCCACGATGCGATGAGATTCATTTCCACATTCACCATTCAAAGATGATTATAAAATATATATCATTAATTAGTATGTAATATATGACATAATAATTCTATTGGATATATATATATATATATGTACTTACATTTATCTTATTCACTTAGTTTCGTTCAATACGATATAAAAATGGAAACAACGTTTAGGCATATGTACGGACTATCGTCTCCATAAAGGGTGATTTCCATTTCATATATATGTCTATTATACATATTTATATTCTAAATATATATGATATATAAATCACATTTTATATTCTGGAAGTATTTAAATCATGATCTAAGTGATACAATCAATAGTAACAAGTTAAAACACGTGCGATAAAGAAAGCGATTATTAATCGAAATGTTAACTTAAATGGAAATTATTATTAAATAGGTAGTATAAATTCCTAAATGAATCATGTATGATATCATAAATATTAATATGATTATGTTATAATTTAATAACATACTATGGTCTTCATACAATAGGTTAAGCATACCCTCAACTATATGAAAGTTCATGGTAACGATTATTTTCACAATCTATTTATTATCCGATGTTATTTTTACGTAAGTATCTACTGGGAAATATTTATTATCCATGTCGATATTTAATAAAAGTGAATTCAAAGTGACTCTTTTTAGGGTAATTTTTTACTAAAACTTCATTTTAAATGTTTTAAATATTTATTCTTCTAAATCATTCTCATTAATGTCCATGTTTTCAAAATGTTTTTAAAGATTTATTTATATGGACATGAATTTTTTTTAAATGTTAATTACTTTCAAAAGTTTCAAAGTTGAATGAGACACTTTGATTCAAAAATGTCTTTAAAAGTCTTCATTTCTAATTGTGTGACTAATACATTTTTTCATGAAAAAGGGAAACTTCTCTCAAAGAGTTTTACAAATCATTTTCATCTATGTCAACATCATTTGATTGATTATAAACTTGTTTGATGTTGATTTATTATGATACAAATATTCTATATTTTATTGAAGGATTTGTGTTATGTTTGATTGTAGATGTGTTATTTTCATACCATTAATGGTTTATGGGTAATGTATTGACATTTCATATGCTAGTTTTCATACGAATGTTTATGCCTTGTTTAAACCTTTTCATATGAGGAATGCATTGGACATAGTAAGTGACGGGCAGAGCCCACTATTGCTCCTCAATGCATCGATAGGTCTCATGAGACATACTAGTGTCTTAGCATAAGGCCTTGACAAAATCTTATTTTTATTCTTAGAACAAGGCCTTGACTATGTGGTTATGAAGTCTAGAATTATGCATTCCATCATTATAAAAGTGGGTATTTATATTTTGTGTGATTATTCAACTAGTATAATATCTATGCAAATAAGTAAATGGAATTATTTGATTTTATCTTCTCCATATTATTCAGAAATTTATGTTTAAAATTATTTTTTTAGTATAATACATTGCCTTAAATTTTTATTCTTATTTATGAAAGTTTTTGCTATATGATTATCTTTACTGAGAATCTGAGATCACCCCTTTCTATGTTTTATATTTTCCAGGATGTGAAGAAGTTTTTTATTATTGATAAGAAAGGTTATGCTAAGGGATTAATGGAATTCTCAAAGGATCATTTAATTTGAGTTGTATTTTATAATGTTTAATGTATTGTTTATGTATGTAATCTATTTTCCAAGATTTCTAAACAGATCGGTCTTTCGGGACTTACTTCTTTGTAATCACGCCAATGTATTAAAATAATGTACCGACTTTGGGCTTTGAAGGTTGGGGCATTACAGTTGGTGTTAAAGGAAGTTTTGAAATAACCTTGGAAACTAGATTTAGATAAACTCTGATTAGGAAACATTACCCCAAGATAGACATTGAGGATTAGTGTAGAAGAACATCCAAAATTTTTGTTAATTTAGATATTATGTGGGTTTTCCAAGAAATAAATCCATATATGGATACGAGCAGGTAGAGGCGGCTCTGGATTTTATGTACCTAGGAGTGAAAAATCTATCAAGGAGTTTCAGGCTTGACCCGAGGTATCCTGGTATATGACAACGGGCCCTGCTGTACTCTTGGTTACGACACTCCTGGGGGATATGTTTAAGAAAATTCAAATTTTCTTTACAAGCCGTTATAAAGGATTTATAAGTAAATACTTCCTCAAAGAATACATTTTTATGAGTATGCATTATATTTATAAACTTTTCAATTTATGTTAGGTATTTTACAAGTTTGTAATTATGAATTGTGATTCATAAACTAACCTCGTGTATGCCATTGTTTAGAAATGGCGTATAGTAGAAGGAATGAGAACTCTAGCAATACGCATGATCCGAAGAGTAAGAAGAATCATATCTTTCATGGTATTAAGAAAAAATTTAGAATGGAAATAGTCTCCCATGTATTATCATCATATGAAGAAATAGTATCATGTGTTAATAAGATAAGTAATGAATTTTTTGTGTCCTTTGGATTTGAAGGGAAGCTAGAGAAGAAATGTATGGTAAAGAGAAAGATGGATAAAGGGAATAAGAGAAAGAAAAAATTTCTCATATGTGAAAACTATGGAAATAATAACTTTGGTAAATTCTTGAAGGGAATGGGAGTTTGTTATAAGTGTGGGGAAAAGGGACACCACGTACCTGATTACAAGGGCATGAAAAAGGTTTCAAATATACATTGCTTCATCTACAAAGAGTTGGGACACTATGCGAATCAATTCCCAAATCATCAGAGTATACCCCAAATGCTGCTATTAGATAATAATCAATTTATGATCCTACCGAAGATGAAGAGTAATGATTAAGAGTTGTTTTGTTGTTATTAAATTATTTGTGTCATTTTCATATTGTATTAATTATGTACATATTATAAGAATTATAGAGTATATAAGGATTGTACTGCAGTACTATTTCACTAAGGACTTGAGATTGTGTGTAACCAAGAAAAGTGAGTTAGTGGCAGGTTAATTTTTTTGGAAAATATATGGATGAGAGAAAGATAAACCTTAATATGATTATGATAATGGGGTAGTGATTTTGGAATAATATATGATTGATTTGGATAAATTATTTTGGATATTCTTGACTACCTTGAAACTGATTAATGATTTGTATATTCTATCATTGTGGGAGTTTGCAACATTTTTGGATATAAGTAGTATATCCGGTATTATATAAGGAATAAGGGAGTGTGAATATAATCAATACCGTTATATGATAATTCAAGGTGTTAACATGTTTTAAATGAATACATGATGAAGGTATTTACATGTTATTACGTGGAAAAAAAGATCTTCATTACGTTTACCTTCCTTATAAATTTTGGACTGTGAGTTTGGACAAAAGTATTTTGGATAAGTATAAAGGTTGGAATCGATTAAGTTTGACATTGGATACTATTTTTAAGGTTAAATAATTTCTTGAGATTATTTTTGGATTGTCATAAAAAGGGAAACCCGGAGGTCTGGTGAAAACCCATTGCGTCCGGTAAGGTCGTGAGTCTTGAAACCGCAACTGAAGAGCGACAAGGGTGCATCACCTATCACTAGCCTACGTGATGTCCTAGTTGGTATAATATAGTTTTTTTAAATATTCTGACAAATTAATTATAAAATCATTATTTTTAAAACTCTATACGATTAGGATAAATATAAAACTTATGAATTATATTATATTTTGGAGTGAAAGATGATTTTGTGGTAGAAATTATTTGAAGGATGAAACTCTATTTTTTAAATATATATATATATATATTTTCCTTTTATTATATGAATAAATTAATTCTTAAACATTTGGGAATTGATATTAAAAAAATTCATTATTCTAAGACCTTATTTTTTTTGAACCGATGATAGTTTACATCATCTTAGATTGATGGCTTTAAGACCCACAATTTTAAACTTGTTTGTGATTAATGGACTCAATTTATCCTTATAAATATCTATGTTTTCCTCCAATTATGTGTCTTTAATGACCACCAATGTTCTTCTAATCGATATCATAATTTTTGGGTGACTTTTTCATTTCTCTTTCCCTCTCATTAAGAGTAAATTTAATTAAACCAATTTCTGATGTGGGTTTTCCAAAAGGTATTTTTCTACTTTTAACAATTTATTTTCGAAGAACAATTTCAAATTGTGAGAAAACAATTTATTAATGGAGGGGAGAATGTAACACCCCAAGATTTCATAGTACATTATCTCATTAAAGTAATTCAATAGCTTGCGCTAGACGCAACACCGAGATCGAGCGCACCACAAACTAGTCATAAAAAATGTTTATGAATAGTATTAACTGAGTTTTGAATTTTATATACCCCATATAATTTTAAAATCCATATTTGGTGTCTATTAGACATAATATAAAGAAAATTTCAATTTTTTAGATAAAAGAAGTATTTTTCAAAAAAATGTAATTATACAACTTATTTAATGGAGAATCCTTTTTAAAACATATATTTGACACTATTATATACAAAATTTAATGGAATAAAATTATTTTTTAGTATCAGGACATAAAAATGTAGTCTGGATAAATTTTTGGTACTTTTCTAATATCATTCATATTTTGGTGAATAGTGAAAAATACTATGTTTTAATTAAAAACAACTTTTTTAATCGAAAAAATTTATAGTGATAAATTATGCATTTGAATGGTTTGGAAGTATAATTAGATTATATTTTTATCATTTAATACAATGTTGTTCATTATAAATAATTTCACATTTACATTTGACGTAAACACATGTCAATCTTTTGATAGTTTTTACTTTTTAATAAAACCAGATTTTTGGTTTTGACAACGGGAATTAATTTTAAATTAAAAAATGAAACTTCTATGTTTTTAATTTGGAAAAATAGACTTCATTTTTTAATTCATAATATCAAAATTAGCTTAGGGTGAATTGTTGGTATTTTTCTAAAAACATTCATTTTTTGATAAATAGTGAAAAAACACTCCGTTATTGGTTAAAACAGACTTTTTATTTAAATAATTAGTTATTTTCATTTAATTTATATTAGTTCAAAATATACACATAATACCTATATATTTTCAATGTAATTCATTGGAATAATTTTATAATAAGTTTAGATATATAAAATTTTATCAAACATTTTACCGTCTTTTACCCACATCCTATGAGAATTGGAAAACGTGAATAAAACATAATTTTACCACTTATGTGAGATGAATTTTAAAAATCATAGAGACACAGTTAACCTCATTAAGTAAAATTTGGTTCAATAAGATAATTTTTTTGGGGTGAATAGTAACTTTTGAATTTTATTTACCACAGTTAAAAGTAAACAGCGTAATTAAGGGTAAAAATGATATTATAATTATCATAAAACATATCCTAAGTCTATTGGATAAGTTTAATTAGACAAAAAAACATTTGGAATAAAATATGATCCTTTAGGTCCGCTTGGATTAGATTAGGACATTTATTATTATTTAATTTAAAGAAGAGTTAAAAGTGTTAAATTCATGTTTTTATAATTAAAACATTTTTAATATAGGGTTATTCATAATATAAAATCAGATATAAATATTCATTAGGAAGATAAAACGTTTTCCTACAGAATGATAGTTTATTTTTAATTTTTAGACATTAAATAATTTAATTTATTTATGACACAATGATAATGCCGTAATTTCCTTAAGAATAAATTATAAAATAATTTATTTTATAAATATCAAAATAAATTTAATTTGAGACTTTTGATGAATTCCACTAATTATAGAGATTAATATGACATGTTATGATTGAACATATTAATTTAGTTCTAAGTAATAAATTTTTTAAGACTTTAAAAAAAATCATTTATTAAATAATTTCTTAATTGACATAATTGCATTTTTAAACAAATACTATATTATTGGTTGATATAATGTTACTAAAAATATATTGTTCGGCCAAACGGGATTAATAATATTATATATTTTATTAATGAACCAATTGGGGTTGTTTTGGATGTTTATAGTAAGTTTATGAACCGTAAAATATAAAAATACAAAGATACATGGTAAATGTCAAACTATTTAACTAAAAATTAAATCTAAAAGATAAGGTTAATATGATGACCTAACCCTATCTAAAACCTAATGTTTGAGAGTTTTTTCACCCATCCCCACATTATCCTATAAATAATTTATTTTATATCCATTAAAACCCGAAAATTATTGTATTATAAAAAATTATTTCAAGCTTTTCCTAAAGTGACCCTCACCTCCCTTATAAAAGGGAACTTCCTCTTCACATACTTTAACACCTAAAAATCCTTCTAGGTGGGAAAAACCCTACCCAAATATCCTCCAAAAATTCATCCCTTTATCATAGAGGCTTTACTTTGGTCAGAAATCCATCCTATGAAGCACTTTTCATCAAATCAAAAGAAAGAACTCGAAGAAGAGTTAAATATTTCATCACCTCTTTCAAGTTCTTTTATTCTTCCACTTCCTCTTTCTTTGTTGTTTCCATTCTAAAATAATAACTTCAGCATATTCTATATATTTTAATGTTATTATAAAAATGGTACAACTATATTCATTATTCTATCCATCCTATAAATGACAAAGTCACCATACGTGCGTATGTACGGATTACCATCTCCACGTCGTGGTGTAGTTTGTTATTCAAACACTTCATTATTTGGATGGGTATAGTAATGAGTATAAGTAATGTAAATAATAAATATAACCTGTTAATTATTATTTATATATGATATACCATCCAATTTCATGTGATTTATCTAACAATATAATGATATTGTCACTTGTGCATACGTACTGATTACCATCTCCACGACAAGATGAGATCCATTTCCACGTTCACCATTCAACGATGATTATAAAATATATATCATTAATTTTTATGTAATATATGACATTGTAATTCTATTGAAGATATATATATATATATATATATAATTACATATATCTTATTCACTTAGTTCTCTTCAATATGATATGAAAATGGAAACAACGTTTATGCGTATGTACGGACTACCACCTCCATAAATAGTGTTTTCCATTTCATATATATGTCTGTTATACATATTTATATTACAAATATATATG
Organism: Viscum album; assembly: GCA_963277665.1. Lineage (NCBI taxonomy): Eukaryota > Viridiplantae > Streptophyta > Magnoliopsida > Santalales > Viscaceae > Viscum > Viscum album. Next base: position 332,497,930 of record OY728132.1, read on the forward strand.
ATATATAAATCTGGTTTTATATTCAATAACAATTTAAATCATGATATAATTGATACGATCAAGAGTAACAAGTTAAAACATGTACAATAAAGAAAGTGATTATTACCTGAAATGTTAATTTAACATGGAAATTATTATTAAATGGGTAGTATAAAGTCATAAATGAATCATGTATGATAACATAAATATTATTATGGTTTTGGTATAATTTAATAACATACTACGGTCTTTATAAATGAGGTTAAATGTTCCCTCGACTAAAGGAAAGTGCAAGGTAAGGGTTAATTTCACAATATCTTTATTATCTGAGGTTGTTTTTACGTAAGTATCTACAGTGGAATATTTATTATCCATGTCCATGTTTCATAAAATAGTTTTCAAAGAAATTATTTATATGGTACTTTTTTACTAATACATCATTTTAAATGTTTTAAATATTTATTCTTCTAAATCATTCTCATTAATGCCCATGTTTTCAAAATGGTTTTTAAGGATTTATTTATATGGACATGAATGGTTTTAAAATGTTAATTCCTTTTAAAAGATTCCCAAGTGGTATTGGAATCTCTTATTCAAAATTTTCTCTAAAAGCATTCCTTTCTAATTTCGTGACTTTTAAAGGTTTTCATGAAAAAGGGATACTTCTATCAAAGAGTTTTACAAATCATTTTCATCTATGTCAACATCCTTTAATGGATTTTAAACTTGTTTGAAGTTTATTTATTATGATACAATTCTTCCATATTGTATTAAATTATTTCCGATATGTTTGAAAGTGGATGTGTTATTTTATACCATTCATGGTTTATGTATAATGTATTGATATTTTGTATACTAGTTTTAATATGAATGTTTTTGTTATGTTTAAACCTTTTCATATGAGGAATGCATTGGACTAAGTAAGTGATAGGTGGATCCCGTTATAGCTCCTCGATGCATCGATAGGTCTCATTAGACAAACTGGTGTCTTAGCACAAGGCCTTGAAAAAAATCATATTTTTAGTCTTGGCAGAAAGCCTTGACTATGTGGTGATGATGTTTGGAATTATTAATTCTATCATTATGAAAGTTTCAATTGATATTGCATGTGATTATTTGACTAGTAGAAAATCCATGCGAATAAGAAAATGAAATTATTTGATTTTATATTTTCCATATCATTCTAAATTTTTCATTTAAAAGTATTTTTTTAGTCTAATACATTTCCTTAAATGATTATGCTTATTTATGAATGTTTTTGCTATATTATTATCCATACTGAGCATCTGACCTCGCCCCTTTCAATGTTTTATTTTTTCCTGGATGTGAAGAAGTATTTTATGATTGATAAGTAGGGCTATGCTAAGAGATTGATGGAATTCTCAAAGGATAATTTATGTTGTGTTTTATTTTCAAATGTGTAATGTATAGTTCATGTGTGTAATATATTTTCCAAGACTTCTAAACTGATCAGTCTTTTGGGACATGATTCCTTGTAATCATGAAAATTTATTAAAATAATGCACTGACTCTAGGCTTCGGAGGTCGGGGCGTTACAAAATTGAATATATAATAGTGTCAAATACTGGATTCAAAAATGGGTTTCCATTAAAAGTCTGTAAAATGGAATTTTTTTAAAAATACTTCTTTTATCTGAACAATTGAATTTGTTCTTATGTTATTTCTAAGAAACAAATAATATGAATGTTAAAATTATATGGAGTATATAAAATTCAATATAGAGTTAATACTATTCATAAACGATTTTTGAACGGCTCATTTTGTAAGTCATAGTGTGCTCGAAATCGGTGTTGTGTGTAGCACAAGCAATTGAATTAATTTAAATAAAATAACTTACTATGAAATCTTATGGTGTTATATTCTTCTTCCCATTTGGAAATTCTGTCCTCAAAATTTTAAAATTTGGCTTGGGAACTTCATTGAATGTCCCAAATCGGAAAAAGAGTCAATAAAACTATCACTTTAAAAGAAATAAATATAAGTAAAAAGGTCACCCAAGATAACCCATAATAGGATTCAATGTAGTAATACATGGATATGGAAGATAAACTATGTTTCAAGTTCCGATGGAGTGTGATAGAAAACATGATCAGAAAAAATTAACAACATGAAAACCACAAACTTTAAATGCGTTAAAAAGAAATTATTTTCCTAGTAGGAAAAGTAAACGGACAATGTTTTTTGTTTTAAGTTCCATTTTATAATGTTGAGGAATTTATTTATGATATTGAATAAGAACATAAATAGATATACTTACATTTCAAGTAGAGATTAATCCTTTAATAAATTACTACCAATAATCTATCTTTTATCCAAACTATGAGTATTCAAGTTGACTTGGACACACCTTAAATGCTAGAATAAACTTCTAGATAATCACATAATCCACAAAGGATAATCTATATATTTCCCTTGTATTTAGAGATTAAACAAAACCAAAATGGTTAGTAAAAGATCAGATGTTCCCCAAAATACATAATCCTTTATTTAAATAAATACTAATTTTAATTTCCAAAATTAAATAAACAATACCTAAAGTTCAATAAATAACATTCAATAAACAAGTGTCCTTAAAATACTTCAATATAATCCAAACTAAAATTGCAACCCAAAACTCAGAAGAATTTAATCACATAGTCTTTCATAGTAAATCATAATATTTATCTTCAAATAACATTAACTAATCTTAAAGTCTCATACTAAAGTGTAATTAAAAAATCACATATTCTATATGATAGGTTCATCATTTCCATTAATAACCTAAATCTATACAAGTCCAAAATAAAAACATATATTCTCCCAAAATAAAAATCCACCATTAATCCTCAAATTAAATCCCAAAGTATTCTATTTTCCATAAGAATATAGTGTTCCCAACATAGTAAACACCTTCCAAATAACATTTATCACTTAATCATAAAATCATTCTCCTATAATAAGGATATAAATTTGATAAAACATAATATCCAAAATCATTATATTATTGATCAATAAAATAATTTAACTTAAATAATTAGTCACACTAACCAGGGACTTCACGTAGTCCAGTGGAATGCAATAAATCCTAGTCACACTTTGGTTGTGGGTTCAATTCTCGTAGCTTTGTCCGATGCGATGGGTTGTCACATGGTCTGCATGTTGTTGTTTTTCAAAAACTATATTTTATAACATTCATAAAATGAGATAAATTCATGAAAATAACCATAACATAATTTATCCACAAATTTTATCTCATACCTCTAATTTTCATCCCAAAAATTATAAACATCTAATTGCCTCAAATTTAAGGATCAAATAAACCCAAATGGTTCCTTATAACTATATCCACAAAATAAAATATAATTCTTACTCAAATAGAATTTTCACATAACAAACTGCAAGGTTACACATACAATAGAAATTTATTCCAATGTAATTCCATCAAAAAAGAGAATTAATACTTTTAAACATTTCTTTATTCATTTATTTCCACATATGTTCTTCCATGACCTAATGGATATTATATAGAATATGTAATTGACTCAAGTAATGCCCCAAGTCCCCTAAATTTATGGAAAATGACTATAAATGGATTCTTAGGATCATTTTTATTTTCTTCCATAGTACTCTTCATTTTTACTCAGTAATTCTGTACATTATGTCCTTCTTTCCTACACATAAAGCATTTATTTTTTCCATTGAGACACTTTCATGTGTGTATCCTTACACATTTCCTACATGATTGATATTGAGCTTTATTTTCTCTATGGTCTCCACTGCTGGAGATCTTATCATTATCTTCTTTCTCTTCTTTGTTTAATTTGGGTGTTGGTTAATGTATATGTTGTTGATTATTTTTTTGGAAACCTTCTTCCAAATGAAAAATGATATCTTTTACTCCTATAAAAATTTCATTTAGTTGCTCATTTCCACCATCGTGTCCAATGTGTACATCATGTTTAATGTTACTATGACTTCATTGGAATCCAACCATTGACTAAAATTAGAAAGCATAATGTGAGTAACAATAGTCATAGAATCATTTAGAGAATATCATGACACCTTATTTTTAATTTAACACACCTTAGGATTAACCAAGGTTATTTATTTTCATATTATATTAAAATCCTTCAAATCGGTTTGTAAAGAAAATTTAAATTATCCTAAGAATATCCCCCTGGTGTGTCGTAACGAAGAGTGCAACAATTCTCATTTTCGTGCACTAGTTCCCGTTCGAGTCTATCTCAAAGCGATGTTTTTGGGTTTTACCCCTACATACATCTCTACCAGAGTCACCTCTACCTGCTCATATCTAGATATGGATGTATTGATTGGAAAATTAACAAAATCCTTAAATTACTAAAATTCTTGGAAGTTCTTCTATACTAATCCACAATGTCTATCTTTGGGTAATGTTCTATAATCAAAGTTTTTCTAAATCTAGTTTCCAAGGTCTGTACTAAACTACCTATTATACCAACTATAATTCCCCGAACTTAGTTACCTAGAGTCGGTTCATTATTACATAAAAATTTCATGATTACAAGGTATCACATCTCGAAGGACCGATAGGTTTAATAGCCTTATAAAATAGATTACATACATGAACTTCACATTACTATTACCAAATTAAAATACAACATAAAAAATACTTTGACAATTGCATTATTCTACAGGCCTAAACCTTCATACAAAACATAATTCACTTCTTGGAATCCTGAGAAAATAAAACATAATAAAGGGATGAGCTCGGATGATTAGTAAGGATAAACAATATAGTGGAAATCTTCATAAATAATCATAAACATTTAATGGAATGTATAAGAATAAAAGACAATCCTTTTAAACTAAAACTTCAGTATAATATGGAAAATATAAATCAAATAATGCTATTTACTATTCACATATATATTCTACTTGTTGAATAATCACATTAATATCAATAGATAAATTCATAATGATGGAATTCATAATGTCAAACATCATAACCACATAGTCAAGGCATCGTTACAAGACTACAAATAAGATTTTGTCAAGGCCTTGTGCCAAGACAATAGTTTGTCTCATGAGACCTACTGATGCATCAAGGGGCTATAGTAGGTCCCGACAATCACATTCTAAGTCTAATGCATTCATCATATGAAAATAGTGAAACATAATCTAAACATCTGTATTAAAACTAGTATACAAAATGTCAATACTTTTACCACAAACCATGAATGGTATAAAAATAACACATCCTAAATAAAACATAACTCATTCAATAAAATATGGAAAATTTTATTATAATAAATCAACCTCTATCAAGAATAAAATACAATGAAGGATATTTATATAGATGAAAATAATCATTAAACTATTTTAGAGAAATATCCATTTTCTCTATAAAACATTTAAAAGATGTACTATTTATAAAAGAAGATGTTAAAAATATATTTTTCAATCAAAGTTTCCTATACCACTTTGAAAAATTTAAAAACAATTTTAATTTTAAAACATTCATGTCCATATAAATAAATAGTTTACACAATTTTTAAAACATGGACATTAAAGAGAACGATTAAGAAGAATAAATATTTAAAACATTTAAAATGATATTTTAGTTAGAGTTCCTAACCAAATGAGTGATGCTTGAATACAAATATTTGAGTTAATAAAAACATTATAATATCATAATAATAAATGGATTCATGATATACTGTGTCAAAGTACAGTATGTACATCGTCTAAAAGTGAATTGGTGAATAACAACAAAGAAGTATCAATGGAATGTAAATTGCGATGAAATCCCTTATAAAGAGTGCGTACTTAGGTCAAAGATAAATCATTGACATAATTATGTGTGAAAAATATAAATACACTTAATATTATTGGATATTTAGTGTAAATCAATTAGAGTACATTCACATGTATTCTTTGAAAAAAAACCAATGACTTGGATGTTTAACTCAATGAATGAAAATTGAGTTAAGATTACCCTTATCAAGTTCATATCAATGACATGATAATTTATCAATGGAGTGATTATGTGTATAAAAAGTATATCCACACATAGGGGGGTGGAAATTACTAGATAAATAAATAAATAGTGATTTCACAAATAATCTTGGAGTAAAATAATTAATGAAGTTTGCCTAAAATCCAATGAGTGCATATTGAAATTAGAAATTCCCTTAACGATTTGGTAACTTACGAAACATACACCCCATGAAAAAAATATCATACTGAATATGTTAATACCCATAAATTAAATTATATTACAAAAAGAATACAATCATGGGATGTACATACACCACACAAAAAAATAGTGGCAATATTGCATGAATCTCATGGGAATAATTAGTGAGATGAAAACCCCTTACCTTATAATTTACTTTATTCAAAATTATGGTGAACCTCATGTAATGGACCGGATCTCTCTGGCCCATTCCTTTTTTAAAAATAAGGTCATGAAGTGTTCTGGAGGGTAAAATGGATTTTTCCCACACATTCCAGAATTTTGAAACAACACGCCGTGTAGTTTGAGTACACGTCGTGTACCCCCTTCCCGGGTATACCCTGTGTTGTAGGCCGTTTCCTCATCGTGTAAAGTAAATGAGTACACGCTGTGTAGTGTAACTACATGTCGTGTACCACCTTTCCGGGTATACACTGTGTTGATGGTCGTGTCCTTGCTGTGTGAAATAATGGGTGCACGTCGTGTGTCCAGCACTGCACACCGTGTAGTCCTTCCCCACGTACGCGTTACCAGTTAACGGTCATGTGCCATGTTGGAGCCATGTAAAATAAATGGATACACTCCATGTGTCCAAACTACCCGCTGTGTAGTCCCTCCCTGCGTATGTGTTACCCTCAAACAGTGTGTTGACCAGTCCATGGCTGCGGAGCCGTGTTGGAAGCCGCATGGAGACCGTGTGAATTAACCGAGTACACGCCGTGTACCGTAAATTACACGCCATGTACTTTTTCTTTTCTTGCCTATAAAAGGAGGGGTCCCCTCCTACTTTTCAATTCACTCCTCTCCTCCCCATTCCTCTAAGCAGAGTTCTCCCAAGAGACTCGAAGGCTCTTTCTTCCATAACTTCTTCATCCGAGCTCTGATTTATGATCCGTCAGCGGCCATGGGATCGTAACGATGAGGAGGAACTTCAGAGCTAGGATATGTTGTCTTTACTTCAGCCTTTCCTTTCCTACTTCTACCCAAGGAGGTTTTCCCGGGATGCGACGGAAGTGACGGACGCCGATAGACGTCTTCTAAAGTTGATATGGGGGAGCATTATGATCAGAACCTATTGAGGTAGGGATCTTACCTTTGTCTCTATCTTTTGTGTATCATGCGGGGTGGGTATCCTCTTGTTTTCGTGATATACGGTTGAACCAATAAATAAAGATAATAAATGGATTATATAACGGGGATGGGAAGTTTGTGAATGTAGTTACATTATTTATATCCTGTGATATTATGTTGTGAATGAGCTACTGCCTACTAAAAATCATGGTCATTGGGGGCCTTTTCTTACACAATTAAATGTTACCCTCTCCTTCTGGATCTTTATTATGGATGGAAACTTTGTGGAATGTGGAAGTTGGTTAATCACATAAATTTGGATGTTTAAAATCTGCAACCCTTGTGTGATCACCCCGGTTAAACAAAACAGAATAATGAACATGTGGGTGTTGCATTGGATAGGTGTCATGTGAGTGGGGTGTTTTGTGGGTTGTTGTGGATCGAGTGAGCAGCGGGTCTACGGTTGAATTGGTTGTGGGTTGGTGTGAATTCTATGTTGGTGACGAGATGCGGGGCTGCGATAAGTGGTATTTAAGGGGTAATGATGTATGGTGCGGTTGTGGTCATGGTGGTTGGTAGCATGGATGCAGGGATGGTCTTGATTGTGAACAAATAGTGGGTTGTGAATACTAAATAAAAAATTGGAAGAGTTAATAAATTATGGGGCTTGGTAATGAAACAGAATATTAATCAATGGGTTGGTTGGTTATTAAGAAGGACTTGGATGCGTTGCTTGTTTTTTCCAAACTTGATTTGTGGATGGCAGGGATATGTTTTACGAACGATTGATGTGGTTGGTTAGGGATAGTTTCCCAGTAGTTAAGGAAATAAATAAACTAATTCTACTGAAACGTGAAAACCTAAATGGGGTTGGTGTTATTTGTTGTATGCATGCTTCGTAGTAGAAATGTCGAGGCACGTGCTCAGTTTCTCTGTTTAGAAGCCATAGGTTGGGCTGTGTGGTTGGTATATATATATATATCTATATCTTTTGTGTTTCATCGCACCCCACTCATGTTGAGCACTTAGTGCCGAACACTCCCATTTCATGGGAGAGGGTGTTTTTCCCTTAGTTACTAGCTCCTTCCTGCTCCTTCTCCCCTAGGCTGTGATGGATTGAGGTGACCTTACACCTAAGACTCTTCAGGTAGGTTTTGATTGGGGTGGCTTTATCCCAAGACTCTTCTGGAAGGTTCTACTGTTTCCCAAGAATCTTCGGGATGAGGCCTAGGTGTGTGCGGGCAGGATACGTGGTTGTGAGGCCCTGGTGTGTGCGGGCGTGATACGTGGTTATGAGGCCCAGGTGTGTGCCGGTGGGATACATGGTTGTGAGGCCCCGGTGTGTGCGGGCGGGTTATGTGGTTGTGAGGCCCATGTGTTTGCGGGTGGGATAAGTGGTTGTGAGGCCCAGGTCTGTGTGGGCGGGATACATGGTAGTGAGGCCCAGGTGTGTGTGGGTGGGGAGAGTGTGGCAGTGTCAGGACGTTTGCTATTTTGAATAGCAGCTAACTAAAGGGAAATGGTGTGGGGTACCCAATACTCTTGTTTCTTATATACTACTACCTGTTTTGATTGTGTTTTTGGTGAGTTTGGTTGGTGAGGTTGGGTGGATAGAATTCCTTTCTAGGATTCTTCTGTTGTTCTCATGGGACATTAGTATGTCTCCCCACTTGTGCACGAGATCTTTAGGTTTCCCTACTGAGTATACTTGTATTCTCACCCTACGTTTTCTTTCAGGTTTCCAGGAGGACTACCAGGGTCGTGCGGGACCCTAATAGTCGGACAGTTGGAGTTGTTGTTGTTGTTTTACTCTTGTTTTCTTTTGGTATTGTACTTTGAGCTTTCTTGTACTTGTAGAATGTTATAAATTTGTTTAAACATGCATGTGGGCTTGGTTTGGGTTTATTTCTATACAGTTGTTCTTTTCCTTTTTGGTGGTTGACTTGTCCTATTTCCTGATCCTAAATAATAAAAAGTGTAATGCCTCCCATATTTGTGAAAACTCATACCCATGGTGCCAGTCGCCACCCCGGGGCCTACTGGAGGCAGGACTCGGGGGTCATTATCTCCCTTTCACCATTTCCAGCTTAGGAGGGGCATCTTTTGTGGGAGGTGGTCGTGATAGAATGGTATCAGAGGTTATGGTTGAGAGATATGATGGAGTCTGGAGTTAGGCACAGTGAGGATTTCAGGGGATGGAAGGGCGACAATGTTAGTCAATCTTGGTGCGTGACATAGTCTAGGGAAGACCAGATATGACACGGGATTTTAGGGCCCCCGTGATCCAATTCAAGGACTCTAAGCCTACCGAATGACCAAGTGAGACTACATTGATTACAGGGTAGAGACCCTAGGGAAGGTACATGCATCATCATGATTGTGTTTTACTTGATTTGGGTGTTCTGGGAAAGAAATTGAAATAAAATGATAAAATAAAACCTTGAGAAATTTCCTTACTACTTGGGCTTAGGCGATCTTTGTTTACCGTACAGCTATGGCACCTAAACGTCATCCCCGGGTGGCTCAGACAGCCGAGGCCCAACAGATTCAGGTGGTCGATCAGTTGATGATTGACCGAGAGGAGGAAGATAGCCAGTGGCAGAAGTCTCTCCATTCTTTCCAGCGGCAGACCCTCAAAAAGTACGAGGGTAGTACTTTGGATGCAGAGACGGACGGGTGGCTTGAGGAACTAGGGATCACTTTTACCTTGATCCGTGCTCTGAGGGAGTAATGGGTTCCCCTAGCAGTCAGTCAGTTGAGAGGTGCGGTGCGAATGTGGTGGACACTCTACCTCAGAGAGAGGATAGAGGCAGAGGTTCCATGGGCTGACTTTGAGAAGGAATTCCGAGAAGAATTCATTTCTCCCATGATCAAGGTGGAGAAGTAGTAGGAGTTACTCTCCCTTTAGCAGGGGAGTATGTCAGTAAGAGATCTGGGGATCATGTTCAAGGATCTCATACACTTTTCTCCGGATCTCTTTCCGGATGAGGAGTCTCGGGCGAGACGTTTGGAGGAGGCGCTTCGTCCTTCGCTCCAGTATGTTGTCACCCCCTTCACCCTTCCGATGCACTTGGTGGCACAGAAGATGGCATAGGTTGTAGAGAAGATGCACTCGCTGGGATGTGCACCCCAAGAGGGGAACCATCCAGGCTCATCGAAGGGGAAGGCAGTCAGCAGCAGGTCTCCTGCGAAGGGACCTTCTAGGTTCCGGCCAGTGGGGAGCAGGCCCCAGCAGTTCCAGTTCAGATCTTCGGGTCCTCGTCCCTTTTTCACGAGCCCATTACTTAGGTGTTTTTCTTGTGGACGTTTTGGGCATGTTCAGAGTCGGTACCTGAGCCAAGCTCAGTATGGTGGAGGTGGGCAGGTTCAGCGCCCACCTTAGCACCACCAGTTTCTAGTGAGGTCCTTCCAGTAGCAGCAGGACCATGCTCCTCCGAGGGAAGAATTTGCTGGAGGAGGCCAACCTCAGGGTGCCCCTCAGGGACCTAGACCAGGGCATGGTCTGGGAGGTGGACGACATCAGAGAGGCAGAGGAGTTGGGCGTGGACAGTTTCATGCAGTAGAGTTGACAGCTCCGGCAGGACCAGAGGTGGTGCGAGGTATGATTTGTTTGTTCAGCACTCTTGTTTCTGCTTTGTCTGATTCGGGAGCCTCCCACTCCTTTGTTGCACCTGGTCTAGCCCATGATTTGGGAATAGACGTAGAGAGACTTTTCGTACCACTGGTGCTGAGTACACCAGTTGGAGGCCAAACCAGCGTATCTTGTGTTTGTCGGGGATGTGGGATGACGTTGGGACCACATCGATCTAGTGGGGACCTTATTCTGTTACAGATGCAGCCGTACGATGTCATCCTATGCATCGACTGGTTGTTTTCTGTTAGTGCCATTATCAACTGCTTCTAGAGAAGATTCGTGTTCTCCGACATAGATGGCCAGCGCATATCTTTTGTTGGATAGAGGAGCTATCAGGTGGGAAGCCGGCATGTGAAGCCTCTCCTTTCCTTGTTAGGTGGGTTATCCGTGGTTCCAACTCATACAGAGATGATGGATGTCCCGGAAGTTGTTGGGGAGTTCCTCGATGTTTTTCCTGAGGAGGTTGTGACTCTACCCCCCCCCCCCCCCCCCAACGTGATATTGAGTTCGGGCTAGACTTACAGCCTGGTGCCCGTCCGATTTCGATGGCCCCTTATCGGATGCACCTTCGGAGTTGCGGGAGTTGCGGATTCAAATTGATGATCTGATGGAGAAGGGTTTTGTTTGACCCAACATATCACTATGGGGTGCTCCAGTTTTGTTTCTGAAGAAGGTAGATGGTGGTCTCAGGCTAGGCATAGACTACTAAAGGTTGAACCAGGTAACAGTCAAGAACCGCTACCCCCTCCCAAAGATAGATAATCTCTTCGACCAACTGAGGGGAGAAGGTTGGTTTTCCAAGATTGATCTATGATCTGGATATCATCAGTTGAGGGTAGAGGATAGTGACATCTCGAAGACGGCGTTCAGGTGCAGGTATGGGCACTTAGAGTTTTTAGTGATGCAATTTGGAGTTACGAATGCACTGTCTGTGTTCATGGGACTTATGAACTCTGTCTTCCTATAGTTTCTGGACCGGTTCGTCATTGTGTTTATCGATGACATCCTGATCTACTCAAGATTAGAGGAGGAGCATGTTGAGCATCTCAGGTCAGTCTTGGAAGTCCTTCGACACCACCAGCATTACGGGAAATTGTCGAAGTGTAAGTTCTTGACATAAGAAGTACACTTCCTTGGGCACGAGGTGTCTCAGCATGGAGTATCAGTGGACCCGTAGAAGGTGGAGGAATTTGTTTCTTGGGAAGCACCCAAGAGCGTGGCAGATGTTCGTAGTTTCTTGTGGTTAGCAGGTTACTATCGGAGGTTCGTTTCGAGCTTCTCTCGAGTTACTGCTCCATTGACAACTTTGACGAGGAAGAACCAGGTCTTCCTAAGGAGCGAGCAGTGCCAGGCATCATTCGACTACCTGAAGGAGAAGTTAGTCAGTGCTCCCATACTCAGGTTTCCAAAGGAAGGGTTGTTGTATGAGGTGTTTTGTGATTCTTCTGGCCTTGGTCTGTGGTGCGTGCTGATGCAGAAGAAGGGATTGATCTGTTATGGGTCTAGGCAGTTACGCCCTCACGAGCGTAACTATTACACCCATGACCTAGAGCATACAGTAGTAGTGTTCGCACTGAAGTTGTGGTGACATTACCTCTTTGGGGAGCGCTTTGTGGTCTTCTCAGATCACAAGAGCCTTCATTATATCTTCTCCCAGCATGACCTGAACCTGCGGCAGCGGAGAAGGGTCAAGTTTCTCCAAGACTATGACACTGAGATATCTTACACTGAAGGTAAGGTAAACGTTGTGGTTGATGCCCTAAGCAGGAAGTCGCATCAGGAAGTAGTTCGGGAATCCACTGATGCTTGGAAGGCGATGGGAGAGTTGGCTGCCTTGCACTTGGATGCCAGGGTAGAAGGTGTTAGAGGCTATTTGTTTCAGATGACGGTGCAGTCCTCCTTGTTGCAGCAGGTGGAAGATTCTCAGTTGGGGGAATTCGAGGCAGAAGTGATGCGGGATCGTGTTAATCAGGGGAATGCTCTAGAAAGATGGTCATAGGATAGCCCACATCAGATGCTTTTCCATGGAAGGTTGTTTGTCCTGAAGACAATGCGTGAGGGAGTGCTCTGTGAGTTCCATAGCTCAGCCTTGACGGTACATCCAGGAGTTTCAAAAAAGTACAGAGGCCTGAGGGAACAGTTTTGGTGGCCCAGGGTGAAACAAGCAGTGGTGGATTTTGTGGCTAAATGCCTAGTGTGTTAGCAAGTGAAGGCTGAACACCGTGTTCCCAGTGGTTTGTTGCATCCTTTAGATATCCTTGAGTGGAAGTGGGATGAAATCTCAATGGAATTCGTCACAGGACAATCCAGAGCTTAGGGTGGTTATGATGCTATCTGAGTAGTGGTGGATCTACTGACGAAATCAGCTCACTTATTAGCAATTAAGAATCCAGGCCCGGTGAGTACCTTGGCATAGATTTATGTAGACAAGTTGGTACGTTTTCATGGAGTTCCAAATACTATCATCTCAGATCGGGATACTCGGTTTACCTCACGAGTCTGGATGGGGTTACAACATGCTTTTGGCACCCAGCAACTCCTTAGCACTGCTCTCCACCCCCAGACCGATGGGAAGACAGAGTGGACTATCCAGACGTTGGAGGAAATGCTGCGAGCATGAGTTCTGGATTTCGGAGGATCATGGGTACGACACTAGCCTTTAGTAGAGTTTTCCTACAACAACAGCTTCCACTCTAATATTGGCATGGCACCGTATGAGGCTTTGTATGGAAGACCATGTCATTCACCCATTTTCAGGGTAGAGGTTGGTGAGACATGTGCTCTTGGGCTAGAGGTAGTGCAGATCACCACAGAGAAAGTCCAGCTTGTAAGTGAGAGGATGAAAGCGGCTCAGGACCGACAGAAGTCTTATGCTGATCATCGGAGGAGGCCCTTGGAGTTCGAGGTGGGAGATCATGTGTTCATGAAGGTTTCCCCTCGACGGGGTCAGAAGAGGTTTGGGAAAGGGAGCAAGCTCTCACATAGGTTCATCAGACCTTTTGAGGCAATGAGGAAAGTCGGCAAGGTGGCATATCAGCTGGCCCCGCCACCTCAGTTGGAGAAGGTTCATGATGTCATTCACATCTCACATCTTCGTCGATACTTACACGATGACTCCTGCGTTATCGACTGGGGAGAGTAAGATATGGGAGACGACGTGACCTTCGAGGAACGACCAGTGAAGATCTAGGATCGTAAAGAGAATGTTCTCCGTGGATGAACCATTCCGTTGGTTTGTGTGTTGTGGAGGCATGGTGGCCTCGAGGAGGGCACTTTGGAGCAGGGGACCCAGATGCACACTCAGTACCCGGAGTTGTTTTGACTTGTGTTTTCCCTTGTTCTTCTAAGCTTTGTGTTGATGTTGTACTATGTACCTTTGATATATGGAATTCTTGGCTTGTCATTTGTGAGACATTTTGTTTCCTTATTCCTTGGTAATGTGTGACATGTCCGGATGTGTGGGGAAACGGAAAAACCTGACCCTTAATCGAGACGCATTAATTCGGATGCGATTGTACCCGTGCGGGAGAGTCAGTGCCGCCTAAAGCGGATAATATCTCGACATAGGAGAAGGAATTTCCCAAAACCATGTGTTCGGGCAGTGTTTTGGTTGTGTGGTGTTGGGGGTAGTACGAGTTGACAAATCCTAATGTATAAAAGTGGGAAGACCCAATTCTTAATCGAGACGCATTAATGAGGATGTGATTGAACCCGTGCAGGCGAGTTAGTGTCGCCTAAAGCGGATAATATCTTGACATAGGAGAAGGAATTCCTAACACATATGATTAGGGTTGATGGTTAGGTTCCTTTTATAACGAGAACCGTATGAGGTATCTTGTTGGGTTTCCTCTGGGTTGGTTTTTGAATTCTCGGGGATGAGAATGTTTTAAGAGGTATCTGATGTAATGGCTCGGATCTCTCCAGCCCATTCCTTTGTCAAAAAGAAGGTCAAGAAGTGTTCTGGAGGGTAAAATTGACTTTTCCCACACCTTCCAGAATTCTGAAACTACATGCCGTGTAGTTTGAGTACACGTCGTGTACCCCCTTTCCGGGTATACCCCGTGTTGCAGGTCGTGTCATCACCGTGTGAAGTAAATGAGTACATTCCATGTAGTGTAACTACACGCCGTGTACCACCTTGCCGGGTATACCCCTTGTTGAAGGTCGTGTCCTTGTTGTGTGAAATAATGGGTGCACGTCGTGTGTCCAGTACTGCACGTCGTGTAGTCTTTCCCCGCATACGCGTTACCAGTCAACGGTCGTGTGCCGTGTTGGAGCCATGTCCTTGCCATGTGAAATAAATGGATACACGCCGTGTGTCCAAACTACACGCTGTGTAGTCCCTCCCTGTGTATGCGTTACCCTCAAACTGTGTTTTGATCAGTCAACGGCTACGGAGTCGTGTTGGAAGCAGCGTGGAGACCGTGTGAATTAACCGAGTACACGTCGTGTACCATAAATTACACGCCGTGTACTTTTTCTTTTCTCGCCTATAAAAGGAGGGGTCTCGTCCTCCTTTTCAATTCACTCATCTCCTCCCCATTCCTCTGAGCAGAGTTCTCCCAAGAGACTCAAAGGCTCTTTCTTCCATAACTTCTTCGTCTGAGCTCCGATTTATGATCCATCAGCGGCCACACGATTGTAACGAAGAGGCAGAACTTACGAGCATGGATCCATTGTCTTTCATTCGGCCTTTCTTTCCTAATTCCACCTGAGGAGGTTTTTCCAAGACATGACGGAAGTGACGGACGCCAACGGACGTCTTCTAAAGTTGATCCGGGGGATCGTTGTGATCAGAACCTGTTGAGGTAGGGATCTTACCTTTGTCTCTCTCTTTTGTGCATCATGCGGGGTGGGTATCCCTTTATTTTCGTGATATACAGTTGAACTAATAAATAAAGATAATAAATGGCTTATATAACGGGGATGGGAAGTTTGTGAATGTAGTTACAATATTTATATCCTGTGATATTATATTCTGAATGAGCTGCTGCCTACTAAAAATCATGGTCGTTGGGGGCCTTTGCTTACACAATTAAATGTTGCCCTCTCCTTCTGGATTTTTCTTATGGATGGAAACTTTGTGGAATGTGGAACTTGGTTAATCACGTAAAGTTGGCTGTTTAAAATCTGGAACCCTTGTGTGATCACCCTGGTTAAACAAAATGGAATAATGAACATGTGGGTGTTGGCTTGGATACGTGACATGTGATGGGGGTGTTTTGTTGGTTGTTGTGGATCAGGTGAGCAGTGGGGCTGCGGTTGACTTGGTTGTGGGTTGGTGTGAATGCTATGTTTGTGACGGGCAGCAGGGCTGCTATAAGTGGTATTAAAGGGGTAATGATGTACGGTGCGGTTGTGGTTATGGTGGTTGGCAGCAAGGCTGCGGGGAAGGGCTTGATTTTGAACAAATAGTGGGTTGTGAATAATAAATAAAACATTGGAAGTGTTAATAAATGATGGGGCTTGGTAATGAAATAGAATAATAATCAATGGGTTGGTTGGTTATTAAGAATGACTTGGTTGCGTTGCTTGTGTTTTCCTAACTTGATTTGTGGATGGCAGGGATATGTTTTATGAACGATTGATGTGGTTGGTTGTGGATAGTTTACCAGTAGTTAAGGAACTAAATAAACTAATTCTCCTGAAACGTGAAAACCTAAATGGGGTTGGGGTTGTTTGTTGTATGCATGCTTCGTAGTAGTAGTGTCGAGGCACGTGCTCAGTTTCTTTGTTTAGAAGCCATAGGTTGGGCTGTGTGGTTGGTATATATATATTTGTATCTTTTGTGTTTTATCGCACCCCACCCATGTTGATCACTTAGTGTTGAACACTCCCATTTCATGGGAGAGGGTGTTTTTCCCTTAGTTACTAGCTCCTTCCTACTCCTTCTCCCCAATGCTATGATGGCTTGAGGTGACCTTACACATAAGACACTTCAGGTAGGTTTCGATTGGGGTGGCTTTAGCCCAAGACTCTTCGGGCAGGTTCTACTGTTTCCCAAGAAACTTTGGGATGAGGCCCAGGTGTGTGCGTGTGGGATACGTGGTTGTGAGGCCCAGGTGTGTGCGGGTGGGATATGTGGTTGTGAGGCCCAGGTGTGTGCCAGCGAGATACGTGATTGTGAGGCCCAGGTGTGTACAGGCGGGATATGTGGTTCTGAGGCCCAGGTGTGTGCGGGTGGGGAGAGTGTGGCAGCGTCATGACGATCGCCGTTAGGAAGAGCAGCTAACTAAAGGGAAATGGTTCGGGGTACCCAATACTCTTGTTTCTTATATACTACTACCTGTTGTGATTTTTTTTTGGTGAGTGTGGCTGGTGAGGTTGGGTGGATAGAATTCCTTGCTTGGTTTCTTCGGTTGTTCTCATGGGACATTAGGATGTCTCCCCACTTGTGCACAAGAGCTTTAGGTTTCCCTACAGATTATACTTGTATGGTCACCCTATGTTTACTTTCAGGTTTCCAGGAGGACTACCAGGGTCGTGCGGGACCCTACTAGTCGGACAGTTGGAGTTTTTGTTGTTGATGTACTCTTGTTTTCTTTTGGTATTGTACTTTGAGATTTCTTGTACTTGTACCTTGTTATAAAATTGTTTAAACATGCATGTGGGCTTGGTTTGGGTTTATTTCTACACACTTTTTCTTTTCCTTTTTGGTGGTTGACTTGGAATATATTCCGATCCTAAATAATAAAAAGGTTAATGCCTCCCATATTTGTGAAAACTCATACCCTTGGTGCTAGTCGCCACCCCGGGGCCTATTGGAGGCGGGACTCGGGGGTCATTATCTCCCTTTCACCATTGCCAGCTCAGAAGGGGAATCTTTGGTGGGAGGGGGTCATGACACCACATGTATAATGGTTAAATCATTGTTATTAAATTATAAATGAACCGTATATATAAATATGATATCATATATTATCTTCTAATATTACTTTGTTAATAATATTTTAGTACTATCATTGTTTCGGGTGTTAACTGATTCGTCTTACTTTATCTGTTTTGTTATTTAAGTCATGTTTATTATGGATAAGATGTATTTGATTCATATAAAGAATGATATTATGTTCTCAAATATTATTTTAAATCATAAAATGAAAATTATTCTTGAATAGATACGATGGGAAATGAATATCATCGCGTTCGTGGAGATGGTAATCTGTATGTACGCATGAGCAACAATATCATTATTTTGATGGTGAAATCATTTGTAATTGGATGGTATATCATATATAAAGAATCATTAACTTGTTTTATTTATTATTTACATCAATCATAATCATTATTATACGCATACAACTAATGAAGTGTTGAATAAAAAACTAAACCACGACGTGGAGAGGGTAAGCCGTACGTACGCATATAAGGTGACTTTGTCATCCATTGGATGGATAGAATAATGAATATGGTTGTACCTTATTTATAATAACATAAAATTATGTATAAGGTACTGGATTTATTTTTTTGGTAATGAACCAACAAAGAAATAGGAAGTGGAAAAAGAAAAGAACATTGAAAGAGGTGGTGGAATTATTACCTCTTCTACGGGTGCTTCCTTTTCATTCAATCAAAAGGGAACCTTAGGTTCTATTTCAGATAAAAGTAAGGACTATAAGTTGAAGTGAATATATTTTGGAAGATATTTAATAAGGTTCTGGCTGAGACAAATGTCTTTGGATGTGTTAATTCGACAGAATGGGAAGTACCTTTTTTAAGAGAGGTGAGGGTCACATTAGGAAAAGCTTGAAATATTATTTTATTAAAAAATAATTTTTGGTTTCTAATTTTTCAAAATAGATTTATTTAGATGATAAGGAGGGGATGGGTCGAAATATTCTAAACCAATAGGTTTTAGATAGTTTTAGGTAATCATATTAACCTTATCTTTTATATTTAATTCTTAGTTAAATAGTTTAACTTTTATCATGTCTTCTTGTATTTTTATATTTCATGGTTAATAAACATACTATAAATTTATAAGAGAACATAAATTGGCTCATTAATGACATATATATCATTATATAAGTCCTTTGGCTGAACCTTATATTTTTAATAGTATTATATAATTTTATAAAATAGTATTTGTTTTAAAAACCCGTTTTTGTCAATTTTGACACTATTTAGTATTTAGTTTTTGTGAAACTTCATAACAATCTGATTTCGTAGAAAAAAATAAATTTAATCAACCATTACATGTCATATTAACATATAAAATTAATTTAAGGCATCAATAGTTTCAATTTACATTTATTTTAATATTTATAACATTGATTATTTTAGTCTTTCATTAATAAGGTAATTACTGCATCATCATTGTGTCATAAATAAATTTAATTATTTAATGCCTAAAAATTATAAATAAAATACCATTATGTATGAAATATTTTTAGATTTATGATTAATATTTATAGTCAAAATTATATTATGTGTAACCCTATATTAAAAAAAATTACTTATTAAACATTGAATTTAACACTTTTAACTCTTCTTTAAATAAAATTTAAAAAATGTCCTAATCTAATAAAAGTGGATAAAAAATGATCATATTTTGTCCTAATTTTTATTTTGGTCGAAATAAACTTATCCAATAGAATTAAGACATCTATTAGAGTAATTATAATATCATTTTTACCTTTAATTACCCTATTTACTTTTAACGGTGGTAAATAAAATTCAAAAGTTAATATTCACCAAAGATTATTTTCATCATATTAAACAACATATTACATACTTATTTCAACCATGTGTCTTAAATTTTTTAAATTAAATTCACAAAAGCGGAAAAATTATGTTTTATGCAAATTTGCAAATGTACATAGATGGTGCGTAAAGACCGTAAAAAGTTCAATAAAATTTAATATATCTAATACTATTATAAAATTAATTAAATGAGTGACATTGGACTAATATATGTATTATGTATCTATTTTTAATTTAAAATAAATTTAAATTAAAAATAATTATTTGATAAAAATCCGACTTTAAACAATAACGCAGTGTTTTTCACTATTCATCAAACATTTATGGTTTTTAGAAAAATACAAAAAATTCACTGAAAGATAATTTTGATATTAAAAATTCAAAAAGGATTAATATTTTACAAAATTCTTAACATAGAATTTTTTTAATTAATACAAAAATAATTCTCGTTGTCAAAACCAGAAAGTAAGTTTTTGAGAAGTAAAAACTACCAATAGATTGATATGTGTTTATGTAAAATCAAAATGTAAAATTACATACAATGACCAAAACTGGATTAAATGATAAAAATATAATCTAATTATATTTCAAAACCATTCAAATTTTTAATTTAACACTATAAATTATTTTGAATAAAAAAGCTGTTTTCTATTAAAATTTAGTATTTTTCACTATTGATCAAAATATAAAATTTATCGGAAAAGCACCGAAAATTTATCCAAAAAAAATTTATATTTACCTCTTCTAAAGAAGAAGTTTAATTTTTGAAATTGAATATAAAAAAGTGTCATATATTGGACTTAAAAAAGGGTTGACCATTAAAATGCGGCTAAATTCTATTTTTTGAAAAATAATTCTTTTATTTGAAAATTCGAATTTGTTCTTTTATTATGTATAAGAAACACATAATATGGATCATAAAATTATATAGAGTATATAAAATTAAAATTTTAGTTAATACTATTCATAATCGGTTTTTGAGCGACTTTTTTGGTAAGTCATTGTCTGCTCGAACTCGGTGTTGTGTGTAGCACAAGCTATTGAATTACATTAAAGAAAATAACTTACTATGAAATATTGGGGTGTTAAATCTTAAAAATTATAGTGGAACGGATCCCCATTAATTTTATTAATGATCCAAATTTGGCCTTAAAAATGATAATAATGTATTTTGGTAGGTGGTCTTGCCAATTGCACACTTGAAACTCCATGATCCATTGAGTAGATTCCTCGATACTAAAATCATGACTTGTATTTCCTCAAAACATGCCTCCAAATTTGTATTGAATAGAATTTATCCATTAAACTCAATATAATTTTTGTTAAACCGATACAAAACTTACATGTGGACACCCTGATAAAAGTAAGTGTCCTTAATTTGGGCATGTACTACACTAAGTTATATGGTTCCATTCCCAATTAAGTAGTGGAAGGCTTAGTCTGACTTAATATTTAATTGAGTGGTTTTAATTTATTATGCGTACATTTTATCTGGTTTCATCCTTTACACATCTTTTTAATATTAAAGTTATATTACAAAATAAATTAACCATGTTGGATAAAACATTTATGCATAATTCAATTATTTAATTTCCATATTTTCTTATTAATTCATTTATTTAAGTGATCAAAAACATGCATCCATAAAATAAATAATTTCATAGATAGAAATAATTAATTAATTAAATTAACCATTCATGAGCTTTATAAAATGTTTTATTTAATGAGGTGATAAGAAATAAACATTTGACCTGGGGGAAATATATCTTATTTCAAGTCTAGTCATGAGTTAAAACATTCCACTTATCCATCTATATATCACTCTAGTTCACATCATTATGGTTTCATATTGAAAATCTTCCACAGTCCTTGGGTTTCTCCATTAATTACAAATATTTATTACTCACATGCATGGGAGGGGAACAAAAGGATTTGTGAAAGGGGATTATATAGATATCGTTGGACATGTAGGTCCTATATAAAAATGGAGTGGGGGATGACTCGTAGGACATCATTAAATTTAATATTAAATAATTGAAAACTCATGAAATAAATTAAATTAAAACCTCCAATACATACATAGAGATTATTCATGCTCATGAATGGTCATGCATGCAACAAATACACAAAATTAAATGAATAACAGTTAATTCATTATGATTTCTATCATTCTTTAAGACAAACACACTTGAATTAATTAATTAATTAATTACCTTTTATCTTAATGGTTATCTGCTCTGATTTAATGATACCCATAATTAATGGAATTCAAGGAAAGTAAATTTAAGAATCAAAAATGATATATTAATTGGAATAAATTAATTTATCATTTAAAAATATGTAAAACCATTATTAAATTGTCAAACAAAAAACAGTGTTCCAGTTAATAAAATATGGTTTTAATGCCAGAATTTTCAAATTTAATGTAATTTGAATTTTTCAATTAATGGGAGACTACATGACATGTATATCCAGCTACATTCTCTATACCTTGATTTTTTATATCCAAGTCACATGTATATGTTTTTAGTGTGTTAACTCATCTAAACTACACGGTGTGAGCTTTCCATCTACACACCCTGTCTCACGTTCATTGTGCCAAGTTGGCCTAGTTAACACATGGTTTTCAATGAAAGAAATTTATGTAATTAACTGTTCAGTGCATTTAGATACAACGAGCATGGGTATGACGTGTGTTCTCCAGATGCACACGGTATAACTTGGTTTTACAACCCAAAGATTTTGAACTTTCCGATGGAATCTCCAGTCATTCTTCATTTATTACTAAACCATTAAGAAAATGAAAGACTAAATTAAAATTATTAATATGTCAATAATTTGATAATACAATTCATATTAAATAACAAATGACATGAAATGAAAAATCTAGGAATAGTTTTGTATAGATAAAGAAAATAAATAATTATAAATTAAAATGTGATAACTCTGATACCACTTATTGGTTCCAGGAATAGAAAAATCATGTGGATGTTAGTGATATATTAAAATTTGTTTTAAAATAATTTCATGAAACCAAGAGAAAGTATATTTCATTCCAAATTTTCATTTATTTTATTTAATATTTGAATAAATAAATACAAAGGATTAGAAACTTTATTCATTGGTGAATGTTGATTATATGAGAAGAACCATTATGATTACCTTGATTACACTGTAAGGATCCAAGGATTAAATCCCTCTAGCAGTGATCCTCACATGCTCGTATGATCTTTGAGAAACACATCTCGATATCTAGGTGAAATCATGAAAAGTTGAATGTATTGTGTTTTTCATTATTGATTGCTTGTTATTTGGTATTGAAGAAATCTATCTTGAAAGTATCATTGTTGAGAGGGATAGAGGAGGAGGTGTTTAGAGAGAATTTTTTGTGCAAAAAAATACTTTATTCTCTATTTTTGGATTCTCTACATAATAGAAATAGCCATCTATTTATAGAGTTTAGATTTAAGTTAAAATAATATTTAATTACATAACAACCATTAAATAATCTATATTAAATTTAATAGACCCCATGACACATAATAATAATTATGTTGTAATTATTTTGTGGCACATTCAAACTTTTCCAATAAAAAAATTCTATATAATGGTCTTTTTAATTAATAATTGTTACCAGACTCGGTCTTGATCCATTAAAACTCTTCTTGCATGTATTAAACAATAGAATAAATGTTTTATTTATACTTTAACATTTTATTCAAAAACTAGTGAATATATGTTTATTAAAATATCCAATAAATAAAATAAATATTTTATTTAGAAGCTGATTAATTGAAATTTTTTAATTTATGTTATCAATATAGCATGAGTGAATCATTCCTTGGACATGAGAATAATATTAATTACATTAATTAAACTCAAATAGATTTTAATCTAGATCAAAAAAACACTTAGTGTGCCACCTCTAGGATTATTTATCATTAGCATTTGGTGGGATTTCCTAGAGTCCAATATTAATTTCTAGCAATGGGTCAAGGAACCCTAGAGAAATAACTTCGTGTATCAACATAGAAAACCACATATAAACTCTTACTGTGTAATATAATCCATTTTTCACAATATCTCATCAAGAAGGTTTAACAATCGCATCACCAACTTATATTCTTGATATGTATTTATTTGAATATCTTAAATAAATTCACCATTACACCATGTCCAAGGAATTTATTGTGACAGTTGGTCAAGATATCAGCTTCTATAAAGAAGAAACGGAAAAATCCATCCAAAACAAATTTATTAATGATATGTATCTCATAACGCACCCAAATTATCCAAATTCTCTATGAAATATTATTTTCATTGTTTATAAACTACATCTAAGTACATGTGATTCCCCAAAAAACTAATGTAAGAACATTGTGTTCGATAGCATGTATGAAACACGACACCCAGCACATAATATAATATCCTAATACTTTATAATATATTTACATTATAAAATAGATCCTATATATATATATATATTTAAATGCATGAAACACCGAGTTCTATTGCATTACACACAAGAGATACCTTCCTCAATAGCTTACGTGACACACAAAAGTGACCTTCTATGATGGCTTGTGCTAAACGCAATACCGAGTCTTACCAAGAAACAATATATAATTAAAACATTATTATTTAATATAATAAAATATAATCTAGAAGTTATGAATAGTATTAACTAAATTATTAAAATATATGACTTATACAACTAAATCATTGGTTTCAAATAAATTATAAATGAATATAAGAACAAACTAAATATTAAAAGCATTTTTTTATAGAAAACATCTTTTTTTCTCAAAAAGTTGTTTTAACCCAATATAATTAATTAATTAAAAATAGTGAGTGATATTAATGTAATAAATATGTTACATATTCAATAAATAATTTTTGATATTCATCCAATATATTTGGTAATCATAATATAGGATCAAACCACATATTTCACATAAAAACCAGTATTCATGCATTTTTAACCACCTTATAATGGAAAACCTATTTTAAATATTAGTTTTTACACTTTTATGAGTTTAATATGATAATATAAAATTTATAATTTAATTCATAATTTACAAATTATCTTAGGATGATTTTTTGGGTTTTTTCTAAGAAACTTCATTTTTTTAGTGAATAGTGAAGAATATAGTGTTTTAGTTAAAAACCACATTTTCGTTTAAATAATAATTAAAGTTAAATTATATTATAAATTTGTTTTAAAGTCACATTGGATAAATTAAATATCTATTAATATAATTTATTCAATTATAATCAATACAAATTTTAAATTGAATGTAAAAACATAATAATCTTTTGACCTTTTTTCAACTAAAACTAGTTAATCCGTCTGTCTATGAGATTAGAATTAGTCTTAATTTTCCATGTTTTTGATTTTAATTTTAAAAATTAAACATAAAATATTTTAATCAGTATAATATTCTTGTTATAATAATATCATCTTAATTTTTTTTAATGACTAGTGAAAGTGATTAAAATTAGTTACAGTAATTTATGTGTAACTAGGATTAAAAATGGACTAAAAGCCTATTTTTAAGGACAAAAATGACCTATCCACTTATCCAAAACCAATGTTCTGGAAATATATAGTCCATTTACCTTCCATTTATTATTTTTTGTGGTTTTATGACATTTATTAGGTAAGAACATGTGGAAACCTAACTTCTTTTCAAAAATACCAACTCAGTCATTTTCCTTTCCTATAAATGTACACCACCTCTACCCATTCCTCGCACCACTAAAACAACTTATTTTTGGATAATATATTACCAAATAGTCTCATAAAAACCCTCCACTATACCTATAATCATTCCTTTTAGAAGAAACCCTTCCAATAAAGCCTTTTTGTTTAAACCAAAAGAAGTTACCTGATTGAAAGGTAATGCCTTTTCTCAATCTCTCTAGTTTTATTTCCATTCGCCCACCACTAAAATCTCTTTATTATGTTATTGAATAAAAAACAAGTGTTATATATATACTAGGTTTTTTTATTCTGAGATATTAAACTAAACTTACACGCACCACTATCTAATGGGTGACGAAGATAATGTTTCTGTGGATGGTGAACTACTACCTCACGAAACGATGATTGTTCAATCTTCCATTACCACCTCTCATGGTGTCCATTATGATGTAAAAATTGTTTATATATGTCATATATGATATTTATTATGTATTTATACTTCTCTAAACCTCTTATAATTCATATATTTAGTACTTTCCATTTTGCAATAATATAATAACATCGTTTGAGGAAGTTTGAACTAAAACCCCCTCAAAGAGATGTGATTCGTTCACACGATACATAGCATGTATAAATGAATGGAAATTAACTAAAAATATGATACCAACAAAACTTCTACATAACATTAATTAAATAATTAACATTATGGATATATATATATATATCATTTTCTTTATTACGATTTCACACACTTAAAAAGTGATAACGTTATTCGTGGACGTGTGGACTACCGCCTCCTCGACATTATATGATTCCTTTTACATAATATAATTATATATTTAAGTAAATTTGATTATATATTATGATATTTATTATATAATTATCATTCTGGAAATATTATAGTTACCTACCTTCTTTCTGCAATGACCATTTAAAAATGGGAATGTTACTCATGCGTATGTACAACCAACCATCTCCATGATTGTAAAATATTTTCATTTTCATAAAAATATTTAATCATTTATTTTAAAAGTATAATTCATGTCAAAATATGATAATTATTTCATGGTTATCATTCTAGATATTTTATACAATGACCACTTTGACCATAGTTGACCAACAATAGTTGTTTTGACACATAAACTGAATTTGGCCAAAAACACTCCACACAAATATAATTGTTTAATTAGTTTTACATAACATGGTAATAAGTGAAATAAAAGTATTTATCAACATTAAAA
Source organism: Viscum album (assembly GCA_963277665.1). Taxonomy (NCBI): domain Eukaryota; kingdom Viridiplantae; phylum Streptophyta; class Magnoliopsida; order Santalales; family Viscaceae; genus Viscum; species Viscum album. Next base: position 332,524,476 of record OY728132.1, read on the forward strand.
AGGTTCGGAACCAAGTATAAAATTAACATAAATTTATTATACATGAATTTAAAGAGCGTTCACTAGAAAGGAAACACAAGGTAATGGATTCTTGTCTCATTTTCATTACGTGAGACAAACTTAATTATTGTTCACCTAATTTATTATATATAGTGTACTTAATACCAAATTGACATATAATATCATAAACTTTTTTATATTCATGTTATTTAAATTTTTTATTTAATTCCTTTGGGTTTTCTAATTCATTTTTCACCACATTTGTAAGAGACTTCCATCTAACTTTTTACATTCATGAGATAAATGTCATATTGACCACTTACTTCTTTTGTGTGGTGTACCTACTTCCTAATTTGATATATTATATAATTAATTCCTTTTATTTCATGGTATTTAATACTTTCATTTAATATTATTCTTTCATGAGGTCTATGATTTAAAAATGTTTTGAAGTGGTATGGGACACTTTGGACAGTTTAAAGATAATTTTCCTTAAGACTAATCCTAATGATATTTAAATGGAATTTCCATTAGAGGAAATTATATAACCATATTTCAATAATACCTTTAATTATTATCTATATATTCATGACCATTTTCAAAAATTAGTTCCATTTTCCAACTCTTTAGTAATCAATGTTTTTGAAAAATGTTTTAAATAAAACCTGACTCCACTTCTCTTTTTAGTCAGAGAACCTGTTTTATTCTAAAAATCATGGTTTATTAAAATGTTTTTAAAAATGATTTTAAAATGAATTTTTAATGAAACTTTTACCATTTTTTTCTTTTATCAATCTCTTAGAAGGAATGTTCTTGTCTCGTTCCAAACGAGGCATTTTATCACATTTTGATGTACAAAAAGAGTATTTGGTTTTTACCTCATACGACATGTATGAGTTTATCCACTGTCATTTATTTGAAGCCTCCTTATCAATTTCAAAAGTTTTTCAAAAATAAATTATATTTTCCCTAAGAATGATTTTAAAATTTAATCTTTTATTTCATCAACTACAATAAACCTAAACTTTACTCCACTTGGGTTTCTAGGATTGATACCATCATTATTCATTCTCTAGATGGTTTATTATTTATTTGGCCAAGGATAGTATTAATATTAAATTACTTGATTTATTTGTTAGTCAGCTTGATGTACTAAGTTTCCTATGATCATTGAACATTTAATTTCCACTTATTATCCATATCATTTTTTCATGGATATTACTGTTTCATAAACTGTATACCATTTTACATACAATGCCTACTTTGATAGTTATTTGATTAATTGGGGAATTATTGATAGATCTGTATTTATAATTCAATAAGGTTATTTTATAAGTCATATTATTTATTTTTATTATTAAATATGAGAAACTATTTGGATTGTAAATGATGGGTGGATCCCATATTTTATATAGCTCCTCAATGCGTCAACAAGTTGTCATGAGATGAATAATTGGGAAAATGGGTTTCTACCCTTAGTTTTAAAACGACTTGTGAAATTTCATGACAGTAATATGTTTTCATGTGCCTGAGACATGAAATCCATAATTAAATAAATTTTCATCATAGTAGTTTCAGTTATTGTTCATCCATGAGATTTTGCATCGACATATCTATGGATACTTTTCATTTCTATTCATTGATTAAGGGAAAGTGTTCTAGTTTCATTCCTAGCCATATTTATTTTAACTTATCTAGTTGTTTTGAATATCATGTGCTTCCAATTATTACCTTTCCATATTGTTTATTTACTTTCATTCAATTTATTAATTACATGGTATGTGTGTTCAATTATTTACCTTGACAGAATTACTATTCTCTTTGATTTATTGTTGATACCGCTATTTTTCCCTTATGGAGAATTTTCGATCACCCTTATTATGTTTCTTTCCCCAATAACCCAAGAAGCATACTATGAAATAAATTTAGGAATATAATAGATGGATTAGAGTTATCCTCAATCTTTTTATTTTTTTAGCAGAAAAAATTTCATAATTAGTGTATCCATTTGTAATGAAATAATAATTTATGTATCTTGTTTTCCAATACTACTAAACTGATCAGTCCATTGGGGATTGATTCCTTGTAATCATGCCAATGTATTTAGTAGCATACATATGATCTGGGTTATCTATGGATTTACTACAATTGGTATAAATGGAATTTTAGTAGAAACATTGGGAACTAGATTTAGGAAAACCTAAATCAGAGAAGACAACCTAAAGGTATAATTTTAAGAAGTATATGTAAAAACCTATAATTTTTGCAAAGTATATATTATGTGGATCTTTCTAGAAATAAATCCCTCTTTGGATACTACAAGTGGAATGGGTTCTAATAGAGATGTACCTAGGAGTAATAACTCTGACAAGGTGTTAGAGGCTTGAATGGGGGTAACCTAGTTCATAACAATAGGCCTTACTGCGCACCTAGTTTTTCACTACTTGGGGATATGCATAAGATAATCCAAATTTTCATTGAAAACCATTATTAAGGATTAGGATACATAATAATTAAACTAGGATAAACCTAAGGAGTTTTATATTGAGGATATGGTTTTATGTTTTATAAATCCAACTAATCATTTTATAGATGAACCCTAGAACAAGGAAGGACCTATGTGGAAATAAAATGGATGAAGTATTTACACATTGAGGATCTATTGGAAACCGTAGAAAAAATTATATTTAGATATAACCTAATTTTAAGGACGTCTATCATATTTATATTGAATAGTTATATTAATTTGGTTTTAGAAAAGGAAAACATGTAAGCTAGGTGACATCCATTTATATTTTGCAAGGCCACATAACGTGAATCCATGACCATAGGACGATAAGGGTTTCACAGCAACCACTGACCTATGAAATTTCCTTGTTAATTTTCGTGGATTTTAGTTAGACAGTTTAACAAAAAAATATTTATGATGAACCAGTAGTAACACTTTTGAGGATTTGAAATTAATCTATTAACCATATTTATATTGGGAGATATTTAAATAAAAATAGTAATAATTATAACTCTTTTATAAGCCTTATGATGCTTTAAAAGTTTTTTTAGTGCTTTAGGAATTAAATAAAATTTATTGTTGGTAATTATTTTTTTGGGAGTAAAGGGGTAAATTAGAATTTGATTGAAGCACAACCAAAGGTTAGGATTGATCATATCATATTGAAACCTATCAGGTAAGAATATTTTGTTATATTCTTGTTTAGTAAAATAATTACCCAACATTAGTAAAATGACTTTGGAATAAAATGTTTTACAATACATAAATTTTTGTTTAACCAATATCCTTCTAAATCATCAATGATTTATAGATTTTAGGACATCAAATTTCCATTGATCATTAACTTGTTTGTGATTTATGACCTCATTCACTCCCTATAAATATTTACAATCTTCCTCGAATTACATATCTCTACTTTCCACTGATGATCTACTACTTAGATACCTAATTACATGGTATTTCATGTGACCTTTATACTTTCAATTCTATTTCTTATAAAAGATTACTTATGAACCATTATCACAAAGTTGGATTTAAAACCTAAGAAGTATCAAACAATCTATGACCATGATTAATTTTAAATTGTGAGGATGAAATTTAAATAATGTGGGGATAATGTGACTCCCCCAAAAAATAAAGTAAGAACCTTGTGTTCTATAGTGTGTATAACACATGACACCTAGCGCATAAGGTAATATCCTTATACTTCATAATATATTTACTATTTAAAATAGATTTTATATTTATTTAAATTCACATAACATTGAGTCTTATTGAATTACATGCAATATATATCTTCCTTGATGTCTTGCATATATGTAAAAGTGACATTCTTCGATGGCTTGTGCTATACGCAATACCGAGTCTTACCAAGAAACAATCTGTAATTAAAAAATTATTATTTAATATAATAAGTTATAAACTATAAATTATGAATAGTATTAACTAGCTTATGAAAATATAAGTTTTATACAACTAAATTATTGGTTACAAATAAATTTTAAATGAATATAAGAACCAATTGAATATTAAAACCATATTTTTATAGAGTGCTATTTTTTTCTCATAAAGATGTTTTACCCTAATAGATTTAATCAATTAAAATTATTGGGTGATATTAATTTAATAAATATGTTACATATTCAATTTATTATTTTCTATATTGATCCAATATATTTGGTAAGAATAAGATACGATCAAACCCAATATTTCACATAAAAACCTATATTTAGGCATTTTTAACTGCCTTATAATGGGGAACCTATTTTAAATCATAATTTTGAAATTATTAAAAATTTAATTTGAGAAAATAAAATTTATATTTTAATTCATAATTTCAAAATTATATTAGGATGATGTTTTGGGATTTTTCTAAGAAAATTCATTTTTAGCGAATAGTGAAAAATATTGTGTTTTAGTTAAAAACTGTATTTTTCATTTAGATAATTATTAATGATAAATTATATTATAATTGTTTTTAAAGTCTACTTTGATCAATTATACATATATTAATATAATTGGTATCTTTATAATAAATATAACATTTAAATTGAATGTAAAAACATAACAATCTTTTGAATATTTCTCTACCAAAACTAGTTAATCCAACTCTCTATGAGATTAGCATTAATCTTAATTTTTCTAATTATGTGATTTAAATTTTGAAAATATGACATACATCATTGAAATAACTATAATAGTTTTTTTCTAATTATATCAACTTATTTATTTACAAAAATGGTTAGTGAATGTGATTAAAATTAATTACAATGATTAAGGTGTAAAGAGGCTTAAAAGAGGACTAAAACCCTATGTTTAAGGGATAAAATGACCTACCCACTTGTAAAATACGGATTTTCTGGATATATTTCATCCATTAACCTTTAATTAAATAGGTTTTGAGGCTTTTTATGACTTTTATAAGGTAATAACATGTGAACACCTAACTTCTTTTCAAAAATACCAAGTGAGTCATTTTCCTTCCCTATAAATGGCCACCAACTCTACCCATTCCTCACTCCACTCAAACCTATTATGTTCACCCAAGATCTGACCACATAGTCTCAAAACATACCTAACATATACCTAAAATAATAATTTTGGGCTTAAACCCTTCCAACAAATCATTTTGGTTCAATCCAAAAGAAGTTACCCGATTAAAAGGTAATATCTTTTCTCAATCTCTCTAGTTTCATTTCCCTTATCCAACCCATAAAAAATATTTATTGTGTTACTATATAACAAAACAATATAATAAATAAAATATGATGTTTTTATTATGATATTTTATCTTATACATAAACAAACCACCATCTAATGGGGAACAAACATAGTGTTTCTGTGGCTGGCGAACTACTGATAAATGAGACGATGATTGTTCATTCTTCCATTACCACCTCTCATGGTGGCCATTTTGATGTAAAATTTTTCTATATATGTTATATATGATATTTATTATTCACTTTTATTTATTTAAACATCTTATAATACATAAATTTAGTAGATCCCATTTTATGTTAATATGATAACATCGTTTGAGGAAGTGTGGACTACCGCCCTCTCAAAGTGATGTGATTCGTTTTCATGATACATAAAATGTTTAAATGAATTAAAATAATTAAACATATGAGATATAAAAAAATATTATATTAATGAAATATTTATCTTTTTGGAAATATATATATATACATATATTTTATTTTCTTTATTACCCTTGCACCCAAAATAGTGATAAATTTTTTTTAAGGAAATGTCCTAGTCAATGACCAAGACAGAATTTATTAAAAGAAAGAAAAAAAGATACAAAAGTCTGAATGAAGGACTGTTACTACAATATTTCTCAAAAAGAGGGAGAAGATCAACTAGAAACTCATCAGTACACATAATGGCCTAGTTGATTCCCATGTAGGAAAGAGCATCTGCCACCATATTAGCTTCACAGTAGGCGTGGGTGGCAATATAGCTGAGCTCTAGGAGCGAGTCCAGGAAGTTCTTCCAACTCGCCGTAAGAGGGCAAGAAAGATGAACCACCCCATTCCAAATTGTATTATCAATGGTGGTGGAGTCGGTTTCAATATAGATGTTGTTCCAACCTTTTTTCTTAACAAAGTGGATGGCATGGATGAGATCCAAAATCTCAGCTTCATGGGAGGAGGTGAAACTGTAGCTACCATAGAAACATCTCTCGCAGTTACCTTGAGAGTCTATAAAGATCGTAACACAACCCGAAGGACCCGAATTTCCTTTGGAAGCCCCATCCACATTGATCTTGATCTATCCAAGAAGTGGGGATTGCTAGAAGACCTTAAGAAAGCATTTCGGATGAGGGAATATGCCATCAATCTTTAGACGTCGCAGGATCACAAAGTCACCGATCGAGTTGACACAATTAGCTTTATGGATTGTGGAAACATCTCTGATGGCAATCAGGATTCTTATTCGACCAGTAATGAGATTGGACAAGTAATTATTGTGAATAATGGAATTTATATCATACCAGATAATGTGTACAAGCTCCGAAACAACAATTAAGAAGAGGTTCTTGACTTTTGGTGAGAAGTCAAATTCTACACATGGTTTGAGCTGGAGGAGGATATAGTCAGAAAAGGACCATCTTCAATCAAAAATGTTAGTAATAAAATTCCAAAAAGTAGAGGTCGTAGCACATGATAAAAATAAATTATTGATATTCTCTTTATGTTGGTGATAAAGTGGGCATTTAGAACAGAGATGGATACCAAAATATTGGAGACAAATATTAGTAGGAATTTGGTTGTGCACAATACACAAAATGATATTAAGGCTTGATGGTTTAATCCATGGTTTTTTAAAAGACTTAAACCCAGATAATATGGATTCAGAGTCCGAGAAACAGTGATTGTAAAAAAATTTGGAGTCAAGAAGGACATTGTGAGCAGGTTCCCAAACCACAAAATCATCATCATTAGAGAAGGGATAACCATCAACAACATTCATGATAGAGTATGGGAGATCCAAAATTCGAGATTGCATCACTTCCTTAATGGTTTAGTTAATGATATCGGGAGAATAATTAGGAGGAAGAATGGAGACGGGGGGGGGGGGGTAGTCTAGTTGTCCAGCCAAAAGCGAATGGTGGAGTCTAAGCTAACCAAACATCTAGAGTTGGTCATGATCTAGACAAACAAGTTTCTAATGTAGGGACAATGAGAGGATTGGACATAGTTAAAATTCCCTTTTTTAGCCTCACAATAAATTTATTTCTAAGGAAGGAAAGGGATTCATATTTATTATTTATCAGTCTCCAAGTGATCCTGGCTTGGAGTGCCTCGTTGAATAGTTTGAGAATTTTTTATACCAAGGACACCTTTCTCAAGAGGGTTGCAGAAAATAGACCAGGGAATGGTAACAAATTTCCATTCAATGATTCTACCGAACCATACAAAATTTTTTATATTGGTGTTTATTTTCTTGAGAAGACCAAACAAAAAAGTGATAGCATTATTCATAAACGTGTAGACTATCGCCTTCTCAACATGATGTGATTATGTTTACACCACATAACTCTATATATAAGTATATGTGATTAAATAATATTTTATTTATGATATAATTATTATTTTGGAAAGATTTTATTTACTTAACTACATTCCTCAACGATCATTTAAAAATGGGAATGTTACTCATGCGTACGTACGACCTACCGTCTACGTGATTGTAACATATCATCATTTTGAAAACCATATGTAATGATTGATTTTAAATGTATAATTTTTGTAAAAATATGATAATTATTTCATGATTATAATTCTGGAGATTTTATACAATGACCCCTTTGAACATATTTGACCAACAATAGTTGATTTGACACATAAACCAAATTTGGTCAAAAACACCTGACATAAAATTAATTGTTTATGTAGTTGTATAAAAAAAGGTAATAAGTGAAATAAAATTAATTATAAACCTGAAAACTATTCTTAAGAAATTACAAAATTAACATAATTTTATTTTATTGGAATTTAAAGGACATTCAATCGAAAGGAAACACAAGGTAAGGGATTTTTTTCTCATTTTCATTAGGTGAGGCATACTTAATTGTTGTAACCCTAATTTCTTATATATGGTGTAATTATTGAAACATTGAAATATAATATCATTAACCCTATTATATTAATGGTATTTAAATATTTTATTTAATACATTTGGGTTTTCCAATTCTTTTGTTACCACATTGGTACGAGACTTCAATCTCACTTTTTTACATTCATGAGATAAATGTCGTATTCACCACTTACATATTTTGTGTGGTGTACCTACTGAATATTTTGATATATTATATCATGAATTAATTTTAATTAATGGTATTTAATACTTTCTTTATTATTAGTCTTTTACGATTTCTATGATTTAAAAATGTTTCAAAGTGGTATGGGACACTTTGGAATGTTTAAAGATTATTTCCTCTAAAACTAATCCTAATGGTCTTTCAAACAAATTTCAATTAGAGAAAATTATATAACTATTTTTAAATAATATATTTCATTATTCACTAGTTATTCAAGACCATTTTCATGTATTATTACCATTTTTATATTCTTTGTCACAAAAATTGTTTTAAAAATGTTTTAAAGAAAACCCGAATTTACTTCTCTCTTTAGTGAGAGAACCTATTTTATTCTAAAAATAATGTATTATTAAAATGATTTAAAAAATTATTTTTAAATAGATTTGTAAAGAAACGTTTACCCTTTTTTTATTTTACCAATATTTAAGAAGGACTCTTCTTATCACTTCTTAAATGAGGCATTTTTTAACCATTTGACGTACAAAAGGATTATTCTTTTTTTACATCGTACTATATGTACAAATTTATCCACCATCATTTATTTGAAGACACGTTCTCAATTTCAAAAGGTTTTTGAACAAAAAAGGATATTTTCAACAATAATATTTTTAAAATTTCATCTTTTATTTCATCAAGGACAACAACCCTAAATTTTACACCGGTTTGGTTTTTGGAATTGATACAATCCTTATTCTTCCTATAGATGGTTTATTAATTATTTGGTCAAGGATAGTATTAACATTCACCTCCTTAGTTTATTTTTTTAGTCACCTTGAATTATTCAATTTCCTACGATCATTGAACTTTGAATTTTACCATATTATCTATTACATTTTTCATAGATATTATTGTTGCCTAAACTGTATACCATTTAACATATTGTGCCTACTTTGAGAGTTCTTTGACTAATTAGGTAATTTTCGATTGAATCATCTTTCTCATTTAATACAATTATTTTATAAGGCATATTAGCTATATTGATTATTCAATACGAGGAATTATTTATACTAGCAATGAAATGTGGAGCCTAGACTTTATATAGCTCCTCAATGCATTGAAAGGTTCTCATGAGATGAATAATTTCGCAAATGTGTTTCTACCCTTAGTTTTAAACCATCTTCTGAAAGGTCTTGATGGTAATAGTTTTTCATGTGTCTAAGAAATGACATCCAAAAAGAAATTAATTCATGTCATAGTAGTTTCTGTTATTATTCATCCATGATATTTTTCATTGATATATTTATGGATACATTTATTTTCAGTTTATTGATTAATGCAATGTGTTCTAGTTTCATACCTTGCCATATTTATTTTTCCTTATCTAGTTATTTTAATGATATATGTTTCCAATTATTACTTTTCCATATTTATTATATACAATCTTTTAGTTTATTGATTACATGGAATGTGTGTTCAGTTATTTATATTTCCATAATATCTAATCTCATTGGTTCATTATTGCTTTTGCTATGTTTTTCCCTTATTGAGCATTTGAGATCACCCTTATCGTGTTTCTTTACATAATAATCCATGAAGTGTACTATGAAAGAAATGAAGAAATATACTAGATGGATTAGAGTTATCCTCAAGTTATTTATTTTTTTAGAAGAATAAAAATGTTGTAATTAGTGTATCCATTTGTAATGGAATACTCATTTAGGTATCTGTATTACCAAGACTACTAAACTGATTGGTCCTTCAGGACTTGATTCCTTATAATCATGAAAATTTATTTAGTTGAAGACATCAGCTCTTGGCAATATGAGGTTGGGTCTCTAAAGTATGTGATTTGTAACATAGATTAATAATAATATTAATGTCTAAGGACAATCACACATGCTCATAGACAAGAATATATGATGACACCAAAACATAGGGAATTTCTACTGGTGGTTTCATTCTCTTAATCTTCTATCATTGAGATTACCAAGTGTGAACTTCTTGAGAATAATCCTCTTCTACTTATGAGTACTCTCTCATGATAGTCTATGTACTATGTGTCCCATCATATTATGTTATTCAACCACATAAAATTATTTAAAAATATTGTCGTATCACATCAAGGTTCTCATCATGGCGGGGAACTATTATGAACTTATCAGTGCAACATATAATCTGAGACATTATTACATTAGATACATGAATAATAATGAAAAATATATAATAATATGTTTATTTAATATTCAATTAATTGAAATATACATGTAATAAAAGTAAAAAAATAGTTGGTCCTAGGACTCTAAATACATCATTACTAATGGTTGAACTAGCTTATTTTTGAGAACCTGAATCTATTTCCATACATAGATGATATTTTTGACCATCTCTGAGGATCTAGAGTATTATCTAATATTTATCTAAGGACAGTTAATCACTATTTTCATTTTATACCTTCATACATACCCCATACAACATATCATAGTTGGAATAGTCATTATGAATATTTATTTATATTATTAATTATTAAAAACACATCGAACTATTTCATGGAATTGAGGAATTGGGTTTTCCACTCGTACCTAGACTACATTGATGTGGTGTTTGTGGAATAAATCATAGTTATAAACACCATGATATCATTTTAATTAAACTGAAAGAGAGCATGCTATATTCCAAACTAATGAAATGCCACTTCTTGATCGATGTGGTTCACTTCTTGGGTCATATTATATCATAATCAGAAGTGTTAGTTGACCTAGAGAAGGAGGGTTCCTTAGTTTCTAAGTAACATCCCAAGAACATGTTTGATGTAAGGTTTTTCTGGAGGATAGTTATATATTTTAGGAATTTTATAAACTATTTCTATTGTATTGAAGCACTGCTTACAGGATTGACCAAGAAGGGTGTGAAGTTTATCTGGTCTAAAGAATAAGAGAATTATTTTCAAGAATTGAAGGGAAAACTTACCACCTATCCTATCCTAACACGACTTCATCCTGGAAGAGGCTATACAATGTTTTGTGATTCATCAGGCATTAGAATAGGTGTAGTTATGATGTAGGAAGACTGATTTGCTGTATACAGTTCTCAATAGTTGATGCCTCATAATCATAACTACCAGATTCACAAACTATATTTAGTAGCAATTGTACACGTATTAGGTTTTTGGAGACACTATTTTTGGGGAGAGTTCTTCTTGGTGTATACAGATCACAAAAAGACTCAAATATATCTTCACATATTCTGACATGAACCTTAAACAATGGATATGGTTCAAATACCTTCATTCCTTCGATTTTGAGCTTGTCTATACATCTGGAAAGGGAAATCCATTTTCCAATTTTCTGATCCGGAAGAACTAGACATAGGATATTTAGGATTCTTGTGATGGATGGGGGTTAATCAATATTCTTTCAGAGATGCATCTATAGGTCTGGGAGAGTCAATAGTGGCATTTTATTTCAGCATTGGTGGTATCCTCATCACTTATGTATAGAATGAAGAGGATTCAGTTCTTATATCCAAAAGTGTTATTCCCAAGGGATATTATTTCTGGTCCATACCCACATCCAAATTGGTCAGTCAATGGAGATGATATCTCACATATACATGGCCATATCTAAGTTCCTATAGATATGATTGAGGACCTAATGTGAGAGTATCATGCTTGCAAATGGGATGTGAACCTAGTGATTTCCAAGATGTATCATGATATACTCCTCTAGTATTAGTGTCTTGGGATGAAACATGTGATTTTTGGTTTTATAAATAGGTGTTAGACCTATCACTAGGTAAATGAAGAACACGAGAGACCTGATTGGATGTTACAACCATTAGTGGTTAATGATATGATGTTGTGATGTATTTTGGTACTAGTTTACTGAGGTATCCTTGAGGTAGTGACATAGTTTGGGTAGTTATAGATAGACTGAAAAAAGTATCCCACTTTTATTCTATCTAAGGTAATTTCTTAGTTGATGAGCTAGGAAGACTATACATCCATGAGATTATATGCCTATATGGGGTCCCTCATAATATCATTTATGATAGGTATTATCTTTCTTTTTCAAGGTTTCAGTAGTGGTTATAGAAATTACATGGTACATAGGTACATCTGAGTAAAAATTACCACTCTCAGAGCAATATTTAGTCAGAAAGGATGATATACTTTTTAGAGGACATGCTTCGAGAATATTTCTATTATTTAAAGGGTTTGTGGGAATAGATATCTAGAATATATAGTTCTCCTACAATAAAAGATATCATTAAACCATACAAATTTATCCCTAAGAGGCCTTATATGGTAGGACGTAACGATCAACTCTGTGCTAGATAAAGGTAGGAGAGGGAACACTACTTAGAACTCATATAATTTAGTAGACTTCAAAGTAGCAGCATATTATAAAGAAGTGTATGGATATTGATCAGTCTACAATGAAATATTATGTTGATCACCATCAATAACTCTATATTTTGACGATCCAGATAAATTTTTCATGCATATTTCCTATAGACCAGGTTATATACAGATATAAATGCAAGGGAAGCTAACTCATAGGTTTGTCAGACATTTTATGATCATATAAAGAGTCATAAAAATAGCCTAACAATTACTATTACCTCAAATGTACCATGCCATGGATGAAATATTTCATGTTTCACATCTTATCCATCACCATTATGGCTCATCACATACTTTTGATCTTGAGGATTTAGAATTGGAAGTTGATGCTTCTTTTGATGAGCATCCCATTCACATATTTTATGGGAGCATGATGGATCTATTAGATGATTATGTACCTTTCGTATGGGTTCTATATAGATAAGTTCATGTACATGATGAAATTTGGGAGTGGGAGTCTGATGTATGTTCCCAAGGGATGGTGTAATTCAAAGATGATATTTTACCACCCTTTTAAGGGAAAACCAGGGACAAGTTCCTTTAAGGGGGAAGACTATAAGAGATCATATTTTGTTTTATGTATGAAAACATTTAATTCCATATTTATTCCTAGTTTATATCTTTTCATTAATGACTAATGAGATTATAGAAGAAACTAAGGTTCCTATGGCATGTTAAGAGACAAGAATTTTTCCGAAAAAAAAACTGATCTTCACAGTTACAAAAAACCATGAAACATAGACTAAAGAGTTATAAAAACCATGTGGGGCGGTGCAGGGCTCTATAGAGGGGAGCACATAGGCTGCACACATTTTTTCTAACTGTGCGCTATATACCATTTGGGGTGTGTTACTTGGGTAGAGTGGGTGTAGGGGAAGAGCATGGTTAGACAAACTGTGCCCCCCAACCATGTGGTCCACTATCTGTGGATAGTATATGGAACACGTTTGGGGAATGGTTTGGATAATCATGTTTAAAAACCGTGGAACTCTTTTAATTTTCGGTGAAAGGACAAATTTTCTACTTTCACTTTATAACTCACCCATCCTTTTTTCTTTTCTCATACAATGGACAACACCTCTCATCCTCTCCTTTGATCACTCTCATGCTTAAATCCTGGACTTGGTGGATCTTCTCCATCTAATGTCTAATCAATCCACCATTCATATCATTAGATCCCTCTTATTAAGATATTTTATCCACTTTCTTCTTTTCTCTCAATTACCATTCTTTCAATGATGGAATTTTGGTGAAATCTCTCATGCACTATTTTTCGGATTTTTTATCCTCTATTTTTCCTGATGGTGGCCAAACAAATGGTTGATACTAGATGAGGAATCTGATGTAAGGATTATGTAGTTGGTATATGACTTATCACTCAATGTCTCACCATTTATAAATTGTTTCCATTGTGTGCAAGCCAGTTTCACCAGAAGCTGCTACTTAAATTAGTATTCCTTAAACATAATTATCTATGTTGAAAAATAAGTCTCTAGAAAGAACTTTTGATATTGTTAGTGGTTGATACCACAACACCAACCACCAAATTAGGTTTTTTCTTTGTTATGCCATTAGTGACTTATACTGTTATTAACTGAGGAACCATTAAGGTGTGACTGACTTGACTTTTACTATGGAAAGCCACTGTTTTAATTAAGTGAATTAGTAATTCATTAAATGGAATGGATATATATTAATATATAAATATCTCATGGCCTTGATAAATTATTATTTAATTGAAAATTGGTTACATGTCCTTATAGACCTTTTCACTTATGATGAAATGCATTGGAATGATCGTATGTAATTTATAATTTTCATAAGTATGAAATGGCCTATGATAATTTAAGAAATTATATGGAATAATTATATGGTTCCTATTATATATGGACTTTTTTTTATATTTATAGGAATGTTAATACTTCATCCTACATTATATTCCTAAGGTAATTACTTGTTCACATAGAGGATTACATTCTAATTCATTGAGTTGGTTTCCAAGGGAGATACCCACCTTTGAACATGGTTATTTTCTTATTTTGTGAATTCCTTGATGTTGTACCAATGATTCACTTGAAATTACTTCTAGATATTTTAATTCCTTGGATACACTCCTTGGATTTATCTTGATGTTTTAGGACATGTGAAACCATGAATTATTCTCCTTGGGATCCAGTCATACTTAGCCCTAGATTTAATTTACTCTTGATCCATGGAATCTGTTAGAGATATTCCCAATGTAATGAATTTTTTACACCCATTGGATTAAAATTATACCTTATTACTTGGATTCATGGTTTTGTACCATGATCTTGAATTACCTTATAATGTAAAGGATTCCTTCATCCATCTTGGACCCTTTTTAGTATTATTTTATCATTATTACACCCATGGTCAATTGTGTTATCTTATCTATTCCAATGAATGAATAATTTAATGAAAACATTTACAGAGACATACAACGTAGTACTAATCATGTATGGTTGACCAGGTTTCCCATGAGGAACCTGTGCTCAACTTGAGTTATAATTATTCCATGTTTTACATAGATATACCTGCACAATGTTATAGTTTATATACATAGGATGGATTTGTCTAGGAACTACTAGTGGTGTCCTACTAAATTATCTAACACCATATATAGGCCTTTGATGGTACCTATGAATATTATATTATTACAAGTGTGGACAATGGGAAGCTTCGAGTCATGGATGTGTGACTTATTATATTAGAACGAGTGTTTGGTAGTAGATGACTAATCCACTGCTTGCGATTCATGGATAGTTTTTTGTATTTTTGATTCATTATAATCTTCATGATTCCATGTACTAATGATATTTTGTAGATACATGACATAATTATTGTATAAGGTATTTCTTTATCTTGTCATTTGATTATTTATGGCTGATATGTTTAGGTTGATTCCATTGTATTATTTAGTATTACTACTTTAATTATTTATTTATACCTTGTTTACTACTATGTTCCACTCTAATCATTATGGTATAGTCTCCCTAGAATACCACTTTGGTCCCTCACTTCTAGTAAGAAGCCATTTTCATACGGGGAGGCACGATTGAGGCTTTGTGGACAACCGGTTCAACTAATATTATTGGGTGAGGTGATCCAGGATATCAAATTTCTATACCATTTCACAAAATGAATCAGAATATCATGACATGAATCATCTGGAGGAAGATTATTTAGTTACATTCCTTATAATGTCATTCTATGGAACTTATTATATACTAAAAAAATAAAAATATATAAGCCAATTATAGTCCTATTTTAATTTTATATACAATTTGGGGGAGAGTGTGTAATTATAAAAATAGAAAATTAAAAACCCTCCTAAACTCAGGCTGACTCCTAGAAGACCTATTATTTAACATCATTGGCTTCAAATTACCTTTTCTCAGCTTATGTGATAGGAGATTTGAAATATTGTACCTCATCTGGATCCAAAAAACAGCCTCATCTAAGACTTGTACACACAAGACATCCCCTATCATTTATGTGAATAATTCTTAACTCTTCTTATGGGTATAAAAAGGTCAACCTAAATCAAGGAAATCAACTAGTATTTATGTAATTCATAAAAAATTAAATGGAATATCATGTACTATCCCTACCTACTGGCCCTCGTTAAACATGGTGGAATCGATTTCTCCTCTCATATCATTATTTTATTCTTTCTTATATAATTTCCACCACTTTTTAATTTTTAGTATTATAGTATTCACCTCACACTTTTCTACAGCTAAACAAATCTTATTTAAGTATTTTTCCTCTTTTAGTTAATTATCATATTTAACAATGTATTTATTTATCATCCAATGAATGTTTAAACTCACATTTTCTTTACCAACTCAATGACATAGTTCTCAGTTTTTTACATATATAAATGCTCATATGGTATCCATGAAAGGTATTTTTAGGAAAAAGTTCCATAAATAAATTAGTTAAACCCTAGTCCCAACATGATGTATCATGATACTAAACATTACCTAATTCATATGAGTGCTATATAATTTTGGGTTCACCCGTCACTTTCATTTCATTCTCATACTTAACTGTGACACATAGATCATAAAGCATAGATTCATTCATCATAATAATTTATTCCATGATAAAGGGGTTTAAAATAAATATATTTATCTACTCAATAAAAAGGAATATTTCTATAAAATTGAACTCCCTTGATAGGTAATGGGTATGACATTCCCCACAAAATTGTTTTGGAATGGAGATTCACATTGCAATTTTGGTATCCTAACAGCATGAAATAAAAAATTCATAAGAAGGGTTGATGAGAGAGAAACATGTCCCTAATCATAAATAAATGAAATGGAAAGTAATAGAGTCATATAAATACATGTCCCAACATAAGTGATTTGGAAATAGAAGGCATAACATAACAAAGAACTTGTATAAAGAGGAGAAATGGAACAACTCTTATAAAATTTTATCTTTTTAACGGGTGTATGTGGGAGGGATATAATGAGAGATAAATGGGTCTCTAATCATTAAAACAAAATAATGGAAGTATTGGGTAGATTCTAAAACACACCCCATAATTTTTAAATAAAAATAAAAGGCTGTAACAATATAAGGATACTTGGATAAAAATGAGAATATAAGGAACCCTTACTTGACTGAGGGACTTCGAAGGATTTAAGAGGGGATTATTGAGAGCTTGGGGAACAATGGGAGGTTTATAGAGGAAATAGGATAGATTAAGGACGTTCTAAAAGTATTTTTAGTGAAGATAAGTAGGACCTTGGGTGGATTTATATAGGGAAATAAGAGGGGAATTCTTTAACATTTCACAAACTTAGGTTTTGGAATCTATATAATTTCATATTCAAAACCACAAACCATCCTAGGATTTTTGCCCATGGTTTTTTTAAAATAGTAGTGGAAGATATTATTTTATAATTCCATGGTCTGAATATATTAAAATATTAGCATTGTTTATGTGGAGGTGAGTAACATTATCAAATAAATTAACTTAAAATCATTAAATGTATTTTAAATTTTGGAGGATTCAGTAAGCCTTTATAAAATAATTAAAAACATATAAAATCATGTTATTTTAAAGGTAAAACATATATTTTTTCTAATATCCATTTTATAGTGTTTATTACATCACTATTGGGTCATTATGATGTCATAAAACACACTATATATTTATATAGTTTTTAATTTTTACCTAAAAAATCTTCAGTCTCTGAAAATTATGAAAAATTAAACATTGTATAATTTTGATGTCCATATTCCAAAAATAATATTCACTTTATCCAAATAATTTTCAAAATATTTCAATTTTTACTTATTAAACAAAAACTCACAATTATTGAAAATTGACGGGTTTTGATAAAATGGTTTTTAAACCTCGATAAAAGTTTAATTTAGCCTCATAAAAATTATATGATCACTTATATTTAATAAAAGTAATTGAAAAATAATATTTTAATAATATAATATTTATTAATTCATCATAATATATTTCCTAATTCAATTTTAATATTAATCCAAAATACTATTTGTGCTTTAAAAACAATAAAAAAATAAAAGTATATTCATTATTCTATAAAAAAATATTGTACATAATCATTATTTTGTATCTTGATACATATACATTTATTACACTAGTATACTCCCTAAAAGTATGGTGTGTGATGATAGGGCTTTCATGGGGTCGTTCAGTGAACATGGTTTGGATTGTGATCATTATGAGCTTGTAATTATCCCATAAATATTTTTTCTCATGCATAAGTTATTGGATCCTAGCATGGGATTAGTCTAGAGAAAATCCTAGAAATGATATCTCCCTCAGAAGCTCTAATAAATGTGCTTTATAGGGAAGAATCCTACTAGTTGATGACATCACCTCCTTTTTATATGATGAAATTATTTATTAACACCCTATATTTATACTAGTCATGTGATCACTCTTCAATGACTATATTATCAATGGTAATGATACTTAAAGGCTATTTAAATATAATTGTATATAATAAAACAAATGGATTTCATGTATTTTCTATACCCATTTTACAAAATAAGACATTTAATTAAATCAAAATAGAAATTTCACTTATAATAGTTTGGGTCATTACAATCTTCCCCCCTTAAGAAATTTTTCTCTCGAAATTATCATTTACCGCTTTAAAATAGATACTGGTAAATTTTTTACATTGCCTCCTCCGGTTCCCACATTACTTATTCAAACTTGTGGTCTCTCCAAAAAACTTTGAATAGGTGCATTGTCTTATTCCATAGAACTTTGTTTCTATGATCATAGATCATTATTGGAATCCCCTCATAAGAGAGGTCATTCTCCAATGGCACCACCACTAGATTGAGTACATGAGAGGGGTTAGGTATGTACTTTCTAAATAGTGATACATGTAATACAGCATGTACTTGAGATAGGCTAGGTGGAAGTGATAGTCAGTAAGAAACCGCTCTATTGAGATCATATATATCAACATGGTCGATGTACCTAAGAATCAGAATTCTCTTATATACAAATCTCCTCAATTTCTTCCATGGAGATATGTGGAGGAATACCATGTCTCAAACATTAATCTCTAGGTATTTTTAATGATTTTCATCATATATTTTCTTTCAACTCTAAGAAGCCTTCATGTGCTTCTAGATGTTATTATCCTAATCCGCCATTTCTTCAACCATTTTAGGACCGAGCAGTTTTCGTTCCCTAAAATCAAATCAATATGCAGCTGTTCTAATCCTCTTCCAATAATGGGATTCATAAGGATACATTTTGATACTTGATACAAAATGGTTGTTGTAAGTGAACTAAACTCATGGAATATTTTGATCTCATCCTCCTTTGAAGTCCATTGAGAATGATCTCAACATATCCTAAGGTGTTTGGATAGTCTGATCCAGTTGGCTATCAGTTTGAGGGTGATAGTCCATTCTAAAGATTAACTCACTATTAATAGCATGTTGGACAATCTTCTAGAACTTAGATTTGAATCTTGGATCTTGATCGGATACAATCAATAGTGGTACACCATGTAGCCTCACCTCTTATCTAATGTATATCCATGAAAGTTGATCCAATGAAAAAATACACTCAAATCACAATGAAATGTGTAGTCTTTGTAAGATAGTCCACCACAACCCAGATATAATTCTTTCCTCTAGATGTCTTAGGAAGCCCGATGAAAAATTCCATGGTGATGTTTTCCCATTTACATGTAGGTATGGGTAATGGTTTCATCATGCCCTTATATTTTTTTCTTTCCACCTTGATTTGCTGACATAAAAGACATATGGAAATATATTCTTCGATCTTATTATTCATATTTTCCCATAAATAATGTTCCTAGAGATCTCAATACATCTTTGTGATTCTGGGGTGGATAGAGAAGTTTGAGCTATGTGCATCATCTAAAAGCTCCTTCTTTAACTCAAGATTTTATGGTACACATAGTCTTGACCCAAATCTTACAAAACCATTTTCATTAATATTAAACTTCAAGGATTTTCCCTTTCTAATATTTCTCACATTCTTCTAAATTCCCAAATCATCTCTTTAATCATCCTTTAACATCCCAAGAAGAGATAGTTGAGTAATCATTTCTAAAAGGATTCATGATGTTCTTTCCTTTATGATTCTCATGTCCATTCTATTTAAGTCTAAAAAGATCATATCCTTCTCAATTCTCCTCAATGAAAGTGTTACTAGATCATTTTTACTTAGAGAATCTTCCACTTTATTTTATTTCCTCAAATGGTAGTAAATTTAGCAGCTATAATATTTGATTAGATCTAACCATCTTCATTGGAACATATTTAACTCTTTCTATATGAATATATACTTGAAGCTTTTGTGATCTATATATAATTCATACTTCTCTCCAAAGCAGTAATGTTTCAAAAAAATTGAAGCAAATATCACTATACCCAACTCCAGATCATATGCTGGATAGTTCTTCTCATGAAATTTCAACTTCCTGGAATCATAGGTAATGAATTTGTCATTTTACATCAACACACAGCCTAGGTCTTTCAAATTCTCATTTAATACCATGAAATTCTCTCCACATTTGGGTAGTTTAATCACATACATAGTGATAAGAATCCTTTTTTAAATCCATGAATCTTTATTCACATTCATCATTCTAAGAAAACATCACTCCGTTATGAGTTATATTGGACTGTGGTTTTGACAATTGTGAAACAACTCTCACAAATCGACGATAATACCGAGATAATCCAAGGAAACTACGGATATCTATCATAGATGTCGGCCTTGGCCATCCTTCAATTTCCTCAATCTTTGAAGGGTCCACAGATATCCAATTTCTTGTAATGATATTCCCCAAGAAAGAGACTTCATTCAAATAGAACTCACATTTTTTGTACTTGGCATAAATCTTTTCATTTTGATAGGTCATTAGTATAGTACATAAATGATCATCATGCTCCTTATTAATTTTAGACTATTAGAATATCATCAATAAAGACCACCAAAAATATTTTAAAGTAATCTATAAAGACTCTATTCATCAAGTATATAAGGATTTTTGGGGAATTAATGATTCTGAATGTCATCACTATGAACTCATAATATCCGTACCTTATATGAAAAGAAATATTGGGGATATCCTCATTCTTCACCCTTATGTGGTAATATCCATACCATAGATCCAACTTGGAGAAGTATTGTGATCTGCTTAGAAGGTAAAACAATTCATCAATTCATGGAAAAGGATACTTGTTCTTTACCATGAGCTCACAGTAATCAATGTAAAGAAGTATTGACCCATCCTTCTTCTTAACAAAGAGTATTGGTGCACCCCATAGTAAAGAACTTGGGAATATAAGCCTTTTATCCATATTCTCCAATAGTTGTTTCTTTAGCTCTTCAAGTTCCATGGTAGAAATTCTATATAGAGTATTAAATATTGGTAATTCCCTAGGTACAAGATCAATCATGAATTCAACATCTCTTCTTGGATGAGACCAAGAAATTCCCCAATAAACACATAAATGAATTCCCTCATAATAGACATGTCTTTTAGGATGGTTCCATCCTTATACTCGATTATCCGGGCAAGATACGCATCCTCATATGGAAGTAATGTTCATCCTTTTTATGATGGTTCTAAATAATATTCATCCACCTCCTTGCAATTTTATAGAATTGGAGTTGATTTTCTATATGGAGAGTGATTTACCTCTCAGAGAAATTTATGTTGGCTTTGTATAGGTAAATCCAATCCCTGACATGAATTTCATAAAATTACACCAAGGGAAGTATGATATGGTTTCCCTTGAAGTTAAATAAAAAAAATGTGACATGGGAGGAGTTATATGTAGGAGATGATATAATTTCCCCATTTTCTATTTTTATTGACATCTCTAGTTACATGATTTGTGGTGGTGTTTGGATTGTTCTACTAAACATTCAAGATATAAATGAATTCATAGAACAACATCAAAAATTATTTTCACTATTTTTGTATGAATAACTAGTGTACATGTATCAACTTCATTGTCGGGATTCACTTCGGTGGTAGTGATGGAAAAAGCTCAGCCATTTCTCCTTAGAGGTTGTTTTTTTCCTTAAAAAACCCTTGGTTTAGTGCATTGGTTTGAGAAATAACCTATTTCTTTACAGTTGTATAAATGAACAATGTGTTGAGGGTTTACAAGAGCATTCTATTCCTCCATCACAGTAATGGGTTTTATTACCTATAATCACTGGTGAGGTTTCCTTCTTTCTCACACCTAAATCATTTCATCATCCCCTTAAGGTAATTTCTAGTGTTATTATTTCCACACCTTTGGAAATTAGGATGTGGAAATTTCTTGGCACCATTAGATCTCTATATTAGGCCACCAGAATTTGACTTCACTTTCCACTTCTTATCCAGTTGATACACTAATGTTTCATGAATCTCCATTTTGACTTTGGGGGAACATCAAAAAAATTTATCATTATTATAAAATTCACTGACTTTCATGGATTTCCATAGGTTAGGTTTTATCCCACCAAATAAATGGTCAACCTTTCATTTAGGGGTAACGGCAAATCCAGGGTCGTATCGTGCAAGCCTTGTGAAGTTTTCCTCATATTCTTTGATGGATTCATTGTATATTTTCTTCAGGGAAAGGAATTCCCTTTTAATCTTAATTTATAGGGTGTGAAGAAAATATTTAACATAAAACATTTTCTAGATATATTTCCATCCCATCGTCTCGATCACTTCCTCAGGCTTCATATTTTTGATCAATTTCCACTATTGATCAGTTTTTCCATCCATACGATAAACATATATAAGAACCTTCTATTGATTGAATTATTGATGTATGGGGAAGATCTTCTCAATGGAGTTGATCTATTGTTTGAAAATTGAGGGATTAGATGCTCTATTTAATATAGGAGGCATTTGTCACAACAAGCACTCAAATTTGACTTGTTCTTTCTTTGGGGGGTGGAATTTCTTCTAGATCTAGGTTTATATTCAAAACATGAGTTAACTAATAGAGTATGATGAAAAATTTTACAATTACTTCTCCCATCTAATTAGGCATCTCATTAGGGTAGTAATTACATTGATCTTTGCATCACTTATTAGCCCAATTCCTTCTATTTACGACAATTGGCTAGAATAAAAGGAAAATTAAGAGTAAGTATTTAAAAATATTAATCACATAAAGGGGAATGAAATGACATTAAAGGGTAACATATAAATTACATTTATTTACTTAAGTTATTAATTTATAGGCTTCAATATAAGTCACCCATGATCTATTTCCAAAAAAATATTCTTATGGGATTTATTTGTTCCACTAATAATGGTTCATAATAATTTTATGAATTTATAAAATCATATCCCCCAAGATTTTCAACCCAGGAGTATAGAAATCCTAGTTTTCGTGCACCAGTTCTTGTTCGAGTCTAGCTTATAATAGTTTTTTCGGGTTTTACCTCTAGTTACATCTCTTACAGAGCTACATCCATGTGATTTTATCTATATAGGGATTTATTTTAATGATAACCCACTTATTATGTACTCAGAAATATTTAGGGATGTTTTTATTATACAGAGTCTTATCCCTAAGGCTTTCACTAGATTTTTCTAATACTAATCCCAAAAAAACTAAACTTTCCTCTGATACCAACAATAAAAAAACTTATTATTTTTATTACATTCATATAGGATTTAATGAAATAAAGTTAAACTTAATAAAACATGAAAGATCGATAATTCTAGTGTTTTGGGAAATTAGTAACATTAAATAACAAATTAAAACATGAAATAGAACATCATTATTGAAAAATTCTATAACATGACCACAATAATCATTCATAATTAACATTATATTGGATAACCTGTGGACATACATAAGAAAGGAGTGAGCTATAAATCCCTGTAAATGGAATAAAAATAGAATAACATGAGGAATACAAAACATGTTATACAATAGGCATATCAATGGAGTATAAAATAAATATGAACATAAATTCATGATATAACATGATAATCACAACATGAAAATGTGTCAACAACTTAAAACATTGCATCATAAGTTAAGGATAAACTACCAGGACATCATAGTGGACAAACTTCCATAAAGGAATCAGGTAAACCCCTATCCTAACATGTTGTATCATGATAATAAAAATTACTCAATTCATTGGAGTTTTAAATAATTATGGGTGCACCCATCACTTTCATTTTATTCTCATGCTTAAGTGTTCCACATAGATCATCATTCATGGATTCAATCATCATGATAATTTATTCTACAATCATAGTGTGTGGAATAAATAAATATAAGTTATAAATAAAATGGTATATATGTATAAAATTGAACACCCTTGATATGTATTGGGTACGATATTCACTACACAATTGTTTTGGAATTGAGATTCACGGTGCAATTATGGCATCCAAATAAGGTGACATAAATAATTCATAAAAAGTGTTGATGAGAGAGATATAGGTATATCATCACATATAACTGAATTGTAAAGTTATAGGGTTATATAAATAAATGTCCCAACATATATAATTTGGAAATAGAAGGCATAACATAATAAAGAAACTTGAAGAAAGAGGAAAAAATGAATAAATCTTATGAAATTTTAGCATGGTAATGGAGGTACGTGGGAGGGATAAATGAGATATAAAGGGGTATATCATCATTAAAACATAATAAAGGAAGTATGGGTGAGGTTTGAAAACATACCCAATAATTTTTAAACAAAAATAAATGGTTTTCACAATATAATGAAATTTGGATAAAAATGAGAATAGAAGGAACACTTACGTCAGTGTGTGACTTCAAAATCTTGAAGAGGGGATTATTTAGAGCCTGGGAACTGTGGGAGGATTCTATAGAGTGTCGTATAGAGTAAGGATTTTATGCAAATATTTTTAGTGAAGAGAAGTGGGATCATCGGTGGGTTTATATAGGAAATGATAGGGGAATTCTTTAATATTTCACAAACTTAGGTATTGGAATCTATATAATTAAATATTAAAAACCAAAAACCTTCCCATGGTTTTTACCCATGTATTTTTTCAAATATGAGTGGAAAAAATTATTTTATAAGGCCATGTGCCGAATATATTAAAATATTATCCTTGCTTATTTGCAGGTGAGTCACATTATTTAAGAAATGAACTTAAAATCATAAAATATATTATACATTTTGGAGGATTCACTATTGATTTATAAAATAAGTAAAAAAATCTAACAAAAAATTATTTTAAATGTAAACCTTATATTTAGATGAATATTCTTTTTATAGTGTTTATTACATCACTATTGGTCTATTATGATGTCATAAAACACACTACATATTTTTATGGTATTTAATTTTTATACAAAAACATGACTATTTCAGGAAATTATGAATAATTAATCATTGTATAATTTTGACATCCAGATTCCAAAAATAATATATATTTTATCCAAATAATTTTTTTAATATAACTATTTTCACTTTAAAATAAAAATGACATTTTTGGAAAATTTAAGTGTTTTTAAAAAATCATCTTTTAATCCTTAATAAAAGTTACATTTGGCCTCAAAAAAATTATATGATCATTTATATTTAATAAAAGTAATTTACTAATAATATTTTATTAAAATATTATCTATTAAATCATTAAAATTGATTTCATAATTCAATTTGAATATTAACCAAAAATACTTCTTGTGTTTTCAAGACAATAATAAAATAAAAGTATATTCATTATTCTATAGGAAAATAATGTACATAATAATAATGTTTGGTTCTTTATAAACATTCCTTTATTACACCAGAATATTTCCTAAGAGTAAAGTGTGTGATTGTGGGTCTTCTATGGGTCTGTTTAGTGAACAAGGTTTGGGTCGTGATCTCGATGAGCTTGAACTTCTCCCATAAACAATTTCACTCATGCTTAAGTTATTAGATCGCATCTTGGGCTTGGTCTAGGGAAAATTGCTAAAATGATATCTCCCTTAGAAGATCTAATAAATGTGCTTAATAGGGAACGATCCTGCTGGTTGAGGAAATTACCTCCATTTTCTATGTTGAAATGATTTGTTAAAACACTATATTCATACTAGTCATGTGATCACTCTTTAAATACTATATTATCAATGCTAATGGTACCTAATGGTAATTTAAAAAGAATTGGATATAATAAAACAAATAGAGTACATGTTTCTTCTATATCCATTTTACAAAATAAGACATTTAATTAAATCAAAATGGAAATTTTACTTATAATAGTTTGGGTCGTTATAAAGTGCATCCTTTATCAGGGATTTATTTTTAGCACTGATAAGAGGTATCCTTTATCAGTGCTTTAATTTTACAACTGATAAAAGGTACCCTTTGTCATCTCTTTATTTGTAGTGCTGATAAATATTAATTTCAACAACACATTTTTAGCACTGATAAAGGACCATATAAATAAAATAAAATAATTAAATAAATTAAAAATAAAAAGTGTGTTTATTAAAAGAATATTAAATAAATTATGAATTAAATAATTATTTATAAAAATAAATAGATTGATTATATATTGTTAAATATTAATGTGTTTTATTAATTATGTTATCATGGAAATTAATGTTATTAAATATTATATATTAAAATTATAAATATATATTAATTTATATAAATATGATTTATACATTGAAAAATATTGATGCGCTTTACATTAAATAGTCATATATTTTTTGAAAAATTGATTATAATTAAAAATTAATATGAATGAAAAATACTCACTAATTGTGTAGTACTCGACAAATAATTGAATGTCATTTTATTTTTCAATTTCATATAGATCAAATTTTTGTTATATTTATTTCACATATACATAATTAATGCATTTTTATATACAAATCAATCACACAAAACTTATCCATTTTTTCAAAATTGTTAAAGTGTACTTATTCATAATTTATTCAATTTGACTCATTTTTAATATATATGCATGAACTTAAAAGTAGATATTCATTAGTAACGTTAAAAATATATTTCTAAAAAAATATTCATAAATAAATATATTTATAAATGTACATTTACTATATTTATACATTTGTACATTTATAATTATAAATAGATATATATTTTTTAAAAGTATTTATATAATTATAAATAAATAATTACATATATTTAAATAATTTATTAAATTTATAATAAACTTACTTAAATAATGTATATACTTACTATATATATTTATTTATTTATTAAATATATGTGTGTATAATTATATAAATATATATAATGAAACATATTTTTTTAAAATATTCAAAAAATTATAATGAAATTAATAAATAATTTTAAAATTTTAATAAATATTTTTAAAAACGAATATATGTACTATATTTGTATTTATATAAATTTATTATGTATATATAAATATTTACAAATTTTTTATTTATATTTATAATTATAAATCCTTTATCAACGTTATAACTTTAGTGCTGATAAGGATTTATTTTAGGGGTTCTTATTTATAACCACTGATAAAAGTGTCCTGATCTATTTTAAAAACCCTAACCATTTTCGAACCCATTTTGATATAGAAGATTTCCATGGAAGCCACCCACTTTCAGTGCTCCTCCTCAGTGAATTGATGGTTGTATCACACCACTTGACCACCTCAAGTTGCTCCAACATCTTGTCTGACATCAGGTGTTCAATTTCAATTAGGGTTTCTAAATAGAGTCTCGGATTTACTTCAACCTGGAGAGGTAGGATTTCCTACTTTCTTTCTGTATTTTTGGGTACGTTTTTTTACTTCTAATTCTATCATTTGATTATGATACGTTGTTTAATATTTGATTGTGATCCACTATTTGGGTAACAATTTGTGGTTTTTTGTTTGAATTGACTACCAATGTATGATTTTTTTGTTTATATGTGACACATATCCTTGGATTTATTCATTATTGTTTTATGTCACACCCCAACCTTGGACTCCTATTTATTTTATTTTATTTTTATTCCTTACTTGGTCTCACGTCGTTTGGACAAGGTTTAGTTGGGTCTGAGTTTTAAATTTTCTATGTTTGATGTTTTTGATGGGTTTCGGGCCAATGCACATATGCTGAACCATTAGCAGTGACCATGCGTTCTGCTTGGGTGACCGTGCAGTTGTGTGGTGCTTAAAATAATAATATCTTTTGTAGACAATAACATTATCATTATTACTAAATTGTTATAAATATTACTATTATTATTTAAAATGAAATGGAACAATTTATTATTGTGCTTTTTATTATTATGTTTCTATAATAATAATAATAATAATAATTATTATTAATTATTATTATTATTATAATTTTCATTGCCATATTATTAGTAATAATTTTCCTTTTATTATTATTATTATTATTATTATTATTATTCTTCTTCTTCTTTCTTTTTTTTTTTTGTTTCTTTTTTTTCTCTTTTACCTAAAAACCTAAAGGGAGCTTCCCTTTTATTCCTCCTTGTACGGCATGGCCTATCCCTCCCCATGTCTTGCTGCATGCAGCGCCGACCACCCCCTCAAATCTCGTCTCCCCTTCAGCTCGGCACCCTCCCCGTACGCCGGCAGTCTCTCCTCTCAGCCATGCGAGCCGCCACCACTCCACCCCGTCCAGCACACCCCCCCCCTTTCTTCTTTTTCATTGTTCCACACAGTGATCCCCCTTCCCAGACCTCACATGTCACTGCTCTGGCCCATCCGGAACAGCCTCCCGACTCACACAACCTCCCAGTCCGGCGCGACTCCCCCCACTGGGTCTGGCGCGACCTGCTCCTGTGCCCTACCTCACCTCCAGAATCACTAGCTCCTTACCCTGGCCGCACCCTCTACACAACTAGCCTCACACACCAGCAGGTCCCCATCGCCCTAGCCTCACACCACCACAGTCTGGCACCCTAGCCCCCCTGTCCAGTGACCCCTCCTTGTGCTGCCCCTCCTTGCGCAACATCCCTTTCTATTGTTCTCCTCCTCTGATACATTTTCATTTTTTGGTGTAATTCTCGTATCAATCAACACTCTAATATCGCATGTCATTTTTTTTGCACATTTTTCTCAGTATATAGGGTGTGCGATGGGTCTGTGAAATTATTTTCTCCCTTCCGTTGATGTGCGGTTGTGTTTGCACGCCTCTAAGGTAGATTTATCCATCTCTTCCCATTCCAATTCAATCCATATATTGTTTTTCGGATCTAATTATTGTTTTGTAATGATTCACACCACTATTATGGCTTTGGTTAACTTATGGTTGTGTTTTTACTGTCAATATTTTTTCCAAAAATAGCTTTTGAAGTATTTTATTGTCTATGCTTATGCTGTTTGTGCTAATTATGTGTGGTTAAATGTTAATTTGTCTATAATGGTGATTTTAGATGATTTGTGTGTTTTTTTTCCATTATGATTATTGTGTTAAAAGTTTTGGGTTGTAATTTGGGATCTTTTGTGAAGAAATTGTGATTTTATGGTGTGATTTGTAAGTTATTTGAGAAAGATTTATTGGTTTCTAAAATGGATAGGGGTGTGTTTTGGATATAAATCTTTTTGGTAGTATTTTATTGTGTATTATTAATTTTGCATTTGGTTTATGTGAGTCCTAGGTATTTTTGGTCATGTGTTGGTTCTTTCTACCTTATTTTTGGGTATCTTTTGTTGTTATAGTAAATTTATGGCCAATGACTGAGGACAGGCACACCTACACCTTAGGTATGTATATATATAATATATATATGTCCTCCAAGTATGTATTCCCTCATGGTGTAGGGAATACATGCATTAGATTTTGGATATATGTATATATATAGGTATGTTCATGCGAGTGCGGGCCGATTATGATTGGTCACCGCCCTTTTTGTCAAGTTCCAAAGTGTTTGATATGACCTAGATCTTCCATGATGTAGGAAAATATGCATTTTTTCTTTTTAAAATAAGTCCATTTAAGTCTTTCCTATTTTTAATAAATTCTTTTACTAGATTACTATATTTGAAAAATAATTATGCAACCAGCTATAGTGTTTTCAAGTTTTATTTTGGGCTTGTTAAAAGTAGTTTGGTACATTATCTTCTAGTTTTTGTAATCTGTATGATTTTTTAATATAACTTTTAACGAACTGTTTGATTTTTTAATGGAATGACTAATAAACTATTGTGTTTCTTTAAGTGTTTTGGAAAACATGATTTTTAATGGGTTCTTTAAGGTTTGACCCTTTGGTTTGAAACATGTTTTGGTGTTTAAAGTGGTTTTGAAAATGGTTCGTAAATGATTATTATTTTTGGCATGTTTTGGTAAATGTGTGTTTTGGTAAATTCTTGTTTTTGTGAAAGGATATTGTCATGTTTTGGTCTGTCTGACCATGTTTGTAAAAAATGATGTTTATTACTATTTTGTAAACATTCCTAAATGTTTTGGTAAATGGTTGATGAGGTAAAGCTAAAGTATTGTTTGTAAATTTAGATCGGTTGTTTATAAATGTTTTTATGTGTGTGAAATGTATAAGGCCCATTTGGCATATTTGAAACTATGTGTTTTGAAAACCCCTCTTTGTTTAGTCCCTTTGTTGTATCTGTTGATCATGTGACATGAGGGTCCTTGGTATGAGCCTCCTTTTAGAATATTTATTCTAAGGCATGGGACTAACCTTTAGGTGGTCTAGGTGGTGCCGGTTTGTATCGCATGCTG
Organism: Viscum album; assembly: GCA_963277665.1. Classification (NCBI taxonomy): domain Eukaryota; kingdom Viridiplantae; phylum Streptophyta; class Magnoliopsida; order Santalales; family Viscaceae; genus Viscum; species Viscum album. Next base: position 332,555,355 of record OY728132.1, read on the forward strand.
GATTATATTTATATGTCTTGTTATTTGAATGTGTGGCACACCTCTTTGTGAACATAGCATGGAAACATAGCATAATAAGGGGGTTTACTGAGAACAATTATTTCACTAGTTTAGACTATGTGCTAGCTAGTGGTCCTGAGTAAGGTTTATACTCTACTAGGGGATTGAGCCCCTTGATTAGGCCAGGTTGGGTGATATCGAGCATTTGGGTGGTATGAATTCATTAGGAGTAGGCATGACTTCAAGAGGAGTCACATGTATAGTATGTTCTAGTCTTCCTCTGAGTTCCTATGTTTTCCTTGATCCTTTGATATGAGAACTATTAGTACCATCACCCTTGTTGTGTGTGGAATCATAACCTTGAACTTGGTTTGGGTGTTTTCTTGGAAACGTTTTGTGTGTATGATTGTTTTTAAAATGAACTTCAAAGCAGCTATTTTGGGAAATTTGGTGTGATCCCATCTTTTGTTTTCTTTTCCTTGTTTTTGAATTATTAGGGCAATCGATTTGTGATTGTTAGTTTTAAAAATGCAATGAAAATATGAAAACATAATTTTTATAATTTTAGTTCAAACTAGTATTATTGGGCTGTTTTCGAACTGGAGAATGCATGGATTATATGGTTCATTTTTATCATTCCTACTGAGCATTTTATTGCTCATGCCTATCCTACCTTTTCAGATGCAGGTTCAACTATTCGGTTCAGGTTCTTGTTTTGTCTGCCCGTGTGAGGAAGGTTGTTAGTTGTTGGTGGTGACCAGGAGGTCACATGGAGGTATGTATAGTCTTGTTTTCTTTCCACTACTAGTTTCCATTCTCTTTGTTTAGACTTTATTAATTTATTTGTCTTCCTTTTATGGGGAAAATCATTCCCACCTATTTAGTTTTGATGCCTGGCATTAGTTTCCAGCCCACAGGGATCAGGAACGCCCCTCAGGCCATGACATGGGATGGCTCGGGTGACTGGTTCAGGGTCAACCAAGGTTGGTTCATGACAAAATGGTATCAGATGAGGCCCTTGTTATTTGGGGTGTTTGGTAGGAGGATATAAAGAATTTCAGGGCACATGAGGTATGTTACGGGTCGGTGCCTGATCACCACCGCTCGCAATGAGACCTGAGTTACCAGGGGTATTCCAGGATTTGAGTCTTTTGTCTTTGGTTATTTTGGATTGAGGGATGACAATGGGGGAGAATCTGTTCACGTTACGGCCTTGCATGGGGTGGTGACCCATGTGGATTCCAAGTTCCCAATTTACGGTCCTCTTAGTGTTATTCCTTACTTGGGGTATGACTCACCACTATGTCAACGGGTTAGGCACATACACTACTTCCTCATTCCGATGGTTTATAGTCGGTTGTGTTACTTTTTGAACTCGGTTTATGTGAGTTTTTATTGAAAATTAAAGTGATTTCAAAATGAAAAAAGGGTTTCTTCTAATTTTTTTTGAAATTAGTAAAGTGGATTTTTAATGAGAAAGTGTATCGATTTGGAAAAACATGGTAAGTGTTTGGATTTGGAAAGGAAAAGAAGTGTTTGAACCATGTCACTCATTATGGAGGATCACACGTGCATGGGTATGTACGAAGAGTGCATAAGGGCCCTTATTATTAGATGATGTGAGCGAGATTGAATGAACACACATGTGATGGTTCATAAGGTGCCATAAGTGAGTTTTAAAACTTTACAGGAATAATGGTTTTGGAAAAGTGATTGTTGCTTGTGTTTGTATATGTTTGGCATATGGGCCTATTTTCCTTGGTTTTTATTTTTTTTTTGATTGAGTTTTGGCTTGATGTTGGTTTCGATGGTGTTTTTCTTGTTGTTACGATTATGCCGCCCATAAAGCCTCCAAAATTTGTTAATGAGTTATTCCCAGTTCCCAGTTCTTTTTATGTGTTGCCTCCTTATTGAGGTAACCAAAGACTATTAGAGGTAGTTGTATAGTTCAAAAAGATAGTTTGTCTTCGAGTTGTTGGGAACTCCTAGGGTAGTTAAGGTTCATACCATCCCAGAGTTATCTGAGGGTTTAGTTCTGGACTAGTAAAGATGATATGTCCCATCATCGTTAGAGTTTGGGGTGATATTAAGGGTAGTTGACTCCCGCAAAGGTTCCCCAACTGGAAAGGAGTGCGGGCCAGTTGGACCTTTCTCCAAGAAACCATCCTCGTCGGTACTGGCACCTAATTCGTCAGACCGCTCTCTTGTGCACCAACAGTATGGCCGGTCCAAACATTCTAAGACAACATGTTGCATCCCTTTGAAAATGTACGACCATCGTGGTTGTTTGGATCATTGAACAGAAGACGTATTTAAATACCAGAAGTTGAAAATGCCTAACTGTGAGGTAGGAGATGCGTCAGCCATCAGGGCCCCAGCCACATGTCTTGGGGTGAAGCTCGCACAAAGTCAGGATTTGCTGAGGGTGTGGGAAACTTTGGTATGGATCATGTTTTCAACATTGGGATGGAGATATCCAAAAAAAATTATCTATTCTCGTTGTTTTCGTAAGATCATCCTTGTTGTGGTGGTGTGATGAGCTCATTCCCCCACAATCCAAGCGGTCTTATCTGATCTCAATGTGTTTTTTGAACTTTTCGGTCACTTTAAATGGTGTGGTCCAGTGAATAAACTGACTTGTTCAGATTTGAGTTGGTCTCAATGGTGTTCGTTAGGGTGATGTTTGTTTCATGAAATTGATAGAGGTGTTGAGTTAATTTATCATCCTCACGTTGCTGGATCATTCTGTAGAAATATTTCCAACAAAGTCTCAGGTGTGTTGTTTGGTCTATGTGGGGAAAAAGAATTAGTCTGGATTGGGAGTTCCCTTATTTCCACCGCCCCCTGGGGGTGGTTTTTTCAGGTTCCAAAGATTTCTGTAATAGTGAATTATCATGGAGGGGAGAACCCACCCATGTTATCCCCTCAATATCAGGTTGTAGTCTTCATTGAACTGATCAGGTGTAACATTTTTTAGGAATAGTAACTCTGAGGCTCTTGTTTTCCTTTGGTTTTGTCTGGGCATGGTCTCTAGTTTTTTCAACTATTGTCTTGATTACTTTATGGGGGCAGAAAGTGTCTTTGGTTAGGAGAATTTTCACACCCCGACCTGGGACGCCTATTTTTTTATTTTATTTTTATTCTTTAATTGGTCCTGCGTCATTTGGATGAGGTTTAGTTGGGTCCCAGTTTGAAATTTTCAAAGATTGAAGTTTCTAATGGGTTTTGGGCTAGTGCACAGACACCAGAACATTAGCGGTGACCGTGCGTTCCGCCCGGGTGACCGTGAGGTTGCATGATGCTCAAAATAATAATATCTTGTGTAGCCAATAACATTATCATTATTAATAAATTGTTATAAATATTACTATTATTATTTAAAAATAAATGGAACAATTTATTATTCGTATTTTTATTATTGAGTTTCTATAATTGTTATCATTATCAAAACTAATTATTATTATCATTAGAATTATCATTACAATATTATTAGTATTAATATTACTTTTAATAATAATAATATTATTTTTATTTTTATTTTTATTTTTGTTTCTTTTTTTTTTGTTTCTTTTTTTTTTCTTTTGGGTAAAACACTAAAGGGCGCTCCATTTTTTCCTCCATCTATGGCGCGTCCTAGCCCTCCCCTAGCTTCTTACACGTAGCGCTAACCCCCTCCCCCCCCCCTCCAATCTCGTCTCCCCATCCGCTCGACACCCTCCCCCTATGCCGGAAGCCTCTCCTCTTAGTCGCGTGAGCCGCCGTGACTCCGTCCTATCCGGCGCACCCCCCCCCCTTCATCTTCGTTGTTCCGCGCAGTGAGCCCCCTGCCCATACCTCACCTCTCAGCACTTTCCCCATCTAACATAGCCTCCCATCCAGCATAACCTCCCGGTCCGGCGTCGCTCCTCCCTCTCGGACTGGCACAACCTGCCTCTGTGCCCTATCACACCTCTATCATTCCCAGCTCCTTACCCCAGTCGTGCCCTCCGCACAACCGGCCTCACACACCAGCAGGTCCCCATTACCCTTGCCTCGCACTGCCGATGTCCGACACCCTATCCCCCATCCAGCAACCCCTCCTTGTGCGTCTCATCCTTAAGAGACCTCCCTTCAGTGTTCTCCTCCTCTTGTACATTTTATTTATTTTTGGTGTTATTCTCAAATCAATCAACACTCTAATACCGTGTGTCGTTTGTTACCATGTTTTTCTCGGTATATAGGGTGTGCGATGGGTCCAAGAAATTTTTTCTCCCTTTCGTTGATGTGTGGTTGTGTTCACACGCCTCAGAAGTAGATTTATCCATCTATTCCCATTCCAATTCAATCCATATAATGTTTGGCAGATCTAATTATTGTTTTGGAATGATTCACACCACTATTATGGCATTGGTTAACTTATGGTTTTGTTTTTGCAGTCAATTTTTTTCTAAAAATAGATTTTGAAGTATTTTCTTGTTTATGCTTATGTTGTTTATACTAATTTTGTGTGGTTAAATGTTAATGGGTCTTTAATAGTGAAGTTGGATGATTTTTGTGTTGTTTTCTCTTATAATTATTGTGTTAAAATGGTTGGGTACTAATTTGGGATCTTTTGTGAAGCAATAGTGATTTTTATCGTGTGATTTGTAAGTTGTTTGAGAAAGAATTTGGTTTCTAAAATGGTTCGGGGTTTGTTTTGGATATAAATCATTTTGGTAGAATTTTATTGTGTATTATGACGTGTGTGTTTTGTTTAAGTGAGTGCTTGGTACTTTTGGTCATGTGTTGGTCCTTGCCGCCTTATTTTTGTGTATCCTTTGTTGTTATAGTGAATTTATGGTCAACGACCGAGGAGGTGCACACATACACCAAAGGTATGTATATATATAATATATATATTTCCTCCAAGTACGTATTCCCTCATGGCATGGGGAATGCATGCATTGGATTATGGATATATGTATATATGAATATATAGTTATGTGTGTGCGAGTGTGGGTCGATTTTGAATGGGCTCCGCCCTTTTTGTCAAGTTCCAAAGTGTTCGACATGGCCCAATTCTTCCTTGAGGTAGGAGGATCCACATTTTCCCTTTTTAAAATAATTCCATTTAATGCTTGTGCTTTTTAATAAATTCTTTTACTAGATTAGTATCTTTGAAAAATAATTGGGTAACCTTCTATAGTGTTTTCGTGTTTTCTTTTGGGATTGTTAAAAGTATTTTGTTACATTATCTTCTAGTTTTTGTAATCTCTCTAATTTGTTAATATAATTTTTAACAAACTATTTGATTTGTTTGTGGAATGAATAGTAAAATGATGTGTTACTTTAAGTGTTTTAGAAAACATGGTTTTTAATGGGTTCTTTATGGTTTGACCATTTGGCTTGAAATATGTTTTAGTGTTTAACATTTTTTTGAAAATGGTTCGTAAATAATTATTGTTTTGGCATGTTTTGGTAAATGTTTGTTTTGGTAAATGCATGTTTTTGTGAAAGGATATTGGCATATTTTGAACCGTCTAACCATGTTTGAAAAAAATTATATTTATTACTGTTTTGGAAACATTTGTAAATGTTTTCGTAAATGGTTGATGAGGTAAAAATAAAGGCTTGTTTGGAATTTTAGATCAGTTTTTTAGAAAAGTTTTGATTTTTGTTAATTGTACGAAGCCCGTTTGGAATCTTTGAAACTTTGTGTTTGGAAAACCCCTCTTTGGTTATTCCCTTTTCCATGCCTTTTGATCATGTGACATGAGGGTCATCGGTACGAACCTCCTTTTAACAATATTTATTATAAGGAATGGGACAAACCTTGAGGTGGTCGGGGTGGTTCGGTCTATGCCGTATGCTGGATTATATTTATTTGGCGTGTTATTTGAATGTGTGGATAACCTCTTTGTGAACATAGCACAGAAACTTAGCATAGTAAGGGGGTTTACCGAGAATGATTGTTGAACTATTTTAGACTACTCACTGGCTAGTGGCCCTTAGTATGAATTATACTCTGCTAAGGGATTGGGCCCCTCGGTTAGGCCAGGTAGGGCGATACTGAGCATTTGGGTGTTATTACGTCATTGAGAGTAGGCATTCCTTTAGGATGAGTCACATGTATAGTATGTTCTGGTCTTCCTATGAGTTCCTAGGTTTTCCGTGATCCTTTGATACGAGCACTATTATTATTATTTCCCTTACTGTGTGTGGAATCATAACCTTGAACAGGGTTTCGGTGTTTTCTTGGAAAAGTTTTGTGTGTATGGTTGGATTTAAAATGAACGTCAGTGTAGTTATTTCGGAAAAGTTTTTGTGAGCCCCTATTTTGTTTTATTTTTATTTTTTTGAATTATAAGGGAAATGGATTTGTGATTGTTAGTTTTCAAAATCTAGTGTAAATACGAAAACCTTATTTTTATAGCTGTAGTTCATACTAGTATTATTAGGCTGGTTTCGAACTGGAAAATTCTTGGATTTTGTGGTTCATTTTTTGCATTCCTACTGAGAATTTTAATGCTCATTCCTATCCTAAATTTTTAGATGCAGGTTCAGCGACTTGGTTCAGGTTCTTGTTTCATCTGCCCATGCGAGGCAGGCCGTTAGTTGTAGGAGGTGACCAAGAGGTCACATGGAGGTATGTGCAGTCTTGTTTTCTTACTACTGCTAGTTTTCCTTCTCTTTGTTTAGTTTTTATTAATTTATTTTTCTTCCTTTTATAGTTCAAATAATTCCCAACAATTTGGTTTTGATTTCCGACACTAGATTCCAGCCCACAGGGATTGGGAATGCCACTCAAGCCATGCCGTGGGCTAGCTCACGTGACCGGTTCAGGGTCGAACCAGGTTGGTTCGTGACATTTTACTAATATTTTTTATATCTTATAATTTTTTCATATATGTATATAAATGTGTAGAAATTTTCTTGTATAATATTTTTTATTAACTTCTGATTTGAAGCGCATTGGTGGTTCCCTAATGATTATATATATTCTAACACTATTCATTGACACCTTAGTGGACATGAAACTTCAGATGCTCTTTTTTAGGAACCAAGGTAGTGGAGTTATGTATTTTCTTCTATTGGTTTTATGTATCATAATATCTTGTTCCTCTTATAATTCACTATGATCCTTAGTTTTCTTATGAAGAAGATTAAAAGGGGTCATCCCCAATTAATCATATGAGGTTTTATCACATCAAGCCTTCACTTTTTGAATCATATTGTTTCCTTTATAGTTTACGTAATGTTTAAATATCCGATTTTTATCTATTTGATATTTCTTGTAAACTATAAGTGAGTTTTTATACTAACATGAAATGTATGTGTGTCTATATAGATTTTGCATCATTTATTTCCATAGTTGTTTTTATAATAGGCGTGCCTATATTTTATAATGATGATTTTGGGTATGCATGTCCATAGACCCTAAGGGTCATGCTATAATTTTGTTCGGCCTTTGGTAATAATTTTTTCTATTTTGTGGGAGGGACCACCTCCCATTTATGGGTTTCTTCACCCAACATTTAAACCATCCCTTAGTGACTTTGAGGTATGTTAGAGGTTATAAGGTGATCTAACCTGGTGTTGTTTTGGTAATTCAGGCTAGATTCATTACACTATCCATCTTCCATTTTACATCTATAGAGTTGAGTGATAATATCATTTATTATCTATCTTTATCTCCCGCTATATTTTCAAATTCCAACATCCCTTATTATTGAATTTGGAATATATAGGCGCTCAGATATTCTAGTATAAATGATTCATATTTCCCTTATTAGAATTTTCTATAACTTTCACTTTTGATAGGGAATATCATATGAGTATTTATTTATATATTGTATAAAATTAATCATTAATGAACCCAATAGGATGGATATGAACCGAAAATGGATGCACACTAATCTTTTGACAAACGAATATGAAGTTGGAGTTAAAGAGTTCATCAAGTTTGCAAGAGATCATGTGGAAGACCCTTCTAAAATCCTACATCCATGTTTACGTTGTTTTTATTCAAGTCAAATTAGTCCAAAAGAGTTGGAAGAACATTTTATTGGTCAATAAATAGATCAAATCAATATATTTTGGACTAGACACATGGAAAACTGAATGTTGACATCGATTGGGATTATACTACAGTTTATGAATTATTTTATATGGATACCATTGTAAATGATAATGGAGATTTCATGGAAGAAATGAAAATAGAAATTGATTATGACCTCCCTGATTGTCCAAAAAAATTTAAGAAGTTAAATAGTTGTTCCAAGTAACTATTATTTACTGGTGGGACTAAATACACACCATTTTCAGCTGTATTGAAGTTATATAATTTGAAATCTGGCAGTGGATGGAGTGACACTAGCTTTACATAACTACTGGGTATTTTGAAATATATTCTACCAGAAGAAAATGAACTACCATATCGAACATATGACACTAAATGAATAATATGTTTAATGAGAATGATCTCAATAAAAATATATTCTTTTCAAAATGATTGCATATTATTTTGTAGGGACCATGAATCACTCATAAAATTCCCTAAGTGTAAAGCATATTGATATAAGAAAAATGAATCATGTTCTTCAAAATATGTGTAGTACATTCCAATGATTCCATGATTTAGAAGACTATATGGATTTTAGGAAACCACAAGGCAATTAACATGGCATGCTGATACAAGAATTAAATATTGGAACCTACATCATCCAGCAGATTCTTCTCAGTATAAGAAAATTGATTCCAACTATCCTGAATTTGGGGATGAGCCAAGAAATTTTTTCTTGCATTATATATAGATGGAATAATTCCTTTTGGTCTATAGAGTATTATTCACAGTACATGGTCTTCCATGTTGATAAATTATAAATTTTAATCATGGTTATGCATGAATCACAAATGCATTATGTTGTCTCTACTTATATCTGGAACAAAGAATCCTGGTAATGATATTAATGTTTATTTGGCTCCATTTATTGAATATATGAAATTGAGGTTGGATATAGGTTTTATAATGTATGATTCACCTAATGTTGAAGAATTCACAATAAGGTCCATTTTTTATGGAATGATAAATGACTTCCCCACTTATGTAAATTTATCTGGCTATAACATAAAAGGAATGTTTGGTTGTCCCATTTGTGAAAACTTCACATATTCAGTTCAGTTGACACATTCCTCGAAGTCTATGTTATTAGGAAATCGTAAATTTTTACATCGAAAACATCAAAAACGATCCAATATGACATCATTCGATGGAAATATCAAGCAAGGTAGAGCACTGTCTTCAGCAATGTGTGATAAAAATTATAAAAAAGTAAACAATATTGACACAGTTTTCAGTAAAACATTTTCGAAAAACAGTACAAAATCAGGTTGGAAGATGGGATCAATTTTCATTGAATTATCGTATTCTAATTATTTGTATATCAAACATTTTATTAATTCCATGAATATAGAAAAACATTTTTTAGATAGTGTTATTTTCAAATTATTAAATGTTCATAAAAACACAAAATTTGTAATCAAGGCTAGGTTGGACTTGATTGAAATGGGGATAAGGGAAGAGTTTTCATTAGTGAAGGGTAAAAGGTATATTTTTATCCCTCCAGTATCTTACACTCTCTTCAGATATAAAAAATTGAAATTTTTTATTTTCCTTAATAGTATAAAAGTTTATTAGGGGTATTTATAAAATATCAAGAATGCAGTGTCAGTGACTAATTTGAAGTTAAAAGGACTAAAATCACACTACAATCATGTTTTGATTCAAGATTTAATTACTATTTCTTTTCGTTGCTGTATGACTCAAAATGTATGACATAAACTAACTAGAATCTGTTTCTTTTTCAAATCCATATGTATTAATGTTTTAGACCTGGTGAAGTTTACCATCATGAATAAGGACGTTGAAGTCATATTATGTGAATTATAGATTTTCATACCACTATAATTCTTGGATATAATGGTCTACATGATGGTTCACTTGGTCAGAGAGGTTCAACTATGTGGTCTAGTCCATTATAAATAAATGTACCTCATTGAACAGTATATGAGGATTTTGAAAGGGTATGTCAAGAATTGAAGTCTCCCAGTAGTTTCTTTTGCATAACAATATATTTTCAAAGAAGATATTGAATTATATACCAATTACCAATAAGATATTGAAAGCATTGGTCCCCTAAATTCTTATCACAATGAACTCTTTAAGGTTGACGGGATTTTTGAAAGAGGTGTTGTTACAATAACCTTGATAGAGTGGGACTAATAAAACCTTTACATATTACATAATAGAGAAGATGTTGGTCCATAAATTGAATCTCACAAAGATATTATTAGAGATTTAAAACCATCAAGGTCTGAAGGATGGACATCAAATACACATAATCAGCAGTTTATAGGATGTTTTAGAGATCAAATTTATATAATGTTATCTAAATGTATGAATTCAATTACTGAATGACACCAATTTCTAGACAGAGGATCATATTCCAATGTTATATCTTATAAATCTATTATAATCAATGGTTATACATTCTATACAAAAGAACATGATGAATTCAGTACGATGAAAAATAGTGGAGTTACACTTGTGGCTGATGTGATGCACATATCTGGTTCCAAGGATTTAAATCCAATTTATGAAAATATGTCCCGATTATTCATTATAAAACAAATATAAGAGTTGGATTATACCACATTTCACGTGTCGCTTTTCCATTTAAAATGGGTTGACAATATCAATGGAGTGAAAGTTGAGGAAATGGGCTTTGTGATGGTAAATTTCAGTATAGAAGGAGAAAAAGACAATCCATTCATAATAACATCAAAATTAGTGAAAATATTTAATGTATCTGATCCAACAAACAATAATTGGTTTATGGTCCTGATAGTGACGAAAACAAATATTGAGTCAGATGAAAATTCAATCGGGGATGACCCTTTAATTGGGACATCACAGTCATTTAATGTCTATCCCAATATAGAAAATGCCTTATACATTGTAGGGGACCACAAAGAGGGGATTTGGATTCTCAAAAGAGGAACAAAATCCTTTAAAACTTTTAAAAAAAGAGAGTTAAATGAGAATATAAAAGTGTTTTTTAATATATTATGTTTTTACTCATAATATTATATATTATCTACTATATTAACATAATATAAATTAAATGTATGACTAATTGTGCCGAGAATTTCTTCTACACATGACGATTTTACCAATCCTTCAGAAGAACAAACTATTATGAAGGAATCCCTTTGGATAGATGCAAAGGTGTTGCTCCAATATACTTTCTCTATTTTGATGAAAAATTATATAATGGAATGTTCATTTAATTTTAATTATTCCTTACAGAGTTCATTTAATTTAAAATATTTTTATCCATGTGTCATTACTTTTCAAGAAGAGGAATGATGTTGTCTCTTCACAATCTCATAGGTAACATTGATATTTGAATAGTAAAATCAATATCCATATAATTAATGTATTTTTTCATATTTATGATTAATTTATATATTTTTATAATCACTCACATTATAAGTTTTTTCTTATACAGGTGGATTATTTTGTTCGAGTTGTGATGCTCTTTCCATCTCTCATCATTTTCTGCACAAAAAACATCCACAGACTTCTTCTCCCTCAAAATATTTTTACCACCATAGTGTTGTATTTATCACTTTCCTTCATGTTCTTTCCACTCCCTTTACAATAAGAGAAACGACACTACCTCTACAGAATGTCAGAGGTAATTTTTATTTTTTCATAGTAAAACAATTTTCCATGCTATTAATGCATTATATAATATGTATGTTTAATTTATTTCTTTTTAGTATTACTCACATAATAATTTTTTCCCTTATAAAGGTGGATTATTTTTTTCGAGTTGGTTTACTATGTCCATATTTCATACCTTTCTATATTAAAACTTCGATAAAATTATTCTCCCACAAATCCTTTAACTCATGCTATGTTGAAATTTATCACATTCCTTAAAGTTCCCTCCACTGCTCAATCATATTTGTAATATTGATATTTTTATAGTAAAATCACTATCTATATAATTAATGTATTATTTGATATTTATGTTTAATTTATTTCATTTTATTATTACTCATAATAATTTTTTCATATACAGGTGGATTCTATTTTTTTATTTTAGGTGGTTTGTTCAAAACTACTCATGTAGTATTAGTATTTTGACAAACAAATTCAATGTAAATTATGGTAACATTCATAGTTTTGATTTTTTTGAATATTTGTAAAAATTTAAATCTATGTAATTATATAAACCATTATTTGAAATGTATATAATATTGTTTTTTAATGGTATTTGTGTTGTAAATTTAATTTCATTTAAATTATGTATTAAGACTTGTTTTTGTTGATATCTGGTGTGTTTCTAGTGCTGAAGTGTGCTATAACCGGATACTGCAGTATGACCCTTTATCAGTGATTTTAAAAGCATTGGTAAATAAGCCATTTATCAGTACTTATAAAACCACTGCTAACAGAAATAGTTATTAGTGCATCTAAAATCTCTAATAAAAGGCCTTTATGAGTGCTTTTATAGGTGGTGATAAATGACCTAGGCTTTTAACATCGCTCAAGTAGTCATCACTTTTCAAGCACTGATAAAGGCCATTTATAGCATTGTTAAAGACCAGCTTTGTAGTAGTATTCACCATCTATTTTTTTATTTGGTGTATATAATGAAAATGAATTTATTTTATGATTATTTTAATTAAAAATATTTGGTATTTAAAGGTCCATTTTATCATTTATCATTCATGGGGTTTATAGTTAAAAAGATTCCAAACAGGTAAGATATTTTTTTTCTCAATTTTTCTTCTTTGAGATGTAAGTTAGGTTATGAAACTGTATTATTTCATGAAGGGTATATAAACACCATTTGACATATAATATCATGAATTAATTCATCCTAATTATATCTTATATTCCATTTTATCATATTACTTCATGGGTTTTATAATTCAATGTTACAAAAGACGTATGTGTTTTATGTTACAATCACACCGTTTATCGAGATTGCCTATGATAAAGTCGCCAATTTTGAAATAACATGATATACCTATCAATAATTATTAGCAATTTTATTCTCCGCTCTTTATTCATTATAAATTCACCTGATGGTACCATTTTTCCACTATTTAGTAATTAAGGTAATTGAGAAAATCTTTTAAAAGAAAATATAACTTTATTTTTCTCTTCAGCATGAAATATATTTTCATTAAAAACCATGTCTTCTGAAAATATTTTCATATTTTTTAAAAATTTTAAAAAAATTATTATAAAAAATTTTACCTATTTTTCTCTGTAATATTTTTCAAAAGAATGTTTTTTTTATTTTATAATCAATAAACTTTTCTAATCATTTTTATAATGAAAAGGGAATATTCATTTTACATGTATCGTATGTCTAACACCCTGAGATTTTTTTGAATTACATTTTTTGAATTAATTTAATATTTTGTTATTTTTCCTTTCATGCAATACTGAATATATCTTTTTTATACAAAAGCACAAAGTGTCTCTTACATTATACAAGAAAAAAAGTAAGGATTGTGATACACACAACACCTAGATTAGATTTTAGTACAAGAAACATTTTGTTTTTATTGTATTTAACACAATAATGACTTCCATAGATATTTTTAGTAACCTACAAGGTTTAGTTTTACTAAACTACAATAAACTATTAATATTATTATTAAAATTCTATTAAAAATAACACATTTCCATTAGAATGGATGTTACGAGTAAAATTAACTAAATTATGAATTTTTTATGTACACGTGTATATAAAATTAATTAATTGGTTTTCAATTAGTATAAGGGAATTTATGAACTATTTAAAAATAAATAAATTACATTTCTAAGAAAAAAAATTTCTATGTAAACACACAATTTTACTTTAATAAATTAAACAGACCACTTTTGATTACTATGTTGAGTAAAATTTATATATTACATATTCAATCAATATTTTTGATAGTCATCCAGTTTATTTTGAGGGTATAATATAAGAATAAATAGAATTTTATCAATAAAAATATATATTTTTATAAAAGGTAATTTTATTTTTTAAATAAAAAACCAAATTAAATATTATTTTTGAAACTTTTATAATATTTATTTGAAAAAACAAAATTTATTTTTGAAATCGTAAAATTAAAATTAGATTATGGTGAATGGAGAACCTCAGTGATGTTACCTCCCACTCACGTTCTAACAAATGGGCTTTATATGACATGCGTCTTTTGGTAGAGGTCATCACTTATACTTTCTATATTAATTATCATTTTTCATTTCTAATTATAAACACTAATTATAATATTTAAATTATTACCCAGAGTATAGTTTCCAATGGTCATATCAACCAAATATCATATTTGACCAATGATCATATAATAGTTGAATAATGATTGTCACTTTTATTTATAAATTCCGCATCATTATTAAAGAGATTTATTTTTTTGTAATTAATATATTATAACACAAATTTTCCTAGGAAAAAAATTATATAAGGAGATTGGGTTTTTACAGTCTTCCCCTTGAGAATTTTTGTCCCTAAAATTTAACATGTTCTCTTAGATAAGAAAGGCTACGGGTACTTCTATCTCATTGACCCCTCTAGTTTCCACATCACTTCTTAATATTTTGGGTTACTACAAAAAACCTTGATGAGGTGGGAAGTATTATCGTGTAGTACCCTATCTCTATGGTCAATGATATCTACATCATTCTCTTCATAATAGATATCATGCTCCAATTGTACCACCTCTGGATTCAGTACATGTGAAGGGTCAGGTACGTATTTTCTCAATAGGGATATGTGAAATATATCATGAGATTGAGATAAATATTAGTGTAAGTTCTAGTCAACATAACACTTCCCCGATTTATTAAATTATTTAATAGGGGATATTATACCAAAGGAAAAGTTTCCATTTCTTCTCAAACTTCATGACTCACATCCACAGTGATATTTGAAGGAAAACTTTTTCACCAACACCAAGTTTCAAGTACCTTCAATGGATTTTGGAAAATATATTCTACCAACATTGAGAAATTATTATGTATTTTTTTATGGAATAAACCTTTTACATCATCTCTTTCACAATATCATTCTCAAACATCTTTCTCTCACTAACTACATACAAAAAATATGAGTTCTATATCACATCCCATATAGAGCTTCCTAGGGTTCCATTTTAATACTCAAATAGAATCTGTTGCTATATGAGAACTCAAATAATGGTATATTTTGATCTCATCCACCTTTAAATTCCATTGAGAAATTTCTCAACATGTTCTTGAGTGTTTAAATAGTTCTTTCATATTGGCCATCATTTTGGGGGTGATAGAACCTACTAAAATTCAATTCGGTGCTCAAATCATGTTGGGGACTTATCTTGAATTTTGATGTGAAACTTGTATAATGATCAGAAATGATAAAAAGTGGAACTCCAAGAATCCTCACCACTTCCTTTATGAAAATCATTGAAATTTTTTAAATACATAAATCTTATCGAATAGCGATGAAATGGACAGTTAAGGTGAGTTAGTACACTATAAAAAAGATCATATTATTTCATTTTGATGTTTTCAAAAGACTAAGGAAAAATCTCATAAAGATATCATACCACATCCATATTGATATGGGTAGTGGTTAAAATAACCCTTTATGATTTTTCACTCTTCTTTCACTTACTAACAAACCAAGAACCATGGAGTGTAGTCGTAAATTTCCCTTTTTATATTATCCCACCAATAATGATCACAAAGTTCCATATATATTTTATTTCATCCATGATGTATAGAGAATGTATATATCTGAAATTCATCAAAGTTTCTTTCTTTATCTCTATAATAAGTGGAATACATAGCCTTGTAGGAAATTTCATTACACCTTAATCAATACTAAACTCGAAAAACTCCCCATTATTCTCATCCTCTATCTTTATTTGGTAACAAAGGATATTATCTATGAGAATTATTGATCTTTCCTTACAATGATGGTTTATAAATCATTTTTAATTTTAATGATGATGTATCCCATCTCGTGATTCCAATGTATAATATTACTAGTTCCTTGGTCAATCGATTTCCTTGAATCCTCCTCATAGTCATCATAATAGGGTCTTTCAAACATTATGAATCAACAAATTTTTTGTTATTCCATGGTGATAATAAATTGAACAATCGTTGTCTTTAATAATATCCAATAATCTAATTTAACTCATGTGCAATTCATTTTCCATGAAAATATACTTCAAACTTTGGTGGTCTATGTATATAGTGAGTCCATATCATCAGAGAAAAAATAATTGTGCCTAACTATAATTCATGCATTAGATAGTTATGCTCCTAAGGTTTTAACAATGGATATGAATAAGAAATCACCATGTAATTTTTCATGAGGATGAACCCAATCCCTTTCAATTAGAAATTGGTAAAAATAATGAATAATTATTAGATATATGGTAAGGTAAACATGGTTGGTGTAACCAATATGTTCTTTATCTCTTGGAAACTTTCTTCACACTACTTTTTCCAGATGAACTTATCCCCTTTTCGAGTTAAATTGGTTAGTGGATTATAAATTCAGGAAACAAATTTCACAATCATCCTATAATATCCTAAAATACCATGGAAACTAAAAATATTAATTACTATTGTCCAATGAGGCCACTTCTCCATAACATTTGTTTTTACAGAGTCAATAGAGATTCAATAATTGGTTACAATGTTCCCCTAGAAAGCAATATACTGTAACCAAAATTTACATTTGATGATTTTTCAAAATATCCTCTCATTCCTTTGAGTTTTCAATATAACCCTTAGATGATCCTCATGATCCTCCTGATATATAGAATATGCCATAATATCATTAATAAAAACTCCAAAAATTTATCAAGGTAATCCTTGAATACACTATTCATCAAATCTATAAATATAATATGAGAATTAGTTAAGCTAAATGGAATAAAAAAACTCATAATTACAACATCTTAATGAGAAGGAATATTTTGGAATATCTTTTTTCTTCACCCCCAATTTATGATAACCATATCAGAGATAAATCTTAGAGAAGGATTAATCCCCATGAAGATAGTTGAATATACCATCAATCCTTGGGATACTGTACATGTTCTTCCCTTTGATCCCATTGATTTCTCTATAATCAATGTATATCCACATTCATCACTCTTTATTCTTTCCAAATAGAATAGTTGGTTCATATGGTGACACACTTGGTCGAATAAACCATTTCTCCAAAAGTATTTCAAGTTGTTTCTTTAATTCCTAAAGAACCACATTTTACTTTCTATATGGGGTCTTTGATATCAACTTGGATCCAGGTATGAGTTTAAAAGAGAACTATACATCTCTTTCATAGGTAGGTCTATGTAACTATTTAGGAAATAAATCAATTTATTTCTGAATGATGGGGACATTTTCTATTCTTATACATTCATTTAATTCTTCCTCTTCACTGGTTATCTCAATAAAGAAGGCTAGGGGTGGTGCTTCTTATAAAATCTTAGGTCACAATATCTCTCCTTTTAAAATAATTATAGATTCTCTATTCATGACTACTGCAATTTCATTACTTCTAATGTTGATATTACTATTATACTTCGAGAGCCAGTCCATCCCTAGAATAATTTCAATTTCCAACATGGGAATGATAATAGGATTTGCGATGAGATTGTGCTTACCAAAGTTAATACTACAGTTTCTATACACAGTTGATTCTTAGATAATATCTCTAGGAGTCTTGGCTAATAACTCTACTTCTATAATTTGAGGTATTTATTCTATATTCTTTGTAAACTTATTGGAAATAATGAAATTCATAGAACCAAAATCAAATAAAGCACTTGCTATCTTTGAGAGAACTATGAGAGTACCTACCACAACATCATTTAGTGCTTCAAATTCATCCTTCATGATAGATAATGACCAACCCTTATCCCTTGGCCTATTCTAATGTTGATGTTGATTTCCATTATTTATCTTCTTATTTTGGATATTGATTGGAAAATTTAACATGATATCCACACATAAATATTTGGACTTCAGGCTCTCCTAGAACCATTGTACCTTTGTCTTTAGTGTGGAGAAGTTGAGGCTTTACCTCACTATGATAGTTTCAAGATATATAGTCATCTCTTCTTCACTTGTAAAATTTACCACATTAGAGAAAGTAGTTACTTGAATTCCCCTTCCCTCGTCTTTTGCATGTTGGAAGTTTCACTTTCTTTCCTCCTCTTTCATGTTCAAAGTTCCTCCCCAATTTTGGCTCTAAAGATCTCTTCTTTTCATATGATTTATGTGACGACTATATTTATATCAACTCTAGTTAAACCTTTATAGAACTCCACACTATCTTCTCATAGTTGGAAAAATCTGGATTTGATATATTTCCTCATATATGGGGACCTAGTCCACCAAATAATCTATCAAAATTTCCATTATGACCCATAAAAACCTATATGTGTAATGAAAAAGACTTTAAAATTTCATCTCATAGATTCCAAATGATTCAACTTCCTTATGCTTCACCTCTAGTAATTTCTTCTCAATTTTTATTGACATAGAATGTGGGAAATATTTATTAAAAATTTATCCTCTAAAATCTTCCCAATTAATATGATTAATATCCATTCTTGTCTTGATGTTTTTAATCATCATACCCCAATGATCATATTCTTCTTCAAATCAGTACACAATCATGGTGTGTTTCTCTTGATTGGAGCAATAGAGTATAGAAAATATCATTTTCTATAGAGCTTATCTATTTCTCAGTAATCAATGGGTTTGTAGAACCACTAAAAGAAGGTGCACAGATAATGGAATCAACAGAAATATATTCCCTTCGACGTGAATCTGGTCTCTTGGATTGATTCAGGTTGTTATTCATAAATTGAGTTAGTTGAATAATAATTCTAAGGATGTTTTTCATTCAATATTTCATCAAAGGTCCATCAACACATGGTCCATTTATCTCACCATTTATGTGGTTCCTTTTATTTTTAGCTATTTTCTAAAATAAGGAAATTTTAGCGAGAAACATGTTTCTTTTAATAATATAATAATTATAAATTAATTTTAGGACATAAAACATCATGATTAAATATATTATTAATTAACAATAATACATTTTATATATTTCATTTCATGGGTTCATAAAAATATTATGATTATCCAAAAATATCCTCAGGGAGTATCACACCAGGAGTGTAAAAAAACTCAGTGTCACACACTAGTTCCTATTCAAACCTAACTCAAATAATTATTTTCAGGATTTACCACTAGATACATTTTTTATAGCCATATTCAAATGTTTGTATCCATACCAGGATTTTGTTGATTATAATTCAATTACATAATACTTCACCAAAATACCAGGATGTTTTAATATATTTAATCTTTTCCCTATGGTTCTTTTTATAGATTTCAAATCCTAAATTCCAAAAATAATTAAACCATCATTTGATACCTAAAATGGAATCCATCCATTTTATTTCATAACTTTCCATTACATGGTAGATAGCAAGGATATTTTAAAGTTTAGTTTCTTGGAAATAAGGTACATAATATTGAAAAAATTGAAATATTATTCTAATACTCTTGAAATGATTCTTCATAGGTCCATGCTAAGTAAACTTACTACATCTCATATCCTGGGGACATACATTAAAAGAAATGGAAGATCATCAGGCCTAGTAAGGGAGAACAGTTTACATGTGATCATGAGTAATATCAATAAGAACATAAAGAATATAATTATCGAATGAGAAAGGAAAAATGAAGCATATATTAATAAAAATAACAGGAATAATAACATGGAAATGTGTATACAATAATTATTTTATACATTCACAAGAATATCACCATCTTTAATAACCAAGGTTTGATAAATGAAAAATTATCGTGGTTATTGAATAAGGTATTAAAAAACATGTCATATCTAGTGATTAAATTATATACCCAATGCATTAAAGAGATAACATGGTGAAACCTTAATATTAATTATTTTTATGTGATAAACATAGATCATAATTAAATATTTCATAAATAAACCATGTGTAATAAAAAAAATTTGTTTCATATCAAAATCCTGTTATTTCCAAAAGTGCTTAAAAATGATCATTATGTCATTATTAGCCCTCAAAAAAGGAATGTGGGTTTCATTTATGTTAATACCATTATCAAATAAATAATTTTTATTTTTATTTTAATACAATTTTAAAATAAATACTCTTGGGTATTCAAAAAAAGAAAATAAAAGATAATTTCTTGAGGATAAGAGAGAAATTTTGAAAAGTAAATCTGGAAGCAAAATACGTATAAAATATGGTTTCAAAAAAGGGTAAAATTAATGGGGAAAAGTGTATACCACTGATAAAATATAATTTGGATATAATGGTTGGATAAAAATGCAAATAAATGATAGTAATCATAATAATTATAATACACTTACATAAATAGTTCCTGAATTGAAGAGAATGGAAGGAGAATTCCCTAACATTGAAGAGTTACTTATAACACTAGATGATTGAGTCCTTATTAAATTTAGGAAACCTTGGGGGATTTATTGGGAGGTAAAACAACCATAAAATCATGGAATATGTATTGCTAGAGAATAGAAATAGAGAAATGGGTGGGTATTTATAGAAAAAATGGAGGATTGTTTTATTAATTTCTAAATATAGTCCTTTGAAATCTATGTTATGTAAAATTAGAATCAATGGAATTTCCATGGTTTTTACCAATATGCTTTTAAATTTGCTACATTTTTTGGTTATTTTAATACAAAAGAGTAGATCATCATTTTATATTACTTTTTTTGGAAGGGAGAAGTAATGTTTCCACAAAAATATTATAGTTTGCAGTTTAAACTTTGGAAAGAAAATCATGGGTTTGTAAATTGATTAAAATATATTAAAACACTTGATTATAATAAAAATAACATATTTTAGGCTGTGTATTATATTCAATAACATATTAAATCATTATGATGTAATTATGAATTCATTAAATATACTGAAAACCTCAAACTATATTTTTAGTATTAAAAAAACAAAATATTTTAGAAAATTATCATAAATTAACCATAACCTAATTTCGACATGTGATTTAAATAGTTTGTTTGTTGTATCATAATAATTCTCTAAATATGAAAATTTAAACTACATAATATAAAAAACTTTATTTATTAAAAATAATTGAGGGTTTAAAATGCATTGTAAAATTTATAATGATTAAAAAATTTAAAGGACCTAATAAAATTATTTAATTATTTATATTTAATTAAAATTTATTTTAACACACTATTTCATTAAAATAATTTATATTCATAATAAAGTAGTTTATTAAAAAATGTTTTTTTATGTAAAATTTTGATCCAAAAAGTCAATTTATCGAATTCCATCTCAATTAAACCAGTTTTTATAAAGAAAAAATATTCTTAAAATGGAATGGATCAAATAAAAATTTTATCTATACAAAGGAATTACAATTTAAGTAACTAAGACATGGAATCATATCCCCTTATTAAACTTGTATATGCCCTAAGAGTGTAGTGTGTGATAGTTGTAGTTCTGTGGGTTGCCTCGGCAAAAATTGATTAAGTTGTAATTTAAACTAAATTGAACTTCTCCCACAGGTAATTTCAATCAAGATTCACTTGTTCAAGAACCTTTTGGTCTTTCTCAAGGGTGAATCCAAGTGAAGCAAATTCCCTACCAAGTTTTGACAAATAGTATTCATATATAATGACTCTACTAGTTGAGGTCATATCTTCTCCGTTCAATATTAATTATCTTTTGTCATTTATAATTATAAACACTAACTATAACATTAAAATTATTTCCAAGAGTATAGTTTCCAATGGTCATATGGACTAACCAACATATTTAACCAATGATCATACAACAGTCAAATCACAATGATCACATTTCCATTTTTACTCTACAAATACCACTTCATTATTAAAGTTATATAGTTTTGTTATGATTAATATAATATAACACACTTTTTTTCTGGAAATAAATATCAGTTAAAAAGTCTTCATCGTTATATATTTTTTATGTGAATTCATTTTTTTATTGTTCAAAATTTAATGTTTTATTATGTTAAGCATACATTGTTATGGGTTGTGGACTCTTGAAACGATATCTATGTTTTTTAATTGGTTTTAACACATTTATTTCAATGAGTGAGAAGAAATATTTTAAAGGTAATTTGGTTTTGAATTGAGGTGTGATCTACATGATGATTTGTTAAGGGGATTATTAATGTATTTCAAATAGTTATTTAAAGGGTATGTGTACTTTAACCCTTTCTAAAATACAAGGGTGACTTTTTTTAATTTTTATATGGAAAATGGTTGGCCTTTTCCCCTTGTTTTGGTTTTCAAAGAAGAAGGACATTGTTAAATGGTTTCTTTGAAACCTTTAAAAAGAAATGGGTTGTTATGAAGAACATAATAAAATATTTGAAGTGGTGTTTTGTGAGAATCATGATGGAGATAAAGGTCATTTTCTATGATTTGGGTTTTTGATGAAGAGAACCCATGTGTAAAGGTGACTTGGAATTGATTTAATTGATTGGGTGATTTCAATCATTTTAGAAATGTTGTTTGGAAAGTATTTTATAAAATGTGAAAGGGTATATCATTATAAGATTTCTTTTGATGTAAATTAATGTTTGGAATTTATGTTTTTAAATTTAATTTATAAAGGAAACCCATTTATATCTTATTTTCTTGTGTACCCTATAACACCTCGAGTTTTAATGAATTAAATATTTTAAGAAATTGAATTTTTTTGATGGATTGTGTTTCATGCTACACCAAGTTATGATTTATTTATACAAATAAAAAAATTAAGATTATGCTACATGAAAATTTTATATTATCTTACATTACACACAACACTAAGATGTCTTGGGTTACACACAACATTGAGCACCTTTGATAGCATACATGCAAAACCATGTTTTACCAAACTACAATATACTGTTAATATTATTATTTAAAGTGATGGTTATCAAAAATATATCAGAATAAAACGTATAAAAATGATTAAATAAAATAGAAAAATATTTTTGAGAAATTTTTATAATAAATTTTTGGTACCTGTTAATTATAAATTAAAATAAACCCCATTTTAAGATAAAATGAATTTTTTTCTAAAAAAATTATTTTTTGTGCACAAGTGTGTTTTATATCAATAAATTAGCCAAATAAATATTGGTTAATGATTTTAATGATATTAATATATTATTTATTAAATCAAATAGTTTAAATTTATCTTTTATGTTTTCTAGAAAATTCATAATAGTAAATCCAATTGCATGCTTAAAAACTTTATTTTACTAAAAAAAGTATTCATTTCTTTAAATTGGAAAACTTATGTTAAAAATAATTTTTTTTTAATTTTGTAAAATTAATTTGATAAAAAAAACATTATATTTTAAATTTTAATATAAAAATTATCTTTGGGTAAATATTTTGTATTTTTTAGTAAGTTTTATTTTTTGATAAATAGTAAAAATAATGAATTTTAAATGAAAACTGACTTCTGTTTAAATAATTATTAATGATAAATATATATTTTATATTAGTATTAAATTAAAAATATTTCTATTATAAATATATTAATAAAATTTACATCATTTTAATCAATTTAATATTAAAGTTGAATATAAAAACTTGGTAAACATTTTACCCTTTGAACCTTAAGAACTTGTTTTCTCAATACGTCTGCATGATTAATTTTAATTTACTTTATACCACTTATAGGTTCTTAATTAGAAAATAATTTATCCCATATCTTTAATAATAATAATTTATAATTTCTAATATGGAAAAATTAATTTTTTACCAATAGTGAAAACATTTAAAATTAATCACTATGATTAAGAGGAAAATAAGTTTACCAATGGACTAACCTTTAATCATAAAGGGGGAAATGACCTAGAAACCTCTAAATCACCCATTTTATGGAACTTTTTAGACATTAATACTTTATTTATCTAATTTCATATATTATTGGATATAATTTACATGGTAAAAAATGTGGTTGTAATTCTCCCTTTCAATATTTTAATAGTTTACCACTCGCCTCACTTATAAAAGGATACCCATAATTCCCCTCACTTCACACCTTCAAACCCAATTTATTTAGGCAATACCTTCCAAAATAAATTCTAAAATTCTATAATATAATTATATAATCCATAATTTCAGATGAAATCAATCCATGTATGACATTTTGTGCAAACCAAAATAAGATACCTGAAAAAGAGGTAATGTTCATCAATGAATGTTTTTTGTTTTATTTCATACTCAAACCCCATAATTTATTTATATATAATATTATATAATAACCATAGAATATTAAATATAATCCTATGATGTTTTGATAATTTTAAGACCAAAACACACACACAATTCGATCTAATGGGTTAGGAAATCATTGTTCATGTGTAAAACAGATTACAGCCTCACGAACCGATGTTGTTCATTTTTCCATTACCACCTTTAATATCTGGTAATAATGATATAAATACTACTTATATTTTTTATTTATTATTTTTATTATGTTATTATTATTCTTTAAACATTATATCACATATACTTTCATTCTTTCAATTTTTTGGGAATATGATAACGTCGTTCGTGTCTATAGCTGACTATTGCCTTGCAAAGTGATGCGATTCGTTCACTATTTACATTGAATGTATTACAGATGGGTTTAATAAAAATATATTATATATATGAAATAAAAAATTTTATTTAATGATAATATATCATATAATTTTATTTCTTTCAAACTGATAAAAAAATGAAAATAATCTTTGTGCATACGTATGTCCTATCGTCTCCATGAGCAATGTATTTGATTTCAAATTTCTATATTTTATATGTTATTATAAATATATATATACTTAATATAAATTATTTTTATATTTTCTCTATAATTATGAAAATTATTAAATCATTATTAAAATAAGAGAAAAATAAATATAAAAAATCAAAGCATATATGAAAAACAAATCCTTTATTACCCGAAATGTAACTTAAAAATGGAATTGTTATTAAATGGTTAATAAAAGGTTATAATAAAATAATAAATTATATTATTTAATGTAATATGGTTTTGTAGATGTATAATAAAAATTTATTTATTATATATGAGGATTTAATGAGTAAAATGGAATTCAAGACATAAAGTAAGGGATTTATGTCTCACTTTTTACTCCTATGAGACTCATGTCATATTCACCACCTATTTATTTTATGTGGTGTATATAATGCCCAAAAATTTATTTTAAGATTATTTTTATTAAACATATTTTATATTTAAATATCCATTTCAGTATTTCTCGTTCATTGGGTTTACAGTTCAAAATTTACCAAATCGGTAAGATATTATTTGTCTAAATTTGCCTTCTTTGATATGTAAGTTAGGTTTTTAACCTATAGTATTTCATGAGGTGTATATACATCCACTTTGAAAAATAATATCATGAATTAATTCATCCTTATTATATTTTAAGTTTCATTTTATTGTATTCCTTCACGATTCATATGATGCAATGTTGCCAAAGTGTTATGTTTTTTATGTTACAATCACACCATTTATCTGGATTGTTTGTGATCAAGTCACCAATATTGAAATAACATGATATAACTATCAAGAATTATCATGAATTTCTTTCTCTGTTTGATAATTATATCTATGATTTAAGGAACCATTTTACACTCTTTGTTACTTAAGATAATTAAGAAATTTTTTTAAAGGAAATCTGACATTATTTCCCTCTTCTATCTAAAATCCATCTTCATTCAAAAAAATGTTTTATAAAAATGTTTTTAAAATGTTTTTTAACCTTAATGAAATGATTTATAAAATAAATTTCAACCCATTTCTTCTTTTTTTAAATCAGAATAATGTTCTTATAATTTTCTTATAAAGGAACATTTCTAATTTTATTACTATTAAACAGTGATATTCATTTAACAAGTATGATATGTATAACACCCTAAGATTTTTTGAATTACTTTGTCTCAAAATTAATTTAATATTTTTATAGTTTTCATTATACCCAATACTAAGTATGTCTTGCATTATACCCAACACTAAGTAATGATTACAATTCAAAAGACACTTAGATTAAATTTCGGTACACAACACTATGTTTGGATTTTATTACACACAATACTGAGTCTTTTTGTATATTGTGTTACCCACAAAGTTGAGTTTTACTAAACATCAAGATAATATAAATCTTATTATCAAAATATTATTGTAGATACTACATAACCATTGGAATGGAAATTGTGAATAAAAATAAAAGATTGTGAAAATAGGATTTATAGATGTATATAAAAAGAATTCTTTTGTTATCAACTATTATAATTGAATTTATGATCTATTTTAAAATAAAGAAATTATATTTCTAAGAAAGATATTTTAATACGCACACACAAAATGTTACCATAATAAAAAAACAAACCACTTTTGATTACTATTTTTATTAAAATTTATACATTATATATTAAATAAATATTTTTTATACTCATCTAATAGATTTTATGGCTATAATATTAGAATAAATTGAATTTTATGGATGAAAAGAATGTGTTTTTCATAAAGGTAAATTTACACCCTTTTAATAGAGAACCCATTTTAGATATTATTTTTGACACTTTTATAATTTTAATTTGAAAAAATAAATCTAATTTTTGATATTTCAAATTTGAAATTATATTAGGGTGAATTTTTGAAATTTTTCTATAAAGTGTAATTTTTTGATAAATAATGAAAACACTAAATTTTAATTAAAAATACATTTTCTTCTTATTTATTTATAATGTAAAATTATATTTTTTATTGGTTTTAAAGTTTAATTAAATTAATTTTATATAAATCAATCTATTTTATTTCATTTGAATAAATTTAACTTCTAAATTTAGTATAAAAACATTACAAAATTTTGAACATCTTACTTTAAAAACCCTCTGTGTGGTCCAATCTATAGGATTAAATTTATATTAATTTATATCACTTATGTTATTGAAATTTAGAAATATGGATTCATTATTTTGAATTAAAATAATTTATAATGTCTAACAATGAAAACTTCTTTATTTCCAAAAGATTAGTGAAAATAATTAAAATTTATTACAGTGAGTAAGAGAAAAATTAACTTATCAAACGTCTAAACCATATACTTAAGTTCTAAAATTACCTATTAGCAAATGAAAAATATATTTATGGCTATATTTCTACCCTATAATATATATTAATTATTTTTATTATTTTTCATAGCCACTTGTCATAAGAAAAATGTCAGTGGAATTCCCTTTTCAAAAATTTACTAGAATGTCACTCCCCCTCCCACTATAAATAGGCACCCACACCTCCCAGTTATTGACACCTATAAAACACTTTGGATCACCAAAAAAATTTTAAAATAAGTTAATAAAATCCCTCCCTTACCCCTATAATCATCCATTTTTTCATGATACCATCCAATTATTATCTTCGGTGCAAACCAAAAGAAAATACCCAAAGAAGAGGTAACATCCTTCCTTTAGCTCTTTTGTTATATTTTAATTATATAGATCCTAACGTTTTCTTATAATATGGATATATAATAACATAATTATCCTAAATATACTCATATATTTATATTCTATGTTGCATTCCTATAATTACACACACATCCATTTAATGGGTAATAAACTTATTATTCTTCTGTACATTGAACTACCGCCTAATGAAATGATGTTGTTCATTTTACTTTACGACCCCTCATGGTTGTGAATTATAATGAAAACTCTATTTTTATATGATAAATATGATATATATGATATATTTATAATTCTTTCATTATTATATAATGAATACCTTTATTATATACATTTTTTGTAAATACGATAATTTTTTTGAGGAATTGTAGACAACCTCCTTCTTAAAGCATTGTGATTCATTCACACATTACATATAATGTATTAAGGATGTGTTTAGTAAAAATATTTGATATATATGAAATAATAATAATATTTTAATTTTAATATATATATATATATATGTTATTTACATACTTTATTTCAAGAAGAAAATTAAATGGAAGTAATGTTCATGTGTACGTATGACTTGTTGTCTCTATAAACGGTGTATTCAATTTCATGTTTCTATATTTATAGATTATTATAAATATATATATATTCTAAATATATATGATTCATATAACATTATTTACTCTGTTTGTGTAATTAAATCAAGATCTAATTAAGAGGGTTATGAATAAAAAGCCCTAACATATTTGAAAAACAAATTAGATATTACCTGAAACATAACATTAACCTAGAGTAATTAATAAAAAGGTAATAAAAAGTAATTACAAAATCATATATGGTATTAGATATAATAATATGGTTTTATTTAGATTTATAATAAACCTATATTTATTATACATGAGTTATGAACATGTACAACGAAAGTCAATACATAAGGTAAGAGTTTTCTCATCTCACTTTGATTTCAATGAGACTTATTCCTCATTCAGTAATCATTTTTTATATGATTTATATACATGCAATTAATGTATTATATTATTCATATACTTAAATTTTTGTGTATTTAAGTATCTATTTGATAATATTTATTTCATAGGGTATATGGATCCAAATTTACCACATTAGTAATGTAAATTTGTCTCAATTTTTCTTCTTTGAGACACATGTCATGTTATACGCCTATATTTTTATATGGGATGCATATATCCCATTAAAATTCTATAGAATGAATCTAATTAATTTTATTTCATTTTAATATTCAGGAAAGTTTATTCTTTAATAGAGATTAAGATTTAAATTTACCAAAGTGGTAATAGTTTATTACTAAAATCTCATTATTTGTTGAGATTGTTTAAGATTATGCTTCCATTAATGAAATATTATGATCCAAATCTCAAGAAAAATCTTGAATTTTATTCTCCTCTGGTTATCCATGATATATTTATCTATTACTACCATGTTTTCACTAAATTTTAACTAATATAATTAATAAAACATTTTTATGAAAATATGACCTTATTCCCCATTTCGGTCAGAAATATGTGTACTTTAAAAACTGTGTTTTCTCAAAGTATTTTAAAAAATGTTTTAATATTATCCTATTATGTTTAAATGAAATTTTTACCCATGATTTAACTTTTTAAAAAATGTATTTAAAAAATATCTTCTTATTTTTTTCTGATCAAGGAACGTTTCTAAATTTTTAAGGTGAAAAAAGAATGTTTGATATGTACGGACTTACCTTCCATCATGGTCATAAATTCCTTGAAGAATAATTTTTACATTTGTAAGGTTATTTTTAAAAGAAAATATTTTCTAATATTCTTGATATTTGTTGAATTGAAATTTCATTTCAAATATTTTTTTCAAAAATGTTTTATGGTTAATTTTTTAAAATGATTTTCAAAGATTACATTATATGTTTTCAAAATTATATTTTCAAATAAAATGATCAAAGTTTTTTCAATATTTTATTAATGTTTTCAAAGTATTTTCCAAGAAAAAGGTTTTAAAATAATTTAAATGTTTACAAATTGTTTTAAATTATTTTTAATGGTTCCTTTATATTTTTCTAAAAGGTTATTTTCAAATAAAATGATAAAAGTGTTTTCAATCTTTATAATTTTTCAATTTGTTTTCAAAGTAAAATGAATTATAACTATTTTCAAGATTCATTTATATGTTTTAAATACTAATTTCATGTAAAAGGGTTTTCACATTGGGTTATTTTTTAAAAATAAAATTGCATAGAGGAAATGATATTTTACTCAAAAAAAATTTTAAATGAAATTGTAATTATTTCTTTAAAAGAAAAGAAATTTTAAATGGTTTCATAAAAATTATTTTCAAATAAATATTAATTTCCTTATGAAATATATCCTGTGATATTTCAAAAACCCTTCTCCATCTTTGATGAAATGATTTTTTATAGTTATGCATTACTAGGAATATGATCCAATAATACCATTAATATTCTTTATTTAATGGTTTATATTTTTATGGAATGATATTCGCACAACTATTTCTCTTCCACTGGTTACATTCTCTTAAAACCCAATTTTTTTCATGGGTTATTTTTTGATAAAATAATTATGCAACCTATAAATTTTCCATAGGTAATGATATGATGAGATATTTTAGATACCCATTTCATTTTATGGGTTAGGATATGATGCATATGAAACTCAACTTTTTTATGGTTCATGATATAATTCATGTTTTATTATGTTATGGAACATGTATATATGATCTTAATATGTCAATGGTGGGATCTATATATCTTTTAAATTCATTGGGTAAAAATTTATATCTCATTAGATAATGATGCAAAATAAGTCGAAAGTCTTGATCCAAAATGGTAAATAGGTGTGTCATGATCTATAATGGGAAACAGTTTTATCCAGATCTACTATTAGAATATCGGGAAACCCGATCCACTATGGTAAGATGGGGAAACCTAATTCGCTATGGGAAGATGGAGAACCCGGATCACTTATAAGGAAAGGGCTACGACTGGGGAAGCTGGTGTGTCCCATCTAGTAGGTGTAGTCCCCATGAAGTGACATGATAAGTTTTTGGCAATGATCCATGACTTATAGGTAATTCTGTTACATGTTTATGTATCTACTATAAATTTAATGTCTTATACCTTGGATATACTCACATGGTTGATGTTCTTGATTATCTTATAATAGATTTCTTATGGCAAACCAATATTTATTTAATGTCACATGCTTATGATCTTTTTATGAACGGTATAATATTATAATGTTTTTCTCAGGTTCTCATACCCATATGCTTAGGTTATAAATAAAATGTTATTTACATGTACTTATCTATTGAGCTCGCCCATTTATAATAATATATTTTTTGGGGTTATAAAGAATGGTTTTAATTATGATTAATAAAGTGGAATATTTTTAAGGGAAATGTTGAAAATCATTCACCAAACCCAAAAAATGTGTTCCATGTTTCCAAATAATCATAACTATTATGGTCCTTGGGAATGTATTTCATTAATGTGTATAATATTTATCTAAAATGATGTAATATCCATGTATGTTAATCCTATGTTACAATAGTTTGTATCAAAGGAATGGTTTAGTAATCCTTTGGAAACTAAGATTATGTAACATTAGTGAGATCCCTAGGGGTATTTTTAAGGACATGTCTGGGGATGTCTCTAAGGATGATTCTAAGGATGCATTAATGTTTATGAAATTTTATAGGAATTTTGTTAATGGATAGATCAAGGAGTTTCTTAGAAATATATCCCTATCTAGACAGAAAAGGTTTATGTGGATCTGGAACATATATATATAGCGGTAAAAACATAAAAATTCATATTAATCTAGACTTGATCAGGAACTGGTGCATGACAATAGACCTTGATGCACATCTGGTTTGACACTCCCAATGGATATGCTTTTGGAATTCATAAAATCTGTATGAACCATCATGGAGGATTTAAATAGAATGTGAGTATGAATAACCTTGGATAAACCTATGGTTTTATAGATTAAATAAACATGTGTCATGATTTAGACATCCAATAATTAATTTTTTTCATGATTATATGGTTTTTTTCTAAGATAGGTGTTTCTCACACTATGCATTCTGGTGTTAGTCAATTATTAGGAACTATAAATAACTGGGTTAACATTTATGTTTTCAGATGTGGAAAGTATGGAAATTATAAAAATCATTTTCCTAAGATACCATGAAGAGAATTCAAAAGGGGGTATGATTATTGGTTATACTTCAAAAGATAGAGACCTTAAATGATATATGAAAGTTATGTGACAATCCAAAATTATTTTTATCCCTTAAATGTAGGAAGTGTTGTTATATTTATATTTAGGAACCTTAAGACATGATTTATATTTCATATTCTATGTTAAGGGGTATTAGTGAATAAAATGATGTTGCTAGGGTAATGTTTTAAGAATAAAGTTGGTTGATTAAAGTGTATATGTTTCAGAATTCAAATATTATGTTATATGAATAATGAAATATATAAGTATTTTCTGTATAAGTTTTCATTAAGGATTGAAAAGGATGTGTGGAATGGTGATTGAGACTTAGAAAATAAATTTAATAGAAAAGAAATATTTTGAATTGAGGGAAGTTAACCCTTAATGTGTTCGTGTTTTTGATAAAATTGTGTTTACCTTAGATAAATAGATGAGTGATTTGGATATAGTAAATTGTATAGTATTTTTGACCTCGGAACAAATAAAGGATTTGTTGAAAAAGTGGTTTATGTTATCTTGGATGAATTTTACAACTTCTTGGATTTATGGTATATATCCAAAAATATTTGGAATATGGAAGCATGCATGTTTTCCAAAAGTATTTATGGTAATTTTAGGATATTAATATGTTTTAAGAAAATATATAGTTATGTTATTCACATATTTTGAATGTGACTACCAATATATACATTGTGATATATAGGGGATCAATGTTAAACTGATTTCAGGACTTTCTTTCTAATGTTTTATATTTTCATCATTCATAAGGGTTATATGGTTAACCATTTATTGAAATTTTAAGTTAATATTTGGATGAAGTTTGGGATATTAAAGTATAATCTCACCAAATGAGGATTTAGGAATATTGGATAACCTATGGTAACCATTTTTGTGGGATAAAAATAGATAGCGGAATGACTTGTCATTATATTTATGGATCTCATGATATGTTAGTTCATCAAGAATGAAAAATTCAACATTATTTTTTTAAATAAGAGATGATGTGGAAAATGTTCAAGGTACAAAAAAGGGTGATATTTGGATGGACCCAAGTTAGTATATCTTTTAATGAAAATTATTTATCTTTAGTAAATGGGTCTTGAAATAAAATTTATGTCATATTATCATCATTTATTATGATATCAATGACCTCTTTCATTCTTCTTCACTTTATGGTTTTTTAATTGAAAAATTTATCTAGATCAGCAATAATCTTTTCATCAGTGATCTTTATCAATCTCTATTATTATTTATGATTTTCTTCTATTTTCATTCAACCCTTACCACCTATGTTCTCCTTTGTGAAATCCTAGTTATGTGATAGTTTGGGGAAATACTGTGTTTCTAACTATTATTTTTAAAAGGGTGTTGTACAAGAAATTTTTAAGATGTGGGTTTCTATGAAAGGGACATTAAATTATAAAACATTTAAATAAACTATATTAATTTTGAGGTAAATACTCATTTTAAGGATGATATAATGTAATACTCTGAGATTTTTTGAATTATTATATTTCAAATAATTTAATCTTTTTAAATTTTTCATTTCATGAAACACTAAATATAGCCTTTTTAATATTAAATCACTATGTGTGGATTATTTTATATGCATCACCATGTAAAGATTTCACTTCAAATGACACCTATATTACATTGCGGTATATGTGACACTATGTTTGAATTGTATTAAATGTAATATGGATTCCCTTCGATATCTTGTGTTAGATGCAAGGTCGGGTTATACTGCACTACAATATATTATTAATATTATTATTAAAATATTACTATAACTACCACCTATCCATTGGAATGAAAATTAAGAATGAGATTAACTAAACTATGAAAATATTATATATAGATGTAAATAAAATGAATCCTTTGGTTATAAATTAGTAGAAGTGAATGTATGAACTATTTGCAAATAAAGAAATCACTTTTCAATGAAAACTATTTTTTTATGTACACATATTGTTTTATATTAATAAATTGAACAAACAAATTTTGATTATTTTTTTCAATAAAATTTACACATTATATATTCGATCAATATCTTTTATACTCATCCAATATATTTTATAGGTATAAGATAAGAATAAAACTAATTTTATGAATAAAAGGATGTATTTTTTAAAAAGGATATTTTACCTCATTTTAATAGAGAATCCATTTTAAACATTATTTTGCAGACATTTATAATTTTTATTTGAACAAATAAAATTCTCTTTTAATGTGAAACATGAAAATTATACAAGGGTTATTTTTTTTATTTTTCTATGAAGTTTCATTTTTGAGGGATAATGAAAAACACATAATATTAATTCAAAGAATCTTTTTTCTATAATTTATTCTTAAGGTTAAATTATATTTTTTATTAGTTTTAAAGTTTAATTAGATTATTTTTATATAATTTAATCAAATTAAGTTTATTTTACTCAATCTAACTTTTAAACTGAATATAAAAAACAAATAAAACTTTTGAATATCTTACTTTAAACACCTGCTTTATCATCCCACTGTGGGATTACATTTAAATTAATATCTAAAAATATTTTGATTGAAATTTGGTAAAATGGATTCAAAATTTGGAATCATCATATTTTATATTTTATAATAATGTCAACTTATTTTTTTACCAATATATTAGTCAAAGTTATTAAAATTAATTAAAGCGATTAATAGAATAACTAACCTAACAAAGGACTCACCATTAAACTTTAGGGACAAAATGACCTAGACACTTCTCTAGATTCTATTTTATAGCCATATTTTGATCCTATAATTACTTTTCTTGAATTTTTTTCATTATTTAATCCACTTCTCATAAGAAAAAGAAGGGTGGAATTTCTTTTTCATGAATTAACAAGAATTCCACTCCTCATCCAATATAAAAAGAAACTCACCTTTCCACATATTCACACCTATAAATCCCTTATTCATTGCCAAAAATATAGTCAAATAAGTTCCCAACACACCTCCCTTAATCCTATGAGACTTACTTTTTTTAATAAATCCATACATGGAATCCCTTTGGTGGAAACCAAAACAAGTTACCCAAAAAAGAGATATTATCTTTCCTCAAGATCTTTTGTTTTATTTTCATTGACCACCACCTCAAATATAATTATTCATTTATTATATAATAAAATATTTATCCAAAATTTACTAATATTTTTTTATTCTAAGTTTTATACTTACAGTTACACACACTTCTATCTAATGGGTAATGAACTTACAATTCTTTTGTATGGGGAAATATCGCCTCACAAAATTATGTTGTTCATTTTAATTTTACTAGCTATCATGTTTAGGAATTGAGATGAAAAATATGTTTTTATATTATATATATGATATATTTAGGATTATTTAATTATTATATAACACATACATTCATGATTTACACTATGTTTAAATATGATAATTTTGTTTGGGGAAGTGTGGACTACTACCTCCTCAAAGTTATATGGTTTATTCACATTATACATGGAACATATTAAGTATGGGTTTTTTAAACGTATGGAATATACATGAAATATTAATTATAATAGAATGATAATATATATATATATATTTCATTTACTTTATTTCTTTCAAAAAGATAATCAAATGAAAATAGCATTTATGTGTACGTATGACCTATCGTCTCCATGAAAGTTGTATTCCATTTAAATTTATATATTTTATATATTATTATAAATAAATATATAATTAATAAAGAAAATAATTATATAATTATTTATAATTTATAAATAATTAAATCATGATCTATGTAAGAGTTTCAGGAATTACTAGCCAAAACATATACAAAAAATTAAATATTACCTAAATCATAACATCAATGTGGAGTTGTTAATCAGTGGGTAATATAAAGTCATAAAAAATAATATTGGTATTAAATATAATAATATGGTTCTATTATAGATGAATAATAAATTTATATTTATTGTAAATTAGGTTTCAATGTGTATGAAGAATTTCAAGACTTAAGGTAAGGGTTTTTTGTCTCACTTTTATTTCTCTGAGTCTTTTGCCTTATTCAGCACTCATTTATTTTGTGTGGTGTATATACTACACATAAATGTATTCTATGATACAAATTCATAAATATATGTTTATTTACATATCCATTTTATGATCTTTATTTAATGGGGTTTATGTATCAAAATTTAACAAATCGGTAAATTAATTTTATCTCAATTTTTCTTCATTGAGATACATTCCATTTTATGAACCTGTATATTTCTATGGGGTATATATAATTCCCATTAACATGTTATATCATTAACATAATTATTTTAAGGTAATTTTAATCTTCATTTAATTTTATTCTTTCTTTGGGATTATGATTTAACTTTACCAAAGTGGTAATAGTTTGTTGCTACAATCTCATCATTTATCATGATTGTTTAGAATTATTCATCCATTAGAGAAATTGTATAATCCATCAAACAAGAACACACAATAATTTTATTAACCTATTTTTATCCATTATATATTCATTTATTAGTACCATTTTTCTATTATTCAGTACTTATGATAATTAATAATGTTTTTTATGAACATTCGACTTTATTCCTCCTTTCGGTGTTAAATCTGCGTTTTTTCATAACCATGTTTTTTTAAAATGTTTTGATTTTTTTTATCTATTATCCAATGATATTTAAAGTAAATTTTAACCCATGTTTTAACATTTTAAATTTTTTTTAATTAACAATCATTTCATTTTTCGATCAAGGAACTTTTCTAAACTTTTATAGTGAAAAATAAATATTTGGCATGTACAAATTTACCAACCTTCATGACCATCAATTCCTTGAATCCACCATTATAATTTTACAAGGTTATTTTGAAATAATTTTTTTCCCCATATTTTTTGAATTTATTTAATTTCAAGTGGTTTTCAAAGAAAAAAATTTCAATAATTTTTAATGTTTAAAAAGTTTATTAAATCATTTTCAAAGATTTATTTATATGTTTTCAAAATTTTATTTTCAAAGAAAAGGATAAAATTTATTTTAGTCCTTATTTTTATGTTTTCAAAGAATTTTTCAAGGAAAAATGTTTTCAAAAAAATTTTGTTTTAAAAGTTTTTGAAAATATTTTCAAAACATCTTTTATATGTTTCGAAAAGATTATTTTCAATGAAAATGATCAAATTTATTTCCAGATTTCCTTATAATTTTTCAGAGTATTATCAAAGTAAAAGTAATTATAAATTTTTTAACGATTCCTTTTTAAATTTTCAAATATATTTTAAAATAAAAACGTTTTTAAAATTATTTATGTATTAAAATTAGTTTTTAATATTAGAAAATATAATCTCATATATAAATGTTTTAAATTATATTTTTGAAAAATTATTTAAAAGAAATGTATTTTGAAATGGTTTTATAAAATTTATTTTCAATGAATGGATATTTTACTTAATAAAATTTTCATTTTGTCAATAAAAACCATCTCTATATAAGATGAAATACTTTATTATAGCTATACTTTATTATGGATATAATCCCAAAATACCATTCATTTTCTTTCTTGAATTTTTTATGTTTTGATTGAATGATGTTTATTACACCTATTTCACTTTAATTAGTTATCATATCATGAAAGCCACTTCTTTTCATAGGTTATTCATTGATGAAATTATTAGTAGACCTATCTCATTTCCATAGGTAATGATATGCTGAAATTTTTATGATACCCATTTCATTACATGTGTTATGATATGATGTTTATAGAACCCATATCTTTTTATGGGTCATGATATGATGAAAGTTTTATTATCTTATAGAATATGTATGAATGATCTTATTATGTAATGTTTAGTACCTATATATACATCCAATGCATTGGATAAAGATTTATATCTCATGAGATAATGTTGGGAAATAAGTCAACGGGCTTGATCCAAATGACAAACATGTGTGTCTTGATCCAAAATGGGAAACATGTGTTCCCTAATCGATTATAAGAAAATGGAGAGACCCAATCCCTATAGTAATATGGGGAAACCCAATACACTAATGTAATATGGGTAAACCCAATACATAATAAGTAAATGACTACGACTAGGGTTGTTGGTGTGTCCCACCAAGTAGGTGTAGTCCCTATAAAGTGCCCTATCATGTATTTGGAAAATATACATGACTTATAATGAATGGTGTTACATGTTTCTTTATCTGAAAAAAATTCTATGTCTTATTACTTTAATATGATCACATGTTTCATGTTATTTATTATCTTATGATTTATGTCTTATAAACTATCAATCTTTATTCCATGTCTCATGACTATGATCTTTTTATGTAGGGTATTTTCTTCAAATGTTATGATTATGTTCTCATACCCTTATGTTCATGTTATTTTTCAGTATTTCCTTTATTTAACCTTACTATGAACTCCATATCACCCCTTTATTATTTTTTACTTTCCCTATTTTATAAATAATTTTATTATGTATGAGTACTTATTGATAAGATATTTAAGGGAGATGTTGAAGATATTTCACCAAACTAGAATAATTTGTTCCCATATTCCAAAGACACTAAAATATTTGGGTCTTTGGCCATGTATTTTTTTAATTTAATGAATATTAATCTATAAAGATGTAATAACCATTAATTTGAATCTTGGGTCACTATAATATGCATGAATTATCACATCATCATGAACATGATTTATTTGAAGGTTTATTTGGAATTTTACTAGGTTTTTTTAATGAAATTTTTTTCCTGGTATTCTGGAAATTAAATGTTTTTAATGTGGATTTCAAAGAGAAAGGTTTTCAAAAATGTTTTATTTAAAAAAAATCAAATAGGAAATGATATTTTATTCAAGAAATGTTTTAAATGATCTTTAAAAATTTCTATCTAAGATGAAATCCTTTGATATAGTTTATGATTTACTATGGATGTGATCCAAGGACACCATTAATATTCTTATTTGAATGGTTTATTTTTACGATGGAATGTTTTTCATGTAACCTATTTATCTTCCTTAGGTTATACAATGATAAAAAAAATTATAAAACCTAATTCTTTTCATCAGTTATGCTAGGATGAAATGATTATGAAACCTTTATCTTTTCCACAAGTTATGATATGATGAAATTTTTATGATACCCATTTAATTTCAGGGGTTATGATGTGATTAATTTTTATTATATTGTGGTGCACATGTGTATTATTTAAATTTGTGACGAGTAGGACCAATATCTCCCTCCAATGAATTCGGTAATAATAAATATTCTATGATCTCAAATGGTACATGTGTGGTCAGCCCAATCCCACAATAAGATGTTATACAAGAGTCCATCCAAATCCCCCAACAAGAGGGTATACCATATGTCATCATAAGAACAAAATAATAGCGTTCAATGGAGGTCATCATAAGCTCGAAAGTAGAGGGTACAAGATAGGTCATCCCAAGCCCAAAGCAAGTACATAGGTGATTATACCAAGCCTAATATTTTATGAATGCCTTATTAGGTAACCTTGACATATGATTTTCTAAGCTAATATTTATGCCATAAATTCCATGTATTATTCCATTGTTATACGTTCATGGCTCATGTTCTTTGATTATCTTATGATTCATATCTTATGAAATTTCATTCATTATTCCATGTTGCTTGATTGTGATATTTAATATCGAGAGTATTATTTTAAAATTTTATTACAATTTTCTCATACCCTTGGGCTCATGTTAAGAATGAATATCTCTGTTGTTTATCCTTACTAAGAATATAAGTACACCATTTCTCATATTTCATTTCCCCAAGTTATGAAGAAAAGTATTAAGTATAAGTACTAAAGGGGAAGATCTTTATGGGATATTTTTAAGATCATTCACCAAATTAGAAGAATGTGTTCAAAGATTTTAATGGAAATAAACTAGTATGGCCCATGATCAAGTGGTTGAATAATGTAACTAATATTCATCCGAAAATATGTAAAATCCTTGTATGAGAAGTAAGGGTATCTATTTACCCATTATGTGGGTTTTTTGTTACAATGTGATGATTATTTATCCCCCTTACATTAGAATTTTTTTGTTATGACTTAGGTCACAGTTATGTGTAATGGGGTTTTCATACATAGGTGTTTAGGGGTGGGGGTAGTTATGGTTATAACTTGTGTGTAGACATGGAAAATTTTAATATATTCCTCACTTATTACATTGGTAATGGGATATCACGAACTTGGTGTTAGATCTATCTTTTTCCTCTAGTTGGTTCACATGATGCATGTTTCCTACCTGTCATGCTAAGAACAAGGGAAATGTGGGTGTTTATCATAATAACGATTCATTTTTGGGATAATTGGAAGATGGATAGTACATATGATATTCCAGTAGCTATTTTTGGCAGTTATACCTAGATATGTTATATTCTTGTTATATTAGTTACATCAAGTAGTATCATGACATATTCTTTTTCTTAGTGAGTTATTGATTGAGGGGAGTTTTCTATAGTGCTTAATTGTATCATTTCCCCTTTTTTATTTAATATGGAACCTTCCTTGACTATATTTGTTTTTTTTATTTTGATAAATATGTGGTGCCTATTTCTTATGATTAACCTATGTGAGAAGGGGTTTTACAATTGAAATTGAGTTTTCAAAGATATTATGGAAACTGTTTTGAAACAAAAGACTCTTAAGTGAGTTATTATAGTGAATTTCTAAATGGAATTGAGTTTTATGATGGATTAAATTGAAGAAATGTTTTAAAGAATGAATTTTCATTTAGATAAAATAAATGTGATTTGTTTTTTGTATGTTTTAATGGTGTGTTTAGTTTTTAAATGGAGTTGACTAACTATTTCTTTTCAAAAACATGTGTGTTCTATTTTGGAAAACATGGGGAAATGTTTCAAAAGTTGATTATGGAATTAATTGATTTCCATTAATTTTATATATGAAAATACTACATTCTATATTTATTTCCAAACTAGTTTTACTGAATTTATTAGTGAAATTAATTATATAGTGTAGGTGGGTTATGATGACATACTGGGAATTTTAGTTCATTATATAGATTTTGAGTTTCCTGGATCTCGATTGGATCATTATTTTTTGTTGGGGCCAATGTGGGATGATTTTGGTGGTGGTGGGATACTAGTAATTTCAAGTATTTTGTGTCAATATCATCTCATGTGGCATAGTTTTTTGTAGTTTTCTTTTTTGATTGGTTTTGTTTCTTCTTATTCCTTTACGTATTTATATCATTTTTTTGAATTTTTTTTATGTATATACAAATTTGTCTTATCATGGTAGTTGGTTATGACATGTTAGCATGCTATTAATTTGTTTTAGGATTTTTATTCCTTTATTACAATGTTTTATTTATGAATCTAGGAAAACCATTTCTCAAAAGAGTTCTAGTGATGCCCAGGTCCTTGTCTCTAGCTCTTATGGATTAGGAACACCCTTCGATCCATATTATAGGTTGGCTCGGGTGTCATGATAAATCCTCTCTAGAAATATATCACTACAAAATTTTAACAGAGCTGTGGGTTTTCCTTTACTGGGATCCTAAATTTATTTCATATCCTTTTTTATTTGCGGATGTCCAGGTAGAATTTCAATTAAGGTAGTCATAACTTGAATGGAAAGGGTGGGTAGTGTCTAGATAGCTCTAGATTATCCCAAACATCAATCTTTCATGGGTTTTTAGTTTCAAACTGTCATTTCAAGGTTACCTTTATCTATTACTAGTGGGTTTTGAATATACTACCATTGTTGTGTCCCCTTTGACTATAGAGTGTTATTGGGGGACCACTCTTTAGCATTATAGTGGAATGGAACTTGAATCACATATTTAACTTACACAGGCTAGGAAACCATGTGATGTCTTTGAGTCAAGAATGCCTTTTTATAAGGTTTGGTGCATGGCTTCCAACTAGTCACAAAAACCATGGTGTTCAATGATTTCATAACATTTTTTTTCAATGGTTATCATGGTTAGACTCCTCTAGATTCAGGATTTCCCCAAAAGTGTTTTTCACATGTTGTAGGTGAAATGAGTAGTTTTATGTTTTCCTTTTGGGATGTGGTTCGTGAGACTTTTCTTATATATTGCAAAGTTATTTGTATATACCTGGTATTAAATCCTTATTTTTTGAATGTGATGGTATTATATGAATGCTCATTATTTAAAATTATTTTGTTGAAAATTGGGAAGGGTTAATTCTTTTGGTTTTATAGAATTCGTTGAAAAATGGTTGTTTCCATTTATGAATGTTTTTTTCAAAAAAGAAATTCTTTTTATGGTAATTATTTTGAATATTGTATTTTATAATGAAATGACATTTTTAAAGATGGATTTTTTGGATTTCCTTGTTGGGGAAATGTCGGTGTTCCCCTAAGGTGGTTTTTTATAGAATGTGGTGACTTGGTTTGTAAAAACATGACATGGTGGAAGTTAGTTTAAAAATTCCTCAGTGAAATGGAGGTTTAGAAAATAAATGTTTCTTTCGATGTTT
Source organism: Viscum album (assembly GCA_963277665.1). Taxonomy (NCBI): domain Eukaryota; kingdom Viridiplantae; phylum Streptophyta; class Magnoliopsida; order Santalales; family Viscaceae; genus Viscum; species Viscum album. The sequence continues at coordinate 332,597,684 of OY728132.1, forward strand.
TTTGGAGTGCATATTTTGAGGGTTTCTATATCCCCTTTGATTCCTTTGTTGTGATAGAATCACTTGGTTCTTGTTTTGAGACATCGCTTGGGGTAGTTCATGCCTATAATATTGTGCCCCCCCCATAATGTTTAAAAAAATATCTCTAGTACAAATGCCCACCCTGACATCAAGTGTAGTGGTGGAGATGGAACCATTATTGATATTTCAAGGAAAGATTTGGTTGGAAGTGGTTTAGGTGACCCTCAATTCTAATGGTTCTTCCTCTACTACAAAAGGGATGTTTTGTTTTCTTATCTTCATAAACATCATATGTTCTGGTTTAGTGTTGTGGTTTAGTGTTGTGGATGTTTTTCCTGTTTTGGGTATTCCCTTCAGATTATTTCCATTGGATGTAATTATGGACAGTATGAATGCTGATTTATGACATTTTTTTTCTATTGATGAAAATTCCCCCACCCACTTCTATACTCTTGGCTATTTTCTGGATTGTCTATGAGTGTTGTGTTTCTAAGCCTCGTTATTTAAGAATCCACACTTTATGATAGTGAGTGTTCTAGTTATTTTGGTTCATACAGGTGGTTCTAATTTTTTGGAATTTATAGTGGCCTTTGGGAGAATTATTAGGAAACTGTGATGTATGATACACCAAATGAGTATGGTATAATAATAGGGTTTTGGTCATCATCCATTTTTTGGATGAACCCTATGAGTGTGATCCAGTATTTTAACATTGTTTATCCATGTGTGTATTGACCCAATATGAGTTATCTTGTCATTATTTTGAGTCTATTATGGTTTTTAATCCATCTATTGGGGTCAAAATTTCTTTTGGGTGAGAGTTTTTTCCGCTCATATTTACTCAGTTTCTCATTTTTCAAGGTTTCATTATCATTAGTTTTTCTTTTTTCCCACCATGTTATATGAACTCTAATTGATTAGGAGATAATTTTATTGTAATTTTAAACGTTGAGGAGACGAATTTAGGTCTCCAATGCTTCATAGGGTTTTCATTGTTTGAGGATTCAACATGTGTACTTTATATTAACCTATATTCATTGTGTTTGATACTAATAAACTTATTATCACAATTTTTTTTATGCATAACATAGTATGTGATAATGTCCCAAGAGTATCTATCGCACTAAAAGTTCATAGTAGTTCTCTATTGTGATGAGAACCCAGATGTGAGATGACACTATTCTAAAATCTATTTTATATAGCTAGATGATATCATTTGATAGACACAAAGGATATAGGCTATCAGGGTGGATACTCATAGAAATTTGAGGCACCTACTAATGGTGTACACCCTTGGTAATATCCAGTATGATATTATGAGAATTAGACCTACCAGTATGAAATATGCATTAATATGTGTCATTGTATTTTCCTATCTAGGAATGTGTGTATTAGTTATTAGACTTTAATATTGTCATTAATGAGTATTAAAAGTCATATAATTTATTATATTAATGAAAACCATGATGACAGATGGTTGTAGTGAGGTAAGATATGTTAGGTGTGTCATGACTAATATTGCATTATCGAATAATGTAGGAAATGATTCCCCCCTTTATTATTTAATTTTTTTTAATTCATAGGCCCATTGATAGAATTGATACTTCCTAAATAAGTCTATTTCCATGGTTTTCAATAGGAAAGTTCAATTTTTTGATAAGTCAAATAATGAGAAATCGAGAACATTGGTTGATGGAACTAACATGCAAGCTGCTTTATTTGAGATATCTTGATAAATGTATTATGTTACACAGTAAGAATTATTATGATGTATCATGTCATTGCGGCATTATCGTCTTTCTCTAGGGGAGCCTTGGCATGTTTCTAGAAGCTAGCCTTGGACTTTATACTGATTTTCCTAGTGCCACTAAGACACCTAGAGGTTCACACACTATGTGTCCACAAAATCATAGTTAAACAATTTTTTATTATTTATTACTTAACATGTTGAATATATATTAATCCCAGATGTGCTTTAAAAATTATTCATGTAATTTTGTTCACATATATATTGTGCTCAGTTATTCAACAGAATATAATGTTATTGGAATATTTAATAAATGTTTATTTGTTATTTAATAAATATAATATTTATTTATTGGTGAATAATTTAGTGATATTTATTTAATAAATAAATAGTCATTATTTACGGCCTGATAAATATTGTGGAGGAATTGTAGACAGAGTTTAATGATATGATAAGAAATAATAAACATTGAGTATTAATTGATTAAATAATATTTTATTTAATTCACAAGTTAAGCACATGTCGAGAAATAATAATAATATTATTATTTTACATGGGGTTCCACAAGGATTATATAAATAATAAAGGGCACTTGTGCAATTATTTTATTTTAACCCTAGAGATATATAAACAAAATTGTATTATTTTTTCATAAAGGCAATTCAATTTTATGGTTGTGAACAATGGATTTGGAGAATCCTCTCAAGACCTAGAGTGAACCCTTATCCCAGAACGCTCCCAAGAATGGAGATTTATCTTCCTCCACCTCCTACTCTCACGCCAATAGAGATCGAGGAGAACTCTTTGTAAGTGGTTCTTAAAGAAATTAATGGTGGATGGTGCAAGTGATAGGATCTATTATGATATCATTCGAAGATTCCAATGGATATGTTCATAGATTTGTGGATCATCTCTAGAGGTAATCTAATTTGATTCCTATAACGTAATGACCATACAATGAAGATCTTTTTTTTAGATCCATCAATGAAAAAATAATTCAAATAAGGTAATTCTATAATGAATTAAATTGATTTTAAACAATATGTGACAATACCATCTATAATTCCAGAATTCTATCCTTTTTTATTTTATTTTATTCAATTTCATAGATCATGATGTTAATCATTTCGTAAATCTCAAATTGATCATCATTCATGAAAAAAAGAAAAATTGGGCACTACCCATCATACATTTCCACTGCGTCTGGAACCTACAAGTGGAATCAAATGGAAAAATAATTATTTATAATTATTTAATTATCATTGATGATTTACACATTTTTGATTTAGTATTTCAATTCAAGTTTAATAATTCTTTTAATCTTAATTATGAGATCTTCTTCTTCCAAATTCATTTCTTGTAGATACAATCAATTTGATTGATTTTATAAATGAAATAAAACTGAAGAACTCATTCAGAGGTTCAAAAAATTCTAGCAAGATTACATGGGAGTAAATTCCATGTAATTAAAGTTACATGTTGTCTAATTTTGGTAAATGAATTAGGAATTAATTCATAAATTAATTCAATGCATTTGCATTGATGAAACATGGTGTATTTAATTCTTACAATTCATATTTACTGGGATAGCCAGGTCCGCGATTCGCTGTAGTACATGTCATGTGTCCCACGTTCATGGTGTGTAGTCCCTTTGAGTCATAGATTGGCCATAGGTTTTATACATGGCCTACCAAACTAGTGACCATGTAACTTAGTGTCCATATTCTGTGTGGTCCCTTTAACACACCATGTAATCCATTTTTTATGAGGTTCAATTTAAACACTGAGACCTTAATAGTGTACCTCGAATAGATGGTGGGATATGTACATGCCGTGTTGTTCACTTGTACACATAGTGTACTTAAACCAAATTATGAAGATTTAAAATTTATTTATTATACAATGTAAACCTCGAGAAAGTTTCTTGTGTGTGGTCATTATGTTTATAGGACACACTATGTGGTGTGTTTTCAATATATATGTATAAATATATATTATTTTTTAATTAATATCTGTGTAGTGTTCAGATCTGCATATCATGTATGAGTTATGTTATAGTTGTTACTCTACATGCATTGAAGAAAAAAACATGAAAAAAAAATCATTCAATTCTTGTAGTCATTAATTTTATATTATACATTATGAAAGTACATGATAATCAGTGTATGCTATATGTCACAAATGTAAAACTATATATGATTATAATACATCTTTGGTGGATTTAGATGGGTATTCACCGTGTTTCCTCCAAAGTAAATTTAATGTAAAAAGTTAATTTTAAATAAATTTATTAAATATATTTAAAATTATGATGGATGATAATCCCATGTAAATTTGGATGAGAATTGATATACAATAATTGATTAATTAAAGATAATAATTAATTTATTCAAGCATAATTTATCTTAAATAAGAATGCATAATAATTTAGTTGTAGTTTTATTAAATATGTAATATTTTCATGCACGTCGATGATCATGACCATATAATAGACCTTTTTGTGATATTTGTTTCATTTAATTTATTATTAAAATAAATTGTTGGCATGTGTTCTTTCTCTCCGCTTATTAGATAATATCCTATGTGGCCATGGTTTCTTTTATGTAAACCACTTGTTTTCATCAACTGTGAGTGAGTAAAATCATATGTAATGGATGGAGCTCCCAAGCTAGATGAGGAGTTTCGGGTTTGGAGCCAAGTAGAAACAAATCTAAGGAATATATATATATATTGACATGTGGAAATCCGTAACACAAACCTTAACTAGTTCAAGGTATTTTTTCCCTAGGTCAATGGTTAATATAACAACTGAAAGATAAACTAACCATTAGTAAAAGCACTTGATCATACAAATTTATTATTGTATTTATCTCAACATTCATGGTTATTTTATTATGGATGTTTTTTTGCGATCACATAATTTGTTGAAATTAACAAGGATGAAATATAGAACTAAAATAATTTTTCTTATGCATATATAATATCTAAGACATTGTTAATCACATATTTAAATCAAATTAATATTAACTATCATGTGATAAAGATCATAATTGTAAATTTACCCATAAAATGATAAAATCTATTAGTAATTTATATTAATTCAGTATAGCCTTCCACTACCTCCGTTAAAATTGAACCATAGTTCATTGTGATTTATTATCCAATGTTGGGGTGATTTCAATTATAGAGGAATTATAACATGATTTTTTGGGTTGAAATAACATAGTTCGCATCAAGGGTTGAGTTAAAAAGTAATAATTAGTGTAACTAAGATATAATGGTTGAGGAAATCAAATTTAAGAATTTTTTTATTGGTGATTCCACTCAAAAAATCAATAAACTATGAGTTAATGCAGTTAGAATTTGGAATGTCTTCCTAAAACCATTCAAGTTTGTAGACCAACCAAATTTGGGGTAATGATAATGGGAATATGGATCATTTCCTCTAGAATGTCCAAGAAATAGGATCTTACAAAGCCAACAGTGAGGTCTATTGTGTTTTGATAAAATATTTGGAGACTAATAAATATTATATGTATTTATTTATTTGAATTAATTTTATCAGATAAAGTACTAAAATTATGGTCATATTATTTTTAGAAAAAATAATAAAGTGAAAAAACATATCATTATGATCTATAATTTAGAAGGGTATCCTTCTCACTAGAACAAATTTCTATTAATTAAAAAATGTCCCTACATTTCATCCTTTACCATGAAAGGAAATTATATTTGCTGCAAGAACCTTTTACTGGAGTTTCTAAAATTTATACTAGTGATTAAGAGTTAAAAAAATATGAGAAACATTTGAATGATTAAAAATATGTTCAATATATCATGCTATCATCCATTTCCAATGATATTTTGAATAAATATGAGGACATGGATTCATATAGCATGATGTCTCACATTTAGGATATCAATAAAGAAAAGGCTAGACCATAGAGGTACGAGATCTCTAATGATTTGTTTACAACTAATACCAGAGACTCTATGCCATATTGGCCTCATGCAGTCAAGATTATTAGAAACATTGAATGATTATAAATCTTAGGTATTAAATTTATAGATTATTTTTCAATAGATATCTTACTTTCATAACCACCCTAGACCATCTCTTGTTTTATAGTTAATTATAATATGATAAATAATGAGAAGAGTCTTTTGAAACTTATTAATTTAATTCTCTAAGTAGATAAAGAAATGGGTAATGATAAACCCATCATCCTTATAGTGAATAATAAAAAAATAAGTAAAAGGGGACCAAGACTCATAAATAATTTAAATCTCTGTGTAATCCTCCTTAGAAGAAAATAAGATCCAACGGTAGGGAAAATAAAAGGATGCAGTATGTTTTTCATTTGGAAAGTGGGTCCACTATAAGAGTAATTGTACCCAAAATAAAGGGGATTATAAAACATAATTCATTATTGAGTGTAATTTTTAAATGCCTACACATTGGTTATTAGATACATATTTTGGAGCTCATAACTATATCCAAATATAGGAACCAAGTAGATTTCGAAAGATTTCTATAAGAGAGGTGGATAAGAGAGATGCTAATGCCTCTAGGTTGGCTTACCTAACCATTGGTGACTACAACATTTAATTTAAAATGGGAATTATTTTGGATTTAAAATATTTTTATTATATACCTATGGTTAACAACAATAGAATTTCGGTATCATTCCTAGATACAAATGGGTTTATTTTCAAGATTGGAAATAAAAGTTTTTTATTTTATAAGGACAAAATATGTTATGGTATGGAACATTTATATAATTTTATTTATATATTAAAATATGAAAACCGAGTATTTTCAATTGATAATGAATCATGTTCATAGGACTCATATAACACTCATCTTCAGAATCACCATCTTGGTCATGTAAATGAGAAGTTTTTTAAAAAGCTCAAACAAGATGTTTATTTAAGATTGTCTGCGATTAAACTGCTTGAATGATATCTTATTTTTTAACAAGGAAGAATGACCAAATCACCATTGGGTGGACAGGGTGAAAGGGGCACATATCTTCTAGGATCGGTGCACACTGATGTCTGTGGACCAGTTTTCGTAGAAGCTAGAGGTGGATATTATTATATCCTAACATTTAGTGATGACTTGAGTAGATATTGATATGTTTACTTTATGAGGTATAAGATTGATTCATTTGATAAATTAAAGGAATTAAATAATACATTATAGAATCAACATGGTAAGAAGATAAAGAAGATTCGATCAAATCGAGGTGGTGAATATCTTAACCAAGAGTTCATCAACTTTCTACGGGAGTTTGGGATTATATCTCAACCCACTCCAAATTATACACCATAGTGAAATGGGGTTAGTGAATATGGGAATAGTACCTTGTTAGACATGGTGTGGTCTATGATGAGTCATGAAAATCTTCCATTAACCTTTTGGGTATCTTTATTACAAACAGTTGCATAGAAATTAAACCTAGTTCCAATTGAAGAGGAAAAAACTCATTTGATGTATGGATTGGAAAGAAACCCATTAGTTGAATACAAGTTTATGGGGTTGTGAGGAGTTTTTATGGCCTCCTCATTCAAAAACCTACAACCCAAGGGTGAAAAGTCAATCTGTATAAGGTATACCATGGAAACAAATGGATACTACCAAAACATACCCCTCAAACAAGAAAGTGAATGTCGTAAGATAATACATATTTCTTGAAAAGGATCACATACACAAAAAGGATAATGGGAGAAATATTGACTTTGATGAAGTTGATGCTCAAGATACACAATAGTTAGAGAAGAAACTGGTTCCATAGGTCCCTATAGAAGAATTAGTTCCTAAAACAAAAGTACTACATAGGATACTAAGAGACCTAAGAGAACTAAAGAGTTATGGGTTTCTATTAAATTAATATAGTAACTCATTATTTCTTAACTATAACACCCCAAGCTTCCACGGTATGCTTCCCTTTGAATAATACAGTAGCGTGTGTTGTACGCAACTTCGAGTTATAACACACACCACAACCAATCAAACTAGCCATTATGAATAATAATGAAATTATATAAATTTTATCTTTCAAAATGGACTTCATTTTTGGATTGGGAATATCAAAATTAGCTTAGGGTGAATTTTTGGTATTTTTCTGAAAACATTCAATTTTTGATGAATAGTGAAAAAACACTAAGTTATTGTTTAAAATCGAATTTTTATTTAAATAATTATTTATTTTATATAAATTTAATTAATGTCAAAATAGATACATAATACCTATATAATTTCAATGTAATTCATTGGAGTTAGATTAGAATAATTTTAGATATATAAATTTTTTTTAACTTTTCACCGTCTTTTACCCACCTCCTAGAAGAATTTGGAAATTCACATAAAACGTCATTTTACTTCTTTTGTGAGTGGAATTTCGAAAATCCGAGAGACACGGTTAATATCAAGGAGTAAAATTTGGTTCAATAAGATAAAAATAATTTTGGATGAATAGTACCATTTTACTTTTATTTACCACGGTTAAAAGTAAATAGGGTAATTAAGGGTAAAATGATATTAATATTATCCTAAAACATGTCATAATTCAATTGGACAAGTGTATCTCAACCAAAAACAACCTTAGGAATAAAATATTATCATTTAGGTCCACTTAGATTAGATTAGGACATTTATAATTATTTAATTCAAAGAAGAGATAAAAGAGTTAAAATCAATGTTTAATTACTAAAACATTTTTAATATAGTGTTATAAATAATATAAATTTCACTGTAAATATTAATTATAAAGATAAAACAATTTCCAATATAATGGTATTTTATTTATAATGTTTAGACATTAAATAATTTATTTTATTTATGACACAATGGTGATGCATTAATTACATAATTAATGAAATATTAAAATAATTGATATTATAAATATCAAAATAAATGTAATTTGAGACTTTTTATGAATTAAAATAATTTTCTAGGTTAATATGACATATTAGGATTGGTTATATAAATTTTGTTCGAAGTAATAATGCTAATATAAAATTATCAAAAACAAAATACCCAATAGTGTCAAAATTGACATAAAAGAGTTTTTAAAACAAATATTATATTATTAATTGATATTCTATTCCTAAAAATCTAAGGATCCGACAAATGACTTATATAATGATAGCTATATCATTAATACACAACTTAGGGGTATCTTAGATGTATATAGTAAGGTTATTAACTATATAATATAAAAATACAAAGTGACATGGTAAATGTCAAACTAATTAACTAAGAGTTAAAACTAAAAGATAAGGTTAATATAGTGACCCAAAACTATCTAAAATCAATTGGTTGAAAGGATTTTGATCCATCCCCACCTTATACTTTGAATAATTTACTTTGGAGCCATTAGAAACTGAATATGAATTTATTATAAAATAATATTTCTAGCTTTTCCTAAGGTGCCCCTCACCCCTCTTATAAAAGGGCTCTCCCACTTCTCACTAATTCATACCTTCAATGCCTTTTGTCTCAACCAAACCCTACCCAAATATTCTCTCCAAATCCATCAATTCAACCTAGAGGCCTTATTTTGATCATAAATCCAACCTAAGGATCCCTTTTGATCAAATCAAAAGAGAGAACCCGATGAATTGGAGGTTAACCTACCCTCAACCAAGGAAAAGTACAATGTAAGGGTTTATTTCACAATATATAGATTATACGAGGTTGTTTATATGTAATTATATACTGGAACCTCTTTATCATCCACATCTGTGTTTCTTAAAAATGTATTTCAAATCATTCTTTCTATTTTACAGAATATGGTAAAAGTCATTTATACCCTTGTTGACTTTTTATAAGAAGTTTATCAAGGAATCTTTCTGTTGTTTTCCAAACAAGGTCCTTTTTAACCTTTTTGACAGAATTAAGACAATAATGTCTTTTTAAACTTATACGGCGTGTGCGTCTATTTTCCACCATTATAAAATCTTTAAAGCTTCCCTTAGAAGCTTATAAAGATATTTCCAAAGTAAATGTTTTAGTTTATAATTATGTTACATTTAAATGATTTAAAAAAGTGATATTTCTTTCAAATAGTTTTAATTTCATCTATTTCAACATCCTTTGATGAATTTTAAGCTTATTTGAAGTTTATTTTTTATGACACAAAACTTTCATATTTTTTTGAGGGTTTTGTGATATATTTTAATTTGTATGTGTTATTTTTATACCATTCATGGTTTATAGAGAAAGTATTGACATTTCGTATGCTTGTTTTAATATGAATGTTTATGTTATGTTTAAGCATGTTCATATGAGGAATGCATTGGACTTAATAAGTGATGGGTGGAGCCCTCTATAGCTCCTAGATGCATCGGTAGGTCTCATGAGACAAACTAGTGTCTTGGCACAAGGCCTTGACAAAATATTATTTCTAGTCTTGGCACAAGGCCTTTACTATGTGGGTATGATAGTCTGGAATTATGGATTCCTTCATTATGAAAGTGGTAATTGGTATTGCATGTGATTATTCAACTAGTAGAATATCCATGTGAATAATTAAATGGAATTATTTCATTTTATCTTTTCCATATTATGTTGAAGTTCAAGTTTTAAAGGCTTTTGTTTTAGTTATACATTGCCTTAAATGTTTATGATTATTTATGAATGTTTCCGCTATATTGTTATCCTTACTGGGCAATTGAGCTCACCCCTTTCAATGTTTTATTTTTCCCAGGATGTAAAGAAGTATTTTATGAATGACCTGTAGATATAGTATAAGGGGATATTAGTGTGGAGACAAGATGTTGTTGTAGTTTTCACATTATGATGTAATATAAACTTTATTAATGTATCTAGTTATTCCAAGGATACTAAACTAATCGGTCTTTGATACATTATCTTTTGTGATCATGACAATGTTATTTAATAATGCACCAACTCTGTGTAACTGGGGTTGGGGCATTACAGTTGCTATCAGATAAAGTTTAGTACAAACCTTGGAAGCTAGATTTAGATAAACTCTGATTAGATCACATAGACCTAAAATGGACATTGAGGATAAGTATAGAAGAACTTCCTAAAATTTTGGTATTATAGAGATTTTTTGAGATTATCAAGCAATACATCCCTGTCTGGATACAATTAGGTAGAGGCGGCTCTGGAACAAATGTACCCAGGGGTAAATCCTGAAAACACAGCTTTGAGCTAGACTCAAACGGGAACTAGTGCACGAAAATGGGCCTTACTGCACTCATGGTTATGACACTCCTGGGGGATATGCTTAGGATAATCCTCATTTTATTTACAAACCATCATAAAGGGATTATGAGTATACACTTCCTCAAAGAAAACATTTTTATGGTTATGGATTATATCCATAAATAGTTCAATTTATGTTAAGTGTTTTACAAGTATAGAGTTATGTATTTTGAATCATAAACTGATCTAGTTTATGACATTATTTAGAAATGTAGCCTAGTGGAAGAAATGGAAATCGTATCAATGCATGCACTCCATGTAGGGATTTCCCTCCTGCTCAAGATAATTATAGTGGAGCTGGTGATGCAATTGGTGCTGATCATATAATCATTGTACTAGGATAACTAACTCAGGGTATGAATAAAAATCGTACCCATATGGAGCACACTTATCCGTAGCATGGAGGATTAATGTTATATCGCTTCATTAGGAAACAACTTCCAACATTTAATGGGATTAAAAATACCTTAGTAGCTAAGCGATGGATTAATTCCCTAGAGAAAATATTTCAAGTTTTGGGGAGTAGTGAAAGGGAAAAAGTTATCATGGCAATTTATCACCTCACTGGAGATGCTGATCAATGGTGGTCATTTATACAAAACACAAAGTAAGACGATGAATTATGAAATATGGAATGGAGTGTAACACCCCAAGATTTCATAGTGTGTTATTTCTTCAAAATAATTTAATAACTTGCACTACACGCAATACCAAGTTCAATTGCACCATGACTTACCAAAAAAAAGCCATTAAAAGAGGTCATGAATAGTATTAACTAAATTTTAAACTTTATAATTTTAGAATCCATATTATTAGTTTCTTAGTCATAATGCAAGAATAGATTCATTTTCAGTATTGCACTTTTATCAACGTTTGATAGTGAAACCTTTTTAAATACAATATTTTAAACTTTTTGACTAAATGGAGACATCAAAAAATTTAAAATGAAACTTCCCAAGCTTCCACGGTACGCTTTCCTTTGAATAAAACAGTAGCGTGTGTTGTACGCAACTTCGAGTTTTAACACACACCACAACCAATCAAACTGGCCGTTATGAATAGTAATACCTAAATTTTGAAATAATATATATTTTATATTTTGAAATGGACTTCATTTTTGGATTCGGAATATCGAATTTAGCCTAAGGTGAAATTTTGGTACTTTTCGGATAACTTTCATATTTTGATGAATAGTGAAAATTACTAAATTTTAATTAAAAACAACTTTTTTAATCAAAATAATTAATAGTGATAAATTATAAATTTGAGTGGTTTTAAAGTATATTTAGAATATATTTTTACAATTTAATATAATGTTGGTCATTAGACAAAATTTTACAATTAAACCGAACATAAACAAGTGTCAATCTTTTGATAGTTATTACCTCTTAAAAACACGCTTTTTGTTTTGACAGCGGGAATTAATTTTAAATTAATTTCTTCCACTTCTGTGTTTTGAATTTAGAAAAATGGATTCCATATTTAGAATCAGGATTTCCAAATTGTGTAAATAGGTAACTTTTATTTTTAGACATTTTGAATAATTACTGTGGTAAATATTTTATTTACCATGGTTAAGGGTAAATCCGGTAAATAAGGGTTAAAAAATAATATTATAATAATACAAAATTACCCTAAAACGTTTCCTAACCTTATTGGTGGACACATACCCGACCATGAGCATCCTTGGGTCAATTTGGGGATCCCTTGGAGCCACTTGTATGTGGTAGGGACACTTTATATTAATAAAGTTAAAATAAAAATAAAAATGGCATAAGCTTACATCTTTTAGAAGAAAAATTTTTACATAGGGTTATATATGATGGATTTTCGATTATAAATATTCATTAGAAAGCTAAAAAGATTTCCTACATAATGATATTTTATTTATAATTTTTAGACATTAAATAATTTATTTTATATATGACACAATGATGATGCAGTAATTACTATAATAGTGAAAAATTAAAATAATTGATATTATAAATACCCAAATAAATATAATATGAAACTTTTAATGAATTAAACTAATTTTCTAGGATAATATGATATATTAGTATTGAGTTAATTGACCTTTTTAGAAGTAATAAATCTGTTATGAGTTTCAGAAAAATCAACTATTGAATAGTGTCAAAATTGACATAAAAGAGTTCTTAAAACAAATATTATATTATTAATTGATATTAAATTCCTAAAAATCTAAGGTTCGGCCAAGAGACTTATATCATGATAGGTTCATAATTAATGTACCACTTGGGGGTCTCTTGTATGTATATAGTATGTTTATTAACCATATTATATAAAAATACAAAGAGACATTGTAAAAGTGAAACTAATTAACTTAGAGTTAATACTTAAAGATAAGGTTAATATAAGTACCCAAACCTGTCTAAATTCTATTGGTTGAGTGGTTTGCGACCTATCCCAACCTTAACCTTTGAATAATCAACTTCTGAGCCATTAGAAACCGAATATGAATTTATTATAAATTAATATTTCTAGCTTTTCCAAAGGTGCCCCTCACCCCTCTTATAAAAGGGCACTCCTCCTTCTCATTTATTCACACCTTCAAAGACTTTTGGTTCGGCCAAACTCTGCCCAAATACTCTCCCAACATCCCTCACTACAACCTAGAGGCCTTAGTTTTATCATAAAGCCAACCTAAGGAGCCCTTTTGATCAAATCAAAAGGAAGAACCCGAAGAAGAGGTAATGATTTCACCACCCTTCTCCAAGTTCATTTCTTCTTCCACTTCTTCTTCCTTTGTTCTTACCATTCTAAAATAATAACTCCAGTATCTCACATATACTGTGATGTTATTATAAATATGGTACAATCATATTCAGTATTCTATCCACCCTTTGAATAACATGTCACCATACGTGCGTACGTACGGCTTACCGTCTCCACGTCGTGGTGTAATTGTTATTCAATATAATATTATTTGGATGGGTATAATAATGATGTGTAACTCATGTAAATAATAAATATAACATGTTAATGATTCTTTATATATTATATACCATCCATTTATATATTATTTTAATATCAAAAGAATGATATTGTCGCTCGTGCGTACGTACGGACTACCGTCTCCACGAACGCGATGAGATTCATTCTCCATCGTATCCATTCAAGTATAATTATCATTTGATGATTTAAAAATAATGTTTAAGGACTGGATATCATTCTGGATATGAATAAGATACAACAACCATGGCTTATGTAACAAAACATATAAAAGAAAATTTGTAAGTTAACTCCCGAAACGACGATAATTCTAAGACAAATCAATGTTAAAAGATCATATATGATATCATATTAATATATATGATTCTTGTATAATTTAATAACAACTATTTCACCATTATACAGGAGGTTAACCTACCCTAACCAAGGAAAAGTACAAGGTAAGGGTTTACTTTACAACCTCTTCATTATCCAAGGTTGTTTATACGTATTAATCTACTGGGATCTCTTTATCATCCACATCCATGTTTCTTAAAAATGTATTTCAAAACATTTTTATTATTTACTAGAATATGAGTTAAAGTCATTTATACCCTTTTTTACTTTTATAAGAGGTTTGTAAAGGAATCTTTCGGTCGTTTTCAAAACAAGGTCCTTTTTAACCTTTTCGACAGAATTAAGGTAAGAATGTTTTTTTTACTTATACGGCGGGTGCGTCTATTTTCCGCCGTTATAAAATAATCAAATCTTCCCTTACAAGCTTACAAGGATATTTTCAAAGTAAATGTTTTATTTTATAATTATGTGACTTTTAAATGATTTCAAAATGAATAATTTAAGAATTTCAGAAAGGTACTCTTTATCAAAATCAGAATTTTAAATGTTTTAAAGATTTATCTTTATAAATCTTTTTAATTAATGTCTTTAAAATGGTTTTTAAGGATTTATTTATATGGACATGAATGTTTTTTTTAAAATGTTAATTCCTTTCAAAAGTTTCAAAGTGGTATGGGACACTTTGATTCAAAAATCTCTTTTTAATTACTTCCTTTATAAATGTGTGACTTTTAAATGATTTAAAAAAAAGAGATATTTCTCTCAAATAGTTTTGATTTCATCTATGTCAACATCCTTTGATGGATTTTAAGCTTATTTGAAGATGATTTATTATTATACAAAACTTCTATATTGTATTGAAGGTTTTGTGATATGTTTGACTGTGGATGTGCTATTTTTATACCATTCATAGTTTATGGTGAAAGTATTGACATTTCGTATGCTAGTTTTAATACGAATATTTATGTTATGTTTAAACTTTTTCATATGGGAATGCATTGGACTTAATATGTGACGGGTGGAGCCCGCTATAGCTCCTCGATGCATCGGTAGGTCTCATGAGACAAACTAGTGTCTTGGCACAAGGCCTTGACAAAATCTTATTTGTAGTCTTGGCACGAGGCCTTGGCTATGTGGTTATGATAGTCTGGCATTATGCATTCCAACATTATGAAAGTGGTTATTGATTTTTTTGCATGTGATTATTCGATTAGTAGAATATCCATGTGAATAAGTAAATGGCATTATTTCATTTTATTTATGTCATACCATGTTGAAAGTTCATGTTTAAAAGGCTTTTGTTTTAGTTATACATTGCCTTAAATCTTTATTCTTATTTATGAAAGTTTCCGCTATATTGTTATCCTTACTGGGAATTTGAGCTCACCCCTTTTCTATGTTTTATTTTTCCCAGGAAGTGAAGATGTAAGTTATGAATTACCTGCAGGGATATTATGAGGGGATTATAGTGTGGACTGTGGAAACATTATGTTGTTGTAGTAGTTTTTCATTTTATGATGTAATGTAAAACTTATGAATATATCTAGTGTTTCCAAGGCTACTAAACTAATCGGTCTTTCGAGATTTGATCTTTCTTGTGATCATGCCAATGTTATGTAATAATGCACCGACTCTGGGTAACTGGGGTTGGGGCGTTACGGTTGGTATCAGAGGATGTTTAGTACAAACCTTGGAAGCTAGATTTAGATAAACTCTGATTAGAGCACGTAGACCTAAGATGAACTTTGAGGATTAGTATAGAAGAACTTCTTAGAATTTTGGTATTGTAGAGATTTTGTGAGTTTTCCGAGCAATACATCCCTGTCTGGATACGAGCAGGTAGAGGCGGCTCTGGCACAGATGTACCTAGGGGTAAAACCCGAAAACACCGCTTTGAGCTAGACTCGAACGGGAACTGGTACACGACAACGGGCCTTGCTGCACTCTTGGTTACGACACTGCCGGGGGATATGCTTAGGATAACTCTCATTTTCTTTACAAATCATTTTGAAGGGTTTATGAGTATATACTTCCTTAAAGAAAACATTCTTATGATTATGGATTATATCCATAAATAGTTCAATTTATGTTAATTGTTTTATAAGTATGGGATTATGTATTTTGATTCATAAACTAATCTAGTGTATTCCATTGTTTAGAAATGGCGCCCAGTAGAAGGAATGAGAACTCCGGAAATGCACATGATCCAAAGAGAAGGAAGGATCATATCTTTCATGGTCTTAAGCTAGAATTTATAAGAGAAATAGTCTCCCATGTATTATCATCATATGAAGAAATAATATCATGTATTGATAAGATAAGTAAAGAGATTACTGAGTCCTATGGCTTTTAAGGGAAGGAAAAGAAGAAAAGGATAGAAGAGAGAAAGATGGATAAAGGGAAGAGGGAAAAGAAGAATTTTCCCATATGTGGTAACTGTGGAAAGAAACACCCTGGAACTTGCCTGAAAGGAATGGGAGTTTGTTATAAGTGTGGAGGAAAAGGGCACAAAGTACGTGACTGCAAGGGTAAGAAAATGGTTTCAAATGTACAATACTTCATTTGCAAGGAGTTTGGACACTACGCGAACCTATGTCCCAGTCATCAGACTATGCCGCAAATGATGTTATTGGATAATAATCAAGTTATGATACTACCACAGATGAAGAGGAATGATTAGAGTTCATATGTTGATTATGTCAATTGAGTGTTGTATCAACAATGTACTTGTTATAATAATTATGGAGTATATAAGGATTGTACTACAGTACTATTTCATTAAGGACTTGAGATTGTGTGGAACAAAGAAAAGTGACTCAATAGCAGGATAAATTTTTGGAAAATATATGGTTGAGAGAATGATAAATCATAATATAGTTCTGATACTGAGGTAGTGATTTTGGAATAATATGTGATTGTTTTGGATAAATTATATTGGATATTCTTGACTACCTTAGAACTGATTAATGATTTTTATATTCCATCATTGTTGGGGTTTAAAACATTTTTGGATTGATGAAGTATATCCAGCATTCTATATGGAATAAGGGAGCGTGAATGTAATCAATAAGGAATATGGTAATACATGATGAAGGTATTCATATGCTATTACGGGGTAAAAAGGATCTATATTATGTTTACCTTCCTTATAAATGTTAGACTGTGAGTTTGGACAGAAGTATTTTTGATAGTTCTAGTTTGGATTATTTTGGATTGCCATAAAAGGACAACCCGGAGGTCGGGCGGCAACCCGTCGTGTCCGGCAAGGCTGCGAGACTTGAACCCGCAACTGAAGGGCGACAAGGGTGTATCACCTACCACTGGACCATGAGATGTCCTGGATTAAATAATTTAGTTTTTATTAAAAGATCATGTAGATGAATTATAAATTCGTTTATTTTGGAACCCTATACGAATAGTGTAAATAGAATTTTTTTTTCTATTATCTTTTAGAGTGAAAGATGAGTTTGTGGTAGAAATTTATTAATGGATAAAACTCTAATTATAAAGTAAGTATATCTCCTTATGATCTTAGCCAATCTCATAAATAAATTCCTCAATATTAAGAAAAGCAACTTTAAACAAAAATGTTTTCCTAGATGGTACCTTAAATCATCACTAATTTATGGCTTTGGGATTGTTGGCCTTTTTATAGCCATGTTCTCTACCACTCTCCATCAGATAATTGATGGTTAGATTTTTCTTCCATATCCATATTTTCCTATATGGAACCCTAGTATGTGTTATTTTCGGTAATCTTCATACTTTCGACTCTTTATTTTAAATAGAGGCCTCATTAATTCATTTTTCGATGTGGGATTCCAACTAGGATATTTTGAAACGTCAAAAATGTGTTATCCTAATACCCTATGTTTTGTTGAACCGATGGTATTTCAATTCCTCATAGATTGATGAATTTAAGGACCTCAATTTTATACTTGTTTGTGATTGATGACCTCAATCACTACCTATAAATATTTACGTTTTTCCTCCGATTATATGTCTCCAATTTCCACCAATGTTCTCCTAATCGAGATCATAATTTGGTGGTGACCCTTTGATTTCTCTTTTCCTCATATTAAGACTAAATTTTAGTAACCCAATTTCCGATGTGGGTTTTCCCAGAAATATATTTTCTACTTTCAACCTTTTATTTTCGAAGAACAATTTCAAATTGGGAGGACGCAATTTAATGAAGGAGGGGAGAATGTAACACCCCAAGATTTCATAGTGTGTTATTTCTTAAAAATAATTTAATAACTTGCACTACACGCAACACCGAGTTCAATTGCACCATGACTTACCAAAAAAAGCCATTAAAAGAGGTCATGAATAGTATTAACTAAATTTTAAACTTTATAATTTTAGAATCCATATTATGAGTTTCTTAGTCATAATGCAAGAACAGATTCATTTTCAGTATTGCACTTTTATCAACTTTTGATAGTGAAACCTTTTTAAATACAATATTTTAAACTTTTTGACTAAATGGAGACATCAAAAAATTTAAAATGAAACTTCCCAAGCTTCCACGGTACGCTTTCCTTTGAATAAAACAGTAGCGTGTGTTGTACGCAACTTCGAGTTTTAACACACACCACAACCAATCAAACTGGCCGTTATGAATAGTAATACCTAAATTTTGAAATAATATATATTTTATATTTTGAAATGGACTTCATTTTTGGATTCGGAATATCGAATTTAGCCTAAGGTGAAATTTTGGTACTTTTCGGATAACTTTCATATTTTGATGAATAGTGAAAATTACTAAATTTTAATTAAAAACAACTTTTTTAATCAAAATAATTAATAGTGATAAATTATGAATTTGAGTGGTTTTAAAGTATATTTAGAATATATTTTTACAATTTAATATAATGTTGGTCATTAGACAAAATTTTACAATTAAACCGAACATAAACAAGTGTCAATCTTTTGATAGTTATTACCTCTTAAAAACACGCTTTTTGTTTTGACAGCGGGAATTAATTTTAAATTAATTTCTGCCACTTCTGTGTTTTGAATTTAGAAAAATGGATTCCATATTTAGAATCAGGATGTCCAAATTGTGTAAATAGGTAACTTTTATTTTTAGACATTTTGAATAATTACTGTGGTAAATATTTTATTTACCATGGTTAAGGGTAAATCCGGTAAATAAGGGTTAAAAAATAATATTATAATAATACAAAATTACCCTAAAACGTGTCCTAACCTTATTGGTGGACACATACCCGACCATGAGCATCCTTGGGTCAATTTGGGGACCCCTTGGAGCCACTTGTATGTGGTAGGGACACTTTATATTAATAAAGTTAAAATAAAAATAAAAATGGCATAAGCTTACATCTTTTAGAAGAACAATTTTTACTTAGGGTTATATATGATGGATTTTAGATTATAAATATTCATTAGAAAGCTAAAAATATTTCCTACATAATGATATTTTAGTTATAATTTTTAGACATTAAATAATTTATTTTATATATGACACAATGATGATGCAGTAATTACTATAATAGTGAATAATAAAAATAATTGATATTATAAATACCCAAATAAATATAATATGAAACTTTTAATGAATTAAAATAATTTTCTAGGATAATATGATATATTAGTATTGAGTTAATTGACTTTGTTTGAAGTAATCAATCTGTTATGAGTTTCACAAAAATCAACTATTGAATAGTGTCAAAATTGACATAAAAGAGTTCTTAAAACAAATATTATATTATTAATTGATATTAAATTACTAAAAATCTAAGGTTTGGCCAAGAGACTTATATCATGATAGGTTCATAATTAATGTACCACTTGGGGGTCTCTTGGATGTATATAGTAAGTTTATTAACCATATTATATAAAAATACATAGAGACATTGTAAAAGTGAAACTAATTAACTTAGAGTTAATACTTAAAGATAAGGTTAATATAAGTACCCAAACCTGTCTAAATTCTATTGGTTGAGTGGTTTTTGACCTATCCAAACCTTAACCTTTGAATAATCAACTTTGGAGCCATTAGAAACCGAATATGAATTTATTATAAATTAATATTTCTAGCTTTTCCAAAGGTGCCCCTCACCCCTCTTATAAAAGGGAACTCCTCCTTCTCATTTCTTCACACCTTAAAAGCCTTTTGGTTCGGCCAAACTCTGCCCAAATACTCTCCCAACATCCCTCACTACAACCTAGAGGCCTTAGTTTGATCAGAAAGCCAACCTAAGGAGCCCTTTTGATCAAATCAAAAGGAAGAACCCGAAGAAGAGGTAATGATTTCACCACCCTTCTCCAAGTTCATTTCTTCTTCCACTTCTTCTTCCTTTGTTATTACCATTCTAAAATAATAACTCCAGTATCTCACATATACTGTGATGTTATTATAAATATGGTACAATCATATTCAGTATTCTATCCACCCTTTGAATAACATGTCACCATACGTGCGTACGTACGGCTTATCGTCTCCACGTCGTGTTGTAATTGTTATTCAATATAATATTATTTGGATGGGTATAATAATGATGTGTAGATCATGTAAATAATAAATATAACATGTTAATGATTCTTTATATATTATATACCATCCATTTATATATTATTTTAATATCAAAAGAATGATATTGTCGCTCGTGCGTACGTACGGACTACCGTCTCCACGAACGCGATGAGATTCATTCTCCATCGTATCCATTCAAGTATAATTATCATTTGATGATTTAAAAATAATGTTTAAGGACTGGATATCATTCTGGATATGAATATGATACAACAACCATGGCTTATGTAACAAAACATATAAAATAAAATGAGTAAGTTAACTCCCGAAACGACGATAATTCTAAGACAAATCAATGTTAAAAGATCATATATGATATCATATTAATATATATGATTCTTGTATAATTTAATAACAACTATTTCACCATTATACAGGAGGTTAACCTACCCCAACCAAGGAAAAGTACAAGGTAAGGGTTTACTTTACAACCTCTTCATTATCCAAGGTTGTTTATACGTAATAATCTACTGGGATCTCTTTATCATCCACATCCATGTTTCTTAAAAATGTATTTCAAAACATTTTTAATATTTACTAGAATATGAGTTAAAGTCATTTATACCCTTTTTGACTTTTATAAGAGGTTTGTAAAGGAATCTTTCGGTCGTTTTCAAAACAAGGTCCTTTTTAATCTTTTCGACAGAATTAAGGTAAGAATGTTTTTTTTACTTATACGGCGGGTGCGTCTATTTTCCGTCGTTATAAAATCGTCAAATCTTCCCTTACAATCTTACAAGGATATTTTCAAAGTAAATGTTTTATTTTATAATTATGTGACTTTTAAATGATTTCAAAATGAATAATTTAAGAATTTCAGAAAGGTACTCTTTATCAAAATCAGAATTTTAAATGTTTTAAAGATTTATCTTTATAAATATTTTTAATTAATGTCTTCAAAATGGTTTTTAAGGATTTATTTATATGGACATGAATGTTTTTTTTTAAATGTTAATTCCTTTCAAAAGTTTCAAAGTGGTATGGGACACTTTGATTCAAAAATCTCTTTTTAATTACTTCCTTTATAAATGTGTGACTTTTAAATGATTTAAAAAAAAGAGATATTTCTCTCAAATAGTTTTGATTTCATCTATGTCAACATCCTTTGATGAATTTTAAGCTTATTTGAAGATGATTTATTATGATACAAAACTTCTATATTGTATTGAAGGTTTTGTGATATGTTTGACTGTGGATGTGCTATTTTTATACCATTCATAGTTTATGGTGAAAGTATTGACATTTTGTATGCTAGTTTTAATACGAATGTTTATGTTATGTTTAAACCTTTTCATATGGGAATGCATTGGACTTAATATGTGACGGGTGGAGCCCGCTATAGCTCCTCGATGCATCGGTAAGTCTCATGAGACAAACTAGTGTCTTGGCACAAGGCCTTGACAAAATCTTATTTGTAGTCTTGGCACGAGGACTTGGCTATGTGGTTATGATAGTCTGGCATTATGCATTCCAACATTATGAAAGTGGTTATTGATTTTTTTTGCATGTGATTATTCGATTAGTAGAATATCCATGTGAATAAGTAAATGGCATTATTTCATTTTATTTATGCCGTACCATGTTGAAGGTTCATGTTTAAAAGGCTTTTGTTTTAGTTATACATTGCCTTAAATCTTTATTCTTATTTATGAAAGTTTCCGCTATATTGTTATCCTTACTGGGCATTTGAGCTCACCCCTTTTCTATGTTTTATTTTTCCCAGGAAGTGAAGATGTAAGTTATGAATGACCTGCAGGGATATTATGAGGGGATTATAGTGTGGACTGTGGAAACATTATGTTGTTGTAGTAGTTTTTCATTTTATGATGTAATGTAAAACTTATGAATATATCTAGTGTTTCCAAGGCTACTAAACCAATCGGTCTTTCGAGATTTGATCTTTCTTGTGATCATGCCAATGATATGTAATAATGCACCGACTCTGGGTAACTGGGGTCGGGGCGTTACATGGAGTGAGTTCAAAGGTCATTTATTAGAAAAATACATTCCTCGTGACCATCGAGCAGATATGGAAAGCAAATTTCTGAGTCTGAGACAAAAGGAGGATGAGAATGTTGCAAAGTACGAGGCTAACTTTACAAGGTTAGCGAGGTATGCTGCAGATTCTATATGTAACCCAATAAGTAAGAATGATCGTTTCATTGATGGGTTAAATCTATTTCTCTCTCAATCATTAGTCTCAGAAACCTTCTCGTTGTACGAAGATATTTTCTCATGTGCTATCAAGACAGAAAAGTAATTCTCTAAGTCTTATGAGAAAAGCAGGATAAGAAGAGATCTTCTGATCACTCTGGGAATGGAAATAAAGGGAAGGAGGGAAAAGTTTAATATCCATCCTGCAGTAAATATGGGAAGAAACACCCCAGTTCATCCTTAAAATAAATGGGAGTCTATTACAAGTGTGGTGAAAAAGGCCACCATGCTCGTGATTGTAAGGGGAAGAAGGAAGCTACCGATGTCCAATGATACAATTTCATGGAGGTGGGACATTATGAAAATAAATTTCCTAAGCGTCCGGGGGACTTACCTCAGAAAATCCCAAGGGCTCAAGGCCAAGCTTATGATATCACTACTGCTAAGGCAGAAGCTCCAAAAGACGTGGTGGCAGGTAATTTAATGGTTTCCTCAAGTTTAGAAAATGCATTATTTGATTCTGGATCATTGCATTGTTTCATATCTTCATATTTTTCTAAGAAAATTATATATTTCCAATTTCATTTAACATGGGAGTTGTCAGTTAAAACTCCTAATGGAAGTATCATTGCGACAAAGTTTTATGAATCAGTCCCCATTAGAGCACATAAATGTTCTTTATTTGTGGATCTCATTGTCATACCTATGATTGAAATTGATATAATCCTCGGTATGGATTGGATTTCAGACCATGATGAAAAAATTTATTGTAAGAATAAGGAGGTTAAAAGTTTTTATGATGATGATAAATAACACCTTATCTTTAGAGAAGAAGCGTCACCACCTTATTCTTACCAAGATCCACCCCGAGTAGCTCAACTAAATTCAATTATTGGGGAGGAAGAGAATCAAATAAATATGGGTATGGAAAGAAATGTTCTAATAGAGGATGTACCTATTGTGAGAGAATATGTTGATGTGTTTCCAGATGATTTACTTGGTCATCCTCCAGAACGAGAAATTGAGTTTTCCATTGATTTAATTCCTAGTTCAAGGCCTATATCGAAGACCCCTTATAGAATGAACACTGTGGAATTAGTTGAACTTATGAAACAACTATGGGAATTGAGTAATAAGGGATTTATTCACCCTAGTGTTTCTCCATGGGGAGTCCCTGTCCTTTTTATTTAGGAAGAAGGATGGACGCATGAGGTTATGTATCGACTACAGGGAAATCAATGCTATAACAATAAATAACAAGTATCTCCTACCTTGCATTGATGATTTATTTGACCAACTACATGGAGCTAAATACTTTTAAAAGATTGACCTTCGATATGGATACCATCATTTGTGTGTGATGAAATAATACATTCCAAAGATAGCATTTCAAACCAGGTACGGGCATTACGAGTTTATAGTAATGCCTTCTTTGCTGACTAATGTACCCTCTGTATTCATGGATCTAATGAATAGAGTTTTCAAGGAATATCTAGATGATTTTTTCTTGGTATTTACTGATGATATCTTGGTATAATCCAAAATATACGAAGATCATGAAAATCACTTGCACATTATCTTGATGTCTCTAAGAAGACATGAATTATATGAGAAGTTTAGCCAGTGTGAATTCTGGCTTCAGGAGATTTCTTTTCTTGGACATATTTTCTCTAATGATGGAATCTCTATTGATCCTTCTAAGACCAAGGCAATCCAAGAATGGCCTACACTGATGAGTATAACTGAGGTACGCAGTTTTACTAGTTTAGCAGGTTATTATCGACCTTTCATCCATAATTTTTCCCGGTTGGCTAACCCATTAACAACGCTCACACATAAAGGGGTAAAATTTTTTTGGAAAAAGAGTGTGAAGAATGTTTCGAAGAACTGAAGAGAAGATTATTCAATGATCCTATATTGAATCTACCATCGGGGAATGATGGGTTTGTTATTTATAGTGATGCATCGAATAAAGGACCTGGTTGTGTTCTTATGTAGAATGATAGGGTTATTGACTATGCATCATGATAGTTGAAAATTCATGAGAAAAACTATCATGATCATGATATCGAGTTAGCTGCTGTAATATTTGCTTTGAAGATATGGAGGCATTATCTCTATGGTGAAAAATGTGATATTTATACTAATCAAAAGAGTTTGAAGTATATTTTCTCATAGAAAGAACTCAACATGAGGCAAAGGAGATGGATTGAACTACTCAGGGATTATGATTTCATGATACACTACCACCCGGGGAGGAAAAATAATGTGGCAGATTCTTTGAGTAGAAAAGATTATGGAGTTTTGAACATGATGAGAATTGAAAGGGATCCTATTTTCAAGGATCTAGTGAAGATGGATATGGGAATCAACATGGAAGGTGAAACATTAATGCTTTTTCCAATGGTTGACAAACCATCATTACTAGAAAGGATAAAGTGTTCTCAGACCGATGATGGAGAATTTCAAAAGAGTATTAAAGCTGTCAATGATGGGAGATTGAGTGAATTTGTGTATGAAGATGGAATTTTGAAATTTGGGAAGAGGCTTTGTGTTCCCAATATACATGATCTAAAAACGGAATTGTTGGATGATTCTCATAGTTCCATTTTCTCTATACACTATGGGAGCACCAAATTGTATAGATATTTAAAGGAACATTTTTGGTGGTACAACATGAAGAGGGAGATTGCTGATTTTGTGTCAAGATGTATGGTTTGTCAACAAGTGAAAGCTGGAAGGCAACATCCTAGAGGAGTCATGCAACCTCTTCCCATACCTGAGTGGAAATGGGATAATATCACGATAGACTTTGTCATGGGACTACCAAAGACTTCTAGAAGGAACAATGAAATATGGGTCATTGTTGGCCGTCTTATCAATTCAGCACATTTTCATTCTATAAGAGAAGATCTACCACTTGAACGTCTAGAAAGACTATATATTAATGAAGTTTTGAGACTTCATGGAGTAACCCTATCAATTGTTTTGGGTCATGGTCCCCATTTTATGTCACGATTCTGGAAAAGTCTTTAGAAACCCATGGATACTGAACTTTTTTTGAGCACTGCCTACCACCCGCAAACTGATGGACAATCAGAATGAACTATTCAACCCTTAGAATACATGTTGATATCATGCTCACTTGACTTTTAGGGTATGTGGGATCAATATTTACCTCTGGTATAATTTTTCTATAATAATAGCTTCCATTCAAGTATTCAGATGGCACCATATGAAGTGTTGTACGGAAAGAGATGTCGCACACCAACCTGTTGGGATGACATTGGTGAAAGAAAACTTGTAGGCCCATAACTGGTGGAGGAAACGATGGAAAAGGTAAAGGTAATCCAAAACCACATCAAAGTAGCTTAAAGTAGGCAGAAGAGCTATGCCGATAACCAAAGGAAGGATTTGGAATTTTAGGTAGGAGATCATGTTTTCTTGAAGGTATCTTCATGGAAGGGAGTTGTACGTTTCAGTAAGAAGGGTAAATTGAGTCCCAGGTACATCGGACCTTTCGAAATTCTAGAATGAATTGGGGATGTAGCTTACCGTTTGGAAATGCCTCCAAGTCTCTCCAAAGTTCATGATGTGTTCCATGTATCACTATTGAGAAAATACATGCCTGACCCAACACATGTACTCACTTATCAAGAATTAGAAATGGAACCTGATCTATCTTATTGCGAAGTGCCCATCAAGATTATCGATATAAGAGAACAAGTACTAAGAAACCGAACGACTCGTCTGGTAAAAGTTCTATGGAGAAACCATAAGATGGAAGAGGCAATGTGGGAACCTGAGAAACTTATGATGAAGAACCACCCAAGTCTTTTCATGCGGTAGTATTATAGAAATTTCGAGGATGAAATTATTTGAAGGAGGGGAGAATGTAACACCCCAAGCTTCCAAGGTATGCTTCCCTTTGAATAATACAGTAGCGTGTTTTGTATGGAACTTCGAGTTCTAACACACACCAAAACCAATCAAACTAGCCGTAATGAATAGTAATACCAACTTTTTGAAATTTTATAAATTTTATCCTTCAAAATAGACTTCATTTTCGGATTCTAAATATCGAAATTAGCTTAAGGTGAATTTTTGGTATTTTTCTGAAAACATTCAATTTTTGATGAATATTGAAAAAACACTGAGTTATAGTTTAAAACCGAATTTTTATTTAAATAATTATTTATTTTATTTAAATTTAATTAAGGTCAAAATAGATACATAATACATATATAAGTTCAATGTAATTAATTGTAGTTAGTTTAGAATAATTTTTGATATATAAAAATTTTATTAAACTTTTCACCGTATTTTATCCACATCCTAGGAGAATTTGGAAATTCACATAAAACATAATTTTACCGCTTATATGAGTGTAATTTCAAAAATTCGAGAGACACAGTTAATATCAAGGAAGAAAATGTGGTTCAATAGGATAAAAATATTTTTTGGTGAATAGAAACTTTTTACTTTTATTTTCCACGGTTAAAAGTAAATAGGGTAATTAAGGGTAAAATGATATTAATATAACAGTAAAACATGTCCTAATTCTATTGGACAAGTGTATCTCTACCAAAAACAACCTTAGGAATAAAATATTATCATTTAGGTCCACTTGGATTAGATTAAGAAGTTTTTTATATTTAATTGAAAGAAGAGTTAACAGAGTTAAAATCAAAGTTTAATTACTAAAACATTTTAATATAGGGTTATACATAATATAAATTCGATTGTAAATATTAATTAGATAGATAAAAACATTTCCTACATAATGGTATTTTATTTATAATTTTTATAAATTAAATAATGTATTTTATTTATGACACAATGGTGATACAGTAATTACCTAATTAATGAAATATTAAAATAATTGATATTATAAATATCAAAATAAATGTAATTTGAGACTTTTTATGAATTACACTAATTTTCTAGGTTACTATGACATATTAAGATTGGTTATATACAATTTTTTCGAAGTAATAATGCTATTATGAAATTATCGAAAACAAAATACCCAATAGTGTCAAAATTGACATAAAGAGTTTTTAAAACAAATATTATATTATTAATTGATATTATATTCCTAAAAATCTAAGGTTCATCCAAATGACTTATATAATGATAGGTTTATTATTAATGGACTACTTGGGGGTCTCTTGGATGAAAATAGTATGTGTATTAACTATATAATATAAAAATACAAAGTGACATAGTAAATGTCAAACAGATTAACTAAGAGTTAAAACTAAAAGATAAGGTTAATATAGTGACCCAAACCTGTCCAAAATATATTGGTTGAAAGTATTTCAACCCATCCCCACCTTAAAAATTGAATAATCCACTTTTTCAGCCATTTGAAACCAAATATGAATTTATTATAAAATAATATTTCTATCTTTTCCTAAGGTGCCCCTCAGCCCTCTTATAAATGGGAACTCCCCATTCTCTCTAATTCATATCTTCAAAGCCTTTTGGATCGGCCAACCCATGCCCAAATATTCTCTCAACTTCCCTCACTTCAACCTAGACGCCTTAGTTTGATCAGAAAGACAACCTAAGTATCCCTTTTGATCAAATCAAAAGGAAGAACCTGAAGAAGTGGAGGATAACCTACCCTCAACCAAGGAAAGGTACAAGGTAAGGGTTTATTTCACAATCTCTTCATTATCCGAGGTCTTTTATATGTAATTATCTATTGGGACCTCTTTATAATCCAATCCATGTTTCTTAAAAATTTATTTCAAATCATTCTTACTATTTTACAGAATATGGGTTAGAGTCATTTTTACCCTTGTTGACTTTTTATAAGATGTTTATAAGGGAATCTTTCAATTGTTTTCCAAACAAGGTCCTTTTTAACCTTTTTGAAAGAATTAATGTAAGAATGTATTTTTTAACTTATACGGTAGGTGTGGCTATTTTCTGCTGTTATAAAATCTTCGAAACATCCCTTACAAGCTTATAAGGATATTTTCAATGTAAATGTTTTAATTTATAATTATGTTACATTTAAATGATTTCAAAAAAAAGAGATATTTATCTCAAATAATTTTGATTTCATCTATGTCAACATCCTTTGATTAATTTTAATCTTATTTGAAGTTTATTTATTATGATACAAAACTTCAATATTTTTTTGAGGGTTTTGTGATATTTTTTACTGTGGATGTGTTATTTTTATACCATTCATGGTTTATGGAGAAAGTATTGACATTTATTATGCTAGTTTTAATACAAATGTTTATGTTACGTTTAAACATGTTCATATGAGGAATGAATTGGACTTAATAAGTGACGGGTGGAGCCCACTACAGCTCCTCGATGCATCGGTAGGTCTCATGAGACAAACTAGTGTCTTGGCACAAGGCCTTGAAAAAATCTAATTTGTAGTCTTGGCACAAGACCTTTACTATGTGGTTATGATAGTCTGGCATTATGTATTCCTTCATTATGAAAGTTGTTATTGATATTTCATGTGATTATTCGACTAGTAGAATATCCATGTGAATAAGTAAATGGCATTATTTTATTTTATCTTTTACATATTATGCTGAAGTTCATGTTTAAAATTCTTTTGTTTTAGTTATATGTTGTCTTAAATGTTTATTCTTATTTATGAAAGTTTTCGATATATTGTTATCCTTACTGTGCATTTGACCTCACCCCTTTCAATGTTTTATTTTTCCCAGGATGTGAAGAAGTATTTTATAAAAGACCTGCAGGTATAGTATAAGGGGATATGAGTGTGGAGACAAGATGTTGTTGTAGTTTTCACATTATGATGCAATGTAAACTTTATGAATGTATCTAGTTATTCCATGGCTACTAAACTAATCAGTCTTTTGAGACTTGATATTTTGTGATCATGCCAATGTTATGTAATAATGCACCAAATCTATTTAACTAGGGTTGGGGAATTACATTAACAATGATGAACCAATATCCTATAAAGAGGTAGTAGAAATATATGAAGCTGCATGATGTCAAGAAGTAATGAATTCGGAAATGGATTCCATGTATCAGAACCAAGTTTGCATTTTGGTAGATGAAACATTTGATGTAAATCACATTATATGAAAATGGATATTCAAGAGGAAACTAGACATGGAAGTTAAATTAAATACCTATAATGTTAGGCTAGTGGATAAATGGATTAAACATCTTCAAGGTATAGAATTCGATAAAACATTTTCAGCAGTTTACATGTTTAAATCCATCAGAACTCTAATTTCTATAGTAGATTACCATGACTATGCAATTTGGAAGATGTATTTAATAACTAAATTCCTTATTGGGAAGCTTCATGAGGATTTATATATGATAAAACCAAAAGGTTTTGTGAATCTAGGTGATTCCAAAATTATTTACATGTTGCAGAGATTCATTTTTAGTTTAAAGTAAGAATATAGGTCCTAGAACATTTGATTTGATGGAGCCATATAAGAATTTGGTTTCAATAAGAATGAATGTGAGCCATGTGTTTACAAGAGGTTTAGTGGAAATTCAATAATTATCTTAGTATTATATGTCCATTACATATTACTTATTGGGAATGACATACCAGTTTTTACGGTCTAACAGAAACTGGTTAGAGAAGTATTTCTCCATAAAGGACAAAGGTGATGTAGCCTATATTTTAGGGATCAAGATCAATAATGATAGATACAAGAGGCTTCTTTTACTTTGTTAAAGTACATATGTTGTCCATATACTTGGAAGATTTTTATCGGGCAATCCAAGAGGGGATTAATTCCAGTGTCACATGGTTTACATCATTATAAGAAAATGTGTCCTCAGACACAATAATAGAAAGATATAATGAGAAAGATCCCATAAGATTCTACAGTGGAGTCTGAGTAAATTGTAGATTCTAATGCAGTAAAAGAATACATTCGGATTCAGAACTTCTTCCAAAAACTTGATGTGGTACCTAGTAATAAAGACCCTATCTCATTGTATTGTGATAATACTATAGAGGTGGCTCTTGAAAAAGATACATGGTCACACCAACATACAAAGAACATGTTTTAAAAGTATCAACTTATGAGGTATTTTCATCAGAGGGGTGAAGTTTGAAGAATAGTACCCATGGAAGAGAATATGGTAGACCCCATGAAAGTCAGGTCTCATTAGAAGCATGAGGATCATATGAGAGCTACCGGACTGAAGGTTTTTAGCAATTGGATCTAGTAAAAGTGGGATTTAGTTGGAGTTGGTTCCCTAGAACCAACTTTTCTATTCATTATGATAACCTATATTCATATTTTTAAATATTAAAAAATTCTTGTCACATCATTATTGTTCTTTTGTGTGACATAGTATGAGATAATGTCCCTATATGAGTTTTCACACTAAAAGGTTAGAGTAGTTCCCCTCTATGATGATAACCTAGAAGTGATATGAAACTATTCCTAAATATATGTTCCATAACCAAATTATATCCCTTTATAGACCCAAATGACACTGGTTATCATGGTTGGAGACTCATTGGACTTCGAGGCACCTTGTTATGGTGTGCTCTCTTTGTAATATCCATTAGGATATTACGAGAATGAGGCCCACCTGTAAAAAATCCACATTTATATATTTCATTGGATGTTCCTATCTATGAACATATATATTTTTCCTTAGACATTAAGATTATTGTTAATGAGTATTATGATCCATGTGCTTTGATTTATTGATGATTCCCAATGAGGTAGGATGTGTTGGTTGTGTCAAGAGTTATATTGCATTAATGAATAATGTGAGAAAGGATTTTTTTCATTCTATTATTTAATGAAATTTGATATCTCATTCCCATTTATGGATATTATATTTCCTAAATAAATCAATGGAAATTGTTTTCATTAAGAAAGTTCAATTTTGAGGAAGTCAAAGAAAGAGAAATCATACCCATAGGATGATGGCACCAGCATGCAACCTACTTGCTTTAAGATATCATGATAAAAAGATTATATTACATAGTAAGAATTCATATGAGGTATCATATCATTTTTTATTTATATTTATTCTCTATGGGTTCCTTGGAATATTTATAGATTCTAACCTTGGACTTCGGGCTGCTTTGACTAATTCCATTGGGAAAGAGCCCAATAGTGTGACACACTAAGTGGGTCCAGAATATCAGTTAAATAACATAATTATTTATTATTTAACTAATTGAATAAATATTAATCCAATATGTGATTTAATAATTATTGATATATTCTTGATCACATATATTCCACCATGAGTTATTTTATGGGATATTATATGAGTGAAATATTTAATAAATATTTATTTCCTATTTAGTGAATATAATATTTATTTATTAGTGAATATTATAGTGAAATTGAATTACTAAATATATAGTCATTATTCACGAGAAAATAAATATTTCGGGGGAATGAAAGATTGAGTTTAATGGCATGATGATAAATAATAAATATTAAATATCATTTGATTAAATAATATTTAATTTAATTCTCAAGATTAGAGCATATCAATATATAATATTATTATTATTATTTAAAATGGGGTTCTATATGGATTAAATTAATAAAAAAGGGAACTAGTACAATTATTTTATTTTAACCCTAGAGATATATAAACTAAATTATTTTATTTTATCACAAAGCCAATTCATTTTTCTAATTTTACAGAAACAAATTTGGTGAATCCTCTAAAGAACTGGAGAGATACTTTCTCTAAGAATGTTCTCAAGAATAGAGAGTGATCTACCTCCACCTACCACTCTCAAGTCAAGAGAGATCCAGGAGAACTCTTTGGAATCTGTTCTTGAGAAGATCAAAGGTAGATGACACAAGTTATAGGATCTATCATGCTTACACCCGGAGATTACTATGACAATGTTTGAGGATTTGTGTATCACATGTGGATCACCGCTTGAGGGAATATACATTGATTCCTACAATTAAATCACCATAAAATATTGATCTATTTTCAGATACATCAATGAAGAAATAATTCCAACAAGGTAGTTCTTTAATTAATTAAATTTATTTAAAATAATATTTAATGATTTTATCTCTAATTCTAACATTAAATCCTTTTTCGGTTTTATTTATTTCAATTATATAGATCATGATGTTAATAATTATGTAAATATCATATTTTCCATCGATCAGCACAAATGTAAAGTTCGGCACGACACATCGCACACTTCAACTGTGCCTGGAACCTTCAATGACATGTCGGGCTCAGGTTCCTTGAAGACACATGGCTGACAATACCTGCTTCAGTCTAAGCTGGAATATCTCTTCACACCATCCATCAAGTATATATATATTCATACATATTATAATCAACTGTACATATATACATATATCATAATGGACCCACGGACTAGTACCCATGACATTCATAAAAGAATTGAAATAGATAA
Source organism: Viscum album (assembly GCA_963277665.1). Classification (NCBI taxonomy): domain Eukaryota; kingdom Viridiplantae; phylum Streptophyta; class Magnoliopsida; order Santalales; family Viscaceae; genus Viscum; species Viscum album. The sequence continues at coordinate 332,631,117 of OY728132.1, forward strand.
TGGACTCCATTATCAAGGTTTCATACCGATTAATCACAATATAAGGGACATCATGCCCTAGGTGTCATACTTGTAATCAGAATGTAAGGTATTTCATACTAGAGCATCATAATTTAAGGGACATTATGCCCGAATATCATAGTATAAGGAATTTTATGCCCTAGTATCACAATATAAGGGTTTTAATGCTCGAGTATCACAATATATGTGATTCCTTGACCAAGTATCACACTATAAACAAATCCATTATTGAATATCACGGTGTGAGGGATGTCATACTAGAATATCAAACTATAATGGATTCCATTCCCAAAGACACAAATATTAATATAAAAAGGCCAAGTTAGTAAGCATGCCATATCACAATTCTTTTAAAAGATAACGAGGGTCATGTACGTAAACACTCCATATTAAAAATCCACTATATATATTAAGAAATCCATGTACATATAAATTACATAAATATATATCTATTAAAATATAATGTTTTAGTTATAACAAAAAAAATCCACGGTGTTCACCCATACTGTAAAACTATTCTATATACAGTTCACCCTTTTATTTACAAGACAACACATCTCAAAAGGTGGTTTTATTATAAAATGTGACATCATATTTATTCCAATTAGTTATTTCCATTTAACCATCTCACTTGAGATATCTAAATCAACTCACATTAGAATTTTACCCACACACATGGAACATAGTATATTTATAATAATTTAAATCATCGCGCTAAGAGGGTTGGTCAAATCATAAGAAAGAATGAACAATATTAATCAATTATACCAACCCAGCATAAATGGGTGGTTTAGGTTGAGGTCACCACATGACACAATGTATTAGGGGTTTAAGATCATCATGATTAAGTCTCAATGTTTTAATTTAAATCATTTTATATTTTAGGAGCGATAGCTGGAAAGCCCAACACATGACATAACACAGAAATTATATAAACAATATATAATTTAGGTAAAAAATATATATACCACTTACAATATTCTTAGTATAGTCAACCCATCCAATATCAATATATGATTCATTTCGGAATTATAGAAGTTTTAAGATTATACAAACACCCTAAAGATAAGGTGAATTAGCTTGAATAGATTTAGAATATCATATGGTAAGATTGAAGAAGAAAATAAGGAATAGAAGTAGAGAACTATCTAATAAAAATCCAACACAACTGATGGGGCCCTATTTTGAGTCCATTCAGATTAGATCTCTCCATTCATAGGAGGATCCCAAGGAGAGAATCCATGAGAGGGGGATGCTATGTGTGTAGAAGGAATAATGAGGGAGGAGACCCTTTAAATAAAGGTAGAGGAAAAATAGTATTTTCCAACTTCTTAGAGAGCCACATAGTTTGGACATGTATTTTGGAAACTTTAACACCAAATATATGGACTGATCATTATAGAAGCCATGCCCCACATGTTTAGGTCACATGGTTTGATCTAATTGTACACCAACCATGTGGCACTATTAGTAAAGTGTAACTAATGGTGTGGGCTAAGTTCATGGTTTTGGAAAATTGTGTAAACCTGTGTAGGTCACACCATCACAACAAAACCATGTATCATGGTTACTCCTAGGTGGATTTCATGGGGTAAAAAAACCATAACACTTAAGAAAAGGGTTTGAACGATTGACACGCATGGATAAAATAAATGTATGACAATCATGTACCGTATTCTTCTTCTATAAATAGTAGATCATTCAGATCCTAGCACTTCTGAAACTCAACCCAAATCTGAAGACCCCTCCCAAGGAGTAAAAAATAAAAAAAAACATTTAGGTATTACAATATAAGAATTTACATTCTGATTCTCAAGTAAAAATTTACACATTCCCAAACCTAAAAGTTCAAATTCTATCAACAATTAAACATGTCCCAAAATGGGATCTTATAATCTCCCCACCTTGAAAATTCTTATCCCTAAAAAGGTATATGAAATAATGAAAACAACACTTGAACTACTAGGGTTCAGAAGCTTCATTTAAATGGTTGCATTTCATTTCCAGTAAATTGACGCACCTCTAGTCATCTCCTAAACCATGCGATACTAAAGTCACTAAAACTCCATTGAATACACAAAACAACCACTCAAACATCTAGAAAATACATACTTGATCCCGTATAAAATTTATACATGATCATAAAATCGTAAATATCACTAACTAGCCTATGGTTCTTCCCACTATATGTTCAAAACAATCCCAATCCTAGAACATGTAACTCATAACATTATAATTTTACACTAAAACACATCCATATTATTTTTACAAAACCCCCATAATTTTTATCAGACTACATGAAAGTCCATTACCCCTAGTCTTCAATGTGGTCTAATTAGTTAAACTCCAATTGACCCATATCAACTGGTCATTTCGGATTTCTCCTTGATAATACCCAATCCACCTTTCAAGTTGCAGCAATATCTTCCCGACCGCATTCCCAATGTGATTTCCTAACCAAAAACATCCAATAAATTTAATTAAAACATGTTAAACCAACTTTGGTCAACTAATTACTTAAAATGATATGCTATTATAGTGTATGTGTCACGATAATATATTTTTAATCCCTTAATCTTTGGCACAATGACCTCATTTTGAGCATGATCCCTAATGCTCGAACTCGAATTCATGCGTACTTTTTTGGCTGAACTATCTCCAGATAAAAATTTCATTCTTTGATAAAACTAGCACCAACACTATTAAAGGATATATTAGTTCCCAGAAAACTATATCTTGAATGAACTCATGGTCCCATGTCCTTTCTCTCTGGGAATTCACCCTCAGTTTTTTATGTCCTTCTCCCCACCTTAGGATCATAATTTTAATTGCATTAATAAATAGATATTGTTCACCACATCACATGCCCCATCCTCACAAGTGCTAACAACTAGAATGGATAGGGTCCTTCTCATCCAAAGAGACAATGTAAATATCAATTGTCACCCATTTCCATTTCTAGTGAATGGTTATCATGGGTAAATTAAAACATGAACAACATCGTGGGTCAACAACTTATAACTACCAATTGTATAATATGCTCCATTTGGAATATTTTCAAACTGTTCCTTGAGAGAAACTCCCAAAGTGTATTTTTTTTAAACCAAAATTTCCATTTAAACAAGTATAATATTTTATAAATAATTCTCCCTCAACATAATCAGATTGTTGTCAAGATCAGGGGAGTGATCACATAATTATTAGGAGTACTATTTGATTTTATTTATAGGTGTGTAATACTCCATCTATATCACATACTTATCAAAAACAGGTTACAATAACATTATCCAATTCCCAACACCACCTCACCAGATCAAGAATGTATGGGTACAAACATTTGTTAAATATCTCATTATGCCCAAATTTATTTTTAGGATAACCCTCATAATTGAAAATACCTCATGTTTACCTTAATATCTGGTTCTCCATGACCATAGTAAATATATTCAATATTATCATTCCTCAACCTTTACTTGACAGTTCACCGATGTTCAAATCTAAAGAGTTTACATGAACAACAACTGTGTGATAAATATAACATGTTACATGGAAAATCAGTATTTGAATACATCGTTAGTTCCCTTAGAACACCTCTTCAAAATTGGGCATGTCACATGTTCTAGTATTTATTGAATGACCTCCCACCTCGCAATGATTTTCTAGAGAATAAATCTTCAACAATGTAAGAATTGGTGAAATAGGACAAGAACATAAACATTCTTTCCCATTATAACTAGTTTTAATAAACAATGTCATCTACAACCAAAAAAATTCAACACCTGGCCTACTCTTTCTACCATCATTACAACTGTTCAGAATTCCAACTCATTGCATGTTGAATGCTGTTATAAATCGGAAAAATACTTTATAGTTCTAAGATGACTGAATTTTCAATGAAAATTTCCCATTTTAACCAGTTGAAGTAAAAAATTCCATCCAAAACCAGACAATCTTCAACACCAGACCTACTCTTTCTTCCATCATTGCATATGTTCATAATTCCAACTCACTACATGCTGAAAGCTATTATAACTCAGTAAAATACATTACAGTTGTGAGATGCCTGATTTTTTTGGGGAACTTCCTTCATCCATGTGTCCCTCTTTTGGTCCTTTGGATACCCCCCTTCACTAGCAGGTTAAAATTTAACATAGATAGTTCCTGAAGGGGAAACCCATTTCCCGCAAGATATGTATTAATCTACAAAGACCATAATGGTGATGTTGTGGAATACATTCATGGATCTTGTGGTAATGTCACTATAGCGACCCTGCTCTTCTTACATTGATTTTAAATCATTTTAATTATTGAAAACAAAAAATCATTACACAAAGTGGATACAAAGGATTAATTTAGTTGGAAAACTAGGACCAAATGTAAATTTTACAGCATAAACATAAAAATTTATTTAATTCTTTCTTCTCTAGCTTCTTATTATCTCTTGACTTCTCTTTAGTACAAGTAGTCACTTGAGGATGTACATCAAAAAGTGCTGAAATGATATCCCAGTAAGAGGATAAGAACATGAGAAAATTCAACATAGGGTGAGTATAAAGACTATTATAATAACATAGGAATAGGATCATAAACATGATAGTAATAATTAATAAAAGGCTTGAAAATTGGCAATGCATAAAAATGAAACCGTATGTATTAGTGGTTTACTACAACACATAGTTGTGAAAAATAGTAGCATCATTTTTCCCACATTTTTCACTTTAATCCTATGGTTCTTCACAATACCCAATTCATTGGAGTGCTGTATAATTTTGGTCACACCCATCACATAATAACATCAACATTGTGTTATATAATTCCAGGTGCACCCATAACATCATAGTGTTAACATTATTACGAATGCCACATAGAATGTACATTAAACTTGGTAATAAATAACCAATTTAAAGGAATGGGTTTCATTTCATAAATCATACATTCATAAAATTTGGTTTTCTAAATTAAAGAGGGAATAACATACCTGGTTAAAGAACCATTAACCTTGAGTGTGAAGAAAATGGTGTGTTTTTGAAAGAAGAGTTATTTTGGAAAACATTTTGTTTTTCATAAACTATTGTAGAATACATGTATTTCCATTAAAATATAATATAATGATGAATATATTATTTTTATGTAATAAACAATCTTAAAATGGGGTGAAAGAGGGAGAACCCGAACAAAGAAAGTTGGGTTCGAGAATTCCCCTCACCTTGTATTTGAACGCTTTATTTACATTAATGACCTGCATAATGACATTATATTAATGAATTAGAAATTAAAAAATATTTTATAGATGAATATGGTTTCATTATATTCTTTTATAGTCCTTTGGATGAGTTATAAAGTTTAAATTCTTTGTTCATGAGTGTTCTTTTTTTTAGTTTCCATGAATAGTTCACCAGTACACTTGAATGGATGTTCATAGATAAACATACAGAACTGATATTACATGTTATTAATTATATTATAGGAGTTAAAATAATCTTTTAATGAATAGTTTTATATACCATATAGATGAATCATTAGTTAAAATTATGATCCTTTTAAGTTAATTTGGGCGGTTTTTCGATCACAACAAACATGTTTCTTTATCATTTAGTATTATGTATAAAAGTTATATACAGAACATAAAATGGTTTAAAAAATAAATATTTCAATATTTTTAAACCATTTGATGGTTTTATTGATATATTTGAATGATTTTATGTAAAATGGATGTGTATTTCCAATGATTTAGGTAAATTAACAAATCGCAAAAAATGATTTCATTTTTATAAACAAATAGATAGGGAGGGAGGCGTATAGTGAATAATCTTCCATTAACATGATATAATTCCATAATATCAATAATACTAGAGTTATAATGACATTTGGATAATAGAATTTGAGTATAAGGGAAGAAAATAAATGAAATTTTAAAGGAATTTGAAAGGAAAGAGAGTGCGAGAAATTACATCTTGAATATATCTTCTTTTAGAGCCACTTTAGGGGATTGGTTTTGGCCTTTTATGATACCAAGAGATTATAGACGTGTGGTAGGATATTGGGAAGATATTTGAGTTTAATTTTTATTAGGCACAAAGCTTGAGAGGTGTGAGGAGTTGAGGTTGAGAGGGGTTGTATTTATAATGGAGGAGAGAAGGGTTTTCTCAATATTATATTCATTAATTTATTATTATTCCATAAGACAGGAAATAGTGAGGATTATAGTGAATTCAAAGAGTAATAAATGCATGTGAGTTCAAAAAAATGGCCATTTAAATCATCTATGACTCAATCATGATGCAAAATTCATTTATTTAGTATATTTTGTAAATTTTCGAATTTCACTACTCACAAAAAATTCAAGTATTTTAGAAAAATTCCAAAAATTCCTCCTAACCATTTTTTGATGTGTATAATTTCAAAATTAACTCCATTTTATTAAAATAATTTTATAAATATGATTAATTTAATTTTTTATTTAAAATCACAATTTACTTGAAAAATAAAAAATATAATATTTAAAAAATTGATTTTCTAACTCATTGAAAAATTAATTAAGGTTTTATAAAATTATCATTTAATCATTATAAACATAAATAATATTTTATAAATACATTTTATGAAAATTTATTTTCTATTAAATTATTAAATTAGTGATTAAATATTCATGACTTATAAAAATACTGACACTATAATGTAATTATATCATATTGTCACTTATAGGATAGATAAATTTTATTTATACTATCATTGGTAATGTTCCTATTAATTTAGAATATTTATTATTCATAAAGGTCATATTACTAATAATAAGGGTAAAATTATTATTCATAAGGGTATGTTACTATTCACCAAAAAAATATGTTTTTCCTATCCGATCCAAAAATCATACTGATCGCAAATGTGTATATAAGATTTCGAAAATTCAAATTAGAGAAGTGGAAATTTATGTTTAAAGGTCACATAGTAGTTCATTTAACCATGATGTGGCATTGTGTTTCCTAATGTGATTTTATGTGATTATGACATTACTAAAATATGGGAGAAATATCATCGATAAAATTTGGGTCGTTACATTCATCCCCCTATTGAAATTTTTCCCTAGAAATTTCATTTTACATAAATAGGTGAGGGTAATTATCCTTCATCGTATCCTCTAGTTCCCAAGTTTCTTCTTCATACATACAGTTCCTCCATGACACCTTGACAAGATGGGTTTTCTTGTTTCGTAGAACCTTATATCTCTAATCCAACATCTTTATTGGATGCTTCGCATAAGAGAGGACATATTATAGCTATACCACATATTAGTTTAGTACATGTGAGGGATCTAGTATGTACTTATTTATGAGTGATACATGAAACACATCATGAACATGAGCCATATTCGGTGGAAGTAGAAACTGATAGGCCATAACTCCTTTGCGGTCAAGGATCTCAAAGGAGACAATATACCATGGGATTATCTACCCTTTCTTTGCATACCACATGACTCTCTTCCATAGAGATATCTGATGGAAGAAATTATCTTCAATGTCGAACTCTAAGTCCCTTTTATGAATGTTTTAATTTCCATGATTCGGGTGCCACCCAAAGGTTCCCCATACCTGGTTGGTCACATGGCCTCAAACGCATTTCCCTGGATTCCCGAGGCTGTCGACTAGTAGCGAGGGCCTTGGGTGTGAGAGAGGGAAAACAATGACCTCATTGGCAGAGTAACAACGTGGAATAGTAAATAATAACCAACAATGGAATCCATGATACCATACAATAAGTAAACAATGGAAGAATGATAGTAAATAAACAACTGGAGAACATATATAAATGATTCATGTCTCATATGTCTAGGAAAACAGTCAAAAAGTCACAATGTTGTCCCTATAGTACTAAGCCAAAGTAAAAAAGAAAACAAGTAAACTCCTATAGCATCACAAGACTCAACATTATCCCATGCCCTCTATCTCCACAACATTCATGTACCTCAAGTAGAAGGGAACTTTCCCTTATCTATACCTGCAACCATATATTCTATTTTAGTCCAAAAACATGACCCAAAGAGGATTTGAGATGAATCCCAGTAGGCAACACCACAAGATTTGTGCCTAACTAATAGTGAGTATATATAACATGTAATAACGGAAATACAGCAAAGAAACTAGGAGTACACAAAAGTTAAAAATCCTACATTTACCATTTACATTCATTAACATATACTTTTCAACATTTAATCATGTAAGTATCACAAGCAGCTATCTCGGAAGACTACATAGAAGGACTGAATCCAAGATTGCTCTTTGTCTTGGAAGATTCATCAAAACACTCAATATTTACATTAAACCTCTTATTAGCTCACACAGTCTAACCCCACTTTCCATTTAATTCAATTAAAAGGAAAGATACTCTGAGGAAGCACCCACTGTCAATTCCTCCTTTGATCTTTCCACAATAACTATAGACTCTTAGAAGAAGCACTCAACTTCAATTCCCCCTATGGTCTCATAACGTAAACTATAGACACTCTGAGGGAGCACTCACCGTCAACCCCCCCATTGGTCTCTTATAATGAAAAATAACAGACACTATGAGGAAGCACTCAACGTCAATTCCCTTTGTGGTCTAACTACACCAGGTTCTAACAGCCCAATATAATTCAATCATGTATATATGATATTAAATATCCCAAAGTAATCTCAACATTACATGGATAAATAATTCCAATGCATACCAAAAGAATTTAACAAGAATAAAAATACAATGAGTTCCATCCTATCAAGGAATGAAAGGAAATAAGGCATACCTCATAGAAAACCTATACCAAATGACCCTAAACATTCAAACAAGGAAACGCACCCATGGGGTGTTCCTTAAACATTAAATTTCACAGAATATCACATAAACAAACCCTTAATCAATCAATCATTCTATAGTAGATAGAACAACGTTCAATTTTCTTAACCTGAAATACCCAAAGCATGGGTAATCGTCACGTTGGCATATATAACACAAAGAAAAACTACGAAAGGAATCAAACCACCTACCTCAATGATGTAAGATCGATATTCTCCAGCATTGGAAATTTAATCGGCCTAGAATGATTTTTATCTACAAAAACATAAAAAACATTCAACCTCGAATAGATCTCGAACAAATAATAATTAGGAAAAATGGATCAAGAAGAATAAATAACTCACTATGGCTATTGAAATGTAACCTACAGTGTTAGATTTGTAGAAAAAATGATGAATTGGTGGCTTAGAGATGAATCAGAGATTACGTACACTCCTTTGTGAGGCACGAACTGAAGAAGATGAATATGAGGGTTATACATGACCCCAATCTAATATATCAAATAAAAGGAAAAGTATACAGTGTGTGTTGTTAATGTACATGCTATGTATTTGCCTCAATGAGCCCCCAACATTAGCAGTCTGCCACGTCACCCCACATGGCCATGTTTCGGCCATTACACGCCCATGACATAGATGTACATAGTAACAGGGTACACGAAGTATACATAGAAAATTTCCAACTCTTCCATTATCCCTAAAAAACCTGAAGACAGATCCATACCTGAAATGAAGATCTAGGTTATTACAAACATCACCCTTAACAAAATTCATCCTTGAATTTCCTTAAAAGGTGGTGAAGAAGAATCATCAAACAGCTCTATCCACTGCAATCACACATCAGTCTCCCTCTCAAAGTATCATCTTGTACTCGCATGTGCTGCCATAGCACCCATACTAGAGGAACAGAACATCCATGTAAAACCTTTGTGTTGTGATCCACAATCCAAATAGGGTTCTCCTCAAATGATGTATCCACCTCCAACTCAATCTTCTTAGGTTGAAAAAAATGATACGGGTCTGAAAAGTAACAATGTAGCTAAGAAACGTGGAAGACGATGTGCATATCTAAGTACTTATGAGGTAACTACAACCGATATGCAACCGGCTTGACTCTCTCCAAAACCTCAAATGGCCCGATGTATCTCAGTGAAATATTTACCTATCTCCTAATCCCGTTGCTTCCCAACCTCAGTGTGACATGCAAGAAAATCTAATCTCCAACCTCAAACACCATGCATCATCTATTTCGATCAATGTAATATTTTTGGAAAGAATGTACAGTACCCATCCTCTTTGGAATCATCTCAACCTATACAACAGTCTCCTGGACAAGACGAGGTTCCAGTATAACCGCCTATCCTGCCTCCAGCCAACATAGGGGTTATCGGCATGACCTACCGTACAAAGAATCATATGTTTCCATCTCACTCATTGCTTGAAAACTGTTATTGTAGGAAAAATACACTAGGGGTTTGTGTCTCTCTGAAGAACCCCCAAAATATTGGACGCATTCTTGAAGCATGTCCTCCAATACCTGAATCATGCACTTGGACTAGCCATCTATCAGGGGATGGTAAGCTATACTCAGAGGTACCTATGTTCCCAAATCCCTCTATAGTACCTACCATACAAGATAAGTTAAACATGAATCTATATCTGAAATGATAGAGTGTTGAACCCCATGCAATTGTAAAATCTCTCAGATGTACAACATTTCATGCTCATCAACACTGAACGTCTCCTTGAAGGGTAATAAGTTTGAAACCTTCATTAGTCTATAAATGACAACCCAAACTACATCATTCCCTCAATGTGACGTTGGTAAACTTGTCACAAAATACATCACGACATAATTCCACTATAACTCGGGAATGGGTAACTATTTTAAAAGCCCCGTTGGTCGCTGATTCTCCGCCTTCACCTGCTGATAGGTAGAACATCTCATTACAAAACTGGAAAAATCTCTCTTCATACCAGGCCACCAATACTGGCAGTGTAGATATTGATATATCTTGGTGACACTAGGATGATCTTCCCAAACTAAGGAATGAAAATCCAGTATTAAATCTTCACGTTTGTCTATTGAAACCCATATGCAACCATAAAAGTTCAAGATCTCATCCTTGCCTACGGTCCATCTAGAAGTAGGGTCCTCTCCTAACACACTCTCCCATAGGACTAGGCCTTCAGAATATTATAACTAACTCATTAAAACTAGATCCAGTAGAGTAGAGGTAACACCTACAGAATAATGAAACACATTACCATGTTTTTTGTGCAACTCCAAATGCATCTTAGAGTACATATCCATAAGCTTACACTCAATACTGGCTTCCAGAACTACCTATATCTGATTCCTCCTACTCAACGCATCAGCCACTACATTTCCTTCCTCAGGAATGTAGGAAATATCAAATTCAAAAGATAGATGGTACTTAACACACCTTCATTGTCACAAAAAAATATCACACTGATTAAAGATATACTTGAGGCTTTTGTGTTCAGTGAAAACCACAAAATTCTCTCCCAAAAGATAATGTATCCAACAACGTAAATCATGCATAACCGTAGCTAACTTGAGAACGTGTGTCAGGTAATTCTTATTAAGTGGTCTCAACTACCAAGATGGGTATGCAACGACTCCTCCCCCCTGCATAAGTACTGCTCCTAGCCCGGTACCTGACTTGTTGCAGTAAATCGTATAACTCTTGCCTTGTTTTGAAAAAATCAGTATCAGTGCAGAAGTTAACCTCCATTTGAGCTCCTAAAAGGACATATCCCAGGAATCTTCCCACAATTACTTGAAACTCTTCTTAGTCAGGCTTGTCAGTGGCACTATTAAGTGTGAAAAGTCCTGTATAAAACGTCTATAGTAACCAGACAACCCCAGAAAACTTTTTACCTCAAATAAATTCTTTGGATTCTCTTAAGAAACTACTGATATATTTTTCTCAGGGTCTACTGATACTTCTGCATCTAAGATAAAATGACCGAAAAAAGTGAATCTGGTCCATCGAAAAGTGACATTTTGAGAACTTAGTATATAACATATGCTCTCTCAGTGTACTCAAAACTATCTCAAGATGGATGGCATGGTCATGTCGAGTATGAGAGAACACCAATATATCATCCATGAAAAAAATCATGAAGGAGTCCAAGTATGGATGGAACACTTGTTTCATTAGTGCCAAAAAGAAATATAGGTGCGTTTGTGAGACCGAACCACATAACCACATACTTCTATAGACCATACCTGCTCCAAAAGTCTGTTAGAGGTAAATATTATGGTCTAAAGAAAAACTAATGATAGATGGATCTCTTTTCAATCTTCAAGAATACCCAGTATCCTCGAATATGATAAAAGAGATCATTAATCCTTGACAAGGGATATCAGTTATTGATCGTCAACTAGTTCAGCTTCCGATAATCCACATAATGTCGGAGGGTACTGTCTTCCTTCTTTACAAAAAGGATAGGTGAACCCCAAGGAGAAGTACTAGGTAGGATGAAAACCTTTTCCTGTAACTCCTATAATTACTTCTTGATCTATTGTTACTCTGATGTAGCCACCATTTAAGGAGGAATGTATAATAGTAGTGCTCCTAAAACAAGATACATAGATAATTATACCTCTCTCTTCGGAGGTAAACCTGAAAATTCATCTAGAAAGAAATCCCAGAAATGATCCACCACTAGTGTATAGTCCATCTGTGAAGTCCCCTAGTCATCTTGATATAAACTAGTAATCTAGGATATAATTCCTCCCAACCCATGATTCTTGGGTACCACCTTTCTCACCGGGACATCTCATTCTCCCTTGTGTAGAAAAAACCCACCCTCTGTTGATGTGAAACTCACCATTTATCGATATCAGTCAAAAAAGGCATAGAATGAGACTTACCAGTCCATAAAATGAATGATATCAAAGCCTATCATATCTAATACATAGAGGTCTCATAATAAGTGACACCCACCAACCTCAAGAGGTCACTCATTTCACTGACTTACACTAGCCGTTCTAAACCCCAAGATAGTGTCTAGAATCATAACATCCTCAGAAGTAAAGATATAGAGCCCCATTTTCTCCAAAAAATCAATAAATATTATACTATGGGAATCCCCTATATCAAAAAGGGTAGAAGCTAAAAATGAAGCAACTAAAATCATACCTCTGACTATAGAGGGTATGAGATCCTGATCTGGCAGGTTTTTCTCTACTGCAAAAGACTGACATGTACCGTGGCCCTACGACCCTACCTGACTAACCTAAGTTGATCTACCATGTTGTTGCTGAAACCCTGAATCCTTACTACTGTGGTCATGAATGTTTGATTTGGTGGCCTAGAACCAACTACTTTGTACTTTATTCTTTAATTAATGCCTTATCACATCTTGATTGTTCCTGTGCGTGACAATGAATGTGATAATGTCCTAAGGACATCTATTGCATTAATGGTTCATAGAGGATCCCTGCTATGATGAGAACTCAGAAGTTCCATAACACTATTCTTGAATATATGTTCTATGGCCGGATAATGTTATTTGAGGGACACAAATAATACATTCCATTAGGGGTGAGGACTCATAAAACTTTGAGGCACCTTTTCATGGTGTGCGCCCTTGGTAATATCTAGGAGGATATTATGAGAACGAGAACCATCATTAGGAAATCCACATTTCATAGTGTCATTGGATTTTACTGTCTGCGGATGTGTGTATTGGTCCTTAGACTTTAAGATTATTATAGATGGGTATTAAAACTCGCACACTTAGATGTATTGACGAAAACTGTGATGACACACTGTTCGCAACGGGGTAGGATACGTTGGGTGTGTCACAAGTAATACTACATTAATAGATAATGAGAGAAAGGATTTTTTCCTTCTCTTCTATAACGGAAGTAGATATCTTAGGCCCTTTGATGGAATTGATATAGCCTAAATAAATCCATGTCCATGGTAAGGCATGAGCGAGTTCAATTCTGGAAAGTCAAAGAAAGAATAATCTAGCATGTGAGTTGATGACACTAGCATGCAACCCTCTTGATTCGAGATATTGTGACAAAGGGATTATATTACAAGGTAAGCGTTCGTATGAGGTGACACGTCAATGCGGCGTCAACTTCTTTCTCTTGGGTGCCTTGACCCGTTTCTAGATAGTAATCATGGACTTTAGGCAAGTCCGCCTAATGCCAACGAGAAATAGGCCTAGAGGGTCACACACTAAGTGTGTCCATGTATCTTAGTTAAATATTAATTTAACAAGTTAAATAAATATTATTCCCGACTGTGGTTTAATAATTATTTAAGGATACCTGATCGTATTTATTCCAACACTAGTTATTCGAGAGAATATATTGTGGGTGAAATAATATATTTTTTGGCAAGTAATTTAGTTATATTTATTAATGAAATAAATAGCCATTACTCAAGGTCCAATAAATGTGGAGGATGAGATAATGAAAAGTGAAAAATAAAAGTACACGCTGTGTAGTTTTATGGAAAACTAGTACACGCCGTGTATTAATGATTACACGACGTGTAGTTTTTGTAGTTGGGATTTTGAGGAAATAATATCATTATTGTGATACTAATTATAATCAGCATGGGCACATGTCAAGGAATTAATAATTCGACATGGAGGTTTTCACTAAGAGTTAATGAAATAAATAAAATGCATAACGCGTTTATTTATTGTCAAAACTCTATAACCTCAAACACGATTTTAAATATCCCTACAACCCAAACACTTTTCAAGGAATTTTTGTACACAAAAATTTTGGAGAATTTTTTCAAGACCGAAAGAACTCCTTCCTCCAAGAACACTCTCAAGACCGAGAGACCAAGACTATCGAAGGCGGACATCGCAAGTGAAGTTTCTTCTGCACAAGAACCCAGAGATCCCTTCGGCGACATCCGGAGATACGTGGCACATGTGTGGATCACCTCTAGAGGAATCCTACACTTTGATTCTATGACGTAATGACGGATCATTGAATCGTGACCAGACAAATCAACGAAGAAAGAATTCCACAAACGTAGTTCTTGTGAATTAATTAAATTAATTATAACCAACATATGATGATCCTATCTCTATGGTTCTAGGACTCTTCTTTTCTTTTTCGTTCTTTGTTCTATTTTGATGATCCGGCATTTTATATCATGACGGATCTCGAATTGAACTTTGCTTAACACTAAAATTAATGTTGGGAAAACTCCCACCAACGCGCTTCTGCTGCACCCGGAACCTACAAGTGGTTTCAGAGGGGTCTTATCGTTGATTATAATTATTTAGTTTCTCGTTGATGTTTTACGCATTTAATAATTTAGTTGTTTCAATTCAATTTTAATCGTTCTGGAAATATGAATCTCGAGATCTATTCCTCCTCCCTCATTTCTCGTTCATCTCACAAAAATTAATTTTTCTTTTAATTTTGATTAAAATAAAATATAGGAACTCATCCGGAGGAGCCAAACATTTCTTTCCGTACAACACCAGAATACACGGTGTGTATTCATAAGTACACGTTGTGTAGTATAGGTTCATTCATCGGAATGGTCTGCCAAATTCAGCCATTTATTGATCCTATATAAGTCATTTATGACACCGTGTGTTGACCAGGAATAGGTGGCACACTGTTTCCGGATTACACAATGTGTGGTCCAACAGAACACGGCGTGTAGTCCCCTCGGGTTAGGGTTGGACCGTGTACCCCTTACACGGCCTGCCCGGTTAGAAACCGTGTAACACGGATACTACACAGCTTGTATCCCACTATACATGCCATGTACTCTGAAAATTTCCGAAGTACATTAACACGCCATATCCCCAGGCGTGTGCTTCAGATGGACAGTGAAGAAAAGTACACGCAGTGTAGTCGGAACTACATGCCGTGTACTCACCCAAATTACACAGATTTATAAAAATTTATTATTTATACTACACAAAACCTTGAGACATGTACCATAGTGCAGGCGTAAAGCTGAGGCACAACACGTGATAGGTGTTTTTATATATATGTGTTTAATTTAACATATGCGTAATGAATGTGAATTCACCGGGTTGCCTCCAAGGTACAAGTTATGTACAAGGATAATTTTAAATGAATTTATTTGTTTAAAATTTTGATGGATGAGAATCTTAAGGAAATTCAGAAAATGGGTTTAAGATAAAAGAATTGATTAATTAAAGATAATTAATTAATTCGAGTGTGATTTATCTTAAACAAGAACTATTAAAGAATTGAATGATAGTTTTATTTATGCGTAATATCATTGCATGTATGGATGATCATGAGCTGGACCAAGACCTTTGTATGTGAATGGTTTCATTAATATATTTATTTAAATTAAATTTGTTGGCCTACGAACCTTCTTCTCATTAATATGTTGGGCATGCATTCCCATGACTCTTTTTTCTAAAAACCCATTTTTACCCCTCACCTGAGTGTGAGATAAATGCATATTTAATGGATGGAGCTCTCAAGATATTGGAGGCGGCTCAAGTCAGGAGCCAAGGTGAAACCAATCCAAGGAGATATAAAGGTGAACAGGTGGAAATATATTAACATGAACCTGCAAGGTTCAAGGTGTTTCTCCCCTAGGTCTTGGGTTAGTTTATCAACTGCTAGACAAACTAACCAATAGAACAAGCTCATGATCATACCATTTATTTTATTTCGGTCAGTTTCATGGTTTATTTATTGTGGGTGTGTTGTCACGATCACACAATTAATGGATTAAACAATCATACAAGATGGAACTAAAATAAAAAAATGGATTATGCGTAAATATTATCATAGACATGGTTAATCACTTAAGTATATACCACATAATATTAACAATCATGTAATCAAAGATAATAAATTTGAAATTTACGTATAAGGATAAAATCCCTCCAAGAAATATTAAGTCGGTATAGCCTTCCATAATCTTGGTTAGAATCGAACCATAGTTCAAAGTGCTTGACCAACCCTAGTTGGGGTGCTTTCAATTATCGGGGAATTATAATTCAAGGTTTTGGGTTGACATAACTTGGTTCACATCAAGGGTTGACTGCCATAGTAGGACTTGATGTGACCAAGATTAAAATGTTGAGGAAATCCAAAATAAAAGGATTTCAGGATTGGGGAGTCCACTCAGCGGATCAAGGAGATGCGAGTTAATGTTGTTGGCATTTGGAATGCCTACCTAAAACCCTTCAAGTTGATTGAACAGCCCTAGTTGGGGTAATGTGAAAGGAAATATGGATCCTTTCCACTATAATATTTAGGCAACAGAATATTCCGAAGTCAATAGTGAGGGCTATTATATTTCGATAAATAGTGGGAGACTAATAAGTATTAATTTATTTATTTGTCTCAGTTTTGTAATAAAGTAATATATCTTTTCTCATCATAATTTGTAGAAACGGAAAGAAAATTACTTCAAACATATCACTATGCACCATACTTGAGAAGGAAAACCTTCTCACCGACACCAATTTCCAAGAGTGGCAGAGGAAATTATGTATCATCCTTCGCCACGAAAGGAAATTGTATGTGCTGGAAGATCCTTTTCCAATTGAGCCTAGGAAAGAGGCCAGTGATGAGGAATTAACTCTCTATATTAAACACATGGATGATGCCACAAATGTCCAGTGTTTCATGCTATCGGCAATGTCAAATGAGCTCTTGAAGCAACATGAAAAAATGGATACATATAGCATGATGTCTCACCTTAAGGTTCTCTACCAAGAGAAGGAGAGACAAGAGAGATATGAGATCTCCAATGCTTTGTTTACAACAAATCTTAGAGAGTCTGCGCCAGCTGGGCCTAATGTAGTCAAGCTTATTTGCTACATTAAATGCCTAGACATCTTAGGGATTAAATTCCCGGATGAGTTGCATACAGATCTCATCCTATCATCATTTACCAAGACCTTCTCTAGATTCATTGTCAACTATAACATGAGCAGCAATGAGAAGAGTATATCAGAGCTTCTGACCTTGATTCGCCCGGTAGACAAGGATATAGGGCGTGACAAACCCGTTGTGCTTATGGTGAACAAGGAAAGGAAGGACAAGGAAAAGGTCGAAAAGACTTATAAACAGTCTGAAGCCACTGACCACCGTCCCACCAAGAAGGGGAAGATCCAAAGGCAGGGAAAGGAATGGGAGGCGGTGTGTTTTTCAAGTGGAAAGCAAGGCCACTGGAAGAGAAACTGCACCCAGAAGCATGGGGACGCTAAAGGTGTGTTTGTTATCGAGTGTAATCAAAATTATTTCTACACATTGTGTATTAGATATAGCTTATGGGTCTCACATCTGTATTCATATGTAGGAACCAGATAGATTTAGAAAGATTTCCATAAGAGAGTTGGATCTTCGAGCTACCAATGGAGCAAGGCTGGCTGCGTTGGCTATTGGTGATTACCACCTCTCATTTCCAATTGGGATGATTTTGGTTTTACGTAACTGTTATTATGTGCCTAGTGTTACCAAGAACATAATTTCTTGTATCATGTTTGGATATGGATGGATTTATTTTCGTGTTTGGAAATAAGGGTTTTTGCTTTTATAAGAACAACTTATTTTATGGTATGACACATTTAAATAATGGTTTGTATGTATTAAATTATGAAAACCAAGTGTTGGAAATCGATAAAGAAACAAACTCACATGACTCATACATCACCCAGTTATGGCATCACCGTCTCGGTCATGTGAACGAGAAGCGCTTGAAAAAGCTCTTCCAATATGGATATTTAGACTCTACTGAGCTAAATCCAATTGATAGATGTCACACTTGTTTATAACGAAAAATGACCAGGCCGCCTTTTGGTGGACAGGGTGAAAGGGCCACAAAGCTTCTAGGATTGGTACACACTGATGTGTGTGGACCATTTCCAGAAGAAGCTAGAGGTGGATATTCTTACTTCATTACTTTTACTGATGATTTGAGTATATATGGCTATGTCTACTTAATGAGGTATAAGTCAAAGGCCTTATAGAAATTTAAGGAATTCAAGAATGAAGTAGAGAATTAGCTTGGTAAGAAGATAAAGAAAATTTGATTGGATCGAGGTGGAGAATATCTGAACCAAGTGTTCATCGATCTTCTATGGGAGTTTGGGATTCTATCTCAGCTCACTCCTCCTTATACACCATAGTGGAATGGTGTTAGTGAAAGGAGGAACTTCACCTTGTTGGACATGGTGAGGTCAATGATGAGTCAGGCGGATCTTCCATTATCCTTTTGGGGATATTCATTACAAACTACAGCATACACATTAAACTGAGTACCAAATAAGGTGGAAAATGGAATTCCATCTGAGTTATGGAATGGAAGGGAACCCACTTTGTTGCACACATGTGTATGGGGATGCAAAGCATTTGTTAAGGCCTTCTCGCGCAACAAACTAGCACCTCGGGGCATGAGGTGTATCTTTATAAGATATCCCAAGGAAACGAAAGGATATTACCTATATAACCCTTCAAACAAGAATGTGACTGTCACCAGACAAGTCATCTTTCTTGAGAGGGAGAACATCCTCACGATGTATAGTGGGAGAAAGATTGACTTCGATGAATTTCATGCTAAAGATACACAGGAGTTGGTACAGGAACAAGTTCCATAGGTCCACATGGAAGAGGTTCCAGAAACACAAGTACTGCGTAGTAGCTCAAGAGAGGTAAGGGTACCAGAGAGATTTGGTTTCCTAGTCACCGAGGATGGTGATTCATTATTGTTGGTCAATGATGAGCCTCTCTCCTACAAGTAATCAGTAGAAAGCTCAGAAGCTGCAAGATGGCTAAAAGCTATGAATTCTGAGATGGATTCCATGTATCAGAACCAAGTCTGGGTTCTGGTCGATGATCCAGTTGATGTAAATCCTGTTGGATGCAAATGGGTATTCAAGAGAAAACAGGACTTGGACGGTCAAGTTAGCACCTATAAATCAAGGCTAGTTGCTAAACGATTCAGACATCATCAAGGAATTGCATATGATGAAACCTTCTCGCCAGTTTCCATGTTTAAATCCATAAGAATCATACTTGCTATAGTAGCTTACCATGACTACGAGATTTGGCATATGGATGTCAAAATAGAATTCCTTAACGGGAACCTTCTGGAAGATGTCTATATGACACAACCAGAAGGGTTTGTGACACCAGGTGAAGCCAAATGGGTTTCCAAGTTGCAGAAATCCATTTATGGATTAAATCAAGTATCCAGGTCATGGAACCTTTGATTTGATGAAGACATAAAGGAATTTGTGTTCATTAAGAACGAATGTGATCCATGTATTTATAAATGGTTTAATGGGAATGTGATCGTTATACCAGTAGTACATGTTGATGACATATTTCTTATTGGAAAAGATGTATCAGTATTACAGTCAGTTAAGGACTGGTTGAAAAAGTGTTTCTCCATGAAGGACTTGGGTGAAGCATCCTACATTCTAGGGATCAAGATCATTTGTGATAGATCCAAGAGGCTACTTGGACTAAGTTAGAGTACATACATTGACCAGATACTAAAAAGATTTAGTATGGAACAATCCAAGAGGGGATTACTTCCAGTGTCACATGGCCTACATCTTTCTAAGAAAATGTGTCCTCAGACACAACAAGAGAAAGATAGAATGAGTAAGATCCCATACGCTTTGGATATAGGATCCATCATGTATGCCATGTTATGTACCATGCATGATGTTGCCTATACACTGAGCATGGTTGGAAGATATCAAGCAGATCTAGGAGAATAGCATTGGACTGTGGTTAAGACTATCCTTAAGTATCTGAGAAGAACTAAGGATATGTTCCTGGTATATGGAGGAGACGAGGAGCTTGTCATTAGAGGGTATGATGATGCTAGTTTTCAGACAGATCAGAATGATCTGAAGTCACAATCTAGATATGTTTTATGTCTCAATGGAGGAGTTGTGAGCTAGAAGAGTTCAAAGCAGCCATTTGTCACTGATTCTATAGAGGAGTCCAAATATATAGCGGCTTTTGATGCAGCCAAGGAAGCCGTATGGATTCTGAACTTTTTCCATGATCTTGATGTGTTGCCTAGCAGTAAAGATCCCATTACATTGTTTTGTAATAATACTGCAGTGGTGGCTCCTGCAAAAGAACCAAGGTCACATTAACGGATAAAGCACATACTATGGAAGTACCACCTCTTGAGGGATTTCTATCAAAGGGGTGAAGTTGCAGTGATCAGAGTGTCCACGGAAGAGAACGTGGAAGACCCCATTACTAAAGGCCTATCTCAGTAGAAGCATGAATATCATGTGAGAGCTAGTGGGTTAAATGTTTTTAGCAGTTGGCTCCAGTCCAAGTGAGAGTCTGTTGGATTTGGTGGCCTAGAACCAACTACTTTGTACTTTATTCATTAATAAATTCCTTATCACATCTTGATTGTTCTTTTATGTGACAATGCATGTGATAATGTCCTAAGGAAGCTGTTTCATTAATGGGTCATAGAGGATCCCTGCTATGATGAGAACTCGGTAGTACCATAACACTATTCTTGAATATATGTTCCATGGCTGAATGATGTTATTTGAGAGACACAAATAATACATTCCATTAGGGGTGAGGACTCATAAAACATTGAGGTACCTTCTCATAGTGTGCGCCCTTGGTAATATACAAGAGGATATTATGAGAACGAGGCATATTAGTAGGAAATCCACATTTCATAGTGTCATTGGATGTTCCTATCTGCAGACGTGTGTATTGGTCCTTAGACTTTAATATTATTATTAATGGGTATTACAACACATGCAATTAGATGTATTGATGAAAACTGTGATGACACACTGTTCGCAACGAGGTAGGATACGTTGGGTGTGTCACGAGTAATACCGCATTAATAGATAATGCGATAAAGGATTTGTCCCTTCTGTTCCATAATGGATGTAGATATCTCAGTCCCTTTGACGTAATTGATATAGCCTAAACAAATCCATGGCCATGGTAATGTATGGGAGAGTTCAATTCTTGAGAGTCAAAGAACGAATAATCGAGCACGTGGGTTGATGACACTAGAATGAAACCTGCTTGATTTGAGATATCATGACAAAGGGATTATATTACACGGTAAGCGTTCGTATAAGGTGACACGTCAATGTGGAGTCAACTTCTTTCACTTGGGTGCCTTGACCCATTGCTAGATAGTAATCTTGGAATTTAGGAATGTCCACCAAATACCAATGAGAAAGAGGCCCAGAGGGTCACACACTAAGTGTGTCTATGTATCTCAGTTAAATATTAATTTAACAAGTTAAATAATGATTATTCCCGACTGTGGTTTAATAATTATTTAAGGATTCCTGATGGCATTTATTTCGACACTAGTTATTCGAGATAATATATTGTGGGTGAAATAATATATTTATTGGTGAGTAATGCAGTTATGTTTATTTAAGAAATAAATAACCATTACTCAAGGTCCAATAAATGTGGAGGAGGAGATAAAGAAAAGAGAAAAAAAAAACTACATGTCGTGTATATTTAATGTACACGCCATGTAGTTTTATGGAAAACAAGTACACATTGTGTATTAATGATTACACAGCATGTAGTTTTTCTAGTCAGGATTTTGAAGAAATAATATCATTATTGTGATATTAATTATAATCAGCTTGGGCGCATGTCAAGGAATTAATAATTCGACATGGAGGTTTTGAATAATAGTTAATGAAATAAATAAAATGCATAACATGTTTATTTATTGTCATAACTCTATAACCTCAAACAAGATTATAAATATCCTCACAACCCCAACACATTTCAAGGAATCATTGTTCACATCAATTTGGATTATTCTTTCAAGACCGAAAGATCTCCTTCCTCCAAGAACACTCTCAAGACCGACAGACCAATGCGATCGAAGGTGGACATCGCAAGCGAAGCTTCTTCTACACTAGAACTCGGAGATCCCTTCGATGACATCTGTAGATACGTGTCACATGTGCGGATCACCGCTAGAGGAATCCTACACCTGGATTCTACGATGCAATGACAGATCACCGAAATGTGACGAGACACATCAATGAAGAAATAATTCCACCAAGGTAATTCTTGTGAATTAATTAAATTAATTATAACCAAAAATGATGATCCAATCTCTATGGTTCCAATACTCCTCTTTTCTTTTTCGTTCTTTGTTCTATTCCAAAGATCCAGAATTTTATATCGTGACAGATCTCGGATTGAACGTTGTTTAACGCTAAAATTAAAGTTGGGAAAACTCCCACCAACGTGCTTTCGCTGCGCCTAAAACCTACAATGAACACCTCCTCTTCATGAATGGACTGATGAACTCCAGTTCCCTAACTGTGGAGAAACTGGTGGTCTTACTCTTAAACATGGAGTCATAGAAGAACTCATATCACCAGCTGCTGGTGAGAAAAATGGGAAAAATGATAAAGATTGCCCATATTACTACAATATAGGCACTCAAATGGGTCTCTAGGGAACTAAGGTCTCGTATCCCCACTCTTCCAACACTAGTGGAATACCACTTGGATTCTTGAAGGAGTATCCCATCTATTCGGATCTCCAGGCGCAGACTCCCTACGACGCTTCCTACTATTAGTCTGAGGAGTACCAACTCTGGACGCCGAACCACCTAGTCTCATAGATCCAGATTCCATC
Source organism: Viscum album (assembly GCA_963277665.1). Lineage (NCBI taxonomy): Eukaryota > Viridiplantae > Streptophyta > Magnoliopsida > Santalales > Viscaceae > Viscum > Viscum album. The sequence goes on from OY728132.1 coordinate 332,654,619, forward strand.
TTTTACACTTGGTAATCAGCACCTGGTTGAATATAGAAGATATGGAAGTCAACCTGAAGATGTTCACCTGGGATCAGATGTCATGTTGGAGGCCATCCTCAAACTCCCTTGCAAGAAATAACTCATCACTCCCCAGAGTGGGTGTGAAGCGCTACAGCTCTGTGAATTGAGAAGAATAATCCATGACTAAAAGAGTACCCTATTCAAGGCCCACGAACTCTCAGGCTTGAGCGGCCCTCATGGTCTATGGGTACAAAAAGTCATAGAAGGTACACTAGAACTCATCCCAAGCCATAACTCATTGGCACCCCACCTGTGAGATAACTTACCACCATCTCTTGGAGTAATCACATAGCATGTATGTAACAAGCTTCACCCTCCTCTCTAGAGGAATTTTGAGAATCTAAAAGATAGAAAACATAAAATCCCACCATGAATCTATATCCATAGTTCCCCCATCCCTTGATAAAATGGGAGGATGTTCTACTAAAAAACTCGCATCAACCTGCCATTGTCAGGGCATGATGCGGTGCTCTCTAAAAGGTCTTCATAAACCTCATTAAGTCTCTTCAGAACTGTGCATCATCACTTGTGTCTGTTATAACCGTTGGTGCCAATATGGGAACAACAAGAGGATCTGCTGGTAGTCCCTGATCTACCATTTCAGGTGTATGATTGTTACCCTATATTTCGCGTACAACCGCAGGACATCTCAGTGGCATGACTCTATAATGCCAAGCGCGCACCTCAGTTCAAGATTATTAAGTAATGAAACATAGAAATACAAGAAAATAAAATGAGAATAAAATATTCAAGTTTTTTAAAACATGGTTACACAACGTGTATACACTCCACATGACATTTTCACTTAGGTTTTATCATGGGCATGTGCCTCTAACTACCCTGGTCGTGTATCACCCACACACATGACATGTACTTGAAACATTCCCCCCTTCCCAAGTTCTTCAACATGTATAAACACAATTTTCTCTCATGGGTAACACTACATGGCTTGTTCACCCTAGACACGACATGTACCCCTTAAGTTCTAACCACACGTGTCATTAGTCACGTGGTCAGAGACATGGTCTCTAGATCACGGTGTGTACTCCCAGTACACGACGTGTTCCACCAAACATTTCCCAACCCTATGTATCTTCCCACATAGATAGTCACATGGTTAAAGACTAAATGGAATGTACATATAGTACATGGTGTGTACTTAAGAAAATTTGTTTCTTCCACAAAAAGAGAATACATGGCATGTGTTCATAACACCACACACTGTGTTGTCTAAGTTTCTAGATAGTAAGCCTCTGAAACTTCTCTATAACCCTTAAAATCTTAATTTTTTCCATGGAATGAAACATTCAGACTCGTGAGAGGCCATACTCTCCTGAATCAAAGTTTGACATCCTATTCCACATTAAAACTTGATGAAATTAAACTAAATTTCATACAAGATAAAACAAATTACAATCCAAGAGGGCCCATATCACCTCCAGGACCACAGTTTTCCATCCATCCAAAAAAACATTACAATTACCAATACCCTATCAAAATAGAAGGTATTATATCCCAACATCTATCACAATAGCATGCATATTTATCACAACATCTATCACAACAACATGAAATCAATAATATACACTAAATGGAATGACAAGAATGCATGACATGTGATCTCTAGAAAGATCTTATATGATGCATGAAATAGAAAACCCTCATCTCATCGAGTTGAAACATAATGAGAACCTCAATAATATCAATGATAACAACACAAAACATGTGAATCACCCATTGGTGAAATCAAATCAAATTTAATAATTTCAAAACCATAAAAATTGCAATATTCAAGGTATATTGGCATTTCCCTGTACACGGGTTAGCTACTCCCGGGTATAGCTTATTACCAACTACATATTCATTCATATCCCTATCTATAGGATACAAATAGTAAGGCAAAGAAGAAAAGAAACTCCTCTGATACCACTTTGTAATTTCATAGATCCGGGTGCCACCAAAAGGTTCCTCGTACCCAGTTGGTCACATGGACTCAAGCACATTTCCCCAAACGCTAGAGGCTGAAACTAGTAGATAGGGCCTTGGGTGTGATAGTGGGGAGACTATTCCCTCGTTGGCAGAGTAACATAGAAGAATAGTGAATAATAACCAAAAACAGAATCCATAATACCATACCAAAAGTAAACAATGAAATAATGCTAGTAAATATAAAACTGTAGCACATATATAAATTATTCATGTCTCATATGTCTATAAAAATGGCCAAATAAGTCACAATACCAGAAATAAATTAATAAGACAAAGTAAAAAAGAAAATAACTAAACTCTAATAGCATCACAAGCCTCATCTTGGTCTCATTCCCTCCAGCTCCACAACATTCATGTACCTAAAGTAGAAGGGAGCCTGGCCTTATCAATACATGCAACCATATAATCTATTTGGGTCCAAAAACATGACCCAAATAGGGTGTGAGACGAATACCAGTAAGAAACCACCACAAGATCTGTGCCTACCTGTCAGTGAGTATATATAATAGGTAATAATGGAAATGCAGCAAAGAAACTGAAAGTACACAAAAGTAAACAATCTACCATTTTCATTTACATTCATTGGAATATACTACTCAAAATATAATCTAGTAAGTATCAAAATTATGTATTTTAGAAGACTACCTAGTAGGACTAAATCCAATATTGTTCTTTGGCATGTCAGACATGTCACAAACACTCAATATTTACATTAACCCTCTAGGTAGCTCAAACAATCTAACCCCTTTGTCCATGTAATGCAATAAAAAGGCAAGACAGTCTTACGAAACACTCACCTTCAATTCCCCCTATAGTCTTTCTACAATAACTACAGACTCTCTAAGGAAGCACTCAATTTCAAATCCCTCTATGGTCTCATAACATAAACAATAGACATTGTGAGGGATCACTCACTATCAATCCCCCATGTGGTCTTATAGTGTGAAAAATAAAAGACACTCTGAGGAAGCACTAAACGTCAATTCCCCATGTGGTCTAACTAAACCTGGTTCTCATAGCCCTATGTAATTCAATCATGCATATAAAATTTTAATTATAAAAAATTAATCTCACTAATCCATACATAAACAATTCCTAATCATACCACAAAAATTTAACAAACATAAAAAGACAATCATTTCCATCCTATCATGTAATGTAAGGAAACAAGGTGTTACTCATAGGGCTATAATCAAATAATTATCAAATAATTATATTGTTAATACCATATTTTATTTCATTACTCAAATAATTTTTTGTGAGGGTATTTTCATTTATGGCAATAAATATCTATGTTTCGTTATTACATTGGGGTTATGTTCATTTTAAAACTCTTCCTTATTTGGGTATATTATGATCATGATTATTCTAGTATTCACTTATCCATATACTAACTTTATTATATGGATTGAACATCATATTTTATATAATTCATATCTGATGATGTTCACCAAGAAAAATTATTATTCTATTGATATAGGAAAATTTATTAGCATTCTTTATGATGATATTCCAATATAGATATTTATTGTAATGTTTAATAGCTATTTTTTTACCATAAAACTTTTACTCCAGATGGGTTATGATTCTTTTATCCCTTATATTTTCATTGATAAAATTATTGGGTTATTATATATTATTATTACAATACTAATGATTTTAGGCATGTTGTTTGTGTAATGTTTATCATCCACCTTCATTCTTAGGATTAGTTACAATTATGTGATTCCTTAATTAACTTTGGGAAAATTATTAATAATATTAATGATTATTTGTAGATAATTATGGTTGATTGTGTATTGATATTCTGTATCATTCATCATATAGATAGACATGTTTTATTTAGTAAGATATATCTTAGTGAATGGTATTAAAAGCCTTTCTAAAACTTATAGTCAATGCATTGGACTTAATTAAGTGAAGGGTGGGGACAAGAAATATATATAACCTCAATTCATCTAGTGAAATCATGAGAAAAATAATTATTAGGTATTTAGTGTATACCTATCAAATTCCAAAATTTGTCTTGATTATGTTCTCAATAATAAGTAAATATATTCCCATGGGGTATTGGAAACATGTTTTTGGTGTATCGTATTATAAAATATAATAGTATAAGATCATAATTAATTTTATCCATATGTTAAATTATTATCATGTGTGTAGCACACTCCCAGTTTCTAGTTGATTATGACTTAATGTTGTTTAAATATTATAACAAAATATTTATACCATGATTACTTTAGTTATATGTTTCCCTTACTAAATGGTTGATCTCATCCCTTTCTTATATTTATATTCCTATGATTATAAAGAAAATTATTATACACAACATTTTTATAAGTATTTCACAAATGGATGAATTTATGGGAGATGTTTGATGAAAATCAAGAACTGTATAGTTTATTATATATAATAAAAAATGACCATTACATAAAAAATACATGGGATTTGATATTTTATGATGTTTCCCCATTATCTAAATATTTAAACATGAATAGATACTTCTTATGTGTGAGATTCAATAACAATTATTGATTTTATAATTATGGATGGTGTTATCCAAGGTTTTATTATTGGTATTAAGAAAGTATGTAATATATGTCTTTATGGAATATGATCTGGGAGTATAGGTCTGAAGTGTTACATTTTTTTTGAAAATTTTAGGGTAAAGCCCCCCATAATTTAATTGTTTTGATTAAATAGCTGCTAAGATTTTTATATAATGAAACATTGAAGATACATATATATTATTTTATCATTAGATTTTATTAATTTTTAATTCCAATTACATAAAATTAATACATCCAAATTTCTTATAAGTTTTGGGAATAAATATTTCTTAATAAATTTTCAACTAGAAATGTATTTTCCATAAACATTTTTTCGATTTACTGGTTCTTATGTTGGTTAATCATGCATGAGAGATAAAAATATGTGGGGATATTTATATAAATTGGATTTATCCTTCTGAAAAATAAATGAAATTTTTAATTAGATATGATGAGAATCCAAATTTGACCAAAGGCATATATTATTCAAAAATATATATCACAATACATGATTGAAATATGTACTGGTTATCTATTTAAATTGGAACATGTTGGTCTCCCAGTATCACAACATTTGATGTTTGTTATTGAATTTAAAGGGATACGTGTATAAAAGGGGAAATTAATTCCATATTATGAAATAATTCTGGAACATTTATTCATATTGAATAGAATATGTGATGTTTATCCATATATATCATCTCATACATCTATATTTAAAGTTCAATATATGAGAATAAATGAAATATGGTTTGTAAATAAGGATAAAATACATTTGATTCATAGTTTAAGGAGAATATCAATAATAAACATTCCTCAATAGAAACAATGAAATGGTTTTTAGGGGGAGAAGTGTTAATATTATAACATGATCTGGTTTTGATATTAATTTATACAAAATTAACCTAAAAATAGGATGATAATTTTATCATTCAAAATAGTTGTGTATTATCCATCATTGAACCACCTTCATTTTTCAGTGAAAAAGATAAAAATAAAACTTCTAAATTAATAGTATATTTTTGAGTAGTTGAATATATATCGAAATTGATTATACTAAATTTCAAGTATCAGTATTTCTGTGGAATTGGGTTGAAAGTAAAAATGGTTTGAAACATAAATATTATGGAATAAAAATTGTTTATTTAAATGATTTAGTTACAAAGATGAATCATTTTTCATGGAGGGGTATAAAAAAATATTTTAGGTTGTTGGATAGTTAAATTATTAGTGGTCCATATTTTCCAGGGGAATATCATTTTGGTTAGGTGAATATTGATGATATTGGGGAATTGTATAAAATTTATTCATCTTTTTAAAAATTACTAGAGGATAAAAATGAATATGATATAGATACAGTCCATGCAACCCTAAATGATCACATATACTTAATATATGAAAATACTCCCTTTCTCTCTAAATTAATAAGTTAAATATTATTATTTTTATGAAACTCACATAGTTAAAAATATTATTTTCCAAATTTGATATTTACATATATAGATGTTTAGAATTATTTCCATTTTTTTATGAAATTTATATTAATTAGATTCAGATATATTTTTTTTGTTGAAAATTATTTCCGTCATAATTTTATTGTGACTATTTTTTTGGGTTTTTAATTTTCAAGAATAGTATTTTATTCAAAAAAACATTATTCATAATATTCATCCTATTACGAAAAATCAAACTTTTAATTATAATTTTTTTATTTCTAATAAAATATAAGATCATAATATTTCACATTTTTTGATAATAAAATTCTTCAATTTTTTAGTTGATTTTTTATTCATTAGTTTATGTTATAATTTTTTGGGTTGAAATGTTTATCATTAAATGTTTTTATTTTAATTATGAATAATAAATTATTTATTTATAAAAATAATTTAATTTTAATCAAATAAATATGCAAATACTTGCCTTCAAGTAGAAAAAATATTTTAAATATTGAACATGGGGGAAGGGTGTCTTTGATTTGTATATATATATACCTGTAGTATTTAAATTATTTAATTAAATTAATATTTAATTTATTAAATTCGGATAATCTATCATTTTTAATTGAAGTGTTTGATACCTATTTTTTTAGGTATGGGATTATATGTTTACCAAAAGAATCACTCACACATGTCTAAAAAAGGATTATAAATGATTTTGATGATAAGTACCACCCAGTTAGCCCCCATGAGAATCATATTATGAGTTACATGTATATAATTAGTAATTTTCTATAAAAAACATGAATACATAATTTTAGGTGTGTTGTTTTCATTTCAAAACATGAGGATAGTTTAAAAAAATACTCCCATGTGATTTGGATAGAGTTGTTGTACTCTTTTCATCAAAAAGATTGAGAAGCATAAAAATAAAGAAGAAGAAAAAATATATAATGATTCAGGAAAAAATGATCCCCTGCTCGAATAAAAAAACCTAAGCTCCAAGATCATGGTTATTTTCACTAAAAGGCCATTTTTAGGGACCTCTACAACTTGGTAATGGAAGATTACACCTTAAAATAAGTCATGTTATTTTGTAGGGAACCTCGACATCCACAACTTAGTACCAGAAGATGACACTCCACCATAACTACTTATGAACAGTTAACACTTTGAATGAGTAATATATGATGTTTATGTTTAAGAATATTTAGCAAGTAGTTCAAGTAGAAACTAATAAAATATGTACCTTATTCTTCATAGAATATTATCTTCAAGTAATTATAGCTCCAATGTGATCCTTATTGTATAATTTCATCAATTAATAATTGAAATTAAAGAATAAACATTCATAGAAACACTATGAATAAATATAATAAGATTATAACATGTATGTATCTAATATATATTCCTGAAAATATCAAAAAAAATGTTGAAAATAAATAGTATATAAGAGTAGAAGAAGTTGTAAAAAAAATTCTCAAAAAGTATCATCAAATTGATAAATAGATTTAAAATTAAGGATCTTCATACAGGTAGAGATTCATTCAAGAATATTTGAATCCAAGATTCACTATCAATTTCTATTCATTGTATATGTTGCCTCTTTTTACGAATTATATTTTTTTAAGATAAGAACCTTTGATACAAAATAATTACTCTGATTTGATTCTTCATCAAATAGATCTAGAAATATATTTAGATAAATTTTTATATTCAAAACACCTAGTACATTTGAAATTTGAATTTAAACACCCAATGAAAATAATAAAATCCCTTAGAAATAGGAATGATAAAATCCACTATTGAATATCATTTGAATTGATATTCAAACAATTTTCAATCAGATATTTATTCTATTCATAACCATCACTCAAATTATATATAATATTTTATATTCAAATTTTATAGAGTAATTATTCAAATAATAGATTTCTATGTGTATATTATCTTCAAAATTATGGTTCAAAACATACAATTTATTCTAAACATTGTGTTGACTAACCATAAGTTAACCCATAAAATTCATGGATCTTCATAAAAGTTTGTTTCTCAATCCAAACAACTTTTCCAAATGTAGGGTACAAAATTATCATTCCTTATAAAAAGATAAGTTCTAAAACCTAACATCCTCTACAAATGTATGATTCATAATAATGATTCTAGGATCTTTAGAAATGTCCAGAATACTTAGAAAAACATCAAAAAAATTACTTTCACAAAATTATAGAAAATAAAATAATTATTTCAATAAATATAATACTCAAATTATATTAAAGTAAATTCATTATGAAAACATATTATACTCGTTGTAATTATTAAAATATATGAGAATAAAATGAAATTATTGTATCAACATTCATATGCTAAATAATATCTCCCCTTTTATGATAAAAATACAATAAAAATTCAAACATAGTGGTATAAGTGTTGATTATTAATTGAATAAACTAATATTTATTTGGTCAAATATAAGAATATTTATTAAAAGAATAAAGGTATGTTGTGTTTATAAAAATTAAGAATTAGAACAAAAAATAATAATATTTAATATAAATTTAGTTTTTATCCAAATTTCTCACCATTTTTTGATATAGAAAATAAAATAGATAGATTGATTAAAATGAAATCAATATAGATTAAAACTGTTAGTGGATTTTATATTTATCCCGGAAAAAATGAATCCTTAAAATTGAATATTCTCAGACATAAGACTGTAGTAAAAAAATAAATAACATTAGAAGATAATAGATAGTAGAATAAAAAATAATAATTTATTTCATCAATCATCCCATATTAAAAAATGGTTTAGATCAAGCGTTTTAATGCTATTACGGGGTAGGATGATAAGAAATATCCATATCATGATCTTCTGAGGATAAGGAGTTACTGGTAAATGAATCTTAAACTCTATGATTCACTACTTTTAACTCCTCTAAAAAATTATAAAAAGTTTTGATTCATCAACCCAGTCCATTCCTTCATCAAAATATTTGATTCTAGAAACATCATTATCACTTCCCCCAAATTCAATTTTTGAAATTTATTAGCAGAATCAGTTAACTAAACTTACCAATTCATATTATTTTTCCCTATTTAACCGTATCTCAAACTCCTTGATCTAAAAAAGATAACTTCTCAACTCTATTGATTGTCCAACATAGTTTGTAGGTGAATACTTTCACATTATATACTCATAATAATTTCATTAAAAAATTAAAAAATTGTATAATGTGACTCAGAACTCTTAATTATATCAAGATATTCTTTCCACTTAATGTAGGGGATCTTCCTTCAATAGATTTCACACATTCAAACTTATCTCATAAACATATTTAAAAATAACAGAAATCATATTTATAAATTTACTCACATTTAATATTTTCCACTTGAAATAACATATACCTCTTAAAATATTTAAAATATTTTCTTTATATTTCATTTTATTTTAAAATTTTACACATCATTTGGAGAATTTAAATTATTCTCTAGAAATAGTCACATTTTTCAACTCCTTGTAATTTTTTAGCAAGATCATTCATCTAATTATAATTAGAAATAATACCCATGAAAAACATATAATTTTTTTCCTAAAAATTTATATAATAATTTGTAATGGAAGATATTTTCTCTATCCTTATATAAGGCCCTACAACCTCAAACAATTTATGTGACTAAACATCAAATTCCATACTGGAAATTTAACCAAGAACTCTGATACCTTTATAAACATATCAACCATTCCTCTCCTATGAATATTTAGAAATAAAAACTAACTAATAAACAATATTTCTATTTTTTTAGAAAATATTTGTGTACTCACATGCTCCTAAGAGTGCGATTTCTCTACAAGGCCTTCTTGGGCCAGAATAGATTCTTCATCTCATACATTAGTAAAAAACAGGAGATTCTTTAACAACTCTTTCCTCAATATGATAAACTTGCACATATTCTCCTTAAATATGATTATACTGGTTTAAAAAGATATACAACTATTTATTCAACTAAAATAGGAATATGCTTAATGAATTATTCAAATACTGACACACCAACCTGATCAGTAGGCATACTCTCCTCTATTTTTATTGGTCTACGAACAAGACCATTATCACTGTGTTTAGTATAAGTCACCTCATCAGATATTAAATATTGAAGAGATAAAAAAATGATAGAAGTCATATATTATTCCTCAATATATCATATTCTTTCAATGATAGGAATATTTGTTTCACTCGTATAAAAATATTCTAGATCTCCACCTAATTGAGCTCCTCTTGCTCTTCCTTCAAAATTGGATTCTCAAACATCTTTAGAACTATGTCACCTAGATCCAATCAACTTCGAACACTTTTTATCCCACTGTGTAACAACCCATTTTTATTATTTATTAAATATTTTTCATGTTTATGAATATTTAAGAATTAGATATTTATATTCATTATCAAAATATTATGTTTTTTAAATAAAAATGAAATAGTTTCAATTAAACTCTTTTTTTATAATATTTTTATTTAAAGGTTTAATTTAAAAATTAAATAACATAAATTTAAGAAAATGAATTTATTTTTTTAATATATATAATAAAAATTAAAATATGGTAAAATTTTTGGATATTTTGGAAAATATTGATTTTGTGGTGAATAATAAAAAAATATCCATTTTTTGTATAGTTGTAATATATTTTCAACAAATTAATTAATTTAAAAGTTTAAATATTATTTGAATTTTATTTTATTGTAAAATAATTATTATCAGGTTATATTTAAACTAATTAGTTATATTTTAATCATATCTGTACTTGATTTTATTAATGTTTAATTTTATGTTTTAAAAGGTGTTTTTCTATACACTATTTTAAAGTGCATAATGTTTCTCTTTTAAAAGTAATTAAAATAAAACCTAATGAGTACATTTTTAAATGAAATTTAAAGATAATATATCTATAAATATTAATCTAAACTCATATAATTATGATTAATAGTCATAGAGTTTATATAAAATAATCTTATGATTAAAAAATACATTTCTTAAAAAACTAGATTTTCATCATGTTTACTAGTTTTATTTTAATTTAATTATTCCAAATAAAATAATTGAATTTGTTTAAATATATTCTGTATTTTTTATAATAATAATTTATATTATATAATATGGTCAACATAATTTTTTTTCATAATGAATAGTGAAAATAATAAAAATCGTTTACTGTTGTTAATGTGAAAATGGGTTTACTGACAATTTAAGAATAAAATTATGGGTAAAAATGAAATTTAAATAGGTCTAAATTAAAATGGATGCAAATATTTAGAAATTATCTCATTTGGGTCATGATAATGGTTAAATTTGGATCCTTTATTCATGTGCATAACATGGGTATAACTTTTTATTTTCCAAAAAATTATAACTGTGTTATCTCCCCTACTTATAAAAAGAAAGCCCTTCTCCTCTAATATCAATACCTTAATTTCCTTTTTGTTTCTCCAATACCTACCCCAATACCTTACTTACATCCCACCCAATTTCCTAGATTCCTTTTTTTTTTTTTGAATTCCAATATAGTAAGGCTTTTGTTATAATCCAAAACAGGTGGTCTAAATAAGAGGTATCATTCATAACCTAGCATTTTTGTTTTTCTTTTCTTCTAACATCACATTAAAATATTATTTAAATATAAATATATGATAGACACAATATATATCATATTATAAAAAGATATAATATTAATTTAATAACCTATATTCATCTTCTCTTCCATCTAATGGGATACAAAACCATCATTCGTGTGTATGGAAAACTAATGACACACGATCGTGTGTAATTTGTTTTCATCATCGCCTATAATTAATGGTTATAATTATGGAATTAATGTTTATATATTATATTAATAACATATTTATCATTATAAAAATATAACATATCATTTTCCTTACCTTTCCACTCACTGAAAAGTGATAATGTCATTTGTATGTATGTGTTGACTACCACCTCCATGAAGTGATACAATTCCTTTATCATCACCTCAAAACATGGATTAAATATAAAAGTAAATTTAATTAATTTATATAGAATCTATTATATTTTCAAAATTTTATAAATGTAAAATATTTCTTACCTTTTTCCATAAAGATCATTGAAATATGGAAAGGTTTCTCATGTATACATACGACCTATAATCTCTATGATTGTAACATAGTTCTTTTTTCATAGCCTTTTTTATTGATTGGTTATAAAATTATAATTTATATAAAAAAAATATAATTATTCCATGATTATTATCTTAATATTATATAATAATGTCCTATTTTAGAATCGTCAACCTATTTATGTCATTATAGCCATATGATCATAATATCATCAAGATATCTGACATTAACTTAACTAATTATGTAATTGTATATTATATGGTAATAAGTGAAATAAAATGAATAATAAACTTTAAAATGGTTCTGAAGATAGTAAAAAATTAATATAATTTTATTATTTTGTAATATATATAACACACATGACATGTTGGAATCAAGTTAAGGGTATTATTTTCAAAATCAAATTTTAAATTTTCCCTTTCAAATTCTTTTCTTCCATATTGATATTTTTTAAAAAGTTTATTATGGATATTTTTTTATGGAAATAAATTACTTAAAAAAGAACACATTTGGTATTTTTTTCTTTATTTTATTGTTTTTCTAAATTAAATCATTTTATGATATGCTTTTTTATTTACAAAAGACAAAAATAATTTTATATTTTGTTGTATATGATGACAAATACTTTTCCCACCGTCCTAAATATTATATTAAGTTTATATTACCCAATAATATTTCATGTTTTATTACAAGAAGACCCCCATTTCAATATCATGGGTATTTTGGTAATGAAAATGGGTTTTAAATGTAATGTTTATTTTAATATCAGAATGCATTTTTTGTATTGGTTTAAAATATTTATTCGATGGTTTTATGAAACAATGTTGTGAACATAAAATGTTTTATTCATGATATGGTCCTTGGTCATTAATTATATTATGGTTTGTGACAAATTATAGGTCATGGTTGAAAACCAATATACCATATACGATGGGTGAACCTAGATATAACTCTAATGATTTGGGTATTAATTATCTTCCCTAAATAATTATATTAGAACTCCGGCATATAATCTTTCTAATTAAAAAGGGAATGGTAAAGGTTCTATAATTTTTTTATCAAGATGATATACCAAGTAAACTACTAGGATTTTATATTATTTAAATTAGTTTTCAAGGAAATCAATTGATTTCAAAAGGTAAGATAATTATCTTTTTAATAGAAAAAATGATATGTTTTTTTGGTAAAAATGTATTTTCTTTTCAAGGAAAATGTTTTTCATGGGTTTTCATTTTTTCACATTCTAATTGATTTCTTATTTCTATGTACCTTAATGAGGATTTTTTTATCATCACACAATATAAAATGTTTTTCATGGGGATTATGGATGGTTAAAGGAAAATAAGAAGTTTGGTTGGAATTTATAATGATTTATCATCAAAAAATGTCTTTTATTTAAAGTCATATATTATTAGAAAAAATCAATAATTATTAGATGTTTCCACTTTTTAATATATGGTTTTTATGTATTTGTTATGAATTTATTGTCTAAAACACTAAAAATTAGAAGATCTAAATTTTTAAGATAAATAAATTTAAATTTCACTTCATCCTCGTCTCTAATAAATATTGTCTTTCATTTTTTAACACTCTATAAAAATCAATATTTTTTTAAATTACTGTAAATAGAATTTTTTTTCATGATATATGATTCTTCTCTACATATAATTGATCAATCCTCTCTTATATTGAATAAGAGAAACTAGTCTTCCATAATTATAAAAAGACATCCTTGTAGATTTTTGGTATCATTTTTTCATGTACCTTAGCATATAACAACTGAAATTAAAAGTTATATCACTCAAAATAAAAGATTTAAATGCTTATAAAGAAAATTATTTTCACTAGCTTGATGATCTATAGAACTACTATAGGATTAATGAACTGTACAATGACCTTTTGTTCTGCATCTAAATATTTTATAAACATCTTCCTAATTTAGGAGGTCCCTAATAGAAAAGGCATTATATCATATGGATTGTAGAAAATGTACATAATTTACTGTAAACTAAAGTGAAACATTCCATCATGAGGGAATTTCAAGACCTTAATAATATCAACTATAGAAATCAAAAAATCTTTTTCATTTACCCTTAATGTAATGACATACTTTGACTCCAAAACTGAATTGTGTGTGTTCTTAAAACAAGTTTACTTATTTCATGGAAATATATTCTATATTTTATCCATCGTACATATTATAAAGTCACTAAATTCTTATATCTTATTTTAATAACTATTTTGATTTTAAGAACCTATCAATATCTACTAAATTAATGTGAAGCATGTTTCTTTTTGAACATGAAGGCCTATACTTATTCAAGATACTCAGTACATCTTTATTTATTATCTTTGTTTTTTATTTCTAGTGATAAAAATAAGGCTTAGGGTTTTTATATTATGGTATTATATATATTGGGACATTGGATGTTCAAAATCTAGAAAGATTTAAAGCTATAGAGAAAATGGTTTTGCTCTAATGGTTTTGAGGCATTTATATGTTTCTCAAGACAAAATTATAGTGTAATCATGTATGATTTTTAAAAATCATTACGAAATTTTACACAGAAATAAAATTTGAAAACAATACTTTAAACAAACAAATTTATAAACAAAATAATCAAAAAGAAATTAATAAAATTTTGAAACTATCTTAGAAAGGGAAAATAACATATTATATTGATTAAATAACAAAAATAAATGATTTATTTTTAATTGAATCAACCTAGCACTCCCTTAGTTAATTAATAACTAGTGGTGAGGAGTGGTTTAGTGAAAACATCTTCATGATGATACTCAATATTTACATATTCTAAAGATATACCTCTATAATGGACTTGACCTCTTAGAATATGTTTTTAATGATCAGTCTACTTAGACATAGAGTGAATTATAGGATTTTTTAAAATTATTAGTTGAACGAGAATTATCACATAAATTTGCAATATTATTCAAACTTACAACAAGGAATAAAAGTATGTGTTTCATCAAGAAAACATGTGCCTATAAATTTCCAACCAAAATATATTCTCCATTAGGTTTAGAAAATGAAACAAAAATATTCTTATTGACTAGACCATGAAACCAAATAATTTTCTAAAAAGTGAATAGTACATGATGTAGTTTTCATTTTTAATATAAATCCACTAAAATCAACATCTCAATATAAAAGTAAATTAAAATTATATGTTTTGGGTAAATTGGATATATAAAAATAACTCCATTTGAATATCTAAAATTTATTTCTGTAGCAACAAGATGTAATTCTCTTTGGATTCCCTAAAATATTTCACAAATAAAAACAAAAATCATAATGTATGGTCTACTAGATATAAGATATTGAAAACATCCAATTATAAATCTATACAATGTTTTTTCAATATTTTCTCCAACTTCATCCAAAACATTTTTTACATTAGTACGCATAGGAGTTACAGAAGTCTTACTATTTTCAATTCCAAATTTTTTCAAAAAATCAATAATACACATACATTATTTCAACAAAATGTCAAAATAATTTTCATAAATACTAAAACCAAGTAATAAATTTATTTCTCCAATAATACTCATTTAAAATTCATTTTTCATAAGTTTTGATAAATCATTATGAATAATTTGATTAGTTTACTCAAAAATAACATCTTCTATATATATTTATACTCAAAACTATCAGAAGATGTTTTTTTATTAAACAGTTTACGGTATTATAACAGTACTAAAACCGAATTTTTTAAAATATAAGTCTCAATATTTTATACCAAGACCTTGGATCTTGTTTAAGACTATAAATAGCATTAATAAGTTTAAAAAAATAATTTGGAAGATGAGTATTTTCAAAACATATAGGTTGTTTAGAATATATATGATCCACTATATAACCATTTTAAAATCATAATTTACATTTTAATGATATAATTTAAAATTAATATGATATATATATATATATTATGATTCTAATAGCTTCTAGTCCAGAAACCAGAAAAAATGTTTCTTCATAATCAATTCATTCCTCTTTGTCGTAACCCTTAAAAGATATGTAGGCCTTGTTCCTCATAATTATACCATGGTAATTCTTATTGTATTTGAAAACTCATTTGGTTCCTATAAAATAATGGTTTGAGGGTCTATAAAATAATTCCAAAACATTATTTCTCTTAAGAAGGTTTAGTTCTTCCTACATAGTTATCATCTAGATTTTTCTATGTAAGTATTCTTCTATACATTTAGAATCAAACTCGGATAGGCATTCATAAAAATAATCTCCGTTTAAAAAAACTCATATAGTATTTACCCCTTCATCTCGATCTATAATAACAAATCCATAAAGAATAGTACATTAAGTTCTTTTCCCGTTTAGGTACGACACTTTCAGGTTAATTAGTTCAATCTTCCTCTAAACTAGATTGATTCCATTCCTGTTATAATTTATTTTCCAATCATTTTTAGAGTAATAAACTATAAATATATACAAATAATTAGTGACTTCATATGTTTCAATTTTATTTTGTTCAAATAGATCACATTCATCAAATATCACATAACCATATTCTTCAACAATCCTTAACTTTTTATTAATAACTATGTTGTAAATAGAAGTAATAAGAAATCCAAGAATTATTCCTTTATCAGCCTTCAGATTAAACTCACCATGTTTTTCCATAGAGTTAAAGATACAAACCATGAATCTTAAAATATTAATTTATCAAACATTATGGCTTATTTTATTTTATAACATATGTACTTTATTTTTTATAAAGACAAAAATTAAAACAATATTCATGATATGGAATGTTTTATGAACAAATTATTCCCAAAAAAATTAGGAAGACTATATTCATTTAATATATTCATTTTCATCTCTTAAATAGTCTTATTTATTATTTAAACAAATTCATTCTTTTAAGGTGTTCTTATAGAATAGAATGTATGTATAATACCAAATTTAGAGTAGAAAGAATTAAATTCATTATTCTCAGAAACTCATCCATGATAACTTCTTAATGAAATAATATTGAAATATTCTTCTTCTAAACTAAATTTAAAAAACCTAACAAAAAATAAACTCACTTTTAAAAATTATAAAATAAACACAAGTAAATATAGAAAAATAAACTTTTAAAATAAATAAAATGAACAAACAATCTACACATTATACTCTAGATATTCGAAAAAATTACTTGTTGATGTGTTCTAAGGTTTCAAAAGTAGAAACATTGTTAATAAATTTGAATTATTACTTATGTTTCTTTCCTATTTTTCCTACATCACAAAGACTATTATCATAAAATTTAAGTCTGGGAAGATCTGAAACTAATTTTTTCTTATATAACATAGATTGGAGAATTTTTTTATAACATCCTAGTATACTATGAAATATCAAAGATAAATTTATTTTATTAGTAAAATAATTCACTTTTTTATACATAGTAATAAGGTACAATATTCAAACATTTTCATTTTTGGGTTCTCTAAACATAAACAGTTCATCGTTATAAATAGTGATTGCCTTGTTGGAAAAATTAATAGAAAATTCAACATTATAGTGATAAGAAATGATTGTTAGGGTTTTCATCGATTGTTCAACATATATTACTTTATTTACTAGAATTGTTTTTTGGGTCTCTTAGCGATCAAAATCCTATGACCATTCCTTTATAATTGTCCTAATGGTAACCAATCCACTATCTAGTTTAGAAAGTGCATGGAAATTTAAAAAATCTCAACTGATGTGTATTGAGAATACACTATCCATATACTATATTGAACTTTATTATCTGTGTATTTTCAACTAAAAAATAGATAATAAAGAGTTATTTTGGAATCCAAAATCTATTAGGTCTAACACTATCATTTAGTAATGATCTGGGAAAATGAATCTACCAAAATTTAAAAGGATGTATGAAATTAACATCAGAAAAATTTATAGATATAAGTGATATGTTTACACAACTAATTTTAGGATTCATCAAAAAATATTTTTAACCATAATTTCCATTAATTAAAAAGATAAAACAATAGAAGAAATGTTTTAGTTCTCAGAAATATGAAAATATAGTTTCCACATTACTTAGGTTTTTCGCAATTATGAATAATGCCAAAATTTTCCTTTTCATGAAAATTCCATCAAAGTATCTATTTTAGTGATTCTTATTAATTAGTTAATATTCTAGAATCACATTAAATTTATTTCATATAACCCAGTTATTTTTTATTTATTTTCATGCATTGTTTAGTTTGACGTAGTTTTACTTTTTTTTTTCAAATCATGTTCATGTTTTTTGATGGAAGGTTTTCTATTTACTATATAATTTTATATGTTTTTCAATTATTTATGATTATTTATAACAGATTAATATTATTCCTTACACATTTAAAATTAATTAGATAATTTAGAACTTTATAATCTTTCAGAATCAAAAGAATAATAGTAATATGACTATACCTCGTCTACTTTTTCCTTAAACCACATGTTTTATTTTTTATTTGATGTATTGTTTTATAAATCAAAATTTAAATAGTTTTTTGAGTCTTCAAAAACTCTCTATGTCTACTTTTTATTCTTTCAACATTTTCACTCAGAATCATCATTCATTTGGTTCTTCTTTTCGTTATTTTATATTTTTCATTTCCCAAATTTTAATAGTGGTAAATAACGTATAATATGCCTCATTCTACTTTATATAATCCCACTATTTGTTTCTATGATAATTTAAAATGGATTGAAAATATTTATATAAAATTTAAATAAATTATTCTTCAAAAAAATTACAATTAATGATTTCTAACAGTTTTAATTTTATACATTGAAACATGGATCTATAATCATTGAAATTATTTCATTGAGAACACTAATTGATTGATATTAAATTCAATATTACTATATCTTAATATTATTATTAAAAATATTCTCATTTTATACTAATTTTTAGTCTCAATACACCTAAATACATAATATGTGGGTTACTTTTTTTCCATTTATAATAAATTATATAATTTGAAACTAATACCCCAGTGTGAAGTAGAAAGTAATGATGTATTTATTTTGTTAAAAATATTGAATAATGGGAAAATAAATAATAGGAACATGATAAGTTTTATAGTGTTTTGGGGTATAAAGATCCCATATCCCACTCCACTAATTCACTCTCCATGTGATTTTCGAGTTTTACCGAACATGTCCATTAACTAGGGACCTCTACAACTAAGAGTAGATAGTTTAAGCCTTGAAACACATTTTTATTCTCTATAGGGAACCATAATTTCTTTATCTTTGTATAAGAATTTGAAAATACACTATGACTAAGTATGATTAGTTAAAACTTCAAATGAATAATAGAGGTTACAATATTTTTGGTAGCTTTAGAAAACAGTAGTACAATAAATTGATAAAAGATGGATAATCTTCTTTAAAGAACTATATCTTCAAATAATTACATCTATAAAGAAATCATTTTTAGATAATATTATCAAATTATTATAGAAATAAAATAATAACATTTTATTATAGTAGGAATAACAAACAATAGTATATTGTAACATGCATGTATCAAAAGATTTGTATGAAAACAATCGACAAAAGAGTATCGAAAAAAAACCACATATAAGAATTATAGTATATATAAAAAATTTCATTGAACGTTTTATAAAAAATTTTAAGATATTAATCTTTTAGGATCATCAAAAAATAAATAGTCATTAAAAAATATTTAATTATTATATTCAATATCAATTTTAATTTTTTTTATATGTATATTATTTTTAAAAATTCATATATTTTAAGAGAAAAAAATTGAGAATTAATAAAAATCTACATTTGAATCCTTATAAAATAGATCTATAAATATCTTTAGATAAATCAAGATATTCAAAAATAAAATAAAGTTTGAAATTTGAATTTAATGGTCTAATAATAATTTCAACTTCTATAAGAAATAAGAATAATTTATTACATTGTTGAAGAGCCTTTTAATTGGTCTTTAAACTTCTTTACACGAAACATGTATTCTATTTGAAACCATTTCTAAAATATTTAATAATTTCATAAATTCAAATTCATTAGATGACTAATTCAATGAAGGTATTTCTGTATGTGCATTCTCTTCAAAAGTAGAGCTCAAAAAATATAGTTGATTCCAAACACTGGGTTAAGAAACCATAAGTTAGATCCTCAAATTTTGGGTTCGTCAAAAACTTTTTTCACCCAATTGAAACTTTTTATATAGATGTATGGAAAAAAGTATAAATACTTATTGAAAATTAGGTTCCCAAAACTAATATCCTCCACAAACATAGGGTTAATAATTGTGATCTAAACCCCATAGAAACATCCAGAATACATTGAAAAATATCAATCAAATTACTTATTTAATTTTAGAGGAAATAAAATAAATATTTCAATAAAAATTACCTTGAAATTTAATTTATATAATATCATTCTTCAAAAATATGAGGTTGTCTATGAGAATCAAAATCAATGACAAAACACATAAAATTTTGGATTAACATTATTAATCCCAATAATTTTAGGATATTTATTTTATTCTATGGTTGGAGGAGCATTGGACGGTAAGAAAAAGATCAGTTATTGGGTCCATAACCGAAATTTTTTAAATATATGTATTTAATTTTTAAATAGTTTTAATATTATAGATTTCATATGACTAATATTTAATCTATTAAATTATAGAGTATATTTGAAATTCATTAGGTGAAATAAATTAAGAAAAGTTGAGTATCCTTTGTGGTAAATAGATGGAGGAATTTTATGAGAAAATTGACTTTATATAACATTTTTAGAGTAAAAAAAATCAAAATTCCTGCCTTAAGTTTGGATTTATAGACATGGAGACATAGAATATACTTTATTTATTCAACCAAAATATTATTTTATAGTATATAATTTTTTATGTAAAACATATTTTTAAAATTAATTTTAGTTATGTGAATACTTGTTAATTTTATTTTGTGTAATAGCACTCCAGAAATGTTCACTGACACACGTATGTTGTAGGGCATGGAATAATCCTATTTTTATGTTTTCCTAGTGAAACATAGAGGCGGACCAGGGATATCTCACTTGAGGAACTTTCTCAGTTCGGTCGCCAACTTTATCTAATTCACCTAAGAAGTAATTATTTTTTTGTTTTATGTTTTCTAAAATAAATAGAATTTAATAAAATAGATGAAATGAGAAATGAGATGAAAGTAACATTTAATTATAAATTACCATGAAATGTTAAATGGAATGGAATTATAGAATAAAGGAAGTTCTCTCGAGACAATTTTCAGGGATCACCTTCATTGACCAACTTCAAATATTCTTAGTGAACACACTCCATTATATATGTGAACACATTATTCTACCACAGTTATGAATGAAAAGTCTACTTAGAGATCTTAATCCAAACCCTCCATCCACCTCCTCAATCGAGGAAAAATTATAGTAAATTAAGAAGTTAAACCTTAGACAACCAAAATAAGTATTACACCCACTATAAATTATCCTTAGAATTAACTTAATGAATATTAAAAATGTGGTCTTGGGTTTAAGAACCTGATTACTCCCTCGGGATATTCTATAGGTTAGTTACTCATAATCATGAGTTTATAGTTCACAATGGAATAATGAGAAGAAGAATATAAAAGAAGAATAAAAATTGAAGAAGAAGAAAAGAAAGTGGATGAGTAGACACAAAAAATTAAAACAATACATAAATTTATTATCAATAATATTTAAAATTGAAAACTAAAACAAAAATGAAGAAAAAAATAAATTAATAAGAAAATGGGAATATTTTAGGCCATACAACTTTGGTGGAGAACTTCTCTTTGGTTCCTTGATGGAATGGGATGGAAAATTGGATGATTTGAGAGGTATGAGTTCTTCTCCTTTTGTAGGTAGAATTTATACTCCATAAGTTGTCTCATAGTAGACCCTTTAATTTTCAACTTCATGCATGGACCCATTCATAAATTTTGTTCATAAATTCGTTTTCCATTCACCCTCAAAATTTCAGATCATTTTTACATAGGATGTATGAGTTATGATTTTTCTAATTAATAGTTTTCTTTTCTGGATGAAGGTTTCATGAAACTTCCTTCAAATATATGTCTTTAAATGGCCCCCATAATGGACTCAAAAATCTATGTAATTTAATTTATAAATTATACTATGTACCATAATTCCATTACATGTGTAATAACTTCCATTTAAGATGTTTAGGCCAAGATGTGCTTCAATTACGATGGTGGGGTCTACACAGTCTGTCCGAAAACTTCTTTAACATCATTGATTTTTCAAGGCCTCTAGGTGCTCGAATGTTGCCCACGTATAGAATATAAAGTTGGAGTAAATATAATAAGGATCAAAAAAATATATATTTAATCAATGTAGAATTTCATTTTTCAATAAATGATTAAAATACCCTTGACTTAATGATCATTCAAAAATCTAGAATTAAGCACTTTTCACCATTTTTCTCAAAAAATATCATAAATCCAAAATTAATCCATATAATCTCAAATTGATTATTTGGGAAGGTTAAAAAAATTAAAATGCATACAAAAAATGTGGAATATATAAGCTCTATCAATTCCCACAAACATAAATTGTGCTTTTCCTCAAGCACAAAATCTCAACATGGAAATCAAATGACACCAATGATTCCAATATTCAAATTCCAAAGTAATAAAATTTATTAATTTTAAATTTCAAATAAAAAATTCAAAAATAAAAATAAAATAACAATTTATTTTCCCATTTTTCAAAGAAATAATTAATTAATATATTATAATTTTCCACTTTGAAAAATTGGAACTTCTTCATTCATTCATTCAAGTTTCTCAATTCATTATTATTAATCATACCACATCATGATTTCCCTAACCTTTGAATTTTCCCACTCATATCTCATGATAAAATTAAAGTAGAGTTATGTTTATATCATGATAACATGCACTTTATCCCTAACCTTGTAAAGGAACAACTTTCTCTCCTTTCTAAAGACAAAAGGCACATAAAATCATGAGGAGTTTTCAATAAATGTTCAAATGACTCTGAGTATTAAGGTTAGTAGGATTTTATGTTTTAAAAATTAAGGCTCAAAGAGTAGGTTTATATATTAAGTAAAATGCATTATATAAAAAATAGTAATGAAATTGTCCCCTTTAAAGTACCAATACCCACTTCCCCCAAAACTCAAAGTAAATTCATGATCAAAGTAAAGCATACTAAATGATTAATGCACCATCTTGATTTATTTTTTAAATATTGATTTTTTTTAATTCTTTCAAAAGATTTGATTAGATCAAACCAAAAAACCATAACCTAACCACATATGATTATAAGATCGTCGGTCTGGAAAATGGCGATTTTTGGTTCTCCCAAATCACAACCCATTTTTCTCTTTTTTTGATCTTTTTATCATTTGTTCATTTTTTTTAATTCAAGATGGGTAAATAATGATGTACAATTAATGATTCCACAACCTCTAACAATTCTCACAATAACACCCTCATAGATTTTCCTTACAAATTAAATCATCCCTTACACCATAAATACTTTAAACCCCACTCTTCATCTTTAAAATATCATGCAAATACCTAGAGTAGGGTTAGAATGGATAAAAATGGACTGAAACATGGATTATCCCTATAAAGGTCATTGATGGTCTCTATGGGCTAAAATAAGGATTGATTTAAAGGTGGAATTTTAAGGATAAGTGTATTTTCAATGGATACCTCGATCATTTTAATTTTGTTTTTTCATAGTCATAGCTTTGACAAGATTCAATACAATTTCTGGTCAATTACATGTCCCAAGATCACTCAAGAAATATTCTCATGATAAATATGAAATGTTTGGTCTAAAAAGTCTCTTGGGAATGAGAAATATAATATTTTGGGAAAATCACTCAATTTAAGATCAATAATTACAAATAATTTCACATGAACTTCATAAATTCAATGCATGAATAATGGGTTTTAAATTTCATTTAAATAAATAAACTAATTCCTTTAAATCATGAGTCCACAATTCAATATGATTTATTTCAGTCATTTGATTCACCATTTTACTCATTAAATCTCATTATCAATGAAATCTAAAACATGATATCACTAGAATCCAAAGAAACTATGGTCTCCTAGAAAAGTCGAGTAAAGCATTTATTCAAATGTGGGTATGCAATTTTCATCATTAAATCTCCAAATATGTTTTGGAATAAAAAATTAAAGGAGTTTAAAAGATAATTATAAAAAGGGAACTGCCTTTTGAATTAATTATTTGGTCCTCTTCCTCTATTTCTTGTGGATTCCTTATTCCTCCATGATCTTAAAAAATAGAAAATAATCAATTAATCACAAGGATTATTTCATTTAAGCTCAAAAATTATAGAGGGAGTGGGAGGCATGTTAGAATAATTATTAATACTAAATTTGAAATCTAAATTCCTAATATTGAAAATAAATGTACTAAAAAAAAATTAAAAGATAAATCTTGGTATGATCCCCCAAGTGGTCCCTGCATTTTTACTACCTCCAGAGGGTAGTACTAGCTATTATCCAATGTCTAATCGTGGGTGGATTTTCTTGGATTTGAACTACCACATGTGGTTATTCCCAGCTTGCAGTTATTTGTTCTTGTTGAGGAGGAATCCATGGAAAGAGTATACCATATCCACCCCCGTCTCAATGTGGTACATTTTAATTGTGGGGGTAGGATGAAGTAGGCAACCTCATCTTATTTTGTTTCTACTTATGCAGAAATATTATCTTCTAGTGATGGATTCATGGGGGCTTAAACCTCTTGTCTAATTTCTTTAGGCTCAACAACTTGGATCTCTTAATTATGGGGCACCTCCAGTATATATTTAATGTCTTTAAGGATCTCCAATAATTCCCCAATAGAAGAATCATTTTCCAAATCATCCCCCAAGTCATAGTATGAGTTGGCTAAATCTGAATATTCAATAGAATTTGGATAGATACTCAAATTAGTTTCAACAAAATTAAAATAATTTGAGTTAAAGAATGTATCATCTCCCTAAGTTGGTTCGACATTAATATCCACTTCAATTGAAAGTGCCTTGTGGATTTGATCTTCAGTAGATGGAGGTAGGTTTTCAAGCTCCTCTATCATTACATCAAATTCCACCACTACCTTAGGTTCTTGCTCTGGCTCAGGGTCAAGTTGCTCTTGTGTAGTATGGGAATATTCTGTTAGCCTTAATATTTGAATCCTTAGTCCTTCTATTACTTCTTTAAGTTCATTCACTTCAGCTCTACTATACACTAAAACAGCTTCCTGTTATTTTTATTTCACCTGTGAGTAGTCATTACATGCATGTAGTTCAGATACATCATGAAAACTTTTCATTTTTTTTATTTTTTTTCTTAAAGTAAAATAGAATGATATCTATAATGTGAAAATAGAAAAAGATAAGTAAACTACTGATTGGATCCCTAGAAACGAAGCTAGTTTTGACCCACTACTGTCATAGGGCATGGAAAATTTGTATTTTTTACGTTTTCCTAGTACAACATAGAGGCTAACCAGTGTCATCTCACTTGAGGATATTTCTCATTTTTTCACCAACTTCATCTAATTCACCTAATTTTTATTTATTTTATGTTTTATGAAATTAATGGAAATTAATAAAATAAATTAAATGAAAAATAAGATGAAACTAATATTAAATCTTAAATTACCATGCAATTATAAACCGAATGGGATTATAGAAGAAAGGAAGTTCTCCCAAGATAATTTTTAGGGATCACCTTCATTGACCAGCTTTAAATATTCTTAATGAACACACTCCATCGTATGTGTGAACACCTTAGTCTACCTCAGTTATGAATGAAAATTCCACTTAGTGATCTCCTAGAACACCTTCAATCCACCTCCTCAATCGGGGGAAAATTATTTTAGATTAAGAAGTTAAGCCTTAGACAACAAAAATGAGGATTAAACCCACTATAAATTATCCTTATAATTAGCACAAAGAATATTAAAAACATATTCTTGGGTTAAAGAACCTGATTACTCCCTTAGGATATTCCAAAGGTCAATAACTCATAATCATGAGTATTATAGTTCATGAAGGTATGATGAGAAGAATAATACAAAAGAAGAAGAAAAATTGAAGAAGAAGAAAAGAGAGTGGATGGGTAGAAATAAAAAAATGAAAAAAATGCATGAATTTATTAGTGATATAAATTAAAATTTAAAACTCAAAAAAAAAGAATAAAATTAAATTAATAAGAATATGAGATGTTTTGTGGCAAGCCTCCATCTATGGAGATCTCCTCCTTGGTTCCATGAAGGAATGGGATGAAAAATGGGATGATTTGAGAGGTAGGAGCTCCTCTCCTTTTATAGGAAGAATGTATCCTCCACAAGTTGTCACATTTTTACCCATTAATTGGTCGATTAAATCATGGAAACATTTATTAAAGTTGTTTATAAATTTTTTTTCTATTCACCCTCAAATGTTCTGATCATTTGGCCACCAGATGTACGAGTTATGATTTTTTAATTAACGGTTTCTTTTTCTAGACAAAGGTTCTATGAAGATTCCTTTAAAAATGTCATAAAATGGCCACATTAATGGATTCAATACTCAATTTAATTTAATTGAGAAAATATCCTATGTATCCTTGTTCTATTCCTGGTAGATTCACCTCCATTTAATTTGTGTAGAACAAGATTTGCTTCTGTTACAATGGTGGGGTTTACACAGTTCTTCCAGAACATTCTTCAACTTCATTGATTTTTTAAGGCCTCTAGATGCTCGAATATTCCCCTAGTCTATAATACAAGAGGAAATAAAGTAAGTATTATCAAAAAATATTAACTCAATTTGGAAGTACATTTTTCATGAAATGACAAAAATACCGTTGATGAAAAAAATAGTTAAAAATCAATAATTATGCATGTATTACCATTTTGATCAAAACACATCGTAAATCCAAAATTGAACTATATAAGATCAGATTGATAATTTGGGAAGGTTAAAAATATTAATATGAATATAAAAAATGTTGAAAATATTATCTCTATCAATCACCAAGAGATATAATCCAAAAATTCAATCCCTTGTATATTATAACTTTATGGGTAAACATTATTAGATGTGAGAATGTTTTGTAAAAAATTTATGAAAAAGAGACATTCCATGTAATGGATCTAAAGCGGTTTAATGTGTCCCTTAATCTCATCCCCCTTATCATGCAACATTAAAAAAAGGTGAGGAAGAAAAAAATGATAATTATTACTAATAAAAAATAACTATATGATAAGATCATAAGTAATGAATTATTATTTTTTTTAAATATTACTATTTTATAAATTTATTCCATGAATATATCATTTGAAAAAAATTATTTTATAATTCCATTTAAGAGATACTAACATAAGGGACCTTTATCCCTGAAAATGGTACTAATATTATTTCAATCGCTTTATAATGGCCAGAACACCCAACCACATTAGATTATATAATGAGTATGTACATTCTCAAGAAGTTTTTGGTCACCCTATTATGAAATCTTTAGAGGTGTAATATGAGGGAGAAATAGATTTCTTTTGTACTAAGATCTTACAGTTAAATGAGTTGAAAGATGATAAAATTTAATCGTCATTATAGGTTATTTTAGTAGGAAATGAGAGATTGAAAATCCATCATAACCTACTACATTTTTCCTCCCCCTCGACATTTCGACCTGACAATATACTCTGAACTGTATGATAAGGTACCCCATATAAATACTATAGCATTAAAAATTATACATCATTTTTTAGATTCTATACATCAGCATCACATGTAGTCTTTTCAAGTAAGAGTTGTTAAAAATGATATTATTGATCCAACCACTCTAGGGCCACTCCCTACTGAGGATGTGACTATCATTGGATATATTTTTGGTCTTTTTTTACATTGTCTAGATATTATTGGTATTTAGTTGAAATATGATCTATGCAATGCTTTTAATTTTTTATTTACCATTACATTAAAATTATTTATATTTTTTAAAACATACCGTTTATAGAAGTATCTTGAATCAAATGAATCATGGAAAAGAAAGGGAAAATTTCAGCAACTAGCACCATTGTATACTCTCAGGGATCTCGATTGGATGAAAAAGCTCAGATAGAATTATTCTATATCAGATAATTATTAAACTTTTCTGATAAAATATAATATTTTGGTAGAGATTATACATTTAATATATTTTAAAATGACGTTGTTGATGTATTAAAGAGTGAGGAACTCACTATACACTTATTGTAGTTTTTTCTATGTAAACAATTTTCAATTATAAATTTTATATCATTAATTTAACAAATATTATATTTACAGAATTTATTACTTTTAAAATTAGGTATCTCCATACTCATTGCATAGAATATGATTCCACTTATGATTATGGTTTGATAGATTTTGAATACATTTAAATATTTGTGAAGTATCTAAACCCACATGCCAAAATTAAATATATATCTAAAATATTAAAACAAATAAAGATTATTTGGTGGTGTTTCCATTCCTTAATAAGTAATAAAATATATTTAACTAATAACTACAATTTATTATTCTCCTTTTAAATCTAGAATATTTAATTTTTTTACATTGTATTTTGAGAATATTTTTTCTAATATGAATCAAATTCATAATGGTTGTTCTATTAATTTAGTGGTGATCAATGAATATTTATATTATATTTAATTTTTTAAGTATTATTATATTTTTTTATGTATTTAACTTAAAATTTTAATTTTATAGATGTTTTCGTAATTAAAATTTTAAATTTAAAAGGGTTATGTATTGAGTTCAACATGGCTCACTTTTCAACAAAACAACCCAAAAAAATTACATATGTGAAATTTGTGGTATATATCATTTATATTAATTAATTAATGTATCTTAAAAAATATTATAGGTTTCTATTCTAAAAAATTATTTTATAAGAATAGTTTCATCCTTAAAGATGTGGAATTTCATGAATGTATTATGTATTATAAGTCATTTATAAGATACTAATTACTATAAAACAAAAAATTTAAAAATGGTTTCTTTCATTATGACACCTATAATTTAAATATATATGTTTTATTTTTAAATTTACAAAACTTTATATCATTGTATATTTTTTTGATTATGTTTCACTTAATATTCCAAAAAAACTAAACCATCTGAAAAAAATTTAAAGAATATTTTTTTTCTTTTGAAAAAATTATATTTGTAGTATCAATTATGTGTACAATATTTATAAAAGATGGTATAAATTTTTCAAATTTTTTTATACTACTTTATGTTTTGTTTGACACTATGGTTTAATGTTGTTGTCTATTATATATAGCTATAGGATAATGTATATAAGAATTATTTTTGAAAAAATTGATATTAAATGATAGTTTTAGAAAAATAACAACGTGGAAATACTTTTGTGTTGGGATTTAAACACCATTACTTCCTAAAACTAACATTAAAATCCTTTCACATAATGATTTTGACCACAATTTTTTGTAGAAAATATGTTGAAGGCTCTTCCCACATTAGTTTTAATCAAATCCAATGAGAATAATCATTTGTGTGGTCTTTTAATGTTAATATTTAAATAATATGATATTGGAAGTCTTCTCATATATTTCTTTGTACAACATTCAACATCATTTTAAGAAAAACTATTCTAAAAACCAAATTTTTATGTAATTGACATTAACTTTTATTTCTAACTGATATTAAAAAGACAAAAATATATTTTAATGGTTTTTACCACTAGTTTATATCGGATATATCTAGGAACGGTATTAATTGATATAAAATTTTGGGATTTGTAGAATATCTTTCACTAAATATATAGGTTATATTCACAGTCTTAAAAGTAACTAAATCATTAGAATTATCAAGAATATTTTTTTATAAGATATACAAAATATTCATCTAAAATTATTTAATAATTAAGTAAGTGTTCCGTATGTTTCCTTAATTAGTATCAAATCAGGTTTTAGTTAACTTTAAAAATTGTGATTTGAAACCATTAGAAATAACCCAAAGTATATTCCTAAAATAAAATAAATACATAAAATATCGGAAAAATACCGAATGGGCGGATTACATACAATAAAATATATTTTTTTATATAATCATATCAATATAGGCATTTACATACATACACCTACAAGTGATAACCTTGAATAGGGTGATTTGGTGTTAACTTTATATTCAAATGGTTCATGATAAAAATCCAAACTACACTCCTAGATTTTCACTCTTGTGGGTGTAATTTTGTTAATTCAAATTATCTTTATGAACCATTATGAATGATTTGAATATATTTATGTTATAATTCCTAATATTGAATGACTACAATGAACATAGATTGAATGTAGAATGTTGAGCAATGTATTGTTTTCAAACAATTCAAAATAATGTTTTTTAAAGGGGGAGATTATTTTAAATAATACTCTATCTCTTTATGATGATTTTGATGCTCACAAATACCCTTAATTATTTACTAATTATTTCGTTGAGTATTTTGCAGGAATTTATTTTATTTATTTATTTCATATAACAAGATTTCATACTTCATTTATTCCGAGATCAATTTTAGTGCGTTCTGGAATCACTGTAGCGCGAGATCAATTTTAGTGCGTTCTGGAATCACTGTAGCGCGAGATCAATTTTAGCGCGTTCTGGAATCACTGTAGTGCAAGATCAGTTTTAGCGCGTACTGGAATCACTGTTCATACCCTACGTTGATGAACGTAACGTATGGATGAAAAGTTTACTTTTTATGTTAAAAGAAACGTATGGTTAAGGAACCTTACGTTATTTTGAAACGTATGGTTAATGAACCTTACGTTGTTGAAAAGTATGGAAGAAGAACATTACGTTTGGAAGGAACCTTACGTTTTTGTTGTTAGACAAGTATGGAAGAGAAACCGTACGTTAGTTTTCAGTGTTGAGTTTGTTTCTCAAAAGTATGGATCATCAACCTTACTTTTATAATCAACCGTACGTTCTTTGGAGAGTTGAAGCAAGACAAAGTATGGATGATCAACCCTACGTTTGAATGATGAAGAGAAAATATGTATGTTCAACCTTACGTTTGTGAACCTTACGTTTGTGAACCTTACGTTTGTGAACCCTACGTTTGGAGCCACGTCATCAACCCTACGTTTGGCGTCGGGATATTTTTGACAGACGATATTTCCTTTTGCATTGGTCAAACAGGCGGATTATTAAGCGGATTTTGAGCCGATTCTTAAGTACGACTTTGAATGAATCAAAGACGATTTTCAACAGATTAATGATTGATTTAAAACGGAGCTTTTTATGCCAATTCTTCAGGGGAGTTACAACGGCTCTGTTATTTAATATCGCGAATCTAAAGGAGATTTTCATGGATCTATTTATGCGGAAGATTTTCTCAGATTTGAATATATATGTTCTATCTTGGAAACTTCGGATATATATATATACACAGGAAAGTGTATGAAATATATAGATTGATCTTTTAACGAGCAAGAAACAGAGACTGTGTGAAGGCGTTCTTTTCTGGTGATCGAGAAGAAGTGTAAAACCTTTATTACCGAAGGAAGATCTTGATAGCAGATTCACGTGTTCTACATCGACTATCTGTTGTGAATCTACTGCTGCTGAATTTGTGAAGTTTCTTGTAATATCTATTGCAACTGGATCGACTCAGAACTGTTTTGATTACAGATCTTTATTTTCTAAAGACGACGATCTATCTACTGTCAATTGCATTCTGTTGCAATTGTGAAGAACAACTAGAGAAGTGTTTTCTTTATCGAAACCCTTTTTATTTTTGAGTGATCAGCTTCTCGTTCTAAGCTGTGTGGGTTCGTGTTTGAACCAGGAAGGCTGTGTTTGCCTGAAACTTGTAAAGGTGTCAACTGCCTGTACTCAGTTGTGAATAGGTCTGTGGAAACGAGGACCAGATAGTGAAAATCGCCAAGCTCGTGGATTTGAGCGTTGGTGGAGTGGACTAGGGGCCTTCTGTTCCCCGAACCACTATACATCCGTGTGTTCATGCTTTTAATTTTTCCGCTGCATATTTAATCGTGCTAAAGAATAGTGGACAGAATTTGTCTAAATTGAAGAGATTGTAATAATTTTGAAAAGAAACAATTCACCCCCCCTCTTGTGTGTAATCCGTAGATTCAGATCCAACAATTGGTATCAAAGGAGGAGCTTCTTATTTTTAAAGTCTTATCAAGCTAGAAGTATTTAAAGATTATACATAGTGTATCATGGCTGATACGAGAGAGGGAGTGTCAATGGTCAAAGCACCTTACTTTAATGGAGATAATTATGGCTACTGGAAATCACGTATGATTATTTATCTGAAAAATCTTGGTTACAGAGTCTATTCAAAGATTCTGACTCCCTATGAAATTCCTGAAAATCCCGATACATGGAGTGCTGCTACAGAGGCTGAGTATAACATGAATTCAAAAGCTATGAATGCAATCATCTGTGGTTTAGGACCGGATGAATTTAACAGAGTATATCAATGTCCGACTGCATATGAAATGTGACAAACAATAGCTGTTGCTTATGAAGGAACAGATAATGTAAGACAGATGAGATATGCAACTGCTAAATTAAAATTCGATACTTTCAGAATGATTGAAGGAGAGAGAATCACTCAGATGAATGGAAGATTGACAGAAATTGTCAATAATATAACAGCTCTAGGAGAACCAATCAAGCAGGCTGATCAAGCGTTAAAGGTACTGAGAGTACTTCCTACTCGATGGAATGGAATCTCTGCAGCAATCAGACAATCAACTTCTGTTAAAGATCTAACTATGAGAGAGCTGATTGGTACATTGATGATGTACGAGGCTGAAATGCAAGATGAGGTAAATGAGCATAAAGTCTACATAAAAAGGGAAAATACTGCTTTGAAAGTGACTTCTCAACAAAATGATAGAAAGATGAAGAACAGAGAAGTAAGTGCTAAATCAGAAAGCTCTGATTCTTCAAATTCGGATGAAGAACTGGCTCAGCTAGCCAGAAAATTCAGAAAGTTCTACAGTAAGAAGAAAGACTTCAAGAAATCCTTCAAGAAGGATAGCAAGGAAGTGAGATGTTATGAATGCAAAAAGATGGGACATATCAGACCGGATTGCCCAAAATTGAAAGATGCAAAGAAGAAGAAATTCTTCAAAAGAGATGATTATGAGCAGAAAGACAAGAAAGCTATGAAAGCTACTTGGAGTGTTTCTGAAGACTCAAGTAATTCTTCTGAATCAAGCTCAGAGAAGGAGGAAGCCAATTTAAAAGCAAATATGTGTTTCATGGCTGAAACTGATGAGGTACACTCATACTACTCCTCTGACTCAAATAATGAATCAAACTCTGAAACAGGTTTCTCAAATAAAAAACGTGCAGCTTACTGCAATATGCTTGAAGAAAGGTATGACTCATTATTTAAAAAATATAAATCTATAAAGAACTTGCATAAAGCTATTTCAGATTAGAGAAATACTTTGCTAAAACAACATAAGGAATTAATTGACAAATACAACTCTGCTGACTCAAATAAAATTAATTTTGAATAAAAAATAAAAACTCTACAGGATGAAGTAGAATCTTATAAAAAGGCTGCATTAGTTTTTACAAAAGGAGAAAACGCCTTAAATGAGATACTTGGAAAAACTGTAATTAAAAAGGAAAGGTTTGGAATTGGAAGTAAAGGAGAAAAACCTAAGTTATACAAAAATTATTTTGTTCCTAGCATTAAACAGGTTATTTGTAACTTCTGTGGAACAAAAGGTCATATAGCTAAAAACTGTTTTCTAAGACAACCTCAAATATGTGGAATTAAGAAATATTATATTTCCAATGATCTATATGATTCAATCAATTTTAAGAAAACAAAGCAAATCTGTATACCCAGATCACTGCTTGCTAACACTCCTGGACCCAACAAAATATGGGTACCAAAGCAATTTGTTTGAATGTCTTTGCAGGTAGTAGGTCACCAAAGAAAGAAAGAAATATGGTATATGGACAGTGGCTGCTCAAGACACATTAGTGGAACTTCAGCTAATTTCTCTTCTCTTACTCGAAAGGAAGGAGGACTTGTCACCTTTGGTGACAATGCCAAAGGAAAGATTATTGGTATTGGAACAGTTGGAGATCCAGAGACAGTCTCAATCAACAAAGTACTTTATGTACAAGGGTTAAAACACAATCTGATAAGTATCTCTCAACTCTGTGATGATGGATACACTGTTGATTTTACTAACAATAGTTGTACTGTTTCTAAAGATAAACTATTTAAGTTTAGAGCACCCAGAACTGATAATGTTTATACTTTGGATTTGTATTCCTTGTGTAAACAACAAGTAAACTTCTTAACTGCTAATATAAGTGAATCCTGGATCTGGCATAGAAGACTTGGTCATTGCAATATATATGCTTTACATAAATTATCTAAGAAACATCTAGTTTCTGATTTGCCTAGACTCAAATTTGAAAATGACAGATTCTGTGATGCATGTCAGCTTGGCAAGCAACACAAATCATCATTCAAATCTGTTAATAAAGTTGCTACAACTAAACCTCTAGAACTTATCCATATGGATTTGTTTGGACCTTCAAGAGTAGCAAGTTTAGCTGGTAAATTATATGTTTATGTATTAGTTGATGATTATTCTAGATTTACTTGGATTTTCTTTTTGAAATTTAAAAGTGAAGCTTTTAGTTTATTTGAAGGTTTTTGTAAATCTATTCAAAATGAAAAAGGTTTTAATATAATCTCATTGAGAAGTGATCATGGTGGAGAATTTGAGAACCAGGAATTTAATTCCTTTTGCTCAAACATGGGTATTAAACACACCTTCTCTACTCCAAGAACACCTCAACAGAATGGGATTGTAGAAAGAAGAAATAGAACTATTCAAGAAATGGCTAGAACTATGTTAAATGAATATAGCCTACCTATATATTTCTGGGCAGAAGCTGTTAATACAGCTTGTTATATAATGAATAGAATTTTAATAAGACCTATTTTGAAAAAGACACCCTATGAACTATGGAATAACAGAAAACCTAAAGTAAATTACTTTAAAGTTTTTGGATGCAAGGTTTACATCTTGAATACCAAAGATAATCTTGGTAAATTTGATCCAAAATCTGATAAAGGTATTTTCTTAGGATATTCTACAACCTCCAAAGCTTATAGAGTCTATAATAAAATGTCAAGGATTGTTGAAGAATCAGTTCATGTGAAATTTGATGAATCTGATCCTTTTGAGAAAAGGATAGAACAAATAGATGAACCTGATTCTAATGAAAACATGAGACTTGAGAATTTAAAGAATGATTTTGAAAATGATATAAAAGAAATTTTGTCCAGTTCAGAAGAACATGACACTGAAGAACCCTTGAATTTAATGCCTAGACAGTCTAGAACCTTAAAGAATCACCCTTTACAATCTGTGATAGGTGACTTAGAGACTGGTATTCAAACTAGAAGAAACCTTGGAAACATAGTTGAATTCTCTGCTTTCCTATCCCAACAAGAACCTAAGACCATAGAAGAAGCCTTAGATGATGAGAGATGGGCAATAGCAATGCAGGATGAATTGAACCAGTTCAAGAGAAATAAGGTTTGGGAATTAGTTGAAAGACCACATGATTATCTAGTAATAGGAACTAAATAGGTCTGTAGGAATAAACAGGATGATCAAAGGATAATAACTAGAAATAAAGCAAGATTAGTAGCTAAAGGATATAATCAAGAAGAAGGAATAGATTATGATGAGACCTTTGCACCTGTAGCCAGGTTAGAAGCCATTATAATCCTTTTAGCCTATGCATCTTATATGAATTTTAAATTATTTCAGATGGATGTTAAATCTTCCTTTTTAAATGGTTATTTAATGGAGGAAGTTTATGTTGAGCAACCTCCTGGTTTTGAAAATTCTCAAAAACCAGATTCTGTTTTCAAACTTACTAAAGCTCTTTATGGCCTTAAACAAGCACCTAGAGCTTGGTATGAAAGACAAAGTTCTTTTCTTTTGAAAAATTATTTTACTGTTGGACTGGCAGATCCAACACTCTTTAAGAAAACTTTGAAAAATAATGTTTTGTTGGTACAAATTTATGTTGATGATGTAATTTTTGGATCAACCAATAAAATTCTTTGT
Organism: Viscum album; assembly: GCA_963277665.1. Taxonomy (NCBI): domain Eukaryota; kingdom Viridiplantae; phylum Streptophyta; class Magnoliopsida; order Santalales; family Viscaceae; genus Viscum; species Viscum album. The sequence goes on from OY728132.1 coordinate 332,690,992, forward strand.
CATGAATTTTCAGAATTAATGCAAAAAGAATTTCAAATGAGTATGATGGGAGAATTAAATTTCTTTTTGGGTCTTCAAATATTTCAAAAATATTTTGGAAATGTTTTAAATCAATGCAAATACATTACTGATTTACTTAAGAAATTTGGACTTGAAAACAGCAAGCCATTTACAACTCCTATGTGTACTAATATAAAACTTGATTTGGATGAAACTGGAAAATCAGTGGACAACAAGTTATATAGAGGTATGATTGGTAGTTTGTTATATCTTACTGCTAGTAGACCAGATATAATGTATTCAGTATGTCTTTATGCTCGATTTCAATCAAATCCCAAAGAATCCCATTTAACTGCTATTAAAAGAATTTTTAGATATTTAAAAGGTACTATTTATCAATCTCTGCTTTATCCAAAAACCTCTGATTTTAATTTAATTTCATATTCAGATGCTGACTTTGGAAGCTTTAGATTAGATAGGAAGAGTACTTCAGGAACATGTCACTTTTTAGGGAAGTCTTTAGTATCATGGTCTAGTAAGAAACAACACTCAGTTGCCCTGTCAACAGCCGAGGCAGAATATGTGTCTGCAAGTAGTTGTTGTGCACAGGTGTTGTGGATGAAAAACACTCTTATGGACTTTGGATTAAATTTCAATAATACACCTATTTTATGTGATAATACTAGTGCAATTAATATTTCAAAAAATCCTATTAGTTATTCTAGAACTAAGCACATTGATATAAGACATCACTTTTTAAGAGATCATGTGTTTAAAAAGGATATATTTTTAGAATTTGTAAATACAGAAAATCAATTAGCAGATATTTTTACTAAACCACTTCCCACGGAAAGGTTTGAATTTATTAAGGGGGAGTTAGGTTTATTTAATTTTAAATAGTTTTTTTTAAATCTTATTCTGTTTTCGAATTCTGCTTAATTTATGTTTTCCGCTATAAGTAATTTTATTTTGTTTTAAATAAAAGTAATGATTAGTGATTACACGGGAATCAAGGCTGTCAGAACCGTTTCACCTTCTAAACTGCTTCACCTTTTTCTGAAACCCTTTCGAAAACCTAAAACCGCACATCTGCTCCAAAACCCTTTTCTGAATCTTCAAACCCTAAACTTACGAACCTTCAGAAATCGTTGTTGGAATGGAAAAGACTAAGTGTCCAGATAAAGCCGAGAGCAGTGCTGCAAAGAAACCTAAGGTAGTAGGTCGGAAAATACTGCAAGGTAAAGTCATAGATTTAGAGTGGCTGTTTGAAACTAATTTACTGTTGAAGCAAGCGTTGTCATTTCAAAGCCTTGAGCAAGCTTTTAATAGTGCAAATTATGAGTTTCTATATGAGGCAGAAATGAGACATTTCTTTAGAACTGTTCAGTTTAGCCTTGGAGATACAGAGGATAGTTTATTGGCTCAAATAGAGGATAAGGATTTTTCAATATCATCTGTAGAGATAAGTAAAATTCTTAACTGCCCTCATGAAGGAGTTTTTCATTTCGATTTAAAGAATATTGGAGATTCTGTACATAAGTCTGAAGACATTATGTCTTTTCTGTTTGGAACCAGAGTGATAAAGAAGATGTTTATTAAGGATTTGGAGCCCGATCATAAAATTTTGGTAAAATTTGTTCAGACTGGTTTAGCACCAAGAATGGCTGAGGTGGAGAAAATCCTATACCCGGACATGTACATAATGTATCTTCTGATGTGTGATATTAAGTTTAATTTTCCTCGGTTTATGATAAGATATCTGAGTTACTGCTGTCAGAGTGAAGCAAGAATGACCTTTTTCCCTTATGGAAGGTTCATTTCTTTGTTTTTGTTTCAAAGAGGAATGATCAGATTGGTAGATGCTGGGGTGAAATGTCACCACAGTAATGTTTTTAATGCTGGAACTTTGAGGAAAGTAGGATACTTCTGGAGCAAAATTAAAGGAAAACTCTTACCTGTTGGAGCTGAGGAAAACTCGGAGAGTGCTCAGGCTCAACCGGCTAAGTCCAAGGAGGGACAAGCAGAATCAAGAGTTAGTACAGTGGCAAGGAGAATTCGTTTTGAGATGGAGGAAGTTGAGGAAGAGAGAAGTCAAGAAGGACTTCAATCTAGAAGGAAGAGGTCAATTGATGAAGAAGTTATCTCTCCTGCCTTGAAATCCTCTGAACCGGTAATTTCTTATTCATTTGTGAGAGAAGCTGTTGTGGAGCAGACTGCACCGATAGAGGAACCAGCAGCTCAAACAGAAACTCAAGAAGAACCTCAATCTGCTGATGTGGCTGTTGAAAAAGTAATTCAACAAGAACAACATATGGAGGTAGTGCCTAGTGAAGAAGTGGTCGGACCTCAAGATTTACATGAAAATATTGTTCTTGACCAATCAGTAGAAGTCAGAGAGACTACTGTTCGTGATGAACATACTTCTGAAGCTCATACAGAGGTACTTTAAGAAGATTTTTCAGTGGAAGAGTTATAGGCTTCAAAAGATAGTTCAGTGGATCAACCTTGTCAGGACAAGGACAAAGAACAGTCGGATGCAGATTCCTTACCACTTGCCCTGTTTCATCAACCTAATTCTGGACATGAGAATCGAGCACAGGGTGCCCCTGATTCGAGAAAAGAAGAAGTTGTTGAGTTGTACAAGCGTATCTCTCAGTTAGAATCTGAGAATGTTAGTCTCAGAAATTCTCTGAACTTAGAGCAGTTGAAGTTTCAGAAGCTGAAAGAATGTACTGTTTCAAGACAGGAAGTAGATTTGTTTAAGACTGATATGCTTTATGCTGTTGATCAGTTAAAATCAGAGATGGTAAAGAAAGATGATTTGTCTGAATTGAAGATTTACATGGAGAATAAATTTGAGTTTGTTGCAAACAGTGCTGTGAGTGGATCAGGCTCTTCACCTGATTTGATTCGGAGATTTCAAGCAATTACTGGAGCAATGAGCAATATGAGTGACAGATTACATGATCTTCAGTGTAATAGTGCCCCTTTGTCAGTTTTGCTAGATAATCAGAGATTTTTAGTGGATCAGTTGACATCTGGAGAGCAACCGATTAGGATTCTTTTGAATCAGTTATCAGAAAAACTGGCTCTTTTTGTTGAAAAAGAAGAAAGAATGCATGAGTTTTTCAGAGTTAATTTGATTGAAGATATTCATATGACTCAAGAGAACAGAGATCTTATCATCAAGTTAGGAGATGGGATGATGAAGAGACTCAAAGAACAGTTTACAGAGATAAAGACCGCGATTCAAAGGAAATAGACACCTTTTTCCCTGTCTTATCTATGAACCTTGATTCCTCTGTATATCACAATCGTTTATATATAACAGCTTGTGAATGAAAATTCTTTTCTTTTTTTTGTTTTGTTGTTTATTGATTTATGATTGAGTTAGCCAGTATAACAAATTCACTTATTCATACACAGTTAACTGTAGCATTTACTTATAGTTCAGTGCAATATTGAATGTGTTCAAATCCGTAATTTTTTTTCATTCTTTTTGATATCACAAAAAGGGGGAGAATTTGGATAAACACAACATTTAAATTCATTTGTTTCCTATGAAGAAATTTGGATATATGGGAGAATTTGGATATATACGATATTTATCTTTTATCTATTTTTAGCTGAAAATTTATTTTTATGGGGGAGAAATATTATTATATTTAAATATTGTTTTAATCCTTTCAAAATTCTAAAATTTTATAAAACTAATTTTTCAATAAAGATTGCAATTAAATTAGTTCTATTATTTTTATGGGTTTTGTGATCATCAAAAAGGGGGAGATTGTTGAGAAATGTATTGTTTTCAAACAATTCAAAATAATGTTTTTTAAAGGGGGAGATTATTTTAAATAATACTCTGTCTCTTTATGATGATTTTGATGCTCACAAATACCCTTAATTATTTACTAATTATTTCGTTGAGTATTTTGCAGGAATTTATTTTATTTATTTATTTCATATAACGAGATTTCATACTTCATTTATTCCGAGATCAATTTTAGCGCGTTCTGGAATCACTGTAGCGCGATATCAATTTTAGCGCGTTCTGGAATCACTGTAGCGCGAGATCAATTTTAGCGCGTTCTGGAATCACTGTAGTGCGAGATCAGTTTTAGCGTGTACTGGAATCACTGTTCATACCCTACGTTGATGAACGTAACGTATGGATGAAAAGTTTACTTTTTATGTTAAAAGAAACGTATGGTTAAGGAACCTTACGTTATTTTGAAACGTATAGTTAATGAACCTTACGTTGTTGAAAAGTATGGAAGAAGAACATTACGTTTGGAAGGAACCTTACGTTTTTGTTGTTAGACAAGTATGGAAGAGAAACCGTACGTTAGTTTTCAGTGTTGAGTTTGTTTCTCAAAAGTATGGATCATCAACCTTACTTTTATAATCAACCGTACGTTCTTTGGAGAGTTGAAGCAAGACAAAGTATGGATGATCAACCCTACGTTTGAATGCTGAAGAGAAAATATGTATGTTCAACCTTACGTTTGTGAACCTTACGTTTGTGAACCTTACATTTGTGAACCCTACGTTTGGAGCCACGTCATCAACCCTACGTTTGGCTTCGGGATATTTTTGACAGACGATATTTCCTTTTGCATTGGTCAAACAGGCGGATTATTAAGCGGATTTCGAGCCGATTCTTAAGTACGAATTTGAATGAATCAAAGACGATTTTCAACGGATTAATGATTGATTTAAAACGGAGATTTTTATGCCGATTCTTCAGGGGAGTTACAACGGCTCTGTTATTTAATATCGCGAATCTAAAGGAGATTTTCATGGATCTATTTATGCGGAAGATTTTCTCAGATTTGAATATATATGTTCTATCTTGGAAACTTCGGATATATATATATACACAGGAAAGTGTATGAAATATACAGATTGATCTTTTAACGATCAAGAAACAGAGACTGTGTGAAGGCGTTCTTTTCTGGTGATCGAGAAGAAGTGTAAAACCTTTATTACCGAAGGAAGATCTTGATAGCAGATTCACGTGTTCTACATCGACTATCTGTTGTGAATCTACTGCTTCTGAAGTTGTGAAGTTTCTTGTAATATCTATTGCAACTGGATCGACTTAGAACTTTTTTGATTACAGATCTTTATTTTCTGAAGACGACGATCTATCTACTGTCAATTGCATTATGTTGCAATTGTGAAGAACAACTGGAGAAGTGTTTTCTTTATCAAAACCCTTTTTATTTTTGAGTGATCAGCTTCTCGTTCTAAGCTGTGTGGGTTCGTGTTTGAACCAGGAAGGCTGTGTTTGCCTGAAACTTGTAAAGGTGTCAACTGCCTGTACTCAGTTGTGAAGAGGTCTGTGGAAACGAGGACCAGATAGTGAAAATTGCCAAGCTCGTGGATTTGAGCGTTGGTGGAGTGGACTAGGGGCCTTCTGTTCCCCGAACCACTATACATTTGTGTGTTCATGCTTTTACTTTTTCTGCTTCATATTTAATCGTGCTAAAGCATAGTGGACAGAATTTGTCTAAATTGAAGAGATTGTAATAATTTTGAAAAGACACAATTCGCCCCCCCTCTTGTGTGTAATCCGTAGATTCAGATCCAACATAGAAATGTCAGTAACTTATTAGAAGGTGTAATAAATTATAACAACCTTGGAATAATTCCCCTTATTATATGAAATATCACTCTAATTATTTATTCTTGATACTCAAAATATTACTTTTTGATTTATTTAGTAGATCGAATCAAGAGAAATCATGTTAACAACAAATTTGATATACTATGTAACGACCACCTTCATAAGAAACCAATTGGAATGGGAATTATGATGTAAAATCATATAACTATGCTTTCCCAAGCCGCACAAGATATGAATCGTAAAATGAATCATGTTTAAATTAAAAATGTCACAATGAATGAAAAACACACCATTCATTTTTTTATGTGGTAACATCTACCTTTATTTTGTGGGTCATGTGACCCCATTTTTTCATATAATGTATTAATTCTATAGAAAGTGTATTTTCTATTCTATAATTATTATTCTATGAGAAGGTTATACTATATAAGTATCATTTGGAAGCTGAATCAAATCAATGGTTCACTAATATAAAGAATATGAGTGAATAGAATGAAATTGACTCCATGAAAAACAAAGAGATTAAAAATGAATTTTTTAATAAGTATTCTCCTGAAACTCTTACCAATAATATAGAGAGGGAATTTTTTGGGATTAATGTAGATGGATGATGAATCAATTAGTAACTATGAGTAAAATTTCATAAGACATCTAAGTTATTTATATGGATTTACTCTAGATTTACTCTAAAAGTGTTGACTTAAAGGAATAGGGAAATTAATTAATTATGGGAATGAAAAAAATTGGTAAAATTATTATTGAATTAATTTGAAGAGTTCATCCAATGAAAAGATGTGAGGGAAAAATCAACTCGATATACCTACCACACTAAAATGGTAAAATTTTAAGGAGTGTAGACATTATACCATTCTGGGAATGAATCCATTTGTTCATGAAAAAAATCAGTGGTAACAATATTCTATACCATTGGAAAAAATTTAATTCTTACTAAATCACAACTATTTAGGTGGATATTGTGAACAAAGTGGGGAAAGATACACTTATTATCCACTATAGAACTAAAAAATTGTTGTTTGGAATAGGTTCTACCAACTCTTTTATAGCTTAAAAATATAATAGGAGTATCAAATCACAATATAAATAGTTATATTTTAATTTATTAATTAAAACACATAATGGTATGATGATTCCATCTTATGTCTATAGCTCTTCTTAGTTAGAAGTACATAGGAATGTGCCTATTGTAATTCTTGTTATTCTCCCTATAGTAGAATTTAATGTTTTTTCGAAATTTATTAGCCCTCTATATATAAATCCCATATCAAATTTTGATTAATGGAAGAGATGTTATTTATTTTGAATCAATATATAATTTTCTACCAGCGTATGGATGAACATGATCTTACAATGAGAATTACTTCTATTATATGGGTCTTACTACAAATTCATGAGTGATATTCATCTCAAATGGTTGGGTAGATACATAATATTTCTTATTTTCTTGTTCTTAAAGTATATAATAGTTTATTTTCTAATGATTTTTCAAGTATCCCCCTGAATTATCATGTTCTGTTTTAATTCTAATTTATACATGAAACATTACCTATTTTAAAGGATCCTTATAAAATTGACCTAATTGATTTGTGAGAATAAAAAATGATTCTAAAAAGGATTCTATAAAGGTATTCTTCTGAACTACTCTATTAAAATGGGGCAAACATGTTCATTTTGTTATGAAGAATGATAATTCAATATGGCTTTTCATTGATTATCAATAACGTAACAAATTCACTATCAACAACCTGCATCATCTACCCCATATTAATTTCTTTTCTTCAATTTATTAGATAAAATCATATTTAAAAAAAGATATTTTACTAGGATATCATAACTTATGGGTAAAAATTGAGTATATAGGCAAGTGATCCTTCTATATGAGGTAAATAAATTATTAATTTACATTGATTCCCTTCATAGAAACCAATTATACTTTTATCATAAAAGATTTAAATATTATAGTTTTTAGAGATTACCTTTATCAGTTTCAGGTATTCATTATATATGATATCCACATATATTCCAAGATAATGGATTAATTTCCCATACAAACCAATGTGAATAAGTTTTTATTGGCATATTTTATCGGCTTGATAAAACTAAAACATTTTTATAAATATTCACAACCCATGAATATAAGAAAAATGAGTACACATAAGGCATCCAAGATCCTATGGATAAAATATTGTGAAGAACATTTTAGGGAACTAAATTGAATGCTGGTTGGTGAAACTATTATCATAATACCCTATTGTGGAGAATTTTTTTATGTAAAATGGTTCATTAATTAATGGATTTAAATGTTTTCTCATTTATAATGATAGTTGGAAATGTATTCCTCTTTCCAATTAATGATTCATCGGTAAAATTACCTGATTCATGAATTGGACCTAGAAATGGTAATATGTTTCTTTGAAAATTTGGTGGAATTATATTTATGTTGAAATGTGAGATATATATACTTATAAAAGAAGGTTAAAGTATATATCCACATGAAAATATTTTAGTATTCATTAAAATATTTTGTTGTATTTGATTATATATTATGACTACTCAATGAATTTATATCATGGGAATGTGAACAAGGTGGATAATTCCATGAGTTGGAAGCAGAATAATAGTTTATCTATGAAGAGGATTAAAAAATATCAAATATATAATGATTGGAAAACAATGGACCCTCAAATTATAACGAAAGGGTAAAAACATATCCTACTCAAGTAAAGTTCAACCACCCATCCATGTGAAGACTAAAGGGACACAAAAGGATGATGTGGAGCTGAAAATATGGTATGTAATGTTCAATTGTTCATCCTTGACCAAGATTGGTTGATAAGATCCTCAAACAGTATTTGTCTCCCATTTTTAACACCTGAGACTTTTATGAGAAATATTTTGTTTTTATGTTATATAAATCATCAAAGGAATATTTCACTACACACAACACTTGCTTGGCTTGCTTTACACGCAATCACGGCCTTCCTCGATAGCTTACGTCGTACGCAATACCGAGTTTCACTAAACAACGGTATGCTATTAAAATATTATTAAAACTAACCGTTATGAAAAGTATTAACTGAATTTTGAATTTTATAACATTTTAATTCAACTTATACATTTTATAGAATGAGGTATAAAAGCAAAATCAGTTTTTTTTGGATAAAATAAGTATTTTTCAAAAATCCAGTTTTGCCGCCTTTTGATGGAGTACCCACATTAAATCTAGTTTTTGACATTTTTTTAAGTTCAATTTGACAAAATAAAAATCTTCTTTTGAATCAGGGTATAAAAATTTACTTTGGAAAATTTTTTGATATTTTTCTGATAACTTTTATATTTTGATGAATAGTAAAAATACGCTAATTTTTAATTAAAAACAATTTTTTTTCATCAAGATAATTTATATGGATAAATTATAATATTGAATGGTTTTAAAGTATAAATATAATATATTTTTACCATTTAATATAATTTATGTCATTAGAATTAATTTCACAATGAATTCATAGGTAAAAATATTTCAATCTTTGACAATGTTTTAACTTCTAAAACTCATTTTCTTAACAACGGGATTTATTTTAAATTAATTACTGCAACTTATATGTTTTAAATTTTTAAAAAATGATTCCATATTCAGAATCAGTGGGTCCAAATTATGTTAATAGGATACTTTTTATTTTTGGGCATTATGAATAGTAACTACGGTAAATTTTATTTACTATAGTTAAAGGTAAATCAGGTAATTAAGGGTAAATATAAGATTATAAAATTACACTAACACCTGCCAAAATCCTATTGGATGACTAAAAGTCGACCCATATCACCTAAGGGTCGGATTAGATTCATTTAATATACTTTTTTCCACGAAAATAATTTAATTATTATTAAAACCAAAGAATGTGACAACATTACACTTTCTTAAATATTATAAGTATAATAATTTTAATTTGGTGATAAACTTAATAAAACTTCTAACATGAACAGTATCCAGAAATCTAATACAATTATCTACATCATAGGAAATTATTTAGAATTTTTAGGAATTAAATAATTATCATTAATTATGACACAACAGTGATGTTGAAATTATTTTATTAATTAAAATATCAAATAAATTGTTTTAAAAATATTAAAATAAAAATTATATGAACTATTTAATGTGATACACTAATTTTATAGATACATATGAAATTTTATGAATCTATTAAATTTTTTATTTCGAATATCTCTTCTATATATAGTTTGTTTAAATTCAAATAACTGAATAGTGTCAAAATTGACACTATTGTTATAACATATTATAAAATTGTTTAAAAATCACAAAAATATTTAAAAATTATAAATTAAAATTTATATGGTCTAAAATTTCATAAAGTGTCAAATTATGTAAAATTCACAACACATATGTAATTATTTATAATAATTTAAAATTTTGAATATTATTACCACAAATAAAATAAAATTGATAAATAAGGATAAATCAAGTTGATAATGTTTAATATAAATTCATAACATGTCTAAATTTTATTGGTTGATGATATTACAACCCTATCTCATCTAATCTTCGGATATGAGTCATTTTGGAAGTTTTTAAGTGGGTTTGGGATTTAATATAAACTAATATTTCTTATATTTCCAAAGGTGCCCCTCTCCTCCCTTATAAAAGGGCACATCCTCCCTCTCCTCCTCACACCACTTTGAGCCTTCAAGCTCGGCCAACCCCTAACACTTTATCCTCTCCACTTCCCTAGAATCATCATAGAGGTTCTTTTCTTCTTCAAAGACCAACCCTAGTGCCCTAAGAGGACGTTAAGAAGAGGCGCGTCAAAAAAGAGGTAATATCCGTAACCGATCCTTTCCAAATTCTTTCTTCTTGAACTTCTTATTCTTTAGTTGTTTCATTATGAAGTAATAACATCATTATCACTCATATACTGATATGTTATTATATGTATGAAACAACCCTATTTCACCATCTATCCATCCTATGGAAAATGAAATCACCGCGCGTGCGTACGTACGGAATACCGTCTCCACACCGTGGTGTAATCTATTTTCCCCCACCACCTTACTTGGATGGGTATAATGGTGTAAATAATTACGATATATGATTATTGTAAATTGATATTGATTCTGAAATAGAATACATACACTCCAATACAATTCCACGATCATGAGAATGATATCATCGCTCGTGTGTACGTACGGAATACCGTCTGCACGATGTGATGCGATTCGTTCTACATGATCTTCATTGAATAATGATTATATAAATGAATTTAATGTATAAATATGATATATAGTACATTAAAACCATTCTGTAAATGATGTATCTATAACCTAAAGAGAAGAATAAGAATTTATTCGACAAAACACGCATAAGAACAAAAAGTTATAAACACCCGAATAACAAGTAGCAATGAAATATTACTACTAAGAAGATAAGAATATGACCATATATGATATCATAACAATAATTATGATTCTGGAATAATTCAATAACATTATTTATATCATTATACAGGAGGTTCGGACACTTACGAAGCAAATCGGAACTAAGGTAAGGGAAATATCACAATCTCATTTTATCCGAGATTGTTTATACTTTGAAATTTACTGGGGTGTATTTTATCATCCACATCCATGTTTACTCAATATTTAATATTTTTCCATCCACCTACAACTGTTTAAATAAAATTTTACCCTTCGGTGAGTTTTTAGTAAAAGATATGAAATGAATCTTTTGTCGTTTTTCGTACGAGGTACTTTTTGACTTTTCCGACAAAAGTACGAGAAGAATGTTTTTTTCAACTTATACGGCATGAATGGATTTTTAAAACATTATTTCCAAGAAGCTTCCTTTACAAGTTTTCAAGTTTATTTTTAATCAACTTCTTTTAGTTTAAAATTGTATGACTTGTTAAGAAAGGAAAAAAAAAATTTGAGGTAGAAAGGATATTTTCCCCAAGAATGGAGTTCAAGTGTTTTATCAAAATTATTTTCCATCTAAGATAATAAAGGGTTCTGTATATATCCCTATTATTACATTGATTTGATTATGTTGTGATGGAATTATTTTTATGAATTCCTTTATCTTATATGAGTTGTTTTATGATGTCACGATGTTTAAGATTCCCATTTTTTATTACATGGGTTTTGCTATGATGTATGGTTTATGATTTTTTGGCACACATAAGAATGGTATCATTATGAGATGGGTGGGAACTATATCTCCCTATAATGAATTGGGTAAAGATTTTATATCTCATGAGATAGACATGGCTGGAACGTCAGGTTATACCGGTTCAGTGAAACAGGACTGAAACGAGCAGTGAAGTCAGTTTAGAAATGGACTGTGTCCACTAAGATAGTCTTGGCAATGAGTCTTCACTAATAAGAAATGATTCTGTATGATTATGTGTGTATGCCACAAAGTTTCATGTTTTATGTTATGATTATTGTGATTACATTTCACTACCATGATTTATCCCATGTTATGAAATTATGATCTCTTTTGCACGGTAAGATTTCCAAAATGTTATGTACTTATGAATATGATGTGATTGATATTTCTTTTGTTTACCCTTACTGAGCATTTGAGCTCACCCTTTTGTATTTTTTCTGTCCCCAGGTCAGGGAGAAGGTTATTAAGTAAGATATGCCAAAAGGGACTATAGATATGATGAAATAAATGGGAGACAGTGTAGACGCTTTATGAACTAATTGTTTATGTTTCCCATTTTCTAAAGACACTATACCTATACGATCGTTTCATGGTTTTGTTATATGTTGTAATAAGTATGCTTCAATTTTGAAGTATTAACAATGTATGTAAAGTATGGGTCGTTATAGTTGGCATCAGAGGAAAGGTATAGTCAACCTTTGGAAACTAGGATGTGAAAGCCTTAGTAAGAACCGTAAGGAAAAATCTAGGCATAGAACACAATATTAGTATTTTAGAAATGGCAATGAATAACCTAGGATAAGACCTTAAGTGTGAAATTTATTCTTGATTATGTGGTTTTCCTATTATAATTAGTGTTTCTCACACTATTCTTCTTGGTTTTAGTCAATGTCTGGAACCCGAAGGAACCGCGTTAATGCGGAATGCGACGGGCAATGTAATGATTTTCCCCCTGAGCAACCAAACGTTATGGGAGATGGAATGAAAAATCTTGTAGTCATGCTCACACAACTTTATCAAGCTATGAATCATGCAGGACTTCCAAATGAGCAAAGGAAGGAGCAACATTCTGTTGAATCCTTCATGAGGTAGCGTCCACCTTCTTTCAGTGGGTCTACTGATCCATTAGTTTCTGAACAATGGATTAGTACTACTGAAAAGATATTTTCAGTTCTTCCATGTTCTGAACATGATAAAGTCATTCTAGCAGTGTATTTTTTGGAAGGATATGCTGATCAATGGTGGAATCTTATTAAGAATACGAGGCAAAGGGATGAAATTGAGTCCATGGAATGGGACGAGTTCAAGAACTTTTTTTTCAATAAGTACTTCCCTCGTATTCTCCAAACAAAGATGTAGAAAGAGTTTCTTGAACTAAAGAAAAAGGATGATGAATCTGTTGGTACCTATGAAGGAAATTTTACAAGACATGCAAGGTACACTTCTGGTATTATTATCCAACCTGAGAGTAAGATCGATCGATTCTTTAGTGGCTTAAAGCCAAGTCTTCTAAGGGTGTTAGCCATAAGAGGCTTCAATAGCTATGAGGAAATCGTTCGATGTGCTCTCAAACTCGAGATGGAGATTGGAGTGACCCATCAGTCATATGGGTTTGATAAGAAGAGGAAAACAGAATTCAAAGGAAAATCTAAAGAGCACACTGAAAAGAAGATGATCTTTCCCTTATGCTCAAAGTGTGGAAAGAAACATAGAGGGAGTTGTCTTAAAGGGACAAGTAAATTTTTCAAATGTGGAAAGGAAGGTCATCGGGCATTTGAATGCCACAATGATGGGAAGAAGATGTCTAATGATGCAAACAAAGGAAGGGATACACATAATGAACCTAATACACTTCAATGTTTCAAGTGCAAGAAGATGGGGCATTATGCAAATCAATGCCCAAATCCAAGGTTTGATGATGATGGTCGACGTCAACAAACTCTTAAGGCTAAAGACAAAGGAATGTCACATGCAATTTCTATCAGCGATGTGGAGTATGATAACGATGTGGTGAAAGGTACACTTACCATCCACTCTAAAGTGGCAAATGTTTTATTTGATTCTGGATCCACCCACTCCTTTATTTCTAAAGATTTTCCTAAGAGTATCACCGTATTACCTCAACAATTAGATGTTGAGTTAGCTGTGACAACCCCTAATGTCATAACAGTCGCATCAAAAGTTTATAATTCTTCTCCGATTGAAGTTTTTGGGAACGTTCTTCTTGGAAATCTTGTGATCCTCCCTATAGTGAAATTTGATGTAATTATTGGCATGTATTGTATTTCTCTACATGGATCTCATATCAATTTCCAAAGAAGGGAAGTCACATTTCATATTCCAGATCAATCTATGATCGTCTATCGATGTAAGGATGAACATAACCTTCTGGTGGAAATTTCTTCCATCTTATGGGTCTTGATTCCACTAAATGAAGGTTATTTATTTCAAATGGTTTGTGAGAAACTCACGATTAAGAATATTCCCATTGTACGGGAGTTTGATGATGTCTTTCTAGAAGAATTTCCAGGTCTTACACCAAATCGTGAAGTTGAGTTTTCAATAGAACTCATACCGGGTGCTTTGCCTATTTCAAAGACACCTTATAGAATGGCCCCAATTGAGTTGTAGGAATTGAAGAAGCAACTCTAAGAGAATATTGATAAGGGATTCATACGCCCTAGTGCGTCACCTTGGGGAGCACCTGTTCTGTTTGTTAAGAAGAAAGATGGATCAATGAGACTCTGCATTGATTATCAAGAACTTAACAAGATCACTATCAAGAACAAATATCATCTCCCGCGCATTGATGACTTATTTGACCAACTACGAGGAGCTCAATACTTTTCCAAGATTTATCTTCGTTCAGGGTATCATCAATTAAGGGTCAAAAGGGAGGATATACCAAAGATGGCTTTCCGTACAAGGTATGCACACTATGAATATATAGTGATGTCGTTTGGTCTTACTAATGCCCCTCTTATCTTCATGGATCTGATGAATAGAGTCTTTAGAGACTATCTTGATCAGTTTGTGGTAGTATTTATAGATGATATTCTTGTATATTCAAAGAGCAAGGAAGAACATGAAGATCACTTGAGAATTATATTGAAGACCCTGAGAAAGGAGAAGCTTTATGCAAAATTTACCAAGTGAGAATTTTGTCTTCAAAAGGTTTCATTTTTGGGTCACATAATCACTACTGGAAAATGGACCTATCCCCACGGTTTTCCTCAAAACCGTGGGGATAGGTACCCCCTATACCCACGGTTTTGGAAAACCGTGGGTATAGGTCAAGTTTCAAGACCTGTACCCACGTTTTTCAAAAACCGTGGGCATAGGGGGGTCTATCCCCACGGTTTTCCAAAACCGTGGGGATAGGTCTTGAAAATTGACCTATACCCACGGTTTTCAAGAACCGTGGGTATAGGGGTACCTATCCCCACGGTTTTGAGGAGAACCGTAAGGATAGGTATAGGATAAAAAACCTATACCCACGGTTTTAAAAAACCGTGGGTATAGGTTTCCCATGTGTGCGCGGGAAATTTTTTTTTTCCGCGGGAAAGATTTTTTTTGGCGGGAGTCCTATACCTACGGTTCTTCCCTCTATACCCACGGTTTATATAACTATATTTAACTAAATATATATATATACACATAAGTGATAGTAGGGTAGTGGTAGACGCGGTACTTTGCAGCGAGGAGGTCGTGGGATCGAAACCCGCCTGCGGCTTTATTTTAGGATCTATACCCACGGTTTTGAAACCGTGGGTAAAAGCCATTGACACCGTGGCAATTGGGAATGTTTTGTTGACACGGTGGCAGAACACCTATACCCACGGTTTTGGAAAACCGTGGGTATAGGCTGGGGACCTATACCGACGGCGTTCCAGCCCACGGTTCCCAAAACCGTGGGTATAGCCTATACCCACGGTTTTGGGGGCTATACCCACGGTTTTGAACCGTGGGTATAGGCCTTTTTTCCAGTAGTGAATCTCGAAAGAGGGGATATTTGTGGATCCATCAAAAACATAGGTTATCGAAAGATGGTCGAGACCAACAACAGTAACTGAAATCCGAAGTTTTCTTGGTTTGGATGGATATTATTGATGTTTTGTGAAAGATTTTTCACGATTATCTAATCCACTCACCATTTTTACTTGGAAAGGAGTTAAGTTTGTTTGGACGGAGGAATGTGAAGAGAATTTCAAGGAGATGAAAAGAAGGTTATCCAGTGCACCTGTTCTCACACTGCCTTGTAGTGGAGAAAGGTTTGTGATCTACAGTGATGCATCCAGGAAGGGATTGGGGTGTGTTCTCATGCAAAATGATATGGTGATAGCTTATGCCTCACGACAATTGAAAATCCATGAGCAAAATTAACCAACTCATGATTTGGAGTTAGCTGCGGTAATCTTTTCATTAAATATTTGGAGGAATTACCGTTATGGTGAAAGGTGTGATATTTATACTGATCATAAAAGTTTAAAGTATATTTTCACACAAAAGGAGCTGAATATGCGCCAAAGAAGATGGTTGGAGCTGATTAAGGATTACGACTGCTCAATCCATTACCACCCTGGGAAAGAAAACAAGGTGGCAGATGCATTAAGTCGACAAGACCGTGCCATTTTATCCATGATGAGGATCAAAAAAGATCCAATATTTATGGATTTACAAAGGATGGATCTTGGAATTATAATGGAAGGGGTAAAATTGTATCTTTCTCAAATGAATGATCAACCATCTATACATGTGAAGATTAAATAGGCACAGAAAGAAGATGTAGAGTTACAAAAGAAGGTCAGAAATG
Source organism: Viscum album (assembly GCA_963277665.1). Lineage (NCBI taxonomy): Eukaryota > Viridiplantae > Streptophyta > Magnoliopsida > Santalales > Viscaceae > Viscum > Viscum album. Next base: position 332,707,636 of record OY728132.1, read on the forward strand.
TTCCTGAATTCAACCTTGATTGTGATGGGATAATAAAGTTCAGGAATCGGGTTTGTGTTCCTCCCATCCCAAAATTAAAGAAGGAGCTGCTGGATGAGGCTCATTGTTCTTCATTCTTTATTCATCCTGGAAGCACGAAGATGTATAGGGACCTGAAAGAGTACTTCTGGTGGGATGGCATGAAAAGAGATGTTTCTGATTATGTCTCTCGATGCTTGGTTTGTCAGCAAGTTAAATCTGAGAGACAGAAGTCTAAGGGGATGTTACAAACATTACCCATACCCGAATGGAAATTGGAAAACATCACTATGGACTTTGTCACAGGACTTCCTAAAACATCCAAAGGCAATAATGCTATCTGGGTCATAGTTGATCGTCTTACAAAGTCTTCACACTTCATCGCTATTAGAGAGGATTTATCTCTAGATCAGCTTTCCAGGATATATGTAAAGGAAGTAGTAAGATTGCATGGAGTACCACTTTATATTATATCTGATCGGGATCCGAGGTTTACCTCAATGTTCTGGTGAAGTCTTCAGCATACTCTGGATACAGAGTTGAGTTCAGCACTGCTTATCATCCTCAGACAGATGGTCAGTCTGAGAGAACAATTCAAACTCTAGAAGATATGTTGAGAGCTTGTTCTATGGGTTTCAAAGGTGGTTGGGATCAACACCTACCTTTGGTGGAATTTTCTTATAATAATATCTTTCACTCTAGTATTCAGATGGCTCCTTATGAAGCTCTCTATGGAAAGAAATGAAGGACTCCAACTTGCTGGGATGAAGTTGGGGAAAGAAAGCTATTAGGACCTGATATTGTTGATGAGATGGCAGAAAAGGTCTGATCTATTCAACAACACATAATATCAGCTCAGAGTCGACAGAAAAGTTATTCTAACAACTTAAGAATAGACCTAGAGTTTAAAGTGGCTGATAAAGTGTTCTTACGAATATCTCCCTGGAAGAGGGTCATGAGATTTGGAAAGAAGGGGATGTTGAGCCCTAGATATATCTGTCCTTTTGAAATACTCGATCGTGTTGGGAAGGTAGCTTACCGATTGGTGCTTCCACTAAATCTCTCTCAAGTTCACGATGTGTTCCATGTATCTCTCCTGAGAAAGTACATACCTGATCCTTCACATGTACTCAGCTCAGAAGTTTTACCGCTGGGGCATGATATTTCTTATGATGAACAACCGATAGATATTCTGGATCGTAGCAAAAAAGTCCTACGAATCAATACCACTCTCTTGGTGAATGATTTATGGAGGAACCACCAATTATAAGAAGCTAAATGGGAGCTTGAAGATATGATGAGGGAGAGGTATCCTCATCTGTTTGTTACAAAGTGACCAATTTCGAGGGCAAAATTCATTTTAAGGGGATAGAATGTAACACCCGAGACTTTTATGAGAAATATTTTGTTTTTATGTTATATAAATCATCACAGGAATATGTCACTACACACAACACTTGTTTGTCTTGCTTTACACGCAATCGCGGCCTTCCTCGATAGCTTGTGTCGTACGCAATACTGAGTTTCACTAAACAATGGTATGCTATTAAAATATTATTAAAACTAACCATTATGAATATTATTAACTGAATTTTTAAATTTATAACATTTTAATTCAACTTATACATTTTATAGAATGAGGTATAAAAGCAAAATCAGTTTTTTTTGGATAAAAGAAGTATTTTTCAAAAATGCAGTTTTGTCGCCTTTTGATGGCGCACCCACATTAAATCTAGTTTTTGACATGTTTATAAGTTCAATTTGACACAATAAAATTCTTCTTTTGAATCAGGGTATAAAAATTTACTTTGGATAAATTTTTGATATTTTTCTGATAACTTTTATATTTTGATGAATAGTAAAAATACGCTAATTTTTAATTAAAAATAAATTTTTTTTCATCAAGATAATTTATATGGATAAATTATAATATTTAATGGTTTTAAAGTATAAATATAATATATTTTTTACATTTAATATAATTTATGTCATTATCATTAATTTCACATTGAATTCATAGGTAAAAACATTTCAATCTTTGGCAATGTTTTAACTTCTAAAACCCGTTTTCTAAACAACGGGATTTATTTTAAATTAATTAATGCAACTTATATGTTTTGAATTTTGAAAAATGGATTACATATTCAGAATCAGTGGGTCCAAATTATGTTAATAGTCTACTTTTTATTTTTGGGCATTATGAATAGTAACCACGGTAAATTTTATTTACCATAGTTAAAGGTAAATCGGGTAATTAAGGGTAAATATAAGATTATAAAATTACCCTAACACATGCCAAAATCCTATTGGATCACTAAACGTTGACCCATATCACTTAAGGGTCGGATTAGATTCATTTAATAGACTTTTTTTATGAAAATAATTTAATTATTATTAAAACCAAAGAATGTGACAACATGTCACTTTCTTAAATCTTGTAAGTATAATAATTTTTATTTGGTGATAAACTTAATGAAACTTCAAACATGAATCATATCCAGAAATATAATACAATTATCTACATCATAGGAATTTATTTATAATTTTTAGGGATTAAATAATTATCATTAATTATGACACAATAGTGATGTTGAAATTATTTTATTAATTAAAATATCAAATAAATTGTTTTAAAAATATTAAAATAAATATTATATGAACTATTTAATGTGCTACACTAATTTTATAGATACATATTAAATTTTATGAATCTATTAATTCTTTTAGTTTGAACATATATTCTGTATATATTTTATTTAAATTCAAATAAATGAATAGTGTCAAAATTGACACTATTGTTATAACATATTATAAAATTGTTTAAAAATCACAAAAATATTTAAAAAATTTAAATTAAAATTTATATGGTCTACAATGTCATAAAGTGTCAAATTATGGAAAATTCACAACACATATGTAATTATTTATAATAATTTAAAATTTAGAATATTATTACCACAAATAAAATTAAATTGATAAATAAGGATAAATCAAGTTGATAATGTTCAAAATAAATTCATAACATGTCTAAATTTTATTGGTTGATGATATTACAACCCTATCTCTTGTAATATTCAGATATGATTCATTTTGGAAGTTTTTAAGTGGGGTTGGGATTTAATATAAACTAATATTTCTTATATTTCCAAAGGTGCCCCTCTCCTCCCTTATAAAAGGGAACCTCCTCCCTCTCCTCCTCACACCAATTTGAGCCTTAAAGCATGGACAACCCCTGAAAGATTCTCCTCTCCACTTCCCTAGAATCATCCTAGAGTTTCTGGTCTTCTTCAAAGACCAACCCTAGTGCCCCAAGAGGATGTTAAGAAGTGGCGTGTCAAAAAAGAGGTAATATCCATTACCAATCCTTTCCAAATTATTTTTTTCTTCAACTTCTTCTTCTTTAGTTGTTTCATTATGAAGTAATAACATCATTATCACTCATATACTGATATGTTATTATAAGTATGAAACAACCCTATTTCACCTTCTATCCATCCTACGGAAAACAAAATCACCACGCGTGCGTACGTACGGAATACCGTCTCCACGTCGTGGTGTAATCTATTTTCCCCCACCACCTTACTTGGATGGGTATAATGGTGTAAATAATTACTATATATGATTATTGTAAGGTGATATTGATTCTTAAATAGAATACATAGACTCCAATACAATTCCACGATCATGGGAACGATATCATCGCTCGTGCGTACGTACGGAATACCGTCTCCACGATGTGATGTGATTCGTTCTACATGATCTTCATTTTATAATGATTATATAAATGAATTGAATGAATAAATATGATATATATTATATTAATACCATTCTGGAAATGATGTATCTATAACCTAAAGATAAGAATAAGAATTTATTCGACAAAACACGCATACGAACAAAAAGTTATAAACACCTAAATAACAAGAAGCAATGAAATATTACTACTAAGAAGCTAAGAATATGACCATATGTGATATCATAACAATAATTATGATTCTGTAATAATTCAATAACATTATTTAAATCATTATACAGGAGGTTCGGACACTTACGAAGCAAATCGGACCTAAGGTAAGGGAAATATCACAATCTCATTTTATCCGAGATTGTTTATACTTTGAAATTTACTGGGGTGTATTTTATCATCCATATCCATGTTTCCTCAATATGTAATATTGTTCCATCCACCTACAATTGTTTAAATCCAATTTTACCCTTTGGTGAGTTTTTAGTAAAAGATATGAAAGGAATATTATTTCGTTTTTCGTACGACATACTTTTTGACTTTTCCGAAAAACGTACGAGAAGAATATTTTTTTTAACTTATACGGCATGAATGGATTTTTAAAACATTATTTCCTAGAAGATTCCTTTACAGTTTTTCAAGTTTATTTTTAATCACCTTCTTTTAGTCTAAAATTGTATGACATGTTAAGAAAGGAGAAATGATTTTGAGGTAGAAAGGATATTTTCCTCAAGAATGGGGTTCAAGTGTTTTATCAAAATTATTTTCCATCTAAGATAATAAAGGGTTCTGTTTCTATCCCTATTATTACATTGATTTGATTATGTTGTGATGGAATTATTTTTATGAATTCCTTTATCTTATATGAGTTGTTTTATGATGTCACGATGTTTAAGTTTCCCATTTTTTATTACATGAGTTATGCTATAATGTATGGTTTATGATTTTGTGGCACACATAATAATGGTATCAATATGAGATGGGTGGGACCTATATCTCCCTCCAATGCATTGGGTAAAGATTTTATATCTCATGAGATAGACATGGCTGGAACGGCAGGTTATACCGGTTCAGTGAAACAGGACTGAAATGAGGAGTGAACTCGGTTCAGAAATGGACTTTGTCCACTAAGATAGTCTTGGCAATGAGTCTTGACTAATAAGAAATGATTCTCTATAATTACGTGTGTATGCCACAAGGTTTCATGTTTAAAGTTATGATTATTGTGATTACATTTCACTACCATGATGTATCCCATGTTATGAAATTATGATCTCTTTTTCAGGGTAAGATTTCCAAAATGTTATGTTCTTATGAATATTATGTGATTGATATTTCTTTTGTTTACCCTTACTGAGCATTTGAGCTCACCCTTTTGTATGTTTTCTTTCCCCAGGTCAGGGAGACGGTTATTAAGTAAGATATTCCAAAAGGGACTACAGATATGATGAAATAAATGGGAGACAGTGTAGACGCTTTATGAACCAGTTGTTTATGTTTCCCAGTTTCTAAAGACACTATACTTATACGATCCTTTCGTGGTTTTGTTATATGTTGTAATAAGTATGCTTCGATTTTGAAGTATTAACAATGTATGTAAAGTATGGGTCGTTATACCATTAATACCATAATTGTAGAAGGATTTATTGTTAGATGAATATATCTCACTATTCTCTATCCATCCTCAAAGTATAGAGATATATAGAGATTTCAAAGATAATTTCTATTAGGATAACCTGAAAATATATCTTTTAGATTATTTATCTTAATACATGGCATTTCATAAATTTATGGTTAAATGTAAATAGTAAAAGGGTGTGATTCTACTATTACCCATACCTATATTGAAACTGGATGATATCACGATACATTTCAATATAGGACTCACATAGATCTTAAAATTACATAATTTCATTTTTTTTTTGAATAAATATCCTTAAAAACTCAACACATTTAATTTTCATTGGGGAATTTTTATTATTTCACCAAAATTAAATGATATACCTTAATGAATTTGTATGGAATCATAGTGTATGACTATCAATTGTATCTCATAAGGATTAGATGTTTACCATAATGTTATGAAAAGAAAATTCATTATAGATTTGAATGTTTTTTTTGACCAACACTATCAAATGGTTAGATTTCCTACAATAATAAATTTCACTTGAGGATTCGAATGGATCTTTATGAACCCAAATATAAAAATATGTACATAAATAAATCATGATGGGGAGAAATTGGAGAACTATATCTATTGGTACTAGAGCTAGTTGAGTAAATGATAGTGATTGTTAGACCCATTCAGTAGAATGTCATATAAACTCTTAACTGGTAGAAAATTTGTTTTAACAATGGATGGAGAGATTTAGAGTTTGATGTTGGGGATAAATTTTTCCATCAAACAAATCCCCGTAAGAAGGTTCTGATATTTTTAAATAAGGAGAAGTTGAGGCCTAGATATATCAATCAATGTGATATTCTTAATCAAATCAGGATGGTAGATTATCACTTGTAACTTCCACAATACCTCTCTGAAATTCATGATGCATTCCATGTGTATTTTTTCGGAATTAAATACCTGATAATTAACTTTTACTCCAATCACAGACTATATGGCTAGAGCATGATATTTCATATGAGGAAAACCCAATAGAGATTCTTCATAAAAGAGATAATGTGTCATAAAAATACCTCTCACCATGTCAATGTTTCATGTCCAAATTGTACTTCTGGGGAAGATATAAAATACATGATGATATAATGAAGAAGAATTATACTCATCTATTTTAATTATAATTGTATAATTTTTAGTGTAAAATAATTATAATAGTAAAATAATGTAATAGTTTTATATTTTAGAATACATTTCCCTATAAAATATATGTTTTTTTCAATATCTTGTGTACATGAAACACCAAGCATAAGTGAATAATGATTTATTAAAATAGAAAAACAAAATGTTATAACTAGATAGTTAAATTAAATTGATAAATAAATAACTTTGTAAAATTGGGCACACAAAATTAAGGAAATTCTATTAATTCTTGAGAAATGGTCTTGAAAGTATTTTAATGAATTATGCAGTATTGTTAATTATAATTATTTTTGATAAATAATATATATATATATAATTAATTAAAAAATTTAAGGAAAAAATGACAAAATAAATTAATCATATGAATGGATTTGTTAAATAATTACAGTTTTTACAAGTCTAATAATTCCTGGTCTGTTAGAAATGTTTTTTTAAACATTGATTTATTTGTATTGGTTTTTAATTCAAATATTTTTTTTATTTTGAGTGTCAAACATATGGAATGGTATTATTTAAAAAAAATATAATAAAAAATTATCATTCCTAAATTTATTATCAACTGGTTAGAAATGAAGATAAAATCAATTGAAGGTAAAAATGATATATTTTTTAGAAAATTGTTTTGTATGAGTGTAATGTATTTTATCTTAATTATTTAAATCAATCACTATTTTATAATTTATTTCATTAAATTTTTTATGTTATATATTAAATTAATTAATTTAACATTCAATTAATGTTTTTCAGTATAAAATTAATGAGAATAATATTATTTTAATACTTGAAGATGCATTGTTTTTAAAAGTGGTTCGTGTAAATTTTTTTCCGGGATATTAGAAACAGTTTCTACCATTTATATAAATTTAATAATTAAAAATGGATTTCATATTTGAAATCATCATAATCCTAATTATATAATATGTTCAAAATAAATTTTGGGAATACAAATAAGTTTTGATGCAAAAAAAATTTCACCTTGATAAGGGTTAAAAAGGTTTGAAGGGGGGTTAATTTACGAAATAATGCCAAAATTATCAAAAATAATGTAAAAAATTGATTTATTGAGGGAATTTTGAACTTAAATTATCCTTTATTATAAAATTTTATATTTTTGGGAATTTCATATGAAAATTTCATTATATTATTTTAAATTTTAGTTCATTTATAATAGTTTTACTCCTCTCACTTATAAAAGGAAACCTCATCTCATCAAAAATATTTACACTTTCATCACTATATCTGGAACAATACCAAAAAAACCATATATCCTCCCTATGTTCTAGAGGTTTTTCTCTCAAAAAATGTACAACCTTAGAAGGCTTAAGGTAAATGCCAGATGGGTATACAGATAGAAGAGGTAATTTCCTCAACTAACTTCTTTCATGTTTGTTTCTTCATCCAACTGCTCCAAATTTTATATTACCACCCCAACATGATATAATTAGTATCATTAGTATATATAAATGTTATTACGTTTATTATATAATCATAAAATATCTACATTTAATCTAATAGATGATTAAAACTTCACTCGTGTACATGTGGACTATCGCCTACATGAAGTGACATATTTCGTTATTCATCATTGTGTCTCATATATGGTAATATATATGTATTTTAATAGTATATATGATATTTATTAAATAATAATGATGCATAAAACAAATATTTGTATTTGTATTCCCTTATTTCCATCCATTGAAAAATGGAATCTTTCCATAACGATTATTATGCTTCACAAGGGATATTTTAAAATGAAACCACCAAAATTATTTCTCTATATGGAATATAATCATTAAGTTATAATATTTTTTTATGAAACTCATTTTTTTTATTTGATATAATTAATATATTATTAAATGATGAATTTTTAAAATATCTTTTTTCGCACACATGTATACTTGTTTAATGTGATGATTAGGGCCAAAATTATATAGGCCTCCATTGAGTTGGGTAAATCATGAAATACCAAGAGATATTTTTAATGGTAATATGGATTGAACCCAACCTACTATAAGACTCTATCAACTACATAATTCTTGGTAGTAATCATTGATAAATAAAATGATTTTTTATTCTTATGTGTCTTCTACAAACTTATTCCTTCTAATTAAGATTTTTTTATATTGTATAATGATTGATTATAGATGATTATTAAGTCTTATAAACCATAAATAAAAACTATTTATATGATGATACATGATTTATTTTCTATGAATTATTAGGTATGTTTTCATAATTTATGATCATGTTATTATAATCTTATGTGAATATCATTATTACTTATTATCAAAAAATGATATCTCTAATGTTTACCCTTATTGATCATATAAGCTCACCCTTTCTTATGATTCCATTTTCATATGTTATGAAGAATAGTTTTAGAATATATATTCCAAAAAAGATTACTGTGTAAGAAAACCTTATTGGTAGATATTAAAGATAATTCATGAAATAATTTTATTATGTAGTTAGTTTCCAAATACAATAAACATTTATAGATTATTGGTCATGTATTAGTATGATATTTATAGAATATTAATCTAAAATGTTATAATATTTATGAAATTTATGATTGAGTCATCACACTATTACAATCTCATTTAGTATGAGAAAACATTTGATGCCCATATTTGATGCCTCTATATATTTCCCAAACAATTCTATATTATAGGGTATTGTGAGCATAGGTTAAATAATGGTACTTCTCTTTATATCATTTAAATTTATATCTTTTTAATATATCCAAAGGAATAAGAATCCATTACATGTTAATTAAATTCCATTTTGTAAGGTTCCATCAATATTCCCTCACTTGTATTTACATAACCCAAATATTTCCCTTTCTATGACCAGAATTCAAAATTGAAAAATTTGAAATACAATTTATCCTTACTAAAGATCGTCAGAAAATCCTAAAATTATCATTAAGAACTTCCATTCTCTTAGAATATAAGAGAATATCATTTGTGAAGACCTCCAAAAACATATCATAGTAATCTATAATGACTATATAAATTAAATCCAAGAAAATATCAACGGAATTGTGCAACCCAAATAGCATAAATATAGTTCCCATATATCATATAGAAGGTTTTATTGGATATATACTCTATTTTTAGCCATAACATATTATTTTATGATAAATATATGGTTAACGATACTTTTTAATTGATTTTGATCTTATTAAGTTCTCTATAATCAATGAAAAGATACATTTACCTATCATTATTCTTAACAAAACAAACAAGTACACCCCATTATGAAACACTAGGGAAAATGAAAACCTTTTATAGAATCCATTGGAGTTTCTTCTTTGATTCCTACTACTGAATCAATCTTATACTATTAATCTTAACCATCCATGCACATTCTTCTGCTTGGCCTATCCGCTCATGTACCCTCTTTGGCTTGGGAAAACCACAAATTTACATTTTAACATATGGTATTTAAAACATTACCCAAATAATTATAGGGAAATGGAAAATCCACCCATTAAAAACTAAATATATGTATTCAATAAGATTCAAAAATAATTTATCATTTCATCATATCTTAATTTACCTGTGGGAATGAAAACGTTTCTTGATAAAATACATCAAAATTCCATAATAATAATCCATAAATAAAAGTAAATTGGATGGTTACTTGAGAGAATATCCCAACAAAATCATAAAAATCCATAAATCATGTTTACATAGATGAAAAATTATTTATAAAACAATTATAAATATTCTTGGATAAACAAGATAAAATTTTATATTTTCATTGTACTTTCGAAAAAAATAAAATTTCATGGAATAATAAAAATATTATTTCATTGAAAACCCAAATATGATTATAAGTTATTATTCATGATGAATAATGAAAAATATTATGGTAATATTAATTCATGTTGTAAACGAAAAAAAAACATTCATTTCATACATTTATAAATAAATCTAAAATTACATGTTAGAAAATCAAAAAAATGATTCCTCTAAAACATTTAATGATGATTTTAAAAAAAGTATAAAAAAATTAAAAATCATTTATAATTATATAATAAATTATATTAATTGTTTTTTTTATATTATAGATTTGGAGGTAAAATTTTGTCAACCAAAAAAGAGAAATAAGGACATCGTTTCATAAAAAACATACCTCCATTCATACTAGGTATAAAGAGAGGAAAACAGAAATAATTTTTTGAAATCCCATAAATAACTATATTTGAATAAATTATATGGGGTTTATGAGATAAATAACATAAAATTATCACCAATGTAAGTTCAAACAAAAATAATCCGGATAAAAAGAGAGATTATAACATAAACCCTTACCTTAAGTCCCAACTTCCTCCGTACATGATCTAACCTCTAAAAAATAAATTTAGAATTAAAATAAATATATAACAGAGAAATATTAATATATATATTACCATTTAACGTTCCATTATAATTTATAATTACTTATTTATTTATCATTCTTCATTAAAATCAATATTCTCGTGTCCAGTGTTCTACTTTCCATGCATTTTTCAGTTTCCAGATTCTATTACTTTCACCTTTTTAGTTATATAATCATAAAAAATATTAATAGTTCAATAAATAACATATTAATACATTCTATGAACTTTATAACCATTAATTTTGGTAGGTAATGAAAAATAGAAAACATCACTTCATGGAGGTAGTAGTCCACACATACACATGGGAGATCATTTCATTTTTTAGGGGTTAAAGAGAAAAGAAGTAAATAATAATTTATAATTATGTAATCATAATTATGTTATAAATACCATATATATTCATTTAATTTTTCTATATAACCATCCATTATATGTGGTGATGAAAAATGAAAGACATTGTTTCATGAAGGTGGTAGTCTACATGTACTCATAAGCAATACTCGCATTTTCTATTGCATGGATCTAAAGTAGATAATGGTTTGTATATTTACATAATAAAATTTGAGTATATTTATTATAATTATTTCATAATATTAAGATTAATATAATAAATTAATAGGATATAGAAGAATAAAAAAACTCGAAAGGACTCAGTTATAGAAATTTCCTTTTCTTTGGGAATCCTCTTATGGATTATACAATATCAATTTTCAGGTTGTAATTTTTTCCATAAGAAACCCTCTAGGATGTGCTAAATTGAGTTGGGAAATTATTTTCGAATATCTTGGTATATTTTTTGGTTACCAATCTGTGTGAAGAAGTAAGGATAGAAGGATCCCTTTTAAAAGTGAGAAAAGTTACCCCCTTGTAAACACCATTAACATGAAAATAATAAATAAATTTTCATTAGAAGGTGGATTGAAATAATAAAAATTACAAATATAAGGTATGGTACTGTTAAGATACACTATAAAATAAAATAAATATTACTTTTTTTATATTTGATTCATTATCCGTTAGTTTAACACATTTTAATCATTTCAAATTTTTATGTGATGACTTAACTTTTACCATTATAAATATTCATTATTACTAAAAATGAAATATACCATATAAAAAAATTTATACTACCTATTCCCTATAAATAATCCATATTGTCAAATTAAATTTCTAATGGAAGTAGAAATTATATCAAATATTTGTGCATAAAATATGGATAAATCATTTTTATAAAAAAAGGTATCTTTAAGAATAAAAATGATTTCATTATCATTCCATTCCGATTAAAAAAAATTGATTAATGTGAATTTATTTGATATAATAAGTCATTTTAAATTTTTATTCAAATCAATTATCAATTTTAATTAATTATATTTATCAAACTAAAATATATTGTGAACATGAAAACCATTTTTCAAAAAATTACCACTTTTTACATTAAAATTATTTTAACTTCCTTTTTAATCATTTTATAATCAATGTATGAATGATAATTATTTTTTATACATGAAAGAAATATAATTTTTATAATTTTAAAACATTAAAAATGTGAAATTCACATACAAATGAATCTTATATAATTGAATAACTTTTAAAATAACACTTATGTTTAACTAAGAATTATTGGATTAGTATTCAATATAAATATATAACCATTACTTTTATGACCTTAATTGATTTTATTAATTATTAATTAAATTTTTTCTATAATGTTTTTAATATCATTCTTAAAAAGTGTTAAATTTAAATAAAATTTATAATTTGACAAAAAAGTTAAAGAATGACTCTTTAGAATCAATCGTATTTCCTAATAAAAAATTTCCCTGTATAAAAACACAATTTATTTAATCAACATAAGTTAAGAAAATGATAATTTATTTCATTTTGTATTTTAATAAATAATTATTTAATAAATTTTTGTTTTTATTGTAATATAATCTATCAAACATATAGAATTTAAAAAATTAAAATATATTATAAAATAATAGGGTGTTATAGAAATAATAGGAGAGTGAACCTCCGCATACTCCTACAACGTATGTGATAAAATATAGTGGGAATATTAATATCATCAATGTTATGTGAATGTGGGAATATATGTAAGATCCTCTAAGGAAGACTATCACTTATCCTTTCCATCATCAGTTGAGTCCCCTTTCTATGGGGTATTATCATCATTTTCATTGTTTCCACCACCTTCATCAGTATCTTCTTCTTCTTCATCACTAATTGACTAAGCATCCCACAAACTCTATAACACTTGAAATAGGGAGTTGGAATAGATGTTTAGCTAAGTATATGCTCTACTAGTTTTTGTAGATGTGTCCATATTACTTATATTCGTTTTAAAAAATTTACTTGTTAAGGGATGCTATGATTTAGTCCTATAATTTGGTCTTATTTTCATTAGAATCTCTATCCACCAATCAAATTTAAATACTAGTGGTACTTTATTATGGATATCCAAGTCCATCAACTAACCATTTGGTTATGAACTTATATGTGTTTAAATGTAATTATTGCGTATCCCAATCAAAAATTATTTTATTTTTAAGGTTACTATGATATATATATATATATCCTATCATTGGAGTATCATCCCAAATCAGTGTACAAACATGGCATGACTCTCATTTTGTATGTTGTTCGGTAGAGTTGGGAATTTACTCTACACCAATTTCAATTGATCACTAAAACTACATGCTTCATAAGAACTACAATTTGTATCTACATTGATCCAAGATATCTACATGCCTACTCTTAATTCTATAGAAATGATCACTAATCATTTTTATAATGGTTTTGTTAGTAATTTTTCTATTTAATTCTCTATATTGTGTAAAAAAATTATTTATAAGATTTTAACATATTAGTCACATATTGTTCCCCTAGTGAAATAATTCAAAACCCAATGATGATTTATAAGTATTTCTTGAACCATGAAATAAGTATTACTATATAACTCATCAATTCATATTTTTTATATGATATGTAATCTATCATCATAGAACATGTAATAGTTATACATGTCTCAATAAGGCCTTCACCTATAGATAAGTCCAATATATAAATATAAATAGGCATTATTTGTATAGAAAATATCAATTATTTTCCATTTCAAAACTATTCCATAATTTTATAGGTTTCGTTTCTTACTCCATTATGTCACTCACACTAAAGGAGGAGATATCCTATTAAGAACATCAGATGGAATACTTCCAGGAAAAATAGTGTATGTATCCTAGGGGTGAGTTCCTCAACCTAATAATTTTAATTTCTCTCCTCCAATATTTTATAATATTATCCTACAAATCCATGATTTTTATTGGTTAGTATTATTTATGACCTACTATTATATAGTATTAAACCATTTGAAAAAATGAAAATCTCAACGAATGCACTAAAAAGAACAGAGGCATGGAGGTGGACGTCCCTTTCTATAACATTACTCACCATAAAATCCCTTCTTTTTATAGTGACATGGATACTTAATTTAATGTGAAAATACTCTTGTTTTAGGAAATTAATTTTCTTAAGAGGCTAAGAAGCAGTTCTGAAGTATCTGGGGATCGTAAGAAGTGCATAACAATACTTTTTTTGGAAATAAAGATTGATATGCACTCTTAGAGCACAGTTAGTTATATCTATGAAAATAAATCATGTTAGTGCAATAGAAATTTTTTATAGGGGGTTCATGGTTATTTATGATGATTTACCCATGACTTCAAGGATTAAAAATGATTTCTAGTGGGTAGAAATGGGCCGCATCGTTTTCCCAATCTGTGCACCTTGGGTCACACAGTTTTCCAAAACTGTATGCCTAGGGTCCCATACTTAGTGACACATTAATAAAATAGTTGTAGGGTTAGGAAAAGGTTTTGGAAAACCAGGTATCCAAACTGTGTTCCCCTTTAAAATGGGGTAATATTAAATTTTTCCATTTTATTCCTTAAAAAATAAAGAACCCTTCTTCATCTCTTATTTTCTGATATAACCAGCCATGTGGGTGATCATATTCATCATTAAATGTATGATTTTAAGCATATCCCTCATTAGTACTCCATTTTCTTCACTATCAATGTCACTGTATATCTACTGGTAAGATCTTCATTCATTTTCCTTCCATTATTCATTTTTCCACCATCTTCAATGATGTTTTTTTTGTGATAAAATATGTCATACTTTCATGGAATTTTCTATTTTTTTTGTTTTATAACATTGGTGATCATTTAAAAGGAATAATGGATAATGATTCATCTACCACCATATGGTATGTGGTATATTTGCTTTTTTTAATTCTCATTATTTAATATTGTGCACCATTATGTTGCTCGTCGAACCCTTCAGGAGATTCCACCTAAATTCAAAATTAATTAAATTAAATTAAATTTCTATGCTTAATATAATTATAAAAACCCATGAATCAACATTATAAAATGATCACCTCAACATGAGCCACCCCTAAGGGTGAGGCTTCCATAATGGCCTTATAACCTCATTCCTTGTAATTTATTTATACTACCAATTGATGCGTATTTATTTTCCCCGTGTGAATATAATGTATTTTTAATTGGATCAAGGGAAAAGTGCAGGACATGGGTATAAGACCTTTATGTCCATTTTTTGGATTGAATGAACCATATTAAATGAATTGTCCTTTATTACTAAAATGTATTGTTTAATGGTATGGATTTAATGTTATCTTTTACCTTTCCTTCATACCATGTTGGGGGAGATACAAGGGCCTTGATTAAGGATGCCTTGGATGGGCTCGTCCAACTCAAACATAATTATTAATTCAATTACAGTATGACATGGTCTGTTGTAACAATCTGGTTAATGATATAACAAATCATTTTAAGATTTATCATATGAAGTACATAGTGATATTTTTTTAAAAAAAATATAAATAATTTATAAATCCAAGCAGAAATAGTTTTTACTAAACTCTTTAATAATAATTTTTTAATAAAAATTCTAATATATAAATTTCATATTATACATTTTACAATATGAAAATAATTTTTTAAATAATAATATAAAAATTTAACAAATGTTAATTTTTTTCAAAAAATTCTGATTTTTCCATTAATACTAAAAAATATAGATTTTTTTCAATAAAATTCTTTTATTTTCAATAATTTATATATTTGAAATGTAAAACTGTGTTTTGAATATGATTTAATATAACAAAAGTATTATTTATTTATTTCAAATAAAATTAATTACTTTATAAATAAATTTATGTAGGTTTTTAGTATAAGTTATTTTTGGGTTTGGAAACCAGTTTTTCTAAAAACTATTTTAAAAATCATAATGTCGCAATATTTTAATTAATAAAAAAATAAAAAATGTGTAATTTTATAGATAAAATTTATAGATTATATAAAATTAAATATTAATTTAGTTTTATATAATAATTATTATTAATTATATAGTTAATATAAAATCATCTTGTGCTAAAAATACGGTTCTTGAAAACCCACTTTTTCTTCATGTGTATGAGTTTGGTTTTAAATTAGATTTTTTTAGATATGTTAATTAAAATATGGTAAAATGTATTCCATATTTGGAATTATAATAAATTATATTTTATTATAATGTCAAATTAATTTTTCACTAAAATGAATAAGGACAACAGTGAAAATTATTTACTACGATTAATGTAAAAATCAATTTATTGGGGGTTAAATAAAAAAGATTAGGAGTAAAATGACCTAAACACTTTTATAAAGTATATTTTCTAGAATTATTTATACATTAACCTTTATAATCTAAAATTTTTCCATTATTTTATTCTTTTTAAATGAAAAAAAGTGTGAGTAATTCATTCTTTTCAAAAATCACTAGTCTGCCACTCCCCTCACTTATAAAAGGCACCCACTCTCCTCTCTTCACACCTTAAAAACTCATTGGTTTTTTTAGGACCTAGACAAAAAAAATTTATATCCATAATATAATCATAGAAGCCTTATTTTGGTCATAAATTCAACCTATTAAAGCATTTGGTTTAAATAAATATAAGTTACCCGAAGAAGAGGCAATGTTCTGAGAAGAGGTAATGTTCTTCAATGAGAGTTTTGTTTTCATCCACAGCCCCCTTTAATTGTTCATAAAACATGAATATATAATAACATAAATATATTAAATATAATTATATATTATTGTGTTAATTTCATAACCTAAATTTATATCCTCTTCCACCAAATGAGTTACGAAATCATCATTTGTGTGTATGGTTGATTACCACCTCACAACCCGATTTCATTAAATTTTCCATTACCACTAATCATGGATTGATTTTTTAGTGGATATAAAATTTATATATGTGATATTAATAACATAATTATACCTCTATATTAATTATATAAAATATATCTTTTTATGTTTCATTCCATATGTGATACGATAACATTGCTCGTGTGTATAGCGGATTACCGCCTCATGAAGTGATGCAATTCATTTTTCACTGACACATTTCATAAAAGGTAAAAAGATTAAATATAATAAATACATGTGAAATAAATGAAATAATTATGATATTCATGATTTATTTATAATTATAATAAGATAATATATCATTTTATTTCTTACCTTTTCACTCATAGAAATATGATGATGTTTCTTTTGAACATGTGGATCACCGCCTACATGAAGCGATGTGACTCTATTTTCATCACCAAACCACATGAATGATATGTATTTATATATAACCATTTTAAATGAACTATTATTTTACATATTATATTCTTATCATTATGTAATGATAAAATATTACCTACCTCATTTCCATAATGATCATTGAAAAATGGAAATGTTACTCATTCGTATGTATGACCTACCATCTCCATGATTGTGACATAATTCATTTCTAAAAACCATATTTAATTATTGTTCTTAAAAGTATAATTTATGTATAAATATGATAAATATTTCATTATTGCCTTCATTTATATATTTAAATAACGACTTCATTGACCATAGTCAACCAACCAAAGTCATTTTTGAGCCATAAGCCGAATATAGTCAAAACACTAGATGTACACATAATTTATTATGTAATTGTACATAACATCGTTACAAGTCAAATAAAAGTAGTAATTAACCTTAAAATCTTTCTCAATTAATTAAATAATTAACTCAACTTTATTATTCATGAAGATAAAGATGCATGTGACAAGTTGAACTCAATGATGGGGACTTCATCTCAATTTCCTTAAATTGAGCCATATTTTAAAGTTATAAACATGTAATATTTTATAAGGTGTATATATAAAAATTTTGACATGTTATATTGATAATTTCTATATTATCATGGTATTAATTTTTTTTTAATATTATTTTTTAAAGGGTCATATAATTGAAATATTTCCAAAGTGACAAGGGACTTTTCGTTATAAAATTCTCTTTTAATGTTTCCCTAAAAACTATTTATTTTCTATTTCCATGTTTTCAAAATGATTTTATAAAAAAAATTATATGGACATAAAAGATTTATAATGTAATTCTTTTATCTTATTAATTTCTATTCAACATTTTTTAAAACAAGTCTTTTCACTAGTTTCATACCGAACATTTTGGAAAATTACAAAAGAAATATTTTATTCCTAATTTACACGACAACAATGATTTTTTTCCTATTGTGGTCATTATTTTATTTCTATATTACTTTTCAATCTTTCATGTCTCCTATAATGAAAATAACACTGTCCCTTTATTTAGTATTTTGTTATTCAAAATGTTTTTTAAAATTGAAATGGTATTTTTATATTCAGAAGTTATTTACATATGAGTTAAAAGGAATTTTTCAAACTTTTTCTAATGATAAAGTGAAAGAATTAAATTTTATATTCATTTTGTGGTTCATATACATTATATTATATGGGTACTTCCTGACAGCACTTAGTAATGTCATCATATCATATATAATGGGTGTTCTAAGACAACTCTCAAAATAATTGGGTAATAATTATGTTCTTTGGATAATTATATTGGATGGTGGATGTATGGTTATTCCAATTTGTATGGTTTTTGTAAAGGTTAAGTTAGGGTTATATGACATGATTTCCTAAGGTACCTATATGAAATTTCTATTCTTTATAATGAGTATTCATGGAAATAATTTGTTTTCAAATTTTAATATAAATTATTTTTTAAAGTAATATAATACCCTTTCTGGGTAAAGATTTTTGTTTTTTATGAAAATGGTTTTCATGGGTTTTCATGTTTTTCTTTCGATAAATGATTTTATTCATTAAATATACCATATTGAACATTTTTATCCCATCCCATGTTATTAAAATGTTGTTCATAGGATTTATGAATGGTTAAGGGAAAGGAAGAGTTCATGTTGAAATTCATGACGATTTCTCATGAAAATAAATCATGTTTTTCTTCAAAGCTTTATTTGATGACAAAAAATGAATACTAGTCAGATGCTTCCACATTGTATTATATTATTTTTTTTATGTTTATTTTATGACTTAATTATTTAAAAATATAAACCTAAAAAGATCCTTAAATATAATAGAATGAATTCTTGACTTAAAACTCACTATTCTATAATGCTTAGGGTCGGGTATTATAATTGGTATCGGAGTATGGTTTAAATACCTTTATATGTGAAGATATTTTTAATAGCATCCACATTAAGTATTTTACCCTATGAATAATTTTAAATGATATATCATTCAAGATTACCATGTTGTTTCATCTAAACTATATCTATTTCGAATGGTTTTCTAGAGAGGAAATAGGAAAGCTTTATTAGCAAGTCGCTAAGAGGAAAATAACCTTCCAAATCAACATCCAGAGATTATTTTAATCAGAATAGAATAATCCTTTATAGTTGTGTATTAGTTTAAATGAGATATTAATGGGGATTGTATCCATTCTATAGAGGAAACTGATCTACCATGAATGAACATGTCTGATGTGGAGAATTTCATGTGGAAACAACCCAATAATTTCGTGGATCATCTAAACCAGTGGTAAATGAAGGATGTAATAATTATATAAAGAAATTATTTGATGGGATGGGATGTCTGTAACATTAGAAGTTAAATCTTTTCATTCATCATTTTAAAGGTGAAGTTGATGGGTGGTAGTGTTTTCTTAAGAATGTCAGAGAGAAATATGATCTTGATTCTATGGAATGATAAACATTTAATGATATTTTTATTGAAAAATGTATCCCTAAGGTTGTTCAACTTAGCATGGAAAAATTAATTCCAATAATTTAGTAAAAAATATGAGGATTATGTGTCTATGTAAGAATGTAATTTTAGAATACTTGCAAGGTATGTACATGATATTTCTCCTCATATTTATAGAGAAATTAAAAATTTATACTTAGGATTGAAACCAAGCATATGAATAGATTTTTCCAAGTTATAATTTAAAATATATTTTGTGTTTGAAAATTGGAGATAAATTTTTTTACACTAAAGTGCTTCATGATGATGAAAGTAAGAAGTGATCAGGGTGGAAGAAAATGGGAAGACATACAAAAAATGAAATCGAGAGGTAAGAAAATGAAGATCACATATTATGGAAAGTGTGGTAAAAATTTTCATGAACTATCCTAATGGGTCCCATTCTATGACTACTCCAATCCCACCACTAATAATATTGGGGTTAGAGACCAACACTGAGTAGGCATATCACATATATGGGAGGCCTTAGCCTAATGTATCTATACACAGAGACACATCTCCCAGCCCATATAATGCTAAAATGTAAAACAAATTATAAACATGCATGCATACATCTAAAATACCATCAATAAAACTATGAAAACAATTACTAGAAAAAAAAGGTCCAAATAAAATCCCCCCACAAAAAAACTGAAAAAACATACTTTTAATGTGGTTAAGGAATGTTGTCATGGTAACCGTAGGAACACACCATGGTATGTCGACCTCACTAAGCTCAACCTACTCTTATTCCCTCTAGGACACTGTTAAAATACAATTCAAGTACATAAGACATGAAACATGTGGTAAAATCATATACAGGGGTGAGTATAACAACACCCAATAGGAAACCCAAAAATATTTAATCATAAAACATCGAATATAATATTCATATCATCACAAGTATAAGTCAACATCACATATAACAAGAATATCCTGATATACTGAATATAGACACAAAGTCAAAAGGTAATGTGACTTCAATAATTCCATTCCAGAATTCCTACTTGAAGTCTCCACATAACACTCATCCTAGATAATTCACTCCATGATTCAGATAAAACTTGTTGTGTGTTTCCAAGATTTCATTCTTATCAGGTATCACCATAACAAGTACTTATTGGAAGTCTAAAGATATTGATACATAGAAAGTGTATTACTCATAGATACATGAGGTATACTAACAACCCAATCTTGATTAACCCTCTAACTAGAAGATCGATGACCATGTATTTTTTATCACGACGATATTGATAACCCCACCTATGGAAATGATAATGATAGGGGATATCAATTGGTGCCTTGTGAATGGATTACACAAATCTATCCAAGAATAAATTTCCTTATAGTACATCTTCATTCAATGAATAGGAGGTGAATCCATACTAAACCTAGAGGGAATGGATCAAGGAAACATACCCTAACAAAACAGTTCCAAGATTATGATTAAAAGGCCTCCAAGCCATCACTGAAGAAGTACACAATATGAAATATAAGTGCACAACATGTCCCTTTGGAACTAGGTCCTACCCATGTATCATGGGTCATGCCTCTATCCATGTCTATGTTATAGTGCACTACCTACCCAAGCTAGTGTAATTATGAATGTTTGTGGGTATTTTTTGTAACATCCATTTATGGATAGTCATGTTTTGGTACTTCCTTAGGTATATTCCAAGCCTTCATGAAATAATCACATGTTGTGTGATAGGGGTCACATGTCATGTGATACTTTTATTCTCATGGAAACCCTAGTGCTACACAGTGGGGTCTCACATGGCATGTAACTCAGAAATACACATTCTCTATCTAAGGATTTCATTGAACACATGGGATCATCCTTATAATTCACCCACATCATCATCACCTCTTCCATCTATCTTACCAGTAATCAAGGATCTGGTCCCAACCCTGCCTTACTATCACCACTTGCTGGAATTCGACCACCGATTTTCTTAGGAAAACAGCTTTTTTCACTCTTCCTTGTAGATGCACAAAAAACTACAATTTGTGACCCCAAACCCTAACCAATCTACTATAATTTACATCATTTCCTGATCTCCATTTATTACCAATACTATATTTGAAATATCAATCTATAACACCGAGAAACATTTTCAAAATAAATTATTTATCATTATTTTGGTCAATACACCAATCAAACGAAACACTAGTAATTAAAAAATGAAGAATGGTAGGAGAAAAACAAGAAACACAAAAATTGGAATCAACTTGATCCATATTTGGGTTGAACCCAGTATTTTTCCATTAGAACTTTTAACTTAGATACATGATAAAATAAAAAATTTCTCCCATTAATCCATACATAAATAATCCCTCACTCGTAATACGATCGAACTGTGAATCAATCCATTAGTCAATTTATTTGCGTTCATCATAGGATAAGAAACCAAGGATAAATCAACATAATAAAAATTTCCAACCTCAATGCCTATTGATCACTGATGAATAATTATTTCATGTCATTTTCATTGGAAATATCCTCGAATTGTTTCTGCATATATGATCCTAGATCTCTCGTTGTCTCTTCCCAAAGATATCCCCAATGCTCTATCACTCTCAATTCTCAAGGTTATGTGGAAAAATTTTATAATTGGTCATAAGAGTCTTTAAATATAGATTCATTAGGTATATGTTTTATGTTTAATGGTATAATTAATTTAATCTATTTGTTTTATTTATTATCCATTAACTGCACTTTATAGTAACTCTCGATGCTGACAACTGTTATAGCACACCTTGGGTAAAATCATTTCTCTAAAATAAACAATGACCTTAGATTTACTATTTGATCCTTCATATAGAATCTATTACACCATTAAAGTAAAATTGTGTACACATAATATTTCATATTTGTAGTATATTTCAAAAATTAATTTTAGACACACCAGTTGGAGGAATCCCATACCATCTTAGCATTAAGTTTCATGAATAAACCATTTAATACTCTAAAGAAATAAATGGAAAAATTAGAGTAATTACATTCTCTACAACTTGAGGATTTACATCACATAAATAGAAACAAAATTATACAAAAAGATATTTGGGTACTGAGCACACATCTGGGTCTCCCACTCCTAGGTTATCTCTTGAAGATCCTCATGCTGCGATCTAGAATACACTAGGAAAATCAACCACCCATGAAGGATCATCTTCTTCTAATCATTGAACTCAACTATGTAATTAATATAATTATCCCCCTCCTCGATATCCAACTAACCCTAATCAATAACATGTTATGAGTCGAGCACATACCTCCTCAGCTATGACACATGGAAGAAGTTGTGTACCAATTCTATCTGTGGTGATAAAACAAAGTGTTAATCTACCAATCCATCTCTACATGATATCTAAAAATGTACAATGAATCTCAGATAAATATTCCGACCCTATCCAAATATTTTTAATCCATGTCGAGGTGATACCCTTAAGAACACATGTTCTCCCTCTTAGAACTCCAAAGGCCTCCATCATCGGTTTTCATGGGACTTCTAAAGGATCTGTAAAGTCCTCATCCACTTTTTTATGGCCTTTACTTTCTCTGTAGTGACTCACAACATCTCTAGGTCCATAACTACTGAATCTTATAGGTTTTTCCAACATAGAGGTAACCTATATGGTTTCCCATACGAGGCCTCAACTGGTGTAATACAAATGGTAGAATAGTAACTTTTTTGTAAAAAAACTCCACTAGTGGTAAGAGATCCTTCCAAATATGACCAGAGTTTAACATGAAATACTAAAAAAATTCAACCAAAATATAATGTTACACTTAGTCTATTCATCTATCTAGGGGTGAAACACCATGCTTAAATGGAACTGAGTCCCAAAGGCCCCCTGTAATATCATCCATAACTGAGATGTGAAGTGAGCATCATTATCAAAAACAATTTGCTTGGAAACTCCATGTATTTACACTATATCATACCCATAGAGGTTTTTTAAGATCTAAACTAAACTCTCCCCTCAAATATATATTAAGTGGGCCGACATAGTGAGTCAATCTATTATCACCCTGATCACGTCATGTCCTATATACATATGTAGTTAGGTCATTATGAATTAAATGTATATCTCATACCACTTCCACTATGGAATGTCAATGGGGTGAGATAAACCCACTAGAACATAGTTTTTGCCTTCATTTACTGACATTTAAGCCATCGATAAGAAAAATTTTAAACTCCCTTCTCCATCTCTAGCATCTATAACTGCTAATGAATTTCCTAGTATATATTATCCACACATTGATGTACCAATAATAGTGAAGTATGGAACACCATAAGCAACTCCTCTTTCATAGAAACTGAAACCATAATCTCTCCTCCAAAAATTAGGACATACTACCCACCTTTAGAAAATATATCAGGAGAATGTCCAGTGGATATCTAAGTATTTAGCGTCTCAGAGTCAATAACCTCAAGATTTAGATCCCTAGAACATTATAAAATAATTGGGGTAACAACCATCGACTGGAGCTATGTATATCCCTCCCAGAACACAAAGGATAATTTTAAAGAGGCCAACTACATTGACGCCATGGTCAGTAGCTGTGAACGAGATCTCCAGATGAGAGAATTTCCTACCACATTCCCCTTCCTAGGAGTATATAAAATATTAAATTCATAATCCTAGAGGAACTCTATCCATATCCTCTACCCCAAGTTATGATCCTTCTAAAAAAGATATAATTGATAATATTTTGGTCAGAATAGAAGATGAATCACTTACCCATCAAGTATTGTCTCAACATATTCATAAAAAACAATATAGTTGTTAGTATAAGATTATAGGTTACATAGTTCTGCTCATTTGGTATCAACTAATGTGAACCATAGGCAATAAAAACCTACATATGCATCAAAACACAGCCATGATCAGTCCATAATGTATTGTGGATCATTATATACTCAATATCTATCATGACCCATCCTAAGGACCCATGTCATGACCACCCCAAGCCCGCCTTCCATAGGCTTGGGGCTGGCGACTAGCACCAAAGGCATAAATCCCTAAGCTGGGAAGGCGTTGCCTTTATAAAAAGTAATCACACAAAATCAGAGTACACAAATAAAAAAACACTATATCAAACTGAATATAAAGGTAGTTTTGAAAGTAAATGGGCCGGTATACCAACACAACTGAACAATAAGAACAAGTACAGGTAAAAATGGAAAATAGCTCCTGGATCGTCCACCGGGGAATCCTACCTAAAGGGTAGGTACAGAACTCAAAAAACTCATCCCTAAGGTATGTCCCATCAATTCCAGCTCCGAGTATCCTCCCATATGTCACCCTCGGCCTCAATCACTACAGAACGTCATCTGCATAGAACACAATAAGGTTCGGGTGAAGCCCGTGCAGGGGTGAGTATAAAAATACTCAGTAGGGGACCCTGAAACCCTTGAAAGTCTCCCAGAATCCACTAAGGATAATCCAAAGAAGAAAGATACAATCATAAAGTATCAACCAAACCTACTTAGGTATATTCCCATATATATACCTAAGTTACCAATCACAGTCCGGCTCCAACTCTTGAGCCCAAGCACAACTCATTCCACAAAGGAAGTAAAGTCAATCACCTCGATGATAATTATTGAAATACAAGACTCATATCACACAGGTATAAAACACAAGGAGAGGGGTAGAGATGATTATATGTAGCCTCTGAATCATATCCTTTATTGAACCCATGTAGGATCCTAGAACAATATCAGCACTGTCAAACCCACGTAGGATCCTGGTACAGAAGTCATCACTATCAAACCCATGGAGGATCCTGGTACAGAAGTCACTAGTGTCGAACCCATGGAGGATCCTAGAACAGAAGTCGTTGTCTAATCCACGTAGGATTCTGGTACAGAAGTTGTCGTTGTCAAACCCACGGAGGATCCAGGTACAGTATCATCGCAGTCGAACCCACGGAGGATCCTGTCATCTCATTCACAGCCAGCCTTAGGGTTCCCGCACACAGTACGCTTGATTTCGGGAGGGTATGCTCCTCGTGCCAAGTGTCTATACATAAACTACCATGAAGTCTCAAGTTGATGTATCCCATAGTTCCGCCTCATCATAAGGAACCCAACACGATAGATGGATCGTCAATTGGACGCCCGGTCTGTGAGTTATTGGAATTTCCGTTCCAGGGGCCCGGTTGTGTTTTTAGGCTCAAACCAACCCGAATGTACCCCAACTTCATCCTAACCTCAAGTGGAGTATGCTAAAACAATCTTCTTGCTCCAATAATTCCACCGCCGTAGACGGTTCGTCGATCGGACACCCATAACACAAGGTGCAGGCTAAAAGGTGTAAATGGCCATAGCGGGTCTGGGTCCGGTCTGACCCAGTCAGACTGACCCAGCCCGAACCGAGGTCTAAACTAGTCCATGGGTTTGACCTGGTCCAAGGGTGTGGCCCATTCCATGGTGTCCTGGCCTGTGGAAGCTGGGCCCGGGGGCGGCCAGGAAGGCCGGTCTGCATGTCTGGGAGGCGGACCGCCAGTAGAGGCCGCAAGGGGGGGGGGCTGCCCCCCCCCATATCTGTAACGGTTGGGGCATGGTGCCGACCCGGTGACTGCAGGACTCGAGGGGTC
Organism: Viscum album; assembly: GCA_963277665.1. Classification (NCBI taxonomy): domain Eukaryota; kingdom Viridiplantae; phylum Streptophyta; class Magnoliopsida; order Santalales; family Viscaceae; genus Viscum; species Viscum album. Next base: position 332,734,414 of record OY728132.1, read on the forward strand.
CCACCTTTGGAGTGCCTACCGGCGGTTGGCTGGTCGCGGGTCCGCTCGGGCACGACGCCACGCCGTCTTCGTCTGACGTGGCCCCCTTCCTCTGGCGCAGTGCGGCGGCACCGCGGAAATTTCCTCTAGAGTGGTGCGATGACACCGTGGCCCAGTTCTTTGCACGGCATGACGGAGCCGCGCCCCTTCGGTGACCTGGTGGTTCTTGCCCCACCGATTCCTCTCACGGTCGGCCTATCATCGACCGCTGATGCTCCATCGTGGTTCTCTCGTCCAATGGTGTCGTTGTGCCGCCACCGTCGTCAACCAAACAAGAACCAACAGAGGGACATCAAGACGTTTTCGTTCAGCCTGCACCCTCCGCATTAGGTGATAACGATTCACCAACAAATAAACTGAGGTTTGAATAACCAAGAACAAAAAAATAATTCAACTGAAACCCCTACCTTGTAATCGGTGATCGCTTGACGGAGTCGTAGGAAGGAGGCGTCGTTACGTTGACGTCGGGAGGAGATGACATCATCATTGGCGACGTTCTTAGTGGGAGGCATCTTCCCTTTATTGCCCCGATTGGAGTGGGAGAAGACGGTGTCATCGTTCCTCAGTGGAGACGGGCATTCTTCGTTGAGAGGATATTCTCTCAATCCTTCCAAGGCTCCACCACAAGATTATGCCAACCCCAAAATAATAAAATAACACCTCTTATTATATTGTTGGCTTAATGAATTTAAATGATTCAAATTCATTAAGTTACATCACTTAATTAAAAGGTGATGTTGGCTCATTAATTTGAAGGGGAAAGTAAAGAGGCTCCAAAAATTTATGGGGGAAGTGAAGATTTCATCTTCCTTAATTGGGGGTTCTAGGGGAGTTAGAGAGGTCGGGTGGGCCCCACCTAATAATCCTCCAAGGGGGGTTATGTAGGGGTGGGACCCACAACTATAACCTCTCATGGGAGGTTATGGTGTGGTGGCCTCCACCTCAAACAACCACTTGGTGGTTTTAACCACCACTAATATAATAAAGTGAATAATTTATTTTATTCAAATTAATTAAAAACCTCCAAAAATTATCTTCTACTCACGATAAAACACAACTACGATGAAGGTCTCACTAAGAAATCACCAATGCTACAAGTTCAATGGTGCCCTCGGGTTTCAGTTCCGTGCACCGGTTCAAAAGATATAAAATCCCGCTCGTACGTTTACTGAACATACCCGAACAAAACCTCAAAAATTGATTCTGGGCACACCGGGCCTCGGAATCAAGCGCTGTAAGAAACTGTGGACTCGTAAAATTCCCATGTATTTAAACAAAAATTTCTACAGGAATTCTGGGTCTTTAAATTCTCCCCACCTTAGGGCTTTAAGGCCCCATAAGCTACAACTCACACTAAGGAATCAATGGGGGGTAATGAGTACGCATCTGAGCCTCCCGCTCCAATGTTCTCTCCTGGAGATTCTCGTGATGCCAGTGAATGTGCACCAGATAAATCAACCTTCCATATAGGACCCACTCCATTCGATCATCAATCTCCACAGGAACCTCCGTGAATGGCACCTCGTCATCGATGTCCAACTCCTCATTGTCAATGATGTGGGACAGGTCGTGCACGTATCTCCTCAGCTGAGATACGTGGAATACATTGTGCACCCGGTGCAACTGAGGTAGAAGATCCAAGCGGTAATCGACCTCACCTACCCTGCTAAGGACCTGGAAAGGTCCGATGAATCGTAGAGATAACTTGTCGCCTCGGCCGAATCTTTGTATACCTCATCGAGGTGACACCCATAGAAAGACGTGGTCACCATCCTCAAACTCTTGTGGTCTCCGTCTCCTATAAGCATAGGACTTCTTCCTGCTCTGTGCAGTCTTCATCCGCTACTGGATGATCTACACCTTCTCCATCATAGCCTGCACCATCTTGAGTCCCATAAGTGCTGACTCCCCTGGGTCAGTCTAGCACAGAGGTGATCTGCAAGGTCGGCCATAAAGTGCCTCGAAAGGTGTCATCCCGATGGTGGAGTGGTAGTTGTTGTAATACACAAACTCTACCAAGGGTAAGTGATCCTCCTAGATATGACCAAAGTTTAGGACACATGCATGGAGCATTTCCTCGACAGTCTGAATGGTCCTCTCAGTCTGACAATCCATCTGAGGATGGAAGGCGGTGCTCAAACGAAGTTGCGTCCCGAAATCCTCCTACAACCCCTTCCATATCCGGGAAGTGAAATGATAATCTCAATCGGAGACGATCGTTGATTGCACACCATGAATCCATAAGATCTCATGTACGTAGAGGCATCCCATGCTCTCTACTGAGCCCTGCTCTCAGATTGGTAGGAAGTGGGACAACTTGGTGAGTCGGTCTACGATCACCCAGATAGAGTCGTGTCCTCTGGATGTACGTGGAAGTCCAGTCATGAAATACATGTATATCCCATCCAACTTCCACTCTGGTACCTCTAAGGTCTGAACAAATCCTATTGAAACCTGTTGGTCCTCCATCACTTGATGACAAGTGAGGCATCATGAGACAAATACTGCTACTGCCTGCTTCATACCTAGACACTAGTGTTGTCGTCGGAGGTCCTGATACATATTCACCACTCCTGGATGTACCACTAAATGAGTTGTGTGAAACTCCCAAAACACTTCCTCTTGAAGTGCAACTAGTACCATTGTATGTCCTCTGAAGAGGATGACGTGATCCCCACCTTTAGAAAATCCATTATGTGCATGCCTTGTGGATATCTGAGCACATCATGTCTCACAGTCAATGTCCTTATGTTGTGCCTCCCCGAATCCCTGAAGAAGTGGAGGAGTGACTGTGAGAAACTATAGGAAGGCTGCTCCATCTCTATCCACAATAGATATCTGCAACATGGCCAGCTGCTCTGTCGCCTCTCCTAATAGCTGAATTCCTGATCTCTTGCTAAGAACATCTTCTACGGCGTTCCCCTTACCAAGAGTATAGACTATCTCAAAGTCATAGTCTGGGAGGAACTCGAGCCATCATCGTTGTCTCAGGTTTAGGTCCATCTGTGAGAAGATCTACCTGAGACTCTGGTGATTAGAGTAGACTGTAAAATACTTACCCATAAAATAGTGCTGCCACATCTTCAAGGCTAAGACAACTGCTGCTAACTCCAGGTCATGGGTAGCATAGTTCTGCTCATTCAATCTCAACTACCAAGATCCATATACGATCAATGCTCGCTCCTGCATCAGGACACACCCATGTCTGGTCCCAGATGTTTCGTAGTAAACTATGTACCCAACGCCCTCCTCCAGTAGCCTCAAGATGGGAGCACTAGTCAACCTCTTCCTTATCTCATGAAAGCTCTGCTGACATCTCTCTGACCACATGAAGGGTTTCCCCTTCTTCATCAATGCTAAATGTGGTGATGCAACTATAGAGAAATTTGGCACAAATCTCCGATAGTACCCAGCCAGTCCCAAAAAATTCCATACCTCCATGAGACTCCTGGGTGGATCCCAATCAATTATTATCTCAATCATCACTGGATCCACTGCTACTCCAGCCTCCGAGATGACGTGTCCCAAGAAGTGAACCTATCAAATCTAAAACTGGTACTTCGAGAAATTACCATAAAGATGGTGCTTTCAGAGTGTGCCTAGTACTACCCGCAAATGGTAGGCATACTCCTCCTCAGTAGTCGAGTAAATCAATATGTCGTCAATGAAGACTACAAAAAAACAATCGAGGTAAGGCTAAAATATCTTGTTCATGAGACTCATGAACACTAATGGAGCATTGGTTACACCGAAAGGCATAACCAAGAACTCGTAGTGACCATACCGACACCTGAAGGCCGTCTTCGGCACATCCTCATCTCAAACTTTGAGCTGGTGATAGCCTGACCTAATTTCTATCTTCAAGAACCATCATTCCCCCTTGATCTAATCAAAGAGGTCGTGAATCCTTGGGAGTGGGTACTTGTTCTTCACAGTCACCTGGTTCAGGCGCCGATAATCAACACAAAGACGCAAGCTCTCATCCACCTTTATGGAGAACAAAATTGGGGATGCCCAGGGTGAAACACTGGGTTGGATAAATCCCTTCCCTTTTAAGTCCTCCAGCTATACCCGCAGCTCACGAAGCTCGGTGGGAGCCATCCGATATGCTAGAGTAGATATTGGTGTCATCTCGGGGTATAGGTCAATGTATATTTCCACCCTTATATGAGGAAGTAGCTCTGGAAAATCATCAGGGAAAACATCTGCATACTGATCCACCACAACCGGAAAACCCGGACTCCACACATCAACCGCTCCGAGAATGTGTCTAGACAAATGTTGTGTGACCGGTTGCCCCCTCCTCTGGGTAAGTCCACCCTGCACTGCAAAGGATCCCTTATCACTAGTGAAGGTAAACCTCATCCCATCCTCGTGGACACACCGCACTTTGTTCCTAATACAGTCAATCTGAGAATGAACTGTGGATAACCAGTCCATACCCAAGATGACATTGTAAGGCCTCGACACCGCTATGAGGAGATCTCAGCCGAAGCTCACGCCTCCTAGAGTAAGCTCACACTACCGCAACCAGTGCATAATCATCGCGTCTGCTCCCGTAGGAGTCTCTAGCTGTAAGGATCGATCCAACGGCTCTATAGGAATCACCAAGCTCCGAACGTGGGCAGCGAAAATAAAATAATGACTTGCACTTGTGTCTATAAGTACTAAAGAAAGGGTGGAGTATTGACAGATAGTACCTCAAATCATCTCAGGTGCACCGTGGTCGTAGGCCTCAAATTCCTGGATTTGAGCTCGCCCCTATCTGTTAGCTCCCTATGGTCGGCGTGGATCTCTTGGTGGTGGCGGTGGTAGGGCCTTGAAACGTCGTCCACCACTTGTTTCTCAGCTAGCTCCTCTGCCACGTCCACATGCTCCTGGTAGACCACCATGGTCAAACCTCTACCTTTTCTTGGGAGGTCCCTCTACTGTCTGTTTCTCATCTTCATGGCGAGTTGGGTAGTCACGAGCCATGTGACCCTACCCGCCGCATGCATAGCACTGACTGCTCCTCGTATGGCTGACTCTGCCTCTTCTGCCCTCCACAACCGAACCTGTATCCTGGGGTCACCCACCTGATGGCTTGGTCTTCCTGGACCTTTTGTGTCATCTGTATACTACCAGATGCAGAAGACTCTACTACGTGTCGTCCTGTGGTGGGTCTCGTCACTGGTGACTGCTCAACTAGAAAACTCTCCACAAGAAGGGCTCGCTCCAGCACCCCCGCCTGTGTCGGGATGTTGAGGGAAATCATTAAAGCCCTGATCTCATTCCTGAGTCCCTACTCAAAGGCCTAGGCCTTGAAGAATGCGTCTCACACTATATATGTGGAGTAGCGCGAGAGGCCGGTGAACCTCGCTGAGTACTGAGATGTTGTCATGCTGCCCTGCTGTATATGAAGTAACTCCTGAATCCGCACCGCACGAAGGGTGGATGGAACAAACTCTGACCGAAAGAGACTCTCGAAGTATTCCTAGAGTAATGATGCCTCGTCATGCACCTGAAGCATCAGGCTCCACCATCAACCTGCTACTGCATGCAAGAGACTCACGTCAAGGATCACTATGAGGTCGGCTGGTGTCCCTACGAATCTGAAAACTCTCCCAACAGCCTCCAGCCAATCCTCAGCTTCTTGTGGGTCTGCCTCTCCCTAGAACATGGGAAGCCTTTGGCTCTGGAACTTTTTCAACGCACTCAGATGGCGTGCACTCTCTACTGGTAGAGTTGGTGGAATCGGTGGCCCAATAGGTAGTGGTACCGCTAGTACCTCCGTCGTGATGGGGCCCTGCACCGAGGCCTCATCGCTCGGTGGGCTACCATGTCGTACAAAACTCGGAACCCTAGCTGGATGCCTTCGTGGGGAAATCCTGAAAAGAATCAGGTGTGCCACAGTTAAAACAGTATACCTGGTGAGCTGACTCAAAGTAATCATGACAAAAACTTTTCAATGGAAACACACACATAATCAGTGTTTTTGTGCCCTGAGTCGGAAATCAAAAGTCAGAGTCCTAGTGTATGGATACATCAGATACCGCACCAACACTGGTTTCCCTAAATTGATGACCACACCCAAAACACTTAACACTATTTCCATTAAAAGAATCAGAGTCTACTTTCTACAATAGAATCGACTCCTCTGATACCAATTTGTCACAACCCCTCCTCAGGACCCATGCCGTGACTACCCCAAGCCTTCCTTCCATAGGCCAGGGGATGGAGACTAGCACCAAATGCTTAAATCCCTAAGCTAGAAAGGCATTTCCATTATGGAAAGAAATCACACACAATCAGAGTACACAAATGAAAGCAAAACACTAAGTAAAACTGAATACAAAGGTAGTGATGAAAGTAAATGGGCCAGTATACAAACCCAACTGAACAACAAGAACAAGTACAAGTAAAAAGGGAAAACAGCTCTTGGATCATCCACAAGGGAATCCTACTTGAAGGGTAGGTACAGAACTCGAACAACTCATCCCTGAGGTATGTCCCATCTAGTCCAGCTCCGAGAAGCCTCCTGTCCGTCACCCTCAGTCTCAATCACTGCTGACCGTCATCTGCACAGAACACAACAAGGTGTGGGTGAAGCCCGTGCAGGGGTGAGTATAACAATACTCAGTAGAGGACCCCCATACCCCCGAAGGTCTCCCAGAATCCACTAAGGATAATCCAAAGAAGAAAGATACAATCATGAAGTATCAACCAACCCAACATAGGTATAAGCCCATACATATACCTAAGTTACCAGTCACAGTCTGGCTCCAACACTCGAGCCCAAGCACAACCCAGTTCACAAAGGAAGTAAAGTCAATCACCTCAATGATAATGATTGAAAGACAAGACTCAACTCACACAGGTATAAAACACATGAATAGGGTTATAGATGATTAGATGTAGCCTCTTAATCATCTCCTCTATCAAACCCACGTAGGATCCTGGAACAATATCAGCGCTATCGAAACCACGTAGGATCCTGGTACAGAAGTCATCACTGTCGAACCCACAGAGGATCCCGATACAGAAGTCACTGCTGTAGAACCCACGGAGGATCCAAGAATAGAAGTCATTGCTGTCGAACCCACAGAGGATCCCAGTACAGAAGTTGTCACTGTCGAACCCATGGAGGATCTTGGTAATGTTTCGTCAATGTCGAACCCATGGAGGATCTTATCATCTCAGTCGCAGCCAGCCCTAGGGTTCCCGCACACAGCACGCCTGATTCCAGGAGGGTCCGCTCCTCAAGCCAAGTGTTGATACATCAACTACCATGAAGTCTTGATTTTATTTATCCTAAAGTCCCGTCTCATCGTAATGAACCCAACATGATAGACGGCGCATTAATCGGATGGTCAGTCTAGGAGTTATTGGCATTTCCGTTCTAGGGGCCCGGTTGTTTTTTTAGGCTCAAACCAACATGACCATACCCTAACTGCATCCGAACCTCAAGTGGAGTAAGCAAAAAAGAATTGTCTCGCTCCATGAATTCTATTTCCGCAGATGGTTCATCGATCGGACACCCGTAACCCCAGTTGAGGGCTAAAAGGTGTAAATGGCCATAGCGAGTCCGAGTCTGGTCCAACCCAGTAGAACCTACCTGGCTTGACCCAGTCTGAACCGGGGTCTGACCCGTTCCGCCTATCCGACCCAGTCCAAGGGTGTGGCCCGACCCAAAGGCGCATCCCGAGGCAGCCCGACACGTTGCGGCCCAGCCCGTAGCAGCCCGGCAGGCCGATCTACGTGTCTAGGAGGTTGAACGCCAGCCGAAGCCAGCGGTGGCTGCGGGGGGGGGGGGGGGGGGGGGGGGGGGTTAGTGCCCCCCCCCCCCATCTCTTTAAAGGTTGGCACGTTGCGCCATCCCGGTGATCGACAGACATGAGGGGTCCCATCTTTGGAGCACCAGCTAGCGGCCGGCTCAGTCGGCCGCACATCCCATCTCCCAGGGCCTTTGGCCACGGGTCCTCTCCAGCACGGCGTGACGACATCGCACCGTCTTCATCCACCACGGCCCACATGGACGTGGCCCCCTTCCACCAGCACGATACGAAAGAACTGTTTCCCCCTTCCTCCGTCGCGGTGTGACGACACCGTGGCCCCCTTCCACCTGCGCGGTGTGACAACACCGCACCACTCCTGCACCACCACGGCCCACCTGGACACGGGTCGGTTCTTTTCACAGTGCGACGATTCTGCACCCCTTTGGTGACCTGGTGGTCCTTGAACCACTGATTCCTCTCACAGCCCGCCCGTCGCCGGCCACTGATGCTCCACCATGGTTCTCTCTTCCAGTAGCACCGTTGCACCACCGACATCATCAACCAAACAAGAACCAATGGAGGGATGTCAGGCCATGTTTGTTCCGCCATCGCCCTCCGTTTTAGGTGATAACGATTGGCCAACAAATTAACTGAGGTTTGAATGAAGAAGAATAAGAAAAAAATTCAACTCAAACCCTTACCTTGTAATCGGTGATCTCTTGACGGAGTCACGAGAAGACGACGTCATTCCGTTGACGTAGGGAGGAGATGATGTCGTCGTTGGCGATGTTCTTCACCGGTGGAGTCTTCTCTTTCTTGCCCTGGTTGGAGAGGTATAATATAGTGTCGTCATTCCTCGATGGAGACTGACTTTCTTTGTTGAAAGGATATTCTCTCAATCCTTCCAAGGCTCCTCCACAAGATTATGCCAACCCCAAAATAATAAAATAACACATCTTATTATATTGTTATCATAATGAATTCAAAATGATTCAAATTCATTAAGTTACATCAGTTAATTAAAAGGTAGTTTTGGCTCATTAATTTGAAGGGGAAAGTGAAGAGGCTCCAAAAAATTATGGGGGAAGTGAAGAGTTTATCCTTTTTAATTGGCGGTTCTAGGGGAGTTAGAGAGGTCAGGTGGGCCCCACCTAATAATCCTCCAAGGGAGGTTATGTGGGGGTGGGCCCCACCACCATAACCTCTCATGGGAGGTTATGGTGTGGTGGCCCCCACCTCCAACCACCTCTTGGTGGTTTTAACCCCCACTAATAAAATAAAGTGAATACTTTATTTTATTCAAATTAATTAAAAACCTCCAAAAATTATCTTCCACTAACGATAAAACACAACTATGGTGAAGGTATCACTAAGAAATCATCGATGCTACGAGTTCAATGGTTCCCTCATATTTTAGTTCCGAGCACCAGTTCAAAAGATATAAAATCCTGCTCGTATATTTACTGAAGGTACCCAAACAAAACATCAGTAATTGATTCCGAGCACACTGGGCCTCAGAATCAAGCGTTGTCAGAAACTGCAGACTCATTAAATTCCCATGCATTTAAAATAATCCATGGGAATTCCGGGTCTTTACAATATCATCCCCTGAAAATATCAAAATGGGGTCACTCGTCAATCTCCACCATAACTCATAGAAATCCTATAAGAACCTCTATATCGATATTAAATGATTAAATTTTTCAATCAATTATTTCGATGGATTTTATATCCATGAAAAATTATGTATGAATCTATGATAGTAGCCTACATACCCCAGGAAGCTCCAAAGCTCTATGACGCTCTTGGATGGCTCCAAAGAAAACACTACCCCAAGCTTTTTTGGGTCCACTTCTACACCATCTGCTGAGATAACATTCTAATAAAATTGGACCACCTAAATATAAAACTAGAACATTGAGAGCTTCCAATAAATATGGTTCTCTCAGATTATTTCTAGAGCCATCCTCAAGTGTCTTGTATTCTCCACCTCATATGCCAAGTACATTTGGATATCATTAATGAGGACCACAAAAAACTTGTCTAATAAAGCATAAACGATCTTGTTTCTATGTCCTATAAAAACTTTTTCGGAGTTACTCATGTCAAAAAACATCACAAATAACTCATAGTGACTATAGAAACATTTTAATGCCATATTCATTAAATTCACATCCTGTACTTATAATTGGTGAGATCCTGATCTGACATCAATCTTAAAGATCCATCATTCCCCTATAAACTGCTCAAAGTGTTCATTATTCCTCGATATGTTATTTTTTTTATAGTCACCTGGTTTATGTGAGGGTAATCCAATCACAACAATAATATCTCATACTCCTTCTTGGAAAACAAAACTAGGGATTCCCTGTCTAAAACACTAGCTCATATAAATCCATTCCTCTATAAGTCTTCTAACTACACCCACAGATCATGAAGGTCTATAGAAGTGAACTGATATGATGGAACTAATATTAGGGAATTCCTAGACTATAGATTAATGATATTTCTAACTCTTAGTGAATAGGTAAGCCTAGAACATCATCAAGAAATACTTCATCATAATATGACACTACTATAGGAAACTGAAAGCTCATAGCATCCACAACACCAAGAGGTTTGCAATCCACCTGATGAGAAATTAGTTGCACTCTCTTATGCATGATAAAATCCTACTCAACCAAGTTTCCTTAACACCCATAAAAGAAATCCACATCCCATCCTAGTAGGAACACCACATCCCCTGCCAGAAATAGTCTATATGGGTATGAATTGTGGATAATCAATCCATACATAAGACAATATCATACCGCCTCATCACTGCAATAATGAGATCTCAAATGAAGTTCTCTCCTCTAAGAGTCAAGTTGCACTTTTAGAAGAATTTTTTTATAATTAATTCATATCTAGTAGGTGTCTCGAAGTACAAGGGTTGACCCAAGGGTTCAACCGGAATATATATGTCTATAACTAGGGTAGTGGAAAGAAAGGAGTGTATCACACATGTATCTATCAAAACTATATCTAAAGTAGATGAGACATATATCATACCTCATATAATACTTGGATCCTCTAGGTAATATGCATCGACTACCTATAGTTATCCTCTCCCTTATCAACCTGCCCCATAAGCCTAGTAGAGACCACATAGGGGGGTGGTAAAAAATCCAAAATGTCTACCACCACCAACTACACTTCAAACTCCTCTACCATGTCTTTCACCCAATGTGATTACTTTCTACTACTACATCCTCTACCTAGTCTTCCCATCCATTATCACCCTATCAGCTGCATTTCATGTAAGAAAATCTCAGGGAATATATCCCTTACCATCAAAAGAGTATCACATCCTCTATGTAATACAAATAGATCCATCATGTAAGCCCTAAACTGAAGAATCACTATCTTGTGATATCCTCCTCAAATGTATCACATATTCTGGTACATGTGTCTATCATCAGTTACCTTTCACTAAAGTCTCAGCTTCTATGTTCCCCCTAGCGGTACCATATATCTGTATCTGATTAGAAAAGAAACTCTCGACCACTAAAGCACCCTCAAGAAGCACATCATAGGTAGATATAAATAGAGGTTTCACTATGTCTCGAATGTCCCTTTTTTCCTTTCTCAAAGTTCTAATCCCAAAAGTAATTATCATGCACCACATCCATTAAGTACTGAGAGTGGTCGATAAACCTCAATGAATACTCAACCATAGTCATACCACCCTACTGTAGATATAGAATCTATTTGATGAATACAACCATCAAAGTACCTAGAGAAAACTCCTCTATAAAGATCTTCTCAAACTCTAACTATGAAAGAGTTTCCTCATCATATAATTATGTCACTTAGCCCCACCAACATTCTACAGAGCATTGTAGATGGCTCATTTCTTGAACAACCATCTGGACTTTGGGTGTCTTGAAAAGGTAAAATACTCATTCCACTACCAAAATCCAATAATTAGACTCCTAGGGTTTGGATTCTCCTAGAACCTGAGGATTTGTTGTTGTGGAAACTCATGAAACACACTCAGAATGCACACATCACCCACTGATTTAGTTGATACCATCTTTTACTTAATATGTGGTGGTAAAAATGGTGCACCACCAGAAGGTAACACCTCATAAACTGGTCATTATATCAAACCCCCATCACTAATGGGATTATATTAATGATACTTCTACTTAATCCTAGCTGGAAAACATCATAGAGGCATCCTAAAATAAAAAATATGTACCATTTTCAATGAGTAAAACTGGAGAGATAAATCAACAAGGAAATTGAAACCACACCCCATTATAATATGATGTATTTACTAATTATTTCCATGAAATTATTGTATAGATGAAATTATTCAATATTTAGGTTTTCAGAGTCTCGGTATAAGGATACGTCAGCTACCATACCAACACTGGAGTCCCAACCTGGAGAGCTAAAATCAAAAAAATAATATTGTTTCCCCAAACCTAACTCACAGACTCTGATCCAAATGTTGAACTAACTACCTCTGAAACACTATGTTAAAAATAGTCCCAAAAAAGATCATGTCACGACTACCTTAAGCCCGTATCTAATAGGACAAGGGATTGAGATGGCCCCAAGTAAGCACATCACACACATGGGAGGCCTTATCCAAATATACCTATACACAATAACACATCTCTAAGACCATACAATTCTGAAATATGAAAAACTGATATCCATTCATGCATATATCTAAAATCCAATTCATCAAAGTATGAAATCAAATACTAGAATGAAAAAGGGTCAAATATATTCCAACCATAGGCTGGGTACCACCTCTGATACCAAATGTGACAACTGGGTCTCGGTGGCAGCACAGACATCCCTCCTTAACATGGTCGTCAGGTCCTGGCCCACCAAGTACCACTAGTTGCCTCGAAGACACATGGTCCCCACCCAAGGGTCTACCCACATGCCTGAATGGGTAATCTGACTAATTGTTGTTTGATGAAGGATTTTTCTGGATTAATTTATTTAGCATGTTCTTTAATTTTTTTGGGTGGTGCTAAATGTGTTCTGTGAATATTTTGACTTGTATGTGTGATGTAATTGAGTCTTCTTTTAGAATTGGTTATGTTTTTCATATGGGTCTTGTTGTGGGAATTCTTGGAAACATTAAATTAATTATTTTACGTGTGAAATGTATGTTTCAGTAATAATTTAATATGTGGTTGTGTTAAAAATGAACTTTTTCCTTTCAAATAAACTGTTTTGTGTCATGCTTATCATATTGTAGTGTTTCTTGAAAAGAGTAGCAGGCCTCGTTTTGGATAGTGTGAAATGTTTTCCAAAGAAATTAAGGTTCATGTGTATTAAAAATTTGGTTTGAAGAAAAAATGTGTTATTTTGTCTTGTTGAACTTCTGTGCTTTTGAATTTAAATTTTAAATAGTTTGAGTAACGGAAAACATGTTTTGGTATGGTTGTGTTGTGAGTTATTTTTTAAAGTGGTGTTTTTATGTAAGATCAAGTGTGTTTTTGGTGTGTTGTGGGTGCATGTTTAATTATAAGGAGGGATTATGAACAAGTATTGGGTGTGTAAAGTCACGGGTTTCTCTTTGGAGTTTCATAAATTTTAAAGTGGTTTATTAAATAGTGCATATGGTGCGCATTGTGTTTTGAAAATATTACGAGGTGGTTCTTTTATGTTGTTTGTTTGTTTGGTTTGTTTTAGGTTTGTGTTCATGTATTTTATTTATCATTGTGGTTTCAGCATGTTGACAAGGTTTTTCCACGATCCTACGATCATCAGCTTGTGTGTTCTTGCGTGCCCGTACGAGGAATTTCGCGTTGTTGTGACTGGTTTGCAAGTCGAGGTAGGTCCCCCACTACACTCACCATTAAATTTAGAATTTATTAATTGCTTGATGTTTTGTTAATTTTTAGTAAATGGGAAATAATATAAGACAGTTAATTTTTAAATGATTATTTGGTGTAAAAAGAGCCGTTTATTTTATACATGATACCTGAAATATTTTCATGATGAGCGGGCACCCAGTAGCGAAAGAATTCCAGTTTGGCCTTTAAACATAATTCACAGAATTTCATATGTAGTTCTGGTTTTAAATATAAATTATTTCTTTTGAACAAGTGTTTTGGGTGTTCTTGAGAAATGTGGATTTTCTTAAAAATTGGTGAAGGCCCGTTTGGAACATTAATAAAATAAATTATTTTGGAAAACTCACTTTGGGGTGACTCAGAGGTGATATTTGGTGTACGTTGACAGCATGATTTGTGTGTGATGTTTGTGCTACATGATTGAATTTTTTGACTCGCCCCTTTCATGTCTATTATATGTGTTAACATGGGAACTTGGCATAGTAAGTGAGTCTTCTGTGAATGATTTTTTCACTTGTTTAGATTACACACTGGCTAGTGGCTCCTAGTATGGATGACACTCTGCTAGAAGATTGGGACCCTCGGTTAGACCATGTAGGGAGACACTAGGCATTAGGGTGTTACGATGTCATCGAGAGTAGGAATTCTATTGGGACCAAGTTGGATGGATAAGGAAGTAAGAAATGTTTCTTGTTACAGAGTATTGTCCTTTGTTGTCAAAAAGCTAAATCAATTCACTTTGTAAAGAACTTGAAAATCAGATGATGCTTTACAGATTTGTATTTTACATTCATCTCAAGTTTGGAGAACTTGTGGTGCAAGCCATATGAAGGATAAAGAGAGTAGAGAAGTGTTTTTGACAAAACACATTTCAAATATCATACTATCCAAAAATGAAAAGGGCAAGAAGAAGGTGCGCGAGTAATGTAGAGGCACGCAAGTCATATTTCAAAAATAGCATTATTTTAGAAATATAGAAAAGGAAAGAAAGTGGTGCGCAGGTATTGGCGTGTAGGTGGTGGCGCGCATATAGTGGCGCGCAGGTGGTGCCATGCAAGTATGGGCATGTAGGTGGTGTCGTGCAGGTATGGGCGTGAAAATTTTGGTGCACATGTCTAAGTCATGCAAGTCATGAAAATTCCTATAAATAGACGACTAGACTCCTCATTTCTTTAGACTCAGCACTTGAGAATTATCTTGGAGCTCCGGGCGTGCAGGTAGAGAGTTGGGTGCCCAGGTTGATAGTTGTTAGAAGGTGTGCAGTTTGGGGGTGTGCAGTTTGGAGGCGCGCAGGTGTTGGCGCACAGGCTGCACGAAGGAAGCACGTCTGAAGGGCAGCACACAGGAAGTGGCACGCAGGTTCCCAGTGCGCAGGTCTTGGTCATGCAGGTCAAAGTGGGTGCGCAGGCTGCTTTGCTCCAGGGGTTACTCCCAGCTTCTTGGTAGGAAAGAAGAAGGAGATGCGTGCAAGTATCAGTCCAGCAGGTATAGGTCGCACATGTCCAAGTGTGTGCACAGGCTATTTTTCACTAGGGGTTCCTGCCAGCTTCTCAGTAGGAAAGTTACGAATTTCTTTGAAAGATTCGATTTGTATGAGCTCATTAAGAATCATTGATCCATTGTATTACCCTATTTGTGTTAAGAGAGAGCACG
The DNA here is from genome assembly GCA_963277665.1 of Viscum album. Taxonomy (NCBI): domain Eukaryota; kingdom Viridiplantae; phylum Streptophyta; class Magnoliopsida; order Santalales; family Viscaceae; genus Viscum; species Viscum album. The sequence goes on from OY728132.1 coordinate 332,749,727, forward strand.
CAAACTATTGGATTGTTTTCAAAGTTCTTCACGAGTGTAAGGGTATATCTTACTCATTGTATTCCACATCAAAGGATTGTTTTCTAGTGGATTGTGTGGTACTAGATTGTTTCCATACCATACCAAGGACGTAGCTACTCTTGTTGAGTAGTGAACCATGTAAATCTTGTGTTCATGTGGTTGTGTGTGTTTAGAAGGGAAGAAAATCTTTAACAGTAGGCGAAGGTTGCTTCGAAAAGGGGAAACTTAAAAAGTAAAAATATATCACTGATTCATCCCCTCCCCCTCTTAGTGATACTTGGATCCTGATTGGGAACTTCAATTGGTATCAGAGGTAGGTTCCCTTCGTTTATTCTTTGTTGAAGTGTTTGAAGAGAAATGGAGAATCTAAATTGCATGAACATTAAGGGGATTCCTATTTTTGATGGAAAGAACTATCACATCTGGAAGGACAAAATGATGCCTTATCTTATGTCTCTTGGATATAGAGTTCTTGAAACTACAACAGATGGATTTCCTGATATTGATGACAAGCTTCCTCTTACTCTAGTCGATAAGAAGAATCTTGAGAATGATGGAAGAGCTAAAAATTCATTACATTCATCTCTTTCTGAGAGTGAACTTTTAAGAGTGAAAGGTGTTTCTACAGCCAAAGGAATATGTGTAAAACTGAAGAATGTCTATGAAGGAAATAAAAAAGTGAATAAGGATAAACTACAAATCTGGAGACTGAAGTATGAAGAATTTAAAATGGTATAATCAGAATTTTTTGGGGATTTCTTTACCAGGATAAATTATTTTGTCAGTACATTCAGATGTCTTGGTGAAATTTTGGAGGATTCTACAGTTGTCGAAAATATCTTGAGAATTCTGCCAGACAAATTTGATGTTAATGTGTCTTCATTGGAAGATAGAGACCCTGAGACATTATCTCTGGATGACTTTAATAGCGCTCTCATTACTTATGAAATGAGAAGATAGAAGACTATTAAGACCAAAACAAAATTAGATAGAGAAGTTTCATTCAAGGATTCAAAGAGAGGGAAGTCAAAGAATACTCTTATTGAAGATGATGCTGGTGAATCCGATTCTGAAGATGAGCTATGTAAAAATTTTGATGAAATTTTATCCTTGTTTTCTAAAAATGTGAAAAGAGTTACAGGGAAATGCAAAGGGAAACATCCCATGAAATGTTTTGAATGTGGAGTCGTTGGTCACTTTGCGGCTAACTGTCCTCACAAGAATAAAGAAGAAGACAGTGATGATGATGAGAGATGGCCAAAAAGTTCATGGAAGAAAAAAACTGACAAAGATAAATATTTTTCAAAGGGTAAGGATAAAAAATTCTTCAAATCAAAAAGAAGAAACTTTATATCTAGATATGAAAAAAAAGATAGCGAAGATGAATCTGAGAAATCATCTACTGATAAAGCTATAGATAATACCTTTATTGCAGTAGTGAATAATGAATATTACGGGAGCAACAGTTCTTAAGAAGAAGAAACTCAACTTGAATATCATCTAAAAGAAGAGTTGAAAGAATTTTTGAGGAAGATCAGAAGGCTTGAGAAGGAAAAAAAAGTTGATAAATGAAATTTCTACATTAAACAATCAACAATATTTTCCTGAGGTGAAAATCAAGATGCAAAAATATATTGATGATCTGAATAATTCTCTTGAGAATGGAAAGAATCATAATGATCATCTTGAAATAAAGCTAAAAGAAAAAGAAGAAGAGTTTGAACTGTTCCAACAGAAATTGTCCAAAGCTAAAGAAATGAATGTCAATTTTAAACATTCTATCTCAGAAGTTGGTGAATGTTCCAGTAAGAATAAACCAATGAAGGGTCCACAGAATTTACCTTAAAAAGTTGAGAGGAATGATTGAACTGGTTCTAATAGGAACAAAGTTGGAAAGCCTATGTATGTGGCCAAAGTCAGTAATGCTGAAAAATCAGAAGTACATAAAAATCGTGTGTCCAAAAATATTTCTACTAATTTTGGTACTGATAAGTTTGAACAGAAATATGAGCTGAAAAAGAATGTTACGATTGAAAACAGAAAGGTTGATGGTCAACAATGTTCTATTAAGAAGGCTGTTGAGAAGCATATTCACAACTCCAATCAGTATAGAAGTTTCAAAGGAAAATATTCATTTTATGGTTACTACTGGTATTGCGGTGGATTCGGAAACAATGTAGCAGTACTGTAGTAGCACTGTAGCAGGCACTATTTGGTACTGTAGTAGCCAAAACTATTCATCCATCTAGGCCTTCGGGCAATCAGTTTGGCCCTCAGGTCCTACAAGGCATTTGGTCCACCCAAGGCCTTCGGGCCAGTTGATTCTCAAGGCCTTCGGGCCACCTTAAGGACTTAGGGCCACCCCAAGGCCTTAGGGACACATGAATGCAGGCCCCATACACACTACATAAAATGAGAATCCCCAGAAGAGGATTCAGAGAAGGTGCACTCACCAGAGCAGAGCCAAATGGATTGTTAGAATGAGAGGGTATGGCTATGCCATCGGTACCAACCTGTACTTGACCGGGAAGCCTAGCCAAGAGGTCATGCAAAGGAGGAGAGCTACTATCAAGATGCAGATGCTGGGGAGGGGCGGTCCCTTGTAGATAGTCTGGTTGAATTCCTTAAGACCTTCAGGTCCTGTAATCTCCTAAGCCTACGGGCCATGTAATATCTAAGCCTATGGTCCTTGTAAGGGTTCCCCGTCATCCCTTAAAAGGGGGGTTATCAAAAATCAATAAAAATGAAGGCTTTCAGGACATTCAGGAAAACATGTGTTGGTTTAATCAACATCATTACAACTATTCCACAAGTCTTGAAAGGCAAGTATTGAGGGGGAGTCAATCTGTTTAAAATAGAAAGTCTCCAAATTAATTTCAAGAAGATATCTAAGAAGACGGGTGTGAAAGTTGAGAATAGGTTCCAATCACTAGAAACTGTTTGTTAAATATGGGATTGACTTGGACATCATTCAAAAGGTTGCCTTAGTGTATTACCAGAGCAACAAAAGATTATTAATAATTCTCAAAAGCTATAGTTTTTAAAAGCTAAAAGGGATAGGTCTGATAAGTCTGAAAAGAAAGAATGCATGGTTTTCTGGCCAGAACACATTTACTTGGCCAATAAATTGGAGGAAGCACAACAGAAAGTGAAGGAAAAGGAAGAACAAATAGCCCTTGCTGTCAAAACTGCTTTGAAAGCTACAAAAGGAGAACATCCATGGATTCTTAATAGTGGATGTTCCTATCATATGACAGGAGACTTAAAGCTCTTGAATAATTTGAAAGACATCGTAGAAGGAACAATGGAATTTGGAAATGATGAATCTCTAAGGATCAAAGGTGTTGGATCGGCCATTATTGTAAAAGAAAAGATGAAATCCAGGAATACACTATATGTTTATGGGCTGAAACACAACCTGTCAAGTGTGTCACAGCTCTGTTATGAGGGAAAAAAGTAATATTTAGAAAAGATGTATTTGTTGTGAAAAGTGAAAATGATGGAAATATAGTTACAAGATGCCAACATACAAGAGGGAATCTATTCCAAGTTGGTGATGTGCAGAAACCTTGTTACATGATTATGGTGGATGAAAATAAATTATGGTATAAAAGGATGTGAAACATGTGTCAAAGAAATATTTGCAAGTTATCAAAGAGAGACAGTGTTCGGGATATGCCTGATTTATCAAGAGAAAGAGATTGGTGTTGCACTATTTGTGAGAAAGGGAAGACTACTAATTCTATGCACAAGAGAGTGGAAATTCACTCAAAAAGACCCATGGAACTCATACAATTAGATATATGTGGAATAATGATAAATCAATCTTCAAATTGAGATAAGTACTTCATTACTTTCATTGATGACTTTACTCGCATTACGTGTGTTATGTACATGAGACATAAGTCAGATGCTCTGACAATGTTTAAGAGTTTCACAAGGAAAAAAGAGAAGGAATGTGAGTATTAGGTGAAGAAGTTGAGAACTGATAATGGTGGTGATTATAAGAATGAAGAGTTGGAAAGTTATCTTTAGAAACATAAAATTCAGAATGAGTTCAGTTCACCATACACACCTCAACAAAATGGGGTGGCTGAAAGAAAGAATCGAAGTCTGGTGGAAATGGGGAGAACTATGTTACTTGAACATAGTCCTTCTCATTATTATTGGAGGCAAGCCATGAGCACTGCTGTGTATATTCAGAACCGATGTTTCTATCGGCCAAACATAGATATAACTCCATATGAAATGTTCTATGGAAAAACTCCAATTCTGCAACACTTGAGAGACTTTGGGAGTCCATGTATTATAAATAAGAAAGGTGGAAACCTAGGAAATTTTGAGAAAAGAGGAGATGATGGAATTTTTCATGGCTATTCTTTAGAAGGAAGAGGATATAGATTCTTCAATAAAGAAATAGGAAGAATTATTTATTCTTCGGATGTAAAAGTTTTTGAAAATGCTGAGAAAGAAAAGTAGTCATATGTTGATGTCAAAGTAGAGCAGGATAGAGAAGATTTTGTTAACAATCTTGATAATGTTTCAGACTGTGTTAATCCTACTCAAGAAGAGGAGTCTGACTCAGAGATCTCAAGTGATGAGGATGGAGTTCAAACAACTCATCCTGGGTTAAGTAAGCATGTGGAGTCTCAAAACATTATTGGAGATAAAAATCAGAGGGTCCAAACAAGAAGAACAACAAATTCTATATCACATACTTATCTTTATTAAAAAGGTGAATTGAATGATGCAAATGAAGAATTTGAGCATCCAGAATGGGTTCATGCTATGAATGAAGAGCGTGATCAGATAGAGAAGAATGATACTTGGAAACTTTTACCCAATACGGATAACAAGAACATTATTGGTAGAAAGTGGGTTTTCCAGAACAAGCTGAATGAAGAAGGTAAAGTAATAAGAAATAAAGAAAGATTGGTTTGCAAAGGGTATTCACAATTTGAAGGCATTAATTTTGATTAAACCTTTTCTCCAGTGGAAATATTAGAAAAAATCATAATCTTTCTTGTTATTGATGCACAATGAGGTTACAAAATCTTTCAAATGGATGTAAAATCTGCATTCTTGAATGGTGACTTGACGAGGAAGTTTACATTGATCAACCTTGTGGATTTGTTATTGGAAAGGATTAATGTTATGTGTGCAGGTTGAAGAAGGCTTTATATGGGATTAATAAAGATCTTAGAGCATGGTATTCTAAATTAGATACTTTCTTAAATAAGATGAACTTTAAGAAAGGGAGAGTTGACAACAATCTCTACATCAAAGAATGACAGGAGTTTTCACTAATCATTATTGTTTATGTCGATGATATTATATTTGCTATAAATGATGAAAGATCATGTGAAAAATTTTCTGAGGAGATGAAGAAGTTATTTGAGATGTCCATACTGGGAGAAATGAAGTACTTTCTTGGGCTACAAATTTCATAGAAGAAAAATCACGGTTTTCTATCTCATGAAAAGTATGCTAAGGAACATCTGAAGAAGTTTGGCATGGAAAATTCGAAACCAATTTCCACACCGATTTTAGTGGGAACAAAGTTGTATAAAGATAGATAAAGAAAGGAAGTTGATTAGAAAGAGATTTGAAAGCTAATTAGAATTCTGTTGTATTTTACTACTTCAGGACCCGACATCGTCTATGCTATCACTTTATGTGCATGATTTCAGAGTGCTCCTAAAGAATCACATTTGATTTCTTGAAAAAGAATTCTTATATATATCAAAGGAATAAAAAATTTCTTGCGCACTCTTAAGATTATGTTACTAATTTGTATAATCTCATTAAGAAGCACTCCCCCTTTATGCATGCTTCCATAAGAAAAGTTTACTTTAAGAGTGTGCAGGTTTTGGCGCACAAGTCTAGGTCGTGAAAGTCATAAAAATTTCAATAAATAAATGACTATCCTCCTCATTTCTCAAGTCTCAACACTTGAGAATTATCTTTGAGTTCTGGTCACGTAGGTAGAGAGTGGGGTGCGTAGGTTTATAGTTGTTAGAAGTTGCGCTGGTTGGGGGTGCGCAGGTTGGAGGCACATAGGTGCTAGCGTCTAGGCTACACAAAGGTAGCACGTCTGAAGGGCAACACATAGGAAAAGGTGTGCAGGTTCCCGGTGCACAGGTCTCATTCGCGCAGGTCAAAGTGCACGTGCAATCTACTTTTTTCCAGGGGTTCCTCCCAGCTTCTGGGTAGGAAAGAAGAAGAAGAGTCACTCAAGTATAAGGCGCGTAGGTATAGGTCACGCAGGTCCATGTGGGCACGTAGGGTGTTTTTCTCCCAGGGTTCCTTCTAGCTTCGGGGTAGGAAAGTGAAGAATTGATTTGAAAGATTTGATTTCTATAATCTCATTAAGAAGCATTGATCCATTGTATTACCCTATTTGTGCTAAAAAGGAGCACACACACTATTGGATTGTTTTCAAAGTGTTGCACAAGTGTAAGGGTATATCCTAATCATTGTATTCCACATCAAAGGATTGTTTTCTAATGGATTGTGTGGTACTGGATTGTTTCTATACCATACCAAGGACGTAGCTACTTTTGTTGAGTAGTGAACCTTGTAAATCTTGTGTTCTTGTGTTTATGTGTGTTCAGCAGGGAAGAAACTCTTTAACAGGAGGCAAAGGTTGTTTCAAAAAGGGGAAACATAAAAAGTAAAAAGATATCACTGATTCACCCCCTCCCCCTCTTAGTGATACTTGGATCCTGACTAGGATCTTCACATTCCTTCAAGATGAGTCACATGTATAGTACGTTCTGGATTGTTCATAAGTTCCTAGGTTCGACCCATGTTTCCTTTAATATTTATTTGTATGTGGAAGATGATTGAGAGGTCTAGTTCAGTAACTGGCCCTTGTGTGCCACTTCTTTCCCATTGCCCTTACTGTGTGTTGCGTGTTGTGTGGTTTTCCCTTTTCACTAACAAATAAAATTTGGACTTCTATATTGTTCACAAAAACGATTTTAAAATGCAATGCACATGTTTCTTTCAAACATTAAACATGTTTTTATATTAAAAAGGGCAATGGATTGTTACTTGTTTTAGAAATGAAGGTATCTGTGGAAACCCACATTTTTTATACTTTAGTTCAAACCTGAAATTGGTAAATTATTTATTTAAAGGTAGTGCATTGGTAATATTTGGTTTGGAACACCTAAAGAGTTTTAATACTCATGACTATAATTTTTTCCTATTTTTAGTTTCTATTGCAGGTTTAACTCGAGATTGCTCTTTGTGGGTGAGAGTTGGTAGTGGTTTGGCGATCGACTCTTGGGGTCGCAAGAAGTTTTGGCTGTGGTCAGGTTAGTTTGTTGTTATTGGTTTTTCTTCCTTTTCATGTCCTTTATTTGTTTTGTGTTATTCTATTTTCTTTTCCCTACTTTATTTATTTTTATTGGTCGAAATATTCCTCATGTTGTTCTCTATTGATGCCCTGGCGCTTGTCCCAAGCCTAGGGGGATCGAGAACGCCTCTCGAGAGCCTACCTAATTAGAACTCCATTATTAAGCATGCTTGTCCTAGAGTAGTAAAGTGGGTGAGGAATACTATCAAGATTACTATAAGAAAACACCTCGGTCTATTTGGATCACTATTCTCCACCTGATCCTAGTCCCTCTAGTACTCCATCAAAAGGTCGGTTGTCTAAATAAGATAAGACTTGTTTGGGAAAATCCCATGAAGGGGAGACTATAAAAATACCCAGTGGGACACCTCAAAATCACTAAGAATACCATATCAATAATAACAGTCATCTCTTAAAAGTTATATATAATAAACACATATAACAAAAATATCCAGATATACTCAATAAATATACATTGTCTCATGTTCAAGTCACTACTATAATTCCAGCCTAGGAATCCTACTTGGGGGTTCCACATAGCACTCATCCAGGATAACACGTGCCACGATTCAGATAGCACTAATGGTATCCATATTTTATTTCATTCATATTAGGTCTCACCATAAGATGTACATTCTTGAAGTCTAAAAAGATAAAAACATAGAAAGGGGATCACTCCTAGAACCATGGGGTATAACAACAACCAAATCCAGATTAACCTACCAAGTAGGGGATAAATTCCTCAGTAATGTTGGTCACGATGACACCAAGAACCCCACACGGGGAAATAATGAAGATAGAGGATCTCACTTAAGGCCTCATGAATAGATTCCATAACTCTATCCAATACTGAATTTCGTCATGGGGAATATCTATTATATACATAGGATGTAACTCTATACTAAACCCTCAAGGAATGGATCAAGGGAACATACCGTAAATAATCTTTTCCAAGATAAGGAGGAAAAGGTATCCAATCTATATTTGATGGAGTAAATGGTGTGTATGGTAAGTCCAAGACATGTTCCTTCATCACTAAGTCGTATCCATGTATCACAGCTCGTGACCATTTCTATATCATTTTCTGGGTAAATGGCATGTTCTAGACATGTACTTCTGACCATGTTCATGTACGAATGGTCGAGTCCATGTAGGACTAGTTGGGTCCATGTACCTCCCCAGGTACATTATAATATTCTAGGAAATGGTCACATGCTATGTGATAGATTTTAGGTGTCATTTGATACTTTTATTCTTTAAAAACCCAAGCACCACATAGGGGGTCCCACATGGTGTGTAACTCTAAAATACATGTTGTATATCCTATAATTTTATAAAACCCATGAATTATTTCTCTATGTTCATCCACACCATCATTTCCTCTAGTTTATCCATTGATATCTTGGGTATGAAAGTATTTGTTCAGGTCCGAAGCATACCATCATTACTCACTAGAATTATGCCACTTATTCACATGGGAAAAATTGTTATGTTTCTCCTCCTAGAATAAGCATGCCAAAAAAAACTAGTGACCACAAATGTGAACTAATATGATTTTTTTTATGATTTTTGCATGATCCTCACTTTATAAAGATCCCTGATCTGCAATGTCAAGTTGTTTCACAAATAAATAGGCACAAAAAATTATATGCTTGGTATTTTGGTCGAAACAACATTCAAACGAAACATCAGTAATTAAATCATGAACAATGGTGGGAGAAACCCAAAAACACACAAAAGTGGAATGAAATTCGGCCATGTTTTTTTCCTCAATCCATTTTCATTAGAACAATGAACTAAAATCCATAATAAAACAAAATATTTCTCCCATTAATCCATGAAAAAATAATTATGTACCTAAAATACGATCAAACAATGAATAAATAAGAACATTTACAGATTGTAATATATCATAGGATAAGAGACTACAGATAATTATACATAGTACAATTGTACTACATCAAGGTGGATTGATCCCTGATGATGAATGAATATGAATCATTATCATTTTAAAGATCATCAGATTTTATTAGATTAGATGGTCTTAAATCATTAATTATCACTCTCTAAGTGACTCTCCAATTATATATATATATATATATTATATATATATATATATCTTTATCAATTTTATCAATTCTTCGTATTATGTGGCCAACCCTATAATGACCTATGTTTCTGGGATTGGAAATTTGGGAAAAAATATGAATTTTTACTATTGGATGCTTATAAGGGATAAAATTGTAGTTTTCCAATAATAGATGATCTTCGATAATTTTTATGACCACTCTGTTGGTATTGAAATATATTTTTTACCCTAGGAAATAATTTTGGTGGTATTCTAAGATATTCAAATTTTAGCAGAATAAATAATATTTAATATTTGATAAATGAAATATTAATTTATTCATGGAGGTTTTTTCCATCATATCATTTAAATGGAGAATCTGATAATGATTAAATCTCCTCTTTTGAGTCCAGAAAGGTGAGTTTCTTCTAAGAGATATATAAACTCGTGTTGGGTATTAGGTTTATCCCAGACCTGATTTTCTTTTTCCTTTTATTTTCTTTTCTTCCATTTATTTTTATATTTTTATTTTCATATTTTCCTCTTGGATTATCATGAATGTGGATGGGGATCCTCCTTCTCATGGAATAGATATAATAATATATTTATATATGGAGATAGGTAAAGAGAGAGAGGAAGAGAAATTAGGGTACCTCCACAGAGCTTGAGATGTGTCGGAATGTCATGCGACAATCGTTCCCCCACTAAAATGGGTGAAACATTGGCAGATTCCACCCAAAAATAATGCATTTTTATGTTTCACCACAAGTCTGTATAGTTTAATTTTTTTCATGTTTTTAATCCCTATTATTCTTTCTTAGATCCATATGAGTTTTGATCTACTACTTTCAAGGTAAAACTGATGTTTGGGGGCGATTAGAGTGTGTTTTGTTTGGGAAAACCTATCTACACAGCATGTTGGTTAGGGAAAAAACATCATTTGTTATTCCTATTTGGGAAATGTGGACTTATGAAAGTACATTCCATGTACTCGAACTCATCTATGTAGAAGATTAATTGACTATCCTTCTAGTTTAAGGGGCACATGATGTGTGGAGTACAGGATGAAACCCTATGTGGTTCGCATGCCATGTAGATTTACATAGATAGATAATATACATGTCCAGGCCATGTTAGTCACATGGGAAGGTACCATGTGTAGGGTACAAATAATTTTTAGTCCCAACATTATTTTTAAATGTGCATTTACAAGTCAATTATAGCAGAAGAACATTTCCCAGTGGGGCTTTGGGAGTGCACCTCGTGTGATCAGGTAGACACTTCATGTACTAGACATTTACAACCCTTTTTGGGTTTTTCATGTATTTTTACTCAGAATAATATTTGGATATAATATGATACCATTTTTAGTATATTTTCTTGTAGATAGTGATGGTGAATCACTTAGGGTGTTTTAATGACTCCCTAGTGGCATTTTAGGTTTTTCCAAAATGGAGAGGTTCTTCCTCTAATTAGCGAATTCAATAAACTCTTGGGAGAGAATTGAATAGGAATGATTGGTTGGGTGTTCCGACCATCCTAGTTTGTGATCCATATTCTAAGATGATCCATGTGATATAACTTTTCAATGATTCTTTGTATCCTTCCTTTGAGGAAGTTTTCCTTGTGAGATGTTCCTTTCTAGCCTAACGGGATTTTATATTGGTCACTTCTAAGGATCCTTTTTAGGATTCCTATGCCTTTTTTGAACTAGAGGATCTTGAGTTGGTTGGATCTATCATATTACTGGTAACTCAAGGATCCATATGGGTTAATTTTACCCACATACTGACATAGGTAATTCCACATAGGACCCCTTTACCTATATACCATTCCAAGAATCCCATTTTGGATGCATCTACTGGCTTAATGTTCTAGGATCCCTTGTATGATTCCTCCTTTTTCCTATCAGTTAAGGATCCTGAGTAAGATTCCTTTTCTTCTATGTACATTAAGGACCCCATGTAGGATTCCTCTTTTAGCTCTTCTACTGAGGATCCCTAGTAGGATTCCTCATAGGGTTTTACTTGAGATACCCAGTGGGGGAATCAATGTTTGATCGACCAAAAGTTAGTATGTGAGTTTTGGGTAGTGATGGTAGTATGTGTCACCTTAGAACCCATGCTGAACTTGTAATACCATGGGGATGTGTCCATAGTTGTGGGTTTATATGTTTAGTCTCCCTCACTATTTTTTATACCTTTACTTGTTTATTATTGATGAAATGATGTTAGCTATAGGAGATTCATAGTTGGTGGGTGATGAACTAGATGTGATGTGTGTTTATTTATATTTTGGATGTCGGAAAATTCTTCAAGGATTCGGCTTTTGAGGCATGTAATTTATTATGATTACTAGTATACCCAGAGGTACTACCTAGGAAATGGATTTTGAGCCTGTATATTTAATTATAATATTATTTGGATTTCCAAAGCCGATTTTTAGAATATTTCATCTTATCCTACTACTATGATATACAGGAATGTCATCCCTAGTAATGATACTTGTGGATAATTCCTCTCTCCCAAGTGATGAGGATGATTCCACTCACCTTGATTTGTTGTTTGATGAAGATGACTACACTATAATCATATTGTGGTCTAACTGAGGATGATTACACTCTCCTAAACCGATTGTTATTTTTGGATTATTACGATCTCCTCGAAATGTGGTCTATAGAGGATGACTAAACTGACCTTAATTAGTCATATGAAGAGGATCTCCAGACGTTATCTCTAATATCAGGCTTATGATCCCTCTTATTATTAGTGTGGTTTATCATGGTATCTCACACCTATGATTAACATTCACAATTGGATCTCGAGAGGTGGTCATGATATCTCAATGGTGAGCTCTCATACAGATCGCTTAGGGTCAAACCCTTAGTGTTCATATGAGTCTCAATGTCATGAATGCCTACAGATCAGGACCTAAGGTTCAAAAATTGGATTGTATTTACATGTCTTGAGTATAATCATGTCTAGGTTAGATACCATTTATAGTATTTCGACATGTAATTCCTAGGAATCCATTGTTGTAGGGATTAAAGGTGAGTATAGGTTACCCCATGGTTAGGACCAATATTCGCATATGGTGATGTAGCTTGATCAGAGACATTTTCTGGTGATGGATGAAGTAGGTATATGTAGATTGGTATTAGAGACATATATATCAATTTAATTATACACATCTTTAGTGGAATGACATCCAACTTCATTCTCTTTGCACAATATGTCTAGGCAATCAGGATTACAAACCTAAGGATCGACGACTGGTTGGTTTTTATGTTATTTCTTTCACTTTAATCATGAATATTCATATTTATGTATATATGTATAGTTATGGGACTATACATGTATATTCATATAAATATGGACATCCATGGTGTCACTCACCCATTTTACTGGGATTACGTGGCTTCATGTTATTGGATTTACTTATCTTTTTAGTTGTGTCTTGGATAAGCTGATCATTTTAATTTTTCATGCACTTATGGTAGCATTTTTTTTATAGGTTCATCATTGGGGTGTCCTACTGAGATTATATCTCATCTCTAAATTCTCTACTTGGTGTATGTGTATACCTCTTGTATGCTTTCCAGGTTGACCACAATTTCATAGTGGATAGGACTGAGGCCTATCAATACATGTTTGAGAAAAATGCTCATGTGGGTTCCTCTGATTAGGATGGTGTAGTTTGAAAGTGTTTGGAGACCAGTTATTTAGTATGTCATAGAGTTAGTAGTAGATCCATATACTTTTGTTTCAGTTTATTTTGTACTTCTATATCTAGATGGTCCTCCAAGTGGGTGTCCAATGTTGTATATATGGCATAGTCATTTGGGATTTTATTTCATTTAATTTATTATTACATCATGTTCTATTTCAGTTTATTTATTACTTCAAAACTCTTTTTATTTACTTTTTTGTTTGATACTTATCTATTTTCAATTTTGGTTACTCTAATATGAGGTAATAATCTCCCCACAATAACACCTTGGGCCCTCACTGCTAGTTGGCAGCCTCTAGTGTACAACAAGGCACAATTGAGGCCTCATAATGAACTGTCTTGGACCATTATTTCTAGGGAACCCAGGTTGGGGATTCATAAATTATTATCAGAGGTGTTCCTTTCCATGGAATTTAGAATTTGGGATAAGGTTGATAGTAGTATTAGTATGGTGTTAAATTTTCTGATGGATATTAGACTAGTGTGTGAAGAACAACTCTTTCGGTAATAAGTCCTTATTTTCAGTGGTATAATATTTTTGTTTTGATCTATGATGTTAGAATGTTAAATGATTTATTACTTCATATAAGAACATTTTATGTTGATTTTATGATTTACTATGGATCTCTAGATCTTGGCCCATTGGAAAGAGGATAGAGATGGATTTTCACTCTTGGTCAGAAAAGGAAACAAGCATCTCATGCATCATCTTTGGCGCATAGAATTCACATCATAGAGGACTACTACTATTTGTTTTTAATTATTAATGATGAATATTCAATTGGCCTTACTTATATATATATGTGTGTCATTCAAAATTAATGTTATTTGGATCTTCATTGAGAAATTAGAGTTGAGTTTGATAACTCGGTCCTCATACACGAGAGATGTAGTAAACCTAGTATGCCAACATGGAACATAATTCCATTCTATTGTACCCCTTATGGGGTTTCATTTCATAGGTCTCGGTTATCTATTCATATCACTGAGTACAATTTTGATGGATACCAGGACCTTTTCTTGCGAACTAGAACCCCAAGGGTTATTACCGTATACGTATTCCTGGTGAGTGTCAGTTTAGTGTCTTTTTCTATTCTGGTTTTGTAACACCTAGAGATTTTATGTGATAGATTATTGTTAAATTCTTTGATGTCTTTTTTTTACACCACACGAATATTAGCTTTCTCTATATGCAACACTGTATTACCTTGTAATATACACAACACTATTTTTGGCTTGTGTTGCATACAATTTCAAGTTCTTTTGATATAATTCATTTCACACAACAGTCAATATATATTTATTTCAATTTATAAATGAACTATGTTTGTATTATGTTATACACAACACCAATTTAAGTTTTCACTATATGCAACACTTACATGGCTTGCATTACATGCAAGAGCAACCTTCCTCGATAGCTTGTGTGGTACGTAATACCGAGTTTCACTAAACAATGATTTATTTTTAAAATATTATATAAGATTTACATTTTGAATATTATTAACCACATTTTTAATTTTATATAAAATTATCATTCATTTAACACCTGATATGAGAACAAAATCATTATTTGGATAAAAGAAGTATTTTTCAAAAAAATGCAGTTTTACTGCCTTTTGATGGCACACTCATTTTAAATATTGTTTTTTTACACTTTTTTATATTATATTTGAGGGGATAAACTTATTAATTGGAATCAGGTAATAAAAATTTACTTTGGATAAATATTTGATATTTTTCTAATAACTTTCATATTTTGATGAATAGTAAAAATACGCAAAATTTTAATTAGAAAAAAAAAATTTCAAAAACATAATTTGTATGGTTAAAATATATTATTGAATAGTTGTAAAGTAGAAATATAATATATTTTTATATTTTAAGACATTTTAGGTCATTTTCATTAATTTTACATTTAATTTATATGTAAAAAAATACAATCTTTTGCAATGTTTTAAACAAAAACCCATTTTTCAACAATGAGATTAATTTTAAATTAATTACTACAACTTATGTGTTTTGAATTTGGAAAAATGAGTTCCATATTTCTAATCATAAGGTTAAAATTGTGTAAATAGGTACTTTTTATTTTTATACATTATGAATTGTAACTTCAGTAATTATTTTATTTACCATGGTTAAAGGGTAAATCTGGTAAATAAGGGTAAAAAATAATATCATAATAAAATTAAACTACCCTAACACATTCCCTAAAAATATTGGACGGGATATTTCCAACCATGATAATCCTTGGGTTAATTTTGGGACCCCATGGATTCACTTGGATGTCAAAATGACACTTTATTAGAATTAATTTAAAGTAAAGATAATTATAACCTAAACATATATCTTTGACTAAATAAATTTTAATATGGGGTTATATAACAGATATCTTTGTCTATAAATAGTCATTATAAAGAGAAATTTATTTCCCAAATCATGGTAGTTTATTTATAATTTATATACATTATGTAAATATATTTATTTTTGACACAATTAGGATGTCGTGATTACCTCATTAATGAAAGATTCAAATAAATGAATTTATAAATATTAAAATAATTAATTTGTTTATTTTGATGTAATTCGCGATTTTTATGGATGATATTGACTTATTATATTTTATTTAATGTCATTTTTTTAAGTAATAACGTTTTAATTAATTTTTAAAAAAGTCATGTATGAATAGTTTCTGAAATTTACACAATTCATAACTTAAAACATAAAATAGTTTATTAGCTGATATTAAATTAATAGAAATTTAAGATTCATCAAAATGATTATTATAGATCCAAATATTTCATAAAAAATTCGGTGTGAGTCGTTTAATTAAGAAAGATACAATCATGAAGTATCAACCAACCCTACTTAGGTATAAGCCCATACATATACCTATGTTACCAGTCACAGTCCGGCTCTAACTCTCGAGCCCAAGCACAACCCAGTTCACAAAGGAAGTAAAGTCAATCACCTCGATGATAATGATTGAAAGACAAGACTCAACTCGCATAGGTATAAAACACATGAATAGGGTTAGAGATGATTAGATGTAGCCTCTGAATCATCTCCTCTATCAAACCCACGTAGGATCCTGGAACAATATCAGCGCTGTCGAAACCACGTAGGATCCGGGTACAGAAGTCATCACTGTCGAACCCACAGAGGATCCTGGTACCAAAGTCACTGCTTTTGAACCCACATAGGATCCAGGAATAGAAGTCGTCGTTGTCGAACCCACAGAGGATCCCAGTACAGAATTTGTCACTGTCAAACCCATGGAGGATCTTGGTACAGTTTCGTCACTGTCGAACCCATGGAGGATCCAGTCATCTCAGTCGTAGCCAGCCCTAGGGTTCCCACATATAGCATGCTTTATTCCAGGAGGGTCCACTCCTCGATCCAAGTGTTGATACATAAACTACCATGAAGTCTTGATTTGATGTATCATGTAGTTCTGTCTCATCATAATGAACCCAACATGACAGACGGAGCATTAATCGGATGGTCAGTCTATGAGTTATTGGAATTTCCGTTCTAGGGTCCCGATTGTTTTTTTAGGCTCAAACCAACATGACCATACCCTAACTGCATCCGAACCTCAAGTGGAGTAAGCAAAAAGAATTTTCTCGCTCCAAGAATTATATTGCCGCAGACGGTTCATCGATCGGACACCCGTAACCCCAGGTGAGGGCTAAAAGGTGTAAATGGCCATAGCGAGTCCGAGTCCGGTCTGACCCAGTAGAACCTACCTAGCATGACCCGGTCTGAACTGGGGTCTGACACAGTCCTCGGGTCCAACCCGGTCTAAGGGTGTGGCCCGACCCGAAGGCACAACCCGACACGTTGCGGCCCAGCCCGTGGTGGCCCGGCTGGCCGGTTTGCGTGGCTAGAAGGTGGAACGCCATCCAAAGCCATTGGAGACTGCGGGGGGGGGGGGGGGGGGGGTTGTGTCCCCCCATCTCTGTAAAGGCTGGCACGTGGCACCGGCCTGGTGACCGAGGGACAGGAGCGGTCCCATCTTTGGAGCACCAGCTGGCGGCCGACTCAGTCGGCCGCACTTCCCATCTCCCACGGCCTTTGGCCACGGGTCCTCTCTAGCACAGCACGACGGCATCGCGTTGTCTTCATCTGCCACGGAGCGCATGGCCATGGCCCCCTTCCACAAGCACGATGCGACAGCATCGTGGCCCCCTTCCTCTGGCGCGGTGTGACGACACCATGGCCACCTTCCACCTGCGTGTTGAGACAGCACCGCACCACTCCTACACCACCGCGGCCCACCTGGCCGCGGGCCGGTTCATTTCACGGTGCGACGGTACAACACCCCTTCAGCGACCCGTTGGTCCTTGCACCACCGATTCCTCTCACGGCCCGCCCGTCTCCGGCCGCTGACGCTCCACCGTGGTTCTCTCTTCCGGTAGCACCATTGCACCACCGCCATCATCAACCAAACAAGAACCAATGGAGGGACGTCAGGCCGTGTTTGTTCGGCCCACGCCCTCCGTGTTAGGTGATAGCGATTGGCCAACAAATAAACCGAGGTTTGAATGAAGAAGAATAAGAAAAGAATTCAACTCAAAATCTTACCTTGTAATCGGTGATCTCTTGACGGAGTCATGGGAAGACGACGCCATTCCATTGATGTAGAGAGGATATGATGTCACCGTTGGTGATGTTCTTTGCGAGCGGAGTCTTCCCTTTCAATCCCTGGTTGGAGAGGGAGAAGATATCGTCGTCATTCCTCGATGGAGACTGACATTTTTTGTTGAGAGGATATTCTATCAATCCTTCCAAGGATCCTCCACAAGATTATGCCAACCCCAAAATAATAAAATAACACATCTTATTATATTGTTATCATAATGAATTCAAAATGATTCAAATTCATTAAGTTACATCACTTAATTAAAAGGTGGTGTTGGCTCATTAATTTGAAGGGGAAAGTGAAGAGGCTACAAAAATTTATGGGGGAAGTGAAGAGTTTATCCTTTTTAATTGGGGGTTCTAGGGGAGTTAGAGAGGTCAGGTGGGCCCCACCTAATAATCCTCCAAGGGAGGTTATGTAGGGGTGGGACCCACCACCATAACCTCTCATGGGAGGTTATGGTGTGGTGGCCCCCACCTCCAACCACCTCTTGGTGGTTTTAACCCCCACTAATAAAATAAAGTGAATAATTTATTTTATTCAAACTAATTAAAAACCTCCAAAAATTATCTTCCACTCACGATAAAACACAACTACAGTGAAGGTATCACTAAGCAATCACCGATGCTGCGAGTTCAACGGTGCCCTCAGATTTTAGGAGGCTGGGGATCCTCCTTTTCCTCAAAAATAGAGTGGGTACAAGAGATTTATAAATGGATAGATAGAGAGGGAGAGCAATAAGGCAACCACCATGGAGCTAGGGATGCTCTGAATCATCGTGCGACAACCATGGACAACTAAAATAGGCAATGCTTTGGAGGATTCCACCTAAAGGTGGGTTGTTTTTTGTTTCACAATAAATCCACATAAATTAATTTTGTTCAAGTTTTAAGTCACTATTATGATTGTTTTGGACCCCTTAAGGATTGATCTACTAAGTTCGGTGTAAAAAATGTTGTTCTAGGGTGATTTAAAGATTTTCTGTTAGGGAAACCCCATTTACATGGTGTGTGGTTCATGATAAAAATGTTTTCTCTTATTCATGTTTGGGGAAGATGATATTTTAAAATTGCATACTCTATATGGTTAATATATTCCTTGTATTGGGACTCATCCGTGTAGTCAATTACCCGGCTAGGTTTCCCATGTGAGTGGCACATTCCATGTGGAGTACACAGCCAAACCCCATGTGCTATGCAGGCTAAGTAGATGTATATGACCAGGCCATGTGAGGTACACATAAAGGTACCCTATATAGGGTACACACTACGTACAGGGCCAAAACACCATGTACATGGTTTTTACTCACCATTTCCAGTACAAGTTCATGCCCAAGTGGGGATTTGGGAGTACACGCCATGTCCTAATAGAGGCATGCTGGGTGCTTCCCCTTTACAACCTTTTTTTGGGTTTTCATATATTTTTAACCAGGGTCATATTTAGGCATAAGATAAGTCAATTTTGAGTGTATTTTTAGGTAAATAATTATTTTTAATCCCATATGGTTTTTTAAGTACTCCCTACTGGAATTTTATTTTTTTCCAAAATGGATAGGTTCTCCCTCCAATAATTAAATTTAGCGATCTACAGAAAGAGACTTGAATGGGAAAAATATTTTGGGTGTTCATACCAACATAGTTTTTAATCCTTTTTATGAGATAATCCATGATCTATCACTTTTGTCTGATTCCTTTTATCCTTCTATTGAGGATATCTCCCTTGTGAGATATACCCTTCATGCCAAAGAGTCTATGAGATTGGTTACTTCTGAGGAATTCTTATAGGATTCCTCTTCATATGTTTCAACATAAAGGATACAAAGTAGGATGCCTCTATCTTCATGTTGGTAACTAAAGGACCCATGTGGGTTTACATCAATCATATGATAACCTAGGGAATCCCTCATAGGATTCCTTTACCTATATATCATTCCAAGGATTCAATGTAGGATTCCTCTACTAGAATACCATTTGAGGTTCCCTTTTAGGATTCCACCATTTACCTATCAACTAAGGATCCATATTATAATTCCTTCAGTTGTGTGGACTTTGAGGATCCCATGTAGGATTCCTCCTTTACCTCTTCTTCTGAGGGTCCTAAGAAGGATTCTTCTTAGTGTTTGACTTGAAGGACCCAACAAGTGGCCCGATGTTTGACCGACCCTGATTAAGTAAATCAAGTTTGGTTAGTGACAGTGGTGGCTATCACATTTGAACTCATGATCAACTTGTATGACCATTGGGATATAGAAGTAGTCTTTTTTCATTCATCCACCCTCACTTTTTTATACCTTAACTTGGTTATTACTAATTCAGAAATTTTAACCAAAGGTATTTCCTTGTTGGTGGATGATGAGCTTGACATGAGTAATATTTGTTTATATTTGGGATGCCTGAATGTTCTTCTAGTTATTCGTCTTTTAATGCATGTTATTTATTATGTCTATTGTTATAACCAAATGTATTACCTGGTAATTGCATACTGATCCTTTGTAATTTTTTATTTGAATATTGGGATTTCCATAGGTGCTTCCCAGAATCCATCTTCGAATCATACTACTATGATATATGGGTATAGTTTCCCAAGTAATTATACTCGTTGATGATTACACTCTCCCATGTGATGAGGATGATTCCACTCTACAATATTTTTTATAAAATGGGGATGATTATGCTCTCTTTATCTTGTTGATTAAATGAGGATGATTATTCACTCCTCATCCTAGGGTTTTCAATGGATGATTACACTCTCCTAAACTTTTGGTATATAGAGGATTATTATGATATCCTCGACCTGTGGCCTATTGAGGATGACTAAACATTATTATATTTGATGTATGATGAGAATCTCTAGAATTTCTCTCTAGGATCGAGCTTATGAGCCCTATTCTTATCAGGGTGGTTCATCATGGAGTCTCACATCTATGATTGATGTCCAAATATGGATTTCGAGGGGTGGGCATGACATCTCATCGATGGTCTCTCTTATATATCGCCTAAGCATAAGGTACCTAGGGTTTATCTGAACCTCATTGTAATGACCTCCTACGAACTGAGACCTATGGATCAGACATTGGAATATATTTACATGGATTGAGTAGCATGGAGTCTAGCTCAATAACAATTTATAAGATATACAAGCATAATTTCATAGAATCCACGGTTATAGTGATTGGAGGTGAGTACAGGTAAACCCAAGGTTAGGGTGAGTATCCCCATTGTGGTGTTGTAGCTTCCTAAGAGACAATTTCCAACATTGGGATAATTATGTATATGTAGATTGGGATTATATAACCATATATTGACTTAATTATACATGTCTTGAGTGGAACTAAATCTAATTAAATTCCATTTGCATAGGATGTCCATGCGATCGGGATTTTGGACCCAGTGATTGACTGCTAATTGGTTTTTATGTTATTTATTTCACTTTACCCATGAATATTATTATTTATGTATATATATAGGTATGGGACTATACATGAATATCTATAAAGATACGGGAATCCATATTGGAACTTGTATACTTGACTAAGATTACAGATCTGGGGCCTTACTATAGATTCACGTTATTGTCTTTATTTATATTTTTAGTTGTGTCTTAGCTAGGATGATCATTTTTCTTTTTCATGCACTTATAGAAGCATGGTTTATAGGTTCATCTTTGGGGTGGCCTATTGAGATTATTTCTCACACATGCACTTGAACCTAGTTGTATGTGTAGAACATATATCTTCTTTTCAGTTTGAGAACATATTTATAGTGGATTGGGATGAGGCCCTGATCTGCATGTTCAAATGAAGCTGCTCATGTGGGTTCCTCAAATTAGGCTGGTGCAGTTTGACTATGTATAGAAACTGATTATGTGGTGTCTCTCATAGTTAGTAGTATATCCCTATACTTTTATTTCAGTTTCTTTTGTACTCTTGTTTTTTATGGTTGGCCTAGGGGTGACCCATGTTGTATGTATGGCATAGTCGTTTAGGCTTTTATAACACTTCTTTTATTACTTCATCATGTTATATTTTAGTTTATTTATTGAATTTTTACTCTATATATTCACTATTGTGTTTGATAGATAGATATTTTCAATTTTTTCTTACTCTCATCTGAGGGTAGTGTCACCCCACTATTACTACATAGGCCCTAACTACTAGTGGTTAACCTTTGACGTATGAGGTGGAATGATTAATGCCTCATAAATAATGGGTCTAGAGCACCACTTTAGTTTCATCAGGGTCAGGGTATTACAAACCTAGAGAATTGGTCATAAGAATTATTAAATATAGAGGGATTTGTTCACTGCATCACATTAAATAAAATAAATAATTGAATTTATTTATTTATTTTATTCACCTGTGGCTGCACATTACGGTAACTTCTTATTCCAATAAAGGTTATGACATGCCTTGGGTAAATCCCATGATATGAACTCAACATTAGTCTTAGATTTATGATCTAATCCTTTATTTATGATTAATTCCTCATTTTCTAGAAAATTATTCACTCATGATATCTAATATATTTACTATATATTCAAAATTAATTCTAATCACAAAAGGCCTAAGAATCTCACATCATATCTGCACCTATCTCCATTAATAAACCATTTAATATTATAAATAATTAAATAAAAATTAGATTCATTACAAAAAAAGAACCCAAGAGAATGTACTATGAAATTATGGAAGTGTTACTAATGTGTAAATCTTGGCCATATGGCCAGTGATTATAAGGAAAGAAATCCTAAAGAATCAATTAATTGAGTAATGAATATCCATCCAATGGTGAGGTGTCTTAGTTTCAATTATTTAGTTTTTGATAATGTGTGCTTGAATCTATTAACTATGGATAGAAATCATCAATATTGGAAGAAAAAGGGTGTAGTAAAATCATTTTCTACTACTACATTTAATTTTTGGCAATTAAATGAAGTGGTTTTGGGTTTGTAACTTGTGTATTTGAATTATGAAAATACATTGTTTGACTATGGATGATCTCATTATTTCATTTCTAAAAAATCTTCATGTAAATTTTGATTTTCTCCTTAGGAATTTAAGATATATTTTTTTTTGAAAACTCTAGGTGGAAGTATAAAATGAAACGTGATTTATAGAAATATTCCTATTATTATTAGTGTTATGGCCTTTCCTAAATATCTTTTTCAACATGCCATAGTAGATTTTGATAAATTTTTTATTATGGATTGGAATTTATTTTATCATGATAATATATATCACAATACCAATAAATATTTATTTAGTGATTTCATACCTCTGTCGACATACCAAATATCTATGAAATTAATTTCAGATGGTAGCTAAAGTAAACTATCTCATATTGTTGAAAATAATGAAACTATTCAAATAAGTGATGTTTAAGTAGTGAATGAATAAATTAATGTTTTTATTATAAGATTTTATTTGTGTTATTACTGATTAGGTGGTTGATTTTATTTTTGAATTAATAACTGATGTTACACCTATTTTTAAACCCCCATATCAAATGGATTAAGGGGAAATTTTAGAATTTAAAATGAAATTTGAATAATTATTTGATAATGGTTTCATTCTCCCTAGTAGTTCAACTCAGGGTGCCCCTATTTTGTTTTTTAAAAAAGAAATGTGGTTCAATGATATTTTTAATTGAATATATATGTTGGAATAACATCTTTTTTATGCACAAGTATCTTTTTCCCCATATCAATGATTTGTTTAACCAGCTTTAGGGAGCACAATATTTTAAGAAAGATGATCGGATGTCCATGTACCATTAGATGAAGGTGAAGGCGGATAAAATTTTGAAGACTATATTTCATAATATATTTGGTTACTATGAGTTTTTTATTATGCCTTTTGGGTTTTCTAGTACATTTTCTATATTTATGGACCTTTTGAATTAGGTTTTTAATGTCTTATTGGACAAGTATATGGTTTTACCTTTTTTATGACGTTTTTTTATAATATAAAAGTTATTATGAATATAAAATAAACTTACGTATTATTTTGAAATCCTTAAAATAAAAAAGGCTGTATAGAAAGTTTATCAAGTGTGAATTTTGTTTGCAACAAATTAATTTCCAGTGATATATTTTTTATAAATATGTAATGACAGTTGACCATGTTGAAACAAATAATGTTGAATAATTCCCAAGAAAAATAATAATATGTAGATTCATAGTTTGATCATATTAGAGTGTTAATTGTGATTATTTGTTAAAAACATTTCCTAGTTTTCTACTCCACTGATTACGAAGTTAAATTCATGTTGACAAAATAATGTGATGAATGTTTTTAGGAACTAAAAATAAGATTGGTGAAGGATCCATTTTTGACATTCCTTCCAAAAATGGATAATCACTCATCTACAATGATTCATAATTTAAAGGACATGGTTGTGTCTTAATTCAGAATGATTAGGTAATTTCTTATTCTTTACATCAATTCAGACCTCATAAGTTAAATTACACTACACATGATCTAGAATTAGGTACTCTGTTTTTTTATTTAAAAATTTGGATGAATCATCTGTATGGTGAAAAGATTGAAATATAAACTAATCACAAAATTTTAAATTATAAATTCACACATAAGGAATTAAAATTGAGATATATAAGATGGATGGAACTAGAAAAATATTATAATATCACAATTCATTACCATCTTAGAAAATTAAATAAAGCGTATTGTTCTTTGAGTCAAAAAAAATATTTCTATGTTGATCTTGTTATGTTTGGACCATGACTATTTGTTTGATGATTTGATAATATTTTTCATAGAAGTTGTGGATGTGGTGAAATACTCTGTTTTGTTTCAAGTTTTTGTGTAGTCAACTTTGTCAGAAAGAATTAAGAAAGCTCCAAATGAGGGTCAATATTTTTAGGAAATGGTAAAATTTTCTAATAAGGGTAAGTTTCAATATTTTATTATTGATGAAGAAGGTTTTTTATGATTTAAAAAGTGATTATGTGTTCCTTGTGATTCCCATTTGATGAAATAGTTATTAAGTGAAGCTCATAGTTCTCTGTTTTCTGTTTATTCGGGCAACAATAATATCTATAGAGACGTTTAGAAGCATGACTGGTGGGATGGAATGAAAACGGGTATTTTTCACATCACTAAGAATTATTTAACTTTTCAATAATTTTAAGCATAATGAATGTTACCATAGGGAAATAATTAACCATTTACATTTCGAGAGTTTTAATTGGAAAATATATCAATGAATTTTGTGGTAGTATTTCCAAATAGTCTTGAAGGTAATAATGTGATTTGGGATAATAAGGAACAATTAAAAAAATATTTAAATTTCCTTAACATTTGAGTTACAGTTTATTTAGATTATATTTATATACTATAACTACAAGAGATAGTCAACTTAAACGGAGTACCTCTCTCTATCATATTAGACCATGATCCCAGGTTCACATCTAATTTTTTGAAAGGACTTCATATGTCGTTGGGTACAGAATTAAATATTTTTAGAGTTTTTTCCCTAGAAACCAACTTCTTTGAACTTTATGATAAACCTATATTCATTGGATGAATATTAACAAACTCATTATCACATCATGATTGTTCTTATGCATGACATAGTATGTGATAATATCTTAAGAATAACTATCAAACTAAAAGATCACAGTGGATCCCTTCAATGATGAGAACCTAGAAGTCCCATGATAATATTCTTTAATATATGCTCTATGGTCTGATGATATCATTTGAAGGGACATGAATGATACAAGATATTATGGGTGGGTACTAATGAAACTTTGAGGAACATTCTCATGGTGTGAACCGTAGGTAATATCTAGAGGATATTATAAGAACAAGACCTATCATTAGGAAATCAACATTTATAAGTGTCATTAGATTTTCCTATCTGTGGACATGTGTATTAGTCTTTAGACTATAATATTATTATGAATGGGTATTATGACTCGTGCGCATAGAGATATTGACAAAAACTGGGATGACAGATGTTCATGCTGTGGTAGGATATGTTTGGTGCATCACGAGTAATTCTACATTAGTGAATAATGAAGGAAAGGATTTTTCACTTCTATGGAAGTAGATATATTAGGCCCATTGAAGGAAATGATATAGACAAACATAATCCATAGTCATAGTGTTCTCTAGTATTGTTCAATTCTGGTAAGTCAAATAATGAGAAATTGAGAACATGGGTTGATGGAAGTTGCATGCAACCCTCTTGATTGGAGATATTGGGAAAAATTATTACATCACACAGTAATCATTTTTATGAGGTGACATGTCATTATGACATCAACTTCTTTCTCTTGGGTACCTTGACCCATTGCTAGACATTAATCTTAGAATTCTGGAAAGTCTCTATAACTCCAATGAGAAAGAGGCCTAGAGGATCACACACTAAGTGCAGAAAATATCTTAGTAAAATAATTTTGTTTGAATAAATATTATTCCCAGTTGTGGTTTAATAATTATTCAAGTATATATGATCAAATTGATTTCATCGACAGTTATTCAATATAATATATTGTGAATTGAATATTTATGTGTCGGTGAATAATGTAGTTATATTTATTTAATAAATAAATAGTCATTATTCAAGGCCCGATAAATATTTAAAAGGATTGGCAGACCAAGTTATGGGTCTGGTGAGAAATAATATTAAATATTATTTTGTAAAATAATATTAACTATTATTTGGTTAAATAATATTAAAATATAATGTACCAGTTAAGCACGTGTCATGGAAATAATAACATTGATATTATTATTTCACATGGGGTTTCACATGTAATAATAAAATAAGTTACAACACTTGTGCTAATTATTTATTATTACCCAGTGAATTAATTTCCCGTTATGTTATTATTCTATAATTAGACAATGGGTCATCCCACCGAATAACCAATGATTGTGTGAATAACATCCTTGGAAAAAATATCTCGATCCTAGAGAAATATTCACTCTCCGAGAACAC
Organism: Viscum album; assembly: GCA_963277665.1. Taxonomy (NCBI): domain Eukaryota; kingdom Viridiplantae; phylum Streptophyta; class Magnoliopsida; order Santalales; family Viscaceae; genus Viscum; species Viscum album. The sequence continues at coordinate 332,776,522 of OY728132.1, forward strand.
TCTCAAGAATGAGAGAGATCCTCCTCCACTGTATTTAGGAGAACTCTTTGAAAGCAATTCTCAAGGAGAACAAAGGCGGACATCGTAAGCGAAATGACCATATGTGCTATCACTCGGAGAATCCTTCATCAAAATCTATAGATACATGGATCATTTTTTGATCACCTCTATAGGAATCCTATCTGTGGATTATACATCGTAATGAAGTCTCACCTCAGACCCATGTTCAAACACATCAACAAAGAAATAATCACATTAGGGGTAATTATTTAATTTAATTAAATTAATTATAAATTAAACACGACGATCCTCTCTTCTAAGTTCTGGGATCTCTCCTTTTACATTTATCTTTTATTCAAATCTATAGATATTGGAATTTATTTTCATATTGATCCAGGATTAATCATCAATCATGGGAATTTTCAAAGTTGGGTACATGCCCATCCTACACTTCTGTTGTGCCCAAAACATTCATGTTGTATCAGAGCGGTCATATTTTTATTTATAATTATTAAAATATTTCATTTATGATTTATTATTTAATAATTTAGTTTATCAATTAATGTTTAATTGTTCATGTAATATGAATTTCAATATCTATATTTCCTCTTTCATTACTTATACGTCTAAAAGAAATGAATAATTTTATGATTAAAATTAAATCATGGATCCCATCAGGAGGTGTTGATGATTCTTTCTAGGTAACACAGTAGTACACTCCATGTATTTAGAGTTACACATTTTTTCCTCTTCTATACATTCCATGTAATCCAGACCACACACCATGTAGTTGTGTTTAACACATTGAATGTAATTCAGCAATTACTCAATCCATGTTCATTAATAACATGTGTTGTAGTTAATTCTTACATCATGTGTTGACAAGGACAGATTGGTGAATGATTAGTTGGACTACATGCCGTGTGGCCCACTAGACATGGTGTGTAGTCCCTTCGGGTTAGGGTCAAGTCTTGTATCCCATACACGTCTTGCCCAGCTGGTGACAGTGTAAAGCGGATTCAATATAGTTTGTGTCCAAGTGGATATTCTGTGTACTCTGAGGATTTCAAAATATCACCTCACACATCATTTCCTTAGGCGTGTAATTCAGATGTATTTTGAGGAGGGTACATGCCATGTATTCAGATCTACACATCATGTACTTTTTCCAGATTACAATGATTTAAAAATTTATTATTATATTATGTAACCCTGGAGAAATGTACCTTCGTGTGGGATTAAATATAGGACACAACATGTGATAGGTGTTTGATATATATATAAATGTTTAATTAAAATCTACGTAATGTTCAAGGATCTACACATCATGTATGAGTTGTATTAAAATTATAATTCTGTGTGCATGAAACATGCCACAAATATTAAAGTGTGTAAAATTATAATACAAGCTCGGTAGTTTTTTACGGGCATTCACTGGATTTTTTCCAAGGTACAAGTTATGTACAAGGTTATGGATAAGAATATCGATGAAATTTATAAATGGATTAAGATAAAAAGGATCAATTAATTAAAGAAAAAGGTTAATCGATTTGAGAGTAATTTGTATTAATAAGAATTATTAAATAATTGAATTCAAGTTTTATTAAATTCTTAATTCGTTACATGTATGCGGATGATCATGATCTAGACAAAACCTTTGTATGTGATTGGTTCCCTTTTAATTTATTTATTAAATTGAAATTGATGTCTTACGTGCCTTCTACTCATTAATATGTTGGTTCTGCATACCCATAGTTTCATTTATGTAAACCCCATTTTACCCCTCACCTACATGTGAGTTAAAATCATATGTAATTAATGGAGATCCCAAGATAGTGGAGGCGGATCATGTTAGGATCCAAGGAAAAAAACCAATCCAAGTATACACAAAGGTGGATAGGTGGAATACTTAAACACCAACCTTAAATAGTTCAAGGTTTTTCTCCCCTAAGTTAGGTTTAGTTTATCAACCACTATATAAACTAACCAATTGTATAGGTCATGATCATACACTATTTATTTCTATTAGTTGTATGGTAATTCATTATAGATGTTTTACGTAATCACATAATTAATGAACTAATAATCATATAAGATAGAACTAAAATAAAATGGCTCATGCATAAATATTATCTATACATGGTTAATCACTTAAGTAAATCCAACTTAATATTTACAAGCATGTGAAAAGATAATACATGGAAATTTACACATAAATGATAAAAATCCCTCAATTAAATATTATGTATGTATAGCCTTTCATTACGTCGGTTAGAATCAAACCATAGTTAAACATTCTTGACCGACCCTAGTTATGGTGATTTCAATTATCAGGGAATTATAATTTGAGGTTTTGGGTAAACATAACTTAGTTTACCACAAGGGTTGATTTCCCTAGTAGGACTTGGTGAAACTGAGAGGCAAAGGTTGAGGAAATCCATAATTAAGGATTTCGGGATTGGGGAGTCCACTCAACAGATCAAGGAGTTCTGAATTAATACATTTAGAATTTGGAATACCTACCTAAAACCTTTCATGTTTCTTGACTAACCCTATTTGGGGTAATGTAAACGGAAATATGGATCCTTTCTACTAGAATTACCAAGAAACATGATATTATGAAGCCAATGGTAAGGGTTATTGGGTTTTAAAAAATAGTGGTAGACAAATAGATATTAATTTATATATTTTTCTATAGTTATAAAGATAAAGTACTAAAACTCTGTTCATCTTATTTGTAGAAACATCATCAAAAATTTCATCAAACATACTATTGTGATCTATACTTGAGATGGAAAAACTTCTCACTAACACTAATTCCCAGGAGTGGAAAAGGCACCTTTGGGTTATCCTTCTCCATGAGAGGAAAATTTATGTCTTGGAAGCGCCTTTACCAGTTACTCTTGGAAATGAGGCAAGTGATAAGGAACTCTCTATGTACGAGAAACATATGAATGAAGATATGGATGTTAAGTGCCACTTTCTATCATACATTACCAATGTGCTCTTAAAGAAACATGAGAAAATGGATTCTTATTGCATGATATCTCACCTTTGGGATCAATATCAAGAGAAGGCGAGTCAGGAGAGGCACTACTAGGCATGGAGAGTCTATGCTAGCTAGACCACATATAGTCAATATTATTGGCCACATTTAGCATATGTACATATTAGGTATTAAATCCCCAAATGAGTTGCATATAGATCTCATACTATCATCACCTCCCAATACCTTCTCTGGTTTTATTCTGAATTATAATATGATCAATAATGAGAAGAATCTATTGGAGATTCATACCCTAATTCTCCAAGTGGATAAGGACATGGGGTGTGAAAAAACCCATAGTCCTTATGGTGAATATGAAGAGGAAGGACAAGAAAAAGGGGATTAAGATTTATAAAAAATCTATAGTCTCCAAGAACTGTCCAACCAAGAATAAGATGATCTAGAGTTGGGGCAAGAAAAAGGAGGTAGTATGCTTTTCATGTGGTATGTCAGGCCAGTGGAATAGAAACTACCCCAAGAGAAAAGGGGAAGACAAATCTGCATTCGTTTTTGAGTGAAATATTTCTATTTATACACATTGGGTATTATATACAGCTTGTGGGGCTCAAATCTGTATTCAAATGTAGGAATCAAGTAGATTCTAAAAAATTTCTAGATGAGAGGTGGATCTGTGTGATACTAACGGTGTGAGGCTAGATGAACTTTATAATGGGGACTAATACCTCACATTGTCGATGGGAGTGATTTTGGTTTTACATAGACGTTATTATGTGCCTACATTTACCAAGAACAATTTCTGTATTGAGTTTAGAAATAGATGGAGTTATTTTCAAGGTTAGAAATAAATGTTGTTACTTTTATAAGGAAAATATATTTTATGGTATGAAAAAATTAAATAATGGCATATATGTATTAAATTACAAGAACCAAGTGTTGGAAACTGACCATGAATCAAGTTCATATGGCTAATAAAACACCAAGTTGTGTTATTGCTGCCTTGGTCATGTAAACGAGATGTTTCTGACAAAGCTCCATCAGGATGGTTATTTAGACTCTTTTGAGCTAAAACCACTTGATAGATTTCACACTTGTTTACAAGGGAAAATGACCAAACCTCTATTTAGTTGATAGGGTTAAAGGTTCATAGAGCTTCTCGAATTAGTACACTCTAATGTGTTTTAACCATTTCTAATAGAACCTAGAGGTGGGTATTCTTACTTCATTTCTTTTGTTGATGACTTCACTAGAAATGGATATGTCTACTTATTGAGGTATAAGTTTGAGTCCATTGATAAATTCAACGAGTTGAATAATGAAGTAGAGAATCATCTTACTAAGAAGATAAGGAAGCCTCAATCGGATCGAGTTAGAGAATATCTTAACCAAGAGTTCATCAACATTTTATGGGAATCTGGGATTCCATATAAAATCACTCGACCTTATACACCAAAGTGGAATGATGTTAGTGAAAGGAGTAACCATACCTTGTTGGACATGGTATGGTTGATAATGAGTCATGCAGATCTTCCATTGTCATTTTGGGGATATTAATTTCAAAATACGACATACACATTAAACCAAGTACCAACTAAGGTAGAAAATGGGATTCCCATCAATCTATGGAGTGGAAAGAAACACACTTTGACGCATACACTTGTATGGGGATATGAGGAATTTGTTAAGGATTTATTAGGAAACAAACTATCACCTCAGGGCACAAAGTGTATCTTTATAGGGTATCCTAAGGAAACAAAGGGATACTACCTATACAACATATCATAAAAGAAAGTAATTGTTTCTAGATTGGTTATCTTTTTTAAGAGGGGGAACATCCTCAAAAAGGATAGTGGGAGCAATATTGACTTCAATGAAGTTAATGATCATGATACACATGAATCGATATAGGTACAAGTTCCATAGATCCATATGGAAGAGGTAGTTCCTGAAACACAAGTACTATGTAGGAGTACAAAAGAGGTATGGGAACCAAATAGATATGGTTTCCTTATCACCCAAGATGGTGACTTATTATTGTTGGACAATGATGAACATATCTCATTAAAGTAAGTGGTATAGACATCGAAATATACAATATGGGTAGAAGATATGAATTATGAGATGGATTCCATGTATTAGAACCAAGTCTGGGTTTTCATTGATGTTCTTGTTGATGTAATGCATGTTTTTTGTAAATGGGTATTCAAGAAGATACAAGACATTGAATGTTAAGTTAGTACCTATAATGTAAGGATAGTTGCTAAAGGTTTTAATGACCATCAAGGAATTGACTATGATGAAACCTTTTCAATAGTTTCCATGTTTAAATCCATAAGAATCAGACTTTCCATATTAGCTTTCCATGACTATGATGTTTGGAAGATAGATTTCAAAACTACATTCCATAACAGGAACCTTCATGAAGGTGTCTATATGTCACAATTAGAAGGTTTTGTGATACTAGCTAATTCTAAAAGGGTATGAAAGTTGCAGTGATCCATTTATGTACTAAATAAAGCATCCATATCATTCAACATTTGATTTGATGATGTCATAAGAGAATATTGTTCATTAAGAATGAATGTGAGCCATGTGTTTATAAGAAGTTAATGGGAATGTGTTCATTATCCTTGTTGTGTATGTTTATGAAATATTGCTTATTGGAAACAAAATAACAGTCTTGCAATCAGTCAAGGACTGGTTGAATAAGTGATTCTCTATGAAGGACTAAAGAAAAACAACTTACATTTTAGGGATCATGATTATTCGTGATAGATCCAAGAGGCTACTTGAACGAAGTCAAAGTACATACATTGATCATATACTAAAGTGATTTATTATGGAACAATCCAATGGTTTATTAGTTCTAGTGTCACATCGTATACATCTTTCAAAGAAAATGTTTCCCCAGACACAACATGCGAAATATAGGATGAGTATGATTCCATAATCTTCAACGATAAGATCTATCATGCATTCCATGTTATGTACCAAGATTGATTTGTTCTTTGCACTAAGAATGGTAGGAAGATATCATGTAGATCCATGATAACATCATTTGACTACTATCAAGACTATCCTTAAGTATCTAAGAAGAAATAAGGATATGTTCCTAGTGTATGGAGGATATGAGGAGCTCGTCATCAGAGGGTACATTGATGCTGGTTTTGAGATAGATTAGAATGATCTAAAGTTGTAATTAGGATATGTTTTATATATCAATAGAGGAGCTGTGAGATGGAAGAGTTCAATGAATCCACTTATCGATAATTCTATAGTGGAGTCTAAATATATAGCTGCTTCTGATGTAGCCAAGGAAGCCATTTGGATTCAGAACTTTGTCTAGTATCTTGATATGGTACCTAGAAGTAAGGATCCCATTACATTGTATTGTGATAACACTGTAGTGGTGGCTCTTGAAAAGGATCCAAGTTCACATCAACAGAAAAAGAACATACTTTTAAAGTATCAACTCTTGAGTGATTTATATCAAAGGGGTGAAGTTTTTGTGAAAAAGTATCCACGGAAGAGAATGTGGAAGACCCCTTGACTAATGTTCTATATCAGTAGAATCATGAATTTCATGTGAGAGCTAGCAGAAAAAAGGTTTTTAGAAGTTGGCTCTAGTTCAAGTGGGGGTATTTTGGAGTTCGTTCCCTAAAAACCATCTTCTTTGTACTTTATGATAAACTTTTATTCATTGGATAAATATAAAATAACTCCATATCACATCATTTTTTTCTTCTACGTGACATAGTTTGTGGTAATGTCCTAAAAATTGTAGTAACAATAAAAGGTCATAAAATATCCCTACTATGATGAGAAACCAGAAGTGGTATGAAATAATTATTTAATATATGTTCTATGGCTGGATGATATCATTTTAATGGACACAAATAATATAGGCTATCATGGGTGGGTACTCATGAAACATTGAGGCACCTTCTCATGGTGTGCACCCTTCATAATATCGAGGAGGATATTATGAGAACAAGACCTTCCAGTTGGAAATCCACATTCATAAGTGTTAATAGATGTTTCTCTATGTAGGCGTGTGTATTGGTCCTTGGACTTTAAGATTACTATTAATGGGTATTTTGACTCACACACTTAGATGTATTGACGAAAATCATGATGATAGATGTTCGGAGTGAGGTAGTGATAAAACACTATTTTATTGAATATTTTATTGATAATAAATGATATAATTTCCTCACATTGTGTTAAATATGTTTAATTATAATGTATTTTGGATTAGATCATTCATTTGAATATTTGGTGAAAATTCCAGTTTTACCCTTTATAGTTCACTGTAGTATTTTGAAGATAAATATTTTTATATTTATTATTTGAATTTGAAATTTTGTAACAGTGTTCCTACCTTAATTATATACAACCTTTATTCAAGACACTAGATCTAAAGAGTGCATTTGGTTGTTGAAAATGGTCCATGAAGTCAAAGTTGGGTTGGACTCTCCAGAATGGAGAAGCTTATGTATTTCAGCCATAACTACTTCATATGGGATTCTATTGAGCCCAACGTTTTAGAGGCGATAGAGGAAACATATACGCACATATGAGCCTTATGTAAGGCCAGCCAAGTCACGCATTTTGTGGTAAAATGGGTGGTGAAATTTGGGATAAAATATTTGGACGAGATTCCCCATTCACACTTAAAACCACTTTGAACCTAGCCTCCCCACCACTCTATAAATTGGTGTTTTTATCATTTGGTGGGGTTGGTACATGAATTGAGAAGTTTAGGGAAGATGAGAAGTAGATCCACTCCAATTCTACAACCATTTCAATAATGGTATCTCTTGAAGCAAGGATCCCTTCGACAAAGCCTTCTTATTCTCCTTTATGTTTTAATGATTTTGTTTGTGTAATAAACTTCTTTGTTATTATTTTATTTCTTCTCTTTTATTCAGTTTTGTTTAAATTTGTTCTTCTATTAATCTTCCTATTTGGTCTGGAACTATTGAGTAAAATCATTATTGGGTTATACCCATTATAAACATTTTCACATGCAAAACGCTTCTACGATGATTACGCCACCCATGGAAGATTAGTTCTTTTTAGTAATCGATCGACCTCTATCCTTCTTCATTCATTTATTTTAAATAAATGAGATACTATAATTCACCTAATATTATCCATGAATTGTGTTTTTAAATTACAAGAAACTAAGCGAGAAATTGAACAATTAATACAAAACACACGAGGTCGATATTTTGTGTAAATTGTGAGAGCGCGATCTTAATCGGTATTACAATACCACACGGGATAAATTTGTAGAGTTCAAATATAATCCCTAAACAAAATTCATCCTCATTTCCAGAATGGATATGTGCTCTAATTATCCACTGACCATAAGCTATCCTTAGAACAATAATCAAAGCGGGGTGTTGCAATTGCGTGTTCCGAAGCTAACCTAGGGTTTAAGTAATTTCGTCTTTGTGGTTAAGTAACTCTCGTAGGGTTCGAGGAATAACAAATTAATGAATCATAATTAAGTGGATATTGATTTAGATTATAATGATTAATAAGTAATTGAATTGGTAGAGTTAGATCAATTATGCCTTTTAAAATAGATTTCTAAAAAAACATCTTCTTTTTGTGTCATTTTAATCGAAATTCATTTCAAAACTAAAAACAAAAAAATATACAATATTCTTCCAGAAAACTTATTCTAGATTCATAAACTATAAAAAACCAAATCCTTTTAAGTAGAGTTTTTATTCTAATCTATTTTATTTTTTTAGAATACCTTTAATAAGTTGTTAAATTCACTTCCTCCATTGAGAGATGACATTGGTCAGCCACTCTGCTGCACCTAGGTACCCTAAAATCACACTAGTCATTTGAGGGTGCCCACGACAATGCTCTTTCAAATTGGCACCTTTTCTGTGGAGGCAACTAATTATTTCAATCAATTAGAGGTATTTATTTTATTTTACATTTTATTCTCTTCCTCTCTTCTTTCCTCCTTCTTTACCCAATCTGATTTTTTTCTTCTTCTTTTATTTTCTTATACTTATTTTTGGACCATAAACTCAAACTTATAATTTTTATTTCACTATGTTCCACTTTACTTATTTTAGTATTTAATTTATTGATGACACGAACTAATCCCAAAGATCTCTTAGATCTTGACCTTGAGATTGAACGCAACCTTAGGGCACGAATCAGACACTCTCAGTCTATGGAAAGTTTCAATATTCAACCAGTTGGTGAATTCCTCTCTTCTGGAAACATTGAAATTGAAATCTATTCAAATTCAAACATAAAAGAAGAACCAATGGCTGACAATAATGGAAATGAACTTAAGAGAAACATTTGAGATTTGGCTGCACCTGATATTAACTATCAACCAAATTGTATTGCATACCGAAATCTCGAATCGGACTTTGAACTGAAATCTGGGTTAATTCACTTACTTCCAAAGTTTCATGGCCTCTCTGGTGAGGATCCCAATAAACATTTTAAAGAATTTAATGTGGTTTTATCAACCTTGAAACCAAGAAATGTATTTGAAGACTAAATCAAATTAAGAGCATTCACATTATCACTTGATGGAGCTGCGAAAGATTGGATGTATTTTTTACAACCCGAATATGTAACATGTTGGAATGATTTGAAACATCTTTTCTTGCAAAGATATTTTCCAGCATCAAAGACAACATCCATTCGAAAGAAGATATCGGGGATCAAGAAATCCCCAAGAGAGTCAATTTATGAGTACTGGGAGCGATTCAAGAAGTTGTGTGCAAGCTTTCCACATCACCAAATCAGTGAGCAAATCCTCATCCAATACTTCTATGAAGGACTCACACCCATGGAGAGGAGCATGGTGGATGCTGTAGCTGGAGGAGCATTGGTGGAAAAGTCACCAGCAGCCGCACGTGCATTGATCGACAAGATGGCCTAAAACTCCCAACAATTTGGTGATAGAGGTACACCACATATTAGGGGAGTACATCAGGTAAGTCCTTCTTCTCTAGAAAGTCATTTGATTGATAACAAGTTGGAAGAATTGACCACTATGGTGAGGCAAATTGCATTGGTACAAAAGACATCCCAACCCCCTCCTTCACGGCCTTGTGGTATTTTCACTGAGACAAGCCACCCAACTGACTGTTTCCCACAACTACAAGAGACAATGGATTGCGCAGTAGTATTCCCAAGGAGACCATTTCAGTAGCAACAACAACCATATCCCCAAAAGATGTTTGACTCATTTTCTCCAATATACAACCAAGGGTGGAAAGATCAACCGGACATGATGTATGGCTCCGGACAACAACAAAGGCCACCCTTTCAACAATACTTCCAGTAGCCTCCGCCTTACTGGTAGGGTTTCCAACAACCCCAAAGAGGATTTGAAGCCCAAGAATCAACAAGCCAACAACAAGGGAATCTCCCACCAAAGGTAGATTCTAATACTGATGATCTTTTGATGAAAATTGTTCTTAATCAACAGAATGAGTAGAAGAGTCAAAGTTCAGAGCTAAGAGAGTTGAAGACTCAAATGAGCCAGATTGCCACCACCCTCCTTGAACTTGTGAGTAAGAATTCTAGAAATCTACCTTCCCAACCCACTCCAAACCCAAAGGGGAATGTCAGTGCCATCACATTGAGAAGTGGGAAGAAAATGAACGATACATCTATACCTACCATTTCACCGGGATTCACCTCAACTCCATAGACGCCGCATTCCAAACCAACTGATGAGCAATCCAAGCGAAAGATAAAGGTAAGAAAAAGATCAATGACGTTCCTCCTAAACCCCTTCCTTTTCCCAATAGGGTTGTTCAAACCAAGAAGATGGCTGAAGAAGCAATGCAAAAGGAGGTTTTGGATACATTCAAGTGTGTGGAGATCAAAATTCCTCTACTTGAAGCCATTAAGCAAATTCCAAGGTATGCTAAATTCATAAAAGAACTTTGTACCAATCGAAGAGGGATCAAGGGAAATGAGAGGATCAACCTTGGAATGAATTTCTCAGCACTCATTACACCAACTCTAGCAATGCAAACCAAGTGCAAGGATCCCGGGACATTCACCATCCCATGTACCATAGGGGAGTTTCACTTCTCTGATGCTCTTTGTGATTTAGGAGCTTCAATAAATGTGATGCCTCACTTTGTATTCTCTTATTTATAGGTTGGTGAGTTGAAGCTGACGATAGTAGTGGTGCAGTTGGTGAATAGAGATATGGCATATCCAGCGGGAGTTCTTGAGGATGTACTTGTCCGGGTAAGAGACATGATCTTTCCCGCGAATTCTTATGTTCTTAACATGGAGGATGATCAGGTAAGTTCTCATTCCCCCATTATCTTAAGTAGGTACTTCCTCAAAACTACAAAAACTATCATAAATGTCAATGAGGGTACACTTTCCATGGAATTTGGGGATGAAGTTGTGATATTTAATGTTATGGATTCCATGAAGTACCCCTCAGAGGATCATTCTGCATTTGTTATCTCCCATTTTGAACCACCAAGTAAAAACTTTATGGATTTTGATTGTCCTATGCTTTGGGAGATTATGAGTATTTGTTCTAGTTTGATGTCTAAGAGTACTTCCACACCCGTTTCTAAGGAATAAGACTCTCTAAGATTTGATTTTGAAATGGAATCATATCATAATTTTGATCATGTGAACTCTGATTATGACATGGCTATAGAGTATGATGATTGATTTGATGCTTTATTCTATGATTTTGATGATATATATTCTGATACTGATGCTCTTTGTGCACATATTTCAGTTCCTTCTATGTCTCCATCCATACCACACCCTACTTCATTAGAAATCAATCCATTGCCACCAAATTTGAAATACTCATACTTGTTGAGTGGAGAGAGATTACATGTTATCATTGCTAACAATATCCCTTTTGAACATGAAGAAATGATTTTGAATATTTTTAGGGAGAACATCAGGGCGATTGGGTGGACCTTGGATGACATATCAGGTATTAGCCCCTCAATTTGCATGCATAGGATTATCTTGGAGGATGGGGCCAAACCGGTGAGAAAGCAACAAAGGAGACTCAATCCCACCCTCCTGGAAGTTGTTAAAAAAAGAAGTTGAGAAATTTCTTGATGCTGGTATAATCTTTCCCATTTCAGATTCTCAGTGTGTAAGTCCTATTTAGGTTGTGCCTAAGAAAAGTGGTGTTACTGTTGTTAAAAATGAGAAAGATGAGTTAGTTCCAATGAGGGTACAAAACAGTTGGTGTGTGTGTGTGTTGATTATAGGAAACTAAATCATTCCACTCACAAAGACCATTTCCCCCTCCCATTTATTGATCAGATGCTTGAGAGACTAGCTGGGAAGACACACTATTGTTTCTTGGATGGATTTTCTGGCCATTTTCAGGTTCCCATTACAGCAGAGGACCCGGAGAAGAAGACATCCACCTGCCCATTCGGTACCTTTGCTTACCGAAGGATGCCATTTTGACTTTGCAATGCCCCAGGTACCTTCCAAGGATGCATGGTGAGTATTTTCTCATATTTCATTGAGACCTTCATAGAGGTATTTATGGATGATTTTATAGTTTATGGGTCCTCATTTGATGAATGTCTCTCTAGTTTGGGTGATGTGTTGCATCGTTGTATTGAGAAGAATCTGGTCTTAAATTTTGAAAAATGTCATTTCATGGTCGAAAAGGTAATTGTATTAGGTCATATAGTCTCACAACATGGCATTGAAGTTGATAAATCTAAGTTAGACATTATTTCATCCCTCCAATATCCTACATGTGTGCCTGATGTTTGATCATTCCTTGTACATGTTGGATTTTATCGACTCTTCATCAGAGATTTTAGTAAGATCGCTATACCCTTATCTCGATTGCTTCAAAAAGATATTGACTTAAATTTTGATGATTCATGCAGGGTATCATTTGATGAGCTAAATAAGTGTCTGAACACTCCACCAATCATACAGCCCCCATGGTGGGACCTTCCATTTGAGCTTATGTGTGACGCCTCCAACTTCGCGGTTTGAGATGTCTTATCTTAGAGGGTGGAGGGACGTTCACATGTGATCTCCTATTCATCAAGGACACTGGATTCAGCCCAATAAAATTACACACCCACAGAAAAAGAGTTTCTTGTTGTTATATTTGCTTTAGATAAATTTTGTTCATGTTTATTGTGCTCTAAAGTAGTTGTTTTTTCTGACCATGCAGCTTTGAGGTACCTCCTGAAGAAGGCAGATGCAAATGCATGACTTATCCGTTGGATTCTCCTTCTTCAAGAGTTTGACCTTGAGATAAAGGACAAGAAGGGGTCAGAGAATTTGGTGGCAGACCACATTTGTAGGCTTACTCACACACTAGAGGATGACACCTTGGACCAGGTACCACTTCGGGACACTTTCCCCAATGAGCATCTTTATTCCATCTCAGGTACGCATCCTTGGTATGCAGATTTAGTTAACTACATTGTTGCCTCTGAAATCCCTACAAATTTTAAGAAACATCAAGTCCAAAAATTAAAAATTGAGTCTAGGTTTTATGTGTGGGATGATCCTTACCTTTGGCACATGTTTAGTGACCATGTCATTAGGAGGTGTGTTCCTGATCATGAGTTTGAGTCTGTTTTGCATTTTTGTCATACACTTGCTTGTGGTGGAAACTTTTGACCCCAACGGACAGCTAGGAAGGTTTTGGACTCTGGATTATATTGGCCTATCTTATTCCATGATGCCCATGTGTTTTGTAAGTCATTCTCTCATTGCCAACACACTGGGAATATTTCTAGGAGACATGAGATGCCCCAACAACCCATACTATTCTGTGATATTTTTGATGTGTGGGGCATTGATTTTATGGGTCCTTTTTCTAGTTAATTTGGATTTTTGTATATTTTGGTTGCTATTGATTATGTGAGTAAATGGGTAGAGGTTAAGGCCACCAGGACTGATGATTCTCATGTTGTTGTGGATTTTGTGAAGGCACGTATTTTTTGCAGGTTTGGAGTACCAAAGGCTATCCTCAGTAACCAAGGGACACATTTCCGCAATCAGAATCTTTCTTCCCTTCTTATAAAGTATGGTGTGACACACAAAACATCAACACCATACCACCCCCAAACAAATGGCCAAGCTGAGGTTTCAAATCGTGAGTTGAAACAAATTTTGGAGAAAACTATGCAGCCAAATAGGAAGGATTGTAGCAAGTTCTTGGATGATGCATTGTGGGCTTATAGGACAACATACAAGACACCCATTGGTATGTACCCATTTCGGATTGTTTTTGGTAAAGCATGCCATCTCCCCGTGGAAGTTGAGCATCAATATTATTGGGCTATAAAGAAATGCAACATGGATTTGGCCCAAGCTGGAATCCAAAAGAAGCTGCAAATTCAAGAGCTTGAGGAGATTATATTTTTTTCATATGAGAACTCAAGGCTCTACAAGGAAATATCAAAATAATCTCATGACAGAATGATCCAATAAAGGGAGTTTCATGTTGGAGAGAAATTCCTTCTCTATAGTTCACGACTCAAGCTGATGCCTGGTAAGTTGCGTTCCAGATGGTTAGGTCCTTATATTATATCTAATGTTTTTCCTTATGGTGTAATGGAGATCACACAATAGGACACTAGAAGGAGATTTACAGTCAATGGTAAATGTTTGAAGAGATACATTGAGGGACTTCCTAATAATGTAGTGAATTTTATCACACTGCATGACCCCATCATCACTTGAGCACATCAGGCTATTCCTAACCCTTTCACTTTTATATTATTTGTCCTATTTAAAAATTATGCATTTCATGTGCATATATCATCTCATGGGTTCACATTGAGGACAATGCAATATTTTAAGTGTGGGGGAGGGAACCTTTTAGTTTAGTAATTTCAATTGTTTTCCTGTTTGAAAAAAACAAAAAAAAATGTGTTTTTTTCAAATTTTGTGTGTTTATTTTTCAATTATCTTTGTGTTTTTGAAATTTTTGAGCTGAAATGATTTTCATCACAATTTTGAAAAGCATATCAATGACTGAAACAATTTATCCCTTGAAACTAATCTTAAATGAATACTGAAATAACTTTGTTTCAAGTTCAAATATTTAGTAATTTCATAAAAAGTACACTGAATTTTGAATCCCATGCCACATCTCACTATCTTTTATTTGAAATCACTTTTCTGTGAGGCTTCTGAACCATTATTTTCATATTCTTTACATTCACCTCACTTATTGAGAGAACCAAACCATGCTTTATTTAACCATAATTTTATCAATTCCTGTCAAAACTTGAGGGTTTGAGGTACTTATGTTTAAATGATAGAGGCATTTTATTGGTATTAAAGCCCCTATTTCAAAGAATCCTTTTTCATAATGGCCTACCTTGAACATTTAATACTATTATCCCTTAGAAACCATTCACATCCTATTAGGTTAGCCACATTACAAGCCAATTTTCCCTATCCAACCAACTCTTGAAGTGAAATTGCATAATCTAGTTGAGCTTAAGTGTGGGGGAATCTATCTTGTGTTGTGATACCACATTCTGTGATACTTTGGGTGGAAAATTAAATTTCTAAGAGATGTGTTTGCTGCTGAAGAAAACAATTATATTGAAATTTGTGCCTTTTCTGGAGCTTTCATGACAAGTGAAGTTGTGCCTTTTCTGGAGCTTCTAATTGAGGAAGAAAGTTGTGCCTATCTGGAGCTTTCAATAAAATTGTGTTTGAGAAGATTGACATTTTTTTTGTTGAATTTATGAATGGTGAAAAACATCCATGAATTTTCATGATGATGGAGCTGAATTGATACTATGGGGATTAATGAGGAGACCATATTTAAGTGAAAATTAGATTAATGCAATTTTTCTTCAAAAAGAGTCAAGCCCTCCTCATTCAGCCTCAGAGTTTTTCACATCTAAATCCTACCAACCAAAAGCCACAGAACAACCCTGAAAAGTCCTCAGGAAAAACATATTTCCTTGACTCACATCGGGTGGCGATGTAGAAATTTATCAAGCCTATGGCGACCCTTGTATGAGTTTGGATGAGAAAGACATTGCAAAAAAATTGATATTTGAGTGATGAGAGAAAATTCAAGCGAGGTAAGTGTTTTGTGTATGGGAGGATAAATGAAGTGGAAATATATTGAATGATATAAATTGAGAACTTGAAATAAGGTTTTTTATGAGGAATTATATCTTTTGATTCTTGGTGTGAAATTGATTGATCTTAAGGATATGTGTTTTAAAATTGATTTTGATTTGATATTGATGTTTACTTGATATGAGGTTTTGCTCAGGAGTGCAAAAGGGTAAGTGTGGGGGAGTTGATAAAACACTATTTTATTGAATATTTTATTGATAATAAATGATATAATTTCTTCACATTGTGTTAAATATGTTTAATTATAAATTATTTGGGATTAGATCATTCATTTGAATATTTGATTAAAATTCTAGTTTTACCCTTTATAGTTCACTGCAGTATTTCGAAGATAAATATATTTATATTTACTATTTGAATTTCAAATTTTATAAAGGTGTTCCTAAATTAATTATCAACAACTTGTATTCAGGACACTAGAGCTAATGAGTGAATTTGGTTGTTGAAAATGGGCCATGAAGTAAAATATGGGCTGGACTCTCCAGAATGGAGAAGCTTCTGTATTTCGGCCATAACTCCTTCATATGGAATTCTATTGAGCCTAAAGTTTTATCAGAGATAGAGGACCCATAACTGCACATATCATCATTCTAGAAGGCCTGCCAATTCACACGTTTTGGTAGTCAAATAGGCGGTTCAAGTTGGCATAAAATATTTGGCCGAGATTCCCCATTCACACGTGAAACCACTTTGAACCTTGCCTCACCACCACTCTATAAATTGGTTTTTTTATCATTTTGTGGGGTTGGGACGTGCATTGGGAAGTTTAGGGCAGAGGAGAAGTGGATCCACTCCAATTATCTAACCATTTCAATAAGGGTAGCTCTTGAAGCAAGGATCCCTTCGACGAAGCCTTCTTCTTCTCCTTCATATTGTAGTGATTTTGTTTGTGTAATAAACTTCTTTGTTCTTATTTTATTTCTTTTATTTTCTTCTGTTTTGTTTAAATTTTTTCTTCTATTATTATTCCTATTTTTTCTGGAATTCTTTAGTAGATGTGTTATTGGGTTATACCCATTATAAACCTTTGCACATGCAAAACGCTTCTACGATGATTACGCCACCCATGGAAGAGTTTAGTAATCGATCGACCTATATCCTTCTTCATTCATTTATTTTGAATCAATGAGCTACTGAAATTCACCTAATATGATCAATGAATTGTGTTTTTAAATTACAAGAAACTATGTAAGAAATTGAACAAATAATACAAAACACGCGAGGTTGAGATTTTTTGTAAATTGTGAGGGCGCGATCTTAATCGGTAATACGAGACCACACAGGATAAATTTGTAGAGTTAAAATATAATCCCTAAACACAATTCATCATAGTTTACAGAATGTATATGTGCTCTAATTAACCAATGACCATAAGCTATTCTTAGAACAACAATCAAAGCAGGGTGTTGCGATTGCGTGTTCCGAAGCTAGCCTAGGGTTTATGTAATTTCATCTTTGTGGTTAAGTTAACTCTTGTAGGGTTCGAGGGATAACAAATTAGGGGATCATAATTAAGTTGATATTGATTTAGATGATAATGATTAATAAGTAAATGAAGTGGTAGAGTTAGATCGATTACGCCTTTTAAAATAGATTTCTAAAAAACATCTTCTTGTTGTGTCATTTTAATCGAAATTCATTTCAAAACTAAAAACAAAAAAAATATACAATCTTATTCTAGAAAAAATCTTCTAGATTCATAAACTATAACAAACCCCAATCCTTTTAAGTAGTGTTTTTATTCTATTCTATTTTTTTTAGAATACCTTTAATAAGTTTTTAAATTCACTTCCTCCTTTGAGAGACGACCTTGGTCAGCCACTCTGATGCACCTAAGTACCCCAAAATCACACTAATCATTTGAGGGCGCCCACGACAGATCTCTTTCAGGTATTATATGGTGGTTGTGTCATGAGTAATACTGTATTAATGAATAATGTGAGAAATTATTTTTCACTTCTATAGAAGTATATATCTCAGGTCTTTTTATGGAAATGATATAGCCTAACTAAATCCATGGGCATGGTGTTCTCTATAAATGTTCAATTCTGGGAAGTCAAAGAATGATAAATTGAGAAAATGTATTGATGGCACTTTCATTCAACCCACTTGATTGAATATATTAGGAAAAAGGGATTATATTACAAGGTACGTGTTTGTTTGAGGTGACATGTTGTTGCGATATCAGCTTCTTTATCATGGGTGTCTTGACCCATTGCTAGATAGTAATCTTGGATTTTAGTCACGTCCACCTAATGCCAATGGAAAATAGGCTTAGAGAGTTACACACTAACTATAGACAATATCTCAGTTGTATAATTTATTATTTAACAAGTAGAATAAATATTATTCCCATTTGTGGTTTAAGAATTATTCATGTATTCCTGATCACATTTAGTTCATCACTAGTTATTCGAAATAATATATTGCAGATGGAATATTTATTTATCATCGAATAATGTAGTTATATTAATTTAATAAATAAATATTCAGTATTCATGGCTTGATAAATATTGAGGAGGATTGGAGGACCCTGTTATGGGTCTGGTGAGAAATAATATTAAATATTATTTGGTTAAATAATATTTAAATATATTGATCAAGTTAAGCACATGTCATAGAAATAATAGCATTGATACAATTATTTGACATTGGGTTTCACATGGGATAATAATATGAGTAATGGAACTTTTGATAATTATTTATTATTACCCAGTGAATTAAATTCCTCATTATGTTATTATTATTTAATTAGCCAAGGGGTCATCCCATCGCCTACCCAATGGTTGTGTGCACAATATCCTTTGAGAAAATCTCCTTATCATAGAGATTTATTCCCTCTCCAAGAATTCTATCAAGAAAGAGAGAGATCCTCCTCCACCAGATCTAAGAGAATTATTTGGAAGTGATTCTCAAGGCCATCAAAGGCATACATCATAAGTGAAAGGATGTTCCACGCTAGCACCTAGAGAGTCCTTCGGTGACGCCCAGAGATACATGGATCACATGTAGATCACCACTAGAGGAATCCTATCCATGGATTCTAAATCGCAACAAAGTCGCACCTTAGAACCATGGTCTAATGCATCAATGAAGAAAGAATCACCTTGGAGGTAATTCTTGTATTTAATTAAATTAACTATAACCAAAATATATCAATTCTCTCTTCTCAATTCTTCGTGCTATCATTTGTCTGTTATCTTTGATTAAATTCTATAGATTTTATAATTTATCATCCTATTGATATCAGATTAATCATCGATCGTGGAAATTTTCAAATTTGGGTACATGCCCATCCGGCGCTTCCACTGCGCCTAAAACCTTCAAATTTTAGTACAAATTTTCATCCCCGATATGATGGACAGTCTTAGTGAACATTTTGGACCATGGATGATATTATTTGACCTTGTTCAATATATTACCAATAATTTTGGCATAAAAATATTTCATTGGTTGAGTTTTTTTATAATAATTGGTTTCATTCCAATATACATAAGGAACCATTTGCGGAAATATAAGGAAGAAGGTGTCAAAAATAGTATTTTTTTATGAAAGAAGAAATGAGGTTGATGACACTAGAGTTATTTGAAAGAATTTTTTAGAAGGTAATGTTGATTGAAAAAAAATATAAGGACAACTCCAAGCAAGAAGAAATGTTATGTGGATAACTGGAGGAAAGATCATTCTTTCAAGGTGGGTGATAATTCCTTTATCAAAGTTTCTGCATGGAAATGTTTTATGAATTTTTTTAAGAAATATAATTTAAATATATGCTTCATTAGACCCTATGAAATTATAGTGAATGTTGAATCAGTTTCCTATTGAGTGGATTTACCTCTGAATTTATCTCATGTACACAATTTATTTCCTGTTTTGATGTTAATAAAATATGTTCCGAAATCATCTCATATTTTTTCCCTCAAGTAGTACAGTTTGAAGAGATTTTTTTATGAGGAATATTATGTTCATATTATTTAATATAGAGAGAATTATTTTTGGAATAATTTCCTTCACCATGTTAAGGTTTTATGTGAAATTATATGGTTGAAGAGACAACATGGGAATCCAAAAATTCTATGAGGGAAAGATATCCCCACATGTTTAATTAGTGAATAAAATTGAGTTGATGTGATTTATAAAAGGGGTAAGAATATAACAACCCAAGTAATGATATATTAAATAATTACCAAATTTATTAATATCAATTATATAGTTATAATTGTTTTAAAGATATTCAGTAATTTTTAAATCAAAAAGGAACTACTTTTTAATAAACTCTTTTCGTATAAGGTTTTTTTTCAAAATTTTAATTTTTAAATTTAAGAAAAATTAATTTTAAAAAATAAAAACAATTTTCAAATATGAATATCAAATTTTTTAAATGGATAAATTTTGGGTTTTTTGTAAAATATTGGTTTTTTATTAAATAATGAAAAATACTAATTTTTTAATACAAGTCTTTTCTATTCAATAATATAAGAATTTTAAAAGTTCGAATATGTTTTCAATATAATTTAAAGTTAAATATGTATTATTTAGTTATATTTAATATAATAATTCCTTTTGAATTAAATTTATATTAGCTTTTATAATATGTTTGTTTATGGGTTTAGAAATGGGTTTTTCTGAAAACTATTATAAAATACATAATGTATCAACATTTTAAATAATTAAAACAACTCTTAATGGCGAATTTTATTAACTGAAATTTATATATTATATGTCATAATATATTAATTTAGTTTCAAAAAATTATTGTAATAATTCATAGAGTTAATGTAAAATCACCTTTTAACCAAAAACACTCCGCTTGACAATCTGTTTTTTCATCATGTATGTGATTTTTTATTTAAATTATAATTTCACAGTAATATTAATTGAATTTGGTAAAATTTATTCCAAATTTATAATCAGAATAATTTGTATTTTCTAATAATTTAAACTTAATTTTTTACAAAATTAATAATAAAAATAGTAAAAATTAATTACCATGGTTAGGAAAAAAATGGATTTAATGAGGGTTAAACTAAAAGGATAAGAGTTAAAATTACCTAAATACTTATCTAAAATATATTTTATAGATATATTTAAATTTTACCCTTCATGGATCAATAATTTTTTATATTTATGTCCTTTTTACATGAAAAAAACATGGGTGGAATTTAATCTTTTTAAAAATTATATTTGTGCTACTCACCTCACTTATAAAAGGCCAACCCCTCCCCTCCTCTCTCCACATCATCAAAACACATTGAAATAGAAAATACCTGGAAAAATAACTTCTATAATTCCATCACATCATCTTATAAGTCTCATTTTGGGTATAAATACATCCTAAGAATTATTTTGGTGAAAACTTAAAGAAGTTACATGAAGAAGAGGTAACATTTTTCAACGAATGTTTTTAATTTATTCCTTCCACCCCCCCCCCCTTTAAATTATTATTAAACCATGATTATATAATAGAATCAATATATTCGATATATTGATATTTTACTATGTTAATTTAATAACATAAATGATTCTCCTCATTCGTCAAATTGGTTAGGAAATCATCATTCGTGTGTACGACGAACTACCACCTCGTGAACTGATGTCTTTTGTTTTTTTCCATTACCACCTATCATAGTTGGGTTTGATGATGGATATAAATTATATATGTGATAATTATAAAATATTTTTTTCTATTTAGTTATTATATATTATATACCTTTTATATTACATTCCATATGGGATATGACAACATTGCTTGGGTGTACGGTGCACTACCGCCTCATGAACTAATGTGATTCAATTTTAACTAACATGTTACATGGCAGGTAATAAGTGTACTGATAATGAATATATGCGGTATAAATGAAATTATTATGATATTTATTACATAAATATCATTTTAAAAATATAACATATCATTTTCTTTATTTCATTTTCACTCACCATGAAATGATAACATTTCTCATAAACATGTAGATTGTCTCCTTCATGAAGTGATGTGACACTCTTTTCATCCTCAAAAATTATTGATGATATATATAAGCACATTTAATGAAATAATTCTTTTTTTAATTAAATTTTGGATAGATAAAATATTACCTACCCCCTTTTGAAAATTATCATTGAAAAATGAAAATGTTTTCAATGAGTAAATTTGGCCTACCATCTCTACAATTCTAACATACAATATTTTATAAACCAAAATCTTTATTTATTGTTTATAAAATTATATTTTATGTAAAAATATGATAAAAATTTTAGAATTATTATTCTTGATATGATTAAATAGTTACATCTTTGACCATAGTCAACCTACCAAGTAATTTCTGACACATAAGCCGAATATCATCAAAACATTCAATGTAAACATAATTGATTAAGTAATTTTATATTACAAGGTAATAAGTAAAATAAAAGTAATAATAAACATGAAAAATGTTCTCAAACAATTAAATAATTAACATAATTTTATTGTTATGGGAGATAAAAGAATGTGTGACAAGTCGGACTCAAGGTAAGGGACTTCATCTCAATTTCCTTTCATTGAGGCATATTTTGATGTTATACACCAATGCTATTTTACAAGGTGTATATAAATATCCTTTAGTATGTTATATAATTAATTTTTCTATTTTGATTATATTTATAGTTTTGTTTAAATTTATTCTTTCAAGCGGCTGATGAATAAAATATTTCTAATGTGATAACATACATTTAATTAAAAAAAGAAATTTATGTTTTACTTTGAAATATTTATTTTCCCTCTCCATGTTTTTAAAATTATTTTATCCAAAAATTTATATTGACATTAAATATTTATAATTTAAATTTTATGTCTCTTATAACTTTATTTTCAATGGTTTTAAAAATTATTTTTTTTATATTTTTATATGGAACATTTTAAAAAATGAAAAAAGGAATATAATGATCTTAACATATACAACGACAAGAAAGTTTTCATCCCCCATGGCAGTTAATTGATTTATAGCTTCCTTTGAAAGTTATCATTTTTCCTTAAATGCAATATAATCTTTCCCTCTTGTTGGTTATTTTCTTATTGAAAGTGAGTTTTTAAATAAAAATTGTTTTTTTAAATATATTATTGATTTGAATACTAGTTTGAAATAGTATTTCAAATATTTTATGATGAAAATGTGAAATAAAAAATGTTTTATTAATGTTTTCGTTCATTAACATTATATATGATAGGTAAACCCAGATAGCATCGGGTAAGCCCATTATAGCTAATATGATGGGTGCACCCAAAAAATGATCTAATGAATTGGGTACTAATTATGTTCTCTAGAGAATTATATTTGAATTTGGTCATATGGGTATTCAAATTTTTAAGGGTTTTGTAATGGTTCGATGAAAGTTTCATTCATATGAAGTTCTAAGGTACCTTACTGGAATTTCTATGTTTTCAAATGATTTTTCCTATAAATAATTTGTTTCAAATGGTAATATAAATGATGTTTTTAAAATAATAATAAATCTATTTTCTGGTTAAAATTTTATTTTTTTAAGAAAACGGTTTTCATGGGTTATAATTTTTTTACAAGACTAATAGTTTTATCATTTTTATTTCTATTAATGATCTTTTTGTGCTCATACAGCATTTTTAAAATTATTTTCATAGTATTTATGTAGGGTTAATGGAATTGAAAAGGTAAAGTAAAAAGTCACGAAGATTCTTCTTTAAAAGAAATAATTTTTTGTTTTAAAATATTTATATGATGAGAAAAATTAATACTGGTCAAATGAAATAAATTTACAGTATATGGTTTTATTATGTTTAAGTTATGGCCTAAATATCTAAATATTTAAACCATAAAATATAAATAAATATATGAGAATGAATTCGTGACATAAAAAATCAATATTATATAATATTTAAGGTTATATTCTTATAATGATAAAGGTTTTTTTTCAAACAATGACTCTAACAGGCTCAACTGAAGGATGACTTCATATAATCCATGAGTGATATGGTTTCCTAGGGTATTTTCTTGGAGAGTCGTAGTGGGAAATTTTTCTATACCATACAATAATAAATACTTAGTTACCACTATGATATACCATGGATAGTCTCAAAGGGTATTACCTATATGTTATGTAGAGAGTAATACATGGTTTTTTATGGAATTCCTTGGATGGATTTCTATGGTGATGGGTTTCATAGTGAAATAGGAGTGATACATGGGTTCATTTTTACAAAACACCATATATTATCTCAAGATTCAAGTTAATTAATAAAATTTTTGTGTATTCCTTTCCAATGAAAATTCTTGGGGTTTTCCCTTGATTTATACTTGACTTTTATAATGGACCATTATATTTACAATATTATATTCCATTGGATTTATAAAACTCTTTATAAGTATGTAAAAATTTCTTGGGCTTAAACCTTGGGACCATTCTATTATTACATATACACAGATATATATAAACATATATATATGTTCATATAAATATACGGAATATATATACGTACCTTATTTATATAAATATACATGGAGGTAACATCTTTTCATAGATTTTTGGATTAGGTTAAAGAAGGTAGTGTCAGTTGTGTATCCCTTGAGGAACCTAATTTGATGTGATTTATTTATTTACATACTATCTTAAAATTTCTATTACATTAACACTACTCATCTTTTATTTTTTTAATGGATAGTTCTATACTCCATTGTTCCAAGACTACTGAGTATATCTCACACCCTATTTAAGAAATTGTTTGGTACTTGAACTGACCTGATAAATACAGGTAGGAACAATTGGAATCATCTCACTTTGGATGCCTGACTTAATGTCAAATTATGTGGTACAAGAGTAAATTAATAAACCAATGATCATGATTCTGTTGGAGATAGTTTTTGGGCTTTTATATTTTTTTATGGAATGATGTATGTTCATGTACCCATGATCCCCTTTTTGTATATCATATGACATGACTATCATTTTTTGTAGGAATTGATTTTATTATTGAATATTTATTTTATGTTTATGATTTATTATTCTTATTTTGGTTATTTATTATTATTTTTTGATACTAACCATAATTTTATACAATAGTGGTACACTCTAAACTGAGGGCATTGTATCCCCACTATCACCCCACATGCCCTCATTATTAGTCGGTAGTCTCTAGTGTATGGGGATTCATGATTTAGGCCATGTGGCTAATGAGGTTCAATTTATTATGCGTGAACTCGGTTTGGGATGCTATAAAGTGTTATTAGATCCCTTTTCCATTTTTTCTTACTGTTTGGGGTATTTTAATGGATGAAAATAATATATTTTAATTTGGTATTGTGCTTATCCCAAGTAGTAGCTAACCCATGTGTAGGGGGAATCCAGATTACCAGGGTTGGGATATTTTTCTTTAGTTTTTTACAATTATAGTTGTATTTATTTCAATGTTGGGTGACACATATGTTTTGTGGCATTAGTAATGTTTATATTATTATTACATACTTATCTATACATGGACTAGTATAGTATGAATATTTCATCTCATCCATCATTATAGGTACTTGAGAATTTATATTTCATGTATTATTCTATTCCGTGTAGATGTTTCTCATTTCTTGAATTTTCTATATCGCATGGGGTTATTGTATGTGTCTTGATAATTACATATGGAAATGAATTAACGTTTCTTATTGGAATAGAATAATTGGATTAATTAAAGTATCGTTGTCAATATAAGGGTTGTTTTCCCATATAGTTTGATAATGTAACCTTAATTAACCAATTATTCCATGTTTTATTCATGGACCACTGGTTCCACGGACTACAATATTGTATGATTATGAATACATTAATGATAATTTCAACTTATGAAGCATGTACTCAATAAACTATGAATAGTAATTCATTATTCAAAATCATTTTACATGACCACTTGCATCTGACTATTGGACATAAGGGTCAAGTCCAAGTTACATAATGATCTAATTGGAACTTATAAAGAATATTACCTTATAACTTGGGAATGGTGACACATCTAATAGGATCGTGACACATCAAAAAAGTAGACCAAGGTCATGAAATTTCTTCTGATCAAGGAGAGATTTTCAAAGATGATCTTGGAAGAATTTAGATCTAGGATATTATAACCCTTAATGGTGTTCCCTATTCTACCATATCTGTTAGGGATGATTGGTTTACATCGTGGTTCTAGAAGGGTTGCAGAATGAAATGGTTTCAAAGGTGTATCTGAGTACAACATACCACCCACTAACTAAGGTTTAGTCCAAGCATAGAATATGAGTGTTAGATGATATCATCCAATAATGATTTCTTTATTTTATGATCTCTTTGGAGAAATACCTACCTCTCATTAATGTTTTCCACAGTAATAGTTTTTAGGAAACTATTCAATTGGATCCCTATGAGGCCCTATATAATTAGCCTTAATGTTCACCCCTAAGGTACTTATAGAAAGGTGAGGTAGTGATACTAATACATATTCTTTTTAGGAGACTTTAAATAATTAATAACTTATTTAGAAGTATATGTTTCCAGCTCATTCAAGGAATTAACCTTATACCAATCATCATCACCAACCTATGGTGTTTTAGGTGGGACCTATGGTCTTTTGTGGGTTTCTACAAGGTTGGGTCATAGATTGATTTAGAGAGAGGGGAAGTTAAAAAAATTATTATTTCTGGAATTTATCGATCTTAGAGAGAGTTGAGATAATCGCCTATCGGTTAACATTTCTATAGAGGTATCAGGTCATGAAAAGTATCTTCCATATATCAGAGCTTTGCTATTATTGTTATAAAATGACTCACTATTTTCACATAAATTTTATTGAGCTAGAGTTAGATGAAAACTTTTATAAGAATCATATATATATCATTGATTGTAGCTTAAAGGTTCTCTGAGGCTGGTCAGTTCCTCTAATAAGGGTGTCATGGTAGCATGGCCATGTAAAGGAAGAGACTTTGGAGACAGAGGTTAATGTATGATCGCAATGGATATTTCATTTATTATATGTTGTTTTCCCACCCTTAGAATACAAAATCAAGGATGATTTGTTTTATGATGGGGAGGTTTTGATGTCTTGGATTTTTAGATAGGTACAAATACTTAATTTATAGGACAAAACATCT
The DNA here is from genome assembly GCA_963277665.1 of Viscum album. Taxonomy (NCBI): domain Eukaryota; kingdom Viridiplantae; phylum Streptophyta; class Magnoliopsida; order Santalales; family Viscaceae; genus Viscum; species Viscum album. Next base: position 332,803,795 of record OY728132.1, read on the forward strand.
TGTTTTTGACAAGTAACAAGTTTAAGGGGGTATGGAGAGGTTCAAGATAATATGGGGATAATTTAGATCCCATATTTCTAGATTTTTTGAATTAAAAACTTACCCTCATGATTAGTATATGGTTAGTTCTAAATTTCATACTCAATCATGCAGTTGTTTCACCAAAACTAGAGGTGTCATGGTATGTTTTGACCCTGAACCCCAAGATGTAAGGTCATGTGGGACATTCTAGTGTCCTAGAATGGGCCATATATTTTTCCCAAACTATGTTTCTATAATCACCTGCTTAGTTTCAATTATGTAGTATAGGCACACTATTAGGTGAATGGTTTGGAAAACCATGCAGCCAAACCTTATGCCCCTTTAAAAATGGGGTAAAATTGCTTATTTTCACTTTTTCCTTGAGAACTCAAAAACCCTTCTTCCTCTATTTTTTTCTCCAAAATTCAGTAACCGGGGAGCTCCTTCCCTCCGTCAAAGTTAGGCTTCGAATAATCTCCCTCACTCGGCATCTTTTTCACAATATTATATCTTGTCGGGTAGCTACTTGTAAGATCTTCATTCCAATTCCTTCAATTTATAATTAATTCCTCCATATTCAACTCTATTTGGTATAAGATAATATTACCTATTTTTAGGGCGTTCTCCTTTTTTTAATTTTATTCCTTTCTAGATAATTTTAAATGGAAATAATAAAATTTGGATTGTATACCAACATAAGGTTGGTAGTTTAGATTTTTTCCAAAACTCTCATTGTTATATATGGTGATTCATTGTGAATATCACCATAAACTTCTGGTAATAACTTCTAAATGCTAAATTATTTAAATTAAATGATGTTTCAATGCATAGTTTAATTTAGTGACCCAAAAATCAACCTCAAAGGATTACCACTTTGATGTGAGACACCCATAAGGGTGCGCTATCCTTAGAGGTCTTAAAACCTCATGCCTTGGAATTTAATTGAAATAATAATTTTAGTTTATTGATTTCCCCCTTGGGAATGTAATGTATTTTCAATTTGAAAAAGAAAAATGGTATATCATATATATAATACATTTTCATTCTTTTTATAGCTTTAATTTACCATATTAAAGGAATTATACTACATGACTAAAATTTATTCTTGAATGGTATGAGTTTAATGCTAGTTACGACCTTTCCTTTATACCAATTTGAGGATGATACAAGGACCTTGATTAATGATGAGTTTTATAGAATTATAGAGCTTAAAAATAAGTATTTATAATTTAATTAAAACTTGATAGTAGTGATATATGGTTTATTTTATAGAATACATCTGATTGGCTCACCACAAGGATTTTTTTTAACAAACCCATGAGTGATACACTGTTCCTTAGGGGATTTACATGGGAATTAATGGTGGGTAATGTTTTTATACAATGTCAGGAGTGATACTCAGTTCCCTCTATGATATACCTTGTGTAGGCTCAATGGGTATTACCAATATTATATGTAGAGAATGATACTTGGGTTTTTAATAAGTAACTAATTAGAAGGGATCCTATAATGATGGGTTTAATAGTTCACATAGAGCAATACCTTGGTTACTTTATACATAACACCATGGATAGGCCCAAAATGCAAGTTCATTAAAAAATAAGGATGTTTCAACCATTCTAAAGATCATTATTTGGTTTAGTACTTGATTTATACTTGAATTTTCTGATGGTATAGTTATATCTCTATGATTATATTCTATGGGAGTTATGAAACTTATTATATGTAAAAATAATTGGGGATAATGCCTACTGTCCTGAATATTACTACAAATATATGTATGTATATATTTATATATATTTACATATGTATATTAGGTGTATATATACATACACATTTTATATAAATATACTTGTAGGGTGAAATCAATTAAAATTCAACCAACATAGGCCGAAGCAGGTAGTGTGAGTTGGCCATCATGTGAGGAACCAAGTCCGATTTGATTTATTTATTAACATACTATATTAGATTTTCTACTACCAACACACTACTCATCATATATTCACATACTCAATAGTTCTAGAAACCTTTGGTGGTTCCCTAAAGAGTATATCCCACACCATGTTCATGTCGCTAGTTGGAACTCAAATAGACCGTATGCATTCTAGTTGGGACAAAAGGAAACATATAGCTTTTTATGCATGAATTATTATCCTATGATGGAGTATGAGTGAGGAGGACTGATCCTATGCTCATTATTCTAGTGAAGATAGCATTTGGACTTTTTTATTTTTTTTATATAATGATGTATATGCTTGTACCCATGTTCCCCTTTTCATATAACATATGACCTGAGCATCATTTTTTATGTGATACTGATTCTTTTCTATCCCCTTTATTTTATCTGGATGATTTATTTTTCCACTGGTGATTATTTATTACTGATTCTGATGATCACCATCATTTTATAAAGATGTGACACACTCTAACTAGATTGAATAGTCTTCCCACAATCTCACTACAGGCCCTTGCTATTAGTCATCAGCCTCTACCATATGAGGAGGTGTCCTTGAGGCCATGTGGCCAACTGGGTTTAGTTACTTATGAGTGAAATGAGTTTGGGATGCTACACTCAAAAACTTTATAAACTCCAATTCAAGTGGAGGAGTTTATTCATTAATATCCCCTTCCAAAAGTGGATGGAAAAACTCACAACACATCACTCTTGGGATCATATCCCTATAGAACACATCCAAATCCAATAGGCATATTTCAACCTCTCTAGGTAAAAAATGAAATGTATTGTTGTTGGGTATCCACCTACTGATCAGACCTAAGATAATATTCATGTTTGGATGGGATAATTTTTTTGAGATTAAAATTCCCTAATATATCCCAAAAACATTTTTTACCCCCTCAATTTCTATACAAATTTAGTAGACCTAATTTTTATTCCCCTAAAACATTCCAAAAAACTCGCTATGGTAAAGATCATATCCTATGTTCTATCCCTACCTATTATCCCTAATGGACTTCTCATGGATGCATGAATAATTTCAAAACAAGGGGTATCAAATGAGGGGACCCTATAATAATTTAATTGAGGTATACCCAATTCTATATGCATATTTAAAAAACATCTCTTTTATGAAGTGACTAGTAGTAGAAAATTTGTTTGGAGAAAACACATGGTGATTTTTTATTCAGTCAGTTGAATTTTTCTAATATAACTAAGGAGGGGGATTTTTATGTCACTTAATATCCTTAACCTATAAATATGTGACATCTATAAAACTAGATAGTTTTAAAAAATACTACCATCTTATCTAGGATAACTATGTTCCTTTAGTGAATGTGATTGAATTGGTTTTCAATAACTATATTGTCTATTTATATCCACCTCATCACAGAAGACCAATAAACTTTTTCTAGATCCATTTCCTTAAAATATAAAAGTAATATCCATGAAGTATAATTTAGTTCATTAAATATTATTTTAATGGTTGATGAATGAAAACTATTTTCATGTGTTATGAATTTCAAATAAAACACATGTGGAAGAAAACCCACATAATCTCTATGTAGTTAGAGGACATCAATGAAAAAACTTTACAGGAAAGGGTGTCTCACATAATTTCAATGAGTCACATTTTTTCCTAATTACTATGTAAAACCTATATAAAGGTTCTTTTTCTAGTCTAAATGAATGGGTTTTCTATGGAAGAGAGAAATTTTTAGATACTTTTAGCATGATCTCTAATGAATGATAGAAGGGCTCTACTGGCCTATATATAGAGGTGTAGGAAACATTGACTTATAGTATTATGAAATGTATAATAATATTACATATAGGTAAAATTATTCATCAAAATTTTATTTTTTTCTATATATATATAATTCTTGAGTGTAACTATTTTATTCATGAAAAATGTAACAAGTAGATAAAATGAATATTTGGAAACAAAAAATAAAAAATATGACACTCTGTATAAATTGGTGGTTAACTAGATAAAATATATACGGATTATATATTAATTATGTATCTATATTATAATTCAAAATTAATTCTTGGTATTTTTATATGAATGCATCAATTTTATGTGGTTGGATTATCTTTTTTAATTGCCTCATGAACATCTTTTGGGTGATCAAAAATCTTATGCAATGAATGCATCATTTTAAGATATTTGGAGAGATCATTTTGAAGATTTATGAAACTTATTTATTAATCATTATGTGTATGGGAACATGGGGGTTCTTTTAGTGGTCCTGTATTAGTTTTGTGGAGTCATATCCTTTATTTTTTGAGGATGGGATTCCTTTTAGGTGAGGCTATATTTTAAAATGCAATGACATTCATTTTATGTTTCCATGATGCTTTTAGGGTTGCAAATGTTAATGGGGGTGTGTTTATGCATAATTTAAAATTAATAAACACCTTAACACTCATATAAATAATTATTTAAAATTTCAAATCATGGAGTTTATGGAAAATAATAGTTTTTGTCAATCCATGTAATCACTAGAAGGACTTGGTGAATAAATTGACTCCAATAGACTCTAGATCCATGTTGGGAGATAGAGGTAACTCTTCAAATAAAAATATCATTTCCATGTCCCCACCATATAAAATTTTATCTATATTATCCACATAAAAAGCATTAGCAATAGTCTCACATAAAACCATCATATAGGAATTCCACCATATAAAACATATGTGGTGGTTATCCTTAAACCAATATACCATTTTTGGATCACATTCATTTATATAAAATTTAAATTTGATATTTAATTAGTGCTACCTAGTGTTATTTTTTCCCTCTTTCTAATAGGGTATCTTCTCATAATATTGGACATAGGGTCATCCACATTGTAAAACAACCCACTTATGGGTATGTGAACCTCTTTAGTGTGAAAAAATAGAGAACTAAACCCCTATGGTCTAGTTCATAACCTCGGGAATCCTAAACCATAAAGGCATCCTCTAAAGATACTTAATTTACATGATTTTATCTTTATCTCGATTAATATGTTCCCCTTAATCATTAATTCCTTTGATAATGAAAATTGGGAAATATATAATAGTTCTCCCTCAATTTTATTCCTTAATAAAAAAGATCCAGGTACTATAATAAATATTATATTCCTTGGATTATTAGGGTACCTATATTTTAGAAATATATGATACCTTACTTGGATTAAGATAATCATCTTGGATACTCCATAAAAAAAATTATAGCTACTAGGCATCTGGTAACCCCCCTTCTCGTACCATCTTTCCTAGATTGTCACTCCAAGTTTTTAGGGACCACTTTCATGTCCACCAAGAACCTATTTGGATTATTCATTTAGCCTCTAAATCAAATCAATCATCTGGGGATGCATATATATGTTCTTGATATGGTGTTTAACCAAAATCTTCATCACTAGTTCATGTAACTCATGTGTCGAACCATAATAACTTACTTAATTTAAAATGGATATGATATAAACAAATGGATTATTAATACAATGTAATTACTAAGTTTTCTTCAATACTTTGTATCGCTCATGTGTTTATTCAACATTCTATCCTTAGTTACCAAAAAAAATAGGAAATAAATATGATGGTCCTCCAACCTACAGTAAGGCTCAACCTATGTTTTCATGGCATGTCTATGGGTTCAAACAAAAAATGGCCACTATTCTGTATATCTCACACCATGTTATTTCTAAACGTAAGTATATTATAGTCCATTCAATTGTAATGTAAATTACATAGAACTATTCCTATTCATATGAAATTAAATTAAATGATAGATTGATCATTTACACACAACATTAAAAGAAAATTAATCATTCATAGATGCATGACCTAAAAGAGAACTTCATAGATCCTGGATACATGACCATGAAAGGGACTTATTCTATTTTAAATTCATAACAATAAAGGTAACATTATATTTCATGGTTTGAAGACCCTAAAAACCACCCTAATATTCTCTATCACATAATTGTAAAATGAATTATGAGCCCTGCTAAATAGAACCAAAGTATGTGTGTTTTTACACTCTTTATAATTATACATTGGTATCCCTTCTCACAGGTACAATGTAATCTCCATAACACCATTCCCCTCCTCATATAGTGATAATGTATTGAGTTCATTACACCAAACTGAGTGTCTAGAAGCGGTTTACAAAACCACCAATATTTTTTAAAAATAATTTCACCGAAATTTTATATAAACCACCAAAAACAGTTAAAAATTTAAAAAACGCAACACTTTCCACCTCCCCCGACACCCCCAACCCCCCAACACCCTGACCCCCCCACCCCGCCGACTCCTAGAATCCCTATCCTCATCACCGCCCATCGCCTTCACTCGCCACACCCCCCCCCCTTTATTGTACCTCACCTCATTGTTCCTCTCCAGCCCTCACCGCACCTCACTTTGTCGTCCCTCTCCGCCGATCCCAACCCCCACATCACCCCCCGTCAAAGGTTGAGTGGTGATTCCAAGTGAGATTCCCCTTCATCTCCTTCTGTATTGTCATTATCTCTCTATATGCTAATTTACTCGATTTTGGATTAGTTTTGGTGACAATTTTTATAATCATGGTTATTCTTCCCAATTGTGATGAGGTTTTAGTCAACAATGGATTTAGGAGGACACAATCTGATGACTTTACCAACTTGTATGTAGTTTCATTAAAGTTAAGACACTAAATAATTTTATTTTTTGTTTTTTTTTTCAAAATTGGATGATATTGATGGTTAAATGGGTGTTATATCATGGGTTTTTTTTAGTATAGTGTCAAGAGTTCTCCATAGACCATATAAGGGGTGTTGGACATGTGTTTATTGCGATAGAAGTGACTGGTGTATTTTGTATCATTTATTCCTATTTTTAAAGGTAAATATATAATTATAAATATTTATAGGTAGTTATTAATGTTATGTGATGTGATGAAAATTTTGAGAGTTTATACGAACTCAGATGCAGCATGGATGAGTTTGAATGAGGTCTACTAGAGTATGGTTTAGGTTTTAACATAAATATGAAGATTGGTGGTCCCTATAACTCAAGTAAATATTCTTGTTTTTTCAAGAATTTCCATTATAAGAATATTATATAGACTTTAGTAGAATTTATAGGGGAATATTTTTGTTGAGTAAAGGAGATATGATGGTGTTGGGTCTTTTGTACATTAGAGTGTTGTTCCATGGTACATTTTGAGATGAGATTGATGAACCCTACCTTTATAGATAATACAGTGGGATGAGATGTGAATATATAACAATACTTAGTTCCATTATGAATCTGTATAAGGTTTGTATGCCACCCTACCCAGAGTTCTAATTTTTTTCATGGTGTTGTTCCTTTCTTGGATTTCCAGTCGTAGGAACCATTAGAGGAAACTATGAAATATCTTCCTGACCTCCTCTATTATCAATATAGAGGACCTAGTTTAGTGATCCATCCCTATACATTCTATAATTTCATTATTACATAGAATAATGAACAATTTTAGGTTTATAAAGTTGATGTAATGCCCCAACCCTAGTTACCCAGAGTCGGTGAATTATTACAAAACATTGGCATGATCAAAAGAGATCAAGTCTCAAAAGACCAATTAGTTTAGTATCCTTGGATCTACTAGATACATACATAATTTTTACATTACATTATGAAATGGGAAAACAAAAACATTGTGGCCCCTCTAAAAACACTCATATACCTTAGACTATTCCTCCAAGTTAATCCTAATATACTTCTTCACCTCCTGGGAAAAAGAAAACATAAGAAAGGGGTGAGATCAGATGCTCATTAAGGATAACAATATAGCAGAAACTATCATAAATAAGAATAAACATTTAAGGAAATGTATAAGACTAAAAAAAGACTTTTAAACTTAAACTTAATCATAATATAGAAAGGATAAGTCAAATAATGTCATTTACTTATTCACAGGGATATTCTAGTAGTCAAATAATCACATGTAATATCAATAGTTAATTTCATAATGATGGAATGCATAATTATGGACATTATAACCACATAGTCAAGACCTCTTTCCAAGAATACAAATAATATTCTTTCAAGGCCTTGTTCCAAGACACTAGTTTGACTCATTAGACCTACCTATGCATCAAGGAGCTATAGCAGGCTCCACCTGTCACTTACTAAGTCCAATGCATTCATCATATAAAAAGGGTGAAACATAATATAAACATTTGTATTAAAATTGGCATACGAAATGTCAATACTTTAACCATAAACCATGAATGGTATAAAAATAAAACATCCACAATCAAACATATCACAAAACCATCAATAAAATATGAAATATTGTAACGTAATAAATCAACTTCAAACAAGTGTAAAGTCCATCAAAGGTTGTTGATGTAGATGAAATCAAAACTATTTGAGTGAAATATATCTTTATATTTTTAAATCATTTAAAAGTCACAAAATTATAGAAACATTTATTTTTAAAATATTCTTATAATATTGTAAGGGAAGCTTTGAAGATGTTATAATGGTGGAAAATAGTCGCACCCTCCGTATACATTAAGAAAAATATTCTTACCTTAATTTGTTGAAAAGCTCATAAAGTACCTTATTTGGAAAATGATGGAATGATTCCCTTAAAAATTTATAAAAATTCATACAAAGGTTATAAATGACTTTAACCCATATTCTAGGAAATAGTAAAAATGTTTTGAAATTCATTTTTAAGAAACACAGATTTGGATGATAAAGAAGTAGATACTCACATATAAACAATCTCGGATAATAAAGAGATTGTAAAATTAACCCTTAACTTGTACTTTTCCTTTGTCGAGGGTAAATTAACCTCATGTATAATAGTTAAATAATTGTTATTAAATTATAAAAGAACCACATAAATAAATATGATATCATATATGATCTTATAATATTTCTTTGTTAATAATATTTCAGTAGTATCATTGTTTGAGGTTTTAACTGATTTGTTTTTTTATATGTTTTGTTACGTAAGTCATTTTTTTTATGGATAGGATGTATTTGATTCATATATATAGTGATGTTAAGTTATTGAAAATTATTTTTAATCATAAATTGAAAATTATTATTTAATTGTTATGATGGTGAAATGAATCTTATCGCATTCGTGGGGACGATAATCCGTACATATGCATGAGCAACAATATCATTATTTTGATAGTAAAATTGTATGTAATTGGATGGTATATCATATATAAATAATAATTAACATTTTATATTTATTATTAACATCAATTATACTCATTATTATACCAATCCAAATAATGAAGTGTTGAATAACAAACTACACCATGATGTGGAGACGGTAAGTCGTACGTACACACATATTGTGACTTTGGCATTCATAGGATAGATATAATAATGAATATGGTTCTATCATGTTTATAATAACATAAAATTATGTATAAGGTACTGGATTTATTATTTTGGTATGGAAACAAAAAATAAAGAGGAAGTGTTAGAAGAAAAGAACTTTGAAAGAGGTTATGAAATTATTACGTCTTCTTCGGGTGATTTCTTTTGATTTGAGTATAAGGGATCTTTATGATGGTTTTATGATAAAATTAAGGTCTATAGTTTTAATTGAGGGTATTTGGGAAGATATTTGAGCTGGGGTTGACCGAGAAAAATGGCATTGGATGTGTGATTTTGAGAGAAGGGGAAGTACCCTTTTATAAGAGAGGTGAGGGTCACATTAGGAAAATATTGAATTATTAATTTATTATACAATCATATTCGGTTTATAATGGATAAAAATGGATTTATTTCAAGTATAAGGTGGGTATGGGTCGAATACCTCTCAAACAATATGTTTTAGAAATATCTAAGTCACCAGGTTAACCTTATATTTTAGATTTAACTCTTAGCTAAATAGGTTAACTTTTACCATGTATTCTTGTATTATTATAATAAATGGTTAATAAACTTACTATAAAAATCCAAGAGAACCCCAAGTGGTTAATTATTGACATATCTATCTTTATGTAAGTCCTTTTTCCTATCCTTATATTTTTAGGAATATTATATAATTTAATAATATATTATTTGTTTTAAAAACTCATTTTTGTCACTTTTGACACTATTTGGTATTTTGTTTTTGTGAAAGTCATAACAACTTTAACACTTCAAAAAAATTTATTTAATCAACCCTAACATGTCATATTAATATATAAAATTATTTTAATGCATCAAAAGTCTCAATTTTCATTTATTTTGATATTTATAATATCAATTATTTTAATCATTCATTAATAATGTAATTACTGCATCATCAATGTGTCATAAATAAATTTAATTATTTAATGTCTAAAAATTATAAATAAAATACCATTATGTATAAAATATTTTTATATTTCTAATTAATATTTATAGTCTGATTTATCTTATGTATAACCCTATATTGAAAATTTTTTAGTTACGAAAATTTGAATTTAACCCTTTTAACTCTTCTTTAAATAAAATAATAATAAATGTCCTAATCCAATCCAAGATGATCAAAGCGGAACATATTTTATTAATAAGCTTGATTTTGGTCTAAAAACACTTATCCAATAGAATTAGGACATTTTTTGGTTAATTATAATATCATTATTACTTTTAATTACCCTATTTACTTTTAACGGTGCTTAATAAAATTTAAAGGTTACTATTCACTAAAAAATATTTTCATCTTATTGAACAAAATTTTACTTAATGATTTAAACCGTGTCTCTTAGATTTTTTAAATTCAATTCACATAAGTGGTAAAATTACATTTTATTCATATTTTCAAATGTGCCTAGAAGCTGGGTAAAAGACGTTAAAAAGTTCAATAAAATTCTATACAAATAATCTTATTATAAAATGACTCCAAGGAATTAAATTGAACTAATATATGTATTATGTATCTATTTTGACATAAAATAATTTTAAATAAGATAAATAATTATTTAAATAAAAATTTGGTTTTAAACAATAATGGAGTGTTTTTCACTTTTGGTCAAAAATTGAATGTTTTTAGAAAAGTACCAAAAATTTACCCTAAGCTAATTTTTATATTCCAAATCCAAAAATGAAGCCCATTTTAAAAAATAAAATTTATAAAATGTCAAAAAGTGGGCATTACAATTCATAAGGTCTAGTTTGATTGGTCATGGTGTGCTAGAACTCGAAGTTGCGTACAACACAAGCTATTGTATTATTCAAAGAGAAATGTATCATGAAAGCTTGGGGTGTTACATTGTCTCCTCCTTCAAATAATTTTTTCCTCAAAATTTTCAGAATATTACTGCATAAAAAGATTCAGGTGGTTCTTCATCATAAGTTCATCAGGTTCCCACGTTGCCTCTTCCATTTTATGGTTTCTCCATTGAACTTTCACCAGACGAGTCATTTGGTTTCTCAACACTTGTTCTCTGGAATCAAGAATCCTTAGAGGCTCATCACAATAAGAAAAATCGGGTTCCAGATCTATTTATTTGAAGATGAGTACACGCATTGGGTTATAAATGTATTTTCTCAACAGTGATACGTGGAACACATCATGAACTTTGGAGAGACTTGGAGGCATTTCCAAATGGTAAGCTACAACTCTAATTAGTTCTAGTATTTCGAAAGGTCTGATTTACCTGGGACCTAATTTACCTTTGTTACAGAATATTATAAAACCCTTCATAGAGATAACTTCAACAAAACATGATCTCCTACATGAAATTTCAAATCCTTCCTTTGGTTATTTTCATATCTCTTTTGGCTATTTTGAGCTAATTTAATGTGGGTTTGGATAATATTCACCTTTTACATTGTTTCCTCAACAAGTTCTTGTCCTACGAGTTTTCTTTCACCAATATCATCCCAACATGTTGGTGTGCGACATCTCTTTCCATATAACACTTCATATGGTTCCATCTGAATACTTGAATGGAAGATATTGTTAAAGGTAAATTCTACCATAGGTAAATATTTATCCCACATACCTTAAAAATAAAGTGAGAAAGATGTCAACATGTCTTTTAAGGCTTGAATAGTCCATTCTAATTTTCCATCAGTTGGAGGGTGGTAGGCAATGCTCAAATGAATTTTAGTATCCCGAGCCTTCTAAAGACTTTTCAAGAATCTTGATCTAAAACAAGGATCATGATCAGAAACAATCGATAGAGGTACTCCATGAAGTCTTACAACTTCATTCATATATAGTCTTTCTAAACGTTCAAGTGGTAAATCTCCTCTTATGGAAAGAAAATGTGATGACTTAGTAAGAAGATCAACAATGGCCCATATTGCATCATTCCTTCTAGGAGTCTTTGGTAGCCCCATGACAAAGTACATCATAATACCATCCCATTTCCACTCAGGTATGGGAAGAGGTTGCATGAATCCTCTAGGATGTTGTCTTCTAGCTTTCACCTATTGACAAACCATACATCTTTACACATAATCAGTAATATACCTTTTCATGTTGTCCCACAAAAAATGTTCCTTCAAAATCTCTATACATCTTAGTGATACCAGGGTGTATAGAGAAATTGGAGCTATGAGCATCATTCAAAAATTCTCTTTTTAGATCAGGTATTTCAGGAACACAAATCCTCTTCCCAAATTTCAAAATTCCATCGTCATATATGAAGTCAATAAATCTACCATCATTCACAGCTTTAATTTTATATTGAAACTCCTCATCATCAGTCTGAGAACTTTTTATCCTTTCTAGTAAATATGGTTTGGAAACCATTCGAAAAATGACTGATGTTTCACCTTCCATGATTATTCCCATATCCATCTTTACTAGATCTATGAACATAAGATCCCTTTGAACTCTCATCTTATTCAACACTCCATGATCCTTTATTCTCAAAGAATTGACCACCTTATTTACCTTCACCAGGTGGTAGTGTATAGTGAAATCATAATCTTTGAGTAGTTCAATCCATCATATTTTCCTCATGTTGAGTTCTATCTGTGAGAAAATATACTTTAAACTCTTGTGATCGGTATATATATCACATTTTTTACCATAGAGATATGTCTCCATATCTTCAAAGAAAAGATTAAAGCTTCTAACACAAGATCATGAGTGGGATATTTTTGTTCGTGTATTTTTCGTTGTCATGATGCATAGGTAATAACTCTATCATTCTGTATAAGGACACAACCAAGTCCTTTTTTGGAAGCATCACTATAAATAAAAAACCCATCATTCCCCAATGGTAGAGTAAATAGAGGAGCATTGAATAATATTCTTATTAGTTCGTCAAAACATTCTTCACGCTATTTTGTCCAAAAAATTTAACACCTTTACGTGTGAGCTTGGTTAATGGGTTAGCCAATTGGGAATAATTCTGGTTGAAATGCTGATAATAACCTGCTAAACCAATAAAACTGTGTACCTCAGTTATACACGTCAGTGCTTTCCATTCTCGTATTGCTCTTTTCTTAGAAGTATCAACAAAGATTCCATCATTAGAGCCAGTATGGCCAAGAAAAGAAATCCCCTAAAGCCATAATTCACACTTGTTAAACTTCTCATATAATTCATTTTTTCTAAGAGACTTTAGAATAGTGTGTAAGTGATTTTCATGATCTTAATAGCTTTTGGAGTAAACCAAGATATCATAAATAAATACCACTACATAGTCATTAAGATTTTCCATGAAAACTCTATTCATTAGATCCATGAAGACAGAGGGTGCATTAGTTAGTCCAAAAGGAATTATTGTATACTCGTAATGCCCATACCTAATACGAAATATTGTCTTTGGAATGTCATCCTTCTTCAAACACAACTTATGATAACCAGACTAAAGTTCAATATTTGAAAAATATTGAGCTCCGTGAAGTTGATCAAATAAATCATCAATGTGAGGTAGGGGATACTTGTTATTTATTTTTATAGCATCGATCTCCATGTAGTCAATGTAGAACCTCATAGATCCATATTTTTTCTTAACAAAAAGAATAGGGGAACCCCTTGGAGAATAACTAAGGAAAATAAATCCTTTAATACTAAATTCCTCTAGTTATTTCTTTAGTTACACTAATTATACATTGGTAATTCTATAAGGGGTATTCGATATAGGCCTTGAACTAGGAATTAAATCAATGGAAAACTCAATTTCTCACTCTGGAGGATTTCCAGGTAAATCCTCTTGAAACACATCAACATATTCTTGCACAATAATAACATCCTATATTTGAACATTCATTTCCTCACCCATAGTTATTTCACTCTCTTCCTCACCAATAATTGAATTTAGTAGAGCTATTGGGGGTGGATCTAGATAAGAATCAGATGGTGATGTTTCTGATCTAAAGATAAGGTACTTCTTATCATCATAGAAAATTGAAACCTCTTTCTTATTACAATAAGTTTTTGCATCATGGTCTGAAAGCCAATCCATACCGAGGATTACTTCAAATTCAATCATGGGTATGATGATGAGATCCGCATATAAAGCATGTTTATATTCCCTAATGGGAACTGATTCACAAAACATTTTTGCAATGATACTTCCCTTTGGAGTTTTTACTGACAAATCCATTGTTAAATAAAATTGGAAATATCTAATTTTCTTAGAAAATTGGGAAAGATATGAAATAATGCGATGATCTAGAATCAAATAAATCATTTGAAAAATTTGAGTAAACCATTAAATTTCCTACCACTACGTCATTCAGAGCTTCAACCTTAGTAGTAATGATCGCATAAACTTGGCCTTTCTCCCCTGGATTTTTTTGAGATATGTTTCCTTGGAGATTAGGAAATGCATTTTCATAATGCCCCATTTCTCTAAAATTATAGCATTCAACATTGACAACCTCTTTGTTTCCATTATAAGCATGAGCTTGGTGGCATTTTCACTACACTTGTAACAAACTCCCATTCCCTTTAGGCAAGTACCGGGGTGTTTCTTCCCAAATTTACTATAGGATGGAAAATAAACATTTCACTTCTTTCCCTTATATCCATTTTCAGATTGTTCAATAGATCTCTTCTTATCTTTCCTCGCTTTAAAGTCGTGAGACATAGAGAATTCGTTTTCTGTCTTGATAGCACACGAGACAATATCTTTTTACGATGAGAAATATTGTGAGACTAATGCTCAATGGAGAAATTGTTTTAACCCATCAAATAATCGATCAATATTACTCCTTGGGTTACTTATATATTCTATTTTCTGACTTTCTATCCTTGTAAATTTAGCCTCATTCTTTACGAAATTCTCATCTTTCTTTTTCCTCAAACTCATAAATTGTATTTCTATATCCACTCGATGGTCACGAGGAAAGTATTTTTCTAATAAAAACTCTTTAAACTACCTCCATTCCATATTTGATACTTCTTCATACTCCATTTTGTTTTGAATTAATGGCCACCATTGATCTGCATCTCCTGTGAGGTGTAAACTGTCATGAAAACTTTTTCCCTTTCGCTACTCCCCAAAACATGAAATATTTTCTCTAAGGAAATTATCCGCTTCTAAAATAAAAATGTATTTGTAGTCCCATTTAATGTTGGTGGTTGTTTCCTCTTGAAGTGGTATAACATTGATCCTCTGCATTATGGATCAGGGTGCTCTATATGGGTAAGGTTATTTTTCATAACCTTAGTGAGTTTTCCCAGTATGGTTATAAGTTGTTCAGCACTGGTTGCATCACCATATATACTATAATTATCTTGAGTAGGATGGAAATCCCTACATGGATTACGTGTATTGATATAACTCCAATTCTTTTAACTATGCACCACATCTAAACAATAGAATACACTAGAATAGTTTATGAATCACAATACATAATTCCAAACTAGTAAAATACTTAACATAAATTGAGTAGTTTATGCATATAATCCATAATCATAAAAAAATATTTTCTTTGAGGAAGTTTTTAATAATTAATCTTTCATAATGTTTTGTAAATAAAATGTTAGTAATCCTAACCATATCCCTCAGGAGTGTTGTAACCACGAGTGCAACAAGGCCCATTGTTGTGTACTAGGATACCCTGGGTCAAGCCCAAAACACCTTATCGGAGTTTTCACTCCTAGGTAAATTTGTACTAGAGCCACCTCTACCTGCTCGTATCCAGACAGGGATGTGTTTTTTGAAAAATACACAAAATCTCTACATTACCAAAATTCTATGAAGTTATTTTATTCTAATCCTCAATGTTTATCTTAGGGTAATATTCTCTAACCATAGTTTTTCTAAATCTAGCTTCCATGTTTTGTACTAAACTTCCTCTGATACCAAATATAGCACCCTGACCCTAGTTACCCAGAGTTGGTGCATTATTACATAAAATTTTCAAGATCACAAGAGATAAAGTCTCGAAAGACCAATTAGTTTTGTAGCCTTTTAAGTATTAGATACAAACAAAAATTTTACATTATATTATGAAATGGAAAAAAACATTATTGAGTACCCTTTGAACATACTCACATTCCATAGCCTATTCATGCAGGTCAATCATAATATACTTATTCACATCTTGGGAAAAAGAAAACATAAAAAAGGGGTGATCTCAGATTCACATTAAGGACAATAATATAATCGAAACTATCATAAATAAGAATAAATATTTAAGGAAATGTATAAGACTAAAACAAAAGTCTTTTAAACTTAAACTTCAACATAATATGGAAAAGATAAATCAAATAATCCCATTTACTTATTCACATAGATATTTTACTATTTGAATAATCACATGCAATATCAACAGTAAATTTCATAATGGTGGAATGCATAATGTTAGACATCCTAACCACATAGTGAAGACCTCATGCCGAGATTACAAATAAGATTTTATGAAGGCCTTTTTCCAAGACACTAGTTTGTCTCATGAGACCTACCAATGCATCAACGAGCTATAGTGTCCTCCACCCATCACTTACTAAGTCCAATTAATTCCTCATATGAAATGGTCGAAACATAATATAAACATTCCTATTAAAACAAACATACGAAATGTCAATAATTTAACTATAAACCATGAATGGTATAAAAAATAACACATACATAGTCAATAATATCACAAAAACTAAAAAAAAATATAAAAGATTGTATCATAACAAATAAACTTCAAACAAGTGTAAAATTCATTAAAGGACATTGACATAGATTAAATAAAAACTATTTGACAGAAATATCTCTTTCTATTTTAAAATATTTTAAAAGTCACATAATTATAAAAAGAAAACATTTATTTTTGAAAATACTCTTATAATATTCTAAGGGAAGATTTGAAGACGTTATAACAGCAGAAAATAGCCGCACCCGACATACACTTTAAAAAACATTCTGACAATAATTTTTCGAAAAGGTCATAAAATACATTGTTAGGAAAATGACAGAAAGATTCATTTCAAAAAAATTAAAAAAAAATTAAAACTAGGGTATAAATGAATTTAACCCATATTTTAATAAATAGTAAAAAAAATTGAAATACATTTTTAAGAAACACAGATGTGGAAGGTAAAGAGGTCTTAGTAGATACTCACGTATAAACAACCTCAGATAATAAATAGATTGTAAAATTAACCATTACCTTGTGCTTATCCTTGGTCAAGGGAACATTAACCTCCTATATAATTGTTAAATAATTGTTATTAAATTATACAAGAACCACATACATGAATATTATATCATATAAGATCTTTTAATATTTCGTTGTTAATAAGATTTCAGTAGTATCATTGTTTTGGGTGTTAACTGATTCATTTTCCATTATATGTTTTGTTACGTAAGTCATGTTTGTTATGGATAGGATATATTTTATTCATATCCATAATGATATTATGTTCATAAAAATTATTTTTAATCCTAAAATGAAAATTATTCCTTAATGGTTATGATGGGGAAATTAATCTTACCGCATTCGTGGAGACGGTAATCTGTACGTATGCACGAGCGACAATATGATTCTTTTGATGGTAAAATCGTATGTAATTGGATGGTATATCATATATATAGAATAATTAACATGTTATATTTATTATTAACATCAATTATACTCATTAATATACCCTTAAAAATAATTAAGTGTTGAATAAAAAACTATACCATCCCGTGGAGACGGTAAGCTGTACGTACGCACGTACAGTGACTTTGTCATTCAAAGGAAGGATAGAATAATGAATATGGTTGAACCATATTTATAATAACATAATAGTATGTATAAGGTATTGGAGTTATTATTTTGGTATGGAAACAACAAATAAAGAGTAATTGGAAGAAGAAAAGAACTTTGAAAGAGGTGCTGAAATTATTACGTCTTCTTCGGGTGATTCCTTTTGATTTGATCAAAAGGGCTCCTTAAGATGGATTTATGATCAAAATAAGGAATATAGGTTGAATTGAGGGTTTTTGGGAAGATATTTTAGAAGGTATTGGCTGAGACAAATGGATTTGGATGTGTTATTTTGAGAGAAGGGGAAGTACCCATTTATAAGAGAGGTGGGGCTCACTATAGGAAAAGCTTGAAATATTAATTTATTATACAATCATATTCTATTTATAATGGATACAAAAGGATTTATTTATATTAAATGGTGGGTATGGGTGAGAAACCTCTCAAATAATAGGTTTTATACCAGTTTTGGTCACTATATTAATCTTATCATTTAAATTTAACTCCTAGTTAAATTGTTTAACTTTTACCATGTATTCTTGTATTATTATAATAAATGGTTAATAAAAATACTATAAAAATACAAGCGAACCCCAAGTGGTTTATTATTGACATATATAACCTTATATATGTACTTTTTATGAACAATATATTTTTTGGAATATTATATCATAATATAGTATTTATTTGAAAACTCATTTATGTCAATTTTGACACTATTTGGTATTTCGTTTTTGTGAAAGTCATAACAACATTATCATTTCAAAAAAAATTAATCAACCAACCCTAAAATGTCATATTAACATATAAAATTAGTGGAATGCATCAAAAGTCTCAATTTAAATTTATTCGGATATTTATAATATCAATTATTTTAATCTTTCATTAATAATGTAATTACTGCATCATCGTTGTGTCATAAATAAATTTAATTATTTAATTTGTAAAAATTAAAAATAAAATACCATAATGTAGGAAATATTTTTATCTTTATAATGAATATTTATATTCTAATTTATCTTATTTATAACCCTATATTAAAAAAATTAGATATGAAAATTTGAATTTAACACTTTTAACTCTTCTTTAAATAAATTAATAATAAATGTCCTTATCTAATCCAAGTGGATCAAATAGGATAATATTTTATTCCTAAGGCTGATTTTTTTCGGAAAACACTTATCCAATAGAACTAGGACATGTGTTAGGGTAATAATAATAACATTTTTACCTTTAGTTACCCTATTTACTTTTAACCGTGGTAAATAAAATTTAAAAGTTAGTATTTGCAAAAAATTATTTTCATCTTACTGAAACACATTTTACATACATATTTCAACCATGTCTCTCATATTTTTGAAATTCAATTCACAGAAGAAGTAAAATTACATTTTACGAAAATTTGCAAATGTGCCTAGAAGGTGTGTAAAAGTCGTTAAGAAGTTCAATAAAATATTATACATCTAATATTATTATAAAATGAATCCAATGAAATAAATTTAACTAATATAGATATTATGTATCTATTTTTAATTAAAATAAATTTAAA
This sequence comes from Viscum album, assembly GCA_963277665.1. Lineage (NCBI taxonomy): Eukaryota > Viridiplantae > Streptophyta > Magnoliopsida > Santalales > Viscaceae > Viscum > Viscum album. The sequence continues at coordinate 332,823,438 of OY728132.1, forward strand.
TAAAATAAATAATTATTTAAATAAAAATATGGATTTAAACAATAACGTAGAGTTTTTCACTATTCATCAAAAATTGAATGTTTTCAGAAAAATACCAAAAATTCACCCAAAGATAATTTTGATATTAAAAATCCAAAAATGAAGTCCATTTTGAAAAATAAAACTTATAAAAGTTTTAAAAAGTGGGTATTAATATTCATAACGGTTAATTTGATTGGTTGTGGGGTGCTAGAAGTCGAAGTTGCGTACAACGCAAGATATTTTATTGTTAATAGAGAAACATACCATGGAATCTTGAGGTGTTATAGTTGATGCCAAAAAAATGTATCATCATGGATTTATCATCACTCAATGAAAAAATATCATTGTAACCTGATCTATTTGATGGTGGTGTTGGTGTGACTTATGACAATGTCCTGATCACATAAAACATTATGCTTGGGATAATTGTTTACTTTATGATTTTAATTCTTCTTCAATTTCCATTTAAGTAATTAAATGACAGAATAATGTTATCATAATAAATTAAGATGCATGTGTCTCTATATATCACTTAGGAAATAGAAAATTATGCAGATTTTGATTTTCTCAATGTGATGATTTCTATTGGGCTATTAGCATATCCATCTTTCAATTCAATATATTAAGAATCATGGATAGCAGAGGAAGAGGGGTGTATTAATTATTGATATCGTGTGTCACCAAACCATCATGTTTGGTACTAAGGCTAAGAACACATTATTTATAGACATTTTTATCATGTATGTCCACTCTTCGCTTCATTTAGAGGTGTCCTTCCTATTTTTTTATTTTATGATTTTTATTATTTCTTGCTCGATGATATGGTTTCATACGATTCTTAGATTATAATTTGGAATTAACTATTATATGATACCTATTATATTTGATTTTTAATTTTCATTAATTTGTTGGTATCATTTATGATTTCAAATTCATTTGTGCTAGGTCTCGTTACACACAATATTTTAATTATATTCAACATAAATCATAGAAACCGTGTATTTCAAGTCTTTTTACATACTATATATCGAGGGATGAAGCTATGTATCTTCTCAAACATATATTTTTATATATAATTGATTCCCTAAACTGAAGTATACATGAATAATTAAAATCATTAAATACCAATATTCATAATAAATTATTATTTTATATAATTGTTACCTAAATTAAATTTCTCATGTTAAACTGTAACATTTAAAATAAAATTTTCCATGAGTTTCCCTTTTCAATATAATGTGTTTCAATTTAATAGTACTTCCACTAACTCTCAGCACATAAGAACACCATTTGTATGTTTTATTCATTTTAATGGTCTATTTATCTATACATGAAGATATAATCCTTAAATGAGATCAAGCATTTAATAATTTTTAATTTGATGACTTGTTAACTAGGGACCATGTGGGATTTGAAAAATTAATATTCTATTTGCATGACAAGAGTGTTTAATAAATGAAAAAATCTATGTTATACGAAGATATATTGATAAGTTTCATAGAAACCAAAATTAAATTTTTATAAAGACATTAGAAAACCAATATTTTATAAATTCACTACATCCTTGTAATATGAATTTGGATTTCATTTATTAGGAATGAATGTTTGGAAACATTTTATTTAGAATTACATAATCATTTTAAAATATCCATGATGAAAATGAAAATTTTTGGGGTTCCCAACAAGTGAGTCTTTGGATATAAAATTATTTAGGTATGTTACAAAGTAGACTTTTCCTATTTCCCACACACATACATGTCTTTGAAATTCCATATTAAATTTTAAAATAAATAATTCTTCTATTTTTTTGTCTTTTTTAACAATAACAAGTACTTATCCCTTTCATTTTCATGGTACATAGAATCTTCTGACATAAATAAACATATTTTTTTATAAAAAATATTGATAGAAACACTATAGAAAAAGAAAATATTTATACCATTAATATGAAGTACTATAAACTTAACAATAGTTTCATTAAAACTATTTGTGTTTCTAGTTAGTTAGAATCCATACACTACAACAAACTGAGTGTTTAGCGGTGGGTTTTTAGCAGTGGTTTACAAAACCACTGCTATTTTTTGAAAAATAATTTTTTAGAGGATTTATACAAACCCCCACTAAACTGTTAAAAATTTGAAAAAACTCGACACTTCCCCCCCCCCCCCGACACCCCTATATGCATGCATATCTTATATTTATACTTCATCTAAGCACATCACATGGAGTAGATATGTCTTGTAAAGTTGCGTATTTTTATATAGGGTGTGTTGAGACCTAAGGATGGATGTAGGTCTATATTTTTAGTGTTTTATCTTTTGGTTCATTTTAAAATTTCCATCATCCCTTGGGTGATTAGTGTTTGTATAAAAATATGAATTATTCATGGCATTTATTATATAATTTTGTTTATTTTATTGTTTACATTAATATGTGGTAGATGCCTTGGTTGTTTTTCAATTATAGTATACTCTAATTTGTTGTATTTTTTCACCATATAGTATGGATTAGTACTTGAAAAAAGTTTACAACCACTTGCATATGTGTTGGAATGCTTGAGGTATGTCGAATCTGATATCATATGACAATTATAGAATGGGGAATTACAATGTGACATCATAGAATTTAGTTTATTTTATAAATTGGGAAGATGGAAGAGGGGAATCTGAGGACTCTATCAAATCCTATGATAGACCATATATAGGTGAGTCATGAAAACCTTTTGGTGGTATGTTTGGGTTACCATGGGTGTGATATTGTTGTTATTTTATTTTTCTACTACGATTGAGATTTTTATGGAATATAATGTTCTTATAGAAGTTGTTATTTTAAATTTTCATCTTCTCTATCACTAGAATGAGGCCCATGTGCATGCACGATAATTGGTATATATTACTTTCATGGAATATACATGAATGAATTTAATTGTAATTTTAAAATGGGATTCAGTTGTTTAAAGTGTCAAAAAATATATATAGAGTTCAAAAGTATATAACATCAAGAAATTTATCTTACATGATTGATCCCTTCATAAATATAATTATTTATAATTGTGGTGATTAAACTCACAGAGTCATGAAAATTGATTCTTGATACCTTTTTGTGTATTTATATAGGAAACCCTTATTTATTATATTCATATTTTTTTCAACTAGTATATATGAATCTCTATTCTTATATAGTAATAGTTATTCATTTTAACTTTATTTTAATAATTCATAGGAACATTGTGATATATATGGATAAAATCTAGATCACGTTACCAGGGAACACACCTTATTATTAAAAGGGTTTGGAGAGGTGTTTAGATTTTGAAATTTCAAATCAATATGTTGATAGGAGAATAATATGTCCATGTTCTATATGTAAATGTAATGGCCCGGAACTCTCTAGTCCATTCCTTTGCGAAAATTAGGTGTTTGAGGTGTTCCAGGAGGCCAGCGTTGTCACGACCCGTCCTCGGGGCCCGTGCCGTGACTACCCCAAGCCCTCCTTCCATAGGCCAGGGGCTGGCGACTAGCACCAAGGCGTAAAATCCCAGTAAACAGGGAAGGCATTGCCTTTACAAGTAACAACCACACAGAGTCAGCAAGCGGAAAGTAAAGTGCAGAAAGTAAAGGGGGCCGGAAATACAAGCCCAACTGTAAAGTACAACTGAAAAAGTAAAGAACAGCAACTGAAGAAAAGACGGCGGCCTCGTGTCATCCACTGGCAATCCCACCTGAAGGGTGGGTACAGATAGCCTCCAGGCTCCTCGGGTCCCACGTCCGCTCCGAGCACGTCCCGCCCAGTGGTCCACCTCCAGGTACCGTCCTGCTCCACGCCCAACCGTGATCAGCGCTGTCCGTCGTCTGCAACCAACACAACAAGGTGCGGGCATAGCCCGTGCAGGGGTGAGTACAAGCTACTCAGTAAGGACCCCGAGACCCCCGAAGGTCTCCCGAAATCCACAAAGGATATAGCACAAAAGTAAGATGCAATCACGAAGTAACATCTGACTCGACTTAGGTATATGCCCATACATATACCTAAGTCCCCAATTCTAGCTCTGCTCACGAGCTCAAGAACAACTCAATCCACAAAGGAAAGCAAGACTCAAATCCACAAGGAGAGTAAACAGTAAATCCACAAAGGATAGTTCAACACAATCCACAAAGGAGAGTAACATAAGATTCAGCTCAACCAGGTATACTTTTCCAGATGACGTCAAAGACGATCACTGATCCGTCTAAGTCGTCGGACCCACGAAGGATCGATGGGTACTAACCCCCGCAGAAGACCCACACAGGATCGGGCTCACACAGAACCTGTAGGCAGTGGCTCACACAGAACCGGTAGTAAGGACCCACATAGGATCAGGCTCACACAGAACCTGAAGGCAGTGGCTCACACAGAACCAGTAGCACTGATCCACGTAGGATCGCTGAGTGCAGTAGTCGACGCAGTCCACTGAGGATCTCTGCACAGTCGTCGTCGCAGTCCACGGAGGATCTCTGCTCTGCCGTCGTCGCAGTCCACGGAGGATCTCTGCTCTGCCGTCGTCGCAGTCCACGGAGGATCTCTGCTCTGTCGTCGAAGTCACAGCCAGCGCTAGGGTTCCCGCACGTAGCGAGCTCGTTTAGGAGGGTCCGCTCCACGAGCCGAGAGGCTGATACATCAACTGACACGTAGTCCGAAGTTGATGTATCCAAAAGTTCCGTATCGACAATAGGATCTCAACGCAACAGACGGCGCGTCGATCGGACGCCCGGTCTGAGAGTTATTGGGATTTTCGTCCCAGGGGCCCGGTTGGTTTTTAGGGCAAAACCAACCCGACCGTACTCCGCCTGTATCCGATCCTCGGGCGGAGTATGCCAAAAGTTCCGTCTCACTTAGAGGAAACTACCACAGCTGACGGTACGTCGATCGGACGTCCGTAGCTCAAGTGATGAGCGTTTCCGCTCCGAGGGCCCGGTTGGTTTCGTGTACGAACCAACCCGGCCGAACCCAAAGTCTTCCGAAACCTTGAGTATAATATACCGAAACGACCGTCTCGATCCAAGTATCGCGTAGCCGCTGACGGTTCGTCAATCGGAGGTCCCAGGCCCAAGATATGGGCGAAAGACCGAAGAGGGCCCGTAACGGGGGTTCTGGGCCCGGGGCGACCCGGCCCGAACCCCGCCCTGGGGTCGGCCGAACCGGGTCGGCCCGAACCGGGTCGGCCCGACCCGGCCCGAACCGGCTAGGCCGGGTCCGGTCCGGCCTGGGCGCGGCCCGGCCGGCCGGACCGGCCGGCTCGGCTTCGGCCGCGCGGCCGAAGGAGCCGCCGCCGCGGGGTTGACCCGCGGCTTTGAAGGAGACGCGGCCCCGCGGGGGGCCGCCTGTCACGCGGACGCGGCCGGGCCGCCGCGTCCCTTCCCGGTTCCGCGCGGCCGCGGAACCGGCCGCCGCCGCCACGGCTTCAGCCGCGGCGGATCTTCTCCACGGCGGCGCGCCGGGCGCCGCCGCCGCCGCCTTCCGCGGGCCGCCGGAGTTGCTCTGGTGGCCCGTTTTGCCTCCCGTCTGCGCCATGATTCCTCCCGGGACGCGTCCTTCACTGCGGAATCAACAATTGGCCCTTGCGTCGTACTTTTTCCGTCGCCCGCCAAATCCGCACAAAAAGGAAGATCGGCGGAGGGTTGCCGGGTCTTGTTCGTTAGACCCGCACCCTCCGCGTTAGTCATAAAATCATCGGGAGGAAAAGAATTAACCAAATCAACAATTTTAAATAAATTAAAATTGTTCCGATCGGGTTCTTTATTCGAAAAGAATAAACACGGGAAAAGAAATAAAATATTCCAATCAACCCTTACCTTGTCGTCGTCGTCGGACGAGAGGTCGTCGCGGAATCGCTCGTCGCGGATGAAGGGGGGATCGTCGCGTCGTCGCGGTATCCGGCGTCGCGTCGCCAATCTCCGGATCAAGATCAAACAGATTTAATTAGTTTAAATCCGTTGATATTGAAATTAAAAAGGGAGAAGAAATGATCCGATTCTCACCTTAGTTGCCGAACGAGGATCGGCCGCGGAAGAAGAGGCGTCGCCAAAGAACGTCGCGGGTAAGGCTCGTCGACGTCGCAGATCACGGTGTGCGTCGTCGAATTCCGGTCGCCGGCGTTTTTCGCGTTCTTCGCGTTCTTCGCGTTCTTCGCGTTCTTCGCGGGGAGGGTGGAGGTTCAGAGGAATTGCACAACGATAGAAATCCTCCAAAATAGACAAGTTGTCTATTTTATTATTTTGCCAACAAACGCAAAACGCGTAAGTAACGACCCATTTAATTCGTTGAATTAATTCAACGAATAAAACAGCCCATTTAATTCACGAAAGAAACAGCCCATTTAATTCACGAAATAAACCGCCCAATTAAATGGTCTGTTAAGAATTAAAGAAAACGCGTCGGTTGACTTTTCAGTTACTTTGACGGGTTTTCGCGGGTGCGTTACGTAGCGAAAGAAACGGCGGGGCTCGTGCGGGCCCTGCCTCACAAATATCCTACCAAGGGGATAGGATATTTCTGGATAGCATCCTATCCAGTTCAACTCAGTTCAAGCCGCCTTTAAGTGGCTTCAAGTGGCTTCCAAGCAGCTTAAGTGAAATAAAATAAAGTTGTCGCACAAACTTTATTTTATTTCTGACTTAAAGCCGCAAAATTTAAAAACCACGTCTGAGCAAACGCAACTCCGGAAGAGGCATTTCTAAGAAAATACTGGCGCTGCGATTTCATCGGTGCCCTCAGAATTTGATTCCGGGCACCGGTTCAAAAGATAGAAAAACCTGCTCGTCCGTTCACTGAACGTACCCGAGCCAAACTTCGGAAATTGATTCCGGGCACACCGGGCCTCGGAATCAGGTGCCGTCTGAAGCTGCGCTCTTGTAAAATTCCAAAGAAAATTAAGAAAAAAATTTCCTTGAAATTTTCGGGTCTTTACATTACTCCCACCTCAGGGCTTTACGTCCCCGTAAAGGTACATCAAAAACTAGGGGAACAAATGGGGGTACTGAGCACGCATCTGAGCCTCCCGCTCCCAAGTGCTCTCCTGGAGGTTCCCGTGCTGCCATCTGACGCGCACAAGAGGAATCGACCACCCACGTAGGACCCGCTCCTGTCGATCCTCGATCTCTATTGGGACCTCCGCAAAAGTCGCCCCATCGTCCACGTCCAGCTCCCCAAAGTCGATGATGTGTGTCGGGTCGTGCACGTATCTCCTCAGCTGAGACACGTGAAAGACGTCGTGAACCCGGTGCAACTGAGGTGGTAGAGCCAGGCGATAAGCCACCTCTCCTATCCTGCTGAGGACCTGGAAAGGCCCGATGAAGCGTCGAGACAACTTGCCGCCTCGGCCAAATCTCCGTAAACCACGTCGAGGTGAGACACGCAAAAAGACGTGGTCGCCATCCTCGAACTCTAGTGGCCTCCGCCTCCTGTCAGCATATGACTTCTGCCGGCTCTGAGCTGTCCTCATCCTCTCCTGGATGATCTGGACCTTCTCTGTCATGGCTCGGACCATCTCTGGTCCCACGAGTGCTGACTCCCCAGGGTCTGTCCAGCACAACGGTGATCTGCAGGGTCTGCCGTACAACGCCTCGTATGGTGCCATCCCGATGGTGGAGTGGTAGCTGTTGTTGTACGCGAACTCCACCAAGGGTAGGTGGTCCTCCCAGCTGCGACCAAAGTCGAGAACACATGCACGGAGCATGTCCTCGAGTGTCTGAATGGTCCTCTCCGTCTGACCATCCGTCTGAGGGTGGAAGGCTGTGCTCAGATGGAGCCGCGTCCCGAACGCCTCCTACAACCCCTTCCAAAGCCGGGAAGTGAAACGAGCATCTCGATCGGAGACGATAGACGATGGCACACCGTGAAGCCGTACGATCTCCTGGACGTAAAGGCGTCCCAATCTCTCCACTGAGCCCTGCTCTCTGATGGGTAAGAAGTGTGCCGACTTGGTGAGTCGGTCGACAATCACCCAAATGGAGTCGTGACCTCTAGAAGTGCGTGGAAGTCCAGTCACGAAGTCCATAGATATGCCATCCCACTTCCACTCCGGGACCTCCAAGGGCTGTACCAAGCCTGCTGGTACCTGATGCTCTGCCTTCACCTGCTGGCAGGTGAGGCATCGTGAAACGAACTCTGCCACAGCTTTCTTTATGCCCGGCCACCAGTGCTGTCGTCTGAGATCCTGGTACATCTTCGCCACTCCGGGATGTACCGCCAAGGGAGAAGTGTGAAACTCTCTCAGCACCTCCTCTCGTAAAGCAACTGGTACGAAGGTACGCCCTCTGAAAAGGATGTCGTGCTCTGCTCCAAGGGAGAATCCATCAGGCGCCTGACCTGAGGATATCAGTGCACGCCGGGTCTCATAGTCAGCGTCCTCACGCTGAGCCTCTCTGACCCGCTGTAGAAGTGGAGGAGAGACTGTGAGAGACTGAAGAAAGGCTGCTCCGTCTCTATCCACAAAGGATATCTGTAAGGAGGCTAGCTGCTCCGTCGCCTCCTCAAGTAGCTGAATGCCCGTCCTCCTGCTGAGGGCATCGGCTACCACGTTCCCCTTCCCAGGAGTATAGACTATCTCAAAGTCATAGTCCTGGAGGAACTCAAGCCATCTCCGCTGTCTCAGGTTCAGGTCCTTCTGAGAGAAGATATACCTGAGACTCTGGTGGTCAGAAAAGACTGTGAAGCGCTCGCCCATCAGATAGTGCCGCCAAGTCTTCAGAGCGAAGACCACTGCTGCTAACTCCAGGTCATGAGTGGCGTAGTTCTGCTCATGCGGCCTCAACTGACGTGATCTGTAGGCGATCACGGCCCGCTCCTGCATCAGGACGCACCCGAGTCCAGTCCCTGATGCATCGCAGTAAACTATGTATCCAACCCCCTCCTCAGGCAACCTCAAGATAGGTGCGCTGGTCAATCTCTGTCTCAGCTCCTGGAAGCTCTGCTGGCATCTGTCTGACCACACAAAGGGTTTCCCCTTCTTCGTCAAGGCTGAGAGTGGTGCCGCAACTCTGGAGAAGTCTGGCACGAATCTCCGATAGTATCCGGCTAAGCCCAAGAAGCTCTGCACCTCCGTCACGCTCCTGGGTGGCTCCCAAGCTAGCACTGCCTCGATCTTCGCGGGATCCACTGCAACTCCCGCCTCAGAAATGACGTGCCCCAAGAAATGGACCTCACGTAACCAGAACTGGCATTTTGAGAGCTTGCCATAAAGCTGGTGCTCTCGGAGTGTGTCTAGCACAACTCGCAGGTGGTAGGCATGCTCCTCCTCAGTCGTCGAGTAAATCAAAATGTCGTCAAAGAAGACCACGACAAAACGGTCGAGGTATGGCTGGAAGATCCTGTTCATGAGGCTCATGAACACTGCTGGAGCATTGGTTACGCCGAACGGCATAACCAAGAACTCATAATGGCCATACCGACACCTGAAGGCCGTCTTCTGCACGTCCTCGTCTCGAACTCTGAGCTGATGATAGCCTGACCGGAGGTCTATCTTCGAGAACCACCGCGCTCCCTTGAGCTGATCGAAGAGGTCATCAATCCGTGGCAGCGGATACTTGTTCCTCACTGTCACCTGGTTCAGGCGACGATAGTCGACACACAGTCGCAAGCTCCCGTCCGCCTTCTTGGCGAACAAAATCGGGGAAGCCCAGGGTGAAACACTGGGTCGGATAAACCCCTTGCTCTGCAAGTCCTCCAACTGTACCCGCAGCTCCCGAAGCTCGGCGGGGGCCATCCGATATGCTGGAGTAGATATCGGGGCTGTCCCGGGGTACAAGTCGATGTAAAAGTCTACCTCTCTACGAGGAGGTAGCCCTGGAACATCGTCGGGAAAGACGTCCACGTACTGGTCCACCACTGCAGGAAAAGCTGGACTCCGCACGTCCACTGCTCCTAGGATGAGGCTAGCCAACTGATGAAAGATGGGCTGCACTCTCCTCCGCGAAAGTCCATCCTGTGCTGCAAAGGTTCCCTTCTCGCCGGTGAAGGTAAACCTGCTCCCGTCGGTGCGAACACATCGCACCTTGCGCCTAAAACAGTCGATCTGGGCATGAACCGTGGATAGCCAATCCATGCCCAAGATGACGTCGTAAGTCCTCGACGCCGCTACAAGGAGATCCCAGCCGAAGCTCTCGCCTCCTAGAGTAAGCTCACACTGCCGGCACCAGTGCGTAATCGTCGAGTCTACTCCCGTAGGAGTCTCTAGACGTAAGGATCGAGCCAACGGCTCAGTCGGAATCTCCGAGCTCCGAACAAGGGAAGAGGCTATGAAAGAGTGACTCGCTCCTGTGTCTATAAGTACTGCAGCAAGGGTGGAATAGACACAGATCGTACCTCGAATCATCTCTGGCATGTCGGGGTCGTAGGCCTCCACTGCCTGGAGCTGGGCCTGTCCCTGCCCGCCAGCTCCCTGTGGTCGAGGTGGCCCTCCTGGTGGTGGTGGGGGTAGAGCCTGGAAGCGTCGCCCACCACCCGCTGCTCGGCCAGCTCCTCTGCCTCGTCCGCCTCCTCCCTGCGGACCGCCACGGTCGACCCTCTGCCTCTGCCTGGGTGGCCCCTCCACCGTCTGCTGCTCCTCTGATCGGCGAGTCGGGCAGTCACGAGCCATGTGACCCTGCCCGCCGCAGGTGTAGCACAGCCTGCCTCTCGGAAGGCTGGCACTGCGCTGTGTGCCCCGCACCGCTGAGCCGGTGTCCTGAGGCCGTCTGCGTGGGGGTCTGGTCTGCCTGGACCCGAGAGTCATCCGTCGGCTACCTGCTGCCGAAGACTCAGCTACCTGCCGCCCTGCGCTAGGTCTCGCCGCTGAAGAAGGCTCTGCCAGGAAGCTCTCGATCAGGAGGGCTCGCTCCAGCACTCCCGCCTGGGTCGGAATGCTGAGGGAGATCAGCGACGCCCGAATCTCCTGTCGCAAGACCTGCTCGAAGGTCCGGGCCCGGAAGAAGGGATCCCGTACCATGTCGGTCGAGTAGCGAGATAGGTCAGTGAACCTTGCCACGTACTGAGCGACCGTCATGCTGCCCTGGCGCAGCTGGAGAAGCTCCTGGATGCGCACCGCTCGGAGGGTGGCCGGGACGAACTCAGAGCGGAAGAGGCTCTCGAAGTCCGCCCAGAGCAAGGATGCCTCATCGTGAATCTGGAGCATCAAGCTCCACCATCGTCCTGCCGCCGCCTGCAGGAGGCTCGCTGCGAGAATCACCATAAGATCCGCTGGTGTCCTCACTAGCCTGAAGATCCGTACCACCGCCTCTAGCCAGTCCTCGGCGGCCTGGGGGGCCGCCTCACCGCGAAACCTAGGCGGTCGCTGGCTCTGAAACTCATGCAGTGCCCTGAGGCGACGTGCATCGTCAGCGTCTGGTACTGGTAGCATCGGTGGATCGGCGGGTAAGGCTACCGCCGGTACCACTGCTGGCAAAGGGCCCTGCACCGAGGCCTCGTCGCTCGGTGGGCTGCCGTCGCGCCCTACACTCGGAACCCTAGCTGGCTGTCGTCGCGGGGCCATCCTGAAAAGGAGAACAAGAGCACCACAGTCAGAACAGTATACCTGGTGAGCTGGCACAAGTAATCACAAGGAAAACTTGAGACTTTCATAAAGCAGATCAGTATACCCGGTGAGCTGACACAAGCAATCACAAAGAAACTTGAAACACACACGCAATAAATGTTTTCATGCATTAAGTCGGAAATCAGGAGTCAGGGTCCTGGTGTACGGATACGTCGGCCGCCGCACCAACACTGGGCTCCCTGAACTGATAACCACACTCAATACACTAAACACTATTGCTTCACATAGAAAGGAAAGACGATCAGAGTCTGCGGTAGAACCGACCACCTCTGATACCAATTTGTCACGACCCGTCCTCGGGGCCCGTGCCGTGACTACCCCAAGCCCGCCTTCCATAGGCCAGGGGCTGGCGACTAGCACCAAGGCGTAAAATCCCAGTAAACAGGGAAGGCATTGCCTTTACAAGTAACAACCACACAGAGTCAGCAAGCGGAAAGTAAAGTGCAGAAAGTAAAGGGGGCTGGAAATACAAGCCCAACTGTAAAGTACAACTGAAAAAGTAAAGAACAGCAACTGAAGAAAAGACGGCGGCCTCGTGTCGTCCACTGGAAATCCCACCTGAAGGGTGGGTACAGATAGCCTCCAGGCTCCTCGGGTCCCACGTCCGCTCCGAGCACGTCCCGCCCAGTGGTCCACCTCCAGGTACCGTCCTGCTCCACGCCCAACCGTGATCAGCGCTGTCCGTCGTCTGCAACCAACACAACAAGGTGCGGGCATAGCCCGTGCAGGGGTGAGTACAAGCTACTCAGTAAGGACCCCGAGACCCCCGAAGGTCTCCCGAAATCCACAAAGGATATAGCACAAAAGTAAGATGCAATCACGAAGTAACATCTGACTCGACTTAGGTATATGCCCATACATATACCTAAGTCCCCAATTCTAGCTCTGCTCACGAGCTCAAGAACAACTCAATCCACAAAGGAAAGCAAGACTCAAATCCACAAGGAGAGTAAACAGTAAATCCACAAAGGATAGTTCAACACAATCCACAAAGGAGAGTAACATAAGATTCAGCTCAACCAGGTATACTTTTCCAGATGACGTCAAAGACGATCACTGATCCGTCTAAGTCGTCGGACCCAAGAAGGATCGATAGGTACTAACCCCCGCAGAAGACCCACACAGGATCGGGCTCACACAGAACCTGTAGGCAGTGGCTCACACAGAACCGGTAGTAAGGACCCACATAGGATCGGGCTCACACAGAACCTGAAGGCAGTGGCTCACACAGAACCAGTAGCACTGATCCACATAGGATCGCGGAGTGCAGTAGTCGACGCAGTCCACTGAGGATCTCTGCACAGTCGTCGTCGCAGTCCACGGAGGATCTCTGCTCTGCCGTCGTCGCAGTCCACGGAGGATCTCTGCTCTGCCGTCGTCGCAGTCCACGGAGGATCTCTGCTCTGTCGTCGAAGTCACAGCCAGCGCTAGGGTTCCCGCACGTAGCGAGCTCGTTTAGGAGGGTCCGCTCCACGAGCCGAGAGGCTGATACATCAACTGACACGTAGTCCGAAGTTGATGTATCCAAAAGTTCCGTATCGACAACAGGATCTCAACGCAACAGACGGCGCGTCGATCGGACGCCCGGTCTGAGAGTTATTGGGATTTTCGTCCCAGGGGCCCGGTTGGTTTTTAGGGCAAAACCAACCCGACCGTACTCCGCCTGTATCCGATCCTCGGGCGGAGTATGCCAAAAGTTCCGTCTCACTTAGAGGAAACTACCACAGCTGACGGTACGTCGATCGGACGTCCGTAGCTCAAGTTATGAGCGTTTCCGCTCCGAGGGCCCGGTTGGTTTCGTGTACGAACCAACCCGGCCGAACCCAAAGTCTTCCGAAACCTTGATTATAATATACCGAAACGACCTTCTCGATCCAAAGATCGCGTAGCCACTGACGGTTCGTCAATCGGAGGTCCCAGGCCCAAGATATGGGCTAAAGACCGAAGAGGGACCGTAACGGGGGTTCTGGGCCCGGGGCGACCCGGCCCGAACCCCCCCTGGGGTCGGCCGAACCGGGTCGGCCCGAACCGGGTCGGCCCGACCCGGCCCGAACCGGCTAGGCCGGGTCCGGTCCGGCCTGGGCGCGGCCCGGCCGGCCGGACCGGCCGGCTCGGCTTCGGCCGAGCGGCCGAAGGAGCCGCCGCCGCGGGGTTGACCCGCGGCTTTGAAGGAGACGCGGCCTGGCGGGGGGCCGCCTGTCACGCGGACGCGGCCGGGCCGCCGCGTCCCTTCCCGGTTCCGCGCGGCCGCGGAACCGGCCGCCGCCGCCGCGGCTTCAGCCGCGGCGGATCTTCTCCACGGCGGCGCGCCGGGCGCCGCCGCCTCCGGTCGCCGGCGCCGCCTTGCCGGCGACCCGCGCCGCCGCCGCCTTCCGCGGGCCGCCGGAGTTGCTCCGGTGGCCCGTTTTGCCTCCCGTCTGTGCCATGATTCCTCCCGGGACGCGTTCTTCACTGCAGAATCAACAATTGGCCCTTGCGTCGTACTTTTGCCGTCGCCCGCCAAATCCGCACAAAAAGGAAGATCGGCGGAGGGTTGCCGGGTCTTGTTCGTTAGACCCGCACCCTCCGCGTTAGTCATAAAATCATCGGGAGGAAAAGAATTAACCAAATCAACAATTTTAAATAAATTAAAATTGTTCCGATCGGGTTCTTTATTCGAAAAGAATAAACACGGGAAAAGAAATAAAATATTCCAATCAACCCTTACCTTGTCGTCGTCGTCGGACGAGAGGTCGTCGCGGAATCGCTCGTCGCGGATGAAGGGGGGATCGTCGCGTCGTCGCGGTATCCGGCGTCGCGTCGCCAATCTCCGGATCAAGATCAAATGGATTTAATTAGTTTAAATCCGTTGATATTGAAATTAAAAAGGGAGAAGAAATGATCTGATTCTCACCTTAGTTGCCGAACGAGGATCGGCTGCGGAAGAAGAGGCGTCGCCGAAGAATGTCGCGGGTAAGGCTCGTCGACGTCGCAGATCACGGTGTGCGTCGTCGAATTCCGGTCGCCGGCGTTCTTCGCGTTCTTCGCGTTCTTCGCGTTCTTCGCGTTCTTCGCGGGGAGGGTGGAGGTTCAGAGGAATTGCACAACGATAGCAATCCTCCAAAATAGACAAGTTGTCTATTTTATTATTTTGCCAACAAACGCAAAACGCGTAAGTAACCACCCATTTAATTCGTTGAATTAATTCAACGAATAAAACAGCCCATTTAATTCACGAAAGAAACAGCCCATTTAATTCACGAAATAAACCGCCCAATTAAATGGTCTGTTAAGAATTAAAGAAAACGCGTCGGTTGACTTTTCAGTTACTTTGACGGGTTTTCGCGGGTGCGTTACTTAGCGAAAGAAACGGCGGGGCTCGTGCGGGCCCTGCCTCACAAATATCCTACCAAGGGGATAGGATATTTCTGGATAGCATCCTATCCAGTTCAACTCAGTTCAATCCGCCTTTAAGTGGCTTCAAGTGGCTTCCAAGAAGCTTAAGTGAAATAAAATAAAGTTGTCGCACAAACTTTATTTTATTTCTGACTTAAAGCCGCAAAATTTAAAAACCACGTCTGAGCAAACGCAACTCCGGAAGAGGCGTTTCTAAGCAAATACTGGCGCTGCGAATTCATCGGTGCCCTCAGAATTTGATTCCGGGCACCGGTTCAAAAGATAGAAAAACTCGCTCGTCCGTTCACTGAACGTACCCGAGCCAAACTTCGGAAATTGATTCCGGGCACACCGGGCCTCGGAATCAGGTGCCGTCTGAAGCTGCGCTCTTGTAAAATTCCAAAGAAAATTAAGAAAAAAATTTCCTTGAAATTTGCGGGTCTTTACAAGCGTGACTTATCCACAACACTTTTCCAAATATCCAATTCGGAAAATAGTTCCAATGGTAGCCTTATGTGAATAGTGCAGTGGTAACCTTATGTGAACAGTTTCATAGGTAGCCTTATGTGAATAGTACAATGGTAACTTTATGTAAAAAGTGTCAACGGCAGCCTTAGGTGAACAGTGCAATGGTGACCTTATGTGAATAGTGTAATCGATAACCTTAGGTGAACGATGCAATAGTGACATTATGTGAATAGTGTCATCGATACCCTTAGGTGAATAGTGCAATGGTGAACTTATGTGAATAGTGTCATCAGTAGCCTTATGTGAATAGTGTAATGGTGACCTTATGTGAACAGTGTCATTGGTAACCTTAGGTGAACAGTGCAATGGTGACCTTATGTGAATAGTGTCATTGGTAACCTTAAGTGAACAGTGCAACGGTGACCTTATGTGAATAGTGTCATTGGTAGCATTAGGTGAACAGTGCAACAGTGACCTTATGTGGACAGTGTCATCGGTAGCCTTATGTGAGTAGTGCAATGGTGAGGTTCCAATAGTGACCTCTTTCCTTTGCCAAATTTTGAGTTCATGAATAGTATTTTCAGAACGGTGAGGTTCCAATGGTGACCTCTTTCATTTTCCAAATTTTGAGTTCATAAAGAGTGTTTCCAGAATGGTGAGGTTCCAATGGTGACCTCTTTCCTTTGCCAAGTTTTGAGTTCATGAACAGTGTTTCCAGAATGGTAAGGATCCAATGGTGACCTCTTTCCTTTGCCAAATTTTGAGTTCATGAATAGTGTTTTCATTTTGGTGAGGTCCATCGGTAACATCTATTTCCTTTTCCAAATTTTGAGTCCATGAACAGTGTTTCCATAACAGTGAGGTTCCAACGGTAACCTCTTTCCTTTTCCAAATTTTGATTTCATGAACAGTGTTTCTAGAACAGTGAAGTTCTAATGGTGGGGTTCATGAACAATGTTTTTCCTTTGCAAAAATTCAATCTCATGAACAATGTTTCCAACTTCCTACAGTTTCACGCCTTTAATGTTTCCTTTGACATAAAATGCATTTAAATCCTTGTTCTAAGGACTCTATGGCTGATTCAAAGGCCATAACTCCTATATTAATTTCTCTTAAGTCTCGGGATACATTTACTTGGTCAAACAATGTGGTTTAATACGATTCTCTTTTAAGGGAAAATCCAGCGTATCTTAAACCACTGCTCCGTTAAATCTTCTAAAGGGATGAGATATCTTCCTCCCTAATTCTTTCTCTTTTTTCTCAGCTATGAGATGCTCTAACCTTTTATTCCATCCCATAGGAGTTTCTCAATCTTACTTTCCTCTTTAGATTGATTCCCCTTTATTTTGATGCAACCAAGCAGTATCAATCAATCTTCGATATAAGGTAGATTTATCATCATTCTTTTGGGTTCATCTCATTCTGTTTCCCCTTTACCTTTTATGGAATGAATCTCCATGTTCCTAATGGGATTTTCTTGGGTGTTGATAGGTGTGGTGGTGTCTCTACATCCTCATGTGGATACAGTTGTCATAAGGTGATGAAATCGTAACTTGTTGTGTGGCTCATTATTGTATAAAGAATGTCAAGAATTGTTTGAGGTAGGGGATTCATTTCTTCTCTTTTATTTTATGTACAACTTTATAGTTAGCATGTTTTATTCCAATGGATAAAAATGGAATTGACATAATAAATAATTAAAACAGATAAATAAATTTTTATCGATCTTATCTTATTGCCTCTTGTTTTTCTAGATGGTGTGATATCTTTGATTGCTTTGTTTAGCCTTTCATTGTTGATGAAAATTGGTAAAGAACGTAAAGTCGTAATTAATTGATAATTGTTTGGATAAATATAAAGAGGCATGTAAATGAATCTGGTTCTTCTTGTTGTAATTTGATGTTAATCAAATTGGTGTATTAAGCATGTTTAATTATTTGTGATAGCTTACGAGTTAGGTTTTCTGAATTTGGAACATACAAATAATAAATTGTTTAATCCAGGATGGATTAAAGAACTAGTTCTTCGATAAAAGATAATTCCTTGTAGGGTTCTAAGTCCCCTCTTGATTGTTTAAGGGCCAAGAGCCCAATTGATATGATGTTTTTTTCCTGCTGCTTGTGTTGTGATGTGATCCTGGATGGCTGTTGTGATATGTGGGGGCATGTAGGCCTATTTTTTGTGGTACTAGTTGACTCCTAGAGTGGAGAGATTCATCGGGTTATGCATGAGGATGTTGGGGAGGACACCTGGGATGATGAGATGGGTTGGATGTGAATGTTTGGATTATTACTGATTCTTATTGGTTGTTTATCTACTTTACTTTCCCCACTGCTCAAGGTAGCTGGTCTTACTTACCCTTCACCTGAAATGGGAGAAGACAAGTAGGGTATTCCACATTCTTTCAATGTTTATCTTCTTAAATGTAGGATGGGTCTACACTCTTGCTATAGGCAGAAAAGACTCGACGGGTACTTCATATACTCACTGTGTTGATCCCCCTTATGTTTAGTAGCTTATATTGTTTTTCTAGAATTCCTGGGAATATGGGAAAGCAATAATATTCTTAATAAATGATTTAATAAATGATGTTAACCTAAGGGGTTGGAGCTTTCTAGGACATAATGCTGAGGATACAATTTAAAAGGGACAGTGGACATTGGGTGTGATGATAATGAAATTTAATGTGGAATTATTGATGGTTAATTAATGTTTAAATAATTAATTGATGTAAAGTGGAACTAAAACAAAGGGAACGAATTAATGTAATAAAGCTCTGTAAATGGTTGTGTGCTTATAGGATACCATGTCCTAGAAGTGGTAGTCAGAAGTCTGAGAGATGTTAGATGTAGTTAAGTCTAAGATTGGGTTATTCACATAGTGTGGTTGTGAGATATAGTATATTTTGTTCTTTTTTTTCTATACGCTACTCCACCCTGTCAGTTAGGGCGACTGACACCTCGAAGATTCTAAGCCCTGGGGGAGTTTTCCCCATCATTCTAGTGGGAGGATAGATGGATGACTACCCCCTTTGGCCCTACTCTCTTCAATTAATAGATACTTGTGCTGGTAGGCATAGTGGTTAGTTTTTCCCAAATATGTGTGTAGAGGGATGTAATGTCTTGTGGTTATTCACACACATATATTTTAAATATAGTATCTTATGGACTATTATAGGTGTAATGTGTATAGGATGTGATAGCTTGAGGATCCTTACTCAATGTATGGGCTGTAATGGATTGAGGAATAATACTCGACATATGATACACGTTATATGTGTTGTGGTAGCTCCCAGAAACTACTTGGTAACTTACATACATGGATGTGGTTGTTTTTTTCATGAGGTGCATGTTTTGGTGCTTCATCCAGGTGTCTGCGGGCAAGCCTTTTTGGAGAGAGATGCTTAGGATGCGCGACATTGGGGCAAAGTGGCAAACCAGTGGGGAAGTAGAAGTGGGTTAACCTTCATATTATTTATTATGTTTTTTACTCTTGTATACATTACTTGGTGAGAGTATCGATGGTGTGTTTGGGAACATAGTATACCTATTTCGGTGACGATTTAGTTTCACTTGTTTTTCACTTTGCTTTAGCATGCTTTTTTTACATTTGCACGAGAGGCTTCAGGGAGGTTCTTACTGAGTATACTGTTATACTCACCCTATGTATATATAAACTGTATTTTAGGTCACTTGGAGAAGGTTGGAGATCAAGATGGTTTCTACTAGCTTGGGGTTGAAGGAGTTGTTTGGGCTTGTGGTTGCTGCTATTTTTACTTTGTTTTGGGTATTTATAGTTTTTCCCCTTTCAATTGTAGTAGTTTTCATGACATTACATATTTGTACTTGGTATTCCTTCTCTATTTTAGTATGAGTTGGAGTTGGTTGGTGTATATCGTATCTCTCTCTTTCGTATGTGTTCTCCTAGAGGGTAATTTGTCCCATTTATGTGTTTATTATACCCACGGTGCTAGTTTCCAAACTGGGGCCTACTAGAGGCGGGACTTGGGGTTTATTATCTCCCTTCTCACATTGTCGGCCCAGTAGGGGTACACATTGTGGGGATCAGGTCATGAGAGAGTGGTATCAGAGGTCTGTTTGAGGGATAGGATGGAGTTTGGAGTTAGGCACAAGTGAGGTTGCATGGGTTGGTAGGGAAACAGTGTCAGTCAGGTTTAGAAACTGATGTAAACACTAGAGACTGGATGAGACATAGGTGTTTAGGGCCTGCTATGATCTGATGTATGGACCTTAAATTTTACAATGGATACTAAATGAGGTGACACTAGTTGCAGGGTTGAGACCTTGGAAAGGATCATGCATCATTATTCTTTGTATCTATGTTTGAATGGGTATACCTTGAGATAGGTTAACCCAAAATGAATAAATGAAAACAATTAATTAATTAATGATGAGTCTTCCATATTCTCAGTTTAGGAGCTCTAACTATTTTTTATTTTACAGGTATGGATCTAGGATGACATACTTGTCAGGATCACATAGAAGATGTCCAGCAGGCAGTTCCAGGAGATCGTTTCTGGGTAGAGGTTGATGATGAAGAAACTTATCAGATAATACTTCGAGAGTTTCAGTGCTAGAGTCTGCCGAAGTATGAGGGCTCCATTTTTGATGCAGTCAACTAAGACTGGTTGGAGGAGGTCGAGATAGGCTTCATTTTTATTTGGGCTCGGAAAGATAACTGGGTGTCCTTGTTTTTCGAGATGCTACGTGGCATAGTAAGGTAGTGGTGGTTCTTGTTCCTCGAGGATCGAGAGGATTCAGCGATCTCATTGGAGGAGTTTTGAGACATGTTTAGAGTCAAGTTTCATTCTTCGACTACAAAGGCGTCTAGTCTCTATGTGATTTATATCCTTCGACATGGGATCTAAAGAGTGCGAGAGTTTTCAATCCATTTTAGGAACCGTTTAAGATATGCTCTGGACCTATTCCAAGATGAGGAGGCCAGGACGAGGCATTTCGAGGAGGCCTTGCATCCAGAGATCTAGTGCCAGGTAACCTTATTTATGATGAAGAAATATCTTGTGGTGCTAGAGAGGGTAGAGTTCATCGAGAGGATATTTTAAAGAACTAGATCATCATGAGAGGGGAGTCGTCATGATTCCTCAAGAAGCAGAGATGTGGTTCAGGGTTCCCGGTTTTCAGGGCATAAGAGTTTATATTTAGTAAGGGGTAGGTCCCAGCCCTCAGAATCTCATTTATCCAGGGGCAGTGGCTCTCAGGCCTATGCTAAGGGATCAAACACTTCTTTTTTCATATAGTAGTCAAGTTCATCAGAAGTGAGAGTGTCTGACATTTAAGAGTAGTCATCATGCACCAGGTGTTCCGCTCCATGTTCCTCCATTAAGGCAGTTCCAGTCGAGGTAGCAGTAGTAGGTTGCACTAGCCTTAGATCAGAAGAGGTTAGATGAGGTAGACATAGGACAGCCTTGAGATGCTCCCTGTCCTCAGAGAGTAAATCACAGCCATGGTGATTGTATTCATCAGGGTCAGAGAGGTCTTGGAGGAGGTCGTGGTCACCTTCATTCTTTAGTGTTGCCAGCTCCAGGCGAGACGAATGTTGTTCGAGGTACCCTTTTCTTATTTTCTACCATGGTGTATGCCTTGTTTGATTCAGAAGAGAGACACTCCTTCATATCACCTACCCTTGTCCATTCTTCGAGTATTTAGGTGTAGAGGCTTCCATTTCCCTTGGCGTTGACTATGCCAGTTGGAGGTCGAGCTGACTTGTTTGAAGTATGTAGAGACTGTGATCTAGTGTTGGGGCAGCCCTGCTTTTTGGGGGATTTCATATGTTTATGAATAAAACCATTTGATTTCATCCTTATCATGTATTGGATGTATTCGGTGCAAGCTATCATGGATTGATTCAGGAGGAAGGTTGTGTTCATCGATGTGGATGGAGAGCCGGTGGTGTTCGTTGGTGATCAAGACCCTCAGATGGGTTAGAGGCGTGTTCCGTATTTATTATCCATGATGGATGATCTAATGATGAGTTCTTTAGAGGTTCAGCAGTTAGCATTTCCTAGGGTCATAGAAGAGTACCCTGATGTCTTTCGAGAAGAGGTTGTAGCATTACCCCCTCGACAAGAGATCAAGTTTGGGATCGAGCTACAACTAGGAGCATCTCCTATCTCTATGTCTCTATATAGGATTCTCCCTTCTAAGTTATAAGATCTACATATACATCTTGATCGTCTGTTATAGTTTGGTTTTGTTCGACCTAGTGTGTCACTGTGGGGTACACTAGTTTTGTTCGTGAAGAAGTATGACAGCAGTTTGCAGTTGTGTGTCGATTATCATCGCTTAAACGAATTGACAGTGAATATTCTCTATCCTATTCCATGTATTGATGATTTATTTGATCAAATGAAGGGTTTATGTTGGTTCTCAAAGATCTATTTGCAGTTAGGATATCATCAGATGTGTGTGAAGGATGAGGATATCCCAAAGATAGATTTTTGTTGTCATCATGGTCATTATGAGTTCATTGTAATGTCATTCAGTGTGACGAACGCTCCAGCTATGTTCAGGGGATTGATGAATTATGTGTTCCGTGAGTTCTTGGACGAGTTTGTGGTATATTTAATCAATGAAATCCTTGTCTAGTCCATATTGTAGGAGGAGCATGTGGAGAATCTACACACTGTTTTGGGAGTTCTTCGTCAACATCAGGTATTTGGGAAGTTGTGAAAGTGTGAGTTTGGGGCTCGAGAAGTCCGTTTCCTGGGGAATGTTGTGTCCAAGTAGGGAGTAGCTATGGATCCATCGAAGATAGAAGTAGTTGTGTCTTGGGAATCCCCCAAGACGGTGTCAGAGGTGTGACATTTTCTTGGTCTCGCAGGCTACTACAAGAAGTTCATAGATGAGTTCTCTCAAATTGCAACTCCTCTGACAGCTTTGACCAGGAAGGATAAAGAATTCATATGGACCAATCATTGTTAGGAAGCATTCAATTATCTTATGGAGAAGTTAGTAAGTGCTCCCATAATATGTCTTCGAGCAGAGGGAGTTCAGTCTGATATTTTCTATGATGCTTCGCATCTGGGGTTAGGCTATGTTCTGATGTAGTAGAGATTAGTTGTTTCTTATGGGTCTCGGCAGTTATGTCCCCATGAACATAACTATTCCACCCATGGTCTTGAGTTAGCATCCATGGTGTTTTCTCTAATGTTGTGAAGACATTACCTCATTGGTGAGTGCTTTGTGGTTTTCACCAATCCTAAGAGCCCAAGGTATGTTTTCTCCCAGTGTGACTTGAACTTAAGATAGCATCGGTGGATGTATTTCTTATAGGAATACGACTTCGAAATATCATATACACCTAGAAAGGGGAATTTTTAACCTGATGTGCTAAGTTGGAAGTCACATAGTGATATTGTGCCTGAATATGGTGACTTCTAGAGAGTAATGGAAGAACTGCCAGCATTACATCTTGATATGAGAGAAGTTGGGGGTAGACGTTGTCTTTTTCAGATGACGGTTTAGTCATCTCTGGTGAAGCTGGTGTAAGAGTCCTAGTTAGGGGATTTAGAGGTGGAGGTCTGGAGAGACCAAGTTGTTTGTGGTGAGGCCCCTGATGGTTGGTCTGAGGATGAACAACACCGAGTGTTGTATCACAGAAGGATTTTTTTTCCCTTGGACGATGCACGAGATGGTTCTCAGAGAGTTCAATAGTTCTCCTTTAACGGTGCATCCTTGCATGAAAAAGATGTAACAAACCTTGAGGTTCCATTTTTGGTGGCTTGGGAAGATCCATATAGTTGCAGAGTTTGTGTCTCGATGTTTGGTCTACAAGATGATGAAGGCCAAACACTGTGTTCCTAGTGGTCTCCACCAGGTGTTAGATGTTCCTTAGTGGAAGTGGGAGGACATCTCAATGGACTTTGCTACTGTTTTACCTCAATATCAGGGAGGAAATGACTCTATTTGGGTAGTAGTGGGTCATTTAACAAAATCAACTAACTTCATAGCAATAAAGAAGTCATGCTAAGTGGAATATTTGTCGAGGTACTATATGGATGAGGTGGTGAGACTTTATGGAGTTCCAAGGAGGATCATTTCTGATCGATATCCTTGTTTTACCTATAGGGTGTGGAGAAGTATCTAGCATGATTTTGGTTCTCAGCTATGCCTTATCACTATTTTCATCCTCAGACGGACAGTCAGACAGAGTGGACCATCCATAATCTTGAAAACACATTACGCTCTTGTGTCCTAGATTTTGGAGGTTCATGGATGAGTTACTTACCCTTGGTGGAGTTTTCTTATAATAATTGTTTTCACTCCATCATTGGTATGGAGCAATTTAAAACCCTGTATGGTCAGTCTTTCCATTATCAGACAGAGTGGACCATCCATAATCTTGAAAATTCTCTTTTATTTTATGTGCAACTGTATAGTTATCATGTTTTATCTCACTGGATCACAATGGAATTGACATAATAAATATTTTAACCAGATAAATAAATTTCTATTGATATTATGTTATTGCATCTTGTTTTTATAGATAGTGTGACATTTATTCTTTCATTGTTTAGAAATTAGTTCTTGATGGAAATTGGTAAAGAGCGTAAAGCCAGAATTAATTGATAATTGTTTGGCTAAAGTTAAAGAGGCATGTAAATGAATCTGTTTCTTCTCATTGTAATTTGATGTTAATCAAATTGGTGCAGTAAGAATGTTTAATTATTAATTATAGCTTACTTATTAGTTTTTCCGAATTTGGAACCAATGAATAATAAATCGGTTAGTCCAAGATGGATTAAAGAACTAGTTGTTCGATAAAAGAAAATTCCTTGTAGGGTTGTGAGTTACCCTCTTAGTTGTTTAAGGGCCAACACCCAATTGATATGATGTTTGTTTTCCTGCTTCTTATGTTGTGATGTGAGCTTGGATGGCTGTTGTGATATGTGGGGATATGGAGGTCTATTAGTTGTGGCATCAGTTGACACCTAGAGTGGCGAGATGCATCGGGTTATGCATGTGGTTTTCAGGGAGGACACCATGGATGATGAAATGGGTTGGATGTGAATGTTTGGATTCTTATTGATTCTTATTGGTTGTTTATCTGCTTTACTTTCCCCACTAATCAAGGTAGTTTTTCTTGGTTACCCTTCTCCAAAAAGGGGCGAAGATGCGGGGGTATAACACGTGCTTTCCGTGTTTAGCTTCTCAAAGGGAGGATGGGTCTATGCTCTTTCTATAGGCGAAAAAGACTCGACGGGTAGTTAATATACTTACCGTGTTGAGCCCCCTTGTGTTTATTAGTTTAGAATTTTTTTTTCTAGAATGGTTGGGAATATGGTAATGTTATAATGCTGTTAATAAATGATTTAATAAATGATGTTAAGCCAAGGGGTTGGAGCTTGTGGGGACGCAATGTTGAGGTTACAATTTAAAGAGAAAGTGGAATTTGGGTGTGATGATAATGAAATTTAATATGGAAATATTTATGGTTAATTAATGTCTAAATAATTAATTAACGTAAAGTGAAACTGAAAAAAATGTAATAATGTAATGTAATAAATCTCTGAAAATGATTGTGTGTTTATAGGATACCTAGTCTTAGAAGTGGCAGCGGGGAGTCCGAGAGACGTTAGCTGTAGTTGAGTCTAAGACAAGGTTATGCCCATATTTTGGTTGTGAGATATATTATATTCTATACTTTTTTTATTTATATATGCTACTCCACCCTATTAGTTAGGGAAACTGACACCTTAAGGATTCTGATCCCTAGGGGTGTTTTCTCCAACATTCAAGTGGGAGGATGGATGGCTAACTACCCCCTTTGGCCCCACTCTCTTCTCTTGGTAGATACTTGTATTGGTAGGCATAGTGGTTAGTTTTACCAATATATGTGTGTAGAGTGTTTTAATATCTAGTGGTTATTCACACGCATATATTTTGGATATAGTATCATATGGACTACTATAGATGTAATGTGTATATGTTGTGATGGCTTGAGGATCCTTACTCAGTGTATGGGATGTAATGGCTTGAGGTATAATACCCAACATATGATATACGTTATATGAGCTATGGTGGCTCCCAGAAACTACCTAGTCACTTGATTACATGTATGTGGTGGTTTTGTTGCATGAGGTTCATGTTGTGGTGCTTCACCCAGGTGTCTGTGGGAAATCCTTTTTGGAGTGAAAAGCTTGAGACATGCGACGTTGGGGAAAATAGGAAAACCAATGGGGAAGTTTTAGTTGGGTAACATTGATATTATTTATTATTTTATATACTCTTGTATGCATTACTTGGTGAGAGTATCCATGGTGAGGCTGGGAACATAGTATACTTGTTTAGGTGATGAGTTAGTTTTACTGGTTGTTCATTGTGATTTAGCATTCTTTAATTTTTCACGGGAGTCTTTGGGGAGGATCATACTTAGTATACTATTATACTCACCCTGTGTATATATAAACTGTATTTTAGGTCACTTGGATTAGGTTGGAGATGAAGCTAGTTTCTACTAGCATGGGGTTGCAGGAGCTGTTCGGGCATTTAGTTGCTGTTGTTTTTACTTTCTTTTGGGTATCTGACGTTTTCCCCTTTTATTTGTAGTAGTTTTCATGACATTACATATTTTTTACTTGGTATTTATTTTATATTTTAGTCTATGTTGGAGTTGGTTGGTGTCTATCTTATCTCTCTCTTAATTATGTGTTCTCATAGAGGGTAATGCCTCACATTTGTGTGTTTACTATACTCTCGGTGCTAGTCGCCAACCTGGGACCTACTGGAGGCAGGAATCGGGGGTCCTTATCTCCCTTTTAACATTTCCATCCCAGGAGGGGTACACATTTCGGGGAGGGGTCATGATAGTAAATTTAGAATATGGTTGAAGAGAGATGAAGTTCATGAACGCTTGATATTGAAGCAATTCCGTGCTCAATATTTGTGTTGGATTTGGCATAAAGAATCAAACATTACAGAAAGGTTGATAACTTATATAAATCCACATAATGAAATAAAAACTTCATCAAAAATGGAAAATGAAATGAAAAACCTTATAAATGATTCATTTGGAATTACATGTCACCAACAACAACATCAAAACATATCAGAACAACAAGTTGAGGGTGCTACAAATAGAAACCTGAAAAGTGGTGTTTTGGAGACTATAGGAGAACCAGATCAAGATTTTGACATATCATTGGATACTCCTCTTGATTCTATAGAGAATAATATAATAGAAAACCTCAATAATCATACAGATGCATTTCATGGTTTAGTTGACGATGGAAATCAATAGTTGTATCATGGATGTTTGAAGTATTCAAAACTTTTTTTTTTCACTGAAGTTGTACCATATCAAATGCCCACGTGGAATTACAAATAAGGTGATGTCCCTGATATTGGAATTTTTGCATGATGCATTTCCAAATGCAAAGATCCTTGATTATTTTTATGATATGAAAAAAAATTACAATCTTGGTCTGAATTATACAAAAATCCATGTGTAACCCAATGATTTCATGCTTTATTGGGGAGGGGATTAAAGAAGATAGGATTACAAGAAATTATATTCTTCTAGATGGTATTCTATGGGTTATGTTATAAGTTTGAATCAATATAATACCATGAATAAGAAGAAAATAAACACACTTTCATAGGTTTTGTGTTACTTTTTTTTAAATCCTCGATTACAAAGATTATTCATGTCACTGAAAACTACCAAACACATGAAGTGGAATTCTTTAGATAATAACAATGATGGGTTAATGTGACTTCCAAGAGATTCAAAATCATGGAAGAAATTTGATTCACTACGTTCATATTTCTCATCTGATCTGATGAATTTTTTATTGGGATTGGTTTCCAATAGATTCAACCCATTTTGGACTTTGAGTACCAGTTATAGTATTTGGCCGGTTGTTTTGATACCTTATAATCTGCCTCGCTAGATGTGTATGAAATAAACATCATTTATCATTTTTATGATTATTTTTGGAAAAAAAGCATGGAAATTATATTGATGTATACTTTCAGCCTTTAATTGAAGAATCACAGGAGTTATGGAGCAATAGTGTTGGGACATATAATGCATCTTCTAGAACAATTCTAAAAATGAAAGATGCTCTAATGTAGACCATTAGGGACTTCCCTGTACTTGGGAATTCATCTAGTTAGAAAACTTACACGAGTTTTGATTTTATAGTTTTTAACTTTGATTTTGAGCCCAAACAACTACCTCCTAGTAGAAAATGGTTCTTCATCAAAGATTTCTTGATTCATCTAATAGATTTTGGCTAAACAGGTCAAAATTTAATGGTTTCATTGATCACAGACCACCTCTAAAGTTGTCAACAGGTTCTAAAATATTGGTACATTATAGAAATATAGAAATATAATTGGGGAAGTTGAATTATTTTAATGATAGTGTAAAAAAATTTCTAAGTGTATCATCAAGTGAAATCAGAATGCAATAATGGAGGAAAAGGGTATATTCTTCAAACATTCATATT
The DNA here is from genome assembly GCA_963277665.1 of Viscum album. Classification (NCBI taxonomy): domain Eukaryota; kingdom Viridiplantae; phylum Streptophyta; class Magnoliopsida; order Santalales; family Viscaceae; genus Viscum; species Viscum album. The sequence continues at coordinate 332,851,364 of OY728132.1, forward strand.
GGGAATTTAATTTCTTGTGGCATAATATTGATGTGATGTATATTGAGAAGAATGTTTGTGAAAATTTGATCTTCACATTAATTAATGAGCATGTAAAGTAGATGGATCGTCTCAATTCTTAGAAAGAATTATGAGAAATGAACATAGAGAGTCATCTCTAGCTAGATGAGAATGGAAAGTATGCTCCAGAAATTTTTGCAATGAAAAATAGTGAAAAAGATACATTCATTTGAATTTTGAAACATATGAAGGTATCTAATGAGTATTCAAGTAACATCTCAAGGTGTGTTGACTTAAAGCATCGTAGGTTACCTGGATTGAAAATCCACAATTCATATATTTTGTTATATTAGTTACTTATATTTTCATTGCGTACATTATTACATGATAAGTTTAATGCTATTGTACTCCAATTCAGAACATTTTTAGAAAACTATGTGGGAAAACTCTACATCTATTTCATCTTGACAATCTTCAGGAGATATTTTTATTGGCACTTTCTGCAATAGAGATGATCTTTCCTTCGTCATTTTTTAATTTCATGATTAATTTAACTATGAATTTGGTTAAGGAAGCTAAATTATGAGGCCTATTATATTATTGATGGATGTATCTAATTGAGAGGTACATTATTTATATGTTTTTTATTTTAGTAAACTATTATTTGCACTTCGTTAAATACATAATTAAGTTTTTTTATTTTATTTCTTAGATATCTTGGGAATTTGAAATCATACGTGAAAAATAATCCTAACCTAAGGTATCTATTTCTAATTACTATTTGGAAGAGAAGTGTCTTGCCTTTTGTTCTAGATACAAGAATGATATTGAGGCAAGATTTAATTGAGTTGGATGTGTTGACGACACATCGAATATATTTGAAATACATGGGAAATCAAAAATCATTCCTACTACTGGATGATCAGTTGGGATGAGCTCAAATATTACACTAACAGAAATGGGATTATTATAGGTACATAGATATGTGATATTGAATAATGAAATTTTAGATCCCTTTATTGAGCAGATGAGGATGAAAATAAAGAGATAGATGAGAGGGCGAACACGAAATGAGAAATATATAACAAAATCTATTAATAAAGATCTTTTAGAATAGTTTGCACAACATGTAAGTTCATAGATATTTAAATCAATATGGATATTATATTGATACATATCTTTTTCTAAATCTAAAAATGTATATTAATTTCTTCAGATCTTGAATACTGATACTCGAGTAAATTTTTTAGAATATTTAAAGTTTCTTGCTCGGGGTCCTCTTAAATAAGCTAGAAAGTTGGATGATTACAATGTGAATGGAGTTAGATACCATACATGTGATCAGGAAGAGGGTTTTAAATCATATAATAGTGGTATATATACATTTTCTAAAGTGTAATACTATAGAAAGTTGAGTGATATTATCAAATTAAACTACCACAAACATTTTTTAGTTGTTTTATGAAATTGAGTGGATATTATTAGGGGTGTTAAAAGATATTCCTTTCAATTTAATTCTATGAACTTTTATCACTTGATGAATTTTGGTGAACATGAACTACATGGTTCATATATCCTATCATCACAACGGATAATGGTATATTTTGTGAATATGTCATGAATGAAGGGTGGAGTTTAGTTTCTCAAGTAAACCAAAGAAAATTGTATGATATGGGAGATGACATGGAATATTTGACCTCTGACATTGAATTCCATCAACATAAAGAAGTGTACTTATTTTCACTTCATGACATTGAAAATATTAGTCTTAGAATAGTGGATGAAGTACATGAAGTAATGATGGAGCAGGAAACCGACATGATTCAAATAGAAAATTATTGAATGTGTAATTTTTCATTCATTTATCAACCTATTCTGTCATTTGTGCAGTCATTCATGATCATTGTTATGTATATTTTGTTTGTTAGTAATGTGAATCTATTATCATTTCTTTTTTTGTCAGCATGAATTTTTCTAAATATATGTTTTGAACTCAATTTTATTTGATTAAATAAATGGAATGCCAAGTAGAAAGCGTTATACTCACACTATAGGGTCAAAGTGTATTTCTAGAATCTGGTCTAATATGGTAATCTTTTAATTAGTTTAAATATTTATTAGACAATGTTATCTTTTAAATATATTAAATTGTTTATTTATCTCTATTTAATGCAATCAGAGTGTTTAAAACACTAAGCATCCCAAACAGAAGTGTGGTGGATTGTTCATAAAAAATATTATGGGAGTTTTGTTAACGATTCTTCCAAAAAAGTTAGGGTGTGAATTAATTTTTCATTATAATAACTTAATATCAGTTTTCACTATGTTAATATATATTGCTTCTAATATGACTGATATTTTATTTATAGGTAAAAATTAAATAACTATAGTATGTTAATCCCACACAGTCCTACTCAGTCTCCCAAGATGTCCCAGTTGGTAAAGTCCTTAGGATGGATCATCCTGGTTGAGTGCATGGGATGGGTTTGGGAAAATTACCATCTGAGGTTTTTGGTAGGAAAAATGGGATTTCAAGTGATGACTGGTGTTGAGAAGGTAAATCACACAATTTAAAAATCATTTAGTTCACAAACTTTTATTTATTTAATGTTTAAATATAAATATACAGCATTGTTTAATTTTAAATATAATTATCTTACAGGTGCCGATAGTAGGAACTAGAGATGGAGATGGAGAGCGTGATGAGGAAATTTCATCATTGGGAAATGATTAGTGGAGAGGGTTTGTTCATGTATCATTACATCTAATGTGGTTATTTTTTATCTTTTTCTGATATTTTATATGGAATCAGGATAATGGGGCACATATGTATGTGTTGTATAAAAATGTGTCTATATATTTTGTTTAAAATGGCTATAGAGATTGAAATTGATATATAATTATATATGATGATTAGTTTCTTGTCTCTCTTTTATATATAGGTTGATATGACTATTATATTCTACTATTTCACACTTTTTTCCATGGTGAATTACTAAGTATGTTTATACTCATACATGTATGGGCTTTGCATGCATGATTTTTTTTCTTATATAGATAACTGGTAGAAGGTGTCCTCAGTGGACCTAGTATTTATGGAATATAGAAGTAAGTGGAGGAACTGGCCATGTTTGGTGCTCCGACTTAGGGATCTTGAGTTGGGAACTCCACTTCTTTTTTCTTTCAGTTGTTTCTAGATTGGGACACACTTTCATTATTTATGGTTAGGCATGTATTATACCCTATTTCTTTCCAAGATATTTATCTATCTCATTATGATGTATTTCCTATAGGTTACTTCATGAATTTTTTACACCGAGAGGTTTTATTTTATTATTCCTGTACAGTATTTCATGGAGTTGTGTGTGTGTGTGTGTTCACATACAATAGGATAAAGCCTCCCACTTCATTGATATTATTACATTTTGCTTGTCTATGTCCCTTCAACTATTGGGGGTGAACATGTGGTGTCACTCTCAGTTTATTGGTGTCCCAAGTAGAGTCCCTATAGGTCAATTCATGACACAAAACCCATGGTTTTATCCAATACCATAATCTCTCTCCAACCCGATTAATTATAAGAAATTCTATAACCTTTTCAAAATCCCACATCACGACCTAGTCCTACGGACCAAGGATTTTTCTATGCATCTATCACTAAACTAAGGTCCTATATCACTTATACATAAAATAAAATCTCATGCCTATAACACATAGGATAAACCCTATCTATCATAACATCTATTGGATCGGTATCCTTGTTTTCACATTCTTGGTTAGAGATCAATCTTGATGTGTTGGGTGATCTCATTTTTTGTAGATTTTTGTGCTCTATTTGTGCATGGACCCTATTTTTTGAGCTCTGTTTTATTGGTCTTAGATAGGTTGTGGGGATGTAATCGAGTAACTCATACTATGTGGATTCTTATTAGTATAGGAATATAGAGGCATCTATGTTGTTTTTCTTGATCTCATAAATGAGCAGGATCAGTGTTGGAAGTCCTAGGATTTAACAAAGTATTTAAATATTGTGTAAATCCATGTCAGTTTTAATCTTTTATTGTGTAAGTTTGGATCATTTATTGATATTTAAGGTGATTTAACTATTGGTTAAGCATTGGTTATTAGTTTTGAATCATTAGTGACTCTTTTGGTGAAAATGGTATTCATAATGGATGGTTTCATATTGAGAATTATTTTTTTATTCTTAAATTAATTTAAATTGTTTGTAATTTAGGTGTATTTAGTTCTAACATGTGAAGCCTCATTTTAATTGAAGTATGTTAATTATTTTTAGCTAGTTTTAAATGTATTAAATTTATGATTTCCTCGAAAATTTGTTGTGTAATAGTTTAAGGAATCAATGTACTCTCAATTAGAAATGTATTGATAAATGTATTTATTCGTTTAATGTATTGAGAAATGTATTATATATTTTTCAATGTGTTTATTATTTCAATATTTTTATGTATTATTGATTATTTTAATGTGTTGTGTCTTGTTTGATTCATTCAATGTATTGATAAATTCTTTATTTCTTTCAATATGTTGTTTTCCTTGGTTAATGTGTCGATTCTTTATGTTTTTGTAAGAATCAACTTATGTTGATTCTTTAGTTTTAACATGTGTTGTTTTCCTTCTACATTGATGATATATTTGATTATCTAGTAAAATTGTTGGTGTTATTGTAGTGTAGTTATGGTTGTTGGTTCTAGGGATATAGAACCAATAGCTTGTTTTTTTAATTCATGATATAACGGTAGTTTAAATCGCTTCTATATATAGGTTTTTTTATGGTGATTTAAATTATCACTATATTATGGTATTTTTTAGGGCGGTGGTTAAAACTACCGCTAATTATGAAAAACAATTACTTAGCTATGGTTTTAACAGTATTAGTGGGGGTTTTTTCATTAAAAATTTTAGACTTTAGAGACTATTAAAAAACACTGTTATATCTCATTTATCTTTTTAAGTGAATTCCACCATTAAAACTAAAAAAAAATACCTCAAAATATGACTTTTATGACACTTTCAAGAAACCGCCGCTAAATGGAAGGAATTTATTCATGTTAAATGTCAATACCAATTTCAACAACAGTTTTTTGAAACCATTGCAAAACCATCTTGAAGAAGTTTAAACCACTTCTAAATAAAAAAACACTGGTAAATGGGAATTTTTTCATAGTGGTTCTAGGATATTTGGATTTCTAATATAACATAACTAATTAATCAATGAGGGAAAATTTTGGAACCTCACATCTAAAAAGATAGGGGCCCTCTCATAGTTGTTCCTAAATAATGTATGGTATCAATCAATCACCATCTCAATAAGTTTAACAAGTATTGTTTCGAGGAAATATTTATCCACTAGCCTTAAATCTATAAAAGAGTCCATGATTACGAAATAAGAACATTGAGGGGATTATCCAATCTACCATCCTTTTAAATATTACATGAAATTTTTAATCTTGTTAGCTCATCCAAATAATGTCGTACATCAGAAATTGGGTCCATGATAAAATATGAAGTGATTCAAATGTAATGAATATAATAATATTTTGGATTTTATATTTCTTAATATAAAACACATTGATAACATTCATGGGAAAAATTGGGTTTCAATGTTATAAGAATATATTTATTATTCTAATAGAATATTATCCTTGATACTACCTACTGGTATTCAAAACACCCTCTACGGAGACTAGAGGTGTTATGTTATTTGAGTGGGTACTGATCATAGGAATGTTGTAAAAATAATTATGGAACTGTATATAATCATTATTAGAGAAAATAAGGTATAATAGAGGCATGTTTTACTTCCTAGTCTGTATGTATATCTTGATATATTCCTTGAATATTTTCTAGGCCTTCCTCCTATATGGGAACTAGATTTCACTTTTAATCTATTGCGTAGAACTGATCCTATCTTGATACCACCATATAATAATATTTTGACTAAGTTAAATAAATTAAAATAAAATTAAAGGATATTAAAGAAAAATGTTGCATAGGACGAATAACTACTTTTTGGGGTTCCCTCATTCTCTTCAATAAGAAGAATGAGGAGTTTCTATTTCATTTTGTTGATAATAAAAATATAAATTAGGTGTTAATCATGACTATAATCATTATCTAAATATTGAAAATATCTTTGATTACTTAAAATTGTCCATGTGGTTTTCCAATGTTGACCTACATTCCGTCTTTCATTAAATAATTCTTAGACTATAATAAATTCAAATTAATGATTTTCAAATCTAGTATGACAATTTTAAATATTTATTAATGCCTTTTGGCTTTTCTAATGTTGTATTTATTTTCATGGATTTAAAAAAAGATCATTCATCCATTTCTAGAATGATTCATCATAATCCATATTGATGGAATCCTTTTCTATTCAAAATCCCATGATAGGTTTTGTTGAAATCAACCCATCATCTAGGATACATTATGGGGATCCCAAATATATTCTAAAATATCAAATTTCTCAATCTAGGTTTAATAATTTAACATCCTATAGGAATAATTTTCTTAACTCTTTTATCTCAGTAAATTTTTAGAAAGTGGTATTGGTAATTTCTTATCAATTTTCATTGACTTTGTGTGACATAAAGAGTTTCATTGGACTTATGAGATTCAGTTTTCATTTTATCTAGGATTTAATTAATATAGCTACTTTTCCAACACATCTTATTATGAATGAATAAAAATTAATATGGTTTAACTGATATAAATTTTCATTTAAATATTTTGAGATATTGTTTACCATAGATAATGTTCTCATTTTACTTTATCCTAGTGAAGACTTTGGGTATATTTTTATGCATCTTCGATTGGACCATGATGAATTTTTATTTAGGATCTACATAAGTGGAATGTGGTTGAAAATAGATTTATAAAAATAAACATCATTATATTACCCATGATTTTGAATTATGCATCATTGTCTATTCAATGAATTATTGGATAGATAAATGATTTAGAAAAAACATTGTTGTATATAGAAACTAAAAATCCAAAATAACATCTCACTGTAGTGGGAATCGAATGCAAGGAAGTATTGATGGGTGGAATATCATTATAAATTTGATTTTCATATTTACTATTCACTTGAAAAATTAAATGTGGTTACTAAAATTCTAAGTAGAAAAATTCACTATCAAATTGTGCAATAGGAAAAGAAATAATGGACTTTCATATCCCTCATGGTTGAACTCCATATAGATATGTTTGATGATTATAGTGGAATTACTTTATAAAACATAAAACCTACCTCTTATGTTGTGGAGTCATCAAGGACTTATAGATATATTATTTTTATTATATAATCATTCAAGAAACACTAAATGGTGGGGAAATACATGATGGTTAGTTTTAAGGTTAAATGTATTTTTTATGCATTTATGGAAGTCTATTTGTCCCTACCAGTATGAGTATAAAGTGATGAAATAAAATTATACTTCCTAATGGATTTTTAATCCTATAATAATGAATATTTATTGTGTTATCTATCAATGACCATGTATGAAAAATAAAATCATAGGGGTTTTCTCTAGATTCTCCACCTGAAAGAATCACAAAGCAATGTAACTACCAAGAATTTAATCAATGAAAATTTCCTTTTATGTTTATTTTATATTGAATAAATCACATAAAACAACATATAGAACACAATACCAACTTTATAAATGAATAATTAATGAAATAATAAGTATTTATTGAAGTTATGGAACCTATACTGATGGACTAGTAACTTAACCTTTGGGATAGTAATATTACCTCTATGAATAGTAAACCCTCTAAATGAATAGTATCCTCACCCTTGAATATATTAATAATATTTAGGAATATCATTAGTGAATGTATGATATAATTATATTATAGTATAAGTAAATGAATATTTTATAAATTATTAATTAACTGTTAGTATTTTTGAATGTCATGAATATTTAATTATTATTTTATAATTAATAAACTAATATTAAAAAAAAAAATTCCCTAAAATATATTCATAAATTAATTATTTTTTGTTATGATATTAGGATAATTTAATTACACATTAGTTAAAATTTTCAGAGTGTTATATAATCATTTTTAATTTCAAAAACTATATTTTTTGAGTAAATGATGATTTTAATTAAAAATTAAATTTCTCATATTTAGAAAATTATTTTCCATAATATAGTGTCCTTTTATGGATTCTACACATAAAAAAATTGTTAGGGTGATATTTTTGGATTTGTCTAAAATACTTGCATTTTTTTATAGTAAAATACTGTGATTTATGGTATAAATACATTATAAGATAAATACACTAATCCTTGATTCATCGATGGTTTAAGAACCATAATCTCGAACTTAACTTCATTATTTTAAAATATTTGAAGATAATTATCAATGAATTCATAGTCATGAGCCAAAAAAATGAATAAAATATTCAAAAAACACCCCTCTCCTCCACTATATATACCACCCCTTCTCCTCACACATTACAAGATTTTATCCTTGTATAATTTCTATCTAAAACTCTTATAAATATCCTCCCCCACTCCTATAAACTCTTGGTCTCATTAGAATACCAAAACCAATCCCATTATGGAGGTTCTGAAGGAGGAGTATTTAAGAGGTATAATCCTCTTCCTTTTGCTTTTAATTTTATTTCGTGTTATTTTCTTTTATTATTCTCTCCTAAACTCCTTTTATCTAAATAGAATGATAACTATAGTACCATAAATATACTATAATTTTATTATACTAATGGAATTATCCTTCTTCAATCCACTTTTCCTCTCCATTTTATTCTATAAATGGAAACGTCGAGCAGGAGGTGTTATTTCATCGCCTTCAAGGATGAAAAGTTTTCATTTTCCAACAACATCAACAAGGATATTCATGAATCCATTTAAATGGTTGATAAATATTTTAAAATTTATATTATAACCCCTTTTAGGATTTTTATTTAACATATTTACATAACACCAAATGATAATACAAAATGAGTTCGTTATTATCAATAACTGACATAATAATCTAAATGATTATCACTAAATGTATTATTTAATGATTCACCGTTATACCATAAAAATTTTATATATAAAAATTTACACTTCTGGATTACAATTAAAATCACTTAATTCCAATTATGGAAAGTTATACCCAATTTACATGAACTCCATTACTTATAAAAAAGCGAATTAATCCTAAAAACCTAGAAAACGAATGCTTCCAAATAACGAAATTAAACTCCATAACTCATCAATGAGGAAAATATGAACTTAACAAGACTATAATTAATAAAATAAATACATAAAACCTTCTGAATTAATTAACTAATTAATTGAATTTTATTATCCAGGACATGAAGGTCAAGTGCATAACTCATTCGGGAAAACGGTAAGGGATTCAACCTGAACCTTAATTTCTTCTTTTGGGTTTTTTCTATTGTTATCTTTACCCTAATGTGAAGATTATTTGTTTTTTTTCTACATCATATATATTATATTTATATGTTCTGAACTTATATATGTAGATCATTTTATCTTCATTTTATGCGAAATTACATGTTTTACAATGTTCTCTTCTTAATTCTTCCCGACACACAAGCCCGATTAGAGGGAACATCTCAATTTCTTACCAATTTTCAAGTACAATCCATAATCTATTTTAAGACACCATTATTTCTCTAAAATAAATAATTTTGTTATCAAAAACATTATTTTTTTCATTACTGGTTTTATAAAAATAATTATGACAAATAAAAATGATTTCTTCCAAAGGAACACTTCTTTGAAAAGTAAAATGGGTATTTCTCTCAAGAATTTATCAACTATTTTATTGTAGTATTTTCATTTATTTTAATGCCAATGTTGAAATTTATGATTTATTGAGGTTTATATCTTATGTATTTCATTCACCATATTTTATTAAATGGTTTATCATCAGTTTGACAGTGGATGTTCTATCTAGATACCATTCACCATATTACTTAGAATGGTTAGTGATTATGTTTACATATTGGGGGAGATATTTAAATTTCATATGTATATGTTGTTTATTTTTATCTTGATACATATGGGGAATTAATTGGACTTAGTTAGTGATAGGTGGGGCTAGATATAGCTCATTGACACATCTGTAGGTCTCATGAGACAAACTAGACTTGTTTTTTACCCATTGTATAGGGTATCATGGTCGAGGCCTTGATGATATATTTATGATATCTAGAATTATGAATTGCCTCATTATGAAAATAATAATCAATATTCCATGTGGTTATTTGACTAGTAGAATACCCATGGTTATGTTTTAATATGTTATTATTTAATTAGCTTTTATTTCTACCATTTTATGCTCAAGATTTTGTTTTAATGACATGTATTATTAGTTATTCACTATGCCTTGTTATTTATTTTTATTATATCATTCATTGTATTTCTTAACATTACTTATCATTTAAGATAACCCTTTTTTTAATTTTCCCTTGGATGTTAAGATGAATATTATGAATAACTTGTGGGGATAATATAGGAGTTGTGGATGTTTCTAATGGAATTGATATATTGTATTTCCTTTAATGTTATAATGTAAGACTTATTTGTGTATCTAGTTTTCTGAAAATATTAAACTATTCAGTCCTTCGGGATATGAATTAATTGTTTATTATGCCAATGTAATGAAGTAAAGAACTTGATCTAGGAAACTAGGGCTAGGATATCTACAGTGCGTGTCAAAGGAAGTTTAGTAGAAACCATGTAAACTATAATTAGAAAACATATATTAGGGAACATAACCCTAAAATAGACTTTGAGGATAAGAGTAGAAGGATATACTATAATTTTATTAATATAGAGATTATGTGGATCTTTCCAAAAATACATCCCTATCTAGATATTATAAGTTTACGTGGTTCTGGCATAAATATACCTTGGGGTTACAACTCCAACAAGGCGTCACGAGCTTGACTCAGGTTTACCTGGTACATGACAATAGGTCTTACTACGCACCTGGATTAACACTCCTAGGGGATATGCCTCGGATAAGTCACATTTTCATTACAAAATATTATGAAGGATTTAAAAGTAAATATGTCTCCAAAGAAACCATGTTTATGATTATGATATTAGATATGCATAAAATTTCAGTTTATGTTAAGTGTTTTGTTATTTTTGAGATTATGCATTATGATTCATAACATAATTTAATGTATGTCATTATTTTGAAATCGTGCCTAGTGGGAGGAATGGAAATTGTACAAACACATATAACCCATGTAGGGATTTCCCATATATGCAAGATAATGATGTTGGTATTGGAGCTGCGACTAGTGATAAGAAACTTATACGTTTACTTGGACAGTTGACTCGGGTTATGAACAATAACCTTACCTGTATGGATCACCCTAATCTACAATGGGGAGGAGAAATGTTAGACCGATTTATGATATAATATCCTCCAACATTTAATGGGACTAGAAACCCATTCGTATATGTAACGTCCTAGTTCCTGGTGCCTCCTAAAGGTTCCCCATACTTGATTGGTCACATGGCCTCAAGCGCATTTCCCCAAATGCCAGAGGCTTCCGACTAGTAGTGAGGGCTTTGGGTGTGATAGTGGGGAAACTATTCCCTCATTTGTAGAGCAACACAACAGAATATAAATAATATAAAATAGCAGAAGAAATAATAACATGCAATAAGTAAACAGCGGAAGACTGAAAGTAAATAAACAATTGGATCACATATATAAATGATGCATGTCACCTATTTCTAGGAAAGTATCCAAACAATTCACAGTGCTAGAAATATTGTACTAAACCAAATTAAAAAAGAAAACAAGTAAACTCCAGAAGCACCGCAACCCTCAGCTTGGTCCCAGGCTCTCCAGCTCTACATCACTCATGTACCTGAAGTAGAAGTGTGCTTTCCGTTATTTATACCTGCAAAAATATAATCTATTTGGGCACAAAATCATTACCCAAATAGGGTGTGAGATGATTCCCAGTAGGAAACCACCCAAATATTTATTCCTATCTATCATTAAATATATATATATATAATGTAATATGCAGAATGAAGTAATAACAATGAAGTACTCAAAGTAAACAATCCTACAGTTCAGGTACATTCATTTACATTTATTAAAAATTCAACCAATCATTCAAAGGAAACCCTCTGGGAAAGTTCTTGGATTATAACTCCTCTAGTTCAACTTATCATAAAATCAACAAAGATATAATAACCCTATGGGAAAGCTCACACAGTCTAACCCCTTGGTCTCACAAAGACAAAGACTCTCTAAGGAAGTACTCACCGTCAATTCCTCCTGTGATATTTTATATGGTAAACTATAGAATCTCTGAGGAATCAATCAAACTAAATTCTTTTTATCGTCTCATAATGATATACTATAGACTCTATGAGGGAGCACTCACTGTCAATCTCTTTTATAGTCTCGCAACGTGAAAAATATAACAGACATTCTGGGGAAGTCCTCAATGACAATTCCCCCTATGATCTAACTACACCAGGTTCTCATAACCCTATGTAATACAATCGTGCACAGACGATATCCAGCAGCCAAAGAAATCTCAATTACTACAAGGCTCAGCAGCTATAATACCTATCACAAGCATGTCATATAATATCAACTCCATCCTAACAGCACCAGACATGTACAACAAAACATCATAATAGGCGGTTCACCCAATGTCCAATATCAAACAAACAATTTAAAACAAATCCATAATCAATGTAATAACATTATTAATAATCAAAAAACCTTTATCAAGCAAGAACTCCATATAAGGCATCAATGCGGTCAAATTTTCAAAACATGCAATACCCTAAAGTAGGGTATTCAGAACTTTTTTCATATATAATTCAAGTAAAACTACAGAAAGGCACAAACCACCTAAATAGATATATTATAATTGATATAGTTGAACATTATCCTTTTAAATCGACCAAGAATGTCGTATATCTACAAAAATGTCAAAAAACACTAAACCTAAAATAACTCATGAAAGAGGAGAAAAGGGAGGAGATGATATAGAAGAAGTAAGAACTCACCAAGGCGGTTCTAATGCAATTTATGGTGTTTGATTCTGAGAATGGATGACAGGTCGGTGGCTCAGAGAAGAATCATCACCCTTGGTCACTCCTGGAAGAGATTGGGATAGAAGAAGACATTTCTAGGTATGATACGCTACCCCGGTCTGACCTATCAAAAAAAAGAAAAAGTTCTTGACGTGTTCATTAAATGTACACATCATGTACATGCCTCAACCAGGCCCCGCTTTATGCAGTCTCCAGGTGACCCCACATGACCATGTATTGGCCATTACCCGGCCTGTACAAGGCGACCTATGGCAACCGGGTACACGGCGTGTACTTCCAATTACACGGCGTGTACTCATTAAATTTCTAAAAGCTCCCTTTTTCTCAAAGAACTCTATAAAATCAAGTTTCATACCTGTAATGAAAATACAGGTTCTTAAAAACATCCCCCCATAATGAAATTTTCCCCAAATTTCCCTAACAAGGTGGCGAAGATGAATCCTCAAACAGCTCCAGCCACTACGATCGCACATCAGCCTCCCTCTCCCAAGTCTCATCCTGTACTCACCTGTGTTTCTAGAACACCTCTACCAGAGGAGTAGACCAGTCACAAAGAACCTTCTCATTGTGATTAATAATCCAGATAGGATGCTCCTTGAACGATGCATCCACCTCCAACTCAACCTCCTCAGGTTGAAAAACATGAGACGAGTCTGAGAACTAATGTCATAGCTAAGAAATGTGAAAGACGTCGTGCATAGACCAGTACCTCTAAGGTAACTACATTTGATAGGAAATCGTCCCAACCCTCTCCAAAACCTAAAATTAACCAACATATCTCAGAGAAATATTCCAATATCTCCTAAGTCTCCTGTGTCCCAACCTCAGTGTGACATGTATAAAAACCTGATCTCCAACCTTGAACTCCATAGGCCATCTCCATCTATCAGCATATGACTTTCATCATGACTATTTAGTAGACATCCTCTTCTAAATCAACTCCACCTTCTATGTAGTCTCCTGGACAAGATAAGTTCCAAGCATAGATGACTCTCCTACTTCCTGCCAACATATGTATGATCGACATGGCCTACCATACAAATCCTCATAAGGTTCCATCTGAATAGTCACCTGAAAACTATTTTTGTAGGAAAAATCCACCAGAGGTATGTGATTATCCCAAGAACCCCTAAAATCTAGGATGCATGATCAAAGAATATCCTCCAGTACTCTAATCATACACTCATACTGACCATCTGTCTAGGGATGGTAAGTTTTACTCAGAAGTACCTATGTACTCAAATCCCTCTATAGTCCCTTCCAGACACATGAAGTAAAACGAGAATCCATGTCTTAAATGATGGAGTGTGTAACCCCATGAAATAATACAGTATATCCAATGTAAAACCTTTAAATATCATCAACACAAAGGTCTCCTTGATCAGTAATAAATATACAACCTTCATGAGTATGTCAATGATAACCCAAACTACATCATTCCCTCGAGGCAACCTTCATAAACCTGTCACAAAATTCGTAGTGAAATGATTCCCCTTCCACTTGGGAATGGGTAACTGTTGTAAAATCCCTATTGGTCGCTGGTTCTCAGCCTTCACCTATTGATAGGTGGAACATCTCATCACAAAACCAAAAACATCTCTCTTCATACTTGGCCACCAATACTGATGGTGTAGATCTCGATACATCTTGGTGACACCATGATAAAATGACCAAACTGAGAAGTGAAAATACCACATCAACTCCTCGTGTATGTATGCTGACACCCATATGAATCTATCGAAGTAAAATATCACATCCTCGCCTACAGTCCATTTAATAATAGCGTCCTCTCCAAACACACTCTCCCATAGAACTAGGTATTCAAAATCTGATAGTTTCCTCATGCGCACCCAATCAAGTAGAGTAGAGGTAACAACTACAGAATAAATAAAAGTCTACCTCTGTATGTCGTGCACCTCCAAATGTATCTCAGAGAATATAGCCATAAGGTTCCACTCACAGTTGGCCTCCTGAACTGCATGTATCTAATTCCTCCTGCTCAATGCATCTGCCACTTTTTTTCCTTTCCCAAGCGTGCAGGGAAGATCAAAGTCAAAGGACAGAAGGTACTCAACCCACATTTGTTATCTCAATTACAGTTCACATTGGGTAAAGATACTTGAGACATTTATGGTTACTTTACCCCACAAAATGATCTCCCAAAGGTAATGTCTTCAACAAACCAAGGAATGGACAACTACATCCAACTCAAGATCATGTGTCGAGTAATTATTCTCATGTGGACTCAACTATCATGACCCGTACACAACGAAGCCTTCCCTCGGTATAAGCACTGCACCTAGCCTGATAACTAATGAATCACAGTAAACGGTTTATCTCTTTCTTGGCTATGGAAAATTTAATATCGGTGCTGAATTCAACCTCCCATTTAGCTCATGAAAGTCTGAATCACAGGAATCTATCCATAGGTACTTCTCACTCTTCTTAGTCAGGATCATCAGTGGAGCTTCTAATAATTTAGAGTCTTGTATAAAATATCTTTAGTATCCATCCATACCTATAAAACTCTATACCTAAAATATGTTCTTCAAATTCTCCCGAGAAACTACTACTCTCACTTTCTCTGGGTCTATTGATATTCCTATCTTTAAGATAACATGACACACGAAGTGAGTCTAGTCCATCCAAAAGTTGAATTTTGAGAGCTTAGCATATAACTGATGCTCTCTCAGTGTACTAAAAATGATCTCAAGATGGGTATCATGGTCGTGTCGAGTGTGAGAGTACACCAAGATATCATCCATGAAAACCACCACAAAGGATTCCAAGTATGGATGGAACACTCATTTTATCAGTTATATAAAACTGTAGGAGTGTTTGTGGGATTGAATGGAATAACCACATACTCGTATAGACCATACTTACTCTGAAAGGATGTAAGAGGTATATCTGATAGTCTAGCACACAAAAAATGAAAACCGGATCTCTATTAAATCCTTGAGAACAGTTGGGCTCCTCGAAACTGATCAAAGAGATCATCAATCCTTGTCAAGGGATATCGGTTCTTGACCATCAACTGGTTCATCTTTCGATAATCCACACAAATTCTGAGGGTATCATCTGCCTTCTTCTCAAATAAGATAGGAGAACCCCAAGGGAATTAATGGGTCGGATGAAAACCTTTTCATGTAACTCCTCTAACTTTTTCTTGAGCTTTTGTAACTCTAGTGTATCTATTCTATAAGGAGGAATGGACACTGGTGCCACTCCTGGCATAAGCTCAATAGATAAATCAACCTCTCTCTCCAAAGGAAAACTTGAAATGTCATCAGGAAAGACATTCCTAAAATGATCCACCACTGGAGGAAATTCTATCTGTGAAGTCCCCTGGTCATCTAGATACAAACTACCGATCTAGGCTATAACTCCTCCCAACCCATGATGCTCAAGTCCCACTCTGCTCACCTAGACATCCCATTTGACCTTATGTAGAAACAATATTCCATCTGGTGGCGTGAATCTCACCCTATGGCGATAGCAATTGACAACTGTCTGGAAGGAAACTAAATAGTCCATCCTGAGAATGATGTCATATCTCATCATCTCTAAGACATAAAGGTCCCATAATAAGTGACACCCACCAACCTCAAGAGGGAAAACATTTCACTAATATACACTAGCTCTTGTAGTCCCCAATGAAGTCTCCAGCGTCAATATATCAACACAAGTAAAGATACATATCCCAAAGCTCTCCACAACTAGCACAGATATAAAGTTATGGGAATCCCCTATATCAATAAGAGAAGAAGATAAAACTGAGGAAACCAAAATTGTACCTCTAACAGTAGAGGATTCCGGATCCTGCTCCTACGGGGTTTTCTCCAGTATAAAATCCAGACATGTTCCATGACCTTGTAAAGATGTTTGTGATACATAAGCTGATTTACCCTACGGTTGTCAAAAACCTTGTGTCTGAACACTACGGTCATGACCTCTACCTCAGCCTGAATGGTCGGATGAACTCCAGTTCCCTAACTAATGAGAAACAATTAGTCCTTCTCTTGAATGGGGAGTCATAGTAGAACCCTTATCACCAGATTTTGGTGAGAAAAAACTGATAGAAATGTGGAGGATGACCCATTTTACCACAAGATCGGCACTCAATGGGGTCTCTCGGGCAATGTGTCCTCGTATGCCTGCTCTTTATACACTATAATCATACTGCCTAGTAACTTGAAGGAGTATCTCACCTACTAGGATCTCCACACATAGACTCCCTGTGATGCTTCCTATTATCACACGGACAATTATCAGCTCTGAATGTTGAGCCTCCCTAGCTCACTACTCCAAAATACCTCAGGTTGTGCTCGGTAATCAGTTCTTGGTTGACTATAGAATATATGGAAGTCAACCTATAGATGTTCATCTAGAATCTAGTGTCATGTCAGAGACTATCCTCAAACTTCCTCACAATAAATAACTCATCACCCCCTAGAATAGGTGTAAAAGTGTTGTAGCTCTGCGAAGTGAGAAGAATACTGAATGATGAGAGAGTACCTGACACCAAAATCATGAACTCTCAGGCTTGGTCGGCCCTCAATGTCATCGGGTAGAAGTATTCATAAAAGGTACATTGGAACTCATCCAAACCCATAACCCTCTAGCATCCCGCCTGTGATATCACATCCCACCATCTCTTGGCGGAATCCTGAAGCATGTAAGTAGAAGGATTCACACTCCTATCTGGAGGCATCACGAGATGATCGAAGATAGATAGAGTGGATTCTAACCATGAATCTACAGCCTGAGGCCCACTATCCTCTGAGAAAGTGGGGGGGATAATACTTCTAAAAAACCCGCATGAACTCTACTATTTATGGGGTAGGAAGAAGTGCCCCTAGAAGTTCTGCATCATCCTCATGAATCCTTCTTGGAAATGTGCATCGACACTTGTATCCAGAATGATGGTTAGTTCCAAGATAGGTACGATGGGAGGATCTGTTGGTAATCCCTAATTTACCATGTCTAGTGTCTAATTGTTGCCCTGTATCGGGCATAGAACCATAGGACGTATCAGTGGTATGACTTTGTAAGGTAAAGAGAACACCTAAGTTCAATATTATCAATGATAGAACATAGAAGTGAAAAGAAGGAATAATAGAAAGAAATCATTCAAGTTCTTAAAAACATGGATACACATCATTTATAACCCCTACATAGAGTGTTCCCTTAAGCCTTTACAAGGGCATGTACTTCGACCAATGTTGGTCAAGTAATACCCCATACACATGGTGTGTTCTCCTTTGACACGACATGTACTTGAATCTTTTCCCCCTTCCCGAGTTCCTCTACCTGGCTATAACACACAGTTCTCTTAGAAAAAACTACACAACATGTTTATACCAGACATGACATGTACTAGAAGGATTTCAATGAAATCTGTCATTAGTCACATGGATGGATACATGGTCTTTACAATACATCGTGCAATAATTGGACACGGGGTGTACAACATATGTTTCATCCACCCGTGTCGTTGGTCACACGGCTGCATACACAGTCCTTACAACAGGGTGTGTACAACTGGTACACGGTGTGTTCCACCAAACAATTCATAGCCCCATGTCTATTCACTCATAGTTAGTCACACGGTCAAGGACTATACGGCGTGTATATATAGTACAAATAATATACTTAAGAAAAACATTTTCTTGCCAAATAGAAGGATACATGGCATGTATTCATCATCGCACACTGTGTATTCTGGATTTTTCCAAATAGTAAGCCTCAAAAACTACTTCAGAACCCCATAAAAACACTGAAACAAACATTAAAGTGCAAAACTCTGACCAATGGGTGCTTATACTCCCTTTGAAACAAATCTTGGCATCATATTCATGTATATCACAAAGTATAATAGTGTTTTCAATCATATGATCAACCAAATTACAATCCATGAGGGCCCATAACACCTCAAGGACCAAAGATTGGCACCCATTCAAATGAAACATTGCACAATCCAATACCCTATCAAATAGTAGGTATTCTATCAAGTCATGTATCACAATAACATTCATATCTAGAACAAAATCTATCGCAATAACATGAAATCATTAATTCACCATAAATAGCATGATGAGAATGCATGACATGTGATCTCTAGAAAGTACCTATATGATGCATGATATGGAATACCCTTATCTCACTAGGTTTTAATAGAAATATAACCAATAACAACACAAATTATGTGAATCACCCAATGGTGAAATCAAATCAACTATAACAATTGAAAAACAGTAAAATTGTAATAATTGAGGCACATTGAATTTTCCCTGTACACGGGATAGCTACTCTGGGAACAGCTTATTACCGACTACCTCTTCCTTCTTATCCCTATCTATAGGCTCCAAACAGTATGTCAAAGAAGAAAGTAAGTCCTTTGATACCACTTTTTAATTTCCCGGTTCTGGGTATCGCCCAAATTTTCCCCGTACATGGTTGGTCACATGGACTCAATAGAATTTTCCCGAATGATAGAGGATGCCTACTAGTAGTGAAAGACTTGTGTGTGATAGTGGAGAACCTATGCCCTCATTTTTAGAGTACCACAGTAAAATATAAATAATATACAACAGCGGAAGCAGTAATACCATGAAATAAGTAAACAGTAGAAGGCTGAAAGTAAATAAACAACTGGAGAACATATATAAATTATGCATATCACATATGTCTAGGAAAGTATCGAAACAAGTCACAATGCTGTAAATGTTTTACTAAACCAAAGTACAAAGAAAACAAGTAAACTCTAGCAGCATCACAAGCCTCAGCTTAGTCCCATGCTATCCATCTCTACATCACTCAAGTACCTGAATTAGAAGGGAACTTTCCTTTATCTATACATGAAACAATATAATTTTTTTAGAACCAAAATCATGACCCAAACAGGGTGTGAGATGAACCCTAGTAGGAAACCACCCAAATATCTATGATAAATTGTCAGTGAATATATATATAAGGTAATATAAAAAATAAAGTAATAACAAGGAAGTAATCAATGTAAACAATCCTATAATTCAACTATATTCATTTACATTTACTAAAAATTCAACCAATCATTCACAAGAAACCCTCTAGGAAATTTCTCACAGTTTAACCCCTATGGTTCAACTTATCATTCAATGAAAAAAGATATAATGACCCTATAAGAAATCTCACACGGTCTAACTCCTTGGTCTCACAAAGGCACGGACTCTCTGAGGAAGCACTCATCATCAATTCCTTCTATTGTATTTTACACGGTAAACTATAGACTCTATGAGGAATAACTCAATGTAAATTCCCCCTATGGTATCATAATAGTATATTATAGACAATTTGGTGGATCACTCACCATCAATCTCAGCTATGGTATCACAAAATGAAAAGTATAATAAACACTCTGGGGAATCCCTCAACATCAATTCCCCCTATGTTATAACTACACCAGGTTCTTGCAACCCTGTGTAATAAAATCATGCATAAATAATATCCATCATCCAAAGTAATCTCAACTAATACAAGGCTCAGTATCTATAAAGCATATTAAAATCATGTCATATAATATCAACTCCATCCAAACAGCACTAGGCATGGAAAACAAAATAGCCTAACAGGAAGTTCTATACCCAACTTCCAATATCAAAAAAACACGGGAAAACACATCCATAAGAAAGTTAATAACCTTATTCATAATCAAAAACCCTTTCTCAAGAAAATAAACCATAGCATGCACCAACAGTTTTAAATTTCCAAAACATGCAATACCCTAAACTAGGGTATTCGACACTTTTCACATATATAATCAAAGGAGAACTACAGAAAGGAAAAAAACACCTACCTCGACGTAGTACAGTTGATATAGTTGAACATTATCCTTTTAATATACCTAAAACATTGTAGATCTAAAAAACATCAAAAATTCTCAACCTCAAATAACTCACGAAAGAGGGAAAACAAGAGGAGAGGCTCTAGAAGAAGGAAGAAATCATGGATGTGATTCCAACGCAATTGATGGTGTTTGATTTGGTGAACGGATGACGAGTCAGTGGCTTAGAGAAGAATATTCTCCCTCAGTCTCTCCTGGATGAGACATGGATTGAAGAAGAAATTTCTGGGTATGAGATGAAACCCCAGTCTGACTTATCAAAAAACAAAAGAAAACATACACAACATGTTCATTAAATGTACACACCGTGTACATGACTCAACCAACCCCCCACTTTTGGTGGTCTCCAGGTCACCCCACATGGTCATTTACTGGTCATTATATGACCAGTACATGGTGTGTACTCATAGAAATTATAAAAACTCCCTTTTTCTCAAAAATACTTGAAAACAATATCCATACAAGAAAAAAAAGATATGAGTTATTACAGTAGGATAATAGTGGATAAG
The DNA here is from genome assembly GCA_963277665.1 of Viscum album. Lineage (NCBI taxonomy): Eukaryota > Viridiplantae > Streptophyta > Magnoliopsida > Santalales > Viscaceae > Viscum > Viscum album. The sequence continues at coordinate 332,872,879 of OY728132.1, forward strand.
TTCCTTAGAGATGATATTTATTAGTTTGGGATGTAACTAAAGGGATAAGGTTGTTATTGAAGTTTATAATCTATTGGGATATATTGATCAATGGTGTTTATTTATTCAAAACATAAATAAAGATAAAGATATTGAAAATTTGGAATGGAGGTATTTAAATGAAATTTTCCTAATAAAATATTTTCCTCGTGAACAACAAGTGGATATAGAGAGGCAATTATTGAGTCTAATATATAAAGAGGGTGAAAACGTTGTGAAGTATGAAGAAAACATTACAAGGTTATAAATGCATTATGTGAAAAATATATATAATCCAAGGAGCAAGATTGATCAATTCTTTGATGATTTTAAACCATTCCTCTATAGGGAACTAGTCTCCCAAAATTTTTCATCATATAAAGATATAGTCTCATGTATTATTAAGACATAAAAATAATTGTCTAATTATTAATAATTTAAAGGAATTAAAGAGAATAATACGGTTGTTGAACACTCTGGAAAAGTAAATAATGAAAAGGGAGATAGTGGAAGAATTGATTTTCTATATTGTGATATAATTGTGGGAAAAAACACCACTGTACTTGCCTGAATGGTATGGGTGTTTATTAAAATTTTATAGAAAAATTCCACTAAGCCCATTACTTCAAAGGAAAGAAAGAAGTTAATAATTTTCAATGCTACAATTTCAATGATATGGGACATTATGAAAATGATTTTCATAAGCATCAAGGAAACATTCACAAAAAATTCCAAGGGAGAAAGTCCAATATTTTATGGTCCCAACTACTAAGGTTAAAGTTCTTAATGATTTTTTGGATGGTAATTTAATAATTTTTATAAACTTGTCCAGTGATTTATTTGATTATGGATCATCAAATTCTTTTATAAATTCCTATTGTTTCAAGAGAAATACACATTTCCCTTCTGATTTATTAAAGGGGTGGTCATTCAAAACTCCTAAGGGAAGTAACATTGTAACAAATATGTGTCAGTAAGTCCCCTTTATGACACAAAAATGTGCTTTAGTTATTGAATATTTCAATATATCCATTATTGAATTTAACATAATCCTCAATATGGAATGGGTTTTAAATCATGATGAAAAAATATATTACAAGAAGAAGGAAGTCACAATTTTTTAGGGAAATTTAGAATTACTTATCTTTAGATCAGAAACATCTTCATCTAGTTCTTGTCTAGATCCACCTTCAATAGCTCTTTTGAATTAAATTATTGATGAGGAAGAGAAAGCATCATATATGGATCTTCAAATTGATTATGTACCAATTGTGAATGAATATATTGATGTATTTCCAAAATATTTACCTGGAAATCCTCTAGAGTGGGAAGTTGAGTTCTCTATTTATTTAATTCTTGGTTGAAGACCTATATCAAAGTATCATTATGGAATGACCCTTGTGGAATTAGTAGAACTGAAGAAACTACTAGAATATTTGAGTGATAAAGGATTTATTCTCCCTAGTGTTTATCCATGGGGATCCCTCATTCTCTTTGTTAAAAAGAAAGATGGATCGATGAGGTTAGGTATTGACTATAGGGAAATCATTGATTTTACAATAAAAAAACAAGTATCACATACCTCTCTTTAATGAATTATTTGATCAAATTCATGGAGCTCAATACTTTTCAAATATTGACCCACGATTTGGATATCATCAGTTGTGTGTGAAGAAGGAAGATATACCAAAGATATAATTTCAATCCAGGTATATATATTACAAGTTTACAGTAATTAAATTTGGACTAACTAAGGCACCCTCTATTATTGGGGATCTAATGAAAAAAAATCAGGGAATATCTTGATGAATTTGTTTTCTTATTTATTGATGATATAATGATATATTCCAAAAGATATGAGGATCATGAAAACCAATTATGGTTTTTTCTATAGACTCTTAGAAGAAAAGAGTTATATGGTAAGATTAGCAAGTTTTAATTCAGGCTTCAAATAGTTTTCTTTCTTGTCCATATTGACTCTAAAGATAAAATCTCATCTGATTCTATGAAGAAAATGGTATTTTAGGAATAGAATACACCAACGAACATAACTCTAGGACATAGTTACATTGGTTTAGTAGGTTATTATTAGTGTTTCATTTAGAACATCACCTGATTACCTAACCCATTAACCAATCTTACACGTAAAGGGGTTTAGTTCGTACATAAAAAATAATGTGAAGAATGTTTTAAGAAATTGAATAGGTGGTTAGTGATTACTCCAGTATTGACTCTACTATCAAAAAATGGTGTATTTATGATTTATTTTGATTCTCCAAATAAATGAATCAGGTGTGTCCTTATATGGAATGATAGAGTTATTTCCTATGCATCAAGGCCTTTAAAAATTCATGAATTGAACTATCAAATTCATGATCTTTAGTTAGAAACTATGATCTTTGCTCCGAATATATAGAGACACTATCTCTATGGAAAAATATTTGAAATATATATAGATCAAAAAAGTGTGAAATATATCTTCTCATAGAAAGAAATCAACATGAGGCAAGGGTGGTGTCTTAAACTATTTAAGGATTATGATTATATAATACACTAACACCATGGGAAAAATAATGAGGTTGTAAATGAATTGAGTAGAAAAACAAGATGAGGATTGAAACAGATCTTGTGTTCATGGATCTTGTAAATATATATATGGTATTTATCAAAGAAGGTGAAACATAATTAATTTTTCAATTTTTTTCCTGGACAAATTTATTGGAAAGAAATTAAATTTCCCAGTCTGATGATTAGAATCTTCAAACAAAAAATAAAAGCAGTGAATGATGGGAAGTTTCCAAACATCATTTGTGAGGAGGGAATTCTAAAATTTGGGAGGTAGCTATGTGTTTCCTCTGTACCCTAGATAAAAATGGATTTATTGGATGATTCCTATAGTTTTAATTTACCTATACACACTGGTATCACTAATATGTATAAATATTTTAAAGAACATTTGTAGTGGGACAACATGAAGTTAGAAATTGCTGATTATGTATCAAGATGTTTTTTCGGTCAATGGGTGAAGGCTGAAAGACAACATACTAGAGGATTCATGAAACCTATACCTATTCCTACATTGAAATGGGATGAAATCACCATGTATTATTTCATTTTATTACAAAAAACTTCAAGAAATAATGATAAAATATGGGTAATTGTTAATTGACTTACTAAATATGCACATTTCCTCACTATAAGGGAGGATTTCCCACTGGAGTGCCTTAAAAGGCTCTATAGTAATGAAGTTGTAAGACTTCATGGAGAACCTCTCTCAATTTCTCATGATCTTGGTCCATGATTTACATCAAAATTCTAGAAAAGTATCCAAAATTCATTGGATATTTAGCTTCATTTTAGTACTACTTATCACCCTCAAATTGACAGGCTGTCAAGAAGGACAATCCAAACATTATAAGACATGTTGATATCATTCTCACTTTATTTTCATGGTATGTGGGATCATTATTTACCTTTGGTAGATATTTCCTACAATAATAGTATTCATTCAAGTATTCAAATAGTACTGTATGTGGCATTATATGGAAAGAGATGTCGCACACCAACTCGTTGGGATGAAGTTGGTGAAAAGAATGTTTATGGGCCCAGAAATTGTAGAGGAAACAATAGTGAAGGTAGAGGATATTCAAACCCATATAGAATCAGCTCAAATTAGGAAAAATAGTTATTCCTATAATCAATGGAAGGATTTGGAATTTCAAGTGAGAGATCACATTTTCTTGAAAGTATCTTCATGGAAGGGTGTTATAAAATTTGGGAAGAATGGGAAACTGAGCCCCATATACATTGGTCCTTTTGAAATTATAGATAGAATTAGAGTTTTGGATTATAGTATCACAATGCCATCTAGCCTTTCTAAGGTACACAATGTGTTCAACTTCTCTTGGTTAAGAAAGTACATGCCAGATCCAATTCTTGTTCTCACTTCTGAAAGAATATATTTGAAACCTGACTTATCTTACTCTTAAGATCCTATCTAGATTCTAGATGTTATTGAAAAGTTATTGAGGAATTTAACAACTAATATGGTAAAGTTACTTTGTAAAAATCATATAATTGAAGAGGCAACATGGGAGCTTGAGGGACGTATGGTGAAGAACTACCAAATTTTTTTTATGAGGTGACATTTTGGAAATTTTGAGGATTGAATTTATGTTGGAGGGGAGAATTTAATGACCCAAAATTTTATCAATGATATTTCCCTTATTATGACTATTTTATATGTTATAAATAATAGAAAACTATATAAATAACTCAATATAATCTTTATAAATGAATAATGAATGAAATAAGAGGTATTTCTAGAAGTTATGGAACCTATATCGATGAAATAGTAACATGACCTTAGGAATAGTAATATGACCCTTATGAATAGTAAATTTGCCTAATGAATAGTAACCTCACCCATTAATGTATAAAAAAATTTAGGCATCTCATAAGTTAAAGTATGATATAATTATATCATAATATAAGTAAATGAATATTTTCAAAATTATTGATTAAAAGTTGGTATTTTTGTAAGTCATAAATATTTAATAATAATTTTATAATAAATAAAATAAATTTCAATAAATTTACATTCAAAAAATGTAATCATAAATTAATATTTTGTTGTCTAATTATTTTATGATAATTTAATGAGACCTTACTTAATTTTTCAGAGTGTTATAAAATTTGTATTAATTTTATAAACTGTATTTTTCGAGTAAATGATGATTTTAATTAAAAATTATGTTTATTATATTTAGAAAATTATTTTCATAAAATATAGTCCAATTTTAAATTCCACACATTTAAAAATGGTTTGGGATAATTTTTTTGGTATTAAACTAAAATTCTTAAATTTTTTGTGAATAGATAAATATGGTAATTATGGTATATATACATTATAATCTAAATACACTATTTCGTGAGTCATGGATGGTATACGAACAAAAATATAGAACTTCCCTTAATTATTTTAATATATTTTATGATAATTCTAAAATTATTCATACTCATGAGACAAAAATAATTAACAAATGAATAAAATATTCAAAAAACACTCCTCTCCTCCACTATAAATACCACCCCTCAACACCCCTTCTCCTCTCACCTTACAATTTTGTTCCTTATAAAATTTATACCCAAAACTCTTATAAAGATACTCCCCCACATTAAAACACTCTTGTTCTCATAAAAATTCCAAAAATTATCCCCTTAAAAGGCTCCTAAGGAGGAGTATTCAAGAGGTAAAATCCTCTTCCTTTTCCTTTTAACTCCATTTCATGTTCTATTCTTTTATCATTATCTCCAAACTTAAATTAATAAAAATAGAATGATAAATACATTAAATTACATAATCTATAATGTTATTATGGTACTGGAATAATCCATCATCAATCCCCTTCTCCAATCCCTTTTTTTCTAAAAATGGAAATGTTGTCTGAGAGGTGTTGTTTCATCGCCTTCACGGATGACAACTTTTCATTTTCTTACACCATATTCAAGGTTGTTCATGAAAAGTTTTTAATGGTTTAGAAGTATTATAAAATTTATATTATAACCATTTTTATGTTCACAGTTTAATATATTTAAATAATACAAAATGATAAAATAAAATAAGTTCGTTATGCTCAATAACCGCCATGATAATCTAAACGATTATCATTGAATGTATTATCTAATGATTCATCATCATAACATATGAAAAATGATATGTGTAAGAATTTAAAGTTTTATACCCCCATTAATAAAATGGAATTCTATTTCTTAAAAATTATACCCAATTTACATGAACTCCATTACTTATAAACAAGTGAACTGATCATGAAAACCAAGAAAAAGAATGCTCATGAATGATAAAATTAAACTCTATAACTCAAAAATAAGTTCATAATTGTACTTAATAAAACTATTATGAATATATATATATATATATAATTTGTAAATTAATTAATTATCGTATTTAATTTTATTATCCATGACATTAAGGTCAACTGTAGAACTCATTCGAACATAAGGTAAGGGATTCTACTAGAACCTTCATTTTGTCTTTCAAGTTATTATTTCTATATCTTTACCCCAAATGTAATACTTATTTATTTTTGTGTAATTAATATAAGTTATATTTATATTTTATAAACATATATATACAAATCTTTTTATCTTCCTTTTTTGGGTAATTACATGTTTTACATGATTCCCTTTTTAATTCTTCCTAACACACAAGACTGATTAAAGGGAACACCTCAATTTCTTACCCATTTTTATGTACCATCCACAATATGTTTTAACATATCATTATTTTTATAAAATCACTAATTTTTTCACGAAAAATATATTTTTTAATTATTTGTTTTATAAAAACAATTATGACAAATATAAATGATTTTATCCAAAAGAACTATTCATTGAAATGTAAAAGGGGTATTTCTCTCAAGAATTTCTCATTGATTTTATAAGAGTAATTTCATTTATTTTAACACATATGTTTAATTTTATGTTTTATTTAAGTTTATTTATTATTTATATCATCCATCATATTTTAATAAATGTTTTATGATCAGTTTGACTATGGATGTGCTATCTTAATACCATTTACCATACTACTCAGAATGGTTAGGGATTATATTTACATATTGGGGAAGTTATCTACATTTAATATGTATATATTTTCTATGTTTATCCATGTTCATATAAGGAATGAATTTAACCGAGTAAGTGATGGGTGGAGCCCACTATATCCCCTCGATGCATTGGTATGTCTCATAATACAAACTAGACTGGGTTTTTACCCATTATATTGGGTGTCTTGGTCAAGGTCTTAACAATATTTTTATGATGTTCGATATTATGAATTCCATCATTATGAAACATGTTATTGATATTCCATGTGATTATTTGAATATTTTAATACCCATTTATATGTTTTAATATGGAATTATTTAATAATATTTTATCACATCCATTTTATGCTCAATATTATGTTTTGATGACATGTGTTTTTATTTATTCACAATGTCTTGTTATTTATGTTTTTTATAGATTCTACTATATTTCATACCCTTAATGAGAATCCAAGCTCACCCTTTTCTTGTGTTTTATTTTTCCCTAGGATGTGAAGATGAATATTATGAATGAGTTTTCAGGATAATATAGGAGTTATATATCTAACTAATGGAATTGATAAATTATATTTCCTTTTAACTTTTAATGTAAAACTTATGTTTATATCTTGTTTTCCAAAAATACTAAACTATTTGGTCCCTTCAGATAATACTCCCAAGTTTATTATGGAAATTTAATAAAGTAAGGCACTGGAAATAGGTAACAGGGGTTTGGGTCTCTACAACTAAAGAACCAAATGCCTATAGGTATTGTGAAACCACTTCTTTTCTAGTGTGAAAACGGTATGAAATCACTATAAACACGGTGAATAGATTTCTACTATCTTCTATTGATTGTGATATAGTGTAAATAATTGAAGAGTATTTTTCCAAGATGTCTCAAATTCTGACTAAAAATTATTTTTTATTTGATTATTGAGTCACTTTTAACAGAAGAGTGAGAACCATCGAGTCCAACAAAACAACCAGAAGACCAACATAAAAGAACCCAAACAACACATGACCTGCCTCACCCCAGAAGCTACCTCGATATTAGGCCCCCACCAATCATGATTACTCGACAACTAGTCTTGTTCAAGGATGCACGGGAACAGAACCGATGGCTAGGCCATACCCTCTCAGTCTTCCACTCCAAGTGTCACGCAGAAGTGGCGTCCTTACACTTTAAACCTCATATGAAGCAGATCTATGTAAGAAGCAGCAAACAAAACACCAAAACATCTCTAGTAGCATAATTTGAGAGTAAGACTCATCACAAGAACAAGGAAGGTGAGAGTGAAAACCCGAGTATTAAATAGATAAATTTAAAGCATCATCATTGAAGAAAAGTATAATTCTGCCAATATCAATATCCCTGAACAACTTCCAGGAAATAGCTGTTACCTGAGTGTGTGGATCATCACTTAAAAGAACCTCCAATGCAGAGGTCAGTTTATCCCAGATCTCTATATAATCTTCAAGACCGATCAACCCCTTATTAAAACCCCCAACCAGTATCGTGTCCTGTTTGTCAACCTAGGAATATTGATCCTCACTTAAATAATTCTAATGTCATGACCCATCATCTTGGCTACTTCATATTCTGAGGCATTGAGAAACATCACCTGCTCTATCACCTCATCCTCTGAACACAGAAGCAGATCCAAGTTAAGTTCAGGTTTGTCGGGTGAGTCATGGCACATGGCCTCTCTTTCCACCTTCTCTTACATTTTCTTTTTTGTTGACTGAGTCTTCAAGGGGGCGGTAGAGAGGAGTAGTCCCTCTTACCCTTCCTCCCCCTGTTACATCTATTACTCCTCAAACTGGTTTCCCCTATGGGATTACTCCGTCTTCCTTCAATGGTCCCCTCCATACACTCCCCAAATGTACCAAGGCCATGAAATCTATTCTTCACCAGAATAACATATTGGTTCCTTGATTTTCTTCCCCCATTTCTGAAAGCTACTTTAAGACCTAAAGTTCTAGATCTCATTAATGGCCTCCCTAATCTTCAACTTTCAACCTCTGAATTCTCCGAAACCTCTGCCCTCTTAAACCTCACTTTGGTTTCTCACTTCAAGATGAGAAGACCTTCGGTTGATGTGTTCGATAGGTTTATCTTCAGCTCATGGGGTCTCCAGGAAAGGGCGATTTTCAGCTTTCTTGACAGCCACCACATCATGATTCGAGTTGAATTGGAAGCAGACCTCATCAAGGCATGGTTGAGCGCTCTGCATAACATCAATGGGTCTCAGTTCTTCCTCTTACGATGGTCTTTTGAATTCCATTTGAATCGAGATTCCCCATCTACTGTGGTTTGGGTTAGTTTTCCCAATCCCCCACTGTTGTGTTAGAATCCTTCTGTTATACACATGATAGGTAATCTCGTAGGTAGATTTTTGTGTTCGGATAGCCGCACCAAAGTTGTTTGTCACCCAGTCAATCCAAGGGTATGCGTGGAATTAGATGCATCTCGAAAGCCTTTTGATTATGTCTGAATTACTATTGGAAAGGATTAAAGGTGCAAACAACCGGTCATATACGAGAGTTGGACAGACTTCTTCTCCTCATGTGGTCAACTAATGTTAAGAATATTTTCATTATGTTTATATTCAATTAATTTTTTTCATAAAGATTGGATATCATTTTGAGGGTGAAACAACTAAAATGTAATATTTTAAGTTTTTTTATAGAATACCCTTTCATTTTCGGATTATTTGGATAAAATTGGGGGACCATTTCTAATAAAGGACAGTGTCATTCATGAGAAGATAATGAAATTAAAATTTATTCAATGTAGGCACGTAAGGATTCCATTTTTTTCAAAACTTCAATGATGACCAATCAAGGTAACTCATTGAAAAACAATTGGGTAAAATTCCCTTTAGTAGGTTTCACTAATATTGGTTTATTTATCGATGGAAATCATAGGTATCTAATAATTATATTCTTCAATAAATTCATGATTTTGGTCTAAGTCAGAGAGATTTCTTATTGGATCTCCTTACCTCACAAATTTAGTTTTATTTATAATGAATTTAATTTCTATAAACTATGGAAGTATTTTTACTACTTTTTATAAATTATTTGATATTATTATATTTAACCAAAATCTAATGTATCACATATTTAAAATCCTATCTACGTCATTAATCAGATTAAAAAGGCCTTATGGTGTTAAGTGATTATTCTTATCCAATTTTAATGGTAACATGAAAAACTCTAAGATAAATATTTGGAGTGAGATTATGATATGAAACCTCTATAGTCAATCATTTTTCTTATAGAGGTTGGCTGAGTCTTCTCAGGGATTAAAATATAAATAGTAGAGAGGTTATAAAAATCCTAACATATAAAGGATAGTATGATTGTATGGATTTATTATTTATGTTCATTTGATTGAATAATTCTATTTTAATGAGTAATTAACATAGTTTTATGAGATATTTAAAGGATAAAGAGTGGTTCCCAAGGTTATAGAAAACATCAATTTCTTGTTGGACTCGTGCTATAAAATTAGTGGTAGCTACATTACTGTAACAACATAGTTATCATGAATTGGTACCCGACAGACCTATAATGGGTACCTAGTGGCATTGAATTTTTATTAATTATGGACTGATTTAGTCATTTCACATTAAAAACTAACCCCTTTGAATTGATTCTCTATCCTTCGGTTGACACTCTTATTTGTCATTTAATATGAGAATAAGAAAAGTATGGGTGTTGATCCCTTATAATCCTATTATTTTTCCTTTTATTTACTGTTAGAGATATAATATCATATATCTTTAACCTATTTCATATATAATTTTACAATTCTTTCTATTTTAAATTTTTATTTATACTATGATTGTTTTACAAAAATTATTTAGAGGTATGAAAAAAAAATCCTTCCCAGATTAGTATTATTTTATAGATGTTATTAAAAACCCCAGAAAATTATTTTTTTGGGTTTTTTTGGTACCTTTTTGTGGGTATAATATCTTCTCTTATACCTCAAATAAGATTTTTCATTTATTTTTAGAAGTTAATACTTGTTTTCCTCTCATAATAAGATAGAGTTATTATGGAAGGGGTATGGGCCTCAGCAAATCTAATTAAAATGAGTTTTTTCAATCAAACAAAGTATTCAATAAATTTTTATATGAATTTTTTTGACATGTTATGGTTGAATTTGGTTATCTTTATTTGTCTATCATGATATAATTACTATTTATAAGTAATTTACCTTTTCTTTTTCTTTCTTGAAATTTATAATACTTCATAACAATTTAGTGGTGAATTAAAGGGTATAATCATTGTGTAATCTACTCTCAATTACATTTGAAGTACACGTTTTACCAATATTTTGTGTCCTATTTGGATAATCAAGATATATCCTATTATTTTATATGATAGTTTTATTGTGAATATTGTTATCTATATATGTAGGTTGTGGCATATCAGCTTCAGTAGGCACCCACATGGTAAAGAATAAGTGGGAAATTTGGTACTGGATCATAATTCCATAATATGATATATCCCTTCCATTATTCCAAAATTAATGGGATGAAAATGGCCCAAATATATATACATAGTCCCCATTACCTAGATGAGTGGTTCACCCTGACATAGTGTTAGATATATTTGTATTTAGCAATTGTGATTCTAGTGTGAGGTATGAGAAATGTATCCATGGTATGGACCCTTCCACTATAGGGAGTTAATTTTCATAACTTATATTATGATTAATTTACATGTTATACATGTTTTTTTGTTTTTATTACTATTTCTATAAATTTTTATTAATTCCACTTGTAAATTTTTTTTATTATAGGTTGTAAACAAAATGTTGGTGATTTCCTAAATAGTATATCAGTCCCATGCCATTCACAGGCCCCTGTGGGATTTGTATAAATTATTTTCAATGTAATCTTAGTATTAGAAATTTCCCCAAACATGGGATATTGGATGATATAGATCATGGATTATTTTTGAAAAAAATAGCCTTTTATGGATTTTTGGAGAAGATTAATAGGGGTTTCCTAGATTTTATCTATGGATCACTCAAACATGAAAAATTCCCCTTTTGTATCATTTGGCCTTGATTGGTCGGATTATTATTTTTAGATTTGTCATTTTTTAATTAAAATTGATTTATATTTTATTTTGATATTTAGGTATTGGAATTTATGATAATTAAATATCATCTCATCTCATTCATCTTGTATGGTTTTATTTTGTTTTTATTGCATTAACTGTCTAATTGAGTGCTTTATGTGCATATTGTTCTAATAGTTATTTCATTGTTTGGTATTGACAAGTAAATTTACTCTTATAGTGTTTAATGAGGGAAAACCATCTCCCACTCATACATCAATCAATCCCTAATGCATTTCCATCCGCTAACTAATAATAGGTTCACCTTAAGTCCTAGGATAACATGATCAATGCGTTATTCAGATATTTTGTTCACATATGTTACAATATTCAAAACTATAATATTATATGTCAAATAAATAAGGTACAAAAATCACAATTTCTATTTAAATTAATTATTTCTACACCATTAGGTTATTTAGGAAAATAATTATTGACCAATAGTTGGTGTTTTAACTAAAATCAATTCCCAAAACCAATCTACAAATCCTTTCCTTTTTATAAAAATACATATTCCCAACATAAAAACCCTTTTTAAAACAATTTCACATACAAAATAATTTATAAATATGTTAGGTATCCCTACATTTCTAGTAATATTGATGTAATAACATGGATTTACACCTCAATACAAGATTAAAAAAGGAAAATAACATCTAATCAAAACACTATACTAATCACCATAGTAAAAACCATGAATAATCATATTGTATACCGAGAAACATGGGAATCTATTAGTACCATTGTTGAGGTTGTTAGAATCCTTATTTAAATGATCACAAAATCAAGCTATTTATTATATTAATTTGTTTTATGTTTTCTTTTGAAAATTTAAAATACAAAACAGATTGGGGAAATTTGACTAAGTATGAGTCACTATCAAAAAATGCCTCACAGTTGATGAGGAAAAAGGAAATGTATTGGAAACACTCTCTATAATCTATGAGTCACCACCAAAACATAAATTTAGTAAAGTATGTAATGAATCACCTCTATAAGATGATTCCCCATTGGACCAAAAAATTGAAAAAAGCGTTGAACACACCTATCACCAGAGTAAATTCTCCTCCAGAATGAAAAATTGGATAAGATTTGAGATGACCTATCATTATACCTGAGCCACCGTTTAATAAAAAATCTACTAAAATGTAAATTCGGTAAGCTTTTGATTGAACTACCACTGAGTTAAGTCATAAACAGTCTGATTCACCTCCAAAACCATTCACCACCAAAAGCAGTGACCACCAGACTCAATCACTGCCAGATCAAGTCACTGCTAGATAAATACATCTCCAGAGACTATATCACTATTCTAAAGACATTCCACTACTATTTTTTATTTATTTTTAATTTAATATTTTTAACTGCTATATTATGTAATTTAATTCAAAAAAATATTTTAAAAAATGTTACTTAAATGTTATATGTTATGCATTAATGTTTCTATCAGGAATGAAGTATGAGGAGTAAAGGTTCTCGATTATTCTCCCTACTATTGTTGCTATTAAATTTTGAAGAAGACTCCTTCATTTGTAGACACGGTGAATAGAAAAAAATAAAAAATGTGTACACTGAGACATCTTTATGAACATACAAAGTGGAATGATGACATAATGAAGAACCTCAAAACACTATTTTATAAGAGATTACATGCTATTTCTAGCCTTCACACATCTGTGAAAGAGTTAATCTTATATAAAAAAGAGTTTATTTCATTTTTTTATATAGAAAATTTCATAAAGATAACTTGAGATTAATTTCAGACCACATTCAAGGATTCAGGAGCTATAGAGATTATCAGATAGAGCAAAGAACATCTTTTTAGACCTTTACTTACTACGTTTTTCTATTACATTTACATTACTAGGAGTTTGTGTGCTCTGTATTTCTAAACACACGCATTTTCTCCAGCACTAAAACTAGAATATACTTTATATATTCTCACCCCTCTCTTTACATGTTTTCTAATGTGTTTTTGTAGTGATCCAGTTATGACCATTCAATTGTTTTACTCCCACAGTTATTATGGAAGAGTTCTTGTGTTAACTGGATAATTATTTTACTATTATACACCTAATCTATGTTTTGAATCGTATAATATTGTTATATAATCTTTTTGGAATCAAGTGATTTACAAGTAGAGAGGGATAAGTATTAGCTTGAAATTGAACCTCTTGTATTCATTTCCGCTATGTGATTTTTTTTGTTCTATTTAGAAGCTTTAAACAAGAATATGTTTTAAATAATAAACAAAACCATTACTTTGATGGTTAACCTTAATTTGTGTATATATATTCTTTTTATTAAGTAAATTTATTTCCAAGGTTAAAGTAATATTATATATTGTTTTTAACTAATACCGAATTGATATATGAGATTTATTTTAAAAGGTCATGACATATATTGATCTAATATTATGGTTAACTAGGTTGTTCTTAATTAATTAGAGTATTTTTTTTAAACGTTCATAACATTAATTTTTATTAGGTACTCAATTCACCCCCACCCCCCTCTTAATATACTCACTCTGACCTACCGAATCCACCATATATATTTTTTCAAATAAAAATTTAGTTTACATCTTATGTTCTGACCTCATCTATATCTATTTAACAAGTGACAAAATAAATATAAAAAAAAGGGTCTTTTGATACCATTTTGTAATCCCTCTGCTAAATTTACATGAAAGAAACTCAATAAAGTGTAATTAAATTACCTTATGAATAAATACGCATAAGTCATAAGATATCACCTAGTGATGAGATTCTGTGATTAAAATTAGAGAGACTATAATATTACTATAATGATATATAGTAATAGATAAATAAAACAACAATTATATAACATCATAGTATGCGTATGTAATTATAGATAAGATCTAACAATAAATAATTAACAATAATGAACAAATTATAATAGTAATGTAATCCATGATCAGTAGACATATATATATTAAATTTCACCCATTAGGATAACCAATTAAGGATATAGAACTTACAACATTAAAAAGGGATATATGACCCAAAACTGAGTCCATACTCGGTCTCGATCTCTAAAACATGCAGATACTATATCTAAATATCTTATATAAACTATGAATGGTCATTTATGATAGAACTAAAGTCTATATGTGCACTATGTTGCCTATGTGAGGTATGATAAATACTTCTTATAAGAGAACGTTAAATGGGGTCCCAGATATTTGAACTAATATCTTTGTGTGTCTGAAAAGGAAAGTGAATGATAAATAATAAAAAACATACATGAAATCATGTTAGGTTACCGAGTACTAACTATGACCCCAAGTTACCTCACCCCACTTTTATTGGATAATATTTTTGTATCTAAGCTTTTATCCAACAATGATATATAGTGAACCATGTGGAATACAAATAACAAGATCAATATATCCAAGGGTGGTTAAGAATTTCATATTATTTCAAAAAAAATCTATTAGTATGACCATAGGTATAAAATTTCATATAGCATCCTAGAATCTCTACCTATCTAATAATCAGTACCAAATCTTATAGGGAAACCAAGTCATAGTTTTAGATTAACTAGGGGTTATAATTACTTGATGGAATCCCAAACTATGTTTCAGTCTAACCAAGAATGCTAAATAATAATTAGTATCTTGTAATCTCTATTAGTCTAACAATGGATATTAACTTCTATTTGAAATCCCAGATTCTCTATTTGTTCTACCAAGGGGATTATATGTTATATGGTTTCTCAAAATCACTATTGGTTTGACTGTGGGTGTTATATGACTGATGTAATCTAGGAATCTTGTAAACTATTTCCAAGTATACTAAATATAGATGTAATATTAGAATATCTTCTTGTATTTCCATAGGCTATAGAATAAACTTGTCTAAGGAGTTGAGAACCAGGGAGTTGTAACTCAACTCCCCACTTTCCAGGTCATAATTCTGCCATCAAATCCTTGCTTGTGTCAACAAATTAAAGAAGAATGAAAAAAATTGAAATCATAGACTATATTATATCCCTCTACTAGTAACACATTAATTACTAGATCTTCCCTATTTTATGTAAATAACCACATCAATACAGACTCATATATCCCCAATACAATAATTATACACAACATATTGTTAAAACTAAAAACTTCAATAATAATACAAGACTATAGGATAGAATATATCCATCTACCTGAATTCACCTATCATACTTGGATGAATTAGTCAACTAAAATGAACCAATACAATGGAATATCACATTGGTCTAAGGGGACCCACATTTTCCTTATATATTACCACCAAACCTAGTGTGACCATGCCAAGTTTGTTCTCATATTTGACCAATAATTTCCACAATATCGTTCCAATGTAATTTGGAAGAAATCCATCTATAAAAAACATTCCATTAACTCTTAGGTAGAATCGTCCCCCATAATTTCCAATCCATATAAGGATTTACTCAAAGGATCATATCTTTTATACTCCAATCCACCTCTATGTGAGAACAAAATACCCCTGGGAAGCAATTTTTCAACTTCTTGTTTTATACGTAACTAGGCACAACCATGATGAATAGTCATTATTGAAATCCAATATAAGTAATCTAACCATATATTTACACTAATTAATATAGGATAACGCGATCAAAAACAAATTATTCCATTAATTTATCCCCCTTCGGGGAATCCCCAAACCCAAGGGTATGTCCATTTCACTTACAACACCACTTTCCAATCTAAGCACAAACCAGATAACTACTAAAGGAGGCAACCCCATACAAGTTTCTTATATAATCTATAATGGGTCATTACAAGATAATATTTCCATATCATGTTGATGATAACCCTTTATGGTCTCACTAAATACATATAGCCACTATTTACCCTTTTTGTTATAGACATAAGGTGTCTCTCAAAACCTGATCCTATAAGAACATACATTAATTAATATTTGTGTAACCATATGGTTATTTATTAAAGTAACCACCTACTATATATTATAGTTACCATTCTTATTTGAACTTTTCAAATATAATACTAAGAATCTCCCTACATCCTGTCCCATATCTCATAGGAAAAGTTTCTATAAATTAATTATAAAAATTTATTACTAATTACAAAATTTAATAAAATGATTTATAATAATAAAATACTCACCAAGTATCATTATGTCAATGAAACCATATCCTTTAGTTCTCAAAAGGTCAAATCCATGTCTCTATCACCCATTCTAGAATAATGACCATGAATCAATTCTCAAACAATAACGAATTTATATCCAATTTTCTAGTATCCCTACAAAAAACAGTATCTAACATTCCTATATTATGAAGGTGAGAACCAATGTGATTTTGTCCTCTTTTGGTATATATTATCTATCACACATAGAAACCAACCACTTTAGAATTATTGAACCATGATCTGGTCCAATAAAAATTATTTATATTTATACAATGATCCATATATTGAATTGGAACAAGAAAGAGGATGCGAGAGATATAAGTTAAGGGTTTACTTCAAGTCTGTTTCATGAAATGAACTTTTCTCAACTAAGAAGCAAAGGGGAAGATAGGTTTTTAGTGTTGATGATTCAAGGGTAGTGGTATAGCCAAAATTATCTTTCTGGAGTGTTCATCCATCCAAGGAATATGTGGAGAACCCATAAATGTTCATGTGGACACTCCCAATAAACTATTTAGGTGTCAATTGTGGCATAACCATATGGGTAATGGTGAAATTCCCTAGTATCGGGATGCATTATGATGTGACAAAATGGATCAAGATGCATGGATCCTATTCAAGGATGCATTGTGGGAAGACCATATTGCACACAATGTAATACCATTTTCCAAAGAAACAAAAAAAAGTCATAATCAGATACTGTAACACGAACCAAGGATTTATGATGCAACACATTACATTGCATCAGGTCTTCTGAGATTCATAGGGATTAAAATCACCTTTACATGGTAACCTACTTCTATAGTAACACATGAAACCCTAAATATATCAATATATTTTTAATAAAAAATAATTATATATAGAATAGTGTACCAAACGCTAGTTCATCCATGATCATCCCTACATGTTAGATATAGATCACTGAGGAGGAACATAAGGGTTCCTCCCTCCATGGGTATTAATGGATTACAAAAATATCTTGATGCCCAAGAATGATCTCCCACCAACTGTCCTATAGTATAATAGAAACTTTGAAATTAAATAATAGAGGGAAAAAGATATTGATAGATTCATCATTATGGATTTTTAATAATCACCACACTTTATGAGGATTGTATCAATTTTTTTGGAATAAAATATAATATAATTATTAGTAATATTTTCTAGATATTTAATAAACAGCTCAAAACATTTAATGTCTTAGTAATATAAGAATAAATACATGTAATTAATTGTTTGAGGTTTGAAAAATTCATCTATAAGGTTCCAACTTCTCAATATCATTATCCCATAAGGAATCAATCAAGTGTGATAGCATTGAAAAGAAGCATGTTGTTGTTCCACATATTATCAAATAATGTGATAATATCACACACATCCACCATGATACAGTGTGTAACACTATTTCATTGTGTATAAAAGGAAGTAAAATTGTTTGATATAAACCAATTCAATATTATTGGACCTTTAGTAAACAGATCTATCAATATATCACTTGCTCTAATTCCTTATAGAGTTATCACACTTTTATATTATATTACATATAATGGAACAAATCATGATTACATTCACAAAACTCATTTTAAATATCTCCCAAAATACATTATGTGATTATTTTGGTAACTAATTTAATTATATATATTATTCCTTAACAAAACATCCAAATAATACTTAGGATATAATTTAACATTCACTTAATTGTGGTATATAAATTTAACATTATACATTTATCATTACTAATATACAATAATCTCTTTTATGATATTAAGTTGCATTCACTTTGAATTTGAATGGTTTAATCATTTATTTGGTTTTACATGAAATTCACTAAATCAAAATATACTCCCACTAAACCCCTTGAACTATTTTCTCTTATATTGATCCTATTAAGATACACAAACACGTTTATGACCTGAAAAAACATATTTTTATTATTTAAAATAATTAACAAATATACTATTTGCAATAATATCTTATATAGTATTTAATTTGTTCAAATAAATATTGTGAATGAATATTTTATTCCATTAAATATTCTATTAAAGGTGGTGGGAACTCTTTCCCACATATTTTAATATTATCTTGGATAAAACACTATTATTATAGACAAAAAACCTTTTTTCCATATCTTCTTTTCAATAAAGTTATATTTTTTGATGAATCATAAAACATGTGTAACATTTAATTTATAAAAAATTGATATGTTAACAAATAACTTCTCTTATAAAATGGGATAAATAAAATGAAAATAAATATACTTTATTCTGATTCACCAGACATTGAAATATTTCTCTTTATAAAACATTAGGATTCAGAAACCCTTTAATTCATCACATGGATACTAGATACAAACTCTATCAATTCATATATTTATTCTGAACTATTTTATATTTAAAACTATTTTAATGTAAACATGCGGTATCATATACCATTCAAAAACAAAGAATTCATTTTTATAACACTGATACCTTAACCAAACACTCCTTGTAGTTTTTCTAACCCCTGCTGTTATCTTGGAAAATTCAATCCTATGTGATTATTTTCTCACCTTACTAACATATACTTTAGGTTTCATTTAACTTGAATAAATTATTGAGAAATAATTTATTGAATTTCAAAAAAAATCCATTTTGAACATTTATGTACTTCAACTACAAATAAAGAACCTAAATCTATACATCTCATGCCTAGTTCATCTAGCCTAAATATTTTATGATAATAGGGTAAATATTTGTTGAACACATTATAATTATAAAAATATTACCCACAAGGGAAAAATGAATTTCATATCCATAAAAAACATTATTTCAATCCTTTAGTCTCTCCATTTCATTATCTTACTCAATCATATTGAGTATATGAGTGGAGACTAAAGTTCCTCTAGTTTTTATGATTTTAAAAATTCCATTAGAAACTAAATTTAAACATTCTATGATACTCATAAACATATTTATACACTCATTTAACAACTTATATATTTTGTTACTCTTAAATTCATAACTCAAATATATAGATTTTTTTCTTGCATAAGTATGATTCTAAAGTTATAATACAGATCAAGGAAATAACTTCTAGAAATATTTTCCTTCTAAAATATTTATTCCAACATTATGTTTGATGATGATTATGTCATTTATCAACAATAGAATATTTTATCATATGATAATCATAATTTATGTTCATTTAATAATTTCTATTATTAATTTTTATCCAACTTAAATAATAACCACTTTTCACTATATCATATCACTTAGTTGGATATGATCTATATTTCACTATATAATAAATCCACATTAGTATTCATCTCACCATATAGTTATTTATGTAATAATTTATTATAATCATATCATATATGAATTTTGGATGGTTTATATTGTTATGAAATTATCTATAATCAATGAGATCCATCCTCTAAACGATCAAATACAAAACAAGATAATTTGGATGGTCTAAAACACACAATGTTTTAAATTAGTGTATTCTATAAAAATATTTCTTCCACCCAACCACACACTATCTGCACACCTTCCATGAGAACTCACCACACGCAATCAAAATAGAAAGAAGAAAAATGAATAATAAAAAATGAATATAGCGATTTATGTGTTTTGTAACAAGTAATACTCCATGGGAATCGAGAATATTTAATAGAAGATTAAAAATAAGAGGAAAATACTAGACTGAGTTACATGTTCCTAGATATGGGTGCAATACTCAAGAGAAATGGAACTATGATTTATAGTTACTCTAAACCAAAATGATAAAAGAATATTTTCAATAATAATTACATAAAAATTCCAAGTTTCTCCTCCAATATATTTTAAGGAATGTTCTCATTGCATTCATCTAGTTCCAACATAATATGATATTCATGGGAAACCTTTTTCTTAATCATGGACACCACCAGTAGTCCACTGAATACATAAACTTACCTCCAATATCCAGTAAATAGGGCATGTTTCTAAAAAATCCCCTCTTATCCATACAAATAGATGTTTTCATTTTACCTATTTCAAGATAGTGGTTCCAATTAAATTTTTATATAATTTACAATAGTTATCCAGAAAACAACTTCTCACCCCAAGCCTAATAATATCCAATTTGAGAATCATTTTTGAGGATTAATCACAATTTTCTTCAATTCACATAAATTTATGTTCTAAAATATAAATTATTCTATTTAAATATTCCATTATGATGTTTCATTAATGATTTCATGACAATTTTTCATTAAATACAAAATGAAGAATAATGTTTCTCCAGACTTTCCCAGACTATAACATTGGTTAGCATGTGTAGAAGATTTCATCTCCCACTCAAAATTTTTAGTTCCATCATTCAATATTATAAAATATTTTGGATAAAATTATACATTAAGTTATTTTTTCTATTATTGAAACATGAAGTTCATGAAAAAATGTATTGTACTTTGGATATTAGAAAATAGAATTCAAACTTACTTCTTTATTAATATTTTCTAAAAATGCCAATCAACTATACCAACTCATTATTTTTAATTTTAACTGAAACATAATTAGATAATAAGTTTATAAATACTACTATATGTAATTTTTTGAGACATTTTTCTCCAAAAAATCACTCTTTTAGTAAAAATGTGTTCATTTGGTTCTCTTAATGTAGTCTATATCTCCTATAAATTTATCAACCATAATCTCCAATAAATAATTATCAATTAAAATAGAGACTTCTAAATTCACAGATCCTATAAGATAATGAATAATCTACCAAACCACTTCCCATTATTCATTACCAAAATTATCTATGAATCTAGTAACTACACCAATAACATACATGATATGAAACCTTTTACAAACCATGGAATATATCTGACTTTCCATACCTATTAAAAATAAAACCTACACATTTTACCCAAAATCTTCATTAATCATTTTTTTCTCCAAAAAATGTTCAAAATATTTTGCCCAATTAGTGATAAATTTTTTTGAATAACTAATTCTATATCAATCCAAAACATATTGGTTATAGTCCTACTATGTTTTTGAAAATTTTCCTGGAATATTTTTATTTCAATCATCATCCAAAAAATCCACTTTTCATAATAAAATCCATTCACATTGAATCTTGTAAATCAATCATATTTAACCCTTATGGGATTTCCTTTACCTGTCTAGTTAATGGGATGTCCCCACTATTGAGATTTGAAAAGTTTAAATTCTCACCTTCATACACCCTATGGTAGCAGTAATGATCACATTTCCACATAATCAAATACCATTATACCATAAAGGATTTAATCATCTAGTTCAATTATATTGGATCCTATTTAATAACATACAAATTCCATTTGAGTGTTTACACTAGACCCTCTATTCCATTTTGATAAAAAACCTTCTAAATTCTCTATGTAGATATCTTCCTTAAAATCTCTATAAACGAACATAGTCTTGGTATCCAGTTTCTCAATAAACATATCATCCATTAAAATGAGACCAATCACCATTCAAATAATTGTTTTATTTAGAAAAGGAGAAAAAATATCATATAATTCACATAAAATTATTATTAAAATCCATTCATGGATAGTATATGCCTTTTAACATTTCATACCATTCACTTCTTCCTTGAGTTGATAAAACCATTTTTTCAAAAATTCCTAGAAATAGGTAATTATGTTATCTCCAATGTATCAAAACCCATATCTAAATCCAAATAATCCTTAATTTCAAACTCCAACCATAACAAGTAACTCATAATTTATACCTTCTCTAGGTTTTTAACTTCATTATCATCAGTCTATAGTATATAGTTTATTCAAGAGTCCACAATTTTCATTTGCCTTCTTAACCTGGTAGACCACCTCAACTCATTTAGGGCATCTCCTTATGAATTGAACATATTTTAAAAAAAATTCTAAGCTTCATCGATCCTTTATAATTTCATTAAATCAAAACCTATAACTTCATAAAATTTATCATATTATCTTATTTAGTAATATGGTCATACCACCAGAACTATTGTTCTCCATATGTAATTTAGATCAACCTATCCTCTATTTAGATCAATGTCAACATGTTTTGGTTCTTTAGTCCTAATTGAATCTTTATCCATTTCTTAATCATTTTAAATTATCTCCTCATTGATGAAGGAATTTTAAACCATGATATCCTTTTATTTATCATTAACATAGATCTCAAATACAATGGTTTCGTCATTATGGAAATTAAATAAGTATATTTGAGACTTAAATTCAAACATATCTCGATCCTTGGATCCAATATGGGTGTGTAAAACAAAACCAAAAACATTCAAGGGAAAAATTACACCATTATAATCACCTATAGTTATTATAAATGTTTCTCCCCCATCGATTCGAAAAGACTCCAATGAATGAGATAAGCCACACATTTGAGAACATCATCCTAAAACTCCTTCAGAAAACATTAACATAACCTAATTATCATATAACTATCATTCGTATTCAAATTCATTTTTCTAACACCCTATATTTCTCATATTATCCTAGACTAGTATTCTTTATCATAATTCTATTAATGATAGATAATGACTCAAAATCTTTCCCTCTATACTCACCATAGTTATCATAATTAATTAATTTCAAATTATATAATGGATCTGGACTTCCTATACCATTACTTATATTTTCTAGTTGTATAGGGAGAAGATTAGGGTAATGGATGAGTAGTAGGAGTTGAAAATTTGATTATATGGTGAGTTACATGATGTTTCCATAGGTGTCATTTGAGAGAGAGTTAACTAGAAGAAAATATAAATATGTGATCTAGGGAGTCAAACTGTGTTAGATTGGGTGCTAACATAAAGAACCTTGGTAATGATTTTGGAAAATTAATGACCTTATGTTTGGAATATTAATTATATATATGAGAATTTTTACTCATATATTATCATTTTCCATATTTCCAATAATTTTTTGGTGTTCTTTATCCTAACATAAATATTGTTTTGGGAATTTATTGAGATTCTCTAGACCCACACTCCCATGTCTAGTGAAAAAACAAATACTTTTAAAAATTAACATTAGTACTATGTGATATAATCCATAATAAGCATGATCAAATTTCACATTAGTATTTCATCTCACAATAATATCATAAAACATGGAGATTCTTTTGGTTTAGTGTCTTTGATGACTCTTTATTGTGGCAACTTATCTTAAAAAACTTGTGAAGATTTCTCTATAATCAAACATTACTAGAATCCCTTATAGACTTCTCATAAGTTATAATCATATTCATAACCTATAAAAAATAACATATCCAACGGGTTAGGTCAAATCCATAGTAATGGAAAAATATCTGATCAATATGTAATCAAGGATAATATCATATTCATTTGAGAAAAAAATAGATAGGAAAGAAATTTATTATTAAAAACAACATTGAACAATAATATTTTTCTATAAATCATTATAGAAGTAGATTTATTCTGAAATGAACAAAAATAAACAATGGAAGAAGAGTATATAATCAGGAGGTAATAAACCTAAGATTTTTAGAATAATTGTATCTATATGACATGGTAGTACACCAAGACCTTGAAACATAGCATATAACGAACTTTGAAAAAAACATTATTTAAGATCCTGACATTTTCTAGTGATGTATCATGCTCATTTATAGGTAATATTTTACCCTTGTTTTAGTGTATCTTGATTGAGTTTTACATTGGATATTTTCAGGGTGAAATTAGAGAATCTTAGAAGGAAGAGGGGTAGTACGCAGTTGGTACACGGTTTTCCCAAACCGAGCACCCAGGCCAAAAACCCATGTGAGCCCAAACAAAGGGAATTCACTTGGTTTGCACGTGATTTGTCGAATTGTGTCCCCTCCTAGTAGTAACTATGTATCCCTTAAGAGGAGTTTCATGGTAAGGAATATAGTTCTAGAAAACCATTCTCCCTGTTGAGGAAACAGTGGATATGGAAATTTGAACCATTTAAAAATTAAAATAAAATCTATAACCTCCAAGTATTAATCCCCAATCACCCAAAATCATACATAAAATGATTCAAAATGAATTCTAGAGGCTCTTGTATGAGTTTCATGGGATTCCATATTCCATTTATGATGAAGTTAACATCGTATTGATGGATATTCACCTCTCATAATATGTTATTTCTTCCTAATGAGATTTCTCTCTCTTGTGTCCCACTTTTTGGATAAAAAATGTTTGGTTTTGCTATTTTTTATGTATTTAGATCTAGGTTTGATGGAACTTTATTCTTTTGATTGTGTATCTAGGTTTTTATTCTATATCTTGTTCTTTTTTGTGATATTGGTTGTCCCGCTTTAATTGTAGTTTTTCATTGGCAAGCATTCATCACCTATCTTCAGGTAGGTGGTCTAAATTGAAACTCCAATAGTATTAATTTAATTACATGTATATAATTGTGAAATTTTAATATCTATGATTGGTAAATTGCATCAAATATTTAATTTATTTAATTATATTTCGATTTAATAATGAATTGTGTTGAATTTGGGCCAATTGGAATTGGTTTAATTGGATTAATTAATTGCATGATAACTTAATGTAATATTTTTATTATGGAATTTATGGGATATTGTGATTGTGTAATTGGTTAATTACTGTAATTATGAATTAATTTAAAATTATAATAATGATATGGTTGATTTAGCCTTAATTGGTTAATGAGTTATATGATTTAAATAATGAAACAAAATTTAATGGTGAATTTATTATGTTATTACGTGTGATTAATGTGTTGAATCATGAATGCTTTGATAATTGAGATAGTATCCATGATGTGAAGTGATAAAAATGGGTTTAATGTTGATTAACCTTGATTTATGTGATTTGTGTGATATGTGTGATTGATTGATATATGAATGTGGGACAAAGACTGATGCTCCAAATATCCATAGGTGATTGACTGTTATAAGATTGTGGGATAGGGATTGATGCTCCAAATACCCATATGTTATTAACAGATAAATGGAGTATGAGATAGGGATTGATGCTCAAAATACTCAAGGGGTGCTAAACATGGTGTTCTAGGCCAATAATGTTGGCATTGGACTGTGGTTCCAAGTGGTCATTCCATGAATTGAAGTGAAATGGATAATGACAGAAAATGTTATAATAAATTTTTAATTGAATATTTGATATGGTTTAGACTCCATCATCGGCCAAAGAAGGTATTTATGGTGTGGGTGTCCCTAAAAACCTACAGGATTATGTGGTTAAATAAAGAATAATTGAATATATAAATTATTTACCTTATTGATTGTACTTTATTCTTTATACAAATAGATACACTGTTCTTAACTAGATATTCTTTTAAACACTATTTGTGGTGTCATATTGATTTTTACTCACACCCTACATGGGTTTCTTAATCGGTACCTAAATTGAATTCATGTTTTAGGACATGATAAGGAAAATAACCCTATGTTAGATGACTAATTCGGGACAGAGTAAGGATGAGGAATCATACTTCATGTCGAGACCCACTGGGTTTTGTTAGTGTGTATTTATTTTGGTTTTTCATTAAAAAATTAACACTTATTATGGAATGACATCTATAATATTTTAGTTTGAATATTGTGTGCAGTTTTGGTCATCCTGTGATACTCATATTATTCTTCTATGGTTATTATCTTTTTGATATTGTTTGTTTACTTATGTTGTTGTGTTACTTTGATAAAGAGGGTATAGTCTCCCCATGATCGATATTAGATCCTCACTACTAGTAAAAATCCTCTCCCATATAGAGAGGCATGCCTGAGATCATCTAAGAAACCAGCTCGAGGCACCAGTGTGTGGAACCCAGCTCGAGATGTCCTAAAGTAGAATCAAAGGATATTTTTTTTGTCTTACAGTTTGGGAAAGGTGGATATGAGAATATGGTGATTTGTTACTTGGTTAATATCTCCTTAATTGGAGTAGATAATCCATGTGCTGGGGTAAAATCCAAGTACCCAAGGTGGGATTGTTGCTATTGATGTCTATTGTTATACTTGGATATTATATCACCTCAAGTGATGCACTTTTTGTGTGATTTGATTCTTATTTCTAATATTTTATGATATTTGACTTTTTTTCAATATGGAATGAGAGTTGAGTATGCATAAATCATTCTATATACTCATTATTATTATGTAACATGCATCATTTTAGGAATGAACGGGAATAGAAGGTTTTTGGGAATTTTGTTTAATTGAAAATGCTTTTATTTTCATATTATTTAAATAAAAAAGCTGGCTAAAATGAATTAAAAATTATAAATGATAAAAAATGTGGAAAATGGATAAAAAAATTTCTAATGATTAACATGATTGATGAGAATGTATTTACACTTCATTAACCTAGAGATGGATAAGGGATGATTGAGGTTAGTGTTAGTGCCTTGGTTTTGACCATGTGGAGGGATAAGGGGGATGACTTGCTATGGATTATTATGAATCCCACTGACATATATGTGTTAATGTTGTGTAATGGGTTATAAGAAGTGTGATTGGTATTGTAGATATATGATTCCATGATGATGATTTTTGAGAGGATGAAAGGTATTTATGGATAGACATGATCTACTAGTAGTGGAACCTAAGAATCGATAATCCTATGTAAGGAAGTCATAGAGAAGTTCTATGAGAGCTTTAATAGCATTATGTAGTTTATGGAATGTGAAAAATGTAGGATTTTGAGGAGTATGTGAGACTGTATGTGGGAGTTTCAAATTTATCACCCTCTAACATTTATTGGGGATGGTGAACTGAAGGGAGCTGAGTTATGGATTGAGTTTATCTAGACTATACTTGACCACATGAATAATCCTTCTAAAAATAGAGTCAAATTGGATTCCTACATGTTATGTGGTCAAGAAAATAATTGTTTAGAAATCCAAAAATGGTATTGACAGCTGAAGAATATGAATTGTATGGACTTTTAGGATATATTCTTGGAGCACTATTACCCTGATATTCTCAGGCAGGAGAGAACGAATGAGTTTATGAGGTTGAATTAGGGGAGAATTTCTATGATGGACTATGCTTGATGATTAATTGATGTATAGTTATTTTTTATAATTTTTTTGTGTAAAATGAGGCAATGGAGGAGAAATGGTTTCAGGATGGGATTAAATATGAAGTTACATTCTAGGTAAATATCTTTTGGATGAAAAAATTTATGAAGTGGTGAATCAGGATATCATTTTCAGGGGGGGATAAAGGAGGCTTCTAGTGGAGGAAATATGGTTTCTAATGGATGGTCTGGAAGTATGAATTTTGAGATAAAGAAGTGTTTTTATGAGAATGTTGACCAAATTAGTGGAAAGAATAGTGTCTATGGGGAAGGATTGGTTACTCAAGATCTTACTTGAGTTATCTTTCACAAGTGTGGTAGGTCAAGACACTTTTATAGAAAGATTCCCCTACCATCAGTAGAGTGATGAGCCTAAGGAAGGATGGTATATCTATAGAGGTTATTCAAGAACCCATGATATACAGGTAATGATGTAGGATCTATATAGAATCCAAGTTCTAAAAGGGGGTCTTCAACCCAATATTACTCTAGCAGTTGGAGTTATACTGGTCGTGGTTTTTGTGTTAGTGGATGAGGGACTTATATAAAAGAGTTCCTATATAAAAATAGTGGTTCATCTCATGGGAATCATGGGAAGACATATGGAAGAGTGGAATTATGTTTTCATGTTGTTCAACCTATACATGTGGATAGTGAGATTGGAACATTGATAGTTAGAGGTATTATTCTTGTAGATTATACTCTAGCTGGTGGCTTATTTGATACAGGTGACTCTCATTCATTTATATCCATAAAAATTTTAATGGTTTGACTATGGTGAAGGAGTTCATGAGTGTGGTTATGATGATAGATACACCTTTGGGAGTATAGTCGAAAGATATTTGTTTGTGAAAGTGGTATTCTCTCGAGGTTGGGGAGTATCATTTCATTTAGTATCTTTACATCCTTCGCATGGTAGGATTTGACCTAATTATGGATATGGACTAGTTTTTATCATACCGATCCCACATTGATTTTTATCTATGGATATTTACTTTTACGTCTTATGAGGGTGATAATTTTATTCACCATGGAGAGTGGGATATAAAGCCAGGTCATGCATGGATTGTTCACCAACAATTGGGATAACACACTGCCTATGTTATAAGTCTATAACTAGATGATGGGGTTGTGAGGCATTATTTCCTTCCACCCATGGTGGAAGGGTTCTAAGATGTATTTCCTGAGGACTTCTTAGAGGTTCCACTTGAGAGAGATGTTTAATTTACAATTTCACTCATATGAAGGGATGATCTATTTTCTATTCCACCATATAGAATTTAACCAATAGAGCTTAAAGTGCATAAAAATAAACGTGGATAATTGATTGAAAATGGGTTTATTCATCCAAGTACCCCACCAAGGGGATCCCTAGTCTTGTTTGTAAAGAAGTTTTGTGGATTTTTGCCCTTGTGTGTTTATAATCGGATGTTGAATCAGATGACTCTGAAGAATTGACATTATCTTCCATTTATCGATGATAGTTTTTACCAGTTTAGGGGGCTTGTGTGTTCTTTAAACATTAATTACAGTTAGGGTATCCTCATTTTAGATTTTAACCTTTAGATATATCGAGGAATGATTTCAGAAGTAGATATCGAATTCATTAGTTCTTCATGATGTTTTTTCTGTAGACGAATGATCTTTTAGTGTTTATGGACTTGATGAAAAGAATATTCCACCTATACCTGGACCAGTTTGTGGTATTGTTTCTAGATGAAATATTTTTGTAACCCAAGACTCATAATGATCATTCCCAACATCTTGACATCATCCTAATTACACTGAGAGAGAATCGGTTATACACCAATCTATTTAAGTAAAAATTATTGATTGATTAGGTAAAATTATTAGGTTATATCATCTCATATGAAGGTCTGTCAATAGACCCATCTAATGTACCGGTAGAATTTTCATGGGAGCATCCCAAGAATGTTTTCAATATCCATAGTTTTGTGGGATTGGTGGGTTATTATCTGAGGTTCATCCAGGACATTACCTACATAGATGCTCCACTTTCTAGCCTATCCAAGAAGGGAATGAAGTTTTAATGGTCTGTAGAATGTGATAATTTCATTCATGATTTTAATAATCACATAAAAATGGAATCATTATTGATCCTACACGAACCATATAAGGAGTATACGATGTTCTATGATGCTTCTAGGATCAGGCGTGGATTAGTATTGATGCATGGAGATAGATTTGTGGCATATGGGTCTTGGTGTTTGAGGTCACATGAATGAAACTTCCCTACACACATCCTTGATTTACATGTATTTGTTTATTCGCTGAAGTGTTGGGGACATTACTTGTTGGGATAAAATTTTACTATGTATACTAATCATAAGATCATAAAGTATATATTATTGTAATAAGACTTGAATATCCATTAGTCAATATGGTTTGAGTGTATGTATTCATTTTATTTTGATCTAGAATATATCCCTAGGAAGGGAAAATTTATTGATGATGATTTGAGTAAGAATACAAAGAATCCAGTAGTTCATGAGTATAGTTCTGAGTAGATGATGATGACTCTGCTGGCTGAGATGCATGTTGTGGTTCAAGAGGGCTAGGAGCGGATGACCCTCATATCAGTGTCAGTAGAGTCTACACATTTGAGCTGGATTAGGGAGAGGAGGTATGAAGATATGAAGTTTCGAATCCTTGTGGGAAATTTGTAATGTTTGGTAGTTACCTTATGATTGGACTATAGATGAGGATAAGATCATCTTTGTTAGAAATTGGGTTTTTGTGCCTCCATATATGCAGGAAGAGATAATGTGTGGATTTTATTCCTCAAATTTGGTGGTGCATCCAAGTTTAACCAAAATGTAACGTGATGTACATCAATAGTATTGTTGGATGATCTTGAAAAACTATATTTTAAGTTTAATGACACGATGTTATACCTATCATAAGGTTAAGGCTGAGCATCAATGAACTGGTGGTTTACTAAAGCTAATTCCCATTCCAGAATGGAAGTGAGATGAAGTTTATATAGATTTTTTGTTGGGTATCCTAAGTATTACTCCGAATAATGATGTTATTTAGGTGGTTATAGACTTACTAATAAATTTAGAAAATTTATTTCCTATATGGGATACCTTCTTAGTGGATCAATTGGGAGACATGTACATTCAAAAGATAGTCTATCTGCATGATGTTCCACAAAGTATAGTTTCAAACTGTAAATCATGTTTTACTTCACGATTCTAGCCGAGATTATAGAAGGAGCTTGGGAAATCATTTTTATAGAGTATGGAATTCCATCCACATACATATAATAATTCGGAAAGTATTATATAGGTTCTGGAGGATATTATATTAGTGTGTGTCCTATACGTTAGTGGGTCTTGCGAAAAGCACCTAGCAATGTTGGAGTTTCCCTATAAAAATAGTTATCATGCTACTATTCATATAAAACCATATGAGTATATTTATGTTAGGCCATTCATATCACCTCTAAGTTGGATGGAGGTAGTTGAGTTAAAGTCTTTGACATTGAGTCTCATGTAGAAGAGTCAGAGCAGGTTTGGCTGATTTAAAAGTGTATGTTTATGACTCAGAGTTGAAAAAATTAGTATATCGATAGCCATCGATGACCACTTGAGTTTATAGTGGTTGATATTTTTTCCTTCAGGTGTCACTTATATTGGGCCACTGTAGGATTTGAAGATAGGGAATGTTGGAACCCAGGTTTGTAGGACTCTTTGAGGTTATAGAGAGAACCAAGTCAGTGGAGTAATGATTGGATCATCCATAGAGGTATAGTGTTATGAATGATATCTTTAATGTCTCTCATATTTGGAAGTATCACCATGAGAATTATCTTGTTATTTATGTGGATTTGAGACAAATACATCATTTGACTGACATCTAATACATTTGTTAGATCACAGCGAGAAAGGGTTGTGGGAAAATGATGTGCTGATAGATCGAGTATTCTAGAAACATGGCCATGTTCAAGAGGAAGCATGAGAGATATAAGAGGATATTCTAACTGATTGGATGAATATTTTTGACCTATAATCATAGAGATGCACACAATTATAGAATGAGGGAGAGCTGTTATAAGGTGGGGATATTATAAAATCCAAACCTTTTCAAGTAATGTATCTAGCTTGTTTATAGGTAATATAGTACCCATGATTAATTTTATCTTGGTTTAATTTTAATTTGGGATGTTTTGGGTGAAATTATATAATTTGGGAAGGAAGAGGTCCAGTTCATGGTCGGCACATAGTTTTCCCAAACCGTGCACCCATGCCATAAAACCATGTGTACCCAAACAGAGGGGATTTTTATTTTTGGAAAATAGTTTTTCAAAATGTTCACCCTCTTAGTAGTAACTTTGAGACCCCTTGGTGGAGTTTTATGGTTAGGTGCATGGTTATGTAAAACCATGTTCAATGTACAGAAAACTATGCGTGTGGAAATTTAAAACCCAAAAAATTTAAAATAAAATCTTACACCCCTTGTTATTAATCTCTAATCACCTCTAATTTTACCTAAACTAATTAATATTAATTTTAGAGGCTTGTGGATGAGTTAAAAGTTAATTTAACCTCCAATCTTAGTGGATAAAAGTTGTTATTAATGGATTTGAACCTCGCTCGGTATGTGATTTCTTCCCAATTATATTTCTCTATCTATCCTCTCTCTTTTTAGATAAAAAAGGGATCATTTTATTCCATTGGTGATGAGTTTGGATATAATTTTAATGAATCTCTATTCTTTAGATATTAGATCTAGTTTTGATTCAAGATATCATTCTTTATCATGATCTTTGTTGTTCCGCTTCAATTGGGTTCTTTCATTGGTGATCATTCATCATTTATCTTGTGGTATGTAGTCTAAATTACAACTCCCATATCTTGATTTAATTACATGTATGTAATTATGAAATTTCATTTTCTATGATTGGGAAATTTCATCAGAGATTGAATTGGTTTAATAAAATTTTCAACTGATAATGAATTTGGTTGAATTTGGGGCAATTGGAATTGGTTGAATTGTATTAATTAATTAGTAAACTACTTAATGGGATGTTATGATTGTGGAATTGATGGAAAATTGGGATTTTGTAATTTTTAATTAATGTGATTATGAATTAGTTAAAAATGATAATTATGAGATGTTTGGTTTAACATTAATGGTTAATGGGTTATATGATTTAAATAATTAAAAATGGTTTAATGGTGAATTTCTAATGCTATTCCATGTGATTGAAGTGTTGTATCATGATTTTTTTGATAATTCAGATAGTATCCATGATGTGACGTTATAAAAGGGGTTAATGTTGATTAACATTAATTGATGTGATTTATGTTACATGTGTGATTTATTGATATATTATTGTGGGACACAAATTGATGCTATAAATAACCATATTTTATTGATTGATATGTGAGTGTGGGACATGGAATGACTCTCAAAATAACCATTTTTGGTTGATTGATAAAAAAGGTGTGTGACATGGACTGGAGCTCAAAATACTCGTGGGATTATAGACATGGAGTTATAGGCCCAAAATATTGGCATTTTACTAAGCTTCTAAGTGGTCTTTCTATGAATTGAAGTGAAATGGATAGTGAAAGCCCATGTGATAATAAATTTTGAATAAAATATGTGATATGGTTCAAAATTTGGCATGGGATGAAGTAGTTACTGATGATGAGGGTGTCCTAGAGAACCTAGGAGTTTATGTGGTTATATAAAGATTAATTGAATATGTAAATTTGTTACCTTATTTCTTGCAATTAATTATTTAAAATTTACATACACTATTATTGACTGGATATCATTTTAGATTCTATTGGTGGTGTCATACTGAAATGTACTCTCACTCTACTAGGGCTACATGATTGGTACCCAATAGAATTAATTTTTATAGGATATTATAATTTCAATATCCCTATGTTAGATGGATGAGTCATGATGGAACATGGATGAGGGAACCAGGCTTGGTGTTGGGAATCACTGGGAGTTTTTAGTGTGTCTTTATTTTGGTTTTGTAATAGACACCTGACACTTATTATGCCATGAAATCTCTATTATTTTAGTTTGGATATTGTAATAATTTTTGTTCATCTTGTGATATTGGTATTATTCTTGTTATGGTTATTATCTTTTTGATATTGTTTATTTACTTTTGCTATTTTGCTACTTTTATAAAGAGGGTATAGTCTCCCTATGATAAATATTAGACCATCTCTTCTATTTGGTAGCCTCTAGCATATAGAGAGGTGTGCCTTAGTTCATGTAACCAACCAGTTTGGGGTACTGGTGAGTGGAACCTAAGTAGGTACATCACACATTAGCATATGGAAACTATAACATTGTGAATAAAAAATGTCCACACATCATGTTGTGAATAAAAAATTTCATAATTCCAATTTTTAAAATAAAAAAATGTATATAAATATCATTGGAAATATAAAAACATATCCAAAATTCCATTTATAAAAAAATGTCCATGATTCCTGTTTCGAACAAATAAATTTCAAAAAATCATGTACTGAACAAAAAAATGTCAAAACATAATGTCCTTATTGTTGGAACCTCCTTGTGTGGATTGTGTTTTAAACTATCTTATTTTAAGGATCAAAAACCATTATTCCTTTAGTACTAAGGATTTACATGTTGGATAATAGTATTTTATATGGTAAGAATATATTTATGATAATTTTGCTAAGTGTTACGGAAGGTCTCTATCAGCTAGGAGCTACCATTAAGGTGAGTCGCCGCTAGGCAGGAGTCACCACTAAGGGTGATCTACTACCAATGGAGTTATTTCCAGAGTTGTTACTACAAGAAGAGTCACTTACAACCTTTCTACCACCAAGGATTCACCGCTATACTTGTCACTGAAAAGTATCTACCATCAGGACCCATCACCATTAGACTATGAGTCTTCATTGGACTCTAGGTCACCGCAAGCCTAATGTACCAAAAGTATGAGATACTGACAGATGTTGAGATACCACCATCTTCTTGCTACTATTTTTTTCTGAACAATCCCTCGGGGCCCATGTCGGGACTACCCAAAGCCCAAATCTAATAGTCTATGGTCTGGTAAATAGCACCAAGTAGGTATATCCCACAAATGGGAGGCATTTCCCAATGCACCTTTACACACGCACACATCTCCAAGATAAAGTTTGGAACTGAAAAAACTATGTAAACATTCATATATACCACTAATATACCAACCATAGAGTAAAAATAAAAAACTGAAAAGTAAACGGGTCCAGAATACAAGCCCAACCAAAAGGAAAAGTAAAAGCTCCTAAAACTCATCTGTTGAAAACCCTACCTAAAGGGTAGGTGTAGAAACAAGTGTATGATGTCATTGAAGAATACCTCATCTTTCAGGCCTCTCTCAAAGAACCACCTGGTTTTTATCAACCTAGTACACCTTAAAAGCATCTATCATCTACAAAGGACATGACACATGTGAGAAAAGCCCGTGTAGGGGTGAGTAAAACAATACTCAGTAGGGAAATCTAAACCAAAAGGGTAACACCACTAAGAAAAACATAAAGTATAGCACAAAGGAAAGACACAATGTATGCCACAAAGGAAACACATTAATTACACCACAA
Organism: Viscum album; assembly: GCA_963277665.1. NCBI lineage: Eukaryota > Viridiplantae > Streptophyta > Magnoliopsida > Santalales > Viscaceae > Viscum > Viscum album. Next base: position 332,908,485 of record OY728132.1, read on the forward strand.
ATGAAACACACAAAGTATTTTCAATACATTTAACTCACATAGGTACAAGTCTAAAGTACGAAGAGAAGTATTTTTTATTGTAGTCCTTATATCCCCAAGTCTCTATGACACTAAAATCGTTGGTTGTGCATGCAGTGTCGATGGAACATAGAGCATTGGCGGAGCATGGAGTATTGATGGTGAACATAGCATCGATGGTGCATGGAGTTTCAATGGAACATGGAGCATCGATGGTTCATGGAGCATCAGTGGTGCATGGAGCGTCGGTGGCGCCTAGATTTGTAATGGATTCTAAGACATTGATGGTGCACAGAGCATCAATATTTCACAGAGTGTCAATGGCACACGTAGGATCGATGGTGCATGGAGCATCGATGGAGCATGGAGCGTTAGTGGCATATGGAGCATCAATGGGTCAAGCATCCCCCAAGTCACATTTTCACCAAGACTAGATAGTCATATCTAGCCATAGGATTCCACTCGTATCACACTTTTTTTGGGATAACCTACTCCTCAAGACCATAGGTCATATTCCAACATCCACAAAAAACTCACTTAGAGTATCTCAAAATTAAATTCTCATAACAAGGGTCCGAACTCCACAAAAAACAAATCAAATGGACACACAGTTTGAAATATATGACTAATTTAGTAAAAAAGGTCTGGTTCGGTCCATGTCCAACCCAACCAGGTCCGGCCGACCCAACTCAACCTAGTTCGGCTGACCCGACCTGACCCATTCAGTTTGTGTGGGCTTGAACTGGCATGGCAAGATGGGCCTAGCCCGTGGGGCCACTACACTACCGAGTGGCCCAGTTTTCCATGACCTTCCACCCACATGCAGGATGGATCCTTCAGCACAGGGCGTGATCATGCGCTCCTGGTTGATACGGACACCACATTAAATGTGGATGTAACTGCATCTTGTCCTGCTAGTCTCGTGGCCCAACTTCTACGGGGTCCTCTTCTGACATGGTCTTTGAGTTGTATCCCGCTACAGCTACTATCACGACCTCCTTCAATGGCTCGCATCCGCCGCCCGCAGCCTACGCTACCGTGGTCTCCTCCTCTGGCATGGTCCCTCTAGGTTGTGGCTATGCGCCCCACCAGAACTCATCATCCTGTCAAGTCGTACACTACCCTCACTGTCTTCCACCCTTATGGCGGCCCTCTATTCATCACGCCCTATGTCGTGAGCCACTCCCTATTGGCTGCACTCATGTTTCACCTTCACAGTTTCAACGTGGATCACAACCTTTGGTCTTTGATCGTTTCTCCATGGATCGTGGGCACAATTATCGATAGTTCATGTAGGGTTTCAAAGGGAGAAAAATGAATGAATAACGTGATCAATTTAGGGGATAGATAAAGAACATAAAACCACATAGAATATATCTTGGCCTTATTTGATATACCTTTATACTTTCATGTTAACGGGATCATGAAGAAACCAACAGTAGAATACTCACTATGATCTATTACCTATAATCCTACAATAATTATCCACCCTACAAGAATGATCAAACTACAGATCAACTTGTTCCTGGGTCATTCTATGTTCATTATTTTATTCTAATAAGGGGAAAAGAAATCACAATGATATAGACACCCTACCTCAATGATTGGATTAGTCTTTGACGAAGAATGGATGTCTGTGTCTTCATTGATCCTCGATTCACCGACATTTTTCATCGGGGGAGAGATTACTTCTCCTTTCCTCAAAGGATTTCAAGGGTTATGGAAATAACACATCATTCCTCTGATATATATTATTAAAAATGAAAACTACCAATATATCAACATGCAACATTCAATAAAATATTTTTATTAGATATTGTAATGACGTCTATGTCCAAAATATAACTTTCACCCTCGCCCCATTCTGGTCAAGGTTAGGCCCTACCTAAGGAAAAACACCCCCTTTCGAACTTAACAGTGGTAGAATATTTCTAATATGATTTACCATTTAGGAGTTACTATGATTTAAAAATATAATAGTTTATATTTAATTATTTGATTTATGGTTATGCCCCTGGTGCCTTTTTCTACAGATGACTCACGCCGACCAATGTTAGGACATACCTAGGGTAAAGCCCATGCTTTGATCTCAACGGTGCCCTCATATTTCTAATATGAGCACTTGTTTAAGAGTTATTTAACTTTTTCAGAAAATTACCATGCACGTGCTATTAAAAACATAACATTTTTCAAACAATTGTTCTTGGAAGCCCAGGCCTCATAATTGCATTCTATCTTAGATCCTAGTCTCTAAATTTTCTCAAATAATTTCTGAAAAAAATAGGGAATATTTGAGTCATTACATTCTCCCTACCTTAGGCCTTTACATCCCCAAAATCCAAAAAAAGGCTAAAAAACAAAATGATGAGGGTACTAAGAATGAATCTATGCCTTCCACACCCATGTGATCTTCTAAAGATTCCCATGTTGTAACAAAACATGCATAGGAGGAATCATCCACCCATGAAGGATCTCCTTCTATCGATCCTCAACCTCTACTAGGTATTCTGCAAAAGTTTCCCCATCATCAATTTTTAGCTCACCCTAGTCGATGATGTGTGATGGATCATGTATGTACCTCCTCAATTGTGACACATGGAAGACATCATGAACCTGGTGCAACTGTAGTGGTAGAGCTATGAGGTATGCCACCTCACTAACTCTACTCAGAATTTGAAAAGTTTTGATGAATCTTGGAGATAACTTGTTGCCCTGGCCAAATCTTCCCAATCCCCATTGAGGTTAGACATGAAGGAACACATGGTCTCCTGCCTTTAAATCCAGTGGCCTCCACCTCCTACCATCATATGACTTCTTTCGGCTCTATCCAGTAATCATCCACTCCTATATGATCTGCACCTCCTCTGTGGTAGACCGTACCAACTCTGGACCCATGAGTGTTGACTCTCCTAGGTCTGTCCAACATAGTGGTGACCTACATGGTTGCCTATACAATGTATCAAATGGTTACATACCAATGGGGAGTGGTATTTGTGGTTATATGAAAACTCTACCAAAGGTAGGTGGTCCTCCCACCTATGGAAAAATTCTAGGATGTAAGAACGTATCATGTCCTCTTGAAACTGGATGGTCCTCTCTATCTAGCCATCTGTTTTGGGATGAAACTTCATGCTCAAGCACAACTGAGTCCCGAATGCCTCATACAATCCCTTTTATAATAGGAATGTAATGTGAGCATTACAATATGATATTATCATTGTTGGAACTCCTTGAAGTCAGACTATCTCTTTCTAATAGATGCATCCCACTGAAATCTTCTCATAGATCGGTTGGAAGTGGTCCCACTTAGTGACTCAGTCAATGATCACCCAGATGGTATTGTGTCCCATGGACATGTGTGGTAAACCCATCATTAATTCCATCGATATCCCATCCCACTTCAAGTATGGAACCTCAATGGGGTGATTAAAACCCACTAGAATCCATTTTTGAGCCTTCACTTGCTGACAAGTGAGGCATCAAGAAATGAACTCTTCCACTGCCTTCTTCATCCCCAGCCACCAGAACTAACATCGAAGGTCCTGAAACATCTTTTCCACTCCTGGATGTACCACCAAATGGGAAGTATGGAACTCCCTAAAGACCTCCACATCTGATCATGTGTAGTCTCGCAGTCAGTATCTCTGAGTTGTGCCTCCCTAACTTGCTATTAGAGTGTAGGGATAAATAACATAAAATGTAGATAAGATTCTCCATCTCCATCCTCAAAGGATATCTACAATGATGTTGGCTTCTCTGACGCCTCACTCAGAAACTGTAATTTGGATCTCCTACTAAGGGAGTCCTCCACTACGTTTCCCTTCCCAGGAGTATAGAAAATATAAAATTCATAGTCCTTGGGGAACTCTATCCATCATCTATATCTCATGTTTAGATCTTTATGGGAGAAGATATACTTCATACTCTTATGTTTAGAGTAGATGGTAAACCACTCACCCCTCAGGTAGTGTCACCACATCTTCAATACGAATAATACCACTACTTGCTCAAGATCATGGGTCACGTAGTTTCACTCATGTTGCCTCAACTGGCATAAACCATAGGAAATCACTACTTAACCCTATATCATGACACAACCAAGAAAATTCCATGATGCATCATAAAACACCATGTTCTCAACACCCTCCTCTGGTAATATCAGGATGGGATCGTTCTTCAATATTCGCCTCAGCTCCTGAAAGCACTGTTGGAACTTCTCTATCCACACGAAAGGATTCTACTTCCATGTCAAGGTGGTCAATGGTGATGCTACCCTAGAAAATCCAGGTGAAAACCTATGATAGTACCCAGACAAACCTAGAAAACTCTACACATTGGTAACACTCTTGGGTGGATCCCAAGAAAGCATTTCTTCAATCTTTGACGGATCTACTACAACTCCAACCTATGAGATGATGTGTCCTAGAAAGTGGACCTCCCAAATCCAAAAATGCAACTTTATGAGCTTCCAATAAATATGGTTCTCTAAGAGTGAATCTAGGACCATCCTCAAGTGTATCGTGTGCTCCTCCCCAGATGTTGAGTACACTAGGATGTCATCAATGAAGACCACGACGAAGCGGTCTAATTAAGGCTGGAAGATCATGTTCATTTGTCCCATGAAAAATACCATGGAGTTCATCATGCCAAACAGAATCACTAAGTACTTATAATGTATGTAACAACATTTTAATGTTGTCTCTAGTATATCATTATCCCGTACATGAAGCTGATGATAGAGAGATCTAAGTTCTATCTTCAAGAACCACCTTTCTCCCTTCAATTGATCGATGAGTTCATCAATCCTAGGTAGTGGGTACTTATTATTCATGGTCACCTAGTTCAAGCACCGAAATTCCACACATATACTCAATTTCTAATTTTTATTTCTTTGAAAACAAAACTGGGGCTTCCCAGGGTGAAATAATGGGTCTTATGAAGCCCTTCCTTTGCAAGTCCTCCAGTTGTACCCTTAACTCATGAAGCTACGTAAGATCTATTTAATATGTAGGTGTAGATATTGGTACCATTTTAGGGTACATATCAATGAAAAAGTATACCACCCTTTGAGTAGGTAATCCTATAACATCTTTTAGAAATATGTCATCGTACTCATCCACCATTATAGGAAACTATGGACTCATCTCATTTACTACACCGAGGGTCTTACAAGACAACTAGTGTGTGATCGGCTGCACCCACCTAAGTGTGAGTCTATCCTACACTCCATGGGATTCCTTTTCAAAATAAATGGAAAACCTTGTCCCATCTTTGTAGACACACCGCACTATGTGCCTAAAACTATCAATCTGGCCAGGAACTGTGGATAATCAGTCCATACAAAGAATAACATCATAAAGCCTCAACACTACCACCAAAATATCCCAACCGAAACTATCACCCCCAAGAGTAAGAGAAAAACTATCAATAACAGTTTGTTATCATCAAATATCTTCTCGTAGGAGTCTCTAAGCGTAGGTATTGAGTAAACAGTTTCACTAGAATCTGCATGTCTCGAACAAGGTTCATGGAAAGAAAAGAATGACTGGAACCTGTTTCTATCAAAATTTCATCTAGGGTGGAAAATAAAAATATCATACCTCAAATCATATATAGAGAACTGGTGTAGTAATCCTCCATCTCATGAATTTATACTCATCCCTATGCTCTAACTTCCTAAGCCCGTGGTGGACCACCTGGAGATGGTGGCAGTAATACCCCTAACCTCCGCCCACCTCTTGTTGCCTATCCGGCTCATCTTCTATGTCCATTGCCTGGAGGACCACCCTGTTTTTTACTTTTACTCTTCCTTGGAGGTCCCTCAACCATCTAATGATCATCTTTATGGTGAGTTTGTAAATATTGAGTCATGTGGCCCCAACCATCACGCGAGTACCACAGCTTATTCCTTGGATGACTCTCTCTGTCTTAGGAACCTCACACCATTGATCCCATGTCCTGGTGTTGTCACCTGAACTACCTAATCCTCTTGTATCTCTGTGTCAACTATTGGATACCTACTTCCAAAGATTCAACTACCTAAAGCCCAGTGGTAGCTCCCACTACCGGTGTCTGCTCTATCATAAAGCTATCTACTATAAGAGCTCTCTCCAGTACCCCATCATATGTAAGAATGTTAAGAGATTTCATCGATTCCCTGCTCTCCCAACGTAGTCATAGATCTAAGGTCTTGTCCCTGAATAATGGGTCTCACACCATATCATTGTAGTAGCGAGAAAGATCGGTAAACCACATTGAGTACTCCACTATTGTCTAGATTCCCTGTTGCAGATGCAGTGGCTCTTTTATACGCACAAAGTGTAACGTTAGTAGAAATAACTCCTCCTTGAAGAGATTATTGATGTCTATCCATGTGAGGTTTGTCTTCTCGTGCATCTAGATCAATAATCTCTATCATATCCTTTTTGATCCATGTAGAATACTTTGTTCTAGGACTACCATCTTTTCGAGAGGCGTCCTCACTAGGTAGAAGACATGCATAACCGCCTCCATACAATACTCAGATACCTGGGGGTCTGGCTCACCCCTAAACCTAAGAGGGTACTTCCTCTATAACTCATGCAACACACTTATCTAACGTGCGTCCTCTACTGGTAACATTGGTAGTAACTTCTTCTCTCCGGGTGGTGGTATTGTTGGTACACCACCTGGAGGTGTTATCTCTGGTATTGTCCCTTGTATCGATGCCTCATCACTATGTGGATAATCCACATGATCTAGCTTCATAATCCTCGTTGGCTGTCTATGTGGAGGCATCTTGAAATAGATAAATATGTACCACTGTCAATACAGTATACTTAGTGAGATAAAATTGACTCATTCTTGTTCCATTTATTTTTTCTCCAACTAGTGTTTTCATGTATTGAGATAAAAAAAGAATAATTCAAACTCCCAGTGTATGGATACGTCGGCCACTGCACCAATAATGGAGTCTCTGGTCTGAAACCGAACATGAAAAACCTAACATTGTTTCCCCAAACAAAACTCTCTCTAATGCCACTCTGTCATGATCCTTCCATCAGGGCCCATGTTGTGACAACCCAAATCTTGCCTCCAAAAGTCCATGGGCTGGCGACTAGTACCGAGTAGGCATATCCCACAAATGGGAGGCATTTTCCTAAGCACCAGTATATATGCACACATCTACATGAAAAAGTGTTGAACTAAAAACACTAAGTAATCATGCATAAAACCCACTAAGATACCCACCACAAAGTAACAATAAAAAACTAAAAAGTAAATGGTGGCAGAATACAATCCCAACCAAAAGGAAAAGTAAAAGCTCCTAAAAATCGTCTGAAAAAAACCCTACCTTAAGTGTGGGTACATAAATATCTATCTGAATTCGATGAATAACACCTCATATATCATGCTTCTCTCTAAAAACCACCAAGTCCTGGTCCACCTAGGCATTCTTCAAATCAACAATCGTCTGCATAGGAAATGACACATGTGGTAAAATCCCATACAGGGGTGAGTAAATTAATACTAAGTAGAGACCCTGAAACCACCATGGTAATAAAAATAAGAAATAAAAAAATTATACCACAAATGAAACACATGAATTATTCCACAAAAGAAACGCATGAAGTAATCCAAAAAGGAAACAAACAAAGTATAGTCAATACGGTCATCTCACACAGGTAAAATTCTAAAGTATAAAGAGAAGGATTTATAGTTGTAGTCTACATATCAATGATCCTATATGAAACTAAAATTGTCGATGTAAAATGGATTTTAAATGGAACATGAAGCATCAATGGCACACAAAGCATTGATTTCACCTGGAGCATTGATGTCACCTAGATCTATAGTGGTGCACGGAGCATCGGTGGCTCCTGGAGTGGTAATGGTGTTCGGGATGTCGATGGTGCATGAAGCATCAATGGCACATCAAGCATTAGTGGCACATGGAGAATCAATAGTTCAAGGATCATCGGTGGCGCGTGGAGTGTCAATGGGTGACGATATACTCACCAATATTACATAGTCACAGCAAGTTTTAGGATTCCACTCGTATCGGGCATAATCTAGGATAACCTACTCCTCAATCCATTGGTTCATATTCTAAATTCTACAAAAACTAAATTATAGTATCGTAAAATGGCCTTCTCATCTTAAGGGTCCCAAGGCCGTAAACATCTCATCCAATAGGCACAAAGTTTGAAATATATGACAAATTTAGTAAAAAGGGTCTGGTCTAGTCTAGGTCTGACCAGACTCGGTCTAGCCGACCCAACCTAGACCAACCCAGTAGGTCTGGCCCATCGGAGTAGCCTAGTTTTCCCATCTCGTCCCACTACATGCGGACCTAGTCCTTTAGTACATGGCTCGTTCATACGTTACCAATCAATGCGGTCCCTTCATTCAATGTGGACAACACTACGTACCAGTCCTCTGGTCTTGCGGCCCCACTGCCATGGGGTCCTCATCTGATCTAGCCTCTAAGTCCCCCCCCCCCCCGTATCCACCACCGCATCCTCCTATTGTGGATCCTGTATGCCACTCGCGAACTGTGCTTCCATGGGCTCCTATCTGCCACCTGTGAGCTATGCTCCCTTCTGCCACCCTCGCTCTCACATTCTGGCGTTTTCCCACTGGACTGTGGCTGTGTTCCCCTCCAAAACCCCACTTCCCACTGAGCCACGTGCTTCCCTCACTATTTTCCACATTGTAGACGGCCCTTTATTCATCACACCCTATGTTGTGAGCCATCTCCTACCTACTAAACTCCCTTTGTACCTCTATAATGTTGTCGAAAATCACTACCTTCAATCTAATATTGTTTCCCCATGTATCATGGGTGCAACGATTGATTGTTCATGTAGAGTTTCAAAGGGAGAAGAGATCGTGAAGAATGTGATCAATTTAGGTGAGATATAAAGAACATGAATACCCATAGAATGAATCTTGGCCTTATTCATTAGGCCTTGATCTATTCATGTTAGTAGGATCAAGAAGAAACTTGTTGTAGAATAATCACCAAGATATATACCCTACAATCCCGTAATAATTATCTACCCCATAAGAATGATCGAACCACAGATCAACCTATTTGTGGGTTAGTATGCACTCATAATTTGATTCTAATAAGGGTAAAATTAATCACAAAGATATCGACACAAAACCTTGATGATTAGATCAGTCTTTGATGAATAAAGGAGGTTCGTGTCATCATCAATCCTTGATTTATCGACATTCATCATTGGGAGAGAGCTTCGTTATCATTGCCTCAGGGGAGTTCTGGGGTTATGGAGATAACCCTGAATTCCTCTAAAGTGGCTTATTAAAAAGAAAAACTTTTTCTGTATCAACACGTAATGTTTAATAAAATATTTTTTAAGATATTTAAATGTGGTTTATGCCATAAATATAACTTTCACCCTCAACCCGCACTAGTCGTGGTTAGGCACCACATATGGAAAACACCCCCTTAAAAATGCAATCGTGGTCTCAGATTTTCAATATGAGTTACCATTTATGTGTTATTAGGATTTAAAAATAAAATAATTCTTATTTAATTGTTTTATTTATTTTTATGCCCCTAGTGAAATTTTTTAAAAATGACTCGCGCCGACCAATGTTAGGTCACACCTAGGGTAAATCCACTACTTTCATCACAACGGTGCCCTTAGAGTTCTGATCTAATAACTCATTTAATATTTATTTAAATGTTTCTGAAAATTCATGCATGCGTGCTATTAAAAACATAAAATTTTTTAAAAGCTCATTTAGGGCTCCCCGGGCCTCAGAATCGCACGTCGTGTCAGCACATGGTGTCAAAAGTTTCCCAAATAATTTATAAAAAAATCAGGAAAATACAATTCATTGCACTATTGATGTCCTAAGACTTTAATGTTAATGGATCAATGGCTATTTTTATTCAAGGATAAGTTTAAGAAGTCTTACTGACATAGTCAAAGATGATCTGAGTATTGTGCATCTCCTCTAAATGATGTTGTTATATCAATGTAGAGGAAATATCTCTCTCTATCTCTACTATGTGTATGGAGATTTCTAACTGAAAAACATGTAGAAAAGTGTTCAATTGAATCTATGAACCTTTAAAATCATTCTAATTCATTTTTTGTGATGATCAATGACACAAAATCATAGAATCAATTAAAATGATTGATTGAGACACAGATAGAAATCTACTGGAACACTCCTGTAAATTTTAGTGATCCTCTGTTTTGTTACAACCATCAAAACAAAATGCTTAAATCCCCATCAAAGTTGATCTGTGGACTTGGATAATTATGAACATACCATAATGAGGATCACTATATTATTTATTTCTCTTACTATTTATTAGTTTTATTTTTGAGAAGCGCGTTGTTACTCTATTATCAAATACACACTATCCCCTCCACCTAACTAGAGAATAATTTTTATCCCCACCTTCCTTTAAATTTGTTTCCCCACAAATTTTTTGGGAGAGGTCCTTATATGGACTTTTCTATAATTACTTCCCACGTATCAATATAGAAAGGGTTCTTTATCCTGGACATCTTCAAGCAGTTATTTGTTCACATGATCCATTTTATGGATTTCTTTTTATTATTATTATAAACTTTTAGGTAGGATTTGATTACCAGGTGGAGCGTATTAATTCTCCAATTATAATGAAAACTATTTTTTTATGGTGTGTTATTTTCTCATCATACCCATTTACTTATTTAATTCGGATATGACTTTATGGAATACCAATCATTGAGATGAAAACTCTAAAATATCTCTCTTCATATTATCCCACTAGAAATTTTACATCAAATATTTATACATAATAGTTATTCCTAGATGAATATAGAAGGATGAGATATGAAAATCATACAGATTTTCCATATTCAATTACGGAATTAACTAGACACATATCTTGGTTCCAATCCTTATAACTCATTCATCATAAAAGTTGAACCTTGTAATATATTCTACCTTATTTTGTAGAAATTTATCATCTTTCTAAGCCTCCTTGATCCTTTGAAGAATATATGGTTGAGAACTCACTTGAGAAATTATGGATAGATATCATTATATTATTCCTATATCCATCATATTCATGTATAATAATATTGGATCCCTTATAATCCTCATTGTGGACAAAGTTTAGGATCCTTTATAATCAGAATATATACCACATTATTTTCTTTTCCATGATGTTAATGGATTGAAAAATCAATTATACTTGTTTATCACTAACCACCTCTATTATCACTTATTAAGCTTCTATTTTTTGAGTATGTACTTGAGACTTTTGTGATTCATATATATATATATATATCACACTTCTCCATGTAGATATAATTCCAAAAAAATTGAAACAAATATTACTACAGCCAACTCTATATCATGAGTTGTGTAGTTCTTTTCGTGGATATTTAGTTGTCAGGAGGAATAATCTATCACATTGTCAATTTTAATGAGTACACAAGCCAATCCCTTTTTAGATACTTTACTAAAGATCATAGATTCTTCCCTACTAGTGGGTAATACGAACACATGTATAATGATTAGCATATTATTCAGATTTTTAAAACATTCATCAAGTTCATAATTATAGACAAACGTGAATCCTTTATGATTTACCTTGGTTGGAGGGCTTTATAATACTGATAATTTTCTCACAAATAGATGATAATACCTTTATAATCAAATAAAAATATGGATTTCCTTAATATATGTTGGTCTTTGACACCCTTCAATTGTTTCTATTTTATAAGGATCCAAATATTTACCTTTTTCAATGATGACATTCCCTAGTAAATTTACTTACTCCAATAAGAACTCACATTTACTATACTTTTCATATATATTTTCTTTTTGGAAATCCCTTAGTTATGTATTAAAATACTCCCCATGTTTCTCATTAGTTCTGGATTAGATGAGAATATCAAATATAAATACTACCATAAATTGGTAGTGGTCATAGCTAATGAAACTATTCATCAAGTCCATTATGTTTATTAGAGTATTCATGATTCTGAATGATATCAATTTGAACTCATAGTTCATGTACCTTGTATGAAAAGTTGTCCTGGGGATAACCACCTTCTTCACCATTACTTGATAATATCCTCACTAATGATATATCATAGAGAGACACTAGACTCCGCAAAGATGATCGAATAAATCACCAATTTGTGTCATAGGATACTTGATCTTTATCAAGATCTATTTAATCTCAATATAGTAAATGAATAGGAACATTGTCCCGTCATTTTTCTTGACAAAGAAGACTAGTGTACCCCCACAATGAAGTACACAGGAAAATAAACCCTTTATTAATTTTTTCCTATAGTTATTTCTTCAGTTCCTTGAGTTCAATAATGTCCATTCTATATGGATTCTTGGATATTTAAAAATACATAAGTATAATCTATATTTGATATTCAACATTTAAAAAAGGAGGAATATCGGGAAATTATTTGAGAAACACGTCATCTTATTCCCTCACAATGGTCATGTCTTCAAGGATGATAATTTCTTTATCATAATAATTTGGGCAAGATATTATTTCTCATATAAAAATAATATCCATTATTGTGATAATGATTCCAAATAATATCCATCCCCATCCATAAACTTTTATAGAATCGGAGGGAAATTTATGATATAAAGGGTTATTTCCTTCTCTTTGTAATTTATATTGGATCTATATAATGGAATTCAATCTATACTCTTATTTTCATCCAATTACATTAAATGGAGTATCAAAAGGATATTTGGGATGTTAAACCCACAAGTTTTTATAGGGGAGGAGTTATATACTTGGGATGAAATAATTTCTCTCTTTACCATTTTCTCTCACACCTCTATTTCTATGCTTTTTGTTGTGTTTGAATAGTTTAATAAAGTTGTTTGATACAAAAGAATGCATATAACCTGAATCAAATTTTTTTTATTGAATAAATAACTAGTGTACATCTCACAACTTCATTGTTAGGATCAACCTCAGCAGTTATGATGGTATATGATTTCACTTGCTGTCATGGAGGTTGTTGGTATTGATTTTCACCTACAAACCTTGGCTTACGGGAGTAGTACACCAAGTTACATTGTTCCATGAATTTAAAACATTAGAAACTTGGACGAGGTATGACTGGAGAATTCTTCTCTTCCTTAACATTGGTGGGTATCTCCCATCATAAATCACTAACTAGGGTCCCCTTCTTTCAACATGTAAATCAATTCCTTGTCCCATTTAAGAAATTTTTAGGGTGATTCTTCCCACACTTTTGACAAGTGTTATATTAGAATTTCTTGACACCATTAGAATTATTCATCACACCTACAGAATTAAACTAAACATTCCACTAATTATCCCTATGTGACCATAGAGATTTTATAATTTTCATTTCAACATTAAGGGAAAATAAAAAAATACTCATAACTACCAAAGTCCCAATTTTTTATGGATTTTCAAATACTCAACTTCAGTCCACTAAAGAAGCGGTCAATATTATATTGGGTGTAATCCAATGGTGTATCATAAAATTCATGTGTATTTTTAATCATACGCCCTAATAGATTTTACATCAATTTTATTGAGGCTATTGAAGTCCATATCCATTTTTAGTCGAAGAGTGTGAGGAAAATATTTATCAAAAAACATTTTATTGGATTTATTTCACTCTATCGCTCTTATCTCCTACTCAAGATTCATATTATTAACCAAATCCCACAGTTTATTAGTTTATCCTTCCATAAAATAATTATCTATTATAACCTTATATTTTATAGAGCATTAAAGTAAAAATAATATCTTTTCAATAGAGATAAACCATTTTTCACAATTATGATTTTGGATGATCCACTAAAATTTAGAGGCCCTTGTGGCATGAAGGTCTTAATTGAAAATTTCTCTTACTTAGGGGTATTTTTTCATTCCTATTTATTCTAGTTTTGATTCAATGATTTAGTGATTTGAAAAAGTATACACATGAAGTTCATGAATCATGTTCCCATCAGGTTGGGCAACTCATTTGGACAGTTATCACATTACGACACACATTGGTTGTTGAATTGGTTACTCCTATTTTCATCCATTAAATAAAATGAAGGGAAAATTAAGAATGATATTTTTTAAATTATTAAACATATAAAATGGAAACTATGAATGTTAAAGGGATAAATCATAAATAACATATGTTCCTTAACCTATGAATTTCCAGGGATCAATCAATGTTATCCACTATAAATTTCCAGACATAAAATCATTTAGGAATATTTTGATCATGTAATAACGGTTTGTAATGATCTTGTGAATTTACTAAATCATATCCCCTGATATTTCAAGCCACATTTGTAGTAAGGACCATTATCATTCACCAGTTCCTGATTAATTCTAGCTCAATTTTTTGTTTTTTGGGTTTTTACCTCTAGGTACATCTGTTCTAGAGCCACATCTACTTATAGTGCATGTATAGGGATGTATTTTATTTTAAAATAGATAATCTATACTTTAAAAAATCTATAGAGATATTCTCTAATGTTCAGTTCTATACCGATGGATTTTATTAGAGTTTTAAAATCATAATCTCAAAAATAACTATACTTTCTTCAAATAATAACTATAAAAAAGAAATATCTTTATTGAACAGTGATTCATGATTTTTTACACAAATTTTTACTTAATACAACCAAAAATATTGATAGTTCAAGTGTCTTTGAGATATTGGGTATATATTATATCAACTTGATATATGGATATAACAACATTATTAAAAACTTCCTTATCATGCTTCTAAAATTAAAATACTCATTTAAAAATGGCACAAGATTACCTAGGAACATATATAAGCAATTGGTGAGTTATAAAGCACAATAAGGGAATAAAAAAAGCATGTCATGATAAAAGTATTACATGTTAGTAAATATGAATCTCAATGGGATGTAAAAGGAGTGACACTCATAATCTCAAACAATGAGGCATTATACAACATGATATTGTACATGAAACATGGGAATGTGGAAACAACTTAAAACTGGGCATCATCATCAAAAATCATGGTTAAAAACCAAGAAATAAAAAATATTTGTTCTTAGTAATACCTATCATTCACCTTAAAATGAATCTCAAATGATTACAACATTACCCAATGAATAGGAGCACTACCTGGGTGCACACATCATAATCATATCATTTACATGCATAAGTGTTCCAGGTTGATCATATAACATAAGAATTTATTTCATCTATATTAACCCTATGATTTATAATTTGGGGTTACGTATATTTAATTCCAAAATAAAATAATTATAAGTACATATAAGTGAATATTTTTGAGTTAAAATTGGTCTGGTAATTCACTTCACAATCATTTTGTATGAAAATTCACAAGGAAATTTTTCTAATATAACAATGGTACTTAAAGATTCATAAAATTTTTGAATGAGAGAGAAGTAGGTATCTAATCAATTGAACATAAAAAATAAAAGTTTTATGGATTTGGAAAAACATATCTTAAAATTAGAATTGGAAATCAAAATACATAAAATAAATAAGTTTTTGGAACAAAGAGGAGAATGAGAGGAGCCCCTACCTTGATATGGTGTATTCAAAATCTTGGAAGGAGCTAATTGAAGGAATTGGGGAACCCTGGGAGTGTTCTATAGGGAGAATTTTATATGAAGGGAAATTATTGAAGGTTATTGTAGAATAAAAATTGGAGTTTTGGTGGATTGATAAAATAAAATAGTGTGGAGTTCTTTATTACTTCCCAAACATAGGTTTTGGACTCTGTACTATAAAGTAATCAAAAATAAAAAACATAGCATTTTTTATACTATGGTTTCTAGATAAATGGATTGATTTTAAATATTTAATAATTTTATTTACTAAACTTATTAAAATATTACCCTTATTGATGTGGAAGTGAGTCATGTTCATACAGAATTTATTTTAAAACCATAATATATAGTATAGGTTTTGAAACATTCATAAAATATTTATAAAATTAATAAAATAACCTCAAAATAAAATTATTTTAAATTTTAAATATATATTTTTTTCATTTATACAATCTATGAAATATATTACATCACTTGTTTGTCACTATTGTGTCATAATACATACCATATATTTATATCATGTTCATTTTTTACACGAAAATTCATTTTTCTACAAAATTTATAAACAATTCACCATTGGATAATTTTAAGGTTATAAATACAAAATATAATATTAATTTAGTCCAAATAATTTAATAAATATGATAAATCACACTTTTAAATTAAAATCCCCATTAATTTGAAAATACTTTTCTTTTGACAATAATATATTTCTGACCCTTATAAAATATTATTTTTGAATTTGTAAAATTATAATATCGAATAAAACTAATAAATATTTTTTAACAAAAATATCATATTAAAAAACATTTATTTTTAATATTCATGAATTTTTTAAGGGAAATTCCTTAATTTAAATTTCTAATTACCCAGAAACACAATTCAAGTTTTTTTCATATTGAATTTTAATTTTTATTAAACTCATTTTTAATCACAAATAAAGTAAAATGAATAAGGAATAAATATAACAATTATTTCATAGAAAATAAAATATAAATATCCATTTTCTTAAGGTTGAGATATATATCCCTTTATTTCACTAGTGAACTACCTAAGTGTAATGTGGGTGATGGTGAGATTTTATTGAGGTGGTTTGATGAACATCATTTGGGTCGCGATATCGATGAGCTTGAAATTCAACCATAAATGAGATCAATCATGATTTATATATTGAATATTGTCTTGGGATTGGTCAAAGGAAAATCTCAAAGTTGTAATCTCTCCCAAAATCTCCTCTAAATGGGATTCTTTATGTGCAATCCTACTAGTCGAGGCCATCACATCCATTTTTTGTTTCAATAGGACCTTATCATAACCCTTAATATATACCAATAATAAGATCATTGTTCAAAAGATATATTTTCAATGCCTATGATTCCTAATAGTCTTGAAAATTGGATAAGATATAATATTCCCAAAAAAATGAATTTTCTATTTTTTTTATTACCATAATACATAATAGGTCATTTAATTTTGTTATAATGATAATTTTATTTATAAAACTTCAGGTCCATACACATACACATCAAAACTACATCAATAAAAATGTGGTATATAATAATTATTTAATAAAGTACATATTTATGAGCATAAATAATCAGTATCCAAGTGATTATAATATTTATCAAAGGAATCATTAAAAACCTATAGAAAGTATAAATAAAACATGTTGGTTCTGAAACATTATATTTATATAACCCTTACAAAATCCTTAGAGATGTAACAACCATGTGTTCGACTTACATATCGAATGAATTGGATCAATATCTAGCCACACCCATCATATAATCTATATTGAGCTCACCTAGTGCTATTTGGGAATGCCAATCATATAATCTATACAGGGCTCACTTGTGGGCTATAATATGTCTCATCCCTTTATAAAAAATTTATCAGAACCATAACATGGAAAAGGCACATAAAACATGAATATCATCTTGATACTCATAAAAATTTCCATTATTCCTTTCATAAAATGATTTAACCATGTAAAAAAATGGGTTCCATGATGATCACTTTAAAACATGATTAACCCATGGAAAATAAATAGGCTCCATTAAAATCTCTTTAAAACATGATTAATGGAAAAGAAATATCTTCCTTGAAAATATCTTTGAAACAATCATAATCTATCAAGATAAATAATGAGGACAGTATTATTTCAAAATATACCAAGTGAAGTATAAGCGACATAAATTGTTTATAATGTTGAATAATATAAATACCATTAAAATTTCATTAAAAAAATTATTCAGGAAAATAATTTTTCTACATTGAAAACCACTTTTAAAAACTAAAAATTCACAAAATATTGGTAAAATATACTTATTTTAATATAAACTTAGAAAAATATAAATTTCAAATAAAATAATTTTCATGATGGAAGGAAAATCCATTGATGTTATAAAAGTTAAAAATTAACATTGTTTTGAAACATTTTGTAAAAGGAGTCAAAAGTGAGTCATTTTAAAAACATTAAGAAATTTCATTTTTATAACATCTTAAATTAATGTGAATTTTCATGTAAAATAGTTTTATAAAATTATTTATATATAGAAATAAAATTTTTGAAAAAATTTTAGAAAACAAGGATATGTGAGAGAAAGGTACCTGATTTAAAAAAAGGATACAACATAAGTGTAACTTATAAAAGTCTTTATTAATGTTTATTAAATAAATAAGTGAAGAAATTGAAATTATAAATATAAAAAACATTTATAAATATATTATAATTCCATAAAATAATAGAATATTATTACTTAAAATGGAACCTTGAACATAAACAATCTCAAAAATAAAGGATGTTATAACTTAAATATTTTCCCACTTTTGTAACTTTTCAATCGTAAGACCCATGAAATAATAACATCAAATTAAATTTTAAATATCATTAAAATATTGTTTTTCATGATATAACATGTCAAAATTGTTTTATATAAAACTCACAAATTAATATAGGCACATATCATTAATGTATGTTTCCAATAAAGATAATTTGTGGCAAATAACCCCAACAAAGGTCATACCATTGAATTTAAGAATTACTGAATGAATAGATTTTGTCAATGATATATAAATATATATATAACAAATGTAAATAAAAAATAATATAGTCAAAATATTTACACCTATAATCATTAAATATCAATTACATCGAAGAAGTAATATAACACAATGAAATGAAATTGAGTTGACAAACCCTTTTCCACTTATTTACATTTAATTCAAATGAGCTTTGATGAAGTAATTATAGATTAAATAAATAATACCATGAATTATGAAGGATTAATTATATAAAATAAAAAATTAGCATTATATATTCACATAATTAAATAAATTAGGTGAATAAAAATAAATTATGCCTTAGTGAATATAAATTGAGTGAGATCCCTTATTTAATTAGTAATATCTAGTTCAGAAACTCATTAAAGAGAAAGAATCATATGGATTACTAAATCCAAATAATATTAATAAAAATAATTATAATATTAATAAATTGGAATTATATACACCACAAAATAATAAAAAATTGAATATGGCATATGTCTCAAAGAAATAAAAGAGGGATGGGAAACACTTACCTTGAGTCCAGAGTTTCCATGTATATCATTTAACTCATGTATAATAAATATATACTGATTATTTTATTTATTAAGAAAATTGTATAGGTTTAATAACTTATAATTAAATAATTTATTTTATTTACTTTTAATGGAATGTTTAAAAATGTAATTAGTTAATCCCACATCGTGTGTTTTGAGGACATTGTTCATTATTTCAAAAGGGATTTGGTGTATTAGTCATGGTCAATAAGCTCATTTTTTAAACAAATACAAAATAATAATCACAAAAATAGTTATAATATTCATTTATCAATAATAATTTTAAAACCAATCATGAATTATAGTTATAGAATATGAAATACAATACAGTTGTGGAGTAGATAGGTCTTACGTACTCATGAGTAGCATTTCCATTTTTCAATGATCATTATATAAAAAAGTTATGTAAAATTTTATATTTAAATAATTATAATAATGTAATAATTAACATAGTATTTAATTAAATATACATTTACATATATCTTCCATGTTATGTGGTGATAAAAAAAATTATCACATCACTTCATAGAGGCGATAGTCTATATATAAGCATGAACAACATTATCATTTTTTTAGTGAATGGTTGGGTAAAAAGTAAATAATATATTATCCATTAAGAATGATAAATATTACATTAATATCATAATTATTTCATATATATCATATATATTATTTTATCCTTCCATTTAAATCATTATTGATAAATAAATCACATCGCTTCGTGAGGTAGTATGCCAATGTATGCATGAGAGGCTTTATTATATCCACCATAGTATGGAAAGTAAGAAGGTATATGAAATATAATAATTAAAATAGTATATTTATGTTAAAAATTTCATAATTTTATTTAAATTCATCATTATATTATTCAATGTGATGTGGTGATTAAAAACAAATTATATCAGTTAGTGAGGCAGTAGTCCACCATACACACAAATGATGGTTTTACTTCCCAATTGATTGAATATAAACTGGATTTGTGTTATTTAATTATCATAATATAATATAAATATATTTTAGATACTTGTTTTATTATATCCTAATGTTTTAAGAATATTTTAAGAAGGTGGGAGAAGAAACAAAACAAAACACGCTTGGTTATGAATGATAACTCCTCTTTAGATCACCCCTTTAGGATTAAACATAAAGCATTCATAGATGGTCTATTTGATAAAAAAATACTATAGGTATTAGGGAGGTAAGTAAGAAAGTAATTTTTTTCTTTTTTTAGCATATCCGAATGGTTTTGAGAGTGTGAAGATTACGGGAGAGGGGTGGCCTTTTATAAGTGTGGGAGAGGACAGACTTTTATTTTTTTAAAAGAAAAAGTAAAACCCATGTTTTTTAATTTCAAAAAGGATAAAAAATGTACCACCTAGGGAATTATATGATATAAAGTATAAATATTCCTAGAAAATAAATTTTTAATATGCTTTTAGGTCTTTTTAACCCTTATATTTTTAGTTTATCATTGTTAAATCCAGTTTTACCTTAGCCATGGTAAAATATTTTTTCTATTTTCACAATTTATTGTAAGAAAAAATTAATTTGAAAATATAATATAATATAAATTATATGGACTCAAAAAAATAAATATATTTTTCAAAATTTAATTCACAGAAGTGGTAGAATTAAATTTTAAATTATACCAGCATACATGATGAAAAGGTAGTTTCTCACGAAATGTATTTTACAATAATTAGATGATTTTATTTTAACACTATGAATAGTGATAATAATTATTATAATTTAAATTAATATTTATTTATATATAATATTTAAATTTAATTTAAATAATTCCCCTTTAGATGTTTTTTAATTAATTAAAATGGATAAACAATATGCACTCTTAAATAGATATTTTATTTCTTTGATAGCTTGTGTTACATGCAACATTGAATTTAAACATGTCATGATATAAAATTTAAACACGAATGATATAACCTGGCCATTAAATTGGTTCGGATTGATAGTATTAACTAATTTATAATATATTTATATTTATATTTATATATTTATAATTTTCCTTCTTAATATAAATTTATTTCTAAACACTTACTTAATAATAACTCAACATTAATGAGGATATTTTATTCAATAACAAATATGTTTTCTTCAAAAAATGATTTTTATTTCATTTTGGGAGAAAATATTATAAATTTTTTTAAAAACATTTGGAAAATTAATTTAATAAAATTAACATAATTTTTGAAATTGGAGTATCTATATTAAATAACGGTGAAATTCTTGAATTTTTCAGAAAATATATATTTTTCATTGAATAATTAAAATAAAGATTTTTATAAAATTATCATTTCTTTTTAAAAAATTCATCAATAAAAAATTTTCATTATTATTTTAATTTTATTTATAAATAACATAATTATTATTTATTTATTTTAAATCCAATTAATATAATTAATTAATCTATATACCGGATTTTATTATATGGATTTAAAACACATTTTTCTAAAACCTGTTTCAAATTCCATAATATTTTACCATTTTAATTAATTAAAATAACCCCAAAAGAGAAATTACTTAAATGAAACATATATATTATATTTATATAAATATTAATTCAAAATTATTTAAATATTATTACATTTCATATAGCTAATATGATATCATATTTCCCTTAAAAATGGATTTCTTGAAATACTATATTTGGACATGTCTATGGGTTTAATTTTAAATTACAATATGACAATTCAGAAAATTAAATTTTAAAAAATGTATTCCATAATTTTAATAATCATAATTTATATTATCTAGTAAGATTAATTTAATTTTTTATCATATTAAATATAGAAAATAATAGAAATTATTTATAGTGGTTAAGTTAAAAACGTGTTCATCGGGGGTGCTAAAATAAAAATAAAGGGGTTAAAAATGCACAAAAACATTTATAGTTACTATTTTATTTTTATATATAGACCTTTTATATTATATGGTTCAAAAACTTTCCATTTTTATCCATGTTTCATGAGAAAAAGGTTTGTCTAATTATTTCTTTTCAAAAATCCAAGTGTTTCCTCTCACCTCCTATTAAAAGGTCACCCCATATCTCATTTACACACATCCAAAGAAATTGTTTTCATCCAATAACTATCCAAGTAAATTCCTTAATTTTAACCCCTCATCCTTTAATACTTATTTTAATTATAAATCCAATCTAGTAAGTCTTTTCGTGAAAACCGAAAGAATTTTCATGAAGAAGAGGTAACACCTTAGCCAAGAATTTTATTTTATTTATTCTTCCTAATCCTTAAAATATAATTAATCTAAGATGATAAAATAACCTCATTATATTATAAATTATTTTTTCTTTATGAACTGCAACCATCTCCTCCTCCCTTAAATGGGTGGAAAAACCGTTGGTCGTGTGTACGACGGACTATCACCTCACGAACAGATGTAATTCATTTTCCATCACCGATTCTCGTAGAAGAATACAATGATGTATTTAATATCTATAGATTATATTTATATTATAATTATAATTATTAAACTATAATATATCATATTTAATTTTACTTTCTATTATATAGGTAATAAAATAACTCAGCTCGTGTGTATGGCGGACTACCCCCTCATAAAGAGATGTGATTCATTTTTCACTTAGGCTTACATTGATTGTAATAAGGATTAATTTAATGTTTATATATTATATTTATGATATAATAATAATTATATAAAATACATATATATCATATAATTTCTTACCTTACCTTCCATTTAATAAATTATTGTGCCGTTCATGTTTATGAAAGACAACTGCCTCGTGAAGTGATATGATTCCTTTTTCACTAACACTTTACATGAAAAGTAATAAAGGATAAATTTAATGAATATATGTGACATATATGACATGATATTTATTCTATGAAATTAATATACAATCCATTTCCTTACCATTTCACCCATTGAGGAAATTATAATGTCGCTCATGCATACGTGCGGAATATCATCTCCGTGAAATGATGTGATTAATTATCCATGTTCAAAATTCAAAAATGATTGTTAATATGTATCTAATGAAATTAAATTATATTTATAACTATAATATCATTATCTAGATATTTAAACTTTATCCTATGTTCATGATCCGTAACTTTTATGAAATGTTTTTGATAGAACAAGGTAATTATGACCTGAAACAATAGAGATAATGAATTATTATTGACGAACAAGTGATAAGGTGTTATAAAAGGGATCATATATTATATTATAAATATTAATATTAATTTGTTATAAGTTAAAAATAATTTTAATACCACTATAAAGTATGTAAAATATCATTCACCTAATGAGAATCCCATGGTAATGGGTTTCTTAACTCAGTTTCCATTCTTTAAGATAAACTTATACTTCATTGATTATGTTGTGATAATACTTTTTATGTTATGAACTTTAATTATTTTAAATTTTATTTCCAAATGTTTTATATGGATTTAAATTTTATTATCATTTTAAATTAATTTATTAATCCCCACACCAATAATATTTTCTTGGTAAGGGGTTTGTCTCAAAACATCTTTCTTTGACACACATGTTCATTTATGCACTTATTTTCTTAAAATTATTAATATACATACCCTTTAAAAACTATGTCATGAATCCATCCTAATTAATTATATTTTATGTTAAATGTTATATACTTTGTTCATGTAAATATATAATTCAAAATTTCCAAATCGGTAAGGGTTTATGTGTCAATCTTATTTAAATTATAATTGTTTCTTCTTGAATTTACACTATTCAAAATTATTTGATCATTGTATAATAAAACCCATTGATTTATTTTTCTCTATTTATTCCTGAACTTTTCAAGTAATGGTACCAATTTCTTCTCTTTGGTACTTAATTTTATTCATAAAATGTTTTTAAGAAAAATTGACTTTATTTATCTCTCCAGTCAAAATAACTTTTTCTTATATATCCATGTTTTCTAAAAATTATTTTGAAAATTATTTTTCTATTTTACTATGATTGTTGAAATTAACTTTTACACATGTTTAAATTTTTACAAAACATTTCAAAAGGAATATTATTTTCATTTTTTAACCCAGAAAATTTTTAACTTTTATCAAAAATGTGAAATGAATATTTGTTTTAATATAGACATTATAAAAAAAAATTTCCATCATGAATTTATTTTCCTTGAATAATACTTTCTATATTTACATGTATATTTTAAAATAACATTATTTATATAATATTTTTTGAATTCTATATTTTTCAAAAGTTATTTTCAATTTATCAATTTTATTCTCCCCAAGAATGTTTTTAATCTTTTCAAACATATTTCTATTCATAAATTACAATAAAAATTAATGTTATGTAATGATTCTAAATTATGTGTGTGTGTGTGTATTACATATATACCTATCCCATTATCCCTTCCTTTGATGTGGTAATATATTAATTATAACCATTTATCAAATACATTATTTAAGAAATCCCTTTTTGTTATTTTGTGAGACATGACTATGAAACCCATTTTTTCATGAGTATTTATTATAATTATGGATTATGATTGATATAATTATCTTTAATGAATAATCATGTAAATTAAATGAATGTGAAGGGTGTTCCTAGAATTATATAGCCCACTAATTCGTTGGGTAATGTTTCAGTCTCATGAGATGCCATGTATGGGATTAGGGATTGAACTAAAACCATTATGATAATTTTTTCACCATGTGATGTTGTTTTGGTAGTTAACCTTGACTTATGTTTAAGTAATTTTTTATAGTGCTCCCAAATTTCCTATGAATCCATGATACAATGATCTTTATGTTATTCTCCCTTATTATTACTCTAGTGCCTTGTATTTTAGGATGTCATGTTATACTTTAGACTCACATGTTATGTTTCTATATTATGTTTAATCAATTATTGAGGTTTTTAACTCACCTCTTTTGTCTATGTATTCCCCTGGTTATCTCATGTTGTTTAGGAGCTTGAATTAATTTTGAAGCACCTTATGGAGAATTAAATAAAAAAAATTCATCTTGTCTCATTTTGATGTACTATGAACCTAGTCTTCTAGAGACACTACACCTCATGGTCTTTGAGTTATAATTAATTAATTTTTAAATTCAAAATCATGTAATGATAAGTATAAAAGGATTTGGTTTCTATAATTGGTATCAAATAAAAGTTTTTGTTAACCATTTGAAACTATGATAATAAAACCTTAGTCAACACCCTAAGGATAAGTCCAAGGATATGTGTAAGGATAAGCTAAATGAAAAATCTACAAATAAGAAAATATCCTAGAATTTTGGTGAATTTTATAGAAAGTGGTTTCCATGAAATTAAATCTTTTTATAGATAGTGAAAGTTTATGTAGCTATGGAATAGTTTTACCAAATGTTAGTAACTTTGAAATGGGTGTATTGAGCTGAAATTTATCATCATTGGGTTCATTATAATAGGCATTTCTGCACACATGGTTTGACACTCCTGAGGTATTTGCTTTCAATATTAATAAACTCTTTATAAACCATCACGAAGGAATTCAATAGACAATAATAACTTATGACCTAGGTTAAATATAAATTTTTTTGGGTTAATAAGTTTAAAGTTTATTATAAGGTCTAGGCCTTATAAATTCCATATTCTATTGAATTTAGGATAGAATTCATTTTCATAAATTCCGAAAAATATTTTCATTTTATATTTCAATAGAATTAGGTCATAATTCATAAATAAGAACCCACAAACATACAAAGGGGATGATAATAATGTAGAATCTATTTTTTCATAATACAATATTATTTAAAAATAAAACATGATTTATTTTCATGAAAAATATTCCAAACATTCAGCTTGGACTGTTATTTCTTCTTACCCAACTTCAAACCCTATAAAATACATTTTAAGTATTGGTATGATAACAAAATATTAGTAAGGTACATAAAAATAAGAAAAGAAACCATTATTACATGAATATATATAAACACATAAAAGATATATTTCTTACCCTTAAAAGTAACATATACTTTGTGAAAACATGAGGTTTCCATAAAACATAGAAATCACAAACAAACCATTTAGGTAACTTGGGGAATCATTTTATTACCATAATTACTTATTATTTTAACCCTCGTGACTATCATAGTATTTGTAATCCTCATTACAGCCTTAGATGGTAACCATCAGAGCTACCATATGATGTAACAATCGTAGCTACACTTGGAATAAGCATTACGGTCAACTTCCACAATACCAAATACATTAGAGGAATATAATATACTTACTCATATTTAATTTATAAATTATCCACCCATAATCATAATAAATTCTTAAGAACTATAATATAATCACATAATATGAATACTTTCATAAAAACACATTCCAATTAGAAAATCACTTAATTCAAAGGAATGTTGGGCATATAAAAAGGAAAAAATTATTTTAAAATAACAATATAATATTATAAAGTAATAATAAAATAATTAATCCATCATGAAAATGGGAAAATATTCCAATTTTATATCATATAAAATGACGTTATTTTTGAATTTCGTAAAAAGACTCATTGAAGATGATTTTTAAAAGGAAAGTCCCTTACCTAAAGTTGGACATCCTTAAAACATTTTCAAACCTCATGTATAATTTTTCAATGAGTTTTATTAATTTATTTGATAACTATATTTATACATTTAATACCTTATATGAACTTTTTATAACATCTTTCAACTGATTTATTAATAATATTTTTTTATTTCCATTATTTCATGTGCATTCGATTCAAGGTTCCACGGTCGGTTCATTATGGATTTTATTTTCAAATGGAAATAATAATATAGAAGATAAATATTATATATATATATAGGTCATTTTAAAACAATTATAAGGAAATTTAAACATTCCATGAATGTGGTAATGAGAAAAGAAAACTCATTATCCACAAAGGCAGTGAATTAATACATCATATATGGCGATTTAATTTTTAAGAATAAAATGAGAAAACTATAGATTTTATTATATATTTATCATTAACACAATAAAATTACCATATATATATGATATTGTATTTATACTAAAACATTGTATAGAGGTGAAGATAAGATATAAGTGATAGATAATTTAAAAGATAAGAAGAAGGAATTTACCTCTTGAATATTTCTCCTTGAGAACCTCCTAAGGCACTTGGAATTTCTCTTTTTATAAGACGAGAAACAATAGAATGTGTAAATTTATTAAGATAAATGAATTTCTCAGAGTATAGTCATGCAATATAGCTTAAGATGATGAAATTAAGTGAAGGAAAAAGTCCTTTTTTATAATTAAGGTGTGGTGTAATTTAAGAATTATTTAAAATAATATAATAAGTGTAATATAGGGGTAAAGACTTTAAAAAGGACTAAAATCCTCAAGGGATTATATTTTATACAAAATATTATCCCATTTGGCCTTATTCAGTATTTTTGTGACTTAAGTAATTTAATAAAATATTTTAATCATGAAATATAATTTTATTTGAAATTAATACTATTAATAACTGTGAATTTAAAAACCTCAAAAAAAGTTTAAAATTCAAAAAAATATATATTTAATTATATCTTATAAATTTAATATTTATGTACATTATTTATGGAAAATCTTAAAAATATTATATTATATTTATTTTAATAAATTTTATATAATTTGTTTTATTTTTCCATTAAATTAATAATTATTACATCATAATTTTGAAAGACCATAAGGTATTTATTTGTTTCCAAAATACTAAAAATAAATTATCCTGATTAAGATAAATATTTTATATTTCCAAAAACTATTTATGTTTGAAAAAATATTTTTAAAAACCTTATTTTAAAAACTTATACTAATTGGAAACCATAGTGTTAACAACATGACATTATTTTAAATAAAATATTATAATGGTATTAAAGTGATCCAAGTGGATATATAACACAAAAAATTAGAATAAAAATATGATTATGGATTACACTTACTCATCCAAAAATATTAATTCAAAAAAATATTTAATGGTTATTATAATTTTAATTAAAATCATTTTATTGATTTTTCTTCTTCTTGCACAAGAATTGTATCTACATTTCATAAACATTAAATTTAATTATTTAATATATAAAAATTAAAAAAACCTAATATCATAAAAATAAATAAATTTGGTTTAATATAATCTTTTATATACATTATTTAAGTATATTTACTCATATCCATGTCAGGAAAACTTCTTTAATTTGTAAATTTGGATTTTCTTACCATACACAAGCAATGCACATGCATTTGGATAAGATTCATGTTATATAACTGTATAATTAGAAACTATCAGCCAAAACATCAAGTATACATATTAATTAATGAAAAAATTTGTATAAATACTTGTTATCACTCAAGTACTATCTATAAGAAACTATGTTTTGACTTTTTCAACGTTGCGCATGCACTCTTTCAGCACTAATAATGATTTTTATACTTATCAAGAAATAAATTATAATTTTCATGTTCTAAATTATATTTTTACAATATTTATGTTATAATATCATAATATAGTCATTAGGTAAGTTTAATAAATTTTATATCGTAATTGTGTCTAACAATATAACCAAACTACAATATTTTTAAAAAAACTATATTTTTTTTACTATTCATAAAAAAATAATTATTTCATAAAATTATAAAAAATTGATACTAAGATAATTTTTACCAAATGAATTAAAAAATGAAATTATTTTTCCAAATTAAAACTTTTTTATTTTAAAATTAATCATTTAAATATAATAATAATATAAATCAGGTTAATAAAATTATTTACTTTAAAATTTTATTTATTTTAAGAATCACATAACATAATGAATTTAAAAATTTTATTAAATTATCCTAATATAAAAAAATAATCTTACTTTTACAAGGATTGTTCAATACCCCCCCCCCCCATTTGGAAAATTTCATCCTTACAATTTATTCACTTGTTAAACAAATAGGGATATTTGTCCCTCATAACATTTTCATATTCCTATATTGCTTCTTCAACCATGTGGTTTATCCACAAAACCATAACCTAGTGAATGACCTTTTTCTAAAATAATTTCTCTTTATCATCAAGAATCTAAATGGGATTTTCCCTATATTAAATATTATCTTCTAACTGAACTTTCTTAGGTATCAAAACATGAGATGAATATAGAACATACTTTCTTAACATCGAAACATGAAAAACATTATGTACCTAGGATAAACACGGAGGCAAAGATACTCATAAGGAAACTGGTCCAACATTCTCCTAGATTTTATAAGGTCCAATGAACTATGGAACTAGTTTTCCTTTCTTATCAAAATGTACAACAATTTTCTGTGGAAATATTTTAAGGAAAACATGATCACCTACTTTGAAAGAAAGGTCTTTCCTCCTATTATCTGCATGAATTTTCTACCTTTTCAAAGATATACTCATATATTATTGGATAATATTTTCTTTCTAAACCACTTCCTCTACTAATCCCGATCCTAAAAACTTTTATTCCCCAACTTCATCCCAAAATGTTTGAGTTAGACACCTCTTTTCATATAATCCTCAAAAGGTTTCATCTGTATACTGAAATAAAAACTATTATTATAAGAAAAATTTAATAAAGAAATATATTAATCCCAACTTCTTGTGTAATCAACTAAATCATCTCAAATAATATCCTTAAATGTATGAATTGTTCAATATGACTTTCCATCAGATTGAGGATGAAAATAAGTGCTGAAATTTAATTCAGTTTCTAATGAATTCTGAAGGCCTTTCCAAAAGTTATAGGTGAACCTAGGATAAATATCAGATATAATAGAGAGAAGAAATATACGTAACCTGACTATCTCTTTAATATCAAACTGAGAAGGTTGATCTAGAGAAAGAGTGTCTCAAATAGGAATAAAATGTGCATATTTATTTATCCAATTAACAATAACCCAAATCACATTGTTACTATGAGAAGTATTTGGAAATCCCACCCCAAAATCAATGGATATATTTTCTCACTTCCATTATGACACTATAAAAGGCTAAAGCATAAATTTTTGTAGTTTTTTCTCTATTTTAACATATTTACAAGTCAAATATTTCATGGAAAATCAAAAATCTCTCTTTTCATTCCATCCCACTGGTAATACTCCCAAAGGATTCTAAAGATTTTTGTGCTTCCAGAATGAACTAAAAATGGGGAACTATGAGCATCACATAATAATTTTTTCTTTAGATGTGAATCACAAGGCACACATAATATCTTTAAAAATACCAAGACAAAATCTTTATTAATATTAAATTCAGGAAACTTACCTTTCTTAAACAATTATAACTTTTTCTATAACCCACATTCCTCTTTCTGAGCATGACTAATTCTGTTTGAAAAAGACGACTTCACTAACACCTAATACAATGTAGAGTAATTTCTTGAATCCACATCTTCTATTCCAAAATTTATGAAATAATTAATAAAAGGGTAATTTTCTGGATGTAACATGGTTAATTATGCATTATGTTTTCGACTCAAGGCATAAACCATTTTTCTATCTTTTCCTAAATTTTAATTGATCATGAAATCATAATTCTTTATCAATTCCAAAATCATATATACATCATGTTCAATTCCTTCTAAGTAAATATACACATTAAAATTTTATGATTAGTATATATTTCAAACTTTGATCCAAATAAATGATTTCCCAAAATTTTCGAAGGAAAAACAATAATAGATAATTACATATCATGTCTTAGATAATTTGACTCATGAGGTTCCAATTATCTTTAAGCATAAGGAATTACATGATCATTCAATATTAGAACACAACCAAGTCCCATAAATGCACCATCATTGTATATGAAAAAATCACCATTTCTCAAAGGAAAGGACCAAATAGGATCATTAACCAATCTTATTTTTAATTACTAAAAAAATAATTCTAATACATTATCTAGATAAATTTAACTCCTTTTCATGTTAACTTATTTAGTGGGATAGATAACCATTAAAATTTTTAACAAATCATTGGAAATATACTATTAATCCAAGAAAACTATGAATCTCAGAAACATTTTTAGGTCGTGGCCATTCATTAAATTCTTCTTTTTGTGGGATTAACTATTATACCATCCTTATTAACAGTGTTCCCAAGGAAAGAAATTTTTTAACCAAAATTCACATTTGATAAATTCTAAATATAACTTCTTCATTTTTTGAGATTTTTTAGGAAAATCTATAGAAATTTTTCATAATCCTCATAAATTTTTCAATAAACCAAAATATCATCAAAAAGATAACCACAAAATTATCCAAAAATTAAAAAAATATTATATTCCTAAAATCCATAAATATTGCAGGGGAATTTTTTAAACAAAAGCGCATAACAACAAACTCATAATTCCCATATCTGGTATGAAATAATGTTTTAGGAATTTCATCCTCTATCACCTTTACCTAATGGTACCTAGATCACAATTAAATCTTGGAAAATTAATGATCTCTCTAGATCTGATAAAAAAACTAATCAATATGAGGAAATAGATATTTATTCTTAATATTAATGTTATTTAAAGATCAATTATCAATAAAAAGGATCATGGAACCATATTTCTCTTTATAAAAAAATGAGAACCCCATGGAGAAGTTTTAGGATGAATGAAACCTTTTTCAAGTTACTCCTGTAACGGATTTTTCAATTCTAAAAATCCCACTTGATTCATTCGATAAGGGTTTTTTTAATTGGATTAGCATCAGGAACTAAGTTAATGGTAAATTAAACATCCCAATAAGGCATAACACTAAGAAAATCATTAGTAAAAACATCCAGGTATTCATTTACCACTGGAATATCATTAATCGTAATAGTTACATTATTTTCAACAATATGTTCAACATAACTTGCATTCCCATCTTTTAATAGTTTCTCAGCTTCCTGATATATTATCAATGGTATGGGTTCATTTATTATATAAATTGAAACTATTTTTGAAAAACAAATTCTTTATCTCTACAAACAATCTTAGCATGGTAAATAGAGATCCAATCCATACCTAAAATAACATCAAACCCTACTATGGGTAAAACAATAAGTTTTTTAGGTAATGTATTTCTATAGAAAACAACACAAAGATTCTTATAATTCCTTTTTGACTTAATATTTCCCTTGGGGTTTTAACCATTATTTATGGCTCCATTTCTTATGGTGAAATTTCTAATTTACCATAAAATTATTTAGAAATAAAGGAATGTGTAGACCCCGTATCAAAAAATTCATTATAAAATTGTGAGTAAACAATCAATATTCTTAATCAAACTTCATTGGATTTCCCCACACCTTCTAAAGTAGTCCTAAAGGATTTTACTACACCTTTCTAATTATAGTCTGGTTGTTTCCCATCATTTAGATCCATCTTTGGGAAGGTATGTGCATAATTCACCATCTCACCACATTTAAAACACATTACAATTTTCTTACTAGAATTAAACATAATATCATTTTCATTGTAATCTCAGCTCATGTGTCTAAACTTACCACATAGAAAACACTTCCTATGTTTTTTAAGGCATTCTCTTGTGTTCTTTTTACCACACTTTCAAAAAATAAAAAATGTATTTTCGTACCTACTAATTCCTTGGATTTATTCTTACCCATTTCTTACAATCATGAAATTTTCTTTTTCTTATTTTTAAAGTACACACGTTCATCTAAAAACTCCATTTCTACCCTCTCAGAACATCAAAAAAATTTCTCATAACTTTTCAATACACGAGAATATAAATACCTTTGATATCTTGGCTTCAATATTGAGTAAAATGATTGATTTTATTATCAAGATACCAAATAATATTTTGAGTGTACCTTTCCAATTGAGTGAATTTTGATTCATGCACAACCATTGAATCTTACTCCTTTTATTTTAGTGGAAGGAATTGATTTTCCATCTTAATTTGAACTGCCTTAATAAAATATTTTTCAAGTAAAAAATTCTAAAATTAATCCCATTCTAAGGCATCAATATCTTCCCTTTCATTGATATTCTTGACCATTGACCACTACTGATTAGCTTCGCCTATAAAACTATAAATAGAAAGACTAATTTTTTTATCTGAATAGCTCATGACATAAAAACAACTTTTTAAGGGTTTTAATCCACCCTTTAGCCACCACTGGTTTAGAATATCCACTAAAATAAGGGAAGTGTTTCCTTATAACATGTTCTATTATCATCATGTTTCATTGTGGTAGTTATGTATATTCTCTTTCATGGATGAAACCACCATTTATAGACCACATGAAATGACCCATTACTATCAAAAATTACTCAGTTCCAATTCCTATTATTCTAGTTTGTAGATTTAGAAAGATTTTATCCACTCAATTCCTTCCAACTTCAGTTTCCCCATTTCTTATATGGAAAACCATTCTGAGCAAACATATCATAGAGGAAGAAACATGGCAATCTTCAAATTATATGTCATTTAAAATTGATCATAAATTAAAATAAATTATGGTATTTTATTAACATTATCATAACCCCTAAAGTTATATAGATCATTATTTGATACAAACTATAAGGACAGAGCCTTAAATATTACATATTCTAGTGAATTTATAATATAATTCACTTTATTACATTCCCAAATGTATTTTTGTTTTATTTTTTTAGATAATTATGTCATAATTTATAAATAACAACCCAAAAACATAAAAATTGGATTCTACTAAAATAGTATCCATTTTTTATCATAATAAAATAGTATTTAAATATAAACCAAGATTTCATTTCTTGAAAAATATTCAAAGCATTCATCTTGGTTTTTTATTCCCTCTTACCCAACCAAAAACCCTATGAAAAAACATTTTAAAACATGGGATGATCACAAAAGTTTAATAAGGGATATAAAAAGAAGTAAATAAAGCATTAGTCCATGAATATTAATAAACACATGAAAGATATAATTCCCACCCTTAAAGGTAACATGTACTTTCTCTATCAAAACACGAGGCTTCTGTAAAACATATCAATAATAAACAGCCGATTAAGGTAACATATGGCATCAATAGATTAAAACAATTACTTATTATTATAACCCTTTGGTCTACCAAATTATTTGTAATCCTCACAGATACCATACAATGTAACCCTCATGTCTACCTTATAATGAAACTATCATGGTTACACTTGTAATAACCATTATAGTAAACTTCCAACATACCAAATGAATTAGAGGTATATCATGGAACTACCCATCTTTGGTTTATAATGTAACCACCCATAATCAAAAATAATTCACAAGAACCAGAACATAATCAAAAAACTTTAATACTTGTGTCATTAAAATATTCCATGAGGAAAAACACTTAATTTAAAGGAATATTGTTCATATACAAATGAAAAAATCTTTCTTTAAAAATAACCATTTAATATTGTAAATGTGGCTTAAAAGCATTAATGTATCAAGAAAATGAGAAAATATTCTCATGTTGTATAAGTTAAGAAAAACATTATTTTTGAATTTCGTAAAAAGAGATATTAAATAGTATTTTTAAAAGGAATGTTCCTTACCTCAGGCTAAACTTATTTCATAGGTTTTAAAACCTCATGTATTATAGTTCCAAGAGAGTTATTAATTTATTATACAACTATAGTCATATTTTTTAATACCATATATGATCTTTTAATAACATATTTCCATCAATTTATTAATAATATTGTGTTATCTCTAATGTTTCATGTGGGTTTGTTTCATGGTTCCAAGGATAGTTCATTATGGATCATCTTTTAAAATGGAAATAACACTCTAGAATAGAGAATATATATATATATATGTAATTTTAAAACATTTATATGTTAATTTAAACTTTCTATAAATGCAATAATTATAAAGGAAAACTCATCATCCAGGAAGATGGTGAATTAACACGCCATGGACGAGCATTTCATTTTTAAGAATAAAATAAGTAAACGAGATATTTTATGATGGATATAACTTTTAAAAAATAAAATTATAGAATATATATGATACTGTAATTATCATGAAACCATGGATAGAGGGTGAGGATAAGGTATAATTGATAAATAATTTAAGAGAGAAGAAGAAGGAATTTACCTCTTGAATATTTCTCCTTGAGAACCTCCTTAGGCACTTAGATTAGGTTTTTTTGTGAGACCAGAAACACTATAATGTGAAAAGGGATGAGGAGAAGTTAATTTGGTAGATGATGTTGAGAAATATGGCTTAAGGTGAAGAAAATATCCTTTTTTATAATTGAGGTTTGGGGAAATTTAAGAATTACTTAAAATCATATAATAAGTCTAATATAGGGGTAAAGACTTCAAAAAAGCCTAAAAGGATCATGGGATTACATTATCATCAAAAATTTATCCTATTTGGACTTAATCGTGATTTTTGATATTTTTAGATAATTTAATAAAATATTTTATTCATGAAATATATATTTTGTCAAATTTAACACTATTCATAACTATGACTCTAAAAACATAAAAAAATATTTAAATTAGAAAGAAATATTTTATTATATATTAAAGATGTCAAAGTTATATAGATATTTTATGGACCATCTTAATTATCTTATATTATATTATTTTCAAGATTTTAATATCATTTACTTTATTTTTTTCATTAAACTAAAAATTACTACATCTTCATTATGAAATTATTTAAGGTGTTTATTTGTTTCCTAAAAACTAAAAAAATTACCATGAATACTATAAATCATTTATAATTATAAGAAATATTTATGGTTAAAAAAAATCATCTGGAAAGCATTATATTAAAAAGATATACTAATTAAAATCCATAATATGGACAACTTGACTTTCTTTTAAATAAAATATTATAAAGGGAATAATGTGATCCAAGTTGATAAAAAAATGTATATAATTTAAATAAAAATAAGATTCTTTATAGAAATTACTCATCCAAAAATATTTCTTCAAATTTTTGGTTTATTTAACGGTTATTATAATTTTAATTAAAATAATTTTATTGATTTTTCTTCTACGTGCACAAGCACTCCATCAGCGTTTCATAAGAATTAAATTTAATTATTTAATATATAAAAATTAAAAATAAATTAATATCACAAAAATAAATTAATTAGGTTTAATTTAATATTTTATATTCTTTCATTAATTATATTTACTCATAAACAGCTCAAGTAGCTTCTTTAGTTTTTTAATTCGGCTTTTCCTGCCTCGCACAAGCATTACACTAGCATTTGGATAAGATTCATGTTATATAGCTCCAAAATTCTAAAATATTATCCAAAAACATCAATTATACATATTAATTAATAAATAAGTCATGAAAAGTGTTTTTATAACCCAAATATTATCTATAAGGAATCAATTTTGACTTTTTCAACAAAGTGCTGGCACTACATCAGTAGTGAGAGTGATTTTTATACATACAGTGAAATAAAGTACAATTTACATGATATAAATTATTTTTGAACAATATTCCTTTTATAATATCACAATTTATTCACTACATAAGTTAAATAAATTTTATATCAAAATTATGTCTCAATGTTATAACAAAAATATTGTATTTTAAAAAAATTTATTTGTTTACTATTCACCAAACATATAAAATTTTCAAAAAATTCTAAAAAAATCATTATAAGATAATTTTTACATGATAAATTCAAAAATAAAATTATTTTTTTCAAAAAAATATTATATAATTGTAAAATTATTTATGTAAATATAACAATATAAGAAATTGGTTTAACAAATTTATTTATTTTTAGAATCACATAACATAATGAATTTAACTATTTAATTCAATAATAATAATATGAAAATAAATTATTCTATTATTCCCTAGTTTGTTTCATTTATCATAAGTATAATGGCATAAATCCACCTTTTATGGTTTTATCTTATAGAATTTAAATAAGATTATGAGTATTTTGGGAGACATTTTATGGTATAATAACCGTTAGGTTTAGTATCGATTTTGGAAAAAAATTATTTGAGGAAGAATGCATTATATTTTATGGACATAAGTTTAATGTTATTGAAAAAAAAACATATTTATCTTATCTTTTATGTTAAGGTAATAAGATTAAATTAATATAATTTGATTTTTTGAAAAAAAAATATAGTTTATAAATCCTTAGTGGTTACAAACTGATTTAATGATTTCTGTTATTTTAAGGATGTTCATTATAATTATGGGTAATGTTTTAATGGGTTTAGATATATCTATATATATATACCCTTTAGGTTTAATTTAAAGAATTATTTTTGAAGAATAATATAAGTTTTTTGGACATATAATTTTTAAGGGTATGAGAAAACCTTTGAGTTTAACACCTACTTTCATGTTGAGGTTATTGAGCTCATTTGGGATATAGGGTTATTTATTTAAGAAATGATATATGTTAAAATTTGGTTTTATTGTTTAATTTTAGAGATTAATATATTAATTTTGGATATTATCATACCTTGTGTTGATCATTTTAGGTTTTGGTTAATATCTAAAGTCAAGAGGAATATATTGATTTATTTTTGTTCAGTCATGTGACCTATTATTGGTTAATTTTAGTGATTATAGATAAAAAAATCATCCTGAATGCTTGTT
Organism: Viscum album; assembly: GCA_963277665.1. Lineage (NCBI taxonomy): Eukaryota > Viridiplantae > Streptophyta > Magnoliopsida > Santalales > Viscaceae > Viscum > Viscum album. The sequence goes on from OY728132.1 coordinate 332,946,298, forward strand.
TTTTTGAGTAAATAGATCAAACTATTGTGAAAATTATTAAAGGATTAAATTATACTCTTCAAGTAAGTATATTTCTGTATTGTCTTAATCAATATTTTAAAATGATTCAAAAACTTTTGGGAAAGGATATTAAAAAAATAAATTATTCATTCTCAATAAATTGATGGTTTCTTATCTCTTAAAAATGTATAACATTACCTGATAAATGTGTCTTCTTTTCAAATCCATATTTTCATTTCCCACAAATGTTTTCTGATGTGTAAACATAATTATGTGATGACCATTAATAGATTCATATTTTTCATGAGTATTTTAATGTAAAACATATTTTTTGTGCATGTTAAAAGATTAATATTACTAGTATTTTATTTTTCTACGTTTTTTGTCATGATACAAAATTTGATCAAATATAAAGAAAAAGAGATGAATATAGTGAGACAAAAACGCTTCTCTCTATGCCACTTCATGGAAGGGTTAAACACCATATTTTTTAAGTTATATTGAATATGAAACAAAGCCAAGGAAAAATAAAAGACCAACTCCAATGATAATAAATGAATAACAATGATGAAATTGAATAAAAATGGCTGGAAAACACCAAATCACATAGTGAATAATATTTATGATGTGAATCTTAAAAAAATAAGGATTTCAAAAAGCCATTAAATTTTTATCTCATCACATTAATATTCTCGAAACCATTATTTATGATATGAGATATTTTGAAAATATATTGTCCAGTACTTCATGTTACACATCGTGAATCACTTACATGACGTGAAATCCTCACATAGACCCAAAAAATATTATTTACAATGATACTTTGTGCCAATGCTACTTTTATAACCTTAGGATGACTTATGAATACTTTTAATCATTTAGGGTCTATTTAAAAAATTATGGGCCTAATCAATTCGTATAAATTAGAGGATAATAGGAGATTGAAAGGGATCGATTGGAAAGGGAAGTTATGGATGGTGTCTTGATTTATATTTACTTTCCTAATTTTCTTTTCTTTTTTTCCTTCATTCTATGATGTCTCTACTATTATAAATCAAATAAAATTTCCCATCCATGGAGGGATTATTTTTCTATGATTTTTTAGTAAAGGGAGAGGCTTTACCAACTATTATATTCAAGTTTCTTCATCTAACGGAATAAAACTTTTCTCTTCCTTCTTCCAACTGGTTTTGATTATTTATTCATTTTTTAATTTTGAATGATTCTATGTTTGGGTTAGATTATTTTTATTTCAATTTCCTTGTTCAATGATCCATATCTACCTCAACCCCAATTTATATCTTTTTGTTACATAATATATTAGGTTTTGGTGGTGAGTTCTAGATGATCTTCAACACATGTGAGGAATTGTGATGAGGGTTTTGGGTAATTATGGTATAATAATTACCATCTAGTTATAGTCTTAATTTATCTAAATAACCTATTACAATTCCACACACATTATTGAGAGGGTATACCAATTGATACGTTATTAGGAACTCCATTTCCATCATTATCATTCTAAGGGGGAGAGATGAATCAAAAAAGCAATGTCTCTCTAACCCGGTAGTAGAAGTAGATTTGTTATGAATTAGAAATAATGATAACATGTCACTAGGTTTTTCAAAGCCCATTATGTTGACCATATTTCATATATTTTTTTAAATTAATCATTCTAAATTTATTTTTGAAACTCAAAATATTTAAAAATAAAATAAAATCAACTTTTCCTCAAATCAACTAAGAGTGCCAAACTTTTTTTTGTGAACACCTCTTTGGGATAATAACTAGGTTAAATACTATACTAAACTAGGTAAAAAAATCTTTTTCATTTCCCATTATAGTCATTCATCAAAAATAATATTTTCTATTCTCTTTTTTAAAAGGAAATATTATTTACCCTTTTAAAATGGGGGTTCCCACAAAGGAATTTTCCAATGAAAAACCCTTGATTGCCGAGCAGAAGTTCAAATTTTGAGGATGAAATATCATTAAGTGGGTATAATGTAATTCCATAATAATTTATAATATATTAATCTTTAAATTTATTTTATTTATTTGATAGTATTTTTCAAATACAGCACTATGTTTAAACAAAGACATATTACTAAAATATTACTATTCAAATGCAACTAATAGAACCAAGATGTTAAATTAGTGGGTATGAGTAGTATTAACTACTTTATGAAATATATATAAAGGTCCTACTCAATGTAAATTTATTTACAAATTTTTAATAAAAAAGCACTCAAATTTTATAAGGATATTTTATTCTACAAAAAATATATTTTCTTCAAAAAATGTTTTTTTTTTGTGAGAAAATATTATAATAAAATTTTGGAACTTTTAAAAAATTTCTTTATAAAATTAATTTAATTTTTAAATAGTAATATTTATATTAACATAGGGTGAGAGTTTAGTATTTTTTGGAAAATTTTACTTTTTCAGTGAATAGTTGAATATACTTGTTTTTATAAAATTGTCATTTATTTTTAATAAATTAAGTAATTTAAAATCCACATTAATAATTTTATTTCATTTAAAATTAAAATATGTGTTTTTATTTATATTAACTACCAAAAATAAAATTATATAATTTTTATATTAGATTCTATTATAAGATTTTAAAACACATTTTTCTAGAAAAAGTTTTAATGTGCGTAATGTTTCTTTATTTTAATTAATTAAATTAACCCCTAATTATGAATGATTTAAAATAAATGTATATATTTTATATCTACAAATATGAATTTAAGTTAATTTAATTATTATTACCTATTATATATTTACTATGAGGACATATTTTCTATATAAAATGAATTTATTTAAAAATCGTTTTTCGACACGTTTGCAGGTTTAATTTTAAATTAAAATTCTCCACTTCTGAAAGTTAACTTTTAAAAAATATGTTACATATATTGAATAATAATAATTTATATTACCAAATAACTTCTAATTAATTTTTTACCATAATAAATAATGAAAATAGTAAAAAACAATTATCAGGTTTACAGTAAAAATGGATTTTTTCGGGGTGTTAAGCTGAAAAGATAAGGGTTAAAAATGACCCAAAACATGTCTAATTAAATTTTAAGGGTCCTATTTATATTTTCTCTCCTATAAGTTTTTAAAATGGTTTATTTTGGATCCTTTTAGAACAAGAAAAGCATGTGTTTAATTTTTTCTTTTAAAAGTTTCAATTGTTTCCTCTCCCCCATTTATAAAATGTCACCCCCTCTCCCCTCCTTTGCACACTTCCAAACCCCATTTATTTTTTCAATAACCTAAAATATAGATTCCTTAAATCCCTCCCCTCATCTTATAATCCATTAAATATCATAAATAAAACTTAGGAAGACTTTTTTTTGTAAATATAAAGAAGTTATCCAAACAATAGTTAACATCCTTAACCGTGCATTTTATTTTATTTATTATCCCACCGCCTTAAAATATAATTATACCATGATGGTATAATAACCAAAATATACTACATATACTGATATTTGTTTAATACCTATAATAATTTCCTCCTCTATCAAATTTCAAATGAAATTGTTGATCATGTGTGTGGAGGAATACCATCTCACAAACAGACGTAATATGTATTCCATCACCGCTTGTCAAAGCTTGATAGGTTGATTTATTTAATATTTATATATGATATTTTATATAGTTATAATTTTATAATAATATCACATAATAAATCATTCTTACCATTTCATAGGTAATTCCATAACGTTGCTCATGTGTCCAGTGGACTACCGTCTCATGAGGTGATGTGATTTTTTTTCAGTTATACATTACATGGAAGCTGATAAGGATTAATTTTATGTTAATATAAGATATTAATTAATGAAATAACTTAATGAAGGAATTTTTTTATTATTTTGATAATACACCTTTCAAGCGGTGAGGTAGAACCCTTACAAGGCATGAAGGCTTAGAGACAATTACATGACCCGTAGGTCTTTAATGGAAATCACCAAGAAAAGACAACTTGAAACTTCTCCTCCCCATCACATGTCATGATATAAACACTCACCCTTTCCAAGGCCAGTCAGGTATCTATCACTACCAAAAAATTAGGTTTCTGCAGCGCCACCCTTTATCAGCACTAAAAAAAGCGCTGGTAAAGGGGGCCCCTTTATCAGCACTTTTTTTAATATCACTGATAAATGGGGTTTTTATCAGCGCGCATTTTCTTAGCGCTAATAAATGTGTATGTTTCAAAAAAAATCATAAAAAATAATATATTGATATATAAGTATATTTATATTGATATTAATATAATAAATATTTTTTAAAATATGTTTTATATCGATTTGATATGTCATCGACCCAAAATGGACACCCATGAGCAGAAATTAGGGCTGTTTGTAGGGATTAAGGACCTGTTCGTACCTTGAAGAATATGAGAAGGTGTTACAATGGTCACTATAGTTTAAGTATAGTCATAAGATTCTATTTGATATGTGGTTGAGGCAAAATGGATACCCGGAGAAGAGTTATGGAAAAACAGACCCCCGGAGCCAAAATTATGGTCGTTCAAAGGGTTTTTGATCATTTTTGGAACTCAAAGAACATGAGATGTCATGAACCAGGCCAGGTTGCCATCCGACCCGGTGCCCGACCCAGTCCGAGGCAAGTCCCAAAGGGTGTTCCCAATCCCCACGGGCTGGCACAAGTGCCTGGGTATCAAACATTACATGGGAACGATTTACTCGAAATAAAAAACAGAAAAACAACCAACCATATAAATAAACTGAACCTGAAAACAGGTTACCAAACACACTTCTAAACTATAAACCGGTTTAGGTCTACAATTTAGCTAAAAAACCGAAATGAACAACAACAAGAATAGAGAACTAAACTCCAAAACCAACCTCATGCAACACGAGAAGTTTCATCCCCAAGCTACCAACAACAACCTACACACGAAGACCAATAGCAACCAGAACCACCATCGCTGAGCACGAAGTCACAACCTGGAGTGAAAAAGAAACAGAATCTACATACACCCAAGGGTGTATGTAGGGTGTGAGATAAAAGCCCAGTAGGAAGCCACCGAGAAAAGGTTCCACGCATAATTATTAAAATACAAATACATTTGCAAGTTTAATAGAATAAAAATAAATAAGTGTTTAAATAATTTTTTAATGAAAACGGTTTTTAAGGGGAAACTTCTCTAAAAAAATAACTTAAATTAACTTACACACACACGCACACCCACACACACATGCACACACACAAACTCATGCACACACGAAAACACGCACACACACTTTTCTTAGTAACCCCAACGTCACACCGTGTGCCGACGGTGAGCAAAAAGCAGAGGAAGAGCACAATACATGGGAGAGACCCTAAAGATACTAGTGAGAAGTGGGACCTTAGAACCTCACGTCTCGGTGAACCATATCAAAAATTCCCATGCACGAGCCACTATTAGGGGAACACTTCCTACCATAGTGGTCTCCAGTCATCATCTAATGTTTAGTTAGTGTTTTAAGCGTCAATCCCGCTAAGTGAAACTGGGCCGAGGCCACTCCCGTATCACTATCACGCTAGTCTAGTCCACCCACCTAGTACCCATGCTTCCCGTTTGTTCTAAAGTAGTTCAGAGTTCAGTTTTTATGCTATAATCACATACTCAAACCATGAAAGACATCATGCACACCAAAACCACCATTTTCACACACAAAATCCATTTGAAATAATACGCACACTAAAAAGTGTCAAAACTCAATCTGCATTTCTTCCATAACCAATTAAGACAACTTGCATCCTTAATAACTATTTAATTAAACATTTAAGATTTTTAATAAACAAATTTTGAAGAGAAGAGCATGAAATTTATACACAAAACCAACCCAACCCTCTTACGTAACCAAACACACACAACGCCACATCAAGAGTTCCATCCACACCACTCACACCAATAAAAAAACTATTCGAGTAGTTTAACACAAGCACTAAAAAAAATATGCAATAATGTTTTCACTAACGATAAATTTGTTTTTATTTAAAATGCCAATTTAGAACCAAACACACGACGTAATCTTATCAAAACATGATTTGCACCACAAATATCATTTAATTAAAAATTTCACAATTTTTAAAACACTAAAAACCAGCTTGACATGGGTTTCCAGAAAATCACACTAACACCGCATAAACACATTAATAACAAATCAATGCATATAAGATCTAAAGAGAATAAAATAAAACCACTTCGCACCATGAAAACTAACTAAATAATACACTGAATTAATTAAACACGCAAATAAATTCATCAACCAATAACTATGAGCAAAACCACCTACCTTGTGTAGAAACTCCAAGAAATTGGTTCCCAAAGGCCACTGCATGTCAAGCGCAGCTCAAACAGCATGGGTATGTCCTAAAAACAAAATACCAAACCCTTTTCATCAAAATTAAACCAACTACATCCTAAAAATCTAACCCAACAATCCCCAAAACATTGAAGGTGAACCGAAACCCATCGATGCCATACTAAAACAAAATTTGCAACCCTTTCATGATATAATAAATCAATTGCACAAGTTACAAAATAAAACCATGCAATATAAATGGATTTATATCCAAAACACACCCTGTTTCACACAAGAATACCACAAAAAAAATTAAACCCAAGTTAATAAATTGTCAAAAAATCTTTCGCACCCAAAATAGATTGATGTCAACTAAAAATCGTAAAACCCCTAAATCAATACATCAAACCAACTACACCCAAATTTAACCAAAAAAATTTAATTCCAAACCCTAAAATAACCCCATACCCAAAGGACAACCAAAAATTAAAGGAAAGAAAATAAAAGAAAATAAAACCAAGGATGAAGACTATACCGAAGGGGGGTTGTGGTCACTGGTCGGTTCACACAAGGAGAGGTCGGGAGGAAGGGAGCGCGTGATCCAGGTGTAGCACCAGACATGGTTCCAGGGGAGGTTGTGCCTCGGCCTAGAAAAGGGGAGCAGGGGGTGTCGGGCTTCGCTGGTTAGGGCGGGAGCAGGGGCGTCGGCGCAACAGGGATGGCCGGACAGGGAGGTGTGGTGCGGCAGAGAACCTGGGAGAAGCGGGTTCAGTTGGTCAAGGAGGGGTGGGGTGTAGCTGATCTGGCGAGCAGGGGGTGTGCGATGGCAGACCATGCCGGAAGAGAGGTCAGAGCGGCGGCCAGGGCTACCGGAAGGAGGAGGTTGCGGCGTGAGATGGGGTAGGAGGGAGGCTGCGGCACAATAGAAGAAGGAGATGGGAGGGGGTGCCATGACGGGGAGAAGAGGAATGGGAGGTGCGGCAGGTCGATTGGGAGGAAGGGGGTGCGACCCAAAAAAAAAGAAACCCTAACACACAAAGAGGGAGGAAAGAAAAAAACAATGAAATAAAAAAGAAAAGAAAACGCTAATAAACATAATAATAAGACCAAAAATAAACTAGAATAAAAATAATAATAACAAAATAACTTAATTTTCATCAGTAATAGAAATAATAAAAACCCCCATTAATAATTAATAATAGCCTCAAAATTATAATAATAATAATATAATTATCATTAAAATGAACTTTATTAATTTTCTTTTATCAATTTTATTATTAAATGTATCTTTACTTTTCCACTCATTTAATTTTATTTCTTGTTACATTTTCATCTTATTTAATTTTCATATCTTCCTTATTAATTCATTTTATTTTATTACTTGACCATCGGCAGGTCACCAGTTGTACCAGGAGAGGCCGCGCGGTTTCAAAATCGCGCCTCGCCTGAGGCCGTGTGGTCTCAATTATCGTTTTAACCCTCTTAGACTTTATTTCTTTATTAATAACTTCTTTATTTAATTGGTTTCACGTCAAGAAGGCGTGCAGAGAGCCGATCGAGGTCGCGCAACGACCCAAACGAGGTCTCACGGCTTCGACAGCGGCGCACTGAATGCCGAAAAAGCCAAAAAGTGCGTTTCAAAATAAAACTCAGAAATTTTAAGTTGGGCCTTGACCCGAACTCTCCAATGTCTAATAAAACAATAAAATAAATAATACAAAAAGGATGGGTGTGACTATTCTCCCCACCATGAAGCTTTCCGTCCCCGGAAATCCACAACCAGAACCATACCCCAAAACAAAAAACACACTCCCTTAAGGTTCAAAGAGGATCCCCACAGACACCAAGCAAAGAGAGTCAAAAGCATCATGCTCAGAGAAAGTGACTCAAAGGCAACATCAAGAAACGCATAAAAAAAGGCTTTTTGAAATGTGTCGTTCGCCCGAAAGATCTAGAATGCCTCCAGTTAACTGATCAAGGAAAGTGACTCTCGCACCTGTGAAAACCAACTTGACAAGCTGAGACATCTCAAGCACTATTAAACTAAAACAACACAATTTGTCTAGAATGAACAAACAAGGTCAAACCACATCCATGGAACACTGTGATCACTTATCACCAAGCCATATTTAAAAACAGAAGAAAAAGATCAATATGGAGAGGCCCGAGGGGCTCCCCACCATTACGAACTCACTGACGCTCGAAACGAGACTGGAAAACCGACACAGGGAGGTTCTAGTGGACTCCCCGCCATTAAAGAAAAGTCCAGATCTGATTCATTTTAGAGACATTCATGCGAGACCTAATGTGGGTCTCCCCACCATTAAGAACCTACCAACGCCCAATGCGACACTAGAAAACCAACATGGGGAGGTCCGAGCGGGCTCCCCACCATTTAGGAAAGGACAACACTGATTTATTCCAGAGACCTTTGTGCGAGACTCATCGTGGGTCTCGCCGCCATTATAACTAATCAAATGATACAAAACTTTAGAGATTTTCCTACGGGGACCAGGAACCCCACCACCAGGTGCGGGAGGGTCGAGCCTAACTACTGGTCGTCAAAACCATGGCCGGAGACATACCAACATCTCCAAATCCCTTGATGATCATCATTCAAATATGAAACTGATTTACCCAACAAACCCCATAAGGCCACTAAAGCAATTACATCCAGTGGAACGCGACCCCCAAGACTCTAAGGCAACGAGACGACCACGTCTCCACATGGTCATGAATACCTTATGCAACCAGATGGCTCATTCGGAGTGGAACAACCACAGAAACAATTTAAACTCCTTCTACTTTCAACATCGATGATAGAGATGAATTCGGGTCTCATACACTCTCGGGGTTCCTGACCACATGCCAGCTTCACTCCGAGGCCTATGGCTGGAGCCCTGATGTTTTAAGCATCTTATGCCTCGAAGTCAGTCATGGAAGACTCCCGAACGGAGCTTCTCCTTTTGCTGTCACACGCAACCACACTGCAATTGAGACAGCACCAGCAAACACAACACATTACGACATCCAACTGATCATACATGAAATATTCACCAACACAAGAGCTGAAATGGTGCATGCGCATCACCCTTTGTCGCACTGAATGAGAACACGACACCACAAAACATCACCAAGCACTATCATTGTTGTCGGGAGAAACATTACGCGGAGAAAGACTTTAAACCGCATCTTGAACAACACGTGATTCCTGCAAACGACCATAGTATCCCCCATGTGACTGGGTCTATCACACTAGTGGAATAACGTAGACTCTTTCTTAAACGAAACCAACGAAGGACCAAAGTTCATTTCAAATAGTGTCCTGAACCGACCACTCTAGGATACTTTCACCTTTCCCCACTAGAATATTCTTCACCGTTTCCAGGGGAACCTTCAAACACGACGGTGTCAAACTTCATACCTGACGAGTCAGACACTCCAAATACCAAAACTCCCTTCAACTCCCATCGCATCTGTCATCCCGCTGTGAGAGAATCCGCTTAGTTGTAAAAAGGAGAGGTGGGTTCAATTCTAGAATTAAAGAAGAGATTCCTCGGATCAACTAGAGGGTTGGACAACAGCGAGTTTCCTGTGGCCACACTTCAATCACATGTCAACGCTTTACGGGGGGGCATACACTCGTTAAGAAAGAAAACCATGGACCCAACCAAACTGGTCCAACGGTCAAGACATACCACAAGAAAACACCAAACGTGTAGGGGAAACCACTACAAGGGCTCCCCGATCTACTCTTCAAAAGAATTTATTAACCACATGCTTGCATTCCATCTTACAAATAAGAATTTAAACGCAATACACAAATCAGTCAAACGGATTATCGGCTCGAAACGCCTCATGTCCAACCTTTAATACAAGTACAAACCACGCAATCGCCGATTATTTAAAAACACCCAATTTCCCTTTAACAAAACATTTTGAAAATAAGCAAAGCCAGTGGGTTGCACAAACACTAATGGTATCCCATTAGCCTCGCACATGCATGTTATCGTGCCGCACTGACACCCACTACATATCCATCCAGGCACTCATCTGCGCATGCCATTAACCCTTTCTCTTTCCATATACACTCATTCATGTGGTTTCCCATGAGAACACCAAGGGTCAAAACCAGAACTTTCCATTTTTCAAAACCAAAACATCCAACCCACACTTTTCAAACCTCACACGCCATTTCATTTTTTTTAAAGCACGTCATTTGAAAACATTGTCCAAGAACAAAACATTTTTACTTAAAACCCAAATTTCCACGAATCCAAGACAAAGAGATGAGAAACAATGTAGGAGGAAACTAGTGTCAGCGGGTGATTGGAGCATATGGTTGGCGGAAATACGACAATCACGCCATTGGCCATGGAGAGTATCTTAGGACAGTGTCCCCTGCTCCACAAGACTTTCCAGACCCTGCGAGCTCACTAAGACCACTGACCTTACTCCCTTTTCATTTTCCTTAGACATGATTAACCACAAGGACCAAAAACTCAGACAAACCCCAACATACTTTGGTAACTTTAGTCCTGCCACGAGGTGTGCTGGCCAAGCACCTTACTCGTAGCCAGGACGTCGAGTCCCGACAACTTTAACTCAAGTCTACCATGACTCTATCCCAAAATAAAACGACCCAAGAGAGCAAACCATGCCCTCTGATACCATTTTTTCATGAACCAGGCCAGGTCAACATCCGACTCGGTGCCCGACCCGGTCCGCGGCAAGGACCGAAGGGCGTTCCTGATCCCCATGGGCTGGCACAAGTCCATGGGCATCAAACATTACATGGGAACGATTTACCCGAAATAAAAGGGAGAAAAACAACCAACCAGATAAATAAATTGAACCTGGAAACATGCTACAAAACACACTTCTAAACTATAAACAGGTTTAGGTCTACAATTTAGCTAAAAACCCGAAGTGAACAAAAACAAGAGTAGAGAACTAAACTCCAAAACCAACCTCATGCGACACGAGAAGTTTCATCCCCAAGATACCAACACCAACCTGCACACGAAGACCAACAACAACCAGAACCACCATCGTTGAGCACGAAGTCACAACCTGGAGTGCAAAAGAAACAGAATCTACATACACCCAAGGGTGTATGTAGGGTGTGAGCTAAAATCCCAGTAGGATGCCACCGAGAAAAGGTTCCACGCATAATTATTAAAAGACAAATACATTTTCAAGTTTAACAGAATAAAAATAAATAATTGTTTAAAGAATTTTTTTAATGAAAATGGTTTTTAAGGGGAAACATCTCTAAAAGAAAAACAACTTAAATTAACTTACACACACGCATGCACAACCACACACACACGCACACACACAGACGCACGCACACACGTACACATGCATACACACAGACGCACACACACACATACACATGCACACACACTTTTCTTGGTAACCTCAATGTCACACCGTGTGCCGAAGGTGAGCAGAAAACAGAGGAAGAGCACAATACATGGGAGAGACCCTAAAGATACTAGTGAGAAGTGGGACCCTAGAACCTCACGTCTTGGTGAACCATATCACAAATTCTCGTGCACGAGCCACTGGTAGGGAAACACCTCCTACCATAGTGGTCTCCAGTCATTATCCAATGATTAGTTAGTATTGTAAGCGTCAATCCCGCTAAGTGAAACTGGGCCGAGGCCACTCCCGTATCACTAGCACGCTAGTCTAGTCCGCCCACCTAGTACACAGGCTTCCCGTTTGTGCTCAAGTAGTTCAGAGTTCACGTTTTATGCTATAATCACATACTCAAACCAATCAAGACATCACGCACACCAAAACCACCATTTACACACACAAAACCCATTTGAAATAATACGCACACTAAAAAGTTTCAAAACTCAATTTTCATTTCTTACACAACCAATTAAGACAACTTTCATCCTTAATAACTATTTAATTAAACATCTAAGATTTTTAATAAAAAAAATTTTGAAGAGAAGAACAAGAAATTTACACACAAAACCAACCCAACCCTATTACGTAACAAAACAAACACAACGCCACATCAAGAGTTCCATCCACACCACCCACACCAATAAAAAAATGTTCGAGTAGTTTAACACAAGCGCTAAAAACGATGCAATAATTTTTTCACTAAAGATAAATTTCTTTTATTTAAAATGCCACTTTAGAACCAAACACACGAAGTAATCTTATCAAAACATTATTTTCACCACAAATATCATTTAATTAAAAATTTCACAATTTTTACAACACTAAAAACCAGCTTGACATGGGTTTCTAGAAAATCACACTAACACCGCATAAACACATTAATAACAAATCAATGCATATGAGATCTAAAGAGAATAAAATAAAACCACTTCGCACTATGAAAACTAACTAAATAATACATTGAATTAATTAAACACACAAATAAATTCATCAACCAATAACTATGAGCGGAACCACTTACCTCGTGTAGAAACTCCGAAAAATTGGTGTGCAAAGGCCACTTTATGTCAAGTGCAGCTCAAAAAACATGGGTATGTCCTAAAAACAAAATACCAAACCCTTTTCATCAAAATTAAACCAACTACAGCCTAAAAATCTAACCCGAAAATCCCCAAAACATTGACGGTGAACCGAAACCCATCGATGCCATACTAAAACAAAATCTACAACCCTTGCATGATATAATAAATTAGGTGCACAAGTTAAAAAATACAACCGTGTAATATAAATGGATTTATATCCAAAACGCACCCCATTTCACACAAGAATACAACAAAAAAAATTAAAAACAAGTTAATAAATTGTCAAAACATCTTTCGCACCCAAAATAAGATGATGTCAACTCAAAATCATAAAACCCCTAAATCAATACATCAAACCAAATACACCAAAATTGAACCAAAACAATTTAAGGACAACCCCTAAAATAACCTCATACCCAAAGGAAAACCAAAAATTAATGGAAAGAAAAAAAAATAAAAATAAAACCAAGGATGAAGACTATACCAAAGGGGGGGTTCCGGTCGCTGGTTGGTTCGCACAAGGAGAGGCCGGGAGGAGGGGAGCACGTGATCCAGGTACAGCGCCGGACATTGTTCCAGGGGAGGTTGCGCCTCGGGCTGCACAAGGGGAGCAGGGGGCATCGGGCTTCGCCGGTCAGAGCGGGAGCAGGGGCGTGTGTGCAACGGGGATTGTCGGATAGGGAGGTGCGGTGCGGTGGAGAACCATGGAAAGGATGGTTTGGCTAGTCAATAAGGTGCGGGGTGCGGCCAATCTGGTGAGCGGGGGGGGCACGATGGAAGACCTTGCCAGAAGGGAGGGCGGAGCGGCGGCCGGAGCTGCCGGAAGGAGGAGTTTACAGCGTGAGATGGGGTAGGAGGGAGGCTGCGGCACAGGAGAAGAAAGAGATGGGAGGGGGTGCCGTGACGGGGAGAAGAGGAATGGGAGGTGCGGCAGGCCGATCGGGAGGATGGGGGTGCGACCCAAAAAAAAGAAACCCTAACACACAAAGAGGGAGGAAAGAAAAAAACAATGAAATAAAAAGAAAATAAATATAATAAATATAATAATTAGACAAAAAAATAAACTAGTATAAAACTAATAATAATAAAATAACTTAATTTTCATTAATAATAGAAATAATAAAAAATACCCATTAATAATTAATAATAGCCTCAAAATTATAATAATAATAATATAATTATCATTAAAATGAACTTCATTAATTTTCTTTTTTCACTTTTATTATTAAATTTATCTTTACTTTTCCACTAATTTAATTTTATTTCTTATTACCTTTTCATCTTATTTAATTTTTATATCTTCCTAATTAATTCATTTTATTTTATTACTTGACCATTGGCAGGTCACAAGGTGTTCCAGGAGAGGCCACACGGTTTCAAAATCGTGCCTCGCCTGAGGCCGTGCGGTCTCAATTATCGTTTTAACCCTCTAAAACTTTATTTCATTATTAATAACTTCTTTATTTAATTGGTTGCACGTTAAGAAGGTGTGAGGAGAGACGAGCGAGGTCGTGCAGCGACCCAAGCGAGGTTGCACGGCTTCGACAGCGGCGTGCTGAACACCAAAAAGTCCACAAAGTGCGTTTCAAAATAAAACTCAGAAATTTTAAGTTGGGCCATGACCTGAACTCTCCAATGTCTAATAAAACAATAAAATAAATAATACAAAAAGGACGGGTGTGACATGAGAAGGGGTTTTAGTGATCACAAGAGTGTGTAAATTTTCCCAATATTTGATTTTATATGTGGTAGAACCAATATGGACACTCGGAGCAGAAGTTACTGTCATTTGAAATTTTTCAACTCTCGTATCTTCTAAAAACCTAAGAAGCCATCAACTCACTAAAATGGGCATAACGTCAACTCCAGTTGTCTGTTTGAGCGCTGTGACTAGTCAAATCGAATCTCTTGAAATGTGTGATAACCAAGTTTAGTCGAAAGCATTAGAAGATCAGAGGAACGAATGATATGTCAATTAAAACTCTCCAAAAAAAGTTCAACTTCAAATGGACATAAATTTCGTTCCGGGTGTCCGTTTTGACTCTACCACATATCAAGTCAAAGGAAGAAAAGATATATACGTAGTAGGTTGACTCATAAGTAGTCTCAGTCATGTTTGGGACCCTAAAATCCCAAAAAATCACCAAATTTTTTCTAAAACTCAGTTTCTGTGTTCGGACCACTATCAAATTTTTATT
Organism: Viscum album; assembly: GCA_963277665.1. Classification (NCBI taxonomy): domain Eukaryota; kingdom Viridiplantae; phylum Streptophyta; class Magnoliopsida; order Santalales; family Viscaceae; genus Viscum; species Viscum album. Next base: position 332,961,337 of record OY728132.1, read on the forward strand.
AAAATGATCATAAACACTGATTTGTGTGTCTGCTCAGCCTCCGGCACCTTCCTTATCATAGTTCGTTCCATGAGCATCATTTTGACTATTCACAGAGCTGAAACAGACACTTGGAGAAGAAGTTATGTCTTTTTCAGTGACTCTACGATTTTTTAAGTTTTTCGAGACCCCATTTCTAGCAGTTTTGTATATACATGTTAATATATAATATTTGTAAATATATATAAATATGTATAATTAAACCAACATATATACATTTAATATATATCTGTTTGTCTGTGTTGTATATATGTATATATCTATGTATTTATTTATTTATTTATAAAGACACACATAAAAAACATATTTTATAAATGTATTTAAAACTAATATTATAAATATATATTAATATATATTAATATACAAATAAATATACAAATAATAAATTATAACTATATATATATATTAATATATGGATATATATATATATATAATTAAATATATGTATATATTAATATGACTAAATATATATGTATATATTAATATGACTATATATATGTGTTAATATATATATATATATATTAATATACAGATATATATATATTAATATAATTAAATATGTTTATATATTAATATGACTATATAAATATATATATTAATATACGGATATATATATTAATATAACTAAATATACATATATATTAATATATGAGTAAATATAACTAAATATATATATAAATAAATAGATATATTAATAAAAGAAAAATCAAAGCAATATGGTGGAGTGGTAAAGGCTTAGGCGTGCAGGCAAGAGGTATCGAGTTCGAATCCTGGAGGAGGTATGTCACGCACGCAGGTGTGTGGAATTACCAAGCGTTGTTAAAGGGGGTGGGGGTGGGTGGAGATATCCTAGGACGTTCGTGGCCTACCGTGGGCGGTGGGCGATGTTAAGGGGGGCTTTAAGTGCTGTTGAATCCCCCCAAAAGTGTGAAAATATTTTTTTTAAAATATTTTTTCAACTTTTATCATCGCTTTTCTAAGCACTGATAAAAGGGACCCCCCCCCCTTATTTTCTCCTTGATTAACATCACTTGTTTAGCACTGCAAATCGACTTTTTTAGCACTGATAAAGGCAATATTTGTAGTAGTGTATCTTGTGTATAGCTGCATAGGCCTGGTACATATGGCAATGCCATATCCTCTGGTTCTTCCAATTCAAGTTAGCTCTGCTCTAGTGAATGTTCATGTTCTAATCCTCATCTGGAGACTTATACCTTTTAGTCTGATTGGTACTTCTGCATATTTATGTGGCCCGAAGTCCATGGCGTGGCCCAAAGGCCTTGAGTTGGAAATAAGGCCTTGAAAAACAAATCTTCAGAATACCTTGGGTGGCTTGAAAGCCTTACAGGACCCGAGGACCAAACCGGTAGCCCAAACGCCCAGATGGATGAATAGTTTCGGCTACTACAGAACCGAACAATGACTAATATAGTACATGAGAAAACAAGGCAATTAACACCTGTGATAATAGTGATAATGGAATATTGTTAATGAATGGGTGATAAGATATTATGAAATAGATCATATATGATATTATAAACATTAATATGGTTCTATTATAATTTATTAAAATTTTTATATACACTAAAAAGTATGTTAAATAGTGTTCAACTATAGGTAATCATGAGTTAAAGGGTTTCTTAACTCAGTTTCCATTCAATGGGTTAATATTCTACTTCGTTGATTATGTTATGCTAGGATTGTGTGTATAATGACCATTGATTATTTTATTTTGTTTATACACTTGTTTTATTTGGATATAATTTTTTTTATATTCCCCCTATATATACTATTTCATTAATCCTTCCAACTTCATGATATTTTATGTTTCAATTGATCTACTTCATTCATGGGAATTTATGATTCAAAATTTAAAAAAGTGTCAAGGGTTTATGTTTCAATCTCATTTTAATTGGGATTTCTTTTTCTTGAATTTCCATCATTGTAAATTATTTTTTCATTTATTAATGAAACCCTTCCATTTTATATTCTATTTTTATTCAATAAATTTTCAAAAAATAGTAACATTTACCATTCTTTGGTACCTAAAATTATTGAAATATTTTTTTAAGAAATATCGACTTTCTTTATCACTTCGGTCAAAAAACCTTTTTCTAATAGATCTATTTTTTCTAAAAAAATTCCTTCAATTTTTTTTATTATTTTACTATGATTATTAAAATTCATTTTTATCCATGAATTAATTTTTACAAAACATTTTAGAAATAATCTTCCCATAATTTTTTAAACAAGTTACTTTTTAACTTCTATAGAAATTTTGAAAGCATCTTTGTTTTAGCTTGTAAGGAATAAATGGTATTTTCATCCATCATAACCATTATTTTCATTCCATATTCTTTTATATGTTTCCAATTATATTTTCAATGAAAATTATTTAAAAAATATTATATGAATTTTTAGTTCTTTAAAGTTATTTTTAAATTGGAAAGGTTATTCTACCCAAAAATGATTTTAATCTTTTTAAATGTAGTTATATTCATTAATGAAAATAACCATTAATTTTTTGAAATGAATCTAAATTGTTAATTTATTTTTCTTACATATATACCAAGATCATTATACCTTCCAATAATGGGTTAATAAATTCCTTATAACCATTCCTCAAATTCCTTTTTAAGAAATCTCTTTTGATTATGTTATGAGACAAGAGTATGAAAGTATTTTATTTTCATGGGTAATTATTATGTTTATGACTTGTGATTTATATAAACAGGTAGAAATCATATAAATGTATATGAAATTAATTTGATGGTAGGACTAGACTTTCATATCCCTCCAATTCTTTATATAAAATTTTTGTCTCATGAGATGTCAGGTGTGAGTTTAGAGAGTAAACCAAATCCATTATGGGAGTTTGTCTTCAATGTGATTTTTTCTTGGCATAGCTGACTTATATTTATGTCTTGTTCTTGTTTTTTTTTACATTTATTATGATTCCATTATACCATTATATTTATGTTAGGATCCCATGTTATTAATAGGGTTCCTTCTCTTTTATGATTTCATGTCACTCTTTTGAGCCAAATGTTATGTTTCTTTATCATGTTTTTTTATCAATTGGTTTTTAGGTTAGACATTTTTTCTTTATATTATCTAGGATATCCCATGATGTTTAGAAGATCTAAATAGTTTTGGATAACATAATAGATAATTAAATAAAAAAAATTATTTTAGTATCCAATTAATGTATTATGAACCTAGTCTTCAAAATACACTAGGCCTCATAATCTATGGATTGTAATTAATATATGTTTATTTTAAAAAGTATGTAATAATATGTTTAAATGGATTGGGACCTAATAATTGGTATTAGAGAAAAGTTTTAGATAACCTTAGCAAACTAGGATGATAAGAAATTAGCAAGAACATTATTTAAGAGTCCAAGGATATGTATAAGGATCAATATAAAAATAAATCTAATTATAGAAAAATATCCTAGAATTTTGGGGAAATTTAGAGTGATTGTTTTTAAAGAAATTACATCATTGTGTGGATACTATAATTTTATGTGGTTCTTACATAGTTTTACCTAGGGGTAATAAATTCAAAAATGGTGCATTGATCTGGACTTTTTCATCACCTGGTGCATGAAGATGGTCCTAACTGTACACCATATTTGAAAATATCGGGCGATTTTTTTTAATTAAAAGACTCTTATGAACTATCCTGATAGAATTCAATAGAAAATAGTCATGGACAAACTAGGTTAAAACTATAGTGTCTTAGGTTGATATGTCTAAGGTTTATCATAATTTTAAAGGTATAAATATCACTTGAGTTTTTAAGTTATGGATGTTTAAGAAGATAAATATTATTTTGGGAGACATTTATAGAAATATAACCCTTGGGTTTGGTATGGGTTTTAGAAAAGAAAAGTTATTTGAGGGATAATGAAGTATATTTTAAAAAAATTAGTTTGATGGTATCAGTAACCACTAGTTTTATCCTATATTTTATGTAAACTTAAAAATATTTAATTAATATTATTTGATGTTGTGTGAAACACATGTTGTATAAATAAACATAGTTGTTACAAAATTATTTGGTGATTAATGTTAATTTGAGGATATTCATCAAATTTTTGGGAAATATTTTATTGGGTTATGATATATATATATATATTACCGTCAGGGTTAATGTGAATGATTATGTGGGATGAATTCTATTATATTGATAGAGATGTAATTTAAATGGTACGATATAACCTTTGAGGATAAAATCTTCTTACATGTTGAGGTTACTGATGATATTTGGTATATATGGTTGTTTATTTAAGGAAGGATATATGTTAATCATTTGGATTTATTATTAAATTTTGGAGATTAATATATTAATTTTTATAATTATATGACGTTATGATAACTATTTGTCATTTCAATTAATGTCTAAATATAAGAGGAATGACTTGGTTTCTTTTTATAGAGTCTTGTGATCAATTAGAAGTTAGTTTTAGTGCATCATGCTTAAAAAATTCAACTTGAATACTCATTTTATATAGAAATAGATGAGACTACGCTGAAAATTATTAAATAATTAAACTATAATCTTCATGTAATTTTATTTCCTAATGTTCTTAATGTATATGGTAAAATTATCACTCAAATTTAGAAAAATATCATGAAATAAAAATTTTAATCATTCTCAATAAATTGATTATCTCTTATCCCTTAAAAATGGAATAACATTATATCCAAAATGGATCATATTTACAAATCCATGTCTTCATTTCCAACCAATTCTTTTCATTTTAAAAACCATGTTATGTGATGACCATCATATTTCTTTTTCTCTCTTTTAAAGAGGAAATTTTATTTACCCTTTATACAATGTGGGTTTTCCTTAAAGGAATTTTCAATTATATAATCCTTCATTGCTAGGAAGAAGATAAAATTATGAGGATTCAATTTATTTAATGTGTAGAATGTAACTCCCTAAGAATTTAGAATATATTTATCTTCAACTAAATATGATTTCTTTGATATCTTGCATCACATGCAACACTGAGTTTAAACAAACCATGATATAATTTTAAAATATTATTATTTAAATGCAACTAATAAAAAATAGCCATTAAAATAGAGGGAATAAATATAATCAACTATTTTTTGAAATATATATAAATTTCTTAATCAATATAAATTTATTTATTAGTTCTTAATAACTAATCACTCATCTTTAATAATGATACATTATTCAACAAAAAAAATACATTTTCTATAAAAAATGATTTCTATTTGTTTTTTTTTGTGAGAAAATATTATATTTAATTTTTATAACTTATATACATTTTATTTTATAAAACTAAAATAATTTTTTAAATCATCATATCGATATTAAGGTGAAATTTTTCTATTTTTCAGAAAATTTTACTTTTTTAGTGAATAGTGAATAATTCCTATTTTTATAAAATTTTCATTTATTTTTAGAATATTAGGGAATTTAAAATAATAATTATTATTTTAAATTAATTTAATTTCAACATAAGTATTATTTATTGATATTAAATTGGATAAATACAATTAAATTATTTTTATATACACTTTTATTATAAGGAATTAAAACACATGTTTTCTGTAAAATGTTTTAAAGAGCATAATGTCATTTCAGTTAATTAAAAAAACCCCTAATGAAAAATTATTTAAATAAAACTTATATATTATATATCTAAAAATATTAAATTTAAAATAATTTAAATATTATTACCTATCATATTGTTAATAAGAGATCATTTTTCCCTAAAAAAGCATTTCATTAAAAAAGTGTTTTTCGACATGTCAGTGGGTAAAATTTTAAATTAAAATCTCTCAATTCATTAATGTGAGTTTGTAAAAATTTCTCCCATATTTTGAATCATCATAATTAATATTATATGATAATTTCAAATTATGTTTTTTCTATAATTTGTATTGAAAATATTAAAAAAAATTACCATTGTTAAGATAAAAATGGGTTTACCAAGGGTTAAACTAAAAATAAAAGTGCTATAAATGACTCAAAACATGTAGAATTCCTATTTTATAGTCATATTTTGACCATTTAAATTCTAATGTTTTAAAATTGTTAATTTTTTGGCGTTTTGGAATGTTAAAAATGTGGTTTTAATTCTTTCTTCTCAAATATTTTAAGTGGGTCCTCTCCCCCACTTTTAAAATTACATACCCTATCCTCTCCTTTATACACAAAAAAATACCATTAAATTAGAAAATACATAAAAAATAACTTCCTTACTTCCCTACCCTCATACTTGATTTATTTTTTTGATCATAAATCCATCAAAGGAATGATTTTTGTACAAACCTGAAGAAGTTTTATGAATAACAGGTAGCGTCATTAACCGAACGTTTTATTTTATTTATTCTTCCACCTACTTTATATATTATTAAAAAATTATGATATAATAACCTCAGAATATTCCATAAAAATATATTTTTTTATGATCTAAAACAACCTCCTCATCCCTCAAATGGTAAATGAAACTATTGATCATGTGTAAGGTGGACTACCGCCTCATGAACCAATGAAATTCATTTTCCATCACTGATTATCATATATAGATATAATGATTTATTTAATATTTATATATGATATTTATGATATAATTATACATCTATAATTATAATATCACATAAAACTTCTTACATTACATTCTCTAGTTAAAATGATAGCATGACAAGTTTGTACGGCGGACTACCGCCTCAGGAAGCGATGTGATTTGTTTTTTACTTACACCTTACATGAAAATAATAAGGATTAATTTTATGTTTATATACATTATTAATTACATATTAACAATTATTAAAACTAAATATATCATATGCTTTATTACCTTATAATCCATTTAATAAATGAAAATATCTTTCATGTGTTAGGTGTATTATCGCCTCAAAAAGCGATATGATTAGTTTTTCACTAACACTTTACATGGACAGTAATAAATGATAAATTTAATGAATATATGAGATATATATATATATAATTTAATTGATTCTATAAAATTATTATAAAATATACTCTCTTACCCTTTCACGCATTAATTAAATGGAAATGTAACTCATGCGTGTGTACGATCTATCACCTCCACGAAATGATGTGATTCATTTTCCATGCTCAAAATTCAATAAATATTTTAAATATTTATCTAAAGAAAAAAATTATCTTTATAAAATTAATATAGTTATTAATATTATGGAACTATATCCTATTTTTTATATCAACAACAGTCCTCACAAACCACGCATGAACAAGCTAGGCAATTAAAACCATAATTAGTACTGATAATGAAATATTATTAACGAATGGTGATAAGATGTTATATGAAACAAACCAAATTTTTTAAATGATATTTTTGTTCTAGAATAAATGTGTATTATATGTTATAAAATTTTATAAATATAAACCAAAACAATTATCTCATTAATAATTATTATTACATTTGTCAGCTACGAAATAAATTAAAATTCCAATAATTACAATTAGAAAAAAATATAAAATAGAAAATCTAAAATGGGAATATAAGTATCACCACAATCTACTTGAAAAATCACCCCCATGTAAAATTATAAAGAAATAAAATAAAATATTATTAAACCAATAAACATCTTAAGAAATGGAAATATAACCTTATGGATAAATTATACTGAATTTTGAAAGAAATAATGTAGTATTTATAGGGTATAAAGGGAAATGGGAAAGTTCTAATTCGACTATTATATGATCATTTTTCAAATATGACCATTTCTCAATATAATCATTGGTAAATATTACTGTTGGATAGTATACCCTTGGCTGATAGTTTTACCATTATAAATGGTTTTTATAAGTAGTAATGATATAGGGTAATTGATACCAAAATAAGAATTGATGGCCTCAACCATTAGAGTCATTCCATTTCAAGACCATTTATCTGAACTCTAGAGGGAGGTAGTGTTACTGGGGTTCTCCCTTTACCAATACCAAGATGAGCTTCAACAATTAAAGCTTTAGTGAAATCTCCTACTGGAGAAGATCAAGTTAGTATAGATTACCACTCATTCGATGTTAGTTAACCCACCTCATGAAACTTCCACCAATGTACACATTACTATTAAAGAATATGTCGGAGTAATAATGGGTTATATATCAAGGTCTTTATTTCACAAAGTGTAATTTAATTTGTATAAATTAAATGGTTATTCTATCAATTACATTTTAAGAATATTTTTTCTGAATAAAATATGTGATTAATTAAAATGAATTTGATAAATTTATTCTTCGACGCAAATGAAATATAATTTTATTTTTCTAGAAAAATAATAAAAGTTTATAATATAAACAAGTATTCTTAAAAAAATCAAATATAATTTTAAAACACTCTCACCAAAATATAAAGGATTAAATAACTTTATAATGGCCTAATAATTTTTTTATAAGTGTGAGGAATTTAATTATTCTTTAAAAACAGTTATTTTTAAATAAATAATTATTTTTATATTTAAAAGTTAAAATTATCATATTTAGATAATTATTATTTAAAAATAAACATTATATTCAAAATAATACTCATCGAAATTGGGCGAGGGTGAATTTATGAGAATTTCTAAAAGTAAGTTATTTTTTGTGAATAGTAAAATATTAGCTTTAGGGTTTTCAGTATATTTTAGGTATTCATAATTATGTCATAATTATTTACTGATTAATTAAAAATAATACACGTCCAAAAAAATTTATTTTTATAATATTAATTAGTTTTATAGATTTTAATCCATTTTTAAAACTATAAGTGACATTCTGAAGTCTAAAAAGGAAAATTAAATTTTTAAAAACATTACTTTTATTGAATCATTACCTTTACATTAAAAAATTAGTATTAAAAAATTCATTTATTATGGATTAAAATATCTTAAAATGTGACCAAATGCCCAAAATCATTAGAAAAACCCATTGGTAACCCAAATGTTTTTTATTTTCTACAACCTAGATTTCAGAGACCTATATTTTGAAATTATTAAACAATTTCTCCAATTTTTCTATAAATACCCAACAATTTAACCCTTCAACTTCAACCTTAATCCATAATATAATAATTTTTAGTGATTCCTCCTCCTGATGAGTCCCCCCAGGTTTTCCTCCATCCCCCAAGGTTCCATTATAAAGTTTTCATAACAACTCTTCATGGTAAAATAAATCACTAATTTTGTTTCCATTCAAGATCCCTTTTAATGAGCCATGTCTTCCAATTTTCAAACGAACTTTTCTATAAACATTATATTATCATCTTACTATAATAATTGTATTTTATTAATTGTATACCCTTTTCTCATCTCATTTTAAGCTTTTTTAAAACCATGTTTTATACCTGTCACGCTGTAAAATTTACTTCTCAAATTTCTTTTTTAACAGGAGAAATTTTATTTTCATTTTTATTTGATTACCCAAACCTCTTTTATTTTTAATGGGTATTCAAAATAATTTAAAAAATAACATTTTTATTTTAGTATTTTCATATATTAAACTCAAATTTCCTTTTGATAGTTAAAATGATGTAATGGTCATGTTTTTAGGAACTTTTTTATACCAAGATTTTGATAATAAACTCATTAATTATTCTCTATGGGTTAATAATGAAATAATTTGTTATGTATATATGACTCACATTAAATTAATACATTTTAATTGTGTTACTTAATAGTGCTCCAATTCATTAGGTAAGGAATTTAATCTCTAGAGATGATGTGTTTTACGATACTTTGGTGAATAACCTTGGTAATTTTTATTTACGAAACCTTCATGATAAACCCTGCTAATGTTCTTATTAATGTATCATTTAAATTTTGTAGCCACATTTTTATGTTATGATTCATGTTCTTTATATTATTATATACCTCTTTCTCATGCCTTATCGTGATACCTCATATTCTTATTGTTATTTCTCAAAATCTCATTATTTATGTATCTCTTGAATATTACCTTACTCAGTTTCATACTCACCAATTTCCTTTGATGTATGTCCCTAGGATATTAGATGTTGTAAAATTTGATTAGGTTGAACCCATGAATATGTATTTCATTTTGTTTTAGAATAATTTTTAAAGTTTTCATATATTATAAACCTTATTTCCAAGAAACTAAAAATAAAAAGATCTTATGATTGTACCACCTAATGAGAAGTTATGTCATAAAAAGGCAGGATTACAATGTTTGTATCAATGTATGGTTTGGTATTTTGATGAAATTAGAAGATTAGAACATTTTGAAGAACTCTAAGGATAAGTATAGATATAGAAAAACATCTTGGTATTTTGTTAAGTTTTAAGTAAGTTGTTCCGAAAATAATGTATCTCTGACAAGATACTACAAGTGGATGTATCTCTAGAACAGATGTACCTAGGGGTAACACCCAAAAACACTGCTTTAATCTAGACTTAAATGGGAATTGGTGAAAAACAATGGGTCTTGCTACACTGCTAGTTTGAGACTCCTAGGGGATATGTTTGGTTAATCATAGGATTTTTATGAACCATTATGAAAGATATATAGAAAAGAAAATTAGATGATATTAATAAAATAATTAAGAATGATATTTTAATACTTAAAATCTGTTTAAAATTATAAGATTTGAAGAATTAATATGTTTCTCAATAATTTTTTATTATATTAGAAAAATGGAAAGAAATAGGATGAAGAGTGTAAATTATGAGTGCAACAAATGATACACTGATGTTATCCTAATAGAATATAGAATGAAAAAATTCATAAGGATCATGAATCAACTAACTTGAGTTGTGAACAATAACATAAATCAAATCGAGTAACCAGATTCACCTTAAAGGGAACAAATTTCTATTGAGTCCATTATTTGTCAATTAATACCTACTTTTAGTGGATATACTGACCCATTGATTTCTAGAAAATGGTTAAACTCTATAGAAAAGATTTTTTTATACTACATTATTCATACCAAGGGAAAATATCCATATAATGTAACACTTTGAAGGGTAAGTTGATCAGTGGTGGACACATATTAAAAAAATGAATCCATGAAAGTAGATTGATTCTATGGAGTGAGTATAGTTCAAGGGAATATTTTTCAATAAATATTTCCCATATTTGATGAAAACAAAAATAGAGAAGGAATTCCTAAAACTAAATCAAAAGAAAAATTAATCAGGTGAAACATATGAGATAAACTTTACAAGACATTCTTGATACGCGTCTGGCTTTTTTATGGATCCTATGGGAAAGGTTTATAGATTCTATGGTGGACTAAGACCCCATATGTTATCGAATCTTTCAAATCAATACTATAAAAGGTAAGAGGATATAGTGTGTAGTGATATAAAGGTTGAATTGTATTTTCTAGAGATTAAGTGGTCACATAGATCAAATTAAAATAAGAGAGAAATGGATCCAAACTCAGGGAAGAATTTTGATCAAGGAAGAGGAGGAAATAAAGTTCAACTTCCCATGTGAAAATAATGTGGGAAGAAGCATTTAGTGAACTAACTTATTAGTATAGGAAAGTCCTAAAAATTTGGAAGAGATTTTCATGCAGCTCAAAACATTCATGGTGAAGTGAATCCTAAACTTCTCAACACTAATGACAAAGTGAAGATGGGGTAGGACCATCTGGAATTTCAATGCTTCAAGTGTATACAGCTTGGGAACTTTTCTATTCAATGTCCACTTTAGAATATAATGGATACAAACCACAATAAACATCAGTGTAGACCAAGTGAGAAAGGTTGTGAATTTTCTATGAATATATTTTAAGTTGAGGCTTCAAATGTGTGATGGAAGGTACACTAGTTATGATCTCAAACCTATAAAGTACAATGTTTTATTAAAGTTCTACACATCCTCATATTTTATCCATGTTTTTAAAGAATATAGAATCAATAACTAAACTTATAGAATTAGATTTATCATTCAATACTCCTGGGGGGATTATCCTATCATCAATAGTGGATTGAAACTCTATTATGAACTTTGGAGAGTAAAATCTCATCACAAATCTAGTAGTTATTCCTATGGTGGAATTCGAAACTATGCTAGGGATGGATTGGATCTAAAAGTATAATGTTAATATTAATGTAATAAGAAAGGAAATTTTAGTAGAAATTAATGGAAAACCTAAAATCATTTTCAAATGAGAGATATTAAAACCTGAGCTTTGTAGAGAAGAACCTCACATAGCCTTCTTTATAGAGATGGTAGGTGAAGAGGGAGAAAGAAATTAAATTATAAAGATGGATAATGTCCTCATCATTAAAAAATAAATTGAAATGTTTTAGGTATAGTTACCTGGACCCCACCCCCCACCCCCATAAAGAGAGATGGAGTTATCCATTGAACTCATACCTGGACCCAAGCTGATATAAAAGACCCCATATAGAATGTAAAATATGGAGTTAGAGGAATTAAAGAAACAACTTTAGGAACTTTTTGAAAAGGGATATATCCATCTATGTTAGTCTCCTTGGGGATCACATATTCTCTTTTTGAAAAATAATTATTGATCAATGCATCTACGTATTGATTATAGAGAACATAGCAGGATAATAGTGAATAACAAGTACTCTCCCAAGGATTGATGATTTATTTGATCAGCTTTATGGGGATTAATTATTTTCCAATATTGATAACTGATTTGGGTATCATTAATTGAGGGTAATGAAAGAAGGTATTACAAATATTTCCTTCTGAAAAATATATGTTTATTATGAGTTTTTTTATGGCCTTCATCTTGACTAATTCTAAAGATATATTTATGGATTTTATAAATATAGTCATTAAGGACTACCTTGATAAATTCTTGGTATTTTTTAGTTATGATATTCTGATATATTCCAAAAATTTTGAGGATCATTTGGATTATCTAATGATTCTATCAAAAAATATAAGGAAGATAAAACTATATGGAAAATTCATAAAATGTTAATTCTAGTTACAAAAAGTTGAATTATTGGGGAACATTGTAACCAATGATGGAATATTGATTCACCCTATGAAGAAAAAGGCTATAGAGGAGTGGCCTCATCCTATAATGGTAACTGAGATTTGTAGTTTCCTTGGTTTAGTAGAAAATTATAGGAGGTTTGTGAAAAACGTATCATCACATTCTAATCCACTAACCAAGTTAACTCGAAAAGGGGTAAGTTATTCTGGAAAAGGGAGTATGAATTTTTTTCCAAATAACTGAATAAGATATTGGTTACTACACCAGTGTTAACTATACCCTTTCTTGGAGAGGGATTTTTTATTTATAGAGATATATCTCTGAAAGGGATTGGGTTTATACTTATGAAAAAATACAAGGTGATTGATTATTCATCTTTATAGTGAAATCCACGTGAGTGGAATTATCCTACACATGATCTGGAGTTAGTTGTAGTATTTTTTTCTCTAAAAATATGGAGGCACTATATTTATGGAGAGAAATGTGCTACATGCACAAACCACCAATGTTTGGATTATATTTTCATGAAAAATGAATTAAACATGACACAGAGGATATGGTTGGAACTTCTTAAATACTATTAATTTTCAATTCATTATCACCCCAGAAAAGCCAACAAATTTGACGATGCATTAAGTTGGAAAGACCCTATTATACTGGAAATAATGAGTATTCAAGGATATCTATTGATCAAGGACCTGGTAAAATTATACTTGGGAATCATAAGGTAGGGGACATCACCAACCCAATCCCAAATTATTTCTCATCCATCATTAATAGAGAATATCAATAGATATCAAAGAGAATATCCTTTGATATAAAAGTAGATAGAGTCTATAAATAATGAAAAGTTTCTTGAGTTTAACATTGATCAAGAAAGTGTACTAAAATTTCATACAATTATATGTTTCCAATCTATCCCAGAGATAAATAAGGAGCTGATGGATGAATCTCACAGCTCTATATTCCCTATACATCCTAGAAGCACTAAAATATATAGGGACCATAATGATCATTAATGGTGGAATAATCTGAAAATGAGATTGTTGACTACACTAAAAAATGTTTGGTGTGTCATCAAGTGAAGGTGGAGCAATAATTTCCTAAATGGGTATTAAATCCACAGCCCATACTATCATAAAAGTGGAACAATGTCATTATGGACATCTGACTTGGTATCTTAATAACATCCAAAGGAAACAATGTGATATGGGTTATACTAGATAGACTCACCAAGATGTCTCTTTTCTTCATTTTTTGGGAATATTCTATCTTGACCAACTTTCCAAAATATACTAAAAGGAATTGGTGAGGTTGCATGGGGTTTCACATTCTATCATTTTTTATTAGGATCAAAGGTTTGAAACTAAATTATGGGGAACTATTTAACATGCTCTAAATACTTAATTGAATTTCAGTACATCCTATCACCCCAAACTGATTTCCAATCTGAAAGGAATATTTAGAAATGTGAGGACATGCTAATAACATGCTCAATGGAATTTAAAGGTGGATGGGATCAACACCTCCCATTATTTTAGTTCTTATAAAAAAATCATTCACTCTAGTCTGCAAATGGCCCTATATTATGCTCTATATGGGAATCTATGTAGAACTCCAACATATTGGGGTGAATTTGGTGATATAAAGATACTTGGGAATGATCTTGTGAAGGAGATGAAAAAAAAGGTTCATTCCATCGAAAAACATATAAAGACTGTAAAAAGTAGGTAGGATAGATATCCTAACAACAATCGAATAGAATTGGAGTTTGATTCCGGAGAAAAAAATCCTTCAAATATCACCATGTAAGAGAATTATATTATTTTTAAATAAGGAAAGTTTATCCCTAGGTACGTTGGCCCCTTTCAAATCCATGTTCATTTAGGAGCAATGTCATATCAAGTAGCACTTCCACCAAATATTGATCAAGTTTATGATGTATTCCATGTATATCTCTTGAGTAAGTACATACTTGATCCCTTTTATATACTAAATCCTAATGTGGTACAACTCGAACATGTCCTCTCTTATAAAGAGAAGTCGGTGGAGATCTTGGACTATATAGACAAGTTTATACACCACAACATAACTCACCTTTTCAAAGAGTTGTGGAGTAACCAAAAATATGAATAAGTAATGTATGAACTAGAGGATACAAGTATATAGAAGTACCTCACATTTTCTCAAATTAGATAATGACTTTAAATTTTAGGGATGAAATTTCTTAAGGGTGGGAGAATGCCATGACCCAGATTTTTAAATGATATTTGTTTTCCAAAATAAATTTGTGTTATATATTATACTATTTTATACATGTGAAAAATAAATTGAAACCAAAAAAAAATTATACAATTAATTATTATCATTACATTAGTCAGCTATGAAACCAATTAGAATTCTAAACATTACCACTGGACAAAAAATATAGAATAGGAAAAAATGGGAAAATAAGGATCATCCAAATCAACTAGAATCATCAACCCATTGAAAATTCTACATAAATAAAAAAAATTATTAATCCAATCAGTAACTTAATAAATGGAAATATAACCATAGGGATAAATTATAGTGAATTTTGAATTAAATAATAAAGTGGTATTTATAGTGTATAAAGGGAATTGTGACCATTGGGATTCAAACATTATATGACTTATTAGAATCATAAAACGTGCCCCTAAGATATTTAAAATGCTTCTATACATGATCCAAGATCATAGCATGTTTCAAAAGCTTCTATTTGATAAGTCATAGAGCCCAAATAGAGTTACGGTTTAGGAGTTATTAACTTTCAAATTTGGTCTAGAAAACTGGTTTGCAGAGCCCATTCGTGAAGCTCCCTCTGTGATCGCAGAGAAGAGAAACTGGACTAGAGCCTCTGTGAGCACCGCAATGGTCAATGACAGTTGAATATGTAGTTATGAAAAACTTGAGGTAACTTGACTAAAGCCTCCGCCAGTTTTGTGAAGGTTTATAATGGTTGAATTTGTTATTATGAGAAATTTGAGGGAACTTCCTCTAGTTGCGGAGTGCGATTTCATTCACGGCGTGAATTTGTGATTCGCGGCGCACATTTGTGCTTTGTAGCAAGTTCCACCAACCTGCATTGCCTATAAATAGTCGACTCACCCCCTTCATAAGTATGGTCATGCCACCCCTTGGGTGGTCGATCTCCCATTTTGCGGAGCTCTAGAGCATTGTGAAGTGATGCCCTTCGCAAAGGGCTTCACCCTTTGCGATGGAGGGAGCTCTATTGGGTTGCTCAAGGCTCGGTGAGACCCTTTGCTCCACGAGCCGCTCTGCTTCACGAGAACTGGTGGTCTGTGAGCCCCTTTCCTCCATGAGAATATATGCTTCATGAGATTCCATTCTCCGCAAGTATCTTTCCTTCATAAAGCCTCTTCGCAAGACCCCATGCTCTGTAAGACCCTTTGCTTCGTGATCCCCTTTGCTCTACGAGACCTCATTCTCCACAAGCCCCTTTGTTGTGCAAGATACTTTGCTATGCGATACCTGATGCTCTTGAAACTGTAGTATGCCCTATCATTAAATAATAAGATACCTCTTGTTCCAAATAATAGATGGATTATGTGACAAGAATAAAATATCTCATTCCATGATTATAGTGGCATAATTTCAAGGCTGTTGGAATCCTTTCAAACATTCCATCACTCCAACTCATGCATCATGTGTCCTATATTTGGATCTTCATCCTCTTTCATGTCTGAAGGCACCCCCTAACGGCCTGGTCCCATGCCACATCGGTTCACCTACCATCCTTGGCCAATGCCTCGGAAGACTTTGGACGACACTTCGAGGCAGGCCTTGTGTTTCGAACACGGTCAATAGTCGACCCTCATTTGTTTGTCCTCATTTCAGACTAATGTGATATGGATGTTGTGTTTCAAACACGGTCAATTGTTATCCTCCATCATCACGCCACCCTCATCGCATTCTAAATGTTGGGTATGTGATTCACACTTTTCATCTCCCTTTGTTTGGACTGATTCCAACGCCCAGGGCATTATCATTCTTATTCACTAGTGCATAGGTGTAGGCTCTAATTATATGCCTCAACCCACCAATGATTTGGGATTCCCTCATGTCCATACATGAGTAATAAATCATGGGCAGCTTCAATGTGTAAGCCCCATTCACCATTGTCGCTCGATAGAGACACCCCGGGCAGCGTCCATGTGTAAGCCACATACACCATTATCGCTCCATAAAATCCCTGGGCAGCTTCCATGTGTAAGCCCCATTCACCATTATCGCTCCATAGTGTCACCCTTGGTAACTTCCTTGAGTAAGACTCATTCACCATTTCCTCTCCTTAGCGGCACCCGGGAAGCATCCATATGTAAGACACATCCACCATTGTCACTCCTTAGAATAAGTCGGGCTGCCTCCATGCGTAAGCCCCATTCCCCATTCATGCTCTTTAGAGATAGACAGGTATCTTCCATGCATAATCCCCATCTAAACTTTTCAATCCTTAGCGGCACTCTGGCAGCTTCCATGAATAATCCTCATTCACCACCCTTCTTGGCTGCACTTTTTCACCCTAATCGCCAGGTCTATTGTTGCCTCTTGTTTCTCACACCAAGCATGACTCAAGTGACCTTACAGTAAACATTAACCATGACATCCTTCCTGGGTTGCCCTAGACTGTAAGCCCCAAACCATTCTGAACTACGTGGACTTTGATCCTTTCTAGGGAAATGTGTGTAGGAAGCCTCCCTGAGGTTCAATCCCAACAACCATTTTTCCCGACCCCCTTTACGTTGGTTCACCAACACCTCCTCTGAACTACATGGTCTTTAATCCTTTCCAAGGCAAGGTACGTAGGAAGCCTCCCTGAGGTTCAAGCCCAACAACCATTAGTCTCGACCCCCTTCACGTCAATTCACCAACACTTCCTCCGAACTATATGGAATTTGATCCTTTCCAAGGAAAGGTACGTAGGAAGCCTCCCTAAGGATCATTCCCAACATCCATTGGTCTCGATCCCCTTCACGTCGGTTCACCAACACCTCCTCCGAACTATGGGGACTTTGATCCTTGACAAGGCAAGTTACGTAGGAAGCCTCCATAAGGTTCAAGCCCAACAACCATTGGTCCCGAACCACTTCATGTCAGTTCACCAACACCCCTTTATAACTATGTGGACTTTGATCCATGCCAAGGAAAGGTACATAAGAAGCCTCTCTAAGGTTCAAGCCCAACAGCCATTGGTCCCAACCCCCTTCATGTTGGTTCACCAAAACCATCTGGAACTGTGTGGACTTTGATCCTTAATAAGTAAAGGTACGTAGGAAGCCTCCCTGAGGTTCAAGACCAACACCTATTGGGCCAGACCCCCTTCACGTCAATTCACCAAACACATTCAAACTACAGGGTCTTTGATCCTTGCCAAGTCAAGGTATGTAGGAAGCCTCCTTGAGGTTCAATACCAACACCTGTTGGTCCCGAACCCCTTCACGTAGGTTTACCAAACACTTTTGAACTATATGGACTTTGATCCTTACCAAGGAAAGGTATGTTGAAAGCCTCCCTGAGTTTCAATCCCAACCAGAGGTAAGACATCGTATCCCCAATTGTTGGTAATCTGTTGTATTTCCCAACCAGCGGTAAGCTATTGTATCCCCAGTCAACGGTAACCCATTGAGAACCCCAGTCAACCGTAATACATTGTTAATTTCCTAACCCGGAAGTTCCACATCCTATGGGTCCCATCCACGCGTCCATTCTCACAGGCCACCTCCTCAGGTGTCCCATCATCCCACCGAACTATGTGGACTTTTATTCTCTACCATGGGGATACATAGGAAGTCTCTTTGAGGGTCAATCCCAATATCATCATCGTTCTCACGTTGGTTCTATCTCATTCCACATCCATTCATTGAACCCTCTATATCCATCCTGATTCCTACCCATGCCACCACATCCTAGTGGGATCATGTCATCTGCCTCCCTACTGTACCTAGAAGTACATGGTCTTCTATCCATGCATAATCCCCAACATGTATTTGGGTCGCTGTCCTCTGTAAACACCCTGATTCATCATCCCTTCGAAATACGTAGGTTTTGATCCTTGTCATCTACATAGAGTATGTAGGAAACCTCCACAAGGTTCAATCCCACCCAATGGTTAACCTTAATGTACCTCATTCTAGGGTGAACTCTCCCTGATCCTCCCTCAGTGGTGTTAAGATCAGCCATCATAGTGTGACATATCCCATCTATGGGACACACCACCTCATATCCATCCTCATTGGGCGTTCTGGTCCATCCACCTGAAAAACACTCTAGGTGATCTCTCCTAGGGATGTTACAATCTAATCAGTCCCTATGGGATGTTCTGATCACTCTTATTCCATCTCTACAAGATG
This sequence comes from Viscum album, assembly GCA_963277665.1. NCBI lineage: Eukaryota > Viridiplantae > Streptophyta > Magnoliopsida > Santalales > Viscaceae > Viscum > Viscum album. The sequence goes on from OY728132.1 coordinate 332,980,723, forward strand.
TTAAACTCGCAGCCAACCTCGTGTTAAACATGAGATGCCTGAGGAAAACCTTGGAAGACATGTCGTTGGAGTAACCGTCTCTGCAAGACGTTAAACTCGTTGCATACCCCATGTTAAACATGGGGAGCTAAGGAAAACATTAGATACACTCCTATGACATATGATACCCCACAATTGACATGGGATACCTCAGGTTCTCCATACTAAGATGACCTCTTTTGAGGAAGAATATAAGTTCCCCAATGTCTACGTATTCAAAGATGCCCTGACATGCCTGATGTTGTCATTTACTCTGACTAAAGGTTGCTACCATGTCAAGACCCCTGGAATGTCCTGACAGAAGAAGTGTAATTAATCGACGTCCACAAAGATATGGAACTGGGAACGAGATTCATGAACCACGACTCAAATCTTTAAGGGAGACTCAAACTAGGTAATGAGATCCAAGGAGGAATCCACAGAATGAGAGACCGAAATCACATCATCCCATTTTGATCAAGGAGAAAACATCTATGAATAAGAGATGGATGCCTCCCACCTCTGGAAAGCGGGAATGCAGGGCAACATTTGTGCGTCCTCCAACAGACGGATGTCCGCCCCAACGAAAGCTTTGGAAACAATGACCATTGGTCAATATGATTGTTAGCCAATATAACTTTTGGAAACTATACCCTTGGTTAATATTTTTACCCTTATAATCAGTGTTTATGAGTAGTAATGAAAAGGTATAATTGATATAAAAAGGATAATCAATGGCTTTAACTAGTATATCCAAGCCATTTGAAGCCCTTTTTCCAAAATCTTGGGGGAGGTAACATCACTAGGGTTTGAAACTGACCAAGGCCTAGATGATATTAAATAATTTAAGCTTGAATGAAATATACTGTAGGATAATTTCAAGTTACTGGAGATTATCACTCAGTTGATGTTATCCCAACCACCCCATAAAACAACCACCATCGCACACCTTACTCTTATGGAATATGTGGGAGTAATAAGGGATTACGTGTCTAGGCCCTAGTTTCACAATGTGAAATTTAATTTGTATAAATAAAATGGTTATTCCATCATTTTAATTTTAAGAATATTTTTCTTTAATGAAATGTATGTTTAATTTAGATAAATCTGATAAATTGATTGTTGGATGCAAATTAAGCATAATTTTATTTTTTGTAAAAATTATATTCAATTTTATAATAAACTCAACTATTATAAATAATATTTTTTTAATAAAATATTATTTTAGAAAACTCTAACGTAAATATAAATTATAAAATAATTTTATAATTACCAAATAAACTTTTTTATAAGTATCTGGAATTTGATTATGCCATAATAATACTATTTTTAAATAAATAATTATTTTTATATTAAAAAGTTAATATTATCATAAATTGAGAATTATTTTAGAAAAATAAACATTATATTTAAAATGATCAAGCAAAATTATGTTTGGGTAAATTTATGATAATTTTCTAAAATGTATTATTTTTTGTGAATAGTAAGAAATATTGTTTGGGGTTTTCGGTATATTTTATGAATTCATAATTATGTCATAATGATGTAATAATTAGTTAAACAAAATAATAGACTCAAAACATTTTATTTATTTAATATTAATTATTTTAATATACTTTAATCAATTTTTAAAACTATAAGTGAATTTCCAAAGTCTAAAAAGGATAATTAAATTTTTGAAAACATTACTTTGTGGAATCTTTAGTATTCTATGACAAAATAAGTTTTTTTAAAAAAATCGGAGCTGTTGGATTAAAATGTTATAAAATTTGACCAAAATTTCTAAAACCATGAGAAAAAATCATAGGTAAGAAAAAAAATCATTTTCCACAAACTAGATTTCAAATACAAATATATAGAAATCATTAAACAATTCCTCTATTTTTTCTATAAATACCCACTAATTTATCCATTCACCTTCACTCCAAATACACCCTCCATGAATTTATAGTTATTTTTTCTCAAATAGATTCCCCCCATTTTTTCCACAATCCCCAAGGTCTCATCCTCAATTTTTAGGAACAAATCTTCAAGGTAAGGGAAATATCCACTTCTCTTTCCATTTAAGTTCCCTTTCATGTGGTATGTCTTATAATTTCAAAAATAAGTCATTTTTTACACATTATATAATCTTATTAATATAAAAATAGTATTTTATGAATGGTATACCCTTGTACTATCTAATTTTAAACTTTTATAAAACCATGTTTTATACCCATCATGCTGCCAAATTCACTTCTCAAATTTCTCTCTTTTACATGAGAAATTCTTTTGTCCTTATTATTTGAATAACCAAAACACTTTTATTTTCATTGGGTATTAAAAAAATAAATAAAAATGTCTCTTTTATTTAGGTATTTACATATATTAAACTCACATTTCTATTTTTGGATTAAAAATGCTCTAATGATTAGGTCTTTAAGTGCTATTATACGCTAAGATTTTGATAAGAAACATGTTCATTGTTCTCTATGGGTTATTGATGGAATGTTTTTTTATGATCTATATAGATCAAGTTAAATTAATAAATATTAATAATTTACCCTAATATCTCTCCAATTCATTAGGTAAAGAATTTGATCGCTAGAGACTACATGTTTTATGATACCTTAGTTAATAACCTTGGTGATTTTAATTTATGACACCTTGGGGATAAACCATGGTGATATGCTTATGAATTCTTAATTTAAGTGTTTTAGACAAATTTCCATGTTATTATTCATTTTCTTATTATTATTATTATATGAATATTTCTTATGCCTTATCATTATTCTTCATGTTCTTATTGTTATGTCTCATAATCCCATGTTTTATGCATCTCTTGATTATTCCCTTACTAGGATTCATTATCAAACATTTCCTTTGATGTATATCCTCAGGATATGATATGTAGTAAAATTATCTTTGGGTGAACTCATGAATAGTTATTTTTAGTGGTTTTAGATGAAAACTTTAAGTTTTTATGTATAATGTACCATATTCTTATATAGTAAACCTTACAAGATTCTTTATTTAGACAATGAAATGAAAAGTTATGTAATAAAAAGGAAGGATTAAATATTATAAAATGGATAATATATGTTATTATAAATATTAATATGGTTCTATTATAGTTTAATAACATGTTCAAAACAACTATTTAGGAGTTTAAATAGCACTCTATTAATGGGAAGTGTGAGGTAAGGGGTTTCTAAACTCAGTTTCCATTTATTTGGTTAAACATTTACTTAATTGACTTTGTTATGATAAGATTATGTGTGTAATGGATATTGATTATCTTTTATTTTATTTTAATGTTTGTATATTTATTTTCATTTTATACATAATATCAGTTCATTTATTAATCTAAACTCCAACAATATGATTTTTGTAAGGGTTTCATCTCAAAAAATCCTTCTTTGAGACACATGTTATTTTATACACTTAATTTCTATTAAATTGTTTATATATTAACCCTATTCAAACTATTTCATGAATCCTTACTACTTATGGTTATTTTAAGTTACAATTGATCCACTATATTCATATAAATTTATAATTTAAATGTAACTAAAGTGGTAAGGGTTTTGTTGCAATATAAATTTAGTTGAGATTGTTTTTTCTTGAATTTCAATTATTAGAAATTATTTAATCCTTTACTAATGAAACTATTCCATTTTATTTTCATCAACTTGTTAATAAAATTTAAAATAAATATTTCTCTTTCTAACTCGATGGTATATAAAAAATTGATAATTTGTTTTAAGAAAAATAAATTTTATTTCTCTCTTCGGTCAAAGAACATTTTTCTTCTATATCCATGTTTTATAAAAATGATTTTAAATTTTTTTTTACTATTTTCACATGATTTTTAAAATTACTTTCTACACATTATTGGTTTTTTATAAAACATTTTTAAATGAATCATCATTTCATTTTCTGAATTCATTTTAATTTTAAAAAAAATGTTAAAGGAAAATTATTTCAATGTTTATGGAATAAATAGTATTTTCTTCCTTCATGGCCATTATTTTCATTAAACATTAATTTATAAAATTTCATGTATATTTTTTAAGAAAATTATTTCCATAATATTTTGTGATTTTTTATTTTTTAAAAAGTGTTTTTCAAAGAGGAAAGGTAATTCTCCTCAAGAATGATTATAATATTTTTAAATGTATTTCTATTCATCAATGACAATAACATTTAATGTTATGTAATGATTCTAAATTCTATATATATATATATATCATAGATATATACCTTTATAATTATCTATTAATTTTTTGGGGTAATACATGAATTATGACAATTTATCAAATTACTTCTTCAATAAATCACTTTTGATTTTTTTTATGAGACATGATATGCAACCCATTTATTTCTATGGGTAATTCTTAAGTTTATGACATATGATTGATATCCTTATGTGTCTCACATAATATTCTATATGAAATGAATGTGATGGGTGGGACTAGAATTATATATCTCTCCAATTCATGGGGTAATGTTTTTGTCTTATGATACATCATGTATGGGATTAGGGGGTGAATCTAATCTATTATGGTACTTTGTACACTATGTTATGTTGTCTTGGTATTTATCCTAGACTTGTGTTTTTTATCATTTTTTATTCTACTTCCGCATTTCATATAATTCCATGATACCATGATCTTTATGTTATTCTCTCATGTGATTAATCATGTGCTTTCTCTTTTATTATATCATGTTATACTTTTGAATCACATGTTATGTTTCCTAAAAATGTTTATTTATATACTAATATTTTTATCTCACCCATTTTGTCTATGTATTCCCCAAACTATCCCATGCAGTTTAGGAGCTCAAAATAAATTGGGATAATATTATAGAGAATGAAATAAAATATTTTATTTTACTATCACATTTATGTATTATAAAAATATTCTTCTAAGGACACTAGGCTTAACGGTATTTTGGTTATAATTAATATATTTTTATGTTAAAAAAATTAATGATATTTTTAAAAGTATTGGTTTTATATAGTTATAACTATCTTATTTTTTATCATATTTTTTTATATTTTTTTTAAGCGTGATGTTGTGTTTCATTTAATATTCCATGTTAAGTGTTAAACATCTCCCATAAAAATTTTTACAAATGAATTTTTTTTATACAAAAATAATCTAACAAAAATATTTATAACCTTTGGAAAATTAAAATTAATAAGTGTTATCTGAAATTATCATTAATAGTAAATATAGTAATTAAAAACTAAATTTTATCTATGATCAAAACATGAGCGTAAAGGAATGATAACATAATCAATGTGTATGAGCATAACATAAGAGAAATCATAACCATTAAACATGGATTAATAAACATGTGACAAGGAATAATTCTTTAAAAAATTAATGTGTCATAGGAATCAACAATTATGAGCCATGTGATGACAATATAGATTAAAGGACTCATTGAAAATCCATTACAAGAAAAATGAAAACGTGGTGTTATCTTGGAAAAAAATATTTAGAGAACCCTTATAGAACCTGAAGATATGGAATAACCACACAGTTTACTTCCATACCAAATGAATTATAGTGCTATATGGGTGAAACCATCATTTAATATATATCAATCTCACCCAAAAATATTTAGGTGTACCAACTATATAATCTATATTGAGCTCAACTATGATATATAATGGGGCACAACACTTCATAAAAAATGTCTAAAAACCATTAAAAGAATAAAGTATATAGAACTTGAATCTAATATTAAAACTCATAAAAATAAGAATTATTCCTTTAATAAATTGATTAATCCGTCGAAAAAAATAGGTACCATGTTAATCTATTTAAAATATGATAAACCAATGGAAATAAATGGGTTCAAGTATAATTTTTTTGAAACATGATTAATGAAAAAGAAATGGGTTCCATTAAAATCTCTTTAAAATATTCATAATCCACCGAGAGAAAGAATTTGGATGGTATTATTAAAAAATATACCCATTAGAGAATAAGTAACATCAATGGTGGTTGATGTTTATGAATTGAAATACCATTAAAATATCACTAAACAATTCTTAAGGAAAATAAAAAAAACATTTAAAAATAAATATTAAAAACTAAAAAATAAAAAAATATTGTGAAAATACATTTAAATTAAATTAACCATAGAAACATATAAATTATTAATCATTGAAAAAAATCATGAAAAGGTAAAATCCTTTGATATCATAAATATTAAAAATAAATATTGTTTTCAAAAAAAATTAAAATGAGTCAATGATAACTCATTTAGAAAATATTAAGAAATTTCATTTTTAAAAAATTTTAAAATAAGTTCAAAGATCATGTAAAATAATTTTTGAAAATAATTTTTTTAGAAAATAAAATTTTTGAAAAAAAATACAGAAAAAATGGATATGGGAGAGAATGATACCTAATTTAAAAGAAAATAAATAATCAATTTCACTTAAAAATTACTTTCCTGATCTCTCTTTAATAAATATGGGAGGAAATAAAAATTAAACATGTAAACCAAACTCATAACCATAGGGGAATAAAATAGAATTGGTTCATTAAAATAAGATCATATGATTTCCTCCAAAGGAACCTTTAATATAAACAATCGTGAAAAGAAAATAGATTTTTACATAAAGCCTTCACCACTTTGGTAACTTTTCAATCGTAAGAAATGTGAAAGAATAACATCAAATTTAACATTAAATATCATGAAAATAAGAATATTAATGATATATATTGTCAATAGGTAAGTATATACTCCTTAGAAATGAATATAGGTGTATGCAATAAATGTATATCTCGCAGAAATAGAATTTGAGATGAATAACCCATACAAAGATCATACCATTGAATTTGAGAATTAATAAATTAATATATTATGGGTGTAAAATGTAAATCCACATAAAAAATTGTAAATAAAATAAAATATAATAAAAAATTTATTACATACATAGTCATATAATATAAATTAAAATGAATAAGTAATATAACCCTTTGAAAAGAAATTGAGTTGAGAACCCTTTTCCATGTAGTAACTTATAATTAAAATCCCATTGGATGAAATAATTCATGTTTAAACATATAATACCATAAATAATTAAGTATTATTCATAAAAAAATAAAAATGATCAATATATATAAACCTCATAAAATAAATTAAGTGTATAAAAAATATACCTCAATGAAAATAAATTGAGATGAAATCTTGTATTGATTTGGTAATATTTGGATCAAAACCTCATCAAATAGGGATCCTCATATGGATTAATAAATCCCAATAATTTTCATTAAAATAATCATAAAATTAATTTATGGGAACATAGCATATGTCTCACTGAAATAAAATTGAGATTAGAAACCCTTACCATGAGTCCAAAAATTTCATTTTTTCATTACATAATGTGTAATAAACTTATACCAATTATTCTATTTGTTAAAAATATTTTATGGGTTTAATAAATTGTACTTTAATTATTTATTTTATTTATTTTTAATATCATATTTAAATACATAATCAGATAAGTCAACATCGGGTGTTTTGAGGAGATTTAGTTCACTATTTCAAAATGGATATAGTGTGTTGAGCATTTTTAATGAGGTAATCAGTTTAAAATATCAAGAAAAATAATCATGACATAGATATAATAATTATTTATCAATTATAATTTTAAAACTATCCATTATAGATGTTCATAAAAAATTATCTATGTTACAATTGTGGAGACGGTAGGTCGTACGTACGCATGAGTAATGTTTCAATTTTTCAACAATCATTATGGAAAGAAGTTAAGTATTATTTTACCTTTCCATAATAATAATAATATCATAAATTCCATATTATTTAATTAAATATTAATATATATATATATATATCATCCCTCTGATTTGGTGATGAAAAAATAATCACATCACTTTGTGGTGGTGGTAGTCCACACATATGCACGAACGCCGTTATAATTTTTCAGTGAATCTAAATGTAAAAATTAAATAATATAAGATCATTTTAGAATAAAAAATATTTAACGAATATCAAAATTATTTCATTTATATCACATATACTCGTTAACTATATCCTTTTTACCTTACATGTGAACATTAATGTAAAATGAATCACATTGCTTCATGAGGAAATAGTCTGCCGTATACATGAGTGAAGTTATTGTATACCCCATGAAATGGAAATCAAGAAGTAAAAAAGTAACATTATAATTAAATAAATTTAATTACATTAAAAATATCATATATATACCCTAAATCCATCATTAAAAAAGTCTTGAGAGGCCGTGGTAAAAAAATAATTACATTAGTCGGTGAGGTGGTAGTCCTCCGTACCTAAGAATGATAGTTTCATTTAGCATTTTATTGAAGAGAATGGTGATGTGGGATGTAAAATTAACATAAAAATCATATTTTATGGTACAAATTGGTATACGTATATCAAAATGGCTGATTAATATTTTAAGGAGGCGGAATAAGAAAAAAAACACTAGGTTAAGAATGAAAAGTCTTCTTCAGACCACCTCTTTAGGATTATACCTAAAGCCTTCTTAGATTTTATTTATGATCAAAATAAGGACTATAGTATTTGGGTGGGAAGTAAGGAAGATTTTCGGGAAGGATTTTTTTAACCACAATTTTTGGAGAGTGCAAAAAGGATAGGGGTTGGGGAAGCCTTTTATATGTAGGGGATATTACACGCTTTGAATATTTGAAAAGAAAAAGTGATAACCACATTTTTCACATGAAAAATTCCTCCAAAATAGAACATTCTTGAGCCTTGGATAAACCAAATATTTCAATTTTATCTTGAATTCATTATTTTTCTATTTTTTAATGGTATAATAGTTTATTAAAAATCTAAGGAGGGGATAAAGTTTCATCTAAAATAGTTTTGTGAATCTCAAAAAATTTCTATCATTATAATATGTCATAGAAATGTGACATATGAATTCAGGAAGTAATGATTTTAGTACATTTTGATTCATAATATGTCATATAAATTGATCCTAATAAGATGAATTATATCTTTTCATGGGAGGATCTTGGTAATGCCTTTGATATATGATGCTTCATGGGTTTTGTTGGTTATAATGGGTAGTTTTTAAAAGGTTTCTCCTATCATGACTCATCCCCTAGGACTCGTGCCATGACTACCCCAGCCCCTGACCTATGGAAGGCGGGCTTGGGGTAGTCATGGAACGGGCCCCGGGGGACAGGGGCGGCCTGGCCTGGCAGGGCCAGTCCAAGCGGGCCAAGTAAAACCTAGAGGGTCGGGTCGGGTCAACCCGAAATGGTTTGTCCCAGGCCAGGTCGGTCCAAACGGTTCGGACTAGACCCGGACCCACTTTAACCCGTTTACGCACTTTCGACTATATCTTCAGTATCAGGCATCCATTTGACGAACCGTTTATGGTGCTGGAAACCTTGGAACAAGAAGGACCCTATGGTATACTTCACTAGAGTTTTGGATAAGGTTTTGGAATTGTCTGGTTGGATCGAGCAGGAATCCAACCAGGCCCTTGGGACTAAAAGGTTAATAACTCACAGACTAGGTGTCTGATTGATGCACCGTCTATTGCATTGATACCCCTATGATGTGGTGGTCCTTTGAGATACTTCTTCATGAGACTTCGTGGTAGTTGTATTATCGATCAGTGGCTTGTGGAGAAGACCCTCCTGGAGACGAGCAAACTTAGCGCGGGAACCCAGTAGCTGGCTGTGACTTGAGGAAGATATCCTTCATGGGTCTAAGATTAAGGGTCCCACATAAAACCACTCTAGGATTCCATGCAGGACTATCCAAGTGATCCTGTGTGGGTCAATATCGAGCGATCATGTGTGGGTCAGCACCTAGAGATCCTATGTGGGTCTGATTATGATTAGTGATCCTTCGTGGGTCTGCCTCTTAACAGAGTAAGATGATTCAATGGTTAAATCTAATCATATCTACTATTGTACCTAATTTATATATGTTGTGAGCTGATTCTGTACTTGTGTGGTAATTTCCTTCATGGTAATGCCTTGGTGGTATTCCTCTGTGTGGCGTATTGGTGTGGTACTTGCCTTTGTGGTATTTCTTCCTTTGGAGAACAGTTGAGCTTGGGGCTTTGGAGTTGGACTCTATGTTTTCCTCAAGATTGAGATGGGCTTACTTGATAACTTAGGTATATGTATGGGCATATAACTATGTAGGGTTATCAGTTGTTTCCTTTATTTTTGGTTTATACTTTGTGGATTTTGTGAGACCTTGAGGGTCTCGGGGTCCCTACAGAGTATCGTTATACTCACCCCTACACGGCTATGCCCACAGTTCAATGTGTTTAGTGCAGACAACAGATAGTTCTAACTAAGGATGAGGGTTCCAGGATTGAAGGTAGCTCATAGGTGGATGTTAGATGAGGCGAACCACAAATATGGTCATTCATTAGTTGTACCTACCCTTCAAGTAGGATCTGTGGTGGACGATCCATGAGATAATTTTCACCTATCACTTGTCATGTAATTTTCATTTTTCCTTGTACTTTCCAATTGGGCTTTTATTCTGGCCCCTTTTTACTTATTATACTCACTCTTTTTACTATTCAGTCTGCTTGAGTTCGTATCTTGTTGTGTTCTTGGTTGCATGTGTTTACAAGTTATAAAGTCAATGCCTTCCCAGTTTTAGGGAATATGCCTTCGGTGCTAGTCCCCAGCCCCGGCCTATGGAAGGAGGGCTGGGGGTAGTCACAGTACGGGCCCCGGGGGACGGGTCATGACATCTCCATAGTTATATCAATTTTTAAAGCATTTATGTAATGCCTAGACCCCAAAATTGTAGAGTTTTTGAATTAAATTATTATATTATCATAAATATAGAATTAAAATAGAAAAGGACCAAATAGATTAGTAGTTTTGTAAAACCATATTATATACAAGATACCCATAGTACATTGGGAAAATAAAATAAATTATAACATAAGTAAAATCTTAGCATCCTTGAAACTCATTTGAATGATTCCTCTTTATGACTTAGAGAAAAGAAATATAATATTGGTGAGATAAAATTCTCAATAAGGGTAAGTATAGTGGAATAAATAATGAATCAATAAGTATAATGGAATGGTAAATAACTAATAACACATGCCACTCCATAATTGAATAATGCATAAGAAATATGAAAAGCTAAATGAGTAAAACACGTGTCATTTAAATAATAAACTAATAATTAACTAAATCCATAGAAAATTTAAAAGTAATAATATCATAGATAAATGATAACAGAATCTAAATGTGGTAATTTATTAATTATTGGATTCCATGTTTCTTAGGTAAATGGTATTATTACCATTAAGTCCTTTCACAAGATGGAATATCAGATCGGGTAGAAACCCATATTATTTGGCCAACTAATTCATCTCATGAAACTGTTGTTGCCTCAACGGCATATTTATAACTTGGATCCACCCATTTAATACCAATACAAATAATTTCACATATATCAAATAATTAATTTAATTCATAAAAAATGTTCTTTACCAAATATATATATTGAATAAAAGATACAAATTTATCAATAATTCCACATTTAATTGAATAACTGTTAGAGTGAACACTATATGTAAAAATGGTATACAGTTTAGGAAATAATAATTTCCATTTCATGATAATATGTAAATTTTATATAAAATGATCATGAGTTACTATTTGAAGATAAATTCAACAATCACAAAATAAAGTGATACTGTGAAGATAAATTCTACCGCTGGGTAATTTTCAAGAAAAAACCACGTGGATGAGATAGTTCAAAGTAAAAAATTAAATACCATGAAGATAAAAGTATTGATGATATAATATATCATTAGGGGTATTATATACACCACACATAATAATTAAGTGGTGAATATGACATTTATCTCATGGATGTAAAAAGTGAGATGAAAATATATTACCTTATCTTTTCTTTTTGGTTGTGCGGTCTCTAACCACATATATAGTTATTTAAAATAGGTTAATTTCTTCTAAAAGTACCATAATCATATTTATAATATCATTTATTGTCTTCTTATAATGTCTTATTACCATATTAATAGTAATTTTTTTATTTTCACTATTTTGGGTGTTAACTGCTTAGTTTCTCAAGTATGTTTTGACTTGTTACTTGTTGTTATTGTTAATTAAATCATGATTTAATCATATAAATAATTTAAAAAATCATTTAAATATTATATATACTAAATATATATACATATATATTTATAATAATATATAAAATTTGGATATAGAAAATGAAATGCTCTGTTCATAGAGATGTTAGGTTGTACGTACACACGAACAATGATTTCATTTCTTTACCGTATTAAAAGATTGAAAATTTAATTATAAAAATGTAAATTATAATATCATTATAATATATATGTATTATATGTTAAATATATTTATTAAAACCATCCTTTATATGTTCAATGTATAGTGTGAACGAATCACATCACTTTGAGGAGTGAGACAGTCCACACATCAAAAAATGATGTTATCATATTTACACAAAATGGAAAGCATAAATTTATTTTTTAGATAAAAATTAAATAAGTATTATTAAAACATAAATATCATAAAAATAATATAAAAACTTTTTTTCCATCATAATTCCCAACTATGAAAGGTGGTAAAGGAAAAAATGAACGATATCATTTCTTGAGGCGGTAGTTCACCGTACACATTAATAGTAAGTTCATTAACCATTTTATGGAATTGTATATAAATTTAGGTATAGACCTTAATATAGAAATATATAATTATCTTTAGCATATTGAGGATATTATGTAATAATGTAATAATAATATTTTATGGGTGGATAGCTTGAGGAAGGATGTTACACCTTCTTTAGGTAACTCATTTTGGTTTACACCAAATGGATTCCTTGGATGGATTTATTCAAAAATATAGGCTTATATTATTGGATTAGTTATGTTGTTATAATATTTTATCTGATTTTGGGTGATCCACATGGCTTGATAGATGTGAAAAAAGTTGTCATGGTGAGTTCCTTTTCATAATGGGGGAGGAATGACATTCTTGTAAAAAATTTAAAATGGAATTCCACCCACATTTTTACTATAAAAATTGGATCCAATAATTTTAAAAATACTATCCGAGGTAATATAGGGTCAAAATATGGTCATATAATAGCTTTTGGAAAAGTGTCTACGTCATTTTGACCATTAATTTTAATGTTGCATCCCTAATTAAGCTAATTTTCCTCTTAGTCATTGTCAAAAACTAGGTTGAACTTGTTAGAAATTATAAATTATTATGATTAAAAATATGTAATAATTTTTCCTAAATTCTAGTCACATAAGTAGAAAAAATAAATTGCAATTTAATCTTGCAGACGGGACGATAATACAGGTTTTTAAAGAAAAAATGATCAAAAGATTACTATATTTTTATATCCAATTTCAAATTAAAATTTATTAAAATGGCCTAAATTGGATTAATTGATGTATAATTAATCTAATTTAAATTTAAAACCAATAAAAACTCAATTTAACCTTATAAATAAATTATACTAAATTGCAGTTTTGAATTAAAATTCAGTATTTTTCACTATTCATTATAAATGAATGTTCTTATAAAACCACCAAAAATACACCTTAACCTAATTTTCATGTTTTAATTTATAAAATTAATTTCATTTTTTCATATTAAATTTATAAAAGTTCCAAAATTTATATTTAAAATCGGTTCTCCATAAAAAGGTGTTAAAACTGATTTTATAAAAATATAGGTTTTTATGTGTAAAATTATATTTGTTCTTATATTATTCCTATAAAATATAATGGATAAATGTCAAAAATATATGATTGAATAATATATATATATATATTAATTTAATATTACTAACTAATTTTAATTAATTTTATTTATTAGGATAAAAAATCTTTGTGGGCATAAAAATAATTTTTTATAAAAACATTCCCTTTATATTCAATTAGTTCTTATATTCATTTATAATTAATTTTTAATGAATTAATTCAACCATATATTTTCAAAATTTAGTTATTACAGTTCATAAAGATTAATTTTAAGGTAAATTCATATTATATTAATAATAATATCTTAATAATATATTGTTGTTTAATAAAACTCGGTCTTGCGTGTAACATAAACTGTCGAACAGTCATTCTTGTGTGTAACACAAGATAACTTAGTTTTATGTGAATTAAAAACTATAGAATAGATTTATTTAAAATATTAGATATATAATAAAGTCTTAGGTCATTATATTCCTTTCTACACTTGTTTCCTTGTGTCTTACACCTTATTAAATACAATGTTCTTACTTTAGAATTTCGAGGTGTTACTTTCTCCATTCATTAATTAAATTATGTCCTCATAATTGAAACTATATATCTCTAATCGAGGTTGTTAAACTATTCCAAAAAAATGAATATCATAAATAGGTTTCATGACACATCTTCTTAATAAGAAGGAAATATAAATTGGAAGGTCACCACAAAACTATTATTTCGAATATAAGGTTATTAGTGAAAACATGGATATAGAAGAGAAATATAACTATCAAGTTATTATGGGGAATGATAGAGAACATTAATCATAATAAATTGGGTGATCTAGATATGGTCAACAACTATAAGGATATAAACCACATAATTGTAAAAAAATGGTCATCTATATCGTCAATTATGATGATAATAGGACAATATTTTTGTTTCAATACCATTTTTCATAGATTTGAAGAATTATTTCACTCTCTAAGAATATAATTAAAATTATGTTTCTACTTCTTAAACACAATATTATCATTTATTTTTTCCTTGAACTATTTATACTTAATTTATTAGCACAAGTTTCATCATAGAGTAATGTAATACATTAATATATAAAACTACATTCAAGGTTCAACTTAAACTATTTCATAATTGGTTAACCTTATGACACTTCAAATTATTATGATCCAAAACTTTAGAATAATTTACATGGTATTTAGTATAATCCAATTTACTTTATCCATAACAATCATCACTTTATCCAACATCATTATCTCAACATCAAGAACATTTTAAGGGTTATTTTTTCCTTAACCATGTGTTTTTTAAAAAATTTAACTTTATACCAAATCACTTTTCTCAATACCATTCAACATACAATCTCAAATATTTAATAAAAAAGTATTATAGTACAATCCTTATATATTTCACCAATCATATAATGATAATATCATTAATAAAATACTTTTACATCATATTTTATGGATCCAAATATAAAAGTACATTAATCATTCCACTTTGGTTGTTTCAATAACATATTATTTACCTTGATCCCATAGGTTATTTAGAGGTATATTCCCTTTATTATTTAGGAATTCATTTGAATAGTGACCCTTCTCTTTGTAGTTATAACACTAAATATTATCCTTATTATTATCCCATTTGAATTCATTCACCTGGTGACCCTTTTCTCTGCACATATAACAAACTCTCAGTCTTATAAAGCATTTACTAGGGTGATTCATTCCACAGTTATAAAATGTGGAAAAATACTTCATTATGTTCTTCCCTTTATCTATTATTTCTTATTACTTTCTCTTTTCTCTTTATTCCCTTTTAAGTAATAAGACTTAGATAACTATTCCCTCTTTTCATAGCACATAAAACAATTTCATTGTATGAAGAAAATGTTTGAGACACCAATTCCCTTTGAAGACTTGTCTTAAGTCCTTCAAATAAATGATCAATCTTGTATTCTGTGTTGTGTATGAAATATATATCATACATTCTTAACTTGTTAAAGGTAGCTTTATACTCTATAACACTTTCTTCCTCATTTTTCTTTAAAATAAAAAAATTTCTCTTCATCTCATTTTTTGATCATGAGGGAAGTATTTATCAAAGAATATGTCCATAAAAGTTCTTAATTACATGAGTTCTATTTCTTCATCCTCTCTATTATTCTGGATCAATGACCACCATTTATATGCATATTTCCATTAAGACAATATACTCTAATTGTAACCTTTTCCTTTTCACTGCATCCCAATGTTGTAAATATCATATCCATAGGCTTAATTCATTGGTCATCCACATTTGGGTCAATAGTCCCACAAAATGATGGAGGCCTCAGTACCATAAAGAGATCCAATGTCAGAGAATCTCATTGTGGAACAGGATTCTCCATATGGTCATGGTTATGCTTTATAACATGATTAATCTTCCCTTATATATCCATAACATTCTCAGTTCTAATACCAACTATATAATCTTTATTTGTAGGGAAACATCTACATTTTCTATGAGTATTGATGCCATTTTTTCTTCTAGGTACCATTTCTAGAAAATTTCATATAATTTTATTAGATCATAACATTATGTAACATATTCATTATTCCCCAAACAAGTGAAATACATATTGTAAATTGAAAATTTAATGTATATCTAATCTCTTAATCATAAACATGGTTTCCTTTGGGATGTATTTACTTTTAAATCCCTCGTAATTTTAGGTAAAAAGAATGTGAATTATACTAAGTGTATCACCCAAGAGTATAAAACTAGGTTCATAGTAAGGCCTGATGTCATATACTAGGATATGCTTGAGTCGGGACCGATGAACCATGTTGTAGTTATTAACCATAGGTACATCTATGATAGAACCACATCCACTTGTAGTATGTAGATATATATGTATTTCTAGGAAGACCTACATAACCTATATCATACAAAAATTAGAGTATGTTATTATATACTCATCCTTATATTCTATTTTAGGGTTATGTTTCTTAATCTAGTTTTTCTAAATCTATTTTCCACGGTCTCTACTAAACTTCCTTTGATACCAACTGTAACGCCCTAAACCTAGAATCACAGAGTAAGTGAATTACTTTATTACATTGGATTAGATACAAAATTCAAATTAAAATGGAACAAACAGTTTATTAGATTTAGAAAACTAGATTACATATAGGGTACCCATAGTATATTGTGAAAATAAAATAAATAATAAAATAAGTAAAAGCTTCTCATCCTTGAAAACCATTCAAAGGATTCCTCTTCATAACTTGGGAAAAGGAAACATAATAAGGGTGATATAAAATGCTTAATAAGTTTAAGTATAGTGAAAGTAATAATGAATCAATAATCACAATGTCATGGAAAATAATTGATAACAAATTCCACTCAATAACTGGATAAGGCATAATCAATATGGAAAGGTAAATAACTGAAACACATGCCATTTACAAAATAAACTGAGAAAGAACTACATCCACAGAAAATCTCAAAGAAATAATCTCATGGATAAATTATAACTAAATATGAATCATTTAAATTATTAATTATTGGACTCCATGTTTCATAGGTACATTTTACCTTTACCATCAATACCTTTCACAAGATAGTTTAGCATATCGGGTAGAAACCCATCTAATTTGGCCAAATGATTCATCTCATGAGACTACCAATGCATCAAGGGGATATCTATAACCAAAACCCATCTATTTTTTACCTTCAAAATAATTCCTCATATATCAAATAATTGGTTTAATTAATTAATAATGTTCTTTATCAAATAACAATATTTAATAAAAGATACAAATATATCAATAATTTCCCAATTAATTGAATAATTATCAAAGTAAAAAAAATTGTAAAAATGGTATATGGTTTAGGAAATAATAATTTTAATTTCATGAGAATATGTAAATTTAAAATAAAATTATCATAAGGAAGTGAATATTTCAATAGAAAGTTTACAATCACAAAATAAAGTGACAATGTAATGATAACTTTTACCATTGGGTAATTTTCAAGTCAAGACACTTTGGATGAGATAGATCAAAGTAAAACATTAAATTCCAAAAAAATAAAATTATTTATGATATAATATATCAAAATGGATAGTATCTACCCCACACAAAATAATTAAGTGGTTAATATTATATTTTTCTCACATATGTAAAAAGTGAGATGAAAATCCCTTACCATATCCTTCCTTTTAGTTGTGTAGAATATAACCTCATGTATAGTGATTTAAAAAAATTAATAACTTATAAAAAACCATAATAATATTTATAATATCATATATTATCTTATTAAATTATAATATCACCCATTTTTAGTAATCTTTCATTATTTTCACTCTTTTGACTGTTAATTGCCGAGTTTATCGAGTATATTTTGACTTTTTACTTGTTGTTCTTATTGATTAGATCATGATTTCATCATATAAAAAATTTAAAACATGATGTAAATATAATATATATTAATATATATATATATATATATATATTCATAATAATCCATGAAATTTGGAGATAGGAAATGAAATTCACCATTCATTAAGATGACAGGTCGTACGTATACATTAACGCAACCTTAATTTATAATCTATATCAAATGAATTAAAATTAAATTATATATATGTATATTATAATTCCAGTATCCTATATATTTCATATATGTTACATATTTTTATTAAAACCATCCTTTTTACATTCTATGTATAGTGTGAATGAATCACGTCACTTTGAGGAGGCGGTAGTCCACTTTTCCACAAACGATGTTATCATATTACTAAAAAATATAAAGCATGAAGTAAAGTGTTATATAAAAATTCAATAAGTATTAAGAAAACATAAATATCATTGATATCATATAAAAATAGTGTGTTTATCAAAATTCCCAACCATAAAAAGTGGTAAGGAAAAAATGACTGACAATGTTTCGTAAGGCGGTAGTTCACTCTACACATGAATGGTAAGTTCTTTACCAATTTGATAGAATTGTGTGTAAATTTAAGTTAAAACATTTATATAAAATCATCTTAGTATATTGAATATACTTAGGTTTACATAAAATCAATGAATAAAATGATTTTAGATGGTGGATAATGAAAATAAAACAAAAGAGCTTGAGGAATGATGCTATATATTCTTTGAGTAACTCTTTTTTTATTACACCAAAGGGATTCCTTAGATTTATTTATACCCAAATGGAGGATTCTATAATTAGGGTATAGAATTTGGGATCTTATTTGATAATATTTTGGGTGTTCCAAAGGGCTTGAGAGGTGTGAATTAGTGGGAGGGGTGAGTACTTTTTTTATAGTGGGAGGGGTGTCATTCTTGTGTATTTTTTAAAATTGAATTCCACCCAAGTTTTTTATTTTAAAATTGGATATAATAATGGTCAAAATCTAGTACAATTTAGCAAAGGTTCTAAATATTTCCATCCAATAGCTTTTGGATAAGTGTTTGGGTCATTTTGACCATTATGTTTAGTGTTTATTCCCTTGTTACGATAATTTTCCTATTAATTGCTCTCAAAAACTAATTTAGACTTATTAAAAATTATAAATTGTGATGATTAAAAATATTGAATCATATTTTAAAAATTATAATCACATAATTGGTATAAATTAATCTAAATTTAATCTCACAGATGGGATGACAATATGGGTTTTTTAAGTAAAATTGTTCAAAAGTTTGTTATGCTTTTTATATCCAATTTCAAAGTGAAATTGATTCCAATTATATAAATTGAATTAATTGATGTATAATTTATCTAATTAAACTTTAAAAACAATAAAAAAATAATTTAACCTTATAAATAAATTATATGAAATAAATTGATTTAAAATTCAATTGTTTCAATATTTATTAAAAAATAAAACTTCTCATAAGAATACCAAAAAATAACCCTAACCTAATTTTGAATATTATAATTCAAAAAACAAATTTATTATTTCATATTAAATTTATAAAAGTTCCAAATTTTAGATTTAAAATAGGTTAGTCATCAAAAGGTGGTAAAAATTATTTTATAAAAATATAGGTTTTTATGTACAAAATTTGGTTTATTCTTATCTTATTCCTATCAAATATATTGCATGAATGTAAAAGATATTTTATTCAATATTTAATATATATATTAAATTAATAATAATTAAAAAATTAATTTATTTAATTTATTATGATAAAACAACTTTTTGAGAATAAAAATAGTTTTTTATAAAAACGTTCCCTTTATATTCAATTGGTTCTTATATTCATTTTTAATTAATTTGTAACCAATGAATTAAATAATAAACTTTAATAAGTTAGTTAATCCTATTAATAAACACAAATTTCATAGCTAGGTAATATTATATTAAAAAATAATAACTTAATAATATATTGTTGTTCGGTAAAACTCGGTCATGTTTGTAATGCACACTACCGAACAAAGTCATTACAGCATGTAACATAAGCTAACTTAGTGTTTCATGCATTACAGCCTATAGAATAGATTTATCTAAAATATTATATATATCTTAAAGTCTTGTGTGGTTATATTACTCTCTACACATAGTGTTGTGTGTCATACATGTTATTAAATATAATGTTATTACTTTATAATTTCAAGGTATTACAATTTACTATGAAGGGGATGAAATTACTATGGCATAAAAAATTTATACTTTGATGAATTGAAATAGAATCTTACATCAGCTCCTGTGATTATTTTACTAGAATCTGGTAAGGTATATGTCGTGTATTGTAATGTTTCTGGCTCATGTCACTATTTTCTAATTATATAGGGAGATCATGTAGAGGAATAAGACTCTCATCATCCTTTCCTACATGAAAATAATTGTCCCAATCATGATCTTGATGTCACTACAGTTATGAATTCTCTTAAGTATTCGATACACAATTATTATAGAAAGAGGTTCATTTATTATTCTAATCATAATATTTTGGGTTAAATCTTCTCACATAAATACATGAGTCTTAGGTAGATTCAATGGTTATAATACCTTCAAAAATTTCACTTGGCATCAACTACACCTCTAAAATGGGGAATGTATTTAGTGACACCATTCGTAGGAAATTTCCATCTCAGGTTATCTTTCAAACTAATGAGGAATAGAATATCATGGGACATATTACATAAATATATTTGTATGTGAGTTAGGATGAGACATGTATGGTTTTGGCAAGTTCCCCATTTAAATTATCACTCCTTGAGTCATTTTTTTAGGAGGAGTATTACGATGAAGAGTTCAGAGAAATTGGGGGGGCTTATTTATTAGGTAGACCATTTTCTTTTAGTCTCCCTCTTTAAAATAGATTTTTTCTTTAATAATTTGGTTCATTATCCCATTGTCTATTAATAATATTATGATTTAGGATTTTCATAGTTTCTTATGTGATGTATAACCCAATACTATGAAGATATATATTACATGAATTTTCTATTCATAGTGCCAGGAATAAAGCGTGAAAATGTTGACCTTATTTTTTGTTCTTATAATTTTTTTTGATTAACTATAAGAACCAAAATCCTTCTAGTCAATATCATATTCATCCTATGCTAGTTTGGAAATGGGATGATATATTAATATATTTCATCTTAAAATTATCATGGACTCCCTGAGGGAATATTTCTATTTGGTTGGGGATTGATTGGTTGACTAAATTGGTGCACTTCGTTCCTATTCTAGACACCACTAAATTTGAGTATTTTGGAATCTTTTAAATTTAAGTGATTGTGAGGTTTTATAGAGTACTATATACTATTTTCTTAGATAGGGATCACATGTGTACATATTGATTCTAGAAGGTTCTTCCAGAGGTGATATGGACTCATGTCATATTGAGTATGAATTATTATCCTCCTAAATATAGCCAAACAGAGCATTATTTTCTGATCTTAGAGGATATGATACATACTCAAATTGTATATTTTAAAGGTTCTTGGGATAACCATCTTGTACTAGTTGATTTTTCTTGTAATATTAGATACCGGTAATTTATCAAAATGGATCATTTCAGTTCTTTGAATAATATCCCTTGTAAATATCCTCTAAATTGGTCAGAGGAATGTGATGCTTGTCTTGTAGGACCTAGAATTATCCAAGAGATTTTGATGAATATTCAAGTTATAAATTTATGATTCAAGATATCCCAGAGTTCATATAAGTCTTTCAGAGAGGTATTTTGAATTCACATTTTGTGGATAGGTTTCCATGAATGTATTTCACCAGTTGGATCATAATCGGATTGGGAAGAAGGGTATGTTGGCTCTGGGATATGTTAGACTATTTATGATCACTGATCGGATTGGTAAGGTGGAAAATCAGTTGGAATTAACATATCTATGGACTACAATTCATGATATATTCAACATATATCATCTTAATAAATATCATCTTTATCTTTATCATGTATTGAATTGGGAGGATATTTCTCTGAAACCGAATACATATGTGGTTGAGGAACCACTACAACCTATTAATTTTTAGGATAAATTCCAATGTGGAAAGTAAATTCCATTGGTCTGAGTTTTATGGTGGAAAGGAATCGATTTTAATTATACGTGGGAGTAGGAATCATTGATGATAAATAACGGAATCAAATCTTTTTAGATAAACATTCTACCACTTGAATTTTTTGGTTAAGTGATATGGTGGGGATAATTGTCAAATACTAACATCACATTGAGGTACTAATCTTTATTGTTTTACCAGATTTTTAGTTGATATTTTCTTATGTTGTTTTGGGTAAAATTTTAGACTTTTTTTAGTTTTCTATGAATTTTAAAATTTGGGTAATGGGTAAGGAAAACTATGAAGGTCAACCTAGGAAACTATGTATCTTATTTTGGAGACATAGAGGATGGTTTAAAACTAGTGTGTGGTTAGGAAAAACCATGTATCATTATCTTAAAAACATATTACATGAGAATTATGCATTTTTCATGGTTCACACTCAATTATTTAAACCATGTGTCTCCTCTAAAATGATATAAGGGGCACATGGTCGGTCTATGGTTTTCCTAAATATGGTTCTAAATTAATAGATATTAAATAATTAATCCAAATTAAATTTTTAATGCCTGAAACACCTATGTTTAGCCTCATTATTCAACAAGTGGATTAGGCTCCTAACCTTGGAGACTCTTATCAGATATTTTGTAGATTCATTTCCTCCTAGTGAACAATTTTGATAGTTAATTGGGTGATGGATCTAGATTTTCAAAGGTATATCTCTGTTATTCATTATTATTATCCTTACATCAAGATCTTATTGTCTTTTAAATGAGATAATTCTTATATCATAGGTGTATTAACCTGATATAAGTTTCATTTTATTATCTAGTGATGTTTTAATTAGATCAGTCATTGATAGATGTGAATTAATTAGAATTGGATTGATCATTGTGTAAATCTTTGAGATCTTCATGGTAAGTGGTCTCTCTCCATATCTTCCTTGTTTACCTTGGGATCACTGAATATTAATTTGATATTATTGTATTCATGGTTTAGGATCTTCTATTGATTATATAATCTCTTATATCCTTTAGTGTGTAGATCCCATGGAATTTTTTGAATACTTAGTAATTGAGGTGTGTGGATGCATCTAAAGTCTTTTTCTTAACAACTAAACATTCCCTCTTATTTAAAATCGTTATTTAAACATTTATAATCAAATTATATATTATTTATTTAAATGTTTATATTTATTTTTTATAAAAAAAATAGTATTACCTATTGTATTTGTTAATGAAAGGTTAATTTCAAATCACTATTGTCTTATTTAAGAAAATTGGATTTCAATATATATTTTTGGTTTGAAATTTTTTTTGGTTTTATTGTTGAAATGTGATACACCCTTTGTAAATGATTTTGAAATTTTTGGGACATGGTATCCATGGGTACATAGGATAGATATCATAGAGGAACTTGTTTCCATGACTCATAGTGGTATCACTGAATAGGGTGTTCATTTGATACCAAGGGCATAATTTTGGGGATAGGTTTACATGACACTATAGTGGGGTCCACACCTCAAGGTCTTCCTCTTCCCATTAGGTCTCCATATTGTGGACTTTTTGGTGTTCACTAGTCATTACTGATTACATGGGGTGAGGATCCTAACTAGTATAAACCTATATTATATAAGTGGAACCTCCCAATGTTATTTTATATGATGTGTATTTATTATACATGATATGAAAATGATAAATGGAATATTTTAATGTGATTTTTGAAACTATTTTATATGAAATTTTTTATGAACTATTTAAAATGTTAAATTTGAAAGTGTTTTCTAAATTTTTGAAATTTCTATATAATGCCTTGTTTTATTTTAAAATAATAATATTTTCATCATTTAATAAATATCTCATATGGAAAATTTAGTGAGATCCCATTGAAATTTTTTTCTCACACCCTACACACACCCTTAGGTGTGGGTAGACCTTATTTTATCTAATGTAATAAGGGGAAAGGAATCATAGTGATGTGGTGGGTATATGAGTAAGCCTGGTTTGGGACTCAGGATGTGAGATGGTAGAATATTTTCTTGCTTGACATGTGTATATTGTGATCTTAATCTTTTTTACTTTTGTTACTCTTAAATCATGTACATAATTTTTTGTATTTTTTTCCAGTTAGGTATCACATTTCATCCATTTGAATATTTTTTATCATTTTTATCCATACTTATCATATATAGAATTCTAGTTTTTATATCTGTTCTTGATACATTATTCCCTAGGTTATTATTTATTCCCAGGTGCTCATCGCCAAAACCTAGGGATCTAGTGTTCCTTTGGAGTATTGTTCTGGATTGGTTCAGAACCTATTTTTATGGGTTATTTGGCTTAGTTCATGAAAATCTAATAGTATCAAGATTTATTTTATATTATGATATCAACCTCACTACCTTATATAAGACTAGGAAACTCACCATTTCTACCATGATAAGAATTATTAAGGCTCCCTACCATTTAATCATGCTCTCTTATTCGATAATAAGACATTGTGGTTTCTATGTACATACCACTCTCAAAATCATTTTCATGATCCTATTTAAAAAATAATAAAACTAAAATGGTAATGTTAATATCTTAAATGTTATTATAAAAAAATAAATCCAAATATGTAATCCCCTATGACACCTTTTCTTTTAACATATGATATTATTAGATCAACATATGACTCTCTTGGTACAATCCTTGTTTATTCATGGTTATTTTCATTTAGGTTATCTTACCTAATTATTTAAAGGCCTACTCAAAACCAACATAATTTTTTGTTTTATATAATTTGAATTAACCATAACAAGTCCTCTAGGAGTTTCACACCTGGTGTATAGCTATTACTCTTTATCTTTCCCTAGTTTTCTATCATGTTCATTCCCAATCTTCCCTTTTCATGATTATTAGCCTAGCAATCCAAAATTTTACCAATGGAATTTCACCATTATTAAAATAATTTCATATAGTATAAATCACATTAAATCACATAATGAACAGAATAAAAACATTATATATGAATAATTAATTAAACAATAGGTATTTCTAGAAATTAAGGAACCTATATCGATGGAATATTAACTTGAACTTTGGAATAATAGCATGCCCCTTATGAATAGTAAACCATCCAATAGAATATTAAATTATCATTGTAAAGGGAAATAAAATTTATGCATATTATAAATTAAATTATGGTATAATTATTTCATAGTCTAAGTAAATAAATGTTTTAAAAATTATTAATTAAGTATTGGAATGTTTGTAAGTCATAAATATTTGATTATAATTTTATGATTAATTTAATAATTTAAAATAAAATTTATTTTCAAAAAATGTATTCATAAATTAATATTTTTATGTCTTATGATTTTAATATAATTTTATGAGACTTTAAGTAAATTTTCAGTGTTATAAAATCTGTTATAATTTTAAAATCTGTATTTTCCATGTAAATGATGTTATTAATTAAAAATTAAAATACTCATATAAAGAAAAATATTTTCATAAAATGGAGTTCATTTTTTAATTATACACGTTGAAAAAAATTTAAGGTGATTTTTTTGGTATTTTTCTAAAATAATTGAATTTTTGTGAATAGTGAAATATATTAAATTATGGTATATATACATTTTAAGTTAAATAAACTATTTCTTGAATCATAAAAATTGTAATCACTATAATCTCAAACTCACCTTAATTATTTTAATATATTTAGTGATAATTCTCAATCTATTCAAAATCTTGGGCAACAATAATAAACTAATAAATATAATATTGAGAAAACCCCCTTATCCTCTAATATAAATACCACTTCTCCCCACCTCTTTTACTCACACCTTTAAATATTTTAGCATTGTCCAAATTTTGAAAAAAAAAATATTCCCAATCCCCTCCCCCAATTCTAGGATCTCTTTGTCTTATAAAAAGATCAAAACCTTTTCACTAAGGAGGTTCTAAAGGAGGATAAATCCATGATGTAAAATCCATTACCTTTTTCTTTTAATTTCTTTATTTAATTCTATTAAACTCATTTTAACTTATCCAAATGGAATTATAACTATAGTATGTTTGATATACTACAATTTTATCATGTTAATTTAGGATACATCATCAAAATCTTTTCTCTCTCTATTTTAATCTAAAATTGAAATTGTTGCCCATGATGCGTCAATTTAATGACATTGTGGGTGATGCACTTTTATTTTCCTTTAACTCCTTCAAGGGAATTAATAATGGTTTAAATATATTTTAAAATTTATGTTAAACCCTTTTTTATGTTCTATAAATAACTTATATACATAATACTAAACAATAAAACAAAATGAGTTTGTTGTGATTGAAAACCCGACAAAATTAACCTAAAACGATCATCATTAACTTTTATCTAATTTTTCATCCTCATACCATATAACTAAATTTTTTATAATATAATTTAAACATATTTAATATAATTAATAAAATTTAATAACAATTTTGGATATTTATCTACATTTTACAAAAACCTCAATTCATGTCTACAAGTAAATCGATCAAGAAAATAAAGAAAATGAACACTCCCAAATGATGAAATTAAACTCTATAACTCATAAAAAAACCTATAAAAATTAATAAAACCATAATGAATAAAAAAATTTATAAAATTTTATTTATTTTTTAATTATTTAATCTAATATAATTATACTATACATTAAATTGAAGAAACCAGTTGGACAAAAGTTAAGGGGAATTCTTGAACCTAACTCTCTTTCTTTGGGTTTTCCCTCTTTCACCCCATTTTTAGTATGGATATTCCTTTATTGTTCCTTATGTTTATTTTATTCATATTTATATTATATTTTCTAGGATATACATATTACCAATATAATTTTATGAAAAATGAAATGATTTTTTCAAAATAACTCTACTTTCAAAAAAATACATCTTGTACTTATCTTGTGATTATTTTTCTTCAATCAAGATTAATACCAAACATATTATTCCCTTTTTATCTTGGTAAATCAAATGATTATAAATTTATATTTATTAAATTAAACCCATTTCTTTCCATGGTTTATTTTATGTCCAAGGTTGATATGCATTCTATTCATAATTCATGTTAATATAAATGTAATGATGTGACGGGTGCACCCAAAATTATATAGCGCAATGTAAATGTTATGATGTGATGGGTGTCCCTGAATTTATATAGAACACAAATTAATTGGTAAATTTAACATCTGATTAGAAAAATTGAAATAATTGTGAACATTATTCTAGTTATGATCACAATTATCTATGGTAGTTCACCAAAAAGTCATGATGTCTTATTTTTATGCGTTTCCACATTCCATGATTTTTTTAATGTTTCGTCTCATGATTATGATCTTATGACTATGTTATTATGATAATTATTATTCTAACCCCTTGTTATATTGATTCATATTTTTATCTATCCTCTTACTAGGATTTTATCTCACCCTTTTCTTTGATTTATATCCTTAGGTGATTACTTGTACTAAGGAGAACACGAGGGCCCATAAGAAGTTAGAGAGGAAGAAATTAAATAATTGTTTATGTTTTTTAAAATGTTATGTATGGTCCTAATTTTCCCAAGATACTAATCCTTTGGAACCTGGTTGTATAATTATTTTATTTTTTTATATTTAAAATGATATGAAATTCATGTAAGAAAAATCAAGTTCATTATAGTTGGTATCAGAGCCCGGTTTAGTTAATTTAGGAATTAGGATTAGAGAACCTCAGTGAAAACCCCTAGTATGAGACTAAGTATAAGTAATCACCCAATAATATTTGTTTTATAAAATTATAAACATACGGATCCAACAAGATATTCCATTAGACTTAGTTGTGTAAAGTAATAAATTATTTATTCATGATTTGTTGAATTATGTTTTGTTAAACCTTTTCAATTTTAGAAAATGGTTGGAACTAGGAGAAACTAGGCCAACAACCCATGCGAGAGACAATGAAAAAATTACTATAATGACATCCCCAATGACTTGGGAGGTCGAGTTAAAATTTTCATGTTGATTATTACCCATCTATCTCAAGTTATCAACAACAACCTGAATAATGTGGAACATCCACCTTCACCTAAGAGGGAGAAACTGTATATCGAGTCCTTAGTGTGGCAATGACCACCAATGTTTAGCAGATCTTCTGATCCATTTCTTGCAGAACAATGGTTCAACTCAATAGAGAATATATTTGTTATAATTCACTATTCTAATACAGAGAAGGTGACTCTTTCCATTTATCATCTAGATGGAGAGGCCAATCAATGGTGGGAATTGACTAAGAACACCAAGATGACTGAAAAAATTGATTACATGGAGTGGGAAGACTTTAAGATAATGTTTACTAACAAGTATTTCCCTCGAACTCTTCATAAAAAGATGGAGATAGAATTCATATAACTAAACCAAAATGAAGGATAATCTTTCATGGCTTATAAATCAAATTTAACAAGGATTACAAGGTATTATTTGAGTTTTATTATCAACAATGATATAAAAATTGATTCACTATTTAGTAGTTTATAACCACACCTTCAAAAGGATCTATCAATTTAATACATTGGGAGTTATAAAGAATTTGTTTGATGCACTCTCATAGTGGATATGGAGTTTTTTAGAATTTTCTTATGGCTATGGTGTTAATAAACTAAAGATGGAGTTTCAAGCTGAAGGATCTATTGATAAAGGTTGAAAGAAAACTCAACCACCCACATGTCAAAAATGTGGGAAGAGGCATCATGGGAGAGAAGGCCACCAAACTCATGAATGCAAAAAATACATGAGGAAGTATGAAAATGTGGGGGGGAGAATATCACCACCCATGGTATAATGCTATAATTATTGGGAGCAATGGAACTTAGCAAGATAGGGCACTAAACCTCAAGTCCTTGAGTGTAATCAATATTACCAACCACCAAATAAAAAGGATAAATTCAAGGATTATTCCATCAAAACTAATGAAGTGGATCTAGAAAACAATATTTTATAGGGTACACTTCCTATTTAATCAATAATAGAGAAATTCTTATTTGATTCTAGTTATATGTGTTCCTCTATATAATGAAAGTTTTATAGAACTATTGAATAGAAGCCCTGAAACCTTAAATTAGATATATCCATAAAAATACCAAGGGTTGAAATCATTACAACACAATTATTGGACTATTCTCCTATCGGCGTATATGGGAAGATACTTCCAGCGAATCTTCTACAACTTCCACTGCTCTAATTTGATGCTATAATAGGAATGGATTGGATCTTGTTATATAGAACACAAATAAACTATCTAGAAAAATAAATATCTTTTCATATTATGAATTATCCCATGGTCCTCTACAAATTCAAGGAAGAACATGAATCTTCTTTGGAAAATCATTCAATGGTGTGGGTCTTGACTCCTTGTGGAGAAGAATACCTCTCTCAAATGGTTGAGTAAAGAAAGTTATCAACCTAGGTGAAATTCACATTATGAGGGAATATAGTGATGCATTTCATGAATAGTTATCTGGTCTTCCTTGGGATCATGAGGTAGAGTTCTTAAAAGAACTTTTACCTGGAGATACTCTAATCTTAAAGTGTCCTTATAAGATAGATCCTATCAAACTACATGAGTTAAAGAAGAAGTTTCAAGAGAATTTAATCAAAGGGTCCATATGCCCTAGTGTATCAGCTTGGTGTGTGTCAGTAATTTTTGTTAAAAAGAAGGATGAATCAATATAGCTGTGTATTGATTATCAGGAAGTCAAAAAGATAACTATAAAGAAAAAGTAACCCATTCCAAGGTTTGATTAATTGTTCAATCATTTTTGAGGAGATTAGTACATCTCAAAGTTGGATCTTCATTTTTATATCATCATATAAATGTGTAGAAGGAAGATATTCAGAAGAATACCTTACATAAAAGGTATGTACACTATATGTTTTTGGTGATTCCATTTGGACTAACTAATTCCCCTGAAATCATAATGTATTTGACGAATAGAGTCTTTATATGTTACTATAAAAAATTTATGGTAGCTTTTATTGATGATTTTCTAATCTACTCCAAGATCAAATAGGAACATGAAGAACATTTAAGGCTTGTGTTAGCGACATTTAAGGAAGGAGAAGTTGTACAACATGTTTCGAAAGAGTGGCTTCTGGATGCATTATGTTACATTCTTGAGACATGTGATCACAAGTGAGGAAATTTATATGGTCCCTTTAAAAACAAAGGCAATTAAGGAATTGAACAAACCCTCTACTATCATAGAAATCCATAGTTTCCTTGTCTTAGCAGTGTACTATCAATTTTTTGTGAGAAATGTCTCATGATTGCCATGATTTATAATTAAGTTTACAAAGAAAGGGGTAAGGTATGTCAGTATGGAATAATTCAAGGAAATATTTAAAGATATAAAGAAAATGTTGATCATTATACCTGTACTCACATTACCAAAAATTTGGATAAAGTTTTGTTACATAAATTGATTCTTGAAAGAAATTATTGGGTTGTGTGCTCAAAAAATGATAATGTGATAGCCTACGCCTCATAATAGTTGAAGATATATGAGCATAACTACTCGATGCATGATTTAGAGTTAGAATTTGTGATTTTTCCTTCAAAATCTAGCAGCACTACATCTATGGTGAGAAGTGTGAAATATATACCAATCACAAGATCATAAAGTATATATGCATTCAAAAGGATCTCAACATGCCTCAAATGTTATGGTTATGTCAAATCAATGGCTATGATTTCTCTATTCACTATCATTCTAGTAAAGAGAACAAGGTGGATGGAGCTCTTAGCAGAAAAGAATATTCTACTCTCTCCATGATGTGGATTGAGAAATACCCTATATTCTTGTATATGAAAAGGATAGATTTGTAAATAAAAATGTAAAGGAATACTTCCTACCTTTCCCAAATTATTTCCTAACTATCTATCCAATAGAAGATTAACGAAGCCCAAAGGGATGATCTAGAGTTACAAATTAAGGTTAATGTATTAAGGGAAGGGAATATGAAATAGTTCCATATTGACGATGATGGTGTAATTTATTTTTTAATAAGGATTTGTGTGCCTTCATCACAAGAGATAAAAAGGGATCTATTTGATAATGCATATATATCACCTTTCTCTATTCATTTTGGAAGTACCAAGATGTTACATGATCTCTGAGAACACTTCTGGTGGGGAAACATAAAGAAGAAAGTTATTGAGTATATCTCAAGGTTCTTAATATGTAAAAATGCTAAATAAAAGAAACAGAAGTCCAAATGGATGATTAAACCATTGCTTAAACCAATTTAGAAATGGGAGAATGTCACTATAGACTTTGTCAGGGGTCTCCCGAAGACATAAAAAGTAAATAATGTGATATGGATTTGGGTGGATCGACTCACCAAGACTACTCACCTTATTTCTATTCAGGAAGATCTCTCAATTGAACAAATTTCAAAGATATATGTGAAGGAATTTTTTATACTGAATGGGGTTCCACTCTTGATTGTCTTTGATCATGATCCTAGGATCACATCTAAATTCTGCAGGAATCATTAACATGCTTCGAGTACTGGGTTAAATTTAAGCATAGCTTATCACCCCCAAACTAATTTCCAATCTAAATGAACTATTCAGATGCTCGAAAATATACTAAAATTTCACTCATTAGAATTCAAACGTGGATGGGATCAATATCTCCCATTGGTTGAGTTCTCATACAACAATAGCTCCCACTCGAGTATTCATATGGATCTATAAGAATATATGTATAGAAAGAGATATATAACTCCAACCTCTTGGGATGAAGTTGGTAAAAGAAATATCCTCGGACCTGATCTTGCAAAAGATATGAAAACGAAGATTCAAGCCATCCAGAAACATATCAAACATTCTCAAAATCAGTAAAAGAGTGTCACAACCCGTCCTCGGGGCCCGTGTCGTGACTACTCCAAGCCCGCCTTCCATAGGCCAGGGGTTGGCGACTAACACCAAAGGCGTAAAATCCCGATAACTGGGAAGGCATTGCCTTTATAAAAGAAAACAAGCACCACAGAGTACAAGCGAAAACAAAACACTAAGTAAAAAAGAAAAGCTGAAAAGAAAATGGGCCAGAATACAAACCCAAAAGAAAGTACAACTGCAAAAAAGAAAAACAGATGGAAGAGGGAAGCAGCTCCTGGGTCGTCCTCCTCGGGTCCTACCTGAAGGGTAGGTACAGATAGCGCAGCTCCTGGTCGTCCACCACGAATCCTACCTGAAGGGTAGGTACAGATAGCCTCCTCCACGCTCTCATCCGTCAACCTCCTCTGTGAGTCGTCTCATCGCGTAGTCCACCTTCGGGTACGGACTCGTCGTGTAGTCCACCTCCGGGTACCGACTCATCGTGTAGTCCACCTCCGGGTACCGTACAGTCCTCGAACACTCGGCATCCATCAGCACTGCCCGTCGTCTGAAACCAACACAACGAGGTGCGGGCATAGCCCGTGCAGGGGTGAGTATAACGATACTCAGTAGGGACCCCGAGACCCTCAAGGTCTCACTAAACCAACAAGGATAACCACAAGAAGATCTCAACAGATAACCTCTACTTAGATATATGCCCATACATATACCTAAGTTATCAAGTAACCCATCTCAATCATGAGGAAACACAAGGATTGTGAAATCAACGGATAACCACTACCTAGGTATATGCCCATACATATACCTAAGTTATCAAGTGACCCATCTCAATCATGATGTAAACACAAAGGTCAGAAGTCTCAGCTCAAACCATGATTTTCATTATCGAAACCGTAACTGCTGAAGAGCTCTGTCTCTGGAGTGTACAGTGGTCCTGTCACGACTCTGAGGTACTGCTCACTAACCTAAGACTGCTGAGGTACTCCTCCTGTCGAGTACTGCGGGTTTGCGGCCAACTACCGGGCGCTCCGTCCGCTGAGGGTCTGTCGCCAAATATCGGGCACTCCCACTAATAGCCTATAGAGGTACTCCTCCTGTCGAGTATTGCGGGTTTGCGGCCAACTACCGGGCACTCCGTCCACCGTGGGTCTATCACCAAATACCGGGCACTCCGTCCACTGGGCTAGTCGACTCACTCCAAGTCGAGTCGGTCAAGCAGTCGTCAGGTCTCAGCCGACTACACGGTCTCCGTACTCCGCACGCTCGTCTCCGGGAGGGTCCGCTCCACGCCCTACTAGTCGATACTCCAAGTATCACAAAGTCCTGCAAAGAAGTATCTCAAAGGACCACCTCGTCAGAGGGGTCTCAATGCAACAGACGGCGTGTCAATCGAACGGCCGGTCTGTGAGTTATTAGCCTTTTCGTCCCAGGGGCCCGGTTGGTGTCGTGTGCGAACCAATCCGGCCGTAACTCAACTATACCCCAAAAAATCATAGGGTATACTCATAGGGACCGTTTCTCAATGAGATCACCAACGTCGTTGACGGTTCGTCAAACGAACGTTCTGTCATAAAGGTATCATCTTTTCCGTTCCAGGGGCCCGGTTGGATTTCGGTGCGATCCAACCCGGACACTATCCAACTGCATCCAAATCTCGGAGAAGGATGCCAAAAGTTCCGTATCATCAACAGGAACTCAACGCAACAGACGGCGCGTCAATCGGACGCCTGGTCTGAGAGTTATTAGCTTTTTCGTTCCAGGGGCCCGGTCTGAGAGTTATTGGCTTTTCCGTTCAAATGAGGAACTCATTTTATGAAACAATTTTATTTCATTAAAAATTGTTTCGGATATGCGATCATGTGTTGAACTTTATTCCTCCCGTTGTTTATCTCTAACGCGAAGGGTATGGGCCAAACGAACACGGCCCGACAACCCTCTTTCGTTCTTCGTGATTGTGCGGATTTGACGAGCGACGACGGAACGTGCCGCAACGGAAGTTTGATGATCCCGCAGTGAGGAACGGAACCCGGGAGGAGCAACGGCGCAGACAAAAAGAAAATTGGGCCACCGAAGCGACTCCGGTGGCCCGCAAAAGCCGGCGGCGGCGCCCGGCGCGCCGCCGGACGAGACCGCCGCGACACCGGCCGCGGCGGCGGCGCTCGCGGGACGCGGCTGAAGCCGCGTCCGGTCGCCAGGGAGACACCCCGCGGGTGTCTCGGGGGTGTCACGCGGGGGCGGCGGCTCCCCCCTGCGTCACTCGGGACACGGCTTCAGCTGCGTCCGGCTGTCTGGCCGACACCCCGCGGGTGTCGCGGGGGTGTCACGCGGGGCGGCGGCTCTCCCCCCCCCCCCCGCGTCGGCCGCTCGGCCGCTCTGCCGAGCCGGCCGGGCTGGCCGAGCCAGACCGGGCCGAACCGGGTTGACCCGGGTAGGCCGACCCAGGGGGGGTCGGGCCGGCTCGGCCAGGGCCCGGACCCGTCTTTGGACGGTTTTCGTTCAAATGCCCGTATCTTGGGCTACGGGCCTCCAAACGACTCGTCGTCAGCGGCAACGCGATCCTTGGATCGAGATGGTCGTTTTGGTATACTATACTCAAGGTGCACCTTCCTTTTCGGGATCCTACGTGGTTAAAACTCCATAGTTAAGTGTGTTTGGCCTAGAGTAGTGATCAGGATGGGTGACCTCCTGGGAAGTTTCCCAGGGTGGGCGTGAGACGGAAAGGCCAATAAATAACAGACCGGGCGTCCGATTGACGCGCTGTCTGTTTCCTTGAATTCCTCTAAGTGAGACGGATCTTTTGGCTTACTCTTCTCGAGGTTTGGATGCCGACGGAGTGTGGTCGGGTTGGATCGCACCGAAATCCAACCGGGCCCCTGGAACGAAAAAGCCAATAACTCTCAGACCGGGCGTCCGATTGACGCGTCGTCTATTGCGTTGAGTTCCTGTTGATGATACGGAACTTTTGGAATCCTTCGCCGAGATTTGGATGCAGTTGGATAGTGGCCGGGTTGGATCGCACCGAAATCCAACCGGGCCCCTGGAACGGAAAACCTGATACCTTTCTGACAGAACGTTCGTTTGACGAACCGTCAGCGGCGTTGGTGATCTCGTTGAGAAATGGTCCCTATGAGTATACCCTATGAGTTTTCGGGGTATAGTTGAGTTACGGCCGGATTGGTTCGCACACGACACCAACCGGGCCCCTGGGACGAAAAGACTAATAACTCACAGACCGTGCGTTCGATTGACGCACCGTCTGTTGCGTTGAGACCCCTATGACGAGGTGGTCCTTTGAGATACTTCTTTGCGGGACTTTTTGATACCTGGAGTATCGACCAGTAGCTCGTGGAGCGGACCCTCCCGGAGACGAGCGTGCGGAGTACGGAGACCGTGTAGTCAGCTGAGACCTGACGACTGCTTGACCGACTCGACTTGGAGTGAGTTGACTAGCCCAGTGGACGGAGCGCCCGGTATTTGGCGACAGACCCACGGCGGACGGAGTGCCCGGTAGTTGGCCGCAAACCCGCGGTACTCGACAGGAGGAGTACCTCTGTAGGCTATTAGTGGGAGCGCCCGGTATTTGGCGACAGACCCTCAGCGGACGGAGCGCCCGGTAGTTGGCCGCAAACCCGCAGTACTCGACAGGAGGAGTACCTCATCAGTCTTAGGTTAGTGAGCAGTACCTCGGAGTCGTGACAGGACCACTGTACACTCCAGAGACGGAGCTCTTCAGCAGTTACGGTTTCAATAATGAAAATCATGGTTTGAGCTGAGACTTCTGGCCTTTGTGTTTACATCATGATTGAGATGGGTCACTTGATAACTTAGGTATATGTATGGGCATATACCTGGGTAGTGGTTATCCGTTGATTTCACAATCCTTGTGTTTCCTCATGATTGAGATGGGTTACTTGATAACTTAGGTATATGTATGGGCATATATCTAAGTAGAGGTTATCTGTTGAGATCTTCTTGTGGTTATCCTTGTTGGTTTAGTGAGACCTTGAGGGTCTCGGGGTCCCTACTGAGTATCGTTATACTCACCCCTGCACGGGCTATGCTCGCACCTCATTGTGTTGGTTGCAGACGACGGGCAGTGCTGATGGAGGCCGAGTGTTCGAGGATTTTACGGTACCCGGAGGTGGACTACACGACGAGCTGGTACCCGGAGGTGGACTACACGATGAGTCTGTACCCGAAGGTGGTCTACGCGACGAGACGACTCACAGAGGAGGTTGACGGACAAGAGCGTGGAGGAGGCTATTTGTACCTACCCTTCAGGTAGGATCCGTGGTGGACGACCAGGAGCTGCACTATCTATACCTACCCTTCAGGTAGGACCCGAGGAGGACGACCCAGGAGCTGCTTCCCTCTTCCATCTGTTTTTCTTTTTTGCAGTTGTACTTTCTTTTGGGTTTGTATTCTGGCCCATTTTCTTTTCATCTTTTCTTTTTTACTTAGTTTTTTGTTTCCGCTTCTACTCTGTGGTGCTTGTTTTCTTTTATAAAGGAAATTCCTTCCCAGTTATCGGGATTTTATGCCTTTGGTGCTAGTCGCCAACCCCTGGCCTATGGAAGGCGGGCTTAGGGTAGTCACGACACGGGCCCCGAGGACGGGTCGTGACAAAGAGTTATTCTTACAACCATTGAATAGACTTCAAGTTCTACATTAGAGATGAATTATTCCTTTGAATATCACCATGGAAAAGATTCATACAGTTTGGGAAGAAATTGAAGATTTGACCAAGGTATATTTGACCCTTTCAGATCCTCGATCATGTAGGAGCAGTGGCCTATCAGCTTGAACTTCCACAATGTATGGCTGAAGTTCATGATGTGGTTCATGTATCTCTCTTGAGAAATTATATACCAAATTCCTCAAAAGTGCTAAACTCATAGGTGGTACAACTAGAGGATGATCTCTCATGAAAGGAGCAACCGGTAAAGATTCTAAATCAGCGAGATAAGGTTCTACACAACAAGAAAACCCACCTTTTAAATTTTTTTGGTGAAACCATAAGTATAAAGAAGAAACTTGGGAACCAAAGGATGTGATTAAGGATAACTACACTCACCTATTTATGTAAAATGAAATTTTGAGGGTGAAATTTTAAAAGGGGGGAAGAATGTAACAACCCAAACTTTTATAAATTGAGTTCCACCCATCTTATACTAATTTTATGTAATGTGAATCAAATAAAATCACATAGAGAAAAAAATATGAATTTTATAAATAAATAATTAATGAAATAAGAGGTATTTCTAGAAATTAAAGAACCTATAGTGATGGAATAGTAACTTGGCCTTTAGAATTGTAACATGACCATTATGAATAGTAAACCATCCAATATAAAAATAACTTAAACTAGGAAAGTACAAATAAAATTGGGAATCTTATAAATTAAAGTATAGTATAATTATATCATTGTCTATATAAATAAATGTTTGGAAAATTATTAATTAAGGGTTGGCATTTTGCAAGTCATAAATATTTAATTACAATTTTATGATTAATTTAATCATTTAAAAGAAAGTTTATTTTCATAAAATTTAA
Source organism: Viscum album (assembly GCA_963277665.1). NCBI lineage: Eukaryota > Viridiplantae > Streptophyta > Magnoliopsida > Santalales > Viscaceae > Viscum > Viscum album. The sequence continues at coordinate 333,018,485 of OY728132.1, forward strand.
TCATAAATTAATATGTTTATTTCTTATAATTTTATATTACTTTTATGAGACCTTAAGTAATTTTTCAAAGTGTTATAAAATGATTTATAATTTTAAAATCTGAATCTTCCAAGTAAATGATGATTTTAATTAAAAATTAAATTACTCATAAATAGAAAATTATTTTCATAAAATTGTGTTTATTTTTGAATTATACATGTTGAAAAATGGTTAGGTTGAATTTTTGTGATTTTTCAAAAATAATTTAATTTTTGTGAATACTGAAATATAGTAATTTACAATATATATAAATTATAAGTTAAATACACTATTTCATGAGTCATCATTGATGTAATCACCATAATATAGAACTAATCATCACTATTTTAATATATTTAGTGAAAATTCTCAAACTATTCATCGTCTTGATCCAAAATAATAAACTAATGAATATAATAATTAAAAAGCACCCCCTCTCATCCACTATAAATACCTCTCCTCACCGTCTATTTTCCTCAAACATCTCAATATTTTAGAGTTATAAAAAATATAAAAAAACCTCTTCCCAATCCCCTACCCCAAATCTAGGAGCTCTTGGTCTCATAAAAATACAAAACACCTTTTCCCTAAGGAGGTTCTCATGGAGGATAAATCCAAGAGGTAAAATCCTCTTCCTTTTTCTCTAAATTTCATTATTTTATTATTTTATCCTCACTTTATCGTATCTAAATGTAATATAAATATAGTATGTTTCATATAATTTAATTATATCATTTTAATTGAAGATACATTATCAAACTCATTTCTCTCTCTCTCTTTTATTCGAAAAATGAAATTGTTGTTCGTGGTGCGTCAATTTACCAACATCATGAGCGATGCACTTTCATTTTTCTTTAATGACTTCAAGGATGTTAATAAATCCATCATAATGGTTGAAAAATATTTTAAAATTTATGTTAAAACCCTATTTATGTTCTGGAACTGATATATATACATAATACTAAATGATAAAACAAAACGAGTTCATTGTGATCGAAAAACCGCCAAAATTAACCTAAAATGATCATCATTAACTTTTATCAAATGATTCATCCTCACACCATATAATTTTTTATATGATAATTTAAAATTATGTAAGATAATTAATAACATATAATAAAAATTCTGGATATTTATCCACATTTTACATGAACTTCAATTCATCTATACAAGTAAACTGGTCATGATAATAAAGAAAATGAACCCTCTTGAACGATCAAATTAAACTCTATAACTCATAGAAAATCTCATAAATGAACTTAATAAAACTATAATGAATAAAATTAATGTATATAAGTTTCTTTTTCATTAATTAATGAATCTAATATGATTATATTGGACATTAAATTGAATAAATCATTCAAACATAAGGTAAGGAGAATTCTCAAACCCAACTCACTTTCTTTGGGTTTTCCCTCTTTCAACCCATTTTCAATATGAATATTATTTTATTTTTACTAATATATCATTTCTTTGTCATTATATTATCTCTTATTAGATATATATGTTAATTATTTGGTTTTATGAAAAATTAAAATATTTTTCCAAAAGAACTTTTCTTTTAAAAAAAATATCTTTTACTTCTCTTATGATTGTTTCTTCTTCAATCAAGATTGATACTAAGATTATTATTCCCTTTTTATCTTTGGAACTATGAATTTTATGAATTTATGATTTATTAAATCAAAACCATTCATTTCAATGGGTTATTTTATGTCCAAGGTTGATATATGTTCTATGTGGCTTGCATGTTAATGTAAATGTTATGATATGATAGGTGCGCCTAGAATTATATAGTGAAATGTAAATGTTATGATGTGATTGGTGTGCCAAGAATTATATATTTCTATAATTAATTGGGTAATGTGTTGTATCTCATGATAAAAAGTGAAATATGTGTGAAAATTATGCATGATTTTTCACAACTAAGTGTGGTAGTTGACCACTGAGACATCATGTTTCATTTTTATGAATTTCCACATTCCAAGCCATTTCTTAATGCTTCCTATCATTATTATGATCCTATGCCTATTTTATGATGATAATGATTATTCTAACCTATTTTTATATTGATTCATGTTCTTATCTATCCTCCTATTAGGCTTTTTTCACACATATTTCTTCACATATATCCTCAGGTGATTACTTGTTCTAAGAGAACAAGGGGGACCAATAAGAATATAGAGAATAAGGAATTAAATAAATGTTTATATTTTATTCTGTAAATTTTATGTATGTTCCTAATTCTCCAAAGACATTAAACCTTTGGATCCTGGTTTTGTAATGATTTTATGTTGATATCTTTAAAATTATGTAAGAGTCATGTAATAAAAAGCAGGGTCACAATAATTACCACCATGTACATTTGTGTACAAGCCTATATCCACTTATTTAATCCAAATAGGGATTTCATTGGTCGGAAAACTGCATAATAAAAACATCACCCACATTTCATGATGTTATAATAAATTTATACATATATAGTGGGACTTCGCTAATTTTCTCTTTTCCTTGTCCCCAAAAAATAACTAAAAAAGTCCTCATAAATAACTAATCACTCCTTTGATATCATCTAAGGTTCCCTAAACCCACACTCCGAGGTCTAGTTCCAAAAACAAATTATTTTAAAAATTATCTTTGATACCATGTGATATGATCCAAACTAAACTTTCTAAACTTTCATATTAGTATTAAAACTCACAATACTCTCACATAAATGAGAGAACCTTTCAGGTATATGTCTCTAAGGAAGAGTTACAAAGGGAAATTATTTTAAATTTTTTTTTAACATTTCTCCATAATAAAATCATACTTGACACTATTATATAATTAAAATAGGTTACACTCATATTCATAAATTTCGAATTAATAACATAAGAAAGGATAATTATCAAATTATTAGTAAAGTAAAATGACTCATCAATAAGTAATCAAGATTTGAATCACGAACATATGAGAAAACATGGTCATGGGAGATATTTATTATTTAAAAAATGGAACAATATATATTGTATATAAATCATGACATAAGGATATTTATTCTCAACTAAACAAATATATACTATGGAAAAATTTTGGGGAATCATTAGATGATAAAAACGATACATGGAGAATAATCATAGGCATATAACATACAAATACAATAAGACCTTAAAACATACTCTAATAAATAAATTTAGAACATACATTATTAAAAGTAAATATAATATTGTAAACAAAACAAATGTACACACATCATGTTGTAAATAAAAAATTTATTGATTCCTATTGTGAACAAGTAAAATTTTCATGTTTCCTATTTTGAAGAAATAAAATTCTAATAAATCCAATTGTAAGAAATCAAAATTTCCATGAATCCTATTGTGAAAAAAATGGACATGCTTAAACTCTTTATACCATGAGATATAAATATTTAATGATTTTATTTGAGAGTTATATTAGACCCCACCCATTAATCATTTATACATATATATTCCACATTAAATAAATCATTCATATATATAACATCATATAATTGGTCTACATAAAAGAGATTGGTTTCGTAAAAAAAAATTCGAGAAAATTCCACAATCCATCCAAAGAAATAATATGTACAGTGGACTAAAAATATAAATATTGGGTAAATAACTAACATCAAAGGATACAGGCATATGTAGAAAACACCCTTTCATTTAATTAGATATATCATGTTGAAAAACATGAAGATAAAAAACTTTTTAAAATTATTGGAAACTATTCAGAATGTTTTCTTTACAAAAATGTACATTGATCATGTTAAAACATCAAAAATATTAACCATTTAATAAAAATGATTTCAAAATAATAATTTTATAAAAAAATGTTCTTGAAAAAAAAAGAATTATTATTCATAAAAACTCATTCAATTAGAATCCACAATAAAAATCAAAAAATAAATTAAAAATAAAACATTTACTTTTAAAAATATAAGAATATTTCCTTTTAACTTAAAAATCTTCATGAGTTGAAAGAAATTAAAAAACAATTTAGAAATAATGAAATATATCTTTGTAATAAATAATTATCATATTGTGAGGGATGCAATAAAAGAGTTTTAAAACCCATTTTATCTTTAATGTAAAAATAAAAGTTACAGCTACATAGAAAATTTATTTTTGAAAAGGTAAAAAAAATCATTGGAAAAAAATTCTTTAAAAAAAATATTTAATAATGATGATTTTAAAAGTCATAATGTATTTATAAATTTAATTTGACGTTTAGTATAAAAAAATTATTTTGAAAGGATGCAAGACATTTTGAATATTTAAAAATACCTTTTTCGAAAACCCATGTCATAAAAAATGTTAATAAAACATTATTTTAAAAATATTAAGGTTACATGAAATGACACATAATTATTTATCCAAATATAAATGATAACATTAGTGGGAAAGTAAAATATGAACATTGATGAAAAATTAAAGTTAAATAGAATAAAAATTATTCATAATAAGTTCATAATTTTAAGTCAATGAAATTCAATAGAGTGGAAGATTTGAATGATAAGTTTCATTTTCCATAACAAGAAAGAGAGATTTAAATAAAAAATCATTAGGTGGAAAAAACAAACCATTAAGGAAAAATTTCAACAAGAATCATTATAACAAAACTACTAGAGTTATGTTAACAAAAAACCCTTTAATCATTGGCATTCTTTGAAAAAAAAATCCATCTAATGTAATTACACAATATGGCTCTTAAATCCCATGAATTTCATAAATATGGAAAATTATATTAAATATGAATTAGAAACACCATATTATGGATATCATAATTCACAATAAAAAATATGTCTCAATAAGTAAACTTTTAGACAAATAACTCCTTAGTAAATTAGATATTTTCAAATAAAAACACATTAAAGGATATATTTTCAATTGAATCGATAAATATAATGTATAATGAGAGTATTGAGATTAAAAATATTAAAGGGGAACTAGATATGTAACAACACAATATTTCTTTAAGTATTTCTCCTTTAAAAAAATTATGGTTAACAGATTTTGATACATGAAAAAACAAAGTAAAGTGAACAGGGATACTTTTATTGAAATAAAATATTAAATAAAAGATCATCATCATCATTTCAAATTTTATTCAAGAAGTGTAAAAGCAAGAAACAAACATGAACACTTAACCTCATGACCACATGACCATAACCCACATGTCCACATGCCCCCATGCCCAATTCACATATATATTTAAATATAAAAAATATAAAATCCTTATACTCATTCTTTTCAATAAGTATTGTGACCCCAATTGCAACTATAGAATCAAAGTAAGGAATTAAGAATATAATACGCCTGATGAGAGAGAAATAGATGAATAAATTTTAGTGAAGCATGTAATTATATATATAGGAAATTAATATTATTATTATATATATATTCACTATATATTCATCCATTATTTATAATATTTTCAATTGTCTTGAAATTAATTTGAAAAATTTTGAAATTAGAAGAGATATTTTTCAAAAAAACATTATGCACATTATATTTTATTTAGTATATTTAATTAATATATATAAATTTATCTAATGAAATAATTAGATTTCATTTTAAATTAAGTGAATTTGCAATCATTTAATTATGGTTATTTTAAAATGAATTCAAATAAATCCATTTTACGCTTTAAAAATATTTTTTCTATAAAAAAATGGTTTTTATTATTTTTGTGAGTGAATATTATAATTAATTCATACCAATTTTGGAAATTTAATTTTATAAAAATTATATAGCTTTTTAAATCATCATATAAAAATTTTCAAAGGACGAAATTTTGTTATTTTTCTAAAAAGATAATTTTTTAGTGAATACTGAAAGATAATTATTTTGTAGAAAATTATCTTTTTATTTTCACGTATTTTAAATTTCCCATTTTATTTTGAATTTTTTAAAAAATTGAATTAGTTCATTTTCATTAAAAATAATTTGACTAATTTAATTTAAATAAAAAATATGATTAATTTTGGTATAAAAATATTTATATACATAAAAAATCATTTTTCTTGAAGAACATTATTCATTATGTTATACAGGATTATTTTGAAATTAATTTAATCTACATATAAAATAATAATTTGATAAAATGTGATCCATATTTATGATCATCATGTATAAATTTTTAATGAGTCCACTTTCATTTTTTGCATTATGAATAGTATATTTGGTATAAGAGAAATTTTTTCCATTGTAAGAGTTAAAACAGGTTCAAAGGGTTAAAAGCATAATTTTTGAGGTTAAAATGTAACAAAAACTTATCTAAATCTTATTTTATGGTCATGTTTTTACCCTATATAATGTATTATTATAATATAATTCATTTTTTATCCCTTTGGATTGTATAAGACATTAATATGCTTTAATCTTTTGAAAAATTCCAAGTGTATCCTCTCTCTCGCTTATAAAACAACACCCCTACCCTCTCTTCTTCACATTTAAAGGTCCTCTAATATCTTCAAAGACCAACCAAAAACCATTTATAATATTTTTTATCATCTACTAAAGGTATTGTTTTTTTCAAAATACCATTCTATGGTGGATTTAAGTATAAACCTTGGGAGGTCATCTGAAGATGAGGTATAATTCATAACCAAGTGTTTTATTTTTATTTATTCTTTTTCCTCCTCTAAACCTCTCCTAAAAATTATGATATAATAAAACTATTTTCTACCATATATATATATATTATTTTTATTTTATAAATCTATTTCATTTCCATTTCTAACTTATGGGAAATGGAGACATCGCACAAAGGTACCTATGGACTAGCACCTCCCTGAAGCGATGTGTTTTGTTTTATATTTCTAGATCCAATGGAAGCCTAAAATAATATAAAAATGAATATATATATATATATATATATATATATTATTTTCATGAAATAATTTTTATTCTATACAGATATTATAATAACTATTTTCTTACCATTCCATCCATAAAAAATTAATATTTCAGCTCTACGAAGTTATGGGAATCATTTTTGAAAAGTACCCAACCCCAATTTCCTAGATTTAGTGCCTTAATTTATTACATTAGTACTATAAAAAATTGATCGAACCCCAAATGATTTATTAGTTTATTATCTTTTGAAAATCATACACAAACATGGTTTTATAATACAACTTGAAAAGAAATACAACATAGAAAATCCTTTGAAAAATTCCTTATTCTCCTAAAGTATCCCTACATAAGAACAACAAAATACTTCCTCATATCCAAATGAAAAAAAATAAAACATAATAAAGGGTTGAGATAACATGAATAGTAAGGGTATATATACATTCTAAACTATCATAAATAAACCAAAAATAATAATTCATGGTGAATAAATAAAAACTCGTGCCATTAAAAAATAAGCTTGAGCATAATATGGTAGAAATAAAAGCTGACCAAATAACACCATATAAATAATCACATAATAATGATACATAACCATGGATATTAAAATAGTTTAAAAATCACATAGATTATCAATAACTAATCTCATAATGAGGGAGTGAATAATTAGGGACATTATAAACATACCATCAAGGCCTCGTCCAAGAAGTCTACATAATAGGGTAAGGCCTTGGCCAAATCGAGGTCTAGTTTGTCTCATGTGACCTACCGATGCATCGAGGGGATAGAGAGGGCCCTACTTAATACATACTAATTCAAATTAATTTCACATGTTAAAGGGTTAAAACATAATCAACATATTCATTAATATTGAAACTAGAATATGAAATGTATATAATTTCCCTGATCAATAAACATTATCCATAACAATATGGATAATGGTATCAAGATACTAAATCCCCATTCAAAATGATCATAAAATATTCAATAAAATATTTTATATGGTATCATAAGAGATCAACCTCAATTAAGCATAATAAATTAACATAATGCATACCTATGGAAAGAAATGGGTATCATAACCATGTCATAAGTCCTAAAAATCGATGTATCATAATGTTGTCCATGAAATAATAGATATAAATCATAAAAGTACATTAATAATGGAAATTAATCATAAATAATTCTAATGGATTTCCAAATAAATTAAAAAACATTCAAAAAAGTGTTTATGTAACTTTAGAAATGAGCCACTTCAGTGTGGTTTAAGGGGAGAAATAAAAGTATCTTTAAAGTATTCAAAGCAATAATTATTTTCATAAAACCATAAATTAACTAATATATTTTTTCATGATAAAATTTATTTATTTATAAAAATATTTGTGGATTAAAAAATATTATGTATTGTACTTGAAAATGGGTAAGAAATTGGGAAGTTCCCTTTAATCGGGCTTGCTTGTGAGGAGGAATTGAAAAGGGAACCATATAAAACATGTATTTCTCCATAAATGAAAAAATAATTGAGAAAGGTATATATTTTTGGAACATAAACATAGAATTTATGATTATTAAATAATAATAATTTATAATTTCAATTGGGTAAAGATAGATAAATCATAACCTTAAGGAAAAAATAGAGGTTCAGGGAGAATCTTGTACCTTATATCTGAAAGCATTTTTCACTTGTACTTCATGTCCGGAATAATAAAATTAGATTAATTAATTAAATTATTAAATACCTATTCAGAATATATTTTATATTCTAAAATTTTATTAATTTCATTTATAAATATTTTAATGGGTTATAATGTTTAATTTTGTTTTTTATGAGTATGTTTATTTCATGGTATTATGGTCGGTTCCCCATTGTATAAATATAGGAATTCTTATCAAATGAGAATAACTTATATAGAATTGAAATTATATACTATTAATCATATCACATAACTTTTTATGATCTAAAATATTATTTTTTATATGGTATGAGGACGATTCATTATATAAAATTTTAATGAAAATGATTTAATTTATTTTGGAGGTTTTTATGACCATCATGAATTAGTGTCATTTTATTTAATAAAATCTTTATATACTAGTTAATTGACATTAAATAAGTTTTAGTAAACATATTATAATATTTTTTAACCATAAAACTGGTTTTATGACCATCCTTAAAGGTGGTAATAAAAATGAAAACTCATCGTCCATGAAGGTGTTGAATCAATACGTCACGGATGATATTGTTATTTTTAGAAGAAAAAAATGAGAGGAGAAGAGATTTGATGATGGAAATTATATTAAAAAACTAAATATTCATTATATATATGATACTATAGTTATCATGTAACTTTAGTTAGGGGAGTGGAGGTAAGGATAGTAAAATAAAAGAAATTAAAACGAGAAAGAAGGAAGTTTTAACTCTTGAGTGTCGTCTCCTTGAGAACCTTTTTAAGGCTCTTAGAAATGATATTTTGGTGATAAAATTAAGACCATAACGTGGGGAAAAGGTTTTGGATTGTAATTTTGAAGAATATAAGCAAGATATAAGCCTTAGAGGCTATGAGGAGGAGTGGTGGTGAGGGGTAGTATTTATAATGGAGGAGAGGGGTGTTTTTTAATTAGTTTATTAATTAGTTTATTATTTTGGCTCAAGACTATCAATAATACTGATTCTTGTTAATAAATACAATTAATAAGTCATGATAGTTCTAGATAATGGGAACTTACATCATCCAAGACTCAACCATGACTAAAAAATCCATTTATTTATTTATAATGTTAAAAACCGTAAATTACCGTATATCACTCCAAAAAATATCTTATTTTATAAAAATCCCATAAATTCACCAATACCATTTTTTAGAAATGTGGATTTAAAAAATGGACTCCATTATATAGAAATAATTTTTTAAATATTATAAATTTATTTTTTAAATAAAATAATCATTTATTCAAAAAATTATGATTTTAATATTATAACTGATTTTACAACCCTTTAATAAATTAATTATAGTCTCATAAAATTATATTATAATTATAATTCAATAAAATATTAATTTATGAATCTATTTTATGTTAATATATTTTCTTTTAAATTATTCTATTACTTATAAAATTGTAAATAAAAATTCACATTTCACAAAAATACCAAAAATTAATTTATCAATTTAATAAATTTATTTACTTATTCTATGATATAAATATATCATATTTTTATTTATGGGATACAAATATTTTAATTATAATTTTATAGGTGGGGTTTTTTTTCTAGTCGACATATTACTATTTTTAACAGTCACATCACTATTCTAACAGTTATGTTAATATTTAATGGTACATTATGGTTATTTTAAGCCTTGTGTTTCATGGAATGTAAGAAAAAAAGATGTTAAATTTAAAAGAGACATACCATAAATTCTTGTAGTTTTATGTTTACCCATCTTTTAATAAATTTGATCCTCATAATTCAAATTTTTGATTGGTAAATAAGGAGTTTTTATTTAAAATCACCCTTGTTGAAATCCCACATTGTCAACAAGGTTAATAAAACTTCCTCTTAAATAGATGGATAGGACAATGTGATGGTCACCAAAAAACTAGGTTTCCCTATAGAAGAAAATTTCTGGGAAGTGAAAACATTTGAATGGAAAAGAAATAAAATTATTATATTTTGGTGGTGAGTGATAGGAAACATGGTCAGTAGAAAGTCTACCCTAAAAAAACCATAAATTTGGTATCGAATAAAAAACCATTGATTTAATAGTAAGAAAATTAAGCAGATAGTTATTTTATTCCAAAATACTTTCCCTATAATTGAGGGATTATTTTACTATATATACCTGAAGAAATTTTATCAAACAATCCATAAGTCGTTAAAAAAAGAAAATTGATTAGAACATGTTATCCAAAATGATAAATCATACTTTATCCAATGTTAAACTTAATCCATTCTATAATTATTTACCTTAAGACTCGTTCAAAATACATTTTTCCAAATTTAAAGTCCAAATATTTAGAAGGAAGGTTATTTTATTTCAAAATAAATTTAACATAAGATTTACCCAAATAATGTATCTCTTATTGTCACATAATGAATATATTAATACCTTAATCTCCTTTAAAACATTATAAAACATGTATATTTCCAGGAGTAAAATATCAGGTTCATGAATATATTCCTTAAATCCAAACATCTAATAATTCCAGTATAGCATAAACCATAAAATCAATAACCAACTTCATGGAGACCAATATTATCCCAAAAACATCTATTTATCATTATTATATCAATATCGATCTCATAATTAGGGTTATCTTTCCCAAATCATGGGTTTTCTAAAAGGTTTACTTACTACAGTGTCACTTCTCTTGGTTATTGGTGTTATTCATCAAATGCTTTCAATTTTTTAAAGAATAAGTACTACAATACAATCCTTATATATCTCACTATAATTTTAAATAGAATATCATTTATAAAATAATTTGAAAATACAATTCTTAAATCTAAAAATATAAATACTTTAATTATTCTACTTTGAATGTAGTAATAATATAAGATTGGACTTGATCAATTTGATTCTTCTAATCTATATTCCCTTAACGCTTGGGAAACTAATTTGTTTAGTGATTCATATCCTTAAAATTGAAGCATTGGATGTCTTATTTCATTCATTTTCATTCACTAGATTGGTTTCCCTTATATATAAACTTTTATCAAACTCTTATTCCCTTTAAGGAAGTACCAGGTTATTTCCTTCCATAATTATCACATGTGGAAAAATAATTTTCCCCCTCTTCCATTTTTCCTTATTTCCTTTTCCAGAGTACTCAAAATCCCTCTTATAATATTTCTTACCTTTGAAAAAATATGGATTGGAAAAATATTTCTATATCTTTATGGTAAATGATATTATATCCTCATATGACAATAATGTTTGGGAGACTAGTTCCATTCATAGAATTAGTTTAACACCATTATGAAATGGTCATTCTTACTCCTTGGATAATGTATGTAGTCCAATGAATACCTTTATATACTTTTAATGTTGGATTAATACTTATCAATTATTTCATCCTATTTATATCTCAGACTCAAGAATTGTCTCTATATATCCACTCACTACCCATGAGGGAAATATTTTTCAAAGAAAATTTCCTGAAAATCCTTTCATTCCATATTTTCAGTTTCTTATTCATCCCTATTGTTTTGAATCAATAACCACTATTGATCTTCATATCCTTAGGGATGATAAAATACCATCATAACCTTCTCCCTTTCATTACTTCCCAAAATAAGAACTATCTTCTCTAATGAACTTATCCATTATTCTGATAAAAATGGATATGTTATCTCATTGAATAAAAGAGGTAGTTGTCACATGAAGTGGTCTAACATTATTACACCACATTTTGGATCACACTTCTTGATAGGGTTAATATTAGTTCCCATAACCTTAGTCAGTTATACTAGTACAGTTATAATTTGTTCAAATATAGCTACATTTCTAGCTCCAGCATCATTATTATGTATTGGAGGGAAATCCCTAAATGGATTACATGAATTGATAGAGTTCTCATTCCTTCCACTAGGTTTCATTTATAAAAAATTTATTACACTATAATAAATCATAAATATATGAAACATAATGTACAATCTAAAACTAGTGAAACACTAAATGTAAATTGAAAATTTAGGTATAACTAATATATAAATCATAATTTTGGTTACTTTGGGAATATTCTGAAAGTTAGTTATAGGGGTATATTTCCCTCATATATGTTTTCCTAAATCTAGTTTCCAAAGTTTCTATTAAACTTCCTCTGATTCCAACTATAAAGACCCCAACCCTAGTATCCCAGAGCCAGTGCCTTACGTTATTACCCTGGTACTATGAAAAATAAATCACATCCTAAAGGACTAAATAGTTTAGTATCATTGTAAAACCATAGAAAAACATAAGTTTTATATTACAACTTGAAAATAAATACAACATATAAACTCCTTTGGAAACATTCCTATTCTCCAAAATTATCTATGAATAACAATCAAAAAATACTTCATTTATCCTTAGTAAAAAAATAAAAAATAATAAAGGGATGAGATCAGATTCTTAGTAAGGCTATATATACAGTGGAAAAAATTATAAATAATCATAAACAATAATTAAAATATGAATAAATAAAAATTCCTTCCACTAAAAAATAATCTTGAGAATAATAAGTTAGGAATAAAAGATGATTAAATAACACCATATAAATAATAACATGAGAATGATACTTTACCATGGATATTATACTAGTCAAACAGTAACATGTATTATCAATAAATAATATCATAATGAGGGAATTCATAATTCGGGACATCATAAACATACCATCAAGGTCTTGCCCAAGAATTCTTCATAAAAGGGTAAGGATTTGGAAAAAACTTGTTCTAGTTTGTCTCATTATACCAACCGATGTATTAAGGGGATATAGTGGGCCCCACACAAAACTTACTAAGTCCAATTCATTCCTCATATGAAGGGGTGAAACATAATTAACATATACATTCATATTGAAACCGGTATATGAAATATAAATAATTTCCCCAATCAGTAAACATAATCATAAATGATCCTGAGTAATATGGAAAATGGAATCAATATAGTACATCCCCATTCAAAATGATCATAAACCATTTAATAAAATATATTATATGGGATCATAAGAGATCATCCATGATTAGGCATTGGAAATTAACATAAGGGTTACCCATGGAAAGAAATGGGTATTGTAATCATGTCCTAAGGAATAATAAATCAGTGTATCATAATGGTGTCCATGAAAAATGGATTTAAATCATAAATAGAAATTTATAAGGGAAAATAGTAATATATCATGATAATGGTTTTCCAACTGAATTAAAAACATGTAAAAAAAGTGTTTGAGAAACTTTAGAAATGAGCCGCTTTAGTTTGGTTTAAGAGAAAATATAAAATATTTTGTAAAGAAGAAAAGGCAAGATTGTTTATATAAAACCAAAAATAAACTAAGATAATTTTTCCTAATAAAATTATTTATGTTAGAAAAATATTGGTAGCTTAAAATAGATTATGGAGTGTACCTGAAAATGGATAATAAATTTGTAAGTTATCTTTAATGGGGCTTTCTTATTTTGAGTAATTAAAAAGGGAACCTTATAAGAATATATTTCCCTATTAGATAAATAATAATTGAGCAAGGAAAATATTTTTAAACCATACACACATAATTTATATGATTATATATGAATAATTAATAATTACATTGGGTTAAATTGAGATAAATTGTAACCTGAAGGAAAAAATTGAGGTTTAGGGAGAATCCCTTACCTTATGTTTGAAAGTGTTCTGTACTTATACTTAATATCCTAGATATTAAAATAAAATTAATTTATTTATTAATTAATTACCTATTAAATATATATTTAATTTATTAAAATTTTATTAAGTTTATTTATGACCATTTTTATTGGTTATAATATTTAATTTTGTTGTTCTGATTCCGTTCGTTTCATGGTTTTATGGTCTCTTCCCTTGAGTATAAATATGGGAGTTATTTTCAAATGGGAATAACTTATCTAGAAGTGAAATTATATTATATTAATGAACTTCCATAATTTTATATGGTCTCATAAATAATTTTTTCATATGGTGTGAGGATGATTCATTATATAAAACATTAATGAAAATGATTTAATTAGTTTTTGAGGTTTTTATAACCATCATGAATTAGTATCGTTTTATTTAATAATATGTTTACATATTGGTTAAAAATCATTAAATAAGTTGTAATGCACATATTATAATCTTTTTTAACCATAAAAATGGTTGTATGACTAGACTGAAATGTGGAAATGAAAAACTATAACTCATCATCCATGAATACTGTGAATCAACGCCTCATGAACAATGCTTCCATTTTTAGAAAAAAATGAGAGGGGAAGAGATTTGATGATGGATATTCCGTTAAAAAATATTATATTCTTAATATATTATAATAGAGTTACCATGTTACTTTGGATAGGGGAGGTGATGGAAGGATAAGAATAGACAAGAAATTAAATGCGAAAGAGGGAGGTTTTTACCTCTTGACTGTCATCTCGTTGAGAACCTCCTTAAGGGTCTTGAAAATGGTATTTTGGTGAAACCAAAAGGTTAATACCATGTGGAATAGGTTAAGGAGATTAATTGGAAAGAATATAAGAAATCTCAAAATATTAGAATGTGTGAGGTGAAGGGGTGGTGAGGGGTGGTATTTATGGTGGAAGAGAGGGGTTTTTTTATTATTTTATTCATTAGTTTATTATTTTGTCTCAAGACTATCAATATTATTAAAACTTATAAATAAATATAGTAACTAGAACACATGATTTAGAGATAATGGCCACTTAAATAATACATGACTCAACCATGACTCAAAATTTAATTTATTTACTTATAATTTTAAATACCATAAATTATCGTATTTCACTATTTATAAAAAAATTATATTATTTTATAAAAACCCCAAAAATTCACCATAACCATTTTCAACCTATGTATTTCAAAAATGGAATCCATTTTATGAAAATAATTTTATAAATAAGAGAAATTTATTTTCTTAAACAAAATCAACATTTATTCGAAAAATTATGATTTTAATATTATAACTAATTTTACGACACTTTAAAATTTTAATTATAGTCTCATAAAATAATATTATAATTATAATAAAACAAAATATTAATTTATTAATTTACTTTAGGAAATTAAATTTTATTTTAAATAATTATATTAATTATAAAATTTTAAAATAAACATTCACATTTCAAAAAAATACCAACACTTAATTTATGAATTTAATACATTTATTTACATATTATATGATTTAAATATATCATATTTTCATTTATTAGATACTTAAATTTTACTTATAATTTTATATGAGAGATTATTTTTCTATTAGCTAGATTATTATTTCTAATGGTCGCGTCACTATTCCAATAACTATGTTAATATTTAATAGTATATCATCATTTGTTTAACCTTAGTGTTGCATACAATTTAAGATAACAAAGATGTTAAATTTTAAAAGAAACATACCATAAAATCTTGGTGTGTTACAATTTATCATTTTATACTTTTAAGGATAGTCATAAGAATGAAAATAATGAGTAAATATGAAATTTATAACATATTTATTCTCCATTAAAATTGATCCATTATCTAATTTATTTCTTGTCCACCCATTCAAAAAACTAAAATGTTTTTCCTGCATACGTATGGACTACCATCTCAATGAAATGACATGGTTCATTTTCAATAAATTTCTTAAATGGTTTGTTTAAAAGGTGTATTTAATGTATAAATATTATAAATATATCAAGATTTTTATTCTATATATTATGGAAGAATGATCCCTTTGAACATGGTCAACCTACCAAAGTCATTTTTCAATTGAACATCCTTAAAACACCTGACATGAACTTAATTGATTCAATAATTGAATATTTCATTAAAATAAATTATAAAATAATAATTTAATAGACCTTTAAAAGGATCTTAAATAAGTAATTTTTTTTATAATTTTATTATACATGAGTAAAAGGACATAAATATAAATTCTAGACTTGAGGAAAGGTATTTCATCTAAATTTCCCTCCAATAAGGAATGTTTTATTGTTATACACAAAATTTATTTTATATGGTGTATATACTTGACCTTTTACATTTTATATCATGAATAATTCATACTTAAATGTATTTTATGTTACATTTCATGTTAATTAATACAAGGGGTTTTGATTCATAAGTTACAAAAGCGATAAGGGGTTTATTAACTCTAATTACATTCCTTTTGTTATACTCTTAATCCATTATCTATGTAATTAGAAGATTATGTATGCACTGAAATCTGATTGTATTATGTTTTATTTAAAAAATGTGTTTCTAGAATATTTAAACATAGACAATTTATTGATTAATTTCTATTTAAATTATACTATCTTTTTAAGGATTATTTTTCTCAATCTCATTTTATTGATAAACATTTAATTCCATTCACCATTATTTCATTTTAGGGTTTACTTATTACCCAAAGAATTAATTTTTACATATAAAATCATGTAATTAATGGGATTTAAAGATCTATATCATATTATTTCTTACAATGACTTTTAATTCTAATGATAGAAAATTGGAAAAGGCTTTATGTTTCAATCTAAATTATTTTTAAGATTGTTTAGGTTCAAGATTCCTTTAGAGGAAATTGTATAAACTTAATTCCCTAAGATATATCTCTATCATTATCCAATATATATTTGTGAGGTTTACAATATTTTCTTTCATTATACTCTCTTTGAAAATTAAATGGAATAATAAAATGTTTTTAATAAAAAACAACATTATTTATTATAGAAACCCCAAATCTAATAACCTAGAACCAATGTCTACTTTATTAAGTTATTATAATATACAAGGGATCTCATTATAAATGAATAATTATTTTATTAGTCTTGAAAAACTAGATACATATATGATTCCCAAATTACATTTTAAATATAAATAAATAGCAAAATAAACACTCATACAACCTTGATATTATTCATATTATTATTATTCATATCCTGGGGAAAGGAAACATAAGAATGGTTAATCTCAGAAGATCAATAAGAGTTATGTACATCATAATCTATCATGATTAAATAATTTATAATCAATATAAAAAGTTAATTAATTGAAAACACATTCCATTTAATCAATAACAAGAGAACACAATAAAACATTGGATAATATCAATACAGTATTATCATGGTTAATAATAACTAAATTCTCAATGATAGAAATGCTAAATATTGGATTTCACGATCTATGACATCATGATATCTTTACTGCCAAGTCCTTATGCCAAAATAGTTTAATTGATGGGTAACCATACACCAAAAACCCATTTAAATAATTCTATCCAATTTATTTGTCACATGAGACCTAATGATGCATCGATGGGATATTTATAACCAATACCCACCCATTATTGCATGTCTAATGAATTCCACATGTATTTAATAATCAATTTAATTCATCAGCAATATTCCTTATCAAAAAATAGTTGTATTGTAAAAAAAATATTGAATATCAATATTTTCTGAGTTAATAAAATAACATTCATAGTAAAACACAGTCTATAGAAATGGTATACAGTTTAGGAAATAATTATATCAATAATACAATGAAAATTGATATTTAATATAAATTTAATGTTCAATGATCATAAAAAAAGATAAAATTTCATGTTAATTTTATTGAAAAAAAAATTAATAATAGATAAATGATAACCATCAATTCATCAGAAATATAGGTTTTGAAATAAAATCACATCCCTTAGAGAATAATGAGAAATAAATGAAAAAAATTATCATAATCATTCATTAAATATTTTTATTTTTAAAACCATTAAAAACATATAGATGAATATAAATAGCACAAAACTACTATGGTGGAGGGAAATATTTTAACGTCATTTCCATAAAAAATTCCTTTTGAATTTTTGTAAAGAAATTCTGAAATGACCCTATAAAACATTAAAAATATTTATTTAAAAACATTTAAAAATTAATAGGTAAAATAAAATTCCCTTCATAAATAATTTGAGTAAATAGGAGGGCCTTTTCTAACCCACTATTGAAAAATATAGATGTGGAAGAATAATAGGTGCTATCAAAAGTGAAATAAGATCGAATTTACTTTTAAATATTTGTTTTCATGATTCAAGTTCCAAAATAGGATAAATTTGGAAGAAAATATGGAAACTCATTATATAACTAAATTATAATAAAATAGAATGATTTTATGCATGACATATTATAATATTCTTTTAATTAAAATAATATCAATCAAAAAAATGAAATATTAAAATAAATTCTTACCTCTTTGGTGACGTTCAAATTGAAACCTTGTGAATGAATAAAATTGAAATAAAAAATTATTCATCATTAATAAATATATTTTCATGGTAAATAAATCATAGGGGTATTATATAAACCACATAAAATTAAATAGGTTCATAATACCAGATATGTATCAATGGAGTGAAAATTGAGATAAAAATTCCTTACATAAAGTTTTACACGCCTTTCAAGTTCATTTAACTTAATTTATAATAAATATTTATATTAATTATAAATAAATACAAAATAAATATACATATATATGATATCATATATGACCCATTTATAATATCTTATCAATTGTTCGTTAATAATTATTTATTATTGTCATTGTTTCAGGTGTTATCTACTTTTTTTTAAAGACGATTTTAGTTTGGTAGTTCGGATCATTGTAATTTAATTATGGTTTTATAATATCCATAATTTTAGTTATGATATAAATATCATATATATTCATTATATATTTATTTACAGTCATCCATAAAATTTATAGATTGAAAAATGAATTACAACTTTTATGTAGATGGTATGTCATATGTATGTATGAACAATGCTTTCACTTTTCAACGAATGGAATGAAGGAAAATTAATTAATATTTCAACTTTATAAAATCATTTATTATTTCATACATATCATATATATTAATAAAAAATTTCCTTATTTCCATCCATGTGTACAGGAAATGAAAAATGAATTACATACCTTTGTGGACGTGGTAGTTCACACTTACTCATCAGAAACATTATCATTTTCCAATGGATTGGAAGGTAAGAAGGTATATGTGTTACTGTAATTAAATAAGAATAATTATTTAATAAATATCATATATATTTATTAGTTACCTATTCATAAAAATAAATGTGTGGTAGTAATGGAAATAAAATTAATCAGTTCATATGGTAGTAGTCGGTCGTACACACAAGCCATAGTTTGGTTTCCAATTTTATAGATAAATAGATAGCTAAATATTATTCCACATAAATAATAAGATCTCATTATATGTGAGATAATGGTTTTATTATATTGTAATTGTTAGTATATAATTGAAGGTGATAAAATAAGAAGATAAAAGAATGTTCTTAGTGAAGATGATTACATCTTCTTTGAAATAACTCTTTAGATATCCTCTTTAAGGGACCTATGGTTGCTCTTTTGGGAATATAAAACCACTAGAAAATGTATAAATATGTTTAGAAGAGTATATTTTTATTTTTTCTTCAAAATATATTTCTTAAGGTATTGTAAATAAAATATATAATGGGTGTACTTTTATAAGTAACGGTAAGATAACTTTTGGAAATTTAGGAAATATTATAATATAATATGCATATAAATCTTAAAAAATTGTTCAAAAATAGAATAAATTATAATATAATGAGATTATGGTTTTAATATAATGATATAATAAAATTATTATAGTCTTACATATCATTTTAATCCTTATCATTTTGTTTAACCCCTTGGTTAGCAAAATTTCATCCTTAACCATGGTAAGGACTTCTTAAATGTTAAATGGTTATAATTTCCCTTATATGTTAAAAATTTTATCAAAATGGAGAATGGATTCAATTTATACCAGGTATTACCCTAATTTTCCCATTTAAATATTTTTTTATTTTTAAATAATTTAATAAAATATTATATTTTTAAAATATCATCAATGTCATTTTTGATGCTATTCATTTAATTTGACTTTAAATACATCAAGAAAAAGATGTAATTAAAATTTAATCCTTTCACATTTACCTAATTTTTAATATGATTTTATGAAATTAATTTAACATAATAACTCGTCCCAATTTTATATGTTTTAATTTTTAAAAATCATTTTTTTATTTTTCTTTTAATTAAATAAACATTGTGTCTGTATTGCGTAAGAATTTATGCTAATTATTCAGTTACTAAAAATTAAAATTAAATTATTTAGAAAACAAATTAAATAATATTTCATGTGAACATTTAAAAATGAACATTTCCCTTTCTATCCTTGTGAAAGAATATTAGAGATATAAAATTCTAGAGTGTGGCATTTTTAATTTTTTTTATTAAAATAATATAAAGATACAGATAAAATAAAAATTTCACCCAGTTTCCATAGATTCTATACTTGGATGATAATTTTTGAACTAAAATCATCAAAAAATATAAATTAAAGTGTTAGAGAAATTTTAATGTTGTATCACATTAGTTTTTAACCTTAATAACCTGATTTACCCTTAATTAAGGTTATAAATTTTACCATTATTACTGTTCATAATGACTAAAAATAAAAAGGGAATAATTTTCCAAATTTGAACCTCATGATTCCAAATATATAAACCCTTTTATCATAATAAATTCAATTAAGTGGAAAATCTAATTTAAGATAAAAACATAAGATGCAATGAAATAAGAGTTTTTTTAGAAAAATGTGTTTTTAAGTCCAAAAATGAACTTATACCAAAATCATATATAATTATAATTAAAATATAATTAATTAGATTATTTATGTTAATTTTATATTAAATTAAAATAATTTGGGTGTTTCTTGAATTTAAATATTTCACAATATTAAAAAAATCTATATTTTCCACTATTTACTGAAAAATCAATCTTTTCATAAAATTCAAAAAAGTTAAACCTAAGATAATATTGGCTAAATAAATTCAAAATTGATATAATTTTTATATAATAATATTTTAATAGGTTTTTAATTCATTTAAAATTAGGTCTATATACAAATAAAGTTATCAAAAAACTTTATTTAAGGAAAAAATTTGAAAAATATTTGGATGTTACACTATACCCCTATATAATAATTTCCACCTAAAAATTTCATCAATCTAATAAATATAATAGAGGATAATTATACATCATTATATCCTAAGGTTCTCACACAACTTCCTTGATTTTATGATTTGACCAGAAAATATTAACTAGATAAGTGGTCTTATTTCAAAGAACATTCTCTCTAAGATCTGGAATATCTACTACTAGTTTTTTATAAGATATATCTCACTCTCTAGGTGTGACCTATGAGTTCTGTAAATGTGAAGGATCAGTCATGTACACTCTGAGGAGATATACACATAACACATTATAAACTTCAGAGAGATCAGGTGGAAGTTCCATGAGATAAGATACCATCCTGATACGATCAAGAAATTCAAAGGAAATGATATACCTAGGGCTTAGTTTTCTTTTATTTCTAAATATCATAACATTTTTCCGAGGAGATATGCATAAGAATACTTTATCACTAACTTTTAAGTCTTTCTTTTACTGATGATTATCAGCATAAATTTTTTTCGACTTTGAATTTCCCTTATATGTTGTTTAATGGTTATAACCTTCTAATCCATTTCCAATGCTAGATCAAGTACCAATAACATTATTTCTCCAAATTCATCAAAACATGTAGGATTTATTCACTTCCTTACATAGAGGAATTCAAAATGATTCATCTGAATTCTAGAGTTAAATCAACTATTTTAATAAAAATATACAAAAGGTAGGCGTTGATCCCAAACACATTTAAAATACATAGATAAAACTCTCACACTATCTTATAGAGTTTTAATGGTCCTCTTAGACTGATCATCTTCCTACATATGACAAGAAATACATAAAAACTCTATATCTAGAGCCTATTGAAGGCATCTCCAAAATTTCTAGGTAAACCTCGAATCCAAAAAAAATTATGATTGAGAGTAGAACTCGATGAAATTTCAGAACTTTCTTAATGTATAACTGAGTAAACTAATCAACATATAAATATTCTCTAATAGTGTAAAAATGAAATAATTTCATAAATTTATCAACTACAACCAAAATAGCATTGTTCCCTATAGATGTATTATGGAGTTCGATGAATAAATTAATTGTAATGTTTCCCATACCCATTCTGTATTGGGTAATGATTGTAACATATCATTATACTTCTTTCTCTTATTCTTAACTTGATTACACACCAAGAATGAGGATGCATACTTATAAATATACCTTTTAAGGATATCACTCTAGAAATATTATTTTAAATCTCTATAAAGCTTTTTTACTTATATAATAAATATAAAATGATAAAATATAAGATACTTTTAATAACTCTTTAAAATATTGTATTATTGGTACACAAACTTGGTTCTTAAAAATTATCATTCCACTATGATCATGGTTTCACTCAGGAACATTCCCCCACCTTCTTATATAATCTCAAAAATTCATTTTATTCCTTCTTAATCCTCTAATGGATGGATAGTTGAACATTCATCTGAGAAATATATGATCTATCCCATTTCTTTGATATTTCAATATCTAACTTCTATATATCCATGTGTATAGGATCTATTTCAATCCATATCAAGGAAGAACTATAATTATCTTTCTAACTCAGAGCATTATCTACCTTGTTCTCCTTCTTAGGGTGGTAAAGTATTAAGAAGACATAACCATTGATCATCTCAAATAATATTATCTGGAGAATATTCAACTCTTTTTATGTTAATATATACTTCAATAATTTATGATCAATATATATATAACACCTTTCACAATATAGATAATTCCTCCATATATTCTATGTTAGAATTACTTTTTTTCTCTCTAAATAATGATTTGTATGATTCTACTAATGAAGTTTTAATTGGCAAGAGGAACAAGCTACCACTATATCATTGTTTATAATTAATCATTACATCACATTCTTTGACTGATCAATATAGATCAAAAAAACTTTTCTACTATAGTGTAGTGTCATCACAGGGGTATCTAATAATTATCTCTTCAGCTCTTTAAAATTATCCTCATATTCATCTATCTACAATAACTTAAACCCATTTTGATTCAACATGGTGATTAGATTATATAGTCACGATAAATAACTAAAAAAATGTTGGTAGTATCAATCCAACCAATGAAATAAATGGATCTCAATTATCATGGTTGTTCTAGGCCATTTTTTAATAAACTCTATCTTCAAAGGATCCACTAATATACCATCACATGAAATTATATGACCCTAGAATGATATTTTTAGTACCCAAAATTCATACTTGGTAAATTTGGCTTATAATTTCTTTTTCATAAGGGTCTTCAGCACAATTATCTAATGTTCTATATACTCTTCCTTAATCTTTTAATGTATAATAATATCATATATATATATATTATCAAAAATTGATCAAGGTAATATCTAAAGACACTATTCTATAAATCCATGAAAATGGTAAGAACATTTTTAATTCCAAATGGAATTTCCATAAATTTATAATGACCATAACTCTTATAGATGGATGTATTTAGTATATCCTCCTCCTTAACCCTTAGTTGATAAAATCTAGATAAAATATCAATCTTGAAAAATAATAATCTCCGCATAATTGATCAAACTGGTCATCAATACAGGGTAAAAGATACTTGTTCTTAATAGTGATATTTTTAAGTTCTCGGTAAGCAATGAAAAGATGCATTGACCCATATATATTCATAAAAAATAGAATAGGTGTACCTCATTGAAATGAATTGGGATAAATGAATACCTTATCTATATTATCTTGGAATTTATTTTTCAATTTCTGAAACTCAATCCTGGCCAACCTAGATGTAGTCTCTAAAATTGGTGTACAACCTAGTATGAGTCCTATTGAAAACTAAACTTCACAATTTTAGGGAATAATATGAAACTCTTCTATAAATACATCAAAAAAATCCCCTGAAATATTCATATCTTCAATATTTATTTTAACTCAAACCATCTAAGATAAATATCCCTTATTAATATATAGTGAAACCCATATGATAAAACTAATTTCATTTGGATTTAAGATTCATCCTCACACTGATAGACTATCATGGTTGATTCAGAATATTGAATGTAACTTCTATTCCTTGATATTTGATACGGTTTCTATATTGATATAGCTAATAAATTCCCAAAAATACATCAAATTAAACTATAGTAAGAAGAAAAATAATTTCTGGAATCACATTACAATAAACTTCTGTCAAAGATGATCCACAAACTTGAGATGAAATCATTTTACTATTAAGAGTTTTCCCTAGAAACTTAATATCTAATCATTGAATTGGTGAAGTGAGTACCTAATATAATTCATTATATATAAAAGAGTGTGTAGAACTCAATTCAAATAAAACATTTTCATTTCAATATTGGATGATAAGTATATCATTCACAACATAAATAGGAACTTCCATATCAGCTATACTAATTCCATATGCTTGGTTGTCTCCCCATAACCTCTTCTAGGGTCTATTCCCTTGAATCATGGGTCATTAGTTTTTATAATTCCTTATCTCTTTATTAATAAATCAATGGAAAACATTAATTTCTTTTTTCCTTACATTCATTAACTATATTACCCTTATATCACACTTTTAATAAATGTTCATTCCCTTCAATCATTTCCCCAGATGTTTCTTTCTATAATTTTTACATAGTGGAAATTTATTTGTTCCCTTATTCTTATTTGATGTGTTCCCTTTTTCTTAGTTCTTAGAAAAACTATTATTCTCTTGATTTACATTAAATATATATGTTCTTAAAAATTACTTTTAGATCTTAGTTTCACTTTATTTTATATCATCATATGATTAAAAAATTGAAAACCTTGTTCCCTTAAAGACTTATCTTAAACACATATAATAAATGGTAAATCTATATTCTTATATTATATATATTGTTTGAATAATGTCATGATAATCTTGTAATTTTTTCCTCATACTCCTCCATACTTTATTCTTCATTATTATTTAAACTAAGGAAAATACTCTCTATTTTAGTTCACTATTTTTGGGGGAATTATTTGTTGAATAATATCACTTTAAAAGTTTTTAATCCTATTATTTCTATTTCTACAACCTCTTTAGTGTTATGTATCAATGAAAAACATTTATTAGTATATCCTTTCAATTAATACACATCCTGAACATCCTTTTCATTTTCATTATATCACAAATATAGGAATATCATTTCAAGAGACTTGATCTATTGTTTAGTAACCAATTGATTATTAGTTCCATTAAAATATAGAGGCTTATATCACATTAAGAGATCCATCATGGGTGAATCACACTATATAACAAATAGATTCTCTAAAAAAGAAATTTTATTCATAATAACTTGAATAATCTACCCTAATATATCTATAATCTTCTCAATTTCAACTCCAGCTATATTTTCTTGCTCATCCTGGCACTCCCTACATTGTCTAGGGGCATTGATTACCTTTCTTCTGTTAGGAGTCATTACTGAATAATGGAACACATTTATTTGGATCATAATAATCATGAATACAGAGCCATAAAATAAAAATATCTCTAATGGTAAAAGTTCTAAAATAAAATGATGGATTCCCATAATTCTGATGTTATTTGTATTCAATTAAAATCTAGTTCCCATGGTTTCTACTAAACTTCCTCTGATATCAAATGTAAAAACTCTAGTAACCCATATTCTATGTCTACTTTTTTACATTGGTATAAGATATAAGGGATGTCATCCTAAAGGATTTATAAGTTTAGTAGTATTTACAAACCAAATATAGACATCATTCCTATATTGTATTTGAAATATAAAATACATATCATAAAAAACACTCTTTCATCCTTGATATTATTCATAATATTCCAATTTATATCCTAGGGAAAGGGAAAATAAGAAAGTTTGAGAACAAATTATAATTAATAGTTATGTACAACATAAGATAACATGAGTGATTATGAATTATCTATATGGAAAGGTAAGTAACTAAAAACATAGTTCATTCGATCCAAAAATTGAGCTAAAAATGCCTATATTAATAATATAAATGTATTAATATCATAGATAACAATAATTATATTATCAATGAAGGAAAATATTAATATTGGAATCCATTATCATATAAATCATGATTAATTTATCATCAAATATTTGTTCTAAGATAGTTTAGTCAATTAGTTTTTTTCAAAAAGGTTGGGGACGAAGCCTCATTTTTATTATTAAATCAAAGCAAAGTCCACTTTTAACTGGGTAGAGGGAAACCCATTACAAAGCCCGAAGGCCCGGTGGGCTTGTAGCCCATTACATAGCCCGTAGGCCCAAATTCTAAGGCCAATTCACATTCTAAGGCCAATTCATATATAGAATTTGTATATGATTTAGGAAATAATAATATCAATGATATAAATAACATGGATATTTTACAGAAATTTAAGGTCCAATGACCATAAGATGGAGAATGGTTCAAGATAATTTTAAAGAACAAAAAATTTATAAGGAGAAAAATATGACCATCAGTTCATCGAAAATGTAGGTTTTGAAAAGAATCATGTCCTTTGAAGAATAAAGGAAAATAGAATAAAAACAATATCATAATATTTTATTAAAGTTTTTTATTTTTGAAACCATTGAAAAATTATATAATAATATAATTATTATAAAATGATAATGGTGGAAATAAAATCTATTAACTTTATATATGTTAAAAAACATTCCTTTTGAAATTTTATAAAGAAAGTCAAAAATAACCCTTTCAAAAAACATCAAAACAATATATTTCAAAAATAATAATAAGTCAAGTTTGAAAAAAATTTATTTAATAAATAATTTGATAAAATAAAAATTACTTCTCTATGAAAATTTTTAAAAATATGGGTATGGAAGAAAAATATACATGATCAAAAGAGAAATAAAATATGCTTTACATTTAAAAATATATTTTCATGATTCAAGTTAAAAATAAATGAATAGTTTGAAAAAATATATATATAAACCTTAAATAATAATAGAATAATAAAATAGGTACTGATTCCTAAGAACTTATTATAATATTCATTAAATTAAAATAATTACATTCTTAAAAATGAGATAGTTAAATAAATAATTACCTATTTGGAAACTTTAAAATTGTAACCCTAGGAAAGAATATACATGAAATAAAACATTAATCATTTTGAATAAAAATATATTAGTGGTAAATACATCAAATTTGAATCATATACATTAAATATAGGTATGTAGGTATATAATATGAAATATTTCTAAATGGAATAGAAATTGAGAAGAAATATCTTACCTCAAGTTGAAATTGACTTGTAAGTTATGTTAACCTATTGTATAATAAATTCAGATTTATTATAAACTGATAACAGTACCATATGTATCTATGATATCATATATGATGTATTTATATCATCTTATCACCCTTTTTAACAATATTTTATTATTATCATTGTTGCAGGTGCTAACTGCTTCGTTTTTCATGATAACTTTTATTATATTATTTTGGGCGTTATACATTGATTATGGATTCATCTTCTCTCAAATTTCAATAATTATATAAATAAAATATATATTCAATATATATTTATATATTTATACTCATCCTTATAAATTGTAAATAGGAAAATGAATTAAACCATTCATGGAAATGGTTGGTTGTATGTGCACGTGAATTCTCTTTTCAATTTTTAATGAATGGGATGAGAGAAAGGTAAATAATAATTCACCTTTATAGAATCTTATTTATTCATTTAATGTTTCTGTAGCACCCCGGGTTTGAGGTATGTGGCCTTTGTTTATGCATTTTTATGTATTTAAAGTGCATGGAATGAGTTGGTAAGAGGTTGGGAGAGTTTGGAATGGTTTTGGATGAGTTTGGAGGCTTTTAAAGGGGTGCACGGTTTGAGCACGGTTAGTGGAAACCATGCGGGTTCCCCAGTAAACCGTGCAGACACTTATTCTCAAGACAGTAGGACTCGTACGGCCTATGCATGGTTTTCCAAACCATCCGGACCCTGGCTCTCGACGCAGTGGTGTACGCACGGTTAACACATGATTTTACAAACTGTGCAAGATAACCGTGTGGCCACATAAAGTTAGAGTTATAAGTTCTAGGCTCACATGGGATTGCCTCATTTCACTCCTCTCTTCCTCCCACTCGAGCCTCACTCGGGTTTTTTGGGTTCTCGGGGGTTAGGGGTGCTCTCTCACTCGTTTTGGAAGCGATTCGAAGGGGTTTCAAGGTGGTTTCTCCTAGGCAAGTCTCTCCTCTTGCTTCTCTTGTGTTTTCCTCTAGATCTATATCTCTCTCTTTCTTGGTTTTCTATATCTAGACTTTTTGTTTGTAGATATAGGGTTGGGTTTGCCTTGGATGATGATTTTAAGGCTTTTGTGTTTAGGGGAGGGAATCTAGAGAGGTGTTGGTGGTGTGTTCGCTGGATTTGAGGCGCGGTTGTTCGTGGGTCGATTTCTTGGGAACCCTAAAGGTAGGTGGCTTCTCTCTTGACTCCACTTGGTTAGAACTAGTGGTTCCTTGTTACAATTAATTTTTTGTGCTTTAAATTAATTGTGTTTTGATGTGCGAAATTGGTGGAAAATCCCTTGGGTGATGTTTTCGGGATTTTTGGGGAAAAGAGGGTTTTGTGGTGAAATGATTTTGTTGTGGATTTTAAAATGGAGATTTTAAAATGGGATAATATGGTTGATTTTTGAAAATGATTGATAGAAATGGTTTTCAATAAAAAGGTTGTTTTATTGAAATAGGGTTTGGCATGGAAAATGGTTTTCAATAAATGGGTGATTTATTGAAGTGAATTGACATGTAATGGAATTAGTTGATTACATGATGTTGTTGTGACCGTGATGGATTATATGAATGGTTGTGATTGGTCGAATTGTTTTATGGAAGTGGGCAGGAAGTAACACTATAAGAAAGGGGGATGGATAGTGGATGGAAGGGACACCATCAATGATAAGTGGACGGGAAGAGCCACTAGTTGTAGATGGATGAAATGGGTTGGACGGAAGCTCCACTATTATGATTGTTTTTTTGTGTACTACTTTTCAAGATGGAATTGTTGTGATAATGGGTAAATGTTGGAATGTTTGTGGCTTTTCTGTTGGCTTTTCCTTGGTTGCTTGGTTTGGATGTGATGTCCTGGTGAGGGCACGTTTGGCTTATGAAAATGGTTGCACTTGTGTTTTATTTTATACAAACTGTTTTATATAAATGTGCTAACGGTTTTATCCTAGTGGTGTGTGTAGGGAAGTAATTTGGAGAAATTCTACTATGTTTTAGTACTCACCCCTTGCTTTGGAACGTTGGTGTCTTTGCAGATGTTGTGTACCGTGACGTGGGAAAAGGTAAGGCATCAACCACCTTTAGTGGTGCGTTGTGATGTCTTGGTGGAACTTGGAGATTGGAGCTTGGTGTGGAGCCGTGGGGGTGTCATGGCTCATGGTGTTCTTGTTGAGTCTTCTGAATTGTACTCTGATGTTGTATTGGGTTGTGTTGTCATGTGAGATTATGGATTATCTAGTTGTCTTTGGTAATTTATGAGTTTGGTTTTGTTGATATGTATCGTTTAGTTGTGGTTGTTTGGTTGTATTTGTCTTAAGAAAAATCGTTCTTCAATTGTTCTCAAATCCCTCATCATTTATTTCCAGCCTTTAGCACCTTGTTAACGTTTCTTAAGTCCAAGTAACCCTCACCGCCTCCTCATGCCAATGAGGTAGGGGTAGGGTGTTACAAGTGGTATTAGTTTGTTCGGTCCTTTGGAGTTGATTCTCAGATTTGGTGTTGACATTTGTTGTGGTATACTCCTTGATTCAGGACGGTAGCAAGGCTTAGGATCTTCGGAACTTGGAATGTATAGCAAAAAAGGACGTGGATAACCCTTTTATGCTGATATTCAAGTTACTAGGGAGTTGGGTACATAAGTGTTTTGAAGACACTTATAGGCATTAGATA
This sequence comes from Viscum album, assembly GCA_963277665.1. Lineage (NCBI taxonomy): Eukaryota > Viridiplantae > Streptophyta > Magnoliopsida > Santalales > Viscaceae > Viscum > Viscum album. Next base: position 333,049,043 of record OY728132.1, read on the forward strand.
TCTCATTGTCGTGGGTGTAGCCAATGAGATGAGCCTGACATGCTTGGTAGAAATAACTTCCCTCTAGGATGCATATTTCATTGGGGTATAATGATTTATGATGTAATGCGATTGTAATGTGAATAAATTGGTATTTTGAAAATGGTTTGGTTTTCAAAATGGTGAAACATGGCACATGTGGAAAAAATGTGAATTGGTGGAAAGCCTTATTGTGATAGTGTTGTGTGATGTGATTTGAAATGGGATTTCGTGATGTCTATGGAAGTGAGACTCATGGTTGTTTGTTTTCTGTTTATAGAAATGGCATCGGGTAGGCGTCATAGATACCAACCGGAGGAGGCTGCTAAGAATGTGGTTGCACATGAGCCTCAGGTGAACCAGCAGCCAGTGCAAAGTATAGTGAAAGCTTTAAAAGATGTGGGAAGTGGAAATAGAGGGGATGAACCAAGGAATATGGATCATGCGGTTCAGTTTCAAAAGCATAATTCACCCATCTTCAAGGGTGATTCAGAGCCCGAGAGGGTAGAAGCATGGTTGAATAGAACAAATAAGATCTTCGAGTTATTGGGAACACTGGTAGAGTTAAAAGTGAAGTTGGCCACGTATATGTTGGAATATCTTTCCCTTCAGTGGTGGGAGTTGGTAGTCCAAGATGGGATAGACCAGGGTATGACATGGGAAGGCTTTGAGTAATTTTTTAACAAACAATTCTACCCATATATGTTTATATTTCAGCATACGACTGATTTCTTCAGTTTGAAGCAAGTGTTGATGTCGGTGAAGGAGTATGCAGCTAAGTTTATGAACTGAGTGTGGTTTGCACCTGAGGTGGCGAGTAGCATATCATTAAAGGCAAGGATCTTTGAAGCGGGGTTGAGGCAAGAAATCCATTCAAAGATAGCAGTGTTGTGTATAGATGATTACACAGAGATGGTGAATAGAGCCTCGGTGGATGAGCATGATCCGTTGGGCACTTCGGGCAGGGGAAGCATGGTGGTACCCATGGTGAATAGTGGGAACTCTAACACAGGGTTAAAGCAGAAGAGGGACACTTATTCCCAGGGTGGGAATACAACATATAATCTGATTGCAGGATCAGTGAATCTTCCTTCGTAGCCCCAGAGCAAGTTGGGATGTTTTTAGTGTGGTTCTACAGGCCACATCAAGCATGATTGTACAGCACAACCTCGGTCATGTCATAATTGTAAGCAGATGGGTCATCTGTAGCATTATTGTCAGAATGCTCCAAGGTCGGGTATGCGTGACACTCCTCAGGGATCGCAGACGTCATATGCTTCGATGGGATGGGGGCAGCAGTATACCCCTTGACATCAGAGTAAAGTGGGTCATGGTGATTCTCGGAATACCACGACGCCTCACCAGGGAAATAAATAATAGAGTGTGGCAATCAAACATGTGTTTGGAGCTGAGCAGGTTGTGGTGGATGATTAGTCGGGACCATCCACGGTGTGAGGTAATATTCTTTTAAATTCTACCTTGATGAAAGTGTTTTTTGATATGGGTGCTTCACACTCTTTTATTGTTGCACGTGTGGTTGATTTATTGGGTTTAAGGGTATAAATGATGCCCTCGGTTTTGAAACTTCAAACTCCTCTGGGTCGAAGGGAGTGTTGAGCTTTCTTGTGTAGAGAATGTTGTATAGTTGTGGGCGAGGTTGAGATAGTGTGGAATTTCTCAATGCTTGAGATGGATGGTTATGATGTAATCCTGGGAATGGATTGGGTGGTGGATTTTAAATCCCATATCGACTGTGATGCACAGACAGTGGATTTTACGACAAAAAATAGCATTATACATCTCTTTATAGGAGAGAAGCATGAAAGGCAGGGTGCAACGGGTTTGTTGGCACCAATAGTGGGTACGTTATCGTATCAGTTGGCGGTGTTTTCATTGGAATCGGTGGAGGGTATTGAGAAGAGTGTTCCTCCGGCAGTGGTGGATCAGTTCATGGATTTTTTTCCTGATGAATTCTCTGGGTTACCTCCTATAAGTGAAGTGGATTTTACAATTGATCTACTTCTGGGGACCAGTCCTATCTCACTTCCGTCTTATCAGATGGCACCAGCTGAATTTCGGGAATTGAGAATATAGTTGGAAGATTTATAAAACAATGGGTTTATCCGGCCTAGCATGTCTCTGTGGGTAGCGCCAGTGTTGTTTGGGAAGAAGGCAGATGGAACCTTGAGGCTATGTGTGGATTATTGTAGACTTAACCAAGTTACGATAAAGAATAGATGTCCACTTCCTCGAATTGATGATTTGTTGGACCATTTGAGGGGAGCCCAGTGGTTCTCCAAGATCGACCTAAGGTCGGGATATCATTAATTGCAGGTGAGGAAGGAGGATATTTCTAAAACAGCTTTCAGAAGTAGATATGGCCATTATGAATATGTGGTTATGCCCTTTGGTCTAACGAATGCACCAGTGGTTTTTATGGAATTGATGAATAAGATATTTCATAGATATTTGGATTCATTTGTGGTGGTGTTTGTCGACAATATTTTGGTGTATTCAAAGACAAGGTTGGAGCATGAGCAGCACTTGGCGACAGTGTTGGGGGTCTTTAGGGGTCATCGGTTGTATTCCAAGTCCTCAAATTGTGACTTTTGGATACAAGAAGTTTGTTTTCTTGGACATGTGATTTCTGATAGGGGTGTTTCAGTGGATCCATAAAAGATAGAGGTTGTTGTCTCATGGAAACCTCCAAAGAATGTGTTTGAGATACAGAGTTTTCTTAGTCTAGCTGAGTATTATCAGTGTTTTGTTCATGATTTTTCACGTTTGGCTTCGACAATGACAGCTTTGACAATAAACAATGTTCCATTCAAGTGGAATGAATTGTTCTAATAATGTTTCGAAGAGCTGAAGGGTCATCTTACATCAGCACCAATCTTGGTTTTTCCAGAATCAGGAAAAGGGTACGCGGTGTATTGTGATGCATCGGGATCAGGGTTGGGGTGCATTCTCATGCAAGGGAATCATGTGGTTGCATATGGCTCACAGCAGTTGAGATTTCATGAGAAGAACTACCCAACTCATGATTTGGAGTTGGCAGCAGTGGTCCATGATTTGAAAGTGTGGCGTCATTATCTCTTCAGTGAGAAATTCAGAGTATATACAGATCATAAGAGCTTGAAACACATTTTCTCACAAAGGTATTTGAACTTGAGGCAAAGGACATGGATGTAATATCTCCAAATGTTTGATTTTGACTTAAAGTACACACTGAGTAAGGGAAATTTTGTGGCAGATGCATTAAGTAGAAAATCATATGCTCAGGTGGTGAAACAGGCATCAAACCAGTGACAGTTGATGTCGGTTATAGCTAATATGCAGTTGGAATGTGAGGACCAGGGTGATAAAGTGGTCTTATTTTAGGTTTTGTTGATTCCTGACTTGGTTGGCCTGGTTAGAGAGGTACAGATATCTGATTCTGAGTGTGTGACTATGGGGTCAAGACTCAATGGTGGGGAGACCATTGAGGGTTGGCAAATGAATGGAGATTCAGTTTTGTGTTTTCGGAATCGTATGGTAGTACCAGTTTCTTTTCAGAAGGATCTCTTTAGGGCGTATCATCATTCTAGGTGGGTTGTTCATCCTGGAATTTAGAAAATGTATAAAGTTTTGAAATCACAATTCTGGTGGGATGTTATGAAGATAAGTGTGGCTGAGTTTTTTTTGAGAAGCTTAACTTGTCAGCAGGTCAAGGCAGAGCATCAGAGGCCAGCAGGAATGTTGCAGTATTTACCAATCCCTGTTTGGAAGTGGGAGCAGATATCGATTGATTTTTTCACAGGTCTCCCAAGAATAGTCAATAAGCACGATACCATTTGGGTGATAGTGGATCGGCTAACGAAGTCGGCCCATTTCATCCCGATTCGTGAATCTCATACAGTGGAGGATCTGTCCAAAATCTATATCCGAGAGGTGTTAAAGAGGCATGGTGTTCTAGTTTCGATTGTATCAGATAGAGATCTTACGGTTACATATTGTTTATGGAAATCCTTACAGCAAGCCCTTGGAACATAGTTGACGATGAGTACGGCGTATCACCCTCAGACGGATGGTCAATCTGAGAGGACGATACAAACTTTGGAGAATATGTTTTGGGCTTGTGTCATGGATTTTGGTGTATCGTGGGAGGATCACTTGTAGTTGTTTGAGTTCTCATACAATAATATCTATCAGGCATCCATACAGATGGCTCCGTTTTAAGCATTGTATGGGCGGCCATGTTGTTCTCCACTATGTTGGGTGGAAACGGGTAAGTCTTCTATGATTGGACCAAATCTTGTCTAGGAGACTACGGAGAAGATCAATTTGATCAGGAAAAGAATGGAGACAGCTCAGAGTCATCATAAATCATATGGGGATCATCTTTGATAGCCACTTTTGTTCCAGGTGAGTGATCATGTGTTCTTTAGGATCTCTCCTAGGTTGAGACATCGTCAGTTTGGGAAGCAGGGAAAGCTGTCTCTGAGGTATATTGGACCTTTTGAGGTTCTTGATAGGGTTGGTGAGGTGGCTTATCATTTGTATTTTCCACCACAATTTAGTGCGGTGCACAATTTGTTTCATGTCTCGCAGTTGAAAAAGTATCAGCCGGATCGTAACCATGTGATTCGATGGGATCATGTTGAGCTATAATCGGATGCTTCGTTGGTGCACGTGCCAGTGCAGGTTGTGGATAGGAAAGAGAAAGTATTGTGTGGTAAAATAATCGGTTTAGTTCATGTTTTGTGGCAACATGGTCAGATTCAAGAGGAGACTTGGGAGCGGGAGAAAGAGATGGTCGAGCAGTGGCCCGAGCTCTTTCGGCAAAAGGCAGGTTCACTACTTTCTGAGGACGGAAAGTCCAATGGTGGGGAGAATATAGCACCCCCAGTTTGAGGTGTGTGGACTTTTTTTATGAATTTTTATGTATTTAAAGTGCATGTAATGATTTGGGAAGAGGTTGGGAGATTTTGTAATGATTTTGGATGAGTATGGAGGCTTTTAAAGGGGTGCACGGTTTGAGCACGGTTAGTGGAAACCATGCGGGTTCCCCAGGAAACTGTGTGGACCCTTGTCCTCGAGACAGTAGGCCTCGCACGGCCTATGCACCATTTTCCAAACCGTGTGAGGAAACAGTGCGGACCCTGGCTCTCGAGGTAGTGGTCTGCGCACGGTTAGCGCACGGTTTTCCAAACCGTGTGGGCTAACCGTGCGGCCACTTAAAGTTAGGGTTATAAGTTCTAGGCTCACTCGAGATTGCCTCATTTCACTCCTCTATTCCTTCCACTTGAGCCTCACTGAGGTTTTTGGGTTCTTAGGGGTTAGGGGTTCTCTCCCACTCATTTTGGAAGTTATTCTAAGGGGTTTCAAGGTGGATTCAATGTGGTTTCTCCCAGGTAAGTCTCTCCTCTTGCTTCTCTTGTGTTTTCCTCTAGATCTACATCCCTCTCTTTCTTGGTTTTCTAGATCTACACTTGTTGTGTGTAGATATAGAGTTGGGGTTGGCTTGGATGATGATTTTGAGGCTTTTTGTGGTTAGGGGAGGGGATCTAGAGAGGTACTCGTGGTGTATTCGCCAGATTTGAGGCGCAGTTGTTCGTGGGTCAATTTCTCGGGAACCCTAAAGGTAGTTGGCTTATCTCTCAACTCCACATGGTTATAACTACTGGTTCCTTGTTACAATTACTTTTTTGTTCTTGAAATTAATTGTATTTTGATATGAGAAATTGGTGGAAAATCCCTTGGGTGATGTTTTGGGGGTTTTTGGGAAAGAGGGTTTTGTAGTGAAATGCTTTTGTTGTGGATTTTAAAATGGAGATTTTAAAATGGCATGTTATGGTTGATTTGTGAATATTATTGATAGAAATGGTTTTCAATAAAAATTTTGTTTTATTTAAATAGGGTTTGTCATGTAAAATGGTTTTCAATAAATGGGAGATTTATTGAAGTGAAATGACAAGTAATGGAATTGGTTGATTACATGATGTTGTTGTGACCATGATGGATTATATGCTTGGTTTTGATTGGTCAAATTTTTGTGTTGAAGTGGGTGGGAAGTACCACTATAATAAATGGGGATGGATAGTGGACGAAAGGGCCACCATCAATGATAAGTGGACGGGAAGAGACACTAGTTGTAGATGGATGAAACAGGTTGGATGGAAGCTCCACCGTTATGATTGTTTTGTTGTGTACTGCTTTGCAAGATGGAATTGTTGTGCTAATGGGTAAATGCTGGAATGATTGTGGCTTGTCGGTTGGCTTTCCCTCAGTTTCTTGGTATGGATGTGATGGCCTGTAAAGGGAATGTTTGGCTTATGAAAATGTTTTCACTTGAGTTTTATTTTATATAAACTGTTTTATATAAATGTGCTAACGGTTTTATCCTAGTGGTGTGTGTAGGGAATTCATTTGGGGAAATACTATAGATTTTTAGTACTCACCCCCTGCTTTGTAACATTGGTGTCTTTTCAGATGTTGTGTACTGTGCCGTGGTCAAAGGTAAGGCATAAACCCTCTTTAGTGGTGTGTTGTGATGTCTTGGTGGAACTTGGATCTTGGAGCTTGGTGTGGAGTTGTGGTGGTTTCATGGCTCGTGGTGTTCTTGTTGAGTCTTATGCATTGTACTCTGATGTTGTATTGGGTTGTGTTGGAATGTGAGATTATGGATTATCTGGTTGTCTTTGGTAATGTATGAGTTTGTTTTTGTTGACATGCATCATTTAGTTGTGGTTGTTTGGTTGGTTTTGTCTCAAGGGAAAATCGTTCCCCAATTGTTCTCGGAGCCCTCGACATTTATTGCCAGCCTTTAGTGCCTTGGGAACTTCTTTAAAGGCCATGTAACCCTCACTGCCTCCTCAAGCCAATGAGGTAGGGTTATGGTGTTACAGTTTCCTTATTACTACCTATGTAAATCATAAAAAAACGAATCACATCACTTCTTAGAGGTGGTAGTCTGCATGTATTCACTAGTGACATTATTGTTTTCCAATGGATTAAAAGGTAAAATGGTAGATATGAAATTATAAATCTGAAATAGTAATTAATTCATAAATATCATATATATATTCATTAGGTCTATGTTTATAATAATCAATGTGAGGTGGTAATGGAGAGTAAATTGCATCGGTTCACAAGGCGGTAGTCCACTATAACCATGAGTGACGGTTTTGTTTGTCATTTATTAGAGAAAGAGATGGATAAATATTTTTAGATTAACATAATAACATATTATTATATCTTATATACTTGTGTTATTATATTAGAAAAGTTAGTACATTACTTAAGGTGGTAAACGAATAATAAAAATATAAGTTCTTAGTGGATATGACTACCTATTCTTCGAAAGATCTCATTTAGATCCCTCTTCAGGGACCTAGGGTTGGTCTTTTTGGAAGACCAAAACCATTATAACTTGTTTAAGAATATTTAAAGATGTAATTTTCAGGGTTTTTTAGTGCTATAAGGCATAAATTATTTTATATAAAAGATTGAATTTGTGTTCTATTATAAGTGAGGGGCAGGGACCCTTTGGAAATTTATGAAATATTATAATATAATATCTATCGAAAACATTTCAAATGGTTACAAAATGAAATTTCCCCAAATATAATCTATTTATGGTCTTAATATAATCATATAATTAAATTTTTATTTGTTTAAATATCATTTTAAAGATTATCATTTTGATTAACCCTTTTTAACCAATTTTAACCTTAACCATGGTAATGAACTTTTAAATATTAAAGGTTAATAATTTTATATATAAGGTGAAAATTGTCTCATAAATAGACAAGGGATGAAATTTTGGACCATATATTATTCCACTTTTCCTCTTTAAAGATTTTATGTTTTTAAAATAATTTAATACAATATTATTTTTATCAAATACCATTAATTTTATTTTTGATACTATTCATTTAGTTTTTCTTTAAACACATCATGAAAAATATGGAATTAGAATTTAATTCATTTAAACATATATAATATGATATAGTTATCTATAAAATTCTCATAAAAAATAATTCATACAAATTGAATTAATTTTATTATTTTTGAAAGCATTTATTACATTTTTCTATTAATTAAATAAATATTATGTAAGCATTGCATAAGAATTTAGGGTAATTATTAAAAAACTAACAATTAAAACTAAATTACCATGATAAAAAATTAAATCATATTTCAAATTATTATTTAAAATCAAACATAACCTCTTCTTCTACTTTTGGGAAAATATTTGATATATTAAAGTTAAGAGTGACATTTTGTTTTTATTCTTTTCATAAAATAATATAAAAGTGAATATCAAATAAAATGGAAACATGTATCCATATTTTCTATAAATTGGTGAAAATATGAAAACTCTACTCATAAAATAGGATAAAGTCAATTGTTAAAAAAAATTAAAGCCTTATCACATCATTTTTTAACCTTAATTACACGATTTACCCTTACTAATGTGATAGATTTTACCGCTATTAATATTCATAATTACCAAAAAAGAGAAATCTATAACAAATATGAACCTAAAGACTCAAAATATGGAGTGAATTTTATCTTATTCAATACACATAAGTGGAAGAAAATAATTTAAGATAAAATCATAAAACATAATGAAGAATAGTTTTTTAGCGAAATTTATTTTTATATCCAAAAATGAACTTATATCAAAGTTACGTATATTGATGATTAAAATGATATTAATTATATTAATTATATTATTAATGATAATATAGGATTAAATTAAAACCATTATTGGTATTTTTTACTTTAAAATAAATGACAGTTTTACAAAAATTAATATTTTTCAGTATTTACTGAAAAATCAATATTTTCAGAAATATCCCAAAATTTCAACCTAATATAATATTGAAATAATGAATTAAAAAGTGATATAATTTTCGTAAAATATTATTTTAATATGTTGAATATTTTTTTAAACTTTTTTTCATGAGAATAAAGTTATCAGATAAATTTTCTTAAAGAGAAACATTTAATAAAATCTCGGGATTTTACCAAATGTGTAAGAGAAACATTTATTTTAACATATACTATAAGAAAAAATTTTATTATCATCAAAAATATTAATTTCTTTAAATATTTCCTTACATGATTCCCTGTTTATTTTCAATGAAAATCATTTTCTCAGTATTTTTTGAATTTTTAGTTTTAATGGTTCAAAAAATGGTACGTTATCTAATTTTCAATGAAATGTTTTAAATATTTTATTATAGGTATCTTTGTATATGAAAAAATACTTTAATTATTCCTATACTTATTTGGTATTATAACCTTATGATACAATACTCTTTTCTATTGATGTATTATGATTATTTTTTTAAAATTGATTATAATGAAACAAATATTTTTTAAAAGATAAATAAATATATAAAAGATCATAGCTTGTTTTTAAAAGTTACATACATAAAAAGAAAGATTTTATGTGTTATGTTAATGTATGGTCCTTGGAAATTATTGATGATAAAGTATCAACTCATTATATCTCATGATGATGAGTGGGCCCTATATGTGTTAAATGACAGGTGAGCCTAATATAGATTCCAATTTCATTGGGCAATGTTCTATGTCTTTCTAAGAAATAAAGAGGGAGTTGACGAGGGAGGTTTCTCCAACGAATTTAAATGTGCTCTAGTTATTTCTGAATTTAGTGGACACAGGTGATTAATATAATATTCAAATATGCCAAAATATTTTTTCTATTATTTATATGATTTTTTAATGGTCTTATTAATCATTATTTACATCACATGGATCATAATTGTTGATTCTTATTATTCTTTCCTTTGTTAATAATTTATTACATGTCACATGTTTAAAGATCCAGGTTTTGATGGGTATGAATTCTCTTATGTTATTCTCTTGTAATTTAAAAATTATCTCAAACTCTTATTCTAATATTTTAATCACAGAAGATATTCAGTTGGTAATGGATTTTTTTACCATTGTTGGGCATTTGATCTCACCCTTCTTTTGTTTCTTTTTCCCATGTTATAAAGAAATATGTTATGTAAGATATTTATAAAAGTATTTCATAAGGGGGATGATGAAGACATAATGTGGAATAAGAAAATATGGGTATAATGGAAAAATTATAAATTAATTACATGGGTATTATTATGTATGAATTTATCCTAATTATCTAAAATTCTAAACCTTAAATGTCCATGGGTATATAATTAATCTATTATTTTAATTTAATGTTTTATGTTTTAAATGGATAAAATTGGGTCATGTTTAGTAGTATGAAATATAGAAATGTAAATATTATGTTTTTAACACTATATCTAGAAGTGTGGTTTTTATGATGTAATAAGATACACTATTCTAAAGAAAGATGGTGTGTAATAAGAAATATGCATCAAGAAATTAAATTTTTGATAAGAAACCCTCACCATATTTCATTTCTTAGATAAATGAACTCTAACTTAAATAAACACAAAAATATTAAAATTATACTTCATAAAAAATTTCACATACATTACCTTTTATATAAGTCATTTATGATCATTTATTATGGATATATTAGATAATTATAGCTTATTTTTACCATCAGGTGGTAATATCTTTAATTATTTCGTGCATGATTTATAATGTCAATTTTGGTATCAATTCATTGGTAACATGTTTATAATTTAAGGGACTAGAATAGATAAATTATATTTATTTATAACTCTCTTATCACATTCCATATGTATTTTAGTTATGTTTTGTGAAAATATAATCATTTTCAGCTCAATTCAGTAATTTTAGTGATCAAATATGAGATTTTAATAGTAATTTTAATAAATAATATATCATTTAATGAATAATAAAAAACATTTTATTATTAAAATATAATAATATTAGTATTTAAATTCCCATAGTCATCCATGAATGTGTTTTAGAATAATTTTCAAGTAAGTGGTCAGGCCGACCAAAGTGTTAACATACAATAATTAATGGATGATTATAGTAATTAAATTCATTTGTTTTGGAATAATATACTTACTACAAAATAATAATGATATTATTTATATATTTATAATGTGGTGAATTATATTTTTATTTTTTTGGATAAATAATTAAAATCTGGTTTAAAAATAAAAAAAACATTATTTTGCCAGGTGGTGGTCCGTACAAGGGCCAGTTAATATTTTCATTTCCCAACTAAAGGGAGTAAAGGAAGCTATATTATAATTTGTATCTTTAAAATAATAATTATATTATATATGTAAAATATTTTCTTTAATTTCAACCTTATAAAGAGTTAACAGAGTTAGTGGTGAAAATGGAGGATGTCTCTTTGTGGAAGAGGTAGTCTGCACAAATTCATGATAAATGATTTTTTATTTTTCTATATGGATTAAAATGTATAAATAATTTTTGTTCCATTAATATAATAAAAAATACATATAGATATGATACTTATACCATTATATTACAAATTATATGGTAGTTTTGTAAGATAATTATTAATAAGAAAAGTATAAGGTTTGAGTAATACTCATGTTGGGAACTTGAACATTCTCTTGAAAATATCCTAAGAAATAAAGGGTTTAGGATAAATAATTGAACTTATAGGGTTAATAAAATGAGATAGGATTATATTAGGAGAAAAATGGAATACTTTCTAGAATTAATTTGAAGGAATAGGTGTGTCATGAGGTGGTGGGAATGTTTCCCTTTTATAAGTGAAGAAAAGGGTACTTTTGTGAACACCCATTATTTTTCAAAAATTTAATGACATTATTAAAGCCTCAAAAGATCAAAACAATATAAATAAGGGTTTTTGGGGTTGGATATGATCATTAAATCCACTAAATTTAATTTTAATTCTTATTTTAAACATGTTTTAATTCATTTAACAATAGTTCATCATAATTCATAATTTTTATTTTTACATAAAAAACTTGTTTTTCACTAAGTAATATTTGATTTTAAAAAAAAGTAAAATTAAACATATTAATACATTTGGGTATTGTGAACCTAAATTTTACCATTATTTAATCTATTCAATATGTAAAAAAATATAAAATTATCATTTAAATTAAAACATTTAATATATAGAAGAAGAAAAGTTGTCGAAATTATTATTTTTATCGTTAAGTATTATTAATCTTATTTTGTATTGATTTATAATTTAAGTAGTGATAATATATTTATTTATGGTCTTAAAAATTATATTAAATTCATTTTGATAATATTTTAATTTATTTAATTTGATAAAAATTATACTATATTGGTAATACAACTTTTTTAAAATTAATTTTTTACCATTATCATGGTCATTATCTTTAATCTTAGTAATCATAATTTTATGCTCAAATATTAAATTGACCATATTTAATAATATAATCATCTTGACCTAAAAAATAATTCTTTTTTGATATATTTAATTTCTATATGTGATGAAAACTAATTTTTAATATAATAGAATTAAAATAGTTTTTAGAGTGAAATATATTTATTTATGGTCTTAAAAAATATATTAAATTCATTTTGATAATATTTTAATTTATGTAATTCGATAAAAATTATACTATATTGGTAATACAACTTTTTAAAAATTAATTTTTACCATTATCATGGTCATTATCTTTAATCTCAATAATCATAATTTTATGCTCAAATATTAAATTGACCATATTTAATAATATAATCATCTTGACATAAAAAATAATTCTTTTTTGATATATTTAATTTCTATATATGATAAAAACTAATTTTTAATATAATAGAATTCAAATAGATTTTAGAGTAAAATATTACATAAGTTTCTAAAACATTACACAATGGTTCAATAAATTGATCATATTTTTTTTAATAATTTATTTTAATCTATTTTAATTTATCAATATATTATTTTGGATATTAAATTTTTTAAAAACTTTTATGTTTTTTTATTATTACGATAATTTCATAAAATATGTGGTATTAAGATAACTGGTATTTATTACTATTCACCTAAAAATCAATAATTTTTGAAAAACATTAAATATTAAAAATAACCTAATTTGTTTATTTGTAATTAAAAAATGAAGTTACTTTATTAAAATTAAAATTATAAAATTTAAAAACATAACTTTTTAATTAAAATTCAATAAATATAGAGAAAAACTACTTCTATCAAAAAAAGTGCCTTTTAAAAGCAATAAGTGTTTCTATACATAATTTTTATACCTTTTCTAATTAATGAAAACCATTATTTAATTGAGATTTTATTATCATTTAATTTTATTAATAATTAATATGGAATGGCTCATTTTAGTTTGATGAAACATATAGAGCAAGCTATTAGAGATATTATTAATTTAAAGGATCCAAATCCTCTTATTGTTACAATAATTTATTATTTTATGAGTGGATATAATGGTGTGAGTGGGTTATATCATGGAACGGGGCCTTTGGGTTAAGTTTTTGCGGTTCTTCGATTTTCTCAATTGTTATGCTCTGAAACTTTATTACACCAAGACATGGTTTGGGGATGTTCCATTTTTTATAGGTCCATACATTATAGAATAACCAATTTAATCATGTTATTATATTCATTGGTTATATCTAATTAATTGGGGTTGTAAAAATCATAAATGAGAGAGATAAATGAGATTTCTAGCAGGAGTTTTCAACGCTAGTTCAATTTATCCCATCTCTATGTGACCATGACATGTGACACCATGACATTTTAGTTTTCATCACATTTATATATTCAAATGAGCATATGAGTTATTTTATTTTCTATTGTTCCACCCCAAACCTCAGGATACAATGGGTCCATCTTTTGAGTATTTTGAGGACCTTTTCTGGTTATTACCCTTGGCATAAATAGATCAATTTATTTTGATCCAAAGTGATTATACCCACAATACTTCTTATGTATATCTATTTCATTCCTTATTTATAAACTATAGAGGCAGTGTTAGTCCAATTTAAGTGATATTGGATTTTGGGTTGATGGAGGTTGTAGTTTTCAATTTCTATTTTTTCACCATGTGATTTTGTACTTGTGAAAAACCCTTTATCCTTCTCCTAGCACATTGGTTGATTAAATATTTACATAAGGTAGAGAATTCCAAAGGTATCCTTTATTTAGTGTATAATGTAGAAGTAACATGATTTTTGTATCTTTGGTTTTATGGTAAGAATTAACATATCTATAGTAACAAATTGGACTAATGAAATAGAAGGGATTGTGGTGAATCACATGTGGTTATATAACTCTTTGATATTTATGTTAGTCATGGTTGTGAAAATAATTTTTTACCTCTATTTATATGACTATTATAATGAGATATTCAAAATACTAGATTCTGATACATCGATGACATGTTGGAGTAGAAATTACTGATTTCTAAACAAATGGATGTTATCAAATAGGATGACTTGGTAATGATTTTTAAAAATTTTAATCGAAAGGTGCTATTATAATTTATCACTGATTACTCATCTTCAAGGTAGTGTAAAATATAACATTGGAAATTTATTTAGGGTTACTTTGGGAAAATCTAAGAGACCATATGAATTGGTTTTATGGAAAGGGAAAAAATATAAGGGTCTTCATGGGGAATGGTATAATAGTTTCCTTTATAGATTATCATTAAATAACATTGTTTACCTGGTTAGAATATTGTGGATGAACCCCATAATGTGTGTTGTAATTTATTTTACCTAAATTATTGAATGATAATATCACCTCAAATCCCAACTTTGAATTTTCCCTAATCGATGATCATCTTAGAGTAGTATGGGTTATGATGATATGTTAAGAATAGAATTTATAGAATATTATACTCATTAATAAATGTTTATATGGGATACAAAGAATTTATTCATGAGTTAAAAAGTAAAAACAAATTACTTGGATAGACTCACCAAATATATCTCATGGAATTTCATATAATCATCGATTTAATTAGTGGTGTATGATTACTATCAAATCTTATTACCTAAGGTTGTCGATATAAAAATCATGATAGAATTCAGACTACGATACCTTTATTATGTATTCCAAAAATTAATTTTCTAATCAATGGTTGGTTGGGTATGTTACTGGTAATGTCTTTGGTTGAAGTAAATCCAAAAATGATATTTTCCCAATTATATGACAAGTAAATGAATTTATCCATTTATTGAATTAGACGGAGGAAATTCATTACCATTATTAGTTGAGTCGCATGATATTTGTTTAGATCATTAGATTATAGATATGTGGTGTACTCATCAATTAGATAAATGACATGTGATATATTCATCGTTTAAGTTAGTCTCTTTAAAAAATTCAAAAAAAAATTAGTTGATATATAATAGATTTAAATGTACCATGTACAGTGTTCACTTGATGTCATAGAAACGGGGTTTATATAATTGTGTGTATACTTTATATTATACGACTTGGGGTATAAAATTTTGTATAAAGATTTCATTATATTTGGTGGTGACGACATAAAACCCCTTAGTAGCCTGAGTAACACTGATGATTTGAAATAAAATCTCTTTTATTAAATATATGAAATAGGGATTTTATTTTTCTAGTTATACTAAGGCCCTAAAGTTTAAACATTTAGTATCTTGGATGATAATTATTTTTTAGACAAATATTTCATTCTGAAATGAATAGACTTCAATGAAACAATATCCCAAGGGAGTTTTTTATGGATTCACAATGAGAAATAGAGTTTTGAATAAAGTATTTGTTGATTTTAGGGAAACTATAATATATTTTTTGGTGAAATAAAATAATATTTATATGATACATATGACATAATTATATTTTTTGCTAACATATACTTAATATGGAGCATGAGAACTATTACACCAAATATAATGCATATTGAATGCATGGATCAGTTACCTCTTTCCCACATTGTATCTTTTAGTTACTAATCTATTACTAATGAATTATTCATATATTTTATCTCCATTGAATTATTTCAATGCATTAATACAACATGAAGAAACATACTAGCCTGATACATTTCATATATATGAAATGTATCATTAAATTGAGTGTTTTGAGGTTTTCTATATAAAGGGATTTCATCCCACCCATTATGAATGGAAAATAATTATCAGTTTCATAAAAAACATCCTAAATTTTTCTTCCTTTTAAAAGAAATATATATATCATACAATAGAGGCCCTATAACCCCACTCTATGTATGGGAATCCTCATGATACGATAATGGATTCAATAGTTAGTGTTATCCTTTAAAGGATGAATGATTTTGTTAAAATTATTTTTTAAACTATATCAATCATTCTTCTTTGACAAGAAAATTATAGTGTCCATTTATATTTATATACATGTATGAATTTTATGTTCTTTATATTTCATATATTTGTTGATTATTTCAAAGATAGATCATATAAGTATCATTTTTATTACACTTCCAAGTTCATGAGAGAAACCACATAAAACCCATTAGTTTCATCAGGATAATATTATATGATATAAATATTTTAAAATTGAGTATTTTGAGATTGTGGGAGGTACTGAGATAATGGAGGATTTTCTTCAATGTGAGGGAAAGTTTAATTCCTCCTATGAAGATCAGATATCGTTTACTATCAAATATACCAGATAGGTTATACTATAAATAATATGGTGGATCAATTAAGATAAGATACTATGATATGAAAATGATTATAATTGTATTCTATTTACTTAAATAAAATATTTTTCATAATCCCTCTATGGATTAAGATTCAAGTTTGAACTACATTAACAAATGTATTGTTCTTTTTCATGGATTTTATTTCTATCATTAACTTTTAATAGCCTTATCTATGTATATCCAGTGGTATTATGTTTCAATATGATGATTTTTTTGTGGACTGTAACACCAAAATATTTTATATATATTTCCATTTAATTAAACATCAGGTATTATGTAGCTTTCCGTACACACAACCTCGAGCTTAAATGAACCATGATATAGTATATCATTATAAACTAGTCGTTAAATTGTAAGGTGGGAATAAAAAAACATATTATGAGAAATATGTTTATTTTTTAAAATATGAAAATTTATCAATTAATTTTTCATAAAAAAAATACTCAATTTTCAATAAATTCATATTCTGCTTCAAAAAAATATTTCGTCAAAAATGTTTTTTATTACATGATGTGCCTAGAAATTATAATTAATTTCAGTTATATTTAGAAATTTTATTTATTTAATTAATATATATATATGTTTAAATATAAATTACAATATTACCACAGAAAAAAATTAGGATTTTTTCAGAAAGATTTATTTTTAGTTAATAGTGAAAAGTACCAATTTTTTTAAAATTGACATTTATTTTTCATTAGATAAACTAGTTTAAATAAATTATTTTGTTTTTAATTTTATATTAATTTAAAATATTTATCATTTAATTTTATTTAATCTAATTAATTATATTGGAATCATAAGTATACTTGATTTTGGTATAAATTCATTTTTGGGCTTAAAAAACATTTCTCTAAAAACTATTTTTTTCTATATGCAATGGGTTTTTTTCTTAATGAATTAAATAAATATATATTGATTAATGATTTTAAGAAAATTGATTAAATATATAATCATTAAAATATTTTAACATTACATTAATTTTTTTACAAGGAAATGAATGGATGAATATTTTATTTCATGCTTAAAAATGTATTTTTCTAAAAATGGGTTTTCGTTGAATTTTGTACACTTATTTAAAATTAAAACAATTAAAGTATAGAAATTGAATCTGGTAAAATTTATTAAATATTTATTATCATCATAATTAATATAATAAAATATTTATAACTTATATTTTTTATATAATTAATGGAAAATAAATTAAAATTTTGTTACCACAAATAAGATTAAAATAGGTTTACAAGGGCTAAAAATAAAAGTTAAGGGGAAGAATTCCACATAAACATGCATAA
Organism: Viscum album; assembly: GCA_963277665.1. Lineage (NCBI taxonomy): Eukaryota > Viridiplantae > Streptophyta > Magnoliopsida > Santalales > Viscaceae > Viscum > Viscum album. The sequence goes on from OY728132.1 coordinate 333,066,966, forward strand.
TTATTATTTTTTGATAATATTTAAACATTATTTTACCTTATAATTTAATAATTGGATATTTTTTACCCCATTATCTGGAATTTTACCATATATAATTGAAATATTTTAAGTAATTCCATGTGTTTCCCTCCCCTCTCAAATAAAAAGGGAACTTCTTATCCTCCATTATTCACACAAATTTATCCATATACCTAAACTAGTACTTATTAAAAAACTTTCCTAGATTCCTTACCTACACCCTTTATCCCCTGGTATTCTTCTGAGACAAATATTTTATGGCATAAGTTGTGTGCCCAAAGAGGTCTCCAAAATAAGAGGTATAAATCTTAACCAAGCTCATTCAATTTAATTTCATCTTCAACATTCTCTAAACCAATTGTTTAAAAAATAAGACACAATTTATATAGTATCATAAATATATATATTATTATTATTATTATAAAGGCACACTATTTTCCACCCCTTCAATATCAAATGGGAAATGAGTATATCACTCGAGCGTACGTGTGGACTACTGCCTCCATGAAGAGATATGATTATTTTTCCATGACTGTCATTCATGGATGATTATTATGATATATTTAACATTTACGTATGATTTTTAGGACATAATTATTCTTCTAGAAATATAATATCTTATCTACCTTCTTACCATCACATCCATTGTAAAACAATAATGTATCTTTTACGTAAGTGTGGACTACAACCACCACAAAGCAATGTGATTCGTTTTTTATTTATGCTTTAATTGATTGGTAATAATGATATATTTAATCAACCTATATAATATTTATGATATAAAAATTATTATTTAGTAGTGAATTATTATTTACCTTATAATTACATCACTTCGTAGAGACGATACTTCTTATGCATTCACGAGTGATATTTTCCACTTATTATTTACCTTTTTGGTTCCATCCTTCAATAAGTGGAAAATATCACTCGTGAATGCATAAGAAGTATCGTCTCTACGAAGTGATGTAATTATAATTTTTTCAAATTTTTATATGAATGTTTGTAAAATTATATATAATTATTAAATATTATTCTTATGAAATTAATAAAATTATGGATAATATTTAACCATCATCAAAGTTCATGTATCATAACTACATAACTGATATATATATATATGAAAAATTAAATTGTTAACACTGAAAAGAATGATTTTAATAAATATTTATTAATAAATATGTATTTAAATGTTATAAGTGGAAATTATATGGTATTATTGGTATAAATATGGTATTAAAATAGATTTATAATAAATTTAAATTTAGTATACAATAGTTTATAGTTCTTATGAATCAATTTATACTTGATGTAAATGTTTTACATTACAATATCACTTTTTTAATAGGACTGTTTATGCTTAAATTTTTTATGATGAAATTATATGATATTTCTCTCAAAAATCATATTTATTTTTCTATACTATGTTTTTTTATTTATATTACTTGTTTTTATTTAATTTTACTCTCTTTAAGCACTCAATATACCAAAATAATGTTTGAATTAAAAATTGACTTTTATCGCTCTTTGGTCAAGAATGTTTTTCTTCTATATCCATATTTTATTTAAAAAAAATTCATGAATGTCTATATCATTCCATATTGATTGTATAATTTCATTTTCAGTTATTTTTTAACTTATATAATTTTTTTAAAATGAATATTCTTTTCATTTTCTGAATGATTTACTTTTGGATTCTTAACAAAGATGCCAAAGGAATTTTTTTAACATATATTACATGAATGGATTTTCTTGCCATAATAACTTCTCTATTATTTGAATATTCATTTAAAATTTTTCATGGTTATTTTTAAATAACATTTTTTCCTTAATATTTTAAAAAAAATTATATTTTCATTAAGTGGATTCAAAATTAAAAGGGTATTTTCCAAAATAAAATCCAATAAATTTTAAATGTATTTTCATCTGTAATAATAACCTTGGATGTTTATTATAATTAATTAGGGATATGATCAAATATTATCATATTTACTCATTATCTATATGGTTTATGAATATGATGAGGAATTATTTATTAAACTCATCTTCTTTTCCATGGGATAAGTTATAATGAAACGATTAATGATTTCATGATCTTGTTGAAAACATATGAATAGATTATGATTATGTGGAAGGTGGGTAAATTATAGGCCTCTAATGAATTGGTTAAATATAAATATTTTATGACATCAAAGGGTATATGATAGGTTATCCAAATTCCAAAAGAGGGTATATGGGAATTTATCCCAAGCCTAAAGTTAGTACATAGATGTTTATCCCTACCCAAGCATATAATAAATGTCTTGGTGGATATCCATGATATAGGATTTATATGATTATTATTATTCCACACTTTATCCCACACATTAAAAAATTATCTTACACCAATGTTATGATCTCATAGGTAATATTATTTTAATCCTTTTATATTTATTTCTTATGAAATTCCAAGATTTATTTCATGACTCATCGTTATGATATGCAAATTATTAGGTATGATTTTAAAATTCCAAGAGCATGATATCATACCCTTATACTCATGTTATGATAAAAAAATATCATTTATTAATATCTCACTTATTTACCCTTATTTATAATCTTAGCTGACCCTTTATTTTTTTTCATTTTTCATAGACATGGACACAGGTTTCAAATATAATATGTGTAAGAAGGGTGATCATTGTGAAGAACTAAGTGGTAAATGATATAGATCTTTTATATACAATTTTTTAATGTATACATGTTCCAAATACACTAAAATATTATGGTTATATTAGAGTTTTTAATGATATATATTTAATATTCATCTAATAAGATGTTATATTTATATATGTAATTTTTGGGTTTTCTCATGTTGTGTATTTTAATTTTTTATGTTTTTATGTGGGTTCACATTCAAGGATATTTTTTCAACATTTTAAGTTCCATTATGAATATTTTATCTTATTAGGAAATAGAGTTTTTAAACAGAGAAAATTATCATAATCTTGTTGGATTGTTTCAGATGATTAGACCATGGAAATGTATTTTAGATCCCAATCCATCAGCATAATTCTTAAGTCAACCTTATATGATAATATTTATATGAAGTTATGGATATATCCTTCATATTGACTTAATGTTAGTGGGACCTCACAAATTTTAGAGGGACTAATTCAGAATAGGATAAGGTATGGATGGAGAAGCTTTATAGAATAGATTTTGGGTTCAGAAAGATGGATATTAAGGATTTTATATTATATAAGACCATGATATTTTGTTGAATATTACCAATCCAACAAAAATGAAAAATGAATAATAGAAGAGGATATAAAATAAAGTATTATGGTTGATAGAAATATAATTATTACATAATTTTACTTCTAATATCAAGGAAATAAAATACTATATTAGAAATTATTAACCTAATTGATATGTATGATAATATCATGGTGATAAAAAAAGTGTTCTTGTAAAGGAGAATAGACAACATGATGATATTAAAAGGGAGTTCTATTATCAATAATATAAACTAATTTAATTTTATAATAATTCATTTGGTGTAGGTGAATGTAAAATTTGGAGATCTATAATGAGAACATATATTACTCTCATTACTCTTAGAGTCATGGAATATGATTGTCAACATTGTGAGTTACTCAATCGAGAAGGGTAACCTTGTGTTTGTGGATGTTATAGGCATGATCATGAATGGATATCATAATAACAGGTAAATAAAGTAATATTTTTAATATACATGTAGTTTGGATGGAAGGGGTAATCCACAACATGGATGGTTTATAATAAAGGTAATAGAAGGAGAAGCTGGAGAAATATTATCTTAATGGAAGGTGGTATCATGAGTTGTAATTATTGGAATAAAGGTATCCTTAAAAATGATTTCAATAAGCATTGTTTGAACTCATTAAGATACACTTCTAGAGGTGGGTACATGAATCCTATGTCAAAATATTATATTGGGTTACCTCTATGTGTTAATATTCACTTCATTCTTCGGAGATAAAATTTTTAGCTTCATTTCACTCATTGTTTGAGAGAGGAAGTAAAAAGATCGATATTTCTAAAACAATTAGTAGATTATATTAGGTGGATGAAAATTTTATCAAGATAGATAGTGTAAGAAACATTTCTATCCAAACAAGGAGTAATGATTACTAAATTTTTGAATCTATTATTCTTATTTGGATAAATACGCTTAAATGGTGGGTGAATCTGGATATGAAGGATTAAAACACTATTCCCTTTTGATCTTGTATCATTATTATAAAAACTCTATTCTCTCTCCTTACCATTGTAATGTATTCACTAAAATTAAAGGATAAATAAGACATGTTAACTTAAATTTTTTAACCCTTAATCAGGAAAGTCTAACTATCATTCAAATGAAATATTCCAGTGTACAAAAACCACTATAATGAACTATTATAATGATGTTTGAAGAAAACTCATTATCCATCTTTATTTACTACAATTCATACATTGAAATATCGTAGCACTCTTAACTTAATTTAATGCACTAATAATCCCTAAGTAAATTATGGCGATATGTATTTTCTCATAATTAGTTCACATATTTATGAGTTGGCCATTAATCACCATTTTCACATGAGAAATGAAATACACTATACTTCACAACATTTCCTTTATGGAAACACCTTTTTTTAATTGTTCTTATTATATGAATTGCATTAATCCCTAAAAAACTACATATGAAATACATAGAATAAGTTATTTTTGAAATTCCTTTTCATCATAGAATATTTATGCCTCGTAAATAACTCCTCCTTCATGAAAAAAAACTACTATGTAAACAAATCCATCTTTCTAAACCTCACTAATTCAAGAACTAATCACCTTCAAAAACACAACCACTATATGAATCACATTTGGACATATCCTAATTTCTCTAAGTATGATTATCATTAATAATATTTTTATCTATTCAATGAACTAATATGAGGTCCGTTATATAGGAAAATATACTCAACAACCCTATTAATCACAATTACATTTAATCCCTTCGAAAATAGGCCCCACAGTGTACTATTCCTATTATGAAGTTTATATAACACATAAAATCCTTTTTGGAAGCCTCATAATCATCGTATTTCTATCATAAATGTTAATCCCTATTTGTGGTTTACATAGCACAGCTAATATGTGATATGAATGTCTTTGCCAATTTTATTTTACTGATTCATGTACATGTTATATGGTTTACATAGAGTAGTTCCTATATGAAATCCTTGCATTATCCAAAATTAAAATGAAAACTAAAATAAGTTTTATGTTGTCTTTACATAATTTTGTACATGTTGCATGGATATCCTACCATTACCATAAAAACATGAGAAATTCATGCCCAAATATTTGGTAAAAACATGGAAACTACAACACCTTCAAGTAACTATCCTTGAAACAAACCTATTTTCACTTTTTGAAAATGATTTCTCAACAAAACATAATGAATATCCTTAAAAAACATTAAGAGGGATTTTTTCCCAATAGTATACCCCTTTGGTTTTGATGATAAAATTTAAAAACCACTTAGAAACTCTTATGGAAAAAAATCCATACATCATCAAATTCAACTAACACTCAGTCTCTACAACTCCATAATGTGATCAAAGATTCACTCAACACATACACTAATCCCTCATGAGAAATTATTAGTGTTAGAAATAATTGTAACATGAAAAGTTCCTCAACGAACCACATCATTATAGATACCATCTCTTTTATGGAATGTGGCACACAAGAAGACCACTTTCTTCAACCACACATCATAAACTTCTTTAAAAACAAACGCTTTACATTATTTATCTATAATAAAAAAAATTCACCATCATCATATTTAAAAACATCCACCTGTGTTTTTAATCCCCTTATTAGATTTCCCCAATTAATGTTCAAGACTTATCTCCCTTTTTGAAGGAACCCAAATTTCACTCTTTTTTGGTATAAAATATAGGAAATAACGCATATCAGCATCTAGGGAAAACATACCATACATCAGGGATAAGTGTTTCACATCCAAATTTCATATGTGTGGGTTTTTGACCAGTCTCCAAGTGTTTTCCAATATCATTCATGTGAATATTTGGTTCTTTAATTTTTCAAAATGTCTTTAACTTAAAGTTGTGTAGGTATATAATCTAACTTTACATGCCTATGATTTAGTTTCTCCTTGATAAATTAATCCTTCATTTCAATTTTCTTCATCCATGAGGGATATAAAATAATTATTATATGATTCATAGAACTTGAGTTATCATTGTTGATTCAGATCTGATATTTTACTTTAACTCCCATGTCTTTAATAAGTTGCTTCATTGACAAAAATTGTATATTTAGTGGGTGAAATATATTCATTTTATATATTTATCCAAAAAATACAAAAATCTTTCTTGATCATCCCAGAAATACACAATTAACTAATATAGAATTCACCACTTGATGAAAAATTTCTATCATCTACTGAATTGTCCCAATCAGCATCTATCATTTTATAATGTTTTATTATAAAGAAATACAAAATCCATTATCCCTTTTATATACATTATTATAATATTCACTGTAACCATTTGTATTTCTTTATAACCATATTAATAGTTTGCCACCTAGAATGTGGATAAAATAGTGTTTGGTCGTGTAATTGTTAATTACAACAATATTCCTATGATCTACCTATATTTTTTAAAATTAACTTTTTTTCCTTTTTCACCCCTTGATGATTTCATTCAGGTAGAAAACAATGTTATAATCTTATTGTAATTATCCATTAAAAATCTTCTAAAAACCTCTTTAGCATATTTATATTGATAACTGAGGTTAGCATGCCTTTATTGTATTACCTAAAGTTCAAGGGAAAATTCCATCTCACCAATCATTGAAATTTCAAAATCAAACTTCATGAATTATAGAAATTGTTTTAATTATTATTCATATTCTCCAAATAATATTATTTCATACATATAAACTAGCCTCGTCATCCTTTAATTACTCATATTGTTGACATAGAGATTGTAATCAACTCTCTCGTGCTGGATAAAGAGCTTCTTCAAATATTAATCAAGTCATGAATATCTTGATATTGGTGCATAATTTAATCCAATAAAACCATTATTTAATTGAAAACTTTTTTCTCATATTTAAGGAAAATAAAACCATCTATTTTTCTAATTTACACCCATTTTTAAAGACTACATTTATAAATTCTAAACCTAACATCCATCTAAAAAACATTAAAATTGTCTTTGAAATACCCTGGGTAAAAATATTTTAATTTTTTATAGTATCTCAACATGTGAAAATTTATCATATTCCTCAATTTCATTTATCTAGGAGTGCCATATATACATGAATTGTGATTTTCTTTGAATGACTATGTTATATTTCTTTCAACTTGTTTTGAAATAACCATTTGGTTCTGATAAAATTCTTCTCGGTATGCCACAAAATTATATCCCAGGTTTCATACTTCTAGAATTGTCCAATATTATAATTATTCACCTAAACCTAATTACCATATATGGTAGCTTATTCAAAACATTTCATATATTCATATGATAGAAATGTTTTTTAGATACTCTATTATCCCCATTTACACTTGCATTGTTCAATCACCAATGATATCCTACTTATAAATCTTATATTGAATCTTTGAATTTTTTGTAGATACAAGTCTAAATTTATATTTCTCATTATTATTAACCTATTATAAATTTTCTTTTTCTAATTGTGCTCTCGTAATATGATTACCACTTCAACACTTTCATTGAGAAATTTATAACTTTTTTGTTGAAGATTATACTAATTTTCTATTATAACAACATCATTTATTTCCACATAATTATTGATAAACATACTAAAGAATTTATAAACTATTATAATTTCAATAAAGAAGATAAATATCCTTTCATCTCCATGGGATTCAAACATTATGTATTTCTTATTATTTAGGATAAAACATTTACTTAAAACAATTGAATGTATTTCAATGTCTTCTCTTTTCTATATCATATCTCCAATGGATTATTTATTCTTTTATAACCAAAAAATATATATTAGATATATAGACTGATTTTAAGACTACTTTCTTCCAAAACTTCTATGGTAGGTATTGCTCATTGAGAATTGATCTGCACGTGATGTTTATGATCTGATTTCTCAACACAGCTCCACCATTTTTCTAAGGAGTTCTCACTGATTTATCTTCATACTTTATCCACTAGTTTCTGAGAAATATTGAACTTATATATTGGTAAACTTCATGTCATTATCGGTTTTAAATTTAATAATTTTTTAACCAATAATATTTTTAACTTCCCTCTGATATTGTGTCATGAAACTAAACACTTCAAACTTATTGGTGATGAACACAATCTAAGACATACTACTATAATCATAAAATAAAAAAACATAGTATCTTTTCCCATCAATATCTCTTGGTGATATAGTTCCACACACATCAATAGTCACATATTCAAGAACTCTTATTGATATTTCCTCTTTTTACATATATGTATTTTGATAAATATTCCCATGTTGGAAAGTATTTCATGTGTGTGTATGGTCACATTCTAACTTAGAGATATCTCGAGCACCATAAATTTTTACCATATATTTTAGGCTTGATTGATTCAAATGGACAATCCATTTAGGTAAAAATTTGTCTAATTTTTCCATGGATATAAAGAATGTATATTCTTTTCCCCTAATAAGGTAGATATTCCCTTTCATATAGTTTCCCTATATAACCAAAACAATATCTTTTCCCTTGATGATATAAGTATTACTAGTTAACATTATTACATGTCTTAACTCACACATTTGACTGACACTTACCACATTCTGTCTTAGACATTCAAAAATTAAGGTATGTGCATGTCCCATATCATTTCCTATAAAAAAAACTTTTTAAAAGCCAAAATTCTTTAGGAATTTATAATTTATGAATCTTATGAAACATTATTTATAACACCCCTTACCTTAATCAATGTATAATTATTATTTTAGTGGAAAGGATTTAATGTTTTATGAATCCCATGATCTTTTAGCATTTTAATTTTAGAGTATTAGAAAAAAAAACTCTTGAATATATTACTATGTATGAAAGGAAGGAAACTAATACTCAATATCCATTTTTCTCATAAAAAAAGATTCATAAAATATAATCTCTTGTATCACTCAAAACATATTCACTTAATATAATAATAATGACCATAGAGGAAAGATAGATGTTTCTAAAGTTCATATTCATACTTTAGTCCTATGAAAAAGATTTTAAAATGTGGGATGAGAACAAAAAATCACAACAAGGGATATAAAAAAGTAAAGAACATGTTATTAAACTTTTAAAATCATGAAATACCCTAGAAAATTTTCCTTTTATATAATTAACCTTACGCTTAAAATAATCATTTACTTACTAAAGAAATAAACTTTACTACCTAATTCTTTTTATAAAAATACTAATATGAAATCATAAAGGATAAATCATACTCATGAGGGTTTATTATAAAAAATGAGTACCTGTCAAAAATCTTTTCATGAAAAACATAGATTTCACCCTTAAAAGAGTCATCAAATTTCTTAAAATATAATTGTGTTTTAATACATTATAAAATAAAATGATTTCCAAAAAAACACTTTTTCATTCATAAAATAGAAATTTTGGTTCCTTAAAACATTATATTCATGTCACTCATATAATCACTCTTAAATTCACTCTTACAAATGGAATAATATACTTGGTTAACTCAATGATATATTCCCAAATGAACAAAATCATTACCGAGTGCATTAGAGAGATATATAGAGCTCAACCTACATCATGAAAAATGTGAGAGGACTATAATATATAGAACACATATAATATAATATATTAATCATAAAATATTATAAATTATTCCATTTAAAACATATATAGAAGCACTTTGGGCTTCATGAAAAATAAGGATAAAATTCCTTTTTCATTTAAAACACTTAAAATGAAAAAATACCAAATGAATTGGAAATAATATATTCTTTCAAAAAACAATAAATATTATAAAATAAACTTATTAATAAATTATGGTCATGATGATAGGAAAATGCAGTCATACCATATATGTCATAAAAATTATTTTTCATGTTAGTAGAAAGAGTTAAAAGTTTCTCTTATAGAAAACATTATAAAGATTACTTTTAAAAAATTAAAAATAATGTTAAAATTAGTTGAAAATTAAATTTAAAAAATGATATTTAAAAAAGTAACATCATTGTATCATTTTTAAGAATGTGAATGTGAATGAAGAATATGATAAAAACATAAAAATAATCAAAATAAGTTTTAAATAAAAATATCCTACCTAGCGTCTGACTATCCACGTTTGTAATTTAACTCCATTATAATAAAAATATATTAATTATTTAATTACTTAATAATATTTTAACATTTTATCCCTATATTTTTATACCTTCTATTTCATTTATTACCATGTATTTTTTTATCAATAAATCAATAATGTTCATGTCAGATGTTTTGAGAGTGTTCAGTTCATAATTCCAAAACAACATCAGTAGGTTGACCACAGTCAAAGGGTTTGATGTCTAATAACCTAAAAAATATATATCATGAAATAATAACATTTATATATATTAAATAACACTTTTTAACCAGTAATGAAAGGTGGAATTGAAAAAGTAATCACATCACATCATAGATGTGGTAGTCTACACATACACACAACTAACGTTACCATTATCCAATGGATGAAAGGGAAATAATTTAAGTAATATATTATAATTAAATAATATTAAATGTTTTATTAATATAAAACTAATTCATTATTTATATAATAATAATCAATATTTTGAGGTGGTGTTGAAAAATGAAACATGCCACTTTATGAAGGTAACAGTTCACACATTGGAAAAGGTGATGTTTTCATTTCCTATAAGATACGAAATGAGATAAAAAGTGTTATGAAATCAACATAATTACATTTAATTACATTTAAAATACTGATTTTATCATGTTATCTTGGTTATAGAAAATTTTAAGGAGGTGAAGTAGAAATAAACATGAAACCACTTACTTAAGAGTTATACTTCTTCTCTGGAAACCCTCCTTTAGTTTAAACATTATACACTTATATATTGGTATTTTAGTGAAACTAAAACCCCTAAGATATGTTTAGGGATGTATATAAACCATTTTGTTAGATATTGGATGATCTTAATGGATCAATATATTTGAACAAGATATAATAGAAGTCCCCCTTTTATATACAAGGGGGTGGCAATCTTCTAATTTTCTAATGTATTAAAATAAAATAATTATTCATGTTAAAGTGGAAATAAATATGTCCTATTTAGAATATAAGATGATAAGGGAAAAACTAAACTCATAAAATAATATTTGGGATGATATTTTGTGACTATATTACTTAGTTTTAACCTTAAGTAACTCTTTTAACCCTTAACAGTGGTGAAAATGTTTACCACTATTACTACTCATAATGAAAAAAATGTAATTGAACTTATTCATAAATTTTATCAACCTCATTCCAAATATGAAATATATTTTTCAATTTTTTCCTGAATTGGATGAAAATAATTTGAATATCAATTCATAAAAAGTAGTGAAAACAGTTTCATTTTTAACTAATGTGCTTTTAAGCCTAAAAAAGTATTTATACAAAAATAAAAAATAATGTTGATTATTATGTAATTTATTTTATTATTTTTAATAAAATGGATCTAATATCACTTTAAAACAGATGAAAAATATATTGGGACTTTTAAAATAATTAAAATGAGATGATACTTCCAAAAAATTTGGTATTTTTTACTAATCACTAAAAAAATATTTTTAAAAAAAGTCCCAAAAATTCACCCTAATATATATTTGATATGATGATACCTAAAATTAAGTGCATTTTATTAAATTCATATTATAAAATTTAAAAATTTATCATTGAAATAAAACCATATAATATATGGAAGACAATTTTGTTAGAATAAAATAAGTTCTTTTTAGATATAAAATTACTATAATGAATGTGAATCACTAAAATATAATAATGAGTATTAATAAGATATGAAATTGATTTATTATTAAAATTACCAAGGTTGTCACATTATTACTTTATTAATGAAATTATGTCTTTATAATATTATTCATCACTTAAATATGTATGGATATATTTATCTTTTATCCTTTTATGATTCCCTTTTTGATTCCTTAATCATGTGTTTATTTCACAATACTTTAACAAAGTGAGGTATATTATTATGTAATTCCTTATCTCTATGATATTAAATCGGTTTGGGATTTTTCTCATTGTAATGAATCTCTTCCAACTTTACCACATAGGGCCCAAAACATGAGATACATCTGGTGCAAATTTCCTTAATAGTAAAACATGAAACACAACACATAACTAAGAAATACAAAAAGGAAAAGCTACTCATTAAGAAAATAACCCGCCTTTTATAAAATTTCATATGTTCTATTAAACTATTAACATAACTTTCCCATTTTACCAAATCACATAACACCATTGCAAGGATATATTTTTAACAGTGACATGACTTACTACATAAAATGAAGAGTATATCCTCCTATTATTGGCATAGATCTTATTCAGGACCAGAAATGCCCTCATGTGCTACTAAATCATCTTTAACTTATCAACCACTTCTTATACCTATTATTTTCCCAACAAGTTTCATTCACAAACTTTTCCCAACAGACTAGATTTCAACACCACATTTCATATAATTCCTAGAAATGATTCCTATTTATATCAGAATGAAATATATTATTATAAAAAAAATAAACAAATAAATTATTTTGATCCCAAAATATTTGGTAATCAAATGAGTAATCTTGAATAATATCCTATAAAGTCTAAAATTTTCCCTCTATTTTTTCATCATATTAAGGATCAAAAGATTCAATTAAGCATAACTTAACACCCATAAACTACTTATGTTCCTTCCATAAATTAGTGTTAAATATGGAATAATGATCAAATTCAATAGAGAGATATAATTTAAGTAATCTGGATATCTCTTTAAGGTAGTGTCTAAAAATATTCACCAAGGATATTCTATCTAGAATATGAATAAAATTCACATATTTATTTAATTTCTCAACAATAATGTAAATCATATTATTTCATCAAGATGTCTTTGGTAATCTAACCAAGAAATCAATGAATATATTCTACCATTTCTATTTAGGAATTATAAATGGATAAAGCATCATCTTTGGTAGTTTTCATTCAACATTAACATATTTAAAGTCAAAATTTTCATGGTAAAATTAGTTTTATCCTTCTTAATTACTTGAAATAAATAATATTCTCAATGTTTATTGTATATCATAGTGATTACGAGATAAACAAAAAACAGAGATGTATAAACTTTATTCAATATTTCCTTCTTAATATAGGGATCACTTTGAACACACAACCACTTTCTAAATATTATATTACCTTTTATATCAATGTAAAATTCAAGTAACATACCCTTCATAAAAAACAATATTTTCTTTTAAACAACTGTCTTCATTCTGAGAGTGCTTTATTTTTTCTAACAAAGATGATTGTACTAATACCTAAGAAAAAATAGATGGGGTTTTTTCATAAACTATTTCCGTTACAAAAATTAATTAAATAATTGATTAAATGATCATGTTTCAAATGTATATTATTTAATGATTCTTTATCATTTTCACTCAAATAATTGTTTACCTTGTTTTCTTTACCTATATGATATTTAATTGTGCAATAATAATCTTTTATCACTTCTAAACATATTATATTCCTTATTCTCAATTATTTTTGAGTAAATATATGATTTAAAATTTTATGGAGAGCTTATTTTTCACATTTTACCCTTTATAAAAGATGTCTCAAAATTTAATATCCAAAAACCAATTCACTTAATTCAAGTTCAAGTGTCGGGTGATTTTACATATTTATTTTAGATTTTTGTGTAACATATCCAATTACCAAATCATTTTTCATTAATAGAAATCCATGTCCCTTAAAATGAGAATCATGATAGATAAAAAAATTTCCATTTCATGAGAGAAAGGCCAACTCTAGAACATTAACCAATCTTATTTTTAATTATTAGAAACATTCATCGCACTATTTTATCCAAATGAATTTAACACCATTTTAGTTAACATAATAATGGTCTAGATAATAGGGATATGTTTTCAATAAAATAATGATAATAACCCTCTAATAAATGAAAACTTACCATCTCAGTGACATTTTTAGGTATTGGACACTCTTCCAAAACCTTAGTTTTAACATGATCAATTATTATTCCATATTTACGAACAATATTCCCATATATTGAAAACTTTTGTAACCAAAACTCAAATTTCCTGAATTTTCCAGGAAAATAATTTTCTTTTGAAGCCTTCATAGTAATACTATGTTTTTTCTTAAGTTCCACACAAGTCTTAGAATATATGAGGATCTGTGATGCCCCGAAATTATTTCTTATGTAATAACAATATTTTTTGGTTTTACTTCTTTCCCATGATCTCCAAAATAGTACTTGGAAATAAACAAAATACTTTCTTTATTCAATAAAGTCTAAAATGATTACATTTCTTCCGGGTTAATAGAATCCAACTAACCAAAAATACCTACTAAGAGACCTATTATAATTATAGGGAGACCACCCAATACAACAACAAAAACCCAAGAATATAGTAAGGGTATTTCGGATCTATCACAATAAACATCAGTACAGCCATAACCACATCAAATATGATAAGAATCAAAGGAATAATGATCACCATTTTCACCAAGTTTTCTAGAAGTTAAATTATCCTAAAAATGTATTTATAAGGGCCTTTTTGACCGTTAGATATATATCTGCCCGTTTTTTTTCAATTTAGGGTGGTTAGAGTTTAAAATAAAGTGATTGTCAGTATCTTGTTAAACCAAAATAATTTAAGTGAAAAATTTAAGATAAATTGTATAAACTTTCATAAAACCGATATGACTTCCTTAAACATTTTAATTATTTTGATATGTTTAACATATCTTAAGTTTTATCTTTAATATCATGGATTGAAATTTAAGATCATATTTTATAAAATATAGTACGATTTAAAAAATTAGGTAAGTATTTCAAATACTTTTTAAATGTTTCACATGTTTTACATATTATATAATGATACTTTAAAGATGTTTTAAATTAACGGTATTCGGATTTATAAATTAACTTTTCATATAGATATATTAAATATTCCTTTTTAAATATAACACAAAATGTTGTTACTAAGTATTTTTAAGCATCTTGAATGTCCTAAGTATTTGTGTACTCCAATCTTTCAAAGTGTAGAATTAAAAAGGGATCATGTTTTTTGAAATTATGTTATTTTTTTACAATATTGTGTATAATAAAAATAACTTTTACATTTCCTAAAAATGGGTGATTACCCCACCTAGCCAAGGGAAACCTTGTAGGCTGCCACTTAAGGCCTTGGTAGGCATCTCACTCACATCCCCAAGAAAATGGCCTAGGGTTTTGCACGCATGGTGCATTCTAAGTTGCTCGTAAATGAGTTCATAGTAGGCCCTACGCGCACACAGGTGTGCATGTGCAAGCAAACCAGAGTGTACCCCTATGTGGTGTTGCATGGCGGTAGGGGTGGGCGTAGAGCATGCCTATAGAAGACCGGTACGGGGCGGTACCTAGAGGGGGGAGGGAGATTTCTAAGCTATGGTTTGGACTGTCATATCTCGTTGTGCGGAACCCGAGCAATTCGATCAATTTGGATATCAAACCCCCACGGTTGTGTTTTATCCACCGTGTTTTTGTCAGCCATTCAATTCTGTCAGATCTAATCTAGACCGTTCCTCTCTTTTTAAATCACTGTATCACTCGAGGTCATCCAATAAAATCTGATCTAATCATGACCTCTTATCTATTTTAAAAAACCTCTAATATTTTGTGGTCGTCTGATCCACTCCTCATCAAATCTCAACCATTCTTTTTCTTAAACCACGGATTCACCCAAGCCATCTGATCAGATCCCACTTAATCTAGACTTTCCATTTCATTTCAAATTTTCTTCTTTACATTATCTTCTTCTACCCGCATGCGCCAAACGAGTGGAACCAACCCTACCCATAAACACATCCTCGCATGTCACTCCTCCCATCCCCATTTGAGGTCTTCTTTCCTCTCATCTTTCAAAAATTCTACACTCAGTTTTTTTTTAAATCCATCCCTTGTGGATCCGTGTAGGTCTTGTATTATATAGATATATAGTTGTATATTTTTATAAAATGGTCAACCCACTTTAGTTTCCCTTGATTAGGACGGTTTTTTTATCATACCTTAGTCTTCTCTAGAGTAATTGTTTAACGTTATTTTAGTTTCACATGTAGTCTTTATGAAATATAAATATAGTTTATATATACAATAGGTATAATCTTTTTTTGTACCCAAAACTCCCTGAGTATTCTTCCTCTCGAGCCTCTAGAAATCTCTCAGTAAATCCACCTTGATTTTAAGCCAGGTAAGGGTTTAATATGCCTTGTCTTCCTTGTGAAAAACCTATTTATACACTTTTTATATTCAATTATATATATATAATCATGAAAGTTTAGATAAACCTCTATTATGATCGATTTTAAGGCTCTTAAATATTGAGTTTCAAAGTCTAAGTAGTGGTTTAAAACATAAAGAATTATATTTTTATAAAAAACTCTTATATATATATATACATATAAACTTTGATTCCCAATATTATTTAGATTTTCCAAGGGTTGTTATAATGAATAACAAATGTTATTTTTTAAATATGAAAGGTTTTTAAGGAAAAATTTAAAAATTAAATCCTTTATATACACCCTGCTGTATAAACGGATTACACAACACTAAACCCTATATAATTTTTTATTTTAAAAATGTTATACTTTTGATGTGTATAGTAATTATATAGAATTCATGAGTAATAATTTTTGGGGTTTTCCACTCCTATATACATGTATATAAAGTGGAAAATAAGTTTTTTCATAAACAGATTCCCCATTTTTCTTCAAATAAGAATTATTTTTAAGTTAATAAAGTGGGTATTTATCTACCCACATGTGTTATTTCAAGATTATTCTAATTATTTAAATTCTGTATATGAATATATATGTATGTAATAATTATTTTCATAAATATTAAAAGGTAATAGTTATGTTTTAGTAAGTGGTGTGGTTGATTGGCATGTTTTTCAATATTTAACATTGTGATTAAAAAATTAAGAATACCCTTGTGGTAAATTAATACTTGAACATGCAAGTAATGGGTGTTTAGAAAACTGTGTGTTTAATACCCCAATTGAGTATTTTCTTTGCCTTAAATCAGTTATGTATTTAATCCATGATGAAATTACTTTATTAATTTTTATAAAATAAAATGTTTACTCTCATAGTAATAATTTTAGAATTTAAGGGTTATCATTTTATGTGACAAACCTATATTTTATATGCTTTAGTTACTATCACATTTGGTATAATCTTCCTATCATAATTTTCATTTATTTTCATAGCCATGTAGTTAGTATTTTTATTAACACTTATGCATGACTCACTTTGTATATGTAAATTCTAAAGAATGTAATCAAACTCAAATAGACTTTATAGAATTAAGAACTAATTTATTCAAAGTGGTATGGGACACTTTAAATAATATTAAACTAGTACTCGCCCATGCTATTTCACAGCGCATTCGATTTCTGGTTTTTCTATTAATAAGATATTAATTTTTATGAAATTTGAGAAGAAACGATAATGTTGAAAAAATATTAATTAGAAAGTAATGGTGTATGATAATGAAATAGGAGTGCATAGAATATGAATGTTGCATTCAAATAGTTGACAAAGAAATAAAAGAGTAAAAGTATATGAAAATTTTAAATTTTTGAGGAATAAGATTTTTATAATGTGGTACATTTTATTTAGAAAGCCAAATACATATGTAACACATTTTGTGTAAATTTGGTCGATATGATATTCCCACTTATCAAAACCTAATATAAAATTTATGGCTTTAAACACACACACACACACACACATATATATATATCAAGAATTTATGGAATACTCATTTTTTGACTATAAATGGATTTATGTAAATATGGAAATGTGTTTTTGGTTTATAGGTGTTTTACTTGTGTCCATATTTCATGAAAAAATGTTGTTTAATGTTACATGATAACATTTCAAGTAAGATAAATTAAAGATAAAATGTGGGGGTAAATAACATCAATAAATGTGTTATATAGAATTAATTACACTACACATTTATAGCTATATTACTTATATCTTACATGTATTATTCCATAATAACATCTTTTTATATAAGATTACAAAGTTAGTTATTTTTTATAATGTTACAAAGGTCAAAAAATTAATGAAATTTTAAAAAGTACCTATTATTTCATTTAAATTGTACTACAACTATAGGTACTCATCTCTCCATATCATTGATATACCATACCTCATGGTTCCATATAAATATCAAAACATCTTACCCAAACAACACAATAATGTCCACATAGGATTGATGATAATCATAGGGAGAAAACATTGAAAAGGCATATCCTTTAAATAACTACCCAAAAGATCAAATGCAGGAATAGAAAACACAACACCCTACAATTGCTGAACATATGAAATCTACAATATGGAAAACTTCATCTAGATACACCATTTGAAATCACCATTTGGAACCACCCTATGGATATCATAATTTGGAACCAAAATCCAGATTCAAAGCATCCAAACATTGTACCTGTTAAATAATATTAGCAAAAACATCACCATCGATATCACCAATCATAACACAACACCATTTCATTTATAAATTTATAAACAAACACATAATTCTAGAAGTTGCTCCTGGTAGAGTTAAATAGAATCAAAACATTTTGAAATTAGAAGGCATCTGCAGAAATATAAGGTGAGGTATATCTAGAATCATGTAATAAAAATGATAGAATTTGAATGAAACCCAAAAGAAAAAGACTAACCTTCTTCAGAGTGGCACACAATGGGTGTGATCACATAAATCATCTCCCTTTGTGCATCAATGATTCTTAAAATCCCAAGACCTGCACACTTGAGGTAATTCAGAATAATGAGAGCTAATTTCCAAGCCAACAATAGTTTTGTTAATTCTATAGAAAATATCATACCCAGGTGGTATATTCTTTCAAAAAATTGGTATGTTGACCTTAAAATTATTGGTTAGGAAAAATATCCACACATAATTACATCATACTAACCTCTAGCATATTCTGGATAAGTGGCATTTATTCTGTTAAAAAAACATTGACAAAAAAAATTCCACGTCCTACCAAATTTTGTTCCCCCATGGTACTACCACCATATTCAAAAAACATAGTTGAAGAATCAGCTGATCTTGTTCCAACATTAAGAAACTTATACAAACATTTTAATCCTAAGAACTCCAGGCTTAAGTCTAGAGCTTATTCTTGTAATCTCTGTTTTTGGAAAAGTTATCACGGTAGAAACCATTATAGGTGTTAATCTACAGTCACATTGAAGCAAGAACATATGGAAACAACTTAATAGGAAGCACAATGCTCACCCGAATCAAAAGAAATAGACACTAACAATGGGATCAGGGCCATCATTTGGGTTGCACATGACCCAAGGGACTATAGTATTCAGACCCACAACCATCTGAGCATCCCATACGGTGTAAGCATGGGTAGGATGCCCACTTTCATTCTCCATTGGTTCGTATTCATTCTCTATCTATGAAATTTTATGGAAGAACACTATTCATATTTTGTTTTATAAAAAAACAAGATAAAATTTAAAAAAACATAAACATTAAAGTATACAATTTTTTAGAATATGGTAAACTGAGATAATATTATAGGTCCACCTTGGTATAGGAAAAGTCATTTTACATTCATCGTATTTACAATTTTTTGTATAAATTTATGCATTCTAACCTTCATTGCAGCAAATTAATCATAATGTTAAGGATTGTTAAAAAACAACATAGAAAAAGATCATGAATGGACCATTATAGGTTCCGAAAATAATCCTGAAAGCACCATTATCGATTTCAAAACTGATCCCTGGAACATATTTCAGCAAAATAGGGAATCCCCTGTATATTGTAAAGAATTAAAAAACAATCAATGTTAATGAATTAAAACACGTAATATCATGTAAATACTAAAAACCTTCAAAATTGCCCAAAATTTCACTCTGAACAGACATAAGGCTTGATTCTGAGATGAACGTATATCCCTATCTTCTTCAAACACAGTAATATCTTATACATACTAAACACCTTCAGATTATTTTTTATAAAAAATAAAGATGAATTTTTAAAAAAAAGAATCAAAATTAAAGATCACAGTTAGTTATAATGCAGTAACCTGAGATAAAAAAAATAATCAAATTTATTGAATTCAAACACAGTAATATCTTGCGCATAATGAAAAACTTCAAAATTACCCGAAATTCCACAAACCACAAACATAAGGCCTCATTATGAGATGAACGTATAGGCATTCTTGCTTCACCATCTTGACGAATATGATAAAATAATATATCCCTTAGAAATAGTACTTCAGGAAAAGAAAACAAACAGTTGAAACAAACATATATATAAAAAAGTACAGGAAACACTAATTTCCTCAAAGATGTATCAGAATAATATATCAAACAAATATTGATGTCAAACAAAAATAACATAACTGACACATTATGCAATTGGAAATAGAAATAATAAGGAGAAAAAATTACATAAATGTATATAAAATCAAGATATTTCAAATAGAATAAATTAAACATTACTATGTATTCTATATCATTATATATCATAAAAAATAATTAAAAATATATACTAAAACCATATAAGAAAATAACTGGAATGTTTAAGAACACCATCCATTTTTTGAGGTATCTATACAGAAATTTCATCCTTTCATGCAGTTAAATGAAATATAGATAATAGTCATAGATTTCTGATGCATCAAATATCCTATTATTATGAATTATATCATGAGAGTTATCAGGAAAAAAAATTATTTTTGGAATTCTAGAATTCTTGAGTAGTTGAATAGAAATCAGAGACTGTAAGGTGATGCTAGTATAAAATTAGACTATAATGGATCTAGTAGGAAAAATAAAGTGAGACATGATGTTATCCCTTGAAAAATCTCAAAGGTTTGACCCCGACTTGAAGCACAATAGACAATAACATAGAAGCATGAGGTATAGTGGTAAAGCTTAGCAGTTAATGATATAGGAATGGGAAAAGCCAAGAGTTAACTTTATAGTTGTTATTTAATTAATTTGGAAACATAACAACTAATAGATTGATATGTGATAACCTACAAATGTTTTAAAACAGAAGATCAATGACACAACTGAATGAAACTATGAAAAAAAATCATGATATGCACAATTGTGAGCATGATACATGAAATATTCATTGTAATGGAAATTAGTAAGTCAACTATGCATGTTTCTGAAGACAATAAAAATAAATAAATGTTTTGAATGAAATAAAGTAGACATATTGAAACATCCTGGTGCTCTAATGCGATGGTGTAAATCTATAACCATGGTAAAAATAATAAATAAAGTAACATTGACATAAAAGAATAAGGAAATGGTGTAATTGGAGGACTAGAATTGGAAATGTATAGTTTTAATTCTTGAAAATTTCATGTGTAAATGGAAATATTTATTTATGGACTAAAGGGAAGAACACAACTTTTTAAGAATATAGCTTTGATTCCCGATTGAACCTAGTGGTTCCTTAATTACTGATTCTTGAATGCAAAGGTATTGAAATAAAATGTCCATATTTTGTATGAATAGAGTTAAATGGAATACTTAACAGTGGAGAAAATAAATAGAGAATGTTTCGAAGGAAAACTCACCTCGTTCTGGATGTGTTTGGAGAATGTTCAATCTGTACGATGCGTAAATGTCCACCCGGTGTCAAGATATGAAAATAAAGAGGAAGATATATCTTCATGATATATAGAGCTGTGAGCATGAAAAATGAAATATTTCTTGTAAAGGAAACCAGTAAGTCAACTATTCATGTTTCCAAACACAATAAAATGAAATTCTATGAAAATTATAGTTAATCTTCACAACCAAAACTGTATGAAAGAATTATATTGAATGAAATCGGGTAGACATACTGAAACATCCCGCCGCTCTAATGCGGTGTGGTGAAACCGTGAGAAGGAGGAAGACGGAGTAGGAGGCCAACGGGGTATAGGAAAACCGGGAGAAGAATGAACCCTATGTCAAGATCTTGCGGGAACCATAGGATGCGAAGAACTCAATCTCGATCGCAAGAAGGAGAAGGAAAAGTGTGGAGGGTAGAGTAGAAACCAGGAGAAGGTGGAAGTTAGAGATGGAGGTGGACCAATTGCGGAATGACCATCAAAGATTGGATGATGGAGGCGAGGGTTTTAGGGGATTTTAGGTCGCAACATGCGATAAAATCAGTGGGAGCGGGAGGCGACAAATGGAACGATATGATTTTAAGAAAACCTACAGTCTATTGTAGAAGTAGAACTATAATTGCGGCTACAAATGGAAGGATATGATTTTAAGAAATCACAAAACCCATAATCTATTGAAGTGGTATAGGAAATAAATAGAACAATGTGATTTCAATAAATCATAGAACCTATAATTGATTTAAGTGGTTCTCAATGATTATGGAAAGAAATAGAACGATATGATTTTATGGAATTACAGAACCTACAGTCGATTGTATAAGTTTAATTGATCCTTATTCAATGAGGATTAGGCTTCTGGTCTAAAAAATTATGCAACTCAATAATTTTGGAAAGAAACAGAACAATACAATTTTAAAGAATCAATGAACTCTCTAGATTCGATTGAAGGAGTAGAACCCATCCATACTCCATGGGGAGTTGGCTGCAGGACAAGTGAAAGAGCACTGCAGGAAAAGAGAGGGATTGGATTTTTTGTATCTTCATGAAAAAAGAAGCACAAGAAAGAAAAAAAATTGTTCAACATCAAGGAGACGAACCTCCTTCCAGTGATTCAAGCAGCTGCTGTTGATTCGGTGAAGAAAAGTGCACCAGCTTGGGGTCTATTGCTTCATCCTGCTGAGAGTTTCCAGCCACGGCCAGTTTGAAAATGATCTCGACCTAGTTACCGAGAAAAAATCATCATATCCCGGAACATTAATGATGCATATTGTGATCAATATTATGTTCAAATATGTAACATGAAGAAACTGATCCTTGTCTACTGGTAAATTGAAAATGAAGACGTTTCCATTGTAGAAAACTGTCAAGGGAGTAGTTTCCATTATGCTTTCAGCTACATGCTTGTAAATTATATAGTGAAAATTGTTTCACAGAAATAGATTTCATGAGAATGACGAGCAGTAAATTATGATTAAAAAAATAGCCTACCTCAAAATGAATATTCAAATGTGTTGAGGAAGAGAGCGTCTAGTACCTTGGGATTGGATTTAAGAAGGGATAAAAGGGAAAACAATGTTGATCCCCACTCGGAGGGGAGGACACCAGGAGTGATTTTTTTGAGGCATTTCTCACAGAGCCCTTTGAGATGACTATCTCTAGGATCTCAATATCTATATTCGAACCTTATCTCGTAATGACTATAGGAATATGCAAATCAAAACACACATCGATCGACCATAAAAAAATGAAAACAGATACAAATCATCGGAATATGGATTGAAGAGAAAAACCCACAGAAATTTCTCCAGCAATCAAAAAGATTCTGCACGCGGGTCCGGCTGGAGTATGTGGTTTCCAGAGGAGCCGAAGGCGGTGCACGTAGAGGTTGAGGTGTGGATGGAGGATGTGGTATGAGGTAACCCTAGGTCGAGTTGAGGGGTATCACGAACAGGAAGAGAGTCAGGAGGAGGATGATGCCAGCCTGGGTAGAATGTGGTAACCCTATGTCGCGATTAACGTAATCATGATCATGAAACTGAAAGGTAAAACTGGGGATAGTGTAGTTGAAACCTAGGGAAGAAATTGGGTGGAGAGAAATGGCGGGTAGATTGGGAGAGGGAGGAAGAGAGTGGGGAATCCAATGGTTATTTAGGTCAAGACCCGCATTTTTCTCATTAGTAGTGAGAGTGAGAGGTGGAGAATAATAGATATATCACAGGTTGGGGTGTCGTGGTTAGATGGTTGATCAACACGCAAGGAAAAATTGACGTGTAAGAACAGACTGTTGACACGTGTTGGCTGGAAATCCAGGATTAGTATATACAGTAGATGTGAATCCAACTAATATGTGACAATTGGAATGATAAGTAATGAGTAATTTAATAAATTAAAGTGGTATGAGGCAGTTTGATTTAAAGAAATGAGGAATGCATTGTACTTAGTATGTGATTGGTGGGGCCTATTATAGCACCTTGATGCATCGGTAGGTCTCATGAGAAAAAATAAATGTGGAATTGGTTGAGGCCTTTCCCAAATTGATTTATGGTCTTGGAATGATGGATTAACGGAGATTTTATGGTCTTGGCATGAGGCCTTGACATTTTCAGGCATATGCACTTCCCTTATTATGTCTATGATAATTAATTAACCAAGTGTATATTTGACTAGTATAATATTCATGGTTAAAGATCTTGTACTTATGAGAATTAGAAGAAGTAAATGCTTATGGAATAATTTTTATTCAGCACTTAGAGTTTTATCAGCTGGTTTCTGATTTACAGATAGTAAGGAAAGAATTTTTGTTATTATTTTATATGAAACTCTGATTATGTGTTACTCTCAGTTGTAATTTGGTACTTTCACTTTCTCATGTCACACTTATATAATTTAGAATGACTCTTACTTTATATACTACACCACCTATATTTTGTATGAGCATTCTTATGATTGGAACATGATTCATTGTGACTTTGTTAGTGTTCCTTGAAATTTTCACTTATAATTCGTGGCAAAAATGTTATGTTATTGTTCATGTATTACATCTTTCCTTACGAAAATGTTTTATGGATAATTTTAAAAGAATATTTTCAAAAGTTTTTAATCGAAACATTATTTTATTTTAAAACCCCTTATTTTGCATTCATATGATCATTCTACATTTTAACTTAAATTTTATAGGTTTATTATATTTGAGATACACCATTTGGTGGAAGCTTTGTGGAGATTCTTTTCCCTTTAAGTTTTGAAGGAATTGTAATAATTGTATTTGGTTCTCCAAGACCAAAACCAAAAATATCCTCTTTAGTGGAACATTATGTGTAATTATTCTGGTTCTTTTTTTATAAAAAAAATTACACACCATGTTTTATGTAAAAATACACCAGATTTAGGGAAGTCCAGGGTCAGGGCGTGAAAATTGGTATCATAGGATTGGTTTAAACAACCCTGAAAAATTAGAAAAACATTAAAAACATTATTATGTCTTAATAAGTAGAATTTTTCTTAAAATTTTTAGATGGAAGACGAGTGGATCCTTCTATCTCTACCAATGGAAATATTAGAAACTATAGTGGAAAAGTCTTGTTTATAGGGCTACGATACTTTTGAAAACCTTTGGTTGTCTTGTAAACACCTTTACCATGTATCAAATTCCCCTTGTGTACTCCAACTTCCCCGAGGATTTGGATTTTACTACTTCTCCATGATGCATGCCCAACTTCCCTTTTTTGCACGTAAGGTAAGTTATTATAAAGGTCTATTTAGTTACTTTACCTTACCCAACAATTTTCAATCACTGGTGAACTTTCAAGAGGCTGCACAAGAGGGTGACCTCTGGGCATCACCTATGGTCTATGAGGTCAGGTCATGGACTTTGAAATTCTCGAGGATGAGTCTACCTATTTGCATTATAGACATCAATTTCAAGAAGATGTCATCTAACTCCATACACTTCACGCTTTCCTTTATTCTAACTTTATATGTCCACATCTAATTGATCTGAGATGCCCATGATACATATGGACCAAGGATATTGAGTATTTTGGAATCATCGTAGGGATCTTCTTAACTAGAAACTGGATAAATTGCCAACACCGGTGAAACTGGTGAAGTTACATCTTAGAGGACGTCAAGAAATCTATACTAGTGTTTTGTGATAGGGAGCTGAAGGTTATGGGCGCAGCGGAAGCTCGTGGGTGGATGTGCCCACTTGGCTTTTTTCATTAAAAATGATCAATCCAGGATCAATATGACGATAAATGCCAGACTCCACGGATCTAATCATATAAATAGACAAAGAATAAGAATAGTCCCGGAACCACAAATGTGGATCGTCACAGGTTGATTATAATTAATTGAAAAGAAATACCTTTTATGGAGTTCTTTCTTTTTTGATATTTCTGAACATGTTCTGATGTGATTTTTTATTGCGTCGCAGAATCCAAGTGTAGACTTCCTCTAGAGATGATCCACACATGCACCACGTATCTATGGATGTCTATAAAGGAGTCTCCGGGTGCTAGCATGGAGAAGAATTTGCTTGTGTTGTCCACCAAAGATCGCTTTGATTTGAAGGAAGAGGATATCTCTCAGTCTTGAGAGTGTTCTTGGGGGAAGTAATTCTTTTGGCCTTTATATAATTCTCCAGAATTGTTGTGCACAATGATTGAGGAAAATTGTTTGGGTTGTGAGGATATTTATAATCAGGTTTGAGGTTATAGATTTATGACAATAAATAAATGTGTTATATCTTTTATTTATTTCATTAACTTTTATTAAAAACCCCCATGTTGAATCATTTAATTCCTTGACATTCACCCACGCTGATTATAATAAATATCATTTAATAAAACAATATTATTTCCTCAAAATCCCGATTGTAAAAACCACAGGGCGTGCAATCATTAATACACAGTGTGTACTTGTTTATCATAAAACTACACAGCGTTTAATAATTAATACATGGTGTGTACTTGTTTTTCATTTCCTTTCCAAAATGAAAACTACACGCTGTGTAATCATCAATACACGGTGTGTACTTGTTTTCAAAAATAAAAACTACACGACATGTAATCATTAATACACGGCGTGTACTTGTTTTCATTTTATTCTTCCTCCATCATTAAAACGATTTAGGATTCCTTGAATAATTATTAAACCACGTATGGGAATAATCTTTATTCTACTTGAGATACTTGGATACACTTATTGTGTGACCCTCTAGGCCTCTTTCTTGTTGGGAATAGGCAGGCTTTCCTAAAGACCAAAATTACTGTATAGCAACAATTCAAGGCACCCAAGAGAAAGAAGTTGACGTTGCAATGACATGTCACCTCAAAAAAATGCTTACTATGTAATTTAATACCTTAGTCTCAATATCTCATCAATCAGGTTTCATGGAAGAGTCATAAACCTATATGCTTGATATGTCATTCTTTGACTTCCAGAAATAAACTCATCGTTACACCATGGCCATGGAATTTGAGAGACAGTTATATTTCAATCAAAGGGCCTGAGATATCTACTTCCATAAATATGTAAGGGACAAATCCTTCCTCGAGTTATCCATTAAAAACATTTCATTCATGATGCACCCAACATACCCTACTTCCCTCCAACTATCTTCGTGACGGTTTTCATCAGCAAATCTAAGTGTGCGAGTCATGACATGAGTTAATGATAATCTTCTAGTCTAAGGAACATTACACATGCTTGTATATAGCAATGTCTGATGACACCAGAACATGTGGAATTGCTACTACTGTGTCTGTTCTCATAATCTCCCATCTTAAAGATTACCAAGTGCAAACTCCATGAGAGAGAGTCTCGTCTTCTTACGAGTACTTTCACATGATGGTTTGTATACTATGTGTCCTATCATAGTATTTCATCCAACCGTAGAACTTTAATTAAGAATATTGTTATATAATTTCAAGGTTCTCATCATAGCAGGGATCTAACATGACTATATAAATGTAACAAATATTTCAGTACATTATTATATTATAGTCATACAGAACAATGAACAATATATAATAAGTGTACATTCATGTAATCAAAGTACAAAAAGTTAGTTCTCAGGACACCAACCCTAAAAAACTCCCACTTGGACTAGATCCAATTGCCTACAACTTTTAGTCCGCTAGACCTCACATGATGATCATGTTTCTTTTGAGTTAAGGCTTTAGTCAAGGGGTCTTCCACATTTTCTTCCGTGAAAATACTGCTCACTGCAACTTCACCTCTCTGAGAAAAATCCCTCAAGAGATGATACTTCCTAAATATGTTATTTGTCTGCTGATGTGACCTTGGATCTTTTGCAAGTGACGCCACTGTAGTATTATCACAATATAGTGTGATAGGATCTTTACTCCTAGGTACTACATCCAACTCTTGGACAAAGATTTGCATCCATACTACTTCTTTAGCTGCCTCAAAAGTTGTGATATACTCGTAATTTATTGTATAATCTACCACCACAGCTTGATTTGAGCTCTTCCAGCTCACTGCACCTCCATTCAAACTGAAGATGTATCCGGTCTGCGACTTCATGTCATTTTGATTAGTCTGGAAACTAGCATCGACATGTCCTATGATGACTAGTTCCTCATCTCCTCCATAAACCAGGAACATATCCTTAGTATTCCTCAGATACTTAAGGATAGTATTGACTGACATCCAATAGCGGTCTCCTGGATCAGCTTGATATCTGCCTACCGCACTTAACGCATAAGCAACATCTATCCTTGTACGTAGCATATCATACATGACTGGCCCAATCACGGATGCGTAAGGGATCCTTTCCATTTTCTTTCTTTCCTCGTGTGTTTGAGGACACATTTTCTAGGAAAGATGAATTCCATGTGACATTGGAAACAATCCCCTCTTGTACTCTTCCATACTAAATCTCTTCAGTATCTTGTCAATGTATGTACTTTGACTTAGGCCCAGCATTCTCTTGGATCTATCACGATGGATCTTGATCCCAATAATATATTCTGCCTCACCCAATTCTTTCATAGAGAATCGTTTATCCAACCATACCTTAAATGACTGTAATACAGGTACTTCGTTTCCAATTAGTAATATGTCATCAAAAAATACTATTTGGAAAAAAAACTACACTTCCACTAAACCTTTTGTAGACACAAGGCTCACATTCATTCTTAACAAAGCCAGGTTAAGTTACGGCTTCATCAAAAAGAATGTTCCATGACCTTGATGCTTGCTTTATTCCATAAATGGATTTATGCAACTTCCCTACCTTGTTGGCATCCTTTGATTCACAAACCCTTTAGTTTGTGTCATGTAGACATCTTCTTTGAGGTTCTTGTTAAGGATTTTTTTTTTTGACATCCATTTTCCAAATTTCATAGTCATGGTAAGTGGAAATGGCTAATAGGATTCTGATGGATTTCATCATCGCAACCGGTGAAAAAGTTTCATCATAGTCAATTCCTTGACGTTGTCTAAAACCTTTTGCAACCAGTCGTGCCTTATAGGTGCTGACTTGACCCTCCATGTCCAGTTTCTTCTTGAATACCCATTTATTACCAATATGCATTACATCAACTGGAGGATCTACCAAAATCCAAACTTGGTTTTGGTACATGGAATCCATTTCAGAATTCATGGCTTCTTGCCAGTTGGCAGCGTCTGTTCCTTCAACTACTTCCTTGTAGATGAGAGGGTCATCATTTTCAACCAATAATGATTCACCATCCTCAGTGACAATAAAACCATATTGTTCTGGTTCTCTCACCTCTCTCATTCTTCTACGCAGTTCTTGTGTCTCTGGAATAGATTTTTCTTCCACAGGGGCTTTGTGGAATGTGTTCTTATACCAACTCTTGTGTATCTTGAGCCTCGACTTCATCGAAGTCTATCTTTATCACACTATCTCTTTTGGAAATGTTCTCCCTCTCAATAAATATGGCATGTCTTTCCACTGTAACCCTTTTATCTGAGGGGTTTTATAGGTAATGTCACCTTGTTTCCTTGGGATATCCTATAAAGATACACTTTGTACCTCAGGGTGTAATTTTCTTACCTGAAGAGGCCTTAACAAATGCTTCGCTACCCCACACATGTAAATTTGATAACATGGATTTGCGTCCACTCCATAATTCATATAGAATACCATTTATCGATTTAGTTGGTACTTGGTTTAGTATTTGTGATGTTGTTTGTAATGAATATCCCCAAAAGGATAATGGAAGACTCGCATGACTCATCATTGATCTCACCATGTCTAATAGGGTGTGGTTCCTCCTTTCACTTATTCCATTCCACTGAGGCTTGTAAGGATGAGTGGGTTGAGATAGAATCCCAAACTCCTGTAAGAAATCAATGAAGTCATGATTAAGATATTCTTTACCTCTTTCTGAGTAGAGTTTCTTAATCTTCTTACCAAGCTGGTTCTCAACATCATTTTTGTATTCTTTGAACCGATCAAAAGAATTTGACTTATACCTCATTAAGTAAATATATCCATATCTACTAAAATCATCAGTAAAAGTTATGAAGTACAAGAAATCACCCCTTGCTTCAATTGGAAATGGTCCATATACATCTGTGTGAACTAATTATAGAATCTCTTTAGCCCTTTCACCTTTCCCACTAAATGGGGCTTTGGACATTTTTCCTTGTAGACACGTATGACATACACCAAGTGGTTTTAGTTTGAAAGAATCTAAATACCCATATTGATGTAATTTTTTCAAACATTTCTCATTGACATGACCTAGCCAGTGATGCCAAAGTTGGGTGTGGTATGAGTCAAGTGAATTAATTTTTTCATCGATTGTCATTACTTGGTTTGTGTAGTCTAACACATAATGGCCTTTATATAAATGTGATCTACCAAAACAAATGATATCTTTATAAAAGTAGCAACATTCATTTCAAAACTTGAATATGAATCCATAAATATCTAATCTAGATACTGAAAATATGTTTTTAGTAACAGAAGGCACATAATAACAAACTTTTAACACCAAGATCATTCCAGTTGGCAATGTGAGGTCGTAGTCCCCGATAGCTACAGCAGTAAGTCTGGCTCTTTTGGTTGCTTGTAGATCTACCTCCCCTCGATAAATATTCCTGAATTTACTTTTTTATTATATTTGGATACATATGTGAGCACCACAAGCTGTATCTAATACCCAATTTTTAGAAACAGATAGATTGCATTCGATGACAAATGCACCTGAAGCTTCCCCTTGCTTCCTTGGCTTGGTGCAGTTTTTCTTCCAGTGGCCCTTCTTGCCACATTCGAAACAAACATCATTTTGTTCTCTTGCCTTTCCTTTGATCTTCCTTTTCTTGGAAGGCCTTGAAGAAGCTTTGGGCTAAAAGATATTTGCCTTCCCTTTCCTTCTATTCACCATAAGGATATAAGGATTTTCACACTTTATATCATTATCCACTTGGCGAATAAGGATGATAAGATCAGATAGAGACTTCTCAATGTTGTTCATGTTGAAATTTACAACAAAGTTAGAGAATATCTAGGGAAGTGATGCAAGAATGAGATCGGTACCCAGTTCTTCGAGGAGTTTAAACCCTAGAACCTCCAAATTCTCAATGTATCCAATGATCTTGACTACATGAGGCCCAACTAGGGGACCCTCTCCAAGCTTGCTCTGAAATAGAGCCTTGGAGATCTCAAACCTTTCCTATCTTGATCTCTCCTAGTATAGACCATGTAGGTGCTCGGTCATGATATAGGCATCCATTTCTTCATGAGACTTCATGATCTCACTAGACCTTGATGACAACATCAAACACTGAACATCGAGTGCGTCGTTCAAATGTTGATCATAGACCAGGAAATATTCATCACTTGCCTCTTAGGGAGGCGAATAAGGAAGTGAGGACTCCAGAACCTAAAACTTTCATTCATGGCGTAGGATAACCTGAAGGGGCCTAAAACATTCCTAAAAGTTACTTCCAGTGAGGATATTGTCTTTATCTAGAATTGATTGCAGAGAAAATGTGGTTGACGAGCTTGTCATATTGATTCTACAAATTAAAAGATCAGATTTATCAGTACCTTTTTATTTTATGAAAAATAATAAATGAACTTATTAATTCTCCCACTATTTTATCAAGTCCCAATGGCCCTCACCATTGAACTTGAAATGTCCAGTTGCTTTGACATTCTAGTGGCAAGGATCCATATTCCTCTTCACATAACCCCAACAAGGGTTGGTTAAGCTATTTGAAGGTATTTAGGTAGGCAGGACTTTTCCAACTAATGTTATTAATATTTTCATTACTTATTATATTCTCCCTTTACTTATTTTATATGAAATGTTCATAATTTGTGTGAAATATTAATGTTTTAATACTAAGTATAATTTTTGAGAATTTTTTGATGTAGTCCAATTGAGTTAGTTTAATATTTTATTTATAACTCTCACCCTAATAATTAAAATTATATTATTCTTATTTTTTAGGATTCCTTATTCAATTTCTCACATATCATTAGAAGAAATCATGGTCCAATTATTCCATTTGAAGGCTCATATGGACCACATAAGATGACCCAAAGAATTTGTGAAGAAACTGGACCAGCCATGATTATTGAGTTACTGGTCTCACTCCCAAAGTCCATATTTTGTGAAACTCCACAATTTGTTCTTGATTATCCAAAATAATTATGAGTAAAAAATTCATGTCCCAAATCTATGAAAAAGGGGCCCAAATGAAGCTTTAAAGTCCAGCCCACAATTCTGGACGAGAATTAATATCCAGACACTATTAATGACATATCTGATGATGTAATCATCAAATAGAGATGAGATTTTGCATTGTGAAATAGGAGATATAGACGGCCTACTTTGTTGAAGAAATAATTCAGTTTTAAAGGAATGTTCCTATTCAAAAACCCTTTCACATTTTGGACTTTAAAAAGACTTGATTGAAATGGATAGATTAAAATTGTTTAATCATCCGGCCATAACTTTGGCTACATAGGTCCAAATGCCTTTATATTTTGAGAGTAGTAATAAAACATTATTATATACAACTTTAAAGAAGGATATATCTCGATATTATGCTTTATGGATGTGAAAATCATCAATCCAAGTGGAGAGAAAGATTGGGAATGCAAACAGTCTACTTCCTTGAGATATAAATACATCCCCCTCCTCTCCTTCAAAGGGGTTGGCATTTCAGAAGAGAGGAGAATAAATTGGCACGACCAATGCCTTGAAAAAGTCTTGGGAGGACCTACCATACTCAAGTTTTCACTTGAGATACCCTTCCTTCTATTTTTGTTTCCTTTTAATTTTGTGTTGTTCTTCGTTTGTAATCTTATAAGTTTGTATTTTGTAATTCTGTTTTAATGCAAGTTTCTTCTCTAATATCTCTTATTCTCATCCACCTTCTGTAGTTTAATATTAATGTTCTTCAAATATTTTAAATATATTTGAATCCCATTCCCTTCTTTTTCTTCCTCATTCAATTGAAAGTCTGTTTTTTTAATTCTCATCATTTTTGGTGTGTATGTGTTCGACGTACCACTCTTTTATTATCCCTTTCTTTTTATTCTCTTGTTAATTCATCATCATAAATATATAAACCATATTAATATTAATATCAATGGATGAGTAAATATATTATTGGGGTGAGTCAAAATTTAGGTATGTTAAGTGATTGAGAGTATTTGCTCGATGAATATTCTTTAATTTAACATTGTGTATGTTGGACTTAACATGTCATGGATTAATGACTTGTTTTGTTTAACGTGTGGTTTCCATGGATTATTGTAACCATAAATAAACTACCATCAACATGATCTAATTGAGATTAGAACCCTAAGTTAAGTTAAGGCTTGGATTAAATCCTTAACACTTAGTAATTCCAATCAACATTATCTTGCGAAGTGGGTGTTAAATTAACTGCAATATAAAGCAAAGCTCTAGGATATCACAAGCGTAACTCCCTAAAAATGAACTCATCCCAATATTTATCAAATTGTTAAATCAAACACCTATTATTAATCACTTCATTTAATCTCTGAAAACAAACCCCCCAATCAAAAAAATCAATCAACTAAAAACAATCTACTATTAAAAAAGTATCATCGCTGAGGATTCGACCCGAGTGCTGCTATATACATTAGTAGAGCACTGGAACATTGACTGGTCGATAGGCGACAATAGGCCGTATGTTTAAAATGGTTCCATTGCTGGGGATGGTTCTTTAAGTAGTCATTAGTTTCTGGTTATTGTAAAAAAACAAAAAAACAAATTTTAAAAAAAAATTGAAAAAAAAAACACAAAGAAAAACCCATCTTCTCATAAAAATCATAAACAGAAAAAACAAAAAGAAAAATCCATCTTACTTTTCCTTCCAGCATATCTCTAAATGCCCTGTAGCCTCCCAAACAATCCATCGGATTTGTTTGACTCTAAAATTGAGTTAACACTTCTCCAACTTCGGAGGAACATAAGAGAAAATCAAATAATTCAAGAACCAGTCCTTGTCCAACCAATTGAATTAGATATGGTCAATCCTAGAGAAAAAACACTAAAATAACTTGTTTCCCCTGATATGAATTACCAACCTATTGGTATTAAATATCCAAACATAGAAGTTGACTTAAAACTCAAATCGGTTTTGATTCATCTTCTCCCTCATTTCCACAGGCTAGTCGGTGAGGATCCATATCTCCACCTTAAATAGTTCCAAGTGGTGTGCTCTACCATGAAGCCTCAAGGGGTTTCTGAAGAACAAATCAAACTTTGAGAATTCCCTTTCTCCCTAGTTGACACTGTTAAGTCATGTCTTTACTACCTACCTCCTGGTTTCGAAACCACATGGAATGACATGAAGAGACTCTTCTTAGAGAAATTCTTTCTTTCTTCTCATACTGCTTCTATCCGAAAGGAAATAAGTGGTATCCATCAGTTCCCAAGTGAATCACTCTATGAATACTGGGAGAGGTTCAAAAATCTTGTTGCAACCTACCCACACCACCAAATCCCTAACCAACTCTTGATCCAATACTTCTATGAGGGGTTATTGGCTATGGAGATAACTCTCATTGATAATACAAGTGGTGGTTCTCTTGTTGATAAAACTCATGCAACTGCAAGAGATCTTATAAGAAACATGGCTGAAAACACACAACAATTCCGTACTCGAGCACATGATCAAGTAAAACAATCCCAAGATAATCAATCCATAGAGCTGAACAAGATGACCGAGTGGATGAGTGAACTTACAGGTCTTGTACGGCAACTAGATGTGGCATCCAAATCCCCAAACTCGTCTTCTCTGTAATCAATGTTTCCTGGACCTGTTAAAAACTGTGGAATCTACAACTCTCCATCTCATCCATTTAACACATGTCCACAACTTCAAGAGGATCATTCCGATTCATCTGAACCAATGGATCTCAATGCATCATATGCACAGTGGAACACCAATCCTCAACTATCAGGTCAGTTTGTTAGAAACTTCAACCAACCTCATTTTGATATCTTCTCTTCTTCCTATAACCAAGGCCTTAGGTATGGTACTCCCATATCTCATCCCCCTAAATTCCCTCCTTAAAACCCAAACCAGTTTCAATATGGTCAAGGTGTGGGTAACTTCCAAAAACCTTATCCTTTTATTCCTCAACCTCAAAGGAACAATCCTCATCCTGGATTCCATTATCCTAGTGAGCCTTCCCAATTCCAAAACCAATACAATCACTTTCACAAGAACCAAAATCTAGGTAATCCCAATCTGGGATAAGCCTCTTCTTCCAAGAAACCATGGGAAAGTGAAGTGGAATATCTTGCCTCTTTCACCCGTTCCAGCCTCAAGAACATTGAAACCCAAATTGGTCAACTTGCATCCCACCTTAGTCAGCAGCAACCATCCAATTCTTCCCAACTTCCAACTCAACCATTACCCAACCCCAAGGGTAATGTAAGTGAAATTTTACTTATATCAGGAAAGAAAATTGTTATACCTCAAGATAAGTCATATAAACCCCCTTTAAATGTTGACATAGAAAATGAAAAGAAAATAAAACTTGAAAAGGAACCTGAATCCATTCCCTCACCTCCTTCTATTCCACATAGGAATCCAATTCCTATTCCACAAGTTGTCTCTAATACAAATAAGTCCTTTAAACCCGATCCTAAAATGCTCGACATGTTTAGACATGTTGAAGTCCACATTCCTCTCTTAGATGCCATCAAACAAATTCCTAAGTATGCCAAGTTTCTTAAGGAATTATGCACCCACAAGAGGCAACTTAGGACCTTTGAAAATGTTTCCTCCCAGAAATCTATTCCCATAAAGTGAAAAGATCCAGGGACATTTACAGTTCCATGCCAAATTGGAAGTTCCAACTTCGATGATACAATCATAGAATTAGGAGCCTCAATTAATTTCATTCCCAAATCCATATTCTCCAACCTTGGTCTAGGTCCCTTACATTCAATGGGTGTTGTCATTCAATTTTCCAATCGAATCACAGCCAATCCTGAGGGTATAATTGAGGATGTCCTTGTCCGGGCCAATGATCTTATCTTCCCTGCTAATTTATATGTCCTTGACATGGAAGGTGAGACTAACTCTTCTCGATCTCCCTTAATTCTAGGAAGACCATTTCTCATGACTGCGAGTACCAAGATTGATGTCCATTCAGGCATTTTATCCATGGAATTCAGTGACCAACTGGTCAAGTTCAACATTTTCCAAGCCATGTGATACCCATCTGAGGATCACTCTACATTCTCAATCCATGCTTTTGAAAACACTTCTAAGAGTCAATCAAACCCCAATCCACCATGTTCTTCATGTTATAATGACAAAGGATCTTGTGAAATATGCACCATGATTAACCAAGTAATAAATGGTGAAGTTGATGTAGACCTCTCATTCATAGACTCCATCAATCTAGAGGAACTTGAAAACTCTCTTGAATCCCACATCAACTCTGATCTCTACAGCTCCACCTTGGACAGTATTAATAAGAATGAATCTGAAGAAACCGAAGTCCCTTATTCCATTCATGAGTTTTCTAACCCAAAAATGAAAGATGAGACTGATCTAAAACCTCTTCTTGAACACCTTAAATATACATTCCTTTTCCGTGATCACTCATATCCTATCATTATCTCTTCTTCACTTACCAAAACTGAGGAGTCTAAACTTGTTTAAGTGTTAGAGGAAAAAAAAGGCCTTAGTATGGACCCTAGATGACATAACAGGAATTAACCATGCCCTTTTTATGCATCACATCAATCTTGAGGAGTCATCCAAACCAATTAGACAACCACAGAGAAGACTCAATCCACTCATACTTGAGGTGGTTAGGGAATAGATCACCAAGATTCTTTAAGATGGTATTATCTACCTAATTTCTGATAGTGAATGGGTTAGTCCAATTCAAGTTGTACCTAAGAAGGTTGGGATAACTGTTATCACAAATGAACATGGATAGGTAGTCACAACTCGAATGAAGAAAAAATGGCATGTGTGCATCGACTCTAGAAAATTGAATTTTGAAACAAGAAAAGATCACTACCCTCTTCCATTCCTTGATCAAATGCTGGAACGATTAGTCAGAAAGTCACACTATTACTTTCTTGATGGATACACCGGCTACTTTAAAATCCCAATCGCACCTCAGGACCAAGAAAATACTACTTTCACATGCCCCTTTGGAGCATATGCATATAGAATAAAACCTTTTGGCCTTTGCAATTCTCCTGCAACATTCCAGAGGTGTATGATGAGTATCTTTTCTGAATTCATTGAACACTGCATGGAATTATTCATGGATGACTTCACTATTTATAGTGATTCATTTGAATCTTGTTTGAATTCACTCTCTCTAGTCCTTCAAAAGTGTGTAAAGTGTAACCTTGTGTTAAATTTTGAAAAATGTCACTTCATGGTTGCAAATGAGATTGTTCTAGGGCACATAGTTTCAAAAGAGGGTATTTAAGTTGATCCTACCAAAATTGAATTGAAACAATCACTTCTTGAACCCAACTCTGTTCGAGATATCTGTTCATTCCTCGGTCATGTTGGTTTCTATCGGCGATTCATCCATAACTTCAGTAAAATTTCCCTCCCACTCACCCAGTTTCTCCAAAATGATGTCCCTTTCCATTTCAATGAGGTTTTCAAGAGAGCCTTCGTTGAACTCAAAACTAATCTTACATATTCCCTGATATTCCAACCCCCAGATTGGTCATTACCATTTGAGTTGATGTGTGATGCTTCTGATAGATCCGTTGGGGCTGTTCTTGGTCAAAGAAGAGAAAAGATTCCTCATGTATTCTATTATGCCTCAAAAACATTGGATAAAACTCAATATCATTACAATGTCACTGAAAATGAAATTTTAGCAGTGGTTTTTTCCTTAGATAAATTCTAGCCCTATCTCTTAGGTGCCAAAATCATCATCTTCACAAACCATTATACTATAAACTTCTTACTCAAGAAAAGTTATTCCAAACCAAGGATAATAATATGTATCCTAATGCTCCAAGAGATTGACCTTGAAATCAAAGATAGACTAGGAAAAGAAAACCATGTGGATGATCACTTGAGTGGAATTTCTAATTCTTCTCATTTGGAAATCATCGATCCTGAATTCCCCACTGAGCACCTTTCATATCTCACTCCAAAAATACCATGGTATTCCCCAATTGTAAATTACTTGTTTTCTGGTGTTTTTTCTAAAAAAATCAAAAGAAAAAAAAATCAAGTTGAAAAGTGATTCAAAATACTATTTTTGGGAAGAAAATAAACTTTGGAAAAATGGGGCTGACATGGTAATAAGGAGATGTGTCGATGAAAATGAACATCCTTCCATATTAGAATTCTGTCACTCACTTCCCAGAGGTGGCCACTTTGGACCATAAAGGACCTCCCAAAGGTCCTAGACTCTGGATTCTTCTGGCCTCCACTCTTTAAGGACTCACGTGAGTTCTATCAATCATGTCCCACTTGCCAACAGTTTGGAACAATTTCAAAGAGAAATGAAATACCTCAAAAGCCTTTAATTTTCAATGAGATCTTCGTTGTTTGGGGTATCAATTTCATGGGACCATTTCCCCCTTCCAATGGATTCTCATACATCCTTCTTGTGGTTGATTATGTTTATAGGTGGGTCAAGGCTAAACCCACTAGAAAGGATGATTCACATACTATTAGTGAGTTCCTAAATACACACATCTTCCACTGATTTGGCACACCATGTGCCTTGATAAGTGACTTAGGAACCCATTTTTATAATAGAACCATGGAATCTCTTTTGAAAAAGAATGGGTTTGTACATAAAACTTCAACTTCTTATCACCCCCAAACAAATGGAATGGATGAACTTTCTAATAGATAAGTGAAAAGAGTTCTTGAGAGAATTGTAAAACCCACCAGAAAAGACTGACCTGAAATACTTGGTGAAACACTTTAGGCTTATCGAACTACCTATAAAACACCCATTGGGATGTCTCCTTTTAGGCTAGTTTTTGGTAAAGCATATCATCTACTAGTTTAAATCCAACATAAGTCTTTTTGGGCAGTGAAAACCTGTAATTTTGATTGTGAAAAATCTGGTGAAGAAATATTGTTGCAATTGGATGAACAGGAGGAGATTTGACTAGAATCCTATGAGAATTCCAATCTGTACAAAGAAAAGGCTAAGGTACTTAATGATAAACACATCCTGAGAAAGGTATTCCATGAAGTTGAAAAGGTAATGCTCTTCAATTCTCGATTTCGGCTTCACCCAGGTAAGCTTAATTCTCATTGGGAAGGTCCTTTTGTTATTACTAATATTTACCCATTTGGTGCAATAAAAGTCCACGACCCCTCTTCCAAAAGCACATTCACAGTTAATAGACATCGGTTAAAGCATCACCATTAAAGAATCCACAATCCTGGATCAACAATGACTTCTACAGGATCCCAAACTTCTCCAGTCGACCTACCACTAGATGGAGATGGCAACCCACCAAATCTAAACCAGGGGCACCTCTTTTCCTTTAACTCTCTCTCTCTCTTCCTCTCTCTACCTCTTTCTTCTTCTTCCTCTCTCTTTCATTTTTTTACCACTTTATTTATCAAAACCATTATTTTTTCTTTCTCTTTTGTGTGGGTGTATCTTTATTAAAAACTAAAAAAACCTAAAAAATAAAACAAAAAAATCATCATAACAAAAAAAATATACAACAAAATCAAGAGTCGTGATTAATCACATTCCAATTTTCAAATTTTTTCTAACCCTTTTTGGGAGTTAACAGACATGTTTTCACCTAAAATTTTTTGGTATTTTCATCATGACTTTGGATAAATAATTTTGTGTCAAAATTAACAAATTTTGAATGATCAGTTTTTGATTTGTAAAATGATTTCCCCCACCCGTGAGGAACAACATTTGCTTTCATGCCAAGGCCACCTATGGCCATATTTTCAAAATGTTTGTTTTCATCCCCATTTTTGAGTCTCGAGTTTGTAGACCTTCGAGCTGAATTTCCTACCTTAGTGTGTATTAATATGATAGAGGCATTTTCTAAACCACATGAGAATCACAATAGCCAAATAGCCTCCCATTTCCCTTACATTAATCCTCATTTTTAAATACCCTTAGAGCCTATGAAAACCTTTTCTTTGATAGCCACATTATAATCCCAATACCTTTTCCCACCCAATATCAACATGGATTTTCAGTGCTTTTTTTTGAAATTTAAGTGTGGGGGGGAATGGATTTAATTATGGGTACCCTTTGTTGATTTCACCATATTATCATATGATTGAGGGAAAGCATCCATTTTAGTATGGGGATAGGTTGTCATTAAATGTGTTTTGGGGAATGTAATGTACTTTAATTTATGTAATTTTGTAAATGTTATTGAAAAGTGTTCAAAAAAATCAAAAAAATCAAAGAAAATCATCAAAAAAGAGAACAAAAAAATTGATTGGGTTGTTTCCTAGGTAGATCAAAAATCACTCTTCCTCAACCTTTGATCTTGTTATAACTATTACAATTAGTGTCGTGAGGATATCAATCATCGGTTGGGATATGAGTGTGAGATCTTTTCTAATTTCATCTTTCGATAAAAAAGAAAAAAAAGAACACTTGAATTATATTCTTATGTCATTGGGAGAAGTTTTGTGGTTTGTAAATATTTCATCTTCTCATCCCCTTAAAATTTTCTTCCTCTATTGTGTCGTTCTTCACACAATCATTCCCTTGTAAAATATGTGTTTACATTTCCTTCCATGTTTTATTTAAAAAAATGTGCATTTCTTTTTCTATGTTGGTGTTTTACCCCTCTTCTTCTCTCTCTTGGACATTATATTACTACCATCCTATAGCCACAGAAAAAACCCCTTACAAAGACCACTTGATTATTATGCACTCCGGATAGGGATTGTAAGCTGGGAGCCCTTTCAAACTCAAAGATTTTCACTTTTGGTTGGTGAAAGAGTGAACCTCCACAAATGAATTTTATCATCTTGAGAGGTGTGAGCTTTGAGTGTCCACATTTTCCATTTCTAAATTTTATCATGAAAAAAATGAATTAGTTTTGGAAAATTTTTTCCGTAACAACTTGTGGTATAATTCAAAATGGATGATTGAAATAGTTTAAACCTCCCCTGATTGGAGAAAACAAAATTTTAATATTTTTTGGTGAGTGAAAATGATTTTGTTATGTTTTTATATTTGTTGCACATGGGGAAATAAACAAGACTAAGTGTGGGGGAGTAGATTTTATTAATATTTTTCATGACTTATTATATACTCCCTTTACTTATTTTATCTGAAATGTGTATAATTTTTATGAAATATTAATGTTTTAATACTAAGTATAATTTTTGAGCATTTTTTAAAGTAGTCCAATTGATTCAGTTTACTATTTTATTTATAAATATCACCCTAATGATTAAAATTATGTGTTTATTGTTTTTTAGGATTCCTTATTCAATTTATCACATATCATTAGAAGGAATCATGGGCCAATTCTTCCATTTGAAGGCTCATATGGACCACATAAGATGACCCAAAGAATTTGTGAAGAAACTGGACCATCCATGATGATTGAGAAACCGATCTCACTCCCAAATCCCATATTTTGTGAAACTATACCATTTGTTCTTTATTATCCAAAATAATCATGGGTAAAAATTTTAGGGCCCAAATCAAAGAAAAAGGGGTCCAAATAAAGATTTGAAATCCATCCCACCATTCTGGGAGAGACTTAAAATCCAGACATTATTCATGACATATCTCATGATGTAATCATCAAATCTAGCTTATATATTTCAGTGTGAAAGAGGAGATACATTCGGTCTACTTTGTTTAATAAATCATTCGGTTTTGAAGGCATCTTCCTATTCAAAAACCCTTTCATATTTTAGACTTCAAAAAGACTGGATTGAAATGGACATATTAAAATTGTTTAATCATTCGGCCATAACATTGGATAAATAGGTCCAAATGCCTCCAAATTTTGAGATTAGTCTGAAAACATTATTATCTAAAACTTTTAATAATGAGATATCTCAATATTACGCTTTCTGGATGACCAAATAGATGATCCAATTGGAGGGATAGATTGGGAATGCAAACAGTCCACTTCCTTGGGCTATAAATACATCCCTCTCCTCTCCTTCAAAGGGGTTGGAATTTCAGAAGAGAGGAGCATAAATTGGAATGACCAAAGCCTTGAAAAAGTTTTGGGAGGACCTTAAATACTCATGTGTTCACTTGAGATACCCTTTCTCCTCTCTTTGTTTCTTTTCACTTTTGTGTTGTTCTTCGTTTGTAATCTTGTAAGTTTGTGTTTTGTAATTCTGTTTTAATGAAAGTTTCTTCTTCAATATCTCTTATTCTCATACACCTTCTGTATTTTAATATTAATGTTCTTAAAATAGTTTAAATACATTTGAATACCCTTCCCTTCTTTTTCTTCCTCATTCAATTGAAAGTGAGTTTTTTTAATTCTCATCATTGTTCGTGTGTGTGTGTTCGACGTACCACTATTTTATTATCCCTTTATTTTTCTTCTCTTGTTAATTCATCATCATAAATATATAAAATATATTAATATTAATATCAATTTCTGATTAAATATATTATTGGGGTGA
Organism: Viscum album; assembly: GCA_963277665.1. Classification (NCBI taxonomy): domain Eukaryota; kingdom Viridiplantae; phylum Streptophyta; class Magnoliopsida; order Santalales; family Viscaceae; genus Viscum; species Viscum album. The sequence goes on from OY728132.1 coordinate 333,110,086, forward strand.
GTCAAAATTTAGGGATGTTAAGTGATTGAGAGTATTTTCTCAATGAATATTCTTTAATTTAACATTATGTATGTTGGACTTAACATGTCATGGATTAATGACTTGTTTTGTTTAAAGTGTGGTTTTCATGGATTATTAAAACCATAAATACACTACCATCAACAATATCTAATTGAGATTAGAACCCTAAGTTAAGTTAAGGCTTGGATTAAAGCCTTAACACTTAGTAATTCCAATCTACATTATCTTGAGAAGTGAGTGTTATATTAACTGCAATATAAAGCAAAGCTCTAGGATATCACAAGATTAACTCCCTAAAAATGAACTCACCTAAATATTTATCAAATTGTTAAATCAAAAACCTATCATTAATCACTTCATTTAAGCTCTGAAAACAAAACCCCCAATCAAAAAAACAATCAACTATTAAAAAAGTATCATCACCGAGGATTCGACCCGAGTGTTGCTATACACATTAGCAGAGCATCGGAACCTTGACCGGTTGATAGGAAAAAATCGGTCGTGCGTTTCACCAACTGTGAGCTTACAGTTCCTTGATCTGTTGAGTGGACTCCCCAATCCTGAAATCCTGACTTAGATTTCCTCAACACTTGCCTCTATTTTACAAAAAGTCTAGCAAGGGCTACTCCTCTTGATGTAAAATGTTTAAGTAAACCTGAAACTTTCATAAGATCTTCCTTTATAAAAGTAAGTGTCCTAACAAGGGTTGTTCAAAACATAGTTTTATTGAATCTTTCCCTTAATCAAGTAATGGAAGTCTTGGTCTGACTTAATATTTTATTTAGAGGGATTTTATTCTTTATGCGTATTTTTTCATTATCGCATGCTTGTTAATATTAAGTGATTCTTGCTTAAGTGATTAACCATGTTCTGATAATGTTATGTGAAGTCTGGTTTTTATTTTATTCCATCTTTGCATGCTTATTTATTTCATTAATTATGTTAATGTGACAACACATACATAATAAATAAACCATGAAATCAGATAGAAATAAAATAATATGGCATGATCATGAGCTTCTATTGGTTAGCTTATCTAGTGTTTTTGATAAGATAAACCTGACCTAGGGAAAACACCTTGAACCCGATGGTTCATGTTTTGCAGCTCCCATCTGTCCACCTTTTCATATTATTGGGTTGGTTTCACCTTAGCTTCATATTTTTGAATCGTCTCAACTATCTTGGGACATCCTCCATTACATGAGGTTTACATTAAAGAAACCATGGGCACATAGGCCCTACATTTTTTAGAAGAAGGATCACAGGCCAAAAAATTTAAATTAAACAAATTTAAATGAAACCATACACACATAAAAAGGGTCTTTGGTCTAGATCATGATTATCCATATCATGCAACATAATTTACACATATTTAGCATTCAAATTCTTTTAATCGTTCTATTTATTCAAGATAAGTCGCGCTTGAATTCAATCAATTATGAACTTATAATTAATCAATTATTTATCTTAAATTACTTTTTGAATTTCCTTAAGATTGTTCTCATCTATATTCCTTGTATAGGTCTTTGTACTTTTGGAGGAAACCTGGTGAAATTCCATTTCTAGAAAATACACAGCATGTAGGCTATATTACCCAGCGTGTATTTTTCACCCTCTATCCAAAGTACATGCTGGGGGATTTAGCGTGTTTTTCTGTACTTTGGAAATTTTGGAGTACACGGTGTTTAGATTAATCTAACACGGCATGTACTTACTTTTTATGTAGTTACTGGCCTGGAAATCCCATGTATATGGAACACGGCTTCTCCTTGTACACAGTTTCACCTGGGCCGGATCAGACTACATGACATGTTGATTCAACATACACGCTGTGTATTTCGATTCCATGCGTCATTCATTTCTAGTCAACATGGTGTGATAAATACTTAGGCATACTCAATTCACACGGCGTGGTTTGGTGGACCAGTACCGGTTTTTTGAACATAAGTACATGGTGTGTAGTTTTCACTACACGTCGTGTATTCTTGTGTTGTACAGACAGAAAGAGCGGCTCCTCCGGATGAGTTCTTCATTTTTATTTTAATCAAAATTAAAATTAAAAGGTCGTTTATGTGATGTGAATCGAGAAACAAAGGAGGAAGAACAGATCTCGTTCATTCAGATTTATAGAACGATTTATCTTGAATTGAATCAAATATAAATGCGTAAATTATCAACGAAAATTAAATAACTATAATCAACGTTGTAACCTCATATGATAAAATTTAAGGTTCCAGGCACAGCGGAAGATCATGGGTGGATGTTCCCACTTGGATTTTTTCATTAAAAATGATCAATCCAGGATCAATACGATGATAAACACCAGACTCCATGGATCGAATCATAGAAATAGACAAAGAATAAGAATAGTCCTGGAACCACAAATGTGGATCGTCACAGGTTGATTATAATTAATTTAATTAATTGAAAAGAAATACCTTTTATGACGTTCTTTCTTCATTTATATTTTTGATCGAGTTCTGATGTGATTTGTCATTGCGTTGAAAAATCCAAGTGTATACTTCCTCTAGCGGTGATCCACACATGCACCACGTATCTCTGGACGTCTCCAAAGGAGTCTCCGAGTGCTAGAGTAGAGAATCCTTTTCTTGAGTTGTCTACCTATGATCGATTTGATCTGATGGAAGAGGATCTCTCTCCATCTTTAGAGCATTCTTAGAGGAAGGAATTCTTTCGGACATGAGAGAATTATCCAGAATTGTTGTGCACAATGATTGAGGAAAAGTGTTGGGGTTGTGAGGATATTTATAATCGGGTTTGAGGTTATAGAGTTATGATAATAAATAAATTTTTTACGCGTTTTATTTATTTCATTAACTCTTATTGAAAACCCCCATGTCGAATCATTTAATTCCTTGACATGCACCCAGGATGATTATAATAAATATCATTTAAAAAAATATTATTTCCTCAAAATCCCGACTGGAAAAACTACACGGCGTGTAATCATTAATACATGGCGTGTACTTGTTTATCATAAAACTACAAGGCGTGTAATCATTAATACATGGCATGTACTTGTTTTTCATTTTATTTCCAAAATGAAAACTACACGGCGTGTAATCATCTATAAACGGCATGTACTTGTTTTCAAAAATAAAAACTACACGGCGTGTGATCATTAATACATGACATGTACTTGTTTTCATTGTATTCTTCCTCCATCATTAAAACGATTTAGCATTCCTTGAATAATTATTAAACCACATACTAGAATAAACTTTATTCTTCTTGAGATACTTGGATACACTTAGTGTGTGACCCTCTAGGCATCTTTCTCGTTGGCATTACGCGGGCTTGCCTAAAGTCCAAGATTACTATCTAGCAACGGGTCAAGGCACCCAAGAGAAAGAAGTTGATAGTGTATTAATGTGTCACCTCATATGAATTCTTACTGTGTAATTTAAATCTCATCAAGAGGGTTTCATGGCAGTGTCATAAACCTATATGCTAGATATGTCATTCTTTGACTTCTAGAAATAAACTTGTCATTACACCATGGCCATGGAATTTGAGCGACAGTTATATTTCAATCAAAGGGCCTGAGATATATACTTCCTTAAATATGGAAGGGAAAAATCATTCCTCAACTTATCCATTAACAACATGTCATTCATGAGGCACCCAACGTACCCTACTTCCCGCCAACTATATTTGTGACGGTTTTTATCAGCAACTCTAAGTGCGCGAGTCATGACATGAGTTAATGATAATCTTTCAGTATAAGGACTATTACACATGCCAATAGATAGCAATGTATGATGACACTAGAACATGTAGAATTGATAATGGTGGATCTGTTCTCATAATCTCCCATCTTGGAGATTACCAAGTGTGAACTCCATGAGAGAGAGTCTCATCTTCTTACGAGTACTCCACATGACAGTCTGTATACTATGTGTCCTATCATAGTTTTTCATCAAACCGTAGAACTTTATTTAAGAATATTGTTATAGAATTTCAAGGTTCTCATCATAACGGGGATCTTCCATGACCTTATAAATGAAACAAATATTCCAGGACATTATTATATTATAGTCATGCAGAACAATTAACAATATATAATAAGTGTACATTCATGTAATCAAAGTACAAAATAGTTGGTTCTCAGGACACCAACCCTAACAAACTTCCACTTGGACTAGAGCCAACTGCCTACGAATTTTAGTCCGCCATACCTCACATGATGATCATGTTTCTACTGAGTTAAGGCTTAAGTCAAGGGGTCCGCCACATTGTCTTCTATGGAAATACTACTCGCAGCAACTTCACCTCTTTGAGAAAAATCCCGCAATAGATGATACTTCCAAACTATGCGCTTTGTCCGCTGATGTGACCTTGGATCTTTTGAAAGTGTTGTTACTACAGTATTATCATAATAGAGTGTGATAGTATCTTTACTACTAGGTACTAAATACAACTCTTGGATGAAGATTCGCATCCATACTACTTCTTTAGCTGCCTCATAAGCTGTGATATACTCAGACTCTACTGTAGAATCTGCCACCACAACTTTCTTTAAGCTCTTCCAGCTCACTGCACCTCCATTAAAACTGAATATGTATCCAGTCTATGACTTGATGTCATCTAGATTAGTCTGGAAACTAGAATCTACATGTCCTCTGATGACTAGATCCTCATCTCATCCATTAATCGGGAACATATCCTTAGTACACCTCAAATACTTAAGGATATTCTTGACTGCCATCCAATGGCGGTCTCCTGGATCATCTTGATATCTTCCTACTACACTTAATGTGTATGAAATATCTAGAATTTTACATAGAATATCATACGTGACTGACCCAATCATGGATGCGTAAGGGATCCTTGCCATTTTCTTTCTTTCCTCATGTGTCTGAGGACACATTTTCTTGGAAAGATGAATGTCATGTGACACTAGAAACAATCCCCTCTTGGACTGTTCCATACTGAATCTCTTCAGTATCTTGTCAATGTATGTACTTTGACTTAGGCCTAGCATTCTCTTGGATATATCACGATGGATCTTGATCTCAAGAATATATGTTTCCTTTCCCAAGTCTTTCATAGAGAATCATTTATTCAACAATGCCTTAACTGACTATATGATAATTACTTCGTTACCAATTAGTAATATGTCATCAACATATACTATTAGTAAAACAACTGCACTTCCACTAAACCTTTTGTAAACACAAGTCTCACATTTATTCTTAACAAAATCATGTTCCATTACAGCATCATCAAAATGAATGTTCCATGACCTTGATGCTTGCTTTAATCCATAAATGGATTTCTATAACTTTCATACCTTGTTGGTATCCTTCGGAGTCACAAACCCTTCAGGTTGTGTCATGTAGACATCTTCCTGGAGGTTCCCATTAAGGAATGTTGTTTTGAAATACATTTTCCAAATTTCATAGTCATGGTAAGTGGCAATGTCCAATAGGATTCTGATGGATTTCAGTATCGCAACTAGTGAAAAATGTTCATCATATTCAACTCCTTGACGCTGTCTAAAACCTTTTGCAACCAATCATGCCTTATATGTGCTGACTTGCCCCTCCATGTCCACTTTCTTCTTGAATACCCATTTATTACCAATAGGCTTTACATCAACTTGAGTATCTACCAAAATCCAGACTTGGTTTTGGTACATGGAATCCATTTCAAAATTCATGGCTTCTTTCCACTTGGTAGCATCTTTGCCTTCAACTTCTTCCTTGTAGGTAAGAGGATCATCAGTTTCAACCAATAATGAGTCACCATCCTTGGTGACAAGAAACCCATATCATTCTGGTTCTCTCACCTCTCTTGTAATCCTACGCAGTTCTTGTGTCTCTGGAATAGATTGTTCTTCCATGGGGCTTTGTGGAATGTGTTCTTGTACCAACTCTTCTGTATCTTGAGCCTCGACTTCACTGAAGTCTATCTCGCTCCCACTATCTCTTTTGGAGATGTTATCCCTCTCAAGGAATATGGCGTTTCTTTCCACTGTAACCCTTTTATCAAAGGGGTTGTATAGGTAACATCCCTTTGTTTCCTTGGGATATCCTATAAAGATACACTTTGTGCCTCAGGGTACAAGTTTGTTACCTGAAGAGGCCTTAACAAATGCTTCACTACCCCACACATATAAATTTGATAACATGGCTTTGCGCCCACTCCATAACTAGTATGGAATACCATTTATCATTTTAGTTGGTACTTGGTTTAGTATGTGTGATACTATTTGTAATTCATATCCCCAAAAGGATAATGGAAGACTCGAATGACTCATCATTGATCTCACCATGTCCAACAGGGTGTGTTTCCTCCTTTCACTTACACCATTCCACTAAGGCGTGTAAGGAGGAGTGATTTGAGATAGAATCCCAAACTCCCGTAAATAATTTAATGAAGTACTGATTAAAATATTCTCCTCCTCTATCTGAGCAGAATTTCTTAATCTTCTTACCAATCTAGTTCTCAACTTCATTCTTGTATTCTTTGAACCGATCAAAAGAATCTGACTTATACCTCATTAAGTAAATATATCCATATCTACTAAAATCATCAGTAAAATTTATGAAGTACAATAACCCACCCCTTGCTTCAATTGGAAATGGTCCACATACATCTGTGTGAACTAATTCTAGAAGCTCTTTATCCCTTTCACCTTTCCCACTAAATGGGGCTTTGGTCATTTTGCCTTGTAGACACGCATGACATACACCAAGTGGTTTTAGTTCGAAAGAATCTAAATACTCATCTTGATGTAATTTTGTCAAACGTTTCTCATTGACATGACCTAGCCGGTGATTCCAAATTTGGGTGTGGTATGAGTCATGAGAATTAATTTTTTCATCGATTTCAATTACTTGGTTTCTATAGTCTAACAAATAAAAGTCGTTATATAAATGTTCTCTACCAAAACAAATGTTATCTTTATAAAAGTAGCAACATTCATTTTTAAAATTGAAGATGAATCCATCAATATCTAATCTGGATACTAAAATAATGTTTTTAGTAACAGAAGGCACATAATAAAAACCCTTTAACACCAAGATCATTTTAGTTAGCAATGTGAGGTGGTAGTCCCCGACAGCTACAGCAGCAAGTCTGGCTTCATGGGCTGCTCGTAGATCTACCTCCCCTCAATATATCTTTCTGAATCTACTTGGTTCCTGTATTTGGATACAGATGTGAGAACCACAAGCTACATCTAATACCCAATTTGTAGAAATAGATATATTTCATTTGATGACAAATGCACCTGAAGCTTCCCCTTGATTCCTTGGATGGGTGAAATTTTTCTTCTAGTGGCCCTTATTGCCACATGCGAAACAAATAGCATCATGTTCTCTTTCCTACCCTTTGATCTTCCTTTTCTTGGAAGGACTTGAAGAAGATTTGGGCTTAAATCTCTTCACCTTCCCTTTCCTTTTATTCACCATAAGGACAGAAGGATTTTCACACTTCATACCATTGTCCACTTGGAGAATAAGGATGATAAGATCAGATAGAGACTTCTCAATGTTGTTCATGTTGAAATTTACAAAAAAGTTAGAGAATATTTGGGTAAGTGATGTAAGAATGAAATCGGTACCCAGTTCTTTGAGGAGTTTAAACCCTAGAACCTCTAAGCACTCAATGTAGCCAATGATCTTGACAACATGAGGCCCAGCTGGGGCACCCTCTCCAAGATTTATCTGAAATATATCCTTGGAGATATCAAACCTTTCATGTCTTGCTCTCTCCTGGTATAGACCATGGAGGTGATCGAGCATTCTATAGGCATCCATGTCTTCATGAGACTTCATGAGCTCACTAGACATTGATGACAGCATCAAACATTGAACTTAGAGTGAATCATTCAAATGTTGATCATAGACCAGGAAATCTTCATCACTTGCCCCTTGGGGAGGTGAATCGGGAAGTGAGGACTCCAGCACATAAAACTTTCATTTGTGGCATATGATAACCCGAAGGCGCCTAAACCATTCCTAAAAGTTACTGCCAGTGAGGATATTGTCTTTATCCAAAATTAGTCGCAGAGAAAATGTGGTTTACGAGATTTTCATATTGATTCTATAAATTAAAAGAGCAAATTTATCAGTACCTTTTGATTTTATGAAAAATAATAAATGAACTTATCAATTATCCCACTATTTTATCAAGTCCCAATGGACCTCGCCATTGAACCTGTAATGTCCAGTTTCTTTGACATTCTAGTGTAAAGGATCCATATTCCCCTTCACATAACCCCAAAAAGGGTTGGTCAAGCTATTTGAAGGTATTTAGGTAGGTAGGTCTTTTCCAACTATGAGCTTACAGTTTCTTGATCTATTGAGAGGAATCCCCAATCCTGAAATCCTGAATTGGATTTACTAAACACTTGCCTCCGTTTTACAACAAGTCTAGCAAGGGATACTCCTCTTGATGTAAAATGTTTAAGTCAACCAGAAACTTTCATAAGAGCTTCCTTTATAAAAGTAAGTGTCCCAACAAGGGTTGGTCAAACACATAGTTTTATTGATTCTTGCCATTAATCAAGTAACGGAAGTCTTGGCCTAACTTAATATGGTATTTTGATGGATTTTATTCTTTATGCGTAGTTTTTCATTATCACATGCTTGTTAATATTAAGTGATGCTTACTTAAGTGATTAACCACGTTCTGATAATGTTTACACATAGTTTGGTTTTTATTTTATTCCAACTTTTCATGCTTATTTATTTCATTAATTATGTGAATCCGACAACACATACATAATAAAAAAATCATTCAATCAAATAGAAATAAAATAAGATGGCATGATCATGAGCTTATATTGGTTAGCTTATCTAGCAGTTTTTGATAAGCTAACCCTGACCTAGGAAAACACCTTGAACCCAATGGTTCGTGTTTTGCAGCTCCCATCTATCCACATTTTCATATTCTTGGGTTGGTTTCACCTCAGCTTCGGATTTTTGAATTGTCTCAACTATCTTGGGTGATCCTCCATTGCATGGGGTTAAATTAAAGAAATCATGGGCATGCAGGCCCTACATTTTATTAGAAGAAGGCTCACAGGACAAAAAATTTAAATTAAACAAATTTAAATGAAACCATACACACATAAAAAGGTTCTTTGGTCTAGCTCATGATCATCCATAGCATGCAATGACATTTACACATATTTAGCATTCAAATTATTTTAATCGTTCTATTTATTCAAGATAAGTCACCCTTGAATTCAATTAATTATGATCTTATAATAAATCAATTCTTTATCTTAAATTCCTTTATTAATTTCCTTGAGATTATTCTCATCTATATTCCTTGTATAGGTATTTGTACTTTTGGAGGAAACCTGGTGAAATTCCTTTTCTAGAAAGTACACGGCGTGTAGGCTATATTACACAGTGTTTATTTTTCACCCATTATCCAAAGTACATGTTGGGAGCTTTGGAATATTTTTCTGTACTTTGTAAATTTTGGAGTACATGGCGTGTAGATTAATCTAACACTACGTGTACTTCCTTGTTATGTGGTTATCGGCCTAGAAATCCCTTGTACACAGAACATGGCTTCTCCTTGTATACAGTTTCACCTTGGACGGATCAGACTACATGGCGTGTTGATTCAACATACACTTCATGTATTCTGATTCCATGCACCGTTCAGTTCTGGTCAACACGGTGTGATAAATACTTAGGCATACTCAATTCACACGACACGGTTTGGTGGACCAGTACCAGTTCGTTCAACCTAAGTACACGACGTGTATTTTTTCCTTCACGCAGTGTATTCTTGTGTTGTACAGACAGAAAGAGCGGCTCCTCCGGATGAGTTCCTCATTTTTATTTTAATAAAAATTTATATTAAAAGGTCATTTCTGTGATGTGAATCTAGAAACGAAGGAGGAAGAACAGATCTCATTCATTCATATTTATAGAACGATTTATCTTGAATTGAATCAAATATAAATGCATAAATTATCAAAAAAAATTAAATAACTATAATCAACGTTGTAACCTCCTCTGATACCAATTGAAGGTTCTGAGTGCAGCGGAAGCTCGTGGGTGGATGTTCCCACTTGGCTTTTGTCATTAACAATGATCAATCTGAGATCAATACAACAATAAACGCCAGACTCCACGGATCGAATCATAGAAATAGACAAAGAAGAAGAATAGTCTCGGAACCACAAATGTGGATCATCACAGGTTGATTATAATTAATTTAATTAATTGACAAGAAATGCCTTTTATGGAGTTCTTTCTTCGTTGATATTTCTAATCATGTTCCAATGTGACTTTTTGTTGTGTTGGAAAATCCAAGTGTAGACATCCTCTAGAGGTGATCCACACGTGCACCATGTATCTCTGGATATCACCAAAGGAGTCTCTAGGTGCTAGCATGGAGAATCCTTTGCTTGCATTGTTCACCTAAGATCACTTTGATCCGATGGAAGAGGATCTCTCTCGGTCTTGAGAGTGTTCTTGTAGGAAGAAATTCTTTTGGCCTTGAGAGAATTCTACAGAATTGTTGTACACAACAATTGAGGAAAAGTGTTGGGGTTGTGAGGATATTTATAATCAGGTTTGAGGTTATAGATTTAGGACAATAAATAAACATGTTACATGTTTTATTTATTTCATTAACTCTTATTGAAAACCCCCATGTCGAATCATTTAATTCCTTGACATGCGCCCATGCTGATTATAATAAATATCATTTAATAAAACAATATTATTTCCTCAAAATCATGACTGGAAAAACTACATAGCATGTAATCATTAATACACGGAGTGTACTTGTTTATCATAAAACTAAATGGCATGTAATCATTAATACACGGCATGTAATTTTTTTCATTTCCTTTCCACAATGAAAACTACACGGCGTGTGATCATCAATACACATCATGTACTTGTTTTCAAAAATAAAAACTACACGGCGTGTAATCATTAATACACAGCGTGTACTTGTTTTAATTTTACTCTTCATCCATCATTAAAACAATTTATGCTTCCTTGAATAATTATTAAACTATGTACGGGAATAATATTTATTCTAATTGAGATACTTGGATACACTTAGTATGTGACCCTGTAGGCCTCTTTCTCATTGCCATTAGGTGGGATTTCCTAAAGTCCAAGATTACTGTCTAGCAACGGGTCAAGGCACCCAAGAGAAAAAAGATGATGCCGCATTGATGTGTCACCTCATATGAATGCTTAATATGTAATTTAATCCCTTTGTCTCAATATCTCATCAAGCAGGTTTCATGGAAGTATCATAAACCTATATGTTTGATATGTCATTCTTTGACTTCCAGAAATAAACTCGTCGTTACACCATGGCCATATAATTTGAGAGACAGTTATATTTCAATAAAAGGGCCCGAGATATCTACTTTCATAAATATGGAAGGGAAAATCCTTCCTTGAATTATCCATTAACAACATGTCATTTGTGATGCACCCAATGTACCCTACTTCCCGCCAACTATCTTCGTGACGGTTTTCGTCAGAAAATCTAAGTGCGCGAGTCATGAAATGAGTTAATGATGATATTCCAGTCTAAGGACCATTACACACGATTGTAGATAGAAATGTTCGATGACACCAGAACATGCGGAATTTCTACTGGTGGGTTTGTTCTCATAATCTCCTATCTTGGAGATTACCATGTGCGAACTCCATGAGAGAGAGTCTCATCTTCTTACGAGTACTCACACATGACGGTCTGCATACTATGTGTCCTATCGTAGTATGTCATCCAACTGTAGAACATTATTTAAGAGTATGTTTATATCATTTCAAGGCTCTCATCATAGCGGGGATCTTCTATGACCTTATAAATGCAACAAATATTTCAGGACATTATTATATTATAGTCATGTAGAATAGTGAACAATATATAATAAGTGTATATTCATGTAATCAAAGTACCAAACAGTTGGTTCTCAGGACACCAATCAAAATAGTAGAAAGTAGTTATGTAACACCTTTAGTTTTATAAACCTTGTATAATTGGATAATGTTATATTTTATGTTTTAGTACTTTAACATGATTTTACAAAATAACGTCTCTATTTTAATATGGCCATGCCTTAATTAGTAAAACATGTATTTTGACATTTTCATATGGACCACATGATTTCACCAAAAAACATATTATCACTTCCTACCGAACTATTAGAGATTATAATTAGCAAGATATGCTCATAATAATACTATCCCTATGAAAACTTATGTTTGTCTTGAAAAAAACTCCATCGGGTGTCGAACCACCCAAAAATCCTTTGTCTCTACCAAGGAGTAAATTTTTTCTATTACCATATTGAAAATACACAATTTATAGAATATAGGAAAAGAGGATAGTATCCCGAAGGTATTTTTCTATGTTTCACTTTGGCTGATAACTACCGAGCCATAGGTAAATTCCTAGAAGCTGCTTTGGAGGGTGACCATCGAGCAGTCTACCTATTCGAGGTCCTGAGTTTTAGTATGTATGGGGAACTCTAAGACATAAATATTTTCAATAACAATATAGTTTGACGGATTTATAAGAAACTAGTACACTCTAAAATATCCGACCTCCACACCTATCGTGACTCTCTATGGAAGGTAGAGTGCTTTATGCATAGTTTTGACCCTAACTGTTCACATTTTATCTGGACCAAGAAAATCAAGGAGTTGAATACTACCCTAGAAATCCACCTGAGCTTTTCAGCACCCTACCCTTGGTGGTGGTCTCAGTGAAAGGACCTCAGGAGTGATGTATGTCTAGTATTACTGGTAGGTGTATATGAGTGTTTTAGAATTACGAGGATGCAATTATTTGAAGGGGTAACAATGTGACACCCTGAACTTATTTCTTATGTAATAATAATATTGTTTAGTTTTAATTATTTCCCATGTTTTCCAAAACAGTACATACAAATAAACACAAGACTTTATTTATTCAATGAACGTTGAAATGATTACATTGCTTCCAGTCTAAGAGAATCCAACTAACCAAAAATACCTACTAAGAGACCAATTAGAATTATAGGGAGACCCCCCAATACAACAAAAAAACCAAGAAGATAGTAAGGATCTTTCGGATCTGTCACGATGAACATATGTACATCCAGAACCATATAAACTATACCGATCATTAGAGGAATGGTGAGCACCATTTCCACCAAGTTTTATAGAAGTTCAATTACCATAAACATGTATTTATAAGGGTCTTTTTAACTTTTGGAGATACATATTACCGTTGCTTTTCCTTTTATGGCGGTTGGAGTTTAAAATAAAGTGATTGTGAGTATCTTGTTAAACCAAAATAATTTAAGTGAAAAATTTAAGATACACTGTATAAATTTTCATAAAATCGATACAACTTCCTTAATAATTTTAATTTTTTTGATATGTTTAACATATCATAAGTTTTATCTTTAACATCATGGCTTTATATTTAAGAGCGTATTTTATAAAACTTAGTATGGTTTCAAAACTTAGGAAAGTATTTCAAAAAAAATTAAATGTTTCACATGTTTTACATATTGTATAATGATACTTTAAATATGTTTTAAATTAATGGTATTCTGATTTATAAATTGATTTTCTATATGTTTATATTAAATATTCCTTTTTTAAACATAACACTTAATGTTCTTACTAAGTATTTTTAAGCATCTTGAATGTCCTAGGTATTTGTATACTCTAATCTTACAAAGTGTAAATTTAATAAGGGATCATTTTTTATAAAATTATGTTATTTGTTTACAATCTTGTGTATAATAAAAATAATTTTTACTTTGCCAAAAAATGGATGAGTACCCCGCCTAGCCGAGGGAAACCTTGAAGGCTACCACTCAAGGCCTTGGTAGGCATCTCACCCACATCCCCTGGAAAATGGACCAAGGCTGTGTACGCATGGTGCATGCTAAGTCGCACGCACAGGAGTGCATAGTAGGCCCTAAGCATGCATCGGCGAGTGTGTGCAAGGGAACCAGAGCGCTCCACCATGCGAGATGGCATGGTGGTATGGGTGGGCCCTAAGCACGCCCACAAACGACTGGTACAAGGAGGTGCTGGGAGGGGGGAGGGAGATTTAAGAGCATTCACTGGGAGCCCTGGGGTTATAAGGGAGCCGCGGATCTTGCCTCGTTTCAATGTGGTGTAAAAAAATTCAGATGAGATTAGATCTGAACTATTAGATCTTGTCACGCGGAACTCAGGTCGTTCGATCAGTTAGACTATCGAACCCCCATGGATTTTTTTTATCCACCGCATTTTTTCAGTCATTCAATCCCATCAGATCTAATCTAAAATGTTCCTCTATTTTTAAATCACCATATCACTTGAGTTCGTCTAATCAAATATGATCTAATCTTGACCGCTCATCCATTTTAAAAAAATCCAAATTCTTTCATAGATGTCTGATCCACTCCTCATTAGATCTCAACCGTTCTTTTTTTTAATTTCATATTCAACCTAGTTGTCTGATCAAATTACACTTAATCTGGACCATCCATTTCATTCTCAGATTTCTTATCGGTGTCGCCTTCTTCCTCTCACATGCACCACACTAGTGGAACCAACCCTACCCCTACACTTATCCTTGCCTGTGACTCCTCCAATCCCCATCTGAGGTCTTATTTCCTCTCATCTTTCTTAAAGTCAGCACTTGGTTTTTTTTTTAAATCCATCCCTTGTGGATCCACGTAGGTCTCATATTATATAAATATAAATATTTAGTTATATATTTTTATAAAATGTTCGACCCACTTTAGTTTCCCTTGATTAGGACGGTTTTTTGCTCATGTCTTAGTCTTCTCTCGAGTCATTGTTTAACTTTTTTTGAGTTTCACTCGTCGGCTTCATGAAATATAAATATAGTTTATATATACAATATTTATAATCTCATTTTTCACCCAAAACTCATCGGGTCTTCTTCTTCTCAAACGTCCAGAAATCTCCCCACAACTCCACCTTGATCTTAAGCCAGGTAAGGGTTTAATATAACTTTTCTTCTTTGTGAAAAACCTATATATACAATTTTTATATTTGGTTATATATATATATATATATAATCATAAATATTTAGATAAACCTCTATAATTCTCGATTTTAAGACTACTAAATATTTAGTTTCAAATTTTAAGTGGTGTTTTATAATGTAAAGAATTATATTTTTGTACAAAACTTTTATATATATATACACATATAAACTTTGATCCCCAATCTTATTTAGATTTTCCAAGGATTGTTATAAAGAATAAAAAAAAATTGTTTTTGAAATATGAATGGTTTTTAAGGAACAATTTAAAAATACATTCATTTATATACACCCTTGTGTATAAACGAATTACACAACACTAAACCCTAGATAATTTTGAATTTATAAATGTTATACTTTTGATACATTTAGTAATTATGGAGAATTCATGAGTAATAATTTTTGGGGTTTTCTACAACTATATACATATGTCTAAAGTGAAAAAATGAGTTTTTTCATAAACAGATTCCTTAACTTGCTTCAAAGAAGAATTATTTTTAAGTTATGAAAGTGGGTATTTATCTACCCACATGTGTTATTTCAGGATTCTTATAATTATTTAAATTATATATATGAATATATATGTATGAAATAATTATTTTCATAAATATTAAAAATTAATATTTATGTTTTATTAAGTGGTGTGGTTGATTTTCATGTTTTTTAATCTTTAACATTGTGATTAAATAATTGATAATACCCTTGGGGTAAGTTAATGCATGAACATTCAAGTAATGGGTGTTTAGAAAACTATGTGTTTAATACCCCAATTGAATATTTTGTTTACCTTAAAACAGTTATGTATTCAATCCATGATGAATTTCTTTTATTCATTTTTGGAACCTAAAATGTTTACTCTCATATTTATAATTTTTGAATTTAAGGGTTATCATTATATGTGACAAACCTATATTTTATGTGCTTTAGTTATTTTCACATGTGGTATAATCTTCCTATCATACATTTCATTTATTTCCTTAGCCATGAAGTTTTTTGTAATGTTATTAACACTTATTCATGACTCACTTTGTATATGTAAATTCTATAGAATGTAATCAAACTCAAATGGATTTTATATAATTAAGAACTAAATTATTCAAAGTGGTATGGGACACTTTGAATATTGTGAAATGTGAATCCAAGTAATATGTGACACTTGAAATGATAATTAATGAGTAATTTAATAAATCAAAGTGGTATGAGGCACTTTGATTTAAAGAAATGAGGAATGCATTGGACTTAGTATGTGACGGGTGGGGCCCGATATATCCCCTTGATGTGTCGGTCAGTCTCATGAGACAAAATAGACTTGGAATTGGTTGAGTCCTTTCCCAAATTTATTTATGGTATTAGAATGAGGCCTTGATAGAGAGATTGTGATCTTGGCATGAGGCCTTTATAGAGACAGGCATATGAACTTCCTTCATTATGTTTATGATAATTAATTAACCAAGTGGATATTCGACTGGTATAATATTCATGGTTAATGATTTTGTACTTATGAGAATCTTAAGAAGTAAATGATTATGGAATAATGTTTATTCATCACTCAGAGTTTTATCATCCAGGTTATGACTTACATATAGTAAGTAAAGAATTTATGTTATTATTTTATTTGCAACTCTGATTATGTGTTACTCTTAGTTGTAATTTGGTACTTTCAATTTCTCATGTCACGCTTATTAACGTTAGAATGAGACTTAATTTATATATTGCACCCCCTATATTTTGTATGAGCATGCTTAGGATTGGAACATGATTCATTGGGACCCTGTTAGTGTTCCTTGAAATTTTCACTTATAGTTCTTGGGAAAAATGTTATGTTATGGTTCATGTATTTAAGATTTCCTTAGGAAAATGTTTTATAGATAATTTTAAAATAATGTTTTCAAAAGGATTTAATTGAAACATTGTTTTATTTTAAAACCCTATATCTGGCATTTGTATTCTCTCCCTACATTTTAACTTAAATTTTATAGGTTTAATAGATTTGAGAAACACTTTTGGTGGTAGATTTGGGGATATTATTTTCCCTTTCATTTTTGAAGGAATTGTAATAATTGTATCTGGTTTTCTAAGACCTAAACCAAAAAGATCCTCTTTAGTGGAACAAGATGTGTAATTCTTAAACTTTTGTTTTTATAAAAAAAAATTACACACCATGTTTTATGTAAAACTGCACCAGCTTCAGGGCAGTAAAGGGCCAGGGTGTGATAGGATCTCATCAATAAATACAACCAAAAATTTCTCCAAATACTCACAAAAAACACTATTCATAAGATCCATGAATACAATGGATTCATTATTCAAATAAAAATTCATAACCAAATACTCATAATTCCCAAACCTAGTATGAAATTTCTTCTTCATAATTTCTTCATCCTTAACATTCAACTAATGATACGCATACCTGATATCAATCTTTCAAAAATATCATGCACGCTGAATCTAGTCAAACAAGTCATTTTTATAAAAAAAATTGATACTTATTATAAACTATAATATTATTAAATTCTATATAATCATTGTAATGCCTCATATAACCATCCATATTTTTAATAAAAAAAATTATATCACCATAAGGTTAATTTCTTGAATGAATAACCTCAATTCTAGAAAACATTGGTAACTGGTTTTTCAATTCCAATAATTCTCATAAAGCCATTTGATAAGGGGTTTTTTAAAAATATTATCTTCTAAAACTGAATAAATAGTGAATTAAACCTCATAAGTAATAACATTATAAAAAACATCAAGAAATACATAAATATATTTATTTAATTCTAGAACATCACAAATCTGAACAAATTCCCTCTTTTTGAAAATATGACCAAGATAACATTCACAGTAATATTTAATTAGGTTCTCAACTTATTGATATATTATAATATGTATGAACTCAATATTATATAAAAATTAAAACTCAATTTTAAAATTAAATATAACTTCATTATCTCTTCAATTTATCTTATCATGTAATACTAAAATTCAATCCATACCAAAAATAAAATAAAACTCAACTATAAGAAAGATAATAGGATTTTAAAGAAAACCCATTAAATAGATAAACATTTTAATATCCATATATATATATCCATAATACTTCCAATAATTGTTTTTACTGACAATTTTTTCCCCATTCCATGAGGTAATATTTAAATTTTAAGATAAAAATCCAAAAAATAAAAGAATTTGTAGACCCTGAATCAAATATGATATTAGAATAATTAGAGTAAACAAGTATTGTACCTTTCACCACTTTATTTGACACTCTTATATATTCTAAGGTATTATGGAATTAATTTTTCATGCCCTTATACTTATGGTCTTTATGATTCCCATCATTCATTCTTTTCTTTAGAAACGCATTAATATAGTAGATCGTCTCATTTCATTTAAAATATCGCATATCCTACATATAATGTTTCATCTAACTATAAACATGACTATTTTCTTATAAATCATGATTCAAATGTCCAAGAATACCACATATATAAAAAAATTTATATTTCATAAGACACTCCCAAGGATACATCTTATAACACTTATCATATGAGGGAAATTTGGACATCTTACCTTCGAATTTCATTAATTTATGATTTCCCACTGCTGGCTATATGGTCTGTATCTTATCATTATTGTTGTAAAAATTTAAAAAAACCATATAAAAATTCCTATAACTATATAAAAAATTCAAATATATTTTAAATTTATAGGAGTACAAATCATATCCTTCTATTTTCATTCCACTTATTTCAATATATTTTCTCTATATAAAATCATTCTGATACATACAAATATTTGATAAAAAAACATGGAAACCCTCGATGTTTTATAATGATAATATTATCCATATATTAAAATCTCTTATATGTATTTTAATAATAACATCCTAACCTCAAATTTTTTTAAATCCTTTCCTTGGTACCAATTATAACATTCCATACCATAATCAACCCATAGTTATGATTTTAATAGAAAGGATTGAATATTTTGTACATTCCTATGATATTTTAGATTTATAGTTTTATAAAATTAGGAAAAACTATTATATATAAAACTAATAAAAACCAAAGTTCATATATCCACCCAATATCACTTTTTCCAAAAAAAAATAGAATTTTTAAAATTTAAACTCGTGTTTCATTAAAAAAATATTCTCTTCTTTAAATAGGAATCATCATAGAGAAAAGCTATATCTTTATATATTTTTCTACATATCCTTAGGACGTATGTATGAAATTTAAAAATATGTTATGAGTTCAAAATTCATAGTAAGGGATACAGAAATAATGAAACTCATTAATTCATTTTGAAAATCATAAAATCCAATATAAAATTTTACATGTATATAATTAAATTTGATCGAAAAATTATCTTTTACTTACTCAATAAATAAGAATCATAATACAAATTTTTTCATTAAATATCTCATAATTAATATTAAAATCTAAATCATAATCAAAAGGTTTTCTTTTAAAACATTAGTACCCTTGAAAATCCATTTTTTAAAAACATACATATTCCCCATAAAAGGGTCAAATTTTTTATTAAAACATAATATTTTTTATTACCTTTTAAACTTAGAATATTTCCATAAAAAACTACTTCATAAGAATACAAGTATTATATATGTTATAATGACTCTATTTTCCTCATATTAGTATACTGTATATTTAAATATATATATACATATATAAAGATTTACTCAGAGTTGATGTTGTGTTTGGGTGTCATAGGACCCCATAATTAATATATTAAAAATATTAATATATATTGAAGCATAAAAATGCATGATTTTAGAATAAATAGTTTTTCCATTTCATAGGACATATTATGGGAAATTTTATAGCACAGTTTTTTCTAGAATGTGGGGTTTTCCCTAGGTATGACAAAAAGTTGATCGACATCAGGCATTCCATGGAAGACAGTCATTTTTGGGTACGGTATGTAAATTAATTAATTTATTTATTTTATTTATTTTATGACCTAAACCTGATACCTCATCTATAAATACACTATTATAGATTATCATATAATTTAGTCACATAATAACCCTAGTATATTATAGAGGATGAATAAGTGTTCTTCATTGGTGTTGGAAAACTGGAAATGAAGATCGATGACCATGATTGTGGGGAATCAGGAGGTGGATGAAAAATGTAGTGGATCTTATTCTTCATCTATATAAAACATATTCCTTTATAAAGATCAATCCAAACTCAAAGAATGAATTTTTATTTTTTTGGTTTCCACCCATTTTGATTATTGATCAGGGTTTATAATTATTTTCTTAATTTTTCTTGTATGCCATGATCACACGAACCAAATATAAATTTTTTAGAGATCATTATTTATAGTTTTAGTCATTGTGCCTGGATTCACTCCTATTTTACACAATTTATGATATTTTTCCAAGATTATATCATCAAATTATGGTTAACAATTTTTTGTTGTTCATTTCCCAATAATTTTTAATCTGTTCTTCAACATTTTCCCACAAGGTTGTGGTTCAGCGTTTTCAGGGTGGATTTAAGCACAATCGATCCCCTGGATTAATGGAAGATGTGTGAACAACATGAGGATTGGTGTTTTGTAGATGGATCATGGTGTGATTTGGGTTGTGATTGTCAGATACATAAATTGGAGTCAAGATTATGGTTCTTCATCTATAGTATAGGTGGTATCATAGCTTAGTACGATGGGAACGAGCCTCATGGGGATTGGGTGGAAGGAATCCAATAATCAGTGATGCGTCAAGTGTTGTAAACCCTTGATCCAGGTTCCCCTAGGAGATTTGATTTAAAATAGTTAATAGAGAAATCATGGGAAAGATATGTGAAGAGACTCATATATTATATAAAATCTCAACATACACATCATATAGAACAAGAAGGCACGCCCTATAGTCCCCCATGGTTTGGGAAGCTATAGTTTAGGGTGAGGATAAATATCACACATTGTGTGTGACATATGTACATCATTTGACCCGGTACTAGTGTCTCATCATGTACCTCAGGGGTGCACGTGTAATGGATCGGGTTGTTGGAGGTCCATTACTTAGTAAAAATCTGATGTTGAGGTGTTCTGGGTGGTCAGGGAGGCCATCCGAACTTCTCAGTGAAGTTTGACCCACGGTAGGCCTACAGGTATCCTTAGCCTACCAGTAGTAGGCCTACCGGTAGCTCGGTCTACCGGTAGCTATAGCCTACTGGTAGCTGGGCCTACCGGTAGGTCGGTCTACCAGTAGCTCGGCTATCAGTAGCTCGGTCTACCGGTAGCTGCGGCCTACCGATAGCTCGGTTACGGGTAGATGTCAGCCACCGGTAGCTCTTGGCTACCGGTAACTCTTGCCTACCCCAACGGGTTTTTCCAGCAGCGCTCCTTTTGTGCAAATCGAGTTTTAAACCCTGTTTTTACCCCTTTAAGTTTGTTTTAAAGCCCAGTAATGCCCATAAATGGTGTTTAATTAAATATTTAATTAAAGTGACCTAGTGTGTGCATCGGTTTAAACATCCCCAAAGGGAGGGGACCCTTTAATGACGTGTGGGGTTGCGTGGTCAACCCACGACCCCACTCCTTACGCGGTTTCACATTCTTATCTCAACCGTCCCTGGCCTTTATAATCTAAAAGGGTACTCCTTGGTTTCTTTTCTCGATCAACCTTTGATCGATTCGTCTGCTCATGCTTGAGTTCCCGAAGCCGCACCCCTGCACTTTGCGCACTCCTCTATTCCTGGAAGATAAACTTCGATTGTCGATCAATCAGGTAGGGAATTTATCCTTCGTCTCTCCCTTTTGTGTATCATGCGGGGTGGGCATGATTTTGATTTTGTAGAATTGGATGAACCAAACCTAAATGAAGATAATGAATGGATTCTATAAATAACTAAGGGGGAGGGGTGTGATCGATGATACTGCTTTGTTTTTATGATCTTCCATGATTAATGATTTCTTAATTGTGCGGGCTTACGCCTACTGAAAATCATGGCGGTTGGTGGTCTTTCTCTGTGAACTAACGAACCCTTAATGTTTAATTGGTTTGTATTTTGTTGTGAACCCTTGCTGTGTAAAGGAATTTTGTTAATTACGTACATCCGGTTAAATAAATTTATAACACCAGGATCAATCCTTTCTTCGATAACCCTGGTTAAAGAACAGCGAAGTTGGAATCATGGAGTGTGTTAAATCTTTTAAATCTGAAAATATCGGCACGGGCCTGCTTTGTTTTGGTGGTGGTGGTTTGGTTGTTTTCATTCATGGGCCAGTTGTTGGGTGATGTGGGTAAGGAGGGGATCCCTTTTTGTTACGAGTTTGGTGGTTATGAATTTAAGGTCGGGTGGTTACCTTGATTATATCACGAATTGGGGAGGGATCCTCTATTGTTTAGAAACCGTTGGATCCTGGATCTTGGGGACATGGGGCGGTATCTTGGGGTTTTTCTTGGTTCCATTACTTCGAGGGATCTCCCTTTTCCCTTTTGTTTTTTGTGACTTTACAAGAGAACCAGGTGTGAATGTTTAAGTTGATGTTTGACCGTACTCTTCCCTTGGCTTATGCTTATGCTTTCTAGTTGCCCAAGTAGGTGCAGAAACTTATTTAAACATTATTATTGAACATGTAAACTAGGATGGAACAAATGGGTTTTGGTTTGGTGTGAGTTGTGACTTGGACATGGTACTGATTGTGTTCTTTAGGCAGGCTGAATAAAAACCTAAACTTGGGTGAGTGCTTGTTACCTATACATATACTTGTAGTTTTTGTGTTTCTTATTCGCACCCCACCCAAGTTGAGCACTTAGTTCTGAACACCCCCATTTCATGGGGGGTGTTTTTTCCAACACTTCCATTAGTGGATGGTTATTAGCTCTATTCTTATCCCTTTCCCGAATAGCACAAGTATCTTTGGGAAGGCTGTGATTGCCTGAAGTCCATTAATAGTCCAAGAACCTCCGGGCGGGGTAGTGTGGTGGTTATGGCCCAGGTGTGTGCGGGCAGGTGGTTTCCCAAGTGTCTTCAGGATGAGGCCCAGGTGTCTTTGGGTGTGGCAGTGGTTGTTCTGGACTAGGTTTTTGCAGGCGTGGTTACATGTGACATTTGTGGCCCAAGTGTTTGCGGGCAGGGTTTGGAAGTGGGACTGCATGAGGATGTGGCCCAGGTGTGTGCGGGCGGGGTGAGGCAGTGAGACTGCGGTGAGAATGGCGGGATTGGTCCGACGCATAGGATGTCTTCAATAACCTGTGGTAAAGTGGCGCGCGGTACCCAAAACATCGATGTGCTATTACTATACTTTAATTGACTTGCGTTATTTGGGGAGTGTGCCTTGGTGAGGCTTGGGTGGTTAGTTTCCTTGTTAGGTGCTTGGTTATCTCTTTTCTCACAGGGCATTAGTATTCCTCCCCACTTGTGCATGAGAGCTTTAGGTTTTTTCCTACTGAGTATACTTTTATGCTCACCCTATGTATATGAAACTGTTTTCAGGTTTCCAGGAGGGCTTCAGGAATCGTGTTGGACTGTACTAGCTTGGACCTTTAGGATAGTTACAGTTGTTGTTTTTCGTTCTTTGGTACTTTACCTTTTTAGTCACTTTGAACTTTTTGGTATTTACTTTTGGTACATGCATATGGGAATGGTTGTTTTGGTTTTACTTACACTTTTAGTTTTGGTGTTGTGGGATTTACTATCTTATCTCCCGATCTTATTAAAAGAAAAAGGGTAATTCCTTCCATTTAGTGAGTGATTTTATACCCTTGGTTCTGGTCGCCACTCCGGGACCTATTGAAGGCGGGTTTTGGGGGTCATTATCTCTCCTTCAACTTAAAGAAGGAAGGGCTTGGCAATCTGCTGACCCTTCTCTCCTTTTGGTGAAGGTGGGTTGTGACAGAATGGTATCAAATGAGGTTTGAGGGATAGGATGGAGTCTGGAGTTAGGCACAGTGAGGATTTCATGGGATAGTAGGGAAACAATGTTGGGTGACCTTGGTGCATGAATTATGCCAGGGAAGACCGGCTAGGACACAGGATTTTAGGGCCCCCGTGATCCGATGCAAGGACTCTGGACCTTCCGAACGACCAAGTGAGGCCACACTGATTACAGGGTATAGACCCTAGGAAAGGTACATGAATCATAATGACTTGTGTTCTTGTGTTTCATGGGTGTTTTGGAAATTTAAATCAATACGAAGTTTAAGAAATTTTAAGAACAATATTCTGCACTACTTGGGATTAGGCGTTCCTTGTTTACCTTGCAGCTATGGCACCTGGGAGGCGACCACGTGTGGTGTGGGTGATCAAGGCCCCGGAGACTACCTTTTCCGACCGGCAGAGAGCTGATCGAGAGGAGGAGGACGACCAGTGGCAGAAGATACTTCGGTACTTCCAATGATAGACCCTCGAGAAGTATGAGGGCAGCACCTCTAACATGAAGACGGAGAACTGGCTAGAAGAGCTAGTGATAGATTTTGGCCTGATTTGGTCCCCAACTAAGTATTGGGTTCCTCTGGCCATCAGCCAGATGTGGGGAGCAGCACGTCAGTGGTGGATGCTTTACCTGGGAGAGAGGAGAGAGGCTGAGGTGGCATGGGCTGATTTCAAGAAGGAGTTCCAGACGGAATTCCTCTCTTCTACGATGAAGGCGGAAAAGAGGCAAGAGATAATCTCCCTCCAGCAGGGGAGTATGTCAGTAAGGGAGATGGGAATCAAGTTCAAGGACCTCCTATGTTTTTCTCCGGACCTCTTTCCCGATGAGGAGTCTCGGGAAAGATGTTTAGAGGAGGCGCTTTGACCCTCCCTCTAGTATGTCGTTACCCCCCTTTACCCTGCCGATGTACTTGGAGGTCCAGAAGAAGGCCGAAGTGGTGGAGAGGATGCACTCTCAAGGAGGTGTGTCATGAGAGGGGATCCAGCTGGGACCATCGAAGTGGAAATCCTTCAGCACCAAGCCTCCAGTGTCAGGACCCTTCAGGTTCTGACCAGCGGGGAGCAGGCCGCAGCAATTTCAGTTCCGATCCCCCGGTCCTCACCCTTTTCATTTGGTCCCATGACTGAGGTGCTTCATCTGTGGGATCCATGGACATATCATGAGTCAGTGCCTGGACCGAGTACAGTACCGCGGTGGTGGACAGGCCCAATACCCGCCCCAGCAGTAGTAGCAAGGGCAGCGAGCTCCCGCTCCTCCGAGGGCAGACGTTGTAGGAGGAGGTCGACCTCAGGGTGCTCCTCAGGGACCTCGATCGGGGCGTGGTCTGGGAGGTGGCTGACAGCCGAGGGTTAGAGGAGCTGGGCATGGGCAGTTTCACGCTGTAGAGGCAGCAGTTCTAGCAGGACCGGAGGTCGTTCAAGGTACGATCAGTTTGTTTAGTACCCTTGCTTACACCTTGTTCAATACCGGAGCTTCTTACTCCTTCATTGCACCCAGTCTAGCCTATGCTTTGGGCCTAGATGTCGAGAGACTTCCAGTGCCCCTGGTGCTAATCACACCAGTCAGAGGTCAGACCGACTTGTTATATGTTTGTCGAGGATGAATACTGATGATAGGGCCACATCAGTCGGTGAGGGATCTACTACTACTACAGATACATCCATACGATGTCATCCTAGGCATCGACTGGTTGTTCTCTATGTGTGCCGTAATCAACTACTTCTGAGGAAAGATTGTGTTCTTAGACTTGGGTGGTCGGCGTGCTACTTTCACCGGCGAGCGGAGCAGTCAGAAGGGCAGCAGGCAAGAGGGACCCCTCCTCTCCTTATTAGCTGAGACGTCAGTAGAGTCAGTAGATGCTGAGATGGTAGAGGTGCCAAGAATCATTAGTTAGTTTATGGATGTATTCCCTGAAGAGGTGACGACTCTACCCCCCTTGACGTGATACCGAGTTTTGGATAGACTTGCAACCTGGTGCTCATCTGATCTTGATGGATCCTTACCGGATGGAACCTTCAGAGCTACGGGATTTGCAGATTCAGATTGATGATATAATGAAGATGGGTTATGTTCGACAAAGTGCATCACCGTGGGGTGCTCCAGTCTTGTTTTCAAAGAAGGCAGATGGTGGTCTCAGGTTGTGCATAGACTACAGGAGGCTAAATCAGGTAACGATCAAGAATCGCTACCCTCTTCCAAGGATAGACGATCTTTTTGACCAGCTGAAAGGGGAAGGGTGGTTCTTGAAGATCGACCTACAGTCTGGGTATCACCAGTTGAGATTGAAAGAGGGCGATGTCCCGAAGACGGCGTTCAGGTGCAGATATGGACACTTCAAGTTCGTAGTCATGCCTTTCGGGGTTACGAACGCCCCAGTTGTGTTCATGGGGCTTATGAACTCCATCTTCCAGGAGTACCTAGATCGGTTCATAATTGTGTTCATCGAAGATATCCTGATCTATTCAAGATCATAGGAGGATCATGCGGGGCACCTGAGGAAAGTTTTGGAGGTCCTCCGATAGCACCAGATCTATGGTAAGTTGTCGAAATGCAAGTTTTGGATGTGATAAGTGAACTTCCTTGGGCATGTAGTGTCTGAGCAAGGGGTAGCGGCGGACCCATCAAAGTTTGAAGAAGTTGTTTCTTGGGCAGCACCCAAGAATGTGGCAGAGGTTCGTAGCTTCCTCGGGCTGACAGGTTACTATCGGTGGTTCATACCCAACTTCTCCTGAGTTACAGCCCCTTTGATAGCCTTGACCAAGAATGACCAGGTTTTCGTGTGGAGTGAGCAGTGCGAGGCAGCCTTCAGCTATCTGAAGGAGAAGTTGGTTAGTGCCCCAGTGCTGAGATTACCAGAAGAAGGGGCGGTGTATGAGGTGTTCTGTGATGCTTCAGGGCAAGGCCTCAGATGTTTTTTGATGCAGCGATAAGGTGTGATCACGTATGGGTTTAGGAAGCTATGTCCTCATGAGCGTAATTATTCCACCCACGGCCTGGAGCTTGCAGCGGTCATTTTTGAGCTCAAGTTATGGCGGCATTACCTCATCGGGGAATGATTTTTGGTCTTCGCAGATCACAAAAGTTTGAGGTATATCTTCTCCCAGCGGGACCTAAACTTGAGGCAGTGAAGGTGGGTGGATTTCCTCTAGGATTATGACTTCGAGATTTCCTACACTTCAGGGAAGGGGGATGTAGTGGCTGATGCCTTGAGCAGGAGATCACAGAAGGATGCGGTATGAGAGTCGGCAGACACCTGGAAGGAAATGGAGGAGTTGGTTGCCTTACACATGGATGTGAGGATGGATGGTGGTAGAGGTTGCCTATATCAGATGATAGTGCAGTCGTCTCTGTTTCAGTAAGTGGAGGAGTCTCAGTGGGGAGACCCAGAGTGCAAAGTGATGCATGACCGAGTTGACCAGATCAATGCTCCGAGAGGATGGATAGAGGATGGCCAAAACCGGATGCCTTTACGGGGAAAGTTGTTTGTTCCAGAGGTGATGCGCGGCAAGGTTCTCCATGAGTTACAAAACTCACCCCTAGAGTTACACCCAGTAGTTTCCAAGATGTATCAGGGTCTGAAGAGACAGTTCCGGTTTCCCGGAGTAAAGCGAGCAGTGGCAGAGTTTGTGGCCAAGTGCCTAGTGTGTCAGTAGGTGAAGGCTGAACACCAAGTTCTAGGCGGTCTTCTACAGTCTCTAGATGTCCCCGAGTGGAAGTGGGAGGACATCTCAATGGATTTCGTCACGGGACTACCCAAGGTTCAAGGGGGATACGATTCCATCTGGGTAGTGGTGGACCGGTTGACAAAATCAGCTCACTTTCTCGTGATTATGGAGTCGAGTGTAGTGGATGCTTTAGCACAAAGGTACGTGGATGATTTGGTGCGGTTTCATGGAGTTCTGAGATCCATAGTCTCGGATAGGGATGCACGGTTTACCTCACGAGTCTGGAGAGGATTGCAGCATGCTTTTGGCACCCACCTACGTCTTAGCACTGCTTTATATCCCCAGATAGATGGGAAGACAGAGTGCACCATCCAGACCATGGAGGATATGCTGCGGGAATGCGTTCTGGACTGAGGAGGATCATGGGTGCGACACTTTCCTCTGGAAGAGTTCGCCTACAATAATAGATATCACTCTAAAATTGGTATATCCCCATTTGAAGCCTTGTATAGGAGGCCATGTCGCTCACCTGTGTGTTGGAACGAAGTCAGAGAGGCTGGCATCCTGGGCCCGGAGGTGGTGCAGAGCATGATAGACAAGGTTCAGCTTATACAGGAAAGGATGAAGGCGGACTAGGATCGACAGAAGTCATATGCTGATATCAGGAGAATGCCCTTGGAGTTTGAGGTTAGAGAACACGTGTTCTTGAAGGTCTCCCCTCGGCGTGGACAACGGAGGTTCGGCAAGGGGAGTAAGCTTTCTCCCAGGTTCATCAGACCCTTAGAAGTGTTACAGAAGGCTGGAGAAGTGGCTTATCAGGTATCATTACCACCGCCTCTACTAAGGATACATGACGTCTTCCATGTGTCCCATCTCCGTCGTTATCTGCACAATGATTCACACGCCCTTGACTGGGGATATCTAGACATCGAGGACGACGTGACCTTTGTGGAAAGACCAGTGATAATCAAGGATTGTGAGGAGAAGGTGCTTCGTGGGCGAACCATTCCCTTGGTTCATGTGTTATGGAGACACGGTGGGCTTGAGGAGAGTACGTGGGATAGGGAAACACATATGCATGCCCAGTACCTAGAGTTGTTTTGAGTTTTGTGTTGTTCTGTTTATACTTGTTGTGGTGGATCGTTTTACCTTGTTGGCTATGAAATATGTGGTTTTTATTTACTCTATGAATGTGTGTGAAAAGTCCTGGCTATGGGGAGGGGAGTATCGGACCCCTAATCAAGACGCATTAAGGTGGATTCGATTAAACTCATGCGGGTGAGTCAGTTTCACCCAAAGTGGATAGTATCTTAACATGGGAGAAGAGACTCCCCAACCCACAGACTGGGCAGTCTAACATGGCATGTTGTTTGGTTCTTAAGAGAAAGTTGTTTTTAGTTAACAATGGGGTTCGCTCCTGACAGGTATCTTTTGAGGTGGTTGTTCAGACCCTCTCTTTCCTTGTGGGTTGTTTTGATTCTCGAGGGAGAGAATAGTTTGAGAGGTATCTGATGTAATGTCCCAGGTTGTTGTAGGTCCATTACTTAGTAAAAATATGATGTTGAGGTGTTTTGGGTGGTCTGGGAGGCCAACCCAACTTCTCGGTGAAGTTTGACCCATGTTAGGCCTACTGGTAGCCTTATCCTACCGGTAGTAGGCCTACCGATAGCTCTCGACTACCGGTAGCTGTCAGCCACCGGTAGCTCTCGGCTACCGGTGCCTCTTGCCTACCCCCATGGGTTTTTCCAGTAGCGCTCCTTTTGCGCAATTTGAGTTTTGAACCCCATTTTCACCCCTTTATGTTTGTTTTAAAGCCCAGTAACACCCATAAATAGAGTTTAATTAAATATTTAATTAAAGTGACCTGGTGTGTGCGTCATTTTAAACCACCCCAATGGGCGGGGACCCTTTAATGACGTGTGGGGCCACGTAGTCAACCCACGACCCCACTCCTTACGTGGTTTCACATTCTTATCTCAACCGTCCCTGGCCTTTATAAACTAAAGGGGTACTCCTTGGTTTCTTTTCTCTATCACCCTTCGATCGATTCATCTTCTCGTGCTTGAGTTCCTGAAGCCCCACCCCTTCACTTTTCACACTCCTCTGTTCTTGGAAGATAAACTTCGATCGTCGATCAATCAGGTAGGGAATTTCTCCTTCATCTCTCCCTTTTGTGTATCATGTGGGGTGGGCATGCTTTTGATTCTGTAGAATTGGATGAAACAAACCTAAATGAAGATAATGAACGGATTATATAAAGAACTAAGGGGGATGGGTGTGATCGATGATGCTGCTTTGTTTTTATGATCTTCCATGATTAATGATTTCTTAATTGTGTAGGCTTACGCCTACTAAAAATCATGGCCATTGGTGGTCTTTCTCTGTGCACCAATGAACCCTTAATGTTTAATTGGTTTGTATTGTGTTTTTAACCCTTGATGTGTAAAGGAATTTGGTTAATTATGTATATTTGGATAAATAAATTGAAAGCACCAGGATCAATCCTTTCTGTGATAACCTCGGTTAAAGAACAGCGAAGTTGGAATCATGGAGTGTGTTAAATCTTTTAAATCTGAAAATACTGGCACGAGCCTACTTTGTGTTAGTGGTGGTGGTTTTTTTGTTTTCATTCATGGGTCGATTGCTGGGTGATGTGGGTGGGGATGGGATCCCCTGTTGTTATAGATTCGGTGGTTATGAATTTAAGGTCGCGTGGTTACCTTGATTATATCACGAATTGGGGAGGGATCCTCTGTTGTTGAGAAACCGTTGGCTCCTGGATCTTGGGGACATGGGGCTGTATCTTGGGGTTTTTCTTTGGTTCCAGTACTTTGAGGGATCTCCCTTATCCCTTTTGTTGTTGTGACTTTACAAGAGAACCAGGTGTGATTGTTTAAGTTGATGTTTGACCGTACTCTTCCCTTGGCTTATGCATATGCTTTCTAGTTGCCCAAGTAGGTGCAGAAACTTATTTAAACATTATTATTGATCATGTAAACTAGTATGTAACAAATGGGTTTTGGTTTAGTGTGAGTTGTGACTTGGACATGGTACTGATTGTGTTCTTTAGGCAGGCTGAAGAAAAACCTAAACTTGGGTGAGTGCTTGTTACCTATACATATACTTGTAGTTTTTGTGTTTCTTATTCGCGCCCCACCCAAGTTGATCACTTAGAGATGAACACTCCCATTTTATGGGGGGTGTTTTTCCCAACACTTCCATTAGTGGATGGTTATTAGCTCCTTTCTACTCTATTTCCAGGATAGCCCAAGTATCTTCGGGCAGGCTGTGATGGCATGAAGTCCATTAATATCCCAAGAACCTTCGGGCGGGGTAGTGTGGTGGTTATGCCCCAGGTGTGTGCGGGCAGGTGGTTTCCCAAGTGTCTTCGGGATGAGGCCCAAGTGTCTTCGGGCGTGGCGGTGGTTGTTCTGGACAAGGTGTTTGCAGGCGTGGTTACATGTGACATTTGTGGCCCAGGTGTTTGCGGGAGGGGTTTGGTAGTGGGACTGCGTGAGGATGTGGCCCAAGTGTGTGCGGGCAGGGTGAGGCATTGGGACTATGGTGATAATGGCGGGATTGGTCCGACACATAGGATTTCTTCAATAACCAGTGATAAAGTAGCGCGGGGTACCCAAAACATCGATGTGCTATTACTATACTTTACTTGACTTGCGTTTTTTGGGGAGTGTTCCTTGGTGAGGCTTGGGTGGTTATTTTCCTTGTTAGGTTCTTGGTAATCTCTTTTCTCACAGGGCATTAGTATGCCTCCCCACTTGTGCACGAGAGATTTAGGTTTTTCCCTACTGAGTATACTTGTATGCTCACCCTACGTATATGAAACTGTTTTCAGGTTTCCAGGAGGACTTTGGGAATTGTGCTGGACCGTACTAGCTTGGACCTTTGGGACAGTTGCTGTTGCTGTTTTTCTTTCTTTGGTACTTTACCTTTGTAGTCACATTAAACTTTGTGGTATTTACTTTTGGTACATGCATATGGGAATGGTTGTTTTGGTTTTACTTGCACTTTTAGTTTTGGTGTTGTGGGATTTACTATCTTATCTCTCGATCCTATTAAAATAAAAAGGGTAATGCCTTCCATTTAGTGAGTGATTATATACCCTTGGTGTTGGTCGCCACTCCGGGGCCTATTGAAGGCGGGTTTCGGGGTCATTATCTCTCCTTCAACTTAAAGAAGGAAGGGTTTGGCAATCTGCTGACCCTTCTCTCCTTTTGGTGAAGGCGGGTCGTGACAGCACGGGCATAGACACGACTGGGTACATGGAAACGACCAGATTACCCATGCACGACCAAATACTTGGTCATGGAGAGAGTACCCATACATGAACAGAGTACACGAGCCTAGATATAGTACATGGTCATGGGGTGAAGTACATGGGAACATGTCATTTGGACATGAGTAGACCCCGGGAAGATAAGACATCACATTTACTACATGTACATGTCTTTTAGTTCCATATGTCATGCTAAGAAATGTATATGTGAGGACACTGACAAGTGTCCAATTGATATAACATGCCATGTACCACCCTAAGAATCTTAAACCTTATGTATGTCCTTCTTTAGGACTTGAATTTGGGCCTTTTTATAACACATCCTGAGTAGTTTTCCACATTAAATGTGATGGTGACCTTTATTTTGGTATTAGAGATATTAAGTGAGGTTTTATGAGTGTGATGATTCTTTTAGAAATGCTTGATTGAAGGTAGAGACCAGGTGTGATCATTAGAGAGATGATAGGTTCAATATTCTCCTTACACACCATGGAATGGGTCCCCCGTACACTTTACATAGGTAGAGTTGATACTCCCCCATACTATATCAGGGTGTGGGTACTCTATCTCTAGAGTGGTACACCACCGTATTCAAGATTCAATGGTGACAGGGTCCTCTAAAGAAGTTAGTACTCCCTCATCTATGGAACGGTGTAGTGAGGATAGGGCCCATCCACTCAGATTCTTGTAAGTTTTAGAATGGAGTTGGGAATCTGATATAGACCATTGGAGCTGTAGGTTGACTCTTTATTCTTAGATGGGTTGTGGATATAGATATATACTTTCTCTCTCACTTGGTTTTTATTATGAGAATATATATGTTGGGTTTTAGTTTCCTCTAGATTATGTTTTGATCTGACTGTTGTATCTTTTAATTATTCCCTTATTGATTTTTTGGGCATCCTATTGGGTATTTATATACTCCCCCTGCATGGGATTTTCCTTAATATCTTGTTTCTTATACATATGATATACATAATGGTGGTTATATTGGTTGAGAATGATTTAGAGGAGCATATTTGTACCTAGAATAGATGATCTCATACATTTTTCATCATTGGGGATTGGTATTTGGGTTCCCTTCAATCTCCCTTTTTATAGTTTTTTCAGTTTGGGACCTCATCTATCTTGTGCGTGTATTTTTTCCCTTCATAATTTTTTACTTTTATACTTTACTTTGATAATTTCCTATAGGTTATTACATGAATGGTTTACACTCTATATGATCATATAATTATAATATCATTTCACTATTTCATGGATATGGTTTCTTACATGAATATTATTACATAGGCTAAGGCCTCCCATTTCAGTATTTTCAACTCGATTCTTTTCACCAACCCCTAACCTATTGGAGGTGTGCATTGGGTGTATAAATCATATTACCACTGGCCAGGTGTAACCCAATGTTTCAAGTTGTTACAAAGTGCTATTTTAGTTAGTTTTCCCCATAGGATTTTGTTTTTAGATATTCCTTTTGTGAGGATTAGTTGGAGATATCAGTAAATGGTGTCGGAGTTTCATGAGTTCAGATTTCAGGATAAGGAAACCAATATCGGTACAGCGGTCAACATATTTATTCACTAGGACCCTAACTAATTCTTTTTTGACTATGTATTCCAATAAATTGGTTGTAGGGATCAAATATTACATGCATCATATAGGATTTCATCTTTTGAATTTCATGTTCTTCTTCAGTAACCTCCCAATATATTCTCATATAACTATGGAACATCATAATAACTTTTAGGAATCCTCCATGGTGACATCCAATCAGTATGCTGATACATGAAAATAATAAATATTAGTTGAGTGAAAAGGATTTAGTTCATGGAAATACTCATGAGGTGTTTCCCCCAATGATCCCAGTGGATGATCAAATATGTGTGAGATAGATGATAACTCTGGTAGTTCAGGATGACGATGCATGAAAGATTATCCCATTACATGAGTTATAATAATAGATACAGATAGGGTTTTAGGGAAATTTGTACCCTTAATAAGTATAGGATTGAATTTAGTCACTGATATGAGACTATGGGTTTTTTTGGCCTCTATAGATTATATGGTTGTGATTTCATCATGTTTTCTTCAGGGATTCATCGGGAGCTGGTTGAGTAAGATCAAGTAGAATTAGGATTAGATGAATATCATAGTGTTAGACTTCTAATAGATGTTTCACAATGATTATTACCCTTCAAGCCTAAACTCTATGTTGATTAAGGAGATTCTATATATATAATAGGGTGATATGACAGTTTTTTAGTACACTTTAAAGTTTACCAACCACATCTATTACTCCCTCAATATTGTGCAACATGGATTCTTCTGAGAAAAAATGTTTGAGTAGGGACTTCATAGATACATTTGTGCTAGTGTAGTATCTTTGTGCATTCCTACATATCTTGGAGTTCTAAAACATGATTTCGATACAAAAATATTCCAAGAATATGGATGTTGGGAGATGGGATCATGAAGTGGAGATCATGGCGTCTAGTTATTTGTAGAATCTATCAAGTGACAGATGTTATGTTCTTGGCATAAGAGGCATACCTATGATAAGACCCAGACACATGGATCTTTGGTATAGGGTTTTCATAGATTATCTAATGAGCCTTGAGAGGGGTGATTTTATGTTTTTGATGGGTGATATCCTGTGGCTCATGATTTCCTAACCTATCATGCTGAGAAGGGTAGGAAAGTAGTGGATGGACCACCATGGTAGAAGCATAATCATGATCAGGGATCTCCCATGCATACTTGGGGTGTCCCCTAGGGAGGTTATGCTGACAGAGGAGCAAGTGGAGCTCTAGAGGAAGGATCTTCTAGTGGATGGTGATGCTATGAGATACTTCCACCATCACCAGCAGGTGGTCCATGCTAGGATCATAGGGCTAATGGTCGAGCATGTGGATAGTTATAAGCTATGTAGGTATATGACCATGCTTCTCAAGAGATGATTTAAGGTTTGATGTATGTCTTTTATACTCTTTTTCCCCTATATGTAGACACAATAATGAGTCATTAATTCAACTCTATATCCATTGTGTGATAGCTAGATATTCCCTTTGAGACTTTATCCTAGAAGGTAGGGATAAAGGTTCTTACTGGGTGGATTCTTCTATATCATATGTCTAGTAGTAGTATATTTTGGTGTTTGGTAGGGTGAGTTTCTCGTGGGACCTCTTATCCATTGTGATGAAAACATGTGATTTTATCTTGGTTATGCACTGGCATTGGCACCCTTATTTTAATAATCACAAAATCATGTTTATTCTGATATTAATGAGGTTTATGTTTATGGTATAATTTTAAATTATAAGGAATATTGGAAAAAAAATTGTTATGTATGACTCACTATTAAAGATGACTTGCCACTAAGTATGACTCACTGCTAGACATGAATCATCATTAGAACAAAAATTTAGAAAATTATGGAAAAAATATATAATCCCATATGACCTATATAAATTTGGATAACTATAAGAGTGACCTACCACTAGACATGAGTCACCATTGAAGATTACCTACCGCCAGAATGGAAATTTGGATATGTGTTAGAATAGTCTATAGTTGAGATGTGTCACCATTATCCTGACTCACTGCCAGCCTAAGTCACCACCATCCAAATTCATAACCATAGATTATCTCACCATTCAAAAGAGTCACCACCACTATTCTGTTTATATTGAATTAAATATTACTAAAAACTATCATATAAAGTTTAATATTGTGAATTATTTTAATTATTATTTTTAAATGTTTTATAGAGATTCATTAAAGTGTGTGTCAGTCGTCCAGTATGAGGTGCAGAAGATCCAGATGATTATTCCTACATACTGCTATTAAAATAATTAGTATACTTCCTCATTAAAAATTTATAAAGATATAACTAATATGTGGAGACATAGAGAGAGATATAGAAATTCATGTATATACTAAGTGAGATAAAACTATATTGAAGAATATGAAGAGTGCCACTTGTTGTGATCTACACGATGCATCATCCCACACACAACTGTGGAATATTCTAGTACAATGATCATGTCATTCTTTCCCACGGTCCAGATAAGTAATATTTTGTGACACTATGTTCTACCTTAGTTATCAAAATCTCAACTTGATCTCCTGTTCAATCTACATTCAAAGAGTCACGAGATTCATAGCTTATCAGTAGAACAACACCATCTTTTCTACACCCTTATTTTTTTCTTCTTATTTATTAACTTTTTTATTATGAGTTGTGTGTTTTTACTTGGTATTTTAAACTTTCATAGTATCTCTTGTGCTATAGCTGGAAGATACTAGATATCTTCTCAAACTCTCTTTATGATTATTTTACCATGTGTTTTGGAATAGATCCCTATGTGTCTTGTCTCTTTTTATTCACATGATTGTTGTAGAATAGGCCCTTATGTGGCTTAGACAGCTTTTCTATTGTATACATGATCCAAAATGTTGGTCATAGATTATTTATATTATCTTCGTGGTAGTGGGTGATTTCCAAGTGGAGAGGATTATGTCTTATCTTAAGAATAAACCTCTTATATTTTATTCCATTGTGTGTTTTTTAGTTTTGTTTTACTTATAATATTTAAAATGAATCTATTTCAAACTATAAAAACACCCACTACTATGATAGTTAGTCTTAATTAATGTTTATATAAATATTTTATTAAGTAAATATATTTCAAAAGTAACAATATTTTTTATTATTTTTTTAACTAAGACCTAATTAGTAGTTTCATAATCTAATCCTTGTCAGACACTAGATTTCATAAGGAGCTCATTGCATTGAATATTTCATTGAACATGAGATATATATCATATATTATCTCATCATGTTTTATTTTAAAAGTATCATATTTAATGGTATAAGTATTAAATCTCATTTCTTTAACATTTCTTGTTTCTTCATGAGAAATAGATAATGTATCCCAAATTTTATAAGCAGTTTTACCAGAGGATATTATATCAAATTCTTCATATCCAAAATAATAGTAAAGATCATTCATGGATTTTAAATTATTGTTGTAATAATTTTTAGTTGAATTATCCCAAGTGCTTCCAGCTAACTTAGGTAACTCATGTTTATCCTCTACATCAGACTATATTTCAAAACCCATACATTCAATATGATTTTTCATCTTAATTTTCCATTAAGAATAATTATTTCCATTAAAGAAAGGATGTATTTTGGTAGAAAAAACTTCTTGTCTATTATCTATTTAAAGAACTAAATTTTTAAATAATAGAAATTTAATATTTTTAAAACAAAACTAAAATCACAGTTGAAAATATTTTTAAAATCCTTTGATACCAAATGTTGGTCGGAGTCAATATCTCAGGAGGGGGGTGGATTGAGTACCCAATATAAATTTTTGTCAATAATAGGTTTAAATAAAATCCCATAGTTTAGTTAAATTATCCAAATTAATTAAAATTACATATCGATATAAGTTCTGAACTTTTAAAATATTTCTCAATGATTGATTTGTCTTCTAGATAGATGAAGATGGACATCTATGTTAATAAGAGAATCCTACAGTGTCAGTAAACTTCCTATCATGTAATTGATTGGGAATTTGATGATGTATCAATAAGATATTATGGTCAATCATGAAGATGATGATTAACCTAAGATAAATTCAGTAGCTTTCAAGACTACTACATCCAAACTGAAAGAAAAAGAAAATTTACAAGATGAAAGTTCCAGTGATAAGGAATAATTAGCAGATAGTGATGAAGAAATGACTCATATATCCATAAGGTTTAATAAATTTTACAAGAATAATCAATTCTTCAAAAACCGAGTTAAAAAGGAAATTTTGACAACGTAGGAACATGGAAAATGAACTAGAAAAGATATGACAACTCAATTGAGATTACATATTATGAATGTAAGTGAAAAGAAGAAGTCAAGGAAAACTATCCTAGGTTGAAATATAAGAATAATTACAAGGATAAGGAAATAAAGTATAAAAAATAAATAAAAGTTGCATGGGGTGCATTTGAGAACATCTTTAGTGACTCATACTTAACTCGTGAAGAGAAGCCTGATAGAGCTAACATGTGCTTCATGAAAAATGTTTCTAAGGTACATATTGTATCATCTGTACTTAATTATGATCACTCTGAAAATAAAAAATATGATGAAATGTCAAAATAATAAATGTTTGAGAATTATAATATTCTTGAAGATAATTTTAATGAACTCAAAGAAAAATATAAAGTTCTAAAGAAATAATATGTTTTATCTTATAGTATTAAAATTGACCTCACTTTAGAGAAATAGAAAAATTCTCAATTGTTAGAGGAAAATACTGAACTCATATTGTCAAATGAGAAACTTAAAAAGGACTTGTAAATATTTAAAAATGGAATAGGAACACTTACTCAAATTATAGGAAAACAAATTACTTCTAAATATATTACAGGTATAGGTTATCTACCTGGTCAAAGAAGAATATGTAAGATCACATTTTTTCCTAAGTCTAATTCTAGAAACTCTACTGATATTTACTTTTTAAATAGACCTATTTAAGTTTTTATTTCATAAATTTTTAAATATGCATATAGGAAACCTATTATGAAATTATGGGTTCCTAA
Source organism: Viscum album (assembly GCA_963277665.1). Taxonomy (NCBI): domain Eukaryota; kingdom Viridiplantae; phylum Streptophyta; class Magnoliopsida; order Santalales; family Viscaceae; genus Viscum; species Viscum album. Next base: position 333,148,618 of record OY728132.1, read on the forward strand.
GACCCTAATTACTAACATATACAGACCCAAGAAAATATGGGTAACAAAATTATTTCTTGTATAAAATTTATTTTTTAGGAAAGTTGCTTAAAGACATCCTATAGAAATCTATCATACTTGGATAGTGGTTGTTTCAGGAATATGACAAGAGACTACTCAAGCTTCAAGAACCTGATAAAGGTTGATGGTGGTCATGTCACATTTGGTGATAACTCTAAAGGAAAGATCATCAGCCTTGGCCAAATTGGTAACACTAACTCAATTTTAATTTCTAAAGTACTTTTTATTGATGGAATAAAATATAATTATCTTAGGATATCACAATTATGTGATGATGGTTTTTATTTGAATTTTAAAAACAATGCCTGTAAGTTTTTTAATTCTAAAAATTATTTAGTATTTACTACTTTGAGAAATGAGAATCTTTTTTCTATTAATCATGATTCTTTAATTTCTATTTTTTTTTCTTAAGTTCCTTTCATAGAGAATCTTGTATTTGGAATAGGAGACTAGGACACTGTAACATTCACCCACTTATAAAGATTACTAGGAAAAGGTTAGTCAGGGATCTACCCAAACTTGAATTCCAAAATGACAAATTTTGTAACCCCTGTCAAAAAGAGAAACAACACATGATTTCTTTTAAATTAAATAATTTTGAACTTATCAAACTATTGAGTTGGTTCATATGGACTTTTTTATACCATCCAAAGTGTCTATCTTAAATGAGAATCATTATGTCTATGTACTTTTAGATGAATTTTATAGGTATAATTGGGTATTATTTTTATCTCACAATATTGAAACGTGTTCTTATTTTACCAAGTGTGATAAATCTATTGAAAACCTAAGTGGACTTAGAATTAAGACTTTAAGAAGTGACCATGCCCATTAATTTTAAAGTCAAGACTTTGAATATTTTTTCTCACAAAATGGAAATAGTAATAAATTTGGTGCTCCTAGGAACCCTCTATAGAATGGAGTTGTATAAATGAGAAATATAAAACTTTAAGATATGTCCTAGACTATGATTAATGAATATGAATTACCTATCCACTTTTGGGAAGATGTTGTGAATACAACCTACTATATAATCATTACAGTTTTAATTTGACCTATCTTAAGAAAACCCCTTATGAGGTTTGGAATAGTATAAATTATAAGGTTAATTACTTTATATTTATTAGTTTAAAAGCCTTTATTATTAACACTAAGTATAATCATGACAATTTTTCCACCAAAAGTGATGAAGAATTTTTCTTTGGTTATTCAACTTATAGTAAATCCTATATAGTTTTTAAAAAATTACCAAGACTATGGAAGTGTTTATTCATGTAAAATTTTATGATATAGATCCAAATGAACCTAAGACCCGTTTATAAAACCTTGAGGATGATTTAATAACCTTGAAATTAAATTACAAACCTTTGGATTCTGCCATAATGCAAGAAGAAAAATCATCCAGTTCTAAGGAACATCAAGATCCATAAACTAAACCTGTAGAACACCCTAAGGTGATCAACCCTTCTTTTTTTAGATATATTAGTAATAATAAGTACTTATCTAAGAAACTCTGTTGAATATAAAGATTTCTTGTCACATATTGTACCTAAAAACATCAATGATTCAATTAATGATAAATTCTAGGTGATGGCTATATAGGAAGAACTAAATCAATTTAAAAAATAAATTTTAGAGAACTTGTTGATAAAACCAAATGCACCTTAACTACAGGAACTAAATGGGTTTTTAGAAACAAAATTGATGAATTTATAAATATAGTAAGAAAAAGGCTAGAGTAGTTGTACAAGGGTATAATTAGAAAGAGGGTATAGACAATGAAGAGAACTTTTCACATGTGTCCCGGCATGAATACATTAGAATACTACTTACCTATGCAGCACATCTAGATTTCAAACTATATCAAATGGATGTCAAAATTTCATTCTTAAATGGGAATATATTTAAGGATTTTTTTTGTTGAACAAACCCCTAGATTTTAAAATCCCCATCTTCTAAATCATGTTTTCAAGTTAAAAAGGCTTTCTATGGTTTAAAACAAGCTCCTAGATCTTGGTAAGATAAGATTAGATCTTTTCTTATTTCAAAAGGATTTTCAAAATTGGTAATTCATCCTACCCTATTTATAAAAATAATTTCAAAATATTCTTTAGTTTTTCAAATTTATGTAGAAGGTATTATTTTTGGATCATCTAAAAATTATTTATGTGCTGACTTTTCAAAAAATATGCAAAATTAATTTGAAATGATTTTAATGGGTGAACTGAAATTCTTTCTTAGTTTTTATATTTTTAAAAATAAAGAAGGAATTATTTTAGATCAAATTAATTATACTAGATAACTTTTGAAATTATTTAATGTTTATAGAACTAAGAGTAGTGATACTTCTATGACTATCACTTGTAAATTGGATCTTGATAAAGCTTGGAAAATAGTGGATCAAACCAGTTATAGATGTGTGATTGGAATTCTTCTCTACTTTACTACTAGCTGACCTGACATAATGTTTAGTGTGTGTATGTGTACTCATTTTCAATAAAACCCAAAAGATTCAAACTTAGTTTCTGTAAAAATGATTTTTAAATACCTCAAGTATACTTTTAATTTAGGACTATTCTATCTAAGTGGACAATTATTTGACATAGTTATTTATTCAGATATGGATTTTAGTGGTTTTAAGTTAGATAAAAAAAGAACCTCTAGAACATGTAACATTTTTGTAAAGTCTTTAGTTTCTTGGTGTAGTAAAAAACAAAATTATGTTTCATTTTATACTACTAAATATGAATACATAATTTTAGGTAGTTTTTGTGCACAAATTTTGTGGATGAAATAAACATTACTAGACTATGGATATCAATTCTAACATGTACCTATAAAATGTGATAATAAAATTTCTATAAAAATTTCAATGAACCTTGTATCTCACTCAAGATAAAAACATATTAAGGTAAGACACTGCATTTTGAGAGAAAATTTTCGAATGGGTGATATCATTCTTGAATACATTGGTATTGAACATCATCTTGCTGATATTTTCACTAAACCTTTGAATTTTGAGAGAATGAACTACATCAAACATGATTTAGGAATGATTAATTTTGGTTCAGTTTAATTTGTTGGGACTCACCATTGATTTTTACCCACCACTAGTTTTTACCCACCATTGAGTTTTATTTACCATTGAGTTTTACCCCTATTAAGTTTTACTCACCATTGTGTTTCTAATCACAATTGAAATTACTCACCATTGGAATTACCCAAAGTTTGTTTTACTCACTATTGGAAACTTTTTTCATTTGTCAATTTTTCATTATTTGTGTTTAAGTCACCGTTATTGTTTTAGTTTTATGGATTAATTATATATTTATTCAATTAAAATTTTATTTAGTTTTTCATTTTTTACATTTCTAAATCCCTAAATTAGATAAAATTAGAACCTGTCTAATTGTAATGCTCACTTATCCCATGCATATCTTTTGAGACATGTTTTTACCCTTTTCTCTCGACCATTGACATCCATTTTTATTTACTTGGTATTTCCTAGTCAACCTTCACAGTTGGAATTAAGATAGCTTTAGATTTTTCAAAGGATGAGTTGTGTCCTTCTAAAAGGTATAAATTTGAGTGGATCCGCTTAGTTTTTTTTGATTCAGTTAACCCCAAGCTTGATAAGCCTATAGTTGTTACTGAAAAATAAGTTCAAGTAGAGTGGTAACATTCAAGAAAGACTTTAGTGCTCAGAGTTATATAAGACCAAGGATGGGTAGAATGCTTTTTTTCTAACCAGGGGCCCTTTTATCCTAATTTGGTGCATGATTTTTATTTGTTCATTGAGTACAGTTATGAGGAAAATAAATATTGGGTAAGAAGCAGAATCAATATCCATAAATTTTTCTTCTCTTAAAGGAAATGGGATATTTGTTTTAGAGTTCCTCATAAATGAGTTGAATATGATTATAAAGTACCCATTCTAGATGAAATTGATACTTTTGTTTATGAATATTATTTAGCTAAGTTAACCAGTGATATGATAGTTAGAATACCAGTTTCCTCTGAACTTGATGGTGAATGAAAGTTTATTTTCAATTTTATCTAATATATGATGAATCTAAGAAAAGATGACTTTTTTAAAATGAGGTATTATAATTTTTATCTTTTATATCTTATAAAAATATGATAGAATATCAACTTATGTATATACCTAATGCTTTACATGATGGATAGGTACAATCCTTCTTATAGATCAAGTTCCTTAATCTACCCAAAGTTTATTTCAACTATTCTAGAATCCAAAGGTCTAGTTGATGAATATGATGAATCAGTAGTGGATTGTCGAGATTTTTGTATCATAAGGATAATTTTTAAAAGTATTAAAATTATTTATAATCCTTATAATGAGAAATTTATGGATGATGGTGAAAGTTTATATGATGATTTCAATACATTTGACTATCCTTCTAGAACAAAGGATAATTTATACCTTAGATTATATCCATATGAAGTTGTTGAGTATTCTGATGAAGGGGGGGAGGTTTCTGCCTCTAGTGATAAGGAAAAGGAATTTTTTTTGGATAAAGGGAGTGATTTGGATTTACCTCAGATCTCCCCTACTATATATTTTGATGCTCCTAGTCTACTTAGGTTTGTCCCTGTTAGGGAGAAACAGTTAAAAGAAGAAATTTAAGAGTAAGAAATCGAAATATATAGTGAGGAAAAACTTAAGATTTATTCCAAATCCTATGTAGATAATGGAAATAATGAAAATGGTGATGAGGATGAAGAAGATAAATATGGATTAGGAGGAGGAGATAAGAAAGATAATGGAAATAGAGATGGAGATAGAAGTGATAGTGATGGAGTTTTTGATGGTCCTAGAGGATGAGTTAGTATTGAGGATGTTGATATTCCTCAATCACTTATCTCTTCTCCATATTTATCTATTTATAGATCTAAATAGACTGAGCTTAGTTAAATATGTGAACAGAATGGTTTGGGAAGAGAATAAAGCATCAGTTGAGGGGTAGGAATCCCCAAGTCTATAATTTCATCCAATTGATCCTGCTTTTGGTCAATGCCTCAATATGACTATAGATGATGTTTATATAGTGATAACACTATTTTTAAATAGTCAGTGGATGAGAATATGGTGGTTTAACCTATTACTATTGAGCAGACAGTTGTTGAGAAAATACCTGATGTGAAAATGAGTGTTGTACCTTCCATTGTTGAGTCTACAACTATAAATCCAACAGTTGTTGAGACTTTTGGAAATTATTATATCATATTTATATACCCTGATCTGGAGTAATGGGAATGATTCCATAGTTATGTAAGACTTGGTATTGACTACTTATATTCAGATGATAATGGGTGTCCACCAAAGAATAGTGGACCTGATATTAGTGAGAAAAGTGATCATAATGGAACCTTTGTATATTATATTGATGATACATGTTAGTTAGAGAGATTTTATTCTGGTGCATCTACCAAGTCTGAGCCTGTTATACCCTTACATTTCCATGTTGTGCCTTCAGTTTCAGTGGATTTTTTCACTAGAGGTCACTTATATTCCTTCATAGAAAAGATTCTTTCTAATTTTCATGTGTTGTTAAAAGATCATCCTCCTTTGGTAGCCATGCTCAATGATAATGATTCAAGGAATTTGCAAGAACTTGTGATTCAACACATTTAGACCAAGATGATCTTTCATATTAGATAATTGTAAGTAGAAATAGAATATTGGAAAATTATATAGAAGATATGAGAGCCACATTATATGAAATGAGGTCTTCTTTCATGGATCACATGGATGCTTTACTGGAGAGGATATAGAGTCTTAATTCTATGGATTATTCATCAATTGATCCTCATTATCCTACTATTCATGATAAAATTATTGTATCTATTGTGAGAGAAGATCTTTGAGATTCTTTATGTGATGTTCTTGACCTACCTCCAGAGAATTTGGAAAAAATAAAGCATAATAGTAACCATGTTCATATGATGGTTAAGGAATACATGAAATACATGAAAGCTGACAAAGAAACCATAACAAAATCTATCAAATATTATCTTATAGAATATATATTAAGCATTATCTGAATTATAATTTCAGGTTTTTTATTGAAAATATTAGAATGCCTCCAGTGAATCAAGCATTCAAAGAGAAAGTGAATCAGTTAAAGGTAATGACCATGATGATAAATTTATTTATGGAAGAGAAAAATTATTTCTTTAGTGTTATAGAAATAGGAGGAAACATAATTATGAATTTTATAAATCTTATGAAACCCTTTCTTAATATTTATGGAACTACTGTTGTGGATTAGGATTCCATACCAGTTATAGCTGATCTCACCCCTCCAGTTTTAGCTCTATAGTACTTCAAGACTGATGTGACCATAGATCCCAATTCAACTTTAACATATCATTTCCAACATTTTTCACTCTCTCACATGGAATATGTTCAATATCATAGACTAATTATCATTAGAGATACTCCTTCTTTCACTAATGTTCCTACTGTTATCCATCAAGTTTCTTCAGCCTCACCAACTGAGCCTTCTTCTTTATAAAAATAGAAGGTCAAATAACCTTCTATTCCTTCCACACACCCATATAATCATTGACTTTGTACTTTTAGACTTTTAAAGGGTTGTTTTTTTTATAAATTTTTGTATAAACTTTTTGTATTTACTTTAGTTCTTTTCCAATGTAAATTCTATTGTTATTCATATTCTATTATTATGAATTTCCTATTTTAGTTTTACTTTTTTATAATACCAAAACGTATAGAATAATCTATAGAATTTATTATTTCATATTTTATCTAGTAATATTACTTTTATATCAATTTTTCTTTGATACCATACTGATATTCCTTTCTTTCTATTTACTATTAAAATATACTTTGATACACTGCCTTTGATACCATGTGTATCTTCTTTACCTTTGATTCCGTGATTTTTAATCATAAAAAATGGGGAGATTATTGGAACCCTTATTTTAATGATCACAAAATATTTCTTATTTTGATATTTGTGAGGTTTATGTCTTATGGTATCATTTTACATTTTTAAGAATATTGGTGAAATTTGGGTAAGTATGACTCACCATTGAAGATGAGTCACCACTATGTATGACTCACCATTAAACATGACTCACCATTAGAACGAAAATTTGGCAAAGTATGAAAAAAAACCTATCACGGAGATGACTTATGTAAATTTGGATAATTTCAGAAAGACCTACCTCCAGACTTGAGTCACCATTGAAGATGACCTACCAATAGAATGGAAATTTTTCTAAGTATCAGAATGATATACTACCAAGATGAGCCACCATTAGCCTAACTCACTACTAGCCTAAGTCACCACCAGAGATTGTATCACCATTAAAAAGAGTCACCTACACTATTCTATTTATTTTGAATTAAATATTTCTAAGGGATATTTTATTGAATTTAATGATGTGACTTATTTTAAGGATTATTCTTAAATGTTTTACATAAATGCATTAAAGTGTGTTACAGTCATCCAGTACGAGGTGCAGAAGATCCAGATGATTCTTCTTGAATGCTTATGTTAAAATAAGTATAATAATTCCTCTTGAAAAAGTTATAGATGTATAACATTCACTCAAAGACTCATAGAGAGACACATTCGTGTACACATAAAGTGAGTTGAAACTATATTGAATAATCTAAAGAGTTACACTTGTTGTGATCTTACACTCTGCATCATCCTACACATAACTATAGAAGATTGAAGTATAAAAATCATTATGTTTATTCCCATAGTAAGAATAAGAAATAGTTTATGACAGACTGTTCTAGTGTAGTTATCAGAAACTCGACTCGATCTCCTATTCAAGATACATTCAAAGAGTCGTGATCTTTACAGCTTATTAGATAGAGGAACACCATCTTTTCTGTACCCTTATTTTATCATTCTATTTATTATCTTTTTTATTAAAATTATTGTGTTTTTACTCTATATTTGAAACATGTTTACTGTTTCATGTGCTATAACTAGAAGATGCTTGATATCATCTCAAAATCTCTTTACATCTGCTTTCCCATGTATTGTGGAAGTGGTATCTAACTGACTTGTCTTTGTTTCATTCCCATGGTTGTTGTGGAATAGGTCCATGTGTGTTCTGGATAGATTTTTTATTGCATACCTGATCCAGGTTGTGGATCATAAATTATTTAATTTAATCTACTTAGTAGTAGGTGATTGATAAGTGGAGGGGATTAAGTCTCATCTTGAGAGTAAACCTCTTTTATTTTATTCCTCTTCATGTTTTTTTTTGTTTTTTTTATTTTTAATATTTAAATTTAATTTGTTTTAAAATAAAAATACTACTTTGATAGTTAATCTTAATTAGTGTTTATATAAGGTTTTTATTAAGTAAATTTATTTCAAAAGTTAATTTAGTTTTTTATAATTATTTTAACTAATAATTAATAAATCTTTGATAAATATTTTAAAATATTAAAACTTATATCAATATTCTATTTTGAATAACTAGTTTGTTTTAATTAAACTATGGGATTTTATTTAAACCTTTTTTGACAGAAATTTTTATTGGGTAATCAATTCACCCCATCTTGAGATACTTGCTCCGAAAAACAAGTGGTTTTCCGCAACATGTTCTCAGGTAGAATATCATCTTAAGAGTTTTAGACAGATTCATACTGATGACATGAGATTATACTTTTTGGGAGAGATATATATCATGGATGAGGAATTGAGGATCATGAGTAAGAAAATACAACCCATCACCCCCTCAGTTGGTGAGATTATCCCTTAGTGTAGTGGGATCTTCAAGAATCTATCTTCCTATGGTATTTGTAACACCCAAAGATTATATAAGATAGATTTTTTTTAATTTCATTGATGTCTTGTGTTGTACACTACACTAAGATTATCTTGCACTATATACAACACTGTATTAGTTTGCAGTATACGCAACACTAGTCATGGCTTGTGTTGCACCCAATTTCAAGTTTTTTTGATAGAATTAATTTCACACAACAATGAGTATGGATTTTGTTCAATTTATAAATGAAATAAGCTTAGATTATGTTATATTCAACACCAAAGTAATCTTGAACTACACACAACACTAACAAGGCTAGCGTTACAAGCAAGAGCGACCTTCCTTGATAGCTTGCGTGGTTCACAATACCGAGTTTCACTAAACAACGATATATTATTAAAATATTATATAAACTATCTGTTATGAATAATATTAACCACATTTTGAATTTTATATAAAATTATCATTCATCTTACACATGATATGATAAAAAATCAATTTTTCGGATAAAAGAAGTATTTTTCAAAAAAATGCAGTTTTATCGCCTTTTGATGGAGCACCCATTTTAAATCTAGTTTTTTGACACTTTTATAAGTTATATTTGACAAGATAAACTTATTCTTTAGAATTGGGACAAAAAAATTTACTTTGTAAAAAATTTTGATACTTTTCTAATAACTTTCATATTTTGATGAATAGTGAAAAGACACTAAATTTTAATTGAAAACAACTTTTTTCAAAAAAATATTTTATATGGTTAAAATATATTATTTAATGGTTTTAAAGAATAAATAGAATATATTTTTATATTTTATGACAATTTAAGTCATTTTAATTAATTTTACATTGAATTCATATGTAAAAACATTTCAATCTTTTGCAATGTTTTAAACAAAAACCCATTTTTGGACAATGGGATTAATTTTAAATTAATTAATGAAACTTATATATTTGTAATTTAGAAAAAAGGATTCTGTATTTGGAATCATAGGGTTCAAATTGTGTAAATAGGTACTTTTATTTTTTGGACATTATGAATAGTAACTTCAGTAATTATTTTATTTACCATGGTTAAAGGGTAAATATGATAAATAAGGGTAAAAATAATATTATAATAATATAAAACTACCCTAAAACATTCCCTAATCCTATTGTATGAGATATGATCTACCATGGGAATCCTTGGGTCGATTTTTGGACCTAATGGATTTACTTGGATGTGAAAATGACACGTTATAATATTTAGTTTAAAGATAATTATAACCTAAACATATATCATTTACTAAATCGATTTTAATATGGGTTTATATAATAGATATCTATGTCTATCAATATTCATTATAAATCTAAAAATATTTTCTACATCATTGTATTTTATTAATAATTTTTAAATATTAGATAAATATATTTATTTATGACACAATTATGATGTAGTGATTACCTCATTAATTAAAGATTAAAATAAATGAATTTATAAATATTAAAATAAATTAAATTTGAATATTTTGATGTCATCCACGAATTTTTTGGATGAAATTGACATGTTATATATAATTTAATTCCTTTGGTTCTAAGTAATAAGGTTGTTATGAATTTTTAGAAAATCCAAGTATGAATAGTGTCCAAAATTGACATAATTCCTAACTTAAAACATAAAATTGTTTATTAAATGATATTAAATTATTAAAAATATAATATTCAGAAAAATGGTTAATATAAGTCCAAATATGTCATAAATAACTTTTTGTGGGTCGTTTTATATGATATAGAAATTACATTAACCCACAATGTGTAAATAACATGATATCACGGTAAGATTAAAAAGGGTAAAATAAGGGTAAAACCAAAAAGATAAGAAAAAAATATTCAAAACTTGAAAAAATAAATATTTTATGATGGTTATTAGAACAAAAATAATATTATATAACAATTAAATAAGTTTTAGACCATTTTAAATATAAAATTAATTTATAAAAAATTAATATTTTTGAACTTTCCTAAAGTGCCCCTTTCCTCTCTTATAAAAGGGCACCTCCTCCCTCTCCTCTTCAATCCATTTTAAGCCTTAAATCTTGGAAAAACCCTACCAATTTCTCTTATCAACTTCTATAGTTACATTATAGAGGTTATATTATTCTCAAAAGACCAACTCTAGTTCCCTAAGAGGAAATTTAAAAGGAGGCGCGTGGAGGAAAAGGTAATCTCTTCTACCGATTCTTTCAAATTTATTTCTTCTTATACTTCCTATTATTTAGTTATTTAATTATAAATTAATAACATAAGTATCACCCATATACTTATATGTTATTAAAAATATTAAATAACCCTATTTCACCTTCTATCCATCCTACTAAAAATGAAACCATCGTGCGTGCGTACGTACGGATTACCGTCTCCACGCCGTGGTGTAATCTGTTTTTCACCACCACCTTACATGGATGGGTATAATGGTGTAAATAATAACTATATATTATTATTATAACATTATACTAATTATTAGATATTATACACCATCCAATTCAATAACGTTCAATAATTATGGGAACGATATCGTCGCCCATGCGTACGTATGGCTTACCGTCTCCATGACAGGATGAGATTCATTCTCTATGTTAACCATTCAAGAATGATTATAAAGTATATATAATAAATAATAATTATATATATTACATAATAATTCTACTGAATTTATTTTTGTGTGTGTGTATATATGTCATTTACTTACTTCCATTCAATTTAATGAAGAAACAAAAATAGCGTTCATGCGTACGTACGACCTATTGTCTCCCTAAACAGTGTATTCCATTCTATTTATTGACCTATTATATATAATTATATACTGAATATATATGATATATAAATCATGTTTTATATTCTTGAAGTAATTAAATCATGATATAAGTAATAATATTAAGAATAAAAAGTCCAAATACGTACGATAAATGAAATGATTATTACCCAAAACATTACTTTAACATGGAATTGACAAATGAACGGGTAATAAATGTCATAAGTGAATAATATATGATATCATAAATATTATTACAGTTCTGTTACAAGTTAATAATATGTTTAAACCCACTATACTGGAGTTTCGGACACATACAGAAGAAATCGGACCTAAGGTAAGGGATAACTTTTCCAATCTCATTTTATTTGAGATTGTTTATTCGTAAGTATCTAATGGGGATATTTTTATCATCCATGTAAATTTTTTCTAAAAATATTCTTATAAAATGTGTACTATTATTCTACGTATTTTTAAAGTCATTTTTACCCATTTTGACTTTCACTACATGGTTTGGAAGGAATCTTTCTTTTCTTTACCATACGAGGTACCTTTTGAATTTTCCAAAAAAAGTACGAGGAGAATGTTTTTTTTAACTTATACATCATGAATGGGTTTTTAAATCTTCAAAATTCCTTATTTCCATGAATCTTCTTCAACATGGTTTCAATTTTATATTCAACAAAATTATTTTCTTTTAAAATTGTGTGGAATTTTGAGAAGAGAAAACATTTTTGAAAAAGAAAGTATATTTTCCTCAGGAATTAAGTTCAAGTGTTTTATCAAAATTATTTTCCATATAAGATGACATAGGGTTATGTTTATATCCCTATGATTAATTTTATTTTATTATGTTTATGATGGAATTATTTTTATTAATTTCATTTATCTTATATGTATTATGTTACCTTGGAATGATGTTTAAGAATCCCATTTTATTACATGGGTTATGCTATGTTGAATGCTTTATGTTCTTGTGGCACACGTAATAATGGATTCATTATGAGATGGGTGGGACCTATATCTCCCTCTAATTAATTGGGTAAATATTTATATCTCATTAGATAGACATGACTGGAATGATAGGTAAATGCGGTTCAGTAATACATGAATGGAATGGTAGGTAAATTTGGTTCAGTAATATATGGCTGGAACGACAAGTAAACCTAGTTCAGTAATAGACTTTGTCCACTATAATGGTCATAGAAACAATAAATTGGATACTATGTAAATTATATTATGTGATTAATGGTTTTTCAAAATTATATGTTTTATTCTCATGCTATTTTATGATGATTAATTTTCCTTTATGATCTATGCCTTACGTACTGCCAATATTTATTTCATGACTCAAGATTTTGATGTTTAAAATTTATGTTCATGTTTCTACATTAAAATTTATATGGTTTATTTTATATTATCCATGTTTACCCTTAATGAGAATTTTAGATCACCCATTCTATGTTTTTTTTCCAGGATATAAATAAAGGTTTTAGGTTGGAAAACATAGGGAAGATCTTTATGGGAGATGTTGAAGATATTTCACCATGATTGGAATATTATATTCTATGTTTACAAATACACTAAACTAATATGGTCATTGGGAATCTTTTTTTTCATGTATTTAAGTATTCTGCAAAATAAATGTAATGTCCATGTACGTCAAGCTTGGTTCTCTACAGTTGGTATCAGAGTGAAGGTTTAGTCAACCTTTGGAAACTAGGCTGCAAAAACATTAGTGAGATCCCTAGAGATATTGATATGGTATGTCTAGGGATGTACCTAAGGTTAAGTAAGAGTATATTTTACAGTCCTATAATTATGATAATGATCATGAATAACCTAATATTAAACCTAAGATGTTATAAATTGAAATTACTCTCTGTTGATTATGTTGTTTTCCTAGTATGATTTTTGCCTCTCACACTATTCTTTTTGGGTTTTAGATAATGGCCAGAACCCGAAGGAACTGCGTTAATGATCAATGCACTGGGAAATGAAATTATAGTCCTCCTCAACAACCAAATTTTATAGGAGGAGTGCAAAATATTTTTTCTATACTTACAAAAGCTATGAATCATCTGGACTTATAAATGAGCAGAGAAGGGAACAATATTCTATTGAGTCCTTCATGAGGCAATGTCCACCTTCTTTTAGTGGTTCTTCTGATCCACTTGTTATAAAGAAATGGGCCAATGCCATTGAAACGATAATTTCCATACTTTACTATTTGGAACATGAAAAAGTCATTTTGGTTGTTTACCATTTAGAAGGTGAAGCAGACCAGTGGTGAACTCTAGTTAAGAATACAAGGCCCCATGATTAAATTGAATCCATGGAATGGGACAAGTTCAATAACATATTTTTCAATAATTACTTCCCTTTTATTATTTTAACTAATATGTAAAATTAGTTCCTTGAGCTTAAGTAAAAGGATGATGAATCTCTTGGTACATACTAGGAGAATTTTACAAGAATTACAAGTTATGCTTCTGGATTTATCATCCAACCTGAAAGTAAAGTTGATCAATTCTTCAGTGGTTTAAAACTAAGTATTATAAGGGAATTATCTATAAGAGACTTTAGTATATATGAAGAGATTTTTTGTTATGCTATCAATGTAGAACTGTAAATTGGTGTTACATATCCATCTCATGGTTTTGACAAGAAACGGAATATGGAGTTTAAGGGAAAATCTCAAAACAATGGTTAAAAGAAGATAAATGTTTCTTTATGCTCAAAGTTTGGAAATAAGCATGTTGGAGATTGTCTTTAAGGGAATAGAAAATGTTTTAAGTGTGTAAAAGAAGTTCGTAGAGTAGTTGAGTACTGAAGTAATGGAAAAAAGGTTGTTAATGATATGAATGGAGAAAAGACTACAGAGAATGCACCACCAATGCTTCAATGCTATGAGTGCAAGGAAATGGGGAATTATGATAACCAATTCCCTAATATAAGGGTTAATGATGATCAATGTTAGCAACCTATTAAGGAAAAATATAAAGGTAAATCACTTGAAATCACTATTGTTGATGCTGATAATGACAACGAAGTGGTGGAATGATTAGGGGTTTATGTAATGGGATTCCAAAATTGTGTTGTGGAATCTCATTTATAGTATTATGGAATATTGGAATACCTATGTATTGGTTTATTATGGTTTTCCATAATTATATAGTACCGGTAACAATGAAAAGTGATTGAATTTTTTTTTGAAAGCAGATGATATTCGCATAATGAAGAGATAAGGAGAAAATAATATGTTTGATAGTATTAATGAGCTTAGGAATGATAAGAGGGATAGAGTGATTTCAGGGTTTGAGTATATAGAATTTTTGGTATATTTGGTGTGTGGAAAGAGTTAATTTTGATAGAATTCATGTTATCACCAAGGTTCTACAGTAATTTATGTTATTACCATATTTCAAGAGAATACATGATTAAGGTATTTAGATGTTTGGAAGGTGACAACCAAGAACTGCCAAAAGAGATATGGGAGAAAAATGTTAATTTTATTTAGTTCACCTCCTTCTAATGTTTTGTATTTTAAGTTTTTGGAAGGAATGTAATTTTATCCATTTATGGATAGTATAATTTATATTCTAGTTGAAGTTTTTTAGATTAATATATTATATCACTATAGGTAGACTTATGCATATTTAATAATATATTCTAACCTTTTTGTTGAGACAGATGGAATGACCTATCATTCTATTGTATGATCTTCTAACACTTCAAGAATGAAAAATTCAACTTCATTTATTTAAATAATATATGAAGTGGAAATTTTTTTAGGGAACGAACAACAGTGATATTACACTGAAATCAAGTAAGTATTTCTCCTTATGCAAAAATTCTTCAACTTTAGGGAAATGATCTTGAAAACCAAAAAATGTTATCCTAGTACCCTCTTATCAAATGAATCATATGTTACTTTAAATTGTCACATATTTATGGGTTTCTAGTAGTTAAATTTCTCCATATCTTATTCTCTATCACTATCCATCGGAACGTGATGGTTAGATTTCTCTTCCATATCCATGTTTTAACTTCCCACCTATGTTCTCTTATGTGGAAACCCAGTGATTAGTTAATTTGGGTAACCATTACATTTATATCTTTCCTTTTTAAAATGATATATTAGTATCCCTTTTTATTATGTGGGTTTCCATGAAAGAAACTTTCAAGTGGAAAATCATTTATAACCTCGACGAATTTTAAGGGTGAAATTCATTTTAAGGGGGGTAGAATGTAAAACCCTGAGATTTTATGAGATATATTATTTTTAATTTCATTGATGTATTATTTTTTACACTACACCAATATTATCTTACACTATATGCAACATTGTATTAGTTTGCAGTATACGCAACACTATTTATGGCTTGTGTTGTACACAATTTCAAGTTCTTATGATAGAATTCATTTCACACAACAATGAGTATAGATTATATTCTATGTATAAATTAACTAAGCTTGGATTATTTTATATGAAACACCAAATTAATCTTTCACTACACGCAACACTAACATGTATTACGTTACATGCAAGAGCGACCTTCCTCGATAGCTTGTGTGGTACACAATACCGAGTTTCACTAAACAACAATATATTATTAAAGTATTATATAAACTAGCTTTTATGAATAGTATTAACCACATTTTTACTTTTTTGTAACATTATCATTCATCTTACACATGATATAAGAACAAAATCAATTTTTCGGATAAAATAAGTATTTTACAAAAAAATGCAGTTTTACCGCCTTTTGATGGCGCACCCATTTTAAATATAGTTTTGACACTTTTATAAGTTATATTTGAAATGATAAAATTCTTATTTTTAATTAAGAAATAAAAAATTACTTTGGATAAATCTTTGATATTTTTCTGATAACTTTCATATTTTGATGAATAGTGAAAATACGCTAAATTTTAATTGAAAACAACTTTTTTCATCGAAATATTTTATATGGTTAAAATATATTATTGAATGGTTTTAAAGTATAAATAGAATATATTTTTATATTTTAAAACAATATAATTCATTTTCATTAATTTTAAATTGAATTCATATGTAAAAACATTTCAATCTTTTGCAATATTTTAAACAAAAACCCATTTTTTAAAAATGGGATTAATTTTAAATTAATTACTGCAACTTATCTATTTTGAATTTTGAAAAATTAATTCCATATTTTTAATCAGAATTTTTAAATTTTGTAAATAGTTACTTTTTATTTTTGGGAATCATGAATAGTAACTTCAGTAATTATTTTATTTACCATGGTTAAAGGGTAAATATGGTAAATAAGGGTAAAAATAATATTATAATAATATTAAAATGCCCTAACACATGCCCTAATCCTATTTTATGTAATATTTATGAACATGGGAATCCTTGTGTTGATTTTTGGACCCCATGGATTCACTTGAATGTGAAAATGACACTTTATAAGAATTAATTTAAAGTAAAGATAATTATAACCTAAACATATATCTTTTAGTAATCGATTTTAATATGGGGTTATATAAAAGATATATATGTATATAAATAGTCAATATAAATATAAAAATATTTCCTATATCATGGTATTTTATTTATAATTTTTAGACATTAGATAAATATATTTATTTATGACACAATTATTATGTAGTGATTACCTCATTAATTAAAGATTCAAATAAATGAATTTATAAATATTAAAATAAATTTTATTTGAATATTTTGATGGCATCCACTAATTTTATATATTATATTTACATATTATATATAATTTAATGTCTTTGGTTTGAAGTACTAAGGTTGTTATGAATTTTTTAAAAAGTCCAATATGAATAGTGTCCAAAATTGACACAATTCATAACTTAAAACATAAAATAGTTTATTAAATGATATTAAATAAATAAATGGTTAATATAAGTCCAAATATGTCATAAATAAAAAAATTTGGGTCGTTTGACATGATATGGTAATTACATTAACCCACAATGTGTAAATAACATGATATCACGTTAAGATTAAAAAGGGTAAAATAAGGGTAAAACCAAAAAGATAAGGATAAAAAAAATATTTAAAACTTGTCAAAAGATTATTGGATGATTTTTATTTAAACAAAAATAATCCTATATTATAATTAAAAAAAATTGACCATTTTAAATCAAAAGTTAATTTATAATTAATTAATATTTTGGAACTTTTCTAAAGTACCCATCTCCTCTCTTATAAAAGGGCACCTCATCCCTCTCCACTTAACTCTATTTTAAGCCTTAAAGCTCGTCCAAACCCTGAAAATTTCTCTTCTCATATTCCCTGGTTACATTATAGATGTTCTGTTATTATCAAAAGGACCAACTCTAGTTCCCTACGAGAAAATTTAAAGGAGGCACGTTGAAGAAAAGGTAATCTCTTCTACCAATTATTTCAAATTTATTTCTTATTATACTACAACTTATTTAGTTTTTTCATTATAAAGTAATAACATAATTATAAATCATATACATATATGTTATTATAAATAGGAAACAACCCTATTTTACCTTATATCCATCCTATAAAAAATGAAATCACCGTGCGTGCGTGCGTACGGATTACCGTCTTCACACCGTGGTGTAATCTGTTTTTCACCACCACCTTACTTGGATGGGTATAATGGTGTAAATAATAACTATATATTATTATTATAACATGATAATAATTTTTATATATTATACATCATCCACTTCAATACCATCCAACAACTATGGGAACGATATCTTCGCTCGTGCGTACGTACGGCTTACCATCTCCACAACGCAATGAGATTCATTCTCCATGTTAACCATTCAAGAAATATTATAAAGTATATATAATAAATAATAATGAAATATATGACATAAAAATGCTACTAGATTTATTTATATATATATATATATCATTTTCTTACTTCTATTCAATTTAATATGGAAACAAAAACAGCATTCATGCGTATGTACGACCTACCATCTCCATGAACGGTGTATTCCATTCCATTTATTAATCTATTATATATATTTATATAATGAATATATATGATATATAAATCATTTTTTACATTCTTGAAGTAATTAAATTGTGATTTAATTAATCATATGAATAATAACAATTCCAAACACGTACGATAAATGAAACAATTATTACTCAAAACGTTGCTTTAACATGGAATTGACAAATAAATGGGTAATATAAAGTTGTAAGTGAATCATATATGATATCATAAATATTATTATGGTTATATTAAAAGTTAATAATATTTTTGAACCCACTATATATAATTTTTATACATATACATAAGAAATCGAACCTAAGGTAAGGGATAACTTTTCCAATCTCATTTTATCTGAGATTATTTATTCATAAGTATTCACTAGGTATATATTTATCATCCATGTCCATGTCTAAAAAAATATTCTTGTAAAATGTGTACTATTCTTATATATATTTTTAAATTCATTTTTATCCATTTTAACTTTTTCTATATATTTTTGAAGGAAACTTTCTTTTGTTTACCATACGAGGTACTTTTTGACTTTTCTGAAAAAAGTACAAGGAGAATGTTTTTTTAACTAATATGGCATGAATAGGTTTGTACATCTTCAGAATTCCTTATTTACATGAATATTCCTCAACATGGTTTCAATTTTAATTCCAACAAAATTCTTTTTTTTTATTGTGTGGCATTTTGAGAAGAGAAAACATTTTTCAAAAAGAAAGGATATTTTCCTTAGGAATTAAGTTTAAGTGTTTTATCAAAATTATTTTCCATATAAGATGAAATAGGGTTATGTTTATATCCCTATGATTAATTTTATTTTATTATGTTTATGATGGAATTATTTTTATGAATTTCATTTATCTTATATGGATTATATTACGATGGAATGATGTTTAAGAATCCCATTTTATTACATGGGTTATACTATGTTGAATGATTTCTGTTTTTGTGTCACACATAAGAATGGTTTCATTATGAGATGTGTGAGACCTATATATCCCTCAAATTCATTGGGTAAAGATTGATATCTCAAAATATATACCTGACTGGAATGGTAGGCAAATCTGGTTCAGTAATACATGATTGGAACGGCCGGTAAATCTGGTTCAGTAATACATGGATGGAACGGAAAGTAAACCTGATTCAATAATAGACTTTGTCCACTATGATGGTCTTAGAAATAATGAATTGGATAATATAGAAATCATATTATGTTCTTAATCATTTTCCACAATTCCATGTTTTATTCCCATGCTATTTTATCATGATTAATGTTCCTTTATGATCTATGTCTTACGTACTACCAAGATTTATTTCATGACTCAAGATTTTGATAATTAAACTTTATGTTCATGTTTTTACATTAAATTTTTTATGGTTTGTTTTATGTTCCCCATGTTTACCCTTATTGAGAATTTGATCTCACCCTTTCTATGTTTTCTTTTCCCCATGATATAAAGAAATGTTTTAGGTAGGAAAACAAAGGGGAAGATATTTATGGGGGATGTTGAAGATCTTTCACCATGATAAGAATATTATGTTCCATTTTTTAAAAGAAACTAAACTAATATGGTCATTGGGAATCTTTTTGTGTCATGTATTTAAGTATTCTGCAAAATAAATTTAATGTCCTTATACGTCAATCTTGGGTATCTACAATATTGTAGGATATATTTATGACTTCCCCAAGGATCTTCTTGGACTACCTCTGTGGTGGGAGGTAGACTTCTATATTGACTTGAACGTCATGGCCACATTGATATCTTTTATAGAATATCGGATAGCCCCTATTGAGCTTTGGGAGCATAGGATGTAGTTTTAAGACCTTTGAGAGAATGGATTTATTAGGACTAGTGTTCCCCCTAGGTATCTCTAGTTTTATCATGAAAATTGTGTATGGGAGTTTGAGGATTTTTGTTGACTATCATCACAAAATCAGGTAATGATAAAGAAAAAGTACCACTTTCTAAGGATTTATAACCTCATAGACTAGTTGAGAGGTGCATTTTGGTTTCCCAAGATTGATCTCAGATCCATCTACCATTAGTTGAGGGTTTGTGAGGGTGATATTCTGATGGTGGAATTCCTATTTCACTACAAACACTATGAATTCTCCATGATTAATTTTGAGGTGATAAATTCCCCCTATATGTTCATGTATCTTATAAACCAATTATTCCAGCCATACATGGACTGATTCATAGTTTATGTTATCTATGAAATACTCATTTACTCTATATCATAGGAGTGTCATATAGAACATTTTAGGATGGTCTTAGACATACTCCAAGGGAACCATCATTATGGTAAGATCTCAAAGTTCTCATTTTGGATTCATGGGGTTCAGTTTATACTACAAGTCATCTCTAATCATGGTTTAGTTGTGGTTATGATGATGATTGATAAATTTCTTTCTATGGATCCACCCAAGAGCGTATTTTAAGTGTATAGTTTCATTAGTTTGTTGGGGTACTAAAAGAGGTTAATGTTTGAATTTTCTAGAATAGCATCCCCTTTAATAGCCTCGATGCGAAAAGGGAATCATTTTTCTATGATTTAAAAGGGTCATAAAGGCTTCAAGGAGCTGAGGAAGAGGTTAACTAGATCTCCTATCTTGAGACTACCGAAGGAGAGAATTGATTACATGGTGTTTTGCAATGCCTCTAGAGTTTGGATCAGTTTCATGTTGTTATAGACATTGGTAGTGATGATTTATGGGTTGAGGTAGTTGAGACCCCGTAATAAAAACTACATGACTCAAGAAATATATTTCATATTGATATTCTTCTCTCTAAATATATATAACAACATTCTTCTAGGTGAGTGTTTCATTATTTACTCTGACCACCAGTGTATCAGGTATATCTTCACCCAAATAGACATCAACATGATATAGAGTCATTGGTTAGATTTCCTATGGGACTACAAATTTTAGATAGAATATACTCATAGGATGGGAAAAATAGTGATAGTTTCCCTTAGTAGGATCTCTCGTTCTAACTTGGGGAGGCGGAGTCCGACCTATTGGCTTCATTGCAGCTGACCCTAGTGGAGGATAGGGGTGCAGTTTTTTTTCAGTCAGTGGTGGGGAATCCACCACTTCTTTAGAGTATACGAGAGGATCAGTTGGGAGAAATCGGCTATGATGTTCTATGTGACCATATATCCTCATGATATGCACAAGATGGATTTTCTTATGGAGATTATATTGTCATACTTTTTTGGATATAGATAGTGGTTCTAGTCACATTTCATGAGGGGTGATGAGAGAGTTTCAAAATCGTACCTCAGTTGTACACCACAGTGTAGAAATGATGTACAAGGACCTTCAAAATAAATTTTGGTGGACTATCATAAGGTATAGAATCTTCAATTTTGTCTCTTTGTGTATCACATGTTTTCAGGTAAAGGATGAACATCAAGTTCAAGAAGGTTTGACTAAACCTCTTGAGATCCTAGAATAGAAAGGATATGGAATATCGATGGATTTTTTGATGATGATTACATTGATAATAGGAATACATGACCCTATATGGGTGGTTTTTGGTCAAAAAACCATGTTGGTTCACTTTCATGTCATTATGTAGCACTAATCAGTTGAGTGTTTGGGGTAGTTATATGTGTGTGAGATCATCTGGCTTCATGGGGTACTCACGACAATCATCTTTGATCATGACTCTCAGTTCACATAAAAGTTTTGGAGAGGTTAGTCTGAGGATTTTGGTACCTAGTTACAAATGAGTTTAACATTACACCATAGAGGCATGAGTATACTGAGCGAACCATCCCATTTTTTGTGGATATATTAAGATCATGTGTGTTGTACTTCGATTGGAATTATCATGGTCACTTTATATTGGTATATTTACATATAATAATAGTTATTAATCTACTATTGGAATGACCCCATTTGAGGCCCCATACACAAGTCCCAATAGGTCACCCTTATGCTGGACTGAGATTAGAGAGAGATTTATTTTTTATATAGAGATTGTATAGGAGAATACCGAGATGTTTTAGGTGATTCAAAAGAATATGAATATAGCCCAATGTCGATAAAAATATCACATGGATCGATGTTATGGGACTTTGGAGTTACAAAAGGAAGACCATTATATCCTGAGAGTCTACCCATGATGTGGATTATAAAGATTCATCTAGGTAAGAAAGTTATCCTAATGTTTCATCGAGTCATTCAATATCCTATGGAGGGTTGGTGAGATTTATTACCACTAAGCCTTACCCACACAGTTTGACTCAATGAATGATGTATTATATGTATTGAAACTAAGGATATATATGCATGACCCTAAACATATAATTTACTAGGGTAATCTATACATTGAGTATAGATCCACCCTTGTGGATTACTTGGTGATAATCGAGGATCGATAGGGGAAGACCCTATACAGATGGATCATCCCTTTGGTTTGAGTGCTTTGGAAACATAGGATCACATAGAAGATATCATGGGATAATGAGAGCCATATTCAGACTTAGTACTCTCACATTTTGGTGTACCATGATCTTTTTTAGGCTATAATCCTTGAAGGAGGGGAGAATTTAATGAATCCATTTTTTTGGATTAGTCCTTTGGATATTTCTATATATATCTAGAGTTTTCCTCAGAGTCAAAATTATTTTTGGGTATTTCAAGACACCAAAATTAATATATTAATAATATTAATTTATATTAAATCATGTGCATGAATATTTTCAAAATAATTGGTTTTCAGTTTGTTTTTGGACTTTGAATCGGAAATATAAGACCCCAGTTTTCTCTAGAACATAGGTTTTACCCTAGGCATTATATAAATTTGGTTGGCATCAAGCATTCCATGGAAGATGGTCATTGGTGGTTTCATTATGTAAAGTAAATGATTTAGTTAATTAATATATTTTATTACCTAAACTTAATTAATCTTCTATAAATATATAGTTATATAAAATATACAAGGATATTTGCATAACCCTTGGAGATTTTAGAGGAGGAAGAAGTATTATCTATGGAGTTGGAAAACTATGAACATTGATATATGACCATGATCATGGGGAATCATGAGGCAGATGAAGAATATATAGGATCTTCTTCTTCATCATTATAGAACACATTCTTCATCAATGATTGATCCAAACTCAAGGTAGGGCTCTTTATTTTATGGTTCTCTACCCTTATTTATTATTGATCATGGATTATAATTATCTTCTTAGTTTATAGTGGATCTCATAAATCACATGAATAGAATATAAATATTATTGATATCCTGGTATATTTTTTTATTCATTGTGAAATGATGTGCCCAAATTTTCTACACTTTATAATGGTTGGTCATGATCTTATCAAACAACAATGGTTATCACTTCATTATTGAGCTTTTCCCCACATTAATCATCATGTTCTTCTACATTGTCATGCATGGTGATATTTTGACATTGCCGATAAATGTTCAAACAAGATCAAACCCCTTAATTCATGGTAGATTTATTAAATACATACATATTTATATTTTGTGTATATATTATGTGTAAATGTGGGTTGCAAGTGTTGGGGACAGGGATAGAAGTCAGAATAATGGTTCTTCATCCATTGGAGAGGTGACACTACAGTGTGGTGTGATAGAAATGAGATGCATGGAGTTTGGGTAGTTAGAATCTGGCTGCTGGTGATGGATCATGTGTGGTCAACCCTAGATATGAGTTCCCCAACATGAATCAAGGTCGATATAGTGGAAATATAATCCTAAGAGATATTAATGGTGAGATACTTGGGTTCTATAAAATCAATTCATACATAGCATGTAGTCTAGAAACACACACCATGTAGTCCCCTAGATGTGGCATCTAAGGTTTTGGGTGAAGATAAATATCACATGTCTTGTAAGACCTATACACTCTATGTGTTTGATACTAGGGGATCAAAATGTACCATATGGGTATATGGGAATAGACATGGCTAGGTACATGGGAATAGCCAGAGTACATGGGAACGACCATGTACTTGAGAATATATATAGTACTTGGGAATGGATAGTGTTCATTGGAACATCCATAGTATATGGGAATGGGTCTAAGTACATTGGAATGGGATATAAGGATATGGGAAGACACTAAGTAAATAATACATTCCATGTACTTCATGTACATGTCATGTAGCTTCACATGGATAGCCAAGCTGTCTGAAGTTGGGGACACTGACAGGTGTCCAGGTGAGGTCACATGTTATTTGACCTCTAATAAACCTCCTTTATAAAATTCACCATTGCATATCTCCTTCTTCAGGACTTAGATTTGGGTCCAATAGTATCATATCTTAAGTAGTTTTTTATTTATAATTCAATGGTGGAATTTATTTTAGAATCATAGATTAGACATGATGTGTTACAAGAGTAACACTTATTTTAGTGATTCTTGATCGATGATAGTGATATCGTGTGACCATCAGAGAAATTCAAAGGTTGGTACTTCCCTGTCACATCATAGTGTGGGTCCCCTATACTCTTTATATGGGTAGATTCAGTACCCCCCATACTACAGAAGCTCATGGGTCCAGAATCTATGGATTTTTACTCCCTATATTCGAGATTCGGATTTGAGTGGGGGCTACATGAGAGTTAGTTCTCCCTCAACTATGGGGATAATTAATGAGGATAGGGACTATCTACTGATCTTCTGGTGATGTTTTTCATAGTGTTGGTCATTATAGATAGACCTTTAGAGCTTCATGATGATTCATCATTCTTAGTTGGCTTATGGATATGGTGATCCCCTTTATCTCTCTTAGATTTCTTTATGAGAATATATATGTCAAGTTTTTGTTCCCCTCTTACTTTTGGGTTGAGATGACTATTTTATCTTTAAATTTCTCCCTTATTGGTTTATGGGGAATCCTAATATGTATGTATATACTCAACCCTACATGGTCTCCACCCAAACTTGATGTGTCTTATGTATATGATAGACAGGTCGATGGATAGCATAGTGAAGTAGAATTCAGATGCTCATAGATGTACCTAGAAGAGATGACTATGTTCGATGGTCGTATATAGATATTGGGATTCAGGATCTCTTCTTTCTCCTTTTTTCCAATTTTTTTAGGTTGTGATTTCATCTCTATTGGACATTTATTTTTCGATTTCATAATTTTTCACTACACTATTATACTTTGATTTTTTTCAAGAAGTTCTTTCATGTGTGGTTTTCAATTGAAATTTTTAATCATTTATTATGTCTTTGTACATTTTCATGTATCTAGTTGTGTGTTTGTGAGTGTGTACTAGCACTTAGGATGAGTCCTCCCATTTCAACATTTCCTACTTATTGATTGTCTTTTACTCATAGCCTATTAGAGGCAAACTTAAGGTGTCTCACCCGGATTAATGCTATCCAGGAGAGCCCCAATAGGTCATTTCATGACATAGGTTCCTTGAGAAATCATATAAATATCACTTTTAAAATAAATAATAAAAGTAATCTTATAAATTAATCAACCTGCTCAACTAATTCAATCATATATTTACCGAAAAAACAAAATCATTAACCAGTGCATTAGAGAGAGATATCAGGATCAACTATTATTGTTAATAATTTACAAGGATTATAACATACATAAATCACATATAATTATACATATGTATTATAAAATCACATAAATTATTCCATTTGACATATATACGGAAGAACTTTCCACCATCATATAAAAATAAGGATAAAAATCCTTGTTCTTTCAAAAAAATTAAAATGAAAATTTACCAAACTAAATAAAATTAAAATTTTATTTTAAAAATTTAAAAAACAAGTATATGAATATTATTTTAGAATAATTTTCATGATAGTGGGAAAATATGTTCAATATGTATAAGTTAAAAAAACATTCCTTTTCACTTTAGTAAAAAGAGTCAAAAAGTGAAACCTATCGAAAACATTAAAAATATTCCTTTTGAAAACTTTTTAAAGAAAGAAAAAATAATTTGAATATGAAATTTAAAAATATTTTATTTATAAATAAAAATATTCATAGATAATTTTTAAGAACATGTATATGGTGGAAAAATAGAAGAAAAACCTTAAAATATTTAAAATAAGGTTTTAAATAAAAATATTTTACCTTGAGTATGACTCGCCACGTACATACATTATTTATAGTATAATAAACATATAATATTTATTATAATTATTAATAAAATTTTATGTTTTATTCTCTTTTAATTATCCAATTTATTTCATTTATTACCATGTCTTATATTTTTACTGAATCTATTAAATTCATGTCAGTTTTTTTGACAATGTTTAATTCCTAATCACAAAAACATTTTTAGTAGGTTGACCATGGTAAAAGGGGGTTTTCCATCATATAAATAATATTAATAATGAAATATTTTTTATTTTTATATATTAAATTCTATTTTATAACCATTCATTAATGACAAAAATAAAAAATGAATCACATCGCTCCGTAGAGGTGGTAGTCAACATGTACGCATAAGCAGCATTATCATTTTCCAACGGATGAAAGGGTGAGAAAGTAAGTAATATATTATTTTAATATAATCAAAAAAATTTAATGAATATCATATATATTCATTTTATACATCATAATAACTAGAATCTTGAGGAATTTTTGAAAAAAAATGCATCGTTTAATAGAGTTGGTAGTTTGCACGTACACACAAGCGACATTTTCACTTCCCATGAGATGGAAAGGGATATGTAGATTGGTTTTCACATCCAAATAATATTATATTATATGAGATTTATTTATGTTACTATATTATCATGTTTATAGAATATATCAAGTCATGGATGAAGAAATAAACTAGAAAACACTTTCTTAAGAGTAATAACTCTTATGTAGAAAACCACCTTTATAATAAAACTTATTCTTTTTAGGATGGTATTTTTGTGAAACTAAGACCTCTAGGATGTGGGGAATTATTTTGAGAAGTTATTTGGTTAGTTATTGATAAAGATATATTTCTTAATTAATTTTAATAATACATATGAGTAGGTTCCCTTTTATAAGTGAGTGGAGTGGAACTCTTTTAATTTTTCAATGTTTTAAAATAATATAAAGTATTATTAATGTGAAAGTGACAATATGTCTATAATATTTTAAATATATGATGATAATGGTAAAATATTATCATATAATAATATATAATATGTTATTTTTTGACCTTATCACTTATTTTTACCATTATGAAGCATCTTTTACACTTTATCATACTGACAACATTTTACCATTATTACCATTTGTTATGAAAAAAATAAAATTTTCCCATTTAAAAAAATTTAACCTCCTCATTCAAAATATAAAATAAATTTATAAATATTATATTTCTATATTTTTAGAAATTAAATTTAATATAATTTCTCTAAACACAATGAAAAATAGTTTTTTTGAAAAATATTTCTTTATGCCAAAAATGAATTTATAACAAATTCAAGAATAATGTTGACTCCTATAGAATTAATTGGATTATGTTTAATAAATGGGGAATAATTTAATTTTAAAACCATTATAATATATAATTGGAATTTTAAAATACATAAAAATAAATGATAGTTTTTATAAAAAATCTGTATTTTCACTATTCACCCAAAATTCTATGTTTCAGAAAAATCTAAAAAAATATCTCAAATTTATATTTGATATGATGATATAAAAAATGAATACTTTTAAATAAAACCATAAAATACATGTAAATAATTTTAATTTTAATTAAAGTATTTATTTTTTTATATAAAATTATTATAATGAATCTTAATTCATAAAATATAATCAGAAATATAAATAAAATATCAAATTGATTTATTATTAACATTACATATGTTGTAAAATTTCATTTTATCTATGATAACCATGAAAAAATATTAATTTACCATCATGTGGGAAGTGTATTCACTATTAAAGATCTACACACCATCGTGATCTAATTCTTTTAGGAAAATTTCTTTAACCACTCCCAACACTACACTTTTCTTTTTGATCCATGTCTTTAGATTCACACATGGTGTAGATTGACATGATTGATCTTCATTAAAGTATTATTTACCAACTTTATCTTGAAATTTTACAAATTTATTTTTCATTTTCATTCCACTTGATGATTTTTTGAGTTGCATCATATGACCAAATTGAGTATACATGGACAAATTCTTATTTATTATTGATAAGAAATATCTAGTCATATGTCTAAATCCTTTTTAAATGATTACCTCTTTGATATAAAATAAAAATTAAGGAATATACCATATTTACATAATAATAACACCTAATATGATGTGTATTCATGTAATCTATTTATATAGCACTAGTTTCCCCTTGGGTTCTCAGAATGTTCATTTTTGAATTAATTGCCAAATCAACCTTAAACTAGGGATTGTGTTCTCGTGGTCTCACATTAACAATTATTACATTCTGTTTTTGGTCAATATATATAATAACTTTTTCATATTGATATTTTTTTCATTATTCTAATAGTTCATTTCCTATTTTTCTAGACCTCATGCTCCAATTTAACTATCTATATCACATGTGGGGTCTAATTTCTTAATCTCACATTAGAAGTTAAAGGTTTATTTTGATATTTAACTATTCATTGTAGGATGAAAACATAATCCTCAAGATATTCAATTTTTTAAACCTGATATTTCATTGTCATATTCAATCCATTAATAACCCTTGTATGTTCTTCAATTTTGAGCTTATACTCAATTCTCTTCTCTAAATTTTCTATATTTTAATATTTATGCTTCTCAATTTTGTCCTTAAACTAAAATATCACATTTTATTGTTTCTAGATGTATATTTTGGAACCATGAACCACTCTATAATATTTGTTAATTCTTTCTATCCAATCACATATATATTCAAGCATAGCTTGTACTTCTACCACAAGATCAACTCTTCATTCTAATTATCCTTTTTCATTATTTCTCTCTTCCCTTATTTTGTAATTTCCTACAACATCCATCATATAATTTTCATTATGTTCATTGCAATCATCAATATATTTTTCTTCACTTTCTTCAGAATAATTATTTTCTAGTGAAAGAATACTCTTCTTCTTAAAAAAGTTGTATTTCATACCTCTCATGCCTTTCTCATTAGATAAAGGCTTCGTTAGGGGAATTTCATTATCCTTATCATCATCATGATTCATTTGGTAACACATTACTATAAGGTTGTCAACTATTCCGCACCAAAAGAAATAGAGTTGAAGTTTCCCATTAAACTTTCTTTTTCCCTTGTTCAAACTTGAGGAAAATAATGACATGAATTTATCCACCTATTATTAATTATTTTCATCCTCAATTGTGAGATTATTAATGGCCTTAAAATACACCTCTTTATAATTACCCTTTTACATATCCCTTTTATCATCATTTCTCCTCTCATATACGACATGAGTATTATTTATACTATATAATATCAAAACCTTTGGATCCTTTTCATCAATTATAGATACTTTTAGATTGATCTAAAGTAGAAACCTTCCCAATATACACTTGAAAATCCTTACATCATTGAGGGTTTCACAAAGACCACACATTTCATTAATAATTACATTTACATGATTGATGAATTCATCAACAGATTTATTTGGGTGCATCCTCAAGTTCTCATACTTTTTACAAAGAACTAGAAATTTAGATTCTCAAACTTTTAAATCACCTTTATGTGAATTTATTATCATTTCAAACATGAAAGTTGAATAATTACATGGAATCTTCATATTCTTGATTGTGTTGGATAAATCTCCCTTTGATGAATTGATTCCTCTAGAGTCTCCATCTAGTTCTCTTCGGTATGTTTCTATTAATTCCTTCTTTTACATACTAACTGAGATTTTATACATAGCATCTATTTAGACGTCCATTTATAAAAATTGTTTGTCTGTTTTTTGTGCGAATTTTCCATATATATAAATTATTATCCTTGATGATTATAATCCATTTTTGATAGACTACTTCCATGGAATCTATGAATATATATTCACTAACTTTAACCTTTAAAACTAATACAAATTCCTGACACCACTAGTTTTAATACCTTTAGTGGGAGGGTGAATCGGGGTATGATGGATTAAAAAAATTATATTTTATATCTTTTTCATCACTCTCTCCCACTTTAATAAATGTATGAACTGGAATAGATGCATGAAACGTTATAATTTTTCTTGGTTTAGACATAACTGGGATATACTAGGAGTAACCAATGGAAATGTTATAATATACCAAAACCACTATAGTTCTCTAATGTTAAAAAGTAAAAATAAAATTCATAATCCCTCTTATTTTACAACCATTCACACTTGGAAAGATCACTTCTCTCTCTATAAAAAATAACACACTAATTCTCTAGAAGGAACTACTGATGATCTATATTAGCTCAAAATTGTTTCAAACATTTTAGAGTATTTCATTAAGATCTTTATTCACAAAAGAGAAAAAAATACACTTTATCATGTATGATTTCCCTTTTGGAAACACCTTTTATGATATGTTCTTGTTCTTTCATGAACAGTTTGAATACCTACTTGAACTTCCTATCCACCACATAGTGTGAGTACTTAAAAAACCTCCTTTTCTTCAAATATGGATGAATCCTCACAAAAAATTCCTCCTTCGTTAATAAAAACCTATCCAAAAACAAATACTTCATTCATAACTCCATTGGTTCCCAAACCAATTATATTTATGAAACATACTTCTTTGTTAACCACTTTTAGACATAGCTGAATTTCATCAGTAATTATTCTCTCAAATAATCATTTATCTATTAAAATAAGTTATTAGGGTTCCATTGTATATTAAAATAAAACTTAAAATTCCTCTAATAAAAATTATTATTATGCACTTCGTGGATAGCCTCCATATTATACTATACATACTTTGTGGTTCACATAACACATAAAATTCATTATAGAAGCCTCAAAATTAGAATATTTCTATCACAAATGATAATAAAGATTTTTTTTATATATATAAAAAGATATTTCATCATAATTTATTTTCTAATTTTATTTTTCTTATTCATTTACATGTTATTCGATTCACATAGTGCAGTTCCGGCACAAAATACATGTACATTCCAAAATTTTAGAGAATATTGAAAGAAGTATTATAGAATATTCATGTACTGATATATGTAGTGCCAATAATTCCTCCATATTCCATAAAAAAGTGATAAAAATCATTCCTATATATTTTTAAAACATTGGGAAACTGTGCTACATTCTATCCACT
Organism: Viscum album; assembly: GCA_963277665.1. NCBI lineage: Eukaryota > Viridiplantae > Streptophyta > Magnoliopsida > Santalales > Viscaceae > Viscum > Viscum album. The sequence goes on from OY728132.1 coordinate 333,180,514, forward strand.
AATTTTGGAAACACCCTATTATAACTTTATCAACTTACTTTTTCAACAAACACAATCGTCCCAACTACCTTAAAACACCACCAAGAGATATTTTTCACAACACATGGATTGAAAACATCCAAAAATAAAGATATGATATAATTTTAATGTGAATTTTGAAAAAACAAGATTCTATGAAACATTTTTTGGATGGAGTATGGAATATTTCATGTGGATCCATAGTTGTATAAAAAATAATAAATGGTGAAATTTTTTCACTAATGGTAGTATCTGAACGTGTCATGCAAGCTTAGAAAGTGACATCCATGTAGTTATAGAATAAACCTCTAGGTAACCTTAGTGAGAGGGGATAAAATTATTTACTTATAAAGGTATGCTAATGGTCAGAAGCATGGAGTATTGAACATGTGAAGAATTCATTATAAAGAAGTAGTGAAATGTTTCCTTCCAAATGGAAGGTAAAAATACAAAAAACAAAAGTTTATATATTTTTCAAATAGATAAATGGTTTGTAAATCAATTTAATTCTAACCATGGATATATAGCACCTTAATATTTTAATTTATGACTTTCTTTAAATAATTCAATGTGTTTGATAGATTTATCCACATGAAATACCAAATTTAAATAAAATTATGATATTTTTTGATAAAATATAGATATTTATGTAATACCATTAAAAATTATCTATTGAGTTAGAAATAATGAATATTAGTAACCTCTATATTAAATATTTGTATACATAAAATAAAGGATACTTTAAATATAAATGAAATTCATTTAGTTTACCTACAATTACTAATAAGATCATTTATTACTAATAAAAGTTTTTATGAAATTTTAATTTTTATTTGATATAAATTTATATTTCATGAAATGTATGATAATAGATGATAAATTATATCTAATATTAAATATTGGTTAACACTAATTTATTTTGTAGAAGATATGAAATAATAATAGTAAATTTTAATATTTGAAAATGTCATTTTCTAATACAAAAATATAAGAAATTAAAAAAATGAATGATAAAAACATGTATATAATTTAGTTTATAATATGTTTCTCAATATTATATCTTCCCACCTAAATTATTTTATATTTTTTTATCCACTTTACATGTTTAACATATTCTACCTTTATAATAAGTTCAAATATCTACAAAAATGTTATTCTCCCTGCTTATGAAAGGGGACTTTCACCACCCCTTAAAGGAACTCCTAAAAATTAGGTTTCCTCCTAAAACATTACCCAATTTCCTTCTCCTATACTAATATTTCACTCTATTGAGATTTTGGATACAATATATTATCCAATTTCATTAATTATTAAGGGATCTCCTAAGGAAATCTCAAAGAGCTCAACATGAGTACGCATTTTTTTACTTAACTTCATTATTTTCTATTTTTTATCCAATTATAATTTTTATATCCCTATATAATAAAATTTTATTTTTCATAAACTAAATTTTATTATTCTATAGTAATATTATTTATTTTCATTATCCATTTTCTATTTAGAAATATGGAACCAACATTCATGTGTTGTGTGGACTACCACATCAATGATGCAACATGAATCATTTTCCTTAAACACCATACAAGGGTGGTTCAAAATGAAAACATAATAAATAATTATGATACTTATATAATTTTTATAATTATGAAACCTTTCACCATATTACTCCATTATCCCATTCTATAGAAATCAAAATTTTCAACCATGCGTATATGTAGACAACCGCCTCCATGGAACGATTGATTTTTGATTTCATTCCATAACTGCCTTATATGGATGGTCATGAGGATGATATTAAAGGATCAATTTTTTTTTATTATATCACTTATTTTTATGTATGGAAAATTTTATAACATATTAATTATATGAATATCAATAGAATATAGTTAATTAAATCATTTAAAAATGGTGAACTAAGAGGAAAATTATCTCTTATTTCTATGTAATTGATTTATATACATTTTATTATCATTATAATCCCTAATAATTCGGATATATAAAACAAATAAGAACTATATAAGGTCTATATTCTTCTCTTATAATGATATTGCCACTAAAACACCTCATAACCATCCATTAATCTTGGTAAATTCATGTTTGGGTAAGTTGATCCACATACTTGGACAATACAATGGATTTATATCATTAATGAATATGGAAAATTATTTACTGGTATAATATGATATAAATATGTATATTATATTTTTATTATTTTTATTATGGTTATAAAAACATTTAACTCTTTATTTTACAAAACTTCTTTCATTCTTTGAGAATCACCGAAACATGATCACCACTGATTTCATCTTCATGGTTTGTAATGAAAACTAGAAAGGAATGAAATTAAAAACTTTATAAATATCATGGAACATATATTATATTAACTTTAATAATACTTTAATTATGAACTTTTTAAAAATAATGAATAAAAACACTATTTTTATGAATCTAGTTCGAATCAATAGAGACTACTTACAGTTAGTGTTGAAAATAGGTAAAAACTATATAATATTTATATATAATGACTGATTATAAATGAGGAGTAAAAATGGTTATAGTTTTTAATATTTTTCATGTTTGTCTATTTCATTAACTTAATTTAATTATTTAGGACTTTTTGTGCAAGTGCGAAATGAATTAGGACCGATATGAGGGTTTTCTTCTAAAATTCATCTATTTGAGACATGTTTTATATTAGGCACCTAAGTTCATTTTTTATGCATATAATTCCCATATGATATATCATATCAATAATTATCTTTTAATCATTTTATTTTAAGTTAAATTAAAATACTTCTCTTTTAAGAGGTTTTGATTAATTTGTTACTCAAGTCACAATTATTTTCCTCATCTCAATTATGATTCTCTGAGACATGTTATTTGTTATAAATCATGTTTCCTTTTTATGGTGTTCAATTTATTTACTATCCCATGAATTTTCTATACATTATTTCCTATTAATTAATGTTAAAATATAATCTAAAATAATTTCTTTTCTTCAAATGACTTTTATATCAAGTGTTACCCGGTCGTAAGAGTTTTCAGTATATCAATTTTCATTCAGTTATGATTGTCCACTTAAACTTATGTTATATATATTGTGTAAATTATTCCATATGATTATATTATATGATATTATCTAATTGTATAAATTTTTATCACATTAAACCCCTTTAAAATGTTTCATTCTTCAAGGAGTATGTTTCCCCTAAGGTATGTTGATAACTCAAATATTCTTTCTTTGAGTTTTTATGTTTCATCTTTAAATTACTTCTCCATGATTTGTTTATCCCACCATAACACTTTATTATATTGTATTTTATAATATCCTTTGGGAAAATAATGTTTTAAAACAATTTAATGTTCTTATACTATTCTTATAATTTGATTTTTTAGCCAAAATATTTAGAAAAAAATAAAAGGGTTATTCCATTCACTTTCAAATGTTTTATCATCTTAACCTAAATTCTCCATGATAAAAATTATATCATTTAAAATAATAAATTATTTAAGAATATTTTTTAAATTAAAGGTTTTAAATGTTTTTCATTACACAATTTCAAAATTTACTTTTGAAAGTGACATGTAAATTTGTATTTTATGTCGTTGTTAAAAATGTTTTCTAAAAGAACTTTTAAGTTTTTTATTCAACTCCCCTTATCATTTTCAAAATTATTTACCATAATAGGGCTCATATTTCATGATTTATCATAAATTATATATATATATATATTATCATTTGGGGGATTGAACTCACGGTATCAAACTCTTTTATTTATTGATCACTTCTTTTGTGATTTTATTCAAAGCATTCTTTTTATTAGGGTGTTTTTCAATTTTTTAAACTCCCTCTTATGATTACTTTGTTTCAATATAGATATATTCATGTATAACCATCCAATTTATATCCCTATATAAATTATGATCATGTTATTCCATCATTCACTTAACCATATTCTTATTACCTTATACGTTGTGAATATATCATTTTAAAAATTCATATTTAAGGATGTTCAAATGGAAAAAACATGTATTTTTTACATGGGGAAATGTTTTGGAATTTTCGTATGTTTTTTTCCTATACTAGTGATTATTGGTAAGTTGAATATCTATTATTTGATCATAAACCTTCTTTCTCCATATGGGTAATGATCATGTTATCACTTTTATTCCCATGGTAAAAAGTATTGATATTATTAATGATTATTTATTGCTAACATAGGTTAATTTTGTATTGAAATTCCATATCTTTGGTTATATATATAGCCATATTTTTATTTAGTAAAATTTTCCTTAGATAATGGTATGAAAATTATTATTGACTCTTATAGTGAATTCATTAAAATAAATCTGGTGATGGATGGGGATTATAATTATAGATCCCCTCGTGCATTGGCAGGTCTCATGTGATAAAACAAGTTGGTTTTTGGTGTATACATATTCCCTTAATAGGATGGTGACTTGGGATAAGTCTTTGACAAAAAAAATTAATTTACAACATCATATATTCAATCAATATGAGATAATTATTATTAATATCCATGTTTTATTTTATTATCATGTATATACCATACTCTCAGATTTAGTTTATTATGGAATTATTCATATTACTTATTATTTCCATATTATGTATTCCATGCTTATGTTCTTTACAACATAAATTATATATTTCCCTTAATGAATATTTTATATCACGCCTATATTTTTTCCATTACCTAGGTTATAATGAAAATTAGTTTTTATGTGATATTTTTAGAATGATGTCATGTGTGGAAGAATTTATGGGTGATATTAAGGCATCCTTATGGATTTAGTAGTTTCTTATACAATTGAAATTTTTTCAATTAATTGAGTAGGACATGGGTTTTTCTAATTTTTTCCCCTAATTCTAAAAATTTATAAAAAAAATTCTTGATAATTTATATAATTCAATAATTCCATTAATCCTTATAATTATGGGATGTTTATTTCTAATAATTTATAGTTTATATCGAATTGAATATGTAAATTATGTTCTTAGGGAACTGGCTCTGGAGTGTAGAATTAGTGTATCACATATGGACTTAAATAAGGTTTTAGATAAATTTAGATATTATGATGTTTATTGAGGATAATTTAAGGGATGATAAGATAGGGTTGATCATAATTTTAAAGGTATAGATAATACTTTGGTATTTTATATTAGTTAACATTTTGTTAAAAAATATCATTTTATTTGGGGATGAGGATAATAGAACTTTAGTGAAAACCCTAAGGATAACTCTAAGTGATAATTCTAAAAATATGATAACATCCTGATGTTTTGGTAAAGTAGAAATTTGTAGTTATCCTAGAAATTACATCTATGTTTGGATACTACATATGGATTTTAAAACTAGCACATATGTACCTAAGGATAATAACTCTGAAAAGGGTGGATTGGGTATTAACTCGATTATCACCTGGTGCACAATAAAGAGGCCTAATTGCTCACCTAGTTTGATACTTCCATGGGATAATCTTTGGTTAATTAAAATTCTCTATATGAACTTTTATTAGGTATTTTAATATTTTTATGTTAGATAACCTTATAGGAAGGTAAACATGGATAATATAGATTGAAATTTAAAGATTCATAAGTTATGGAACATATTAATCGATATGTAATTTCTTGGATAAAGGATATGTTAAAATTTTAGAGTATATATTTCACTGATTTTTAGGTTTATAATATTTTAGGAAATATCATGGTAACTTAAATTATATATTTTGATGATTAAGATAATAATCATGAGAGAACCCAACTGAAAGTAACCTTGGTAGAACCAAAATGATATAGGTTAAAATGAGAGTGATATAGGTTGAACTAAGTCTGATAAAAGTTGATTTTTAAGAATAATAATATAACATTATAGTGTTATAAAGTGAGACATCTTGAGGTTAAATTTTTTTATGGTTATTTATGATATGTATCTTATAATGATCATCACTCATGTTAACTTTTTTAGTTTTTCTAATGTATGAAGCTTGATATAACCATGTTAATAATGGATTTCATATAAAATATAGAAACAGTCCCCCAAAAAAACAACCTAATGGGATATGGATTAGAGTGAGGAATTTTGAGATTATAACAAAGAAAAAATCAGGAATTTTAAATAACAGTGTGAACATAGTTGGAATCCCAAACTCACTGAAGAAGTGAATGATGAAATCTCATAGAAATTCAGTTGAAAATAATATTAATGTAAGAAGATTCAATTTTTGACATGTTAAAAATGTTGGAAGAATCATGGGGATAATTTCCGTAAAAGGGATAGGTAAATGAAAAAATTCTTGTGATGGTGGTCATTAGGCTCACAACTATAATGTAAAAAGAGAAGCTACAAAAATTTATTACTTTAATTGCATGATAGTTGGAAATTATGTGGCTCAATGTCCCAATACAAAGGTAAATGAGGGAAATAGTAATCAAAAACCATGTAAAAAAATAAAATCCTATGAAACTTTTTATAATGTAATAGATAGTGACTTTCACTCTAGATTTTCTAGTGTACAATGTAATGTAAGTTTTCACTAACTACTGAATATTGAGTTATAAATAAAAATCCCTACTAGTATCATTATTATATAAATTATTTTAAATATATCTAGGATGTCATTCCTTATGTATCTTGGTATTATTAGATTATTATAATTATATGTGAAATTGAGAATAGGTTATTACTCTTCTTAATGTGATAATAATATTTTTATTCATATACATAAAAATCTTTCCACATCCTAAATAAACTCATGATCATCTAATAGTGTATGGTAAATTATGATTTCCCTATAAAAATTACTATAATGATATGAGTCAAATTGTGTGGAATAAATTTATTTAAAGGGGGAGGATTTAACACACTGATATGTTGATATATGAAATCTTTTAAATAATTCCATGTGTTGAATATCTTACTTCACATGAAACATCAAACTTAAATGAAATCATGATATATTTTGAAAAAAAGATAAATATTTAAGTATGAATTTTTAAAAAAATTAATTCTATTAGATATAAGTAATATGATTAGACTATTTATGAAATTTACATTTAACAAAAATAAATTCTTCTTTAAATATGAATGAAATTCAATTAGTTTACCTGAAATGACTAATAATATATTTTACTATTTAGAAAAGTGTTTTTATAAAAGGTTACATTTTTATCTGATATAAATTTCTATTTCAAGAAATATATGATTAATTATGATAAATTATATTTGATATTAATAATTGGTTAATGATATGAAATAAGAATAATAAAAGTTAATATTTGATAATTTCATTTTCTAATACAAATGATTTTACATTATATGTTATGATTTTATTAAAAAAATGAATTTATAAAATTTATAATTTTACTTTGAAAAAATTTAAAATATTTTTTGATACATTATAGAAATATTTTATAAGATAAATATTTTTTTTCTAAAAAATTATTTTTAATTGAATAGTGGAAAATAATGTTTTTACAAATATCATCACTTTTATGAAATTATTAGTATATAACTATGAATTGTAAATTCCTAAAGCATTCCTATAATTCCAAATAATTATTTTACATGTTATTTGTAATTTTATAATTTTATGATTTAATTTAAAAAAATATTTGATATTTTGGAACATTAGTAATATTTTCCCAAAAAAAATTAATATATTTTATATTTTAATTTTGAAATTAATTTTTATCAACTTTATAAATTAATTAAAATGAAATAAATTTATAATTTATAACCAATGTTTCCAAATTATTAAATAATAAAGTCTTCATTTTTATCCATAAATATTAAGTTACCTTATGTAAAAAGTAGTTACTGTGGATATCACTAAAATGGTAATGTAATAATTCAAGGGGTTAAGGGATGGAAACGTGATAAAATCATGTATAGAATTAATTGGATGAGGTTTGGATCAAACATTCCTCTTTCCCGCTCTATTATTTCCTATTTTTGGAGCCACGTGACAAGTTTAACATGTTCTCTCTTTATAATAAGTTGAAATATTTATAGAAATTACATTCTCACTAATTATAAAAGGGCCCTCTAACCAATCCTTCAAAAAAATCCTAAAATTTTAATTTATTCCTAAGAACTTTACCTTTTTAATTCATTTAGAATAATATTTTACTCTCTTGGGATTCTAATTAAAATATATTAGCATATTCCATCCATTTCAGAGGAATATTCCAAAGAAATATCAAATTATGCAACTTGAGTAGTCATTTTAACTTAACCTGTTTCTTTTATATTTTCATTTAAAATTATAATTTTCAATTATATTTGTAAAAAAATAATTATTGGTTATAAACTTAATTTTATTATTATATGGAAAAAATAATTAATCACTTTTTCCCTTTTCTATAATGAAAAATGAAACATGTATTTGTGCGTTTTGTAGACTACCGCCTCCACAAAGTAACATGATTCCTTTTCCTCCACCACATCACAAGGATAGTTTAAAATTGTAATTTAATAAATAATTATGATATTTATATCATTTTTATGATTCTAAAACATTAAATAATGTTAATCCTTTCTCTCATTCTTTGTAAAATTAATTTATTAACCATGTCTATGTGTGGACTATCACTTCCATGAAACTATATGATTTTATTTTACATTTTCATCACCATATTACATGGATAGTCATTAGGATGGTATTAAAATATAAATATCATATTTATGATACTATTAAGGTTTTGGTATTGAAAATTTTATAACCTATCAATGATACGATCAAAAAAATATTATCAAACATTTAAAATTTTTGAACTAAGAGGAAAATAAGCTATTACTTCTTTGTGATGGATTTATATAAATTATATTCACATTATAATTATTTAAAATTATAATATATAACACAAATAAAAACTAAATAATATCATTATTATTATGGTATAATGATATTTCAACAAAACCCACTCACAATCAACCATTAATCATGGTAGATACATGTTTAGGCCGGTTAAACAACCTACTTTAACAATACTATACATTTATAGCATGAAGTAAAATAAGAAAATATTTATGAGTATAATATGATATAATTATATAAATAATGTTTTTAATGGTAATTTTATGACAACATTTAACTCATTAATTAAGAAAACACCATTTGTTCGTCAAAAAACACCAAAACATAATCATCGCTGATTTCATCTTCATGGTTTGTAAAAAAAAGTTTGAATAAATAATACCAATTATAACTATATTTTAACATCTATATTATTACATTTAATTTTATTGTAATTATGTAAATTTTAATAAGAATTGATACCAAAACTTTTTTACAAAACTAGTTCAAAGTGCTAAAAATTACTTAGACCCAGTGTTGAAAATTGGTAAAAACTAACTAATATTTATATGTATAGAATGATTATAATTTAGGATTATAAATGGTAATATTTATTAATAAGGATATTGGGTATTTATTTTATGAACCTTATATAATTATTCTAGATGTTTGGTGAAATTTCAAAAAAAAATAGGATCGAGGTAAGGGTTTTCATCTCAAATTTCTCTCTTTGATAAATGCATGGTAATATGCACCTAATTTCATTTATGTGGTATATATACTACCTATATGAGATATCATATCAATAATTTTTGTTTTAATCTTGTAATTTAAAGTTAAATTAAAATCTCTCTCTTTCAAATGATTTAGATTAATGTGTTACTCAATCTACAAGGGTTTTCTTGATCTCAATTATGATTATCTGAGACTTGTTATATGTTTTTAACCATGTTTCCATTGTATATTTTCTTATTCATTTATAATCTCATGAATTTTCTAAAAAATATTTAATTTTAAATAATTGTGTAAATAAATCCAAATAAATTTCTCTCCATAAAATTCCTTTTTACTCAAGTGTTACCCCAATCATAAGAATTTTGTGTAACTAAATTTTAATTCAGTTATGAATGTTCACTTGAACTTAATTCATATAAAATTATTATATTCTACCCTTTAATTTTATTATGTGGTATTCTATTAATGTATAAATTTGTACCACATAAAACCATTTTTAAACCTTCCATTATTCATGGAGTATGCTTCCTATTAAGGATATTCATAACTTAAATATTCTTTCATTGAGTTATAGTGTTTTATCTTGAAATTCTATTTACCATACATGGGTCCTCCCTCACTAATTTTTTATTATATGGTATTTTATAATCCACTTTGTTAAAATTATGTTTTAAAACAAATTAATTTTTTCCTCACTCTTCTAATAATGTGAGTTTTAAACAAAGGTATTTGGAAAATAATAAAAATGGTTTTTCCTTTCACTTTCACATGTTTTTTCTACCTTTACTAATTTATCCAAGATAAAATTTATCTTTTAAAAAGATACATTTCTAGAAATTATTTTTTAAATTAATGGTTTTTAGAGGCTTTCAGGACACATTTTCAAAAGTAATATTTAGAAGTGAAATGTAATTTTTTATTTTTCCTTAATGTTACAAATTATTTCGAAAAAAATATATCCACCTTATAATTTCCAAAATTATTTACCCTAATAGTGTTTATGTTTCATGATTTATAATATATTATATATATATATTATCATTTGGGTCATTGAACATGTGGTATGAAAAATTCGATTTCCCAATCCCTTGTTTTTTGATACCATTCAAAGCATTCTTTTTGAAAGGGAGTTTTTCATTTATGTTAACACCATTTTATGTTTCCATTATTTGAATTGGGATATGTTATTTTTAAACCATGAAATTTATTTCTCTAGATGGTTTATAATCTCTTTTTTTCATCATTGAATTTTCCATACACTCATTACACTATACAGTGTGAACATATCATTTTAAACATTTATATTTGAGGATATTAACCTATAAATAATGTTTATTTGTTGACATAGAGAAAAGTATTAGATTTTTATATATTATTATTTGAATATGGATTATTATTGAAAATTTGACTATGTATTGTTTTTCCATCCACCTTCTTTCTATGGATGGGTTATAATCACGTTATCCCTTTTGTTTATAAAGGGAAAGGTATTGATATTCTTGATCAGTATTGACCAGAAATGTAGGTTTATTGTATATTGACATTATATATATCTCATTTACTGGATAGCCATGATTTTATTCAGTAAAAGGATCCTTAGGAAATAGTATGAAAATACTTTTTTACTCTTAAGGTGAATTCATTGGACTTAATCAGGTGATGAGTACATCCAAGAATTATATAGTTCCTCAATGCATATATAGGTCCCATGAGAAAAAACATTTTAGGTTTTGGTGTATACATATTCCCATAATATGATTAAGGCTTAGAATAAGGCCTTGAAAGCATTTTTTGTAGCCCAATATTATGCAGTCCATTAGTATATGGTCAGTATTACTAATATCCATGCCTTCATTTATTTTCATGGATATAGATTTCTATTATATTTATTTTATTGTGGTATTATTCAGATTATTTATTTCATCCATATTATATAATTCATGCTAATTGTTTTGATAGCTTCAGCAATATATTTCTCATACTGATCAATTGAGCTAACCCATTTCATTTGTTTCAATTTTATAGGTTGTGAATAAAATTAATACAAGTGATATTTCTATAAGGAGAGAATGCGTGGAAGAATTTTTGAGTGATTTTAAATTTTCCTTACGGATTAAGTTGTCTTTTTATAGTGGGTAAAAATTTCCCTTCGTTGAGAAATACATAGGTTTTTCTTATTTATGTTTTTTCTTAAATATATAAATATTTAAACATAAAGTTTCTTTGTAATGTATGTAATGAAATATGCTCTTTATGTTAGGTAATTATGGGACAGTTATGTATAGGAATGTATAATTGGTATCAAAGCCAGTATGTAAAGTTTTTGTTTATGGAATCAGGCTTGCAATTGCGGGACTAAGGTGTCATACGATCACTCTATAACATTACTTTCATCAATGGTTTAATACATAAATTTCAGGTTTTCTTTATCAATAACAAGTCCAAGTTACTAAAAATATTCATTAGATGGTGAGACATAGAGGAAAAGGATATAGGATGAAAAGTCAAATTCTTAAGGTCTGTTAATGGTGGGGAGTACAGAAGCATGAAATTAGAAATATTATATTATAGGAAAGGATTATAGTTTTAAAATATTGTATTAGAAACTCTAAATCATAACAGACTTTCGAAGAGGATGAATTAAAATTTATTTTAAATCCCAAGTATTTTGAGAGTTCATGAAGGATTCTAAAAGGTGTTTTGAGAATAAGGGATGAGTTGTGATGCATGTTTAACCAAAAAAATATCTTTTTCTCTATTGGGTAAATAAATTTAATATCTCTGTCATATTAGAAGGAAATTTGATTTAAACCTTATCAAATTCTCTAATGAACTCTCCTATGTCCATAATTTATATAATGGAAAGAGACCACCTAGTGGATAATCCTTGAGCTTGTCACTTTATTGGTTATTAAGACAACAAATTTGGTTTTCATCACTATGATAAGAGTACTCAGATGGTAATTATAATCCATAATGTTACCTATAATTAAGAGATTCTATGGAAGGATCATAACATATAATATATTGATAATGATAGAAAAATTTCATCAAATGATTTAGTGTAACTAACATGATTTCAGTAAGTTATGGATGTTTGGGAGATTTCAGAAATCATATTAGTACTTGATACACTAGAATTTCTTATGGGCGTTCTTGATGGTAGTCACATTCCAATGGTTTTATTGAGGCCTAGAGTAATAGAGTGCTCAAGGACTGTGTATACTCAAATAATAGCTTCAAAAGATATTGTTATAGAAGTTTTGGTACTATAAGTGGTTGGGTTATAGAGGGAGTTGTGGAGATATACTAGAGTTAGTTTCTAATTTAATAGGTTTGGAACAAATTTTTACTACTTGATCTCTTTGAACAATGGAGAATACAAAGTACCCAAAAGCTATGGGAAGTTTGAAAGACTTAAATTAGTGGGATTTATCACTGATATATGAAATTTATTCCCTCTAATTATATATAACATGGGAGATGGTAGAGAGACATATTGGGATGATTGTTCTTAAAAATAAATTGTTGTATCAGTAAGAGTAAGAAGTGGATGGTTTGATTAGGTATAATGCTAGGATATCTATAAAGGGGTTTCAATAAATGAAGGTTATCTATTTATCTGAGACATTTTCATAGGTACTTAAACATATGAACATTCATACGCTACAAAATAATTAGATTTTTCCAACATGGGTATATTTATTAGTAAAATTGCATTTTCTGTTGGTAAAACGTTTTACCAACAAAAATTATCTTATCACTAAACTATCGGTAAAAACTCTATCACTAAATGTTATTGCGAAAGATAAAATAATTTTGTTACAATTATAATAATATCAACAGATGATATATATGTTGGTCAAATTGTTTAGCAACAGATTCATATGAAGGATATATATGTTGGTAATAATATTACCAACATATAATATCTATTTATAAATTAAATTTAAATAATAATTATAAATTTTTATTTCTAGTAAAATTTCTTATTATATTTATTAATTTATCATATATATATAATACAAATGTTTTAATTATCAAACCGAAGAATATTTTCAAAAATCTTAAAAATTAAAAAAAAAAGATAAATTATATTAATAATGGAATTTAATACAAAATGAATTGATACATAGTTTAAGTTTATTGACACCTAAAATATCATAAAAAATGCAAAAAACCAGAATCCATATATGCAAAATCCCCCTGGTGAAAAAAGGCATGTCATCTCTTAACTGCAATCCTCCAACACACATCATGATAGAAGAGTTGTTCCACCAAAGATCTTTCATCACCCCCCAAATAGGTCATAAGAAGAAACAAACCAAGTCAACTTTGAGGAACCACATATCACTGTTATGTCACACCCTTAAGCTCCAAGATCTATACCACACATAACCAAAAAACATTCCCACAAATCAGTACAAAATATTTGAATGAATTGAAACTAAAAAAAATAAATTATAAAAAATTGATCTACATAGAATGAGATTTTTTCATTCATCATCCCTGTTAACATCTCAAAAAATCAAGTCATATAAGGTACCAGTGAGGAACCTCAAGTCACTGTTATGCCACACCCTTTGGCTCTATGATCTACACCGCACACAATCAAAGAGAATACCCACAAATTAGTGAAAAATATATACATGAATTGAAACCAATATAAAATAAATGAAAATATAAAAAATGATCTACATAGAATGAACACTTTTCATTCATAATATCTATTGACATCTCAAAAAAGAATCTCAAGTTTCAGATTCAAATCAGGTGTTAAAGATTACAAATTGACTTATCATACTCCTGGTTATGAAACCAAACAAACAGATATCTTGGTAGAATTCTGATTCACTCATTTATGTTACATTAGGGGTTAATATGATTAATCCATGAGCTTCTTTCATATGTTCAAAAGGGGTTGTAACCACAAATCCATACAATTACCTCAAAATACAATTAATATTTCTCAAGATCACTAATACTAAAACTACATCAGACCGACAAAAAATAAAATCAAGAGTTTTTAATAAAAAATGCATCTATTTTCATAGAAAACAAATATTGAAAAATTTATAAATTGAGAAGCTTCTAAACTATCAAAAACAGTTTTAGAAATTATCAAATAAAACTTTCAGCATCTTCCTGGGAAATTTAGAAACAATAACACGATTTAAACATGCAAGAGAAGATAACTAAATTCAACAATTGATAGCTCCAACACAAGGCATATTTTAATCATCCAAGCCAAACCACCAAAACAAAAAACAAAAACAACAAACACTGATTTGAATGAAATACATTTACTTGAACAAATGATTCATTGAGTTTTTGGAAATAAAAATTCAGAAACGCAACTGATATTTAAAAATAAGCATCACATCAAAATATATTTTCAAAAATATAGGGTAAACTTTTATTGGTAAATAATTTATATCAATATTAAGATGTTCTCATGAAGTTAAGGTATTCAGCTTGATAATTTATGTTAGTTTTCATGTTTTGGCAGCTTAGGGTAATCAAATTCCTTCTAATTTGTGTATCCATAGTGATATCACATTTGAAATGAAAAAATTGGTCTAGAATTTAACTAACAAAAATAGCATGATAATAGTTTAAATCTAATTTAATATAAATTATTAGCACATAAATCATTTTTATTTTCAATGGAATGAGAAATATGTTGGATAAAAACCTGTTATGAAAAAACAGTTTTCTTATTTTATATCAGAGAAAAGTATACCAACAATGAAAAATAATTTTAAATATTAAGTTGGTATAAGGGATTCAGTGATAGTTAATTGGAGATGTTTATATACACACAAGAGTAATTTGAAATATTTCATATGCCTGAGTCATAGATCTTTCAAACTTATATAGTGATTTTTAGAAATTTTTAGATGATTGGTAGAAGTTAATGGTTGTTGATCTATATTTTATTGTTTAGTTCCAATATCCTACAGTGAACATCCCATCATACCCATATCTTACCCTTTATAATTCTTATATATTACTAAGTAACCTATACATAACTAAATAATTAATAACTAGGTTTAAAAACATTATCTTAAGCATATTTTTGGAAACACATGATATAAAATTACAAAGCATTATTTAGAATAAAACAATTATTAGGAGAATGTGAGGAATCCATTTTGATCTAAAAAACCTTTAAAAATATCATTGAAAAAACATTTTGTGTCTCTGTCTCGAACTCTTGAAACCATAGGTCTATACATTGGTAGGAATTTTAGAAAAAATAGAAAACCAATGGTGTTTTTTATATTTATCCTAAAACAATTGCAATTAAAATGTAGATTAAATCTACTATAAGTGGGAGAAAAACAATATATCAATATGTTGTTAGGAAATAATGGTAGAGATAAGCTGTGTAGTTAATAAATGGAACTTTATGACATGACATAACCATAACTGCTTGTAACAGTTACTAATTCTGATAAACTATTTATAAGATGTTATAGAAAGTGACATCAGTAAAAAATGAAAAGAGAAATAATTAAATACTGTTAATTATCTATAAGAATATAAAACTGCATGATGATAGTAGATACCTCAAGACATATACTGATCTCAAATAGGGTTTTTTTGTTATGAAATATTTATAGAGTCGAATATGTTGTCACAAATGATGGTGATGTTGGACTGATAAGTTGGGAATATGACTAAGGTGTTGACATAAAATGGAAAACTATAAATAAAAAAATATATTATTAATTACTATGAATAGTTTATACAACAATTTATATAGTAGACTTGAAACTAAGGAACATGAATAATCAATTATATGAGCATTGGTTATGCATAATTTATACAATAATTTTTCACATAATAGATCATCAGGTTTCGGATATTTCCATAAATGAAAAGTTAGGATCGAACATCAGTTATTATTTGAGCAATATGTGGGAAAAAATTTAACATGAAAAAAAAATATTTCAACTTTAAATTTATGAGTATATTCAATATGATTTAAATAAATTTAAAGAAGTAAATATATGTAAAAAACTATACATGGTGTCTTAGTTAAGTTGAAATTATTAATTAGAATTCTGACTAACTAAATCCTATGTTTTAAGAAATCTTTGACCAAAAGTTAATAATAATCTTTGATAAGGTATAAGATTCATATTTAAAAAACCTTATAATAAAAGAAATTGATGCTCATTTTCTAAAAAATACATTGTAATGAGAAATATAATATGGTGTTGGTGCTGCTACATTTGAAATGGTTAGAGACATATTCACCAGCTTCTTCTCTGATCAATTATGAAGAGTTCCAAGTATGTCATATAGATTAGCTTCAGTTTCTCCATAATCAGAAAACAGAACAATGTCCCCTTCCTTTAAACTAATATAAATTAAATTTACTTCACTGCCGTGATGCCCAAAACTAAAAAAAATCAACTCTTATAGGATTTAGCATAGGATATTTCTTGGGGAGCATAATTCCAGCATGGGTCATAGAAGTTGGAAGAATCCTCTCAAAGAGAACATAATTCAATGTTGGGATCAAACACTTTTCTATGCGATGGGAGAAATAAGGAAACTTTATTTAATCTAGAGTGGCTCTAGAGAAGTATATAATTAGAATCACAAAGTAAAAAAAACAAAATACTTGAAATTTTTTCAACCAGAAGCACAAAATGTGTTTAATAACTCCTAAACCTAGATTTACAACACCAGACCATCAATCCCACTTCAAAAATCCCAAAATCCCCAATATCCAAATCAAATATTAGAAGCCTCACACTACTGGAAATGCTGTTTTTTCCAACGGGTGTTTACCAACGGTTTGCTAAAACCGTTGGGCTTGAAGGATTAAGAAAGCCTTTCCCAACGGTTCATTGAAACCGTTGGGAAAAGCCTCCCCTTTGCCAACGGTTTGAAGAAACCGTTGGTAAAGGGGTGTGTTAATCACTTTTTGCCAACGGTTCTTTTGAACCGTTGGGAAAGGGTCACCCCTTTGCCAACGGTTTCCTCAAACCGTTGGCAAAGGGGTCCTTAGCATCTCTTTCCCAACGGTTCTTTAAAACCGTTGGGAATTATTTCCCCCAAATCCAGCCGCGAGGCTGCTCTCCCCCATTCGCACAGAACCTAATTTCATCCGCTCCACCGCTCTCCTCTCGCGAAATCCCCTATCCGAAGAGGTGAAAACCATCTGAAATCAGGTATCTTTTCATTTATACACATATAATTCCTTATTTTTATTGTTATTGCTTTAGTATTTTAGTTTTAAGTTATCAATCCACCTCCATCTCTCTGCTGCTCTCCAAATCCCCCATCCGAATAGGTGAAAACCCATTTGAATCATCTCAAATCAAGTAATTTTTTCTTTATACACATATGGTACCTTGTTTTTATTGTTATTGATCTAATATTTTAGTTTTAAGTTTGGATTTTTATTTGATTTCACCGTGTAAAATAGGGAAATGAATAAATATTTTTTTAATTAATTAGTTTCCCCTGGAATATCAGTTGTGTTATAATGTCCATGCTAAATAAAGGGGTAATGTAATAAAAGACCTTGAATAAATAAATTGTGGAAGTTGGGGTATGTTGCCTCTATGAGAGGTTTTTTGTTGTGTTTCATTGTATGTTGTAGGCTGTTTTATGGGGATTGAGGTGACCAGTTGGGCTTTGTGATATGTGGGGTTGTAATGTGATGGTTAGTGGGCATGGATGTGTCATGTGAAGTTGTATGATAGTGATGATGTGTGGTGGTGTTGTGTCGTGTGGAGGTGTTGTGTGATGAAGTTGTGGTGTATAATGTGGTGAGGTGGTTTTGGTTGTGCGGTGGTTTGTGATGTGCAATATTTTTATTGTGATATGTGGTTGTTTTGGTGAGATGGTTGGTCGATGTAACATGGTGTCGATGGGTATTGTGAGATGGTGAGTTGTTGTGTGGTGGTTTTATTAGTTTCCTGGTTATCTATGGAATAAATTATGTTGTTAAAACAAAAAAAACAAGATAATAAATAAATGAGATGGAATAGAAATGGATGTGTGGTAAATGGATTTAATTAATTTAACATTAAATGAATGGACAATGTAAGTGTGAATGAAGTGTCTTATAAATGAATGTGAGAAATGATATGCGTCTTGTGTGGTGGTGGTTTGGTTTATGTGTTTTATGGTAGTAGTGAAGTGTGTGATTATGTAGTTAATGTTAACCCATAGGTTGAGTATTTTGTGCTATCTATATATCATGTATTTTTATGTTATTTCTACACATTCCAGGGGGTGGTATGTCTAGGTGGTGGTGGTGGGGTTGCAGGGGAGGGGGGTGTGGGCTGTTTGGGAGGGTGGGCGGGGCTATCCAGGGGGGGGTATGGGGTGTCCAGGGGGGTACGGGGGTGGGCGGTCTATCCACAAGGGTGGACGGGCTGTCCACGGGGGTGGCCGGGCTGTCAAGGAGGGGTGGGCGGGCTGTCCAGGGGGGGTGGGTGGGCTGGCCACGGGGGGTAGGGGTGTCCAGGGGGGTGGGCGGGCTATCCAAGGGGGTGGGGGTTGTCCATAGTGAGAAGGGGTGTCGAGGGGGGTGGGTGGGCTGTCCACGGGGGTGGTTGGGCTGTCTAGGGGGTAGGGGGTGTCCACGGGGGTGGGCGGGGCTGTCTAGGGGGTGTGGGCTGTCCTGGGGGTCTGGGTGGGGTGTCCTGGTGGGGGAGGGGTGTGTGGGGTGTCCAGGTGGGGTGGTATGTCTAGGTGGTGGTGGTGGGGTTGCAGGGAAGGGGGGTGTGGGCTGTTTGGGAGGGTGGGCGGGGCTATCCAGGGGGGGTACGGGGTGTCCAGGGGGGTACGGGGGTGGGCGGGCTATCCACAAGGGTGGACGGGCTGTCCACGGGGGTGGTCGGGCTGTCAAGGAGGGGTGGGCGGGCTGTCCAGGGGGGGTGGGTGGGCTGGCCACAGGGGGTAGGGGTGTCCAAGGGGGTGGGCAGGCTATCCAAGGGGGTGGGGGGCTGTCCATAGGGAGAAGGGGTGTCGAGGGGGGTGGGTGGGCTGTCCACGGGGGTGGTTGGGCTGTCTAGGGGGTAGGGGGCATCCACGGGGGTGGGTGGGTTGTCCACGGGGGTGGGCGGGGCTATCCACGGGGGTGGGAAAGGCTGTCCACGGGGGTGGGTGGGGCTGTCCAGGGGGTGTGGGCTGTCCTGGGGGTCTGGGTGGGGTGTCCTGGTGGGGGAGGGGTGTGTGGGGTGTCCAGGGGGGGTTGGTATGTCTAGGTGGTGGTGGTGGGGTTGCAGGGGAGGGGGGTGTGGGCTGTTTGGGAGGGTGGGCGGGGCTATCCCGGGGGGGGTACGGGGTGTCCAGGATGGTACGGGGGTGGGCGGGCTGTCCACAAGGGTGGACGGGCTATCCACGGGGGTGGTCGGGCTGTCAAGGAGGGGTGGGTGGGCTGTCCAGGGGGGTGGGTGAGCTGGCCACAGGGGGTAGGGGTGTCCAGGGGGGTGGGCGGGCTATCCAAGGGGGTGGGGGCTGTCCATAGGGAGAAGGGGTGTCGAGGGGGGTGGGTGGGTTGTCCACGGGGGTGGTTGGGCTGTCTAGGGGGTAGGGGGGTGTCCACGGGGGTGGGTGGGTTGTCCACGGGGGTGGGCGGGGCTGTCCACGAGGGTACCATACTAATATGGTTATGGGATGAGGCATGCTCTGATGTGATAACACATTAAGTTCTTGTTGGTTTTACATTTTTTCAATAACACATTAGTATGTTTTTTTCACATGTGTAGTTGATACCATGATTATTTTCTTCCTTTATCGTTTACTTAAATGTATTTTCTATTAAAGTTCAATCCTATTGAATTGTTTATGACAAAATGACTTATATGAATTTTTTTACAGAATGGACAGAAGTTGGATGTATGAAACTGATCGTATCTCAAGCGATTTTCAAAACAATTTGGAGAGCTTTATAGATTTTGCATTTCACAATGCTTCAGATAGTGGTCGCATACACTGCCCATGTTCCAATTGTGTTGGTAGACCTTGGTTGAGTCATGAAGAAGTCAGCTACCACATAACCAAAAATGGTTTTCAAGAAAACTACTTTGTGTGGTATCACAATGGGGAGAAAATGAAATCTCAAATTGGTGATGATCGAAATGAAAGGACTGGAATGGAGAATTTGTTAGATGATCGGTTTCCGTTTATTCATCATCATGAAAAAGAAAGGATTTCGACTCAAGAAGACGTTGATATGAGGACAACTGATGAATCTAGTGAAAATGATGATATTGATAGGGTGAAAAAATTGAATGATGTTGCCACGACTCCAGTATATCGACAATGCGGTAAAATGAAAAAGCTGGAATTTTTAATCCGATTGTTTCATGGAAAAACTATGTATGGGATTTCTAATACAGCAATCGATTACATTCTTACCCTCTTGAAGGATTTACTTCCAGATGATGCGGATATTCCCTCAAACCACTATATGGAATGGAAGTTAGTTGAAGAACTTGGATTTTCCAGAAACAAAATTCATGCTTTCCCGAAAGATTGCAGTTTATTCTGGGAAGAACCCGCTGAACGAAATGAATGTATAAAATGTGGCACATCCCGCTGGAATTCAAAATCTGATGGAACACCATCCCGCGTTCCACAGAAAGTAATGTGGCACTTTCCATTGATCCCCAGACTCCAGAATCTTTTTATGTCTGATGACATATCAATAAAAATGAGATGGCATGATACCGAGAGAAAGAAGACTAATGATGAGTTGGTTCATCCTGCAGATGGATTTACATGGCAGAGATTTGATGCTCGACATCCTGATTTTGCAGCTGACGTGCGTAATGTGAGGCTGGGTCTTTCATGCGACGGTTTTAATCTGTTTGGGCATATGCTTACTTCGCACAGCACATGGCCAGTTTTTATACACATTTATAATCTTCCCCCATGGTTGTGTATGAAAAAATCTTTCACTTTCATGAGTATACTCATATCGGGTCCTTCTGATCCCGGCATTGATATTGATGTATACATTCAACCTTTAATAAAAGAGTTGAAACTTCTTTGGGATGTGGGTGTGCGCACATACGATGCATGTTCAAAAGACATATTTCAGATGTGTGCTGCGCTTATGTGGACGATCAATGATTTTCCAGCTTATGCAATGATGTCTGGATGGAGCACGAAGGGAAAACTGTCATGTCCAGTTTGTATGAAGAATACACAATCCAGAAGACTAAAACATCGTTGTAGTTTCAGTTTTATGGGACATCGACGATTTTTGCCAAAGGATCATCCATATAGAATGAATCGTCGAAGATTTGATAATACTATAGAGACCGATGATCCACCTCAGCGTATGTCTGGAACTGATGTGCTTAATGAATTGAAAGATTTCAGTTTTTCATTCGGGAAGGGTCAAATGAAATCTGGAAAGAGAAAGAATGTTTCCACAGAAACCTGTTACAATTGGAGGAAGAGGAGTATCTTTTTTTATTTTCCTTATTGGTCAACCAATTTGCTACGTCATTGCTTAGACGTAATGCATATTGAAAAGAATATATGTGAAATTTTGCTTTCAGTTCTTATAAATGTCAAGGGGAAGACAAAAGATGATTTACGATCTCGACGTGACTTGGTGGATTGGGGAATCAGACCAGAATTGCATCCTGTGCATATCAGTGAAAATAAATGGCAACTTCCATGTACTTCTTATGTGATGACACCTACTGAAAAAAAACAATTTTTGGAAGTATTAGAGACTATTAGAGTTCCTGATGGCTATTCAAGCAACATATCTAAACGGGTCAACAGAAGAGAGTTGAAGCTAAAATCTTTGAAGACTCGTGATTATCACGTTCTACTGCATGAGTTGCTTCCAATAGCAATCCGTCATCTGTTGTCCAATAATGTAAGGGTGGGTGTTATTCGGTTGTGCCATTTGTTTAGAGATCTTTGTGCTAAGAAGTTGTCCAAGTCTTTCTTGCAAAAAATGTTGACAGATGCCCCATTAATTTTGTGTGAGTTGGAGAAAATATTTCCCCCATCATTTTTCACATGCATGCTGCATCTGACTGTCCATATTCCAACTGAAATACTTCTCGGAGGACCTGTTTATTTTCATTGGATGTATCCAACTGAAAGAAATATGTTCACATTAAAGTCTTATGTTCGAAACAAGAATCATCCTGAAGGTTCTATTGTGAATGGTTACTTAGCTCAAGAATGTATGGATTTCTGTTCAATGTATTTGTCTAGTCTTACTACAAGAATGAACAGACCAATGAGAAATGAAGAAGAACAATATGAGAAAATTGAACCCAGTTTTCCATCACTTCCTCAAACAGAAGGAATTCCTGGATCATATACATTGAAGACATTAAGCCTTGAAGAGTGGGAGATGGCACATCGCACAGTTTTGTTCAACTGTGATTTGTTCGATGACTATATCAGGTAACAAAATTGAATATGTATATCTTACATATATATCTGTTAAACTATTCATATTTTTTTATCTACAGGGAACATAAAACAATGATAAATAGGAAGCATCGTTCTTTATCTTTGAGAAGGAGAGAGACTTTGCATAGCAAAGAGTTTTCTGCTTGGTTAAAATTGAAGGTAAAAATATTACTGTTTAAATTAATTATTTCAATATTTACTTAAGTTTAACTGTCATTTATATTGCAGGTATTGAGTTTGTCTGCTGACTCTGTCTCTGAGGAAATAAGAGCTTTGGCTTTTGGTCCTAATACCGTGGTTCGTGACTGTAAATCAATTGTTATCAATGGGTACAGATTTATTGTCACTGAACGAGCCAAAAACATGAGAACACAACATGATGGTATTATGGTTACTGCCACAACAGATTGTTATGCCAGTGCATCAGATAGTAGACCACGACTTGAAAATGTGGGTTATTATGGAGTCGTTGAGAAAATAATAATATTGGATTATTACTCTCATGGACGAGTCACAATGATGAAATGCCATTGGTTTGATTCGATGACGAGACATGGCATATTTATTGATGATTGTGGATTTCGAGTAATTAATATGACCCGCACTCTTGCAACCGAAGAACCATATGTGTTGGCATCAATGGCTAAACAAGTTTTTTATGTAAAAGATCAACTTCAACCTGAATTTGGTGTCATAGTTGAAGTAATTCCAAGACATATTTTTGATGATGCTGATGATGGAATTGACACTGTCCCTATTGCCATTGGAACCAATCCATTTATTTCTTTTGATGACTCCAATAGCTCAATTGTCAGAGTTGATTGTGAACCTGAATTTGTGGTTGGAAATATATAGAATCATTCATCCATGTTCTCAATTATTTTGGTTTACCTCGAGTTGGGTTGTTAAGGTTGGTAATATTCATATTTATTTAGTATTGATCACAAATATGTTTTAGCTGACTTGACCGTTATGTGAATTTTCAATGTTTATTGGTTGTTATTTTATTTGAATTGCATTTTCTAATTTGGAATTGAACTGTATTCAAACCAAATCAAACAATATTTCTAACTTGGTGAACATTACAACTTGTATGTTTTATTAAATTCATTCAAGCTCTTCTAAAACAATTGATAGCTAAATTACCAATAAATCCCCTCATTCCCTCATATATTTAGTTTTTTGGTTTACACATTAATTTTCTTTTTCTAATTAATTACATATTTGTTTTCAAATGCAGGAAATGCAGCCAATTGAAGAGAGACGGAGAAAAAAAATGGCGGAGAACAATCATCGGATGGAGGAGATGGGCATTCCACCATTAGTGCCTACAGTGAGTACTTTATTTCAAATATATATATATTTATATTTACAGAATATATAATGTCATGTGATTAATTTTTTTTGTAAACTTTTTTGTAGGATCCACCATTACGTCGACATTTATTCGACGAGGAGCCTAGTACTGGTCCTAGTTCTCAGGCCGGTGGTACGAGGAGGGTTCGTACCAGAGGTGGACGTAGAGCTGTGCGTGCCCGACAAGACCCTGCCCCTCCCACTGAAATTTCAGCCTTCCCACATTCTGATCCCGGTGTGTCGTTAGGGACACACGGGGTATTTAGGCCTCCCATGTTTTCGCTACCTTCTGCATCTTCTGCCCCATCATTTTCACATCCCATGATGATTCCCACTCCCCAGTCAGCATCAGGTCATACAGTTGTTCCATCTTCTTTTCCTTCTACTTCTGTCTCTCCGAGCTTTTATATTCCATCGTCTTCGACTCCTGTTCCACCAGAGGGTGTTCCATCAGGTTCTGTGGATCCGGCGCCACTCATTGATCAGACTAGCACAGTTATATTTATAAAACCCTAACAAATTTTTATAGCAATATTTATTTTCATTATAACATGTTTTTATAAAATATTTGTTTTTCTTTCATGACAGATACATCTACTAACAGGAGGCGGGGGCAGGGCCGTACATGCATGCGTTCGGTGTGGAACCGTCGCACACAGGTTATGGTGGAATATAATGAAGACAATCAGATGGTTGAAAAAATAGGGCAGCAATGTAGGAGTTTTCTGGCGACGCTTGCCAAATACTCCGACATCATTCCCGTCAGCCCGCTGTCGTGGAGACATTTGCCACATGAGGTCAAAGATAGAGCTTGGGCAGAGATATGGGTAAAAAAATATGTTGTATTTAATGCCATGAATTATTTTTGTATTTATATGAATTAATATTTTGATTTCAGCTTCGATTTAATTTTCCTGATGGTGAGGGTGCATGACTGGAACGTCTAAAGGATTTAGGCGAGCTTTGGAGAGCCTACAAGCATGAGCTGTATATTGGCTAGCGTGCTAGAGTTGGCACTGAGTTAGAGGCGGTACCAGTCGTGGATGATTGTCCTATAGAGCAGTATCATCAGATGATTACTCATTGGACGAGTACCCAGTTTAAGGTATGAATTACATTTGAGGTATTTAAATAATAACTTTCAAGTTTTTCATTAATATTATCCTTTGCATTATCTAATTTTATTTAGGAATCATCTGGAAAAAATAAAAAAACATTGATGCAAAAAAATACCTCCATACACTAGGACGCACGACGATGCCGGATCATGAGAGGCATCAGGTATGACAATTGTTTATAAGTTTTCTTTATGACTTACATTTTCTTTTGTTTCCTTAATTATTTAATCATTTGCTAAAGTTTTTATATAAATTTTGTTTTCAATGTCATTGTAGAGGCAAGTACAAAATATTGAAGGACGTGTGCCTCGAGCAAAACTGTTTTGCTCGAGTAGACGAAAAAGGGATGGAAGTGCTGTCAACGAAGCGACTCAGCAGCAGATTGTAAATTTTAATCTGTTGATTTTATATTTTAATATCTATTTCTTAACTTAATAATATATTTATATTTGTAACAGGATGCTTTAGAGGCCCTCGATGCCCAAGAAGCAGACAATTTTGGGCCATCTGATCACTTACATCAGGTGTTGGGAGAGGATCATTCTGGCAGAGTACGCTGCCGACCTAGGATAGCCCCGACGAGGTATTGTCCTGCCTCAGGTACGAGTTGTAGTGCCACCGAGCTGCAGCAAGTTAGGGCACAGGCAGAACAGGCTGAGAAAAGGGCCACAGAGATGGCAGAACAGTCTGCTAGGGCAAACAGTGCATTTATGAAATTTATTGAAGTTCTACGTCCAACACTTCCAGCAGAGGCCAGCCCAGCGATTGATGAATACATGTCGTCGATACATTCTATATATGGTGCACCAGGTGGAAGTTCTAGTGGTGGTCAGGCCGATGTCCAGCTTGAAGATGATGATGGCGAGGAGTCTGATGCGGAAGAGGAGGGAGATGAGGAGGGTGAGGAGGAGGGCGAAGGCGAGGAGGAAGGCGCTGTGGAGGGTGAGGATGATGAGGAGGACGATGACGAGGGTGATGATGATGATGATGATGGTGATGGTGATGCTGATGTGGGACATATTGATCCGTTACATTTTTGACTTATATTATTGAGATTTGATGTTTAATCTATTCTAGTTGTTGGTTTTATCTAGACTCGTAATATAGTATTGGAGTTGAGTTATTTTTATATATTGTCTGTTTTTATGGATGTTGTTGTCTTTTAGTGGTTGTGTGTTTGTGAACTCCCTGGACAACCCCCCTCATTCTTGGACCCTGGACAACCCCCCCTCCCCCTTGGACCCCGAACACCCCCCAAACACCCCCCGGACAGCCCCGCGGACAGCCCCCCATACAGCCCCCAACCCTCCACCTTGGACCCCGGATAGCCCCCCGGACAACCCCTCAGACAACCCCCCCACCCTCCCCCTTGGACCCCGGACAACCCCCCAAACACCCCCCGGACAGCCCCCTGAACAACCCCGGACAACCCCCTGAACAACCCCTGAACAACCCCTGAACAACCCCTGAACAACCCCCTGAACAACCCCCGGACAGCCCCCTGAACAACCCCGGACAACCCCCTGAAGAACCCCCAAACACCCCTCGGACAGACCCCGCACAGCCCCCCCACCCTCCTCCTTGGTCCCTGGACAGCCCCCCGGACACCCACCGGACAGCCCCCCCGGACAGCCCCCGCGGACAGCCCCCCGTACAGACCCCAACCCTCCACCCTAGACCCCGGATAGCCCCCCGGACAGCCCCCCGGACAGCCCCCCGGACAGCCCCCCGGACAACCCCCCCACCCTCCCCCTTGGACCCCGGACATCCCCCCAAACACCCCCCGGACAGCCCCCTGAACAACCCCAGACAACCCCCTGAACAACCCATGAACAACCCCTGAACAACCCCTGAACAACCCCTGAACAACCCCTGAACAACCCCCTGAACAACCCCCGGACAGCCCCCTGAACAACCCCGGACAACCCCCTGAACAACCCCCAAACACCCCCCGGACAGACCCCGCACAACCCCCCCACCCTCCTCCTTGGTCCCCGGACAGACCCCCGGACACCCACCGGACAGCCCCCCCGGACAGCCCCCCGGACAGCCCCTCCACCTTCCTTAATTTCATTAGCTCTGAAATGTTTCATAGCACGATCAACTAAAATCTAATCCATACTAAATATGATATAAAAATATTCTATATGAATTTACATAAGATTTTAAGTGAAAACAAAAAGTGAAATACGAAAAACTGACCAAACGCATTCGAAATGTGTTGGACGCCCATTTTGGCCGTTTATGACACCAGAACTGCGTTGTCGGTCACCGCGGGCACACGGCACGTCCGATTGACGTGCTGTCTGCTCAAACACTTCATAAATCACTCACTCGTATTTTTCGTCTGATTTCAGGCCATTCCGAAATCGTTCGGCCCATTTGGACCACCCTCACGCGCGTTTACGAAGCGCGCGCATCACTTAAAACACGAATATTGAGCCGTACCGCGCAAACCGCACGTCCGATTGACGTGCCGTCTGCACGTACACGTCAAGAATAATAATGATAATGTTTCACGGTGGTTTCAGCTCAATCCAAGGTCGTCCTCTATGAATTTGACCGTTTGACGCCCGTTTTGGCCGTTTATGACACCAAAACTGCGTTGTCGGTCACCGCGGGCACATGGAACGTCCAATTGACGTGTCGTCTGCTCGACCAATTCAGAAATCACTCACCCGTATTTTTCGTCTGATTTCAGGCCATTCCGACTTCGTTTGGCCCGTTTGGACCCCCCCTCACGTGCGTTTACGAAGCGCGCGCATCACTTAAAATACGAATATTGAGCCGTACCGCACAAACCGCACGTCCGATTGACATGTCGTCTGCGCGTACACGTCACGAATAATAATTAGAATGTTTCACGGTGGTTTCAACTCAATCTGAGGTTGTCCGCTATGAATTTGACCGTTGGACGCCTGTTTTGGCCGTTTATGACACCAGAACTGCGTTGTCGGTCACCGCGGGCACACGGCACGTCCGATTGACATGCCGTCTGCTCGACCACTTCATAAATAAGTTTCCCGTATTTTTCGTCTGATTTCAGGCCATTCCGACTTTGTTCGGCCCGTTTGGACCCCCTTCACGCGCGTTTACGAAGCGCGCACATCACTTAAAACACGAATATTGAGCCGTACCGCGCAAACTGCACGTCTGATTGACGTTCCGCCTGCGCGTACATGTCACGAATAATAATGAGAATGTTTCAGGATGGTTTCAGCTCAATCCAAGGTCGTCCGCTATGAATTTGACCATTTGACGCCCGTTTTGGCCGTTTATGACACCAGAACTGCGTTGTCGGTCACCGCGGGTACATGGCACGTCCAATTGACGTGTCGTCTGCTCGACCACTTCAGAAATCACTCACCCGTATTTGTCGTCTGATTTCAGGCCATTCCGACTTTGTTTGGCCCGTTTGGACCCCCCCTCACGCGCGTTTACGAAGCGCGCGCATCACTTAAAATACGAATATTGAGCCGTACCGCGCAAACCGCACATCCGATTGACGTGCCGTCTGCGCGTACACGTCACGAATAATAATTATAATGTTGAACGGTGGTTTCAGCTCAATCTGAGGTCGTCCGCTATGAATTTGACCGTTGGACGCCCGTTTTGGCCGTTTATGACACCAGAACTGCGTTGTCGGTCACCGCCGGAACACGGCACGTCCGATTGACGTGCCGTCTGCTCGACCACTTCATAAATCACTCTCCCGTATTTTTCGTCTGATTTCAGGCCATTCCGACTTCGTTCGGCCCGTTTGGACCCCCCTCACGCGCGTTTACGAAACGCGCGCATCACTTAAAACACGAATATTGAGTCGTACCGTGCAAACCGCACATCCGATTGACGTGCCGTCTGCGCGTACACGTCACGAATAATAATTAGAATGTTTCACGGTGGTTTCAGCTCAATCTGAGGTCGTCCTCTATGAATTTGACCGTTTGACGCCCGTTTTGGCTGTTTATGACACCAGAACTACGTTGTCGGTCACCGCGGGCACACGGCAGGTCCGATTGACGTGCCGTCTGCTCGACCACTTCAGAAATCATTGTCCCGTATTTTTCGTCTGATTTCAGTCCATTCTGACTTCGTTCGGCCCGTTTGGACCCCCCTCACGCGCGTTTACGAAGCGCGCGCATCACTTAAAACACGAATATTGAGCCGTACCGTGCAAACCGCATGTCTGATTGATGTGCCGTCTGCGCGTACATGTCACGAATAATAATTAGAATGTTTCACGGTGGTTTCAGGTCAATCCGAGGTCGTCCGCTATGAATTTGACCGTTTGACGCCCGTTTTGGCCGTTTATGACACCAGAACTGCGTTGTCGGTCACCGCGGGCACACCGCACGTCCAATTGACATGCCGTCTGCTCGAACACTTCAGAAATCACTCACCCGTATTTTTTCGTCTGATTTCAGGCAATTCCGAAATCGTTCGGCCCGTTTGGACCACCCTCACGCGCGTTTACTAAGCGCGTGCATCACTTAAAACACGAATATTGAGCCGTACCACGCAAACCGCACGTCCGATTGACGTGAAGTCTGTGCGTACACGTCACGAATAATAATTAGAATGTTGCACGGTGGTTTCAGCTCAATCTGAGGTCGTCTTCTATGAATTTGACCGTTTGACGCCCGTTTTGGCCGTTTATGACACCAGAACTGCGTTGTCGGTCACCACGGGCACATGGCACGTCCAATTGATGTGCCGTCTGCTCGACCACTTCAGAAATCACTCACCCGTATTTTTCGTCAGATTTCAGGTCATTCCGACTTCGTTCGGCCCGTTTGGACCCCCCTCACGCGCGTTTACGAAGCGCGTGCATCACTTAAAATACGAATATTGAGCCGTACCGCGCAAACCGCACGTCCGATTGACGTGCCGTCTACGCGTACACGTCATGAATAATAATTAGAATGTTGTACGGTGGTTTCAGCTCAATCTGAGTTCGTCCGCTATGAATTTGACCGTTGGACGCCCGTTTTGGCCGTTTATGATACCAGAACTGCGTTGTCGGTCACCGCGGGCACACGGCACGTCCGATTGACGTGCCGTCTGCTCGACCACTTCATAAATCACTCACCCATATTTTTCGTCTGATTTCAAGCCATTCCGACTTCGTTCGGCCCGTTTGGACCCCCCTCACACGCGTTTACGAAGCGGCGCATCACTTAAAACACGAATATTGAGCCGTACCGCGCAAACTGCACGTCCGATTGGCATTCCGTCTGCGTGTACACATCACGAATAATAATTAGAATGTTGCACGGTGTTTTCAGGTCAATCCGAGGTCGTCCTCTATGAATTTGACCGTTGGACGCCCGTTTTGGCCGTTTATGACACCAGAACTGCGTTGTCGGTCACCGCGGGCACACGGCACGTCCGATTGACGTTCCGTCTGCTCGACCACTTCATAAATCACTCACCCGTAATTTTCATCTGATTTCAGGCCATTCCGACTTCGTTCGGCCCGTTTGGACCCCCCTCACGCGCGTTTACGAAGCGCGCGCATCACTTAAAACACGAATATTGAGCCGTACCGCGCAAACCGCACGTCCGATTGGCGTTCTGTCTGTGCGTATACATCACGAATAATAATTAGAATGTTGCACGGTGTTTTTAGGTCAATCCGAGGTCGTCCTCTATGAATTTGACCGTTTGACGCCCGTTTTGGCCGTTTATGACACCAGAACTGCGTTGTCGATCACCGCGGGCACACGGCACGTCCGATTGACGTTCCGTCTGCTCGACCACTTCATAAATCACTCACCCGTATTTGTCGTCTGATTTCAGGACATTCCGAAATCGTTCGGCCCGTTTGGACCACCCTCACGCGCGTTTACGAAGCGCGCGCATCACTTAAAACACGAATATTGAGTCGTACCGCGCAAACCGCACGTCCGATTGATGTACCGTCTACGCGTACACATCACGAATAATAATGAGAATGTTTAACGGTGTTTTCATCTCAATCCGAGGTTGTCCGCTATGAATTTGACCGTTTGACGCCCATTTTGGCCGTTTATGACACCTGAACTGCGTTGTCGGTCACCGCGGGCACATGGCACGTCCAATTGACGTTCCGTCTGCTCGACCACTTCATAAATCACTCACCCGTATTTTTCGTCTGATTTCAGGCCATTCCGACGTCGTTTGGCCCATTTGGACCCCCCTCACGCGCGTTTACGAAGCGCGCGCATCACTTAAAATACGAATATTGAGCCGTACTGCGCAAACCGCACGTCCAATTGACGTGCCGTCTATGCGTACACGTCACGAATAATAATTAGAATGTTTCACGGTGGTTTCAGCTCAATCTGAGGTCGTCCTCTATGAATTTGACCGTTGGACGCCCGTTTTGGCCGTCTATGACACCAGAACTGCGTTGTCGGTCACCGCGGGCACACGGCACGTCCGATTGACGTTCTGTCTACTCGGCCACTTCATAAATCAGTCTCCCGTATTTTTCGTCTGATTTCAGGACATTCCGACTTCGTTCGGCCCGTTTGGACCCCCCCCCCCCCCCCCCACGCGCGTTTACGAAGCGCGCGCATCACTTAAAACACGAATATTGAGTCGTACCGCACAAACCGCACGTCCGATTGACGTGCCTTCTGCGCGTACACGTCACGAATAATAATTAGAATGTTGCACGGTGGTTTCAGCTCAATTCGGAGACGTGGTGTGACCGGCACCACTCAAAGTGTCCATCTTTTGTTTCAAAATGACGTCATTTTAAGTGAAAAGCATCAACTGACATACGGAAAACCGACCAAATGCATTCCGAATCTGTTGATAATTTATCCCAACAATCCATGGGTCATATGTGACGTGTACGAGCCAACCCGGGATGAATCTGAGTCATGGTGTGGCCAGGATAAGTCTAAGTGACTCTCTTTTGTTTAAAATGGACATCATTTTAAGTACATACGGAAAAACGACCAAACGGATTCAGTTTCCGTTGAAACTTTAGGAGAACGATTCATGGGTCTTATGTGACGTGTACGAATCATCCCCGCTTCAATACGACATGCGGTGCGGCTGACACCACTCAAAGTGTCCGTCTTTTGTTTCAAAAGGACGTCATTTTAAGTGAAAGGCATCAATTGACATACGGAAGAACGACCAAACGCATTCGGATTCTATCGATACTTTAGCACAACGATCCATGAGTCATATGTGACGTGTACAAGTCAACCCCGTCTTAATCCGAGATGCGGTGTGGCCGACACCGCTCTAACTCTGTCTCTTTTGTTTAAAATGGACATGATTATAAATGAAAAGAACAACTGGCATACGCAAAACCGACCAAACGCATTCGTAATCTTTTGATAATTTATCACAACGATCCATGGGTCATATGTGACATGTACGAGCCAACCCGGGATGAATCTGAGTCGTGGTGTGGTCAGGATTAGTCTAAGTGTCACTCTTTTGTTTAAAATGGACAACATTTTAAGTACATACGGAAAACCGACCAAACACATTCGGTTTCCATTTAAAATTTAGGAGAACGATCCATGGGTCATATGTGACGTGTATGAATCAAACCCGCCTCAATTGGAGACGCAGTGTGGTCGGCACCACTCATAGTGTCCGTCTTTTGTTTCAAAAGGACGTCATTTTAAGTGAAAAACATCAACTGGCATACGGAAAACCGACCAAACGTATTCGGATTGTGTCGATAATTTAGCACAACGATCCATGGGTCAAATGTGACGTGTACGAGTCAACCCCGCCTCAATCTGAGGTGCGGTGTGGCCGGTATCACTTCAGGTGTATGTATTTTGTTTAAAATGGACATCATTTGAGGTAAAAATATATGGTATAGAAAAAACCGATCAAATTATGAATTGAATTTCGGATTCCACATATAATTGTCATCTAAATTTTAAAATTAATTCTAAATGAATTATGTATGTTTATAATTATGTTATGAATTCTACTTTAATTATGGATGTGTATATTTTCAGGATGCATTATATGTGTTGGTTGGTTGGTTTTCATTATTTGTATGTGTTGGTTTGTTCTCTATATGTATGCATTATATGTGTTACAGGTACAATAATTGGATTGAAAAATGAATTGAAAATGAGGGCATAATTGGATTGAAAATTGAATTGAAAATGCCCAAAAACCAGACCTGCTGTGCAAATTGAAGGCTGCTGTGCATTGCAGGCTACTGTGCAATTTGCACAGCAAAGCCTATGCCAACGGTTTTCAAACCATTGGCATAGGCTCTATGTAGCTGTTTTTACCAACGGTTACTTGAACCGTTGGGATACCCTGTTGCATGGTTGTTTTTACCAATGGTTCTATGAACCGTTGGGAAAGAAAATTATCTGTTGATTTACCAACGGGCCAAACCGTTGGGAAAGGCCTTTCCCAACGGTTTGGCAGAACCGTTGGGATAGGTTGATTTTTTATGACCTATCCCAACGGTTCTATGTAAACCGTTGGGAAAAGCCTTTCCCAACGGCTTACTTCCCCACGGTTTGCAGAACCGTTGGTATAACATATACCAACGGTTCTGCAGCCTTTCCCAACGGTTCTAAACCGTTGGGAAATGCTGGATTTCCAGTAGTGTCAACACCCAAATACATCATTAAACTCGGAATGAGAACAAAGAGCTCACTTTACCGTGAAAAATTGTTCATCGGATTTCACGCACATATGGTGATAAGGATGACAGCGTGTCATCTTCCTTCAAGAGGAGAGGGTCAGAGCCCTTGATGAACTAGCTGTGGGTAAAGAATGATATCCCTGTCAAAATTGCAGCGCCCTAAGCCTGGGAGTACCATCTACTATTGTAACACCCCAAGGTTTTAAAAAAATAAATGAAATGCATGAAACTTTGTTTTATGTAGATATTTATAACTATCCTTTAAACATAATTTACATCTTCTATGTTTTGAATTTTGAAAAATAGTCATCTATAATTGTGCTCAATAAATTATTTGGAGTCTGATGGAACTAACTTTCTTTTTAGTGAATATTAATATACCCTTATGAATAGTAATATTAATAGTAATATGACCCTAATTAATAGTAAATTGTATTATTATTTTATTTTCTTAAGTAATTAAGATAATGACATATTGGCTAATTTTTTGATGTGATATAAAAGTAGTTATAGTTTTAAAATTATTAATTTTTTAATTAAGTATGATTGTATTTAAAAATCAAATTAATAATATTTAGAAAATTATTTTAAATAAATTGAGTTTATTTTTTAATTCTATTTGTCGAAAAATGGTTAGGGTGAATTTTTGAGATTCTTCTGAAACAGTTGTTTTTTCAGTGAATAGTAAAAATA
Organism: Viscum album; assembly: GCA_963277665.1. Classification (NCBI taxonomy): domain Eukaryota; kingdom Viridiplantae; phylum Streptophyta; class Magnoliopsida; order Santalales; family Viscaceae; genus Viscum; species Viscum album. The sequence continues at coordinate 333,215,305 of OY728132.1, forward strand.
CAGTTTTAAGTTTTAGTGTGTTTAATGACATCATTAATGATGAAATATTTCTGTTAGACTTGTGTACAGTAAAATAATATATTAGGATTCTCAAGTGTCTAATACCAATGGTAAATACCATGGTCAAGTTCATGGTTTTTCAAATACCACTAATGAGGTGTCCCTTGGAAATTATTAAAATATTCCCTCACTTTTGCTATAAATACCAACACATTCCTTCGTTAAATTCATTCCAAATTCCTCATAAATGAAGATTTGGCCTACTTACCTCTCTATTAGTCCTCCCAAGGTTTCCTAAAGCCCCTAAGGTCCCAACCATCATGTTCTGGGAGTTACTCTACAAGGTAAGAAAATTCTCAACTTCTTTCATTTTCCATTCAAGTTCTCTTTTATGTGGTATAGAATTCAAGAATCCATACCATGTCCTTCTTTTCATATTATTCTTGCTCTATTCTGTATTATGATTCATTTATAGATGTTTTAACCTTGTTCCATCTCTTTCTAATGTTTTCTAAAACCATGTTGCATAGTTTTTTGGCTGCCGAATTTTTGTAAGGGATTTCACAACTATTCTTTTATTTTGAGTTCCTTTATTTTTTTATTCTTTCATCATCTCATCTTACCCAAGAGGAATGAAAGATCCAGAAATCATGTATATTCTGTATTTTCTCATGTTCATGGAAAATTCATCATCATTCTTCTTCTCCTCTCCCACTTATTCAAGGAATAAAAACACTGTTCGTGATGTGTCGAATTACCAACATCGTGGACGATGTGATTTCAATTTACATTAATTATTTCAAGTCTAGTCATGAAACCATTTTTATGGTTGAAAAAAATTATAATATATGTATTATGTATCATCCATGGTTCTATAATTCTTTTGTACATGTGGTTTTAATTTATAAAACAAAATGAAGTCATTATTATCAAAGAACCACTAAAATGATCTAAACAAACATCATTAATGTTTTAACTTATGAATCATCCTAATATCAAAATTAAAAATGATAAATGGTATAATTTATAGTACTGTAAATATGTAAATACCTTTCCATTCCAATTCTGGATTTTCACTTCCAATCGACAAGAATATCCATCATGAACAAATCATTGAAATCATGTAAAGAAACACACCCAAAACAATGCAAGGAACAAAATACTAACAATTAAAGGGTGAGATGATGTAATTATTTGATAATATAAGATATTATAAAGATTTATATGTTTCTGTAAGATATTAATAACACTACTTTAACCATTATACAGGGTTTTTAAATAAGTTTGAAGTAAGACAAACCTGAGGTAAGGGAATTCTTAACCCAATTTCCATTCTTTGGGTTAACCTTCTTCTTTATTCATTTTATGTTATTAAGATTATTAGTTTGATGAATTTATTTTATATTATGTTTAAGTATTTGTATTTATAGTGTATAAACATATCCATTCTATTAATTCTCACTCCATTTATATTGTAAGGTATTTTCCCTTAAAAATCCTTGTAAAACTCTCTTTAATAAATTTCAAAAGGAATTTTTTTATATTTATGGAATGAGAGGTTTCTCCTGATTTAAAGATACTTTATTACCATTATATATTCCTTGGAAATTATTTATGTTGGTTTTATTCCATTATAGCTCATGATATGTTGGGTTGAGCCCAGTATAGCTTAAGATATGTTGGGTTGATCCCATTATAGCTCAAGATATGAAGGGTGAGCCCCATTATATCTCTCCAATGCATTGGGTACTCCAGAGATAGAAGTTAAACAAAGGGTTATTTCATGTTTAAGGTTGAATGTAAGAGTGATATGGTAAATATATCCTAGGGAAACTATATGATGTTTTTATGCATATGAGTTTTTATGATTATGGGTTTTATTGGTTGTTATGTTATCACTTGACTAAATCTTTCTTTATTTATATCCCTTAGTTTCATACTCATCCGAAGTTTTTAAAAAAAATCACAGGATATAAGGATGGGTAAGATAAATAAGGGATTCATGATGAATAATGTAGAGGGTTGTCAAAGAAATCATGTTTTAAGCTCTAATGTTTTATATTTTGAAAAAAAATGGAAACTATTTTAGTAGTATCCTCTTGTATGATTGTGGTATGTTATGTATGTAAGGTATCTTAATTCTATAAAACTATAAACTAAAAAATATCATCAATGTGTAATAATTTATATTATTGACCAAAATTCAAAATTAGGTAACGTTTTAAGGCCAGGTCCTTATAGTTGGTATCAAAGGATGATTTAGATAACTTTAGGGGTTCAGATGATATTTAAAGAATATCATAACTGGTTTTTACACTATGGTAATTTGAAATGTTATATCATTTAAGGGTTACCATGTTTCTTCATCTAAGATATGTTTGTACAGAATGGTTTTCTGCAAAAGAAACAGAAAAGTTGAAGTAGGAAGGCACCAAGAGTCTGATGTGTGTCCGAATCTATAGCCTGAAATGGTGGGAATCGTAACTAAGCTATTTGTGACAGTAACAGCTTAGTTGACTCAAGAAATAAATGGGGGTAGTATCCATGCTAGAGAGGAACATGATCTACCATGAAGAAGTATGTCTTTTGTGGAGCATTTTATGAGGCAACATCCTCCATCATTCAGTGGAACTACAGATCCAGTGATAGCTGGAGGATGGATTAATGCTCTAAAAAAGATATTTGATGTCATGGGATGTTCAGAACATAAAAAGGTAATACTAGACATTTATTATTTGGAAGGTTAATACAATCAATGGTGGTCTCTGGTTAAGAATATGAGAGAAAGATATGATCTTGATAGTTTGGAATGGGATGATTTTAAGAGTATTTTTCTAGAAAAATATTTTCCCAAAACTATTTGACTCGAAATAAAGAAACAATTCATAGAACTGAAGCAGAAAGATGATGATTATTTGGAAGCATATTAAGCCAATTTTACAAGATGGACGAGGTAATTACTTGAATTTATTCGGGATTTTGAAAGTAAAATTAATAGTTTTTACTCTGGTTTGAAACCATTTTTGCAAAGATATTTGGCTTCACAAGAGTTTAAAAGCTATGAGAAGGTTGTATGTTGTGCTGAAAAAGTTGAGATGGAGTTTTCTGACACATATGTGCTTCAAGATGACAAGAATAAGAAGTGGTTAGGTTGGCAGGAAATTGGGAAGAACTCGTCAAAGAAGTATGGAGGTTAGAAAATGAATTTCCCTTCTTGTGAAAAGTGTGGTAAAAGGAATCCTGGTAAATGTCTTGTGAATTTTGGGAAATGATACCAATGTGGAATGTTTGGAAACATGTCTCATGAGTGCAAGGAAAATGATCTGAAAATTAATGAGAAGTCGATTGTGAGATGCTTTGACTGTAAGGAATTGGGTCATTTTGCTCATGTTTGTCTGAAGCTAGTTACTCAAGCAGGGAATTAGTAAGATAGGAAATATAAGGGTTTGGAATTTTCAACCACTTTAGCAGATGTTGAGCTGTCAAATGAGGTGGTCTTAGGTAAATTGCGTTTTTCTTCGTATTTCTCAAATCTATTGTTTGATTCAGGGTTTACACATTCCTTTATTTCTGAGAAATTTTCAAAAAAATTGGGAATTCAACCTCATGAAATGAAATCATATCTCATTGTAAAAACACCTAGAGGAAATGTTATGTAAAAAAATTATAAGAATATGCTTATCATTTTTTGTGGAAAGAGTTTACCTAAAAACCTTGTTGTTTCACCTCTAGTATAGTTTGATGTTATTATTGGTACGGAATGACTTTCTTTTTATCCTTATAAGATGGATTGAAGATAAAAAGAAGTTATTTTTCAGAAAGAATTTCAATTTGTGTACAAGAATGAACCCATACCATTAATAACATATCAGGAAGCTAATAAACTAATAAAGGATGGAAGTGAAAGTTATCTTGCTCATACTTTTGAAGATAAAGGAACTATCCAGATTACTAATGTACCAGTGGTAAATGAATACTTGGATGTTTTTTCTAATGATTTGTCTGGTGTTATTCCTAATCGAGAGGTTGAGTTTACTAATGAATTAGTTCCTGATGCTGATCCAATTTCTAAAACTCCTTATCGAATGGCCCAAATGGAACTTCTAGAATTAAAAAATATGTTGCAAGAATTATTAGATAAAGGCTTCATTTGACCTAGCACTTCACCATGGGGTGCTCCTATCTTGTTTGTTAAGAAAAAATATAGTTCAATGAGACTTTTCATCGATTATAGTGCCTTGAATAACATTACTGTTAAAAACAAGTATCATTTTCCTCATATTAATGATTTGTTTGATCAGATCTAGGGATCACGGTATTTTTTGAAGGTTAACCTGAGGTCAGGGTACCATCAGTTGAAAGTAAAGGATGAAGACATCCCGAAGACTACATTCTGTACTAGATATGGCCATTATGAATTTGTATTTATGCCTTTTGGGTTAACTAATTCACCTGTTGTATTCATGGATCTTATGAATAGAATATTTCATGAGTTCTTGGATAAGTTTTGGGTTGTGTTTATTGATAATATTCTAGTATACTCTAGAATTAAATAGGAGCATGAAAAACATTTAAGGGTTGTTTTGAAAACCTTAAAAGAAAATAAACAGTATGGAAAATTCAGAAAGTGTGATTTTTGGTTGCAAAATATTTCTTTTCATGGTCACATTGTAAATAAGGATGGAATAATAGTTGATCCTACCAAAACAAAAGTGGTTGATGAATGGACTAGACCTAAAAATGTTACAGAGATTTGTAGTTTTCTTGGATTAGTAGGTTATTACCGACGGTTTGATAAAAACTTTGCATGGTTATCTAGACCTCTAACTAAGTGAACATGAAAAGGGGTTAAATTTGTTTGTAAAAAATAATGTGATCTTTATTTTTAGGAACTGAAGAAGATATTAGTGAATGCTCTAATTTTGGCCTTGCCTTCCCGAAATGGGGAGTTTTTCATCTACAATGATGCTTCATTGAAGTGACTTGGTTGTGTTCTAATGCAGAATGATCATGTAATTGCATATGCTTCAAGACAACTAAAACCTCATGTGTTAAATTATCCCACACATGATTTGGAATTGGAAGTTGTGGTTCTTACTTTGAAAATTTGGAGGCACTATTTATACGGAGCCAAATGTAAAATATATACTGACCATAAAATTCTGAAGTATATATTCACTCATAAGGAATTAAACATGAGGCAGATAAGATGTATTGAACTGATAAAGGATTATGATTGTACGATCAATTATCATCCAGGAAAATCAAACAAAGTGGCAGATGCCTTGAGTCTAAAACATCATGCATCATTAACCATGTTATGTTTGGAACATGATCCCTTGATTAATGATTTGATGAATTATGTCTTAGAATTTGTTGGTGCAGAGAATACATATGTTTTGTTTTAGGTTTTAGTATTTTCATCGTTATTAGACAATATTAAGAAAGTGCAGAAGGAAGACTGTGAGCTACAGAAAAGGGTAGAATTGGTTAAAATGGGTAAGTTTCCAGAATTTAACCTTGATAAATATTGTGTTTTAAGATTTGGAAAAAGTTTGTGTGTGCCTTGTGATTATCAGTTAAAAAAGATTTGTTGTGTGAAGCTCATAGTTCCCCATTTTCAGTTCATCATGGAAGTACTAAGATGTACATAGACCTTCGGGGGTATTACTGGTGGGATAGAATGAAAAGGGATATTGTAGAATTTAGTGTGAAATGGTTGACATGTCAACAGGTTAAAGAAGAGCATCAGTTACCGAAGGGGGTTCTTCAGCCTTTTCTTATACCAGAGTGGAAATGGGAGAATATATCCATAGACTTCATGGTGGGACTACCTAAGACTTATCGAGGTAACAATGCGATTTTGGGTTATTGTTCATTGGCTGATAAAATCTGCACATTTATTTTCTATTCGAGATACAATGTCATTGGATCAGCTTTCTCAACTGTACCTCCAATATATTGTTAGGTTATATGGAGTTCCTCTTTCTATTGTATCTGATTGGGATCATAGGTTCACTTCTAACTTTTGGAAGGGGCTTCATAAGTCATTGGGCATAGAATTAAATTTCAATACAACTTTTCATCGTCAATCAGATGGACAGTCAGAACGAACAATTTAGACTTGGGAGGATATGATTCAATATTGTTCAATGGACTACCAGAGAAGTTGGGATCATCATCTTTCTTTATTTGAGTTTTCTTATAATAACAGTTTTCATTCCAGTATACAGATGGCACCTTTTGAGTCATTGTATGGGAAGCAGTGTTGAACTCCAGTTTTTGGGGATGAAGTCAGGGAAAAAAAGTTGATGGGACTAGAATTAGTAGAGGAAGTGTCAGAGAAAGTGAAGATGATCCAGCAGCACATGAGGATAGCTCAGAGCAGGCAGAACAGTTATGTAGATAACAGAAGGAAAGACTTCTCTTTCGAGGTAGGTAACCATGTTTTCCTTAAAATATCTCCTTGGAAAAGTGTGATGAATTTTGGTAAGAAATGAAATCTATGTCTGTGATTCATCAGTCCTTTTGAAATCCTAGAGAAAGTTGGACCAGTTGCATACCGAGTAGCTTTGCCTCTGAGTTTACCTTAGGTACATAATTTTTTTCATGTTTTGATGTTGAGAAAGTATGTGCCAGATTCATCACATGTCTTGAGTCTAGAAGCAGTTCAACTAGAAAAGAACATTTCTTATGAAGAGAAACCAGTTCAGATTCTTGATCGAAGGGAAAATGTATTGTGGAATAAGGTAATCCACCAGGTAAAAGTTTTGTGGAGAAACCACATGGTTAAAGAAACAACATGGGAATCTGAAAATTCTATGAGGTAAAGTTACCCTCACTTGTTTAATGAGTAAATAAAATTGCACGGACGCGATTTCTAGAAGGTGGAGATAATGTAACACCCCAAAGTTTTTTAAAAAATGAAATGCATGAAACATTATTTTAAGTAGATATTTATAACTAGCCTTTAAACATAATTTTGCAACTTCTATGTTTTGAATTTCGAAAAACTATCATCTACAATTGTGTTCAGTAAGTTATTTGGAGTTTGATAGAACCAACTTGTTTTTTTGTGAATAGTAACATACCCTTATAAATAGTAATATGGATAGTAATATAACCCTAATGAATATTAAATTGTATTATTATTTTATTTTCTTAAGTCTTTAATATAATGACATCTTGGTTGATTTTTCAATGTGATATAAAAGTAGTTATAGTTTTAAATTGTTAATTTTTGAATTAAGTATGATTTTATTTAAAAATTGAATTAATAATATTTAGAAAACTATTTTCAAAAAATGGAGTTCATTTTTTAACTATACACATCGAAAAATGGTCAGGGTTAATTTTTGGGATTTTTCTGAAACAGTTGTTTTTTCGGTGAATAGTAAAAATACATTTTTAAGTTTCAGTGTGTTTAATGACATCATTAATGATGTAATAATAATGTAATATTTCTGGTTGACTTGTGTACAATAAAATAAGATATTAGGTTTCCCAATTGGCTAATACCATGGGAAAATATCATGGGCAAGCCCATGGTTTTGCAAATACTACTAATGAGGTGTCCCTTAGAAATTATTAAAATATTCCCTCACTTTTGCTATAAATACCAACTCATTTCTTCATTAAATTCATTCCAAATTCCTCATAAACGAAGATCTGGACTCCTTACCTCCCTAATATTCCTCCAAAGTTTTTCTCAATCCCCCAAGGTCCCAACCTTAAAGTTCTAGGAGTTACTCTACAAGGTAAGAAAATTTTGAACTTCTTTCTTTTTCCATTCAAGTTTTTCTTTTATGTGGTATAGAATTCAAGAATACATACCATTTTCTTCTTTTCATATTATTATTGCTCTATTATGTATTATGATTAATTTCTAGATGAGTGACCCTTTTCACTCTCTTTTTAATGTTTTCTAAAACCATATTGCATAGTCGTTAGGCTGCTGAATTTTTATAAGGGATTTCTCAACTATTCTTTTACTTTGAGTTCCTTTATTTTCTTATTCTTTACTCATATACTCTTATACAAGAGGCATGAAATCTCCAAAAATCATGTATATTATGTATTTTATCATGTTCATGGAAAATTCATCATCATTCTTTTTCTCCTTTCTCACTTATTCAAGGAATAAAAACATTGTTCGTGATGTTTCGAATTACCGACATCATGGACGATGCAATTTCAATTTACATTAATTCTTTAAATTCTGATCATGAAACCATTTTTATGGTTGAACTAGGTTATAATATATGTATTATTTCTCATCCATGGTTCTGTAATTCTTTTTTACACATGTTTTTAATTTATAAAACAAAATGAGGTCGTTATTATCAAAGAACCAATAAAATGATCTAAACAGACATCATTAATGTTTTAACTTATGAATCATCCTCATATCAAACTTCAAAATGATAAATGGTATAATTTATGGTACTATAAATATTTAAATACCTTTCCATTCCAATTCTGGAGTTTCACTTCCAATCGACAAGAATATCTATCATGAACCAACCATGGAAATCATGTAAAGAAACACACCCAAAACAATGAAAGGAACAAAATACTAACAATTAGAGGGTGAAATTGTGTAATTAAATGGTCATATAATATATTATAAAGATGGATATGTTTCTTTAAGAAATTAATAACACTCTTTTAACCATTATACAGGAGGTTTAAACAACTTTGAAGTAAGAAAAACCCGAGGTAAGGGAATTCTTAACCAGATTTCCATTCTTTGGGTTAACCTTCTTCTTTATTCATTATGTGGTATTAAGATTATTGGTGTGATTAATTTTTGTTTATATTATGTTTCCCTATGTTTACTTACATTTTATACACATATCCATTTTATTAATTCTTACTCCATTTATATTTTAAGGGACTTTCCTTTAAAAATCCTTTTAAAAATCTCTTTAATAAATTTCAAGAAGGATTGTTTTTTTATATGTATGGCATGAGAGGTTTCTCCTAATTTCAAGATAAATTATTACCATTATATGTTCCTTGTACATTATTTAGGTTGGTTTTAACCCATTATAGCTCAAGATATGTTGTGTTGATCCCATTATAGCTCAAGATGTGTTGGTTTGATACCATTATAGCTCAAGATATGACAGATGAGCCCCATTATAGCTCTCCAATGCATTGGGTACTCTGGAGATAAAAGTTGGCCAAAGTGTTATTCCATGTGTAAGGTTTAATGTAAGAGTGATATGGTAAATATTTCCCAAGTAAACTACATGATTTTTTTATGCATATGAGTTTTTATGATTATGGGTTTTATTAGTTTTTATGTTATCACTTGACTAACGCTTTCTTTCTTTATATCCCTTACTGAGTTTTATAATCATCCCATGTTTTTAAAAAAAATCATAGGATATAAGTATGGGAAAGATAAATAAGGGAGTCATGATGAATAATGTAGAGGTTTGTCAAATAAATCATGTTTTGAGCTTTAATGTTTTATATTTTGAAAAAAATGGAAACTATTTTTAGTTGTATCCTCTTGTATGAATGTGGTATGTTATGTATGTAGGGTATCCTAATTCTCTAAAACTATAAACTCAAAAATATCCTTAATGTGTAATAATTTATATTCTTGACCAAAATTCAAGATTAAGTAAAGTTTTAAGGTCGGGTCCTTATAACTATACTACTTTATATTTAACCTCCGCTGATCTCACATAGTCACTAGTCAGGAATTGAAAGATCAGGAGGGTTAGGGTAGCGAGGTTTTTGGGATTTTGAATTGTTTTTTACCTTCTGGACACAGGAATTATGGTCAAACTTGGTAGGGTTGGTTGAATATCTTGAGTAGGGATGCAGGGAAGAGGCAGGTCACTTCTTAGAGGAATGTATGGTCATCTCAAAAGGCATCAGATGAGGCCCCTCTAATAAAACAGATTCTTTATAAATGCTTTTCTTTCAGAAAACAAATGGTTTATGGAAGATTAATAGACTAAATAACACATTGATATGAGAATAGTATGGAGATAAATCCTCTGTCAATAGAACCCTCACAAGTAACATTAGCAGAATGACGATACAGGATTCCCCAACATGGTCTCCCATGCTCTGCTTGGGATTAGCATCCCAAAATCACCCAAAAAACAAGAATAGGAAATCTCATTTAATCTGAATTTCACTGAAACCCTAACTTAAATTTGATTGAATTCAAATAATATATACCCATGATTTTACAGGTTGAAAACTTCAAGAGATAAAGTGCATCATGTGTGTGGATGAGGGGTTTGATGAACTAGGAGTGTGAGCGCAGGTGGGGATCTACATTGCGTGGGCGGCAAGGGATGATGATCGAGAGGCCATCACATGGGGGAGGGGGTGCTCCGAGAAGAGGTGAGGGAATGAATATGTTTTATTTTTTCGTTATTTTTCCTTTTTTAAATGACTGATTCCAATATCGTTATATTTTTTATAATAGTAATATAATTTTTTTATTAAACCATTACTATTAAAAAAATATTGTTAAATGATTTGTTTGTAGTGAATAAGTAACAGATTTATATGTTGAAAATAAAATTTTGGAAATAATAACTAATAAAAATGGATTCAATTGTTAGAAAAAATGCCAGTATTAATATGATAAAGTAACAAATTTAATTATTAGTTATGTATATGTTGGTATTAAACAATTAATGACAAAAAATATATTTGTTGGTAAAAAGAAATGTTGGTACTTGAATTTAATACCAATAAAATATAATATCTGTTGGAATGACTCATTTATACCCACAGATATATTGTTTGTCACTAGTTTTTTGTTGGTAAAAATCAATTTCTTTTAGTGATATAGTGGTAATCAAGGTTTTAATTGAATGAATCCATCTTGAGTAGTTATATGAGAAGATATTATTCCTTTATATTAAATTAGATGTGGAAATTTATAGGGAGAAGGTGGTTGGTTTCATGGATCACTAAAACATATATCTTGTGTGCAAGGTCATCTAGAGAATTTTTAGTTTGAAGCATGTGAAAGGAAATTTGAATTATGTTATTCATGATTTCATGATGGATAAAAATTTCATCCATATAAATTTTGATCATTTGTATTACTATAAGATTTTAAATGATTGTAGATTAATCATATTACGTATTTACATTAATTTCATGTTAATTTATGGTCAAGTATAGGAAATAATCAGTTAACTAAAGGATAAACAATCTAGATTTTTTGAGATAAAGGATATCAATCTAGAGAAGAGGATTCTAGGGATGCTGATTGTGAGAGAAATATGTTTTGGTACTTTTTACATCATCTAATTATATTGAATCTCGAATGTAGTGGAGTGATTTCAAATAGGTGAGGAAAAACTAGGGACCGCACCCCTGGTCTAACACTCCTTGTTAATCCAAGTAAAAAAATCATGAAATAATTATAAGGTAGAGTACATGGTAAATAATCTAGATGCATCAGTGGTCAAAATCCTGATGTATGACATGTTTTGTACTCAACCAGATATTATGTAAGTAGTAGAATTTTTTAATAGGTAAATGTTGTATCCTATAAGATAATATTGGGAGGATATGATTTTAATTTGTTAATACTTATATGGTTACTTAATCATGGCTCTTTGTTTTAAAATATGTGATCTGTTATAAGGATTTACAGACTCAGTTTTAAGATGAGATAGAGACGCTCAAAGTAGGATAACTGAATATGTGTTCACTTCTAGAGGAATGATATTTAGGTGGTTTCAAAGCTTCAATTAGTAGTTTCACTCTTGTTAATGGAAGTAGAGTACATCATATTGATGATTGTCAAGAAGTATTTGATCTTGATAAAAGTCCTATTAGAATATATTATAAGGATGCATGATTATGTGATGTTATTTCATGATTCAAAAAGTGTGATTCACATAGCCAAAATATGATATTTCACTTTAGGAAACTTCTCATTAATCTAATAGGTCACTTCATATCAATTTTATTTGAGGACATAGTATTGGATATATATAATATAGAAGGGACTTGGTATCCAATAGATATTCTGAAAATGGCTATTGTCTAGGATGTGTAAAGCTAGCGTTGTGCCTCTTTAGGGATAGAATGATCTAAAGCACCATGGTTGAATTTTGTGGCTGTAATAAAAGATTCAAGAGAATAAAGAGGTCTATAGACACTAAGGTTGGATTAATGGAGAATCCCGATGAATAATTTTCTAGTGGGAGAGTGTTAGGATCTACTATAAAATCATTTTTTTGATCTTTTGTAAATACTATATAAATATTAAATTATGGAATCTAAGATTCAAATTCATGGAATATATGGTAAAAAATAATTAATAGTTTCTAAGAAAGTAAGAGTTATGTAGGTTATATTTATAGATGATTTAGTCAGATGATGTAGAATGAAAAGTGAGATCAAAATTTAACCTTGATTACCCATCTTAGATACTAAGTGGAAAATCACAAAGGACTTTTCAAAAGGGTTACTCAAGGAAGACTTAATTTTATTTCTATGGTAGTTTTATGTAAATGGTAAAAACATAAGTACCTTCATGGGGTGATTCATTATAGTTTCCTAATGATAGTATCCATAGATAACACTATTTATATGATAAGAAAGTTGAGGTAGTTTAAGGTCTTTACCCAATAGAGGATTGTGTGTGGAGATTAGTGTGGGTGGAATTCATTCTATGATGATTGGATGACAGTGAATACTAAACACACTAGATAGATCCAAAAATAAATAGTTGGTTGTATCACTTGTGATTAGATACAATGAACTATGAATGATTATAATAATCTTTTATTTGCATGAATATAAGAGTTGAAATGTTCCCCCTATATTAGGATGCAAGTATGAAACACATTAAAAAAATTATTCTTGTGTATTGTCTCCCTTTCATTCAGTTTCTTATAATAGTCTTTAAAGTGTACGTATGGAGGCTTTACATTGGGAATGTTTATTTGGGGGTGATGTGTGTTTAATGTTTTGACATCATAGCATGGTTTCACATTCCAGGACTTTGTTTCCTCATATTATGTTACGGTGAACATATTCTATTAGTTTAATGAATGTTAATAATTTCTTATGACTATATTTGATCATTGTTTCTACTATGAATCTTTTTCTTATTATGATATAAGTGCTTCTTCCATGATTGGATCATTTGAATCACCTTTCATAGAAGGTTAAATATTTGAATATGGTAATGGAAATTGTTTTTGAAGTATGGAATTGATGTGTTTTATTTCATTCAAGATATATTAAAATAATATGAAGGCACGTTACAAAAATTCCATTGTATAAGTTTTTTTTTCAGAATTGAAAGTTATATAGGACATCTTTATTTGATGACGATGTTTTGATTATTGTGGTTTTGTGGGTGAATTGTTGTGTCCAGTGTTGGGTAGTTGGTGTGAATTGTGTAGTGGGAACTATAGATTCCTTTCTATGGTTGGTAAGAAGAGATATTGTAACACATTGACTGTAATAACCCAGAGTTGTTGGTTATCTTACTATATTTCCACAAGATACAAGAGTGCAATATCCCAAATTGGATTACCATCAAACCAATAGCCAGACTGGTGGGTCACATAGCCTCAAGAATGCCTCCATGTATGTCTGTGGCTGATGTCTAGTAGTGAGGGTATAAAGGTGGTTCAGTGGGGAGACTATACCCTCATAATTAGAGTTGTACGGTGGTATAACAGAATAAATAATAGGTAACTGCAGAAGTAGTATAAAGTAAAAGACATAGCAATGGAAGATGAATATTATAATAACTGAATTAAAGTTTTCCAATGCCAGTTTATCTAAGTTTGCATGTACAGTGATGATATATGAGATAAAATAGCAAACATATAACATACTTGACAATACAATAAAAAAAGATCTGAAGTAAAGAAAATAGCGAAAAAGACCAAAGTAGAACTCCATGAGCATCTTGTGCTCCCTCTCAATCTTATGCTCCTAACTCCCATGTACAAGCACACAAGAACAAGAAAGGTCCATAGCCCTAAAAATAAGAAAGGTATACCTGGGTACCTAGGTGCAATGGCGGGCCAAGTAAGGTGTGAGATATAAATCTCAGTAGTTTGGAACCACCAGTTTCTAGCCCAATCCAGACAATGAAACATATATTTAATAGTGTGTAGGTATAGAGAAATAATAAATAAAACTGAATAAGTAAATAACCACCCATTCAGGTTCCTAAGGGACACCTGACAACAATACCTGCTTTGGATCATAGCCAGAAAGTATGTCTGAACATGTCACTATATATATATATATACAAATACATATGTTATATTTATAAAAACATTTATATATGTTATTAAGGACTAGGATGTAACCCATAGAGATCTAATACTAGGGAATACTCTCATGGTCTAATCCATGTCCCAACTCCAAAATCTATCACAGTCTCTTGGAATACACATACTAGAAGTATCAGGACATAACCCACAATCATCCATTACTAGGGGAGATCTCACAGTCGATCCCATGGCTCCTGCTAGGAAGCTCACATAGTTATCCCTCCCAAGGTCTCTCATGGTCCCTTGGAAATCCACAAGGGATCTCTCACCATCTTCCTTACCCCAAGGGATCTCACGGTCCCTTGGCTCCAAAAAATTCATGGAATAATCATTCGCAAACATAATGCATGAGGCATTAACCTCTAAGGCGTCTCATTAGCCCATTTCATTTATATCATAAGGCATGAGGCATAAACCTCCCATGCTCTTATTAGTCCATATCAATATAAGAGGCATACTCATTTATCACAATCGTACTTAAGGAAAAATAACTTTTGGATTTCCCATTCCACATAACATAGTCATGGTCAAGTATTTAATTCATAGTATGAGGCATGGCCTCTCATTCATGTCAAATACCATTTCCAATTCCCTTTAAACATTTCAAATGATATATGGTGATTTATAATCATAAAGAAGAGGTATGTAATAAACCATCCTAGATATTTCAAGTTCACTAAATTCATTTCAACTATCATAATCCATGCTTATTACATTAACCCAAGATGCGGTCGTACCACCCTAAACTATTCCATTTTATGTTTAACCATTTAATATAATCAATTTAAAACCTTTCTACTTAAATAATAAATATATGGAATTTCATTTCCACCCATAACAATTCATTCTATTTCTACATGTAATTATTCTTGGGAGTGGAAGTCACCATGAAAATGCAATTAAATTTATAACATGCCACTTAATTTAACAAAACATGGAAATTTATTTTAAATAGGCAAGAGGAACATGGAAGGTGAAATGGTTCTACAAACATTTAATAAAGGAAAACTCTATTTAATAACATGGAAAAATTCCATATACAAATCATGCCAAATATCATACATATCCTCAAAGCATAAAAGGAATTCCACCTCCTTAACCCAGGAAAACTAAATAACAGATATAATTACGGTGAGTTTTCATAGATAGTTCACCTCCATTGGTGGGGTTTTATTATAAGAGTATGTCTTTATTTATCAGGGAAAACATTTATCATAACTAACATTTATTCAGGAACTACAAAATCAATCTATCCAGACAAATTGAATAGGAAACTAATGCAATGAATGTATTCTTGAATTTTAGAATGTAAGGAAAGGGATCCTACCTCAAGCATTAGACCAAGCCGGCACTTAGCACTTTACAGATTTGGCGATAACCACTCAAAACTTCCCCACACTCGCATGCAGATACACTCATATACATATATATATAAATATCCATTAATCAAAAGCATGTATTCCCCTCTCCATGAGGGAGGATAAGGAAGTGTTTAGTTTTTATTTTATTTTATTTTATTTTATTTTATTTTATTTTATTTTATTTTATTTTAATTTTAATCAATTTTTAAAATAGGGTATCATGAACTGTTTATAAAAAAGATTCACTAACCATGCGCCCTTTACTAGCCACCTGGAGCATCCCGCACAGTTAACCTAACCATGCACAAATCGTGCGATGAATAGTGTCAAGGTACTGTACAATGTCACTAACCATGTGGGATAGGAACATAGTTTTTCAAACCATGTACACCCTATGTGAATAGACTCTATCCACCTAATATAAGCTGCACAGTTTTCTGTTATGGGTCGTATAGTTTCAGAAAAATCATGCGCCCTTTGAAGGTCCTTTAGAACCTAAATTTTTCAGGTTCGGTGCTCTTGAAACTCCTGGGGACACCTGATAAACTTAACGGGCATTCACCCAATTCCAAAAACATCACTTTGAAAGGTTTTAACTTTTAGAATTATGTTCTGAATCTTGGTTTTAAAAACAGCCATTCCAGTAAACACCAAAACTCAAATTTTGTTGTAATTTTTATCCGATTCAAAACACGGGACGTTACAAAGGGAACATAACATAAAGGATTGGGTTGTTTAGAAGAATTAGGAGACTAGATACATACATGATTATCACATTAAATTTTCAAACAAAAAACAAAACTTAGAATTCTATAAAGAACATTATTGTGTCCTCTATCATATCTCTGAAATCATTCATAGATCCCTTCTCAATATCTTGGGAAAAGAAAAACATAATAAAGAATCATCTCATATTCTTATTATGGGAAATCATACAACATAATCTGTAATATTATAAATAAAGCATGAATATAAGGAATACACAAACAATAACCAAATATTCCATATAAATAATATTATAAAAGTAGAATATATCTGTGATTGAAATATCAATAAAAATATTCACATGGATGATAATAACTACTTTCATAATTATATAATACAAAATTATGGACATCATAATCTTATTACAAGGTCTCGTGCGAAGGCATATAAATAAACAGGCATGGTGTATGCCAAATAAAAAAAAGTTTGTCTCATATGACCTACTGATTCTGATAGGGGAAATAACAATCCAAAAAAATTTACATACTAATTCCAATGCATTCACCATATGAAATAAATAAAAAAATCAATATATAATGAACATAGATATTCATATTAAAAACTAGCATAAAAAATGTTAATATTTTCCCTAGTCGATAAATAAAAAAATAAGATCATAATCCATCTAGAAAAATAAGGTAGATGGTATCATTAATGTATATCCATAGTAAATTATAAGAATCATAAAATTATGTTTACATATATGAAAATGTCATTAAAATAACATTTGTGCCTTTCTTATAAAACATGATAAAAAATAACTTTTCTTTTAAAGAAAATTTAAATAAAAGATTTCATAATATTAAAAAATGGTTTTATTTTGAAATATCAATGAAAAATTATAATTTAAGATCTATATAAATGAATGGTTATGGTGGCAGAAAAAATCATACATTCATTAAATGTTAAAATAAAGATTCCTTTCAAACTTTTGGTAAAAAGTCATTGGAACATTTTTTTGAAAAATGACCATAATGTTCATTTTAAAAAAAATTAAGGTAGTAAAATATAGTTTAAAATAACATTTAAAATTCATTGGATCATTTTAAATAAATTTTTAAAACATTATAGTGAACATGTATATAGAAGAGAAATATTCACAACTAAAAGGATAAACAAGTTTGATTTTCCTAAAAAACAATTTAATAGCATTTTTATGCAACAAAGAGATGAAAATGAAAAGAATATTTTTAAAAGCCATTGATAATAATATTAGAAGAATATATATATAGTTTTAAATGTAAATAGGTTATAATTTCCTTCATTGGAGATTTAAACATAAATAATCCAAAATAAAAATGAGATTGTAGAATAAAACCTAACCTCGGACTTCCTCTTTGATGGACATGTCATATCCTCCTAAACAATAAATATAAATTAATAAATACTTTCTTAATAAAAAATTTCATATATACTTCATTTATTATGATCCTTTTATAATAATGTGTCATTCACTCATTGAATAGTTCTTGTTAACGTTGACCACTTAAGGTTGTTCAATTAATTTCTCCAAAATTAGTTTAGTATATTGCCCATGGATAAAGGTTTTATGAAGTGGTTCTATAATCAATAGAATGTTAATAATTTCATGACATAATTTGGTTCATTATATACAATTTTTGAATCATCCATGCATAGCGATAATAGAAAAACAAATCATATCACTTCGTGGAGGTGGTAGTCCATACATACGAAAGAACGACATTATCATTCTCTAACAGACAGAGGGGTAAGAAGGTAGATGATATATTATATAAAAAAGTCATAATTATGTCATATATATTATATATATTGAATATTTCCATCTTCATAAACATATAATAAATTTGGTGCTGAAATATGAATTACACCACTACATAGAGACTGTAGGTCATACGTCCACACATACGATGATTTTATTTTCCATATGATGAAATGTCATATAAAAATGAGTGTGCCATAAACATAATGAAATTTAAATATATTTAGGATACTTATGTTTCCATATTATCATGGTTATAAAATATTTAAAATATTTCAAAGGAGAAATAAATATGAAAACACTTAGTTAAGATTTATACCTATTCTTTGGAAAATTTACTTTGGCTTACACCTTAATCCTCTTAGTATTGGTCTTTTGGGGGGACCAGAACCTCAAGAAAATGTAGATATATTCTGTAAATTTATTTGGGAAGAGATTGATTGAGCTAAAGGATTATATTGTATGAATAGGAGAGGATATGAGGTTCCCTATTATAAGTGGGGTGAGTGGCACAAATGTAATTATTCTCAACTATTAAATACTATTAAGTGTCTTTCACATAGATAAGTGGTACTTAAAAAATTCAATTTCAAGGATAATGTGATAAGGGTTGATATATCCTCATCTAATAAGAATTAATATGATATTTTATGACCTTATCACAAATTTTTAACCTTATTTGACCTACATTTCCCTTTTATCATAGTGACAGTATTTTTACCATAGTTATTATTCATATTAAAAAAATGATATTAAATTCCTTACTAAATTTGAACCCTCTAATTACAAATATCTGGTCCATTTTTTCATGATTCAAATTTTATAAGGGGAATAAATTAATTTTAATATAATGTTTCAAAATGCAATGAAAGACAATTTTTTTGAAAAAAAGTATTCTTAAACATAAAAAAAATTATAGAATAATAAAATATATTATTTATTCCTATAGAATTAATTAGATTATTTTTAATTGTAGGGATATTATATTAATTTAAATCCAAATCCAAAAAAATAATTGGAAATAAAATAAAATACAGTTTTACAAAAAACCAACATTTTTCACTATTCACCCAAAATCAATTATTTCTAATAAAACAAAAAACTCACCCTAAACTAAATTTAGCCTTCAGAACTCAAAAAAAATATCTATTTAAAAAATTAAAATTATAAAATTTAGATATTTTAATTTTAAATATAAATATAACCTTTTTATTATAATGATAAAATAATAGGATGTCCATTGGGAAATAGTCTATGGATGTAATGTTTACATGTTATAGGATGATATCAGGTATTAAATTCCACCTAGATAATTTTTCCCTTAAAATTATGATAAAATTTTGTTCAAAATTTTTTTTGGTATTCCTTCCTTATTGAGTTTTTAGGCTCCTATGTCTCATCTTATAGTTTTTTATTTCTCCAATAAACCTTCACCATCCAAGTTTTCTAATTCCCCAAAACTTTATCCCTAGTGTTTAGAATTATTGTTGGATCTTTTTAGTAAGATAAATCGAGTTCCAATTATATTTCTATATAGTTGAGATCAATTATTTGGTTTAGAATCTACTTTCTCAATAATTAGATATGGAACACATCATGGACTTTAGAGAGACTATGTGGAATTTTCAAATGCTAATTCATAACTCTAACCCTTTAAAAAATTTAAAAATGGTTGATATACCAAGGAAATGGTTTTAATTTCTTTAAAAACCTTATGACACCCTTATATAGAGATACCTTCAAGAAAACATGATCTCTGGCATGAAATTCAAAATCATTTCTTCGATTATCAGTATATCTTTTTCATCTACATTGAGATTCCTTAATATTATTCTGAGTAGTCTCTAATTTCACCATTATATCTTCAATGTGATTTGGGCCTATAAGGTTCCTTTCACCAACTTTTACCTAAAAAATTAGAGTATGACACCTCTTTCCATACAATGCTTTATATGGTTCCATTTGAGTGCTTGAATGGAAGGTATTATTATATGTATATTCCACCATAGTTAAATAATGATTCCAAATACATGAAAGTCAATTGAGTATGACCATAATATATATTATAATGTTTTTATACTCCTTTCAGAATGCCCATTAGTTTGAGGATGATAGGAAGTTCTTAAATATAGTTCAACATTGAGATCGCTTTGAATACTCTTCTAAAATTTTGATGTAAACCATGGAGCACAATCAAATATAATCAAATATATTACACCATTAAGTCACAAAAATTCATTAATAGAGAGTTGTGTGAGGTGTTAAAGAGGTATATCTTCCATTATAACAAGTAAATTTGTAGACACTGTAAGGTGGTCAATAATAAATCATATGTAATCATTATTTCTAGGAGTATTTGGAAATCCAGTGAAAAAATTCATAGTAATGTCATCTAATTTCCACAGAAATAGGTAGTGGTTAAATGACTCCTTTAGGCTGTTGTCTCTAAAAATTTACCTATTTAAAACCCAAAAATCATGATACATAGTCTACAATTTCCCATTTCATATTATCCAACCAATAATGGTCCTTCAAATCCTGATATATTTTGGTGCTACCATAGTGTATAGAGAAATTTGAGCTATGATCATCATATAATATTTCTATTTTCAGCTGAGGCACTGATGTAACACATATCCATTTTCCAAATTTTAATATACCATCTTTATATATGAATTTCTATGAACATCCCATCATTCATGACATTCATTTTAATATGAATATTTCTATCATCAAGTTGGGAACTTTTTATTCTCTCTAATAAGGATGGTTTGGGGATCATTTGGAAAAATATGTGATGTTTCCCCTTCCATAATTATTCCCATATCCAATATTAATAAATCCATGAATATATTACCATGGTGGTATGTATTGAGAAATCATATTCCTTGATTATTTTTAACCCTAACTTCTTAATCGTGTTAAGATCTTTAGTGAGAAGATGTATTCAAACTTTTATGATCCATATATACTTCAAAACTTTCACTATAAAGGCCATTCATCCATATCTTGAGTGTAAATTTTATGGCCTCCAAAACATTATCATGGGTTTGATAATTATGTTCTTGTATATTTAATTACCTTGATGAATTGGCATATACAATGTTGTTTCGTGAGGAAACATCCAAGCCCCTTCTTTGATGAATAACTATACATCACAAATACATCCCTTCCTGATAGTAAATTCAATATGAACTTAACCTATTTATTTTTCAAGTTGGTTAACATTTTAGGTAATCAAGAAAAATTATAAAGAAATTATTGATAGTATCCTGCTAATCCAAGGAAACGGCATACCTCAAATATATTTATTGGCATTTGACATTCATCATTGCCTTTTCCTTTCAAGGATCAACTGATATTCCATCCTTATAGAAAATATAGCCAAAAAAGAAACCTCCCAATTCCAAAATACACATTTGATAAATTTTCCATATAACTACTTTTATTTAAGATTCTTAAGAATGATTCACAAATGACTCTTATTCTCATCATAGATTTTATAGTATATCAAAATATCATCAATAAATAACACAATGAAATTATCAAGATAATACTTGAATACTTTACTCATCAAATACATAAAAACAAAGGGTGAATTAGTCAATACTAAGGTCATTACAGTAATGTTATAGTGTCCATACTTCATACAAAATGATGCATTTGGAATATTCTCCTTCTTTACTCACAGTTGATGATACCCAAAATATAGATTGATCCTTGAAAAATATTGATCTCCTTAAATTTGATCAAAAAATTCATCAATGTTTGGTAAAGGATACTTATTCTTTGTAGTAATTGTATTGTTTTCATTGTAATTGATGCATAACCTCATTAACCAAACATTCTTCTTAAAAAATAAAAAGGGATACCCATAGTCAAACAGTAGGGAATATAAATTCTTCATCAAAAAAATCCTACAATTCCTTTATCAATTCCACTAATTCCAATATGTTCATCCTATAGGGAAACTTGGATATATTTTTTCATAAGGGATGAAATCTATTGAAAACTCAACTTCACACTCAGGTGGGAGGCCATGTAGTTCTTTAAGAAACATAGAAAGGTATTCTTGAACAATAGGTACATCCTCAATTATAAGGTTACCTTTCTCATAAATAGAGTAACATCCTAAGATTTCAATAGGAAACACTATGTTAGATAGCGTATAAAATATTTCACATCGAGCTTAAACAAACAACTAAATAGTATTATTTAATATGGTAGTTATCGCCCAGCCGTTATATTAGAAGGGATGAATAGTACTAACTGTATAATTTTTACATGTGTTTATAAAAAGTTTTGACATTCATTCAATATATTTTATAGGCATAAGATAAGAACAAATCTAATTTTATGCATATGAGATGTATTTCTCTAAAAAGGCAGTTTTGACGCCTTTTAATGGAAAACTTATTTTAAAACTAAATTTTTACACTTTAATAAATTTTATTTGAAAAAATAAAAAAAATTGAAATAATAATATCAAAATTTACTTTGGATGAATTTTTTGTATTTTTATGATAAGTTTCATTTTTTGATGAATAGTGAAAAATACTGCATTTTAATTTAAAACTGACTTTTCATCTAAATAATTTATAATGTTAAATATTATTTTAAATTGGTTTTAAATTAAAATTAGATCAATTATAGGTCTATTAATCAAATTAAGGTCCTCATAACCTTCTCCATATTGAATTTGGATATAAAAACATTTTCAAACTTTTGAACATTTTCACTCTAAAAACTAGATTTCTTGCCTCGTCTACGAGATTAATTTTAAAATAATTTTAGTAAACTCTATGATTTGAATTTTGAAAAATTGATTCTGTATTTTGAATCATTAGGTCCAAATTTAGTAAATAGTTCCCTTTTATTTTACGACAATTTGAATAGAAAACTCAGTAATTTTTATTACCATGAAAATGGTAAATCAGATAATTATGGGTAAAAATAATAATGATAAGGATTAGAAAATTACCCTAACACTTGTCCTGATTTTATTTGATGATTTCTTATTGAAAAAAATCATCCATGGGTTAAATTTATGACCTCTTGGAGCTACTTGGATGTATTTAATCCCCTTGTAGTATTTTATTTTTTGAAAATCCAAACTTGTCACACTGATATTTTTAATAAGTATAAAATTTTCAATATATGGTCATACATAAGATATATTTGACCATAAATAGTCTTTGGAAATCTATAATATTTATCTTCATCATGGAAATTTATTTTTATTTTTTAGAGAATAAATAATTACCTTAAATGCTTACACAACATTGATGCGATAATTATTTTATTAAAAATACTAAAATGAATATAATTTGATATAATTAATGTGATCAATGAATTTTATAGATGACATTGAAACATTATTGATGTATTAGAATATTTTTTTTCAAGTTATATTTTTTTATTGAGTTTTGTAAAAGTCAAAGTAAGGAATAATTTCAAAGTTAACATTAATGATATTTTAAAATAAATAATAGCTTATTAAGTGATATAAAATTTCTAAAAAAGGTAAAGTATTCCAACTATTAGGATAAGGTTCAAAATTTCATCCATGATCCATTTATGGATCATTTCGAATTTTATAGTAACTATATTATCACTTAAAAAATAAAAAACTATGTTGTCACTGTAAGAGTTAAAGAGGTTAAATAAAGGTTAAAACCAAAAGATAAGGGTAGAAATATAGTCAAAACATATCTAAATGTTAGTGGATGAATGTATTTAGACCCATGATCATCCTATATTCAAAATAAATCAGTTTGGATCCATTTGTAATAGGAAATTAATTTATATTAATTTAATAGTTTGATAAATTCGAAGAGTGTCTCTCCCCTCTCTTATAAAAGGGCACCTCTTTATCTCAATTCATCGCACATAAAACCCATTTTGGTTTAGACAAACTCTTCCCATATCCCCTCACAGAATACATCCCCACATTCTAAAGGTCTTACTTTAGGTCATAAACTATCCTTAGTGGTTTTAAGGTATTAAGAAAATGAGATTGTCTGAAAAAGAGGATGATAAAGAACGTGTGTGACGAGTCAGGCTCCAGGTAAGTGACTCTTTAACTAAAAACATTATTTTAAATATTTTAAAGATATATTTTATAAATATTTCTATTTCATTTATATATATTTTAAATGATTTTTAGAATATATTTATATGGATATGAGTGCTTTAAGATAGTAAATTTAGAATTTCTCTCAAATGCTTTCAAAAAGGAATTTTTTTAAGGTTTTATATAAAGGAATTTCTTTTAAAAATCTTCTTTTAAAGTTACTCTTTCATATCTTTTTACAAAGGTCAAAAAAATGTTTTTTAACATATGTCGCATGAACAGAATTTCCCACATTCCTGATGCTTTAATGATTTAATGTTTCCTTTATAATTTTTCACAATTCTTTTCAAAGAAAATGGTTTCATTATTATGTGCATGGTTTTTAGATTTTAAAAGTGATTTTTACAAAAAAAAAAGTCGTATTTTGATATTCAAAAGTGTTTTACACATGGTTTTAAAAGAGTTTTCAAGGGTTTTATTTATGACATGGTGTTTGAGTATTATATGAAATGGGTGTGCCCAATATAACTTATATGAAGGGTTGAGTCTCATTATAGCTCACGTGTCACGAACCGAATCTGGTCGCCTTCAAACTCGGCACCCGACCCAGTCCATGGCAAGACCCGAAGGGCGTTCCCGATCCCCACGGGCTGGCACAAGTGCTCGGGTATCATAAAATGAAAATTGGGAACGATTTACCCGAGTTTATAAACATAAAACAACAAAAGAATCCAATGAAACAAATCTGGATTTTTCAAACCAAACAATCTTTTACAAAAAATTCAGAACTGAATTACATGGCTTAAAACAACTCAAAGGGTCTATACCAAAGTTAAAAATCCAAATAAGGACAGCCCAAGAACCCTCATGGCAAGGGGCACCTCCCACAAACCACCTCCACAAGACTTCACCACCAAGGACCTGTTAGAAACCCGAACCACTGGAACAAAAAAAATTGTACCCAACTTGCGACAAAAAAAAACCATGTCTACTTACACCCAAGGGTGTAAGTAGGGTGTGAGCCAATGCCCAGTAGGATACCACCACTAAGAGATTCCATGTGATAAACATTTAAATATGAAAAGCATGCAAGTTTTCAAAAACATGAAAAGCTAGTTACAATTTCTAAAAGATGCTACTTTGAATAAAAACAGTTTTCAAGTGGGCTATCATTAAGAATCAACACTTTTAAAAAAAATGTCAACACTACTGAATTTTCCAGCCAACTATACCGTATGCCGACGGTAAGTACAAAGTAAACAATGAGCACAAGAAATAGGAAGTAACACCTAGGCACTAGCTAGCTGTGGGTCCCAGGTACCTCGTATCTCGGTGAGAGTAACCATCACAAATATCCATTCTCGTGCACGAGCCACTAGTAGGGAACATACCCATAACCTAGTGGTCCCCAATCATCATCATCAAAGTTTAGTTAGAGTTGTAAGCGTCAATCTTGCTAAGTGAAACTGAGGCCAAACCCCACGGATTCACTAGCATACTAGTACACGTCCACCCACCTAGATACCCAGGTTTACCCCTTGTGCTCAAACATGTTCAACACATCAAGAAATGTACATTGAACATGAAAATATCATTTCCACATCACAAATTCACCAAACAGCCCATATGTATACCACACAAGTCACAAAAAAAATCCATTTTTCAATCAAAATGATTTTGAAATCCGAATCACACCAAAATAGCCCACAACACATTTCACATTTCTTCAACACTTCCACAAAACCATTAAACAATTTTATAAAACAATTATATGATATTTAAACTCATATAACATCCCACACACATGGAATATAACACTTCTTTCATATTCAAAAATTCAATTTTTCACATCACACTCACACAAAACACTCCACATCACTTTCACATCACTTTCACTCCAAAATATCTCCTTCAAACAATTTAATAAAATATTTCCAAGATGATACATATCACATAGCAGACTTTTCACACATGAAATGGACCTTTTAAAAATATACTCCTACCAAAACAGTTTGCTGATATAGTTTCACCTATTACACAACCCAATAAAGCATTCAAAACTTCCATAAAACAATTATAAAGAGTATACCCAAACTTTGCACATAAAATCCATTTCAAAAATCTCTTTTTAAGCCAAAAGCACACCAAGACCCTACCAAAACAGAATTGGCAGCCCAATAAACATGAAATAATCCACATTCAAATGTTATATAATCACGTTGAATAATATCACAAAAGATACCCATGAGAACACACAAATCCATAAAACACTTTCAAGGAGTATAACAAGGTTATACAAATAAAACCATTCAAATACACCCCATTTTTAGGCCCACATGGAACTATATCATTACCTAACCATAATTGTCAGCCCCTTTCAACAACTAATAAATCACTTCCACATTTTACAAAACTACCACAAGATATAACACATGAAATACATTTGAAAAATACACATTTCAACAAAAATGTAACTCTAAAAACAAATGCTTTACTATTGCAACCAAAAATGGTTTTCACATAATTCACAGCACATAAGGAACATTCAAAATTATTTAATCAAGCAAACTAACTCATCATTAAATGGTTACCCACGGAATCACCTACCGAATGTGTCGAAACCCTCAAAACTTGGTGCGAAACCTTAAGCGCACCACCGTTGCACCAAAAGGAATACAAATCCAGACCTAAACCACAAAAATTTACCCAAAAGACACCAAATCATACATTAGGATCGAACCCCAACTTCTGGACATGAGGAACTTCAAGAAAAAGGAAATAAAACTAAAAGAGGATGGAAGGAACCAAGAAGGAATTCTCTTACTTGAAATATCTTGAAGGAATCGGCCCCAATCCACAAAATAATGAATCCCCAAGTACCCAAAACTGATATGGAGGTTCGAAGGATTCATATTAGGTCATGTGGGGACTGAAATGGGGGAAAAAGGATGAAAAATGAAGGAGTTATGAAAGGATCAATTTACCTCTCCAAATCTGCCCGATTTTTGAAACCCTAATAAGTTCAGTACTAAAGCGCGCTGAAGAAGAGCTCCAAAGAGGGGAGAGAGAGCTTGGGCGCGTGTCTGGGTTCAAGGGGCGCATATGAGGCTTTGAATCACCGAAAAATACTTAAAAATGAATAAGTTATTAATTAATCAAATATTATTTTTAAAACTGGAATTGGGCTTTCGGGCAGGCCCAATCCCTTAAATAAAAACCAACATAAACATTGGTTATGGATTTCCAAAGGCTCCAAATTTTAATTGTGGTGTTAATATATCAGGGGAGGACATTTAGGAGTTGTAATGAAGGAAAAATATTAAAAAATGATAAAGTTATAAAGGAAACAAATTTTATTTTTAAATCTGGAATTGGGCTCGCGGTTTGGCCCAATTCATGAAAACTCATCTATTTCTCCATAAAACCTTTGGAAACCATCCAAAACAAAAAATGAAAGGAAAAAAAATGAAATTTAACTTCAAAATAATTCATGTATGTGACAATTCTCCCCACCATGAAAACTTTCCGTCCCCGGAAAGGTACAGAAAGGCCAGATACGAAAGCCAAACCGAACTGATAAACCAAGATGTACTCCCTTTCCAGGTTTCGCCCCCCAAAGGCCAAAACACCTCCATTGATCAATTAAGGAAGGAATAATTCACAACAAAATCATACACCACTTTCCTGAAACAATCAATCACATTCAGGCTTTATCCCAAAGGAAAACACCTCAAACACTATCAGAACATGACTCAAGCAATTCACTCAAACGAACAACAACATCGAACAAGGTTACACTTACCTTACTTTAACTAATACATTGGGCACTCTCCAGTCCCAAAGTTTACCCAAAGAAGATGTAAGTAGTTAGATATATCCAAATGATATTACCTACTTCCCATACAATACCAAGGTAAAACATGAGTTACTTGTATGAAGAGACACAAATGAGCTCCCCACCATAAGAGACAACTTAATTTTTTTTTCCCGAGACAGAATCAAGACAGTAATAGGGGAAGGCCCAAACAGACTCCCTAGTACAAGGGGTGTACATCCATTAGAAATTTACAAAATAATATGCACGATACCCATGGTGGGTCTTCCCACCACAAGAACCAACCATGTTAACCGACCGGCGTGGGCCGACATGAAAAGACCCCAAAATTAAGGAGTTGGGACGGTCACACAGTTAGTCTACACAGTTTGAGAAACTGTGCGATAACTATGTGGATCCTTATATCTGCATGGTTATTTTTTTTGTTCACGGTTAGAACTAACCATGTGAAAACCGTGTGCTCAACTTGTCTAGCCAAATTTCCAACCATTCTCCAAAGACTCAATGGAAACCAAAGGGGGAGGGAATAACATTGTGTGATGACATGGGTACAAGACCCTCCACCTATTTCCACCGAACAGGAACAACAGAAGAAATATGATGACACCATAGGTTTAAAATCTTCCTATCTTTCATACTGAGGATAGGACTTTGTACAAGGGTTTAAACGACACTGGGGTTTCCCCGGACTATGCGCCAGCTTCTCTCCGGGACCTATGGCTGGAGCTCAAAATATTGAAGCATCTTCGGCCACGCAGTTTGGCTATTGAAACCCCTATGTGGAACTTCTTCTTTCGGTGCCACAAACAACTACACCACATACCCTGATGGGTTCATCAAGACATAACACACTCCATAACTCACTTTACCAAAACCATACATTTCACTGAAACAAGGGATCAGAATAAGCACACACATCGCACCTTGTTTCTTTGGGTGAGAAACAACAGAAGGGTAGGACACGTATAAACACCATCCACTAAGATAGAGGATTTGATGTTTTTCCCAAGGGATACATACTCCCAACATAACAGAGAACCTAAGAGGATTGTGTGACCTTGACCTTTACAGTCAAAAGAGCACACAGCATCACAATGCGTCACCAAACAGGACCTTTGTGATTGATAGAAACAATACATGGAACATGACCATATACCAAGTCCCTAAACAACAGACAAGTCCAAAAAGTGGACACAATATCCTATCAGGACCAAAATCTCAAAATTGGTGGTTTAATAATAACTCTTTCTTCAAGGAAACTATGAAGAACCCAGAGGCCCTCTTAGACACCATCCAAATACTCATCCATGCTAACAAACCCAGAACACTTCCACCTTCGAAAAATTAGGAAACTTAAGAGGCTAAAGTCACTTTCAACCATCCATAATCAATCTCCCACTACAAGAGGATACACAAAACCAATAAAGGAAAGGGTGTATACTCAATATAAAAATCTCAAGAAATGGATTCCTTATATTGATCAACTGGAGTATTTTCCAATGGAGAAACAATCTGGGTTGCGCTTCAGTTATGCATTAACCTTTAATGGGGGTGTACCTTATCCAATGGGAGAACCCAAGGACCCAACCAACCTGGTCCATTGGTCAAAACAAGCCATTAACCAGATCCAAACACATGAAGGGAACTATCGTAAAGGCATCCCAAAACATTTTTCAAAAGAGACCACTAACCGTCCCTACAACACAGCTTACCGACCAAACACAAACCCAAAACACAGTTCAAACAGGAGAGGTTATTGGACTAAAAAAAACATCCCACAAAAACAACATCTTCAAAGACCCATAATACAAGCCATCCCAAAACTATTCATCAAGACATCATGTTTTTTTTTCTTTAAAACCATTTCTTTGAAATCAAGCGGCTCAGCAGTAAGAGTATCGACCAATGGTACCCCATGGGCCTCACACATGCATGTTTTTGTGCCACACCAGACACCCTCCTCATATCCGTCCCGTCACTCATCCATTCATGCCATCAACCATCCATCATCCCATATAACCCCATGCATGTGGTCACTAAGGGAAATACCAAAGGTTAAAACAAAAATTCTTTCCACTTTTCAAAACCAACACGGTCAACCAACGCATCCCTTTTTTTTCATAACCGCTAACCATGAGATCAGAATCCCAACTCACATCTTACAAAAAATTTCAGAAAGTCACAACCATTTAGAAAATAACTCACATTCAAGATATTCACATCAATTTAAAAACATCTCATCCCATTAAAACACACTCTGATTGTTTAGAAAACTCTATTGGAAACACTTTTCAAAACCACCTTCAATACAGTTTCTGCCTTCAAAAGAGGTGTAATCACACCATTTTCTATTTCAAAATAATTCTGAAAATTAAGTTCCGCCATTTAATAAACCAAACCATTCCCTCTCTATTTGAAAATCATTTCACAAAAACTTTACACTTCTTA